>OW121855.1:122363367-128159328 GCA_933228895.1 Platycnemis pennipes
TACACCTGCATGTGATGACTCCTTGTGAACATCCAAAATCAGTCTTAGCAGTACAACATGTTGGTGATTAGGCAAAACAATAGGATTACAGAAATCATTTTCATCCTCCCGATGAGAAATCTTAGTTCTCAAGCGTATCAATCCCTTACCATCTAAGTAAGGAAACAAACCAACTAATTTCTGATCGTTCATACCAGTTAATGCATCCTCTTGAACAAGTAACAATAGCTTGGTTTCGGCATTGACAAACTCCTTAAAAGACAAAGTTCCCGCTACACGTTGAGTTTTTGCAACCTTACAATTGTTTTTAAACCGATAAATCCAACCAAGCATGTTGACAATTTGCTTATACTTAGAAAAATAACGGTAATACCAATCCCTTCCCATTGAGGCACACATCATTGACGAGGTCACAACTTTCCTTTTCTCTAATTTAATCTCCTCCTCGTCAAAGACAATGTTAGAATTAGGCCACATACTAGGGGGCTCCTTCAACCAAGTGGGCCCCTCCCACCATTTTGACTCTAACAGTTTTTTAGCAAAACATCCCCGGGAAGGAAGGTCAGCAGGGTTAAGAGTACCTGGTACATGCCTCCAAGCATGTCCTACTGTCAGCTCACGAATCTCTTTAACTCTATTCCCTACAAAAACATCCCACAGTTCATCTCGCCCTATCCAAGCCAATACAGTGGTGGAATCACTCAAAAAATTGGGCATATCTAAATCTAATACAATTTTCCCAAATAACCGGGAACCAATGGTAGCTGCAAGTAATTCCAACCTAGGAATTGTTATCCCTTTGTTAACTTTGCCAATCGGCGATACCCTCGCCCTGGCTTGCACCAATTGCACATGCACACCCTTTGGAGTCTCAACTCTAAGGAAAACAGCTGTGGCATAGGCTGCCTGGCTGGCATCACAAAAGACATGAAGAGCCCAGTTCTCTGTGCTGTTGGTGCCGGGAAGCCATCTCGGGATTTTAATCTCAGCAAGGGATGAGAGGTCATCCATCCACTTCAGAAACTGCGACCGGATGTCCTCGTCCACTTCCTCATCCCAGCCCATGCCAGACTTCCAGGTGCGTTGCAGTAGGAGTTCGGGAAGCAGTGACACTCCACATGTAACGCCAAGGGGATCAAAAACTCTATGAGCGGCAGACAAAATGATCCACTTAGTAATTCTTTCAGTATTTAACGAATTCAAAGCGCTCATACTTATCTGTAAGGTGTCTTCTTTCTTGTCCCATAACACTCCTAAAACATTGGAGACTGCATTCCAAGAAGGCCCGTGAAGGTCGGTGTGCTCCCACCCTCGTAGATGAAATTGCCCATCACTCATTACTGCTGTGGCCTCTTCAACAAATTTCTTGAGTTCTTGCTCATCCGTCACGCTGGTCACACAGTTGTCCACATAAAAGCTATCCTTCAGTTTCTCTATTACCTTTCTATCATACATTGAATCACTACTATCACACCTGCCTAAAACACGTAGTAGATGATACTGAATGACTGCTCCGAGTAGAAATGGGCTACATGACACACCAAGCACTACCTCTACGGTGCCGAAACACTTTCAGTTTGCCATTCTCGTCGATCCACAAAAATCTGAGAAAGTCTTTGTCGTTTTTCGCCAGGCTAATCTGTAGGAAAGCCCTTCGAATGTCAGCTACTACTCCTATCCTCTTAAGGCGAAAACGAGTTAAAATAGTAGGGATTAGCTCAATTAAATTAAGTCCTTTGTCTAAACAATCATTAAGGCAAGGGCTTCGCTTTTCTTTCGCGGATGCATCGAACACAGGACGGATCACTGTTGTACTATTTTCTTTCACGACATGGCGATGAGGCAGATAGTGCCCAGGGAAAACGACTTCTTCTTCTGGTACCTCCTCAATGATTCCATCTTCCATCCATTCATTCAAAGTCTTCTGGTAAGCATCGTAGTGACCCTCTGACTTCAATCTTCGGATGGTTGTGTTTAGCCTTTTCACTGCAATATCGTAATTACTGGGTAGTGGCGGATGTTCGGCTATCCATGGTAAATGCACCTTAAACCTGCCTTCCTCGTCAATGCTAACCGTACTCAAAAAGTGCTTCATAGTTTCTCCATGAAGTTCTGCCTTACTTTTCCTTTCTGAGGGATTCGTTATTCCAATAGCGTCCAAGGTCCACAAATCCGAAATAGTCGCTTCTTTGCTCAGCATGGTTGTGACAAGCGCTGTACTATCATTGCGATGAGTCCCTGGCATCCGACCCATCAGTGTCCAACCTAACTTCGTTTCCATAGCTACTAAACCTGAACTGAGTCGTCGATGTTCACCAGTCATCAGCTTGCCTGCAACATCTGCCCCAATCAAAATTTCTATCGGCCCATCAATGAAATCAGTTAAATTAATGTCCATTTTCTTCAGTTCATTAACCCAAGGCCCTGGCTGGACAGGAGATATCCTACCACATATCACTGGTTGGTCTAAGACCTCAAAACAGCAATCGTAACTCCCTCCTACACTTGACAAATGGACGACGAAGATCTCATGCTTACAAATGCCTGTATTGGTACCCTCCGAATAACGCGTGCTGAACATTTTCTTCCCTCATAGCAGTGTATTTCATTTCCGCAGCGGAATCTTTCAAAATGTATGAACGCTGAGATGCCGTATCAATTAAAGCGCGCACTTTTCTTTCAATACCTATGCCTTTCATCACAACTAACAAAGTCTGTAATTGTACATCAGGCGTACTCGATTTATTGGCTAACGATTCGGCTGGATGACTTTTCCTCAGAAATTCCTCCCGGCTGACCTCAACGGATTCCGGCCTACCGTACCCTTCACGTTGGAGAGAGTCCCCACACATAATGGCATAATGTCCTCTGCCACATTTCGCACATTTGGGACGGTTCCGGCACTTCTTCGCGGGATGTCCTACCTTCAAACATGAGTAGCAGCATCGCTTGGATACCAATACATGTCGCCTTTCTGTCAATGTCATTTTCTGCGCTTTCATACAGTCAGCTGATTCATGACTACCTCCGCAAAAAACACAAATCCTCTCCGTATTCTTCGCCGTTGTCAACAATCCTGCAGCCGTCGGAAGCTCTTGTGAGTGGTAATAGTTAGGCTTCGATGGGCGCTCCTTTTTCTTCACAGTCACCCTTTCCACAGTCGCTGAAGTAACGCCAAAACCAGACATTGCCAAATTCACCTTCAATTCACCCTCTACTTCCGTCCGTACGAAGTGCATTAATCTTTCCAAGCGATCCTTTGAGGTACTAGGTCTGCTCACGTCTCCACTGCCTAACGTACCTCCTAGATTCTGGCTACTGAACGCTTTACTGACGCCTACAATTGCGTCATTTCGTTGCCAGATACGCAGAATGTCCTCCGGTAAACACGATTCGACTAGGGGGAGCAGCATTGAAGCACACTTCTCGGTAGTAACGCCTAGAGTCTCTAATGCACGCAAGTGACACTCTAATTTGTCATACAAGGACGCCAGGGGTGTCTGCTTTGTTGTCAAAGAATTTTGCAACACCGAACTCAATAGTTCTCTGACGTACACCTCCACTAACAGATCTTCTCGGCCATACCTATCTCTTAAACAATTTATAGCCTTAACGTAATTCTCACTGGTGGCAGGAAAACTCTCCACTAACTCCCTGGCTCTAGAACCGGGAATCGTTGCCTGCACTAAATACTGAAACTTGTCACTGGCATCAATAGAGGGGTCTTCGTCAATTTTCTGAAATTGAGACCAAAATGGCAAGAAATCTTTTAACTCACCTCCGAACTTCTTAAATTCTAATTGCGGGAGTTTGAAAGAACGTTTACTATTCTCTTGCGTCGGACTGGCTCTGGAAACACTTCCTTGTGAATGGCGATCTTCTTCCCATTTTGCAACAGCACACTTTAATTTGCAAAATAGAATCGTATACTCATCCGCCCTCTTGATTTCCTCGTCCAAGTCCTTTTGCGTGACGTTTTCAAGCTCTAATAAGCCATCATAAACTAAATCATCTAACTGCGATAATTCACCCCGACGCTTCTCCAACAGTTCCATTGACGCTCGAATATCTATCACATTCTCGTCCCCTGACTTAATTAACGCGTCAACCTCGTTGCACACCCGTGTGAAAGCACTCCTTAGCGTTTTGCGCGACTTATTTACCTTTTCCATGTTGTTCCTTGGTTATCTTCACTTGTCCTTGTTGAACTTTTGTTAATTCTTTAATGCACTTTCTTAATTAGAACCACACATCACACAAGACAGTTATTCTCAATAAGCACCAAGTAACTAATCAACATATTATGTCCCTAAGATACAGTATGTATCACACAATATTCAACACTCTCTCTTAATTTTTTTTCTGGAAACAGAACAGAAAACAAATTACATCATTCAACAACAGGAAAACATTTCTTGGAATTGGAATTCACAACACAGAATTAATGCATACTTAATACACAAAAATCAATGACATACATTTTAGTAAAAAATTAAATTCCTTCAATTGCTCGGCATTAATATGTTTTTATGCACAAGAAACTTATTTCCATTGAGTGGCTTTGTAAATATATCAGCTAATTGAAATTGTGTGGGGCAATAATTTAAAGACACTGTTTTTTCTGCCACCTTTTCAGAAATAAAATGATACCTAACATCGATATGCTTACTTCGTCTATTTAGTTGACCAGTCTCAATTAATCTAATTGTGCTTTGATTGTCCAAATTTAAAATTACACTCAATTCTTCACCCACCAGTTCTTCAATAAATGTCTTTGCATATATAACTTCCTTCACACACTCAGCTGCTGCAATGTATTCTGCCTCTGTAGTGGAGAGAGCCACAATAGGTTGTTTACGAGACCACCAGGCTACTGGACCTCCACAAAACATCAGGACATATCCACTTGTGCTCTTCCTAGTCTTTATGTCACCTGCATAGTCAGAGTCAGTATAAGCAGTCAGAGTCCAGGTTGAATTTCTTTTGTACCGAATACCCAGTTTCTCTGTGTTCTTTAAATACTTTAATGTCCTTTTTACATTTTGAGTGTCAGTTAGTGTTGGATGTTCCAGGCTTCTGCTTTCGTAGTTGACTGCAAAAGCCATGTCAGGTCTTGTTTTATTTGTCAAATATAAAAGACTCCCAACCACTTCTCTGTAAGGAAACTTGAGAACACTTGTATCCCTTCCTTCCTGCTCGTCAATTCTTTTTCCGATTTGCAGTGGTGTGTCAGCTCCCTTGGTATTTTTCATCTCAAATTTATCTAATATATGATCTGTATACCCCTTCTGAGATAGAAAAATAGAGTCCTTAGTTCTTGTTACCTCTATGCCAATCAAAACCTTTGGATTATTTCTTGTCTTTGTTTCAAACTCCTTTCCCAAACTCTCTAATAAATTTTCTAATTCAGATTCATTTTCTCCCATTATGATCCCATCATCTACATACACAGCTAAATACATAGTTCTGTTCTCATTTCTGAATACACACTGCTCTGATTTCAATTGAAAAAGCCCTCTATTCAGTAAAAACTTCTTCAATCTTTGATTCCATTTCAATGGTGCTTGTTTTAATCCATACAAGGATTTTTCTAGACGACAAATTTTGTTTTTGACACTAAAACCCTCTGGCACATGCATGTAAATTTCTTCTTCTAGTTCTCCATAGAGAAAAGCTGTTTTAATATCAAATGCCTTCATTTTATAATTATTCTTAGCTGCAATGGCAAACAGTATCCTCAGTGACGTGGTATTCACCACTGGGCTGAAGGTTTCTTCATAGTCAATTCCTCTCTCTTGTTCGCAGCCTCTAACTACTAGTCTGGCCTTGTATCTCCCGTCTTCTTTGATTTTGAAAACCCATTTACTGGTTAGAATTTTCTTCCCTTTAGCATCTTGAGGACTGACATATTTCCATGTTTCATTTTTCATTAACGATGATTTTTCATCTTCAATTGCTACTATCCACTTCTCTTTTTCCTGTTCAGTTACAGCTTCATTATATGAAATTAAAGCCAATTCACATTGATAGTCCTTCAAGTTATCTGGGGCTTTAAGTTTATTTCTGTCTCTAAGATTCTAGTGTAATACTTCGTCTTCTGCTTCTTGTTCTTCTCTTCCAGCTGTTACACATTCTGTTTCTTGAACTATGTCTTCTTCATCTTGATTTTCCACCTTGGCTCTTTTTATGGTCTTTTTAATTTGTTTCTCTTCCTTATAGTTATCTTGAATCTCAGGAATGAAGATTACATCTCTAAAAACCTCAACTGTTCTTTTATCCATAAAATATACTCTTACTCCTTTTGAACAGTCTCCATATCCCACAAACATCCCTTTTTTGCCTTTGGCGTCCCACTTTTGTCTCTTCTGAGATGGCACATGAGCATAGACTTTTGATCCAAAAATTCTGAACTGTTCAAATTTGCCAAATGGTTTACCAAACCAACACTCATAAGGAGTTTTCCCGAGTATTGAGCTTGTTCCAGTTCTATTGATGACATACACTGCAGTATTAACTGCTTCTGCCCAAAGTTCTTTGCTCAGTTTCTTATCTAACAACATTGTTCTAGCAGATTCCACCAAAGTTTTCATCTCTCGTTCAGCTTTCCCATTTTCCTCAGGGTTGTAGGGTACAGATGTTTGATGACAAATTCCCTCATCTTCAAAAATTTTTCTTACTTCCTTATTTACAAATTCAGATCCATTGTCGCTTCTAAAAATTTTAATCTCTTTTCCAGTCTGATTCTTTACATATTTTATGAAGACTTTCAACTTTTCTTTCACTTCGCTTTTGTTCTTGAGAAAATATGCTACTTTATAGTGTGATAGGTCATCTTTCAATAGCAGAAAATATTTGCTTCCTCCAATCGACTCTGTCTCCATCGGTCCACATAAATCTGCATGTATTAATTCACATATGCTTTTAGAGCTACTGCTGCTTGGAGAGAATGTTCTTCTTGCATATTTCCCTTCTACACATGAACTGCAAAACTTGACACTGTTTTCTATAAATGGAATTTTATTTTCTGCTAAAACCTTTTCCACGTAGGTGTAGTTTTGATGACAAAATCTGTCATGCCACTCCTTCAAAGTTTCCGATTTCTTTGCCAAATATGACTCACCAGTTGATTGCCTGGTCATTCGAAAATCCATTATGTACAATTTACCGGTGCGAATTGCTTGTGCGCAGATTTTATTTTTCGTATTTTTCAATATGCATTTCTTCTCGTCAGACTCCAGTTTGTATCCCTTATCAAGGGCTATTCCCATGGAAAAAAGGTTAGTTTTCAGTTCAGGCACATACAACACATTTTCAAGTATCGTTTCCATCCATTCTTTACCGTTATTTGCCAGAAGTTTTACCGTACCGCAACCAACCGCATCCAGCGTTGATCCATCTCCGATTTTTATTTTCTTGGGTTCGCTGATCTCTTGGTATTCCTCCAATATACTAATTTTATTGCACATGTGTTCACTGGCTCCGCTGTCTAGATACCAAATGTCTTCGTCAACTCGGTCATTGAATAATGCAGTAGAACTGATAAATGCATTTTTGCTTGTTTTATCTTTCCTTTCTTCTTCTTTCAGGATACGGCATTGCTTAATAAAATGTCCCGGTTTTTTACAGTGATGACATACTTTTTGATATTTTGATTTATCTCGGAAATAACAATTCTTTTCTTCGTGGTTGTTTTTCTTACATATACTGCAAAACACTGGTGTGCGATTACATTTATTTTGGTTTCTCGAGTATTTCGTTTCTGCTCTGAATGCTGAGTTTTGTGTGACTTCTTCGGCACAGCTTTTAAATTTATGTTCCTCCGCCGCCAATCTCGCTATGAAGTTTTCAATTTTTCTTTCGTCTTTCGCGGTAGACTCCCACGCGGTGCTAAAGTTTTGATAATCAGCTGGCAGCACACTAAGTATCTTTGTTATTAACATGGTTTCATCAATATTTTGCTGTAGCATTTTTAGTTTGTGCACTGTTGATTGAATGTTAGATATATTCGTCATCATGTCGGCACTCTTTTCGAAACGGAAATTGTAGAACTGTTGCAGTAGATTACATTTCTGTTGCTCTGTGTCGCGTTCGTATATTTTCGTAAGGGTTTTAAACATATCATAGGAAGTAACACAAGACATAATATGCACCATTATCTTTTTATCAATAGTCGTTATTATATACTTCTGTGATTTGGCGTCCATCATCTTCCAGAGCCGTATGTCTTTTTCGTCTTTCAAATCAGCCAGACGCTGAATTCCGTCGACCACGTCCAGTAGACCACTTGCTCGGAAGAATATTCGTATTTGGAACTTCCATAATTCGAAAGTTTCGGCTCCTTTTAGTATTTCAATGTTTGATAGATCTTCTGTCATTGTTACCGAGTGCGTTATTTCTTATCTTCTTTTTAGTTCTTTTTTTTTAACGCCAAAATTTTTTTCTTTACGTTTTCAGCAGAATCTAATTGTTCGGTGGAAATAGGTGCCTGGGCCCATAACCTGTTGAACTTTTGTTAATTCTTTAATGCACTTTCTTAATTAGAACCACACATCACACAAGACAGTTATTCTCAATAAGCACCAAGTAACTAATCAACATATTATGTCCCTAAGATACAGTATGTATCACACAATATTCAACAGTCCTGTCACGGTCGCCAAATGTCGGAAACGAAACTCACGAGAAACCAATTTCTTCCAACTATTTAATATAACTTCAAGAACAACATATCACTTACAATAAAACAGAACTGACTTCGCCGGGGACGCTTGTTTGATTGACAATGGCTCGTCATCTCCATGCACACATAAACAACAGGCGAGAGAAAACAAAACAAATGCTAAACCAAATGCGGCTCACAACAATAGTATTTAAGGGATGAATACATGCATCATGAACTACAGACTACTGTAAAATATTTCCTCTGCCTATCCCTATGCTATATTACCTATTCTGCTTTATTATAGTACGGGGGAAAAATGCCAATTTGAATCTATCGGAACGACAATCTATCTCTCTAATCTTATTTATGTGGTCGAATCTAGCATAATACGATGGTGTTTTTATATATGCATAACATCTTCAGTAAAGCTTAATTGAATAATTTCTGTAATAGATTTAATCTGTACTTTAACCTACGCTCTGATAATGATTCTCACCCTGGAAGGGGGGTATTCTGGAGCGAGCTCTCCTCTAGGGCCGCGATCAATGTCCGCGAAAGTGCCCTGTCGCTCTCGCAGCCAAGCCAGGGCCGGCAAGGCAGCGGAACCGCCGAAATAATGTCCCTTCCCAGCATTCTCCGGCCGAGATTGGGATTATTTGAAGGGCGGATTTAATATGTTGTGCTTGGAGATGCCAGCCACTCCGTCCTCTTTCATTCCCTCTTTCACATTCCACACCTTTCCCCGCGAAACACGCATTTCCACTCCCCGACGAGAATTGTGCCGAAGAATGGTGCCCCCCCCCCTTACCTCCCCCCACCCGCCACCGACGCTTTGCTGGAGCAAAGAATGCTCCGTTTTTCCGCTCGTTAGTGCCTGCTCTCCTAGGTTCAAGTTATGGCACCTGTTCGACAAGGCACGTCTCGGGGCACAGCATCCCATTTCGTAAACATCGTATTTTATTCTAGTGTCTGAGAAACGTTTGCTAGGTATGCACAGGGCACGATAACTGAGATGTTTTGGGTAACGCTGAAGGAGTGATATTTTCGGTTTGAGGCACTGCAGCGGGGACTACCGACGACTAGATCTCTTGATGACTATCCCACCCTCACCTCCTATCTCCATCACAAACTCACACAATATAACTGACATTTCGTGAAACTTGTGCAAAAGAAGGGAATGGGGTCGTTTACCATATTTTTTTATTGCCGAATATGAAAGAATTTTGAAAATAAAAAGAACCGTATTTTTCCGATTCCTGATCCGTCAATTACTTCTCGAGTTAGAGGCGGCGAAAAACTGATGTTTTTAACCCTTTCGGAAAAGTGGGCGTGGTGCAACCTCTGACGAATTTCGACTTCGTCCAATCACCTACCTCCTTGTACCTACAAACTATCTTGAATAGCAGGAATTGTTTTAAAAAACCAATCGTATTTTAAACCCTTAATCCTGCCCTCTTGGGGGAAAAAACATCCCTTTCCACCCCAAAAAACTTCCCTTTCCAACCCACCTTTCCACCGTTCTACTGGAGCACTGAGAGGAATGGGGTCGTTTACCATATTTTTTTATATTGCCGAATCTGATAGAGTTCGCATGATAAAAAGACCCGTATTTTTCCGTTTTTTGATCCGTCTATTACTTCCCGAGTTATAAGCGGCGAAAAACTGACGTTTTTAACCATTTCGGAATAGTGGGCGTGGTGCAACCTCTGACGTATATCGACTTCGTCCAATCACAACTGAGCCCGCGAAGCTACTTTGTCTTATCGCAAAGGGGGGACACAGCTGACTATGCCAATAGGAGCGATTGCGACAGCATCTGTGCGAGCAGACCTTCCGAGAGCCCCCCCTTTACTCCCTTCCCTTCCCCGAAAACAGTCAAGGACGGGAGGAAAATGACGTCAATGTTATCACAGCAGCTTTTTCGGTGGTCGTCACCTTTTGCTTATTTAAATTTTTGATTTATGAGTGAATGGATATGGTTAGAAGATTAATTTTTTCACTAAAATTCTTTTATCGTTTCCATTTAACAATTTCGTGTACCAAATTGCGATTTCGGTTCCGAGTAAACGCCCCCATTTTTTCCATTTTTGGTCTCTTGTATAAAAAACAGTTGCAAATCTATATTTCGTATTTCATTCATTAGTTTGGTAGCTTTGATCTAATCTATTACGGCCCTTTTTATGATACATGGCTTACTGAACACCCTTTTTTAATATTAAAATACTATTTTTTAATATTCTCAAAGCAGCTTCATCTATTTCTACATATACTTAATAGCCTGCGAGGCACCATAAAGGTGTGTGGTAGGGGATGAAATCACACGAAAAATGCACTGCATATCATGCACAAAAACCTATAAGAATATTAGTAATAATAATCTAGTCTAAACTGCATATTTTAATGATAAAAATAGCAAAGCAAACATGCAAAAACATGCTATTAGTTGGGTTAGCCTAAAGTCCTTATACCAACATGCAATTCATGATATGTTCTCCATTGATACACTCTTATTTATACAGTTGGACGTATTTGCCGCTTTTAATATCCCTTATTGTACGAGAAAGAAAGGACATTTTGAATCTGTAAGTTCGGCAATTAATTTCCCTAATTTTGTGATTATGGTCCAGTCTACCATTCACAAAAATGTTTACCCAATACTTCGCCTTAAAAAGAGTTATACCTGATGACTTTGGTCGTGGATGACAAAAATTTAAATTTTCCTTGGTGTATCTATTTAATGTCGTTCCAATGAAAATCCTCCTACCTTTGCCCGATATAATGTCCAGGTTTTAAGTGACGCACTGTCAAATTATCTCGAATAGGTAACCAAGGAGTCACGTGATACAGACACAAATTATTTCAAACTTTAATGTGACTGAATCTCTCTTAAAAACATCATTAATTGTTTTCACTTAAGTTTTTCTCATATATTCCAACTAAAGAACCCCCCGTTGAGACATGGCACAAGTATAAACAAAGTATGAGGTTGTAATCAGCGGTTTTAAGACATCAAATTTGCGAGCCATTCTTGTTTATACCACGTGACTCCTTGGTTACCTATTCGAGATAATCTCGACTGTTTCAAACACAGCCCCCCTGGGGACTTATTTTGTAATCTCACTTTAGTGAGAATACGTCATAAAATGTCACTTTTTCGTAGTTAAACTCCGCCACCCAGGCGGTGTGACCATCTTCGGATCTCAAGCGGTGAACTGCCGGTCATGTGCTGGTCTTTTAGGGCGATTCATCCGCTCTGATCCGTATCTTTCGACTCTTGATCCGTCTCATTATCTCCGCCTGCCATTAGTTCCCATCTCATCTTCATAAAGAACGTGAAATGGAGCCACCATCGTTTCCACTTGAAGCGTTGGGAAAAAAGCAAGAGCGGGAAAGATACAATCGATTTTAAATTGTATTTTTGGAATTTGCACAACTTGAAGAACTTAAACGTTCTTAAATCACGAATTTTATATTATAAACGATGGTTACTAAACACACTATTTACGTAAAATGTAGCGATAAACAAATGCAAATTCCAATATTGGTATAAAGGAAATTATCGGACATGAATTATCTTGACAGGCCATCCGAATAATTAAAATGATAGGGACAAACAATTTGTCACTCACCTTCACCGTATTCCTCCATTTTGAAGAAAGCGGTCGCCGTTGAGAGCGAAACGGATCTCCCACCTTCCCGCAAAGAGTCATTAAAAAGGTGAGATTACAAAATAATCCCCCTGGAAGGCCTTCGGAGTGATCCTCGCCTGCCGTGAGTTCTTCTCGCAGTTCAGAGGGCGGAGTTGCTGTTTTGCATTTCAAGTGGCTCCTGCTCGATTTTGGAGTCAAGAAGCTTAGTTTGTAGGCAGGAATACGATTTACGACAGCATTTTCCTTTTAAGCTGATCTGATGCACAGTGCAACGAGAGAGCTTGGAGGCATTGATCATCCTCATAAATCAACGACTCTCAGACAGCTTTGACACAGCCCTCCTCTTCATTCTTCTTGCCTCTGCATGTTTGCGTCCTCCTTTCAACTCCTTCGTATCTTACCTCCGCCTGGTAACATGTAAGGAGCTTACATGTTACTAGGGGCCTTCCTTTCCCATTCGTTCCGTTCAATTTTCCTGGACGGCTGTCCTTATTAGACAACGGGATCGTTTACCAAATTTTTATATTGCCGAATCTGATAGAGTTTGTAGAATAAAAAGACTCGTATTTTTCCATTTTTTGATCCGTCAATTATTTCTCGAGTGAAAGAGGCTAAAAACTGATGTTTTTAACCCTTTCGGAAAAGTGGGCGTGGTGCAACCTCTGACGTATATCGACTTCGTCCAATCACAACTGAGCCCTCGAAGCTACTTTGCCTTATCGCAATGGGGGGGGGGGTGACATAGCTGACTCTGCCAATAGGACAGTTGCGACAGCATCTGTGCGAGCAGACCTCCCGAGAATCCCCCTCCACTCCCTTCCCTTCCCCTAAAAGCAGTCAAGGACGGGAGGAAAATGACGTCAATGGTATCACAGCAGCTTTTTCGGTGGGCGTCACCTTTTGCTTATTTTCATTTTTGATTTATGAGTGAATGGTTGTGGTTAGAAGATTAATTTTTTCACTCAAATTCTTTTTTTGTTTCCATCTAACGATTTCGTGTACAAAACTGCGATTTCGGTCCGAGTAAACGCCCCCATTATATTTCAAGACATGTCCATACACATTTTCTCTCGTATTCTCTTTCTTAAAGCTTCAATTAGACCTCCCCTTTCTCCCATTCTCATAAAGATCTCTTCGTTCACCACTCATTCGACCGAATTTATTTACCTTTTTTTCTCTCCGTTCCACCATATTTTTGATGCTCAAAATCTATGCTGATCAGTTATTGATGTCGTCCATCATTTACTGACATAAAGAAGTGTGCTCCGCATGCTACTAAATTCTGATGAAGTGTTTCCTTACCTCCAGGCTTGTATTTTCAGCTGTAAACATATGCTGCTTATTCTAATGGAACACCCCTCCCCCCTCCGTCTGCGCTATTCCTAGAAGTATTTCATCCCTGCTCATTCCATTCGTACGTCAGTCGGCTTCTCAGGCAACAATCCCCTTTACTCACTTTAAGATTTTGTTTATCGAGCTTAGCATTAGCCTTTTCTCTCCTACAGCATTCAATACCTTAGTTTGATTTTCATTGACCATCATGAGATCTATATCCATGCATACTACCCCGAAAGCCACCTTGACTGCGTGTGGCAGGTTATCACCAAGCATGACTATTGCTTATTCCTAAAAGTTTGCTTACACTACCTTCCTAGTGAGAGACAGTACGATACGAATATCATGCGGGACATACTTCGAATTTCACTTTTCATCCAACATGAGTAAGTTGAACACATTGATCATTATCAAGTGTCAACAGCTCTCAAATAGCTTTTACACATGATACGGGTCCATGCAGTCCATGCTTCCTAAAAAATCCACCGTTTAAATTTCAGTCTGTTTGCTTTTCGCTCTGCGTTCAACCAATGTGTGCGATTGCACGTTCATGTTGAAAAGGGAATCTATTCCAATGAAGAAGCATCATGGCTTGAGAAGGCTAATTACAATCACAAATTTCTCGAGCGAAGAATGAATATCTCTGATGCAGCTTGGTGATATTATGCCTCGATTATGATTTGATGGCAACATGGCTTTTGACGTCACATACTCTTCCCAGGGATCGTCTTCCTTCTAGTATCTTCTTCCTTCAACTCTTCAGCAGCTAAGAAATATTAACTTCAGCGACTTAGTCGCTTCAGCAACAGTTGCGGCGATGACGTGGCACCTTCCACACCCCCTCCTGCCCCTCCCACCTATCTCTCCCTCCCCTCCCCTCCCCTCCCCTCCTTTTTCTTCTGCACATATTGACACGTGTCCTCGAAAACTTCACCTGATGATGTCGTTCAGCAGTGAAACTAGGCCGTGAACAAAAAAACACATGCGAAAAAAATAAGTCAACTCTTGTTATTTCGTTGAGAAATTGTTAAGGAAACATCGTTTTCCAGAAAAATTCTGTAACTGCTGTCGGTCAAAATATTACTTGCACTCGAGTTTGAAGGCTGTTATTAAGTAGTCAAAAGGCCTGAAGAAAATGTAATCATATTATATTTTTTCCGTCATTTCAATCATAGTATTGGTTTATTACATACCTCCATTCTGCCCTATCCAGTGTTAATTCCTTCACACCCTGGTACGTCTTCTCTTCCACGTCCTTCTTCATTTGCCCCACAATACTTGTCCCTTGGTCTTTCTCATGGAACCTTCCCGTTTAATCTTCCCTTCTATTATGTTTCTAACTAATTCATTGTGCCTCAAGGTATGTCCAATCCACCTGTTTCTTCTTTGCCAATATCTTGGACAATACCTACCTCGATTTCTTTGCTTGTTACAGCATCCTCAAGTGGTTTGGGTGCTTGATAGAGCCATTCGATGTGCGGCTCCCATCTCTTCCCTACGTCTTCATGTTCTATGAGTATATTTCCACTCGAGTCTCTTGTATGCTGTTTGATCTTGTTTTTCTTTATCCGCATTGTCTCTTCACCAGTTTACAAGTCGTATATAGTTCATCTACATCTACATAATACCCTGCAAGCCACCATAAAGGTGTGTGGCAGGGAGTGAACTCTCACCAAACATGCGCTACATATCATGCATAAAAAAAGGATTAGTACTTGTATAAGTATTGTTCAAAACTACGCTATTTAAAAAAGATAAAAATAGCAAAGCATACATGCAAAAACATGCCGTTAGTTGGGTTAGCTGTAAGTCCTTATACCAACATGCAGCTACCAATGTTATCCATTGCTACACTCGTACTGGATATATTTACCGTTATTCATATCCCTAATAGTACGAGGAAAAAAGGACATTTTGAATATGTCAGTTCGGCAATCAATTTCTCTAATTTTGTGATTATGGTCCAGTCTACCAAAGTAAGTTGGGGTCCGCAAAATGTTTTTAACATAATCACTTAAAATATGGTCTTGGAATTTGTTTAAGAGATTAAGTCAAATTTTCAACCTGCGATCTGACGATGATTCCTAATTCAATTCATTTGGTTACGCTAATATAATTATCGTATCGTCCCTTTACAATTCTTGCCGATCTTCGCTGCACACGTTCAAGTTCGTCATTTAGACCGATTTCGTAGGGATCCCATACACTGGCAGCATATTTCAAATGAGGTCTAACAAGGGAAAAGTAGCTGATTTCTCGTACATGATCGTCAAATTTACCCAGTACTCTTTTCACGAATCCCAGTTTACGATTTGCTTGACCAATTATTTCACGAATGTGTTTACCCCAGGAAAGATTCTGTGTGTGGAGGGATTTTGGCTCAGAGGAATACGTATATTGAGAAGATCACCATGACAGTGCATTGAAAAAGGATTAAATTTGTGATTCTAATCCTTTCCGCACCTTGCTTTCGTTTCTAATAACATCCTTAATCGCTCTTAAGCGTCTTATTTTTTGCCTAATGATTAATTGCACATTGAAAATATTATGTTAGTAAAATCTCTATTTGGTGGAAAATTTCATTGTCATTTGATTTTCAAGCAGATTTCTTTTCTGAAATTCTACGAAACAAAAATTTAAAATGCAAAGGTAATTCCTGTAACATGGAATTCGATCTATAGAATAGAATGTAAATATTATTGTTTTAGAATTTCTCTCTTTCACTAACAACAGAGAAAAAATGCATTGATGTGTGAGCCCGAAACATAATATGATACACCCGTTTGCAAAGCGGTTACGTTGTAATCAGAAGAATTAAACAGGACATTCTATAAAGTATTCCATAAATTTTAATATACAACCCTTCCTGGTTAAGTAGATTCCGAAAATACCTTTTTAAACAAAAATTTAATTTGATCACTTAATTTCGACGGCAATTTTATTCCACAACCTGTCCCCAACAACACATTAAGATTTTTGATCTGTGGTAGTCCTGTGTAGGGAGTAAATTAAATAATCAGGAGCCCTTTCGGTTGGTAACATTGGCCTTTTTTCCTCTGGGAGGAAAAAATTGCTTAAAATAGCCAGGTTGCAGTTTTTTAAAAAGGCCATGCATGATCGAACCAAGAAAGTGTTTTCTTCTGGTTTTGGCCTTCATTCATGTAAGCCTGGCAAAATAAGAATTAGGATTAGAAAGATATTTATTGCTCCAGTACATAGGTATGTAAGAACAAAGAAAATTACAGTGCAAAAAATAAAATCATTAAATTAACTCACTTACTCGTTGTGAGCGATAAACTAATACAACAAGACAATACAACAAAAGAGTTCCATTATCCAAAGACCAAAAAAAAAGGAAAAACATATCATACACAATATTCCTAATATCATAATAAGTTCCATCTTAGTAACTATAGGTAACATTACAGCCCCGTCAGTTGCCTAGCGATAAATCATACAGAGCTGAACCAATGAAGAAGAAGTTATTGGAACAGCTTGAAGTTACATAAAGATAAGAACAGTCAAAGAAATATAAAAAATGTACATTTTTGTTCATAACACCAATTAGTTATATTGAGGCGGTGAACAATAAACTATAAACCTTTGCCTTAAACAATTTTAAAGTCCGAATATTTTTTACATTAATTGGTAGGTTTTCCAGAGATTGGATCCTACAACCTGGAATGATTTCTGAAAAGAAGTTTTACGATGAGCGGGATAGTAGATGAAGTATATGCTCTTGTAGTAACAGTGGTAGACTTTTGCTTAATTTTGAATAGAGTAAGTGAATATTCAGGCATTTTATGAAGAAACAATGCGCGAAGGAAAGCAGGTGGGTCATAAGGGGAGTGTGATTGAGGACATACTTCACTGAGGCACCTCCGCGTATTATTCTCAAGCATCGCTGTGATTGTCTGGGGCCCTCATCTCGTTACAGGGCGTCGGGAGTGGAGCGACCAGGCCCCAGCTGTGGCCCCACGCGATGCGGGTCCCTGGTCTGAACACGCGTCTTCGTGTCCCTTCGTGGAGTGGACATCGATTTCCCACTGAATCCGGCCCTGATTGTGATCGGCCCTGCACGTGTGCCGATTAGGGACACGCGCTCAGGGAGAGGCGTATTATCAAATTACCGCCTCTCATCAAATAATTTGATCTTTGCGGAGCGATGAATGGCGGAAATTGGAGGCCTTCGAGATGTGGGGGGCGGGGGGGGAATTGTTGGGGAGATAAGGAGGAATGGCTAAGAGATTGCAGGAAGGAGGAGGCTGTCGGGAAGGCAATGGAGGGTGTAACGTCTGATATTTGTTGTGCTTGTTTGGAGAGATGTTGGTGGGTTGCTGGGGGAGTGAAGCGGGGGGATTGTTGTGGTTGTTGATATTGTGTGGAGAGGAAGAATAAATGAGAGTCTGATGAGTAGCGTCTTCTTCAGTGAAATTCGTGTTCTCCTGTAATAATTATCCGACCACGTCTGTAAGGTCGGACAATTATTACGGTAGAACACTACTTTCAACAAAGAAGACGCTACTTATAAGACTCTACTTTATTCTTCATCCCTCCAAACCATCAACAACCAATCAACAACCCAACAATCCCCCCGCTTCACTCCCCCAGCAACCCACCAACATCTCTCCAAACAAGCACAACAAATATCAGACGTTACAAGGAGGAGGCAAGCAGAGATTGGCCCAATCACGAAGTACGGTGTGACGAGCACTGAAAGAGTGATTCAAGAAGGTGTCATGGGAACAACATCAACCTCAACATTGTGGAATTTGTACATTGGTGCAAAGAAGAACTAAACTTTTTAATTTAACACACACGTTTTAATGACCCGACCGGTTTCAGCACACACGTGTCATCATCAAGGATCTAAAAAATATGACTGAAAACGACACCTGTTGATGTGTTTTCTCCGATCGGGTGATTAACCGTGGTGTGGAAAATTAAAAAGTCGCGTTCTTCGTCATCAGTTTTTGAAAAAAGAATTGTTCTCCTCCTAGTACGTACAAAATAAGTAATAATGGAATAACAAACGTGGAATCCATTAAATATCTTGGCATAAGACTGACATATGATCTTTCCTGGGGTAAACACATACGTGAAATAATGGGTCAAGCGAATCGTAAACTGAGATTCATGAAAAGAGTACTGGGTAAATGTGACGATCATGTACGAGAAATCAGCTACTTTTCCCTTGTAAGACCTCATTTGGAATATGCTGCCAGTGTATGGGATCCCTACGAAATCGGTCTATAATACGAAATTGAAAGTGTGCAGCGAAGATCGGCAAGATTTGTGAAGAGACGGTATGATAACTATTTATCATGCGTAAGCAGTCTATTAGCAGTCCCCCCTGCCACACACCCTCGCGGTGGCTTGCAGGGTATCGTGTAGATGTACATCCACATCTATATAATACCCTGCAAGCCACCATAAAGGTGTGTGGCAGGGGGTGAACTCTCACCAAACATGCACTTCATATCATGCATAAAAAATGATAACTACTTGTATAGTTACTGTTCAAAACTACGTTATTGAAAAAAAAGATAAAAATATCAAAGCAAACATGCAAAAACATGCTGTTAGTTTGGTTAGCTTCAAGTCCTTATACCAACATGCAGCTACCAATGTTATCCATTGCTACACTCCTACTGGATATATTTATCGTTATTCATATCCCTAATAGTACGAGGAAAAAAGGACATATTGAATCTGTCAGTTCGGCAATCAATTTCTCTAATTTTGTGAAAATTGGTCCAGTCCACCATAGTAAGTTGGGGTCCGCAAAATATTTTTAACGTCATCACTGAAAATATGATCTTGTAATTGTTTAAGAGATTAAGTCTACATTTCAACCTGCGATCTGAGAATGATTCCCAATTTAATTCATTTAATTGACTGTTCACGCTAATAAGGTTATCGTACCGTCCCTTTACAAATCTTGCCGATCTTCGCTGCACACGTTCAAGTTCATTATTTAGACCGATTTCGCAGGGATCCCATACACTGGCAGCATATTCCAAATGAGGTCTTACAAGGGAAAAGTAGCTGATTTCTCGTACATGATCGTCACATTTACCCAGTACTCTTTTTACGAATCCCAGTTTACGATTCGCTTGACCCATTATTTCACGAATGTGTTTACCCCAGGAAATATCATGTGTCAGTCTTATTCCAAGATATTTAATGGATTCCACGTTTGTTATTCCATTATTACTTATTTTGTACGTACTAGGAGGAGAACAATTCTTTTTTCAAAAATTCATTACTAGACACTTTTTTAAGTTTAATTCTAACTGCCATGTATCACACACAATAAATTCTGGCTATCTAGGTGTCCCACGACTGAACTGACAATTGTATGTTCTAGGACCTTGCATGAAATGGATATGAGGGATATAGATATGTAGTTAGATGGCTGCTCCTTATCACCACTTTAAAAAATGGGTGTTACATCGAAATGTAGATGTAGTTGTCTATTAAATGAATTGAAATGGGAATCATTGTCAGATCGCATGTTGAAGTTTAGACTTGATTTCCTAAATAAATTCCAAGATAATATTTTCAGTGACGACCTTAAAAATATTTTGCGAACTCCAACTTACTATGGTAGACCATGTATACTGGACCATGATCACAAAATTAGAGAAATTGATTGCCGAACTGACAGATTCAAAATGTCCTTTTTCCCTCGTACAATTAGGGATATTAATAGCAGTAAATATGTCCAATATGAGTGATTGAATCCATAGCATAGGTAGTTACATGTTGGTGTAAGGACTTGAAGGTAACCCAACTAGCAGCACGTTTTTGCATGCTTAATATGCAATTTTTATCTTTTTAAATATTGCAGTTTAGACTATTATATTAATACTAATTCTTTTAAATGCATGATATGTAGTTCATGTTTGGTGAAAATTCACCCCCTGCCACGCACCTTTAATGTGACTTGCAGGGTATTATGTAGATGTTGATGTAGAAGTAAGGGGAGCGAGTGTTTGTCGGGTTTGAGGTTCATGTCGGCGTTCTACACGCACCGAGTAATTCTGGAGGTTACTTGTGAAGATGATAATTTATTTGCTACGATATTAGTTCCAATGAAAGACCATACCTGACTATGGGTCAGTGATGACGATATTTATTCTTTTTAACTTGAATTGTGCAAAGATATGTGCAAACGTTTCAGATATGAAAACTTTTCTTTCTTTGAGAGCAACCGAATTAGCGCGGAGGAAGATTGGTGGATGCCGCGCGGAGAGGTTCGCGCGAAGATGTCTTTAATTCTTGTTAGTATATCACGATAAACAGCAGCTTGGAAACACTGCCGTTTACCAATATGGCGGAGCGGCGAACAGTCACCTCTTGGGTTAGAATTGGTGTGAAACCGTAAGTTTTTATCTTTTTCCAAAACTTTGTAACGTGAGTGAAGTGTGAACACAGCAGGTTGTGTTGTGAAAATTTCATCGAAAAAGGACGATTTTCAGTGGCCGAAAAATGTTTTTGAAAAGTGTCACCCTCATCCGAACAATAACCCCCAACTTCATTTTCAAGTCGCTCGTGATTGGCTCACGGAAACCAAGGCGACGGCAAAGCTAGACCTTGACAAGCTTTCCTCAACGTCCGTCGGCGGCTCCGTCATCGTCCGGCCATCGTAATTAGCTTCCAAGGACTCCTTGTTAGCTTCATTGCGTTCCCTTTCTCCTAACTTCAACATGGCCACCGTCCGTTTCCGTCACGTCAGAAAACGTTCATCGTAATCCCAGCCTAAAGAGAGAAGCTCGTAGAAGACGTTGGCGAGCGACCCTTCCTGCGGCAAAGTGAACAAGTTCAAGAAATGGTGCATATTTCGTGGAAGTTAAGATGGAATCGAATGTCAATGGAAATCGCCTTGATGATATGGCGTCTGGTGGCAAAGATGTCAGTGAGATGTCAGTGTCAGCTGGGCGACTGCGAGACGGTGAGGCATTTCTGGTTCAAAGCGCGGTCTTCTCTACGTCATCTACATCTACATCTACATAATACCCTGCAAGCCACCACAAGGGTGTGTGGCAGGGGGTGATTGCTCACCAAACATGCACTACATATCATGCATAAAAAAGGAATAGTATTAATATAGTAGTCAGAACTACACTATTTAAAAAAGATAGAAATTGCAAAGAAAACATGCAAAAACATTCTGTTAGTAGGGTTAGCTTTAAGTACTCATACCAACATGCAGCTACCAATGCTATTCATTGCTACTCTCCGATAGGACATATTTACCGTTATTCGTATCTCTTATTGTGCGAGGGAAAAAGGACATTTTGAATCGGTCAGTTCGGCAATCAATTTCTCTAACTTTATGATTATGGTCCAGTCTGCCATAGTAAGTTGGGGTTCGTAAAATATTTTTAACATCATCACTGAAAATATTGCCTTGGAATTTGTGGAAGAGATTAAGTCTAAATTTCAACCTGCGATCTGACAATGATTCCCATTTCAATTCATTTAATAGACTGGTTACGCTAATATAATTATCGTATCGTCCCTTTACAAATCTTGCCGATCTTCGCTGCACACGTTCAAGTTCATTACTTAGACCGATTTCGTAGGGATCCCATACACTGGCAGCATATTCCAAATGAGGTCTAACAAGGGAAAAGTAGCTGATTTCTCGTACATGATCGTCACATTTACCCAATACTCTTTTAATGAAACCCAGTTTGCGATTCGCTTGACCAATTATTTCACGAATGTGTTTACCCCAGGAAAGATCATTTGTCAGTCTTATTCCAAGATATTTAATGGATTCCACGTTAGTTAATTCATTATTACTTATTTTGTAAGTGGTAGGAGGAGAGCTATTCTTTTTCCAAAAATTCATTACAAGACATTTCTTAAAGTTTAAATCTAACTGCCATGTATCACACCAAGTTTCAATTGCTTGTAGGTCAATATTTAAATATTCTTTATCGTTCGGGCATAGAATTTCCCTGTACACTACTGCGTCATCGGCAAATAGACGAAGCTTACTTTTTACCACCTTTTGGATATCATTAATATACAAAAGGAATAGGAGTGGACCTATCACATTACCTTGTGGGACACCCGAAGTGACTTTAATTGCCGATAAGGAAACACCGTCCAAAACAACCCTTTGAACCCGATCATGCAGAAAATCATTAATCCATGATATAATGTTACTGTCTAACCCATAGGAAACCCATAGGAAACGTCAGTGCTGCTACGAGTACAATGCAGCTATTCAAAGGGCAGACATGAAAAACCTTTCCTGCGATGAAAGATCTGGGCAATGCTTTCCTCTGCGCCTCAAAGTGAATGACGCCTGTCCTCTCTAGAGACACTTCATCTCCATCTTACCTGCACCTACGTAACACCGTGCGAGTCACCAAGAGGGTGTGTAGCAAGGGGGGAAGATCACGAAACATGCAATGCTTGTAAGCAACTAAGAGCTAAAATGCTACATCTACATCTACAGGATACCCTGCAAGCCACCGCGAGGGTGTGTGGCAGGGGGTGAAGGTCACCAAGCATGCACTACCGACATGCAAACAAGCAACTATGGGGTCTCATGCAACTAGATTGTTAGTATCTATAGTTATTAAGGGATTAATAGATGCATCATGCACTACAGACTACTAGAAAATATTCCCCTTCCTAGTCCTTTGCCATGCTGCCTATTCTGCTCTCTTATAGTACGAGGGAAAAAATGCCATTTTGCATCTATCTGTACGACAATCTATCTCTCTAATCTTTTTTTTTTATCTGGTCGAATCTAGCATAATACGCTGGTGTTTTCAATATGTTCCTAACATTTTTAGTATACTTATCCGATTTAAATTTCTCTAATAGATTTAATCTGTACCTTAACCTACGCTCTGATAATGATTGCCACCCTAATTCTTGTATTAATTCTGATACACTACTCAACCTATCGTAACACCTTTTAACGAACATAGCTGCTCTACACTGCACACTGTCTAGTTCTCTAATCAAACCTAATTCATTAGGATCCCATACACTGGCTGCATACTCAAGGTGGGGCCTAACTAGTGAAAAGTAGCATCGCTCTTTTGTCTCCTAATCACATTTCCCAAGTACTCTTTTTATAAATCCTAGGTTTCTATTTTCTCGGCCGCATATTTCCCGGATGTGTCTTCCCCACGATAAATCTTCAGTGATTGTTACACCTAAATACCTTATGGTTTCAACGCTTTCGATCTTCGTATTATTAAATTTATAGCACACTTTTTAAGGTTAAGTTCTAACTGCCATTTGTCGCGCCACTCTTGAATTGCATCTAAATCCTTGCTAAGCGATTTCCTGTCTTCTTCTTTGGATATATCCCGATACACTACGGCATCGTTTGCAAAAAGTCTAAGCTTACTGTTAACTACGGCATCCAAATCGTTAATGTATAAAAGAAATAGAAGCGGACCTACTATGCTACCCTGGGGAACTCCCGACGTGACTTTGATTGTGTCCGACATGATACCATCTATGGCAACCCTCTGCTCTCGTCCACTTAAGAATTCTTTTACCCAACATACTACGTCATTATTTATACCAAAACTCTCTAACTTCAAGATTAATTTATCATGTGGAACTTTATCGAAAGCCTTTTTAAAATCTAAAAATATCGCATCAACTTCAGTACAGTTTTCGCCGTAGACTAAAATATGATTGACCAAAAAAGCTAATTGTGTCTTTACTATGCCATTACTATATGGGAACATATTAGATGCAAGAGTCATATAATCCAGATATAGATCCTGAGACACTATAGTTGCTCGTTTGCTTGTTAGTAGTGCATGCTTGGTGATCTTCACCCCCTGCCGCACACCCTCGCAGGGTATCGTGTAGATGTAGATGTAATCACGTGAAACATGAATGTTCAGTTTCTGCATGGTAATGAAGTGGTCACTGGATAGGAAGGCATATTTCTAAATAAATTGATCTGTATTTTCCTAGCAAGCGTTGGTTAGTGATGTTATTTATGGAATGCACTAAATTTCTCCGAGGTGATGCCTTCCCGGACAATCTTAAAACTGTCGCTGCTATTGTAATTTGAAATTCTTGAGCGCACGTTATCGGGTTATCCACGTCAACGCCAATGAGTACTCTTCGGCGCAATGAGGGCGTTTACTCGGAACCGAAATCGCTATTTCGTACACGTAATCGTTAGATGGAAACGAAAAAAGAACTTTAGTGAAAAAATTAATCTTCTAACCACAACCATTCACTCATAAATCAAAAATTAAAATAGGTAAGCAAAAGGTGACGCCCACCGAATAAGCTGCTTTGATAACGTCAATTTCCTCCCGTCCTTGACTGCTCTTATGAGAAGGGAAGGGAGTGGGGGGAGGTTCTCGGAAGGTCTGCTCGCACAGATCCTGTCGCAATCGGTCCCATTGGGAGAGCAAGCTGTGTCCCACCCTCCTTTGAGATAAGACGAAGTAGCTTCGCGGGCTCAGTTGTGATTGGACGAAGTCGACATACGTCACCACGCCCACTTTTCCGAAAGGGTTAAAAGCATCAGTTTTTTCGCCTCATACAACTCGGGAAATAATTGACGGATCAAAAAACGGAAAAATATGGGTCTTTTTCTTTTACAAACTATATCATATTCGGCAATGAAAACATGGTAAACGACCCTCATTACGTATTGGAGGGAGACATTTGATGACCAGTCGAGAGGCATGGAGGACGAAGCTACTGAGCAAGAGTGGTCCACGTGAGCACTCCAGAGAGGATGTCGCTCGAAGACGCATGAGGTTATCGTCTGGTCGTCTCCGTCTCGAGAATACTTGAACTTGTCGGAGAACTCCAATCGCAATCGACGACGTGAACGTGGCACTAGCGTCCATCCGGGGTACTTCGCGCAGGGGTCGATCTCACAATCATCCGTGCGGAATCGAGCTTCATTTTCAGACTCACTGATCCGAGATTACATTCTTCCAGTCCTCTGAGGCCTCCCCCCCCTTAGCAATCTCATTGGGCAATAGCATTTTCCTCCCTCTCTCGCGATCTCATTTCGCTTTTTCGGGTAAAAAAATGCACCCCCTCCACATCCACCCTTTGAATCCAGTGAGTGCGCATCCAATCTCAACGCACTTCGCTTCCATAGATCGCCTAATACCTTTCGACTTCCTCAACTGCCTGCGTCTCTCAAACTCGCGAGACCTCAGCAACAAGACACAAGAGAAGCTAATCGTGGACTGGGATTCATCAAAAAGAGTACTGGGTAAATTTGACGATCATGTACGAGAAATCAGCTACTTTTCCCTTGATAGACCTCAATTGGAATATGCTGCCTGTGTATGGGATCCCTACGAAATCGGTCTAAATAACGAACTTGAACGTGTGCAGCGAAGATCGGAAAGATTTGTAAAGGGACGGTACGATAACCATACTAGCGTAACCAGTCTATTAAATGAATTAAAATGGGAATCATTGTCAGATCGCAGGTTGAAATTTAGACTTAATCTCTTAAACAAATTCCAAGGCCATATTTTCAGTGATGACGTTAAAAATATTTTGCGAACCCCAACTTACTATGGTAGACTAGGGATCATAATTACAAATTTAGAAAAATTGATTGCCGAACTGACAGATTCAACATATCCATTTTTCCTCGTACAATTAGGGATATGAATAGCGGTAAATATGTCCAATACGAGTGATTCAATCCATAGCATAGGTAGTTGCATGTTGGTGTAAGGACTTGAAGGTAAACCAACCTACAGAACGTGTTTGCATGCGTAGTTTGCTATTTTTATCTTTTTAAATTTTGCAGTCTAGACTACTATATTATACTAATCCTTTGAAATGCATGATGTGTAGTGCATGTTTGGTAATAATGCACCCCCTGCCACACACCTTTATGGTGGCTTGCAGGGTATTATGTAGAATCGTCCACCTCTGCTTACTTCCTTCATGCCAATGTAGACAGCGAGGTGCCTATTCTGCCTCCTCATTCAATGGCCTCCAGACTTCATTCACCCCTATTTGTTTCATCCCTTTCGAGCCCAGTTTTTGTTGGTTAACCATCAGTGAAAATTCAATTTATATTCTGTCAACTTTGGTAGGTTTGCGGCTGTACCTGCTACATCCTATCAGTCTCTCCTTTTCTCCCAAACAAATCCGCAATTCCTGCGTTTTGGAGTTCCCTCTCGTTACTTCTTTAAATCTTCTTTCACCTGTACCTACACAATCAAGCCACCGCTAGGGTGTGTGGCAGGGTGTGAACCCAAACCCAGGCATGCTTCATCACCTACTATCGTGCAGGCATGCAAAAAAACATTACCCCGTTTAAAAGCTGCTTACAAGGTTCACAGTGCTACCACCCTGAGGATAATATCAAGCATCCATCCCCTAGCCACGTGAAACACTCCCTTTCCCAGATTGCCTCCGCCTTTTCCTTTCCGCCTGCAACTCTCCCGTCTACCCACTTTAAAAACACTCCCCTTTCGTTTATTCTCGGACGCGCTATGGAAGGATGCGTAATATCCCGATGTGCTATTAAATGCAAGAATCACCCCGGCAGTGGTAGGAATGTCCTCTCCTCATTCCTCCCTGCCTCCCCCAGAACACCCACCCCTCGCCGACACGCCCTCACACGAACGCAAACATGTTTGCGACGTCGGCCACCTCCCACCCTCCCACCTACCCCTCTCCATCCCCCTCCACCCTCCCGCCAAAATATGTGTGCTGCTGCGACGCCGCCGTAGGTTGCTGGTTGGGTCGCGCCACTCACCCCAATCTCTTCAACACTGGAATGCAATCTTCACAGCGTACACATACACGGAATCTATGGAGTTAACTCTTAACATCTGCACAGACACAATATATCTACATCTACATAATACCCTGCAAGCCACCATAAAGGTGTGTGGCAGGGAGTGAACTCTCACCAAACATGCACTACATATTATGCATAAAAAAGGATTAGTACTTGTATAGGTACTCTTCAAACTACGCAATTTAAATAAAGATAAAAATAGCAAAACAAACATGCAAAAACATGCTGTTAGTTGGGTTAGCTTTAAGTACTTATACCAACATGCAGCTACCAATGTTATCCATTGCTACACTCGTACTGGATATATTTACTGTTATTCATATCCCTAATAGTACGAGGAAAAAAGGACGTTTTGAATCTGTCAGTTCGGCAATCTATTTCTCTAATTTTATGATTATGGTCCAGTCTACCATAGTAAGTCGGGGTCCGCAAAATATTTTTAACATCATCACCGAAAATATGGTCTTGGAGTTTATTTAAGAGATTAAGTCTAAAGTTCAAGCGGCGATCTGACAATGATTCCCAATTTAATTCATTTAATCCCTGATAAAAATAAACTCCTCCATGGTGGGTAGGCCTACCCTCCATTGAGGGTAGTCGGATGGTAGTGCTACCCACCGCCTACCCTCCATGGAGGGTAGACGGAGCGTATTTTAGAACATTGGAGGGTAGGCCCTACCATCCGTGGAGGGTAGACGAAGGGTAGGGCTACCCTCCATGGTGGGTAGGGCTACCCTCCGTGGATGGTAGCCCTACCCTTCGTCTACCCTCCACGGATGGTAGGGCCTACCCTCAATGGAGGGTAGGGCTACCCTCAATGGAGGGTAGGGCTACCATCAATGGAGGGTAGGGCTACCCTCAATGGAGGGTAGGGCTACCATCAATGGAGGGTAGGGCTACCCTCAATGGAGGGTAGGGCTACCCTCAATGGAGGGTAGGGCTACCCTCAATGGAGGGTAGGGTTACCCTCAATGGAGGGTAGGGCTACCCTCAATGGAGGGTAGGGTTACCCTCAATGGAGGGTAGGGCTACCCTCAATGGAGGGTAGGGTTACCTTCAATGGAGGGTAGGTCTACCCTCAATGGAGGGTAGGGTTACCCTCAATGGAGGGTAGGGCTACCCTCAATGGAGGGTAGGGTTACCCTCAATGGAGGGTAGGGATACCCTCAATGGAGGGTAGGGTTACCCTCAATGGAGGGTAGGGCTACCCTCAATGGAGGGTAGGGTTACCCTCAATGGAGGGTAGGGCTACCCTCAATGGAGGGTAGGGTTACCTTCAATGGAGGGTAGGGCTACCCTCAATGGAGGGTAGGGTTACCCTCAATGGAGGGTAGGGCTACCCTCAATGGAGGGTAGGGTTACCCTCAATGGAGGGTAGGGTTACCCTCAATGGAGGGTAGCCCTACCCTCCATTGAGTGTTGTAGAATGGTAATGCTATCCTTCAAATCTAGGTTTCACATCATATAGGTACAGAGTAGTACATATATTTCAAAAGTGTATGCCGTGTTTACTAGAATCCTGATTCATCAGGCAGTGGTACACTACATCACCAAGAGCAATGGAGAAAGATCCAATACAAGTTTAACACTTTCACTGACTGGTAGTGTATTTCCCTTAGCATTTAATAGCAGATATATTTTTCTCACTCCACAACTAATTTGACAAGTTTAATTAAACACAAGAGGCTGTGGTCAAAAATAAAACTTTTATTTGTTTTCCACAGCAAATTCTACACTGTAATTGCAGGTCACAGAATTGTCATACATCCAATCCCGGCCCTGAAAAAAAGAAGAGAAATATTGTACACTATGCCATATAAAATGAATAACAGTAGCAGTAATGAAGGGAGACTCCTGGGTGGTTACTATATTTTGCCCGACCCAAAAAAACCACCTGGGTGTTTAAAAGAAACACATTAAAAAAACAATAAAACCTGATAAGCACAATTTGTATGCTATAGGAATGAATAAATCTGTGTTAAGTTTAAATTAACTTTCAATAACCTCTTAAAAATATATATATATATATTTAATAGAATTCTCTATCTTGAATCACTATGAAATTTTAGTGGGCATTTAATATTAATATAACAAGCACAATCACCTCCTATGTCAAAAATTAATATCTTTATTCATACAGAGATTAAGAAACTTAATAAAGTTAAATGTTTCTTCATAGCGTACACATGCATTTAAGTAGGGTATATATCATCATACAAAATGACGCAGTCTTTCTACTCTTCCGTAACATAATTAAAACATATTAATATAATTTTCTATTTTGGATAGGTTATTTATATTGGCTAGAGTTTTAACCCTTGGATGCACTATTATCTTGCTCAATGTATAACCCTGCCAAACCTACATCGATTCAGGTGGCACTTGCACTTCGATTACTGAATGCAAGGCAAAATTTTGCTTTATCTTTAAAGAGAAGTGCTGTGGTGTAAAGTTTTCGAAACAATAGGTTTCACTATGTCATGCCCTGCCAAAGACCTAAAATTCTTTCCTACTCTGTTAAAGGCAGGTGAGGAAACTCCACATAAAACAAGTAGCAGATGTAAATAACCAAACAGGAACTATATTTCAACTAACTCAAGAAAATTACAAACCACAATTGAAGAGCCTTCTCAAAACTTCCACTTAAAATCAGACAACTTACAGACACATGAGAGGTCAAGCTCGCGAAGTTATGGAAGCTACTTAAAAGATTTTAGCCAATTTTTAATTTTAGATGTGTTTTCAGAGGTATTTGCAGAGGACACTCGAGTAAGTGAAGAATATTTTTTATATTCCTGAATCTGATAGTATTTGAAAAATATAACACTTATTTTTCCGTTTTTTGATCAGCAGCCACCTGATGGCCTCCCATACAACCTCAGGCGAACAAGTGTTCCCATAAAAAATACATGTTAAATTCATTATAACCGCTTTCAGTTTTACCAGAATTACAAAAAATTAATCGAAGCATACTTTGGAGTAATCGAATCACTCACATTAAGGTAGAACATCTACTTTCTAAACTTCATAGGAAAAGTCTGGTTAATTTGTTTGCTGTTTTGATTTCATGTAGCCATTAACCAGAAAAAAATCCACTTAGTGAAGGGAAACTATGATAAGAAGTGGGCAGCCAATTTCTTCTCTGTACGAACAAAAATCCTACAACAATTTTTACTTAAATCCCTTCTATTGAGAATCAATAGCCATTTCCACCTGTGAAATATGAAAAGGCAATTATAATCTCATAATTTTTAAAACTCCCATGTCTGGTTTTTATTACTTATTACATTTGTTTCCATTAATTTAAAATGTACCTAGAACAGACTTAGTACAAATGTCATGCTATTTCATTACCATTTCATTACTTGGCACATTTTAACACTAAATCACTAGCTGCATTTTTGCTGTTGGAGTAGTTATAATAGTTAGGTTGGAAGGCATACTAAAGTGTCTCACCTCTCCTGCACTTCCACATTTTGGAATTCAGGCCTATATTTACTCTTCCACAGGGTCTTCCTTGTCTTTCCACTTATTATGGTGAAGGTGGGTATAACTTCTCTTTTGCTCCCTGCCATCGTTTGCCTGTCAGAAAAAGCAGAATCCATTAACATTCTTCCTATCATAGATAATTGGCAACTTGTCAATCAGCCAATCACCCCAGGTGAATTAAAGTGTTACCAAAGAAATGCCTGTTAAGATCATTACCACAAAGTTAAATTGAGACAAAATTAATCAAAGCATTTCACGTACTAGTTATTGTATCAATTCCATTTAGGATAAACTGACATTTCTACTGTGTTTATTTTGAAAATAAAATATAGCCTATAAATTGGATGTGTTTGATCAGTTTAGTCCCCCAAATCTAAGCATTTCACGTGTGTCAACTGTTCTTTTTTGTCTAGAGACAGTTGAACCAAGAAGTTTCTCATATTATTCCACAATGTAACAAATGTGAGAAAATATACATGAACTTTTTCTTTAAATCACAGTTTATTACGGTAATTTTCAGGGTTGTTGGTAATTTATGAAAAATACCACGGTAAATTACCGAGTTGCCCATCTCTACTACTAAGAGGCTACTTTGACCGAGATGTAAGATACACAGCCTCCAAATGGTCTTTTCCTTAATACTCCTAAACGCCCATATGAAAAATTGCATTTCTCCCTCTTAAGTAATGAAAAAAAGGATACTCAAAAGAAATGATCTTATAAACATATTAGTAACCTTTAGGCACAACAGGTACCACAATACCTTAATCAGCATGCATTATTTCTTATTCAAAATGCTTGTATGCCAAATCAAAGGTCCTAACCCTCTTCTTACTTTCCACTCTTATGCAAATACCTAACTATTCTACTATATTCTAACTATACTAACGAAATCTATTCTACCATTTTAAGGGATAATATACAAAATGACTGCACACTACCGTGCAAAGTAAAAAATTACAATTTCAACACACAAGTATTGGCATTGTGCTGTACATTAATTACAGCCTTTACATATGAAACGAAAGTAAATACATACACAAGATAACTTCTTTCAGCCCAAGTGGTGAGAAAGCTCTCTTATTTTTTAAGCCAAGCAAGGTAAAGTAACTTGCTGAAGAGTCCATCATGGTGCCCACTGCGATTCCAACAACACAATTATTTGTGAAGCTCCCTTCAATGAGGGATAACTCTGTAACCTATAGAAAATAGAAATCCATCACTATTCTTAATTGACTGTTGGATAAAAATTTTAATGTAAGTATAACTCACAAAATTAATCACATAATGGAAACAGATGACAGCCATCTTAGAAAGGCCCAAGTTATCCAATGACAGGCCAAGATTATTCCTAAGTTATGAGTCAATTCGAGAATGAATTAACGAATCTACTATTTCAAATAATGATGAGTAAATAGCAGTAATACACTTGTATTCAAGCTTACCAGTTTTATTAGCACGTGAATTCTTAATTCAGCCTCCATTTCTTCCGTTTCCTTCACAGACTATAAAGGAATCTTGTCATTCCAGCTGGTGGATGGCAAGGTTGAGAGCGACTCATGCTTGCGACTCTTCAAGTCATTCACCACTTCCTCTTTGCCTTAAACCTCGCATCATCCTTTTCATGAAGAGCATGCCCCTTAAGAAGCTACTCTTTAGGCACTTGAAAGATAAATGAAAAAAAAGAATCAACCCCAATGATTTCATGTCAAAATAGCAAATAAATTAATTTCCATTTTAAAAATTGAATGATAATCATAAAATAAATACTATTATTATGGATTAGACGGATGGAGGCAGGAGATAGTTGATGGAACTTTGATACGCTGAACACCTTAAGAAAAATAACTTGTACAATTCCACAATTTTAAGTTTATTCTACCAATCGATTTCAACGTCTTCGCGTCATTGTCAAGGTATCCATCATTTTTTCTTAATATGCTCAACTATTATTAAGGGTTACAGTTTCGGGAAGATTTGTTGACGCAATTTTCCGTGCTACCACTCACATAACCTGTACTAGTTTTTAATAGGCAAGAAGTACTTACAAGATATTCTTCTGAACAAGGCTGCTGTTGTAGAAACTGCTCCTCTTATTTCTCCACGAGGACGGGTTTGTAACGTCCCATGAGAATCCATTCCAAAGAGCGACCAAAAACCGGCGTACCGTTGAACAAAATCACAAGTCATGCAGGTAATGAACCATAAAATGGTAGATGAAGATAAAAAAATGAAGACGATATGGATCGATGAGTATTTAAAAAAGAAGGAAAGGAATGAGATTAAAGAGGTAACTGTGAGTAAATAAAGTTGGATCCATGAATATGGAATCGTTGGATCCGTAGTCAACACAACAGCTAATTCAGGGATTCCCTGAGCTAATTGTAAGTTTCGCTAACATTTGTTTTTCGCAATTTCTCGGCCACCTATGGGCCAAGAAAGAAAGTTTCCCCAGCGCTATTTTAAATCTCGTCGGAGAACTCTTCATGCAGTAAATCGGTTTATTTGCACTTTGGACGGATTTCAATTTGGCAATTACACTTTAATTCGACAATAATGAAATTTTAAGTAGCTTAGTTCGGAAGAAAGCTATCGCCTTGCTAGTAATTTCGATTGCGCCAGCGTTGAAATAAACTCAAAATACATATGTATCTGTCTTAAGGCCGCTTTACACGATACAATTTTTCGTACAATTTCTTGTACAAACTCTTGCATGAGGAAATTGTACCGTGTAAAGCGGCAAATTGTACGAAAACTTGCGCGATTGTCTGAATGACTGAACAGGAAATACAACGTGTTCTAATTCCATTCAGACAAACATACAATTTCGTTCAGTCTATACACGAATTTGTACAAGAAATTGTGCAAAAAATTGTATCGTGTAAAGCGGCCTTTACGCATGCCATTAATTGCGGAAAGTATTACGATGATTGCGCGCCGTTTAAGCAAAATCAGTCCACTTTCTCTTACTTTATATGGCTTTTTGTCCAAGCATCCGCGGGTATAATAAATTTGCTGGAAACATTTGCTCCAATTTGCACTTCAGCGTTCAAGGGTGGATTAACGAGGTAGAAATATTGGAAACATAACTTTAGATTTTCAGATCTGCGGAAATGCCGAAGCCCAGGTCAAAGTACAATCCATATGTTTTTGACGGTGGTGATGTACCCCGCTACACACTATTCCATATTGCCCAGATCATTGTTCCACATTGTCCACATCGTCCATATTGCCATTTAGACTTCAGGTGTGAACGGTTTGACCAGGGAAGTGTGCAGAAAGTGTACAAATAAGTGTAAGCAAACTTGTTTCACACTTTATTTTCAACTTGGCAGGGAATGAATTCCATTTAAGTGAATCATATTATATAGATACACAATCATTTGAAGTAGTTTATTGGTGTGATTATTATTATTAATACTGCAAGAATCACGTGCTTGTGTACTTTTTGAGAAAGTTATTGGGAAAAATTATTTCGCCACCATATGGTAAAGATACCACAGATATCTGTGCAAATACTTGCATAATGTAAAGCCTATACCTGGAGAGTAGATGGATGGTAAGCGAAGGAGTTCGAGGCGAGGGTAGTGGAAGGGTAGTGCTACCTTTCCCTTACCCTCCATGGTGGGTAGTGGAAGGGTAGCGCTACCCTTCCCTTACCCTCCATGGTAGGTAGATGGATGATAAGTGAAGGAGCTCGAAGCGAGGGTAGTGCTACCCTTCCCTTACCATCCATGGTGGGTAGTGGAAGGGTAGCACTACCCTTCCCTTACCCTCCATGGTAGGTAGTGGAAGGGTAGCGCTACCCTTCCCTTACCCTCCATGGTGGGTAGATGGATGGTTAGCGAAGGAGTTCGAAGCGAGGGTAGTGGAAGGGTAGTGCTACCCTTCCCTTACCATCCATGGTGGGTAGTGGAAGGGTAGCACTACCCTTCCCTTACCCTCCATGGTAGGTAGTGGAAGGGTAGCGCTACCCTTCCCTTACCCTCCATGGTGGGTAGATGGATGGTTAGCGAAGGAGTTCGAAGCGAGGGTAGTGGAAGGGTAGTGCTACCCTTCCCTTACCCTCCATGGTGGGTAGTGGAAGGGTAGTGCTACCCTTCCCTTACCCTCCATGGTGGGTAGTGGAAGGGTAGTGCTACCCTTCCCTTACCCTCCATGGTGGGTAGTGGAAGGGTAGCGCTACCCTTCCCTTACCCTCCATGGTGGGTAGATGGATGGTAAGTGAAGGAGTTCGAAGCGAGGGTAGTGGAAGGGTAGTGCTACCCTTCCCTTACCCTCCATGGTGGGTAGATGGATGGTAAGCGAAGGAGCTCGAAGCGAGGGTAGTGGAAGGGTAGTGCTACCCTTCCCTTACCCTCCATGGTGGGTAGATGGATGGTAAGCGAAGGAGCTCGAAGCGAGGGTAGTGGAAGGGTAGTGCTACCCTTCCCTTACCCTCCATGGTGGGTAGATGGATGGTAAGCGAAGGAGTTCGAAGCGAGGGTAGTGTTACCCTTCCCTTACCCTCCATGGTGGGTAGAGCGTGGGTTGACGGAGGGTTACTACCCACCATGGAGGGTACTACCCTTCCTTTACCCTCCGTCTACCCACCACGGAGGAGTTTATTTTTATCAGGGATAGACTGGTTACGCTAATAAGTATATCATACCGTCCCTTTACATATCTTGCCGATCTTTGCTGCACATATACCCTGGAAGATGCATGCCAGGGGGTGATTTACAACATAGGTATTTTATCTAACAGGATTGGAAGCTAAATTACTGTCGAAACATTACAAGACTGCACTTGAATAATGAAAAACTTCCATTGTGATAAGGTTTGTTACATCTACATCTACACGGTGTAGATGTAGATGTTCACGGGGGTGAAGATCACCAAGCATGCACTACTAACATGCAAACAAGCAACTATAGGGTCTCATGCAACTATAAGGTTAGTATATATTGTATTTAAGGAATTAATACATGCATCATGCACTACAGACTACTCTAAAATATTTTCCCTACCTATCCCTTTGCTATGATGCCTATTCTATTCTCTTATAGTACGGGGGAAAAATGCCATTTTGAATCTATCGGTACGAGAATCTATCTCTCTAATCTCATTTATCTGGTCGAATCTAGCATAATATATTAAATGTTTTTTTTACGCAATTTAAAAAAAGATAAATATAGCAAACCATACAGTCTCTTAGTTGGGTTAGGTTCAAGTCCTTATGCCAACATGCAGCTACCAATGTTATCCATTGCTACACTCGTATTGGTTATATTTACCGTTATTCATCTACATGTTACGACCGCTTCTCGCTTTTTACAGCATCTTCAGGTGAAAATGCTGTCTTCACAGAATTCACTCCAAACATACATTACAAATTAAAATTAAAATAGATTAGCAACTGTATTCTAACTTAAGCTTTAAACTTTAAAAGAGGATAAAATATGAATATACAGAACATATCAAGGTGCACGAACATGCTGTTAATTTTCTTAGCTGAAAGTTCAAACTACAGGATGTACTAACATTTTTTTGTTGCATTTTGCAGAGAAACTAGACAGTGTGCAGCGTAGAGCAACTAGGTTTGTTAAAAGGTGTTACGATAGGTTGAATAGTGTTATAGAATTAATAAAATAATTAAGGTGGGAATCATTATCAGAGCGTAGGTTAAAGTACAGATTAAATCTATTAGAGAAATTTAAATCGGATAGCTTTACTGAAGATGTTACGCATGCATTAAAAACACCAGCGTATTATGATAGATTCGACCAGATAAATAAGATTAGAGATATAGATTGTCATCCTGATAAATTCAAAATGGCATTTTTTCCCCGTTATATAAGAGAACAGAATAGGCAGCATAGCAAAGGGATAGGTCAGTGAAATATTTTAGAGTGTTCTGTAGTGCATGATGCATGTATTAATTCCTTAAATACAATACATACTAACCTTCTAGTTGCATGAGATCCAATAGTAGCTCGTTTCCTTGTCAACAGTGCATGCTTAGTGATCTTCATCCCCTTGCCACACACCCTCGCGGTGGCTTATGATATCGCGTAGGTGTAGATTTGTACTATATGTAACTGCTGTTGAATATATTCAAAGTATTCATATGCCTAATAGAAAGGAAGAAATCTGTCTCTCGCCCATCAATGTCAGTATTCGTATGTTCATGTCCACCATAGCAACTCAAAGTTGGCAAAATGTTGTCAACGTCATCAGTAAAAATGTATTCCAGGAATCGACATAAGATATTAAGTCTTAATTTCACTTACGACGTCGAAGTGGTCGCGCACGTTCTAAAAGCGAAGGTTGCTTGCTTTCAAGACGTGAAAATGGTGATTATAGCTGAATAGTATCTGAGAAAAGTGCCTGTGTGTGAAAGGCAAAATGGGATCAACGTAAAATATAAACTAGTCTTGAAGGTTAAGATCACAGTATGAATGTTACGTATAAGTATTAATTATTCGAAAATCACATTATTGACGCTATTTTGTGACTGTGAATGTAAGATTACTGGTAGTTTTGGATGGACTACTACGTGAATAAAGCATTATCTACACACAACTACAGAATACTCTGATAGCCAACATGGGTTTGTGGGATAGTTGTCACCCGAAGATGCGCTACGCTTGTGCACTAAATTTGACCACGCTGCCTACCCAAAGGGTGATTTTTTGAATGTCATGTGAGAAAAACATTGCAAGCTTCACTTTACAGCCATCATGCAAAGAAACATTGGAGAACGACTAAAGCATGCACACTTATATATATTATTAATCAATATCGAACTGATTCATAATATATGGGAATGTTACCAAAAAAATTAACTGATTAAAGTTAAAAGTTATTCTCTGTGAAAAGTAACTGGTCAAAAGTTACTTTTCTGAAAAAGTAACTGTTAGTTAACGTTAAAACAGTAACTTTTGCGTCAAAAGTTATTTTCAGTTACTTCGGCAAATGAGATGCTATGGTAATGGAGGCCTTGAATGTTTTTTCCTTTGGCAAACAAAGCAATCACTGAAACCTGAATTTGTGGTTTTTTTACCATCCGAATCAATTTATTTGAAAAGATTTGGAATTACCGGGCCAAAACTAAGGTATTTTAAAAGTAAAAACTGAAGTAAGATTTCATTATCTAAATGGCAACAACTAAGTAGGGTGAAGGAACCTAATTTGGTGATACACCTATGTTGGTGATACATTTTGCATCCGCTCTCACCATCAATGGTGTCGCTCAAATAACTTCCCATGTGGATAATAAATGACGTAGGTTGACTATTTTTTTCTGATGACCGTGAAAGCGCAATTTCTTTCAGTCAGCGTGTTGTAGATGAAGTGGAAGCAATTATACGCAAGTGAATAGGGCATTTTACATTAATTCGTGAGTATCTTCACTCTTTATTAATTTTAAGAAGTGTATATAAATTCAAATTTCGTAATTGGCCAGTATTATCCTCACAAGACCTTAGAGAAATATAAATTAAGTTATTTTATTAGTTTTCCTGGTGACTACGCCTTGTGTAGTCTTAGCAATCTGGTGAAAAAATAAGGTTTCTCGAGCTCATCGATGACATGGTTATCCTGACAATATTTCAAAAAATTAAAGTAGGCATTTAAAATTAATATTTATGGTTCTCAGGACCACAGAATGTTAGACCACACTCATAACTATGCTTTTATATTAAAAATATTGTTGTACAGCCTATCACCAAATTAGGTGTATCACCAAATTAGGTGTTTCGCCAAATTAGGTTTACCACCAAAATAAATATGTGTTTATGCTAATGTTGTTGAATTCTGCTATTTAACATAATTCAAATGTAGGAACTTGGATTTGGACTGACTGTGAAAAAAGTAAGGGTGATTGCTTACCAGGTGGCCGAAGCGTCTGGTCGCGAACAGTTCTTCAACAGACAGAAAAATTGTGCAAGCAGGAAATGGTGGTTACATTTAAACAACGGTACGGATTGACTTTAGGGTTCCAGAAAACCTGTCAGCCTATAGGGCTTCCATGGCCAACCCTTTGATGATCAACGAATATTTTGACAAGCTTAATGATGCTATAAAAATTGGGCTTACCTACTAATAGAAAGCTGGAGGATCACGTGTGGAATGTTGATGAAACTGGCTTGATGTAGGTATAATGTTGTCATGCGTAACAAGGCTGGGGCTGAAGTAGGGAAACAGTTTATATACAGACGTAGCTATGGAGAACGAGGGAAAACTATGACTTTAGTTGGCTGCGTTTGTGCTAATGGCCCCTGGATACCCCCTTTCATCATTTTCAAAGGTTCTCGTTGGAATGACGACTACAAGAGGGACTGTCTACCGAACACCCAAGTTCATCTCTCTGATAGGGGTTGGATCACAAAGGAATGGGGTCGTTTACCATGATTTTTTAATTGCCGAATCTGATAGAGTTGGTAAAATAAAAATATCCGTATTTTTCTGTTTTTTGATCCGTCAATTATTTATCGAGTTATAAGCGGCGAAAAACTGATGTTTTTAACCCTTTCGGAAAAGTCGGCGTGGTGTAACCTCTGACGTATAAAGACTTCGTCCAATCACAACTGAGCCCGCGAAGCTACTTTGTCTTATCGCGTGGGTGACACAGCTGACTCTTCCAATAGGACAGTTGCGTCAGCATCTGTGCGAGTAGACCTTCCGAGAACCCCCCTCCACTCCCTTCGCTTCCACGAAAAGCAGTCAAGGATGGGAGGAAAATGACGCCAATGTTATCAGAGCAGCTTTTCGGTGGGCGTCACATTTTGCTTATTTTAATTTTGGATTTATGAGTGAATGGTTTTATGGTTAGAAGATGAATTTTTCACAAAAATTCTTTTTCGTTTCCATCTAACAATTCCGTGTACAAAATTGCGATTTCGGTTCCGAGTAAACGCCCCCATTGTTTCTCCAGTAGTTTCTGTTTTTCCTTGAAGCCAATAGCACTTGGGGCACACATAACTCCAGAAATCGTAGAACTTGCTCGTCAAAATGAGATTCACATCTTGACATTCCCTTCTCACAACACCCACATACTGCAGCCTCTGGATGTTGGAGTTTACAAAGCACTTAAGAGAGCTTGGTGAGAAGATGAACTCAACGATTACATGGCGATACACCCAACAGAGAAGCCAATCAAACGAAATTTTCACACTATTTTCAAGATGCCGTTTGTTAAAGCAATGTCTGCAAAAACATCAAAAATGCTCTAAGTCCTGTGGAATCATACCACTGGATCGAAGTGTCATTCCCCGAGAGAAACTGGCTCCATCCGTGCTGACTAAGCGTCCATATCTACAGAAAGACATTTCTGCCATTAAGTCACCAACTCCACCACACAAGCAAGGTGAACAGACGTCATTGTGTCCAGTTGATAACATCTTGAAAGCTCCAAATGCAAATGTTAGCAGGAAACCTACAAGAGCAAGGGTTACCAATCCAAAGCCTCGAGTCCTAACGGAGACGCAACCAACAGCCCCACCAGTGAGTAAACTTGATTCACGCAATGGAAAAAAAGGGAAATTTCCTGATTCAGCTGGACATTCAGGAACATCAAAACGACGCAAAAAATCAAAGCCCAAGGACTATGATGATGAAGAATGGACTTGTGGTTCCTGTAATGGGCTATTTTCTTGGGACAAAAGAGAAAAAATGGCAATAAATGGATGGAGTGCACGTTCTGTCTCACTCCCTACCACGAACTTTGCCAAAGTGAACCTGTGATTGGCCATATTTACATGTTTGATATTTGCAGTTGCTCTGATGACTAAGCTTCCAACATTGAATTAACTTAAAAGAATTGCTATAAATTTAATATTTAATTTGTACATTTCAATGTGTCAAACGTGTTACAAATATGATTGTAACACATTTTATGCACATTTTTTTTGTTACATATGTTATTTCAAGTTATGTCAATTAAGACATGTTACTTTACAGATCACATTGTTCATTAATCTCCATAGGTTGTTCATGATATAAAAAGTGCAATAATATATCGCTTATTTCACAACTTTTTGTCTTGTCTTATAGTATCACCAAATAAAGGTACCCATATCACCAAATTAGGTGCTATGTCACCAAATTAGGTAGCAATGTAATAGAAGTATGAAAACATCCACAACTCCTCTTTTATGGCTCTGAAAGATATTATTTTTCAATACTTATAACAACCAAATCCAAGTTTAATTATCATAGGCATTTTCCACTAGATTTTATCATACAGAGGCTGATTATTTATAAAAATACAGACATTATCACCAAATTAGGTTCCTTTACCCTACGTAGGTTGGCGCATTGTGACAGATACGTTAGTTTGAATATGAACCCCTCCCCCTCGTTATACGTAATAGATTTTTAGGCGACCCTTCCAATTCTCGGCTTCAACTGTGTAATTTTGACGACATGATGTCGCCGAGTAAGACATACGAGCCCTCCAGGACATTGTCTTCGCGTGGTTTCGTATCTTCTTATCTGAGGGTGCGTTCCAAAACTTTGCCGGCTTTTGATTGGAAGTATTCGTCTCGGCCTATTCAATGCAACTACCCTTGATATTCTTAGATAGCGTTTTTTTCCCGTTTTGTTTGTTGGATAAGCTTTGCAACCAAATTCGAACAGGTCACATTTTCCAAAAATTAACGAAAAAATCAACTGAAGATATTTTTGTATCATTTAATGCATAATTTTAACGATTAAAGGAAAACTCTTCTAAAAAGTAACGATAAAATTAAATAGTTAATATTTTAAAATTAAAAACCGCATTTTTAACGTTTAGTTTTAACCGTTAATCCCGACTATATCCTGACGTACTACCCTGTTAACCACCTCGAGGGTGTATGGCAGGGGTGAATATCACCAAACATGCGCTAAGGGCTACCTCTCCTTACATCACATGTAATGATTACCTTCCAGCTAAGAAGCAAGGGAGAGTGGCAATTATCCATTGCACACTAGTTTGCACACATACTGATTACCGGCACACACGTCGCCAACAATCCTATTGCTAACGGAAACCTGCATATTTTACTGTTAAGCCAATTAAAGGTACGGAGGAAACAAATTGGGGAAATACTTAGCCATTTATAACATGAGATGTAATTTTTGTGTGGAATGGGGTCGTTTACCATATTTTTAATTGCCGAATCTGATAGAGATTGTAAAATAAAAAGACCCGTATTTTTCCGTATTTTTGATCCGTCAATTATTTCTCGAGTTATAAGCGGCGAAAAACTGACGTTCTTAACCCTTTCGGAAAAGTGGGCGTGGTGCAACCTCTGACCTATCTTTCTCGGCTTCATCTTTGTAGTATTGACGACATGATGCCACCGAGTAAGGCATACGAGCCCTCGAAGGACATTGTCTTCGCCGTGGTTTCGTTGTTTCTCGTCTGATGGGGTGCGCTTTCCTAAACTTTGGCGGTCACTCCCCTCAGCCCCGCTTTGGTTCGGATGTATTTGTCTGGGCCCATTCATTGCATTCTTGCACAACTACCCCTGCATTCTTAAGTACAGTTTTTTTTGTTGGGCAAGCTTTGCGCCCAAATTTGAACATGTTTATATTCGCCAAAAATTAACGAAGAGAATTAAGTGAAATTAGTTTTGTATCAGTTAATGTAAAATTTTATCGGTTAAAAATTAAGTGACAACTCTTCTAAAAATTAACCGTAAGGTTAAATAGTTTACTGCATTTTTAATGATTAATTTTATTCGTTAATTTTCTTCAACCGTTAATCCCACTCTAAACTGGTGTAATACTAGACTACACGTGACATTGAAGCCAAAGTCGGGATTTGACTACAGCTCTTATTTTTGTCTGGTTTTCGATTGTCCATTGTACCCCTAAGTGACATGGAGACACACGCATATTTGTTCAAGATTATCAATCGTACATGATGATATTTTGAACTGTGAAGCTGCCTTACTTCCAAAGGTTTTTTGGTTGACTTTACCTCTCAATAAAATCTACAGTATCGGGTGCTAAATGGCAGCACAGTACCGAGATGAAAAAGGGTGCACTCGGCAGTAAATAAGGGGACATACGAAGTACTAATCTCCTGTTTTATTAACCTCTCAATTTTTTGTTATTTTTCGTTCACTAAATTACATGAATATCGATATATGGTCTGATTTTCGCCAAATGTCTGTGCTTGCCTTTTTTAGAGTAAAAATTCCCAAAAAGTGTAAAAGTTCTGTGATTTGCGGAAGTAAAGACTCTTTAATTAAAATGTTCGCTCTCTTACTTTTCTCAAACTTTGAATGTCATTCCCAACATGAGGTTATAATTACTAACTAGTAATAGATTTAATTTTTTTGTGCTTGCTCAATTTAAATAGCGCCGTCTAACTGTATGGCCCCCGTTAATATATTGCTTCATAGTTTTATGATGGGGTCGTTTACCATATTGTTTTTATTGCCGAATATGATAGTTTGTGAAATAAAAAGACCCGCATTTTTCCGTTTTTAGATCCGTCAATTATTTCTTGAGTTATAATCGGCGAAAAACTGATGTTTTTAACCCTTTCGGAAAAGTGGGCGTGGTGCAACCTCTAACGTATAGCGACTTCGTCCTGAGCCCGTGAAGCTACTTTGCCTTATCGCAATGGGGGTGACACAGCTGTCTCGGCCAACGGGAGCGGTTTCGACAGCATCTGTGCGAGCAGACCTTCCGAGAACCCTCCTCCACTCCCTTCCCTCGTGGTGTTCCCTGGGGTGGGATCATGTACGATTGATAATCTTGAACAAATATGCGTGAGTCTCCATGTCACTTAGGGGTACAATGAACAATCGAAACCACTCCTTTCGTGGTGTTCCCTTCGTCGAAGGTGAAATTATCGAATCAATCTTGTGCAACATTGGCCGTGCGCTTGGTGTGGAAATCAACGTCACTGACCTTGACTACTCGTACCGTCCCAAACCTCGCGGCAATGGGTCCGGCTCATCCACCCCTGTGATAGTCCGCTTTCTTCGGAATGCATTTGCCACCAAGATCGTTGCTGCTCGCAAGGTTAAAAGGAACTTAACTTCTACAGATATAGGCTTCACTATCTCCCCAGCGGTACCAGTATATGTGAACGAATCTTTCACCTCTCATTACCGAAAATTATACTCAGTGGCACGTGAATTAAAAAGAAGTGGGAAAATTAAGTTTTTATGGGTGCGTAATGGTCGAATATATGCCCGGAAAGAAGACGGATCCGAGCGTATCACCATTTCTTCAGAAGAAGATATTGAAAAGCTGAAATAGGATATAAGTAATTGTCCCACCGGTAACCATCGTGTGCGTGATGTCCTTATATCTAACTGTATTAAGATATGTTGTGTAAATTGTCAATCCTTGTTTGGCCACATTGATGAATTTGTATTTAATTTTTCAAATTCTTCCTATGATATTGTCTGCCTCACTGAAACATGGTTAAATCCAAATATCCCGGATGAATTAGTGTCTATGCTAAATTTTAATCTTATAAGGCACGACCGTCTCGGCAAATTGGGAGGTGGGGTGGGCCTTTATATTCGCCATGATCTCCAGATCTCTGTCCTAGCTGCCTCCCCTCCAGTGTATTGCTCTCAACCTGAATATTTGATTGTCGAAATCACTAACCCGAATTCTTCAAAATTACTATTATGTGTTGTTTATCGTCCCCCTAAAATTGGACATATGAGTGTATTTGAAAATGAATGTCTTCGTTTCACTCCTACTTATAACAATGTTGTAATAGTCGGAGATTTCAATGCGGATCTCCTTAAGAATAACTTTGATAGTCAGTTCATTAGAAATTTTACCTTTTGTAATAACCTTCACATTGTTCCTTTTACAGCGACACACCACACGGCAACAAGTCATACGCTACTTCAAGTCCGACTGCATTGATGTGAAGGTAAATTATTTTAACTCACAGTTGTTGAAATGTATTAATTTCCGAGCTCCTCTAGTGACATGCTATCCTAAGCGCATACAAGCACCATGGTTTAATGATGAAATCCAAAAATTAATAGGGGTACGTAACACACTTCGTCGTGCCTATAATCGTACTAGAACGCCTGCCAACCTTCAAGCGTTCAAGGTTTCTCGGAACTTGGTCAAAGCCCGCATTACCGAAGCAAAGAGTCAATACTACACATTAAAACTCACTCAAGTCGTGGACCAAAAGACTGCCTGGCGTGAACTTAGGAACCTAGGACTGATACGCAAGCAGTCAAATACACTCCCGAGTCAAATTTCCATCGATCAAATAAATCAATATTTCATTTCATTGTCAGATGATACTACTAGCTCTCCTTTAGATGATTTAACTTCAGAGTATCTCCACGTCCCTTTCGATTCAAATAATTTCTATTTTCATCACATTACATGGGAGGTTGCTTTGAAGTACTTAAAGCAGACCAAATCTAACTCTCCAGGTAGTGATCAAATTTCAATACTGTTTGTCCATAAAGCCACTGAAGTCCTGCTTCCATGTATCCTTGAGATTTTTAATTATTCTTTGTCACATGGTCAATTTCCAGTTGCATGGAAAAAAGGAATTATTATTCCCCTTCAAAAGGTAAAGAAACCTGTTACTTCTTCTGACTTCAGACCTATTTCTATTCTCAGTGCTCTATCGAAAGTATTGGAAAGGATTGTTCACTCTCAACTTACTGATTTCCTTATATCATCTGGTAAACTTGATCCTTTCCAATCGGGTTTCCGTAAGGGATTCAGTACCCAGACTGCCCTTCTTAAGGTTACAAATGATATTCGTCTAGCCACTGATAAAAAATTGGTAACAATAATGGTTTTATTCGATTTTAGTAAGGCCTTTAATCGTGTCAATCATACATTACTCTTACGCAAACTGAAATCCCTGAATCTTTCCAGCTCCGCCTTAAATTGGTTTAATTCATATTTGACCGGGAGAACTCAAGCTGTAAAGGGCCCCGGAGACGAGTTATCCTCTTGGCTTCCGGTCTCATGCGGTGTCCCACAAGGCTCTGTCCTCGGACCTCTTCTGTTTACATTGTACACCCTTGACTTGCCAAAAAGTATTAAATATTCTAAGTATATGCTTTATGCGGATGACTTACAAATTTACATTCATTCCCCTCTTGATGAACTCCCACATTACATCGATGAAATTAACTGTGATATTTGTTCTATCGGCGAGTGGGCCAAAATCAACTGCCTTCAGTTAAACCCAATTAAAACGCAAGCAATCATTTTTGGTAATATTAGACTTTTAAACAGTATTGTTTATGATCGCCTTCCACCTTTGCATGTTAGTTCGACTACTGTTCAAATCAAAAAGACTGTTCGTTACCTGGGACTTACTCTATCATCAACCTTGTCCTGGGATCAGCATGTTCTTGAAATATGTAATAAAGGTAATAAGACTCTCTATTTACTCAAGTTGCATAAGAAAAATCTTCCTTTTTCTACCAGAGTTATGCTTGTAACTTCACTTATATTTCCAATTATGGATTACTGTATATTAGTCTATAGTGATTTAACAAATACTCTTAATATGCATCTTAAGAGATTACTTAACAGTTGTATTAGATTTATATTCGACCTACGCAGAGATGATCATGTATCTAAGTACGCAGCTGAGCTGAATTGGCTACCACTTGACTCCCGAAGGAAATACTTCATGGGGTCTTTCCTCTTCTCCCTCTTCCGCAATCGAAATCCTGAGTACCTACTTAACCTCTTCACTCCTAGGTCATGTGTTTCTCAAAGAATAACTCGCACCGACCGTAGCCTTTTTCACATTCCATATGCTCGTACCAACCTCTACCTTAATTCCTTCCTTATAACGGCTTCCAGATTTTGGAACTCGCTGCCCCTCCACATTAAATCCTCCTCCTCCCTACAATCCTTCAAAATGAAATTGTATTTCTATTTAAATAATCGACATTAAATTGTGTCAATTTCGTTCATTAATATATTTTGGCGTTTAACTGGTCTAATTCCTGTATTTATTATGTTAATTATGTATGTGTAATTCTGAATTGTGTTTATTTGAGCAGAATGTGCATTTTTGTTATAATGTATTTGCTCTCATGGGTTACCCCAGAGCATTAATAAATATTTCATTCATTCATTCATTCCCTTCCCATAAGAGCAGTCAAGGCTGGGAGAAAAATGACGTCAATGCTATCACAGCAGATTTTTCGGTGGGCGTCACCTTTTGCTTATTTTCATTTTTGATTTATGAGTGAATGGTTGTGGTTAGAAGATTAATTTTTTCACTCAAATTCTTTTTTCGTTTCCATCTAACAATTTTGTGCACAACATTGCGATCTCGGTTCCGAGTTCCCCATTCTGAGCCATTGGCATTTCTTGCAGGATATCTGCTACTTTTCCCATTCCAGAGCTCAGCTGGGCGATTGCTTCCCGATTCTCTTTCTCCGATTGCTCCACCGGTTCCCTTAATTGCCGCCCTCCTCTCATTACACCAATTGGGCAGCGCCCGCCGTCAATCGCAAGACGACCCTTCCACGAGGTATTCTTATCGGCACATTGTTTTTCCTCAGGGTTTCCCCAGATCTTACCACTCCTTTCCCCCCACTCTCCAGGCCTTTCTCCGCTCAATCGCCCATTTCTTATCCCTCCCTTCGAGCCAACCTCCGACAACGTTTTCCAGCGCTATACACCAGTCGATTCTTGCTTCATCCATTGCACCTCATTCCGATCCCAAAATAACAATTCACCACCGATTTCACATGATTATATTTGCCGAGTTTCATGATTCCAAGTCTTCTACTGTGTAATCCGCATACTTTTTTCTATTCACGGTCAATTAATTTACATAAAACATACATGTTAGGGATGACGATAGGGCTATTTTTTATTGGAACGAGAGTGTCGTCTATGGCTGTTGTGATTGACATATCGGACACCCGAGGATTAATTTCGATTGCATGACGGGACTTTTGCACATTTGGTGTGAAGCAACGCACCATGGAATATGTCGATAGAATTGTACGCTTTCCCTTAATCGACATGTTTTTGCTATAAACAGGAAACGAGCAGCTGACATGCAGAATGTTGGACCTGATCTCGATTACAGAGACGCATCATTTGTTCTTCATCCGTATAGCGTCAAACTAGCTAAATTTTTCAGGGACGTATGTGCAATACACTCGACCAGTGTGTTGCACAAGTACCGTGCCCCAACGTCATCTTACAAACAGTAGCGTCACGCAACGGACGAATAAGCAGCCTTTTCACTGAAGGGTAGCATAAAAATTGTATTTTGATTGAAACTCAATGAAGCATCGAAACACAAAGATACCTCCCGACCACCTTCAACAACAGCAAAATGAATCACTTTCGACGTTTTCAACTTATTCACCAGTGGAGCTCAACAAGCTGTATCTTAGAATGCAACAAGCGCTGTATCTTATAATGCAAATGCACAGTAATATAAACGTCAACCTAGTAAATCCTGGGTCTAGTCAAAATTTTATCTAACACAAGCATACGTCCTTTTTGACAGTAGCTCCTAAAACAAAAAACAAGGGCTCGAAATGGGATTACTATCATTTGTGATGGCTAAATTTTTGCAATCGATATCAAAGAGAAAGTATCCATTTGGGAAACTGAAGACGTTCACTCTTGTTACAGCTATGTGGATGATCTCCAGTTTAACTGAACGGGCGTATCAGAAAATTGAATCATTAAATTTTCTTAATTATAGCGCAGTCGAATTAAGTGCACAATGCAAATCGGTAAGGATGAATCAGTTAATTACCAAACTTGAAAGATAAATTTTAAGATGCAATTAAAAAAAAAAGGATTAGTAAAAAAAAGGTCAGCGAGCAATACCATTCCAAACAGCGTTTGTTCGTTTGCTCTTCACCGGAAGAATTTTAGAATATGCCTTTGGGCTGCTCACTGTCTCCAAATTTAACGGTTCCTGGCGGTCTTTCTTCTTTGTTGCTCTCTACATTTAATACGGGTAGCAGTATCACCCCAATGTACAGAAAGAAATGTGGCAATATGACACTTGACGGTGGATTTAAATTGCTTCCGGTCGTTGCCCTCTCCTCATACGTCTCATTCGATGAACAGACTATTTCTTTTCTTTCGCTTCACCTTTTCTTCTTTTTTGTAAGTTTGTGGTCAACTGCTACAGGGTAGCCTCTATGTCCTCAATGTCTATGCCGTAATAAACGGCAGTCCTTGCCGCAGTAAAAGGACAATGGCCCACTTGATAATTTGTGGAGCATTGACGTTCGTGCAATATCAAACGAGCTGTCCAAATCTTGCCGAAATTCCTCTTCGCGGCGCTTCTAAAGATCTCCACTCCACCTGAAGGGCATTTGCTATTTTCTCTATTCTAAATGCAAGTCATTTACTTTCTATGAACAATGTTTAAATACTCTGGTCGAATTTTTTGATTTCTCCCAAAATATCATGCACTCACGAATCATCAGTTTAGCACTTTTATAATGACAGTTTTCCTCCCGTAGGTATGTTATAGAATGCTTCCCGTGTGTCATAAAATGCCACTGCCAGCGCTTGTCTGTTTGATGGCAATTTGTTTCCAGTTATTCGGTGTTTTATATCTATCATTAAAACATATACCGTGTAATTCATGCGACATTATGCTACATAAGAGACCTTAGAAACAAATGTGGAACCATGGTGCACTGCAGTGAATGTTGGGTGACAATGGAAGCCAGGGAACTCGACGATCCTTTACAGGAAAGGTCATAAGATCCGCTACCAGCTTATTCATGTAGTATTAAGGTCAACTTGCATTAGCCACGCACAGTGCCATGTAATGTGCAGAACGTCGCACAATAACTGCTGTGAATCACATTGCCGGCACTGATAACAACATCGTGGTTTGCGTGCGCCATAAGAATGATGAAGGAGAAAATGATTCCTCAAAGACAATACTAAGAAGCCTCGGTTTTGAGAAACAAACAATTTGGCTCACATCCGGTGACAACACCAATATTAGATAGTTTTTAATGGCAATCCATATGACTCCTCTTCATCGACGCTTGGCCCGCCTCTTCCGGCTGCGACGCAAAGCTTCTTCCCCTCGATTAACGGCAGGACACAGGTCCACAGGCACCAGTGCCACCAAGCGCTCGACTGTAGAACTACTTCGGGGTTTCTGCGCGCGCCAAATACGAATGGGTTTAAGATGGAACCGATGCCAAAGAAATGCTTGCAGAATGTAAATATCATTTGTTTTTAAGCATATCATATAAAGTATGTCAGTGGTATCTTTATTTTTGGTAATTTTTAGTTTTTCACCCATATTTTGGAATAAAATATCTATTTTGAGTGATAGCAGGGTACATCCCTGCTGAAAATAAAGTGTTAAGAAAGTGTGCAAAAAATGAGCACACACTTGATACAATCTCTTCCACTTTTGGCACACTTATCTACACACTTCTATGCACACTCCTCTTACTTTGTTTGCCATATCACACTTTTGGAACACTTCTCTCACGCTTATGTCTCACTGTTTCACACTTTGGGTGTTCCAAATTACACTTTTGTCTCACTCCTTCACATTTCCTGCACATTTCTTTCACGCTTCATTGCAAACTTTATTTTCATCAGAGATATATCAGAGAATGAGTAAATAAAGGCAGCGAAGAGACGAGTACATCACCATTCCCAATATAATTTACGTATCGTCACTTTTCCCTGCATTAAGTGTCATTGCTTCATGGAAAATAAAAGAATGGAACTTAGTTAGGAAAACTTTATATTTAAATAGGTACGACCCGGCTTTCATAACGTAGTTACATCTTCAGGTGAATCCCACGTACGTCCACGTAATACCCTGCGAGCCACCACGAGGGTGTGTGGCAGGGGATATAGATCGAGAAGTACACGATCGTCACATTTACCCAATAACCTTTTGATGAATCCCAGTTTACGATTCGCTTGACCCATTATTTCACGTTTATGTGTACACCCCAGGAAAGATCATGTGTCAGTCTTATTCCAAGATATTTATTGGATTCCACGTTTTTTAATTCATTATTACTTATTTTTTAAGTGCTAGGAGGAGAGCTATTCTTTTTCCAGAAATTCATTGCTACACATTTTTTCAAGTTGTATTCTAAATGCCATGCATCACACCCTCTCCTTGTGTGCGGCTTGCTATTGTTGCTGTAAATTGAAGGAAATCGATGTTGAAATGGTCTTAATTTGCTTTTGCTATCAGGGCATTGATCATTATTGCTTTCATACATTGTTTTTCATACATTCATATATTGTTTTCCTCGGTGCAGGAGTGAGCAACGGCCTCTTCTTCAGACATGTCCTCGGTTCGACAACGCATAATTCCACACTTACATCCACAAATCAAAATTCATGATTTTAATTCAGGGAGAACAAGACGTTGTATGTACCAATTCATTGACATCCTGTAGATTCATGGAGTACGCTTTTTCCTTATTTTCCGTGTTTACCGATGTTCTGATCTCTTATTGTTCGCAGGAACAAAGTCATTTAAAATCTGTCGGCAATATATCTGCCTAATATTGCTTTCGCTATTGAATGTAGACCAATACGCGGGTGTTCTCAATATATTTCTAACATCGTCAGCAAGAAGATAATCTTCAAATTTACTTATTCCTTCTGAGTTTTTACCTACGATCTGATAATGGTCCCCATCCGAGTTCTTGCATTAATTTAGTGGCACTACAGCTTTTATCACAACTTTTGATGATCTTAAGGGAAGGTCGTTGACGGAAGGCCATCAAGATGTTGAATTCCTTTTTCATAGTCCACATGTACTAATTGTAATCTTGCTTAACTGACGTAGAGGAGGAAGCTGCCACTCTATATCCAATTACTTCCAAAGCTGTCAATATGACACAAGGATGCTGCATATTCACAATCGTCGAATTGTCGCAATATCCTCCGGAGGGAAATTTTTTCAGCTGAGCAATATCATCCGCTTTCAACCCAGAAACTATTACCTTCCCTCCAAGGATTACGATTACTGTAAGAAGCTAAATTTCCTCGCACAATTATATACGGCATTAATTCCTTAACTTCCTCAAGAATAAAACGACACAAATGAATCAGTTACACAGGCTACAGTGTAGAATGTCTTTTCCTTTCACTCAGTACATATTGCCATCTCCTCAACGAGTTATCAATAGCACCAGCACTTTCAACCGTCTTGATGTTGTGTTGGAGAGCGAAGGGCATGTGGCCGAAGAGGACGAGCGAGGAAAACCTGGCGACGGTGTTGTGGGAGGGAAGTGGACAGAGGGAGCGCGGAGACAGGAGCGGCTCCGAGCGCACTCCGGGCGAAATTACGACCACTGTCATACTCTCCATGGGTACTGATCGTTCTCCGCCAAAATATGCCTGAAGCAGCAAGAATCATGCACGCACCAAACTACTACAATCAGACTCTGTGATAGATAAGATATGCCGCAAAAGGTTATTGGTGTTTTTGTAAAATAGAATCAACCAAATAGGGAAATATTAGAGAAATGGGGGCGTTTACTCGGGAACCGAAATCGCAACTTTGTATTCAAAATCTTTAGATGGAAACAAAAAATGAATCTTCTAACCACAACCAATCATACATAAATCAAAAATTAAAATAAGCAAAAGGTGGCGCCCACCGAAAATGCTGCTGTGATAACATTGACGTCATTTTCCTCCGGTCCTTGACTGCTCTTATGGGAAGGGAAGGGAGTGGAGGGGGGTTCTCGGAAGGTCTGCTCGAACAGATGCTGTCGCAACTGCTCCAATTGAGAGAGTCAGCTGTGTCCCCCCCTTTGCGATAAGGCGAAGTAGCTTCGCGGGCTCAGTTGCGATTGGACGAAGTCGTTATACGTCAGAGGTTGCACCACACCCACTTTTCCGAAAGGGTTAAAAACATCAGTTTTTCGCCGCTTATAACTCGAGAAATAATTGACGGATCAGAAAACGGAAAAATAGCAGTCTTTTTATTTTACAAACTCTATCAGATTCGGCAATAAAAAATATGATAAACGACCCCATTACCTACTCGAACTTAAAAAAAATAATTAATTTTTTCAATCATTTCTTTCTGCTTAACTACTAAAAACGATGTAATCAAAGTCACTATATCGAAAATATTTCAATTTAATTAAAGTCAGGTTCTTCCTCTTCAAATATGAATATATGCAGAAGGTGTTTCTGACATGGAAACTCTTTCTTAATCTTCACGAATCGCTTTTTTGTGTATTTATTGATCTAAATACCGGTAAAATAGGGTTAGAAATGCGCCGATATGCAATTAATTGATGTCTTTAGGCATTCACATAAATACCGGTGCATTGGTTTTTTTCGTCGGCTCTACTCAATCGATACTATCACTCCCTATCAATAAATACTCGTCGATAAAATATTAAGTGTTTTACCGAGACCTCGCTTCTTCTAACCTCAGAATCGCCGAAACGACTACGTCCCGTGTTCAAGGAAAAGGCCGCTTAATCTGTGAAAGCAACTATACAAACAATATTTTACAAATATTAATTGATAAAAAATAATAATTTTACAAATAGTATCAATTTCCGTTTCTTAGATTCGGTTTTCAATTCACAGTTGGCTGAACATTGCGAAACGTGTGCAGCGAAGATCGGCAATATTTGTTAAGGGACGGTACGATAACCTTATTAGCGTAACCAGTCTATTAAATTAATTAACTTGGGAATCATTGTCAGATCGCAGGTTGAAATTTAGACCAATATCATTTTTATGTATTCCAAGACCATATTTTCAGTGATAATGTTGAAAATATTTTGCGAACCCCAACTTACAATGGTAGACTGGACCATAATCACAAAATTAGAGAAATTGATTGCCGAACTGACAGATTCAAAATATCCTTTTTTCCTCGTACTATTAGGGATTGAATAACGGTAAATATATCTAGGACGAGTGTAGCAATGGATAACATTGGTAGCAGTATGGTACTGCTTTGTGGTATTGGTACCTAACCCAACTGACGGCATGTTTTTGCATGTATGTTTTGCTATTTTTATCTTTTTATACGCGTAGTTTTGAACAGTACTTACACAAGTACTAATCCTTTTTTAAGCATGATATGTAGTGCATATTTGGTGAGAGTTCACCCCCTGCTACACCCCGTTATGGTGGCTTGCAGGGTATTATGTAGATGTAGATGAAACGCTTTTGAGCTGCAGTGATTAGCGTCGTACAGTGGAGTAAACTACCTTAAGGGGGCTGTATACTCCGGGCGAAAAGCGTCTTTTAGTTCTCGAATCCGCCACGACCTTGGAGATCCCCTCGGTTCTCCGCCAGCCTTTGGCGAGCCTATCCACCTTCCCCTCCATTCCCCACCCCACAGAAAAACGTGCTCTGCTGATAAGGTGACGAGAGTAGGGGAAAGTCAGTGGCGGTCTGGCTAGTTCGGTGATAGACGAGGGCCTCCGGCGCGAGGCGGCTTAGAGGGGCCCCTGACTGGGGGTAACAACAATATTAGCAAAGACAGTGGTTAGTCTACCATCGCGCCTCACGACAACTGACTCACTCGACAGCTAATTGCCCTCCAACCAGGCTATACCCAACATGTCGTTCATTTTTTTATTCGCCGTAACTTTCACAAAACGTGAAATACAGAAATCTAATTTAATGTAAATTCCTTTTTACATCTTAGGAACTGACTATTGCTTGCGATGCAGTAATTAAAATGCTTGGTGCTTCATGAAAAAATATTGAAAATGGTCTGCGGTCCGCTGGACCCCAATGTGTATTTCATGGTAAATTTTGAGACATATCGAATAAATCATATAGCATTGTGTATCTCCTTTTTTACTGTTAATGTATTTGTAGATATAGTATTTAATCATTTTAATTATTTAAAAACAATATTTTTAATTTTTTAAACTAATATAGGATATTTGGTACCATCGAAGATATTTCGGGAATTATCCAATTTTCCTGCATTCTCATTTGAAATTTAGAAGTGAAATGTGAATAGAAAAACTTTACGTGCATGAAGCGTAGTTTAGCAGCATTGAAGATTATTTCTTGGTTTTTCGATCCTAAATAATGCCTTATAATAATTTGGCGTTCGTCATCATTTGGATATTTTATGTATTGGAAACTGTAAAGGGGATTATATACACAGCTATAGACTGCAACCTTTTCGGGACTTGCACTTGTCACAGAATGGCAATGAGCTGGCGCCTCGGAGAGCACAAGGGAATTCACAACTAGGGCCCGGGAATATGCTGGGAAGGGAATGTCCTCAAAATTCATGAAGGGAGTAGGCATTTCTTACAAGTAGTGGCTGGCGACCCGAAGCCCATATACGTCAAAATCTGTGGAAAAAGAGAGTATAAGTCAATTGCTGGTCATTTCAGCTCGAGACCAATTGGTAGCCTGCACATTTCTATAGCGAGTCGGTGCTGCGTTAGAGATGTCTTCCTCGTCGCGATTCTACATGAGGCGTGATGAAGATATTCGTCAGGCATTGCTGGTGTTAAAAGAGGAGGAGCAGGAAGGGATGGGGGTAATTCGTCAGGCAGTGATGTAGATTCCGCACATGAGCAATCGGATTCGGAGAGTGAGGAAGATTGCGCGGATGCAGATAGAGACAGCGGTAGTAGCGGAGAACCTTTATAAGACGAAAGTGTACCAGCGACAAAGCGACCAAGAGGGAGCCAGGCGAATAGAGGCAGAAAGGCAACCTACAAACCTGCGAGGGAAAGACGGTTCTTGTTGCCGGGAAAAAGAGACCAAAAGACGATGAACTATTTTCCACCTAATGTTTTCAGAACTAAAGACTTTATTTATTTATCGCTAGATTTCGCTCTGTAAATGAATTTCCCGGTCGGTTCATAACGATTGTTTTCGATGCGTGCTTCCGAATACCTCTAACTAAATTAGCACCTACTCTTTCTCATGAACTTTAATTCTGATTTTAGCATCTTTACCTAAACCTTAAATGGTAAAATAACCGTGCAATGATTATTTTTTGTTATGTCACGATTTTGAATACTGTCCGAAGACCCTGAAAGTCGATGGATATTATTGATATTACACTTATTTTATTTTTCTTTCTTTTTTGTATTTTGGAGAAGGAAACAGTAAAATTTGATTTCAGAACAACCCGGACCAAAAGGCGCAACGAGTGATATCAAAACTCCTCACCAAATTCGACAGTTATTATTTGATAGAGCTTTGCGAAATTTAATGTCGATGCACAGAAATGAGGAAATATAACGGCAGCGCTTAGAGATTTAAGTTCCCAATCGTATCATAGTCATGTAGATATTGAGGAGATGGAGGCATTTTTTTGGACTTTAGTATTTTTCTGGGGTGCAGAAGACGTGCAACATTATGCTGTATGAGCTGTTATAAACTGAGTTTGCATACAATATATCAATGTACCACTCCGCTACAGTGTCTCCGGTTTCTGTTGTCAACACTGCGTTTTGATTACTTCAAGATTGCAGGGCAGGGTGATCGATCAATGTTCATCAATTCTTGAAATTTGAGAAGACATGGTGGATAATTGTAGGAATTATTACACAGCCCATGAATACCGCACGGTTGACGAACAACGCTAAAAATTCTACAGATTGATGGGCATGCAGTGCAGCAACGAGAAGGAAGGTTCGACGTAACTTATGCCCGAGTGAAAGGGAAATAAAAATGAGACATCTATGCTCATTGTGCAGCACTCCCATGTGCATAGAAGTTATCTGCGTACTGCCTGTACTGGAGTGAAAAATCAACTTCTTTCCAGTACAATGTGAATATTTATATTTATTACGCAAAGAACTATAAATTTATAAGCATTTTAATTGACATTATAAGTGTTTATGAAATTTTCGAAAAAATCACTGAAAAATTAAACTTGAAAAATACGCTTCTTTCATATGTTGTAATAAACATATTTTTGGAGAAAAACTATTAAAAACGATAGTCTTCATACACTTCAAAGTCTTATCCTTAAGTAACTAACGGCATTTCTCGGTATTGTCAAAACATGAGCAACAGAAAATAAATTTCGATTTGATGTATTTCTGAGAGATTTTCTAAGTTTTCAAATTAAAAAGGTATTTTTTACTGCGTTATATATTTTTTTAAATAAAATATTTCAACTCATTGATATTAATAAGGCTTCACATGAATGATATTTGCCATCTTCCTCAATGAAATATAGCAAAAATCTGAAATAAAAAAAATTATAACTCATGGGGTCCGCAGGACACCAGTGTGCACTTTATGATTCTCTTAGTAAGTGTGCATTTCTAAGGTTAAAAGTGGTGATAGGGAGCACCCACATAACTACCGACCTATATCCCTCACATCCATTTCGTGCAAAGTCTTGGAACATATAATTGTCAGTTCAGTCATGGGGCATCTAGATAACCAGAATTTATTGTCCTATGTTCAATATGCAAGATTTTGTTGTGTGAAATGAGCCGTACTGTTCTGTGCATTCCGAAAATTACCTTCAAATTCCTACATCACCTCCGGTTTTTCCACAAATCACGAAAACATGAATATTAGAAAAGGCAATTTTTTAATGTTATTGCGTGTTACTTGTGTTAGTTACACATCATTTGATTGGCCCAGAATCTGTCAACCCTCTTAAATTTTCATATAAAATGCCCCGTGGGGCCCAAAAAATAAAAATGCAATACTCCTTATTACAATGCAGTTGTTCTTGAACTTGATAATAATATTGATGATCTCTTTTTTGTTTTAATTTCCCTTCAAGAATATGGCAAAACTTGGTTATTTTTAATGCGTTCAATAGGAGTGACCTCCCTACAAGATCAAGGGCGTTTTATTTCCAGAACACCTCTACCATCAGGTATTAGCCCATTGGGGGAGCCGCCAGAAATGGCAATTCCTGGTCTACAAACATTCCCTGTGCATCCGCTTTCCCCCGCGTAGGCCTCAATGGCTCTTCGTTCCATAGCCTTACTGTATTCTGTGGATTTGCTTCCCGAGAAGGATGGGCGTAAAATGGACTTCACAGTATTTGTCCTGGTTGCTTTGGGCCTCAATTTGCACACACGGCCGAATGTGGATACTGTCAGTCTTTTTAGGCTTTCAGGCATCAACGGCCTTGAGTACCGCTGATTCCTGGTTAGTGCCTCTAATTCCTCTGTCTCTTTCTCATTCAATGAGAGCGATTTCAGGAGGCTGGTCTTGGAGTGCTCATCTACTTCCCGATTGTCACTCTCAATGCACGCAGAGTTCTGATCTGCACCCATAGGATCTTTCTCTCTCTCCGCGCATGTCCTACCCTTCTTCATCCCGTCCATAAAACCTATTCTCATCCTTCCCCTGCCCTGCTTGCCAAACATTATTCCCTCTATCACGACTCTGAGCAACCCATCGCCCCTCATTACCTGTTCAAGCCACCTACTCTGCCTTCCCCTAATCCCATCCAGCAGCTTCTCCTCCTCCTCCCAAACGAAGTCAAGTACTCCTGCATTTGCGTTTCTCTCCGTCCAAAGCTCATTTTCCTTCTTCCTCCACACCCACATCTCGAACGCCTGCAATCTATTTTCAATTTTTCCTTTAGTCTCCATTTTTATATAGCTCCTACTTTTTCAATACTCTCCCTCTGTGTCGCACTGCCGTTATCTATCACATGTAAAAGGGTTTTGATATAATTGGATATATGCATTTTAAATAAGGTAAAATCGTACCAATCAAGATATAATGATATCTTTGTAAAACTGTCCTAAGCTAGTTGTGATGTGAATGGTGAAAAGTGTTTTACGCAAATATACATATAAATACCAATCTACATAGGGAGGAGAGCTTCGTCTACAGCGAGATCGTAAAACCAACAGTGACAACTATGAACCAACCTCACTCTCCTCATATGAGTTATGAAAAATTATGATCTCCGGCAACACCGGGTAATTCAGCTATCTAAAATATTTATAAATAATATGCAAGGATTTTTGGAGAAATGGCTTTTAAAGGCAATGCATTGATTTTGATATTTTCCATGCTGTTGAAATTCAACGCCCCCCCGCCTCCCCCCCGCTAGTTCATTACAATTAAAAAAAGTAAGTAGAAATAGCTTCGCGTACCACTCCGGAAAGTGAGTTGTAGTTAGTCCAATACGATCTTTTCCTTAAAGACCCATTGGCAGCCACTGCTATCAAGGGTATACCATCGGTATCCACGTCTCCAGCCTGCACAGCGAGATCATATTCCTACTTCCCGGCACGCCTCATCACCTCCCACGCAGCATCATGCATTCCTAGGATGCAGTATTATTGCATTTTTCGGTACGTTCTAGGAGTAATACACGGCATATCGAGAACTGCACTAAGCTCCGCTAGTTGTGAATATCCTTGGTCAGTTCATATCGTATTTGCAACCTGTAATTAAACCCTTGTCATTATCCCACAGTTTATGGCACCCGCTTCGCATATATATTTCCAAAGCACATTAGCAGAATTTTGATGGTGGCATGTCTCGAGAGAGAATGCCATGAAGTTATTTACTTGAGAAGATGATATTTATCTATGATATCCGAAGGTATTTTAGAAATGTGGTTATTAAATTGGATTTCCAATACATAATTTTAGTCTGAGTAGATTAGGGTAGTACTTGAAAACTTTAACAGTACGATCTCTACTTAATATCATTGTATTTGGGATATTTTACAAACTCGTTGGTAGCAATGTGCGCGGGGTCAGATCATCCCGTAATGCTATCAAAAAAGGAGTCAACTATTGAAGACCGAATTCAGAAGTTCAAAGAAATGCACATCTTAGAGGCGATATACAAGATATGACAAGGAATTTACAGTATAACCATGCCTTGTTAACTGATACGATTTTTTTCATTAGGGTTTTCAGTATTTAAAAATATTTCCATGTTACACATCTGACGAAATTTGCTGAAAAACCCTTTCCTTTTCTCCTCTATCACTTCCATGTCTGATATTATGCAAGAAAGCATGTTTTCCCATAGTTTTTAGGGAGGAAAAAAATGTTTTTTCCTCCCTAGAAGAAAAAGTTTTATATCGAAGATTCGTCTTCCGGTTGGATCGTAAGCTTTTGTCACCGTAGATTCCGGCAAAATTATGGCATCACCGTAACGTAGACATAAAGTACTTTCATTATGTTGAGAGCAATGGATGACCATTTGATCAATAAGGAACAGACCGTTTAAGCAAATTTGCAAAGGAAAAAAAAAAATAATCTCCAGAAACGTTTCCTGGACAAGCAATGATAGATTCATTAACGCGATTGAGGCAACAGACACACCTACAATTTATCGTAATATAGTAATAACTTACAGGTGCTCGGATGATCACCCCCCTCCACTCTCCACTGTCTACGCCAATCACTACGACAAAGCATTTGACAAATCCGAGTACAAAAGGACTGGTTGAAGAGTGAATATGATCCTTTACTAAGGATCGATCGATATCGAGCGATCCACATTGGGAGTAAGCGCGAGCAGCAAAGACAGCTGTGAAATCTTATCCCTCATGGTATTTTCATGGGGGCCTCGTACCATGTTGAAATACAAGGTCGAGGGGCGTCCCAAAAAGCTACACCTCCCCTCATCGCTCACCCCTCCCCTACCCGCTCTTCCCCCCTCCTAAGCGCTGCCACTCGCTCTCAGGCTGACAGCGGAAATCGCAGCGCCGCCGATGGAACACGTAATTTAGATCGAGGAGTCGTGAAAAATGCGTTGCATAGGTCCACGAGAATGTTCACTGTGACGCTAAAATACGCTTTATGGAACATTACCACGTTCCAACATGGAGATGAAGGTTGGTTATATAGCCAGAATGAAAAGATTTTAAAGAAATATGCGTCCAAGGCTTCATGGCGAGCTCCTGATTTTGGACAAATTTACGTTTTACAGCTTTCGATCTATTTATATAGAAAGTGAAACGCCCATAACTGCAATACTTATGCTAAGTATTAATCCTTATTCTAGAGTCCTGCTCAATCAGATTTGCAATAACTAGTATATTTAAGTCGTAAATCAAGAACACGTAGACGTCTGCGGACACGTTTTTTTCAGTGGTATAGAGCCCCCTTAAGAGCTGGCGGCACTTAAAACATTCTGAATGACTGAGTAACATTGATTTTGGCTTGTTAGAAGGACAACACATAAAATATCCGGCATCAGGATCACTTCCTGTCGTAAATATTTCTAGCTAAGTTCAGTTGATGTTTGGCGGACGAATTAATCGTATGTGGTAAATTCGCAGGTACTCTGTTATCTTCATTATTTTATTGCAGTCTTTTTTACGTCTTTATCAGAAAGGTAGAAAGTTAGATGACAAAAGAGCGATTTTACTTTTCACTAGTTACGCCCCACCTTCAATATGAAGCCAGTGTATGGGATCCTAATGAATTAGGGTTGATCAGAGAACTAGAGAGTGTGCAGCGTAGAGCAGCTAGGTTCGTTAAAAGGTGTTCATCTACATCTACATCTACATAATACCCTGCAAGCCACCACAAGGGTGTGTGGCAGGGGGTGATTGCTCACCAAACGTGCACTACATATCATGCATAAAAAGGGAATAGTATTAATATAGTAGTCAGAACTACACTATTTAAAAAAGATAGAAATTGCAAAGCAAACATGCAAAAACATTCTGTTAGTAGGGTTAGCTTTAAGTACTCATACCAACATGCAGCTATCAATGCTATTCATTGCTACTCTCCGATAGGACATATTTACCGTAATTCGTATCTCTAATTGTGCGAGGGAAAAAGGACATTTTGAATCGGTCAGTTCGGCAATCAATTTCTCTAATTTTATGATTGTGGTCCAGTCTGCCATACTAAGTTGGGGTTCGTAAAATATTTTTAACATCATCACATAAAATATTGCCTTGGAATTTGTTTAAGAGATTAAGTCTAAATTTAAACCTGCGATCTGACAATGATTCCCAATTTAATTCATTTAATAGACTGGTTACGCTAGTAAGGTAATCATACCGTCCCTTTACAAATCTTGCCGATCTTCGCTGCACACGTTCAAGTTTCTTATTTAGACCGATTTCGTAGGGATCCCATACAAACGTGTTACGATAGGTTGAGTAGTTTTACAGAATTTATACAAAAATTAGGGTGGGAGTCATTATCAGAGCGTAGGTTAAAGTACAAATTAAATCTATTAGAGAAATTTCAATCGAATAGCTTTACTGAAGATGTTAGGCACATATTTAAAGCACCACCGTATTATGCTAGATTCGACCAGATAAATAAGATTAGAGAGATAGATTGTCGTACTGATATATTCAAAAAGGCATTTTTCCCCCGTACTATAAGAGAACGGAATAGGCAGCATAGCAAAGGGATAGGTGCAGATATGAGCAGATTTTAAAGTTGTGGTGTTTGTTTTGTATTGTTAATTTTTGCTTGTTGTGTCATTGTTCCTGGTGTGGATGCACCCCCTGCCACACACCCTGGAGGTGGTTTGCAGGGTATGTCGTAGATGTGGATATAGACTGGACAAAATACTGCTTCGAAGCTGGAGGAAGGGACAAGGACATCTGTGAGACTCTACCAGATGTGTTCTCCAAGAACTTCTCACAACAATTAGCTACATCGCCTAATAGAGGGGATAACATTCTTACTTTACTGGCAACCAACATCCCACAACATGTGACATTGATTGTCACGGTTGATGGAATCAAAGCAATAATTGATTCCGTTGCTTCCTCGCCCTGTCCCGAGGTACCCTTGTACCCGCCCACTCAGGGTCACTCGCCGCCTTGCCCCTTCCTTCCGGAGCTTGACCGCGAGTGAACCCGATCTCCTGAAGAGAAACTTTCCCGCCTTCCTCCACTCTTGCGTCACGCACCTGTTCCTGAGACAAGGGCTAAATGGTTTGTGTTGCCTTTCCCACGTGTCTGGCGGTGGGCATTCACCGGGACCCGGTTGGAGGCTAGGGCCAGGTGAGATGCCGCGGCGATCTGGCGCGGCTGGCGGAAGAGGGTATAGCGAGAGAGAGAGAGAGGCAAAGTCGGAATCCGCCTCGCCGATATTCGCCTCTCATTCGTCCAATTGTCCCAGTCTGTACCCGCAAGTACATGAAAGTGAAATAATGGGTCAAGCTAATCGTAGACTGGGATTCATCAAAAGAGTATTGGGTAAATGGGACGATCACGTATCAGAAATCAGCTACTTTTCCCTAGTTAGACCTCATTTGGAATATGCTGCCAGTGTGTGGGATCCCTACGAAATCGGTCTAAATAATGAACTTGACCGTGTGCAGCGAAGATCGGCAAGATTTGTAAAGGGACGACACGATAACCATATTAGCGTAACCAGTCTATTAAATGAATTGAAATGGGAATCATTGTCAGATCGCAGGTTGAAATTAAGACTTATGCTCCTAAATAAATTCCAAAATAGTATTTTCAGTGCTGAAGCTAAAAATATTTTGCGAAACCCAAGTATGGTACACTGAACCATGATTACAAAATAAGAGAAATTGATTGCCGAACTGACAGATTCAAAATGCCCTTTTTTCCTCGTACAATTAGGGATATAAATAGCGGTAAATATGTTCAATACGAGTGATTAAATCCTTAGCATAGGTAGTTAAATGTTGGAATAAGGACTTGAGGGTAACCCAACTGACAGCACGTTTTTGCATGCTTACTTAGCTATTTTTATCTAAAGATAGATCTAAAGATAGTTTAATAAAAAGTTTTAAATAGTGAAGTTTACACAATTATGTTAATACATACTAATTCTTTTTATGCATCCTTTATTATGCATGTTTGGTGATAATTCATCCTCTACCACACACCTTTATGGTGGGAATTTCGAATCTGTCAGTTCGGCAATCAATATCTCTAATTTTGTGATCATGGTCCAGTCTACCATAGTAAGTTGGGGTTTGCAAAATATTTTTAACGTCATCACTGAAAATATGGTCTTGGAACTTGAGATTAATTCTGAATTTCAACGTGCGATCAGACTTGCGATGGTGCTGATGATGGAAGGGGAAAGAGGAGGTGAGTAATCCGGGCGTATCTTCCACAGCTGGGATTCGAACTCGGTCCCCCTGGTGTGTGTTCCTCATTTCACCAGCACCTTCCCGTGAAACTGCGGGTGCTTCGAGAGCGCTGGCGTGCTGCGGCACATTCCCCAACTCGGGTGCCGCATCATCTGCTGCTGCTGCTAGCGGGCTGTGTCTGCATCTCGTGTATCTTTGCACTGAGTGTCCAACCCAGAGCTGATCGATGGTGTTGGCTCCTCGTGTCCAGAAGATGGTGCGACGCAGAATGTCAGCAAAGGTGCACGCATCGATCTTAATCTACAGCATACCCTGCGAGATGGGCTGTGCGATGCCCTGTTTTCAATATCGCACGACGATATCATTCTGATTCGTCGCGGATTCGCCGATATGTCGGTTTCGCGATATAAGTAGGAAATATCGTGATATGGACATGTCGGGATATCGACACATCGGGATATCGACACATCGGGCTATCGACAATCAGAATATCGACATATCGGTATATCGGATATCGACTTATAATATAATAACTAAAGGCGAAAGAGCATATAATTTTAGATAGTAGAGCTTCTTTTTAATTTTTTGATATGAGCTGAAATATAACCATTTTTCCTTGGTCGAATAACGGTTTAATTTTTTTAAATTCCGAATTATGGTTTAAAAACAATTATTTTATAACAAATTTGAACTTTTCTTGTTGAATTCGAGTTTTCAGTGATGAAATCGCACCATGGCCATTCCATTCCCTGCATCCAAATTTTATGATAAAAAAAAAGTTATAGTTAATAACAATAACAGATTAGACAATTTAAAATATATAATTGAGGAAGTGTAACATTTTATAAGGAAGACACCGTTTATAGCACTTCAATCCGATCAACCATTACCGAGAAATTGCGCTAAATGGAGACATTATTAAGTGTGACAGAAAAAAACACCGGGATCAGGATATCGGGATATCGTCATATCGGAATATCGACATATCGGCATATCGACATATCGTGATATCGCGTTTCGAATTATCGACTCCCGATATTTAGTGCATATCGAGTATCGTCGACGATATATTGTGGTATCACACAGCCATCGCGAGGGTGTGTGGCAGAGGATGACGCATCACCAAGCATGCATTATCAATCAGGCAAAACACTTACTAACACGAAGGCATGCAAAAAAAACTGCACCATTTATGCGCTACTTGCATGACCTTTTACTCCTATTATTTTTCAAGTATTTTTCATAAATTTGATACTTACTTTTATGATTCAAAGGTTAGAAGAAAGAATGTCTACATCTACAACTACACAACACCCTGCAAGCCACCTCAAAGGTGTGTGGCAGGGGGTGAATTCTCAAAAACTGGCACTACATATCATGCATTTAAAAGGATTAGTATTAATAATTAGTCTAGACTGCAGTATTTAAAAAGATAAAAATAGCAAACTACGCATGCAGAAAGGTGCCGTTTTTTGTTGGGTTACCTTGGTTCACCGTTTTTTTAGTTGGGTTACCGTTTAGTTGGGTGTGTAATAGACGGATTACCTTCAAGTCCCTAATCCAAAATGCAACTACCTATGCTATGGATTCATTCACTCGTATTGGACATATTTACCGCTATTCATATACCTAATTGTACGTGGAAAAAAGTGCATTTTGAATCTGTCAGTTCGGCAATCAATGTCTGTAATTTTGTAATCATGGTCCAGTCTACCATAGTAAGTTGGGCAAAATATTTTCAACATCATCACTGAAAATATGGTATTGGAATTTGTGTAAGAGATTAAGTCTAAATTTCAACCTACAATCTGACAATGATTGCCATTTTAATTCATTTAATAGACTGGTTACGCTAATAAGGTTATCATACCGTCCCTTTACAAATCTTGCCGATGAATGCTATGGATTTCAGTACAAGCTGTCGCGTTTCCAAGATTATTTCCTGGAAAGCAAGCGATCGCAGAAGAGCTCACTGTCGCAGCGTCGTCTTGCGTCTCGTCCGAGCATTCAACCTGATTGCCAACCGCATGCTACGCCATATAAGCCCGGCGGTGAAAGTGACACCCTTGCGGGACCTGCATCGACTCAATGCATTCCAATACGCCTGTGTAGTCTCGTTTCACTAATGTCCGACTCCACTCGCTGAATGCAGTGAAGCCTTCTGCTTCTTACAATTCAAATACATCAAGAGCGAATCGTTATTAGTGTGTAGGTTAAAATTTATTCCGGCTCTATGGAATAAAATTGAGGCAGACATATTTGACTCCGACACGAATTATTCTGGGAATAAATCTCGCACATTTTGGCCAATTCTATTTAGGACTACCCATGACCGAGGACTAGAGCCAGATTACAGAAGCAACGGATTTTAACGCGTTCAACGCGGCACTATTTTTTTACGGTTTTGCCGGTGGCGGAAATTTTTTTTTAAAGTTTCGTAATGTATTACCACTAAGAGCAATAAGTCAATCAACAAATATACCGTAAAATAAAAATTACGCGTAAAAAATGAATTTTTGTTTTGGACGACGATCGTCGTCCGCCGCCACCCGATAGCACCACTCGGGTGTTGTGTGTGGTTGCATACCCTCCCCGCTAATCCGTTTCGAAGTTTCTTCCATTGATTCTTGTTACTTGCGACGAAATATGTGCGGACTTCCTTATTACATATTGTTACTTATATTGTTGTTTACAAAATGTTTAAAGACCATTCTTGTAAATGTTCATGTAGCTCACGGCCTTCATCAATACCTTCTGAAATCCACGACCTCGCAGCTTCCTTTTTACAGACCGCCGAATCCTTCGCAATAATTATTTGCGAAATATTTCCAAAGGGCAGGCTGGAGGAGGAATGAGAAATTGATTCTGAGTAGGAATGACCGAGGAGGGTTCTAATCATGGAGAGGCGTAAGTCGTAGAGAGATGTTTTGGGCTGGGTTGGGGTGGTAGAGGAAATAACTATTAACCAAAACGAGGTGAAGTATGTGGACAGCAAGCTGATTATACCATTTTAGAGTCTTAGCTCAATGGGGTGATATGGTATCATTTGATCAAAGTGATCAAGCCACTCATTGACTCATTGTATCGAGCAATGGCCTCCGGTTTGGAAGTGACGCCAACCCCTCGCCGACGACGGACATCGACGAAGTCATCCCCGAATTCGGAGCTGATCGTCACAACCTCCCGATTATCCTTACACTTTATAACGCAGACTCCATCGGTGCTGAATACGTCCACTACCTTCCTCCGCTTCAGTTTTTTCGCTATGAGATGAGGTAGATTCCCCTCTAGAGTAGCTCTGAGAGTTCTGGTAAAATAGGTCCTTCGCTCATGCAAGTGGTGGGCCAAGTCAACACTTTTGCAGTAATTATCCATGAAAAGAGACTGTACAGTGCCCAGCTGTCCTTCCATTAATTTCCATACAGCATTTTTGACATGTCCGGCCCGCCTACATCAGAATCGGAAGACCAAGAGTAAATAAGAAATCGTAATCTGGATGGTTCGGTGAGCACTCCCTTTTCCTGGTAATGCCTTCCCTTTCCATACTTCTATGCTTTAGCCACCTCGTTGAGTGAAACCATTCTGAAAGAAAAAATGTTTAAAAAGGTGATTGTTATCTGGGCAGTACGGCATATTTATGTGCATACCAGAGGAAAAATATTGAAACCCTAGGAAAATGCGTAAAATTGCTTACCTACTTCCAGTAGAGAAAAACGGAACCCAAGACTTGACATTTCTGGCATATCTTTCTCTTGTCCCTAAATGAGAGATAAAAAATATTAGAAAACAAAAATCCACAAAAAACAGCAATTTATTTGCTAAATGAATGCAACATCAGTTAGATTTATATCGTATACGTTGATATATATCGTGAGTTTTATAAAGGAACTATGTGAAAAACTAGAAAAAAAGCCGATATTTGATCAAGTGGGAATATTTCACTAAGTATATTCTGGATATTTGCAAATAGTCTAGGATTGATATATTTTCAATGCAGAAGCAAATTATGAAATCGGGAATAAATATACTCGAAAGCTTTTTTGGAGCTAAATATTGAAGTAACTAACGAAAATACACCGAAAAACATCAACAGTGCATTTGTAAAAATGAGGCTTGATAATGGAAAAAAAAGACGATTCATATACTCGTAAACTAATTTTTATATCATAATAATAAATCCATTAGTGTGACATACATGTGAGAGGATGTTTAATAAAATATATTAAAATAAGAAAACATTTTGAACAAAAACAAACAGATGTTATAGTATTCAATGAAATCCGGGGTGCGGTGGAGAGGGGGAGGGGAGATTGTAGTGCAGATATCCTATCCGAAATCTGTTGCAGTAGAGACTCGGGTAGATTCTCTGGTGGCCTGGAGATGACTGATGACGCTGCCTCCGCCATGGATACAACCACCTCTGCATTCTCATCCCCTCTCTGGAGAGACGCCTAGGGTTGCCATGCTGCAGCCATTGCAGGTCCACTGCCGTTGACGGTCTACAGTATCTTTGTAGGCCTTGGAAAATGTGATGAGAAGACAAAAGAGCGATGCTACTTTTCACTAGTTAGGCCCCACCTTGAGTATGCAGCCAGTGTATGGGATCCTAATGAATTAGGTTTGATGAGAGAACTAGACAGTGTGCAGCGTAGAGCAGCTAGGTTCGTCAAAAGGTGTTACGATAGGTTGAGTAGTGTACCAGAATTAATACGAGAATTAGGGTGGGAATCATTATCAGAGCGTAGGTTAAGGTACAGATTAAATCTATTAGAGAAATTTCAATCGGATAGCTTTACTGAAGATTTTAGGCAAATATTAAAAAAACAGCGTATTATGCTAGATTATACCAGAGAAATAAGATTAGAGAGATAGATTGTCGTACCGATAGATTCAAAATGGCATTTTTCCTCCGTACTATAAGAGAGCAGAATAGGCAGCATAGCAAAGGGATAGGTAGGAGAAATATTTTAGAGTATTCTGTAGTGAATGATGCATGTATTAACCGCTGAAACAGTCGACAGTTGAATCATATGGAGGCGGAATAAACTGTTTGAAAGAATGAGTTTCATAAGATAACTTCGTCAAGATTGTTTGCTGCTATTTCTTTTATCATTTTTTTGGTGTATTGACTTAATGCCTTCTACCTTCCTCCAGTACAACCCAAACCCTTTTTCCTTTCATTGCTCCCCTAATTTTTTCCTTTTGGAGAGTGCACATATCATTTCTAAGGGCTGCCTTTGCAGTGGATTTTGACATTTTATAATTTTCACGTTGCGCTAATAAGTGAGCATATATATATTTGCTGTTTTTTGAAAATTTGTTCCTTCGTAGTTTATTATAAATAAGTTACCGGCATCTGGCAATCAAGAGCCCAACCAGTTTCCTCTGTATTCCAAACTGATGCATCCAGCGTATATTTTGTGTAACACATATGTATGTGCTCTGATACACTGATCTGTAGAAATATATGTTCAGAGAAATGCTGTTCTAACTGCTTGCCATGAACCTCATGTCCAATACGTCTCCACTAATTTGCAGCAATGTAGTTCGTTTTAGGATGTAATTAGAGAGCATGCTTGGTGATCTTCGTCCTCTGCCAAACAATCTCGCGGTGGCACGCAGGGGAGAACGTGGGTGTACATGTCATACTGGAGCTTGGTGTAGTTAGCTTGCATTATCAACTGGAGAGAACACGTACTTCCACCTTTAAAAAATACGACGCCGTTTATATACAAGAAACCAGGAGTCACAACACAACAGGACTTGTATTTAACACGCTCAACATCTGCATCTATACACCAGCATGCAAGCCACCATAAAGGTGAAGTAGGTTCTTGTGCTTTCCTGGCGCATTGACCGGCTCTCATTTCCCAGAAGACGATGAGCGAGTCGTTCATCAAAAAGTCGGCGGAGATGGAGAAAATAACTCGGATGAATACCCGAGAAGAATTTACTCACCATAAAGGTGTGTGGCAGGGGATGAATTCGAATCAATTACGCACATTTTATGCGTAAAAAGGATTAGTAACTAGTCAAATTTCACGATTCTAAAAAACGTAAAAATAGCAAAGCAATCATAAAAAAGCCTGAGCCTGGGTCAATCCATACCAAGTGGTGCAAGTTGGTAGCTCGACCATTTTAGAAAAAATTCATTTTTTGAGGGCCGATAGCCTTATGTTTCGATAGCTCAAAACAAGTTTTTTTTTTCTATTTTCCATGGCAACCGAATGGCGTCCATTTTTCCATCTCCGTGCAGAGCTTTTTTAGCATTTTCAAGGCTTGAAATTAACTTCTGTTACTCTTATACCGTCGCTTATAGGAAAATGAAATACATTTTTATGCATTACGCATACTTGGAACTACAACTTTGTGTATGTCATAACGTGGAATTATTATTTCTTCGTGACTAATTTTACAGCCAAACTTTGAAGTAAAAAACTCTAGTTTTAGTATATTTCGGATTTTTTTTGGGGAAGAAGAAATTTTCTGCTATCCTCAAAAATTACTCATAATATACGGTGACATTAGATCTCTGTACTAAAATAATTTGAAGTCGGAAGCTCGCATATTTTTATTTTTACGGAGCCGGCAAATTGTAACTTTTTAAAATATTGCAATATTTCAAGTCTAATATCTCTGATGGGCAGTTGTTTAAAAATTTGAAAATTATAGAAAATAAAGATCTGTATAAAATATAACTATGGTATTAAACTGGACTTGCAGACTTTTCTAGTTACGCAGATACAGGTGTGTGAAAAACGCAAAAATTCAGCATTTGCGAAATGATGTAAATGCATTTATTTATGTAAATGCATTTACAATTTCAAATATTTCCCCTACCTATCCCTTTCCTATCCTGCCTATTCTGTTCTCTTATAGTACGGGGGAAAAAATGCCATTTTGAATCTATCAGTACGACAATCTATTTATCTAATCTTATTTATCTGGTAGAATGCAGAATAATACGCTGGATTTTTCAATTTGTGCCTAACATCTTCAGTAAAGCTGTCCGATTGAAAATTTTCTAATAGATTTAATCTGTACTTTAACCTAGGTTCTGATAACGATTCCCGCCCTAATTTTTGTAATAATTCTGATACACTACTCAACCTATCGTAACAACTTTTAACGAACCTAGCTGCGCTACGCTGTACACTCTCCAGTTCTCTGATGAAAAATAATATATTCGGATCCCACTATCGCATATCCCATCCACTATCACATAGCTACGCACTTTTTAAGGTTAAGTTCTAACTGCCATTTATCGCACCACGCTTGAATTGCATCTAAATCCTTGCTAAGTGATTTCGTGTCCTCTTCGTTTGATATACCCCTGTACACTACCGCATTGTCTGCAAATAGCCTAAGCTTACTACTAACTACGGTACCCAAATAATTTATGTATGAAAGAAATAGAAGCGGACCTACAACGCTACCCTAGGGAACTCCCGATGTGACTTTAATTGTGTCCGACATGATACCCGTGACAACCATCTGCTCTCGCCCACTTAAGAATCCTTTTACCCAACATACAACGTCTTTATATAGACAAAAACCCTGTAACTTCAAAATTAATTCATCATGAGGAACAAGTTGCATGAAAGTAGTAAGAGTTTCGCGATCTTCACCCTCTGCCACACACCCTGCACTCATCACGTGGACTCAGACGCTGTGACCACTCAATCCGCTGACGTGAAGCACAAGGCAACTCATCTGCCTGACTGCCTCATTCCGTCCCGCAGTGACAATTGGGGGCGTGCAGTGACGTAGCCGGGGGATGTTGCGCTTCAATCAACTCTTTCGCAAGCCGCGCATCGAAGTGATTTCCCTGGCTGCGCCGTCAACGCCACGGCAGCGGCGGAGATCTCAGGTAGCTAGGGAGCCAACTGGCATCGCCGTGTCGGCACTGGCGCGTAGGGCATATAGGTACACATATACATAATACCCCCCAAGCAACCATGAAGGTGTGTGGCAGGGGGTGAATTCCCACCAAACATGCACTACATATCATGCATAAAAAAGGATTAGTAATTATATACTGTTCAAAACTGCATTATTTAATTAGTTGGGTTGGTTTTAAGTCCTTATACCAACATGCAGCTACCAATGTTATCCATTGCTACACTCGTACTGCATATATTTACCGTTATTCATATCCCTAATTGTACGAGGAAAAAAGGACATTTTGGATCTGTCAATTCAACAATCAACTTCTCTAATTTTATTATTATGGTCCAAAAGATATAGCACTTATTCCAAAGGTTTATTTATTAGTGGTACAACGCGTTTCAGCGGTTAAGACATCATTTGATGGGTTAACCATATATGGTTATCGTATCGTCCATTTACAAATCTTGCTGATATCCGCTGCAAACGTTCAAGTTCATTATTTAGACCGATTTCGTAAGGATCCCGAATACTGGCAGCGTATTCCAAATGAGATCTAACAAGGGAAACCTGAAACCTGAACTATGAACCTGAATGAGTTCATATACTTAGTTTTATGTATATCGGCTTGTGATAGAACCAATGCTGAATCATTACGCAAGTTTAGCTGTTGAGAATTAAAGGATTTTAAATTTTTTTAAAAATATTTCTGAAAGGAAAATTTAGAATAAATTTTTCTAACTTCCTCTGTCTCTGCTTCGATAGCTATGTCATCGGCAACTCGCAGAATGCTTATTTTTTCTCCGTGGATATTCACTCCAGAAGACTACTATTTGATTTCGTTGTTGGATCTCTAGATGTAAACATTGAAAATTACAGGAGATAGTGCACAGCCTTGTCTCACTCCTTTCCTATTCTTGCTTTTTCACAGCTGGGTCCATAATTTATCACAGCTACTTGGTTTTTATAGAAACTGTGAATAATTCGTCCGTCATTGCACGACACTCCAATTCCCTTCAGAATTCTAAGTATTAAATCCCAATCCACGTTGTCAAAAGCCTTCTCTAAATCCACAAATGCAATGAACGTCGGTTTGTTCTTCTTCTTTCTCTTCTTTATGAGTAGCCTAGGTGCCAATATTGCTTCTCTTGTACCCTTACTTTTCCTGAATCCTAATTGATCTTCATCCAGGAACTCCTACTGCTTTCGCTCCATTCTTCTGTAGTTGACCCTGGTAAATATTCAATGCAATTGTCGTCAGGCTTATAGTCCTAAAATTATTGGACAATTTTTTTCTCCTCTCTCTTCTTTTTAGTACAGGAATATGAATAGGAATGATGACGGCTTTCTCGAAGTCCCTGGGTATTTCTTTTATTAAGTACATGTCGCAGATGGTTTTGAATTTTTAGTTAGTTCTGCAGGCGTCAAATTTCGAACTTAAATATTGATCATCCCATATCATCCACTTTGATTTCTCTTTCCTCTTCGATCACTTCTTTGCTAAGATTGTTTCCGTTGTATAACTGTTCCAGATATTCTTTCCATCTCTTCACCTTGTCTTCATTTTCAATCCAAAGTTCTCCATTCTTGTCCCTTATGGCATTTCATCTTGCGCTCCGTTCCTTGAAGTGGTTCCTCACTATCCTATAGGCAGCGTCTAGCTTTCCAAGTGCAAGGTTGCTTTTTGCGTCTTCGCATAGATTCTTCAATCACATTTCTCTAGCTTTCCTTGCTTTGCGACTTATTTCGTTCTGTATTCTTTTGTAACAAATTAAACTTCTTCCTGTTTCGCATTCTTATACTTTCTTCTTTCTTCAATCAGACCTAAGGATTCTTCCGTGATCCATGGCTTCCTACATCTAACATTATATGCTGCAAGCCACCATAAAGGTGTGTGGCAGGGGGTGAAATATCACCAAACATGCACTTCATATCATGTATAAAAAAGGATTAGTATTTATATGCTGTTCTAAACTTCACCATTTAAAAAAAGATAAAAATTGCAAAGTAAGTATGCAAAAACATGCAATTAGTTGGGTTATCTTCCAGTCCTTATACCAACATGCAGCTACCAATGTTATCCATTGCTACACTCGTATTGGATGTATTTACCGTTATTCATGTCCCTAATTGTACGAGGAAAAGAGGACATTTTGAATCCGTCAGTTTGGCAATCAATTTCCGTATTTTGTGATTATGGTCCCGTCTGCCATAGTAAGTTGGTTCGCGTATTTTTAACATCGTCACTAAAATATGGTCTTGGAATTTGTCTAAGAGGTTAAGTCTAAATTTCAACCTACGATATGACAATGATTCCCAATTTAATTAATTTAATAGACTGGTTAAGCTAATATAATTATCGTATCGTCCCTTTACAAATCTTGCCGATCTTCGCTGCACACGTTAAAGTTCGTTATTTAGATCGATTTCGTAGGGATCCCATACCCTGGCAGCATATTCCAAACGAGGTCTTACAGGGGAAAAGTAGCTGCTTTCTCGTACATGATCGTCACATTTACCCAGTACTCTTTTGATATTCCCAGTTTACGATTCGCTTGACCCATTATTTCACGTATGTGTTTACCCCAGGAAAGATCATGTGTCAGTCTTTTTCACAGAAATTTAATGGATTCCACGTTTGTTTATTCATTATTACTTATTTTGTAACTGCTAGGAGGAGAGCTATTCTTTTTCCAAAAATTCATTACCACACATTTTTTAAAGTTTAATTCTAACTGCCATGTATCACAGCAAGTTTTAATTGCTTGTAGGTCGATATTTAAATATTCTTTATCGTTTGGGCATAGAATTTCCCTGTATACTACTGCGTAATCGGCAAATAGACGAAGCTTACTTTTTACCGCCTTATGGATATCATTAATATACAAAAGGAATAGGAGTGGACCTATCACACTACCTTGTGGGACACCCGAAGTGACTTTAATTACCGGTGAGGTAACACCGTCCAAAACAACCCTTTGCACCCGATCATGCAGAAAATCATTAATCCATGATATAATGTTACTGTCTAACCCATAAGATTTTAATTTCAAAATTAGTTTGCTGTGAGACACCTTGTCAAAATCTTTTTAGAAATCGAGAATTATAGCATCCACTGGAATATTATTTTCACCAGAAACTAAAATATCGTGGGAAAAGTTGAGATTCACATGATTTGCTCTTCTGGAAGCTATGCTGAACTTTGGACAATGAATTCTGGATATCTATCGTAATTGTGTTAAACCAAGCACATTGTAATGATAAATGATTAACACTTTGATTTTGATTTTTATTGCTAATGCAAGCGAAGATATGTTGAAAAACTGTTTTTGGGGATAAAATAAAGGACTAGTTTTCACTCTTTTAACCGACTTCTCCGCAGATAAAAAAATATGTCTCTTAATATTTCTTTCCCTAGAAAATGAGGGGTACTTGAAGAAAATCGATGAAACGAACCTCAGATAACTGTAAGTAGTTTGCCATTGGCTTTCCATGTATTTCAGAATTATTGATTGATCATATTGGGACTATCATATCGCGATATCGGTCAAACGTTTCTTTGGTTTTCGTATTGAATTCTCGCTATCACTACTCTAGCTCGCAATAGCGCAGGTATATCAGTGGAAGTAAATATCAGTATATCAGTGGTAAACTTGTTCCCTTTCAAATTCCTTTCACAAATTAGAAAGGTCATTAGCCTAAAAGACAGCCGGTGGAGGCTGGGACATCTTGGGCGAATAGGATAAGTAACGGCTGGCAATAACACACTAAATGCATTCACTCTCGATAAGAAGAAAAGCACTTTAAGGTACTTTAAGCCACCTTACATCTACATCTACACGATACCATGCAAGCCACCGCGATGGTGTGTGGCAGAGGGTGAAGATCACCAAGTAGGCACTATCGGCATGCAAACAAGCAACTATAGGGTCTCATGCAACTAGATTGTTAGTATCTATAGTATTTAAGGGGTTAATACATACATTATGCACTACAGACTACTCTAAAATATTTCACCTACCTATCCCTTTCCTATGCTGCCTGTTCTGTTCTCTTATACTACGGGGGAAAAATGCCATTTTGAATCTATCGGTACGACAATCTATCTCTCTAATCTTAATTATCTGGTCAAATCTAGCGTAATACGCTGGTGTTTTTAATATGTGCCTAACATCTTCAATAAAGCTATCCGATTGAAATTTCTCTAATAGATTTAATCTGTACTTTAACCTACGCTCTGATAATGATTCCCACCCTAATTCTAGTATTCATTCTGATACACCACTCAACCTATCGTAACACCTTTTAACGAACCTAGCTGCTCTACGCTGCACACTGTCTAGTTCCCCGATCAAACCTAATTCATTCGGGTCCCATACACTGGCTGCATACTCAAGGTGGGGCCTAACTTGTCAAAAGATGAAACCTTAAAACCTTCAAACGCATTCCTTGCTTGGAAAAATTGTTTGGTGCGATGATGTTACCTCGAACATTGAGGATAATGTGGAGATCTTCTTTCCCCTCATTTCTCCCTTATCAAACGTGTCGGGAATTGTTTCCTCGCCCCCTTTCCTCTCTTTGCCTTTGGGCCTCTCTTCCTCAACCTTGCCCTTCCCCTTGCCCTCTTGCCTGCTACTTCATTCATCGTGACCTAACCTCCGCAGCCTGTGACCTCGAGTCTTTTTGATTCGGCCGGTCCCCTAATTACTTTTATAGGTGTAATGATTGTTTTGTATTGTTCATGTTTGTTTGTTGTGTCATTGTTCCTGGTGTGGATGCACCCCCTACCACACACCCTGGAGGAAGTTTGCAGGGTATGTCTTCGATTTAGATATAGATATGACCATGATGTGCCCTCGTTCCTGAATCTGCCGTTTATCGCCACACCACTCCTTAAGATTCTCATGTCCGCCATTACAAAATATCGAGGATAATATTGTGAAAATGTACTTAAATTACGTAGAATAGCTACCATATCCCACTACAACATTCCCTACAGTTTAAATAGAAAACAAAGGTTGTGTGTTGTATAAATAAAGAGTTTAATAAATATAATTTTTCTTGAATTGTCATTTTTTCACCTTCCACACTTTTGAAATGCTTTTATGCCTCCATTTATATTTAAATCGTCTATTTACTCAGGCATTTTTGTGGGTTTTTTTAAGCAGAAGTAATTAAAATTGACGAGGAGTTGGCTGGAAGAAGGTAGTATATAGTGTTAATCTCGCCCTGGATAAAGGCGGTATACCATTATAGTAATCTTATAATTATGAGACATAATCTTCCTCGCCCAAATGATGCAAGACAATCTCCTGATACTAGGGTTATTTGCTGCTCCTAGCCCTCTCGCATCTGTGTTCAACCTTTCCAACCTGCCAAAAAAAGTTGGATATGTTCCTAATAAAAGCAATAATAATTGCCAAGTCTGTGATTTCCAATGCAACCCCTGCCACGCCCCTTTGTGTTGGCCTACAGGGTATTATATAGATGTAGATGTAAATCTATGTACCTCAATAGATTCAGAAGGGTGTCAAGATATGAGCAAATAATGGCTCACTCAAACGATTGGTGACTACTGATAAATTTCATCCACGAAGTGTGCCTCCCTGCAGGTCCCATGAGGAATGCAACTTGACGCCTGTCGGTCAGTTAGAGAGCACCGACACATCTTCTAAGTGGGTGTGGTCCGATACAATCCTAATTCAATAGAAACGATAGAAACGATGATGCCTCTAGTATGCGATCGTAATAGTGTGAGAACCCGCTCCATTAGAAAAATAACCATGTTTGGCTCGGTCTATAAAGAAAGAACCATTTGAAACCGTGAAGCATGAAGAACATTGTGTGCGTGAATGTCAGTTGGCTGGTCTGAACAGAGCTGTCGTTGGTGGAATGCTCGTGAATGCCCGTGAAGCTAAACCAGGCTGAGGTGAAACACTTGCAGTCATTTCTCATACGGAACTCTGTCCATCACAAACGGATTCTGAGTATCCCTTAGTTCCCTCCAACTCCAACTTTAGTCAGTTCTATTCCCTGGATAAATTGAATAGAATGAGAAAATACCTACTGTTGTGAAACTCAACTTGCTCTCTTTTCCCACGATATTTTAATTTCTGGCAAAAATAATATTCCAGTTGATGCTATATTTCTCGACTTCAAAAAGCTTTTGACCAGGTGTCTCATGGCAAACTAATTTTGAAACTAAAATCTTATGGGTTAGACAGTAACATTATATCATGGATTAATGATTTTCTGCATGATCGGTTGCAAAGTGTTGTTTTGGAGGGTGTTACCTCACCGGCAATTTAAGTAACTTCGGGTGTCCCACAAGGTAGTGTGATAGGTCCACTCCTATTCCTTTTGTACATAAATGATATCGATAAGGTGGTAAAGAGTAAGCTTCGTCTGTTTGCCGATGACGCAGTAGTGTACAGGGAAATTCTGTGCCCAAATGATGAAGAATACTTAAATGATGACCTACAAAAATTGAAACTTGGTGTGATACATGGCAGTTAGAATTTAACTTTAAAAAATTTGTAGTAATGAATTTTTGAACAAAGATTAGCTCTCCTCCTACCACTTACAAAACAAGTAAAAATGAATTAACAAACGTGGAATCCATTAAATATCTGGGAAAAAGACTGACGCATGATCTTTCCTGGGGTAAACACATACGTGAAATAATGAGTCAAGCGAATCGTACACTGGGATTCGTCAAAAGAGTACTGGGTAAATGTGACGATCATGCACGAGAAATCAGCTACTTTTCCCTTGTATGACCTCATTTGGAATATGCTGTCAGTGTATGGGATCCCTACGAAATCGGTTTAAATAATGAAATTGAACGTGTGCAGCGAAGATCGGCAAGATATGTAAAGAGACGGTACGATAACCTTATTTGTGTAACCAGTCTATTAAATGAATTAAATTGGGAATCTTTGTCAGATCGCAGGTTGAAATTTAGACTTAATCTCTTGAACAAATCCCAAGACCATATTTTCAGTGATGGTGTTCAATAAATTTTGCCAACCCGAACTTACTATGGTAGACTGGACCATAATCACAAAATTAGAGAAATTGATTGCCGAACTGACAGATTCAAAATGTCTTTTTTTCCTCGTGCTATTAGGGATATGAATAATGGTAAATATATCCAGTGCGAGTTTAGCAATGGATAACATTGGTAGCTGCATGTTGGTATAAGGACTTATAACTAACCCAACTAACGGCATGTTTTTGCATGTATGTTTTGCTATTTTTATCTTTTTTTAAATAGCGTAGTTTTGAACAGTACCTATACAAGTAATAATCTCTTTTTTATGCATGATATGTGCATGTTTGGTGAGAGTTCATCCCCTGGCACACCTTTATGGTGGCTTGCAGGGTATTATGTAGATGTAGATTGCTTTATGAAAAATTGACATAGCGTAAGAAAAAAATATCTTTGTATTTTTCCTAATTTTATTTGGAAAACCGGTAGTTGTTCCCAAATAAAATTAGTGTGAAAATGCAAATTTATGTTTTTCTTACGCTATTCCCTGGAGCTTGAGAAACTTCCAAAAATAAAAATCCCAATGCACCTGGTCCTTCTCAGTGACAGACCTTTCTTTCTTACTGCCCTGCCATCTTCTTCATTATTCATTTGATCTGTCCATTCAATCTGCTTCATACAACTCCTGGCTTCAAAGCTTCGATTCTATTGTGATCAGCTTTTCCGATGGACGTCCGACACATAGAGAGAAGGTGAGGAGTTCCTTTCTCTATAAGGAGTCTCATGAACACGTGTCTCTACGGGTTGTAACGCTGCGGTCCCATAATTCATAGGTATCATTCAGGATTACGTTGGTTCTATTGATGTAGAAGTGTATCTGACTTCATCTTTATCTACATAACACTCTGCAAGCCAACATAAAAGTGTGAGGCAGTAGGTGAATTCTCACCCAACATGTACTACACATCATGCATAAAAAAGGATTAGTATTTATATACTCACAGTTCTAAGCTTGACTATTTAAAGAAAGAGAAAAATAGCAGAGCATACATGCAAAAACATTCTGTTAGTAGGGTTAGCTTTAAGTACTCATACCAACATGCAGCTACCATTGCTATTCATTGCTACTCTCCGATAGGACATATTTACCGTTATTCGTATCTCTAATTGTTCGAGGAAAAAAGGACATTATGAATCTGTCAGTTCGCCAATCAATTTCTCTAATTTTGTGATTATTGTCCAGTCTACCATAGTAAGTTGGGGTTCGCAAAATATTTTTAACATCATCACTGAAAATATAGCCTTGGAATTTGTTTAAGAGATTAAGTCTAAATTTCAAACTTCCGTCACTTAGAACAGATATCGATGCTGTCACGAATCTATACGAAGGGTTCACGTGCTCCTGACGGCATCTTGCCTTTTTGGGATCCATGTCATTCTTCATCACGAGCGTTACTTAGCTTGAGCTATTATACTTTCCGTTTGCCGTTACCTGCATGTGATATCTCTGCGAAGTGAACGATTCTCCACTTTCTTCGGTGCAATATCGACCTCCACTCCAATTCCATTTCCGTATCGGTGCGAAACAAGTGAAGTGGAGCCCTTCTCCTTCGGCGAGGGTTCATTGACCTCCGGGGTCACCGGGAGAGGAAGCGACTGCAACGGGACACGCAGTGGATACGCCCTGCACTGAGTGGACCGCCGAATAATTTCGTGGCTCGGGGTCGTTAAGGATGTTGATCCGAAAAGTGAAAGTCATGTCATTTTTTCTATATTTTCAGCACTTATAGAACTAAAGTTCCTCTATCTGATAATGTAAAGATAATTACTCCAACCCATACTCCTTTTTGCAAAAATCGCATTTGAAATTACATACGATTAACGGCGAGAATGGCCATCACATGGGAATATAACGTTTAAAAATATCATAGTGACGTCAGTTTTGCAAAAAACTGATATTTTATGCGTAATTTCACAAGAAATAAAATGAAACGAAAAACAAGGCATCAACCCACCGTATTTTTCCCTAAATACACCAATTTCTGCGCTTATAGCAGACGAAATGCGTTAGTTGTCTTCAATTGGCGCTGTGGTCGCTCTAGCCAAAATGTATGGCGTATGAATAATATCATTACTAATGAGATATTAAAGCATATGTCAGAAAAATATTATAACATAATGTTTGATAGTAATATTCTGGTGTTATAAATTAGTAAGTTCATCGAGTACATGAATTTATTTCTGCAACGTAAATGCTGGATTGACTCCGTCGTCGAGCTGATTAAAATTATCATAAAAAAGAAATCCTTCGATTTTACATCGTATTTCTTTTGATACTTATAACTTTCAATAGCTTAGGTAATTTTCTTTGTGAAGTAAGGATCACTTAACAGGCATACACTCGTACTTAAATTAATAAGATTCCTCAGACAACTTGACTCAAGCAGTCGCGAGCCAACCTGCTTAAGACGCCAGAATCGGGGATCCCCTTCTCAAGGGGTCTCAGGCGATAAACGAATGGGATCGCGCCCATCTCACATGCGTTTCAGTCAAAAGGGACCTTTCCCAGAGCCTTGTGGGCATCTAGCGTTCCATTTTCCTCCCTGAAATGTGTGCGTTTCCTGACATGAACTCTCTTTTCTCGTCTTAAATTAACATGAAAACAATTCGGTGATTTTCTCTGCGATGCTTGACCCTTGGAACAATATGGAACTTGTGCTTTGGCAAGGGGAAATGAGGCTAGATCATCAAAGAAATGGAATACTGTAGGGATTATAGGTCCATTATTTGAGTTATTCATGGGAATGACTGACTAATCAAACATTTTTACATGGCCTTGAAATAATTAACTATTTATTGTCATCTACAGCACTCCTGGTAATCGCTCCAATAATGGCCCTTAATTTTTCATTATCTTTCCTCTTTATAGTCTTTTGCATCTTACCTCACATTTCATCACCACCATATTATGGTATAAGCCTGCGTCTGCACTGTGGACACAGAGTAATTACTTCAGGCTGCTCCTTAATCTTCGTCTCACCATGATGTAGCCTGCTTAGTTAGTATAGCCCTTCCCCCCCAGCATATTCCCAGAGTGCCTTCTACCCTTTGACGATCATTAAACCATGTGATCATTAAATCATCTTTCTAAATGACATCAACTCCTTTCTCTTCGCGGTCATTCCTTATAAAAGACCATAGCCATTGAATTCACAACCGTGGAATCCATTAAATATCTTGGAATAAGACTGACACATGATCTTTCCTGGGGTAAACACATTCGTGAAATAATGGGTCAAGCGAATCGTAAACTGGGATTCGTCAAAAGAGTACTGGGTAAATGTGACGATCATGTACGAGAAATCAGCTACTTTTCCCTTGTTAGACCTCATTTGGAATATGCTGCCAGTGTATGGGATCCCTACGAAATAGGTCTAAGTAATGAACTTGAACGTGTGCAGCGAAGATCGGCAAGATTTGTAAAGGGACGGTACGATAACCTTATTTGCGTAACCAGTCTATTGAATGAATTAAAATGGGAATCATTGTCAGATGGCAGGTTGAAATTTAGACTTTAATCTCTTCAACAAATTCCAAGACCATATTTTCAGTGATGATGTTAAAAATATTTTACGAACCCCAACTTACTATGGCAGACTTGACCATAATGAACGTAACTGCGTCCGGCAAGACGTAGTGGAATGATATCATGATAAGACACAAGATATAGCACTTATTCCACAGGTATTTATTAGTGGTACAACGCGTTTCAGCGGTTAAGCCATCATCAGGTTGTCATCATCATCTGGCGCATGATGATGGCTTAACCGCTGAAACGCGTTGTACCACTAATAAATACCTGTGGAATAAGTGCTATATCTTGTGGACCATATTCACAAAATTAGAGAAATTGATTGTTGAACTGACAGATTCGAAATGTCCTTTTTTCCTCGTACAATAGGGATATGAACAGTGGTAAATATATCCAGTACGAGTGTAGCAATGGATAACATTGGTAGCTGTATGTTGGTGTAAGGACTTGAAGCTAACCCAACTAACAGCATGTTTTTGCATGTTTCTCATGTATTTTTATCTTTTCTTAAATAATGTAGTTTAGAACAGTATATCCCTTTCCACCCGAGAATTTTTTTTGTAAATTTTAACAAACTTTTGCGTTTTTCTGGTTCATAGACACTTATTTTAGTCATCAGGAAGAAAAAAAAATTTTCAGACCAACAGTTATCGCGGAAAAGTACCCGCATAATCGTGCGGGTTAGGGTGTAATTGCGTAATCAGAAAAAATCCTCACCCGCACATTCGTGCGGGTTCGGGCGCAATTACGACAGAAAAATATTCTAAACATATTTGTTTTAACATGATTTATACCAATATGAATCACAAATCAATGCTGTTATTAACAAAAAATATTATTTTCCTTGGAGAAACCAATACAACTAAAAATAAACTTATAAACAAGTGATAAAAGGCAGTTATATTTTTTATTTCTTTCTCAATATCCACCAAATAGAAATTAATTTAAGGAGAATTTGTGTGGAAATCTTTGAAACAATTTTTGTGTTTTAAAAGACATAAATAAACATTACACTTCTCACATCTTGTTCTTGTCCTGCTATTACATTGATTCTATTTGCACATTCTCAGCGATAGGATGTCATCAATCTTTGGGAAATGGTTATAACCATCTAAACGCTTGTCTACACAGGGAATGATACTGGGTGGATTGTAATATTTACATTTTTTCACTTTAGGAATTTTATCCGCCTTAATTTCTTCATCAGTTCCATCCACCCTAGCTCTATCTGGAGTAGCAATGAGAGCTTCCGTGAGTTCAGTCCTGAACTTCAGGAAGTCCTTTGTTTTCCTTCGGGGACTCCTATTTTCTCTAAATGCTTCCTTGTACGGGAACCAGCTATTTACGGTTCCTAAATCCATAAAGTGTAGAATCACTCTGAGGGTCCACTTTTTTGTTTTAAACCAAATTCTGTAGTTCTCCATTATTTGGTCATATAGATCCACTGCCCCCATTGATTTGTTATGTCTTCGGACAATAGCTGGGCAAGATACATCTACATATATTTTTTCTTTTTTAGACCACCGCTGAACATCCTGCTGTGGTTCGTCTCCACTTCAGGTGGACGCTAATAGCACCTTGTTATTGTCCTTCCATTGAACGACATTAATATTATCATCACAGCGCACATATTGCAGTGACTCACCCCGATTGATTTTTTTTTCTTCGAGCTTGATCTGGCCCGTGACTCGATTTGCCATTATGGTACCTGTCCCTTCTATCCCTATATTGTTTAATTTTTCCAATAGTGGGAGAGTGTTAAACAGGCGATCAAAATAGACAAAATTCCCCGTGGGGATAGTTTGAATCAGGCGAAAAACCACTAGGCCATGGCCTAGCTCCAAAAAGGGGAGAGGTGTACTCTTTCCCTGAAACACTTCCAAGTCCATCACTATACCCGAAGAAGATGAGAATTCATTCACTGAAAATCAAACGTTGACTGAACCAATGAGTCCCAGGGACCCATGCAAAGGCGATTATTTTGTTTCATTGTTAGGGCTGGCTCAAGCGCAAAAATCCCCAAGAGTTAAATAGTAACGCAACGTGGAGTACGAGAATACACAACACGGTGTAAGGGATCCGGCTACAAAGACAAAAGTTACACAAATATATGTAACTGTCCGGGTCCCAGACACCCATCGGTGTAAGTTACGAATTATTCGTCAAAATCGTGTCATCAATTCCGCGAACTTCTGACATGAGCAAGGTCGTGTGGGGTATCGTTCACCAAGACGATCAAATTGAGTTCAATGTAACTGGGAATGGGAGAGAAAGAGATACTAAGTAATCAGTGCAGTAAATGAGCTCGGCTTCTACAAACGTACACGTGCAGCAACAGGAAACAAAATAAACATTCAAGACAAGGTTACTTTTCGAAGGGAGGGAATGGGGAGTTGGGGTAAATATGAAACGCTGTCAAGGCCATAGGGGGGATGGGGCGAGGAGGTACAGAATCATCGAAAATGATATCGTAGTTGTGTACGACCCCATACAAATAAAACATTAAGTAAAGTCGGCGTGGCTGTGTGCCATGCAACGTTTCTCTCAGGAATTTTCCCTATCACGTTCATCTTTGAAGAAAATAAAATCGTGATCATAAGTCATAATTAAGCCCGAACCCGCACAATCGTGCGGGTACATTTTTTATCGGAAATAAATATTTAGTAATACAACATACTAGACACTCGAATGAACAGCTATAGCAATTGACATTTAAATAATTGTAAAATTAAGCACTAAAAAAATCAAACAATTATAAACATTTAAAAAATTGCAACTAACCTTAGAGCAACAAAGGAGCACGAAAAGGATCTCAGAAAAGAGTCATCAGTATGACCTACTGTAAACGTATTGAACTAAAACCTTCCCCATGCATTAGAGGGGAACCCGCACGATTGCTGCGAGCCGGTGGGAGCCAGAGAAACAGCTTGTGGACGGAGTAAAAAAATTTTTTTCCTTACCCACACGATCGTGCGGGTCAGGGTGGAAAGGGTTAAAAATACTAATCCTTTTTTATGCATGTTATGTAGTGCATGTTTGGTGAGAATGCACCCACTGCCACACACCTTTATGGTGGCTGTCAGGGTGTTATGTAGATGTAGGCTGAGGTAAACACTGCCACCCCCCACATTTCCTTTTCTAGTTTTGAGTCGAATACTAATACTCTCGCTTTTTCCATTAAAGTAAAATTAAATCTCTCAGAGAGCAGTACCTTACAATTGAGGAGAATTTGGGATTGTATAATCCAACACAACGCTCTTTGCTGTACATCATTGTTTTAAGACAATGTTATGGTATTCACTAGCATTAACACACCTAATTTTGGAAACTTTCCGATTAAAGTGAGTTTCTGCTTCACTGCCATATTGCTTCATGTACGTACATTGATAGCTGACTCTTGTGTGTTATAAGATAAACCACACAGAAATGTATATGATCGTCTACAAATGTTACAAATATTTCTTACCATCGTGTGTAAGAGGATCTATAGTGCCACAAACATCTGAATGTATTATATGCAAAGGTCTCTTTGCTCTAATCCTGTTCGTATCAAAGGTTTGCCTCTCTCGTTTCGTTTGCATACGTACAGAACAAATAGCATAACTTTCTGTATTAGTAAGAGTTTGCGTCACGCCCTGACACAATTTTGGAACTTTCTTTAAGTTTCTAAAACTCTTGTGTCCCAATTTTCTATACTACTCTACTAATGGTTCATTACACTGCATTGCTAAAGCCTCATGTTCTATTTTTAAATTTACAATTTACAATCCATTATCATGCTTCTTGCCCTCAAGCGCAACTTCATTGACTTTAAAGACTTAAACATTTTCTTTCGTGAACACAACACCACCATCGTTCTCAGTAATGGCACTCACAGACATGGGATTTCTCGTGAGTTTAGGCACACAATAAACCTCTTGCAAGTTGCATTTGTCACCGTTTAATGTTCCAATGATCTGTGCATTCCAGCTTTGATTTTTCTTTGCTGCCTTAATTGTGTCTACACAGGATTCCGAATTACTGAACAGTTTTTTCTGAGTTACCATGTGACCACATGAGGAACCACTATCAATCACAAAATCGAAATTATTTTTCAAGTTATATTTAACAGGTATCCAAAGGCCGCTTTACACGATACAATTTTTTGTACAATTTCTTGTACAAACTCTTGTATGAGGAAATTGTACCGTGTTAAGCGGCAAATTGTACGAACGCTTGTGCGATTGTCTGAATGACTGAGCGGGAAATAGAACCTGTTCTAATTCCATACAGAAAAACATGCAATTTCGTTCAGTTTATACAAGCGTTTGTACATGAAATTGTACAGAAAATTGTACCGTGTAAAGCAGCCTTAAATTTGAAAACAATTTATTACGTCTGTTTTTTGCTATAATCAGTATCTTTGAAAAAACAATGCTGTTTTATGATTTGTTTTACCGCAGACAGTACCACGATTAGTACCTATATCTAAAGTAGCAGTCTTTCTCTGTGTGGTTATTTTTCTTACAAACAACACTTCTCCTGAACTTTGTGCAATTTTTCTTAACCCGTCTTATTTCACCACAGGAGTGTGTACTTACACAATTTCACGCTCCAAATCAAATTATTTACCAAACGTTTCTGGACATCTCATCTGGAGTTTCTCGATTCGCTCAAGGATCTCGACGTTGGCAATAATATCTTATCGGACTCATAAAATCACGAATCACATTTAGGTTTAGGCGTGCATCACCCGTGAAGTCACTTTCATTCCAGGAACACGATTTCCTAACTTCCGTTCAGAAACACGCAGATAAAATTTGGAAGCACCAGTTGGCCGTGGGTTTATCGGAGGCACTAATGCATCCATTGATTGTATCGGAAACAAACCGTCGGAAGTCGTAATATTTTATTTTCCTCAGAATACGAATTCGTCGTAATATTTTATTTTCCTTACGAAATATTCTACGTTTAGAGAATGCGATGCCGTCAGAACAACACAGGCGTATAGGGGAATGACACAGATACACAAATCCAGCTTCGCAGAAGTAGCGCTCGGAAGAACAACACGGGAGAAATAGCAGAAGAGGAATGCGAGGAGAGATGTGCGGTCTGTGGAATTCCAGGAGAGGGAAAGGGAGCTATTGTGTGAGGAATACAATGCCAGGGGCGGCGGAAGAAGAATTTACTCAATCCGTGACCTAAGGGGGTGACAGGAATTGTCGTAAACGATATTTTAGGATTGAGAGAAGGAGGAAGGAACAGCAGGATGGGTGCCCGAGAAACGAAAATTCGAGGCAAACGTCCCAAGTGTTTCGTAGAAATGGAGGCGTAGGAATATTTCGACCTCTTTGAGAATGGATCATTGCTTGGGAATGGCAGCGCTTCAACTACATTCGAATAGATTCGACCAGATAAATAAGATTAGAGTGATAGATTGTCGTACAGATAGAATCAAAATGTCATTTTCCCCCGTACTATGGGAGAACACAATAGGCAGCATAGCAAAGGGAAAGGTAGGTGAAATATTTTAGAGTAGTCTGTAGTACATGATACATTTTTTTGCAATTTCTATCTTTTTTAAATAGTGTAGTTCTGACTACTATATTAATGCTATTCCTTTTTATGCATGATATGTAGTGCACGTTTGGTGAGAAATCACCCCCTGCCACAAACCTTTTCGTGGCTTGCAGGGTATTATGTAGATGTAGATGTAGATACATTTATTAACAACCAATCCCTTCGTTACTATGTAGATACCAACATTCTAGCTCCATGTGACCGTATTATGTAGAATGTTTCCATGTAGTACATAAATAAATAAATAACGTACTTGACGGTATGGGACGGTAAGGGACGGTATGATAACCTTACTAGCGTAACCAGTCTATTAAATGAATTAAAATGGGAATCATTGTCAGGTCGCAGGTTGAAATTTAGACTTAATCTCTTAAATAAATTCCAAGACCATATTTTGTGGTGATTTTAAAAATATTTTGCGGACCCCAACTTATTATGGTAGACTGGACCATAATCGCAAAATTAGAGAAATATATTGCCGAACTGACAGATTAAAAATGTCCTTTTTTCCTCGTACTATTAGGGATATGAATAACGGTAAATGTATCCAATACGAGTGTAGCAATGGATAACATTGGTAGCTGCATGTTGGTATGAGCACTTAAAGCTAACCCTACTAACTGAATGTTTTTGCATATTTGCTTTGCAATTTCTATCTTTTTTAAATAGTGTAGTTCTGACTAATATATTAATACTATTCCTTTTTTATGCATGATATGTAGTGCATGTTTGGTGAGAGTTCACCTCCTGCCACACACCTTTATGGTAATGCACCTTACAGGGTATTATGTAGATGTAGATGAGGGTGTGTGGAAGGGGGTGAAGATCACCAAGCATGCACTACCACATGCAAACAAGCAACTATAGGGTCTCATGCAACTGGATTGTTAGTGTCTATAGATTTAAGGGATCAATACATGCATCATGCACTACAGACTACTCTAAAATATTTCCCCTACCTATCCCTATGCTATGCTGCCTATTCTGTTCTCTTATGGTACGGGGGAAAAATGCCATTTTGAAGTAGCATGTTTGCAATGTCATAGTGCATGTACGGACATTTTCATCCCCTGCCACACACCCTTGTGGAGGATTGCACGGTATTGCGTAGATGTACATGCATATACGTAATACCCTGCGAGACACCGTGTGCTTCGCGTCAGCGGATTCAGTCAAGGCCGTGTCGAAATACAGGTCTGACACGCGCTTCTATGACGTCACGAGAGTGATCCGACGAGAACTCGTTGCGCGGCGAAATGCGGGATGTTTTTTTTTAATACGTTGACTCATTTACAGTGGTAACTCGATCCGGATATAATTCCACCAGTAATATACCATCGCTTACCTGCTATACACTTACCACCCTCATCCCAATTTAAATAAAACAACCGAAATATGATTATAATTACCATAATCACTAATTATAATAATAACACGAAGATCTACATCTACATGATACCCTGCAAGCCACCACAAGGGTGTGTGGCAGGGGGAATCGAAAGCGTTGAAACCATAAGGTATTCAGGTGTAACAATCACTAAGGATTTATCGTGGGGAAGACACATAAGGGAAATATGCGGCCGAGCGAAGAGAAAGCTAGGATTTATAAAAAGAGTACCAGGGAAATGTGATGAGAAGACAAAAGAGCGATGTTACTTTTCACTAGTTAGGCCCTACCTTGAGTATGCAGCCAGTGTATGGGATCCGAATGAATTAGGTTTGATCAGAGAACTAGAAAGTCTGCAGCGTAGAGCAGCTAGGTTCGTCAAAAGGTGCTACGATAGGTTGAGTAGTGTATCAGAATTAATACAAGAATTAGGATGAGAATCATTATCAGAGCGTAGGTTAAAGTTCAGATTAAATCTATTAGAGAAATTTCAATCGGATAGCTATACTGAAGATGTTAGGCACATATTAAAAAAACCAGCGTTTTATGCTAGATACGACCACATAAATAAGATTAGAGAGATGGATTGTTGTACCGATAGATTCAAATTGAAATTTTTCCCACGTAATATAAGAGAACAGAATAGGCAGCATAGCAAAGGAATAGGTAGGGGAAATATTTTAGAGTAGTCTGTAGTGCATGATGCATGTATTAATCCCTTGAATGCTATAGATACTAACAACCCTTAAATAATATAGATAATAACAATCTAGTTGCATGAGATACTATAGTTGCTTGTTTGCATTACGGTAGTGCATGCTTCGTGATATTCACCCCCTGCCACACACCCTCGCGGTGGCTTGCAGGGTATCGTGTGGATGTAGATGTAGAGAGATAATTTGGGCATTTACGGAACACAACTTTTGCTACGTTTTGTACCATTTTGCGTTTTATTGCATAATATTTATTTTTATATTCATTATTCAAAATAATGTCCCAAAATAATCCTCATCAGCACTGACGTACGTAGATCAGTCAAATACAAAGGAAATACTCCCCTTCTTAATTACGTAAGAATTTGTACTCTTTACTCACATTTTATTATTTGAAAAGCACGCAGTATAGTAAATAATTTTATTTTTCGTCAGGCGAAACTAATAATTTAATTAAGTAGACCACAAAAATTGTTTTTGATTTACCTAAGTATTGCAGTGTATTTTTCAATTTCAAGCTTGTTCTGCTAAAAAGCGTAAAAATATACAATATACCTTATTCATACACATCTTAGGACAGGTAACTTTCTCGCCAGGGCAGCTTTCGCCGGCTTCGTCAACTCTAGCGCTTAACTGAATTTTTATCAGTGTTACCGAAAAGCAGAACAACTGTGAAACTTGAAAATTGTCGTCAGTAAAAGTTAATGTTCAATTAAGTTGGAAACTTCATTTAGTTCTAAGCGAGTGGCACTGCATCATTATAGCGCTACTGAGGTTTTTGTACTTCAAAATGTATCCGGTGTTTAAATTAAATACTTGAATGTGTGCCATTCATTGTTTCAACAGCAACGGTTGTCATGTGTACTGTAAAAAATATATAAAAAATTTTACTAGTAGTATTGACAGTAGTCATTACCAGAACTGAGGCGTACCTTGATTTCTTAACTAGAAATAATTTACTACCACCGATTAGAAAATTTTCGCAACACTAGGTAACCATTAAACCACGGATACGAAGTGAATTTTAAGAAGGTGATAAGAAATTTAAAGAAATACAACTGTCAAGCTTACCCCAAGGTGAAGAATACTGAGAATATATCAATGCGAACATAAAGAAAACAAATAAAGTTATACAAAATGGCAGCAGTTACGAGGAAACTGAAATGAATTTAACTTGCAACCTAGTAAGCCAAGGTAATGAATGAAATAGACATGTTACTTACCTATTTAATTTTGTTTTACTACCGAGCACTTCACCGTCTTAGGATTCCAAAACCACAAAGAAACATGTAAAATAGTAATATTGCACACAAATGCAAATAAACGTTACTACATATGATTAAAACAGCATGTTTTGCACTCCCTACCATGACAAAACAAATATTAACAATACAAGTTTAATAAGCAAGCCGGGAAACAATTGAACATCGCCTTTCGTGCGGATTTCTTTCGTGACGTAACATACTTTTAGTCCTGTGTAGCAGGCCTTTGCACCGAGACAGCCTTGGTTCATCTACATCTACACGATACCCTGCAAGCCACCGCGAGGGTGTGTGGCAGGGGGTGAGTGGTCACAGCCTCTACATCTACGTAATGAGTACGTAGATGTAGAGGCTATGGTTGTGTACAATATGTTGAGATCTCAAATCAGGCACTAAGGACATGCAACTACGGGCTACAAGGCTATTATCTAATAGAAGAACGCTACATGTCACGTGAATGTTCGAAGGCCGCTCGAAGACATTCTTTCCATTCTTAGGATGCGAAGAGGTGGAAGAAAAGGAGTCAACTCCACGTACATATCATTGCTATGCCATCGCGTAAGCGATCGTGAAGTTTGTAGTAACAAGATTTCTGAAGAAAGAAACCTAGGCCGTGATGTATCTCTAAGAATTTGTGAAACCGAATTCACTGCTAAACAAATATTTTCGCCAAAAGAATGAAAAGTGGCTTTTTGTGCAGTGAAGGGTCTAAGTCAAAACCATCGACATGCGAAGTAGACAATAGGCTAGTTCCCTATTTTTCTTTTATCGTTTACATCAAAATGTTTTATAACCTCTGGAGGGTATATTTTAACCGCTCGATTTTAGAATGACGCTAAGTACCTACTTTTCACGTTAGTTAAAAAGTGTAGAAAAAATCAACGGAATCAATCAGTAGTGGATAATTAAGTGTATTCTGTATTTAGGCTAAGGAAAAACTCAAGGTCACTGCAATATTATCACTGATTTGTTCATTTGGCAGATAGTGCGGAATAACAGTCGATTTTGTTGTTGGCTTCGCAGATAGTCTATGCGTCGCTATCGAATTCATTGACCGCAGCTTTCGAATCAGCATTGCATTATTAGAAATAATAATAAATAAATATATTTGCAATTGGATTAAAATCCGGGGACGAGGGTTTGGCCAGTGGATTAATACATGATAATATGAAATACTCCACGAGAACACGCTATGCAATGAAATTGACACAAGTAAATACGGAAGTAAATAACGGTACATATCAACACGAACATAGGCATACAATAAGATGTTTATCATTCAGAGCAAAACACACAAAAATCAGTTTTATTACTCGATTTCGATAGTCACATATTTAGTTTTTTACTAAAAACCTTTGTTGAATTAGGAAATCCATGGAAGAAGGTTGGCAACTCATTGGCATTCTTCAATGGCACGAGGCAAAAAGGAGGACTACCCTTTGTCTGTGCCAAGGTCTCACTTTATACTTACTTCGGGTCATAGGGCCGTGGAACGGGGCTTCACTCGGGCTTGACTTGCAATGAGGAGCAGGCGTCAAATCCACACAACACTCTGCGAAAGTTTTTTACTTGCGTCCGAGCGTCACACTGATAGAGACAACTTCCAAACGAGGTCATTCTTATTGGCTATGTTTCACAAGATTCAGGAAGTATGCTGAGCATTGGTAATTGAATCCTGTGCATCTGAGTGTCTCATGATTGAACTGACGATTATATGTTCCAGAAACATGCTTGAAATGGGTGCGAGGGATATTTATTTATTTGATAATTTTTTTAGTTCACCCGACATAAAAACATAGGGTAAACTAATTTCACAGTTAAATCATAATTACAATCCTGCTGCAAAAATTAATACAATCATGACACAATTAATATCAAACCAGTCAAGCCCGGCTGAATGTTACATAGTGAATTCTGGACTAATTTACAATGTCGCCTACATCGAGAATATAATCTTTGCCAAACATTTCCTTAGATATGTTTATATTTAATTCTTTCGAAAGTGTGTTGAATGAAATACATATTCTTTTCAGAGGTGCATTCGTAAAATAATTAGTATTCACATTTCGTAGAGAGAAGGTCCCTTTTAGCCTTTCTATTTTTGTTGGGATTAAATGTGTACTTTCCCAACTAATTCTACGCAATTACCTTTATAAATTACATCATTCAGGAATAGAAAATCGCTTATGATTCTTATTTCGCTCAATATTTCCAATTTGAACTCTTCAAACATAACATTGTATTCTGCACAATTTTCAAGCATAGGATAGACTGCTACATCTACATAATACCCTGCCAGCTATCACAAAGGTGCGTGGCAGGGGGTGAATTTTCAACAAACATAGACTATATATCATGCATTTAAAAAGATTAGTATTAATATATTAATCTAGACTGCAATATTTAAAAAGATAAAAATAGCAAACTACGCATGCAAAAACGTGCTGTTAGTTGGGTTACCTTGAAGTCCTTATGCCAACATTCAACTACCTATGCTATGGATTCAATAACTCGTATTGGACATATTCACCGTTATTCATATCCCTAATTGTACGAGGGAAAAATGACATTTTGAATCTGTCAGTTCGGCAATCAATTTCTCTAATTTTGTTATTATGGTCCAGTATCCAATAGTAAGTTGGGGCACGCAAAATATTTTTAACATCATCACTGAAAATATTATCTTGGAATTTATTTACGAAATTAAGTCTAAAATTCAACCTGCGATCTGAGAATGATTCCCAATTTAATTCATTTAATATAGACTGGTTACGCCAATAAGGTTATCGTACCGTCCCTTTACAAACCTTGCCGATCTTCGCTGCACACGTTCAAGTTCGTTATTTGATCAAAACCGAAATATAGAACCTAAAGCCTGATAAGCACCAAGTGCAAAAGTGATTTATGAAAATCAACTGGTCGTATAGACGAGCTGCGTCATTACAGAGCTACACCTAGCATGTCCATTTGGTGTAAGATACTCGGGCTGTCTCTTGCATTATGAGAGACCTCATTAACTGTGACTTGTTGGAGAAGAAAACAACGAGAGGTGATTAAGCGTGGGTCTTGCGAAACTCAAGTCGTGGTCTCTGGCCATAGTGTCTCGGTTGCGAGAGAAGAAATGAAGAGACACCATCGTAGAAGATATGCCTTTGGGGGAAACGTATGAAAGAGTACTGGGTAAATGTGACGATAACGTACGAAAAATCAACTACTTTTCCTTTGCTAGACCTCATTTGGAATATGCTGCCAGTGTATGGGATCCCCACGAAATCGGTCTAAATAACGAACTTGAACGTGTGCAGCGAAGATCGGCAAGATTTGTAAAGGGACGGTACCATAGTCTCATCAGCGTAACCAGTCTATTAAATGAATTAAAATGGGAATCATTGTCAGATCGCAGGATGAAATTTAGACTTAATCTCCTAAATAAATTCCAAGATATATATTTTCAGTGATGACGTAAAAAATATTTTGCGAACCTCAACGTGCTATGGTAGACTGGACCATAACCACAAAATTAGAGAAATTGATTGCCGAACTGACAGATTCAAAATGTCCTTTTTTCCTCGTACTATTAGGGATATGAATAACGGTAAAATGTCCAGTACGAGTGTAGCAATGGATAGCATAGGTAGTTGCATGCTGGCGTAAGGACTTGAAGGTAACCCAAATAACAGCACGTTTTTGCATACTTAGTTTGCTATTTTATCTTTTTAAAGAGTGCAGTTTAGACAAATATATTATACTAATCCTTTTAAACGCATGATATGTACCTAGTGCATGTTTGGCGAGAATTCATCTCCTGCCACACATCATTCAGGTGGCTTGCTGGGTATTATGTAGATGTAGTTAGATGTAGATGTAGTTATATGTAGATGTCAGGAAATAAATGGTCCAGCGAACCGTCGATTGGGATTTGTTAATTTAAGAAGTTTTTCCAACGAAGGAAGTCTTTTTCTGATCGTATTTTATCGCTTAAGATGAAGCTTTGAGTATATTGTCCGTTATGGAAGCAAAATTACTGAATGTCATTTATTTTCCAAGGACACCTTATTAGGAAAGCTTTAGAATTCTATTGGGAAATGTGAATGAATTTTGTCTTCGCGTGATCAATCTTCATCCCATGTCTCAAACTCTGAATTGGATCGAGTTCACACGGGCGCATTTAAGAAGAACGGTGATCTGCACGAAATCTGCACTTCATCAAACATTCACCACCTATCACGCCTAAGAAATCATTAGCGACCTATAGTTAGGTGCGTAGGTGGTGTGATGTGAGGAGGATGGCCAATGAAGGTCGCCTGAGTGCAGCGACGCGTACGGGAGTGCCCGCAATCGGCGACGGGCGACAAGACGTGAATCAAATGACTTTGGGGATTCGTGTCACTCTCGTTTATTCCATTGGAGAACTGTGCAAATGGAGCATGCGCAGACAGAGCGGTCTCTACTTCAGGTCTGCATCTACGTACTGCCCTATGAGCCACCGCGAGGTGGTGTGTGGCAGATGGTGAAAATCACCAAGCATGCACTACTGACCTGCAAACAAGCAACTATAGGGTCTCATGCAACTAGATTGTTTGTATCTATAGTATTTAAGGGATTAATACATGCATCATGCACTATAGACTACTCTAAAATATTTCCCGTACCTATCCCTTCGCTATGCTGCCTATTCTGTTCTCTTAAAGTACAGGGGAATATGTCATTTTGAATCTATCGGTACGACAATCTATCTCTGTAATCTTATTTATCTGGTCGAATGTAGCATAATACGCTGTTTTGTTTAATACGTGACTAACATCTTCAGTAAAGCTATCCGATTGAAATTTCTCTAATAGATTCAATCTGCACTTCAACCTACGCTCTGATAATGATTCCCACCCTAATTATTTTATTAAATCTGAAACGCTTCTCAACCTATCGTAACACCTTTTGACGAACCTAGCTGCTCTACGCTGCACACTGTCTAGTTCTCTGATCAACCCTAATTCATTCGGATCCTATACACTGGCTGCATACTCAAGGTGGGGCCTAACTAGTGAAAAGTAACATCGCTCTTTTGTCTTCTCATCACACCCAACTACTCTTTTTATAAATCCTAGCTTTCTCTTCGCTCGGCCGCATATTTCCCGGATGTGTCTTCCCCACGACAAATCCTTAGTGATTGTTACACCTAAATACCTTATGGTCTCAACGTTTTCGATCTTCGTGTTATTAATATTTATAGGATCGCTCTATCGAATTATTCCTCCTCCAAAAATTGATAGCTACACACTTTTTAACATCTACATCTACATGTACACGATACCCTGCAAGCCACCGCGAGGATGTGTGGCAGGGGGTGAAGATCGCCAAGCATGCACTATTGACATGCAAACAAGCAACTATAGGGTCTCATGCAACAAGATTGTTAGTATCTATAGTATTTAAGGGATTGATGCATGCATCATTAACTACAGGTTACTATTAATACAGTAGATTCCGGTTAATAGGGCCACCGGTTATTTGGGGCAGCCGCTTATTCGGGACAAATCATCAAGAACAGAACCCAATTGAGGAAAGTCCCTGAGTTTTCTCCGGTTAATTGGGACAGGAAGCCGCTTAATCGGGCCATGCATCGGCTGTATTTGCCTCCTACTCCCTTGAAGAAATACATATTTCCCCAACCTTTCACTTTGCTATGCTGCGTATTCTGGCAGCATAGTAAATCCGGCCCATGCAGACTTCTGATGGAGTCTTCTTATGCAAGTGGCTAAGATACCCTCATTTTCACGGTCTCGGCATTGACCTACAAAGGAAGCTATATTTTTCAAAACGGGTAGAATGGGGTAGCAACTCTAAAAATAACTGTCCGGTAACAGGTTATATCTTCAATTTATAGCTGAAATAAAGACTAAATATCCCGCAGAAAATTAAGGTGAGTTCTTTTCCTAAGATATCACGAATATAACTAAAGAATCCAGCGTAATCATGGATCCTAAAGATAAGATTCGAGACATATTGAGACTGGGGGTAGATGTGAGCGAGAGGGTTACATCGTTCTAACATTTATCACGCAAAAATGATGTTAGGTACCGACTTCACTCGAAGGTTAAGTTCTAACTGCCATTCGTCGCACCACTCTTGAATTGCATCTAAATCCTAGCTTAGCGATTTCCTGTCTTCATCTTTTGATATACCCCTGTACACTACCACATCGTCTGCAAAGAGTCTAAGCTTACTTCTAACTACGGTACCCAAATCGTTTATGTATAAAAGAAATAGAAGCGGACCTACTACGCTAGTTAGCTAGTTACATTTCAATTAATTGGATTAATGAGAGGGAGTCCACCAAAAGGATTGATCTGCGATTCCTCACAAGCAATACGAGAGAGTATTAGGCGTCGTAATATGTGAACAGAGAGATATCACGTAGGAAGCACATTTGAACACTTGCTAACCCAGATTATAAATGTTAACGTCACGCTATATGCAGGAATCAAGAAATATCATGGTAAATTTCAAGAGAAAGGTTTATCCACTAAAGAATGACATATTGTATTGTATTGTGTATCAATTAGTTTGTAAATCAAGGTTGGATGCATTTGAAATGTGGTGTTACCGAAGAAGGATGAAGATAAAATGGATCGACCGAATGACAAACGAAGAAGTCCTAAGAAGAGTGGAGGAAAAGAGAAGTCTGGTGAAAACTCTAAAAAGAAGACGGGACTACTTAATCGGCCATATCATTAGACATTTTGGACTGATGAAGACAATTCTCAAAGGACAAGTGAATGGGAAGAATGATAAACCTTAATTTTGTTCCTCCAGTGCAACGTCGGCGCACACTTAGTGACCTCAAGTTCTTCCACGGAATCCTGAATGGCGTTTCAGGTCTAATGACCTCCTCCCAATGTTCTATCTCCCTTCACGTAAAACCCTGAATTTGTCTCTATTTCATCTGCCTCACCTCCATTTCATCTGTGACTCAGAGATCCCTAATTTACCGGCTGCCTCTTACCTACAACTCCCTCAATACCCCTTCCATATTGACATAACATCATCCATTTCATCATTCACAACCGCCATCAACAGACTTCCTTCCTAATTTGATTCTTCTTGCTTTCTTTTCTTCCCCTTTGTTTTATATTGTGTTATTGATCCTTTGTTAAAAAATCCAATGTAAAGGTATCGTTGGCTGGTTCTGGATCTCATGTTTAATAAATAAAAAATAATTAACAAAAGGCTGGCCTCGTATGACAGATATGGAAAAAATAGTGAAGGATGTGAAAGAGAAGGATTAATTCAATTTGAATATGATGACACAGAATGAAGTACACGAGCCAAATCCATCAAAAAATATTCACTACGACCCGGGTTTCACTTTCTTACAGCATCGTCAGGTACTGAGTGTAGCGAGATAGAGTGAGAAATATAGAGTGAGCTGTAATAGAGTGAAACCCGGGTCGTAGTAAAGTTTATTTTCGTGGATTTGGCTCGTGTTTTTCATTCTGTGTTATCATGTTACGCTTCCACTCCATATCGCCTGAATCTTCAGAATTTGTTCAATATGAATAGCCGATAGGAGGGCTGAGCCAAAGCACTATTAGGATTGCTGGCTGCAGTATCTAGCCCTTAAGTTGAACTAGCGTATTCATTATGCAGAGCGGTCTCTACATCAGGTCTGCATCTACGTACTGCCCTGCGAGCCACCGCGAGGTGGTGTGGGGCAGAGGGTGAAGATCACCAAGATTGACATGCAAACAAGCAACTATAGGGTCTCATGCAACTAGATTGTTAGTATCAATAGTATTTAAGGGATTAATAAATGCATCATGCACTACAGACTACTGGAAAATATTTCACCTACCTATCCCTTTGCTATGCTGCCTATTCTGTTCTCTTATAGTACGGGGGAAAATGTCATTTTGAATCTATCAGTACGACGGTCTATCTCTCTAATCTTATTTATCTAATCTAGCATAATACGCTGTTTTTTTTAATACGTGACTAACATTTTCAGTAAAGCTATCCGATTGAAATTTCTCTAATAGATTTAATCTGAACTTTAACCTACGCACTGATAATGTCTTCCACCCTAATTCTTGTATTAATTCTGAAACGCTACTCAACCTATCGTAACACCTTTTGACGAACCTAGCTGCTCTACGCTGCACACTGTCTAGTTCTCTGATCAAACCTAATTCATTCGGATCCCATACACTGGCTGCATACTCAAGGTGGGGCCTAAATAGTGAAAATTAACATCGCTGCTCTTTTGTCTTCTCATCACATTTCCCAAGTACTCTCTTTATTAATCCTAGCTTTCTCTTCGCTCGGCCGCATATTTCCCGGATGTGTCTTCCCCACGATAAATGTTTAGTGATTGTTACACCTAAATATCTTATGGTTTCATCGTTTTCGATCTTCGTGTTACTAATTTTATAGGTACGCTCTGTCGAATTATTCCTCCTCCAAAAATTGATAGCTACACACTTTTTAAGGTTAAGTTCTAACTGCCATTTGTCGCACCACTCTTGAATTGCATCTAAATCTTTGCTAAGCGATTTCCTGTCCTCTTCTATTGATATACCCCTGTACACTACGGCATCGTCTGCAAAAAGTCTAAGCTTACTAATAACTACGGTACCCAAATCGTTTATGTATAAAAGAAATAGGAGCGGAGCTACTACTGTAGTGTAGCGAGATAGAGTGAGGAATAGATGGTGAGCTGTAATACAGTAAAACCCGGGTCGTAGTAAAGTTTATTTTCGTGGATTTGGCTCGTGTTTTTCATTCTGTGTTATCATGTTTCGCTTCCACTCCATATCGCCTGAATCTTCAGAATTTGTTCAATATGAATAGCCGATAGGAAGGCTGAGTCAACCCAATCTTGGGATTGCTGGCTGCAGTATCTAGCCATTAAGTTGAACTTGCGTGTTCATTATACACGTATCGTATCGTCACACGTCCACACCACAATCGATTTCCGCTATTCACGGCGTTGTCGACCGCTCTCCGCCACTCACCTCGCTCGACTGCCGTGACTGCCTCCATCCCCTTTGACCCCCCCTCCCCCTCGTCACCTGGCAACCGCCCTCCCCTCCCTCTATCAACACCCCCCCCCCTCCACACAAACCGGCGGCGCTTCGGATGGTGCACTCCTCCGCCAGTCTCTCGCCGTGCGCCGTTCCCACCTGCGCTGTTCCCTTCGTCCGCCCGTCCGACGAGCGCAATTCCGCGTTGACGACGGGCCTTTGTCTGTTTAGTGGCGCCCCCCAAGTGGCCCTGGCGCCACCAGCCCCGCCGGGACGAGTAGGGGCCCTTCCCCCCCTCCGCGCATTCCTTGTGGCGGGGCCCGCCTTCCTTCGCCTCCAAGAAAGCCTCCTTGTGCTGCGCCCGGACATTACGCAGCAGCGGAGGGAACGATTTCGCAAGACGCTTCACTCCCCGAGTCAGTCCGTTGCTTAGTGGGCGGAGGTCGCGTCACGTGACCCGGGATCGCCGTTGGTGCCAGCGTGTCGGATAATCGAGTGTGCCTCGCGGTGATATAGCCCCTTGAAAAGAGGTGTGCCCCTACTACGAGTGTGGTGTCCCCGTGTGCTTCTTGTGTGTGGTGTTCCGCTCGGTGTCCTTCCGTGTGTGCCCTGCCGTTGTGAGAGTGCTCTGTGTGCCGAGGAGGCGATTCATTGGTGTCCCCCGTGAGTGTGCCATGAGGCATGGAGCGACGGGAAGAAGGTAGCAGCGACGCCGCCGGCGAAGCGTCGGCCGCCGACGCCGTCAAAGTCGCCGCCGAGCGGGACAAGAACCGCAAGAGGGCGCTGTACTCGACGCTGGTGGCCGGTCTGGGGTTCGTGTGCTTCGCGGTCGGTGCGACGGCCGTCGGACTGCCCCTGTGGGGATACTTCGACAACCCTGAAGGTAGGAACATGCGCCCAACACACGAATCATGTTTCGGAAGACTTCTCACGCGAGGGTAGCGTGAAGTAATTAAGATGAAACGTTTTTCCTCGTCTATCCAAAGTCCTTGAAGTCTGTCCTCACGTTCTCGTTTGGCATGCAGGACCGTATCCTTCGACTGAAGTGGGGAATCCGCGCTTCCGCCTGCATTCAGGCGTTAGACTCGTCTTTAATTTGACCAACTGTTTACCTGCATTGTACGACTGCTCATTCCGTGGATTCGTTCTCACTCACGGAGACTGAATGAGAACGCGACCATTCCTTTCCCTCCTCCTCTCAAGAGTTCATCCCAGGTCCCAGTCCACGTTGTTAACCGATAGCCACTCCCTGATCGTCATCCACTCTATCGAGTGTCCAGTCTTCCCCTTTCTCGTGTGGACGAGGAATGGATCCCTATCCTCTGGGCCCGAGTTCGGATCGAGGCAGTGAGAGAGATTTTCAAATCCGCCTCCCCTTCAATTCCTTCAAGGGCATTTGACGGACGGGATCCAAGGCTGTGGTCCCCTTTCGCTTCTGCCGTACTGAAGCGAAAACCATTTCCCGGAAAGCCTGTAACTCCTGGTAGACAGCCTTTGGCAGGGAATCAGGAGCAAATGAAGAGCGTGACACATTGAACTGGCATGCATAGTTGGCTGAAATCGAAATAACTAGGCCAACATTCAAAAAGTGATTTCTTCATGCCAGGAAGCTGAAACTTTGCATAAAATTTCTCAAATGATCTGTGAATGCGATGGTGCAACACATTTTCCTTAGTAATCAACAATGAACAATTTGCATGAGATCAGAGTTGCACAAATTTCACAAAAATGGTCTATACTCAATTTTCAGACGAAATCTTCAAAAATTAAGCCCTTGCTGAAGCTTTATGGGTATAGAATTGAAATAAAAGGTGATGTAATTAGAGGAAACAGTTTTTCATCTTTGTTTTGATGTAGTCTACTTACATTTTTGCAATTATTTACCAAAGATATATAAACAAAATTGCAGACACTCATTTTTGGCATTTTTTAAAAACATATATGTAGAGAAAATTTAATTGCATCGCCGAGAATCACGGAGTAACTTGTATGGGGAAACTCTACAAAGCTTCCATAATGCGAATCCGATGAGTAATGCTGCGACCGTTTGCGACGCCGAATCTTACGTTAGTTTTTCGATCGCGCGGTCGAGTCTGGTCCAACCCACCTGCAACAAGAGGCGGCATGTGTGTGGAATGGATTGTAGCCGCATCCACTTCGTTATGGAGATTTTCGAGATTCAAACATTGTCAAGAGCCTCCAGGCATTACAATTTGAAGAAATCGCGGAAAAAATTACGCATTTTATCAAGTGGAGTAAAGGTCTAGGAGGCACTGAAAGACTGCTTTCTTCGGGTGCACCGCGGGCGTTTCTCTTCTTACCAACTTGGCATCGTCTACTGACGCATACGTACACTTATAACGGAGACAGCATACGTATCGCACAGGATTAATGTCTCTTCGATGCCACCAACCCACAGCTGGTGTCACATGACTGCAACTCCCCGCCCCTGCACCGTAGTTGGGTGTAAGGCGAAGGGTCGCCGAATACAGGTCATCATCACTCCTGATTATGACCTGTAAAGGTTGAAACTGGTCGAGTCATTCCAAATAAATCGTGGAATTAACTAAGTACTTTTATTTTTACTAAGTCTAAATTCCACCAATAAACTTGCCGACCATTGATTTTACTTATTAGGGACGTCTGGGCGCCCGGAGAAAGTTTATCGCACTAGCAGTGAAAGATCAAAGAGAAAGAAAACAGAAAGTCTGAGATCGTCTCATCCTGCGGCAACTCTTTCATTCGTGGCCTCTATGATTTTAAGATAAGAGGAGGACGAAGCAGCCTCCAAGCTCCTCAAAGAAATTACCACGACCACACCAAATAGGCTGAGAAGAGTACTTTCGAAGTGGAAGACAACTGACCTGATGCCTAACTGCCTGATGTTAGAGGAAGATGCTCCATTGCTGATTATTTTTAAAGAACTCTCGATGAGCCAGTATATGGGTATGCATGAGTCATTGTCGGGAGCAGTAGCGTGTGGCGCCTCGTAGACACCAGTAGCGTGTGGCGCCTCGTAGACCAGGCTTTCGCATTACCAGGGTGATATTGCTTTCACCAGTATTAGCATAGGCGTTCGAAAAGTAGCAGAATGTCATGGCCATAAATTATATCCTAATTACGAAAAAATACGGTTGGCTAAAAATGCTACTTATCCATGTGAAGTTACAATTTTAGAGGACTCATGTGAAGTTGAATATCGAAGTCTATTTGATCTTTCGGCATCACATATCTTGGAATGCATTTCCAGAGATTCGACAACCACGCTATATAAATATTACACATATTTGTAAATTTGGCCTTGACAGAAGCTCAGGCCATTCTCAGTATAAGAAAATATGACATTGAGAATTGAATTCGGATGAATTCTTGTTCATCAGCTCCCTGCTCCGTGTTGCACCCGAAGAAAGCAGTATTTCAGCATCTCCCAGACCTTTACTCCACGTGATAATTTTTTTATATGACACGTTATTTTTTTCCACGATTTCTTCCAATTGTAATACCTGGAGGCTCTTTTTAATGTTTGTATCTCGAAAAACTCCATAACGGAGTGGATGCGGCTACAATCCATTCCACACACTTGCCGCCCGTTGTTGCAGGCGGGTTTGACCAGACACGACCGCGGGATCGAAAAACTAATGTGAAATTCGGCGTCGCAAACGGTCGCAGAATAACTCATCGGATTCGCACTATGGAAACTTTGTAGAGTTTCCCCATATAAGTTACTCCGTGATGCTCGGCGATGCAATCTACTTTTTCTCTACATATATTTAAAAAATCACCAAAAATGAGGGTCCGCCATTTTCTTTAATATCTTCGATAAATAGTAACAAAAATGTAAGTAGACTACATTAAAACAAAGATGAAAAACTGTTTCATCCAATTATTTCACCTTTTATTCCAATTCTTAACCCATAAAGCTTCATCAAGGGCTTGATTTTTGAAGATTTTGTCAGAAAATTGATTGTAGACCATTTTTGCGAAATTTGTGCAAATTTGACCTAATGCAAATTGTTAATTGTTGAGTACTAAGGGAAATGTCCTGCACCATCGCATGCACAGATATTTTGAGAATATATATGCAAAATATCACCCTACTGGCATGAAAAAATAGCTTTTTGTATTTTGGCTAATTTTTTCGATCTCAGCCCACTGTGTGGCGTGTCGTTGAGTGGGCCGGCGGCCCTTTGTCTCCCCTTCGCTCTTCCTCAAAACAGTTCCTTCCCCCGTAACCGGGATTTTAATGGCACTGCTCTCCTCTAGCACTTAATGGCGCGAATGACCCGACCTGCATGGCACTTCTCTTTTTCTCGGGATCGCTAAGGCTACAGAGCTCGATGGCTCAATCTATGGTCTCTCAGTGGCCAAAGATCTGACGCGTAGATTTAGAAGTTGTACCGAATCAGAGTTAAGTATGCGTCTGTTGAGTGAGATGCCTTCAGTCTGAGGCAAGGGCTTTCCGAAATGAAAGGCAACGAATTCCTAAGCCCGCTTCACACGATATAATTTTTTGTACAATTTCTTGTACAAACGCTTGAATAAACTGAACGAAATGTTTTGTTTGTCTAAATGGAATTAGAACAGGTTCTATTTTCCGTACAGTCATTCAGACATTTGCACAAGCGTTCGTACAATTTGACGCTTTACACGCTACAATTTCCTCATGCAAGCGTTTGTACAAGAAATTGTGCAGAAAATTGTATCGTGTAAAGTCCAGAGAGAAAATTGAAGTCGATGATGAGACTTTTTACAGAAAAATGATAGGATAAAGTATTCTAGATGAAAACCAGGGCTATGCGGATGTGATATACACGCGAGTACAACAAAAACAAAGTACTGGAAATATCGACCAACCAGATATTAGGGGCTCAGCTTTACAAGGCATGATTCTTCATGTTTCCAACATTTTTCCCCGTACTGTTTTTGTGGTGAGTAATATGTAGTGTTAAACTATGGTTTTAATGTGACGTGAAAGTGATTTGGGGGTGTGAGTGGCTTATTACCATGCCAGTGTCAGCACATGTATGCTGGCGAATGTGATGGTACAGAGGGTTATTTTCAGTATTTCCGAATGGGGCCAACGAACGAGTTAACTTTTGAAGGGCCCCAGGGACTGGTGGGAGTGGGACTGGTATAAACTCAGGAGGCGGGATTCGATGGTCGGAATTTTTAGGTTGTCCAGTGGATGTGAATTTGTCAGGAACCGGGGGTCGGTGGCGTTAAGTCAGAGGATTTTTTTGTGAGGCCCGTAAGAGTTGCTCGGTCGACATTTCCAGTGGTAGGTTAGTTATCGTTGGTGTCCTAGAGTACATATCACATCCGCATAACCTAGTGGGGATTATTCGGTGCCAAGAAAATAGATCGCGAGAGGTGAGGTGGAATGCCGGAGAAGAGAATAAGTATGAGGCCCAGGGAATGGAATAGAATAATGGCATCCTCATAGGGAGTGAATGGCAGAGGGTCTAGAATATTGAGACATGAATCCAAGGCAGCAATGGGGGCGTTTACTCGGAACCGAAATCGCAATTTTGTACACGAAATCGTTCGATGGAGACAAAAAAATAATTTTAGTGAAAAAAATAATCTTCTAACCACAACCATTCGCTCATAAATCAAAAATTAAAATAAGCAAAAGGTGACGCCCACCGAAAAAGCTGCTGTGATAACATTGACGTCATTTTCCTCACGTCCTTGACTGCTTTTAAGGGAAGGGAAGGGAGTGGAGGGGGATTCTCGGAAGGTCTGCTCGCACAGATGCTGTCGCAACTGCTCCCATTGGGAGACCCAGCGGTGTCCCCTCTTGCGATAAGGCGAAGTAGCTTCGCGGGCTCAGTTGTGATTGGACGAAGTCGATATACGTCAGAGGTTGCACCACGCCCACTTTTCCAAAAGGGTTAAAAACATCAGTTTTTCGCCGCTTATAACTCGAGAAATAATTGACGGATCAAAAAACGGAAAAATACGGGTCTTTTTATTTTACAAACTCTATCAGATTCGGCAATGAAAAAATATGGTAAACGACCCCATTGTGGGTCCAGCGAGTAAATCAGGATGCTGGGATCGATGAGCCTGCTGACGCCCTGATTAAACTTCGGGGCAGAAGACGATGTGGAAACTCAGCAAATTGCACTGACTTTCGACGCCTAGATGCGGTAGGATTTCAAGAGGAAGATGCTTTTTCATAAACCCGAAAAAAAGAGCAGATAAACTTGAAATCATTTGAGCAGTAAGAAATAACTAAGAAAACCTCTTTTATATTTGGCCTGCTCGTAAAGAAAGGAATGCGGACGAACGTATAAAAAAGCCGACGGACGAAAAAAACTGCCCGTAGCGTACATAACCTACAGACGGAGGCTGCGGTTAAATCTGGACCCAAGTGTAAAGTGGTCTGCGCAAGGAAATGGGTTAGGCAGGGGATAACGTCGGTCCTCGAAGAGAATGAAGACAGTCTTCCTCTGACCAATGAAGCGTAGAGCAGGCACATGATTGGATGACACTGGGTAGGATGAGCAGGAGAATGGGGTCGTTTACCTTATTTTTTTATCGCCGAATCTGATGGAGTTTGTAAAATAAAAAGACCCGTATTTTTCTGTTTTCTGATTCGTCAATTATTTCTCGAGTTATAAGCGGCAAAAAAACCGATGTTTTTAACCCTTTCGGGAAAGTGGGCGTGGTGCAACCTCTGACGTATATCAACTTCGTCCAATCACAACTGAGCCCGCGAAGCTACTTCGCCTTATCGCAAAGGGGGGGACACAGCTGACTCTGCCAATAGGAGCGATTGCGACAGCATCTGTGCGAGCAGACCTTCCAAGAACCCCCCTCCACTCCCTTCCCTTCCCCTAAGAGCAGTCAAGGATGGGAGGAAAATGACGTCAATGTTATCACAGCAGCTTTTTCGGTGGGCGCCACCTTTTGCTAATTTGGATTAAGATTTATGAGTGAATGGTTGTGGTCAGAAGATTAATTTTTTCACTAAAATTCTTTTTTCGTTTCCATCTAACGACTTCGTGTACAAAATTGGGATTTCGGTTCCCGAGTGAACGCCCCCATTCCGGCGCTCGCTGGCTAATGATAGGAAAACTAATAGAAAAGAAAATTTCATTCCATTCATGGAATTGAAGAAATCTTCTCGCTGGAAATGGACCTTATTTTGGCGCTAAGAAGAAAATGAAAGAGAGAATAGTTTGTGTATCAATTATTCTAACGTGCTGATTCTCATTTGTGTTTTCAAGTCTGTGCTCTTAACTAATAGGCGCTTCAGGCCGGGAGGAAGAAGCATTCAAGGGTGGGAAAGGAGGAGGGAAGGGAGGAGTGGAAGACGGCGTCCGTCGTATCGGCCTGCGCTGAAAGCCAAGGGCTCCCGAGTACTGATCTCCGATGTACCCCTCAAAACGCTCTCGTATGATATTGTAGCATATAGGTACATTTAGCACTACGATTTAAACTGATGAAATATATTTCGGACATTAGAATCAAGAAATGCTCATTATGCATTATTATAATGGGTTCTTTTCATTTAGGCACGGCGATAGCCGATTATCGAACGCAAGAGCAGTCGATCGCCAGGATGCAAATGAAATGAAACACAGCTGGCACCGGCTTTTCGCGCTTGCGCAGTCAGTTTAGTGAATTCGAGGGTAAATAAGAAAGTAGCAGCGAAGGGAGTCGTCCGGCAAAGTTCGAATCAGGCAACCAATTCAACAATTACGCTCGGTAAAATGTACTGTGATTCATTTTAGTTATTATTTTCGTATGTTAGTGGAATGCCATAACAGTATTTTTGGGGTTCTGATTGATAAATGCCGTATAATACCTTTCCTGTGTCTGCGTGTTTACAAAAAAATGTTGTTGATACTTTGTTGTTACATTGGTTGACGTGACGTCATATTACGCCAACTGCTTTTCATCTGTTCGGCTCTCCTCAGAGCAGAGAGTCACCGGCGATCCAGCTACATATCGCAAGCACCGTGGCGTGGCGATCGCCGTCTATCGCCGGCTGTAGCCGAAAGCACCAAATTATTTTTTTTTTCTTAGCAACCATCAATGTTTGGATGTTGATTTTTATTGTTTTTCCACAAATGAGGTATACCAATTTGCATATTTTGACTTTGCTCTTCATTTGCGTTCTAAAAATGCATAGTTCTAAATATAACTTCATTTAGTAATTATTACGTTATAAGTTATCCTTTTTGTCTTTGAGACTTGTTTCAAGATACGTACATGACATACGAAATATCCTCCGCTGGATGTGAGTGACAGTAGATAAATCTCGAATTGATTTAATGCATCAGAATCAATAAAATATCAGAGGAATATCAAAAGTGCTATTTCTCAACTGATAAACAGTTTTATGCTATCGGTGTTTAAAATATAGCGTAAAATGTTTAAAATTATGGATTTTTTTCCAATTAAATTGTGTTATTTTCAGAAATAACGCAATTCGCAGGTGAACGACGATCAGAATTGCAATCAGCGCATCGAATATAATAAGATAAAATACATTTTTTCTTTCTCTTGGTGTTTTGCGCAATAATAGTGTGTATTGTAATGCATATCACTTTAAGGCTCTTCTTATACTAAAGGTGTTTGAAAAGAAACGAACACAGAAATCGGAAGAAAATCGGTGAGTTCGGCGGTTAATCTGGAGGGCAAACGTTGATGGTTGACGAAAGCGAAATAAAGAATGCACATGGCGGCGAAGTAAGTTGAAAGAAAAATAGGAATTTAAGTTGCGAAACACAAACAAGGAAGGAAGGAAAACAGTCATCAGAACATACGTCTGGAGCATGCTTCCTTGTGGCAATGAGGTATGGACGATGAGAGCAGCAAAGAAGTCAAGGCTAGAAGCATTCCTACTGACAGAAATTTATTAGAATGTCCATGAAACAAGCTTTATTCAGCATTGGTCCCGAGGACTAGCCTTTTCAAGCGGAAGTATTCTATTTTTTATGAACGCAAGGGATCCATTCCTTGTAATTTGACTAAAATGTAGCTGTTTTTGAAAGTTTAATTTTCTTAATGTATTAATTATATGAATTATCAGGCATATATATTATATTGGCTACTTCAGAGGGATAATTGAGGGATATATAATCGATTAATCTGGGTGGATAGGGATATATTTACTTCTTTGTCTTATACTCAATGTTTTGGTGTGTCCGTAATTCATTATTTAGTGTCATATTGGTTTCCGGATCTAGGTTAATTTTAGAAGGGCGAATTTTAACTTTTCTTTTCATGGTGGGGAAAATTTCGTCACATTGCAGGACGGTTTATTGAGGATTAATTTTTCTCACTGTCTAAATTTCCAGAGGGTCATGGTGAGGGGGGGATGAAGGATGAGAATGGAAAGTGTGTTTACATCTGTCACTATACTTACCCTTACTCATCTGACTACAATCCTCAGATTGGATTGATGCAGCTCTCCACTGAGATCTTCTATCGGCTAATCTCTACATATTCACGTATTTCTTCTCTTTCACATCCTTCATCACTTGTTCCATCACACGTGGCCTTCCTTTTCCAATCTTCCCGTTCGCTTTTCCCTCGAGGATAGTCTTCATCAGGCCATCGTGTCTCAAGATATGGCCGATTAAGTTGTCCCTTCATATTTTTAGAGTTGCCAGCAGACTTCTCTTTTCTCCCACTCTTCTGAGCACTTCTTCATTTGTCACTCGGTCGATCCATTTTATCTTCATCACTCTTCGATAGCACCACAATTCGAATGCTTCCACCCTTTTCTTCTCCGCTGCTGTCATCGTCCATGCCTCACTGCCACAAACAAAACATGCTCCGTGTGTAAGTTCTGATGAATTGTTTCCTTACTTCTACTACGCTTGTATTTCCAGCTGTAAGTTGACTCTTCTGTTGGTAGAGTGCCGCCTTCGCCCGGGGCTATTCTGCTCAATATTTCTTTCTTGCCTCGTCCATCGTTGGTTACTCTGCTTCCTAGGTAACAGAACTCCTTCACCTCCTCTAGTTTTGCTTTCCTAGTTTATCGTCACCTTCGGTCTCCTCTCTCCTGCTGCATACCAATATCTTAGTTTTCATCTTATTGAGTATTTTCAGCTGATCTGGCCTTTGTCCTTTCCATGGTTACTAGAATCTTCTTCAAATCCCTCTCTGTCTCTGCTATGACTCGTATGTTGTCGGCGAATTGCAGCAAACTATTTTTTCCGAGAGTACATTCACTCGTGAAGTCTTGTCATTGATTTCATTGATGGCTTTCACTACTTATGAGGATAAATTCAAGCTTTGGGTAAATACCAAGCTCTTTGTGAAACGCGGCGTTTTTATGGATCCACGTTAGGCCAGAGATTTGTTTAATTTGAATATTTTGCAACACTTGGCTCGATAATTATTTAGTATATTGTGTTTTTAGGTATAGGGTGGGTATAAGTGACTAAGGAAAAAGTTCGAAGAAAAGTGGGGGGGAAAAGTCTGCTGAAAACTGGAAAAAAGACGGGAGAACTTAATTAGCCATCTCTAGAGTCATAATGGAATGATGAAGAACATGGCGACAGAAAAGGGAGGAATGGAAGAGAAGGGATGAGATCTATGTGGAGAAAGTTGTTGAGGAGGCTTCCGACGGTGCGTCTACTTGGGAGATGATAGTCATACCGGATTTCTCCCGCGTAGATCCATGTTTCTAGAGGCTTATGAGACCCTACAGTTGCTTGTTTGCATGGCGGTAGTGCATGCTTGATGATCGTCATCGCCTGCCACACACCCTCGCGGTGGCTTGCAGGGTATCGTGTAGATGTAGATGTTTCTTGGACGACGGCGTCGCAGTCGGCGACTTCAGGTCAGAAGTGTTCGATGCTTATTTTCCGTCTGACTCATGTACCTCACTTTTCAAGCCCGGTGTATGTACCTATCATCTATTGGTCCATATACTTTCCAGTCAATCGGGGTGCGGTTTGACTTATCGGAGGAGTATTTTTCGTTTCAGAACTTTTGAATTCCAATCGCTTCCCGAATGAGTCGGCGGTCTTCTCTCGCGATTATTTTCACCTCCTCGAAATTTAATGTCGTGAGTTGGACCAGTCCAGGATTGTCCAGCGATGGCGGAAGCACGTAGTTGTTGTCCATTCTTGGTCGCTCTCTCACATCTACATCTACATAATACCCTGCAAGCCACCATAAAGGTGTGTGGTAGGGGATGAATTATCACCAAACATGCACTACGTATCATACATAAAAAGGATTGGTATTTATATACCGTTATAAACATCACTATTTAAAAAAGATAAAAATAGCAAAGCAAACATGCAAAAACATGCTGTTAGTTGGGTTAGCTTCAAGTCATTATACCAACATGCAGCTACCAATGTTATCCACTGCTACACTCGTACTGGATATATTTACAGCTATTCATATCCCTGATTGTACGAGGAAATAAGGACATTTTGAATCTGTCAGTTCGGCAATTAATTTCTCTAATTTTATGATTATGGTCCAGTATACCATAGTAAGGTGGGGTTCGCAAAATATTTTTAACATCATCATTGAAAATATGTTCTTGGAATTTATTAAAGAGATTAAGTCTGAATTTCAACCTGCGATCTGACAATGATTTCCATTTTAATTCATTTAATAGATTGGATACGCTAATAAGGTTATCATACCGTCCCTTTACAAATCTTGCCGATCTTCGCTGCACACGTTCAAGTTCGTTATTTAGACCGATTTCGTAGGGATCCCATACACTGGCAGCATATTCCAAATGAGGCCTAACGAGGGAAAAGTAGCTGATTTCTCGTACATGATCGTAACACTTACCCAGTATCTCTCGTGTTCCTGTAAGCGACATTTCAACGCCCTCGATGTCTCTGCCCAGTGTAGGTGCAATCTTCCGCAGCTGCATTTCACCTCGCATACTCCGCTCTGGGTATCCGGAGGTATTCGGTCATTTGCTTTGCTGAGGAGGAGGTCTGTTGTCTTGGTGACACTAGTGGGAGTTGAAACTAGTCCCTACATTATGTTTGGCGAGAGTCCTGGCTATCTTCTCCGCTGTCCCCGCCAAGTAAGGGATGATTGCGAAGGCGGTAACTTTCTCTCTGTCTTCTGCAGACAGTCTTTTTCGTGAGGGGTAAGTCATGTCTCCGCTCTTCTGGGTGAACGGTCCTGCGAATCTTCTCCCAATGGAAGCCGTTGTCTTTTCGTCCAAGAAAAATCCCGTAAGACTAGCATCTTCCAAGTTGTTGAGGATGTAATTTTGCAAATGTCAAGAGGTTAGCCGATAAGAAAATCAAGTGCTGAGCTGCATCTAACCATCTTAGGACTGATGACTGTTGATGGCGAAGTAAGTGAGGAGAAAGGAGGCATAGCTCCACGACAGAGTTCAACTAACAGCTGGCCACAAGGTTTGAAGTAGGAATAGTAATCATTTTAACGTACTGGCGCATGTAAGCATAAGACAATACTAGTCGAGACAGGAAGCATTTAAAACAGTGTATCGCCCAAGAATGATGAAGGTGAAGGAGTTAACCGAAAGGAAAGTAGAGTTCCCATTGGCTGTTGAGTATCCCGATAACTATTTTCTCATTCGTACGCTCATTATATGTACATTTATAATCAGAGATAGAATTGTTTTTATGGAGCGTTTTGGTCGTATTTTTGATTAACACCTATTTCAGCCAGCTTTTCGCCTCTTTTACTTAGGCTCTCTCAGGGCTATTGAAGTAGATATATAATGTAAGGTTTACAATTTCAATTACATTAATACAAATGAATTATAATGTATTAATCATATTTATTGCACATTAATATCAATTCATTAATTAAATTAAGAAGGTTCTTAATATAGAATTAAAAATTTGTATATGGGATATTAGAGAATGCGAGAAGAATCTCAAAGATGAAAAAGTAATCTTCAAAAAATTGTTCCTTATAATCTATATGCTTCATTTTTAGATAGACAAGATAAATTTTATAATCGCTATTTTTTAATAAATAAAATACGAAATATTCAGGATGTCCTTTTTTCCTCGTACAATTAGGGATATGAATGGCGGTAAATATATCCAGTACGAGTGTAGCAATGGATAACATTGGTAGCTGCATGTTGGTGTAAGGACTTGAAGCTAACCCAACTAAGAGCATGTTTGCTTTGCTAATTTTATCTTTTTTTAAATAGTGTAGTTTAGAACAGTATGTGATTACTAATCCTTTTTATGCATGATATGTAGTGCATGTTTGGTGAGAACTCACCCCCTGCCACACACCTTTATGGTGGCTTTCAGGGTATTATGTATATGTGATGTCATTAAACATGTGATGATACCAAATATATGATAACTCGTACCTAACGATACTTCGGAGTATGAGATGGCTCGCGGTACTCTATATTAAACGATGAGTAACATCTTATTGATATTTAAATCAACCTAATACTCTGCAAGCCACCGTAAGGGTGTGTGGCAGTGGGGGGGAACCATCACCAGACGAACATTATCAATCAGGAAGAACACTTATCACCATTCAGACATGTAATAATATACTATTCCGATTATAAACGATGCATATGAAGCAAAAGGTCATAATCACAACACCCTGGGGAAAATATTAAGCATGCGTGTCGCGTGTCCATGAAGTAACTAAATTGTTAATTAATAGTAGTTATGGTAATATTTGTGATTTGTGATTAATTCCAATGTATGCATTGAATAATGAACTTATGATTCCTGGAGAAAACATAAGTTTGTACTGTAAAACATGTATTTATACGTCAATGACAAATCACTGCATTCCAATTTGTGTCAAAATCTATTAGGCCTCATCATCATCATTATTCTTTCTTGCTTCGTCCATCGTTGGTTACTCTGCTTCCCAGGTAACAGAACTCTTTTACGTGATAAAGTTTGTTTTCCTATTATAACGTTGGTTTTGGCCTCCTCTCTCTTGCTGCACACCAACTGTTTCTACTGTGATTTATTATCTGTAATCTATTAGCGACCCTATGTGCGATATCACGCAAAACCGAGCGATGCCATCAACTGATATTGCGGTGTCATAATATCGACGCATTTTCGATGTTCGAATCCTAAAGGCGCGTTTACACGTAGCAGTTGACTGCTATGATAGTCAACTGCTAACAACTATTAAGCCCCACTCGCAAGTGTAAATAGCAACTGCGATGCGAGTTCAGGTCGATACTGGACACATGTCGAACACTATCGATCCTAGTTCGAGCTATTAGCAAAGTTGAAGCCCGTCTACTTTCCAGCGGAAATGTATCCAACACAATCGCAACAATCGCCAACGTAAAGCAACACGCGACGGAATTTGGATATAATAACAAGGATATCCCTCCCCAAAAGGGGAGATTCTACTCTTTAAAGAATGGGAACAAAGGATAATCGTCAATGGACTTAATTTCTTGTGGAATTTGATGAAAATTTAAGCATCAATCACTATTGAAATAAAACTCTTTTTATTTGTTGTGGCAACGCCTAAATAGCGGCTTTAAGCTGCATAGAAGTAGGTGCAGACGCATCATAGCAGTAGCGATGTAGATACATCGCGCATCTCGCGACTGTCATAGCAGTCAACTGCTACGTGCAGTCAACCGTGGCGCCAATTGCAGCGGCAGTTGCGGCGGCAGCGCGTTGCGCAACTCCGGTGACGCGAGCTCTTTCGTGTCCTCGTCGCCTCGAATGACGTGTGGAGAGGACAGCGGGCAGGTCAAAGGTCAGGACGCGCCTGCGGGCGATGATGGTGCCTACTTAAGCAAGGCGATGCTCTAGAAAATGGGGTACACCCAGGAAATCGGTTCTGAGGAAGTTATGACACCGTTTGCTGATTGAGGATTGGTGATCCGTTTTAGACGCTAGGGACAAACGAGGTGTCGCTGCAATTCAGGGAACAGCAGCAGGAGTGGCGCGAGATTATTGCTAGGCGAAAATGTTTATGTTTAGGACCTACTCCTGAATCGGATACTCTGACGCCCGACAGGAATAGAATGGGAACACTCCTTCCTGTCGAAGGACCAATCACTGCAAAGGGTCGGTTTTGGAGAGGGAAGCCCAAACGGACAAATTAAGGAGGTTCCACCGTCACTCAGCGATTCAACAACCCGTGAAAGAGCTATGTTATTTAGTGATTAAATACCGATCCAGAAAAACACCTATATGAAAATATTATAACTAATCAAATAAATAAATACTTTGAACCTCTAAAAGACAACAAAAGTGAAGCAATGGCATTCTTCGCAATAAATAAAACTAATCCTTTTGACAAATTCAATAGGCTATTGAAAGAATAAATTTCCTGTAAGGAGACAGGATATACTTGACGTAGAGTATAAGCCAGTTATGGTATCCTCTGAAAAAATTCACCGAAAGGTGGCGAGGCATCAAGCAACCTATATGGATAATCATCCATAGGGTGATAACGCATTCACAATAATTGCATGAGCATGCTATTTTATAGCGCGTTGTAGTTGAATTATATTTTTTACAAGCTCTTTTAACTCATTTTGACTTCGGAACATAAATGTTGTGTTGTAGCCACGTTTAATTTACAAAGTGAGGATACATACTTAATCCCTATAATACGTATTCTAAGATACGTTAAATATTTTCTTATATAGTATTAAACTATTCCGTTGCAAATATATCTCTCTGTCTTGAATTTTATTAATATTCATATTTTTGAAAATTGTTTGGCAACAATGACGCTGCTACCATTTGGAAGATTTGATATTAATTACACCACGTCAATAACCACTGGAATATTTAAATTACATACAAAATGTAAGAAGGACCTTGGTAAGTTATGTTCCTAAATTAAGTTACTAAATATGCTTGTAAGCACGTTCCATCAAAGGTACCGTCGCCAATGATAACAACATACTGTAGCGCCACTTTCATGTAACTAAGGCTTTTCTGATTTTTTTCGAGCAAACATTTATTAATATCAACTAAAAAAGTGTGGTAAGGCGAGAACTTTTTTACAATGCTAAATTCTACATAAAATTGCGCATCTTATATTAGCAAGAGATGTATTTGAATTTTTAGTCAAAACGACATTTCTCTATACATTATTAATCTGCAAATTGTACTGTAACAGCCATGCTCTGCCGTATAGCCACGCATAAAATAGCTGCTTTCCAGCGTCTTTGCTCTTCAAGTATAAGATGGAAAGGCCTCATTATTGTATTGCCAATCGATAGAAGGGCCAAAAAATGATGTGTTCTGAAATTTTCACAAAAATGACATCTACTTCATAATTCGGTGGAGCCATGTTAAGAAGGGTTCCCCAAGGTTGTAACCTCAATCTTAGAGGGTGCCACTAACGCAGGGTCTTACCTGTGCAGTGACAATCTCTCTCATTCACCGCTCCTCCCGCATGAGGATGACTGGAGGTTCATTTGATAAATGATCGCCGATTTTAGGCAGTATCCGAATCCTCCCAGTGTACACGCTATACTTGCATAAAATGCCAGTAAAACAGGGCCGTATGTACCATGTGGCGTACCAGGCGGTCGCCGGGGGCCCCGTGAACGCTGGGGGCCTCGCGAGAGAGGTATCGTAAATATAGTTGCAAATGACCATAACATTTGGGGCCACATTCTAGATTCTGCCGGGGGCCTCAGAGGTCATTAATACGTCCCTGAGGTATAACTGTTCTGAGTAGCCAGTGGGGTCCTCGAAAACTCGTCTACATCTACATAATACCCTGCAAGCCACCATAAAGGTGTGTGGCAGGGGGTGAATTCTCAGCAAACATGCACTAGATATCATGCATATAAAAGGATTAGTATCTATATACTCTTCAACACTACAATATTTAAAAAAATATAAAAATAGCAAAGCAAACATGCAAAGACATGCTGTTAGTTGGGTTAGCTTCAAGTCCTTATACCAACATGCAGCTACCAATGTTATCCATTGCTACACTCATATTGAATATATTTACCGTTATTCATATCCCTAATTGTACGAGGAAAAAAGGACATTTTCAATCTGTCAGTTCGGCGATCAATTTCTCTAATTTTGTGATTATGGTCCAGTCTACCATAGTAAGTTGGGGTCCGCAAAATATTTTTAACATCATCACTGAAAATATTATCTTGGAACTTGCTTAAGAGATGAAGTCTACATTTCAACCTGCGATCTGACAATGATTTTAATTCATTAAATGGACTAGTTATGCTAGTATGTTTATCGTACCGTCCCTTTACAAATGATGCCGATCTTCGCTGCACACGTTCAGGTTCGTTATTTATGTAGACTTGGTTTCTGGAGTAGTTTGGTCGATATATGAGAAAACACCAATTTAGCCGACGTTTCGCCTCTTTATTGCGGCATCATCAGGGCTATTTGATACATAATTGAAGTTTTTACATTTTCATTAATTTTTACAGTCTAGTTCAATTATTTAGACCGATTTCGCATGGATCCCACACACTGGCAGCATATTCCAAATGAGGTCTAACAAGGGAAATGTAGCTGATTTCGCGTACTTCATCGTCACATTTACCCAGTACTCTTTTGACGAATCCCAGTATACGATTCGCTTGACCCATTATTTCACGTATGTGTTTACCCCAGGAAAGATCATGTGTCAGTCTTCTTCCAAGAGAACAATAAACCATATGTGTTAGAAAGGAATGTGTACATAAGATGTTGTAAACTGTGCGTATGCAGAAGAACTTCCTGTGGCTGCAGCGCCAGGACCTGAACAACGTCGACTCCGGCATTCTGTAGAATGGAGAAGACGAGTGCCCTCTACTATAGCCATCCATCCTCTAGTCCCTTATCTAACGTCTTGGAAAACCTCGACCGTTCAGTGGAGAAGTAGAGCGTCTTTCGGAGTGCGGGCATATCGGTGCCCTATCCGCGAATAAATCCATTAGTACTTCGAAAGGAGCCCTGGGCGTTACGTTTTCAAATTCGTCATTGCACGACATCAAAGGAGAGAGGTTTGCATGCTTGGGTTGAAATAATTACATCTACATCTACATCTACATAATACTCTGCAAGCCACCGTAAAGGTGTGTGGCATGGGATGAATTCTCACCAAACATGCACTACATTTCATGCATAAAACAGGATTAATATTAATATATTAGTCTAAAATTCACAATTTAAAAAGATAAAAATAGCAAAGTGAGCATGCAAAAATATCCTGTTAGCATTACGAAGAGCTGTCTTTGCAGTGTGCTTTGAAATTTTATAGTTTTCAATTATTACATTACACTCACCTATGGGCATATATTTACTAATTCTTTTCATTTTAGCATGACATATTCGCTGCCGTCTCAGGGATTTTCTCATTTCGGCATTGTACCACCAAGTTTCCATGCTTTCTTTTTTAAATTTACCAGGGATATATCTATCGATCACAGAGCGCATGATATTAATTAACGACTTCCATGAACCGTTGGTACATACGTTTATGAAAGGCTTTTTAAAATCCGTTAAGGAATCTCTTAAATAAATTTTAAAGTTAGCATCATCAGCTCTTTTAAAAATATAAATATTTTTTTTGTTTAAACTTTATATCTAAAGTTAGAGATAATTTTGCAGTTATAACTCTGTGGTCACTGATTCCATCATCAGTGTCAATCTTAGTCACTGTTTGTGGGATGTTGGTTGCCAGTAAATCAAGAATGTTATCCCCTCTATGTAGCTAATCGTGTCAAGGAGTTGTTGGAGAATACATCTAATAGAGTCTCACAGATGTCCTTGTCCCTTCCTCCAGCTTTGAAGAAATAATTTTTTGCAGTCAATTGATGGTGCATTGAAATCTCCGTGCATTATTATATTACGCTCGCTGTTACGGGGCGTGATAGAATTTATCTACTTCCCCAGTTCTAATAGTGAGTCAACAGCAGTGTTTGGGGGCCTATAGAATGCGCAGACAGTTATTGGTTTGGATTTAGGGCATGTTAATGAACACCAAACACATTCCAAGGGGTTGTCGGGAAATATCACTGCTTTGTTTTTATTTTTTGCTTTACTATTCTTGACTGCAATGAAAATACCACCAAATGCTCTGCTTTGTCTTTCTTTTCTATATAAATTAAGAGATTTGGAAAATATTTCTGAGAAATATTTCCCATAACTAGGTGTAGCACGCACGGTGTGACATCTAACCTTATCCTCTTTAACCTGAGACTAGACATTTGAATGAGCAGGGACGAGGTTAATATATTGGCCGATCATATAACGATGCAAATTTCAAGAGAATGCATTTTGCGGATATTTGCATTGAAATTCATCGCATTTTTTTCCTTCTACATCTACATGATATCCTGCCAGAAATCGCAGGGGTGTGTGGCAGGAGGTGAAACCTCACCAGACGCGCACTATAAATAGGAGAGAACACCTACTGCACACGGCATGCATGCCATAATACCACGTTTAAACCCTACTTACATTATACCAAGATTCACAGTAATACCACCATTCCGAGGAAAATGTTAAGCATGCAGCCACGGGATACGTTTTATATTGGCCGAAAATACTGTAATGAGTTATTCAATTCAAAGCAGTATAGTAGTTTCTAATTATTTCATAAGTCCTTTATGTTGTCGTACGGATGTGTGCAGCATGTATGCGATCCAAATTAGGCTTGATTTCGGACAGTGAGCAGCGATGAACGGCAGGATTGGCAGCAGATAGGTTTAGCTACGTGGAGGAATTTAGCTGTAAATCACTATCAACTCGGAGGGGATTTATAATCTGAAATACCCTTAGCCAATTAAGATGGATTGCTTAACTGCAAATGTCACAAGCATGATAAAAACCTCACTGTGTTGTGGTAGCTACGATCCTAAAGTAAATGTAAGAGAGAGAGAGCGAGAGATTTGTGACGGAAGAAAGCTTTTGAAATGGTGTCATTCCCACGCCCAATACTGGATTGTATTTAGGTTGAAGACTGGTACTGGTTCTAAGTGTTCTACTTACACTTTTAATTTTGCTACCATTCCTTATGTTCGGTCACATCTACATCTACATAATAGCAACCATAAAGGTGTGTGGCAGGGGGTGAACTCCAATCAAACATGCACTACATATCATGCATAAAATTTGTAATTGAAAATTAATATAGCAAAGCATACATGCGGAAACATGCAGTTAGTTGGGTTAGCGTTAAGTCCTTATACATACATGCAGCTACCAATGTTATCCAACGCTACACTCGTTCTGGATACATTTACCGTTATTCATATCCATAATAGTACGAGGAAAAAAGGGCATTTTGAATCTGTCAGTTCGGCAATCAATTTCTCTAATTTTGTGATTATGGTCCAGTCTACCATAGTAAGTTGGGGTCCGCAAAATATTTTTAACATCATCACTGAAAATATGGTCTTGGAATTTGTTTTAGAGCTTAAGTCTAAATTTCAACCTGCGATCTGACAATGATTCCCAACTTAATTAATTTAATAGATTGGTTACGGTAATATGGTTATCGTACCGTCCCTTTACAAATCTTGCCGATCTTCGCTGCGACTTCACATGCAGCTAGATGGTTAATATCTACGAAATAAAAAAGGGATTATATTTGTTACCACATGCATCACGCTCTACACACTCCTCTGACAATATTTCACCTACCTATCCCTATGCTACGCTGTCTATTGTGCTCTCTTATGGTACATGGGAAAAATGACATTTTAAAAATATCGGTACGACAATCTATCTCCTTTATCTTGTTAATCAAACCTAGCGTAATTCGCAGTGGTTCTTAATATATATCTAACATCATCTGTGAACAAATCGGTTTGGAAATTAATTAAAAGGTTTAATCTAAATATTAACATGCGTTCTGATATTAATTCCCATCCTAGTTCTTCTACCAGTCTTATTCCAAGAGTGTTCCAATGGATTCCACGTTTGTTAATTTGTTCAATTATTTTTCCAAACATATTAAATGTTAGGAGGTGAAATATTCCTATTAAAAAAATTAATTGCATGAATTTTTTCTAATTGAATTCCATATGCCAAATATATACGGACACCCTAATGATAGCTTGTGACTTATGGCATGCGTGCATAATGTGCATCACGAAGTTAGTCACCCGCAGCGAAGCGCCAGCCAGCCTTGGATGCAAATCACGTACGCCGGGAATTCGAACTAGGAAGCTGCGCGCTGATTGGCTCTGTCCACCGCCGTTGGCCGGCCGCGCGCGAGTCTCTACGTCCCCGGCCAGTCGGCGAGCCATAGTGTGTCTCCGAGCCGGTTCCGCGGCTCGGCCCAAGGTTGCCACGGAAACACGCGCCCACCGTTCGTTGACTGTTGACGTTACCTACTAGGGACGTTGCTTTGGGCGATAAAAAGTCCGGAGGAAGCACTAAAGGATTGGGGTGAATCGTTTGAATGACGAATCGGGATGTAGAGCAGCCGGGTGGGTATGATTTATCTGCATCTACATAATACACTGCAAGCCACCATAAAAGTGTGTGGCAGGGGGTGAATTCCCACCAAACATGCACCACATATCATGCATAAAAAAGGATTAGTATTTATATACTAGTCAGCACTTCACCTTTTAAAAAAGATAGATGTTGCAAAGCAAACATGCAAAAACATGGTGTTAGTTGGGTCAACTTTACGTTCTCATGCCAGCATGCAGCTACCTATGCTAGTCATTCCTACTTTCGTATTGGATGTATTTACCGTTATTCATATTCCTAATTGTACGAGCAAAAAAGGACATTTCGAATCTTTCAGTTCGGCAATCAATTTCTCTAATTTAATACCACTACCGACTTATACAGTCATTATCAAGGACTTCATAATGACTGCATAAGTCGAAACTTAGGTCAATTTTAATAAAAGTCTGTGGAATTTCACTAAGTGAATTCATTTATGTCATCAATATGTGGTTCCACGAAGTCTATCAATTTGTTATATATTCTCTAACTTTGTGATTATGGCCCAGTCTACCATAGTAAGCTAGGGTTCGCAATATATTGTTAACGTCGTCACTGGAAATATTATCTTGGAATTTATTTAAGAGATTAAGTCTAAATTTCAACCTGCGATCTGGCAATGATACCCAATTTAATTCATTTAATAGACTGGTTACGCTAATAAGGTTATCATACCGTCCCTTTAAGAATCTTCCCGATCTTTGCTGCACACGTTCAAGTTCGTTATTTAGACCGATTTCGTAGGGATCCCATACACTGGAAGCATATTCCAAATGAGGTCTAACAAGGGAAAAGTAGCTGATTTCTCGTACATGATCGTCACATTTACCCAATACTTTTTTTCACGAATCCCAGTTTACGATTAGATTGCCCCATTATTTCACGTATTTTTTTACCCAGGAAAGATCATGTGTCAGTCTTATTCCAAGATATTTAATAGATTTCACGTTTGTTAATTAATTATTACTGTAAGTGCTAAGAGGAGAACTATTTTTTATCCAAAAATTCATTACTGGACATTTAAAAAAAAATTTAATTCTACCTGCCATGTATCACACCAATTTTCAATTGCTTGTAGGTCATCATTTAAATATTCTATATCGTTTGGGCATAGAATTTCCCTGTACACTACTTCGTCATCGGCAATAAGACTTAGCAGATTGATGTTGTAATCGGGAGGAATATTTGACCAGGAAATTCAATAATTTCTTGAGATTATTGCTCTTAATTCTTGAGAACAACCTCAAGCTTGTACATGTTCTACATCACTGATGATTCGCCTGCATCACCCATAAGAATTTTCTATTTTTACAACAATATGAATTTGTAAGGAAGGTTAATTGATATTAATGAGAAGAATGATCGTCATTTATTGTCCTTTAAAAATATTTTGCTTCTCCAGCAGCAGCTTTTTGTAGGTCATTCAAATTTCGTTCATGTGCATTATAAATCTCTCACTTTCGGATAGTTGTGTGCATTAGTATTAGTCTGAGAGCTACTATATCCAGCTACTATGAAACCCTTGATGTGTGTTCAAATATTCGTCATTACTCGTTCTGGACATAAAGTAGCTTTCACATATCGTTACCTGAATATTCACATCGTTCACAATTTCGTTGCTTTTGGCAAGAGGTGCACTAGACCGTTTGCAGCGTAGGGGAGCTAGGGTTGTTAAAAGGTGTTACGAGAGGCTTAGCGGTGTTTAAAAATTAATAGAAGAATTGGGTTGGAAATCATTATCAGATTGTAGGTGAAAATACCGATCACATCTACTGCAGGTATTTAAATCGGATGGTAATACAGAATTTGTAACGTATTTTATAAGAACTCTGCATTTTATGCAAGAGTCAACCAGGTAAATAAGATCAGGGAGATGAATTGCCGTACCGATAGATTCAAAAGTCATTTTCCCCGATACCATTAGATAACACAATAGGCAGTATAGGAAAGGGATAGGTGGGTGAAATATTGCTGAGGGGGTCTGTAGTGCATGATGCACGTATTATTAACATTAAAACTCTTTCAGTCTGGAGAAACACATATAAATATTCTCAGAGAAATGATGCTAGCGTTTATTTTGCCAAAGATATTCAATTAAAAATGTTCACAATCCCAAACATATAAATAGTAGATGCCTTCCCTTTCCTGTGCTATGCTTTCCCTTAATTACTATATACGTAACCAGTAAAAATGTGGTTTAACATTCATAATTAACTAATCTATGCATGCTAGTGAAATACAGTTGAATATATTTAGATACATGCCCATTTAACCAGTAATAACTTCAATGCTATGCAAATGCCAACTATCTACATCTACGCGATACCCTGCAAGCCACCGCGAGGGTGTGTGGCAGGGGGTGAAGATCGCCTAGCATGCAGTACACTTATGGAAACAATCAGTTGCTTGTTTCCATAAGTGTATATAGGGTCTATGCTACTAGATCGTTAGTGTATTTAGTATTTAAGGCGTTATGGTAAGGACAGCCGCGGGCAGTTTTGGGCGACCGTTTCCGGCCTTTTTTCGCCCTGTCCGTGTTTATATATCCCTCACCTACTGGAAAACTATTGAGGATAGAGACTTGCGGTTTTCATTATTTGATGCAGGAGATGTTATTCCATAAAAGGATAGTAAAGAAAACATTTTAATTTTCTTGGTAAGCGATAAAATCAAGCTGAACTTTGGCTTATTGAAACTTACTTCGAAGACAGAAATTCAAAAATCGAAAAAAATCAAGATGTAGCGAACTCTTTCTTCTACAAGTCCGCTTAAGCACAGAGATCAGAATCAGTATTATATAACTTCACGTGAATCCTCTCGCTTGTAATTAGTGCATTCTTGGAGATATTCACCCGCTGCCACACACCCTCACGGTGGCTATATGTGTTTTATGTACATCTACATCTACATAATACCCTGCAAGCCACCACAAGGGTGTGTGGCAGGGGGTGATTGCTCACCAAACATGCACTACATATCATGCATAAAAAAGGAATAGTATTAATATAGTAGTCAGAACTACACTATTTAAAAAAGATTAGGAAATTGCAAAGCAAACATGCAAAAACATTCTGTTAGTAGGGTTAGCTTTAAGTACTCATACCAACATGCAGCTACCAATGCTATTCATTGCTACTCTCCGATAGGACATATTTACCGTTATTCGTATCTCTTATTGTGCGAGGGAAAAAGGACATTTTGAATCGGTCAGTTCGGCAATCAATTTCTCTAACTTTATGATTATGGTCCAGTCTGCCACAGTAAGTTGGGGTTCGTAAAATATTTTTAACATCATCACTGAAAATATTGCCTTGGAATTTGTGGAAGAGATTAAGTCTAAATTTCAACCTGCGATCTGACAATGATTCCCATTTCAATTCATTTAATAGACTGGTTACGCTAATATAATTATCGTATCGTCCCTTTACAAATCTTGCCGATCTTCGCTGCACACGTTCAAGTTCATTACTTAGACCGATTTCGTAGGGATCCCATACACTGGCAGCATATTCCAAATGAGGTCTAACAAGGGAAAAGGAAACCATCCTGGGGACCATTCCTGGGGTAAACACATACTAAGTGAAATAATGGGTCAAGCGAATCGCAAACTGGGTTTCATTAAAAGAGTACTGGGTAAATGTGACGACCATGTACGAGAAATCAGCTACTTTTCCCTTGTAAGACCTCATTTGGAATATGCTGCCAGTGTATGGGATCCCTACGAAATCGGTCTAAGTAATGAACTTGAACGTGTGCAGCGAAGAACGGCAAGATTTGTAAAGGGACGGTACGAAAACCTTATTAGCGCAACCAGTCTATTAAATGAATTAAATTGGAAATCACTGTCTGATCGCAGGTTGAAATGTAGACTTAATCTCCTAAATAAATCCCAAGACAATATTTTCAGTGATGACCATATAAATATTTTGCGAACCGCAACGTACTATGGTAGACTGGACCATAATCACAAAATTAGAGAAATTGATTGCCGAACTGACAGATTCAGAATGTCCTTTTTTCCTCGTACTATTAGGGATATGAATAACGGTAAATATATCCAATACGAGTGTAGCAATGGCTAGCATAGGTAGCCTCATGTTGGTATAAGAACGTAAAGCTAACCCGACTAACAGCATGTTTGCTTTGCTATTTTTAACTTTTTTTAAATAGTGAAGTTTAGAACAGCATATAAATACTAATCCTTTTTTATGCATGAAATATAGTGCATGTTTGGTGAAAATTCACCCCCTGCTACACACCTTTATGGTGGCTTGCAGGGTATTATGTAGATGTAGATGTACTCGTAGATGAGACTTCTCACGCCATGATGCCTTCATACAATAGATTAACCTTTACATGAAAATGAAATTGCACATCAATAGGATTGATGAAATAAAGAGAAATTGAATTAAAATGTTGCAATATTTTATTTTAGGACTGATGCATGCCTGCATTCTCAAATGTTTCTTTGGATGAAAATGTACATTTGGCAACGTGCGTCCCGCATGTTATTGATAGATATCTCTCCTTAGGTGCGTAGTATAGGTAAACATTAGTCACGTGGTGCATGTTTGGTGGTGGTTCCGTAATAAACGGTAATTTTCAGAAAAGTTCTTCCTCACGAAGAAACCATTGGAATGGGTGATATTATAAATTAAGTGGCTGAAACGATTTTGTTACATTTGTGTCCGTGATTAATTCAGAGTAAAATAACAAATGCACATTGCGCAGAGATATGTCTTTGGAACGAAAATTTCTCGTGGTGTGACAAAAGAGAGGCAAATTGCGTGTTGCTGTAAACTTTGTTATAATTTTCTAAATGAGATATAATAGATAAACGTCCTGATATGTTTTATATAAGCGTCGGCACATATATGTCAATGATATTTGATTTCGTTTTGAGTCCTCTGATATGGGATTTGCAGCTCAAAATTTAAAATTACCGGAAAATAACGGTAATTTTCGAAAAATACCATAATTTACCACGGTAATTTACCTCACTTTAAAATTGCGGCAATTTACCCATCTCTATTGGTGACAGCTCACCTCCTGCCCTAGACGTGGCTCTTGCATGGTAGTAAGCAGTAGGTTGATACGCCTCAATCTATCCCACATACCTGCCGACACGTTTAGAAAATTGTAAGTCCAGCAGCATTAGTTGGGTCGGCGCCCGCAGTCATCGAAGCCGCCGCGAGAGTAATCCGAGGAGTCAATCCCCATCCCCCCCCCCACGCAAATCTCCCCTCCCCATCAGTGCGGCGTTGCTACGTCTCTTCGTCCGCGATTCGGGCGAACGCCACACACAAGAGAGAGAGTGTTGGCAACAAGAAGGGAAGTCGAGAGAGAATTCAATTCCGCGGCTATGTCGAGCGTCGGAATAAGGGAAGGAAGCGTTCTCACTCCGATTTGAGGGAACCTTCAAGGAAATTACATCTACATAATACCCTGCAAGCCACCTCAAAGGTGTGTGGCAATGGGTGAATTCTCACCAAGCATGCACATATCATGATTGAAAATGATTAGTATTAATATATTAGTCTAAACTTCACTATTTGAAAAAAGATGAAAATAGCAAAGCATACATGCAAAAACGTGCTGTTAGTTGGGTTACCTTCAAGTCCTTACACCAACATGCAACTATCTATGCTATACATTGATTCACTCGTATTGGACATATTTACCGCTATTCAAATCCCTAATTGTACGAGGGAAAAAGGACATTTTGAATGCGTCATTTCGGCAATCAATTACTATAACTTTGTAATTATGGTCCAGTCTACCATAGTAAGTTGGGGTTCGCAAAACATTTAAACGTCATCACTGAAAATATTATCTTGGAATTAGTTTAAGAGATTAAGTCTAAAGTTCAACCTGCGATCTGACAGTGATTCCCAATTTAATTCATTTAATAGACTGATTACGCTAATATAATTATCGTATCGTCCTTTTACAAATCTTGCCGATCTTCGCTGCACACGTTCAAGTTCGTTATTTAGACCGATTTCGTAGGGATCCCATACACTGGCAGCATATTCCAAATGAGGTGTAACAAGGGAAAAGTAGCTGATTTCTCGTACACGATCGTCACATTTACCCAGTACTGTTTTGATAAATCCCAGTTTACGATTAGCTTGACCCATTATTTCACGCATGTGCTTACCCCAGGAAAGATCATGTGTCAGTAAACATCCACATCTATATCATCTACATGATCTTGCCGATCAAGCCTCGATGTTCTTATGGCATTTAATTGTTTAGGGATAGGAGGAGTATTTGAATCTGACTGTGGTGCAGTGTATTACTCCCAGATAGTGGAGAAATTGTCTATCAATGCAGCGTGGGTGGGACTCTTATGATTGAGGTCGGAGGTCATCTCGTCTGTACCCTGCATGCCGTAGTCTGGCGTAGTTCGTGTTTTGGAAAGTGTCCTAAAATGTCTCAACCAACGCAGCAAACACTTACTCCCTTGCGTGGCCTTGAGTCGAAAAACATCTTGAACATGAAGTGGCCACACAACTGTGTGGTAGATACGATGTTTTCGTTCGAACTAAGCGCCGTTAATGTTCACTCGCATAGCGTTCATAGGGGCGTTCTCCAAAATGGTTCGATGATGTGTAGTAAGTAGTAAACATTGTTATGGCCAGTGTATTATTTTCCATTCACCTCACCATTTCGTCTTTGGAAATGAATGTAAGGTTTACCAAGGAGTCCATTCACTCCCATACTTTTTTCAATTGGCTGTGGTCACCGTCCACCAGGAAATCTGTTGCGGTCTTTAATTTTAGTTCCTCGGTCTGTAATTTCTTGTCCCTCATTATGTGCGCTCTCAATGTCAGATCACCTGTTCACTCGTAACTATTTTCTGTTTGAGCATCCATCAAGGTCTAAGTAGCACATTTAATGTGGCTCCAATCAATGTACTGACCACCAACAGTTCATACTGTTTCATAAGAATCTTTCAAATGGTATCTGCTATCCTTAGTTTCACTATCCCAATCCATATTTTCCATTAAGGTACCATCATCATGCCATCTCTGTTATTTACGTCCCAGGCAGCGCGGGCTGTTTAATTTCGCTCATTTGCTCTGCAATAGTAGTATTAACAGAGTAGATTTGTAATAGTAGTAACAAAGTAGATTTGTAATAGTAGTAACAAAGTAGATTTGTAAAGGGACGGTACGATAACCTTATTAGCGTAACCAGTCTATTAAATGAATTATAAATGGGAATCATTGTCAGATCGCAGGTTGAAATTAATACTTAATCTCTTAAATAAATTCCATGACAATATTTTCAGTGATGACGTTAAAAATATTTTGCGATCCCCGATTTTGCGATATGGCAGACTGGACCATAATCATAAAATTAGAGAAATTGTTTGCCGAACCGATAGATTCAAAATGTCGTTTTTCCCTCGTACAATTAGAGATCCGAATAACGGTAAATATGTCCAATCGGAATGTAGCAATGGATAGCATTGGTAGCTGCATGTTGGTATGAGTACTTAAAGATAACCCTACTAACGGAATGTTTTTGCCTGCGTAGTTTGCTATGTCTATCTTTTTTAAACAGTGAAGTTCTGACTAGTATATTAATACTATTCCTTTTTTATGCATGATAAGTAGTGCATGTTTGATGAGAAATCACCCCTTACCACACACCTTTGTGGTGGCTTGCAGGGTATTATGTACATTTAGATGTAGATGTGGATGCAATACAATCGTTGACGTGTTCTAAGATCTAATTTTACAGTAATCCCGGACACTCTCCCTCGCCTATGCTGTGGTGCAACCCCATGGATTTGTCGCTGCGTGACTGCTCTATGCATTCCGTTCGGAAATCTTCTTCGCTTTACTCGTTACAAAACGTCAAGGCCCGTCGAATTCATCGCCATGGAAAGCAATTTAACAGATACATAGTCTTTTTCAGATCTACGGTGATATTACAATTTACTTTCCAGTCCTAAAATGCTGGTGCCGTGGCAGTAAACTCCTCGGATTAAACGTCCCGAATCAGATGATGAGAATAGGAATTGTTCACCTCTTAACACCGAATTGTTGATGAGAGACCCACGCTACATTAGTAGAAAGGAGGACAGGGATAAGGGAAATGCATTACCCCACAGATAGATTTAAATGTTCCTTATTTCCAAAAACAGTTTGTGACCATAACAATTTCAAGTTTCTCACGGCAGGGTGCTTTCATAAATATATTTACCTTAACATTAAAACGAAATTACATAGGTAGATACATTAGATTAATACGGATTCGTGAAACAAACAGAAATGGAATTGAAAGATGGTCATTTTTTTCCTTTTTAATATACGATTTAAGCGTGCATGCGTATCTACGTGTGATGCTTGTCGGTAGTACTTCTAAAATTTTTTTTCCCATGTTGGATTAAAAGTAGAGCTGCTAATGTGCTCTCTCAAGATATTTTCAGAAGCCTCTCCTTAGCCACGAAGTACAAGAAAGTTTTAATTTATGTACTCATTTTGGTGATGACCTACCACTGTTTTTTATGCATGATATGTAGTGCATGTTTGGTGAGCAATCACCCCCTGCCACACACCCTTGTGGTGGCTTGCAGGGTATTATGTAGATGTAGATGTACACCATCGAGGTGGCTTTCAGGGAAGTCAATAGATGATATAAATGCAATGATAAAAATAGTGAAATGCCTTCATTGGGGCGAGATTGAGATAAAGATATCCCTTATGCCATCCAATGCCTCGTCAGTATAATTACGCATAACATGTGATTGTCATTACATGTACAGTTAAAATCTGAGGTAAAAATATAAAAATATGATTCAAGGAATTAAAGCATAATAAATGAACACAAAATATACATTATATCAGTGTTAAACATCAAAGAAATCGTGGTGTGTGAAAGTATTTACAATTATGGGAAAAACGTGATTTATGTTAAACTTATAACAAAACGAAAAAAAAATGTACGTACATTTTTTGACACCCACTCAGGCCGGGTTTGAAAAACCTGCGAAATCGTACTGACCTAAATCTACGTAATACCCTGCAAAGCACCATAAAGGTGTGTGGCAGAGGATGAATTCTCACCAAACATGCACTACATATCATGCTTAAAAGAGGATTAGTATTTATATACGTACTGTTCTAAACTTCACTATTTAGAAAAGATAAAAATAACATAGCAAACATGCAAACATTGTGTAGATGTAGATGAAGTTCGTTATTTAGACCGATTTCGTAGGGATCCCATACACTGGCAGCATATTCCAAATGAGGTCTAACAAGGGAAAAGTAGCTGATTTCTCGTACATGATCGTCACATTTACCCAGTACTCTTTTGACGCATCCCAGTTTACGATTTGCTTGACCCATTATTTCATGCATGTGTTTACCCCAGGAAAGATCAGGTGTCAGTCTTATTCCAAGATATTTAATGGATTCCACGTTTGCTAATTCATCCTTTTTCCAAAAATTCATTACTTTTGCGGGCCTCCGCCTCATCCTACTCATCTAATAGATCCTCCTTGATTTCCTTCTCCACGAAAGTAAAGAACACGTCAAAATGCATGCAATTTTTGTACGAAAGCGTGCACGGATTTTCGCAATTTTTCCTCGCGAGGCGTCGCTGCTTGCAATTTTTCTTCGTTGCTGCAACAGCCTGAGCAATTTCAGTTACCGGTTAACGCGGTCTCAAGATGCGATCGAATGATTCACCTGCGTGGCGTTTGAAGACACACTCACTCCCCCCACCCCTCGTGTCGGAATGGCTTCCTCCTTCGCTGCCTCTCGCTCACGCCCCGCTATGTTGGCTGCACTGAGTCACGCCTTCCTCATGCGCATTCCGACACTCGTCTCCATCGCCTATTCATTCATTCTCCGTACCCAAAGGATGTACGTGTTCTCGAGGCCGAGGGCGTCCGATAGAACCGGCGGCGTAGGGCGTTTGCTTTGCCTGGGGTACGAGGGAAACCTAGATAAAAGTATAAGGAATCATAAGAGGCTAATTAGCGGGTAAGAGAGGTTTTAGAATCGTATTTCCTGCAGGTAACGGAGGACATAACTAGATATTAAAAACTGTTCTTGTGAAACTATAAAGTTTTCCAGTCCTTTCTTAGCGAATTATTAAATTCCGCACAAAAATTAAATCTCATGTTTTAAATAGCTAAGTGTTTCCCCAATTTGTTTCCTTCGTGCCTTTAATTGGCTTAACAATAAAATCTGAAGGTTTTCGTTAACAATAGCATTGTTGGCAACGTGTGTGCCAACTAGTGTGCACGAGTGCTGTAGATAGTTGCCACTCTCCCCTGCTTCTTAACTGGCAGGGCAATCTTTACATGTGATGTAGCGATATGAATAACGGTAAATATATCCAATACTAGTGTAGCAATGGATAACATTGGTAGCTGCATGTTGGTATAAGGACTTGAAGCTAACCCAACCAACAGCATATTTTTGCATGCATGCTTTGCAATTTTTATCTTTTTTTAAATAGCGTAGTTTTGAACAGTACCTATACAAGTACTAATCCTTTTTTATGCATGATATGTAGTGCATGCTTTGTGAGAGTTCACCCCCTGCCACAAACCTTTAGGTGGCTTGCTGGGTATTATGTAGATGTAGATGAGATATAAGGAGAGGTAGCAATTAGCACATGTTTGGTGATCTTCACCCCTGCCCTTCACCCTCGAGGTGGATATCAGGTTATTACGTCAGGACATAGTTGGGATTAAGGATTAAAACTAATCGTTAAAAATTTCGTTAACTATTTAATTTAATCGTTAGTTTTTGGAAGAGTTACTTTTAACTTTTAATCTTTAAAATATTACATTAAATGATACAAAAATAACTTCAGTGATTTTTTAGTTAATTTTTAGAAAATGCGACCTGTTCGAATTTGGTTGCAAAGCTTATCCAACAAAGAAATCGGGAAAAAACGCTATCTAAGAATATCAAGGGTAGTTGCATTGAATGGGCCGAGACGAATACATCCAATCAAAAGCCGGCAAAGTTTTGGAACGCACCCTCAGATAAGAAAATACGAAACCACGCGAAGACAATATCCTGGATGGCTAGTATGTCTTACTCGGCGACATCATGTCGTCAAAATTACACAGTTGAAGCCGAGAATTGGAAGGGTCGCCTAAAAACCTATTACGTATAACGAGAAGGAAGGTTCATATTCAAACTAACGTATCTGTCACAATGCGCCAGTCTACGTCTGCGACATCGCGTCGTCAATACATAAGCCCCCAGCGAATCGCGAAAGAGGGTGCACAGGCACACCCCCACCATCTACTTCCACACAATACCCTTCAAGCCACACCATAAAGGTGTGTGGCAGGGGGATCTACTGTATCTCTATGTAATTAAGCCGTTTCCACTGCAATTTTACAATCGGGAAGGGATACTTCACATCGCAATGCGGGGATCGATATCAGAAACTAACCATAAAGTACTTTCTACCGCTCAGAACAATCTTTTGCGGCAAATTACAGGCGCACCCTGATTCGTCTGATATTCTTACATTCACGACAACTTAAAATCCTGGAATTGGAGCTTCACCCCAGAAAAATCGCCGAATCCTTTCAGCAGGAACTAGGAAACCTGACCAACAACACTCTTGACACTAAATGGAATTACAACGAAAATCCCCACTACGAATATTTTAAAACAAATGAATGCGGATGCAAGAAACCGCAATGACAGTTTTCATTGTTTGCCTTGTTTGCCAAAACAAATAACCATCAAGGCCTCTGTCACTACAGCATCCAATTTTCCAAAGTAACTAAAAAAGTAACTTTTAGCGTAAAAGTTAATTTTTTTTAACTTAAACTTTAATCAGTTACTTTTTCGGAAAAGTAACTTTTAACTTTAACTAGTTACTTTTTACAAGGATTAACTTTAATCAGTTCATTTCTTGGTTACTTTCCCAACTATTAGGGATATGAATAGCGGTAAATATGTCTATTCCGAGTGATTGAATCCATAGCATAGGTAGTTGCTTGTTGGTGTAAGGACTTGAAGGTAACCCAAGTAACAGCACGTTTTTACATGCATAGTTTGCTATTTATCTCTATAGTGAAGTTTAGAACAGTATATAAAATGTCTTGTACTAGTAAATAAAAATGTTTTGTAATGAATTTTTGGAAAAAGAATAGCTATCCTCCTAACACTTACAAAATAAGTAATAATGAATTAACAAACTTGGTTTCCATTAAATATCTTGGGATAAGACTGACACAAAATTAGAGAAATTGATTGCCGAACTGACAGATCCAAAATGTCCTTTTTTCCTCGTACAATTATGGATATGAATAACGGTATTTATCCAGTACGAGTGTAACAGGGGGTAAAATTGGTAGCTGCATGTTGGTATAAGGACATTAAGCTCACCCAACTAACAGCATGTTTTTGTATGTTTGCTTTGCTATTTTTATCTTTTTTTTAATAGCGTAGTTTTGAACAGTACCTATACAAGTACTAATCCTTTTTTATGCATGATGTGTAGTGCATGTTTGTTGAGAATTCACCCCCTGCCACACACCTTTGAGGTGGCTTGCATGGTATTACGTAGATATATGCGACAGGATGGATATCTGGAGGGAGGTAGTGCATCTGCTGCGCGAGGCATCTCTTCTTCTAATTGCCGTTGCATTCTGCCCTAAGCACCATGATGCTCCTCTCCCCGCTGGTGCTGCCCCCTCGCATTCCTCGGCCGCTCGTCACGGAGGAACGCGTGAGTTGGTAAACCGCGGAGTGCACGCCGCTCTTCAACTGTCATCTGCGCACTGACGCAACTTCCCGAATGTCTACACCGCAATGATTTCGCTCCTGATGACACACACGATTCGTCGAGGACTTCAATTCCTCCTTTCGAGCTCCTCTGCACCGTGAATATATTTTTCCATGCTCCTAATTTTTGTGCTGACATCCACGTTTTCTTTATCCTTCTAGCGTCTATGACTACATCTACGTAATACCATGCAAGCCATCATAAAGTGTGTGGCAGGAGGTGAATTCACGCCAAACATGCACTACATACTATGCATAAAAAAGGATTAGTAATAATGAGGTACTAGTCTAAACTTCACTATTTAAAAAAGATAAAAATAGCAAAGTAAGCATGTAAAAACAATCTGTTAGTTGGGTTACCTTCAACTCCTTATACCAACATGCAGCTGCCTATGCTATCCATTAATTCACTCGTATTGGAAATGTTTACCGCTATTCATATCCCTAATTGTATGTACGAGGAAAAAAGGACATTTTGAATCTGTCAGTTCGGCAATCAATTTCTCTAATTTTGTAATCATGGTCCAGTCTGCCATAGTAATTTGGGGTTCGCAAATATTTTTAACATCATCTCTGAAGATCACTGAGATTAAGCCTAAATTTCAACCTGCGATCTGACAATGATTCCCATTTTAATTCATTTAATAGACTGGTTACGCTAATATAGTTATCGTACCGTCCCTTTACAAATCTTGCCAATCTTCGCTGCACACGTTCAAGTTCGTTATTTAGACCGATTTCGTAGGGATCCCATACACTGGCAGCATATTCCAAATGCGGTCTTGCAAGGGAACTGCTACGGGAGATAAAAAGTTTCCCAACACGCCGCCACTATCGCTCTGAGAGAAAATCGGATTCCTTTCTGATGGTGCAATATTCTCAGCCACCACGAGGGAAGTTCAAACACGGTAAGGTGATGGCCCGAGTATGTGACGGAATGTGACCAAGGGCGGCAGATTGCCTGCCCCGAGCCTTTATCGCGCTGGCGTCCACAACGGACGCATATTATTACTCGCATGCATTTTAAACGCTCCTTTTAATTATCTCGTACTCGCCGAAATTTCCACCGCATTTTTCATATTTTCCACCTTTTTCTTGTAGGCATGGTGAGATCAAATTCTATTAAGAAGACATTTCTTTCAGACTCAGAGGTGTCTTGATCTCAGCGTCATGCCTATAGCATTCTGGGACTGCTCTTATGTCTGGGTGAGACTCGGTGCAGGGAGGTACGAGCTGCCACCTGGATTCTAGCCATCGAATCGGTTGTTGGCGCATAATTTGGGTGTTTTAATCGAACTTCGACCTTTCGACGGTGCATCAAGTGCAGTGCATCTACATAATACCTTTGCATGCATGAGTATCTATGAAATTGGTGTCGGGTTTCAAGGCATGCATGGTATTCATGGCTGTGCCCTGCATGATTGGGATTTGGTAGTTTTTCTTCTTTTTTTCCCCAATTACTTTTAAAGGTGTAGTGCTTGTTTTGTGGTGTTCATTTTTGTTTGTTGTGTCATTGTTCCTGGTGTGGATGCACCCCCTGCCACACACCCTCGAGGTGGCTTGCAGGGTATGTCGTAGATGTAGATGTAGATGTACCCTACAAGCCACCAAAAGGTGTGTGGCAGGGGTTGAAATCGCACCAAACTTGCACTACACATCATGCTATTAGTAATAATATACTGGTCTAAACTTTAATTTAAAATAATAGCAAATATTTAAAATAATAGCAAATTTAAAATAATTACTAAAAAAAGCTAATAATAGCAAAGCAAGTACGCAATCTACATCAACATCTACTCAATACCCTGCAAGCCACCGCGAGGGTGTGTGGCAGGGGGTGAAGATCACCAAGCATGCACTACCGACATGCAAACAAGCAACTATAGGGTCTCATGCAACTACATTCTTAGAGTCTACAAGGTAATTAGGGGTTAATACATGCATCATGCACTAAAGACTACTCTAAAATATTTCCCCTTCCTATCCCTTTGCTATGCTGCCTATTCTGTTCTCTTATAGTACGGGGGAAAAATGCCATTTTGAATCTATCGGTACGACAATCTATCACTCTAATCTTGTTTATCTGGTCGAATCTAGCTTGATACGATGGTGTTTTTAATATGTGCCTAACATCATCAGTAAAGCTATCCGATTGAAATTTCTCTAATAGATTCATCTACATCTACACGATACCCTGCAAGCCACCGCGAGGGTGTGTGGCAGGGGGTGAAGATCACCAAGCATACACTACTAACATGCAAGCAAGCAACTTAAGGGTCTCATGCAACTAGATTGTTAGTATCTATAGTATTTAAGGGATTAATACATGCATCATGCACTACAGAATACTCTAAAATATTTCCTCTACCTATCCCTTTCCTATGCTGTCTATTCTGTTCTCTTATAGTACGGGGGAAAAATGCCATTTTAAATCTATCTGTACGACAATCTATCTCTCTAATCTTATTTGTCTGGTCGAATCTAGCATAATACGCTGGTGTTTTTAATATGTGCCTAACATCTTCAGTAAAGCTATCCGATTGAAATTTCTCCAATAGATTTAATCTGGACTTTAACCTACGCTCTGATAATGATTCCCACCCTAATTCTTGTATTAATTCTGATACACTACTCAACCTATCGTAACACCTTTTGACGAACCTAGCTGCTCTACGCTGCACACTGTCTAGTTCTCTCATCAAACCTAATTCATTAGGATCCCATACACTGGCTGCATACTCAAGGTGGGGCCTAACTAGTGAAAAGTAGCATCGCTCTTTTGTCTTCTCATCACATTTCCCAAGTACTCTTTTTATAAATCCTAGCTTTCTCTTCGCTCGGCCGCATATTTCCCTTATGTGTCTTCCCCACGATAAATCTTTAGTGATTGTTACACCTAAATATCTTACGGTTTCAACGTTTACGATCTTCGTGTCATTAATTCTATAGGATCGCTCTATCGAATTATTCCTCCTCCAAAAATTGATAGCTACACACTTTTTAAGGTTGAGTTCTAACTGCCATTTGTCGCACCACTCTTGAATTGCATCTAAATAAGAGATACGAATAACGGTAAATATGTCCTATCGGAAAGTAGCAATGAATAGCATTGGTAGCTGCATGTTGGTATGAGTACTTAAAGCTAACCCTACTAACAGAATGTTTTTGCATGTTTGCTTTGCAATTTCTATCTTTTTTAAATAGTGTAGTTCTGACTACTATGTTGATGCTATTCCTTTTTTATGCATGATATGTAGTGCATGTTTGGTGAGCAATCACCCCCTGCCACACACCCTTGTGGTGGCTTGCAGGGTATTATGTAGATGTAGATGTAGATGTAAATCCTTGCTAAGTGATTTCGTGTCCTCTTCGTTTGATATACCCCTGTACACCACCGCATCGTCTGAAAAAAGTCTAAGGTTACTACTAACTACGGTACCCAAATCGTTTATGTATAAAAGAAATAGAAGCGGACCTACTACGCTACCCTGGGGAACTCCCGATGTGACTTCGATTGTGTCCGACATGATACCATCTATGACAACCCTCTGCTCTCGCCCACTTAAGAATTCTTTTATTTTAGATTTCAGATTTAATCTGTACTTTAACCTACGCTCTGATAATGATTCCCACCCTAATAATCATAAGCTATAATCATAAGCTGGGCGAATAATTAACTTCATTTGCATATTACCCTGCAAGTCGCCGTAAGAATATTTAGAATAGAATTTTATTGTTCGAGAGGATTCTAGTGTCCCATGGAACAGGATTACAATTTTACCTTTTTGGTTTTGGTGCAGCAAATAGTCAATATGCTAATTATTTGAATTTAATACATGCACTACTGTGCAGGAATTCAAAATTATACAACGCCGTTTAAATGCTAGATGAAAATGGAATCTAGACCATTGCAGAATAGCTGTCGTAACCATCACCAGGAATGCATTATAAACCGGAGAGAATGTCAATTTATGCCACGGAGGCGTGCAAGACGACCAATAAAGCACCATTTACGTGTGACCAAGAGATGCCATGCAACGCTAACCTTGAAACTAAGAGCTACCACTGCAGACTACTCAAACAATGTTTCACCTACATACTGTACCTTTTTTCTACGCTGCTCATTATGCTCTGTATTGGAATAAGGAAAAAAATGAAAGAACTTTTGGAAATAATTATTAAGTATGATTCGTAATTTGTTTTTTAAAACATTTTTTGCCGTTGTAGTCATATATTCTGCATCGAAGAAAAACGAATTATTTTCCCACTGAATAAGAAAAACTAAATATTTACAAGGATTTATTTCTCTAACCTGTAATACATTATTTATTAATGATATATTTATCTACCAGCTCGTGCATGTTTGGGGAAATATGTTAATAATTACATTTATTTATGGAAATAGCCGACTGAACCTTAACTATTACATAACTATGTATAAACGAACAATTTAAGTGTGAATTATAGCTGTATATCTCACTTGTATCGTTACTGCATGTCCACTGCTTTCCTCCGGGTGCAGAGTCGTAAATTAAATAATATGGGTCCATATTTCATGTGCAGCGGAGGAGCGGAGAAATGCGAAAATATCTTAGGACTATAAGGCTGACGACACATGCAAGGAAAATACTGACCAAGATCATCTACAAAAGAATAGAACGAAAAGCAGAGGAGTTCCTGGATGAAGATCAATTCGGATTCGTACCGTCCCTTTACAAATCTTGCCGATCTTCGCTGCACACGTTCAAGTTCGGTATTTAGACCGATTTCGTAGGGATCCCATACACTGGCAGCATATTCCAAATGAGGTCTAACAAGGGAAAAGTAGCTGATTTCTCGTACATGATCGTCACATTCACCCAATACTCTTTTTGATGAATCGAAAGAGTATTGGGAACATACGTATATGTTGTTTATTGACTGATTCCTCATCCCACACCCGCTGTATAAAGTCTCTTTCGAGACCCGTGCTCTTGGAAGGGCTTCCGCCACACTCATCCGGTTCCCTGAAGACTCCAATATTTCCATCGTCTCAGGCTCAACTTTGTGGAAGTTCATTTTATCGTAAATGAAAAGGAAACCTTTGTTATATTCCACCAATTTATTCTCAGGTACAACTAGTTTCCCCAGGGAAGTGTGATAGGCCCACTTTTATTTCTTTTATATATCAATGACCTCGGCAGTGTTGTAGTAAATAGTAGAATTCGGCTTTTCGCAGATGATGCAGTAGTGTATAGAGAAATTAGTAGTCCGGGAGACAAGGCATCGTTAGAAAAGGACCTCAAAGCAATTCAGGCGTGGTGCGATAAATGGAAACTGAAACTGAACATAAAAAAGTGCGTGACAGTAAATTTGTGGAAAAGGAAAAACTCGATAGAAAGAAACTCTATGATTCAAGGAACGGAATTAGAAAACGTGGAATCAGTTAAGTACTTTGGGGTAACACTTACTCAGGATCTATCATGGGGGAAACATATCAGGGAAATATGCAGTCAAGCAAATAGAAAGTTGGGGTTTATTAAAAGAATATTAGGGAAAAGTGAGGAGAGGGTGAAGGAACGATGCTATTTTTCAATTGTTATACCACACTTAGAATATGCTGCGAGCCTATGGGACCCTTATGAAGCAGGCTTAACTTACGAATTAGTTTGAGTACAACGAAGAGCGGCGAGATATGTAAAAGGGTGTTACGATAGGGAAAGCAGTGTGTCTGTATGTCAGCCGAATTGGGATGGGAATCGCTGTCACAACGCAGGCTGAATTATAGACTTAATCTTCTGGGAAAATTTAAGGAGGGACATTTCATTAATGACGTTAATCATATATTGCTGGCTCCGACTTATTATGGTAGGCTCGATAATTCTAATAAAATTAAGGAGATACATTACAGGACGGACAGGTTTAAAATGCCATTTTTTCCGCGTACGATTCGAGATCAGAACGTTAAACATCGCGTAAATCGGTAATAATTATAGAGGTAATATTCAAAGTAGGTCGATATTATATTTTTTTTATTACCTGCATGTTCAAATCAACGTGTGACTTGCATGCAATACCTTTGTTTATGCATGCATGAGTATCTATGAAATTGGTGTCGGGTTTCAAGGCATACATGGTATTCATGGCTGTGCCCTGCATGATTGGGATTTGGTAGTTTTTCTTCTTTTTTTCCCCAATTACTTTTAAAGGTGTAGTGCTTGTTTTGTGGTGTTCATTTTTGTTTGTTGTGTCATTGTTCCTGGTGTGGATGCACCCCCTGTCACACACCCTCGAGGTGGCTTGCAGGGTATGTCGTAGATATAGATATAGTTTCGACGCAGCGGCGGTACCTGAAGATGACGCCGCTACGTCGAAACTAGTTGTACCTGAGAATAAATTGGTGGAATATAACAAAGTTTTCCTTTTCATTTACGACTCAAATATTTATATATTTGCATCATTATTCATTGAGGAATATTTACGGGGCAAACCTCTTCACGGGAAACGAAGGGCCATGAAGAGAACACTGCACCTCCAGTCATTGGTAATTGTTATAAAACGGAGGCGAAGGTGATCAAACGGCCGCGAGTTCTTCTGCTAGCATGCGAGACGCATTCATTGCAGCCAATGGGCTTGCTGGCGTCAGCGTCGGCGGCGACCACGGAGGGTGGTCTGCCAAACGACGCCCAAACCGGTTAAACCGGAAGCAGGGGTCAGAGATAGCTTCCCGGCCGAATCGAGCGTCTCCGCGGACGAACCGGAAGAGGTCAGGTTGCCATCGTCGCCCTTGAGCAAGCCAAGAAGCCTTTCGGCCCTGAAACGCGTTTCTTGAGTAAAACGAATCGTACGCCAGGCAAGTTTGCCGAATTCACGAAAGATTCACGGAGGAACGTGACGAGGGATGGCGATGAATAATTCTACATCTACATCTACATGATACCCTGCAAGCCACCGCGAGGGTGTGTGGCAGGGGGTGAAGATCACCAAGCATGCACTACCGACATGCAAACAAGCAGCTATAGGGTCTCATGCAACTAGATTGTTAGTACCTACAGTATTTAAGGGGTTAATACATGCATCATTCACTACAGAGTACTCTAAAATATTTCCCCTACTTATCCCTTAGCTGTACTGCCTATTATGTTCTCTTATAGTACGGGGGAAAATGCCATTTTGAATCTATCGATACGACAATCTATCTCTCTAATCTTGTTTATCTGTTCGAATCTAGCATAATACGCTGGTGTTTTTAATATGTGCCTAACATCTTCAGTAAAGCTATCCGATTGAAATTTCAGTAATAGTTTTAATCTGTACTTTAACCTACGCTCTGATAATGATTCCCAACCTAATTCTTGTATTAATTCTGATACACCATTCAACCTATCGTAACACCTTTTAGCGAACCTAGCTGCTCTACGCTGCACACTGTCTAGTTCTCTCATCAAACCTAAATGCATTCGGATCCCATACACTGGCTGCATGCTCAAGGTGGGGGGCCTAACTAGTGTTCTATTATATAAAGAAGACATTCCATAACTTTGTAAGTGGAATAGGAATGGAGACTATTTCATTTTTGACCGGCTCCTTTGCAGTATATAATAATTAATTACGGAAAAGAACAGAAAAAATGGGAAAATTGGCGTTTCATATAGCATTTAAAAATAGGGAAATATGGATGGACGAATAGTTGTAGCCTTTTCAAGGAAGGTGGGTGTTCAGACAGTATTTGATAACCCGCATAATATGACAGCGAACTTTATTCGTAATCAGATACAAGAATATTCTACACCCTAACTATGTGAATGAGCTCTGGAAAACATGCTACGGAACTTTTAGGTAGACAACGTCCATAGTAGCAGAAAGTCGTCCAATTTTGCTATCTGGGCGTAATATGACACTTGGCAATTTTATTATCCTCTGCTACTCTTAGTAATCAGCACATTAATAATGACCGAATCGCTCTTGTTAGCAATCTTGACGAAGTGAAAGGAAGAAATGATACATTCTGGTAAACAAAACTTAATCGCTATGAGGAGTCAGAATAGAGATTCCAGAGTACAGGTCAATCCGCGGGGGAAAAATCGTGGAAGAATTTGACAGAACATGCAGAGTAATTTTAGAAGGTCAGAGAAAAACAGATAAAAAAGACAAACATGATAAATAATCAAATTTAGATCAAATAGTGGGTCCGTTAAAAAATTATCGAGGAAAATTTTAGTTGGAAAAGAGGACCAAGAGAGAAATCTTTTGGGTGAAAGAATTCCTGTGATAGTAGTGAATTGTCGTAGTTTAAGAATTAAGTAGCAGAATTTCACCACCTCATAACAATTACTGATGCAGATATAATCGTAGGTACAGAAAGCTGGCTTTCGAAGGACATATCAGATTATGAAGTATTCCCGAAGTGTTTTACCGTGTACAGAAAGGATAGAATAAGCAGAAACGGAGAAGGAGTATTTATAGCTGTGAAGGAACCGTATGTCAGTAGAAGAGACCTCCTTTCAGAGCGCAATGTAGAAAGTATTTGGTGTTCCGTTAAAAGTAAAAGTACTAACGCAAAAAAGATATATGTAGGTGCATATTACAGGTCACCGGACGCTGACGTCAATTCTATAATGGAACTAGAGTCAGAGATACGTACATTACTTTCTCGGAACAACGATAGGGGAAAAAAGTAAGTGGAGACTTCAATCTCCCTTCGATAGACTGGAATACGTGTAGTTTCATAACAGGAGGTAAGGATAAGAAACTCTGCGAATCACTGTTGAACACCTTTACGTCACATTCTTTACAGCAGCTAGTAACAGAACCGACCAGGGGAAACAACATTGTAGACTTATTAGCAACAAATATACCCGAAAGAGTTCTAAATACAGTTACAGACACAGGAATTAGTGATCATAAAATAGTTCATGCCATAAGCGACAGCGGACATGCGGAGAGACTGGGCGCACGTCCCTGTCGCGACCCACCTTCAACTCAACCGCGTCGGTCCCGCACACCCGCGCTTATATACCTTGGCGCGGCCAATATGGCCGGCCTTGGCATAAAGCTACGGGAGTACGGTCCGCGATGGACGGTCGGCAAGGTTGGCCGCGGTAGGGACGTACCTCCAGGACACGTGACGTGTCACATCCTTTATTAATTGCATATAAAGTTGTACATAGGTATCGTAATTGAATAACAATCCGGTGCCCCGGCGGAGGGCCGACAGCACCGCTTGGTTGTCAGTATACATTAGTAATGTGCAAAACTCAGGAAGATTATGGTACATAAATAGGGCTCCCTGGAGCGCCGCCGTAGCTTCGGCAAAATAAATTGGTAGCTGGTTAGGGAAGGCTTCAGACTTGATCAGGTCCAGGCTGGGGCACACCACTGCCCAGCGGAAGGGCGTTGCATCACAATGCGCTGTAAACGTTAGTTCGTATTGCAAACACTGCCTCGTGCGATGAAATAACTGTTCATCAAAGAAACGTAAAAGCCAGGTTGTCTTGCGCTGGTAGGTATTATTGATGAGGAAGTAGGGTAGATGAAGTATGTAGCATACCCAGGCAACGTACCCAGCGATCTTGGGTATGTCAAGTGCTCGGAGACGGGGTAAAATACATATAGCAGAGTGTAAACGAACAAGGGCCGCCGGAGTCAATCGCAAGGTGGAGGCGACTGTGTTAATAATCACGCCCAAGTAATTTAGGGTCTGGCGGGGTTTCACTATACACTTGTCCCAATTTAATGAGATTCCTAACGTGTCGGTCAAAAACTGCGTCACTTTCTCCACCAGAAGGGTGGTTTCACGTCTATCTTCGGATCCTACAAGGAGCCAATCGTCTAAATACGGTATTAAACACATTTGGAAACGGTGGAACACTTCCCTGGAGACGGCCCTCGCCCAGCGCTGCATTATGGCCGGCGCTAGGCAGTGCCCCATGGGTAACCTCTGAAAGGTATAGTATTGCCGGTCGGCTCGAATCCCATAGAATGCACGATGTTCTTGTTGGACGCACAGTTGGAAGAAGGCGTCCTTCAAATCAAGTTTCGCTTCGGTGTACCAAGCGTATCGTAAACTGGGATTCGTCAGAAGAGTACTGGGTAAATGTGACGATCATGTACGAGAAATCAGCTACTTTTCCCTTGTTAGACCTCATTTGGAATATGCTTCCAGTGTATGGGATCCCTACGAAATCGGTCTAAATAACGAACTTGAACGTGTGCAGCGAAGATCGGCAAGATTTGTAAAGGGACGATACGATAACCATATATGGTTAAGCCATCAAATGATGTCTTAACCGCTGAAACGCGTTGTACCACTAATAAATAAACCTGTGGAATAAGTGCCATATCTTGTGGACCATATTCACAAAATTAGAGAAGTTGATTGTTGAATTGACAGATCCAAAATGTCATTTTTTCCGCGTACAATTAGGGATATGAGTAACGGTAAATATATCCAGTACGAGTGTAGTAATGGATAACATTGGTAGCTGCATGTTGGTATAAGGACTTAAAACCAACCCAACTAATTAAATAATGTAGTTTTGAACAGTATATAATTACTAATTCTTTTTTATGCATGATATGTAGTGCATGTTTGGTGAGAATTCACCCCCTGCCACACACCTTATTGGTTGCTTGGGGGGTATTATGTAGATATGTACCTATATGCCCTACGCGCCAGTGCCGACACGGCGATGCCAGTTGGCTCCCTAGCTACCTGAGATCTCCGCCGCTGCCGTGGCGTTGACGGCGCAGCCAGGGAAATCACTTCGATGCGCGGCTTGCGAAAGCGATTGATTGAAGCGAAACCCGGCTACGTCACTGCACGCCCCCAATTGTCACTGCGGGTGGAATGAGGCAGTCAGGCAGATGCGTTGCCTTGTGCTTCACGTCAGCGGATTAAGTGGTCACAGCGTCTGAGTCCACGTGATGAGTGCAGGGTGTGTGGCAGAGGGTTAAGATCGCGAAACTCTTACTACTTTCATGCAACTTGTTCCTCATGATGAATTAATTTTGAAGTCACAGGGTTTTTGTCTATATAAAGACGTTGTATGTTGGGCAAAAGGATTCTTAAGTGGGCGAGAACATATGGTTGTCACGGGTATCATGTCGGACACAAAGTCACATCGGGAGTTCCCCAGGGTAGCGTTGTAGGTCCGCTTCTATTTCTTTTATACATAAATGATTTGGGTACCGTAGTTAGTAGTAAGCTTAGACTTTTTGCGGACGATGCGGTAGTGTACAGGGGTATATCAAAAGGAGAGGACACGAAATCACTTAGCAAGGATTTAGATGCAATTCAAGCGTGGTGCGACAAATGGCAGTTAGAACTTAACCTTAAAAAGTGCGTAGCTATGTGATAGTGGATGGGATATGCGATAGTGGGATTCGAATATATTATTTTTCATCAGAGAACTGGAGAGTGTAAGGCGTAGCGCAGCTAGGTTCGTTAAAAGTTGTTACGATAGGTTGAGTAGTGTATCAGAATTATTACAAAAAGTAGGGTGGGAATCGTTATCAGAACCTAGGTTAAAGTACAGATTAAATCTATTAGAAAATTTTCAATCGGACAGCTTTACTGAAGATGTTAGGCACAAATTGAAAAATCCAGCGTATTACTCTGCATTCTACCAGATAAATAAGATTAGATAATTAGATTGTCGTACTGATAGATTCAAAATGGCATTTTTCCCCCGTACTATAAGAGAACAGAATAGGCAGCATAGGAAAGAGATAGGTAGGAGAAATATTTTAGAGCAGTCTGTAGTGCATGATGCATGTATTAATTCCTTAAATACAATATATACTAAAATATAGTTGCATGAAACCCTATAGTTGCTTGTTTCCATGTCAATAGTGCATGCTTTGTGATCTTCATCCCCCGCCACACACCATTCTGGTGGCTTGCAGGGTATCGCGCAGATGTAGATGAACATGTGATATTTCTTTCTCCCTTTATTCCCTGAATAATTGTTTTAGTTCCTTAAACTCTTTGCGAAGGGCTGCTTTAGATATTTGATAATGCCTAATGATATTGTTTCGACCTTTATAATGTTTTTCTTCATTATATTTAGAATGGTCAGTTTTACACACCTTTTCAAACATTTTCTAACGCCACTATTGTACCATCTTGGTTCTTTATACTCGCTCTTATGCCTTGTAAGTATATATTTTCCGTCCAATGACGCGTAATTTGAGGGAACTCTTTCCACGTACTCCCCGCATATCTGTATTTTCTGAATTTCTCAAAATTTTCAAAATATATTTGTAAATCACCTTCGGATCTGTTTAATTCCTTATCTCTGAAACGGTATGTTTTTCTTTTTAATGTAATGTTATTTACGTTGCTGAAAGGAAATTAAACGTTTACTACTTAAACACGTCGGTATCGACGGAGATATGTTCCGAGAGGAGTTGGTCCTCCTAATTCAATCGGTCGAGCTGTGCTCCGAAATCAAACAAAGCCGGACTAAATTCCAAAATTGCTTTTTTTAAAATAGAGATTTGAAACTTGGTTCGTATACACCAAAATGTTTTGTAAACATAGAATGGTAAGTTTGTTTTGCGTCATCTTAGGCGTTACTTAGATACGGAGGCTTAAACATGACCAAATTTTTAAAAAATATCCCCGATTTCACAAAATAGCGAACTTTTTTCAGACTAAATTTTACGCAAAACTGTAAAAATGTAATCGGTTCAACGAAATTTGTCTCCCGAGTCAACTGTACCAGTGTATTAATTGAAGACATCTCAAGATTTCTCCGTAAAAATCTTTGAATAATATTTGCGATTCCGAATATAAATTCGATTTTTCCGATCGTGACCCGGCTCCGTGCAGCGAGGCCTGGAAATACCGTGACTCCGTTGTATTGTTGTAGTTGTTGTGACCCTTGACTCCTCGAGTTCGCTTTTGTAAAGCTATGCGCGTTGTCACTGATTTCTAAAGATTCCATATTGAAGACATTGTTTGAGGTTCGAGCGAGTGTAACTCAGGTGAAAGTGTTTTCTTCGGTGACGGAATCATGTCGCAAATTGTGATCTTCTCTCAGCGCTTGAGAAAGAGTGCGGGTTCTCGGTGTACCACGCTGAGTTTCTAGCAGAAGCGGAAATTGGGAATCTCTTTCTTGCCCTTCACCCTTCTGCCTTCCTTCCCCAACTGCACCCTCAGCCTTACTCCAGGAAAAGGATGTTTCTACATCTACATCAATATAATACCCTGCAAGCCAACATAAGGTGTGTGGCAGTGAGGTAACTCTCACCAAACATGCACTGCATATCATGCATAAAAAAGGAATAGTACTTGTATATGTACTGCACAAAACTACGTTATTTAAAAAAAGATAAAAATAGCAAAACATACATGCAAAAACATGCCGTTAGTTGGATTAGCTATAAGTCCTCTTCCAACATGCAGCTACCAATATTATCCATTGCTACACTCGTACTGGATATATTTACCGTTATTCATATCCCTAATTGTACGAGGAAAAAAGGACATTTTGAATCTGTCAGTTCGGCAATCAATTTCTCTAATTTTGTTATTATGGTCCAGCTTACCATAGTTAGTTGGGGTTCGCAAAATATTTTTAACATCATCACTGAAAATATTGTCTTGGAATTTGTTTAAGAGATTCAGTCTAAATTTCAACCTGCGATCTGAAAATGATTCCCAATTTAATTTATTTAATAGACTGGTTACGCTAGTATGGTTATCATACCGTCCCTTTACAAATCTTGCCGATCTTCGTTGCACACGTTCAATTCATTATTTAGACCGATTTCGTAGGGATCCCATACACTGGCAGCATATTCCAAATGAGGTCTAACAATGGAAAAGTAGCTGATTTCTCGTGCATGATCGTCACATTTACCCAGTACTCTTCTGACGAATCCCAGTTTACGATACGCTTGACCCATTATTTCACGTATGTGTTTACCCCAGGAAAGATCATGTGTCAGTCTTATTCCAAGATGTTTAATGGATTCCACGTTTCATAATTCATTATTACTTATTTTGTAAGTACTAGGAGGAGAGCTATTCCTTTTCCAAAAATTCATTACAAGACACTTTTTAAAGTTTAATTCTAACTGCCATGTATCACACCAATTTTCAATTTGGTTGTAGGTCAATATTTAAATATTCTTTATCGTTTGGACAATGAATTTCCATGTACACTACTGCGTCATCGGCAAATAGACGAAGCTTACTTTTTTCCACCTTATGGATACATTTATGTACAAAAGGAACAGGAGTGGACCTATCACACTATCTTTTAGGACACCCGAAGTGGCTTTAATTGCCGGTGAATGATGTTTCATGTTTCATGACATCGCGCAGCCCTTTAAGGGTGCTCCCTAGCGGCCTCTAAAAGCCCGTTGCAGATGCTTAAGATGAACGCGACTACGACTTTATCGTAGCTGCTGGTATTTTGGAAAATTTTCCCATTGTAGCAAAAGAATTGCTTTTTTGCGTAAATGGAATGGATTTCTTATTGGTTTATTTGTTAGTTTATAAAAAATAGCCAAACTTTCCATTTTTGTCCCTTTTTAGTCGCTATTTGCGAAGCCTAGAATAGGAACAGAGGATTTTACTTCCACTCTAGAGAAAGCTTGATCCTTCATCTACACATTCAAACAACAACTTTTGATGCTATTTCTATAGCTAGGTCATAATAGTAAACCCTGTGGAGCATGTTTTGCGTTTTTAAACTCGTTGTGCACTGAAGTTCCGACCGAAGATTTCTGTCTTAGCGGTCTACCCCCACTCCTTCCCTAAGGCGTTCCACCCCTCTTGTTTACGAAACTCCAGATGTGTTAGTTCTGTGAGAGAGCGCGAGGGTTCTAGAGCGGTGTCAGGTTACCTCTTCTAAGATAACACCCCCCCAGCTGAGTCGTCGAAGAGCCGAGGAATTCTTTCTGGCAGTCGTGGAAATTGGAAAGCATATTTCGATGACGGCTCATAAGTTTTATATGGCAAATTCGCGAATATGTGGAAATGTTATTACTACACGTATTAAATAAAGATTCTCCACGAGAAATGGATTGGAAACGGCATGGTTACTTATCACGTTTATCACACGTATCATTTATTTCAGTGAAGAGCACGTGATTCATGAAGAAAATTCATCGGGTCATTATTTTAACATTTTCAGCTATAAAAAATTACCGAACTGAATTACCGGTCACCAATATGATATGTATAGGGCTAGGTTACGCCCGAATGGCGGAAATGAGTACAATTTTTAACGTTCCGCACATGGCCAGCCAAACATTCCCGAATAAGCAAGTCGACATCGCTCCTGCCATACATGATGTTGCTTGGGAGGAGATGAAGAAAGCGGCTATGGATGAAAGTGAATTTGCGATCAAAGCAGGGAAGTGGATTAAGATGGTACACCTTTGAATACGGTGGTGTGTGACGGATCATGGGAAAAAGATCATACCGCACAAACTATATATAGGTATACCTAACTCTTTGTCAGGAGTGGTACGTATATTGTTCTTGGACGCCAAATCGGTCGCTATTAATGCAAACACATTTTCAGGCTTACGTTGTGGGATTTATAACTAAAAAAGTAACATTTATTGGAGTAAGAAATAAGTACTGCATTATGTACGCAAGCAGGTTCAAAAGACCCTACGAATAATGAAAGGCCTCACACATGTTTTAAGAACTGGAGTTCTTCTTATACGGCAATGGAAGCAGATACCATAGTAGAAGGCTTCAAAACAGTGTTAAAATGTATAATTTTAAGTGCTATACACTCATAGGTAAGAAGTACTCCAGTATGTGTCAAGCTTTCAAGAAGACGACTATCTATATGCTCCACTAAATTCAATAATTTTTTAAGGCGATGGAGATACTAGCATCATGCAAAGACTTGTATTGCCATACGGTGTAGACCTTCCTGTTCTAAAGGTGGAATGCTCGAACCATTTGCTTCGAAATACTGCAACCGCATCAGAGATGTAGTAAGGAAAACGAATAACTGGAAATGCCATGCACCAGTAACTATTAGGAAAAATATTGGAGACAACTTACATCGGTTAAGGAATGCGGTACCTTCTGCCATAAAATTTAGAAAGAGTACGTTAACTGCTGACCCCAAGGAGCTACAGAAAGACATTATGAATGGCCCCCGGCTTGTTTTCGAGGATCATAGCAAATGTGCGGCGTACTTTTGTCGTGGACCAAAGTCTCATGAGGAGAACCGTGTGCCTCTGTTGATGAACTTTGGGGTATGGGACGATGTCATGTCAGTAGATAAACTCCTGGGCCAACCAAACTCCCAGCTTTATCCTGGACGTAACCAACAATCAAGCAGAATCCTTCAACTCATGTGTGGCAAAATATGTAGGAGGGAAAAGAGTAAATTTCGCTTTCATCTACATCTATCTACATCTACATAATACCCTGCAAACCACCACAAGGGTGTGTGGCAGGGGGTCATTTCTCACCAAACATACACTACATATCATGCATAAAAAAGGAATAGTATTAATATAGTAGTCAGAACTACACTATTTAAAAAAGATAGAAATTGCAGAGCAAACATGCAAAAACATTCTGTTAGTAGTTGAATGAGAAGCAGTAACTTTGTAATTCCACATGTATTTATTGCAAACGACCTAGGTTTCGACGTAGCACGTCGCACGTCATCATCAGGTGACAACACCTGATGATGACGTGCTACGTCGAAACCTAGGTCGTTTGCAATAAATACATGTGGAATTACAAAGTTACTGCTTCTCATTCAATATGCTAAGCAAATTCCATGAAGTCACGCCTGAAACAACGGAATTCTGTTAGTAGGGTTAGCTTTAAGTACTCATACCAACATGCAGCTACCAACGCTATTCATTGCTACTCTACGATAGGACATATTTACCGTTATTCGTATCTCTAATTGTACGAGGGAAAAAGGACATTTTGAATCGGTCAGTTCGGCAATCAATTTCTCTAATTTAATGATTATGGTCCAGTCTGCCATAGTAAGTTGGGGTTCGTAAAATATTTTTAACATCATCACTGAAAATATTGCCTTGGAATTTGTTTAAGAGATTAAGTCTAAATTTCAACCTGCGATCTGACAATGATTCCCATTTCAATTCATTTAATAGACTGGTTACGCCAATATAATTATCGTATCGTCCCTTTACAAATCTTGCCGATCTTCGCTGCACACGTTTAAGCGGGGGTCATATCAAACTAGGTGTGAAGTGGCCGCTTCAGCTTTCAATGCAGGACCAGATGTTCATACATTGATACACAGCAGCATCACAAACAAGAGTCCAGGATTTTTTACGAAAATATTCAAACTGGCCTCCGAAAAAAGGCAGAGATGCGAAAAAAGGCAGAGATGCGAAAAAAGGCAGAGATGCGAGCAAAGCGACGTCTTGAATGTAAAGGACAATTGGAACATCCTGCCCAGCATTATGGCCTGCATGGCCCACAAAATATCGAGAAGGAGTTTGAAATCGACTTAACTGTGAGATATGATTTCCTAAATTCCCTGAAATTAGGCGAGGAGCAAACAAGACAACTGGAAGCATATACCAAAACTCAACGCCTCTGTCAAACATGGCATGTTTAGCGGAGAAAAAGGCTCACCGCCTCTACCTTTGCTCGAGTTTGTAAATTAAGAGCAGGAACCTCTCGGGAGAAGACTGTTCAGTCTTTACTCTACCCATCTTTTCGCGGAAATAAAGCCACCGACTATGGAATTGCGGGTGAGGCATTGGCGACAGCGGAGTACGAGAGATTCAGGGGCAATACGGTTAACCCATCAGGACGTTCTGTCGATAGGAGGACCTCCTACATAGCAGCAACGCCAGATGGCGTCCTGTCAGATGTCGATGGAATAGTCGAGGTGAAATGTCCATACGTATGCATGGATGCGCATCCAACGCATGCTGTCTCTCAAAAGAAATTAGCATCTTGTGAGATTATAGACGGCGAAGCTGCTCTGAAAGTAAAGAGTGATTATTTTTACTAGATCCAAGGTCAACTCCATATCACGGAGAAGAAATACTGCCACCTTATTTTTTGGAGCCAGTTAGGTATGGCAATTTTGCGATTGACAGAGATTATGACTTCTGGTCAAAATATATGGAGGATAAGTTTTAAAAATTTTACAAGGACAGCCTTTTGCCAGAAATTCTACATCACATTTAAAAGCTGTTGAACGAGAGTTTGATGGTGACGTGGGAGAATAATACTTACCCTGACACTCATTGAAAAACCATTCCATTTCCCTTTGAGACCTAATCATCTTCTGAGAGTGTGGATTGTAGCCTTATTTGAAGAGCTTTCATCATTTTTCCTTGACTTTGTTTATTCATGTTCCTTATCCTTTTATAAATACTAACGCAGGATCAAGTTCTCCCAAAATTTTAATAGCATGCGAATTGTTTTCTCTTATCATGTTTTCATGTATTACTAATATAACAAATATATTATGCAAATCCGTGTGCTTCCCTTGTTTTTCATAGCACTGTGATATTTTTAAAGCAGTTTGTTGACATTTGCTGTTCAATTTCACTCTGCATTTCTAAAATATGTAAACATTCTTTAGATAATCCGTGTTTGAAGAGTATATTGTATTTTTGACTTGGCTTATTTTGGGGGAATTTCATAGAACGGCCTACACTGAAACCAATAGCCCAATGAAAGATTTTTGTCATACTTTGTTGGAACTATTCTTTTAAATTATGCCACAAATTTTCCACTTTTCATCCTACATCTGTTGTGCATATTCTAACTCGGAGTTTCATGAGTTTAGACAAAGATGAATTTCATAATGGGCGTAAAATATAGACGAGCAAGCAAAAATCTAGAGATATCTGGGTTTGATTCCCGATAAAGGCGAACGATATTTCCTCTGCGGCATCGTCGCGCTTCTACCTTGCCGTTGTCGCTTTGCGGGTAATACCGCGGTTAGTTAGTGGCAAGCTCAAATAAATTTAACCAGACCAGGGGGCATAGGTACCTACAAGACTTTAGGTTATCTGATAGAATGACAATGGCTGCATAAAATTCATAACGGCCACGCCTGCTGCTAAGGAAAGCGAATGTGTATTCTCCAAGGGGTTGAAAAAAAACTTGTCGATTCGGGAATATGCAGCCATAGATTTTTGTAACAATTTCTAAAATTTCTTTTCTAGACTGAAAATTTTAATTTAGCAGCACTGTTCCCGGTCCGAAGAAGGATAATACCCACAAGACTTCTTTAGGATGAGGATTTCCCTCACCATCATCCTTGCCTCTCGCTTATCAATTACGACTGCTAATCAAAAGTATTAAATTTCGCTTTTTGCCTTTCCGCAGGCAAACCTTCCTTCCCCCCCCCCACCCCCCCCACCCCCCCCCCCACCCCCCCCCATTCTTCCTCTTTCCCCTCTCTTCTTCCGATTCCAAGCGTTCCGGCTTGTGCCCTGCGAGAACCGATAAATAGGGACTTTCACTTGCCAATTGGGGAGGGAGGGGGTCTAAACAAAACATCATTGCAAGTGCAAGTCGGGAGGAATAATTCTTCCATTATCAAAAGTGAAAACGATGCCCAGAAACTGTACTGGAAGATTTGAGACCCCGTCATCAGGTCAGAAATAAGAAAAGGTCGGGTTGAGACATCTGGGTTGACCGAGGGGGAGATAACAAACCACTTAGGGGGAGGCGAGCGATGCTCGGCAAGCTATCATGTTACATCTAGAGGAGGGGGAGAAGGGGGAGGAGGAGGGGGAGAAGGGGGGGGAGAGGGCCTTCCCTTTCCACTTTTTAATCCCGCCACCTATGCGGGGAATCGTAGAACTACAATAGAAAAGCCGTTACATATGAGAGTGGCCTCAGCTAGGCAGCCCCCTTAAGGCGAATGGTGAGTGGCCTATGGTGTGAATCTCCCCTGCCAAGATGGAACCACAGTCGATGACTGTCAGCGCTCCATGACACTAACTAAGTGACCTGACCATTCCCAAATATGGCCTTCGTCTCCCCTCGGACACCGGCTGCACCCTCCCCTACATCGCCCATACCCTTGCCCCACTCCTAACATTGCAACATCGCAGCAGTTTTACAATGTCTCGCTCGGACTGCGTCTAGCCAGAATATCTCGCCTCGGCTGCCTCTGGCGTGAACCGGCAACCCACCCACCCTTTTCCTTTTCTGTGGGAACTGGGAAGCCGTCGCAAGCATTGGTCATTATTCTTTATTCATCGTTTTCTGCAATATATTTTTCACTATTTGTATCGGAAGAAGACTGCATGATGACTGGCGAAAAGATAGTCCTAAAAATAGAGCAATGCGGCGAAAGCCTCGAATCCCAAGGATGTTCATCAGAAGCCACTGGGTAGCCTCGAAAACAATCCACATCGCTCTTACTAAATGGAAAATATTCTACAGCACCTGGTAAGGTAGGAAATAAGACGAGTTCAAGAGGTCGGCAGGAGAGGAATTAGGAATTTTCTTTCCAGCAGCGCATCACACATCACCATTGCTATGATAACATTTATCATAGTTTTTTAACAGACTAAAGGTAGGATTTCACAAAGCATCTCCATTCACTGTCAACCCCCTCATCTCGGCGTATTTTTTTTGCATCCGCACCACTTTCCAACACCCCTCATCTGACATGCTTCACAACCCTCTTCTCCTTTTTCCAAGCATTCCACCCTCAAGAGCTATCTTCAACATCCTCTCGCCACCTATATACCTACTCGCCCCAGTGACATGCTTTGTCTTATCCTGATTTCCAAATATCTTCCCTCCCCCAATGTCCACTGAATCCGCTTTAATTTTCTTTTCGCTCCGTCCTACGAAGATGACGGCACGAAAGATGTCTGAATCACTTTTCAGGTGGTGAGCCTGAATGGTATGTTATAACATACTAATGTGTGCTAAATACTTGCTTCTATCTTCTATACTGAAGTGTCATACGTTAAGTTACTTCAGGACGGATTTCAAAAAGGAGTCCGTGTTCTGTTCCCTCTGTAAAAGAGCGCAGCTTATTCTAGGCAAAATTGGAATAAAATACTAATCAACAGAGTAAAAAAGGCTTCAGGTGGGCATTCCTTGATATCAAATCGGCTGTAACAGAACTCGAGTGACATGCAGAATAGTAAAACGGGTAGTAGAGAGTAGAGTGATAGGAGCAAAGTCCTCACGCGGATCATATTCCGGCCAGAATAATTGGACCCGATGGAATATTACGCCCTGCATTCGATGCTTGCAGAAACCCCTTGACCTGCTCAGAAGGGGCTGCGGGGCATATGTTCTACTCGTAGCAAAATTCAATAAAAAACTTTCACAACTAATTACTGTCAGGAGTAAAACCTGGATGTTTTCACATAAAAGCTTGGCCAGTAACAGCAGCAGAATAGAGAACATTGGAAGCGATGGAAATGAGTGGTGTTGTAGAAGATTAATGAAGATCAAACGTACAGACTGAAATACGAATAAAGAAGTTGTACGAAGATTTGGGGAAAGTCGTTTTCTGTAGATGATTTGCATTAGGAGATAATCTCATCGGACATACTATGAGGCATAACAGCCTCCTGATGACAATCATTGAAGGAATAGGAGACGGATAGAATTACCACGGAAGGCCAAGGATAGATTATCGTAGGCAAATAAATGGATACGTAAAGGTAAGAAAGTATGAGGGAGTAAAGAGGTTCGTTGAGAAGAGTGCAGATTGTAGAGCTACAGCATAGGTACCAATTTTCGGATTGATGGCATTTTATAGATGGCAATAATAAATGTACTTTAACACTATTCAAACTTTTATTTCCGGTTCTCTTGTTTCCATAGATCGGAAAAGTCGGGGGTCAATTATTTCGGGAAGCAAAGCTTTATTATACAATTAAAGAAATTTGTTCTCCATGCGATTCTTCCAGAATTCACCATTCCGGAAGATTATTTGGATTTTGCAGTCCATAGGAGTCCACACCATAAAATTACAAAAGGAATATCGGGAAACATGTAATTGTCCCTGAATTTCGTAGTAATAATTATGGTTTAAAACCATTGGTTTTCTTGAGTTTAAGATCCTCATCCAAGCAAAAACACTTTATTTCCTCAGCTGCCTGTTTTAATGTCATATGTTCCGATGATATTGGACATTTTACTTCAATGATGCTGCATCAATTGTTTTTCCATCAGGCGAGGCTGCTAGGAAACAGTGTCCGGGATCAACAAAAAGGCCACATGGAAACTCTGCTACCCGTTAACTCCTCATATTTCTTAATCGCATAAATTCATTTAGGCTACCGTATCTCATTGTATCATTTTCAGATGACTGGGCATAAAACTTTTCTTTTCTTTGTCTTTTCACAAGTGATTTTCCCTTCTCCTACAAATAACACCAAAATTTGATTACGTCAATCTATTCTGTCTTTCATCAAACCATTGCTCACATTCGGTTTGGACCCGCGTCTCTCTCTCTCTAGAGCTTCTGTTGACCCCTCAACCGTCAATTTCTTTATCAGCTCTTCGATTTCTACATCCATTTCCTATTGGTCCATGTCCAATTTCTGACAGAACTCTCCATAATCCTTAGTTTCTTTTGCCTCATAAATTTCCCTAACTTTCCTCTTAGGCTTTTTTGCGAGACACCTCCTAGTTGACTGTTAGCGTTTAGGCCTTCGCTCGCCAAGTCTGTGTATACTTTTGAAAGGGCTTCTTCCAAATATCATTTTCTACGCAGAATAATTCCACCCTGGTCCCAGCTGAAAATCAAGCCCCTGCACCCTGCACACGATGAGCATACAAACTACTTTTTCCGCGGTTCACTTGCTTGCCTCCCATACACTTAGCCACTAACGACAAAATTCTCCGCCAGATTACTAGTGTCAATCATGGCTAGCATAATTTATTTCCATACCTAGGGTTTTAATAATTCGTTGACTCTTTCCAGGGCACCCATCTCCTTGTCGTTGAAAATGTTTTCCCTCCCCTCCTGATCATTGCAGTTTTATACTTTGCAATTCGTGTGCTGTTGAATACGCGAAGCGGCCCGTTTTTTAGATCCTCAACTAGTGAGTTGCAGCCATATTTTTCTTTTACTTTCTTTTGTTAGAAATAGTTTCAATTCAGGGTGTTCATCCAGAATTTTGAAGATGGATTTTGTATAACATGTAACCTCGTGACTAGAACAATCACTTTTCTTAACCAGTTTCCCACATGGAACGGATTCACGCACCTTTTCAAAAGCACTCGAATCACCACTGCCTACGAGGATATGGTATTGAAAGAAAAGTAATTGCATCTCCTCGCTCTATCGAAATGCCTGAACAGACATGTCAGCTTCCATGCCACGTGATGATCCACTTATGGTGACCAACAACTATATTTGAAGAAAATAAGGGAGATTTCCATATTCTTGACCAAAAATAAGGGAGATTTAGAACACGGCAAAATTTCATAACAAAAAAGAAAAAAGCTATGCAGTTATTGTAAACAAAATTAAAAAGAACTTTATTTTATACTTTGAGAAGGCCTAAATATATTTTGCCGCAGATTTTGCTTCATAAAATAGTTTGCCATCACTTTTTTTGTGTTATTAGATTTAAAATTCAATTTGCATTTCGTCATGATTACCGGGGGTTTTACTAATTATATAATTAGTAATTACAAAAAAAACAAAAATAATGCAGGAATATAGGACGTGGCGATTCCAGGCTGAAGATAACTCTCTCTCTCAGGCTGAAGATAAGATATGAGAATAGACCACGTCTTTCTTACTTCGAGGATGGCCCTTTCTGGCAGTTTCCATGATAATCTTTTTTTCAGGGATAATTTAAATCGATGAAATTAATTGTAAATTATTTCTTGACTCACTGAATGTAGAAAAATTTCTTGAAAGATTTACGCAAATATTAGGCAATTGGAAATAGCTCTCGATACGAAAAGTCGAGACGGACTGAGAGCAACGAAGAGGGACGCATAACCTTGCGACACCCTGCGCGCTGTCCTCTTCTCAGCAAAAACACAAGGTTGCAAGATTTGTCTTTCGTTCGTCCCTCCCCTTAAACGCCTCCAGCAGCATGGCCCTCATCCCTCCAGCGGCATCTCTCCCTCCCCTCCCTCATCGCTCCTCGGGTGCTTCGTAATGGTTCCCTGATTTCGCCGCAAGTGACGCTCCTAGCAGCGCGTTTTTAGCGACTTCTAATTATTCTAATTACTAGTTATTACCTTCTCGTAATATTATTTAGAAAATTGGAATTGATTAGTGAAGAAACTCGAAAACTTCGTAGTTTTTCGATTTTTATAAATAACAACGCATTCTGCCATTTTGGTAATTTTTTATCATGTTTTTTAATTTTTTGCAAAATGTAAAAAGCAAAAAAGAATTTCATTGGCCAAAAAAAGTTGATGGTGAAAGATTCATGTCGATAACTTTATTTGCCTAGCTGCGAGAAGAAAAACCGTTTCAGGGGCAGTCACCATTGGCCTTAAGGTACCTATTTAGCAGGTATTTCCACTTGCGCTTTTCCTTTCATTTGTGAAAAGCATTATTTTTTATTGTTAAACTGATCCCTACTTGAGTGATTTGCATTGAACATTTGGGTGCAGTACTCCGTCCGTCGGATGGGTCGTTAAACCGTGTTACCCTTGGCGCCTTTCGGTAAGCCGACGCCGGGTTTCTCTCCACCCTTCCTCCTTTCCCTCCCGTGTGCCTTCCCTCCCAGTATGAAGCGCCTATCATTGCGGGTGCTGAATAAGATGCTAACAACCATGGAAAGGACAATGGCCATACATCAGCTAAAAATAAATAAGAAGAAGACTAACATATTGGTGTGCAGCAAGAGAGAAGAGGCCAAAACCAATGTCAATCTAGGAAAACAGAAACTGGAAGAGGTGAAGGAGTTCTGTTACCCAGGAAGCCGAATAACCAGCGATGGACGAATCAAGAAAGAAACAGTCAGCAGAATAGCCCAGGCAAAGAGGGCATTCTATCAAAAGAAGTATCTACTTACAGCTGGAAATACAAGCGTAGAAGTAAGGAAACAGTTAATCAGAACACACATCTGGAGCATGTTTTTTTTACGGCATTGAGGCATGGACGAAGACAGCAGCGGAGAAGAAAAGGGTAGAAGCATTTGAAATGTGGTGCTACAGAAGAATGCTGAAGATTAAATGGATCGACCGAGTAAGTAACGAGGAAGTGCTAAGAAGAGTGGGAGAAAAGAGAAGTCTGCTGAAAACTCTAAAAAGAAGAAGGGACAATTTAATAAGCCATATCTTAAGACACGATGGTCTGATGAAGACTATCGTCGAGGGAAAAGTGAACGGGAAGATTGGAAAAGGAAGGCCTCGTATGAGATATATGGAACAGGTCGTGAAGAGTGTAAAAGAGAAGAATTACGTCACAATGAAAAGGTTGGCCGATAGAAGAATCGAGTGGAATGCTGCGTCAAACCAATCCTAGGATTGTTGACCCTTGATGATGATGACTTGATATCGCATATGAGTTATAGGTTGGCATTGGTGAAGGAGTGTTATGCCCTGCTAGCTAGTGAATTTCCAAAATTCTGTTTGTCTCTGCTAGTGACTTGAAAAAACGTGACCGACTAAGGCTGAGCGGAAAGAAGCCTCAATTACTGAGTAGGTCGTGGCTTCCGCATTTCACTCTGGCACTTCTCTTCCGTCTGCTATTCGCCATCGCGAGCGTCACGAGAGGTTGGGGGCCCTCTAAGGCCCCGTGACCGCCGTGGGCCCCCCTGTTGGGCGACCGGAGGTGACGTCGGCCCGTGAGGCGACGGCAGCTGATGGCGGAGGGCGGCGTCCTGGCGAATGAGCCCTACATTTGCATGGAAGGCCACTGCAAGTGTGTGTGGCAGGGGTTGGTCCATTTCAATCCAGCGCGTTTTAAATCGGAGAGAACTAAAGTTACGGGAGGGCAGGCCTTTCAAAATACTAGTCCGAGCTTGCACTACGTGTATGTAAGTATACGAGAAATCAGCCACTTTTCCCTTGTTAGACATCATTTGGAATATGTTGCCAGCGTATGGGATCCCTACGAAATCGGTCTAAATAACGAACTTGAACGTGTGCAGTGAAGATCGGCAAGATTTGCAAAGGGACGGTACGATAATTATATTAGCGTAACCAGTCTATTAAATGAATTAAAATGGGAATCATTGTCAGATCATCGGTTGAAATTTAGACTTAATCTCCTAAATAAATTCCAAAATATATATTTTCAGCGATGACGTTAAAAATATTTTGCGAACCCCAACTTGCTATGGTAGACTAGACCATAATTAAAAAAATGAGAAATTGATTGCCGAACTGACCGATTCAAAATGTCCTTTTTCCCTCGTATAATTAGGGATATGAATCGCGGTAAATATATCCAATAAGAGTGTAGCAATAGACCATATTGGTAGCTGCATGTTGGCTTAAGGACTTGAAGGTAACCCAACTAACAGCACGTTTTTGCATGCGTAGTTTGCTATTTTTATCTTTTTAAATATTGCAGTCTAGACTAATACAGAGTGTCCCATTGATCGTGTGTCATTTCTGACCTGTAATTTTAGACACTTCCTTTCAAGCCACAAGGATGAAATTTGGTACCTGGCTAGAAAAAGGTTGTAAGTTTTGTTGAGTCTAAGCAACATATGAAAAATATGACCTATTGACCCCAGAAATAGGGTCCAACCTAAAATCCAAATTATGCCTTATGGGCTTTCAATGTTAAAATATTCGAAGTATAAAAAAGACGGAATTATTTAGCGAAACTTTCGTCTAATAGGTTTTTGGACACGAAGAACAGGATGGAAGAACTATTGAGGTCAAAAATTGCAACTGTGACCCCTGAAAGGTCACAGGCAAGGTCACAGGGGTTACAAAAAATGAATCACCGCTTCAAACTTGTCGAATCATAGGTTTACAAAGGTGCCAAGGTCGATTTTAAGGTCTTCATATCCCTCTTCTCATCTCTTGACCTTCAAGGGTAACTCAGAGGTCAAAGGTCACAGGGATGGAAAAAATGAATCCAGGCTACAAACGTGTCGAATCATAGGTTTTTAAAGTAAAGTAAAAGTAAACTTGTGTTTAAAGTAAACTTGAAATTACAATTGAATTTTTTCATTGATTAATAAACTCTAAATCAACGACTACCATATGACCCAAAGGGTTAAGCGATGGCAGTTGGGATCTGAATACCTTAACATTTACTTTGGCAGCCTAAATAATCTCATTCATATTATGTTTCACGTCTTACCATATTAAACATCTGTGACCAATAATCTCAGTGTAGCCCTTTGAGGTCAGGAGACAACAAACAGGACCAAGTAACTTCATCTCATTCTTCACCCTTTCGAAGCTAGAATTCGACGCGTGTATTGCCCTAAATCTAGGATACACCTAGTGACCTTTTACCCTTTCCCAACCGTTCAATGTCAAATAATTCCTGGAGGGACTTTACCATCGTATTAGGCACTCTTTGAAACCTATGATTCGATACGTTTAGCCTAATTTCACTTTTTGTCACCATTTTGACCTTTGACCCCTGAGTAACCCTTAAAGGTCAAGGAATGAAAAGAGGGATCTGATGACCTTTCCATCGACATTGGCACCTTTAAAAAACTATGATTCGACACGTTTGTAGCATGGATTCTCTTTTTCCATCCCTGTGACCTTTGACCCCTGAGTTACCCTTGAAGGTCAAGAGATGAGAAGAGGGATATGAAGACCTTAAAATCAACCTAGGCATCTTTTTAAACCTACGAGTCGAAAGTTTTGTAGCCTCATTACACCTTTTGTAATCACTGTGACCTTTGACCCCAGATTTACCCTTGAAGGTCAAGGGATGAAAAGAGGGATCTGATGACCTTTCCCTCGACATTGGCACCTTTAAAAACCTATGATTCGACACGTTTGTAGCCTGGATTCATTTTTTCCATCCCTGTGACCTTTGACCTCTGAGTTACCCTTGAAGGTCAAGAGATGAGAAGAGGGATATGAAGACCTTAAAATCGACCTTGGCACCTTTGTAAACCTATGATTCGACAAGTTTGAAGCGGTGATTCATTTTTTGTAACCCCTGTGACCTTGCCTGTGACCTTTCAGGGGTCACAGTTGCAATTTTTGACCTCAATAGTTCTTCCATCGTGTTCTTTGTGTCCAAAAACCTATTAGACGAATGTTTCGCTAAATAATTCCGTCTTTTTTATACTTCGAATATTTTAACATTGAAAGCCCATAAGGCATAATTTGGATTTTAGGTTGGACCCTATTTCTGGGGTCAATAGGTCATATTTTTCATATTTTGCTTAGACTCAACAAAACTTACAACCTTTTGCTAGCCAGGTACCAAATTTCATCCTTGTGGCTTGAAAGGAAGTGTCTAAAATTACAGGTCAGAAATGACACACGATCAATGGGACACTCAGTATATTAATAGTAATCCTTTTAAATGCATGATATGTAGTGCATGTTTGATGAGAATTCACCCCCTGCCACACACCTTTGAAGTGGCTTGCAGGGTATTATGTAGACGTAGATGTAAGTGAAGGGTACGTGGTCTGGAAGGTGAAGGCTGTAAGTTACTGTTATGCACGAAAACTAATGTTTTGAAACTCTCAAATTTCAAGAGGTACTTACAAGGCTACTGCTTTGTTGAAAATGCTATATATGCGTTTACGAGGCATGAGGAACGTTATCTATAGAATATATCAAATATTTAGTAAGTGCAAAGTAGTTTAGTATTAATTAATAGTCGGTCATTTCATCAAATGTCAATGAATTAATTAATTAAAAATTAATTAATCTTCTAAAGTTATATTTCCTAGATAGTGAATGGATTAGCTAAAAGATGCTCACCTTTGAGTATCACCGCATACTGCTCTTCAACATCGGAATCTACAAAACCTATTCCGTTTTTCCCCTACATACCTTTTCTATCTCTAATCGCGCGTGGGAAAAAATGAGTGTTTAAAACTCTGTCTTATTACCTAACTCATTTTATCTTTATAATGGTCTACCCTAACATAGTACATATTATATCGTTCTTAACATATTTGTAACAGATGAAGAGAACCTGTTCTCTATAAGTTTCCGTTTTCTTTTTCATCATGACTAAGTTGCGGTCACTGTCGATACCCATATCCTGTTAGTTTTTTCAGACCCTAACCTGATTATTAAATCACCACTGAAAAGTATTTGATTTCGAGCATTCTTTAGCATCCTGGCATTCTCAAGGTGTCGCTCTTCCTTGGTTTTGGTTTGTAAACAATGGAGTGGTCACTGCTAAATTATGCTTTGTGCAGAATGTAATACATCTACATGTACATAATACCCTGCAAGCCACCAAAAGGTGTGTGGCAGTGGGGGAACTCTCACCAAACATGCACTGCATATCATGCATAAAAAAGGAATAGTACTTGTGTATGTACTGTACAAAACTTTTTAAAGTTTAATTCTAACTGCCATGTATCACTATAATTTTCAATTTGCTTGTAGGTCAATATTTAAATATTCTTTATCGTTTGGGCAATGAATTTCCATGTACACTACTGCGTCATCGGCAAATAGACGAAGCTTACTTTTTACCACCTTATGGATACATTTATGTACAAAAGGAATAGGAGTGGACCTATCACACTATCTTGTGGGACACCCGAAGTGACTCTAATTGCCGGTGAGGTAACACCGTCCAAAACAACCCTTTGAACCCGATCATGCAGAAAATCATTAATCCATGATATAATGATACTGTCTAACCCATAAGATTTTAATTTCAAAATAAGTTTGCTATGAGATACCTTGTCAAATGCTTTCTTGAAGTCTAGAAATATAGCATCCACTGGAGTATTATTTTCGCCGGAAAGTAAAATATCGGGGAAAAAGAGAGCAAGTTGATTTCACATGATCTGCTCTTTCGGAAGCCATGGTAATACATTCATAATAACCTAGAAAGAAGGAAATTCGCAGCTTAAAGTTTATTTCGTATGTAACTTGGAATGTATGGACAATTCATACATGCATAACTATGCATGCAGAAGGAAAATTATTCTTTTTCCGGTGGTTCACCTTTACGCTTTCTTTTCAGATATAATTTTAACTGCCATGTATCACTTCGGCTTTCAATTGCTTTAAGGTAGATTAAGAATATGCCCCTTATATATGGGATCCGTTCGAAGAAGATATGATAAAGTAATTAGAGCGTGTGTAAAGGTGATCAACAATATGTGTTAGAGGCCAATATGGTACATGGCCGATGGTATTGGTTTTTACGAGATCAATAGATGGATCTAGGATGGGAATTACTATCAGAACGCAAGTTAAAATTTAGGCTAAACCGTTCCGGCAAGTTCGAAGGTGATTTGTTTATAGATGATATAAGGTATATATTAAGAACTCCCGAGAATTGTGCAATATTTGGTCAGATAAACAAGATTAGAGAGATGGATTGTCGTACATAATACGTAAAAATTCAATTAAAATGTAATTTTTCCCGCGTACCATAAGAGAGAACAATAGTCAGCATAGGAAAGGGATAGGTAGGGGAAATATATTCAGAGTAGACTGCAGTGGTTGCTCTTGGTTGCATGGCTACAATTGCATTATAGCCATTATTTGCATGCTTAGTTGCATGGCAGTTGCATGTCTTGGTAGCCCTCAGTTGCACGTGAGTGGTGCATATTTGGTGATCATGACCACACACCCTCGCGGTGGCTGGCAGGCTATTACGCGGATAAATGAAAAGATCTTGGTGGACCCCACAGTAATGAATACTGGGACCACCCCATCTGCGGGGAACCCTAATAAATAATAGTGTGCAGTCCAATAAGATCATTTCATTGATCCACAACGGAAAACTTCCACCATGTCTCGCCGGAATTTGTTTCCTCTACCAATACGCAGATGTAGAAATGGGTGAATAGCAGATCGTAAATTGTTTTGGTGAGCATTTTTGGGATTAAGGGACTGCCTCGGTATTTTCACTGGGGGGGCGATTAGTCGATATAGTTCATAATCTTGACAAGCTGGCTCTCGTGAACCTCTTTCTTGCTTGGGGGGCCCTGTAACTGCCCTCTATCGACAGATTTTGGCGAAAGGAAGTGAACTTAGGGGTGCTTAATTTCCACCCTGGAACTCATTGATTGTAACACTCACTTCTGAGTTGATTCTCCCAACTTCCTCTGGCCAGGCCTCCGGGGAGAATCGTCCCCGCTGTCTTGAGAACGCACGGATAATCTCAGTGACGGGGAGGTAGGAATTCGCAGATGAACAGGTTCAGCAATTCTTCAATCAAATCTTCACAATGCCTTAAGTCTAGCGCACGGATATGGTCACGGGCGTGATATAAAATCTATACTGAGGCAGTGAAGCAAGTAAGACAGCTCACTCTCTGTGGATGACGATTACGATGCCAGTGTATGGGATCCCTACGAAATCGGTTTAAATAACGAACTTGAACGTGTGCAGCGAAGATCGGCAAGATTTGTAAAGGGACGGTACGATAACCTTATTAGCGTAACCAGTCTATTAAATGAATTAAATTTGGAATCATTGTCAGATCGCAGGTTGAAGTTTAGACTTAATCTCTTAAAGTAATTCCAAGACAATATTTTCAGTGATGATGTTAAAAATATTTTGCGAACCCCAACTTACTATGGTAGACTGGACCATAATTACAAAGTTATAGTAATTGATTGCCGAAATGACGCATTCAAAATGTCCTTTTTCCCTCGTACAATTAGAGATACGAATAACGGTAAATATGTCCAATCGGAGAGTAGCAATGGATAGCATTGGTAGCTGCATGTTGGTATGAGCACTTAAAGCTAACCCTACTAACTGAATGTTTTTGCATATTTGCTTTGCAATTTCTATCTTTTTTAAATAGTGTAGTTCTGACTAATATATTAATACTATTCCTTTTTTATGCATGATATGTAGTGCATGTTTGGTGAGAAATCACTCCTTGCCACACCTTTGTGGTGACTTGCAGGGTATTATGTAGATTACACGAACAAGGTATTCCGTCAGAAGTGGTCAGTTGTCGTAGACTAAAACATGAGATTCTATTCTGGCACTTATGTTGCACAGAAGTTGTTCTGGGAAGAGAAAGCTGGCTGACGGATTATATTACCGACTGAAATATTTCCCCAAATCTTTTAATATGCCAAGGAAAGAGAATCCTAATCGAATTTAAAGTGGCGTTTTTAATGCAGTCAAGAGACATTCATCAGCAAAGTAGAAATCTTTCCCGACGATAAGATGGAATGTGTTTGGTGTTCAATTATTTGGCCTTAATCCCATTCAGTAAATGTGTAAGCATCTCATACCGACATTAACATTATATTGGAACTGGGAAGCCAGAGAAACTCTATCACGTCCCGTAACTGCTATCGTAATATGTGGAGATTTCAATGCGCCCACAATAATTGGACAGCTGTACTTCTATAAACTATAAAGAACCAAAACGCTATAGCAGATGACTAAGACGTTGGGGTAACACAAAGTACTTTTGAGAAATTCTCTTCAACTTTAGACATGAACTATATAAAAAGAAACGTTTATATTTCAATAGAGTACAATCCGCTAATATTAAAATTATTCGTGGAATTGTTTTACAGATTTTGAAAATTCATCCAAAAACTTGTGTACGTAATGTTCTTGGCAATTGCTCTCTCATATTACATTAATATATCCCTCTAGTAAATTTATTTAAAAAATAATGCTCTAAACCAAGATAGTACATACATATAATGAGTAAGTGAGAAAATTAGAGGTGACAGCGAGTGTGGCATGCAAAAATGAAAGTAATTGGAAAATATATTTCTGCCGATTAATGTAAGTTCAATTTGGAAAATTATAAAATACCAAAATCCATCCGTTAGGAATACATTTAGATAATTCAAAAGGAAAACACGCCAGGAGCAGATGTAAGAAAATCCAAAAGCTTTTTGTTCGTAGATTCGGGAGGTTAAAGATGATAATCATAGTTACAATTTACTTGAAAATTATGAGAGGGAAATAGCAGGAAGTTCACTTGAGCTAACTTGTTAAACTTCTACTTCTGATGCAGTTTTAACTCACCTTCCCAGTGTCCGACTGCTTTCCGGCCTGATATCTTTCAATCGCAAATAATTCTTGTTATTGCATAGAAATGCTACTCAAGCCCCGACAACTACCCTGCAAATTTCAAATGATCCCTGATCAAATTTCCTCCCACATATATACCGAGAGTTAGCTTCCGAAGTATCTCCCTTCCTGAAAATAGTATTCAATAAATCCTTCACCGAACATGTCTTGCTGAAGTATTGTAAAACTGCCAGTGGTCCACCCGTATTTAAAAGCGGCATCAAGTAGCAGCCTTCAAACTACAGACCCCTGATCCTTGCATCCATCTCTTGCAAAGTCCTGGAATATGTAAAAGTAATTTCAGTCATGGCACGCCTAGATACACAGGATTTGATGAACAAGGTTTAGACTAGCTTCCTGAGTGTTGTGTAATACAACGTACTCACTTTTATCGCTTATTTAATATATTTCATCTTCTGGCGAAAATAATGTTCCAGTGGATGTTATAATTCTGGATTTCAAGCAAGCTTTTGACAAGGTGTCCCGTAGCAAATTACTTATGAAATTAAACTCTTATGGGCTAGATATTATAATATTGATTAGAGATTTTCTTCATGATCGCGTGCAATGGGTTGTTTAAGACAGTGCTATGTCTCCAGTAATTGAAATAACGTCCGGTGTGTCAAAGGGAAGTGTCAAAGGTCCTTTTTTGTTATTTCTGCCCATAAATTATGTCAATAAGGTGGAAAAAAGTAAACTTCGTCTAAAATTCAAAAAGTAAAAAAATTCAAACTTCGTCTATTTGCCGGTGACTCAGTAGTATATCGGGAAATTCATAGTCCAAACGATTAAGAATCTTTAAATGATGGCCTTGAAGAAATTGAAAACTGGTGTGAAATATGGCAGTTGGAATTAAATCTAAAATATTGCGTTGGAATACATGTTGAAAAAAGAATTATTCTCTCCATATTATCTCTTCGTTATATAAAGATTATCAAATGAACAAACGCAGATTCCATTAAATTTCTTGGAATAAGACTGACACACGATCTTTCTTGGTGTAAGCGCAAACGAGAAATCATTGGTCAAGCTATTCGTAGACGGGGACTTAATGGTCTAATGTGGCAATCATGTATGAGAAATTAGCTACTTTTCCCTTGTTAGACCTCATTTGGAATACGCTGCCATTATATGGGAAACGAAATAAGCCTATATAATGAAGTGAAGCGTGTGCAGCAAATATCGGCCAGGTTTGTTAAGTTTGTGTGATGATTATATTAGCGCTACCAGTCTAATTGGAGAAATAAAATGGGAATTATTAGTCGGCGGTGGGTGGATTGAAATATATAGACTTAATCTACTAAAATAATTCCAAAAGTTAGACTGGACTATAAACATAAAGTGAGGGAAATTTTACCGACATTTTAAAAATGTCTTTCTTCCCTTCTCATCATTAGAAATCTCAATAGCTGCGAATAGATTCAATAGTATGTGTGCACGATTATACCAGTAGAAGGTTTGAGTAGTAGCATGTCATTATAAAGACTTAAAGCGAACCCAACTAACAACTCGTTTGTGCATACTTACACTTCATTAGAAATGATGATGAAATGCACCGTAGTGAATAAAACCTCAACATCTGATGCCGCCAGTTACCAAAAACTCTTCAATGAGTATAAAATAAATGAGCGACTTTCATTGTGGAAGAGGTTATCCACGCTGCTTTGCTGCATGAATATTTTTTCAAATTTTGTTGGTTCAACTAGAATATGGTTACTTATCCTTTTTAATCGAGTAGGTTAGCGTACATCTACATCTACATAATACCCTGTAGGCACCATAAAGGTGTGTGGCAGGGGGTGAATTCTCAACACACAAGCACTGCATATCATTCTTAAAAAAGTATTAGCATTTATATACCGTTCTAAACTTCACTATTTACAAAAGATAAAAATAGCAAAGCAAACATGAAAAAACATGCTGTTAGTTGCGTTAGCTTCAAGTACTTATACCAACATGCAGCTACCAATGTTATCCATTGCTACACTCGTACTGGATATATTTACCGTTATTCATATCCCTTTGGACATTTTGAATCTGTCAGTTCGGCAATAAATGTCTCTAATTTTGTGATCATGGTCCAGTCTACCGTAGTAAGTTGGGGTTCGTAAAATATTTTTAACATCATTCCCGAAAATATGGTCTTGGAATTTGTTTAAGAGATTAAGTCAAAATTTTAACCTGCGATCTGGCAATGATTCCCAATTTAATTCATTTAATAGACTGGTTACGTTAATAAGGTTATCATACCGGCCCTTGACAAATCTTGCCGATCTTCGCTGCACACGATCGAGTTCGTTATTTAGATCGATTTCGTAGGGATCCCATACACTGGCAGCGTATTCCAAATGAGGTCTACCAAGGGAAAATAGTTGATTTCTCGTACGTGATCGTCACATTTACCCAATACTCTTTTGATTAATACCAGTTTACGATTAACTTGACTTCATGTATGTGTGTACCCCAGGAAAGTTCATGTGTCAGTCTTTTTCTAAGATATTTAATGGATTCCCCGTGTGTAAATTCATTATTACTTATTTTGTAAGTGCTAGGGGGAGAGCTATTCTTTTTCCAAAAATTCATTACAAGACATTTCTTAAAGTTTAATTCTAACTGCCATGTATCACACCAATTTTCAATTGCTTGTAGGTCAATATTTAAATATTCTTTATCGTTTGGGCATAATATTTCCCTGTACACTACTGCGTCATTGGCAAATAGACGAAGCTTACTTTTTACCACCTGATTGATATCATTTATGTACAGAAGGAACAGGAGTTGGCCTGTCACATTACCTTTCGGGACACCCGAAGTGACTTTAATTGCCGGTGAGGAAACACCGTCCAAAACAACCCATTGAACCCGATCATGCAGAAAATCATTAATCCATGATATAATGTTACTGTCTAACCCACAAGATTTTAGTTTCAAAATTAGTTTGCTATGAGACACCTTGTCAAAAGCTTTCTTGAAATCGAGAAACATAGCATCCACTGGAATATTATTTTCTACAGAAACTAATGTATCGTGGGAAAAGTAGCTGATTTCTAACTTCTATAATAATTCTAAATCAATTTCTGAGCGTAGATTCAACCTGAGCTTGAGACGCCAATCGCCGCAGCCGGGTGCGGACGAAGCGGACTTGGGTGCGGTCGGAGCGGAGCTCGCAACTTGCGACTCAGCTGCTCGTGGAACGGGAGCAGATGGGGTTTGCGGCCTTGTGCGAAATGCGGATGCACGACTGACCAGCAGCGGTTGCTTCACGTGAGCGAAACAGATTTCGATTTAATGATCGCTCGCCTAGCGCTAGCAGAGAGCGCCCGTTGCATAACGATCGAACTCCAGCTGCCCACGTGATAATTCATGCAGCGCACGAAATGCCCGTAAATCGTCAGTCATTTCCGTTTGACGACAGAGTTATCGCTTCGAATTATTGTAATTGTTTACTTTAGTAGGTGCTGCGAACCAAAGTACATGAATTTTTGAACAAATTATGGAAGCTCTAAAAATATAATCCATAATTCCTCCTACTACTCTTGCCTTCTATCTATATGTGACAACCCTCTGCTTTCGCCCACTTAATAATTCTTTTACCCAGCATACAACGTATTTATTTACACCAAAACTCTGTAATTACAAGAATTATTTAACATGAGGAACTTTATCGAATGCCTTTTTAAAATCCTAAAATATAGCATCAACTTCAGTACTGCTTTTGCCGTGGACTAAAATATCGTGTACGAATAAAGCTAATGTTCTCAAATGACCTACAAGAGATTGACGTGAGTGAAATGGGTCCTCAGTTCTAGGTTCTTCCCTATCACCGCTTTTAAAAATAGATGTAATGTTAGCTAATTTCTAATTTTTGGGTACTGTGTGGTTCTGTAGAGTTTTATTGAATATTATTTCTAGATGGGGGCTATTTCAGAAGCTAATGTTTTATATACTCTGGAAGGAATTTGATCGGGACCTGGTGATTTGTTTTTACTTATGCTTTTTAACTGCTGCTCTATTCCGCGACATGAAATGTTTATTTCGGGCATTTGCTCACTGAAAGTGTTCGGCGGTGTTTCCACTGCGTTTTGTGACGATGAATTGAATACACTTTGGAAGAAGGTGTTTAAAGTATTGGCTTTTTCTACACTGCTGGTGACTCTGATTCCTTTATCATTTTTAAGTGTGTGCACTGTGGACTTATTTCCCTGAAGCTCTCTCACATATGACCAAAACGCTTTAGGATTGCTATCTAAATATTCTCCTAACATCTTGCTCTTGAAATGTGATATCGCTCGCCGACATGATTTGCTTACCAAATCTCTCGATTATTTATAGTTTTGAACTAACTCATTTTTTCCTCTACCGATAGACCCCGTCCTGCATTTTTCATCTTAGCGTGGCATACCCTTTGTCGCTTTAGTGATTTCCTAACCTCCGCGTTATACTACCTTGGCTCTGTATTATCACTTATCAATTTACTTGGTATGTATTTGTTAACTGCTTTACGGGTGACGTCAAGAAATTCTCTCCACGAATCTCCTGTATTAAATCCTTTGCTTTGTTCGCTAAATACATGAAACGATTCCCTTAATTCCTCTCATACCGTCGTAATTAGCCTTGCCAAATAAGTATGCCCTCCTCTTTGGTTTATAATGTCTTTCAACGCCTGCATTAAATTTCGCATGCCCTATTTTATGTTCAGTAATTCCAGTGTCTATAGCTATATTTAGAACTTTTTAGTTGGCGAAATTAGGAAGTAGCATCACTTCCGTACATGTTATGTCATCAACCCAGAGCACGCTTAGGATCTCATAATTTCGTGACGTGCCAAATCAACACGTATTTGTGGTGCATTTTTCGCGGAAAAGGGAGTTAAAACTATCACATTCACCCGAATGTGATGAAATTAGGTTTATATGAAAAGGACGCGACCTGCGTTTCATGCATCCTGCCCTAATCTAAAAGTGGGGTGAAATATGAAATATCCGTTCATGATATCCCCTGCCACACACCCTTTTTCCTACATACCCCTTACTTTTGTCCATTGAGTATTGGGTAACTGATCGTGTACGAGAAATCAGATACTTTTCCCTTGTTAGACCTCATTTGGAATATGCTATGGGATCCATACGAAATCGGTCTAAATAACGAACTTGAACTTGTGCAGGGAAGATCGGCAAGATTTGTAAAGGGACGATACGATAATTATGTTAGCGTAACCAGTCTATTAAACGAATTGAATTGGGAATCATAGTCAGATCGCAGGTTGAAATTTAGAGTTAATCTCTTAAATAAATTCCAAGATAATATTTTCAGTGTGATGTTAAAAATATTTTCCGAACCCCAACTTACTGTGGCAGACTGGACCATAATTACAACATTTTGGTGATAGCGGTAGTGATTTGGTGATACCATAGGTAGTTGCATGTTGGTGTAAGGACTTGAAGGTAACCCAACAAACAGCACCTTTTTTGCATGCTTAGTTTGCTATTTTTATCTTTTTAAATCATCTACATCTACATAATACCCTGCAAGCCACCATAAAGTGTGTGGCAGGGGGTGAATTCTCACCAAACATGCACTACATATCATGCATTTAAAGAATTAGTATATATATGCTCTTCTAAACTACACTATTAAAAAAAAAGATGAAAATAGCAAAGCATACATGCAACAACGTGCTGTTAGTTGGGTTAGTTTTAAGTGCTATGCCAATGTTATCCATTGCTATACTCGTACTGGATATATTTGCAATTATTCATATCCCTAATTGTACGAGGAAAAAAGGACATTTTGATTCTGTAATTAAATGTTGTTTTTTCGACTAATATATTAATAATAATCCTTCTAAATGCATGATATGTAGTGCATATTTGGTGAGAATTCACCCCATTCCACAAACCTTTGAGGTGGCTTGCTTATTAAGTTGAGGTGGCTTATTAAGTATATGTAGACCCTTTAAGTGGCTTTCAGTGCATTATGTAGGTTCAGATGATCACACCTATGCTTCAGCAACCCAATGCGTTGGCAGCAACTTCCCGATGTTGTGGCCGCTGCCTTCCACAGGACTAAATCAATAAAGGCGGACTGTTTTAGGGATCGATTGGCTTCCCTGACTTCCGTGTGACTGGTTTGCCCTTTCCGGCGACCACCTGAGTGCCTTCAGGGTGCCCCCACTCAAGTGGACCCTCCCGATGTGTGCTCCTCCAATGTCAATGCCAGGTGGGGCCGTCGCACCACTGACAAGCTCATCTCGGCGGCCCTTGCCACTGGCCTAAACATTGATTCACCGTTAGGGCCGTTATACCCTCACGGGGCTCTGTACTTCGCCGGCTGAAGCATGGATGGATGCACATTCAAAATTGCATCGTGTAAAGCGATACACTGCGCGAATGTGTGAATGCGAGCGAGAAAATTAGACCCTGCTCTACTGTCCGCGCCAAAACCTTGTAGACTCAAGTTTAAACGTAAATAACTCCGAAACCTTTCATCGGATTATCACGTTAGTTACATAGTAATGTAGATAATTTTGTTGTTGACCGACTACATGGTGAGAATAATTTTGTTTTTTTTTTAATTTTGGACCTGTTTTTTACGTGAGTTAAAAAAGGGCCCGTTTTCTTCACTCGTCACTTTGACGTCTAATAACTTCCAAGCAAAGCGTTTGACTTAAACAAATTTTTAATGCAAGGTAAATTATATCTTTATTATTACGTCTGCGAAGTTTCGAGGTTTTAACTTTAGTACTTATTGGTGTGCTATTCCATTTATAACCGCACTTTTTCTCGGCAACTATGCATTATGGCGCCACGAGACTAAAACTGTCATCTTCCTCTTTAAATTTCCCGGAGCGAATCAGATATTATCATTTAGCTGAAGTTAGCACCTTATTTAATATCGAATTTTATGTTTCCTGAAAAAAACGCAGCGCAGAAAAAGCGCAGCGTTGCCGGCGGAGTGTCTCCTGCTCTGGGCACGCGCGTTTTTTCAGGAAACATGAAATTCGATATTTCACTACCTTCAGCTAAATGATAACATCTGATTCGCTCTCGATATCCATGTCTTCCCTGGCGACCCGTGCGGGACGTAATCATTTATTTTTGACAAAACAAAACACTCCCAATGCGCACGTAATCGACGAAGGAGTTCCACGAACGGTTTGCTCCCACGCGTGCATCACGTGAAGCGGTGTGCTCTTGTTCTCGCAGTGTGGCGCCTTCTGCTTGCCGATGACGCAGTAGTGTACAGGGAAATTCTATGCCCAAATGATGAAGAATATTTAAATAATGACCTACAACCAATTGAAAAATTGTGTGATAAATGCCAGTTAGAATTAAATTTTTTTAAATGTGTGGTAATGAATTTTCGGAAAAAGTATTGTTCTCCTCTCAGCACTTACAAAATAAGTAATAATGAAATAACAAACGTGGAATCCATTAAATATCTTGGAATAAGACTGACAAATGATCTTCACTGGGGTAATCACATGCGTGAAATAATGGGTCAGGCTAAACGTTAACCTTGATTCATCAAAAGAGTATTGGGTATATGTGACGATCATGTACGAGAAATCAGCTACTTTTCACTTCATAGACCTCATTTGGAATATGCTGTCAGTGTATGGGATCCCTAAGAAATCGGTCTAAATAACGAACTTGAACGTGTGCAACGAAGATCGGCAAGATTGGTAGGGGGACGGTATGATAACCTTATTAGCGTAACCAGTCTATTAAATGAATTAAATTGGCAATCATTGTCAGATCGCAGGTTGAAATTTAAACTTAATCTCTTAAACAAATTCCAAGACCATATTTTCAGTGATGTTGTTAAAAATATTTTGCGAACCTCAACTTACTATGGTAGACTGGACCATAATCACAAAATTAGAGAAATTGATTGCTGAACTGACAGATTCAAAGTGTCATTTTTTCCTCGTACAATTTGAGATATGAATAACGGTAAATATGTCCAATCGGAGAGTAGCAATGGATAGCATTGGTAGCTGCAGGTTGGTATGAGTATTTAAAGCTAACCCAACTAACAGCATGTTTTTGCATGTATGTTTTGCTATTTTTATCTTTTTTAAATAGTGTAGTTTGGAACAGTATGTAAATACTAATCCTTTTAAATGCATGATATGCTGTGCATGTTTGGTGAGAATTCACCCCCTGCCACACATTTTTATGGTGGCTTGCAGGGTATTATGTAGATGTAGATGATTGTTTTTCTTCGTTTACGCAACGAACAACGGAAAGCATTCGTTTACAGTTCAGCGAAGAACTCTTTATCGTATAGGCAGGTTTGAATCACTAATATGGAGGTTTTAAGATGTTTACTGTGGCTTTTTGAGCTTTTGAAGAGGAAAGTAGAATGTAGAGGAAACAGAGACCGAATATTACCTCACAATCCATAAGAGCATCCAGGATATTACTTCAGTCAAATATCTCTTCTTAATCAAGATGCCGCTTTAGGTTTTGTGGAAGAGCTAAGAAGCTTCATAAAATTCCCGAGGCGATCATCAATTGCAATTGAAATGAACGTAATTATAACCTGGGTTTGAAAGTAGTCTTGTTATTCTTGAATTCTTAAGTCTCCGGAAAGGTAGTGGACTCAATACTGCCGCAAAATTGCGAGCCGGACAAAACTTATTATTTTTTATGATACTGCGGTTTAGTTCTATGAGAAATACGGATTAGTATATATTTTTTCCCGATCATAGGTTGTGACGGCATTGCCTTTTTTTCATGAGCTATGAGAGACCAGTGTGTCTGAATTTATTCCTCAGTGTAAGCCAGAGGAGGTTTAGTCGCATCATTTGGGACATTTCTAAGGCTGCGAATGAGAATTTACTTCTCTTATGGATTGAATTTCCGATGAACAGTCACGAACAAAGAAGAATAAAACGCCCGGTAAACAAATCATCTCGTTGAGGTATCTACCAGCTTTTATAAGCATTGCATTACATATTTATTGTTGAAATAACCAATTTCTGTGCGAATTCGTAGTAGAGGTAAAAAATTTTAAGGTATTCTTTGCTTGCTAGATAGCTTAAATTAATAAGCTCGATTAAAATCGAAAATCGAGTTTCAATAGTCAAAGATAGAGGAAATCGAGATCGAGCCATTATCTTCGAGTTTCGATCCAAACTCGATTTATCAACTTCGATCTTGACCATTTGGTTTGATCCCAGCAGCGCGTAGTAGTCAGTAGAGGTCCTCGATGAACTGCCACTGAGGTCACTTCTGAGAAGTTAGGCAATACCTCAACAGGCCACCCGTCGATAGGAAAGTCAACCCCAATCCTCTGAAAGTCTGGGAGGAGATAAAGACCCCAACACGTACCGTCTCGCGATCAGAATGCTGAGTATGATAACGTCATCCGTCCCATGTGAAAGACTTTTCTCTAAGGCCTATGAAATTGGAAAGGCACGCCCTAGATCATCAAGAAAGCATCTCAATCAGTTGATCTTTCTTAAAAATTTTAGTGAAGCCGAATGGTTCCAAGCGGTGATCTACATTTTTAAAAAATGTAAATTTTTACGACAAATAATTCAAGAATGTTTTCTAAGTACATTTTTAGGGATTTTTTATATTATTCAAATATGTATTCTGAGGGTTTTTCAAATGAATAATAAACATGTTTTTGTACCAACTGCATTTTTTTCAAAAATGAACCATAGATTTCTTCGATTAATCGATCTTTTGGTTCAAATTTCGATTTTTGCTGAAAATTCGAGCTTTTCATATCGATTAAAAATCTATTGCTCGAAAAATCGATTTTGACCGACATTTTTCCATCACTAAGATAGCTCCCCTATTGTGTACCAAATTAAATATCACGAAATAAATCAAACCTATCCAAAAAGCGTTTTTGCGATTGCGTAGTCATTTGTTTTAGTTTTGGTTGCCGCCACTAATGTCCCTGGAGAGCTAGCAGGATTAACGAAACGATGATTTCACGGTGATTTTGTTGGCGAATGATTTAAAGACTCGCGTCATGACTCGTCGAGGTCGAATCCCGTCACCAGGTGAACTTCGTTGGTAACGAAAGCGTCAATGTTTATTCGGTGCGAAACGAAAGACTCGGGCCACGACTCACGTTCCGGGTGTCGGCGGCCGCGCTGAAGACATTTCGACTTGACGCTCTCTGCTTCGATAAAATGCGTCGCTCAAGTGATGGACCGCATTCTTTATCGTGTGATAGACTCTCATCGTTCTAAGAGGATATTGTTATTATTATTATGTTACTAATTGTAACTTCCACCTCCGAGTCTCCAGCTAGCATCAGGTTTCGTTGCCGTCATAACTGCCGGTGACTCAAGAAGGTTCGCGCCTAGGGGTAGCCACGTCCGCCACCGGTGGATAGGTGGCTACCCGGCATTAGGGTCGAGCGCACGATGCAGGCGGAGAGACCCGAGAAGAACAAGCCTTCTGCATTGCACTTGCAAGTGCATCCGCTCGCGCCCTGCACGCCGGAATGCACTTGAGATCTTCGACCAGTGAGCTCTTGACACCACCAAGCACGCCCACGATGAGGACTTCCAGTTTCACAGAGTAGCCCGCGTACATTTGCCGGAGTTCGCACAGCAGATCTTGATATTTAGTCCTTTTTTCAATCTCCTTCGCTGCCATGTTCGTTTCGGCCGGTGCCGAAAACTCGATCACAAATGGAATGAGAGAGATTGTCGAGGAGAACGACATCAGGCTTCGTCGCCTCCAATTGCCTGGAGGTGGAGAAGGAATAATTCCACCAGATCTTACACTTATCATTCTCCACGACGGACTCGATGTCTCCAGGGACGTAAGGCAGCACCGGATTCGCGTCTATTCCGTAATGATGTCTTAGATGGTAATACAACACCCGCAGAGTAGAATTGTGCCGATTTATATATGGTTATATTATTATTAATATAACCATATAATATTTTATGCCGGTTTATTATTATTATCATTCACATAAATATGATTTTTTCGACAAATCGTGACAATAATTCGAGCTTATCGACTTCACAGTAATTTATAAATCAGATTTTTTGAAAAAGTAGTTAATTGGAGATGATTTATGTGGTATATAGATTTGGTTAGAAGATATCCTGAAATTTGACACGGCTTTCGAGACGGAAATAATTATTGAGGGTAAATAGGAACAGAACAATAGCAATAAACGTAAGTAATCCCCTGCTCTACTTTTACCATCTTCTTTCTTAATTTTGCCTATCACACGAGGCACATCGGATTCTTGTACAACTTTCATCTCTGACCAAAATTTCAGCCCAAAGATTTACGAAGCCCTTTCGTAAAATAGAACGAAAAAGAGTTTTGGGTCCTCACGTCAGCAGAGCATAATACTTATGATTGTTTCGCATTTCTTGTTCCCGTTTAAGAATCACTGAATCGACCAAATGAAGGTCGAACGATTCGAGTAATCGCTAAAGTTGGCTTCCCTTGCACCCGCGGAACATATTTCTCGCAATGCATCGTGACTTCCAGCGGGTGCACGGATCCACGGATAATAGAAATCCGAAGATGTAATGAAACCAACTTCTTGGCGAACATTGGCTTTCGCCACTGTCTCCACTGGCTTTTGTTTGTTACCTGTTTGCTTCCGGACACGGAACGGCATATCCACATTTATATACCATGGTTTCATGTAAAAGGTAAAGAATGCGTTGTTAGAACGAAAATTGAGGTATCACAGAGAACATTTTATTCTCAACACTCGACGCAATCCTGAGATTGCCTTGACGCAGACCTCCATTCTCCCTTCAGCTTCTAATCTCTTCATACTTTCGTATTTCTTCTCTTTCACATCCTTTATCTCTTGTTCCATATATCTCATGCGAGGCCTGCCTTTTCCATTCTTCCCGTTCACTTTTCCCTCGGCGATTGTCTTCATCAGGCCATCATGTCTCAAGACATGGCCGATTAAGTTGTTCCGTCTTCTTTTTAGAGTTTTCAGCAGACTTATCTTTTCTCCTGCTCTTCTTATGACTTCCTCGTTATTTGTTCGCTACATCCATTTAATCTTCGTCATTCTTCGATAGCACCATATTTCGAATGCTTCCACCCTTTTCTTCTCCGCTGCTGTCATCGTCCATGCCTCACTGTCTTAAAGATACATGCTCCAGACATACGTTTTCATGAATTGTTTCCTTACTTCTACGCGTGCCTTTGCAAATAATCTCATGATTAAATTTTAGATTTCTTGCAAATCGGAATTTTAAATTCCAATTTGTTTGCATGTAATGCATACATTAATGGTGGATCGCGAATCTCCATAAATGAAGTCTTCTTTGATGACGTTCACCACCGTAGATTTTCAATGTGAATGTATGTGAATGAGAAGATGCAAATTAAATCTGTGAAAATTTACATAGATTACATCTTCTCTTTCAGCATACATTTTCGGCAAGTTAAAGCCGAATTTGTCGATTTCGTAAATGTATGTATTCTATTGAAAGTTGGCGAATTAGATTATCATCTGGGTTTACATGCCACCCATATCCAACCATGCCGCTTATGAGGATCTGAATTTGTTAGAAGAAGAGGCAAGTAAGAAGAATGTTCCTTTTATTCGCACTGAATGGGCGCTACCGCCAGCGATGTGAAACTTATAACACGGTGTAGTAATCTTGATTTACGAAATGTATTCGTCGCTGAATCACATCGAGATCCGATAATAGGTTCCCTCCAGATAATATTTTCCCCTTCAATTTTTACCTTTCCGTAAAACAGGCAAATCCTGTACACCGGAACATGCTAGTTTCAAGGGCAGTATCTTGTGCTCAATTTCAGCCCAACGCTCGACCAATTTGAATCTGACGTGGAAACAGGACGTGGAGCATGACGTAATTCAAGTGCGGCATTCGGGGCGCACATAGCGACGGCCGGGTGCCGTCGCTCGCTTGTTTTTCCACTGCCGCTCGGGAGAGTCCGTGGCCCGAGGGCGCCTTTCTTTCGTTATATTTCGTTCAAAAAGTGATTTCATCGTGATTTTGAGGTGTCGGTGAGCCGGTGGTGACACTCTTCCTATTGAATTCCAAAGGCGAAATGGGGGCGTTCACTCGGGACCGAAATCGCAATTTTGTACACGAAATCGTTAGGTGGAAACAAAATAAAGAATTTTAGTGAAAAAATTAATCTTCTAACCACAACCATTCACTCATAAATCAAAAATTAAAATAAGCAAAAGGTGACGCCCACCGAAAAAGCTGCTGTGATGACATCGACGTCATTTTCCTCCCGTCCTTGTAAAGATTTGTAAAAGGACGGTACGATTACCTTATTACCGTAACCAGTATATTAAATGAATTGAAATGGGAATCATTGGCAGATCGCAGGTTAAAATTTAGACTTAATCTCTTAAAAAAATTCCAAGACCATATTTTCAGTGATGACGTTAAAAATATTTTGCGAACCCCAACTTACTATGGTAGACTGGACCATAATCCCAAAATTAGAGAAATTGATTGCCGAACTGACAGATTTAAAATGTCCTATTTCCCTCGTACAATTAGGGATATGAATAACGGTAAATATATCCAGTACGATAACATTGGTAGCTTCATGTTGGTATAAGGACTTAAAGCTAACCCAACTAACAGCATGTGTTTTCATGTTTGCTTTGCTATTTTTATCTTTTTTTTTTAAATAGCGTAGTTTTGAGTAGTACCTATACAAGTACTAATCCTTTTTTTATGCATGGTATGTAGTGCGTTTGGTGAGAGTTCACCCCCTGCCACACTCCTTTATGGTGGCTTGCAGGGTATTATGTAGATGTAGATTCAAAATGTCTTCCTTTCCACGTCTTCCTTTCCTAGGGATATGAATAATGGTAAATATATCCGGTACGAGTGTAACAATGGATAACATTGGTAGCTGCATGTTGGTATAAGGACTTGAAGCTAACCCAACTAACAGCATGTTTTTTCATGTTTAGTTTGCTATTTTTATCTTTTTTTAATAGTATAGTTTTGAGCAGTACCTATACAAGTACTTATTCTTTTTTATGCATGATATGTAGTGCATGTTAGGTGAAAATGCACCCCCTGCCACACACCTTTATGGTGGCTTGCAGGGTATTATATAGTTGTAGATGTTAATGCTTTTATGGAAAGAGAAGGGAGTGGAGGGGGGTTCTCGGAAGGTCTGCTCGCACAGATCCTGTCGCAACAACTTCCATTGGCAGAGTCAGCTGTGTCCCTCTCTGTGCGATAAGGCGAAGTAGCTTCGCGGGCGCAGTTGTGATTGGACGAAGTCGATATACGCCAGAGGTTGCACCACACCCACTTTTCAGATTTCACTTTACCAACTCCAGATTCGGCAATAAAAAATATGGTAAACGACCCCATTGGACTTGATACCAGGAAGTAAATTGAATTATGAACTTACATTTCCTAGAGTGTTTATGAGTTAATGGAGTAAAAACATGGAGTCGTTATTTAAAAAACTCATTGCATTACAATTTCAATGTCTACATTACCTATTATGATTTCCCCCTGTACCTTCGCTGTAATCTACGTAGCTGAACCTCTTCTTCGGTCGCGTGACGTCATGCGTGACGTCATGCGTGACGTCATGCGTGACGTGACGTCATGCGACCGACGGAGAGCTTCAGCTACCTAGATTACAGCGAAGGTACGGGGGGAAATCGTAATTGGATTTCATATCCGACGGGCGAATTCTAATGGGCGGGCGACTATCACAGAGAACCATTGAGAACGATTGTTTATCATAGAGAACGATTGTTTATCACAGAGAACGATTGTTTTTGTACGACTGAACTGTATTCACGAATTTGCTGTGTCTTTTTGTTCGCTGTTTGGACTAATATTGAACAAAAAGCTTACGAAAATGCAAAGGAGAAGAAAATTGTTTTTTCGTTTCCCGAAGGATTCGGAGAGGAGGCGTATTTGGATATACGTTTGAGAAAAATGTAATTCGAGTGCGGAAACAGGTTTTAACCCATACAGCACGAAAACGTGTGAAAACGATTTCTTTTCGAGACAAAAATAATTTTATTTTACCAACATACCATTTTTAAGTTCTGTGTCTGTAAAATCCGGAGAAACGCGTAATATTTAGGTGTTCAGAGGCATGTGCTGATGAATGAAATTTGTTTCTCCCGCAGTATTAATCTACATCTACATAATACCCTGCAAGCCACCATAAAGGTGTGTGGCAGGGGGGAAAATTCTCACGAAACATGCACTACATATCATGCATAAAAAAGAATTAGTAATAATATCTTTTCAGAAACGTTGAGAATGTGCTGTTGTTGAGGATGTACTGTCAAAAAATTGTCAACTCGGGAGTGTCATAAGCCCGGAAATTTGTCCTAGGTGCAGGGAAATCGGTAAAACCTATACAGACCGGCATTATAAAGTATTTGGCAAATATTGACAGTAAATGATGAGATGAAAAATAAATAGAATTGAAACATTAATTTGTGGGTGTGTGTGAATTTCAACCCAAGATGTGCTTACGTGCACATTGCACACGTCGTAAGTGCTTGGTGTTGGCACCACTGATGGAATGGACCCTTCGGGCTGAGGTAACCCTTTGACAGGGGCTCAGAAACATTTGAACAGCAGAATAATTCCCCCGTATCAAGACTAATACCTCCTCCCTCTTTCTTTGCAGGTGAGTACCAATCACGCCCGTCTGTTCGGATGTTGGAGCGCTGAGCCTTTCATCCGAGTCAGGACTGACTGTTCCTGTCTGTCGCGACAGAGGGTCTCTCTCTGTGGAGCGGCCATTCTGCGACTGCCTCGGAAGAGGATTCCGTGCCTGCAGGGCTGAAGTATCCCAGGGCCGAACTCCCGCCGTCCTCCGCGGCTAAAGGGACGGCGCCAAACGGAAGTGATATTGCGAGAGAGCAAAGCTGTCTTCAGAGAGCCGCGAAGCAGCAAGCAGTTTCGTCAAGACAACCCACGCCGTTTCGTTTCTCAACGTCAAACGATTCAGGGATTCGTTTGATAACGCGGTCGGATAACTTGACTCCTCGTCGCGAGAGGGAATGGCAATTGAGTCGTCGAAATCGAAGATTTCAATAGTACATCTACATAATACCCTGCAAGCCACCGTGAAGGTGTGTGGCAGGAGGTGAACTCGCACCAAACATCCACTACACATCATACATAAAAAAGGATTAGTATTTATATACTGTTCTAAGCTTCACTATTTAAAAAAGATAAAAATAGCAAAGCAAACATGAAAAAACATGCTGTTAGTTCGGTTAGCTTCAAGTCCTTATACCAACATGCAGCTACCAACGTTGTCCATTGCTACACTCGTACTGAATATATTAACCGTTATTCATATCCATAATTGTACGAGGAAAAAAGGACATTTTGAATCTGTCAGTTCGGCAATCAATTTCTCTAATTTTGTGATCATGGTCCAGTCCACCATAGTAAGTTGGGGTTCGCTAAATATTTTTAACATCATCACTGAAAATATGGTCTTGGAATTTATTTAAGAGATTAAGTCTAAATTTCAACCTGCGATCTGACAATGTTTCCCATTTTAATTCATTTAATAGACTGGTTTCGCTAATATAGTTATCGTATCGTATCGTCCCTTTACAAATCTTGCCGATCTTCGTTGCACACGTTCAAGTCCATCATTTAGACCGATTTCGTAGGGATCCCATACACTGGAAGCATGTTCCAAATGAGGTCTAACAAGGGAAAAGTAGCTGATTTCTCGTACATGATCGTCACATTTACCCAGTACTCTTTTGACGAATCCCAGTTTACGATTCGCTTGACCCATTATTTCACGTATGTGTTTACCCCAGGAAATATCATGTGTCAGTTTTTCCCAGATATTTAATGGATTCCACGTTTGTTAATTCATTATTACTTGTTTTGTAAGTGGAAGGAGGAGAGCTAATCTTTGTTCAGAAATTCAATACTACAAATTTTTTAAAGTTAAATTCCCACTGCCATGTATCACACCAAGTTTCAATTGCTTGTAGGTCATCATTTAAGTATTCTTCATCATTTCGGCACAGAATTTCCCTGTACACTACTGCGTCATCGGAAAACAGACGAAGCTTACTCTTTACCACCTTATCGATATCATTTATGTACAGAAGTTACAGGACCTATGACACTACCTTGTGGGACACGCGAAGTGACTTTAATTGCCGGGGAGGTATCACGGTCCAAAACAATCCTTTGCTCCCGATCATGCAGAAAATCATTGGTAGAGTCACTCGTAGACATGGTTTACACAGTTTTAATTGCCGCAGGGATATCGTCAGTGATATCGTCAGTCTGTCAGTCGTAAAAGTGATGTCGTCAGTCTAATATTCCAAGTGTATATAACGGTTGACAGCCTCTACTTATAGCTTTCATCTCTCCAATAGCGCAATGGCAACCGATTACCTTCGGGAGTTCATTATGCGAGAAAGTAATTGCGTTAAATCAAAACCGCACGAACGCAGTAAAACATGACAGATCCATCTTTACGTAGGGTAAAATATTTACACATTACAATTAAACACTTGTCGAATGCAAATCTAATACTTTTCGAGGACGAAATTATTGTTTATTTCATGACAGATATTTCTGCAATCCAGCCGCTGTTGAACTCAAGACAGACTAATTAAAATGCTTCTACGGTGACGCTGAGCAAAAACTGAGCCAACGAATGAGTATTCGAAGAAATAATGGCGTAATTATTAATGGCGGGATTGGTTTAGTGCAGCACACCATTCCTCCGTATCCTACGCCATTTCCTTCCTGTCTTTCTAGTTCTTCTTCCTCAGATCCTACTTGACTTGTCCTAAGTATCTGTTTCTTGGTATTCATGAGCCTAAAAGGGGTTCAATTTCATGGCCCAAGAAGTCAACTGATCAAGGCACAATTTATGCAGCATCTTTCAATTGGAACTGCAGTGAAACTAGGGGCTTCACGAAATGCACTAAAACCAAATCAGATATCCAAGTAGAGTTTGGTAATTTTTTTTTAGGTTTTCATTCCTATCATAAAAAAATTACCTGCACATTTATGGTAGAAGTAACATCCAGTCAATTTGTTTATTTCATATCTCATTGCTATGGAGGCAGAACCAGTGATTCCTGCATCTTCATCATTAACTGTGACATGAAATTTATGGGGACCAGGTGATTTGGTCCATGCCATAAAGATCTCACTAGGAATTCAGCCCTATGTGTTGAGGACAATGTAATAGTTGCCACGCCTTCACTTCGTAAAAATAGGGAGCTTGAAGTGAGATACTAGAAACATTCCGTCGGAAGTGTTAGAATCCATGTCCTGAGGTATACATACATCCAAAATATTTAGATTTAATATTTTACACAAAATATTCCATTTGAATTCTACCCTCACGTTGATATATCTGCTCATTTCTGCTTTGCTATAGCTTTATCCCAACTGTTATGAAAAATAACTACGATTGCATAAATATATCTTTGGCATAAATATTAATGTCCCGTTTACATTTTTAACCTCCTACCATTTTGTTGAATGTCCTGGTCGGCTCCAAACAATTTTGACTGACAGGAGAGGTTACTTTTCCACCTAGAGGAACATAAGGAGTATCACAAAAGTTTTATAACCACAACAGGGTTGAACTCCTCCTGCTTCAATTTTCATTGAGAAGTGCGGCAGCGCATGTCCGCGAGAAATGTAGAGTATATCGGCAGGTTGCAGGCAGTTGAGAGGTGTGCGAAACGTTGTGTTTCTTTCGGTGAAACAACTGGAGAGGGGCAGTTATGGATTTCCCATCGCCACTTCGCACTCAGTGAAGGCAATTAACGGAGCGAGATCCCCGCTGGCGATTCAGGTTTAATGTTACCCTAGGGAACGTTAGTTCCTAGTCAGGGTAGTTAAGGTAGTTAGGGTAACATTAGAACATTAACATGCATAGAAATTCATATAGATATATACATCGACGCGATGCCCTGCAAGCCACCGGGAGGGCGTGTGGCAGGGGGTGAAGATTACCAAGCATGCACTATTGACATGCAAACATGCTACTCTATTAAAACATAATAGATAATAGGGTCACATACAGCAAGGAGATTATTATCTACATTCTAATAAAGTGATTGGTTGTTAATGCATGCATCATGCCTACAGAAATCCATTTTGAATCTATCGGTACGACAATCTATCTCTCTAATCTTATTTATCTGGTCGAATCTAGCATAACACGCTGGTGTTTTTAATATGTGCCAAACATCTTCAGTAAAGCTATCCGATTTAAATTTCTCTAATAGATTTAATCTGAACTTTAACCTATGCTCTGATAATGATTCCCACCCTAATTCTTTTATTAATTCTGAAACGCTACTCAACATATCGTAACACCTTTTAACGAACCTAGCTGCTCTACGCTGCACACTGTCTAGTTCTCTGATCAAAACTAATTCATTCGGATCCCATACACTGACTGCATACTCAAGGGCCTAACTAGTGAAAAGTAACATCGCTCTTTTGTCTTCTCATCACATTTCCCAAGCCTCTTTTTATATATCCTAGCTTTCCTTTCGCTCAGCCGCATATTTCCCGGATGTGTGTTTCCCACGTTAAATATACAATGATTGTTTCACCTAAGTACAGTTGAGCATCTTTAATCCGGGACAGTCGTGACCGAAGTGATGCCGGACTATGGGTCATGCATGGCAACTGGTCCATCTATTTTTGATGTCCAGGATGTTTTCTTTGAAAGGAATCAAATATTTATTACAAAATATGTTTGTTTGTCATTTGCTGAACACGATTTTAAAGAGAGCTTTTCTGAAGATGTTAAGTACACATTAAAACACAGTTTGTTATCAGCTGATTCATCCCGATGTCAACGCGTTGGTGTCGTCTGCACAGCATCCCATCACTACGTCGCGGGCGATCGGACTGGAAGACTATTTAAAGATCATTGTAGTCTTGTTCATTGAGTCTTTATTCTTGTAGTCTTGTTGTAGCATTGATTGTAGTCTTCTTTCAACAATTTCAGGCTATTTATCTTCATCTCCATTTGGATTTATTGTTATTAATTACCATTTCAGTGATTTCACCATCTGTGAAATGTCGTTTGGTGAGAGAATCGTGGACGCCAGCTACCCATTCCCCTAAATTTACCAATTCCATATCCTTTAATTCATGATTATTAATGCTGTTTGCACAATCAATCAACTCCATCATCATATGTTTATCCTCAGAAACATGAAAGCCTTTGAAATCCCCACTTATTTCGTGTACCTCAAAGCAGGCCACAATTTAAACCACGCGTGTTTTAGAACAGACTGTGAATTACGATTCCATGCACTCGAAATGTCCCACTTCACGTCTTTTAGATTTGTAAATAAATAAATTAAATAAATCTTTTGTCAAAGATTCCACGCAGTGTGTTTCAGACGAACCCTTTACCGTTGCAACGGCGTCAAGCTTTTTCACAAATTTCACTTTTTCTGCAATCGTTAACGTTTAGTACTGATGCCTCACTCCTCTGCTGTTGTCACAACCTTATAGATTAGAAATAAATATGGAGAAACACCAGCAGATAACAAATAATTTTATTAAATTACGTCTAGTGGTCAAACAAAAATGAGCACGCCATTGTAAGTAGCCGATCTGTAAACTAGTCGTAGTCATACACGGAAATGTCTTCAAATTTATATGTTTTTCAATTTGCAGAATAACTCCAGTGTAAACAAAGTACCAGATATTTATGCGTTTAAATTACTCTGATTCTTGGAATGGGAAAATAAACATTAAGAATGAAACGGAATAATATCTCGGCAGGTTGTGAAGCAATGTTTCGGTAAAACTTTTTTCGGCATTTTCCACAAAGTACCGGGTAGGTGGTCATGGCAAACTTCTACATCTACATAATACCCTGCAAGCCACCACAAGGGTGTGTGGCAGGGGGTGATTGCTCACCAAACATGCACTACATATCATGCATAAAAAAGGAATAGTATTAATATAGTAGTCAGAACTACACTATTTAAAAAAGATAGAAATTGCAAAGAAAACATGCAAAAACATTCTGTTAGTAGGGTTAGCTTTAAGTACTCATACCAACATGCAGCTACCAATGCTATTCATTGCTAACTTGTCGGGTTATGGGTGTTCCCGGATTAAGGGTGCTCAACTGAAACTTATTGTTTCAGCACTTTCCATTTTCTTGTTACTCATTTTATAAATCGCTCTATCGAATTATTCCTCCTCTACAAATTAATAGCTGCAAAATTTTTAAGGTTAAGCTCTAACTGCCATTTGTCGCACCACTCGTGAATTGCGTCTAAATTCTTGCTAAGCGATTTCCTGTCTTCTTCTTTTGATATACCCCTGTACACTACCGCCCACACTGAAGCCCTATATATGGAACATATATGGGAAATATATGGCCATATATTCCCCATATATGGTCCATATATGGCCTCAAGATATGTGGCACTTTTCATATATGTTACATATATGGAAAATATATGGAGTCGGCATATATTTTCAGCCCATATATTCCCCATATATGGTCCATATATGGCCTCAAGATATGTGGCCCTTTTCATATATGTTACATATATGGAAAATATATGGAGTCGGCATATATTTTCAGCCCATATATTCCCCATATATGGTCCATATATGGCCTCAAGATATGTGGCACTTTTCATATATGTTACATATATGGAAAATATATGGAGTCGGCATATATTTTCAGCCCATATATTTTCCATGTATGGGGAATATATTGGTTTCACATATATTTTTAACCTATATGTTTTCCACATACAGAGTGTCCCATTGATCGTGTGTCATTTTTGACCCGTGATTTTAGGCACTTTTTTCATGCCACAAGGATGAAATTTGGTACCTGGGTAGAAATATGTGATACGTTTTGTGGAGACTAATTGTAAGTAAAATTTAAGAAATATGACCTTTTGACCCCAGAAATAAAGTACAACCTAAAGCCCAAATTTTGTCTTATGGGCTTTCAATGTTAAATTATTCGAAATACAAAAATGAAAATATTCGAATTCTCAACTAGAATATGGCTTCTTTTAAATACCCGAATCTATTCAGAGGTGAGTAATTTCGTATAAATCGGTCCAATTCCTGAGACCTACCCACACTGAAGCCCTATATATGAGACATATATGGAAAATATATGGGACATACATGTTGTCCATACTTCTCACATATATGGATATATATATGGAATCTATAAAAAATTGGCCCAATCGAATATATGGACCATATATGTGCCCATATATGGACCATATATGCAGCCATATATGGTCTATATATGGACCATGTATGTATCCATATATGGTCTATATATGGCCCATATATGTAGCCATATATGGTCTATATATGTACCATACATGGTCTATATATGACCCATATATTGGATATACGTGTATCATATATAGGAAATATATTTGTCATATACGGGAAATATATACGTGGATATATTTGTCATATACGGGTCTATAGACTAAATTTTTCTGCTTCCGATTCCAAGTTAAAATTTCCATGATTTTACTTTGGCTATCAGTGAAATATGGAGTTCCTAATCGAAACATTTTGCATAAGGAAAATCGTAATTGAAAACAATTCGCAATTTGGCACAAAACATGTTGAGAGCAAAACATTTTTGCTCTCCAATGATAGAAAACGGGGACCCGAAAAACCTCGTGAAACCTTAAGTGATAAGGTTTTTGTGTGTGCTGGGTACTATTTAATTCAAGAAAATACCTAACTTTGCCAATTAGTTTGATATCACACTAGTATATTGACGTTTTTCAAAAGTATCCTCACGTAACTAAGCAAACAAACCAGTTGATGATGATGTAACTAAGCATGCGAATCTTGTTTATAAACCGTAACCAGCCGTAGCAACCGTTAGATACAGCACATAGAAACATAGATTGCTGCTAGAAAGAAAACAAACTCGAAGGAGCTTAGAGGCGTAGTGGTGTAAACGTTTGTGTACCAAGTTTGATAGAAATGGACTAGTTCGCTGTGGTGAAATGGGTAACGGTCGAAGACGCAGGAAAATATTCCATCGTAAAATCATCATGGATTAGGGATTTTTTAGATGAGGAAGATACGGAGGAGTCGTATGTCATTGAGTGGAGGCATCAAAGAACATGCCTGTTGGAGGGTGGCCTGTCTTCGATGCCTACATAATTAGCATCACAGGTAAGACCCAACTTTATTTTATCAATTTTTTAAGACTATTGCACGCGCAAAACATCTCCAAAATAACTTTTATGCTCTTCTGTGACCTATATAGATACAGAAATGAAGGCAGAGAGGATACTTAGACAAATACTAGGTGAAAATGAAAAACTTCGCCGGGTACCAGCAGGGGAAGAAGATATTGCAAATGTAAGTTATATAAATTTAATTATTTGACCTATTCGTGGAATGAAATAACGATCACGTGTAAAAATATGGATTGACCTGACCGTTGTTTGCCGCAGTCTGCAGTTACAAGAATGGATTATTATTTGATATGTTCCAATGGACTTGTATTAATAAGGATGAATTACTATATAATTAATTCTCTAATTTTCAAATGCAACTCCTTAAAAAAATGAAATCGTTTGTCATCTTTAGATTGCTTGTCACATTAAAATACTTGTTAATTGTATTGCAATAAATATTTATTCTTGATTAGGGATGGGGACCTCGTCTGCCTCGGCAGCCATAACGGACGACAATAACCCCTGCTGCATTCGGAGCTGTCATTAATAGCAAAGCCGCAGAACTCAGACATCACATGAGAGGAAAAGATATTGATGACTCAAACTGATTGATTTCGATTCTTTCATATGTGCGTCTATGAGTTTTTAAATTGCTTTTTAATTATTTTTAAATAAAAATTCGTTACAATAAATTTTTTTAATTTCCTGGTGTCTGAAACCCTATCCATTCCCCATATATGATACATATATTTCCCATATATGATGCATATATTTCCCGTATATGACAAATATATTTCCTATATATGATACACGTATATCCAATATATGGGTCATATATAGACCATATATGGTGCATATATAGACCATATATGGTGCATATATAGACCATATATGGCTACATATATGGTCCATATATAGACCACATATGGCTTCATATATGGTCCATATATAGACCATATATGGATACATACATGTCCCATATATAGACCATATATGGATACATACATGGTCCATATATAGACCATATATGGCTGCATATATGGTCCATATATTCGGTTGGGCCAATTTTTTATAGATTCCATATATATTTCCATATATGGTCCATATATGTGAGAAGTATGGACAACATGTATGTCCCATATATTTCCCATATATGTCCCATATATAGGGCTTCAGTGTGGGCGCATCGTCTGCAAACAGTCTAAGCTGACTATTAACTACGGTACTCAAATCGTTTATGCATACAAGAAATAGAAGCGGGCCTACTACCCTGCTATCCTGGGGAACTCCCGATGTGACTTTGTGTCCGACATGATGACAACCCTCTGCTCTCGCCCACTTAAGAATTCTTTCACCCAACATACAACGTCGTTATTCATACCAAAACTCTCTAACTTCAAGATTAATTTATCATGGGGAACTTTATCGAATACCAATTTAAAATCCAAAAATATCGCCTCAACTTCAGTACCGTTTTCGCCGTAGACTAAAATATCCCTAACCAATAAAGCTAATTATGTCTCGCAAGATCTACCTATCCAGAACCCATGTTGGCTGTTTATGAGCAATTCCTAACTATCCAAATGCCCCATGATCGAACTGACTACAATGTGCTCAATGATCTTAAAAGAGATTGACGTGAGTGAAATGGGTCTGTAGTTACTTGGTTCTTCCCTGTCACCGCTTTTAAAAATAGGTGTAATATTAGCGACTTTCCAATCCTTGGGTACTGTGTGGTTCTTTAGTGTTTTATTGAATATTACTTCTAGATAGGGGCTATTTCAGAAGTTAATATTTTATATACTCTGGAAGGAATTTGATCGGGATCTGGTAATTTGTTTTTATTTATGTTTTTATACTGCTGCTCTACTCCATGACATGACATTTCTATTTCGGGCATATTTTCACTGAAAGTATTCGGCGGTGGTTCCACTGCGTTGTATGACGATGAGTTGAATACGCTTTGGAAGAAGGTGTTTAAAGTATTGGCTTTTTCTACACTGCCGGTGACTCTAATTCCTTTATCGTTTTTAAGTGTGTGCACTGTAGACTTATTTCCCTGAAGCTCTATCACATATGACCAAAACGCTTTAGGATTGTTATCTAAATATTCTCGTAACAACTTGCTCTTGAAATGCGATAACGCTTGCCGACATGATTTCCTTGCTAACGCTCTCGATTTTTTATAGTTTTGAACTAACTCATTTTGTTCCTCTACCGATAGACCCCGTCCTGCATTTTTCATCTTAGCGTGGCATAACCTTTGTCGCTTTAGTGATTTCCTAACCTCCGCGTTATACCACCTTGGCTCTGCATTATCACTAATGAATTGACTTAGTATGAATTTATTAAACTGCTTTACGGATGACCTCAATAAATTTTCTCCACGATTCCTCTGTATATAATCATTTGTTTATCGCTAAATACATTAAACGATTCCCTTAATTCCTCCTTCATACCGTCGTAATTAGCCTTGCCAAATAAGTATACCCTCCTCCTTGGTTTATAATGTCTTTCAACGCCTACAATGAAGTTCGCATGCACTATTTTATGATCACTAATTCCTGTGTCTGTAACTGTATTTGGAACTCTTTCGGGTATATTTGTTGCTAATAAGTCTAGAATGTTGTTTCCCCTGGTTGGTTTTGTTACTAGCTGTTGTGAAGAATGTGACGTAAAGGTGTTCAACAGTGATTCGCAGAGTTCCTTATCCTTACCTCCTGTAATGAAACTACACGTATTCCAGTCTATCGAAGGGAGATTGAAATCTCCGCCTACTATTATTCCTCTATCATTCTTCCCAGATAGTAATGTACGTATCTCTGACTCTAGTTCCATTATAGAATTGACATCTGCGTCCGGTGGCCTGTAATATGCACCTACATATATCTTTTTTGCGTTACTAATTTTACTTTTAACGGGACACCAAATACTTTCTACATTTCGCTCTGAAATAAGTTCTCTTCTACTGACATACGGGTCCTTCACAGCTACAAATACTCCTCCTCCGTTTCTGCTTATTCTATCCTTTCTGTATGCGGTAAAACACTTCGGAAATGCTTCATGATCTGATATGTCCTTCGTACGCCAACTTTCTGTACCTACGATCATATCAGCATCAGTACTATTTATGAGGTGGTTGAATTCTGCTACCTTATTTCTTATTCTACGACAATTCACTACTATCACTGAAATTCTTTCTTCCAATCTATTTCTCTCTTGGTGCTCCTTTGCAACTAAAATTTTCCTTGATAATTTTTTAACTGACACAATATTTGGTCTACCTATTACCTTTGATGATTTATCATTTTCGTTCTTTCCATGTGTGTTTTTCTCTGACCTTCTAAAACTACTCTGCATGTTCTGTCAAATGTTTCGAAGATTGCTCCCCCGCGGATTGACCTGCACTCTGGGCTACCACCTGAGCTAAACCCTACGTGTATGCTCCAGTATCCTACTCGCTACCCTAGACGATGCCTCGTCCGTGTAGTGGACACCCGAGCGATTCAGGGGCACCCGACACGTATCCAGCTCCGGCCCGAGGTCCAAAAACTCAGCTCCCTCGCTCCCACAGACTTCACGGAGTCTCCGGTTAATGCCAAACCACCGACCCGTATTACGTACTCCTTCGAATCACTTACGAGAGGAGGTGAGTGGAGGTGAGTGGAGAAGGCGAAAACCGAAAAGCGTTTTGGAAACATTTATCGTTGCGTAGCTTTGAAGAAGGAAGTCATGTGTCGAGTTTCGAAGTGGGAAATTGACGGAAAAAATTACATGAAAACTTCGTGCCCATGAAAATATGTATCCCTTGGTTAATTGTGGCCGAATCATTCCTTTCGTACAGATCTTGCTCCTGGAGGGTTGGGTTTGAAACTGTTGGGTTGCCATTAGCCCGAACAGGTAACCAAGGAGTCACGTGGTATAAACACGAGTAGTTCGCAAATTTGGTGTGTTAAAAACCGCTGATTGCAACCTCATTCGTTGCTTACACTTGTGTCATATCTCAACTTGGGGCTCTATAGTTGGAATAGAGGAGAAAAACTCAAGTGAAAACAATAAATGATATTGTAACTAGCGATTCAGGCGTATTAAATGTTGAAACCATTCGTGCTTGTGCCACGTGACCCTTGGTTACCTATTCGAGATAATTCCGACGACGGTTTCGATCGCAACACCCCCTGGAGTCTCGAGATCGCACGACTCTTAGGCGACCTCTCTCCTTCTCGCGGGGCATGGCGTCTTTCCAGTGCGGAAGTCACCCCTTCCGACCGAATATCCTCTCCCACGCCCTCTTACCCTGATTACCCTGAGGAATGAGAGCGAGGGAAAGGTGTTCGCCCCGGAGATCCTGTGCGCAGATGGAGCGAGAGATTGGCTACGTGCAGCGCCATTGCATTCCCACCCTGTGGCCTTAGTTGGACGAGGGTCCGGCCTAATTAGTTCTCGGGGTTCTCATGTCCCTCAGCGGACAATGGCGCTGTTGAGAACAGTGGCCTACCAAGCGCATGCATTGTACCGCGGTTACGGTCTTCGCTTCGCGCTTGTTTCAAAAAAAGGATGAACTTTGATAAAAAATATTGTGGTATGTTCAACTTTATGACATAAATACAATCGTAAAATCGTAGAATCTGTACGCGAAATCAGCTACTTTTCCCTTGTAAGACCTCATTTGGAATATGCTGCCAGTGTATGGGATCCCTACGAAATCGGTCTAAATAACGAATTTGAACGTGTGCGGCGAAGATCGGCAAGATTTTTAAAGGGCCGGTATGATAACCTTATTAGCGTAGCCAGTCTATTAAATGAATTAAATTGGGAATCATTGTCAGATCGCAGGTTAAAATTTAGACTTAATCTCATAAATAAATTCCAAGACCATATTTTCAGTGATGATGTTAAAAATATTTTGCGGACCCCAACTTACTATGGTAGACTGGACCATAATCACAAAATTAGAGAAATTGATTGCCGAACTGACAGATTCAAAATGTCCTTTTTTCCTCGTACAATTAGGGATATGAATAACGGTAAATATATCCAATGCGAGTGTAGCAATGGACAACGTTGGTAGCTGCATGTTGGTATGAGGACTTGAAGGTAACCCAACTAACAGCATGTTTTTGCATGTATGCTTTGCTATTTTTATGTTTTTTTTAAAGCGTAGTTTTGAACAGTATCTATACAAGTACTAATATTTTTAATGCATGATATGTGTTGCTTGTTTGGTGAGAGTTCACCCCCTGCCACACACCTTTATGGTGGCTTGCAGGGTATTATGTAGTTGTAAAAGAAATTTCAAATTCAAGACGATGGTGTACTTCTAGAGCGTCCAATTAGCATAATTCCGGAGAAAACCATGTTTCGTTAACTGAACAAAATAACGAACGAATCAAGTTAAAAAATATGAAATTATTGGTAAATCATGAAAAACGGTTAGTTCATATTTTATCTAAATTTGTCTCACTTGCACCATTTTTTTTGTTAGAACATACCGCCGAAGTGTTTCTTTCCTCGGCTGCTCTAACGAACGGGTTCTTTTTTTCTTTATTACTGCAAAAACATGCCCCAAAAGAATCGCTAAAAAATTTCCTTTTTCAGCATTGTAAGTGGAACTGAATTACTTATGCTTGTATGAATTGCATGAGTACATCTCCATACGTTTTTCAGACATAAAACTCGGATTACTTTTGGCGCTGGCAATGATGGTCTGGCAGTTGATGACCGCTGACCTTTTCAGCACTTTTTGGCTGGTGGTCGATGGTCAGAATGTTGGCAATACGCTTGCTTAAGGTCTTATGGTCCTATCACCTCTCATCTGCATCTACAAAATACCCTGCAAGCCACCATAAAGATGTGTGGCAGAGGGTGAACTAAAAAACCAAACATGCATTACATATCATGCATAAAAAAGGATTAGTAATAATAAACTATTCGAAACTTCAATTTTTAATAAAATATAAAAATAACAAAGAAAGCATGCAGTATCCTGCTGTTAGTGTAAGAAAACTTAACTTTGCTTCTCTCCTTGGCTCCAATGCTCTCGTACATGATGTCACATTTACCCAAAGCCTACTCTTTTGATGAATCCCATTTTAAGATTAGCTGGCCCCATTATTTCACGAATGTGTTACCACAGGAAATGTTTCAGTCTTATTCCAAGGTAAAAAAAGCATCGATAATCGATCTTTCAGATGGAGTTTAAGAAGAATATGATCGAATTCACGAGTCATTCGAGAATTTAATTTTCACAAAATTACGTCACTGTCATATGTTCTCTGCGTTTGAAGAAAGATTACTTGGTAAGAAAAATCGAAGCGAACGCCTCAAGGTTAGGCCTATGCAATCACCAGATTATGATGTGTTGCAATGTGGTCACGCGTGCGTTCTCGCATTTTAACAATTTGTCTTTGCAAGTCGTCTCTTCGTAAAGCACTTAGAACTCAACCATAAAAAGTGAGTAGCATTCAATTTTTGGAGCAGGAATAATTCGATAGAGCGATCCTATTAAACTAATAACACGAAGACAGAAAGCGTTGAAACCATAAGATAGTTAGGTGTCACAATCACTAAAGAAAATCAACCGATTCAGGCGGAAATCACAAAACATTTATCGTGGGGAAGACACATACTGGAAATATGCGGCCGAGTAAAGAGAAAGCTAGGATATATAAAAAGAGTACTTGGATTTATAGAATTTATATAGCTAGAATTATATATATAATATATAGCTAGGATTTATAAAAAGAGTACTTGGGAAATGTGATGAGAAGACAAAAGAGCGATGTTTCTTTTCTCTAGTTAGGCCCCACTTTGAGTATGCAGCCAGTGTATGGTAACCGAATGAATTAGGTTTGATCAGAGAACTAGACAGTGTGCAGCGTAGATCAGCTAGGTTCGCCAAAAGGTGAGGTTTAGTTGTGTATCAGAATTAATAGAAGAATTAGGATGGGAATTACTATCAGATCGTAGGTTGAAATACAGATTAAATCTATTACAGAAATTCGAAACAGATTTGGTAACAGATGACGTTAGGCACATATTAAGAACCCCTGCGTATTATGCTAGATTCGACCAGATAAATAAGATTAGAGAGATAAATTGTAACACCGATAGATTTCAAATGTCATTTTCCCCCGGTATTATTAGAGAACACAATAGGTGGCATAGCAAGGGGATAGGTTGGTTAAATATTGTTAGAGTCGTCTGTAGCGCATCTACATCTACATCTACATAATACCCTGCAAGCCACCACAAGGGTGTGTGGCAGGGGGTGATTGCTCACCAAACATGCACTACATATCATGCATAAAAAAGGAATAGTATTAATATAGTAGTCAGAACTACACTATTTAAAAAGATAGAAATTGCATGCATTGCAATGATCGCATGATGCATGTATTAACAAACAATCCCTTTATTGCTATGTAGCATGTAACCATGTAGCTGCATGTGACACATATTATCTAGCATGTTTCGATGTAGTTCCCTAGTTGCATGTCAATGGTGCACGTTTTGGTGATCTTTACCCCCTGCCACACACCCTCACGGTGGTTTGCGTGGATGCAGATGTAGATGCATATTTTAGTTCTCGGGAAGCGGTCGCGAGGAGGCATTGCAAAGACATCTTTTACTGTCCTGTGCAAATACTGTCTCTATAGTATTATGGGAGTGACCATTCGCGGAGAAAAAATAAGCATGCTGCGATTCGCTGATGACAAAGCAGTCATAGCGGAGACAGAGAGGGATCTGAACAAGACTCTAGTAACCATGTAAAGGATAATGGCCATACACCAGCTGAAGATAAATAAGAAGAAGACTAAGATATTGGTGTGCAGCAAGAGAGAGGAGGCCAAAACCAACGTTATACTAGGGAAACAGAAACTTGAAGAGGTGAAAGAGTTCTGTTACCTAGGAAGCAACGATGGACGGAGCAGGAAAGAAATAGTTAGTAGAATAGCCCAGGCAAAGAGGGCATTCTATCAAAAGAAGAATCTACTTACAGATGGAAATACAAGTTTGGAAGTAAGGAAGCAATTCATCAAAACGTATGTCTGGAGCATGTTTCTTTACGGCAGTGAGGCATGGACGATGACAGCAGCTGAGAAGAAAAGGGTGGAAGCATTCGAAATGTGGTGCTACCGAAGAATGATGAAGATAAAATGGATCGACCGAGTAAGTAACGAGGAAGTGCTAAGAAGAGTGGGAGAAAAGAGAAGTCTGCTGGAAAGTCTAAAAAGAAGAAGGGACAACTTAATCGGCCATATCTTAAGACACGATGGCCTGATGAAGACTATCGTCGAGGGAAAAGTGAACGGGAAGATTGGAAAAGGCAGGCCTCGTATGAGATATATGGAACAGGTTGTGAAGGATATAAAAGAGAAGTATTACGTCACAATGAAAAGGTTGGCCGATAGAAGAATCGTGTGGAGGGCTGCGTCAAACCAATCCTAGGATTGTTTACCCCTTGATGATGATGGATATTATTATTAGAATACCGTCAAAAATTTTCGAATGAGTTGAGAAATAATTGCAGACCGAAATCATTCCGCGGAACGTACTTGATGTCGCTGCGCCTGTTGCCTCTAGAATGAAGCGCGCTCATTGGCTTGCGGTCCAGGCCACGAGAGACCTCTTCCGCGTCACTTCCGTCTCTCCTTTCCAATACGCCCTCTTTCCGTTCCTTCCTCGCGCCACTGCCTGACCCTTTACAACTGCGGATGTTGCTGCGCCCCCTGGGATAGACCCTGAAGGAAGGGGTCGTAGAAGGATAGTGGTGGAAGGTCCTATCCCCAAACGCGGGCAGGGGTCAGACCAGTCTGAAGTCGACCGTTTCCTAACTCCCTCCCCTCGACAGGTATTTCACACCTTCCTTCGCAGCACCAAGAGAAAGGGGAAGAAGACAATTCTCCTGCCGTGGATTTCAGCTCGTTCTATTTTTGAGCGTGCTATTCTGAAAAAGCCACGCTCTGCTGATTTTAAGGCCGGCCGACGCGGTTGAGGTCACCGTTGACAAGGAGAGGGGAACGACTTCCGCCGCCGTCTCGTCCTGCCCCCTTCTTTTGTTTTACGCTGGCGTTTCCCGCCCGCGCCGCAACGCGTGACTGGCGCCGCAGCCACGGGGCGGACAACGCCGCAATCACCGCTTGCGCACTTCGCCTCGCGAAGATCGAGGGATTAATATTACTAGGGGTGGAAATGGGGAGCACTAGACACTAGGACTGCACCACACTGCGAACTTAATTGATAGCCGCCCCGTAATCGATTTAACCCTTTCGCTACGAACGCCGTTTATAAACGCCGCTGATTTTTCACTCCTGTGAACGAAGGCCGTTTATAAACGCCGCAGATTTTTCTACGCAAGAGAACGAAGGGCGTCTTAAAACGTCGCTAGGGCCAGGTAAGCAGAAAAGGTCCAAGGTGTCATAAATGACCCTTCCTCGCGGGTCTGCAGACCCTTCCTCGGCTTAGAGGCGGGGATTATCTCGACCCTTCTTCGCAGCGCGAGCCTCACACTCGGCAGTTGTTCGCGGTCACTTGTTTGTTTATGCAGTGGGAAAACCAAAATAATATTTGTTTCTAAATCGCATTATTGAGTTCCAGAAGTTAACTCCTTATGTTTTTTTGAATCTCTAGAAATTTTAAACGGAACTCTAACGTTATTATTAACAGAGTTCACCTGTCAATGAGATTCAAACCGATTTGGGAGAATTTTTCATTGCAGTGAGGAGCTAAGACGTATGTTTTTTTATTATTTGACGATAAGGCAGTACCGATATTTTTCTCTCCGTTTTACTTGTTTATGAACATATATTGGAAAACAACTGTAATGGTAATACCACGCAACATACCGCGAAATCTATTATATCTACATTATAGGTTGAAAATCCCGCAGAGGGTGTGGTTTATGCTAATTCATTAGCAGTCAATAAACTTTACTTTCTTGTAACTGAATCTTTTTGGTGTAACTGCCATTCAGCTATAAAAAGTATCTTTCAAGCTGAAAAGCATTCAAATTTGTTCTGTGTAATGCGGCTTAGAGTGATCATTATGTTGTAATCATTTATGTTAAAACTAGAAGAAAACCGCATGCGTGCGTGATGGAATATTGGGAGGTACAATAAATAATTGCTAGGCAGAAAAATCTATCTCGCGCTACCATTGCGAATATATTTACATAAAAATGTTTCCTGATGAAGGTATAGCACCAAAAAAAGTGCATGTGCTTTTATATAAAGCACGGGTATGGTTGGATTATGCGCGGACGTCTTCTATTGCGAAACAACAGAAATAATTATTATTGTAACCATTGCTATTATGTCTATTGTGCTAAATATCTTAATATTAACATTAGAATTTCGTTTAAAATCTCTAAATGGTATTTATAACATCAGGGATTTATTTGTGTATTAACCCCCACTTAAAGTCTTACTATTATTTATTTAACAAAAATCACTGTATTAAAAATAGTTGACTGCGGACACAGGCCGAGGTGGGTTCTCATTTGGAAAAGGGCGAAGATAATCTCTGGTCAGTGGCCGAGGAAAGGGTCGGGAACCCCACTGGGTCCGGTCCCAAAGCGGGGGAAAGAAATACCTTGCTTCAAGAGAGCTCCGTACACGGAGTGGAAAAATATTCTAGAGGAACCCGTGAGAAGGAAAGCATTTTCCTGCGTAGGACTCCGGCGCGAAAGGGTTAAGAAGTAATTTTTCGTCTGTTTTTGATTTTAACGTTGGAAAATGCTATTCATTGTTCGGAACATTTGAAGGTTTCGGTCCATTCCCATCGAACTCATTGATGGGAATAAAGAATGGCGACATGCATCTACATCTACATAATACCCTGCAAGCCAACACAAATGTACGTGGCAGGGGGTGAATTCTCACCAAACATGCACTACATATCATACATATAAAAGGATTAGTATTTAAATACTGTTCTAAACTTCACTATTAAAAAGAGATAAAAATAGGAAAGCGTACATGCAAAAACATGCCGTTAGTTGGGTTAGCTATAAGTCCTTATACCAACATGCAGCTACCAATGTTATCCATTGCTACACTCGTACTAAATACATTTAGCGCTATTCATATCCCTAGTAGTACGAGGAAAAAGGGACATTTTGAATCCGTCAGTTCGGCAATCAATTTCTTTAATTTTGTGATTATTTTCCAGTCTACTGTAGTAACTTGGGGTTCGCAAAATATTTTTACATCATCACTGAAAATATGGTTTTGGAATTTATTTAGGAGATTAAGTCTAAATTTCAACCTGCGATCTGACAATGATTCCCAATTTAATTCATTAAATAGAATATCTACGCAGTCGGTGACATGTCCTATACAGTAAAACCTCGTCTCGCCATGTCCCTCTAAATGTTTCCATTGACTATTTTCATTGTAAGTGGAAGGTTACTCTTTTAGCAGATTTTATCCCCGACTCATCGCAAAGGGACTACTTCAGGTGCTCATGCCACTGTAAGCTATCATCAAGATCACACCAACGCGATCGGCGACATCTAATATGTAATTTGATATGAAAGAAAGACAACCGCGAGAATATAAGCACATACATTGTTTTATAACAAAATTAACAACCCAGTAAATTGAAATTGGTCATTTTATCTTGTGAACTAGAGCTGACAATCAGTGGAGTGAATTATATAGGCATTACTCCCGCGATGGTAGATTCCCACGGCGCTAAAACCAATACATTTCTACAGTCTTAGAGCATTTTTGTGATAAATGTGCTGTTTCACCTCTGCCTTCGGCATAATTCGTTTGAATATGTAAATTATGTATCCTTTGATTTTAGGGGACATGATGTCTACCAAAAGGAAATTAACTTATACAATTAAAGGAAAAGTTGGGCATGCTCGGCAGAGTGAAACATGGTGATTAAAAATGAAGTTTATTCCGGGAGTTGGGTGAGACGCCTAAAATAGAAAAAGTACTCGATCACATCGGTGAACTGGTGAATTGGCCAGAGAGACATTGAGAAGATTATGATCATCTTCATCTGTCACACTTGCAAAACATTAAGACTTGTGTCAAAGAAACGCTATCAACTATCGCGGCAAAAGAAATATCAAAATATTTTAGTAACTCCCGTTAAAGTACGGCGTGCATTTAAACCACAAAACATCAATTTAAATTGTTTTCTGCAAATAAAATGGTTATAAAATTTAGTTTTATGGTTTTTCTTTACTGTTTCTCACGAAGTTTCCTTAAATAACGCGGGTGTAAACTCCGTCCCCCTTGACCCGTGTTATAACCGGATTTTTCTGTATCATGTTTTTAACTTATTAGGTGCATGCTAGTGCTAGAAGTAGCCTACGTTCATACGTGCCTATTTTATGCGTCATTTGTCTAGTAGGCACTAGGCCTCTTATCACGAAATGGAGCAGGGAATCTGTTAGGTCCTAAGCCGAGGCCTAGGCTCTCCTAACTTCTCGAGTCTAAGCTTAAGACTAAGAGATTTCTCGACATTGTGTGGCATTACATCATGAAATTACCATGCAAAAGTAAGGGAATAAGTATTAATTTAGTACGTCGCGTTATAAAGCAAGGCCATGTACAAATACGTCAACCACGACAGAGATCTCGAGACAAGCTCGAGACTCGTTTTTCGATCGTATTGAGATCGAAATCGAGCGACATTCGAGCAGTACTTTTATCTCGCTCGAATCTCGAAAATTCGAGACTCTTACAGCCCTAAAAACCATAATTATTACTACGAAATTCAGGGACAATTACATGTTTCCCGATATTCCTTTTGTGATTTTATGGCGTGGACTCCTATGGACTGCAAAATCCAAATAATCTGCGGCGATTCTGGAAGAATCGCATGGGAAACAAATTTCTTCACTTTTATAACAAAGCCGTTTCCCGAAATATTTGACCCCAGAATTTTCCGATCTATGGAAATAAGAGAACCGGAGATAAAATTTTTAACAGCGTGAAAGTACATTTATTATTACCAAAGATGAATAAATCATCTATAAAATGTTTAAAGTTTCAATTACAGGATACTGCCGGCAATGTTGGCTAAAGAATAGGAAATTTGGGAAGCATGTATGCTTTGCTATTTTTATCTTTTTTTAAATAGCGTAGTTTTGAACAGTACCTATACAAGCACTAATCTTTTTTATGCATGATATGTAGTGCATGTTTGGTGCGAGTTCACCCCCTGCCACACACCTTTATGGTGGCTTGCAGGATCTTATGTGGATGTAGATGAAATTCATGTTAATGCACCGAATTACTCCTAAGTCATTAGCAGTCATCAATCCGAAAATTGGTACCTATGCTGTAGCTCTACAATCTGCACTCCTCTCAACGAACCTCTTTACTCCCTCATACTTTCTTACCTTTGCGTATCCATTTATTTGCCCACGATAACCTATCCTTGGCCTTCCGTGGTAATTCTATCCGCCTACTATTCCTTCAATGATTGTCTTCAGGAGGCTGTTACGCCTCATAGTATGTCCGATGGTTTATCTCCTAATTCAAAGCATCTACAGAAAACGTCTTTCCTCAACTCTTCGTAGTACTTCTTCATTCGTATTACAGTCTGTACATTTGATCTTCATTGATCTTCTACAGCACTACTCATTTCCATCGCTTCTAATGTTTTCTATTCTGCTGCTATTACTGGCCAAGCTTTTCTGTTAAAACATCAGGTTTGACTCCTGATAGTAATTAGTTGTGAGAGTTTTTTATTGAATTTAGCTACGAGTAGAACATATGCCCCGCAGCCCTTTCTGAGCAGGTCAAGGGCTTTCTGCAAGTATCGAATGCAGGGCGTTATTTTCTGCCGGGTCCAATTATTCTGCCCGGAATATGATCCGCGTGGGGCTTTGTTCCTATCACTCTACTCTCTACTACCCGTTTAACGACGGGGTCGTTTACCATATTTGTTTTATTGCCGGATCTGATAGAGTTTGTAAAATAAAAATACCCGTATTTCTCCGTTTTTGGATCCCTCAATTATTTCCCGAGTTATAAGTGGCGAAAAACTGTGTTTTAAACCCTTTCGGAAAAGTGGGCGTGGTGAAACCTCTGACGTATTTCGACTTCGTCCAATCACAACTGAGCCCGCGAAGCTACTTTGTCTTATCGCAAAGGGGGGGGACACAAATGACTCGGCCAATGATAGCGATTGCGACAGCATCTGTGCGAGCAGACCTTCCGAGAACCCCCCTCCACTCCCTTTCCTTCCCATAAGAGCAGTCAAGGACGGGAGGAAAATGACGTCAATATTATCACAGCAGCTTTTTCGGTGGGCGTCACCTTTTGCTTATTTTAAGTATTGATAGTGAATGGTTGTGGTTAGAAGATTAATTTTTTTACTAAATACCTTTTTTTCGTTTCCATCGAACGAATTCGTGCACAAAATTGCGATTTCGGTTCCGAGTAAACGCCCCCATTCTGCATGTCACTCGAGTTCTGTTACAGCCGATTTGATATCAAGGAATGCCTACCTGAAGCCTTTTTTACTCTGTTGATTATTATTTTATTCCAATTTTGCCTGGAATAAGCTTCGCTATTTTACAGAGGTAACAGAACACGGACTTCTTTTTGAACTCCGTCCTGAAGTAACTTAACCTACGACACTTCAGCATAGAAGATAGAAGTAGGTATTTACCACACATTGGAATGTTATAAAATAGCATTATGGTTCACCACCTGAAAAGAGATTCAGACACTTTTCGTGCCGTTATCTTCGTAGGACGGAGAGAAAAGAAAACTAAAGCGGATGCAGAGGACATGTTGGGGGAGGGAAGATATTTGGAAATCAGGATAAGACAAAGCATGTCACTGGGGCGAGTAGGTAATAGGTGGCGAGAGGATGTTGCAGACAGCTGTAGAGGGTGGAATGCTTGGAAGAAGGAAGAGAGGGATGTGAAGCATGTCAGATGAAGGCTGCTGGAAAGTGGTCCGGATGCAAAAAAATTAAGTACGCCGAGATGAGAGGGTTGACAGTGAATGGAGATGCTTTGTCAAATCCTACCTTTAGTCGGTAAAAAAACTATGATAAATAATGATCATAGCAACAGTGATGCGTGATGCGCTGCTGGACAGAAAATTCCTAATTCCTCTCCTGACCTCTTGAACTCGTCTTATTTCCTACCTTCCCACGTGCTGTAGAATATTTTTCATTTGATAAGAGCGATGCGGCTTGTTTTCGAGGCTACCGCGTGGCTTCTGATCAACATCCTTAGGATTCGAGGTTTCCGCCTCGTCGATCCATTTTCAGGACTAACTTTTCGCCAGTCTTCATGCTGTCTTTTTCCTATCCAAATAGTTAAAAGTATATTGCAGAAAACGATGAATGAAGAATGATGATCAATGCTTCCCACAGACAAGTAAATGGGTATGTTGCCGGTTCACGCCCGAGGCGAGATATTCTGGCTTGACGCAGTCCGAGCCAGACATTGTAAAACTGCCGCGATGTTGCAATTTTAGGAATGGGGCAAGGGTGTGGGCGATGTAGGGGAGGGTGCAGCCGGTGACAGAGGGGAGACGAAGGCCATATTTGAGAATGGTCAGTTAGTGTCATGGACAGCTGACAGTCATCCTTTGTGGATGTATGTACATACATATATTATACATGTAGATGAGCGATGTTACTTTTCACTAGTTTGGCCCCACCTTGAGTATGCGGCCAGTGTATGGGATCCTAATGAATTAGGTTTGATCAGAGAACTAGACAGTGTGCAGCGTAGAGCAGCTAGGTTCGTCAAAATGTGTTACGATAGGTTAAATAGTGTATCAGAATTAATACAAGAATTAGGGTGGGAATCATTATCAGAGCGTAGGTTAAGGTACAGATTAAATCTATTAGAGAAATTTCAATCGGACAGCTTTACTGAAGATGTTAGGCACATATTAAAAACACCAGCGTATTATGCTAGATTCGAATAGGTAAATAAGAGAAATGGTTGGCGAGTTCACGTCGTGGAAGTTATTTTACATTTAAAAAAACTTAGTTCTTTTTATAAAGATAAATAAAATTATAGAGATGTGTAAGACGTCACATGTGTAGTCATTCCCAGTGCATAACATTCTTTATTTATCTGCAGAGAGAGAAATACTGCATTCAGTGTAATATTGACTTGTACCTCCCAAGTTTTGTCATTTAAGGGTATGCCATTCATGTTTATCTGCAGAGAGATATAGTGAGAGACTGCATTTACGTGTGCGTTCCGAGTTTTGCCATTTTAAGACTATGACCTTCATTATTTGCGAGAGACTGTATTCAGTGCAATATTGGCTTGTATCTCCACAGTTTTGTTATGTTAAGGGTGTGAAGTGCATTATCTGAGAGCGAGAGACTGTATGTATATTGACCGATAAACTGGTTTTACATGCTCCATGGTGTCCATCATTTAATGTTACATAGGTCCTTTCTCACCTGCCGTAGTCTGTAGGTGAGATATGTTTGGTAATAATAGTTAATTCCATGCCTTTTGTAACATCTGATTCCGTTTGACTTGAATGAAACAAAAATATTGGTCGCAAATAAATCATCTTTAATCCTTTTTCTTTTATTCGTCAATTTCTGTGGATTATCCATTGATTATGCGGGGAACAGTGAATGTAAAGACGTCATCATCTGTCATCTCTAGCGGCGTGATTAGAAATTGTACGTTATTTGGCATCTAATGACTGGGAATGATATAACTTTTGGACGATTTAGATTAATCGATCATTGTAATTATTTTACTGTGTCATTCACAATCATAAATCAGGATTTCTAGAGAGGAATTCTGTATTTTATTCCATCGTTCACATCGCCGAATTCGTCTGACATCGGGTGTTACTTATTTCTATTTCCCGATACCCTGGAAAGTTATCACGACGATGGCTCTTACCTGAAGTATATATAATCATTATCTTATGCTTAAAAGAATTACTTTCAGTATCACTCGTACTGGTTCCGTACAGGTGGAGGAAATAAATCGTGATAATTACGAGTAGTAAGGGCCATAAGCGAGCGCCTGCTACGTGCCTCCAAATGGACTGCAGCGTCGCCCGTGGCCAAAGATGAAACTTTTATTTTTGGCGCGCCCAGTGGCAACACTGTTAAAATTCGAAATCAACGTCCTCTATGCAGTGCTCTTGGCCTTAACATTGGTGAAGCCATGGTACTAATACATTAGGTAGGTCACTCCCGAGGACGAAAATGCGTCCGTTCTGCGCAGCTTCGCTGTGACGTAGTGTGGAGGACAAGCGGCGGCGGGCGTTTAAAATGGAGCCTAAAGACCGCTTTGCACGATACAATTTGTTATACATTCTTGCACAAACGCTTGTATAAACTGAAAGAAATTGTATGTTTGTCTGAATGGAATTAGAACAGGTTCTATTTTCCGTACAGTCAATCAGACATTCGCGCAAGCGTCCGCACAATTTGCCGCTCTACACCGTACAATTTCCTCATACAAGCGTTTGTACAAGAAATTGTGTCGTGCAAAGCGGCCTTAATACAGTTGATAGTAAAAACGTATTTGACATTATGATATTGTGCATCTCTTAGATAATGCTGAGAATTATGCTATGATATTTTCGTGCGTGTTGGCGAAACGAGCACTCGAAAAATAACTCGCAATGCACAAAAACACAAAGGTTGAGTTCAAGAAGTAGTACGGTGGTTGTGAGGCCATCGCGAACTTATAGTACTCACAATAAACTGAGTGAATGCCCGTTTTATGGTTGGTTTCGAAATATATATTTCAAAAGAATGCAGAAACGACATTTTAGTCAGCGCGTGAATGCAAATTGTCAGCATTCAACTCGTTAATGATCGCTACTGTACGATACAAATACTGACCAAATTTCCAGATAAAATAATTTTTAATCAATGACATAATACCGAATTACCTGAAGACTATATTTTCTACTTATATTATTCTATTTTCACTATCAAAGCACCTGGAAAAGAGCCGTGTTACCTCTCGTAATGTACGTTTGTACTCCAGTGAACTCGAAAAGATTCATGCTGCTAAATTTACAAAAAGGCCATAACATTTTGTTTGTCAAGGAAAAAAAATTCAAACAAATATTTATTTAAAGGAAAAAAAACAAAAATTTACAATACAATAGTCAGATTTTTCAAGCACAAGATTTAACTTCTTTGGCTAATCAACATCGAATGTAAATATACACAATGAATGAGTGAGGTCAAAAATGGAAAACCGATCTGCAAGCAGCATAACACAATAGCAAGTCACAACTATTCCAGTCAGAAACTGCCACTATACTTATTCTTGATTACAGGAAAGTAAATAACAAATGGTTCCCAGAAAATGCTTAATAAAACGTCCAGCAAACTTGCAAGTCTATCCGGAATAAATGAAGAAAGAAAGGCTGGGTGACAAGTTCAAGTACTAGTAAATAAAAATTAAACATATTTCCTAATCGATAAGCACTATTTTTGGAAATTTACCCAAGCAAAAATGGTTGTAATAGATTATTGAAACACCTCAAAAAATGACAAATTTTTACCACAATGAAACCACTTTCTTTCCCCTCAAGTGGAAAATCAAGTGAAAGCATCAGAATAATGGCCAGATTGTGACTCTCTCAATAATAAAAAGCACAACACAAAATCCAAATTTGTTTCCAATACCACAGGATTAAAAGGTCAACAGAAACCTGAGAAAATATCTTAAATTAGATAAATAAGAATTGAAAAACTTCACAGAATTCAATTCTCTAATTAAAAAACTTACTACAATCCATTTTTTACAGAAGAAAGTAATATGCAGTATCGGCATAATCCATGATATAATAACTACCTAGATTTATTGTGAACACATAGAAATGCCAATAATGTCTGGGGACATAATAAAATAAATACAAACATAACATAGAAATATCAGATAACTCAAAGGAAATAAATTTTTTTTGCCACAGAGGTAACCAGTCCACAAATCCTTCATCATAGACTACTGCTGTACAAAAGATCAGCATCAATGATTTTATGTTTTCCATCATACATGGCTTAGTAAAATAAGAACTGAGGTCAATTTCGCAACCAATACACATTTCTCATACTTCAAAATCCAACATCCACAACCAGCATCAATAGTTTCTCAGCGTACGAATCTTGATAAAACCTGGGAAATTTTGAAAAGTGTGCATATCAAACAAGCCTATTCATAGAATGTTAAGATTCTCACAATTAGTGGACAAAAAATATGAGAGCTCCTTATATCAGATAACATTTCGCTCCAACAAAATGAAGAAATGAAATAAGATTTATTCCACTCAAGCAGTCTGCATACACTACTCATTATTCAGCATCAATAACCAGGATTAACATTGTCTCTCCTTATGAATCTTGGTAAGATACTGATCTTGGCAAGACCTGTGCCATCAACTAAGAATCCAATAACATAGCACCACCTGCAAAAGCACCTGGAAAATTTTAAAAGTGTGAATATCAAAAAACCTTCATCGATATTAATCATCAATCCTCAGATTGGTTTGATGCAGCTATCCACTCCGTTATTTTATCGGCTTAATCAAACCATATTACACCATGAATTTAAAGTTGCACACAATCAATGGACAAATGACTTACCCTCCAGTAAGAATAAGTTCCTTGTTACAAATAATTTCAGCTACCACAACATGATGAAATCTAATATTTTTGATTCCACTCAAGTATTCGGGACACACTACTCATTCTTCAAGATTAATAACCAGCATAAAGAGTTTCTCTGATAAGTTCTTGGTAAAACCTGGAAAATTTTAAAGGTGTTAATCAAACAACCTAACACCATGAATTTAAAGTTGCACACAATCAATGGACAAATGACTTACCCTCCAGTAACGATAAAAGTTCCTTATAACAAATAATTTCAGCTACCACAACATGATGAAATCTAATATTTTTGATTCCACTCAAGTACCCTGGTGAAAATGAGCCGTTCCTGAACCATTCCAGAAGTGTGACATGAAGTGTTTTACAGCCGTTGCCCAAGTGTTCATTAACCGTTCACGAACTGTATTTTGGCCCAAATTAAGCTTTACGAACCGTTCACATCTGGCTGTTCAGAAAGCGTTCTCTAACCGTTCATGAACCGTTCCAGAAGTGTGACATGAAGTGTTTGACAGCCATTGTTCAAGCGTTCAAGAACCGTTCATGAACTGTATTTTGGACCAATGAACCATTACCAACCGTTCATACCTGGCTGTCTCCGGAAGTGCTCTCAAACCATTCCTCTGCTCATTTGGGTGCAGCTACTGAACAGTTCCCCAGTGAGCATGAACACCTCATGCACACTTGGGGAGCACTTCATTGTAACACTCTGGAACATGAACACTTAAAAACCAATTTGAATGTGTACATAAAAAGGTCTGTAAATCTCATGTTTAGCAATGGACCTCAGATCAATCAAACTGGCTTAGGTCAGGATGACAAACGCTACAGGCTGGCCAGACTGATCTGAGAATGGGGCTTCGTCTACCCGACTAACAAGGGGAGTGTCCGAGTTCCGGGTCTAGGATTTTGACGAAATTTGCCAGGCAGGTAGTCCTTGATGAGTTATTTACGAATCACCCCCCATATAGGGTTATATATCCAGAAACTTCGTCAAAAAACGAGTTTGAAATATTTGATTGCAAATATAAAGCCAATAATTAGCCAAGTTTAATCAGTGCAGTTTGGGTTAGGGGTACTCGCTTCACAATGTCGACGTCCCAAGTTCGAGACTATTCGTGTCCAATTTTTTTTTCATCGCAATTTCGTCGTACGACTTTCCCTGGTTTTACATATTTTTAATCTGTTTACCCAGTATGCATTTTAACTATTTTACGTAATAATTACGTAATTTGCTAAAATTACGTAATTAGTACGTAAAATAGTTAAATACGTTATTTACCTAAATCACGTAATTAGTACGTGGCGGATTTACTTCCGCACGCCCTGTCGTTTTTTGTGTATGAAATTAATGGAAGAGCATGAAGTGTGATCGTGATTTTGAATTTCCGTATCTTTGGCCACGCAGTCCCGACGCACGTACAACATTTGTTCTAATTTGCCTGGTGCCGTTATTGTCCAGCGCTGTGTTTTTTTGGAAAAACTAATCGCAAGAGAAAAAAAGAATTTAGGTTTTGTAATCATATAATTGTAAGTATCTACCGAAATGTTCGGGTGATTCTAACATGCTCCTGAAAAGGTGCAATTCATTAATTCTTCAAAATTAATTGTTACCGCTGGTTTTTTATCAATTTCCAAGCGACGTCCTTGATTCGAATCTCTCTCCCACCCGAATATTTCGCCCGATCACCCGAACATTTCGGTAGATACTTACAATTATATGATTACAGAGCTTAAGTTCTTTTTTTCTCTTGCGATTAGTTTTTCCAAAAAAGCACAGCGCTGGAAAATCACGGCACCAGGCGAATTAGAACAAGTGTTGTACGTGCGTCGGGACTGCGTGGCCAAAGATACGGAAATTCAAAATCACGATCACACTTCATGCTCTTCCGTTAATTTCATACACAAAAAACGACAGGGCGTGCGGAAGTAATTCCGCCACGTACTAATTACGTGATTTAGGTAAATAACGTAATTAACTATTTTACGTACTAATTACGTAATTTTAGCAAATTACGTAATTATTACGTAAAATAGTTAAAATGCATACTGGGTAAACAGATTAAAAATATGTAAAACCAGGGAAAGTCGTACGACGAAATTGCGATGAAAAAAAAATTGAACACGAAGAGTCTCGAACTTAGGACGTCGACATTGTGAAGCGAGTACTTTACCCTTAACCCAAACTGCACTGATTAAACCTGGCTAATTATTGGCTTTATAATTGCAATCAAATATTTCAAACTCGTTTTTTGACGAAGTTTCTGGATATATAACCCTATATGGGGGGTGATTCGTAAATAACTCATCAAGGACTACCTGCCTGGCAATTTTCGTCAAAATCCTAGACCCGGAACTTGGACACTCCCCTTGTAAGATGACATATTTATCTTCTGAGAGACTGGACTGTGGCACTCTCACTCCTCTTTTGAGTGCCGATTAATACAAAATATAATCAATATCACTCACTGCTTGTTTTGCAAAGGAAAACGAGAGGTACATATGCACCTAAAGAAACATGAAAATTAAAATGAATTCAGACCTTAACTGATAGTTCACAATGAATAACATATTATTCAGCTCTACACGTTAGAGCTCCCTTGATTAATACTACCCTTCCTCTGCCTCTTTAAAATAAGGGATTGCATTGTAATAGCTGTGATTTTGTGAGCAATAAAAAAACCAGATTTCCAATATAGCATGCATTTATGTAAGTACAGTAAGTTTACACAGTAAAAGATATTTATACATTGAAAATGATACAAAACCTGGAAGAGTAGGAATTAAACCTGCATCTAAACTTGATATCACTTTTTACAGTAGAGCTTACTCCATATCCATACCTACTTAACTGCATCTCATTTAATCCTGGAAAATAAAAAAAGCCTGTGTCAGTCTCTTCACAAAATTGAAATGTTTTTATAATGTTTGCAGAATGAAATTGACTCACTGTATCTACACCCCAGGTAAGAATTATGGATCCAAAATTCATATCACTGTTAGTCTTGCAATACTTATGATAAGGTTATAGAGTAAACTCCAGCTTACCCAGAACTATTTGTCCAAGATTTCCAGTGAAGCCTTCATTCCTCTCACTAAGTTAATTTTTTCTGCAGCTTTAGCCATGAATATCCTCCCTTTTACTGCTAGTACCACTCACTTTACTTCCAAATTTTGTATTCTTTTAGGCTGAAATGCAAATGACCCAAGCTAAATTATGCAAAAAACCTACCAAGCAAGTAAAATATTAAATGCAGCCAAGAGCATATGGTTCCTCTCCCTAGTTAATTCAACAGTATTATATCACATAGTAATTTCATTCCATGCACTGCTTATAAAATTGAGGCTTCAACCTAAATGTTAATATAATAACAGAAAATAGAAACATAATTCCCTTTCGGCAAAATATAAAATTCATTTATAAGAGTTCAATTATCAGAGGTACGGTACCATCTAAGTGTATACACATTCATGATAATTAAGTAGGTAGGTACATACATTCAAGTTATTGACTCAACAAAGACACTGATTATTTAGAGAAGTAACGAGACTTACCTAAAAGTTCAAATTCCAATTATAAGGTTTCCTGAAATATTCACAAATCCACACCACTGTCTAGATCATATGCAGTATTGAAAAAGTAAGCAATAAACCTCGGATTGAATAGCAGATCACATATAATTTGATTCGGCAAATTTTGGCACACACGAAATCTACACACGTACACCGTGCTAAATTCGTGAACGCCTAGCGATTTTTGATGTCGCATAGCGAATTCACAACTTTAATTACACACTAAAGAAGTTGGACGATTTTATACAAAAATGACTTCGTAAATAAATAAATTATATTTATTGACACTAATTCCATTTTCATTCATTGCATTCACTTGCCTTTGTAACACATAAGATTCCAAATCTTAGGCATAATCTCAAGGTCAGCCAATACACCAATAATTAATATCAAACAACACGAGCACAAAAGCTGTGCTCGAGCTTGTTTTTTGCAAAACATTTAATTTTAAATGGTTGAGCTGGGTATTCAGCAACGAAATGTCTTTTAAAAAAACAACGATCCTCTAAAAAGTGGAACGAAAATTTTCAGGGAGTTCGTACAACAGGGAGTTCGTTTAAATATCAACGAAAGTCATCACTGCACTGTCACAACACACACAAAACATTTCACGTTTATTTTGTAGTAGAATGATGATTTGATGTCTCATTGGCTCATTCCTTATGTCCCAATTTGTTTATGACTTTGTGTGCCTGAAAAATGATCAATACCGTCAATTCCTGTGTCTGGAATTCAATAAGTTACCATGGAACGCAGATGAAAACTGACAAATTCGTGAATTTTCTTCAACACAATTGGTTGTCATAGCAATCATTTACTTACCGTATTTTATTGTCCATTAGAATTTAAAAGTACGCTTCTTTGGACACGAATCACAATAAAACGTAATTATTTGAGGAAAGAATTTTTTTCTCGTGTTTCTCGCTTATCACCATAATGACTGCCATTTTGAATTTCGATTTTCGAAGTGGTCGAAGTCGCTCTTGCTTGCAACATCGATAGTAGACTATTCGATATGGTAGATAACTTTCCACAAACCGCGAACTATAAAATGAATATTCACGTGTTCCTCGCGGGCACTGACGTTGTCATTCATGGTTAATGACAGTGTTCTGAAAAAAAATTCCTAAGCTCTATTTAGATTGATTGGAAGTATTTTTATCATTGAAAATCAAAACTAAATAATTTCAAGGTATACCTTAGAATTTTACTTCCCAATTTCATACTATTAACGAAGGAATGATTTAGTTTTATTACAGCTAACTTGTCAGTCCGATCTAACTTTCAAAATGATTATCAAGGAGGCGAATAGTTTAGCGTTTCTCCACTTTTTCGGCATGTACTCGACTACAATTAGACTTTTCAATTTTTACAACGAAGGTGATTATGGTGGATTAACTGTGAGATTTACTGGAAAAAAGAAATGAGTCTGGTATCCTTTTGGGTTTGGCCCCTGTGTATATTATAGTCTTTGCTTTTGATACTCTCAAATGAAATAGCTTCACTGGGACCTTTACATTTCGCGGTCACTTTTCCCAACAACAGCGTACATGAAATCCATTCTTCTGTATAGGAAAATCTCCATCATGCGTGTATAAAAAACTCTGAAAATGGCTCAACTGAAATTGAGGGGGACTTTAGAGGGCCTTAGAGTGTCAGCATGATGAATTTTCATAAGTAGTGAAAATTTTCTAGCAATGTTAATGTTGATTTTAATTTTAATATTGTGTGCCAACATAGCTTGCAATCCAGTACGCGAAGGAACACCAAACAAAATATTTATTTGGTGGTCTCCCATCGTAGTGCTGTGGCTAAATTGTGTCTCTTGAATCATATCACTTTCAAGTGGTTCTTCTGGAATGCATGTGACAGGCAAATACAGGGCAAGTGTGGGGGTCACTTCTCCTTCCCAAGCCAAGGGTGTATGGTACACAAAAAGTTTATATGCATAAACATCAATTGTAACTTACATTGTCCATTTTACTAAATTGAATTCATTTTATTCTCCTTGAAGAAAGAGCATCTCAAACTCGAGTACCTCTACTTTTTTCACTGACAAGATTCCAGGCTATCAAATACTGCAGCACAATAACAGACCATCAAAAAGTTACTGTGTATTTACAAACCAGAATCAGTTTCCAGAGCATTTTCCTTCACCTCATTGACATCCAGAAAAGCCTACTCCTGTTACAGACCACTTACAGTAAAGCAAATAAGGAATAACTGGAATGATAACTGCGACAAGTTGTCATGGAAGGTCCAAATGCGATAGAAAAAATTTTAAGTTAATGGAACTGTTTTCTGTCAGTCATAAAATACCAAAAATTACATGCAAAAATATAATTTTTAATAAAAATTCTCTTCTATTTATATTTTATCGTGTGGGAATGCCAACGGTGCACAAACTGTGCTGGAAGTGTTAATGAAATGTTCCGTTCAGCAGCAGTTCATGAGCTGTTCATGTCCAACTGTGCAGCAGCTGTTCATGACCTGTTCCGTTCCCGAGCCGTTCAGGGATTGCTGGCTGGAGCTGTGCGCACATTTCCTGCACGTTTCCTGAACGGCCCAGAAAATTTATGAAGTGTGCGCACAGTTTGAGCACAGCTCCTGAACACTTCAGTGAACGGTTGATTTTCACCAGGGTACTCGGGACACACTACTCATTCTTCAAGATTAATAACCAGCATAAAGAGTTTCTCTGATAAGTTCTTGGTAAAACCTGGAAAATTTGTTTCTTAAGATAAAGGAACTTTAAACACGTATTACCATTCACGAGCAGCTACATATTGTACCTTTCATTTAAAGCACTTCTACTCAACACCGAAATTAAAAGGTATGTAAACACAGCTGCCATGGCAGGCACCAAAATATTTTTAAATTCAGTAATCACTGATACTGGATTTCACCGACCTGTTTTAACATTAAAGTCGTCCTTTCGCCGGCATGCTCGAACCCACTTCATTTTCATTTCACTATCATTAGGGAAACGAAAAAACTTCAATTTTCCCTCACAATTTCGGCGGCTATTGTTGCAGCCAAATACAGTACAGGAAGACATCTTCTCCGATGGTATTTGTTCCCAGAGAGTAAAAATATCTCCAAAAAGCGACTCACCATTCAAAGTAAACAATGATCAACACACGGAATTCACTGGGTCTGTCCTCCACACTACGTCACACAATCGAAACTGAGAGGTATCGATATATGACCGACATGCGCAATGGCCTACCTAATGTATTAGTACCATGGGTGAAGCGTTCACTTTTGGTCGTTCGGCCTCTTGACGACGATAATAACTGGCGCTCCTCCCACTAGAGGCGCGGCCGTTAGGGACTTCCCCCCTGCAGTCGATGGAGACTCCGTCGTCGAGGGGGGAAGAAGATCGTAACGGCTCACCAAACATTCCTCGTTCCCAAGGAAACCGTTATCCGGGCGACGAAAGAGTTGCTCGCGGTTGAAGCTCTCTTCACCCCTTTCCCATCAGCATATACTATTTCCTTCAAGATTTTTAGTATTCCGGCCAACTTTTCCATTTCACTTTATCTACACGTCTACATATACATGATACCCTGCAAGCCGCCGCGAGGGTGTGTGGCAGTGGGTGAAGATCACCAAGCATGCACTACCGACATTGAGATTGTTAGTATCTATAGTATTTAAGGAATAAATACATGCATCATGCACTACAGACTACTATAAAATATTTCCCCTACATATCCCTTTGCTATACTGCCTATTCTGTTCTCTTATAGTACGGGGGAAAAAAGACAATTTGAATCTATCGGTACGACAATCTATCTTTCTAATCTTATTTATCTGGTCGAATCTAGCATAATACGCTGGTGTTTTTAATATGTGCATAACATCTTCAGTAAAGCTATCCGATTGAAATTTCTCTAATAGAGTTGATCTATACCTTAACCTACGCTCTGATAATGATTCCCACCCTAATTCTTTTATTGATTCTGAAACGCTACTCAACCTATCGTATCTCCTTTTAACGAACCTAGCTGCACTAGATGGAAACGAAAAAAGAACTTAAGTGAAAAAATTAATCTTCTAACCACAACCATTCGCTCCTAAATCAAAAATTAAAATAAACAAAAGGTGACGCCCACCGAAAAAGCTGCTCTGATAACATTGACGTCATTTTCCTCCCGTCTTTGACTGCTTTAAGGGGAAGGGAGTGGAGAGGGTTTCTCGGAAGGTCTGCTCGCAGAGATGCTGTCGCAACTGCTCCTATTGGCAGAGTCAGCTGTGTCCCCCCCTTTGCGATAAGGCGAAGTAGCTTCGCGGGCTCAGTTGTGATTGGACGAAGTCGATATACGTCAGAGGTTGCACCACGCCCACTTTTCCGAAAGGGTTAAAAACATCAGTTTTTCGCCGCTTAAAACTCGAGAAATAATTGTCGGATCAAAAAACGGATAAATACGGGTGTTATTATTTTACAAATTTTACAAACTCTATCAGATTCGGGGAATAAAAAAATATGGTAAACGACCTCGATGGTCAGATACCTCGCAGGAGAACTAACAGCTCGACACAGGAGCTGAGATCTTGCTGTCCTAATTTGGAATTTTTGGAATTCTAAGACACACAAATGGCTAAAATAAAACGCTTTTTACAATTTCCTCAGTACTTTTTAATACCCGATCCATTTCAACGCAAAACTGTTAAATTACGAGCAGAAAAAATTTACCTGGAAAATGTGCAAAGTGTATTCTTTTCACCATGTTAAAAAAACTATCCTAGGGGGGGTTGGACACACCGCGTCATATCAGGTTCTTTGTCTGGAATTATGAATGCTGTACAACTTCTCTTGTGATAGTATTGTGTGGATATATTCGTTCGGTGGTTTATAGCACGCACATTCTTATACCGTTTTTGATTTTTAGTATTGAATTGAACAACAGATACTTTCTGTATCTGTATAGGAAATACCTCCATTTTACCAATAATTGTACCTTGAATCCTTCCCTTGAATCCTACCCTTTCTGGTTGGCTCTCTTTCTTGTGCATGAATTGTGAAATGATTCGGAAGATTTTGTTGAATCTGCTGACCAACTTGAAAATCACCTCAGGGGTATGTGTCATGGGGTGAGTTGCACTAAATATTCACTTGAGCAATATATTACCTACGTAATAAGATTAATACCATGCTGGACATATCGCAAGGGGGACACACAGTTGACTCTGCCAATAGGAGCGGTTGCGACAGGATCTGTGCGAGCAGGCCTGCCGAGAACCTCCCTCCACTCCCTCCCCTTGCCATAAGAGCAGTCAAGGAGGGGAGTAAAATGACGTCAATGTTATCACAGTAGCTACTTCGGTGGGCGTCAACTTTTGCATATTTAAATTTTTTATTTATGAATGAATGGTTGTGGTTAGAAGATTAATGTTTTCACTTAATTTCTTTTTTCGTTTCCATCTAACAATTTCGTGTACAAAATTGCGATTTCGATTCCGAGTAAACGCCCCCATTATAATTCTCTCAGTGTAGAAGGAGAATTCGCCGGCCCTGTACTTCTGTAAAAGCCTTAGCGTGGCTTACTCAGCGTGATATCCCACTCTATTGTCTCTGGCAAAGAAGTTGCAGTCACCTCCTTATCATAGCATTCCTGCACAAGTGCTCTTCGAAGCGCAAATCGCATTATTCAAGTTCTCGAGAGAGGTCACACCGTCGTCCTCCCTGTTTTCCCGCGGAGAGAATTGATTTCACCCTCGGGTATTCATGGACAAACGCCCTGGTATACTGACTCGTGTTCATGCATGTATGTGTCAGTTTTGAGTACTACCTCAGTAATTTGTTAATTGCATCATAAACTGCACCCTGCTGAAATAGCTTTGCCCCATCCTGCTCTGGAATCGAAATTTCATCTGACCTTGTGTATGGAGGAATCAGAAGGTGATGCATCAATTGAAACTTCTCCCGCATCCTAGAACACGTCGCTGCTATCAATATAATATGATTTTTCTCTCGTAATTCCAGCCTAAGTGCGAGTGAATGTTTGCGTGGGAAGCCCTTGAGTGACATCCTACGAGAGGATCAACTGCAAGACTCAAGTCTCCTTACTGCAGTCTCTGACGAAATATTCTTCGGGAGTATTTTTATTGCTGTCTAAACTAATTGTCTTCCTGCCAGCAATCAAGTAATACTCTTTTAATGTTCGGCATGGATCTTATTCCCAAATAATGTAATCCCTACTGGACGGAAATTTAAACAGCTCTCTGCCTACTTCTGCTTGAGTTCAGTGTGGAACCCAAGAGGTGTTTCTCGAAAGTTATTCGGGCAATGAGTGGAACGGGAATGGGATGGTGGACAATGGGGAGACAATGGTTCCGTCGTGCACTGCCTCACAGTGAAGGCACTGATTGTGTGTTCCGTGACCTCTTTCGCATGCACGGCAGACCCGATTCCAATTAATTATCGCCCGAGTCCTGTTTTTGGGTCCGTTCCTTCGCATCCCACTTCACACCGGGCCGTGATTTCAGCTGTAAGGAGAGCGACTCCTTGCGTCCCAGAATGCATCCTCCCACGCGTGATTCACCGTTGGCAGAAAGTATATCACGCTGCTTTGTGATCCCGAGGGCTTCCACGAGTGGGAAAAACGTGAACTCGTTCCGTCCGTCATATCAGTCGCCATCGGCCTCACGAGGCACTACTGGAATGTGCTGCCAGTGCATTATGGGATCCCTACGAAATCGGTCTAAATGAGGAACTTGAACGTGTGCAGTGAAGATCGGAAAGATTTGTAAAGGGACGGTACGATAATTATATTAGCGTAACCAGTCTATTAAATGAATCAAATTGGGAATCATTGTCAGATCGCAGGTTGAAATTTAAACTGAATCTCTTAAACAAATTCCAAGACCACATTTTCAGTGATGATGTTAAAAATATTTTGAGAACCCCAACTTACTATTGTAGACTGGACCATTATTACAAAATTAGAGAAATTGATTGCCGAACTGACAGATTAGAAATGTCCTTTTTTCCTCGTACAATATGTGAAACGAATAACGGTAAATATACTCAATATGAGTGTAGCAATATAATATTGTTAGCTGCATGTTGGTATAAGGACTTGAAGCTACCCGACTAATAGCATGTTTTTGCATGTTTGCTTTGCTATTTTTATCTTTTTTTAAATACTGTAGCTTAGAACAGTATGTAAATTCTAATCCTTTTTTATGCATGATACGTAGTGCATGTTTGGTGAGAATTCACCCCTCTGCCACACACCTATATGGTGACTTGCAGGATATTATATAGATGTAGACACCCGGATGCTGTGGACTGCTTCTTCGTTGCATTTTGTGGTCTTTGTGGCACAGAGTCCGTCCCTGCGCCACTCTCAGACTGTCGTGTCAGTGTTACCAAGGAATGCTGAAGAGAGAATCACGCCGATTGGGAATATATTTGTTGGCATTCCCAAGCAAATGACTGGAGAGAACACGATAGCCAACATACAAAATCCATAGAAGTGTGAAATATTGCTGGAGTAGTCTATCGAGAATGAAGCATATTTTAACATTACTGACTCTCGCATGCGAGGGAAATGTAGATTAATATAGTTAGCGAAATTCTTGTGTAATTGGATATAACTTCATTACTATGTGGATACAATTTAGTTCAACTTTAACTCTTCCCTTGTTGTTCCCTCATTTGAAATACGCTGCCATTGTATGGGATCCCTATGAAATCGGTCTAAATAACGAACTTGAATGTGTGCAGCGAAGATCGGCAAGATTTGTAAAGTACGATACGATAATTATATTAGCGTAACCAGTCTATGAAATGAATCTAATTGGGAATCATTGTCAGATAGCAGGTTGACATTTAGACTTAATATCTTAAATAAATTCCAAGATAATACAGGGTGCGGCAACATAACTTCCTTTGTGATATGGATATGTCCATATAAAAAAGGGAAGTTATGTTGCGGAACCCTGTATTTTCAGTGATGATGTTAAAAATATTTTGCGAACCCCAAGTTACTACAGTAGACTGGACCATAATCACAAAATTAGAGTAATTGATTGCCGAACTGACAGATTCAAAATGTTCTGTTTCCTCGTACAATAGGGGATATGAAAGGGCACAGTACGAGTGTAGCAATGGATAATATTGGTAGCTGCATGATGGTATAAGAACTTGAAGATAACCCAACTAACAGCACGTTTTCGCATGCCTGTTTTGCTATTTTTATCTCTTTTCAATATTGATGTTTATACCAGTATATTATTACTAATAATAATTTTTATTCATGAGGTGTAATGCATGTTAGGTATGAGTTCACCCCCTGCCACATTCCTTTCTGGTGGCTTTTCCGTGGCACATCTGCCTGCTTTCCATCTCCTTTGATATCCTTCCCTCCTCCACAACTTTGCCCCGTACACTTTCTCCAAGCTTCCACCTATCTGTCTTAATTTTCCTCCCACACCCAAACTCATAAAATTCCAATTCTGGATTTTTTTTGTAAACAATTTAAGGTATTTGGAGAAGGCAACCAATACATTTATGGATGATAATCAATGAATATATATTGCTTTGTGCAAAGTGACAGTTAGGTGTCATTTATAGCTCTAACATTCTCCGTGTCTCATACTTGCTTACATATGATGTCTAATATTTCCCTCGGGGTGGTTACATTGCGCAGTTGCATGAAATTAGTGTTTGCGAGCTGTAGTAATTGCTTGCATGCCGGCACAATTGCAAATGTACTTGGTTGTACTTTTTGGTTGAACCCTATTTCTGGGGTCAAAAGGTCATATTTGTAAAATTTTGCTTAGAATCAACAAAACTTACAACCTTTTTCTACCCAGGTACCAAATTTCATCCATGTGCTGTTGTAACTAAATGTAAAATGTGGGTTAATTAAAGCTCTAGGGATAAGAACTGAATACGGTTAAATTTGTTATGTCAATGTACTTGTATTTTTTAAAGATATCAATGAGGTATGCAGGAAAATAATAATCCATACAAGATACCAGGTAATATAACAAGCAAATTACCCACATATAATATAGTAGCATTAAGAATTGTATATTAAGAAGTGGGCATGCCACAAAATGAAAAACAGAATTTTATTTATTTCTTGTTTGCAAAGCCGTGAAACCGGTGTTCCTCAGGGATGGACCATAAAAAACGAACATATTTAAATGATTTCCGGATAATCGATTTCGCACCTGAGTTGCAATTAACCCGACGTGAGATAATAGTCGCTCACACGGAACGGAAGAGGCAACTATAGATAATATCCTGCTGGCTACTTTGTATGTGTGGGGATATTCTCCATTAATCTCCTGCCATGCTTGTAGGGTTGGACTTGCGATCGACTGGAGGGCGGTTTACGAACTGCTCGATTGGCACGCCACCAGCCGGATCCTGATCAGCGTTAGCTTCAACACCCCACACTAGTGCGACTGATTTCTGTTCGTGGTGGCCTAGTGGGTAGAGCACTGAGCTACTGACTGGAGGGTCTCGGGTTCAAATCCCGGGCAAGAGCCTTTCTGGACACCGCTATCCAAAATCCTCACGATTCGATTTTCTGATTATCAGAAATTCTTAGGAAATAGCAACCTTCGGGTTGGTCTTTGATAGGTGTGAATATGAATCACTGAGTGAGTATGTATCTATTGTGTGCGATTTCTTTTTTATATTAAGATCAAATATTTAATCAGGCACATTGTGTGAGGCGTATTGATGTTGGTCCCAAATAGCAACATGAAACTAGTTAATGTTTCGTGATCTTCACCCCCTGCCACACACCCTGGCTCGCACCGTATTACGTAGACGTAGATGTACCAATGTAGCGTGGGACTCTTATATCGGGGGCTAACTCTTCCTTGCTGTACACGTACGAGTTTTGTGTTAGTTTCGACTCTTCTTTGTGGAGGGCTGCCCCTTGAATGACTCGCTGTGCTCCATGAAGAGAGGATTTCTGTCAATATGTGAACTGTGTTCCAATTCATCCAACTACGATTGATTTCACTGTATTGTGTATTTGCGAGAAGTAATTAACATATTGCTCGATTTTCTAATAGCTTGAAAGCTTGTTAATTTTAGCTCATTGCGCTGCTATCCTGATTCTAATATTGATTTTCTCTTCCTTGCAGGTGAGTATCCATGGCGACGCTGACCCAAGCTCATGCTTTCTTCATCGCTGTGGGTGAGTCACACGTGGCCAGGGGGCCGAGTGTCCTTTTCACGTTCTTGTATTTGCCCCGAACGAAATCATGCCGCTGATATGAGGTTTCCAAATTCCGTTCCGTTGGCTATTAATGCCCGTCGGACGCGAGACATTTCTTTCCGAACAATGGGGCCGTTTACCATATTTTTTATTGACGAATCTGACAAGAGTTTGTAAAATAAAAAGACCCGTATTTTTCCTTTTTATGATCCGTCAATTTTTTCTCGGGTCATAAGCGGTGAAAAACTGATGTTTTTAACCCTTTCGGAAAAGTGTGCGTGGTGCAAACTCTGACGTATAACGACTTCGTCCAATCACAACTGAGCCCGCGAAGCTACTTCGTCTTATCGCAATGGGGGACACACAGCTGACTCTGCCAAGGGGGGCGATTGTGACAGCATCTGTGCGAGCACACCTTCCGAGAACCCCCCTCCACTCCCTTCCCTTCTCCTAAAATCAGTCAAGGACGGGAGGAAAATGACGTCAATGTTATCACAGCAGCTTTTTCGGTGGGCGTCACCTTTTGCTTATTTAAATTTTTGATTTATGAGTGAATGGTTGTGGTTAGAAGATTTAATTTTTTTCTCTAAAATTCTTTTTTAGTTTCCATCTAACCGATTTCGTGTAAAAAATTGCGATTTCGGTTCCGAGTTTAACGCCCCCATTGTGGGTCATGTGCTGACGAGTTTTTGTGTTTTGATTGGAGCTTAGCTTGGGGGCTCAATGTCCCGCCACTATAGACCGCTTTACGAGTGCGTTCGAAATGACCAGATGGAGGGAGCATCATGATCAAACAGGAGTCAAACCAAGGACCACGGCTTTTCGCTCAATGTGCCGCGCCTACTAAAACATTCACTGATTCGTAAAAAGAAGACATTAATAGGATACACTATTAATTTCTTCCGCCCCCCACGTGAGTCCCACGCACTAATCCGTTAATGCCTACGAAGAACGTTTCCTAGAGTGACTGTAATCCACTTCTCTTAATCCCCCAACTATTCGGAACCGATCCTATGCACGAACGAACGACTTTAATGTGTTGGACCGAGAAGTAATTTTGACATTGATGTAATCTATCCATCTTTTTTTTATTTTCCCACCATTGTTTCTGCAAATGATTGTCTCTGCGAAGGTAGTGATAATGGCAATCATTGACGTAGAACAGAGGTCTCCCAACTTTTCAGCCCGCGGGCCGCATTACCTACCAAATAGCAGTTTGGGGGCCGACTACACACTCTAGGTCCAAATAGAAAAGAATCAAAACATAGATGTTGTTTTTAATAATTTATTTAGTATTATTTTATTCAGTTATTGTTTAAACACATTTTGATACACTACACATGAACACCTATATTAATGGGAATAGTGAAATTGTTTCCTGAATGCCATAATAGCAGACATTTCTGGCTTTAGATTTGATGTCCCTGACATTCTTTTCCTCTTCTTCGCCATCGTTAGGCACTAAAATGAATTGACTTCAACATCAATAAATAGTGAAACGGAAAGTATGTTGCACACAATGTCGCTCAAAAAACCTGATTATGGGAACTAATTTCATCGCAATTATAGCTGCAAATGACCCTAAACAATTTTTTATAATTCTTATGATTCTTATTCTAAACTTACTTGAATATAGTCTGCAAATATTATGGTAGATAGATTGTTGCTTTTAATGTTCCCTCTTCAGAATATTCGGAAAAGTCTTGTTAAACTAACGGCACTCCCAATACTTTATACACACTGGTAAGTAATTACGCTAAGGAATTTATCACTAATTAAAAGAGAGTGCGACACGTTTCGCCATTATAATTCGCTAACACCAGCACTTCCTCATCGCAGCAGCCAACCGCAACTGGCAAACTGAGATCAAAATACAATCAAGTGTTGAACAAGCAGCAAACCATTTGAAAACTCTACCACTAGATGGCGTTATATCATCTCATTGACCTAGAACACTGTATAACACTTATTAAGTGTTCTTGTCATTGACTGTGAACAGAAGTAGAAAAGGTAAGCAACGGATGAGGTTTTGCTATGCAGTGAACGGTTGGAAAACATAACGCACTGCTGCGCGCCTCTTTCCTAAGTCGGTAAAAACGTCCCGTCCACGTAAGCGACGGTTGATCTTGGCGGGATGCACGTGAATTTCCGTAATTATTTTCCACAGATGAAAAGGTCTCCACGGGCCGGATGAGAGGGCCTCGCGGGCCGCATCTGGCCCGCGGGCCGTAGTTTGGAGACCCCGTACGTAGAGAATCAAATGCCGAACCTTGATAATGGCTACAGTTTACCGGAACGGCGTTCAGAAAATAAATAGTGTGGACAAATGACAAAGTCATTCACTCATTTAAAATGATCGGTTATTTATTTACCGGGAAGATTCAATCTTAACATTCGAGCCAGGTTCGCATTAATCGCATTGGCAGCCGTTCTATTGCCACAAGCAACGGTTCTCTTCAGCGAATGGAAATGATTCGTGATCTCAAGGGAATCGGTAGCTACTTAGCTACACCCTTTGAGTCGGACGGAAGCTTTTTGAGTCTGGAGTATTAGCTACGGCGTACTGTTAGTCATTTGTTGTAGACCGCATGCAAACGTTTCGAAAAAGAATATTTGTTTGGATTGTTCTGTTTTATAATCTCTTTTTAATCAGATTTATTTTATAACCATTTTTTAGCATTTGATTACCCTGGACCATTTATTTATCCTCTGGTGACAACAGCCACTTTCTTGCCGTCTCTAGGCGTAACCACAACACAAATCTTCCCCTTTTCCAATAAAAAAAACGTGTATAACCCTTCTTTACAGTAATAATTTCAGTAATTTGAACACCCTATCCGAAATCCAACAATATTAGTAATCAACCTCAAATGATAATCACGTGACATTAAATCAACAAATATTCACAAACAATATAAAAATAACAAATTCTATCAATGTGGAGGTCTTGATACTCTCACTCAAGATTCACCAGACCTGGTTTGTGCCCCGTTATTTTTCTACATCGTATTGGAATTAGTGGGCTTGTTTGGGGTTTTGTCAGATACCTAGACGGCCCATTAAACTTGCTGTAATATTGTGACAACCTTGTTTCGTAACATGTTAAATTTGCAAGGTGTAAACTTGTGTTAACATTGCCGCAAGGTCGCTAATGCATGTTTTCCAACTTTGCCGCAAGGTTGCGGGCGTAACCTTATTGCAAGGTTGTAGTCCAATGCTGTGGCGAGTTCGCAGTTCAAACCAATGTAACAGGACTCGGTCCCGAAACGTACTAACATTCATTTGTGAACGTAAGTTGTTGTAACATGCTTTCACACAGAAATTCCCACCAAATCGTGTTGTAACAATTTCGAAATCGCGAAACTTAACATGCAAAAGATATTTTTCCACTCGTGGTTTAGTGTGAGTTGCACTTATTCCTTCCCTGATCATATTAACTTGTTATTCTCGTGTTAACTCTATTAGTTCTTTCTCACAGCCACAACATTGAAATGGTGAAGTTATGGAAAACATGTACACATCAATGTGGTTAGGAATGATGAATATATGGGCAATTGTCGACAAGTATATGAACCTGTTTTTATACAACGATGCTACTTTCCCTCATGACCAACCTAAATTACGTATATACTACCAAATTAACGAACACTTCGTTTGACTGTTCACGTGTGCAGCTCTGATTGTAGGTTACAAGTTTGAGGGTAGGAGACTCTTTATATACATCTACATAATTCCGTGCAAGCCACCTCAAAGATGTGTGGCAAGGGGTGAATTCTCACCAAACAATGACTACATAACATTCATTTAAAAGGATTAGTATTAATATATTAGTCTAAACTGCAATATTTAAAAAGATAAAAATAGCAAACTACGCATGCAAAAACGTGCTGTTAGTTGGGTTACCTTCAAGTCCTTACACCAACATGCAACTGCCTATGATATGGATTCAATCACTCGTATTGGACATATTTACTGCTAATCAAATCCCTAATTTTACGAGGAAAAAAGGACATTTTGAATCTGTCAGTTCGGCAATCAATTTCTCTGAATTTTGTGATTATGGTCCAGTCTACCAGAGTAAGTTGGGGTTCGCAAAATATTTTAACGGTATCACTGAAAACATTATGTTGGAATTTATTTAAGAGATTAAGTCTAAATTTCAACCTGCGATCTGACAAAGATTCCCAGTTTAATTCATTTAATAGACTGGTTACGCTAATATAATTATCGTATCGTCCCTTTACAAATCTTGCCGATCTTCGCTGCACACGTTCAAGTTCGTTATTTAGACCTATTTCGTAGGGATCCCATACCTACACTAGCAGCATATTCCGAATGAGGTTTAACAAGGGAATAGTAGCTGATTTCTAGTACATGATCGTCACATTTACGCAGTACTCTTTTGACGAATCCCAGTTTACGATTAGCTTGACTCATTATTTCACGTATGTGTTTACCCCAGGAAAGATCATGTGTCCCTCTTATTCCAAGATATTTAATGAATTCGATGGAAAGATGATGTAATCGCGTAATTCAACTCTTTTCTGTCCATCGCCTGCATTGGGAGCTTGCAGCAACTGGAATCGATTTCGCAGAACAGTCGGCTGAGGAACGCTGAGCTCTGGGCTATTACGACTACATGACTCTCGTGGACTTCGAACAAAAGCTTCACGAATCCGCGAAACCTTTTCTGCTGATGCCTCAGGGCGATCTGACCGCTTCTTATCACATAAACAACCCTCGGTTACCAAAATAACTTTGCTGTCAACCTCCAAAAACGAAGTAGTTCTTGAAATTTCTCCTGCCATATTTTCGCTTGTGAGCTGGACTCTCATTCCTGTACAATCCACTCAACAGTACGGAAACCATTTGAAAGTTCTTGTGCAAAGCAGGTAACAGCTATATGTCCTTTAGAGTTCACTGATGACCAACTGTATGTTATTAAACACACACTTTTGTTTCTTTGAGTATTTTTCGCCAGCAATTAGCGCATTCGTCATACATTGCAGGAATGAGTGTGTTTGACAAACGATGCCTGCTTGGAATTTCGTAATTTTGAAATTCCACTTCCATTAATTTCTTAAATCCTTTGTCCTCAAGCATGCTTTGAAGACAAAAGAGCGATGTTACTTTTCTCTAGTTAGGCCCCACCTTGAGTATGCAGCCATTGTATGGGATCCTAATGAATTAGGTTTGTTCAGAGAACTAGACAGTATGCAGCGTGAAGCAGCTAGGTTCGTTAAAAGGTGTTACGATAGGTTGAGTAGCGTATCAGAATTAATACAAGAATTAGGGTGGGAATCATTATCAGAGCGTAGGTTAAAGTTTAGATTAAATCTATTGCAGAAATTTCAATCGGATAGCTTTACTGAAGATGTTGGGCACATATTAATAACACCAGCGTATTATGCTAGATTCGACCAGATGAATAAGATTAGAGAGATAGATTGTCGTACTGATAGATTCAAAATAACATTTTTCCCCCATACTATAAGAGAACAGAATAGGCAGGATAGCAAAGGGATAGGTATGAGAAATATTTCAGAGTAGTCTGTCGTGCATGATGCATGTATTGATCCCTTAAATACTATAGATACTAACAATCTAGTAGCATGAGACCCTATAGTTTCTTGTTGGCATGTTAGTAGTGCATGCTTGGTAATGAAAAAATGGCAATTTTCCACAAGAATACTTTCTATATATTCTTGTGGAAAATTGCCATTTTTTCTTTCGCTATGATATTCCACCAAATCAAGCCTGAAACAACTACCTTTATGCTTGGTAATCTTCACCCCCTGCCACACACCCTCGCGGTGGCTTGTAGGGTATCGTGTAGATGTGATCTTTTATAAACAGTCCCAACCACGTTTGGTCAATGAGTTTTTTCTTTTGAAAGAAAAGTTTTTTGGGGCGAATGGAACTGTCATTTGGCGTTGCTGAGACTGTTTTGCACTAGAGGTTGAACGGCCTTCGACATTTGTTTATGATAGCTGACAAAAAGAAGATGCACTGATTTCAGTTCTGTCATCACTTACCCGCGTTACTTCCTCAGTCGGCGACTCGAGTTCCGATGTCAGTGCATAATTCTGAAGGCCAAAATTGTATGAGTGCTTTTGCCCTTCTGCAAGCTGCCTTAAATATACGAAACTGGAATACATGCAACATCTGGCTGGAAATATATATTTAGTTTGGGGAAGATCATATATATCGTCGGGCCCGTACCAAAACTACCAATTTTCAAAATATTACTTTAAAGTTGAGAGCAATTTCACAATCAAAATCTAAGGAAAATCGGGTTTTACTGTTATAAAAATCATTTCCAGTCAAATAACATTCCATCGGGAAATCTTAGTTATAACTACTAAAAATGATTTTTCAAAGACCACGAATATTCAGCATATGCGTAAGGAGGTATACGATTACATATAACTTACAAAATTGCTTAATTTCTAAGGTAACATTTTACACATCCGTGGTTTTGCCATGGGACCGACGATATAATTGCCATTTATGCGTTCGTTAACGCATCCCCTGAAGGCAGGTGCATTGGAATATACTTACATATTTCCAACCTAACTCAATTCTATCGGAGTAGGTCTATAATACACATTTTTGACACTCCCCCAGTCTGTATTTCCTACAAAAAATATGGTATATCAATCATAGCTGCCTGAGACTTAAATAACCAAGGAAATATTGTATTGAAACTTGGATATAGTCTCTCGAGGTCAAAAAATGGGTGGAATAAGTCACTTTCTTAGTAAATTCACTGCATAATGCGCCTTGAAGGATAACCAAACCCAAAAAAATAATAACTCCAACATAACGGTAAATGACCCGATTCAAAAGACACTAGAGAAATTTAAGCAACAATTTCGTATTATCTGCAGAAATCAAGTAAGCATATCTAAGCACGCCAGTCACGGAAGCAAGCCTTGCAGTAGGCGGCAGCAACACAGTGGAATGTTTTGACTCAATATGTTTCTTCAAATTGGTCGTCGACGTTTTTATGCATGAATTGCAAGATGCAATCTCTCTCCATTCACAACGGTAAAAAAGGTCCAAATTTCACTGTTTTTCCTCTTTTTCTCCGTTGCGAACGCTGGCAGTTGACAGAATCACAGACTAATCAGTGTTCACAATGTGCTTATTCGCAATCGCATAGCGGTACGCGCGGCAGTTGTTAGCAGAAACACCAAAGATCGCAGATCACTCATAATCACTAATCACAGGTTTCGCCGAAATGGATTCACAGGCTGTGACTGTTACTTTTACGTATCTGTGGCTTCTTCACAGTTAGCGATATATCGCTCATCGCTAGATGAGGTTTGATCAGGACTTTTTTTTCCCTAGAATGAGTGGCATTATTCATCGAGTTCAGAAAACTGCTGATTTTCGGGTGCGCGAAGTTAATTATTTCATTGAAGTGTCTAGTTTTTTAAATTTGTTATTGATTAAAAATAATAACTGAAATGGTAATAAAATTACTGTTAAAATGATTTATATTAGCATGAACGCATCATTATCATTGGTAAACAATCCTAGGATTGGTTTGACGCAGCTTTCTACGCGATCCTTCTATCGGCCAACCTTTTCGTTGTGATGTAGTTCCTCACTTTCACGTCCTTTACGACCTGTTCCATGTATCTCATACGAGGCCTGCCTCTTCCATTTTTCCCGTTCACTTTTCCCTCGAGGATTATCCTCATCAGGCCATCGTGTCTCAAGATATGGCCGATTAAATTGTCCCTTCTTTCTAGAGTTGTCTGTAGGCTTCTCTTTTCTCCCACTCTTCTTAGGACTTCCTCCTTACTTACTCGGTCGATCCATTTTATCTTCATCGTTCTTCGATAGCACCATATTTCGAATGCTTCCACCCTTTTCTTCTCCGCTGCTGTCATCGTCCATGCCTCACTGCCGTAAAGAAACATGCTCCAGACATACGTTTTGATGAATTGCTTCCTTACTTCCAAGCTTGTATTTCCAGCTGTTAGTAGATTCTTCTTTTGATAGAATGCCCTCTTTGCCTGGGCTATTCTACTCACTATTTCTTTCTTGCTTCGTCCATCGTTGGTTACTCTGCTTCCCAGGTAACAGAACTCTTTCACCCCCTCCAGTTTCTGTTTTCCTAGTTTAATGTTGGTTTTGGCCTCTTCTCTTTTGCTGCACACAAATGTCTTAGTCTTCTTATTGATCTTCAGCTGATGTATGGCCATTGTCCTTTCCATGGTTGTTAGCATCTTATTCAGCTCCTTCTCTCTCTCTGCTATGAGAGCTATGTCATCAGCGAATCGTAACATACTGATTGTTTCTCCGTGGATGTTTACTCCGGAACACTTCTCCTTGACTTCATTGATGGCTCTCTCGATGTAAGCATTAAAAATTACGGGGGACAGTTCACAGCCTTGTCTCACTCCTTTCCTTATTCTTGCCTCCTCACAGCTGGGTCCAGATTTTATCACAGTTACTTGGATTTTGTACAGACTGTGTATAATTCTTCGGTCATTGTAGGACACTCCAATTCCCTTCAGAATTCCAAGCATTGAATCCTAATCCACGTTGTCAAAAGCCTTCTCTAAATCCACAAATGCAATGAACGTCGGCTTGTTCTTCTCCATTCTTTTCTCTATGAGCAGCCTAAGGGCCAATATTGCTTCTCTTGTACCTTTACTTTTCCTGATTCTGAATTGATCTTCATCCAGGAAATCCTCTGGTTTTCGTTCTATTCTTCTGTAGATAATCCTGGTCAGTATCTTCGATGCATTTGTCGTCAGGCCTCAAAATTTCGCATTTCTCCACTCTCTTCTTTTAGCTTAAAGCTCAAACCTTTCTATCTTTCTAGCTTAAAAAACAAATAGCTCTTAATCATTCCAATTTCGTACTCAGAAAACGGAGGTCTCCAAGGCATCTTGAGCCAAGTATACTCCACAATGACCAGAGAGAAACTATCGTATACAGTAGGCTGACGGCAGTGATGAACCACTGATTTCATGAGTGGTGAATACTGCTCCTTAGACTCAGGATAAGGGTATCGTGGAGAAGTAAATGTAAAAATAGGTAGGATGCGATTACATTATCGTTGATATCCGCCGACAAGCGAAGCCAGGCGCTGGCGGCCAGGAGAGGATGTACGCACGGCAACACTGCACGGCTTAAACAATGCCAGTCGCTTGCCGAGGGAGCTCGCTTTCGCCAATATAAATACCAATCGATATAAATTAAATGCATGTGTTGAAATATTCGACAATTACAAATTGAATACCTTCAGGACATGCGGATTATAACGCCAACAAGAACAAAATTCTACAACTCTCCAGTTTTGTAATGATAACTTTTTATAAAATTGATAACAACTTTTTTTCTATTAAAGTTATACACTGGAAACTTACAGTGTGCATGGAAAACGTGTATTTCTAACATTTCTCATACTTTTGTTTCAATTAAACACCTTGTTATTGATTTACGAGTCTCAAAGTCGGCGCTTCGTTCATACACCGTCAAAAACCGGCACTTTTTACGTTAAAACCGTTGTAAAAACATGAAAACGCGTTTTAAAAATTCAAGTTTACCAGCCAATAACGCAGAATAAAATAAGGAAAATTACAGTGCGATTAGTTTTTCGGTAGGCCTAGCTGTTAATTTGTTATTCATATTCAAACTCGAGTGCACATAATTTCTGGGCCGACAGTAGAATCACGATCGCACTTGCTTGCTGCACAGAGCAGATTAAAATTTGAAGCTCTTTAGTATATCCGCAGTCAAGGCGGGTATTTTTAATGTACTTTCGACTCAACAGTCCAATAGTTTTTCTAAAAATAGGTTCTTCGAAATCGCATCAAAACTCCTCACGACACCAAGGTGACGCCATTGCAAACTAAAGATTTTCACGTGTATCGTATGGCTGATTTATCGTCTAACTCCTTGAAAACTCGTCCCGAACCATTTATTAATGATAAAATGTACCTGAAAATAGAGAAATTTCGTTACTTTTTGTGGCAAGAATTCAATGTAAAGAATTAGATGAATTAGATGTTCATAATACTGGATTAGTTTGCTTACCCAAAGTGGATTCGCAATCCTTGCTCGAAAGACACACTTGTCGTCTCCATCCATCAACATTTGTGCTTCCACGACATAAGCATCTTAGATATGCTCAGGGCATCCTATTTTCTTGCTAGTTCTTCGTGTTTATCCCGTTTTCATGTTCTCTCCGTATGATACCAATGAAATATGGGTATACATCGAATCAATTAGGCAAAAAATACAAACATTTCTAAATGAAAATTTATAAGGTGATTAGTATTCAAGGTTTACACTATGCAATTTCTCAAAATACAAAACAAATTTCTGACAGCCATGAGTTACAGCTTAGTGTATGTAATTGGTTCTTGTAAAATAGAGCTGGGACAATTTTCACAATTTTGTCAGTGTGCCTCAGCATGTTACTGCTGTTGACTGAGTGACGCTTCGATTGTCAGAACTGATGAGAAAAACTCTCTCAAATCTTCTTATCCTCCTTACATTTTGTACGCGCAGATTGCGTCTTTTTGATTTATTAAAGAATCCCTGCTTTGATGGGTTTGTTGACTGCAGTCACAGTCGGTGGTCTAATCTATGTGCGGCCTTTATCCACCCATTAATTGTGTGTACGTTTGGACGCTCTGTCATCCGTGACTGGACAGTTTATGTTGTTAAGCTCTTCAAAAATGCACACTCTTCTAACAACATTGCATCACTAATTCTTCCACCATTGCCTACCTTTGGAAACAAACAAATGTACGTGGAATTTTGACCTCATATTGACCTCATATACCTAACAACCCGGGTTTCAACGAGGAACGTCATCATCAGGTGATGTGTCCAGAGACCTTTACTTTGGGGAAGACAGCTATTTAAAAAGTAATATAATTAATTTGAGTCTCCAAAATGTAGGTTCATTAGAAACAAAACGAACTAAGGCCGACATAAAGTCTGCATTCAAATAAATGTATGTACCTACACTTTTGGCAAAGATGAAATCAATATATGTTTTACATTTTTTCTCAACACTAGTTACATATGAACCTTCAAATGAATACTCTGCATCATTTGAAAGTGCAAACTCACAGTTGCTTTCACTGTCACCTTCATATAGTTGGAAACCCGTGTGAATGTATTTCTGGGGAGGAATGAACTTCACCGCAGTGCTGTTTATCAATACTTACATCTACATAATACCCTGTAAGGCACCTCAAAGGTGTGTGGCAGGGGGTGAATACTCACCTAACATGCACTACATATCATGCATTTAAAAGTATTAGTATTAACATATTAGTCTAAACTGCAATATTTAAAAGGATAGAAAGTAGCAAACTACGCATGCAAAAACGTACTGTTAGTTGGGTTACCATCAAGTCCTTACACCAACATGCAACTACCTATGCTATGGATTCAACCACTCGTATTGGACATATTTACCATTATTCATATCCCTAATGTTACCAGGAAAAAAGGACATTTTGAGTCTGTCAGTTCGGCAATCAATTTCTCTAATTTTGTGATTATGGTCCAGGCTACCATATAGTAAGTTGGGGTCCGCAAAATATTTTTAACGTCATCACTGAAAATATTATCTTGGAAAAACCTAGTTAACGAAGGGATGTAGCAGCGAAGGGAGGTTTACGCAGAAGTGCTTTGACTGCGAAGCTTTTGCTTACTACTTGCCTGCACACGATTTCTTTTGGATTTCTCGCTTGGTCCTGCTTCACCAGAACACTCACGTTCAGCTGTTTTAGGATTGTTTTATTATGTATTGTCTGCATAAACTGATGATGACCGTGCGTAGCCTCTGCGACCAATCGTTTTCTGTTACCCTCAAGTGACGGAATGTCGGTTATTTTGCATTTCCATCCAATACGCACTCATAAAGGTGGGGGACGGCATTTTAATTTGTTCTTTCCACCCATAATTGAAACTAATATCTGCGTCTCCCTGTACGAAAAGTAAACCAAAATGTTATATTTTTACCTGAAAGAAATTATTATTTCTACATCTACACCTACATAATACCCTGCAAGCCACCCCAAAGGTGCGTGGCAGGGGGTGATTTCTCACCAAACATGCACTACATATCATGCATAAAAAAGGAATAGTATTAATATACTAGTCAGAACTTCACTATTTAAAAAAGATAGAAATTGCAAAGCAAACATGCGAAATGATGTTGTTAGTTGGGTTAGCTTTAAGTACTCATACCAACATGCAGCTACCAATGCTATCCATTGCTACTCTCCGATTGGACATATTTACCGTTATTCGTATCTCTAATTGTACGAGGGAAAAAGGACATTTTGAATCGGTCAGTTCGGCAATCTATATCTCTAATTTTATGACTATGGTCCAGTCTGCCATAGTAAGTTGGGGTTCGCAAAATATTTTGAACCTCATCACTGAAAATATGGTCTTGGAATTTATTTAGGAGATTAAGTCTAAATTTCAACCTGCGATATGACAATGATGCCATTTTAATTCATTTAATAGACTGGTTACGCTAATACAATTATCGTATCGTCCCTTTACAAATCTTGCCGATCTTCGCTGCACTCTTTCAAGTTCGTTATTTAGACCGATTTCGTAGGGATCCCATACACTGGCAGCATATTCCAAATGAGGTATAACAAAGGAATCAATTTCTGTCTTAACGCAAAGGTTTACGGCGTTTAATTGCTACTTCGCAACAGTAATATTAGGTAGGCTTGTGCGATGAGTCGATGAAAATGAATGTCATTGACCATCGACTGCGTGAGTCGATGAGAATCATCGATGCCGATGAGTCGTGATGTGCTGCTGACATGATAAACGCCACCTCTGCTGGCTACATCTCTTCCTGGCGGAGCTCCACAAGTAAGAGGAGGTCCCGGCTTTATCCTAATCTTAAGACGTCCTACATTTGTATAGGGACAGGAAGGAAGGCGTGTATCCCCGCCTTCAGAAGTACGCGAGGAAATACCTCTGTATTCCTGCCACTTCAACGTCGTCAGAGCTGTTCTTCAGCGATGCAGGAAACGTGTTGGAATCCCGACTTGTACTTACCGACGAAAATGCGGAAATGAGAATTGTATTACACCACAATAAAAGGTTGTTGCTTGATTTTTAACTTGGTAGTTTGTTCGCTCTTTGATAAATAGGCCTTGTCCTTCTCAATTAAGTTTGACCCAATTCAAACTTCACTTAATAGCCACACCAAACTGCCAACCGAGACATCCGCACCGATCATCGATAGTCATTGATCATCGTATACACTCTATTCGATGATCGATGACAGCCATCGTCATGGAAGCATTTCGATAAAATTTTTTCATCGAAAATCGATGACCAAAATCGGTCTTCGCACAAGCCTAATATTGGGTGTGCTCTGAATTAAATTGCGTCCGACCGCTGTGAACCATAGCTGCTACCTCCTCTTTTCATTGGTAGGTACGTGTATAATTATCTTCTGTGGTGTCTTGATCGATGTGCTCGCACCCTTAGAAGTCATTGTTAAGACAAAATATTATCTGAAACTACACCCGGCATCAGAAAGACGGTTTCAGGCGTGACTTAGTGGACCTTTGACCTCATATTGACCTCATACACCCAACGACCCGGGTTTCGACGAGGAACGTCATTATCGGGTAATGACGTTCTGAAAAGTTGTCCAGAGACCTATTCTATTCGGGCCATTTAAAAAGTTATAAAAGTAATTTAAATCTCTAAAATGTATGTTCATTAGAATTGTGACAAAAGCTAATTAGTTATTTATTTCTGTATATAAATTAAATTATGAACTTTTATTTCCAAGGGAATGCCTTAGTTGATTTGAAACATGCACACGATATTTAAATTTCTATACGTTATGATTTCTGTGTCGAAATAATCCAAAAGTTCTGACTTCCCCGTGTAGGCCTTCGCCGTTACAGCCCCTATTATATAGTGCTCGGAGTAATGTAATTCTAGAACTCGCACTATCTGTCTCTCTAATTTTATCTTCCTGATCTATCCTGCAGGTGTTTTTAATATCCTAAAAGCATCTTCAATGAACAGATCCGTAGGAAATTACTGCAGGATATTTGATCAGTATTTACACCTAGATCCGACGCGAAGACTCCCAACCTAATTCTTGTAATGTTTTTGACGCACTGCTAAACCTATCGTTACAACTTAGCTCTAAGCTGCGCACTGCCTAGTTCTGTGACGAAACAATTAAACAATTGATTGTATCCCATGCACTGAATGTGTTGGTTTTAGCCGCCATTTTAACCATCATTCAGCATTAGTAATTATAAGTGGGGCGGAAGACGATCTCCTTCTTTGCGCCCTGGTCACTCGGCACTAATATCGTTCGCTCTTCACGGTCGATATACCATTCCTCTTCGATTTTAATCGCGACTTGGAGTCAGCCACATGTCGCCCCTGTCGGAGAATCCACGCGACGCGGCAGGTGCTCGCCGGCGTCTCCATGGAAACTGTAAACAACGGCGAGGAGTAATCGATAAGCAACGTTTTATCGTCAGTTTTTTGTTTCTTTTCGTGCTAAAGATTTATTCATTCATTATTCATTTTGTCCCCTAGAAAACGAGTTCTGTGTAATGACATATATCTACATTTCATTATTAACTTGCACGATTGCTACACGATTCATTTTCATGAATATAATTTGTAAAATTGAATAACCTTGAAAACCTTGAATATTTCCAGCAGGAATATACAGTTTCGTGAAGATATATCTATGCTTTCCCTCTTTTTACCCGAGATATATATGAGAATCAATGGCGGGTATTACCTAGACAGGAGAGCCGCGCTGGATTGACAAGTGAATCGATGAATTTTAACCTTCAAATATTTTTTCATATACCTCCTAGAATCCGGGGATGTTCTCATATGGTAAATCAGAGTTCATTCAGATCTACAGATTAAAAATAACAATAATAGAAGTTTGCGCAAATAAGTTATTGGGAAAATATCATTCGAGAAATTAAATTGTGGCACAATTAAGTTTTAAATTAATGCATGTTGGAGTGTACCATTTGTAAGTCTATTTTAAAGAGTATAAATAATTAAAAAGAGAGTATTCAAATGTAGTGATTGTAAATTGAAGATATTAAGATTGTGGATACAGTGACTGAAAGAAAAAAATAGTCCGCGATCATTACTACATCTACATCTACATCTACATAATACCCTGCAAGCCACCACAAGGGTGTGTGGCAGGGGGTGATTGCTCACCAAACATGCACTACATTTCATGTATAAAAAAGGAATAGTATTAATATAGTAGTCAGAACTACACTATTTAAAAAAGATAGAAATTGCAAAGAAAACATGCAAAAACATTCTGTTAGTAGGGTTAGCTTTAAGTACTCATACCAACATGCAGCTACCAATGCTATTCATTGCTACCCTCCGATAGGACATATTTACCGTTATTCGTATCTCTAATTGTGCGAGGGAAAAAGGACATTTTGAATCGGTCAGTTCGGCAATCAATTTCTCTAACTTTATGATTATGGTCCAGTCTGCCATAGTAAGTTGGGGTTCGTAAAATATTTTTAACATCATCACTGAAAATATTGCCTTGGAATTTGTGGAACAGATTAAGTCTAAATTTCAACCTGCGATCTGACAATGATTCCCATTTCAATTCATTTAATAGACTGGTTACGCTAACATAATTATCGTATCGTCCCTTTACAAATCTTGCCGATCTTCGCTGCACACGTTCAAGTTCATTACTTAGACCGATTTCGTAGGGATCCCATACACTGGCAGCATATTCCAAATGAGGTCTTACAAGGGAAAAGTAGCTGATTTCTCGTACATGGTCGTCACATTTACCCAGTACTCTTTTAATGAAACCCAGTTTGCGATTCGCTTGACCCATTATTTCACGAATGTGTTTACCCCAGGAAAGATCATGTGACAGTCTTATTCCGAGGGCTACTAACCGAGGGCTGAGAGATAGAATCACGGGAGTCGGGGGCAGATGATCAACGTCTCTAATTTCGGATATTCCAAGCCTGCCGCGTGAACGGAGGTGAAATTCACATTGCGAAAAAATTCACCAGGACCGGGAATCGAACAGCGGACCTTTGGTTTTCTAGGCCACTGCACAGACCACTACTCTACCCAGAATCCCTAATTCACTTTGCAATTTTACCGAGGTTCGAGGTTTGTGATGCTGAGCTCTCGCGGTCCATCAACGATGGCAACACAAGGGATAAAGGGCTTCAAGGAAGCCACGACCAAAGGTGTACCCCATCCAGCGAATTATGGATCCTGGATGGCGTAGTGGTCTACGCAGAGGCCCGGAAAGTCAAAGGTCCGTGGTTCGAATCCCGGAATTTTTTCGCATGGCAATGGGGTCGTTTACCATATTCTTTTATCGCCGAATCTGATAGAGTTTAAAAAAAAAAGACACGCATTTTTCCGTTTCTTGATTCGTCAATTATTTCTCGAGTTATAAGCAGCGAAAACTGATGTTTTTAACCCTTTCGGAAAAGTGGGCGTGGTGCAACCACTGACGTATATCGACTTCGTCCAATCACAACTGATCCCTCGAAGCTACTTTGCCTTATCGCAAAGGGGGGGACACAGCTGACTCTGCGAATAGGAGCGGTTGCGACAGGATCTGTGCGAGCAGACCTTCCGAGAATTCGCCTCCACTCCCTTCCCTTCCATTAAAAGCAGTCAAGGACGGGAGGAAAATGTCGTCAATGTTATCACAGCAGCTTTTTCGATGGGCGTCACCTTTTGCTTATTTTAATTTTTGATTTATGAGTGAATAATTGTGGTTATAAGATTAATGTTTTCACTAAAATTCTTTTTTCGTTTCCATCTAACGATTTCGTGTACAATATTGCGATTTCGGTTCCGAGTAAACGCCCCCGTTAATGTGAAGGTCTCTAATGTTGGTGATTGCACTCTTAGTCGGAGTGATTCTTCCCCGAAAATCGTCCTTTTCCCCTAGACTATCTCAATAATGTTACATAATGAATTGTGGAGTTTATTGGGGGAAGAGGGTGCAGATAGCCAGCGAAGAAAAGTGGAAAATTTGGCAGGCGAGGAAGAGAAGGGTCGCATGAGTAATCCTATTGAAACGAACAGCGGGATACTGGATCACGTGACCATTCCCGCGTATGTGGTAACGCTGGAGCAGGCTCAGGAAGAGTGCAGGACTGCGCGTGAAGAGCTTCCAGCAGTACAGTGAGGGGATTATATTGGAGAAGATTGAGACCAAGCCTACAGATACCAGTGTGGTACAGGTTTACATGTCTACGTCGGACTACGAAGATGAAGAAGTGGAAGACATCTATGAGGATATCACGGAAGTAATAAAGCAAGTAAAAGGAGGAGAAAACTTAATTATTTCAATAAGTCATTTTTTGGATAAATCCACAACAGAATGCGCCTTGAAGGATAACCAAACAAAAAATAAATAATAACTCCTGCATAACGTTAAATGACCTGATTCAGAAGACACTAGAGAAGTTTAAGCAACATTTCGTATTATCTGCAGAATTCAAGTAAACGTGTACCCCAGTTACGCTAGTAAGCCTTGCAGTAGGCGGCAGCATCAAAGTGGAACGTTTTGACTCAATATGTTTCTTCAAATTGATCGTCGACGTCCATTAAGAAAGCTTTTTTTGCATGAATTGCAAGATGCAATCTCTCTCCATTCACAACGGTAAAAAAGTTCCAAATTTCACTGTTTTTCCTCTTTTTCTCCGTTGCGAACGCTGGCAGTTGACAGAATCACAGACTAATCAGTGTTCACAATGTGCTTATTTGCAATCGCATAGCGGTACGCGCGGCAGTTGTTAGCAGAAACACCAAAGATTTCACATCACTCCTAATCACAAATCACAGGTTCCGCCAAAACGGAATCACAGGTTGTGACTGTTACTTTTACGCATCTGTGACTTCTTCACGGTTTGCGATATATCGCTCATCACTAGGCCTAACTAGTGAAAAGTAACGTCTATAAGTAGTATTGCGTGAAATGTGTTGGTCGCATTTCTCGATTATAATCGCTGTGGCCGCCATCGCCCAAGAACCAGAAATACTGCGAGACATGGTGTGTCCGATGTGGATGTTCTTGATGTTCATGATGCGTGTTCGATTAATTATCACATGTGGCGCCGCATTACCCGTTTGGTATCGTTTGCTCTGATTGGCTGTAATGTGAGCTCCTGTACGACTTCAGGAAAAAATGGTGAACACCCAAATGATGGAGTTCTTATCATTTAAGCTATACCTGAATACCTCTATTTCCCAGAACTCACATTGAAGCTACGGAAATGGGCATAAGGGGCGCCATAATTAGAGCAGAGGAGATGGCTACCAAAACTTGTTCCACATTAAAACACTGTCGTGGATGATTACAAGGCCTACTGCCAGAACGGGAGGCCTCTACATTACAAGCAATAACCAGCGCCATAACACTTTGACTTAAGGAGACTCCACCAAATGTCAAGACATCATTGTTTGGCCCTTCTATCGATTGGCAATAAAATAACGAGGCCTTTCCATCTTATGCTTGAAGAACAAGGCGTTGAAATCAGATGTTTTATACGTGGATATACGGCAGAGCATGGCTCTTGAAGTAAAATTTGCAGATAATACTGTGAAGATAAATGTCGTTTTGACGAAAAACTAATATAAGATGCGCAATTTTATGCAGAATTTAGCATTGTGAAAAAGTGCTCGCCTTACCACACAATTGTTTAATTGATATTTATAAATGTTTGCTCGAAAAAAAGCAGAAAAGCCTTAGTTACATGAATGTGGCGCTACAGTATTTTGTTGTCATTGACAACGGTACTTATGACGGACCGTGCTTACAAGCTTATTTACTCAATTAAGGAATATACCTTACCAAGGTCCTTCTTATATTTTTTATGTAATTTAAATATTTCATTGGTTATTGACATGGTGTAATTAATACCAATGCTTCCGAATGGTAGCAGCGTCATTGATGCCAAACGATTTTCAAAAATAGGAATATTAATAAAATTCAAAATGAAAAGTTGTACTTGCAAGGGAATAGTTTAAAACTAATTAAGACAATGTTTAACCTATTTTAGAACTCGTATTAGTGGGATTGAGCATGTACTCTCACTTTATCAATTAAACGTGGCAACTACACGTCAGTCATGTTCCGAAGTCAAAATGAGTTAAAAGAGCTCGTAAAAAATAGAATGCAACTACAACGCGCTATAAAATAGCAAACTCATGCAATTATTGTGTTTGTGTTAACACACTATAGATGATTTTCCATACAGGTGTTTTTCTGCATCGGTGTTTATTCATTAAATAGCATAGCTCTTTCACGGGTTGTTGAATCGCGGAGTCACGGTGGAGAACCTCCTTAATGACGCCCATTGCATTGCCAGTGTGACTGTCGTCCTAGCAATGGCGGGAGATATCCCGTTAGAAAGACGTTAAGAGTTCAGCGAAGGACCATGTTTCTCTCCATTGTGAGAAACTGCTTTCCAACTGCTCCAATTAGTGTCGCTTATTGTGCATCTGCAGCGAAAACTTATTATTTTCATCTGATGCACGTAATACCCTGCGAGCCACCGCGACGAGGGTATGGCAGGGGGTGAAGATCCCCAAAAATGCAGTACTTGCACCTGAGAGATGCAATATTACTACTCCATGGAAACATGTTAGTTATGAGAGCAAATCATTCTCGAGAGCGTGGTGTTATAATTCCTTCTCTGCACCCTCAGGTCATGAGTGCATCCTGTACTGCAGTGTCCGACACAGTATAGGCACGCTGGAAACCCTTGAAGCGATCCTCCAGCAACGCCTCTCCACGGGAGACCCTGATGAACATCCCATATATTGGGAAAAGCCAGGGAAAGGCCTCAGGACAAAACACATTCGGGCGGCGGCCGTTTTCATTGAATAGGGTCTCCTTTGCCTCCCTCTCCACTCATTATGGGAGTCATGGAAACCGCGGTCTTCGATTTGGACGTGTGTTTACAGACAGTAGCCGTATCCGAAAACCAAGCATGCTTCGGCGAAGCATACTTGGTGATGACGTATTGCTGACGTACAATGAAGCATGCTTGGGAAAGAATGCTTAATATTCGGACGGTCTCCGGTAAGGAGCGACGTTATGAAATTGCGGCCATGCTAAGAACCACTAGGTAAAGCGAAACGCGATAAAGAAAAAATATTTTTCAATTGTTTTCATTGGTTTTGATCGCCAAATCGAACGCTGGTATAACCTTTGTTATATATTTTAAGAGAAATTGATAAATGGTATGGACGTGGAACGTGCAGCCGTGTATCTTTTGCAGGGGTGGGACATGCATCGACGCAGATTATTAACGTTGTTGTTATTATTGAGAAGACAACGAGAGCGGAACATAGTAAATAACAGGCCTTTACATGTTGTCTTACCTCTCTGTTATTGATGATACAAAACTTCTTTCCAAACATTTTTTACTAAATGCATAATATGAAGGAATCACGTTTACTTTCAGCATCGAGGTGTTTATTGCAACACAATTTTGAAGCAATTCCTGTTGCAGTTTATCAGAAATCCAGATGTTAATTTCAAAAAGCATTTTAGGTTGGTTACACCACAGAAATCTATTCAATGAAGTTATGCCTTAGTCAATTTATTTTTTCAAATATTCGATCAATTTATTTATTCAAATATTCTCTTTCAAGAATATCAAGGAACGAATTCCAGAGGTTGTGTCTACTGTGCACGGAGAACGCCGATTCGGGTTGGTCAATCGAGGTGGAAATGACTTTGTTTTTATGCTGGCTGAGTTCTGCCGTCTCTGTAAGGGTAGTGGCGTTGACATTTGGGATCCCCAAGTCAACGGTGCATGACACTGTGCACCGTATCCTAAACAGAATTGTGGCCCTTCTCCCCGCAGTGGTACGTTATCCAGACGATCAGGAGTTGAAGCGAAATGGTGCAAAATTTGCTGCGTTGAGCGGTAATAATGCATTTCGTCGGGTTGCCGGGTGTATCGATGGGTGCCACATACGTGTGGTGGTTCCCAGGGCCGTGGAAAGGGATTATTTTAACAGAAAACTATTTCATTCTTTACATTTGCAAGGCGTATGTGACCCCAACGGTAAATTTATAAATGTATTCTGTGGCTACGCCGGGTCAGTACACGACTCACGAATCCTCCGAAACAGCCCAATGTTCTTAAATGGGGTATTCCCTCCTGTGGGATACTGTTTGCTGGGCGATTCTGGATACCCCTGCATTGACAATCCAATTAAAATTGTCACTCCGTACCGGAATCCAGGCAGGGAACAAAGCATGTTCAATGACGCCTTAAGCAAATCCAGAATAAAGGTGGAACACGCCTTTGGCATGATGAAGGTGAGGTGGAGAACCATTTTCCTCAAGGCCCTGGAGGTGAAACTTACTACAGCAGTGAAGGTGATAGCAGCATGTGCTGTTATGCATAATGTGTGCATTTCAGAAAGAGAGGCACAAAATGGAGACATGATGGAGGTGAACGAAGATTTGCCAGATGTGGAGGGTGGAGATGTGGACTTTCGAAATTTAATGTTTTTAGAGTTCTTGCAGTGAACACTGTAAGAGACATTATTCGCAGTGATTCTGGAAGACAATGTAAAAATATTTAACAGAGCTCTTATGGCTTGTTTGTGCAGTTCAAAGCTATGCTATTTTAGCCCTACCCCAAAAACATAAATTTTGAGTAAGAATAACTTTTAAAAACTTGCAAGCTATTTTCAACAAGTTAATTAGATGTTAGATGACATAGCTAAGTGTATTATTTTCTGGAAATAAAAGCTCACGTTTTATACTTCCTTATGTTAATTAAATAGAACTCTTTTTTTATTAGCTTAACCAACAAGTTCCTCACTGAGTTACCATTATACCTTTTCTTCTGGAAAGTGGTGAAATAAGCTTTGCAACTTATTAAGAAAGACATCCATTTTCTACTCAAATGAATCACCGTAGAAAACTTCTCTGCACTTCTTATTTGTTAGCACGCAACAAAACTTTATCACAAAAAGCAACTGCAGGAGATGATCTGATTTAGCATTACGTTAAAGCCGTTACACATTCTGCTTGAAATATCCAATGTGTTGGATTTAAATTTGAATGATATTTAATACTGCCTTCACATTGTAACATGGGAAAGGATATGAATCAAATGAATCACTGAAATAGTTTTCAGAACAATTTATTTTTTTTTGATATGGTGCAGAAATTCCTCCATCAACCTCAGATGGGTCCTGCCCTGCTCCAACATCTCCTCCACTGCTGCCTCTAAGAAGTTCGACTCTTGCCTCTTCCTCTTCCGGTTCTGTGTGGAAGGAGGAGGAGATGCCACCCCAAAAGAGGAAAGAGGGGAACTTTGAGTTATGGGTCTAGGACTGGGATAGGATCCCTCGTACAATTAGAGATACGAATAACGGTAAATATGTCCTATCGGAGAGTAGCAATGAATAGCATTGGTAGCTGCATCTACATCTACATCTATATAATATCCTGCAAGCCACCATAAAGGTGTGTGGCAGGTGGTGAACTCTCACCAAACATGCACTACATATCATGCATGAATTTGTAATTAAAAATTAAAATAACAAAGCATACATGCAAATACATGCTGTTAGTTGGGTTAGCTTTAAGTTCTTATGCCAACATGCAGCTACCAATGTTATCAATTGCTACACTCGTACTAAATACATTTACCGTTATTCATATCCCTAATAGTACGAGGAAAAAAAGGACATTTCGAATCTGTCAGTTCGGCAATCAATTTCTCTAATTTTGTGATTAAGGTCCAGTCTGCCATAGTAAGTTGGGGTCCGCAAAATATTTTTAACATCATCACTGAAAATACTGCCTTGGAATTTGTTTAAGAGATTAAGTCTAAACTTCAACCTGCGATCTGACAATGATTCCCAATTTAATTCATTTAATATACTGGTTACGCTTATAAGGTTATCATACCGGCCCTTTACAAATCTTGCCGATCTTCGCTTCACACGTTCAAGTTCGTTATTTAGACCGATTTTGTAGGGATCCCATACACTGGCAGCATATTCCAAATGAGGTCTTACAAGGGAAAAGTAGCTGATTTCTCGTACATGATCGTCACATTTACCCAGTACTGTTTTGACGAATCCCAGTTTACGATTAACTTGACCCATTATTTCACGAATGTGTTTACCCCAGGAAAGATCATGTGTCAGTCTTATTCCCAGATATTTAATGGATTCCACGTTGCTTAATTCATTATTACCTATTTTGTAAGTGGTGTGAGGAGAGCTATTCTTTTTCCAAAAATTCATTACCACACATTTTTTAAAGTTTAATTCTATCTGCCATGTATCACACCAAGTTTCAATTGCTTGTAGGTCGATATATAAATATTCTTTATCGTTTGGGCATAGAATTTCCCTGTACACTACTGCGTCATCGGTAAATAGACGAAGCTTACTTTTTACCACCTTATGGATATCATTTACGTACAAAAGGAATAGGAGTGGACCTATCACACTACCTTGTGGGACACCCGAAGTGACTTTAATTACCGGTGAGGTAATACCGTCCAAAACAACCCTTTGCACCCGATCATGCAGAAAATCATTTATCCATGATATAATGTTCCTGTCTAACCAATAAGATTTTAGCTTCAAAATTAGTTTGCTATGAGACACCTTGTCAAAAGCTTTCTTGAAGTCGAGAAATATAGCGTCCACTGGAATATTATTTTCGCCAGAAACTAAAATATCGTGTGAAAAGAGAGCAAGTTGAGTTTCACACGATCTGCTCTTTCGGAAGCCATGCTGGACATTGGACAATAAGTTCTGGTTATCTAGGTGTCCCATGACTGAACTGACAATTATATGTTCTAGGACCTTGCATGAAATGGATGTGAGGGATATTGGTCTGTAGTTAGATGGCTGCTCCCTATCACCACTTTTAAAAATGGGTGTTACATCGGCTGCTCTCCAGTCCATCGGTACGACGTGTTCGGTCAGGGATTTATTAAATACTATTTCAAGGTAGGGGGAAATTTCGGATGCTAACTCACTATTCACGCGGGAGGGAATTTGATCAGGGCCAGAGATTTGTTGGGGCTTATATCTTTAAGTAAGTTTTCAATACCATTACATGAAATTTCTATTGGTTGCATCAGCCGCTGATAGAGGTCAGGTAGCACGACAGTTGGATCGCCTGAAGGTGGGTTAAAAACTGTTTGGAAGAAGGAATTTAGCAAGTTAACTTTGTCAAGAGTGTTTGTGGCCATTTCCCCCTTATCATTTTTTAGAGAATGGACGGTAGACTTATGGCCTTGCACCTCCCTGACGTAGGACCAGAAGACTTTTGGATTTTCCTTCAGTTGATCCCCAAGTGTTTTTCTTTTGAATTCTGCGAATGCATTACTACGGGCTGTCTTTGCAGTGGATTTTGAAATTTTATAATTTTCAATTATTACATTACGCTCATCAGTGGGCATATGTTTACTAATTCTTTTCATTTTAGCATGACGTATTCGCTGCCGTCTCAGGGATTTTCTCACTTCGGCATTGTACCACCTAGGTTCAGTGCTTTCATTTTTGAATTTACTAGGGATATATCTATTGATCCCAGAGCGCTTGATATTAATGAACGACTTCCATGAATCGTTTGTACATACCTTTATGGAAGACTTTTTGAAATCCGATAATTAATCTCTTAAATAAATTTTGATGTTAGAAAAGTCTGCTCTTTTAAAAATGTAAATCTTTCTTTTTTGTTTAAAATGTTGCATGTTGGTATGAGTACTTAAAGCCAACCCTAGTAACAGAATGTTTTTGCAAGTTTACTTTGCAATTTCTATCTTTTTTAAATAGTGTAGTTCTGACTACTATATTAATACTAATCCTTTTTTATGCATGATATGTAGTGCATGTTTGGTGAGAAATCACCCCCTGCCACACACCCTTGTGGTGGTTTCAGGGTATTATGTAGATGTAGATGTAGATGTGCGCTGGTGCCCAGTTCGCGCGCTCTCCCTAGGCCAATAGGACCAGACGCTAGCCATACTTTCACCCTGACTCAATAAACTGCCATACTTTCAAGCACCTGTAAAATGCTTGGAAAACTTACGCAGGAACTGACGTTCAACTTGTTTGGTTACCCGTAGCTCATTGTGACCTCATTGTGAGGTCAATCCCATTGAATAGTAATCGTGGGTTCGTTGAGTTGTATTAATTTTCAATCTGTATCGAAAATTACTATTACCATGCTTCATTTAAGCAGGCACAACAAATTGTGTGGTACATGTCATTATGAAAATAATAGACGAATTGTACTTTGTATTTTTTCCTTGATTAAAACATGTTATGACTTACAAAACAAATAAAGTCGTCGTGGTCACTATTGATAGTTTTCACCGCGGTACTCGAAATTAAAGTAATATTTATATGTGTTTATGTATTTTTGTGTCGGTGTGATACCGTGACATATTTCGGTGGTCGTTATAGTAATATTTTACTTATTATTGAGCGTTTAGAAGACAATACCTAAGTGTGTTATCGAATTACTACGAAAAGTATATTATGTACCTTGGGGTTACGTGTTAAAAAAGTGTCGAATCACCAAAAACTTGCTAACTTGCATTTTCACCCTTTTACCAGCCTCGGCTACGACTAATTTAACACTTATATAAAGTTAACAGGTGCATGAAGTTCCACGCATATCCGCTCTCAGGCAAAAGGCGCTGCAGCCAGCGACGAGCAGTGCGCTGAAATCAAAAAAGGACGACAGAAGTGGTTTTTCCCAGATCCATACAATAAAAGTAATCCCATGTCTTTTGAGGCAAACCTGTGAAACGCGACACCATAATGTATATAACAGCACTTTGCCTTAAATGATGTTTATTTAGGATCATTCAATTGTAATATTTGTCATCCGAGGAACCGAGAATTGCTAGGGGACTTACTTCCTACTGATTATAAGAATTTTAGGGAACTAAGGAAACATAAAAACAGTTTTAACTGAAGCAAATATATACCTTGATAAGAAAAAGAAAATAATAATATCTCTCGACAGTTAAAGTTTTAAAGCGTTTTAGAAATAAATATTAAAATCATTTGTCGATATGAATTTCCAAAAAATGTCTTTGTCTGCCTCCATTTCTATATATTATTACGATTGACGTCCATTTTATTTCAAATCTATTTCAATTATAAATCACGTACATATTTCCAACGATTTCCTTCCATTAAAAACTCTCTTTTGAAGTCTTTTTATTTTCTTTCACTCGAGGAAAATCAACTTGCACTGAAATACTGGAATGAACTTAAAAGACATTGCCTTTATATACGGTGTCTCGAGGACTTACAGTAAATGCTACAATACATTTCCTTCATTCAAAACTTAGAATTCCATTCATCGTTGTCATTAGTGTCAGAACGAAGACTTCTTTCCTGCCACCAAATAAAATTTCTCGATAGCTTTGTTCATGGATATCCTAACATTTATGGCTAATATATCTCTTTTTTCTACATTTTCGTATTCGTTTAAACTAAAAAATAAATTATGCAAGCCATTTTAAGTAATTCAAACACAAATCAAGTAATATAATAAACGTATCCAAGAGCGTCAGTTCCCTCTAGTTAATTTGACAGTTTACGATCTCAAGGTCGGGCTAGTAATTTCGGACTCTGTTTGCAAGTGCTGGCTATGAACTAGGCGTGTGCAACTAACAACAGGACATCAGGGCATTGTGATGCCTTTCGGCAGGATAAATAATGATACCTACTTATCTCAAATATTTCCAGGATGTTATAGGTTGTTCGAGTTCAATAAAGTTGTTCGAGAAATTCACCTTTTCTCTCTACATCTAGAGGATACGCAGTATTGAAAAAGTAAACACAATAAAATCACCGAAAAAAACAATTGTTGCTATGTGCTTTACGCTGCGTAAATACATTCAAGATAAATGAAATATCAGCTTTCGGGTCCAAATTAAGGAGGTTCCAAGGTGACCCCGTGATTCAAACTCCCGTAAAAGAGCTACTTGTTATTTAATGAATAAATACCTATCCAGAAAAACACCTATATGGAAAATCATCTATAGGGTGATAACGCAAACACAATAATTCTATGAGTATGCTATTATATAGCGTGTTGTAGTTGCATTCTATTTTTTACAAGCCATTTTAACTCATTTTGCTTCGGAATATGAATGACGTGTTGTTGCCACGTTTAATTTACAAAATGAGAATACATGCTCAAGCCCGCTAATACGTATTCTAAAATAGGTTAAATATTTTACTACTTAGTTTAAACTATTCCCTTGCAAATACAACTCTTTGTTTTGAATTTTGTTTATATTCATATTTTTGAAAATTGTTTGGCAACAATGACGCTGCTACCATTTGGAAGCATTGGTATTAATTATACCATGTCAATAACTAATGAAATATTGAAATTACATAAAAAATATAAGAAGGTCCTTGGTAAGGTATATTCCTTAATTAAGTTAGTAATTAGACTTGTAAGCACGTTCCGTCTCCAGAACCGTTGCCATTGATAACAAAAGACTGTAGCGCCACTTTCATGCAACTAAGACTTTTCTGCTTTTTATTATTTAATTTAATTATTAATGTCAATTAAACAAGTGTGGTAAGGTGAGAACTTTTTTACAATGCTAAATTCTACAGATAATTGCGCATCTTATATTAGTTTGTCCTTAAAACGACATTTCTCTTAACATTATTAATCTGCAAATTTTACTGCAAGAGCCATGCTCTGCCGTATAACCACGTATAAAATAGCTGATTTTCAACGACTTTTTTCTTCAAATATAAGATGGAAAGGCCTCATTATTGGGTGCTTCCCAATCATCGACGCAAGTTGACACAAGTCAACTTGTGTCGCGTGTAGTGCTTTCCAATCAGTGTGTGTCGCTAGTGTGTCAAACGCGAGTCGACACACGGTGACACACCGGTGATGGTGAGTTACTGAAAAAAGAAGGAAGGACGGCGCAAGCTCTAAATCACAATACGTCTGCAAGAGGCATATTGAAAATAACCGATAAATCAGAACAAATGTTTAAGTTAAGTATTTTCTTAATTAATCATCCTACAACTCATTTTTCTTTTCATTGGTAACGGTCTTGCTATGGCAAGATTTGCACTGCTAACAATAAGTCAAATAGAAGGAAGCTCCTGATTTCCTTCCCACAAAAACGCACCAATTACGAGTCCCCGTGAAAGTCCTTAGCGCATCAGCTACTGCGCATCTGAAACTTGCTTTCCATTCGTGAAGACACAAGTCGACTTGAGTTTCCGCGAGTTAACTCAAGACGACGCATGAGTCGCTTGAATGGAAAGCACCCATTATATTGACAAGCGATACAAGGGCCAAAAAATTGTGTGTCCTGAAATTTTCACAAAAACGACATCTACTTTATAATACGGTGGAGTCTCCTTAATTCGCTCTTTCTTTAATCCACGCAGTGATCGCCCTCAATAACGGTAATTGATCTCAAATTCCTCGCCAGTGTCATTAATATCCAAAAGTAGCTCATGAAGTCGTCAACGCGCCATATTGCCTCCACAGCATTACCATCTACATCTACATAATACCCTGCAAGCCACCATAAAGGTGTGTGGCAGGGGGTGAACTCTCACCAAACATGCGCTACATTTCATGCATAAAAAAGATTAGTACTTGTATAGGTACTGTTCAAAACTACGCTATTTAAAAAAAGATAAAAATAGCAAAACATGCATGCAAAAACATGCTGTTAGTTGGGTTAAGTTCAAGTCCTTATACCAGCATGCAGCTACCAATGTTATCCATTGCTTCACTCGTACTGGATATATTTACCGTTATACATATCCCTAATAGTACGAGGAAAAAAGGACATTTTGGATCTTTCAATTCAACAATCAACTTCTCTAATTTTATGATTATGGTCCAGTCTACCATAGTAAGTTGGGGTCCGCAAAATATTTTTAACATCATCACTAAAAATATGGTCTTGGAATTTGTTTAAGAGATTAAGTCCATCTCGGATAACAAGCTGTCACATGATGAAAACCTCCGGTAATCCCGAAACTAACCGAGTTAAAACAATTATCATTGTTGGTGAAACTGGCCCTAAAAATTGTTCGAATTTGACCTATTTAAACATCACATTTGGCGGTGGTTTGCGCACTTACCTCTGGAAGAATTTCGAAAATGCATGCCATGATTCATCTTCCTACTCCAATTTTTACCGCGCGCAAAAGCGACTCCATCATGGCGAGTGAAGCTAGCCCCTGCCTTCCAATATGATCTACTTATGGCTCCTTGACCTGCGATGCCTCTTGTTTAAGTTATACTGTAACGGCTGATGTCGTTTTTATATCTTCTGTTCGATCGCAGACATACAAGCACCTAAATGTTTTATAAAATTATTCTTTTCATTGATTTCATCTATTTGTTGCGCAACAATGCTTTTTCACCCCTCAACCCCTTCCACAGAATTGCACCTCATCATCCCAATCTCTAAAGTACGTCACGCTGCAAAATAGCCCTGTCTTTTTTGTGAACGATAAAACAGGCATTCTTAAGAAATACCTAAGGAGGCGGTTAAAATATATGTATACCAAAGAAGAATTGGCATGCTAGCTTGTGGTAGTCATTAAAGGCAGAATAGGATGAGCATGAATGCATTCAACTCCCCCTAGGAGTTAAATTATAAACTAAAACTGGTTCGAATGAAACCCCTTTGAACTCCGTCGCTCTTTTCCTCACTTTCCTCTGCTTCTTTGAAGAGTTATGAAAATACATTCCATTATTCATCTTACTGTGTTATCTGTACTGCAAAAGCAACTTCTTTTTTATGCCGCGAGGAGCAACTTCTTATGTCCGTGCCTACGAAGATTCTCAAGTCAGCCTCCAGGACATGCTAACTTCCTTGATCTTAGCAATTGTCTCCTTCCTCCCTCACCTTCCTTTTGCCTTTTGATGATTTACTTTCGCATTGAAGTAGTGACCAAATCATGTCTAAATGAGTATTCATTGCCTCCTGAATTGTACCCATCGGATGAATATGCACTGGGTCAACAAAATAATCAAAGTGTTCCTAATGATGTTCCTGTTTCCCCTGCTGTTGTACAAAATGGCTATACTAATTTACAAGTGAATCATGAACCTAATGGTAAGCCTCAACCTAGACGTTCTGGCCGTACATGTAAGCCTGTTGTAAAACTTAATCTGGGGGAGGTTTTCAAGTAGTACTTCTGATTATGAATTGTCTCAAGTGGTACTTCCGGTTTGGGAAGTTTCTGTAATATGCTTTCTCAATGAACATGTCCGTGAACCACGTTCCGAGTTATCCTTCATCATCGAGTATAGAACACTCCTCTACTCTTGAGGAATCCGACCAATGGTCGAGTTACGAAATCCGTGTGGCGGAAGAAATGTAACGGGGTATTCTAGAAGTGGTATTTCTGGGCGAAGTTCTCGCCTAGGGAAAAATGTTGTCTGTAATCCTTTTGTTGTAGGTTTGCGCTTAACATTTCCGTTGGCAGGTGTGGATTCATGTGTTGACAGCAACCCTTGGATACCGTACCACGGCAACGCCCACCCTAGCATAAAGCCGTTGTCCCTCGGTCAAATTCTTATCCAGTTTTTTGTTCCAATCGTGTTTCCTCCACATTTCGTATGAAACAGAAATAGGATATCCCACGTCTCAGTATTTTGGTGAAAAACTAAAAACAAATGAAATACGATAAAACAATGAACAATGGAAATGGCTTCTACTACCGAATGTGAATAAAGCGTGGCAATTGTAATTTTAGATATGGAATTCGTCCATAAATTGAATTAAGTTTATGCAAAGAAATCATGCATTATGAATTCATATTTTTCATTCAGTTGAGCAAGTACAGCACCTGCCTTAGGGTTTCATAAATATGTCGGATCCACATGTTCCGTGGTCACAAGATTTCAATCCAAAGAGCTCCAATCAAAACGCTCTAAAAATAGCGGAGTTCGATACTCACGTTTTTGGAAGTCCGTGATTGGTTGGTTTCATGCATTCGGATGGAAATTTGTTGCAAGTTCGATCTGCTGTTTGGTCCAGAAATGTTGTGCCAACATCCAATTGGTCCAATGGGGGCGTTTACTCGGAACCAAAATCGTAATGCTGTACACGAAATCGATACATCGGAACGAAAAATAAATTTTAGCGAAAAAATGAATCTTCTAACCACAACCATTCACGAATAAATCAAAAATTTAAATAAGCAAAAGGTGACGCCCACCGAACAAGCTGCTGTGATGACATTGACGTCATTTTCCTCCCTTCCTTGACTGCTTTCCGAGGAAGGGAGGGGAGTGGAGGAGGGTTCTCGGTAGGTCTGCTCCCACAGATGATGTCGCAACTGCTCCTATTGGCAGAGTCAGCTGTGTCCCTCTCCTATTGCGATAAGGTGAAGTAGCTTCGCTGGCTCAGTTGTGATTGGGCGAAGTCGATATACGTCAGAGGTTGCACCACGCCCACTTTTCCGAAAGGGTTAAATACGTCAGTTTTTCGACGCCTATAACTCGGGAAATAATTGACGGATCAAAAAACGGAAAAATACGGGTCTTTTCATTTCCCTAACTCTATCAGACTCGGGAATTTAAAAATGCATGGTAAACGACCCCATTCTTCCGCCATGTCACACGGTGCTAACTAGTCTTGCGTGTGCGGACATCGGGCGAAAATTGGACGGAGGGACGTCCATCCCTTGTCGTGAAGTGGTGGTGGAGCGTGAATCCTCTGCTGGAGAGTGACCGTTCTCTCTCTGTTTGGCATTGCAGTGTCTTCGGCGTCGGAGAGGGGGTACTTCGGACCATGGAAGGTGTGCCGGGCGCTCATCTACGGGCGCGAGAAGTGCGGGAGGGGCGTCGCCCGCTTCGAGCCAGTCGGTGAGTCTTTAGGTTTGCTTCTGCCTCCCCCATTTCCTCCCGCCTCCGAACATTTCCAAGACACCCACCCCTAGTCTCGTCCTTTCCCTCAGGGTTGGGTCAGTAGAATATTCTGTATAGCAAATGCGTATTCTACGTGTATATTCTACTGTAGAATATGCAATGTAGAATATTGCTAATTGTTACATATTCTACGTGTAGAAAATTAATTTTACATATACTGCTAAAGAAGTGATTACAATTATTGGAAAATTTTATTTCAACAATACACTCATGCATTTTAATAATTAAACCTATATTTAATGCAGTTTCTACTTAAATAGCCTATTTCAAGCCTACCATTGCTAGGCCTGCCAAAAAATCAATAATTATCCAAGACTGAAATGTCTAAATGCTAAATTATCCACGAGTCAAAGCAATATTTTCTAGATTGATTGGTTTAGGCCTGAGTCATTTGTAACCACTTCATATCATTTTTTAAATTTTCTATGGCAAGTACTTGCATTTAGTTATTATGCAGTAGGATAGATTAAGGATTATATTAACTGGTATTTTAATTGAAGTGAAGTTATGTCCATTGCCACTAAGTGAATCATTATAGGAGGTATATTGCTGCACCTCTATCAAGGTCAAGAGAAAGTAACCATCAAAAAACAACTTGGGAGCTCTGTGTTTACTTGTTGTTCCAGGACTCACTGCTCTTTTTATTGCTGTTCTTTTCTCTTTCAGAAAGAGGAAGGTAGCTCTATTGTTTTAAAACTACAATTATGGTGTATTTTTGGAAGTTCTACGGAATGATTACAACATGATACAGTTAGAACATGTCAAGAATAAGACTAAATTAAAGCCACATGGAGAAAAGAGTAGTCTCTAAGTTGTAAGATAAAAAATAATAAAAAAAACAATAAAACTATAATTTTTGGTTGTGTTAAGTCTCATCTTTGACAAGTTGGCATTTAGTATTTTTTATAGTATTGAATTTCGAGATATCGTATAGGACAGTGTAGGTCTACAATACCTATCTTGAGTTATGTGGGATAGATAGATATTCAGCTGGGAACACTAGGGCCAATTATATGTAATGTTCCTTGAGTAGGCTTAAATGTTTTCATTTCCAATTCTATGAACATAATTGATTGACACTCACCCCCTTTTGAGGTGTAGGCCTACCTATCTAAAGTCTCATCTAAATTCACAAAATAAAAGATGTTTTTGAGCATGCTGTTAAATATCATCTACTGTTAGTAGAAGAATAATGAAAAATACTGGTAAGTAGGGATTAGATATACTCCCCTAATCAATTAAAAATTTACTGTTTATTAATGTTTTTATTTTCCAATGGCTAATATTCATCAGATTTGACATCTTTTTAAGTGTATGGTGGACATGTAGTCACCTTTTAGATCTTTCAAATGTAAGCATTCTCTTAACGGGCAATGTAGTATGACCAATTTCTAAACACTCTTTCAAGCTGCACAGAACATGCAGGGGCATTAAGTAATTTATTTCCAAGATTGCTTAAACCTGGATGCTTGCATTTAGCAAGCTCCCAAAAGGTTGATGGACTTTTGATGCCCTTGTTTCTCAGCACACGAAAAACAGTCTTTGCTATGACTCATGAATTTCGCTAGGTCTTCCAACCCATGTCCATCGCCCTGGATTTGAACCCGGGACCCTCCAGCTGAGCACTCTGCCCACTAAGCCACCACAACACCTTATCAATGTAATACTTAACTTTATTTTTTTAATTGTAATTTTTTACATTTTATTTAACGTAAAACATTATTTTACAGACACAAAAGTAATCAACATAATCTTCCACATAATCTACACTTATTTTCTACGTGTATGCAGAAAACAATATTCTACGTGTAATGACCCAACCCTGCTTTCCCTAGGGTCCAACACTCTTGCTCACTGCTCCTCACTCTCCTCACTGCTTGCCGCGAATGGAATAACCTTGACAGTGCCATGAGAAATTCAACGTCGTTCACTAAGTTCAAGAAGGCACTGCATAAAATTCTCCTCCAAGCTCAGCAGGGAGACATACACTCTGTAATTCCAACAGAGTGATGCCCAAATACAAATGGACGATGCCAAATTCACGTATCTCACCACATTTTCAACTGTCATTTCCTTATTTTAATCACATTAGCCTTCTTTCAGTAGGGGTTTTCGCAGGTTTTTCACGCTCCCTTCATGTGTGGGTGTTTTCCTGCAGTGGGTTTTTTTTCCGTTATGGACATCAGCTAATATCCAAACGTTTTTTCCCACAACTGTACATATCTTTTACACATACCTTCAATGTTATCATTTGCATATTGTTGATTTTATATGCCGTTTTCCTAATCGAAACCTTATATTCATATTTTTCATATTGTATAACTATGTTATTTTTTTTCTCATTGTCTTATTATCTTACTTAATTTTTCCTCATTGTAATTTTAAGTATTTTTCTTTTGTAATTTTATATATTTTTTGAGTATTTAGAACAACGTTTGTATGTATTGTGACGGGATGGGGTCGAAGCTTCTCTACCCTGGCGACCCGCCGCAGTCCTTGCGCCTCTGAGGAGCCCCTTTCCTTCGTCCCGACGCCCAGTCCACCCAGGACTTTCCCCTACGGGAAATGGTTCCGGGAAAACAAGGATGTCGCGACCGTTGTCGCGTATTGAGAAGGGCGACACCCAAAACCGCAGCGTCGAGCTAGCTCAATTGGAAAGCAAGGACTATTATTTACTGTTTCAAGGGTCGGGGATCTTAAGCGCGGAATGGCAGTGGCAGCACATATGACGCGAGCACCGTAAAGATTGCGCGGAGCGAAATAATGATCGTCTGACCTTTTTACGGATGGTACAAATGACATTTATTCAACGAAAGATAGCACAAAATGAACACTAAATCGAACAAAGGAAATAATATGATAAAAAAAATGAATGCACAAAAATAACACTCTATAACTACACGAAACAAATATCCTATGACCTAATGAGGGATGATTGATTTGGCTGGATGAAACATAGATGAGCAATAGCAAAATTATACCCTTGAATACACAAAACTTATCTTCCTAAAGAAATTACAGGTTCCTCCTCCCTTTTCAATTACAAGGTATTTGGTGGACGGGAAAATAGTTATACAAAGAATTACGTCCGATACGGGACGAAAGTGAATACTTCGGGGAAATTAGTCCGATGACCTTGGGATTCAAGTGATAACCGATTCCACTATCAACACTTAACACACCACTTGTGAGCGGTGCAGGTGGATGAAAGTTATGAACTTCTGGGGTTGCCGTGACGCGCTTACGAGACAGTTCAGACGGGAGAGAAATACTTATGGCGATGATGCGGTCTGGTCACTACGCGACGTCTACTCCGACGCCAGCGAATCGAAGACGTTGACACTGATCCGTTGAGGGTCCACCAACGCAGCAAAACGCCTCCTCTCGACGTATATCGTTGCTTCCTGGCGTTGGGACCGTACCCCTTCCAGCGGGTGCCGGTATCAGCGGACGCGTCCTTTTTCCCCTGCGCCTCCGTTCGCCTCCCTCTGCTCCAGCCGTATCACTTGCTCTCCGTCCTCGACCAATCTGTCTGTTCTCCGTCCGCCTCGAGTTCAGTCTCCGCGCGCACCCTGGCACCTTCTCTCTACCACACCCCACGTCTTTCTCTCCTTCTCCACTCCATACACCTCCTCCACAACTTGACCCCCCTCTCACGTGATTTTCATTCAAATTCGCCAATAGCACTTCTGCTCACACACCACCAATCACGTTTCTCAACACAAAGTGGCGTGATTCCGTTCATTACCGTTACACACAGCATAGTTTAATAAACCCACCAAAACAGCACTTGACTAGTCGTAATACCATAAGGTCAGCGATCACCTCGCCCCGCGCAACGGGAACCACATTCGGGACGTAAAAAAATGACAAGCGCGGGAGGCGCGCGTAACTCAAAATAAGGGAAGACGGCCTGTCCGTCACAGTATATATATGCTATATTTCATGCATTGACGAGGGATTACGTGGAAGAGGCGACTTTTTAGTCTCAACCTCGCCTAAATAAAGTCTCTTCGGTCTGCGGTCACTCATCAGAAGCAGTTTTCCTCGCAACTTCATTTGCCCTATTTTCGTCCAATTCACAAGTAACAGAAGCGTTCCACGTTTTCTGCCGTTATAAAAGTTTTCCCTTATTCCTCGAGAACCTCATCACTTGTGTCTACTTGTGATTCATTTTAACCCCAAATTCATGATCACATTGGATTTTCAGATGGTCCAGCAACGATTCTAATCCTTTAGTTGGCTGGTCGGCATCGGCATTCTTCACTCATTCATTCGCCACCCTTGCAGTTCTCATCCAGTTCTTCGCCTGCGTTCTTCGGCCGTGCACACCTATATGACATGAATAATCACGGGGCATCACTCGCCGTCCTATTTCTACATCTACATATTACCCTGCAGCAACCATAAAGGTGTGTGGCAGAGGGTGAATTCTCACCAAACATGCACTACATATCGTGCATAAAAAAGGATTAGTATTTATACACTCTTCTAAACTTCACTATTTAAAGCAAGATAAAAATAGCTATCCAAGCATGCAAAAACATGCTGTTATTTGGGTTACTTTCAAGTCCTTAATCCAACATGCAGCTACCAATGTTATCCATTGCTACACTCGTATTGGATATATTTACCGCTATTCATATGCCTAATTGTATGTACGAGGAAAATAGGACATTTTGAATCTGTCAGTTCGGCAATCAATTTCTCTAAATTTGTAATCGTGTTCCAGTCTACCAGAGTAAGTTGGGGTTCGCAAAATATTTTTAACATCATCACTTAAAATATTATCTTGGAATTTGTTCAAGAGATTAAGTCTAAATTTCAACCTGCAATCTGACAATGCTTCCCAATTTAATTCATTTAATAGACTGGTTACCATAATATAGTTATCGTACCGTCCCTTGACAAATCTTGCCGATCTTCGGTGCACACGTTCAAGTTCATTACTTAGACCTATTTCGTAGGGATCCCATACACTGGCAGCATATTCCAAATGAGGTTTAAAACAAGGGAAAAGTAGCTGATTTCTCGTACATGATCGTCTCATTTACCCAATACTCTTTTGACGCATCCCAGTTTACGATTAGCTTGGCCCATTATTTCACGTTTGTATTTACCCCAGGAAAGATCATGTGTCAGTACTATTTCTGCCAATCCAGATTCCGTCCGCACTTATGGACCACTGCTCCATGGTTTCCATTGGCACACACTAACACACAATCCCTCCAGTCTACTCTTAGATTCCTCATTTCCCAATCTGCCCAAATCTACATCACCTACTCTGCTCTACCAAGCGCCTTTCTAAAGCGTGAGAAACTAGCAAAGACGTCCTGATTGCATGGACATAATGTTCCGTTCCATAAAAGTCCACATTAATGTCTTCACGTAAGGGGTTGGTTGAACCCCTCTTCTCCAAGATTGATCCTCCCTTAACATTTACCTTAACCGCGCGCGACATCAAATTACACTGTGAAAAGTTTATCTGATTCTAAGGTACAAAAGCAATCGGAATTTCAGATGCAACATTTAAAGACAGTGTATGTTGAATTTAAGCACTTATATCTTGTCAAAAAATAAGGCAGGTGTAGGACTGGAAATCAGACTCGGTGGGACTTATTTTAAGATAGGCCCATGCTGAATTTAAGACAGCCCTGGTCTAGTAATAATGCGGGTTGCTACTGAAATTCAAGCCTACTTTGAAGGCATGTCTTATTTTAAGGCAGGTGCAGGACTGAAAATCAGACCAAATGGGCCTATCTTAAAATAAATCCCACGTAACAATGCGGGTTGCTATTGAAATTCAAGCCTACGTTTAGGAGATGTCTAATTAAAAATAAAACATATGTAAACTCTTCACACGAATACGATCCAAAACCCTAACTTTATATATTTTTACTCTAAGATACTGTTTTACTGACTAAATTCTTCAATAGAGCAAATATAAGTCACAGATATTCCATTGAAAAAGATTTCAGGACTGAAATGGGAACACATTAAAAATAACTTCAAAGATAATATGAAAATTTTTACTTTTATTGGAAACAAAGTAATCCATACAAAGTCTTCGATACCAAGATATGTGCCAGTATCTACAACCCAAGGCAGGAACTGTCACTTGACGAGGGGGACTATATTTTAGTTCTTACAACCCTGCCACGTAGACATAATAAGGAAGTTTAGTCTCAGGATATGTCACTTGATATATAATATAATATAAAACAAGACGGAGGTGTGTCTGATTTTCACGCATGTCGAGTCTTAAATTTTGACCACTACTGTAAAATCAGACTGCGTTTAAATTCAGATCGCACTGAAAATCAGATAAACTTTTTACAGTGCATATCTCACAGTCTTATCTACTCTCCCTTAGCAATTCCTCTAGAATTCGTTCTATTCCCACTCTGATCTTCTCTTTTCTCTATTCGCACTTCTCACTTTCTTTCCGCGTATCGCCCTCTCATCTTACCGAAATATTATCTTCGTTTTCATCGAATTCATCTTCTATAACCAGCCGTACCTCCAAGTGCATTATCTCTTTCTTATAGTTCCTCTACACATCACATCAACCGAGTATGAATCTCTTCTTGATCGAAATATAATTTCCCTGGCTCATATTTCATGAATGATTCGCTACCTTACTGGCGGTTAACATCCCGCGTCCATCATCCCGAAGACGATGAGTTACACTCCATCTTGTCACCATCTTGTCACGCGAGCACGAATCCCTAGGTTTCGGACTTCAGACCAGCGGAACCCAAGAAGTCACTCGTGAGCTCCTTCGATGCCCCGTGCGTTTCCAAGTTAAATTAAAAATATAAACTGCCGATGAATAAGATGAACTAGTGTCTATCAAGCAGGAACGTGAAAAAATACAATAAGAAACTACATAATTATATTTTTACTTTATTATTTTAAATAGTTCGAGCATTTTTTGAAACCACAATGTTAATTTTTTACATCGGAAAGGCAAAGATGCAGTTAACATGAAGTAGGTACCATTCTCGGGAACTTTTTCCAGAAGTTCTGATTATATTCCGTCATGGGAAATAACTGAGCTACCATTAACGGTTGCTTTTTTGCTATATTTCACCCGTACTCGTTGCTTGTGAAATAATGTTAAAGTTTTTTCTATTATACTCGCGGTTTTCTGAAAGTAATCGTCGCTTTCTTCATTTACACCTCGCATTATAAGTTCTTACTCGATTTCGGCAGATGCTCCTCGATTCTTTTGAAGGCCGATGGCTCCGGCACCATCGATAGTGAAGCTGGAGGTTGTTTCGATATTTTGCGAATTCGAACGTTGGTTGTGATCGTACCTCATCATACATTCTTCCGTCTCGCTGAATATTTTCTATCAGGATCTTGCCATGGCGGACAAATGCTTTCAAATATTTCTATTAAATACATCGTGTTAAAATAATATCTAGATGTAAAAAACAGCATGAAATACCGTTGTCCCATTGACTTCTTTGACCCCTTTCTAAATTTTTTAAACTGTTATATACTTGTAACTGTAACTACATCTACATCTACATAATACCCTGCAAGCCCTAACAAAGGTGTGTAGCAGGGGGTGATCTCTCACCAAACATGCACTACACATCATGCATAAAAAAGGATTAGTATTTATATACTGTTCTAAACTTCACTATTTAAATAAGGATAAAAATATCAAAGCATACATGCAAAACATGCTGTTACTTGGGTTAGCTTCAAGTCCTTATACCAACATGCAGCTACCAATGTTATCCATTGCTACACTCGCACTGGATATATTTACCGTTATTCATATCCCTAATAGTACGAAGAAAAAAGGACATTTTGAATCTGTCAGTTCGGCAATCAATTTCTCTAATTTTGTGATCATGGTCCAGTCTACCAAAGTAAGTTGGGGTCCGCAAAATATTCTTAATATCATCACTGAAAATATGGTCTTGGAATTTGTATAAGAGATTAAGTCTGAATTTCAACCTGCGATCTGACAATGATTCCCAATTTAATTCATTTAATAGACTGGTTACGCTTATATAGTTATCATATCGTCCCTTTACAAATCTTGCCGATCTTCGCCGCACACGTTCAAGTTCCTTATTTAGACCGATTTCGTAGGAATCCCATACGCTGGCAACATATCCCCAATTTAGGTCTAACAAGGGAACGATTTCTCGTACATGATCGTCATACGATCTTATCTAGTCGCTTTTAAACTAGTCGCTTTGAACTAGTCGCTTTGAACTAGTCGCTTTTAAAAAAATGTACTCGGTTAGAAAGAAGAGTTACTGTAATTGATCTCAGTTACTTTTTATTCGTACCCGTCCCACCTTTACCTACTAATATTTCACGCCGACCCATGCGGTTGTATCGTTGCCTGATGTTGGCGATCCCTGACTGTTGGCGACATTTTGAGAATGTCTGCTCGACCTCCATCTCCAATAAATGTATCGCGGTCGAATCGACCGTGAACTGCGAGGTGGAGTTATCGACATATTCCGATCGGACCAAGGAGAGTTATACATACAATCTACGACATACCCTGCAAGTCACCTCGAGGGTGTGTGGCAGGGGGTGCATCCACACCAGGAACAATGACATAACAAACAAAAATGAATAACACAAAATAAACACTACACCTTTAAAAGTAATTAGGTGAAAAAGGAAAAAACTACCAATCATGCAGGACACACCCACGAATACTATGAATGACTTGAAACCCAACACCAATTTCATAGATACTCATGCATGCAAAAAAAATTAATCCAGGGAATCCTAAGAGCAATGTATGCGAGTAACACATTGATTTGAACATACAGGAAATAAAAAAAATACTGTCGACCTACTCTGAATATTACCTCAATAATTATTACCGATTTACGCGATGTCTAACGTTCTGATCTTGAATCTTACGTGGAAAAAATGACATTTTAAACCTGTCCGTCCTGTAATGTATCTCCTTAATTTTATTAGAATGATCGAGCCTACCATAATAAGTCGGAGCCAGCAATATATGATTAACGTCATTAATGTAATGTCCCACCTTAAATTTTCCCAGAAGAACTCAGCCTACGTTGTGACAGCGATTCCCATCCCAATGCGGCTAACATACCAGACACATTGCTTTCCCTATCGTAACACCCTTTTACATATCTCGCTGCTCTTCTTTGTACTCGATCTAATTCGTAAATTAAGCCTGCTTCATAAGGGTCCCATATGCTCGCAGCATATTCTAAGTGTGGTATAACAATTGAAAAATAGCAACGTACCTTCACCCTCTCCTCACTTTTCCCTAATATTCTTTTAATAAACCCATCTTTCTATTTGCTTGACTGCATATTTCCCTGATATGTTTCCCCCGTGATAGATCCTGAGTAAGTGTTACCCCTAAGTACTTAACTGATTGCACGTTTACTAATTCCGTACCTTGAATCATATAGTTTCTAGAGCATCATTGAGTACATCTACATAGTACCCTGCAAGCCACCTCAAAGGTGTGTGGCAGGGGGGGGCGAGTAGGATCGGACGTGCCCTGCACGTTCCGATCGCCTCCGTTTCCCCCCTGCTCTCATCACGAGTGTCTCTGCAACTGCTTCTGAATTCACGCCCTCGCCGTGCACTCTTAGCCCTTGGTGACCTCCTCCTCCCTTGTTGCAGTGGCCGTGTGGATAGCGGGGGTGCTGGCGGCCGCCGGCGTCGCGGCGCTGGGCGTCTTCTGCGTCATGAGCGTCCTCCAGCTGGCGATGGTCATCTCCAAGGACCGCATCCTCCTCCCCTACCGGAACGTCCTCATCTCCAAGATGCTCCTGGCGCTCGCCGCAAGTAAGTAGACGCACCCTTGTCACTCCCTTGTTCACCAAGGTGGTTGAAGGCTGATGACGCTGCTTCCACACATTATAAATAATAAGTAAGTAAATTTAATTGCTTCCAAAGTAAATCATTACAAATGTATAACATTATAAAAAAATGAAGCATTTTAATAGCCCCTAAAGTACACCTTTGGGGGGCTACCATCTGTTCGGCCATGTTACATCAGAGGGTAAATTATAAACAACAATAATAAATATATATTCGTAGGAAAAAATTATCTGTAACAAGAAAAAAGAGAAAAAAGGAAACAATATATACGTACTGTGCAAGAACAACAAAAGGCATAATTGCATTGTTCACCACACATAGTTGCGCAAAAAAAACATATTTATAAGCATATAAATAATACGCCTTTGTTTTCATAAACATACATACACATACATATTGCGACTCATATACATAATACAATGCACATGCATCCATGTATATATCTAATTATTTAACAACATATAGTCATTTTTACGATCAAAATACGTAAAAAAATTAGATATTTAGAAATTACCTTCTATTTAGCATAAGACTTACTACATGGAGATTACTGAATAAAAGTTCAACGTTATTTATGCTTAATAACCAATTTTTTACCTCTAGCAAAAATTTTCTAGTGTTTTTTTCTTTTTTTATAACATCGGGTAGAAAATTAAATATTTTTGGCTGAATGTAAGGAAAACATCTTTGATATAGTGTTATGCTCGGTTTAGGTAGTGATAATTCATTCTCTCCACGTAAATTAAAAAAATAATTTTTTGGAAGAAAACTTGCATCATTACCACTTCTTATGTGAACGTTTTTCAGGACTTTGTAAAAAAAACAAGTAACGAATTGGTAGTAATTTTAGCTCAAGAAATAAGGGGGAAGTATGGCAGAATCTGGTTTACCGCATAATTGTTCACAAAATTCTCTTTTGTAAGTAAAATAATGGATACTTATATATGTATGCACCCAACATTGTATGCCGTAGGCTAATTTGGATTCTACAAGAGATGAATATATTACCTTGAGAAAGGACAGTGGACATTTGTTACGCATAAAATATAATTTGGAGAGACAGTTCCGCAAGGTTACTGCGAAATTGTTAACATGTACATTCCATTTCAATTTATTATCAATAATTATCTACATTATAACATATTTACAAGGGCAAGCCATGGGTGCATGGATCAGGCGTGGAAATCGGTTGGTTTTCATTTTCAGCTAAGCAATGCCACCAGGGAAATGGAGCTTCTCCACATGTCTGTTCAAGTAGCTGTCACCGTACGGGACAATCACTGTACCGTTAACAAATATTTGTGATTAGAATGCAATGATAATACATCCATCCATCACTCATTCCTCCTGTTTCTCACATTTGATCACACGGTCCGACAAAAGATTTGAAATGGTGGGACAATTGAATGATGCAATTTAAGTCCAGTGAAAACTTGAATATGGAGCGTTGCACTATATGGGGCGGAACGTGGTCTTTGCGAAAAGAAGACGAGAATAGACTTGGGGCTTTTGAGATGTGGGTGTGGAAAAGGATGGAGGAAGTAAATTGGGTCGAAAGGAAGACGAACGATGAAGTGCTGGAATTGGTAGGAGAGGAAAGAAATTTGATAGATGAAATCAGGAGAAGGTCGTAAGTGTGGATGGAAAAGGTAATAAAAGGGGATGGTGTTTTAAAGGAGGTAATTGAGGGAAGAGCGTTGGGTAAGAGGTAGGAGAAGAACGGGTAGCTTGGATGGAATGATGGGTGGTAGGAGGTATGAGGGGCTGAAGAGGGACATCGTGTGAAATTTAGAGGGGTGGGAAAAATTAAATATCCATTTAGCGCAACCTTCACCGGTAGAAAACTAATAATTAAAGTACGCGAGATTGGCGAGACTGCAGATTGAATAATTCACAAGTCACGCAAAAAAAATATCTGGACACATCTTACGTTCACTTTCAGAACCGATCCGTGTTGAAACTGCCAAATCTGGACTGAAAATAATTCGAAACTCCTTTGCTCTGTGTTGTAAACTATGTTGGCACTCAACTGCTTTCACTGCGATGGCACTGTGCTGCTCTGAACTGCGGTGATACTCATTTGAGCTGTGTTGGAACTCTATTGATCTGTGTTGACACTGCACTGCATTCATAGGGTTAACGTGAAGGATAGCTGTGACCAGTAATGCAGTTTCCATTCACGAATAAACCACTATCGGTTTGTATGACTCCTTGGAAGTTCCAAGAATATATAGTATATCTAGGATATTATACTGTTATTGAAAACAAAATGCTCATCATCATCATCATCAAGGGTCAACAATCCTAGGATTGGTTTGACGCAGCCCACCACTCGATTCTTCTATCGGCCAACCTCTTCATACCAACGTAGTTCCTCTCTTTCACGTCCTTAACGACCTGCTCCATGTAACTCATACGAGGCCTGCCTCTTCCATTCTTCCCGTTCACTTTTCCCTCGACGATTGTCTTCATCAGGCCATCGTGTCTTAAGATGTGGCCGATTAGGTTGTCCCGTCTTCTTTTTATAGTTTTCAGTAGACTTCTCTTTTTTCCTACTCTTCTTAAGGCCGTTGTACACGGTACAATTTCTTGTACAAGAACTTGTACAATGCGCAAATTGTATCGTGTACGAGGTGTTCGTACAATTTCTTGTACAAGAAATTAGATCATGCTCTATACTATTGGATGAAACCGTCCAAGATCCACTCAGTAGCTTCTGCGCATGACCAATCGTATAATTTCACTTTATTAATGCTAGGATTAATGGTAGCAAATCATTGTAACCCATGGCAGTATTTTCAAAATACTATCGTCATCGGATATCGCGATTCAGTTGTTGGACAGAAAACGATATCTGCGCATGTTATTGGCGCACAAATTGCACGAAAATCTTTGATCGTGTACGACCGTGAACCAACTTCTTGTACAATATCTTGGTCCAATCTCGCCGTTCAATTTATGGTACAAGATCTTGTACAAGAAATTGTACCGTGTACAACGGCCTTTAGGACTTCTTCATTTGTCACTGGGTCGATCCATTTTATCTTCATCATTCGTCAATAGCACCATATTTCGAATGCTTCCACCCTTTTCTTCTCCGCTGCTGTCTTCGTCCATGCCTCACTGCCGTAAAGAAACATGCTCCAGACATACGTTTTGATGAATTGCTTCCTTACTTCCAAGCTTGTATTTCCAGCTGTTAGTAGATTCTTCTTTTGATAGAATGCCCTCTTTGCCTGGGCTATTCTACTCACTATTTCTTTCTTGCTTCGTCCATCCTTGGTTACTCTGCTTCCCAGGTAACAGAACTCTTTCACCTCTTCCAGTTTCTGTTTTCCTAGTTTAACGTTGGTTTTGGCCTCTTCTCTTTTGCTGCACACCAATATCTTAGTTTTCTTCTTATTGATCTTCAGCTGATGTCTGGTCATTGTCCTTTCCATGGTTGTTAGCATCTTATTCAGATCCTTCTCTGTCTCTGCTATGAGAGCTATGTCATCAGCGAATCGTAGCATGCTGATTGTTTCTCCGTGGATGTTCACTCCAGAACACTTCTCCTTGACTTCATTGATGGCTCTCTCCAACAAAATGCTATAAATCATTTTAATTTTCCCGTATTGGTAAATAGATAATAGCTTAAGCTTTTACCTCTATTCAAACTCGTTTTCTTCGCTGTTCTTGACATGAGAAGTCAAGAAGAAGAGAACTCGTAAGTCTTGATTTTTCGTAAAATCAGTTTAGGTAGAGTTTGAGTGGCCTCGTCTGTTTCAAATACGGAATCGTTTGCTGGCACCCAAGATTTGTTGTAAGTTCAACTTGCCGTGAATTATAGAGATCGCACTGAGCTACTTCAGAGGGCCGCCATGTCAAGCTGCACTGCACCAACTGCACGTGCACAACGCACGTCTACCGCACGCATCTGAGGCACTGCAAAAGTGTGCTCATGATGCTTCCCAGCACCACTGTCCAGGCGACAGACGCGGTGGTGCTGGGGAATTGTAATTTCCATGGAGCTTCGTCAGTTCCTGCAAACTTTTTAAATCCTCGCCGAGTTCATTTCACGTCTAACAGCACCACTGCAGTCACTCTCTCCTGTTGCACAGTACATATAAGGTTCTGTATTAACTCTTTGGCTGTTCGCAAAACAATTATTTCACCTATAAATTATAAGTACACTATCAAAAACATCTTTGTTGAATCTGATTTGAATTTGTTCGGCTTTAGCTACTTCATCAATGAAACTCGTGTTTATCTCGCCTAGAATGGAAATAACATCAGTTATGTGCATTCTTATCAGTCGTGAATATTTGTATACATAAAACGGATCTCAGTGGAATGCTATATAAGGGAGAAATTCTCGTGAGTCCTTTTTAAATCAGCTTAACTCTGCTTAACATAAAGCACAGCCAGGTATATCTGGCCTACCTATAGGTACCTGCATATGTTTAGAGACAGCGGGTGAATTCCTTGTTAGGTATTGACCCCAAGTGTCACCCCAAGACCACACAACTCAAGCAGTCTTCCTCAGCCATAATAATTTTGTTGACCCCCGTAAAGCCTTCTCAAGGCCGTTGTTCTGCCTTATGCGAATTTCATGCGCTTACCACGTCACGACGGAGCCAGCCAATAGAAATACGTTTCGCGGAATGAGCGTGCTAACGGCACATACGAAATGGATAAATAAAACATCGGAAACTTGGAGGGCGTGTGTTTTAAGCATTCCTTATTGGTTCAAATCCGATCTAATAACTTGGGAGATTCCTCGTATTGATAGGGCATGCTAGAAATAGATGACGCAGTAGGCGAAATAGGTAGGCGATTTATAGAATCAACGCGTAATCTCAGGAGCCAGTAATGAAAATCAAAATTTTGCAATCTGCTTGCTTAACCAATTATATCTTACATTGTATTTTAAAAATATCTCAAACAGATGAAAACGTCATAACGTTTTTATCTGTTCCTGTCAGTGGTGCCAACATATGACCACCACTGACTGGAACTTCATTTGTTATCGACATAAAAAGTCAAAAACTAAGTTGTCACTCTGTTGCCCAGACTGTTGTGTAACTAACTGTGTTGCATTCAATGTTTTAATTGCCAACAAAGTCGAGTCCATACAGTTTCAATTCAGTTTCAACACAGAGTTTACAACTAGCGTTGCTTATAAATGTGGAATGACAACCGGAAGGGACTCTGTAAGGCAATATTCATGAAATCGAATTAAAGTCACTCAAGATGGCTTTGGCGACATCTACTCATCGTTCTGTCCACTTCACTAAAAATATATATTTCAGCTACAATTTAAATGATTTATGTTACGTGTTGATGATTAATCATCAAGCACTTCTTTCCTCAAGTCTTTATCTCATTGATTGTAGGTCTTCATGGCGAATGTTGATGGTGAAGTTCCCTCAGGTTCCCAGCGGGGTGAGGGCATTGATATAGGCACTGACATTTTGAATGCGTAGTCTGCCATTGACTTCAGGGTGAATCCGTGAAGTCAATGGCAGGTGATCATTCTCGCTGAAGTCGATGGCAGACTACGCATTGAAAATGTCAGTGCCTATATCAATGCCCTCACCCCGCTGGGAACCACATTATCATTAGTTGTCATTTGAATTCCTCCTCCGAAGCCATCTTCTTCCTTCCCAATTTTGGTACACCTGTGTGTGTATTAAAATTCGGCACACTCGTGCAACGAAATAACCGGCAGTTGATTTTCATACTTGGAGATTCGTTTTTTCTTAGTCTTTTGCAATGTGGCGAGCAACGGATTACGCAACCAACGTACCTACACTCTAGGATGGATGACGCGCCGTGACTGAAGATGACGTGAATTCCCACATTCATGGATACTTCCACACTGTTCTCTTATATTTTACGCCGATGAAAAAATCTCATAGAAACATGGTTTCCCCACTCGCTAGTCACCCTGTATCTCTCCTCATGTATTACCATTACCAGTGTCATTTATGATTGTCAGGGTCTTAGGGTAATTCGTGAAATTTCTTTTCATAAGTAAAAATTCAAAATGGGAACAAAAGTCTCATTACCGGTGCATCAAGAAGAGAGATTGATAACCAAAGATGAAATTAACACGAATCTTCATCATATTTTTGAGAAGCAAATTGTGAAAAACGATGAAAATACGACAAACATACAGTTGGACATTTCGCAAATTAAACTCAAATACTAAACTGTTGTGCAAATTTTCTACTGTTTCTCATGTATGCACTTATAAGAGAGGGATTATAATTAATTAGTTGCTTCACTTTAAACTAAGCGAAGCACAGCGAGTATTGTCGAGGTGAGCGCTCTTCGGAAAACCGTTGAGAGGCAACAATTACCCCGTTGCTAGGAAGCGCTCAGATCTATCGTTTCAATTGCAATTCAAGCAGAGAAAGCGAACTAGTGCAGTTATTTTCCGAATATTCCAAGGAAAAACATACTCAACTTCGAAGAGATTGAACCAAATACTAATTCAATCGGAGGAGAAGCCCGTTGCAAAGAAAAGACGGAAAGTTTTGTGGCATTTGACACCGATTCAAGAACAAATACGTGCGTGCTGGACATCTAGACGCTGAACTTAAAAAGTGAAGTCCTATCCAGACGAAAAAAGGAAATCCGACGAAGCGAGGCCCAAATAGGACAAATATCTGGCAGAAATGAGTGCAGAGGTGGGTGGAAAATTACTTTATAAAATTTAGAAACACAGAATCTATGTTGTCAATAGTAATATCTAATATGAAAAATAGGGCTGCATATATTCAGTCCCTTAACAACTTATGATTATCCGATTCCTATCCTCATTATCTTATCCATTTATCCAAAAAAACGGCTGGTAGCTGTCTATTTACTTACTCAAATAGATAAATAGTTATAGAGGATAAGAAAGGGAGAGAAAAGAAGGATATATGTTGGGTAGGACCAATAAATATTCCGAATGAGCTCTGACACCATAAAGAGGGTGATGAAGTTAGGGTTCAGAAGTGAAACGTTTTTAAGTGTGGGAAAAGAATCCAGGGGTACCAAGAGTACATAAACTCACCAATAAAAATCACTGACCTGTTCTAATAATGCCAGCATAAACAAAGAAGCTAAACCTATTCCCATGCAATGAGCAACTAACAGTTCATTACGAAGAATTAAAGGTTTCTGTGACTGATAGGCCCTTGGGAATGATCATGACAAAGTTTAATTATTCTTTGAAGGTGTGAGCATGGAAATATCAGTTGTAGCGTATCTAAACCGGTGAAACAACAGTGAACTGATTTAATTGTCCTGCGCTCTAAACAGGGAGTCGGTGGCGCAAGAGGATTGGGTGGTACACACTTTATCTGCCCTTCGTGCCGTGAAAGGATCCGTCCCCTACCAAGAGCCTGTAGCAAGGGCCACATGATGTGCCGGCACTGTTTCAGGCGAATGACCCGCTGCCCTGTGTGCAGGGAACACCTCCACAGGAGAATAAAAGTCTCGGTCTCCACGCCGGCCCGTCGGATTCGTCTCCCGTGCATTTACGCAGACCGCGGTTGCCAGGTCGCCATGGAAACGAGAGAGCGCAACGCCCACGAGGTCCTCTGCCGCTACAGACCGTACCGGTGCTTCATGCCCACCTGCATCTGGGAGGAGCAGACGGGAGAACACCGGCCAGCGACGTCGGTGAGTGTGTTGAAGAACCACCTGAGGGCGGCCCATTCGTCCGAACTGACCTTCTGCGATGAAGGCGAGGTCTCCATCCAGCTGCCTTCGTCTATCAAAAGGAAAGAGACGAAGCGTTACATCCTGTCTCACGAGGAAGACGTCTACCTGGCTGCCTTGGAGACACCGGCCAAGGGGGGCTTCAAGATGAGGGCCGGAATATCGAAGCTGAGCAGGCCCACGCTGGACCCAGAACGCAAGGGCCTGATACGGGTGTCTGGCGGTGATTGCGAGCTGGCCCATAAGGTACCCGTGGTGTCCTACATGCAGACCTGGCCGGGGCTAACCGATGCTTACAGAAACAGCATGGAGTTGAAGAGTCTCAGGCAATTCGTCGTGGGAGGCGGACAAATACACCTTAAGTTTGACGTAAAAGATGACAGCCAATGAGCTTATTTGATGAAGGGAAACAAAAAAAAAATTCAAATCCAATCCAGGTCTCTAAATGATCTTCCTAACAACATTCGGTGATTTCTTTGTTTTCATTTTCTTGAGCAATGTGAATATGTAAATATTTTGGAATTTTCATACATGCCTGTAAATACGTTGGGTACAAAATGTCTATTCCCTTGTCTGCTTTTGTGCAATACATAAATATGTTCAATTCATCTTATGTCATGCATGCATCTGTTTTCCTCGCACATTCTTAACATCTTCATCAATGTGCGTTACTCGTGTGTGTTTGATTTGAATGTCATTTAATGGGCATTTGTAAATATGTTACGTTCAAATTTTGGTTGTAATTTATGTAAATATGTCATCCTCAACATTGTCACGATTGAAAATAAGTCACCGAAGGATACTTTAATGCGCAACTCAAAATTATCGTGTTTCATCACACATGCAGTGAATTTAGAAACAGTTCTCTCGAATGTTTTGAATTCTAAATTGCGACTCCAAATTTGTAATTAAGTTGATTCTCATGATGTTACTGAATCATTATTTATGCATTCAAAGGATCTTAAACACTTGGTCGAAAGAAGGACAAGGAAGTTGACCAACTTGGCAGTAAGAAGAGATTTTTTCAGTTACAAATGAAACATAGTGATAAAATAGATAAAATATGTTTCGAGGAAAATATATTACGAAACAAGTAATGTAAGGGACCCATGCCGGAGAAAAAAGTTTTAGGTCTATAGAGGTTTTGCTGTCATTGTGCCATTAACCTGTGTTTTTTTTCTTCAAAGTATTCTAAAAGAGATGATTCGAAATTTTTTTGCTTCATAAATTCAACTTCCCGCTTTATAAAATATCCTTAGTCAAGGTGGATACATAGCAAAAGACATTTGATATAATTATAAGAAAGAAATATTCCACTGGCTATTGAGTTGTCGGCTCCTATGCTTCCGTTGGTGCTGAGCATTGTTTACAGAAAAAAGCAATTTCAAGGTATGTCTCCCAAGTCGAACCCTCAGATGAACAGAATGCCGCCCTTCCACTCAAAGATTCCGCAAAAATAAGAATACTGGAGAAATTACAACGGGCCGTAGAACATGGAAAATACAAAAAACTGAGTAATAGTAGATTTGTAATTCATTTGAGGAACCCACCAGACTGCCAGAAATGTCCCGTAGTTGAATTTTAGGAGAAACTCTCACAGAAGCGCAATGTCGGGAGCAAGCAAGAATAAAACTCATAAGAGAATGACAATAGCTTAGATGGGCACATAAAATATCACAAATAGATACCACAAGGGCGTGATGGTAAAAAACACATTATAATCAAGCCTGGGGGAAGTTCCAAACATGTCTCAACTTAAGCGAAGTGATAGGGAAGGTATAGCTGTGACAATTAATGTTTATAAGAAAGTAATTCAGAGTGGATGAAACGAGGGTAAGGAAGAAGAGACGAGCCACAATAACAATGAAGTAGTAACAATGAAAAGTATTTCCTTTTAAAAATAAGAACGAAAAATTATTTTTAGAAGAGCGCTTCAAACATTATCGGGAATCTCTTTGCCCCACGCTTCGTAAATAAATCTTTAAAAGGTTCGAAGTTATATTCCTCGAGCAACATCCAGAGAGCTCTTATGTCAATAAATAATTCTCCAGTTACTGAAGGTTTTTTATTCATTTTTTTTGAAAACGCAAAATGAACCCAAGAACCCACCGGTGCAAACCAATGAAAACTGCAACGTCAGCTTTATGTCACGACTTGGTCATTTTTTTCTCTTTTCCTAAGTCTGCTATGAGCCTTACGGATAATCAGGAGAAATCAGCATGGACAGAGAAGTATTTTTGACAATATAGGTATCAGGAAGATTAGTAACACTGGTTTTTTAAATGACAATTAAAAGGAATCACCTACTTTGCTTGGCTAACGGCGAATTCTGATTAATATTTTATTAAAAGAAGCATAATATGCTCGAGCATAAACAATTATTTATTCGTTAATTTTCGTAGAACAAATAACAAATTTATGGCTCCTAGTATTTTGTCATATCACCGCGATTCTGCATTACGGACTGAAGTCTATCCTGCATTGACCCTATCATATTTTGGAATATTGTCGGTCGCCAGGATAAACTGTCCCTCACTTCTCTCGTGCTTCCAAAGCTTCTTCTGTCTTCTCATTTTCCCATTCCTTGACAATGAGGCCCCAGACGTTCTCAATGGGATTGAGGTCTGGCGAATTTGACGGCCACGGTAGCACCTCAATACTGCGATGCTATTGGAAGAAGCGTGTCGTTTCCGATGACCTATGGATGGGGCAGTTGTGCTGCACAAAAACTACGTCCTCTCCCTCAGGTGCGACCTCGGATATATATGTGGCAGCAATCGTGTCCTTAAAATACCGACATACTCCTGGGATTTCATTCTCCTCGGTGTTTTGACCAAAGGCCCTGGCCCCGCCGCAGACATTGCTCCCCAAAAGCTCAGACTTATGTGACCAGGTCTATTATTTCTTAAAGTATGCTCTGCCTGGAACCTGCGAAAAATTCGAAGTGGAGTTTTGATAAAATAATTCACCAATCACAAGAAATGTTGACTCCATGTATTGATATTTTACCTGGAGTTACGTGGGCGCCAAAGTTGAACTTTTCTATGTTGGTCACTTCTAAAGGTTTTTTCGTTACTGAAAATAACCAACAGGCTTGGCTCATTTCTGCGTATGCCTGGCTTCACGGTGTTCTTCGTTTACTACGGGCTTTATCGCCAGCCTGTAATTGTGGATACCTGCTTCATGGAGTCGGCACCGTATTGTTGAACTGCTACAGTTTATTCTTAGCTTGCATTCTGATGACAGCAGCTCCACCGGTCAACAAAGGCTGGTCTAAACAACTTTGTCGCACTTCTTCATCCTGTTGCCTAGTTGTGCACCGAGGACTCCCACTTTTCGGTCTTGTTTTTAAAGACTCATCACCCTCCCTATATCGCTTGATCCATCTATAAATTGTGCTCTTATCTACTTCTAATTCTCGGGCAATAGCGGTCACTCCAACTCCCCCCTCCACCATCCGTATAATTTTGCCTCTATTTGCCTCCTTATAGCGGCATTCCTTTGTCTGTTCACTGCCACGAACTCAAATGAACAGACGGGTTGCCGTAAGGTTCTCCTCGAGTAAAAACGACGGTTCAAGAAAATGACTGATTTCAATTTCCCCATTTTACTCTAAGCTACCATTCTGCCGAGAAGTACGACCGTGGCACGGTGCTGCATGCACTCGGCCGGCGAGACAGCGCGGCACACGAACTCACTAGCATTCCGATCACCATCCCGTAGACAACAGGGAGGGCCCAAGGGAGGGGGAGGGGAGGGCAATTGTCCCCCCCCCCCCTCTCCAACCTCAAAACCCGGGAATTTTTCGTCATGCACCAAAAATTGAAAAGCCCAAATATTTTTTTCCATGTGAAGTGCCTACGTTTTTATGCTTATTCTTTAGCTAAGTAAGACTTTCGTATCCATTTTACAAGAGCCGAAGTAGAGCAAAATAATAATATTTCATGAATAAGGGTAACAAAATATGTACCTACTCTGAAATGCGCCATTTTGCACATAGTTCATTCCGAATTCCGGACGGAGACGCCCGGACCACCTTTTTTTCTCTCCGTATTAGCACCGAAAACCACTTTCGGTACGTGCAGCGAACGATTATTATGAATAAAATTAACCCTAGTAGCAACACTGAACATGAATACTGAGAAAAATGCGTTTACGATGCGACGTTCGATTTGAAAGGCACCAAATTATTTTTGGTGAAAAAAGAGAGTAAATTCACCGTCAATTAGCAGTGTGTAGGGAAAGAATTTTTCCAGTACTCCCAACTGATTGTGAGAACGAAGGTAACCCCGACTGGAGCTAAGGGTTATTTAAAATAACTAATTGATGGAAATTGCAATGAAGGTATTTAGCCTCAAACATAAGTAAGGGTGAGTTATTTAGTTCGTGTGAGACGATTATCGAACATTTTCCCTACCCTTCCACGAGGTCGTAAACGTTTGTGAGTTCAAGTGCGATGTTTCCAGAGATGATGGGGACCCATGTGTAGACTCATATATCTCCCGTGCGCACAGAAATTATTTTTCTTTCAAGTATTCTTGGTGATAAAGAATAGTGTGCATGAGATTAGAGTGAATATATACCTAATTATCAAATCTCAACACTAATTTTTTCCGGTCGTTCCGGTTTCCTAACTGCCCACAAGGCGCACAGGAGTCGTACCAAAAGAGAAAAAAATCGACGGAAGTCGTGGCGGAAACCTGCAGCTGTGTTAGTTTGGGCATGGTGGGTTCTTGCGCACATTTTATAGTAAACTACCAGTGATGGCAGTTTTGAATAATCCATAAGCAATATTTCATTGTTCCAAACTTATCTATACATCTAGCATACAACACTAAGTAATCCGACACAAAGCACCATCCTTCTTTATGTCATCGTACGATTTTCCCCTTTTCATCTTATTCAAAATGCCTCTTATCCTTTCCCTCCCTCTTCCTCTTCTACCAAGCATTCCTCCTTCCACACCTGTCTTCTAAATCCCACTGCCAACAATACCCCCCATCATCCACACTCTGTCTAAACTTCTAATACTTCGCTACAGCATTCGAGAGAAAGCTGTTGCGAAATCTATCCAGCTCTTATTCATTTTTGTTCTTTCTCTCAGTTTTTCTCTCTACGGTTTTTCTCTCCGTCCAACTTATAATTTCCATCCTTCTCCACACCTACTCCTAAAAAGGCTCCATTCTGTGTTCAACTTATTTCCTCATAGTCCACAACTCTGACCCACGGAACGCTACGCTCCACATCAATGACTTTACTAATAGCTTTTTTTTTCTTTACTCAAGGTCTCTGACAACAATTCTTTCATTTTAACAAATGCTATTTCGCCAGGACAATTTTCCTTCACATTTCCTTACCCTTGTAGGCATTTTATCCTAAAATACTTCCTAGATCTGTAAAACTTTCCTCCAGTTCCAATTTATGACCTAAATTCGAATATTTAACATACCATCCTTTTTTTTCGAAAGTCTCTTTACCTTCGTTTTCTTTTATTCTTCATTCCAAATTTTTAACTCTGATATTTTAATGCTTTTACCAAACATTGCAATTCCATAGCTGACCAATGCTTTATCACCTGCAAATCTAACCGACTTGATAAACTCACCCTCCACTTTCAAACCCTCACATTACTCTTGGCCTGCTCTCCCCATATGCTTCTCTCTCATGCGGCAGCAAGCGTGAGGCAGGAAAGGTTCCCGATACTTTTGGAAGCGTTCTTAGGAAATTCATTTTTCATTCTTATATTTAAAAGAAATTACTTTTCTCACAATCTCTCCGGGCCAGTAAAATAGGAAAAAGGAAAAAAATACTTTTTAAATGCTCATAGTAAAATAAAGTAATAAAGAACAATTATGAGAAGTAGTGCGCAAATAAAGGCATCCGACGGGATCGATCCCATGCTCTGATCTCTTTTCCCTACTTATTTATTTATTTATTTATTTATTTGCTTTAACGGGCAAAACGCCCATATTACCATACAAACACATTATAAAAATAATAAACAAATCAGTACCATAGAATCATAAGTTATGCAGTCATAGAATCAGAAGTTATAAGATACAATAATACAACCCTAAACACATTATAAAATACAATTATTTGAACATTCTCAGTACCATAGTATCAATATAAAATACAATATTTACGTCACAATAAAATACAATATGTACGTCACAATAAAATACATCACAATAAAATGCAGAAAAACATCATTGACAGATGTCACATTCCTTATAGCATACAATCTTTAAATTCTTAATTTGGATAACAGAAGAGTTAAAAATATCCAGTGAATTCCCAAGGAGGTTAAAATTCCTTAATATTCTTTCAATTGGGGCACCACGTCCATAAGAAGTCCTGTGGTAATTGTTCGAAAACACCATGTAATTCCTAGTATTGTGAGATGGGACTCTTAGATTTACAGACCCAAGAAGATCTGGAGAAACAATTCTATTATTTAAAAGTTTATACAAAAATAATAAGTCAGCCTTAACACTTCTATGGGATAAAGTATCCAATTGTAGCATACAAAGTATTTCCCCATAATTGACGTCCAGAGAGAATCCCTTGATTTTAAAATTAACATACCTAAGTAATTTGTGCTGGATTCTCTCAATACGTTTGAGTTGTGTACTCTTGTATGGCCACCACACAATGGAGGCATATTCAATTACCGGACGTATTAAGGTAGTGTACAAATGCCCAATAATGTCGATGTGAAAATTCCTTGAGTTCCTAATCACAAAGCCGAGACTTTTCATTGCTTTCTTTATAACATAGTCAAGATGAAAGTTAAAACTAAGTTTACTGTCAAATAAAACACCAAGGTCTTTAATTTTATCCACATTAGTTATTACCTTACCATCAAGAGTATAATAATTGATATTAGGTGAAACTGATTTGCTAAATGAAATACAATTGCACTTAGAAACATTGATGCACAAACCATTTTGTTGACACCAAAGGGAGAATCTATCCAAATTTTCTTGTAGATTATTGACATCATTCATATTGTCAGCAACAGAATAAATCTTTAAGTCATCGGCAAACATTAAAAATTTAACACCGGAAAAAATAAATGACACATCGTTTACAAAAAGCAAAAATAGCAATGGACCCAAGTGAGAGCCTTGAGGGACCCCGGATAAAGCAATCATTTCATTGGATATCTGGTGATTGATTTTCACAGAGAGCCTTCGATTTGAAAGATAATTTTCTAACCAGGATAACAAACAGCCTGAAAATCCAATACCCTTCAGTTTTAGTAATAGTAACGGAATGTTGACTGAGTCAAAGGCCTTACTTAGGTCTGTATATATTGCATCAACTTGATGCCCATTTTCAAGATTCACTTCAATGAACTTACGATATTCTAGTAAATTAGTAGTAGTTGATCGACCCCTCATAAATCCATGTTGTGAATCACTGATAAAGTTTTTAAAAAGAGGAGTCAGCTTGTTTACTACCAGTTTTTCAAACACCTTGGGTATAGATGACTGTATAACCACTGGCCTGTAGTTCTTAACATCTCCTATGTCACCAGACTTAAATATAGGGACAATGAAGCTTAGCTTCCACATGTGATGATAAATACCAGAGGCGAGTGACTTATTGAAAATCATAGTCAATGGGTAAGCCAAAAACATACGGCACTCTTTCAGTATAGATGCTGGGATTCCATCAGCGCCAACACTTTTGTTGCAATCGAGAGACTTAAGAGCAGAATTAACTTCCATAACAGAGATTGACAAATCTGGTAAATTCATTTGGTTGAAATACTTATCGTCATAAGAGTATACATTACCTGAAGAATACACACTTGAGAAATGTTTAGCAAACAAATTGGAAATATCAAAAGGATTATCTGCTTGCAGGCTATCAAGACTCATTGTTTTCGGCCAACCATTTGAAGATCTAAGAGTTTTAATGTAATTCCAGAAATACTTAGGATTTCGTGACAGGCTAAGTTCAATATTTTTAATATGACCCATATAGCAGTCTCTGAGTAGATTCTTGACACTTGCCCTAAGTTTAGAAAAATTGTTGTAGTGAGTTAATAAACCCGTCTCCTTATAACGCTTATGCGCAATCTTCTTTTCAGTTATGAGATCCCGAACCTCCTTAGAATACCAAACAGGAAATTTCCTTTTTTTAACATTTACAATGGGTACATATATTTTGATGGAATTTAATAAATACTCATAAAATTTGTCCACCAAGCAGTTGAAAGGTAATACCATAAGTGAAGGCCAGTCAATATTTGAAAGGTGAGCAGATAAACCCTCAAAATCACACTTCTTAAAATTAAGCACTTGATGAGTATATTCCACCTGTTCATTGGGGGATTGGATGAATGTAGTTAGTAACGGCGGGTGATGTGAATCCGGTTCAACCAAATGGTCCTCACATTCATCCACAGTGATTTTATCAAATGAGCTAAAACATAAATCTAGCAGTCTATTGTTCTTATTGCACACGTGGTTAATTTGTCTTAAATTTAAAGATAAAAAGGTATCATGGACTAGCTCAGATGCACTTGAGTTATGTACCTTAAAAAATTCAGCACCGTTTACCATAGATATGTAGTCGGGCAAATTAAAATCACCTATAAATAAAAAATCACAATTAGGATACATGTAAACTACATTCTCCACTGTTTCACAATATTGTCTATATGTATCCAACGTAGAGCCAGGGGGAATATAGGCATTGCACAGAATCACTTGACTTAAGCCAAAAGTAACACTCAAAATAACAATCTCCAAATTATTCACAGGTAAAATTATTTGTTTGGCACAAAAGGTATTCTTTACCGCTAGGAGCACACCACCACCTCTTCCTTTACCCGTTGCACTCACAGACCTATCACAGCGAAATATCACATAATCTTGCAAACCCAGCTCCGTGTCAGATATACTATCCACTAACCATGTCTCAGTTAAAACAAGAATATCATAACTGTTAATCAAAGGAACACTACATCGAAAATCATCTAGTTTACTACGTAATCCCCGGCAATTTTGATAATACATCATACATGAATGCACTTTTGGTTTCAATAGTTTTTTGACAAGACCGGAACGATTTTTGGGTTCCCAGAGACATACCTAATAGTGACATCCTCACCATTTTCCTTACGAGTTTGCAGTTCCAATCTAAGTTTATCCAAAAATTTACGTTGCGCCGGAGTCTTATCAGAACTAATGGACAACCTCGATCCTGCTGTTACCTTGCTCTTTGATTTAAAAATTTGAGCAACTTCCCTCACTGAGTTCAAAATCACTTTCACCGGCCTAGGTTTGTCACCATTTGAATTTTTACCCAGCCTCGAAACCTTGATGTCATTGACACAAACTTCACCCACCTTTGTCAGGAGTTGACCAACACTGTTTTTATCCTCTGCAATCCTACTGTCAATGTTGTCGCACTTTGACTCCGGCATATTATATATGATAATATTGCACTCACGGCGTCTTCTATCTTCTAGTTCCTGAGCAATAACATCCATGACTTCTTCATTCGACGAAACATTCGTTCCCGAGACCATCTGAACCTTTAAATTTTCAATGTCACGCTTCATCACATCCATCTCAGTTTTAAAAAGAGACAACAAGTCACGTCTTACTGTCTCCACCATCTCATCAAGGTTCGTGCTATAATTTAAAAATTGCTCACAGCGATCACAGAGAAATTTCAGGCGCCTATCTTTGACCGTCTTAGCCGAAATCTTGTCGGCGTCAGCACGCGAGAGGCCTGAACACAGAACGTGTACCGGCAAATTACACTTATCACAAGCGATCTCCTTCTCATTTTTCACTAGCTGGTGACAGTGAACACAATTTAGATGAGAATTACTCCCCATTTTTCTATATAAATAAAATTTCAGAAAAATAAATGGGAGACTCACAGGAGCACGTTCTACTTCAAGGAAACCGGAACCGGAAGTGGCTATAATGGCTTGCCGTAACCATCACGGCCACGGTTACACATGAAAAATTGATCGTATCATATCCATAATTTCTCATATCCCTCATTTGTATCAACACTTCGTGTTGTGGATTTATGTCTCCCTTAAAAGCAGTTCAGAGGAGTATCCACAGCAATTAGAACAAGGTTATTGCAATTACTATTATCACAATCAAAGACCGGAAGAGCAAAAGACAGCCGTGATTGTTCCGAAATACGAAGTCGGGTAATATATCGTGTGGAAAAGTTGTTCTATAAAAATGCGTGACGAATATTCTTTCCAAGTCATTGTGCCAATCGATAAAATGTATTTAAAATGTTGTCCTTCGTCCAGGAAAACACATAGCCTATACATTTTCATCATTAATAAATGAATAGGGAACGGTCATGGTACCTGTAGAACAGATAGACACTCAATTCTGAAACGCGGCGAAAGTGGCGCCGCTCGATTTGTTGCATTACTTTTGAATCCGACTGTACATACCATGAATATATGTATACGTACATATATTCATGGTACATACATACCCATAGAAGGATGGGTTGTAGCCAAATTTTAAGTGAGGTCTCCCAGTAAAGTTCATTTAGTATACTTTTAACCCTTTCGCGGCTGTGAACGAACCTTTTCGTTTTCCCTGTAGCGAGCTGTGGATGAACTTTCTCTTATTTATTTTGTTATTATTATTAAATCATGTTCATAATAAATTAATTAATAAATAGTTTCTGTAAATGAAAACAGTGAATTTGGATTCATTTAATATTATTATTATTTATAATAACATGAGATCGGAATAGATAAAGGTTATGGGGACACGATACCCTTCACTTTTCCACCGCATGTGACGAGTAGCTTTCCGGAGAGTGAGCCGCAGTGAAAGGGTTAAATAACTTCTAGACTATTGTGCCTTATGCAAAATTATATCTTATTCTCATGTCTGAATTCTTGTCCAAGGTAGCAGTGTTACCCTATCGTAATCCAAGGACAATATAGTTGTGTATGAGAGACTCATTGCTTTTCACGCCTGAAAACCTGACTGTAGAAACTATAGTCTTCCCTCCTAATAATATTGTGATGCTCACAAACCTCACTGCTTGGAGATTTAGTAATTATTATTGGAAATGTTTCAATGGAAGTTGAGTAAATGCGGAAGAAGGCTTGTCTCTGAGAGCACTTAAAATGCTTTTCACTTTGTTGTAGCGCAAGTGAGAAAACCGCTTCCTTTTCATTTCAGCATTGCTGGCTATGGTGGCGGCTGGCCTCTTTGCCCTGCAGACGGATGACCCGAAGCATTCTGTCGTGGTCACCAGGGGCGTGTCCTTCTACTTGCAGGTGAGAGCTCCGTTTCATATATTTCTATCGAATCCACTAACAATAAGTGGCCCGTTTTAAATACCTTGGTGTTCACCAGAACAGGTACGAAGGGAAGAAATGCCCTAACGAGGTTTGTCTTTCATTCTGTTTCTTCACCATGCAAGATTTTTTTTGTCGTTCACCACAATTTCACCACACAGGTACCACTTATATTTGTTCCTAGGGTCACCTCTTTTATTTCATAAAACTGCATTGACGTTCAAGATGCTTAAAAACCTCCTGTTTTGCAGATCAAACCTTCAGAATATGTTATTTTCATGGTAATCATCTACGAGATGGCTCCTACGTTTCACACTTCCTAATTTGCCTTGCCAGATAGGTATCAATGTCCCTCCTTCCTATCCACTCATTTCTTTTTCTTTGCAAAATATTAAGCTCAGCAGGTATGCGTCAATAGTTTTTATTTTTTGCATCCAGACTATTCTGTTGGTCCCCCTGGGATCCCGATAGGCATTTGCCTGTCATAAGGTTTCCCAGGGGCTGAAACAACAGAGCTTGACAAACATCCATGCCCTGGGTGGAGATAAACCCACCCAGGCGGGACTCGAACCCACGACCCCCGGATTAGCAAGCGAGCACTTTATCCCGCTGCCACCTGGGCCAGCTTGATATGTGAATCAATTTGGCTGCAGAAATTTTAGGATCCAACTATACGGAAGCTATTCTTTATTTTGGAATGTGAAATATTGGCTCCCATAATGTGTGATGCTGAAATTTTACCAACATGTTGTAATGGTTATGTTTGGACAAATACTTAGAGATGGGTAAATTACCCTTATTTTCAATACAATCCCCATCGATAGCAATCCTTGCTATTGATGGAAAAATGAATGTTAGTATATGACATGACCAAAGAATAAAATAGTAATTTATTTTCATCAAAAACGTTTGCAGATGTAGGAAATCATTTACATCATTTCTCCCTTTTTGCGTTTTATCAGTCTCTTATGAAGGAAATGAATGATTTTTCATTTTTTTCCGTTCTCACAAAAAAGGTAGGGCAACAGGAGTTTGTTTGAGTAATGACGCAACTGCAGAAATGTCAACTTCCACAAAGAAGATCTGTTAGCCGTCTGTCTCTGAGCAGCAAATGGATGATATGGATTAGGCAAAGTGCCCTCAAGTGGTGAGCTTATGTTAGCTCAACACCAACGGAGTCACGTGGAGGCACACGATTCCAATTTCTCTGAACTCTTCTCAGTGACATTGGGGATGGAATTGCTAACGATGATTGGAAGAAGGAGTCACTGGCAAAATGTTTTGGACACGCATTCCCCTCTCACTTGCAGCTAGCGAAGCTGAAGTTGCACTTTTCGGTCCAGGTTCCCGAGTTGTGCCTCAAAGAGCACTTCGTTGATGAGCCTCTCGGCATAGATCTGCTGTTCCCTGCCCAGGGTCCTCAGCGTGGACGCCCAGCCCCTGGCTGCCAGTTCAAACCTGTCCTCGTTCCTGGAAGAGGCCGAGAGTCGCTGCTGGAGCAGTCTGACAATGGAGCCATAGCACTCATCCCTCCGTCCCCTCCTGCTTCTCTTCCTGGGACCACAATCCTTTGCCAGATCCTCGTGCCGAGCGTCACTGGTGAGGGATGAGCCGCGAGTTGACAACTCCAAGTCAACGTCTTCAACCGGTGTCTTGGGAGGATCATTCTCCGCTGCATCATTGACTTCCTGGCAAATAGAATATTAGATATTATTATTAGGCGACGTAATGGCATGTTGAGGAGAGCATGGAATAATTCTAAGCATCGTCCTGTGCAGCAGAACACAACTTTCTCTCAAAAGATGTCCTTTCGATCCGCATTCCACTCATTACTCTTCTCTTCCACCTCCAAAACCCTCCAAAATACTCTCTCATCACTCATTAACTGTTCTGTCCACTCCCTCTTGTCTTCTCCCAAGATCGAATTTCTTTCTTTCTGTAAAGTCCATGATGGAGATGCAAATTCCTGAACAGATGCCGTTCTTTTCAGCCAATATATTTAGTGACACAAAACAATAATGCAGGCATGTCCAATCTCCATTACAGTTCTGGGAAAAAGAGACAGAGGGAGTGACATCCAAGTTGCATCTCGGCTCAGGAAACAAAACACACACTTAATTCACCTCACAGTTAGTTGAATAATGGGTAGAGGCGGGTAAATTACCATAATTTTCAATTGAGGTATATTATCATGGTAAATTACGGTAATTTTCAAAAATTACCTTAATTTTCCGGTAATTTTAAGTTTTGAGCTGCAAATCCTTATCAGAGGACTCAAAACGAAATCAAATAGCATTGAGATATAAATTCCGATGCATATATCAAACATATCATGACGTTTATCTATTATAACTCATTTAGAAAATTATAACGAAGTTGGCAGCAACACGCAATTTGCCTCTCTTTTGTCACACCACGAGAAATTTTCGTTCCAAAGACATACCTCTGCGCAATGTGCATTTGTTATTTTACTCTGAATTAATCGCGGACACAATGCAAACAAAATCGATTCAGCTACTTAATTTATAATATCACCCATTCCAATGGTTTCTTTGTGAGGAAGAAAATTTCTGAAAAAGAACTTTTCTGAAAATTACCGTTTATTACAGTACTTTTCAGGGGTGTTGGTAATTTACGAAAAATACCACGATAATTTACCGTGTTGCCCATCTCTAATAATGGGCAACATATGCAACAGCAAAGCAACAGGAAGTATCATTTCTCACAAACACAAATACACAATGACTATTAAAATGAACGCACAATATCTATGCATCTAACACATCCTTGTTTAACTTTTTCTCCACCCAACGTACCTTCTCAGCCCTTTTCCACACCTGCACTTACAAAGCCACTACTTTTATCAACGTTTACTACAGGCTTTATTTCACACAAGTCTTAATATCAGTTGTTTCCTAAATGTTTATCTTCATTCTCTTTCCTTGAAAGTCATGTTTAGGCTTCTACCTATTCCATACTCTGTAAACCTCTCCACTAGGACTCATCTAATTCCTCCATCGTTACTTTTCTACTTTGGGTAAATGTCTCTTCAACCGAGGTGATTTTTCTGCAAAACTTATAGAAGCTACGTTCCCTCCAAAATGCTACCCGAGTATGCATGTAAGTTGTTACACCTGCTCTAGTTCCAGTACCCCTACTCAAAAGCATAATCTGTTTCCCTTATTCATTTCCGAAAATCTCATTAATTTCAAGAAATATACATGATGCAACTTGTTTCATTAATTTCTTCTACAATATCTGCATAATATAATGAAGCTACTACTACATATATCTATTGCTCTTTACAGTTTTAGCCCATAATACAACCAGCAAATATTCTACCAGCGTGGATTCCTAAGGCAGTTTAAGGAACACATGGTTCTCATATGTTTTACGTTGCATGCAAATTCAACAGTGAGTTCAATAGTATTACACTTATGGAAACTTGTGCTAGGCAGGAATGGGGGAGTTTACTAGGAACCAAAATTGCTCTTTAGTGCACAAGATTGTTAGATGGAAACGAGAAATGAATTTTAGTGAAAAAAATTAATCGTCTGAATGGAGCCATTCACTCATAAATCAAAATTTAAAATAAGCAAAAAGTTACGCCCACCGAAAGAGCTAAGGATTACTGCGTCGTCCACCTCCTGTCCTTGACTGTTTTCAGGAAGAATGGGAAGGGGAGTGGAGGTCTGCCAGAATAGATCCTGTCGCAACCACTTCCATTGGCAGAGTCAGCCTTGTGTCCCCGTATTGCGATAAGGTGAAGGAGCTTTGTGGTCTCAGTTGTGATTGGATGAAGTGGGTGACGTACGAGTCTTTGCACACCCACTTTTTCGAAGTGGTTAAAAACATTAGTTTTTTACCGCTTACAACTCGACAACCAATCGACGGATCGAAGAATAGAAAAATACTGGTCTTTTAATTTTACAAACCGTATCGGATTCGGCAGGGGTCATTGGTGGCCTAATGGGTAGAGTGCAGGGCTACCGACAAGGAGGGTGCCAGTTCAAATCCCAAGCAAGAGCCTTTCTGAATAGCCTTAAATCGTCACAATCAAATATTCTGCACGTCAGGACTTCGTAGGAAATCACAGGAGGCCCAAGAAAAAGAAACTGGCCCCCCTTCCCTGAATTTGTGTGAATTCCACAAGCCAATGGGGAAGAGTATGGGGTGAGATCTCGCCTATCAGAAAACCAACCTTTGGGTTGAAAACACATCAGATTTGGCGATAAAATATATGGTAAACGACCCCGTTACTACATCTAGGCGATAAAATATATGGTAAACGACCCCGTTACTACATTGACCAGACATTGACGTCAAATCACCTCAGTGGCAGGCCACACGCTGACTTCTGCTGCGGGAGCTTCCGAAGTACGCAGCTCATTGCTGTGCAGGAGTTTCTGTTGGGGAGGTGGGAAGGAGGGAGCCTTAGGCTGCTGTTCCAAAGACGTCTGCAAGTGCAATGAGTCCCCCATGGGCGCATGACTGGGTCGGCCCACATGCTCAGGGCTCCCACAAGTCTCCTGAAAAGGATGTTGACATTTCTATGGAATTTCTATTACCGGCCTCACACTACTCCACTCATTATCAATATGTGAGATTAGTTGAAAAAAAGGAAAAGCTAGTATGATTCCTATTGATACCATTAATTGATTAATAATTCGCTTTTGCATTGCATTTTATTTGCATATCAGCATCTAATTCTCATTATATGATCTTTGGGAACCAGTCTTAACCACTATACCATGCAAATGTTGACACGTGTGTGTTTCAAATACATAGCTATTCTTCTCATTACATTTCATACACAATAATTGTTAAACACACCTACAATGAATACAATGTTATTATTAAATTTATTAAAAAAGGGTTTTATTCCAACAAAATTGTTTTATATTGATAAATAATAATTAAGTCATCAATTGAAATACGCATGAGGAGAAATCCAATGCAAAAAATTGAAGATCTATTTCCGACTGTTCCTAGCATTATAATACATACCACCAATAATTTGAACATTGTTTGAAATATAAGTAGTTTGCGATAAATGATAGGTAATTTTCCCCTCTCCAAACAAACTCTCTAAAATTGGAAGGGTCTACCAATTCAGAGGAAATGCCACAAGAGCGATAAAGCAATAGAGATTAATGTCATTAAGTGCTGAGACTGAATGCAGCAAACAGTGGAAGCCAAAGGGAATGTCTGGGAATTGAGCGTGAAATTAGCGGTGGACTCACTGCAACACCATCAACTACATGCCACAAAGTTGGCTTATCAACACAGGGAAACATGCAGCCACTCAATTTGAATATCAGGAGTGACCAGTAACTGCAGCGTAGAATGGTAGAAGTAGAGACAGAGGAGGCAAGAGTGCTTCAACTCGATCTTGTGTTTCTCGTACCACCAATTAGCAATGGTGGAGGTCTTCGAAATGGCAAACTCACCATCAAACATATCTCGGTGATATTCTTAGCTCAAGCTAAGTGACTATCATGATGGCACCATCCCCAATTTGTAACTGACACTTGGACACTACTTGAAGTGCACTGTTAAACACTTTAGCTGCAGTAAATGTACGTGTACCTATTCACAGACAACAGGAGGAAAAATGTTCTTGTACTGGTCACTAGGGGTCGCATTCCAACTCCATGAGGAGCCATCTTCCCCTTCTTAAGCTCATTCAATGAATTTTGGAGGTCTTAGTGGTCTTATATTTGTGTTCAACAACATTACAAAAACTTATCTCTTGAGATTTCCACTTTTTTGCACATTGAGTAGTTCAATCTATGTAGATGAAAATTGATGAATTTATGGTGTTTGCTTTCAAATTGAACAGAAAATTACAATGAAAATGAAAGTCATATTTTATTTCAACAATTCTAAATAACAAAAATCACTTATGTAGTTAACAAATCCACTAAGTGGTCCACATCGACTGTGGTCACCAATGGCCAATGCAAGCAATGAAAGAAAAGAAATGGTAGCAGAGGGATTAGAGAAGGGTCTTCTACCTGATCAGCCTCTCCCAATGGGGAGAGTTTTCTCCCACACACAGAGTGCTAGATATGAGAAATATAGCTGCTGCAGTGGAAGGGTTTAGTAGATTTTTTAAAAATATTTTTATGTCATAATATTCAAGGAGATTTTATTGGAGAGAATCACTTTGCGTGTATTAAATGTTCCTATAGTATTGTTCATTCTTGAAATCTGTTTCATAATGATCTACTCATGGGAATAATGTTAAATAATAAATGCAGAATAATACAAAAAAGTACATACAGTGCACTGAATGGGGGTGTTTACTCGGAACCGAAATCGCAATGTTGTACACGAAATTGGTCGATGGAAACGAAAAAAGAAATTTAGTGAAAAAATTAATCTTCTAACCACAACTATTCACTCATAAATTAAAAATTTAAATAAGCAAAAGGTGACGCCCACCGAAAAAGCTGCTGTGATACCATTGACGTCATTTTCCTCCCATTCTTGACTGCTTTTAAGGGAAGGGAAGGGAGTGGAGGGGGGTTCTCGGAAGGTCTGCTCGCACAGATGCTGTGGCAACTGCTCCCATTGGCAGAGTCAGCTGTGCCCCCCTCCCATTGTGATAAGGCTAAGTAGCTTCGCAGGCTCAGTTGTGATTGGACGAAGTCGATATATGTCAGAGGTTGCACCACGCCGACTTTTCCAAAAGGGTTAAAAACATCAGTTTTTCGCCACTTATAACTCGAGAAATAATTGACGGACTAAAAAAATGGAAAAATACAGGTCTTTTTATTTAGCAAACTCTATCATATTTGGCAATTAAAAATATATGGTAAACGACCCCATTGCCATAACCATTTCAAGATACCTGGATGGGTGCTTCTATGTTTTCAACTTTGCATTCCTTTGGCTCCAGAATCAATGCTTCACTTTGCTGCTGAGAAGGGTGGACAAAGGGCTCTGCACATCTCGTGGCAGATGAATACTCCCACACGTCCTGGGAATGGGACTCCTCAAATGCATCTGCAGCGGAGTCATCCTGGAAATTGTCCATGCCTGCGTCCGAGGGGAGAATGTTTTCCTACGAGGAAACGAAATATGCTTCAATGCATTAATTATTCTATGAAAGAACATTCAATTCGTAGATAACGTTTTTGATAGTTGGGATTTACTTTTAAAATTCAGTGCTAAGAAATGACTTTAAAAGGCAAAAGAATTAAACACACTTCATGCAAGCAATAATAAAGCAATAAATCTTCATAATGCGATGGAAATTCAAAGATTGGTGCAAGTGATTTGGAAGTGGGCTGTGACAGTGATACTTCGAGTGAAAAATTACATCTTATTTCATGAAAGGAAAGTTGATGAAAAATCATATTAACAACAAATTCACAAAATGGCAAATGAATAATAATAAAGGTCCTCATTTGTACCATCCTAGTATTTTATGAAGACAAGCATGATGAATCGACGTTATTTTTTCCCAAATTTCTCACGAATCAGTGCAATTTCGTTGCAAAAGAAAATAAAGGTAGGCCCATCGCCTGACCCTATAATAGGCATATAGTCATAATATAATAGGCATATCTAGCCCTTAATTGATATGCTCATGTTTTTTGTCTTTGGAGTGATGTTTGGAACAGTAGTAGATCCTTCCTTTGGATCCAACTTTTGACAGATAAAGAATGCTGTATTGGTGGCCTTGTTCGTGAGATTCAAATCATGGCAGTGACAACCTTGGAGAACTCAGAGAATTGCCTTTTCAATCACTACAGAATGGATTACACATATTACCGAAGGGGATAAACCCCTGTGGTACTCTACAACTCTATGTGGTTGCAAAGCCCTGCTTCAACGCCATGCAGAAGGAAAACAACAATCGCACTCCTCCTTGATGTCTTTTCATTTGAAATATGATATGCTCCACTGACACATGGTTTTGGCATTTCACTGTCATCGCTTCCCTCAACCCCCTCCCACCCTCTCCGGCTCAACCACACCACCAACCGGGGAAGCATTTTCGTATACACTCTGAAATGAACTGTTAAAAACCTTTGTGCTTGACAATGACACAAGCTGTTTAAATCTGTTGAACCTGAATAGTGGAAAGGTATAATTGTTGTTTTCTTCTACTGCATGAAGCTGGACACACTTCCACAAAGTGAAGCCATTGAAGTCATAGGGTGGATTGCAGGAACGAGGTTCAAGCCGTGGTTTAGACGGCATCTTCATAAGCCACGGCCTGGATGTGATCTTCCTTCCACTTGCATAAACAAGGTTTCGTCGCGGTCTATGTAAACCGCGGCCTGTCGTTGTTGATTATGTGGCAACACTGCCTACTGACATTTTTTTCCCGAAAAGCAATTGTAAGCTCCTTAGCGACGTAAACAAACACCGTGAACTTCAGTCTGGAAGCGTGTGAGTATCTAGTGAAAATGTGCAGTGGACGAAATGAAAACTTTTCACTGGAAGAGAAGCTTCTCTTGATCTCTATTATATCAGAGTATGTAATACCAGAGAGTAAGGCGTATTACGCGACCATGTTGAATAGGGAAAAGGAGGAACTTAAAGATATTTGTGGAAAATATAATGCCAACAACCCAAAAGTGTAATGCATTTCAATAAACTGGACTTCTATGCAAGGAAAGACAACTTTTTAAAAGAAGCGAAGAATTTGTTCGTGAAGTGACTTAATGATCAAGGCCATGTTTGGTGTCTCTCGCGAACGCAGACCGCGGCTTAAACCCACCCAGCAGGAGGTTCGGAAATTGGTGGCTTTTGAACCGTGGTTTAGACGACGTCTGACGTAATACTCGTTCTTGCAAGCCAAAAACCGCAGTCCCGGCCATTTTCCCTAGCCATCATCTAAACCGCGGTTTAAACCTCGTTCTTGCAATCCACCCATAGTTTACGCTTGTAAGAAAGTGCACTACGGGATAGGAATACAAGAGTCTGAGATGCAGAGTGTTACTCACGGTTGTCCACATTCGGACCTTTGACAGTCTGACATCCCTGAGGAATGAGTCTGCCCTCTGGAACCAGGCAAGAGTCGGCTTGTAGGCTCCTGATCTGCCACTGGAGCACCTCATCAGTTTGGACAGCTCCCGACTGTAGATCGTCCTGATGCCCTTGATCTTGTTTTTCACCTCAGTGTAACTCAGGGGAGGATCCCCACCGAACTTGCGCGCAATGGCCAGTATGGCCTTCCGACGAGCCTTTGCGTTTTTGTAGTCATTGGCAACTGGGTCCCAAAGACACTGGTGCTGCTCGTACAGGTCGAGGAACTTGATGGTCTCGTCAGAGCAGAACCTGCGTGGCAGTCCACTCTCAGTCTGGGGAGACGGCTTGCGGAGGAAAGAACAATGAGTGGCAACAGAGCCTGGGAGAACGCAAAAGATGCTGCTTTGCTTCCTAAAAAAGGAACTCATGGTACACAGCCAACTTGTGATGTCAATATTTTATATGAGATCAAGTCTCAAGGTTGTGGGTTGGTGTATTTGTCAGTTAGGCTTATCTTCAGTGATACCTTGTAGAAATATGTACAGGGTGGCTACTGATAACCAATTCTCAAATTCCCTGATTTTTCCCTGATGGCTTTGCCAATTTCCCTGACTGATCGCCAAAAGTTCTTCTGTTAACGGAATATTTTATTTCTGCTGAATTAAATTTTCATCAAAACTCTGAAAATGTTAAAAGCTGAAATCAATACATTAAAAGCTATAAGAATGAAAAAAAATATTGAACCTCCGCCCCAATGAAAAAATATGTTAAACCTTCACAAGTTAAGGCCTCACACAAATTGTACACGCTTTTAATACATTTTTTGCGGCCGTGTATCGTATTTCCGTGGCCGTGTATGTTTTCTTCGGTAAAATTACAAATTGAAAATGTCTAATTCTTCAAGGAAGAGGTGGTGTGTTGTGGTAGTTCTGGGAAGTTTAAGATTACTGAAAAGGCATCGAAGGGAAAGTTAATGGCCAATTTACTGGTGGATTCTGGCACAGGTATCACTAAGGTGCGTGAAAAATACAAACAAAAGCCAAGTTCTAGGACTGGATCAAAATCGGATGGCACCAGTGACTTTTAGAAGCGAATAACAATTTGATTAACGTGGTCATAACCCCTTGATTGTAAGAGGGAACCAAAAATGTAAAATATTTGTATATACAAACAAAACGTAATCGTACCACTGCGAGCGAAAACAGGAGTCAAGTAGCAACGGCAGCATTGTATTCAGGAATATCATATTTGAGGTTTTTTGTGACGTAACTAAATTGCTTCGAGAGGGAGCTAAGGGGACCATTCAATTATTACGTCGAGCGTGAAAGGTGGGGAGGGGAGGAGGACTCTTCTTGCAAAGGGGGGTATGGAAATCGAAGATGATAAGATTTAGTTTGCACGTGTGATCGTACTTGTATTACCATTTTAATAATCATCATCTCGTATTTTTAGAACTCAAGCGCGTATTTACTACAAGCTAGTGTGCTCCGTATATGGTGTGCTCCACCTGCCTCTAGATCTGAGTCTGAGAAGTTAAAAAGAACGCGAGGTAAAATCTTCTGAACAACCTAGCCTTGGACTCCTTGTGATGAGCAGAATAGATGGTGATCATGAATTTTAACACTACTAGGCAAATATCACATTAAGGATATACAAAAAGGGATACATTATATGACTGATTCACAACTGAATGTCCAACAAATTGACTGTTATTCTGTGCATTTGGCGACGGACATTAGTTTTAGTTGGTGAAATAAAGGACGGGAAAGAGGTAAAGGTAATGAGTCATAATTGATAAGGCGTGTCTTAAAAAATAAAAGAAGCCTCCGTACAAGAGTATGTCCAAAGGCACAGCCTAATGCATGTCACCAATTGATTCAACGGGCACGTGTTCACTTCTCTAAAGGAGCCATTGTTGCTGATATTCTGACACAAAAGTCAAAGAGTGACGTTTGGTCAGTTAGAAAATATCCTAATGTTGACAGTTTTATTTGGGGAATGCACTGAGAAAATACATTTCTGAATTATCCATGTCAAGAAAAACATAAAGTATGCGATGAAGCACACATTATGCAGAGCTTAAGTTGGAAGTACCTTTATTGGTTATCAACCAACTACATATATGTAGTGGTATAACAGTCAATGTTGCTTAACTGAAAACGCAGGCCAATTTTAAATTCTAGGTAAATTTGTAACTGGTTTATGTTTTTAGTTGGACATGAATTTTCATCACAAGAATGCCAGTTCTATTGATTTCATCAAATTTGTTCCTAGAATCAGTGAAATGGATCAAATAAATCAGGATGGATGACAGGATTCTAAATAGGAATGCATCTCCGTTCTAGAAGTCCATCAAGTGGTGAATTCATTCACATGTTGTTTCAAACAGAGAGGATACACAATAAGGGAGTGGGAAGACATAGCAATACCAAGTGATTGAAAAATAAGAAGTATGGTGGCTGTAAGGGGTTACAGCACAAAACAGTCTTACCAATATCTGTCTGTGAGATGAAGGTCCAGCTGTCGAATGGCTGGACCTGTCCACTTCGTGGGCTGCATCCTCGCCATGGGCCGAAGCAGGTGGATTCTCCTGCAACATTGACGGAGGGCATTTTAGCTGGAAAGTGATGGCATCAGACATAACCACAATTGATATCCATAAAATATCCCCACAATATCCGTAATATCCAACTACAATGTCCAAACAATATCCAATTTTCATCCACTAATCTTATATAGATTGCCATACAATATCCGAAGTTGCCACCAAATGCCATCCATATAATATCCAACTCGCATATTAAATAAAAAGGGGATCCCTTCCCCTGCTTCATATTTTTCTCCAAAGAACATTTTAATATTACCCTCCTACTTTCTAGAAATCAGTAGAGCAGCATTTTGCATGAATTTTCCACACTTGTTTTATTTCACCTCAAACAGAGTTCCGACGTACCTTTTGTCATTACTTAAGTGCTACTGCATATAGCAGCCTCCAGATAATGATGCAAGGAACGTCAAAACATGGTTGAGGGGAAATAAAACAACTGTGGAAAATTACACAGTGCTGCTCTATACTGTTTTATTATAATGAATTTCCTCAAAGATAACTCATCTAACATTGATTTTTACTTCTTCAATCGATCGATCACAAACTTAAAAATGTATTTCACCATCATTGTAAAGTATTATACTAAAAACATTAAGTACAGCATTACATGCACAATAATAGGATATTTGCATCCTGATAACCAAAATAACCATTCAATATCCAAAAGGCTGTCATAAATTAACATCCATACAATATCCATACAATATCCATACAATATTACATTTAGATGTAATGGGTTATCAAAAGAGCATGTAGTACATCCACATCCAAACAATATCCACACAATATTACAAGAGGATGTAATGCTTTTTGGATATTGGTAACACTCTATGGATATTGTATAGATATCAATCAATAATAGGGCAGAGATGATCCAATATTAAATAAGCTTCTGTTTGTGTTTTAAATGGAAGTGCTCTCTTCTTCACCTAGTAGATAGGACAAAGGCTGATGCGATTTCAAAATATTTCATTGTATAAAATTATTAGTACACTGGAAAGTTAATTCATCTCATAAATCTCTAAATTGATGTGTCCCCAAATGTTTCTCACTATGCAGCCACCCTCAAAGGACTTATCTTTTGTAGGTTGAAGATGTATCCTCATTGCATAGTGTATCTATACAGCACTCGACATTTTTTCCAAAGTGCAATTACAATAGTCACACGGCAGTGCATTTCCCGATTGGACTATGCCTTCATCTTTAACCTCCTGTCCTCGTCCCCATGAACTAACCCTCAGTTTGCACGTTTTAGAATTGTTACAAACACCTAGGACTCATTATTGTCATTTTTCCTTTAACCTCATTGTATTCCATGGAGGCGACATTTTGAAGTTGACAACAGAAACTTCTTCCTCTAGCTGACAGTTAACACAAATTCACTGTCATGGTCCCACGCTTATTAGGAAACAGTAAAAAAATATTCGTGTTTTCTACCGCATTCATCAAGCGTTGCTGCAGACAAAGCTACCAAAACAAAATCGCTGTTGCCGCCATTATCACAGGGCCCAAAATTTTCTATTGGCCATGATGAACATCATCAGAGCTTCCCTTTAAAATATTTTCATAGCACAAGTTTTCTTCCATCTCGTCTAAGGACCACATTTAGAGTCTAAGCCAAAATCTCACTTCTACCCTGGCAAAAATGTTCTATTTCCACGAGTGATCACAAAGGGTACACCAAGGCGTTGATTCGCTTTAAGAAGTGAATCAGCGTTTCGTGTACACTACTTCGACTGTTGAAATAGCGTACCTACATGAAGCGTGCGGAAGCGGTGCTCATCTTCGCTTCCACTCCATATGTCAGCAGTTATTTTAACATTTCTGACTATTGTCTAAGGAATTGAAAGCAAAAGATTTTGGAATATCAGATTTATCAACACGCAGAGTTGTTTTCATACTTATCAGTACATTTTCGGTCACTGTCTTCTGCTTTATTGAATTTATTTACGGTAGGTATGTACCTTGTGCACGACTTGCCTAAATAAACTTCGCTCAATTTATACGCGACTTCGTAGCTAAAGTTACAATAGAGTATTGGCATACTTTTGGGAAGCGACGTCAAAAAAATCTATCGGTACTTCAGACACTTCCTTACGTAGGCTTATCGATAATGTTTTCATCAGCAAACTAAGTCTAATAAATTAATATTGCGCCGAAACACTGGTCGGCCATGTTTAGTGGGCTCTGACGTCATCTCCCATTTTCGACGATTTGTTGATTTAGGAGATGCGACTTTGTAGCCTTGGCGTGCGACTGTTTCGATATTAATCCTGCCAACGTTATTGGGACGATTTCTGTTGCTGCGCGAAATACATTGCAATGGAAGAAGGCAGTTGTTCTAGCAATGAAATAACACAACTTATTCGAATTCCATAGTAGCAGCCATTTTGATTGTTTATTATTTTCTCGTATTCCATTGTTTGGTCTGTTTTGGACCGAAATACTGCCCTGCGGGACACTCCTGATTTCCGTTTGACGCAACAAAATGTGTTGATTTCGTGGCAAATTGACCGAGGGGGATATCGGGGCAGCATCCGCCGCTCACCTGGCCGAGGAAGGAGTTGGCGAGGGAGAACCAGACGAGGCGCGGGCGGTAGGCCATGCCGCTCCGCTGCACCTTGGCCTGCTCCTTGAAGAAGTGCGCGCGGACGCCCTTGATCTTGGCCTTGACCTCGTCCACGGAGAGCGCCGGCTGCCCCCCGAACTGCCGCCGGATGTCCCGGTACGCCCTCGCGCGGCACTGGGGATTGCGGTGGTCGTTGAGGCGCTGGTTCCACAGGCACTCCTGCACCCGGTACAGCTCCACGAAGCGCAGCATCTGCTCGTGCGAGAACTTCCTCGGGGCCCTGCCGTCCGACGACCCCTGCCGACAGACACCGTCCGTCATTGGTGCCCTGCCGAGTCTGTTAGGAGGCGCCTCGGGAGGAGAAGTGGTGTCATGCAAGGGACAAGGGGAGGGAAACCCGGCGCACTGTGGGGTACAGCGCTCACCTTCAAAATCGTAGATCTTTTGAATGAATTGAGATACTAACATAAATTTTTATTTACTTGAAAGGTAGGACCCTAAGGAATAAAGGAGAAGTATGTATCACACGAAACATAACAATAAAAGTCTGCAGAAAGTGTGCGAATGCCGTAATTTTTTCCAATTCTTTTTATAGACTAAAATAAATCGGCCAAAAATAAATGTAAAAATAAAATTTGTAAAACAAAAAATTATTTATTATTTCGACTTGGTTTAATCCTATTATGAATGAGTGTGAGAAAAATATTAGATTTCTGTTTTAAACATTTATTTTTCGCCGATTTATTTTAGTCTATAAAAATGATTGGAAAAAAATAACGGCATTCGCACACTTTCTGCAGACTTTTATTGTTATGTTTCGTGTGATACACATTTTTCCTTTATTCCTTAGGGTTTTAGCTTTCAAGTAAAAAAAACATATATGTTAATATCGTAATTCATTCAAAATCTCTACGATTTTTAAAGTGAGCGCTACCTCTGTTCCCCATAGCGCGTCGTCGGAATCAGCCTGCTCTCAATGAGCGGCGCCGACGGCTTGACGTCCCATCCGACGGACGGAGTACTGCACTTGAATGCTTCCGCGAAGCACTCCAGTAGGAGGGGCTGGTTTACCAATGAAAAATATCCTCCACTGTCGGGATTTTAGTCTATTAGATGAAATGAAATGGGAATCATTATCAGACCGTATGTTGAAATTTATAATTCATGTCTCAACTAAATTCCAAGACATTAATTTCACCGATGACGATAAAACATTTTGCGGACTCCAACTTATTCATCTACATCTACATAATACCCTACAAGCCACCATAAAGGTGTGTGGCAGGGGGCGAATTCTCACCAAACATGCACTACATATCATGCATAAAAAAGGATTGGTATTTATATACTGCTCTAAACTTCACTATTTAAAAAATGATAAAAATAGCAAAGCATACATGCAAAAACATGCTGTTAGTTGGGTTAGCTTCAAGTCCTTATACCAACATGCAGCTACCAATGTTATCCATTGCTACACTCGTATTGGATATATTTACCATTATTAAAATCCCTAATTGTACGAGGAAAATAGGACATTTTGAATCTGTCAGTTCGGCAATCAATTTCTCTAATTTTGTGATTATGGTTCAGTCTACCATAGTAAGTTGGGGTTCGCAAAATATTTTTAATGTCGTCACTGAAAATATGGTCTTGGAATTTGTTTAAGAGATTAAGTCTAAATTTCAACCTGCGATCTGACAATGATTCCCAATGTAATTCATTTAATAGACTGGTGTACCGTCCCGTTACAGATCTAAAAGTTAGGTTGGCGACTTGTACAAGTATTTCACGGGGGTACGGGAAACACGTGTGTTGAATGGTGATCTATAAGATCACGGATGTGTCCATGGACATACCTCCGGTTCCTCGTCGCTAGGCGTCGTCGCTAGGTTGGCCGGCCGCTCCGCCAGGAAGGACGCCCTGTCGTAGTACCAGAGAGACGGCGCGTACGTCGCCTCTCCCGTCAGGGGCGACCTGGAGTCCTCCACCTTGCGGAACTCCCTGCGGACCACCGTCTTGAGGTGCAGCACCTTCTTGCTCACCAAGGCAGCGTCCGCCGTCGCCCCGAGGTAGGGCCGCGCCACCTCCAGCAGCGTCCTCGTGGCCTCCGCCCTCCTCTCCGCGCTGTAGTAGTCGCCCGAGTGGACGCTCCACAGGCAGGGGAGCAGGCGCAGTTCGTCGATGAATCGAACGGCGAACTCCCTCGAGTCCATCTCGCTCTTCGCCCGCTAGTCGGCTCTCACGAACCGGGTCGCGATGGATGCTCCAGCAGACGGATCTCTACCGAAATGAAATCATACTGCCGATCGAAACTCAGGCCGGATGTCCATGGTCGGGAAGATTGGATATGAAACTGCCGTGCGAGGGCATGGGAGTCGATAAAACAATTGACGTCAGGTCGGGGAATGCTGATTGACGAGGGGGAACCACGACGACCGGAGTTGCATTCACTCGCGACCGATTCGCGCAAGTGAGCGATCGTTTAGATGACCGATTGTTGAGAGCACGGTCGCAGGCAACCGCGATGCACGTCTCTCTCTCTCTGGGAATGCACGGCAGGGGGCAGAGCGATCGATCAGCGGGGCAGTGGACGGACGTCACGGGCAACCGGTTGCCAGGCGAAAACTCGAGATTCGTACCTCCCCTCCCTTCCCCTCCTCCCCCCTCTTCGCCCCTCCCCACTCGCCCCTTTTCCCCTCCCTCTCTCCTCGTTGAGAAACTCGCCCAGCCTGGCTCCAACTCAAACGACCGCTACGCCGCCCCACCATCGACGGCGTGGATCGAAAGCTACTCGCTCGGGGGAAGGCGGGCGCTTACCATCTTTTTTTTATTGCCGCATCTGATAGGGTTTGTGAAATGAAAAGACCCTTATTTTTCCTTTTTTTCATCCGTCAATTATTTCTCGAGTTATAAGCGGCGAAAAACTGATGTTCTTAACCCTTTCGGAAAAGTGGGCGTGGTGCAACCTCTGACGTCTTATTTGTGGAGAACAGCGCTATGCCATCAGAGACATTTGATTCTTTTTTTTAATATGACAAGTAATGCTACTCATATGGACTCAATAAGAATGGGGGCAATGTTTACTCGGAACCGAAATCGCAATTTTGTGCACGAAATCGTTAGATGGAAACGAAAAATGATGTTTAGTGAAAAAATTAATCTTCTAACCACAACCATTCACTCATAAATCAAAAATTAAAATAGCAAAAGGTGACGCCCACCGAAAAAGGTGCTGTGATAACATTGATGTCATTTTCCTCCCGTCCTTGACTGTTATTAGGGGAAGGGAATGAAGGGGGGTTTTCGGAAGGTCTGCTCGCACAGATGCTGTCGCAACTGCTCCTATTGGCAAAGTCAGCTGTGTCACCCCCATTGCGATAAGGGCAAGTAGCTTCGCGGGATCAGTTGTGATTGGACGAAGTCGATATATGTCAGAGGTTGCACCACGCCCACTTTTCCGAAAGGGTTAAAAACATCAGTTTTTCGCCGCTTATAACTAGAGAAATAATTGACGGATCAAAAAAACGAAAAAACACGGGTCTTTTTATTTTGCAAACTCTATCATATTCGGCAATAAAACAAATATGGTGTACGACCCCATCTGACGAGGAAATGCCCTTCATTCGCAATATTTCATCAATGACTCATACTCCGTAGGAGAACGTAATTCAAACCTGCGCCAAAGAACTACTATGGCCGGTACTAACATTAAAAGTAAAGGCTTCAATCGTTTCAAAAGATGAATGCATTATATGTGCTACATGTAGTAGGTACGTGAAGTAATGGGATGCACTGCAGGTGGATTCATACTTGTCTCTTCGTAGTCAATGCGCAGCCATTTCGCTCTTCCTTCTTGGACCCGCCGCGTCACTCGGAAACCTTTCCTGCTGCTATAAGTACTACAGTTTGGCGCACTACACCTCCCGACTTAATTTTCAAGTATTTAATCTACCCGTAATCCACCCCGTAATCTACCCCGTAATCTACCCCGTAATCTACCCATAATCTACCCCGTATTCTACCTATAAATGCAACGCTACTCTCGATGCAGCGGTAGTGAGACTTCGGCGGCCATTTATTGAGAAAAAATAACGGAATGCGACGACTCTACGTTGTAGTTGAGTAGCCGCTATGTAGAGGACTCTGGAATGCTATGAGCCAAGAACATTGAGACGATGAGTGACAGAATTGCTCTTCATTCCACGTGCAGTGTTTAGAGGCGACAGTAGATGCGTGTCGTCAAGGACTATCTCAAGAAGCAATCTTCGCGAAAGCAACATCCCAGCTTCCTGGACTGCCAGGAAGTGAGGCATCTTGGACCGGAAGTTGGGAGGGGACTGATTTGTAAGAAGGGAGACGTCTGGTCATCACAACCTAGGTGTTGCCCACCAGACTATGTTACCGGCGTTAGCACAGGACCGGCTCAACCTCAGGCTCCGAGACGTGAAGTGATGACATCTGTCGAGTGAAGTTGTAATTAATTTCCAAAGTCAGACAGGCACTAAATTACCCCGGACCCTTATTCAGTGGGGATTCTGGATGATTACACAGCAAGGAAATATGATTGCAGTTGGCATTTACACTATCAAAGTCATGACTGCTGTCGGCAATGAAACTGAAATAACATATGAGAGGAGAACGATAATAAATCGCAAAGTAGGTGGTTTCTCTGTTAGGGAAGACACAAATCAATTTTTTACGTGTCAGTCGAAAATATAAATGGATCGACCGAGTGACAAATGAAGAAGTCCTAAGAAGAATGGGAGAACAGAGAGGTCTGCTGAAAACTACAAAAAGAAGACGGGACAACTTAATCGGCCACATCTTAAGACACGATGGACTGACTTCATCATCGAGGGAAAAGTGAACGGGAAGATTGGAAAAGGCAGGCATCGTATGAGATACATGGAACAGGTGGTGAAGGACGTGAAAGAGAGGAACTACGTCAATATGAAGAGGTTTTCCGATAGACGAATAGAGTGGAGGGCTGCGTCAAACCAATCCGAGGATTGTTGACCCTTGATGACGATGAGTCGAAAATACGGTGGCACCATTTTGCATTTCACTCTTTGAGCACAGGATGTCTGTCATCGAATAGACAACTACTGAACAAGGAGGTCAGTTCCCTTCTTCTAAGAGAACAGAATTCGTCAATAGCGATTCGTGCCCCATACCATGAATGTATTCATTTAACGCAAAAGTTTGGATCGAGGAATACCAGTGTACTGGAAAAATAAATGTTTAATTTTAAAGAAGCTCAGATATAACGGGGTGCCTTCTTGCTGACGATACAGGCGAGTTGCACAGAGGCATTGTGGGAATATTCGTCCCCTGAACGAACCATTGTGTTAATCAGAGCCTCAAAGTTGTAAGAAATATGTATTAATAATAAAGAGCCCGTGAAAACTATCATAGCTCGAAAACTATCCTCTGTTAAACATGGTAGTCGTTCTATATTATGGGTTCCCCAGGGCATCCTGCTCCTGGAGTCCTCAGCTTCTGCTTCTCCGAATCTCTTTGTTCTCATGAGATAACATCTAATTTCATCGGGTACGTGTGGAAGGAAATGGAGCTGTGACCCATTTCCACCTCAGCCCTTAGAACTTCTAGAACTTCTACCATATATTGTCTAGTACTGGGGCACCTATTAACGTTTTCCCCACTATTACGCATTCCAGGGCTTATCCATTCCTTTTTTCAATTATTTTTAAGCACTAGTTCTTGTTTTTAGAGACCGTTTCTCACACCCCTATCGACATGTCTCTCTGTCCCTACTCTGATCTTCCGTAAACTCTCTTCTTTCTCTGTTTTCCACAAACTCTTTCCTTTTTAGATTGATTAAGGAATGCATGCACTTACACAGTAAACCTAAAGACGATGCCCCTCAGTCCTATTTTCATCTAAGTTTTGGGTGCAAATCGGATGCAACTGATTTTTCGAGCGTGTGACGTTGTCAGGGTGGCGATCGTCAGGGAAAACCTGGAATTGTCGGGGAATGTTGCATTTCTGGAAAAGTCAGGGAATTATCGTGACAGTCGGGGAGAAAGAAATTGAAATTCTCGTTGTTTATCTACCATTACGTTTATCGGCCAGTCTTCCCCGCCATTTATTTCACCAACTAAAACTAATATCCGCCGTTGATGTGCATGGAATAAGCCCCATTAATTTGTGGAACATTCGGTTGTGAAACTTATTAGTTGTGTCTTTTAGTTACTTACATCTACATCTACACGATACCCTGCAAGCCACCGCGAGGGTGTGTGGCAGGGGGTGAAGATCACCAAGCATGCACTACTAACATGCAAACTAGCAACTATATTGTCTCATGCAACTAGATTGTTAGTATGTATAGTATTTAAGGGATAAATACATGCATCATGCACTACAGAATACTCTAAAATATTTCCCCTACCTTTCCTATCTAGTTGTGAATCAGACGTAAAATGTATCCCTTTTGTACGTCCTTAATGCGATATTTGCCTAGTAGTGTTAAAATTTATAATCACATGCATTCCGCCCATCATAAGGAATCCGAGGCTATGTTGTTCCGAAAATTTTACCTCGCGTTTTTTTTTAACTTCTCAGACTCAGATCTAAGAGGCAAGTGGAGCACACTAGCTCGTGGTAAATACGTTGCTTGCAGCTATAAAAATACGAGACGATGATTGTTAGAATGGTAATACAAGTACGATCACACGTGTAGACAAAATCTTACGTAAGATCATCTTCTATTCCCATACCCCCGTTCGTGAGACAGTTAAGAAGAGTCCTCCTCCCCTCCCCACCTTTCACGCTCGACGCAATCTTTGAATGGCCCCCTTAGCTCCGTCTCGAAGCAATTTAGTCAAGTCACAAACCAACTCAAATGTGATATTCGATGCTGCCGTTGCTTATTGCCCCGTTCGCACTGGCGCTCTCACGTTTTGTTTGTATATACAAATATTTGTACATTTTTGGTTCCCTCTTACAATCAAGAGGTTATAACCACGTTAATCAAATTCTTATTCGCTTCTGAATGTCACTCGTGCCATCCGATTTTGATCCAGTCCAACAACTTTGCTTTGTTTTGTATTTTTCGCGCACCTTAGTGATACCTGTACCGGAGTCCTCCAGTAAATCGGCCATTGACTTTCCCTTCGATGCCTTTTCAGTAATCCTCAACTTCCCATGACTACCAAGACACGCTGCCTCTTTCTTGAAGGATTAGACATCGTCATTGTAATTTTACCGAAGGAAACATATACGGCCGAGGAAATACGATACACGGCTGCGAAATGTGTATGAAAAGGGCGTATAATTTGCATGAGGGTTTAACTTAAGATTTAATATACTTATTAATTAGGATATACTTGTAGCTTTTGATGTATTTTATTGCTAATTGCAATATTAGTATTTGGACCTCTGGGAGATGCATAAGGCGGCCCTGATTAAACACAGTGTGCTGTCGTAAGGCATTCAAACGGTCAGCTAAGACCAGCTGCTCCTCGGGATGTCCCTTTTCTGTTTCATCCAAAAATTGGACGAAAGTTTGACCGTGAGACACCGGCCTTACACTCTAAAAGGTTTATTTGATTTTCAGTGCCATCTGAATCTGAACGCAGTCTGATTTTACGGTAGTGGTCTAAATTTAAGACTCAACATGCGTGAAAATCAGACACACCTCCGTCTTATTTTAAGAACTTAACAACAGCATATTGAAAATAAGATGGTTGTGATCTGAAATTAAGATCACCCGGGATGAAAATAAGCACGCCTTGGTTGGCTCCGCAATTGGAGCTCAACTGCCAATAGCAGAGACTGATGGGCTGAGGGTAACCAGGGAGATGGAATTCAACAAGGATTACGAAGTGCAAAATAAGTAAAATTCGAAGTCTAGTTAAATTTTATTGTAAGTAGGTGAAATATGTTTCATGCGATGAATTAATGGTGTGAGAATGTGGCGTTGATACTTCGTTTGTTTGCAGAAGGGAGCCAGTTGTGTTTGAGTGTCGTATCCTGAGACTATTCTTCCTTATTTTGACTACGCGGCAGGGTTGTAAGAACTAAAAAATAGTCGCCCTCGTCAAGTGACAGTTTCTGCCTTGGTTTGTAGATACTGGCACATATCTTTGGCATCAAAGACTTTGTATGGATTACTTTGTTTCCAATAAAAGTACAAATTTCCATATTATCTTTGAAGTTATTTTTAATGTGTTCCCATTTCAGTCCTGAAATCTTCTTCAATGGAAATTTTATGACTTACGATTGCGCTATCGAAGCATTTAGTCAGTTAAACAGTACCATCGAGTAAAAACATGAAATGGTTTGTGTTCGTGTGAAGCGTTTAAATATCTAGTATTTATTATTAGACATCCAATAAAAATAAGTTTTAATTTAAATAGCAACCAGCATTGTTACGTGGGACTTTTTTAAGATAGGGCCCTGCTGAATTTAAGACAGTCCTGGTCTTAAATTCATCATGGGCCTATTCTAAAATATGTCCCGCATGGTCAGATCTTCAGTCCTGTACCTGCCTTAAAATAAGACATCCCCTCAAAGTAGCCTTGAATTTCAGTAGCAACTCGTATTATTACCAGACAAAGTTGTCTTAAATTCAGCATAGGCCTATCTTAAAATAAGTGCCACCTGATCTGATTTTCAGTACTTCACCTGCCTTATTTTTAGACAAGATATTAGTGCTGAATTTCAACATAAACTGTCTTAAAAATGCTGCATCTGAAATTCAGATCGCTTTTGTACCTTAGAATCAGATAAACTTTTGAAAGTGCAATGTTATTCCTCATGTAATTAACGTTCGTAATTTGAAGTTCATTGAAGTGACGTGTTTTCCCTTGCAGCTGCTGACCATCGTGCTGGACTTTGCCCTCTTCGTGCTCGGCCTCTACGACTTTCTGTTCTCGCGACAGCCCGGAGGGGACCCCACCGGCTACTACGGCGAGGCGGACCCCGGCAGCCGGCACCAGGGCCGGCACGCACCCTCGTTCAACAACCCCGGCTACAGGGAGGCCGGGCGCAGGGCCGGGCGCGGCCGGAACGGCGCCGTAGCCGTCACGGCCGCCTCGGGGAAGCCGTACCTGCGCAGCGCCGAGCCCAACGGCGGCGTCCGCTACGAGTACTACGACACGCGCTCCAGCATCGCGGGCAACGGCAGCGTGCCGTCCGTGCTGTCCTTCGCGTCCGACTCGACCACGGTGACCACCGTGTCGTCATTGACGGGGCAGCCGAGGGGGCCGCTGAGGTCAAGCCTCAAGAAGCCCAAGCCCCCGCCCCCGGCCTCGCCGTCCACACCCGGGGACGAGTCCGTCGACTTCGGCATTCAGAACCCGGGCTTCAGCGGCACCTCGCCCACGCTCTCCAGGAACGGCAGCGTGAAGAAGGTCCGCATCCAGACGCACAGCACGGCCGTCTGAGCAACACGTCCACTGGCCTACGTTCGGCACCGATCCGAGCATTGTTCCGTCAATGCGCGTCGTCTTACATGAAGCTCATTGCGGTTTGAATGTCTCGTTCTGCTCGCGTTGCGATCTCGAGCGGATGCGGCATTTCTCCAAGGAAGGCGACGCAAAAGTCTCCTGTCGGGTGAGACCCAACGACTAATGAGGCCGGGATTGCGATGAGCGTTTACTGACGTGACGGAAGCGGACGGTGGCCATGTTGATGAAGCTAGGAGATTGGGAACGCAATGAAGCTAATTATGGTGGCCGGACGATGACGGAGCCGCCGACGTACGCTGAGGAAAGCTTGTCATGGTCTAGCTTTCCCGTCGCGTTGGTTTCCGTCAGCCAATCACGAACGTGGCTTAAACATCAATTGGGGGTAAATATTCGGATGAGGGTGACACTTTTTTTTCGAAAAAAAATGTTTTCGACCACTGAAATTCGTTTGTTTTCGATGAAATTTTCACATCACAACCTGCTGTATTCAAACTTTACTCACGCTAGAAAATCTTTGGAAAAAAGTAAAAACTTACGGTCTTACAGCAATTCGAACCCAAGAGGTGAGTGTTCGACATGCCGCCATATTGGACCACCAACAATTGATCCGCTACGTTTGCGTTCACCGCCACCGTCCGCTTCCGTCACGTCAGAAAACGTGCATCGTGTTCCCGGCCTAAGGAAACATTCTGTGCGGCCTGAAGGAGAGGCTGCCAAACCTCTCGTTTCTGTCCGATCGTGGGCTTCGTCGGTTCAAATGGAGTGACTGTGCCGGAGAAGAGCATTTATAGCGCGTCGCTGGCAGATAGTGACGACATTGAGGTGCAGTGAATCATTCTCGACTGACTGTGGGTTCACCGCGTTCGCTTCCGTCCAAAAGAAAGTGACTCTTCGTTTTTCTCTTGTCTGTGATAATTTTATGTTTTTATGTGACGTGTCAACCATTCAAACACAGTGTGTTGTCTTGAACAAATTCTCTCCTTTACTCAAATTTTTAATCTTTGTTACTTGTTATTCGAATCAATTGCAGGTGTAAAAAGCCTTTTATTATTTTATATCTTCAAATATGAATTTAATTCTTGTTTAAGTTACATTCCAAGGATTACAATTCCTGGAGCTAAACTCGTTTATTAGTCTGAAAGCGTGTCACAAAGTCTCGCCTTCCTGTCAGGAGGCTAAGTGATGTTACTCAGCAGCGTATCGTGTGCTGATGCAGCTGACAGAGCCATCCTCTAATGTGTGGGCCGAACTGACTTCATGTCTCATCTTGGGACACAATCCAATAAGGAGGACTCAAAGAAAAGCGACCCTCTTAGTACTCCAAACTAAAGCAATTGTAAGGAATGCCATTTTACGTCAATTACGGTCCTATCCAGAGTATTGAAGCGACGCCAATGGCATCGTTGGAAGCTAATTATAAAATCCCTATCCTGTTTCCGGGAAATTTCTGCCATGGGTGAAGTTTCCCTGATGGCAGGCATCCCTACCTCTCCGTCCTGAAAGCTGACAGCTGTCGCGCACGCGTGCGTAATTTGACGAATCTGACTCAGTTGAGGGTGACTTTCCAATCAGTATTCGGCTTAGTCACAAGGTTGGGCAACCGAACAGCGTCTGCCTTTCAGAGAAGCACATCAGCTTCCTGGACAGACCTGCTGAGTATAAATTTGGCTCGCCACCACTTGCGGTCGTGAAAGGCAGCGTCCACTCCTGTGATGGAAATTCCGTGATAACACAATCCGTCCATTGATTGCTCATGTTCTCAACCTTATAGTTTACTTTATCCATTGGAATGGAAAACTTACTGATGGTTAAATTCTACTAACCAAGTTAGTAGTGGTATGCGTGGTGTTACTGTCGCAGGAAGTTGGTTTGTCTCTGCGACATATAACTGCCAGGTTAAACCTGTAGTAAAATTTACTTGTGCTGTAAAATCAGATAGATTTTAAATGTCAGAAATAAATTGTACATATATATTTACTTAATTTTGATAGAATGTTATGTATAAATAATATACATTTCTTTTTAAATATAATATTTATTTTGCTGTTGCTGTGTGGTTGTTTAAAAAATTCAATTAATACAGAAGTTGTGATCTAAATTAGTGTTGGAGTGCTTTTAATTGTTTATATTTTGCCTGAGATGATTCGTTTCGTTTACTTTACATTTAAATTCTCTGGGAATGAAGAACATGGCCCATGGCCCTGAAAATAGTAGAAAATATGAATTACTATATTTCGGCCCTGTACTATAGTGTTGAGTTTATATTTTTGTGAACTGGATTGGTAAATACTGTAGTGTATACATTGTTGAAGTTTCGAATACATTTCGTGTTCTTCGTATTCGGTGGTGGCCAATGATGAGAATGGAGTCGCATAACGCATTCCGATGTTTGAATTATAGCAAAATGGTGTTTACGAGTGTTTTCTGTGCAAGAAATGGTTTAATTGCCTTTGACTTAAGCATTTATCTTTGTATCTGCATTCCATGGTTCTTAGGTCCCATTGAGAAATGCTAGTTCCAATCTGTTTCATTCAGTGTTGGGATTGCCGCAAAGTTCTTGGTTTGACGGCGAAGAGAGCTGAATTTCGAAACGGAGTCCACTCACTTGCATTTTCTTCCGGGATCCCGCGAAAACATTTGAATTGCGAGAGCGTCACACGCTGAAAGCAGATAGGCCTCTGCCAGTTGTGCCTTGCTTGTTCTTATGGATGTATCCATTGTTGGGTGCTGTTTATCTCACCAGACGACAGTATGACGACATGGTATGAGACTATTATTCGATGTGGTGACCGAAAATGTAACATGATCGAGTGTGCAATTACAATTTTAATATTTCATTTACGTAAATGCGTAATTTTTGTTTACGAAGCACATTTGGTCGCCTATGAGGGATAAAAATAAATAACGAAAGCAATACATTCCACTTGCATAAAAAGGAGATTGCAATCTCTTCCTAACGAGTACTGTTCGGGAAGGTGGTGTAAATCAATTAAGTTGTTGAGACTAAAAGCTTTATATTTGTGTGTACATATTGTAATATTGAAAGCCAAGTGACCTGAGATGGATTTATATTCCTGTATTTTTTGTTATATTTAGTGATTAAATTTTTATCATGTTCTCTGTAAATGGAACACATTTTCATTAATATGCAACAACGTAGAGTCGGATTCAAATGTAATGCAACAAATCGATATCGTTTCGGATTCAAGTTTCTATCTGTTCTACAATTCCCATGACCGTTCACTAGCAATATATTTGCGACGAAACTTCGTTGGCATTGTGTTTTCCCGGACGAAAAATAAAATTTTAAATACATTCTATCGATCGGCACGATGAATTGGAAAGAATATTTCTTTACGCATGTTTGTGGAACAACTTTTCTAATGGATATATTACCAGAGTTTTTTTCGCATATTTCGGAACGATAACGGCTGTCTTTTGCCCTGGGCTTTGATTGTGATAATAGTGATTGCATTAACCTTGCTCCAATTGCTGTGGATACTCCTCTGAACTGGTCTTAAGGGAGACATAAATCCACAACTCGATAAGAAAAGTACCGTGGTACAGTTTTAATTTCTTTTGCCTATCGATTTCGCCGTCTGAGCGTCATTTTCAAGGTGTACTGTTGACGCATGACGCTCAGAGATCGAAATAGATAGATAAAATAAATTAAAACTGTGAATTGTACAACGTTACTGTTCTTAACATGTTCAGTGCAACTAACAAGTTCCATGAGGTATCACCTGTCTCCATCGGCATACTACACAACTCGAAATACTGATGATCATGAGGGATATGAAAAATGCATTAAATCATGTGCATAGCCACAGCCGTTACGTCACGGCAAGCCCATTAGTGGAAAATGCGGGTTCCATTCCGTCAGATGTTTCTTCCGTACACTACTACTTATAACAATAGTTCTCTATTTTTCGCGATGAGCATTCCTTCCCTGCCCTACGCTTCGCAGATAAATGTTGAAAGGATTGGAAGATATAAATCCTCGGGTAACACTCAGGGTGCCTTTTTTATGTCAATAAATAATCTTCCAATTAATCAAGAACTCTTTTTAATTGTTTCTGAAAACGAAGAATGAACGTAAGATGAATGTCAAACCAATCAAAACTGAAAATATCACTTTTTTCTTTTGCTACGACTTCAATGTGCCTTACGGACAATCAGGAGAGACCTGTTGGGTTAGTGAAGTTTCTTTGAGAATGCAAGTAGGCATGAGGAAGAATAGTAACACTAGGTTTTTTTACAATTACAAATAAAAGTATGAAATATTTTGCTTGGCTAACGAAAAATTCTGATGAATATTTTATTAAAAGAAAGAACTACATTTGGTCGGGAATAAAATATTATTTCTTCGTAAATTTTCACTGAACAAATAAAAAATTTCTTGAAATCCTGGCATCTCTTTCATTCCAGCATTGTTTGAATTATAGCCTTTGCTATACTTGCTTGTTATCTCAGATTAATCATCGTGTCCTCTTATGGTTCACCGAGATACCAGCATACGAAAACTGCACTACCTTGCTTCTTTTAGAAGCTTCATAAGTTTGTGATAGGCTGATATCATATTCATCCATATTTCATGATAAATAACCGTTGTTTCCAGAACTTAAGAAAAGAAAATTTCACTTCTCACGGGAAACTATGTCACAGTGAGACAACAACAGGAAAATCATCAGGTAAATTGGAGGTAGGAATGTTCAGAAACAGCTAGATATAAGTAGACCGAAGAGATTTTTATTGCTGGATGAAGCAATACGGGAAAAGCAGTGAAGAATTAAGAAACAAGTCCAAAGAGTAAACAGCCGAGGTGATTCAGCGGACGAGAGGACGAAGAGCTGCGGCAATGTTGTTTAGACCAGCCTTTGTTGACCGATAGAGCTGCTGTCATCAGAATGAACTAAGATAAGAATGAACTGTAGCAGTTCAACAATACGGTGCCGACTCCATGATGCAGGTATCCACAATTACAGGCCGGCGATAAAGCGCGTGGTAAACGAAGAACACCATAGAAGCCAGGCTTGAATTCGCTCAGGCATACGCAGAAATGAGCCAAGCCGGTTGGTTATTTTCAGTGATGAAAAAACCTGTAGGAGTGACCATCATGGAAAAGTTCAACTTTGGCGGCCACGTCAGCCCAGGTAAAATATCAATAAATGGAGTCAACATTTCTTGTGATTACTGATTTCTTTCATCAAAACTCCACTTCGAATTTTTTGCATGTTCCAGGCTGATCTGAACAACGTTGTCGCACTTCTTGGTCCTGCTGCCTAGTTGTGCACCGCGGCCTCCCATGCACTTGTTTTGAAGCCTCATCACCCTCCCTATATCGCTTGATCCATCTAAAAATAGTGCTCCCATCTGCTTTCAATTCTCGGGCAACAGCCGTCACTCCCACTCCTGCCTCCACCATCCCTATGATTTTGCCTCTACCTGCTCCTTTTAGCAGTCTATCGGTCTGTTACCCAACACGAACCAAAGTGAACCCACGGGTAAGGTTCTCCTCGAAACAAAAACGGCGATGTAAGAAAAGGATTGCTTTCAATTTCCCCATTTGACTGGAACCTATCCATCTGCCGATAAATACCACCGTTGGACGGTGCTGCATGACCTCCACAGCCGTAGCGGGCCCAATACTGCCCCCCCTCCAAAACCATGGGTATTTTTTTAATGGACCAACAACTGAAAGCCTAAATAATTTTTTCATATGAAGTACGGTTTTAGGCATGGAAATCCGACTCAACGTTATAATTCTTTAACCGGGGGTACTGTTTACCTACTACACTTATAGATGGTGCTGGTGGCGTTACTACAGAAAGCCCGCTAAATTTGAATTCAACGTGTCGTCGTATTATATATTTCGCCATATTCTTTACTCTTTTATCGTTTTTCTGGTTTAAATTTAGAGATATAGAACTTACTCCAAATACGCAGGGTCAACATTCAGCTTCAATCTGCAATAGAAGGGGACTTGGGCGTCACAGATAATAAAAACAATTTTTCCAGGCATGGAAATTGATGACCTTTATTGATAAAAAAAATGTTACACATCCATTGCCATAACCTAAACGAATGTTGCATATTTTAGGACAATAAATAATGGCACATTAAACATTTATACAAACATAAAGTAATTATTATTTTAAAGAGGATTCTTACATTGAAGAACCCTGGAAGAAAGAAGGAAATAATGACAAAAGCTGCCAATCTCATGCGAGATTTAGAATGCCACTTAATGGAGGCCAATCATCACCAGGAATGAGAGTGGAGACTGGATTCTTACTGGAGTTTGTTTTCATTTCCTAAGCGCAATTGTTTTGTGTTGATCGTTAGGCTGGCTGATATTATTTGGTCAAAAAACTATTGTAATGCGACTAATTGTAATACGACTAATAATGTGCTACAACGTTAACAGTCACACTGGGAAAGAGGACTTAAAAATAATCAGATTCTCATTAAATCTTCAAATTACGACAAGTTAGTGGAGAACCACTAAACTAACACCTTCACCTAACTTAAGCATACTTTCATAAAAATACTTGGAAACTGTGATGAAATGAAGTATGCAACCCAATAACTCTATGGATAGTTATAACGTCTGCATAACAAATATCAATATCAACTACAATCATGAAAGAAGCCTGAATGAATGAGGAAGAGTGAATACCCAAATGTGAGTGCCCACACTTACGAGCTGGTTGGCCATACAGTCTCCGTACATTAAGGTTAAGTTCATCTAGGGAGCTACAAGGGTGTTTTTTTTAGTATTTACACAGACAATTAGTTTAGATACAGGGAGAAAATCTATTGCAGACACTTCCATTAGAGTATATCCAAATTCAAAGTTCCTGACAGATCAACACATACAGCAAGGCTGCACAATACAGCGTATTCTCATCTACCAAATGGACCAAAAACAACACAAGAAGCTACTTCGTGATGTGATTCCCATCGTCATCAGTGCGTGCTCAAGTGCGATAGGCAATACTAACGATAGTAACAATTGTCTTAAGGCACTCGAGGGTTACTCACTGATATTGACGCCACCAAACAGCACGAAAAAGCATATGCGTGACCAAATTCCGATGGTAGAAATGGCTTGAAAATATTTAATGCCAACACAATGCTAACATATAGTAACACAACCTGTATGATGAGACAAATTCGTCGAAAAACTTTAATGTCTTACCAAGTGTCCGTTCGTGGAATTCAAATATACTTAAATTTCTGGATTAACAGCTGCTGACAGCGCAGAATTACACATTTAGAGGCTTTACGTCGAATTTCAACACAATTATATCACTTCTTATACAGCCAAACTCAGGATAAACGGCCTTAATCACTGTTATTGCAAACGAAAACAACAATTTCTCAACCGACTTTCAGCTTAAATGTAGAGGACGTACAGGCGGACTGCGATCTTCGTTTGTCAAAGGTTTCGATGTCGTTGTAGTAAAATTGATGTTACGCTTCTAGTAATCTAGATGCAACGTTTTGTATCTAAAATTTAAATTTTAAGAAGAGCTGAGTAAATATATTAATTTATAATATACGAAAACGTTTCATTAATAACCTACTACACTTATAGATGGCGTTACTGCAGGCGGTACCACATGCGCAATGCCAGTTGGACCCCTATGGTTTTAGGCATATTCTTAAGCTAAATTAGACTTTCCTTTTCATTTTACAAGAGCCGACGTACAGCAAAATAATTAAATTTCAATAGTAAGGTGTAATATTATCCTTATGATTCAAAAAATCACACACATTTATTACACGAAAAATACACAACATAAGAAACTGCCCTCACGAAATGCACTTTAAAATTAATCAAACACCAACAAAAAAACATACACTTCTCTTCAGGCTCGCACTTGACAGGCCATACACTTTTACACGTTCTTTTCTTTCGAGCCACTTCTCCAATCAAAACAGACACAACACAACAACAACACCCATAATCTCTCTTCCCTCACGAATATGCTTAATCACCCACACAAGACACCGACTAGCTCACAAATAATGCCCTTTCTTAAGCACGCGTCACTTCTGTGTCTCCACACAAAACTTCCCGATTCTCCCTCTCCTATTGTTCCTTAATTATCCAACACTTCTGGCTATTGTCTCCGGCGTCACCTAGAAACATATGTTTACTTTCATTTTTGCACAATGCATTATTGATCTTGGCGGCTCAATTGTTACGTTACAAAGGGTAACAAAATAAGATCGCTGAAATTCGCCATTTTGCACATAAGGTGAGAATGAAGTGAGCTTGTTGGTAGTGAGAAAATTTTGTGGATAACGATATCGAAGCCAACGGGTAATTAATTATTCGAAGACTCCTATATCGATATTTTGGTCGACTGGGTGACCACCGACGGGGAGATATGATTGGAGGGAGTTTTCTTTTGAAGTCCTCTGTGGTGGGCCAATTAGGTGCCTCAATCTCAGGTCTGGAGCCGCCCCTGGCAGGTCAGAACATGAACGAGAAAACATTAATCCAGCTAGAGATTTCATCCCTCGCAAAATTAACAGCTGTTATCCCTAGTGCCAAAGAAGTAGGAATGTGGTCGTTTACCATATTTTATTATTGCCGAATTTGATAGAGTTGGTAAAATGAAAAGACCCGCATTTTTTCGTTTTTTTGATCCGTCAATTATTTATTGAGTCATAAGCGGTGAAGAACTGATGTTTTTAACCCTTTCGGAAAAGTGGGCGTGGTGCAACCTCTGACGTATATCCACTTCGTCCAATCACAACTGAGCCCGCGAAGCTACTTGCCCTTATCGCAATGGGGGTGACACAGCTGACTTTGCCAATAGGAGCAGTTGCGACAGCATCTGTGCGAGCAGACCTGCCGAAAACCCCCCTTCATTCCCTTCCCCTAATAACAGTCAAGGACGGGAGGAAAAAATGACATCAATGTTATCACAGCAGCATTTTCGGTGGGCGTCACCTTTTGCTATTTTAATTTTTGATTTATGAGTGAATGGTTGTGGTTAGAAGATTAATTTTTTCACTAAACATCATTTTTCGTTTCCATCTAACGATTTCGTGCACAAAATTGCGATTTCGGTTCCGAGTAAACATGCCCCCATTATTGGCATGCGCTCGTGTAACGTTAAATCAGTTTCATTACAAATCGGTTAGGCGCTTTTATTTGTTTGTTGACGTCAGGAGTATGAGAAATTTACTAACCTAAACGTTCTCAGAGAAATCTCGGTTTTGATAAAACAGAGATAATAAAAACAGTGGTGGAACGCAAGCAAGAGGTTATCGAGATAATGATATTACCGGAGGTAATGTAAACTGCGATAATGGGAAATTTTACCGCGTTGGTGAAACTGGCCCTGAGTGGTACAGCAGTGTCGATGGTTGGCCAGGAATGACTGTTAATGACTGAATATATTAATTCCCTGAAACGAGCTGCAAAATATTCTGCAAAAGCCATTCACGGCAATCTAATAATTGACTGAATGGCTATCAGGAAGCACGTGGAATAGGATGGGCACAGGTACCATCATTATACTGATTTTGGCTGACGGATCACAGCTGACTGCATGCCAGTAGCCAAGAAGGTATTTGTTGTGATGACTGTCAGCTTAACCTTCTTTTGGAAACTGCCAGTGGAATATTTTTAGTGATGGTATGAGCTCAGAGCTGAAGGAAAGTATTAAGTGTCAAATTTTGTCTGCTGTCTAAGGAGTTGGAATTTTATCAATTCCAACGCTTTCGGTGGAGCTTCATAGATTATCACTATGGCTATGATTCTTGGCTGTACATGTCGTACAAAATTTTCTTCGGACATGGTTTCCCCACCCAGTCAGTATACTTAAGATCCTTTTAAGGAGCCTGTGTTTATCCTGCTAGACTCACCACATATGGCGAAATTGATCAGGTACATTCTTGGTATTAAGATGATTCTCCTCGATAAGGTTTACAGAAAAATGAAGTGGAAATGCAGAGATTTTAGGTACTCCAGGAGATGGAAAGCTTTCTTTTAGGGAACAAGCTGAGGTCTGCCCTTAGCATCATTCTCATTGGTCAACAATCCAAGGGTTGGTTTGACGTAGCTTTCCACTCGATTCTTATAACGGCCAACCTCTTCATATTGACCTAGCTCCTCTCTTTTACATCCTTCACAACCTGTTCCATGCATCTCATACGAGGCCTGCCTTTTCCAATCTTCCCGTTCACTTTTCCCTCGACGAATGTCTTCATCAGGCCATCGTGTCTCAAAATATAGCCGATCGAAGTGTTCCGTCTTATTTTTAGAGTTGTCAGCAGACTTCTCTTTTCTCCCACTCTTCTTAGGACTTCCTCGTTACTTACTCGGTCGATACATTTAATCTTCATCATTCTTCTGTAGCACCACATTTCGAACGCTTCCACCCTTTTCTTCTAAGCTGCTGTTGTCATCCATGCCCCACGGCCGTAAAGAAACACACTCCAGATGTATATTCTTATGAATTCCTTAATTCTACGCTTGAATTTCCAGCTGTAAGTAGATTCTTGTTTTTTAGATTTCCCTCTTTGCCTGGGCTATTATGCTCACTATTTCTTTCTTGCTTCGCTCATCGTTGGTTATTCGGCTTCCAAGGTAACAGAACTCTGTCACCTCTTCCAGTTTTTTCTTACCTAGTTTGGTTTTGGTCTCTTTTTTCTTGTTACACACCAATATCTTAGTCTACTTCTTATTTATCTTCAGCTGATATCTGGCCATTGTCCTTTCCATGGTTACTAGAATCTTGTTCAAATCCATCTCTGTCTCTGCTATCAGTGCAATGTCATCAGCGAATCGTAGCATGCTGATTGTTTCTCCGTGGATAGTCACTCCAGAACACTTCTCCTTGATTTCATTGATGTCTCTGTCTATGTATTTTTAATAAAATAATGGGAGACAGAGCACAGCCAATTGTCTCACCCCTTTCCTTATTCTTGCTTCTTCACAGCTGGGTCGAGATGTAATTAGAGCTACTTGTTTTTTATACAAACTGTGGATAATTCTTCGGTCATTGTAGGACACTCAATTTACCTTCAGAATTCCAAGCACTGAATCCCAATCCACATTGTCAAAAGCTTTCTCTAAATCCACAGATGCAATGAACATCGGCTTGATCTTCTCCATTCGCAGCCTAAAGGCTAATATTGCTTTTCTTGTACCCTTACTTTTCCTGAATCCAAATTGATCTTCATCCAGGAACTCCTCCTAGAGTCTCGTTATAGTTAATATTTAGCCACTTGGTCATGTTATTTAATCCATGACAGCAAAAACAACGATTTTTCTTAGTAAAATAAATTTCGAGAGCGGCTGTAGTCTTCTGCAGAACCATTTCTGGGTGTGTGTCATACCTACGCACGGAGACGCATGGCGTTTTTAATAATTGCTAGTTTTCAACCACCACTGAAATGGATTCGTCAATAAATTCATAATAATGGTGTATATTCGTTATTTAATCCATTATTTCTCGAGAAAGAAATTAGCGAATACTGAAAGTAATTCTGGGAATATTTGTAAGTATCGTACGTTTCTTCACGAAATTGGGTGTGACTCGGACAATGGAACTCAATACGCTGTAAATATATACGAATTTTGCATTTTGAAGAAGGAAACGCACGCTCTCTCTATGAGGATTATCGATGGAAAACATCGTAAACATGCAAAATTAGTGCGTCATCCCGTAAGACAATGGTAAATCGGGGAGAACAAAGATGGCGGACAGGACACGACCACATTACAGGTTGAAGCATTGGCCAACATAGGTAGCGCCCTCTGCATGCACCTCAATCAGGGATACTATTAAAATTTACACATTTAATTTAAAATTTAAAGTTACACACTCAATTCTCGGGACCCCAGCTTAAGTAATACGATTCGTTTTTGCTCGGATTAAACAACTAGTGTGGCGCGAAACCGCGGTGTAGTTTGAAACCTGGATAAATAAGATTCTCAATCCAATGGAAGGAAATAAGGAAAAAGTTCCGACAAGTAGGTACCGAAGGTAATGGAAAGTGAAAATATGCCAGATGAATTATCTCATTCTCTCAATAATATTCCAGTCGTGTTGAGTGTTTACAATATAATTTAAAAACATGGCAAAGTCTCGATTTAAGTGCTTCGTGTAGAAATGAAAGCGGCTCCCGATGCTTGCTGAACCTACCCTTCGGCTGAGCAGTGGTGGCGCCTCTACACGCTGGGGTCAGCCGGAAAGTCGGTTGATCTGGGTCGCTCGTAGCAGTAGAAAGGCCAACGTTAATCTGGCTGAGCCAATTGTACGCTGAGCGCAGGCGGACGTGCAGAAGAGGCATAACGAAATGGCAGCAATCCTGCCAAAGAATGAGAAGGAAACAGTTGAAGATGTAATACACCTTATATAGTTCCAAGTATGCCGTACTGGGGCGCTGGCGTCAGGTATGCTAGAAAGGTTATCCCCAAGGTAAGTAAAAGGATACAAAGTGAGAGAAAAGTCACTTTTCCCACCTTGGGTTATCCCTTCCTCCATTCTCTAAAACTCCCAACTGACTTAGGATATGGTAGACAGCGCATGACGTCATACCGGCGTGCTATTCATTAGCTTTCCGGGCGTCACGTGACCAGGGTCAGAATCGAGAAGAGGTGAATACTTGTAGTGCTTTCGGTTGTAAGAAAAGATTCCTTGAAGGAAACCCGATATCATCTCACAGGTATTATTTTCACGGCTTGAAATATTTATCAAGAGGTATTTCCAAGAATTTTATCCAAATATACCATTTGAAGCTAATTATACTGTAACGTACTCACATTGAGGCAAGATTTCACGAAAACATTTATTTATATTTTTTAAGCCCCAGCTGCCAAATTATACAGAAGGTGACGAAGACTGTTCCAATGTATTAATTTGTGTAATTAAAAGGCCAAAAGTTCAACTTCACATCAATTTATCTATATTTAAACTTTTGTAATATTGCGCATCCCTCCATATTGGACACCACGCGGCGAGATACAACAATAGGTAAAAACCAGAACCACGCTAGATTTTAGATCATTCCAGATAAACGGAAAGTGCGACAATAGCGAAGCTTCTAGAAGGACGACAATGCCTCAGCGAACCGCTATATAAGACAGCGCACAACAAGCGTCAGCCCTTTCCGACGAAGAAAATCTTCCTATGGAATGAGACCACCTCAGAAAAACCTTCCGATGGAATGGATATGGTAACGGACAAATTTCCTTGGCTTTCAAGAGGTTCTTTTCAAGGATTTCGGGTTCAGAGAATGAAAACACTAAACCGTCAGCCAGAGCCGCTTTGCCATATGTTTCTACGATATCTGAAAAAAATTCGAGGGTTCTGAAGAGGTTTACCATCGGCACCATTCACAGGCCTCATGACTCCGGGGGTCTATGAAATACCCTGTGAATGTGGCGAGGTCTATGTGGGAGAGACAGGTCGAACCATTTCCACTCGACTGAAGGAACACCGAAGACATTTTCGACTCGGACAGCCGGAGAAATCAGCGGTGGTTGAACATAGCCTCAGTCTGGACCATCGCATCAAATGGGACGATTCGAGGGTTCTCTGGCGCTCGGACAAACTTTGGGATCGCTTGACAAAGGAAGCGATAGAAATAAGAATGGAGAGGAGGAACGTAAATCGGGATTCGGGCTGTTCCATCAGCAGATCGTGGAATAGAATCCTGAAAAGAATACAGGTTAACAGAGCGAGGCCAACGGCCAAAGTTCAATGGTCCTCCAGCTCAACAATCGGAGCTCGACCAATCCCCTGCTGCCAGCGTCCGTATAAAACCAACGGACGGTTTAGTCACGTAACAGTTATCGCCCGTTTGAAGCGCCCAATGGAGCGGACCAAACGCAAGATTGCCATGGGGCAATTATTCACCACTGGTACGTAACAGTTGCCTCCAGGATGGGCAACGAGTCGCTATCCGAAACGTCGCGGCAGCATTACATTCACTCACCCGGTGTAGAGCCCGAGAAGAGTTCATCAAAGCGTCAGCCCTGTCTAAAAACCCCAAGGGCCGCCGGTCGTCATGCTGGAGAGCAGATTCACAAGAGAAGAAGTTTACCTCACCCAGTGTTGTGCAAAATAAATAGGCGACGTAATTAATTAAAATGGTGCATCGTGAGATCCGGAGGGGCGAGCACCAGCAGCCAGTAGTCGTGTTAGCAGGGAGCAGCCGAACAAATCACCGCTAATAGGCAGTCAACGTGGGAGAGGGAGAGACAAGGGGCGTGGGGTCGTGGTGCTGAAAATTGACGACACACGCTGACCTTACGACACCTGAAGCGAGGTATTTTGTGAAGGGAGTAATTCTCTCGATGTTGTGTATTTTTGATTTGTGTTGTACGTATTATGCCCATATTGAATGTCTTAATTAAGACATTCTACCTAACATCCACCTAACGGCAATTCAACTAACTAATATAAGGCGGATTTCGGGTCCACTTGCACTTTATAAATAAGTAACTGATAATATAACCAGTTACAAATGCAGTGCGAAGAAAACCGATCTTACCGAGTGGTTTTCGCAACCATTTTCAGATATAAGTCAGCAGATGCTGCAATTTATGCAAAATAATTCACCATTTCACAAATAAAATTAACAATAGGTAAAGGAAAAGGCAGGAACAATTACATCTAAAACATTTCCATATCAAATGAAGTTTTATTCACGGCACGTTCACAGAACAGCAGATATACCGAACCAGTTAGGTCACCAGTAAGCGTACTCCAAAGATTAGCGTACTCCTTCCCATGGTACTAAATGCTCCTTCCTTTCCAGTCTCCTTTCCGACGCGTTCTGCACATGTGCTTACAATACAAAGATGGCGTTCACGACGAGGCAGTTCAGTTCAGTGTGTCCATCTACTTAATTTAACTCATATCTCCTCGTACATCCTTGAAACCCTTTATATTTTAATTAATATTTTTTCTATGCAAAATTACTTGTATCTAACTTCTTGATGAGTATTATTCATTTTACGGATTTTGTGTTGTTTCGTCCCTCACAGAAAAGCTAGGCTATTCAGCTGATATACGTCGCTCATCCTTTAACTACGTTATGCATAATTTGGTTAAGTTAATAATGGTTGTCTTTGGCCGTTATTTGTCACGTCCACCTTCAATTAACCCTGCAAATATTATATAATATAGGTTTAGATAGGAAATACGTGCTAATAATTCTTTTGGAGCATTACGTTTTCACCTAAAAGGCGTTGTTTTGTATTCTTACATCGCTCAAGTTGAGATAAGTTGGGTATATGGAGTATGGAAGATATTCTATACCCACTTTGGAGCCACCTTATATTAGATAGTATAGCCCTTGTGCCGGCTGGGAATGTGTTGGGCAAGTGATTGAAGTGAAGGGGTGTATTATTTTGTTTGTGGGATACATAACATGTGCGTGTGGTTTAAGTGAAGGGTGTATATCTGTTTGTTTGTGGGGTACATAGAGTGCAATAAGCTGTGAGTCAGGGCAGTGATAAATAAATAGCTCGTTATATAGAAAACTCGATCGTTCTAATTTATATTTAGTTAGGCTACCCAGAATCTCCCGTAGCAGAGCGGATCGGAGATAGAAGGAAAGGTTAGTAACATACTTTGTGTTGAACAAACATATAATAACGGGGAAAGTTACAATACGTATTTTTTTCAAGGGTGATTGATTCAACTGCTTTCCGCAGGAATACAAGATTTGGTTTGGCATTTTTGTATCAGATTATAGTTGCAACCAAAAGTTTTCTGATTTCATTTTTCCTCGATAATTAGCTTTCCCTTAAATAAGGAAATGATCATATTACTGATCTAGGCATAGTCCCAATGCTAAACGGTGAGTGTCCAGACTTTAAGTGTGCACAACTGTGATCTGAACTGAATCAGAGACAAAAATTTAAACATTTTCACGCTGTCTAATTTTTAAAAACGGAAATTGGAGAATTTTTTTGACATAACAGAGTAACTAACTGGATACTTTTGTCGGTGAATTTTCCCATAAGTAATTTAAAAATTATAACCCTCAACCCTGCCTGCAACAGCCTCAGTGTAGGTAGCGCCCTTTTCGTGGCGAAATACTGAACTATATGTATATTTAATTTTATATAGATACTTTATATGTTTGGGAATATCTAAAAATATACCAGTCCTATGACAATTGAAAGGGGTGGAGTTAATGGGTGGGCAGAAAAAGTATATTTGATCTTAGCTGCGTTAGTTAATGCATTAATAATGACAGGATTTGTTGTCATTATCCAGGGACAGTTACTGTGGGCTAATTCGAGTGTGAATTACCAGCGATGATAATCAATTTGGAGATTGGCAGCTTTGAAATTACGTAATGTGTATTAAAAATTAGTCCCCGCGGCGGCACAGTGTCAAGTTTGATATGACTCGTATGAAATTTCGTTGATAGGAATATCCTCGCGTGCTTTTGTGTTTTCCAATTGTGTGCAATCATGTGCTGTCTAATGATGGGTGCTCTTCTGTCAAAGTGGAGATTATGGATTAGGCCTGTGGTAATGTCAATATACGCCTTGGTTATTATTGTAGTCTTACCATTGATTATTGCCAATGCAGTCAAAAGAGGATTCCGCAAGGAAGATCAGGGTGCGATAATCGGTGGTGTGTTTGTAATGATGTCATTACCGATATCATTCTGGGGTATCATTCAGCACCTTGTTCATTACACCAAGCCCTATCTTCAAAAGCATATTATCAGGTTTGTGATTGTCATGTTAATCCAAAGTGTTGGCTGGTAATTGTAGCTTTCTTTACTTATCATTACTTTTTTTGGTGGACCAGGATACTGTGGATGGTACCAATATATGCTCTGAATGCTGTAAGTTTGGAAAACAATTCTTGTAACGTTAGTTTTTCTTTTACTTCGTTATTGCTTAAGTGTTTCTTTTTATTTTAGTGGCTCGGATTAGCGTTTCCAGCAGTTTCAATATACCTAGATTCTTTACGAGAATGTTATGAGGCTTATGTTATATACAATTTTATGGTGTATTTACTTAACTACCTTAACTCTAGAATGAATCTTGAGGCAAGTTTAGCCATGAAACCTCAAGTAAATCACATCTTTCCATTGTGCTGTTTACAGCCTTGGGAAATGGGCAGGTAAATGAAAAATGTGTTGTTACTTATTATTTTATATGACTTGATAAAGTTTCTGATTAATATTTTGTACCCCCAGTGAATTCGTTCACATGTGCAAGCATGGCATATTGCAGTATACTGTGGTAAGACCGTTTACAACAATTGTTTCTTTGTAAGTTGGTGCTTCACTTATTCTCGACAATTCTCGTCTCAATTCAGTCTTTGAAAATCGCATAATACCAATGTCGTCTTTGTCGATCTCTTTTCAGTATCTGTGAGATGAATCATGTGTATGGAGAAGGAGAATTCAGAGGCGATGTTGCTTTTCCGTACATGATTGCCGTTAATAACTTCTCTCAATTTGTTGCTATGTATTGCCTTGTTTTGTTCTATAAGGCCAATCGAGAAGAGCTAGCACCTATGAACCCACTAGGAAAGTTTTTGTGCATCAAAGCTGTAGTATTTTTTTCCTTTTTGTAAGTGTTGAATCGTTTCAGAATAACGTGTGGTTTTTGCATTGTGAACTTGAATATTCATTTGTTATTTGTTACTTTCAGCCAGGGTGTTATCATTGCCATTCTTGTGTACACTGGAGTGATATCTTCCGTGTTTGGTACCAATGATTCCAGTAGTATTAAAGACATCTCTTCAAAACTCCAGGTCAGTCATTGAAGGAGCGTGGAAGCATTTTTTGATGGAATTAACGAAAATGTTTCATTTTGGGTTACCTGTGGAGGGAAGTGACTGGTAATTGTGCTCTATGAACTGCTTTACATTTGATGGGATGTAAATGTATGCAAGAATAGTCTTATCATTGAAGTGAGTTTGAAAGTTAGATTAAATAGCTCAGCTTGGGACTTAAATACACATTTATTACCTAACTTGCTTTAACTAATTTGAATCATTCATGGAAATTCAACTGGAAGAAAATTTTAAAAAATGCATCAACTAGAGTGGGCAATTAACACCTCTGGTCAGAAACTGCGAGCGTTCTAATGGCTTCTCATTTGATTGTTGACTTGATGATTGACTCTGGGACTCGAGGTGGCATTCATTCCCACATAGCAAAGCAAGCTTGTCATTGCAAGATAGCAAGCTTGCATTGGCAAGATTAAAGCTTGCAGCATGCTTGCTGCAATCCGAGTATTGCACCTGCTGATAGCTTGCTGCAAAGTTGTACTGCAAGTTGCATTCAAGCCTCATGCAAGTCCTGTGCAAGCTTCAACCCTGGCAAAAATAGAGGGTAGGAGAGCGTTCACAAACCACACACTAAAACGTTGCCTAGCACATGCAATTGTACGGAGGACCTGTACGCACGTAGCGAAACAAGTTAGCTATCACAATAAAATCACTACTTGCTCTAGGGTGCATCTGGCATCAAAATTGAAAAAGAAAATAATTATAACAGGTTTATAAATACGAAAGTTTAATTTCTCAATCATACATTGCGTGTATATACGATACATTGCATGCTAGCCCTACGTGTCCTATCCATTGTTTCTGATCAACCTGACGTACTTCTTTCGACGACAGCTATCAAACACTTCTCTGTTAACATTTAGTACATGGGAGGTCATATGCATACAGCTGCTGGCTGGCATTAATTTGTTAGTGACAATTAAATTTACAAAATATTGACACGGGTATTTTGAACCCTTAAAACATTTCCCCAGTTACCACTTTGTGGCAAAAAAATAAGCATTACCGTTAAGAATATACATAACTGATAATCTTTCAACTCCAGGAGAGATAAATAAGAGTTTCCTCAATAATGTGCCAATTGCAGTATTCGTTGGATGGGACACAGGATCTTAGGCGATACGAGTGGGAACCCTGACGCCAATACCACTAATATAATCAATCTATATTCACGAATTTATCAACCTTGTTCTTCTTCCATCGTGTTAGTTAATTTATCGTTACGTGATTACGTTAATTTCATGCTAATTTTTGGATAAACTTGCCTTTCTTCAATATAACTTGAATTTTTTTTCTCCTTAGGGAAATAAGCCGTGTGTATTCAAGCAAGGGTAGAGCCAGGGTAACCCTACTCCTCCCTTAGTAGGATCTCCCTTAGTAATTAAAAGAATCAGGTATTTGGAACAGAGCACAGTCTTTGCCTTTCCTCCAAGCAATCACTTGTTTACACCAGAGACATTTTATTTTTGCCCGTTTTCTTACAATCTCACCGAATGATGACAGAGAGATTCCAATCCTTTTCCTTCTACAACTGTCAGGCTAAAAGTTTTTCCCTCACAGTGCAGAATTTTCGTTTTGTTTCATTATCTGTCGGTTTGGCAATAATTCAACGTCTTAGGCTTAAAACAAACAGTGCCCTTATCTTTCAGATGTCTACGTACAAACAGCAGTAAATATTTTATGAACAAGATGGTGTTTTTCACCTAATGTGTAAGTTATATTATTAAAATGTGGCAATTTAATGGAAAAATGTATCATGAATATGCCATTTTGAAAAATCCTGGAAAAATTCAAAACTCATATTTCACTCTATTGCATACATTGTGGAGTTCAGGTCATTGAAACAAATAAAAACACTTTAGCGGCCTCCACAGTTTAATAAGACATACGACCGGTTTTGGCTGTGAGGCCATCATAAGGTGTACAATCTCAATTGTCATACGCTTATTGGGTGTAGGGCTAGGGTATTAGGGCTAGGGGGATCATGAGAAATTCCCAGTGTGAGCAGGTGGGGGAAAGAACACAGTTGGTGGAACAAGGTGAAGGTTGTTTAGTTGCGTTAGCTAGGGTTAGTGGGAGGGGAGAGGTTTCACGGGAATACGAGGGTGGTCTGAAAAGTTTCTGACCTAACAAAGATACAAATCATTTTTTCTGAAAAATTTATTTTATTTTTCAACATGGTCTCCTAGTAACTCTACACACTTCTCCCAGCGATGCTCCCATCTCTGTAACCCATCCAAATAGTACTCTGCATTTTTCTCTGCAAAATAATTGTTCACAAAGGTTTAGCCTCTTCATTTGACAAAAATCTCTGTCCTCCGAGCGCAATTTTTAGATGAGGGAACAAAAAGAAGTCGTTTCGGGCTAGATCTGGTGAGTAAGGCGGATGGTCAAGCAGTTCAAACCGTAATTCGAGGATTTTCGCCATGGCAACCGCTGAGGTGTTGGTTGTCTTGGTGAAACAGGATTTTCTTTTTCTGCAAATGTGGCCGTTTTTCCACAAGTTTTGCCTTCAGCTTGTCAAGTAATGATGCATAGTATGCTCCTGTAATGGTTTTTCCTTTTTGAAGATAATCAATTAAAATAACTCCATGACTATCCCAAAAAACAGTTGCCATCACTTTCCCAGCCGAAAAAACAGCTTTTGCTTTTTCTGGAGCCGGTTCCCCCTATGCAGTGCACTGTTTGGACTGTATTTTTGATTCGGGCACATCCAAGTTTCATTCATTTGGGTGTATCCAAGTTTCATCTGCAGTAATTAATCGGTGCCAAAACTCGGATTTATTGCACTTAAACTGCGCCAACAGAGCATTGACAATGTTCATTCGAACACGTTTTTGGTCTAATGTGTGCAAACGCTGCACCCAACGTGGGGACAGCTTTCTCATGTCAAAAATTTAGACATTCTTATTCACAAAATTGAAATATTTGAGGCCACAGGCATATCGCAAGGCACAGTCGCTTCAATTACGCACGAAAATTAAGTGTAACAAAAATCTCGGCAAGATGGGTGCCACGTTTTCTCTCAGTGGAGAATAAACACAATCATGTGGTCGACTCTGATGCTGTTTTGGCACATTGCCGTCGCAATCCTGAGGAGTTCCTGCATCGATACGTAACTGTTGATGAAACATGGATACCTTACTACACTCCAGAGGCAAAAGAACAGTCAAAACAATGGATTTTCAATGGCGAACAGGATCTGAAGAAGGCTAAGATGGTGTAATCGGCCAGCAAGATTATGGCCGTGGTCTTTTGGGATGAACGCGGAATCATCTACATCGAGTACTAGGAAAAGGGAAAAACGATAAAAGGAGAGTATTATGCGTTGTTATTATACCGGCTAAGCAAAGAAATCAAGGAAAAACGCCCTCATTTGAAACAGAAAAAGATCCTTTTTCATCAAGACAATTCACTGGTGCACACCTGCGCAGTTGTGATGACCAATGATTACGGAATTAAAGTTCCAATTATTAAAACATCCACCATATTCTCCAGATTTGGTCCTCAGTGACTTTTTCTTATTTCCTAACTTGAAGGCTTGGCGGACAAAGGTTTACGTCTAACGAGGAGGTCATCGCCCAAACCAACACCTATTTGAGGAGCTTCCGAAATCCTACTTTTTGGAGGGCTCAAAAAATTTGGAAAAATGCTTAGAAGCATGTATAGAGCTGAAGGCAGATTATGTTGAAAAAAAATCTACCCCAAAAAAAATGTGTTTTTCTACTATTTTCTAAGGACTTATTGAACGACCGTCGTAAGCATATGACAATTGAGATTGTACACCTGACGATGGCATAACAGCCGAAACTGGTCGTATGTCTTATTAAAATGTGGAAGTCACAAAAGTGTTTTTATTTGTTTCAACGATGATTCTCTTCCACCACAAACAAGCTTCTCAATTAGAATCTATGGACATGAATTAATGATACTTTGCACTTTTCCTCATAAAATATTTTATTACAAAGGAGTCAACATGTTTCACTGCACTGCAGCATCATCAGGACTAACATGGAAGTTAAACATGCCAGAATACATAGTCACGTAAGGAGGGTGGGGGTGGAGGGAGAATATTGTCCTATTCCTGGGTTTGAAGGCAGGGGCGAGGGTTGGGAATTTTGAGCTGAGCGTTGGTCTGTGGTGGGGAAGGGGGGCGGACTTCAGGTGCTGGGACGGTTTGTTTTGGATTAACTGCGGGAGGTCAAGGAGTGGGGAATGGAAGGGAAAAACGTGGTCATTAGTGATGTTTTCTTTCATATTAATGGCTGATAGGATGAACAATTGTTCCCAAATATCCATTCTGGTCCCCTTTTTCTCTCTGCGAAGCATTTCTGGGATAAAATTAGCCTGGTGTCCTTCTGCCAAGAGGTGAGCCGCGAACTGGGATTTCCCCTCCTTCTTTTCAAAGTCCTTCTTGTGCTCGCCTGCTCGGACCCTCAAGCTTCTTCCCGTCTGTCCAATATAAATCGAAATAAATTTTTATGTGGAATAGTGCAAAGTATCATTAATTCATGTCCTACAATGGATTTCCACAAAGTATCAGCCTCCACCATTCATTTCATCAGAATCTATGGAGTTTGGGACTGAAAGGTGATGTCACTTCATTGAGTGTATCATTATACCTAATTTTTTTTTACTTGTAAAATCCTATACTGACGGTTTGTCTTATTTCATGTATATAGGGTTTCATGTTGTATATGTAGTGTTTCACTCTAAAGAGACTTTACTTGTAATGGAACACCACATAATCCTTTTTGTCAGTGGTTCCTTCTTTACTCGACTTGGCAATTCTTGATAATCTTAATTTCTTAAAGAAACAGATCCTGTCTCACTCAACTACCGCAATGCACATTCACTTTTTTGTGTAACTGAAGGTGATGGTCTAACAAGTTGTAATGGTCTAGTGTTTCCAGTCAATTGTGGAAGTTATCTGATATTCCACAAAGTTTGCGTTTGGTCATTCAGACCTGTGATTCAGAGAGTGATTGAAATCAAATGTTGGCCACCCTGCTCCAGGATTCTCTCGATCAGGTTGTGCTGTTCATGAGTCTGCGAGGGAGCAGATATGTTCAAATGGCAGCTTGGTGACCTTAGAAGACATTTTTTCCAAAAGCATTGTAGTGCAAAAGCAAAGTGACGTCCCATGCAAGAAAGTGCTGTTTTTGTGTTTCCCATATATATTCAGTATTTTCCTGGTTAAATTTAGGACGTGTCCTCGTACACTTCTCGTAAGGTGGAAGGGAGCATGAGGGGACCACACTGCATCCTTACAAACTCGTTAAAAATGTGGAAATGAGTATTTTGGTGTTGACCTCGTTACTCTGTCAGTTAGCAGAGCCAGAAACATGCAAGCATAGAGTCTTGAGCTCAGACTGGCAAGTCTGTTGTCGTCTTCTCCATATGCTTCACCCCTTTGTGATTTCCGCCACACTTAAGTTTGCCCTGCAGGCGATGGCTATTCCAAAGAATACTTTGAGCCTTGATGCGTGAGAAACTTCCCAAACTTGTAATTGGAAGGGCCAACATGTTCCCCTTAGCACCTGGGACTGAACCCCAAGAGACTCTGAAAATGTACTTGTCAGTATTGTACATATGTAAACAATGCTGCTAGGGAGGCATTGATTCCTGACACCAAGAGCAAGAATCCCACGCGTTCCAGGTTTGAGTCCTGCCACGCATAGGCTTCGGTCTCGCACTGTGCCTCAACTGTGAATTGCATGTTCCTTTTGTTCTGTGCCACGGAATGAGGCCAAAGTCTCTTCTGAATATCTCCTTCTGTTTTTCCCCCAGGACTTCCTGATTTGCATTGAGATGTTCCTTGCGGCTGTGGCCCACCACTTCTCGTTCACGTACAAGCCTTTCATCGACCTCTGGGGCAGCAACCAGACGTGCTGTGATGCCTTCCTCATGATGTGGGATGTTTCAGACGTGCAGCGGGACATTGGGGAGCACTTTGGCGTCGTTGGTCAGTATTAATCTGCGTAATTACTGCCCTTCCACACCTGGCCACATTCCTTTGATATTATCCTGGCGAAATTTCAGCTCACATTGAATAGAGTACCTGGCAGACATGCAGGGCAATTTGACAAATGTAAGAGTTGGGTCAAATTCAATTTTTCTCGAATTGGAATCTTGAATCCGAATCTTATCTATACCTTCAATCCTTAATTTAATCTAAAATCTATATGTTACCATTGCCTTGAATCTCAAGTATAATTTCAAAGCCATATCTTTATTTTACCCGTAAACTTACATTTTATTTTGAATTCTAACATTAATTTTGCACATACAATTGAATTAAACTACAAGTATGAAACATTTTCTTACTTTAAGCTTTTATCTTAGCACGTTGCATACGGCAGTGTTTAAATGCCACATACCCTTCTGTTCCGGCAGACAGTTAAACGATATGTCTTTAGAACGCACTATATTGTTTAAAATTCTACTGCTCCTGTGTTATTGGCTATATTTTATTGGCATTTTTTTTAACCTACTTAACTATAATGTCCGTAATCCTTCGTGGTGTGATACAGCAGAAAACAGATACCTTTTAGCAGTGGTACACGGCAAATGTTACACACATAGTGAGTTTCTCGTCTAACTTTGTAGAAAGCACACTCTTGACACACCTGTGTGTGATACTTCTTCTCCTCTTTCCCCACTATGGGCTCGAGATGATGCATTGCCAAGTCCCACGGAAGTGTGGACGGGTGAACTTCCTTGGAGGCCTGCTGTGTCCGCTCACTCACCATAGTTTTTATCTCGCCTCGTTATGCACCCATGCCTTGGCCTCTCTGTCCACTCCTTCGATATCCTGAGAAGAAATTGCTCAAATCTCATTTTCCTCTCAGTATTCAGCATTTTATAGGCACGATAGGAGCTGAAGAGGATATAGTTGATCAGGCACAACACGACTTTATTCCACCACTTCATTGTTTTTCTAAGTATCATGTAGTATGATAAATACGTGTCTGCTGCATCAATACCCCTCATGCATTCATTACACTTCACAATACAATGAGGCTTCATCACTGCAAGTCCAATTTTAAAAATTTATTTTAGGTCGTTTTACTCATTCTAGCGTAATGAGTGATCGTGATCATCCTAACGTCTGTTTTATCCTTGCAGTTTAGGAGCAGGTCTTGCCCTTTTAGGAGTGTCCTCCTGTATTCAGTATTTTTATTCTTTTCTTATAAATTATGGAAGTCCCCTGTTCACTCTAATTGTTCCACCGACTCTTGTTTTCACGGAAAGAAGAGTTTCTGCTCAATTTACTCTGTTATAATATTTGCCCTGAAAGATGTGATGCCACTGGCCAATGCTAGACTTCAACACTGATTTGTTAGTTTCTCCGAGTTTTTACCCAGTGCTTCATAAATCCCTAAGGGCCAGTTTCACAAACGAAGATAATCTTTTTAATTCAAATGCTCATTCCCCAAGTAATACACCCTAAGTGGAAGCAATTTCAGGTCATCACTTAAATTCATTCACAAATGAATTCATATGCATGATCATTCACTGTGTAAAGCAGCCTTGACACCAATGTCAACGACGAAGGAAATGCAAAGTTTTAAGTGATAAAAATGTACCTACAGTAGAACCTCTATTTTACGAAGTTGAAGGGACCCAAAAATTTGAGCTTTGTAAATCAGAGGGTTTGTAAATTGGAGGTTATCTTCCACTAACTCCTCTGTCTCCGGAACTGATGTGTCACCAAAACCAGCTGATCTCCAACAGTAGGAAATAGTTTTTGCGGTGACACTCCCATGCTCTGTCAACACCTTGCACAGCATGGAACAATGTCCATGGAGGCACATCATGCACATAAGAGGCTTGATCTGCGACAAATGTGCGTCTACTAAAACTCTGCTGACAGTAATGCGAGTATACTTTCAATGCAATTAAACACTCTTCTGTACTTAACTTAGGGTTGAAATCAAACTAATTACTATAACAAATAATAGTCATCTGCTCATTCTGGGACAAAGCAACAGATATTACATGAAATTCTCTGTGTGCAGTGTATCTGCAAGAAATTGAAAGGATTTAAAAATTAACCTCAATTGTATTGATTTGCTGTATAGCATAGGTGTTATTCCTACGGCTAGGAGACTCACTTTAGTAAAAGAGAATGAAACAGCCATGAATTCCAAAAAATACAGGTGAATATTTTTCTACAAATTTATAATGGTATGAACTTGGCTGCTGCAACTGAATTAAGTTCTTGTAGCTGTTCAGTTGGTAGATCTCAAAATAAGGGGAATAATTCATAAGAGAATTAACTCATCCCGCAGAGTATTTTAATCATATGCAGTTATGCATTAATTAATGAAAGGGGTATATTTAGTGCTAGTCGATTTGTGTTTAAAGAAGCCATTTTAACATGGGAAAGCCAGGGATGCATTTGAACTAGGAAATTTCAAAACAAAGTTCCAACTGACCCAGTGTATTTCAGTGAAAAGACCAGAAAATGCCTTTTTTGAAGAAAGCGTATCGTTTGAAATATATTTAATAATATTTCGCAGCTGATGAAAGTCAATTTTTGAACTTAACTCGAGTTAATTTGAAATTCCCTCTTTTTTAAGATGCATTCTACAGTGCTGACATCTAGCGGTGATTTGCGAGAACTATTTACTCGCGGCTACAGAAAGCGATCTCGATCTCAAAGCTGCGATTGCAAATTCTTACTTAACGACGTAAAACACTTCTAATGAAAAATTAAATAATTAAATTGCATTAAGATTTGAATATAATTAATTTATTATTGCAAAATTAGTATTTTTTAATGAAACTAAGCTCCACAATAGCTGCAGCAAAGAACTTCCTACGGGAATGCTATTTTCAAGTGAAAGGCTGAACAAAGTTCTGAATTGGGGTTGCGGCGGCTATCTTAAAGCTAATTTTAAATAATTCTAGAGAAAATGTGGATCATTTGTGACTACGAGTTAGGTATTCGCAATGCACAAAATTATAGAAAAGGAATAGAAATTACCAAGCACCAATCCGATTATTTTGTGAAATGGGGCATTGTTTTCGAGAAGTAGGCGTCGTGCCATGCGTCTTTGAACATTTTTTCCTTGGATCATATAATTAGGATTGAATTGCGATTTGGATGATCAGTCTTTGGGATTTTTGCTACAGTTTAAGCACTTCAAAAAGCACTATGCTGACATTTGATTTTTCCACATTTTCCCATATGAAATACTTGGACCGAGGGCCCTCTCAACATGACCTATCTGGCTTCAGCTGTTCCTGTCACGGTATACAGCGATCGTTATTCCATTGTACCGAGTTCAGTGCTACAAAATCATTTCAAAAAATTCGTAAAACAGAGGTCAATCACTCCTAGGGACCGGCCTCTCACTTTGTAAATCAGTAAAATCGAGGTTTCGTAAATAGAGGTCATTTTACATGGTTTTCCTATATACAAAGATCGGGACCGGCAGAATGGTTCGTAAATTGGTGTCATTTCGTAAATTAGAGGTTCGTAAAAGAGAGGTTCTACTGTACAATAGCAGTTACTGTACGTTTTAGAGACGCTGTAAATAAAGGCAATGTAATTTAAGTTCATTCCAGTATTTTATTTCAGTATCTCCTAAGCATAATAGTGAAGACAATAAGTGATATCTTAGGGGAGATGTTTAGTAGAATTAGGAAAAGTGGGCATTGAAATATCTTATAAACATGTAAATGATTTTGAAAGTGATTATAGATATTTTATAGATAGAAGGTAAGTGGGCATTGAAATATCTTATAAACACATAAACGATTTTTGAAAGTGATTATACATATTTTATAGATATACGTTGAAGGTAATGTAGATGTTTCGTGGACTTTTAGTTAATATTTTGTCCTTCATGGGTCGATTGGAAATGCCTTTAGTTAAAATAAGCACGAAGTTAAATCAGCTGAATTACAAATCGGTTTGGTGCTTTTATTTGTTTGTTGACGTCAGAAGTATGAGAAATTTACTATCCTAAACATTCTCAGAGAAATCCCAGTTTTATAAAACCGAGATAATAATAACAGTGATGGAACGCAAATGAGAGATTATCGAGATAATAATTTTAACGGAGCGACAATAATTTTAATCAGCGATAATGGGAAATTTTACCGTCATTGGTGAAACTGGCCCTAAGTTAGAAATATTCCCTGAATCACTTTCACTCATCATGTGAAATATAGTCAATATTTGACGATATTAGCTTGGTTGTACATGGAGAATTTCCATCCCTTCCAAGGAATCATTGCTTCATCTAACGATAAATCTTGTTTGAGCTTATAAACTGTCTGAAAATTTTGTACAATGCCATCTAAAACTAATCGGATTTTGAAGTCTGTCAGCTGTTTTATTTGAAAACAATGGTTATTGTTAGATACCATGCTTTTCAAATCTGTTATTAGACAGCTCCATGACATCGGAGATGCTTTCTGAACGATTTGTCCTGACTCGCACAACAGGTGTGCCTTCAAATTTCTGCAATTTGATTTTTACAACTCGTGATTCCCATACACTGAAATAGTTACTGTCACGGTCTCCTTAATCACTATCTTCTGAAGACTCAGTGTCTCTAACGAAGAAAGGTTGAGCTTCCCCTATTTTCATGATACAGTAAAACCTCGCTTTTACACCTCCGCAATTTACGTTTTCCCGCAATTTACGACATTTTCATCAAGTCCTGATGATTTATATATCTCCACGGTGTTATGTCTTCCCCATATTAACACTTACGAAATTTTAAATAGTCCGCCATTTGCGCTAGGCCACCAAAAGGAACATGGCGGATAGCGTATCACAACCATATGAGGAACGAAATGGAAATCGGTGGAAAATGTTTCGGGACATTTGCAAGCGAAAGACCTTGAAATTACAATAAATTTTCTAATTCCTTCTATTTCTGGGTTCATCTCATATTTTCGTAATATACAAGTTTTAATTCTTCAAGAGGCAAATCAGGTAAAATTATAACAATTGTGCTAGTTCCCCAAATGCCTTATATTACGTTACGAGTGGCAATTATGCGATAAAATCATGAAGGATATGTATCTTCCACCGTAAAACTATATTCCGTGAAGAAGTTGGCTGTAATTATGTGAAATAAAATGATGATATGCACTTCTCTTTAACAGTCATTCCTGCGAATAATTCTACCGTACTTGTAAGCGTCGTGTCCACGAATATAGACACTTATGTTTATATTCGTGGTTTTTTTCGTGATGATCCACGCACTTAGTTTTATTCTTCTCGTGCATTACGAAGTTCTGCCATTAATTTTAAAGTAATTCTAATCGTAGTAATCACTTTCCCTGCTTTTTCCGTGACAGCGTCAAGTAACGCGAACAAAACAAAAAATGGCCCACAAACGAGAGAGGAAAACGTTGTCAGTAGAAGACAGGATAAAAATTTCTGGAAGAGTTGACTCGAATGTAGGTTCACGTGTTTCCCTTGCCAAAGAACTTGGGATTCCAATTGAACACTATTGTTAAAACACGCAAAACCACTGAAACCAGCGCAGTGGAATGCGGACCCAGTGCAAGGAGGCAAAAATACGTCAAGTATTCAAAATATGATGAACTGGAAGAAATTTTGAAGGAATGGTTTCAGTGCGCCAGAGCATCTAACATACCCATCAGTGGAGTTATTCGTAAGGAAAAGACACAACATGTGGCAATGAGGTTAGGAATTGAAGACTTCAAGGCTTCAAACGGATGGTTAAGCCAATTTAAAACTAGGTACAATGTTGTGTATAAATCAATTTGTGGTGAGTCAAACAGTGTTGATCCCCAGACAGTTACACAGTGGAAGGAACATTCTTTAAGACAGCATATTGAAGGGTATGCACCAAAAGACATTTTCAATTTAGATGAGACAGGCCTTTTTTCAATGTACTTCCTCATAAGACTTTAAAGGTGAATCTTGCCATGGGGGAAAGCATAGTAAAGCTCGTCTGACAGAAATGTTAGGTGCTAATGCTAATGGTAGTGAGAAGTTAAGGCCATTTGTCATTGGAAAGTCCCAGATGTTTTAAAAACATCAAGACGTTTCCCACAACCTATGCCGCTAATACCAAAGCTTGGATGACGTCACATGTCTTTCAGGAACAAATGCAAGTTCTAGATGCAAAGATGGGTGGACAAAACCGAAAAATTGTAGTATTTTTAGACCAATGCCCAGCCCACCCAAACAATGTTAATTTGAGGAATATAAAACTGGTATTCTTCCCTCCCAATTGTACCAGCCAGTTACAGCCATTAGATTTAGGGATAATCCATGTATTCAAAGCGAACTACCGCAGGATTCTGGTGAGAAAAGCTATGAATCTTATAGACAGTGGGAGGGACCCTAAGAGCTTCAAAGTCAGTTTTCGAAGCACTACACTACATAACACAATCATGGAAAGAAGATGATGACGGAAAAATTTCAAATTGTTTTACAAAAGCAGGATTTAGTTAGTTTAGACTGCAACTTAGAACAGGACGAAGAACAGGATAGTGAAGAACCACTGGAAGAAGGGGGAGGAGATAATAGAGCTATGGGAGACAATGATCAGTTGCCATTATTTGGAGCTGAAATAAGTTTTTCGGATTTAGTCGGAGAGGATGAGCAATTATCAACAAGTAACTCTCTTACAATTGATGAAGCTATTGACCTGCATATCAGTGAAGAGGTAGCAAGCGAGGAGGATGATGATGATGATACGGTAACACCAAAAGAAAGCGCAATCAATGCTATTTCTGCTGTTAATGTACTACGACTATATTTATCAAGTGTTGCAGGAAGTGAGAACGAATTAGAGCTATGGGACAGAATAGAAAAGAGAGTAGAATCAATTAATACAAATAAAATGACGCAATCAAAGATAATGGAATATTTCCAGAAGGAGGCTAGTTAAATGAACATCTATTTATGGTGTATTTTTTTTGTTATAGCTGAATTCAGCCAAGAATGTTTTATTTAAATTCTGAGATAGTTCTTTGGCTTAAATTTTTAGATGACTTTTTGAGAGTAAAGGTTGATGCATATTTTTTTAAAACTAAAGGTTTATATGGATTATTAAGTCATATTTTTGTTTAGTTTATCCAAAGACTTAAATATTTTTACTTTGAGAAGATTTTTTCATTTTATGGAGTATATGGAATATGTACTTCCGTTTTATTTATTTATCAGCTACCACCTATGTAAAATGATCTCTTTCTGAAGACAGACATATTGTTCAATCTACCTCACTGAGAGTGTGTTATTAATAAAGAATTTTTTTATTGACATAATTACATTTGTTATACTTACTTTTCATTTAAGATATGTTTCAATTGAAAAATAGAACATTTAAGTAACAGTTAAGCAATACTTTAAGGGATTATTTTCATTAAATTGTGCCTACCCTCAATTTACACTTTCCCGCGATTTACACTTTCCCGCAATTTACACTTTTTTCCCTTATCCCCCTCAAAAGTGTAAAAGAGGGGTTTTACTGTAGTTGAAAGTCGCTATTATTTTCACTCTCACAGCACAATCTTCATAGGTCTCAACAGGTGCCTCTGATAATTCATCGGTGCGCAAGTCTTCTAAAATTTTACCTTCTCATTGTTTTCTTTCGTTGATCTTTGCTATGTTTGCACAATGGCACAAGTGATGCTACAGTTGCAAAGAAGTATAATCTCTCTGGTTTACTGAAGTTTATAGACACAAGAAAATATTTCAATGCTGTGCTGTGCAATTGGGTATTTTATATAAAATACCCAATTGCACAGCAAAACAAATACAGTTAAACCTCCTCTTAACGAATTTCAAGGGATCCAAGTTTTCCAGTGCTCGTTAACAAGGGTGTTGCAGGTTGCAAACCTCCATTTTTTCAGGGGCTTTATGGTCGTATCCAAGGAGCAGGAGTAATCAAACAAAAATACCTAGTGTTTTATACGGTATTCGCTAAGTGACATCATAAATGTATGTTTGAGTTTCTTGTACTACTTCCTGAAGATTTATATTGTTAGTAACTACCCATTATAGAAGAGGAAAGTAATTGGCCGTCGGGAAAATGATTGTATTACATGACAGTACGTGCCGAACTGCCTGGCTCTGCGGTTTTTTCGGCAAATGATGTACAAATTGAATCGTTTTTCGTTTTGCTTGCTGCGTTCTTTTCAAAGTAAATTTAATTCTTTCTATAACATCACTTGCGTTAAACACAGCTGCCTAACGAACTGAATACGAACTTTATGGATTATTTAATACTATACATTGCAAAACTACTATTTCATTTTTTTATGGTCAATGACGATAAAGAATATCGAAGGGAAATAAAAGCTATAAAGAGGCGACTTACGTGTTAGAGTATGTGACGATTTGATGGCCATTACGTGGAGGGACAACATGTACTCACAAATATGTACAATACGCCGACACATGGCAATTTCTGTGATGAACTCGGGAATGGAATAAAAACCAAAATCATTCAGGACTACAACCACATTATATGGGTTCCGTAGACAAGGGAGACAGAATTGCTAACAGTTATTCTATTAGTAGAAGGACCGGGAAGTGGACGAAAAAAGTGTTTTTCCATTTGATGGACGTCACCATATTGAACTCTTACATCATGTGTGTTAATCCCTAAGGAAAGAAGTATCCCACCGTATATGTAGACTGGTGTCAGTGCGGGGTCTTCTGGAAAGAGTAGGGAATCGGTTCGAGGCTATACTTAGAGGGAGACCAAACTCATGCGTCACAAGCGTCATTAGATAAGACGCAAAAGAGAGAGAGCACTGGCCTCGAGAAACGAGTAAGATGCGAGGTTGCATGTACTCAACGGAGGAGAGAATCAGATGCACGAAAACTGGCTGTGTGAAGTTGGACTGTGCATTGATCCCTGTTTTGGGAGAAACTCACAAAAAAAGAGTAAAAGTTGCTAAACAAATTGAACAATTCATAGACTGATTGAAAATGACCAAGCACTTTCATAATTTTAAGTAATATTTATGATTATGTGTCGAAAGTATTGCCATCATGAAAGATTTTCTTATAATTCTTCGCTATAAACTCAGTTCCTGCACGGTAGATAAAAAATATTGGATATTTAAAAGAAATCTATTGATATCATAGTGTTGTCTATAAAATACATTTTGTTTCATTAGACCTGCACTAAAAGTTTTCGAGTTATTTAACATTAACTGGAGCACTGCTTAAATTTCAAACCTTGGCCATTTAAATCCCTGCCTGTTAAGGGTTACAATAGGGATTTAATGCCGTCCTTTAAAGGATAAGTGGGTTTATTTAGGTCAGGCAAAATAACAACCCTGTAACAAAAAGTAACAGCCCTGCCATGTAGGCAGATGCACTTTCATGCTGCCACTTTACATGCTCCTATGTAGGCTGCAAAAATATCCTGTCCAGGATTCTTTTTACTGCTGCAAGTATTCTCATATGCTTTATATAGAATATTCTTGAATATTCTTTTCACTGCCTTCTATTTACATTCTAACATGTTTGCTTTGTAAAAGAAAGCCATGATATATTTCCCTTAAATTCTGCCTACCATGATCATTCTACTCCCCCTCCAATAACAATATCCTCTCCGAACAATAGTTCTGTTGGCTTTTCTCTCATCTCCCTTTGCCACATTATCCACCAGTGGATTGTCTGCCTCTGTAGGCCATTGGCCAGTGGTGTGTGACCATGCAGTTTGTGCCAATTTTTTGCACTGGTTGTTGTGTTGTGCAGGTTCTGTTGTTAGTTGTGCAGATTCTGTTGAAAATGACTTTCAGGCTAAGCATAATGCTGTGGGCGAAAGAAAAAGACTGGCAATTTTCCACAAGAATAAGGTTTTTTACTCAACCGGTTTTGGTGTACAACACCATCTTCAGCTGAAAATTAAAGCTCAGACATCTGTATATGTGCACGATTGCAGTGAGGGGAGGGAAAGGTTGGGGGAGGGGGAAGGGAGGGGTTGGAGAGAACAAGGGTTGGGAATTGAGAGGAGGGTGAAAGGTGGTGGGTGTTAATGGGTAAAACCATGCATGATGGCGATCTGGGGATGGCCCAAGTCGTTAAGGGTCTACGGAAAGTCCAGACGGAGAGTCCAAGTGAAGTCCACTGTGGAAGGGGTGAGGTGGTCCGGGCGTTGGCATCCCCCGGAGCGTCATTTCCTTTGGGTTGAGGAGGATTAGCTCCTAGGGGTTCCTGGTGCATTCTTCCAGATAGTCTGAGGGCGTGGGGGGGAGGCAGGGGGGGGGGGGTGGGTCCGGTGCTTAGGGTTGCGGCAGCCCTTCTGAAGAGTGTACAACTCGTGGAAAGGTGATGGAAAGGAGAGGGGAGGGGGACGAAAGAAATTGAACGTCACCGAGAAGATTCTGCTTCCATTTCCTTCTTTGAATAATTTCCACTTGCTCCATGGCGTCCAATTTCTTTCCTTTTTCCAAAGTGTGGAGCACGTTGAATTTAAAGTCACTAGAGTGTTTCGCGTCCATGAGGTGCTTCGCGAATAACGAGGTTTCGTTACCAGAGACTTTTTGTGCTCACTGATATGGGTGGAAAAATTCCTCCCATGAACACCTTCCACCCTCCTCTCAATTCCCAACCCTTGTTCTCTCCAACCCCTCCCTTCCCCCTCCCCCAACCTTTCCCTCCCCTCACTGCAATTGTGCATATATACAGATGTCTGAGCTATAATTTTCACCTGAAGATGGTGTTGTACACCGAAACCGGTTGAGTAAAAACCTTATTCTTGTGGACAATTGCCAGTCTTTTTCTTTTGCTATGACATTCCACCAAATCAAGCCTGAAACAACTACCTTAATAATGCTGTGGGTTTTAAGAGGAGGTGTTTGGCAGGGGGTGAAATATGAGTCAGGCAACTTGGCTTCTCCTTCATGGAGAATGGAGATCACAACACTTCCCATCTCAACATTTCCCCGGGCACAAACGAAGGCCCAGCTCGCAGATGAGTTTGCAGAACTTGAGCTTTTCTCTGTTGGGAAGTGGTGAGTTTGTTTGTCCAGCGCTGCGCAGGAAATTCAGGTGTAATAGTGAGAGATTGATGGTGCCACACTTGTGGTTGTGTTGTGGCTCGATGCATTGGGAGGGTGCTGATGGCGCTCTTCTGTGCAGGGAGCTCTCTGAGCCGCCGGTTCCGTGGGCGTGCATCGCGCTACCAGCCCATAGGGGAGACGACGCGACTGTTGGTGCCCACGCCAGAGAATGAGTGCGCGCCCCTCATCGTCCCTCTGCACAATGCCGAGGACGCCAAGGGGGAGGAGGAGGAGGAGAATGAACGCGGCATCCTGATTGGGCACGACCCCACCGCCTCACCTCCGACACCAACCAAGAAATAACAGCTGTCATCAATGAGTATTCTCTTGTTTCTTACGGAGGTTGTCCGAGCTGAGGTGAGCCTACATTTTTTTAAAGCAATCAGTTTGATAATTTAGGGTTTGATATAGCCTGCAGATAATTTAGTCCTGTGTTAAATGGAGGTTACAGACTTTTTTTATGTTTACCTAGAGGCATGTTTCTGCAGTGAGAATGAAAAATGGCTCCTTTCTTTGAGAGCTGTGCAGAGTGGTGTCTTTGCAATTCTTGGCAGTTTGTCATGAAATGCACAAAGGAAAGGGAATTGTCATAGAATATAAGTTGTACTTCTCTCATGATGACCTTCAAATGTTTTTACTTTATTCAATTTATGAAATTGGGTTTGATCTAGAGTTCTAGAAATGCAACATTGCAATCCTTGAATCACTGTTCACTTCCGTCCTGAACGACCTTGTCCTCCAACATGTCCGACCAGTGTGGGAGGAAGTGTGCGAGCAGAAAGGCATCGTGGGATGCTAGGACAACTTGCTCATTGTGTGCTTGTCAATGCAAGCGTAACCTATCAATGGCCTGGACTATAAGAAGGCTTTTGATACCGCCTCTCATGAGCTGATTACAGTCATGCTGGTATGTGCATATGAAAGTCCACTTTCTTGTCATTTTGTTCACTTTCCTTCTAACTCTCGATTTTATCAAGTCATCGTAAATCAAAGTACATACTTGCATTTTTGTGTGGCTGTCTTAGTTTTCTGTTTTGGATGGGCTGATGCACCATGAGAAAATGAGGGAGTTTACTCAGAACCAAAATGGCAATTATGTACACGTAATCGTTAGGTGGAAACGAAAAAAGAATTTTAGTGAAAAAATTAATCTTCTAACCCAAGCCATTCACTCATAAATCAAAAATTAGAATAAGCAAAAGGTGACGCCCACTGAAAAAGCTGCAGTGATAACATTGACGTCATTTTCCTCCCGTCCTTGACTGCTTCTAGGGGAAGGGAAGGGAGTGGAGGGGGGTTCTCGGAAGGTCTGCTCGCACAGATGCTGTCGCAACTGCTCCCATTGGGAGAGTCAGCTGTGTCCCCCCCCCCCCCATTATGATAAGGCGAAGTAGCTTCGCAGGCTCAGTTGTGATTGGACGAAGTCGTTATACGTCAGAGGTTGCACCATGCCCACTTTTCCGAAAGGATTAAAAACATCAGTTTTTCACCGCTTATAACTCGAGAAATAATTGACGGATCAAAAAACTGAAAAATACGGGTCTATTCATTTTACAAACTCTATCAGACTTAGGAATAAAAAAAATTAGTAAACGACCCCATTCCTTTCTGACCCTATGAACGGTAGATTGTGAGCACCCTGTAGCTTTTGAAGTATTTTGCGGGTAACACTAAGTGATTTATGAAAATATGTAAAGAGATGGAATATACCAGGTGCCTCTTCTCAACTTATCCCCTTCTCTTCTGACATGGTCGCACACTTATTGCAAATACACAGATAGAGAAGGAAGTCCACAGCACTGCTCAACTTTTTAATTGCAACACTTGCAAAACCACTTGTCCACTCTGAGGAATCTTATGACAAACTAAACGCTGTCTGCCACTCTTATGTGGCATATATTATTCCTCAGCAAATTTCATCTGCAAATATTATTCCTGCAGATGTTTTATTGCTCCTTCCTTACGGAACTGACAAAAATACACTCTTTCTTTCATCTGTTGAATGTCACATCTTGGGAATTTTAATGCCTCAGTGAAATGAGAAAACCCATTTCTTCTATTTGCGAGAGAATGGACCATACCAAGAGTCATCTCTTCTGTATTGGCATTTGAGACACATTTCCACATGCGTACTGAATTTATGCCTTTGTTTGCAAAGTTTTCAAAATTAATTTATGTCAATAGCATCATCTTTGTATGTACTTTACAATTCTGCTGAAGCGTATCTAAGCTCCAATGGAACATATCTTCTTCTAGCACAGACCTATGCAAAGAAGTGACATAGGTGGGAAAGTGGAATGCGGCAAATTTATGGCATGGGAATAACCTCGTATATTAGAAATTCATAACTCCCTGGGTAATGATGGTAAGAGTCCTAAGTTTTCACTACAAATAACTTGAAGGTTTCATCAAAGTTCATATGTTGTGGATTGGAACTCAATGCTTGGAATTCTGAAGGGATATTGAGTGTCAAACGATGACCGAAGAATTATCAACAGTTTGTATAAAAACCAAATAGGTGTGATAAAATCTGGACCCAGCTCTGAAGAAGCAAGAATAAGGAAAGGAATGAGACAAGGCTGTGCACTGTCTCCCGTAATTTTTAATGTTTACATTGAGAGAGCCATCAATGAAATCAAGGAGAAGTGTTCTGGAGTGAACATCCACGGAGAAACAATCAGCATGTGGCGATTCACTGATGACATAGCTCTCATAGCAGAGACAGAGTTAATAAGATGCTGAAAACCATGGAAAGGACAATGGCCAGTTATCATCTGAAGATCAATAAGAAGAAAACTAAGATATTGATGTGCAGCAAGGAAGAGGAGGCCTAAACCAATGTTATGCCAGGAAAACAGAAACTGGAGAAGTGAAAGAGTTCTGTAACCTCGTAAGCAGAGAGATGGACGAAGCAAGAAAGAAATAGTGAGTAGAATAGCCCAGGCAAAGAGGGCATTCTATCAAAAGAAGAATCGACTTACCGCTGGAAATACAAGCTTGGAAGTAAGGAAGGAGTTCATTAAAACGTATACCTGGAGCATGTTTCTTTATGGCAGTGAGGCATGGACGATGACAGCAGCAAAGAAGAAAAGGGTGGAAGTATTCGAAATGTGGTGCTATCGAAGAGTGATGACGATAAAATGGATCGACCGAGTGACAAATGAAGATGCCTTAAGAAGAGAGGGAGAAATCTGTTGAAAACTCTGAAAAGAAGACGGAACAACTCAATCGGCCATATTTTGAGACACGATGGCCTGAGGAAGTCAATGGTCATGGGGGAAGTGAATGGGAAGAATGGAAAAGGCAGGCCTCGCATGAGATATATGGAACATGTTGTGAAGGTTGTAAAAGAGAGGGATTGCTTTAATATGAAGAGGTTGGCCGAAGGAAGAATCGAGGGGAGGGCTGCGTCAAACCAATCCTAGGATTGTTGACCCTTGATGATGATGGATGACCTATGAATAATGTTTCCCTGCGTAATTTCACATCAAGAATAGAGAAAACACGCACTTTGTACTTGATCTTCAAACACTTCTCTATCTCCTCCAAACTATCCAAATCTGTGCTGCGAAAGTGGAAATTTGTGCCTTCGGATGCCTGGGAACGGCTTTTCAACATTTAAGTCTTCTTTGAATTGTGGGATAGCAGAACGGTGGAGACGATTCACTCCACGGCAGGGGCCTCCCGAGGAATCTTCTTCTCACCAGCCTCTTCTTCCATCCTCATTTGCTCGTCGGTAACTAACTCGTAGTTCATTCCTTTCATGCTCAATTGGGTCCATTTGTAAAGTACGACAAGAGTCTGGATTTGTTCCTCGTACTTGAGGTGCATACTGGCTCGTGTATTTGATCTCTTCATCGTACTTCCAAGTCCGTCACTTGGACCCTCTCCTTAAGATGCGGTATAGAAATGCCATTCAGCATTGGTCCTGAAATCTTGGCAATGCAACAATCACAACGCATTGTAGTGGTTGTGCTTCTACAGTCTGAAATAATAACTAGGCAGAGGTATTACTTGATGGTTTGTATTCCTATTTCAACTTGTAAATGAATGTACTGCAGCCTGGCAGTTACCCAGGTACACACCTTTTAATGAGTCTTGGTACAGAAAAGAAAATTTGTCGAGAAATTGCCCATAAAGACGACTTCACATAATTACAGGTTCTCTTTGACTTTCAAGTAATATGCAATTTACAAATGAGCAATGTAATCATGCCGTTGTACTCCTGTAATATCCTGAGCAAAGGCCCTGCAGGAAATATCTACCCAATCGATCAGAGTTTTAATGTACACCAATTTTCCTAAGTTTGAACCATATTACATCATGTAGAGTGGGTTTTTGGTAAAATTCACCAAGTTGGAAAAGATGGCAGAAGTTATAGGTTGGTAATAGTATCAATCAGTTCATGGCTCCAAGGATGACTACCAGATGACTACCGCTTATGTTGCAGCTGGACTTCGATACGGTACTGCATCAGCAAATGCATGTGTGAAGGGTCAATGTCAGAGGCATGTATTTATACCATGAAAGTGAGCGGAACCGATGAAGCCAAGAGAAGAAAACTGGGAGTTAGTACTCCGAGGAAAATAAAGCATGAACAAGACTTGAAAATCACAGAATCAAGCACCGGCTATTGGTAAATAAATTCCATAGGTCAAGTAAAATTTAAAATAATTAAAACAGCCAGTAGCATTGGAAACCAAAGGCTCTCGGAGGCCAACGGCTGTTAAAGGCCTGGTGCCACCCTCCAGTATTCTAGAGCCGTGGTCACATCTATAGGAAGGAAATGGCGAATGGCATGGGCAAAGGGGATTTAAGAGTATATGTATACTTTGAAATTGGTGAGAAGAAGATAAAAGAGAAAGTTACAGGGCTCTGAAGACACCAGAGTACAATACAGTCTATGCTGTGGAGACCGGCGGGCATCACACCTTCACTCAAAAATATTTTTCTTTCTTAAATGAAATATCAGCTGAAGATAAATAAGAAGAAGACAAGATATTGGTGTGCAGCAAGAAAGAAGAGGCAAAAACCAATGTCAAACTAGGAAATAAAAAACTTGAAGAGGTGAAAGAGTTCTGTTACCCAGGAAGCCGAGTAACTGATGATGGAATAAGCAAGAAAGAGATAATCAGTAGAATAGCCCAAGCAAAGAGGGCAAAATAGCCCAGGCAAAGAGGGCATTCTATCAAAAGAAGAATCTTCTTACAGTTGGAAATGCAAATGTGGAAGTAGGGAAAGAGTTCATCAGGACGTACACCTGGAGCATGTTTCTTTACGGCAGTGAGGCATGGACGATGACAGCAGCGGAGAAGAAAAGGGTGGAAGCATTCAAAATGTGGTGCTATCGAAGAGTGATGAAGATAAAATGGATCGATCGAGTGACAAACAAAGAAGTCCTAAGAAGATTGGGAGAAAAGAGAAGTCTGCTAACAACTCTAAAAAGAAGAAGGGACAACTTAATCGGCCACATCTTGAGACACGATGGCCTCGTGAAGACAATCGTCGAGGGAAAAGTGAACGGAACGATTGGAAAAGGTAGGCCTCGTATGAGATACATGGAACAGGTTGTGAAGAATGTAAAAGAGAAGAATTACATCACAATGAAAAGGTTGGCCGATAGAATAATCGAGTGGAAAGAAAGGAAAAAAAAGCAATCCTAGGATTGTTGACCAATGATGATGATGAAATGAAATATTACCTCTGGCAAACCTTTTTAATTTGTACCTAGAACGTATAAAAAATGAGCTAAATTGAGGGAATAGGTACATCATCAAAAATCAATTTGAACATAAAATTATTATAAACTTTATAAAAATGTTTATATTTTATAAAATAACCTTTTAACCCATTCGCATCCTCTCTCTGAGATTTACGTCTCTGTACTCTCTACTGTCTACTGTCTGGTACTCCAGTGTCTTCAGAGCCAGGTGCAACTTTCTCTTTCATCGTCTTCTCACCAGTTTCAACCTTTTACGTATCCTTAAATCCCCCATGAGTGACCACAAACACCACTGAGTTTTAGGTGTTTAATCACAAATGTAGTTTCTGAATTGGTGAATAGAACAACTTGGCAATGAAGCCGTCATATGGGCAGCTGCAAAAGGTACAAATGGTGGGCTAAAAAGTTTTTAAAAAAGGTGTAAGATGGCAGCAGCATCAACCAACAAGTAACACAATACGCTTCCGGTGATTGTGGCCAGATTCAGATTGCGCTGCAGTTGCATGTTTAGATGCATGCAACAACAATTGTGTTTCGATCCCGACCAGCCATCTTTCGTTCGACAATTAAGAAGCACTCCGGAATAATTTAGCGGTCATCCAAGCTTTTTTTGTTAGTCGTAAAAACACAGCGAATGGTTTGGACTCCTTTGAAACGTCTAGGATTGCTGTGTTTTCCGATCACCAGAGGCCGTAACTTCTCGCTGCCATCTGAATTGCAACATAGCACTACTGTTAGCAATCCATACTTCTTTTTCCTCCTCAGTAAAAGGTTCTAAAATATTCCACTTTCATCCTTGTTACAAATACCTTTAAGTGCGTAGTCCACCAAAATGTGTTTGACGTTCGATAACTATCTCTCAGCTGATTCTATGTCAACTGATGCCATGCCACTTGATATCTCTGTAATCACCCGTTGGAAAATTTAAATTCTTGGTCCATTTTAAGTGCGATCATGTTGGCCTTTTCTTTCGCCAATGGCCCTTCGATGGAGGAATATTATTTGACCTGCATTGGAAGAACCACTCCAATAACTCACTCTTCACATTTCTCCTCTTCCTATCCTCTTCATCCTGCTATCGTCCTTTCCCTGGTTGTGATTGAATTGCATCATGATTTTTCAGGTATGTCGACAGGACCCAAAGCGGAATATCATAATTATTTGCGTTTCCCGTTTTTGTTTTTACCCCACGATCTCCTCACAAATGACACTGAATTTCTCTTTTATTGTCAGTTCCTTATGTTATCTCTTTGGAGGCATCTCAAATCCTACCTTCCGTCCACGGACGTAATGGACGAAACGGATTTCACCTTCAATGAAGGAATATATTGTTATAGGTAAAATATGAAGCTCAGGAATTCCGCAAGGAGTACAAAACAGCAGACAAAGGAAAACAGTACTGCGCTAAATCATAGTTATGAAGTTTTTCACATATGATACCTATGATACCTAAATGACACTAACATGAAATGCATGACTATGGTTAAAATCACAGCGAGACTATAAAATACCGTGCAATTTTTTCTCAGAAGATGGATCTTTACGATTCGTTCTACCGTGAGAAGAACTTCATGTGTCAAGCGGTTACAGTGACCTTTCCTTGCGATGGTCAGATGCTGAATCCTACAGTCATCGCTCGAGAATGGGAGGCTCGGGAGGAAGAAAGGCATAGTAGTAGTGGGCATAGTTTCTGTGACATCACTTCAGAAAACACAACTGCTTAACAAACTTTATGGATTATTGCATTGTGAAAATATTATTTCATTACTTTAGGGTAATAATTCACAATAAATATTATTTGTAAAGGGAAAATGCAAGAAGAAATCCGAAGATCGCGGTTGAAATTGTAATTTGATTGGGGAAATAGAAACCATGGTTTCACGGTTGCCGCTGTTTGCCACTGAAAATCCACGGAACATTTCAGAAGAAAATAACAGTCAGTAATGCCGAAACTATTCAATCTTTGTGATATTTAATATTTTCCGTACCATTTATATTCTCCTCTCCAGTGGCATAATGTTAGTCACCACTATTGAAGGGGTAATTTATACAACAAAATGTTGCATTGCAATAAACCTGGAATATGCGGCATTTTTTAATGTTCCTTATGTTATCATAATGCTGCCTTGAAACTTTGAGGTGCCACCTGTAACTTGTATTGACCATTTCTTCTGTAGCAGTCCTGTTAACTAGACTCAGGAGACAGTAAAAAAATTCAAACAAATTAAATCTTTTGATGCTAGAATTTATTTTTCGGTGCACAAAAATTACTTGAAGAAAGAGTCAATGGTCACCTGTTTTAAACTGTTTCCTTATCTCACGAAGAACAGCATTCTCCACTTCCCAGAATGCTCTAATGGCATCCCTGTTAAATTCCTCAGCAGAGAGCAAGATTTTCTCAATCGTGTCCAGTGCTGGAATGACTTCTCGGACCTTGTGTGTCACAAACTCCCTCTCTGGATCTTCGTTGTCCTCTCTTCGCTCTCCATCCTCTTTTTCACTCATACCTCTTTCAGCAGAGCACATAACTACACCTTAGTCGACATTTACTAATTTATCAAATTGAATGCTTGTCTTAAAGTCTTGAATGCTTAGCTTGCAAGTTTCTCCCAATCTCCATTCTCTTGGATTCATTGCATTCACTTCACAATTAGATTCAGTTTCATTTAACCCTGCCCTAGCAAAGTAATGTCTTGTTGTAGTGGATGAAACAGTATCCCAACATAGACATACTCCTGGAGAATGTTCCTTCCGAGAAGAGTTGGGTTGCTGGTTCCCTCCATCCTTCCAAGTAAATACTGCATCAATTGTCGTCACTACAACCTCTTTGCATGGCGTATACCAGCATATGACCAGTGTGGTCTAGCTTTTGACATGTAGAGTTAGGCAAGAAGAAAACCACTGTCACATTTCTCAAATTTATAGCTTCCGATTTGTGGACCGAGCAGCGTATAATAAATAATAAGCAACAGAATTTTTCCTTTTTGACCTCCCATTCATGAAATATCTCGGTGGTTATCCAAGGATTTCTTTTACGCTTGTAGGGACGTGATAGTTGTCATTCATTTTTTAAACAATCAGGTTTGTTGGATGTTCCAATTACAAGCAGAAGTAATTTCACTGGCACAAAATGGCAAAAGTGAATCTCTCCTTACTTCCAAGCAGCGCAAAGGATAGAGACCTGCTGTACGTTACTCTCCAGTCGTGGTTAGCATTGGATATGGCCTTCAATTTCGCCTCTGTGTGTGCGAGGCAATATGTTTGAGTGGTGATAATGGTAACCTCAGTGGTATGTGGTTTTGAATCTAGAATATAAGAAAATAATCCTGACCTTTTCTGAGCTAATTGCATTTAGTTCCAGTGTATTCCAAACATACTTGAGATATTCCAAGACAGTTTCGTTAAATGGCATTATTACTTTTCCAGTTATCTCCATGCGGTTTCAAGCCTGTTGAGCATTCTGTGAATAAGTAAGACTGTGGACAACTTGAGAAAGTACCTGCAGTGTAACTCCCTACCCTTGAGTATTTGAGATGCCGTGTCATTGAGCTCCCATGGACTTGTGGTCTCACTGGCCGTGTGTGAAAAGAGACCATTGTCAGGATTGTCGTGCTTGGTAAAGTGCTGCCGCCAGTGGAATTGCCAAGGCTGTCTGCTGATGTCCATAGGGACGTGCTGTGTGCTTTTTCCTCTGCTTAGATACCCTGAATATTACTTTATACTGTGATATAAAGCCAATTTCCATTGTGGCCTTAAATGTGTATTAAAACAATATTTTTCTAAAGATTTTTGTTTCATATCTGATGAATTCTTGTTGACAATATCTGTGAATGAAAATAGTCACTGGAGATTTCTCCTATTCATGAATTGTTTGTAAATTTCAATAAAAGTGCATATAATGGCATCCTTTGCATTTCATCATTCCTCTTTGTGTTCTGATCATTGTTTGAATTAGGGTCTGATGCAGTTGGATAGAAAAGGTTCCTGGTCATGATAAGCGTAAAAATTTATCAATGGAATTTTAAAAAATTCATTGAAATTTTTTTAAGAAACTAATTGAGGAGAGTGGGAAATGGTGTCTGCATATCTTTTAGCTTATAAAAGCTAACAATTTCCCACTCACAGTTGGGTTAGTTCCCCAGGGTAGCATAATGCGCCTGCTTCTATATATTTTATATGTAAACGATTTGGGTACCGTAGTTACTACTACCCTTAGACTTTTTGCAGATGATGCGGTAGTGTACAGTGATTTCAATGCAATTCAAGAGTGCTGTGACGAATTGCAATCAGAACTTAACCTTAAAAAGTGTAGGTTTTAATTTGTAGAAGAGGAATAACTCAATAGAATGATCCTGTTGTGTAGGTAAAATGACAATTGAAAGCGTAGAAACTTTAAAGTATGGTACTTAGATGTAGTAATTGCTAAAGATTTATCTTGGGGGAGACACATGGCTCAAGGAAATATACATGGCAGAGCCAAGAGAAAGCTAGGATTTATTGAAAGTGTACTCAGGAAACGTGACGAGAAGACAAAAGATGTTACCTTTCACTTGTTAGGGCCAACCTAGAATATGCAGCCAGTAGGTGGAATCCGAATGATATAGGTTTGATCAGAGCGCTAGACAGTGTGCAGCGTAGTAGCGTATGCAGCGTAGAGAGATTTAGTAGCGTATCAGAATTAACAGAAGAATCGGGCTGTGAATCATTATCAGATCGAAGGTTAAAGTCCAGATTAAATCTCCTTAAGAAATTAAAAATGAATATCTCTAAAGCTATTCATTTTTAATCTAGTAATTACTGAAGATGTTAGAGATGGGTGTATCGAAATCAGACTCATTCGTCAAGAACAGAATGATGATTCTCCCGGGCTGAGAAATATTCTCTGTTTTCGACTGGATATCAAGATGCTGCTGTAGATGATAAAAATGGGCTTCACTGGACGTACGAAGGAAGAGATATGTATCCCGATGCGTACGAGATGAAGAGTTCGTTCTCCACCGAAGGAACCTCCCGACCAAGGAACATCATTTGCAGCTGCAGCATTTCGAACACGTAAAAGATCTTTCACACACTATTATCAGAGGTTGGTGTGAGAGTGGAAGAATGTTTATCGCCAGACCACGAATGAAGAGATTACTGCGGAGAAATTAAACAAATGGATCTGTGAAAACACTGGAAATGAAATCACCAACATGATGTCCGAAACAGACTTTAATCGAACGATGGAGGCATAATACTTCAAAGTGCTGATTTTAAAAACCAGGGGATGGAACCATTTGAATGTACAGACGTACCTATATGATTTCCACATTCGTGAGAAGATGTAATGAGAATTCCGATGATGAGCATTACTCAATATCTACCATATTTAGTTGACCATGGGTTGAACGCTCAAGTGATGGAAATCCCATTCGAATTATAATTATAATACTACCTGTTCGGGCCGGAGCAGACCTATTCTCCTTTTATTTCTCCGTTCCTTTCAGTTTTTAAATTTCCCTCATTTTATCCCTCTTTTTCCCGCCTGCCTTGGTTTTAGTATATCTTTTGTTTTGTGCGTGTAGAGGGCGCTTTCAGAGACAGAGTCCTGGGAAGAGGGGCATTCTCTCGCCGAAGTTCAGGCGAGAAGGTACCTACTCGCATCAGTTCCTTTGTTTTCTCGTCGAAGTTCAGACGACAAGGACATCCAACCATAGGGGTCAGCGGAGCCAAAGGTAAGGAAGGATTTCTCTTTTCATTTCTCCCTCTTCCCCTTTTTTTATTTCCCATTTCCTGTCAATCGTTATTTTAATTTCTTTCCGTCTGCAAACGTGAGGCTAGCACCTGCGTCACAACCAGCCTTTCTGGCGGGACGGCCCCGTGACGCGACATTTTATGGTGCCGAAACCCGGGAATTTTGGAAATCGTTAGGCTTTGTTTTTATTTAATTTATTTCAGTATCGTTCAATGTAATCATGCCAGAAAGTGCAATAACCACGAGACAGAATTTCGAATCGCGTCTATCCCGTCTGCGATTCAAACGGGACCAGTCCAAGGCTACCCTTTCAGTCGCATATGATTTAGTACGTGAATTGAGCGAATACCAGGGGCGTGTAAAGGAACGTCCTAACTATAGGATATTTTCGGCCAGTAGTTCTAGTTTAAAGGAGGTCTATCGTAGTTTCATGGATGAAAACCTAGCAATCTTTGAGCACTTCAATAATTGCAATCGTGCATATGATAGATTCCGTACTGGCAAAGGAGTTAGAGGATAAGTATTATTTTGTATTGTCTGTTTTTGAAGGATTGACATCGTCCATGAGTGATGTGGACGGGGAAGCCAGTTCCCCTGTGCCTTTTTAAGGATGTAGACTTCCAGCCATTGACGTTCCGAAGTTTTCCGGGTTGTTTTCTTGTATTTCTGTATTTAAATCGGTGGTACATTACCGGAATGTTATATCCGCAATAGAAAAGTTTTCCAATCTAAAATCTTCTCTCCAAGGGAAGGCATTGGCGATAATTGCCTCTGTTCCATTTGGTGAAGTGCACTGTCCATCAGCCTGGAGAGAATTAACATTTGTGCGTTGAGTTCTTCTTGGCATCCTTTATTTAAATTCCCTCGTTATATTGAAATGGATTACAATCAACGTTCAACATTCGTGCGTTCAAAAGGGTTATGCCTCAATTGTTTAGGGCCTGGGCATTGGGCCCCAACCTGTCTAGTAAGAGGTGTCAAAGATGTAAGCGATACCATCATGCGTCGTGACATAATTCTGCCGAGGACGGGAACTCAGTCGGCGCGAAGGACGCAGGAAAGGTTCCCACCGGATCACGGGACGGTACTCACGAGGGTATTTCTTCGTCAAAACCATCTATAGTACCTCACCCTCACCCCCTGTAATTACAACGTCATGCACTCCGAGTGATCTGCAGCATACTACACTTCTGGGCACAGCGGTAGCCTTGATTCAGGCGGGTAGTGGGGCGTGGGAACGCATTAGAATTCTAATACATCCTGGGCCCCTGGGTCTATTATCGCATCCTCGGCTGTAGGGAGACTGCCCTTAACCGTATCTGCCTACGAGCTATTTGGATTAGCTCATGTTCCACTGCAACCACCCAAAGGTCAGGTTTTATGCTCTTTGTCACCAAGACATGTGTCAACCCCAGTACTCACTACGAAGTCGGTTGTAGTATCCGAGGTCATAAATAGACTTCCTACAGTTCTGCTCCCGCACTATATTTTCAAAAAAAATTCTTATTTGCATCTCGCAGATCCCGAGTTCGATAGGCCAGCTCCCGTGGAAATGGTATTGGGTATGGATTTATTTCCTAGGATTCTTCTTGGTGGGCGGAAATCATTGTCTAACGCAAATGTGATAGCTCATGAATTCTGTTTTCGGTTGGATTATAATTGGAAGTTGTCCAACCATCGCCCCCCCGCCTCCTCCTCATGTTATTTCGTTGGCTATTTGTAAGAGGGAGACGCCTATTCTTAATCAGTTAAAAAGGTTTTGGGAGATGGAAGAAGTAAAGCTCGAAATTCGACCGAGATCCGAAGACTTGCAATGCGAAGTGGGGTTTCAAAATACACATCGTCGTAAACCAGACGGTAGATATGAAGTTATGCTGCCATTTAAGGCATATCCTCCCGCTCTGGGAGATTCTCACGGCCATGCTGTTACGCGATGGATGGATACGGAGCGCCGAGGAACTCCCGTTTCAAGGGGGAGTATCATAACTTCATGGAAGAATACGAATCGCTGGGACATATGTCCCGGATCGTATTATCTGCCCCATCATGCCGTGTTCAAGGCTGCTTCTCAAGGCGGTCAAATGCGTGTTGTTTTCGATGGCGAAAACATCACTCGGGAATTCACTGAATGATGTATTAGAGACCGGTCCCAAATTTCAAAGGGACATTTTTGACATTTTAATCGGATTTAGGACACACGAGGTCGCGTTTATTGCCGATATTTCCAAAATGTATCGACAAATTGTGATACATCCCGACCATTGTCCGAATCAACACGTTGTCTTCCGAGAGGATCCATCGTCTTCGTTGGTAGATTATCAATTAAAGACTGTGACCTATGGATATGTTTCTTCGCCTTTTCTAGCAATTAGAACTTTACATCAGCTCGCTAGTGATGAAGGAAAAAATGTCCCTTTCGCCTCACAGGTACTCCTGCATGACACGTATGCGGATGACATCGTCACGGGAGCGAGCTCGGTTCGGGATGCGCTAGATTTGCAAACCCAATTAATTTCCTTGCTGTTATCGGGAGGTTTTTCTCTAGGAAAATGGGCAAGCAATGCTCCAGAATTACTAATTAATATTCCCGAGGAGAAACGGGTAGCAATTTTGAATTTTGATTCGGACGATGTTTGCCTTGGAAAGGTTTTGGGAATGTACTACTGGTCACCCGAATCCGATACATTTTCCTACCACGTCAATTTTGATGCTGTGGTAAATTCAAAAAGAAAGCTGTTATCGAACATTGCAAGAATTTTTGACCCTATTGGGGCCTTGTCTCCCATAACATGAAGGGCTAAAGCTTTGATGCAATCGCTATGGAATGAAAAGTTATCTTGGGATGATTCCCTTCCAGAAGGCATTAGGACTCAATGGGATAATTTTGTCTCTCAGAGTCATTTACTGCAACAGATTCCTCGTTACATATATTTCCACAGTCTCCTTCAAAGGCGTGTAACGACGTTTATTTTCGTTTCAAAACTCTCTATTCTTTCCAATACAATGTTCCTTGATGCATCCAGCATCCTTCATCAAATCCAATTGCCCCAACAATCTCCTCTTCTCCCATCAACAACTCCCCAGCATCCACAACACAATTCAAATCAAACGTTACAGTCTTCCTCCACCGTTTAAAGAATTTTGTTCAGCGATGTTTAAATACTTACATCACTGGACAAAATTTTACTGAGATCCCGTTTTCGTACCCCTTTGCCAAATGGCGCCACACCCGAACACGGTTCCCGACTTCCAGACTTTTGACATGCATCGCACTTTCGTATGTAATTTTCGAGGTCAACATACCACTTTGGCCAATAAAAATAACGCGCTAGTTGACTTTTTGATTTTGTAACACCTAAATGAGCAAGCGTTGTCTCAAGACATAGTCGTAAAATCTGAGTTCTAAACTACGTTGGTATTACAACTAAATTCTTCATTTCATTTAACTTATCTTTTCTTCTCAGGACAAGCACTTTACTTCTTAGAAAAAATACTTCTTCATTGTTGCTGTCTGCCCCGTCAGGTTTTAATTCCAGAAAACATTCCTGTAACGATGGGTCATTTTTCTGTGCTTCAATTAATTCCTCTTGTCCTATTGAGATCCCGCTATTCACCTCTTTCAGCGTTCTGTCGACTTCAAACCGGCATCCTCCTTCTTGATTTGAGTCTCTATCCCATATCTCTCCTGAAATTTCCTTACTTTCCCCTTCTTCTTCCATATGCTTTATCCGTTCAGCTTCTATTTCACCTCTTCTCTTTGCCGCTCCAGTCTGCAACGTATTTAACCAATGCTTTTGCTCTTGCTCTGATTGACATTTTTCAATTAGTCCTGCGGTAGTATTTCCCAAAATCTAAACACCGCGATCCAAATCATTCTGTACTACACCACAGCTTTCCCAAATACTCGACCGAACTCTCCAATTACTTCTACTTCTGCTATAGGAAGATAACGATCGCGTACCACTAAAGCTTGCTGTATCCACACAGTTTCTCCCGTATACATGTGTGGGGCAACATATTTCTGGACCACTACATTGATTGTTGCACCAGTATCTCGTAATATCATCATTGGATATCCATTTACCATTCCCTCTGACAAGTATTTACCGAGCATCTTTTCATTATTTTCATGTTTTAAAGAACCAACGAATTCTCTTTCTTCCTTGTCCTTCGGTTTTTTTGTTTGGGCAATTTGCAAGGAAATGTTGAGTGGAACCACACCCGTAGCACTTGGGCGGAAACCTCTTTTCAAAATTTAGTCCCGAAGGCGAAAATTTAGACATCATTTCCATACCCAAGTCACATCTTTCTTCTTCAGAATTTACAGAAGCAGTCTTCGGCTTTGTAAACTGGATCCTCTTATTCTGTTGATCCTTAAAGTATTGATCCGTGGTTTTCCGTCCCATGCTTTCTCGAATAGCATCAAAATTATCTAGCTTCTCAGCCAAAACATTTGGCTCCTTAAAATTTTGCCATTCGTCTATTACATGATCTCGCACCGCACTTTTCTTATCATCTGATCAGTCACCATCAGTCTTTTTAACTCCTCAAATGAATTCACATTCATGCCTTCAACCCATCCTTGGAAATAATTAGTCAATTTATATACCACATCGTAGTTCATGGCTATTTATGCAATATTTCATACCAAAAGTAAATATTCCTAATCTGAGTATTTTTTCAAACCGGAATTCTTCCAAATGAAATGTATTTTCACCGCATTTTTTCAACTAAAATTGATTTCTCCCCACTGGTCAGCGAAGTTCACAGCTTCTAATGCAATATTTCATAGGAAAAGTAAATATTCCTAATCTGAGTTTTTTTCTCAATACTGAAATCTTTCAATAGAAATTTATTTTAACCGCTTTTTTTCAACTAAAATTGATTTCTCGCTACTGATCAGCGTAGTTCACGGCTGTTTATGCAATATTTCATAGCAAAAGTAAATATTCCTAATCTGTATATTTTTCTCAAACCTGAATTCTTCCAAATAAAATTTATTTCCACCCCTTTTTTTTTTAACTAAAATTGACTTCTCGCCACTGATCAGCGTAGTTCACAGCTATTTATGCAATATTTCACGCAAAAGTAAATATCTCTAATCTGAGTATTTTTCTCAATCCTGAATTCATCTAAATAAAATTTATTTTCACCGCTTTTATTCAACTAAAATTGACTTCTCGCCACTGATCAGCGTAGTTCACGGCTATTTGTGCAATATTTGAAGCAAAAGTAAATATCTCTAATCTGAGTATTTTTCTCAATCCTGAATTCATCCAAATAAAAATTATTTTCACCGCTTTTATTCAACAAAAATTGACTTCTAGTATCTGATCAGCGTAGTTCACGGCTATTTGTGCAATATTTGAAGCAAAAGTAAATATCTCTAATCTGAGTATTTTTCTCAATCCTGAATTCATCCAAATAAAATTTATTTTCACCGCTTTTATTCAACAAAAATTGACTTCTCGCCACTGATCAGCGTAGTTCACGGCTATTTGTGCAACATTTGAAGCAAAAGTAAATATCTCTAATCTGAGTATTTTTCTCAATCCTGAATTCATCCAAATAAAATTTATTTTCACCGCTTTTATTCAACTAAAATTGACTTCTCGCATCTGATCAGAGTAGTTCACGGCTATTTATGCAATATTTCAAGCAAAAGTAAATATCTCTAATCTGAGTATTTTTCTCAATCATGAATTCATCCAAATAAAATTTATTTTAACCGCTTTTATTCAACAAAAATTGACTTCTAGTATCTGATCAGCGTAGTTCACGGCTATTTATGCAATATTTGAAGCAAAAGTAAATATCTCTAATCTGAGTATTTTTCTCAATCCTGAATTCATCCAAATAAAATTTATTTTCACCGCTTTTATTCAACTAAAATTGACTTCTCGCCACTGATCAGCGTAGTTCACGGCTATTTGTGCAATATTTGAAGCAAAAGTAAATATCTCTAATCTGAGTATTTTTCTCAATCCTGAATTCATCCAAATAAAATTTATTTTCACCGCTTTTATTCAACAAAAATTGACTTCTCGCCACTGATCAGCGTAGTTCACGGGTATTTGTGCAATATTTGAAGCAAAAGTAAAAATCTCTAATCTGAGTATTTTTCTCAATCCTGAATTCATCCAAATAAAATTTATTTTCACCGCTTTTATTCAACTAAAATTGACTTCTCGCATCTGATCAGAGTAGTTCACGGCTATTTATGCAATATTTCAAGCAAAAGTAAATATCTCTAATCTGAGTATTTTTCTCAATCCTGAATTCATCCAAATAAAATTTATTTTAACCGCTTTTATTCAACAAAAATTGACTTCTAGTATCTGATCAGCGGAGTTCACGGCTATTTATGCAATATTTGAAGCAAAAGTAAATATCTCTAATCTGAGTATTTTTCTCAATCCTGAATTCATCCAAATAAAATTTATTTTCACCGCTTTTATTCAACTAAAATTGACTTCTCGCCACTGATCAGCGTAGTTCACGGCTATTTGTGCAATATTTGAAGCAAAAGTAAATATCTCTAATCTGAGTATTTTTCTCAATCCTGAATTCATCCAAATAAAATTTATTTTCACCGCTTTTATTCAACAAAAATTGACTTCTCGCCACTGATCAGCGTAGTTCACGGGTATTTGTGCAATATTTGAAGCAAAAGTAAATATCTCTAATCTGAGTATTTTTCTCAATCCTGAATTCATCCAAATGAAATTTATTTTCACCGCTTTTATTCAACTAAAATTGACTTCTCGCATCTGATCAGAGTAGTTCACGGCTATTTGTGCAATATTTGAAGCAAAAGTAAATATCTCTAATCTGAGTATTTTTCTCAATCCTGAATTCATCCAAATAAAATTTATTTTCACCGCTTTTATTCAACAAAAATTGACTTCTCGCCACTGATCAGCGTAGTTCACGGCTATTTGTGCAATATTTGAAGCAAAAGTAAATATCTCTAATCTGAGTATTTTTCTCAATCCTGAATTCATCCAAATAAAATTTATTTTCACCGCTTTTATTCAACAAAAATTGACTTCTCGCCACTGATCAGCGTAGTTCACGGCTATTTGTGCAATATTTGAAGCAAAAGTAAATATCTCTAATCTGAGTATTTTTCTCAATCCTGAATTCATCCAAATAAAATTTATTTTCACCGCTTTTATTCAACAAAAATTGACTTCTCGCCACTGATCAGCGTAGTTCACGGCTATTTGTGCAATATTTGAAGCAAAAGTAAATATCTCTAATCTGAGTATTTTTCTCAATCCTGAATTCATCCAAATAAAATTTATTTTCACCGCTTTTATTCAACTAAAATTGACTTCTCGCATCTGATCAGAGTAGTTCACGGCTATTTATGCCATATTTGAAGCAAAAGTAAATATCTCTAATCTGAGTATTTTTCTCAATCCTGAATTCATCCAAATAAAATTTATTTTCACCGCTTTTATTCAACTAAAATTGACTTCTCGCATCTGATCAGAGTAGTTCACGGCTATTTATGCAATATTTCAAGCAAAAGTAAATATCTCTAATCTGAGTATTTTTCTCAATCATGAATTCATCCAAATAAAATTTATTTTAACCGCTTTTATTCAACAAAAATTGACTTCTAGTATCTGATCAGCGTAGTTCACGGCTATTTATGCAATATTTGAAGCAAAAGTAAATATCTCTAATCTGAGTATTTTTCTCAATCCTGAATTCATCCAAATAAAATTTATTTTCACCGCTTTTATTCAACAAAAATTGACTTCTCGCCACTGATCAGCGTAGTTCACGGCTATTTGTGCAACATTTGAAGCAAAAGTAAATATCTCTAATCTGAGTATTTTTCTCAATCCTGAATTCATCCAAATAAAATTTATTTTCACCGCTTTTATTCAACTAAAATTGACTTCTCGCATCTGATCAGAGTAGTTCACGGCTATTTATGCAATATTTCAAGCAAAAGTAAATATCTCTAATCTGAGTATTTTTCTCAATCATGAATTCATCCAAATAAAATTTATTTTAACCGCTTTTATTCAACAAAAATTGACTTCTAGTATCTGATCAGCGTAGTTCACGGCTATTTATGCAATATTTGAAGCAAAAGTAAATATCTCTAATCTGAGTATTTTTCTCAATCCTGAATTCATCCAAATAAAATTTATTTTCACCGCTTTTATTCAACTAAAATTGACTTCTCGCATCTGATCAGAGTAGTTCACGGCTATTTATGCAATATTTCAAGCAAAAGTAAATATCTCTAATCTGAGTATTTTTCTCAATCCTGAATTCATCCAAATAAAATTTATTTTCACCGCTTTTATTCAACAAAAATTGACTTCTCGCCACTGATCAGCGTAGTTCACGGCTATTTGTGCAATATTTGAAGCAAAAGTAAATATCTCTAATCTGAGTATTTTTCTCAATCCTGAATTCATCCAAATAAAATTTATTTTCACCGCTTTTATTCGACTAAAATTGACTTCTCGCATCTGATCAGAGTAGTTCACGGCTATTTGTGCAATATTTGAAGCAAAAGTAAATATCTCTAATCTGAGTATTTTTCTCAATCCTGAATTCATCCAAATAAAATTTATTTTCACCGCTTTTATTCAACAAAAATTGACTTCTCGCCACTGATCAGCGTAGTTCACGGCTATTTGTGCAATATTTGAAGCAAAAGTAAATATCTCTAATCTGAGTATTTTTCTCAATCCTGAATTCATCCAAATAAAATTTATTTTCACCGCTTTTATTCAACAAAAATTGACTTCTCGCCACTGATCAGCGTAGTTCACGGCTATTTGTGCAATATTTGAAGCAAAAGTAAATATCTCTAATCTGAGTATTTTTCTCAATCCTGAATTCATCCAAATAAAATTTATTTTCACCGCTTTTATTCAACAAAAATTGACTTCTCGCCACTGATCAGCGTAGTTCACGGCTATTTGTGCAATATTTGAAGCAAAAGTAAATATCTCTAATCTGAGTATTTTTCTCAATCCTGAATTCATCCAAATAAAATTTATTTTCACCGCTTTTATTCAACAAAAATTGACTTCTCGCATCTGATCAGAGTAGTTCACGGCTATTTATGCCATATTTGAAGCAAAAGTAAATATCTCTAATCTGAGTATTTTTCTCAATCCTGAATTCATCCAAATAAAATTTATTTTCACCGCTTTTATTCAACTAAAATTGACTTCTCGCATCTGATCAGAGTAGTTCACGGCTATTTATGCAATATTTCAAGCAAAAGTAAATATCTCTAATCTGAGTATTTTTCTCAATCATGAATTCATCCAAATAAAATTTATTTTAACCGCTTTTATTCAACAAAAATTGACTTCTAGTATCTGATCAGCGTAGTTCACGGCTATTTATGCAATATTTGAAGCAAAAGTAAATATCTCTAATCTGAGTATTTTTCTCAATCCTGAATTCATCCAAATAAAATTTATTTTCACCGCTTTTATTCAACAAAAATTGACTTCTCGCCACTGATCAGCGTAGTTCACGGCTATTTGTGCAACATTTGAAGCAAAAGTAAATATCTCTAATCTGAGTATTTTTCTCAATCCTGAATTCATCCAAATAAAATTTATTTTCACCGCTTTTATTCAACTAAAATTGACTTCTCGCATCTGATCAGAGTAGTTCACGGCTATTTATGCAATATTTCAAGCAAAAGTAAATATCTCTAATCTGAGTATTTTTCTCAATCATGAATTCATCCAAATAAAATTTATTTTAACCGCTTTTATTCAACAAAAATTGACTTCTAGTATCTGATCAGCGTAGTTCACGGCTATTTATGCAATATTTGAAGCAAAAGTAAATATCTCTAATCTGAGTATTTTTCTCAATCCTGAATTCATCCAAATAAAATTTATTTTCACCGCTTTTATTCAACTAAAATTGACTTCTCGCCACTGATCAGCGTAGTTCACGGCTATTTGTGCAATATTTGAAGCAAAAGTAAATATCTCTAATCTGAGTATTTTTCTCAATCCTGAATTCATCCAAATAAAATTTATTTTCACCGCTTTTATTCAACAAAAATTGACTTCTCGCCACTGATCAGCGTAGTTCACGGGTATTTGTGCAATATTTGAAGCAAAAGTAAAAATCTCTAATCTGAGTATTTTTCTCAATCCTGAATTCATCCAAATAAAATTTATTTTCACCGCTTTTATTCAACTAAAATTGACTTCTCGCATCTGATCAGAGTAGTTCACGGCTATTTATGCAATATTTCAAGCAAAAGTAAATATCTCTAATCTGAGTATTTTTCTCAATCCTGAATTCATCCAAATAAAATTTATTTTAACCGCTTTTATTCAACAAAAATTGACTTCTAGTATCTGATCAGCGGAGTTCACGGCTATTTATGCAATATTTGAAGCAAAAGTAAATATCTCTAATCTGAGTATTTTTCTCAATCCTGAATTCATCCAAATAAAATTTATTTTCACCGCTTTTATTCAACTAAAATTGACTTCTCGCCACTGATCAGCGTAGTTCACGGCTATTTGTGCAATATTTGAAGCAAAAGTAAATATCTCTAATCTGAGTATTTTTCTCAATCCTGAATTCATCCAAATAAAATTTATTTTCACCGCTTTTATTCAACAAAAATTGACTTCTCGCCACTGATCAGCGTAGTTCACGGGTATTTGTGCAATATTTGAAGCAAAAGTAAATATCTCTAATCTGAGTATTTTTCTCAATCCTGAATTCATCCAAATGAAATTTATTTTCACCGCTTTTATTCAACTAAAATTGACTTCTCGCATCTGATCAGAGTAGTTCACGGCTATTTGTGCAATATTTGAAGCAAAAGTAAATATCTCTAATCTGAGTATTTTTCTCAATCCTGAATTCATCCAAATAAAATTTATTTTCACCGCTTTTATTCAACAAAAATTGACTTCTCGCCACTGATCAGCGTAGTTCACGGCTATTTGTGCAATATTTGAAGCAAAAGTAAATATCTCTAATCTGAGTATTTTTCTCAATCCTGAATTCATCCAAATAAAATTTATTTTCACCGCTTTTATTCAACAAAAATTGACTTCTCGCCACTGATCAGCGTAGTTCAGGGCTATTTGTGCAATATTTGAAGCAAAAGTAAATATCTCTAATCTGAGTATTTTTCTCAATCCTGAATTCATCCAAATAAAATTTATTTTCACCGCTTTTATTCAACAAAAATTGACTTCTCGCCACTGATCAGCGTAGTTCACGGCTATTTGTGCAATATTTGAAGCAAAAGTAAATATCTCTAATCTGAGTATTTTTCTCAATCCTGAATTCATCCAAATAAAATTTATTTTCACCGCTTTTATTCAACTAAAATTGACTTCTCGCATCTGATCAGAGTAGTTCACGGCTATTTATGCCATATTTGAAGCAAAAGTAAATATCTCTAATCTGAGTATTTTTCTCAATCCTGAATTCATCCAAATAAAATTTATTTTCACCGCTTTTATTCAACAAAAATTGACTTCTCGCCACTGATCAGCGTAGTTCACGGCTATTTATGCAATATTTCAAGCAAAAGTAAATATCTCTAATCTGAGTATTTTTCTCAATCCTGAATTCATCCAAATAAAATTTATTTTCACCGCTTTTATTCAACTAAAATTGACTTCTTGCCACTGATCAGCGTAGTTCACGGCTATTTGTGCAATATTTGAAGCAAAAGTAAATATCTCTAATCTGAGTATTTTTCTCAATCCTGAATTCATCCAAATAAAATTTATTTTCACCGCTTTTATTCAACTAAAATTGACTTCTCGCATCTGATCAGCGTAGTTCACGGCTATTTGTGCAATATTTGAAGCAAAAGTAAATATCTCTAATCTGAGTATTTTTCTCAATCCTGAATTCATCCAAATAAAATTTATTTTCACCGCTTTTATTCAACAAAAATTGACTTCTCGCCACTGATCAGCGTAGTTCACGGCTATTTGTGCAATATTTGAAGCAAAAGTAAATATCTCTAATCTGAGTATTTTTCTCAATCCTGAATTCATCCAAATAAAATTTATTTTCACCGCTTTTATTCAACTAAAATTGACTTCTCGCATCTGATCAGAGTAGTTCACGGCTATTTATGCCATATTTGAAGCAAAAGTAAATATCTCTAATCTGAGTATTTTTCTCAATCCTGAATTCATCCAAATAAAATTTATTTTCACCGCTTTTATTCGACTAAAATTGACTTCTCGCATCTGATCAGAGTAGTTCACGGCTATTTATGCAATATTTCAAGCAAAAGTAAATATCTCTAATCTGAGTATTTTTCTCAATCCTGAATTCATCCAAATAAAATTTATTTTCACCGCTTTTATTCAACAAAAATTGACTTCTCGCCACTGATCAGCGTAGTTCACGGCTATTTGTGCAATATTTGAAGCAAAAGTAAATATCTCTAATCTGAGTATTTTTCTCAATCCTGAATTCATCCAAATAAAATTTATTTTCACCGCTTTTATTCGACTAAAATTGACTTCTCGCATCTGATCAGAGTAGTTCACGGCTATTTATGCAATATTTCAAGCAAAAGTAAATATCTCTAATCTGAGTATTTTTCTCAATCCTGAATTCATCCAAATAAAATTTATTTTCACCGCTTTTATTCAACTAAAATTGACTTCTCGCCACTGATCAGCGTAGTTCACGGCTATTTGTGCAATATTTGAAGCAAAAGTAAATATCTCTAATCTGAGTATTTTTCTCAATCCTGAATTCATCCAAATAAAATTTATTTTCACCGCTTTTATTCGACTAAAATTGACTTCTCGCATCTGATCAGAGTAGTTCACGGCTATTTATGCCATATTTGAAGCAAAAGTAAATATCTCTAATCTGAGTATTTTTCTCAATCCTGAATTCATCCAAATAAAATTTATTTTCACCGCTTTTATTCGACTAAAATTGACTTCTCGCATCTGATCAGAGTAGTTCACGGCTATTTATGCAATATTTCAAGCAAAAGTAAATATCTCTAATCTGAGTATTTTTCTCAATCCTGAATTCATCCAAATAAAATTTATTTTCACCGCTTTTATTCAACTAAAATTGACTTCTCGCCACTGATCAGCGTAGTTCACGGCTATTTGTGCAATATTTGAAGCAAAAGTAAATATCTCTAATCTGAGTATTTTTCTCAATCCTGAATTCATCCAAATAAAATTTATTTTCACCGCTTTTATTCAACTAAAATTGACTTCTCGCATCTGATCAGAGTAGTTCACGGCTATTTATGCAATATTTCAAGCAAAAGTAAATATCTCTAATCTGAGTATTTTTCTCAATCCTGAATTCATCCAAATAAAATTTATTTTAACCGCTTTTATTCAACAAAAATTGACTTCTAGTATCTGATCAGCGGAGTTCACGGCTATTTATGCAATATTTGAAGCAAAAGTAAATATCTCTAATCTGAGTATTTTTCTCAATCCTGAATTCATCCAAATAAAATTTATTTTCACCGCTTTTATTCAACTAAAATTGACTTCTCGCCACTGATCAGCGTAGTTCACGGCTATTTGTGCAATATTTGAAGCAAAAGTAAATATCTCTAATCTGAGTATTTTTCTCAATCCTGAATTCATCCAAATAAAATTTATTTTCACCGCTTTTATTCAACAAAAATTGACTTCTCGCCACTGATCAGCGTAGTTCACGGGTATTTGTGCAATATTTGAAGCAAAAGTAAATATCTCTAATCTGAGTATTTTTCTCAATCCTGAATTCATCCAAATGAAATTTATTTTCACCGCTTTTATTCAACTAAAATTGACTTCTCGCATCTGATCAGAGTAGTTCACGGCTATTTGTGCAATATTTGAAGCAAAAGTAAATATCTCTAATCTGAGTATTTTTCTCAATCCTGAATTCATCCAAATAAAATTTATTTTCACCGCTTTTATTCAACAAAAATTGACTTCTCGCCACTGATCAGCGTAGTTCACGGCTATTTGTGCAATATTTGAAGCAAAAGTAAATATCTCTAATCTGAGTATTTTTCTCAATCCTGAATTCATCCAAATAAAATTTATTTTCACCGCTTTTATTCAACAAAAATTGACTTCTCGCCACTGATCAGCGTAGTTCACGGGTATTTGTGCAATATTTGAAGCAAAAGTAAATATCTCTAATCTGAGTATTTTTCTCAATCCTGAATTCATCCAAATAAAATTTATTTTCACCGCTTTTATTCAACTAAAATTGACTTCTCGCATCTGATCAGAGTAGTTCACGGCTATTTATGCCATATTTGAAGCAAAAGTAAATATCTCTAATCTGAGTATTTTTCTCAATCCTGAATTCATCCAAATAAAATTTATTTTCACCGCTTTTATTCAACAAAAATTGACTTCTCGCCACTGATCAGCGTAGTTCACGGCTATTTATGCAATATTTCAAGCAAAAGTAAATATCTCTAATCTGAGTATTTTTCTCAATCCTGAATTCATCCAAATAAAATTTATTTTCACCGCTTTTATTCAACAAAAATTGACTTCTCGCCACTGATCAGCGTAGTTCACGGCTATTTGTGCAATATTTGAAGCAAAAGTAAATATCTCTAATCTGAGTATTTTTCTCAATCCTGAATTCATCCAAATAAAATTTATTTTCACCGCTTTTATTCAACTAAAATTGACTTCTCGCATCTGATCAGAGTAGTTCACGGCTATTTATGCCATATTTGAAGCAAAAGTAAATATCTCTAATCTGAGTATTTTTCTCAATCCTGAATTCATCCAAATAAAATTTATTTTCACCGCTTTTATTCGACTAAAATTGACTTCTCGCATCTGATCAGAGTAGTTCACGGCTATTTATGCAATATTTCAAGCAAAAGTAAATATCTCTAATCTGAGTATTTTTCTCAATCCTGAATTCATCCAAATAAAATTTATTTTCACCGCTTTTATTCAACAAAAATTGACTTCTCGCCACTGATCAGCGTAGTTCACGGCTATTTATGCAATATTTCAAGCAAAAGTAAATATCTCTAATCTGAGTATTTTTCTCAATCCTGAATTCATCCAAATAAAATTTATTTTCACCGCTTTTATTCAACTAAAATTGACTTCTCGCCACTGATCAGCGTAGTTCACGGCTATTTATGCAATATTTCAAGCAAAAGTAAATATCTCTAATCTGAGTATTTTTCTCAATCCTGAATTCATCCAAATAAAATTTATTTTCACCGCTTTTATTCAACTAAAATTGACTTCTCGCATCTGATCAGAGTAGTTCACGGCTATTTATGCCATATTTGAAGCAAAAGTAAATATCTCTAATCTGAGTATTTTTCTCAATCCTGAATTCATCCAAATAAAATTTATTTTCACCGCTTTTATTCGACTAAAATTGACTTCTCGCATCTGATCAGAGTAGTTCACGGCTATTTATGCAATATTTCAAGCAAAAGTAAATATCTCTAATCTGAGTATTTTTCTCAATCCTGAATTCATCCAAATAAAATTTATTTTCACCGCTTTTATTCAACAAAAATTGACTTCTCGCCACTGATCAGCGTAGTTCACGGGTATTTGTGCAATATTTGAAGCAAAAGTAAATATCTCTAATCTGAGTATTTTTCTCAATCCTGAATTCATCCAAATAAAATTTATTTTCACCGCTTTTATTCAACTAAAATTGACTTCTCGCATCTGATCAGAGTAGTTCACGGCTATTTATGCAATATTTCAAGCAAAAGTAAATATCTCTAATCTGAGTATTTTTCTCAATCCTGAATTCATCCAAATAAAATATATTTTCACCGCTTTTATTCAACAAAAATTGACTTCTCGCATCTGATCAGAGTAGTTCACGGCTATTTATGCAATATTTCAAGCAAAAGTAAATATCTCTAATCTGAGTATTTTTCTCAATCCTGAATTCATCCAAATAAAATTTATTTTCACCGCTTTTATTCAACTAAAATTGACTTCTTGCCACTGATCAGCGTAGTTCACGGCTATTTGTGCAATATTTGAAGCAAAAGTAAATATCTCTAATCTGAGTATTTTTCTCAATCCTGAATTCATCCAAATAAAATTTATTTTCACCGCTTTTATTCAACAAAAATTGACTTCTCGCCACTGATCAGCGTAGTTCACGGCTATTTGTGCAATATTTGAAGCAAAAGTAAATATCTCTAATCTGAGTATTTTTCTCAATCCTGAATTCATCCAAATAAAATTTATTTTCACCGCTTTTATTCAACTAAAATTGACTTCTCGCATCTGATCAGAGTAGTTCACGGCTATTTATGCCATATTTGAAGCAAAAGTAAATATCTCTAATCTGAGTATTTTTCTCAATCCTGAATTCATCCAAATAAAATTTATTTTCACCGCTTTTATTCGACTAAAATTGACTTCTCGCATCTGATCAGAGTAGTTCACGGCTATTTATGCAATATTTCAAGCAAAAGTAAATATCTCTAATCTGAGTATTTTTCTCAATCCTGAATTCATCCAAATAAAATTTATTTTCACCGCTTTTATTCAACAAAAATTGACTTCTCGCCACTGATCAGCGTAGTTCACGGCTATTTATGCAATATTTCAAGCAAAAGTAAATATCTCTAATCTGAGTATTTTTCTCAATCCTGAATTCATCCAAATAAAATTTATTTTCACCGCTTTTATTCAACTAAAATTGACTTCTCGCCACTGATCAGCGTAGTTCACGGCTATTTATGCAATATTTCAAGCAAAAGTAAATATCTCTAATCTGAGTATTTTTCTCAATCCTGAATTCATCCAAATAAAATTTATTTTCACCGCTTTTATTCAACTAAAATTGACTTCTCGCATCTGATCAGAGTAGTTCACGGCTATTTCTGCAATATTTCAAGCAAAAGTAAATATCTCTAATCTGAGTATTTTTCTCAATCCTGAATTCATCCAAATAAAATTTATTTTAACCGCTTTTATTCAACAAAAATTGACTTCTAGTATCTGATCAGCGTAGTTCACGGCTATTTATGCAATATTTGAAGCAAAAGTAAATATCTCTAATCTGAGTATTTTTCTCAATCCTGAATTCATCCAAATAAAATTTATTTTCACCGCTTTTATTCAACTAAAATTGACTTCTCGCCACTGATCAGCGTAGTTCACGGCTATTTGTGCAATATTTGAAGCAAAAGTAAATATCTCTAATCTGAGTATTTTTCTCAATCCTGAATTCATCCAAATAAAATTTATTTTCACCGCTTTTATTCAACAAAAATTGACTTCTCGCCACTGATCAGCGTAGTTCACGGGTATTTGTGCAATATTTGAAGCAAAAGTAAATATCTCTAATCTGAGTATTTTTCTCAATCCTGAATTCATCCAAATGAAATTTATTTTCACCGCTTTTATTCAACTAAAATTGACTTCTCGCATCTGATCAGAGTAGTTCACGGCTATTTGTGCAATATTTGAAGCAAAAGTAAATATCTCTAATCTGAGTATTTTTCTCAATCCTGAATTCATCCAAATAAAATTTATTTTCACCGCTTTTATTCAACTAAAATTGACATCTCGCATCTGATCAGAGTAGTTCACGGCTATTTATGCAATATTTTAAGCAAAAGTAAATATCTCTAATCTGAGTATTTTTCTCAATCCTGAATTCATCCAAATAAAATTTATTTTCACCGCTTTTATTCAACAAAAATTGACTTCTCGCCACTGATCAGCGTAGTTCACGGCTATTTGTGCAACATTTGAAGCAAAAGTAAATATCTCTAATCTGAGTATTTTTCTCAATCCTGAATTCATCCAAATAAAATTTATTTTCACCGCTTTTATTCAACTAAAATTGACTTCTCGCATCTGATCAGAGTAGTTCACGGCTATTTATGCAATATTTCAAGCAAAAGTAAATATCTCTAATCTGAGTATTTTTCTCAATCCTGAATTCATCCAAATAAAATTTATTTTAACCGCTTTTATTCAACTAAAATTGACTTCTCGCATCTGATCAGCGTAGTTCACGGCTATTTATGCAATATTTGAAGCAAAAGTAAATATCTCTAATCTGAGTATTTTTCTCAATCCTGAATTCATCCAAATAAAATTTATTTTCACCGCTTTTATTCAACTAAAATTGACTTCTCGCCACTGATCAGCGTAGTTCACGGCTATTTGTGCAATATTTGAAGCAAAAGTAAATATCTCTAATCTGAGTATTTTTCTCAATCCTGAATTCATCCAAATAAAATTTATTTTCACCGCTTTTATTCAACAAAAATTGACTTCTCGCCACTGATCAGCGTAGTTCACGGGTATTTGTGCAATATTTGAAGCAAAAGTAAAAATCTCTAATCTGAGTATTTTTCTCAATCCTGAATTCATCCAAATAAAATATATTTTCACCGCTTTTATTCAACTAAAATTGACTTCTCGCATCTGATCAGAGTAGTTCACGGCTATTTATGCAATATTTCAAGCAAAAGTAAATATCTCTAATCTGAGTATTTTTCTCAATCCTGAATTCATCCAAATAAAATTTATTTTAACCGCTTTTATTCAACAAAAATTGACTTCTAGTATCTGATCAGCGTAGTTCACGGCTATTTATGCAATATTTGAAGCAAAAGTAAATATCTCTAATCTGAGTATTTTTCTCAATCCTGAATTCATCCAAATAAAATTTATTTTCACCGCTTTTATTCAACTAAAATTGACTTCTCGCCACTGATCAGCGTAGTTCACGGCTATTTGTGCAATATTTGAAGCAAAAGTAAATATCTCTAATCTGAGTATTTTTCTCAATCCTGAATTCATCCAAATAAAATTTATTTTCACCGCTTTTATTCAACAAAAATTGACTTCTCGCCACTGATCAGCGTAGTTCACGGGTATTTGTGCAATATTTGAAGCAAAAGTAAATATCTCTAATCTGAGTATTTTTCTCAATCCTGAATTCATCCAAATGAAATTTATTTTCACCGCTTTTATTCAACTAAAATTGACTTCTCGCATCTGATCAGAGTAGTTCACGGCTATTTGTGCAATATTTGAAGCAAAAGTAAATATCTCTAATCTGAGTATTTTTCTCAATCCTGAATTCATCCAAATAAAATTTATTTTCACCGCTTTTATTCAACAAAAATTGACTTCTCGCCACTGATCAGCGTAGTTCACGGCTATTTGTGCAATATTTGAAGCAAAAGTAAATATCTCTAATCTGAGTATTTTTCTCAATCCTGAATTCATCCAAATAAAATTTATTTTCACCGCTTTTATTCAACAAAAATTGACTTCTCGCCACTGATCAGCGTAGTTCACGGCTATTTGTGCAATATTTGAAGCAAAAGTAAATATCTCTAATCTGAGTATTTTTCTCAATCCTGAATTCATCCAAATAAAATTTATTTTCACCGCTTTTATTCAACAAAAATTGACTTCTCGCCACTGATCAGCGTAGTTCACGGCTATTTGTGCAATATTTGAAGCAAAAGTAAATATCTCTAATCTGAGTATTTTTCTCAATCCTGAATTCATCCAAATAAAATTTATTTTCACCGCTTTTATTCAACTAAAATTGACTTCTCGCATCTGATCAGAGTAGTTCACGGCTATTTATGCCATATTTGAAGCAAAAGTAAATATCTCTAATCTGAGTATTTTTCTCAATCCTGAATTCATCCAAATAAAATTTATTTTCACCGCTTTTATTCAACAAAAATTGACTTCTCGCCACTGATCAGCGTAGTTCACGGCTATTTATGCAATATTTCAAGCAAAAGTAAATATCTCTAATCTGAGTATTTTTCTCAATCCTGAATTCATCCAAATAAAATTTATTTTCACCGCTTTTATTCAACTAAAATTGACTTCTTGCCACTGATCAGCGTAGTTCACGGCTATTTGTGCAATATTTGAAGCAAAAGTAAATATCTCTAATCTGAGTATTTTTCTCAATCCTGAATTCATCCAAATAAAATTTATTTTCACCGCTTTTATTCAACAAAAATTGACTTCTCGCCACTGATCAGCGTAGTTCACGGCTATTTGTGCAATATTTCAAGCAAAAGTAAATATCTCTAATCTGAGTATTTTTCTCAATCCTGAATTCATCCAAATAAAATTTATTTTCACCGCTTTTATTCAACAAAAATTGACTTCTCGCCACTGATCAGCGTAGTTCACGGCTATTTGTGCAATATTTGAAGCAAAAGTAAATATCTCTAATCTGAGTATTTTTCTCAATCCTGAATTCATCCAAATAAAATTTATTTTCACCGCTTTTATTCAACTAAAATTGACTTCTCGCATCTGATCAGAGTAGTTCACGGCTATTTATGCCATATTTGAAGCAAAAGTAAATATCTCTAATCTGAGTATTTTTCTCAATCCTGAATTCATCCAAATAAAATTTATTTTCACCGCTTTTATTCAACAAAAATTGACTTCTCGCCACTGATCAGCGTAGTTCACGGCTATTTATGCAATATTTCAAGCAAAAGTAAATATCTCTAATCTGAGTATTTTTCTCAATCCTGAATTCATCCAAATAAAATTTATTTTCACCGCTTTTATTCAACAAAAATTGACTTCTCGCCACTGATCAGCGTAGTTCACGGGTATTTGTGCAATATTTGAAGCAAAAGTAAAAATCTCTAATCTGAGTATTTTTCTCAATCCTGAATTCATCCAAATAAAATATATTTTCACCGCTTTTATTCAACTAAAATTGACTTCTCGCATCTGATCAGAGTAGTTCACGGCTATTTATGCAATATTTCAAGCAAAAGTAAATATCTCTAATCTGAGTATTTTTCTCAATCCTGAATTCATCCAAATAAAATTTATTTTAACCGCTTTTATTCAACAAAAATTGACTTCTAGTATCTGATCAGCGTAGTTCACGGCTATTTATGCAATATTTGAAGCAAAAGTAAATATCTCTAATCTGAGTATTTTTCTCAATCCTGAATTCATCCAAATAAAATTTATTTTCACCGCTTTTATTCGACTAAAATTGACTTCTCGCATCTGATCAGAGTAGTTCACGGCTATTTATGCAATATTTCAAGCAAAAGTAAATATCTCTAATCTGAGTATTTTTCTCAATCCTGAATTCATCCAAATAAAATTTATTTTCACCGCTTTTATTCAACAAAAATTGACTTCTCGCCACTGATCAGCGTAGTTCACGGCTATTTATGCAATATTTCAAGCAAAAGTAAATATCTCTAATCTGAGTATTTTTCTCAATCCTGAATTCATCCAAATAAAATTTATTTTCACCGCTTTTATTCAACTAAAATTGACTTCTCGCCACTGATCAGCGTAGTTCACGGCTATTTATGCAATATTTCAAGCAAAAGTAAATATCTCTAATCTGAGTATTTTTCTCAATCCTGAATTCATCCAAATAAAATTTATTTTCACCGCTTTTATTCAACTAAAATTGACTTCTCGCATCTGATCAGAGTAGTTCACGGCTATTTCTGCAATATTTCAATTAAAAGTAAATATCTCTAATCTGAGTATTTTTCTCAATCCTGAATTCATCCAAATAAAATTTATTTTCACCGCTTTTATTCAACAAAAATTGACTTCTCGCCACTGATCAGCGTAGTTCACGGCTATTTGTGCAATATTTGAAGCAAAAGTAAATATCTCTAATCTGAGTATTTTTCTCAATCCTGAATTCATCCAAATAAAATTTATTTTCACCGCTTTTATTCAACAAAAATTGACTTCTCGCCACTGATCAGCGTAGTTCACGGGTATTTGTGCAATATTTGAAGCAAAAGTAAATATCTCTAATCTGAGTATTTTTCTCAATCCTGAATTCATCCAAATAAAATTTATTTTCACCGCTTTTATTCAACTAAAATTGACTTCTCGCATCTGATCAGAGTAGTTCACGGCTATTTATGCAATATTTCAAGCAAAAGTAAATATCTCTAATCTGAGTATTTTTCTCAATCCTGAATTCATCCAAATAAAATTTATTTTCACCGCTTTTATTCAACAAAAATTGAATTCTCGCATCTGATCAGAGTAGTTCACGGCTATTTATGCAATATTTCAAGCAAAAGTAAATATCTCTAATCTGAGTATTTTTCTCAATCCTGAATTCATCCAAATAAAATTTATTTTCACCGCTTTTATTCAACTAAAATTGACATCTCGCATCTGATCAGAGTAGTTCACGGCTATTTATGCAATATTTCAAGCAAAAGTAAATATCTCTAATCTGAGTATTTTTCTCAATCCTGAATTCATCCAAATAAAATTTATTTTCACCGCTTTTATTCAACTAAAATTGACTTCTCGCATATGATCAGAGTAGTTCACGGCTATTTATGCAATATTTCAAGCAAAGTAAATATCTCTAATCTGCGTATTTTTCTCAATCCTGAATTCATCCAAATAAAATTTATTTTCACCGCTTTTATTCAACTAAAATTGACTTCTCGCATCTGATCAGAGTAGTTCACGGCTATTTATGCAATATTTCAAGCAAAAGTAAATATCTCTAATCTGAGTATTTTTCTCAATCCTGAATTCATCCGAATAAAATTTATTTTCACCGCTTTTATTCAACAAAAATTGACTTCTCGCCACTGATCAGCGTAGTTCACGGGTATTTGTGCAATATTTGAAGCAAAAGTAAATATCTCTAATCTGAGTATTTTTCTCAATCCTGAATTCATCCAAATAAAATTTATTTTCACCGCTTTTATTCAACAAAAATTGACTTCTCTCATCTGATCAGAGTAGTTCACGGCTATTTATGCAATATTTCAAGCAAAAGTAAATATCTCTAATCTGAGTATTTTTCTCAATCCTGAATTCATCCAAATAAAATTTATTTTCACCGCTTTTATTCAACTAAAATTGACTTCTCGCATCTGATCAGAGTAGTTCACGGCTATTTATGCAATATTTCAAGCAAAAGTAAATATCTCTAATCTGAGTATTTTTCTCAATCCTGAATTCATCCAAATAAAATTTATTTTCACCGCTTTTATTCAACTAAAATTGACTTCTCTCATCTGATCAGAGTAGTTCACGGCTATTTATGCAATATTTCAAGCAAAAGTAAATATCTCTAATCTGAGTATTTTTCTCAATCCTGAATTCATCCAAATAAAATTTATTTTCACCGCTTTTATTCAACAAAAATTGACTTCTCGCATCTGATCAGAGTAGTTCACGGCTATTTATGCAATATTTCAAGCAAAAGTAAATATCTCTAATCTGAGTATTTTTCTCAATCCTGAATTCATCCAAATAAAATTTATTTTCACCGCTTTTATTCAACAAAAATTGACTTCTCGCCACTGATCAGCGTAGTTCACAGCTATTTGTGCAATATTTGAAGCAAAAGTAAATATCTCTAATCTGAGTATTTTTCTCAATCCTGAATTCATCCAAATAAAACTTATTTTCACCGCTTTTATTCAACAAAAATTGACTTCTCGCATCTGATCAGAGTAGTTCACGGCTATTTATGCAATATTTCAAGCAAAAGTAAATATCTCTAATCTGAGTATTTTTCTCAATCCTGAATTCATCCAAATAAATTTTATTTTCACCGCTTTCATTCAACAAAAATTGACTTCTCGCCACTGATCAGCGTAGTTCACGGCTATTTATGCAATATTTCAAGCAAAAGTAAATATCTCTAATCTGAGTATTTTTCTCAATCCTGAATTCATCCAAATAAAACTTATTTTCACCGCTTTTATTCAACAAAAATTGACTTCTCGCATCTGATCAGAGTAGTTCACGGCTATTTATGCAATATTTCAAGCAAAAGTAAATATCTCTAATCTGAGTATTTTTCTCAATCCTGAATTCATCCAAATAAAATTTATTTTCACCGCTTTTATTCAACAAAAATTGACTTCTCGCCACTGATCAGCGTAGTTCACAGCTATTTGTGCAATATTTGAAGCAAAAGTAAATATCTCTAATCTGAGTATTTTTCTCAATCCTGAATTCATCCAAATAAAACTTATTTTCACCGCTTTTATTCAACAAAAATTGACTTCTCGCATCTGATCAGAGTAGTTCACGGCTATTTATGCAATATTTCAAGCAAAAGTAAATATCTCTAATCTGAGTATTTTTCTCAATCCTGAATTCATCCAAATAAATTTTATTTTCACCGCTTTCATTCAACAAAAATTGACTTCTCGCCACTGATCAGTGTAGTTCACGGCTATTTATGCAATATTTCAAGCAAAAGTAAATATCTCTAATCTGAGTATTTTTCTCAATCCTGAATTCATCCAAATAAATTTTATTTTCACCGCTTTCATTCAACAAAAATTGACTTCTCGCCACTGATCAGCGTAGTTCACGGGTATTTGTGCAATATTTGAAGCAAAAGTAAATATCTCTAATCTGAGTATTTTTCTCAATCCTGAATTCATCCAAATAAAATTTATTTTCACCGCTTTTATTCAACTAAAATTGACTTCTCTCATCTGATCAGAGTAGTTCACGGCTATTTATGCAATATTTCAAGCAAAAGTAAATATCTCTAATCTGAGTATTTTTCTCAATCCTGAATTCATCCAAATAAAATTTATTTTCACCGCTTTTATTCAACTAAAATTGACTTCTCGCATCTGATCAGAGTAGTTCACGGCTATTTATGCAATATTTCAAGCAAAAGTAAATATCTCTAATCTGAGTATTTTTCTCAATCCTGAATTCATCCAAATAAAATTTATTTTCACCGCTTTTATTCAACAAAAATTGACTTCTCGCATCTGATCAGAGTAGTTCACGGCTATTTATGCAATATTTCAAGCAAAAGTAAATATCTCTAATCTGAGTATTTTTCTCAATCCTGAATTCATCCAAATAAATTTTATTTTCACCGCTTTATTCAGCTAAAATTGACTTCTCGCATCTGATCAGCGTAGTTCACGGCTATTTATGCAATGTTTCAAGCAAAAGTAAATATCTCTAATCTGAGTATTTTTCTCAATCCTGAATTCATCCAAATAAAATTTATTTTCACCGCTTTTATTCAACTAAAATTGACTTCTCGCCACTGATCAGCGTAGTTCACGGCTATTTATGCAATATTTCAAGCAAAAGTAAATATCTCTAATCTGAGTATTTTTCTCAATCCTGAATTCATCCAAATAAAATTTATTTTCACCGCTTTTATTCAACAAAAATTGACTTCTCGCATCTGATCAGAGTAGTTCACGGCTATTTATGCAATATTTCAAGCAAAAGTAAATATCTCTAATCTGAGTATTTTTCTCAATCCTGAATTCATCCAAATAAAACTTATTTTCACCGCTTTTATTCAACAAAAATTGACTTCTCGCATCTGATCAGAGTAGTTCACGGCTATTTATGCAATATTTCAAGCAAAAGTAAATATCTCTAATCTGAGTATTTTTCTCAATCCTGAATTCATCCAAATAAATTTTATTTTCACCGCTTTTATTCAACTAAAATTGACTTCTCTCATCTGATCAGAGTAGTTCACGGCTATTTATGCAATATTTCAAGCAAAAGTAAATATCTCTAATCTGAGTATTTTTCTCAATCCTGAATTCATCCAAATAAAATTTATTTTCACCGCTTTTATTCAACTAAAATTGACTTCTCGCATCTGATCAGAGTAGTTCACGGCTATTTATGCAATATTTCAAGCAAAAGTAAATATCTCTAATCTGAGTATTTTTCTCAATCCTGAATTCATCCAAATAAAATTTATTTTCACCGCTTTTATTCAACAAAAATTGACTTCTCGCATCTGATCAGAGTAGTTCACGGCTATTTATGCAATATTTCAAGCAAAAGTAAATATCTCTAATCTGAGTATTTTTCTCAATCCTGAATTCATCCAAATAAATTTTATTTTCACCGCTTTTATTCAACAAAAATTGACTTCTCGCCACTGATCAGCGTAGTTCACGGCTATTTATGCAATATTTCAAGCAAAAGTAAATATCTCTAATCTGAGTATTTTTCTCAATCCTGAATTCATCCAAATAAAACTTATTTTCACCGCTTTTATTCAACAAAAGTTGACTTCTCGCATCTGATCAGAGTAGTTCACGGCTATTTATGCAATATTTCAAGCAAAAGTAAATATCTCTAATCTGAGTATTTTTCTCAATCCTGAATTCATCCAAATAAATTTTATTTTCACCGCTTTCATTCAACAAAAATTGACTTCTCGCATCTGATCAGCGTAGTTCACGGCTATTTATGCAATATTTCAAGCAAAAGTAAATATCTCTAATCTGAGTATTTTTCTCAATCCTGAATTCATCCAAATAAAACTTATTTTCACCGCTTTCATTCAACAAAAATTGACTTCTCGCATCTGATCAGAGTAGTTCACGGCTATTTATGCAATATTTCAAGCAAAAGTAAATATCTCTAATCTGAGTATTTTTCTCAATCCTGAATTCATCCAAATAAATTTTATTTTCACCGCTTTCATTCAACAAAAATTGACTTCTCGCCACTGATCAGAGTAGTTCCCGACTATTTATGCAATATTTCAAGCAAAAGTAAATATCTCTAATCTGAGTATTTTTCTCAATCCTGAATTCATCCAAATAAAACTTATTTTCACCGCTTTTATTCAACAAAAATTGACTTCTCGCATCTGATCAGAGTAGTTCACGGCTATTTATGCAATATTTCAAGCAAAAGTAAATGTCTCTAATCTGAGTATTTTTCTCAATCCTGAATTCATCCAAATAAAACTTATTTTCACCGCTTTTATTCAACAAAAATTGACTTCTCGCATCTGATCAGAGTAGTTCACGGCTATTTATGCAATATTTCAAGCAAAAGTAAATATCTCTAATCTGAGTATTTTTCTCAATCCTGAATTCATCCAAATAAATTTTATTTTCACCGCTTTCATTCAACAAAAATTGACTTCTCGCCACTGATCAGTGTAGTTCACGGCTATTTATGCAATATTTCAAGCAAAAGTAAATATCTCTAATCTGAGTATTTTTCTCAATCCTGAATTCATCCAAATAAAATTTATTTTCACCGCTTTTATTCAACTAAAATTGACTTCTCGCATCTGATCAGAGTAGTTCACGGCTATTTATGCAATATTTCAAGCAAAAGTAAATATCTCTAATCTAAGTATTTTTCTCAATCCTGAATTCATCCAAATAAAATTTATTTTCACCGCTTTTATTCAACAAAAATTGACTTCTCGCATCTGATCAGAGTAGTTCACGGCTATTTATGCAATATTTCAAGCAAAAGTAAATATCTCTAATCTAAGTATTTTTCTCAATCCTGAATTCATCCAAATAAAATTTATTTTCACCGCTTTTATTCAACAAAAATTGACTTCTCGCATCTGATCAGAGTAGTTCACGGCTATTTATGCAATATTTCAAGCAAAAGTAAATATCTCTAATCTGAGTATTTTTCTCAATCCTGAATTCATCCAAATAAATTTTATTTTCACCGCTTTTATTCAACAAAAATTGACTTCTCGCCACTGATCAGCGTAGTTCACGGCTATTTATGCAATATTTCAAGCAAAAGTAAATATCTCTAATCTGAGTATTTTTCTCAATCCTGAATTCATCCAAATAAAATTTATTTTCACCGCTTTTATTCAACAAAAATTGACTTCTCGCCACTGATCAGCGTAGTTCACGGCTATTTATGCAATATTTCAAGCAAAAGTAAATATCTCTAATCTGAGTATTTTTCTCAATCCTGAATTCATCCAAATAAAACTTATTTTCACCGCTTTTATTCAACAAAAATTGACTTCTCGCATCTGATCAGTGTAGTTCACGGCTATTTATGCAATATTTCAAGCAAAAGTAAATATCTCTAATCTGAGTATTTTTCTCAATCCTGAATTCATCCAAATAAAACTTATTTTCACCGCTTTTATTCAACAAAAATTGACTTCTCGCATCTGATCAGTGTAGTTCACGGCTATTTATGCAATATTTCAAGCAAAAGTAAATATCTCTAATCTGAGTATTTTTCTCAATCCTGAATTCATCCAAATAAAATTTATTTTCACCGCTTTTATTCAACTAAAATTGACTTCTCGCATCTGATCAGAGTAGTTCACGGCAATTTTTCCAATATTTCAAGCAAAAGTAAATATCTCTAATCTGAGTATTTTTCTCAATCCTGAATTCATCCAAATAAAATTTATTTTCACCGCTTTTATTCAACAAAAATTGACTTCTCGCATCTGATCAGAGTAGTTCACGGCTATTTATGCAATATTTCAAGCAAAAGTAAATATCTCTAATCTAAGTATTTTTCTCAATCCTGAATTCATCCAAATAAAATTTATTTTCACCGCTTTTATTCAACAAAAATTGACTTCTCGCATCTGATCAGAGTAGTTCACGGCTATTTATGCAATATTTCAAGCAAAAGTAAATATCTCTAATCTAAGTATTTTTCTCAATCCTGAATTCATCCAAATAAAATTTATTTTCACCGCTTTTATTCAACAAAAATTGACTTCTCGCATCTGATCAGTGTAGTTCACGGCTATTTATGCAATATTTCAAGCAAAAGTAAATATCTCTAATCTAAGTATTTTTCTCAATCCTGAATTCATCCAAATAAAATTTATTTTCACCGCTTTCATTCAACAAAAATTGACTTCTCGCATCTGATCAGAGTAGTTCACGGCTATTTATGCAATATTTCAAGCAAAAGTAAATATCTCTAATCTGAGTATTTTTCTCAATCCTGAATTCATCCAAATAAAATTTTTTTTCACCGCTTTTATTCAACAAAAATTGACTTCTCGCCACTGATCAGAGTATTTCACGGCTATTTATGCAATATTTCAAGCAAAAGTAAATATCTCTAATCTGAGTATTTTTCTCAATCCTGAATTCATCCAAATAAAACTTATTTTCACCGCTTTTATTCAACAAAAATTGACTTCTCGCATCTGATCAGAGTAGTTCACGGCTATTTATGCAATATTTCAAGCAAAAGTAAATATCTCTAATCTGAGTATTTTTCTCAATCCTGAATTCATCCAAATAAAATTTTTTTTCACCGCTTTTATTCAACAAAAATTGACTTCTCGCCACTGATCAGAGTATTTCACGGCTATTTATGCAATATTTCAAGCAAAAGTAAATATCTCTAATCTGAGTATTTTTCTCAATCCTGAATTCATCCAAATAAAACTTATTTTCACCGCTTTTATTCAACAAAAATTGACTTCTCGCATCTGATCAGAGTAGTTCACGGCTATTTATGCAATATTTCAAGCAAAAGTAAATATCTCTAATCTGAGTATTTTTCTCAATCCTGAATTCATCCAAATAAAATTTTTTTTCACCGCTTTTATTCAACAAAAATTGACTTCTCGCCACTGATCAGAGTATTTCACGGCTATTTATGCAATATTTCAAGCAAAAGTAAATATCTCTAATCTGAGTATTTTTCTCAATCCTGAATTCATCCAAATAAAACTTATTTTCACCGCTTTTATTCAACAAAAATTGACTTCTCGCATCTGATCAGAGTAGTTCACGGCTATTTATGCAATATTTCAAGCAAAAGTAAATATCTCTAATCTGAGTATTTTTCTCAATCCTGAATTCATCCAAATAAAACTTATTTTCACCGCTTTTATTCAACAAAAATTGACTTCTCGCATCTGATCAGAGTAGTTCACGGCTATTTATGCAATATTTCAAGCAAAAGTAAATATCTCTAATCTAAGTATTATTCTCAATCCTGAATTCATCCAAATAAAACTTATTTTCACCGCTTTTATTCAACTAAAATTGACTTCTCGCATCTGATCAGAGTAGTTCACGGCTATTTATGCAATATTTCAAGCAAAAGTAAATATCTCTAATCTGAGTATTTTTCTCAATCCTGAATTCATCCAAATAAAATTTTTTTTCACCGCTTTTATTCAACAAAAATTGACTTCTCGCCACTGATCAGAGTATTTCACGGCTATTTATGCAATATTTCAAGCAAAAGTAAATATCTCTAATCTGAGTATTTTTCTCAATCCTGAATTCATCCAAATAAAACTTATTTTCACCGCTTTTATTCAACAAAAATTGACTTCTCGCATCTGATCAGAGTAGTTCACGGCTATTTATGCAATATTTCAAGCAAAAGTAAATATCTCTAATCTAAGTATTTTTCTCAATCCTGAATTCATCCAAATAAAACTTATTTTCACCGCTTTTATTCAACAAAAATTGACTTCTCGCATCTGATCAGAGTAGTTCACGGCTATTTATGCAATATTTCAAGCAAAAGTAAATATCTCTAATCTAAGTATTTTTCTCAATCCTGAATTCATCCAAATAAAACTTATTTTCACCGCTTTTATTCAACAAAAATTGACTTCTCGCATCTGATCAGAGTAGTTCACGGCTATTTATGCAATATTTCAAGCAAAAGTAAATATCTCTAATCTGAGTATTTTTCTCAATCCTGAATTCATCCAAATAAAATTTATTTTCACCGCTTTTATTCAACAAAAATTGACTTCTCGCCACTGATCAGAGTATTTCACGGCTATTTATGCAATATTTCAAGCAAAAGTAAATATCTCTAATCTGAGTATTTTTCTCAATCCTGAATTCATCCAAATAAAACTTATTTTCACCGCTTTTATTCAACAAAAATTGACTTCTCGCATCTGATCAGAGTAGTTCACGGCTATTTATGCAATATTTCAAGCAAAAGTAAATATCTCTAATCTAAGTATTTTTCTCAATCCTGAATTCATCCAAATAAAACTTATTTTCACCGCTTTTATTCAACAAAAATTGACTTCTCGCATCTGATCAGAGTAGTTCACGGCTATTTATGCAATATTTCAAGCAAAAGTAAATATCTCTAATCTAAGTATTTTTCTCAATCCTGAATTCATCCAAATAAAACTTATTTTCACCGCTTTTATTCAACAAAAATTGACTTCTCGCATCTGATCAGAGTAGTTCACGGCTATTTATGCAATATTTCAAGCAAAAGTAAATATCTCTAATCTAAGTATTTTTCTCAATCCTGAATTCATCCAAATAAAACTTATTTTCACCGCTTTTATTCAACAAAAATTGACTTCTCGCATCTGATCAGAGTAGTTCACGGCTATTTATGCAATATTTCAAGCAAAAGTAAATATCTCTAATCTAAGTATTTTTCTCAATCCTGAATTCATCCAAATAAAACTTATTTTCACCGCTTTTATTCAACAAAAATTGACTTCTCGCATCTGATCAGAGTAGTTCACGGCTATTTATGCAATATTTCAAGCAAAAGTAAATATCTCTAATCTAAGTATTTTTCTCAATCCTGAATTCATCCAAATAAAACTTATTTTCACCGCTTTTATTCAACAAAAATTGACTTCTCGCATCTGATCAGAGTAGTTCACGGCTATTTATGCAATATTTCAAGCAAAAGTAAATATCTCTAATCTGAGTATTTTTCTCAATCCTGAATTCATCCAAATAAAACTTATTTTCACCGCTTTTATTCAACAAAAATTGACTTCTCGCATCTGATCAGAGTAGTTCACGGCTATTTATGCAATATTTCAAGCAAAAGTAAATATCTCTAATCTAAGTATTTTTCTCAATCCTGAATTCATCCAAATAAAACTTATTTTCACCGCTTTTATTCAACAAAAATTGACTTCTCGCATCTGATCAGAGTAGTTCACGGCTATTTATGCAATATTTGAAGCAAAAGTAAATATCTCTAATCTGAGTATTTTTCTCAATCCTGAATTCATCCAAATAAAACTTATTTTCACCGCTTTTATTCAACAAAAATTGACTTCTCGCATCTGATCAGAGTAGTTCACGGCTATTTATGCAATATTTCAAGCAAAAGTAAATATCTCTAATCTAAGTATTTTTCTCAATCCTGAATTCATCCAAATAAAATTTTTTTTCACCGCTTTTATTCAACTAAAATTGACTTCTCGCATCTGATCAGAGTAGTTCACGGCTATTTATGCAATATTTCAAGCAAAAGTAAATATCTCTAATCTAAGTATTTTTCTCAATCCTGAATTCATCCAAATAAAACTTATTTTCACCGCTTTTATTCAACAAAAATTGACTTCTCGCATCTGATCAGAGTAGTTCACGGCTATTTATGCAATATTTGAAGCAAAAGTAAATATCTCTAATCTGAGTATTTTTCTCAATCCTGAATTCATCCAAATAAAACTTATTTTCACCGCTTTTATTCAACAAAAATTGACTTCTCGCATCTGATCAGAGTAGTTCACGGCTATTTATGCAATATTTCAAGCAAAAGTAAATATCTCTAATCTAAGTATTTTTCTCAATCCTGAATTCATCCAAATAAAATTTTTTTTCACCGCTTTTATTCAACTAAAATTGACTTCTCGCATCTGATCAGTGTAGTTCACGGCTATTTATGCAATATTTCAAGCAAAAGTAAATATCTCTAATCTGAGTATTTTTCTCAATCCTGAATTCATCCAAATAAAATTTTTTTTCACCGCTTTTATTCAACAAAAATTGACTTCTCGCCACTGATCAGAGTAGTTCACGGCTATTTATGCAATATTTCAAGCAAAAGTAAATATCTCTAATCTGAGTATTTTTCTCAATCCTGAATTCATCCAAATAAAACTTATTTTCACCGCTTTTATTCAACAAAAATTGACTTCTCGCATCTGATCAGAGTAGTTCACGGCTATTTATGCAATATTTCAAGCAAAAGTAAATATCTCTAATCTGAGTATTTTTCTCAATCCTGAATTCATCCAAATAAAACTTATTTTCACCGCTTTTATTCAACTAAAATTGACTTCTCGCATCTGATCAGAGTAGTTCACGGCTATTTATGCAATATTTCAAGCAAAAGTAAATATCTCTAATCTAAGTATTTTTCTCAATCCTGAATTCATCCAAATAAAACTTATTTTCACCGCTTTTATTCAACAAAAATTGACTTCTCGCATCTGATCAGAGTAGTTCACGGCTATTTATGCAATATTTGAAGCAAAAGTAAATATCTCTAATCTGAGTATTTTTCTCAATCCTGAATTCATCCAAATAAAACTTATTTTCACCGCTTTTATTCAACAAAAATTGACTTCTCGCATCTGATCAGAGTAGTTCACGGCTATTTATGTAATATTTTAAGCAAAAGTAAATATCTCTAATCTGAGTATTTTTCTCAATCCTGAATTCATCCAAATAAAACTTATTTTCACCTCTTTTATTCAACAAAAATTGACTTCTCGCATCTGATCAGAGTAGTTCACGGCTATTTATGCAATATTTCAAGCAAAAGTAAATATCTCTAATCTGAGTATTTTTCTCAATCCTGAATTCATCCAAATAAAATTTTTTTTCACCGCTTTTATTCAACAAAAATTGACTTCTCGCCACTGATCAGAGTATTTCACGGCTATTTATGCAATATTTGAAGCAAAAGTAAATATCTCTAATCTGAGTATTTTTCTCAATCCTGAATTCATCCAAATAAAATTTTTTTTCACCGCTTTTATTCAACAAAAATTGACTTCTCGCCACTGATCAGAGTAGTTCACGGCTATCTGTGCAATATTTGAAGCAAAAGTAAATATCTCTAATCTGAGTATTTTTCTCAATCCTGAATTCATCCAAATAAAATTTATTTTCACCGCTTTTATTCAACAAAAATTGACTTCTCGCATCTGATCAGAGTAGTTCACGGCTATTTGTGCAATATTTGAAGCAAAAGTAAATATCTCTAATCTGAGTATTTTTCTCAATCCTGAATTCATCCAAATAAAATTTATTTTCACCGCTTTTATTCAACTAAAATTGACTTCTCGCATCTGATCAGAGTAGTTCACGGCTATTTATGCAATATTTGAAGCAAAAGTAAATATCTCTAATCTGAGTATTTTTCTCAATCCTGAATTCATCCAAATAAAATTTATTTTCACCGCTTTTATTCAACAAAAATTGACTTCTCGCATCTGATCAGAGTAGTTCACGGCTATTTGTGCAATATTTCAAGCAAAAGTAAATATCTCTAATCTGAGTATTTTTCTCAATCCTGAATTCATCCAAATAAAATTTATTTTCACCGCTTTTATTCAACTAAAATTGACTTCTCGCATCTGATCAGAGTAGTTCACGGCTATTTATGCAATATTTCAAGCAAAAGTAAATATCTCTAATCTGAGTATTTTTCTCAATCCTGAATTCATCCAAATAAAATTTATTTTCACCGCTTTTATTCAACAAAAATTGACTTCTCGCATCTGATCAGAGTAGTTCACGGCTATTTGTGCAATATTTCAAGCAAAAGTAAATATCTCTAATCTGAGTATTTTTCTCAATCCTGAATTCATCCAAATAAAATTTATTTTCACCGCTTTTATTCAACAAAAATTGACTTCTCGCATCTGATCAGAGTAGTTCACGGCTATTTGTGCAATATTTCAAGCAAAAGTAAATATCTCTAATCTGAGTATTTTTCTCAATCCTGAATTCATCCAAATAAAATTTATTTTCACCGCTTTTATTCAACAAAAATTGACTTCTCGCATCTGATCAGAGTAGTTCACGGCTATTTATGCAATATTTCAAGCAAAAGTAAATATCTCTAATCTGAGTATTTTTCTCAATCCTGAATTCATCCAAATAAAATTTATTTTCACCGCTTTTATTCAACTAAAATTGACATCTCGCATCTGATCAGAGTAGTTCACGGCTATTTATGCAATATTTCAAGCAAAAGTAAATATCTCTAATCTGAGTATTTTTCTCAATCCTGAATTCATCCAAATAAAATTTATTTTCACCGCTTTTATTCAACTAAAATTGACTTCTCGCATATGATCAGAGTAGTTCACGGCTATTTATGCAATATTTCAAGCAAAGTAAATATCTCTAATCTGCGTATTTTTCTCAATCCTGAATTCATCCAAATAAAACTTATTTTCACCGCTTTTATTCAACTAAAATTGACTTCTCGCATCTGATCAGAGTAGTTCACGGCTATTTATGCAATATTTCAAGCAAAAGTAAATATCTCTAATCTGAGTATTTTTCTCAATCCTGAATTCATCCAAATAAATTTTATTTTCACCGCTTTTATTCAACTAAAATTGACTTCTCGCATCTGATCAGAGTAGTTCACGGCTATTTATGCAATATTTCAAGCAAAAGTAAATATCTCTAATCTGAGTATTTTTCTCAATCCTGAATTCATCCAAATAAAATTTATTTTCACCGCTTTTATTCAACTAAAATTGACTTCTCGCATCTGATCAGAGTAGTTCACGGCTATTTATGCAATATTTCAAGCAAAAGTAAATATCTCTAATCTGAGTATTTTTCTCAATCCTGAATTCATCCAAATAAAATTTATTTTCACCGCTTTTATTCAACTAAAATTGACTTCTCGCCACTGATCAGAGTAGTTCACGGCTATTTATGCAATATTTCAAGCAAAAGTAAATATCTCTAATCTGAGTATTTTTCTCAATCCTGAATTCATCCAAATAAAACTTATTTTCACCGCTTTTATTTAACAAAAATTGACTTCTCGCATCTGATCAGTGTAGTTCACGGCTATTTATGCAATATTTCAAGCAAAAGTAAATATCTCTAATCTGAGTATTTTTCTCAATCCTGAATTCATCCAAATAAAATTTATTTTCACCGCTTTTATTCAACTAAAATTGACTTCTCGCATCTGATCAGAGTAGTTCACGGTTATTTATGCAATATTTCAAGCAAAAGTAAATATCTCTAATCTGAGTATTTTTCTCAATCCTGAATTCATCCAAATAAAATTTATTTTCACCGCTTTTATTCAACAAAAATTGACTTCTCGCATCTGATCAGAGTAGTTCACGGCTATTTATGCAATATTTCAAGCAAAAGTAAATATCTCTAATCTGAGTATTTTTCTCAATCCTGAATTCATCCAAATAAAACTTATTTTCACCGCTTTTATTCAACTAAAATTGACTTCTCGCATCTGATCAGAGTAGTTCACGACTATTTATGCAATATTTCAAGCAAAAGTAAATATCTCTAATCTGAGTATTTTTCTCAATCCTGAATTCATCCAAATAAAATTTATTTTCACCGCTTTTATTCAACTAAAATTGACTTCTCGCATCTGATCAGAGTAGTTCACGGCTATTTATGCAATATTTCAAGCAAAAGTAAATATCTCTAATCTGAGTATTTTTCTCAATCCTGAATTCATCCAAATAAAACTTATTTTCACCGCTTTTATTTAACAAAAATTGACTTCTCGCATCTGATCAGTGTAGTTCACGGCTATTTATGCAATATTTCAAGCAAAAGTAAATATCTCTAATCTGAGTATTTTTCTCAATCCTGAATTCATCCAAATAAAATTTATTTTCACCGCTTTTATTCAACTAAAATTGACTTCTCGCATCTGATCAGAGTAGTTCACGGTTATTTATGCAATATTTCAAGCAAAAGTAAATATCTCTAATCTGAGTGTTTTTCTCAATCCTGAATTCATCCAAATAAAATTTATTTTCACCGCTTTTATTCAACAAAAATTGACTTCTCGCATCTGATCGGAGTAGTTCACGGCTATTTATGCAATATTTCAAGCAAAAGTAAATATCTCTAATCTAAGTATTTTTCTCAATCCTGAATTCATCCAAATAAAATTTATTTTCACCGCTTTTATTCAACAAAAATTGACTTCTCGCATCTGATCAGTGTAGTTCACGGCTATTTATGCAATATTTCAAGCAAAAGTAAATATCTCTAATCTGAGTATTTTTCTCAATCCTGAATTCATCCAAATAAATTTTATTTTCACCGCTTTTATTCAACAAAAATTGACTTCTCGCATCTGATCATTGTAGTTCACGGCTATTTATGCAATATTTCAAGCAAAAGTAAATATCTCTAATCTGAGTATTTTTCTCAATCCTGAATTCATCCAAATAAATTTTATTTTCACCGCTTTTATTCAACTAAAATTGACTTCTCGCATCTGATCAGAGTAGTTCACGGCTATTTATGCAATATTTCAAGCAAAAGTAAATATCTCTAATCTGAGTATTTTTCTCAATCCTGAATTCATCCAAATAAATTTTATTTTCACCGCTTTTATTCAACTAAAATTGACTTCTCGCATCTGATCAGAGTAGTTCACGGCTATTTATGCAATATTTCAAGCAAAAGTAAATATCTCTAATCTGAGTATTTTTCTCAATCCTGAATTCATCCAAATAAAATTTATTTTCACCGCTTTTATTCAACAAAAATTGACTTCTCGCATCTGATCAGTGTAGTTCACGGCTATTTATGCAATATTTCAAGCAAAAGTAAATATCTCTAATCTGAGTATTTTTCTCAATCCTGAATTCATCCAAATAAAATTTATTTTCACCGCTTTTATTCAACTAAAATTGACTTCTCGCATCTGATCAGAGTAGTTCACGGCTATTTATGCAATATTTCAAGCAAAAGTAAATATCTCTAATCTGAGTATTTTTCTCAATCCTGAATTCATCCAAATAAAATTTATTTTCACCGCTTTTATTCAACTAAAATTGACTTCTCGCCACTGATCAGCGTAGTTCACGGCTATTTATGCAATATTTCAAGCAAAAGTAAATATCTCTAATCTGAGTATTTTTCTCAATCCTGAATTCATCCAAATAAAACTTATTTTCACCGCTTTTATTCAACAAAAATTGACTTCTCGCATCTGATCAGAGTAGTTCACGGCTATTTATGCAATATTTCAAGCAAAAGTAAATATCTCTAATCTGAGTATTTTTCTCAATCCTGAATTCATCCAAATAAAACTTATTTTCACCGCTTTTATTCAACAAAAATTGACTTCTCGCATCTGATCAGTGTAGTTCACGGCTATTTATGCAATATTTCAAGCAAAAGTAAATATCTCTAATCTGAGTATTTTTCTCAATCCTGAATTCATCCAAATAAAATTTATTTTCACCGCTTTTATTCAACTAAAATTGACTTCTCGCATCTGATCAGAGTAGTTCACGGTTATTTATGCAATATTTCAAGCAAAAGTAAATATCTCTAATCTGAGTATTTTTCTCAATCCTGAATTCATCCAAATAAAATTTATTTTCACCGCTTTTATTCAACAAAAATTGACTTCTCGCATCTGATCAGAGTAGTTCACGGCTATTTATGCAATATTTCAAGCAAAAGTAAATATCTCTAATCTAAGTATTTTTCTCAATCCTGAATTCATCCAAATAAAATTTATTTTCACCGCTTTTATTCAACAAAAATTGACTTCTCGCATCTGATCAGAGTAGTTCACGGCTATTTATGCAATATTTCAAGCAAAAGTAAATATCTCTAATCTAAGTATTTTTCTCAATCCTGAATTCATCCAAATAAAATTTATTTTCACCGCTTTTATTCAACAAAAATTGACTTCTCGCATCTGATCAGTGTAGTTCACGGCTATTTATGCAATATTTCAAGCAAAAGTAAATATCTCTAATCTAAGTATTTTTCTCAATCCTGAATTCATCCAAATAAAATTTATTTTCACCGCTTTTATTCAACAAAAATTGACTTCTCGCATCTGATCAGAGTAGTTCACGGCTATTTATGCAATATTTCAAGCAAAAGTAAATATCTCTAATCTGAGTATTTTTCTCAATCCTGAATTCATCCAAATAAAATTTATTTTCACCGCTTTTATTCAACAAAAATTGACTTCTCGCATCTGATCAGAGTAGTTCACGGCTATTTATGCAATATTTCAAGCAAAAGTAAATATCTCTAATCTGAGTATTTTTCTCAATCCTGAATTCATCCAAATAAAATTTTTTTTCACCGCTTTTATTCAACAAAAATTGACTTCTCGCCACTGATCAGAGTATTTCACGGCTATTTATGCAATATTTCAAGCAAAAGTAAATATCTCTAATCTGAGTATTTTTCTCAATCCTGAATTCATCCAAATAAAACTTATTTTCACCGCTTTTATTCAACAAAAATTGACTTCTCGCATCTGATCAGAGTAGTTCACGGCTATTTATGCAATATTTCAAGCAAAAGTAAATATCTCTAATCTAAGTATTTTTCTCAATCCTGAATTCATCCAAATAAAACTTATTTTCACCGCTTTTATTCAACAAAAATTGACTTCTCGCATCTGATCAGAGTAGTTCACGGCTATTTATGCAATATTTCAAGCAAAAGTAAATATCTATAATCTAAGTATTTTTCTCAATCCTGAATTCATCCAAATAAAATTTTTTTTCACCGCTTTTATTCAACTAAAATTGACTTCTCGCATCTGATCAGTGTAGTTCACGGCTATTTATGCAATATTTCAAGCAAAAGTAAATATCTCTAATCTGAGTATTTTTCTCAATCCTGAATTCATCCAAATAAAATTTTTTTTCACCGCTTTTATTCAACAAAAATTGACTTCTCGCCACTGATCAGAGTAGTTCACGGCTATTTATGCAATATTTCAAGCAAAAGTAAATATCTCTAATCTGAGTATTTTTCTCAATCCTGAATTCATCCAAATAAAACTTATTTTCACCGCTTTTATTCAACAAAAATTGACTTCTCGCATCTGATCAGAGTAGTTCACGGCTATTTATGCAATATTTCAAGCAAAAGTAAATATCTCTAATCTGAGTATTTTTCTCAATCCTGAATTCATCCAAATAAAATTTATTTTCACCGCTTTTATTCAACAAAAATTGACTTCTCGCATCTGATCAGTGTAGTTCACGGCTATTTATGCAATATTTCAAGCAAAAGTAAATATCTCTAATCTAAGTATTTTTCTCAATCCTGAATTCATCCAAATAAAACTTATTTTCACCGCTTTTATTCAACTAAAATTGACTTCTCGCATCTGATCAGAGTAGTTCACGGCTATTTATGCAATATTTCAAGCAAAAGTAAATATCTCTAATCTAAGTATTTTTCTCAATCCTGAATTCATCCAAATAAAACTTATTTTCACCGCTTTTATTCAACAAAAATTGACTTCTCGCATCTGATCAGAGTAGTTCACGGCTATTTATGCAATATTTGAAGCAAAAGTAAATATCTCTAATCTGAGTATTTTTCTCAATCCTGAATTCATCCAAATAAAACTTATTTTCACCGCTTTTATTCAACAAAAATTGACTTCTCGCATCTGATCAGAGTAGTTCACGGCTATTTATGCAATATTTCAAGCAAAAGTAAATATCTCTAATCTGAGTATTTTTCTCAATCCTGAATTCATCCAAATAAAACTTATTTTCACCGCTTTTATTCAACAAAAATTGACTTCTCGCATCTGATCAGAGTAGTTCACGGCTATTTATGCAATATTTCAAGCAAAAGTAAATATCTCTAATCTGAGTATTTTTCTCAATCCTGAATTCATCCAAATAAAATTTTTTTTCACCGCTTTTATTCAACAAAAATTGACTTCTCGCCACTGATCAGAGTATTTCACGGCTATTTATGCAATATTTGAAGCAAAAGTAAATATCTCTAATCTGAGTATTTTTCTCAATCCTGAATTCATCCAAATAAAATTTTTTTTCACCGCTTTTATTCAACAAAAATTGACTTCTCGCATCTGATCAGAGTAGTTCACGGCTATTTGTGCAATATTTGAAGCAAAAGTAAATATCTCTAATCTGAGTATTTTTCTCAATCCTGAATTCATCCAAATAAAATTTATTTTCACCGCTTTTATTCAACTAAAATTGACTTCTCGCATCTGACCAGAGTAGTTCACGGCTATTTATGCAATATTTCAAGCAAAAGTAAATATCTCTAATCTGAGTATTTTTCTCAATCCTGAATTCATCCAAATAAAATTTATTTTCACCGCTTTTATTCAACTAAAATTGACTTCTCGCATCTGACCAGAGTAGTTCACGGCTATTTGTGCAATATTTCAAGCAAAAGTAAATATCTCTAATCTGAGTATTTTTCTCAATCCTGAATTCATCCAAATAAAATTTTTTTTCACCGCTTTTATACAACAAAAATTGACTTCTCGCATCTGACCAGAGTAGTTCACGGCTATTTGTGCAATATTTCAAGCAAAAGTAAATATCTCTAATCTGAGTATTTTTCTCAATCCTGAATTCATCCAAATAAAACTTATTTTCACCGCTTTTATTCAACAAAAATTGACTTCTCGCATCTGATCAGAGTATTTCACGGCTATCTGTGCAATATTTGAAGCAAAAGTAAATATCTCTAATCTGAGTATTTTTCTCAATCCTGAATTCATCCAAATAAAATTTATTTTCACCGCTTTTATTCAACAAAAATTGACTTCTCGCATCTGATCAGAGTAGTTCACGGCTATTTGTGCAATATTTCAAGCAAAAGTAAATATCTCTAATCTGAGTATTTTTCTCAATCCTGAATTCATCCAAATAAAACTTATTTTCACCGCTTTTATTCAACAAAAATTGACTTCTCGCCACTGATCAGAGTATTTCACGGCTATTTATGCAATATTTCAAGCAAAAGTAAATATCTCTAATCTGAGTATTTTTCTCAATCCTGAATTCATCCAAATAAAACTTATTTTCACCGCTTTTATTCAACAAAAATTGACTTCTCGCCACTGATCAGAGTAGTTCACGGCTATTTATGCAATATTTCAAGCAAAAGTAAATATCTCTAATCTGAGTATTTTTCTCAATCCTGAATTCATCCAAATAAAACTTATTTTCACCGCTTTTATTCAACAAAAATTGACTTCTCGCCACTGATCAGAGTATTTCACGGCTATCTGTGCAATATTTGAAGCAAAAGTAAATATCTCTAATCTGAGTATTTTTCTCAATCCTGAATTCATCCAAATAAAATTTATTTTCACCTCTTTTATTCAACAAAAATTGACTTCTCGCATCTGATCAGAGTAGTTCACGGCTATTTGTGCAATATTTCAAGCAAAAGTAAATATCTCTAATCTGAGTATTTTTCTCAATCCTGAATTCATCCAAATAAAATTTATTTTCACCGCTTTTATTCAACTAAAATTGACTTCTCGCATCTGATCAGAGTAGTTCACGGCTATTTGTGCAATATTTCAAGCAAAAGTAAATATCTCTAATCTGAGTATTTTTCTCAATCCTGAATTCATCCAAATAAAATTTATTTTCACGGCTTTTATTCAACAAAAATTGACTTCTCGCATCTGATCAGAGTAGTTCACGGCTATTTGTGCAATATTTCAAGCAAAAGTAAATATCTCTAATCTGAGTATTTTTCTCAATCCTGAATTCATCCAAATAAAATTTATTTTCACGGCTTTTATTCAACAAAAATTGACTTCTCGCATCTGATCAGAGTAGTTCACGGCTATTTGTGCAATATTTCAAGCAAAAGTAAATATCTCTAATCTGAGTATTTTTCTCAATCCTGAATTCATCCAAATAAAATTTATTTTCACCGCTTTTATTCAACTAAAATTGACTTCTCGCATCTGATCAGAGTAGTTCACGGCTATTTGTGCAATATTTGAAGCAAAAGTAAATATCTCTAATCTGAGTATTTTTCTCAATCCTGAATTCATCCAAATAAAACTTATTTTCACCGCTTTTATTCAACAAAAATTGACTTCTCGCCACTGATCAGAGTATTTCACGGCTATTTATGCAATATTTCAAGCAAAAGTAAATATCTCTAATCTGAGTATTTTTCTCAATCCTGAATTCATCCAAATAAAATTTATTTTCACGGCTTTTATTCAACAAAAATTGACTTCTCGCATCTGATCAGAGTAGTTCACGGCTATTTGTGCAATATTTCAAGCAAAAGTAAATATCTCTAATCTGAGTATTTTTCTCAATCCTGAATTCATCCAAATAAAACTTATTTTCACCGCTTTTATTCAGCAAAAATTGACTTCTCGCATCTGATCAGAGTAGTTCACGGCTATTTGTGCAATATTTGAAGCAAAAGTAAATATCTCTAATCTGAGTATTTTTCTCAATCCTGAATTCATCCAAATAAAATTTATTTTCACCGCTTTTATTCAACTAAAATTGACTTCTCGCATCTGATCAGAGTAGTTCACGGCTATTTGTGCAATATTTCAAGCAAAAGTAAATATCTCTAATCTGAGTATTTTTCTCAATCCTGAATTCATCCAAATAAAATTTATTTTCACCGCTTTTATTCAACTAAAATTGACATCTCGCATCTGATCAGAGTAGTTCACGGCTATTTATGCAATATTTCAAGCAAAAGTAAATATCTCTAATCTGAGTATTTTTCTCAATCCTGAATTCATCCAAATAAAATTTATTTTCACCGCTTTTATTCAACAAAAATTGACTTCTCGCCACTGATCAGCGTAGTTCACGGCTATTTGTGCAATATTTGAAGCAAAAGTAAATATCTCTAATCTGAGTATTTTTCTCAATCCTGAATTCATCCAAATAAAATTTATTTTCACCGCTTTTATTCAACAAAAATTGACTTCTCGCATCTGATCAGAGTAGTTCACGGCTATTTATGCAATATTTCAAGCAAAATTAATATCTCTAATCTGAGTATTTTTCTCAATCCTGAATTCATCCAAATAAAATTTATTTTCACCGCTTTTATTCAACAAAAATTGACTTCTCGCCACTGATCAGCGTAGTTCACAGCTATTTATGCAATATTTCAAGCAAAAGTAAATATCTCTAATCTAAGTATTTTTCTCAATCCTGAATTCATCCAAATAAAATTTATTTTCACCGCTTTTATTCAACAAAAATTGACTTCTCGCATCTGATCAGAGTAGTTCACGGCTATTTATGCAATATTTCAAGCAAAAGTAAATATCTCTAATCTGAGTATTTTTCTCAATCCTGAATTCATCCAAATAAAATTTATTTTCACCGCTTTTATTCAACTAAAATTGACTTCTCGCCACTGATCAGAGTAGTTCACGGCTATTTATGCAATATTTCAAGCAAAAGTAAATATCTCTAATCTGAGTATTTTTCTCAATCCTGAATTCATCCAAATAAAACTTATTTTCACCGCTTTTATTTAACAAAAATTGACTTCTCGCATCTGATCAGTGTAGTTCACGGCTATTTATGCAATATTTCAAGCAAAAGTAAATATCTCTAATCTGAGTATTTTTCTCAATCCTGAATTCATCCAAATAAAATTTATTTTCACCGCTTTTATTCAACTAAAATTGACTTCTCGCATCTGATCAGAGTAGTTCACGGTTATTTATGCAATATTTCAAGCAAAAGTAAATATCTCTAATCTGAGTATTTTTCTCAATCCTGAATTCATCCAAATAAAATTTATTTTCACCGCTTTTATTCAACAAAAATTGACTTCTCGCATCTGATCAGAGTAGTTCACGGCTATTTATGCAATATTTCAAGCAAAAGTAAATATCTCTAATCTGAGTATTTTTCTCAATCCTGAATTCATCCAAATAAAACTTATTTTCACCGCTTTTATTCAACTAAAATTGACTTCTCGCATCTGATCAGAGTAGTTCACGACTATTTATGCAATATTTCAAGCAAAAGTAAATATCTCTAATCTGAGTATTTTTCTCAATCCTGAATTCATCCAAATAAAATTTATTTTCACCGCTTTTATTCAACTAAAATTGACTTCTCGCATCTGATCAGAGTAGTTCACGGCTATTTATGCAATATTTCAAGCAAAAGTAAATATCTCTAATCTGAGTATTTTTCTCAATCCTGAATTCATCCAAATAAAACTTATTTTCACCGCTTTTATTTAACAAAAATTGACTTCTCGCATCTGATCAGTGTAGTTCACGGCTATTTATGCAATATTTCAAGCAAAAGTAAATATCTCTAATCTGAGTATTTTTCTCAATCCTGAATTCATCCAAATAAAATTTATTTTCACCGCTTTTATTCAACTAAAATTGACTTCTCGCATCTGATCAGAGTAGTTCACGGTTATTTATGCAATATTTCAAGCAAAAGTAAATATCTCTAATCTGAGTGTTTTTCTCAATCCTGAATTCATCCAAATAAAATTTATTTTCACCGCTTTTATTCAACAAAAATTGACTTCTCGCATCTGATCAGAGTAGTTCACGGCTATTTATGCAATATTTCAAGCAAAAGTAAATATCTCTAATCTAAGTATTTTTCTCAATCCTGAATTCATCCAAATAAAATTTATTTTCACCGCTTTTATTCAACAAAAATTGACTTCTCGCATCTGATCAGTGTAGTTCACGGCTATTTATGCAATATTTCAAGCAAAAGTAAATATCTCTAATCTGAGTATTTTTCTCAATCCTGAATTCATCCAAATAAATTTTATTTTCACCGCTTTTATTCAACAAAAATTGACTTCTCGCATCTGATCATTGTAGTTCACGGCTATTTATGCAATATTTCAAGCAAAAGTAAATATCTCTAATCTGAGTATTTTTCTCAATCCTGAATTCATCCAAATAAATTTTATTTTCACCGCTTTTATTCAACTAAAATTGACTTCTCGCATCTGATCAGAGTAGTTCACGGCTATTTATGCAATATTTCAAGCAAAAGTAAATATCTCTAATCTGAGTATTTTTCTCAATCCTGAATTCATCCAAATAAATTTTATTTTCACCGCTTTTATTCAACTAAAATTGACTTCTCGCATCTGATCAGAGTAGTTCACGGCTATTTATGCAATATTTCAAGCAAAAGTAAATATCTCTAATCTGAGTATTTTTCTCAATCCTGAATTCATCCAAATAAAATTTATTTTCACCGCTTTTATTCAACAAAAATTGACTTCTCGCATCTGATCAGTGTAGTTCACGGCTATTTATGCAATATTTCAAGCAAAAGTAAATATCTCTAATCTGAGTATTTTTCTCAATCCTGAATTCATCCAAATAAAATTTATTTTCACCGCTTTTATTCAACTAAAATTGACTTCTCGCATCTGATCAGAGTAGTTCACGGCTATTTATGCAATATTTCAAGCAAAAGTAAATATCTCTAATCTGAGTATTTTTCTCAATCCTGAATTCATCCAAATAAAATTTATTTTCACCGCTTTTATTCAACTAAAATTGACTTCTCGCCACTGATCAGCGTAGTTCACGGCTATTTATGCAATATTTCAAGCAAAAGTAAATATCTCTAATCTGAGTATTTTTCTCAATCCTGAATTCATCCAAATAAAACTTATTTTCACCGCTTTTATTCAACAAAAATTGACTTCTCGCATCTGATCAGAGTAGTTCACGGCTATTTATGCAATATTTCAAGCAAAAGTAAATATCTCTAATCTGAGTATTTTTCTCAATCCTGAATTCATCCAAATAAAACTTATTTTCACCGCTTTTATTCAACAAAAATTGACTTCTCGCATCTGATCAGTGTAGTTCACGGCTATTTATGCAATATTTCAAGCAAAAGTAAATATCTCTAATCTGAGTATTTTTCTCAATCCTGAATTCATCCAAATAAAATTTATTTTCACCGCTTTTATTCAACTAAAATTGACTTCTCGCATCTGATCAGAGTAGTTCACGGTTATTTATGCAATATTTCAAGCAAAAGTAAATATCTCTAATCTGAGTATTTTTCTCAATCCTGAATTCATCCAAATAAAATTTATTTTCACCGCTTTTATTCAACAAAAATTGACTTCTCGCATCTGATCAGAGTAGTTCACGGCTATTTATGCAATATTTCAAGCAAAAGTAAATATCTCTAATCTAAGTATTTTTCTCAATCCTGAATTCATCCAAATAAAATTTATTTTCACCGCTTTTATTCAACAAAAATTGACTTCTCGCATCTGATCAGAGTAGTTCACGGCTATTTATGCAATATTTCAAGCAAAAGTAAATATCTCTAATCTAAGTATTTTTCTCAATCCTGAATTCATCCAAATAAAATTTATTTTCACCGCTTTTATTCAACAAAAATTGACTTCTCGCATCTGATCAGAGTAGTTCACGGCTATTTATGCAATATTTCAAGCAAAAGTAAATATCTCTAATCTAAGTATTTTTCTCAATCCTGAATTCATCCAAATAAAACTTATTTTCACCGCTTTTATTCAACAAAAATTGACTTCTCGCATCTGATCAGTGTAGTTCACGGCTATTTATGCAATATTTCAAGCAAAAGTAAATATCTCTAATCTAAGTATTTTTCTCAATCCTGAATTCATCCAAATAAAATTTATTTTCACCGCTTTTATTCAACAAAAATTGACTTCTCGCATCTGATCAGAGTAGTTCACGGCTATTTATGCAATATTTCAAGCAAAAGTAAATATCTCTAATCTGAGTATTTTTCTCAATCCTGAATTCATCCAAATAAAATTTATTTTCACCGCTTTTATTCAACAAAAATTGACTTCTCGCATCTGATCAGAGTAGTTCACGGCTATTTATGCAATATTTCAAGCAAAAGTAAATATCTCTAATCTGAGTATTTTTCTCAATCCTGAATTCATCCAAATAAAATTTTTTTTCACCGCTTTTATTCAACAAAAATTGACTTCTCGCCACTGATCAGAGTATTTCACGGCTATTTATGCAATATTTCAAGCAAAAGTAAATATCTCTAATCTGAGTATTTTTCTCAATCCTGAATTCATCCAAATAAAACTTATTTTCACCGCTTTTATTCAACAAAAATTGACTTCTCGCATCTGATCAGAGTAGTTCACGGCTATTTATGCAATATTTCAAGCAAAAGTAAATATCTCTAATCTAAGTATTTTTCTCAATCCTGAATTCATCCAAATAAAACTTATTTTCACCGCTTTTATTCAACAAAAATTGACTTCTCGCATCTGATCAGAGTAGTTCACGGCTATTTATGCAATATTTCAAGCAAAAGTAAATATCTATAATCTAAGTATTTTTCTCAATCCTGAATTCATCCAAATAAAATTTTTTTTCACCGCTTTTATTCAACTAAAATTGACTTCTCGCATCTGATCAGTGTAGTTCACGGCTATTTATGCAATATTTCAAGCAAAAGTAAATATCTCTAATCTGAGTATTTTTCTCAATCCTGAATTCATCCAAATAAAATTTTTTTTCACCGCTTTTATTCAACAAAAATTGACTTCTCGCCACTGATCAGAGTAGTTCACGGCTATTTATGCAATATTTCAAGCAAAAGTAAATATCTCTAATCTGAGTATTTTTCTCAATCCTGAATTCATCCAAATAAAACTTATTTTCACCGCTTTTATTCAACAAAAATTGACTTCTCGCATCTGATCAGAGTAGTTCACGGCTATTTATGCAATATTTCAAGCAAAAGTAAATATCTCTAATCTGAGTATTTTTCTCAATCCTGAATTCATCCAAATAAAATTTATTTTCACCGCTTTTATTCAACAAAAATTGACTTCTCGCATCTGATCAGTGTAGTTCACGGCTATTTATGCAATATTTCAAGCAAAAGTAAATATCTCTAATCTAAGTATTTTTCTCAATCCTGAATTCATCCAAATAAAACTTATTTTCACCGCTTTTATTCAACTAAAATTGACTTCTCGCATCTGATCAGAGTAGTTCACGGCTATTTATGCAATATTTCAAGCAAAAGTAAATATCTCTAATCTAAGTATTTTTCTCAATCCTGAATTCATCCAAATAAAACTTATTTTCACCGCTTTTATTCAACAAAAATTGACTTCTCGCATCTGATCAGAGTAGTTCACGGCTATTTATGCAATATTTGAAGCAAAAGTAAATATCTCTAATCTGAGTATTTTTCTCAATCCTGAATTCATCCAAATAAAACTTATTTTCACCGCTTTTATTCAACAAAAATTGACTTCTCGCATCTGATCAGAGTAGTTCACGGCTATTTATGCAATATTTCAAGCAAAAGTAAATATCTCTAATCTGAGTATTTTTCTCAATCCTGAATTCATCCAAATAAAACTTATTTTCACCGCTTTTATTCAACAAAAATTGACTTCTCGCATCTGATCAGAGTAGTTCACGGCTATTTATGCAATATTTCAAGCAAAAGTAAATATCTCTAATCTGAGTATTTTTCTCAATCCTGAATTCATCCAAATAAAATTTTTTTTCACCGCTTTTATTCAACAAAAATTGACTTCTCGCCACTGATCAGAGTATTTCACGGCTATTTATGCAATATTTGAAGCAAAAGTAAATATCTCTAATCTGAGTATTTTTCTCAATCCTGAATTCATCCAAATAAAATTTTTTTTCACCGCTTTTATTCAACAAAAATTGACTTCTCGCATCTGATCAGAGTAGTTCACGGCTATTTGTGCAATATTTGAAGCAAAAGTAAATATCTCTAATCTGAGTATTTTTCTCAATCCTGAATTCATCCAAATAAAATTTATTTTCACCGCTTTTATTCAACTAAAATTGACTTCTCGCATCTGACCAGAGTAGTTCACGGCTATTTATGCAATATTTCAAGCAAAAGTAAATATCTCTAATCTGAGTATTTTTCTCAATCCTGAATTCATCCAAATAAAATTTATTTTCACCGCTTTTATTCAACTAAAATTGACTTCTCGCATCTGACCAGAGTAGTTCACGGCTATTTGTGCAATATTTCAAGCAAAAGTAAATATCTCTAATCTGAGTATTTTTCTCAATCCTGAATTCATCCAAATAAAATTTTTTTTCACCGCTTTTATTCAACAAAAATTGACTTCTCGCATCTGACCAGAGTAGTTCACGGCTATTTGTGCAATATTTCAAGCAAAAGTAAATATCTCTAATCTGAGTATTTTTCTCAATCCTGAATTCATCCAAATAAAACTTATTTTCACCGCTTTTATTCAACAAAAATTGACTTCTCGCATCTGATCAGAGTATTTCACGGCTATCTGTGCAATATTTGAAGCAAAAGTAAATATCTCTAATCTGAGTATTTTTCTCAATCCTGAATTCATCCAAATAAAATTTATTTTCACCGCTTTTATTCAACAAAAATTGACTTCTCGCATCTGATCAGAGTAGTTCACGGCTATTTGTGCAATATTTCAAGCAAAAGTAAATATCTCTAATCTGAGTATTTTTCTCAATCCTGAATTCATCCAAATAAAACTTATTTTCACCGCTTTTATTCAACAAAAATTGACTTCTCGCCACTGATCAGAGTATTTCACGGCTATTTATGCAATATTTCAAGCAAAAGTAAATATCTCTAATCTGAGTATTTTTCTCAATCCTGAATTCATCCAAATAAAACTTATTTTCACCGCTTTTATTCAACAAAAATTGACTTCTCGCCACTGATCAGAGTAGTTCACGGCTATTTATGCAATATTTCAAGCAAAAGTAAATATCTCTAATCTGAGTATTTTTCTCAATCCTGAATTCATCCAAATAAAACTTATTTTCACCGCTTTTATTCAACAAAAATTGACTTCTCGCCACTGATCAGAGTATTTCACGGCTATCTGTGCAATATTTGAAGCAAAAGTAAATATCTCTAATCTGAGTATTTTTCTCAATCCTGAATTCATCCAAATAAAATTTATTTTCACCTCTTTTATTCAACAAAAATTGACTTCTCGCATCTGATCAGAGTAGTTCACGGCTATTTGTGCAATATTTCAAGCAAAAGTAAATATCTCTAATCTGAGTATTTTTCTCAATCCTGAATTCATCCAAATAAAATTTATTTTCACCGCTTTTATTCAACTAAAATTGACTTCTCGCATCTGATCAGAGTAGTTCACGGCTATTTGTGCAATATTTCAAGCAAAAGTAAATATCTCTAATCTGAGTATTTTTCTCAATCCTGAATTCATCCAAATAAAATTTATTTTCACGGCTTTTATTCAACAAAAATTGACTTCTCGCATCTGATCAGAGTAGTTCACGGCTATTTGTGCAATATTTCAAGCAAAAGTAAATATCTCTAATCTGAGTATTTTTCTCAATCCTGAATTCATCCAAATAAAATTTATTTTCACGGCTTTTATTCAACAAAAATTGACTTCTCGCATCTGATCAGAGTAGTTCACGGCTATTTGTGCAATATTTCAAGCAAAAGTAAATATCTCTAATCTGAGTATTTTTCTCAATCCTGAATTCATCCAAATAAAATTTATTTTCACCGCTTTTATTCAACTAAAATTGACTTCTCGCATCTGATCAGAGTAGTTCACGGCTATTTGTGCAATATTTGAAGCAAAAGTAAATATCTCTAATCTGAGTATTTTTCTCAATCCTGAATTCATCCAAATAAAACTTATTTTCACCGCTTTTATTCAACAAAAATTGACTTCTCGCCACTGATCAGAGTATTTCACGGCTATTTATGCAATATTTCAAGCAAAAGTAAATATCTCTAATCTGAGTATTTTTCTCAATCCTGAATTCATCCAAATAAAATTTATTTTCACGGCTTTTATTCAACAAAAATTGACTTCTCGCATCTGATCAGAGTAGTTCACGGCTATTTGTGCAATATTTCAAGCAAAAGTAAATATCTCTAATCTGAGTATTTTTCTCAATCCTGAATTCATCCAAATAAAACTTATTTTCACCGCTTTTATTCAGCAAAAATTGACTTCTCGCATCTGATCAGAGTAGTTCACGGCTATTTGTGCAATATTTGAAGCAAAAGTAAATATCTCTAATCTGAGTATTTTTCTCAATCCTGAATTCATCCAAATAAAATTTATTTTCACCGCTTTTATTCAACTAAAATTGACTTCTCGCATCTGATCAGAGTAGTTCACGGCTATTTGTGCAATATTTCAAGCAAAAGTAAATATCTCTAATCTGAGTATTTTTCTCAATCCTGAATTCATCCAAATAAAATTTATTTTCACCGCTTTTATTCAACTAAAATTGACATCTCGCATCTGATCAGAGTAGTTCACGGCTATTTATGCAATATTTCAAGCAAAAGTAAATATCTCTAATCTGAGTATTTTTCTCAATCCTGAATTCATCCAAATAAAATTTATTTTCACCGCTTTTATTCAACAAAAATTGACTTCTCGCCACTGATCAGCGTAGTTCACGGCTATTTGTGCAATATTTGAAGCAAAAGTAAATATCTCTAATCTGAGTATTTTTCTCAATCCTGAATTCATCCAAATAAAATTTATTTTCACCGCTTTTATTCAACAAAAATTGACTTCTCGCATCTGATCAGAGTAGTTCACGGCTATTTATGCAATATTTCAAGCAAAATTAATATCTCTAATCTGAGTATTTTTCTCAATCCTGAATTCATCCAAATAAAATTTATTTTCACCGCTTTTATTCAACAAAAATTGACTTCTCGCCACTGATCAGCGTAGTTCACAGCTATTTATGCAATATTTCAAGCAAAAGTAAATATCTCTAATCTAAGTATTTTTCTCAATCCTGAATTCATCCAAATAAAATTTATTTTCACCGCTTTTATTCAACAAAAATTGACTTCTCGCATCTGATCAGAGTAGTTCACGGCTATTTATGCAATATTTCAAGCAAAAGTAAATATCTCTAATCTGAGTATTTTTCTCAATCCTGAATTCATCCAAATAAAATTTATTTTCACCGCTTTTATTCAACAAAAATTGACTTCTCGCCACTGATCAGAGTAGTTCACGGCTATTTGTGCAATATTTCAAGCAAAAGTAAATATCTCTAATCTGAGTATTTTTCTCAATCCTGAATTCATCCAAATAAAATTTATTTTCACCGCTTTTATTCAACAAAAATTGACCTCTCGCATCTGATCAGCGTAGTTCACGGCTATTTATGCAATATTTGAAGCAAAAGTAAATATCTCTAATCTGAGTATTTTTCTCAATCCTGAATTCATCCAAATAAAATTTATTTTCACCGCTTTTATTCAACAAAAATTGACTTCTCGCATCTGATCAGAGTAGTTCACGGTTATTTATGCAATATTTGAAGCAAAAGTAAATATCTCTAATCTGAGTATTTTTCTCAATCCTGAATTCATCCAAATAAAATTTATTTTCACCGCTTTTATTCAACAAAAATTGACTTCTCGCCACTGATCAGAGTAGTTCACGGCTATTTGTGCAATATTTCAAGCAAAAGTAAATATCTCTAATCTGAGTATTTTTCTCAATCCTGAATTCATCCAAATAAAATTTTTTTTCACCGCTTTTATTCAACAAAAATTGACCTCTCGCATCTGATCAGCGTAGTTCACGGCTATTTATGCAATATTTGAAGCAAAAGTAAATATCTCTAATCTGAGTATTTTTCTCAATCCTGAATTCATCCAAATAAAATTTATTTTCACCGCTTTTATTCAACAAAAATTGACTTCTCGCATCTGATCAGAGTAGTTCACGGTTATTTATGCAATATTTGAAGCAAAAGTAAATATCTCTAATCTGAGTATTTTTCTCAATCCTGAATTCATCCAAATAAAATTTATTTTCACCGCTTTTATTCAACAAAAATTGACTTCTCGCATCTGATCAGAGTAGTTCACGGCTATTTGTGCAATATTTCAAGCAAAAGTAAATATCTCTAATCTGAGTATTTTTCTCAATCCTGAATTCATCCAAATAAAATTTATTTTCACCGCTTTTATTCAACAAAAATTGACTTCTCGCCACTGATCAGAGTAGTTCACGGCTATTTGTGCAATATTTCAAGCAAAAGTAAATATCTCTAATCTGAGTATTTTTCTCAATCCTGAATTCATCCAAATAAAATTTTTTTTTCACCGCTTTTATTCAACAAAAATTGACCTCTCGCATCTGATCAGCGTAGTTCACGGCTATTTATGCAATATTTGAAGCAAAAGTAAATATCTCTAATCTGAGTATTTTTCTCAATCCTGAATTCATCCAAATAAAATTTATTTTCACCGCTTTTATTCAACAAAAATTGACTTCTCGCCACTGATCAGAGTATTTCACGGCTATTTATGCAATATTTGAAGCAAAAGTAAATATCTCTAATCTGAGTATTTTTCTCAATCCTGAATTCATCCAAATAAAATTTTTTTTCACCGCTTTTATTCAACAAAAATTGACCTCTCGCATCTGATCAGTGTAGTTCACGGCTATTTATGCAATATTTGAAGCAAAAGTAAATATCTCTAATCTGAGTATTTTTCTCAATCCTGAATTCATCCAAATAAAATTTTTTTTCACCGCTTTTATTCAACAAAAATTGACTTCTCGCCACTGATCAGCGTAGTTCACGGCTATTTGTGCAATATTTGAAGCAAAAGTAAATATCTCTAATCTGAGTATTTTTCTCAATCCTGAATTCATCCAAATAAAATTTATTTTCACCGCTTTTATTCAACAAAAATTGACTTCTCGCATCTGATCAGAGTAGTTCACGGCTATTTATGCAATATTTCAAGCAAAAGTAAATATCTCTAATCTGAGTATTTTTCTCAATCCTGAATTCATCCAAATAAAACTTATTTTCACCGCTTTTATTCAACAAAAATTGACTTCTCGCCACTGATCAGAGTAGTTCACGGCTATCTGTGCAATATTTGAAGCAAAAGTAAATATCTCTAATCTGAGTATTTTTCTCAATCCTGAATTCATCCAAATAAAATTTTTTTTCACCGCTTTTATTCAACAAAAATTGACTTCTCGCCACTGATCAGCGTAGTTCACGGCTATTTGTGCAATATTTGAAGCAAAAGTAAATATCTCTAATCTGAGTATTTTTCTCAATCCTGAATTCATCCAAATAAAATTTATTTTCACCGCTTTTATTCAACAAAAATTGACTTCTCGCATCTGATCAGAGTAGTTCACGGCTATTTATGCAATATTTCAAGCAAAAGTAAATATCTCTAATCTGAGTATTTTTCTCAATCCTGAATTCATCCAAATAAAACTTATTTTCACCGCTTTTATTCAACAAAAATTGACTTCTCGCCACTGATCAGAGTATTTCACGGCTATTTATGCAATATTTGAAGCAGAAGTAAATATCTCTAATCTGAGTATTTTTCTCAATCCTGAATTCATCCAAATAAAATTTTTTTTCACCGCTTTTATTCAACAAAAATTGACCTCTCGCATCTGATCAGCGTAGTTCACGGCTATTTATGCAATATTTGAAGCAAAAGTAAATATCTCTAATCTGAGTATTTTTCTCAATCCTGAATTCATCCAAATAAAACTTATTTTCACCGCTTTTATTCAACTAAAGTTGACTTCTCGCATCTGATCAGAGTAGTTCACGGCTATTTGTGCAATATTTCAAGCAAAAGTAAATATCTCTAATCTGAGTATTTTTCTCAATCCTGAATTCATCCAAATAAAATTTATTTTCACGGCTTTTATTCAACAAAAATTGACTTCTCGCATCTGATCAGAGTAGTTCACGGCTATTTGTGCAATATTTCAAGCAAAAGTAAATATCTCTAATCTGAGTATTTTTCTCAATCCTGAATTCATCCAAATAAAACTTATTTTCACCGCTTTTATTCAACAAAAATTGACTTCTCGCATCTGATCAGAGTAGTTCACGGCTATTTATGCAATATTTCAAGCTAAAGTAAATATCTCTAATCTGAGTATTTTTCTCAATCCTGAATTCATCCAAATAAAACTTATTTTCACCGCTTTTATTCAACAAAAATTGACTTCTCGCATCTGATCAGAGTAGTTCACGGCTATTTGTGCAATATTTGAAGCAAAAGTAAATATCTCTAATCTGAGTATTTTTCTCAATCCTGAATTCATCCAAATAAAATTTATTTTCACCGCTTTTATTCAACAAAAATTGACTTCTCGCATCTGATCAGAGTAGTTCACGGCTATTTGTGCAATATTTCAAGCAAAAGTAAATATCTCTAATCTGAGTATTTTTCTCAATCCTGAATTCATCCAAATAAAATTTATTTTCACCGCTTTTATTCAACTAAAATTGACTTCTCGCATCTGATCAGCGTAGTTCACGACTATTTATGCAATATTTCAAGCAAAAGTAAATATCTCTAATCTGAGTATTTTTCTCAATCCTGAATTCATCCAAATAAAATTTATTTTCACCGCTTTTATTCAACTAAAATTGACTTCTCGCCACTGATCAGAGTAGTTCACGGCTATTTATGCAATATTTCAAGCAAAAGTAAATATCTCTAATCTGAGTATTTTTCTCAATCCTGAATTCATCCAAATAAAATTTATTTTCACGGCTTTTATTCAACAAAAATTGACTTCTCGCATCTGATCAGAGTAGTTCACGGCTATTTGTGCAATATTTCAAGCAAAAGTAAATATCTCTAATCTGAGTATTTTTCTCAATCCTGAATTCATCCAAATAAAACTTATTTTCACCGCTTTTATTCAACAAAAATTGACTTCTCGCATCTGATCAGAGTAGTTCACGGCTATTTATGCAATATTTCAAGCTAAAGTAAATATCTCTAATCTGAGTATTTTTCTCAATCCTGAATTCATCCAAATAAAACTTATTTTCACCGCTTTTATTCAACAAAAATTGACTTCTCGCATCTGATCAGAGTAGTTCACGGCTATTTGTGCAATATTTGAAGCAAAAGTAAATATCTCTAATCTGAGTATTTTTCTCAATCCTGAATTCATCCAAATAAAATTTATTTTCACCGCTTTTATTCAACAAAAATTGACTTCTCGCATCTGATCAGAGTAGTTCACGGCTATTTGTGCAATATTTCAAGCAAAAGTAAATATCTCTAATCTGAGTATTTTTCTCAATCCTGAATTCATCCAAATAAAATTTATTTTCACCGCTTTTATTCAAAAAAAATACTTCTCGCATCTGATCAGAGTAGTTCACGGCTATTTGTGCAATATTTCAAGCAAAAGTAAATATCTCTAATCTGAGTATTTTTCTCAATCCTGAATTCATCCAAATAAAATTTATTTTCACCGCTTTTATTCAACAAAAATTGACTTCTCGCATCTGATCAGAGTAGTTCACGGCTATTTGTGCAATATTTCAAGCAAAAGTAAATATCTCTAATCTGAGTATTTTTCTCAATCCTGAATTCATCCAAATAAAATTTATTTTCACCGCTTTTATTCAACAAAAATTGACTTCTCGCCACTGATCAGCGTAGTTCACGGCTATTTGTGCAATATTTGAAGCAAAAGTAAATATCTCTAATCTGAGTATTTTTCTCAATCCTGAATTCATCCAAATAAAATTTATTTTCACCGCTTTTATTCAACAAAAATTGACTTCTCGCATCTGATCAGAGTAGTTCACGGCTATTTATGCAATATTTCAAGCAAAAGTAAATATCTCTAATCTGAGTATTTTTCTCAATCCTGAATTCATCCAAATAAAATTTATTTTCACCGCTTTTAATTCAACAAAAATTGACTTCTCGCCACTGATCAGCGTAGTTCACATATATTTATGCAATATTTCAAGCAAAAGTAAATATCTCTAATCTAAGTATTTTTCTCAATCCTGAATTCATCCAAATAAAATTTATTTTCACTATTTTATTCAACAAAAATTGACTTCTCGCATCTGATCAGAGTAGTTCACGGCTATTTATGCAATATTTCAAGCAAAAGTAAATATCTCTAATCTGAGTATTTTTCTCAATCCTGAATTCATCCAAATAAAATTTATTTTCACCGCTTTTATTCAACAAAAATTGACTTCTCGCCACTGATCAGAGTAGCTCACGGCTATTTGTGCAATATTTCAAGCAAAAGTAAATATCTCTAATCTGAGTATTTTTCTCAATCCTGAATTCATCCAAATAAAATTTATTTTCACCGCTTTTATTCAACAAAAAATGACCTCTCGCATCTGATCAGCGTAGTTCACGGCTATTTATGCAATATTTGAAGCAAAAGTAAATATCTCTAATCTGAGTATTTTTCTCAATCCTGAATTCATCCAAATAAAATTTATTTTCACCGCTTTTATTCAACAAAAATTGACTTCTCGCATCTGATCAGAGTAGTTCACGGTTATTTATGCAATATTTGAAGCAAAAGTAAATATCTCTAATCTGAGTATTTTTCTCAATCCTGAATTCATCCAAATAAAATTTTTTTTCACCGCTTTTATTCAACAAAAATTGACTTCTCGCCACTGATCAGAGTAGTTCACGGCTATTTGTGCAATATTTCAAGCAAAAGTAAATATCTCTAATCTGAGTATTTTTCTCAATCCTGAATTCATCCAAATAAAATTTATTTTCACCGCTTTTATTCAACAAAAATTGACTTCTCGCATCTGATCAGAGTAGTTCACGGCTATTTATGCAATATTTCAAGCAAAAGTAAATATCTCTAATCTGAGTATTTTTCTCAATCCTGAATTCATCCAAATAAAATTTATTTTCACCGCTTTTATTCAACAAAAATTGACTTCTCGCCACTGATCAGAGTAGTTCACGGCTATTTGTGCAATATTTCAAGCAAAAGTAAATATCTCTAATCTGAGTATTTTTCTCAATCCTGAATTCATCCAAATAAAATTTTTTTTCACCGCTTTTATTCAACAAAAATTGACCTCTCGCATCTGATCAGCGTAGTTCACGGCTATTTATGCAATATTTGAAGCAAAAGTAAATATCTCTAATCTGAGTATTTTTCTCAATCCTGAATTCATCCAAATAAAATTTATTTTCACCGCTTTTATTCAACAAAAATTGACTTCTCGCCACTGATCAGAGTATTTCACGGCTATTTATGCAATATTTGAAGCAAAAGTAAATATCTCTAATCTGAGTATTTTTCTCAATCCTGAATTCATCCAAATAAAATTTTTTTTCACCGCTTTTATTCAACAAAAATTGACCTCTCGCATCTGATCAGTGTAGTTCACGGCTATTTATGCAATATTTGAAGCAAAAGTAAATATCTCTAATCTGAGTATTTTACTCAATCCTGAATTCATCCAAATAAAATTTTTTTTCACCGCTTTTATTCAACAAAAATTGACTTCTCGCCACTGATCAGCGTAGTTCACGGCTATTTGTGCAATATTTGAAGCAAAAGTAAATATCTCTAATCTGAGTATTTTTCTCAATCCTGAATTCATCCAAATAAAATTTATTTTCACCGCTTTTATTCAACAAAAATTGACTTCTCGCATCTGATCAGAGTAGTTCACGGCTATTTATGCAATATTTCAAGCAAAAGTAAATATCTCTAATCTGAGTATTTTTCTCAATCCTGAATTCATCCAAATAAAACTTATTTTCACCGCTTTTATTCAACAAAAATTGACTTCTCGCCACTGATCAGAGTAGTTCACGGCTATCTGTGCAATATTTGAAGCAAAAGTAAATATCTCTAATCTGAGTATTTTTCTCAATCCTGAATTCATCCAAATAAAATTTATTTTCACCGCTTTTATTCAACAAAAATTGACTTCTCGCCACTGATCAGAGTATTTCACGGCTATTTATGCAATATTTGAAGCAAAAGTAAATATCTCTAATCTGAGTATTTTTCTCAATCCTGAATTCATCCAAATAAAATTTTTTTTCACCGCTTTTATTCAACAAAAATTGACCTCTCGCATCTGATCAGCGTAGTTCACGGCTATTTATGCAATATTTGAAGCAAAAGTAAATATCTCTAATCTGAGTATTTTTCTCAATCCTGAATTCATCCAAATAAAACTTATTTTCACCGCTTTTATTCAACTAAAGTTGACTTCTCGCATCTGATCAGAGTAGTTCACGGCTATTTGTGCAATATTTCAAGCAAAAGTAAATATCTCTAATCTGAGTATTTTTCTCAATCCTGAATTCATCCAAATAAAATTTATTTTCACGGCTTTTATTCAACAAAAATTGACTTCTCGCATCTGATCAGAGTAGTTCACGGCTATTTGTGCAATATTTCAAGCAAAAGTAAATATCTCTAATCTGAGTATTTTTCTCAATCCTGAATTCATCCAAATAAAATTTATTTTCACCGCTTTTATTCAACTAAAATTGACTTCTCGCCACTAATCAGCGTAGTTCACGGCTATTTGTGCAATATTTGAAGCAAAAGTAAATATCTCTAATCTGAGTATTTTTCTCAATCCTGAATTCATCCAAATAAAATTTATTTTCACCGCTTTTATTCAACAAAAATTGACTTCTCGCATCTGATCAGAGTAGTTCACGGCTATTTGGAGCAATATTTCAAGCAAAAGTAAATATCTCTAATCTGAGTATTTTTCTCAATCCTGAATTCATCCAAATAAAATTTATTTTCACCGCTTTTATTCAACTAAAATTGACTTCTCGCCACTAATCAGCGTAGTTCACGGCTATTTGTGCAATATTTGAAGCAAAAGTAAATATCTCTAATCTGAGTATTTTTCTCAATCCTGAATTCATCCAAATAAAATTTATTTTCACCGCTTTTATTCAACAAAAATTGACTTCTCGCATCTGATCAGAGTAGTTCACGGCTATTTGTGCAATATTTGAAGCAAAAGTAAATATCTCTAATCTGAGTATTTTTCTCAATCCTGAATTCATCCAAATAAAATTTATTTTCACCGCTTTTATTCAACTAAAATTGACTTCTCGCCACTGATCAGCGTAGTTCACGGCTATTTATGCAATATTTCAAGCAAAAGTAAATATCTCTAATCTGAGTATTTTTCTCAATCCTGAATTCATCCAAATAAAATTTATTTTCACGGCTTTTATTCAACAAAAATTGACTTCTCGCATCTGATCAGAGTAGTTCACGGCTATTTGTGCAATATTTCAAGCAAAAGTAAATATCTCTAATCTGAGTATTTTTCTCAATCCTGAATTCATCCAAATAAAACTTATTTTCACCGCTTTTATTCAACAAAAATTGACTTCTCGCATCTGATCAGAGTAGTTCACGGCTATTTATGCAATATTTCAAGCTAAAGTAAATATCTCTAATCTGAGTATTTTTCTCAATCCTGAATTCATCCAAATAAAACTTATTTTCACCGCTTTTATTCAACAAAAATTGACTTCTCGCATCTGATCAGAGTAGTTCACGGCTATTTGTGCAATATTTGAAGCAAAAGTAAATATCTCTAATCTGAGTATTTTTCTCAATCCTGAATTCATCCAAATAAAATTTATTTTCACCGCTTTTATTCAACAAAAATTGACTTCTCGCATCTGATCAGAGTAGTTCACGGCTATTTGTGCAATATTTCAAGCAAAAGTAAATATCTCTAATCTGAGTATTTTTCTCAATCCTGAATTCATCCAAATAAAATTTATTTTCACCGCTTTTATTCAACAAAAATTGACTTCTCGCATCTGATCAGAGTAGTTCACGGCTATTTGTGCAATATTTCAAGCAAAAGTAAATATCTCTAATCTGAGTATTTTTCTCAATCCTGAATTCATCCAAATAAAATTTATTTTCACCGCTTTTATTCAACAAAAATTGACTTCTCGCATCTGATCAGAGTAGTTCACGGCTATTTGTGCAATATTTGAAGCAAAAGTAAATATCTCTAATCTGAGTATTTTTCTCAATCCTGAATTCATCCAAATAAAATTTATTTTCACCGCTTTTATTCAACAAAAATTGACTTCTCGCCACTGATCAGAGTATTTCACGGCTATTTATGCAATATTTCAAGCAAAAGTAAATATCTCTAATCTGAGTATTTTTCTCAATCCTGAATTCATCCAAATAAAATTTATTTTCACGGCTTTTATTCAACAAAAATTGACTTCTCGCATCTGATCAGCGTAGTTCACGGCTATTTGTGCAATATTTCAAGCAAAAGTAAATATCTCTAATCTGAGTATTTTTCTCAATCCTGAATTCATCCAAATAAAATTTATTTTCACGGCTTTTATTCAACAAAAATTGACTTCTCGCATCTGATCAGCGTAGTTCACGGCTATTTGTGCAATATTTGAAGCAAAAGTAAATATCTCTAATCTGAGTATTTTTCTCAATCCTGAATTCATCCAAATAAAATTTTTTTTCACCGCTTTTATTTAACAAAAATTGACTTCTCGCATCTGTTCAGAGTATTTCACGGCTATTTATGCAATATTTCAAGCAAAAGTAAATATCTCTAATCTGAGTATTTTTCTCAATCCTGAATTCATCCAAATAAAACTTATTTTCACCGCTTTTATTCAACAAAAATTGACTTCTCGCATCTGATCAGAGTATTTCACAGCTATTTATGCAATATTTCAAGCAAAAGTAAATACCTCTAATCTGAGTATTTTTCTCAATCCTGAATTCATCCAAATAAAATTTATTTTCACCGCTTTTATTGAACAAAAATTGACTTCTCGCATCTCATCAGAGCAGTTCACGGCTATTTATGCAATATTTCAAGCAAAAGTAAATATCTCTAATCTGAGTATTTTTCTCAATCCTGAATTCATCCAAATAAAATTTTTTTTCACCGCTTTTATTCAACAAAAATTAACTTCTCGCATCTGATCAGAGTAGTTCACGGCTATTTATGCAATATTTCAAGCAAAAGTAAATATCTCTAATATGAGTATTTTTCTCAATCCTGAATTCATCCAAATAAAATTTATTTTCACCGCTTTTATTCAACAAAAATTGACCTCTCGCATCTGATCAGCGTAGTTCACGGCTATTTATGCAATATTTGAAGCAAAAGTAAATATCTCTAATCTGAGTATTTTTCTCAATCCTGAATTCATCCAAATAAAACTTATTTTCACCGCTTTTATTCAACTAAAGTTGACTTCTCGCATCTGATCAGAGTAGTTCACGGCTATTTGTGCAATATTTCAAGCAAAAGTAAATATCTCTAATCTGAGTATTTTTCTCAATCCTGAATTCATCCAAATAAAATTTATTTTCACGGCTTTTATTCAACAAAAATTGACTTCTCGCATCTGATCAGAGTAGTTCACGGCTATTTGTGCAATATTTCAAGCAAAAGTAAATATCTCTAATCTGAGTATTTTTCTCAATCCTGAATTCATCCAAATAAAATTTATTTTCACCGCTTTTATTCAACTAAAATTGACTTCTCGCCACTAATCAGCGTAGTTCACGGCTATTTGTGCAATATTTGAAGCAAAAGTAAATATCTCTAATCTGAGTATTTTTCTCAATCCTGAATTCATCCAAATAAAATTTATTTTCACCGCTTTTATTCAACAAAAATTGACTTCTCGCATCTGATCAGAGTAGTTCACGGCTATTTGGAGCAATATTTCAAGCAAAAGTAAATATCTCTAATCTGAGTATTTTTCTCAATCCTGAATTCATCCAAATAAAATTTATTTTCACCGCTTTTATTCAACTAAAATTGACTTCTCGCCACTAATCAGCGTAGTTCACGGCTATTTGTGCAATATTTGAAGCAAAAGTAAATATCTCTAATCTGAGTATTTTTCTCAATCCTGAATTCATCCAAATAAAATTTATTTTCTTCGCTTTTATTCAACAAAAATTGACTTCTCGCATCTGATCAGAGTAGTTCACGGCTATTTGTGCAATATTTGAAGCAAAAGTAAATATCTCTAATCTGAGTATTTTTCTCAATCCTGAATTCATCCAAATAAAATTTATTTTCACCGCTTTTATTCAACTAAAATTGACTTCTCGCCACTGATCAGCGTAGTTCACGGCTATTTATGCAATATTTCAAGCAAAAGTAAATATCTCTAATCTGAGTATTTTTCTCAATCCTGAATTCATCCAAATAAAATTTATTTTCACGGCTTTTATTCAACAAAAATTGACTTCTCGCATCTGATCAGAGTAGTTCACGGCTATTTGTGCAATATTTCAAGCAAAAGTAAATATCTCTAATCTGAGTATTTTTCTCAATCCTGAATTCATCCAAATAAAACTTATTTTCACCGCTTTTATTCAACAAAAATTGACTTCTCGCATCTGATCAGAGTAGTTCACGGCTATTTATGCAATATTTCAAGCTAAAGTAAATATCTCTAATCTGAGTATTTTTCTCAATCCTGAATTCATCCAAATAAAACTTATTTTCACCGCTTTTATTCAACAAAAATTGACTTCTCGCATCTGATCAGAGTAGTTCACGGCTATTTGTGCAATATTTGAAGCAAAAGTAAATATCTCTAATCTGAGTATTTTTCTCAATCCTGAATTCATCCAAATAAAATTTATTTTCACCGCTTTTATTCAACAAAAATTGACTTCTCGCATCTGATCAGAGTAGTTCACGGCTATTTGTGCAATATTTCAAGCAAAAGTAAATATCTCTAATCTGAGTATTTTTCTCAATCCTGAATTCATCCAAATAAAATTTATTTTCACCGCTTTTATTCAACAAAAATTGACTTCTCGCATCTGATCAGAGTAGTTCACGGCTATTTGTGCAATATTTCAAGCAAAAGTAAATATCTCTAATCTGAGTATTTTTCTCAATCCTGAATTCATCCAAATAAAATTTATTTTCACCGCTTTTATTCAACAAAAATTGACTTCTCGCATCTGATCAGAGTAGTTCACGGCTATTTGTGCAATATTTGAAGCAAAAGTAAATATCTCTAATCTGAGTATTTTTCTCAATCCTGAATTCATCCAAATAAAATTTATTTTCACCGCTTTTATTCAACAAAAATTGACTTCTCGCCACTGATCAGAGTATTTCACGGCTATTTATGCAATATTTCAAGCAAAAGTAAATATCTCTAATCTGAGTATTTTTCTCAATCCTGAATTCATCCAAATAAAATTTATTTTCACGGCTTTTATTCAACAAAAATTGACTTCTCGCATCTGATCAGCGTAGTTCACGGCTATTTGTGCAATATTTCAAGCAAAAGTAAATATCTCTAATCTGAGTATTTTTCTCAATCCTGAATTCATCCAAATAAAATTTATTTTCACGGCTTTTATTCAACAAAAATTGACTTCTCGCATCTGATCAGCGTAGTTCACGGCTATTTGTGCAATATTTGAAGCAAAAGTAAATATCTCTAATCTGAGTATTTTTCTCAATCCTGAATTCATCCAAATAAAATTTTTTTTCACCGCTTTTATTTAACAAAAATTGACTTCTCGCATCTGTTCAGAGTATTTCACGGCTATTTATGCAATATTTCAAGCAAAAGTAAATATCTCTAATCTGAGTATTTTTCTCAATCCTGAATTCATCCAAATAAAACTTATTTTCACCGCTTTTATTCAACAAAAATTGACTTCTCGCATCTGATCAGAGTATTTCACAGCTATTTATGCAATATTTCAAGCAAAAGTAAATACCTCTAATCTGAGTATTTTTCTCAATCCTGAATTCATCCAAATAAAATTTATTTTCACCGCTTTTATTGAACAAAAATTGACTTCTCGCATCTCATCAGAGCAGTTCACGGCTATTTATGCAATATTTCAAGCAAAAGTAAATATCTCTAATCTGAGTATTTTTCTCAATCCTGAATTCATCCAAATAAAATTTTTTTTCACCGCTTTTATTCAACAAAAATTAACTTCTCGCATCTGATCAGAGTAGTTCACGGCTATTTATGCAATATTTCAAGCAAAAGTAAATATCTCTAATATGAGTATTTTTCTCAATCCTGAATTCATCCAAATAAAATTTATTTTCACCGCTTTTATTCAACAAAAATTGACTTCTCGCATCTGATCAGAGTAGTTCACGGCTATTTATGCAATATTTCAGGCAAAAGTAAATATCTCTAATCTGAGTATTTTTCTCAATCCTGAATTCATCCAAATAAAATTTATTTTCACCGCTTTAATTCAACAAAAATTGACTTCTCGCCACTGATCAGAGTAGTTCACGGCTATTTATGCAATATTTCAAGCAAAAGTAAATATCTCTAATCTGAGTATTTTTCTCAATCCTGAATTCATCCAAATAAAATTTATTTTCACCGCTTTTTTTCAACTAAAATTGACTTCTCGCCACTGATCAGCGCAGTTCACGGCTATTTATGCAATATTTGAAGCAAAAGTAAATATCTCTAATCTGAGTATTTTTCTCAATCCTGAATTCATCCAAAGAAAATTTATTTTCACCGCTTTTATTCAACAAAAATTGACTTCTCGCCACTGATCTGAGTAGTTCACGGCTATTTATGAATATTTCAAGCAAAAGTAAATATCTCTAATCTGAGTATTTTTCTCAATCCTGAATTTATCCAAATAAAATTTATTTTCACCGCTTTTATTCAACTAAAATTGACATCTCGCATCTGATCAGAGTAGTTCACGGCTATTTATGCAATATTTCAAGCAAAAGTAAATATCTCTAATCTGAGTATTTTTCTCAATCCTGAATTCATCCAAATAAAATTTATTTTCACCGCTTTAATTCAACAAAAATTGACTTCTCGCCACTGATCAGAGTAGTTCACGGCTATTTATGCAATATTTCAAGCAAAAGTAAATATCTCTAATCTGAGTATTTTTCTCAATCCTGAATTTATCCAAATAAAATTTATTTTCACCGCTTTTATTCAACTAAAATTGACATCTCGTATCTGATCAGAGTAGTTCACGGCTATTTATGCAATATTTCAAGCAAAAGTAAATATCTCTAATCTGAGTTTTTTTCTCAATCCTGAATTCATCCAAATAAAATTTATTTTCACCGCTTTAATTCAACAAAAATTGACTTCTCGCCACTGATCAGAGTAGTTCACGGCTATTTATGCAATATTTCAAGCAAAAGTAAATATCTCTAATCTGAGTATTTTTCTCAATCCTGAATTCATCCAAATAAAATTTATTTTCACCGCTTTTTTTCAACTAAAATTGACTTCTCGCCACTGATCAGCGCAGTTCACGGCTATTTATGCAATATTTGAAGCAAAAGTAAATATCTCTAATCTGAGTATTTTTCTCAATCCTGAATTCATCCAAAGAAAATTTATTTTCACCGCTTTTATTCAACAAAAATTGACTTCTCGCCACTGATCAGAGTAGTTCACGGCTATTTATGCAATATTTCAAGCAAAAGTAAATATCTCTAATCTGAGTATTTTTCTCAATCCTGAATTTATCCAAATAAAATTTATTTTCACCGCTTTTATTCAACTAAAATTGACATCTCGCATCTGATCAGAGTAGTTCACGGCTATTTATGCAATATTTCAAGCAAAAGTAAATATCTCTAATCTGAGTATTTTTCTCAATCCTGAATTTATCCAAATAAAATTTATTTTCACCGCTTTTATTCAACTAAAATTGACATCTCGCATCTGATCAGAGTAGTTCACGGCTATTTATGAAATATTTCAAGCAAAAGTAAATATCTCTAATCTGAGTATTTTTCTCAATCCTGAATTCATCCAAATAAAATTTATTTTCACCGCTTTTATTAAAAAAAAATTGACTTCTCGCCACTGATCAGCGTAGTTCACGGCTATTTGTGCAATATTTGAAGCAAAAGTAAATATCTCTAATCTGAGTATTTTTCTCAATCCTGAATTCATCCAAATAAAATTTATTTTCACCGCTTTTATTCAACAAAAATTGACTTCTCGCCACTGATCAGCGTAGTTCACGGCTATTTGTGCAATATTTGAAGCAAAAGTAAATATCTCTAATCTGAGTATTTTTCTCAATCCTGAATTCATCCAAATAAAATTTATTTTCACCGCTTTTATTCAACTAAAATTGACTTCTCGCATCTGATCAGAGTAGTTCACGGCTATTTATGCAATATTTGAAGCAAAAGTAAATATCTTTAATCTGAGTATTTTTCTCAATCCTGAATTCATCCAAATAAAATTTATTTTCACCGCTTTTATTCAACAAAAATTGACTTCTCGCCACTGATCAGCGTAGTTCACGGCTATTTATGCAATATTTCAAGCAAAAGTAAATATCTCTAATCTGAGTATTTTTCTCAATCCTGAATTCATCCAAATAAAATTTATTTTCACCGCTTTTATTCGACTAAAATTGACTTCTCGCATCTGATCAGAGTAGTTCACGGCTATTTATGCAATATTTCAAGCAAAAGTAAATATCTCTAATCTGAGTATTTTTCTCAATCCTGAATTCATCCAAATAAAATTTATTTTCACCGCTTTTATTCAACAAAAATTGACTTCTCGCCACTGATCAGCGTAGTTCACGGCTATTTATGCAATATTTCAAGCAAAAGTAAATATCTCTAATCTGAGTATTTTTCTCAATCCTGAATTCATCCAAATAAAATTTATTTTCACCGCTTTTATTCAACTAAAATTGACTTCTCGCCACTGATCAGCGTAGTTCACGGCTATTTATGCAATATTTCAAGCAAAAGTAAATATCTCTAATCTGAGTATTTTTCTCAATCCTGAATTCATCCAAATAAAATTTATTTTCACCGCTTTTATTCAACTAAAATTTACTTCTCGCATCTGATCAGAGTAGTTCACGGCTATTTATGCAATATTTCAAGCAAAAGTAAATATCTCTAATCTGAGTATTTTTCTCAATCCTGAATTCATCCAAATAAAATTTATTTTCACCGCTTTTATTCAACTAAAATTGACTTCTCGCATCTGATCAGAGTAGTTCACGGCTATTTATGCAATATTTCAGGCAAAAGTAAATATCTCTAATCTGAGTATTTTTCTCAATCCTGAATTCATCCAAATAAAATTTATTTTCACCGCTTTTATTCAACAAAAATTGACTTCTCGCATCTGATCAGAGTAGTTCACGGCTATTTATGCAATATTTCAAGCAAAAGTAAATATCTCTAATCTGAGTATTTTTCTCAATCCTGAATTCATCCAAATAAAATTTATTTTAACCGCTTTTATTCAACTAAAATTGACTTCTCGCATCTGATCAGAGTAGTTCACGGCTATTTATGCAATATTTCAAGCAAAAGTAAATATCTCTAATCTGAGTATTTTTCTCAATCCTGAATTCATCCAAATAAAATTTATTTTTACCGCTTTTATTCAACAAAAATTGACTTCTCGCCACTGATCAGCGTAGTTCACGGCTATTTATGCAATATTTCAAGCAAAAGTAAATATCTCTAATCTGAGTATTTTTCTCAATCCTGAATTCATCCAAATAAAATTTATTTTCACCGCTTTTATTCAACTAAAATTGACTTCTCGCCACTGATCAGCGTAGTTCACGGCTATTTATGCAATATTTCAAGCAAAAGTAAATATCTCTAATCTGAGTATTTTTCTCAATCCTGAATTCATCCAAATAAAATTTATTTTCACCGCTTTTATTCAACTAAAATTGACTTCTCGCATCTGATCAGAGTAGTTCACGGCTATTTATGCAATATTTCAAGCAAAAGTAAATATCTCTAATCTGAGTATTTTTCTCAATCCTGAATTCATCCAAATAAAATTTATTTTCACCGCTTTTATTCATCTAAAATTGACTTCTCGCATCTGATCAGAGTAGTTCACGGTTATTTATGCAATATTTCAAGCAAAAGTAAATATCTCTAATCTGAGTATTTTTCTCAATCCTGAATTCATCCAAATAAAATTTATTTTCACCGCTTTTATTCAACTAAAATTGACTTCTCGCATCTGATCAGCGAGGTTCACAGCTATTTATGCAATATTTCAAGCAAAAGTAAATATCTCTAATCTGAGTATTTTTCTCAATCCTGAATTCATCCAAATAAAATTTATTTTCACCGCTTTTATTCAACTAAAATTGACTTCTCGCATCTGATCAGAGTAGTTCACGGCTATTTATGCAATATTTCAAGCAAAAGTAAATATCTCTAATCTGAGTATTTTTCTCAATCCTGAATTCATCCAAATAAAATTTATGTTCACGGCTTTTATTCAACAAAAATTGACTTCTCTCATCTGATCAGAGTAGTTCACGGCTATTTGTGCAATATTTCAAGCAAAAGTAAATATCTCTAATCTGAGTATTTTTCTCAATCCTGAATTCATCCAAATAAAACTTATTTTCACCGCTTTTATTCAACAAAAATTGACTTCTCGCATCTGATCAGAGTAGTTCACGGCTATTTATGCAAAATTTCAAGCAAAAGTAAATATCTCTAATCTGAGTATTTTTCTCAATCCTGAATTCATCCAAATAAAATTTATTTTCACCGCTTTTATTCAACAAAAATTGACTTCTCGCCACTGATCAGAGTAGTTCACGGCTATTTGTGCAATATTTGAAGCAAAAGTAAAAATCTCTAATCTGAGTATTTTTCTCAATCCTGAATTCATCCAAATAAAATTTTTTTTCACCGCTTTTATTCAACAAAAATTGACTTCTCGCATCTGTTCAGAGTATTTCACGGCTATTTATGCAATATTTCAAGCAAAAGTAAATACCTCTAATCTGAGTATTTTTCTCAATCCTGAATTCATCCAAATAAAATTTATTTTCACCGCTTTTATTCAACAAAAATTGACTTCTCGCATCTCATCAGAGTAGTTCACGGCTATTTATGCAATATTTCAAGCAAAAGTAAATATCTCTAATCTGAGTATTTTTCTCAATCCTGAATTCATCCAAATAAAATTTATTTTCACCGCTTTTTTTCAACAAAAATTGACTTCTCGCATCTCATCAGAGTAGTTCACGGCTATTTATGCAATATTTCAAGCAAAAGTAAATATCTCTAATCTGAGTATTTTTCTCAATCCTGAATTCATCCAAATAAAATTTATTTTCACCGCTTTTATTCAACAAAAATTGACTTCTCGCCACTGATCAGAGTAGTTCACGGCTATTTGTGCAATATTTGAAGCAAAAGTAAATATCTCTAATCTGAGTATTTTTCTCAATCCTGAATTCATCCAAATAAAATTTTTTTTCACCGCTTTTATTCAACAAAAATTGACTTCTCGCATCTGTTCAGAGTATTTCACGGCTATTTATGCAATATTTCAAGCAAAAGTAAATACCTCTAATCTGAGTATTTTTCTCAATCCTGAATTCATCCAAATAAAATTTATTTTCACCGCTTTTATTCAACAAAAATTGACTTCTCGCATCTCATCAGAGTAGTTCACGGCTATTTATGCAATATTTCAAGCAAAAGTAAATACCTCTAATCTGAGTATTTTTCTCAATCCTGAATTCATCCAAATAAAATTTATTTTCACCGCTTTTATTCAACAAAAATTGACTTCTCGCATCTCATCAGAGTAGTTCACGGCTATTTATGCAATATTTCAAGCAAAAGTAAATATCTCTAATCTGAGTATTTTTCTCAATCCTGAATTCATCCAAATAAAATTTTTTTTCACCGCTTTTATTCAACAAAAATTAACTTCTCGCATCTGATCAGAGTAGTTCACGGCTATTTATGCAATATTTCAAGCAAAAGTAAATATCTCTAATCTGAGTATTTTTCTCAATCCTGAATTCATCCAAATAAAATTTATTTTCACCGCTTTTATTCAACAAAAATTGACCTCTCGCCACTGATCAGAGTAGTTCACGGCTATTTATGCAATATTTCAAGCAAAAGTAAATATCTCTAATCTGAGTATTTTTCTCAATTCTGAATTCATCCAAATAAAATTTATTTTCACCGCTTTTATTCAACAAAAATTGACTTCTCGCCACTGATCAGAGTAGTTCACGGCTATTTATGCAATATTTCAAGCAAAAGTAAATATCTCTAATCTGAGTATTTTTCTCAATCCTGAATTCATCCAAATAAAATTTATTTTCACCGCTTTTATTCAACAAAAATTGAATTCTCGCCACTGATCAGCGTAGTTCACGGCTATTTATGCAATATTTCAAGCAAAAGTACATATCTCTAATCTGAGTATTTTTCTCAATCTTGAATTCATCCAAATAAAATTTATTTTCACCGCTTTTATTCAACAAAAATTGACTTCTCGCCACTGATCAGAGTAGTTCACGGCTATTTGTGCAATATTTCAATCAAAAGTAAATATCTCTAATCTGAGTATTTTTCTCAATCCTGAATTCATCCAAATAAAATTTATTTTCACCGCTTTTATTCAACAAAAATTGACTTCTCGCCACTGATCAGAGTAGTTCACGGCTATTTATGCAATATTTCAAGCAAAAGTAAATATCTCTAATCTGAGTATTTTTCTCAATCCTGAATTCATCCAAATAAAATATATTTTCACCGCTTTTATTCAACTAAAATTGACTTCTCGCATCTGATCACAGTAGTTCACGGCTATTTATGCAATATTTCAAGCAAAAGTAAATATCTCTAATCTGAGTATTTTTCTCAATCCTGAATTCATCCAAATAAAATTTATTTTCACCGCTTTTATTCAATAAAAATTGACTTCTCGCATGTGATCAGAGTAGTTCACGGCTATTTATGCAATATTTCAAGCAAAAGTAAATATCTCTAATCTGAGTATTTTTCTCAATCCTGAATTCATCCAAATAAAATTTATTTTCACCGCTTTTATTCAACTAAAATTGACTTCTCGCTACTAATCAGCGTAGTTCACGGCTATTTGTGCAATATTTGAAGCAAAAGTAAATATCTCTAATCTGAGTATTTTTCTCAATCCTGAATTCATCCAAATAAAATTTATTTTCACCGCTTTTATTCAACAAAAATTGACTTCTCGCATCTGATCAGAGTAGTTCACGGCTATTTATGCAATATTTCAAGCAAAAGTAAATATCTCTAATCTGAGTATTTTTCTCAATCCTGAATTCATCCAAATAAAACTTATTTTCACCGCTTTTATTCAACAAAAATTGACTTCTCGCCACTGATCAGAGTATTTCACGGCTATTTATGCAATATTTCAAGCAAAAGTAAATATCTCTAATCTGAGTATTTTTCTCAATCCTGAATTCATCCAAATAAAATTTATTTTCACCGCTTTTATTCAACAAAAATTGACTTCTCGCATCTGGTCAGAGTAGTTCACGGCTATTTGTGCAATATTTCAAGCAAAAGTAAATATCTCTAATCTGAGTATTTTTCTCAATCCTGAATTCATCCAAATAAAATTTATTTTCACCGCTTTTATTCAACAAAAATTGACTTCTCGCATCTGATCAGAGTAGTTCACGGCTATTTATGCAATATTTGAAGCAAAAGTAAATATCTCTAATCTGAGTATTTTTCTCAATCCTGAATTCATCCAAATAAAATTTATTTTCACCGCTTTTATTCAACAAAAATTGACTTCTCGCCACTGATCAGAGTAGTTCACGGCTATTTGTGCAATATTTGAAGCAAAAGTAAATATCTCTAATCTGAGTATTTTTCTCAATCCTGAATTCATCCAAATAAAATTTTTTTTCACCGCTTTTATTCAACAAAAATTAACTTCTCGCATCTGATCAGAGTAGTTCACGGCTATTTATGCAATATTTCAAGCAAAAGTAAATATCTCTAATCTGAGTATTTTTCTCAATCCTGAATTCATCCAAATAAAATTTTTTTTCACCGCTTTTATTCAACAAAAATTGGCTTCTCGCATCTGATCAGAGTAGTTCACGGCTATTTGTGCAATATTTGAAGCAAAAGTAAATATCTCTAATCTGAGTATTTTTCTCAATCCTGAATTCATCCAAATAAAATTTATTTTCACCGCTTTTATTCAACAAAAATTGACTTCTCGCCACTGATCAGAGTATTTCACGGCTATTTATGCAATATTTCAAGCAAAAGTAAATATCTCTAATCTGAGTATTTTTCTCAATCCTGAATTCATCCAAATAAAATTTATTTTTACCACTTTTATTCAACAAAAATTGACTTCTCGCATCTGATCAGAGTAGTTCACGGCTATTTATGCAATATTTCAAGCAAAAGTAAATATCTCTAATCTGAGTATTTTTCTCAATCCTGAATTCATCCAAATAAAATTTATTTTCACCGCTTTTATTCAACAAAAATTGACTTCTCGCCACTGATCAGAGTAGTTCACGGCTATTTGTGCAATATTTGAAGCAAAAGTAAATATCTCTAATCTGAGTATTTTTCTCAATCCTGAATTCATCCAAATAAAATTTATTTTCATGGCTTTTATTCAACAAAAATTGACTTCTCGCCACTGATCAGAGTAGTTCACGGCTATTTGTGCAATATTTCAAGCAAAAGTAAATATCTCTAATCTGAGTATTTTTCTCAATCCTGAATTCATCCAAATAAAATTTATTTTCACCGCTTTTATTCAACAAAAATTGACTTCTCGCATCTCATCAGAGTAGTTCACGGCTATTTATGCAATATTTCAAGCAAAAGTAAATATCTCTAATCTGAGTATTTTTCTCAATCCTGAATTCATCCAAATAAAATTTTTTTTCACCGCTTTTATTCAACAAAAATTAACTTCTCGCATCTGATCAGAGTAGTTCACGGCTATTTATGCAATATTTCAAGCAAAAGTAAATATCTCTAATCTGAGTATTTTTCTCAATCCTGAATTCATCCAAATAAAATTTATTTTCACCGCTTTTATTCAACAAAAATTGACCTCTCGCCACTGATCAGAGTAGTTCACGGCTATTTATGCAATATTTCAAGCAAAAGTAAATATCTCTAATCTGAGTATTTTTCTCAATCCTGAATTCATCCAAATAAAATTTATTTTCACCGCTTTTATTCAACAAAAATTGACTTCTCGCCACTGATCAGAGTAGTTCACGGCTATTTATGCAATATTTCAAGCAAAAGTAAATATCTCTAATCTGAGTATTTTTCTCAATCCTGAATTCATCCAAATAAAAATTATTTTCACCGCTTTTATTAAAAAAAAAATTGAATTCTCGCCACTGATCAGCGTAGTTCACGGCTATTTATGCAATATTTCAAGCAAAAGTAAATATCTCTAATCTGAGTATTTTTCTCAATCCTGAATTCATCCAAATAAAATTTATTTTCACCGCTTTTATTCAACAAAAATTGACTTCTCGCCACTGATCAGAGTAGTTCACGGCTATTTGTGCAATATTTCAAGCAAAAGTAAATATCTCTAATCTGAGTATTTTTCTCAATCCTGAATTCATCCAAATAAAATTTATTTTCACCGCTTTTATTCAACAAAAATTGACTTCTCGCATCTGATCCGAGTAGTTCACGGCTATTTATGCAATATTTGAAGCAAAAGTAAATATCTCTAATCTGAGTATTTTTCTCAATCCTGAATTCATCCAAATAAAATTTATTTTCACCGCTTTTATTCAACAAAAATTGACTTCTCTCCACTGATCAGAGTAGTTCACGGCTATTTATGCAATATTTTAAGCAAAAGTAAATATCTCTAATCTGAGTTTTTTTCTCAATCCTGAATTCATCCAAATAAAATTTATTTCACCGCTTTTATTCAACAAAAATTGACTTCTCGCCACTGATCAGAGTAGTTCACGGCTATTTATGCAATATTTCAAGCAAAAGTAAATATCTCTAATCTGAGTATTTTTCTCAATCCTGAATTCATCCAAATAAAATTTATTTTCACCGCTTTTTTCAACTAAAAATGACTTCTCGCCACTGATCAGCGCAGTTCACGGCTATTTATGCAATATTTCAAGCAAAAGTAAATATCTCTAATCTGAGTATTTTTCTCAATCCTGAATTCATCCAAATAAAACTTATTTTCACCGCTTTTATTCAACAAAAATTGACTTCTCGCATCTGATCAGCGTAGTTCACGGCTATTTATGCAATATTTCAAGCAAAAGTAAATATCTCTAATCTGAGTATTTTTCTCAATCCTGAATTCATCCAAATAAATTTTATTTTCACCGCGTTTATTCAACTAAAATTGACTTCTCGCATCTGATCAGCGTAGTTCACGGCTATTTATGCAATGTTTCAAGCAAAAGTAAATATCTCTAATCTGAGTATTTTTCTCAATCCTGAATTCATCCAAATAAATTTTATTTTCACCGCTTTTATTCAACAAAAATTTACTTCTCGCATCTGATCAGGGCAGTTCACGGCTATTTATGCAATTTTTGCAAGCAAAAGTAAATATCTCTAATCTGAGTATTTTTCTCAATCCTGAATTCATCCAAATAAAATTTATTTTCACCGCTTTTATTCAACTAAAATTGACTTCTCGCCACTGATCAGCGCAGTTCACGGCTATTTATGCAATATTTCAAGCAAAAGTAAATATCTCTAATCTGAGTATTTTTCTCAATCCTGAATTCATCCAAATAAATTTCATTTTCACCGCTTTTATTCAACTAAAATTGACTTCTCGCATCTGATCAACGTAGTTCACGGCTATTTATGCAATGTTTCAAGCAAAAGTAAATATCTCTAATCTGAGTATTTTTCTCAATCCTGAATTCATCCAAATAAATTTTATTTTCACCGCTTTTATTCAACAAAAATTTACTTCTCGCATCTGATCAGCGCAGTTCACGGCTATTTATGCAATATTTCAAGCAAAAGTAAATATCTCTAATCTGAGTATTTTTCTCAATCCTGAATTCATCCAAATAAAATTTATTTTCACCGCTTTTATTCAACAAAAATTGACTTCTCGCCACTGATCAGAGTAGTTCACGGCTATTTATGCAATATTTCAAGCAAAAGTAAATATCTCTAATCTGAGTATTTTTCTCAATCCTGAATTCATCCAAATAAAATATATTTTCACCGCTTTTATTCAACTAAAATTGACTTCTCGCATCTGATCACAGTAGTTCACGGCTATTTATGCAATATTTCAAGCAAAAGTAAATAACTCTAATCTGAGTATTTTTCTCAATCCTGAATTCATCCAAATAAAATTTATTTTCACCGCTTTTATTCAACTAAAATTGACTTCTTGCATCTGATCAGAGTAGTTCACGGCTATTTATGCAATATTTTAAGCTAAAGTAAATATCTCTAATCTGAGTATTTTTCTCAATCCTGAATTCATCCAAATAAATTTTATTTTCACCGCTTTTATTCAACAAAAATTGACTTCTCGCATCTGATCAGAGTAGTTCACGGCTATTTATGCAATATTTCAAGCAAAAGTAAATATCTCTAATCTGAGTATTTTTCTCAATCCTGAATTCATCCAAATAAAATTTATTTTCACCGCTTTTATTCAACAAAAATTGACTTCTCGCATCTGATCAGAGTAGTTCACGGCTATTTATGCAATATTTCAAGCAAAAGTAAATATCTCTAATCTGAGTATTTTTCTCAATCCTGAATTCATCCAAATAAAATTTATTTTCACCGCTTTTAATTCAACAAAAATTGACTTCTCGCATCCGATCAGAGTAGTTCACGGCTATTTATGCAATATTTGAAGCAAAAGTAAATATCTCTAATCTGAGTATTTTTTCAATCCTGAATTCATCCTAATAAAATTTATTTTCACCGCTTTTATTCAACAAAAATTGACTTCTCGCATCTGATCAGAGTAGTTCACGGCTATTTATGCAATATTTCAAGCAAAAGTAAATATCTCTAATCTGAGTATTTTTCTCAATCCTGAATTCATCCAAATAAAATTTATTTTCACCGCTTTTATTCAACTAAAATTGACTTCTCGCATCTGATCAGAGTAGTTCACGGCTATTTATGCAATATTTCAAGCAAAAGTAAATATCTCTAATCTGAGTATTTTTCTCAATCCTGAATTCATCCAAATAAAATTTATTTTCACCGCTTTTATTCAACTAAAATTGACTTCTCGCATCTGATCAGAGTAGTTCACGGTTATTTATGCAATATTTCAAGCAAAAGTAAATATCTCTAATCTGAGTATTTTTCTCAATCCTGAATTTATCCAAATAAAATTTATTTTCACCGCTTTTATTCAACTAAAATTGACTTCTCGCATCTGATCAGAGTAGTTCACGGCTATTTATGCAATATTTCAAGCAAAAGTAAATATCTCTAATCTGAGTATTTTTCTCAATCCTGAATTCATCCAAATAAAATTTATTTTCACCGCTTTTATTCAACTAAAATTGACTTCTCGCATCTGATCAGAGTAGTTCACGGTTATTTATGCAATATTTCAAGCAAAAGTAAATATCTCTAATCTGAGTATTTTTCTCAATCCTGAATTCATCCAAATAAAATTTATTTTCACCGCTTTTATTCAACAAAAATTGACTTCTCGCCACTGATCAGAGTAGTTCACGGCTATTTATGCAATATTTCAAGCAAAAGTAAATATCTCTAATCTGAGTATTTTTCTCAATCCTGAATTCATCCAAATAAAATTTATTTTCACCGCTTTTATTCAACAAAAATTGACTTCTCTCCACTGATCAGCGTAGTTCACGGCTATTTATGCAATATTTCAAGCAAAAGTAAATATCTCTAATCTGAGTTTTTTTCTCAATCCTGAATTCATCCAAATAAAATTTATTTTCACCGCTTTTATTCAACAAAAATTGACTTCTCGCCACTGATCAGAGTAGTTCACGGCTATTTATGCAATATTTCAAGCAAAAGTAAATATCTCTAATCTGAGTATTTTTCTCAATCCTGAATTCATCCTAATAAAATTTATTTTCACCGCTTTTTTTCAACTAAAATTGACTTCTCGCCACTGATCAGCGCAGTTCACGGCTATTTATGCAATATTTCAAGCAAAAGTAAATATCTCTAATCTGAGTATTTTTCTCAATCCTGAATTCATCCTAATAAAATTTATTTTCACCGCTTTTATTCAACAAAAATTGACTTCTCGCCACTGATCAGCGCAGTTCACGGCTATTTATGCAATATTTCAAGCAAAAGTAAATATCTCTAATCTGAGTATTTTTCTCAATCCTGAATTCATCCAAATAAATTTTATTTTCACCGCTTTTATTCAACTAAAATTGACTTCTCGCATCTGATCAGAGTAGTTCACGGCTATTTATGCAATATTTCAAGCAAAAGTAAATATCTCTAATCTGAGTATTTTTCTCAATCCTGAATTCATCCAAATAAAATTTATTTTCACCGCTTTTATTCAACTAAAATTGACTTCTCGCATCTGATCAGAGTAGTTCACGGTTATTTATGCAATATTTCAAGCAAAAGTAAATATCTCTAATCTGAGTATTTTTCTCAATCCTGAATTCATCCAAATAAAATTTATTTTCACCGCTTTCATTCAACTAAAATTGACTTCTCGCATCTGATCAGAGTAGTTCACGGCTATTTATGCAATATTTCAAGCAAAAGTAAATATCTCTAATGTGAGTATTTTTCTCAATCCTGAATTCATCCAAATAAAATTTATTTTCACCGCTTTTATTCAACAAAAATTGACTTATCGCCACTGATCAGAGTAGTTCACGGCTATTTATGCAATATTTCAAGCAAAAGTAAATATCTCTAATCTGAGTATTTTTCTCAATCCTGAATTCATCCAAATAAAATTTATTTTCACCGCTTTTATTCAACTAAAATTGACTTCTCGCATCTGATCAGCGAGGTTCACGGCTATTTATGCAATATTTCAAGCAAAAGTAAATATCTCTAATCTGAGTATTTTTCTCAATCCTGAATTCATCCAAATAAAATTTATTTTCACCGCTTTTATTCAACAAAAATTGACTTCTCGCATCTGATCAGAGTAGTTCACGGCTATTTATGCAATATTTCAAGCAAAAGTAAATATCTCTAATCTGAGTATTTTTCTCAATCCTGAATTCATCCAAATAAAATTTATTTTCACCGCTTTTATTCAACAAAAATTGACTTCTCGCATCTGATCAGAGTAGTTCACGGCTATTTATGCAATATTTCAAGCAAAAGTAAATATCTCTAATCTGAGTATTTTTCTCAATCCTGAATTCATCCAAATAAAATTTATTTTCACCGCTTTTAATTCAACAAAAATTGACTTCTCGCATCCGATCAGAGTAGTTCACGGCTATTTATGCAATATTTGAAGCAAAAGTAAATATCTCTAATCTGAGTATTTTTTCAATCCTGAATTCATCCTAATAAAATTTATTTTCACCGCTTTTATTCAACAAAAATTGACTTCTCGCATCTGATCAGAGTAGTTCACGGCTATTTATGCAATATTTCAAGCAAAAGTAAATATCTCTAATCTGAGTATTTTTCTCAATCCTGAATTCATCCAAATAAAATATATTTTCACCGCTTTTATTCAACTAAAATTGACTTCTCGCATCTGATCACAGTAGTTCACGGCTATTTATGCAATATTTCAAGCAAAAGTAAATATCTCTAATCTGAGTATTTTTCTCAATCCTGAATTCATCCAAATAAAATTTATTTTCACCGCTTTAATCAACTAAAATTGACTTCTCGCATCTGATCAGAGTAGTTCACGGCTATTTATGCAATATTTCAAGCTAAAGTAAATATCTCTAATCTGAGTATTTTTCTCAATCCTGAATTCATCCAAATAAAATTTATTTTCACCGCTTTAATCAACTAAAATTGACTTCTCGCATCTGATCAGAGTAGTTCACGGCTATTTATGCAATATTTCAAGCTAAAGTAAATATCTCTAATCTGAGTATTTTTCTCAATCCTGAATTCATCCAAATAAAATTTATTTTCACCGCTTTAATCAACTAAAATTGACTTCTCGCATCTGATCAGAGTAGTTCACGGCTATTTATGCAATATTTCAAGCAAAAGTAAATATCTCTAATCTGAGTATTTTTCTCAATCCTGAATTCGTCCAAATAAAATTTATTTTCACCGCTTTTATTCAACAAAAATTGACTTCTCGCATCTGATCAGAGTAGTTCACGGCTATTTATGCAATATTTCAAGCAAAAGTAAATATCTCTAATCTGAGTATTTTTCTCAATCCTGAATTCATCCAAATAAAATTTATTTTCACCGCTTTTATTCAACTAAAATTGACTTCTCGCATCTGATCAGAGTAGTTCACGGCTATTTATGCAATATTTCAAGCAAAAGTAAATATCTCTAATCTGAGTATTTTTCTCAATCCTGAATTCATCCAAATAAAATTTATTTTCACCGCTTTTAATTCAACAAAAATTGACTTCTCGCATCTGATCAGAGTAGTTCACGGCTATTTATGCAATATTTGAAGCAGAAGTAAATATTCTTAATCTGAGTATTTTTTCAATCCTGAATTCATCCAAATAAATTTTATTTTCACCGCTTTTATTCAACTAAAATTGACTTCTCGCATCTGATCAACGTAGTTCACGGCTATTTATGCAATGTTTCAAGCAAAAGTAAATATCTCTAATCTGAGTATTTTTCTCAATCCTGAATTCATCCAAATAAATTTTATTTTCACCGCTTTTATTCAACAAAAATTTACTTCTCGCATCTGATCAGCGCAGTTCACGGCTATTTATGCAATATTTCCAGCAAAAGTAAATATCTCTAATCTGAGTATTTTTCTCAATCCTGAATTCATCCAAATAAAATTTATTTTCACCGCCTTTATTCAACAAAAATTGACTTCTCGCCACTGATCAGAGTAGTTCACGGCTATTTATGCAATATTTCAAGCAAAAGTAAATATCTCTAATCTGAGTATTTTTCTCAATCCTGAATTCATCCAAATAAAATATATTTTCACCGCTTTTATTCAACTAAAATTGACTTCTCGCATCTGATCAGCGCAGTTCACGGCTATTTATGTAATATTTCAAGCAAAAGTAAATATCTCTAATCTGAGTATTTTTCTCAATCCTGAATTCATCCAAATAAAATTTATTTTCACCGCTTTTATTCAACTAAAATTGACTTCTCGCATATGATCAGAGTAGTTCACGGCTATTTATGCAATATTTCAAGCTAAAGTAAATATCTCTAATCTGAGTATTTTTCTTAATCCTGAATTCATCCAAATAAATTTTATTTTCACCGCTTTTATTCAACAAAAATTGACTTCTCGCATCTGATCAGAGTAGTTCACGGCTATTTATGCAATATTTCAAGCAAAAGTAAATATCTCTAATCTGAGTATTTTTCTCAATCCTGAATTCATCCAAATAAAATTTATTTTCACCGCTTTTATTCAACAAAAATTGACTTCTCGCATCTGATCAGAGTAGTTCACGGCTATTTATGCAATATTTCAAGCAAAAGTAAATATCTCTAATCTGAGTATTTTTCTCAATCCTGAATTCATCCAAATAAAATTTATTTTAACCGCTTTCATTCAACTAAAATTGACTTCTCGCATCTGATCAGAGTAGTTCACGGCTATTTATGCAATATTTCAAGCAAAAGTAAATATCTCTAATCTGAGTATTTTTCTCAATCCTGAATTCATCCAAATAAAATTTATTTTCACCGCTTTTAATTCAACAAAAATTGACTTCTCGCATCTGATCAGAGTAGTTCACGGCTATTTATGCAATTTTTGAAGCAAAAGTAAATATCTCTAATCTGAGTATTTTTCTCAATCCTGAATTCATCCAAATAAAATTTATTTTAACCGCTTTCATTCAACTAAAATTGACTTCTCGCATCTGATCAGAGTAGTTCACGGCTATTTATGCAATATTTGAAGCAAAAGTAAATATCTCTAATCTGAGTATTTTTCTCAATCCTGAATTCATCCAAATAAAATTTTTTTTCACCGCTTTTATTCAACAAAAATTGACCTCTCGCATCTGATCAGCGTAGTTCACGGCTATTTATGCAATATTTGAAGCAAAAGTAAATATCTCTAATCTGAGTATTTTTCTCAATCCTGAATTCATCCTAATAAAATTTATTTTCACCGCTTTTATTCAACAAAAATTGACTTCTCGCATCTGATCAGAGTAGTTCACGGCTATTTATGCAATATTTCAAGCAAAAGTAAATATCTCTAATCTGAGTATTTTTCTCAATCCTGAATTCATCCAAATAAAATTTATTTTCACCGCTTTTATTCAACAAAAATTGACTTCTCGCCACTGATCAGAGTAGTTCACGGCTATTTATGCAATATTTCAAGCAAAAGTAAATATCTCTAATCTGAGTATTTTTCTCAATCCTGAATTCATCCAAATAAAATTTATTTTCACCGCTTTTATTCAACTAAAATTGACTTCTCGCATCTGATCAGCGTAGTTCACGGCTATTTATGCAATATTTCAAGCAAAAGTAAATATCTCTAATCTGAGTATTTTTCTCAATCCTGAATTCATCCAAATAAATTTTATTTTCACCGCTTTTATTCAACTAAAATTGACGTCTCGCATCTGATCAGCGAGGTTCACGTCTATTTATGCAATATTTCAAGCAAAAGTAAATATCTCTAATCTGAGTATTTTTCTCAATCGTGAATTTATCCAAATAAAATTTATTTTCACCGCTTTTATTCAACTAAAATTGACTTCTCGCATCTGATCAGAGTAGTTCACGGCTATTTATGCAATATTTCAAGCAAAAGTAAATATCTCTAATCTGAGTATTTTTCTCAATCCTGAATTCATCCAAATAAAATTTATTTTCACCGCTTTTATTCAACTAAAATTGACTTCTCGCATCTGATCAGAGTAGTTCACGGTTATTTATGCAATATTTCAAGCAAAAGTAAATATCTCTAAACTGAGTATTTTTCTCAATCCTGAATTCATCCAAATAAAATTTATTTTCACCGCTTTTATTCAACTAAAATTGACTTCTCGCATCTGATCAGCGAGGTTCACAGCTATTTATGCAATATTTCAAGCAAAAGTAAATATCTCTAATCTGAGTATTTTTCTCAATCCTGAATTCATCCAAATAAAATTTATTTTCACCGCTTTTATTCAACTAAAATTGACTTCTCGCATCTGATCAGAGTAGTTCACGGCTATTTATGCAATATTTCAAGCAAAAGTAAATATCTCTAATGTGAGTATTTTTCTCAATCCTGAATTCATCCAAATAAAATTTATTTTCACCGCTTTTATTCAACAAAAATTGACTTCTCGCCACTGATCAGAGTAGTTCACGGCTATTTATGCAATATTTCAAGCAAAAGTAAATATCTCTAATCTGAGTATTTTTCTCAATCCTGAATTCATCCAAATAAAATTTATTTTCACCGCTTTTATTCAACTAAAATTGACTTCTCGCATCTGATCAGCGAGGTTCACAGCTATTTATGCAATATTTCAAGCAAAAGTAAATATCTCTAATCTGAGTATTTTTCTCAATCCTGAATTCATCCAAATAAAATTTATTTTCACCGCTTTTATTCAACTAAAATTGACTTCTCGCATCTGATCAGAGTAGTTCACGGCTATTTATGCAATATTTCAAGCAAAAGTAAATATCTCTAATGTGAGTATTTTTCTCAATCCTGAATTCATCCAAATAAAATTTATTTTCACCGCTTTTATTCAACAAAAATTGACTTCTCGCCACTGATCAGAGTAGTTCACGGCTATTTATGCAATATTTCAAGCAAAAGTAAATATCTCTAATCTGAGTATTTTTCTCAATCCTGAATTCATCCAAATAAAATTTATTTTCACCGCTTTTATTCAACAAAAATTGACTTCTCGCATCTGATCAGAGTAGTTCACGGCTATTTATGCAATATTTCAAGCAAAAGTAAATATCTCTAATCTGAGTATTTTTCTCAATCCTGAATTCATCCAAATAAAATTTATATTCACCGCTTTTATTCAACTAAAATTGACTTCTCGCATCTGATCAGCGAGGTTCACGGCTATTTATGCAATATTTCAAGCAAAAGTAAATATCTCTAATCTGAGTATTTTTCTCAATCCTGAATTCATCCAAATAAAATTTATTTTCACCGCTTTTATTCAACTAAAATTGACTACTCGCATCTGATCAGAGTAGTTCACGGCTATTTATGCAATATTTCAAGCAAAAGTAAATATCTCTAATCTGAGTATTTTTCTCAATCCTGAATTCATCCAAATAAAATTTATTTTCACCGCTTTTATTCAACTAAAATTGACTTCTCGCATCTGATCAGCGTAGTTCACGACTATTTATGCAATATTTCAAGCAAAAGTAAATATCTCTAATCTGAGTATTTTTCTCAATCCTGAATTCATCCAAATAAAATTTATTTTCACCGCTTTTATTCAACTAAAATTGACTTCTCGCCACTGATCAGAGTAGTTCACGGCTATTTATGCAATATTTCAAGCAAAAGTAAATAACTCTAATCTGAGTATTTTTCTCAATCCTGAATTCATCCAAATAAAATTTATTTTCACCGCTTTTATTCAACTAAAATTGACTTCTCGCCACTGATCAGCGCAGTTCACGGCTATTTATGCAATATTTCAAGCAAAAGTAAATATCTCTAATCTGAGTATTTTTCTCAATCCTGAATTCATCCAAATAAATTTTATTTTCACCGCTTTTATTCAGCTAAAATTGACTTCTCGCATCTGATCAGCGTAGTTCACGGCTATTTATGCAATGTTTCAAGCAAAAGTAAATATCTCTAATCTGAGTATTTTTCTCAATCCTGAATTCATCCAAATAAAATTTATTTTCACCGCTTTTATTCAACTAAAATTGACTTCTCGCCACTGATCAGAGTAGTTCACGGCTATTTATGCAATATTTCAAGCAAAAGTAAATAACTCTAATCTGAGTATTTTTCTCAATCCTGAATTCATCCTAATAAAATTTATTTTCACCGCTTTTATTCAACAAAAATTGACTTCTCGCATCTGATCAGAGTAGTTCACGGCTATTTATGCAATATTTCAAGCAAAAGTAAATATCTCTAATCTGAGTATTTTTCTCAATCCTGAATTCATCCAAATAAAATTTATTTTCACCGCTTTTATTCAACAAAAATTGACTTCTCGCCACTGATCAGAGTAGTTCACGGCTATTTATGCAATATTTCAAGCAAAAGTAAATATCTCTAATCTGAGTTTTTTTCTCAATCCTGAATTCATCCAAATAAAATTTATTTTCACCGCTTTTATTCAACTAAAATTGACTTCTCGCCACTGATCAGCGCAGTTCACGGCTATTTATGCACTATTTCAAGCAAAAGTAAATATCTCTAATCTGAGTATTTTTCTCAATCCTGAATTCATCCAAATAAATTTTATTTTCACCGCTTTTATTCAACTAAAATTGACTTCTCGCTTCTGATCAGCGTAGTTCACGGCTATTTATGCAATGTTTCAAGCAAAAGTAAATATCTCTAATCTGAGTATTTTTCTCAATCCTGAATTCATCCAAATAAATTTTATTTTCACCGCTTTTATTCAACAAAAATTTACTTCTCGCATCTGATCAGCGCAGTTCACGGCTATTTATGCAATATTTCAAGCAAAAGTAAATATCTCTAATCTGAGTATTTTTCTCAATCCTGAATTCATCCAAATAAAATTTATTTTCACCGCTTTTATTCAACTAAAATTGACTTCTCGCATCTGATCAGCGAGGTTCACGGCTATTTATGCAATATTTCAAGCAAAAGTAAATATCTCTAATCTGAGTATTTTTCTCAATCCTGAATTCATCCAAATAAAATTTATTTTCACCGCTTTTATTCAACAAAAATTGACTTCTCGCATCTGATCAGAGTAGTTCACGGCTATTTATGCAATATTTCAAGCAAAAGTAAATATCTCTAATCTGAGTATTTTTCTCAATCCTGAATTCATCCAAATAAAATTTATTTTCACCGCTTTTATTCAACTAAAATTGACTTCTCGCATCTGATCAGCGAGGTTCACGGCTATTTATGCAATATTTCAAGCAAAAGTAAATATCTCTAATCTGAGTATTTTTCTCAATCCTGAATTCATCCAAATAAAATTTATTTTCACCGCTTTTATTCAACTAAAATTGACTTCTCGCATCTGATCAGAGTAGTTCACGGCTATTTATGCAATATTTCAAGCAAAAGTAAATATCTCTAATCTGAGTATTTTTCTCAATCCTGAATTCATCCAAATAAAATTTATTTTCACCGCTTTTATTCAACTAAAATTGACTTCTCGCCACTGATCAGCGCAGTTCACGGTTATTTATGCAATATTTCAAGCAAAAGTAAATATCTCTAATCTGAGTATTTTTCTCAATCCTGAATTCATCCAAATAAAATTTATTTTCACCGCTTTTATTCAACTAAAATTGACTTCTCGCCACTGATCAGAGTAGTTCACGGCTATTTATGCAATATTTCAAGCAAAAGTAAATAACTCTAATCTGAGTATTTTTCTCAATCCTGAATTCATCCAAATAAAATTTATTTTCACCGCTTTTATTCAACTAAAATTGACTTCTCGCCACTGATCAGCGCAGTTCACGGCTATTTATGCAATATTTCAAGCAAAAGTAAATATCTCTAATCTGAGTATTTTTCTCAATCCTGAATTCATCCAAATAAATTTTATTTTCACCGCTTTTATTCAGCTAAAATTGACTTCTCGCATCTGATCAGCGTAGTTCACGGCTATTTATGCTATGTTTCAAGCAAAAGTAAATATCTCTAATCTGAGTATTTTTCTCAATCCTGAATTCATCCAAATAAAATTTATTTTCACCGCTTTTATTCAACAAAAATTGACTTCTCGCATCTGATCAGAGTAGTTCACGGCTATTTATGCAATATTTGAAGCAAAAGTAAATATCTCTAATCTGAGTATTTTTCTCAATCCTGAATTCATCCTAATAAAATTTATTTTCACCGCTTTTATTCAACAAAAATTGACTTCTCGCATCTGATCAGAGTAGTTCACGGCTATTTATGCAATATTTCAAGCAAAAGTAAATATCTCTAATCTGAGTATTTTTCTCAATCCTGAATTCATCCAAATAAAATTTATTTTCACCGCTTTTATTCAACAAAAATTGACTTCTCGCCACTGATCAGAGTAGTTCACGGCTATTTATGCAATATTTCAAGCAAAAGTAAATATCTCTAATCTGAGTTTTTTTCTCAATCCTGAATTCATCCAAATAAAATTTATTTTCACCGCTTTTATTCAACTAAAATTGACTTCTCGCCACTGATCAGCGCAGTTCACGGCTATTTATGCACTATTTCAAGCAAAAGTAAATATCTCTAATCTGAGTATTTTTCTCAATCCTGAATTCATCCAAATAAATTTTATTTTCACCGCTTTTATTCAACAAAAATTTACTTCTCGCATCTGATCAGCGCAGTTCACGGCTATTTATGCAATATTTCAAGCAAAAGTAAATATCTCTAATCTGAGTATTTTTCTTAATCCTGAATTCATCCAAATAAAATTTATTTTCACCGCTTTTATTCAACTAAAATTGACTTCTCGCATCTGATCTGTGTAGTTCACGGCTATTTATGCAATATTTCAAGCAAAAGTAAATATCTCTAATCTAAGTATTTTTCTCAATCCTGAATTCATCCAAATAAAATTTATTTTCACCGCTTTTATTCAACAAAAATTGACTTCTCGCATCTGATCAGAGTAGTTCACGGCTATTTGTGCAATATTTCAAGCAAAAGTAAATATCTCTAATCTGAGTATTTTTCTCAATCCTGAATTCATCCAAATAAAATTTATTTTCACCGCTTTTATTCAACAAAAATTGACTTCTCGCATCTGATCAGAGTAGTTCACGGCTATTTATGCAATATTTCAAGCAAAAGTAAATATCTCTAATCTGAGTATTTTTCTCAATCCTGAATTCATCCAAATAAAATTTATTTTAACCGCTTTCATTCAACTAAAATTGACTTCTCGCATCTGATCAGAGTAGTTCACGGCTATTTATGCAATATTTGAAGCAAAAGTAAATATCTCTAATCTGAGTATTTTTCTCAATCCTGAATTCATCCAAATAAAATTTTTTTTCACCGCTTTTATTCAACAAAAATTGACCTCTCGCATCTGATCAGCGTAGTTCACGGCTATTTATGCAATATTTGAAGCAAAAGTAAATATCTCTAATCTGAGTATTTTTCTCAATCCTGAATTCATCCTAATAAAATTTATTTTCACCGCTTTTATTCAACAAAAATTGACTTCTCGCATCTGATCAGAGTAGTTCACGGCTATTTATGCAATATTTCAAGCAAAAGTAAATATCTCTAATCTGAGTATTTTTCTCAATCCTGAATTCATCCAAATAAAATTTATTTTCACCGCTTTTATTCAACAAAAATTGACTTCTCGCCACTGATCAGAGTAGTTCACGGCTATTTATGCAATATTTCAAGCAAAAGTAAATATCTCTAATCTGAGTATTTTTCTCAATCCTGAATTCATCCAAATAAAATTTATTTTCACCGCTTTTATTCAACTAAAATTGACTTCTCGCATCTGATCAGCGTAGTTCACGGCTATTTATGCAATATTTCAAGCAAAAGTAAATATCTCTAATCTGAGTATTTTTCTCAATCCTGAATTCATCCAAATAAATTTTATTTTCACCGCTTTTATTCAACTAAAATTGACGTCTCGCATCTGATCAGCGAGGTTCACGTCTATTTATGCAATATTTCAAGCAAAAGTAAATATCTCTAATCTGAGTATTTTTCTCAATCGTGAATTTATCCAAATAAAATTTATTTTCACCGCTTTTATTCAACTAAAATTGACTTCTCGCATCTGATCAGAGTAGTTCACGGCTATTTATGCAATATTTCAAGCAAAAGTAAATATCTCTAATCTGAGTATTTTTCTCAATCCTGAATTCATCCAAATAAAATTTATTTTCACCGCTTTTATTCAACTAAAATTGACTTCTCGCATCTGATCAGAGTAGTTCACGGTTATTTATGCAATATTTCAAGCAAAAGTAAATATCTCTAAACTGAGTATTTTTCTCAATCCTGAATTCATCCAAATAAAATTTATTTTCACCGCTTTTATTCAACTAAAATTGACTTCTCGCATCTGATCAGCGAGGTTCACAGCTATTTATGCAATATTTCAAGCAAAAGTAAATATCTCTAATCTGAGTATTTTTCTCAATCCTGAATTCATCCAAATAAAATTTATTTTCACCGCTTTTATTCAACTAAAATTGACTTCTCGCATCTGATCAGAGTAGTTCACGGCTATTTATGCAATATTTCAAGCAAAAGTAAATATCTCTAATGTGAGTATTTTTCTCAATCCTGAATTCATCCAAATAAAATTTATTTTCACCGCTTTTATTCAACAAAAATTGACTTCTCGCCACTGATCAGAGTAGTTCACGGCTATTTATGCAATATTTCAAGCAAAAGTAAATATCTCTAATCTGAGTATTTTTCTCAATCCTGAATTCATCCAAATAAAATTTATTTTCACCGCTTTTATTCAACTAAAATTGACTTCTCGCATCTGATCAGCGAGGTTCACAGCTATTTATGCAATATTTCAAGCAAAAGTAAATATCTCTAATCTGAGTATTTTTCTCAATCCTGAATTCATCCAAATAAAATTTATTTTCACCGCTTTTATTCAACTAAAATTGACTTCTCGCATCTGATCAGAGTAGTTCACGGCTATTTATGCAATATTTCAAGCAAAAGTAAATATCTCTAATGTGAGTATTTTTCTCAATCCTGAATTCATCCAAATAAAATTTATTTTCACCGCTTTTATTCAACAAAAATTGACTTCTCGCCACTGATCAGAGTAGTTCACGGCTATTTATGCAATATTTCAAGCAAAAGTAAATATCTCTAATCTGAGTATTTTTCTCAATCCTGAATTCATCCAAATAAAATTTATTTTCACCGCTTTTATTCAACAAAAATTGACTTCTCGCATCTGATCAGAGTAGTTCACGGCTATTTATGCAATATTTCAAGCAAAAGTAAATATCTCTAATCTGAGTATTTTTCTCAATCCTGAATTCATCCAAATAAAATTTATATTCACCGCTTTTATTCAACTAAAATTGACTTCTCGCATCTGATCAGCGAGGTTCACGGCTATTTATGCAATATTTCAAGCAAAAGTAAATATCTCTAATCTGAGTATTTTTCTCAATCCTGAATTCATCCAAATAAAATTTATTTTCACCGCTTTTATTCAACTAAAATTGACTACTCGCATCTGATCAGAGTAGTTCACGGCTATTTATGCAATATTTCAAGCAAAAGTAAATATCTCTAATCTGAGTATTTTTCTCAATCCTGAATTCATCCAAATAAAATTTATTTTCACCGCTTTTATTCAACTAAAATTGACTTCTCGCATCTGATCAGCGTAGTTCACGACTATTTATGCAATATTTCAAGCAAAAGTAAATATCTCTAATCTGAGTATTTTTCTCAATCCTGAATTCATCCAAATAAAATTTATTTTCACCGCTTTTATTCAACTAAAATTGACTTCTCGCCACTGATCAGAGTAGTTCACGGCTATTTATGCAATATTTCAAGCAAAAGTAAATAACTCTAATCTGAGTATTTTTCTCAATCCTGAATTCATCCAAATAAAATTTATTTTCACCGCTTTTATTCAACTAAAATTGACTTCTCGCCACTGATCAGCGCAGTTCACGGCTATTTATGCAATATTTCAAGCAAAAGTAAATATCTCTAATCTGAGTATTTTTCTCAATCCTGAATTCATCCAAATAAATTTTATTTTCACCGCTTTTATTCAGCTAAAATTGACTTCTCGCATCTGATCAGCGTAGTTCACGGCTATTTATGCAATGTTTCAAGCAAAAGTAAATATCTCTAATCTGAGTATTTTTCTCAATCCTGAATTCATCCAAATAAAATTTATTTTCACCGCTTTTATTCAACTAAAATTGACTTCTCGCCACTGATCAGAGTAGTTCACGGCTATTTATGCAATATTTCAAGCAAAAGTAAATAACTCTAATCTGAGTATTTTTCTCAATCCTGAATTCATCCTAATAAAATTTATTTTCACCGCTTTTATTCAACAAAAATTGACTTCTCGCATCTGATCAGAGTAGTTCACGGCTATTTATGCAATATTTCAAGCAAAAGTAAATATCTCTAATCTGAGTATTTTTCTCAATCCTGAATTCATCCAAATAAAATTTATTTTCACCGCTTTTATTCAACAAAAATTGACTTCTCGCCACTGATCAGAGTAGTTCACGGCTATTTATGCAATATTTCAAGCAAAAGTAAATATCTCTAATCTGAGTTTTTTTCTCAATCCTGAATTCATCCAAATAAAATTTATTTTCACCGCTTTTATTCAACTAAAATTGACTTCTCGCCACTGATCAGCGCAGTTCACGGCTATTTATGCACTATTTCAAGCAAAAGTAAATATCTCTAATCTGAGTATTTTTCTCAATCCTGAATTCATCCAAATAAATTTTATTTTCACCGCTTTTATTCAACTAAAATTGACTTCTCGCTTCTGATCAGCGTAGTTCACGGCTATTTATGCAATGTTTCAAGCAAAAGTAAATATCTCTAATCTGAGTATTTTTCTCAATCCTGAATTCATCCAAATAAATTTTATTTTCACCGCTTTTATTCAACAAAAATTTACTTCTCGCATCTGATCAGCGCAGTTCACGGCTATTTATGCAATATTTCAAGCAAAAGTAAATATCTCTAATCTGAGTATTTTTCTCAATCCTGAATTCATCCAAATAAAATTTATTTTCACCGCTTTTATTCAACTAAAATTGACTTCTCGCATCTGATCAGCGAGGTTCACGGCTATTTATGCAATATTTCAAGCAAAAGTAAATATCTCTAATCTGAGTATTTTTCTCAATCCTGAATTCATCCAAATAAAATTTATTTTCACCGCTTTTATTCAACAAAAATTGACTTCTCGCATCTGATCAGAGTAGTTCACGGCTATTTATGCAATATTTCAAGCAAAAGTAAATATCTCTAATCTGAGTATTTTTCTCAATCCTGAATTCATCCAAATAAAATTTATTTTCACCGCTTTTATTCAACTAAAATTGACTTCTCGCATCTGATCAGCGAGGTTCACGGCTATTTATGCAATATTTCAAGCAAAAGTAAATATCTCTAATCTGAGTATTTTTCTCAATCCTGAATTCATCCAAATAAAATTTATTTTCACCGCTTTTATTCAACTAAAATTGACTTCTCGCATCTGATCAGAGTAGTTCACGGCTATTTATGCAATATTTCAAGCAAAAGTAAATATCTCTAATCTGAGTATTTTTCTCAATCCTGAATTCATCCAAATAAAATTTATTTTCACCGCTTTTATTCAACTAAAATTGACTTCTCGCCACTGATCAGCGCAGTTCACGGTTATTTATGCAATATTTCAAGCAAAAGTAAATATCTCTAATCTGAGTATTTTTCTCAATCCTGAATTCATCCAAATAAAATTTATTTTCACCGCTTTTATTCAACTAAAATTGACTTCTCGCCACTGATCAGAGTAGTTCACGGCTATTTATGCAATATTTCAAGCAAAAGTAAATAACTCTAATCTGAGTATTTTTCTCAATCCTGAATTCATCCAAATAAAATTTATTTTCACCGCTTTTATTCAACTAAAATTGACTTCTCGCCACTGATCAGCGCAGTTCACGGCTATTTATGCAATATTTCAAGCAAAAGTAAATATCTCTAATCTGAGTATTTTTCTCAATCCTGAATTCATCCAAATAAATTTTATTTTCACCGCTTTTATTCAGCTAAAATTGACTTCTCGCATCTGATCAGCGTAGTTCACGGCTATTTATGCTATGTTTCAAGCAAAAGTAAATATCTCTAATCTGAGTATTTTTCTCAATCCTGAATTCATCCAAATAAAATTTATTTTCACCGCTTTTATTCAACAAAAATTGACTTCTCGCATCTGATCAGAGTAGTTCACGGCTATTTATGCAATATTTGAAGCAAAAGTAAATATCTCTAATCTGAGTATTTTTCTCAATCCTGAATTCATCCTAATAAAATTTATTTTCACCGCTTTTATTCAACAAAAATTGACTTCTCGCATCTGATCAGAGTAGTTCACGGCTATTTATGCAATATTTCAAGCAAAAGTAAATATCTCTAATCTGAGTATTTTTCTCAATCCTGAATTCATCCAAATAAAATTTATTTTCACCGCTTTTATTCAACAAAAATTGACTTCTCGCCACTGATCAGAGTAGTTCACGGCTATTTATGCAATATTTCAAGCAAAAGTAAATATCTCTAATCTGAGTTTTTTTCTCAATCCTGAATTCATCCAAATAAAATTTATTTTCACCGCTTTTATTCAACTAAAATTGACTTCTCGCCACTGATCAGCGCAGTTCACGGCTATTTATGCACTATTTCAAGCAAAAGTAAATATCTCTAATCTGAGTATTTTTCTCAATCCTGAATTCATCCAAATAAATTTTATTTTCACCGCTTTTATTCAACAAAAATTTACTTCTCGCATCTGATCAGCGCAGTTCACGGCTATTTATGCAATATTTCAAGCAAAAGTAAATATCTCTAATCTGAGTATTTTTCTTAATCCTGAATTCATCCAAATAAAATTTATTTTCACCGCTTTTATTCAACTAAAATTGACTTCTCGCATCTGATCTGTGTAGTTCACGGCTATTTATGCAATATTTCAAGCAAAAGTAAATATCTCTAATCTAAGTATTTTTCTCAATCCTGAATTCATCCAAATAAAATTTATTTTCACCGCTTTTATTCAACAAAAATTGACTTCTCGCATCTGATCAGAGTAGTTCACGGCTATTTGTGCAATATTTCAAGCAAAAGTAAATATCTCTAATCTGAGTATTTTTCTCAATCCTGAATTCATCCAAATAAAATTTATTTTCACCGCTTTTATTCAACAAAAATTGACTTCTCGCATCTGATCAGAGTAGTTCACGGCTATTTATGCAATATTTCAAGCAAAAGTAAATATCTCTAATCTGAGTATTTTTCTCAATCCTGAATTCATCCAAATAAAATTTATTTTAACCGCTTTCATTCAACTAAAATTGACTTCTCGCATCTGATCAGAGTAGTTCACGGCTATTTATGCAATATTTCAAGCAAAAGTAAATATCTCTAATCTGAGTATTTTTCTCAATCCTGAATTCATCCAAATAAAATTTATTTTCACCGCTTTTAATTCAACAAAAATTGACTTCTCGCATCTGATCAGAGTAGTTCACGGCTATTTATGCAATATTTGATGCAAAAGTAAATATCTCTAATCTGAGTATTTTTCTCAATCCTGAATTCATCCTAATAAAATTTATTTTCACCGCTTTTATTCAACAAAAATTGACTTCTCGCATCTGATCAGAGTAGTTCACGGCTATTTATGCAATATTTCAAGCAAAAGTAAATATCTCTAATCTGAGTATTTTTCTCAATCCTGAATTCATCCAAATAAAATTTATTTTCACCGCTTTTATTCAACTAAAATTGACGTCTCGCATCTGATCAGCGAGGTTCACGGCTATTTATGCAATATTTCAAGCAAAAGTAAATATCTCTAATCTGAGTATTTTTCTCAATCCTGAATTCATCCAAATAAAATTTATTTTCACCGCTTTTATTCAACTAAAATTGACTTCTCGCATCTGATCAGAGTAGTTCACGGCTATTTATGCAATATTTCAAGCAAAAGTAAATATCTCTAATCTGAGTATTTTTCTCAATCCTGAATTCATCCAAATAAAATTTATTTTCACCGCTTTTATTCAACTAAAATTGACTTCTCGCATCTGATCAGAGTAGTTCACGGTTATTTATGCAATATTTCAAGCAAAAGTAAATATCTCTAATCTGAGTATTTTTCTCAATCCTGAATTCATCCAAATAAAATTTATTTTCACCGCTTTTATTCAACTAAAATTGACTTCTCGCATCTGATCAGCGAGGTTCACAGCTATTTATGCAATATTTCAAGCAAAAGTAAATATCTCTAATGTGAGTATTTTTCTCAATCCTGAATTCATCCAAATAAAATTTATTTTCACCGCTTTCATTCAACAAAAATTGACTTCTCGCCACTGATCAGAGTAGTTCACGGCTATTTATGCAATATTTCAAGCAAAAGTAAATATCTCTAATCTGAGTATTTTTCTCAATCCTGAATTCATCCAAATAAAATTTATTTTCACCGCTTTTATTCAACAAAAATTGACTTCTCGCATCTGATCAGCGAGGTTCACGGCTATTTATGCAATATTTCAAGCAAAAGTAAATATCTCTAATCTGAGTATTTTTCTCAATCCTGAATTCATCCAAATAAAATTTATTTTCACCGCTTTTATTCAACAAAAATTGACTTCTCGCATCTGATCAGAGTAGTTCACGGCTATTTATGCAATATTTCAAGCAAAAGTAAATATCTCTAATCTGAGTATTTTTCTCAATCCTGAATTCATCCAAATAAAATTTATTTTCACCGCTTTTATTCAACTAAAATTGACTTCTCGCATCTGATCAGAGTAGTTCACGGTTATTTATGCAATATTTCAAGCAAAAGTAAATATCTCTAATCTGAGTATTTTTCTCAATCCTGAATTCATCCAAATAAAATTTATTTTCACCGCTTTTATTCAACAAAAATTGACTTCTCGCATCTGATCAGAGTAGTTCACGGCTATTTATGCAATATTTCAAGCAAAAGTAAATATCTCTAATCTGAGTATTTTTCTCAATCCTGAATTCATCCAAATAAAATTTATTTTCACCGCTTTTATTCAACTAAAATTGACTTCTCGCATCTGATCAGCGTAGTTCACGGCTATTTATGCAATATTTCAAGCAAAAGTAAATAACTCTAATCTGAGTATTTTTCTCAATCCTGAATTCATCCAAATAAAATTTATTTTCACCGCTTTTATTCAACTAAAATTGACTTCTCGCATCTGATCAGCGTAGTTCACGGCTATTTATGCAATATTTCAAGCAAAAGTAAATATCTCTAATCTGAGTATTTTTCTCAATCCTGAATTCATCCAAATAAAATTTATTTTTACCGCTTTTATTCAACTAAAATTGACTTCTCGCATCTGATCAGCGTAGTTCACGGCTATTTATGCAATATTTCAAGCAAAAGTAAATAACTCTAATCTGAGTATTTTTCTCAATCCTGAATTCATCCAAATAAAATTTATTTTTACCGCTTTTAATTCAACTAAAATTGACTTCTCGCCACTGATCAGCGTAGTTCACGGCTATTTATGCAATATTTCAAGCAAAAGTAAATATCTCTAATCTGTATTTTTCTCAATCCTGTATTCATCCAAATAAAATTTATTTTCACCGCTTTTATTCAACTAAAATTGACTTCTCGCATCTGATCAGCGTAGTTCACGGCTATTTATGCAATATTTCAAGCAAAAGTAAATATCTCTAATCTGTATTTTTCTCAATCCTGAATTCATCCAAATAAAATTTATTTTTACCGCTTTTATTCAACAAAAATTGACTTCTCGCATCTGATCAGAGTAGTTCACGGCTATTTATGCAATATTTCAAGCAAAAGTAAATATCTCTAATCTGAGTATTTTTCTCAATCCTGAATTCATCCAAATAAAATTTATTTTCACCGCTTTTATTCAACTAAAATTGACTTCTCGCATCTGATCAGCGTAGTTCACGGCTATTTATGCAATATTTCAAGCAAAAGTAAATAACTCTAATCTGAGTATTTTTCTCAATCCTGAATTCATCCAAATAAAATTTATTTTCACCGCTTTTATTCAACTAAAATTGACTTCTCGCATCTGATCAGCGTAGTTCACGGCTATTTATGCAATATTTCAAGCAAAAGTAAATATCTCTAATCTGAGTATTTTTCTCAATCCTGAATTCATCCAAATAAAATTTATTTTTACCGCTTTTATTCAACTAAAATTGACTTCTCGCATCTGATCAGCGTAGTTCACGGCTATTTATGCAATATTTCAAGCAAAAGTAAATAACTCTAATCTGAGTATTTTTCTCAATCCTGAATTCATCCAAATAAAATTTATTTTCACCGCTTTTAATTCAACTAAAATTGACTTCTCGCCACTGATCAGCGTAGTTCACGGCTATTTATGCAATATTTCAAGCAAAAGTAAATATCTCTAATCTGTATTTTTCTCAATCCTGTATTCATCCAAATAAAATTTATTTTCACCGCTTTTATTCAACTAAAATTGACTTCTCGCATCTGATCAGCGTAGTTCACGGCTATTTATGCAATATTTCAAGCAAAAGTAAATATCTCTAATCTGTATTTTTCTCAATCCTGAATTCATCCAAATAAAATTTATTTTTACCGCTTTTATTCAACTAAAATTGACTTCTCGCATCTGATCAGCGTAGTTCACGGCTATTTATGCAATATTTCAAGCAAAAGTAAATAACTCTAATCTGAGTATTTTTCTCAATCCTGAATTCATCCAAATAAAATTTATTTTCACCGCTTTTAATTCAACTAAAATTGACTTCTCGCCACTGATCAGAGTAGTTCACGGCTATTTATGCAATATTTCAAGCAAAAGTAAATAACTCTAATCTGAGTATTTTTCTCAATCCTGAATTCATCCAAATAAAATTTATTTTCACCGCTTTTATTCAACTAAAATTGACTTCTCGCCACTGATCAGCGCAGTTCACGGCTATTTATGCAATATTTCAAGCAAAAGTAAATATCTCTAATCTGAGTATTTTTCTCAATCCTGAATTCATCCAAATAAATTTTATTTTCACCGCTTTTATTCAGCTAAAATTGACTTCTCGCATCTGATCAGCGTAGTTCACGGCTATTTATGCAATGTTTCAAGCAAAAGTAAATATCTCTAATCTGAGTATTTTTCTCAATCCTGAATTCATCCAAATAAAATTTATTTTCACCGCTTTTATTCAACTAAAATTGACTTCTCGCATCTGATCAGCGTAGTTCACGGCTATTTATGCAATATTTCAAGCAAAAGTAAATATCTCTAATCTGTATTTTTCTCAATCCTGAATTCATCCAAATAAAATTTATTTTCACCGCTTTTATTCAACTAAAATTGACTTCTCGCATCTGATCAGCGTAGTTCACGGCTATTTATGCAATATTTCAAGCAAAAGTAAATATCTCTAATCTGTATTTTTCTCAATCCTGAATTCATCCAAATAAAATTTATTTTTACCGCTTTTATTCAACTAAAATTGACTTCTCGCATCTGATCAGCGTAGTTCACGGCTATTTATGCAATATTTCAAGCAAAAGTAAATATCTCTAATCCGAGTATTTTTCTCAATCCTGAATTCATCCAAATAAAATTTATTTTCACCGCTTTTATTCAACTAAAATTGACTTCTCGCCACTGATCAGAGTAGTTCACGGCTATTTATGCAATATTTCAAGCAAAAGTAAATAACTCTAATCTGAGTATTTTTCTCAATCCTGAATTCATCCAAATAAAATTTATTTTCACCGCTTTTATTCAACTAAAATTGACTTCTCGCCACTGATCTGCGCAGTTCACGGCTATTTATGCAATATTTCAAGCAAAAGTAAATATCTCTAATCTGAGTATTTTTCTCAATCCTGAATTCATCCAAATAAATTTTATTTTCACCGCTTTTATTCAGCTAAAATTGACTTCTCGCATCTGATCAGCGTAGTTCACGGCTATTTATGCAATGTTTCAAGCAAAAGTAAATATCTCTAATCTGAGTATTTTTCTCAATCCTGAATTCATCCAAATAAATTTTATTTTCACCGCTTTTATTCAACAAAAATTGACTTCTCGCATCCGATCAGCGCAGTTCACGGCTATTTATGCAATATTTCAAGCAAAAGTAAATATCTCTAATCTGAGTATTTTTCTCAATCCTGAATTCATCCAAATAAAATTTATTTTCACCGCTTTTATTCAACAAAAATTGTCTTCTCGCATCTGATCAGAGTAGTTCACGGCTATTTATGCAATATTTGAAGCAAAAGTAAATATCTCTAATCTGAGTATTTTTCTCAATCCTGAATTCATCCAAATAAAATTTATTTTCACCGCTTTTATTCAACAAAAATTGACTTCTCGCATCTGATCAGAGTATTTCACGGCTATTTATGCAATATTTCAAGCAAAAGTAAATATCTCTAATCTGAGTATTTTTCTCAATCCTGAATTCATCCAAATAAAATTTATTTTCACCGCTTTTATTCAACAAAAATTGACTTCTCGCATCTGATCAGAGTAGTTCACGGCTATTTATGCAATATTTGAAGCAAAAGTAAATATCTCTAATCTGAGTATTTTTCTCAATCCTGAATTCATCCTAATAAAATTTATTTTCACCGCTTTTATTCAACAAAAATTGACTTCTCGCATCTGATCAGAGTAGTTCACGGCTATTTATGCAATATTTCAAGCAAAAGTAAATATCTCTAATCTGAGTATTTTTCTCAATCCTGAATTCATCCAAATAAAATTTATTTTCACCGCTTTTATTCAACAAAAATTGACTTCTCGCCACTGATCAGAGTAGTTCACGGCTATTTATGCAATATTTCAAGCAAAAGTAAATATCTCTAATCTGAGTATTTTTCTCAATCCTGAATTCATCCAAATAAAATTTATTTTCACCGCTTTTATTCAACTAAAATTGACTTCTCGCATCTGATCAGCGTAGTTCACGGCTATTGATGCAATATTTCAAGCAAAAGTAAATATCTCTAATCTGAGTATTTTTCTCAATCCTGAATTCATCCAAATAAATTTTATTTTCACCGCTTTTATTCAACTAAAATTGACGTCTCGCATCTGATCAGCGAGGTTCACGGCTATTTATGCAATATTTCAAGCAAAAGTAAATATCTCTAATCTGAGTATTTTTCTCAATCGTGAATTTATCCAAATAAAATTTATTTTCACCGCTTTTATTCAACTAAAATTGACTTCTCGCATCTGATCAGAGTAGTTCACGGCTATTTATGCAATATTTCAAGCGAAAGTAAATATCTCTAATCTGAGTATTTTTCTCAATCCTGAATTCATCCAAATAAAATTTATTTTCACCGCTTTTATTCAACTAAAATTGACTTCTCGCATCTGATCAGAGTAGTTCACGGTTATTTATGCAATATTTCAAGCAAAAGTAAATATCTCTAATCTGAGTATTTTTCTCAATCCTGAATTCATCCAAATAAAATTTATTTTCACCGCTTTTATTCAACTAAAATTGACTTCTCGCATCTGATCAGCGAGGTTCACAGCTATTTATGCAATATTTCAAGCAAAAGTAAATATCTCTAATCTGAGTATTTTTCTCAATCCTGAATTCATCCAAATAAAATTTATTTTCACCGCTTTTATTCAACTAAAATTGACTTCTCGCCACTGATCAGAGTAGTTCACGGCTATTTATGCAATATTTCAAGCAAAAGTAAATATCTCTAATCTGAGTATTTTTCTCAATCCTGAATTCATCCAAATAAAATTTATTTTCACCGCTTTTAATTCAACAAAAATTGACTTCTCGCATCTGATCAGAGTAGTTCACGGCTATTTATGCAATATTTGAAGCAAAAGTAAATATCTCTAATCTGAGTATTTTTCTCAATCCTGAATTCATCCTAATAAAATTTATTTTCACCGCTTTTATTCAACAAAAATTGACTTCTCGCATCTGATCAGAGTAGTTCACGGCTATTTATGCAATATTTCAAGCAAAAGTAAATATCTCTAATCTGAGTATTTTTCTCAATCCTGAGTTCATCCAAATAAAATTTATTTTCACCGCTTTTATTCAACTAAAATTGACTTCTCGTATCTGATCAGAGTAGTTCACGGCTATTTATGCAATATTTCAAGCAAAAGTAAATATCTCTAATCTGTATTTTTCTCAATCCTGAATTCATCCAAATAAAATTTATTTTTACTGCTTTTATTCAACTAAAATTGACTTCTCGCATCTGATCAGAGTAGTTAACGGCTATTAATGCAATATTTCAAGCAAAAGTAAATATCTCTAATCCGAGTATTTTTCTCAATCCTGAATTCATCCAAATAAAATTTATTTTCACCGCTTTTATTCAACAAAAATTGACTTCTCGCCACTGATCAGAGTAGTTCACGGCTATTTATGCAATATTTCAAGCAAAAGTAAATAACTCTAATCTGAGTATTTTTCTCAATCCTGAATTCATCCAAATAAAATTTATTTTCACCGCTTTTATTCAACTAAAATTGACTTCTCGCCACTGATCAGCGCAGTTCACGGCTATTTATGCAATATTTCAAGCAAAAGTAAATATCTCTAATCTGAGTATTTTTCTCAATCCTGAATTCATCCAAATAAATTTTATTTTCACCGCTTTTATTCAGCTAAAATTGACTTCTCGCATCTGATCAGCGTAGTTCACGGCTATTTATGCAATGTTTCAAGCAAAAGTAAATATCTCTAATCTGAGTATTTTTCTCAATCCTGAATTCATCCAAATAAATTTTATTTTCACCGCTTTTATTCAACAAAAATTGACTTCTCGCATCTGATCAGCGCAGTTCACGGCTATTTATGCAATATTTCAAGCAAAAGTAAATATCTCTAATCTGAGTATTTTTCTCAATCCTGAATTCATCCAAATAAAATTTATTTTCACCGCTTTTATTCAACAAAAATTGTCTTCTCGCCACTGATCAGAGTAATTTACGGCTATTTATGCAATATTTCAAGCAAAAGTAAATATCTCTAATCTGAGTATTTTTATCAATCCTGAATTCATCCAAATAAAATTTATTTTCACCGCTTTTATTCAACTAAAATTGACTTCTCGCATCTGATCAGAGTAGTTCACAGCTATTTATGCAATATTTCAAGCTAAAGTAAATATCTCTAATCTGAGTATTTTTCTCAATCCTGAATTCATCCAAATAAAATTTATTTTCACCGCTTTTATTCAACTAAAATTGACTTCTCGCATCTGATCAGCGAGGTTCACAGCTATTTATGCAATATTTCAAGCAAAAGGAAATATCTCTAATCTGAGTATTTTTCTCAATCCTGAATTCATCCAAATAAAATTTATTTTCACCGCTTTTATTCAACTAAAATTGACTTCTCGCATCTGATCAGAGTAGTTCACGGCTATTTATGCAATATTTCAAGCAAAAGTAAATATCTCTAATCTGAGTATTTTTCTCAATCCTGAATTCATCCAAATAAAATTTATTTTCACCGCTTTTAATTCAACAAAAATTGACTTCTCGCATCTGATCAGAGTAGTTCACGGCTATTTATGCAATATTTGAAGCAAAAGTAAATATCTCTAATCTGAGTATTTTTCTCAATCCTGAATTCATCCTAATAAAATTTATTTTCACCGCTTTTATTCAACAAAAATTGACTTCTCGCATCTGATCAGAGTAGTTCACGGCTATTTATGCAATATTTGAAGCAAAAGTAAATATCTCTAATCTGAGTATTTTTCTCAATCCTGAATTCATCCAAATAAAATTTATTTTCACCGCTTTTATTCAACAAAAATTGACTTCTCGCCACTGATCAGAGTAGTTCACGGCTATTTATGCAATATTTCAAGCAAAAGTAAATATCTCTAATCTGAGTATTTTTCTCAATCCTGAATTCATCCAAATAAAATTTATTTTCACCGCTTTTATTCAACTAAAATTGACTTCTCGCATCTGATCAGCGAGGTTCACGGCTATTTATGCAATATTTCAAGCAAAAGTAAATATCTCTAATCTGAGTATTTTTCTCAATCCTGAATTCATCCAAATAAAATTTATTTTCACCGCTTTTATTCAACTAAAATTGACTTCTCGCATCTGATCAGAGTAGTTCACGGCTATTTATGCAATATTTCAAGCAAAAGTAAATATCTCTAATCTGTATTTTTCTCAATCCTGAATTCATCCAAAAAAAATTTATTTTTACTGCTTTTATTCAACTAAAATTGACTTCTCGCATCTGATCAGAGTAGTTAACGGCTATAATGCAATATTTCAAGCAAAAGTAAATATCTCTAATCCGAGTATTTTTCTCAATCCTGAATTCATCCAATTAAATTTATTTTCACCGCTTTTATTCAACTAAAATTGACTTCTCGCCACTGATCAGAGTAGTTCACGGCTATTTATGCAATATTTCAAGCAAAAGTAAATAACTCTAATCTGAGTATTTTTCTCAATCCTGAATTCATCCAAATAAAATTTATTTTCACCGCTTTTATTCAACTAAAATTGACTTCTCGCCACTGATCAGAGTAGTTAACGGCTTTTTATGCAATATTTCAAGCAAAAGTAAATATCTCTAATCTGAGTATTTTTCTCAATCCTGAATTCATCCAAATAAATTTTATTTTCACCGCTTTATTCAGCTAAAATTGACTTCTCGCATCTGATCAGCGTAGTTCACGGCTATTTATGCAATATTTCAAGCTAAAGTAAATATCTCTAATCTGAGTATTTTTCTCAATCCTGAATTCATCCAAATAAAATTTATTTTCACCGCTTTTATTCAACTAAAATTGACTTCTCGCATCTGATCAGCGAGGTTCACAGCTATTTATGCAATATTTCAAGCAAAAGGAAATATCTCTAATCTGAGTATTTTTCTCAATCCTGAATTCATCCAAATAAAATTTATTTTCACCGCTTTTATTCAACAAAAATTGTCTTCTCGCCACTGATCAGAGTAATTTACGGCTATTTATGCAATATTTCAAGCAAAAGTAAATATCTCTAATCTGAGTATTTTTATCAATCCTGAATTCATCCAAATAAAATTTATTTTCACCGCTTTTATTCAACTAAAATTGACTTCTCGCATCTGATCAGAGTAGTTCACAGCTATTTATGCAATATTTCAAGCTAAAGTAAATATCTCTAATCTGAGTATTTTTCTCAATCCTGAATTCATCCAAATAAAATTTATTTTCACCGCTTTTATTCAACTAAAATTGACTTCTCGCATCTGATCAGCGAGGTTCACAGCTATTTATGCAATATTTCAAGCAAAAGGAAATATCTCTAATCTGAGTATTTTTCTCAATCCTGAATTCATCCAAATAAAATTTATTTTCACCGCTTTTATTCAACTAAAATTGACTTCTCGCATCTGATCAGAGTAGTTCACGGCTATTTATGCAATATTTCAAGCAAAAGTAAATATCTCTAATCTGAGTATTTTTCTCAATCCTGAATTCATCCAAATAAAATTTATTTTCACCGCTTTTAATTCAACAAAAATTGACTTCTCGCATCTGATCAGAGTAGTTCACGGCTATTTATGCAATATTTGAAGCAAAAGTAAATATCTCTAATCTGAGTATTTTTCTCAATCCTGAATTCATCCTAATAAAATTTATTTTCACCGCTTTTATTCAACAAAAATTGACTTCTCGCATCTGATCAGAGTAGTTCACGGCTATTTATGCAATATTTGAAGCAAAAGTAAATATCTCTAATCTGAGTATTTTTCTCAATCCTGAATTCATCCAAATAAAATTTATTTTCACCGCTTTTATTCAACAAAAATTGACTTCTCGCCACTGATCAGAGTAGTTCACGGCTATTTATGCAATATTTCAAGCAAAAGTAAATATCTCTAATCTGAGTATTTTTCTCAATCCTGAATTCATCCAAATAAAATTTATTTTCACCGCTTTTATTCAACTAAAATTGACTTCTCGCATCTGATCAGCGAGGTTCACGGCTATTTATGCAATATTTCAAGCAAAAGTAAATATCTCTAATCTGAGTATTTTTCTCAATCCTGAATTCATCCAAATAAAATTTATTTTCACCGCTTTTATTCAACTAAAATTGACTTCTCGCATCTGATCAGAGTAGTTCACGGCTATTTATGCAATATTTCAAGCAAAAGTAAATATCTCTAATCTGTATTTTTCTCAATCCTGAATTCATCCAAATAAAATTTATTTTTACTGCTTTTATTCAACTAAAATTGACTTCTCGCATCTGATCAGAGTAGTTAACGGCTATAATGCAATATTTCAAGCAAAAGTAAATATCTCTAATCCGAGTATTTTTCTCAATCCTGAATTCATCCAATTAAATTTATTTTCACCGCTTTTATTCAACTAAAATTGACTTCTCGCCACTGATCAGAGTAGTTCACGGCTATTTATGCAATATTTCAAGCAAAAGTAAATAACTCTAATCTGAGTATTTTTCTCAATCCTGAATTCATCCAAATAAAATTTATTTTCACCGCTTTTATTCAACTAAAATTGACTTCTCGCCACTGATCAGAGTAGTTCACGGCTATTTATGCAATATTTCAAGCAAAAGTAAATATCTCTAATCTGAGTATTTTTCTCAATCCTGAATTCATCCAAATAAATTTTATTTTCACCGCTTTATTCAGCTAAAATTGACTTCTCGCATCTGATCAGCGTAGTTCACGGCTATTTATGCAATGTTTCAAGCAAAAGTAAATATCTCTAATCTGAGTATTTTTCTCAATCCTGAATTCATCCAAATAAAATTTATTTTCACCGCTTTTATTCAACTAAAATTGATTTCTCGCCACTGATCAGCGCAGTTCACGGCTATTTATGCAATATTTCAAGCAAAAGTAAATATCTCTAATCTGAGTATTTTTCTCAATCCTGAATTCATCCAAATAAATTTTATTTTCACCGCTTTTATTCAGCTAAAATTGACTTCTCGCCACTGATCAGCGCAGTTCACGGCTATTTATGCAATGTTTCAAGCAAAAGTAAATATCTCTAATCTGAGTATTTTTCTCAATCCTGAATTCATCCAAATAAAATTTATTTTCACCGCTTTTATTCAACTAAAATTGACTTCTCGCCACTGATCAGCGCAGTTCACGGCTATTTATGCAATATTTCAAGCAAAAGTAAATATCTCTAATCTGAGTATTTTTCTCAATCCTGAATTCATCCAAATAAAATTTATTTTCACCGCTTTTATTCAACTAAAATTGACTTCTCGCCACTGATCAGCGTAGTTCACGGCTATTTATGCAATATTTCCAGCAAAAGTAAATATCTCTAATCTGAGTATTTTTCTCAATCCTGAATTCATCCAAATAAATTTTATTTTCACCGCTTTTATTCAACTAAAATTGACTTCTCGCATCTGATCAGCGAGGTTCACGGCTATTTATGCAATATTTCAAGCAAAAGTAAATATCTCTAATCTGAGTATTTTTCTCAATCGTGAATTTATCCAAATAAAATTTATTTTCACCGCTTTTATTCAACTAAAATTGACTTCTCGCATCTGATCAGAGTAGTTCACGGCTATTTATGCAATATTTCAAGCAAAAGTAAATATCTCTAATCTGAGTATTTTTCTCAATCCTGAATTCATCCAAATAAAATTTATTTTCACCGCTTTTATTCAACTAAAATTGACTTCTCGCATCTGATCAGAGTAGTTCACGGTTATTTATGCAATATTTCAAGCAAAAGTAAATATCTCTAATCTGAGTATTTTTCTCAATCCTGAATTCATCCAAATAAAATTTATTTTCACCGCTTTTATTCAACTAAAATTGACTTCTCGCATCTGATCAGAGTAGTTCACTGCTATTTATGCAATATTTCAAGCAAAAGTAAATATCTCTAATCTGAGTATTTTTCTCAATCCTGAATTCATCCAAATAAAATTTATTTTCACCGCTTTTAATTCAACAAAAATTGACTTCTCGCATCTGATCAGAGTAGTTCACGGCTATTTATGCAATATTTGAAGCAAAAGTAAATATCTCTAATCTGAGTATTTTTCTCAATCCTGAATTCATCCTAATAAAATTTATTTTCACCGCTTTTATTCAACAAAAATTGACTTCTCGCATCTGATCAGAGTAGTTCACGGCTATTTATGCAATATTTCAAGCAAAAGTAAATATCTCTAATCTGAGTATTTTTCTCAATCCTGAATTCATCCAAATAAAATTTATTTTCACCGCTTTTATTCAACAAAAATTGACTTCTCGCCACTGATCAGAGTAGTTCACGGCTATTTATGCAATATTTCAAGCAAAAGTAAATATCTCTAATCTGAGTATTTTTCTCAATCCTGAATTCATCCAAATAAAATTTATTTTCACCGCTTTTATTCAACTAAAATTGACTTCTCGCATCTGATCAGCGAGGTTCACGGCTATTTATGCAATATTTCAAGCAAAAGTTAATATCTCTAATCTGTATTTTTCTCAATCCTGAATTCATCCAAATAAAATTTATTTTCACCGCTTTTATTCAACTAAAATTGACTTCTCGCATCTGATCAGAGTAGTTAACGGCTATTAATGCAATATTTCAAGCAAAAGTAAATATCTCTAATCCGAGTATTTTTTTTCAATCCTGAATTCATCCAAATAAAATTTATTTTCACCGCTTTTATTCAACTAAAATTGACTTCTCGCATCTGATCAGCGAGGTTCACGGCTATTTATGCAATATTTCAAGCAAAAGTAAATATCTCTAATCTGTATTTTTCTCAATCCTGAATTCATCCAAATATAATTTATTTTTACTGCTTTTATTCAACTAAAATTGACTTCTCGCGTCTGATCAGAGTAGTTAACGGCTATTAATGCAATATTTCAAGCAAAAGTAAATATCTCTAATCCGAGTATTTTTCTCAATCCTGAATTCATCCAAATAAAATTTATTTTCACCGCTTTTATTCAGCTAAAATTGACTTCTCGCATCTGATCAGCGTAGTTCACGGCTATTTATGCAATGTTTCAAGCAAAAGTAAATATCTCTAATCTGAGTATTTTTCTCAATCCTGAATTCATCCAAATAAATTTTATTTTCACCGCTTTTATTCAACAAAAATTGACTTCTCGCATCTGATCAGCGCAGTTCACGGCTATTTATGCAATATTTCAAGCAAAAGTAAATATCTCTAATCTGAGTATTTTTCTCAATCCTGAATTCATCCAAATAAAATTTATTTTCACCGCTTTTATTCAGCTAAAATTGTCTTCTCGCCACTGATCAGAGTAATTTACGGCTATTTATGCAATATTTCAAGCAAAAGTAAATATCTCTAATCTGAGTATTTTTCTCAATCCTGAATTCATCCAAATAAATTTTATTTTCACCGCTTTTATTCAACTAAAATTGACTTCTCGCATCTGATCAGCGCAGTTCACGGCTATTTATGCAATATTTCAAGCAAAAGTAAATATCTCTAATCTGAGTATTTTTCTCAATCCTGAATTCATCCAAATAAAATTTATTTTCACCGCTTTTATTCAACTAAAATTGACTTCTCGCATCTGATCAGAGTAGTTTACGGCTATTTATGCAATATTTCAAGCAAAAGTAAATATCTCTAATCTGAGTATTTTTATCAATCCTGAATTCATCCAAATAAAATTTATTTTCACCGCTTTTATTCAACTAAAATTGACTTCTCGCATCTGATCAGAGTAGTTCACAGCTATTTATGCAATATTTCAAGCTAAAGTAAATATCTCTAATCTGAGTATTTTTCTCAATCCTGAATTCATCCAAATAAAATTTATTTTCACCGCTTTTATTCAACTAAAATTGACTTCTCGCATCTGATCAGAGTAGTTCACGGCTATTTATGCAATATTTCAAGCAAAAGTAAATATCTCTAATGTGAGTATTTTTCTCAATCCTGAATTCATCCAAATAAAATTTATTTTCACCGCTTTTATTCAACTAAAATTGACTTCTCGCCACTGATCAGCGCAGTTCACGGCTATTTATGCAATATTTCAAGCAAAAGTAAATATCTCTAATCTGAGTATTTTTCTCAATCCTGAATTCATCCAAATAAAATTTATTTTCACCGCTTTTATTCAACTAAAATTGACTTCTCGCATCTGATCAGCGTAGTTCACGGCTATTTATGCAATATTTCAAGCAAAAGTAAATATCTCTAATCTGAGTATTTTTCTCAATCCTGAATTCATCCAAATAAATTTTATTTTCACCGCTTATATTCAACTAAAATTGACTTCTCGCATCTGATCAGAGTAGTTCACGGCTATTTATGCAATATTTCAAGCAAAAGTAAATATCTCTAATGTGAGTATTTTTCTCAATCCTGAATTCATCCAAATAAAATTTATTTTCACCGCTTTTATTCAACAAAAATTGATTTCTCGCCACAGATCAGCGTAGTTCACGGCTATTAATGCAATATTTCAAGCAAAAGTAAATATCTCTAATCCGAGTATTTTCTCAATCCTGAATTCATCCAAATAAAATTTATTTTCACCGCTTTTATTCAACTAAAATTGACTTCTCGCCCCTGATCAGAGTAGTTCACGGCTATTTATGCAATATTTCAAGCAAAAGTAAATATCTCTTATCTGAGTATTTTTCTCAATCCTGAATTCATCCAAATAAAATTTATTTTCACCGCTTTTATTCAACTAAAATTGACTTCTCGCCACTGATCAGCGCAGTTCACGGCTATTTATGCAATATTTCAAGCAAAAGTAAATATCTCTAATCTGAGTATTTTTCTCAATCCTGAATTCATCCAAATAAAATTTATTTTCACCGCTTTTATTCAACTAAAATTGACTACTCGCCACTGATCAGCGTAGTTCACGGTTATTTATGCAATGTTTCAAGCAAAAGTAAATATCTCTAATCTGAGTATTTTTCTCAATCCTGAATTCATCCAAATAAAATTTATTTTCACCGCTTTTATTCAACAAAAATTGACTTCTCGCCACTGATCAGAGTAGTTCACGGCTATTTATGCAATATTTCAAGCAAAAGTAAATATCTCTAATGTGAGTATTTTTCTCAATCCTGAATTCATCCAAATAAAATTTATTTTCACCGCTTTTATTCAACTTAAATTGACTTCTCGCATCTGATCAGAGTAGTTCACGGCTATTTATGCAATATTTCAAGCAAAAGTAAATATCTCTAATGTGAGTATTTTTCTCAATCCTGAATTCATCCAAATAAAATTTATTTTCACCGCTTTTATTCAACTAAAATTGACTTCTCGCATCTGATCAGAGTAGTTCATGGCTATTTATGCAATATTTCAAGCAAAAGTAAATATCTCTAATGTGAGTATTTTTCTCAATCCTGAATTCATCCAAATAAAATTTATTTTCACCGCTTTTATTCAACTAAAATTGACTTCTCGCCACTGATCAGCGCAGTTCACGGCTATTTATGCAATATTTCAAGCAAAAGTAAATATCTCTAATCTGAGTATTTTTCTCAATCCTGAATTCATCCAAATAAAATTTATTTTCACCGCTTTTATTCAACTAAAATTGACTTCTCGCATCTGATCAGCGTAGTTCACGGCTATTTATGCAATATTTCAAGCAAAAGTAAATATCTCTAATCTGAGTATTTTTCTCAATCCTGAATTCATCCAAATAAATTTTATTTTCACCGCTTATATTCAACTAAAATTGACTTCTCGCATCTGATCAGAGTAGTTCACGGCTATTTATGCAATATTTCAAGCAAAAGTAAATATCTCTAATGTGAGTATTTTTCTCAATCCTGAATTCATCCAAATAAAATTTATTTTCACCGCTTTTATTCAACAAAAATTGATTTCTCGCCACAGATCAGCGTAGTTCACGGCTATTAATGCAATATTTCAAGCAAAAGTAAATATCTCTAATCCGAGTATTTTTCTCAATCCTGAATTCATCCAAATAAAATTTATTTTCACCGCTTTTATTCAACTAAAATTGACTTCTCGCCCCTGATCAGAGTAGTTCACGGCTATTTATGCAATATTTCAAGCAAAAGTAAATATCTCTTATCTGAGTATTTTTCTCAATCCTGAATTCATCCAAATAAAATTTATTTTCACCGCTTTTATTCAACTAAAATTGACTTCTCGCCACTGATCAGCGCAGTTCACGGCTATTTATGCAATATTTCAAGCAAAAGTAAATATCTCTAATCTGAGTATTTTTCTCAATCCTGAATTCATCCAAATAAAATTTATTTTCACCGCTTTTATTCAACTAAAATTGACTACTCGCCACTGATCAGCGTAGTTCACGGCTATTTATGCAATGTTTCAAGCAAAAGTAAATATCTCTAATCTGAGTATTTTTCTCAATCCTGAATTCATCCAAATAAAATTTATTTTCACCGCTTTTATTCAACAAAAATTGACTTCTCGCCACTGATCAGAGTAGTTCACGGCTATTTATGCAATATTTCAAGCAAAAGTAAATATCTCTAATCTGAGTATTTTTCTCAATCCTGAATTCATCCAAATAAAATTTATTTTCACCGCTTTTATTCAACTAAAATTGACTTCTCGCATCTGATCAGAGTAGTTCACGGCTATTTATGCAATATTTCAAGCTAAAGTAAATATCTCTAATCTGAGTATTTTTCTCAATCCTGAATTCATCCAAATAAATTTTATTTTCACCGCTTTTATTCAACTAAAATTGACTTCTCGCATCTGATCAGAGTAGTTCACGGCTATTTATGCAATATTTCAAGCAAAAGTAAATATCTCTAATCTGAGTATTTTTCTCAATCCTGAATTCATCCAAATAAAATTTATTTTCACCGCTTTTATTCAACTAAAATTGACTTCTCGCATCTGATCAGAGTAGTTCACGGCTATTTATGCAATATTTCAAGCAAAAGTAAATATCTCTAATGTGAGTATTTTTCTCAATCCTGAATTCATCCAAATAAAATTTATTTTCACCGCTTTTATTCAACTAAAATTGACTTCTCGCATCTGATCAGAGTAGTTCATGGCTATTTATGCAATATTTCAAGCAAAAGTAAATATCTCTATTCTGAGTATTTTTCTCAATCCTGAATTCATCCAAATAAAATTTATTTTCACCGCTTTTATTCAACTAAAATTGACTTCTCGCATCTGATCAGAGTAGTTCACGGCTATTTATGCAATATTTCAAGCAAAAGTAAATATCTCTAATCTGAGTATTTTTCTCAATCCTGTATTCATCCAAATAAAATATATTTTCACCGCTTTTATTCAACTAAAATTGACTTATCGCATCTGATCAGCGTAGTTCACGGCTATTTATGCAATATTTCAAGCAAAAGTAAATATCTCTAATCTGAGTATTTTTCTCAATCCTGAATTCATCCAAATAAAATTTATTTTCACCGCTTTTATTCAACTAAAATTGACTTCTCGCATCTGATCAGCGTAGTTCACGGCTATTTATGCAATATTTCAAGCAAAAGTAAATATCTCTAATCTGAGTATTTTTCTCAATCCTGAATTCATCCAAATAAAATTTATTTTCACCGCTTTTATTCAACTAAAATTGACTTCTCGCATCTGATCAGCGTAGTTCACGGCTATTTATGCAATATTTCAAGCAAAAGTAAATATTTCTAATCTGAGTATTTTTCTCAATCCTGAATTCATCCAAATAAATTTTATTTTCACCGCTTATATTCAACTAAAATTGACTTCTCGCATCTGATCAGAGTAGTTCACGGCTATTTATGCAATATTTCAAGCAAAAGTAAATATCTCTAATGTGAGTATTTTTCTCAATCCTGAATTCATCCAAATAAAATTTATTTTCACCGCTTTTATTCAACAAAAATTGATTTCTCGCCACAGATCAGCGTAGTTCACGGCTATTAATGCAATATTTCAAGCAAAAGTAAATATTTCTAATCTGAGTATTTTTCTCAATCCTGAATTCATCCAAATAAAATTTATTTTCACCGCTTTTATTCAACTAAAATTGACTTCTCGCATCTGATCAGCGTAGTTCACGGCTATTTATGCAATATTTCAAGCAAAAGTAAATATCTCTAATCTGAGTATTTTTCTCAATCCTGAATTCATCCAAATAAATTTTATTTTCACCGCTTTTATTCAACTAAAATTGACTTCTCGCCACTGATCAGCGCAGTTCACGGCTATTTATGCAATATTTCAAGCAAAAGTAAATATCTCTAATCTGAGTATTTTTCTCAATCCTGAATTCATCCAAATAAAATTTATTTTCACCGCTTTTATTCAACTAAAATTGACTTCTCGCCACTGATCAGCGTAGTTCACGGCTATTTATGCAATGTTTCAAGCAAAAGTAAATATCTCTAATCTGAGTATTTTTCTCAATCCTGAATTCATCCAAATAAAATTTATTTTCACCGCTTTTATTCAACAAAAATTGACTTCTCGCCACTGATCAGAGTAGTACACGGCTATTTATGCAATATTTCAAGCAAAAGTAAATATCTCTAATCTGAGTATTTTTCTCAATCCTGAATTCATCCAAATAAAATTTATTTTCACCGCTTTTATTCAACTAAAATTGACTTCTCGCATCTGATCAGAGTAGTTCACGGCTATTTATGCAATATTTCTAGCTAAAGTAAATATCTCTAATCTGAGTATTTTTCTCAATCCTGAATTCATCCAAATAAATTTTATTTTCACCGCTTTTATTCAACAAAAATTGACTTCTCGCATCTGATCAGAGTAGTTCTCGGCTATTTATGCAATATTTCAAGCAAAAGTAAATATCTCTAATCTGAGTATTTTTCTCAATCCTGAATTCATCCAAATAAAATTTATTTTCACCGCTTTTATTCAACTAAAATTGACTTCTCGCATCTGATCAGAGTAGTTCACGGCTATTTATGCAATATTTCAAGCAAAAGTAAATATCTCTAATGTGAGTATTTTTCTCAATCCTGAATTCATCCAAATAAAATTTATTTTCACCGCTTTTATTCAACTAAAATTGACTTCTCGCATCTGATCAGAGTAGTTCACGGCTATTTATGCAATATTTCAAGCAAAAGTAAATATCTCTAATCTGAGTATTTTTCTCAATCCTGAATTCATCCAAATAAATTTTATTTTCACCGCTTTTATTCAACTAAAATTGACTTCTCGCATCTGATCAGAGTAGTTCACGGCTATTTATGCAATATTTCAAGCAAAAGTAAATATCTCTAATCTGAGTATTTTTCTCAATCCTGTATTCATCCAATTAAAATTTATTTTCACCGCTTTTATTCAACTAAAATTGACTTCTCGCATCTGATCAGCGTAGTTCACGGCTATTTATGCAATATTTCAAGCAAAAGTAAATATCTCTAATCTGAGTATTTTTCTCAATCCTGAATTCATCCAAATAAAATTTATTTTCACCGCTTTTATTCAACTAAAATTGACTTCTCGCATCTGATCAGAGTAGTTCACGGCTATTTATGCAATATTTCAAGCAAAAGTAAATATCTCTAATGTGAGTATTTTTCTCAATCCTGAATTCATCCAAATAAAATTTATTTTCACCGCTTTTATTCAACTAAAATTGACTTCTCGCCACTGATCAGCGCAGTTCACGGCTATTTATGCAATATTTCAAGCAAAAGTAAATATCTCTAATCTGAGTATTTTTCTCAATCCTGAATTCATCCAAATAAAATTTATTTTCACCGCTTTTATTCAACTAAAATTGACTTCTCGCATCTGATCAGCGTAGTTCACGGCTATTTATGCAATATTTCAAGCAAAAGTAAATATCTCTAATCTGAGTATTTTTCTCAATCCTGAATTCATCCAAATAAATTTTATTTTCACCGCTTATATTCAACTAAAATTGACTTCTCGCATCTGATCAGAGTAGTTCACGGCTATTTATGCAATATTTCAAGCAAAAGAAAATATCTCTAATGTGAGTATTTTTCTCAATCCTGAATTCATCCAAATAAAATTTATTTTCACCGCTTTTATTCAACAAAAATTGATTTCTCGCCACAGATCAGCGTAGTTCACGGCTATTAATGCAATATTTCAAGCAAAAGTAAATATCTCTAATCCGAGTATTTTTCTCAATCCTGAATTCATCCAAATAAAATTTATTTTCACCGCTTTTATTCAACTAAAATTGACTTCTCGCCCCTGATCAGAGTAGTTCACGGCTATTTATGCAATATTTCAAGCAAAAGTAAATATCTCTAATCTGAGTATTTTTCTCAATCCTGAATTCATCCAAATAAAATTTATTTTCACCGCTTTTATTCAACTAAAATTGACTTCTCGCATCTGATCAGAGTAGTTCACGGTTATTTATGCAATATTTCAAGCAAAAGTAAATATCTCTAATCTGAGTATTTTTCTCAATCCTGAATTCATCCAAATAAAATTTATTTTCACCGCTTTTATTCAACTAAAATTGACTTCTCGCATCTGATCAGCGAGGTTCACAGCTATTTATGCAATATTTCAAGCAAAAGTAAATATCTCTAATCTGAGTATTTTTCTCAATCCTGAATTCATCCAAATAAAATTTATTTTCACCGCTTTTATTCAACTAAAATTGACTTCTCGCATCTGATCAGAGTAGTTCACGGCTATTTATGCAATATTTCAAGCAAAAGTAAATATCTCTAATCTGAGTATTTTTCTCAATCCTGAATTCATCCAAATAAAATTTATTTTCACCGCTTTTAATTCAACAAAAATTGACTTCTCGCATCTGATCAGAGTAGTTCACGGCTATTTATGCAATATTTGAAGCAAAAGTAAATATCTCTAATCTGAGTATTTTTCTCAATCCTGAATTCATCCTAATAAAATTTATTTTCACCGCTTTTATTCAACAAAAATTGACTTCTCGCATCTGATCAGAGTAGTTCACGGCTATTTATGCAATATTTCCAGCAAAAGTAAATATCTCTAATCTGAGTATTTTTCTCAATCCTGAATTCATCCAAATAAAATTTATTTTCACCGCTTTTATTCAACAAAAATTGACTTCTCGCCACTGATCAGAGTAGTTCACGGCTATTTATGCAATATTTCAAGCAAAAGTAAATATCTCTAATCTGAGTATTTTTCTCAATCCTGAATTCATCCAAATAAAATTTATTTTCACCGCTTTTATTCAACTAAAATTGACTTCTCGCATCTGATCAGCGAGGTTCACGGCTATTTATGCAATATTTCAAGCAAAAGTAAATATCTCTAATCTGTATTTTTCTCAATCCTGAACTCATCCAAATAAAATTTATTTTCACCGCTTTTATTCAACTAAAATTGACTTCTCGCATCTGATCAGAGTAGTTAACGGCTATTAATGCAATATTTCAAGCAAAAGTAAATATCTCTAATCCGAGTATTTTTCTCAATCCTGAATTCATCCAAATAAAATTTATTTTCACCGCTTTTATTCAACTAAAATTGACTTCTCGCATCTGATCAGCGAGGTTCACGGCTATTTATGCAATATTTCAAGCAAAAGTAAATATCTCTAATCTGTATTTTTCTCAATCCTGAATTCATCCAAATATAATTTATTTTCACCGCTTTTATTCAACTAAAATTGACTTCTCGCATCTGATCAGCGAGGTTCACGGCTATTTATGCAATATTTCAAGCAAAAGTAAATATCTCTAATCTGTATTTTTCTCAATCCTGAATTCATCCAAATATAATTTATTTTTACTGCTATTATTCCACTAAAATTGACTTCTCGCGTCTGATCAGAGTAGTTAACGGCTATTAATGCAATATTTCAAGCAAAAGTAAATATCTCTAATCCGAGTATTTTTCTCAATCCTGAATTCATCCAAATAAAATTTATTTTCACCGCTTTTATTCAGCTAAAATTGACTTCTCGCATCTGATCAGCGTAGTTCACGGCTATTTATGCAATGTTTCAAGCAAAAGTAAATATCTCTAATCTGAGTATTTTTCTCAATCCTGAATTCATCCAAATAAAATTTATTTTCACCGCTTTTATTCAACTAAAATTGACTTCTCGCATCTGATCAGAGTAGTTAACGGCTATTAATGCAATATTTCAAACAAAAGTAAATATCTCTAATCCGAGTATTTTTCTCAATCCTGAATTCATCCAAATAAAATTTATTTTCACCGCTTTTATTCAACTAAAATTGACTTCTCGCATCTGATCAGCGTAGTTCACGGCTATTTATGCAATGTTTCAAGCAAAAGTAAATATCTCTAATCTGAGTATTTTTCTCAATCCTGAATTCATCCAAATAAAATTTATTTTCACCGCTTTTATTCAACTAAAATTGACTTCTCGCATCTGATCAGCGAGGTTCACGGCTATTAATGCAATATTTCAAGCAAAAGTAAATATCTCTAATCTGTATTTTTCTCAATCCTGAATTCATCCAAATATAATTTATTTTTACTGCTTTTATTCAACTAAAATTGACTTCTCGCGTCTGATCAGAGTAGTTAACGGCTATTAATGCAATATTTCAAGCAAAAGTAAATATTTCTAATCCGAGTATTTTTCTCAATCCTGAATTCATCCAAATAAAATTTATTTTCACCGCTTTTATTCAGCTAAAATTGACTTCTCGCATCTGATCAGCGTAGTTCACGGCTATTTATGCAATGTTTCAAGCAAAAGTAAATATCTCTAATCTGAGTATTTTTCTCAATCCTGAATTCATCCAAATAAATTTTATTTTCACCGCTTTTATTCAACAAAAATTGACTTCTCGCATCTGATCAGCGCAGTTCACGGCTATTTATGCAATATTTCAAGCAAAAGTAAATATCTCTAATCTGAGTATTTTTCTCAATCCTGAATTCATCCAAATAAAATTTATTTTCACCGCTTTTATTCAGCTAAAATTGTCTTCTCGCCACTGATCAGAGTAATTTACGGCTATTTATGCAATATTTCAAGCAAAAGTAAATATCTCTAATCTGAGTATTTTTCTCAATCCTGAATTCATCCAAATAAATTTTATTTTCACCGCTTTTATTCAACTAAAATTGACTTCTCGCATCTGATCAGCGCAGTTCACGGCTATTTATGCAATATTTCAAGCAAAAGTAAATATCTCTAATCTGAGTATTTTTCTCAATCCTGAATTCATCCAAATAAAATTTATTTTCACCGCTTTTATTCAACTAAAATTGACTTCTCGCATCTGATCAGAGTAGTTTACGGCTATTTATGCAATATTTCAAGCAAAAGTAAATATCTCTAATCTGAGTATTTTTATCAATCCTGAATTCATCCAAATAAAATTTATTTTCACCGCTTTTATTCAACTAAAATTGACTTCTCGCATCTGATCAGAGTAGTTCACAGCTATTTATGCAATATTTCAAGCTAAAGTAAATATCTCTAATCTGAGTATTTTTCTCAATCCTGAATTCATCCAAATAAAATTTATTTTCACCGCTTTTATTCAACTAAAATTGACTTCTCGCATCTGATCAGAGTAGTTCACGGCTATTTATGCAATATTTCAAGCAAAAGTAAATATCTCTAATGTGAGTATTTTTCTCAATCCTGAATTCATCCAAATAAAATTTATTTTCACCGCTTTTATTCAACTAAAATTGACTTCTCGCCACTGATCAGCGCAGTTCACGGCTATTTATGCAATATTTCAAGCAAAAGTAAATATCTCTAATCTGAGTATTTTTCTCAATCCTGAATTCATCCAAATAAAATTTATTTTCACCGCTTTTATTCAACTAAAATTGACTTCTCGCATCTGATCAGCGTAGTTCACGGCTATTTATGCAATATTTCAAGCAAAAGTAAATATCTCTAATCTGAGTATTTTTCTCAATCCTGAATTCATCCAAATAAATTTTATTTTCACCGCTTATATTCAACTAAAATTGACTTCTCGCATCTGATCAGAGTAGTTCACGGCTATTTATGCAATATTTCAAGCAAAAGTAAATATCTCTAATGTGAGTATTTTTCTCAATCCTGAATTCATCCAAATAAAATTTATTTTCACCGCTTTTATTCAACAAAAATTGATTTCTCGCCACAGATCAGCGTAGTTCACGGCTATTAATGCAATATTTCAAGCAAAAGTAAATATCTCTAATCCGAGTATTTTTCTCAATCCTGAATTCATCCAAATAAAATTTATTTTCACCGCTTTTATTCAACTAAAATTGACTTCTCGCCCCTGATCAGAGTAGTTCACGGCTATTTATGCAATATTTCAAGCAAAAGTAAATATCTCTTATCTGAGTATTTTTCTCAATCCTGAATTCATCCAAATAAAATTTATTTTCACCGCTTTTATTCAACTAAAATTGACTTCTCGCCACTGATCAGCGCAGTTCACGGCTATTTATGCAATATTTCAAGCAAAAGTAAATATCTCTAATCTGAGTATTTTTCTCAATCCTGAATTCATCCAAATAAAATTTATTTTCACCGCTTTTATTCAACTAAAATTGACTACTCGCCACTGATCAGCGTAGTTCACGGCTATTTATGCAATGTTTCAAGCAAAAGTAAATATCTCTAATCTGAGTATTTTTCTCAATCCTGAATTCATCCAAATAAAATTTATTTTCACCGCTTTTATTCAACAAAAATTGACTTCTCGCCACTGATCAGAGTAGTTCACGGCTATTTATGCAATATTTCAAGCAAAAGTAAATATCTCTAATCTGAGTATTTTTCTCAATCCTGAATTCATCCAAATAAAATTTATTTTCACCGCTTTTATTCAACTAAAATTGACTTCTCGCATCTGATCAGAGTAGTTCACGGCTATTTATGCAATATTTCAAGCTAAAGTAAATATCTCTAATCTGAGTATTTTTCTCAATCCTGAATTCATCCAAATAAATTTTATTTTCACCGCTTTTATTCAACTAAAATTGACTTCTCGCATCTGATCAGAGTAGTTCACGGCTATTAATGCAATATTTCAAGCAAAAGTAAATATCTCTAATCTGAGTATTTTTCTCAATCCTGAATTCATCCAAATAAAATTTATTTTCACCGCTTTTATTCAACTTAAATTGACTTCTCGCATCTGATCAGAGTAGATCACGGCTATTTATGCAATATTTCAAGCAAAAGTAAATATCTCTAATGTGAGTATTTTTCTCAATCCTGAATTCATCCAAATAAAATTTATTTTCACCGCTTTTATTCAACTAAAATTGACTTCTCGCATCTGATCAGAGTAGTTCATGGCTATTTATGCAATATTTCAAGCAAAAGTAAATATCTCTAATGTGAGTATTTTTCTCAATCCTGAATTCATCCAAATAAAATTTATTTTCACCGCTTTTATTCAACTAAAATTGACTTCTCGCCACTGATCAGCGCAGTTCACGGCTATTTATGCAATATTTCAAGCAAAAGTAAATATCTCTAATCTGAGTATTTTTCTCAATCCTGAATTCATCCAAATAAAATTTATTTTCACCGCTTTTATTCAACTAAAATTGACTTCTCGCATCTGATCAGCGTAGTTCACGGCTATTTATGCAATATTTCAAGCAAAAGTAAATATCTCTAATCTGAGTATTTTTCTCAATCCTGAATTCATCCAAATAAATTTTATTTTCACCGCTTATATTCAACTAAAATTGACTTCTCGCATCTGATCAGAGTAGTTCACGGCTATTTATGCAATATTTCAAGCAAAAGTAAATATCTCTAATGTGAGTATTTTTCTCAATCCTGAATTCATCCAAATAAAATTTATTTTCACCGCTTTTATTCAACAAAAATTGATTTCTCGCCACAGATCAGCGTAGTTCACGGCTATTAATGCAATATTTCAAGCAAAAGTAAATATCTCTAATCCGAGTATTTTTCTCAATCCTGAATTCATCCAAATAAAATTTATTTTCACCGCTTTTATTCAACTAAAATTGACTTCTCGCCCCTGATCAGAGTAGTTCACGGCTATTTATGCAATATTTCAAGCAAAAGTAAATATCTCTAATCTGAGTATTTTTCTCAATCCTGAATTCATCCAAATAAAATTTATTTTCACCGCTTTTATTCAACTAAAATTGACTACTCGCCACTGATCAGCGTAGTTCACGGCTATTTATGCAATGTTTCAAGCAAAAGTAAATATCTCTAATCTGAGTATTTTTCTCAATCCTGAATTCATCCAAATAAAATTTATTTTCACCGCTTTTATTCAACAAAAATTGACTTCTCGCCACTGATCAGAGTAGTTCACGGCTATTTATGCAATATTTCAAGCAAAAGTAAATATCTCTAATCTGAGTATTTTTCTCAATCCTGAATTCATCCAAATAAAATTTATTTTCACCGCTTTTATTCAACTAAAATTGACTTCTCGCATCTGATCAGAGTAGTTCACGGCTATTTATGCAATATTTCAAGCTAAAGTAAATATCTCTAATCTGAGTATTTTTCTCAATCCTGAATTCATCCAAATAAATTTTATTTTCACCGCTTTTATTCAACTAAAATTGACTTCTCGCATCTGATCAGAGTAGTTCACGGCTATTTATGCAATATTTCAAGCAAAAGTAAATATCTCTAATCTGAGTATTTTTCTCAATCCTGAATTCATCCAAATAAAATTTATTTTCACCGCTTTTATTCAACTAAAATTGACTTCTCGCATCTGATCAGAGTAGTTCACGGCTATTTATGCAATATTTCAAGCAAAAGTAAATATCTCTAATGTGAGTATTTTTCTCAATCCTGAATTCATCCAAATAAAATTTATTTTCACCGCTTTTATTCAACTAAAATTGACTTCTCGCATCTGATCAGAGTAGTTCATGGCTATTTATGCAATATTTCAAGCAAAAGTAAATATCTCTATTCTGAGTATTTTTCTCAATCCTGAATTCATCCAAATAAAATTTATTTTCACCGCTTTTATTCAACTAAAATTGACTTCTCGCATCTGATCAGAGTAGTTCACGGCTATTTATGCAATATTTCAAGCAAAAGTAAATATCTCTAATCTGAGTATTTTTCTCAATCCTGTATTCATCCAAATAAAATATATTTTCACCGCTTTTATTCAACTAAAATTGACTTATCGCATCTGATCAGCGTAGTTCACGGCTATTTATGCAATATTTCAAGCAAAAGTAAATATCTCTAATCTGAGTATTTTTCTCAATCCTGAATTCATCCAAATAAAATTTATTTTCACCGCTTTTATTCAACTAAAATTGACTTCTCGCATCTGATCAGCGTAGTTCACGGCTATTTATGCAATATTTCAAGCAAAAGTAAATATCTCTAATCTGAGTATTTTTCTCAATCCTGAATTCATCCAAATAAAATTTATTTTCACCGCTTTTATTCAACTAAAATTGACTTCTCGCCACTGATCAGCGTAGTTCACGGCTATTTATGCAATATTTCCAGCAAAAGTAAATATCTCTAATGTGAGTATTTTTCTCAATCCTGAATTCATCCAAATAAAATTTATTTTCACCGCTTTTATTCAACAAAAATTGATTTCTCGCCACAGATCAGCGTAGTTCACGGCTATTAATGCAATATTTCAAGCAAAAGTAAATATCTCTAATCCGAGTATTTTTCTCAATCCTGAATTCATCCAAATAAAATTTATTTTCACCGCTTTTATTCAACTAAAATTGACTTCTCGCCACTGATCAGCGCAGTTCACGGCTATTTATGCAATATTTCAAGCAAAAGTAAATATCTCTAATCTGAGTATTTTTCTCAATCCTGAATTCATCCAAATAAAATTTATTTTCACTGCTTTTATTCAACTAAAATTGACTTCTCGCATCTGATCAGCGTAGTTCACGGCTATTTATGCAATATTTCAAGCAAAAGTAAATATCTCTAATCTGAGTATTTTTCTCAATCCTGAATTCATCCAAATAAATTTTATTTTCACCGCTTATATTCAACTAAAATTGACTTCTCGCATCTGATCAGAGTAGTTCACGGCTATTTATGCAATATTTCAAGCAAAAGTAAATATCTCTTATCTGAGTATTTTTCTCAATCCTGAATTCATCCAAATAAAATTTATTTTCACCGCTTTTATTCAACTAAAATTGACTTCTCGCCACTGATCAGCGCAGTTCACGGCTATTTATGCAATATTTCAAGCAAAAGTAAATATCTCTAATGTGAGTATTTTTCTCAATCCTGAATTCATCCAAATAAAATTTATTTTCACCGCTTTTATTCAACTAAAATTGACTTCTCGCATCTGATCAGAGTAGTTCATGGCTATTTATGCAATATTTCAAGCAAAAGTAAATATCTCTAATGTGAGTATTTTTCTCAATCCTGAATTCATCCAAATAAAATTTATTTTCACCGCTTTTATTCAACTAAAATTGACTTCTCGCCACTGATCAGCGCAGTTCACGGCTATTTATGCAATATTTCAAGCAAAAGTAAATATCTCTAATCTGAGTATTTTTCTCAATCCTGAATTCATCCAAATAAAATTTATTTTCACCGCTTTTATTCAACTAAAATTGACTTCTCGCATCTGATCAGCGTAGTTCACGGCTATTTATGCAATATTTCAAGCAAAAGTAAATATCTCTAATCTGAGTATTTTTCTCAATCCTGAATTCATCCAAATAAATTTTATTTTCACCGCTTATATTCAACTAAAATTGACTTCTCGCATCTGATCAGAGTAGTTCACGGCTATTTATGCAATATTTCAAGCAAAAGTAAATATCTCTAATGTGAGTATTTTTCTCAATCCTGAATTCATCCAAATAAAATTTATTTTCACCGCTTTTATTCAACAAAAATTGATTTCTCGCCACAGATCAGCGTAGTTCACGGCTATTAATGCAATATTTCAAGCAAAAGTAAATATCTCTAATCCGAGTATTTTTCTCAATCCTGAATTCATCCAAATAAAATTTATTTTCACCGCTTTTATTCAACTAAAATTGACTTCTCGCCCCTGATCAGAGTAGTTCACGGCTATTTATGCAATATTTCAAGCAAAAGTAAATATCTCTTATCTGAGTATTTTTCTCAATCCTGAATTCATCCAAATAAAATTTATTTTCACCGCTTTTATTCAACTAAAATTGACTTCTCGCCACTGATCAGCGCAGTTCACGGCTATTTATGCAATATTTCAAGCAAAAGTAAATATCTCTAATCTGAGTATTTTTCTCAATCCTGAATTCATCCAAATAAAATTTATTTTCACCGCTTTTATTCAACTAAAATTGACTACTCGCCACTGATCAGCGTAGTTCACGGCTATTTATGCAATGTTTCAAGCAAAAGTAAATATCTCTAATCTGAGTATTTTTCTCAATCCTGAATTCATCCAAATAAAATTTATTTTCACCGCTTTTATTCAACAAAAATTGACTTCTCGCCACTGATCAGAGTAGTTCACGGCTATTTATGCAATATTTCAAGCAAAAGTAAATATCTCTAATCTGAGTATTTTTCTCAATCCTGAATTCATCCAAATAAAATTTATTTTCACCGCTTTTATTCAACTAAAATTGACTTCTCGCATCTGATCAGAGTAGTTCACGGCTATTTATGCAATATTTCAAGCTAAAGTAAATATCTCTAATCTGAGTATTTTTCTCAATCCTGAATTCATCCAAATAAATTTTATTTTCACCGCTTTTATTCAACTAAAATTGACTTCTCGCATCTGATCAGAGTAGTTCACGGCTATTTATGCAATATTTCAAGCAAAAGTAAATATCTCTAATCTGAGTATTTTTCTCAATCCTGAATTCATCCAAATAAAATTTATTTTCACCGCTTTTATTCAACTAAAATTGACTTCTCGCATCTGATCAGAGTAGTTCACGGCTATTTATGCAATATTTCAAGCAAAAGTAAATATCTCTAATGTGAGTATTTTTCTCAATCCTGAATTCATCCAAATAAAATTTATTTTCACCGCTTTTATTCAACTAAAATTGACTTCTCGCATCTGATCAGAGTAGTTCATGGCTATTTATGCAATATTTCAAGCAAAAGTAAATATCTCTATTCTGAGTATTTTTCTCAATCCTGAATTCATCCAAATAAAATTTATTTTCACCGCTTTTATTCAACTAAAATTGACTTCTCGCATCTGATCAGAGTAGTTCACGGCTATTTATCAATATTTCAAGCAAAAGTAAATATCTCTAATCTGAGTATTTTTCTCAATCCTGTATTCATCCAAATAAAATATAATTTCACCGCTTTTATTCAACTAAAATTGACTTATCGCATCTGATCAGCGTAGTTCACGGCTATTTATGCAATATTTCAAGCAAAAGTAAATATCTCTAATCTGAGTATTTTTCTCAATCCTGAATTCATCCAAATAAAATTTATTTTCACCGCTTTTATTCAACTAAAATTGACTTCTCGCATCTGATCAGCGTAGTTCACGGCTATTTATGCAATATTTCAAGCAAAAGTAAATATCTCTAATCTGAGTATTTTTCTCAATCCTGAATTCATCCAAATAAAATTTATTTTCACCGCTTTTATTCAACTAAAATTGACTTCTCGCATCTGATGGCGTAGTTCACGGCTACTTATGCAATATTTCCAGCAAAAGTAAATATCTCTAATCTGAGTATTTTTCTCAATCCTGAATTCATCCAAATAAAATTTATTTTCACCGCTTTTATTCAGCTAAAATTGTCTTCTCGCCACTGATCAGAGTAATTTACGGCTATTTATGCAATATTTCAAGCAAAAGTAAATATCTCTAATGTGAGTATTTTTCTCAATCCTGAATTCATCCAAATAAAATTTATTTTCACCGCTTTTATTCAACAAAAATTGATTTCTCGCCACAGATCAGCGTAGTTCACGGCTATTATGCAATATTTCAAGCAAAAGTAAATATCTCTAATCCGAGTATTTTTCTCAATCCTGAATTCATCCAAATAAAATTTATTTTCACCGCTTTTGTTCAACTAAAATTGACTTCTCGCCACTGATCAGCGCAGTTCACGGCTATTTATGCAATATTTCAAGCAAAAGTAAATATCTCTAATCTGAGTATTTTTCTCAATCCTGAATTCATCCAAATAAAATTTATTTTCACCGCTTTTATTCAACTAAAATTGACTTCTCGCATCTGATCAGCGTAGTTCACGGCTATTTATGCAATATTTCAAGCAAAAGTAAATATCTCTAATCTGAGTATTTTTCTCAATCCTGAATTCATCCAAATAAATTTTATTTTCACCGCTTATATTCAACTAAAATTGACTTCTCGCATCTGATCAGAGTAGTTCACGGCTATTTATGCAATATTTCAAGCAAAAGTAAATATCTCTTATCTGAGTATTTTTCTCAATCCTGAATTCATCCAAATAAAATTTATTTTCACCGCTTTTATTCAACTAAAATTGACTTCTCGCCACTGATCAGCGCAGTTCACGGCTATTTATGCAATATTTCAAGCAAAAGTAAATATCTCTAATCTGAGTATTTTTCTCAATCCTGAATTCATCCAAATAAAATTTATTTTCACCGCTTTTATTCAACTAAAATTAATTCTCGCCACTGATCAGCGTAGTTCACGGCTATTTATGCAATGTTTCAAGCAAAAGTAAATATCTCTAATCTGAGTATTTTTCTCAATCCTGAATTCATCCAAATAAAATTTATTTTCACCGCTTTTATTCAAAAAAAATTGACTTCTCGCCACTGATCAGAGTAGTACACGGCTATTTATGCAATATTTCAAGCAAAAGTAAATATCTCTAATCTGAGTATTTTTCTCAATCCTGAATTCATCCAAATAAAATTTATTTTCACCGCTTTTATTCAACTAAAATTGACTTCTCGCATCTGATCAGAGTAGTTCACGGCTATTTATGCAATATTTCAAGCTAAAGTAAATATCTCTAATCTGAGTATTTTTCTCAATCCTGAATTCATCCAAATAAATTTTATTTTCACCGCTTTTATTCAACAAAAATTGACTTCTCGCATCTGATCAGAGTAGTTCTCGGCTATTTATGCAATATTTCAAGCAAAAGTAAATATCTCTAATCTGAGTATTTTTCTCAATCCTGAATTCATCCAAATAAAATTTATTTTCACCGCTTTTATTCAACTAAAATTGACTTCTCGCATCTGATCAGAGTAGTTCACGGCTATTTATGCAATATTTCAAGCAAAAGTAAATATCTCTAATGTGAGTATTTTTCTCAATCCTGAATTCATCCAAATAAAATTTATTTTCACCGCTTTTATTCAACTAAAATTGACTTCTCGCATCTGATCAGAGTAGTTCACGGCTATTTATGCAATATTTCAAGCAAAAGTAAATATCTCTATTCTGAGTATTTTTCTCAATCCTGAATTCATCCAAATAAAATTTATTTTCACCGCTTTTATTCAACTAAAATTGACTTCTCGCATCTGATCAGAGTAGTTCACGGCTATTTATGCAATATTTCAAGCAAAAGTAAATATCTCTAATCTGAGTATTTTTCTCAATCCTGTATTCATCCAATTAAAATTTATTTTCACCGCTTTTATTCAACTAAAATTGACTTCTCGCATCTGATCAGCGTAGTTCACGGCTATTTATGCAATATTTCAAGCAAAAGTAAATATCTCTAATCTGAGTATTTTTCTCAATCCTGAATTCATCCAAATAAAATTTATTTTCACCGCTTTTATTCAACTAAAATTGACTTCTCGCATCTGATCAGAGTAGTTCACGGCTATTTATGCAATATTTCAAGCAAAAGTAAATATCTCTAATGTGAGTATTTTTCTCAATCCTGAATTCATCCAAATAAAATTTATTTTCACCGCTTTTATTCAACTAAAATTGACTTCTCGCCACTGATCAGCGCAGTTCACGGCTATTTATGCAATATTACAAGCAAAAGTAAATATCTCTAATCTGAGTATTTTTCTCAATCCTGAATTCATCCAAATAAAATTTATTTTCACCGCTTTTATTCAACTAAAATTGACTTCTCGCATCTGATCAGCGTAGTTCACGGCTATTTATGCAATATTTCAAGCAAAAGTAAATATCTCTAATCTGAGTATTTTTCTCAATCCTGAATTCATCCAAATAAATTTTATTTTCACCGCTTATATTCAACTAAAATTGACTTCTCGCATCTGATCAGAGTAGTTCACGGCTATTTATGCAATATTTCAAGCAAAAGAAAATATCTCTAATGTGAGTATTTTTCTCAATCCTGAATTCATCCAAATAAAATTTATTTTCACCGCTTTTATTCAACAAAAATTGATTTCTCGCCACAGATCAGCGTAGTTCACGGCTATTAATGCAATATTTCAAGCAAAAGTAAATATCTCTAATCCGAGTATTTTTCTCAATCCTGAATTCATCCAAATAAAATTTATTTTCACCGCTTTTATTCAACTAAAATTGACTTCTCGCCCCTGATCAGAGTAGTTCACGGCTATTTATGCAATATTTCAAGCAAAAGTAAATATCTCTTATCTGAGTATTTTTCTCAATCCTGAATTCATCCAAATAAAATTTATTTTCACCGCTTTTATGCAACTAAAATTGACTTCTCGCCACTGATCAGCGCAGTTCACGGCTATTTATGCAATATTTCAAGCAAAAGTAAATATCTCTAATCTGAGTATTTTTCTCAATCCTGAATTCATCCAAATAAAATTTATTTTCACCGCTTTTATTCAACTAAAATTGACTTCTCGCCACTGATCAGCGTAGTTCACGGCTATTTATGCAATGTTTCAAGCAAAAGTAAATATCTCTAATCTGAGTATTTTTCTCAATCCTGAATTCATCCAAATAAAATTTATTTTCACCGCTTTTATTCAACAAAAATTGACTTCTCGCCACTGATCAGAGTAGTTCACGGCTATTTATGCAATATTTCAAGCAAAAGTAAATATCTCTAATCCGAGTATTTTTCTCAATCCTGAATTCATCCAAATAAAATTTATTTTCACCGCTTTTATTCAACTAAAATTGACTTCTCGCATCTGATCAGAGTAGTTCACGGCTATTTATGCAATATTTCAAGCTAAAGTAAATATCTCTAATCTGAGTATTTTTCTCAATCCTGAATTCATCCAAATAAATTTTATTTTCACCGCTTTTATTCAACAAAAATTGACTTCTCGCATCTGATCACAGTAGTTCACGGCTATTTATGCAATATTTCAAGCAAAAGTAAATATCTCTAATCTGAGTATTTTTCTCAATCCTGAATTCATCCAAATAAAATTTATTTTCACCGCTTTTATTCAACTAAAATTGACTTCTCGCATCTGATCAGAGTAGTTCACGGCTATTTGTGCAATATTTCAAGCAAAAGTAAATATCTCTAATGTGAGTATTTTTCTCAATCCTGAATTCATCCAAATAAAATTTATTTTCACCGCTTTTATTCAACTAAAATTGACTTCTCGCATCTGATCAGAGTAGTTCACGGCTATTTATGCAATATTTCAAGCAAAAGTAAATATCTCTAATCTGAGTATTTTTCTCAATCCTGAATTCATCCAAATAAAATTTATTTTCACCGCTTTTATTCAACTAAAATTGACTTCTCGCATCTGATCAGAGTAGTTCACGGCTATTTATGCAATATTTCAAGCAAAAGTAAATATCTCTAATCTGAGTATTTTTCTCAATCCTGTATTCATCCAAATAAAATATATTTTCACCGCCTTTATTCAACTAAAATTGACTTCTCGCATCTGATCAGCGTAGTTCACGGCTATTTATGCAATATTTCAAGCAAAAGTAAATATCTCTAATCTGAGTATTTTTCTCAATCCTGAATTCATCCAAATAAATTTTATTTTCACCGTTTTTATTCAACTAAAATTGACTTCTCGCATCTGATCAGCGAGGTTCACGGCTATTTATGCAATATTTCAAGCAAAAGTAAATATCTCTAATCTGAGTATTTTTCTCAATCCTGAATTCATCCAAATAAAATTTATTTTCACCGCTTTTATTCAACTAAAATTGACTTCTCGCTACTGATCAGCGCAGTTCACGGCTATTTATGCAATATTTCAAGCAAAAGTAAATATCTCTAATCTGAGTATTTTTCTCAATCCTGAATTCATCCAAATAAAATTTATTTTCACCGCTTTTATTCAACTAAAATTGACTTCTCGCCATTCATCAGCGCAGTTCACGGCTATTTATGCAATATTTCAAGCAAAAGTAAATATCTCTAATCTGAGTATTTTTCTCAATCCTGAATTCATCCAAATAAAATTTATTTTCACCGCTTTTATTCAACAAAAATTGACTTCTCGCCACTGATCAGAGTAGTTCACGGCTATTTATGCAATATTTCAAGCAAAAGTAAATATCTCTAATCTGAGTATTTTTCTCAATCCTGAATTCATCCAAATAAAATTTATTTTCACCGCTTTTATTCAACAAAAATTGACTTCTCGCATCTGATCAGCGTAATTCACGGCTATTTATGCAATATTTCAAGCAAAAGTAAATATCTCTAATCTGAGTATTTTTCTCAATCCTGAATTAATCCAAATAAAAATTATTTTCACCGTTTATTTTCAACTAAAATTGACTTCTCGCCACTGATCAGCGCAGTTCACGGCTATTTATGCAATATTTTCAGCAAAAGTAAATATCTCTAATCTGAGTATTTTTCTCAATCCTGAATTCATCCAAATAAAATTTATTTTCACCGCTTTTATTCAACTAAAATTGACTTCTCGCCACTGATCAGCGTAGTTCACGGCTATTTATGCAATGTTTCAAGCAAAAGTAAATATCTCTAATCTGAGTATTTTTCTCAATCCTGAATTAATCCAAATAAATTTTATTTTCACCGCTTTTATTCAACAAAAATTGACTTCTCGCCACTGATCAGAGTAGTACACGGCTATTTATGCAATATTTCAAGCAAAAGTAAATATCTCTAATCTGAGTATTTTTCTCAATCCTGAATTCATCCAAATAAAATTTATTTTCACCGCTTTTATTCAACTAAAATTGACTTCTCGCATCTGATCAGAGTAGTTCACGGCTATTTATGCAATATTTCAAGCTAAAGTAAATATCTCTAATCTGAGTATTTTTCTCAATCCTGAATTCATCCAAATAAATTTTATTTTCGCCGCTTTTATTCAACAAAAATTGACTTCTCGCATCTGATCAGAGTAGTTCTCGGCTATTTATGCAATATTTCAAGCAAAAGTAAATATCTCTAATCTGAGTATTTTTCTCAATCCTGAATTCATCCAAATAAAATTTATTTTCACCGCTTTTATTCAACTAAAATTGACTTCTCGCATCTGATCAGAGTAGTTCACGGCTATTTATGCAATATTTCAAGCAAAAGTAAATATCTCTAATGTGAGTATTTTTCTCAATCCTGAATTCATCCAAATAAAATTTATTTTCACCGCTTTTATTCAACTAAAATTGACTTCTCGCATCTGATCAGAGTAGTTCACGGCTATTTATGCAATATTTCAAGCAAAAGTAAATATCTCTATTCTGAGTATTTTTCTCAATCCTGAATTCATCCAAATAAAATTTATTTTCACCGCTTTTATTCAACTAAAATTGACTTCTCGCATCTGATCAGAGTAGTTCACGGCTATTTATGCAATATTTCAAGCAAAAGTAAATATCTCTAATCTGAGTATTTTTCTCAATCCTGTATTCATCCAATTAAAATTTATTTTCACCGCTTTTATTCAACTAAAATTGACTTCTCGCATCTGATCAGCGTAGTTCACGGCTATTTATGCAATATTTCAAGCAAAAGTAAATATCTCTAATCTGAGTATTTTTCTCAATCCTGAATTCATCCAAATAAAATTTATTTTCACCGCTTTTATTCAACTAAAATTGACTTCTCGCATCTGATCAGAGTAGTTCACGGCTATTTATGCAATATTTCAAGCAAAAGTAAATATCTCTAATGTGAGTATTTTTCTCAATCCTGAATTCATCCAAATAAAATTTATTTTCACCGCTTTTATTCAACTAAAATTGACTTCTCGCATCTGATCAGCGTAGTTCACGGCTATTTATGCAATATTTCAAGCAAAAGTAAATATCTCTAATCTGAGTATTTTTCTCAATCCTGAATTCATCCAAATAAATTTTATTTTCACCGCTTTTATTCAACTAAAATTGACTTCTCGCATCTGATCAGCGTAGTTCACGGCTATTTATGCAATATTTCAAGCAAAAGTAAATATCTCTAATCTGAGTATTTTTCTCAATCCTGAATTCATCCAAATAAATTTTATTTTCACCGCTTATATTCAAATAAAATTGACTTCTCGCATCTGATCAGAGTAGTTCACGGCTATTTATGCAATATTTCAAGCAAAAGAAAATATCTCTAATGTGAGTATTTTTCTCAATCCTGAATTCATCCAAATAAAATTTATTTTCACCGCTTTTATTCAACAAAAATTGATTTCTCGCCACAGATCAGCGTAGTTCACGGCTATTAATGCAATATTTCAAGCAAAAGTAAATATCTCTAATCCGAGTATTTTTCTCAATCCTGAATTCATCCAAATAAAATTTATTTTCACCGCTTTTATTCAACTAAAATTGACTTCTCGCCCCTGATCAGAGTAGTTCACGGCTATTTATGCAATATTTCAAGCAAAAGTAAATATCTCTTATCTGAGTATTTTTCTCAATCCTGAATTCATCCAAATAAAATTTATTTTCACCGCTTTTATGCAACTAAAATTGACTTCTCGCCACTGATCAGCGCAGTTCACGGCTATTTATGCAATATTTCAAGCAAAAGTAAATATCTCTAATCTGAGTATTTTTCTCAATCCTGAATTCATCCAAATAAAATTTATTTTCACCGCTTTTATTCAACTAAAATTGACTTCTCGCCACTGATCAGCGTAGTTCACGGCTATTTATGCAATGTTTCAAGCAAAAGTAAATATCTCTAATCTGAGTATTTTTCTCAATCCTGAATTCATCCAAATAAAATTTATTTTCACCGCTTTTATTCAACTAAAATTGACTTCTCGCCACTGATCAGCGTAGTTCACGGCTATTTATGAATATTTCAAGCAAAAGTAAATATCTCTAATCTGAGTATTTTTCTCAATCCTGAATTCATCCAAATAAAATTTATTTTCACCGCTTTTATTCAACTAAAATTGACTTCTCGCATCTGATCAGAGTAGTTCACGGCTATTTATGCAATATTTCAAGCTAAAGTAAATATCTCTAATCTGAGTATTTTTCTCAATCCTGAATTCATCCAAATAAATTTTATTTTCACCGCTTTTATTCAACAAAAATTGACTTCTCGCATCTGATCACAGTAGTTCACGGCTATTTATGCAATATTTCAAGCAAAAGTAAATATCTCTAATCTGAGTATTTTTCTCAATCCTGAATTCATCCAAATAAAATTTATTTTCACCGCTTTTATTCAACTAAAATTGACTTCTCGCATCTGATCAGAGTAGTTCACGGCTATTTATGCAATATTTCAAGCAAAAGTAAATATCTCTAATCTGAGTATTTTTCTCAATCCTGAATTCATCCAAATAAAATTTATTTTCACCGCTTTTATTCAACTAAAATTGACTTCTCGCATCTGATCAGAGTAGTTCACGGCTATTTATGCAATATTTCAAGGAAAAGTAAATATCTCTAATCTGAGTATTTTTCTCAATCCTGTATTCATCCAAATAAAATATATTTTCACCGCTTTTATTCAACTAAAATTGACTTCTCGCATCTGATCAGCGAGGTTCACGGCTATTTATGCAATATTTCAAGCAAAAGTAAATATCTCTAATCTGAGTATTTTTCTCAATCCTGAATTCATCCAAATAAAATTTATTTTTACCGCTTTTATTCAACTAAAATTGACTTCTCGCGTCTGATCAGAGTAGTTCACGGCTATTTATGCAATATTTCAAGCAAAAGTAAATATCTCTAATGCGAGCATTTTTCTCAATCCTGAATTCATCCAAATAAAATTTATTTTCACCGCTTTTATTCAACTAAAATTGACTTCTCGCTACTGATCAGCGCAGTTCACGGCTATTTATGCAATATTTCAAGCAAAAGTAAATATCTCTAATCTGAGTATTTTTCACAATCCTGAATTCATCCAAATAAAATTTATTTTCACCGCTTTTATTCAACTAAAATTGACTTCTCGCCACTGATCAGCGCAGTTCACGGCTATTTATGCAATATTTCAAGCAAAAGTAAATATCTCTAATCTGAGTATTTTTCTCAATCCTGAATTCATCCAACTAAAATTTATTTTCACCGCTTTTATTCAACAAAAATTGACTTCTCGCCACTGATCAGAGTAGTTCACGGCTATTTATGCAATATTTCAAGCAAAAGTAAATATCTCTAATCTGAGTATTTTTCTCAATCCTGAATTCATCCAAATAAAATTTATTTTCACCGCTTTTATTCAACAAAAATTGACTTCTCGCATCTGATCAGCGTAATTCACGGCTATTTATGCAATATTTCAAGCAAAAGTAAATATCTCTAATCTGAGTATTTTTCTCAATCCTGAATTAATCCAAATAAAAATTATTTTCACCGTTTATTTTCAACTAAAATTGACTTCTCGCCACTGATCAGCGCAGTTTACGGCTATTTATGCAATATTTCCAGCAAAAGTAAATATCTCTAATCTGAGTATTTTTCTCAATCCTGAATTCATCCAAATAAAATTTATTTTCACCGCTTTTATTCAACTAAAATTGACTTCTCGCCACTGATCAGCGTAGTTCACGACTATTTATGCAATATTTCAAGCAAAAGTAAATATCTCTAATCTGAGTATTTTTCTCAATCCTGAATTAATCCAAATAAATTTTATTTTCACCGCTTTTATTCAACTAAAACTGACTTCTCGCCACTGATCAGCGTAGTTCACGGCTATTTATGCAATATTTCCAGCAAAAGTAAATATCTCTAATCTGAGTATTTTTCTCAATCCTGAATTAATCCAAATAAATTTTATTTTCACCGCTTTTATTCAACTAAAATTGACTTCTCGAATCTGATCAGCGTAGTTCCCGACTATTTATGCAATATTTCAAGCAAAAGTAAATATCTCTAATCTGAGTATTTTTCTCAATCCTGAATTAATCCAAATAAATTTTATTTTCACCGCTTTTATTCAACTAAAATTGACTTCTCGCATCTGATCAGCGTAGTTCACGGCTATTTATGCAATATTTCCAGCAAAAGTAAATATCTCTAATCTGAGTATTTTTCTCAATCCTGAATTCATCCAAATAAATTTTATTTTCACCGCTTTTATTCAACTAAAATTGACTTCTCGCCACTGATCAGCGTAGTTCACGGCTATTTATGCAATATTTCCAGCAAAAGTAAATATCTCTAATCTGAGTATTTTTCTCAATCCTGAATTCTTCCAAATAAATTTTATTTTCACCGCTTTTATTCAACTAAAATTGGATTCTCGCCACTGATCAGCGTAGTTCACGGCTATTTATGCAATATTTCCAGCAAAAGTAAATATCTCTAATCTGAGTATTTTTCTCAATCCTGAATTCATCCAAATAAAATTTATTTTCACCGCTTTTATTCAACTAAAATTGACTTCTCGCCACTGATCAGCGTAGTTCACGGCTATTTATGCAATATTTCCAGCAAAAGTAAATATCTCTAATCTGAGTATTTTTCTCAATCCTGAATTCATCCAAATAAAATTTATTTTCACCGCTTTTATTCAACTAAAATTGACTTCTCGCCACAGATCAGCGTAGTTCACGGCTATTTATGCAATATTTCAAGCAAAAGTATATATATCTCTAATCTGAGTATTTTTCTCAATCCTGAATTCATCCAAATAAAATTTATTTTCACCGCTTTTATTCAACTAAAATTGACTTCTCGCCACTGATCAGCGTAGTTCACGGCTATTTATGCAATATTTCCAGCAAAAGTAAATATCTCTAATCTGAGTATTTTTCTCAAAGCTGAATTAATCCAAATAAATTTTATTTTCACCGCTTTTATTCAACTAAAATTGACCTCTCGCATCTGATCAGCGTAGTTCCCGACTATTTATGCAATATTTCAAGCAAAAGTAAATATCTCTAATCTTAGTATTTTTCTCAATCCTGAATTAATCCAAATAAATTTTATTTTCACCGCTTTTATTCAACTAAAATTGACTTCTCGCATCTGATCAGCGTAGTTCACGACTATTTATGCAATATTTCAAGCAAAAGTAAATATCTCTAATCTGAGTATTTTTCTCAATCCTGAATTCATCCAAATAAAATTTATTTTCACCGCTTTTATTCAACTAAAATTGACTTCTCGCCACTGATCAGCGTAGTTCACGGCTATTTATGCAATATTTCCAGCAAAAGTAAATATCTCTAATCTGAGTATTTTTCTCAATCCTGAATTAATCCAAATAAATTTTATTTTCACCGCTTTTATTCAACTCAAATTGACTTCTCGCCACTGATCAGCGTAGTTCACGGCTATTTATGCAATATTTCCAGCAAAAGTAAATATCTCTAATCTGAGTATTTTTCTCAATCCTGAATTAATCCAAATAAATTTTATTTTCACCGCTTTTATTCAACTCAAATTGACTTCTCGCCACTGATCAGCGTAGTTCACGGCTATTTATGCAATATTTCCAGCAAAAGTAAATATCTCTAATCTGAGTGTTTTTCTCAATCCTTAATTAATCCAAATAAATTTTATTTTCACCGCTTTTATTCAACTCAAATTGACTTCTCGCCACTGATCAGCGCAGTTCACGGCTATTTATGCAATATTTCCAGCAAAAGTAAATATCTCTAATCTGAGTATTTTTCTCAATCCTGAATTAATCCAAATAAATTTTATTTTCACCGCTTTTATACAACTAAAATTGACTTCTCGCCACTGATCAGCGTAGTTCACGGCTATTTATGCAATATTTCCAGCAAAAGTAAATATCTCTAATCTGAGTATTTATCTCAATCCTGAATTAATCCATATAAATTTTATTTTCACCGCTTTTATACAACTAAAATTGACTTCTCGCCACTGATCAGCGTAGTTCACGGCTATTTATGCAATATTTCCAGCAAAAGTAAATATCTCTAATCTGAGTATTTATCTCAATCCTGAATTAATCCATATAAATTTTATTTTCACCGCTTTTATTCAACTAAAATTGACTTCTCGCCACTGATCAGCGTAGTTCACGGCTATTTATGCAATATTTCCAGCAAAAGTAAATATCTCTAATCTGAGTATTTTTCTCAATCCTGAATTAATCCAAATAAATTTTATTTTCACCGCTTTTATACAACTAAAATTGACTTCTCGCCACTGATCAGCGTAGTTCACGGCTATTTATGCAATATTTCCAGCAAAAGTAAATATCTCTAATCTGAGTATTTATCTCAATCCTGAATTAATCCATATAAATTTTATTTTCACCGCTTTTATTCAACTAAAATTGACTTCTCGCCACTGATCAGAGTAGTTCACGGCTATTTATGCAATATTTCAAGCAAAAGTAAATATCTCTAATCTGAGTATTTTTCTCAATCCTGAATTCATCCAAATAAAATTTATTTTCACCGCTTTTATTCAACAAAAATTGACTTCTCGCATCTGATCAGCGTAATTCACGGCTATTTATGCAATATTTCAAGCAAAAGTAAATATCTCTAATCTGAGTAGTTTTCTCAATCCTGAATTAATCCAAATAAAAATTATTTTCACCGTTTATTTTCAACTAAAATTGACTTCTTGCCACTGATCAGAGTAGTTCACGGCTATTTATGCAATATTTCAAGCAAAAGTAAATATCTCTAATCTGAGTATTTTTCTCAATCCTGAATTCATCCAAATAAAATTTATTTTCACCGCTTTTATTCAACAAAAATTGACTTCTCGCATCTGATCAGCGTAATTCACGGCTATTTATGCAATATTTCAAGCAAAAGTAAATATCTCTAATCTGAGTATTTTTCTCAATCCTGAATTAATCCAAATAAAAATTATTTTCACCGTTTATTTTCAACTAAAATTGACTTCTCGCCACTGATCAGCGCAGTTTACGGTTATTTATGCAATATTTCAAGCAAAAGTAAATATCTCTAATCTGAGTATTTTTCTCAATCCTGAATTCATCCAAATAAAATTTATTTTCACCGCTTTTATTCAACAAAAATTGACTTCTCGCATCTGATCAGCGTAATTCACGGCTATTTATGCAATATTTCCAGCAAAAGTAAATATCTCTAATCTGAGTATTTTTCTCAATCCTGAATTCATCCAAATAAAATTTATTTTCACCGCTTTTATTCAACTAAAATTGACTTCTCGCCACAGATCAGCGTAGTTCACGGCTATTTATGCAATATTTCAAGCAAAAGTAAATATCTCTAATCTGAGTATTTTTCTCAATCCTGAATTCATCCAAATAAATTTTATTTTCACCGCTTTTATTCAACTAAAATTGACTTCTCGCCACTGATCTGCGTAGTTCACGGCTATTTATGCAATATTTCCAGCAAAAGTAAATATCTCTAATCTGAGTATTTTTCTCAATCCTGAATTAATCCAAATAAATTTTATTTTCACCGCTTTTATTCAACTAAAATTGACTTCTCGCATCTGATCAGCGTAGTTCCCGACTATTTATGCAATATTTCAAGCAAAAGTAAATATCTCTAATCTGAGTATTTTTCTCAATCCTGAATTAATCCAAATAAATTTTATTTTCACCGCTTTTATTCAACTAAAATTGACTTCTCGCATCTGATCAGCGTAGTTCACGGCTATTTATGCAATATTTCCAGCAAAAGTAAATATCTCTAATCTGAGTATTTTTCTCAATCCTGAATTCATCCAAATAAATTTTATTTTCACCGCTTTTATTCAACTAAAATTGACTTCTCGCATCTGATCAGCGTAGTTCACGGCTATTTATGCAATATTTCCAGCAAAAGTAAATATCTCTAATCTGAGTATTTTTCTCAATCCTGAATTCTTCCAAATAAATTTTATTTTCACCGCTTTTATTCAACTAAAATTGGATTCTCGCCACTGATCAGCGTAGTTCACGGCTATTTATGCAATATTTCCAGCAAAAGTAAATATCTCTAATCTGAGTATTTTTCTCAATCCTGAATTCATCCAAATAAAATTTATTTTCACCGCTTTTATTCAACTAAAATTGACTTCTCGCCACTGATCAGCGTAGTTCACGGCTATTTATGCAATATTTCAAGCAAAAGTAAATATCTCTAATCTGAGTATTTTTCTCAATCCTGAATTCATCCAAATAAAATTTATTTTCACCGCTTTTATTCAACTAAAATTGACTTCTCGCATCTGATCAGAGTAGTTCACGGCTATTTATTCAATATTTCAAGCAAAAGTAAATATCTCTCATCTGAGTATTTTTCTCAATCCTGAATTCATCCAAATAAAATTTATTTTCACCGCTTTTATTCAACTAAAATTAACTTCTCGCATCTGATCAGAGTAGTTCACGGCTATTTATGCAATATTTCCAGCAAAAGTAAATATCTCTAATCTGAGTATTTTTCTCAATCCTGAATTCATCCAAATAAAATTTATTTTCACCGCTTTTATTCAACTAAAATTGACTTCTCGCCACAGATCAGCGTAGTTCACGGCTATTTATGCAATATTTCAAGCAAAAGTAAATATCTCTAATCTGAGTATTTTTCTCAATCCTGAATTCATCCAAATAAATTTTATTTTCACCGCTTTTATTCAACTAAAATTGACTTCTCGCATCTGATCAGAGTACTTCACGGCTATTTATGCAATATTTCCAGCAAAAGTAAATATCTCTAATCTGAGTATTTTTCTCAATCCTGAATTCATCCAAATAAAATTTATTTTCACCGCTTTTATTCAACTAAAATTGACTTCTCGCCACTGATCAGCGTAGTTCACGGCTATTTATGCAATATTTCCAGCAAAAGTAAATATCTCTAATCTGAGTATTTTTCTCAATCCTGAATTCTTCCAAATAAATTTTATTTTCACCGCTTTTATTCAACTAAAATTGACTTCTCGCATCTGATCAGAGTACTTCACGGCTATTTATGCAATATTTCCAGCAAAAGTAAATATCTCTAATCTGAGTATTTTTCTCAATCCTGAATTCATCCAAATAAAATTTATTTTCACCGCTTTTATTCAACTAAAATTGACTTCTCGCCACTGATCAGCGTAGTTCACGGCTATTTATGCAATATTTCCAGCAAAAGTAAATATCTCTAATCTGAGTATTTTTCTCAATCCTGAATTAATCCAAATAAATTTTATTTTCACCGCTTTTATACAACTAAAATTGACTTCTCGCCACTGATCAGCGTAGTTCACGGCTATTTATGCAATATTTCCAGCAAAAGTAAATATCTCTAATCTGAGTATTTATCTCAATCCTGAATTAATCCAAATAAATTTTATTTTCACCGCTTTTATTCAACTAAAATTGACTTCTCGCCACTGATCAGCGTAGTTCACGGCTATTTATGCAATATTTCCAGCAAAAGTAAATATCTCTAATCTGAGTATTTTTCTCAATCCTGAATTAATCCAAATAAATTTTATTTTCACCGCTTTTATTCAACTAAAATTGACTTCTCGCCACTGATCAGCGTAGTTCACGGCTATTTATGCAATATTTCCAGCAAAAGTAAATATCTCTAATTCGAGTATTTTTCTCAATCCTGAATTCATCCAAATAAAATTTATTTTCACCGCTTTTATTCAACTAAAATTGACTTCTCGCCACTGATCAGCGTAGTTCACGGCTATTTATGCAATATTTCCAGCAAAAGTAAATATCTCTAATCTGAGTATTTTTCTCAATCCTGAATTCATCCAAATAAAATTTATTTTTACCGCTTTTATTCAACTAAAATTGACTTCTCGCCACTGATCAGCGTAGTTCACGGCTATTTATGTTATATTTCCAGCAAAAGTAAATATCTCTAATCTGAGTATTTTTCTCAATCCTAATTCATCAAAATAAAATTTATTTTCACCGCTTTTATTCAACTAAAATTGACTTCTCGCCACTGATCAGCGAAGTTCACGGCTATTTATGCAATATTTCCAGCAAAAGTAAATATCTCTAATGTGAGTATTTTTCTCAATCCTGAATTCATCCAAATAAAATTTATTTTTACCGCTTTTATTCAACTAAAATTGACTTCTCGCCACTGATCAGCGTAGATCACGGCTATTTATGCAATATTTCCAGCAAAAGTAGATAAATATCTCTAATCTGAGTATTTTTCTCAATCCTGAATTAATCCAAATAAATTTTATTTTCACCGCTTTTATTCAACTAAAATTGACTTCTCGCATCTGATCAGCGTAGTTCACGGCTATTTATGCAATATTTCCAGCAAAAGTAAATATCTCTAATCTGAGTATTTTTCTCAATCCTGAATTCATCCAAATAAAATTTATTTTCACCGCTTTTATTCAACTAAAATTGACTTCTCGCATCTGATCAGCGTAGTTCACGGCTATTTATGCAATATTTCCAGCAAAAGTAAATATCTCTAATCTGAGTATTTTTCTCAATCCTGAATTAATCCAAATAAAATTTATTTTCACCGCTTTTATTCAACTAAAATTGACTTCTCGCCACTGATCAGCGTAGTTCACGGCTATTTATGCAATATTTCCAGCAAAAGTAAATATCTCTAATCTGAGTATTTTTCTCAATCCTGAATTCATCCAAATAAAATTTATTTTCACCGCTTTTATTCAACTAAAATTGACTTCTCGCATCTGATCAGCGTAGTTCACGGCTATTTATGCAATATTTCCAGCAAAAGTAAATATCTCTAATCTGAGTATTTTTCTCAATCCTGAATTAATCCAAATAAAATTTATTTTCACCGCTTTTATTCAACTAAAATTGACTTCTCGCCACTGATCAGCGTAGTTCACGGCTATTTATGCAATATTTCCAGCAAAAGTAAATATCTCTAATCTGAGTATTTTTCTCAATCCTGAATTCATCCAAATAAAATTTATTTTCACCGCTTTTATTCAACTAAAATTGACTTCTCGCCACTGATCAGCGTAGTTCACGGCTATTTATGCAATATTTCCAGCAAAAGTAAATATCTCTAATCTGAGTATTTTTCTCAATCCTGAATTCATCCAAATAAAATTTATTTTCACCGCTTTTATTCAACTAAAATTGACTTCTCGCCACTGATCAGCGTAGTTCACGGCTATTTATGCAATATTTCCAGCATAAGTAAATATCTCTAATCTGAGTATTTTTCTCAATCCTGAATTAATCCAAATAAATTTTATTTTCACCGCTTTTATTCAACTAAAATTGACTTCTCGCCACAGATCAGCGCAGTTCACGGCTATTTATGCAATATTTCCAGCAAAAGTAAATATCTCTAATCTGAGTATTTTTCTCAATCCTGAATTAATCCAAATAAATTTTATTTTCACCGCTTTTATACAACTAAAATTGACTTCTCGCCACTGATCAGCGTAGTTCACACCTATTTATGCAATATTTCCAGCAAAAGTAAATATCTCTAATCTGAGTATTTATCTCAATCCTGAATTAATCCATATAAATTTTATTTTCACCGCTTTTATTCAACTAAAATTGACTTCTCGCCACTGATCAGCGTAGTTCACGGCTATTTATGCAATATTTCCAGCAAAAGTAAATATCTCTAATCTGAGTATTTTTCTCAATCCTGAATTAATCCAAATAAATTTTATTTTCACCGCTTTTATTCAACTAAAATTGACTTCTCGCCACTGATCAGAGTAGTTCACGGCTATTTATGCAATATTTCAAGCAAAAGTAAATATCTCTAATCTGAGTATTTTTCTCAATCCTGAATTCATCCAAATAAAATTTATTTTCACCGCTTTTATTCAACAAAAATTGACTTCTCGCATCTGATCAGCGTAATTCACGGCTATTTATGCAATATTTCAAGCAAAAGTAAATATCTCTAATCTGAGTAGTTTTCTCAATCCTGAATTAATCCAAATAAAAATTATTTTCACCGTTTATTTTCAACTAAAATTGACTTCTTGCCACTGATCAGAGTAGTTCACGGCTATTTATGCAATATTTCAAGCAAAAGTAAATATCTCTAATCTGAGTATTTTTCTCAATCCTGAATTCATCCAAATAAAATTTATTTTCAGCGCTTTTATTCAACAAAAATTGACTTCTCGCATCTGATCAGCGTAATTCACGGCTATTTATGCAATATTTCAAGCAAAAGTAAATATCTCTAATCTGAGTATTTTTCTCAATCCTGAATTCATCCAAATAAAATTTATTTTCACCGCTTTTATTCAACTAAAATTGACTTCTCGCATCTGATCAGAGTAGTTCACGGCTATTTATTCAATATTTCAAGCAAAAGTAAATATCTCTAATCTGAGTATTTTTCTCAATCCTGAATTCATCCAAATAAAATTTATTTTCACCGCTTTTATTAAACTAAAATTAACTTCTCGCATCTGATCAGAGTAGTTCACGGCTATTTATGCAATATTTCCAGCAAAAGTAAATATCTCTAATCTGAGTATTTTTCTCAATCCTGAATTCATCCAAATAAAATTTATTTTCACCGCTTTTATTCAACTAAAATTGACTTCTCGCCACAGATCAGCGTAGTTCACGTCTATTTATGCAATATTTCCAGCAAAAGTAAATATCTCTAATCTGAGTATTTTTCTCAATCCTGAATTCATCCAAATAAAATTTATTTTCACCGCTTTTATTCAACTAAAATTGACTTCTCGCATCTGATCAGCGTAGTTCACGGCTATTTATGCAATATTTCCAGCAAAAGTAAATATCTCTAATCTGAGTATTTTTCTCAATCCTGAATTCATCCAAATAAAATTTATTTTCACCGCTTTTATTCAACTAAAATTGACTTCTCGCCACTGATCAGCGTAGTTCACGGCTATTTATGCAATATTTCCAGCAAAAGTAAATATCTCTAATCTGAGTATTTTTCTCAATCCTGAATTCATCCAAATAAAATTTATTTTCACCGCTTTTATTCAACTAAAATTGACTTCTCGCCACTGATCAGCGTAGTTCACGGCTATTTATGCAATATTTCCAGCAAAAGTAAATATCTCTAATCTGAGTATTTTTCTCAATCCTGAATTAATCCAAATAAATTTTATTTTCACCGCTTTTATTCAACTCAAATTGACTTCTCGCCACTGATCAGCGTAGTTCACGGCTATTTATGCAATATTTCCAGCATAAGTAAATATCTCTAATCTGAGTATTTTTCTCAATCCTGAATTAATCCAAATAAAATTTATTTTCACCGCTTTTATTCAACTAAAATTGACTTCTCGCCACTGATCAGCGTAGTTCACGGCTATTTATGCAATATTTCCAGCAAAAGTAAATATCTCTAATCTGAGTATTTTTCTCAATCCTGAATTCATCCAAATAAAATTTATTTTCACCGCTTTTATTCAACTAAAATTGACTTCTCGCCACTGATCAGCGTAGTTCACGGCTATTTATGCAATATTTCCAGCAAAAGTAAATATCTCTAATCTGAGTATTTTTCTCAATCCTGAATTCATCCAAATAAAATTTATTTTCACCGCTTTTATTCAACTAAAATTGACTTCTCGCATCTGATCAGCGTAGTTCACGGCTATTTATGCAATATTTCCAGCAAAAGTAAATATCTCTAATCTGAGTATTTTTCTCAATCCTGAATTAATCCAAATAAAATTTATTTTCACCGCTTTTATTCAACTAAAATTGACTTCTCGCCACTGATCAGCGTAGTTCACGGCTATTTATGCAATATTTCCAGCAAAAGTAAATATCTCTAATCTGAGTATTTTTCTCAATCCTGAATTCATCCAAATAAAATTTATTTTCACCGCTTTTATTCAACTAAAATTGACTTCTCGCATCTGATCAGCGTAGTTCACGGCTATTTATGCAATATTTCCAGCAAAAGTAAATATCTCTAATCTGAGTATTTTTCTCAATCCTGAATTAATCCAAATAAAATTTATTTTCACCGCTTTTATTCAACTAAAATTGACTTCTCGCCACTGATCAGCGTAGTTCACGGCTATTTATGCAATATTTCCAGCAAAAGTAAATATCTCTAATCTGAGTATTTTTCTCAATCCTGAATTCATCCAAATAAAATTTATTTTCACCGCTTTTATTCAACTAAAATTGACTTCTCGCCACTGATCAGCGTAGTTCACGGCTATTTATGCAATATTTCCAGCAAAAGTAAATATCTCTAATCTGAGTATTTTTCTCAATCCTGAATTCATCCAAATAAAATTTATTTTCACCGCTTTTATTCAACTAAAATTGACTTCTCGCCACTGATCAGCGTAGTTCACGGCTATTTATGCAATATTTCCAGCATAAGTAAATATCTCTAATCTGAGTATTTTTCTCAATCCTGAATTAATCCAAATAAATTTTATTTTCACCGCTTTTATTCAACTAAAATTGACTTCTCGCCACAGATCAGCGCAGTTCACGGCTATTTATGCAATATTTCCAGCAAAAGTAAATATCTCTAATCTGAGTATTTTTCTCAATCCTGAATTAATCCAAATAAATTTTATTTTCACCGCTTTTATACAACTAAAATTGACTTCTCGCCACTGATCAGCGTAGTTCACACCTATTTATGCAATATTTCCAGCAAAAGTAAATATCTCTAATCTGAGTATTTATCTCAATCCTGAATTAATCCATATAAATTTTATTTTCACCGCTTTTATTCAACTAAAATTGACTTCTCGCCACTGATCAGCGTAGTTCACGGCTATTTATGCAATATTTCCAGCAAAAGTAAATATCTCTAATCTGAGTATTTTTCTCAATCCTGAATTAATCCAAATAAATTTTATTTTCACCGCTTTTATTCAACTAAAATTGACTTCTCGCCACTGATCAGAGTAGTTCACGGCTATTTATGCAATATTTCAAGCAAAAGTAAATATCTCTAATCTGAGTATTTTTCTCAATCCTGAATTCATCCAAATAAAATTTATTTTCACCGCTTTTATTCAACAAAAATTGACTTCTCGCATCTGATCAGCGTAATTCACGGCTATTTATGCAATATTTCAAGCAAAAGTAAATATCTCTAATCTGAGTAGTTTTCTCAATCCTGAATTAATCCAAATAAAAATTATTTTCACCGTTTATTTTCAACTAAAATTGACTTCTTGCCACTGATCAGAGTAGTTCACGGCTATTTATGCAATATTTCAAGCAAAAGTAAATATCTCTAATCTGAGTATTTTTCTCAATCCTGAATTCATCCAAATAAAATTTATTTTCAGCGCTTTTATTCAACAAAAATTGACTTCTCGCATCTGATCAGCGTAATTCACGGCTATTTATGCAATATTTCAAGCAAAAGTAAATATCTCTAATCTGAGTATTTTTCTCAATCCTGAATTCATCCAAATAAAATTTATTTTCACCGCTTTTATTCAACTAAAATTGACTTCTCGCATCTGATCAGAGTAGTTCACGGCTATTTATTCAATATTTCAAGCAAAAGTAAATATCTCTAATCTGAGTATTTTTCTCAATCCTGAATTCATCCAAATAAAATTTATTTTCACCGCTTTTATTAAACTAAAATTAACTTCTCGCATCTGATCAGAGTAGTTCACGGCTATTTATGCAATATTTCCAGCAAAAGTAAATATCTCTAATCTGAGTATTTTTCTCAATCCTGAATTCATCCAAATAAAATTTATTTTCACCGCTTTTATTCAACTAAAATTGACTTCTCGCCACAGATCAGCGTAGTTCACGTCTATTTATGCAATATTTCCAGCAAAAGTAAATATCTCTAATCTGAGTATTTTTCTCAATCCTGAATTCATCCAAATAAAATTTATTTTCACCGCTTTTATTCAACTAAAATTGACTTCTCGCATCTGATCAGCGTAGTTCACGGCTATTTATGCAATATTTCCAGCAAAAGTAAATATCTCTAATCTGAGTATTTTTCTCAATCCTGAATTCATCCAAATAAAATTTATTTTCACCGCTTTTATTCAACTAAAATTGACTTCTCGCCACTGATCAGCGTAGTTCACGGCTATTTATGCAATATTTCCAGCAAAAGTAAATATCTCTAATCTGAGTATTTTTCTCAATCCTGAATTCATCCAAATAAAATTTATTTTCACCGCTTTTATTCAACTAAAATTGACTTCTCGCCACTGATCAGCGTAGTTCACGGCTATTTATGCAATATTTCCAGCAAAAGTAAATATCTCTAATCTGAGTATTTTTCTCAATCCTGAATTAATCCAAATAAATTTTATTTTCACCGCTTTTATTCAACTCAAATTGACTTCTCGCCACTGATCAGCGTAGTTCACGGCTATTTATGCAATATTTCCAGCATAAGTAAATATCTCTAATCTGAGTATTTTTCTCAATCCTGAATTAATCCAAATAAATTTTATTTTCACCGCTTTTATTCAACTAAAATTGACTTCTCGCCACAGATCAGCGCAGTTCACGGCTATTTATGCAATATTTCCAGCAAAAGTAAATATCTCTAATCTGAGTATTTTTCTCAATCCTGAATTAATCCAAATAAATTTTATTTTCACCGCTTTTATACAACTAAAATTGACTTCTCGCCACTGATCAGCGTAGTTCACACCTATTTATGCAATATTTCCAGCAAAAGTAAATATCTCTAATCTGAGTATTTATCTCAATCCTGAATTAATCCATATAAATTTTATTTTCACCGCTTTTATTCAACTAAAATTGACTTCTCGCCACTGATCAGCGTAGTTCACGGCTATTTATGCAATATTTCCAGCAAAAGTAAATATCTCTAATCTGAGTATTTTTCTCAATCCTGAATTAATCCAAATAAATTTTATTTTCACCGCTTTTATTCAACTAAAATTGACTTCTCGCCACTGATCAGAGTAGTTCACGGCTATTTATGCAATATTTCAAGCAAAAGTAAATATCTCTAATCTGAGTATTTTTCTCAATCCTGAATTCATCCAAATAAAATTTATTTTCACCGCTTTTATTCAACAAAAATTGACTTCTCGCATCTGATCAGCGTAATTCACGGCTATTTATGCAATATTTCAAGCAAAAGTAAATATCTCTAATCTGAGTAGTTTTCTCAATCCTGAATTAATCCAAATAAAAATTATTTTCACCGTTTATTTTCAACTAAAATTGACTTCTTGCCACTGATCAGAGTAGTTCACGGCTATTTATGCAATATTTCAAGCAAAAGTAAATATCTCTAATCTGAGTATTTTTCTCAATCCTGAATTCATCCAAATAAAATTTATTTTCACCGCTTTTATTCAACAAAAATTGACTTTTCGCATCTGATCAGCGTAATTCACGGCTATTTATGCAATATTTCAAGCAAAAGTAAATATCTCTAATCTGAGTATTTTTCTCAATCCTGAATTCATCCAAATAAAATTTATTTTCACCGCTTTTATTCAACTAAAATTGACTTCTCGCATCTGATCAGAGTAGTTCACGGCTATTTATTCAATATTTCAAGCAAAAGTAAATATCTCTAATCTGAGTATTTTTCTCAATCCTGAATTCATCCAAATAAAATTTATTTTCACCGCTTTTATTAAACTAAAATTAACTTCTCGCCACAGATCAGCGTAGTTCACGGCTATTTATGCAATATTTCAAGCAAAAGTAAATATTTCTAATCTGAGTATTTTTCTCAATCCTGAATTCATCCAAATAAATTTTATTTTCACCGCTTTTATTCAACTAAAATTGACTTCTCGCATCTGATCAGCGTAGTTCACGACTATTTATGCAATATTTCCAGCAAAAGTAAATATCTCTAATCAGAGTATTTTTCTCAATCCTGAATTCTTCCAAATAAATTTTATTTTCACCGCTTTTATTCAACTAAAATTGGATTCTCGCCACTGATCAGCGTAGTTCACGGCTATTTATGCAATATTTCCAGCAAAAGTAAATATCTCTAATCTGAGTATTTTTCTCAATCCTGAATTAATCCAAATAAATTTTATTTTCACCGCTTTTATTCAACTCAAATTGACTTCTCGCCACTGATCAGCGTAGTTCACGGCTATTTATGCAATATTTCCAGCAAAAGTAAATATCTCTAATCTGAGTATTTTTCTCAATCCTGAATTAATCCAAATAAATTTTATTTTCACCGCTTTTATACAACTAAAATTGACTTCTCGCCACTGATCAGCGTAGTTCACACCTATTTATGCAATATTTCCAGCAAAAGTAAATATCTCTAATCTGAGTATTTATCTCAATCCTGAATTAATCCATATAAATTTTATTTTCACCGCTTTTATTCAACTAAAATTGACTTCTCGCCACTGATCAGCGTAGTTCACGGCTATTTATGCAATATTTCCAGCAAAAGTAAATATCTCTAATCTTAGTATTTTTCTCAATCCTGAATTAATCCAAATAAATTTTATTTTCACCGCTTATATTCAACTAAAATTGACTTCTCGCATCTGATCAGAGTAGTTCACGGCTATTTATTCAATATTTCAAGCAAAAGTAAATATCTCTAATCTGAGTATTTTTCTCAATCCTGAATTCATCCAAATAAAATTTATTTTCACCGCTTTTATTCAACAAAAATTGACTTCTCGCATCTGATCAGCGTAATTCACGGCTATTTATGCAATATTTCAAGCAAAAGTAAATATCTCTAATCTGAGTAGTTTTCTCAATCCTGAATTAATCCAAATAAAAATTATTTTCACCGTTTATTTTCAACTAAAATTGACTTCTTGCCACTGATCAGAGTAGTTCACGGCTATTTATGCAATATTTCAAGCAAAAGTAAATATCTCTAATCTGAGTATTTTTCTCAATCCTGAATTCATCCAAATAAAATTTATTTTCACCGCTTTTATTCAACAAAAATTGACTTCTCGCATCTGATCAGCGTAATTCACGGCTATTTATGCAATATTTCAAGCAAAAGTAAATATCTCTAATCTGAGTATTTTTCTCAATCCTGAATTCATCCAAATAAAATTTATTTTCACCGCTTTTATTCAACTAAAATTGACTTCTCGCATCTGATCAGAGTAGTTCACGGCTATTTATTCAATATTTCAAGCAAAAGTAAATATCTCTAATCTGAGTATTTTTCTCAATCCTGAATTCATCCAAATAAAATTTATTTTCACCGCTTTTATTAAACTAAAATTAACTTCTCGCATCTGATCAGAGTAGTTCACGGCTATTTATGCAATATTTCCAGCAAAAGTAAATATCTCTAATCTGAGTATTTTTCTCAATCCTGAATTCATCCAAATAAAATTTATTTTCACCGCTTTTATTCAACTAAAATTGACTTCTCGCCACAGATCAGCGTAGTTCACGGCTATTTATGCAATATTTCAAGCAAAAGTAAATATCTCTAATCTGAGTATTTTTCTCAATCCTGAATTCATCCAAATAAATTTTATTTTCACCGCTTTTATTCAACTAAAATTGACTTCTCGCATCTCATCAGCGTAGTTCACGACTATTTATGCAATATTTCCAGCAAAAGTAAATATCTCTAATCTGAGTATTTTTCTCAATCCTGAATTCTTCCAAATAAATTTTATTTTCACCGCTTTTATTCAACTAAAATTGGATTCTCGCCACTGATCAGCGTAGTTCACGGCTATTTATGCAATATTTCCAGCAAAAGTAAATATCTCTAATCTGAGTATTTTTCTCAATCCTGAATTAATCCAAATAAATTTTATTTTCACCGCTTTTATTCAACTCAAATTGACTTCTCGCCACTGATCAGCGTAGTTCACGGCTATTTATGCAATATTTCCAGCATAAGTAAATATCTCTAATCTGAGTATTTTTCTCAATCCTGAATTAATCCAAATAAATTTTATTTTCACCGCTTTTATTCAACTAAAATTGACTTCTCGCCACAGATCAGCGCAGTTCACGGCTATTTATGCAATATTTCCAGCAAAAGTAAATATCTCTAATCTGAGTATTTTTCTCAATCCTGAATTAATCCAAATAAATTTTATTTTCACCGCTTTTATTCAACTAAAATTGACTTCTCGCCACTGATCAGAGTAGTTCACGGCTATTTATGCAATATTTCCAGCAAAAGTAAATATCTCTAATCTGAGTATTTATCTCAATCCTGAATTAATCCAAATAAATTTTATTTTCACCGCTTTTATTCAACTAAAATTGACTTCTCGCCACTGATCAGCGTAGTTCACACCTATTTATGCAATATTTCCAGCAAAAGTAAATATCTCTAATCTGAGTATTTATCTCAATCCTGAATTAATCCATATAAATTTTATTTTCACCGCTTTTATTCAACTAAAATTGACTTCTCGCCACTGATCAGCGTAGTTCACGGCTATTTATGCAATATTTCCAGCAAAAGTAAATATCTCTAATCTGAGTATTTTTCTCAATCCTGAATTAATCCAAATAAATTTTATTTTCACCGCTTTTATTCAACTAAAATTGACTTCTCGCCACTGATCAGAGTAGTTCACGGCTATTTATGCAATATTTCAAGCAAAAGTAAATATCTCTAATCTGAGTATTTTTCTCAATCCTGAATTCATCCAAATAAAATTTATTTTCACCGCTTTTATTCAACAAAAATTGACTTCTCGCATCTGATTAGCGTAATTCACGGCTATTTATGCAATATTTCAAGCAAAAGTAAATATCTCTAATCTGAGTAGTTTTCTCAATCCTGAATTAATCCAAATAAAAATTATTTTCACCGTTTATTTTCAACTAAAATTGACTTCTTGCCACTGATCAGAGTAGTTCACGGCTATTTATGCAATATTTCAAGCAAAAGTAAATATCTCTAATCTGAGTATTTTTCTCAATCCTGAATTCATCCAAATAAAATTTATTTTCACCGCTTTTATTCAACAAAAATTGACTTCTCGCATCTGATCAGCGTAATTCACGGCTATTTATGCAATATTTCAAGCAAAAGTAAATATCTCTAATCTGAGTATTTTTCTCAATCCTGAATTCATCCAAATAAAATTTATTTTCACCGCTTTTATTCAACTAAAATTGACTTCTCGCATCTGATCAGAGTAGTTCACGGCTATTTATTCAATATTTCAAGCAAAAGTAAATATCTCTAATCTGAGTATTTTTCTCAATCCTGAATTCATCCAAATAAAATTTATTTTCACCGCTTTTATTAAACTAAAATTAACTTCTCGCATCTGATCAGAGTAGTTCACGGCTATTTATGCAATATTTCCAGCAAAAGTAAATATCTCTAATCTGAGTATTTTTCTCAATCCTGAATTCATCCAAATAAAATTTATTTTCACCGCTTTTATTCAACTAAAATTGACTTCTCGCCACAGATCAGCGTAGTTCACGGCTATTTATGCAATATTTCAAGCAAAAGTAAATATCTCTAATCTGAGTATTTTTCTCAATCCTGAATTCATCCAAATAAATTTTATTTTCACCGCTTTTATTCAACTAAAATTGACTTCTCGCATCTTATCAGCGTAGTTCACGACTATTTATGCAATATTTCCAGCAAAAGTAAATATCTCTAATCTGAGTATTTTTCTCAATCCTGAATTCTTCCAAATAAATTTTATTTTCACCGCTTTTATTCAACTAAAATTGGATTCTCGCCACTGATCAGCGTAGTTCACGGCTATTTATGCAATATTTCCAGCAAAAGTAAATATCTCTAATCTGAGTATTTTTCTCAATCCTGAATTCATCCAAATAAAATTTATTTTCACCGCTTTTATTCAACTAAAATTGACTTCTCGCCACTGATCAGCGTAGTTTACGGCTATTTATGCAATATTTCAAGCAAAAGTAAATATCTCTAATCTGAGTATTTTTCTCAATCCTGAATTCATCCAAATAAAATTTATTTTCACCGCTTTTATTCAACTAAAATTAACTTCTCGCATCTGATCAGAGTACTTCACGGCTATTTATGCAATATTTCCAGCAAAAGTAAATATCTCTAATCTGAGTATTTTTCTCAATCCTGAATTAATCCAAATAAATTTTATTTTCACCGCTTATATTCAACTAAAATTGACTTCTCGCCACTGATCAGCGTAGTTTACGGCTATTTATGCAATATTTCAAGCAAAAGTAAATATCTCTAATCTGAGTATTTTTCTCAATCCTGAATTCATCCAAATAAAATTTATTTTCACCGCTTTTATTCAACTAAAATTGACTTCTCGCCACTGATCATAGTACTTCACGGCTATTTATGCAATATTTCAAGCAAAAGTAAATATCTCTAATCTTAGTATTTTTCTCAATCCTGAATTAATCCAAATAAATTTTATTTTCACCGCTTATATTCAACTAAAATTGACTTCTCGCATCTGATCAGCGTAGTTCACGACTATTTATGCAATATTTCAAGCAAAAGTAAATATCTCTAATCTGAGTATTTTTCTCAATCCTGAATTCATCCAAATAAAATTTATTTTCACCGCTTTTATTAAACTAAAATTAACTTCTCGCATCTGATCAGAGTAGTTCACGGCTATTTATGCAATATTTCCAGCAAAAGTAAATATCTCTAATCTGAGTATTTTTCTCAATCCTGAATTCATCCAAATAAAATTTATTTTCACCGCTTTTATTCAACTAAAATTGACTTCTCGACACATCAGCGTAGTTCACGGCTATTTATGCAATATTTCAAGCAAAAGTAAATATCTCTAATCTGAGTATTTTTCTCAATCCTGAATTCATCCAAATAAATTTTATTTTCACCGCTTTTATTCAACTAAAATTGACTTCTCGCATCTGATCAGCGTAGTTCACGACTATTTATGCAATATTTCCAGCAAAAGTAAATATCTCTAATCTGAGTATTTTTCTCAATCCTGAATTCTTCCAAATAAATTTTATTTTCACCGCTTTTATTCAACTAAAATTGGATTCTCGCCACTGATCAGCGTAGTTCACGGCTATTTATGCAATATTTCCAGCAAAAGTAAATATCTCTAATCTTAGTATTTTTCTCAATCCTGAATTAATCCAAATAAATTTTATTTTCACCGCTTATATTCAACTAAAATTGACTTCTCGCATCTGATCAGAGTAGTTCACGGCTATTTATTCAATATTTCAAGCAAAAGTAAATATCTCTAATCTGAGTATTTTTCTCAATCCTGAATTCATCCAAATAAAATTTATTTTCACCGCTTTTATTAAACTAAAATTAACTTCTCGCATCTGATCAGAGTAGTTCACGGCTATTTATGCAATATTTCCAGCAAAAGTAAATATCTCTAATCTGAGTATTTTTCTCAATCCTGAATTAATCCAAATAAATTTTATTTTCACCGCTTATATTCAACTAAAATTGACTTCTCGCCACTGATCAGCGTAGTTCACGGCTATTTATGCAATATTTCCAGCAAAAGTAAATATCTCTAATCTGAGTATTTTTCTCAATCCTGAATTCATCCAAATAAAATTTATTTTCACCGCTTTTATTCAACTAAAATTGACTTCTCGCCACTGATCAGCGTAGTTTACGGCTATTTATGCAATATTTCAAGCAAAAGTAAATATCTCTAATCTGAGTATTTTTCTCAATCCTGAATTCATCCAAATAAAATTTATTTTCACCGCTTTTATTCAACTAAAATTAACTTCTCGCATCTGATCAGAGTACTTCACGGCTATTTATGCAATATTTCCAGCAAAAGTAAATATCTCTAATCAGAGTATTTGTCTCAAAGCTGAATTAATCCAAATAAATTTTATTTTCACCGCTTTTATTCAACTAAAATTGACCTCTCGCATCTGATCAGCGTAGTTCCCGACTATTTATGCAATATTTCAAGCAAAAGTAAATATCTCTAATCTTAGTATTTTTCTCAATCCTGAATTAATCCAAATAAATTTTATTTTCACCGCTTATATTCAACTAAAATTGACTTCTCGCATCTGATCAGCGTAGTTCACCACTATTTATGCAATATTTCAAGCAAAAGTAAATATCTCTAATCTGAGTATTTTTCTCAATCCTGAATTAATCCAAATAAATTTTATTTTCACCGCTTTTATTCAACTAAAATTGACTTCTCGCCACTGATCAGCGTAGTTCACGGCTATTTATGCAATATTTCCAGCAAAAGTAAATATCTCTAATCTGAGTATTTTTCTCAATCCTGAATTAATCCAAATAAATTTTATTTTCACCGCTTTTATACAACTAAAATTGACTTCTCGCCACTGATCAGCGTAGTTCACGGCTATTTATGCAATATTTCCAGCAAAAGTAAATATCTCTAATCTGAGTATTTATCTCAATCCTGAATTAATCCAAATAAATTTTATTTTCACCGCTTTTATTCAACTAAAATTGACTTCTCGCCACTGATCAGCGTAGTTCACGGCTATTTATGTTATATTTCCAGCTAAAGTAAATATCTCTAATCTGAGTATTTTTCTCAATCCTGAATTCATCCAAATAAAATTTATTTTCACCGCTTTTATTCAACTAAAATTGACTTCTCGCCACTGATCAGCGTAGTTTACGGCTATTTATGCAATATTTCAAGCAAAAGTAAATATCTCTAATCTGAGTATTTTTCTCAATCCTGAATTCATCCAAATAAAATTTATTTTCACCGCTTTTATTCAACTAAAATTAACTTCTCGCATCTGATCAGAGTACTTCACGGCTATTTATGCAATATTTCCAGCAAAAGTAAATATCTCTAATCTGAGTATTTTTCTCAATCCTGAATTCATCCAAATAAAATTTATTTTCAGCGCTTTTATTCAACTAAAATTGACTTCTCGCCACTGATCAGCGTAGTTCACGGCTATTTATGCAATATTTCCAGCAAAAGTAAATATCTCTAATCAGAGTATTTGTCTCAAAGCTGAATTAATCCAAATAAATTTTATTTTCACCGCTTTTATTCAACTAAAATTGACCTCTCGCATCTGATCAGCGTAGTTCCCGACTATTTATGCAATATTTCAAGCAAAAGTAAATATCTCTAATCTTAGTATTTTTCTCAATCCTGAATTAATCCAAATAAATTTTATTTTCACCGCTTATATTCAACTAAAATTGACTTCTCGCATCTGATCAGCGTAGTTCACGGCTATTTATGCAATATTTCCAGCAAAAGTAAATATCTCTAATCTGAGTATTTTTCTCAATCCTGAATTAATCCAAATAAATTTTATTTTCACCGCTTTTATACAACTAAAATTGACTTCTCGCCACTGATCAGCGTAGTTCACGGCTATTTATGCAATATTTCCAGCAAAAGTAAATATCTCTAATTCGAGTATTTTTCTCAATCCTGAATTCATCCAAATAAAATTTATTTTCACCGCTTTTATTCAACTAAAATTGACTTCTCGCCACTGATCAGCGTAGTTCACGGCTATTTATGTTATATTTCCAGCTAAAGTAAATATCTCTAATCTGAGTATTTTTCTCAATCCTGAATTCATCAAAATAAAATTTATTTTCACCGCTTTTATTCAACTAAAATTGACTTCTCGCCACTGATCAGCGTAGATCACGGCTATTTATGCAATATTTCCAGCAAAAGTAAATATCTCTAATCTGAGTATTTTTCTCAATCCTGAATTCATCCAAATAAAATTTATTTTCACCGCTTTTATTCAACTAAAATTGACTTCTCGCCACTGATCAGCGTAGTTCACGGCTATTTATGCAATATTTCCAGCAAAAGTAAATATCTCTAATCTGAGTATTTTTCTCAATCCTGAATTCATCCAAATAAAATTTATTTTCACCGCTTTTATTCAACTAAAATTGACTTCTCGCCACTGATCAGCGTAGATCACGGCTATTTATGCAATATTTCCAGCAAAAGTAAATATCTCTAATCTGAGTATTTTTCTCAATCCTGAATTAATCCAAATAAATTTTATTTTCACCGCTTTTATTCAACTCAAATTGACTTCTCGCCACTGATCAGCGTAGTTCACGGCTATTTATGCAATATTTCCAGCAAAAGTAAATATCTCTAATCTGAGTATTTTTCTCAATCCTGAATTAATCCAAATAAATTTTATTTTCACCGCTTTTATACAACTAAAATTGACTTCTCGCCACTGATCAGCGTAGTTCACGGCTATTTATGCAATATTTCCAGCAAAAGTAAATATCTCTAATCTGAGTATTTATCTCAATCCTGAATTAATCCATATAAATTTTATTTTCACCGCTTTTATTCAACTAAAATTGACTTCTCGCCACTGATCAGAGTAGTTCACGGCTATTTATGCAATATTTCAAGCAAAAGTAAATATCTCTAATCTGAGTATTTTTCTCAATCCTGAATTAATCCATATAAATTTTATTTTCACCGCTTTTATACAACTAAAATTGACTTCTCGCCACTGATCAGCGTAGTTCACGGCTATTTATGCAATATTTCCAGCAAAAGTAAATATCTCTAATCTGAGTATTTATCTCAATCCTGAATTAATCCATATAAATTTTATTTTCACCGCTTTTATTCAACTAAAATTGACTTCTCGCCACTGATCAGCGTAATTCACGGCTATTTATGCAATATTTCAAGCAAAAGTAAATATCTCTAATCTGAGTAGTTTTCTCAATCCTGAATTAATCCAAATAAAAATTATTTTCACCGTTTATTTTCAACTAAAATTGACTTCTCGCCACTGATCAGCGCAGTTTACGGTTATTTATGCAATATTTCAAGCAAAAGTAAATATCTCTAATCTGAGTATTTTTCTCAATCCTGAATTCATCCAAGTAAATTTTATTTTCACCGCTTTTATTCAACTAAAATTGACTTCTCGCCACTGATCAGCGTAGTTCACGACTATTTATGCAATATTTCAAGCAAAAGTAAATATCTCTAATCTGAGTATTTTTCTCAATCCTGAATTCATCCAAATAAAATTTATTTTCACCGCTTTTATTCAACAAAAATTGACTTCTCGCATCTGATCAGCGTAGATCACGGCTATTTATGCAATATTTCCAGCAAAAGTAAATATCTCTAATCTGAGTATTTTTCTCAATCCTGAATTCATCCAAATAAAATTTATTTTCACCGCTTTTATTCAACTAAAATTGACTTCTCGCCACTGATCAGCGTAGATCACGGCTATTTATGCAATATTTCCAGCAAAAGTAAATATCTCTAATCTGAGTATTTTTCTCAATCCTGAATTAATCCAAATAAATTTTATTTTCACCGCTTTTATTCAACTCAAATTGACTTCTCGCCACTGATCAGCGTAGTTCACGGCTATTTATGCAATATTTCCAGCAAAAGTAAATATCTCTAATCTGAGTATTTTTCTCAATCCTGAATTAATCCAAATAAATTTTATTTTCACCGCTTTTATACAACTAAAATTGACTTCTCGCCACTGATCAGCGTAGTTCACGGCTATTTATGCAATATTTCCAGCAAAAGTAAATATCTCTAATCTGAGTATTTATCTCAATCCTGAATTAATCCATATAAATTTTATTTTCACCGCTTTTATTCAACTAAAATTGACTTCTCGCCACTGATCAGAGTAGTTCACGGCTATTTATGCAATATTTCAAGCAAAAGTAAATATCTCTAATCTGAGTATTTTTCTCAATCCTGAATTAATCCATATAAATTTTATTTTCACCGCTTTTATACAACTAAAATTGACTTCTCGCCACTGATCAGCGTAGTTCACGGCTATTTATGCAATATTTCCAGCAAAAGTAAATATCTCTAATCTGAGTATTTATCTCAATCCTGAATTAATCCATATAAATTTTATTTTCACCGCTTTTATTCAACTAAAATTGACTTCTCGCCACTGATCAGCGTAATTCACGGCTATTTATGCAATATTTCAAGCAAAAGTAAATATCTCTAATCTGAGTAGTTTTCTCAATCCTGAATTAATCCAAATAAAAATTATTTTCACCGTTTATTTTCAACTAAAATTGACTTCTCGCCACTGATCAGCGCAGTTTACGGTTATTTATGCAATATTTCAAGCAAAAGTAAATATCTCTAATCTGAGTATTTTTCTCAATCCTGAATTCATCCAAGTAAATTTTATTTTCACCGCTTTTATTCAACTAAAATTGACTTCTCGCCACTGATCAGCGTAGTTCACGACTATTTATGCAATATTTCAAGCAAAAGTAAATATCTCTAATCTGAGTATTTTTCTCAATCCTGAATTCATCCAAATAAAATTTATTTTCACCGCTTTTATTCAACAAAAATTGACTTCTCGCATCTGATCAGCGTAATTCACGGCTATTTATGCAATATTTCCAGCAAAAGTAAATATCTCTAATCTGAGTATTTTTCTCAATCCTGAATTAATCCAAATAAAAATTATTTTCACCGTTTATTTTCAACTAAAATTGACTTCTCGCCACTGATCAGCGTAGTTCACGGCTATTTATGCAATATTTCCAGCAAAAGTAAAAATCTCTAATCTGAGTATTTTTCTCAATCCTGAATTAATTTAAATAAATTTTATTTTCACCGCTTTTATTCAACTAAAATTGACTTCTCGCATCTGATCAGCGTAGTTCCCGACTATTTATGCAATATTTCAAGCAAAAGTAAATATCTCTAATCTGAGTATTTTTCTCAATCCTGAATTAATCCAAATAAATTTTATTTTCACCGCTTTTATTCAATTAAATTGACTTCTCGCATCTGATCAGCGTAGTTCCCGACTATTTATGCAATATTTCAAGCAAAAGTAAATATCTCTAATCTGAGTATTTTTCTCAATCCTGAATTAATCCAAATAAATTTTATTTTCACCGCTTATATTCAACTAAAATTGACTTCTCGCCACTGATCAGCGTAGTTCACGGCTATTTATGCAATATTTCCAGCAAAAGTAAATATCTCTAATCTGAGTATTTTTCTCAATCCTGAATTCATCCAAATAAATTTTATTTTCACCGCTTTTATTCAACTAAAATTGACTTCTCGCCACTGATCAGCGTAGTTCACGGCTATTTATGCAATATTTCCAGCAAAAGTAAATATCTCTAATCTGAGTATTTTTCTCAATCCTGAATTCTTCCAAATAAATTTTATTTTCACCGCTTTTATTCAACTAAAATTGGATTCTCGCCACTGATCAGCGTAGTTCACGGCTATTTATGCAATATTTCCAGCAAAAGTAAATATCTCTAATCTGAGTATTTTTCTCAATCCTGAATTCATCCAAATAAAATTTATTTTCACCGCTTTTATTCAACTAAAATTGACTTCTCGCCACTGATCAGCGTAGTTCACGGCTATTTATGCAATATTTCAAGCAAAAGTAAATATCTCTAATCTGAGTATTTTTCTCAATCCTGAATTCATCCAAATAAAATTTATTTTCACCGCTTTTATTCAACTAAAATTGACTTCTCGCATCTGATCAGAGTAGTTCACGGCTATTTATTCAATATTTCAAGCAAAAGTAAATATCTCTAATCTGAGTATTTTTCTCAATCCTGAATTCATCCAAATAAAATTTATTTTCACCGCTTTTATTCAACTAAAATTGACTTCTCGCCACAGATCAGCGTAGTTCACGGCTATTTATGCAATATTTCAAGCAAAAGTAAATATCTCTAATCTGAGTATTTTTCTCAATCCTGAATTCATCCAAATAAATTTTATTTTCACCGCTTTTATTCAACTAAAATTGACTTCTCGCATCTGATCAGCGTAGTTCACGACTATTTATGCAATATTTCCAGCAAAAGTAAATATCTCTAATCTGAGTATTTTTCTCAATCCTGAATTCTTCCAAATAAATTTTATTTTCACCGCTTTTATTCAACTAAAATTGGATTCTCGCCACTGATCAGCGTAGTTCACGGCTATTTATGCAATATTTCCAGCAAAAGTAAATATCTCTAATCTGAGTATTTTTCTCAATCCTGAATTCATCCAAATAAAATTTATTTTCACCGCTTTTATTCAACTAAAATTGACTTCTCGCCACTGATCAGCGTAGTTCACGGCTATTTATGCAATATTTCAAGCAAAAGTAAATATCTCTAATCTGAGTATTTTTCTCAATCCTGAATTCATCCAAATAAAATTTATTTTCACCGCTTTTATTCAACTAAAATTGACTTCTCGCCACTGATCAGCGTAGTTCACGGCTATTTATGCAATATTTCAAGCAAAAGTAAATATCTCTAATCTGAGTATTTTTCTCAATCCTGAATTCATCCAAATAAAATTTATTTTCACCGCTTTTATTCAACTAAAATTAACTTCTCGCATCTGATCAGAGTACTTCACGGCTATTTATGCAATATTTCCAGCAAAAGTAAATATCTCTAATCTGAGTATTTTTCTCAATCCTGAATTCATCCAAATAAAATTTATTTTCACCGCTTTTATTCAACTAAAATTGACTTCTCGCCACTGATCAGCGTAGTTCACGGCTATTTATGCAATATTTCCAGCAAAAGTAAATATCTCTAATCAGAGTATTTTTCTCAAAGCTGAATTAATCCAAATAAATTTTATTTTCACCGCTTTTATTCAACTAAAATTGACCTCTCGCATCTGATCAGCGTAGTTCCCGACTATTTATGCAATATTTCAAGCAAAAGTAAATATCTCTAATCTTAGTATTTTTCTCAATCCTGAATTAATCCAAATAAATTTTATTTTCACCGCTTTTATTCAACTAAAATTGACTTCTCGCATCTGATCAGCGTAGTTCACGACTATTTATGCAATATTTCAAGCAAAAGTAAATATCTCTAATCTGAGTATTTTTCTCAATCCTGAATTAATCCAAATAAATTTTATTTTCACCGCTTTTATACAACTAAAATTGACTTCTCGCCACTGATCAGCGTAGTTCACGGCTATTTATGCAATATTTCCAGCAAAAGTAAATATCTCTAATCTGAGTATTTATCTCAATCCTGAATTAATCCAAATAAAATTTATTTTCACCGCTTTAATTCAACTAAAATTGACTTCTCGCCACTGATCAGCGTAGTTCACGGCTATTTATGCAATATTTCCAGCAAAAGTAAATATCTCTAATCTGAGTATTTTTCTCAATCCTGAATTAATCCAAATAAATTTTATTTTCACCGCTTTTATACAACTAAAATTGACTTCTCGCCACTGATCAGCGTAGTTCACGGCTATTTATGCAATATTTCCAGCAAAAGTAAATATCTCTAATCTGAGTATTTATCTCAATCCTGAATTAATCCAAATAAATTTTATTTTCACCGCTTTTATTCAACTAAAATTGACTTCTCGCCACTGATCAGCGTAGTTCACGGCTATTTATGCAATATTTCCAGCAAAAGTAAATATCTCTAATCTGAGTATTTTTCTCAATCCTGAATTAATCCAAATAAATTTTATTTTCACCGCTTTTATTCAACCAAAATTGACTTCTCGCCACTGATCAGCGTAGTTCACGGCTATTTATGCAATATTTCCAGCAAAAGTAAATATCTCTAATTCGAGTATTTTTCTCAATCCTAAATTCATCCAAATAAAATTTATTTTCACCGCTTTTATTCAACTAAAATTGACTTTTCGCCACTGATCAGCGTAGTTCACGGCTATTTATGCAATATTTCCAGCAAAAGTAAATATCTCTAATCTGAGTATTTTTCTCAATCCTGAATTCATCCAAATAAAATTTATTTTCACCGCTTTTATTAAACTAAAATTGACTTCTCGCCACTGATCAGCGTAGTTCACGGCTATTTATGTTATATTTCCAGCAAAAGTAAATATCTCTAATCTGAGTATTTTTCTCAATCCTTAATTCATCAAAATAAAATTTATTTTCACCGCTTTTATTCAACTAAAATTGACTTCTCGCCACTGATCAGCGTAGTTCACGGCTATTTATGCAATATTTCCAGCAAAAGTAAATATCTCTAATCTTAGTATTTTTCTCAATCCTGAATTCATCCAAATAAATTTTATTTTCACCGCTTTTATTCAACTAAAATTGACTTCTCGCATCTGATCAGCGTAGTTCACGGCTATTTATGCAATATTTCCAGCAAAAGTAAATATCTCTAATCTGAGTATTTTTCTCAATCCTGAATTCATCCAAATAAATTTTATTTTCACCGCTTTTATTCAACTAAAATTGACTTCTCGCATCTGATCAGCGTAGTTCACGGCTATTTATGCAATATTTCCAGCAAAAGTAAATATCTCTAATCTGAGTATTTTTCTCAATCCTGAATTCATCCAAATAAAATTTATTTTCACCGCTTTTATTCAACTAAAATTGACTTCTCGCCACTGATCAGCGTAGTTCACGGCTATTTATGCAATATTTCCAGCAAAAGTAAATATCTCTAATCTGAGTATTTTTCTCAATCCTGAATTCATCCAAATAAATTTTATTTTCACCGCTTTTATTCAACTAAAATTGACTTCTCGCCACTGATCAGCGTAGTTCACGGCTATTTATGCAATATTTCCAGCAAAAGTAAATATCTCTAATCTGAGTATTTTTCTCAATCCTGAATTCATCCAAATAAATTTTATTTTCACCGCTTTTATTCAACTAAAATTGACTTCTCGCATCTGATCAGCGTAGTTCACGGCTATTTATGCAATATTTCCAGCAAAAGTAAATATCTCTAATCTGAGTATTTTTCTCAATCCTGAATTCATCCAAATAAAATTTATTTTCACCGCTTTTATTCAACTAAAATTGACTTCTCGCATCTGATCAGCGTAGTTCACGGCTATTTATGCAATATTTCCAGCAAAAGTAAATATCTCTAATCTGAGTATTTTTCTCAATCCTGAATTAATCCAAATAAAATTTATTTTCACCGCTTTTATTCAACTAAAATTGACTTCTCGCATCTGATCAGAGTAGTTCACGGCTATTTATGCAATATTTCAAGCAAAAGTAAATATCTCTAATCTGAGTATTTTTCTCAATCCTTAATTAATCCAAATAAAATTTATTTTCACCGCTTTTATTCAACTAAAATTGACTTCTCGCCACTGATCAGCGTAGATCACGGCTATTTATGCAATATTTCCAGCAAAAGTAAATATCTCTAATCTGAGTATTTTTCTCAATCCTGAATTAATCCAAATAAATTTTATTTTCACCGCTTTTATTCAACTAAAATTGACTTCTCGCCACTGATCAGCGTAGATCACGGCTATTTATGCAATATTTCCAGCAAAAGTAAATATCTCTAATCTGAGTATTTTTCTCAATCCTGAATTAATCCAAATAAATTTTATTTTCACCGCTTTTATTCAACTAAAATTGACTTCTCGCCACTGATCAGCGTAGTTCACGGCTATTTATGCAATATTTCCAGCAAAAGTAAATATCTCTAATCTGAGTATTTTTCTCAATCCTGAATTAATCCAAATAAATTTTATTTTCACCGCTTTTATTCAACTAAAATTGACTTCTCGCATCTGATCAGAGTAGTTCACGGCTATTTATGCAATATTTCAAGCAAAAGTAAATATCTCTAATCTGAGTATTTTTCTCAATCCTGAATTCATCCAAATAAATTTTATTTTCACCGCTTTTATTCAACTAAAATTGACTTCTCGCCACTGATCAGCGTAGTTCAAGGCTATTTATGCAATATTTCCAGCAAAAGTAAATATCTCTAATCTGAGTATTTTTCTCAATCCTGAATTAATCCAAATAAATTTTATTTTCACCGCTTTTATTCAACTAAAATTGACTTCTCGCCACTGATCAGCGTAGTTCACGGCTATTTATGCAATATTTCCAGCAAAAGTAAATATCTCTAATCTGAGTATTTTTCTCAATCCTGAATTAATCCAAATAAATTTTATTTTCACCGCTTTTATTCAACTAAAATTGACTTCTCGCCACTGATCAGCGTAGTTCACGGCTATTTATGCAATATTTCCAGCAAAAGTAAATATCTCTAATCTGAGTATTTTTCTCAATCCTGAATTCATCCAAATAAAATTTATTTTCACCGCTTTTATTCAACTAAAATTGACTTCTCGCCACGGATCAGCGTAGTTCACGACTATTTATGCAATAATTCCAGCAAAAGTAAATATCTCTAATCTGAGTATTTTTCTCAATCCTGAATTAATCCAAATAAAATTTATTTTCACCGCTTTTATTCAACTAAAATTGACTTCTCGCCACGGATCAGCGTAGTTCACGGCTATTTATGCAATATTTCCAGCAAAAGTAAATATCTCTAATCTGAGTATTTTTCTCAATCCTGAATTAATCCAAATAAATTTTATTTTCACCGCTTTTATTAACTAAAATTGACTTCTCGCCACTGATCAGCGTAGTTCACGGCTATTTATGCAATATTTCCAGCAAAAGTAAATATCTCTAATCTGAGTATTTTTCTCAATCCTGAATTCATCCAAATAAAATTTATTTTCACCGCTTTTATTCAACTAAAATTGACTTCTCGCCACGGATCAGCGTAGTTCACGACTATTTATGCAATAATTCCAGCAAAAGTAAATATCTCTAATCTGAGTATTTTTCTCAATCCTGAATTAATCCAAATAAAATTTATTTTCACCGCTTATATTCAACTAAAATTGACTTTTCGCCACTGATCAGCGTAGTTCACGGCTATTTATGCAATATTTCCAGCAAAAGTAAATATCTCTAATCTGAGTATTTTTCTCAATCCTGAATTCATCCAAATAAAATTTATTTTCACCGCTTTTATTCAACTAAAATTGACTTCTCGCCACTGATCAGCGTAGTTCACGGCTATTTATGCAATATTTCCAGCAAAAGTAAATATCTCTAATCTGAGTATTTTTCTCAATCCTGAATTAATCCAAATAAATTTTATTTTCACCGCTTTTATTCAACTAAAATTGACTTCTCGCCACTGATCAGCGTAGTTCACGGCTATTTATGCAATATTTCCAGCAAAAGTAAATATCTCTAATCTGAGTATTTTTCACAATCCTGAATTAATCCAAATAAATTTTATTTTCACCGCTTTTATTAACTAAAATTGACTTCTCGCCACTGATCAGCGTAGTTCACGGCTATTTATGCAATATTTCAAGCAAAAGTAAATATCTCTAATCTGAGTATTTTTCTCAATCCTGAATTCATCCAAATAAATTTTATTTTCACCGCTTTTGTTCAACTAAAATTGACTTCTCGCCACTGATCAGCGTAGTTCACGGCTATTTATGCAATATTTCCAGCAAAAGTAAATATCTCTAATCTGAGTATTTTTCTCAATCCTGAATTAATCCAAATAAAATTTATTTTCACCGCTTTTATTCAACTAAAATTGACTTCTCGCCACTGATCAGCGTAGTTCACGGCTATTTATGCAATATTTCCAGCAAAAGTAACTATCTCTAATCTGAGTATTTTTCTCAATCCTGAATTCATCCAAATTAAATTTATTTTCACCGCTTTTATTCAACTAAAATTGACTTCACGCATCTGATCAGCGTAGTTCACGGCTATTTATGCAATATTTCCAGCAAAAGTAAATATCTCTAATCTGAGTATTTTTCACAATCCTGAATTAATCCAAATAAATTTTATTTTCACCGCTTTTATTCAACTAAAATTGACTTCTCGCCACAGATCAGCGCAGTTCACGGCTATTTATGCAATATTTACAGCAAAAGTAAATATCTCTAATCTGAGTATTTTTCTCAATCCTGAATTAATCCAAATAAATTTTATTTTCACCGCTTTTATTCAACTAAAATTGACTTCTCGCCACTGATCAGCGTAGTTCACGGCTATTTATGTAATATTTCCAGCAAAAGTAAATATCTCTAATCTGAGTATTTTTCTCAATCCTGAATTAATCCAAATAAATTTTATTTTCACCGCTTTTATTCAACTATAATTGACTTCTCGCATCTGATCAGCGTAGTTCACGGCTATTTATGCAATATTTCCAGCAAAAGTAAATATCTCTAATCTGAGTATTTTTCTCAATCCTGAATTAATCCAAATAAATTTTATTTTCACCGCTTTTATTCAACTAAAATTGACTTCTCGCCACTGATCAGCGCAGTTCACGGCTATTTATGCAATATTTCAAGCAAAAGTAAATATCTCTAATCTGAGTATTTTTCTCAATCCTGAATTAATCCAAATAAATTTTATTTTCACCGCTTTTATTCAACTAAAATTGACTTCTCGCCACTGATCAGCGTAGTTCACGGCTATTTATGCAATATTTCCAGCAAAAGTAAATATCTCTAATCTGAGTATTTTTCTCAATCCTGAATTCATCCAAATAAAATTTATTTTCACCGCTTTTATTCAACTAAAATTGACTTCTCGCCACGGATCAGCGTAGTTCACGACTATTTATGCAATAATTCCAGCAAAAGTAAATATCTCTAATCTGAGTATTTTTCTCAATCCTGAATTAATCCAAATAAATTTTATTTTCACCGCTTTTATTCAACTAAAATTGACTTCTCGCCACTGATCAGCGTAGTTCACGGCTATTTATGCAATATTTCCAGCAAAAGTAAATATCTCTAATCTGAGTATTTTTCTCAATCCTGAATTCATCCAAATAAAATTTATTTTCACCGCTTTTATTCAACTAAAATTGACTTCTCGCCACGGATCAGCGTAGTTCACGACTATTTATGCAATAATTCCAGCAAAAGTAAATATCTCTAATCTGAGTATTTTTCTCAATCCTGAATTAATCCAAATAAAATTTATTTTCACCGCTTATATTCAACTAAAATTGACTTTTCGCCACTGATCAGCGTAGTTCACGGCTTTTTATGCAATATTTCCAGCAAAAGTAAATATCTCTAATCTGAGTATTTTTCTCAATCCTGAATTCATCCAAATAAAATTTATTTTCACCGCTTTTATTCAACTAAAATTGACTTCTCGCCACTGATCAGCGTAGTTCACGGCTATTTATGCAATATTTCCAGCAAAAGTAAATATCTCTAATCTGAGTATTTTTCTCAATCCTGAATTAATCCAAATAAATTTTATTTTCACCGCTTTTATTCAACTAAAATTGACTTCTCGCCACTGATCAGCGTAGTTCACGGCTATTTATGCAATATTTCCAGCAAAAGTAACTATCTCTAATCTGAGTATTTTTCTCAATCCTGAATTCATCCAAATTAAATTTATTTTCACCGCTTTTATTCAACTAAAATTGACTTCACGCATCTGATCAGCGTAGTTCACGGCTATTTATGCAATATTTCCAGCAAAAGTAAATATCTCTAATCTGAGTATTTTTCACAATCCTGAATTAATCCAAATAAATTTTATTTTCACCGCTTTTATTCAACTAAAATTGACTTCTCGCCACAGATCAGCGCAGTTCACGGCTATTTATGCAATATTTACAGCAAAAGTAAATATCTCTAATCTGAGTATTTTTCTCAATCCTGAATTAATCCAAATAAATTTTATTTTCACCGCTTTTATTCAACTAAAATTGACTTCTCGCCACTGATCAGCGTAGTTCACGGCTATTTATGTAATATTTCCAGCAAAAGTAAATATCTCTAATCTGAGTATTTTTCTCAATCCTGAATTAATCCAAATAAATTTTATTTTCACCGCTTTTATTCAACTATAATTGACTTCTCGCATCTGATCAGCGTAGTTCACGGCTATTTATGCAATATTTCCAGCAAAAGTAAATATCTCTAATCTGAGTATTTTTCTCAATCCTGAATTAATCCAAATAAATTTTATTTTCACCGCTTTTATTCAACTAAAATTGACTTCTCGCCACTGATCAGCGCAGTTCACGGCTATTTATGCAATATTTCAAGCAAAAGTAAATATCTCTAATCTGAGTATTTTTCTCAATCCTGAATTAATCCAAATAAATTTTATTTTCACCGCTTTTATTCAACTAAAATTGACTTCTCGCCACTGATCAGCGTAGTTCACGGCTATTTATGCAATATTTCCAGCAAAAGTAAATATCTCTAATCTGAGTATTTTTCTCAATCCTGAATTCATCCAAATAAAATTTATTTTCACCGCTTTTATTCAACTAAAATTGACTTCTCGCCACGGATCAGCGTAGTTCACGACTATTTATGCAATAATTCCAGCAAAAGTAAATATCTCTAATCTGAGTATTTTTCTCAATCCTGAATTAATCCAAATAAATTTTATTTTCACCGCTTTTATTCAACTAAAATTGACTTCTCGCCACTGATCAGCGTAGTTCACGGCTATTTATGCAATATTTCCAGCAAAAGTAAATATCTCTAATCTGAGTATTTTTCTCAATCCTGAATTCATCCAAATAAAATTTATTTTCACCGCTTTTATTCAACTAAAATTGACTTCTCGCCACGGATCAGCGTAGTTCACGACTATTTATGCAATAATTCCAGCAAAAGTAAATATCTCTAATCTGAGTATTTTTCTCAATCCTGAATTAATCCAAATAAAATTTATTTTCACCGCTTATATTCAACTAAAATTGACTTTTCGCCACTGATCAGCGTAGTTCACGGCTTTTTATGCAATATTTCCAGCAAAAGTAAATATCTCTAATCTGAGTATTTTTCTCAATCCTGAATTCATCCAAATAAAATTTATTTTCACCGCTTTTATTCAACTAAAATTGACTTCTCGCCACTGATCAGCGTAGTTCACGGCTATTTATGCAATATTTCCAGCAAAAGTAAATATCTCTAATCTGAGTATTTTTCTCAATCCTGAATTAATCCAAATAAATTTTATTTTCACCGCTTTTATTCAACTAAAATTGACTTCTCGCCACTGATCAGCGTAGTTCACGGCTATTTATGCAATATTTCCAGCAAAAGTAAATATCTCTAATCTGAGTATTTTTCACAATCCTGAATTAATCCAAATAAATTTTATTTTCACCGCTTTTATTAACTAAAATTGACTTCTCGCCACTGATCAGCGTAGTTCACGACTATTTATGCAATATTTCAAGCAAAAGTAAATATCTCTAATCTGAGTATTTTTCTCAATCCTGAATTCATCCAAATAAATTTTATTTTCACCGCTTTTGTTCAACTAAAATTGACTTCTCGCCACTGATCAGCGTAGTTCACGGCTATTTATGCAATATTTCCAGCAAAAGTAAATATCTCTAATCTGAGTATTTTTCTCAATCCTGAATTAATCCAAATAAAATTTAGTTTCACCGCTTTTATTCAACTAAAATTGACTTCTCGCCACTGATCAGCGTAGTTCACGGCTATTTATGCAATATTTCCAGCAAAAGTAACTATCTCTAATCTGAGTATTTTTCTCAATCCTGAATTCATCCAAATTAAATTTATTTTCACCGCTTTTATTCAACTAAAATTGACTTCTCGCATCTGATCAGCGTAGTTCACGGCTATTTATGCAATATTTCCAGCAAAAGTAAATATCTCTAATCTGAGTATTTTTCACAATCCTGAATTAATCCAAATAAATTTTATTTTCACCGCTTTTATTCAACTAAAATTGACTTCTCGCCACAGATCAGCGCAGTTCACGGCTATTTATGCAATATTTACAGCAAAAGTAAATATCTCTAATCTGAGTATTTTTCTCAATCCTGAATTAATCCAAATAAATTTTATTTTCACCGCTTTTATTCAACTAAAATTGACTTCTCGCCACTGATCAGCGTAGTTCACGGCTATTTATGTAATATTTCCAGCAAAAGTAAATATCTCTAATCTGAGTATTTTTCTCAATCCTGAATTAATCCAAATAAATTTTATTTTCACCGCTTTTATTCAACTATAATTGACTTCTCGCATCTGATCAGCGTAGTTCACGGCTATTTATGCAATATTTCCAGCAAAAGTAAATATCTCTAATCTGAGTATTTTTCTCAATCCTGAATTAATCCAAATAAATTTTATTTTTACCGCTTTTATTCAACTAAAATTGACTTCTCGCCACTGATCAGCGTAGTTCACGGCTATTTATGCAATATTTCCAGCAAAAGTAAATATCTCTAATCTGAATATTTTTTCTCAATCCTGAATTCATCCAAATAAAATTTATTTTCACCGCTTTTATTCAACTAAAATTGACTTCTCGCCACTGATCAGCGTAGTTCACGGCTATTTATGCAATATTTCCAGCAAAAGTAAATATCTCTAATCTGAGTATTTTTCTCAATCCTGAATTCATCCAAATAAATTTTATTTTCACCGCTTTTATTAAACTAAAATTGACTTCTCGCCACTGGTCAGCGTAGTTCACGGCTATTTATGCAATATTTCCAGCAAAAGTAAATATCTCTAATCTGAGTATTTTTCTCAATCCTGAATTAATCCAAATAAATTTTATTTTTACCGCTTTTATTCAACTAAAATTGACTTCTCGCCACTGATCAGCGTAGTTCACGGCTATTTATGCAATATTTCCAGCAAAAGTAAATATCTCTAATCTGAATATTTTTTCTCAATCCTGAATTCATCCAAATAAAATTTATTTTCACCGCTTTTATTCAACTAAAATTGACTTCTCGCCACTGATCAGCGTAGTTCACGGCTATTTATGCAATATTTCCAGCAAAAGTAAATATCTCTAATCTGAGTATTTTTCTCAATCCTGAATTCATCCAAATAAATTTTATTTTCACCGCTTTTATTAAACTAAAATTGACTTCTCGCATCTGATCAGCGTAGTTCACGGCTATTTATGCAATATTTCCAGCAAAAGTAAATATCTATAATCTGAGTATTTTTCTCAATCCTGAATTCATCCAAATAAAAATTATTTTCACAGCTTTTTTTCAACTAAAATTGACTTCTCGCATCTGATCAGCGTAGTTCACGGCTATTTATGCAATATTTTAAGCAATAGTAAATATCTCTAATCTGAGTATTTTTCTGAATCCTGAATTCATCCAAATAAAAATTATTTTCACCGCTTTTATTCAACAAAAATTGACTTCTCGCCACTGATCAGCGTAGTTCACGACTATTTATGCAATATTTCATTGCAAAAATAAATATTCCTAATTTGTGTCTTTTTCTCAAAACTGAATTCTTCGAAATAAAATTTATTTTCACCGCTTTTTTCAACTAAAGTTGACCTCTCGCCACAGATAAGCGTAGTTTACGGCTAGTTGTGCAATATTTCAAGCAAAAGTAAATATGTCTAATCTGAGTAATTTTCTCAATCCTGAATTCATCCAAATAAAAATTATTTTCACCGCTTTTATTCAACAAAAATTGACTTCTCGCATCTGATCAGCGTAGTTCACGGCTATTTATGCAATATTTCAAGCAAAAGTAAATATCTCTAATCTGAGTATTTTTCTCAATCCTGAATTCATCCAAATAAAAATTATTTTACCGCTTATATTCAACAAAAATTGACTTCTCGCCACAGATCAGCGTAGTTTACGGCTAGTTGTGCAATATATTTTAAGAAAATTAAATATCTCTAATCTGAGTATTTTTCTCAATCCTGAATTCATCCAAATAAATTTTATTTTCACCGCTTTTATTCAACAAAATTTGACTTCTCACATCTGAATAGCGTAGTTCACGGCTATTTATGCAATATTTCAAGCAAAAGTAAATATCTCTAATCTGAGTATTTTTCTCAATCCGGAATTCATCCAAATAAAATTTATATTCACCGCTTTTATTCAACTAAAATTGACTTCTCGCCACTGATCAGCGTAGTTCACGGCTATTTATGCAATATTTCAAGCAAAAGTAAATATCTCTAATGTGAGTATTTTTCTCAATCCGGAATTCATCCAAATAAAAATTATTTTCACCGGTTTTATTCAACTAAAATTGACTTCTCGCATCTGATCAGCGTAGTTCACGGCTATTTATGCAATATTTCAAGCAAAAGTAAATATCTCTAATCTGAGTATTTTTCTCAATCCGGAATTCATCCAAATAAAATTTATATTCACCGCTTTTATTCAACTAAAATTGACTTCTCGCCACTGAACAGCGTAGTTCACGGCTATTTATGCAATATTTCATTGCAAAAATAAATATTCCTAATTTGTGTCGTTTTCTCAAAACTGAATTCTCCCAAATAAAATTTATTTTCACCGCTTTTTTCAACTAAAGGTGACCTCTCGCCACTGATCAGCGTAGATCACGACTATTTATGCAATATTTCATTGCAAAAATAAATATTCCTAATTTGTGTCTTTTTCTCAAAACTGAATGCTTCGAAAGAAAATTTATTTTCACCGCTTTTTTTCAACTAAAATTGACTTCTCGCCACAGATAAGCGTAGTTTACGGCTAGTTGTGCAATATTTCAAGCAAAAGTAAAAATGTCTAATCTGAGTAATTTTCTCAATCCTGAATTCATCCAAATAAAAATTATTTTCACCGCTTTTTTTCAACTAAAATTGACTTCTCGCCACTGATCAGAGTAGTTCACGGCAATTTATGCAATATTTCATATCAAAAGTAAATATTCCTAATTTGTGTCTTTTTCTCAAAACTGAATTCTTCCAAAAAAAATTTATTTTCACCGTTTTTTTTCAACTAAAATTGACTTCTCGCCACTGATCAGCGTAGTTCACGGCAATTTATGCAATATTTCATATCAAAAGTAAATATTCCTAATTTGTGTCATTTTCTCAAAACTGAATTCTTCCAAATAAAATTTATTTTCACCGTTTTTTTTCAACTAAAATTGACTTCTCGCCACTGATCAGCGTAGTTCACGGCAATTTATGCAATATTTCATATCAGAAGTAAATATTCCTAATTTGTGTCTTTTTCTCAAAACTGAATTCTTCCAAATAAAATTTAGTTTCACCGTTTTTTTGCCAACTAAAATTGACTTCTCGCCACTGATCAGCGTAGTTCACGGCAATTTATGCAATATTTCATATCAAAAGTAAATATTCCTAATTTGTGTCTTTTTCTCAAAACTGAATTCTTCAAAATAAAATTTATTTTCACCGTTTTTTTTCAACTAAAATTGACTTCTCGCCACTGATCAGCGTTGTTCACGGCAATTTATGCAATATTTCATAGCAAAAGTAAATATTACTAATTTGTGTCTTTTTCTCAAAACTGAATTCTTCCAAATAAAATTTATTTTCACCGTTTTTTTTTAACTAAAATTGACTTCTCGCCACTGATCATCGTAGTTCACGGCAATTTATGCAATATTTCATAGCAGAAGTAAATATTCCTAAACTGTGTCTTTTTCTCAAAACTGAATTCTTTCAAATAAAATTTATTTTCACCGTTTTTTTTCAACTAAAATTGACTTCTCGCCACTGATCAGCGTAGTTCACGGCAATTTATGCAATATTTCATAGCAAAAGTAAATATTCCAAATTTGTGTCTTTTTCTCAAAACTGAATTCTTCCAAATAAAATTTATTTTCACCGCTTTTTTTCAACTAAAATTGACTTCTCGCATCTGATCAGCGTAGTTCACGGCTATTTATGCAATATTTCAAGCAATTGTAAATATCTCTAATCTGAGTATTTTTCTGAATCCTGAATTCATCCAAATAAAAATTATTTTCACCGCTTTTATTCAACAAAAATTGACTTCTCGCCACAGATCAGCGTAGTTCACGGCTATTTTTGCAATATTTCAAGCAAAAGTAAATATCTCTAATCTGAGTATTTTTCTCAATCCTGAATTCATCCAAATAAAATTTATTTTCACCCCTTTTATTCAACAAAAATTGACTTCTCGCATCTGATCAGCGTAGTTCACGGCTATTTAAGCAATATTTCAAGCAAAAGTAAATATCTCTAATCTGAGTATTTATCTAAATCCTGAATTAATCCAAATGAAATTTATTTTCACCGCTTTTTTTCAACTAAAATTGACTTCTCGCATCTGATCAGCGTAGTTCACGGCTATTTATGCAATATTTTAAGCAATAGTAAATATCTCTAATCTGAGTATTTTTCTGAATCCTGAATTCATCCAAATAAAAATTATTTTCACCGCTTTTATTCAACAAAAATTGACTTCTCGCCACAGATCAGCGTAGTTCACGGCTATTTTTGCAATATTTCAAGCAAAAGTAAATATCTCTAATCTGAGTATTTATCTCAATCCTGAATTCATCCAAATAAAATTTATTTTCACCGCTTTTATTCAACAAAAATTGACTTCTCGCCACTGATCAGCGTAGTTCACGACTATTTATGCAATATTTCATTGCAAAAATAAATATCTCTAATCTGAGTATTTTTCTCAATCCTGAATTCATCCAAATTAAATTTATTTTCACCGCTTTTATTCAACTAAAATTGACTTCTCGCATCTGATCAGCGTAGTTCACGGCTATTTATGCAATATTTCCAGCAAAAGTAAATATCTCTAATCTGAGTATTTTTCACAATCCTGAATTAATCCAAATAAATTTTATTTTCACCGCTTTTATTCAACTAAAATTGACTTCTCGCCACAGATCAGCGCAGTTCACGGCTATTTATGCAATATTTACAGCAAAAGTAAATATCTCTAATCTGAGTATTTTTCTCAATCCTGAATTAATCCAAATAAATTTTATTTTCACCGCTTTTATTCAACTAAAATTGACTTCTCGCCACTGATCAGCGTAGTTCACGGCTATTTATGTAATATTTCCAGCAAAAGTAAATATCTCTAATCTGAGTATTTTTCTCAATCCTGAATTAATCCAAATAAATTTTATTTTCACCGCTTTTATTCAACTATAATTGACTTCTCGCATCTGATCAGCGTAGTTCACGGCTATTTATGCAATATTTCCAGCAAAAGTAAATATCTCTAATCTGAGTATTTTTCTCAATCCTGAATTAATCCAAATAAATTTTATTTTTACCGCTTTTATTCAACTAAAATTGACTTCTCGCCACTGATCAGCGTAGTTCACGGCTATTTATGCAATATTTCCAGCAAAAGTAAATATCTCTAATCTGAATATTTTTTCTCAATCCTGAATTCATCCAAATAAAATTTATTTTCACCGCTTTTATTCAACTAAAATTGACTTCTCGCCACTGATCAGCGTAGTTCACGGCTATTTATGCAATATTTCCAGCAAAAGTAAATATCTCTAATCTGAGTATTTTTCTCAATCCTGAATTCATCCAAATAAATTTTATTTTCACCGCTTTTATTAAACTAAAATTGACTTCTCGCCACTGGTCAGCGTAGTTCACGGCTATTTATGCAATATTTCCAGCAAAAGTAAATATCTCTAATCTGAGTATTTTTCTCAATCCTGAATTAATCCAAATAAATTTTATTTTTACCGCTTTTATTCAACTAAAATTGACTTCTCGCCACTGATCAGCGTAGTTCACGGCTATTTATGCAATATTTCCAGCAAAAGTAAATATCTCTAATCTGAATATTTTTTCTCAATCCTGAATTCATCCAAATAAAATTTATTTTCACCGCTTTTATTCAACTAAAATTGACTTCTCGCCACTGATCAGCGTAGTTCACGGCTATTTATGCAATATTTCCAGCAAAAGTAAATATCTCTAATCTGAGTATTTTTCTCAATCCTGAATTCATCCAAATAAATTTTATTTTCACCGCTTTTATTAAACTAAAATTGACTTCTCGCATCTGATCAGCGTAGTTCACGGCTATTTATGCAATATTTCCAGCAAAAGTAAATATCTATAATCTGAGTATTTTTCTCAATCCTGAATTCATCCAAATAAAAATTATTTTCACAGCTTTTTTTCAACTAAAATTGACTTCTCGCATCTGATCAGCGTAGTTCACGGCTATTTATGCAATATTTTAAGCAATAGTAAATATCTCTAATCTGAGTATTTTTCTGAATCCTGAATTCATCCAAATAAAAATTATTTTCACCGCTTTTATTCAACAAAAATTGACTTCTCGCCACTGATCAGCGTAGTTCACGACTATTTATGCAATATTTCATTGCAAAAATAAATATTCCTAATTTGTGTCTTTTTCTCAAAACTGAATTCTTCGAAATAAAATTTATTTTCACCGCTTTTTTCAACTAAAGTTGACCTCTCGCCACAGATAAGCGTAGTTTACGGCTAGTTGTGCAATATTTCAAGCAAAAGTAAAAATGTCTAATCTGAGTAATTTTCTCAATCCTGAATTCATCCAAATAAAAATTATTTTCACCGCTTTTATTCAACAAAAATTGACTTCTCGCATCTGATCAGCGTAGTTCACGGCTATTTATGCAATATTTCAAGCAAAAGTAAATATCTCTAATCTGAGTATTTTTCTCAATCCTGAATTCATCCAAATAAAAATTATTTTACCGCTTATATTCAACAAAAATTGACTTCTCGCCACAGATCAGCGTAGTTTACGGCTAGTTGTGCAATATATTTTAAGAAAATTAAATATCTCTAATCTGAGTATTTTTCTCAATCCTGAATTCATCCAAATAAATTTTATTTTCACCGCTTTTATTCAACAAAATTTGACTTCTCACATCTGAATAGCGTAGTTCACGGCTATTTATGCAATATTTCAAGCAAAAGTAAATATCTCTAATCTGAGTATTTTTCTCAATCCGGAATTCATCCAAATAAAATTTATATTCACCGCTTTTATTCAACTAAAATTGACTTCTCGCCACTGATCAGCGTAGTTCACGGCTATTTATGCAATATTTCAAGCAAAAGTAAATATCTCTAATGTGAGTATTTTTCTCAATCCGGAATTCATCCAAATAAAAATTATTTTCACCGGTTTTATTCAACTAAAATTGACTTCTCGCATCTGATCAGCGTAGTTCACGGCTATTTATGCAATATTTCAAGCAAAAGTAAATATCTCTAATCTGAGTATTTTTCTCAATCCGGAATTCATCCAAATAAAATTTATATTCACCGCTTTTATTCAACTAAAATTGACTTCTCGCCACTGAACAGCGTAGTTCACGGCTATTTATGCAATATTTCATTGCAAAAATAAATATTCCTAATTTGTGTCGTTTTCTCAAAACTGAATTCTCCCAAATAAAATTTATTTTCACCGCTTTTTTCAACTAAAGGTGACCTCTCGCCACTGATCAGCGTAGATCACGACTATTTATGCAATATTTCATTGCAAAAATAAATATTCCTAATTTGTGTCTTTTTCTCAAAACTGAATGCTTCGAAAGAAAATTTATTTTCACCGCTTTTTTTCAACTAAAATTGACTTCTCGCCACAGATAAGCGTAGTTTACGGCTAGTTGTGCAATATTTCAAGCAAAAGTAAAAATGTCTAATCTGAGTAATTTTCTCAATCCTGAATTCATCCAAATAAAAATTATTTTCACCGCTTTTTTTCAACTAAAATTGACTTCTCGCCACTGATCAGAGTAGTTCACGGCAATTTATGCAATATTTCATATCAAAAGTAAATATTCCTAATTTGTGTCTTTTTCTCAAAACTGAATTCTTCCAAAAAAAATTTATTTTCACCGTTTTTTTTCAACTAAAATTGACTTCTCGCCACTGATCAGCGTAGTTCACGGCAATTTATGCAATATTTCATATCAAAAGTAAATATTCCTAATTTGTGTCATTTTCTCAAAACTGAATTCTTCCAAATAAAATTTATTTTCACCGTTTTTTTTCAACTAAAATTGACTTCTCGCCACTGATCAGCGTAGTTCACGGCAATTTATGCAATATTTCATATCAGAAGTAAATATTCCTAATTTGTGTCTTTTTCTCAAAACTGAATTCTTCCAAATAAAATTTAGTTTCACCGTTTTTTTGCCAACTAAAATTGACTTCTCGCCACTGATCAGCGTAGTTCACGGCAATTTATGCAATATTTCATATCAAAAGTAAATATTCCTAATTTGTGTCTTTTTCTCAAAACTGAATTCTTCAAAATAAAATTTATTTTCACCGTTTTTTTTCAACTAAAATTGACTTCTCGCCACTGATCAGCGTTGTTCACGGCAATTTATGCAATATTTCATAGCAAAAGTAAATATTACTAATTTGTGTCTTTTTCTCAAAACTGAATTCTTCCAAATAAAATTTATTTTCACCGTTTTTTTTTAACTAAAATTGACTTCTCGCCACTGATCATCGTAGTTCACGGCAATTTATGCAATATTTCATAGCAGAAGTAAATATTCCTAAACTGTGTCTTTTTCTCAAAACTGAATTCTTTCAAATAAAATTTATTTTCACCGTTTTTTTTCAACTAAAATTGACTTCTCGCCACTGATCAGCGTAGTTCACGGCAATTTATGCAATATTTCATAGCAAAAGTAAATATTCCAAATTTGTGTCTTTTTCTCGAAACTGAATTCTTCCAAATAAAATTTATTTTCACCGCATTTTTTCAACTAAAATTGACTTCTCGCATCTGATCAGCGTAGTTCACGGCTATTTATGCAATATTTCAAGCAATTGTAAATATCTCTAATCTGAGTATTTTTCTGAATCCTGAATTCATCCAAATAAAAATTATTTTCATCGCTTTTATTCAACAAAAATTGACTTCTCGCCACAGATCAGCGTAGTTCACGGCTATTTTTGCAATATTTCAAGCAAAAGTAAATATCTCTAATCTGAGTATTTTTCTCAATCCTGAATTCATCCAAATAAAATTTATTTTCACCCCTTTTATTCAACAAAAATTGACTTCTCGCATCTGATCAGCGTAGTTCACGGCTATTTAAGCAATATTTCAAGCAAAAGTAAATATCTCTAATCTGAGTATTTATCTAAATCCTGAATTAATCCAAATGAAATTTATTTTCACCGCTTTTTTTCAACTAAAATTGACTTCTCGCATCTGATCAGCGTAGTTCACGGCTATTTATGCAATATTTTAAGCAATAGTAAATATCTCTAATCTGAGTATTTTTCTGAATCCTGAATTCATCCAAATAAAAATTATTTTCACCGCTTTTATTCAACAAAAATTGACTTCTCGCCACAGATCAGCGTAGTTCACGGCTATTTTTGCAATATTTCAAGCAAAAGTAAATATCTCTAATCTGAGTATTTATCTCAATCCTGAATTCATCCAAATAAAATTTATTTTCACCGCTTTTATTCAACAAAAATTGACTTCTCGCCACTGATCAGCGTAGTTCACGACTATTTATGCAATATTTCATTGCAAAAATAAATATTCCTAATTTGTGTCTTTTTCTCAAAACTGAATTCTTCGAAATAAAATTTATTTTCACCGCCTTTTTTCAACTAAAATTGACCTCTCGCCACTGATCAGCGTAGATCACGACTATTTATGCAATATTTCATTGCAAAAATAAATATTCCTAATTTGTGTCTTTTTCTCAAAACTGAATTCTTCCAAATAAAATTTATTTTCACCGCTTTTTTTCAACTAAAATTGACTTCTCGCATCTGATCAGCGTAGTTCACGGCTATTTATGCAATATTTCAAGCAATTGTAAATATCTCTAATCTGAGTATTTTTCTGAATCCTGAATTCATCCAAATAAAAATTATTTTCACCGCTTTTATTCAACAAAAATTGACTTCTCGCCACAGATCAGCGTAGTTCACGGCTATTTTTGCAATATTTCAAGCAAAAGTAAATATCTCTAATCTGAGTATTTTTCTCAATCCTGAATTCATCCAAATAAAATTTATTTTCACCCCTTTTATTCAACAAAAATTGACTTCTCGCATCTGATCAGCGTAGTTCACGGCTATTTAAGCAATATTTCAAGCAAAAGTAAATATCTCTAATCTGAGTATTTATCTAAATCCTGAATTAATCCAAATGAAATTTATTTTCACCGCTTTTTTTCAACTAAAATTGACTTCTCGCATCTGATCAGCGTAGTTCACGGCTATTTATGCAATATTTTAAGCAATAGTAAATATCTCTAATCTGAGTATTTTTCTGAATCCTGAATTCATCCAAATAAAAATTATTTTCACCGCTTTTATTCAACAAAAATTGACTTCTCGCCACAGATCAGCGTAGTTCACGGCTATTTTTGCAATATTTCAAGCAAAAGTAAATATCTCTAATCTGAGTATTTTTCTCAATCCTGAATTCATCCAAATAAAATTTATTTTCACCGCTTTTATTCAACTAAAATTGACTTCTCGCCACGGATCAGCGTAGTTCACGACTATTTATGCAATAATTCCAGCAAAAGTAAATATCTCTAATCTGAGTATTTTTCTCAATCCTGAATTAATCCAAATAAAATTTATTTTCACCGCTTATATTCAACTAAAATTGACTTTTCGCCACTGATCAGCGTAGTTCACGGCTTTTTATGCAATATTTCCAGCAAAAGTAAATATCTCTAATCTGAGTATTTTTCTCAATCCTGAATTCATCCAAATAAAATTTATTTTCACCGCTTTTATTCAACTAAAATTGACTTCTCGCCACTGATCAGCGTAGTTCACGGCTATTTATGCAATATTTCCAGCAAAAGTAAATATCTCTAATCTGAGTATTTTTCTCAATCCTGAATTAATCCAAATAAATTTTATTTTCACCGCTTTTATTCAACTAAAATTGACTTCTCGCCACTGATCAGCGTAGTTCACGGCTATTTATGCAATATTTCCAGCAAAAGTAACTATCTCTAATCTGAGTATTTTTCTCAATCCTGAATTCATCCAAATTAAATTTATTTTCACCGCTTTTATTCAACTAAAATTGACTTCACGCATCTGATCAGCGTAGTTCACGGCTATTTATGCAATATTTCCAGCAAAAGTAAATATCTCTAATCTGAGTATTTTTCACAATCCTGAATTAATCCAAATAAATTTTATTTTCACCGCTTTTATTCAACTAAAATTGACTTCTCGCCACAGATCAGCGCAGTTCACGGCTATTTATGCAATATTTACAGCAAAAGTAAATATCTCTAATCTGAGTATTTTTCTCAATCCTGAATTAATCCAAATAAATTTTATTTTCACCGCTTTTATTCAACTAAAATTGACTTCTCGCCACTGATCAGCGTAGTTCACGGCTATTTATGTAATATTTCCAGCAAAAGTAAATATCTCTAATCTGAGTATTTTTCTCAATCCTGAATTAATCCAAATAAATTTTATTTTCACCGCTTTTATTCAACTATAATTGACTTCTCGCATCTGATCAGCGTAGTTCACGGCTATTTATGCAATATTTCCAGCAAAAGTAAATATCTCTAATCTGAGTATTTTTCTCAATCCTGAATTAATCCAAATAAATTTTATTTTCACCGCTTTTATTCAACTAAAATTGACTTCTCGCCACTGATCAGCGCAGTTCACGGCTATTTATGCAATATTTCAAGCAAAAGTAAATATCTCTAATCTGAGTATTTTTCTCAATCCTGAATTAATCCAAATAAATTTTATTTTCACCGCTTTTATTCAACTAAAATTGACTTCTCGCCACTGATCAGCGTAGTTCACGGCTATTTATGCAATATTTCCAGCAAAAGTAAATATCTCTAATCTGAGTATTTTTCTCAATCCTGAATTCATCCAAATAAAATTTATTTTCACCGCTTTTATTCAACTAAAATTGACTTCTCGCCACGGATCAGCGTAGTTCACGACTATTTATGCAATAATTCCAGCAAAAGTAAATATCTCTAATCTGAGTATTTTTCTCAATCCTGAATTAATCCAAATAAATTTTATTTTCACCGCTTTTATTCAACTAAAATTGACTTCTCGCCACTGATCAGCGTAGTTCACGGCTATTTATGCAATATTTCCAGCAAAAGTAAATATCTCTAATCTGAGTATTTTTCTCAATCCTGAATTCATCCAAATAAAATTTATTTTCACCGCTTTTATTCAACTAAAATTGACTTCTCGCCACGGATCAGCGTAGTTCACGACTATTTATGCAATAATTCCAGCAAAAGTAAATATCTCTAATCTGAGTATTTTTCTCAATCCTGAATTAATCCAAATAAAATTTATTTTCACCGCTTATATTCAACTAAAATTGACTTTTCGCCACTGATCAGCGTAGTTCACGGCTTTTTATGCAATATTTCCAGCAAAAGTAAATATCTCTAATCTGAGTATTTTTCTCAATCCTGAATTCATCCAAATAAAATTTATTTTCACCGCTTTTATTCAACTAAAATTGACTTCTCGCCACTGATCAGCGTAGTTCACGGCTATTTATGCAATATTTCCAGCAAAAGTAAATATCTCTAATCTGAGTATTTTTCTCAATCCTGAATTAATCCAAATAAATTTTATTTTCACCGCTTTTATTCAACTAAAATTGACTTCTCGCCACTGATCAGCGTAGTTCACGGCTATTTATGCAATATTTCCAGCAAAAGTAAATATCTCTAATCTGAGTATTTTTCACAATCCTGAATTAATCCAAATAAATTTTATTTTCACCGCTTTTATTAACTAAAATTGACTTCTCGCCACTGATCAGCGTAGTTCACGACTATTTATGCAATATTTCAAGCAAAAGTAAATATCTCTAATCTGAGTATTTTTCTCAATCCTGAATTCATCCAAATAAATTTTATTTTCACCGCTTTTGTTCAACTAAAATTGACTTCTCGCCACTGATCAGCGTAGTTCACGGCTATTTATGCAATATTTCCAGCAAAAGTAAATATCTCTAATCTGAGTATTTTTCTCAATCCTGAATTAATCCAAATAAAATTTAGTTTCACCGCTTTTATTCAACTAAAATTGACTTCTCGCCACTGATCAGCGTAGTTCACGGCTATTTATGCAATATTTCCAGCAAAAGTAACTATCTCTAATCTGAGTATTTTTCTCAATCCTGAATTCATCCAAATTAAATTTATTTTCACCGCTTTTATTCAACTAAAATTGACTTCTCGCATCTGATCAGCGTAGTTCACGGCTATTTATGCAATATTTCCAGCAAAAGTAAATATCTCTAATCTGAGTATTTTTCACAATCCTGAATTAATCCAAATAAATTTTATTTTCACCGCTTTTATTCAACTAAAATTGACTTCTCGCCACAGATCAGCGCAGTTCACGGCTATTTATGCAATATTTACAGCAAAAGTAAATATCTCTAATCTGAGTATTTTTCTCAATCCTGAATTAATCCAAATAAATTTTATTTTCACCGCTTTTATTCAACTAAAATTGACTTCTCGCCACTGATCAGCGTAGTTCACGGCTATTTATGTAATATTTCCAGCAAAAGTAAATATCTCTAATCTGAGTATTTTTCTCAATCCTGAATTAATCCAAATAAATTTTATTTTCACCGCATTTATTCAACTATAATTGACTTCTCGCATCTGATCAGCGTAGTTCACGGCTATTTATGCAATATTTCCAGCAAAAGTAAATATCTCTAATCTGAGTATTTTTCTCAATCCTGAATTAATCCAAATAAATTTTATTTTTACCGCTTTTATTCAACTAAAATTGACTTCTCGCCACTGATCAGCGTAGTTCACGGCTATTTATGCAATATTTCCAGCAAAAGTAAATATCTCTAATCTGAATATTTTTTCTCAATCCTGAATTCATCCAAATAAAATTTATTTTCACCGCTTTTATTCAACTAAAATTGACTTCTCGCCACTGATCAGCGTAGTTCACGGCTATTTATGCAATATTTCCAGCAAAAGTAAATATCTCTAATCTGAGTATTTTTCTCAATCCTGAATTCATCCAAATAAATTTTATTTTCACCGCTTTTATTAAACTAAAATTGACTTCTCGCCACTGGTCAGCGTAGTTCACGGCTATTTATGCAATATTTCCAGCAAAAGTAAATATCTCTAATCTGAGTATTTTTCTCAATCCTGAATTAATCCAAATAAATTTTATTTTTACCGCTTTTATTCAACTAAAATTGACTTCTCGCCACTGATCAGCGTAGTTCACGGCTATTTATGCAATATTTCCAGCAAAAGTAAATATCTCTAATCTGAATATTTTTTCTCAATCCTGAATTCATCCAAATAAAATTTATTTTCACCGCTTTTATTCAACTAAAATTGACTTCTCGCCGCTGATCAGCGTAGTTCACGGCTATTTATGCAATATTTCCAGCAAAAGTAAATATCTCTAATCTGAGTATTTTTCTCAATCCTGAATTCATCCAAATAAATTTTATTTTCACCGCTTTTATTAAACTAAAATTGACTTCTCGCATCTGATCAGCGTAGTTCACGGCTATTTATGCAATATTTCCAGCAAAAGTAAATATCTATAATCTGAGTATTTTTCTCAATCCTGAATTCATCCAAATAAAAATTATTTTCACAGCTTTTTTTCAACTAAAATTGACTTCTCGCATCTGATCAGCGTAGTTCACGGCTATTTATGCAATATTTTAAGCAATAGTAAATATCTCTAATCTGAGTATTTTTCTGAATCCTGAATTCATCCAAATAAAAATTATTTTCACCGCTTTTATTCAACAAAAATTGACTTCTCGCCACTGATCAGCGTAGTTCACGACTATTTATGCAATATTTCATTGCAAAAATAAATATTCCTAATTTGTGTCTTTTTCTCAAAACTGAATTCTTCGAAATAAAATTTATTTTCACCGCTTTTTTCAACTAAAGTTGACCTCTCGCCACAGATAAGCGTAGTTTACGGCTAGTTGTGCAATATTTCAAGCAAAAGTAAAAATGTCTAATCTGAGTAATTTTCTCAATCCTGAATTCATCCAAATAAAAATTATTTTCACCGCTTTTATTCAACAAAAATTGACTTCTCGCATCTGATCAGCGTAGTTCACGGCTATTTATGCAATATTTCAAGCAAAAGTAAATATCTCTAATCTGAGTATTTTTCTCAATCCTGAATTCATCCAAATAAAAATTATTTTACCGCTTATATTCAACAAAAATTGACTTCTCGCCACAGATCAGCGTAGTTTACGGCTAGTTGTGCAATATATTTTAAGAAAATTAAATATCTCTAATCTGAGTATTTTTCTCAATCCTGAATTCATCCAAATAAATTTTATTTTCACCGCTTTTATTCAACAAAATTTGACTTCTCACATCTGAATAGCGTAGTTCACGGCTATTTATGCAATATTTCAAGCAAAAGTAAATATCTCTAATCTGAGTATTTTTCTCAATCCGGAATTCATCCAAATAAAATTTATATTCACCGCTTTTATTCAACTAAAATTGACTTCTCGCCACTGATCAGCGTAGTTCACGGCTATTTATGCAATATTTCAAGCAAAAGTAAATATCTCTAATGTGAGTATTTTTCTCAATCCGGAATTCATCCAAATAAAAATTATTTTCACCGGTTTTATTCAACTAAAATTGACTTCTCGCATCTGATCAGCGTAGTTCACGGCTATTTATGCAATATTTCAAGCAAAAGTAAATATCTCTAATCTGAGTATTTTTCTCAATCCGGAATTCATCCAAATAAAATTTATATTCACCGCTTTTATTCAACTAAAATTGACTTCTCGCCACTGAACAGCGTAGTTCACGGCTATTTATGCAATATTTCATTGCAAAAATAAATATTCCTAATTTGTGTCGTTTTCTCAAAACTGAATTCTCCCAAATAAAATTTATTTTCACCGCTTTTTTCAACTAAAGGTGACCTCTCGCCACTGATCAGCGTAGATCACGACTATTTATGCAATATTTCATTGCAAAAATAAATATTCCTAATTTGTGTCTTTTTCTCAAAACTGAATGCTTCGAAAGAAAATTTATTTTCACCGCTTTTTTTCAACTAAAATTGACTTCTCGCCACAGATAAGCGTAGTTTACGGCTAGTTGTGCAATATTTCAAGCAAAAGTAAAAATGTCTAATCTGAGTAATTTTCTCAATCCTGAATTCATCCAAATAAAAATTATTTTCACCGCTTTTTTTCAACTAAAATTGACTTCTCGCCACTGATCAGAGTAGTTCACGGCAATTTATGCAATATTTCATATCAAAAGTAAATATTCCTAATTTGTGTCTTTTTCTCAAAACTGAATTCTTCCAAAAAAAATTTATTTTCACCGTTTTTTTTCAACTAAAATTGACTTCTCGCCACTGATCAGCGTAGTTCACGGCAATTTATGCAATATTTCATATCAAAAGTAAATATTCCTAATTTGTGTCATTTTCTCAAAACTGAATTCTTCCAAATAAAATTTATTTTCACCGTTTTTTTTCAACTAAAATTGACTTCTCGCCACTGATCAGCGTAGTTCACGGCAATTTATGCAATATTTCATATCAGAAGTAAATATTCCTAATTTGTGTCTTTTTCTCAAAACTGAATTCTTCCAAATAAAATTTAGTTTCACCGTTTTTTTGCCAACTAAAATTGACTTCTCGCCACTGATCAGCGTAGTTCACGGCAATTTATGCAATATTTCATATCAAAAGTAAATATTCCTAATTTGTGTCTTTTTCTCAAAACTGAATTCTTCAAAATAAAATTTATTTTCACCGTTTTTTTTCAACTAAAATTGACTTCTCGCCACTGATCAGCGTTGTTCACGGCAATTTATGCAATATTTCATAGCAAAAGTAAATATTACTAATTTGTGTCTTTTTCTCAAAACTGAATTCTTCCAAATAAAATTTATTTTCACCGTTTTTTTTTAACTAAAATTGACTTCTCGCCACTGATCATCGTAGTTCACGGCAATTTATGCAATATTTCATAGCAGAAGTAAATATTCCTAAACTGTGTCTTTTTCTCAAAACTGAATTCTTTCAAATAAAATTTATTTTCACCGTTTTTTTTCAACTAAAATTGACTTCTCGCCACTGATCAGCGTAGTTCACGGCAATTTATGCAATATTTCATAGCAAAAGTAAATATTCCAAATTTGTGTCTTTTTCTCAAAACTGAATTCTTCCAAATAAAATTTATTTTCACCGCTTTTTTTCAACTAAAATTGACTTCTCGCATCTGATCAGCGTAGTTCACGGCTATTTATGCAATATTTCAAGCAATTGTAAATATCTCTAATCTGAGTATTTTTCTGAATCCTGAATTCATCCAAATAAAAATTATTTTCACCGCTTTTATTCAACAAAAATTGACTTCTCGCCACAGATCAGCGTAGTTCACGGCTATTTTTGCAATATTTCAAGCAAAAGTAAATATCTCTAATCTGAGTATTTTTCTCAATCCTGAATTCATCCAAATAAAATTTATTTTCACCCCTTTTATTCAACAAAAATTGACTTCTCGCATCTGATCAGCGTAGTTCACGGCTATTTAAGCAATATTTCAAGCAAAAGTAAATATCTCTAATCTGAGTATTTATCTAAATCCTGAATTAATCCAAATGAAATTTATTTTCACCGCTTTTTTTCAACTAAAATTGACTTCTCGCATCTGATCAGCGTAGTTCACGGCTATTTATGCAATATTTTAAGCAATAGTAAATATCTCTAATCTGAGTATTTTTCTGAATCCTGAATTCATCCAAATAAAAATTATTTTCACCGCTTTTATTCAACAAAAATTGACTTCTCGCCACAGATCAGCGTAGTTCACGGCTATTTTTGCAATATTTCAAGCAAAAGTAAATATCTCTAATCTGAGTATTTATCTCAATCCTGAATTCATCCAAATAAAATTTATTTTCACCGCTTTTATTCAACAAAAATTGACTTCTCGCCACTGATCAGCGTAGTTCACGACTATTTATGCAATATTTCATTGCAAAAATAAATATTCCTAATTTGTGTCTTTTTCTCAAAACTGAATTCTTCGAAATAAAATTTATTTTCACCGCCTTTTTTCAACTAAAATTGACCTCTCGCCACTGATCAGCGTAGATCACGACTATTTATGCAATATTTCATTGCAAAAATAAATATTCCTAATTTGTGTCTTTTTCTCAAAACTGAATTCTTCGAAAGAAAATTTATTTTCACCGCTTTTATTCAACAAAAATTGACTTCTTGCCATTGATCAGCGTAGGTCACGGCAATTTATGCACTATTTCATAGCAAAAGTAAATATTCCTAATTTGTGTCGTTTTCTCAAAACTGAATTCTTCCAAATAAAATTTATTTTCACCGCTTTTTTCAACTAAAGTTGACCTCTCTCCACTGATCAGCGTAGATCACGACTATTTATGCAATATTTCATTGCAAATATAAATATTCCTATTTTGTGTCTTTTTCTCAAAACTGAATTCTTCGAAAGAAAATTTATTTTCACCGCTTTTTTTACACTAAAATTGACTTCTCGCCACAGATAAGCGTAGTTTACGGCTAGTTGTGCAATATTTCAAGCAAAAGTAAAAATGTCTAATCTGAGTAATTTTCTCAAACCTGAATTCATCCAAATAAAAATTATTTTCACCGCTTTTATTCAACAAAAATTGACTTCTCGCATCTGATCAGCGTAGTTCACGGCTATTTATGCAATATTTCAAGCAAAAGTAAATATCTCTAATCTGAGTATTTTTCTCAATCCTGAATTCATCCAAATAAAAATTATTTTACCGCTTATATTCAACAAAAATTGACTTCTCGCCACAGATCAGCGTAGTTTACGGCTAGTTGTGCAATATATTTTAAGAAAATTAAATATCTCTAATCTGAGTATTTTTCTCAATCCTGAATTCATCCAAATAAAAATTATTTTCACCGCTTTTATTCAACAAAATTTGACTTCTCACATCTGAATAGCGTAGTTCACGGCTATTTATGCAATATTTCAAGCAAAAGTAAATATCTCTAATCTGATTATTTTTCTCAATCCGGAATTCATCCAAATAAAATTTATATTCACCGCTTTTATTCAACTAAAATTGACTTCTCGCCACTGATCAGCGTAGTTCACGGCTATTTATGCAATATTTCAAACAAAAGTAAATATCTCTAATGTGAGTATTTTTCTCAATCCGGAATTCATCCAAATAAAAATTATTTTCACCGGTTTTATTCAACTAAAATTGACTTCTCGCATCTGATCAGCGTAGTTCACGGCTATTTATGCAATATTTCAAGCAAAAGTAAATATCTCTAATCTGAGTATTTTTCTCAATCCGGAATTCATCCAAATAAAATTTATATTCACCGCTTTTATTCAACTAAAATTGACTTCTCGCCACTTATCAGCGTAGTTCACGGCTATTTATGCAATATTTCATTGCAAAAATAAATATTCCTAATTTGTGTCGTTTTCTCAAAACTGAATTCTCCCAAATAAAATTTATTTTCACCGCTTTTTTCAACTAAAGTTGACCTCTCGCCACTGATCAGCGTAGATCACGACTATTCATGCAATATTTCATTGCAAAAATAAATATTCCTAATTTGTGTCTTTTTCTCAAAACTGAATGCTTCGAAAGAAAATTTATTTTCACCGCTTTTTTTCAACTAAAATTGACTTCTCGCCACAGATAACCGTAGTTTACGGCTAGTTGTGCAATATTTCAAGCAAAAGTAAAAATGTCTAATCTAAGTAATTTTCTCAATCCTGAATTCATCCAAATAAAAATTATTTTCACCGCTTTTTTTCAACTAAAATTGACTTCTCGCCACTGATCAGCGTAGTTCACGGCAATTTATGCAATATTTCATATCAAAAGTAAATATTCCTAATTTGTGTCTTTTTCTCAAAACTGAATTCTTCCAAAAAAAATTTATTTTCACCGTTTTTTTTCAACTAAAATTGACTTCTCGCCACTGATCAGCGTAGTTCACGGCAATTTATGCAATATTTCATATCAAAAGTAAATATTCCTAATTTGTGTCATTTTCTCAAAACTGAATTCTTCGAAATAAAATTTATTTTCACCGCCTTTTTTCAACTAAAATTGACTTCTTGCCATTGATCAGCGTAGTTCACGGCAATTTATGCAATATTTCATAGCCAAAGTAAATATTCCTAATTTGTGTCGTTTTCTCAAAACTGAATTCTTCCAAATAAAATTTATTTTCACCGCTTTTTTCAACTAAAGTTGACCTCTCGCCACTGATCAGCGTAGATCACGACTATTTATGCAATATTTCATTGCAAAAATAAATATTCCTAATTTGTGTCTTTTTCTAAAAACTGAATTCTTCGAAAGAAAATTTATTTTCACCGCTTTTTTTACACTAAAATTGACTTCTCGCCACAGATAAGCGTAGTTTACGGCTAGTTGTGCAATATTTCAAGCAAAAGTAAAAATGTCTAATCTGAGTAATTTTCTCAATCCTGAATTCATCCAAATAAAAATTATTTTCACCGCTTTTATTCAACAAAAATTGACTTCTCGCATCTGATCAGCGTAGTTCACGGCTATTTATGCAATATTTCAAGCAAAAGTAAATATCTCTAATCTGAGTATTTTTCTCAATCCTGAATTCATCCAAATAAAAATTATTTTACCGCTTATATTCAACAAAAATTGACTTCTCGCCACAGATCAGCGTAGTTTACGGCTAGTTGTGCAATATATTTTAAGAAAATTAAATATCTCTAATCTGAGTATTTTTCTCAATCCTGAATTCATCCAAATAAATTTTATTTTCACCGCTTTTATTCAACAAAATTTGACTTCTCACATCTGAATAGCGTAGTTCACGGCTATTTATGCAATATTTCAAGCAAAAGTAAATATCTCTAATCTGAGTATTTTTCTCAATCCGGAATTCATCCTAATAAAATTTATATTCACCGCTTTTATTCAACTAAAATTGACTTCTCGCCACTGATCAGCGTAGTTCACGGCTATTTATGCAATATTTCAAGCAAAAGTAAATATCTCTAATGTGAGTATTTTTCTCAATCCGGAATTCATCCAAATAAAAATTATTTTCACCGGTTTTATTCAACTAAAATTGACTTCTCGCATCTGATCAGCGTAGTTCACGGCTATTTATGCAATATTTCAAGCAAAAGTAAATATCTCTAATCTGAGTATTTTTCTCAATCCGGAATTCATCCAAATAAAATTTATATTCACCGCTTTTATTCAACTAAAATTGACTTCTCGCCACTGATCAGCGTAGTTCACGGCTATTTATGCAATATTTCATTGCAAAAATAAATATTCCTAATTTGTGTCGTTTTCTCAAAACTGAATTCTCCCAAATAAAATTTATTTTCACCGCTTTTTTCAACTAAAGTTGACCTCTCGCCACTGATCAGCGTAGTTCACGGCAATTTATGCAATATTTCATATCAAAAGTAAATATTCCTAATTTGTGTCATTTTCTCAAAACTGAATTCTTCGAAATAAAATTTATTTTCACCGCCTTTTTTCAACTAAAATTGACTTCTTGCCATTGATCAGCGTAGTTCACGGCAATTTATGCAATATTTCATAGCCAAAGTAAATATTCCTAATTTGTGTCGTTTTCTCAAAACTGAATTCTTCCAAATAAAATTTATTTTCACCGCTTTTTTCAACTAAAGTTGACCTCTCGCCACTGATCAGCGTAGATCACGACTATTTATGCAATATTTCATTGCAAAAATAAATATTCCTAATTTGTGTCTTTTTCTCAAAACTGAATTCTTCGAAAGAAAATTTATTTTCACCGCTTTTTTTACACTAAAATTGACTTCTCGCCACAGATAAGCGTAGTTTACGGCTAGTTGTGCAATATTTCAAGCAAAAGTAAAAATGTCTAATCTGAGTAATTTTCTCAATCCTGAATTCATCCAAATAAAAATTATTTTCACCGCTTTTATTCAACAAAAATTGACTTCTCGCATCTGATCAGCGTAGTTCACGGCTATTTATGCAATATTTCAAGCAAAAGTAAATATCTCTAATCTGAGTATTTTTCTCAATCCTGAATTCATCCAAATAAAAATTATTTTACCGCTTATATTCAACAAAAATTGACTTCTCGCCACAGATCAGCGTAGTTTACGGCTAGTTGTGCAATATATTTTAAGAAAATTAAATATCTCTAATCTGAGTATTTTTCTCAATCCTGAATTCATCCAAATAAATTTTATTTTCACCGCTTTTATTCAACAAAATTTGACTTCTCACATCTGAATAGCGTAGTTCACGGCTATTTATGCAATATTTCAAGCAAAAGTAAATATCTCTAATCTGAGTATTTTTCTCAATCCGGAATTCATCCAAATAAAATTTATATTCACCGCTTTTATTCAACTAAAATTGACTTCTCGCCACTGATCAGCGTAGTTCACGGCTATTTATGCAATATTTCAAGCAAAAGTAAATATCTCTAATGTGAGTATTTTTCTCAATCCGGAATTCATCCAAATAAAAATTATTTTCACCGGTTTTATTCAACTAAAATTGACTTCTCGCATCTGATCAGCGTAGTTCACGGCTATTTATGCAATATTTCAAGCAAAAGTAAATATCTCTAATCTGAGTATTTTTCTCAATCCGGAATTCATCCAAATAAAATTTATATTCACCGCTTTTATTGAACTAAAATTGACTTCTCGCCACTGATCAGCGTAGTTCACGGCTATTTATGCAATATTTCATTGCAAAAATAAATATTCCTAATTTGTGTCGTTTTCTCAAAACTGAATTCTCCCAAATAAAATTTATTTTCACCGCTTTTTTCAACTAAAGTTGACCTCTCGCCACTGATCAGCGTAGATCACGACTATTTATGCAATATTTCATTGCAAAAATAAATATTCCTAATTTGTGTCTTTTTCTCAAAACTGAATGCTTCGAAAGAAAATTTATTTTCACCGCTTTTTTTCAACTAAAATTGACTTCTCGCCACAGATAAGCGTAGTTTACGGCTAGTTGTGCAATATTTCAAGCAAAAGTAAAAATGTCTAATCTGAGTAATTTTCTCAATCCTGAATTCATCCAAATAAAAATTATTTTCACCGCTTTTTTTCAACTAAAATTGACCTCTCGCCACTGATCAGCGTAGTTCACGGCAATTTATGCAATATTTCATATCAAAAGTAAATATTCCTAATTTGTGTCTTTTTCTCAAAACTGAATTCTTCCAAAAAAAATTTATTTTCACCGTTTTTTTTCAACTAAAATTGACTTCTCGCCACTGATCAGCGTAGTTCACGGCAATTTATGCAATATTTCATATCAAAAGTAAATATTCCTAATTTGTGTCATTTTCTCAAAACTGAATTCTTCCAAATAAAATTTATTTTCACCGTTTTTTTTTAACTAAAATTGACTTCTCGCCACTGATCAGCGTAGTTCACGGCAATTTATGCAATATTTCATATCAGAAGTAAATATTCCTAATTTGTGTCTTTTTCTCAAAACTGAATTCTTCCAAATAAAATTTAGTTTCACCGTTTTTTTGCCAACTAAAATTGACTTCTCGCCACTGATCAGCGTAGTTCACGGCAATTTATGCAATATTTCATATCAAAAGTAAATATTCCTAATTTGTGTCTTTTTCTCAAAACTGAATTCTTCAAAATAAAATTTATTTTCACCGTTTTTTTTCAACTCAAATTGACTTCTCGCCACTGATCAGCGTTGTTCACGGCAATATATGCAATATTTCATAGCAAAAGTAAATATTACTAATTTGTGTCTTTTTCTCAAAACTGAATTCTTCCAAATAAAATTTATTTTCACCGTTTTTTTTCAACTAAAATTGACTTCTCGCCACTGATCAGCGTAGTTCACGGCAATTTATGCAATATTTCATAGCAGAAGTAAATATTCCTAAACTGTGTCTTTTTCTCAAAACTGAATTCTTTCAAATAAAATTTATTTTCACCGTTTTTTTTCAACTAAAATTGACTTCTCGCCACTGATCAGCGTAGTTCACGGCAATTTATGCAATATTTCATAGCAAAAGTAAATATTCCAAATTTGTGTCTTTTTCTCAAAACTGAATTCTTCCAAATAAAATTTATTTTCACCGCTTTTTTTCAACTAAAATTGACTTCTCGCATCTGATCAGCGTAGTTCACGGCTATTTATGCAATATTTCAAGCAATTGTAAATATCTCTAATCTGAGTATTTTTCTGAATCCTGAATTCATCCAAATGAAAATTATTTTCACCGCTTTTATTCAACAAAAATTGACTTCTCGCCACAGATCAGCGTAGTTCACGGCTATTTTTGCAATATTTCAAGCAAAAGTAAATATCTCTAATCTGAGTATTTTTCTCAATCCTGAATTCATCCAAATAAAATTTATTTTCACCGCTTTTATTCAACAAAAATTGACTTCTCGCATCTGATCAGCGTAGTTCACGGCTATTTAAGCAATATTTCAAGCAAAAGTAAATATCTCTAATCTGAGTATTTATCTAAATCCTGAATTAATCCAAATGAAATTTATTTTCACCGCTTTTTTTCAACTAAAATTGACTTCTCGCATCTGATCAGCGTAGTTCACGGCTATTTATGCAATATTTTAAGCAATAGTAAATATCTCAAATCTGAGTATTTTTCTGAATCCTGAATTCATCCAAATAAAAATTATTTTCACCGCTTTTATTCAACAAAAATTGACTTCTCGCCACAGATCAGCGTAGTTCACGGCTATTTTTGCAATATTTCAAGCAAAAGTAAATATCTCTAATCTGAGTATTTATCTCAATCCTGAATTCATCCAAATAAAATTTATTTTCACCGCTTTTATTCAACAAAAATTGATTTCTCGCCACTGATCAGCGTAGTTCACGACTATTTATGCAATATTTCATTGCAAAAATAAATATTCCTAATTTGTGTCTTTTTCTCAAAACTGAATTCTTCGAAATAAAATTTATTTTCACCGCCTTTTTTCAACTAAAATTGACCTCTCGCCACTGATCAGCGTAGATCACGACTATTTATGCAATATTTCATTGCAAAAATAAATATTCCTAATTTGTGTCTTTTTCTCAAAACTGAATTCTTCGAAAGAAAATTTATTTTCACCGCTTTTATTCAACAAAAATTGACTTCTTGCCATTGATCAGCGTAGGTCACGGCAATTTATGCACTATTTCATAGCAAAAGTAAATATTCCTAATTTGTGTCGTTTTCTCAAAACTGAATTCTTCCAAATAAAATTTATTTTCACCGCTTTTTTCAACTAAAGTTGACCTCTCTCCACTAATCAGCGTAGATCACGACTATTTATGCAATATTTCATTGCAAATATAAATATTCCTATTTTGTGTCTTTTTCTCAAAACTGAATTCTTCGAAAGAAAATTTATTTTCACCGCTTTTTTTACACTAAAATTGACTTCTCGCCACAGATAAGCGTAGTTTACGGCTAGTTGTGCAATATTTCAAGCAAAAGTAAAAATGTCTAATCTGAGTAATTTTCTCAAACCTGAATTCATCCAAATAAAAATTATTTTCACCGCTTTTATTCAACAAAAATTGACTTCTCGCATCTGATCAGCGTAGTTCACGGCTATTTATGCAATATTTCAAGCAAAAGTAAATATCTCTAATCTGAGTATTTTTCTCAATCCTGAATTCATCCAAATAAAAATTATTTTACCGCTTATATTCAACAAAAATTGACTTCTCGCCACAGATCAGCGTAGTTTACGGCTAGTTGTGCAATATATTTTAAGAAAATTAAATATCTCTAATCTGAGTATTTTTCTCAATCCTGAATTCATCCAAATAAAAATTATTTTCACCGCTTTTATTCAACAAAATTTGACTTCTCACATCTGAATAGCGTAGTTCACGGCTATTTATGCAATATTTCAAGCAAAAGTAAATATCTCTAATCTGAGTATTTTTCTCAATCCGGAATTCATCCAAATAAAATTTATATTCACCGCTTTTATTCAACTAAAATTGACTTCTCGCCACTGATCAGCGTAGTTCACGGCTATTTATGCAATATTTCAAACAAAAGTAAATATCTCTAATGTGAGTATTTTTCTCAATCCGGAATTCATCCAAATAAAAATTATTTTCACCGGTTTTATTCAACTAAAATTGACTTCTCGCATCTGATCAGCGTAGTTCACGGCTATTTATGCATTATTTCAAGCAAAAGTAAATATCTAATCTGAGTATTTTTCTGAATCCGGAATTCATCCAAATAAAATTTATATTCACCGCTTTTATTCAACTAAAATTGACTTCTCGCCACTTATCAGCGTAGTTCACGGCTATTTATGCAATATTTCATTGCAAAAATAAATATTCCTAATTTGTGTCGTTTTCTCAAAACTGAATTCTCCCAAATAAAATTTATTTTCACCGCTTTTTTCAACTAAAGTTGACCTCTCGCCACTGATCAGCGTAGATCACGACTATTTATGCAATATTTCATTGCAAAAATAAATATTCCTAATTTGTGTCTTTTTCTCAAAACTGAATGCTTAGAAAGAAAATTTATTTTCACCGCTTTTTTTCAACTAAAATTGACTTCTCGCCACAGATAACCGTAGTTTACGGCTAGTTGTGCAATATTTCAAGCAAAAGTAAAAATGTCTAATCTGAGTAATTTTCTCAATCCTGAATTCATCCAAATAAAAATTATTTTCACCGCTTTTTTTCAACTAAAATTGACTTCTCGCCACTGATCAGCGTAGTTCACGGCAATTTATGCAATATTTCATATCAAAAGTAAATATTCCTAATTTGTGTCTTTTTCTCAAAACTGAATTCTTCCAAAAAAAATTTATTTTCACCGTTTTTTTTCAACTAAAATTGACTTCTCGCCACTGATCAGCGTAGTTCACGGCAATTTATGCAATATTTCATATCAAAAGTAAATATTCCTAATTTGTGTCATTTTCTCAAAACTGAATTCTTCCAAATAAAATTTATTTCCACCGTTTTTTTTCAACTAAAATTGACTTCTCGCCACTGATCAGCGTAGTTCACGGCAATTTATGCAATATTTCATATCAGAAGTAAATATTCCTAATTTGTGTCTTTTTCTCAAAACTGAATTCTTCCAAATAAAATTTATTTTCACCGTTTTTTTGCCAACTAAAATTGACTTTTCGCCACTGATCAGCGTAGTTCACGGCAATTTATGCAATATTTCATAGCAAAAGTAAATATTACTAATTTGTGTCTTTTTCTCAAAACTGAATTCTTCCAAATAAAATTTATTTTCACCGTTTTTTTTCAACTAAAATTGACTTCTCGCCACTGATCAGCGTAGTTCACGGCAATTTATGCAATATTTCATAGCAGAAGTAAATATTCCTAAACTGTGTCTTTTTCTCAAAACTGAATTCTTTCAAATAAAATTTATTTTCACCGTTTTTTTTCAACTAAAATTGACTTCTCGCAACTGATCAGCGTAGTTCACGGAAATTTATGCAATATTTCATAGCAAAAGTAAATATTCCAAATTTGTGTCTTTTTCTCAAAACTGAATTCTTCCAAATAAAATTTATTTTCACCGTTTTTTTCAACTTAAATTGACTTCTCGCCACTGATCAGCGTAGTTCACGGCAATTTATGCAATATTTCATAGCAGAAGTAAATATTCCTAAAGTGTCTTTTTCTCAAAACTGAATTCTTCCAAATAAAATTTATTTTCACCGTTTTTTTTCAACTAAAATTGACTTCTCGCCACTGATCAGCGTAGTTCACGGCAATTTATGCAATTTTTCATAGCAAAAGTAAATATTCCAAATTTGTGTCTTTTTCTCAAAACTGAATTCTTCCAAATAAAATTTATTTTCACCGTTTTTTTCAACTAAAATTGACTTCTCGCCACTGATCAGCGTAGTTCACGGCAATTTATGCAATATTTCATAGCAGAAGTAAATATTCCTAATTTGTGTCTTTTTCTCAAAACTGAATTCTTCCAAATAAAATTTATTTTCACCGTTTTTTTTCAACTAAAATTGACTTCTCGCCACTGATCAGCGTAGTTCACGGCAATTTATGCAATATTTCATAGCAAAAGTAAATATTCCTAATTTGTGTCTTTTTCTCAAAACTGAATTCTTCCAAATAAAATTTATTTTCACCGTTTTTTTCAACTTAAATTGACTTCTCGCCACTGATCAGCGTAGTTCACGGCAATTTATGCAATATTTCATAGCAGAAGTAAATATTCCTAATTTGTGTCTTTTTCTCAAAACTGAATTCTTCCAAATAAAATTTATTTTCACCGTTTTTTTTCAACTAAAATTGACTTCTCGCCACTATCAGCGTAGTTCACGGCAATTTATGCAATATTTCATAGCAAAAGTAAATATTCCTAACTTGTGACTTTTTCTCAAAACTGAATTCTTCCAAATAAAATTTATTTTCACCGCTTTTTTTCAACTAAAATTGACTTCTCGCCACTGATCAGCGTAGTTCACGGCAATTTATGCAATATTTCATAGCAAAAGTAAATATTCCTAACTTGTGACTTTTTCTCAAAACTGAATTCTTCCAAATAAAATTTATTTTCACCGCTTTTTTTCAACTAAAATTGACTTCTCGCCACTGATCAGCGTAGTTCAAGGCAATTTCTGCAATATTTCATAGCAAAAGTAAATATTCCTAACTTGTGACTTTTTCTCAAAACTGAATTCTTCCAAATAAAATTTATTTTTACCGCTTTTTTTCAACTAAAATTGACTTCTCGCCACTGATCAGCGTAGTTCACGGCAATTCATGCAATATTTCATAGCAAAAGTAAATATTCCTAACTTGTGACTTTTTCTTAAAACTGAATTCTTCCAAATAAAATTTATTTTCACCTCTTTTATTCAACTAAAATTGACTTCTCGCCACTGATCAGCGTAGTTCACGGCAATTTATGCAATATTTCATAGCAGAAGTAAATATTCCTAAACTGTGTCTTTTTCTCAAAACTGAATTCTTCCAAATAAAATTTACTGTCACCGCTATTTTTCAACTAAAATTGACTTCTCGCCACTGATCAGCGTAGTTCACGGCAATTTATGCAATATTTCATAGCAAAAGTAAATATTCCTAACTTGTGACTTTTTCTCAAAACTGAATTCTTCCAAATAAAATTTATTTTCACCGCTTTTTTTCAACTAAAATTGACTTCTCGCCACTGATCAGCGTAGTTCACGGTAATTAATGCAATATTTCATAGCAGAATTCAATATTCCTAAACTGTGTTTTTTCTCAAAACTGAATTCTTCCAAATAAAATTTATTTTCACCACTTTTTTTCAACTAAAATTGACTCCTCGCCACTGATCAACGTAGTTCACGGCAATTTATGCAATATTTCATATCAAAAGTAAATATTCCTAATTTGTGTCTTTTTCTCAAAACTGAATTCTTCCAAATAAAATTTATTTTCACCGTTTTTTTTCAACTAAAATTGACTTCTCGCCACTGATCAGCGTAGTTCACGGCAATTTATGCAATATTTCATTGCAGAAGTAAATATTCCTAATTTGTGTCTTTTTCTCAAAACTGAATTCTTCCAAATAAAATTTATTTTCACCGTTTTTTTTCAACTAAAATTGACTTCCGCCACTGATCAGCGTAGTTCACGGCAATTTATGCAATATTTCATAGCAAAAGTAAATATTCCTAAACTGTCTTTTTCTCAAAACTGAATTCTTCCAAATAAAATTTATTTTCACCTCTTTTTTTCAACTAAAATTGACTTCTCGCCACTGATCAGCGTAGTTCACGGCAATTTATGCAATATTTCATTGCAGAAGAAAATTTTCCTAATTTGTGTCTTTTTCTCAAAACTGAATTCTTCGAAATAAAATGTATTTTCACCACTTTTTTTCAACTAAAATTGACTTTTCGCCACTGATCAACGTAGTTCACGGCAATTTATGCAATATTTCATATCAAAAGTAAATATTCCTAATTTGTGTCTTTTTCTCAAAACTGAATTCTTCCAAATAAAATTTATTTTCACCACTTTTTGTCAACTAAAATTGACTTCTCGCCACTGATCAACGTAGTTCACGGCAATTTATGCAATATTTCATATCAAAAGTAAATATTACTAATTTGTGTCTTTTTCTCAAAACTGAATTTTTCCAAATAAAATTTATTTTCACCGCTTTTTTTCAACTAAAATTGACTTCTCGCCACTGATCAGCGTAGTTTACGGCAATTTATGCAATATTTCATAGCAGAAGTAAATATTCCTAAACTGTGTCTTTTTCTCAAAACTGAATTCTTCCAAATAAAATTTATTTTCACCGTTTTTTTTCAACTATAATTGACTTCTCGCCACTGATCAGCGTAGTTCACGGCAATTTATGCAATATTTTAATGCAGAAGTATATATTCCTAATTTGTGTCTTTTTCTCAAAACTGAATTCTTCCAAATAAAATTTATTTTCACCGCTTTTTTTCAACTAAAATTGACTTCTCGCCACTGATCAGCGTAGTTCACGGCAATTTATGCAATATTTCATAGCAGAAGTAAATATTCCTAAAGTGTGTCTTTTTCTCAAAACTGAATTCTTCCAAATAAAATTTATTTTCACCGTTTTTTTTCAACTAAAATTGATTTCTCGCCACTGATCAGCGTAGTTCACGGCAATTTATGCAATATTTCATTGCAGAAGTAAATATTCCTAATTTGTGTCTTTTTCTCAAAACTGAATTCTTCCAAATAAAATTTATTTTCACCACTTTTTTTCAACTAAAATTGACTTCTCGCCACTGATCAACGTAGTTCACGTTAATTTATGCAATATTTCATAGCAAAACTAAATATTCCTAACTTGTGACTTTTTCTCAAAACTGAATTCTTCCAAATAAAATTTATTTTCACCGTTTTTTTTCAACTAAAATTGACTTCTCGCCACTGATCAGCGTAGTTCACGGCAATTTATGCAATATTTCATAGCAGAAGTAAATATTCCTAAACTGTGTCTTTTTCTCAAAACTGAATTCTTCCAAATAAAATTTATTTTCACCTTTTTTTTCAACTAAAATTGACTTCTCGCCACTGATCAGCGTAGTTCACGGCAATTTATGCAATATTTCATATCAGAAGTAAATATTCCTAATTTGTGTCTTTTTCTCAAAACTGAATTCTTCCAAATAAAATTTATTTTCACCGTTTTTTTGCCAACTAAAATTGACTTTTCGCCACTGATCAGCGTAGTTCACGGCAATTTATGCAATATTTCATAGCAAAAGTAAATATTACTAATTTGTGTCTTTTTCTCAAAACTGAATTCTTCCAAATAAAATTTATTTTCACCGTTTTTTTCAACTTAAATTGACTTCTCGCCACTGATCAGCGTAGTTCACGGCAATTTATGCAATATTTCATAGCAGAAGTAAATATTCCTAAAGTGTCTTTTTCTCAAAACTGAATTCTTCCAAATAAAATTTATTTTCACCGTTTTTTTTCAACTAAAATTGACTTCTCGCCACTGATCAGCGTAGTTCACGGCAATTTATGCAATTTTTCATAGCAAAAGTAAATATTCCAAATTTGTGTCTTTTTCTCAAAACTGAATTCTTCCAAATAAAATTTATTTTCACCGTTTTTTTCAACTAAAATTGACTTCTCGCCACTGATCAGCGTAGTTCACGGCAATTTATGCAATATTTCATAGCAGAAGTAAATATTCCTAATTTGTGTCTTTTTCTCAAAACTGAATTCTTCCAAATAAAATTTATTTTCACCGTTTTTTTTCAACTAAAATTGACTTCTCGCCACTGATCAGCGTAGTTCACGGCAATTTATGCAATATTGCATAGCAAAAGTAAATATTCCTAATTTGTGTCTTTTTCTCAAAACTGAATTCTTCCAAATAAAATTTATTTTCACCGTTTTTTTCAACTTAAATTGACTTCTCGCCACTGATCAGCGTAGTTCACGGCAATTTATGCAATATTTCATAGCAGAAGTAAATATTCCTAATTTGTGTCTTTTTCTCAAAACTGAATTCTTCCAAATAAAATTTATTTTCACCGTTTTTTTTCAACTAAAATTGACTTCTCGCCACTATCAGCGTAGTTCACGGCAATTTATGCAATATTTCATAGCAAAAGTAAATATTCCTAACTTGTGACTTTTTCTCAAAACTGAATTCTTCCAAATAAAATTTATTTTCACCGCTTTTTTTCAACTAAAATTGACTTCTCGCCACTGATCAGCGTAGTTCACGGCAATTTATGCAATATTTCATAGCAAAAGTAAATATTCCTAACTTGTGACTTTTTCTCAAAACTGAATTCTTCCAAATAAAATTTATTTTCACCGCTTTTTTTCAACTAAAATTGACTTCTCGCCACTGATCAGCGTAGTTCAAGGCAATTTCTGCAATATTTCATAGCAAAAGTAAATATTCCTAACTTGTGACTTTTTCTCAAAACTGAATTCTTCCAAATAAAATTTATTTTTACCGCTTTTTTTCAACTAAAATTGACTTCTCGCCACTGATCAGCGTAGTTCACGGCAATTCATGCAATATTTCATAGCAAAAGTAAATATTCCTAACTTGTGACTTTTTCTTAAAACTGAATTCTTCCAAATAAAATTTATTTTCACCTCTTTTATTCAACTAAAATTGACTTCTCGCCACTGATCAGCGTAGTTCACGGCAATTTATGCAATATTTCATAGCAGAAGTAAATATTCCTAAACTGTGTCTTTTTCTCAAAACTGAATTCTTCCAAATAAAATTTACTGTCACCGCTATTTTTCAACTAAAATTGACTTCTCGCCACTGATCAGCGTAGTTCACGGCAATTTATGCAATATTTCATAGCAAAAGTAAATATTCCTAACTTGTGACTTTTTCTCAAAACTGAATTCTTCCAAATAAAATTTATTTTCACCGCTTTTTTTCAACTAAAATTGACTTCTCGCCACTGATCAGCGTAGTTCACGGTAATTAATGCAATATTTCATAGCAGAATTCAATATTCCTAAACTGTGTCTTTTTCTCAAAACTGAATTCTTCCAAATAAAATTTATTTTCACCACTTTTTTTCAACTAAAATTGACTCCTCGCCACTGATCAACGTAGTTCACGGCAATTTATGCAATATTTCATATCAAAAGTAAATATTCCTAATTTGTGTCTTTTTCTCAAAACTGAATTCTTCCAAATAAAATTTATTTTCACCGTTTTTTTTCAACTAAAATTGACTTCTCGCCACTGATCAGCGTAGTTCACGGCAATTTATGCAATATTTCATTGCAGAAGTAAATATTCCTAATTTGTGTCTTTTTCTCAAAACTGAATTCTTCCAAATAAAATTTATTTTCACCGTTTTTTTTCAACTAAAATTGACTTCCGCCACTGATCAGCGTAGTTCACGGCAATTTATGCAATATTTCATAGCAAAAGTAAATATTCCTAAACTGTCTTTTTCTCAAAACTGAATTTTTCCAAATAAAATTTATTTTCACCTCTTTTTTTCAACTAAAATTGACTTCTCGCCACTGATCAGCGTAGTTCACGGCAATTTATGCAATATTTCATTGCAGAAGAAAATTTTCCTAATTTGTGTCTTTTTCTCAAAACTGAATTCTTCGAAATAAAATGTATTTTCACCACTTTTTTTCAACTAAAATTGACTTCTCGCCACTGATCAACGTAGTTCACGGCAATTTATGCAATATTTCATATCAAAAGTAAATATTCCTAATTTGTGTCTTTTTCTCAAAACTGAATTCTTCCAAATAAAATTTATTTTCACCACTTTTTGTCAACTAAAATTGACTTCTCGCCACTGATCAACGTAGTTCACGGCAATTTATGCAATATTTCATATCAAAAGTAAATATTACTAATTTGTGTCTTTTTCTCAAAACTGAATTTTTCCAAATAAAATTTATTTTCACCGCTTTTTTTCAACTAAAATTGACTTCTCGCCACTGATCAGCGTAGTTCACGACTATTTATGCAATATTTCATTGCAAAAATAAATATTCCTAATTTGTGTCTTTTTCTCAAAACTGAATTCTTCGAAATAAAATTTATTTTCACCGCCTTTTTTCAACTAAAATTGACCTCTCGCCACTGATCAGCGTAGATCACGACTATTTATGCAATATTTCATTGCAAAAATAAATATTCCTAATTTGTGTCTTTTTCTCAAAACTGAATTCTTCGAAAGAAAATTTATTTTCACCGCTTTTATTCAACAAAAATTGACTTCTTGCCATTGATCAGCGTAGGTCACGGCAATTTATGCACTATTTCATAGCAAAAGTAAATATTCCTAATTTGTGTCGTTTTCTCAAAACTGAATTCTTCCAAATAAAATTTATTTTCACCGCTTTTTTCAACTAAAGTTGACCTCTCTCCACTAATCAGCGTAGATCACGACTATTTATGCAATATTTCATTGCAAATATAAATATTCCTATTTTGTGTCTTTTTCTCAAAACTGAATTCTTCGAAAGAAAATTTATTTTCACCGCTTTTTTTACACTAAAATTGACTTCTCGCCACAGATAAGCGTAGTTTACGGCTAGTTGTGCAATATTTCAAGCAAAAGTAAAAATGTCTAATCTGAGTAATTTTCTCAAACCTGAATTCATCCAAATAAAAATTATTTTCACCGCTTTTATTCAACAAAAATTGACTTCTCGCATCTGATCAGCGTAGTTCACGGCTATTTATGCAATATTTCAAGCAAAAGTAAATATCTCTAATCTGAGTATTTTTCTCAATCCTGAATTCATCCAAATAAAAATTATTTTACCGCTTATATTCAACAAAAATTGACTTCTCGCCACAGATCAGCGTAGTTTACGGCTAGTTGTGCAATATATTTTAAGAAAATTAAATATCTCTAATCTGAGTATTTTTCTCAATCCTGAATTCATCCAAATAAAAATTATTTTCACCGCTTTTATTCAACAAAATTTGACTTCTCACATCTGAATAGCGTAGTTCACGGCTATTTATGCAATATTTCAAGCAAAAGTAAATATCTCTAATCTGAGTATTTTTCTCAATCCGGAATTCATCCAAATAAAATTTATATTCACCGCTTTTATTCAACTAAAATTGACTTCTCGCCACTGATCAGCGTAGTTCACGGCTATTTATGCAATATTTCAAACAAAAGTAAATATCTCTAATGTGAGTATTTTTCTCAATCCGGAATTCATCCAAATAAAAATTATTTTCACCGGTTTTATTCAACTAAAATTGACTTCTCGCATCTGATCAGCGTAGTTCACGGCTATTTATGCATTATTTCAAGCAAAAGTAAATATCTAATCTGAGTATTTTTCTGAATCCGGAATTCATCCAAATAAAATTTATATTCACCGCTTTTATTCAACTAAAATTGACTTCTCGCCACTTATCAGCGTAGTTCACGGCTATTTATGCAATATTTCATTGCAAAAATAAATATTCCTAATTTGTGTCGTTTTCTCAAAACTGAATTCTCCCAAATAAAATTTATTTTCACCGCTTTTTTCAACTAAAGTTGACCTCTCGCCACTGATCAGCGTAGATCACGACTATTTATGCAATATTTCATTGCAAAAATAAATATTCCTAATTTGTGTCTTTTTCTCAAAACTGAATGCTTAGAAAGAAAATTTATTTTCACCGCTTTTTTTCAACTAAAATTGACTTCTCGCCACAGATAACCGTAGTTTACGGCTAGTTGTGCAATATTTCAAGCAAAAGTAAAAATGTCTAATCTGAGTAATTTTCTCAATCCTGAATTCATCCAAATAAAAATTATTTTCACCGCTTTTTTTCAACTAAAATTGACTTCTCGCCACTGATCAGCGTAGTTCACGGCAATTTATGCAATATTTCATATCAAAAGTAAATATTCCTAATTTGTGTCTTTTTCTCAAAACTGAATTCTTCCAAAAAAAATTTATTTTCACCGTTTTTTTTCAACTAAAATTGACTTCTCGCCACTGATCAGCGTAGTTCACGGCAATTTATGCAATATTTCATATCAAAAGTAAATATTCCTAATTTGTGTCATTTTCTCAAAACTGAATTCTTCCAAATAAAATTTATTTCCACCGTTTTTTTTCAACTAAAATTGACTTCTCGCCACTGATCAGCGTAGTTCACGGCAATTTATGCAATATTTCATATCAGAAGTAAATATTCCTAATTTGTGTCTTTTTCTCAAAACTGAATTCTTCCAAATAAAATTTATTTTCACCGTTTTTTTGCCAACTAAAATTGACTTTTCGCCACTGATCAGCGTAGTTCACGGCAATTTATGCAATATTTCATAGCAAAAGTAAATATTACTAATTTGTGTCTTTTTCTCAAAACTGAATTCTTCCAAATAAAATTTATTTTCACCGTTTTTTTTCAACTAAAATTGACTTCTCGCCACTGATCAGCGTAGTTCACGGCAATTTATGCAATATTTCATAGCAGAAGTAAATATTCCTAAACTGTGTCTTTTTCTCAAAACTGAATTCTTTCAAATAAAATTTATTTTCACCGTTTTTTTTCAACTAAAATTGACTTCTCGCAACTGATCAGCGTAGTTCACGGAAATTTATGCAATATTTCATAGCAAAAGTAAATATTCCAAATTTGTGTCTTTTTCTCAAAACTGAATTCTTCCAAATAAAATTTATTTTCACCGTTTTTTTCAACTTAAATTGACTTCTCGCCACTGATCAGCGTAGTTCACGGCAATTTATGCAATATTTCATAGCAGAAGTAAATATTCCTAAAGTGTCTTTTTCTCAAAACTGAATTCTTCCAAATAAAATTTATTTTCACCGTTTTTTTTCAACTAAAATTGACTTCTCGCCACTGATCAGCGTAGTTCACGGCAATTTATGCAATTTTTCATAGCAAAAGTAAATATTCCAAATTTGTGTCTTTTTCTCAAAACTGAATTCTTCCAAATAAAATTTATTTTCACCGTTTTTTTCAACTAAAATTGACTTCTCGCCACTGATCAGCGTAGTTCACGGCAATTTATGCAATATTTCATAGCAGAAGTAAATATTCCTAATTTGTGTCTTTTTCTCAAAACTGAATTCTTCCAAATAAAATTTATTTTCACCGTTTTTTTTCAACTAAAATTGACTTCTCGCCACTGATCAGCGTAGTTCACGGCAATTTATGCAATATTTCATAGCAAAAGTAAATATTCCTAATTTGTGTCTTTTTCTCAAAACTGAATTCTTCCAAATAAAATTTATTTTCACCGTTTTTTTCAACTTAAATTGACTTCTCGCCACTGATCAGCGTAGTTCACGGCAATTTATGCAATATTTCATAGCAGAAGTAAATATTCCTAATTTGTGTCTTTTTCTCAAAACTGAATTCTTCCAAATAAAATTTATTTTCACCGTTTTTTTTCAACTAAAATTGACTTCTCGCCACTATCAGCGTAGTTCACGGCAATTTATGCAATATTTCATAGCAAAAGTAAATATTCCTAACTTGTGACTTTTTCTCAAAACTGAATTCTTCCAAATAAAATTTATTTTCACCGCTTTTTTTCAACTAAAATTGACTTCTCGCCACTGATCAGCGTAGTTCACGGCAATTTATGCAATATTTCATAGCAAAAGTAAATATTCCTAACTTGTGACTTTTTCTCAAAACTGAATTCTTCCAAATAAAATTTATTTTCACCGCTTTTTTTCAACTAAAATTGACTTCTCGCCACTGATCAGCGTAGTTCAAGGCAATTTCTGCAATATTTCATAGCAAAAGTAAATATTCCTAACTTGTGACTTTTTCTCAAAACTGAATTCTTCCAAATAAAATTTATTTTTACCGCTTTTTTTCAACTAAAATTGACTTCTCGCCACTGATCAGCGTAGTTCACGGCAATTCATGCAATATTTCATAGCAAAAGTAAATATTCCTAACTTGTGACTTTTTCTTAAAACTGAATTCTTCCAAATAAAATTTATTTTCACCTCTTTTATTCAACTAAAATTGACTTCTCGCCACTGATCAGCGTAGTTCACGGCAATTTATGCAATATTTCATAGCAGAAGTAAATATTCCTAAACTGTGTCTTTTTCTCAAAACTGAATTCTTCCAAATAAAATTTACTGTCACCGCTATTTTTCAACTAAAATTGACTTCTCGCCACTGATCAGCGTAGTTCACGGCAATTTATGCAATATTTCATAGCAAAAGTAAATATTCCTAACTTGTGACTTTTTCTCAAAACTGAATTCTTCCAAATAAAATTTATTTTCACCGCTTTTTTTCAACTAAAATTGACTTCTCGCCACTGATCAGCGTAGTTCACGGTAATTAATGCAATATTTCATAGCAGAATTCAATATTCCTAAACTGTGTCTTTTTCTCAAAACTGAATTCTTCCAAATAAAATTTATTTTCACCACTTTTTTTCAACTAAAATTGACTCCTCGCCACTGATCAACGTAGTTCACGGCAATTTATGCAATATTTCATATCAAAAGTAAATATTCCTAATTTGTGTCTTTTTCTCAAAACTGAATTCTTCCAAATAAAATTTATTTTCACCGTTTTTTTTCAACTAAAATTGACTTCTCGCCACTGATCAGCGTAGTTCACGGCAATTTATGCAATATTTCATTGCAGAAGTAAATATTCCTAATTTGTGTCTTTTTCTCAAAACTGAATTCTTCCAAATAAAATTTATTTTCACCGTTTTTTTTCAACTAAAATTGACTTCCGCCACTGATCAGCGTAGTTCACGGCAATTTATGCAATATTTCATAGCAAAAGTAAATATTCCTAAACTGTCTTTTTCTCAAAACTGAATTCTTCCAAATAAAATTTATTTTCACCTCTTTTTTTCAACTAAAATTGACTTCTCGCCACTGATCAGCGTAGTTCACGGCAATTTATGCAATATTTCATTGCAGAAGAAAATTTTCCTAATTTGTGTCTTTTTCTCAAAACTGAATTCTTCGAAATAAAATGTATTTTCACCACTTTTTTTCAACTAAAATTGACTTCTCGCCACTGATCAACGTAGTTCACGGCAATTTATGCAATATTTCATATCAAAAGTAAATATTCCTAATTTGTGTCTTTTTCTCAAAACTGAATTCTTCCAAATAAAATTTATTTTCACCACTTTTTGTCAACTAAAATTGACTTCTCGCCACTGATCAACGTAGTTCACGGCAATTTATGCAATATTTCATATCAAAAGTAAATATTACTAATTTGTGTCTTTTTCTCAAAACTGAATTTTTCCAAATAAAATTTATTTTCACCGCTTTTTTTCAACTAAAATTGACTTCTCGCCACTGATCAGCGTAGTTTACGGCAATTTATGCAATATTTCATAGCAGAAGTAAATATTCCTAAACTGTGTCTTTTTCTCAAAACTGAATTCTTCCAAATAAAATTTATTTTCACCGTTTTTTTTCAACTATAATTGACTTCTCGCCACTGATCAGCGTAGTTCACGGCAATTTATGCAATATTTTAATGCAGAAGTATATATTCCTAATTTGTGTCTTTTTCTCAAAACTGAATTCTTCCAAATAAAATTTATTTTCACCGCTTTTTTTCAACTAAAATTGACTTCTCGCCACTGATCAGCGTAGTTCACGGCAATTTATGCAATATTTCATAGCAGAAGTAAATATTCCTAAAGTGTGTCTTTTTCTCAAAACTGAATTCTTCCAAATAAAATTTATTTTCACCGTTTTTTTTCAACTAAAATTGATTTCTCGCCACTGATCAGCGTAGTTCACGGCAATTTATGCAATATTTCATTGCAGAAGTAAATATTCCTAATTTGTGTCTTTTTCTCAAAACTGAATTCTTCCAAATAAAATTTATTTTCACCACTTTTTTTCAACTAAAATTGACTTCTCGCCACTGATCAACGTAGTTCACGTTAATTTATGCAATATTTCATAGCAAAACTAAATATTCCTAACTTGTGACTTTTTCTCAAAACTGAATTCTTCCAAATAAAATTTATTTTCACCGTTTTTTTTCAACTAAAATTGACTTCTCGCCACTGATCAGCGTAGTTCACGGCAATTTATGCAATATTTCATAGCAGAAGTAAATATTCCTAAACTGTGTCTTTTTCTCAAAACTGAATTCTTCCAAATAAAATTTATTTTCACCTTTTTTTTCAACTAAAATTGACTTCTCGCCACTGATCAGCGTAGTTCACGGCAATTTATGCAATATTTCATATCAGAAGTAAATATTCCTAATTTGTGTCTTTTTCTCAAAACTGAATTCTTCCAAATAAAATTTATTTTCACCGTTTTTTTGCCAACTAAAATTGACTTTTCGCCACTGATCAGCGTAGTTCACGGCAATTTATGCAATATTTCATAGCAAAAGTAAATATTACTAATTTGTGTCTTTTTCTCAAAACTGAATTCTTCCAAATAAAATTTATTTTCACCGTTTTTTTTCAACTAAAATTGACTTCTCGCCACTGATCAGCGTAGTTCACGGCAATTTATGCAATATTTCATAGCAGAAGTAAATATTCCTAAACTGTGTCTTTTTCTCAAAACTGAATTCTTTCAAATAAAATTTATTTTCACCGTTTTTTTTCAACTAAAATTGACTTCTCGCAACTGATCAGCGTAGTTCACGGAAATTTATGCAATATTTCATAGCAAAAGTAAATATTCCAAATTTGTGTCTTTTTCTCAAAACTGAATTCTTCCAAATAAAATTTATTTTCACCGTTTTTTTCAACTTAAATTGACTTCTCGCCACTGATCAGCGTAGTTCACGGCAATTTATGCAATATTTCATAGCAGAAGTAAATATTCCTAAAGTGTCTTTTTCTCAAAACTGAATTCTTCCAAATAAAATTTATTTTCACCGTTTTTTTTCAACTAAAATTGACTTCTCGCCACTGATCAGCGTAGTTCACGGCAATTTATGCAATTTTTCATAGCAAAAGTAAATATTCCAAATTTGTGTCTTTTTCTCAAAACTGAATTCTTCCAAATAAAATTTATTTTCACCGTTTTTTTCAACTAAAATTGACTTCTCGCCACTGATCAGCGTAGTTCACGGCAATTTATGCAATATTTCATAGCAGAAGTAAATATTCCTAATTTGTGTCTTTTTCTCAAAACTGAATTCTTCCAAATAAAATTTATTTTCACCGTTTTTTTTCAACTAAAATTGACTTCTCGCCACTGATCAGCGTAGTTCACGGCAATTTATGCAATATTTCATAGCAAAAGTAAATATTCCTAATTTGTGTCTTTTTCTCAAAACTGAATTCTTCCAAATAAAATTTATTTTCACCGTTTTTTTCAACTTAAATTGACTTCTCGCCACTGATCAGCGTAGTTCACGGCAATTTATGCAATATTTCATAGCAGAAGTAAATATTCCTAATTTGTGTCTTTTTCTCAAAACTGAATTCTTCCAAATAAAATTTATTTTCACCGTTTTTTTTCAACTAAAATTGACTTCTCGCCACTATCAGCGTAGTTCACGGCAATTTATGCAATATTTCATAGCAAAAGTAAATATTCCTAACTTGTGACTTTTTCTCAAAACTGAATTCTTCCAAATAAAATTTATTTTCACCGCTTTTTTTCAACTAAAATTGACTTCTCGCCACTGATCAGCGTAGTTCACGGCAATTTATGCAATATTTCATAGCAAAAGTAAATATTCCTAACTTGTGACTTTTTCTCAAAACTGAATTCTTCCAAATAAAATTTATTTTCACCGCCTTTTTCCAACTAAAATTGACTTCTCGCCACTGATCAGCGTAGTTCAAGGCAATTTCTGCAATATTTCATAGCAAAAGTAAATATTCCTAACTTGTGACTTTTTCTCAAAACTGAATTCTTCCAAATAAAATTTATTTTTACCGCTTTTTTTCAACTAAAATTGACTTCTCGCCACTGATCAGCGTAGTTCACGGCAATTCATGCAATATTTCATAGCAAAAGTAAATATTCCTAACTTGTGACTTTTTCTTAAAACTGAATTCTTCCAAATAAAATTTATTTTCACCTCTTTTATTCAACTAAAATTGACTTCTCGCCACTGATCAGCGTAGTTCACGGCAATTTATGCAATATTTCATAGCAGAAGTAAATATTCCTAAACTGTGTCTTTTTCTCAAAACTGAATTCTTCCAAATAAAATTTACTGTCACCGCTATTTTTCAACTAAAATTGACTTCTCGCCACTGATCAGCGTAGTTCACGGCAATTTATGCAATATTTCATAGCAAAAGTAAATATTCCTAACTTGTGACTTTTTCTCAAAACTGAATTCTTCCAAATAAAATTTATTTTCACCGCTTTTTTTCAACTAAAATTGACTTCTCGCCACTGATCAGCGTAGTTCACGGTAATTAATGCAATATTTCATAGCAGAATTCAATATTCCTAAACTGTGTCTTTTTCTCAAAACTGAATTCTTCCAAATAAAATTTATTTTCACCACTTTTTTTCAACTAAAATTGACTCCTCGCCACTGATCAACGTAGTTCACGGCAATTTATGCAATATTTCATATCAAAAGTAAATATTCCTAATTTGTGTCTTTTTCTCAAAACTGAATTCTTCCAAATAAAATTTATTTTCACCGTTTTTTTTCAACTAAAATTGACTTCTCGCCACTGATCAGCGTAGTTCACGGCAATTTATGCAATATTTCATTGCAGAAGTAAATATTCCTAATTTGTGTCTTTTTCTCAAAACTGAATTCTTCCAAATAAAATTTATTTTCACCGTTTTTTTTCAACTAAAATTGACTTCCGCCACTGATCAGCGTAGTTCACGGCAATTTATGCAATATTTCATAGCAAAAGTAAATATTCCTAAACTGTCTTTTTCTCAAAACTGAATTTTTCCAAATAAAATTTATTTTCACCTCTTTTTTTCAACTAAAATTGACTTCTCGCCACTGATCAGCGTAGTTCACGGCAATTTATGCAATATTTCATTGCAGAAGAAAATTTTCCTAATTTGTGTCTTTTTCTCAAAACTGAATTCTTCGAAATAAAATGTATTTTCACCACTTTTTTTCAACTAAAATTGACTTCTCGCCACTGATCAACGTAGTTCACGGCAATTTATGCAATATTTCATATCAAAAGTAAATATTCCTAATTTGTGTCTTTTTCTCAAAACTGAATTCTTCCAAATAAAATTTATTTTCACCACTTTTTGTCAACTAAAATTGACTTCTCGCCACTGATCAACGTAGTTCACGGCAATTTATGCAATATTTCATATCAAAAGTAAATATTACTAATTTGTGTCTTTTTCTCAAAACTGAATTTTTCCAAATAAAATTTATTTTCACCGCTTTTTTTCAACTAAAATTGACTTCTCGCCACTGATCAGCGTAGTTTACGGCAATTTATGCAATATTTCATAGCAGAAGTAAATATTCCTAAACTGTGTCTTTTTCTCAAAACTGAATTCTTCCAAATAAAATTTATTTTCACCGTTTTTTTTCAACTATAATTGACTTCTCGCCACTGATCAGCGTAGTTCACGGCAATTTATGCAATATTTTAATGCAGAAGTATATATTCCTAATTTGTGTCTTTTTCTCAAAACTGAATTCTTCCAAATAAAATTTATTTTCACCGCTTTTTTTCAACTAAAATTGACTTCTCGCCACTGATCAGCGTAGTTCACGGCAATTTATGCAATATTTCATAGCAGAAGTAAATATTCCTAAAGTGTGTCTTTTTCTCAAAACTGAATTCTTCCAAATAAAATTTATTTTCACCGTTTTTTTTCAACTAAAATTGATTTCTCGCCACTGATCAGCGTAGTTCACGGCAATTTATGCAATATTTCATTGCAGAAGTAAATATTCCTAATTTGTGTCTTTTTCTCAAAACTGAATTCTTCCAAATAAAATTTATTTTCACCACTTTTTTTCAACTAAAATTGACTTCTCGCCACTGATCAACGTAGTTCACGTTAATTTATGCAATATTTCATAGCAAAACTAAATATTCCTAACTTGTGACTTTTTCTCAAAACTGAATTCTTCCAAATAAAATTTATTTTCACCGTTTTTTTTCAACTAAAATTGACTTCTCGCCACTGATCAGCGTAGTTCACGGCAATTTATGCAATATTTCATAGCAGAAGTAAATATTCCTAAACTGTGTCTTTTTCTCAAAACTGAATTCTTCCAAATAAAATTTATTTTCACCTTTTTTTTCAACTAAAATTGACTTCTCGCCACTGATCAGCGTAGTTCACGGCTATTTATGCAATATTTCATAGCAAAAGTAAATATTCCTAATTTGTGTCTTTTTCTCAGAACTGAATTTTTCCAAATAAAATTTATTTTCACCGTTTGTTTTCAACTAAAATGGACTTCTCGCCACTGATCAGCGTAGTTCACGACTATTTATGCAATATTTCATTGCAAAAATAAATATTCCTAATTTGTGTCTTTTTCTCAAAACTGAATTCTTCGAAAGAAAATTTATTTTCACCGCTTTTATTCAACAAAAATTGACTTCTTGCCATTGATCAGCGTAGGTCACGGCAATTTATGCACTATTTCATAGCAAAAGTAAATATTCCTAATTTGTGTCGTTTTCTCAAAACTGAATTCTTCCAAATAAAATTTATTTTCACCGCTTTTTTCAACTAAAGTTGACCTCTCTCCACTGATCAGCGTAGATCACGACTATTTATGCAATATTTCATTGCAAATATAAATATTCCTATTTTGTGTCTTTTTCTCAAAACTGAATTCTTCGAAAGAAAATTTATTTTCACCGCTTTTTTTACACTAAAATTGACTTCTCGCCACAGATAAGCGTAGTTTACGGCTAGTTGTGCAATATTTCAAGCAAAAGTAAAAATGTCTAATCTGAGTAATTTTCTCAAACCTGAATTCATCCAAATAAAAATTATTTTCACCGCTTTTATTCAACAAAAATTGACTTCTCGCATCTGATCAGCGTAGTTCACGGCTATTTATGCAATATTTCAAGCAAAAGTAAATATCTCTAATCTGAGTATTTTTCTCAATCCTGAATTCATCCAAATAAAAATTATTTTACCGCTTATATTCAACAAAAATTGACTTCTCGCCACAGATCAGCGTAGTTTACGGCTAGTTGTGCAATATATTTTAAGAAAATTAAATATCTCTAATCTGAGTATTTTTCTCAATCCTGAATTCATCCAAATAAAAATTATTTTACCGCTTTTATTCAACAAAATTTGACTTCTCACATCTGAATAGCGTAGTTCACGGCTATTTATGCAATATTACAAGCAAAAGTAAATATCTCTAATCTGAGTATTTTTCTCAATCCGGAATTCATCCAAATAAAATTTATATTCACCGCTTTTATTCAACTAAAATTGACTTCTCGCCACTGATCAGGGTAGTTCACGGCTATTTATGCAATATTTCAAACAAAAGTAAATATCTCTAATGTGAGTATTTTTCTCAATCCGGAATTCATCCAAATAAAAATTATTTTCACCGGTTTTATTCAACTAAAATTGACTTCTCGCATCTGATCAGCGTAGTTCACGGCTATTTATGCAATATTTCAAGCAAAAGTAAATATCTCTAATCTGAGTATTTTTCTCAATCCGGAATTCATCCAAATAAAATTTATATTCACCGCTTTTATTCAACTAAAATTGACTTCTCGCCACTTATCAGCGTAGTTCACGGCTATTTATGCAATATTTCATTGCAAAAATAAATATTCCTAATTTGTGTCGTTTTCTCAAAACTGAATTCTCCCAAATAAAATTTATTTTCACCGCTTTTTTCAACTAAAGTTGACCTCTCGCCACTGATCAGCGTAGATCACGACTATTTATGCAATATTTCATTGCAAAAATAAATATTCCTAATTTGTGTCTTTTTCTCAAAACTGAATGCTTCGAAAGAAAATTTATTTTCACCGCTTTTTTTCAACTAAAATTGACTTCTCGCCACAGATAACCGTAGTTTACGGCTAGTTGTGCAATATTTCAAGCAAAAGTAAAAATGTCTAATCTGAGTAATTTTCTCAATCCTGAATTCATGCAAATAAAAATTATTTTCACCGCTTTTTTTCAACTAAAATTGACTTCTCGCCACTGATCAGCGTAGTTCACGGCAATTTATGCAATATTTCATATCAAAAGTAAATATTCCTAATTTGTGTCTTTTTCTCAAAACTGAATTCTTCCAAAAAAAATTTATTTTCACCGTTTTTTTTCAACTAAAATTGACTTCTCGCCACTGATCAGCGTAGTTCACGGCAATTTATGCAATATTTCATATCAAAAGTAAATATTCCTAATTTGTGTCATTTTCTCAAAACTGAATTCTTCCAAATAAAATTTATTTTCACCGTTTTTTTTCAACTAAAATTGACTTCTCGCCACTGATCAGCGTAGTTCACGGCAATTTATGCAATATTTCATATCAGAAGTAAATATTCCTAATTTGTGTCTTTTTCTCAAAACTGAATTCTTCCAAATAAAATTTATTTTCACCGTTTTTTTGCCAACTAAAATTGACTTTTCGCCACTGATCAGCGTAGTTCACGGCAATTTATGCAATATTTCATAGCAGAAGTAAATATTCCTAAAGTGTGTCTTTTTCTCAAAACTGAATTCTTCCAAATAAAATTTATTTTCACCGTTTTTTTTCAACTAAAATTGACTTCTCGCCACTGATCAGCGTAGTTCACGGCAATTTATGCAATATTTCATAGCAAAAGTAAATATTCCAAATTTGTGTCTTTTTCTCAAAACTGAATTCTTCCAAATAAAATTTATTTTCACCGTTTTTTTCAACTAAAATTGACTTCTCGCCACTGATCAGCGTAGTTCACGGCAATTTATGCAATATTTCATAGCAGAAGTAAATATTCCTAATTTGTGTCTTTTTCTCAAAACTGAGTTCTTCCAAATAAAATTTATTTTCACCGTTTTTTTTCAACTAAAATTGACTTCTCGCCACTGATCAGCGTAGTTCACGGCAATTTATGCAATATTTCATAGCAAAAGTAAATATTCCTAATTTGTGTCTTTTTCTCAAAACTGAATTCTTCCAAATAAAATTTATTTTCACCGTTTTTTTCAACTTAAATTGACTTCTCGCCACTGATCAGCGTAGTTCACGGCAATTTATGCAATATTTCATAGCAGAAGTAAATATTCCTAATTTGTGTCTTTTTCTCAAAACTGAATTCTTCCAAATAAAATTTATTTTCACCGTTTTTTTTCAATTAAAATTGACTTCTCGCCACTATCAGCGTAGTTCACGGCAATTTATGCAATATTTCATAGCAAAAGTAAATATTCCTAACTTGTGACTTTTTCTCAAAACTGAATTCTTCCAAATAAAATTTATTTTCACCGCTTTTTTTCAACTAAAATTGACTTCTCGCCACTGATCAGCGTAGTTCACGGCAATTTATGCAATATTTCATAGCAAAAGTAAATATTCCTAACTTGTGACTTTTTCTCAAAACTGAATTCTTCCAAATAAAATTTATTTTCACCGCTTTTTTTCAACTAAAATTGACTTCTCGCCACTGATCAGCGTAGTTCAAGGCAATTTCTGCAATATTTCATAGCAAAAGTAAATATTCCTAACTTGTGACTTTTTCTCAAAACTGAATTCTTCCAAATAAAATTTATTTTTACCGCTTTTTTTCAACTAAAATTGACTTCTCGCCACTGATCAGCGTAGTTCACGGCAATTCATGCAATATTTCATAGCAAAAGTAAATATTCCTAACTTGTGACTTTTTCTTAAAACTGAATTCTTCCAAATAAAATTTATTTTCACCTCTTTTATTCAACTAAAATTGACTTCTCGCCACTGATCAGCGTAGTTCACGGCAATTTATGCAATATTTCATAGCAGAAGTAAATATTCCTAAACTGTGTCTTTTTCTCAAAACTGAATTCTTCCAAATAAAATTTACTGTCACCGCTATTTTTCAACTAAAATTGACTTCTCGCCACTGATCAGCGTAGTTCACGGCAATTTATGCAATATTTCATAGCAAAAGTAAATATTCCTTACTTGTGACTTTTTCTCAAAACTGAATTCTTCCAAATAAAATTTATTTTCACCGCTTTTTTTCAACTAAAATTGACTTCTCGCCACTGATCAGCGTAGTTCACGGTAATTAATGCAATATTTCATAGCAGAATTCAATATTCCTAAACTGTGTCTTTTTCTCAAAACTGAATTCTTCCAAATAAAATTTATTTTCACCACTTTTTTTCAACTAAAATTGACTCCTCGCCACTGATCAACGTAGTTCACGGCAATTTATGCAATATTTCATATCAAAAGTAAATATTCCTAATTTGTGTCTTTTTCTCAAAACTGAATTCTTCCAAATAAAATTTATTTTCACCGTTTTTTTTCAACTAAAATTGACTTCTCGCCACTGATCAGCGTAGTTCACGGCAATTTATGCAATATTTCATTGCAGAAGTAAATATTCCTAATTTGTGTCTTTTTCTCAAAACTGAATTCTTCCAAATAAAATTTATTTTCACCGTTTTTTTTCAACTAAAATTGACTTCCGCCACTGATCAGCGTAGTTCACGGCAATTTATGCAATATTTCATAGCAAAAGTAAATATTCCTAAACTGTCTTTTTCTCAAAACTGAATTCTTCCAAATAAAATTTATTTTCACCTCTTTTTTTCAACTAAAATTGACTTCTCGCCACTGATCAGCGTAGTTCACGGCAATTTATGCAATATTTCATTGCAGAAGAAAATTTTCCTAATTTGTGTCTTTTTCTCAAAACTGAATTCTTCGAAATAAAATGTATTTTCACCACTTTTTTTCAACTAAAATTGACTTCTCGCCACTGATCAACGTAGTTCACGGCAATTTATGCAATATTTCATATCAAAAGTAAATATTCCTAATTTGTGTCTTTTTCACAAAACTGAATTCTTCCAAATAAAATTTATTTTCACCACTTTTTGTCAACTAAAATTGACTTCTCGCCACTGATCCACGTAGTTCACGGCAATTTATGCAATATTTCATATCAAAAGTAAATATTACTAATTTGTGTCTTTTTCTCAAAACTGAATTTTTCCAAATAAAATTTATTTTCACCGCTTTTTTTCAACTAAAATTGACTTCTCGCCACTGATCAGCGTAGTTTACGGCAATTTATGCAATATTTCATAGCAGAAGTAAATATTCCTAAACTGTGTCTTTTTCTCAAAACTGAATTCTTCCAAATAAAATTTATTTTCACCGTTTTTTTTCAATTAAAATTGACTTCTCGCCACTGATCAGCGTAGTTCACGGCAATTTATGCAATATTTTAATGCAGAAGTATATATTCCTAATTTGTGTCTTTTTCTCAAAACTGAATTCTTCCAAATAAAATTTATTTTCACCGCTTTTTTTCAACTAAAATTGACTTCTCGCCACTGATCAGCGTAGTTCACGGCAATTTATGCAATATTTCATAGCAGAAGTAAATATTCCTAAAGTGTGTCTTTTTCTCAAAACTGAATTCTTCCAAATAAAATTTATTTTCACCGTTTTTTTTCAACTAAAATTGATTTCTCGCCACTGATCAGCGTAGTTCACGGCAATTTATGCAATATTTCATTGCAGAAGTAAATATTCCTAATTTGTGTCTTTTTCTCAAAACTGAATTCTTCCAAATAAAATTTATTTTCACCACTTTTTTTCAACTAAAATTGACTTCTCGCCACTGATCAACGTAGTTCACGTTAATTTATGCAATATTTCATAGCAAAACTAAATATTCCTAACTTGTGACTTTTTCTCAAAACTGAATTCTTCCAAATAAAATTTATTTTCACCGTTTTTTTTCAACTAAAATTGACTTCTCGCCACTGATCAGCGTAGTTCACGGCAATTTATGCAATATTTCATAGCAGAAGTAAATATTCCTAAACTGTGTCTTTTTCTCAAAACTGAATTCTTCCAAATAAAATTTATTTTCACCTTTTTTTTCAACTAAAATTGACTTCTCGCCACTGATCAGCGTAGTTCACGGCTATTTATGCAATATTTCATAGCAAAAGTAAATATTCCTAATTTGTGTCTTTTTCTCAGAACTGAATTTTTCCAAATAAAATTTATTTTCACCGTTTGTTTTCAACTAAAATGGACTTCTCGCCACTGATCAGCGTAGTTCACGACTATTTATGCAATATTTCATTGCAAAAATAAATATTCCTAATTTGTGTCTTTTTCTCAAAACTGAATTCTTCGAAAGAAAATTTATTTTCACCGCTTTTATTCAACAAAAATTGACTTCTTGCCATTGATCAGCGTAGGTCACGGCAATTTATGCACTATTTCATAGCAAAAGTAAATATTCCTAATTTGTGTCGTTTTCTCAAAACTGAATTCTTCCAAATAAAATTTATTTTCACCGCTTTTTTCAACTAAAGTTGACCTCTCTCCACTGATCAGCGTAGATCACGACTATTTATGCAATATTTCATTGCAAATATAAATATTCCTATTTTGTGTCTTTTTCTCAAAACTGAATTCTTCGAAAGAAAATTTATTTTCACCGCTTTTTTTACACTAAAATTGACTTCTCGCCACAGATAAGCGTAGTTTACGGCTAGTTGTGCAATATTTCAAGCAAAAGTAAAAATGTCTAATCTGAGTAATTTTCTCAAACCTGAATTCATCCAAATAAAAATTATTTTCACCGCTTTTATTCAACAAAAATTGACTTCTCGCATCTGATCAGCGTAGTTCACGGCTATTTATGCAATATTTCAAGCAAAAGTTAATATCTCTAATCTGAGTATTTTTCTCAATCCTGAATTCATCCAAATAAAAATTATTTTACCGCTTATATTCAACAAAAATTGACTTCTCGCCACAGATCAGCGTAGTTTACGGCTAGTTGTGCAATATATTTTAAGAAAATTAAATATCTCTAATCTGAGTATTTTTCTCAATCCTGAATTCATCCAAATAAAAATTATTTTCACCGCTTTTATTCAACAAAATTTGACTTCTCACATCTGAATAGCGTAGTTCACGGCTATTTATGCAATATTTCAAGCAAAAGTAAATATCTCTAATCTGAGTATTTTTCTCAATCCGGAATTCATCCAAATAAAATTTATATTCACCGCTTTTATTCAACTAAAATTGACTTCTCGCCACTGATCAGCGTAGTTCACGGCTATTTATGCAATATTTCAAACAAAAGTAAATATCTCTAATGTGAGTATTTTTCTCAATCCGGAATTCATCCAAATAAAAATTATTTTCACCGGTTTTATTCAACTAAAATTGACTTCTCGCATCTGATCAGCGTAGTTCACGGCTATTTATGCAATATTTCAAGCAAAAGTAAATATCTCTAATCTGAGTATTTTTCTCAATCCGGAATTCATCCAAATAAAATTTATATTCACCGCTTTTATTCAACTAAAATTGACTTCTCGCCACTTATCAGCGTAGTTCACGGCTATTTATGCAATATTTCATTGCAAAAATAAATATTCCTAATTTGTGTCGTTTTCTCAAAACTGAATTCTCCCAAATAAAATTTATTTTCACCGCTTTTTTCAACTAAAGTTGACCTCTCGCCACTGATCAGCGTAGATCACGACTATTTATGCAATATTTCATTGCAAAAATAAATATTCCTAATTTGTGTCTTTTTCTCAAAACTGAATGCTTCGAAAGAAAATTTATTTTCACCGCTTTTTTTCAACTAAAATTGACTTCTCGCCACAGATAACCGTAGTTTACGGCTAGTTGTGCAATATTTCAAGCAAAAGTAAAAATGTCTAATCTGAGTAATTTTCTCAATCCTGAATTCATCCAAATAAAAATTATTTTCACCGCTTTTTTTCAACTAAAATTGACTTCTCGCCACTGATCAGCGTAGTTCACGGCAATTTATGCAATATTTCATATCAAAAGTAAATATTCCTAATTTGTGTCTTTTTCTCAAAACTGAATTCTTCCAAAAAAAATTTATTTTCACCGTTTTTTTTCAACTAAAATTGACTTCTCGCCACTGATCAGCGTAGTTCACGGCAATTTATGCAATATTTCATATCAAAAGTAAATATTCCTAATTTGTGTCATTTTCTCAAAACTGAATTCTTCCAAATAAAATTTATTTTCACCGTTTTTTTTCAACTAAAATTGACTTCTCGCCACTGATCAGCGTAGTTCACGGCAATTTATGCAATATTTCATATCAGAAGTAAATATTCCTAATTTGTGTCTTTTTCTCAAAACTGAATTCTTCCAAATAAAATTTCTTTTCACCGTTTTTTTGCCAACTAAAATTGACTTTTCGCCACTGATCAGCGTAGTTCACGGCAATTTATGCAATATTTCATAGCAAAAGTAAATATTACTAATTTGTGTCTTTTTCTCAAAACTGAATTCTTCCAAATAAAATTTATTTTCACCGTTTTTTTTCAACTAAAATTGACTTCTCGCCACTGATCAGCGTAGTTCACGGCAATTTATGCAATATTTCATAGCAGAAGTAAATATTCCTAAACTGTGTCTTTTTCTCAAAACTGAATTCTTTCAAATAAAATTTATTTTCACCGTTTTTTTTCAACTAAAATTGACTTCTCGCAACTGATCAGCGTAGTTCACGGAAATTTATGCAATATTTCATAGCAAAAGTAAATATTCCAAATTTGTGTCTTTTTCTCAAAACTGAATTCTTCCAAATAAAATTTATTTTCACCGTTTTTTTCAACTTAAATTGACTTCTCGCCACTGATCAGCGTAGTTCACGGCAATTTATGCAATATTTCATAGCAGAAGTAAATATTCCTAAAGTGTGTCTTTTTCTCAAAACTGAATTCTTCCAAATAAAATTTATTTTCACCGCTTTTTTTAAACTAAAATTGACTTCTCGCCACTGATCAGCGTAGTTCACGGCAATTTATGCAATATTTCATAGCAAAAGTAAATATTCCAAATTTGTGTCTTTTTCTCAAAACTGAATTCTTCCAAATAAAATTTATTTTCACCGTTTTTTTCAACTTAAATTGACTTCTCGCCACTGATCAGCGTAGTTCACGGCAATTTATGCAATATTTCATTGCAGAAGTAAATATTCCTAATTTGTGTCTTTTTCTCAAAACTGAATTCTTCCAAATAAAATTTATTTTCACCGTTTTTTTTCAACTAAAATTGACTTCCGCCACTGATCAGCGTAGTTCACGGCAATTTATGCAATATTTCATAGCAAAAGTAAATATTCCTAAACTGTCTTTTTCTCAAAACTGAATTCTTCCAAATAAAATTTATTTTCACCTCTTTTTTTCAACTAAAATTGACTTCTCGCCACTGATCAGCGTAGTTCACGGCAATTTATGCAATATTTCATTGCAGAAGAAAATTTTCCTAATTTGTGTCTTTTTCTCAAAACTGAATTCTTCGAAATAAAATGTATTTTCACCACTTTTTTTCAACTAAAATTGACTTCTCGCCACTGATCAACGTAGTTCACGGCAATTTATGCAATATTTCATATCAAAAGTAAATATTCCTAATTTGTGTCTTTTTCTCAAAACTGAATTCTTCCAAATAAAATTTATTTTCACCACTTTTTGTCAACTAAAATTGACTTCTCGCCACTGATCAACGTAGTTCACGGCAATTTATGCAATATTTCATATCAAAAGTAAATATTACTAATTTGTGTCTTTTTCTCATAACTGAATTTTTCCAAATAAAATTTATTTTCACCTCTTTTTTTCAACTAAAATTGACTTCTCGCCACTGATCAGCGTAGTTTACGGCAATTTATGCAATATTTCATAGCAGAAGTAAATATTCCTAAACTGTGTCTTTTTCTCAAAACTGAATTCTTCCAAATAAAATTTATTTTCACCGTTTTTTTTCAATTAAAATTGACTTCTCGCCACTGATCAGCGTAGTTCACGGCAATTTATGCAATATTTTAATGCAGAAGTATATATTCCTAATTTGTGTCTTTTTCTCAAAACTGAATTCTTCCAAATAAAATTTATTTTCACCGCTTTTTTCAACTAAAGTTGACCTCTCTCCACTGATCAGCGTAGATCACGACTATTTATGCAATATTTCATTGCAAATATAAATATTCCTATTTTGTGTCTTTTTCTCAAAACTGAATTCTTCGAAAGAAAATTTATTTTCACCGCTTTTTTTACACTAAAATTGACTTCTCGCCACAGATAAGCGTAGTTTACGGCTAGTTGTGCAATATTTCAAGCAAAAGTAAAAATGTCTAATCTGAGTAATTTTCTCAAACCTGAATTCATCCAAATAAAAATTATTTTCACCGCTTTTATTCAACAAAAATTGACTTCTCGCATCTGATCAGCGTAGTTCACGGCTATTTATGCAATATTTCAAGCAAAAGTTAATATCTCTAATCTGAGTATTTTTCTCAATCCTGAATTCATCCAAATAAAAATTATTTTACCGCTTATATTCAACAAAAATTGACTTCTCGCCACAGATCAGCGTAGTTTACGGCTAGTTGTGCAATATATTTTAAGAAAATTAAATATCTCTAATCTGAGTATTTTTCTCAATCCTGAATTCATCCAAATAAAAATTATTTTCACCGCTTTTATTCAACAAAATTTGACTTCTCACATCTGAATAGCGTAGTTCACGGCTATTTATGCAATATTTCAAGCAAAAGTAAATATCTCTAATCTGAGTATTTTTCTCAATCCGGAATTCATCCAAATAAAATTTATATTCACCGCTTTTATTCAACTAAAATTGACTTCTCGCCACTGATCAGCGTAGTTCACGGCTATTTATGCAATTTTTCAAACAAAAGTAAATATCTCTAATGTGAGTATTTTTCTCAATCCGGAATTCATCCAAATAAAAATTATTTTCACCGGTTTTATTCAACTAAAATTGACTTCTCGCATCTGATCAGCGTAGTTCACGGCTATTTATGCAATATTTCAAGCAAAAGTAAATATCTCTAATCTGAGTATTTTTCTCAATCCGGAATTCATCCAAATAAAATTTATATTCACCGCTTTTATTCAACTAAAATTGACTTCTCGCCACTTATCAGCGTAGTTCACGGCTATTTATGCAATATTTCATTGCAAAAATAAATATTCCTAATTTGTGTCGTTTTCTCAAAACTGAATTCTCCCAAATAAAATTTATTTTCACCGCTTTTTTCAACTAAAGTTGACCTCTCGCCACTGATCAGCGTAGATCACGACTATTTATGCAATATTTCATTGCAAAAATAAATATTCCTAATTTGTGTCTTTTTCTCAAAACTGAATGCTTCGAAAGAAAATTTATTTTCACCGCTTTTTTTCAACTAAAATTGACTTCTCGCCACAGATAACCGTAGTTTACGGCTAGTTGTGCAATATTTCAAGCAAAAGTAAAAATGTCTAATCTGAGTAATTTTCTCAATCCTGAATTCATCCAAATAAAAATTATTTTCACCGCTTTTTTTCAACTAAAATTGACTTCTCGCCACTGATCAGCGTAGTTCACGGCAATTTATGCAATATTTCATATCAAAAGTAAATATTCCTAATTTGTGTCTTTTTCTCAAAACTGAATTCTTCCAAAAAAAATTTATTTTCACCGTTTTTTTTCAACTAAAATTGACTTCTCGCCACTGATCAGCGTAGTTCACGGCAATTTATGCAATATTTCATATCAAAAGTAAATATTCCTAATTTGTGTCATTTTCTCAAAACTGAATTCTTCCAAATAAAATTTATTTTCACCGTTTTTTTTCAACTAAAATTGACTTCTCGCCACTGATCAGCGTAGTTCACGGCAATTTATGCAATATTTCATATCAGAAGTAAATATTCCTAATTTGTGTCTTTTTCTCAAAACTGAATTCTTCCAAATAAAATTTATTTTCACCGTTTTTTTGCAGCTTAAAATTGACTTTTCGCCACTGATCAGCGTAGTTCACGGCAATTTATGCAATATTTCATAGCAAAAGTAAATATTCCAAATTTGTGTCTTTTTCTCAAAACTGAATTCTTCCAAATAAAATTTATTTTCACCGTTTTTTTCAACTAAAATTGACTTCTCGCCACTGATCAGCGTAGTTCACGGCAATTTATGCAACATTTCATAGCAGAAGTAAATATTCCTAATTTGTGTCTTTTTCTCAAAACTGAATTCTTCCAAATAAAATTTATTTTCACCGTTTTTTTTCAACTAAAATTGACTTCTCGCCACTGATCAGCGTAGTTCACGGCAATTTATGCAATATTTCATAGCAAAAGTAAATATTCCTAATTTGTGTCTTTTTCTCAAAACTGAATTCTTCCAAATAAAATTTATTTTCACCGTTTTTTTCAACTTAAATTGACTTCTCGCCACTGATCAGCGTAGTTCACGGCAATTTATGCAATATTTCATAGCAGAAGTAAATATTCCTAATTTGTGTCTTTTTCTCAAAACTGAATTCTTCCAAATAAAATTTATTTTCACCGTTTTTTTTCAATTAAAATTGACTTCTCGCCACTATCAGCGTAGTTCACGGCAATTTATGCAATATTTCATAGCAAAAGTAAATATTCCTAACTTGTGACTTTTTCTCAAAACTGAATTCTTCCAAATAAAATTTATTTTCACCGCTTTTTTTCAACTAAAATTGACTTCTCGCCACTGATCAGCGTAGTTCACGGCAATTTATGCAATATTTCATAGCAAAAGTAAATATTCCTAACTTGTGACTTTTTCTCAAAACTGAATTCTTCCAAATAAAATTTATTTTCACCGCTTTTTTTCAACAAAAATTGACTTCTCGCCACTGATCAGCGTAGTTCAAGGCAATTTCTGCAATATTTCATAGCAAAAGTAAATATTCCTAACTTGTGACTTTTTCTCAAAACTGAATTCTTCCAAATAAATTTTATTTTTACCGCTTTTTTTCAACTAAAATTGACTTCTCGCCACTGATCAGCTAAGTTCACGGCAATTCATGCAATATTTCATAGCAAAAGTAAATATTCCTAACTTGTGACTTTTTCTTAAAACTGAATTCTTCCAAATAAAATTTATTTTCACCTCTTTTATTCAACTAAAATTGACTTCTCGCCACTGATCAGCGTAGTTCACGGCAATTTATGCAATATTTCATAGCAGAAGTAAATATTCCTAAACTGTGTCTTTTTCTCAAAACTGAATTCTTCCAAATAAAATTTACTGTCACCGCTATTTTTCAACTAAAATTGACTTCTCGCCACTGATCAGCGTAGTTCACGGCAATTTATGCAATATTTCATAGCAAAAGTAAATATTCCTTACTTGTGACTTTTTCTCAAAACTGAATTCTTCCAAATAAAATTTATTTTCACCGCTTTTTTTCAACTAAAATTGACTTCTCGCCACTGATCAGCGTAGTTCACGGTAATTAATGCAATATTTCATAGCAGAATTCAATATTCCTAAACTGTGTCTTTTTCTCAAAACTGAATTCTTCCAAATAAAATTTATTTTCACCACTTTTTTTCAACTAAAATTGACTCCTCGCCACTGATCAACGTAGTTCACGGCAATTTATGCAATATTTCATATCAAAAGTAAATATTCCTAATTTGTGTCTTTTTCTCAAAACTGAATTCTTCCAAATAAAATTTATTTTCACCGTTTTTTTTCAACTAAAATTGACTTCTCGCCACTGATCAGCGTAGTTCACGGCAATTTATGCAATATTTCATTGCAGAAGTAAATATTCCTAATTTGTGTCTTTTTCTCAAAACTGAATTCTTCCAAATAAAATTTATTTTCACCGTTTTTTTTCAACTAAAATTGACTTCCGCCACTGATCAGCGTAGTTCACGGCAATTTATGCAATATTTCATAGCAAAAGTAAATATTCCTAAACTGTCTTTTTCTCAAAACTGAATTCTTCCAAATAAAATTTATTTTCACCTCTTTTTTTCAACTAAAATTGACTTCTCGCCACTGATCAGCGTAGTTCACGGCAATTTATGCAATATTTCATAGCAGAAGTAAATATTCCTAATTTGTGTCTTTTTCTCAAAACTGAATTCTTCCAAATAAAATTTATTTTCACCGTTTTTTTTCAACTAAAATTGACTTCTCGCCACTGATCAGCGTAGTTCACGGCAATTTATGCAATATTTCATAGCAAAAGTAAATATTCCTAATTTGTGTTTTTTTCTCAAAACTGAATTCTTCCAAATAAAATTTATTTTCACCGTTTTTTTCAACTTAAATTGACTTCTCGCCACTGATCAGCGTAGTTCACGGCAATTTATGCAATATTTCATAGCAGAAGTAAATATTCCTAATTTGTGTCTTTTTCTCAAAACTGAATTCTTCCAAATAAAATTTATTTTCACCGTTTTTTTTCAACTAAAATTGACTTCTCGCCACTATCAGCGTAGTTCACGGCAATTTATGCAATATTTCATAGCAAAAGTAAATATTCCTAACTTGTGACTTTTTCTCAAAACTGAATTCTTCCAAATAAAATTTATTTTCACCGCTTTTTTTCAACTAAAATTGACTTCTCGCCACTGATCAGCGTAGTTCACGGCAATTTATGCAATATTTCATAGCAAAAGTAAATATTCCTAACTTGTGACTTTTTCTCAAAACTGAATTCTTCCAAATAAAATTTATTTTCACCGCCTTTTTCCAACTAAAATTGACTTCTCGCCACTGATCAGCGTAGTTCAAGGCAATTTCTGCAATATTTCATAGCAAAAGTAAATATTCCTAACTTGTGACTTTTTCTCAAAACTGAATTCTTCCAAATAAAATTTATTTTTACCGCTTTTTTTCAACTAAAATTGACTTCTCGCCACTGATCAGCGTAGTTCACGGCAATTCATGCAATATTTCATAGCAAAAGTAAATATTCCTAACTTGTGACTTTTTCTTAAAACTGAATTCTTCCAAATAAAATTTATTTTCACCTCTTTTATTCAACTAAAATTGACTTCTCGCCACTGATCAGCGTAGTTCACGGCAATTTATGCAATATTTCATAGCAGAAGTAAATATTCCTAAACTGTGTCTTTTTCTCAAAACTGAATTCTTCCAAATAAAATTTACTGTCACCGCTATTTTTCAACTAAAATTGACTTCTCGCCACTGATCAGCGTAGTTCACGGCAATTTATGCAATATTTCATAGCAAAAGTAAATATTCCTAACTTGTGACTTTTTCTCAAAACTGAATTCTTCCAAATAAAATTTATTTTCACCGCTTTTTTTCAACTAAAATTGACTTCTCGCCACTGATCAGCGTAGTTCACGGTAATTAATGCAATATTTCATAGCAGAATTCAATATTCCTAAACTGTGTCTTTTTCTCAAAACTGAATTCTTCCAAATAAAATTTATTTTCACCACTTTTTTTCAACTAAAATTGACTCCTCGCCACTGATCAACGTAGTTCACGGCAATTTATGCAATATTTCATATCAAAAGTAAATATTTCTAATTTGTGTCTTTTTCTCAAAACTGAATTCTTCCAAATAAAATTTATTTTCACCGTTTTTTTTCAACTAAAATTGACTTCTCGCCACTGATCAGCGTAGTTCACGGCAATTTATGCAATATTTCATTGCAGAAGTAAATATTCCTAATTTGTGTCTTTTTCTCAAAACTGAATTCTTCCAAATAAAATTTATTTTCACCGTTTTTTTTCAACTAAAATTGACTTCCGCCACTGATCAGCGTAGTTCACGGCAATTTATGCAATATTTCATAGCAAAAGTAAATATTCCTAAACTGTCTTTTTCTCAAAACTGAATTCTTCCAAATAAAATTTATTTTCACCTCTTTTTTTCAACTAAAATTGACTTCTCGCCACTGATCAGCGTAGTTCACGGCAATTTATGCAATATTTCCTTGCAGAAGAAAATTTTCCTAATTTGTGTCTTTTTCTCAAAACTGAATTCTTCGAAATAAAATGTATTTTCACCACTTTTTTTCAACTAAAATTGACTTCTCGCCACTGATCAACGTAGTTCACGGCAATTTATGCAATATTTCATATCAAAAGTAAATATTCCTAATTTGTGTCTTTTTCTCAAAACTGAATTCTTCCAAATAAAATTTATTTTCACCACTTTTTGTCAACTAAAATTGACTTCTCGCCACTGATCAACGTAGTTCACGGCAATTTATGCAATATTTCATATCAAAAGTAAATATTACTAATTTGTGTCTTTTTCTCAAAACTGAATTTTTCCAAATAAAATTTATTTTCACCGCTTTTTTTCAACTAAAATTGACTTCTCGCCACTGATCAGCGTAGTTTACGGCAATTTATGCAATATTTCATAGCAGAAGTAAATATTCCTAAACTGTGTCTTTTTCTCAAAACTGAATTCTTCCAAATAAAATTTATTTTCACCGTTTTTTTTCAACTAAAATTGACTTCTCGCCACTGATCAGCGTAGTTCACGGCAATTTATGCAATATTTTAATGCAGAAGTATATATTCCTAATTTGTGTCTTTTTCTCAAAACTGAATTCTTCCAAATAAAATTTATTTTCACCGCTTTTTTTCAACTAAAATTGACTTCTCGCCACTGATCAGCGTAGTTCACGGCAATTTATGCAATATTTCATGGCAGAAGTAAATATTCCTAAAGTGTGTCTTTTTCTCAAAACTGAATTCTTCCAAATAAAATTTATTTTCACCGTTTTTTTTCAACTAAAATTGATTTCTCGACACTGATCAGCGTAGTTCACGGCAATTTATGCAATATTTCATTGCAGAAGTAAATATTCCTAATTTGTGTCTTTTTCTCAAAACTGAATTCTTCCAAATAAAATTTATTTTCACCACTTTTTTTCAACTAAAATTGACTTCTCGCCACTGATCAACGTAGTTCACGTTAATTTATGCAATATTTCATAGCAAAAGTAAATATTCCAAATTTGTGTCTTTTTCTCAAAACTGAATTCTTCAAAATAAAATTTATTTTCACCGTTTTTTTCAACTTAAATTGACTTCTCGCCACTGATCAGCGTAGTTCACGGCAATTTATGCAATATTTCATAGCAGAAGTAAATATTCCTAAAGTGTGTCTTTTTCTCAAAACTGAATTCTTCCAAATAAAATTTATTTTCACCGCTTTTTTTAAACTAAAATTGACTTCTCGCCACTGATCAGCGTAGTTCACGGCAATTTATGCAATATTTCATAGCAAAAGTAAATATTCCAAATTTGTGTCTTTTTCTCAAAACTGAATTCTTCCAAATAAAATTTATTTTCACCGTTTTTTTCAACTTAAATTGACTTCTCGCCACTGATCAGCGTAGTTCACGGCAATTTATGCAATATTTCATAGCAGAAGTAAATATTCCTAAAGTGTGTCTTTTTCTCAAAACTGAATTCTTCCAAATAAAATTTATTTTCACCGCTTTTTTTAAACTAAAATTGACTTCTCGCCACTGATCAGCGTAGTTCACGGCAATTTATGCAATATTTCATAGCAAAAGTAAATATTCCAAATTTGTGTCTTTTTCTCAAAACTGAATTCTTCCAAATAAAATTTATTTTCACCGTTTTTTTCAACTTAAATTGACTTCTCGCCACTGATCAGCGTAGTTCACGGCAATTTATGCAATATTTCATTGCAGAAGTAAATATTCCTAATTTGTGTCTTTTTCTCAAAACTGAATTCTTCCAAATAAAATTTATTTTCACCGTTTTTTTTCAACTAAAATTGACTTCCGCCACTGATCAGCGTAGTTCACGGCAATTTATGCAATATTTCATAGCAAAAGTAAATATTCCTAAACTGTCTTTTTCTCAAAACTGAATTCTTCCAAATAAAATTTATTTTCACCTCTTTTTTTCAACTAAAATTGACTTCTCGCCACTGATCAGCGTAGTTCACGGCAATTTATGCAATATTTCATTGCAGAAGAAAATTTTCCTAATTTGTGTCTTTTTCTCAAAACTGAATTCTTCCAAATAAAATGTATTTTCACCACTTTTTTTCAACTAAAATTGACTTCTCGCCACTGATCAACGTAGTTCACGGCAATTTATGCAATATTTCATATCAAAAGTAAATATTACTAATTTGTGTCTTTTTCTCAAAACTGAATTTTTCCAAATAAAATTTATTTTCACCGCTTTTTTTCAACTAAAATTGACTTCTCGCCACTGATCAGCGTAGTTTACGGCAATTTATGCAATATTTCATAGCAGAAGTAAATATTCCTAAACTGTGTCTTTTTCTCAAAACTGAATTCTTCCAAATAAAATTTATTTTCACCGTTTTTTTTCAATTAAAATTGACTTCTCGCCACTGATCAGCGTAGTTCACGGCAATTTATGCAATATTTTAATGCAGAAGTATATATTCCTAATTTGTGTCTTTTTCTCAAAACTGAATTCTTCCAAATAAAATTTATTTTCACCGCTTTTTTCAACTAAAGTTGACCTCTCTCCACTGATCAGCGTAGATCACGACTATTTATGCAATATTTCATTGCAAATATAAATATTCCTATTTTGTGTCTTTTTCTCAAAACTGAATTCTTCGAAAGAAAATTTATTTTCACCGCTTTTTTTACACTAAAATTGACTTCTCGCCACAGATAAGCGTAGTTTACGGCTAGTTGTGCAATATTTCAAGCAAAAGTAAAAATGTCTAATCTGAGTAATTTTCTCAAACCTGAATTCATCCAAATAAAAATTATTTTCACCGTTTTTTTCAACTTAAATTGACTTCTCGCCACTGATCAGCGTAGTTCACGGCAATTTATGCAATATTTCATAGCAGAAGTAAATATTCCTAAAGTGTGTCTTTTTCTCAAAACTGAATTCTTCCAAATAAAATTTATTTTCACCGCTTTTTTTAAACTAAAATTGACTTCTCGCCACTGATCAGCGTAGTTCACGGCAATTTATGCAATATTTCATAGCAAAAGTAAATATTCCAAATTTGTGTCTTTTTCTCAAAACTGAATTCTTCCAAATAAAATTTATTTTCACCGTTTTTTTCAACTTAAATTGACTTCTCGCCACTGATCAGCGTAGTTCACGGCAATTTATGCAATATTTCATTGCAGAAGTAAATATTCCTAATTTGTGTCTTTTTCTCAAAACTGAATTCTTCCAAATAAAATTTATTTTCACCGTTTTTTTTCAACTAAAATTGACTTCCGCCACTGATCAGCGTAGTTCACGGTAATTAATGCAATATTTCATAGCAGAATTCAATATTCCTAAACTGTGTCTTTTTCTCAAAACTGAATTCTTCCAAATAAAATTTATTTTCACCGCTTTTTTTCAACTAAAATTGACTTCTCGCCACTGATCAGCGTAGTTCACGGCAATTTATGCAATATTTCATAGCAAAAGTAAATATTCCTAACTTGTGACTTTTTCTCAAAACTGAATTCTTCCAAATAAAATTTATTTTCACCGTTTGTTTTCAACTAAAATTGACTTCTCGCCACTGATCAGCGTAGTTCACGGCTATTTATGCAATATTTCATAGCAAAAGTAAATATTCCTAATTTGTGTCTTTTTCTCAAAACTGAATTCTTCCAAATAAAATTTATTTTCACCTTTTTTTTCAACTAAAATTGACTTCTCGCCACTGATCAGCGTAGTTCACGGCTATTTATGCAATATTTCAAGCAAAAGTAAATATTCCTAATTTGTGTCTTTTTCTCAAAACTGAATTCTTCCAAATAAAATTTATTTTCACCGTTTTTTTTCAACTAAAATTGACTTCTCGCCACTGATCAGCGTAGTTCACGGCAATTTATGCAATATTTCATAGCAAAAGTAAATATTCCTAATTTGTGTCTTTTTCTCAAAACTGAATTCTTCCAAATAAAATTTATTTTCACCGTTTTTTTCAACTTAAATTGACTTCTCGCCACTGATCAGCGTAGTTCACGGCAATTTATGCAATATTTCATAGCAGAAGTAAATATTCCTAATTTGTGTCTTTTTCTCAAAACTGAATTCTTCCAAATAAAATTTATTTTCACCGTTTTTTTTCAACTAAAATTGACTTCTCGCCACTATCAGCGTAGTTCACGGCAATTTATGCAATATTTCATAGCAAAAGTAAATATTCCTAACTTGTGACTTTTTCTCAAAACTGAATTCTTCCAAATAAAATTTATTTTCACCGCTTTTTTTCAACTAAAATTGACTTCTCGCCACTGATCAGCGTAGTTCACGGCAATTTATGCAATATTTCATAGCAAAAGTAAATATTCCTAACTTGTGACTTTTTCTCAAAACTGAATTCTTCCAAATAAAATTTATTTTCACCGCTTTTTTTCAACTAAAATTGACTTCTCGCCACTGATCAGCGTAGTTCAAGGCAATTTCTGCAATATTTCATAGCAAAAGTAAATATTCCTAACTTGTGACTTTTTCTCAAAACTGAATTCTTCCAAATAAAATTTATTTTTACCGCTTTTTTTCAACTAAAATTGACTTCTCGCCACTGATCAGCGTAGTTCACGGCAATTCATGCAATATTTCATAGCAAAAGTAAATATTCCTAACTTGTGACTTTTTCTTAAAACTGAATTCTTCCAAATAAAATTTATTTTCACCTCTTTTATTCAACTAAAATTGACTTCTCGCCACTGATCAGCGTAGTTCACGGCAATTTATGCAATATTTCATAGCAGAAGTAAATATTCCTAAACTGTCTTTTTCTCAAAACTGAATTCTTCCAAATAAAATTTACTGTCACCGCTATTTTTCAACTAAAATTGACTTCTCGCCACTGATCAGCGTAGTTCACGGCAATTTATGCAATATTTCATAGCAAAAGTAAATATTCCTAACTTGTGAATTTTTCTCAAAACTGAATTCTTCCAAATAAAATTTATTTTCACCGCTTTTTTTCAACTAAAATTGACTTCTCGCCACTGATCAGCGTAGTTCACGGTAATTAATGCAATATTTCATAGCAGAATTCAATATTCCTAAACTGTGTCTTTTTCTCAAAACTGAATTCTTCCAAATAAAATTTATTTTCACCACTTTTTTTCAACTAAAATTGACTCCTCGCCACTGATCAACGTAGTTCACGGCAATTTATGCAATATTTCATATCAAAAGTAAATATTCCTAATTTGTGTCTTTTTCTCAAAACTGAATTCTTCCAAATAAAATTTATTTTCACCGTTTTTTTTCAACTAAAATTGACTTCTCGCCACTGATCAGCGTAGTTCACGGCAATTTATGCAATATTTCATTGCAGAAGTAAATATTCCTAATTTGTGTCTTTTTCTCAAAACTGAATTCTTCCAAATAAAATTTATTTTCACCGTTTTTTTTCAACTAAAATTGACTTCCGCCACTGATCAGCGTAGTTCACGGCAATTTATGCAATATTTCATAGCAAAAGTAAATATTCCTAAACTGTCTTTTTCTCAAAACTGAATTCTTCCAAATAAAATTTATTTTCACCTCTTTTTTTCAACTAAAATTGACTTCTCGCCACTGATCAGCGTAGTTCACGGCAATTTATGCAATATTTCCTTGCAGAAGAAAATTTTCCTAATTTGTGTCTTTTTCTCAAAACTGAATTCTTCGAAATAAAATGTATTTTCACCACTTTTTTTCAACTAAAAATGACTTCTCGCCACTGATCAACGTAGTTCACGGCAATTTATGCAATATTTCATATCAAAAGTAAATATTCCTAATTTGTGTCTTTTTCTCAAAACTGAATTCTTCCAAATAAAATTTATTTTCACCACTTTTTGTCAACTAAAATTGACTTCTCGCCACTGATCAACGTAGTTCACGGCAATTTATGCAATATTTCATATCAAAAGTAAATATTACTAATTTGTGTCTTTTTCTCAAAACTGAATTTTTCCAAATAAAATTTATTTTCACCGCTTTTTTTCAACTAAAATTGACTTCTCGCCACTGATCAGCGTAGTTTACGGCAATTTATGCAATATTTCATAGCAGAAGTAAATATTCCTAAACTGTGTCTTTTTCTCAAAACTGAATTCTTCCAAATAAAATTTATTTTCACCGTTTTTTTTCAACTAAAATTGACTTCTCGCCACTGATCAGCGTAGTTCACGGCAATTTATGCAATATTTTAATGCAGAAGTATATATTCCTAATTTGTGTCTTTTTCTCAAAACTGAATTCTTCCAAATAAAATTTATTTTCACCGCTTTTTTTCAACTAAAATTGACTTCTCGCCACTGATCAGCGTAGTTCACGGCAATTTATGCAATATTTCATAGCAGAAGTAAATATTCCTAAAGTGTGTCTTTTTCTCAAAACTGAATTCTTCCAAATAAAATTTATTTTCACCGTTTTTTTTCAACTAAAATTGATTTCTCGACACTGATCAGCGTAGTTCACGGCAATTTATGCAATATTTCATTGCAGAAGTAAATATTCCTAATTTGTGTCTTTTTCTCAAAACTGAATTCTTCCAAATAAAATTTATTTTCACCACTTTTTTTCAACTAAAATTGACTTCTCGCCACTGATCAACGTAGTTCACGTTAATTTATGCAATATTTCATAGCAAAAGTAAATATTCCAAATTTGTGTCTTTTTCTCAAAACTGAATTCTTCAAAATAAAATTTATTTTCACCGTTTTTTTCAACTTAAATTGACTTCTCGCCACTGATCAGCGTAGTTCACGGCAATTTATGCAATATTTCATAGCAGAAGTAAATATTCCTAAAGTGTGTCTTTTTTTCAAAACTGAATTCTTCCAAATAAAATTTATTTTCACCGCTTTTTTTGAACTAAAATTGACTTCTCGCCACTGATCAGCGTAGTTCACGGCAATTTATGCAATATTTCATAGCAAAAGTAAATATTCCAAATTTGTGTCTTTTTCTCAAAACTGAATTCTTCCAAATAAAATTTATTTTCACCGTTTTTTTCAACTTAAATTGACTTCTCGCCACTGATCAGCGTAGTTCACGGCAATTTATGCAATATTTCATAGCAGAAGTAAATATTCCTAATTTGTGTCTTTTTCTCAAAACTGAATTCTTCCAAATAAAATTTATTTTCACCGTTTTTTTTCAACTAAAATTGACTTCTCGCTACTGATCAGCGTAGTTCACGGCAATTTATGCAATATTTCATAGCAAAAGTAAATATTCCTAATTTGTGTCTTTTTCTCAAAACTGAATTCTTCCAAATAAAATTTATTTTCACCGTTTTTTTCAACTTAAATTGACTTCTCGCCACTGATCAGCGTAGTTCACGGCAATTTATGCAATATTTCATAGCAGAAGTAAATATTCCTAATTTGTGTCTTTTTCTCAAAACTGAATTCTTCCAAATAAAATTTATTTTCACCGTTTTTTTTCAACTAAAATTGACTTCTCGCCACTATCAGCGTAGTTCACGGCAATTTATGCAATATTTCATAGCAAAAGTAAATATTCCTAACTTGTGACTTTTTCTCAAAACTGAATTCTTCCAAATAAAATTTATTTTCACCGCTTTTTTTCAACTAAAATTGACTTCTCGCCACTGATCAGCGTAGTTCACGGCAATTTATGCAATATTTCATAGCAAAAGTAAATATTCCTAACTTGTGACTTTTTCTCAAAACTGAATTCTTCCAAATAAAATTTATTTTCACCGCTTTTTTTCAACTAAAATTGACTTCTCGCCACTGATCAGCGTAGTTCAAGGCAATTTCTGCAATATTTCATAGCAAAAGTAAATATTCCTAACTTGTGACTTTTTCTCAAAACTGAATTCTTCCAAATAAAATTTATTTTTACCGCTTTTTTTCAACTAAAATTGACTTCTCGCCACTGATCAGCGTAGTTCACGGCAATTCATGCAATATTTCATAGCAAAAGTAAATATTCCTAACTTGTGACTTTTTCTTAAAACTGAATTCTTCCAAATAAAATTTATTTTCACCTCTTTTATTCAACTAAAATTGACTTCTCGCCACTGATCAGCGTAGTTCACGGCAATTTATGCAATATTTCATAGCAGAAGTAAATATTCCTAAACTGTGTCTTTTTCTCAAAACTGAATTCTTCCAAATAAAATTTACTGTCACCGCTATTTTTCAACTAAAATTGACTTCTCGCCACTGATCAGCGTAGTTCACGGCAATTTATGCAATATTTCATAGCAAAAGTAAATATTCCTAACTTGTGACTTTTTCTCAAAACTGAATTCTTCCAAATAAAATTTATTTTCACCGCTTTTTTTCAACTAAAATTGACTTCTCGCCACTGATCAGCGTAGTTCACGGTAATTAATGCAATATTTCATAGCAGAATTCAATATTCCTAAACTGTGTCTTTTTCTCAAAACTGAATTCTTCCAAATAAAATTTATTTTCACCACTTTTTTTCAACTAAAATTGACTCCTCGCCACTGATCAACGTAGTTCACGGCAATTTATGCAATATTTCATATCAAAAGTAAATATTCCTAATTTGTGTCTTTTTCTCAAAACTGAATTCTTCCAAATAAAATTTATTTTCACCGTTTTTTTTCAACTAAAATTGACTTCCGCCACTGATCAGCGTAGTTCACGGCAATTTATGCAATATTTCATAGCAAAAGTAAATATTCCTAAACTGTCTTTTTCTCAAAACTGAATTCTTCCAAATAAAATTTATTTTCACCTCTTTTTTTCAACTAAAATTGACTTCTCGCCACTGATCAGCGTAGTTCACGGCAATTTATGCAATATTTCATTGCAGAAGAAAATTTTCCTAATTTGTGTCTTTTTCTCAAAACTGAATTCTTCGAAATAAAATGTATTTTCACCACTTTTTTTCAACTAAAATTGACTTCTCGCCACTGATCAACGTAGTTCACGGCAATTTATGCAATATTTCATATCAAAAGTAAATATTCCTAATTTGTGTCTTTTTCTCAAAACTGAATTCTTCCAAATAAAATTTATTTTCACCACTTTTTGTCAACTAAAATTGACTTCTCGCCACTGATCAACGTAGTTCACGGCAATTTATGCAATATTTCATATCAAAAGTAAATATTACTAATTTGTGTCTTTTTCTCAAAACTGAATTTTTCCAAATAAAATTTATTTTCACCGCTTTTTTTCAACTAAAATTGACTTCTCGCCACTGATCAGCGTAGTTTACGGCAATTTATGCAATATTTCATAGCAGAAGTAAATATTCCTAAACTGTCTTTTTCTCAAAACTGAATTCTTCCAAATAAAATTTATTTTCACCGTTTTTTTTCAACTAAAATTGACTTCTCGCCACTGATCAGCGTAGTTCACGGCAATTTATGCAATATTTTAATGCAGAAGTATATATTCCTAATTTTTGTCTTTTTCTCAAAACTGAATTCTTCCAAATAAAATTTATTTTCACCGCTTTTTTTCAACTAAAATTGACTTCTCGCCACTGATCAGCGTAGTTCACGGCAATTTATGCAATATTTCATAGCAGAAGTAAATATTCCTAAAGTGTGTCTTTTTCTCAAAACTGAATTCTTCCAAATAAAATTTATTTTCACCGTTTTTTTTCAACTAAAATTGATTTCTCGCCACTGATCAGCGTAGTTCACGGCAATTTATGCAATATTTCATTGCAGAAGTAAATATTCCTAATTTGTGTCTTTTTCTCAAAACTGAATTCTTCCAAATAAAATTTATTTTCACCACTTTTTTTCAACTAAAATTGACTTCTCGCCACTGATCAACGTAGTTCACGTTAATTTATGCAATATTTCATAGCAAAACTAAATATTCTTAACTTGTGACTTTTTCTCAAAACTGAATTCTTCCAAATAAAATTTATTTTCACCGTTTTTTTCAACTAAAATTGACTTCTCGCCACTGATCAGCGTAGTTCACGGCAATTTATGCAATATTTCATAGCAGAAGTAAATATTCCTAATTTGTGTCTTTTTCTCAGAACTGAATTTTTCCAAATAAAATTTATTTTCACCGTTTGTTTTCAACTAAAATGGACTTCTCGCCACTGATCAGCGTAGTTCACGGCAATTTATGCAATATTTCATAGCAAAAGTAAATATTCCTAAAGTATGTCTTTTTCTCAAAACTGAATTCTTCCAAATAAAATTTATTTTCACCGTTTTTTTCAACTAAAATTGACTTCTCGCCACTGATCAGCGTAGTTCACGGCAATTTATGCAATATTTCATAGCAGAAGTAAATATTCCTAAACTGTGTCTTTTTCTCAAAACTGAATTCTTCCAAATAAAATTTACTGTCACCGCTATTTTTCAACTAAAATTGACTTCTCGCCACTGATCAGCGTAGTTCACGGCAATTTTTGCAATATTTCATAGCAAAAGTAAATATTCCTAACTTGTGACTTTTTCTCAAAACTGAATTCTTCCAAATAAAATTTATTTTCACCGCTTTTTTTCAACTAAAATTGACTTCTCGCCACTGATCAGCGTAGTTCACGGCAATTTATGCAATATTTCATAGCAAAAGTAAATATTCCTAACTTGTGACTTTTTCTCAAAACTGAATTCTTCCAAAGAAAATTTATTTTCACCGTTTTTTTTCAACTAAAATTGACTTCTCGCCACTATCAGCGTAGTTCACGGCAATTTATGCAATATTTCATAGCAAAAGTAAATATTCCTAACTTGTGACTTTTTCTCAAAACTGAATTCTTCCTAATAAAATTTATTTTCACCGCTTTTTTTCAACTAAAATTGACTTCTCGCCACTGATCAGCGTAGTTCACGGCAATTGATGCAATATTTCATAGCAAAAGTAAATATTCCTAACTTGTGACTTTTTCTCAAAACTGAATTCTTCCAAATAAAATTTATTTTCACCGCTTTTTTTCAACTAAAATTGACTTCTCGCCACTGATCAGCGTAGTTCACGGCAATTCATGCAATATTTCATAGCAAAAGTAAATATTCCTAACTTGTGACTTTTTCTCAAAACTGAATTCTTCCAAATAAAATTTATTTTCACCTCTTTTATTCAACTAAAATTGACTTCTCGCCACTGATCAGCGTAGTTCACGGCAATTTATGCAATATTTCATAGCAGAAGTAAATATTCCTAAACTGTGTCTTTTTCTCAAAACTGAATTCTTCCAAATAAAATTTACTGTCACCGCTATTTTTCAACTAAAATTGACTTCTCGCCACTGATCAGCGTAGTTCACGGCAATTTATGCAATATTTCATAGCAAAAGTAAATATTCCTAACTTGTGACTTTTTCTCAAAACTGAATTCTTCCAAATAAAATTTATTTTCACCGCTTTTTTTCAACTAAAATTGACTTCTATCCACTGATCAGCGTAGTTCACGGCAATTAATGCAATATTTCATAGCAGAATTCAATATTCCTAAACTGTGTCTTTTTCTCAAAACTGAATTCTTCCAAATAAAATTTATTTTCACCACTTTTTTTCAACTAAAATTGACTCCTCGCCACTGATCAACGTAGTTCACGGCAATTTATGCAATATTTCATATCAAAAGTAAATATTCCTAATTTGTGTCTTTTTCTCAAAACTGAATTCTTCCAAATAAAATTTATTTTCACCGTTTTTTTTCAACTAAAATTGACTTCTCGCCACTGATCAGCGTAGTTCACGGCAATTTATGCAATATTTCATTGCAGAAGTAAATATTCCTAATTTGTGTCTTTTTCTCAAAACTGAATGCTTCGAAAGAAAATTTATTTTCACCGCTTTTTTTCAACTAAAATTGACTTCTCGCCACAGATAACCGTAGTTTACGGCTAGTTGTGCAATATTTCAAGCAAAAGTAAAAATGTCTAATCTGAGTAATTTTCTCAATCCTGAATTCATCCAAATAAAAATTATTTTCACCGCTTTTTTTCAACTAAAATTGACTTCTCGCCACTGATCAGCGTAGTTCACGACTATTTATGCAATATTTCATTGCAAAAATAAATATTCCTAATTTGTGTCTTTTTCTCAAAACTGAATTCTTCGAAATAAAATTTATTTTCACCGCCTTTTTTCAACTAAAATTGACCTCTCGCCACTGATCAGCGTAGATCACGACTATTTATGCAATATTTCATTGCAAAAGTAAATATTCCTAACTTGTGACTTTTTCTCAAAACTGAATTCTTCCAAATAAAATTTATTTTCACCGCTTTTTTTCAACTAAAATTGACTTCTCGCCACTGATCAGCGTAGTTCAAGGCAATTTCTGCAATATTTCATAGCAAAAGTAAATATTCCTAACTTGTGACTTTTTCTCAAAACTGAATTCTTCCAAATAAAATTTATTTTTACCGCTTTTTTTCAACTAAAATTGACTTCTCGCCACTGATCAGCGTAGTTCACGGCAATTCATGCAATATTTCATAGCAAAAGTAAATATTCCTAACTTGTGACTTTTTCTCAAAACTGAATTCTTCCAAATAAAATTTATTTTCACCGCTTTTTTTCAACTAAAATTGACTTCTCGCCACTGATCAGCGTAGTTCAAGGCAATTTCTGCAATATTTCATAGCAGAAGTAAATATTCCTAAACTGTGTCTTTTTCTCAAAACTGAATTCTTCCAAATAAAATTTACTGTCACCGCTATTTTTCAACTAAAATTGACTTCTCGCCACTGATCAGCGTAGTTCACGGCAATTTATGCAATATTTCATAGCAAAAGTAAATATTCCTAACTTGTGACTTTTTCTCAAAACTGAATTCTTCCAAATAAAATTTATTTTCACCGCTTTTTTTCAACTAAAATTGACTTCTCGCCACTGATCAGCGTAGTTCACGGTAATTAATGCAATATTTCATAGCAGAATTCAATATTCCTAAACTGTGTCTTTTTCTCAAAACTGAATTCTTCCAAATAAAATTTATTTTCACCACTTTTTTTCAACTAAAATTGACTCCTCGCCACTGATCAACGTAGTTCACGGCAATTTATGCAATATTTCATATCAAAAGTAAATATTCCTAATTTGTGTCTTTTTCTCAAAACTGAATTCTTCCAAATAAAATTTATTTTCACCGTTTTTTTTCAACTAAAATTGACTTCTCGCCACTGATCAGCGTAGTTCACGGCAATTTATGCAATATTTCATTGCAGAAGTAAATATTCCTAATTTGTGTCTTTTTCTCAAAACTGAATTCTTCCAAATAAAATTTATTTTCACCGTTTTTTTTCAACTAAAATTGACTTCCGCCACTGATCAGCGTAGTTCACGGCAATTTATGCAATATTTCATAGCAAAAGTAAATATTCCTAACTTGTGACTTTTTCTCAAAACTGAATTCTTCCAAATAAAATTTATTTTCACCTCTTTTTTTCATCTAAAATTGACTTCTCGCCACTGATCAGCGTAGTTCACGGCAATTTATGCAATATTTCATTGCAGAAGAAAATTTTCCTAATTTGTGTCTTTTTCTCAAAACTGAATTCTTCGAAATAAAATGTATTTTCACCACTTTTTTTCAACTAAAATTGACTTCTCGCCACTGATCAACGTAGTTCACGGCAATTTATGCAATATTTCATATCAAAAGTAAATATTCCTAATTTGTGTCTTTTTCTCAAAACTGAATTCTTCCAAATAAAAATTATTTTCACCACTTTTTGTCAACTAAAATTGACTTCTCGCCACTGATCAACGTAGTTCACGGCAATTTATGCAATATTTCATATCTAAAGTAAATATTACTAATTTGTGTCTTTTTCTCAAAACTGAATTTTTCCAAATAAAATTTATTTTCACCGCTTTTTTTCAACTAAAATTGACTTCTCGCCACTGATCAGCGTAGTTTACGGCAATTTATGCAATATTTCATAGCAGAAGTAAATATTCCTAAACTGTGTCTTTTTCTCAAAACTGAATTCTTCCAAATAAAATTTATTTTCACCGTTTTTTTTTTACTAAAATTGACTTCTCGCCACTGATCAGCGTAGTTCACGGCAATTTATGCAATATTTTAATGCAGAAGTATATATTCCTAATTTGTGTCTTTTTCTCAAAACTGAATTCTTCCAAATAAAATTTATTTTCACCGCTTTTTTTCAACTAAAATTGACTTCTCGCCACTGATCAGCGTAGTTCACGGCAATTCATGCAATATTTCATAGCAAAAGTAAATATTCCTAACTTGTGACTTTTTCTCAAAACTGAATTCTTCCAAATAAAATTTATTTTCACCTCTTTTATTCAACTAAAATTGACTTCTCGCCACTGATCAGCGTAGTTCACGGCAATTTATGCAATATTTCATAGCAGAAGTAAATATTCCTAAACTGTGTCTTTTTCTCAAAACTGAATTCTTCCAAATAAAATTTACTGTCACCGCTATTTTTCAACTAAAATTGACTTCTCGCCACTGATCAGCGTAGTTCACGGCAATTTATGCAATATTTCATAGCAAAAGTAAATATTCCTAACTTGTGACTTTTTCTCAAAACTGAAATCTTCCAAATAAAATTTATTTTCACCGCTTTTTTTCAACTAAAATTGACTTCTCGCCACTGATCAGCGTAGTTCACGGCAATTAATGCAATATTTCATAGCAGAATTCAATATTCCTAAACTGTGTCTTTTTCTCAAAACTGAATTCTTCCAAATAAAATTTATTTTCACCACTTTTTTTCAACTAAAATTGACTCCTCGCCACTGATCAACGTAGTTCACGGCAATTTATGCAATATTTCATATCAAAAGTAAATATTCCTAATTTGTGTCTTTTTCTCAAAACTGAATTCTTCCAAATAAAATTTATTTTCACCGTTTTTTTTCAACTAAAATTGACTTCTCGCCACTGATCAGCGTAGTTCACGGCAATTTATGCAATATTTCATTGCAGAAGTAAATATTCCTAATTTGTGTCTTTTTCTCAAAACTGAATGCTTCGAAAGAAAATTTATTTTCACCGCTTTTTTTCAACTAAAATTGACTTCTCGCCACAGATAACCGTAGTTTACGGCTAGTTGTGCAATATTTCAAGCAAAAGTAAAAATGTCTAATCTGAGTAATTTTCTCAATCCTGAATTCATCCAAATAAAAATTATTTTCACCGCTTTTTTTCAACTAAAATTGACTTCTCGCCACTGATCAGCGTAGTTCACGACTATTTATGCAATATTTCATTGCAAAAATAAATATTCCTAATTTGTGTCTTTTTCTCAAAACTGAATTCTTCGAAATAAAATTTATTTTCACCGCCTTTTTTCAACTAAAATTGACCTCTCGCCACTGATCAGCGTAGATCACGACTATTTATGCAATATTTCATTGCAAAAGTAAATATTCCTAACTTGTGACTTTTTCTCAAAACTGAATTCTTCCAAATAAAATTTATTTTCACCCCTTTTTTTCAACTAAAATTGACTTCTCGCCACTGATCAGCGTAGTTCAAGGCAATTTCTGCAATATTTCATAGCAAAAGTAAATATTCCTAACTTGTGACTTTTTCTCAAAACTGAATTCTTCCAAATAAAATTTATTTTTACCGCTTTTTTTCAACTAAAATTGACTTCTCGCCACTGATCAGCGTAGTTCACGGCAATTCATGCAATATTTCATAGCAAAAGTAAATATTCCTAACTTGTGACTTTTTCTCAAAACTGAATTCTTCCAAATAAAATTTATTTTCACCTCTTTTATTCAACTAAAATTGACTTCTCGCCACTGATCAGCGTAGTTCACGGCAATTTATGCAATATTTCATAGCAGAAGTAAATATTCCTAAACTGTGTCTTTTTCTCAAAACTGAATTCTTCCAAATAAAATTTACTGTCACCGCTATTTTTCAACTAAAATTGACTTCTCGCCACTGATCAGCGTAGTTCACGGCAATTTATGCAATATTTCATAGCAAAAGTAAATATTCCTAACTTGTGACTTTTTCTCAAAACTGAATTCTTCCAAATAAAATTTATTTTCACCGCTTTTTTTCAACTAAAATTGACTTCTCGCCACTGATCAGCGTAGTTCACGGTAATTAATGCAATATTTCATAGCAGAATTCAATATTCCTAAACTGTGTCTTTTTCTCATAACTGAATTCTTCCAAATAAAATTTATTTTCACCACTTTTTTTCAACTAAAATTGACTCCTCGCCACTGATCAACGTAGTTCACGGAAATTTATGCAATATTTCATATCAAAAGTAAATATTCCTAATTTGTGTCTTTTTCTCAAAACTGAATTCTTCCAAATAAAATTTATTTTCACCGTTTTTTTTCAACTAAAATTGACTTCTCGCCACTGATCAGCGTAGTTCACGGCAATTTATGCAATATTTCATTGCAGAAGTAAATATTCCTAATTTGTGTCTTTTTCTCAAAACTGAATTCTTCCAAATAAAATTTATTTTCACCGTTTTTTTTCAACTAAAATTGACTTCCGCCACTGATCAGCGTAGTTCACGGCAATTTATGCAATATTTCATAGCAAAAGTAAATATTCCTAACTTGTGACTTTTTCTCAAAACTGAATTCTTCCAAATAAAATTTATTTTCACCTCTTTTTTTCAACTAAAATTGACTTCTCGCCACTGATCAGCGTAGTTCACGGCAATTTATGCAATATTTCATTGCAGAAGAAAATTTTCCTAATTTGTGTCTTTTTCTCAAAACTGAATTCTTCGAAATAAAATGTATTTTCACCACTTTTTTTCAACTAAAATTGACTTCTCGCCACTGATCAACGTAGTTCACGGCAATTTATGCAATATTTCATATCAAAAGTAAATATTCCTAATTTGTGTCTTTTTCTCAAAACTGAATTCTGCCAAATAAAAATTATTTTCACCACTTTTTGTCAACTAAAATTGACTTCTCGCCACTGATCAACGTAGTTCACGGCAATTTATGCAATATTTCATATCAAAAGTAAATATTACTAATTTGTGTCTTTTTCTCAAAACTGAATTTTTCCAAATAAAATTTATTTTCACCGCTTTTTTTCAACTAAAATTGACTTCTCGCCACTGATCAGCGTAGTTTACGGCAATTTATGCAATATTTCATAGTAGAAGTAAATATTCCTAAACTGTGTCTTTTTCTCAAAACTGAATTCTTCCAAATAAAATTTATTTTCACCGTTTTTTTTCAACTAAAATTGACTTCTCGCCACTGATCAGCGTAGTTCACGGCAATTTATGCAATATTTTAATGCAGAAGTATATATTCCTAATTTGTGTCTTTTTCTCAAAACTGAATTCTTCCAAATAAAATTTATTTTCACCGCTTTTTTTCAACTAAAATTGACTTCTCGCCACTGATCAGCGTAGTTCACGGCAATTTATGCAATATTTCATAGCAGAAGTAAATATTCCTAAAGTGTGTCTTTTTCTCAAAACTGAATTCTTCCAAATAAAATTTATTTTCACTGTTTTTTTTCAACTAAAATTGATTTCTCGCCACTGATCAGCGTAGTTCACGGCAATTTATGCAATATTTCATTGCAGAAGTAAATATTCCTAATTTGTGTCTTTTTCTCAAAACTTAATTCTTCCAAATAAAATTTATTTTCACCACTTTTTTTCAACTAAAATTGACTTCTCGCCACTGATCAACGTAGTTCACGTTAATTTATGCAATATTTCATAGTAAAACTAAATATTCCTAACTTGTGACTTTTTCTCAAAACTGAATTCTTCCAAATAAAATTTATTTTCACCGTTTTTTTTCAACTAAAATTGACTTCTCGCCACTGATCAGCGTAGTTCACGGCAATTTATGCAATATTTCATAGCAGAAGTAAATATTCCTAAACTGTGTCTTTTTCTCAAAACTGAATTCTTCCAAATAAAATTTATTTTCACCTTTTTTTTCAACTAAAATTGACTTCTCGCCACTGATCAGCGTAGTTCACGGCTATTTATGCAATAATTCATAGCAAAAGTAAATATTCCTAATTTGTGTCTTTTTCTCAGAACTGAATTTTTCCAAATAAAATTTTTTTTCACCGTTTGTTTTCAACTAAAATGGACTTCTCGCCACTGATCAGCGTAGTTCACGGCAATTTATGCAATATTTCATAGCAGAAGTAAATATTCCTAAAGTGTGTCTTTTTCTCAAAACTGAATTCTTCCAAATAAAATTTATTTTCACCGTTTTTTTCAACTAAAATTGACTTCTCGCCACTGATCAGCGTAGTTCACGGCAATTTATGCAATATTTCATAGCAGAAGTAAATATTCCTAAACTGTGTCTTTTTCTCAAAACTGAATTCTTCCAAATAAAATTTACTGTCACCGCTATTTTTCAACTAAAATTGACTTCTCGCCACTGATCAGCGTAGTTCACGGCAATTTATGCAATATTTCATAGCAAAAGTAAATATTCCTAACTTGTGACTTTTTCTCAAAACTGAATTCTTCCAAATAAAATTTATTTTCACCGCTTTTTTTCAACTAAAATTGACTTCTCGCCACTGATCAGCGTAGTTCACGGCAATTTATGCAATATTTCATAGCAAAAGTAAATATTCCTAACTTGTGACTTTTTCTCAAAACTGAATTCTTCCAAATAAAATTTATTTTCACCGTTTTTTTTCAACTAAAATTGACTTCTCGCCACTATCAGCGTAGTTCACGGCAATTTATGCAATATTTCATAGCAAAAGTAAATATTCCTATCTTGTGACTTTTTCTCAAAACTGAATTCTTCCTAATAAAATTTATTTTCACCGCTTTTTTTCAACTAAAATTGACTTCTCGCCACTGATCAGCGTAGTTCACGGCAAGTGATGCAATATTTCATAGCAAAAGTAAATATTCCTAACTTGTGACTTTTTCTCAAAACTGAATTCTTCCAAATAAAATTTATTTTCACCGCTTTTTTTCAACTAAAATTGACTTCTCGCCACTGATCAGCGTAGTTCACGGCAATTCATGCAATATTTCATAGCAAAAGTAAATATTCCTAACTTGTGACTTTTTCTCAAAACTGAATTCTTCCAAATAAAATTTATTTTCACCTCTTTTATTCATCTAAAATTGACTTCTCGCCACTGATCAGCGTAGTTCACGGCAATTTATGCAATATTTCATAGCAGAAGTAAATATTCCTAAACTGTGTCTTTTTCTCAAAACTGAATTCTTCCAAATAAAATTTACTGTCACCGCTATTTTTCAACTAAAATTGACTTCTCGCCACTGATCAGCGTAGTTCACGGCAATTTATGCAATATTTCATAGCAAAAGTAAATATTCCTAACTTGTGACTTTTTCTCAAAACTGAATTCTTCCAAATAAAATTTATTTTCACCGCTTTTTTTCAACTAAAATTGACTTCTCGCCACTGATCAGCGTAGTTCACGGCAATTAATGCAATATTTCATAGCAGAATTCAATATTCCTAAACTGTGTCTTTTTCTCAAAACTGAATTCTTCCAAATAAAATTTATTTTCACCGTTTTTTTTCAACTAAAATTGACTTCTCGCCACTGATCAGCGTAGTTCACGGCAATTTATGCAATATTTCATTGCAGAAGTAAATATTCCTAATTTGTGTCTTTTTCTCAAAACTGAATGCTTCGAAAGAAAATTTATTTTCACCGCTTTTTTTCAACTAAAATTGACTTCTCGCCACAGATAACCGTAGTTTACGGCTAGTTGTGCAATATTTCAAGCAAAAGTAAAAATGTCTAATCTGAGTAATTTTCTCAATCCTGAATTCATCCAAATAAAAATTATTTTCACCGCTTTTTTTCAACTAAAATTGACTTCTCGCCACTGATCAGCGTAGTTCACGGCAATTTATGCAATATTTCATATCAAAAGTAAATATTCCTAATTTGTGTCTTTTTCTCAAAACTGAATTCTTCCAAAAAAAATTTATTTTCACCGTTTTTTTTCAAATAAAATTGACTTCTCGCCACTGATCAGCGTAGTTCACGGCAATTTATGCAATATTTCATATCAAAAGTAAATATTCATAATTTGTGTCATTTTCTCAAAACTGAATTCTTCCAAATAAAATTTATTTTCACCGTTTTTTTTCAACTAAAATTGACTTCTCGCCACTGATCAGCGTAGTTCACGGCAATTTATGCAATATTTCATATCAGAAGTAAATATTCCTAATTTGTGTCTTTTTCTCAAAACTGAATTCTTCCAAATAAAATTTATTTTCACCGTTTTTTTGCCAACTAAAATTGACTTTTCGCCACTGATCAGCGTAGTTCACGGCAATTTATGCAATATTTCATAGCAAAAGTAAATATTACTAATTTGTGTCTTTTTCTCAAAACTGAATTCTTCCAAATAAAATTTATTTTCACCGTTTTTTTTCAACTAAAATTGACTTCTCGCCACTGATCAGCGTAGTTCACGGCAATTTATGCAATATTTCATAGCAGAAGTAAATATTCCTAAACTGTGTCTTTTTCTCAAAACTGAATTCTTTCAAATAAAATTTATTTTCACCGTTTTTTTTCAACTAAAATTGACTTCTTGCAACTGATCTGCGTAGTTCACGGAAATTTATGCAATATTTCATAGCAAAAGTAAATATTCCAAATTAATGTCTTTTTCTCAAAACTGAATTCTTCCAAATAAAATTTATTTTCACCGTATTTTCAACTTAAATTGACTTCTCGCCACTGATCAGCGTAGTTCACGGCAATTTATGCAATATTTCATAGCAGAAGTAAATATTCCTAAAGTGTGTCTTTTTCTCAAAACTGAATTCTTCCAAATAAAATTTATTTTCACCGTTTTTTTTCAACTAAAATTGACTTCTCGCCACTGATCAGCGTAGTTCACGGCAATTTATGCAATATTTCATAGCAAAAGTAAATATTCCAAATTTGTGTCTTTTTCTCAAAACTGAATTCTTCCAAATAAAATTTATTTTCACCGTTTTTTTCAACTTAAATTGACTTCTCGCCACTGATCAGCGTAGTTCACGGCAATTTATGCAATATTTCATAGCAGAAGTAAATATTCCTAATTTGTGTCTTTTTCTCAAAACTGAATTCTTCCAAATAAAATTTATTTTCACCGTTTTTTTTCAACTAAAATTGACTTCTCGCCACTGATCAGCGTAGTTCACGGCAATTTATGCAATATTTCATAGCAAAAGTTAATATTCCTAATTTGTGTCTTTTTCTCAAAACTCAATTCTTCCAAATAAAATTTATTTTCACCGTTTTTTTCAACTTAAATTGACTTCTCGCCACTGATCAGCGTAGCTCACGGCAATTTATGCAATATTTCATAGCAGAAGTAAATATTCCTAATTTGTGTCTTTTTCTCAAAACTGAATTCTTCCAAATAAAATTTATTTTCACCGTTTTTTTTCAACTAAAATTGACTTCTCGCCACTATCAGCGTAGTTCACGGCAATTTATGCAATATTTCATAGCAAAAGTAAATATTCCTAACTTGTGACTTTTTCTCAAAACTGAATTCTTCCAAATAAAACTTATTTTTAACCGCTTTTTTTCAACTAAAATTGACTTCTCGCCACTGATCAGCGTAGTTCACGGCAATTTATGCAATATTTCATAGCAAAAGTAAATATTCCTAACTTGTGACTTTTTCTCAAAACTGAATTCTTCCAAATAAAATTTATTTTCACCGCTTTTTTTCAACTAAAATTGACTTCTCGACACTGATCAGCGTAGTTCAAGGCAATTTCTGCAATATTTCATAGCAAAAGTAAATATTCCTAACTTGTGACTTTTTCTCAAAACTGAATTCTTCCAAATAAAATTTATTTTCACCGCTTTTTTTCAACTAAAATTGACTTCTCGCCACTGATCAGCGTAGTTCACGGCAATTCATGCAATATTTCATAGCAAAAGTAAATATTCCTAACTTGTGACTTTTTCTCAAAACTGAATTCTTCCAAATAAAATTTATTTTCACCTCTTTTATTCAACTAAAATTGACTTCTCGCCACTATTCAGCGTAGTTCACGGCAATTTATGCAATATTTCATAGCAGAAGTAAATATTCCTAAACTGTGTCTTTTTCTCAAAACTGAATTCTTTCAAATAAAATTTACTGTCACCGCTATTTTTCAACTAAAATTGACTTCTCGCCACTGATCAGCGTAGTTCACGGCAATTTATGCAATATTTCATAGCAAAAGTAAATATTCCTAAACTGTCTTTTTCTCAAAACTGAATTCTTCCAAATAAAATTTATTTTCACCTCTTTTTTTCAACTAAAATTGACTTCTCGCCACTGATCAGCGTAGTTCACGGCAATTTATGCAATATTTCATTGCAGAAGAAAATTTTCCTAATTTGTGTCTTTTTCTCAAAACTGAATTCTTCGAAATAAAATGTATTTTCACCACTTTTTTTCAACTAAAATTGACTTCTCGCCACTGATCAACGTAGTTCACGGCAATTTATGCAATATTTCATATCAAAAGTAAATATTCCTAATTTGTGTCTTTTTCTCAAAACTGAATTCTTCCAAATAAAATTTATTTTCACCACTTTTTGTCAACTAAAATTGACTTCTCGCCACTGATCAACGTAGTTCACGGCAATTTATGCAATATTTCATATCAAAAGTAAATATTACTAAATTGTGTCTTTTTCTCAAAACTGAATTCTTCCAAATAAAATTTATTTTCACCGCTTTTTTTCAACTAAAATTGACTTCTCGCCACTGATCAGCGTAGTTTACGGCAATTTATGCAATATTTCATAGCAGAAGTAAATATTCCTAAACTGTGTCTTTTTCTCAAAACTGAATTCTTCCAAATAAAATTTATTTTCACCGTTTTTTTTCAACTAAAATTGACTTCTCGCCACTGATCAGCGTAGTTCACAGCAATTTATGCAATATTTTAATGCAGAAGTATATATTCCTAATTTGTGTCTTTTTCTCAAAACTGAATTCTTCCAAATAAAATTTATTTTCACCGCTTTTTTTCAACTAAAATTGACTTCTCGCCACTGATCAGCGTAGTTCACGGCAATTTATGCAATATTTCATAGCAGAAGTAAATATTCCTAAAGTGTGTCTTTTTCTCAAAACTGAATTCTTCCAAATAAAATTTATTTTCACCGTTTTTATTCAACTAAAATTGATTTCTCGCCACTGATCAGCGTAGTTCACGGCAATTTATGCAATATTTCATTGCAGAAGTAAATATTCCTAATTTGTGTCTTTCTCTCAAAACTGAATTCTTCCAAATAAAATTTATTTTCACCACTTTTTTTCAACTAAAATTGACTTCTCGCCACTGATCAACGTAGTTCACGTTAATTTATGCAATATTTCATAGCAAAACTAAATATTCCTAACTTGTGACTTTTTCTCAAAACTGAATTCTTCCAAATAAAATTTATTTTCACCGTTTTTTTTCAACTAAAATTGACTTCTCGCCACTGATCAGCGTAGTTCACGGCAATTTATGCAATATTTCATAGCAGAAGTAAATATTCCTAAACTGTGTCTTTTTCTCAAAACTGAATTCTTCCAAATAAAATTTATTTTCACCTTTTTTTTCAACTAAAATTGACTTCTCGCCACTGATCAGCGTAGTTCACGGCTATTTATGCAATATTTCATAGCAAAAGTAAATATTCCTAATTTGTGTCTTTTTCTCAGAACTGAATTCTTCCAAATAAAATTTATTTTCACCGTTTGTTTTCAACTAAAATGGACTTCTCGCCACTGATCAGCGTAGTTCACGGCAATTTATGCAATATTTCATAGCAGAAGTAAATATTCCTAAAGTGTGTCTTTTTCTCAAAACTGAATTCTTCCAAATAAAATTTATTTTCACCGTTTTTTTCAACTAAAATTGACTTCTCGCCACTGATCAGCGTAGTTCACGTTAATTTATGAAATATTTCACAGCAAAACTAAATATTCCTAACTTGTGACTTTTTCTTAAAACTGAAATCTTCCAAATAAAATTTATTTTCACCGTTTTTTTTCAACTAAAATTGACTTCTCGCCACTGATCAGCGTAGTTCACGGCAATTTATGCAATATTTCATAGCAGAAGTAAATATTCCTAAACTGTGTCTTTTTCTCAAAACTGAATTCTTCCAAATAAAATTTACTGTCACCGCTATTTTTCAACTAAAATTGACTTCTCGCCACTGATCAGCGTAGTTCACGGCAATTTATGCAATATTTCATAGCAAAAGTAAATATTCCTAACTTGTGACTTTTTCTCAAAACTGAATTCTTCCAAATAAAATTTATTTTCACCGCTTTTTTTCAACTAAAATTGACTTCTCGCCACTGATCAGCGTAGTTCACGGCAATTTATGCAATATTTCATAGCAAAAGTAAATATTCCTAACTTGTGACTTTTTCTCAAAACTGAATTCTTCCAAATAAAATTTATTTTCACCGTTTTTTTTCAACTAAAATTGACTTCTCGCCACTATCAGCGTAGTTCACGGCAATTTATGCAATATTTCATAGCAAAAGTAAATATTCCTAACTTGTGACTTTTTCTCAAAACTGAATTCTTCCTAATAAAATTTATTTTCACCGCTTTTTTTCAACTAAAATTGACTTCTCGCCACTGATCAGCGTAGTTCACGGCAATTGATGCAATATTTCATAGCAAAAGTAAATATTCCTAACTTGTGACTTTTTCTCAAAACTGAATTCTTCCAAATAAAATTTATTTTCACCGCTTTTTTTCAACTAAAATTGACTTCTCGCCACTGATCAGCGTAGTTCACGGCAATTCATGCAATATTTCATAGCAAAAGTAAATATTCCTAACTTGTGACTTTTTCTCAAAACTGAATTCTTCCAAATAAAATTTATTTTCACCTCTTTTATTCAACTAAAATTGACTTCTCGCCACTGATCAGCGTAGTTCACGGCAATTTATGCAATATTTCATAGCAGATGTAAATATTCCTAAACTGTGTCTTTTTCTCAAAACTGAATTCTTCCAAATAAAATTTACTATCAACGCTTTTTTTCAAATAAAATTGACTTCTCGCCACTGATCAGCGTATTTCACGGCAATTTATGCAATATTTCATAGCAAAAGTAAATATTCCTAACTTGTGACTTTTTCTCAAAACTGAATTCTTCCAAATAAAATTTATTTTCACCGCTTTTTTTCAACTAAAATTGACTTCTCGCCACTGATCAGCGTAGTTCACGGCAATTAATGCAATATTTCATAGCAGAATTCAATATTCCTAAACTGTGTCTTTTTCTCAAAACTGAATTCTTCCAAATAAAATTTATTTTCACCACTTTTTTTCAACTAAAATTGACTCCTCGCCACTGATCAACGTAGTTCACGGCAATTTATGCAATATTTCATATCAAAAGTAAATATTCCTAATTTGTGTCTTTTTCTCAAAACTGAATTCTTCCAAATAAAATTTATTTTCACCGTTTTTTTTCAACTAAAATTGACTTCTCGCCACTGATCAGCGTAGTTCACGGCAATTTATGCAATATTTCATTGCAGAAGTAAATATTCCTAATTTGTGTCTTTTTCTCAAAACTGAATTCTTCCAAATAAAATTTATTTTCACCGTTTTTTTTCAACTAAAATTGACTTCCGCCACTGATCAGCGTAGTTCACGGCAATTTATGCAATATTTCATAGCAAAAGTAAATATTCCTAAACTGTCTTTTTCTCAAAACTGAATTCTTCCAAATAAAATTTATTTCCATCTCTTTTTTTCAACTAAAATTGACTTCTCGCCACTGATCAGCGTAGTTCACGGCAATTTATGCAATATTTCATTGCAGAAGAAAATTTTCCTAATTTGTGTCTTTTTCTCAAAACTGAGTTCTTCGAAATAAAATGTATTTTCACCACTTTTTTTCAACTAAAATTGATTTCTCGCCACTGATCAACGTAGTTCACGGCAATTTATGCAATATTTCATATCAAAAGTAAATATTCCTAATTTGTGTCTTTTTCTCAAAACTGAATTCTTCCAAATAAAATTTATTTTCACCACTTTTTGTCAACTAAAATTGACTTCTCGCCACTGATCAACGTAGTTCACGTTAATTTATGCAATATTTCATAGCAGAAGTAAATATTCCTAATTTGTGTCTTTTTCTCAAAACTGAATTCTTCCAAATAAAATTTATTTTCACCGTTTTTTTTCAACTAAAATTGACTTCTCGCCACTGATCAGCGTAGTTCACGGCAATTTATGCAATATTTCATAGCAAAAGTAAATATTCCTAATTTGTGTCTTTTTCTCAAAACTGAATTCTTCCAAATAAAATTTATTTTCACCGTTTTTTTCAACTTAAATTGGCTTCTCGCCACTGATCAGCGTAGTTCACGGCAATTTATGCAATATTTCATAGCAGAAGTAAATATTCCTAATTTGTGTCTTTTTCTCAAAACTGAATTCTTCCAAATAAAATTTATTTTCACCGTTTTTTTTCAACTAAAATTGACTTCTCGCCACTATCAGCGTAGTTCACGGCAATTTATGCAATATTTCATAGCAAAAGTAAATATTCCTAACTTGTGACTTTTTCTCAAAACTGAATTCTTCCAAATAAAATTTATTTTCACCGCTTTTTTTCAACTAAAATTGACTTCTCGCCACTGATCAGCGTAGTTCACGGCAATTAATGCAATATTTCATTGCAAAAGTAAATATTCCTAACTTGTGACTTTTTCTCAAAACTGAATTCTTCCAAATAAAATTTATTTTCACCGCTTTTTTTCAACTAAAATTGACTTCTCGCCACTGATCAGCGTAGTTCACGGCAATACATGCAATATTTCATAGCAAAAGTAAATATTCCTAACTTGTGACTTTTTCTCAAAACTGAATTCTTCCAAATAAAATTTATTTTCACCTCTTTTATTCAACTAAAATTGACTTCTCGCCACTGATCAGCGTAGTTCACGGCAATTTATGCAATATTTCATAGCAGAAGTAAATATTCCTAAACTGTGTCTTTTTCTCAAAACTGAATTCTTCCAAATAAAATTTATTTTCACCTTTTTTTTCAACTAAAATTGACTTCTCGCCACTGATCAGCGTAGTTCACGGCTATTTATGCAATATTTCATAGCAAAAGTAAATATTCCTAACTTGTGACTTTTTCTCAAAACTGAATTCTTCCAAATAAAATTTATTTTCACCGCTTTTTTTCAACTAAAATTGACTTCTCGCCACTGATCAGCGTAGTTCACGGCAATGAATGCAATATTTCATAGCAGAATTCAATATTCCTAAACTGTGTCTTTTTCTCAAAACTGAATTCTTCCAAATAAAATTTATTTTCACCACTTTTTTTCAACTAAAATTGACTCCTCGCCACTGATCAACGTAGTTCACGGCAATTTATGCAATATTTCATATCAAAAGTAAATATTCCTAATTTGTGTCTTTTTCTCAAAACTGAATTCTTCCAAATAAAATTTATTTTCACCGTTTTTTTTCAACTAAAATTGACTTCTCGCCACTGATCAGCGTAGTTCACGGCTATTTATGCAATATTTCATTGCAGAAGTAAATATTCCTAATTTGTGTCTTTTTCTCAAAACTGAATTCTTCCAAATAAAATTTATTTTCACCGTTTTTTTTCAACTAAAATTGACTTTCGCCACTGATCAGCGTAGTTCACGGCAATTTATGCAATATTTCATAGCAAAAGTAAATATTCCTAAACTGTCTTTTTCTCAAAACTGAATTCTTCCAAATAAAATTTATTTTCACCTCTTTTTTTCAACTAAAATTGACTTCTCGCCACTGATCAGCGTAGTTCACGGCAATTTATGCAATATTTCATTGCAGAAGAAAATTTTCCTAATTTGCGTCTTTTTCTCAAAACTGAATTCTTCGAAATAAAATGTATTTTCACCACTTTTTTTCAACTAAAATTGACTTCTCGCCACTGATCAACGTAGTTCACGGCAATTTATGCAATATTTCATATCAAAAGTAAATATTCGTAATTTGTGTCTTTTTCTCAAAACTGAATTCTTCCAAATAAAATTTATTTTCACCACTTTTTGTCAACTAAAATTGACTTCTCGCCACTGATCAACGTAGTTCACGGCAATTTATGCAATATTTCATATCAAAAGTAAATATTACTAATTTGTGTCTTTTTCTCAAAACTGAATTTTTCCAAGTAAAATTTATTTTCACCGCTTTTTTTCAACTAAAATTGACTTCTCGCCACTGATCAGCGTAGTTTACGGCATTTATGCAATATTTCATAGCAGAAGTAAATATTCCTAAACTGTGTCTTTTTCTCAAAACTTAATTCTTCCAAATAAAATTTATTTTCACCGCTTTTTTTCAACTAAAATTGACTTCTCGCCACTGATCAGCGTAGTTCACGGCAATTTATGCAATATTTCATAGCAGAAGTAAATATTCCTAAAGTGTGTCTTTTTCTCAAAACTGAATTCTTCCAAATAAAATATATTTTCACCGTTTTTTTTCAACTAAAATTGATTTCTCGCCACTGATCAGCGTAGTTCACGGCAATTTATGCAATATTTCATTGCAGAAGTAAATATTCCTAATTTGTGTCTTTTTCTCAAAACTGAATTCTTCCAAATAAAATTTATTTTCACCACTTTTTTTCAACTAAAATTGACTTCTCGCCACTGATCAACGTAGTTCACGTTAATTTATGCAATATTTCATAGCAAAACTAAATATTCCTAACTTGTGACTTTTTCTCAAAACTGAATTCTTCCAAATAAAATTTATTTTCACCGTTTTTTTTCAACTAAAATTGACTTCTCGCCACTGATCAGCGTAGTTCACGGCAATTTATGCAATATTTCATAGCAGAAGTAAATATTCCTAAACTGTGTCTTTTTCTCAAAACTGAATTCTTCCAAATAAAATTTATTTTCACCTTTTTTTTCAACTAAAATTGACTTCTCGCCACTGATCAGCGTAGTTCACGGCTATTTATGCAATATTTCATAGCAAAAGTAAATATTCCTAATTTGTGTCTTTTTCTCAGAACTGAATTCTTCCAAATAAAATTTATTTTCACCGTTTGTTTTCAACTAAAATGGACTTCTCGCCACTGATCAGCGTAGTTCACGGCAATTTATGCAATATTTCATAGCAGAAGTAAATATTCCTAAAGTGTGTCTTTTTCTCAAAACTGAATTCTTCCAAATAAAATTTATTTTCACCGTTTTTTTCAACTAAAATTGACTTCTCGCCACTGATCAGCGTAGTTCACGTTAATTTATGCAATATTTCATAGCAAAACTAAATATTCCTAACTTGTGACTTTTTCTCAAAACTGAATTCTTCCAAATAAAATTTATTTTCACCGTTTTTTTTCAACTAAAATTGACTTCTCGCCACTGATCAGCGTAGTTCACGGCAATTTATGCAATATTTCATAGCAGAAGTAAATATTCCTAAACTGTGTCTTTTTCTCAAAACTGAATTCTTCCAAATAAAATTTACTGTCACCGCTATTTTTCAACTAAAATTGACTTCTCGCCACTGATCAGCGTAGTTCACGGCAATTTATGCAATATTTCATAGCAAAAGTAAATATTCCTAACTTGTGACTTTTTCTCAAAACTGAATTCTTCCAAATAAAATTTATTTTCACCGCTTTTTTTCAACTAAAATTGACTTCTCGCCACTGATCAGCGTAGTTCACGGCAATTTATGCAATATTTCATAGCAAAAGTAAATATTCCAAACTTGTGACTTTTTCTCAAAACTGAATTCTTCCAAATAAAATTTATTTTCACCGTTTTTTTTCAACTAAAATTGACTTCTCGCCACTATCAGCGTAGTTCACGGCAATTTATGCAATATTTCATTGCAAAAGTAAATATTCCTAACTTGTGACTTTTTCTCAAAACTGAATTCTTCCTAATAAAATTTATTTTCACCGCTTTTTTTCAACTAAAATTGACTTCTCGCCACTGATCAGCGTAGTTCACGGCAATTTATGCAATATTTCATAGCAAAAGTAAATATTCCTAACTTGTGACTTTTTCTCAAAACAGAATTCTTCCAAATAAAATTTATTTTCACCGCTTTTTTTCAACTAAAATTGACTTCTCGCCACTGATCAGCGTAGTTCACGGCAATTCATGCAATATTTCATAGCAAAAGTAAATATTCCTAACTTGTGACTTTTTCTCAAAACTGAATTCTTCCAAATAAAATTTATTTTCACCTCTTTTATTCAACTAAAATTGACTTCTCGCCACTGATCAGCGTAGTTCACGGCAATTTATGCAATATTTCATAGCAGAAGTAAATATTCCTAAACTGTGTCTTTTTCTCAAAACTGAATTCTTCCTAATAAAATTTACTGTCACCGCTATTTTTCAACTAAAATTGACTTCTCGCCACTGATCAGCGTAGTTCACGGCAATTTATGCAATATTTCATAGCAAAAGTAAATATTCCTAACTTGTGACTTTTTCTCAAAACTGAATTCTTCCAAATAAAATTTATTTTCACCGCTTTTTTTCAACTAAAATTGACTTCTCGCCACTGATCAGCGTAGTTCACGGCAATTAAAGCAATATTTCATAGCAGATTTCAATATTCCTAAACTGTGTCTTTTTCTCAAAACTGAATTCTTCCAAATAAAATTTATTTTCACCACTTTTTTTCAACTAAAATTGACTCCTCGCCACTGATCAACGTAGTTCACGGCAATTTATGCAATATTTCATATCAAAAGTAAATATTCATAATTTGTGTCTTTTTCTCAAAACTGAATTCTTCCAAATAAAATTTATTTTCACCGTTTTTTTTCAACTAAAATTGACTTCTCGCCACTGATCAGCGTAGTTCACGGCAATTTATGCAATATTTCATTGCAGAAGAAAATTTTCCTAATTTGTGTCTTTTTCTCAAAACTGAATTCTTCGAAATAAAATGTATTTTCACCACTTTTTTTCAACTAAAATTGAATTCTCGCCACTGATCAACGTAGTTCACGGCAATTTATGCAATATTTCATATCAAAAGTAAATATTCCTAATTTGTGTCTTTTTCTCAAAACTGAATTCTTCCAAATAAAATTTATTTTCACCACTTTTTGTCAACTAAAATTGACTTCTCGCCACTGATCAACGTAGTTCACGTTAATTTATGCAATATTTCATAGCAAAACTAAATATTCCTAACTTGTGACTTTTTCTCAAAACTGAATTCTTCCAAATAAAATTTATTTTCACCGTTTTTTTTCAACTAAAATTGACTTCTCGCCACTGATCAGCGTAGTTCACGGCAATTTATGCAATATTTCATAGCAGAAGTAAATATTCTAAAAGTGTGTCTTTTTCTCAAAACTGAATTCTTCCAAATAAAATTTATTTTCACCGTTTTTTTTCAACTAAAATTGACTTCTCGCCACTGATCAGCGTAGTTCACGTTAATTTATGCAATATTTCATAGCAAAACTAAATATTCCTAACTTGTGACCTTTTCTCAAAACTGAATTCTTCCAAATAAAATTTATTTTCACCGTTTTTTTTCAACTAAAATTGACTTCTCGCCACTGATCAGCGTAGTTCACGGCAATTTATGCAATATTTCATAGCAGAAGTAAATATTCCTAAACTGTGTCTTTTTCTCAAAACTGAATTCTTCCAAATAAAATTTACTGTCACCGCTATTTTTCAACTAAAATTGACTTCTCGCCACTGATCAGCGTAGTTCACGGCAATTTATGCAATATTTCATAGCAAAAGTAAATATTCCTAACTTGTGACTTTTTCTCAAAACTGAATTCTTCCAAATAAAATTTATTTTCACCGCTTTTTTTCAACTAAAATTGACTTCTCGCCACTGATCAGCGTAGTTCACGGCAATTAATGCAATATTTCATAGCAAAAGTAAATATTCCTAACTTGTGACTTTTTCTCAAAACTGAATTCTTCCAAATAAAATTTATTTTCACCTCTTTTTTTCAACTATAATTGACTTCTCGCCACTGATCAGCGTAGTTCACGGCAATTTATGCAATATATCATAGCACAAGTAAATATTCCTAATTTGTGTCTTTTTCTCAAAACTGAATTCTTCCAAATAAAATTTATTTTCACCGTTTTTTTTCAACTAAAATTGACTTCTCGCCACTGATCAGCGTAGTTCACGGCAATTTATGCAATATTTCAATGCAGAAGTATATATTCCTAATTTGTGTCTTTTTCTCAAAACTGAATTCTTCCAAATAAAATTTATTTTCACCGTTTTTTTTCAACTAAAATTGACTTCTCGCCACTGATCAGCGTAGTTCACGGCAATTTATGCAATATTTCATTGCAGAAGTAAATATTCCTAATTTGTGTCTTTTTCTCAAAACTGAATTCTTCCAAATAAAATTTATTTTCACCACTTTTTTTCAACTAAAATTGACTTCTCGCCACTGATCAACGTAGTTCACGTTAATTTATACAATATTCCATAGCAAAACTAAATATTCCTAACTTGTGACTTTTTCTCAAAACTGAATTCTTCCGAATAAAATTTATTTTCACCGCTTTTTTTCAACTAAAATTGACTTCTCGCCACTGATCAGCGTAGTTTACGGCTATTTATGCAATATTTCATAGCAAAAGTAAATATTCCTAATTTGTGTCTTTTTCTCAGAACTGAATTCTTCCAAATAAAATTTATTTTCACCGTTTGTTTTCAACTAAAATGGACTTCTCGCCACTGATCAGCGTAGTTCACGGCAATTTATGCAATATTTCATAGCAGAAGTAAATATTCCTAAAGTGTGTCTTTTTCTCAAAACTGAATTCTTCCAAATAAAATTTAATTTCACCGTTTTTTTTCAACTAAAATTGACTTCTCGCCACTGATCAGCGTAGTTCACGTTAATTTATGCAATATTTCATAGCAAAACTAAATATTCCTAACTTGTGACTTTTTCTCAAAACTGAATTCTTCCAAATAAAATTTATTTTCACCGTTTTTTTTCAACTAAAATTGACTTCTCGCCACTGATCAGCGTAGTTCACGGCAATTTATGCAATATTTCATAGCAGAAGTAAATATTCCTAAACTGTCTTTTTCTCAAAACTGAATTCTTCCAAATAAAATTTACTGTCACCGCTATTTTTCAACTAAAATTGACTTCTCGCCACTGATCAGCGTAGTTCACGGCAATTTATGCAATATTTCATAGCAAAAGTAAATATTCCTAACTTGTGACTTTTTCTCAAAACTGAATTCTTCCAAATAAAATTTATTTTCACCTCTTTTTTTCAACTATAATTGACTTCTCGCCACTGATCAGCGTAGTTCACGGCAATTTATGCAATATATCATAGCACAAGTAAATATTTCTAATTTGTATCTTTTTCTCAAAACTGAATTCTTCCTAATAAAATTTATTTTCACCGTTTTTTTTCAACTAAAATTGACTTCTCGCCACTGATCAGCGTAGTTCACGGCAATTTATGCAATATTTCAATGCAGAAGTAAATATTCCTAATTTGTGTCTTTTTCTCAAAACTGAATTCTTCCAAATAAAATTTATTTTCACCGCTTTTTTTCAACTAAAATTGACTTCTCGCCACTGATCAGCGTAGTTCACGGCAATTTATGCAATATTTCATAGCAGAAGTAAATATTCCTAAAGTGTGTCTTTTTCTCAAAACTGAATTCTTCCAAATAAAATTTATTTTCACCGTTTTTTTTCAACTAAAATTGACTTCTCGCCACTGATCAGCGTAGTTCACGGCAATTTATGCAATATTTCATTGCAGAAGTAAATATTCCTAATTTGTGTCTTTTTCTCAAAACTGAATTCTTCCAAATAAAATTTATTTTCACCACTTTTTTTCAACTAAAATTGACTTCTCGCCACTGATCAACGTAGTTCACGTTAATTTATGCAATATTCCATAGCAAAACTAAATATTCCTAACTTGTGACTTTTTCTCAAAACTGAATTCTTCCAAATAAAATTTATTTTCACCACTTTTTTTCAAATAAAATTGACTTCTCGCCACTGATCAACGTAGTTCACGTTAATTTATGCAATATTTCATAGCAAAACTAAATATTCCTAACTTGTGACTTTTTCTCAAAACTGAATTCTTCCAAATAAAATTTATTTTCACCGTTTTTTTTCAACTAAAATTGACTTCTCGCCACTGATCAGCGTAGTTCACGGCAATTTATGCAATATTTCATAGCAGAAGTAAATATTCCTAAACTGTGTCTTTTTCTCAAAACTGAATTCTTCCAAATAAAATTTACTGTCACCGCTATTTTTCAACTAAAATTGACTTCTCGCCACTGATCAGCGTAGTTCACGGCAATTTATGCAATATTTCATAGCAAAAGTAAATATTCCTAACTTGTGTCTTTTTCTCAAAACTGAATTCTTCCAAATAAAATTTATTTTCACCGCTTTTTTTCAACTTAAATTTACTTCTCGCCACTGATCAGCGTAGTTCACGGCAATTAATGCAATATTTCATAGCAAAAGTAAATATTCCTAACTTGTGACTTTTTCTCAAAACTGAATTCTTCCAAATAAAATTTATTTTCACCTCTTTTTTTCAACTATAATTGACTTCTCGCCACTGATCAGCGTAGTTCACGGCAATTTATGCAATATTTCATAGCAAAAGTAAATATTCCTAATTTGTGTCTTTTTCTCAAAACTGAATTCTTCCAAATAAAATTTATTTTCACCTCTTTTTTTCAACTAAAATTGACTTCTCGCCACTGATCAGCGTAGTTCACGTCAATTTATGCAATATTTCATAGCAAAAGTAAATATTCCTAATTTGTGTCTTTTTCTCAAAACTGAATTCTTCCAAATAAAATTTATTTTCACCTCTTTTTTTGAACTAAAATTGACTTCTCGCCACTGATCAGCGTAGTTCACGGCAATTTATGCAATATTTCAATGCAGAAGTATATATTCCTAATTTGTGTCTTTTTCTCAAAACTGAATTCTTCCAAATAAAATTTATTTTCACCGTTTTTTTTCAACTAAAATTGACTTCTCGCCACTGATCAGCGTAGTTCACGGCAATTTATGCAATATTTCATTGCAGAAGTAAATATTCCTAATTTGTGTCTTTTTCTCAAAACTGAATTCTTCCAAATAAAATTTATTTTCACCACTTTTTTTCAACTAAAATTGACTTCTCGCCACTGATCAACGTAGTTCACGTTAATTTATACAATATTCCATAGCAAAACTAAATATTCCTAACTTGTGACTTTTTCTCAAAACTGAATTCTTCCGAATAAAATTTATTTTCACCGCTTTTTTTCAACTAAAATTGACTTCTCGCCACTGATCAGCGTAGTTTACGGCTATTTATGCAATATTTCATAGCAAAAGTAAATATTCCTAATTTGTGTCTTTTTCTCAGAACTGAATTCTTCCAAATAAAATTTATTTTCACCGTTTGTTTTCAACTAAAATGGACTTCTCGCCACTGATCAGCGTAGTTCACGGCAATTTATGCAATATTTCATAGCAGAAGTAAATATTCCTAAAGTGTGTCTTTTTCTCAAAACTGAATTCTTCCAAATAAAATTTAATTTCACCGTTTTTTTTCAACTAAAATTGACTTCTCGCCACTGATCAGCGTAGTTCACGTTAATTTATGCAATATTTCATAGCAAAACTAAATATTCCTAACTTGTGACTTTTTCTCAAAACTGAATTCTTCCAAATAAAATTTATTTTCACCGTTTTTTTTCAACTAAAATTGACTTCTCGCCACTGATCAGCGTAGTTCACGGCAATTTATGCAATATTTCATAGCAGAAGTAAATATTCCTAAACTGTCTTTTTCTCAAAACTGAATTCTTCCAAATAAAATTTACTGTCACCGCTATTTTTCAACTAAAATTGACTTCTCGCCACTGATCAGCGTAGTTCACGGCAATTTATGCAATATTTCATAGCAAAAGTAAATATTCCTAACTTGTGACTTTTTCTCAAAACTGAATTCTTCCAAATAAAATTTATTTTCACCTCTTTTTTTCAACTATAATTGACTTCTCGCCACTGATCAGCGTAGTTCACGGCAATTTATGCAATATATCATAGCACAAGTAAATATTTCTAATTTGTATCTTTTTCTCAAAACTGAATTCTTCCTAATAAAATTTATTTTCACCGTTTTTTTTCAACTAAAATTGACTTCTCGCCACTGATCAGCGTAGTTCACGGCAATTTATGCAATATTTCAATGCAGAAGTAAATATTCCTAATTTGTGTCTTTTTCTCAAAACTGAATTCTTCCAAATAAAATTTATTTTCACCGCTTTTTTTCAACTAAAATTGACTTCTCGCCACTGATCAGCGTAGTTCACGGCAATTTATGCAATATTTCATAGCAGAAGTAAATATTCCTAAAGTGTGTCTTTTTCTCAAAACTGAATTCTTCCAAATAAAATTTATTTTCACCGTTTTTTTTCAACTAAAATTGACTTCTCGCCACTGATCAGCGTAGTTCACGGCAATTTATGCAATATTTCATTGCAGAAGTAAATATTCCTAATTTGTGTCTTTTTCTCAAAACTGAATTCTTCCAAATAAAATTTATTTTCACCACTTTTTTTCAACTAAAATTGACTTCTCGCCACTGATCAACGTAGTTCACGTTAATTTATGCAATATTCCATAGCAAAACTAAATATTCCTAACTTGTGACTTTTTCTCAAAACTGAATTCTTCCAAATAAAATTTATTTTCACCACTTTTTTTCAAATAAAATTGACTTCTCGCCACTGATCAACGTAGTTCACGTTAATTTATGCAATATTTCATAGCAAAACTAAATATTCCTAACTTGTGACTTTTTCTCAAAACTGAATTCTTCCAAATAAAATTTATTTTCACCGTTTTTTTTCAACTAAAATTGACTTCTCGCCACTGATCAGCGTAGTTCACGGCAATTTATGCAATATTTCATAGCAGAAGTAAATATTCCTAAACTGTGTCTTTTTCTCAAAACTGAATTCTTCCAAATAAAATTTACTGTCACCGCTATTTTTCAACTAAAATTGACTTCTCGCCACTGATCAGCGTAGTTCACGGCAATTTATGCAATATTTCATAGCAAAAGTAAATATTCCTAACTTGTGTCTTTTTCTCAAAACTGAATTCTTCCAAATAAAATTTATTTTCACCGCTTTTTTTCAACTTAAATTTACTTCTCGCCACTGATCAGCGTAGTTCACGGCAATTAATGCAATATTTCATAGCAAAAGTAAATATTCCTAACTTGTGACTTTTTCTCAAAACTGAATTCTTCCAAATAAAATTTATTTTCACCTCTTTTTTTCAACTATAATTGACTTCTCGCCACTGATCAGCGTAGTTCACGGCAATTTATGCAATATTTCATAGCAAAAGTAAATATTCCTAATTTGTGTCTTTTTCTCAAAACTGAATTCTTCCAAATAAAATTTATTTTCACCTCTTTTTTTCAACTAAAATTGACTTCTCGCCACTGATCAGCGTAGTTCACGTCAATTTATGCAATATTTCATAGCAAAAGTAAATATTCCTAATTTGTGTCTTTTTCTCAAAACTGAATTCTTCCAAATAAAATTTATTTTCACCTCTTTTTTTGAACTAAAATTGACTTCTCGCCACTGATCAGCGTAGTTCACGGCAATTTATGCAATATTTCATAGCAAAAGTAAATATTCCTAATTTGTCTTTTTCTCAAAACTGAATTCTTCCAAATTAAATTTATTTTCACCGATTTTTTTCAACTAAAATTGACTTCTCGCCACTGATCAGCGTAGTTCACGGCAATTTATGCAATATTTCATAGCAAAAGTAAATATTCCTAATTTGTGTCTTTTTCTCAAAACTGAATTCTTCCAAATAAAATTTATTTTTACCTCTTTTTTTCAACTAAAATTGACTTCTCGTCACTGATCAGCGTAGTTCACGGCAATTTATGCAATATTTCATAGCAAAAGTTAATATTCCTAATTTGTGTCTTTTTCTCAAAACTGAATTCTTCCAAATAAAATTTATTTTCACCTTTTTTTTCAACTAAAATTGACTTCTCGCCACTGATCAGCGTAGTTTACGGCTATTTATGCAATATTTCATAGCAAAAGTAAATATTCCTAATTTGTGTCTTTTTCTCAAAACTGAATTCTTCCAAATAAAATTTATTTTCACCGTTTTTTTTCAACTAAAATTGACTTCTCGCCACTGATCATCGTAGTTCACGTTAATTTATGCAATATTTCATAGCAAAACTAAATATTCCTAACTTGTGACTTTTTCTCAAAACTGAATTCTTCCAAATAAAATTTATTTTCACCGTTTTTTTTCAACTAAAATTGACTTCTCGCCACTGATCAGCGTAGTTCACGGCAATTTATGCAATATTTCATAGCAGAAGTAAATATTCCTAAACTGTGTCTTTTTCTCAAAACTGAATTCTTCCAAATAAAATTTACTGTCACCGCTATTTTTCAACTAAAATTGACTTCTCGCCACTGATCAGCGTAGTTCACGGCAATTTATGCAATATTTCATAGCAAAAGTAAATATTCCTAACTTGTGACTTTTTCTCAAAACTGAATTCTTCCAAATAAAATTTATTTTCACCGCTTTTTTTCAACTAAAATTGAATTCTCGCCACTGATCAGCGTAGTTCACGGCAATTAGTGCAATATTTCATAGCAAAAGTAAATATTCCTAACTTGTGACTTTTTCTCAAAACTGAATTCTTCCAAATAAAATTTATTTTCACCTCTTTTTTTCAACTATAATTGACTTCTCGCCACTGATCAGCGTAGTTCACGGCAATTTATGCAATATATCATAGCACAAGTAAATATTCCTAATTTGTGACTTTTTCTCAAAACTGAATTCTTCATAATAAAATTTATTTTCACCGTTTTTTTTCAACTAAAATTAACTTCTCGCCACTGATCAGCGTAGTTCAGGGCAATTTATGCAATATTTCAATGCAGAAGTAAATATTCCTAATTTGTGTCTTTTTCTCAAAACTGAATTCTTCCAAATAAAATTTATTTTCACCGCTTTTTTTCAACTAAAATTGACTTCTCGCCACTGATCAGCGTAGTTCACGGCAATTTATGCAATATTTCATAGCAAAAGTAAATATTCCTAACTTGTGACTTTTTCTCAAAACTGAATTCTTCCAAATAAAATTTATTTTCACCGCTTTTTTTCAACTAAAATTGACTTCTCGCCACTGATCAGCGTAGTTCACGGCAATTCATGCAATATTTCATAGCAAAAGTAAATATTCCTAACTTGTGATTTTTTCTCAAAACTGAATTCTTCCAAATAAAATTTATTTTCACCTCTTTTATTCAACTAAAATTGACTTCTCGCCACTGATCAGCGTAGTTCACGGCAATTTATGCAATATTTCATAGCAGAAGTAAATATTCCTAAACTGTGTCTTTTTCTCAAAACTGAATTCTTCCAAATAAAATTTACTGTCACCGCTATTTTTCAACTAAAATTGACTTCTCGCCACTTATCAGCGTAGTTCACGGCAATTTATGCAATATTTCATAGCAAAAGTAAATATTCCTAACTTGTGACTTTTTCTCAAAACTGAATTCTTCCAAATAAAATTTATTTTCACCGCTTTTTTTCAACTAAAATTGACTTCTCGCCACTGATCAGCGTAGTTCACGGCAATTAATGCAATATTTCATAGCAGAATTCAATATTCCTAAACTGTGTCTTTTTCTCAAAACTGAATTCTTCCAAATAAAATTTATTTTCACCACTTTTTTTCAACTAAAATTGACTCCTCGCCACTGATCAACGTAGTTCACGGCAATTTATGCAATATTTCATATCAAAAGTAAATATTCATAATTTGTGTCTTTTTCTCAAAACTGAATTCTTCCAAATAAAATTTATTTTCACCGTTTTTTTTCAACTAAAATTGACTTCTCGCCACTGATCAGCGTAGTTCACGGCAATTTATGCAATATTTCATTGCAGAAGTAAATATTCCTAATTTGTGTCTTTTTCTCAAAACTGAATTCTTCCAAATAAAATTTATTTTCACCGTTTTTTTTCAACTAAAATTGACTTCCGCCACTGATCAGCGTAGTTCACGGCAATTTATGCAATATTTCATAGCAAAAGTAAATATTCCTAAACTGTCTTTTTCTCAAAACTGAATTCTTCCAAATAAAATTTATTTTCACCTCTTTTTTTCAACTAAAATTGACTTCTCGCCACTGATCAGCGTAGTTCACGGCAATTTATGCAATATTTCATTGCAGAAGAAAATTTTCTTAATTTGTGTCTTTTTCTCAAAACTGAATTCTTCGAAATAAAATGTATTTTCACCACTTTTTTTCAACTAAAATTGAATTCTCGCCACTGATCAACGTAGTTCACGGCAATTTATGCAATATTTCATATCAAAAGTAAATATTCCTAATTTGTGTCTTTTTCTCAAAACTGAATTCTTCCAAATAAAATTTATTTTCACCACTTTTTGTCAACTAAAATTGACTTCTCGCCACTGATCAACGTAGTTCACGGCAATTTATGCAATATTTCATATCAAAAGTAAATATTACTATATTGTGTCTTTTTCTCAAAACTGAATTCTTCCAAATAAAATTTATTTTCACCGCTTTTTTTCAACTAAAATTGACTTCTCGCCACTGATCAGCGTAGTTCACGGCTATTTATGCAATATTTCATAGCAGAAGTAAATATTCCTAAACTGTGTCTTTTTCTCAAAACTGAATTCTTCCAAATAAAATTTATTTTCACCGTTTTTTTTCAACTAAAATTGACTTCTCGCCACTGATCAGCGTAGTTCACGGCAATTTATGCAATATTTTAATGCAGAAGTAAATATTCCTAAACTGTGTCTTTTTCTCAAAACTGAATTCTTCCAAATAAAATTTATTTTCACCTTTTTTTTTCAACTAAAATTGACTTCTCGCCACTGATCAGCGTAGTTTACGGCTATTTATGCAATATTTCATAGCAAAAGTAAATATTCCTAATTTGTGTCTTTTTCTCAGAACTGAATTCTTCCAAATAAAATTTATTTTCACCGTTTGTTTTCAACTAAAATGGACTTCTCGCCACTGATCAGCGTAGTTCACGGCAATTTATGCAATATTTCATAGCAGAAGTAAATATTCCTAAAGTGTGTCTTTTTCTCAAAACTGAATTCTTCCAAATAAAATTTATTTTCACCGTTTTTTTTCAACTAAAATTGACTTCTCGCCACTGATCAGCGTAGTTCACGTTAATTTATGCAATATTTCATAGCAAAACTAAATATTCCTAACTTGTGACTTTTTCTCAAAACTGAATTCTTCCAAATAAAATTTATTTTCACCGTTTTTTTTCCACTAAAATTGACTTCTCGCCACTGATCAGCGTAGTTCACGGCAATTTATGCAATATTTCATAGCAGAAGTAAATATTCCTAAACTGTGTCTTTTTCTCAAAACTGAATTCTTCCAAATAAAATTTACTGTCACCGCTATTTTTCAACTAAAATTGACTTCTCGCCACTGATCAGCGTAGTTCACGGCAATTTATGCAATATTTCATAGCAAAAGTAAATATTCCTAACTTGTGACTTTTTCTCAAAACTGAATTCTTCCAAATAAAATTTATTTTCACCGCTTTTTTCCAACTAAAATTGACTTCTCGCCACTGATCAGCGTAGTTCACGGCAATTAATGCAATATTTCATAGCAAAAGTAAATATTCCTAACTTGTGACTTTTTCTCAAAACTTAATTCTTCCAAATAAAATTTATTTTCACCTCTTTTTTTCAACTATAATTGACTTCTCGCCACTGATCAGCGTAGTTCACGGCAATTTATGCAATATATCATAGCACAAGTAAATATTCCTAATTTGTGTCTTTTTCTCAAAACTGAATTCTTCCAAATAAAATTTATTTTCACCGTTTTTTTTTAACTAAAATTGACTTCTCGCCACTTATCAGCGTAGTTCACGGCAATTTATGCAATATTTCAATACAGAAGTAAATATTCCTAATTTGTGTCTTTTTCTCAAAACTGAATTCTTCCAAATAAAATTTATTTTCACCGCTTTTTTTCAACTAAAATTGACTTCTCGCCACTGATCAGCGTAGTTCACGGCAATTTATGCAATATTTCATAGCAGAAGTAAATATTCCTAAAGTGTTTCTTTTTCTCAAAACTGAATTCTTCCAAATAAAATTTATTTTCACCGTTTTTTTTCAACTAAAATTGACTTCTCGCCACTGATCAGCGTAGTTCACGGCAATTTATGCAATATTTCATTGCAGAAGTAAATATTCCTAATTTGTGTCTTTTTCTCAAAACTGAATTCTTCCAAATAAAATTTATTTTCACCACTTTTTTTCAACTAAAATTGACTTCTCGCCACTGATCAACGTAGTTCACGTTAATTTATGCAATATTCCATAGCAAAACTAAATATTCCTAACTTGTGACTTTTTCTCAAAACTGAATTCTTCCAAATAAAATTTATTTTCACCACTTTTTTTCAAATAAAATTGACTTCTCGCCACTGATCAACGTAGTTCACGTTAATTTATGCAATATTTCATAGCAAAACTAAATATTCCTAACTTGTGACTTTTTCTCAAAACTGAATTCTTCCAAATAAAATTTACTGTCACCGCTATTTTTCAACTAAAATTGACTTCTCGCCACTGATCAGCGTAGTTCACGGCAATTTATGCAATATTTCATAGCAAAAGTAAATATTCCTAACTTGTGTCTTTTTCTCAAAACTGAATTCTTCCAAATAAAATTTATTTTCACCGCTTTTTTTCAACTTAAATTGACTTCTCGCCACTGATCAGCGTAGTTCACGGCAATTAATGCAATATTTCATAGCAAAAGTAAATATTCCTAACTTGTGACTTTTTCTCAAAACTGAATTCTTCCAAATAAAATTTATTTTCACCTCTTTTTTTCAACTATAATTGACTTCTCGCCACTGATCAGCGTAGTTTACGGCAATTTATGCAATATTTCATAGCAAAAGTAAATATTCCTAATTTGTGTCTTTTTCTCAAAACTGAATTCTTCCAAATAAAATTTATTTTCACCTCTTTTTTTCAACTAAAATTGACTTCTCGCCACTGATCAGCGTAGTTCACGTCAATTTATGCAATATTTCATAGCAAAAGTAAATATTCCTAATTTGTGTCTTTTTCTCAAAACTGAATTCTTCCAAATAAAATTTATTTTCACCTCTTTTTTTGAACTAAAATTGACTTCTCGCCACTGATCAGCGTAGTTCACGGCAATTTATGCAATATTTCATAGCAAAAGTAAATATTCCTAATTTGTCTTTTTCTCAAAACTGAATTCTTCCAAATTAAATTTATTTTCACCGATTTTTTTCAACTAAAATTGACTTCTCGCCACTGATCAGCGTAGTTCACGGCAATTTATGCAATATTTCATAGCAAAAGTAAATATTCCTAATTTGTGTCTTTTTCTCAAAACTGAATTCTTCCAAATAAAATTTATTTTTACCTCCTTTTTTCAACTAAAATTGACTTCTCGTCACTGATCAGCGTAGTTCACGGCAATTTATGCAATATTTCATAGCAAAAGTAAATATTCCTAATTTGTGTCTTTTTCTCAAAACTGAATTTTTCCAAATAAAATTTATTTTCACCGCTTTTTTTCAACTAAAATTGACTTTTCGCATCTGATCAGAGTAGTTCACGGCAATTTATGCAATATTTCATAGCAGAAGTAAATATTCCTAAACTGTGTCTTTTTCTCAAAACTGAATTCTTCCAAATAAAATTTATTTTCACCTCTTTTTTTCAACTAAAATTGACTTCTCGCCAGTGATCAGCGTAGTTCACGGCAATTTATGCAATATTTCATAGCAAAAGTAAATATTCCTAATTTGTGTCTTTTTCTCAAAACTGAAATCTTCCAAATAAAATTTATTTTCACCTTTTTTTTCAACTAAAATTGACTTCTCGCCATCGATCAGCGTAGTTCACGGCTATTTATGTAATATTTCATAGCAAAAGTAAATATTCCTAATTTGTGTCTTTTTCTCAAAACTGAATTCTTCCAAATAAAATTTATTTTCACCTTTTTTTTCAACTAAAATTGACTTCTCGCCATCGATCAGCGAAGTTCACGGCTATTTATGCAATATTTCATAGCAAAAGTTAATATTCCTAATTTGTGTCTTTTTCTCAAAACTGAATTCTTCCAAATAAAATTTATTTTCATCTTTTTTTTCAACTAAAATTGACTTCTCGCCACTGATCAGCGTAGTTCACGGCTATTTATGCAATATTTCATAGCAAAAGTAAATATTCCTAATTTGTGTCTTTTTCTCAGAACTGAATTCTTCCAAATAAAATTTATTTTCATCTTTTTTTTCAACTAAAATTGACTTCTCGCCACTGATCAGCGTAGTTCACGGCTATTTATGCAATATTTCATAGCAAAAGTTAATATTCCTAATTTGTGTCTTTTTCTCAAACCTGAATTCTTCCAAATAAAATTTACTTTCACCTTTTTTTTCAACTAAAATTTACTTCTCGCCACTGATCCGCGTTGTTCACGGCTATTTATGCAATATTTCATAGCAATAGTAAATATTCCTAATTTGTGTCTTTTTCTCATAACTGAATTCTTCCAAATAAAATTTATTTTCACCTTTTTTTTCAACTAAAATTGACTTCTCGCCATTGATCAGCGTAGTTCACGGCTATTTATGCAATATTTCTAGCAAAAGTCAATATTCCTAATTTGTGTCTTTTTCTCAGAACTGAATTCTTCCAAATAAAATTTATTTTCACCTTTTTTTTCAACTAAAATTGACTTCTCGCCACTGATCCGCGTTGTTCACGGCTATTTATGCAATATTTCATAGCAAAAGTAAATATTCCTAATTTGTGTCTTTTTCTAAAAACTGAATTCTTCCAAATAAAATTTATTTTCACCTTTTTTTTCAACTGAAATTGACTTCTCGCCACTGATCAGCGTAGTTCACGGCTATTTATGCAATATTTCATAGCAAAAGTAAATATTCCTAATTTGTGACTTTTTCTCAAAACTGAATTCTTCCAAATAAAATTTATTTTCACCTTTTTTTTTCAACTAAAATTGACTTCTCGCCACTGATCCGCGTTGTTCACGGCTATTTATGCAATATTTCATAGCAAAAGTAAATATTCCTAATTTGTGTCTTTTTCTCAGAACTGAATTCTTCCAAATAAAATTTATTTTCACCTTTTTTTTCAACTAAAATTGACTTCTCGCCACTGATCCGCGTTGTTCACGGCTATTTATGCAATATTTCATAGCAAAAGTAAATATTCCTAATTTGTGTCTTTTTCTAAAAACTGAATTCTTCCAAATAAAATTTATTTTCACCTTTTTTTTCAACTGAAATTGACTTCTCGCCACTGATCAGCGTAGTTCACGGCTATTTATGCAATATTTCATAGCAAAAGTAAATATTCCTAATTTGTGACTTTTTCTCAAAACTGAATTCTTCCAAATAAAATTTATTTTCACCTTTTTTTTTCAACTAAAATTGACTTCTCGCCACTGATCCGCGTTGTTCACGGCTATTTATGCAATATTTCATAGCAAAAGTAAATATTCCTAATTTGTGTCTTTTTCTCAGAACTGAATTCTTCCGAATAAAATTTATTTTCACCTTTTTTTTCAACTACAATGGACTTCTCGCCACTGATCCGCGTTGTTCACGGCTATTTATGCAATATTTCATAGCAAAAGTAAATATTCCTAATTTGTGTCTTTTTCTCAAAACTGAATTCTTCCAAATAAAATTTATTTTCACCTTTTTTTTCAACTAAAATTGACTTCTCGCCACTGATCCGCGTTGTTCACGGCAATTTATGCAATAATTCATAGCAAAAGTAAATATTCCTAATTTGTGTCTTTTTCTCAAAACTGAATTCTTCCAAATAAAATTTATTTTCACCTTTTTTTTCAACTAAAATTGACTTCTCGCCACTGATCAGCGCAGTTCACGGCTATTTATGCAATATTTCATAGCAAAAGTAAATATTCCTAATTTGTGTCTTTTTCTCAAAACTGAATTCTTCCAAATAAAATTTATTTTCACCGCTTTTTTTCAACTAAAATTGACTTCTCGCATCTGATCAGCGTAGTTCACGGCAATTTATGCAATATTTCATAGCAAAAGTAAATATTCCTAATATGTGACTTTTTCTCAAAACTGTATTCTTCCAAATAAAATTTATTTTCACCGTTTTTTTTCAACTAAAATTGACTTCTCGCCACTGATCAGCGTAGATCACGGCAATTTATGCAATATTTCATAGCAAAAGTAAATATTCCTAATTTGTGTCTTTTTCTCAAAACTGAATTCTTCCAAATAAAATTTATTTTCACCGTTAATTTTCAACTAAAATTGACTTCTCGCCACTGATCAGCGTAGATCACGGCAATTTATGCAATATTTCATAGCAAAATTAAATATTCCTAATTTGTGTCTTTTTCTCAAAACTGAATTCTTCCAAATAAAATTTATTTTCACCGCCTTTTTTCAACTACAATTGACTTTTCGCCACTGATCAGCGTAGTTCACGGCAATTTATGCAATATTTCATAGCAAAAGTAAATATTCCTAAACTGTGTCTTTTTCTCAAAACTGAATTCTTCCAAATAAAATTTATTTTCACCGTTTTTTTTCAACTAAAATTGACTACTCGCCACTGATCAGCGTAGTTCACGGCAATTTATGCAATATTTCATAGCAAAAGTAAATATTCCTAATTTGTGTCTTTTTCTCAAAACTGAATTCTTCCAAATAAAATTCATTTTCACCGTTTTTTTTCAACTAAAATTGACTTCTCGGCACTGATCAGCGTAGTTCACGGAAATATATCCAATATTTCATAGCAAAAGTAAATATTCCTAATTTGTGACTTTTTCTCAAAACTGAATTCTTCCAAATAAAATTCATTTTCACCGTTTTTTTTTCAACTAAAATTGACTTCTCGGCACTGATCAGAGTAGTTCACGACAATTTATGCAATATTAAATAGCAAAAGTTAATATTCCTAATTTGTGTCTTTTTCTCAAAACTGAATTCTTCGAAATAAAATTTATTTTCACCGTTTATTTTCAACTAAAATTGAATTCTCGCCACTGATCCGCGTTGTTCACGGCTATTTATGCAATATTTCATAGCAAAAGTAAATATTCCTAATTTGTGTCTTTTTCTAAAAACTGAATTCTTCCAAATAAAATTTATTTTCACCTTTTTTTTCAACTGAAATTGACTTCTCGCCACTGATCAGCGTAGTTCACGGCTATTTATGCAATATTTCATAGCAAAAGTAAATATTCCTAATTTGTGACTTTTTCTCAAAACTGAATTCTTCCAAATAAAATTTATTTTCACCTTTTTTTTTCAACTAAAATTGACTTCTCGCCACTGATCCGCGTTGTTCACGGCTATTTATGCAATATTTCATAGCAAAAGTAAATATTCCTAATTTGTGTCTTTTTCTCAGAACTGAATTCTTCCGAATAAAATTTATTTTCACCTTTTTTTTCAACTACAATTGACTTCTCGCCACTGATCCGCGTTGTTCACGGCTATTTATGCAATATTTCATAGCAAAAGTAAATATTCCTAATTTGTGTCTTTTTCTCAAAACTGAATTCTTCCAAATAAAATTTATTTTCACCTTTTTTTTCAACTAAAATTGACTTCTCGCCACTGATCCGCGTTGTTCACGGCAATTTATGCAATAATTCATAGCAAAAGTAAATATTCCTAATTTGTGTCTTTTTCTCAAAACTGAATTCTTCCAAATAAAATTTATTTTCACCTTTTTTTTCAACTAAAATTGACTTCTCGCCACTGATCAGCGTAGTTCACGGCTATTTATGCAATATTTCATAGCAAAAGTAAATATTCCTAATTTGTGTCTTTTTCTCAAAACTGAATTCTTCCAAATAAAATTTATTTTCACCGCTTTTTTTCAACTAAAATTGACTTCTCGCATCTGATCAGCGTAGTTCACGGCAATTTATGCAATATTTCATAGCAAAAGTAAATATTCCTAATATGTGACTTTTTCTCAAAACTGTATTCTTCCAAATAAAATTTATTTTCACCGTTTTTTTTCAACTAAAATTGACTTCTCGCCACTGATCAGCGTAGATCACGGCAATTTATGCAATATTTCATAGCAAAAGTAAATATTCCTAATTTGTGTCTTTTTCTCAAAACTGAATTCTTCCAAATAAAATTTATTTTCACCGTTAATTTTCAACTAAAATTGACTTCTCGCCACTGATCAGCGTAGATCACGGCAATTTATGCAATATTTCATAGCAAAATTAAATATTCCTAATTTGTGTCTTTTTCTCAAAACTGAATTCTTCCAAATAAAATTTATTTTCACCGCCTTTTTTCAACTACAATTGACTTTTCGCCACTGATCAGCGTAGTTCACGGCAATTTATGCAATATTTCATAGCAAAAGTAAATATTCCTAAACTGTGTCTTTTTCTCAAAACTGAATTCTTCCAAATAAAATTTATTTTCACCGTTTTTTTTCAACTAAAATTGACTACTCGCCACTGATCAGCGTAGTTCACGGCAATTTATGCAATATTTCATAGCAAAAGTAAATATTCCTAATTTGTGTCTTTTTCTCAAAACTGAATTCTTCCAAATAAAATTCATTTTCACCGTTTTTTTTCAACTAAAATTGACTTCTCGGCACTGATCAGCGTAGTTCACGGAAATATATCCAATATTTCATAGCAAAAGTAAATATTCCTAATTTGTGACTTTTTCTCAAAACTGAATTCTTCCAAATAAAATTCATTTTCACCGTTTTTTTTTCAACTAAAATTGACTTCTCGGCACTGATCAGAGTAGTTCACGACAATTTATGCAATATTAAATAGCAAAAGTTAATATTCCTAATTTGTGTCTTTTTCTCAAAACTGAATTCTTCGAAATAAAATTTATTTTCACCGTTTATTTTCAACTAAAATTGAATTCTCGCCACTGATCAGCGTACTTCACGGCAATTTATGCAATATTTCAAAGCAAAAGTAAATATTCCTAATTTGTGTCTTTTTCTCAAAACTGAATTCTTCCAAATAAATTTTATTTTAAACCGCTTTTTTTCAACGAAAATTGACTTCTCGCCACTGATCAGCTTAGTTCACGGCAATTTATGCAATATTTCATAGCAAAGGTAAATATTCCTAATTTGTGTCTTTTTCTCAAAACTGAATTCTTCGAAACAAAATTTATTTTCACCGCTTTTTTTCAACTATAATTGACTTCTCGCCACAGATCAGCGTAGTTCACGGCAATTTATGCAATATTTCATTGCAAAAGTAAATATTCCTAATTTGTGTCTTTTTCTCAAAACTGAATTCTTCGAAATAAAAATTATTTTCACCGCTTTTTTTCAACTATAATTGACTTCTCGCCACAGATCAGCGTAGTTCACGGCAATTTATGCAATATTTCATTGCAAAAGTAAATATTCCTAATTTGTGTCTTTTTCTCAAAACTGAATTCTTCGAAATAAAATTTATTTTCACCGTTTTTTTTCAACTAAAATTGACTTCTCGCCACTGATCAGCGTAGTTCACGGCAATTTATGCAATATTTCATTGCAAAAGTAAATATTCCTAATTTGTGTCTTTTTCTCAAAACTGAATTCTTCCAAATAAAATTTATTTTCACCGCTTTTTTTCAACTAAAATTGACTTCTCGCCACTGATCAGCGTAGTTCACGGCAATTTATGCAATATTTCATAGCAAAAGTAAATATTCCTAATTTCTGTCTTTTTCTCAAAACTGAATTCTTCGAAATAAAATTTATTTTCACCGCTTTTTTTCAACTAAAATTGACTTCTCGCCACTGATCAGCGTAGTTCACGGCAATTTATGCAATATTTCATAGCAAAAGTAAATTTTCCTAATATGTGACTTTTTCTCAAAACTGAATTCTTCCAAATAAAATTTATTTTCACCGCTTTTTTTCAACTAAAATTGACTTCTCGCCACTGATCAGCGTAGTTTACGGCAATTTATGCAATATTTCATAGCAAAAGTAAATATTCCTAATTTGTGACTTTTTCTCAAAACTGAAATCTTCCAAGTAAAATTTATTTTCACCTTTTTTTACAACTAAAATTGACTTCTCGCCACTGATCAGCGTAGTTAACGGCAATATATGCAATATTTCATAGCAAAAGTAAATATTCCTAATTTGTGTCTTTTTCTCAAAACTGAATTCTTCGAAATAAAATTTATTTTCACCGCTTTTTTTCAACTAAAATTGACTTCTCGCCACTGATCAGCGTAGTTCACGGCAATGTATGCAATATTTCATAGCAAAAGTAAATATTCCTAATTTGTTTCTTTTTCTCAAAACTGAATTCTTCCAAATAAAATTTATTTTCTGCGCTTTTTTTCAACTAAAATTGAATTCTCGCCACTGATTAGCGTAGTTCACGGCAATTTATGCAATATTTCATAGCAAAAGTAAATATTCCTAATTTGTGACTTTTTCTCAAAAATGAATTCTTCCAAGTAAAATTTATTTTCACCTTTTTTTACAACTAAAATTGACTTCTCGCCACTGATCAGCGTAGTTCACGGCTATTTATGCAATATTTCATAGCAAAAGTAAATATTCCTAATTTGTGTCTTTTTCTCAGAACTGAATTCTTCCGAATAAAATTTATTTTCACCTTTTTTTTCAACTACAATTGACTTCTCGCCACTGATCCGCGTTGTTCACGGCTATTTATGCAATATTTCATAGCAAAAGTTAATATTCCTAATTTGTGTCTTTTTCTCAAACCTGAATTCTTCCAAATAAAATTTACTTTCACCTTTTTTTTCAACTAAAATTTACTTCTCGCCACTGATCCGCGTTGTTCACGGCTATTTATGCAATATTTCATAGCAAAAGTAAATATTCCTAATTTGTGTCTTTTTCTCAAAACTGAATTCTTCCAAATAAAATTTATTTTCACCTTATTTTTCAACTAAAATTGACTTCTCGCCACTGATCAGCGTAGTTCACGGCTATTTATGCAATATTTCATAGCAAAAATAAATATTCCTAATTTGTGTCTTTTTCTCAAAACTGAATTCTTCCAAATAAAATTTATTTTCACCTTTTTTTTCAACTAAAATTGCCTTCTCGCCACTGGTCAGCGTAGTTCACGGCTATTTATGCAATATTTCATAGCAAAAGTAAATATTCCTAATTTGTGACTTTTTCTCAAAACTGAAATCTTCCAAGTAAAATTTATTTTCACCTTTTTTTACAACTAAAATTGACTTCTCGCCACTGATCAGCGTAGTTAACGGCAATATATGCAATATTTCATAGCAAAAGTAAATATTCCTAATTTGTGTCTTTTTCTCAAAACTGAATTCTTCGAAATAAAATTTATTTTCACCGCTTTTTTTCAACTAAAATTGACTTCTCGCCACTGATCAGCGTAGTTCACGTCAATTTATGCAATATTTCATAGCAAAAGTAAATATTCCTAATTTGTGTCTTTTTCTCAAAACTGAATTCTTCCAAATAAAATTTATTTTCACCTTTTTTTTCAACTAAAATTGCCTTCTCGCCACTGGTCAGCGTAGTTCACGGCTATTTATGCAATATTTCATAGCAAAAGTAAATATTCCTAATTTGTGACTTTTTCTCAAAACTGAAATCTTCCAAGTAAAATTTATTTTCACCTTTTTTTACAACTAAAATTGACTTCTCGCCACTGATCAGCGTAGTTAACGGCAATATATGCAATATTTCATAGCAAAAGTAAATATTCCTAATTTGTGTCTTTTTCTCAAAACTGAATTCTTCCAAATAAAATTTATTTTCACCTTTTTTTTCAACTAAAATTGCCTTCTCGCCACTGGTCAGCGTAGTTCACGGCAATGTATGCAATATTTCATAGCAAAAGTAAATATTCCTAATTTGTTTCTTTTTCTCAAAACTGAATTCTTCCAAAGAAAATTTATTTTCTGCGCTTTTTTCAACTAAAATTGAATTCTCGCCACTGATCAGTAGAGTTCACGGCAATTTATGCAATATTTCATTGCAAAAGTAAATATTCCTAATATGACTTTTTCTCAAAACTGAATTCTTCCAAATAAAATTTATTTTCACCGCTTGTTTTCAACTAAAATTGACTTCTCGCCACTGATTAGCGTAGTTCACGGCAATTTATGCAATATTTCATAGCAAAAGTAAATATTCCTAATTTGTGACTTTTTCTCAAAACTGAATTCTTCCAAGTAAAATTTATTTTCACCTTTTTTTACAACTAAAATTGACTTCTCGCCACTGATCAGCGTAGTTCACGGATTTTTATGCAATATTTCATAGCAAAAGTAAATATTCCTAATTTGTGTCTTTTTCTCAAAACTGAATTCTTCGAAATAAAATTTATTATCACCGCTTTTTTTCAACTAAAATTGACTTCTCGCCACTGATCAGCGTAGTTCACGGCAATGTATGCAATATTTCATAGCAAAAGTAAATATTCCTAATTTGTTTCTTTTTCTCAAAACTGAATTCTTCCAAATAAAATTTATTTTCTGCGCTTTTTTTCAACTAAAATTGAATTCTCGCCACTGATCAGTAGAGTTCACGGCAATTTATGCAATATTTCATTGCAAAAGTAAATATTCCTAATATGTGACTTTTTCTCAAAACTGAATTCTTCCAAATAAAATTTATTTTCACCGCTTGTTTTCAACTAAAATTGACTTCTCGCCACTGATTAGCGTAGTTCACGGCAATTTATGCAATATTTCATAGCAAAAGTAAATATTCCTAATTTGTGACTTTTTCTCAGAACTGAATTCTTCCAAGTAAAATTTATTTTCACCTTTTTTTACAACTAAAATTGACTTCTCGCCACTGATCAGCGTAGTTCACGGCAATTTATACAATATTTCATAGCAAAAGTAAATATTCCTAATTTGTCTTTTTCTCAAAACTGAATTCTTCGAAATAAAATTTATTTTCACCGCTTTTTTTCAACTAAAATTGACTTCTCGCCACTGATCAGCGTAGTTCACGGCAATTTATGCAATATTTCATAGCAAAAGTAAATATTCCTAATTTGTGTCTTTTTCTCAAAACTGAATTCTTCCAAATAAAATTTATTTTCACCTTTTTTTTCAACTAAAATTGACTTCTCGCCACTGATCAGCGTAGTTCACGGCAATTTATGCAATATTTCATAGCAAAAGTAAATATTCCTAATTTGTGTCTTTTTCTCAAAACTGAATTCTTCGAAATAAAATTTATTTTCACCGCTTTTTTTCAACTAAAATTGACTTCTCGCCACTGATCAGCGTAGTTCACGGCAATTTATGCAATATTTCATAGCAAAAGTAAATATTCCTAATTTGTGTCTTTTTCTCAAAACTGAATTCTTCCAAATAAAATTTATTTTCACCGCTTGTTTTCAACTAAAATTGACTTCTCGCCACTGATCAGCGTAGTTCACGGCTATTTATGCAATATTTCACAGCAAAAGTAAATATTCCTAATTTGTGTCTTTTTCTCAGAACTGAATTCTTCCAAATAAAATTTATTTTCACCGTTTGTTTTCAACTAAAATTGACTTCTCGCCACTGATCAGCGTAGTTCACGGCTATTTATGCAATATTTCATAGCAAAAGTAAATATTCCTAATTTGTGTCTTTTTCTCAAAACTGAATTCTTCCAAATAAAATTTATTTTCACCTTTTTTATTCAACTAAAATTGACTTCTCGCCACTGATCGGCGTAGTTCACGGCAATTTATGCAATATTTCATAGCAAAAGTAAATATTCCTAATTTGTGTCTTTTTCTCAGAACTGAATTCTTCCAAATAAAATTTATTTTCACCTTTTTTTTCAACTAAAATTGACTTCTCGCCACTGATCAGCGTAGTTCACGGCAATTTTTTGCAATATTTCATAGCAAAAGTAAATATTCCTAATTTGTGTCTTTTTCTCAGAACTGAATTCTTCCAAATAAAATTTATTTTCACCGTTTGTTTTCAACTAAAATTGACTTCTCGCCTCTGATCAGCGTAGTTCACGGCTATTTATGCAATATTTCATAGCAAAAGTAAATATTCCTAATTTGTGTCTTTTTCTCAGAACTGAATTCTTCCAAATAAAATTTATTTTCACCTTTTTTTTCAACTAAAATTGACTTCTCGCCACTGATCAGCGTAGTTCACGGCTATTTATGCAATATTTCATAGCAAAAGTAAATATTCCTAATTTGTGTCTTTTTCTCAAAACTGAATTCTTCCAATTAAAATTTATTTTCACCTTTTTTTTCAACTAAAATTGACTTCTCGCCACTGATCCGCGTTGTTCACGGCAATTTATGCAATATTTCATAGCAAAAGAAAATATTCCTAATTTGTGTCTTTTTCTCAAAACTGAATTCTTCCAAATAAAATTTATTTTCACCTTTTTTTTCAACTAAAATTGACTTCTCGCCACTGATCAGCGTAGTTCACGGCTATTTATGCAATATTTCATAGCAAAAGTAAATATTCCTAATTTGTGTCTTTTTCTCAAAACTGAATTCTTCCAAATAAAATTTATTTTCACCTTTTTTTTCAACTAAAATTGACTTCTCGCCACTGATCGGCGTTGTTCACGGCTATTTATGCAATATTTCATAGCAAAAGTAAATATTCCTAATTTGTGTCTTTTTCTCAGAACTGAATTCTTCCAAATAAAATTTATTTTCACCTTTTTTATTCAACGAAAATTGACTTCTCGCCACTGATCGGCGTAGTTCACGGCAATTTATGCAATATTTCATAGCAAAAGTAAATATTCCTAATTTGTGTCTTTTTCTCAAAACTGAATTCTTCCAAATAAAATTTATTTTCACCTTTTTTTTCAACTAAAATTGACTTCTCGCCACTGATCCGCGTTGTTCACGGCAATTTATGCAATATTTCATAGCAAAAGTAAATATTCCTTTTTTGTCTCTTTTTCTCAGAACTGAATTCTTCCAAATAAAATTTATTATCACCTTTTTTTTCAACTATAATTGACTTCTCGCCACTGATCAGCGTAGTTCACGGCTATTTATGCAATATTTCATAGCAAAAGTAAATATTCCTAATTTGTGTCTTTTTCTCAGAACTGAATTCTTCCAAATAAAATTTATTTTCACCTTTTTTTTTAACTAAAATTGACTTCTCGCCACTATTCTGCGTTGTTCACGGCTATTTATGCAATATTTCATAGCAAAAGTAAATATTCCTAATTTGTGTCTATTTCTCAAAACTGAATTCTTCCAAATAAAATTTATTTTCACCTTTTTTTTCAACTAAAATTGACTTCTCGCCACTGATCCGCGTTGTTCACGGCAATTTATGCAATATTTCATAGCAAAAGTAAATATTCCTAATTTGTGTCTTTTTCTCAGAACTGAATTCTTCCAAATAAAATTTATTTTCACCTTTTTTTTTAACTAAAATGGACTTCTCGCCACTGATCCGCGTTGTTCACGGCTATTTATGCAATATTTCATAGCAAAAGTAAATATTCCTAATTTGTGTCTTTTTCTCAAAACTGAATTCTTCCAAATAAAATTTATTTTCACCTTTTTTTTCAACTAAAATTGACTTCTCGCCACTGATCAGCGTAGTTCACGGCTAATTATGCAATATTTCATAGCAAAAGTAAATATTCCTAATTTGTGTCTTTTTCTCAGAACTGAATTCTTCCAAATAAAATTTATTTTCACCGTTTTTTTCAACTAAAATTGACTTCTCGCCACTGATCAGCGTAGTTCACGGCAATTTATGCAATATTTCATAGCAAAAGTAAATAATCCTAATTTGTGTCTTTTTCTCAAAACTGAATTCTTCCAAATAAAATTTATTTTCACCTTTTTTTTCAACTAAAATTGACTTCTCGCCACTGATCAGCGTAGTTCACGGCTATTTATGCAATATTTCATAGCAAAAGTAAATATTCCTAATTTGTGTCTTTTTCTCAGAACTGAATTCTTCCAAATAAAATTTATTTTCACCTTTTTTTTCAACTAAAATTGACTTCTCGCCACTGATCAGCGTAGTTCACGGCTATTTATACAATATTTCATAGCAAAAGTAAATATTCCTAATTTGTGTCTTTTTCTCAAAACTGAATTCTTCCAAATAAAATTTATTTTCACCTTTTTTTTCAACTAAAATTGACTTCTAGCCACTGATCAGCGTAGTTCACGGCTATTTATGCAATATTTCATAGCAAAAGTAAATAATCCTAATTTGTGTCTTTTTCTCAAAACTGAATTCTTCCAAATAAAATTTATTTTCACCTTTTTTTTCAACTAAAATTGACTTCTCGCCACTGATCAGCGTAGTTCACGGCTATTTATGCAATATTTCATAGCAAAAGTAAATATTCCTAATTTGTGTCTTTTTCTCAGAACTGAATTCTTCCAAATAAAATTTATTTTCACCTTTTTTTTCAACTAAAATTGACTTCTCGCCACTGATCAGCGTAGTTCACGGCTATTTATACAATATTTCATAGCAAAAGTAAATATTCCTAATTTGTGTCTTTTTCTCAAAACTGAATTCTTCCAAATAAAATTTATTTTCACCTTTTTTTTCAACTAAAATTGACTTCTAGCCACTGATCAGCGTAGTTCACGGCTATTTATGCAATATTTCATAGCAAAAGTAAATATTCCTAATTTGTGTCTTTTTCTCAAAACTGAATTCTTCCAAATAAAATTTATTTTCACCTTTTTTTTCAACTAAAATTGACTTCTCGCCACTGATCAGCGTAGTTCACGGCTATTTATGCAATATTTCATAGCAAAAGTAAATATTCCTAATTTGTGTCTTTTTCTCAGAACTGAATTCTTCCAAATAAAATTTATTTTCACCGTTTTTTTTCAACTAAAATTGACTTCTCGCCACTGATCAGCGTAGTTCACGGCAATTTATGCAATATTTCATAGCAAAAGTAAATATTCCTAATTTGTGTCTTTTTCTCAAAACTGAATTCTTCCAAATAAAATTTATTTTCACCTTTTTTTTCAACTAAAATTGACTTCTCGCCACTGATCCGCGTTGTTCACGGCAATTTATGCAATATTTCATAGCAAAAGTAAATATTCCTAATTTGTGTCTTTTTCTCAGAACTGAATTCTTCCAAATAAAATTTATTTTCACCTTTTTTTTCAACTAAAATTGACTTCTCGCCACTGATCAGCGTAGTTCACGGCAATTTATGCCATCCTTCATAGCAAAAGAAAATATTCCTAATTTGTGTCTTTTTCTCAGAACTGAATTCTTCCAAATAAAATTTATTTTCACCTTTTTTTTCAACTAAAATTGACTTATCGCCACTGATCAGCGTAGTTCACGGCTATTTATGCAATATTTCATAGCAAAAGTAAATATTCCTAATTTGTGTCTTTTTCTCAAAACTGAATTCTTCCAAATAAAATTTATTTTCACCTTTTTTTTCAACTATTATTGACCTCTCGCCACTGATCATCGTAGTTCACGGCAATTTATGCCATACTTCATAGCAAAAGAAAATATTCCTAATTTGTGTCTTTTTCTCAGAACTGAATTCTTCCAAATAAAATTTATTTTCACCTTTTTTTTCAACTAAAATTGACTTCTCGCCACTGATCAGCGTAGTTCACGGCTATTTATGCAATATTTCATAGCAAAAGTAAATATTCCTAATATGTGTCTTTTTCTCAGAACTGAATTCTTCCAAATAAAATTTATTTTCACCTTTTTTTTCAACTAAAATTGACTTCTCGCCACTGATCAGCGTAGTTCACGGCTATTTATGCAATATTTCATAGCAAAAGTAAATATTCCTAATTTGTGTCTTTTTCTCAGAACTGAATTCTTCCAAATAAAATTTATTTTCACCGTTTGTTTTCAACTAAAATTGCCTTCTCGCCACTGATCAGCGTAGTTCACGGCTATTTATGCAATATTTCATATCAAAAGTAAATATTCTTAATTTGTCTTTTTCTCAAAACTGAATTCTTCCAAATAAAATTTATTTTCACCTTTTTTTTCAACTAAAATTGACTTCTCGCCACTGATCAGCGTTGTTCACGGCTATTTATGCAATATTTCATAGCTAAAGTAAATATTCCTAATTTGTGTCTTTTTCTCAATACTGAATTCTTCCAAATAAAATTTATTTTCACCTTTTTTTTCAACTAAAATTGACTTCTCGCTACTGATCCGCGTTGTTCACGGCTATTTATATAATATTTCATAGCGAAAGTAATTATTCCTAATTTGTGTATTTTTCTCAAAACTGAATTCTTCCAAATAAAATTTATTTTCACCTTTTTTTTCAACTAAAATTGACTTCTCGCCACTGATCAGCGTAGTTCACGGCAATTTATGCAGCACTTCATAGCAAAAGAAAATATTCCTAATTTGTGTCTTTTTCTCAGAACTGAATTCTTCCAAATAAAATTTATTTTCACCGTTTGTTTTCAACTAAAATTGACTTCTCGCCACTGATCAGCGTAGTTCACGGCTATTTATGCAATATTTCATAGCAAAAGTAAATATTCCTAATTTTTGTCTTTTTCTCAAAACTGAATTCTTCCAAATAAAATTTATTTTCACCTTTTTTTTCAACTAAAATTGACTTCTCGCCACTGATCAGCGTAGTTCACGGCTATTTATGCAATATTTCAAGCAAAAGTAAATATTCCTAATTTGTGTCTTTTTCTCAAAACTGAATTCTTCCAAATAAAATTTATTTTCACCTTTTTTTTCAACTAAAATTGACTTCTCGCCACTGATCAGCGTAGTTCACGGCAATTGATGCAATATTTCATAGCAAAAGTATATATTCCTAATATCTGACTTTTTCTCAAAACTGAATTCTTCCAAATAAAATTTATTTTCACCGCTTTTTTTCAACTAAAATAGACTTCTCGCCACTGATCAGCGTAGTTTACGGCTATTTATGCAATATTTCATAGCAAAAGTAAATATTCCTAACTTTGTTTCTTTTTCTCAAAACTGAATTCTTCCAAATAAAATTTATTTTCACCATTTTTTTTCAACTAAAATTGACTTCACGCCACTGATCAGCGTAGTTCACGGCAAATTATGCAATATTTCATAGCAAAATAAATATTCCTAATTTGTGCCTTTTTCTCAAAACTGAATTCTTCCAAATTAAATTTATTTTCACCGTTTTTTTTCAACTAAAATTGACTTTTCGCCGCTGATCAGCGTAGTTCACGGCTATTTATGCAATATTTCATACCAAAGGTAAATATTCCTAATTTGTGTCTTTTTCTCACAACTGATTCTTCCAAATAAAATTTTTTTTCACCGCTTTTTTTAACTAAACTTGACCTATTGCCACTGATCAGCGTAGTTCACGGCAATTTATGCTATATTTCATAGCAAAAGAAAATATACCTAATTTTTGTCTATTTCTCAAAACTGAATTCTTCCAAATAAAATTTATTTTCACCGCTTTTTTTCAACTAAAATTGACTTCTCGCCACTGATCAGCGTAGTTCACGGCTATTTCATAGCAAATTTCAAATTTTACATGCAATATTTCATAGCAAAAGTAAATATTCCTAATTTGTGTCTTTTTCTCAAAACTGAATTCTTCGAAAGAAAAGTTATTTTCACCGCTTTTTTTCAACTAAAATTGACTTCTCACCACTGATCAGCGTAGTTCACGGCAATTTATGCAATATTTCATAGCAAAAGTAAATATTCCTAATTTGTGTCTTTTTTTCAAAACTGAATATTTCCAAATAAAATTTATTTTCACCGCTTTTTTTCAACTGAAATTGACTTCTCGCCACTGATCAGCGTAGTTCACGGCAATTTATGCAATATTTCATTCCAAAAGTAAATATTCCTAATTTGTGTCTTTTTCTCAATACTGAATTCTTCGAAATAAAATTTATTTTCACCGCTTTTTTTCAACTAAAATTGACTTCTCGCCACTGATCAGCGTAGTTCACGGCTATTTATGCAATATTTCATAGCAAAAGTAAATATTCCTAATTTGTGTCTTTTTCTCAAAACTGAATTTTGCGAAAGAAAATTTATTTTCACCGCTTTTTTTCAACGAAAATTTACTTCTCGCCACTGATCAGCGTAGTTCACGGCAATTTATGCAATATTTCATAGCAAAAGTAAATATTCCTAATTTGTGTCTTTTTCTCAAAACTGAATTCTTCGAAATAAAATTTATTTTCACCGCTTTTTTTCAACTAAAATTGATTTCTCGCCACTGATCAGCGTAGTTCACGGCTATTTATGCAATATTTCATAGCAAAAGTAAATATTCCTAATTTGTGTATTTTTCTCAAAACTGAATTCTTCCAAATAAAATTTATTTTCATCGCTTTTTTTCAACTGAAATTGACTTCTCGTCACTGATCAGCGTAGTTCACGGCAATTTTTGCAATATTTCATTGCAAAAGTAAATATTCCCAATTTGTGTCTTTTTCTCAAAACTGAATTCTTCGAAATAAAATTTATTTTCACCGCTTTTTTTCAACTAAAATTGACTTCTCGCCACTGATCAGCGTAGTTCACGGCTATTAATGCAATATTTCATAGCAAAAGTAAATATTCCTAATTTGTGTCTTTATCTCAAAACTGAATTCTTCCAAATAAAATTTATTTTCCCCGCTTTTTTTCAACTAAAATTGACTTCTCGCCACTGATCAGCGTATTTCACGGCTATTTATGCAATATTTCATAGCAAAAGTAAATATTCCTAATTTGTGTCTTTTTCTCAAAACTGAATTCTTCCAAAAAAAATTTATTTTCACCGCTTTTTTTCAACTAAAATTGACTTTTTGCCACTAATCAGCGTAGTTCACGGCTATTTATGCAAAATTTCATAGCAAAAGTAAATATTCCTTATTTGTGTCTTTTTCTCACAACTGATTCTTCCAAATAAAATTTTTTTTCACCGCTTTTTTCAACTAAACTTGACCTATTGCCACTGATCAGCGTAGTTCACGGCAATTTATGCTATATTTCATAGCAAAAGTATATATTCCTAATATCTGACTTTTTCTCAAAACTGAATTCTTCCAAATAAAATTTATTTTCACCGCTTTTTTTCAACTAAAATAGACTTCTCGCCACTGATCAGCGTAGTTTACGGCTATTTATGCAATATTTCATAGCAAAAGTAAATATTCCTAATTTGTGCCTTTTTCTCAAAGCTGAATTCTTCCAAATAAAATTTATTTTCACCGCTTTTTTTCAACTAAAATAGACTTCTCTTCACTAATAGCGTAGTTCACGGCAATTTATGCAATATTTCATTGCAAAAGTAAATATTCCTAATTTGTTTCTTTTTCTCAAAACTGAATTCTTCCAAATAAAATTTATTTTCACCATTTTTTTTCAACTAAAATTGACTTCACGCCACTGATCAGCGTAGTTCACGGCAATTTATGCAATATTTCATAGCAAAATAAATATTCCTAATTTGTGCCTTTTTCTCAAAACTGAATTCTTCCAAATTAAAATCATTTTCAACGTTTTTTTTCAACTAAAATTGACTTTTCGCCGCTGATCAGCGTAGTTCACGGCTATTTATGCAATATTTCATACCAAAGGTAAATATTCCTAATTTGTGTCTTTTTCTCACAACTGATTCTTCCAAATAAAATTTTTTTTCACCGCTTTTTTCAACTAAACTTGACCTATTGCCACTGATCAGCGTAGTTCACGGCAATTTATGCTATATTTCATAGCAAAAGAAAATATACCTAATTTTTGTCTATTTCTCAAAACTGAATTCTTCCAAATAAAATTTATTTTCACCGCTTTTTTTCAACTAAAATTGACTTCTCGCCACTGATCAGCGTAGTTCACGGCTATTTCATAGCAAATTTCAAATTTTACATGCAATATTTCATAGCAAAAGTAAATATTCCTAATTTGTGTCTTTTTCTCAAAACTGAATTCTTCGAAAGAAAAGTTATTTTCACCGCTTTTTTTCAACTAAAATTGACTTCTCACCACTGATTAGCGTAGTTCACGGCAATTTATGCAATATTTCATAGCAAAAGTAAATATTCCTAATTTGTGTCTTTTTTTCAAAACTGAATATTTCCAAATAAAATTTATTTTCACCGCTTTTTTTCAACTGAAATTGACTTCTCGCCACTGATCAGCGTAGTTCACGGCAATTTATGCAATATTTCATTCCAAAAGTAAATATTCCTAATTTGTGTCTTTTTCTCAATACTGAATTCTTCGAAATAAAATTTATTTTCACCGCTTTTTTTCAACTAAAATTGACTTCTCGCCACTGATCAGCGTAGTTCACGGCTATTTATGCAATATTTCGTAGCAAAAATAAATATTCCTAATTTGTGTCTTTTTCTCAAAACTGAATTTTGCGAAAGAAAATTTATTTTCACCGCTTTTTTTCAACGAAAATTTACTTCTCGCCACTGATCAGCGTAGTTCACGGCAATTTATGCAATATTTCATAGCAAAAGTAAATATTCCTAATTTGTGTCTTTTTCTCAAAACTGAATTCTTCGAAATAAAATTTATTTTCACCGCTTTTTTTCAACTAAAATTGATTTCTCGCCACTGATCAGCGTAGTTCACGGCTATTTATGCAATATTTCATAGCAAAAGTAAATATTCCTAATTTGTGTATTTTTCTCAATACTGAATTCTTCCAAATAAAATTTATTTTCACCGCTTTTTTTCAACTGAAATTGACTTCTCGTCACTGATCAGCGTAGTTCACGGCAATTTTTGCAATATTTCATTGCAAAAGTAAATATTCCCAATTTGTGTCTTTTTCTCAAAACTGAATTCTTCGAAATAAAATTTATTTTCACCGCTTTTTTTCAACTAAAATTGACTTCTCGCCACTGATCAGCGTAGTTCACGGCTATTAATGCAATATTTCATAGCAAAAGTAAATATTCCTAATTTGTGTCTTTATCTCAAAACTGAATTCTTCCAAATAAAATTTATTTTCACCGCTTTTTTTCAACTAAAATTGACTTCTCGCCACTGATCAGCGTATTTCACGGCTATTTATGCAATATTTCATAGCAAAAGTAAATATTCCTAATTTGTGTCTTTTTCTCAAAACTGAATTCTTCCAAAAAAAATTTATTTTCACCGCTTTTTTTCAACTAAAATTGACTTTTTGCCACTAATCAGCGTAGTTCACGGCTATTTATGCAAAATTTCATAGCAAAAGTAAATATTCCTTATTTGTGTCTTTTTCTCACAACTGATTCTTCCAAATAAAATTTTTTTTCACCGCTTTTTTCAACTAAACTTGACCTATTGCCACTGATCAGCGTAGTTCACGGCAATTTATGCTATATTTCATAGCAAAAGAAAATATACCTAATTTTTGTCTATTTCTCCAAACTGAATTCTTCCAAATAAAATTTATTTTCACCGCTTTTTTTCAACTAAAATTGACTTCTCGCCACTGATCAGCGTAGTTCACGGCTATTTCATAGCAAATTTCAAATTTTACATGCAATATTTCATAGCAAAAGTAAATATTCCTAATTTGTGTCTTTTTCTCAAAACTGAATTCTTCGAAATAAAATTTATTTTCACCGCTTTTTTGCAACGAAAATTGACTTCTCGCCACTGATCAGCGTAGTTCACGGCAATTTATGCAATATTTCATAGCAAAAGTAAATATTCCTAATTTGTATCTTTTTCTCAAAACTGAATTCTTCGAAGTAAAATTTATTTTCACCGCTTTTTTTCAACTAAATTTGACTTCTCGCCACTGATCAGCGTAGTTCACGGCTATTAATGCAATATTTCATAGCAAAAGTAAATATTCCTAATTTGTGTCTTTTTCTCAAAACTGAATTCTTCGAAAGAAAAGTTATTTTCACCGCTTTTTTTCAACTAAAATTGACTTCTCACCACTGATCAGCGTAGTTCATGGCAATTTATGCAATATTTCATAGCAAAAGTAAATATTCCTAATTTGTGTCTTTTTCTCAAAACTGAATATTTCCAAATAAAATTTATTTTCACCGCTTTTTTTCAACTAAAATTGACTTCTCGCCACTGATCAGCGTAGTTCACGGCAATTTATGCAATATTTCATTCCAAAAGTAAATATTCCTAATTTGTGTCTTTTTCTCAATACTGTATTCTTCGAAATAAAATTTATTTTCACCGCTTTTTTTCAACTAAAATTGACTTCTCGCCACTGATCAGCGTAGTTCACGGCTATTTATGCAATATTTCATAGCAAAAGTAAATATTCCTAATTTGTGTCTTTTTCTCAAAACTGAATTTTGCGAAAGAAAATTTATTTTCACCGCTTTTTTTCAACGAAAATTTACTTCTCGCCACTGATCAGCGTAGTTCACGGCAATTTATGCAATATTTCATAGCAAAAGTAAATATTCCTAATTTGTGTCTTTTTCTCAAAACTGAATTCTTCGAAATAAAATTTATTTTCACCGCTTTTTTTCAACTAAAATTGATTTCTCGCCACTGATCAGCGTAGTTCACGGCTATTTATGCAATATTTCATAGCAAAAGTAAATATTCCTAATTTGTGTATTTTTCTCAAAACTGAATTCTTCCAAATAAAATTTATTTTCACCGCTTTTTTTCAACTGAAATTGACTTCTCGTCACTGATCAGCGTAGTTCACGGCAATTTTTGCAATATTTCATTGCAAAAGTAAATATTCCCAATTTGTGTCTTTTTCTCAAAACTGAATTCTTCGAAATAAAATTTATTTTCACCGCTTTTTTTCAACTAAAATTGACTTCTCGCCACTGATCAGCGTAGTTCACGGCTATTGATGCAATATTTCATAGCAAAAGTAAATATTCCTAATTTGTGTCTTTATCTCAAAACTGAATTCTTCCAAATAAAATTTATTTTCACCGCTTTTTTTCAACTAAAATTGACTTCTCGCCACTGATCAGCGTATTTCACGGCTATTTATGCAATATTTCATAGCAAAAGTAAATATTCCTAATTTGTGTCTTTTTCTCAAAACTGAATTCTTCCAATTAAAATTTATTTTCACCTTTTTTTTCAACTAAAATTGACTTCTCGCCACTGATCCGCGTTGTTCACGGCAATTTATGCAATATTTCATAGCAAAAGAAAATATTCCTAATTTGTGTCTTTTTCTCAAAACTGAATTCTTCCAAATAAAATTTATTTTCACCTTTTTTTTCAACTAAAATTGACTTCTCGCCACTGATCAGCGTAGTTCACGGCTATTTATGCAATATTTCATAGCAAAAGTAAATATTCCTAATTTGTGTCTTTTTCTCAAAACTGAATTCTTCCAAATAAAATTTATTTTCACCTTTTTTTTCAACTAAAATTGACTTCTCGCCACTGATCGGCGTTGTTCACGGCTATTTATGCAATATTTCATAGCAAAAGTAAATATTCCTAATTTGTGTCTTTTTCTCAGAACTGAATTCTTCCAAATAAAATTTATTTTCACCTTTTTTATTCAACGAAAATTGACTTCTCGCCACTGATCGGCGTAGTTCACGGCAATTTATGCAATATTTCATAGCAAAAGTAAATATTCCTAATTTGCGTCTTTTTCTCAAAACTGAATTCTTCCAAATAAAATTTATTTTCACCTTTTTTTTCAACTAAAATTGACTTCTCGCCACTGATCCGCGTTGTTCACGGCAATTTATGCAATATTTCATAGCAAAAGTAAATATTCCTTTTTTGTCTCTTTTTCTCAGAACTGAATTCTTCCAAATAAAATTTATTATCACCTTTTTTTTCAACTATAATTGACTTCTCGCCACTGATCAGCGTAGTTCACGGCTATTTATGCAATATTTCATAGCAAAAGTAAATATTCCTAATTTGTGTCTTTTTCTCAGAACTGAATTCTTCCAAATAAAATTTATTTTCACCTTTTTTTTTAACTAAAATTGACTTCTCGCCACTATTCTGCGTTGTTCACGGCTATTTATGCAATATTTCATAGCAAAAGTAAATATTCCTAATTTGTGTCTATTTCTCAAAACTGAATTCTTCCAAATAAAATTTATTTTCACCTTTTTTTTCAACTAAAATTGACTTCTCGCCACTGATCCGCGTTGTTCACGGCAATTTATGCAATATTTCATAGCAAAAGTAAATATTCCTAATTTGTGTCTTTTTCTCAGAACTGAATTCTTCCAAATAAAATTTATTTTCACCTCTTTTTTTAACTAAAATGGACTTCTCGCCACTGATCCGCGTTGTTCACGGCTATTTATGCAATATTTCATAGCAAAAGTAAATATTCCTTATTTGTGTCTTTTTCTCAAAACTGAATTCTTCCAAATAAAATTTATTTTCACCTTTTTTTTCAACTAAAATTGACTTCTCGCCACTGATCAGCGTAGTTCACGGCTATTTATGCAATATTTCATAGCAAAAGTAAATATTCCTAATTTGTGTCTTTTTCTCAGAACTGAATTCTTCCAAATAAAATTTATTTTCACCGTTTTTTTTCAACTAAAATTGACTTCTCGCCACTGATCAGCGTAGTTCACGGCAATTTATGCAATATTTCATAGCAAAAGTAAATATTCCTAATTTGTGTCTTTTTCTCAAAACTGAATTCTTCCAAATAAAATTTATTTTCACCTTTTTTTTCAACTATTATTGACTTCTCGCCACTGATCATCGTAGTTCACGGCAATTTATGCCATACTTCATAGCAAAAGAAAATATTCCTAATTTGTGTCTTTTTCTCAGAACTGAATTCTTCCAAATAAAATTTATTTTCACCTTTTTTTTCAACTAAAATTGACTTCTCGCCACTGATCAGCGTAGTTCACGGCTATTTATGCAATATTTCATAGCAAAAGTAAATATTCCTAATTTGTGTCTTTTTCTCAAAACTGAATTCTTCCAAATAAAATTTATTTTCACCTTTTTTTTCAACTATTATTGACTTCTCGCCACTGATCATCGTAGTTCACGGCAATTTATGCCATACTTCATAGCAAAAGAAAATATTCCTAATTTGTGTCTTTTTCTCAGAACTGAATTCTTCCAAATAAAATTTATTTTCACCTTTTTTTTCAACTAAAATTGACTTCTCGCCACTGATCAGCGTAGTTCACGGCTATTTATGCAATATTTCATAGCAAAAGTAAATATTCCTAATATGTGTCTTTTTCTCAGAACTGAATTCTTCCAAATAAAATTTATTTTCACCTTTTTTTTCAACTAAAATTGACTTCTCGCCACTGATCAGCGTAGTTCACGGCTATTTATGCAATATTTCATAGCAAAAGTAAATATTCCTAATTTGTGTCTTTTTCTCAGAACTGAATTCTTCCAAATAAAATTTATTTTCACCGTTTGTTTTCAACTAAAATTGCCTTCTCGCCACTGATCAGCGTAGTTCACGGCTATTTATGCAATATTTCATAGCAAAAGTAAATATTCCTAATTTGTGTCTTTTTCTCAAAACTGAATTCTTCCAAATAAAATTTATTTTCATCTTTTTTTTCAACTAAAATTGACTTCTCGCCACTGATCAGCGTTGTTCACGGCTATTTATGCAATATTTCATAGCTAAAGTAAATATTCCTAATTTGTGTCTTTTTCTCAAAACTGAATTCTTCCAAATAAAATTTATTTTCACCTTTTTTTTCAACTAAAATTGACTTCTCGCTACTGATCCGCGTTGTTCACGGCTATTTATATAATATTTCATAGCGAAAGTAATTATTCCTAATTTGTGTATTTTTCTCAAAACTGAATTCTTCCAAATAAAATTTATTTTCACCTTTTTTTTCAACTAAAATTGACTTCTCGCCACTGATCAGCGTAGTTCACGGCAATTTATGCAGCACTTCATAGCAAAAGAAAATATTCCTAATTTGTGTCTTTTTCTCAGAACTGAATTCTTCCAAATAAAATTTATTTTCACCGTTTGTTTTCAACTAAAATTGACTTCTCGCCACTGATCAGCGTAGTTCACGGCTATTTATGCAATATTTCATAGCAAAAGTAAATATTCCTAATTTTTGTCTTTTTCTCAAAACTGAATTCTTCCAAATAAAATTTATTTTCACCTTTTTTTTCAACTAAAATTGACTTCTCGCCACTGATCAGCGTAGTTCACGGCTATTTATGCAATATTTCAAGCAAAAGTAAATATTCCTAATTTGTGTCTTTTTCTCAAAACTGAATTCTTCCAAATAAAATTTATTTTCACCTTTTTTTTCAACTAAAATTGACTTCTCGCCACTGATCAGCGTAGTTCACGGCAATTGATGCAATATTTCATAGCAAAAGTATATATTCCTAATATCTGACTTTTTCTCAAAACTGAATTCTTCCAAATAAAATTTATTTTCACCGCTTTTTTTCAACTAAAATAGACTTCTCGCCACTGATCAGCGTAGTTTACGGCTATTTATGCAATATTTCATAGCAAAAGTAAATATTCCTAATTTGTGCCTTTTTCTCAAAGCTGAATTCTTCCAAATAAAATTTATTTTCACCGCTTTTTTTCAACTAAAATAGACTTCTCTTCACTGATAGCGTAGTTCACGGCAATTTATGCAATATTTCATTGCAAAAGTAAATATTCCTAATTTGTGCCTTTTTCTCAAAACTGAATTCTTCCAAATAAAATTTATTTTCACCATTTTTTTTCAACTAAAATTGACTTCACGCCACTGATCACCGTAGTTCACGGCAATTTATGCAATATTTCATAGCAAAATAAATATTCCTAATTTGTGCCTTTTTCTCAAAACTGAATTCTTCCAAATTAAATTTATTTTCACCGTTTTTTTTCAACTAAAATTGACTTTTCGCCGCTGATCAGCGTAGTTCACGGCTATTTATGCAATATTTCATACCAAAGGTAAATATTCCTAATTTGTGTCTTTTTCTCACAACTGATTCTTCCAAATAAAATTTTTTTTCACCGCTTTTTTCAACTTAACTTGACCTATTGCCACTGATCAGCGTAGTTCACGGCAATTTATGCTATATTTCATAGCAAAAGAAAATATACCTAATTTTTGTCTATTTCTCAAAACTGAATTCTTCCAAATAAAATTTATTTTCACCGCTTTTTTTCAACTAAAATTGACTTCTCGCCACTGATCAGCGTAGTTCACGGCTATTTCATAGCAAATTTCAAATTTTACATGCAATATTTCATAGCAAAAGTAAATATTCCTAATTTGTGTCTTTTTCTCAAAACTGAATTCTTCGAAATAAAATTTATTTTCACCGCTTTTTTGCAACGAAAATTGACTTCTCGCCACTGATCAGCGTAGTTCACGGCAATTTATGCAATATTTCATAGCAAAAGTAAATATTCCTAATTTGTATCTTTTTCTCAAAACTGAAATCTTCGAAGTAAAATTTATTTTCACCGCTTTTTTTCAACTAAATTTGACTTCTCGCCACTGATCAGCGTAGTTCACGGCTATTAATGCAATATTTCATAGCAAAAGTAAATATTCCTAATTTGTGTCTTTTTCTCAAAACTGAATTCTTCGAAAGAAAAGTTATTTTCACCGCTTTTTTTCAACTAAAATTGACTTCTCACCACTGATCAGCGTAGTTCACGGCAATTTATGCAATATTTCATAGCAAAAGTAAATATTCCTAATTTGTGTCTTTTTTTCAAAACTGAATATTTCCAAATAAAATTTATTTTCACCGCTTTTTTTCAACTAAAATTGACTTCTCGCCACTGATCAGCGTAGTTCACGGCAATTTATGCAATATTTCATTCCAAAAGTAAATATTCCTAATTTGTGTCTTTTTCTCAATACTGAATTCTTCGAAATAAAATTTATTTTCACCGCTTTTTTTCAACTAAAATTGACTTCTCGCCACTGATCAGCGTAGTTCACGGCTATTTATGCAATATTTCATAGCAAAAGTAAATATTCCTAATTTGTGTCTTTTTCTCAAAACTGAATTTTGCGAAAGAAAATTTATTTTCACCGCTTTTTTTCAACGAAAATTTACTTCTCGCCACTGATCAGCGTAGTTCACGGCAATTTATGCAATATTTCATAGCAAAAGTAAATATTCCTAATTTGTGTCTTTTTCTCAAAACTGAATTCTTCGAAATAAAATTTATTTTCACCGCTTTTTTTCAACTAAAATTGATTTCTCGCCACTGATCAGCGTAGTTCACGGCTATTTATGCAATATTTCATAGCAAAAGTAAATATTCCTAATTTGTGTATTTTTCTCAAAACTGAATTCTTCCAAATAAAATTTATTTTCACCGCTTTTTTTCAACTGAAATTGACTTCTCGTCACTGATCAGCGTAGTTCACGGCAATTTTTGCAATATTTCATTGCAAAAGTAAATATTCCCAATTTGTGTCTTTTTCTCAAAACTGAATTCTTCGAAATAAAATTTATTTTCACCGCTTTTTTTCAACTAAAATTGACTTCTCGCCACTGATCAGCGTAGTTCACGGCTATTAATGCAATATTTCATAGCAAAAGTAAATATTCCTAATTTGTGTCTTTATCTCAAAACTGAATTCTTCCAAATAAAATTTATTTTCACCGCTTTTTTTCAACTAAAATTGACTTCTCGCCACTGATCAGCGTATTTCACGGCTATTTATGCAATATTTCATAGCAAAAGTAAATATTCCTAATTTGTGTCTTTTTCTCAAAACTGAATTCTTCCAAAAAAAATTTATTTTCACCGCTTTTTTTCAACTAAAATTGACTTTTTGCCACTAATCAGCGTAGTTCACGGCTATTTATGCAAAATTTCATAGCAAAAGTAAATATTCCTTATTTGTGTCTTTTTCTCAAAACTGATTCTTCCAAATAAAATTTTTTTTCACCGCTTTTTTCAACTAAACTTGACCTATTGCCACTGATCAGCGTAGTTCACGGCAATTTATGCTATATTTCATAGCAAAAGAAAATATACCTAATTTTTGTCTATTTCTCAAAACTGAATTCTTCCAAATAAAATTTATTTTCACCGCTTTTTTTCAACTAAAATTGACTTCTCGCCACTGATCAGCGTAGTTCACGGCTATTTCATAGCAAATTTCAAATTTTACATGCAATATTTCATAGCAAAAGTAAATATTCCTAATTTGTGTCTTTTTCTCAAAACTGAATTCTTCGAAATAAAATTTATTTTCACCGCTTTTTTGCAACGAAAATTGACTTCTCGCCACTGATCAGCGTAGTTCACGGCAATTTATGCAATATTTCATAGCAAAAGTAAATATTCCTAATTTGTATATTTTTCTCAAAACTGAATTCTTCGAAGTAAAATTTATTTTCACCGCTTTTTTTCAACTAAATTTGACTTCTCGCCACTGATCAGCGTAGTTCACGGCTATTAATGCAATATTTCATAGCAAAAGTAAATATTCCTAATTTGTGTCTTTTTCTCAAAACTGAATTCTTCGAAAGAAAAGTTATTTTCACCGCTTTTTTTCAACTAAAATTGACTTCTCACCACTGATCAGCGTAGTTCACGGCAATTTATGCAATATTTCATAGCAAAAGTAAATATTCCTAATTTGTGTCTTTTTCTCAAAACTGAATATTTCCAAATAAAATTTATTTTCACCGCTTTTTTTCAACTAAAATTGACTTCTCGCCACTGATCAGCGTAGTTCACGGCAATTTATGCAATATTTCATTCCAAAAGTAAATATTCCTAATTTGTGTCTTTTTCTCAATACTGTATTCTTCGAAATAAAATTTATTTTCACCGCTTTTTTTCAACTAAAATTGACTTCTCGCCACTGATCAGCGTAGTTCACGGCTATTTATGCAATATTTCATAGCAAAAGTAAATATTCCTAATTTGTGTCTTTTTCTCAAAACTGAATTTTGCGAAAGAAAATTTATTTTCACCGCTTTTTTTCAACGAAAATTTACTTCTCGCCACTGATCAGCGTAGTTCACGGCAATTTATGCAATATTTCATAGCAAAAGTAAATATTCCTAATTTGTGTCTTTTTCTCAAAACTGAATTCTTCGAAATAAAATTTATTTTCACCGCTTTTTTTCAACTAAAATTGATTTCTCGCCACTGATCAGCGTAGTTCACGGCTATTTATGCAATATTTCATAGCAAAAGTAAATATTCCTAATTTGTGTATTTTTCTCAAAACTGAATTCTTCCAAATAAAATTTATTTTCACCGCTTTTTTTCAACTGAAATTGACTTCTCGTCACTGATCAGCGTAGTTCACGGCAATTTTTGCAATATTTCATTGCAAAAGTAAATAGTCCCAATTTGTGTCTTTTTCTCAAAACTGAATTCTTCGAAATAAAATTTATTTTCACCGCTTTTTTTCAACTAAAATTGACTTCTCGCCACTGATCAGCGTAGTTCACGGCTATTAATGCAATATTTCATAGCAAAAGTAAATATTCCTAATTTGTGTCTTTATCTCAAAACTGAATTCTTCCAAATAAAATTTATTTTCACCGCTTTTTTTCAACTAAAATTGACTTCTCGCCACTGATCAGCGTATTTTACGGCTATTTATGCAATATTTCATAGCAAAAGTAAATATTCCTAATTTGTGTCTTTTTCTCAAAACTGAATTCTTCCAAAAAAAATTTATTTTCACCGCTTTTTTTCAACTAAAATTGACTTTTTGCCACTAATCAGCGTAGTTCACGGCTATTTATGCAAAATTTCATAGCAAAAGTAAATATTCCTTATTTGTGTCTTTTTCTCACAACTGATTCTTCCAAATAAAATTTTTTTTCACCGCTTTTTTCAACTAAACTTGACCTATCGCCACTGATCAGCGTAGTTCACGGCAATTTATGCAATATTTCATAGCAAAAGAAAATATACCTACTTTTTGTCTATTTCTCAAAACTGAAATCTTCCAAATTAAATTTATTTTCACCGCTTTTTTTCAACTAAAATTAACTTCTCGCCACTGATCAGCGTAGTTCACGGCTATTTATGCAATATTTCATGTAAAGAGTAAATATTCCTAATTTGTGTCTTTTTCTCAAAACTGAATTCTTCCAAATAAAATTTATTTTCACCGCTTTTTTTCAACTAAAATTGACTTATCTTCACTGATCAGCGTAGTTCACGGCTATTTCATAGCAAATTTCAAATTTTTCATGCAATATTTCATTGCAAAAGTAAATATTCCTAATTTGTCTTTTTCTCAAAACTGAATTTTGCGAAAAAAATTTATTTTCACCGCTTTTTTGCAACGAAAATTGACTTCTCGCCACTGATCAGCGTAGTTCACAGCAATTTATGCAATATTTCATAGCAAAAGTAAATATTCCTAATTTGTGTCTTTTTCTCAAAACTGAATTCTTCCAAATAAAATTTATTTTCACCGCTTTTTTTCAACTAAAATTGACTTCTCGCCACTGATCAGCGTAGTTCACGGCTATTTCATAGCAAATTTCAAATTTTACATGCAATATTTCATAGCAAAAGTAAATATTCCTAATTTGTGTCTTTTTCTCAAAACTGAATTCTTCGAAATAAAATTTATTTTCACCGCTTTTTTGCAACGAAAATTGACTTCTCGCCACTGATCAGCGTAGTTCACGGCAATTTATGCAATATTTCATAGCAAAAGTAAATATTCCTAATTTGTATCTTTTTCTCAAAACTGAATTCTTCGAAGTAAAATTTATTTTCACCGCTTTTTTTCAACTAAATTTGACTTCTCGCCACTGATCAGCGTAGTTCACGGCTATTAATGCAATATTTCATAGCAAAAGTAAATATTCCTAATTTGTGTCTTTTTCTCAAAACTGAATTCTTCGAAAGAAAAGTTATTTTCACCGCTTTTTTTCAACTAAAATTCACTTCTCACCACTGATCAGCGTAGTTCACGGCAATTTATGCAATATTTCATAGCAAAAGTAAATATTCCTAATTTGTGTCTTTTTCTCAAAACTGAATATTTCCAAATAAAATTTATTTTCACCGCTTTTTTTCAACTAAAATTGACTTCTCGCCACTGATCAGCGTAGTTCACGGCAATTTATGCAATATTTCATTCCAAAAGTAAATATTCCTAATTTGTGTCTTTTTCTCAATACTGAATTCTTCGAAATAAAATTTATTTTCACCGCTTTTTTTCAACTAAAATTGACTTCTCGCCACTGATCAGCGTAGTTCACGGCTATTTATGCAATATGTCATAGCAAAAGTAAATATTCCTAATTTGTGTCTTTTTCTCAAAACTGAATTTTGCGAAAGAAAATTTATTTTCACCGCTTTTTTTCAACGAAAATTTACTTCTCGCCACTGATCAGCGTAGTTCACGGCAATTTATGCAATATTTCATAGCAAAAGTAAATATTCCTAATTTGTGTCTTTTTCTCAAAACTGAATTCTTCGAAATAAAATTTATTTTCACCGCTTTTTTTCAACTAAAATTGATTTCTCGCCACTGATCAGCGTAGTTCACGGCTATTTATGCAATATTTCATAGCAAAAGTAAATATTCCTAATTTGTGTATTTTTCTCAAAACTGAATTCTTCCAAATAAAATTTATTTTCACCGCTTTTTTTCAACTGAAATTGACTTCTCGTCACTGATCAGCGTAGTTCACGGCAATTTTTGCAATATTTCATTGCAAAAGTAAATATTCCCAATTTGTGTCTTTTTCTCAAAACTGAATTCTTCGAAATAAAATTTATTTTCACCGCTTTTTTTCAACTAAAATTGACTTCTCGCCACTGATCAGCGTAGTTCACGGCTATTAATGCAATATTTCATAGCAAAAGTAAATATTCCTAATTTGTGTCTTTATCTCAAAACTGAATTCTTCCAAATAAAATTTATTTTCACCGCTTTTTTTCAACTAAAATTGACTTCTCGCCACTGATCAGCGTATTTCACGGCTATTTATGCAATATTTCATAGCAAAAGTAAATATTCCTAATTTGTGTCTTTTTCTCAAAACTGAATTCTTCCAAAAAAAATTTATTTTCACCGCTTTTTTTCAACTAAAATTGACTTTTTGCCACTAATCAGCGTAGTTCACGGCTATTTATGCAAAATTTCATAGCAAAAGTAAATATTCCTTATTTGTGTCTTTTTCTCACAACTGATTCTTCCAAATAAAATTTTTTTTCACCGCTTTTTTCAACTAAACTTGACCTATCGCCACTGATCAGCGTAGTTCACGGCAATTTATGCAATATTTCATAGCAAAAGAAAATATACCTACTTTTTGTCTATTTCTCAAAACTGAAATCTTCCAAATTAAATTTCTTTTCACCGCTTTTTTTCAACTAAAATTAACTCCTCGCCACTGATCAGCGTAGTTCACGGCTATTTATGCAATATTTCATGTAAAGAGTAAATATTCCTAATTTGTGTCTTTTTCTCAAAACTGAATTCTTCCAAATAAAATTTATTTTCACCCCTTTTTTTCAACTAAAATTGACTTATCTTCACTGATCAGCGTAGTTCACGGCTATTTCATAGCAAATTTCAAATTTTTCATGCAATATTTCATTGCAAAAGTAAATATTCCTAATTTGTCTTTTTCTCAAAACTGAATTTTGCGAAAAAAATTTATTTTCACCGCTTTTTTGCAACGAAAATTGACTTCTCGCCACTGATCAGCGTAGTTCACGGCAATTTATGCAATATTTCATAGCAAAAGTAAATATTCCTAATTTGTGTCTTTTTCTCAAAACTGAATTCTTCGAAGTAAAATTTATTTTCACCGCTTTTTTTCAACTAAAATTGACTTCTCGCCACTGATCAGCGTAGTTCACGGCTATTAATGCAATATTTCATAGCAAAAGTAAATATTCCTAATTTGTGTCTTTTTCTCAAAACTGAATTCTTCGAAAGAAAATTAATTTTCACCGCTTTTTTTCAACTAAAATTGACTTCTCGCCACTGATCAGCGTAGTTCACGTCAATTTATGCAATATTTCATAGCAAAAGTAAATATTCCTAATTTGTCTTTTTCTCAAAACTGAATTCTTCCAAATAAAATTTATTTTCACCGCTTTTTTGCAACAAAAATTGACTTCTCGCCACTGATCAGCGTAGTTCACGGCAATTTATGCAATATTTCATAGCAAAAGTAAATATTCCTAATTTGTGTCTTTTTCTCAAAACTGAATTCTTCGAAATAAAATTTCTTTTCACCGCTTTTTTTCAACTAAAATTGACTTCTCGCCACTGATCAGCGTAGTTCACGGCTATTTATGCAATATTTCATAGCAAAAAGAAATATTCCTAATTTGTGTCTTTTTCTCAAAACTGAATTCTTCCAAATAATATTTACTTTCACCTTTTTTTTCAACTAAAATTGACTTCTCGCCACTGATCCGCGTTGTTCACGGCTATTTATGCAATATTTCATAGCAAAAAGAAATATTCCTAATTTGTGTCTTTTTCTCAAAACTGAATTCTTCCAAATAATATTTACTTTCACCTTTTTTTTCAACTAAAATTGACTTCTCGCCACTGATCCGCGTTGTTCACGGCTATTTATGCAATATTTCATAGCAAAAGTAAATATTCCTAATTTGTGTCTTTTTCTCAGAACTGAATTCTGCCAAATAAAATTTATTTTCACCTTTTTTTTCAACTAAAATTGACTTCTCGCCACTGATCCGCGTTGTTCACGGCTATTTATGCAATATTTCATAGCAAAAGTAAATATTCCTAATTTGTGTCTTTTTCTCATAACTGAATTCTTCCAAATAAAATTTATTTTCACCTTTTTTTTCAACTAAAATTGACTTCTCGCCATTGATCAGCGTAGTTCACGGCTATTTATGCAATATTTCTAGCAAAAGTCAATATTCCTAATTTGTGTCTTTTTCTCAGAACTGAATTCTTCCAAATAAAATTTATTTTCACCTTTTTTTTCAACTAAAATTGACTTCTCGCCACTGATCCGCGTTGTTCACGGCTATTTATGCAATATTTCATAGCAAAAGTAAATATTCCTAATTTGTGTCTTTTTCTAAAAACTGAATTCTTCCAAATAAAATTTATTTTCACCTTTTTTTTCAACTGAAATTGACTTCTCGCCACTGATCAGCGTAGTTCACGGCTATTTATGCAATATTTCATAGCAAAAGTAAATATTCCTAATTTGTGACTTTTTCTCAAAACTGAATTCTTCCAAATAAAATTTATTTTCACCTTTTTTTTTCAACTAAAATTGACTTCTCGCCACTGATCCGCGTTGTTCACGGCTATTTATGCAATATTTCATAGCAAAAGTAAATATTCCTAATTTGTGTCTTTTTCTCAGAACTGAATTCTTCCGAATAAAATTTATTTTCACCTTTTTTTTCAACTACAATTGACTTCTCGCCACTGACCCGCGTTGTTCACGGCTATTTATGCAATATTTCATAGCAAAAGTAAATATTCCTAATTTGTGTCTTTTTCTCAAAACTGAATTCTTCCAAATAAAATTTATTTTCACCTTTTTTTTCAACTAAAATTGACTTCTCGCCACTGATCCGCGTTTTCACGGCAATTTATGCAATAATTCATAGCAAAAGTAAATATTCCTAATTTGTGTCTTTTTCTCAAAACTGAATTCTTCCAAATAAAATTTATTTTCACCTTTTTTTTCAACTAAAATTGACTTCTCGCCACTGATCAGCGTAGTTCACGGCTATTTATGCAATATTTCATAGCAAAAGTAAATATTCCTAATTTGTGTCTTTTTCTCAAAACTGAATTCTTCCAAATAAAATTTATTTTCACCGCTTTTTTTCAACTAAAATTGACTTCTCGCATCTGATCAGCGTAGTTCACGGCAATTTATGCAATATTTCATAGCAAAAGTAAATATTCCTAATATGTGACTTTTTCTCAAAACTGTATTCTTCCAAATAAAATTTATTTTCACCGTTTTTTTTCAACTAAAATTGACTTCTCGCCACTGATCAGCGTAGATCACGGCAATTTATGCAATATTTCATAGCAAAAGTAAATATTCCTAATTTGTGTCTTTTTCTCAAAACTGAATTCTTCCAAATAAAATTTATTTTCACCGTTAATTTTCAACTAAAATTGACTTCTCGCCACTGATCAGCGTAGATCACGGCAATTTATGCAATATTTCATAGCAAAATTAAATATTCCTAATTTGTGTCTTTTTCTCAAAACTGAATTCTTCCAAATAAAATTTATTTTCACCGCCTTTTTTCAACTAAAATTGACTTTTCGCCACTGATCAGCGTAGTTCACGGCAATTTATGCAATCTTTCATAGCAAAAGTAAATATTCCTAAACTGTGTCTTTTTCTCAAAACTGAATTCTTCCAAATAAAATTTATTTTCACCGTTTTTTTTCAACTAAAATTGACTTCTCGCCACTGATCATCGTTGTTCACGGCAATTTATGCAATATTTCATAGCAAAAGTAAATATTCCTAATTTGTGTCTTTTTCTCAAAACTGAATTCTTCCAAATAAAATTCATTTTCACCGTTTTTTTTCAACTAAAATTGACTTCTCGGCACTGATCAGCGTAGTTCACGGAAATATATCCAATATTTCATAGCAAAAGTAAATATTCCTAATTTGTGACTTTTTCTCAAAACTGAATTCTTCCAAATAAAATTCATTTTCACCGTTTTTTTTCAACTAAAATTGACTTCTCGGCACTGATCAGCGTATTTAACGGCAATATATGCAATATTTCATAGCAAAAGTAAATATTCCTAATTTGTGTCTTTTTCTCAAAACTGAATTCTTCGAAATAAAATTTATTTTCACCGCTTTTTTTCAACTAAAATTGACTTCTCGCCACTGATCAGCGTAGTTCACGGCAATGTATGCAATATTTCATAGCAAAAGTAAATATTCCTAATTTGTTTCTTTTTCTCAAAACTGAATTCTTCCAAATAAAATTTATTTTCTGCGCTTTTTTTCAACTAAAATTGAATTCTCGCCACTATTCAGTAGAGTTCACGGCAATTTATGCAATATTTCATTGCAAAAGTAAATATTCCTAATATGTGACTTTTTCTCAAAACTGAATTCTTCCAAATAAAATTTATTTTCACCGCTTGTTTTCAACTAAAATTGACTTCTCGCCACTGATTAGCGTAGTTCACGGCAATTTATGCAATATTTCATAGCAAAAGTAAATAATCCTAATTTGTGACTTTTTCTCAAAAATGAATTCTTCCAAGTAAAATTTATTTTCACCTTTTTTTACAACTAAAATTGACTTCTCGCCACTGATCAGCGTAGTTCACGGCAATTTATGCAATATTTCATAGCAAAAGTAAATATTCCTAATTTGTTTTTTTCTCAAAACTTAATTCTTCGAAATAAAATTTATTTTCACCGCTTTTTTTCAACTAAAATTGACTTCTCGCCACTGATCAGCGTAGTTCACGGCAATTTATGCAATATTTCATAGCAAAAGTAAATATTCCTAATTTGTGTCTTTTTCTCAAAACTGAATTCTTCCAAATAAAATTTATTTTCACCTTTTTTTTCAACTAAAATTGACTTCTCGCCACTGATCAGCGTAGTTCACGGCTATTTATGCAATATTTCATAGCAAAAGTAAATATTCCTAATTTGTGTCTTTTTCTCAGAACTGAATTCTTCCAAATAAAATTTATTTTCACCGTTTGTTTTCAACTAAAATTGACTTCTCGCCACTGATCAGCGTAGTTCACGGCTATTTATGCAATATTTCATAGCAAAAGTAAATATTCCTAATTTGTGTCTTTTTCTCAAAACTGAATTCTTCCAAATAAAATTTATTTTCACCTTTTTTTTCAACTAAAATTGACTTCTCGCCACTGATCAGCGTAGTTAACGGCTATTTATGCAATATTTCATAGCAAAAGTAAATATTCCTAATTTGTGTCTTTTTCTCAAAACTGAATTCTTCCAAATAAATTTTATTTTAAACCGCTTTTTTTCAACGAAAATTGACTTCTCGCCACTGATCAGCTTAGTTCACGGCAATTAATGCAATATTTCATAGCAAAGGTAAATATTCCTAATTTGTGTCTTTTTCTCAAAACTGAATTCTTCGAAACAAAATTTATTTTCACCGCTTTTTTTCAACTATAATTGACTTCTCGCCACAGATCAGCGTAGTTCACGGCAATATATGCAATATTTCATTGCAAAAGTAAATATTCCTAATTTCTGTCTTTTTCTCAAAACTGAATTCTTCGAAATAAAAATTATTTTCACCGCTTTTTTTCAACTATAATTGACTTCTCGCCACAGAACAGCGTAGTTCACGGCAATTTATGCAATATTTCATTGCAAAAGTAAATATTCCTAATTTGTGTCTTTTTCTCAAAACTGAATTCTTCCAAATAAAATTTATTTTCACCGCTTTTTTTCAACTAAAATTGACTTTTTGCCACTGATCAGCGTAGTTCACGGCAATTTATGCAATATTTCATAGCAAAAGTAAATATTCCTAATTTGTGTCTTTTTCTCAAAACTGAATTCTTCGAAATAAAATTTATTTTCACCGCTTTTTTTCAACTAAAATTGACTTCTCGCCACTGATCAGCGTAGTTCACGGCAATTTATGCAATATTTCATAGCAAAAGTAAATTTTCCTAATATGTGACTTTTTCTCAAAACTGAATTCTTCCAAATAAAATTTATTTTCACCGCTTTTTTTCAACTAAAATTGACTTCTCGCCACTGATCAGCGTAGTTCACGGCAATTTATGCAATATTTCATAGCAAAAGTAAATATTCCTAATTTGTGACTTTTTCTCAAAACTGAAATCTTCCAAGTAAAATTTATTTTCACCTTTTTTTACAACTAAAATTGACTTCTCGCCACTGATCAGCGTAGTTAACGGCAATATATGCAATATTTCATAGCAAAAGTAAATATTCCTAATTTGTGTCTTTTTCTCAAAACTGAATTCTTCGAAATAAAATTTATTTTCACCGCTTTTTTTCAACTAAAATTGACTTCTCGCCACTGATCAGCGTAGTTCACGGCAATGTATGCAATATTTCATAGCAAAAGTAAATATTCCTAATTTGTTTCTTTTTCTCAAAACTGAATTCTTCCAAATAAAATTTATTTTCTGCGCTTTTTTTCAACTAAAATTGAATTCTCGCCACTGATCAGTAGAGTTCACGGCAATTTATGCAATATTTCATTGCAAAAGTAAATATTCCTAATATGTGACTTTTTCTCAAAACTGAATTCTTCCAAATAAAATTTATTTTCACCGCTTGTTTTCAACTAAAATTGACTTCTCGCCACTGATTAGCGTAGTTCACGGCAATTTATGCAATATTTCATAGCAAAAGTAAATAATCCTAATTTGTGACTTTTTCTCAAAAATGAATTCTTCCAAGTAAAATTTATTTTCACCTTTTTTTACAACTAAAATTGACTTCTCGCCACTGATCAGCGTAGTTCACGGCAATTTATGCAATATTTCATAGCAAAAGTAAATATTCCTAATTTGTCTTTTTCTCAAAACTGAATTCTTCGAAATAAAATTTATTTTCACCGCTTTTTTTCAACTAAAATTGACTTCTCGCCACTGATCAGCGTAGTTCACGGCAATTTATGCAATATTTCATAGCAAAAGTAAATATTCCTAATTTGTGTCTTTTTCTCAAAACTGAATTCTTCCAAATAAAATTTATTTTCACCTTTTTTTTCAACTAAAATTGACTTCTCGCCACTGATCAGCGTAGTTAACGGCTATTTATGCAATATTTCATAGCAAAAGTAAATATTCCTAATTTGTGTCTTTTTCTCAAAACTGAATTCTTCCAAATAAATTTTATTTTAAACCGCTTTTTTTCAACGAAAATTGACTTCTCGCCACTGATCAGCTTAGTTCACGGCAATTTATGCAATATTTCATAGCAAAGGTAAATATTCCTAATTTGTGTCTTTTTCTCAAAACTGAATTCTTCGAAACAAAATTTATTTTCACCGCTTTTTTTCAACTATAATTGACTTCTCGCCACAGATCAGCGTAGTTCACGGCAATATATGCAATATTTCATTGCAAAAGTAAATATTCCTAATTTGTGTCTTTTTCTCAAAACTGAATTCTTCGAAATAAAAATTATTTTCACCGCTTTTTTTCAACTATAATTGACTTCTCGCCACAGAACAGCGTAGTTCACGGCAATTTATGCAATATTTCATTGCAAAAGTAAATATTCCTAATTTGTGTCTTTTTCTCAAAACTGAATTCTTCCAAATAAAATTTATTTTCACCGCTTTTTTTCAACTAAAATTGACTTTTCGCCACTGATCAGCGTAGTTCACGGCAATTTATGCAATATTTCATAGCAAAAGTAAATATTCCTAATTTGTGTCTTTTTCTCAAAACTGAATTCTTCGAAATAAAATTTATTTTCACCGCTTTTTTTCAACTAAAATTGACTTCTCGCCACTGATCAGCGTAGTTCACGGCAATTTATGCAATATTTCATAGCAAAAGTAAATTTTCCTAATATGTGACTTTTTCTCAAAACTGAATTCTTCCAAATAAAATTTATTTTCACCGCTTTTTTTCAACTAAAATTGACTTCTCGCCACTGATCAGCGTAGTTCACGGCAATTTATGCAATATTTCATAGCAAAAGTAAATATTCCTAATTTGTGACTTTTTCTCAAAACTGAAATCTTCCAAGTAAAATTTATTTTCACCTTTTTTTACAACTAAAATTGACTTCTCGCCACTGATCAGCGTAGTTAACGGCAATATATGCAATATTTCATAGCAAAAGTAAATATTCCTAATTTGTGTCTTTTTCTCAAAACTGAATTCTTCGAAATAAAATTTATTTTCACCGCTTTTTTTCAACTAAAATTGACTTCTCGCCACTGATCAGCGTAGTTCACGGCAATGTATGCAATATTTCATAGCAAAAGTAAATATTCCTAATTTGTTTCTTTTTCTCAAAACTGAATTCTTCCAAATAAAATTTATTTTCTGCGCTTTTTTTCAACTAAAATTGAATTCTCGCCACTGATCAGTAGAGTTCACGGCAATTTATGCAATATTTCATTGCAAAAGTAAATATTCCTAATATGTGACTTTTTCTCAAAACTGAATTCTTCCAAATAAAATTTATTTTCACCGCTTGTTTTCAACTAAAATTGACTTCTCGCCACTGATTAGCGTAGTTCACGGCAATTTATGCAATATTTCATAGCAAAAGTAAATATTCCTAATTTGTGACTTTTTCTCAAAAATGAATTCTTCCAAGTAAAATTTATTTTCACCTTTTTTTACAACGAAAATTGACTTCTCGCCACTGATCAGCGTAGTTCACGGCAATTTATGCAATATTTCATAGCAAAAGTAAATATTCCTAATTTGTCTTTTTCTCAAAACTGAATTCTTCGAAATAAAATTTATTTTCACCGCTTTTTTTCAACTAAAATTGACTTCTCGCCACTGATCAGCGTAGTTCACGGCAATTTATGCAATATTTCATAGCAAAAGTAAATATTCCTAATTTGTGTCTTTTTCTCAAAACTGAATTCTTCCAAATAAATTTTATTTTAAACCGCTTTTTTTCAACGAAAATTGACTTCTCGCCACTGATCAGCTTAGTTCACGGCAATTTATGCAATATTTCATAGCAAAGGTAAATATTCCTAATTTGTGTCTTTTTCTCAAAACTGAATTCTTCGAAACAAAATTTATTTTCACCTTCTTTTTTTCAACTATAATTGACTTCTCGCCACTGATCAGCGTAGTTCACGGCTATTTATGCAATATTTCATAGCAAAAGTAAATATTCCTAATTTGTGTCTTTTTCTCAAAACTGAATTCTTGCAAATAAAATTTATTTTCACCTTTTTTTTCAACTAAAATTGACTTCTCGCCACTGATCCGCGTTGTTCACGGCAATTTATGCAATATTTCATAGCAAAAGAAAATATTCCTAATTTGTGTCTTTTTCTCAAAACTGAATTCTTCCAAATAAAATTTATTTTCACCTTTTTTTTCAACTAAAATTGACTTCTCGCCACTGATCAGCGTAGTTCACGGCTATTTATGCAATATTTCATAGCAAAAGTAAATATTCCTAATTTGTGTCTTTTTCTCAGAACTGAATTCTTCCAAATAAAATTTATTTTCACCTTTTTTTTCAACTAAAATTGACTTCTCGCCATTGATCCGCGTTGTTCAAGGCAATTTATGCAATATTTCATAGCAAAAGTAAATATTCCTAATTTGTGTCTTTTTCTCAGAACTGAATTCTTCCAAATAAAATTTATTATCACCTTTTTTTTCAACTAAAATTGACTTCTCGCCACTGATCAGCGTAGTTCACGGCTATTTATGCAATATTTCATAGCAAAAGTAAATATTCCTAATTTGTGTCTTTTTCTCAGAACTGAATTCTTCCAAATAAAATTTATTTTCACCTTTTTTTTAACTAAAATTGACTTCTCGCCACTGATCCGCGTTGTTCACGGCTATTTATGCAATATTTCATAGCAAAAGTAAATATTCCTAATTTGTGTCTTTTTCTCAAAACTGAATTCTTCCAAATAAAATTTATTTTCACCTTTTTTTTCAACTAAAATTGACTTCTCGCCACTGATCCGCGTTGTTCACGGCAATTTATGCAATATTTCATAGCAAAAGTAAATATTCCTAATTTGTGTCTTTTTCTCAGAACTGAATTCTTCCAAATAAAATTTATTTTCACCTTTTTTTTCAACTAAAATGGACTTCTCGCCACTGATCCGCGTTGTTCACAGCTATTTATGCAATATTTCATAGCAAAAGTAAATATTCCTAATTTGTGTCTTTTTCTCAAAACTGAATTCTTCCAAATAAAATTTATTTTCACCTTTTTTTTCAACTAAAATTGACTTCTCTCCACTGATCAGCGTAGTTCACGGCAATTTATGCAATATTTCATAGCAAAAGTAAATATTCCTAATTTCTGTCTTTTTCTAAAAACTGAATTCTTCCAAATAAAATTTATTTTCACCTTTTTTTTCAACTAAAATTGACTTCTCGCCACTGATCAGCGTAGTTCACGGCTATTTATGCAATATTTCATAGCAAAAGTAAATATTCCTAATTTGTGTCTTTTTCTCAGAACTGAATTCTTCCAAATAAAATATATTTTCACCTTTTTTTTCAACTAAAATTGACTTCTCGCCACTGATCAGCGTAGTTCACGGCTATTTATGCAATATTTCATAGCAAAAGTAAATATTCCTAATTTGTGTCTTTTTCTCAAAACTGAATTCTTCCAAATAAAATTTATTTTCACCTTTTTTTTCAACTAAAATTGACTTCTCGCCACTCATCAGCGTAGTTCACGGCTATTTATGCAATATTTCATAGCAAAAGTAAATATTCCTAATTTGTGTCTTTTTCTCAAAACTGAATTCTTCCAAATAAAATTAATTTTCACCGTTTTTTTTCAACTAAAATTGACTTCTCGCCACTGATCAGCGTAGTTCACGGCAATTTATGCAATATTTCATAGCAAAAGTAAATATTCCTAATTTGTGTCTTTTTCTCAAAACTGAATTCTTCCAAATAAAATTAATTTTCACCGTTTTTTTTCAACTAAAATTGACTTCTCGCCACTGATCAGCGTAGTTCACGGCTATTTATGCAATATTTCATAGCAAAAGTAAATATTCCTAATTTGTGTCTTTTTCTCAAAACTGAATTCTTCCAAATAAAATTTATTTTCACCTTTTTTTTCAACTAAAATTGACTTCTCGCCACTGATCAGCGTAGTTCACGGCAATTTATGCCATCCTTCATAGCAAAAGAAAATATTCCTAATTTGTGTCTTTTTCTCAGAACTGAATTCTTCCAAATAAAATTTATTTTCACCTTTTTTTTCAACTAAAATTGACTTCTCGCCACTGATCAGCGTAGTTCACGGCTATTTATGCAATATTTCATAGCAAAAGTAAATATTCCTAATTTGTGTATTTTTCTCAGAACTGAATTCTTCCAAATAAAATTTATTTTCACCTTTTTTTTCAACTAAAATTGACTTCTCGCCACTGATCAGCGTAGTTCACGGCTATTTATGCAATATTTCATAGCAAAAGTAAATATTCCTAATTTGTGTCTTTTTCTCAGAACTGAATTCTTCCAAATAAAATTTATTTTTACCGTTTGTTTTCAACTAAAATTGACTTCTCGCCGCTGATCAGCGTAGTTCACGGCTATTTATGCAATATTTCATAGCAAAAGTAAATATTCCTAATTTGTGTCTTTTTCTCAAAACTGAATTCTTCCAAATAAAATTTATTTTCACCTTTTTTTTCAACTAAAATTGACTTCTCGCCACTGATCAGCGTAGTTCACGGCTATTTATGCAATATTTCAAGCAAAAGTAAATATTCCTAATTTGTGTCTTTTTCTCAAAACTGAATTCTTCCAAATAAAATTTATTTTCACCTTTTTTTTCAACTAAAATTGACTTCTCGCCACTGATCAGCGTAGTTCACGGCTATTTATGCAATATTTCATAGCAAAAGTAAATATTCCTAATTTGTGTCTTTTTCTCAAAACTGAATTCTTCCAAATAAAATTTATTTTCACCTTTTTTTTCAACTAAAATTGACTTCTCGCCACTGATCAGCGTTGTTCACGGCTATTTATGCAATATTTCATAGCTAAAGTAAATATTCCTAATTTGTGTCTTTTTCTCAAAACTGAATTCTTCCAAATAAAATTTATTTTCACCTTTTTTTTCAACTAAAATTGACTTCTCGCCACTGATCCGCGTTGTTCACGGCTATTTATATAATATTTCATAGCGAAAGTAAATATTCCTAATTTGTGTCTTTTTCTCAAAACTGAATTCTTCCAAATAAAATTTATTTTCACCTTTTTTTTCAACTAAAATTGACTTCTCGCCACTGATCAGCGTAGTTCACGGCAATTTATGCAGCACTTCATAGCAAAAGAAAATATTCCTAATTTGTGTCTTTTTCTCAGAACTGAATTCTTCCAAATAAAATTTATTTTCACCTTTTTTTTCAACTAAAATTGACTTCTCGCCACTGATCAGCGTAGTTTACGGCTATTTATGCAATATTTCATAGCAAAAGTAAATATTCCTAATTTGTCTTTTTCTCAGAACTGAATTCTTCCAAATAAAATTTATTTTCACCTTTTTTTTCAACTAAAATTGACTTCTCGCCACTGATCAGCGTAGTTCACGGCAATTTATGCAATATTTCATAGCAAAAGTAAATATTCCTAATTTGTGTCTTTTTCTCAAAACTGAATTCTTCCAAATAAAATTTATTTTCACCGCTTTTTTTCAACTAAAATTGACTTCTCGCCACTGATCAGCGTAGTTCACGGCTATTTATGCAATAATTCATAGCAAAAGTAAATATTCCTAATTTGTGTCTTTTTCTCAAAACTGAATTCTTCGAAAGAAAATTTATTTTCACCGCTTTCTTTCAACTAAAATTGACTTCTCGCCACTGATCAGCGTAGTTCACGGCAATTTATGCAATATTTCATTGCAAAAGTAAATATTCCTAATTTGTGTCTTTTTCTCAAAACTGAATTCTTCGAAATAAAATTTATTTTCAACGCTTTTTTTCAACTAAAATTGACTTCTCGCCACTGATCCGCGTTGTTCACGGCTATTTATGCAATATTTCATAGCAAAAAGAAATATTCCTAATTTGTGTCTTTTTCTCAAAACTGAATTCTTCCAAATAATATTTACTTTCACCTTTTTTTTCAACTAAAATTGACTTCTCGCCACTGATCCGCGTTGTTCACGGCTATTTATGCAATATTTCATAGCAAAAGTAAATATTCCTAATTTGTGTCTTTTTCTCAGAACTGAATTCTTCCAAATAAAATTTATTTTCACCTTTTTTTTCAACTAAAATTGACTTCTCGCCACTGATCCGCGTTGTTCACGGCTATTTATGCAATATTTCATAGCAATAGTAAATATTCCTAATTTGTGTCTTTTTCTCATAACTGAATTCTTCCAAATAAAATTTATTTTCACCTTTTTTTTCAACTAAAATTGACTTCTCGCCATGGATCAGCGTAGTTCACGGCTATTTATGCAATATTTCTAGCAAAAGTCAATATTCCTAATTTGTGTCTTTTTCTCAGAACTGAATTCTTCCAAATAAAATTTATTTTCACCTTTTTTTTCAACTAAAATTGACTTCTCGCCACTGATCCGCGTTGTTCACGGCTATTTATGCAATATTTCATAGCAAAAGTAAATATTCCTAATTTGTGTCTTTTTCTAAAAACTGAATTCTTCCAAATAAAATTTATTTTCACCTTTTTTTTCAACTGAAATTGACTTCTCGCCACTGATCAGCGTAGTTCACGGCTATTTATGCAATATTTCATAGCAAAAGTAAATATTCCTAATTTGTGACTTTTTCTCAAAACTGAATTCTTCCAAATAAAATTTATTTTCACCTTTTTTTTTCAACTAAAATTGACTTCTCGCCACTGATCCGCGTTGTTCACGGCTATTTATGCAATATTTCATAGCAAAAGTAAATATTCCTAATTTGTGTCTTTTTCTCAGAACTGAATTCTTCCGAATAAAATTTATTTTCACCTTTTTTTTCAACTACAATGGACTTCTCGCCACTGATCCGCGTTGTTCACGGCTATTTATGCAATATTTCATAGCAAAAGTAAATATTCCTAATTTGTGTCTTTTTCTCAAAACTGAATTCTTCCAAATAAAATTTATTTTCACCTTTTTTTTCAACTAAAATTGACTTCTCGCCACTGATCCGCGTTGTTCACGGCAATTTATGCAATAATTCATAGCAAAAGTAAATATTCCTAATTTGTGTCTTTTTCTCAAAACTGAATTCTTCCAAATAAAATTTATTTTCACCTTTTTTTTCAACTAAAATTGACTTCTCGCCACTGATCAGCGCAGTTCACGGCTATTTATGCAATATTTCATAGCAAAAGTAAATATTCCTAATTTGTGTCTTTTTCTCAAAACTGAATTCTTCCAAATAAAATTTATTTTCACCGCTTTTTTTCAACTAAAATTGACTTCTCGCATCTGATCAGCGTAGTTCACGGCAATTTATGCAATATTTCATAGCAAAAGTAAATATTCCTAATATGTGACTTTTTCTCAAAACTGTATTCTTCCAAATAAAATTTATTTTCACCGTTTTTTTTCAACTAAAATTGACTTCTCGCCACTGATCAGCGTAGATCACGGCAATTTATGCAATATTTCATAGCAAAAGTAAATATTCCTAATTTGTGTCTTTTTCTCAAAACTGAATTCTTCCAAATAAAATTTATTTTCACCGTTAATTTTCAACTAAAATTGACTTCTCGCCACTGATCAGCGTAGATCACGGCAATTTATGCAATATTTCATAGCAAAATTAAATATTCCTAATTTGTGTCTTTTTCTCAAAACTGAATTCTTCCAAATAAAATTTATTTTCACCGCCTTTTTTCAACTACAATTGACTTTTCGCCACTGATCAGCGTAGTTCACGGCAATTTATGCAATATTTCATAGCAAAAGTAAATATTCCTAAACTGTGTCTTTTTCTCAAAACTGAATTCTTCCAAATAAAATTTATTTTCACCGTTTTTTTTCAACTAAAATTGACTACTCGCCACTGATCAGCGTAGTTCACGGCAATTTATGCAATATTTCATAGCAAAAGTAAATATTCCTAATTTGTGTCTTTTTCTCAAAACTGAATTCTTCCAAATAAAATTCATTTTCACCGTTTTTTTTCAACTAAAATTGACTTCTCGGCACTGATCAGCGTAGTTCACGGAAATATATCCAATATTTCATAGCAAAAGTAAATATTCCTAATTTGTGACTTTTTCTCAAAACTGAATTCTTCCAAATAAAATTCATTTTCACCGTTTTTTTTTCAACTAAAATTGACTTCTCGGCACTGATCAGAGTAGTTCACGACAATTTATGCAATATTAAATAGCAAAAGTTAATATTCCTAATTTGTGTCTTTTTCTCAAAACTGAATTCTTCGAAATAAAATTTATTTTCACCGTTTATTTTCAACTAAAATTGAATTCTCGCCACTGATCCGCGTTGTTCACGGCTATTTATGCAATATTTCATAGCAAAAGTAAATATTCCTAATTTGTGTCTTTTTCTAAAAACTGAATTCTTCCAAATAAAATTTATTTTCACCTTTTTTTTCAACTGAAATTGACTTCTCGCCACTGATCAGCGTAGTTCACGGCTATTTATGCAATATTTCATAGCAAAAGTAAATATTCCTAATTTGTGACTTTTTCTCAAAACTGAATTCTTCCAAATAAAATTTATTTTCACCTTTTTTTTCAACTAAAATTGACTTCTCGCCACTGATCCGCGTTGTTCACGGCTATTTATGCAATATTTCATAGCAAAAGTAAATATTCCTAATTTGTGTCTTTTTCTCAGAACTGAATTCTTCCGAATAAAATTTATTTTCACCTTTTTTTTCAACTACAATTGACTTCTCGCCACTGATCCGCGTTGTTCACGGCTATTTATGCAATATTTCATAGCAAAAGTAAATATTCCTAATTTGTGTCTTTTTCTCAAAACTGAATTCTTCCAAATAAAATTTATTTTCACCTTTTTTTTCAACTAAAATTGACTTCTCGCCACTGATCCGCGTTGTTCACGGCAATTTATGCAATAATTCATAGCAAAAGTAAATATTCCTAATTTGTGTCTTTTTCTCAAAACTGAATTCTTCCAAATAAAATTTATTTTCACCTTTTTTTTCAACTAAAATTGACTTCTCGCCACTGATCAGCGTAGTTCACGGCTATTTATGCAATATTTCATAGCAAAAGTAAATATTCCTAATTTGTGTCTTTTTCTCAAAACTGAATTCTTCCAAATAAAATTTATTTTCACCGCTTTTTTTCAACTAAAATTGACTTCTCGCATCTGATCAGCGTAGTTCACGGCAATTTATGCAATATTTCATAGCAAAAGTAAATATTCCTAATATGTGACTTTTTCTCAAAACTATTCTTCCAAATAAAATTTATTTTCACCGTTTTTTTTCAACTAAAATTGACTTCTCGCCACTGATCAGCGTAGATCACGGCAATTTATGCAATATTTCATAGCAAAAGTAAATATTCCTAACTTGTGACTTTTTCTCAAAACTGAATTCTTCCAAATAAAATTTATTTTCACCGTTAATTTTCAACTAAAATTGACTTCTCGCCACTGATCAGCGTAGATCACGGCAATTTATGCAATATTTCATAGCAAAATTAAATATTCCTAATTTGTGTCTTTTTCTCAAAACTGAATTCTTCCAAATAAAATTTATTTTCACCGCCTTTTTTCAACTACAATTGACTTTTCGCCACTGATCAGCGTAGTTCACGGCAATTTATGCAATATTTCATAGCAAAAGTAAATATTCCTAAACTGTGTCTTTTTCTCAAAACTGAATTCTTCCAAATAAAATTTATTTTCACCGTTTTTTTTCAACTAAAATTGACTACTCGCCACTGATCAGCGTAGTTCACGGCAATTTATGCAATATTTCATAGCAAAAGTAAATATTCCTAATTTGTGTCTTTTTCTCAAAACTGAATTCTTCCAAATAAAATTCATTTTCACCGTTTTTTTTCAACTAAAATTGACTTCTCGGCACTGATCAGCGTAGTTCACGGAAATATATCCAATATTTCATAGCAAAAGTAAATATTCCTAATTTGTGACTTTTTCTCAAAACTGAATTCTTCCAAATAAAATTCATTTTCACCGTTTTTTTTTCAACTAAAATTGACTTCTCGGCACTGATCAGAGTAGTTCACGACAATTTATGCAATATTAAATAGCAAAAGTTAATATTCCTAATTTGTGTCTTTTTCTCAAAACTGAATTCTTCGAAATAAAATTTATTTTCACCGTTTATTTTCAACTAAAATTGAATTCTCGCCACTGATCAGCGTACTTCACGGCAATTTATGCAATATTTCAAAGCAAAAGTAAATATTCCTAATTTGTGTCTTTTTCTCAAAACTGAATTCTTCCAAATAAATTTTATTTTAAACCGCTTTTTTTCAACGAAAATTGACTTCTCGCCACTGATCAGCTTAGTTCACGGCAATTTATGCAATATTTCATAGCAAAGGTAAATATTCCTAATTTGTGTCTTTTTCTCAAAACTGAATTCTTCGAAACAAAATTTATTTTCACCGCTTTTTTTCAACTATAATTGACTTCTCGCCACAGATCAGCGTAGTTCACGGCAATTTATGCAATATTTCATTGCAAAAGTAAATATTCCTAATTTGTGTCTTTTTCTCAAAACTGAATTCTTCGAAATAAAAATTATTTTCTCCGCTTTTTTTCAACTATAATTGACTTCTCGCCACAGATCAGCGTAGTTCACGGCAATTTATGCAATATTTCATTGCAAAAGTAAATATTCCTAATTTGTGTCTTTTTCTCAAAACTGAATTCTTCGAAATAAAATTTATTTTCACCGTTTTTTTTCAACTAAAATTGACTTCTCGCCACTGATCAGCGTAGTTCACGGCAATTTATGCAATATTTCATTGCAAAAGTAAATATTCCTAATTTGTGTCTTTTTCTCAAAACTGAATTCTTCCAAATAAAATTTATTTTCACCGCTTTTTTTCAACTAAAATTGACTTCTCGCCACTGATCAGCGTAGTTCACGGCAATTTATGCAATATTTCATAGCAAAAGTAAATATTCCTAATTTCTGTCTTTTTCTCAAAACTGAATTCTTCGAAATAAAATTTATTTTCACCGCTTTTTTTCAACTAAAATTGACTTCTCGCCACTGATCAGCGTAGTTCACGGCAATTTATGCAATATTTCATAGCAAAAGTAAATTTTCCTAATATGTGACTTTTTCTCAAAACTGAATTCTTCCAAATAAAATTTATTTTCACCGCTTTTTTTCAACTAAAATTGACTTCTCGCCACTGATCAGCGTAGTTTACGGCAATTTATGCAATATTTCATAGCAAAAGTAAATATTCCTAATTTGTGACTTTTTCTCAAAACTGAAATCTTCCAAGTAAAATTTATTTTCACCTTTTTTTACAACTAAAATTGACTTCTCGCCACTGATCAGCGTAGTTAACGGCAATATATGCAATATTTCATAGCAAAAGTAAATATTCCTAATTTGTGTCTTTTTCTCAAAACTGAATTCTTCGAAATAAAATTTATTTTCACCGCTTTTTTTCAACTAAAATTGACTTCTCGCCACTGATCAGCGTAGTTCACGGCAATGTATGCAATATTTCATAGCAAAAGTAAATATTCCTAATTTGTTTCTTTTTCTCAAAACTGAATTCTTCCAAATAAAATTTATTTTCTGCGCTTTTTTTCAACTAAAATTGAATTCTCGCCACTGATTAGCGTAGTTCACGGCAATTTATGCAATATTTCATAGCAAAAGTAAATATTCCTAATTTGTGACTTTTTCTCAAAAATGAATTATTCCAAGTAAAATTTATTTTCACCTTTTTTTACAACTAAAATTGACTTCTCGCCACTGATCAGCGTAGTTCACGGCAATTTATGCAATATTTCATAGCAAAAGTAAATATTCCTAATTTGTCTTTTTCTCAAAACTGAATTCTTCGAAATCAAATTTATTTTCACCGTTTTTTCAACTAAAATTGACTTCTCGCCACTGATCAGCGTAGTTCACGGCAATTTATGCAATATTTCATAGCAAAAGTAAATATTCCTAATTTGTGTCTTTTTCTCAAAACTGAATTCTTCCAAATAAAATTTATTTTCACCTATTTTTTCAACTAAAATTGACTTCTCGCCACTGATCAGCGTAGTTCACGGCTATTTATGCAATATTTCATAGCAAAAGTAAATATTCCTAATTTGTGTCTTTTTCTCAGAACTGAATTCTTCCAAATAAAATTTATTTTCACCGTTTGTTTTCAACTAAAATTGACTTCTCGCCACTGATCAGCGTAGTTCACGGCTATTTATGCAATATTTCATAGCAAAAGTAAATATTCCTAATTTGTGTCTTTTTCTCAAAACTGGATTCTTCCAAATAAAATTTATTTTCACCTTTTTTTTCAACTAAAATTGACTTCTCGCCACTGATCAGCGTAGTTAACGGCTATTTATGCAATATTTCATAGCAAAAGTAAATATTCCTAATTTGTGTCTTTTTCTCAAAACTGAATTCTTCCAAATAAATTTTATTTTAAACCGCTTTTTTTCAACGAAAATTGACTTCTCGCCACTGATCAGCTTAGTTCACGGCAATTTATGCAATATTTCATAGCAAAGGTAAATATTCCTAATTTGTGTCTTTTTCTCAAAACTGAATTCTTCGAAACAAAATTTATTTTCACCGCTTTTTTTCAACTATAATTGACTTCTCGCCACAGATCAGCGTAGTTCACGGCAATATATGCAATATTTCATTGCAAAAGTAAATATTCCTAATTTGTGTCTTTTTCTCAAAACTGAATTCTTCGAAATAAAAATTAATTTCACCGCTTTTTTTCAACTATAATTGACTTCTCGCCACAGAACAGCGTAGTTCACGGCAATTTATGCAATATTTCATAGCAAAAGTAAATATTCCTAATTTGTGTCTTTTTCTCAAAACTGAATTCTTCGAAATAAAATTTATTTTCACCGTTTTTTTTCAACTAAAATTGACTTCTCGCCACTGATCAGCGTAGTTCACGGCAATTTATGCAATATTTCATTGCAAAAGTAAATATTCCTAATTTGTGTCTTTTTCTCAAAACTGAATTCTTCCAAATAAAATTTATTTTCACCGCTTTTTTTCAACTAAAATTGACTTCTCGCCACTGATCAGCGTAGTTCACGGCAATTTATGCAATATTTCATAGCAAAAGTAAATATTCCTAATTTGTGTCTTTTTCTCAAAACTGAATTCTTCGAAATAAAATTTATTTTCACCGCTTTTTTTCAACTAAAATTGACTTCTCGCCACTGATCAGCGTAGTTCACGGCAATTTATGCAATATTTCATAGCAAAAGTAAATTTTCCTAATATGTGACTTTTTCTCAAAACTGAATTCTTCCAAATAAAATTTATTTTCACCGCTTTTTTTCAACTAAAATTGACTTCTCGCCACTGATCATCGTAGTTCACGGCAATATATGCAATATTTCATAGCAAAAGTAAATATTCCTAATTTGTGTCTTTTTCTCAAAACTGAATTCTTCGAAATAAAATTTATTTTCACCGCTTTTTTTCAACTAAAATTGACTTCTCGCCACTGATCAGCGTAGTTCACGGCAATGTATGCAATATTTCATAGCAAAAGTAAATATTCCTAATTTGTTTCTTTTTCTCAAAACTGAATTCTTCCAAATAAAATTTATTTTCTGCGCTTTTTTTCAACTAAAATTGAATTCTCGCCACTGATCAGTAGAGTTCACAGCAATTTATGCAATATTTCATTGCAAAAGTAAATATTCCTAATATGTGACTTTTTCTCAAAACTGAATTCTTCCAAATAAAATTTATTTTCACCGCTTGTTTTCAACTAAAATTGACTTCTCGCCACTGATTAGCGTAGTTCACGGCAATTTATGCAATAATTCATAGCAAAAGTAAATATTCCTAATTTGTGACTTTTTCTCAAAAATGAATTCTTCCAAGTAAAATTTATTTTCACCTTTTTTTACAACTAAAATTGACTTCTCGCCACTGATCAGCGTAGTTCACGGCAATTTATGCAATATTTCATAGCAAAAGTAAATATTCCTAATTTGTCTTTTTCTCAAAACTGAATTCTTCGAAATAAAATTTATTTTCACCGCTTTTTTTCAACTAAAATTGACTTCTCGCCACTGATCAGCGTAGTTCACGGCAATTTATGCAATATTTCATAGCAAAAGTAAATATTCCTAATTTGTGTCTTTTTCTCAAAACTGAATTCTTCCAAATAAAATTTATTTTCACCTTTTTTTTCAACTAAAATTGACTTCTCGCCACTGATCAGCGTAGTTCACGGCTATTTATGCAATATTTCATAGCAAAAGTAAATATTCCTAATTTGTGTCTTTTCCTCAGAACTGAATTCTTCCAAATAAAATTTATTTTCACCGTTTGTTTTCAACTAAAATTGACTTCTCGCCACTGATCAGCGTAGTTCACGGCAATTTATGCAATATTTCATAGCAAAAGTAAATATTCCTAATTTGTGTCTTTTTCTCAAAACTGAATTCTTCCAAATAAAATTTATTTTCACCTTTTTTTTCAACTAAAATTGACTTCTCGCCACTGATCAGCGTAGTTAACGGCTATTTATGCAATATTTCATAGCAAAAGTAAATATTCCTAATTTGTGTCTTTTTCTCAAAACTGAATTCTTCCAAATAAATTTTATTTTAAACCGCTTTTTTTCAACGAAAATTGACTTCTCGCCACTGATCAGCTTAGTTCACTGCAATTTATGCAATATTTCATAGCAAAGGTAAATATTCCTAATTTGTGTCTTTTTCTCAAAACTGAATTCTTCGAAACAAAATTTATTTTCACCCGCTTTTTTTCAACTATAATTGACTTCTCGCCACTGATCAGCGTAGTTCACGGCTATTTATGCAATATTTCATAGCAAAAGTAAATATTCCTAATTTGTGTCTTTTTCTCAAAACTGAATTCTTCCAAATAAAATTTATTTTCACCTTTTTTTTCAACTAAAATTGACTTCTCGCCACTGATCCGCGTTGTTCACGGCAATTTATGCAATATTTCATAGCAAAAGAAAATATTCCTAATTTGTGTCTTTTTCTCAAAACTGAATTCTTCCAAATAAAATTTATTTTCACCTTTTTTTTCAACTAAAATTGACTTCTCGCCACTGATCAGCGTAGTTCACGGCTATTTATGCAATATTTCATAGCAAAAGTAAATATTCCTAATTTGTGTCTTTTTCTCAGAACTGAATTCTTCCAAATAAAATTTATTTTCACCTTTATTATTCAACTAAAATTGACTTCTCGCCACTGATCGGCGTAGTTCACGGCAATTTATGCAATATTTCATAGCAAAAGTAAATATTCCTAATTTGTGTCTTTTTCTCAAAACTGAATTCTTCCAAATAAAATTTATTTTCACCTTTTTTTTCAACTAAAATTGACTTCTCGCCATTGATCCGCGTTGTTCACGGCAATTTATGCAATATTTCATAGCAAAAGTAAATATTCCTAATTTGTGTCTTTTTCTCAGAACTGAATTCTTCCAAATAAAATTTATTATCACCTTTTTTTTCAACTAAAATTGACTTCTCGCCACTGATCAGCGTAGTTCACGGCTATTTATGCAATATTTCATAGCAAAAGTAAATATTCCTAATTTGTGTCTTTTTCTCAGAACTGAATTCTTCCAAATAAAATTTATTTTCACCTTTTTTTTAACTAAAATTGACTTCTCGCCACTGATCCGCGTTGTTCACGGCTATTTATGCAATATTTCATAGCAAAAGTAAATATTCCTAATTTGTGTCTTTTTCTCAAAACTGAATTCTTCCAAATAAAATTTATTTTCACCTTTTTTTTCAACTAAAATTGACTTCTCGCCACTGATCCGCGTTGTTCACGGCAATTTATGCAATATTTCATAGCAAAAGTAAATAGTCCTAATTTGTGTCTTTTTCTCAGAACTGAATTCTTCCAAATAAAATTTATTTTCACCTTTTTTTTCAACTAAAATGGACTTCTCGCCACTGATCCGCGTTGTTCACAGCTATTTATGCAATATTTCATAGCAAAAGTAAATATTCCTAATTTGTGTCTTTTTCTCAAAACTGAATTCTTCCAAATAAAATTTATTTTCACCTTTTTTTTCAACTAAAATTGACTTCTCTCCACTGATCAGCGTAGTTCACGGCAATTTATGCAATATTTCATAGCAAAAGTAAATATTCCTAATTTCTGTCTTTTTCTCAAAACTGAATTCTTCCAAATAAAATTTATTTTCACCTTTTTTTTCAACTAAAATTGACTTCTCGCCACTGATCAGCGCAGTTCACGGCTATTTATGCAATATTTCATAGCAAAAGTAAATATTCCTAATTTGTGTCTTTTTCTCAGAACTGAATTCTTCCAAATAAAATTTATTTTCACCTTTTTTTTCAACTAAAATTGACTTCTCGCCACTGATCAGCGTAGTTCACAGCTATTTATGCAATATTTCATAGCAAAAGTAAATATTCCTAATTTGTGTCTTTTTCTCAAAACTGAATTCTTCCAAATAAAATTTATTTTCACCTTTTTTTTCAACTAAAATTGACTTCTCGCCACTCATCAGCGTAGTTCACGGCTATTTATGCAATATTTCATAGCAAAAGTAAATATTCCTAATTTGTGTCTTTTTCTCAGAACTGAATTCTTCCAAATAAAATTAATTTTCACCGTTTTTTTTCAACTAAAATTGACTTCTCGCCACTGATCAGCGTAGTTCACGGCAATTTATGCAATATTTCATAGCAAAAGTAAATATTCCTAATTTGTGTCTTTTTCTCAAAACTGAATTCTTCCAAATAAAATTAATTTTCACCTTTTTTTTCAACTAAAATTGACTTCTCGCCACTGATCAGCGTAGTTAACGGCTATTTATGCAATATTTCATAGCAAAAGTAAATATTCCTAATTTGTGTCTTTTTCTCAGAACTGAATTCTTCCAAATAAAATTTATTTTTACCGTTTGTTTTCAACTAAAATTGACTTCTCGCCACTGATCAGCGTAGTTCACGGCTATTTATGCAATATTTCATAGCAAAAGTAAATATTCCTAATTTGTGTCTTTTTCTCAAAACTGAATTCTTCCAAATAAAATTTATTTTCACCTTTTTTTTCAACTAAAATTGACTTCTCGCCACTGATCAGCGTAGTTCACAGCTATTTATGCAATATTTCAAGCAAAAGTAAATATTCCTAATTTGTGTCTTTTTCTCAAAACTGAATTCTTCCAAATAAAATTTATTTTCACCTTTTTTTTCAACTAAAATTGACTTCTCGCCACTGATCAGCGTAGTTCACGGCTATTTATGCAATATTTCATAGCAAAAGTAAATATTCCTAATTTGTGTCTTTTTCTCAAAACTGAATTCTTCCAAATAAAATTTATTTTCACCTTTTTTTTCAACTAAAATTGACTTCTCGCCACTGATCAGCGTTGTTCACGGCTATTTATGCAATATTTCATAGCTAAAGTAAATATTCCTAATTTGTGTCTTTTTCTCAAAACTGAATTCTTCCAAATAAAATTTATTTTCACCTTTTTTTTCAACTAAAATTGACTTCTCGCCACTGATCCGCGTTGTTCACGGCTATTTATATAATATTTCATAGCGAAAGTAAATATTCCTAATTTGTGTCTTTTTCTCAAAACTGAATTCTTCCAAATAAAAATTTATTTTCACCTTTTTTTTCAACTAAAATTGACTTCTCGCCACTGATCAGCGTAGTTCACGGCAATTTATGCAGCACTTCATAGCAAAAGAAAATATTCCTAATTTGTGTCTTTTTCTCAGAACTGAATTCTTCCAAATAAAATTTATTTTCACCTTTTTTTTCAACTAAAATTGACTTCTCGCCACTGATCAGCGTAGTTTACGGCTATTTATGCAATATTTCATAGCAAAAGTAAATATTCCTAATTTGTGTCTTTTTCTCAAAACTGAATTCTTCCAAATAAAATTTATTTTCACCTTTTTTTTCAACTAAAATTGACTTCTCGCCACTGATCAGCGTAGTTAACGGCTATTTATGCAATATTTCATAGCAAAAGTAAATATTCCTAATTTGTGTCTTTTTCTCAAAACTGAATTCTTCCAAATAAATTTTATTTTAAACCGCTTTTTTTCAACGAAAATTGACTTCTCGCCACTGATCAGCTTAGTTCACTGCAATTTATGCAATATTTCATAGCAAAGGTAAATATTCCTAATTTGTGTCTTTTTCTCAAAACTGAATTCTTCGAAACAAAATTTATTTTCACCCGCTTTTTTTCAACTATAATTGACTTCTCGCCACTGATCAGCGTAGTTCACGGCTTTTTATGCAATATTTCATAGCAAAAGTAAATATTCCTAATTTGTGTCTTTTTCTCAAAACTGAATTCTTCCAAATAAAATTTATTTTCACCTTTTTTTTCAACTAAAATTGACTTCTCGCCACTGATCCGCGTTGTTCACGGCAATTTATGCAATATTTCATAGCAAAAGAAAATATTCCTAATTTGTGTCTTTTTCTCAAAACTGAATTCTTCCAAATAAAATTTATTTTCACCTTTTTTTTCAACTAAAATTGACTTCTCGCCACTGATCAGCGTAGTTCACGGCTATTTATGCAATATTTCATAGCAAAAGTAAATATTCCTAATTTGTGTCTTTTTCTCAGAACTGAATTCTTCCAAATAAAATTTATTTTCACCTTTATTATTCAACTAAAATTGACTTCTCGCCACTGATCGGCGTAGTTCACGGCAATTTATGCAATATTTCATAGCAAAAGTAAATATTCCTAATTTGTGTCTTTTTCTCAAAACTGAATTCTTCCAAATAAAATTTATTTTCACCTTTTTTTTCAACTAAAATTGACTTCTCGCCATTGATCCGCGTTGTTCACGGCAATTTATGCAATATTTCATAGCAAAAGTAAATATTCCTAATTTGTGTCTTTTTCTCAGAACTGAATTCTTCCAAATAAAATTTATTATCACCTTTTTTTTCAACTAAAATTGACTTCTCGCCACTGATCAGCGTAGTTCACGGCTATTTATGCAATATTTCATAGCAAAAGTAAATATTCCTAATTTGTGTCTTTTTCTCAGAACTGAATTCTTCCAAATAAAATTTATTTTCACCTTTTTTTTAACTAAAATTGACTTCTCGCCACTGATCCGCGTTGTTCACGGCTATTTATGCAATATTTCATAGCAAAAGTAAATATTCCTAATTTGTGTCTTTTTCTCAAAACTGAATTCTTCCAAATAAAATTTATTTTCACCTTTTTTTTCAACTAAAATTGACTTCTCGCCACTGATCCGCGTTGTTCACGGCAATTTATGCAATATTTCATAGCAAAAGTAAATAGTCCTAATTTGTGTCTTTTTCTCAGAACTGAATTCTTCCAAATAAAATTTATTTTCACCTTTTTTTTCAACTAAAATGGACTTCTCGCCACTGATCCGCGTTGTTCACAGCTATTTATGCAATATTTCATAGCAAAAGTAAATATTCCTAATTTGTGTCTTTTTCTCAAAACTGAATTCTTCCAAATAAAATTTATTTTCACCTTTTTTTTCAACTAAAATTGACTTCTCTCCACTGATCAGCGTAGTTCACGGCAATTTATGCAATATTTCATAGCAAAAGTAAATATTCCTAATTTCTGTCTTTTTCTCAAAACTGAATTCTTCCAAATAAAATTTATTTTCACCTTTTTTTTCAACTAAAATTGACTTCTCGCCACTGATCAGCGTAGTTCACGGCTATTTATGCAATATTTCATAGCAAAAGTAAATATTCCTAATTTGTGTCTTTTTCTCAGAACTGAATTCTTCCAAATAAAATTTATTTTCACCTTTTTTTTCAACTAAAATTGACTTCTCGCCACTGATCAGCGTAGTTCACAGCTATTTATGCAATATTTCATAGCAAAAGTAAATATTCCTAATTTGTGTCTTTTTCTCAAAACTGAATTCTTCCAAATAAAATTTATTTTCACCTTTTTTTTCAACTAAAATTGACTTCTCGCCACTCATCAGCGTAGTTCACGGCTATTTATGCAATATTTCATAGCAAAAGTAAATATTCCTAATTTGTGTCTTTTTCTCAGAACTGAATTCTTCCAAATAAAATTAATTTTCACCGTTTTTTTTCAACTAAAATTGACTTCTCGCCACTGATCAGCGTAGTTCACGGCAATTTATGCAATATTTCATAGCAAAAGTAAATATTCCTAATTTGTGTCTTTTTCTCAAAACTGAATTCTTCCAAATAAAATTAATTTTCACCTTTTTTTTCAACTAAAATTGACTTCTCGCCACTGATCAGCGTAGTTAACGGCTATTTATGCAATATTTCATAGCAAAAGTAAATATTCCTAATTTGTGTCTTTTTCTCAGAACTGAATTCTTCCAAATAAAATTTATTTTTACCGTTTGTTTTCAACTAAAATTGACTTCTCGCCACTGATCAGCGTAGTTCACGGCTATTTATGCAATATTTCATAGCAAAAGTAAATATTCCTAATTTGTGTCTTTTTCTCAAAACTGAATTCTTCCAAATAAAATTTATTTTCACCTTTTTTTTCAACTAAAATTGACTTCTCGCCACTGATCAGCGTAGTTCACAGCTATTTATGCAATATTTCAAGCAAAAGTAAATATTCCTAATTTGTGTCTTTTTCTCAAAACTGAATTCTTCCAAATAAAATTTATTTTCACCTTTTTTTTCAACTAAAATTGACTTCTCGCCACTGATCAGCGTAGTTCACGGCTATTTATGCAATATTTCATAGCAAAAGTAAATATTCCTAATTTGTGTCTTTTTCTCAAAACTGAATTCTTCCAAATAAAATTTATTTTCACCTTTTTTTTCAACTAAAATTGACTTCTCGCCACTGATCAGCGTTGTTCACGGCTATTTATGCAATATTTCATAGCTAAAGTAAATATTCCTAATTTGTGTCTTTTTCTCAAAACTGAATTCTTCCAAATAAAATTTATTTTCACCTTTTTTTTCAACTAAAATTGACTTCTCGCCACTGATCCGCGTTGTTCACGGCTATTTATATAATATTTCATAGCGAAAGTAAATATTCCTAATTTGTGTCTTTTTCTCAAAACTGAATTCTTCCAAATAAAAATTTATTTTCACCTTTTTTTTCAACTAAAATTGACTTCTCGCCACTGATCAGCGTAGTTCACGGCAATTTATGCAGCACTTCATAGCAAAAGAAAATATTCCTAATTTGTGTCTTTTTCTCAGAACTGAATTCTTCCAAATAAAATTTATTTTCACCCTTTTTTTCAACTAAAATTGACTTCTCGCCACTGATCAGCGTAGTTTACGGCTATTTATGCAATATTTCATAGCAAAAGTAAATATTCCTAATTTGTCTTTTTCTCAGATCTGAATTCTTCCAAATAAAATTTATTTTCACCTTTTTTTTCAACTAAAATTGACTTCTCGCCACTGATCAGCGTAGTTCACGGCAATTTATGCAATATTTCATAGCAAAAGTAAATATTCCTAATTTGTGTCTTTTTCTCAAAACTGAATTCTTCCAAATAAAATTTATTTTCACCTTTTTTTTTCAACTAAAATTGACTTCTCGCCACTGATCAGCGTAGTTCACGGCAATTTATGCAATATTTCATTGCAAAAGTAAATATTCCTAATATGTGACTTTTTCTCAAAACTGAATTCTTCCAAATAAAATTTATTTTCACCGCTTGTTTTCAACTAAAATTGACTTCTCGCCACTGATTAGCGTAGTTCACGGCAATTTATGCAACATTTCATAGCAAAAGTAAATATTCCTAATTTGTGACTTTTTCTCAAAACTGAATTCTTCCAAGAAAAATTAATTTTAACCTTTTTTTACAACTAAAATTGACTTCTCGCCACTGATCAGCGTAGTTCACGGCAATTTATGCAATATTTCATAGCAAAAGTAAATATTCCTAATTTGTCTTTTTCTCAAAACTGAATTCTTCGAAATAAAATTTATTTTCACCGTTTGTTTTCAACTAAAATTGACTTCTCGCCACTGATCAGCGTAGTTCACGGCTATTTATGCAATATTTCATAGCAAAAGTAAATATTCCTAATTTGTGTCTTTTTCTCAAAACTGAATTCTTCCAAATAAAATTTATTTTCACCGCTTTTTTTCATCTAAAATTGACTTCTCGCCACTGATCAGCGTAGTTCACGGCAATTTATGCAATATTTCATAGCAAAAGTAAATATTCCTAATTTGTCTTTTTCTCAAAACTGAATTCTTCGAAATAAAATTTATTTTCACCGTTTGTTTTCAACTAAAATTGACTTCTCGCCACTGATCAGCGTAGTTCACGGCTATTTATGCAATATTTCATAGCAAAAGTAAATATTCCTAATTTGTGTCTTTTTCTCAAAACTGAATTCTTCCAAATAAAATTTATTTTCACCTTTTTTTTCAACTAAAATTGACTTCTCGCCACTGATCAGCGTAGTTCACGGCTATTTATAAAATATTTCATAGCAAAAGTAAATATTCCTAATTTGTGTCTTTTTCTCAAAACTGAATTCTTCCAAATAAAATTTATTTTCACCTTTTTTATTCAACTAAAATTGACTTCTCGCCACTGATCGGCGTAGTTCACGGCAATTTATGCAATATTTCATAGCAAAAGTAAATATTCCTAATTTGTGTCTTTTTCTCAGAACTGAATTCTTCCAAATAAAATTTATTTTCACCTTTTTTTTCAACTAAAATTGACTTCTCGCCACTGATCAGCGTAGTTCACGGCAATTTTTTGCAATATTTCATAGCAAAAGTAAATATTCCTAATTTGTGTCTTTTTCTCAGAACTGAATTCTTCCAAATAAAATTTATTTTCACCGTTTGTTTTCAACTAAAATTGACTTCTCGCCTCTGATCAGCGTAGTTCACGGCTATTTATGCAATATTTCATAGCAAAAGTAAATATTCCTAATTTGTGTCTTTTTCTCAGAACTGAATTCTTCCAAATAAAATTTATTTTCACCTTTTTTTTCAACTAAAATTGACTTCTCGCCACTGATCAGCGTAGTTCACGGCTATTTATGCAATATTTCATAGCAAAAGTAAATATTCCTAATTTGTGTCTTTTTCTCAAAACTGAATTCTTCCAAATAAAATTTATTTTCACCTTTTTTTTCAACTAAAATTGACTTCTCGCCACTGATGCGCGTTGTTCACGGCAATTTATGCAATATATTATAGCAAAAGAAAGTATTCCTAATTTGTGTCTTTTTCTCAAAACTGAATTCTTCCAAATAAAATTTATTTTCACCTTTTTTTTCAACTAAAATTGACTTCTCGCCACTGATCAGCGTAGTTCACGGCTATTTATGCAATATTTCATAGCAAAAGTAAATATTCCTAATTTGTGTCTTTTTCTCAGAACTGAATTCTTCCAAATAAAATTTATTTTTACCTTTTTTATTCAACTAAAATTGACTTCTCGCCACTGATCGGCGTAGTTCACGGCAATTTATGCAATATTTCATAGCAAAAGTAAATATTCCTAATTTTTGTCTTTTTCTCAAAACTGAATTCTTCCAAATAAAATTTATTTTCACCTTTTTTTTCAACTAAAATTGACTTCTCGCCATTGATCCGCGTTGTTCACGGCAATTTATGCAATATTTCATATCAAAAGTAAATATTCCTAATTTGTGTCTTTTTCTCAGAACTGAATTCTTCCAAATAAAATTTATTATCACCTTTTTTTTCAACTAAAATTGACTTCTCGCCTCTGATCAGCGTAGTTCACGGCTATTTATGCAATATTTCATAGCAAAAGTAAATATTCCTAATTTGTGTCTTTTTCTCAGAACTGAATTCTTCCAAATAAAATTTATTTTCACCTTTTTTTTTAACTTAAATTGACTTCTCGCCACTGATCCGCGTTGTTCCAGGCTATTTATGCAATATTTCATAGCAAAAGTAAATATTCCTAATTTTTGTCTTTTTCTCAAAACTGAATTCTTCCAAATAAAATTTATTTTCACCTTTTTTTTCAACTAAACTGGACTTCTCGCCACTGATCCGCGTTGTTCACAGCTATTTATGCAATATTTCATAGCAAAAGTAAATATTCCTAATTTGTGTCTTTTTCTCAAAACTGAATTCTTCCAAATAAAATTTATTTTCACCTTTTTTTTCAACTAAAATTGACTTCTCGCCACTGATCAGCGTAGTTCACGGCAATTTATGCAATATTTCATAGCAAAAGTAAATATTCCTAATTTTTGTCTTTTTCTCAAAACTGAATTCTTCCAAATAAAATTAATTTTCACCGTTTTTTTTCAACTAAAATTGACTTCTCGCCACTGATCAGCGTAGTTCACGGCAATTTATGCAATATTTCATAGCAAAAGTAAATATTCCTAATTTGTGTCTTTTTCTCAAAACTGAATTCTTCCAAATAAAATTAATTTTCACCGTTTTTTTTCAACTAAAATTGACTTCTCGCCACTGATCAGCGTAGTTCACGGCTATTTATGCAATATTTCATAGCAAAAGTAAATATTCCTAATTTGTGTCTTTTTCTCAAAACTGAATTCTTCCAAATAAAATTTATTTTCACCTTTTTTTTCAACTAAAATTGACTTCTCGCCACTGATCAGCGTAGTTCACGGCAATTTATGCCATCCTTCATAGCAAAAGAAAATATTCCTAATTTGTGTCTTTTTCTCAGAACTGAATTCTTCCAAATAAAATTTATTTTCACCTTTTTTTTCAACTAAAATTGACTTCTCGCCACTGATCAGCGTAGTTCACGGCTATTTATGCAATATTTCATAGCAAAAGTAAATATTCCTAATTTGTGTATTTTTCTCAGAACTGAATTCTTCCAAATAAAATTTATTTTCACCTTTTTTTTCAACTAAAATTGACTTCTCGCCACTGATCAGCGTAGTTCACGGCTATTTATGCAATATTTCATAGCAAAAGTAAATATTCCTAATTTGTGTCTTTTTCTCAGAACTGAATTCTTCCAAATAAAATTTATTTTTACCGTTTGTTTTCAACTAAAATTGACTTCTCGCCGCTGATCAGCGTAGTTCACGGCTATTTATGCAATATTTCATAGCAAAAGTAAATATTCCTAATTTGTGTCTTTTTCTCAAAACTGAATTCTTCCAAATAAAATTTATTTTCACCTTTTTTTTCAACTAAAATTGACTTCTCGCCACTGATCAGCGTAGTTCACGGCTATTTATGCAATATTTCAAGCAAAAGTAAATATTCCTAATTTGTGTCTTTTTCTCAAAACTGAATTCTTCCAAATAAAATTTATTTTCACCTTTTTTTTCAACTAAAATTGACTTCTCGCCACTGATCAGCGTAGTTCACGGCTATTTATGCAATATTTCATAGCAAAAGTAAATATTCCTAATTTGTGTCTTTTTCTCAAAACTGAATTCTTCCAAATAAAATTTATTTTCACCTTTTTTTTCAACTAAAATTGACTTCTCGCCACTGATCAGCGTTGTTCACGGCTATTTATGCAATATTTCATAGCTAAAGTAAATATTCCTAATTTGTGTCTTTTTCTCAAAACTGAATTCTTCCAAATAAAATTTATTTTCACCTTTTTTTTCAACTAAAATTGACTTCTCGCCACTGATCCGCGTTGTTCACGGCTATTTATATAATATTTCATAGCGAAAGTAAATATTCCTAATTTGTGTCTTTTTCTCAAAACTGAATTCTTCCAAATAAAATTTATTTTCACCTTTTTTTTCAACTAAAATTGACTTCTCGCCACTGATCAGCGTAGTTCACGGCAATTTATGCAGCACTTCATAGCAAAAGAAAATATTCCTAATTTGTGTCTTTTTCTCAGAACTGAATTCTTCCAAATAAAATTTATTTTCACCTTTTTTTTCAACTAAAATTGACTTCTCGCCACTGATCAGCGTAGTTTACGGCTATTTATGCAATATTTCATAGCAAAAGTAAATATTCCTAATTTGTCTTTTTCTCAGAACTGAATTCTTCCAAATAAAATTTATTTTCACCTTTTTTTTCAACTAAAATTGACTTCTCGCCACTGATCAGCGTAGTTCACGGCAATTTATGCAATATTTCATAGCAAAAGTAAATATTCCTAATTTGTGTCTTTTTCTCAAAACTGAATTCTTCCAAATAAAATTTATTTTCACCGCTTTTTTTCAACTAAAATTGACTTCTCGCCACTGATCAGCGTAGTTCACGGCTATTTATGCAATAATTCATAGCAAAAGTAAATATTCCTAATTTGTGTCTTTTTCTCAAAACTGAATTCTTCGAAAGAAAATTTATTTTCACCGCTTTCTTTCAACTAAAATTGACTTCTCGCCACTGATCAGCGTAGTTCACGGCAATTTATGCAATATTTCATTGCAAAAGTAAATATTCCTAATTTGTGTCTTTTTCTCAAAACTGAATTCTTCGAAATAAAATTTATTTTCAACGCTTTTTTTCAACTAAAATTGACTTCTCGCCACTGATCCGCGTTGTTCACGGCTATTTATGCAATATTTCATAGCAAAAAGAAATATTCCTAATTTGTGTCTTTTTCTCAAAACTGAATTCTTCCAAATAATATTTACTTTCACCTTTTTTTTCAACTAAAATTGACTTCTCGCCACTGATCCGCGTTGTTCACGGCTATTTATGCAATATTTCATAGCAAAAGTAAATATTCCTAATTTGTGTCTTTTTCTCAGAACTGAATTCTTCCAAATAAAATTTATTTTCACCTTTTTTTTCAACTAAAATTGACTTCTCGCCACTGATCCGCGTTGTTCACGGCTATTTATGCAATATTTCATAGCAATAGTAAATATTCCTAATTTGTGTCTTTTTCTCATAACTGAATTCTTCCAAATAAAATTTATTTTCACCTTTTTTTTCAACTAAAATTGACTTCTCGCCATTGATCAGCGTAGTTCACGGCTATTTATGCAATATTTCTAGCAAAAGTCAATATTCCTAATTTGTGTCTTTTTCTCAGAACTGAATTCTTCCAAATAAAATTTATTTTCACCTTTTTTTTCAACTAAAATTGACTTCTCGCCACTGATCCGCGTTGTTCACGGCTATTTATGCAATATTTCATAGCAAAAGTAAATATTCCTAATTTGTGTCTTTTTCTAAAAACTGAATTCTTCCAAATAAAATTTATTTTCACCTTTTTTTTCAACTGAAATTGACTTCTCGCCACTGATCAGCGTAGTTCACGGCTATTTATGCAATATTTCATAGCAAAAGTAAATATTCCTAATTTGTGACTTTTTCTCAAAACTGAATTCTTCCAAATAAAATTTATTTTCACCTTTTTTTTCAACTAAAATTGACTTCTCGCCACTGATCCGCGTTGTTCACGGCTATTTATGCAATATTTCATAGCAAAAGTAAATATTCCTAATTTGTGTCTTTTTCTCAGAACTGAATTCTTCCGAATAAAATTTATTTTCACCTTTTTTTTCAACTACAATGGACTTCTCGCCACTGATCCGCGTTGTTCACGGCTATTTATGCAATATTTCATAGCAAAAGTAAATATTCCTAATTTGTGTCTTTTTCTCAAAACTGAATTCTTCCAAATAAAATTTATTTTCACCTTTTTTTTCAACTAAAATTGACTTCTCGCCACTGATCCGCGTTGTTCACGGCAATTTATGCAATAATTCATAGCAAAAGTAAATATTCCTAATTTGTGTCTTTTTCTCAAAACTGAATTCTTCCAAATAAAATTTATTTTCACCTTTTTTTTCAACTAAAATTGACTTCTCGCCACTGATCAGCGCAGTTCACGGCTATTTATGCAATATTTCATAGCAAAAGTAAATATTCCTAATTTGTGTCTTTTTCTCAAAACTGAATTCTTCCAAATAAAATTTATTTTCACCGCTTTTTTTCAACTAAAATTGACTTCTCGCATCTGATCAGCGTAGTTCACGGCAATTTATGCAATATTTCATAGCAAAAGTAAATATTCCTAATATGTGACTTTTTCTCAAAACTGTATTCTTCCAAATAAAATTTATTTTCACCGTTTTTTTTCAACTAAAATTGACTTCTCGCCACTGATCAGCGTAGATCACGGCAATTTATGCAATATTTCATAGCAAAAGTAAATATTCCTAATTTGTGTCTTTTTCTCAAAACTGAATTCTTCCAAATAAAATTTATTTTCACCGTTAATTTTCAACTAAAATTGACTTCTCGCCACTGATCAGCGTAGATCACGGCAATTTATGCAATATTTCATAGCAAAATTAAATATTCCTAATTTGTGTCTTTTTCTCAAAACTGAATTCTTCCAAATAAAATTTATTTTCACCGCCTTTTTTCAACTACAATTGACTTTTCGCCACTGATCAGCGTAGTTCACGGCAATTTATGCAATATTTCATAGCAAAAGTAAATATTCCTAAACTGTGTCTTTTTCTCAAAACTGAATTCTTCCAAATAAAATTTATTTTCACCGTTTTTTTTCAACTAAAATTGACTACTCGCCACTGATCAGCGTAGTTCACGGCAATTTATGCAATATTTCATAGCAAAAGTAAATATTCCTAATTTGTGTCTTTTTCTCAAAACTGAATTCTTCCAAATAAAATTCATTTTCACCGTTTTTTTTCAACTAAAATTGACTTCTCGGCACTGATCAGCGTAGTTCACGGAAATATATCCAATATTTCATAGCAAAAGTAAATATTCCTAATTTGTGACTTTTTCTCAAAACTGAATTCTTCCAAATAAAATTCATTTTCACCGTTTTTTTTTCAACTAAAATTGACTTCTCGGCACTGATCAGAGTAGTTCACGACAATTTATGCAATATTAAATAGCAAAAGTTAATATTCCTAATTTGTGTCTTTTTCTCAAAACTGAATTCTACGAAATAAAATTTATTTTCACCGTTTATTTTCAACTAAAATTGAATTCTCGCCACTGATCCGCGTTGTTCACGGCTATTTATGCAATATTTCATAGCAAAAGTAAATATTCCTAATTTGTGTCTTTTTCTAAAAACTGAATTCTTCCAAATAAAATTTATTTTCACCTTTTTTTTCAACTGAAATTGACTTCTCGCCACTGATCAGCGTAGTTCACGGCTATTTATGCAATATTTCATAGCAAAAGTAAATATTCCTAATTTGTGACTTTTTCTCAAAACTGAATTCTTCCAAATAAAATTTATTTTCACCTTTTTTTTTCAACTAAAATTGACTTCTCGCCACTGATCCGCGTTGTTCACGGCTATTTATGCAATATTTCATAGCAAAAGTAAATATTCCTAATTTGTGTCTTTTTCTCAGAACTGAATTCTTCCGAATAAAATTTATTTTCACCTTTTTTTTCAACTACAATTGACTTCTCGCCACTGATCCGCGTTGTTCACGGCTATTTATGCAATATTTCATAGCAAAAGTAAATATTCCTAATTTGTGTCTTTTTCTCAAAACTGAATTCTTCCAAATAAAATTTATTTTCACCTTTTTTTTCAACTAAAATTGACTTCTCGCCACTGATCCGCGTTGTTCACGGCAATTTATGCAATAATTCATAGCAAAAGTAAATATTCCTAATTTGTGTCTTTTTCTCAAAACTGAATTCTTCCAAATAAAATTTATTTTCACCTTTTTTTTCAACTAAAATTGACTTCTCGCCACTGATCAGCGTAGTTCACGGCTATTTATGCAATATTTCATAGCAAAAGTAAATATTCCTAATTTGTGTCTTTTTCTCAAAACTGAATTCTTCCAAATAAAATTTATTTTCACCGCTTTTTTTCAACTAAAATTGACTTCTCGCATCTGATCAGCGTAGTTCACGGCAATTTATGCAATATTTCATAGCAAAAGTAAATATTCCTAATATGTGACTTTTTCTCAAAACTGTATTCTTCCAAATAAAATTTATTTTCACCGTTTTTTTTCAACTAAAATTGACTTCTCGCCACTGATCAGCGTAGATCACGGCAATTTATGCAATATTTCATAGCAAAAGTAAATATTCCTAATTTGTGTCTTTTTCTCAAAACTGAATTCTTCCAAATAAAATTTATTTTCACCGTTAATTTTCAACTAAAATTGACTTCTCGCCACTGATCAGCGTAGATCACGGCAATTTATGCAATATTTCATAGCAAAATTAAATATTCCTAATTTGTGTCTTTTTCTCAAAACTGAATTCTTCCAAATAAAATTTATTTTCACCGCCTTTTTTCAACTACAATTGACTTTTCGCCACTGATCAGCGTAGTTCACGGCAATTTATGCAATATTTCATAGCAAAAGTAAATATTCCTAAACTGTGTCTTTTTCTCAAAACTGAATTCTTCCAAATAAAATTTATTTTCACCGTTTTTTTTCAACTAAAATTGACTACTCGCCACTGATCAGCGTAGTTCACGGCAATTTATGCAATATTTCATAGCAAAAGTAAATATTCCTAATTTGTGTCTTTTTCTCAAAACTGAATTCTTCCAAATAAAATTCATTTTCACCGTTTTTTTTCAACTAAAATTGACTTCTCGGCACTGATCAGCGTAGTTCACGGAAATATATCCAATATTTCATAGCAAAAGTAAATATTCCTAATTTGTGACTTTTTCTCAAAACTGAATTCTTCCAAATAAAATTCATTTTCACCGTTTTTTTTTCAACTAAAATTGACTTCTCGGCACTGATCAGAGTAGTTCACGACAATTTATGCAATATTAAATAGCAAAAGTTAATATTCCTAATTTGTGTCTTTTTCTCAAAACTGAATTCTTCGAAATAAAATTTATTTTCACCGTTTATTTTCAACTAAAATTGAATTCTCGCCACTGATCAGCGTACTTCACGGCAATTTATGCAATATTTCAAAGCAAAAGTAAATATTCCTAATTTGTGTCTTTTTCTCAAAACTGAATTCTTCCAAATAAATTTTATTTTAAACCGCTTTTTTTCAACGAAAATTGACTTCTCGCCACTGATCAGCTTAGTTCACGGCAATTTATGCAATATTTCATAGCAAAGGTAAATATTCCTAATTTGTGTCTTTTTCTCAAAACTGAATTCTTCGAAACAAAATTTATTTTCACCGCTTTTTTTCAACTATAATTGACTTCTCGCCACAGATCAGCGTAGTTCACGGCAATTTATGCAATATTTCATTGCAAAAGTAAATATTCCTAATTTGTGTCTTTTTCTCAAAACTGAATTCTTCGAAATAAAAATTATTTTCACCGCTTTTTTTCAACTATAATTGACTTCTCGCCACAGATCAGCGTAGTTCACGGCAATTTATGCAATATTTCATTGCAAAAGTAAATATTCCTAATTTGTGTCTTTTTCTCAAAACTGAATTCTTCGAAATAAAATTTATTTTCACCGTTTTTTTTCAACTAAAATTGACTTCTCGCCACTGATCAGCGTAGTTCACGGCAATTTATGCAATATTTCATTGCAAAAGTAAATATTCCTAATTTGTGTCTTTTTCTCAAAACTGAATTCTTCCAAATAAAATTTATTTTCACCGCTTTTTTTCAACTAAAATTGACTTCTCGCCACTGATCAGCGTAGTTCACGGCAATTTATGCAATATTTCATAGCAAAAGTAAATATTCCTAATTTCTGTCTTTTTCTCAAAACTGAATTCTTCGAAATAAAATTTATTTTCACCGCTTTTTTTCAACTAAAATTGACTTCTCGCCACTGATCAGCGTAGTTCACGGCAATTTATGCAATATTTCATAGCAAAAGTAAATTTTCCTAATATGTGACTTTTTCTCAAAACTGAATTCTTCCAAATAAAATTTATTTTCACCGCTTTTTTTCAACTAAAATTGACTTCTCGCCACTGATCAGCGTAGTTTACGGCAATTTATGCAATATTTCATAGCAAAAGTAAATATTCCTAATTTGTGACTTTTTCTCAAAACTGAAATCTTCCAAGTAAAATTTATTTTCACCTTTTTTTACAACTAAAATTGACTTCTCGCCACTGATCAGCGTAGTTAACGGCAATATATGCAATATTTCATAGCAAAAGTAAATATTCCTAATTTGTGTCTTTTTCTCAAAACTGAATTCTTCGAAATAAAATTTATTTTCACCGCTTTTTTTCAACTAAAATTGACTTCTCGCCACTGATCAGCGTAGTTCACGGCAATGTATGCAATATTTCATAGCAAAAGTAAATATTCCTAATTTGTTTCTTTTTCTCAAAACTGAATTCTTCCAAATAAAATTTATTTTCTGCGCTTTTTTTCAACTAAAATTGAATTCTCGCCACTGATTAGCGTAGTTCACGGCAATTTATGCAATATTTCATAGCAAAAGTAAATATTCCTAATTTGTGACTTTTTCTCAAAAATGAATTCTTCCAAGTAAAATTTATTTTCACCTTTTTTTACAACTAAAATTGACTTCTCGCCACTGATCAGCGTAGTTCACGGCTATTTATGCAATATTTCATAGCAAAAGTAAATATTCCTAATTTGTGTCTTTTTGTCAGAACTGAATTCTTCCGAATAAAATTTATTTTCACCTTTTTTTTCAACTACAATTGACTTCTCGCCACTGATCCGCGTTGTTCACGGCTATTTATGCAATATTTCATAGCAAAAGTAAATATTCCTAATTTGTGTCTTTTTCTCAAAACTGAATTCTTCCAAATAAAATTTATTTTCACCTTTTTTTTCAACTAAAATTGACTTCTCGCCACTGATCCGCGTTGTTCACGGCAATTTATGCAATAATTCATAGCAAAAGTAAATATTCCTAATTTGTGTCTTTTTCTCAAAACTGAATTCTTCCAAATAAAATTTATTTTCACCTTTTTTTTCAACTAAAATTGACTTCTCGCCACTGATCAGCGTAGTTCACGGCTATTTATGCAATATTTCATAGCAAAAGTAAATATTCCTAATTTGTGTCTTTTTCTCAAAACTGAATTCTTCCAAATAAAATTTATTTTCACCGCTTTTTTTCAACTAAAATTGACTTCTCGCATCTGATCAGCGTAGTTCACGGCAATTTATGCAATATTTCATAGCAAAAGTAAATATTCCTAATATGTGACTTTTTCTCAAAACTGTATTCTTCCAAATAAAATTTATTTTCACCGTTTTTTTTCAACTAAAATTGACTTCTCGCCACTGATCAGCGTAGATCACGGCAATTTATGCAATATTTCATAGCAAAAGTAAATATTCCTAATTTGTGTCTTTTTCTCAAAACTGAATTCTTCCAAATAAAATTTATTTTCACCGTTAATTTTCAACTAAAATTGACTTCTCGCCACTGATCAGCGTAGATCACGGCAATTTATGCAATATTTCATAGCAAAATTAAATATTCCTAATTTGTGTCTTTTTCTCAAAACTGAATTCTTCCAAATAAAATTTATTTTCACCGCCTTTTTTCAACTACAATTGACTTTTCGCCACTGATCAGCGTAGTTCACGGCAATTTATGCAATATTTCATAGCAAAAGTAAATATTCCTAAACTGTGTCTTTTTCTCAAACCTGAATTCTTCCAAATAAAATTTATTTTCACCGTTTTTTTTCAACTAAAATTGACTACTCGCCACTGATCAGCGTAGTTCACGGCAATTTATGCAATATTTCATAGCAAAAGTAAATATTCCTAATTTGTGTCTTTTTCTCAAAACTGAATTCTTCCAAATAAAATTCATTTTCACCGTTTTTTTTCAACTAAAATTGACTTCTCGGCACTGATCAGCGTAGTTCACGGAAATATATCCAATATTTCATAGCAAAAGTAAATATTCCTAATTTGTGACTTTTTCTCAAAACTGAATTCTTCCAAATAAAATTCATTTTCACCGTTTTTTTTTCAACTAAAATTGACTTCTCGGCACTGATCAGAGTAGTTCACGACAATTTATGCAATATTAAATAGCAAAAGTTAATATTCCTAATTTGTGTCTTTTTCTCAAAACTGAATTCTTCGAAATAAAATTTATTTTCACCGCTTTTTTTCAACTAAAATTGACTTCTCGCCACTGATCAGCGTAGGCAATTTATGCAATATTTCAAAGCAAAAGTAAATATTCCTAATTTGTGTCTTTTTCTCAAAACTGAATTCTTCCAAATAAATTTTATTTTAAACCGCTTTTTTTCAACGAAAATTGACTTCTCGCCACTGATCAGCTTAGTTCACGGCAATTTATGCAATATTTCATAGCAAAGGTAAATATTCCTAATTTGTGTCTTTTTCTCAAAACTGAATTCTTCGAAACAAAATTTATTTTCACCGCTTTTTTTCAACTATAATTGACTTCTCGCCACAGATCAGCGTAGTTCACGGCAATTTATGCAATATTTCATTGCAAAAGTAAATATTCCTAATTTGTGTCTTTTTCTCAAAACTGAATTCTTCGAAATAAAAATTATTTTCACCGCTTTTTTTCAACTATAATTGACTTCTCGCCACAGATCAGCGTAGTTCACGGCAATTTATGCAATATTTCATTGCAAAAGTAAATATTCCTAATTTGTGTCTTTTTCTCAAAACTGAATTCTTCGAAATAAAATTTATTTTCACCGTTTTTTTTCAACTAAAATTGACTTCTCGCCACTGATCAGCGTAGTTCACGGCAATTTATGCAATATTTCATTGCAAAAGTAAATATTCCTAATTTGTGTCTTTTTCTCAAAACTGAATTCTTCCAAATAAAATTTATTTTCACCGCTTTTTTTCAACTAAAATTGACTTCTCGCCACTGATCAGCGTAGTTCACGGCAATTTATGCAATATTTCATAGCAAAAGTAAATATTCCTAATTTCTGTCTTTTTCTCAAAACTGAATTCTTCGAAATAAAATTTATTTTCACCGCTTTTTTTCAACTAAAATTGACTTCTCGCCACTGATCAGCGTAGTTCACGGCAATTTATGCAATATTTCATAGCAAAAGTAAATTTTCCTAATATGTGACTTTTTCTCAAAACTGAATTCTTCCAAATAAAATTTATTTTCACCGCTTTTTTTCAACTAAAATTGACTTCTCGCCACTGATCAGCGTAGTTTACGGCAATTTATGCAATATTTCATAGCAAAAGTAAATATTCCTAATTTGTGACTTTTTCTCAAAACTGAAATCTTCCAAGTAAAATTTATTTTCACCTTTTTTTACAACTAAAATTGACTTCTCGCCACTGATCAGCGTAGTTAACGGCAATATATGCAATATTTCATAGCAAAAGTAAATATTCCTAATTTGTGTCTTTTTCTCAAAACTGAATTCTTCGAAATAAAATTTATTTTCACCGCTTTTTTTCAACTAAAATTGACTTCTCGCCACTGATCAGCGTAGTTCACGGCAATGTATGCAATATTTCATAGCAAAAGTAAATATTCCTAATTTGTTTCTTTTTCTCAAAACTGAATTCTTCCAAATAAAATTTATTTTCTGCGCTTTTTTTCAACTAAAATTGAATTCTCGCCACTGATTAGCGTAGTTCACGGCAATTTATGCAATATTTCATAGCAAAAGTAAATATTCCTAATTTGTGACTTTTTCTCAAAAATGAATTCTTCCAAGTAAAATTTATTTTCACCTTTTTTTACAACTAAAATTGACTTCTCGCCACTGATCAGCGTAGTTCACGGCAATTTATGCAATATTTCATAGCAAAAGTAAATATTCCTAATTTGTCTTTTTCTCAAAACTGAATTCTTCGAAATCAAATTTATTTTCACCGTTTTTTCAACTAAAATTGACTTCTCGCCACTGATCAGCGTAGTTCACGGCAATTTATGCAATATTTCATAGCAAAAGTAAATATTCCTAATTTGTGTCTTTTTCTCAAAACTGAATTCTTCCAAATAAAATTTATTTTCACCTATTTTTTCAACTAAAATTGACTTCTCGCCACTGATCAGCGTAGTTAACGGCTATTTATGCAATATTTCATAGCAAAAGTAAATATTCCTAATTTGTGTCTTTTTCTCAGAACTGAATTCTTCCAAATAAAATTTATTTTCACCGTTTGTTTTCAACTAAAATTGACTTCTCGCCACTGATCAGCGTAGTTCACGGCTATTTATGCAATATTTCATAGCAAAAGTAAATATTCCTAATTTGTGTCTTTTTCTCAAAACTGGATTCTTCCAAATAAAATTTATTTTCACCTTTTTTTCAACTAAAATTGACTTCTCGCCACTGATCAGCGTAGTTAACGGCTATTTATGCAATATTTCATAGCAAAAGTAAATATTCCTAATTTGTGTCTTTTTCTCAAAACTGAATTCTTCCAAATAAATTTTATTTTAAACCGCTTTTTTTCAACGAAAATTGACTTCTCGCCACTGATCAGCTTAGTTCACGGCAATTTATGCAATATTTCATAGCAAAGGTAAATATTCCTAATTTGTGTCTTTTTCTCAAAACTGAATTCTTCGAAACAAAATTTATTTTCACCGCTTTTTTTCAACTATAATTGACTTCTCGCCACAGATCAGCGTAGTTCACGGCAATATATGCAATATTTCATTGCAAAAGTAAATATTCCTAATTTGTGTCTTTTTCTCAAAACTGAATTCTTCGAAATAAAAATTAATTTCACCGCTTTTTTTCAACTATAATTGACTTCTCGCCACAGAACAGCGTAGTTCACGGCAATTTATGCAATATTTCATAGCAAAAGTAAATATTCCTAATTTGTGTCTTTTTCTCAAAACTGAATTCTTCGAAATAAAATTTATTTTCACCGTTTTTTTTCAACTAAAATTGACTTCTCGCCACTGATCAGCGTAGTTCACGGCAATTTATGCAATATTTCATTGCAAAAGTAAATATTCCTAATTTGTGTCTTTTTCTCAAAACTGAATTCTTCCAAATAAAATTTATTTTCACCGCTTTTTTTCAACTAAAATTGACCTCTCGCCACTGATCAGCGTAGTTCACGGCAATTTATGCAATATTTCATAGCAAAAGTAAATATTCCTAATTTGTGTCTTTTTCTCAAAACTGAATTCTTCGAAATAAAATTTATTTTCACCGCTTTTTTTCAACTAAAATTGACTTCTCGCCACTGATCAGCGTAGTTCACGGCAATTTATGCAATATTTCATAGCAAAAGTAAATTTTCCTAATATGTGACTTTTTCTCAAAACTGAATTCTTCCAAATAAAATTTATTTTCACCGCTTTTTTTCAACTAAAATTGACTTCTCGCCACTGATCATCGTAGTTCACGGCAATATATGCAATATTTCATAGCAAAAGTAAATATTCCTAATTTGTGTCTTTTTCTCAAAACTGAATTCTTCGAAATAAAATTTATTTTCACCGCTTTTTTTCAACTAAAATTGACTTCTCGCCACTGATCAGCGTAGTTCACGGCAATGTATGCAATATTTCATAGCAAAAGTAAATATTCCTAATTTGTTTCTTTTTCTCAAAACTGAATTCTTCCAAATAAAATTTATTTTCTGCGCTTTTTTTCAACTAAAATTGAATTCTCGCCACTGATCAGTAGAGTTCACAGCAATTTATGCAATATTTCATTGCAAAAGTAAATATTCCTAATATGTGACTTTTTCTCAAAACTGAATTCTTCCAAATAAAATTTATTTTCACCGCTTGTTTTCAACTAAAATTGACTTCTCGCCACTGATTAGCGTAGTTCACGGCAATTTATGCAATAATTCATAGCAAAAGTAAATATTCCTAATTTGTGACTTTTTCTCAAAAATGAATTCTTCCAAGTAAAATTTATTTTCACCTTTTTTTACAACTAAAATTGACTTCTCGCCACTGATCAGCGTAGTTCACGGCAATTTATGCAATATTTCATAGCAAAAGTAAATATTCCTAATTTGTCTTTTTCTCAAAACTGAATTCTTCGAAATAAAATTTATTTTCACCGCTTTTTTTCAACTAAAATTGACTTCTCGCCACTGATCAGCGTAGTTCACGGCAATTTATGCAATATTTCATAGCAAAAGTAAATATTCCTAATTTGTGTCTTTTTCTCATAACTGAATTCTTCCAAATAAAATTTATTTTCACCTTTTTTTTCAACTAAAATTGACTTCTCGCCACTGATCCGCGTTGTTCACGGCTATTTATGCAATATTTCATAGCAAAAGTAAATATTCCTAATTTGTGTCTTTTTCTCAGAACTGAATTCTTCCAAATAAAATTTATTTTCACCTTTTTTTTCAACTAAAATTGACTTCTCGCCACTGATCCGCGTTGTTCACGGCTATTTATGCAATATTTCATAGCAATAGTAAATATTCCTAATTTGTGTCTTTTTCTCATAACTGAATTCTTCCAAATAAAATTTATTTTCACCTTTTTTTTCAACTAAAATTGACTTCTCGCCATTGATCAGCGTAGTTCACGGCTATTTATGCAATATTTCTAGCAAAAGTCAATATTCCTAATTTGTGTCTTTTTCTCAGAACTGAATTCTTCCAAATAAAATTTATTTTCACCTTTTTTTTCAACTAAAATTGACTTCTCGCCACTGATCCGCGTTGTTCACGGCTATTTATGCAATATTTCATAGCAAAAGTAAATATTCCTAATTTGTGTCTTTTTCTAAAAACTGAATTCTTCCAAATAAAATTTATTTTCACCTTTTTTTTCAACTGAAATTGACTTCTCGCCACTGATCAGCGTAGTTCACGGCTATTTATGCAATATTTCATAGCAAAAGTAAATATTCCTAATTTGTGACTTTTTCTCAAAACTGAATTCTTCCAAATAAAATTTATTTTCACCTTTTTTTTTCAACTAAAATTGACTTCTCGCCACTGATCCGCGTTGTTCACGGCTATTTATGCAATATTTCATAGCAAAAGTAAATATTCCTAATTTGTGTCTTTTTCTCAGAACTGAATTCTTCCGAATAAAATTTATTTTCACCTTTTTTTTCAACTACAATGGACTTCTCGCCACTGATCCGCGTTGTTCACGGCTATTTATGCAATATTTCATAGCAAAAGTAAATATTCCTAATTTGTGTCTTTTTCTCAAAACTGAATTCTTCCAAATAAAATTTATTTTCACCTTTTTTTTCAACTAAAATTGACTTCTCGCCACTGATCCGCGTTGTTCACGGCAATTTATGCAATAATTCATAGCAAAAGTAAATATTCCTAATTTGTGTCTTTTTCTCAAAACTGAATTCTTCCAAATAAAATTTATTTTCACCTTTTTTTTCAACTAAAATTGACTTCTCGCCACTGATCAGCGCAGTTCACGGCTATTTATGCAATATTTCATAGCAAAAGTAAATATTCCTAATTTGTGTCTTTTTCTCAAAACTGAATTCTTCCAAATAAAATTTATTTTCACCGCTTTTTTTCAACTAAAATTGACTTCTCGCATCTGATCAGCGTAGTTCACGGCAATTTATGCAATATTTCATAGCAAAAGTAAATATTCCTAATATGTGACTTTTTCTCAAAACTGTATTCTTCCAAATAAAATTTATTTTCACCGTTTTTTTTCAACTAAAATTGACTTCTCGCCACTGATCAGCGTAGATCACGGCAATTTATGCAATATTTCATAGCAAAAGTAAATATTCCTAATTTGTGTCTTTTTCTCAAAACTGAATTCTTCCAAATAAAATTTATTTTCACCGTTAATTTTCAACTAAAATTGACTTCTCGCCACTGATCAGCGTAGATCACGGCAATTTATGCAATATTTCATAGCAAAATTAAATATTCCTAATTTGTGTCTTTTTCTCAAAACTGAATTCTTCCAAATAAAATTTATTTTCACCGCCTTTTTTCAACTACAATTGACTTTTCGCCACTGATCAGCGTAGTTCACGGCAATTTATGCAATATTTCATAGCAAAAGTAAATATTCCTAAACTGTGTCTTTTTCTCAAAACTGAATTCTTCCAAATAAAATTTATTTTCACCGTTTTTTTTCAACTAAAATTGACTACTCGCCACTGATCAGCGTAGTTCACGGCAATTTATGCAATATTTCATAGCAAAAGTAAATATTCCTAATTTGTGTCTTTTTCTCAAAACTGAATTCTTCCAAATAAAATTCATTTTCACCGTTTTTTTTCAACTAAAATTGACTTCTCGGCACTGATCAGCGTAGTTCACGGAAATATATCCAATATTTCATAGCAAAAGTAAATATTCCTAATTTGTGACTTTTTCTCAAAACTGAATTCTTCCAAATAAAATTCATTTTCACCGTTTTTTTTTCAACTAAAATTGACTTCTCGGCACTGATCAGAGTAGTTCACGACAATTTATGCAATATTAAATAGCAAAAGTTAATATTCCTAATTTGTGTCTTTTTCTCAAAACTGAATTCTTCGAAATAAAATTTATTTTCACCGTTTATTTTCAACTAAAATTGAATTCTCGCCACTGATCCGCGTTGTTCACGGCTATTTATGCAATATTTCATAGCAAAAGTAAATATTCCTAATTTGTGTCTTTTTCTAAAAACTGAATTCTTCCAAATAAAATTTATTTTCACCTTTTTTTTCAACTGAAATTGACTTCTCGCCACTGATCAGCGTAGTTCACGGCTATTTATGCAATATTTCATAGCAAAAGTAAATATTCCTAATTTGTGACTTTTTCTCAAAACTGAATTCTTCCAAATAAAATTTATTTTCACCTTTTTTTTTCAACTAAAATTGACTTCTCGCCACTGATCCGCGTTGTTCACGGCTATTTATGCAATATTTCATAGCAAAAGTAAATATTCCTAATTTGTGTCTTTTTCTCAGAACTGAATTCTTCCGAATAAAATTTATTTTCACCTTTTTTTTCAACTACAATTGACTTCTCGCCACTGATCCGCGTTGTTCACGGCTATTTATGCAATATTTCATAGCAAAAGTAAATATTCCTAATTTGTGTCTTTTTCTCAAAACTGAATTCTTCCAAATAAAATTTATTTTCACCTTTTTTTTCAACTAAAATTGACTTCTCGCCACTGATCCGCGTTGTTCACGGCAATTTATGCAATAATTCATAGCAAAAGTAAATATTCCTAATTTGTGTCTTTTTCTCAAAACTGAATTCTTCCAAATAAAATTTATTTTCACCTTTTTTTTCAACTAAAATTGACTTCTCGCCACTGATCAGCGTAGTTCACGGCTATTTATGCAATATTTCATAGCAAAAGTAAATATTCCTAATTTGTGTCTTTTTCTCAAAACTGAATTCTTCCAAATAAAATTTATTTTCACCGCTTTTTTTCAACTAAAATTGACTTCTCGCATCTGATCAGCGTAGTTCACGGCAATTTATGCAATATTTCATAGCAAAAGTAAATATTCCTAATATGTGACTTTTTCTCAAAACTGTATTCTTCCAAATAAAATTTATTTTCACCGTTTTTTTTCAACTAAAATTGACTTCTCGCCACTGATCAGCGTAGATCACGGCAATTTATGCAATATTTCATAGCAAAAGTAAATATTCCTAATTTGTGTCTTTTTCTCAAAACTGAATTCTTCCAAATAAAATTTATTTTCACCGTTAATTTTCAACTAAAATTGACTTCTCGCCACTGATCAGCGTAGATCACGGCAATTTATGCAATATTTCATAGCAAAATTAAATATTCCTAATTTGTGTCTTTTTCTCAAAACTGAATTCTTCCAAATAAAATTTATTTTCACCGCCTTTTTTCAACTACAATTGACTTTTCGCCACTGATCAGCGTAGTTCACGGCAATTTATGCAATATTTCATAGCAAAAGTAAATATTCCTAAACTGTGTCTTTTTCTCAAAACTGAATTCTTCCAAATAAAATTTATTTTCACCGTTTTTTTTCAACTAAAATTGACTACTCGCCACTGATCAGCGTAGTTCACGGCAATTTATGCAATATTTCATAGCAAAAGTAAATATTCCTAATTTGTGTCTTTTTCTCAAAACTGAATTCTTCCAAATAAAATTCATTTTCACCGTTTTTTTTCAACTAAAATTGACTTCTCGGCACTGATCAGCGTAGTTCACGGAAATATATCCAATATTTCATAGCAAAAGTAAATATTCCTAATTTGTGACTTTTTCTCAAAACTGAATTCTTCCAAATAAAATTCATTTTCACCGTTTTTTTTCAACTAAAATTGACTTCTCGGCACTGATCAGAGTAGTTCACGACAATTTATGCAATATTAAATAGCAAAAGTTAATATTCCTAATTTGTGTCTTTTTCTCAAAACTGAATTCTTCGAAATAAAATTTATTTTCACCGTTTATTTTCAACTAAAATTGAATTCTCGCCACTGATCAGCGTACTTCACGGCAATTTATGCAATATTTCAAAGCAAAAGTAAATATTCCTAATTTGTGTCTTTTTCTCAAAACTGAATTCTTCCAAATAAATTTTATTTTAAACCGCTTTTTTTCAACGAAAATTGACTTCTCGCCACTGATCAGCTTAGTTCACGGCAATTTATGCAATATTTCATAGCAAAGGTAAATATTCCTAATTTGTGTCTTTTTCTCAAAACTGAATTCTTCGAAACAAAATTTATTTTCACCGCTTTTTTTCAACTATAATTGACTTCTCGCCACAGATCAGCGTAGTTCACGGCAATTTATGCAATATTTCATTGCAAAAGTAAATATTCCTAATTTGTGTCTTTTTCTCAAAACTGAATTCTTCGAAATAAAAATTATTTTCACCGCTTTTTTTCAACTATAATTGACTTCTCGCCACAGATCAGCGTAGTTCACGGCAATTTATGCAATATTTCATTGCAAAAGTAAATATTCCTAATTTGTGTCTTTTTCTCAAAACTGAATTCTTCGAAATAAAATTTATTTTCACCGTTTTTTTTCAACTAAAATTGACTTCTCGCCACTGATCAGCGTAGTTCACGGCAATTTATGCAATATTTCATTGCAAAAGTAAATATTCCTAATTTGTGTCTTTTTCTCAAAACTGAATTCTTCCAAATAAAATTTATTTTCACCGCTTTTTTTCAACTAAAATTGACTTCTCGCCACTGATCAGCGTAGTTCACGGCAATTTATGCAATATTTCATAGCAAAAGTAAATATTCCTAATTTCTGTCTTTTTCTCAAAACTGAATTCTTCGAAATAAAATTTATTTTCACCGCTTTTTTTCAACTAAAATTGACTTCTCGCCACTGATCAGCGTAGTTCACGGCAATTTATGCAATATTTCATAGCAAAAGTAAATTTTCCTAATATGTGACTTTTTCTCAAAACTGAATTCTTCCAAATAAAATTTATTTTCACCGCTTTTTTTCAACTAAAATTGACTTCTCGCCACTGATCAGCGTAGTTTACGGCAATTTATGCAATATTTCATAGCAAAAGTAAATATTCCTAATTTGTGACTTTTTCTCAAAACTGAAATCTTCCAAGTAAAATTTATTTTCACCTTTTTTTACAACTAAAATTGACTTCTCGCCACTGATCAGCGTAGTTAACGGCAATATATGCAATATTTCATAGCAAAAGTAAATATTCCTAATTTGTGTCTTTTTCTCAAAACTGAATTCTTCGAAATAAAATTTATTTTCACCGCTTTTTTTCAACTAAAATTGACTTCTCGCCACTGATCAGCGTAGGCAATTTATGCAATATTTCAAAGCAAAAGTAAATATTCCTAATTTGTGTCTTTTTCTCAAAACTGAATTCTTCCAAATAAATTTTATTTTAAACCGCTTTTTTTCAACGAAAATTGACTTCTCGCCACTGATCAGCTTAGTTCACGGCAATTTATGCAATATTTCATAGCAAAGGTAAATATTCCTAATTTGTGTCTTTTTCTCAAAACTGAATTCTTCGAAACAAAATTTATTTTCACCGCTTTTTTTCAACTATAATTGACTTCTCGCCACAGATCAGCGTAGTTCACGGCAATTTATGCAATATTTCATTGCAAAAGTAAATATTCCTAATTTGTGTCTTTTTCTCAAAACTGAATTCTTCGAAAAAAAATTATTTTCACCGCTTTTTTTCAACTATAATTGACTTCTCGCCACAGATCAGCGTAGTTCACGGCAATTTATGCAATATTTCATTGCAAAAGTAAATATTCCTAATTTGTGTCTTTTTCTCAAAACTGAATTCTTCGAAATAAAATTTATTTTCACCGTTTTTTTTCAACTAAAATTGACTTCTCGCCACTGATCAGCGTAGTTCACGGCAATTTATGCAATATTTCATTGCAAAAGTAAATATTCCTAATTTGTGTCTTTTTCTCAAAACTGAATTCTTCCAAATAAAATTTATTTTCACCGCTTTTTTTCAACTAAAATTGACTTCTCGCCACTGATCAGCGTAGTTCACGGCAATTTATGCAATATTTCATAGCAAAAGTAAATATTCCTAATTTCTGTCTTTTTCTCAAAACTGAATTCTTCGAAATAAAATTTATTTTCACCGCTTTTTTTCAACTAAAATTGACTTCTCGCCACTGATCAGCGTAGTTCACGGCAATTTATGCAATATTTCATAGCAAAAGTAAATTTTCCTAATATGTGACTTTTTCTCAAAACTGAATTCTTCCAAATAAAATTTATTTTCACCGCTTTTTTTCAACTAAAATTGACTTCTCGCCACTGATCAGCGTAGTTTACGGCAATTTATGCAATATTTCATAGCAAAAGTAAATATTCCTAATTTGTGACTTTTTCTCAAAACTGAAATCTTCCAAGTAAAATTTATTTTCACCTTTTTTTACAACTAAAATTGACTTCTCGCCACTGATCAGCGTAGTTAACGGCAATATATGCAATATTTCATAGCAAAAGTAAATATTCCTAATTTGTGTCTTTTTCTCAAAACAGAATTCTTCGAAATAAAATTTATTTTCACCGCTTTTTTTCAACTAAAATTGACTTCTCGCCACTGATCAGCGTAGTTCACGGCAATGTATGCAATATTTCATAGCAAAAGTAAATATTCCTAATTTGTTTCTTTTTCTCAAAACTGAATTCTTCCAAATAAAATTTATTTTCTGCGCTTTTTTTCAACTAAAATTGAATTCTCGCCACTGATTAGCGTAGTTCACGGCAATTTATGCAATATTTCATAGCAAAAGTAAATATTCCTAATTTGTGACTTTTTCTCAAAAATGAATTCTTCCAAGTAAAATTTATTTTCACCTTTTTTTACAACTAAAATTGACTTCTCGCCACTGATCAGCGTAGTTCACGGCAATTTATGCAATATTTCATAGCAAAAGTAAATATTCCTAATTTGTCTTTTTCTCAAAACTGAATTCTTCGAAATCAAATTTATTTTCACCGTTTTTTCAACTAAAATTGACTTCTCGCCACTGATCAGCGTAGTTCACGGCAATTTATGCAATATTTCATAGCAAAAGTAAATATTCCTAATTTGTGTCTTTTTCTCAAAACTGAATTCTTCCAAATAAAATTTATTTTCACCTATTTTTTCAACTAAAATTGACTTCTCGCCACTGATCAGCGTAGTTAACGGCTATTTATGCAATATTTCATAGCAAAAGTAAATATTCCTAATTTGTGTCTTTTTCTCAGAACTGAATTCTTCCAAATAAAATTTATTTTCACCGTTTGTTTTCAACTAAAATTGACTTCTCGCCACTGATCAGCGTAGTTCACGGCAATTTATGCAATATTTCATTGCAAAAGTAAATATTCCTAATTTGTGTCTTTTTCTCAAAACTGAATTCTTCCAAATAAAATTTATTTTCACCGCTTTTTTTCAACTAAAATTGACTTCTCGCCACTGATCAGCGTAGTTCACGGCAATTTATGCAATATTTCATAGCAAAAGTAAATATTCCTAATTTCTGTCTTTTTCTCAAAACTGAATTCTTCGAAATAAAATTTATTTTCACCGCTTTTTTTCAACTAAAATTGACTTCTCGCCACTGATCAGCGTAGTTCACGGCAATTTATGCAATATTTCATAGCAAAAGTAAATTTTCCTAATATGTGACTTTTTCTCAAAACTGAATTCTTCCAAATAAAATTTATTTTCACCGCTTTTTTTCAACTAAAATTGACTTCTCGCCACTGATCAGCGTAGTTTACGGCAATTTATGCAATATTTCATAGCAAAAGTAAATATTCCTAATTTGTGACTTTTTCTCAAAACTGAAATCTTCCAAGTAAAATTTATTTTCACCTTTTTTTACAACTAAAATTGACTTCTCGCCACTGATCAGCGTAGTTAACGGCAATATATGCAATATTTCATAGCAAAAGTAAATATTCCTAATTTGTGTCTTTTTCTCAAAACAGAATTCTTCGAAATAAAATTTATTTTCACCGCTTTTTTTCAACTAAAATTGACTTCTCGCCACTGATCAGCGTAGTTCACGGCAATGTATGCAATATTTCATAGCAAAAGTAAATATTCCTAATTTGTTTCTTTTTCTCAAAACTGAATTCTTCCAAATAAAATTTATTTTCTGCGCTTTTTTTCAACTAAAATTGAATTCTCGCCACTGATTAGCGTAGTTCACGGCAATTTATGCAATATTTCATAGCAAAAGTAAATATTCCTAATTTGTGACTTTTTCTCAAAAATGAATTCTTCCAAGTAAAATTTATTTTCACCTTTTTTTACAACTAAAATTGACTTCTCGCCACTGATCAGCGTAGTTCACGGCAATTTATGCAATATTTCATAGCAAAAGTAAATATTCCTAATTTGTCTTTTTCTCAAAACTGAATTCTTCGAAATCAAATTTATTTTCACCGTTTTTTCAACTAAAATTGACTTCTCGCCACTGATCAGCGTAGTTCACGGCAATTTATGCAATATTTCATAGCAAAAGTAAATATTCCTAATTTGTGTCTTTTTCTCAAAACTGAATTCTTCCAAATAAAATTTATTTTCACCTATTTTTTCAACTAAAATTGACTTCTCGCCACTGATCAGCGTAGTTAACGGCTATTTATGCAATATTTCATAGCAAAAGTAAATATTCCTAATTTGTGTCTTTTTCTCAGAACTGAATTCTTCCAAATAAAATTTATTTTCACCGTTTGTTTTCAACTAAAATTGACTTCTCGCCACTGATCAGCGTAGTTCACGGCTATTTATGCAATATTTCATAGCAAAAGTAAATATTCCTAATTTGTGTCTTTTTCTCAAAACTGGATTCTTCCAAATAAAATTTATTTTCACCTTTTTTTTCAACTAAAATTGACTTCTCGCCACTGATCAGCGTAGTTAACGGCTATTTATGCAATATTTCATAGCAAAAGTAAATATTCCTAATTTGTGTCTTTTTCTCAAAACTGAATTCTTCCAAATAAATTTTATTTTAAACCGCTTTTTTTCAACGAAAATTGACTTCTCGCCACTGATCAGCTTAGTTCACGGCAATTTATGCAATATTTCATAGCAAAGGTAAATATTCCTAATTTGTGTCTTTTTCTCAAAACTGAATTCTTCGAAACAAAATTTATTTTCACCGCTTTTTTTCAACTATAATTGACTTCTCGCCACAGATCAGCGTAGTTCACGGCAATATATGCAATATTTCATTGCAAAAGTAAATATTCCTAATTTGTGTCTTTTTCTCAAAACTGAATTCTTCGAAATAAAAATTAATTTCACCGCTTTTTTTCAACTATAATTGACTTCTCGCCACAGAACAGCGTAGTTCACGGCAATTTATGCAATATTTCATAGCAAAAGTAAATATTCCTAATTTGTGTCTTTTTCTCAAAACTGAATTCTTCGAAATAAAATTTATTTTCACCGTTTTTTTTCAACTAAAATTGACTTCTCGCCACTGATCAGCGTAGTTCACGGCAATTTATGCAATATTTCATTGCAAAAGTAAATATTCCTAATTTGTGTCTTTTTCTCAAAACTGAATTCTTCCAAATAAAATTTATTTTCACCGCTTTTTTTCAACTAAAATTGACTTCTCGCCACTGATCAGCGTAGTTCACGGCAATTTATGCAATATTTCATAGCAAAAGTAAATATTCCTAATTTCTGTCTTTTTCTCAAAACTGAATTCTTCGAAATAAAATTTATTTTCACCGCTTTTTTTCAACTAAAATTGACTTCTCGCCACTGATCAGCGTAGTTCACGGCAATTTATGCAATATTTCATAGCAAAAGTAAATTTTCCTAATATGTGACTTTTTCTCAAAACTGAATTCTTCCAAATAAAATTTATTTTCACCGCTTTTTTTCAACTAAAATTGACTTCTCGCCACTGATCAGCGTAGTTTACGGCAATTTATGCAATATTTCATAGCAAAAGTAAATATTCCTAATTTGTGACTTTTTCTCAAAACTGAAATCTTCCAAGTAAAATTTATTTTCACCTTTTTTTACAACTAAAATTGACTTCTCGCCACTGATCAGCGTAGTTAACGGCAATATATGCAATATTTCATAGCAAAAGTAAATATTCCTAATTTGTGTCTTTTTCTCAAAACAGAATTCTTCGAAATAAAATTTATTTTCACCGCTTTTTTTCAACTAAAATTGACTTCTCGCCACTGATCAGCGTAGTTCACGGCAATGTATGCAATATTTCATAGCAAAAGTAAATATTCCTAATTTGTTTCTTTTTCTCAAAACTGAATTCTTCCAAATAAAATTTATTTTCTGCGCTTTTTTTCAACTAAAATTGAATTCTCGCCACTGATTAGCGTAGTTCACGGCAATTTATGCAATATTTCATAGCAAAAGTAAATATTCCTAATTTGTGACTTTTTCTCAAAAATGAATTCTTCCAAGTAAAATTTATTTTCACCTTTTTTTACAACTAAAATTGACTTCTCGCCACTGATCAGCGTAGTTCACGGCAATTTATGCAATATTTCATAGCAAAAGTAAATATTCCTAATTTGTCTTTTTCTCAAAACTGAATTCTTCGAAATCAAATTTATTTTCACCGTTTTTTCAACTAAAATTGACTTCTCGCCACTGATCAGCGTAGTTCACGGCAATTTATGCAATATTTCATAGCAAAAGTAAATATTCCTAATTTGTGTCTTTTTCTCAAAACTGAATTCTTCCAAATAAAATTTATTTTCACCTATTTTTTCAACTAAAATTGACTTCTCGCCACTGATCAGCGTAGTTAACGGCTATTTATGCAATATTTCATAGCAAAAGTAAATATTCCTAATTTGTGTCTTTTTCTCAGAACTGAATTCTTCCAAATAAAATTTATTTTCACCGTTTGTTTTCAACTAAAATTGACTTCTCGCCACTGATCAGCGTAGTTCACGGCTATTTATGCAATATTTCATAGCAAAAGTAAATATTCCTAATTTGTGTCTTTTTCTCAAAACTGGATTCTTCCAAATAAAATTTATTTTCACCTTTTTTTTCAACTAAAATTGACTTCTCGCCACTGATCAGCGTAGTTAACGGCTATTTATGCAATATTTCATAGCAAAAGTAAATATTCCTAATTTGTGTCTTTTTCTCAAAACTGAATTCTTCCAAATAAATTTTATTTTAAACCGCTTTTTTTCAACGAAAATTGACTTCTCGCCACTGATCAGCTTAGTTCACGGCAATTTATGCAATATTTCATAGCAAAGGTAAATATTCCTAATTTGTGTCTTTTTCTCAAAACTGAATTCTTCGAAACAAAATTTATTTTCACCGCTTTTTTTCAACTATAATTGACTTCTCGCCACAGATCAGCGTAGTTCACGGCAATATATGCAATATTTCATTGCAAAAGTAAATATTCCTAATTTGTGTCTTTTTCTCAAAACTGAATTCTTCGAAATAAAAATTAATTTCACCGCTTTTTTTCAACTATAATTGACTTCTCGCCACAGAACAGCGTAGTTCACGGCAATTTATGCAATATTTCATAGCAAAAGTAAATATTCCTAATTTGTGTCTTTTTCTCAAAACTGAATTCTTCGAAATAAAATTTATTTTCACCGTTTTTTTTCAACTAAAATTGACTTCTCGCCACTGATCAGCGTAGTTCACGGCAATTTATGCAATATTTCATTGCAAAAGTAAATATTCCTAATTTGTGTCTTTTTCTCAAAACTGAATTCTTCCAAATAAAATTTATTTTCACCGCTTTTTTTCAACTAAAATTGACCTCTCGCCACTGATCAGCGTAGTTCACGGCAATTTATGCAATATTTCATAGCAAAAGTAAATATTCCTAATTTGTGTCTTTTTCTCAAAACTGAATTCTTCGAAATAAAATTTATTTTCACCGCTTTTTTTCAACTAAAATTGACTTCTCGCCACTGATCAGCGTAGTTCACGGCAATTTATGCAATATTTCATAGCAAAAGTAAATTTTCCTAATATGTGACTTTTTCTCAAAACTGAATTCTTCCAAATAAAATTTATTTTCACCGCTTTTTTTCAACTAAAATTGACTTCTCGCCACTGATCATCGTAGTTCACGGCAATATATGCAATATTTCATAGCAAAAGTAAATATTCCTAATTTGTGTCTTTTTCTCAAAACTGAATTCTTCGAAATAAAATTTATTTTCACCGCTTTTTTTCAACTAAAATTGACTTCTCGCCACTGATCAGCGTAGTTCACGGCAATGTATGCAATATTTCATAGCAAAAGTAAATATTCCTAATTTGTTTCTTTTTCTCAAAACTGAATTCTTCCAAATAAAATTTATTTTCTGCGCTTTTTTTCAACTAAAATTGAATTCTCGCCACTGATCAGTAGAGTTCACAGCAATTTATGCAATATTTCATTGCAAAAGTAAATATTCCTAATATGTGACTTTTTCTCAAAACTGAATTCTTCCAAATAAAATTTATTTTCACCGCTTGTTTTCAACTAAAATTGACTTCTCGCCACTGATTAGCGTAGTTCACGGCAATTTATGCAATAATTCATAGCAAAAGTAAATATTCCTAATTTGTGACTTTTTCTCAAAAATGAATTCTTCCAAGTAAAATTTATTTTCACCTTTTTTTACAACTAAAATTGACTTCTCGCCACTGATCAGCGTAGTTCACGGCAATTTATGCAATATTTCATAGCAAAAGTAAATATTCCTAATTTGTCTTTTTCTCAAAACTGAATTCTTCGAAATAAAATTTATTTTCACCGCTTTTTTTCAACTAAAATTGACTTCTCGCCACTGATCAGCGTAGTTCACGGCAATTTATGCAATATTTCATAGCAAAAGTAAATATTCCTAATTTGTGTCTTTTTCTCAAAACTGAATTCTTCCAAATAAAATTTATTTTCACCTTTTTTTTCAACTAAAATTGACTTCTCGCCACTGATCAGCGTAGTTCACGGCTATTTATGCAATATTTCATAGCAAAAGTAAATATTCCTAATTTGTGTCTTTTCCTCAGAACTGAATTCTTCCAAATAAAATTTATTTTCACCGTTTGTTTTCAACTAAAATTGACTTCTCGCCACTGATCAGCGTAGTTCACGGCAATTTATGCAATATTTCATAGCAAAAGTAAATATTCCTAATTTGTGTCTTTTTCTCAAAACTGAATTCTTCCAAATAAAATTTATTTTCACCTTTTTTTTCAACTAAAATTGACTTCTCGCCACTGATCAGCGTAGTTAACGGCTATTTATGCAATATTTCATAGCAAAAGTAAATATTCCTAATTTGTGTCTTTTTCTCAAAACTGAATTCTTCCAAATAAATTTTATTTTAAACCGCTTTTTTTCAACGAAAATTGACTTCTCGCCACTGATCAGCTTAGTTCACGGCAATTTATGCAATATTTCATAGCAAAGGTAAATATTCCTAATTTGTGTCTTTTTCTCAAAACTGAATTCTTCGAAACAAAATTTATTTTCACCCGCTTTTTTTCAACTATAATTGACTTCTCGCCACTGATCAGCGTAGTTCACGGCTATTTATGCAATATTTCATAGCAAAAGTAAATATTCCTAATTTGTGTCTTTTTCTCAAAACTGAATTCTTCCAAATAAAATTTATTTTCACCTTTTTTTTCAACTAAAATTGACTTCTCGCCACTGATCCGCGTTGTTCACGGCAATTTATGCAATATTTCATAGCAAAAGAAAATATTCCTAATTTGTGTCTTTTTCTCAAAACTGAATTCTTCCAAATAAAATTTATTTTCACCTTTTTTTTCAACTAAAATTGACTTCTCGCCACTGATCAGCGTAGTTCACGGCTATTTATGCAATATTTCATAGCAAAAGTAAATATTCCTAATTTGTGTCTTTTTCTCAGAACTGAATTCTTCCAAATAAAATTTATTTTCACCTTTATTATTCAACTAAAATTGACTTCTCGCCACTGATCGGCGTAGTTCACGGCAATTTATGCAATATTTCATAGCAAAAGTAAATATTCCTAATTTGTGTCTTTTTCTCAAAACTGAATTCTTCCAAATAAAATTTATTTTCACCTTTTTTTTCAACTAAAATTGACTTCTCGCCATTGATCCGCGTTGTTCACGGCAATTTATGCAATATTTCATAGCAAAAGTAAATATTCCTAATTTGTGTCTTTTTCTCAGAACTGAATTCTTCCAAATAAAATTTATTATCACCTTTTTTTTCAACTAAAATTGACTTCTCGCCACTGATCAGCGTAGTTCACGGCTATTTATGCAATATTTCATAGCAAAAGTAAATATTCCTAATGTGTCTTTTTCTCAGAACTGAATTCTTCCAAATAAAATTTATTTTCACCTTTTTTTTAACTAAAATTGACTTCTCGCCACTGATCCGCGTTGTTCACGGCTATTTATGCAATATTTCATAGCAAAAGTAAATATTCCTAATTTGTGTCTTTTTCTCAAAACTGAATTCTTCCAAATAAAATTTATTTTCACCTTTTTTTTCAACTAAAATTGACTTCTCGCCACTGATCCGCGTTGTTCACGGCAATTTATGCAATATTTCATAGCAAAAGTAAATAGTCCTAATTTGTGTCTTTTTCTCAGAACTGAATTCTTCCAAATAAAATTTATTTTCACCTTTTTTTTCAACTAAAATGGACTTCTCGCCACTGATCCGCGTTGTTCACAGCTATTTATGCAATATTTCATAGCAAAAGTAAATATTCCTAATTTGTGTCTTTTTCTCAAAACTGAATTCTTCCAAATAAAATTTATTTTCACCTTTTTTTTCAACTAAAATTGACTTCTCTCCACTGATCAGCGTAGTTCACGGCAATTTATGCAATATTTCATAGCAAAAGTAAATATTCCTAATTTCTGTCTTTTTCTCAAAACTGAATTCTTCCAAATAAAATTTATTTTCACCTTTTTTTTCAACTAAAATTGACTTCTCGCCACTGATCAGCGTAGTTCACGGCTATTTATGCAATATTTCATAGCAAAAGTAAATATTCCTAATTTGTGTCTTTTTCTCGGAACTGAATTCTTCCAAATAAAATTTATTTTCACCTTTTTTTTCAACTAAAATTGACTTCTCGCCACTGATCAGCGTAGTTCACAGCTATTTATGCAATATTTCATAGCAAAAGTAAATATTCCTAATTTGTGTCTTTTTCTCAAAACTGAATTCTTCCAAATAAAATTTATTTTCACCTTTTTTTTCAACTAAAATTGACTTCTCGCCACTCATCAGCGTAGTTCACGGCTATTTATGCAATATTTCATAGCAAAAGTAAATATTCCTAATTTGTGTCTTTTTCTCAGAACTGAATTCTTCCAAATAAAATTAATTTTCACCGTTTTTTTTCAACTAAAATTGATTTCTCGCCACTGATCAGCGTAGTTCACGGCAATTTATGCAATATTTCATAGCAAAAGTAAATATTCCTAATTTGTGTCTTTTTCTCAAAACTGAATTCTTCCAAATAAAATTAATTTTCACCTTTTTTTTCAACTAAAATTGACTTCTCGCCACTGATCAGCGTAGTTAACGGCTATTTATGCAATATTTCATAGCAAAAGTAAATATTCCTAATTTGTGTCTTTTTCTCAGAACTGAATTCTTCCAAATAAAATTTATTTTTACCGTTTGTTTTCAACTAAAATTGACTTCTCGCCACTGATCAGCGTAGTTCACGGCTATTTATGCAATATTTCATAGCAAAAGTAAATATTCCTAATTTGTGTCTTTTTCTCAAAACTGAATTCTTCCAAATAAAATTTATTTTCACCTTTTTTTTCAACTAAAATTGACTTCTCGCCACTGATCAGCGTAGTTCACAGCTATTTATGCAATATTTCAAGCAAAAGTAAATATTCCTAATTTGTGTCTTTTTCTCAAAACTGAATTCTTCCAAATAAAATTTATTTTCACCTTTTTTTTCAACTAAAATTGACTTCTCGCCACTGATCAGCGTAGTTCACGGCTATTTATGCAATATTTCATAGCAAAAGTAAATATTCCTAATTTGTGTCTTTTTCTCAAAACTGAATTCTTCCAAATAAAATTTATTTTCACCTTTTTTTTCAACTAAAATTGACTTCTCGCCACTGATCAGCGTTGTTCACGGCTATTTATGCAATATTTCATAGCTAAAGTAAATATTCCTAATTTGTGTCTTTTTCTCAAAACTGAATTCTTCCAAATAAAATTTATTTTCACCTTTTTTTTCAACTAAAATTGACTTCTCGCCACTGATCCGCGTTGTTCACGGCTATTTATATAATATTTCATAGCGAAAGTAAATATTCCTAATTTGTGTCTTTTTCTCAAAACTGAATTCTTCCAAATAAAAATTTATTTTCACCTTTTTTTTCAACTAAAATTGACTTCTCGCCACTGATCAGCGTAGTTCACGGCAATTTATGCAGCACTTCATAGCAAAAGAAAATATTCCTAATTTGTGTCTTTTTCTCAGAACTGAATTCTTCCAAATAAAATTTATTTTCACCTTTTTTTTCAACTAAAATTGACTTCTCGCCACTGATCAGCGTAGTTTACGGCTATTTATGCAATATTTCATAGCAAAAGTAAATATTCCTAATTTGTCTTTTTCTCAGAACTGAATTCTTCCAAATAAAATTTATTTTCACCTTTTTTTTCAACTAAAATTGACTTCTCGCCACTGATCAGCGTAGTTCACGGCAATTTATGCAATATTTCATAGCAAAAGTAAATATTCCTAATTTGTGTCTTTTTCTCAAAACTGAATTCTTCCAAATAAAATTTATTTTCACCTTTTTTTTTCAACTAAAATTGACTTCTCGCCACTGATCAGCGTAGTTCACGGCAATTTATGCAATATTTCATTGCAAAAGTAAATATTCCTAATATGTGACTTTTTCTCAAAACTGAATTCTTCCAAATAAAATTTATTTTCACCGCTTGTTTTCAACTAAAATTGACTTCTCGCCACTGATTAGCGTAGTTCACGGCAATTTATGCAACATTTCATAGCAAAAGTAAATATTCCTAATTTGTGACTTTTTCTCAAAACTGAATTCTTCCAAGAAAAATTAATTTTAACCTTTTTTTACAACTAAAATTGACTTCTCGCCACTGATCAGCGTAGTTCACGGCAATTTATGCAATATTTCATAGCAAAAGTAAATATTCCTAATTTGTCTTTTTCTCAAAACTGAATTCTTCGAAATAAAATTTATTTTCACCGCTTTTTTTCATCTAAAATTGACTTCTCGCCACTGATCAGCGTAGTTCACGGCAATTTATGCAATATTTCATAGCAAAAGTAAATATTCCTAATTTGTCTTTTTCTCAAAACTGAATTCTTCGAAATAAAATTTATTTTCACCGTTTGTTTTCAACTAAAATTGACTTCTCGCCACTGATCAGCGTAGTTCACGGCTATTTATGCAATATTTCATAGCAAAAGTAAATATTCCTAATTTGTGTCTTTTTCTCAAAACTGAATTCTTCCAAATAAAATTTATTTTCACCTTTTTTTTCAACTAAAATTGACTTCTCGCCACTGATCAGCGTAGTTCACGGCTATTTATGCAATATTTCATAGCAAAAGTAAATATTCCTAATTTGTGTCTTTTTCTCAGAACTGAATTCTTCCAAATAAAATTTATTTTCACCTTTTTTTTCAACTAAAATTGACTTCTCGCCACTGATCAGCGTAGTTCACGGCTATTTATAAAATATTTCATAGCAAAAGTAAATATTCCTAATTTGTGTCTTTTTCTCAAAACTGAATTCTTCCAAATAAAATTTATTTTCACCTTTTTTATTCAACTAAAATTGACTTCTCGCCACTGATCGGCGTAGTTCACGGCAATTTATGCAATATTTCATAGCAAAAGTAAATATTCCTAATTTGTGTCTTTTTCTCAGAACTGAATTCTTCCAAATAAAATTTATTTTCACCTTTTTTTTCAACTAAAATTGACTTCTCGCCACTGATCAGCGTAGTTCACGGCAATTTTTTGCAATATTTCATAGCAAAAGTAAATATTCCTAATTTGTGTCTTTTTCTCAGAACTGAATTCTTCCAAATAAAATTTATTTTCACCGTTTGTTTTCAACTAAAATTGACTTCTCGCCTCTGATCAGCGTAGTTCACGGCTATTTATGCAATATTTCATAGCAAAAGTAAATATTCCTAATTTGTGTCTTTTTCTCAGAACTGAATTCTTCCAAATAAAATTTATTTTCACCTTTTTTTTCAACTAAAATTGACTTCTCGCCACTGATCAGCGTAGTTCACGGCTATTTATGCAATATTTCATAGCAAAAGTAAATATTCCTAATTTGTGTCTTTTTCTCAAAACTGAATTCTTCCAAATAAAATTTATTTTCACCTTTTTTTTCAACTAAAATTGACTTCTCGCCACTGATGCGCGTTGTTCACGGCAATTTATGCAATATATTATAGCAAAAGAAAGTATTCCTAATTTGTGTCTTTTTCTCAAAACTGAATTCTTCCAAATAAAATTTATTTTCACCTTTTTTTTCAACTAAAATTGACTTCTCGCCACTGATCAGCGTAGTTCACGGCTATTTATGCAATATTTCATAGCAAAAGTAAATATTCCTAATTTGTGTCTTTTTCTCAGAACTGAATTCTTCCAAATAAAATTTATTTTTACCTTTTTTATTCAACTAAAATTGACTTCTCGCCACTGATCGGCGTAGTTCACGGCAATTTATGCAATATTTCATAGCAAAAGTAAATATTCCTAATTTTTGTCTTTTTCTCAAAACTGAATTCTTCCAAATAAAATTTATTTTCACCTTTTTTTTCAACTAAAATTGACTTCTCGCCATTGATCCGCGTTGTTCACGGCAATTTATGCAATATTTCATATCAAAAGTAAATATTCCTAATTTGTGTCTTTTTCTCAGAACTGAATTCTTCCAAATAAAATTTATTATCACCTTTTTTTTCAACTAAAATTGACTTCTCGCCTCTGATCAGCGTAGTTCACGGCTATTTATGCAATATTTCATAGCAAAAGTAAATATTCCTAATTTGTGTCTTTTTCTCAGAACTGAATTCTTCCAAATAAAATTTATTTTCACCTTTTTTTTTAACTTAAATTGACTTCTCGCCACTGATCCGCGTTGTTCCAGGCTATTTATGCAATATTTCATAGCAAAAGTAAATATTCCTAATTTTTGTCTTTTTCTCAAAACTGAATTCTTCCAAATAAAATTTATTTTCACCTTTTTTTTCAACTAAACTGGACTTCTCGCCACTGATCCGCGTTGTTCACAGCTATTTATGCAATATTTCATAGCAAAAGTAAATATTCCTAATTTGTGTCTTTTTCTCAAAACTGAATTCTTCCAAATAAAATTTATTTTCACCTTTTTTTTCAACTAAAATTGACTTCTCGCCACTGATCAGCGTAGTTCACGGCAATTTATGCAATATTTCATAGCAAAAGTAAATATTCCTAATTTTTGTCTTTTTCTCAAAACTGAATTCTTCCAAATAAAATTTATTTTCACCTTTTTTTTCAACTAAAATTGACTTCTCGCCACTGATCAGCGTAGTTCACGGCTATTTATGCAATATTTCATAGCAAAACTAAATATTCCTAATTTGTGTCTTTTTCTCAGAACTGAATTCTTCCAAATAAAATTTATTTTCACCTTTTTTTTCAACTAAAATTGACTTCTCGCCACTCATCAGCGTAGTTCACGGCTATTTATGCAATATTTCATAGCAAAAGTAAATATTCCTAATTTGTGTCTTTTTCTCAGAACTGAATTCTTCCAAATAAAATTTATTTTCACCGTTTTTTTTCAACTAAAATTGACTTCTCGCCACTGATCAGCGTAGTTCACGGCAATTTATGCAATATTTCATAGCAAAAGTAAATATTCCTAATTTGTGTCTTTTTCTCAAAACTGAATTCTTCCAAATAAAATTTATTTTCACCTTTTTTTTCAACTAAAATTGACTTCTCGCCACTGATCAGCGTAGTTCACGGCTATTTATGCAATATTTCATAGCAAAAGTAAATATTCCTAATTTGTGTCTTTTTCTCAGAACTGAATTCTTCCAAATAAAATTTATTTTCACCTTTTTTTTCAACTAAAATTGACTTCTCGCCACTGATCAGCGTAGTTCACGGCTATTTATACAATATTTCATAGCAAAAGTAAATATTCCTAATTTGTGTCTTTTTCTCAAAACTGAATTCTTCCAAATAAAATTTATTTTCACCTTTTTTTTCAACTAAAATTGACTTCTCGCCACTGATCAGCGTAGTTCACGGCTATTTATGCAATATTTCATAGCAAAAGTAAATATTCCTAATTTGTGTCTTTTTCTCAAAACTGAATTCTTCCAAATAAAATTTATTTTCACCTTTTTTTTCAACTAAAATTGACTTCTCGCCACTGATCAGCGTAGTTCACGGCAATTTATGCCATACTTCATAGCAAAAGAAAATATTCCTAATTTGTGTCTTTTTCTCAGAACTGAATTCTTCCAAATAAAATTTATTTTCACCTTTTTTTTCAACTAAAATTGACTTCTCGCCACTGATCAGCGTAGTTCACGGCTATTTATGCAATATTTCATAGCAAAAGTAAATATTCCTAATTTGTGTCTTTTTCTCAGAACTGAATTCTTCCAAATAAAATTTATTTTCACCTTTTTTTTCAACTAAAATTGACTTCTCGCCACTGATCAGCGTAGTTCACGGCTATTTATGCAATATTTCATAGCAAAAGTAAATATTCCTAATTTGTGTCTTTTTCTCAGAACTGAATTCTTCCAAATAAAATTTATTTTTACCGTTTGTTTTCAACTAAAATTGACTTCTCGCCACTGATCAGCGTAGTTCACGGCTATTTATGCAATATTTCATAGCAAAAGTAAATATTCCTAATTTGTGTCTTTTTCTCAAAACTGAATTCTTCCAAATAAAATTTATTATCACCTTTTTTTTCAACTAAAATTGACTTCTCGCACTGATCAGCGTAGTTCACGGCTATTTATGCAATATTTCAAGCAAAAGTAAATATTCCTAATTTGTGTCTTTTTCTCAAAACTGAATTCTTCCAAATAAAATTTATTTTCACCTTTTTTTTCAACTAAAATTGACTTCTCGCCACTGATCAGCGTAGTTCACGGCTATTTATGCAATATTTCATAGCAAAAGTAAATATTCCTAATTTGTGTTTTTTTCTCAAAACTGAATTCTTCCAAATAAAATTTATTTTCACCTTTTTTTTCAACTAAAATTGACTTCTCGCCACTGATCAGCGTTGTTCACGGCTATTTATGCAATATTTCATAGCTAAAGTAAATATTCCTAATTTGTGTCTTTTTCTCAAAACTGAATTCTTCCAAATAAAATTTATTTTCACCTTTTTTTTCAACTAAAATTGACTTCTCGCCACTGATCCGCGTTGTTCACGGCTATTTATATAATATTTCATAGCGAAAGTAAATATTCCTAATTTGTGTCTTTTTCTCAAAACTGAATTCTTCCAAATAAAATTTATTTTCACCTTTTTTTTCAACTAAAATTGATTTCTCGCCACTGATCAGCGTAGTTCACGGCAATTTATGCAGCACTTCATAGCAAAAGAAAATATTCCTAATTTGTGTCTTTTTCTCAGAACTGAATTCTTCCAAATAAAATTTATTTTCACCTTTTTTTTCAACTAAAATTGACTTCTCGCCACTGATCAGCGTAGTTTACGGCTATTTATGCAATATTTCATAGCAAAAGTAAATATTCCTAATTTGTGTCTTTTTCTCAGAACTGAATTCTTCCAAATAAAATTTATTTTCACCTTTTTTTTCAACTAAAATTGACTTCTCGCCACTGATCAGCGTAGTTCACGGCTATTTATGCCATATTGCATAGCAAAAGTAAATATTCCTAATTTGTGTCTTTTTCTCAAAACTGAATTCTTCCAAATAAAATTTATTTTCACCTTTTTTTTCAACTAAAATTGACTTCTCGCCACTGATCAGCGTAGTTCACGGCTATTTATAAAATATTTCAAGCAAAAGTAAATATTCCTAATTTGTGTCTTTTTCTCAAAACTTAATTCTTCCAAATAAAATTTATTTTCACCTTTTTTTTCAACTAAAATTGACCTCTCGCCCCTGATCCGCGTTGTTCACGGCAATTTATGCAATATTTCATAGCAAAAGTAAATATTCCTAATTTGTGTCTTTTTCTCAAAACTGAATTCTTCCAAATAAAATTTATTTTCACCTTTTTTTTTAACTAAAATTGACTTCTCGCCACTGATCAGCGTAGTTCACGGCTATTTATGCAATATTTCATAGCAAAAGTAAATATTCCTAATTTGTGTCTTTTTCTCAAAACTGAATTCTTCCAAATAAAATTTATTTTCACCTTTTTTTTCAACTAAAATTGACTTCTCGCCACTGATCCGCGTTGTTCACGGCTATTTATGCAATATTTCATAGCAAAAGTAAATATTCCTAATTTGTGTCTTTTTCTCAGAACTGAATTCTTCCAAATAAAATTTATTTTCACCTTTTTTTTCAACTAAAATTAACTTCTCGCCACTGATTAGCGTAGTTCACGGCAATTTATGCAATATTTCATAGCAAAAGTAAATATTCCTAATTTGTGTCTTTTTCTCAAAACTGAATTCTTCCAAATAAAATTTATTTTCACCTTTTTTTTCAACTAAAATTGACTTCTCGCCACTGATCAGCGTAGTTCACGGCTATTTATGCAATATTTCATAGCAAAAGTAAATATTCCTAATTTGTGTCTTTTTCTCAGAACTGAATTCTTCCAAATAAAATTTATTTTCACCTTTTTTTTCAACTAAAATTGACTTCTCGCCACTGATCAGCGTAGTTCACGGCTATTTATGCAATATTTCATAGCAAAAGTAAATATTCCTAATTTGTGTCTTTTTCTCAGAACTGAATTCTTCCAAATAAAATTTATTTTCACCTTTTTTTTAACTAAAATTGACTTCTCGCCACTGATCCGCGTTGTTCACGGCTATTTATGCAATATTTCATAGCAAAAGTAAATATTCCTAATTTGTGTTTTTTTCTCAAAACTGAATTCTTCCAAATAAAATTTATTTTCACCTTTTTTTTCAACTAAAATTGACTTCTCGCCACTGATCCGCGTTGTTCACGGCAATTTATGCAATATTTCATAGCAAAAGTAAATATTCCTAATTTGTGTCTTTTTCTCAGAACTGAATTCTTCCAAATAAAATTTATTTTCACCTTTTTTTTCAACTAAAATTGACTTCTCGCCACTGATCCGCGTTGTTCACGGCTATTTATGCAATATTTCATAGCAAAAGTAAATATTCCTAATTTGTGTCTTTTTCTCAGAACTGAATTCTTCCAAATAAAATTTATTTTCACCTTTTTTTTTAACTAAAATTGACTTCTTGCCACTGATCCGCGTTGTTCACGGCTATTTATGCAATATTTCATAGCAAAAGTAAATATTCCTAATTTGTGTCTTTTTCTCAAAACTGTATTCTTCCAAATAAAATTTATTTTCACCTTTATTTCAACTAAAATTGACTTCTCGCCACTGATCCGCGTTGTTCACGGCAATTTATGCAATATTTCATAGCAAAAGTAAATATTCCTAATTTGTGTCTTTTTCTCAGAACTGAATTCTTCCAAATAAAATTTATTTTCACCTTTTTTTTCAACTAAAATTGAACTCTCGCCACTGATCAGCGTAGTTCACGGCTATTTATGCAATATTTCATAGCAAAAGTAAATATTCCTAATTTGTGTCTTTTTCTCAAAACTGAATTCTTCCAAATAAAATTTATTTTCACCTTTTTTTTCAACTAAAATTGACTTCTCGCCACTGATCCGCGTTGTTCACGGCAATTTATGCAATATTTCATAGCAAAAGTAAATATTCCTAATTTGTGTCTTTTTCTCAAAACTGAATTCTTCCAAATAAAATTTATTTTCACCTTTTTTTTCAACTAAAATTGACTTCTCGCCACTGATCCGCGTTGTTCACGGCTATTTATGCAATATTTCATAGCTAAAGTAAATATTCCTAATTTGTGTCTTTTTCTCAAAACTGAATTCTTCCAAATAAAATTTATTTTCACCTTTTTTTTCAACTAAAATTGACTTCTCGCCACTGATCCGCGTTCTTCACGGCTATTTATATAATATTTCATAGCAAAAGTAAATATTCCTAATTTGTGTCTTTTTCTCAAAACTGAATTCTTCCAAATAAAATTTATTTTCACCTTTTTTTTCAACTAAAATTGACTTCTCGCCACTGATCAGCGTAGTTCACGGCAATTTATGCAATACTTCATAGCAAAAGAAAATATTCCTAATTTGTGTCTTTTTCTCAGAACTGAATTCTTCCAAATAAAATTTATTTTCACCTTTTTTTTCAACTAAAATTGACTTCTCGCCACTGATCAGCGTAGTTCACGGCTATTTATGCAATATTTCATAGCAAAAGTAAATATTCCTAATTTGTGTCTTTTTCTCAGAACTGAATTCTTCCAAATAAAATTTATTTTCACCTTTTTTTTCAACTAAAATTGACTTCTCGCCACTGATCAGCGTAGTTCACGGCTATTTATGCAATATTTCATAGCAAAAGTAAATATTCCTAATTTGTGTCTTTTTCTCAGAACTGAATTCTTCCAAATAAAATTTATTTTCACCGTTTGTTTTCAACTAAAATTGACTTCTCGCCACTGATCAGCGTAGTTCACGGCTATTTATGCAATATTTCATAGCAAAAGTAAATATTCCTAATTTGTGTCTTTTTCTCAAAACTGAATTCTTCCAAATAAAATTTATTTTCACCTTTTTTTTCAACTAAAATTGACTTCTCGCCACTGATCAGCGTACTTCACGGCTATTTATGCAATATTTCAAGCAAAAGTAAATATTCCTAATTTGTGTCTTTTTCTCAAAACTGAATTCTTCCAAATAAAATTTATTTTCACCTTTTTTTTCAACTAAAATTGACTTCTCGCCACTGATCCGCGTTGTTCACGTCAATTTATGCAATATTTCATAGCAAAAGTAAATATTCCTAATTTGTGTCTTTTTCTCAAAACTGAATTCTTCCAAATAAAATTTATTTTCACCTTTTTTTTCAACTAAAATTGACTTCTCGCCACTGATCAGCGTAGTTAACGGCTATTTATGCAATATTTCATAGCAAAAGTAAATATTCCTAATTTGTGTCTTTTTCTCAAAACTGAATTCTTCCAAATAAAATTTATTTTCACCTTTTTTTTCAACTAAAATTGACTTCTCGCCACTGAACCGCGTTGTTCACGGCTATTTATGCAATATTTCATAGCAAAAGTAAATATTGCTAATTTGTGTCTTTTTCTCAGAACTGAATTCTTCCAAATAAAATTTATTTTCACCTTTTTTTTCAACTAAAATTGACTTCTCGCCACTGATCAGCGTAGTTCACGGCAATTTATGCAATATTTCATAGTAAAAGTAAATATTCCTAATTTGTGTCTTTTTCTCAGAACTGAATTCTTCCAAATAAAATTTATTTTCACCTTTTTTTTCAACTAAAATTGACTTCTCGCCACTGATCAGCGTAATTCACGGCTATTTATGCAATATTTCATAGCAAAAGTAAATATTCCTAATTTGTGTCTTTTTCTCAGAACTGAATTCTTCCAAATAAAATTTATTTTCACCGTTTGTTTTCAACTAAAATTGACTTCTCGCCACTGATCAGCGTAGTTCACGGCTATTTATGCAATATTTCATAGCAAAAGTAAATATTCCTAATTTGTGTCTTTTTCTCAAAACTGAATTCTTCCAAATAAAATTTATTTTCACCTTTTTTTTCAACTAAAATTGACTTCTCGCCACTGATCAGCGTTGTTCACGGCTATTTATGCAATATTTCAAGCAAAAGTAAATATTCCTAATTTGTGTCTTTTTCTCAAAACTGAATTCTTCCAAATAAAATTTATTTTCACCTTTTTTTTCAACTAAAATTGACTTCTCGCCACTGATCCGCGTTGTTCACGGCAATTTATGCAATATTTCATAGCAAAAGTAAATATTCTTAATTTGTGTCTTTTTCTCAAAACTGAATTCTTCCAAATAAAATTTATTTTCACCTTTTTTTTCAACTAAAATTGACTTCTCGCCACTGATCCGCGTTGTTCACGGCTATTTATGCAATATTTCATTGCAAAAGTAAATATTCCTAATTTGTGTCTTTTTCTCAAAACTGAATTCTTCCAAATAAAATTTATTTTCACCTTTTTTTTCAACTAAAATTGACTTCTCGCCACTGATCAGCGTAGTTCACGGCTATTTATGCAAGATTTCAAGCAAAAGTAAATATTCCTAATTTGTGTCTTTTTCTCAAAACTGAATTCTTCCAAATAAAATTTATTTTCACCTTTTTTTTCAACTAAAATTGACTTCTCGCCCCTGATCCGCGTTGTTCACGGCAATTTATGCAATATTTCATAGCAAAAGTAAATATTCCTAATTTGTGTCTTTTTCTCAAAACTGAATTCTTCCAAATAAAATTTATTTTCACCTTTTTTTTCAACTAAAATTGACTTCTCGCCACTGATCAGCGTAGTTCACGGCTATTTATGCAATATTTCATAGCAAAAGTAAATATTCCTAATTTGTATCTTTTTCTCAAAACTGAATTCTTCCAAATAAAATTTATTTTCACCTTTTTTTTCAACTAAAATTGACTTCTCGCCACTGACCCGCGTTGTTCACGGCTATTTATGCAATATTTCATAGCAAAAGTAAATATTCCTAATTTGTTTCTTTTTCTCAGAACTGAATTCTTCCAAATAAAATTTATTTTCACCTTTTTTTTCAACTAAAATTGACTTCTCGCCACTGATCAGCGTAGTTCACGGCAATTTATGCAATATTTCATAGCAAAAGTAAATATTCCTAATTTGTGTCTTTTTCTCAAAACTGAATTCTTCCAAATAAAATTTATTTTCACCTTTTTTTTCAACTAAAATTGACTTCACGCCACTGATCCGCGTTGTTCACGGCAATTTATGCCATCCTTCATAGCAAAAGTAAATATTCCTAATTTGTGTCTTTTTCTCAAAACTGAATTCTTCCAAATAAAATTTATTTTCACCTTTTTTTTCAACTAAAATTGACTTCTCGCCACTGATCAGCGTAGTTCACGGCTATTTATGCAATATTTCATAGCAAAAGTAAATATTCCTAATTTGTATCTTTTTCTCAAAACTGAATTCTTCCAAATAAAATTTATTTTCACCTTTTTTTTCAACTAAAATTGACTTCTCGCCACTGACCCGCGTTGTTCACGGCAATTTATGCAATATTTCATAGCAAAAGTAAATATTCCTAATTTGTATCTTTTTCTCAAAACTGAATTCTTCCAAATAAAATTTATTTTCACCTTTTTTTTCAACTAAAATTGACTTCTCGCCACTGACCCGCGTTGTTCACGGCAATTTATGCAATATTTCATAGCAAAAGTAAATATTCCTAATTTGTGTCTTTTTCTCAAAACTGAATTCTTCCAAATAAAATTTATTTTCACCTTTTTTTTCAACTAAAATTGACTTCACGCCACTGATCAGCGTAGTTCACGGCTATTTATGCAATATTTCATAGCAAAAGTAAATATTCCTAATTTGTGTCTTTTTCTCAGAACTGAATTCTTCCAAATAAAATTTATTTTCACCTTTTTTTTCAACTAAAATTGAACTCTCGCCACTGATCAGCGTAGTTCACGGCTATTTATGCAATATTTCATAGCAAAAGTAAATATTCCTAATTTGTGTCTTTTTCTCAAAACTGAATTCTTCCAAATAAAATTTATTTTCACCTTTTTTTTCAACTAAAATTGACTTCTCGCCACTGATCCGCGTTGTTCACGGCAATTTATGCAATATTTCATAGCAAAAGTAAATATTCCTAATTTGTGTCTTTTTCTCAAAACTGAATTCTTCCAAATAAAATTTATTTTCACCTTTTTTTTCAACTAAAATTGACTTCTCGCCACTGATCCGCGTTGTTCACGGCTATTTATGCAATATTTCATAGCTAAAGTAAATATTCCTAATTTGTGTCTTTTTCTCAAAACTGAATTCTTCCAAATAAAATTTATTTTCACCTTTTTTTCAACTAAAATTGACTTCTCGCCACTGATCCGCGTTCTTCACGGCTATTTATATAATATTTCATAGCAAAAGTAAATATTCCTAATTTGTGTCTTTTTCTCAAAACTGAATTCTTCCAAATAAAATTTATTTTCACCTTTTTTTTCAACTAAAATTGACTTCTCGCCACTGATCAGCGTAGTTCACGGCAATTTATGCAATACTTCATAGCAAAAGAAAATATTCCTAATTTGTGTCTTTTTCTCAGAACTGAATTCTTCCAAATAAAATTTATTTTCACCTTTTTTTTCAACTAAAATTGACTTCTCGCCACTGATCAGCGTAGTTCACGGCTATTTATGCAATATTTCATAGCAAAAGTAAATATTCCTAATTTGTGTCTTTTTCTCAGAACTGAATTCTTCCAAATAAAATTTATTTTCACCTTTTTTTTCAACTAAAATTGACTTCTCGCCACTGATCAGCGTAGTTCACGGCTATTTATGCAATATTTCATAGCAAAAGTAAATATTCCTAATTTGTGTCTTTTTCTCAGAACTGAATTCTTCCAAATAAAATTTATTTTCACCGTTTGTTTTCAACTAAAATTGACTTCTCGCCACTGATCAGCGTAGTTCACGGCTATTTATGCAATATTTCATAGCAAAAGTAAATATTCCTAATTTGTGTCTTTTTCTCAAAACTGAATTCTTCCAAATAAAATTTATTTTCACCTTTTTTTTCAACTAAAATTGACTTCTCGCCACTGATCAGCGTACTTCACGGCTATTTATGCAATATTTCAAGCAAAAGTAAATATTCCTAATTTGTGTCTTTTTCTCAAAACTGAATTCTTCCAAATAAAATTTATTTTCACCTTTTTTTTCAACTAAAATTGACTTCTCGCCACTGATCCGCGTTGTTCACGTCAATTTATGCAATATTTCATAGCAAAAGTAAATATTCCTAATTTGTGTCTTTTTCTCAAAACTGAATTCTTCCAAATAAAATTTATTTTCACCTTTTTTTTCAACTAAAATTGACTTCTCGCCACTGATCAGCGTAGTTAACGGCTATTTATGCAATATTTCATAGCAAAAGTAAATATTCCTAATTTGTGTCTTTTTCTCAAAACTGAATTCTTCCAAATAAAATTTATTTTCACCTTTTTTTTCAACTAAAATTGACTTCTCGCCACTGAACCGCGTTGTTCACGGCTATTTATGCAATATTTCATAGCAAAAGTAAATATTGCTAATTTGTGTCTTTTTCTCAGAACTGAATTCTTCCAAATAAAATTTATTTTCACCTTTTTTTTCAACTAAAATTGACTTCTCGCCACTGATCAGCGTAGTTCACGGCAATTTATGCAATATTTCATAGTAAAAGTAAATATTCCTAATTTGTGTCTTTTTCTCAGAACTGAATTCTTCCAAATAAAATTTATTTTCACCTTTTTTTTCAACTAAAATTGACTTCTCGCCACTGATCAGCGTAATTCACGGCTATTTATGCAATATTTCATAGCAAAAGTAAATATTCCTAATTTGTGTCTTTTTCTCAGAACTGAATTCTTCCAAATAAAATTTATTTTCACCGTTTGTTTTCAACTAAAATTGACTTCTCGCCACTGATCAGCGTAGTTCACGGCTATTTATGCAATATTTCATAGCAAAAGTAAATATTCCTAATTTGTGTCTTTTTCTCAAAACTGAATTCTTCCAAATAAAATTTATTTTCACCTTTTTTTTCAACTAAAATTGACTTCTCGCCACTGATCAGCGTTGTTCACGGCTATTTATGCAATATTTCAAGCAAAAGTAAATATTCCTAATTTGTGTCTTTTTCTCAAAACTGAATTCTTCCAAATAAAATTTATTTTCACCTTTTTTTTCAACTAAAATTGACTTCTCGCCACTGATCCGCGTTGTTCACGGCAATTTATGCAATATTTCATAGCAAAAGTAAATATTCTTAATTTGTGTCTTTTTCTCAAAACTGAATTCTTCCAAATAAAATTTATTTTCACCTTTTTTTTCAACTAAAATTGACTTCTCGCCACTGATCCGCGTTGTTCACGGCTATTTATGCAATATTTCATTGCAAAAGTAAATATTCCTAATTTGTGTCTTTTTCTCAAAACTGAATTCTTCCAAATAAAATTTATTTTCACCTTTTTTTTCAACTAAAATTGACTTCTCGCCACTGATCAGCGTAGTTCACGGCTATTTATGCAAGATTTCAAGCAAAAGTAAATATTCCTAATTTGTGTCTTTTTCTCAAAACTGAATTCTTCCAAATAAAATTTATTTTCACCTTTTTTTTCAACTAAAATTGACTTCTCGCCCCTGATCCGCGTTGTTCACGGCAATTTATGCAATATTTCATAGCAAAAGTAAATATTCCTAATTTGTGTCTTTTTCTCAAAACTGAATTCTTCCAAATAAAATTTATTTTCACCTTTTTTTTCAACTAAAATTGACTTCTCGCCACTGATCAGCGTAGTTCACGGCTATTTATGCAATATTTCATAGCAAAAGTAAATATTCCTAATTTGTATCTTTTTCTCAAAACTGAATTCTTCCAAATAAAATTTATTTTCACCTTTTTTTTCAACTAAAATTGACTTCACGCCACTGATCCGCGTTGTTCACGGCAATTTATGCCATCCTTCATAGCAAAAGTAAATATTCCTAATTTGTGTCTTTTTCTCAAAACTGAATTCTTCCAAATAAAATTTATTTTCACCTTTTTTTTCAACTAAAATTGACTTCTCGCCACTGATCAGCGTAGTTCACGGCTATTTATGCAATATTTCATAGCAAAAGTAAATATTCCTAATTTGTATCTTTTTCTCAAAACTGAATTCTTCCAAATAAAATTTATTTTCACCTTTTTTTTCAACTAAAATTGACTTCTCGCCACTGACCCGCGTTGTTCACGGCAATTTATGCAATATTTCATAGCAAAAGTAAATATTCCTAATTTGTGTCTTTTTCTCAAAACTGAATTCTTCCAAATAAAATTTATTTTCACCTTTTTTTTCAACTAAAATTGACTTCACGCCACTGATCAGCGTAGTTCACGGCTATTTATGCAATATTTCATAGCAAAAGTAAATATTCCTAATTTGTGTCTTTTTCTCAAAACTGAATTCTTCCAAATAAAATTTATTTTCACCTTTTTTTTCAACTAAAATTGACTTCTCGCCACTGATCCGCGTTGTTCACGGCTATTTATATAATAATTCATAGCGAAAGTAAATATTCCTAATTTGTGTCTTTTTCTCAAAACTGAATTCTTCCAAATAAAATTTATTTTCACCTTTTTTTTCAACTAAAATTGAATTCTCGCCACTGATCCGCGTTGTTCACGGCAATTTATGCAATATTTCATAGCAAAAGTAAATATTCCTAATTTGTGTCTTTTTCTCAAAACTGAATTCTTCCAAATAAAATTTATTTTCACCTTTTTTTTCAACTAAAATTGACTTCTCGCCACTGATCCGCGTTGTTCACGGCTATTTATGCAATATTTCATAGCTAAAGTAAATATTCCTAATTTGTGTCTTTTTCTCAAAACTGAATTCTTCCAAATAAAATTTATTTTCACCTTTTTTTTCAACTAAAATTGACTTCTCGCCACTGATCCGCGTTCTTCACGGCTATTTATATAATATTTCATAGCAAAAGTAAATATTCCTAATTTGTGTCTTTTTCTCAAAACTGAATTCTTCCAAATAAAATTTATTTTCACCTTTTTTTTCAACTAAAATTGACTTCTCGCCACTGATCAGCGTAGTTCACGGCAATTTATGCAATACTTCATAGCAAAAGAAAATATTCCTAATTTGTGTCTTTTTCTCAGAACTGAATTCTTCCAAATAAAATTTATTTTCACCTTTTTTTTCAACTAAAATTGACTTCTCGCCACTGATCAGCGTAGTTCACGGCTATTTATGCAATATTTCATAGCAAAAGTAAATATTCCTAATTTGTGTCTTTTTCTCAGAACTGAATTCTTCCAAATAAAATTTATTTTCACCTTTTTTTTCAACTAAAATTGACTTCTCGCCACTGATCAGCGTAGTTCACGGCTATTTATGCAATATTTCATAGCAAAAGTAAATATTCCTAATTTGTGTCTTTTTCTCAGAACTGAATTCTTCCAAATAAAATTTATTTTCACCGTTTGTTTTCAACTAAAATTGACTTCTCGCCACTGATCAGCGTAGTTCACGGCTATTTATGCAATATTTCATAGCAAAAGTAAATATTCCTAATTTGTGTCTTTTTCTCAAAACTGAATTCTTCCAAATAAAATTTATTTTCACCTTTTTTTTCAACTAAAATTGACTTCTCGCCACTGATCAGCGTAGTTCACGGCTATTTATGCAATATTTCAAGCAAAAGTAAATATTCCTAATTTGTGTCTTTTTCTCAAAACTGAATTCTTCCAAATAAAATTTATTTTCACCTTTTTTTTCAACTAAAATTGACTTCTCGCCACTGATCCGCGTTGTTCACGGCAATTTATGCAATATTTCATAGCAAAAGTAAATATTCCTAATTTGTGTCTTTTTCTCAAAACTGAATTCTTCCAAATAAAATTTATTTTCACCTTTTTTTTCAACTAAAATTGACTTCTCGCCACTGATCAGCGTAGTTAACGGCTATTTATGCAATATTTCATAGCAAAAGTAAATATTCCTAATTTGTGTCTTTTTCTCAAAACTGAATTCTTCCAAATAAAATTTATTTTCACCTTTTTTTTCAACTAAAATTGACTTCTCGCCACTGATCCGCGTTGTTCACGGCTATTTATGCAATATTTCATAGCAAAAGTAAATATTGCTAATTTGTGTCTTTTTCTCAGAACTGAATTCTTCCAAATAAAATTTATTTTCACCTTTTTTTTCAACTAAAATTGACTTCTCGCCACTGATCAGCGTAGTTCACGGCAATTTATGCAATATTTCATAGTAAAAGTAAATATTCCTAATTTGTGTCTTTTTCTCAGAACTGAATTCTTCCAAATAAAATTTATTTTCACCTTTTTTTTCAACTAAAATTGACTTCTCGCCACTGATCAGCGTAATTCACGGCTATTTATGCAATATTTCATAGCAAAAGTAAATATTCCTAATTTGTGTCTTTTTCTCAGAACTGAATTCTTCCAAATAAAATTTATTTTCACCGTTTGTTTTCAACTAAAATTGACTTCTCGCCACTGATCAGCGTAGTTCACGGCTATTTATGCAATATTTCATAGCAAAAGTAAACATTCCTAATTTGTGTCTTTTTCTCAAAACTGAATTCTTCCAAATAAAATTTATTTTCACCTTTTTTTTCAACTAAAATTGACTTCTCGCCACTGATCAGCGTTGTTCACGGCTATTTATGCAATATTTCAAGCAAAAGTAAATATTCCTAATTTGTGTCTTTTTCTCAAAACTGAATTCTTCCAAATAAAATTTATTTTCACCTTTTTTTTCAACTAAAATTGACTTCTCGCCACTGATCCGCGTTGTTCACGGCAATTTTTGCAATATTTCATAGCAAAAGTAAATATTCTTAATTTGTGTCTTTTTCTCAAAACTGAATTCTTCCAAATAAAATTTATTTTCACCTTTTTTTTCAACTAAAATTGACTTCTCGCCACTGATCCGCGTTGTTCACGGCTATTTATGCAATATTTCATTGCAAAAGTAAATATTCCTAATTTGTGTCTTTTTCTCAGAACTGAATTCTTGCAAATAAAATTTATTTTCACCTTTTTTTTCAACTAAAATTTACTTCTCGCCACTGATCAGCGTAGTTCACGGCTATTTATGCAATATTTCATAGCAAAAGTAAATATTCCTAATTTGTGTCTTTTTCTCAAAACTGAATTCTTCCAAATAAAATTTATTTTCACCTTTTTTTTCAACTAAAATTGACTTCTCGCCACTGATCAGCGTAGTTCACGGCTATTTATGCAAGATTTCAAGCAAAAGTAAATATTCCTAATTTGTGTCTTTTTCTCAAAACTGAATTCTTCCAAATAAAATTTATTTTCACCTTTTTTTTCAACTAAAATTGACTTCTCGCCCCTGATCCGCGTTGTTCACGGCAATTTATGCAATATTTCATAGCAAAAGTAAATATTCCTAATTTGTGTCTTTTTCTCAAAACTGAATTCTTCCAAATAAAATTTATTTTCACCTTTTTTTTCAACTAAAATTGACTTCTCGCCACTGATCAGCGTAGTTCACGGCTATTTATGCAATATTTCATAGCAAAAGTAAATATTCCTAATTTGTATCTTTTTCTCAAAACTGAATTCTTCCAAATAAAATTTATTTTCACCTTTTTTTTCAACTAAAATTGACTTCTCGCCACTGACCCGCGTTGTTCACGGCTATTTATGCAATATTTCATAGCAAAAGTAAATATTCCTAATTTGTTTCTTTTTCTCAGAACTGAATTCTTCCAAATAAAATTTATTTTCACCTTTTTTTTCAACTAAAATTGACTTCTCGCCACTGATCAGCGTAGTTCACGGCAATTTATGCAATATTTCACAGCAAAAGTAAATATTCCTAATTTGTGTCTTTTTCTCAAAACTGAATTCTTCCAAATAAAATTTATTTTCACCTTTTTTTTCAACTAAAATTGACTTCTCGCCACTGATCAGCGTAGTTCACGGCTATTTATGCAATATTTCATAGCAAAAGTAAATATTCCTAATTTGTGTCTTTTTCTCAAAACTGAATTCTTCCAAATAAAATTTATTTTCACCTTTTTTTTCAACTAAAATTGACTTCTCGCCACTGATCCGCGTTGTTCACGGCTATTTATATAATAATTCATAGCGAAAGTAAATATTCCTAATTTGTGTCTTTTTCTCAAAACTGAATTCTTCCAAATAAAATTTATTTTCACCTTTTTTTTCAACTAAAATTGACTTCTCGCCACTGATCAGCGTAGTTCACGGCAATTTATGCAGCACTTCATAGCAAAAGAAAATATTCCTAATTTGTGTCTTTTTCTCAGAACTGAATTCTTCCAAATAAAATTTATTTTCACCTTTTTTTTCAACTAAAATTGACTTCTCGCCACTGATCAGCGTAGTTTACGGCTATTTATGCAATATTTCATAGCAAAAGTAAATATTCCTAATTTGTGTCTTTTTCTCAGAACTGAATTCTTCCAAATAAAATTTATTTTCACCTTTTTTTTCAACTAAAATTGACTTCTCGCCACTGATCAGCGTAGTTCACGGCTATTTATGCCATATTTCATAGCAAAAGTAAATATTCCTAATTTGTGTCTTTTTCTCAAAACTGAATTCTTCCAAATAAAATTTATTTTCACCTTTTTTTTCAACTAAAATTGACTTCTCGCCACTGATCAGCGTAGTTCACGGCTATTTATAAAATATTTCAAGCAAAAGTAAATATTCCTAATTTGTGTCTTTTTCTCAAAACTGAATTCTTCCAAATAAAATTTATTTTCACCTTTTTTTTCAACTAAAATTGACTTCTCGCCCCTGATCCGCGTTGTTCACGGCAATTTATGCAATATTTCATAGCAAAAAAAAAATATTCCTAATTTGTGTCTTTTTCTCAAAACTGAATTCTTCCAAATAAAATTTATTTTCACCTTTTTTTTTAACTAAAATTGACTTCTCGCCACTGATCCGCGTTGTTCACGGCAATTTATGCAATATTTCATAGCAAAAGTAAATATTCCTAATTTGTGTCTTTTTCTCAGAACTGAATTCTTCCAAATAAAATTTATTTTCACCTTTTTTTTCAACTAAAATTGACTTCTCGCCACTGATCCGCGTTGTTCACGGCTATTTATGCAATATTTCATAGCAAAAGTAAATATTCCTAATTTGTGTCTTTTTCTCAGAACTGAATTCTTCCAAATAAAATTTATTTTCACCTTTTTTTTTAACTAAAATTGACTTCTCGCCACTGATCCGCGTTGTTCACGGCTATTTATGCAATATTTCATAGCAAAAGTAAATATTCCTAATTTGTGTCTTTTTCTCAAAACTGAATTCTTCCAAATAAAATTTATTTTCACCTTTTTTTCAACTAAAATTGACTTCTCGCCACTGATCCGCGTTGTTCACGGCAATTTATGCAATATTTCATAGCAAAAGTAAATATTCCTAATTTGTGTCTTTTTCTCAGAACTGAATTCTTCCAAATAAAATTTATTTTCACCTTTTTTTTCAACTAAAATTGAACTCTCGCCACTGATCAGCGTAGTTCACGGCTATTTATGCAATATTTCATAGCAAAAGTAAATATTCCTAATTTGTGTCTTTTTCTCAAAACTGAATTCTTCCAAATAAAATTTATTTTCACCTTTTTTTTCAACTAAAATTGACTTCTCGCCACTGATCCGCGTTGTTCACGGCAATTTATGCAATATTTCATAGCAAAAGTAAATATTCCTAATTTGTGTCTTTTTCTCAAAACTGAATTCTTCCAAATAAAATTTATTTTCACCTTTGTTTTCAACTAAAATTGACTTCTCGCCACTGATCCGCGTTGTTCACGGCTATTTATGCAATATTTCATAGCTAAAGTAAATATTCCTAATTTGTGTCTTTTTCTCAAAACTGAATTCTTCCAACTAAAATTTATTTTCACCTTTTTTTTCAACTAAAATTGACTTCTCGCCACTGATCCGCGTTGTTCACGGCTATTTATATAATATTTCATAGCAGAAGTAAATATTCCTAAACTGTGTCTTTTTCTCAAAACTGAATTCTTCCAAATAAAATTTATTTTCACCTCTTTTTTTCAACTAAAATTGACTTCTCGCCAGTGATCAGCGTAGTTCACGGCAATTTATGCAATATTTCATAGCAAAAGTAAATATTCCTAATTTGTGTCTTTTTCTCAAAACTGAATTCTTCCAAATAAAATTTATTTTCACCTTTTTTTTCAACTAAAATTGACTTCTCGCCACTGATCCGCGTTGTTCACGGCTATTTATATAATAATTCATAGCGAAAGTAAATATTCCTAATTTGTGTCTTTTTCTCAAAACTGAATTCTTCCAAATAAAATTTATTTTCACCTTTTTTTTCAACTAAAATTGACTTCTCGCCACTGATCAGCGTAGTTCACGGCAATTTATGCAGCACTTCATAGCAAAAGAAAATATTCCTAATTTGTGTCTTTTTCTCAGAACTGAATTCTTCCAAATAAAATTTATTTTCACCTTTTTTTTCAACTAAAATTGACTTCTCGCCACTGATCAGCGTAGTTTACGGCTATTTATGCAATATTTCATAGCAAAAGTAAATATTCCTAATTTGTGTCTTTTTCTCAGAACTGAATTCTTCCAAATAAAATTTATTTTCACCTTTTTTTTCAACTAAAATTGACTTCTCGCCACTGATCAGCGTAGTTCACGGCTATTTATGCCATATTTCATAGCAAAAGTAAATATTCCTAATTTGTGTCTTTTTCTCAAAACTGAATTCTTCCAAATAAAATTTATTTTCACCTTTTTTTTCAACTAAAATTGACTTCTCGCCACTGATCAGCGTAGTTCACGGCTATTTATAAAATATTTCAAGCAAAAGTAAATATTCCTAATTTGTGTCTTTTTCTCAAAACTGAATTCTTCCAAATAAAATTTATTTTCACCTTTTTTTTCAACTAAAATTGACTTCTCGCCCCTGATCCGCGTTGTTCACGGCAATTTATGCAATATTTCATAGCAAAAAAAAAATATTCCTAATTTGTGTCTTTTTCTCAAAACTGAATTCTTCCAAATAAAATTTATTTTCACCTTTTTTTTTAACTAAAATTGACTTCTCGCCACTGATCAGCGTAGTTCACGGCTATTTAGGCAATATTTCATAGCAAAAGTAAATATTCCTAATTTGTGTTTTTTTCTCAAAACTGAATTCTTCCAATTACAATTTATTTTCACCTTTTTTTTCAACTAAAATTGACTTCTCGCCACTGATCCGCGTTGTTCACGGCAATTTATGCAATATTTCATAGCAAAAGTAAATATTCCTAATTTGTGTCTTTTTCTCAGAACTGAATTCTTCCAAATAAAATTTATTTTCACCTTTTTTTTCAACTAAAATTGACTTCTCGCCACTAATCCGCGTTGTTCACGGCTATTTATGCAATATTTCATAGCAAAAGTAAATATTCCTAATTTGTGTCTTTTTCTCAGAACTGAATTCTTCCAAATAAAATTTATTTTCACCTTTTTTTTTAACTAAAATTGACTTCTCGCCACTGATCCGCGTTGTTCACGGCTATTTATGCAATATTTCATAGCAAAAGTAAATATTCCTAATTTGTGTCTTTTTCTCAAAACTGAATTCTTCCAAATAAAATTTATTTTCACCTTTTTTTCAACTAAAATTGACTTCTCGCCACTGATCCGCGTTGTTCACGGCAATTTATGCAATATTTCATAGCAAAAGTAAATATTCCTAATATGTGTCTTTTTCTCAGAACTGAATTCTTCCAAATAAAATTTATTTTCACCTTTTTTTTCAACTAAAATTGAACTCTCGCCACTGATCAGCGTAGTTCACGGCTATTTATGCAATATTTCATAGCAAAAGTAAATATTCCTAATTTGTGTCTTTTTCTCAAAACTGAATTCTTCCAAATAAAATTTATTTTCACCTTTTTTTTCAACTAAAATTGACTTCTCGCTACTGATCCGCGTTGTTCACGGCAATTTATGCAATATTTCATAGCAAAAGTAAATATTCCTAATTTGTGTCTTTTTCTCAAAACTGAATTCTTCCAAATAAAATTTATTTTCACCTTTGTTTTCAACTAAAATTGACTTCTCGCCACTGATCCGCGTTGTTCACGGCTATTTATGCAATATTTCATAGCTAAAGTAAATATTCCTAATTTGTGTCTTTTTCTCAAAACTGAATTCTTCCAACTAAAATTTATTTTCACCTTTTTTTTCAACTAAAATTGACTTCTCGCCACTGATCCGCGTTGTTCACGGCTATTTATATAATATTTCATAGCAAAAGTAAATATTCCTAATTTGTGTCTTTTTCTCAAAACTGAATTCTTCCAAATAAAATTTATTTTCACCTTTTTTTTCAACTAAAATTGACTTCTCGCCACTGATCAGCGTAGTTCACGGCAATTTATGCAATACTTCATAGCAAAAGAAAATATTCCTAATTTGTGTCTTTTTCTCAGAACTGAATTCTTCCAAATAAAATTTATTTTCACCTTTTTTTTCAACTAAAATTGACTTCTCGCCACTGATCAGCGTAGTTCACGGCTATTTATGCAATATTTCATAGCAAAAGTAAATATTCCTAATTTGTGTCTTTTTCTCAGAACTGAATTCTTCCAAATAAAATTTATTTTCACCTTTTTTTTCAACTAAAATTGACTTCTCGCCACTGATCAGCGTAGTTCACGGCTATTTATGCAATATTTCATAGCAAAAGTAAATATTCCTAATTTGTGTCTTTTTCTCAGAACTGAATTCTTCCAAATAAAATTTATTTTCACCGTTTGTTTTCAACTAAAATTGACTTCTCGCCACTGATCAGCGTAGTTCACGGCTATTTATGCAATATTTCATAGCAAAAGTAAATATTCCTAATTTGTGTCTTTTTCTCAAAACTGAATTCTTCCAAATAAAATTTATTTTCACCTTTTTTTTCAACTAAAATTGACTTCTCGCCACTGATCAGCGTAGTTCACGGCTATTTATGCAATATTTCAAGCAAAAGTAAATATTCCTAATTTGTGTCTTTTTCTCAAAACTGAATTCTTCCAAATAAAATATATTTTCACCTTTTTTTTCAACTAAAATTGACTTCTCGCCACTGATCCGCGTTGTTCACGGCAATTTATGCAATATTTCATAGCAAAAGTAAATATTCCTAATTTGTGTCTTTTTCTCAAAACTGAATTCTTCCAAATAAAATTTATTTTCACCTTTTTTTTCAACTAAAATTGACTTCTCGCCACTGATCAGCGTAGTTAACGGCTATTTATGCAATATTTCATAGCAAAAGTAAATATTCCTAATTTGTGTCTTTTTCTCAAAACTGAATTCTTCCAAATAAAATTTATTTTCACCTTTTTTTTCAACTAAAATTGACTTCTCGCCACTGATCCGCGTTGTTCACGGCTATTTATGCAATATTTCATAGCAAAAGTAAATATTGCTAATTTGTGTCTTTTTCTCAGAACTGAATTCTTCCAAATAAAATTTATTTTCACCTTTTTTTTCAACTAAAATTGACTTCTCGCCACTGATCAGCGTAGTTCACGGCAATTTATGCAATATTTCATAGTAAAAGTAAATATTCCTAATTTGTGTCTTTTTCTCAGAACTGAATTCTTCCAAATAAAATTTATTTTCACCTTTTTTTTCAACTAAAATTGACTTCTCGCCACTGATCAGCGTAGTTCACGGCTATTTATGCAATATTTCATAGCAAAAGTAAATATTCCTAATGTGTGTCTTTTTCTCAGAACTGAATTCTTCCAAATAAAATTTATTTTCACCGTTTGTTTTCAACTAAAATTGACTTCTCGCCACTGATCAGCGTAGTTCACGGCTATTTATGCAATATTTCATAGCAAAAGTAAATATTCCTAATTTGTGTCTTTTTCTCAAAACTGAATTCTTCCAAATAAAATTTATTTTCACCTTTTTTTTCAACTAAAATTGACTTCTCGCCACTGATCAGCGTAGTTCACGGCTATTTATGCAATATTTCATAGCAAAAGTAAATATTCCTAATTTGTGTCTTTTTCTCAAAACTGAATTCTTCCAAATAAAATTTATTTTCACCTTTTTTTCAACTAAAATTGACTTCTCGCCACTGATCAGCGTAGTTCACGGCTATTTATGCAAGATTTCAAGCAAAAGTAAATATTCCTAATTTGTGTCTTTTTCTCAAAACTGAATTCTTCCAAATAAAATTTATTTTCACCTTTTTTTTCACCTAAAATTGACTTCTCGCCACTGATCAGCGTAGTGTACGGCTATTTATGCAATATTTCATAGCAAAAGTAAATATTCCTAATTTGTGTCTTATTCTCAAAACTGAATTCTTCCAAAGAAAATTTATTTTCACCTTTTTTTTCAACTAAAATTGACTTCTCGCCACTGATCCGCGTTGTTCACGGCAATTTATGCAATATTTCATAGCAAAAGTAAATATTGCTATTTTGTGTCTTTTTCTCAGAACTGAATTCTTCCAAATAAAATTTATTTTCACCTTTTTTTTCAACTAAAATTGACTTCTCGCAACTGATCAGCGTAGTTCACGGCAATTTATGCAATATTTCATAGCAAAAGTAAATATTGCTAATTTGTGTCTTTTTCTCAAAACTGAAATCTTCCAAATAAAATTTATTTTCACCTTTTTTTTCAACTAAAATTGACTTCTCGCCACTGATCAACGTAGTTCACGTTAATTTATGCAATATTTCATAGCAGAAGTAAATATTCCTAATTTGTGTCTTTTTCTCAAAACTGAATTCTTCCAAATAAAATTTATTTTCACCGTTTTTTTTCAACTAAAATTGACTTCTCGCCACTGATCCGCGTTGTTCACGGCTATTTATGCAATATTTCATAGCAAAAGTAAATATTCCTAATTTGTGTCTTTTTCTCAAAACTGAATTCTTCCAAATAAAATTTATTTTCACCTTTTTTTTCAACTAAAATTGACTTCTCGCCACTGATCCGCGTTGTTCACGGCAATTTATGCAATATTTCATAGCAAAAGTAAATATTCCTAATTTGTGTCTTTTTCTCAAAACTGAATTCTTCCAAATAAAATTTATTTTCACCTTTTTTTTCAACTAAAATTGACTTCTCGCCACTGATCAGCGTAGTTAACGGCTATTTATGCAATATTTCATAGCAAAGTAAATATTCCTAATTTGTGTCTTTTTCTCAAAACTGAATTCTTCCAAATAAAATTTATTTTCACCTTTTTTTTCAACTAAAATTGACTTCTCGCCACTGATCCGCGTTGTTCACGGCTATTTATGCAATATTTCATAGCAAAAGTAAATATTGCTAATTTGTGTCTTTTTCTCAGAACTGAATTCTTCCAAATAAAATTTATTTTCACCTTTTTTTTCAACTAAAATTGACTTCTCGCCACTGATCAGCGTAGTTCACGGCAATTTATGCAATATTTCATAGTAAAAGTAAATATTCCTAATTTGTGTCTTTTTCTCAGAACTGAATTCTTCCAAATAAAATTTATTTTCACCTTTTTTTCCAACTAAAATTGACTTCTCGCCACTGATCAGCGTAATTCACGGCTATTTATGCAATATTTCATAGCAAAAGTAAATATTCCTAATTTGTGTCTTTTTCTCAGAACTGAATTCTTCCAAATAAAATTTATTTTCACCGTTTGTTTTCAACTAAAATTGACTTCTCGCCACTGATCAGCGTAGTTCACGGCTATTTATGCAATATTTCATAGCAAAAGTAAATATTCCTAATTTGTGTCTTTTTCTCAAAACTGAATTCTTCCAAATAAAATTTATTTTCACCTTTTTTTTCAACTAAAATTGACTTCTCGCCACTGATCAGCGTTGTTCACGGCTATTTATGCAATATTTCAAGCAAAAGTAAATATTCCTAATTTGTGTCTTTTTCTCAAAACTGAATTCTTCCAAATAAAATTTATTTTCACCTTTTTTTTCAACTAAAATTGACTTCTCGCCACTGATCCGCGTTGTTCACGGCAATTTATGCAATATTTCATAGCAAAAGTAAATATTCTTAATTTGTGTCTTTTTCTCAAAACTGAATTCTTCCAAATATAATTTATTTTCACCTTTTTTTTCAACTAAAATGGACTTCTCGCCACTGATCCGCGTTGTTCACGGCTATTTATGCAATATTTCATTGCAAAAGTAAATATTCCTAATTTGTGTCTTTTTCTCAGAACTGAATTCTTCCAAATAAAATTTATTTTCACCTTTTTTTTCAACTAAAATTGACTTCTCGCCACTGATCAGCGTAGTTCACGGCTATTTATGCAATATTTCATAGCAAAAGTAAATATTCCTAATTTGTGTCTTTTTCTCAAAACTGAATTCTTCCAAATAAAATTTATTTTCACCTTTTTTTTCAACTAAAATTGACTTCTCGCCACTGATCAGCGTAGTTCATGGCTATTTATGCAAGATTTCAAGCAAAAGTAAATATTCCTAATTTGTGTCTTTTTCTCAAAACTGAATTCTTCCAAATAAAATTTATTTTCACCTTTTTTTTCAACTAAAATTGACTTCTCGCCCCTGATCCGCGTTGTTCACTGCAATTTATGCAATATTTCATAGCAAAAGTAAATATTCCTAATTTGTGTCTTTTTCTCAGAACTGAATTCTTCCAAATAAAATTTATTTTCACCTTTTTTTTCAACTAAAATTGACTTCTCGCCACTGATCAGCGTAGTTTACGGCTATTTATGCAATATTTCATAGCAAAAGTAAATATTCCTAATTTGTGTCTTTTTCTCAGAACTGAATTCTTCCAAATAAAATTTATTTTCACCTTTTTTTTCAACTAAAATTGACTTCTCGCCACTGATCAGCGTAGTTCACGGCTATTTATGCCATATTTCATAGCAAAAGTAAATATTCCTAATTTGTGTCTTTTTCTCAAAACTGAATTCTTCCAAATAAAATTTATTTTCACCTTATTTTTCAACTAAAATTGACTTCTCGCCACTGATCAGCGTAGTTCATGGCTATTTATAAAATATTTCAAGCAAAAGTAAATATTCCTAATTTGTGTCTTTTTCTCAAAACTGAATTCTTCCAAATAAAATTTATTTTCACCTTTTTTTTCAACTAAAATTGACTTCTCGCCCCTGATCCGCGTTGTTCACGGCAATTTATGCAATATTTCATAGCAAAAGTAAATATTCCTAATTTGTGTCTTTTTCTCAAAACTGAATTCTTCCAAATAAAATTTATTTTCACCTTTTTTTTTAACTAAAATTGACTTCTCGCCACTGATCAGCGTAGTTCACGGCTATTTATGCAATATTTCATAGCAAAAGTAAATATTCCTAATTTGTGTTTTTTTCTCAAAACTGAATTCTTCCAAATAAAATTTATTTTCACCTTTTTTTTCAACTAAAATTGACTTCTCGCCACTGATCCGCGTTGTTCACGGCAATTTATGCAATATTTCATAGCAAAAGTAAATATTCCTAATTTGTGTCTTTTTCTCAGAACTGAATTCTTCCAAATAAAATTTATTTTCACCTTTTTTTTCAACTAAAATTGACTTCTCGCCAATGATCCGCGTTGTTCACGGCTATTTATGCAATATTTCATAGCAAAAGTAAATATTCCTAATTTGTGTCTTTTTCTCAGAACTGAATTCTTCCAAATAAAATTTATTTTCACCTTTTTTTTTAACTAAAATTGACTTCTCGCCACTGATCCGAGTTGTTCACGGCTATTTATGCAATATTTCATAGCAAAAGTAAATATTCCTAATTTGTGTCTTTTTCTCAAAACTGAATTCTTCCAAATAAAATTTATTTTCACCTTTTTTTTCAACTAAAATTGACTTCTCGCCACTGATCCGCGTTGTTCACGGCTATTTATGCAATATTTCATAGCAAAAGTAAATATTCCTAATTTGTGTCTTTTTCTCAAAACTGAATTCTTCCAAATAAAATTTATTTTCACCTTTTTTTTCAACTAAAATTGACTTCTCGCCACTGATCCGCGTTGTTCACGGCAATTTATGCAATATTTCATAGCAAAAGTAAATATTCCTAATTTGTGTCTTTTTCTCAGAACTGAATTCTTCCAAATAAAATTTATTTTCACCTTTTTTTTTCAACTAAAATTGACTTCTCGCCACTGATCCGCGTTGTTCACGGCTATTTATGCAATATTTCATAGCAAAAGTAAATATTCCTAATTTGTGTCTTTTTCTCAGAACTGAATTCTTCCAAATAAAATTTATTTTCACCTTTTTTTTTAACTAAAATTGACTTCTCGCCACTGATCCGCGTTGTTCACGGCTATTTATGCAATATTTCAAAGCAAAAGTAAATATTCCTAATTTGTGTCTTTTTCTCAAAACTGAATTCTTCCAAATAAAATTTATTTTCACCTTTTTTTTCAACTAAAATTGAACTCTCGCCACTGATCAGCGTAGTTCACGGCTATTTATGCAATATTTCATAGCAAAAGTAAATATTCCTAATTTGTGTCTTTTTCTCAAAACTGAATTCTTCCAAATAAAATTTATTTTCACCTTTTTTTTCAACTAAAATTGACTTCTCGCCACTGATCAGCGTAGTTCACGGCAATTTATGCAATACTTCATAGCAAAAGAAAATATTCCTAATTTGTGTCTTTTTCTCAGAACTGAATTCTTCCAAATAAAATTTATTTTCACCTTTTTTTTCAACTAAAATTGACTTCTCGCCACTGATCAGCGTAGTTCATGGCTATTTATGCAAGATTTCAAGCAAAAGTAAATATTCCTAATTTGTGTCTTTTTCTCAAAACTGAATTCTTCCAAATAAAATTTATTTTCACCTTTTTTTTCAACTAAAATTGACTTCTCGCCCCTGATCCGCGTTGTTCACTGCAATTTATGCAATATTTCATAGCAAAAGTAAATATTCCTAATTTGTGTCTTTTTCTCAGAACTGAATTCTTCCAAATAAAATTTATTTTCACCTTTTTTTTCAACTAAAATTGACTTCTCGCCACTGATCAGCGTAGTTTACGGCTATTTATGCAATATTTCATAGCAAAAGTAAATATTCCTAATTTGTGTCTTTTTCTCAGAACTGAATTCTTCCAAATAAAATTTATTTTCACCTTTTTTTTCAACTAAAATTGACTTCTCGCCACTGATCAGCGTAGTTCACGGCTATTTATGCCATATTTCATAGCAAAAGTAAATATTCCTAATTTGTGTCTTTTTCTCAAAACTGAATTCTTCCAAATAAAATTTATTTTCACCTTATTTTTCAACTAAAATTGACTTCTCGCCACTGATCAGCGTAGTTCATGGCTATTTATAAAATATTTCAAGCAAAAGTAAATATTCCTAATTTGTGTCTTTTTCTCAAAACTGAATTCTTCCAAATAAAATTTATTTTCACCTTTTTTTTCAACTAAAATTGACTTCTCGCCCCTGATCCGCGTTGTTCACGGCAATTTATGCAATATTTCATAGCAAAAGTAAATATTCCTAATTTGTGTCTTTTTCTCAAAACTGAATTCTTCCAAATAAAATTTATTTTCACCTTTTTTTTTAACTAAAATTGACTTCTCGCCACTGATCAGCGTAGTTCACGGCTATTTATGCAATATTTCATAGCAAAAGTAAATATTCCTAATTTGTGTTTTTTTCTCAAAACTGAATTCTTCCAAATAAAATTTATTTTCACCTTTTTTTTCAACTAAAATTGACTTCTCGCCACTGATCCGCGTTGTTCACGGCAATTTATGCAATATTTCATAGCAAAAGTAAATATTCCTAATTTGTGTCTTTTTCTCAGAACTGAATTCTTCCAAATAAAATTTATTTTCACCTTTTTTTTCAACTAAAATTGACTTCTCGCCAATGATCCGCGTTGTTCACGGCTATTTATGCAATATTTCATAGCAAAAGTAAATATTCCTAATTTGTGTCTTTTTCTCAGAACTGAATTCTTCCAAATAAAATTTATTTTCACCTTTTTTTTTAACTAAAATTGACTTCTCGCCACTGATCCGAGTTGTTCACGGCTATTTATGCAATATTTCATAGCAAAAGTAAATATTCCTAATTTGTGTCTTTTTCTCAAAACTGAATTCTTCCAAATAAAATTTATTTTCACCTTTTTTTTCAACTAAAATTGACTTCTCGCCACTGATCCGCGTTGTTCACGGCTATTTATGCAATATTTCATAGCAAAAGTAAATATTCCTAATTTGTGTCTTTTTCTCAAAACTGAATTCTTCCAAATAAAATTTATTTTCACCTTTTTTTTCAACTAAAATTGACTTCTCGCCACTGATCCGCGTTGTTCACGGCAATTTATGCAATATTTCATAGCAAAAGTAAATATTCCTAATTTGTGTCTTTTTCTCAGAACTGAATTCTTCCAAATAAAATTTATTTTCACCTTTTTTTTTCAACTAAAATTGACTTCTCGCCACTGATCCGCGTTGTTCACGGCTATTTATGCAATATTTCATAGCAAAAGTAAATATTCCTAATTTGTGTCTTTTTCTCAGAACTGAATTCTTCCAAATAAAATTTATTTTCACCTTTTTTTTTAACTAAAATTGACTTCTCGCCACTGATCCGCGTTGTTCACGGCTATTTATGCAATATTTCAAAGCAAAAGTAAATATTCCTAATTTGTGTCTTTTTCTCAAAACTGAATTCTTCCAAATAAAATTTATTTTCACCTTTTTTTTCAACTAAAATTGAACTCTCGCCACTGATCAGCGTAGTTCACGGCTATTTATGCAATATTTCATAGCAAAAGTAAATATTCCTAATTTGTGTCTTTTTCTCAAAACTGAATTCTTCCAAATAAAATTTATTTTCACCTTTTTTTTCAACTAAAATTGACTTCTCGCCACTGATCAGCGTAGTTCACGGCAATTTATGCAATACTTCATAGCAAAAGAAAATATTCCTAATTTGTGTCTTTTTCTCAGAACTGAATTCTTCCAAATAAAATTTATTTTCACCTTTTTTTTCAACTAAAATTGACTTCTCGCCACTGATCAGCGTAGTTCACGGCTATTTATGCAATATTTCATAGCAAAAGTAAATATTCCTAATTTGTGTCTTTTTCTCAGAACTGAATTCTTCCAAATAAAATTTATTTTCACCGTTTGTTTTCAACTAAAATTGACTTCTCGCCACTGATCAGCGTAGTTCACGGCTATTTATGCAATATTTCATAGCAAAAGTAAATATTCCTAATTTGTGTCTTTTTCTCAAAACTGAATTCTTCCAAATAAAATTTATTTTCACCTTTTTTTTCAACTAAAATTGACTTCTCGCCACTGATCAGCGTAGTTCACGGCTATTTATGCAATATTTCAAGCAAAAGTAAATATTCCTAATTTGTGTCTTTTTCTCAAAACTGAATTCTTCCAAATAAAATTTATTTTCACCTTTTTTTTCAACTAAAATTGACTTCTCGCCACTGATCCGCGTTGTTCACGGCAATTTATGCAATATTTCATAGCAAAAGTAAATATTCCTAATTTGTGTCTTTTTCTCAAAACTGAATTCTTCCAAATAAAATTTATTTTCACCTTTTTTTTCAACTAAAATTGACTTCTCGCCACTGATCAGCGTAGTTAACGGCTATTTATGCAATATTTCATAGCAAAAGTAAATATTCCTAATTTTTGTCTTTTTCTCAAAACTGAATTCTTCCAAATAAAATTTATTTTCACCTTTTTTTTCAACTAAAATTGACTTCTCGCCACTGATCCGCGTTGTTCACGGCTATTTATGCAATATTTCATAGCAAAAGTAAATATTGCTAATTTGTGTCTTTTTCTCAGAACTGAATTCTTCCAAATAAAATTTATTTTCACCTTTTTTTTCAACTAAAATTGACTTCTCGCCACTGATCAGCGTAGTTCACGGCAATTTATGCAATATTTCATAGTAAAAGTAAATATTCCTAATTTGTGTCTTTTTCTCAGAACTGAATTCTTCCAAATAAAATTTATTTTCACCTTTTTTTTCAACTAAAATTGACTTCTCGCCACTGATCAGCGTAGTTCACGGCTATTTATGCAATATTTCATAGCAAAAGTAAATATTCCTAATTTGTGTCTTTTTCTCAGAACTGAATTCTTCCAAATAAAATTTATTTTCACCGTTTGTTTTCAACAAAAATTACTTCTCGCCACTGATCAGCGTAGTTCACGGCTATTTATGCAATATTTCATAGCAAAAGTAAATATTCCTAATTTGTGTCTTTTTCTCAAAACTGAATTCTTCCAAATAAAATTTATTTTCACCTTTTTTTTCAACTAAAATTGACTTCTCGCCACTGATCAGCGTTGTTCACGGCTATTTATGCAATATTTCAAGCAAAAGTAAATATTCCTAATTTGTGTCTTTTTCTCAAAACTGAATTCTTCCAAATAAAATTTATTTTCACCTTTTTTTTCAACTAAAATTGACTTCTCGCCACTGATCCGCGTTGTTCACGGCAATTTATGCAATATTTCATAGCAAAAGTAAATATTCTTAATTTGTGTCTTTTTCTCCAAACTGAATTCTTCCAAATAAAATGTATTTTCACCTTTTTTTTCAACTAAAATTGACTTCTCGCCACTGATCCGCGTTGTTCACGGCTATTTATGCAATATTTCATTGCAAAAGTAAATATTCCTAATTTGTGTCTTTTTCCCAGAACTGAATTCTTCCAAATAAAATTTATTCTCACCTTTTTTTTCAACTAAAATTGACTTCTCGCCACTGATCAGCGTAGTTCACGGCTATTTATGCAATATTTCATAGCAAAAGTAAATATTCCTAATTTGTGTCTTTTTCTCAAAACTGAATTCTTCCAAATAAAATTTATTTTCACCTTTTTTTTCAACTAAAATTGACTTCTCGCCACTGATCAGCGTAGTTCACGGCTATTTATGCAAGATTTCAAGCAAAAGTAAATATTCCTAATTTGTGTCTTTTTCTCAAAACTGAATTCTTCCAAATAAAATTTATTTTCACCTTTTTTTTCAACTAAAATTGACTTCTCGCCACTGATCAGCGTAGTGTACGGCTATTTATGCAATATTTCATAGCAAAAGTAAATATTCCTAATTTGTGTCTTTTTCTCAAAACTGAATTCTTCCAAATAAAATTTATTTTCACCTTTTTTTTCAACTAAAATTGACTTCTCGCCACTGATCCGCGTTGTTCACGGCTATTTATGCAATATTTCATAGCAAAAGTAAATATTCCTAATTTGTGTCTTTTTCTCAGAACTGAATTCTTCCAAATAAAATTTATTTTCACCTTTTTTTTCAACTAAAATTGACTTCTCGCCACTGATCAGCGTAGTTCACGGCAATTTATGCAATATTTCATAGCAAAAGTAAATATTGCTAATTTGTGTCTTTTTCTCAAAACTGAATTCTTCCAAATAAAATTTATTTTCACCTTTTTTTTCAACTAAAATTGACTTCTCGCCACTGATCAACGTAGTTCACGTTAATTTATGCAATATTTCATAGCAGAAGTAAATATTCCTAATTTGTGTCTTTTTCTCAAAACTGAATTCTTCCAAATAAAATTTATTTTCACCGTTTTTTTTCAACTAAAATTGACTTCTCGCCACTGATCCGCGTTGTTCACGGCTATTTATGCAATATTTCATAGCAAAAGTAAATATTCCTAATTTGTGTCTTTTTCTCAAAACTGAATTCTTCCAAATAAAATTTATTTTCACCTTTTTTTTCAACTAAAATTGACTTCTCGCCACTGATCCGCGTTGTTCACGGCAATTTATGCAATATTTCATAGCAAAAGTAAATATTCCTAATTTGTGTCTTTTTCTCAAAACTGAATTCTTCCAAATAAAATTTATTTTCACCTTTTTTTTCAACTAAAATTGACTTCTCGCCACTGATCAGCGTAGTTAACGGCTATTTATGCAATATTTCATAGCAAAAGTAAATATTCCTAATTTGTGTCTTTTTCTCAAAACTGAATTCTTCCAAATAAAATTTATTTTCACCTTTTTTTTCAACTAAAATTGACTTCTCGCCACTGATCCGCGTTGTTCACGGCTATTTATGCAATATTTCATAGCAAAAGTAAATATTGCTAATTTGTGTCTTTTTCTCAGAACTGAATTCTTCCAAATAAAATTTATTTTCACCTTTTTTTTCAACTAAAATTGACTTCTCGCCACTGATCAGCGTAGTTCACGGCAATTTATGCAATATTTCATAGTAAAAGTAAATATTCCTAATTTGTGTCTTTTTCTCAGAACTGAATTCTTCCAAATAAAATTTATTTTCACCTTTTTTTTCAACTAAAATTGACTTCTCGCCACTGATCAGCGTAATTCACGGCTATTTATGCAATATTTCATAGCAAAAGTAAATATTCCTAATTTGTGTCTTTTTCTCAGAACTGAATTCTTCCAAATAAAATTTATTTTCACCGTTTGTTTTCAACTAAAATTGACTTCTCGCCACTGATCAGCGTAGTTCACGGCTATTTATGCAATATTTCATAGCAAAAGTAAATATTCCTAATTTGTGTCTTTTTCTCAAAACTGAATTCTTCCAAATAAAATTTATTTTCACCTTTTTTTTCAACTAAAATTGACTTCTCGCCACTGATCAGCGTTGTTCACGGCTATTTATGCAATATTTCAAGCAAAAGTAAATATTCCTAATTTGTGTCTTTTTCTCAAAACTGAATTCTTCCAAATAAAATTTATTTTCACCTTTTTTTTCAACTAAAATTGACTTCTCGCCACTGATCCGCGTTGTTCACGGCAATTTATGCAATATTTCATAGCAAAAGTAAATATTCTTAATTTGTGTCTTTTTCTCAAAACTGAATTCTTCCAAATAAAATTTATTTTCACCTTTTTTTTCAACTAAAATTGACTTCTCGCCACTGATCCGCGTTGTTCACGGCTATTTATGCAATATTTCATTGCAAAAGTAAATATTCCTAATTTGTGTCTTTTTCTCAGAACTGAATTCTTCCAAATAAAATTTATTTTCACCTTTTTTTTCAACTAAAATTGACTTCTCGCCACTGATCAGCGTAGTTCACGGCTATTTATGCAATATTTCATAGCAAAAGTAAATATTCCTAATTTGTGTCTTTTTCTCAAAACTGAATTCTTCCAAATAAAATTTATTTTCACCTTTTTTTTCAACTAAAATTGACTTCTCGCCACTGATCAGCGTAGTTCACGGCTATTTATGCAAGATTTCAAGCAAAAGTAAATATTCCTAATTTGTGTCTTTTTCTCAAAACTGAATTCTTCCAAATAAAATTTATTTTCACCTTTTTTTTCAACTAAAATTGACTTCTCGCCCCTGATCCGCGTTGTTCACTGCAATTTATGCAATATTTCATAGCAAAAGTAAATATTCCTAATTTGTGTCTTTTTCTCAGAACTGAATTCTTCCAAATAAAATTTATTTTCACCTTTTTTTTCAACTAAAATTGACTTCTCGCCACTGATCAGCGTAGTTTACGGCTATTTATGCAATATTTCATAGCAAAAGTAAATATTCCTAATTTGTGTCTTTTTCTCAGAACTGAATTCTTCCAAATAAAATTTATTTTCACCTTTTTTTTCAACTAAAATTGACTTCTCGCCACTGATCAGCGTAGTTTACGGCTATTTATGCAATATTTCATAGCAAAAGTAAATATTCCTAATTTGTGTCTTTTTCTCAGAACTGAATTCTTCCAAATAAAATTTATTTTCACCTTTTTTTTCAACTAAAATTGACTTCTCGCCACTGATCAGCGTAGTTCACGGCTATTTATGCCATATTTCATAGCAAAAGTAAATATTCCTAATTTGTGTCTTTTTCTCAAAACTGAATTCTTCCAAATAAAATTTATTTTCACCTTATTTTTCAACTAAAATTGACTTCTCGCCACTGATCAGCGTAGTTCATGGCTATTTATAAAATATTTCAAGCAAAAGTAAATATTCCTAATTTGTGTCTTTTTCTCAAAACTGAATTCTTCCAAATAAAATTTATTTTCACCTTTTTTTTCAACTAAAATTGACTTCTCGCCCCTGATCCGCGTTGTTCACGGCAATTTATGCAATATTTCATAGCAAAAGTAAATATTCCTAATTTGTGTCTTTTTCTCAAAACTGAATTCTTCCAAATAAAATTTATTTTCACCTTTTTTTTTAACTAAAATTGACTTCTCGCCACTGATCAGCGTAGTTCACGGCTATTTATGCAATATTTCATAGCAAAAGTAAATATTCCTAATTTGTGTTTTTTTCTCAAAACTGAATTCTTCCAAATAAAATTTATTTTCACCTTTTTTTTCAACTAAAATTGACTTCTCGCCACTGATCCGCGTTGTTCACGGCAATTTATGCAATATTTCATAGCAAAAGTAAATATTCCTAATTTGTGTCTTTTTCTCAGAACTGAATTCTTCCAAATAAAATTTATTTTCACCTTTTTTTTTAACTAAAATTGACTTCTCGCCAATGATCCGCGTTGTTCACGGCTATTTATGCAATATTTCATAGCAAAAGTAAATATTCCTAATTTGTGTCTTTTTCTCAGAACTGAATTCTTCCAAATAAAATTTATTTTCACCTTTTTTTTTAACTAAAATTGACTTCTCGCCACTGATCCGCGTTGTTCACGGCTATTTATGCAATATTTCATAGCAAAAGTAAATATTCCTAATTTGTGTCTTTTTCTCAAAACTGAATTCTTCCAAATAAAATTTATTTCACCTTTTTTTTCAACTAAAATTGACTTCTCGCCACTGATCCGCGTTGTTCACGGCAATTTATGCAATATTTCATAGCAAAAGTAAATATTCCTAATTTGTGTCTTTTTCTCAGAACTGAATTCTTCCAAATAAAATTTATTTTCACCTTTTTTTTTAACTAAAATTGACTTCTCGCCAATGATCCGCGTTGTTCACGGCAATTTATGCAATATTTCATAGCAAAAGTAAATATTCCTAATTTGTGTCTTTTTCTCAGAACTGAATTCTTCCAAATAAAATTTATTTTCACCTTTTTTTTTAACTAAAATTGACTTCTCGCCACTGATCCGCGTTGTTCACGGCTATTTATGCAATATTTCATAGCAAAAGTAAATATTCCTAATTTGTGTCTTTTTCTCAGAACTGAATTCTTCCAAATAAAATTTATTTTCACCTTTTTTTTCAACTAAAATTGACTTCTCGCCACTGATCCGCGTTGTTCACGGCTATTTATGCAATATTTCATAGCAAAAGTAAATATTCCTAATTTGTGTCTTTTTCTCAGAACTGAATTCTTCCAAATAAAATTTATTTTCACCTTTTTTTTTAACTAAAATTGACTTCTCGCCACTGATCCGCGTTGTTCACGGCTATTTATGCAATATTTCATAGCAAAAGTAAATATTCCTAATTTGTGTCTTTTTCTCAAAACTGAATTCTTCCAAATAAAATTTATTTTCACCTTTTTTTCAACTAAAATTGACTTCTCGCAACTGATCCGCGTTGTTCACGGCAATTTATGCAATATTTCATAGCAAAAGTAAATATTCCTAATTTGTGTCTTTTTCTCAGAACTGAATTCTTCCAAATAAAATTTATTTTCACCTTTTTTTTCAACTAAAATTGAACTCTCGCCACTGATCAGCGTAGTTCACGGCTATTTATGCAATATTTCATAGCAAAAGTAAATATTCCTAATTTGTGTCTTTTTCTCAAAACTGAATTCTTCCAAATAAAATTTATTTTCACCTTTTTTTTCAACTAAAATTGACTTCTCGCCACTGATCCGCGTTGTTCACGGCAATTTATGCAATATTTCATAGCAAAAGTAAATATTCCTAATTTGTGTCTTTTTCTCAAAACTGAATTCTTCCAAATAAAATTTATTTTCACCTTTTTTTTCAACTAAAATTGACTTCTCGCCACTGATCCGCGTTGTTCACGGCTATTTATGCAATATTTCATAGCTAAAGTAAATATTCCTAATTTGTGTCTTTTTCTCAAAACTGAATTCTTCCAACTAAAATTTATTTTCACCTTTTTTTTCAACTAAAATTAACTTCTCGCCACTGATCCGCGTTGTTCACGGCTATTTATATAATATTTCATAGCAAAAGTAAATATTCCTAATTTGTGTCTCTTTCTCAAAACTTAATTCTTCCAAATAAAATTTATTTTCACCTTTTTTTTCAACTAAAATTGACTTTTCGCCACTGATCAGCGTAGTTCACGGCAATTTATGCAATACTTCATAGCAAAAGAAAATATTCCTAATTTGTGTCTTTTTCTCAGAACTGAATTCTTCCAAATAAAATTTATTTTCACCTTTTTTTTCAACTAAAATTGACTTCTCGCCCCTGATCCGCGTTGTTCACGGCAATTTATGCAATATTTCATAGCAAAAGTAAATATTCCTAATTTGTGTCTTTTTCTCAAAACTGAATTCTTCCAAATAAAATTTATTTTCACCTTTTTTTTCAACTAAAATTGACTTCTCGCCACTGATCAGCGTAGTTCACGGCTATTTATGCAATATTTCATAGCAAAAGTAAATATTCCTAATTTGTGTCTTTTTCTCAGAACTGAATTCTTCCAAATAAAATTTATTTTCACCGTTTGTTTTCAACTAAAATTGACTTCTCGCCACTGATCAGCGTAGTTCACGGCAATTTATGCAATATTTCATAGCAAAAGTAAATATTCCTAATTTGTGTCTTTTTCTCAAAACTGAATTCTTCCAAATAAAATTTATTTTCACCGCTTTTTTTCAACTAAAATTGACTTCTCGCCACTGATCAGCGTAGTTCACGGCTATTTATGCAATATTTCAAGCAAAAGTAAATATTCCTAATTTGTGTCTTTTTCTCAAAACTGAATTCTTCCAAATAAAATTTATTTTCACCTTTTTTTTCAACTAAAATTGACTTCTCGCCACTGATCCGCGTTGTTCACGGCAATTTATGCAATATTTCATAGCAAAAGTAAATATTCCTAATTTGTGTCTTTTTCTCAAAACTGAATTCTTCCAAATAAAATTTATTTTCACCTTTTTTTTCAACTAAAATTGACTTCTCGCCACTGATCAGCGTAGTTAACGGCTATTTATGCAATATTTCATAGCAAAAGTAAATATTCCTAATTTTTGTCTTTTTCTCAAAACTGAATTCTTCCAAATAAAATTTATTTTCACCTTTTTTTTCAACTAAAATTGACTTCTCGCCACTGATCCGCGTTGTTCACGGCTATTTATGCAATATTTCATAGCAAAAGTAAATATTGCTAATTTGTGTCTTTTTCTCAGAACTGAATTCTTCCAAATAAAATTTATTTTCACCTTTTTTTTCAACTAAAATTGACTTCTCGCCACTGATCCGCGTTGTTCACGGCAATTTATGCAATATTTCATAGCAAAAGTAAATATTCCTAATTTGTGTCTTTTTCTCAGAACTGAATTCTTCCAAATAAAATTTATTTTCACCTTTTTTTTCAACTAAAATTGACTTCTCGCCACTGATCCGCGTTGTTCACGGCTATTTATGCAATATTTCATAGCAAAAGTAAATATTCCTAATTTGTGTCTTTTTCTCAGAACTGAATTCTTCCAAATAAAATTTATTTTCACCTTTTTTTTTAACTAAAATTGACTTCTCGCCACTGATCCGCGTTGTTCACGGCTATTTATGCAATATTTCATAGCAAAAGTAAATATTCCTAATTTGTGTCTTTTTCTCAAAACTGAATTCTTCCAAATAAAATTTATTTTCACCTTTTTTTTTAACTAAAATTGACTTCTCGCCACTGATCAGCGTAGTTCACGGCTATTTATGCAATATTTCATAGCAAAAGTAAATATTCCTAATTTGTGTTTTTTTCTCAAAACTGAATTCTTCCAAATAAAATTTATTTTCACCTTTTTTTTCAACTAAAATTGACTTCTCGCCACTGATCCGCGTTGTTCACGGCAATTTATGCAATATTTCATAGCAAAAGTAAATATTCCTAATTTGTGTCTTTTTCTCAGAACTGAATTCTTCCAAATAAAATTTATTTTCACCTTTTTTTTTAACTAAAATTGACTTCTCGCCAATGATCCGCGTTGTTCACGGCTATTTATGCAATATTTCATAGCAAAAGTAAATATTCCTAATTTGTGTCTTTTTCTCAGAACTGAATTCTTCCAAATAAAATTTATTTTCACCTTTTTTTTTAACTAAAATTGACTTCTCGCCACTGATCCGCGTTGTTCACGGCTATTTATGCAATATTTCATAGCAAAAGTAAATATTCCTAATTTGTGTCTTTTTCTCAAAACTGAATTCTTCCAAATAAAATTTATTTCACCTTTTTTTTCAACTAAAATTGACTTCTCGCCACTGATCCGCGTTGTTCACGGCAATTTATGCAATATTTCATAGCAAAAGTAAATATTCCTAATTTGTGTCTTTTTCTCAGAACTGAATTCTTCCAAATAAAATTTATTTTCACCTTTTTTTTCAACTAAAATTGACTTCTCGCCACTGATCCGCGTTGTTCACGGCTATTTATGCAATATTTCATAGCAAAAGTAAATATTCCTAATTTGTGTCTTTTTCTCAGAACTGAATTCTTCCAAATAAAATTTATTTTCACCTTTTTTTTTAACTAAAATTGACTTCTCGCCACTGATCCGCGTTGTTCACGGCTATTTATGCAATATTTCATAGCAAAAGTAAATATTGCTAATTTGTGTCTTTTTCTCAAAACTGAATTCTTCCAAATAAAATTTATTTTCACCTTTTTTTCAACTAAAATTGACTTCTCGCAACTGATCCGCGTTGTTCACGGCAATTTATGCAATATTTCATAGCAAAAGTAAATATTCCTAATTTGTGTCTTTTTCTCAGAACTGAATTCTTCCAAATAAAATTTATTTTCACCTTTTTTTTCAACTAAAATTGAACTCTCGCCACTGATCAGCGTAGTTCACGGCTATTTATGCAATATTTCATAGCAAAAGTAAATATTCCTAATTTGTGTCTTTTTCTCAAAACTGAATTCTTCCAAATAAAATTTATTTTCACCTTTTTTTTCAACTAAAATTGACTTCTCGCCACTGATCCGCGTTGTTCACGGCAATTTATGCAATATTTCATAGCAAAAGTAAATATTCCTAATTTGTGTCTTTTTCTCAAAACTGAATTCTTCCAAATAAAATTTATTTTCACCTTTTTTTTCAACTAAAATTGACTTCTCGCCACTGATCCGCGTTGTTCACGGCTATTTATGCAATATTTCATAGCTAAAGTAAATATTCCTAATTTGTGTCTTTTTCTCAAAACTGAATTCTTCCAACTAAAATTTATTTTCACCTTTTTTTTCAACTAAAATTAACTTCTCGCCACTGATCCGCGTTGTTCACGGCTATTTATATAATATTTCATAGCAAAAGTAAATATTCCTAATTTGTGTCTTTTTCTCAAAACTGAATTCTTCCAAATAAAATTTATTTTCACCCTTTTTTTCAACTAAAATTGACTTTTCGCCACTGATCAGCGTAGTTCACGGCAATTTATGCAATACTTCATAGCAAAAGAAAATATTCCTAATTTGTGTCTTTTTCTCAGAACTGAATTCTTCCAAATAAAATTTATTTTCACCTTTTTTTTCAACTAAAATTGACTTCTCGCCCCTGATCCGCGTTGTTCACGGCAATTTATGCAATATTTCATAGCAAAAGTAAATATTCCTAATTTGTGTCTTTTTCTCAAAACTGAATTCTTCCAAATAAAATTTATTTTCACCTTTTTTTTCAACTAAAATTGACTTCTCGCCACTGATCAGCGTAGTTCACGGCTATTTATGCAATATTTCATAGCAAAAGTAAATATTCCTAATTTGTGTCTTTTTCTCAGAACTGAATTCTTCCAAATAAAATTTATTTTCACCGTTTGTTTTCAACTAAAATTGACTTCTCGCCACTGATCAGCGTAGTTCACGGCAATTTATGCAATATTTCATAGCAAAAGTAAATATTCCTAATTTGTGTCTTTTTCTCAAAACTGAATTCTTCCAAATAAAATTTATTTTCACCGCTTTTTTTCAACTAAAATTGACTTCTCGCCACTGATCAGCGTAGTTCACGGCTATTTATGCAATATTTCAAGCAAAAGTAAATATTCCTAATTTGTGTCTTTTTCTCAAAACTGAATTCTTCCAAATAAAATTTATTTTCACCTTTTTTTTCAACTAAAATTGACTTCTCGCCACTGATCCGCGTTGTTCACGGCAATTTATGCAATATTTCATAGCAAAAGTAAATATTCCTAATTTGTGTCTTTTTCTCAAAACTGAATTCTTCCAAATAAAATTTATTTTCACCTTTTTTTTCAACTAAAATTGACTTCTCGCCACTGATCAGCGTAGTTAACGGCTATTTATGCAATATTTCATAGCAAAAGTAAATATTCCTAATTTTTGTCTTTTTCTCAAAACTGAATTCTTCCAAATAAAATTTATTTTCACCTTTTTTTTCAACTAAAATTGACTTCTCGCCACTGATCCGCGTTGTTCACGGCTATTTATGCAATATTTCATAGCAAAAGTAAATATTGCTAATTTGTGTCTTTTTCTCAGAACTGAATTCTTCCAAATAAAATTTATTTTCACCTTTTTTTTCAACTAAAATTGACTTCTCGCCACTGATCAGCGTAGTTCACGGCAATTTATGCAATATTTCATAGTAAAAGTAAATATTCCTAATTTGTGTCTTTTTCTCAGAACTGAATTCTTCCAAATAAAATTTATTTTCACCTTTTTTTTCAACTCAAATATACTTCTCGCCACTGATCAGCGTAGTTCACGGCTATTTATGCAATATTTCATAGCAAAAGTAAATATTCCTAATTTGTGTCTTTTTCTCAGAACTGAATTCTTCCAAATAAAATTTATTTTCACCGTTTGTTTTCAACTAAAATTGACTTCTCGCCACTGATCAGCGTAGTTCACGGCTATTTATGCAATATTTCATAGCAAAAGTAAATATTCCTAATTTGTGTCTTTTTCTCAAAACTGAATTCTTCCAAATAAAATTTATTTTCAGCTTTTTTTTCAACTAAAATTGACTTCTCGCCACTGATCAGCGTTGTTCACGGCTATTTATGCAATATTTCAAGCAAAAGTAAATATTCCTAATTTGTCTTTTTCTCAAAACTGAATTCTTCCAAATAAAATTTATTTTCACCTTTTTTTTCAACTAAAATTGACTTCTCGCCACTGATCCGCGTTGTTCACGGCAATTTATGCAATATTTCATAGCAAAAGTAAATATTCTTAATTTGTGTCTTTTTCTCCAAACTGAATTCTTCCAAATAAAATTTATTTTCACCTTTTTTTTCAACTAAAATTGACTTCTCGCCACTGATCCGCGTTGTTCACGGCTATTTATGCAATATTTCATTGCAAAAGTAAATATTCCTAATTTGTGTCTTTTTCTCAGAACTGAATTCTTCCAAATAAAATTTATTTTCACCTTTTTTTTCAACTAAAATTGACTTCTCGCCACTGATCAGCGTAGTTCACGGCTATTTATGCAATATTTCATAGCAAAAGTAAATATTCCTAATTTGTGTCTTTTTCTCAAAACTGAATTCTTCCAAATAAAATTTATTTTCACCTTTTTTTTCAACTAAAATTGACTTCTCGCCACTGATCAGCGTAGTTCACGGCTATTTATGCAAGATTTCAAGCAAAAGTAAATATTCCTAATTTGTGTCTTTTTTTCAAAACTGAATTCTTCCAAATAAAATTTATTTTCACCTTTTTTTTCAACTAAAATTGACTTCTCGCCACTGATCAGCGTAGTGTACGGCTATTTATGCAATATTTCATAGCAAAAGTAAATATTCCTAATTTGTGTCTTTTTCTCAAAACTGAATTCTTCCAAATAAAATTTATTTTCACCTTTTTTTTCAACTAAAATTGACTTCTCGCCACTGATCCGCGTTGTTCACGGCTATTTATGCAATATTTCATAGCAAAAGTAAATATTCCTAATTTGTGTCTTTTTCTCAGAACTGAATTCTTCCAAATAAAATTTATTTTCACCTTTTTTTTCAACTAAAATTGACCTCTCGCCACTGATCAGCGTAGTTCACGGCAATTTATGCAATATTTCATAGCAAAAGTAAATATTGCTAATTTGTGTCTTTTTCTCAAAACTGAATTCTTCCAAATAATATTTATTTTCACCTTTTTTTTCAACTAAAATTGACTTCTCGCCACTGATCAGCGTAGTTCACGGCAATTTATGCAATATTTCAAAGCAAAAGTAAATATCCCTAATTTGTGTCTTTTTCTCAGAACTGAATTCTTCCAAATAAAATTTATTTTCACCTTTTTTTTCAACTAAAATTGACTTCTCGCCACTGATCAGCGTAGTTCACGGCTATTTATGCAATATTTCATAGCAAAAGTAAATATTCCTAATTTGTGTCTTTTTCTCAGAACTGAATTCTTCCAAATAAAATTTATTTTCACCTTTTTTTTTAACTAAAATTGACTTCTCGCCACTGATCCGCGTTGTTCACGGCTATTTATGCAATATTTCATAGCAAAAGTAAATATTCCTAATTTGTGTCTTTTTCTCAAAACTGAATTCTTCCAAATAAAATTTATTTTCACCTTTTTTTTCAACTAAAATTGACTTCTCGCCACTGATCCGCGTTGTTCACGGCAATTTATGCAGTATTTCATAGCAAAAGTAAATATTCCTAATTTGTGTCTTTTTCTCAGAACTGAATTCTTCCAAATAAAATTTATTTTCACCTTTTTTTTCAACTAAAATCTACTTCTCGCCACTGATCCGCGTTGTTCACGGCTATTTATGCAATATTTCATAGCAAAAGTAAATATTGCTAATTTGTGTCTTTTTCTCAGAACTGAATTCTTCCAAATAAAATTTATTTTCACCTTTTTTTTCAACTAAAATTGACTTCTCGCCACTGATCAGCGTAGTTCACGGCAATTTATGCAATATTTCATAGTAAAAGTAAATATTCCTAATTTGTGTCTTTTTCTCAGAACTGAATTCTTCCAAATAAAATTTATTTTCACCTTTTTTTTCAACTAAAATTGACTTCTCGCCACTGATCAGCGTAGTTCACGGTTATTTATGCAATATTTCATAGCAAAAGTAAATATTCCTAATTTGTGTCTTTTTCTCAGAACTGAATTCTTCCAAATAAAATTTATTTTCACCGTTTGTTTTCAACTAAAATTGACTTCTCGCCACTGATCAGCGTAGTTAACGGCTATTTATGCAATATTTCATAGCAAAAGTAAATATTCCTAATTTGTGTCTTTTTCTCAAAACTGAATTCTTCCAAATAAAATTTATTTTCACCTTTTTTTTCAACTAAAATTGACTTCTCGCCACTGATCAGCGTTGTTCACGGCTATTTATGCAATATTTCAAGCAAAAGTAAATATTCCTAATTTGTGTCTTTTTCTCAAAACTGAATTCTTCCAAATAAAATTTATTTTCACCTTTTTTTTCAACTAAAATTGACTTCTCGCCACTGATCCGCGTTGTTCACGGCAATTTATGCAATATTTCATAGCAAAAGTAAATATTCTTAATTTGTGTCTTTTTCTCCAAACTGAATTCTTCCAAATAAAATTTATTTTCACCTTTTTTTTCAACTAAAATTGACTTCTCGCCACTGATCCGCGTTGTTCACGGCTATTTATGCAATATTTCATTGCAAAAGTAAATATTCCTAATTTGTGTCTTTTTCTCAGAACTGAATTCTTCCAAATAAAATTTATTTTCACCTTTTTTTTCAACTAAAATTGACTTCTCGCCACTGATCAGCGTAGTTCACGGCTATTTATGCAATATTTCATAGCAAAAGTAAATATTCCTAATTTGTGTCTTTTTCTCAAAACTGAATTCTTCCAAATAAAATTTATTTTCACCTTTTTTTTCAACTAAAATTGACTTCTCGCCACTGATCAGCGTAGTTCACGGCTATTTATGCAAGATTTCAAGCAAAAGTAAATATTCCTAATTTGTGTCTTTTTCTCAAAACTGAATTCTTCCAAATAAAATTTATTTTCACCTTTTTTTTCAACTAAAATTGACTTCTAGCCACTGATCAGCGTAGTGTACGGCTATTTATGAAATATTTCATAGCAAAAGTAAATATTCCTAATTTGTGTCTTTTTCTCAAAACTGAATTCTTCCAAATAAAATTTATTTTCACCTTTTTTTTCAACTAAAATTGACTTCTCGCCACTGATCCGCGTTGTTCACGGCTATTTATGCAATATTTCATAGCAAAAGTAAATATTCCTAATTTGTGTCTTTTTCTCAGAACTGAATTCTTCCAAATAAAATTTATTTTCACCTTTTTTTTCAACTAAAATTGACTTCTCGCCACTGATCAGCGTAGTTCACGGCAATTTATGCAATATTTCATAGCAAAAGTAAATATTGCTAATTTGTGTCTTTTTCTCAAAACTGAATTCTTCCAAATAATATTTATTTTCACCTTTTTTTTCAACTAAAATTGACTTCTCGCCACTGATCAGCGTAGTTCACGGCAATTTATGCAATATTTCAAAGCAAAAGTAAATATCCCTAATTTGTGTCTTTTTCTCAGAACTGAATTCTTCCAAATAAAATTTATTTTCACCTTTTTTTTCAACTAAAATTGACTTCTCGCCACTGATCAGCGTAGTTCACGGCTATTTATGCAATATTTCATAGCAAAAGTAAATATTCCTAATTTGTGTCTTTTTCTCAGAACTGAATTCTTCCAAATAAAATTTATTTTCACCTTTTTTTTTAAGTAAAATTGACTTCTCGCCACTGATCCGCGTTGTTCACGGCTATTTATGCAATATTTCATAGCAAAAGTAAATATTCCTAATTTGTGTCTTTTTCTCAAAACTGAATTCTTCCAAATAAAATTTATTTTCACCTTTTTTTTCAACTAAAATTGACTTCTCGCCACTGATCCGCGTTGTTCACGGCAATTTATGCAATATTTCATAGCAAAAGTAAATATTCCTAATTTGTGTCTTTTTCTCAGAACTGAATTCTTCCAAATAAAATTTATTTTCACCTTTTTTTTCAACTAAAATCTACTTCTCGCCACTGATCCGCGTTGTTCACGGCTATTTATGCAATATTTCATAGCAAAAGTAAATATTCCTAATTTGTGTCTTTTTCTCAGAACTGAATTCTTCCAAATAAAAATTATTTTCACCTTTTTTTTTAACTATAATTGACTTCTCGCCACTGATCCGCGTTGTTCACGGCTATTTATGCAATATTTCATAGCAAAAGTAAATATTCCTAATTTGTGTCTTTTTCTCAAAACTGAATTCTTCCAAATAAAATTTATTTTCACCTTTTTTTTCAACTAAAATTGACTTCTCGCCACTGATCCGCGTTGTTCACGGCAATTTATGCAATATTTCATAGCAAAAGTAAATATTCCTAATTTGTGTCTTTTTCTCAAAACTGAATTCTTCCAAATAAAATTTATTTTCACCTTTTTTTTCAGCTAAAATTGACTTCTCGCCACTGATCAGCGTAGTTAACGGCTATTTATGCAATATTTCATAGCAAAAGTAAATATTCCTAATTTGTGTCTTTTTCTCAAAACTGAATTCTTCCAAATAAAATTTATTTTCACCTTTTTTTTCAACTAAAATTGACTTCTCGCCACTGATCCGCGTTGTTCACGGCTATTTATGCAATATTTCATAGCAAAAGTAAATATTGCTAATTTGTGTCTTTTTCTCAGAACTGAATTCTTCCAAATAAAATTTATTTTCACCTTTTTTTTCAACTAAAATTGACTTCTCGCCACTGATCAGCGTAGTTCACGGCAATTTATGCAATATTTCATAGTAAAAGTAAATATTCCTAATTTGTGTCTTTTTCTCAGAACTGAATTCTTCCAAATAAAATTTATTTTCACCTTTTTTTTCAACTAAAATTGACTTCTCGCCACTGATCAGCGTAGTTCACGGTTATTTATGCAATATTTCATAGCAAAAGTAAATATTCCTAATTTGTGTCTTTTTCTCAGAACTGAATTCTTCCAAATAAAATTTATTTTCACCGTTTGTTTTCAACTAAAATTGACTTCTCGCCACTGATCAGCGTAGTTCACGGCTATTTATGCAATATTTCATAGCAAAAGTAAATATTCCTAATTTGTGTCTTTTTCTCAAAACTGAATTCTTCCAAATAAAATTTATTTTCACCTTTTTTTTCAACTAAAATTGACTTCTCGCCACTGATCAGCGTTGTTCACGGCTATTTATGCAATATTTCAAGCAAAAGTAAATATTCCTAATTTGTGTCTTTTTCTCAAAACTGAATTCTTCCAAATAAAATTTATTTTCACCTTTTTTTTCAACTAAAATTGACTTCTCGCCACTGATCCGCGTTGTTCACGGCAATTTATGCAATATTTCATAGCAAAAGTAAATATTCTTAATTTGTGTCTTTTTCTCAGAACTGAATTCTTCCAAATAAAATTTATTTTCACCTTTTTTTTCAACTAAAATTGACTTCTCGCCACTGATCAGCGTAGTTCACGGCTATTTATGCAATATTTCATAGCAAAAGTAAATATTCCTAATTTGTGTCTTTTTCTCAAAACTGAATTCTTCCAAATAAAATTTATTTTCACCTTTTTTTTCAACTAAAATTGACTTCTCGCCACTGATCAGCGTAGTTCACGGCTATTTATGCAAGATTTCAAGCAAAAGTAAATATTCCTAATTTGTGTCTTTTTCTCAAAACTGAATTCTTCCAAATAAAATTTATTTTCACCTTTTTTTTCAACTAAAATTGACTTCTCGCCACTGATCAGCGTAGTGTACGGCTATTTATGCAATATTTCATAGCAAAAGTAAATATTCCTAATTTGTGTCTTTTTCTCCAAACTGAATTCTTCCAAATAAAATTTATTTTCACCTTTTTTTTCAACTAAAATTGACTTCTCGCCACTGATCCACGTTGTTCACGGCTATTTATGCAATATTTCATAGCAAAAGTAAATATTCCTAATTTGTGTCTTTTTCTCAGAACTGAATTCTTCCAAATAAAATTTATTTTCACCTTTTTTTTCAACTAAAATTGACTTCTCGCCACTGATCAGCGTAGTTCACGGCAATTTATGCAATATTTCATAGCAAAAGTAAATATTCCTAATTTGTGTCTTTTTCTCAAAACTGAATTCTTCCAAATAAAATTTATTTTCACCTTTTTTTTCAACTAAAATTGACTTCTCGCCACTGATCCGCGTTGTTCACGGCTATTTATGCAATATTTCATTGCAAAAGTAAATATTCCTAATTTGTGTCTTTTTCTCAGAACTGAATTCTTCCAAATAAAATTTATTTTCACCTTTTTTTTCAACTAAAATTGACTTCTCGCCACTGATCAGCGTAGTTCACGGCTATTTATGCAATATTTCATAGCAAAAGTAAATATTCCTAATTTGTGTCTTTTTCTCAGAACTGAATTCTTCCAAATAAAATTTATTTTCACCTTTTTTTTTAACTAAAATTGACTTCTCGCCACTGATCCGCGTTGTTCACGGCTATTTATGCAATATTTCATAGCAAAAGTAAATATTCCTAATTTGTGTCTTTTTCTCAAAACTGAATTCTTCCAAATAAAATTTATTTTCACCTTTTTTTTCAACTAAAATTGACTTCTCGCCACTGATCCGCGTTGTTCACGGCAATTTATGCAGTATTTCATAGCAAAAGTAAATATTCCTAATTTGTGTCTTTTTCTCAGAACTGAATTCTTCCAAATAAAATTTATTTTCACCTTTTTTTTCAACTAAAATCTACTTCTCGCCACTGATCCGCGTTGTTCACGGCTATTTATGCAATATTTCATAGCAAAAGTAAATATTCCTAATTTGTGTCTTTTTCTCAGAACTGAATTCTTCCAAATAAAATTTATTTTCACCTTTTTTTTAACTAAAATTGACTTCTCGCCACTGATCCGCGTTGTTCACGGCTATTTATGCAATATTTCATAGCAAAAGTAAATATTCCTAATTTGTGTCTTTTTCTCAAAACTGAATTCTTCCAAATAAAATTTATTTTCACCTTTTTTTTCAACTAAAATTGACTTCTCGCCACTGATCCGCGTTGTTCACGGCAATTTATGCAATATTTCATAGCAAAAGTAAATATTCCTAATTTGTGTCTTTTTCTCAAAACTGAATTCTTCCAAATAAAATTTATTTTCACCTTTTTTTTCAGCTAAAATTGACTTCTCGCCACTGATCAGCGTAGTTAACGGCTATTTATGCAATATTTCATAGCAAAAGTAAATATTCCTAATTTGTGTCTTTTTCTCAAAACTGAATTCTTCCAAATAAAATTTATTTTCACCTTTTTTTTCAACTAAAATTGACTTCTCGCCACTGATCCGCGTTGTTCACGGCTATTTATGCAATATTTCATAGCAAAAGTAAATATTGCTAATTTGTGTCTTTTTCTCAGAACTGAATTCTTCCAAATAAAATTTATTTTCACCTTTTTTTTCAACTAAAATTGACTTCTCGCCACTGATCAGCGTAGTTCACGGCAATTTATGCAATATTTCATAGTAAAAGTAAATATTCCTAATTTGTGTCTTTTTCTCAGAACTGAATTCTTCCAAATAAAATTTATTTTCACCTTTTTTTTCAACTAAAATTGACTTCTCGCCACTGATCAGCGTAGTTCACGGTTATTTATGCAATATTTCATAGCAAAAGTAAATATTCCTAATTTGTGTCTTTTTCTCAGAACTGAATTCTTCCAAATAAAATTTATTTTCACCGTTTGTTTTCAACTAAAATTGACTTCTCGCCACTGATCAGCGTAGTTAACGGCTATTTATGCAATATTTCATAGCAAAAGTAAATATTCCTAATTTGTGTCTTTTTCTCAAAACTGAATTCTTCCAAATAAAATTTATTTTCACCTTTTTTTTCAACTAAAATTGACTTCTCGCCACTGATCAGCGTTGTTCACGGCTATTTATGCAATATTTCAAGCAAAAGTAAATATTCCTAATTTGTGTCTTTTTCTCAAAACTGAATTCTTCCAAATAAAATTTATTTTCACCTTTTTTTTCAACTAAAATTGACTTCTCGCCACTGATCCGCGTTGTTCACGGCAATTTATGCAATATTTCATAGCAAAAGTAAATATTCTTAATTTGTGTCTTTTTCTCCAAACTGAATTCTTCCAAATAAAATTTATTTTCACCTTTTTTTTCAACTAAAATTGACTTCTCGCCACTGATCCGCGTTGTTCACGGCTATTTATGCAATATTTCATTGCAAAAGTAAATATTCCTAATTTGTGTCTTTTTCTCAGAACTGAATTCTTCCAAATAAAATTTATTTTCACCTTTTTTTTCAACTAAAATTGACTTCTCGCCACTGATCAGCGTAGTTCACGGCTATTTATGCAATATTTCATAGCAAAAGTAAATATTCCTAATTTGTGTCTTTTTCTCAAAACTGAATTCTTCCAAATAAAATTTATTTTCACCTTTTTTTTCAACTAAAATTGACTTCTCGCCACTGATCAGCGTAGTTCACGGCTATTTATGCAAGATTTCAAGCAAAAGTAAATATTCCTAATTTGTGTCTTTTTCTCAAAACTGAATTCTTCCAAATAAAATTTATTTTCACCTTTTTTTTCAACTAAAATTGACTTCTAGCCACTGATCAGCGTAGTGTACGGCTATTTATGCAATATTTCATAGCAAAAGTAAATATTCCTAATTTGTGTCTTTTTCTCAAAACTGAATTCTTCCAAATAAAATTTATTTTCACCTTTTTTTTCAACTAAAATTGACTTCTCGCCACTGATCCGCGTTGTTCACGGCTATTTATGCAATATTTCATAGCAAAAGTAAATATTCCTAATTTGTGTCTTTTTCTCAGAACTGAATTCTTCCAAATAAAATTTATTTTCACCTTTTTTTTCAACTAAAATTGACTTCTCGCCACTGATCAGCGTAGTTCACGGCAATTTATGCAATATTTCATAGCAAAAGTAAATATTGCTAATTTGTGTCTTTTTCTCAAAACTGAATTCTTCCAAATAATATTTATTTTCACCTTTTTTTTCAACTAAAATTGACTTCTCGCCACTGATCAGCGTAGTTCACGGCAATTTATGCAATATTTCAAAGCAAAAGTAAATATCCCTAATTTGTGTCTTTTTCTCAGAACTGAATTCTTCCAAATAAAATTTATTTTCACCTTTTTTTTCAACTAAAATTGACTTCTCGCCACTGATCAGCGTAGTTCACGGCTATTTATGCAATATTTCATAGCAAAAGTAAATATTCCTAATTTGTGTCTTTTTCTCAGAACTGAATTCTTCCAAATAAAATTTATTTTCACCTTTTTTTTTAAGTAAAATTGACTTCTCGCCACTGATCCGCGTTGTTCACGGCTATTTATGCAATATTTCATAGCAAAAGTAAATATTCCTAATTTGTGTCTTTTTCTCAAAACTGAATTCTTCCAAATAAAATTTATTTTCACCTTTTTTTTCAACTAAAATTGACTTCTCGCCACTGATCCGCGTTGTTCACGGCAATTTATGCAATATTTCATAGCAAAAGTAAATATTCCTAATTTGTGTCTTTTTCTCAGAACTGAATTCTTCCAAATAAAATTTATTTTCACCTTTTTTTTCAACTAAAATCTACTTCTCGCCACTGATCCGCGTTGTTCACGGCTATTTATGCAATATTTCATAGCAAAAGTAAATATTCCTAATTTGTGTCTTTTTCTCAGAACTGAATTCTTCCAAATAAAAATTATTTTCACCTTTTTTTTTAACTATAATTGACTTCTCGCCACTGATCCGCGTTGTTCACGGCTATTTATGCAATATTTCATAGCAAAAGTAAATATTCCTAATTTGTGTCTTTTTCTCAAAACTGAATTCTTCCAAATAAAATTTATTTTCACCTTTTTTTTCAACTAAAATTGACTTCTCGCCACTGATCCGCGTTGTTCACGGCAATTTATGCAATATTTCATAGCAAAAGTAAATATTCCTAATTTGTGTCTTTTTCTCAAAACTGAATTCTTCCAAATAAAATTTATTTTCACCTTTTTTTTCAGCTAAAATTGACTTCTCGCCACTGATCAGCGTAGTTAACGGCTATTTATGCAATATTTCATAGCAAAAGTAAATATTCCTAATTTGTGTCTTTTTCTCAAAACTGAATTCTTCCAAATAAAATTTATTTTCACCTTTTTTTTCAACTAAAATTGACTTCTCGCCACTGATCCGCGTTGTTCACGGCTATTTATGCAATATTTCATAGCAAAAGTAAATATTGCTAATTTGTGTCTTTTTCTCAGAACTGAATTCTTCCAAATAAAATTTATTTTCACCTTTTTTTTCAACTAAAATTGACTTCTCGCCACTGATCAGCGTAGTTCACGGCAATTTATGCAATATTTCATAGTAAAAGTAAATATTCCTAATTTGTGTCTTTTTCTCAGAACTGAATTCTTCCAAATAAAATTTATTTTCACCTTTTTTTTCAACTAAAATTGACTTCTCGCCACTGATCAGCGTAGTTCACGGTTATTTATGCAATATTTCATAGCAAAAGTAAATATTCCTAATTTGTGTCTTTTTCTCAGAACTGAATTCTTCCAAATAAAATTTATTTTCACCGTTTGTTTTCAACTAAAATTGACTTCTCGCCACTGATCAGCGTAGTTCACGGCTATTTATGCAATATTTCATAGCAAAAGTAAATATTCCTAATTTGTGTCTTTTTCTCAAAACTGAATTCTTCCAAATAAAATTTATTTTCACCTTTTTTTTCAACTAAAATTGACTTCTCGCCACTGATCAGCGTTGTTCACGGCTATTTATGCAATATTTCAAGCAAAAGTAAATATTCCTAATTTGTGTCTTTTTCTCAAAACTGAATTCTTCCAAATAAAATTTATTTTCACCTTTTTTTTCAACTAAAATTGACTTCTCGCCACTGATCCGCGTTGTTCACGGCAATTTATGCAATATTTCATAGCAAAAGTAAATATTCTTAATTTGTGTCTTTTTCTCCAAACTGAATTCTTCCAAATAAAATTTATTTTCACCTTTTTTTTCAACTAAAATTGACTTCTCGCCACTGATCCGCGTTGTTCACGGCTATTTATGCAATATTTCATTGCAAAAGTAAATATTCCTAATTTGTGTCTTTTTCTCAGAACTGAATTCTTCCAAATAAAATTTATTTTCACCTTTTTTTTCAACTAAAATTGACTACTCGCCACTGATCAGCGTAGTTCACGGCTATTTATGCAATATTTCATAGCAAAAGTAAATATTCCTAATTTGTGTCTTTTTCTCAAAACTGAATTCTTCCAAATAAAATTTATTTTCACCTTTTTTTTCAACTAAAATTGACTTCTCGCCACTGATCAGCGTAGTTCACGGCTATTTATGCAAGATTTCAAGCAAAAGTAAATATTCCTAATTTGTGTCTTTTTCTCAAAACTGAATTCTTCCAAATAAAATTTATTTTCACCTTTTTTTTCAACTAAAATTGACTTCTCGCCACTGATCAGCGTAGTGTACGGCTATTTATGCAATATTTCATAGCAAAAGTAAATATTCCTAATTTGTGTCTTTTTCTCCAAACTGAATTCTTCCAAATAAAATTTATTTTCACCTTTTTTTTCAACTAAAATTGACTTCTCGCCACTGATCCACGTTGTTCACGGCTATTTATGCAATATTTCATAGCAAAAGTAAATATTCCTAATTTGTGTCTTTTTCTCAGAACTGAATTCTTCCAAATAAAATTTATTTTCACCTTTTTTTTCAACTAAAATTGACTTCTCGCCACTGATCAGCGTAGTTCACGGCAATTTATGCAATATTTCATAGCAAAAGTAAATATTCCTAATTTGTGTCTTTTTCTCAAAACTGAATTCTTCCAAATAAAATTTATTTTCACCTTTTTTTTCAACTAAAATTGACTTCTCGCCACTGATCAGCGTAGTTCACGGCAATTTATGCAATATTTCAAAGCAAAAGTAAATATTCCTAATTTGTGTCTTTTTCTCAGAACTGAATTCTTCCAAATAAAATTTATTTTCACCTTTTTTTTCAACTAAAATTGACTTCTCGCCACTGATCAGCGTAGTTCACGGCTATTTATGCAATATTTCATAGCAAAAGTAAATATTCCTAATTTGTGTCTTTTTCTCAGAACTGAATTCTTCCAAATAAAATTTATTTTCACCTTTTTTTTTAACTAAAATTGACTTCTCGCCACTGATCAGCGTAGTTCACGGCTATTTATGCAATATTTCATAGCAAAAGTAAATATTCCTAATTTGTGTCTTTTTCTCAAAACTGAATTCTTCCAAATAAAATTTATTTTCACCTTTTTTTTCAACTAAAATTGACTTCTCGCCACTGATCCGCGTTGTTCACGGCAATTTATGCAATATTTCATAGCAAAAGTAAATATTCCTAATTTGTGTCTTTTTCTCAAAACTGAATTCTTCCAAATAAAATTTATTTTCACCTTTTTTTTCAACTAAAATCTACTTCTCGCCACTGATCCGCGTTGTTCACGGCTATTTATGCAATATTTCATAGCAAAAGTAAATATTCCTAATTTGTGTCTTTTTCTCAGAACTGAATTCTTCCAAATAAAATTTATTTTCACCTTTTTTTTTAACTAAAATTGACTTCTCGCCACTGATCCGCGTTGTTCACGGCTATTTATGCAAATTTTCATAGCAAAAGTAAATATTCCTAATTTGTGTCTTTTTCTCAAAACTGAATTCTTCCAAATAAAATTTATTTTCACCTTTTTTTCAACTAAAATTGACTTCTCGCCACTGATCCGCGTTGTTCACGGCAATTTATGCAATATTTCATAGCAAAAGTAAATATTCCTAATTTGTGTCTTTTTCTCAAAACTGAATTCTTCCAAATAAAATTTATTTTCACCTTTTTTTTCAACTAAAATTGACTTCTCGCCACTGATCCGCGTTGTTCACGGCTATTTATGCAATATTTCATTGCAAAAGTAAATATTCCTAATTTGTGTCTTTTTCTCAGAACTGAATTCTTCCAAATAAAATTTATTTTCACCTTTTTTTTCAACTAAAATTGACTTCTCGCCACTGATCAGCGTAGTTAACGGCTATTTATGCAATATTTCATAGCAAAAGTAAATATTCCTAATTTGTGTCTTTTTCTCAAAACTGAATTCTTCCAAATAAAATTTATTTTCACCTTTTTTTTCAACTAAAATTGACTTCTCGCCACTGATCAGCGTAGTTCACGGCTATTTATGCAATATTTCAAGCAAAAGTAAATATTCCTAATTTGTGTCTTTTTCTCAAAACTGAATTCTTCCAAATAAAATTTATTTTCACCTTTTTTTTCAACTAAAATTGACTTCTCGCCCCTGATCCGCGTTGTTCACGGAAATTTATGCAATATTTCATAGCAAAAGTAAATATTCCTAATTTGTGTCTTTTTCTCAAAACTGAATTCTTCCAAATAAAATTTATTTTCACCTATTTTTTCAACGAAAATTGACTTCTCGCCACTGATTAGCGTAGTTCACGGCTATTTATGCAATATTTCATAGCAAAAGTAAATATTCCTAATTTGTGTCTTTTTCTCAAAACTGAATTCTTCCCAATAAAATTTATTTTCACCTTTTTTTTCAACTAAAATTGACTTCTCGCCACTGATCCGCGTTGTTCACGGCTATTTATGCAATATTTCATAGCAAAAGTAAATATTCCTAATTTGTGTCTTTTTCTCAGAACTGAATTCTTCCAAATAAAATTTATTTTCACCTTTTTTTTCAACTAAAATTGACTTCTCGCCACTGATCAGCGTAGTTCACGGCAATTTATGCAATATTTCATAGCAAAAGTAAATATTCCTAATTTGTGTCTTTTTCTCAAAACTGAATTCTTCCAAATAAAATTTATTTTCACCTTTTTTTTCAACTAAAATTGACTTTTCGCCACTGATCCGCGTTGTTCACGGCAATTTATGCAATATTTCAAAGCAAAAGTAAATATTCCTAATTTGTGTCTTTTTCTCAGAACTGAATTCTTCCAAATAAAATTTATTTTCACCTTTTTTTTCAACTAAAATTGACTTCTCGCCACTGATCAGCGTAGTTCACGGCTATTTATGCAATATTTCATAGCAAAAGTAAATATTCCTAATTTGTGTCTTTTTCTCAGAACTGAATTCTTCCAAATAAAATTTATTTTCACCTTTTTTTTTAACTAAAATTGACTTCTCGCCACTGATCCGCGTTGTTCACGGCTATTTATGCAATATTTCATAGCAAAAGTAAATATTCCTAATTTGTGTCTTTTTCTCAAAACTGAATTCTTCCAAATAAAATTTATTTTCACCTTTTTTTTCAACTAAAATTGACTTCTCGCCACTGATCAGCGTAGTTCACGGCTATTTATGCAATATTTCATAGCAAAAGTAAATATTCCTAATTTGTGTCTTTTTCTCAAAACTGAATTCTTCCAAATAAAATTTATTTTCACCTTTTTTTTTAACTAAAATTGACTTCTCGCCACTTATTTGCGTTGTTCACGGCTATTTATGCAATATTTCATAGCAAAAGTAAATATTCCTAATTTGTGTCTTTTTCTCAAAACTGAATTCTTCCAAATAAAATTTATTTTCACCTTTTTTTTCAACTAAAATTGACTTCTCGCCACTGATCCGCGTTGTTCACGGCTATTTATGCAATATTTCATAGCAAAAGTTAATATTCCTAATTTGTGTCTTTTTCTCAAAACTGAATTCTTCCAAATAAAATTTATTTTCACCTTTTTTTTCAACAAAAATTGACTTCTCGCCACTGATCCGCGTTGTTCACGGCTATTTATGCAATATTTCATAGCAAAAGTAAATATTCCTAATTTGTGTCTTTTTCTCAAAACTGAATTCTTCCAAATAAAATTTATTTTCACCTTTTTTTTCAACTAAAATTGACTTCTCGCCACTGATCAGCGTAGTTCACGGCTATTTATGCAATATTTCATAGCAAAAGTAAATATTCCTAATTTGTGTCTTTTTCTCAAAACTGAATTCTTCCAAATAAAATTTATTTTCACCTTTTTTTTCAGCTAAAATTGACTTCTCGCCACTGATCAGCGTAGTTAACGGCTATTTATGCAATATTTCATAGCAAAAGTAAATATTCCTAATTTGTGTCTTTTTCTCAAAACTGAATTCTTCCAAATAAAATTTATTTTCACCTTTTTTTTCAACTAAAATTGACTTCTCGCCACTGATCCGCGTTGTTCACGGCTATTTATGCAATATTTCATAGCAAAAGTAAATATTGCTAATTTGTGTCTTTTTCTCAGAACTGAATTCTTCCAAATAAAATTTATTTTCACCTTTTTTTTCAACTAAAATTGACTTCTCGCCACTGATCAGCGTAGTTCACGGCAATTTATGCAATATTTCATAGTAAAAGTAAATATTCCTAATTTGTGTCTTTTTCTCAGAACTGAATTCTTCCAAATAAAATTTATTTTCACCTTTTTTTTCAACTAAAATTGACTTCTCGCCACTGATCAGCGTAGTTCACGGTTATTTATGCAATATTTCATAGCAAAAGTAAATATTCCTAATTTGTGTCTTTTTCTCAGAACTGAATTCTTCCAAATAAAATTTATTTTCACCGTTTGTTTTCAACTAAAATTGACTTCTCGCCACTGATCAGCGTAGTTCACGGCTATTTATGCAATATTTCATAGCAAAAGTAAATATTCCTAATTTGTGTCTTTTTCTCAAAACTGAATTCTTCCAAATAAAATTTATTTTCACCTTTTTTTTCAACTAAAATTGACTTCTCGCCACTGATCAGCGTTGTTCACGGCTATTTATGCAATATTTCATAGCAAAAGTAAATATTCCTAATTTGTGTCTTTTTCTCAAAACTGAATTCTTCCAAATAAAATTTATTTTCACCTTTTTTTTCAACTAAAATTGACTTCTCGCCACTGATCCGCGTTGTTCACGGCAATTTATGCAATATTTCATAGCAAAAGTAAATATTCCTAATTTGTGTCTTTTTCTCAGAACTGAATTCTTCCAAATAAAATTTATTTTCACCTTTTTTTTCAACTAAAATCTACTTCTCGCCACTGATCCGCGTTGTTCACGGCTATTTATGCAATATTTCATAGCAAAAGTAAATATTCCTAATTTGTGTCTTTTTCTCAGAACTGAATTCTTCCAAATAAAATTCATTTTCACCTTTTTTTTTAACTAAAATTGACTTCTCGCCACTGATCCGCGTTGTTCACGGCTATTTATGCAATATTTCATAGCAAAAGTAAATATTCCTAATTTGTGTCTTTTTCTCAAAACTGAATTCTTCCAAATAAAATTTATTTTCACCTTTTTTTCAACTAAAATTGACTTCTCGCCACTGATCCGCGTTGTTCACGGCAATTTATGCAATATTTCATAGCAAAAGTAAATATTCCTAATTTGTGTCTTTTTCTCAAAACTGAATTCTTCCAAATAAAATTTATTTTCACCTTTTTTTTCAACTAAAATTGACTTCTCGCCACTGATCCGCGTTGTTCACGGCTATTTATGCAATATTTCATTGCAAAAGTAAATATTCCTAATTTGTGTCTTTTTCTCAGAACTGAATTCTTCCAAATAAAATTTATTTTCACCTTTTTTTTCAACTAAAATTGACTTCTCGCCACTGATCAGCGTAGTTAACGGCTATTTATGCAATATTTCATAGCAAAAGTAAATATTCCTAATTTGTGTCTTTTTCTCAAAACTGAATTCTTCCAAATAAAATTTATTTTCACCTTTTTTTTCAACTAAAATTGACTTCTCGCCACTGATCAGCGTAGTTCACGGCTATTTATGCAATATTTCAAGCAAAAGTAAATATTCCTAATTTGTGTCTTTTTCTCAAAACTGAATTCTTCCAAATAAAATTTATTTTCGCCTTTTTTTTCAACTAAAATTGACTTCTCGCCCCTGATCCGCGTTGTTCACGGCAATTTATGCAATATTTCATAGCAAAAGTAAATATTCCTAATTTGTGTCTTTTTCTCAAAACTGAATTCTTCCAAATAAAATTTATTTTCACCTATTTTTTCAACGAAAATTGACTTCTCGCCACTGATTAGCGTAGTTCACGGCTATTTATGCAATATTTCATAGCAAAAGTAAATATTCCTAATTTGTGTCTTTTTCTCAAAACTGAATTCTTCCCAATAAAATTTATTTTCACCTTTTTTTTCAACTAAAATTGACTTCTCGCCACTGATCCGCGTTGTTCACGGCTATTTATGCAATATTTCATAGCAAAAGTAAATATTCCTAATTTGTGTCTTTTTCTCAGAACTGAATTCTTCCAAATAAAATTTATTTTCACCTTTTTTTTCAACTAAAATTGACTTCTCGCCACTGATCAGCGTAGTTCACGGCAATTTATGCAATATTTCATAGCAAAAGTAAATATTCCTAATTTGTGTCTTTTTCTCAAAACTGAATTCTTCCAAATAAAATTTATTTTCACCTTTTTTTTCAACTAAAATTGACTTCTCGCCACTGATCCGCGTTGTTCACGGCAATTTATGCAATATTTCAAAGCAAAAGTAAATATTCCTAATTTGTGTCTTTTTCTCAGAACTGAATTCTTCCAAATAAAATTTATTTTCACCTTTTTTTTCAACTAAAATTGACTTCTCGCCACTGATTAGCGTAGTTCACGGCTATTTATGCAATATTTCATAGCAAAAGTAAATATTCCTAATTTGTGTCTTTTTCTCAGAACTGAATTCTTCCAAATAAAATTTATTTTCACCTTTTTTTTTTAACTAAAATTGACTTCTCGCCACTGATCCGCGTTGTTCACGGCTATTTATGCAATATTTCATAGCAAAAGTAAATATTCCTAATTTGTGTCTTTTTCTCAAAACTGAATTCTTCCAAATAAAATTTATTTTCACCTTTTTTTTCAACTAAAATTGACTTCTCGCCACTGATCAGCGTAGTTCACGGCTATTTATGCAATATTTCATAGCAAAAGTAAATATTCCTAATTTGTGTCTTTTTCTCAAAACTGAATTCTTCCAAATAAAATTTATTTTCACCTTTTTTTTTAACTAAAATTGACTTCTCGCCACTGATTTGCGTTGTTCACGGCTATTTATGCAATATTTCATAGCAAAAGTAAATATTCCTAATTTGTGTCTTTTTCTCAAAACTGAATTCTTCCAAATAAAATTTATTTTCACCTTTTTTTTCAACTAAAATTGACTTCTCGCCACTGATCCGCGTTGTTCACGGCTATTTATGCAATATTTCATAGCAAAAGTTAATATTCCTAATTTGTGTCTTTTTCTCAAAACTGAATTCTTCCAAATAAAATTTATTTTCACCTTTTTTTTCAACTAAAATTGACTTCTCGCCACTGATCCGCGTTGTTCACGGCTATTTATGCAATATTTCATAGCAAAAGTAAATATTCCTAATTTGTGTCTTTTTCTCAAAACTGAATTCTTCCAAATAAAATTTATTTTCACCTTTTTTTTCAACTAAAATTGACTTCTCGCCACTGATCAGCGTAGTTCACGGCTATTTATGCAATATTTCATAGCAAAAGTAAATATTCCTAATTTGTGTCTTTTTCTCAAAACTGAATTCTTCCAAATAAAATTTATTTTCACCTTTTTTTCAACTAAAATTGACTTCCTGCCACTGATCCGCGTTGTTCACGGCTATTTATGCAATATTTTATAGCAAAAGTAAATATTCCTAATTTTGTCTTTTTCTCAAAACTGAATTCTTCCAAATAAAATTTATTTTCACCTTTTTTTTCAACTAAAATTGACTTCTCGCCACTGATCAGCGTAGTTCACGGCTATTTATGCAATATTTCATAGCAAAAGTAAATATTCCTAATTTGTGTCTTTTTCTCAAAACTGAATCCTTCCAAATAAAATTTATTTTCACCTTTTTTTTCAACTAAAATTGACTTCTCGCCACTGATCAGCGTAGTTCACGGCTATTTATGCAATATTTCATAGCAAAAGTAAATATTCCTAATTTGTGTCTTTTTCTCAAAACTGAATTCTTCCAAATAAAATTTATTTTCACCTTTTTTTTCAACTAAAATTGACTTCTCGCCACTGATCAGCGTAGTTCACGGCTATTTATGCAATATTTCATAGCAAGAGTAAATATTCCTAATTTGTGTCTTTTTCTCAAAACTGAATTCTTCCAAATAAAATTTATTTTCACCTTTTTTTTCAACTAAAATTGACTTCTCGCCACTGATCAGCGTAGTTCACGGCTATTTATGCAATATTTCATAGCAAAAGTAAATATTCCTAATTTGTGTCTTTTTCTCAAAACTGAATTCTTCCAAATAAAATTTATTTTCACCTTTTTTTTCAACTAAAATTAACTTCTCGCCACTGATCAAGGTAGTTCACGGCTATTTATGCAATATTTCATAGCAAAAGTAAATATTCCTAATTTGTGTCTTTTTCTCAAAACTGAATTCTTCCAAATAAAATTTATTTTCACCTTTTTTTTCAACTAAAATTGACTTCTCGCCACTGATCAGCGTAGTTCACGGCTATTTATGCAATATTTCATAGCAAAAGTAAATATTCCTAATTTGTGTCTTTTTCTCAGAACTGAATTCTTCCAAATAAAATTTATTTTCACCGTTTTTTTTCAACTAAAATTGACTTCTCGCCACTGATCCGCGTTGTTCACGGCTATTTATGCAATATTTCATAGCAAAAGTAAATATTCCTAATTTGTGTCTTTTTCTCAGAACTGAATTCTTCCAAATAAAATTTATTTTCACCGTTTTTTTTCAGCTAAAATTGACTTCTCGCCACTGATCAGCGTAGTTCACGGCTATTTATGCAATATTTCATAGCAAAAGTAAATATTCCTAATTTGTCTTTTTCTCAGAACTGAATTCTTCCAAATAAAATTTATTTTCACCGTTTTTTTTCAACTAAAATTGACTTCTCGCCACTGATCAGCGTAGTTCACGGCTATTTATGCAATATTTAATAGCAAAAGTAAATATTCCTAATTTGTGTCTTTTTCTCAGAACTGAATTCTTCCAAATAAAATTTATTTTCACCGTTTGTTTTCAACTAAAATTGACTTCTCGCCTCTGATCCGCGTTGTTCACGGCTATTTATGCAATATTTCATAGCAAAAGTAAATATTCCTAATTTGTGTCTTTTTCTCAGAACTGAATTCTTCCAAATAAAATTTATTTTCACCTTTTTTTTTAACTAAAATTGACTTCTCGCCACTGATCCGCGTTGTTCACGGCTATTTATGCAATATTTCATAGCAAAAGTAAATATTCCTAATTTGTGTCTTTTTCTCAAAACTGAATTCTTCCAAATAAAATTTATTTTCACCTTTTTTTCAACTAAAATTGACTTCTCGCCACTGATCCGCGTTGTTCACGGCAATTTATGCAATATTTCATAGCAAAAGTAAATATTCCTAATTTGTGTCTTTTTCTCAAAACTGAATTCTTCCAAATAAAATTTATTTTCACCTTTTTTTTCAACTAAAATTGACTTCTCGCCACTGATCCGCGTTGTTCACGGCTATTTATGCAATATTTCATTGCAAAAGTAAATATTCCTAATTTGTGTCTTTTTCTCAGAACTGAATTCTTCCAAATAAAATTTATTTTCACCTTTTTTTCAACTAAAATTGACTTCTCGCCACTGATCAGCGTAGTTAACGGCTATTTATGCAATATTTCATAGCAAAAGTAAATATTCCTAATTTGTGTCTTTTTCTCAAAACTGAATTCTTCCAAATAAAATTTATTTTCACCTTTTTTTTCAACTAAAATTGACTTCTCGCCACTGATCAGCGTAGTTCACGGCTATTTATGCAATATTTCAAGCAAAAGTAAATATTCCTAATTTGTGTCTTTTTCTCAAAACTGAATTCTTCCAAATAAAATTTATTTTCACCTTTTTTTTCAACTAAAATTGACTTCTCGCCCCTGATCCGCGTTGTTCACGGCAATTTATGCAATATTTCATAGCAAAAGTAAATATTCCTAATTTGTGTCTTTTTCTCAAAACTGAATTCTTCCAAATAAAATTTATTTTCACCTATTTTTTCAACGAAAATTGACTTCTCGCCACTGATTAGCGTAGTTCACGGCTATTTATGCAATATTTCATAGCAAAAGTAAATATTCCTAATTTGTGTCTTTTTCTCAAAACTGAATTCTTCCCAATAAAATTTATTTTCACCTTTTTTTTCAACTAAAATTGACTTCTCGCCACTGATCCGCGTTGTTCACGGCTATTTATGCAATATTTCATAGCAAAAGTAAATATTCCTAATTTGTGTCTTTTTCTCAGAACTGAATTCTTCCAAATAAAATTTATTTTCACCTTTTTTTTCAACTAAAATTGACTTCTCGCCACTGATCAGCGTAGTTCACGGCAATTTATGCAATATTTCATAGCAAAAGTAAATATTCCTAATTTGTGTCTTTTTCTCAAAACTGAATTCTTCCAAATAAAATTTATTTTCACCTTTTTTTTCAACTAAAATTGACTTCTCGCCACTGATCCGCGTTGTTCACGGCAATTTATGCAATATTTCAAAGCAAAAGTAAATATTCCTAATTTGTGTCTTTTTCTCAGAACTGAATTCTTCCAAATAAAATTTATTTTCACCTTTTTTTTCAACTAAAATTGACTTCTCGCCACTGATCAGCGTAGTTCACGGCTATTTATGCAATATTTCATAGCAAAAGTAAATATTCCTAATTTGTGTCTTTTTCTCAGAACTGAATTCTTCCAAATAAAATTTATTTTCACCTTTTTTTTTAACTAAAATTGACTTCTCGCCACTGATCCGCGTTGTTCACGGCTATTTATGCAATATTTCATAGCAAAAGTAAATATTCCTAATTTGTGTCTTTTTCTCAAAACTGAATTCTTCCAAATAAAATTTATTTTCACCTTTTTTTTCAACTAAAATTGACTTCTCGCCACTGATCAGCGTAGTTCACGGCTATTTATGCAATATTTCATAGCAAAAGTAAATATTCCTAATTTGTGTCTTTTTCTCAAAACTGAATTCTTCCAAATAAAATTTATTTTCACCTTTTTTTTTAACTAAAATTGACTTCTCGCCACTGATTTGCGTTGTTCACGGCTATTTATGCAATATTTCATAGCAAAAGTAAATATTCCTAATTTGTGTCTTTTTCTCAAAACTGAATTCTTCCAAATAAAATTTATTTTCACCTTTTTTTTCAACTAAAATTGACTTCTCGCCACTGATCCGCGTTGTTCACGGCTATTTATGCAATATTTCATAGCAAAAGTTAATATTCCTAATTTGTGTCTTTTTCTCAAAACTGAATTCTTCCAAATAAAATTTATTTTCACCTTTTTTTTCAACTAAAATTGACTTCTCGCCACTGATCCGCGTTGTTCACGGCTATTTATGCAATATTTCATAGCAAAAGTAAATATTCCTAATTTGTGTCTTTTTCTCAAAACTGAATTCTTCCAAATAAAATTTATTTTCACCTTTTTTTTCAACTAAAATTGACTTCTCGCCACTGATCAGCGTAGTTCACGGCTATTTATGCAATATTTCATAGCAAAAGTAAATATTCCTAATTTGTGTCTTTTTCTCAAAACTGAATTCTTCCAAATAAAATTTATTTTCACCTTTTTTTCAACTAAAATTGACTTCCTGCCACTGATCCGCGTTGTTCACGGCTATTTATGCAATATTTCATAGCAAAAGTAAATATTCCTAATTTTGTCTTTTTCTCAAAACTGAATTCTTCCAAATAAAATTTATTTTCACCTTTTTTTTCAACTAAAATTGACTTCTCGCCACTGATCAGCGTAGTTCACGGCTATTTATGCAATATTTCATAGCAAAAGTAAATATTCCTAATTTGTGTCTTTTTCTCAAAACTGAATCCTTCCAAATAAAATTTATTTTCACCTTTTTTTTCAACTAAAATTGACTTCTCGCCACTGATCAGCGTAGTTCACGGCTATTTATGCAATATTTCATAGCAAAAGTAAATATTCCTAATTTGTGTCTTTTTCTCAAAACTGAATTCTTCCAAATAAAATTTATTTTCACCTTTTTTTTCAACTAAAATTGACTTCTCGCCACTGATCAGCGTAGTTCACGGCTATTTATGCAATATTTCATAGCAAGAGTAAATATTCCTAATTTGTGTCTTTTTCTCAAAACTGAATTCTTCCAAATAAAATTTATTTTCACCTTTTTTTTCAACTAAAATTGACTTCTCGCCACTGATCAGCGTAGTTCACGGCTATTTATGCAATATTTCATAGCAAAAGTAAATATTCCTAATTTGTGTCTTTTTCTCAAAACTGAATTCTTCCAAATAAAATTTATTTTCACCTTTTTTTTCAACTAAAATTAACTTCTCGCCACTGATCAAGGTAGTTCACGGCTATTTATGCAATATTTCATAGCAAAAGTAAATATTCCTAATTTGTGTCTTTTTCTCAAAACTGAATTCTTCCAAATAAAATTTATTTTCACTTTTTTTTCAACTAAAATTGACTTCTCGCCACTGATCAGCGTAGTTCACGGCTATTTATGCAATATTTCATAGCAAAAGTAAATATTCCTAATTTGTGTCTTTTTCTCAGAACTGAATTCTTCCAAATAAAATTTATTTTCACCGTTTTTTTTCAACTAAAATTGACTTCTCGCCACTGATCCGCGTTGTTCACGGCTATTTATGCAATATTTCATAGCAAAAGTAAATATTCCTAATTTGTGCCTTTTTCTCAGAACTGAATTCTTCCAAATAAAATTTATTTTCACCGTTTTTTTTCAGCTAAAATTGACTTCTCGCCACTGATCAGCGTAGTTCACGGCTATTTATGCAATATTTCATAGCAAAAGTAAATATTCCTAATTTGTCTTTTTCTCAGAACTGAATTCTTCCAAATAAAATTTATTTTCACCGTTTTTTTTCAACTAAAATTGACTTCTCGCCACTGATCAGCGTAGTTCACGGCTATTTATGCAATATTTAATAGCAAAAGTAAATATTCCTAATTTGTGTCTTTTTCTCAGAACTGAATTCTTCCAAATAAAATTTATTTTCACCGTTTTTTTTCAACTAAAATTGACTTCTCGCCACTGATCAGCGTAGTTCACGGCTATTTATGCAATATTTCAAAGCAAAAGTAAATATTCCTAATTTGTGTCTTTTTCTCAAAACTGAATTCTTCCAAATAAAATTTATTTTCACCGTTTTTTTCAACTAAAATTGACTTCTCGCATTGATCAGCGTAGTTCACGGCTATTTATGCAATATTTCATAGCAAAAGTAAATATTCCTAATTTGTGTCTTTTTCTCAGAACTGAATTCTTCCAAATAAAATTTATTTTCACCTTTTATTTCAACTAAAATTGACTTCTCGCCACTGATCAGCGTAGTTCACGGCCATTTATGCAATATTTCATAGCAAAAGTTAATATTCCTAATTTGTGTCTTTTTCTCAAAACTGAATTCTTCCAAATAAAATTTATTTTCACCTTTTTTTTCAACTAAAATTGACTTCTCGCCACTGATCCGCGTTGTTCACGGCTATTTATGCAATATTTCATAGCAAAAGTTAATATTCCTAATTTGTGTCTTTTTCTCAAAACTGAATTCTTCCAAATAAAATTTATTTTCACCTTTTTTTTCAACTAAAATTGACTTCTCGCCACTGATCCGCGTTGTTCACGGCTATTTATGCAATATTTCATAGCAAAAGTTAATATTCCTAATTTGTGTCTTTTTCTCAAAACTGAATTCTTCCAAATAAAATTTATTTTCACCTTTTTTTTCAACTAAAATTGACTTCTCGCCACTGATCCGCGTTGTTCACGGCTATTTATGCAATATTTCATAGCAAAAGTAAATATTCCTAATTTGTGTCTTTTTCTCAAAACTGAATTCTTCCAAATACAATTTATTTCACCTATTTTTTCAACTAAAATTGACTTCTCTTCGCTGATAGCGTAGTTCACGGCAATTTATGCAATATTACATTGCAAAAGTAAATATTCCTAATTTGTTTCTTTTTCTCAAAACTGAATTCTTCCAAATAAAATTTATTTTCACCGTTTTTTTTCAACTAAAATTGACTTCTTGCCACTGATCAGCGTAGTTCACGGATTTTTATGCAATATTTCTTGGCAAAAGTAAATGTTCCTAATTTGTGTCTTTTTCTCAAAACTGAATTCTTCGAAATAAAATTTATTTTCACCGCTTTTTTTTACCAGAATTGACTTCTCGCTACTGATCAGCGTAGTTCACGGCAATTTATGCAATATTTCATAGCAAAAATAATTATTGCTTATTTTGTCTTTTTCTCAAAACTGAATTCTTCCAAAAAAATTTATTTTCACCGCTTTTTTGAACTGAACTTGACCTCACGCCACTGATCAGCGTAGTTCATGGCAATTTATGCAATATTTCATAGCAAAAGTAAATATTCCTAATTTGTGACTTTTTCTCAAAACTGAATTCTTCCAAATAAAATTTATTTTCACCGCTTTTTTTCAACTAAAATTGACTTCTCGCCACTGATCAGCGTAGTTCACGGCAATTTATGCAATATTTCATAGCAAAAGTAAATATTCCTAACTTTTGACTTTTTCTCAAAACTGAATTCTTCCAAATAAAATTTATTTTCACCGCTTTTTTTCAACTAAAATTGACTTCTCGCCACTGATCAGCGTAGTTCACGGCAATTTATGCAATATTTCATAGCAAAAGTAAATATTCCTAACTTGTGACTTTTTCTCAAAACTGAATTCTTCCAAATAAAATTTATTTTCACCGCTTTTTTTCAACTAAAATTGACTTCTCGCCACTGATCAGCGTAGTTCACGGCAATTTATGCAATATTTCATAGCAAAAGTAAATATTCCTAACTTGTGACTTTTTCTCAAAACTGAATTCTTCCAAATAAAATTTATTTTCACCGCTTTTTTTCAACTAAAATTGACTTCTCGCCACTGATCAGCGTAGTTTACGGCAATTTATGCAATATTTCATAGCAAAAGTAAATATTCCTAATTTGTGTCTTTTTCTCAGAACTGAATTCTTCCAAATAAAATTTATTTTCACCGTTTGTTTTCAACTAAAATTGACTTCTCGCCTCTGATCCGCGTTGTTCACGGCTATTTATGCAATATTTCATAGCAAAAGTAAATATTCCTAATTTGTGTCTTTTTCTCAAAACTGAATTCTTCCAAATAAAATTTATTTTCACCTTTTTTTTCAACTAAAATTGACTTCTCGCCACTGATCAGCGTAGTTCACGGCTATTTATGCAATATTTCATAGCAAAAGTAAATATTCCTAATTTGTGTCTTTTTCTCAAAACTGAATTCTTCCAAATAAAATTTATTTTCACCTTTTTTTTCAACTAAAATTGACTTCTCGCCACTGATCCGCGTTGTTCACGGCTATTTATGCAATATTTCATTGCAAAAGTAAATATTCCTAATTTGTGTCTTTTTCTCAGAACTGAATTCTGCCAAATAAAATTTATTTTCACCTTTTTTTTCAACTAAAATTGACTTCTCGCCATCGATCAGCGTAGTTCACGGCTATTTATGCAATATTTCATAGCAAAAGTAAATATTCCTAATTTGTGTCTTTTTCTCAAAACTGAATTCTTCCAAATAAAATTTATTTTCACCTTTTTTTTCAACTAAAATTGACTTCTCGCCACTGATCAGCGTAGTTCACGGCTATTTATGCAATATTTCATAGCAAAAGTAAATATTCCTAATTTGTGTCTTTTTCTCAAAACTGAATTCTTCCAAATAAAATTTATTTTCACCTTTTTTTTCAACTAAAATTGACTTCTCGCCACTGATCAGCGTAGTTCACGGCTATTTATGCAATATTTCATAGCAAAAGTAAATATTCCTAATTTGTGTCTTTTTCTCAAAACTGAATTCTTCCAAATAAAATTTATTTTCACCTTTTTTTTCAACTAAAATTGACTTCTCGCCACTGATCAGCGTAGTTCACGGCTATTTATGCAATATTTCATAGCAAAAGTAAATATTCCTAATTTGTGTCTTTTTCTCAAAACTGAATTCTTCCAAATAAAATTTATTTTCACCTTTTTTTTCAACTAAAATTGACTTCTCGCCACTGATCAGCATAGTTCACGGCTATTTATGCAATATTTCATAGCAAAAGTAAATATTCCTAATTTGTGTCTTTTTCTCAAAACTGAATTCTTCCAAATAAAATTTATTTTCACCTTTTTTTTCAACTAAAATTGACTTCTCGCCACTGATCAGCGTAGTTCACGGCTATTTATGCAATATTTCATAGCAAAAGTAAATATTCCTAATTTGTGTATTTTTCTCAAAACTGAATTCTTCCAAATAAAATTTATTTTCACCTTTTTTTTCAACTAAAATTGACTTCTCGCCACTGATCAGTGTAGTTCACGGATATTTATGCAATATTTCATAGCAAAAGTAAATATTCCTAATTTGTGTCTTTTTCTCAAAACTGAATCCTTCCAAATAAAATTTATTTTCACCTTTTTTTTCAACTAAAATTGATTTCTCGCCACTGATCAGCGTAGTTCACGGCTATTTATGCAATATTTCATAGCAAAAGTAAATATTCCTAATTTGTGTCTTTTTCTCAAAACTGAATCCTTCCAAATAAAATTTATTTTCACCTTTTTTTTCAACTAAAATTGACTTCTCGCCACTGATCAGCGTAGTTCACTGGTATTTTTGCAATATTTCATAGCAAAAGTAAATATTCCTAATTTGTGTCTTTTTCTCAAAACTGAATTCTTCCAAATAAAATTTATTTTCACCTTTTTTTTCAAATAAAATTGACTTCTCGCCACTGATCAGCGTAGTTCACTGGTATTTTTGCAATATTTCATAGCAAAAGTAAATATTCCTAATTTGTGTCTTTTTCTCAAAACTGAATTCTTCCAAATAAAATTTATTTTCACCTTTTTTTTCAAATAAAATTGACTTCTCGCCACTGATCCGCGTTGTTCACGGCTATTTATGCAATATTTCATAGCAAAAGTTAATATTCCTAATTTGTGTCTTTTTCTCAAAACTGAATTCTTCCAAATAAAATTTATTTTCACCTTTTTTTTCAACTAAAATTGACTTCTCGCCACTGATCAGCGTAGTTCACGGCTATTTATGCAATATTTCATAGCAAAAGTAAATATTCCTAATTTGTGTCTTTTTCTCAAAACTGAATTCTTCCAAATAAAATTTATTTTCACCTTTTTTTTTAACTAAAATTGACTTCTCGCCACTGATCCGCGTTGTTCACGGCTATTTATGCAATATTTCATAGCAAAAGTAAATATTCCTAATTTGTGTCTTTTTCTCAAAACTGAATTCTTCCAAATAAAATTTATTTTCACCTTTTTTTTCAACTAAAATTGACTTCTCGCCACTGATCCGCGTTGTTCACGGCTATTTATGCAATATTTCATAGCAAAAGTTAATATTCCTAATTTGTGTCTTTTTCTCAAAACTGAATTCTTCCAAATAAAATTTATTTTCACCTTTTTTTTCAACTAAAATTGACTTCTCGCCACTGATCCGCGTTGTTCACGGCTATTTATGCAATATTTCATAGCAAAAGTAAATATTCCTAATTTGTGTCTTTTTCTCAAAACTGAATTCTTCCAAATAAAATTTATTTTCACCTTTTTTTTCAACTAAAATTGACTTCTCGCCACTGATCAGCGTAGTTCACGGCAATTTATGCAATATTTCATAGCAAAAGTAAATATTCCTAATTTGTGTCTTTTTCTCAGAACTGAATTCTTCCAAATAAAATTTATTTTCACCGTTTTTTTTCAACTAAAATTGACTTCTCGCCACTGATCAGCGTAGTTCACGGCTATTTATGCAATATTTCATAGCAAAAGTAAATATTCCTAATTTGTGTCTTTTTCTCAGAACTGAATTCTTCCAAATAAAATTTATTTTCACCGTTTTTTTTCAACTAAAATTGACTTCTCGCCACTGATCAGCGTAGTACACGGCTATTTATGCAATATTTCATAGCAAAAGTAAATATTCCTAATTTGTGTCTTTTTCTCAGAACTGAATTCTTCCAAATAAAATTTATTTTCACCGTTTTTTTTCAACTAAAATTGACTTTTCGCCACTGATCAGCGTAGTTCACGGCTATTTATGCAATATTTCATAGCAAAAGTAAATATTCCTAATTTGTGTCTTTTTCTCAGAACTGAATTCTTCCAAATAAAATTTATTTTCACCGTTTTTTTTCAACTAAAATTGACTTCTCGCCACTGATCAGCGTAGTTCAAGGCTATTTATGCAATATTTCAAAGCAAAAGTAAATATTCCTAATTTGTGTCTTTTTCTCAAAACTGAATTCTTCCAAATAAAATTTATTTTCACCGTTTTTTTTCAACTAAAATTGACTTCTCGCCACTGATCAGCGTAGTTCACGGCTATTTATGCAATATTTCATAGCAAAAGTAAATATTCCTAATTTGTGTCTTTTTCTCAGAACTGAATTCTTCCAAATAAAATTTATTTTCACCTTTTATTTCAACTAAAATTGACTTCTCGCCACTGATCAGCGTAGTTCACGGCTATTTATGCAATATTTCATAGTAAAATATAATATTCCTAATTTGTGTCTTTTTCTCAAAACTGAATTCTTCCAAATAAAATTTATTTTCACCGTTTTTTTTCAACTAAAATTGACTTCTCGCCACTGATCAGCGTAGTTCACGGCTATTTATGCAATATTTCATAGCAAAAGTAAATATTCCTAATTTGTGTCTTTTTCTCAGAACTGAATTCTTCCAAATAAAATTTATTTTCACCTTTTATTTCAACTAAAATTGACTTCTCGCCACTGATCAGCGTAGTTCACGGCTATTTATGCAATATTTCATAGCAAAAGTAAATATTCCTAATTTGTGTCTTTTTCTCAGAACTGAATTCTTCCAAATAAAAATTATTTTCACCTTTTATTTCAACTAAAATTGACTTCTGGCGACTGATCAGCGTAGTTCACGGCTATTTATGCAATATTTCATAGCAAAAGTTAATATTCCTAATTTGTGTCTTTTTCTCAAAACTGAATTCTTCCAAATTAAATTTATTTTCACCTTTTTTTTCAACTAAAATTGACTTCTCGCCACTGATCCGCGTATTCACGGCTATTTATGCAATATTTCATAGCAAAAGTTAATATTCCTAATTTGTGTCTTTTTCTCAAAACTGAATTCTTCCAAATAAAATTTATTTTCACCTTTTTTTTCAACTAAAATTGACTTCTCGCCACTGATCAGCGTAGTTCACGGCTATTTATGCAATATTTCATAGCAAAAGTTAATATTCCTAATTTGTGTCTTTTTCTCAAAACTGAATTCTTCCAAAAAAAATTTATTTTCACCTTTTTTTTCAACTAAAATTGACTTCTCGCCACTGATCCGCGTTGTTCACGGCTATTTATGCAATATTTCATAGCAAAAGTAAATATTCCTAATTTGTGTCTTTTTCTCAGAACTGAATTCTTCCAAATAAAATTTATTTTCACCGTTTTTTTTCAACTAAAATTGACTTCTCGCCACTGATCAGCGTAGTTCACGGCTATTTATGCAATATTTCATAGCAAAAGTAAATATTCCTAATTTGTGTCTTTTTCTCAGAACTGAATTCTTCCAAATAAAATTTATTTTCACCGTTTTTTTTCAACTAAAATTGACTTCTCGCCACTGATCAGCGTAGTCCAAGGCTATTTATGCAATATTTCAAAGCAAAAGTAAATATTCCTAATTTGTGTCTTTTTCTCAAAACTGAATTCTTCCAAATAAAATTTATTTTCACCGTTTTTTTTCAACTAAAATTGACTTCTCGCCACTGATCAGCGTAGTTCACGGCTATTTATGCAATATTTCATAGCAAAAGTAAATATTCCTAATTTGTGTCTTTTTCTCAGAACTGAATTCTTCCAAATAAAATTTATTTTCACCTTTTATTTCAACTAAAATTGACTTCTCGCCACTGATCAGCGTAGTTCACGGCTATTTATGCAATATTTCATAGCAAAAGTAAATATTCCTAATTTGTGTCTTGTTCTCAAAACTGAATTCTTCCAAATAAAATTTATTTTCACCTTTTTTTTCAAATAAAATTGACTTCTCGCCACTGATCCGCGTTGTTCACGGCTATTTATGCAATATTTCATAGCAAAAGTTAATATACCTAATTTGTGTCTTTTTCTCAAAACTGAATTCTTCCTAATAAAATTTATTTTCACCTTTTTTTTCAACTAAAATTGACTTCTCGCCACTGATCAGCGTAGTTCACGGCTATTTATGCAATATTTCATAGCAAAAGTAAATATTCCTAATTTGTGTCTTTTTCTCAGAACTGAATTCTTCCAAATAAAATTTATTTTCATCTTTTATTTCAACTAAAATTGACTTCTCGCGACTGATCAGCGTAGTTCACGGCTATTTATGCAATATTTCATAGCAAAAGTTAATATTCCTAATTTGTGTCTTTTTCTCAAAACTGAATTCTTCCAAATAAAATTTATTTTCACCTTTTTTTTCAACTAAAATTGACTTCTCGCCACTGATCCGCGTATTCACGGCTATTTATGCAATATTTCATAGCAAAAGTTAATATTCCTAATTTGTGTCTTTTTCTCAAAACTGAATTCTTCCAAATAAAATTTATTTTCACCTTTTTTTTCAACTAAAATTGACTTCTCGCCACTGATCAGCGTAGTTCACGGCTATTTATGCAATATTTCATAGCAAAAGTTAATATTCCTAATTTGTGTCTTTTTCTCAAAACTGAATTCTTCCAAAAAAAATTTATTTTCACCTTTTTTTTCAACTAAAATTGACTTCTCGCCACTGATCCGCGTTGTTCACGGCTATTTATGCAATATTTCATAGCAAAAGTAAATATTCCTAATTTGTGTCTTTTTCTCAAAACTGAATTCTTCCAAAAAAAATTTATTTTCACCGTTTTTTTTCAACTAAAATTGACTTCTAGCCACTGATCAGCGTAGTTCACGGCTATTTATGCAATATTTCATAGCAAAAGTAAATATTCCTAATTTGTGTCTTTTTCTCAAAACTGAATTCTTCCAAATAAAGTTTATTTTCACCTTTTTTTCAACTAAAATTGACTTCTCGCCACTGATCCGCGTTGTTCAAGGCTATTTATGCAATATTTCATAGCAAAAGTAAATATTCCTAATTTGTGTCTTTTTCTCAAAACTGAATTCTTCCAAATAAAATTTATGTTCACCTTTTTTTTTCAACTAAAATTGACTTCTCGCCACTGATCAGCGTAGTTCACGGCTATTTATGCAATATTTCATAGCAAAAGTAAATATTCCTAATTTGTGTCTTTTTCTCAAAACTGAATCCTTCCAAATAAAAATTATTTTCACCTTTTTTTTCAACTAAAATTGACTCCTCGCCATTGATCAGCGTAGTTCACGGCTATTTATGCAATATTTCATAGCAAAAGTAAATATTCCTAATTTGTGTCTTTTTCTCAAAACTGAATTCTTCCAAATAAAATTTATTTTCACCTTTTTTTTCAACTAAAATTGACTTCTCGCCACTGATCAGCGTAGTTCACAGCTATTTATGCAATATTTCATAGCAAAAGTAAATATTCCTAATTTTTGTCTTTTTCTCAAAACTGAATTCTTCCAAATAAAATTTATTTTCACCTTTTTTTTCAACTAAAATTGACTTCTCGCCACTGATCAGCGTAGTTCACGGCTATTTATGCAATATTTCATAGCAAAAGTAAATATTCCTAATTTGTGTCTTTTTCTCAAAACTGAATTCTTCCAAATAAAATTTATTTTCACCTTTTTTTTCAAATAAAATTGACTTCTCGCCACTGATCCGCGTTGTTCACGGCTATTTATGCAATATTTCATAGCAAAAGTTAATATTCCTAATTTGTGTCTTTTTCTCAAAACTGAATTCTTCCAAATAAAATTTATTTTCACCTTTTTTTTCAACTAAAATTGACTTCTCGCCACTGATCAGCGTAGTTCACGGCTATTTATGCAATATTTCATAGCAAAAGTAAATATTCCTAATTTGTGTCTTTTTCTCAAAACTGAATTCTTCCAAATAAAATTTATTTTCACCTTTTTTTTCAACTTAAATTGACTTCTCGCCACTGATCCGCGTTGTTCACGGCTATTTATGCAATATTTCATAGCAAAAGTAAATATTCCTAATTTGTGTCTTTTTCTCAAAACTGAATTCTTCCAAATAAAATTTATTTTCACCTTTTTTTTCAACTAAAATTGACTTCTCGCCACTGATCCGCGTTGTTCACGGCTATTTATGCAATATTTCATAGTAAAAGTTAATATTCCTAATTTGTGTCTTTTTCTCAAAACTGAATTCTTCCAAATAAAATTTATTTTCACCTTTTTTTTCAACTAAAATTGACTTCTCGCCACTGATCCGCGTTGTTCACGGCTATTTATGCAATATTTCATAGCAAAAGTTAATATTCCTAATTTGTGTCTTTTTCTCAAAACTAAATTCTTCCAAATAAAATTTATTTTCACCTTTTTTTCAACTAAAATTGACTTCTCGCCACTGATCCGCGTTGTTCACAGCTATTTATGCAATATTTCATAGCAAAAGTAAATATTCCTAATTTGTGTCTTTTTCTCAAAACTGAATTCTTCCAAATAAAATTTATTTTCACCTTTTTTTTCAACTAAAATTGACTTCTCGCCACTGATCCGCGTTGTTCACGGCTATTTATGCAATATTTCATAGCAAAAGTAAATATTCCTAATTTGTGTCTTTTTCTCAAAACTAAATTCTTCCAAATAAAATTTATTTTCACCTTTTTTTCAACTAAAATTGACTTCTCGCCACTGATCCGCGTTGTTCACGGCTATTTATGCAATATTTCATAGCAAAAGTAAATATTCCTAATTTGTGTCTTTTTCTCAAAACTAAATTCTTCCAAATAAAATTTATTTTCACCTTTTTTTCAACTAAAATTGACTTCTCGCCACTGATCCGCGTTGTTCACAGCTATTTATGCAATATTTCATAGCAAAAGTATATATTCTTAATTTGTGTCTTTTTCTCAAAACTGAATTCTTCCAAATAAAATTTATTTTCACCTTTTTTTTCAACTAAAATTGACTTCTCGCCACTGATCCGCGTTGTTCACGGCTATTTATGCAATATTTCATAGCAAAAGTAAATATTCCTAATTTGTGTCTTTTTCTCAAAACTAAATTCTTCCAAATAAAATTTATTTTCACCTTTTTTTCAACTAAAATTGACTTCTCGCCACTGATCCGCGTTGTTCACAGCTATTTATGCAATATTTCATAGCAAAAGTAAATATTCCTAATTTGTGTCTTTTTCTCAAAACTGAATTCTTCCAAATAAAATTTATTTTCACCGTTTTTTTTCAACTAAAATTGACTTCTCGCCACTGATCAGAGTAGTTCACGGCTTTTTATGCAATATTTCATAGCAAAAGTAAATATTCCTAATTTGTGTCTATTTCTCAGAACTGAATTCTTCCAAATAAAATTTATTTTCACCTTTTTTTTCAACTAAAATTGACTTCTCGCCACTGATCAGCGTAGTTCACGGCTATTTATACAATATTTCATAGCAAAAGTAAATATTCCTAATTTGTGTCTTTTTCTCAAAACTGAATTCTTCCAAATAAAATTTATTTTCACCTTTTTTTTCAACTAAAATTGACTTCTCGCCACTGATCAGCGTAGTTCACGGCTATTTATGCAATATATCATAGCAAAAGTAAATATTCCTAATTTGTGTCTTTTTCTCAGAACGGAATTCTTCCAAATAAAATTTATTTTCACCGTTTTTTTTTCAACTAAAATTGACTTCTCGCCACTGATCAGCGTAGTTCACGGCTATTTATGCAATATTTCATAGCAAAAGTAAATATTCCTAATTTGTGTCTTTTTCTCAAAACTGAATTCTTCCAAATAAAATTTATTTTCACCGTTTTTTTTCAACTAAAATTGACTTCTCGCCACTTATCAGCGTAGTACACGGCTATTTATGCAATATTTCATAGCAAAAGTAAATATTCCTAATTTGTGTCTTTTTCTCAGAACTGAATTCTTCCAAATAAAATTTATTTTCACCGTTTTTTTTCAACTAAAATTGACTTCTCGCCACTGATCAGCGTAGTTCACGGCTATTTATGCAATATTTCATAGCAAAAGTAAATATTCCTAATTTGTGTCTTTTTCTCAGAACTGAATTCTTCCAAATAAAATTTATTTTCACCGTTTTTTTTCAACTAAAATTGACTTCTCGCCACTGATCAGCGTAGTTCAAGGCTATTTATGCAATATTTCAAAGCAAAAGCAAATATTCCTAATTTGTGTCTTTTTCTCAAAACTGAATTCTTCCAAATAAAATTTATTTTCACCGTTTTTTTTCAACTAAAATTGACTTCTCGCCACTGATCAGCGTAGTTCACGGCTATTTATGCAATATTTCATAGCAAAAGTAAATATTCCTAATTTGTGTCTTTTTCTCAGAACTGAATTCTTCCAAATAAAATTTATTTTCATCTTTTATTTCAACTAAAATTGACTTCTCGCGACTGATCAGCGTAGTTCACGGCTATTTATGCAATATTTCATAGCAAAAGTAAATATTCCTAATTTGTGTCTTTTTCTCAAAACTGAATTCTTCCAAAAAAAATTTATTTTCACCGTTTTTTTTCAACTAAAATTGACTTCTAGCCACTGATCAGCGTAGTTCACGGCTATTTATGCAATATTTCATAGCAAAAGTAAATATTCCTAATTTGTGTCTTTTTCTCAAAACTGAATTCTTCCAAATAAAGTTTATTTTCACCTTTTTTTCAACTAAAATTGACTTCTCGCCACTGATCCGCGTTGTTCAAGGCTATTTATGCAATATTTCATAGCAAAAGTAAATATTCCTAATTTGTGTCTTTTTCTCAAAACTGAATTCTTCCAAATAAAATTTATGTTCACCTTTTTTTTTCAACTAAAATTGACTTCTCGCCACTGATCAGCGTAGTTCACGGCTATTTATGCAATATTTCATAGCAAAAGTAAATATTCCTAATTTGTGTCTTTTTCTCAAAACTGAATCCTTCCAAATAAAAATTATTTTCACCTTTTTTTTCAACTAAAATTGACTCCTCGCCATTGATCAGCGTAGTTCACGGCTATTTATGCAATATTTCATAGCAAAAGTAAATATTCCTAATTTGTGTCTTTTTCTCAAAACTGAATTCTTCCAAATAAAATTCATTTTCACCTTTTTTTTCAACTAAAATTGACTTCTCGCCACTGATCAGCGTAGTTCACAGCTATTTATGCAATATTTCATAGCAAAAGTAAATATTCCTAATTTTTGTCTTTTTCTCAAAACTGAATTCTTCCAAATAAAATTTATTTTCACCTTTTTTTTCAACTAAAATTGACTTCTCGCCACTGATCAGCGTAGTTCACGGCTATTTATGCAATATTTCATAGCAAAAGTAAATATTCCTAATTTGTGTCTTTTTCTCAAAACTGAATTCTTCCAAATAAAATTTATTTTCACCTTTTTTTTCAAATAAAATTGACTTCTCGCCACTGATCCGCGTTGTTCACGGCTATTTATGCAATATTTCATAGCAAAAGTTAATATTCCTAATTTGTGTCTTTTTCTCAAAACTGAATTCTTCCAAATAAAATTTATTTTCACCTTTTTTTTCAACTAAAATTGACTTCTCGCCACTGATCAGCGTAGTTCACGGCTATTTATGCAATATTTCATAGCAAAAGTAAATATTCCTAATTTGTGTCTTTTTCTCAAAACTGAATTCTTCCAAATAAAATTTATTTTCACCTTTTTTTTCAACTTAAATTGACTTCTCGCCACTGATCCGCGTTGTTCACGGCTATTTATGCAATATTTCATAGCAAAAGTAAATATTCCTAATTTGTGTCTTTTTCTCAAAACTGAATTCTTCCAAATAAAATTTATTTTCACCTTTTTTTTCAACTAAAATTGACTTCTCGCCACTGATCCGCGTTGTTCACGGCTATTTATGCAATATTTCATAGTAAAAGTTAATATTCCTAATTTGTGTCTTTTTCTCAAAACTGAATTCTTCCAAATAAAATTTATTTTCACCTTTTTTTTCAACTAAAATTGACTTCTCGCCACTGATCCGCGTTGTTCACGGCTATTTATGCAATATATTTAATAGCAAAAGTTAATATTCCTAATTTGTGTCTTTTTCTCAAAACTAAATTCTTCCAAATAAAATTTATTTTCACCTTTTTTTCAACTAAAATTGACTTCTCGCCACTGATCCGCGTTGTTCACAGCTATTTATGCAATATTTCATAGCAAAAGTAAATATTCCTAATTTGTGTCTTTTTCTCAAAACTGAATTCTTCCAAATAAAATTTATTTTCACCTTTTTTTTCAACTAAAATTGACTTCTCGCCACTGATCCGCGTTGTTCACGGCTATTTATGCAATATTTCATAGCAAAAGTAAATATTCCTAATTTGTGTCTTTTTCTCAAAACTAAATTCTTCCAAATAAAATTTATTTTCACCTTTTTTTTCAACTAAAATTGACTTCTCGCCACTGATCCGCGTTGTTCACGGCTATTTATGCAATATTTCATAGCAAAAGTAAATATTCCTAATTTGTGTCTTTTTCTCAAAACTAAATTCTTCCAAATAAAATTTATTTTCACCTTTTTTTCAACTAAAATTGACTTCTCGCCACTGATCCGCGTTGTTCACAGCTATTTATGCAATATTTCATAGCAAAAGTATATATTCTTAATTTGTGTCTTTTTCTCAAAACTGAATTCTTCCAAATAAAATTTATTTTCACCTTTTTTTTCAACTAAAATTGACTTCTCGCCACTGATCCGCGTTGTTCACGGCTATTTATGCAATATTTCATAGCAAAAGTAAATATTCCTAATTTGTGTCTTTTTCTCAAAACTAAATTCTTCCAAATAAAATTTATTTTCACCTTTTTTTCAACTAAAATTGACTTCTCGCCACTGATCCGCGTTGTTCACAGCTATTTATGCAATATTTCATAGCAAAAGTAAATATTCCTAATTTGTGTCTTTTTCTCAAAACTGAATTCTTCCAAATAAAATTTATTTTCACCGTTTTTTTTCAACTAAAATTGACTTCTCGCCACTGATCAGAGTAGTTCACGGCTTTTTATGCAATATTTCATAGCAAAAGTAAATATTCCTAATTTGTGTCTATTTCTCAGAACTGAATTCTTCCAAATAAAATTTATTTTCACCTTTTTTTTCAACTAAAATTGACTTCTCGCCACTGATCAGCGTAGTTCACGGCTATTTATACAATATTTCATAGCAAAAGTAAATATTCCTAATTTGTGTCTTTTTCTCAAAACTGAATTCTTCCAAATAAAATTTATTTTCACCTTTTTTTTCAACTAAAATTGACTTCTCGCCACTGATCAGCGTAGTTCACGGCTATTTATGCAATATATCATAGCAAAAGTAAATATTCCTAATTTGTGTCTTTTTCTCAGAACGGAATTCTTCCAAATAAAATTTATTTTCACCGTTTTTTTTTCAACTAAAATTGACTTCTCGCCACTGATCAGCGTAGTTCACGGCTATTTATGCAATATTTCATAGCAAAAGTAAATATTCCTAATTTGTGTCTTTTTCTCAAAACTGAATTCTTCCAAATAAAATTTATTTTCACCGTTTTTTTTCAACTAAAATTGACTTCTCGCCACTGATCAGCGTAGTACACGGCTATTTATGCAATATTTCATAGCAAAAGTAAATATTCCTAATTTGTGTCTTTTTCTCAGAACTGAATTCTTCCAAATAAAATTTATTTTCACCGTTTTTTTTCAACTAAAATTGACTTCTCGCCACTGATCAGCGTAGTTCACGGCTATTTATGCAATATTTCATAGCAAAAGTAAATATTCCTAATTTGTGTCTTTTTCTCAGAACTGAATTCTTCCAAATAAAATTTATTTTCACCGTTTTTTTTCAACTAAAATTGACTTCTCGCCACTGATCAGCGTAGTTCAAGGCTATTTATGCAATATTTCAAAGCAAAAGCAAATATTCCTAATTTGTGTCTTTTTCTCAAAACTGAATTCTTCCAAATAAAATTTATTTTCACCGTTTTTTTTCAACTAAAATTGACTTCTCGCCACTGATCAGCGTAGTTCACGGCTATTTATGCAATATTTCATAGCAAAAGTAAATATTCCTAATTTGTGTCTTTTTCTCAGAACTGAATTCTTCCAAATAAAATTTATTTTCACCTTTTATTTCAACTAAAATTGACTTCTCGCCACTGATCAGCGTAGTTCACGGCTATTTATGCAATATTTCATAGTAAAATATAATATTCCTAATTTGTGTCTTTTTCTCAAAACTGAATTCTTCCAAATAAAATTTATTTTCACCTTTTTTTTCAACTAAAATTGACTTCTCGCCACTGATCCGCGTATTCACGGCTATTTATGCAATATTTCATAGCAAAAGTTATTATTCCTAATTTGTGTCTTTTTCTCAAAACTGAATTCTTCCAAATAAAATTTATTTTCACCTTTTTTTCAACTAAAATTGACTTCTCGCCACTGATCCGCGTTGTTCACGGCTATTTATGCAATATTTCATAGCAAAAGTAAATATTCCTAATTTGTGTCTTTTTCTCAAAACTGAATTCTTCCAAATAAAATTTATTTTCACCTTTTTTTTCAACTAAAATTGACTTCTCGCCACTGATCAGCGTAGTTCACGGCTATTTATGCAATATTTCATAGCAAAAGTAAATATTCCTAATTTGTGTCTTTTTCTCAAAACTGAATCCTTCCAAATAAAAATTATTTTCACCTTTTTTTTCAACTAAAATTGACTTCTCGCCACTGATCAGCGTAGTTCACGGCTATTTATGCAATATTTCATAGCAAAAGTAAATATTCCTAATTTGTGTCTTTTTCTCAAAACTGAATTCTTCCAAATAAAATTTATTTTCACCTTTTTTTTCAACTAAAATTGACTTCTCGCCACTGATCAGCGTAGTTCACAGCTATTTATGCAATATTTCATAGCAAAAGTAAATATTCCTAATTTGTGTCTTTTTCTCAAAACTGAATTCTTCCAAATAAAATTTATTTTCACCTTTTTTTTCAACTAAAATTGACTTCTCGCCACTGATCCGCGTTGTTCACGGCTATTTATGCAATATTTCATAGCAAAAGTAAATATTCCTAATTTGTGTCTTTTTCTCAAAACAGAATTCTTCCAAAAAAAATTTATTTTCACCGTTTTTTTTCAACTAAAATTGACTTCTAGCCACTGATCAGCGTAGTTCACGGCTATTTATGCAATATTTCATAGCAAAAGTAAATATTCCTAATTTGTGTCTTTTTCTCAGAACTGAATTCTTCCAAATAAAAATTATTTTCACCTTTTATTTCAACTAAAATTGACTTCTCGCGACTGATAAGCGTAGTTCACGGCTATTTATGCAATATTTCATAGCAAAAGTTAATATTCCTAATTTTTGTCTTTTTCTCAAAACTGAATTCTTCCAAATAAAATTTATTTTCACCTTTTTTTTCAACTAAAATTGACTTCTCGCCACTGATCCGCGTATTCACGGCTATTTATGCAATATTTCATAGCAAAAGTTAATATTCCTAATTTGTGTCTTTTTCTCAAAACTGAATTCTTCCAAAAAAAATTTATTTTCACCTTTTTTTTCAACTAAAATTGACTTCTCGCCACTGATCCGCGTTGTTCACGGCTATTTATGCAATATTTCATAGCAAAATTAATTTTTCCTAATTTGTGTCTTTTTCTCAAAACAGAATTCTTCCAAAAAAAATTTATTTTCACCGTTTTTTTTCAACTAAAATTGACTTCTAGCCACTGATCAGCGTAGTTCACGGCTATTTATGCAATATTTCATAGCAAAAGTAAATATTCCTAATTTGTGTCTTTTTCTCAAAACTGAATTCTTCCAAATAAAATTTATTTTCACCTTTTTTTCAACTAAAATTGACTTCTCGCCACTGATCCGCGTTGTTCACGGCTATTTATGCAATATTTCATAGCAAAAGTAAACATTCCTAATTTGTGTCTTTTTCTCAAAACTGAATTCTTCCAAATAAAATTTATTTTCACCTTTTTTTTCAACTAAAATTGACTTCTCGCCACTGATCAGCGTAGTTCACGGCTATTTATGCAATATTTCATAGCAAAAGTAAATATTCCTAATTTGTGTCTTTTTCTCAAAACTGAATCCTTCCAAATAAAAATTATTTTCACCTTTTTTTTCAACTAAAATTGACTTCTCGCCACTGATCAGCGTAGTTCACGGCTATTTATGCAATATTTCATAGCAAAAGTAAATATTCCTAATTTGTGTCTTTTTCTCAAAACTGAATTCTTCCAAATAAAATTTATTTTCACCTTTTTTTTCAACTAAAATTGACTTCTCGCCACTGATCAGCGTAGTTCACGGCTATTTATGCAATATTTCATAGCAAAAGTAAATATTCCTAATTTGTGTCTTTTTCTCAAAACTGAATTCTTCCAAATAAAATTTATTTTCACCTTTTTTTTCAACTAAAATTGACTTCTCGCCACTGATCCGCGTTGTTCACGGCTATTTATGCAATATTTCATAGCAAAAGTAAATATTCCTAATTTGTGTCTTTTTCTCAAAACTGAATTCTTCCAAATAAAATTTATTTTCACCTTTTTTTTCAACTAAAATTGACTTCTCGCCACTGATCAGCGTAGTTCACGGCTATTTATGCAATATTTCATAGCAAAAGTAAATATTCCTAATTTGTGTCTTTTTCTCAAAACTGAATCCTTCCAAATAAAAATTATTTTCACCTTTTTTTTCAACTAAAATTGACTTCTCGCCACTGATCAGCGTAGTTCACGGCTATTTATGCAATATTTCATAGCAAAAGTAAATATTCCTAATTTGTGTCTTTTTCTCAAAACTGAATTCTTCCAAATAAAATTTATTTTCACCTTTTTTTTCAACTAAAATTGACTTCTCGCCACTGATCAGCGTAGTTCACAGCTATTTATGCAATATTTCATAGCAAAAGTAAATATTCCTAATTTGTGTCTTTTTCTCAAAACTGAATTCTTCCAAATAAAATTTATTTTCACCTTTTTTTTCAACTAAAATTGACTTCTCGCCACTGATCAGCGTAGTTCACGGCTATTTATGCAATATTTCATAGCAAAAGTAAATATTCCTAATTTGTGTCTTTTTCTCAAAACTGAATTCTTCCAAATAAAATTTATTTTCACCTTTTTTTTCAAATAAAATTGACTTCTCGCCACTGATCCGCGTTGTTCACGGCTATTTATGCAATATTTCATAGCAAAAGTTAATATTCCTAATTTTTGTCTTTTTCTCAAAACTGAATTCTTCCAAATAAAATTTATTTTCACCTTTTTTTTCAACTAAAATTGACTTCTCGCCACTGATCAGCGTAGTTCACGGCTATTTATGCAGTATTTCATAGCAAAAGTAAATATTCCTAATATGTGTCTTTTTCTCAGAACTGAATTCTTCCAAATAAAATTTATTTTCACCTTTTATTTCAACTAAAATTGACTTCTCGCGACTGATCAGCGTAGTTCACGGCTATTTATGCAATATTTCATAGCAAAAGTTAATATTCCTAATTTGTGTCTTTTTCTCAAAACTGAATTCTTCCAAATAAAATTTATTTTCACCTTTTTTTTCAACTAAAATTGACTTCTCGCCACTGATCAGCGTAGTTCACGGCTATTTATGCAATATTTCATAGCAAAAGTTAATATTCCTAATTTGTGTCTTTTTCTCAAAACTGAATTCTTCCAAAAAAAATTTATTTTAACCTTTTTTTTCAACTAAAATTGACTTCTCGCCACTGATCCGCGTTGTTCACGGCTATTTATGCAATATTTCATAGCAAAAGTAAATATTCCTAATTTGTGTCTTTTTCTCAAAACTGAATTCTTCCAAAAAAAATTTATTTTCACCGTTTTTTTTCAACTAAAATTGACTTCTAGCCACTGATCAGCGTAGTTCACGGCTATTTATGCAATGTTTCATAGCAAAAGTAAATATTCCTAATTTGTAGCTTTTTATCAAAACTGAATTCTTCCAAATAAAATTTATTTTCACCTTTTTTTCAACTAAAATTGACTTCTCGCCACTGATCCGCGTTGTTCAAGGCTATTTATGCAATATTTCATAGCAAAAGTAAATATTCCTAATTTGTGTCTTTTTCTCAAAACTGAATTCTTCCAAATAAAATTTATTTTCACCTTTTTTTTCAACTAAAATTGACTTCTCGCCACTGATCAGCGTAGTTCACGGCTATTTATGCAATATTTCATAGCAAAAGTAAATATTCCTAATTTGTGTCTTTTTCTCAAAACTGAATCCTTCCAAATAAAAATTATTTTCACCTTTTTTTTCAACTAAAATTGACTTCTCGCCACTGATCAGCGTAGTTCACGGCTATTTATGCAATATTTCATAGCAAAAGTAAATATTCCTAATTTGTGTCTTTTTCTCAAAACTGAATTCTTCCAAATAAAATTTATTTTCACCTTTTTTTTCAACTAAAATTGACTTCTCGCCACTGATCAGCGTAGTTCACAGCTATTTATGCAATATTTCATAGCAAAAGTAAATATTCCTAATTTTTGTCTTTTTCTCAAAACTGAATTCTTCCAAATAAAATTTATTTTCACCTTTTTTTTCAACTAAAATTGACTTCTCGCCACTGATCAGCGTAGTTCACGGCTATTTATGCAATATTTCATAGCAAAAGTAAATATTCCTAATTTGTGTCTTTTTCTCAAAACTGAATTCTTCCAAATAAAATTTATTTTCACCTTTTTTTTCAACTAAAATTGACTTCTCGCCACTGATCAGCGTAGTTCACGGCTATTTATGCAATATTTCATAGCAAAAGTAAATATTCCTAATTTGTGTCTTTTTCTCAAAACTGAATTCTTCCAAATAAAATTTATTTTCACCTTTTTTCTCAACTAAAATTGACCTCTCGCCACTGATCCGCGTTGTTCACGGCTATTTATGCAATATTTCATAGCAAAAGTAAATATTCCTAATTTGTGTCCTTTACTCAAAACTGAATTCTTCCAAATAAAATTTATTTTCACCTTTTTTTTCAACTAAAATTGACTTCTCGCCACTGATCCGCGTTGTTCACGGCTATTTATGCAATATTTCATAGCAAAAGTTAATATTCCTAATTTGTGTCTTTTTCTCAAAACTGAATTCTTCCAAATAAAATTTATTTTCACCTTTTTTTTCAACTAAAATTGACTTCTCGCCACTGATCCGCGTTGTTCACGGCTATTTATGCAATATTTCATAGCAAAAGTTAATATTCCTAATTTGTGTCTTTTTCTCAAAACTGAATTCTTCCAAATAAAATTTATTTTCACCTTTTTTTTCAACTAAAATTGACTTCTCGCCACTGATTAGCGTTGTTCACGGCTATTTATGCAATATTTCATAGCAAAAGTAAATATTCCTAATTTGTGTCTTTTTCTCAAAACTGAATTCTTCCAAATAAAATTTATTTTCACCGTTTTTTTTCAACTAAAATTGACTTCTAGCTACTGATCAGCGTAGTTCACGGCTATTTATGCAATATTTCATAGCAAAAGTAAATATTCCTAAGTTGTGTCATTTTCTCAAAACTAAATTCTTCCAAATAAAATTTATTTTCACCTTTTTTTCAACTAAAATTGACTTCTCGCCACTGATCCGCGTTGTTCACAGCTATTTATGCAATATTTCATAGCAAAAGTAAATATTCCTAATTTGTGTCTTTTTCTCAAAACTGAATTCTTCCAAATAAAATTTATTTTCACCGTTTTTTTTCAACTAAAATTGACTTCTCGCCACTGATCAGAGTAGTTCACGGCTTTTTATGCAATATTTCATAGCAAAAGTAAATATTCCTAATTTGTGTCTTTTTCTCAAAACTGAATTCTTCCAAATAAAATTTATTTTCACCGTTTTTTTTCAACTAAAATTGACTTCTCGCCACTGATCAGCGTAGTTCACGGCTATTTATGCAATATTTCATAGCAAAAGTAAATATTCCAAATTTGTGTCTTTTTCTCAAAACTGAATTCTTCCAAAAAAAATTTATTTTCACCTTTTTTTCAACTAAAATTGACTTCTCGCCACTGATCAGCGTAGTTCACGGCAATTTATGCAATATTTCATAGCAAAAGTAAATATTCCTAATTTGTGTCTTTTTCTCAGAACTGAATTCTTCCAAATAAAATTTATTTTCACCGTTTTTTTTCAACTAAAATTGACTTCTCGCCACTGATCGGCGTAGTTCACGGCTATTTATGCAATATTTCATAGCAAAAGTAAATATTCCTAATTTGTGTCTTTTTCTCAAAACTGAATTCTTCCAAATAAAATTAATTTTCACCTTTTTTTTCAACTAAAATTGACTTCTCGCCACTGATCAGCGTAGTTCACAGCTATTTATGCAATATTTCATAGCAAAAGTAAATATTCTTAATTTGTGTCTTTTTCTCAGAACTGAATTCTTCCAAATAAAATCTATTTTCACCGTTTTTTTTCAACTAAAATTGACTTCTCGCCACTGATCAGCGTAGTTCACGGCTATTTATGCAATATTTCATAGCAAAAGTAAATATTCCTAATTTGTGTCTTTTTCTCAAAACTGAATTCTTCCAAATAAAATTTATTTTCACCTTTTTTTTCAACTAAAATTGACTTCTCGCCACTGATCAGCGTAGTTCAGGGCTATTTACGCAATATTTCATAGCAAAAGTAAATATTCTTAATTTGTGCCTTTTTCTCAGAACTGAATTCTTCCAAAAAAATCTATTTTCACCCTTTTTTTTCAACTAAAATTGACTTCTCGCCACTGATCAGCGTAGTTCACGGCTATTTATGCAATATTTCATACCAAAGGAAATATTCCTAATTTGTGTCTTTTTCTCAAAACTGAATTCTTCCAAATAAAATTTATTTTCACCGTTTTTTTTCAACTAAAATTGACTTCTCGCCACTGATCAGCGTAGTTCACGGCTATTTATGCAATATTTCATAGCAAAAGTAAATATTCCTAATTTGTGTCTTTTTCTCAAAACTGAATTCTTCCAAATAAAATTTATTTTCACCTTTTTTTTCAACTAAAATTGACTTCTCGCCACTGATCAGCGTAGTTCACGGCTATTTATGCAATATTTCATAGCAAAGGTAAATATTCCTAATTTGTGTCTTTTTCTCAAAACTGAATTCTTCCAAATAAAATTTATTTTCACCGTTTTTTTTCAACTAAAATTGACTTCTCGCCACTGATCAGCGTAGTTCACGGCTATTTATGCAATATTTCATAGCAAAAGTAAATATTCCTAATTTGTGTCTTTTTCTCAGAACTGAATTCTTCCAAATAAAATTTATTTTCACCGTTTTTTTTCAACTAAAATTGACCTCTCGCCACTGATCAGCGTAGTTCACGGCTATTTATGCAATATTTCATAGCAAAAGTAAATATTCCTAATTTGTGTCTTTTTCTCAAAACTGAATTCTTCCAAATAAAATTTATTTTCACCTTTTTTTCAACTAAAATTGACTTCTCGCCACTGATCAGCGTAGTTCACGGCAATTTATGCAATATTTCATAGCAAAAGTAAATATTCCTAATTTGTGCCTTTTTCTCAGAACTGAAATCTTCCAAATAAAATTTATTTTCACCGTTTTTTTTCAACTAAAATTGACTTCTCGCCACTGATCAGCGTAGTTCACGGCTATTTATGCAATATTTCATAGCAAAAGTAAATATTCCTAATTTGTGTCGTTTTCTCAAAACTGAATTCTTCCAAATAAAATTTATTTTCACCGTTTTTTTTCAACTAAAATTGACTTCTCGCCACTGATCAGCGTAGTTCACGGCTATTTATGCAATATTTCATAGCAAAAGTAAATATTCCTAATTTGTGTCTTTTTCTCAGAACTGAATTCTTCCAAATAAAATTTATTTTCACCGTTTTTTTTCAACTAAAATTGACTTCTCGCCAAAAATCAGCGTAGTTCACGGCTATTTATGCAATATTTCATAGCAAAAGTAAATATTCCTAATTTGTGTCTTTTTCTCAAAACTGAATTCTTCCAAATAAAATTTTTTTTCACCGTTTTTTTTCAACTAAAATTGACTTCTCGCCACTGATCCGCGTTGTTCACGGCTATTTATGCAATATTTCATAGCAAAAGTTAATATTCCTAATTTGTGTCTTTTTCTCAAAACTGAATTCTTCCAAATAAAATTTATTTTCACCTTTTTTTTCAACTAAAATTGACTTCTCGCCACTGATTAGCGTTGTTCACGGCTATTTATGCAATATTTCATAGCAAAAGTAAATATTCCTAATTTGTGTCTTTTTCTCAAAACTGAATTCTTCCAAATAAAATTTATTTTCACCGTTTTTTTTCAACTAAAATTGACTTCTAGCTACTGATCAGCGTAGTTCACGGCTATTTATGCAATATTTCATAGCAAAAGTAAATATTCCTAATTTGTGTCATTTTCTCAAAACTAAATTCTTCCAAATAAAATTTATTTTCACCTTTTTTTCAACTAAAATTGACTTCTCGCCACTGATCCGCGTTGTTCACAGCTATTTATGCAATATTTCATAGCAAAAGTAAATATTCCTAATTTGTGTCTTTTTCTCAAAACTGAATTCTTCCAAATAAAATTTATTTTCACCTTTTTTCTCAACTAAAATTGACCTCTCGCCACTGATCCGCGTTGTTCACGGCTATTTATGCAATATTTCATAGCAAAAGTAAATATTCCTAATTTGTGTCCTTTACTCAAAACTGAATTCTTCCAAATAAAATTTATTTTCACCTTTTTTTTCAACTAAAATTGACTTCTCGCCACTGATCCGCGTTGTTCACGGCTATTTATGCAATATTTCATAGCAAAAGTTAATATTCCTAATTTGTGTCTTTTTCTCAAAACTGAATTCTTCCAAATAAAATTTATTTTCACCTTTTTTTTCAACTAAAATTGACTTCTCGCCACTGATCCGCGTTGTTCACGGCTATTTATGCAATATTTCATAGCAAAAGTTAATATTCCTAATTTGTGTCTTTTTCTCAAAACTGAATTCTTCCAAATAAAATTTATTTTCACCTTTTTTTTCAACTAAAATTGACTTCTCGCCACTGATTAGCGTTGTTCACGGCTATTTATGCAATATTTCATAGCAAAAGTAAATATTCCTAATTTGTGTCTTTTTCTCAAAACTGAATTCTTCCAAATAAAATTTATTTTCACCGTTTTTTTTCAACTAAAATTGACTTCTAGCTACTGATCAGCGTAGTTCACGGCTATTTATGCAATATTTCATAGCAAAAGTAAATATTCCTAATTTGTGTCATTTTCTCAAAACTAAATTCTTCCAAATAAAATTTATTTTCACCTTTTTTTCAACTAAAATTGACTTCTCGCCACTGATCCGCGTTGTTCACAGCTATTTATGCAATATTTCATAGCAAAAGTAAATATTCCTAATTTGTGTCTTTTTCTCAAAACTGAATTCTTCCAAATAAAATTTATTTTCACCGTTTTTTTTCAACTAAAATTGACTTCTCGCCACTGATCAGAGTAGTTCACGGCTTTTTATGCAATATTTCATAGCAAAAGTAAATATTCCTAATTTGTGTCTTTTTCTCAAAACTGAATTCTTCCAAATAAAATTTATTTTCACCGTTTTTTTTCAACTAAAATTGACTTCTCGCCACTGATCAGCGTAGTTCACGGCTATTTATGCAATATTTCATAGCAAAAGTAAATATTCCTAATTTGTGTCTTTTTCTCAGAACTGAATTCTTCCAAATAAAATTTATTTTCACCGTTTTTTTTCAACTAAAATTGACTTCTCGCCACTGATCAGCGTAGTTCACGGCTATTTATGCAATATTTCATAGCAAAAGTAAATATTCCTAATTTGTGTCTTTTTCTCAAAACTGAATTCTTCCAAATAAAATTTATTTTCACCTTTTTTTCAACTAAAATTGACTTCTCGCCACTGATCAGCGTAGTTCACGGCAATTTATGCAATATTTCATAGCAAAAGTAAATATTCCTAATTTGTGCCTTTTTCTCAGAACTGAATTCTTCCAAATAAAATTTATTTTCACCGTTTTTTTTCAACTAAAATTGACTTCTCGCCACTGATCAGCGTAGTTCACGGCTATTTATGCAATATTTCATAGCAAAAGTAAATATTCCTAATTTGTGTCGTTTTCTCAAAACTGAATTCTTCCAAATAAAATTTATTTTCACCTTTTTTTTCAACTAAAATTGACTTCTCGCCACTGATCAGCGTAGTTCACGGCTATTTACGCAATATTTCATAGCAAAAGTAAATATTCTTAATTTGTGCCTTTTTCTCAGAACTGAATTCTTCCAAATAAAATTTATTTTCACCGTTTTTTTTCAACTAAAATTGACTTCTCGCCAAAAATCAGCGTAGTTCACGGCTATTTATGCAATATTTCATAGCAAAAGTAAATATTCCTAATTTGTGTCTTTTTCTCAAAACTGAATTCTTCCAAATAAAATTTTTTTTCACCGTTTTTTTTCAACTAAAATTGACTTCTCGCCACTGATCCGCGTTGTTCACGGCTATTTATGCAATATTTCATAGCAAAAGTTAATATTCCTAATTTGTGTCTTTTTCTCAAAACTGAATTCTTCCAAATAAAATTTATTTTCACCTTTTTTTTCAACTAAAATTGACTTCTCGCCACTGATTAGCGTTGTTCACGGCTATTTATGCAATATTTCATAGCAAAAGTAAATATTCCTAATTTGTGTCTTTTTCTCAAAACTGAATTCTTCCAAATAAAATTTATTTTCACCGTTTTTTTTCAACTAAAATTGACTTCTCGCCACTGATCAGCGTAGTTCACGGCTATTTATGCAATATTTCATAGCAAAGGTAAATATTCCTAATTTGTGTCTTTTTCTCAAAACTGAATTCTTCCAAATAAAATTTATTTTCACCGTTTTTTTTCAACTAAAATTGACTTCTCGCCACTGATCAGCGTAGTTCACGGCTATTTATGCAATATTTCATAGCAAAAGTAAATATTCCTAATTTGTGTCTTTTTCTCAGAACTGAATTCTTCCAAATAAAATTTATTTTCACCGTTTTTTTTCAACTAAAATTGACTTCTCGCCACTGATCAGCGTAGTTCACGGCTATTTATGCAATATTTCATAGCAAAAGTAAATATTCCTAATTTGTGTCTTTTTCTCAAAACTGAATTCTTCCAAATAAAATTTATTTTCACCTTTTTTTCAACTAAAATTGACTTCTCGCCACTGATCAGCGTAGTTCACGGCAATTTATGCAATATTTCATAGCAAAAGTAAATATTCCTAATTTGTGCCTTTTTCTCAGAACTGAATTCTTCCAAATAAAATTTATTTTCACCGTTTTTTTTCAACTAAAATTGACTTCTCGCCACTGATCAGCGTAGTTCACGGCTATTTATGCAATATTTCATAGCAAAAGTAAATATTCCTAATTTGTGTCGTTTTCTCAAAACTGAATTCTTCCAAATAAAATTTATTTTCACCGTTTTTTTTCAACTAAAATTGACTTCTCGCCACTGATCAGCGTAGTTCACGGCTATTTATGCAATATTTCATAGCAAAAGTAAATATTCCTAATTTGTGTCTTTTTCTCAGAACTGAATTCTTCCAAATAAAATTTATTTTCACCGTTTTTTTTCAACTAAAATTGACTTCTCGCCAAAAATCAGCGTAGTTCACGGCTATTTATGCAATATTTCATAGCAAAAGTAAATATTCCTAATTTGTGTCTTTTTCTCAAAACTGAATTCTTCCAAATAAAATTTTTTTTCACCGTTTTTTTTCAACTAAAATTGACTTCTCGCCACTGATCCGCGTTGTTCACGGCTATTTATGCAATATTTCATAGCAAAAGTTAATATTCCTAATTTGTGTCTTTTTCTCAAAACTGAATTCTTCCAAATAAAATTTATTTTCACCTTTTTTTTCAACTAAAATTGACTTCTCGCCACTGATTAGCGTTGTTCACGGCCATTTATGCAATATTTCATAGCAAAAGTAAATATTCCTAATTTGTGTCTTTTTCTCAAAACTGAATTCTTCCAAATAAAATTTATTTTCACCGTTTTTTTTCAACTAAAATTGACTTCTAGCTACTGATCAGCGTAGTTCACGGCTATTTATGCAATATTTCATAGCAAAAGTAAATATTCCTAATTTGTGTCATTTTCTCAAAACTAAATTCTTCCAAATAAAATTTATTTTCACCTTTTTTTCAACTAAAATTGACTTCTCGCCACTGATCCGCGTTGTTCACAGCTATTTATGCAATATTTCATAGCAAAAGTAAATATTCCTTATTTGTGTCTTTTTCTCAAAACTGAATTCTTCCAAATAAAATTTATTTTCACCGTTTTTTTTCAACTAAAATTGACTTCTCGCCACTGATCAGAGTAGTTCACGGCTTTTTATGCAATATTTCATAGCAAAAGTAAATATTCCTAATTTGTGTCTTTTTCTCAAAACTGAATTCTTCCAAATAAAATTTATTTTCACCGTTTTTTTTCAACTAAAATTGACTTCTCGCCACTGATCAGCGTAGTTCACGGCTATTTATGCAATATTTCATAGCAAAAGTAAATATTCCAAATTTGTGTCTTTTTCTCAAAACTGAATTCTTCCAAAAAAAATTTATTTTCACCTTTTTTTCAACTAAAATTGACTTCTCGCCACTGATCAGCGTAGTTCACGGCAATTTATGCAATATTTCATAGCAAAAGTAAATATTCCTAATTTGTGTCTTTTTCTCAGAACTGAATTCTTCCAAAAAAAATTTATTTTCACCGTTTTTTTTCAACTAAAATTGACTTCTCGCCACTGATCGGCGTAGTTCACGGCTATTTATGCAATATTTCATAGCAAAAGTAAATATTCCTAATTTGTGTCTTTTTCTCAAAACTGAATTCTTCCAAATAAAATTAATTTTCACCTTTTTTTTCAACTAAAATTGACTTCTCGCCACTGATCAGCGTAGTTCACAGCTATTTATGCAATATTTCATAGCAAAAGTAAATATTCTTAATTTGTGTCTTTTTCTCAGAACTGAATTCTTCCAAATAAAATCTATTTTCACCGTTTTTTTTCAACTAAAATTGACTTCTCGCCACTGATCAGCGTAGTTCACGGCTATTTATGCAATATTTCATAGCAAAAGTAAATATTCCTAATTTGTGTCTTTTTCTCAAAACTGAATTCTTCCAAATAAAATTTATTTTCACCTTTTTTTTCAACTAAAATTGACTTCTCGCCACTGATCAGCGTAGTTCAGGGCTATTTACGCAATATTTCATAGCAAAAGTAAATATTCTTAATTTGTGCCTTTTTCTCAGAACTGAATTCTTCCAAATAAAATCTATTTTCACCCTTTTTTTTCAACTAAAATTGACTTCTCGCCACTGATCAGCGTAGTTCACGGCTATTTATGCAATATTTCATACCAAAGGAAATATTCCTAATTTGTGTCTTTTTCTCAAAACTGAATTCTTCCAAATAAAATTTATTTTCACCGTTTTTTTTCAACTAAAATTGACTTCTCGCCACTGATCAGCGTAGTTCACGGCTATTTATGCAATATTTCATAGCAAAAGTAAATATTCCTAATTTGTGTCTTTTTCTCAAAACTGAATTCTTCCAAATAAAATTTATTTTCACCTTTTTTTTCAACTAAAATTGACTTCTCGCCACTGATCAGCGTAGTTCACGGCTATTTATGCAATATTTCATAGCAAAGGTAAATATTCCTAATTTGTGTCTTTTTCTCAAAACTGAATTCTTCCAAATAAAATTTATTTTCACCGTTTTTTTTCAACTAAAATTGACTTCTCGCCACTGATCAGCGTAGTTCACGGCTATTTATGCAATATTTCATAGCAAAAGTAAATATTCCTAATTTGTGTCTTTTTCTCAGAACTGAATTCTTCCAAATAAAATTTATTTTCACCGTTTTTTTTCAACTAAAATTGACTTCTCGCCACTGATCAGCGTAGTTCACGGCTATTTATGCAATATTTCATAGCAAAAGTAAATATTCCTAATTTGTGTCTTTTTCTCAAAACTGAATTCTTCCAAATAAAATTTATTTTCACCTTTTTTTCAACTAAAATTGACTTCTCGCCACTGATCAGCGTAGTTCACGGCAATTTATGCAATATTTCATAGCAAAAGTAAATATTCCTAATTTGTGCCTTTTTCTCAGAACTGAATTCTTCCAAATAAAATTTATTTTCACCGTTTTTTTTCAACTAAAATTGACTTCTCGCCACTGATCAGCGTAGTTCACGGCTATTTATGCAATATTTCATAGCAAAAGTAAATATTCCTAATTTGTGTCGTTTTCTCAAAACTGAATTCTTCCAAATAAAATTTATTTTCACCGTTTTTTTTCAACTAAAATTGACTTCTCGCCACTGATCAGCGTAGTTCACGGCTATTTATGCAATATTTCATAGCAAAAGTAAATATTCCTAATTTGTGTCTTTTTCTCAGAACTGAATTCTTCCAAATAAAATTATTTTCACCGTTTTTTTTCAACTAAAATTGACTTCTCGCCAAAAATCAGCGTAGTTCACGGCTATTTATGCAATATTTCATAGCAAAAGTAAATATTCCTAATTTGTGTCTTTTTCTCAAAACTGAATTCTTCCAAATAAAATTTTTTTTCACCGTTTTTTTTCAACTAAAATTGACTTCTCGCCACTGATCAGCGTAGTTCACGGCTATTTATGCAATATTTCATAGCAAAAGTAAATATTCCTAATTTGTGTCTTTTTCTTTGAACTGAATTCTTCTAAATAAAATTTATTTTCACCGTTTTTTTTCAACTAAAATTGACTTCTCGCCACTGATCAGCGTAGTTCACGGCTATTTATGCAATATTTCATAGCAAAAGTAAATATTCCTAATTTGTGTCTTTTTCTCAAAACTGATTTCTTTCAAATAAAATTTATTTTCACCTTCTTTTTCAACTAAAATTGACTTCTCGCCACTGATCAGCGTAGTTCACAGCTATTTATGCAATATTTCATAGCAAAAGTAAATATTCTTAATTTGTGTCTTTTTCTCAGAACTGAATTCTTCCAAATAAAATCTATTTTCACCGTTTTTTTTCAACTAAAATTGATTTCTCGCCACTGATCAGCGTAGTTCACGGCTATTTATGCAATATTTCATAGCAAAAGTAAATATTCCTAATTTGTGTCTTTTTCTCAAAACTGAATTCTTCCAAATAAAATTTATTTTCACCTTTTTTTTCAACTAAAATTGACTTCTCGCCACTGATCAGCGTAGTTCACGGCTATTTATGCAATATTTCATATCAAAAGTAAATATTCTTAATTTGTGCCTTTTTCTCAGAACTGAATTCTTCCAAATAAAATCTATTTTCACCCTTTTTTTTTCAACTAAAATTGACTTCTCGCCACTGATCAGCGTAGTTCACGGCTATTTAAGCAATATTTCATACCAAAGGAAATATTCCTAATTTGTGTCTTTTTCTCAAAACTGAATTCTTCCAAATAAAATTTATTTTCACCGTTTTTTTTCAACTAAAATTGACTTCTCGCCACTGATCAGCGTAGTTCACGGCTATTTATGCAATATTTCATAGCAAAAGTAAATATTCCTAATTTGTGTCTTTTTCTCAAAACTGAATTCTTCCAAATAAAATTTATTTTCACCTTTTTTTTCAACTAAAATTGACTTCTCGCCACTGATCAGTGTAGTTCACTGATCCGCGTTGTTCACGGCTATTTATGCAATACTTCATAGCAAAAGTAAATATTCCTAATTTGTGTCTTTTTCTCAAAACTGAATTCTTCCAAATAAAATTTATTTTCACCTTTTTTTTCAACTAAAATTGACTTCTCGCCACTGATCAGCGTTGTTCACGGCTATTTATATAATATTTCATAGCAAAAGTAAATATTCCTAATTTGTGTCTTTTTCTTAAAACTGAATTCTTCCAAATAAAATTTATTTTCACCTTTTTTTTCAACTAAAATTGACTTCTCGCCACTGATCAGCGTAGTTCACGGCTATTTATGAAATATTTCATAGTAAAAGTAAATATTCCTAATTTGTGTCTTTTTCTCAAAACTGAAATCTTCCAAATAAATTTTATTTTCACCTTTTTTTTCAACTAAAATTGACTTCTCGCCACTGATCAGCGTAGTTCACGGCTATTTATGCAATATTTCATAGCAAAAGTAAATATTCCTAATTTGTGTCTTTTTCTCAAAACTGAATTCTTCCAAATAAAATTTATTTTCACCTTTTTTTTCAACTAAAATTGACTTCTCGCCACTGATCAGCGTAGTTCACGGCTATTTATGCAATATTTCATAGCAAAAGTAAACATTCCTAATTTGTGTCTTTTTCTCAAAACTGAATTCTTCCAAATAAAATTTATTTTCACCTTTATTTTCAACTAAAATTGACTTCTCGCCACTGATCCGCGTAGTTCACGGCTATTTATGCAATATTTCATAGCAAAAGTAAACATTCCTAATTTGTGTCTTTTTCTCAAAACTGAATTCTTCCAAATAAAATTTATTTTCACCTTTTTTTCAACTAAAATTGACTTCTCGCCACTGATCAGCGTAGTTCACGGCTATTTATGCAATATTTCATAGCAAAAGTAAACATTCCTAATTTGTGTCTTTTTCTCAAAACTGAATTCTTCCAAATAAAATTTATTTTCACCTTTTTTTTCAACTAAAATTGACTTCTCGCCACTGATCAGCGTAGTTCACGGCTATGTATGCAATATTTCATAGCAAAAGTAAATATTCCTAATTTGTGTCTTTTTCTCAAAACTGAATTCTTCCAAATAAAATTTATTTTCACCTTTTTTTTCAACTAAAATTGACTTCTCCCCACTGATCAGCGTAGTTCACGGCTATTTATGCAATATTTCATAGCAAAAGTAAATATTCCTAATTTGTGTCTTTTTCTCAAAACTGAATTCTTCCAAATAAAATTTATTTTCACCTTTTTTTTCAACTAAAATTGACTTCTCGCCACTGATCCGCGTTGTTCACGGCTATTTATGCAATATTTTATAGCAAAAGTAAATATTCCTAATTTGTGTCTTTTTCTCAAAACTGAATTCTTCCAAATAAAATTTATTTTCACCTTTTTTTTCAACTAAAATTGACTTCTCGCCACTGATCAGCGTAGTTCACGGCTATTTATGCAATATTTCATAGCAAAAGTAAATATTCCTAATTTGTGTCTTTTTCTCAAAACTGAATTCTTCCAAATAAAATTTATTTTCACCTTTTTTTTCAACTAAAATGGACTTCTCGCCACTGATCAGCGTAGTTCACGGCTATTTATGCAATATTTCATAGCAAAAGTAAATATTCCTAATTTGTGTCTTTTTCTCAAAACTGAATTCTTCCAAATAAAATTTATTTTCACCTTTTTTTTCAACTAAAATTGACTTCTCGCCACTGATCAGCGTAGTTCACAGCTATTTATGCAATATTTCATAGCAAAAGTAAATATTCCTAATTTGTGTCTTTTTCTCAGAACTGAATTCTTCAAAATAAAATTTATTTTCACCGTTTTTTTTCAACTAAAATTGACTTCTCGCCACTGATCAGCGTAGTTCACGGCTATTTATGCAATAATTCATAGCAAAAGTAAATATTCCTAATTTGTGTCTTTTTCTCAGAACTGAATTCTTCCAAATAAAATTTATTTTCACCGTTTTTTTTCAACTAAAATTGACTTCTCGCCAGTGATCTGCGAAGTTCACGGCTATTTATGCAATATTTCATAGCAAAAGTAAATATTCCTAATTTGTGTCTTTTTCTCAGAACTGAATTCTTCCAAATAAAATTTATTTTCACCGTTTTTTTTCAACTAAAATTGACTTCTCGCCACTGATCGGCGTAGTTCACGGCTATTTATGCAATATTTCATAGCAAAAGTAAATATTCCTAATTTGTGTCTTTTTCTCAAAACTGAATTCTTCCAAATAAAATTAATTTTCACCTTTTTTTTCAACTAAAATTGACTTCTCGCCACTGATCAGCGTAGTTCACAGCTATTTATGCAATATTTCATAGCAAAAGTAAATATTCTTAATTTGTGTCTTTTTCTCAGAACTGAATTCTTCCAAATAAAATCTATTTTCACCGTTTTTTTTCAACTAAAATTGACTTCTCGCCACTGATCAGCGTAGTTCACGGCTATTTATGCAATATTTCATAGCAAAAGTAAATATTCCTAATTTGTGTCTTTTTCTCAAAACTGAATTCTTCCAAATAAAATTTATTTTCACCTTTTTTTTCAACTAAAATTGACTTCTCGCCACTGATCAGCGTAGTTCACGGCTATTTACGCAATATTTCATAGCAAAAGTAAATATTCTTAATTTGTGCCTTTTTCTCAGAACTGAATTCTTCCAAATAAAATCTATTTTCACCCTTTTTTTTCAACTAAAATTGACTTCTCGCCACTGATCAGCGTAGTTCACGGCTATTTATGCAATATTTCATACCAAAGGAAATATTCCTAATTTGTGTCTTTTTCTCAAAACTGAATTCTTCCAAATAAAATTTATTTTCACCGTTTTTTTTCAACTAAAATTGACTTCTCGCCACTGATCAGCGTAGTTCACGGCTATTTATGCAATATTTCATAGCAAAAGTAAATATTCCTAATTTGTGTCTTTTTCTCAAAACTGAATTCTTCCAAAAAAAATTTATTTTCACCTTTTTTTTCAACTAAAATTGACTTATCGCCACTGATCAGTGTAGTTCACTGATCCGCGTTGTTCACGGCTATTTATGCAATACTTCATAGCAAAAGTAAATATTCCTAATTTGTGTCTTTTTCTCAAAACTGAATTCTTCCAAATAAAATTTATTTTCACCTTTTTTTTCAACTAAAATTGACTTCTCGCCACTGATCAGCGTTGTTCACGGCTATTTATATAATATTTCATAGCAAAAGTAAATATTCCTAATTTGTGTCTTTTTCTTAAAACTGAATTCTTCCAAATAAAATTTATTTTCACCTTTTTTTTCAACTATAATTGACTTCTCGCCACTGATCAGCGTAGTTCACGGCTATTTATGCAATATTTCATAGTAAAAGTAAATATTCCTAATTTGTGTCTTTTTCTCAAAACTGAATTCTTCCAAATAAATTTTATTTTCACCTTTTTTTTCAACTAAAATTGACTTCTCGCCACTGATCAGCGTAGTTCACGGCTATTTATGCAATATTTCATAGCAAAAGTAAATATTCCTAATTTGTGTCTTTTTCTCAAAACTGAATTCTTCCAAATAAAATTTATTTTCACCTTTTTTTTCAACTAAAATTGACTTCTCGCCACTGATCAGCGTAGTTCACGGCTATTTATGCAATATTTCATAGCAAAAGTAAACATTCCTAATTTGTGTCTTTTTCTCAAAACTGAATTCTTCCAAATAAAATTTATTTTCACCTTTTTTTTCAACTAAAATTGACTTCTCGCCACTGATCAGCGTAGTTCACGGCTATGTATGCAATATTTCATAGCAAAAGTAAATATTCCTAATTTGTGTGTTTTTCTCAAAACTGAATTCTTCCAAATAAAATTTATTTTCACCTTTTTTTTCAACTAAAATTGACTTCTCCCCACTGATCAGCGTAGTTCACGGCTATTTATGCAATATTTCATAGCAAAAGTAAATATTCCTAATTTGTGTCTTTTTCTCAAAACTGAATTCTTCCAAATAAAATTTATTTTCACCTTTTTTTTCAACTAAAATTGACTTCTCGCCACTGATCCGCGTTGTTCACGGCTATTTATGCAATATTTCATAGCAAAAGTAAATATTCCTAATTTGTGTCTTTTTCTCAAAACTGAATTCTTCCAAATAAAATTTATTTTCACCTTTTTTTTCAACTAAAATTGACTTCTCGCCACTGATCAGCGTAGTTCACGGCTATTTATGCAATATTTCATAGCAAAAGTAAATATTCCTAATTTGTGTCTTTTTCTCAAAACTGAATTCTTCCAAATAAAATTTATTTTCACCTTTTTTTTCAACTAAAATGGACTTCTCGCCACTGATCAGCGTAGTTCACGGCTATTTATGCAATATTTCATAGCAAAAGTAAATATTCCTAATTTGTGTCTTTTTCTCAAAACTGAATTCTTCCAAATAAAATTTATTTTCACCTTTTTTTTCAACTAAAATTGACTTCTCGCCACTGATCAGCGTAGTTCACAGCTATTTATGCAATATTTCATAGCAAAAGTAAATATTCCTAATTTGTGTCTTTTTCTCAGAACTGAATTCTTCAAAATAAAATTTATTTTCACCGTTTTTTTTCAACTAAAATTGACTTCTCGCCACTGATCAGCGTAGTTCACGGCTATTTATGCAATAATTCATAGCAAAAGTAAATATTCCTAATTTGTGTCTTTTTCTCAGAACTGAATTCTTCCAAATAAAATTTATTTTCACCGTTTTTTTTCAACTAAAATTGACTTCTCGCCACTGATCAGCGTAGTTCACGGCTATTTATGCAATATTTCATAGCAAAAGTAAATATTCCTAATTTGTGTCTTTTTCTCAGAACTGAATTCTTCCAAATAAAATTTATTTTCACCGTTTTTTTTCAACTAAAATTGACTTCTCGCCACTGATCGGCGTAGTTCACGGCTATTTATGCAATATTTCATAGCAAAAGTAAATATTCGTAATTTGTGTCTTTTTCTCAAAACTGAATTCTTCCAAATAAAATTTATTTTCACCTTTTTTTTTACTAAAATTGACTTCTCGCCACTGATCCGCGTTGTTCACGGCTATTTATGCAATATTTCATAGCAAAAGTAAATATTCCTAATTTGTGTCTTTTTCTCAAAACTGAATTCTTCCAAATAAAATTTTTTTTCACCGTTTTTTTTCAACTAAAATTGACTTCTCGCCACTGATCAGCGTAGTTCACGGCTATTTATGCAATATTTCATAGCAAAAGTAAATATTCCTAATTTGTGTCTTTTTCTTTGAACTGAATTCTTCTAAATAAAATTTATTTTCACCGTTTTTTTTCAACTAAAATTGACTTCTCGCCACTGATCAGCGTAGTTCACGGCTATTTATGCAATATTTCATAGCAAAAGTAAATATTCCTAATTTGTGTCTTTTTCTCAAAACTGATTTCTTTCAAATAAAATTTATTTTCACCTTCTTTTTCAACTAAAATTGACTTCTCGCCACTGATCAGCGTAGTTCACAGCTATTTATGCAATATTTCATAGCAAAAGTAAATATTCTTAATTTGTGTCTTTTTCTCAGAACTGAATTCTTCCAAATAAAATCTATTTTCACCGTTTTTTTTCAACTAAAATTGATTTCTCGCCACTGATCAGCGTAGTTCACGGCTATTTATGCAATATTTCATAGCAAAAGTAAATATTCCTAATTTGTGTCTTTTTCTCAAAACTGAATTCTTCCAAATAAAATTTATTTTCACCTTTTTTTTCAACTAAAATTGACTTCTCGCCACTGATCAGCGTAGTTCACGGCTATTTATGCAATATTTCATATCAAAAGTAAATATTCTTAATTTGTGCCTTTTTCTCAGAACTGAATTCTTCCAAATAAAATCTATTTTCACCCTTTTTTTTTCAACTAAAATTGACTTCTCGCCACTGATCAGCGTAGTTCACGGCTATTTAAGCAATATTTCATACCAAAGGAAATATTCCTAATTTGTGTCTTTTTCTCAAAACTGAATTCTTCCAAATAAAATTTATTTTCACCGTTTTTTTTCAACTAAAATTGACTTCTCGCCACTGATCAGCGTAGTTCACGGCTATTTATGCAATATTTCATAGCAAAAGTAAATATTCCTAATTTGTGTCTTTTTCTCAAAACTGAATTCTTCCAAATAAAATTTATTTTCACCTTTTTTTTCAACTAAAATTGACTTCTCGCCACTGATCAGTGTAGTTCACTGATCCGCGTTGTTCACGGCTATTTATGCAATACTTCATAGCAAAAGTAAATATTCCTAATTTGTGTCTTTTTCTCAAAACTGAATTCTTCCAAATAAAATTTATTTTCACCTTTTTTTTCAACTAAAATTGACTTCTCGCCACTGATCAGCGTTGTTCACGGCTATTTATATAATATTTCATAGCAAAAGTAAATATTCCTAATTTGTGTCTTTTTCTTAAAACTGAATTCTTCCAAATAAAATTTATTTTCACCTTTTTTTTCAACTAAAATTGACTTCTCGCCACTGATCAGCGTAGTTCACGGCTATTTATGAAATATTTCATAGTAAAAGTAAATATTCCTAATTTGTGTCTTTTTCTCAAAACTGAAATCTTCCAAATAAATTTTATTTTCACCTTTTTTTTCAACTAAAATTGACTTCTCGCCACTGATCAGCGTAGTTCACGGCTATTTATGCAATATTTCATAGCAAAAGTAAATATTCCTAATTTGTGTCTTTTTCTCAAAACTGAATTCTTCCAAATAAAATTTATTTTCACCTTTTTTTTCAACTAAAATTGACTTCTCGCCACTGATCAGCGTAGTTCACGGCTATTTATGCAATATTTCATAGCAAAAGTAAACATTCCTAATTTGTGTCTTTTTCTCAAAACTGAATTCTTCCAAATAAAATTTATTTTCACCTTTATTTTCAACTAAAATTGACTTCTCGCCACTGATCCGCGTAGTTCACGGCTATTTATGCAATATTTCATAGCAAAAGTAAACATTCCTAATTTGTGTCTTTTTCTCAAAACTGAATTCTTCCAAATAAAATTTATTTTCACCTTTTTTTCAACTAAAATTGACTTCTCGCCACTGATCAGCGTAGTTCACGGCTATTTATGCAATATTTCATAGCAAAAGTAAACATTCCTAATTTGTGTCTTTTTCTCAAAACTGAATTCTTCCAAATAAAATTTATTTTCACCTTTTTTTTCAACTAAAATTGACTTCTCGCCACTGATCAGCGTAGTTCACGGCTATGTATGCAATATTTCATAGCAAAAGTAAATATTCCTAATTTGTGTCTTTTTCTCAAAACTGAATTCTTCCAAATAAAATTTATTTTCACCTTTTTTTTCAACTAAAATTGACTTCTCCCCACTGATCAGCGTAGTTCACGGCTATTTATGCAATATTTCATAGCAAAAGTAAATATTCCTAATTTGTGTCTTTTTCTCAAAACTGAATTCTTCCAAATAAAATTTATTTTCACCTTTTTTTTCAACTAAAATTGACTTCTCGCCACTGATCCGCGTTGTTCACGGCTATTTATGCAATATTTTATAGCAAAAGTAAATATTCCTAATTTGTGTCTTTTTCTCAAAACTGAATTCTTCCAAATAAAATTTATTTTCACCTTTTTTTTCAACTAAAATTGACTTCTCGCCACTGATCAGCGTAGTTCACGGCTATTTATGCAATATTTCATAGCAAAAGTAAATATTCCTAATTTGTGTCTTTTTCTCAAAACTGAATTCTTCCAAATAAAATTTATTTTCACCTTTTTTTTCAACTAAAATGGACTTCTCGCCACTGATCAGCGTAGTTCACGGCTATTTATGCAATATTTCATAGCAAAAGTAAATATTCCTAATTTGTGTCTTTTTCTCAAAACTGAATTCTTCCAAATAAAATTTATTTTCACCTTTTTTTTCAACTAAAATTGACTTCTCGCCACTGATCAGCGTAGTTCACAGCTATTTATGCAATATTTCATAGCAAAAGTAAATATTCCTAATTTGTGTCTTTTTCTCAGAACTGAATTCTTCAAAATAAAATTTATTTTCACCGTTTTTTTTCAACTAAAATTGACTTCTCGCCACTGATCAGCGTAGTTCACGGCTATTTATGCAATAATTCATAGCAAAAGTAAATATTCCTAATTTGTGTCTTTTTCTCAGAACTGAATTCTTCCAAATAAAATTTATTTTCACCGTTTTTTTTCAACTAAAATTGACTTCTCGCCAGTGATCTGCGAAGTTCACGGCTATTTATGCAATATTTCATAGCAAAAGTAAATATTCCTAATTTGTGTCTTTTTCTCAGAACTGAATTCTTCCAAATAAAATTTATTTTCACCGTTTTTTTTCAACTAAAATTGACTTCTCGCCACTGATCGGCGTAGTTCACGGCTATTTATGCAATATTTCATAGCAAAAGTAAATATTCCTAATTTGTGTCTTTTTCTCAAAACTGAATTCTTCCAAATAAAATTAATTTTCACCTTTTTTTTCAACTAAAATTGACTTCTCGCCACTGATCAGCGTAGTTCACAGCTATTTATGCAATATTTCATAGCAAAAGTAAATATTCTTAATTTGTGTCTTTTTCTCAGAACTGAATTCTTCCAAATAAAATCTATTTTCACCGTTTTTTTTCAACTAAAATTGACTTCTCGCCACTGATCAGCGTAGTTCACGGCTATTTATGCAATATTTCATAGCAAAAGTAAATATTCCTAATTTGTGTCTTTTTCTCAAAACTGAATTCTTCCAAATAAAATTTATTTTCACCTTTTTTTTCAACTAAAATTGACTTCTCGCCACTGATCAGCGTAGTTCACGGCTATTTACGCAATATTTCATAGCAAAAGTAAATATTCTTAATTTGTGCCTTTTTCTCAGAACTGAATTCTTCCAAATAAAATCTATTTTCACCCTTTTTTTTCAACTAAAATTGACTTCTCGCCACTGATCAGCGTAGTTCACGGCTATTTATGCAATATTTCATACCAAAGGAAATATTCCTAATTTGTGTCTTTTTCTCAAAACTGAATTCTTCCAAATAAAATTTATTTTCACCGTTTTTTTTCAACTAAAATTGACTTCTCGCCACTGATCAGCGTAGTTCACGGCTATTTATGCAATATTTCATAGCAAAAGTAAATATTCCTAATTTGTGTCTTTTTCTCAAAACTGAATTCTTCCAAAAAAAATTTATTTTCACCTTTTTTTTCAACTAAAATTGACTTATCGCCACTGATCAGTGTAGTTCACTGATCCGCGTTGTTCACGGCTATTTATGCAATACTTCATAGCAAAAGTAAATATTCCTAATTTGTGTCTTTTTCTCAAAACTGAATTCTTCCAAATAAAATTTATTTTCACCTTTTTTTTCAACTAAAATTGACTTCTCGCCACTGATCAGCGTTGTTCACGGCTATTTATATAATATTTCATAGCAAAAGTAAATATTCCTAATTTGTGTCTTTTTCTTAAAACTGAATTCTTCCAAATAAAATTTATTTTCACCTTTTTTTTCAACTATAATTGACTTCTCGCCACTGATCAGCGTAGTTCACGGCTATTTATGCAATATTTCATAGTAAAAGTAAATATTCCTAATTTGTGTCTTTTTCTCAAAACTGAATTCTTCCAAATAAATTTTATTTTCACCTTTTTTTTCAACTAAAATTGACTTCTCGCCACTGATCAGCGTAGTTCACGGCTATTTATGCAATATTTCATAGCAAAAGTAAATATTCCTAATTTGTGTCTTTTTCTCAAAACTGAATTCTTCCAAATAAAATTTATTTTCACCTTTTTTTTCAACTAAAATTGACTTCTCGCCACTGATCAGCGTAGTTCACGGCTATTTATGCAATATTTCATAGCAAAAGTAAACATTCCTAATTTGTGTCTTTTTCTCAAAACTGAATTCTTCCAAATAAAATTTATTTTCACCTTTTTTTTCAACTAAAATTGACTTCTCGCCACTGATCAGCGTAGTTCACGGCTATGTATGCAATATTTCATAGCAAAAGTAAATATTCCTAATTTGTGTGTTTTTCTCAAAACTGAATTCTTCCAAATAAAATTTATTTTCACCTTTTTTTTCAACTAAAATTGACTTCTCCCCACTGATCAGCGTAGTTCACGGCTATTTATGCAATATTTCATAGCAAAAGTAAATATTCCTAATTTGTGTCTTTTTCTCAAAACTGAATTCTTCCAAATAAAATTTATTTTCACCTTTTTTTTCAACTAAAATTGACTTCTCGCCACTGATCCGCGTTGTTCACGGCTATTTATGCAATATTTCATAGCAAAAGTAAATATTCCTAATTTGTGTCTTTTTCTCAAAACTGAATTCTTCCAAATAAAATTTATTTTCACCTTTTTTTTCAACTAAAATTGACTTCTCGCCACTGATCAGCGTAGTTCACGGCTATTTATGCAATATTTCATAGCAAAAGTAAATATTCCTAATTTGTGTCTTTTTCTCAAAACTGAATTCTTCCAAATAAAATTTATTTTCACCTTTTTTTTCAACTAAAATGGACTTCTCGCCACTGATCAGCGTAGTTCACGGCTATTTATGCAATATTTCATAGCAAAAGTAAATATTCCTAATTTGTGTCTTTTTCTCAAAACTGAATTCTTCCAAATAAAATTTATTTTCACCTTTTTTTTCAACTAAAATTGACTTCTCGCCACTGATCAGCGTAGTTCACAGCTATTTATGCAATATTTCATAGCAAAAGTAAATATTCCTAATTTGTGTCTTTTTCTCAGAACTGAATTCTTCCAAATAAAATTTATTTTCACCGTTTTTTTTCAACTAAAATTGACTTCTCGCCACTGATCAGCGTAGTTCACGGCTATTTATGCAATATTTCATAGCAAAAGTAAATATTCCTAATTTGTGTCTTTTTCTCAGAACTGAATTCTTCCAAATAAAATTTATTTTCACCGTTTTTTTTCAACTAAAATTGACTTCTCGCCACTGATCGGCGTAGTTCACGGCTATTTATGCAATATTTCATAGCAAAAGTAAATATTCGTAATTTGTGTCTTTTTCTCAAAACTGAATTCTTCCAAATAAAATTTATTTTCACCTTTTTTTTTACTAAAATTGACTTCTCGCCACTGATCCGCGTTGTTCACGGCTATTTATGCAATATTTCATAGCAAAAGTAAATATTCCTAATTTGTGTCTTTTTCTCAAAACTGAATTCTTCCAAATAAAATTTATTTTCACCGTTTTTTTTCAACTAAAATTGACTTCTCGCCACTGATCCGCGTTGTTCACGGCTATTTATGCAATATTTTATAGCAAAAGTTAATATTCCTAATTTGTGTCTTTTTCTCAAAACTGAATTCTTCCAAATAAAATTTATTTTCACCTTTTTTTTCAACTAAAATTGACGTCTCGCCACTGATCCGCGTTGTTCACGGCTATTTATGCAATATTTCATAGCAAAAGTAAATATTCCTAATTTGTGTCTTTTTCTCAAAACTGAATTCTTCCAAATAAAATTTATTTTCACCGTTTGTTTTCAACTAAAATTGACTTCTCGCCACTGATCAGCGTAGTTCACGGCTATTTATGCAATATTTCATAGCAAAAGTAAATATTCCTAATTTGTGTCTTTTTCTCAGAACTGAATTCTTCCAAATAAAATTTATTTTCACCGTTTTTTTTCCAACTAAAATTGACTTCTCGCCACTGATCAGCGTAGTTCACGGCTATTTATGCAATATTTTATAGCAAAAGTAAATATTCCTAATTTGTGTCTTTTTCTCAAAACTGAATTCTTCCAAATAAAATTTATTTTCACCGTTTTTTTTCAACTAAAATTGACTTCTCGCCACTGATCAGCGTAGTTCACGGCTATTTATGCAATATTTCATAGCAAAAGTAAATATTCCTAATTTGTGTCTTTTTCTCAGAACTGAATTCTTCCAAATAAAATTTATTTTCACCTTTTATTTCAACTAAAATTGACTTCTCGCCACTGATCAGCGTAGTTCACGGCTATTTATGCAATATTTCATAGCAAAAGTTAATATTCCTAATTTGTGTCTTTTTCTCAAAACTGAATTCTTCCAAATAAAATTTATTTTCACCTTTTTTTTCAACTAAAATTGACTTCTCGCCACTGATCAGCGTAGTTCACGGCTATTTATGCAATATTTCATAGCAAAAGTAAATATTCCTAATTTGTGTCTTTTTCTCAAAACTGAATTCTTCCAAATAAAATTTATTTTCACCTTTTTTTTCAACATAAATTGACTTCTCGCCACTGATCAGCGTAGTTCACGGCTATTTATGCAATATTTCATAGCAAAAGTAAATATTCCTAATTTGTGTCTTTTTCTCAGAACTGAATTCTTCCAAATAAAATTAATTTTCACCTTTTTTTTCAACTAAAATTGACTTCTCGCCACTGATCAGCGTAGTTCACGGCTATTTATGCAATATTTCATAGCAAAAGTAAATATTCCTAATTTGTGTCTTTTTCTCAAAACTGAATTCTTCCAAATGAAATTTATTTTCACCTTTTTTTTCAACTAAAATTGACTTCTCGCCACTGATCAGCGTAGTTCACGGCTATTTATGCAATATTTCATAGCAAAAGTAAATATTCCTAATTTGTGTCTTTTTCTCAAAACTGAATTCTTCCAAATAAAATTTATTTTCACCATTTTTTTCAACTAAAATTGACTTCTCGCCACTGATCCGCGTAGTTCACGGCTATTTATGCAATATTTCATAGCAAAAGTAAATATTCCCAATTTCTGTCTTTTTCTCAGAACTGAATTTTTCCAAATAAAATTTATTTTCACCGTTTTTTTTCAACTAAAATTGACTTCTCGCCACTGATCAGCGTAGTTCACGGCAATTTATGCAATATTTCATAGCAAAAGTAAATATTCCTAATTTGTGTCTTTTTCTCAAAACTGAATTCTTCCAAATAAAATTTATTTTCACCTTTTTTTTCAACTAAAATTGACTTCTCGCCACTGATCAGCGTAGTTCACGGCTATTTATGCAATATTTCATAGTAAAAGTAAATATTCCTAATTTGTGTCTTTTTCTCAAAACTGAATTCTTCCAAATAAATTTTATTTTCACCTTTTTTTTCAACTAAAATTGACTTCTCGCCACTGATCCGCGTAGTTCACGGCTATTTATGCAATATTTCATAGCAAAAGTAAATATTCCTAATTTGTGTCTTTTTCTCAAAACTGAATTCTTCCAAATAAAATTTATTTTCACCTTTTTTTTCAACTAAAATTGACTTCTCGCCACTGATCAGCGTAGTTCACGGCAATTTATGCAATATTTCATAGCAAAAGTAAATATTCCTAATTTGTGTCTTTTTCTCAAAACTGAATTCTTCCAAATAAAATTTATTTTCACCGTTTTTTTTCAATTAAAATTGACTTCTCGCCACTGATCCGCGTTGTTCACGGCAATTTATGCAATATTTTATAGCAAAAGTAAATATTCCTAATTTGTGTATTTTTCTCAAAACTGAATTCTTCCAAATAAAATTTATTTTCACCTTTTTTTTCAACTAAAATTGACTTCTCGCCACTGATCCGCGTTGTTCACGGCTATTTATGCAATATTTCATAGCAAAAGTTAATATTCCTAATTTGTGTCTTTTTCTCAAAACTGAATTCTTCCAAATAAAATTTATTTTCACCGTTTTTTTTCAATTAAAATTGACTTCTCGCCACTGATCCGCGTTGTTCACGGCAATTTATGCAATATTTCATAGCAAAAGTAAATATTCCTAATTTGTGTCTTTTTCTCAAAACTGAATTCTTCCAAATAAAATTTATTTTCACCGTTTTTTTTCAATTAAAATTGACTTCTCGCCACTGATCCGCGTTGTTCACGGCAATTTATGCAATATTTCATAGCAAAAGTAAATATTCCTAATTTGTGTCTTTTTCTCAAAACTGAATTCTTCCAAATAAAATTTATTTTCACCGCTTTTTTTCAATTAAAATTGACTTCTCGCCAATGATCCGCGTTGTTCACGGCAATTTATGCAATATTTCATAGCAAAAGTAAATATTCCTAATTTGTGTCTTTTTCTCAAAACTGAATTCTTCCAAATAAAATTTATTTTCACCGTTTTTTTTCAACTAAAATTGACTTCTCGCCACTGATCAGCGTAGTTCACGGCAATTTATGCAATATTTCATAGCAAAAGTAAATATTCCCAATTTGTGTCTTTTTCTCAAAACTGAATTCTTCCAAATAAAATTTCTTTTCACCGCTTTTTTTCAATTAAAATTGACTTCTCGCCACTGATCCGCGTTGTTCACGGCAATTTATGCAATATTTCATAGCAAAAGTAAATATTCCTAATTTGTGTCTTTTTCTCAAAACTGAATTCTTCCAAATAAAATTTATTTTCACCGCTTTTTTTTCAACTAAAATTGACTTCTCGCCACTGATCAGCGTAGTTCACGGCAATTTATGCAATATCTCATAGCAAAAGTAAATATTCCTAATTTGTTTCTTTTTCTCAAAACTGAATTCTTCCAAATAAAATTTATTTTCACCGCTTTTTTTCAGCTAAAATTGACTTCTCGCCACTGATCAGCGTAGTTCACGGCATTTTATGCAATATTTCATAGCAAAAGTAAATATTCCTAATTTGTGTCTTTTTCTCAAAACTGAATTCTTCCAAATAAAATTTATTTTCACCGCTTTTTTTCAACTAAAATTGACTTCTCGCCACTGATCAGCGTAGTTCACGGCAATTTATGCAATATTTCATAGCAAAAGTAAATATTCCTAATTTGTGTCTTTTTCTCAAAACTGAATTCTTCCAAATAAAATTTATTTTCACCGTTTTTTTTCAATTAAAATTGACTTCTCGCCACTGATCCGCGTTGTTCACGGCAATTTATGCAATATTTTATAGCAAAAGTAAATATTCCTAATTTGTGTCTTTTTCTCAAAACTGAATTCTTCCAAATAAAATTTATTTTCACCTTTTTTTTCAACTAAAATTGACTTCTCGCCACTGATCCGCGTTGTTCACGGCTATTTATGCAATATTTCATAGCAAAAGTTAATATTCCTAATTTGTGTCTTTTTCTCAAAACTGAATTCTTCCAAATAAAATTTATTTTCACCGTTTTTTTTCAATTAAAATTGACTTCTCGCCACTGATCCGCGTTGTTCACGGCAATTTATGCAATATTTCATAGCAAAAGTAAATATTCCTAATTTGTGTCTTTTTCTCAAAACTGAATTCTTCCAAATAAAATTTATTTTCACCGTTTTTTTTCAATTAAAATTGACTTCTCGCCACTGATCCGCGTTGTTCACGGCAATTTATGCAATATTTCATAGCAAAAGTAAATATTCCTAATTTGTGTCTTTTTCTCAAAACTGAATTCTTCCAAATAAAATTTATTTTCACCGCTTTTTTTCAATTAAAATTGACTTCTCGCCACTGATCCGCGTTGTTCACGGCAATTTATGCAATATTTCATAGCAAAAGTAAATATTCCTAATTTGTGTCTTTTTCTCAAAACTGAATTCTTCCAAATAAAATTTATTTTCACCGTTTTTTTTCAACTAAAATTGACTTCTCGCCACTGATCAGCGTAGTTCACGGCAATTTATGCAATATTTCATAGCAAAAGTAAATATTCCCAATTTGTGTCTTTAGTAGTAGGAGATTAGCGGAATCAGGCCGAGGTCATCCGCGAAGCTCTATTCCCTTTCACTTTTGCGCACTCTAGCTGAGCTAGGCCGACGTCACACCTCTGCCCGGGAGAACATACACCCCCATCCACTCATCTGCAGCATGAGGCGACTATGATTAGGTCATACATCCACCCGGGAACATGAGCATGAGAGCACAGCCCGAGGATACCATACCACCCAACTGCAACGTGTTAAAAAAAAAGGTCAGACCCGGTGAAGGGAATTGTTCAGGTAATACGAGTCATATGATCTATAATAATAAAGACAATTTTTTCAAATTTTACACCAAAATTAATTGGCCATTTATTTTTTTTAGTTTCAAATTCTCCCCCCAAGCATCTTCATTAAACAATATTATTTCATTTTTGCTCAATTTGAAGTACTTGGGGAGGAATATCCCCCTCTTCACCCCACCGAATAAGATCTCCGCCAGCAGGCCACCAAAGCGACTACCCGACTCCCGGATTTCTTCCACGCAATACTCCTCCCCCTCCACCAGGTCCTCCTTCCTGAGGTACCTAGCCCTCTCCTGGGCGAGGAGTAACTTGCTCCGGATTGACGTCCTAGGAGTCACGATGTCGGTGGCGAACCTACTAGCAACGTTGGTCGTAGTTGCGGTGGCGGCAGAGACGGTGTTGTTAACGGAACTCATCCTAGAAAAGAATTAAAAATAGTTGTTTTACATATTTAAATTATCATTTATTTAATAAAGTTACATATCATAAAAAGTATCACTACCTTAATTAGTATCTGAACTGCCAAATCCACTCACACCTCGACTAGTTGGTGAAAAGTGGTCATTGGTCGCAACAAAAATGACGTCTGTAGCAATATGTTCAAATATAATTTGACATATCCGATCCCCCCTGTTTACTATAAAATCCTCGTTGCTATGATTATAAAGGAGTACTTTAATTTCCCCTCTATAATTTCCATCGACTACCCCAGCGCCCACCTCAATTCCAAATTTTAATGATAAACCCGACCGAGACGCTAATCTTCCATAAAACCCCTTTGGGATCTCAAGAGATAATCCAGTTCTCACAAGACAACGCCCCCTTTTAGGAATAACATCATCCTGAATAGCAGCAATATCATATCCAGCCGAACAGTCATAACTAGATTCAGGAATGATTGCAAGCGGATGTAATTTCTTGATAGCAACAAGCATTCTACAGCGTTAGAATGAAAAAGAATAATTTAAGATAAATATGCTACATATGAATACTTTGATGTAAAAAGTACATTTAAAAAAAAACTTAACCTGTGATGAAGGTGTGCGATGGCGTAGGATACGATACGGTGCAGGAGACGAGATGGCGTAGGATACGAGCTGGTGCAGGATACGAGCTGGTGCAGGATACGAGACGGTGCAGGATACGATACGGTGCAGGAGACGAGATGGCGCAGGAGATGAGACGGTGCAGGAGACGAGATGTCACAGGATACGAGACGGTGCAGGAGACGAGACGGCGCAGGAGACGAGATGGCGCAGGAGACGAGACGGTGCAGGAGACGAGATGGTGCAGGAGACGAGACGGTGCAGGAGACGAGATGTCACAGGATACGAGACGGTGCAGGAGACGAGATGGCGTAGGAGACGAGACGAGTCGATCTGCAGATGCGAGTGAATATCTCCCAACAAAACGAGCTCTTATATACTGAATTAAGTGAAAGAAACCTTTGATTCACCAAGGAAGGTTAGTTTACTTACCAGCATTATCCTTCAGAATCTGAATCTAGAAAGGTGTCCGAGGAAAAATAAGAACCCACTCGTTTCCGCTTCAAGGCACGGTGATACTCTAGATAATTAGAATAATTCTTGCGCCTTTTATGAGTATTGAAGGCGAACGTATACGATTCCCTTGAGTCAGAGGACGAATCATCTTCTGACGACGAACTTTCATGTCTGGTAAATGTAGATGAACAGTCCGACTTATCAATCAATGCAAACAGAGGCGTCCTAACACAGTTAGAGCACCAATAATCACTCCGCTGAATCACAGATTCCGTCTCGATTACATTTAAAACCGTGTGATGTATATATAGATATACGCTAAAGGGTTTAAACGGTCTAATTGATGATGCACACTTCAAACAAAATGTAGCTGCCGTATACTTTGAACTAAAACTATAGTGCATCAACACCATGTGAAATGGGCTTCCTATATAAGACTGCATATCATAAAGAAAATCAAAAGGTCTATCCAGCAAAATTTGATATGCGTATGGTGTTAGACGCGTATTAAAATTAAACTCAATATTATTAATCTCCAATTCATAATCTAACATGGAATCATCTGACAAAGCCCCCAAACACCGTTTCCATAGGATTTTCCTATTACATTCTATATAATATACTAAATCGGTACACACTGTCTGCGGAAGACTGAGTTTATATGTATCCGTTTTTCTTTCCAAGCATGATGCCACGACTCTCAGACATAGAGTATAAAGAGGTGGTAAACCGATGAAACTAAAATATTTCTGAATATTATGTAGAGCATATGCAGAAGCATTTACTTCAGTAAACTGTGATCGGTTTAAACGTATAAAACGAGTCATAGTAGAGCTTTCAAAGCACATGGGAAAATGAAGTATAGGATTGAGTACATTTGATGTATTTATATGAACAAGGAAATGGATGTCGACTTCATTGTAAGGTTTTTTTAGTTCAATACAACACACCTCGTTGCGTGAGGCCGGTGATGGAGTGAAAGGATGGCTAACAGTCATCCGACTAAGGTTCACCTTCATCATTATAGCAATTGCATTTGAGTTCTCCCCCACACCACGACCTACATACGTATATCTAGGATGACTCATATAGAGGTTACTATAGAGGTCGTGTTCACCTTAGATACTCGCTCCGTCAGCGCATATTTTTTCCCCCACCTTCGACTTCTACTGAAGCGAGAAGTGAAAGGCATTAGACCTAGATCTTTCTGCTAGGCAAGACCGCACACACCTCGGTTAGTTCATAGTCGTCGTTCATGGGAACAAGTTCCAATCGCTACCCGTACGCGAGATACACTGAGTAAACTAATTTATCTATAAAACTCTACGGTGGAGAGAACATTTTCCATTTCCCATCGAGATTTCGAGAGATTCGGAAGAATTCCACAGAAGCTTTCATCATCTCCATCACCATCTACAGACATTCACAGTGAGTAAAAAAAACATTTTTTTGTTTCGATTTTAATCTTTTAAAATATATTTGGATAGACTTATTCGCGGTATCGATTATCTTTACAGCACCCACTTTTCCGCTACCTTACAAAAAAAAAACATGCATTCAATCGCAGAAATTTTAAATAATTTCAATTCTCGTCAGTTCACCTCACAGGAACTAGAACAGGCAATCATGAACATTCATCGACGTGTTGTTTTTGATAATGATGTTATAAATGATATGGAAACCTTCACACGGATGAAAGAGGCGCTAGACGAGGTAAAGGGTAGAAAATTTTGTAATTATTGCGAAGTGTACTACAACACAGATGAGGCTTTACAACACGAAAATACGAATTTGCACAGACAGAAGGTGACGAACCAACTAGGTCGAGGCTTTATTGAGGTGGAATCTGCTATCCGATCTAGACTTCAAACGTTCTGGATCACTCCAGAGGAGGATAAAGGTGGGGACGTAATTTCTTTCCTCGATGACATTAAAGAACAGGTAGCCGAGAAATTACTAGAACAGGTAATTGCAAAAAAATCGATTAAATTTAATCTTATTTTAATTTGTAAATTTCATAAAGGTGAGAGAGAGGAAATGGATGCATCTTTCAAGACAAACAATAGACGTCTCTTATCTGCGGATAATATGGGGGAAGTATTGAACGAGGCTTTTTCAAAATTGCTCAAGGAGAAGTCGGAATTCCAAGCAAAGGGGTCCGGATGGAGCCTTGCTAATGTAATCGGATTAGAATTGCGAATTAATAAATATACGCCTTTTCGAGGATCCACATACATTAAACTTCCGGCCAAAATAGCTAATACACTATCTGTAATCAACGTGCAAAATGAAGATATATATTGCTTCAAGTATGCTGTTTGGGCAAAAAACGTAGCTCTAAAACCTCAACGGGTTTCAAAGTATAAGACGGAAGCCTTTCGTACGGGTTATAATTGGAACTGTATAGATTACCCTGTAGAATTGAAAGATATCCCCAAATTTGAGCGAGCAAACAATATTTCGATAAACGTTTTTGGTCTAACAGACAAAAATGAGGTTTACCCGATGAAAGTTGTCGATCTAGAGCTAGAAGATCACAGAGATTTGCTTTTTGTTACAAACGATGAAACTTCACACTTTTGCTGGATCAAAAATTTTAATAGATTGATTCGCTCGCAAATTACAAGATATGAGCACAGAATCCACATTTGCAAACGTTGCCTCACACACTACAACGATGAGACCAAACTCGAAGAACATCAGGAGTTATGCAAAGGGAGTGGAACACCGAGTAAAATTGTAATGCCGGACGAGAGTGATAGCATTTTAAAATTCACTCACGTTAATTATTCCCTCTGAGTAGATTACGTCATATACGTTGACTTTGAATGCCTTCTCGAAAATGTGAGCACTTGTGAACCCTCTTCACATACATCCTACACGAACGTGATACAAAAACACACACCATTTAGTTTCTGCTATATGGTAATCACACCTGACGGATGCCAAAGGCCTCAGTTATATCGAGGACCGAACGCAGCGCGTGTGTTTATTGAGCGAATGAAAGAAGAGGCGGATAAAATACGTGCTTTGTATAAAGATACCGTCCCCATGAACCCCCTCACTCCCGATGAGGAGAGCGTATTTCAGGAGACAGTGGATTGTCACATTTGCGGGAAACAACTTAACGAGGATCGCGTGAGAGATCACGATCACTTGACAGGACGATTTAGGGGTGCAGCGCATCAGTTTTGTAACATGCAGTATAGAATGCCGAATTTCTTACCAGTCTTCATCCACAATCTTTCATCATACGATGGTCATTTCATTGTCCGAGAGTTAGATTATGACGAGAGGAGAATATTCGTAATACCAAATTCTGAGGAAAAGTACATTACATTCGCAAAGTCTGTCGATGACAATTTTAACATTCGGTTTATCGATACGTATCGGTTCATGTCGGCTTCTCTGGCGTCCTTGGTCTCAAATCTGAAGACTTTTAAATACACCCAGCAAACATTCAACGAGATGACACATTTGGTTACACGAAAGGGTGTTTATCCATACGACTACACTGATTCACTGGAACGATTAGATGAAACCTCACTTCCGGATAGAGAAAAATTTCATAATCGGCTCACAGGCGACGATATTTCAGAGGAAGATTACGCTCACGCTTCCAACGTTTGGGCATCATTCGAATGCAAAACATTGGGGGATTATAGTGATGTCTATCTTATAAGTGACGTCACACTTTTAGCCGACGTCTTCGAGAATTTCAGAGACGTTTGTTTTGATGCATACAAGCTTGACCCTGCGTGGTATTACACTGCTCCGGGGTTAGCTTTTGACGCTATGCTGAAGCATACAGAAATTGAGTTGGAACTTTTAACAGATTACGACATGCTCCTGATGTTTGAGGCAGGTATTCGCGGGGGAATATCACAATGCTGCAAAAGATATTGCGAGGCAAATAATAAATATTTGGAAAATTATGATCCCGAAGCTGAGTCTAACTTTATTACCTATCTCGACGCGAATAATCTCTATGGTTGGGCGCTCTCCCAGCCACTCCCATATGCAAATTTTCGATGGCTCTCCCCTATGGAAATTTCAAATTTTGAGGTCGCTAAAATATCAGATGAAAATGAAAAGGGGTATATTTTGGAAGTTGATCTCGAGTATCCGCAGTCTCTTCACGATAGTCATTCCGATTTCCCGCTTTGTCCGGAAAACCGAGTCCCACCCGGTGGAAAACATAAAAAGTTAATTACCACGCTCGAGGGTCGGACTAAATACGTTATTCACTATGTCAACCTCAAGCAGGCCCTTTCCCTTGGACTCGCTATGAAAAAGATACATAGAATCATCGAATTTAGTCAATCCCCTTGGTTAAAGACATATATTGACTTGAACACTAATCGAAGGCAATTAGCTACTAATGACTTCCAAAAAGACTTCTACAAGCTCATGAATAATTCCGTATTTGGCAAGACGATGGAGAATGTGCGAAAAAGAATTAACATGCAATTAGTGACTGACGAAAAAAAATTACAAAAGTTAATCAATAAATCGACATTTTTGGACAGAACGATTTTCAACGAGTCTCTGGTGGCCGTTCACATGCGAAAGGCGACTATCAAAATGAGCAAACCGATATACATAGGTTTCTGTGTTTTAGACCTCAGCAAGACATTAATGTATGACTTTCACTATCAGACAATGTTGCCAAAATACGGTAAGAACATCTCCCTTTCCTACAGCGATACCGATTCGTTTATTTACCAAATTTACACAAATGACATTAATGAGGACATATTAAGCAACCTGGATGCGTTTGATACATCAAATTACCCAAAGTCTCACCCTTGCTACTCTGAGAAGAACAAAAGGGTCATTGGGAAATTTAAAGACGAATGTAATTCTTTAATTATGACTCATTTCGTAGGTCTGAGAAGCAAACTATATTCCTTCAAGGTCGAGGGTGGAAAGGAAAAAAAGAAAGCCAAGGGTATAACCAAATCTGTCAAAGATAAATGTCTAAAATTCAACGACTACGTTCGTTGCCTGCATGAAAATTCCACAGAATTCAGAAGGATGACAGTCATTCGAAGTAATAAGCATGAATTGTACACGGTACAAATGAACAAAGTCACGCTAAACGCAAGCGATGACAAAAGATACATTTGCGAGGATGGGATTAATACTATGGCTTGGGGTCATTACAAAATTCCGCGAAAGAGAACGCATAGCGAGGCGTTTGGTAATGAAGATTTTTGATACTTATAAACACCCATTAGGCGCTATAATAGGATCAGTACCAATCATGACATTGGTCTGGAAACATCCTTTCACTTGCATCTGCGCAGGCCCTTCGGGGTGTGGAAAAACGACGTTCGTGACGAAATTCTTGAAAAATTTACCTTACATGATCGATAGTTCAATACATCAGATTGTGTGGTGCTGCAGTCGCGGAAGTGAACCAAGAATACGTACGAGTACACCAATTCAATTTCGAACCGAAATACCCCCTTTCGAAGAATTCGTAGGCGTGCCAACGTTGTACGTGCTAGATGATCTAATGAGTGAGGGAGCGTACAGTAAAGACGTATGCAAATTGTTCACAAGAGGAAGCCATCATTTTAACATTTCCGTGTTCTTAATCACGCAAAACATATTCTATCAGAGCCCGCAAGCGAGAAATATATCCCTAAATTCCAAGTATATAGTAGCATTTAAAAATCCTAGAGATCGACTACAATTCGGTCACTTGGCTCGGCAGGTCTATCCTGAAAAATCGCAGGAATTGGAAAGGGTATATAAAGAGGTGACGCAAGAACCATTCGGCTATTTGGTCCTAGACCTCGGACAGGACACGGACGAAAGGTTTAGATTCCGTACTAAAATCTTTCCTGAAGATAGGGTCACAGTAATCTACATGCCCGTGCATGATGAAAAGATTGGAGAACAATAATCATTTACTTCATGTGCTAAAATCTGCCAAACCAAAGTTGCGATCAGCTATAGTAAAAGCATCGGATGCGGAGTTGATTAAAGCCATCTCCGAATGTTGTTTGAATACGCTTGAACGTAGACATAAGATAAATAATAGGCTAAAGCGAAAACTATTCAAGCATCGATATACTTTGAGAGACTTGGCTTCGCGTGGTATTAGCATTAAAAAAAAGCGCGCGCTTCTCGTACAGAAAGGAGGCTTTCTGCCAATGCTACTCGGATCCATATTGAGTGGTGTCATTGGTAGCCTCATTGGCGGAAAATGAGTTTGCGTAAAATGCTCGTAGTCGACCCTGAGGCTTTTGAGCGAGGTCAAATGAAGAGGAGATTAAATGCATTAGATGTTGAAATGAAAGCCATCTTGATGAAAAGAGGTGTGAAGGACGTAGACAAATGGTACATGTACAAGCGTGTGCTAGATAAATATCTGAACGCAGTTTCCGAGATTAAATCGCCCATTCATATACCGATAGTGAAATCCTTGGGTCAGAGCCAGTCACATAGAAGGTCACAGGACAGTGAGGAGGAGGAGACCCACGCACTGAGGAAATCGCTTGCCGATGTGAAACGAGCGAATGCTGATTTGGATAAGACATGGGAACGTATAGAGGGAAGACTAGACGCGGTGGGAAATCTATCGAAACAGCTAAAGAGAAGAAAAAGAAAGAGGTCAGAACGAAGCGAAAAAGAAAAGTCACCAAGAGCAATGCCGAGGCGAAGCAGTCGACAAAGGAAACCGAAAAAATTCGGAGACGAGTGGATAACGATATAATCGAGAAGGTGTACAATGATCCAGAACACTCTGCGGGTTTTTCCACTGTCGAAAAATTAAATCGAGCGACTGGAATTTCGAGAAAGACAATACGCGAGTGGCTAGATTCTCAAGACGCATACACACGCCACAGACCGATGAGGAAGAAATTCCCTAGAAATCGTTACATCGTATCATACATTGATGAATGCTGGCAATGTGATCTGAACGATATGCGAAGTTTGAAAAAATTCAACAGAGGACATTGTTATATTTTGACGGTGATTGATTTATTTTCGAGGTATGGGTGGGCAAGAGCTTTACGAGCAAAGAGCCCAGAGGAGGTAGTCGAGGCGTTTAATAATATTTTTCGCGAAAGAAAACCGCTAAAAATTCAAAGCGATAAGGGTGGTGAATTTGTGAATAGTAAATTTAAAAATTTCCTCTCGAAACGTGGTGTAAAGTTTTACACAACAAACAATCCAGACATAAAGGCCAGTCTCGTTGAACGGTTCAATCGAACTCTAAAATCAAAAATGTACAAGTATTTTACGAGATATTCAACGTACAATTACGTGGATATATTATCCAAATTGGTGAATAGTTATAATAATAGCGTACATTCCAGCTTAGGAGTTAAGCCTGTTGAGGTGAATGAGAGAAATGCATTCTCAATCGCTAGTCGCACAAGGAAACCTCTTATTAGCAAAAATGTTAAATTTAAAGGGGGTGATTACGTCAGAATCAGTAAGGAGCGACGCCCATTTGCGAAAGGATATACGCCTAATTATACCAACGAAATATTTCAAGTTGAGGGTGTGAATCGGTTGAGGGAGATACCAACGTACAAGTTGAAAGATCTGAACGGTGAGGATATAAAGGGTAGTTTCTATGAGCAAGAGTTAGTGAGGGTTAACCTTTCCCCCGATACGGAATACAAGATTGAAAAAATTTTAAAGCGTAGGGGGCGGGCTGGTGATTTAGAGTATTTTGTAAAGTGGCAAGGATACCCCAAATCATTTAATTCTTGGATCTCCGCTTCTTCGGTGCGTAAAATATGAACGAGTTTTACATTACGTTGCCTAGTGATAGTTCAAAAACATATTTTCCTCACAACACGATCTCACATTTCCGTACGAGATTATCGCACCGTCTCGATTTGGTAAATGGTGAATGGATGGTGGGTTTGGCCGAGATTTCTATTCCTCCAATCGAGGGAGTAAAGGATAACGATAAGCAGAACGTTTTGAGAGAAATCACAAATTATTCTTCAACCAAGGACAACAGGACTCGGAACGAGCAGGGTTTGGTCCGGGGTGAAATCGGTGGGCCTGAGGATAAAGATATTGTTAGAGTAAAGTTGAAGGATGGTTCGTTTTTCATCGTTCCAAATGGTAGGTACGAGAGCATAGCTTTTGCCTTCGAACCATCATTTTTTGAGATTAGCGGAGAGAAAAGGTTTGACATAGCGAATGATGTGGTGATATACGCAGATGGAATGACAGTGAATGATAAAAAGAGTGGTATAAATGAGAGATTATCACCAAACTCCGTGCAGATTATTACGGATGATGTTAAGTATACGTTAAAGCCAGGAACATATAATTCGTTCAAGGAATTATTCGATAAATCTATTAAAGATTTCAACGGTGAACAGCAGGCTAAAATAAAACATGATATTCTGATATTATCAAGTATTCTTCTCCGTTTCTATCAGTGGGATTCATCTTCATCAACACTTGCGGAGGATTTCGTAAAGAATTTCAAGAATATTAAAGCTGAATACCGTAAATTTCGAAGCGGTAGAACGAAAAGAGAAATCTTGTCTCCTTCCAAAAACGTTTACGTTTACACAGATATAATTAAACCTCAACTGGTAGGTGATTCGCTCAGTCGATGCTTGCGTATATTAAACACTCAAGACTTACACTGGGCATTCAATCCCATTTTCTATCACCCAGTCGAAAAGAATAACATTGAAAGCATTGAAATTCTTTTGACAAACAAACTCGGAGATCCAATTCCATTTCGTAGTGGTGAGCAATCTTCCATCGTCGTATTGCATTTTATAAAAAAGGCGTAATATAAGTTTATTGATCATTGAGCGTCGAGATGGCTCCAGTGGCGGATCGATATTTGGCTTACTACCTAAAGCAGTCAGGTGGGGAGATTGGACCAATATATCGAGCATCGTATCGTGTGCAAAAGGGGCGGGGTATAGGAAATTTTCTTGCTGGCTTGTGGCGTTTTGCCAGACCTCTTTTTTACAGCGGGTTGAAGACGGTTGGTAAGGAGGCGGTTAGTGCCGGGGCGGCAGCCTTGAGCGATCTAGGAACAAAGCCTTTTAAAGAGATATTGAGAGGAAGATTAAATGAGGCGGGGCAGAACTTGAAGCGTAAAGCGGAGGAGAAAATAAAAAACATGAGTGGGGGTGGGGTGAGACTGGTTAAGCGTCCACGATTGAATAAAATAAAAACTAGCGTCAGGAAAAATAAAGGACATTCGCAGAGAAGGCGAAGAGGGAAGAAGGTCGTGCATAGTGATATTTTTTCCAACTAAGTCATGGCTGAGCATATGCTAACCTCCTTGGACTTATTCCAACCCAATCCACCCATTCAGACTAACATTTTATCAAAGCGACTAGTTTCCTATAAACCTATATCATCGCTGGATAATAGATCGGTGATTGAATTCATGATTAAAGATTCCGGTGATGCCTACAAGGATTTGAATAGTATATTCCTCAGGTTGAGAGTGAAAGTGTGTAAGGCGGACTTGACAGATTTTACGTCTAGTGATGCTAATCAACCTGGCGTTGTGAACAATATTCTCCACTCCCTCTTTGAACAGTGTAACGTTTATTTCAATGGGACGTTGGTCACTCCTTCGGAGGATAATTATCATTACAGGAGCTATATTGAGAATGCGTTAAATTATGGCGTCGATGCTAGCAAAACACATTTGAGGAACGTAGGTTGGGAAGTGGATACGGGGGATGATATTAATAATACTACTAAAAGCAATGCAGGTTACATAAAGCGAAAGTCGTGGTTCAACAACAGTGCCGAAGTTGAGCTATATGGTAAATTACATGTGGACGTGTTCAATCAGTCACAATTGTTGTTAGATCGAGTCGATATAGGAATCAGGTTGATGATATCAAACCCTGCATTTCATCTGATGGGTGAAGTGGTAGGAGTAATGAGAATACTAGATGCGACTCTTTACGTTCGACATTTTGACATCAACCCTTCAATATTAGTAGCACACAGTAACATGCTGGAAAAAAATAATGCTAGATATCACTACAAACGTACGGAAATGAAATCTTTCACGATTCCTTCCGGTGGAAGAACTCTGAGCATTGATAATGCAATTGTAGGTCGAGTACCCAACACTATAATATTTGCTATGGTTGATAATGACTCGTACGCTGGTAGGGTTGAGAAAAATCCATTTGCTCTCTCTCACTATTCCCTGGAAACTTTTTCACTCTTTGTAAACGGTGTTCAGATTCCTTCCGAGGGACTGGAATGTAATTTCAGCAGTAAAAAGTATTGGGCGCGGGCATATGATACCATATTTTCAGGTAGTGGAATAAAGCATTATGATAGGGGTAATCAAATCACGTACGACATGTTTGGACATGGATATTTCATGCTAGTGTTCGATCTTACGCCTGACGATTCGGGAAACGAAGATTATGTAAGTCTCGGAGATCGTGGTGTGGTGCGAATAGAGGCGAAATTCGAGAAAGAATTGACAAACACCGTAACGTGCTTGGTATTTGCAGAATACGATGCCTCGCTAGAAATTGATAAAAACAGGAACATTATCACAAATTATTAGTCTAGCAATGGATAGTGTACAGATTGATAGGTTATTGAATCCGCTAAAAATATTCCGCGGAGTCTACGCTTCCGATAAATTACCCCACTCTCCTATAAATGGCATATACGTAGTGAACTTAGATCCTTCATACTTACCTGGGTCTCATTGGGTGGCGATATATATTCTCAATGGTATAGCAGAGTATTTTGACTCATATGGATTGGTGCCTTTCGTTCCGGATATTATAAATTTTTTGAAACCTTTCGCTTGCACTCACAATCGGGTTCAGATTCAAAGTTTTCATTCTGACATTTGCGGAGAATACTGTTGTCTTTATGCAGTTAGTAAGTCGTTAGGATACACCCTACACAAATTCCTCACACAATTTCATCATACCATCCCTCACCTCAACGACTGCCGCGCTCTGAAGCTGTTTCACTTAACCTTCAACGAGTTGAGGAGTGAAAGGAGGTGTCATCCTGCGGCTCAGCATTGCTGCTCGAGAATAAATATCATGCTTCGGGGGGGAGAAACGTCATTGATGAGATAGACTCTCCGGAATGCATATCGTCACTTCTGTGTGTTTCTCTAAGGGTGGGGTGATAGAGCTGGCTGCAGTGAATATTGACTCAAATCGTCTGTTTTGGGGGAGTTTTAAGAAGAATGGGAGGCTTATAGCTGGTGGAAAAAAGCTGCGGTTACATGACCCGCTAAACTGTGAGGAGACCACCTTCGATCATGGATTCATCTCTCATGTGGAGCTTCTACCCGCCTTGGAGGCCATCATTGAAGGAGCAACCTCTCTGTATGCATATAGCGAAGCCGAGTGTGAGTTCCTCTCCGACCTAACAGACCGTACCTTCATCTCCTTAAAGAAAGAACTCCGTTGTCCAGCACCTGAAAAATGTTCCTTCCCCACCTTTTCCTGTCTGAACCCATGCCATAAGTTGCGTAACAGCACGTGCGCACTCCGAGATGCTCATTCCCTCGCTCAATGGATGCAATATAACCGCCTCAAAGCAGAAGTTGAGCCTTGCTCCAACGACTGTTCCCCCACCCCTCCTCCACCTCATCCCTCTTAAGTAAGATAATATCTCGTCGATCGTCAGTCATCATGCTGTCGCCATCGCAGAAAGAGTCCCCGCCCATTAAGAGGAAGAGACCGTCTGGACATCATCCCTTTCCTCGATCATCTTGTGATAGCAATAATTTACTGCTTCAAACAGTGTATTATCTGAATGGTGTAAATTCAAAAAGTGTTTGTGTGGGCTACGATCCCAGCAGAGACTTTGAAACAGTAGTGCAATTTAATCAAGCAAATAAGAAAAGTGTTATTGTTTCACACAGTGAATGGACTAATGTTATAAATTTAGAAAAATCAGTGAGTAATTATCTATATATTGGTTTAAAAGATCAGCTCTCTTCAAAGTGCTTGTCCTACGCAAATTACTTTGGGAAGCGACATTTGTCCATAAAAAATATTTTATCAAAGAGTTCATTTAATCTTAATGTTGATGAATGGGAAAAGCTGTTAAAACTCTCCACTCTGATAAATCTATTTCTTCGGAGACTTTCGGACAGTCGTGATAAGGTTAGACAATTTCTCGCTACCGGGTTATCTAACGAAATCACTGAATATGATCTGGAAAGATTGGAATTTGAGATGGCGCTCATGTTGAATGATGTGTCTGGTAATCAAAAGGTATAACTTGGTTGTACTTTGATTACATGAGTGTGTGCAAAGTGTTTCTGACCTCTGGCACGAGGTAAAATTCTGCAAGTCAGAAACTCTTGTAATCTCTTGAACCTCTGGCGTTAGATGAAAAAAATCTCGTAAGTTTGAGAGATTACGTCATGAGTGCTATATCGAATTCCAAGGATTCACCACAAATGATGGTTACATAGTCAAGGAATTAACTATCATTAATGTGTAAACGAAATGTTGTAATGTGTGGCTTTTCAAATCGCCGGCAAGATTTCTGTACGCGAAAGACTCGTTTCGGTTAAAGAACAATTATCATGGTCTGAATGAATACTCTGGAGATGTAGATTATTCAGAACTGGAGAGTATATTATTTAAATACACAAATAAATATCAGTTTTTATTCACAAAAGATGTTAAAAAGTCGTTCTTGACTAGTCTTCTTCCCAAAGGTATTTGCATGGATACTTTGAAGTTATATTCTCAAAAAAATGTGCTATAAATACAATTGTTACAAGCTAGTTTATTTCTGTGTTAATAATGAAATATGTTTAAAAAAATGAAATAAATTTTTGTAAAACCTATATGCAATGCGTTTCATTTATTGAATAACCCTTCCTCTTGAGGATATAATAAATGAAAATAATAATTTAGTTTACTTGATGGGTAATTTCAAATTTAGATTTTATCTGCTCAAATAGTGGAGATCGTTATTAAGTTAAATTTTCTAATTAGCAGAAGACGTCATTCTATAGACATTGAATTCAGAATCTCTACAGTGAAAAGATTTTTTCTTAAATGATTAAATAGTTCGTATTGATGTTTTAACTGTTTTCTGTGTTAATTTCCAACTAAAAAGTGAATTATCCAGATTGAATGTTATGACTCTGAATTGATATAATCTAATAGTCCACCTGGACACGTTGTATTAATGATTCTGGAGCGGGATGCTTCCAAAAAGCGTTTGTGGGAAAGTTATTTTGTGTTCCCGCCGCTACGACAAGGACAGTTCTGTAGCCGACCGCTTGATGTCGTGAGGCTTCGGGGAGAGAGGGCGAGAAAGCGATGTCTCGCGGAGCGAGCTCTTCGGAGAGCGAGCGAACTCGCTAGAGAGAGATGATGTGGCTCCCACCTTCGAAGCGGAACGCTGATTCTCGCGTCTTATTAACTCGCGTGAAAGATTTTGAGGTTGGTGGAGATCTGTTTATCGTCTCTTAATCAATATATTTTTGATGGTGGAATCATATTGGTATATTTAATAGTATTATAATCTTAGAATTGGTATACTGCGACGTCATTTATCCCTTTCTTATGTTAGTTCATTAATTTCCCAATTACTTGTCTCTGGGACTTTCCTCACATATTTCCCCCCATCAAGGAGAGTTGAGTCAGGAGGTAAAGTATACGGATCTTAGTTCGAAGCTGTCACATTGGTAATTATAACAATTCCCCCCCCTTTTGCTTACATAAAATTCGAATATCATGGTATTCGATATATCTTGGTATTAATCTGCTTTGTGAATAAAGCGAATTTTAGGACTTCAGCATAATACCATTCTGAAGTTCATCTATTAGTTAGATTTAAGATAAAAAATTCCGATAGCTTTTGGGGGCTATCGAAAATATATTCACCTGAGGTCAGCGATCCCGAGATGGAAGTTCTCTTGTTGAAAGCTAAGTGATGATGCCTGTTGGACCATATTTGAGAGCTAATCTTTCAAATGCTGGTATAGAGTAGCTCGCAGTACGGGCTTATATACTGCTAAGAAGGGTTGATGGTGGGAGTTAGGCGCCGTGGAGGGGCATTATGTAAAAGGGTGTTGTCTAGTGAACTAAATTTCTCATTTACGTAACCGTATTCGGACATTTCCCCGGGCAGAGCTGATTTCATGCTCATGGATGTATGACCTATTGCTGCAGATGAGTTCATGGGGGTGTATGTTCTCCCGGGCAGAGGTGTGACGTCGGCCTAGCTCAGCTAGAGTGCGCAAAAGTGAAAGGGAATAGAGCTTCGCGGATGACCTCGGCCTGATTCCGCTAATCTCCTACTACTGTCTTTTTCTCAAAACTGAATTCTTCCAAATAAAATTTCTTTTCACCGCTTTTTTTCAATTAAAATTGACTTCTCGCCACTGATCCGCGTTGTTCACGGCAATTTATGCAATATTTCATAGCAAAAGTAAATATTCCTAATTTGTGTCTTTTTCTCAAAACTGAATTCTTCCAAATAAAATTTATTTTCACCGCTTTTTTTTCAACTAAAATTGACTTCTCGCCACTGATCAGCGTAGTTCACGGCAATTTATGCAATATCTCATAGCAAAAGTAAATATTCCTAATTTGTTTCTTTTTCTCAAAACTGAATTCTTCCAAATAAAATTTATTTTCACCGCTTTTTTTCAGCTAAAATTGACTTCTCGCCACTGATCAGCGTAGTTCACGGCATTTTATGCAATATTTCATAGCAAAAGTAAATATTCCTAATTTGTGTCTTTTTCTCAAAACTGAATTCTTCCAAATAAAATTTATTTTCACCGCTTTTTTTCAACTAAAATTGACTTCTTGCCACTGATCAGCGTAGTTCACCGCGTTTTTTGCACTATTTTATAGCAAAAAAAATTCCTAATAGGAGTCGTTAACTCAAATCTGAATTTTTCCAGGTAAAATTTATTGTCACCGCCAACCCGAAGACGTTTGACGGACTTTCCCGAAGTGTCACGAATGTGCCCTTAACAGAGAATTCGCCGAGGAGAGGCGGTCGCTCTTCTTCGGCTGAGCGTGCGACCGCCCTAAGATCGACAACGCTGCCTTACTTCGTGGACACGTCACACGGGTGCGGACGCCCGGTTTTCGCGCTCGTTTGCAGGCCTCTGGTTTCTGCTGCATTTCTGAAAAAATTTATTTTTTTTGCTGTACCTAGGAAATTTCTTACTGATCTGTTTAAAAACCAAATCGAAGTTAGGCTCTTGTTTTAATGAATCCCTTCTCTCCTTGGTATCTTGAACGCTAACAGTCCCAATGGCCTCATGTGTGTCCTCGTACACTCTCTTTACATGTTGGACGTATGCACTTCAGGGTGTCCCAAGTATTGCCAGTCTAAACATGTGATCAGATCTGTCCCTCACCGCAAATATAACGACTGAACTCCTCTCTCTGATTTTCATCCCTTGGTCTCATGCTCTGTGTCTTTCCATGCATAAATCGCTGTTCAAGAGGAAAGTGAACTTTGATCTAATGATTTATTCGATGACTCCAGGCCTGACGGAAATAAACCAAGATGTTCCTTGGAAGTGATTCGGAGGCAGAAAACAACGCATCTGAATGGTGAGGGGGGGACTGAAGGCCCTGGATTATGTGCCTGCCCCATGGAACACTTATAAATATTACATTTTACAGTGAAACTAAATGAGTAAGACTCACTGTCCTTCGCAACTGATAGTCATCCTACTCCTCATGTTGATGAGCCACATCTAATTGAGGACCTCTTGTGTCTATAGTCAATAGTTAACTTTCATCCGATCTACTAGGTACCTGAAAAATATTTTAATATTTAGTCAGAAGCAGTAGGGGTTCCATGAAATGAAGTCTAAAAGCATCGACATGTAATTCATACTATTTTATTGTGCTAATTATGACATGATATGCTCAGTCAGAAATTTTGAAGGACAGAGTATTTCAAGAAGGGCTATTCATGACGAATAAGACTTCTTTGTGAAAGCTCTGAGGAACATGATTAAAATGAGCTTCCATCATTCTTGAAGCATATGTAAGCAAATCTGCATAATAATTTAATGGTTATAAATTAATTTTCCAATTTCACAAAAAAAACAAAACGTTATTGACAAAACATCGCAATAAAACTCACGCTTGTCAAGTCAGGAGCCAAGGCCACACTGACAAGAGTCAGGCCACCAAGGAGCACATAGGAATCACAAATAATATCAAAACTGCCAGTCAATCAAACATGAACATCATATGATAAAAATCAAAGGACAAAGTCCAACAACAGAGTGTAATTTTGCAATAGCAAAAGAGGTATAATTCATTTACACTTGTCATGTACATTTCATATTCATAACTAACCCAATTAAGTAACATTATATACACTCTGCATGGCAGATATCATCACAGATGTGAGAAATAGGTAATTATGATAGGCACAGAATAGGCATATCTTTTCAAGATAAAATTACAATTGCATCAACGCTTAGTAAGCTTTTTAAATACCTTTCAGAATGGTCCCAGAGAGATATCCCATGTTAAAACACAGGTACAATAGAAAAAGTGTGATGAGGGGAACAAAAACAATAGTATTGTGCATCGAAGATGAAAACCGCAACTCTGGGGGCTTCTGATGCACAAGAAAAGGTGATGCATATAAAAGTGGCAAATTTCAATGACAATTCACTGGAGTGGGACAGTGTAGTCAGTAGTTCTAAACAACACCTATTAAAGCTTTGAGAATAGTATTAGATGATAATCCTTCCACTCATTCATAAACAGGTTTCATGAGGCACAGCAGATGAAAAAGATTTTCACTGTAGGATGATCCCTATTTTGGTATAAAAATGAATTTTATGACCCTTACTCTACAAATTACGAATCTCACCTCTACTGCTACGTGGACCCTTTAGGCTCGATATTTTTGTGTACTATCATATTTATACCCTTCAGGCATAATTTCCATTAAGAAAGAATGAATGATTGGTGTCTCTCAAAAGTTATTAGGAACACTACAGTCAGTTCCCATTAAAAAGCATACAAGCTAATTATTAAATTTCATAGAATATTGGTATCACATAGTATATGCAGTACTTGATCAATAGATGATAATTATCATTATTGGTTCTCCACTAATAGTAAAAAAAAATAGCATCTACGCATTCAAACCCTCCTCAAATACATCAAATACTGACAAATGCATTAAGCAAAGAAAGAAATTTGAAAGTAATAGTGCTAGCGGCTCTTCGATAAGAAATGATGTTTATTTGAAGAGAACAACATGACAGCTGAAAAAATCTCTTCAATTAATTATTAGCCCCAGCATCAATTTGATCTTTCTGCTTCTTCTTCGGACATTTTTGTTTTGCATTTAGTAATGAAAGTTAAAACAGAGGTGCAAGTCTTGAAAATTAAAGATTTTATCTTCCATGATAGTTGGAAAGGAGCCCAACATCGCTGGCCATTCAATTCCCTGGCTTTCCTTATATGAAGAGGGCCTTTCGGCTGCAAACACAAAACTTAGCCAGATTCTACATTTAACTTTTTTCTAGAGATGTTATTATATTGATATTACATCAATGCTTACTAATTATTGATAAAATTAATAGAGGACTATGTAAAAAATAATTAGGTATTTTTGGGATTGTACAATGAGAAAAATGGCAAGTCAGCGGGTTAACGTAACGTATATACCATAGTGTATTAATTTAAGGTGAAATACTTATAATTTCCTTTTTTGTATGAAGACTCCATGCACAGGCATTTAATTGCATTCCATGTTACTTATATATTCTACCTTTTACAAAATAATTGCAAATATATTCTACTTGTTATTGATAATCCTGACAGATGAATGCAACCTTCCACAGTTTCCATAAATAGCTTATTTTATGTGATACACTATAAGCTGATCCTTTGGTGCATTAGATACAAAAGTTGATGCTATTTCATTACAAATTGTGCCAACATTTTCATTTCATTTTACAAGGAAAAACCTGACAAATAATAGATGTTTACATTTGTGAAAGTCATGCAATTCTGAGTAAGGATGGAAAGCTTGAAAGCACATGATTATATATAATGAATGATGAGAAGTGAAAATACATTTGCAGTATAAAATTGCTCAAATATAAATATTAAATCAATGCATTTAGAGAATAGTTTTCATTCACCATTTTGTTTTTATAACTGTTTTCCAGATACATAACTGTTAATATTTATTAGAGTAATCTAATGCCCAAATTCATGTTCAGATGCTGCGAGAAATGAAATGCAAAAAAAAATATTGAGTGATTCATTAATCTGAAAACTTTGGCGCTTATCCCAAACAGCACAAACGGCTGAAAATCGGCTGTTTAATATCCAGGAATTATCTCGTGTAAAAAAACGTTCATACACGTGCATAAGTGGAATGAATACAGTCTACAAAAGGTTGTATGTCCACCCCAAACTGGATTATATTCAATAATTGGATACGGAAAAATATGCAATTATTGGATCATTCTCTAAATAGACATAGCAGGTGAGTTATCGCCCAACTTGATGCACTGACAGTATGATGTTTGGTAAAACCTATTCAGACACCTCAACTGTAATTAAAAAAATAGTAATTTATGGATCATACTACATGACCTGATTTAATGGTAACAGTAATAAGAAAAATATCTCTAGAGATGACGCTTTATATGGTGACAGATTCCCAGTGAAGTTACAGCACTGAAAGATGTCAGGATTTTTTTTGCCAGCAATGCATAGAAAAACCGGTTACGACCAATCGTGAGTGCCACACAAGAGGGAAGACAAATAGAAATGACCTAGATGGTAATAGAAATGATCTAGGGTGTAATCATCGCAAGTGGAGAGGCAATTGGAAAAGAGATTCGTGAGGGTTACATAGTTCCAGCTGTCATTCGCCTGCCAGCAAAATAAATCATGGTTCAATTTTTGGTTGAAAAAACCTTCCGCAAGTTCAAAATCAATAATGTCATTGTTTCTGCATCCATCACTTCAATCGGTTTCAACCAGATACACTCCCTCTGTGGGTCAACAAGGAAACTAAGGATGATTGAGAGAAGTATCGCTGCCAAAAAGAAGCAGATTTAGGCTTCCCTCCTATTAGCACCATTGATATTTCCTCATATTATTTTTTTCATCATTTCATTCCCTACCCAACCCAACGGACTTCAAGAAAGGTTCCATACACTGCACTCAAAAGAATATTTACTATGAAAGTTAAGAGTGCGACACTTGAGTATATCAGGGCTTGTAGGAGTTTTTCCTTTTCATTTTCCCTGACCATTCCAGGATTTCCAGGTTCCTATAAACCCTGTATATAATTGAGGGTAACCAATTTCCATGGGTTTCTTGCAGTAATTACATTCAGAGTTCAAACCGTCTCTCTCTCTCTCTTTGAACACTCTATTACGATTTATATACCTCAATTCACATTTTGATATAATTTACATGATGCTTTGAAAGTGGCAATTTCCAAGAAATGAGAGGGCCTGGTTTCTAATGAATTTGAGTTCACTATGTTTAATGCAGAATTGATTTGCACTGATAAGTGCCATGTAAACCAAAACAAAATTTGTGGCAAGCAGTGGAGCACACCTGTTCCTTACTCATGACAACATTGTAGTGAGAAAAATCTGAAAGAATCCTCAATCCATTATTAGGTAACTTCTTTGAGCAACATATAAATAAATGAGCACTCATTGAGCCCTTGCACTACGCTCTTTGCTAGAGGTGGGTCGAATCCACTTTTTCCTCGAATCCGAATCCCAAATCGAATCCAACTAAGATTTGAATCGAAACCCGAATCTGCCTTTCCGTTTATGAACATTGTGATGACAGGCATGTTTCCTTTTCAAATAGTTATCATGCAAAGCAAAAGTGAATGCATGTGCAGTAAGTGTTTGTTATATCTGCAGTTTAATAAACAACATAACACTACAAAAAAATCTAAATCGAATCTGACTATATTATTAATATTTATTGCTGAAAAATCAAAACAAATTAACTCATTCAGGATACACTAATGAGTTTCCGACAAAATTATGCATTTTTCATTTTGTTCCAATTTACACATAGAACAAAAGAAATTTCACATGATCACTCAGTAGTTGAAGACTACATTTTAAAAAAATATTTTTTTCTTTAAGATAGTATACATTATTTACGTTTGACCTTCTTTAGCAGTAAAAAAAATCCTATATTATTTTAAAATATCGAGGTATGTTGGTAAACCCCGTATTAACACTAACGACTGCATTGTGCCTGCCATCTTACGGCAAATGGAGAGCTATCTCCGCCTACGAGTTCACGAGCGAAATTCCTCATGCATTTATCTACATCTAAATCACATTTTTATGATGAAAATTGCATCTTACGCTTTGATGCAGTAAAAATTGACGTGTTTAAGAGAGACAGTGAAAACGATGAATTATGTGGTTATGGCAATGAAGGTTACAGTAATATTCTTAAGAAAGCTTTAAAAAAGGTTTGATAAAATAAAATTGCTCTTTGGAATTCAAACTGGATTCGATTGAATCCAGCCAAAAATTTCGAATCCTCGAATCCAGTAAGATTCGGTGGATTCGGGGGGTTAGGTGGATTCGAGAACCCATCTCTACTCTTTGCACAAAGGCCTCTCTCTGCATAGGTGGCTATCACGAGGCCGTAGTGAGCCAGAAGGGGGGGGAGGGGAGTTTAACCCCCCCCCCCCCCTGAAATTCAGAGACAAATATCGAGTAGAGCAGGAATATTTCATATTTTGACCAATTAATCGACGGGGAGCGTCTCAAGCTCGGAATCATTGAACACGCTCCCAAAAAAGGTTAATTGTTGGGGGGGGGGGGCCTCATTCCATGCTACAAACCAGTAAAATGCCTTTTCGTTGCATTGATGAAAATCATGCGTTCTCATGCTCAAAAACACAAGTTTAAGAGTTGTAAGCCCATCAGAGGTCAGCACAGACAGATTGAGGAGATTCAAATGAATGGAGGTGTATTTAATCCATTAAAACCATAAATTAGATCAATATAATCACTGCAGATATTACCATATTAAAAATAATCTACAATACAAAATCATTAATGCTATTTTTATTAGAAATTTTCATTTTTCGGATATCAAAGTCTTTCTTTCTAGGGATAGCATGTCTTATTTATGTCAAAACAAATTCCGGCTGCATCAAACGTAAATGAAAATGCTTGAATCCATGACTTAAAATGCTGTGTATAATTGCATCACATTGGTGTTTCTAAAATACATGTGCTTTAAATGTATCGAACATTTAGTGTCATAGTTGATTGACGTTAGCTGAAATATCCCTCAATGGTACATAAATGTAGGTAGTATCTACTTAGCATTTTCTTTAGTGAAATGCATCAGGAGGTGGTGGACATTAAATTACACTGTTACAAAATTAGAAATAAGATGGCATAGGAGGACCAGTTATCAGTATTCTGTGATTACTATGCATTTTGTTACTTAAGTCAAGGGGTCAATGCCAAGAATGTCACCTTTTCTAGAATTTAGAATATGTCTAGTCTGATTCTTCATCCATCTTTTCATTGCTAAGGAATTACCTATTTAGCTCTGGGTAAATGATAAGACTGACACAAAAATAATCAATTTTTGTGTGGAACAACGAAGTCAGTCTTATCATCGACATGATGAATCGGTTCCATGAAGTCATGTCAGAGACCATCACTTATAGCTCTGGGCAATCATTTCCGCTGTTTAATAAAGATTAAGCAACAGTAAAAATTTTCCTTTGATATTTTTCAATATTTCTGGTAGGGAAAGCCAAGGTGTACACATCATCCTTGATCCTTAAATGGAGTATGGCTGCTTTTTTCCAGAAATACAAGACCAGAAGGAAAAAGATTCCCTCTTCACTTTGGTGACTCCATTGTCAATTTGTTGACCAAGTCACAGTGGGAGGTTCATTCCAGGCAACAAGAGCAGAGCAGATGGTCCACCCTCCAAATAGTTAAGGGAAAAATCATGCGTGTGATATGTGCCTTCCCATCAACAGAGAATCAAAAGCAGTAATGAAATGCACCTCAGGGAAAGCTATGAACATGGGTAGAAAAATATACCTAGCAAATATTAATCTTATTAATGGCAAAAATAAATACCCTTCCTAAGGTAATATAAAAGCTGTTAGATAGAATTAATTTAAAAAAATACATTGTGGAACAATGAAGCCTGCATGAAGAAGGCACCTGGTAAGAAGGGAAAGTCAGGAATGATCTTGGAAAAGAAAAGACTGTGCTATATGCTCAAAAGTGAAGTGGAGAAGATGAATTTTGAACTTCAATTCATGAATAAGCTGAAGAATTAGAGTTTGAGATAAAATCTTAACTATCCTTCCTCCCCAATCAATTCTTCAAAGCTGAAGACAAACTGTGGAATGTTATTTACTGGTGGGTGGTCCTAGTGAAAAAGGAATCGCTTTGAAACTTGCTTGAGCACGCAGTTAACCCTTTGCACTTGAGTGAGGATCGACAAATATATTTCGTCACATTTTCAGGGTTTACGAGTCATTCTCCTCTCAATATGCACCCACAGAAATTGTTGGGAATCTATAACCAGAATTTGGAATAAATTTTACTCATTATTTCTGAAAATACTGATAATTGAAAGTTTATACATTTTATCCTCAATTTGAGACTTAGATATTTAAAATTGGAGGTATTTAGAATTAAATTTTGAGTCGTCTATAGTATAAGGGGCAAAAAAATCCAAGTGCAATAGGTTAAGAAATACTTTTGCTACAAATAGAATAACATCTTGTTTGGTAGATAAGATGCTGACAGGGTGCTGCATGAACTAAATAGTCTCTAATTATCAATTGCTTTTACGGGGGAGAGACACCATAATTGCATTTATAGGCTTAAATCCAGAAATACTAAAATATTCATATTCTAACTCACATTCCTTCAATTTGGGCATTTGCATAATATTCCTCAGTTTTTCCTCTTATTCTCCCAAAATACTGTGGTCCTCTACTACCATAGAAATTGCTCCCTTAAGTGTACGACCATAAAAAAAAGAAGATCAATAATGATTATGGGTCATTCATTTTGTGACATTTCATTACACATGTAGACGTAGAGCCTAAGTAAATATATATCTACATTATTGTACCTGCAATTAATATTTTTCTCTCTGAAGTTGCCATCTACACATCAATAACATACGTGTCTGCCAAAAGTGCAGGGAAAACAAGTGCATTGAATAAAATTCTCTGCATATACTGAGGCTTGCTCCAAGTAACGCCATGGCAAAATAGGGTGTGGATAGATTTAGGTAAGAATTACAATTTTCTATTAAGTGAGATATGATTCAAAGAGAGAAGACCACACACCAATGATAATGTCAGGGGTATGAGGAAGGATTGAGGTGGTTTGAACTCCTGAATTCTGGACATGAATTAATCATACTTTGCACTATTCCACATTTTTTTTAATGGGGAATAGTGCAAAGTATCATTAATTCATGTCCTACAATGGATTTCCACAAAGTATCAGCCTCCACCATTCATTTCATCCTGAATTCTGTTTTGAAACTCAAGAGGTCAGTAATGGCTATTAACAGGATTGCCTTCTCTTCACCAAAGCAACTTCACCTCACTCATTCTTCACCTCTTGTGGAGCATTTCATGGACCACAGCGCTCATGACAATGATCATGAAAAACATCAACCTTCTTTCAAAATGTTGTAAGCCTGGTTCACTTCTGAGGAAGTTACAAATCCAGAGTTTGTGGACGGAAATGAATCTCTTTGCCCAAATAATTGCAGAAAATTTGTTGTTCACAAATACATTAGTGTTCCTTGAGGAAAGCAAGAACAAATCTAATCCTAAGATTATGGCTGATGGGCTCCATACCAACTGTTTGATGGATAATTGAGTTAACCCACTGATAAGCACATGAGTAGAATTTCCATGGGGGATCTGGGTTTGAATCCTGGTCAAGGTAAATGATTTTTTCCCTGTGGAAATTCTGCTGTTGTGCATACTCTGTTTCTGTGTTCCAGAAATAGGTGATGCATATTGCACAGTCGCATATTGCCATGGCAATGGGATATTAAATATGCCGACATGAAATTCAGTTAAGGTTTTTCATGGCCAGTTCACAATCTTTAAATGAACACAGAGATTCAATATGGTGTACCCTTCATCACATCTCCAGTTGCAAATTTAAAGCCTATAAAGCAATAAAGCCATAAAGCTTTGATATCTACATGAAAGTCCTCCTTTGACAAACCAAGTGTAGGTCAAGTTATACACACAACAAAGGTCATTTTCAATGCATTGAGTCCACTTACAAATTTATAGGAGTTCCAACATTAAATTCAAGTATTTCCATTAGAGCAAAGCAAAAATTTGGACAGCACATAGGCTGTGGGCAATAGCGCAACTCATTGAGCCAATACTTGATATTTTTATTGCTGCCACTTGGACATATCAAAATTATAAATATTTAGCTTATTATGGAACTCTCCAGATTTCCAATGGTTTCCTTTCCTTGTGTGCCATAGTCCACTAAAACTTCTGAGAACTTCTTTTACTATCACTAATGCCTACATTTGCAATGACAAACTGAAAGTCTTGCAAGTTTTGCATATTTTAGAATTTCAAGCCCTGAACCCGTAGAGCCATTGGAGATAAGATACCTACCAACTACAGAATCAGTTCATTTCTAAGTTGTAACCCAGAATTATCAAGGGGTGCAAACTCTGTCAGTGAGGGAGAAATCAATCCAGATGCCATTTGCCCTGAATTACAAAACTCAGAAGTTCACATTCCTTCGTTGCTTTCCAATGCTGTGCTCAGCAAAATGGCCACTTAATAGTTGAGTATTTCAATAGTTTAAGTAAAGTTCTCAGTTTATTTAGAGGTATAATTTTCTAATAATAGCACATGCTTCAACCAGTGAACCACTATTATTACTTTTAATATTAATTAGTGAAATACTATTCCTTCTGCAACCCCTCTCTCACATCAAAGACATTACACTGGTGAAGTTAATGCTTATTACTAATGCTGCAAATAGGTACTGCCTTTGAATATGTTTTACATGGAGCACATAAATGTACACGTGAATCCCGTGAAGTCCTCATCCATCCTCAACTTATAATAGTGCCACGTGGAAAATACTGGCAATGTTGCATGACATGGCCATGATAAAGGGGATGTGCAAATTAAAAATGATTACTTAGTGATGAATAGCGAGGTCTATCTCTTCAGAGCGATACAGGAGACTCAAGCTGTTTTTATTCCAACAGCACATTTTGTATTCCTCTAATGCAACCGTCCGCAAAACAATTCGCATCAGCAAAGTTGTGTCCCATGAATAGAAAATACTTATTATTTTTGTTCTCAGCAAAGCATAAAATATTAATATTAGAGGGAATAAATTCGATGATATGATGGATGATTTCAGATATAATGACGAAACACCAATGACTGATCAAATTATGGACTTACAGCCTTGCTAAGGATCACACTATTTAAAATTAGCTCTGGCAGGCAGTGGATAACCACAGGGTTCTCATCAGCTGATACCATCGAAGCATAATTAGGATAAGAGAAAGGAACCTCAGAGGAGAAATGTAGAGAAGCAATGCAGATAAAGAGAGGATCTACTAATACTAATGAAAGATGCGAAAACTTACTATCTAGTCAACATGCCTCTAAATAGACTTGACTCGAGACCGACTTGAGGATTCATTTAAGTATTAAGCCAATATTTGTGGTCCCTAGTTACACCTATCACGAGATTTTCAATGAAACTTCCAAAACTTACCCCAAGACTTTGCACTATGGTTACAAAATAAACATATGTATGATGCCAAAATTCTCATATTGTTAGAAAACCACAATGACCCGTTTAAGATATCGTCAAATGTAATATACAAGAGTATACGACAGATGCTATTGCTTTTAATACAACGAACACTTCCTCTTTCCCTCGATGCTCAATTAAACATTTCAAAGCTCCCTATCCTCTCAACATGTCCATGCAATAAAACAATTGCATTTCGCACTGGTAAGTACTCAGAATGGAATGCACCAGTAACTGCTGACACGCTATCAATATACAGACCATACAAAATACAAAGTTAAAACATTTGTCTTTAGTAAGAAAAATCACAGAATTAACACATGCATGAGGTATTTTAGCTATACAAACATTTGCAACACATACTTCGAACAAATGTAACAAGAAATGGAGATTGAGGAAAATAACAATTTTAAAAATGTTGAAAATATAATTTCAACAAAACGCTATACAACATGTAGTAGGTATTACACACCTCTCGACTGGCTGTAAAATGTGCACACCTCTCCGTCACTGTGTCCTCACCAGCACCAATGTGGTCTTGTGTACAAGCGCAACGCAGGCACTCCACTCTCACGGACTGCCTTGGCAAGGGTCACACTTTGGCAATCACCATCACCTCACCCAATCAAAAGTCCAGGCAATTATTTCACCAGGAAGTTCGATTCATGAAAAATATATGCCTATTGGACCTCTGAAGTCAATCTCAGCTAAAAAACACAGAAAAATATTTTTCTATCTCTTTGATTACAAATCCTTAAGGAAAAATCTTCTAAACTTCATCCTCAATGGATTTTATTGGTATCTGTTGGTTTTGTGCAACGGCATTTAGAACATACACTAACTGGTCAATTTTCTTGTCCATAACAGCAAGCTGAAAGAAATATCAACAGATTTAGCAACATTTCAATATGGGAATGATTGTATGGCCAAGTGAAGTAACATCAATTCTCAATAACTCTCTGAGAGATCTCAAAATGTCTTAGAGAGCTTTATGTCCTCTTTTAAGATGTCTCAGAGATACCCAGGTGAAAATATTGTTGAGGGAAGTGTACCCACGTAGCCAAAAGAATTGGCTTATCCAAAATATTCACTCTATAATACCTTGCACGGTCACACCTAGCACATGGATAGAAAAACTTACCGTTATCATTAATAGTTGAATTGAAGAGTCGAGGGATTTCAACTCAGACTCTTAAATTCGACCACATGCTCTTTATCCTAGTCGGCCTACCATTCTACTTTTAACGACCTGACTATGACCTACTCCATAGGACCACTTAGTATCACTTACCTTGTAAAGAGGTAAGGTTGGGAAGCCATATATATATATACAGCTGCTCACTAGCATTAATTCCATTGTGATAATTAACTTCACTAAAAGATTCACATGGGGTATTTTGCACTCGCAAAACATTTCCCCAATAAACCATTTTGTGGATAAAAATACGCATATTCTTTATAAATACACATAACTGATATTATTTCAACTCTATGAGAAATAATTAAGTTTTTCCTCAATAATGTGCCAATCGCTGGGAACCAATGTGCAATAAAGCAGAAGAGAGTGACTGTAACTGTTGTGCTAAACATGAAAACAACTCCGCGAGTTGTCCTGAAAAATTTTGCATTCAAATAATAAGAAAGTACTGTTGAGCATCTTTAATCCGGCACAGTCGGGACCGATGGAATGCCGGATTATGGATTTTGCCGGACTATGGGTCATGCACTATGGTCTATTTTTGACGCCCGTGATGTTTTTATTGAAAGAAGTCAATTATTTATGATAAAATAAGTTAATTTGCCATTTACTGAACATAATTATTAAAAGAGTTACTTAGAAAAATCAAAAATAAATGGTTTCTTATTCACAAAGTTATTATTTAAAAGTATCGTAGTTGCGCTCTGAGTGAAAACAACGGAAGCTAAGCATCGTGTGTATCACATTACTGCACATTTAAAAGTGTAATATTATTATTGGAAAAGGGTAGGTATATAAAATTTGATATTTCTTACGATGTGCTTCGCGCAATATATTTCCACCGCGCTTGGTTTGTTACCAGCTGATTCAGCGCAAAGTCAACGCATGGGTGTCGTCTGTACGGCCGCCCATCACTACGTCGCGGGCGGCCGGACTAGATGATTCTTTAAAGATCATCATTAATTGTAGTCTTCCTTCAACAATTTCAGGCTCTTCATCTTCATCCCCACTCAGATGGGTAACATCTGCTTCTTGGAAAAGCAGATCTTGCACAGTCTTGCAAGTTTTTTTTTCACAATTATTGCAGTTGATATTTATAGCCACTAAATGCACCATTCAAAAAGCTTTTGCGCAACAAAATGTAGGAAGGATATTTTAAAAGGTGGTAATATCAGGTAAATATAGCTATTTACGATCTGGTGTTTTCCCGGCGAATAATATGTGTGAAGGTTTCACACCGGGTCAAACGTGTCGGGCACAACGAAATGTCGGAGGAAGATATGGAGACCTGACCCGGTGTGACACCCGAGAAATCTTCACACATAGCTATTCACATTAGGGATGGTCGGATCATATCCAAAGATCCGTTGATCTTTCATTATACTCAGTTCCAGATTCGGATCCAAAGACACGGAGTAAAATCAGATCTGGATCGTAGATTTTAAATTTTTGCGGCTGTTCGATCGAAGCGCCCTGTAAATAGAATGTAGGTGCAGTAGATGTTGGCAAGAAGAGGATGTGTAACTCAGGTCACGTAATTAGATGAAAACGTTCCCGTGCAACTAGAAGCAAAATAAAGAAATATGACTTTTTCCCCATTACCCTGGTATCGCAAGAATAAAAAATATGAATAATGTCGTCGAGTGTTACGTGGGTAGTCTACATTTGCCAGCATCAGACTAGTGCACTGCTCGAAGTTCGATCCCTATCGCAGTTTAATTTTTTCTTTCAGCCATTGCATCTAAAATGTGATCATCTTTAATTTCTAACCCTTGCATCTGAATACTCACATTTTATACTTGAATTGTTTAAATTAGAATTACAAATGTATCACTCAAAAATTAAATATGGTCGGGTAGAATCCAAAGATCCCTGGGTCTTTCATTTCATTCGCTACTGAAATCAACTCCAAAGACAGTATACATTCGGATCCCGATCACAGATTTTTAAATTTCGTGGATTAGAGATCGATGTGCCCCACGAATGGAATGTAGGCACAATACAAGGAGAGGATTCGTAACTCAGGTCACGAAATGAGATTAAAATATTTTCCGTGCCACTGGAACAAAATACAGAAATATATGTTTTTTCTTTTTCCCCATAGGCGATAGGATGCACGAAAAAAATAAAGCAGAGTCACGTGGTTCACCTATATTCGCCAGACTCGCATGAACCAATGATAACGTGTAGTTGTAAAAAATGAGAGCTAGTGTACTGCCAGTCACGAGCTCATTCCGTAACACTGCCTAGGAGTACATCACATGCTGTATTCCAAGGGTAATGCAAGCAGGCAGATACAAAAGTAAAACTATCAGAAATATCATGATAATTTATAAGTCAACATATTAAACATACTATGTAGTAAGTAACAAAATATAAGTAAGTTGACCGCATATTTTGTTAGATACAGGATCCAGCTGTGTAGTTTTAGGAGTGGAATATTCAATATATTTCCCTTATTTTTTCTAAATTTGAAATACGAAAGAAGCCTTCAGCTACTTAAACAAAATATAAGAACCATAAGATTCTCATTTTTACATTTTATTCCTTTTTTAAGCATCCTATCGTAAAAAATAATCTCTCACATCCAATTGGTTGTTTGTGCCATTGTATTAAGTTTTATATAGTTCCCCTATACAAGCGCATTATTTGATTAAGATTTTATTTCTATTTTTTAGAATTAGTTTTTGAGTGTTTGGTCAAAAATCATTGGAACCAAACCCTCAAAACTAACCCTAGAAATATGATTATCGCAGTGGTTGACAACATTTAGTTCATTCAAAAACTCTTCCCAAATCCTCCGTTTCCCCCCTCGATGGTGGGGTGGGGAGGAGTTGTTGGTTTTGGTTGGTTTTGCACCATCAGCATTACGAGAGATGCCCACCCCTAGAGTTACTTATGTCCAAATTATCCAACTCACTCGCTGGAAAGAGAGCATCGTTATTGCTCCGCCCAGTGTGACTGGATGGGAGCAGCAAGTGGCACCTAAAAGTATCCACACCCATTTCCGTGAAAGGGTGACAGAATCTTGGCTGAAACATCGAGGTTTCGAGTGGCAACACCTCCGCCACCAATAACACAAAAAGAAGGCAACAGATCAAAACACACACAAATACATGTCTATCTATTTTTCAAACTTTATCAGAGTTGGCTCTAAAAAAACTTTTGGCGAACAAACCCATTCAGATAAAACAACTCAAAGCTACTATTCATGCATCTGTAATCCTTTTCGTCTTCAAACCCGTAGCCGATTGTTGCAAACAAATGAGCATATTGCTCTTCTTTGACTCCCCTCAGAGGGCAAAGAACCACCAATGGAGAGCCAAGATGGCTTTGCGCTCAATAGAAAGCACCATGGCATGGCGATCTGTTGCAGGCTATTGCCACAAATTGAAAGCATCCATCCCTAGGGATTGTTATTGTAACACTGGTTATGCTATGATGAACTGCAAACTGTTTTGCATACCTCAGGAATATATCTCCGCACAAGTTCATTTAAATCAGATTGACAACATTTTCTTGCACTTTAATGTTTTTTTTAGGGATGGGTCCGTTCGGTTCTTCGGTTCTTGGTTCCACCGGTTCTTGAGCTTAGAACCGGAACCGAAACCGAGGCCAAAATTAATCGGTACCGAAATAATTGGCGCAAAAACCAGTTTGAAACCTACTCACACTCCGAAAGTGGAGGCTTCACATTAAAACCTGGTGAAATAGTGTACTTAGATGCTTCAAAGTCGCGAATTATTCTAATTCAGTCTCTGAAAATGATTATTGATTACCTTATCTTACCATTGAGCAATGCAAAGTAAGTGGTAAATTAAGAACCGGAACCGAGAACCGAAGTTAAGAACCGAACCAGAACCGGAACCGAAAAAAAGTGGAACCGACCCATCCCTAGTTTTTTTTCTTTTTAAATGCACTTTTAACCATTTTCTCATAAAAATAATGGGCTTTGGAGCACAATTTGTGATATTTTGTGAGTTCAAAAGTCATTTCCCCAGCCAGTGTGGGGTATGTTGTAACTAATGATTTTACACTTTTTGTCTCGATTGGCTAAATTTGCGATTGTGAAATTTTCCCATCCCTACTACTGCTGAGACATGTTTGATCCCTCTTAATTTGGAAATGACAAGAGCTGATTTGAATTTTCAAGGATTTGGATTCAAGGTGAAGCTTGAGGGATTCAAAGATTAGATGTAAGAGGACTCCAGGGACTCAAATGCCCAACCTCTGGCTTGAATACCTTTGCGTGTGGTAAAAGCCCCTTCCTGCCCCTGTCCACCTCCAAACCCTAGGTAAATGATCACAGGGCTGCTGCTCAACACCTCAAGAACTCCTTCCATTGAGCACTGTGACAATGTGGAGCAAACACCTATCTATTCTTTCCAAAACTCATGTGAGATGCTCTTTTTATGAGGCAATGGGGAATATGCATGAAATTTGTTTCTCGAAGATTAATAATTTACTTGATGCGAAATTTTCTCACCAATTTAAATATATGAGCCAAATTTTTCTACGTCCACCACAAAGATTATTAAATGATATTAAAATGTTCCCGGAAATTGACGAAAGTCACGTGACCTGAAACGCCTTCTGACCTCACTGGTATAGGTTCCATATTGCTACGGAGATAGAGATTTATATTTAAAAGAAAACAAAGTGAATATCTTTTTTTTGAGGTTTTTAGCCGTTTCTCGAAAGAAACAACTGAAAAATACTTAAAAAAGCACATTCCGACAATTTCCTTTGGTTTACTCCTTATGGCGGCGTTCTTCTTAAAAAAACCAGCGATTACACAGATGTAGAAGAAATTCTTCGGCACTAAACAGGCATTATATAATTAATGGACGATTTGCTCATTACCATCCATACTACGTAAATAAAAAATTGAAATACAATCGTTTATTGCATTAAACAAATGAGATAAATACATACGTTATCGCCAAGTATTCATTTAACAACTTATCTCCACGCATAAACAGATTAACAACGCCCATAGTGATACCGTGCCGTGACGTCATGCGATGACGTCGTGTTTTTAAGCTGCCGAAAAAGCACAATTTTCAAAGACTAATTAATATCTTTGTAACGCAACTTAATGCTTCAGCAAAATTTTCTCCAAGCACATTTTAGCTAATAAACTTCACATTCAAAGAGTTATAAAAAATAGTGCATGTTCCCCATTCAAGGGAAAAATGTTCATGTGGTGCCCAAGTTTATGTGGTAACTAATGTAACATACCATTTAAGTGTGAACTTAAACACAGCCACAGGAAAACGTGCCAGTGCAGTGTTATAACATCATTACCTGCTGTTCCACGCGATAGAGGCGAGCTCCAATAGTCATCGGTTTCACATTACCGGCTCTATCGATCCCAGCAAGGTAACTGCCAGGTTTCCCCAACGTCTGATCTAATCTTCGTTGTAGTTCCTGCAATAATGGGACAAAAAATTAATTTCACAAAAATGAATTTTAGGAGCTTGCATTATTCACTGTAATGGTTGAAATGAAAGCTGAAGTGACAATGATTATTCCAAGAATACAATACAGCAAGATTCTTAAAGCGTCAATAAGTTTGTATAATTATACACAGTACTGAGACTTTTAATATTCACGTCTTACTTTACTGAATAACCATGGTTCTCTATCAATTAGATGCTTTAAGGGTAAAAGGTATTGTAAAAAAAACTTGTTTTTTATTAAGTATTGAAGTGTATTTGGAGCACAATTTCTCTTTTTTTCTGGCCATGGTTAATTGCTCTGTGCTAATGTATAGTGAATTTTTCATGCTCCCTTTTCATGACCTTTCAATGCAAGTATATTTGGACAATGGACAATAAGGTTACATAAAAAACAACAACAATACCTAACTCCACACTACAAGTCTCCCTCTAATTCACTTAGTTGGGGGGAAAATCCAGAAAATCAAAAATTGCAAATTAACGGAATTGAGTTTAACCCTTTCACTACAAACGCTGTTTATAAATGCAGCAAGATTTTTCACCCCTGTGAACAAACGCCGTTTATAAGTGCCGCAGATTTTTCTACACAAGAGAGCGAACGACGTGTTAAAACGTCGCTAGGGCCAGGTAGGCAGAAGAGGTCCAAGGTGTCATTGAGGGCCCTTCCTCGTGAGTCTTGAGACCATTCCTCGGCTTACAGATTATCTCGACCCTTCTTCGCAGCACCAGCCTCACTCTCGGCAGTTGTTCGTTTTCACTTGTTTGTATACACAATGGAACAACCAGAAAAATATTTGTTTAATTCACATGATATTTAGTACCAGAAGTTAATTCCTTATGTTTTTTTGAGTCTTTAGAAATTTTAAGTGGACCTCTAATGTTATTATTAACAAAGTTCCAGGTTCTAGAAATCCAGTCCAGAAAGTTCAGGAGTTTCAAGAAATAATTGCTCTGTGGAAAAATCTATCTCGTACTACCATTGCGAATATATTTACTTAAAGACGATTCCTGAGGAAGGTATAGCCACGAATAAAGGGTTTTTTATATAAAACACGTGAATAGTTGGATTATGCGCAGAACTGTCTCCTAGTGCGTAACACCACAAAATATTTATCATTGTAACTAGTGATGGACGGATTCAGGTTTTTTGTCGGATCCGGATCCTCAACCGGATCCTTGCCTGGGTTTCGGATCTTTATCTTGGTTTCGGATCCTTAGTTTCAGATACTTGATTTTGATTTTCATTCATTTTCAAAACCTAGATTTTTAAAAATATATAAATACAGCAACAATAGAATTACCAAAAAACAAGCAAATTTATTGCAGAAAAAATCAACTTCCTATTATCTATGTGGATAATATTTTCCTGGATCAAGATTTACGGATACAATAACTATATCTTATTACTTCTAATATAAAGATCAACTTCCTTATCACATACTCATCAAGCAATACATTTTTGAAACCTGTACAACTATTCTTTAGAGTACCATTAAAAGAAACATAAGTTCATTTTGATTAATAAAGTAATTATTTTCCAATTATTAATCAAATCCTTGAATGCTTTCAAATTCTTTTTTAGAAACAAAAAAATTTTAATGCGGCCAAGATCTCATTTATGGAATATCTGTGGATTCCATTTTTAAGATGAAAAAATTATTATAGAATATTTCTAGCTACAAAACTATTATGTTTGCAATGTCTCATTAATAATAACCTTTAAAATGAAATTTGAGAATTTTATACTCCTAAGGAGAGGTTGTGTAACTTTGATTTTGAAATGAGATTAGCCTTTTTTCACGTTACTAGAAGCAAAATTTGAAAAAGGCTCGGATTTTTTCTCCATTGGCTTGGGTTTGCAAGAAAAAAGTAGAATGACATGTGGGGAGCATGTATTCTCCAAAATCAGGTAAGCCGACAATAGCAGAGTGGGATAGTGGACGGCAGGTAATGAAGTTTGATTCTTATCGCTGTTTATAATTTTTCTTTCAGCCATTGAATCAAAAACTTTATCATCCTTCATTTCCAACTTTCATGTGGATACTGGCTTTTTTTGTACTTCTATCATTTAAACTAGATTTACAAATGCGTCACTAAAAATACATTGTAAAGTTAACGTAATGATTCCATGACTTAATTCTGCAATAAAAAATGTTTCCAATAATTTCACTAATGACAAATTTTATTATTTTTTTGACTTATAAATTGACATGAAATTTTTAATAATCTACTTTTTTTAACTGCCTACTTGCATCACCCTACGAATACAGCATAGCCTGTATTCCTAGGCAGTGTTAAGGATCGAACTCGCGACCGGCAGTACATTAGCCCTCATTTTTAACAACTACACTATCATAGGTTCACAGAAATCTGGCGAATGTAGGCGACCCGCGTGACATTCGGCTTTACTTTTTTTCTCGTGCATCCGGGACTATGGAGAAAAAAGGCACGACGAGTATTTTTTTATTTTGTTTTTGTGGCACGGAAAAAATCTTCTTCTCATTTCGTGACCGAGTTACACAACCTCTCCTTGTCAGTATCTACCATACGTACATTCCATTCGTGGGGCTCATCGATCACTAAGCCGCGAAATTTTAAAATCTCCGATCCGGAACTGAATTTTTACTGTCTTCGGATATGATTTCAGTAGCGAATGAAATGAAAGACCCGTGGATCCGACCCAATTTTGCTTCTAGTTGCACGGGAACGTTTTCATCTAAGTACATGACCTTAGTTACACATCCTCTTCTTGTCAATATCTACCGCACCTACATTCCATTCACGGGGCACTTCGATCGCTAAACCGCGAAAATTTAAAATCTACGATCCGGATCCGATTTTACTCCGTGTCTTTGGATCCGAATCCGGAACCGAGAAAAATGAAAGATCCGTGGATCTTTGGATCCGACGGATCCGATCCGGCCATCACTAACTGTAACTATTGATATGATGTCTATTGTGCTAGATATCTTAATATTAACAGTAGAATTTCATTTAAAAGCTCTAAATTGTATTTATAACGACAGGAATTCATTTCTGTATTAACTTGCACTTAGATTCTTATTATTGTTAATTTAATTAAAATCACTGTGTTAAAAATAGTTGACCGCCGATGCAGGCCGTGGTGTGTTCTCATTTGCAAAAGGGTGAAAATAATAATGTCTGCTCAGTGGCCGAGGAAAGGGTCGGGAACACCGCTGGGTCCAGTCCCATAGCAGGGGAAAGACATTCCTGCTGGAAACCTTGCTTCAAGAGAGTGAGGGAAGGGAGTGGAAAAAAATTCTAGAGGAATCCGTGGAAAGGAAAGCTTTTTCCTAAGTAGGACTCCTGCGCGAAAGGGTTAAGTTGCCAACATTCTGAGCAGTAACCTCACTATTTCACCTCATTGCCTCATATTTTGAGAGTGATAGCATTCCTTTCACTCCATCCTTTCCATTCCAGAAAACAAAGAATGTTTTATAGTCATTCATCTACTGCAGCTCAGCACTTCAAATTCTGTGGAAGCAGTGCATTCCGAGACTCTTTCTCCTGTTTTGCATTGCATTTCACAAGCAAGCAAGTGCTGTAGTGGGGCTTTTCAAGCACAGTGAACAGTCACCTAGTCCTGATCATGCTCATAATTATGGCCACTAAACAGCTCAAATCCACAGTAGCAGTTGCATAGGGTGAAACATAAAATTAATACACCGAAAATACTCATATATTTGATAAGAAGTATATGATATGGAAATTCTGCCATTATTATAGTTGCTTTGAAGTATGCACATATGGGGGAACCAAATTCATATAAGTCCCTAACACTAGAAGCAGCAGAGCAATCAATTTGACTGTTTTTGAATTTCAAATGGTCTCTGTTGTGTTTTTTTCACAATGGATAAAAATTATTGATATTTTGTGACTAATGAATTTTAGCCTTGCATTTACATGCCAAAAATAAATATTTTTGGCCATTTAACTTACGAAATATTAGTTGATATACCTGAAAGTGCTAGAGTCGTCATTGTGACTGGTTTTATAAATTTTCATCTTATATTTTTTTTCGTGTCAAATAAGATTTTTTTCTGGCATAACAGGTAGCTACTACTAGTAGTCATGTGAAGGAATTGAATAAACATCTGTTTTCGTGCATGAATCCATGAGAATTTTCTTTTTTATTCGTTATAATAGGAGTATTTTAACTATATATTTCTAAGTCAGGTGCATCATGTCTAAAGATTACTTATCTAGCGCATGGCACATATGCCGGACGAAATAATGAAAGTGATGACTTTACAACGAATCCTCACCTTGATCCGCACCATCATGTTCAAATGGCCCTGGCTGTACTGCTCAATCACATCCCGCACATCATAAGGCTTCCTCGCTTGCTGGAATTTCCTTCGGGCCACAAAGTACTTGATTTTCCTGATGGCTCGAATGGCATTTCGATGAGCTTCTGTGAGCCTGATCCATTAACAGAGGGAAATAAAATATTATGACCACATATGAGAATACGAAAAAATGAAGGTTGGGCTGACACAAAATACAGGGTAGTTTCAAAAACTGAAGAATTAGAAGATTTTGAAGTGATCAAATAAAAATAGTTAATCTAAAAAAAATGCAATAGTTCCAAATACTAATCACTTTAAAAATAAGATGTCAAGAAAAATAATTGTGTACAATGTCACAATGCAATTTATGGATACCTTGAAAAAGATGCTCAGAGGTTGAAATCATTAAGTAGAATACACTAAATTGTGGAATTGTACAAAGTTTTTTTTTTTCAACATGTTCAACGTATCAAACTTCCACCAAGTATCACCTCCCTCAATTTAAGTAAACAAAAATGAGATATTTTTGAGACTACTCTGAGATACCTATGCTACCAAGAATTTGAAATAAATATCTGAGAAGTGTGTGAGGCATTATGATGAGACAAAGTGCTTCACAATTTTTCCTTTTCAGAATTTCCAGAGAGAAAAGCATTAGACACATTCAAAGTTTGAATATTTTCATATCAGTCCATGATGGAAGTTCCAAGTGAAATACTCCTTGCTGAATCATGATTTAAGAGAAATACAGGGAACGACATGATAAGAGCACGAAGTCCTTCACTTTGGACTGAGAGGAGAGTGGATTTATTTTGCGGATGACCAAGGGCCAGTCAGAAAGGTAAGGGTTTGTGGCTCTTGTCCTCCAAGCACTTGCATAAATGTGGGATAAGTCAATTGAAGATGGGCATAACGAGAATGTCACCGAAGACGGAGACAAGATAATTTATATACTGAATGATTTTTGCCATTGATCGGAGCAAAGGCTGTATAGAACGAATATGGAAAGGAGATTTTTGGGAAATTTTGAAATTCTTAAGAATATTACCAATTTCTGAATATGTAACAGCACGATGCTTATGCAATAATCTCCACAAAATTCTGGGACAGGTCAACGATGACTGAAGTTTGTAATCATGTTTTTCTTTTTCCAGTCCAAAGCAACATGCAATTATAAGGAAATCACTCAAGTAAATATTGAAGGAATCATTATCAAATAATAGGACTGTGTGAGAGGGATTTTATAAGTCAAGTGAGATCGAGTGAGAATTTGAAAAAAAATCTTGAATCTCGAGTGAGATATGAGTGTACTGAAATTGCAGTACAGACTTTAATCTATGTAGGCACTAATTTTCTACTAACACAAACATAAGTTTAAGCTTAGGCATTATTAACCTAATTCTGTTCAGCGTAACTTTAGCATTTTGGTACTTTTGGACATCAACATCTACGTGGGATCATGAGGATGAAGGTATTTATTCGATGATAGGCCTCCGTCGCATTATGAACACACCCCTTCTTTCACCACTAAAATTTTAAAACGTTTTTGAGTATAAATACCATATCACCCAATACCTAAGCAGAATGGCCTCACCCCATGTTTTAAGGGGCCGTGGGAGATGATTATTTTTTCGCTTCCAAGTGCTGAGATGATGGAGATAGTTTTTCCGTCGACCGGTAGAGTTACCAGAGTCGGCGCCTACCCAACCAGCCATATTTTTGTTCAGTGTCTCCTATACGCATCAAATTCTTTGCGCAGAGATGATGAGGCAATAACGATATTTCCCCTTCATCCCCTCCATCTGGGGAGTTCGCACCACTAGACGCAATGTTGCCATTTCAACACACGATTGGACCAAACTGTTTGGTAGACTCCACATTATACCATGTGGCAACGTGGAATTCGCGGAAATGCTCTCGCTACTATTTTCTAAGAACTGAGCCGGCGTGGCCAGCCTGGCCCTAGTGGGGTTCGTAGCTGCAGGAGAACGCGTCCACGGTCCAAGTCATGAATGGGCTTCATTTTTCGGGGTAGCCACGTTGATTGGTTGTTGTGACAACAGTTTAGCCGTAAGAACTGCAACAAATAGGAGGTGGTCTCAGCTGGTAGCATGGCTTACGCGTGTTAATGTCTAAATGTGGTAATTTGAAAGTAATATACGTTTGTGCCTACTATAGACCACCCCATTCCGATGTACACTCAGTATTAGAACTCGAGAGACAGATCAGGTACATTAATTCCCATAGCTACGAACGACAGATTATTATAGGAGGAGATTTCAATACACCATCGATAGATTGGAAAACATGTTGTCATGTCTGGGGGTAGGGACAAAGAAATCTGCTCGTCATTGTTTAACGTGTTCGCATAATACGCAGAACATCAAATAGTAAATTTGCATAATAGAAGGGAGAATGTTCTCGATTTACTTGCCTCAAACATCCATGAAAAAGTTATTCCCTCAATACTGACAAAAAAGTAACATTGAAAAGAAAGATTTGCCTTTTAAGTAAAGCAGATTTTAACGGATTTAAGTGTACTCTAAAGACTTCTTTTGAAAACTTCTAAACATCAGAAAAAATAGTGATACAGACATTACATGGAAAGAGTTCCTCCAAATTACATGGTGAGTGAGTATAAGAGTGAGAATAGGGAACCAAGGTGGTACAACGCGGTTAGAAAATGTTTAAAACGCCAACGAGTTATCCACGCGAAACTAAGAAAAATGTTGCTAATAGCTAAAAAAATTATGGAACATTACATGTAAAGCAGCCGCAAAAACAGCCCTTAGAAAAGCGTTAAGTGATTTCAAGAGAGAAGTACTTGGAGAACAACTAGAGGGGAATCCGAAAGCATTTTGGTCATATGTTAGGGAAGTACAGGGAACTAAAATGTCAACGGTTAATTCCTTGAAAAGGTATGGGGGCGAAATATTTAGATAAGGCTAATTTGTTGAATTATTTTTCCAGGCGTTTTTAATCAATCTAAGCGAAGTTTGCTCGAAACCATACCAGACCAATTTCAGCAAATAATGGCCCCGATCGATAAATGTATCTTTTAGCGGAATCGTATCCTTACTAAAAAAACGTTAGCCCGAACAAGTCCTCAGGTCCTGATGAAATTCCAGCTCATGTGTATAAAGAAATAGCTCTCGAAATGGCATCGTACCTTAAAGTAATATTTAACAAATCCCTCGAAGAACACGCGGTTCCCAAAGACTGGAAGATAGCAAACGTGACCCCAATTTTTAAAAGTGGCGATAGGGAACATCCGTCGAATTATAGAGCAATATCAATAACGTCACTGTCGTGCAAAATTATACAGCATATGATGGTTACATCAATAAGGGGACACCTCAATAGCCAGGATTTATTGATAACAAATTAGCATTGGTCCAGAAAAGGACGGTCTTGCGAAAATCAATTAGGTCTATTTGTTCATGATATTTTAGTTTCCGGAGAATGTAATGCACAGGTAGACGCAGCGTTTTTAAATTTAGAACAGCGTTTGACAAGGTTCCCCACTGTAATTTACTCGCGAAGTTAGCATCATACGGGATAGACAGTAATATGGTAGGCTGGATAGGAGACTTCCTACATGAACACGTTCAATGAATGGTATTAGATGGTGTCAGCTCAGGCGAAGTAAAAGTTACATCGGGTGTTCCCCAGCGTGATAGGCCCAATTTTATTTCTTCTCTCCGTAAATGACTTGAATACAGTAGCTAAAAATAGCAAGCTCCGTCTTTTTGCCGATGATGCAGCAGTCATCATTGGTCATCAATCCTCAGATCGGTTTGACGCAGATCTCCACTGAGTCCTGTCGGCTAATCTCTTCATATTTACGGATTTTTCTGGTGCAGTAGTGTTTCAGGAAATAAGAAATTAAGAGGATAGTCAGTCTTTAGCTAAGGATTTATGATTGGTATGATAGTTGGCAGCTAGAATTAAATTTGAAGAAATGAGCGATAAAGAACTTTGGGAAAAAGGATAACTTTCCCCGGAAAAATTATTGCATCAAAGAAAAGAAAATATGTAACTTAGAATTTATACTTATAAATACTTAGGCGTCACCAACACTGAAGACATGTGGGGGAAACACATCAGGGAAATAACTAGTGTAGCAAACCATATATCAGGATTCGTAAAAAGAGTTCTAGGCAAATGCGATGAGAGAGTACGAGAAAGAAGCTATTTTACACTTGTCAGGCCTCATTTAGAATATGCCGCTAGTATATGGGATCCGTACGAGGAAGGCATGATAAAAGAATTAGAGCATGTGCAAAGGAGATCCACTAGATTTCTTAAAGGCCGCTATGATAATTGTATAAGTGTTACGAGTTTAATAGAAGAACTAGGCTGGGAATTACTATCAGAACGCAGGTTGAAATTTAGGTTAAACCTTTTCAGTAAATTGGAAACCGATTTGTCGCATATTTTAAGTCGATAATTCTTCTTCCTGTTACTCCACCGGATATGCCTTAGTTTTTCCATTCTTCGGCAATTGCCATATCGTCAAATGAATCATGCAAAGTTTCATCAGCTACTGAATCGTCAATATTGGACGGGATTTCTTCAATAGCGCAAGAAGTTCCTCCTACGTGCGACTCTGTTCCCATTATTTTGAGATGCCTGTTTCGGACAATAGAAATTTGCATACTTACACATGAATATATCATTACATTAAGATAGTGTTTTCACAAAAAATGACAATATTTACCTTTTTTCTTCCCTCTGCTTGGCAAAAAATCCCTTTCTTTTTTTCCTCACCGCCGAAAATGTCAAGTGACTGCCTACTTTAATTTTCCGATATCGGTACGCTTGCGATGACATTTCGAGACTTGACAATTAGTCAGTTTGACTATTACTAGACACCCTGAGCGCGACAACCCAAACAGAGACTCAAGACCCGTCTGTAAATCGGACACTCCGTCTCACTCACCTCTGCTTCCTGCCCGCCTTCACTTTCCCTTCCCCCAAGCTCCAACACCTCAAGGTTACCGTTTTAGGAAATAGGGTAGAGGGACCATGCGCTTTTTGAGTAGTGCAGTAGGCGGAGAATGTGTGAACTGTTTAGTGATTTGCACGATGCTCGAGGCGTATCCATGGGCTGGAGTTGGCGAAAAACATGAATTACTTTCAGAATATCTCAACAGCATTTCTTTTAGTTAAAATCAATAATTTTCAAGGATCCAACAGACTAAGCTTGAATCTTGTACTCTATAATAACGAAAGTTAAAAAAATAGCCCCTCTGTCTCCCAATATTTGCAAGAAAAAGTCTTTTTACATCGAGATATATTTTTAACTAGGTTTATTACTTAAAATCTAGGATTATAGAGTAATCGTTTAATACTTTCTCTTTTAATTACTGAAAACCCCATTCCGATATCTAGCTTCCTGTTGGAGCAATCTTCCTTGAAAAATAGGTCTGAAAAACAGCTATGTCCCACGGCCCCTTAACTTGGTATCTTATTATATGCCTGGCCTATATTCACATGCATACAATTCAAGTAAAATAACATAACAGGATTTCAAACTTGAGCTTGGTCTTTATTAATTTATTACTTTGTTATTACTTAAATTATTTAAGAACTCGCTAGATCAGATTTGTCGGTCATGGAAATCGTGACAGGCTAGGCCTAAATTAGATGGATAGAGTAAAATCCAGTTATAAAGCACCGCAATACACTGCAAGTCTCACCATTTCAGCCAGAATGACTACATAGACTATTTTCGTGCTAGAAGTAGGTCACTTTTGCCGATGCATCTCAACGGTGCAACTTCAAGATATCTACGTGGTTGGTGACATGCCTAATACAGTAAAACCTCATCTCGCCATGTCCCCCTAAATGTTTCCATTGACTATTTTCATTGCAAGTGGAAGGTTACTCTCTTAGCAGATTTTATCCCGACGCATCGCAAAGGCACTACTTCAGGCGATCATGCCACTGTAAGCTATCATCAAGATCACGCCAACGCGATCGGCGACATCTAATATGTAATTTGATATGAAAGAAAGACAACAGCGAGAATATAAGCACATACATTGTTTCATAGCAAAATTAACAACCCAGTAAATTGAAATTGGTCATTTTATCTTGTGAACTAGAGCTGACACTAGGTGGAGTGGAATGGACCTATATACCCATTACTCCCACGCTGGTAGATTTCCACATTCCTGCCACGGCGCTAAAACCAATACCTTTCCACGGTCTTAGAATGTGCTGTTTCACCTCTACCTTCGGCATAATTCGTATGAATATGTAAATTATGTATTCTTTGATTTTAGGGGAAAAGAAAGCTACCAAAAGGAAATTAACTTATGCAATTAAAGGAAAAGTTGGGCATGCTCGACAGAGTGAAATGTGGTGATAAAAATTAAGTTTATTCCGGGAGTTGGGTGAGAGGCCTAGAAGAGTAAAAGTACTCGATCACATCGGTGAACTGGTGAATTGGCTAGAGAGACAGAGCGATTGTGTTCATCTTCATCCGTCACACTTGCAAAACACTAAGACTTATGTCACAAAGAAACGCTATCAATTAAGTACTGTGGCAAAAGAAGTACCAAAATATTTTAGTAACTCCCGTTAAAGTACGGTGTGCATTTAAACCACAAAACATCAATTTAAATTGTATTCTGCAAATAAATTAGATATAAAATTTAGATTTATAGGTTTTCTTTACTGTTTCTCACAAAGTTTCCATTAATAACGCGGGTTGCCGATAACGAAGGTGTAAACTCCATCCTCCTTGACCCGCGTTATAACCGGATTTTTCTACATCTTGTTTTAACTCATTGTGTGTATGCTAGAGCTGGAAGTAGACTACGCTCATACGTGCCTATTTTAAGCTTCATTTGTTAGTAGGAACTAGGCCTCCGATCACGAAATAGAGCAGGGACTCAGTTACGCCCTACGCTGAGGCCTAGGCTCTCCTAACTTCTTGAGTCTAAGACCAAGAGATTTCTCGACATTTTGTGGCATGACATCATGAAATTATCATGCAGAAGGAAGGGAATAAATATTAATTTACTACGTCACGTTATAAAGCAAGGCCATGTACAATTACGTCAACCACGATAGAGATCTCGAGACAAGCTCGAGACTCGTTTTTCAATCGTATTGAGATCGAAATCGAGCGAGATTCGAGCAGTACTTTTATCTCGCTCGAATCTCGAAAAGTCGAGACTCGCGCAGCCCTATCAAATACTAATAAATCATTCTGATGAACTACACATTACCTTGTGCTATAATATGCATTGATTTCCATAGTTAAAGAGTTTTGAAAATGAGGATAGATTACAATAATATAGATTTTATCACCAGTGTGAGCTGGAGTGAAACAATATTTTTCCAATGCAATCTTCATTTGATGGCATACTTAATTCCTTCATTTGATAATCTTTGGCTGACTTTGATAATGACATTACACTAAATCTGGATTTGGTTTTCCTGCTTAGTCAAAATGCCCAGTGGTCAGCATGGTTCATTCACTGTGTGACATGAACAATTAAATGTCTTGGATCTGGACACAAAGACGCACTCTTTGTTGCTGCTGAGAGCAGATTAATACTTACATGGTCACCCTTTGCGGTTCTTCCATATCCATGTCTATCTCGTCTGAGGCCGCTTCAGTCACACTGCTCGTCTGGCTCGTGAAGAGGGAACCGCGGCCCACTCCATCGCGGCCCTCACGCCGAACTCGGCATGGTGTGCCTGCAACACCATGCCGAAAGTCATTTCTCTCATCCTGATCCATTGCTCGGCCAAGACTAGGGGCAAGCAGTCACAATCAATTCTACGGAGCAATTCTAAGGATAGAGTGACAGAGCAAGACTGATTGCAGAGGACTCGCATTTCCACTGAACAATTCGCTATTTTGTGAGGATTTACATTTCTGTCCTTGTACTTGCACTCCCATTATTTAATTTTATGTTGAAAGCTTCAAATGGCAATTACTAAAAGTTAATAATATTCAGTAAAACCTGCAAACAAAGAGGCCCACATCATTCTGTTTATGTATGGAGGGGGGGGGGGGGTCTCCAACATGGAACGACATCCCATTCCTCCCAAATCTAGTCTAAAATGCAAAATGGCAGGGAGAGAGCAAGCCTTCTACGCAGAGCGACTACGAAGAGAAAGACCGCATGCTTTACCCGTCCAATTACCAGATTTCGGCTCCTCAATGTAGAACACGACGTCGCCTTCGCTCTCCCTGCGGTTGAGTGGTGCCGTGGCAGCGCTGCCGCCCGTTGGCATCGCCGATACACTCACACTCTGCTCCAGGACGTCCATCCGACTCTTCGACTTCCTCCTCTTGAGCACACTGGCCTTCTTCGCCACCTGGATTATTAGAGACTACCAAGGAATCAACACTTTGAACAGACAGAATGCCATCGTCACATCAAGGTTCGTGTGTTTCTGAGTTTATTCACTGATGGATATGCAAATACAACAAGCAAAAGAAAGAAAGTTTTTTTTCCTTTCCATTAATGGCGCAATGCAGGACCAAGTAAGTAAGTAAAGTAAATTTTTTATTGCTTTCAACAAAAACAATACAAAACACTGAATTTATTACCAGAAGAAAATAGGAAAGCTGGGTTGCCTCAAAGGAGAACCTGTGCTGAGGCAACCTTCATACATTGTATATTCATCACTAACGTTTCTATTTTTTATACAAAAGTGATCGTAGAAAGTGAGATTTTTATGAAAAAGTAACATTAAGCAAAAAAATGCCATTTACAACAATAAAGTAACAATAAACAATAAATGCCAAAAACATCTGAATATTTACCTATATGAGTATAACTAGAAAACAACTACAAAACAATGATTTATTTTTTTTATTTTTTTACCAGGAGAAAAATAAAATCTGATGACATCAAAAGAATCTTACAACATTTTCATTTGCCAGTATCCATGAGTTAGCTAAATTTAAAATTTTTTTCAATTTTTTACATTTTTTATTTTCTTTAACAAATTATAAACCTTTAAGCCCATGTATGCAAATGATCTTTTGAAAATTTCAAATTTGGCTTAATTGGTGGGAGGTTTCCCTTTCTCCAATTAAACTTGTACATGCTGCCTGATATAGTTGGAATATTACCACTCATAACATAAAATAATTTCAATACCTTAAATACATAATAATGCTGTAAGTGGCATCATATGAGGCATGTTTTTTTTAGCAAGTACCATTTTCAATTTCGGCCACTGCAGCGCTGTGGTCGCTATTCCACGCAGAGAGCAGTAAAAACAAGACACGCATAGTAGAATCAAATGCTAGTAGATAAAGGTGTACATATTATCAAGGAGGGGTGGTAGAGTCATGAAATGGTGAAATGAAGGAATGGTAGAAACAGTAGAATAAAGGGGAGTGTTGTAATCAAGGAGGAGTACGATAACGAAGCATAGAATTGGTAGAATCAAGGAGAGAGGTAGATTTAAGGAGTGATAGGATAAGGTAGATAAGATACCAGGTAGAGTCAAAGAGCAGTATAAAAAAACGATGGTAGAATGATGTAGAGTGGCATGATCAGAGGTCACATGAAAAAAAAAAGTGTTGGAATGAAAGAGTGATGGCATAGAATGAAGTCAAGGGCAATGTTGGAAGGAAGGGCAGTCACATAAACAATAAGTGGTAGATTCAACGTTAATGGCAGAATTAATGAGTTATAGAATCAAGGATTGGCAAAATCAGGGAGAGATTGAATCCAGGATGGTGGTAGAATCAAGGAGAAGTAGAATAGTGAAGAGTAGAATCGGTAGAGTCAAGGAGAGCAAAAGAATTAAGAAGGCAAGGTAGAATGAAAGGATGGTAGAAACATTTAAGGAATAACAGGGGAATGGTGGAATTACTGAGTGGTAGAATTAGCGAGAGTTAGAATGAAGGAGTAAGCCAGAGAAAGGAAAAGAGAGGAGTTTCTTTTGGCCTAATCAAGGTGATATGCATTTGAAGGAGGGAATTAAAAGTTTGTGGGAAGTCATACAGAAAAGATCTGCATAGAGTGGCAGAAATGATGGAATTATAGAATCGAGGTGCAGTAGAATAAAGTAGTGATATACATTATCTACTTGTGTTAGAATCAAGGATAGCAGTCCATGTTTAATATTAATTTTGCACATTAGTTTACTGTTTGATAGAATTCTGGAAGAACGGCAAGAAACTCCAACAATCTTACATTATCAGCCGAGCACATATGATCTTAATTAATAGAGTACCACAATGTTGCTACAGATTTGCGCTCATTTAGTCAAAACAAATACTCCTGGAGGTGGATCTCATCAATATCACGCTTATTAGCGTTGAAAATGCTGTGTACTTACTTTGCTGAGTGGTGTGGTGGTGGCATTTGGTTGTGCTGTCTCTTTTATGTATATCTTCCACGTGGCGATGCTGTTGAAGGACTTGTCCGCTGCGTAGCACCTCCACAGGCACTGGATGAGCATGGCGGCAGCTGGGATTTGCCTGTTGAAGTGCTTCTGCCTCTGCTTTTGCTGCACTTTGAGGGCAAACCCTGACCCTAGGATGCCCTGCGACGAAGGAAACACAAGACAGGCACATATTACTTTCAGGCAAGGTGATTTGAAGCATTAAAAGTGAGACTCTGTTTGAAGTCGGGCAGAAAAGATCAGCATTAAGTCTATTGAAGCAATAAAGTCTAATAGCTTTACAAGAGAGGTGATTGATTGCTGAGGTCATTTGCACAATTTTGGACAGGTGATTAGTTAGGTAGGGTAAAGACTAAGAGCGAGCCGATAACTTTATTTTTCTGACAGCCAATGCCCATTATTTTGATCCAATAATCCGATTGTTTTCAAGTTTCTGGAGCAGGATCAGATGATTGCTTTTAAAATGAATCCTCAAGTTTGTTCCAGTGGATGACCGAGGGATTAGACGTGCTCTGAGATTAGCAGTGATAACACAGTTTTTGAGGAGAAGTATTGAGAGTGAGTGTTGTATCTGGGTGAATGGCTGTGAGTTGGGGAGCAGAATTTGGTATTCCAAAAACGTTAAGGATATTCTGAGAGATGATTAGGATGGGGAGTATTGGTCCAGAGAGGAAGAGGAAGGAAGTAATAGAGCTTTAGGAATAGATATCAGGACTAGAACATCAACTGGACACTTTCCAGCCCATGATTTTATGTTCCCTGCAAGGTTATAAATTCAATGAGCACATTACCTCGAAAACTTATGAAACAACCAAAATTATCAGCAATAATTTCATTCTTCTCATGAAAAGTTATAATGATTTCTTGAAGAAATGATTTACTTCCTCCAAAACAATTATGAATGAGAGCACATGACCAGTATCAAAAGAGTTCACCATGCCAAGGTACCGTCAACAGCAATACCAACTTGACCACGTGATGAAGCAAGGCCAATCACTTTCTGATAAAATGCTGTTAAACAAATATAAGGCAACAGGTAATTTGGGGTGTCCTACACATGATATCACTACCGAGATCATTCAATGAGTCCAACAATGAGAATTAGAACACATGATGCTCACCACACTGATAATCAGATTGAATGCATAATTCTTTTGCCATAGCACAAACAAAGACTCTTAGCAAAATCCAAAGTCATTTTTCCTCACCAAAGATTGTGGCAATTTTCAGAAACTACCCACATAGCAAAGCAAGCTTGCTACATCCCTGCAAATTCAAAAAGTGAATGATTATGACAGCTACAAGTTGATTTATAAATACCTACGCAAGATATATTTTTCATTCATACATATTGCAAACCTATCTCCTGATCCTTTGTGTCTTTTCTGCCTTTATTGAATACCTTAATGACCACATCCCTTCGACGTCATCTGTTAAATGCTTCTACGTTATTAGAGGAAATTTAGGAGGTCGTATATATCCAGCTGCTGGCTGGCATTAATTCATTTGTGATAATTAACTTTGCTAAAATATTGACACTGGGTATTTTGCACCATTAAAACATTTCCCCAATTACCATTTTGTGGATAAACATAAGCATGACCATTATGAACATGCTTAACTTACATTCTTTCAACTCCAGGAGGGATGTAGAAGTTCCCTCAATACCATGCCAATCGCCGTATTCGTCTGATGAGCCTCTGGGACCTTGGCCTTACAAGTAGGAACCCTGACCAGTCATCTAATCATTCTGTATTCACAAACTTTTCGGCCTAGTTCTTCTTCCAGCTTGTTAGTTTATTTATCGTTATGTGCTTAAGTTAATTTCGTGCTAATTTTTCCTATAGACCCACCTTGCTTCAATATGGCTCGAATACTTGTTCTCCGAAGGGAAACGTAAGTGGCAAGTAAGTCATGGACGTTCAAGCAAGGGTAACACTAGTCCTCCCTTACACTCGCCACGGGAGTGTAGAGATGGGATCAGGTACACCTGCCCTCCCTTTAACAACCTTCATGGAGTGTAAAGGACGGGTGGGTACACCCCACGGTACCATCCCTCTACCCACCACGAAGGAGATTCTTTTTGCTACGGAAGCAAGACTAAATCCTGCCATTTTAATGCAGCCCCTATAGCTGCTATACTAGAATTTAGTCGATGAAAGTACACTTCTTATGTACATACAATGGAAGATTTAAAAAAGTGGGAATTCAATGAGGTTGGTAATAGAATTAAAGACATTTATAGGCCGAACATGCTAAAATATTCATCAGCACGCACATATTTTGTGGTCACCGTGCAGGACATTGTCATTATGAACAGTGGCTCCTTGAGAATTCTCAGTTGAAATTCGGAGCAAATGTAATGAACCCTATTGTTGCATTTGCCTTGGGCCTTGCACTACAGTAGAACTTGGTTAGTACGTTTTTGAAGGGACCACAAAAAATGAACGTGCTAACCAGGAAAGTAAATAGGAGCTATTTATACGGTAATTGCAATGAGGTAAAGTCGTCATAATTACGATTACTTTCGGAAGTTCTTGTAAGGTGGCCTCTTTGCACGTTTAAAATTAATAAAATGGGCGGGACATTGCCAAAACGATACAATATGTATGGAAATGACGATGTTTCATAGATTTCCCCGAGACAATTACATAAACACGGCGGCATTTACCCGTGATTTATAATGTATATAAGGAGAGGACAAGTTAAGCCAAGTCATTTCATCTTTCTTACGTCTTACTCCGAGAATATAATAACCGTAAGTACGTCAGTTGGTGGTTTTAAAGCCGAGTCAAAATTAGGCAACATTTTATATTTACCTAAAACTCGGCAACAGCTGTACCGCCTGTACCCATTTCGTTCCTTCGTTCTTTGTATGATACCATTTGATCGATCGATATATCGATTGATAACGCAGTTCATGTTTATTACAATCATGTGTTTAAATCTGCAGTTTAAATTCACATAAAAAATATGTCCAATGTAGTTTGCTTTCTATTTATTGTGCCGAGATCAAGTATTTTTGGGTCGAGCTTCGCGAGGAAATCCAAAGCGTCGTCTGCTCCCACAACGAACTCGTGAGGAGCTCGGGGTGGGGGATAATCAGTGCATTGACTGCAGTAAATAGCTGTACGACTGTTTTCATGCCGGACAGGGCGGGACTTAAGATAGCGACCGGAAACCCGTGCTACAAAATACTCACCTCTGTTCAACACCACAAACCATATCATTATGAGGCTGAGAATATCACCGTGAAATAATTGCGTCCCATATTCAGACACTCCCGGTGAACGGCCGCGTATTGTTATTCACCACGTTATGAAAATTGAGACACGCATACGGATGAACGTTAGACGGTCAAGGGTTGATGATAATAAACTAACATGTAAATTCGGTGGCATACGCAACTTAAATAGATACTAGAAAAGGTCTTGCGGGTTGCTTCATAGCAAGTAATTGAACGTACTAACCAGGAAAGCGCCATTTTTAAAAACGTAATAACCAACTTCTTTTACCTGTATTTTGTACTGATGGTACCGGTACGGAGGGTAATCGCCGTACGAAGGAGGAAAGCGCGCTAAGGAGGAACGTACTAACCAAGTTCCACTGTATGTCTATCAATATTAGCAAGTTGCCCGAGTCCTTCAGCAAGGTTGGCACACTCCATGCAGGTCGAGTTCAACTTGTACGTACACGTTATATACGTAATGCGTTACGTATGGTACCATACGTAACCATAGTAATGGCAAACATTGGCTGCAACCTTGCATGCTATGTAGGTAAGATATGTTCAAGACTTCTCTCAACAGGAAGTCAACATAAACAAGAAGCCGCTTCCTTTCCTTGCTTGCTTCAAGTTTCCTGAAATGAATTCCCTGTGCCATTTTGAATTCCATGAGCCATTCTCAGAGGAAACATTGTCCTTAAACGCTTTATCGTGATTATTACTGCTCAAAGAGAGGGAGAGAGTAAATGACTCACAGCTGGGAGGGCAAAGAAGGAGATGGCGAAGACACTGAAACAGGAAGCCACTATCTTCCCCATCCAAGTCTTTGGCACGGTGTCTCCGTATCCAATTGTTGTCACCGTTATCTGGAACGAAAGAGAGAGAGAGAGAGAGAGAGAGCATTGAAATAAGCAAATCAGCAGAGTTTGATCAAGGTCACTGCGTGAAGAAGGGATGCCATTTGCAAATCAAACCACAGCCGTTATTCATGTCCGTTTTGCCAACTGTTCCCCAAACGTGGCACCGTTTCCCAACGTTGGCCCAACCGTCTGTGCTACATGGGCCCCCATTAATATAAAGGAGTCAGATTCGTAAAGCAAAACATATTTATTTAATGAACAGACATGTCATCCCATTAATGTACAACAAATACAACCCTATGTACAACATATGTAATTATGTTTAAGCACTCATCCTTTGTGTGACACATGATATTACCAGGAAAATTACCAAAACTCAATCTATTTCTGCGACAGTGCCATCTGGTAATCCATTTAACATTTTTGAGGCTTGCTAGAGCAATAAATATGGTGTGGATTTCTTTCCCTGAAAAAAAATCCAAGCCGATGACAGGGGGCCAATTCCTATCCCTAGACCACCTGCAATTACATGCCAAGTTCTGTCAGTCAGAGAATAGAATCGCAACACTTTTAAGATTCCCAGAAAGATGCTTCCTAGGAATTGAACCCGGGATCCTCCAGTCTGTAGCCTATCACTCTAACCACTAGACCACTTTCATCAGTATTTCAATCCTACAATTCAGGGTTTACTGCAGCCCTCCATTCTGCCCTATTCAGTGTTAATTCCGTCACGCCCTGGTATGTTTTCTCTTCCACGTCCTTCTTCATATGCCCTGCATATTTGTCCCTTGGTCTTCCATGCAGGACCTTCCCTTCTATCATACGGTGGAAGCTCTGTATAACGAGTGCTCACAATGGCTCGGAATTCGGCTCGTTATATCCGAAGGTGCTGGATTGAGCCTCTTACTTCCCACAGTCGTTCTTACTTCCCGTTTCTCTTTCGTTACCATGCTATTAGAAACATGTAGAAGAGCCGTTTCCGTGCACAACTTCATATTCATCAACCATTTTGCGAATTAAAGCTTCCAAAACAATAATTTACGCTTTGCTGAAGTCTTCGAGTGTTTTACCGGCACGATCATTGGTTAGGAAGGTTGCAATGATTCGCCGAGAATACGACATTTTTCGGAGGTCGAAAATATTAACCTATTCCTACCCATTTCTAATATTCACATTCAGTATTCGAAAATTAATTTTGCAACGAATATTTATTTACACAAGCAAATGCCTCTGTAGGTTGCAATGAACATCGTGTGTTCTACTAGTGCTGCTATCTGGAGGATCTAGATGGAACGGAGGTAACTCCCGTGAAATACTACCTACTGCCGAGAATTATCGATGCATTCTCCAAAAACTGCACGTATCCGTGAATTCAGGAATCGTAAAATCAAATAAAAACTTGTTATGAACGGGAAAAATTATAATTCTTCGTACGACATCGACCCTGGCAATATTTACGAAAACAATGAAAAATATGCACAAATTAACAAATGCACCAGGAAACATAAGTATTCCAATTATTTCTGCTAATAGGACAAAGTAATCAAAACCAGGATGTATGAATCGTAAAATAATTCATTGATAGAGAAATAAATAATTCTTTGCCAACGAAAAACTTTAATCGCGAGAATAAAAAGCGTAACAAAACAAACGTTGGACCTTTAGTACCACACACCGCTTAAAAATGACAGCACAGTACTTTCAATTTCTATTTCTGGCTGAATGATTTGATTCAAGCATCATCTGCTTCATTCTAGGCACTAGCTGGCGGGCGTGGGAACTAGCGGGTGGGCAGCGCGAAGACAGGATGGCTGATCCTTACCGCCCTTACCACCACCCTCCGCTGCCGGGTGATTGGCTGGATGCTTTTCCGCTTGTTCATCTTCCGCCCCAATATGAACTTAATTAATAGAAGTGAATTAACTGAATTAACCTAATAAAAGGATTGAAGGAGGTTGATCCGAAAACTGAAAGTCATGTCATTTTTTTATATTTTCAGCACTTATAGAACTAAAGTTCCTCTATCTAATAAAGTAAAGATAATTATACCAACCCGTACTCCTTTTTGCACAAATTGCATTTGAATCTACATACGATTAACGGCGAGAATGGCCATCGCATGGTAATATAACGTTTAAAAATACCATAGTGACAAGTCATTTTTGCAAAAAACTGATATTTTATGCGTAATTTTACAAGGAATGAAATGACACGAAAAGATAGGTATCAACCCATCGTATTTTTCGCTAAATCCACCAATTTCTGCGCTTATAGAAGACGACATGCGTTAGTTGACTTCAAGTGGCGCTGCGGTCGCTGTAGCCAAAATGGTTGGCATATAAATAATATCATTACTAATGAGATTTTAAAGAATATTTCAAGAAATTTTATAGCATAACGTTTGATAGTAATATTCTGGTATTATACATTACTAAACCCATTGAGTACATGAATTTATTTCTGTCAAGTAAATGCTGAATTGACTCCATCATCGAGCTGGTTAAAATTGTCATAAAAAATAAATCCTTCGACTTTCCATTGTATTTCTTGTGATACTTATGACTTTCAATAGCTTAGGTAATTTTCATTGTGAAGTAAGGATCACTTAGCAGGCATATACTCGTACTTAAATAAATAAGATTCATTAGACAACTTGACTCAAGCAGTCGCGAGCCAACCTCCTTAACAAAAGAACAACTGAAAAGTGCGAGCGTTCGCAAAGTACGCCAGGGCAGGCCGGCCGCAAATCGTGAGTGCCTGGACTTGATTGGACTTTAAGTAATGTAGATATGGCACAAATCATGTATTCTAAGTTGTAGTTGACTAATAATGCCACTAAAGTTAAATACCATGCATTCATTTGTACTTTGCAGTGCATCACCCTCAAGAAATATCGCTCGTAATACCGAGCGTATACCGTGGCAGGAGCTTCTTGGCCTCGCTACACCCGTTTTATTTTACATGTTGATCGAGGGTCTTTCGATGGTACATTGCCAATCACTCGTTGTTGCGAGATTATTGCTATATGCCGTACTCACTATAACGGCCTTCTACTGTATTTCTAACTAATTCATTGTGCCTCAAGGTATGTCCAATCCATCTGGTTCTTCTGGTTTGCCTTAGGGTTTTCCATATTGTCCTTTCTTCATCTGCTCTTCTGCACACCTCTTCGTTTCTCACTTTATCTCACCATTTAATCTCCAACATTTTCTTCCAGCACCATGTTTCGAAGGCGTCAATTGGGGCGTTTACTCGGAATCGCAATTTGGTACACGAAATTGTTAGATGGAAACGAAAAACGAAATTCAGTGAAAAAATTAGCCTCCTAACCACAACCATTCACTCATAAATCAAAAATTAAAATAAGCAAAAGGTGACGCCCACCGAAAAAGCTGCTGTGATATAACATTGACGTCATTTTCCTTCCGTCCTTGACTGCTTTTAGGGGAAGGGAAGGGAGTGGAGGGGGGTTCTCAGAAGGTCTTCTCGCACAGATGCTGTCGTAACTGCTCCTATTGGCAGAGTCAACTGTGTCCCCCCCACTTTGCGATAAGGCAAAGTAGCTTCGCGGGCTCAGTTGTGATTGGACGAAGTCGATATACGTCAGAGGTTGCACCACGCCCACTTTTCCGAAAGGGTTAAATACATCAGTTTTTCGCCGCTCATAACTCGGGAAATATTTGACGGATGAAAAAACGGAAAAATACGGATCTTTTTATTTTACAAACTCTATGATACTCAGCAATGAAAAAAGTATGGTAAACGACCCCATTTTCAATTATTATGTATAATAATTGAACTCGTATGTTCAACTCAAATGCTAACTTTAAGAGACTGTTAATTCCACAACTTTATTCACAGTCCACGTGCCTAACAACCTGATTCGTGATTTTATTTCTTTTTCCTTCCTCGAAATTGGGAGATTGGTGGACTGCATCCGCATCAGCAATTGCTACAATGCATTACTCACCACTCCCCACCACAGGGCATCTGCATAGCTGGTGAAATCAGTCTTTCCATCAGGTCCTAGCGCATCTTTCTCGGCCAAGTACACGAAGTAACTGGAAAAGATGAGTCCCAGGAACCCTATGTACAGCGTGGTGATGAGCTCCTGTGGAATAACAGCACACGTGAGATCAAAACAAGAGTTCACATTAAAAACATAGCGAGGCCAGTTAGAATCCAACTGGAATTCACCAGCGTGCAAGCATATATCCAGCTGGATTCATCCAATGTGAGAAGTGGAATCCAGCGGTTGGATTCCAACTGGAATCCTACCTGTTATCCAGTTAGTAACAAAATAATACGAGTTAGAGTTAATTTTGAATGGCTGTAGTTTGAAATATTCATTGAGACCACTTCAAATTTCAGTAACTGCATATTGGGTGCTTTCCAATCATCGACGCAAGTCGACACAAGTCAACTTGTGTCGCGTGTAGTGCTTTCCAATCAGTGTGTGTCGCTAGTGTGTCAAACGCGAGTCGACACACGGTGACACACCGGTAATGGTGAGTTACTGAAAAAAGAAGGAAGGACGGCGCAAGCTCTAAATCGCAATACGTCTGCAAGAAGCATATTGAAAATAACCGATAAATCAGAACAAATGTTTAAGCTAAGTATTTTCTTAATTAATCATCCTACAACTCATTTTTCTGTTCATTAATAACGATCTTGCTATAGCAAGATTTTCACTGCAAACAATAAGTCAAATAGAAGGAAGCTTCCCACAAAAACGCACCAATCACGAGTCCCCGTGAAAGTCCTTAGCGCATCAGCTACTGCGCATCTGAAACTTGCTTTCCATTCGTGAAGACACAAGTCGACTTGAGTTTCCGCGAGTTAACTCAAGACGACGCATGAGTCGCTTGAATGGAAAGCACCCATTCACTTACCGATGTAGTGCATGCGATTCCACATGTATCATTATCAATGAATATCAATATTTCATTCGCCTTAAGAAATGGTACACACCGTATTAGGCGTAGTTATACAATCATTTAAACAAACACGCATCAGACAACAAAGAGACATACGTGTGTGGGTTTCATCCGTATCCACGGGTCGAGAGACGAGATACCCTATCACCCCCTGCCACGTCCCTTTCACCCTCAATACCCGGCGGTAAAGCCAGGGAATACGGAAAATTGGACAAGGCGGGGAAGGCTTATCCTCTTTCAAAGAGGCCTTTGTCAGGGGTGACGCAGGTTTGGCCCGTGGGGGGGGGGGGGATTTGAGAGGGTCCTCACGCTTCTCCCGGCCCAAAATTTAATCCGGGCGGGCCGGGGACCGTTACAATACGTACACATTCACCACCCAAGTTTCACCTTAATTACATTCATAAAATTCCTCAATTGAGTACAATGGATGCTTTATAATCCAAGCACTTAACTGCTTGCTGAATTCACAACTATCTTCAGCTCTCACGTATACCTTATGAAATGACTTATAATTTAAGGAAAGTCTACAATACTCATTGTGTATATTAATATGTGTGTATACATATATATATGTATATGTATACAATTTGACAACGCAATCATTAGTTCAATGAATGAAAAGCCAGGTTTGAACATTTCTCACTAGAGGCCACCACTTCCTTACCTCCTCCACTGTCGCCCGCCCCACTCCTGTACCCATTCTTCCCCCCCCCCCCCACCCTTTCACTCACGAAGAGGACTCAGCCAGCAGTCAACGGCAGTCCTTCCGTTGAAAAAGGCGGCATGACCGCGGAAACGTCCAAACTTTTGTGAGTGCCTCCTTTTCGTGTTTCTATGTTTCCGTCACCTCTCTGCTTTGTTTTGTATTTATTGTGACTGCGTAGAGCGCCTTTCTTGCGAGTATAAATTATATGTTTACATGTATAAATAAACATTACATATATATACATATTTGTATATTTACACAAATATATATATGTATTTTTTATGAATACATGTTAATATATAATTTCATTAATATAATGATTGCTTAGTCAAATTCATGGTTAAATACTAATGGGGAGTTAGCAACAGAAGAAAGGGCAAGGAAAAATGAAACAGAAATTGGACTTCGTCAGGAGACATATTCACAAATCCCTAACATGCCAGACTAAATTCAGATACAAGAGTACCGTGGTTAAACCAGAGTACTTGTGTGCAGCAGAAACTCTAGCTAGAGAGGGCTTCTCAGAAATAGGGAAGTGGACAGCGGAATCGGGATGGTATTTAGAAATAAAATTGAAGTAGTGAAAGCTTTGGATGAGTGGAGTCTGAAACACTGGTACTGACAGAAAATCAGGGAAGGGCGAATGAAAGAGGGAAAAGAAAAGTACCTGTGCAGAATTATTTTTACGGTTAATTGCTGCTGTTAAGCACTGTAACAATTGGGAACATGCACTATTTTTTATAACTCTTTGAATGCGAGGTTTATTAGCTAAAATATGCTTGGAGAAAATTTTGCTGAAGAATTAAGTTGCGTTACAAGGATATTACTCTTTGAAAATTGTACATTTTCGGCAGCTTAAAAACACGACGTCATCGTGTGACGTCACGGCACGGTATCACTATGGGCGTTGTTTATCTGTTTATGCGTGGAGGTAAGTTGTTAAATGAATACTTGGTTATAACGTATGTATTTATCTCATTTGTTTAATGCAATAAACGATTGTATTTTGATTTTTTATTTACGTAGTATGGATGGCAATGAGCAAATCGTTCATTAATTAAATTATGCCAAGAATTTCTACTACGTCTATGCAATCGCAGGTTTCATTATGAAGAGAACCGCCATAAGGGAGTCAACCAAACGAAATTGTCGGAATGTGCTTTTTTAAGTATTTTTTCAGTCATCGTTTCTTTCGAGAAACGGCTAAAAACCTCAAAACAATATATTCACTTTGTTTTCTTTTAAATGTAAATGTCTATCTCCGTAGCAATATGGAACCTATACCGTGCAGTGACGTCAGAAGGTGTTTCAGGCCACGTGACTTTCGTCAATTTCCGGGAACATTTTAATATCATTTAATAATCTTTGTGGTGGGCGTAGAAAAATTTGGCTTTTATATTTAAATTGGTGAGATAATTTTGCAAGTGCATCATTAATCTTTGAGAAACAAATTTCATGCTTATTCCCCATTGCGATAAATTGAATGACGGCATTATTAACATATTCCTCTAGCGAAAGTCAACTAAGGGAGGCGCATTAAATCAAGGACAAGTATATATTTGTGATTGACTGAATGCACCGAGGGAAAGGAAGGGATTGGATGTTAATGTGGCTCATAGATGGCTGACGCGGAAGAATAATAATAAACAATTTTTCAAATCCTCACACTCTAATGCAAGACTGATTGAAATCACGACCGCTAAGAAAAGAGGCGCAATACTGACCTGCCGGTGCATGAAGACGACGGATCCGAGCAGTCGCCAGGTCCCCCCTTGCCGGTCCACGTGGAGCATTCGCAGGATCTGCAGGAACCGGATGCCCCTGATGGCCGACGTGGCGAAAACCTGTCCCTTGGAACCAACCGACAGCACCACCATGGACGCCACCACCACGATCAGGTCTATTAGGGCAGGGGGAGAGAACCATCAGCATCACAGCGACCCTCAACAACTCGAGACGAGCAACACATTATTGCTCCATTGACACTGAGCCCAGCTCTACATAAATCAGCCTTCATTTCTATAATCGTTCACTTAATCATACCCACAGTTTAAATTCAACTCTGAACATTAGTTGGGTATTTGCAACGACTTCTTCCACATTATATGTAGAGATGGGTAAATTACCGTAATTTTCAATTTAGGTAAATTACCGCTGTAAATTACGGTATATTTCGAAAATTACCGTAATTTACAGCGGTTGGGTTGGGTTGGGTTTTGAGTCGCAAATCCTTATCAGAGGACTCAAAATGAAATCAAATAGTATTGAGATATAAATGCCGAGGCTTATATCAAACACATCACGACGTTTATCTATTATAACTCATTAAAAAAATTAAAACAAAGTTGGCGGCAACACGCAATTTGCCTCTCCTTTGTTACACTACGAGAAATTTTCGTTCCAAAGACATACCTCTGCGCAATGTGCATTTGTTATTTCACTCTTAATTAATTGGAATTAATCATGGACACAATGTAAACAAAACCGTTTTCGCTTCTTAATTTATAATATCACCCATTCCAATGGTTAATTCGTGAGGAAGAAATTTTCTGAAAAAGAACTTTTCTGAAAATTACCATTTATTACGGTAATTTTCAGGGGTGTTCTTTATTTACGAAAAATACCGCGGTAATTTTCGTAAATTACCGCGTTGCCCGCGTTCCGTAATTTACCAAGTTCCCCATCTCTAATTATCTGATTGCTAAACATGACACAGTCGGCAAAAATCACGTATCAAGGATGTGGGTTGGTATATGCTACTGCATGTTTTCTTAGAACATGCTGAGAATACGACACATGCCGCAAGATCGTTTCCGATTTCCATTACTGGTACAAAAAATCAAACAGTAAAATCAAAAACCAAAACGTTATAATGTTTTACTCGTGATATAAGATAAATGCCATTTTTGACACATCTGAGTCAGCCATAAGTCTATGGTTAACGCTGTTACTCGTAAATCCTAACTACTTCAATACTTGTTGCCATTTGAAACTAGTTGGCAGGGTGTCCACTGGCGCGAATATAATTGTGAGAACTAATTTGAAAGACTAATACAGTGGTAGTTTCTGCACTCATACCATTCCCCTGATATTCATTCTTTGTATGAGAACATCATCGACATGCATGTTGTGCTACATTCTTTCGATGCAATGCGAGAGGCGAATGAGAGTATTCTTCATTGAGTGCATCGAGACAGCTCCGATGATGGATCCCGCTTACTTGAGAACAACATGTGGTAACATCAACACATATGCTCAGCATCTAAATCTTAGCATATGAGAATGTTTGCACAGCATATTCAGAATCATATCATATGCCTATGTATGTTTTCATAGCATGTACACGTCCAGATGTTGGGGGGGTCACCAGTCTTGTCCTCCTTACCCCCACCCCTCCAATTAAAAGACAGTCTGTCACTTTAGTTCTCCAAGGCTTGGGGGGAGGAGACCGCTCCTCCTTCGGTCAGGCCCTGTCTTCACAAGTAGGCAGCACAAAGTAGTAGTCGGATTATGAAGTAGTTGATGCGGGGCATTTAAACATACATATATAATTGTAAGAATTGTACAGAACGCCCGAATTACGGGACACCGTATAAATACGCTAATGAGGTTAAACTCCCAGAACAAATGGCATACGTGTATGGAAGGAGCATTGCAATAATATCAATACTCTAACAATAAGAGCTCTACGTATTACAATGGATACCATTTAAAAGATTTCATGAAATGAATATAATATGCATTCGAAATGAGTGCACGCAAATGATGTGGCATAGCAATTAATTAGTAATGAGGTAAATTAACGACATCAACAGCTTATTTTTTAGTCAAATGGTATGATTTTTATCCAGTGTAGAATCATAGCCAAAATACCTGAAAGAATCAACAACAGAAACATTAAGGTCAACAAACGATATTTTTGTATTGTCTTCAGGTATGTGTGCAATACCTTTCAGACCTTTGGGCTACTCTCAATGTCTGATACAATAATAATTTATTATAATTAATAATAATAACATTATAAATATAATTATTTTTTTTTCAGATTTAAATCCGATTTCAACAAACGAACAACAATCACATTTAAGCTCAGAATCCAGTTTAAAAATAAACAAAGAATGGAGCATGCAGCACCAACTTACAATTGAGTGAACAGGAACACAACAGGCCATTTGAATTAGACAAACATAAAGAATACAGTAAGCAAGTTTACATTGTGTTATAGGGCTGTGCGAGTCTCGACTGTTCGAGATTCCAGCGAGATAAAAGTACTGCTCGAATCTCGCTCGATTTCGATCTCAATACGATCGAAAAACGAGTCTCGAGCTTGTCTCGAGATCTCCGTCTTGGTGGAGGACGTAAGTTCACGGGGTCTTGCGTTATAATGCGACATAGTAAATATTTAATATTTATTCCCTTACTTTTGCATGATAATTTCATGATGTCATGCCACAAAATGTAGAGAAGTCTCTTAGTCCTAGTCTCTCCTAACTTCTTGAGTCTAGGCCTCGGCGTAGGGCCTAGCCGAGTCCCTGCTCTATTTCGTGATCGGAGGCCTAGTACCTACTAGCAAATGACGCATAAAATAGGACGTAGGCTACTTCTAGAACTAGCATAAACCCAATAAAATAAAACAAGATGCAGAAAAATCCTGTTATTCTTGCCCAACTTTAAAGAAATCTTCAATACTACTGTGAAATTAAACCGTAACGAATCTATACATTGCATTTTAATGGATATATATTATTTTTATTTTATTTTCCCATCTTTCAGCACGTCAAGTTATGGGTTCAAGGTATTTACTGGTTTACGCAATCCCGGAATGCTCACGCAAAGCTGGTTTATGACCTTGAGCAGGGTACCGAAGAACCTTGACCTTGAGATAGCAACCCTGTCAGCTGTTCCGAGCGGCGAGATGAAGCTCGCTTTGGGGTCTCGCCTGTAAGCACGCGTGTCTTGACACTTGCGCGCGATGTTGAGCGAAATCAAGTACGGACAGTGTTTGTCCTCGACCGATGCCAACAACAGAGGCAATTGGGAAGATATGTGACAGTGTAGGAAGGTACAAGGACATCTGTGAGACTCTATTAAATGTGTTCTCCAACAACTCCCTACAACAATTAGCTACAGCACCTAATAGAGGGGACAACACTCTTGATTTACTGGCAACCAACATCCCACAACAAGTGACAATGATTGACGCGGTTGATGGAATCATGTGACCACCATTTCTTCTTACTTTCGAGAGAGTGGTCCATACTGAAGGTCATCTCTTCTTCGTTAGCCGCTGAGACACATTTCCGAATGCTTACTGAATTTCCGGTTTCGTTGGCAGAGTTCTCAGAATGAACTACTTAATTTTGAATTGTCTTTGTATGTACTGAAAAATATCAACAGAAGCGTCTTTAAGCTCTTATCGAACAGTGTCTCCTTCAAGCGCAGCCCTATAACGAAGGATCGACGTTGGCGGGAAAGTGATGAGCGGCAGATTTATGGCGCAGGATTATCCTGTAATATTAAAAATTCACAACTCCCTTGGTAATCACGATAGGGTCCTCATTGGTTCACCAAAAATAACTTTAAAGTTTCAAAAAATTTCATACGCTGCACTTATCTCTTTAGATACGAAAGTTAGCAGGCGACCACTTTTTCCCTAAAATTTTTCAAAACTTCTAGCCCAAAATAAAGTTTCAAATTAATTACCTCGCTATGGATGATTTAAATTAGGGATGGGTCGGTTCGGTTCTTCGGTTCCACCGGTCCTTGAGCTTAGAACCGGAACCGGAACCGAGGCCAAAAATAATCGGTACCGAAATAATTGGCGCGAAAACCAGTTTGAAACCTACTCACACTCCCAAAGTGGAGGCTTCACATTAAAGCCTGGTGAAATAGTGTACTTAGATGCTTCAAAGTCGCGAATTATTCTAATTCAGTCTCTGAAAATGATTATTGATTACCTTATCTTATCATTGAGCAATGCAAAGTAAGTGGTAAATTAAGAACCGGAACCGAGAATCGGAACCGAGAACCGAAGTTAAGAACCGAACCGGAACCGAAAAAAAGTGGAACCGACCCATCCCTAATTTAAATCCATTTATAACTTTACTGTCGTAAAGAAAAATGTCTAAGAAATCACCCTCGTAAGTTTGGAGCTGTTCTGAAGAAAGGTTTCTTTTAAACAGCGTTAAGAAGTGAAAATCGGAAAAGTTACCATACATGCTGAAATCGATGAAAACATTTTTATAACATTTCTTTAAAACAACATTGACAAAATGTCACCATTCGATCCGGCACCTGTATTTGCGTCAGAAATTATTTTTTTTACGCTGCATAGCGACATATTAGCCTTTCTGCTGCACTTGGCAAACCTGCAACATGCTCCTTATGGAGATTTATATGGGGAACGAAACGCCATAAGACCCCATACTGTCAACTCTGGAACGCCCAGATAGTAATGAATTTTTGGAAAAAGAATAGCTCTCCTCCTGGCACTTACAAAATAAGTAATAATGAATTAACAAACGTGGAATCCATTAAATATCTTTGAATAAGACTGACACATGATCTTTCCTGGGGTTAACACATTCGTGAAATAATGGGTCAAGCGAATCGTAAACTGGGATTCATCAAAAGAGTATTGGGTAAACGTGACGATCATGTACGAGAAATCAGCTACTTTTCCCTTGTTAGACCTCATTTGGAATATGATGCCAGTGTATGGGATCACGACGAAATCGGACTAAATAATTGAACTTGAACGTTTGCAGAGAAGATCGGCAAGATTTGTAAAGGGACGGTACGATAACCTTATTAGCGTAACCAGTCTATTAAATTAATTAAATTAGGAATCATTGTCAGATCGCAGGTTGAAATTTAGACTTAATCTCTTAAACAAATTCCAAGGCAATATTTTAAGTGATGATGTTAAAAATATTTTGTGGACCCCAACTTACTATGGTAGACTGGACCATAATAACAAAATTAGAGAAATTGAATTCCGAACTGACAGATTCAAAATGTCATTTTTTCCACGTACAATTAGGGATATGAATAGCGGTAAATATGTCCAATACGAGTAAATCAATATATAGCATAGGTTGGTTGCATATAGCATGTTGGTATAAGGACTTGAAGGTAACCCAACTAACAGCATGTTTTTGCTTGTGTGCTTTGCCATTTCTATCTTTTTTTTAAATAGAGAAGTTTAGAAACAGTATATAAATACTAATCCTTTTCTATGCATGATATGTAGTGCATGTTTGGTGAGAATTCACCCCCTGCCACACACCTTTATGGTGGCTTGCAGGGTATTATGTAGATGTAGTATTATATAAAACATCACAACTGATGGCATCAGATGGCTAAAACTAGCTTAAATACTTGGCAACAAGTTTTTCCTGCATAAACATGTTCACTCACTACCTTCCCCATGTCTACGTGTATAGAGGTCTGTTTAGGTTCCGTTGACTGTATTTTTCCAATCTAGTGCATTGAGCGGAATTCGCTATACGGTTCGGATTAGCCATACATTTAAATATATTGAATTGAAGAACCAAGGAATATGAAAATTATAGCGAACACAGTGTAATTCAAGACAAGGAAATTACGAGTTTTAATAAATGACAATTACAATAGATGTTATCGTAGATGCTACCTGCGCTGTTTTAAGTACCCTTTGGCGCCGGAGCCTTGCAATAAAAAATGCTTCCCTTGTAACGTGAGCATATCCTTGTATTCCTCCATACAGAACTCACTCTTGGGAAGGAATCGCACAGATATACCTACTCCTCGTTTATCTTGTATCACAAGCCAGGGAAGCCGGACCCTTTTCTCGATCACTGAGCACGACCCTCTTCTCAGTACCATCCCCACTCAGCCAACTATTCGTTTACTCATTTACCAAAAATATTTGCCACCTACTTTGAAAATACAGGCCCAGCAGTTCATACCGAATGTTTCTTTCTGCATTTATTAATTTTAAACGGAACTTTACCCTTATTATTTGCAAACTTCTTGCAAAACGAACACTCTCGACAATTTTGTTAATAATAGACTTCCGTTTAGAATGTGGAAATGCACAGAAAAAACTTAATAAATTTAACTCTGAGTTTATATTTTCCCAGCATGCTACAAATATTGTGACACTTATTGTTATCGTTATATATCCACCGAGTATGTAAACAAATGCTTGACCACGGACACACAGTGAAGGCATCTACCATTCTGAGACGAAAGATTGGAGATTACCCCTGTCCGCAGGCCACGGAAGGGTCAAGCGAAGAGCGGGGTGGGGAAACGATAAAGTTGTCATTTTCAGGGTCGATCCCCCAATCGGGTCTACATAATTGACACAACTAAACCGTTTTTCCAAAAGACCACCCTCACCAAAGGAGAGTTCTCCGTCTCTTATTCCTGGTCGTGACGAAATTCATCTGGGCGTGACTCATTCAGCGAGAAAGAGAAGGGAGTAACCCGAGAAGATCACAACTCCTTATCAGTGACTCTTCCCGCTCAGGTGTGGAATCACGGATCTCTTTTTCGCGTTATCGCAATCTTTATCTTTAACGCTTGCCCCTAGAATAGCGCAGGGTTAACAATAACCGTCTATAAAATTCGCTCCACTGATTGTGATAAGCGATTTGAAATGCTGTGCGAAACATGAAGAACGGAGATGACGTTCTCTCTCTGACATAAGTTAAATAAAAAAATAACGATAACGCTAGCGCACGCCTTATGAAGATCCATGATCGAGGCCCAGCTTCGCTTCGCCTCCACTATTGGGGGAGGAGTTGGGACACATTTTGGGGGCTTCCGCAGCCTAGATTTGGCACAGGGCACAATCTTCAGCAAAGATATCCGATTGAAATTTCTCTAATAGATTTAATCTGTACTTTAATCTACGCTCTGATAATGATTCCCACCTTAATTCTTGAATTAATTCTGAAACACTTCTGAACCTATCAAAACACCCTTTTTAACGAACCTAGCTGCTCTACGCTGCACACTTTCTACTTCTCTGATCAACCCTAGCTCATTCGGATCCCATAGACACTGGCTGCATACTCAAGGTGGGGCCTAACTAGTGAAAAGTAACATCGCTCTTTTGTCTTCTCATCGCATTTCCCTAGTACTCTTTTTATAAATCCTAGCTTTCTCTTCGCTCGGCCGCATATTTCCCTGATTTGTCTTCCCCACGATAAATCCTTAGTGATTGCTACACCTGAATACCTTATGGTTTCAACGCTTTCAATCTTCGTGTTATTTGATAATTCTATTGGATCGCTCTATCGAATTATTCCTCCTCCAAAAATTGATAGCTACTCACTTTTTAGGTTAACTTCTAACTGCCATTTGTCGCCCCACTCATGAATTGCATCTAAATCCTTGCTAAGCGATTCCCTGTCTTCTTCTTTTGATTATACCCCTATACACTAACTACAGCATCGTCTGCAAAATGTCTAAGTTTACTACTAACTACGGTTCCCAAATCGTTTATGTATAAAAGAAATAGAAGCGGACCTACTACGCTACCCTTGGGAACTCCCGACGTGACTTTGATTGTGTCCGACATGATACCATCTATGACAACCCTCTGCTCTCGCCCACATAAGAATTTTTTAACCCAAAATACAAAGAATAGTGTTTTATTTAATATTATTTCTAGATAGGGGGCTATTTCAGAAGCTAATGTTTTATATACTCTGTAGGGATATGTTCGGGACCGGGTGATTTGTTTTCACTAATGTTTTTTTCTGCTGCTCTATTCCGCGACATGACATTTTTATTTCGAGCATTTGCTCACTGAAAGTGTTCGGCGGTGGTTCTACTGCGTTGTGTGACGATGAGTTGAATACGCTTTGGAAGAAGGTGTTTAAAGTATTGGCTTTTTCTACACTGCTGATCACTCTAATTCCTTTATCGTTTATAATTGTTTGCACTGTGGACCTATTTCCCTGAATCTCTCTCACATATGACCAAAACGCTTTAGGATTGCTATCTAAGTATTTTCCTAACATCTTGCTCTTGAAATGTGATAACGCTTACCGATATGATTTCCTTGCTAATGCTCTCGATTTTTTATAGTTTAGGACTAGCTCATTTTTTTCCTCTACCGATAGACCCCGATTATTAGCTGGATCAAGTTCACTATTTAGGTGGTTCTCCTTAATTCCAGCAAGAATCAGGCGCAAAACAGAGGTTTCAAGTAGAGCACCGCCGGAGAAGGTATTGGGGATACTTTGAGGAAATGGGTGGACTAGACACGGAATGAGTGTCCTTCTAGAATTGTCCGGCTCAACTCGTAGAGCACCTGGCCAAATTAAAAGAGGACTGAAATATCACATGTACATATGGAATCTATATTGAAATTCCAAATATTTTAAGCAACATCGTTTGATAACAAAATTTAAATTATTACAAAACAAAACCACACAAAGTTTGGGAACAGGGGCGTCTCTTCTCTGATGACGATGATGCTGAAGCACTGAAACCCGGGTTATTTTATTTTGTTTGTTTTTATTGTTTTATCTGTGGTATGAAAAATTGGGAGAATCCCGCAAGGTTATTGAAGAATTTGTGCTACTAAAATATAAAACAATGCATTTTTATTCGGGAGATAAATAAAAATAAGGCATCAATAGCAAAGCAATTGCTCTTAAATTGAAAGAAATTGTAGACTCCTAAAAAGTCAAACAGAAACTCTAGAATTAGGTAATCCTCACTACAAAGTCACAACTTTCAAAAATATACCCTTCAAAAACGAAGTGTGTCTAATGTCTTGTCGCTCATCCTTCACCTATGATGAAGAAGTATACCCGCCGATGAAAAAGTCCTTTCGGACTCAACACTAGTGGGAGCTAGTAAGTGCTCGTAAATAATTCGCTGATTTTCTCCTCTCCCCCACTTTCACGGAAATTCTCCATCTCTTGAACTATTGAATTGAAAATAAAAAGACCCGTATTTTTACGTTTTTCGATCCGTCAATTATTTCTCGAGTTATCAGCGGCGGAAAACTGACGTTTTCAACCCTTTCGGGAAAAGTGGGCGTGCATGCGACCTGTATTACGTGCACGCCTGTACTTGATCTTCATTTTTAGGCACGGCAATTTCCCTAGGTTCATTGTTTGAAACGTACTGCATCATGTGGAGCGGATTTTTGGGAAAATTCACCAAGTGGAAAAAGATGGTGGAAGTTATAGGCCAGTAATAGTATCGATCAGTTCATGGCTCCGAGGACGACTACCAGATGACCGCTTATGATGCAGCTGGACTTAAATACGGCACTGCTTCAGCAAATGCACGTGTGAAGGGTCAATGTCAGAGGCATGTATTTATTTATACCGTGAAAGAGAGCGGAACCGATGAAGCCAAGAGAAGAAAACTGGGAGTTAGTACTCCCAGGGAAATAAGCATTTTGATACGAGACTTTGAAATCGTAGGATCAAACACCTGCTATTGATCAATAAATTCCATAGATCAGGCAAATAACAGGTAAAAAAAAATAAAACTTCCATTAACACAAAGCCGAAGACGGAACGATGATTTTCTATTATTCTCCAAGGACGACAGCTGTTAATTTTACAATATAATCCCTTATTATATTTTTAAAATTCACGTCATTTAAAATAAGCCCTTTTAAAAATCTGTAGCTTTGATAGTCTTGGAGATAAACCGTAAAATGTGTAGTCACTTTTGCAAAATCCGAATTTCGCAACGTTGCAACATCTCGTATACAGTTGAGTGTTTTTCAAAACGGGTTTGGTGTTTTCATTTTCCTATCAAATGACGACGATTTGCGAAGTTTAGTCAACATCGGTTATCCTAAAGGCAAGATGCCTGGTCGAACTGACAAGGAATCTATATTGTGTTGCGTGGCCAAGTTCATTCATCGAAAATTAGTCCAAATTTTCTAGAATTTAGTCCATCTTTTTGAATACATGCAATCACTTTGCCTTTCGCACGGGCACCGTTAGATAATACTAAGCCTCTTGCAGATTAGGAGATTTAAGAATAACTGAAAATTAGTCTGAACTGAAGCATCACGTTAATCGGCGTTCGTACAGAAAACGCTGCAGAGCAAGGCATCAAGAGCAGTCATTGTAGCCAGGGATGCACTAATGGAGCTGTCGGAATAGGTGCGAAAAAATCTATCGTCATCTCTCGAAGCACGAGGGAGCCTTCACTTTCTTTACATCTGATATTATTTGTAAGACATTCATCATTTATACTTGTACGCATACAACGAATCACTATTACTGGCTAACGTATTACTTTCTGCTAATCAACAAATTTCTGATAGCGATTTTGTGCTCTCTAAAAAAATATTGGTGCATGTATCTCAATTTCTTAATAAAAAACATTTTGGATAAATAAAAAAATAGTTAAAACTCATTTCCGTTTTTATATGCATCACAAATTATTACAAATAACTCATTGCTATACAATTAATTCACTTGCTAGCGCCTTCTGTTAGCGAAAAGGTATGCGAAAATATACATGTACATAAGGGTGTCCCTTATTTTCCGACTTCGAAATTTTTGAATTCTCACCCTCCAATTTTGTTCGAATGGCTCTAAAACATGCATTTACAAAATTTTGTTGAGATCGGAGCATTCTAACCCGTGCCGACTTGAGCGCGAACTCGCATGAAGAACAAGTCTGGATTTTCCACCCAGCGCTGAGGCCTGAGCTTGTCCTTAGGGGTCGTGCAGAAACTACGATACCAACTTAGGGGGGCGAGGGGGTCTCCTAAAAACCTACGGTGGGTAACGATGGGGAGGGATTAAGTACCGTAGCTGTTACAATGTGTCTGTGTACGTTTCTTACTCGTCAACATCGCGTCAACAATACTACAGAGTTGGACATGGGCATGGTACTAATGGACTACATGGACATGGGGAAGGGCGCGCGGGGTGATTCTTACACGCCAACCTTCTACTTTAACTTGATGTGAAGAGGAGTTTACAAATAATTTGGAAAATCTATTTGATATTGCACATGCCAATGCTCTTCAAATGATCAAGTTGGAAGAAGACAGGATGTTTTTTACTTCGGCAGCGAGAGCCAGAACGTAAAGGCTACCTTGCAGGAGTAGACCAAAAGCTCGCGGATAAAGAAGAAAGGGCGAGGCAAAGAAAATTAGAAGAAGAGAAAAGGAAAGAGAAACAACTGTGTGCAGAGTTTACATCTTCTGCTGTACCTCCTTCTTCATAACCTGAAGATTCATATAACGGATATCCAAGTTCAGGTGAAATCAACACTGGTAAATTTTTAGGAGAGACTTCTGAGACTACATCAATGCAGAATGCTACAAGGCGCGGTACGAAAGATTTTATCACTCCTAAATTAGTGGCTGCCTTGGATAGATGCCAGCTGAGTGTAAGATATTCTGTATACATCCTTCAGGTGACAGCAGAGGCACTTGGCCATAATACCGAAGAACTCTCTATTGATAAATCTTCTATTCATCGAATCAGACAGAAGAAGAGAAAATAACGTTCTGAAACAATTAGATCTGCTTTCAAGAATAATATACCTGCCATTCTTACTGTTCATTGAGATGGTAAACTGTTGCCTGCATTAAATGTCAGGGACTCAAAAGAAGAAACACTTCCAATTGTTGTTACATTTGGGGACAGTGAGCAGCTCATCGGGGTTCCAAAATTACAGCATTCTCCTGGTAAAGAGCAAGCGAACGCTGTTTGGAACGCATTATGGTATTGGGGTATAGAAGACAATGTACACATTCTCTGCTGTGACACAACTGCATCAAACACTGGACGTTTTAATGGAGCATGTGTCTTACTTGAGCAAAAATTGGACAGGGAATTGTTTTTTTTCCGTGCCGTCATCACATATATGAACTTATTTTACGATGTGCATTTGAATGTAAAGTACGTGATGTAACAAGCAGTCCTGGCACACCACTTTTTAAACATTTAAGGGAAAGCTGGGAAGGTGTCAATGCCAATAATTTTCAAAGTGGCAAGGAGAACGTGGAAATGTTTTTTAGTCAGTCGGAAATCAAAGAAATGCTAGACTTTTATGAAAGTGAATTAGATAAACTAACACAGAGAGGTGATTATCGTGAGCTCATAGAGCTCTCTCTAATGTTTTTGGGAGGAGACTCTGGAAAAAAACTAAAAATACGCCCTCCTGGGGCGAAGCATCAAGCTCAATGGATGGCAAGAGCTATTTATTGTTTAAAAATGTTTCTGCTAAGATCACAACTTAAATTATCCAGTGTAATTAAAAATGCCTTAAGAGATGTATCTCTATTCATTGTAACTATTTATGTCAAACCGTGGCTTCAGGGCAGTGCAGCTGTAAAAGCTCCTTATCAAGATCTCCGCTTCTTAAAAGTTCTAAAATCATATAAAAGATAGATTCCACAATTTCAAAAGCAGCTCCAAAACAATTTAGTCACCATATGTGGTATTTATCAGAAGAGTTGTCTGTCCTATCACTCTTTGATGATGAAGTAGACGTACAAATCAAAATCAATCAATGGTAGCAAATTTAGCCAGAGAGAATCTACACGTGGAAAAAAAATATATTCCTCTATGTGGAGAATTGGATGGACAATTATATGGTAAGTTCAATTTTATACTGATTACCATTCTTAAATTTTTAATTCGTTAATATACATCTCCTAATTCAGTCTTATCTTCATTTCAGTGAAAACTATAGACGACTTTGTGTCATCCAAAAGCAGAGATCTGTTCTCTTGCCTGAAGTTGGACATTAGTTTTATTCAAGAATGTCCTTCGACATGGACGAGCAACACTTCATATTTAGAAGCTCAAAGGATAGTTATGGAGGTGAAAGCTGTGAATGACAGTGCTGAAAGGGGTGTTAATTAATGCAAGATTTTCATGGACTACTGACGGTAGATGAAGAGCAAAAGCAATTTGTGTTGTGTTGAAGAACACCGCAGACTGTACCCAGATTGCAAGAAAGGAACACTGAAAAGAAAATATCCACATAATACTAAAAACTAAAGAATACTGAAAACAATAATAGTCTAAAGAGTGAAAATGTATTAAATTGTAACATAAAATTATATATGAAACATGTATCAATAGCTTTTTCCCTGACTTTAACCTACAAAACCTATTATTCCTAATATTCAAATTTCAAGCTCAAGTCGGCACGGGTTATTATAGGCCTATTGAGATGAAGTTTTGTTATTGAGTAAATATGACCCAATGGAAAATATTAAGGGGGTGAGCCCAAAAAAATTCTCAGAAAATTTTTTTTTGCAAAATAAGGGACACCCGAATGTACATGTAAAAGAACATGTCCGTGTTCACTAAATCCCGGAATTTCGGGATTGTCATTTCTTCCGGGATCCCGGGATTGCAATGGTTAGTGTCAATGATGATACATCATCGCCAGGCCAACTGGATAATGAAACCACTGCGGTTATTCTCTGAAACGTTCCTCTCCCCCTGCTCACAATTACATCGCCAAACACACGTGTGTCCTCCACCGATCAGAGCCACTCATTCTTCCTCAAGTGCGGATTGAGGAAGAATTCGCCAACCACAGAGCATCCCAATGCTTTCTCCTGCCATCACGGACTCCACCGATACCTTGCCGCCATTCAATAGCATCTCATTCCAAATCATGAATGGGCAACCCGCCTCTTCTGGTCCTGATGTCGGGAGACATCCGCGACTCACCAGATCAATTGACCGACTGAATTCATTACGCCGGGCTGTAGCTCAAAACTGACTACCCATGCCGCATTTCTGCACATAAGCCAGGCTTTTGGCAACGCCTTCAATGACGGACACAAACTATGCAATGAGGCTATCCCTCCTAAAATAATTAATAGCATTCAATCCTTTCTAAAAAACAGGACTCTGCAAATAAAATATCAGAACTACCTTTCCCCGGTCAATCAAACCTTTACCGGTGCACATTTACAAGGAGCTGTACTCAGTCCTACATTCTCTAACATTCTACATAGATGACTTCCCGACGACTCTACACATAGATGACTTCTGCCTCTACGATTCCACCACCATTGATATTCTCCCATCTGTCCACGACACGTGTAACGCGACCAAGAAGGGCAGAATCCGGGATGGCGATGTAGGACTGCTGCTGCCGATGCCCGATCAACTGTATTCGCTAACAGCTCTACTCTACTTCGGACTGTTTGGAACTGGTGTGTATCAATGAAATCTTGCATACTAATTTACAATGGATGACAAATTTTTTTTTCACGATTTCATTTTAAACTCGCTCCATTCAGCCAGTATTTTTCCTTGAAAACAACACCATATGCGTATGGTTCAATCATTCAGAGGGGATCAATGAGTTTCATTGGCGGTCGCAGTTATAGGCGTAACTTTGTGGAATTTACCATTTCAAGCAGATAAGGAAGGAAAATAATGAAATTCCTAATGCAAACTTTTTATTGCACGACACGGGTTTCGCCACGGTGACCTGATGATATGCTGGGCGACACCCGGGTTGTGCAATATAAAGTTTGTATGTGGATTGGGGTCTTTTACCAAATTTTTTATTGCCGAATGTGATAGAGTTTGTAAAATAAAAAGACATGTATTTTTCCGTTTTTTGATCCGTCGATTAGTTCTCGCGTTATAAGCGGCGAAAAACTGATGTTTTTAACTAGGGATGGGTCGGTTCCACTTTTTTTCGGTTCCGGTTCGGTTCTTAACTTCGGTTCTCGGTTCCGGTTCTCGGTTCCGGTTCTTAATTTACCACTTACTTTGCATTGCTCAATCATAAGATAAGGTAATCAATAATCATTTTCAGAGACTGAATTACAATAATTCGCGACTTTGAAGCATCTAAGTACACTATTTCACCAGGTTTTAATGTGAAGCCTCCACTTTGGGAGTGTGAGTAGGTTCCAAACTGGTTTTCGCGCCAATTATTTCGGTACCGATTATTTTTGGCCTCGGTTCCGGTTCTAAGCTCAAGAACCGGTGGAACCGAGAACCGAAGAACCGAAACGACCCATCCCTATTTTTAATCCTTTCGGAAAAGTGGGCGTGGTGCAACCTCTGACGTATATCAACTTCGTCCAATCACAACTGAGCTCGCGAAGCACCTTCGTCTCATCGCAATGGGGGGGACACAGCTGACTCTGCCAATGGGAGCAGTTGCGAAAGCATCTGTGCGAGCAGTCCTTCCGAGAACCCCCCTCCACTCCATTCCCTTCCCCTAAAAGCAGTCAAGGACGGGAGGAAAATGACGTCAATGTTATCACAGCAGCTTATTCGGTGGGCGTCACCTTTTGCTTATTTTAATTTTTGATTTATGAGTGAATGGTTGTGGTTAGAAGATTATTTTTTTCACTAAACAGCATTTTTCGTTTCCATCTAACGATTTCGTGCACGAAATTGCGATTCCGAGTAAACATTGCAATATTTTCTTTCCTTGTCTTCACGCGTTTCGATGATGAGCACAAGCATCTCGAAGAATAGATTCCAGTGACAAGTGAAAATCGGCGAAATGTACGTTTAAAATTTACAGGGCTCTGATAAGGCTTGCCACCTTGTCAGCAGAAGATGTTTGATCTAGCTGGTGATACTTTCAGGATCTCCGGTACGCTTATTAACACAGAGAGCTACGTGCAAATGTATCATAATTACCAGGAAACACGACTAATGAAGTCTTTTTTTATTTCTCCACACGCAAAGGAAATTTGATCAGATTAAGTAGCAACTCAGAGCAGCAATTGGCAGATGAAGTCGGGGAGGTTCCTACATTCCGCAAGCAATAAATCCTTTTCCGGGAGACTTGCTCCCTGGATTCCGGTAAGGTGCGACGAAGACACTGGTGGAAAGTAGCAAACGACGAAGTTTCCGTATTGAACGAACTTAAAACACTATTGATTCTCGTTCATGTCGTAATCGTCAATTTACACAGCTCATCTAAAATTGCTAATCTGTGGCCTGTATAATATTTCACAGGGAACCAAAAGACAAAAAAGAGGTGAGTTTTGGTATCAAGTGAGTTCGCTTACAATGCGACCAATTGTAAGCCTTGAAATAAAGGTACCTGGCATGGGTTGCATGAAGTAGTAGCACTGCATCTCATACTTTCATGTAAGTAGTGCATGCTTGGTGACTTTAACCCCCTGCCACACACCCTCGCGGTGGCCCGCAGGGTATTACGTAGGCATAGGCGAACCAGTCTATTATACGAACTAAATTGGGAATCATTACCAGACAGTAGGTTGAAATTTTGATTTAATCCATTCGCTAAATTCCAAGACAGTATTTTCACTGATGACGTTTACAAACTCCAACTTACTACGGCAGACTGGACCATGAACATAATATGAAAGATATTGATTGCCGAACCGACAGTTTGAAAATTTCCTTCTACCCTCGTAAAATCATGGATATGAATTGTTGTACCTAAATACGTTTAATATAAGAGATACAAGGGTATCAGCGGATAGCATGGGTAGTTGCATGTTGGCACAAGGCCTTGAAGCTAACCCAATTAACAGCATGTTTGTCCATGCTTTTGTTTTTTAATAATTCAGTTTAGACTAGAATATAGTTACTAACCCTTTCTAATTATTATATATAATGCATTTTCTGAGCCAATCACCACCTTCCACACACCTTTCAGGGTGGCTTGCAGGGTATTATTTGGATGAACTTCCCATTAAGGAAAGCCAAGATACATTTTAAAACAATTTCCTCCGGAAAAAAATCCGTCTTGACCACCGTTACTCGAACCCAGAACTCCTGAATTCCACTCTGGAGCTTAACCACTTCAGCTACCAATAGAAGTCCTTCTCCCCGTCTGGTGAAACTCTAGCCTTCAAGTGTGTACCTACTGGGCCTCGATCTTCATAACGCGTGCGCTAGCGTTATCGTTATTTTTTGATTTAACTTATGTCAGAGAGAGAACTTGATCTCCGTTATTCATTTTTCGCACAGAACTTGAAATCTCTTATCACAATCAGTGGAGCGAATTTTGTAGGCGGTTATCGTCAACCCTGCGATACTCTAGGGGGTAAGGGGTAACGATAAAGATTGCGATAACGCGAAAGATGCATCCGTGATTCCACACTAGGTGTTGAAGTTCTGGACCTTGAAGTTATATTTGAAAGTTCTAAAAAGACAAGAAATCATATGATTCACTTGCGTAGCTCTACTTAACTGAGGTATTAACATTTGAAGCAGGCGAATGATGATGGCATGAATTTCTCCGAATGCCATGTTAACACTCCCCAAGGTGATATTAACCTTGAATCGCCAGCGGGGATCTCGCTCTGCTAATGGCACGGACAGATACGAAGTGACGACGATACCAATTCCATAACTGCCTCGCAAGTTTCTTCAAAACGTAACCAGCATGAAATCGTGCAAAATGTAAATATGTGAGTTAGCCGCGGAGTCTGCAAAAATACTCGTCGTTTCTCTCGTTAAGGCGTTGCCGTGCATTTCGGGAAAAATTGAAGCAGAAGAAATGTTCAATTCAGTCAAAGAGATAAATATTTCGTGTGGCACTTATCGTTTTCCTCATTAACATTCAACATAATTGAGGAGGCTAAAATGTGGTAGGCCATTATTAATATATGTAATCCTAGTTATTTTTCATAACTGGTGGAATAAATTTAGCTACAACAAAACAGAAATAAACAGCGTTATCAATGTGATGCAACCGTGGCCAATAGGAGCTCGCCTCGCGGTCACGTGCTGTTTGTGTTTACATTTCTCGATATTTGGATTGCTTCCATTTCAACTGCTGCCTAAACCCTAAAATTATTCAGAATACGGTTACAGAGCATTTGATTCTCTGGCATCGCCCATTTTTTGTGAGGCTGTGTTTATAATACAGCAGAACCTGGATAAGAAGTGTCTCAAGGGGATTAGGGACACAGTCTTGTTGTCGAGGAGCTCTTTTTGTTGAGGGTCGTGTTATCAAGGTTATTTTGGCTATCGGTCGCTAAATCCCTTCATAATGACTGAATTTCAGAGCGACCCTTGCTAACACGTTTGGTTTTAAAGTACAATTTATAGTACATATTTTTATATTGTGTAACAAATTTTGCAATAGGTTAGTAAATAAAATTCACGTTTAAACAAAAACACAGTTTAATTTTAGCTTTATGGTACAGTAATAAAATTACAGTACTTTGTATTAGTTGAATGATTATAAAATATCTAAAAGATATGAAGGAAACGGCAGTAAAAATACATCGAAAGTTTCTACAGAAAAACAAATCTGTTCTTAAAATAAAGATCAACAAGTTAGAATGGGCCAAAGTGCCATGGTTTAAGCAGAGCTTTAAGACGCACTAGGAAAAAAATTTAAGATTTTTGTTTGTTTTGTATTACTCACGTGGGTGAAGTCCAAGGCGCTATCAAGGTTATTTATCGATTTTATTACACTTTCCCTCATAGCTGAATTACCTTTTTTTGGAAAAACACCTCAACACTTGAACTTCATACACGCCATGGAAATCAGTTTATTTTCGTCAAAATTTGCGTTTTTCTGATGTCAACAGAATTATGAGAAAAGCAACGAGTGAAAAATTACTAAACTTATTTACTAGATCAATCCTTATTCTCAAGGTTTGCGCAGAAATCTTCTGTTTAAGTAGCGAATCAACAGTCTTCAAGTCAAGAGGCGTAGACGTCTGCAGAAGCGTTTTTGGCAGTGGTATCCGACAGCCTTAAAGGTTGACCCATTCATGTATAGAGTCGCGTTATCGAGTCTGACTTCTGAAAACGATTTGTTATAGAGGTTCTTAGTTACGTTGTGAATTGGAAAAATCCGTGTTATTGCGGTTGTTTGGATAATAATAATAGTCGCGTTATATAGAGGTTAATTTAACATTATGTTGTGTTATGGCAATCTCAAGGGGATTTGAAAATTGCACTTGTGATTGAGGTTGTCGTGTTATTGAGGGTCGTGTAAGCGAGGTTCTACTGTAGCATACATTTGTTGAGGTGAGATGCAATGCAGTTAATTAATTTGTATCTTGTATTTGAGACAAAATCCCGCCTTTGGGGCAGCATAGGAAAAAAATGTTAGCGGAAACATCACGTGATCTCGAGGCGAGATCCTATTGGCTGCGATCGCACAGCCGGCCCATGAGATTACCGGTCGGTGTGGTCGGAACAGTTTAAACCACGCGTAAATGGCAACGACCAGTGTGATATGCGCCCTTCGGCGACGCGCGAGTCCAAACGACAAAATGGAAGTTGTTGGGAAGCTCACCGATGATGCAGATGGGTTTCCGGATGAAGCGCAGCCGACCGCAGAAGCCCATGTACTTGGAGCGGCACCCGGCAGACCACAGCCGCACCAGGTACTCCACTCCGAAGAACACCACCAGGCAGATCTCCTGTGGGAAGAGAGCGATGTTGAAGGCCCCCGGAAAATGCAATTCACCGTTCTCGAAACAATTCACTTTTTTGAAGTCATTTGTTGCAATTTCGTCGACGACTCTCACTGCACTCAGTGGTGTAAATCAATCGGAAAGTGCGGGACTCAAGTACTCAATCGAGTGAAGTCCTACTCGGTGAACAGTGAGTGCAGAACTCGAGAGGCCCAGTGACAGACACTGTCCTCCTGTTAGAGGCGGTCGCAACGAGTTACACCTATTCAGCTAACCGAATAGGTACTCGGAATCCAATAAACGAGGGAAGAAATTCAATTGCTGCGATGTGCTGTCTGGAGGGTGGATTTTCTAGGGAAGAGAACGAATCCCCTGCGACTATGGCACAGAATTTTGTGCAAACGGGATCGTTAACCATATTTGTTTCATTGCCGAATGTGATAGAGTTTGTAAAGAAAAAGACACGTATTTTTCCGTTTTTTGATCCGTCAATTATTTCTCGAGTTATAAGCGGCGAAAAACTGACGTTTTTTACCCTTCCGGAAAAGTGGGTGTGGTGCAACCTCTGACGTATATCGACTTCGTCCAATCACAACTGAGCCCGCGAAGGTACTTTGCCTTATCGCAATGGGGGGGACACAGCTGACTCTGCCAAAGGGAGCGGTTGCGACAGGATCTGTGCGAGCAGACCTTCTGAGAACACCTTATTTACGACCCTGACGAGAATCCACTCCCTTCCCTTCCCCGAAAAGCAGCCTAGGACGGGAGGAAGATGACGTCAATGATATCAAAGCAGCTTTTTCGGTGGGTGTCACCTTTTTCTTATTCTAATTTTTGATTTATGAGTGAATGGTTATGGTAAGAAGATTATTTTTTTCACTAAAATCCTTTTTTCGTTTCCATCTAACGATTTCGTGTACAAAACTGCGATTTCGGTTCCGAGTAAACATTGGTAAAATCAGGAATCACATAGGTAAACCTATATTGACATTGCCAAAATTTACTCAGGACTAGGGAGGAAACGGAAGCTCTCATGATGCTCAGTTGTTCTCTCATAATATGTTATACTAGTTTACAAGATAAATGAACAAATACAATTAGGTGTTGTAGACCCTAGTGGGTATATACCACTTTTGCAACTATCTTTAGAGGAATGTTTGGAATTGAAAAGAAATTGTCGGGGAGTGGGGGAGAGGTTTTTGGCTGAGCTTCATATCAGCTTGCTTTCTTCGTCGCCGTTGCGACACCTTTTCAACGAATACCTCTTCATAGCTATTGCCAGACGGTATGCGTTTAATATTATTCTGTTCCTAATCAAAATTCACTTGGGAGAAGAGAATGTAAGCCAAGATACAAACGATTGAGTGGAATTCTGGAAGACAATGAGAACAATGACGACATGAGACATTTGCATGAGCATTTTTTTCGGACGATAGAAAACCTGCCATTATCCTCTTTTTAGACGATGGCTAAATGTAAAAAAATAATGATCTTAGTGCATTCCTTTTATCGTGTTCGTTACTACCTCACCATCTTGACGAAAACTGAAACTTGCGTAGAACTTAATTCTCGGACACAAATACGGAACGTTGCTAAGGGGCGAGAGAAGCGGACCTCAACACCCACTGAGAGAGAATTCCCAGAACAAAGGTTGCTCGATTTCTGGGCAGGTTTCTATCTCAAATTTATTCTGAGCTGTGCAAAATTATGTGCTCCATCAAGGGGAAGGAGTTCAACTTTCCAGTGGTCCAATGAGCAACTCGTGAAACATAACTTGCACGTTCTATTTCAAGAAAGTATTTTACAAGATGTCCCATAACAAGTTACTTGTGAGGTTAAAATTTTAGGGATAAGATTATCATATGTTAGAGTATTTTATGGGTTACATTATGTCATGAATTAGAGATTTCCCACATGATCGCGAGCAAAGGGTCGTTTTAGACCGTGTTACTTCTCGGGTGTTCCCGTTGGGTGTTCCACAGGTAGGTACATACCATAGGTTCTCTTTTTTGGTCCTTCAGTATAGAAATAATAGTAATAATGTGATGAAAAGTAGATCTTCTCTTATTTGTTGATGACGCATTAATAGAAATTTACACATCTCTCTACTACTCGTACACAATGAAGCATTCCTAACCATTGTCCCTATTTGTGAGTGGGAAAAAAGAATTTTTTGATCCTTTCGGCCCTTTTATCTATATCACTAATTTTATCAATCTACTAGCTGAAGGTGCCCGTTTAAATTTAACGGAAAGGAGAAATATAATAAATACGAAATATGTATTAAGAAATTTAAACATTTTCCGTGAAGGGGCGAGAACAAACTTGTGTTATGGTGTTAGCTCTGGCTCCAAGTCAGTATCGGAAGCATCGTCATCGCTCAACAATCCTAGGATTGGTTGAAGCAGCCCTCCACTCAATTCTTATATCGGCCAACCTCATCTTCATATTGAGGCAACTCCATTCTTCCCGCTCACTTTTCCCTCGCCTTCATCAGGCCATCGTGTCTTAAGATCTACATCTACACGATACCCTGCAAGCCACCGCGAGGGTGTGTGGCAGGGGGAGAAGATCACCAAGCATGCACCATTACCATGAAAACAAGCAACTATAGGGTCTCAGGCAACTAGATTGTTAGTGTCTGTAGTATTTAAGGGGTTAATATATGCATCATGCACTACAGGATACTCTAAAATATTTCCCCTACCTATCCCTTTGCTATGCTGCCTATTCTGTTCTCTTATAGTACGAGGGAAAAATGCCATTTTGAATCGGTCAGTACGACAATCTATCTCTCTAATCTTATTTGGCTGGTCGAATCTAGCATAATACGCTGGTGTTTTTAATATTCAATAATTTTTAACATCTTCAGTAAAGCTATCCGATTGAAATTTCTCTAATAGATTTAATCTGTACTTTAACCTACGCTCTGATAATGACTCCCACCCTAATTCTTTTAATAATTCTGATACACTACTCAACTTATCGTAACACCTTTTGACGAACCTAGCTGCTCTACGCTGCACACTGTCTAGTTCTCGAATCAAACCTAATTCATTAGGATCCCATACACTGGCTGCCTACTGATTAAGATGTGGACGAATAAGTTGTGCCCTCTTCTTTTTAGGTTTTTCAGTGGACTTCTCTTTTCTCAAGACTTATTCGTTTGTCATTCGGTAGATCCATTTTGTCTCCATCATTCTTCGGTAGCACCGCTCTTCAAATGCTTCCAGCCTGGACTTCTCTGCTGCCATATGTGAGGATGCTCCAAATGTATGTTCTAATGAAATGTGTTCTCACTTCTATGCTGATATTTGCAGCTGTAAGCAGAATCTTCTTTTGGTAGAATATCCTTTTTGCTTGGGTTATTCAATCGGTAATTTCTCTTTTACTTTGTCCATCACTGGTTAATAGGCTTCCCAGGTAACAGAGCTCTTCCATGGCCTCGATTTTTTTGTTTTCCTAGTTTAAAATTGGTCCTGGCTTCTTTTCTCCTACTGCATAACAATACCTTAGTTTTCTTTTTATTGATCTTCATCGGAACCATAAAAATAATTTCAACTAATGTAAACATACCTATAGGTAATTACTGCCTGGACTCTTACTTGGGGCTTTACAAAACTAAGAATATTATTTAGTTAGGTTTTTTAGTATTTAGGTTAGTAGGGGAGTTGCATACGAATGTCTGCTGTCGTTGACAATGAGGCCAGATTCGGGTTTTTGGGAATATTACGTTCACCAAGGTTTATTTAAAACTTTTACAAGACCACAGATTTCAAGGAGACACGACCCGGGTTTCAGCGAATGATCGCCATCATCAGGTCAATATTACGTTCCACCTCTTCGGTAAAAAATGTTTTCCCTGGCATTTTATGCATGTTATGTTCGTCTCAATTCTCCAATTTCAGGACAGTGGCGTCAATGAACTTCCTACGGATACATATTAATGCATTCTATGCCAATTAGAGTAAATTCTATTCTTTTAACCTAGGTAGTACAGATTTAGCCTAATTAACTCAGGTACTTGCCGCTCGGTGCACGCCTTCTACTGTATATTTGACGCATAGCTATATCACAATTGTTTTCATCTTGCTAAGCTTACACTTCATTTAAGTTTCTTAACACGTTCTTGCGTCTTAAAAGACAACAATTTTGGAAGTGGTCCACTTCGGAATACGGTATAAATCCATAAATTATTCACCTTTTGAACCCCCCAGAAACTTTCATTTAAATACTTTTAGTTTTATCGAATGCAAATCTATTTGATCTGGGAGTAGCGCGAAAAGTAAGCCCGTATGATTTTTTCGAATGAAGTGGCCGATTGAGATACAAGAATTATCTGCGAAACTTCTTTTAGTACCTTACGAAATATTCACGAAAAGAACAATGCTGTTTCCGGCATCGCTCTAGGACGAAATTTTTTAGCATCATTGCAATGACATCAATAAACATTCCACGGATTTGTAATGACACATTATGCTCCATAGGGATTTCAATTTTATTCCATGTTTGTTAAAATATCTCAAATCTTAAGCTCTCTCCATCGACAATCTCTTCTCTTCATGTCCAGGGTTGGTTCAAATGCAAATCCCGTAAAGAAAAAAAAAACCTTCACAATTTGAACACCGCTGAAGCATTCATTACGAGGACGCAGTATCTAATTTTTTTCCACTCCTGAGGGTGAAGATAGTTTTCCTGTCGACCGATAGAGTTACCCGAGTCAGCGCCATTCCAACGGGTGTATTTGTTTAGAGAGTGTCTTCTACGATGTTCATGCCTTGTGTGTGGGGGAAGGAAGAATCCCCTCCCCCAGTGCCTCTATTGCCCCACAAGGGGGGACTTTGGGACTTCCCTTCGGTAATATGATCCTTCTCCGCCGAAATTGCTAACCCACTGAGCGCAAGGTTGTCATTTCAGCGCTGACCCGGTAAGAGTGGCAACAGCGCACACGCATCGTCTGTCGCCCTTACCAAGGTCATGGTACTAATACATTTGGTACAATACATGGTACTAATGTATTAGTACCATGGCCAAGGTATTAAATTGCGTCTTGCACGATTTCGTCGAAAACTGCAGCGTGAGTTATCCGGCTCGAAAGTCTTATTTTATAAGTTAGAAAGTGTAATCGCTTTATTTTATCTGTTGTACCAGATAATGCATAGGACGAATTATTTTGTAACCCCATCAGATTGCTTTAAGAATTAACTGTTGTCACTTTGTTCCTAGTTTCTGCAGTATTCCTGTGAAGTATAGCTATGATCACTGGTCAATATCGAAATCGACTAAATAAAAAATAAATTGCAATTTCATTCTTAATTACAGTTTACGTTCTTATTTCTTCAGCTAAATGATGGAGCGTGCTCAACCCTTCCTAAATCCATACTGATCCTTGCTTCAGTAATGCTTCACCCTAGCAGTCAGTTTAGTTTCAGCTCCGACTCTGTTTTACTTGGAAACTTCAAATCACTTACTTCTGACGCACCTGTGTACCCCACCACGTCACGAAAAAGAAGTCATGTTCGTTTCGAATGATTTCTTTCCCTTTTGGCATATACCAATTTGCCTCTTTCATTCTTCTCTCCCATCTTACGTTTATTTTCGCAACTTCTCTTCTCCAGCCAAAACACAGGCGGGGATTCCGAATTGGAATTGATCGGGAGAATCTCGGATTGACTAACTCAGGTAGTACCTATACATTCCAAGTATTTTTTTTCCACCATGAATTGTTTCCAAAGTCCCAGTGTGGATCCTCTCCACTTTTAATCCTCGTTTCGTCCACACTGCGAATATGCAGAAATCTCTTTGAATTATGCGAAGCTGGCTTTGGATTTGAAATTAATAGTTGTGCTTCCGGTTAATTTTCACCACATCGTTCTTCATCCAAAAATTAAATTTTCCTCTCGTAATCGCTTCTTCAACAGTCTTCTCCTCCGCAGCCGATGATAATTATTTAATTTCCACAATGCCTCGATCCCCAACGATTCCGCCAGGAGTTGCTCCCCGCCAAGGAGCAATTCTCTATCGATGATGCAAATATTTTCCGCCGTTTGCAATGCCGCACGCCCTTGTTCCACACTCCACAAGTGAGGAGAATCAAAATTGCTCGACATGGTTGATTTTATCAGACTTTCGCAGCCAGTGTGAGGAAGCATTTCACAAACACGCCCAAAATTGGAGGCAGTGAGCATTTTTTGGCGCATCGTTACCCATTCAACACTTTCCCACTGCCTTATCGTTTTCCTCTCTAATCCCTTTTCATCATCCTCGTCCATAAATAGCCGGCACTCACTCTTAAAGTCCTCAAGCCTTTCAAAGTAGTCGGGATCAGGGTTTTTTCCCAGCCAATCTTATTTATTAAGTACGAGAAGAATGTATGTAAATATGTTGGCCTAAAACTCAAGAACCAAATACAGCACTGATTTGAAACCTTAATGTTTATTAAATGTCATCCTCGGGCAGACAATAGGCTACTTTTTTTGTAACTAGTGGTCCTCAGTTCGACCCCAGTTGAGTCAAAATAGTTCCCATAAGAAATACACGTAAAAGGCTGTCTTACAGCTACCAGGCATTTTTTCATTTGAAAATTTTAATTAGAAATAATTATCGCACAAACTTGAGACCAACCAGCCGAAAGATAATTCAATATATACTCCTATTATTCATTATGAATGACAAAATAACCTTTGTATTTCCACAATTTGTTCTCTCACAGTACGACCATGGTTTTGACGATTAACGTCATCCTCAGGTACAGATTACCAGAGGATGACGTTAATCGTCGAAATCATGGTCGTACTGTGAGAGAACAAATTGTGGAAATACAAAGCTTATTTTGTCATTCATAATGAATAAAAGTAAATTCCATAAGTGACGCCAGAAACCATCAATTTTACTCATATTATTATCATCGCATTCCGATTTCGGATCAAAATTACTGGTATTTCGGTAAAAGATGACGATTTCTGATGTATTTTGTTAGTTTAAACAGCCCTATACCCTTGACGACTTGAGGGATTGTTACATTATAAATTAGAAAGTAGTCATGCTTGAAGGCATAGTCATTCACCTAAAATTCGAGAGCCAAGCGTAGTACGGCATTCAAACTTTGAATTTTGATAAATGTCTTCCTTGCGTAGTTGTATCCTTCTATAGAATACTTTCCACGCACATAAGAGTCCCAGAGTTTGACCCCAGACGAGTCAAAGCATTCCCATAAGATGTGCATGTAAAGGTCGTAAGGAAAATCATTTCATTCGTAAATTTTAATTAGAAATATTCATTGCCCTAGCTTGAATCGCACACTAGCCGAAAGATAATTCAATACGATTCTTATATTTATCATCGAATAATGAATTTGGTTGAAATTTCCGTAATCTCGAAGATTTCTGTGGAACTTCCTGAAATATTACTGTTTAAACATCTGTGGTTTAAACATTCATTTCCCAAGGCTTTTTTTTACAAAGAAGTTCAATATGGGTCGTCGACGGAGACTTTCGTGTTTCTCACTAAGCTTATTCCTTCGAATTACTTTCGCTGATTTATCGCTAATGCTGTTTGGCTACGTAACTGAATTTAATTCTTCGCTCCTGGTATCAGTCTGTATTGGTGAGTATTTATTATTTCATTTCCTCTTAATCCAACTTCAATAGTGACCGGAAAAAATTTAACTGTTTAAATCTCTGTTTTATTTTGGTAAGCTCAAAATATTGAATACGATATTCCAGCTTACGGGAAACTATAAAGGTTGTAAACTGTAGCGTCATCACTATGCTTCCCTCATCACACTCAGTGAATCAACCCGAAGGTTGGTCTTCGATAGGTGAGAGTAGAGCTCACCCCGTACTTAGCCAATGGCGTGTGAAATTCACACATTCAGTTCCTTTCCCTGGGCCACCTGCGATTTCCTACCAAGTTCTGACACGCAGAAAATCGAATCGCGAGGATTTCAGATGGGGGGGGGGTGTCCAGAAGAGCTCTTGCCCTGGATTTGAACCCGGTACCCTCCGGTCAGTAGCTCAGTGCTCTACCCACTAAGCCACCACTACCCCATGCTTCCTCATAAGGACTGACATTCTGGATCGAAGACGGTGCTGTATAGACGTGGTCAAACTATTTTAAATCAACAAGTTACAGCAGAAACATCTTTCAGATTAAGAATAAAGACACGGTACTGGAAAACTTAACTTTGTAGGATAAATTAATTTAAGATGCTAGGTGTAAGGTTCTGTCTTTCTTGTAAAATCACAACTGCTCCATTATTTCCCACTCTTAATCCTCCCCCCGTTGAGAATCAACGGTCTCATTCAGTTGGTTTGACATTTATTCGTTTGGGTCAACTTCCCTTCGGATGGAAGTGGACATTGCCTTCTTTAGTCTTCATTGGAGAGACTCCTTGCAAGGGGTTACCCTGGACTCACATCACAAACATTTTTAGAAAGAGTTTGCGGAGGGTTTTCGAAGATCTTTTACTTCAGTTTTTCTTAATATAGTTAGCTCCTTCAGCACATATTTATATTTCATAACTTTTTTTCTTCTTGAATACGATATGAGAGAACATTAATCAATATTGAAGTAAAGAAAATTTTTCTCTGGCCACAAAATTAAATTATCAACATTCATTTGTACTAAAGAATAATCTCTCAATTTATTTACTTTATGATGTATCTTAATATCATCAGCGAACATTAAACACTTCGTATTGCACAGGCACTGAGGTAGATCATTTATAAATATAAGAAAAAGAAGCGGACCAAGATTTGAGCCTTGCGGTACTCCTGATAAGATAGTGTACACATCAGATTTTGAATGTTTGTATATCGCGTACTGTTTTCTTCCCTTTACAAATGAACACAATAATCTGTGAACAGACCCCGAGTTCCCCACAGCTTGAAGTTTCTTAATTAAAATTGTTTGATTTACAGCATCAAATGCCTTCTTAAAATGAAATTAAATAGTATCAATCTGATATCCCATATCCATCATTTCAGTAATCACGTAATCTGTGAATACAGATAAATTTGTAATCACTGATCTATTAGCCATAAATCCATGTTGGAAATCGTTTACATGACTTTTTAACTGAAATTTGATATGGTTACATATTATTGACTCAAATTACTTGGAAAAAATAGACAAAATGGTCACTGGCCGTAATTTTAATTGCCATCGCCTTCTCCTTTTTCAAACACAGGACAAATCTTGGCCATTTTTCATTTTGTTGGAAAGATACCATTTTTCAGCGATACATAAATAGATGACATAAAGTGGGAGCTAAGATATCATTACACCCTTTTATTATATACGACGGTATATCATCAGGGCCAACAGATCTTTTTGTTTTGATACTTTTAATTGCATCTACATCTTCCTTTAATTCAATATTATTTAGAAATATATTACTGCTACAATCACTTCCAGAAACATCCTCTGGATATTGCTCCACTGTTACAGCGCTACTCTCATTTCCGTAAACTGACATGAACTGATCTCGAAAAGCATTTGCAATATTACACGGTGAGTTTTCCTCATGTCCATTGAGTTTCATAATTTCTGGGGTGCCCTTAACGGAATTAATATCTTAAGCAAATTTCCAGAATCTTTGGTAATTACCTTGGCATATATCTTGTTTAATATTCTCTAAGCAATTAAAACAATCATTAACACTCTTCCTAACTTCCAAACTAAGTTCATAATATTTCGTGTGGTGATAAACTGACCAATTTCTCTTAAACAATATCCGGTGCCTATCTTTTTTAAGTCAATATGAAGAGGTTTGCCGACGGAAGAATCGAGTGGAGGGCTGCGTCAAACCAATCCTAGGATTGTTGACCGATGTTGTAATCAGGTACTTGTCGCTCGGTTATCTGTGTTCACACCTTTTACGGGATATTTTTGATGCGTCACTAAATTACAATTTTTTCATCATGCTACTCCTATTTTTGGTGAGACTTCATTTAGGTTTCTTATCACGTTTTTGTGTAAATACCAAAATTTTGAATGCAATCCACTTCGGAATACGGTATATGTCTATAAAATATTCACTTTTAGAACCTACAGAAACTTTCATTTAAATACTTTTAGTTTTACCGAATGAACAGCTACTTAATCTGGGTGTAGCACAAAACGTTAGCTTGTTTAATTTTGCCGGATGAAATAGCCGTTGTAGATTCAAGAGTCAGCTGCGATATCTCTTTTAATAACTTCAAATATCCCAACGAAAAGAGCGACGCAGTTTACGGCATGTCTTTTGGACGAATTTTTTAAGCGTCATTGCAATGCGTTACATAACATTAGGATTTGAATTTCATTCCCTGTTTTATGCAAAACCGCCTCAAATCTAAAGCTATGTCAATCGATTACGATTTCCAAAGTGTTCCATTTCTTCTCTTCACGTCCCAGGTTGGTTCATATGCACAAACCCGTAAAGAAATTTAAAAAAATCTTAATTTGAACACCGCGAACTCAATTTGAAGCATTCATTTAAATACTGATATATACTGTAATAAATACTGTAATAAAAACATTTCAGAAGCAATTCAATTAAATAAATTTGGTCCGAATACAACTCTTCTAAATCCGTGAGTAGCGCTAGCAGTCAGCACGAATCTTTGTGCGCAAAAATATGGCTGACCTTGCTTCACGAATAGACTACAATGCCTTCATTACCTTCCTATATCCTCGCCAAAAGCACAATGCCGTTTACGGCATCCCATTACGACGAACTGTTGAAGCATCAACATTTTTTTTTCATTTTGATTTTTTCATTTCGGAGACGACAATGGCAAAGGCCTTAGAAACGCTCGGAAAAGAACGGAAAAAAACAGTAAAGTTCAACCCAAAATACACAATGCCTAGAAATCTGGAGAACAAAGAGTAAATTAATTAGGAGAAGTTGAAACTTTTTCCCATTAAATACAGAAAGAATGAAAGAAATCGACTATCAATTACTTATTTTACTGAGCGAAAGAAAAAACTCGTGCGCTACCATAAATTGAAGAAGTCTATTTAAACCAATGTAAATACCTAATTAGCGCCAGGAATCGAACCCAGTCCCTGAGACTTTTTTTATATAACCTATAGGCCCTTCTAGTGTATATACTAGAATTCTGCAAAATTTCAGCTCAATAGGTTTAGTAGTTTTTGAGGAGATGCGTAACATACAGCTGGCAGACATCACTTCATTTTTATACATTCCTATATTGGTACTTGCTCAAGGTGCCCATTGACATTCAACGGGAGGGAAAAATATAATAATTACAAATTGCATTAAGAAATTATAAAATTTCTCATGAAGGAGCGAAAATAAACTTGTGTCATGGGGCTAGGCTCCAAATCACTATCGGAACCATAAATATAATTCAAACCAATGTGAACATCTAATTACTGCCTGGACGCATACCAGGGCCCTCACAAAAATGACAATTTTATTTAGAATCTTAGAGGTCAGAAAGAACAACGGAGGTTAGGGGGGCGAATGTCTGTCTATTGTAGACAATGATTCGGGTTTTCGGGAATGAGAGAACCTTAGGCAAATTCTCTGGCCTTTAATGTATGTTATATTTGTCTCAATTCTCCATCTTCATGACAGTGGCTACTTCCTACGTATTAATGCATATCATGCCAATCAGAGCAAATTCTATTCGTATTACCTCATACAGATTTAGCCTACTCAAACCAAGTACAAGTCGCTCGGTTGCGCATATTAACACCTTCTACTGTATATTTGACGTATAGCTGTATCACAATTGTTTGCCATCTTCCTATACTCTTATTTTTGATTAGACTTTATTTGCGCTTCTCATCACGTTCTTTTGTCTCAAAATACAACGCGCATTGTCATGGATGTAGCTATCGATAGTTCTGCTGCTGACGCTTTCTCCTTTAAACCTGCTACTTTTCTTCTTTTAGTTCTATCACTTGACCTCTCAAAATCTTTTTTCGGCCTTCCTTTGCCGCTTAACTCAGAAGAACCTGTAACTAGATTGCAATGCAATACTAAATTTCCATGGAGTAAATACAGCCAATGTAAATATGTTGACCAATGATTAGTACCAATATGAGCTTGGATTTCTAAGCAGATTTCCGTTGGGAACGGTACACCCTTCGCTAACCAACAGCGAAATTTTTGTATAAACCTGTCATTAGTACTATTACATTTGTAAAAAATTTCCTTCATTTCCATGTCTTTTCCAACTTACTGTGAATATATTACAAGGTTAATTTTCTTTTGGAATACATCGAATTTCCACTTCCATTAAAAATCACGTCATGCATTTCTTTTCGAGTTACTTTCGTGGGGTCCATTTTTTTCTAATCTGGAATGTCAATAATCTGAATCACTGGAGAAGCAAATCTAAATTAGAAACAAATTTCCAGTGTAATGCACACACAATCACTGGGACATTTGTCTGGGGAAACTTACATTCGATCCGTAGTATCCTCCAGTTCGACCTCTACGTTCAGATTTCACGCTCTGAGGAAATTGAAATTCAGGGAACTCTTGGTTTTTTTTTTTGTTTTTGGCTTCCGTTAAACAAGCACTGAGATCCATTCGCACTCATGACGAAAATACCAATAATTCGCTCAGTAAAATCGTGAAAAAGAGAATTTTTCAAGCAATTGGAAACAAGCATTTGTAGAAAAACCCATGGGAGATAGTTAGTAGAATTCGTCCGCGCTCGTGTCCAAGAGAAGCGATCCGCAAAAGTGCAAAAACCCTTTTTCAGACCGAGGCAATAAAGCAATAAGCGGCATTTCCACAAACGAATAGCGAAGCATCGAATGCCATCTTTACCAACAAATATTTTTGTCACGAGAGACCGCTGACATAATGTTTCTTTTTACTTTCTGGTAAAAATACGTGAAATATAGCACATTTCATTGTTTGATAAAATTAAAAAAATATATCAACAAAATCTAATTTTTCACTCTAGGCGAATTACAAAATGCACATTATTATGTTGGCATGGTTAAAAATTACGTGTCTTACATTAAAACGCAACATTAGCAAAATTCTTCCGTAATTTTTCAAAAAAGGGGGAATAATTTTTCAACCATTTTTATGAAAATCACGGACGTCTGCTAATCTAAAAAAAGCCCTTAAAAATAAAATTCTTTCAGTATTTTGAACAATGATTATTATATATTCAGAAAATATTATCGTTTTTTCGGAAATAAATAGTGAAAAAAATCATTTTTGTTCATTTTTTCGATTTCAGCCTACAGTGTCAGTCAGCACGTGCGCGTGCTTAGTGCGGAAAAATATGTCTGACCTTACTTCACGAATAGCGTAACAATGCCTTCAGTACCTTCCTACATTCTCGCGAAAAGCACAATGCAGTTTACGGCATCCGTCTATGTTAAAGCATCAACGACGTTTTCATTTCGGAGATGGCAAAGGCGTTAAGGGGCGGCCGCAGTGCAGGGAATGGAGCGGGTACTTTGCGACACGCGAGGTAAATTTCCATCGCAAGGCTTCTGGTGGAGGCGGCCGCATTGCACCCTCCAGCCTACCCAACACGCCTAGCGAGTCGCTTGGCGGGTAGCGAGGGAATCAGTCGTGTTGGTTAATTCCACCTACCCTCTCAAACTGAATGGAGCAGCTAATCGCGGCAGTTTACCAGCGGAATATGGAATCCCGCAGACGAGTTGCGGAGGAACTCCAAAATACTGAGGACACTCTGGGCAGATATTGCCAAGGAAGTTGGTATTGTTAGTGAGTGATTCTTTTACACTTTATAAACCTACTTTTCCTGGGCAACTATGCACCATGGCGCCATGAGACCAAAACTGTCATCTCTCTCTTTAAATTCCCAGGGCGAATCAGACGTTATCATGTTGCTGAAGATAGCATTTTATTTTATATTGAAGTAGCTGAAGGTGCCCGTTTAAATTCGACGGGAGGGAGAAATATAATAAATACGAATTTTATTAATAAAGTAAAAATTTTTTAATGAAGGGGCGAACACAAACTTGTGTTATGGAGTTAGCAATGGCTCCAAGTCAGTATCGGAACCATCATCATCATTGCCGGGTGGTGGCGGGGTTAAGTCCTCGCATGCCATTGCGAAGGTCGAAGGTTCGATTCCCGCCTGGATAAAACTCACCTGTCCAGGGCATGCGTGTTTTTAAATGTGTTGTCCATATATATTATAATGATCGTAATTGGGGGCACCAGTGATCACTATAGAATTATTATTATTATCATCGGACAACAATCCTAGGATTAGTTTGACGCAGCCCTCCACTCGATTCTTCTAACGGACAACCTCTTCATATTGACGTAGCTCCTCTCTTTTATATCCTTCAAAATTTGCTCCATGTATCTTGCATACCAGTCCTGCCTTTTCCATTCTTCCCGTTCACTTATCCCTCGACGATTGTCTTCATCGGGCCATCGTGTCTCAAGATGTGGCCGATTAAGTTGTCCCGTCTTCTTCTTAGGGTTTTCAGTAGACATGTCTTTTCTCTCACTCTTCTTAAGACTTGTTTGTGTGTCTCTCGGTCGATCCATTTTATCTTCATCATTCTTCGGTAACACCACATTTCAAATGCTTCCAGCCTTGAATTCTCTGCTGCTTTTATCGCCCATGCTTCGCTGCCATATAGTAGAATGCTCCAGATGTATGTTCTAATGAAATGTGTTTCACTTCCACGCTTATATTTGCAGCTGTAGGCAGAATCTTCTTCTGGAAAAATGCCCTTTTCGCTTGGACAATTCTACTGGCGATTTCTCTTTGACGCCGTCCATCGCTGGTTAATCGGCTCCCCAGGTAGCAGAACTCTTCTAACTCCTCCATTTATTTGTTTGCCTAGTTTAACATTGGTCCATGCTTTTTTTCTCCTATTGCATACCAATACCTTAGTTTTCTTTTATTGACCTTCATCGGAACCATAAATATAATTTAAACCAATGTAAACATGTAATTACTGCCTGGACTCATACTTAGGTCTTAACAAAGATAAGAATATTATTTAAAAACTTTCAGGCCAGAGGAAACAAAGAAGGTGGTTAGAGGGGGATGTAGATACGAATGTGTGTCAACATTGCTTAAAATGAGGCCAGAATCGGGTTTGTGGGAATGGAACGACCAACCTCGTCGGCAAAAAACTTTTTCTCTGGCCTTTCATGTTATGTTTGACTCAATTCTCCAACTTGACATAACAGTGGCGTTAATGAACTTCCTATGGATACGTATTAATTCATTTTATTCCACTTAGAGTAAATTATACTCTTATAACCTTGTACAGATTTAGCCTACTTAAGCCAGGTACTTGTCGCTCGGTTGCGTATATTCACACCTCCTACAGTATATTTGACGTAAAATTATATTGTAATTCTTTTCAACTTGCTTCTCTTATTTCTGATTAGACTTCATTTAAGTTTCTTTTCACGATCTTACGTATTTAAAAGACGACAATTTTGAAAGCGATGCACTTCGGAATACTGTATAAATATATATATAAAATATTCACCTTTTGAACCCCGTAGAAACTTTCATTTAAATGCCTTTAGTTTTACCGAATGCAAACCCAAGAGCCAGTATGATTTTTTCAAATGAAATGGCCCATCTAGATTCAAGAATTAGCTGCGAGGCCTTTTTAGTTACTTTTAATATCTTCACGAAAAGAACAATGCAGTTTACAGCATCTCTTTTTGACGAACTTTTTAGCATCATTGCAATGACATCAATGAACATCCCAAGGATGCGTAATGAGACACTATGCTCCATTGGAATTTGAATTTTATTCTCTAGTTTTTGAACTATCTCAAATCTCAAGCTATGTCCATCGACAACAATTTCGAAAGCTTTCCATCTCTTCTCTTCATGTCCTACGTTCAAATGCTTAAACCCGTAAAGAAGTAAAAAAAAAACTCACAATTTGAACACCGCTGAAGTATTCATTTAAATACTCGTAATTTTGACCGAATGCAAGCCTTCTAAATCCGTGAGTAGCGCTAACGTACCACGTATCTTTGTGCGGAAAAATATGGCTGACCTTGCTTCACGAATAGCCTACAATGCCTTCAGTACCTTACTATATCCTTGTGAAAAACACATTGCCTTTCACGGCATCCCTCTACGACAAACTGTTTAAGCATCAACGATGTTTCGGAGACGACAATGGCAAAGGACGCTCGGAAAAGAACCGAAAAGAATTGTAATTTTCAACGTAAGGTACACATTGGCAAGAAACCTCGAGGACAGAGTATTAATTAGTTAAAAGAACAAGAAATTTTATATATTTTCCCATTGAATACAGCAAGAATGAAAGAAATCGATTATTATTTAGTTATTTTATTGCGCGAAAGAAAAAACTCTTGCGCTACCATAATTTGAAAAAGTCAATTTAAACCAATGTAAATACATATTTGGCGCCAGGAATCAAACCCGAGCCCTGAGCGTTTCTTTATATAGCCTATAACACCTTCAATTGTATACGCTAGAATCCTACAAAATTTCAGCTTAATCGGTGCAGTAGTTTTTGAGGAGATGCGTATCGAACATAGAACCGACGGACAGACACCACTTCATATAGTAGTATGATTATACATATTCTGAAAAAGCGCGCGACCCAAAGCTGGACTCCTCCGCATTGATTATTCCATCGCGCAGTGCGGCTGGGTTATATTCACCCGCAACCCTCCAACCTCTACCCTCTACCCTCCAACCTCTACCCTCTACCCTCCAACCTCTACCCTCTACCCTCCAACCTCTACCCTCTACCCTCCAACCTCTACCCTCTACCCTCCAACCTCTACCCTCCAACCTCTACCCTCTACCCTCCAACCTCTACCCTCTACCCTCCAACCTCTACCCTCTACCCTCCAACCTCTACCCTCCAACCTCTACCCTCTACCCTCCAACCTCTACCCTCTACCCTCCAACCTCTACCCTCTACCCTCCAACCTCTACCCTCTACCCTCCAACCTCTACCCTCTACCCTCCAACCTCTACCCTCTACCCTCCAACCTACCCACTACCCACCTGCAGTGCGGCCTCAGGTTTAGTCTCGGCTCGGATAAGAACCGAAAATAACAGTAAAGCTCAACGTAAATTACACATTTCCCAGAAACCTCGAGGACAAAGTGTAAATCGGTTAAAATAACAAGAAAGTTTCAACATTTTCCCGTTATATACAGAAAGAATGAAAGTAATCGATTAATATTTAGTTATTTTACTGAGCGAAGGAACAAACCATTGCGCTACCATAAATTGAAAAAGTCCGTTTAAACCAATGTAAATACATAACTGGCGCCAGGAATCGAACCCGGGCCCTGAGCCTTTTTTTAAATAGTCTCTAGCACCTTCTGGTGTGTACGCTAGGATCGTACAAAATTTCAGCTCAATTGGTTGAGTAGTTCTTGAGGAGATGCGTAGCGAACATAGAACCGGCGGACAGACACCACATCATTTTTATATTTTTAAATGATGATTTCTAAAGCCTTATCAATTTCATTAATTGACATTATTGCATTCCAATTTTTATAGCTTAGCTCGAGGCATAATTCAAATAATCACCTCTTTTAAAATTATATGAATTGCTTGAAATTCAAGACGATTTTCTTTCAAAAACTTCAACTGTTGCAGGCTTTACTTTGTGGAATGACGGTATGTTGGGAGAAATAATTCACTTTGTTCTTATTCCACGAATTCATTTTAAAACAACCAGTTTCGACGTTAGCACGACATTATCAACAGGGGTACAATCTCCGACGTTTCTGGGAGTGCAGGTCATATATGTATACAAAATTCCTGGGGGTGGGGGTTAGGTGAGAAGTGGTTGAGGGAGGGAAGAGCCATCGGCAATGTTGGGTGAAAACGGAGTTGACGTAGGGAAGGGGCTGCGGACGGTCATGGTGCAACACGGAGGTGAAAGGAGAACAATTAAATTCGGAAGAGCAATTTAAAACTAATACATTAGGAACACCTTCTCTCTTAACAATCTCTAAATTTTCTAAAAAATCCAGTCTAAACCCTTTTGTCATTTATATTTAAAATCTTGGGCGAAAAGTTACAATCGTGCCCAGTCTCAATAAGATGTTTAACAAAACCTGCTTTTGGGTCATTATTTAATAAATATTTCTTGTGCTCTTTTGCTCTGAAGGTGAATTTACGACCATTTTGCCCAAGATAAACACCGTTGCAATCATCACACTCCAGTAGATACACACCACATTTTTCGGAACTATCAATCTTGTCCTTGGAGTTGATAAGAAGTTTTCCTAAGGTTAACGGATTGTAGTAGCCAATTCTGAGTCGGCCACCAGGAATGTGTCTAGCTATTTTGCGGGTAATAGTAACTAAAAATGGGAGTTTACACCATTTGTTAGGCTTGTCTGAGGATAATCTGTTTAAAGTGATGACACGAGTGAAATGCTTTTTGTTTCTTATCTAGTAGTCTCTGAACCGTATCGTTGCCGTACCCGCTTTCTTGGGCAATCGTTTTTATTGCTTTAAGTTCTTCCTGAAAGAAGAACTCCGAGAGGGAGATGGATATTAATCGATTTAGCATGGAGTTGATGGCTGTCAATTTACGAGTGTGACGGTGGAAAGAATGCGGCAGTTTACCATATTTTTTATTGCTGAATATGATAGAGTTTTTTAAATAAAAAGACCCGTATTTTTCCGTTTTTTTGATCCGTCAATTATTTCTCGAGTTATAGGCGGCGAAAAACTGATGTTTTTAACCCTTTCGGAAAAGAGGCAGGGCAGGTTCATCCTCACTAGGAGCCATTTACCCTCGAGGGGAGAAGTGCAGTGCAGTTGTTCAATTTGGACTTTTGAGGGATTGTTGAAAACTGTTTGTCGGGTCTTTATTCAGTGCAGTGGTGAAGCCGTTTTCCGAAATAAACTTTTCGCACTTGGTCACATAATCGGATTGATAAAGAATCACTAAGGTATTTCCTTTGTCGGCTTTCGTGAAAATTACACAGATTAAATTCACAGATGAAATCTATCAGAGAAATTTCAATCGGATAGCTTTACTGAAGATGTTAGGCACATATTAAAAACACCGGCGTATTATGCTAGATTCGACCAGATAAATAAGATTAGAGAGATAGATTGTCGTACTGATAGATTCAAAATGGCATTTTTCCCCCGTACCATAAGAGAACAGAGTAGGCAGCATAGCAAAGGGATAGGTAGAGGAAATATTTTACAGTAGTCTGCAGTGCGTGATGCATGCATTAACCCCTTAAATACCATAGATACCTACAATCTAGTTGAATGAGACCCTATAGTTGCTTGCTTGCATGTTAGTAGTGCATGCTTGGTGATATTCATCCCCTACCACACACCCTCGTGGTGGCTTTCAGGGTATCTACATCTACACGATACCCTGCAAGCCACCGCGAGGGTGTGTGGCAGGGGGTGACGATCACCAAGCATGCACTAAATATCGTGTAGATGTAGATGAAAATCAAATTGAAATTTTCGCCAGGGCCATATTAGTGATCAGTTCATCCGAATACGCGGGTGGGGATGCGGTTTTACAGAGGTTATCTGTGATTATGTCCGCTGTTTCCTCTTTTTTACCTAGAGACTCCTTGCGTAAGGCCACATCGCAGTCAGCCATGAGGTTAGTGTTAACTCCCTGTGGTTAAAATGGGAGTTTGGGTGCGTATTTGAAACCGTTATTTAGAAATTTTTCTTCGTCACCAGAAAAGTTGTGCGAGGACAAATTGAGCGCTGGCGCGTAGAATTTTGTTTGTTTCGATCGGGGAGAACACAATTTGTGTTGCAGTTGCTCTGTGCACAAATGTCCGAGATTATACCCCTGATGATGGCGTCAAAACCGACTGGGTGAAAATACATTCGTGGAATAAGTACAAAGTGAATTATTTCTCCCATCCCACGATTTTATTTCAGTTTTACATGAATATTGAAATTCAATAAGAGGGTGGTGAGGGTCCACTTTCAACAATTATACATTGCTCTTACTGCGTTGAACATAAATAAAAACATTTGTTAGAACCAAATCTAGCATTATACCATATTGATTCACGGTGGCTTTTTCTGCTTTAGGCCAATGATATTTGCGAACATTCCAAGTTCTGTGCAAATCACTTCATTCACTTGAGCTAATGGGACTTGGGACAGCTGAAACCACCCAAAATAATTATTTCCTTATTCATTAAACCACTGTGGATCACTTTGCCGTAGCAATTGGAATAATCGACAACATCTGAATCAGGGGGAAAGTATACGACACACAAATACAACCACTTGTTTCCATTAACGAGTATCTTAAGCCAGATGTTTTCGTCCGTAGTTTCTCAATCAGGCAGCCTCACCGATTAGTACACATCCTTTACTAACACAATCACACCACCACCAGTCTTCATCTACATCTGCATCTACATAATACCCTACAAGCCACCATAAAGGTGTGTGGCAGGGGGTGAATTCTCACCAAGGATGCACTACATATCATGCATAAAGTAGGATTAATATTAATATATTACTCCGAACTTCACTATTTAAAAAAGATAAAAATAGCAAGGCAAACTTGCAAAAACATGCTGTTATTGGGGTTAGCTTCAAGTCCTTATACCAACATGCAGCTACCAATGTTATCCATTGCTGCACTCGTACTGAATATATTTACCGATAATCACATCCCTAATTGTACGAGGAAAAAAGGACAGTTTGAATCTGTCCGTTTGGCAATCAATTTCTCTAATTTTGTGATTAAGATCCAGTCTACCATAGTAAGTTGGGGTTCGCAAAATAAACATCATCACTGAAAATATGGTCTTGGAATTTGTATAAGAGATTAAGTCTTAATTTCAACCTGCGATCTGGCAATGATTCCCATTCTAATTCATTTAATAGACTGGTTACGCTAATAAGGTTATCGTACCGTCCCTTTACAAATATTGCCGATCTTCGCTTCACACGTTCGAGTTCATTATTTAGACCGATTTCGTAGGGATCCAATACACTGGCAGCATATCCCAAATGAGGTCTAACAAGGTAAAAGTAGCTGATTTCTCGTACATGTTCGTCACATTTACCCAGTACTCTTTTTATGAATCCCAGTCTACGATTAGCTTGAATCTTCTTCCCAGTCGGTGCTTTGTACTGTACTGCACCAAGACACGATGGAATTTTTGAACTCACTATGATCAGCTCGTAGTGCTGCTATCCAAAATCTGTTGCAGTAGAGACTCGGGTAGATTCTCTGGTGGCCTGGAGATGACAGATGACGCTGCCTCCGCCATGGATACACACACCTCTGCATTCTCATCCCCACTCTGGAGAGACGCCTTGGTTGCCATGCTGCAGCCATTGCAGGTCCACTGCCGTTGACCTTCTGCAACATCTTTGTAGGCCTCTTCAGATAATGATTGGCACGCAATCGATCGCTCGGTCTGACAGCCTTTCCACAGGATTAACACTGCGGATTTTTCTGCGCCACGATATCTTCGTCACCACACAACAAGGTCAGACTCGGGCAAGAAAGCACACATTCCGTCCGTTCACTTCGACAGCCAGCGCAAGACTTCAGGACTGTCTTCAGTAATTTGGTCAGTAGGGAACCTGTCTGGCACTCTTTCGATCGCGTTCAGATGGTCCATTGTCGTTCAGTAATTTTCACAGTGGAGATAGCATGATAAAGTCGGTAAATGTGACAAATAGCACCACATTCAACCATTTGCTGTTCGTTATATAACGCAATAAGAGTGAAAATGGAATTGTAAATGCGATCCAGAAAAGGCGAACAATAATAAGATTCCATACAGGAATAATTACCGTATTTGGTGGCAGTCACTCAAAAAAGTTTTTTTATGCCAGGGAAATACGCTTCTCGGAAGAAACCGCTAGGAAATTGCAAAGCAGAAAAGTCAATCTAAAGCAATCCTAATCAGTGGAAAACTACGCATTTGACTCATTTCATGCTTGATTAGGATTCGCAAAACTTATCACAACTTTAGTAATGTTACCAGGAGCCTTTCGAAGTCTAGCAGCAGTTTCTCATTGATTTCATCATCCCTAATTTTCAACGAGAAATTATAAGTCCACAAGACACAATAAGGCGAATACATTTAATCTGCATTTGCGTCCAATCGTAGAGACGGACCTAAATATAACTGCACAAGATTCTGAGAAGAGTGTCAGGTGGTGGTACACCATCCCTTGAAGGATATTACTCAGATGACGTAGTACAATATTGATTCACAATAATTTCAGCATTCTCCACAGACTGTTTCATTCACACGACTGTTTTCTGGGGTCATCCTCGGTTGAGACCGCTTTAGCGTCGAAACGTGTTGTTCGTTTTAATTAAACGAAATTCACGGAGAATAACGAAATATTTAAATAATTCAATGTATTGATATAATACAAGTCACCCCACAAGCAACTGAATAGCGTGCACAGAGAGCATAATTCACGCGGGTTAGTTTGGCACATGACTTCTGAGATACACGTGCATTTCCTTCGAGTGTAACGTCTGATATTTGTTTCGTTTGTTTGGGAGATGTTGTTGGGTTGCTAGGGGAGTGAAGCTGGTTGCTTGGTTGTTGAGATTGTTTGGAGAGTCTGATAAGCAGCGTTTTATTTATTGAAGTTAAGTGTTCTCCCGTAATACTTGCGGATGGGAAACAAAAGAACGCGTGTCCTAATCACAAAGGAGACAGCACGGTGTACGAAAAACACATTTTTATAGAGTGGGACCCATTTTGGAATATTGTGAAGTCCAAAAAAAAACAACATTCGGAAAACAAACAACAGGAAGTATTCGTCGTATTCAGATTCTCACAAAATGTATTCACTCTACTATTGCTACTGCTAGGCACTGTCTGAACTCTAGGGTGGATGGAAATTTCTCTCCAAACATTCACTATGCACGTCCACTGGTATTTACGCATAAAACGCATCTACTGAGTAACTGCTACGAATGTCAAGCGGGACATACACTACACATTCCAATGTTCATCCAAAATTCATGAAAACGTTAGAAGTACTTCGATCATACATTATACATATAAATGTTTCATGTATAGAAAAGAATACATGGAAATATTTCATGCAGACAAGGTTAAATCCTAAAAAATCCACATTCTTAATATAATATCCGTTTGTTTCATTAATTAGTATTTATCTAATTTGTGCAATTTCATTTTCATGTTACGGGGTATTTATGTCATGAAAGGTTCACGGTGCTAGTATTCTTTATCTGTGGTTACGAATTGTTTGCGGGGAGGATTTGAACATATTTACAATACAGTGATTACAACGTTAGCGTAGATTACAATCTGCACCGAGGTTCAAAATCAGACACAAGCGACTTCCAAGCCTTTTTCGTTGCTACCACAATTCTATTCATTAACGCAAGTATTCCATGTGGTAATAAATCCTTTATATGCGCTTTACTTGTGAATTTTGTACTGACAACGGAACCAGTAATGCATAAACCAATAAACATTTCGTCTTTTCATTTTCCTGGTTCACCCCCTGCTTGCGAAGTATCGCGTGGACATGGAGAGGCACTGGACCATCGCCAACCTAGAGGTCCACTGGACCACGTTCTGTGCCACACAAGACACAGCGGGTAAGGGTGACAGTTTGCGCCAGAAACACACGTTGTCCACCTGCAACAGGTTCTCCACCTAACATCATGGTGGATAGATATTTTGAACGCGTCACAAGTAAATATTTCCGTATAAAAAAGTGGGGGGTAGTGGTTTAGGTTGGGGTAGTACCCCAACCTAAACCACCCCCCCCCCCCCCCCTCCACCTTTTCTTTCACCTTCACCTCCCCCCCCCCTTTCCACCTTGAACCTATATATGTATACCTAACCGCCAGAGGACCATGTACCTTGAAAATGGCACTGAGTTGCCGAAACCCGGGTCGACCATCATTAAATGAGTGTGGAGTATTACCATCGAGTTTCATTATGCATAGGATGTTTCTTTGCAGGCGTTGGCATGTCGAGGATATTTTAAGAGCCCTATTGCAAGCAGAATTATTATCGATCGGCGATAGATCGCCACTGGTTTCTGCTGTACCAAACACCTGTTTCATGGACGCTCACCCCTTCGTACCATCAGATCTTTCGGTGGATCGACAAAAGTGACAATTCCTCAGATCTGATAAAGAGGAGGAGGAGACATGCTTACCATCCAGAAGAGTGTTTCGTTGGCAAAGTTTGAGTACTCCTCGATGGTGGAGAGGACGCTGAAGATGAGGCAGATGAGCACGACCATGAACCTGGAGACAAAGAGAGGGACGGGGATTAAAACAATGCCTTCTTTTCAGAAAGTATCAAGAGGGGCCAGCATCTTCTCAAGGGACTTTGGTCACATCACCCAAATTCTCCGTTAGCATTTGTGTTTCGCATCACGGAGCTGGTAATATATTCAAGAGCGTATTTTACAATCACAAACCAACGAGTGCCTGGCAACGGCGACCACTTTCTTCAAAAATGGAGGAATACGGTGAAGGTGAGTGAAAAATTGTCTGTCCCTCTTCGGACGCGTACAGTATCTTGCGATAATGTACATTACAGGATTAATGTACGCGTACATTATCGCAGGATACTGTACGGTTGTTGTATATTTGTTATCTGCTACTGTGATTTCATCAATTCTAAATCAAAGTATTATTTACATAGAAACATAGGTTGACGGAGGAATATATGCACGAAGATGTAATGATTCACTCGAGAAAACAACATCAATATCATTACAGAAGCTGTCGACACAGTCATTTGATAAAACCAAAACATTTCGTGATTTAATTCCAAATGTGCAATCACTTTCAATTTTCAAAAGTTTCACTTTCCGTCCGTCGTTATTCCGTGCCAAATTATATATTGTTACATTTTAAAGCGAATAGATTGATTACAAGCGTCAACAGTAAATCATGTTGATTAATTATTGTTAATGACCTCTGCTTGTCCCCTCCATTGTAATAATGGCCCGCTGGATAGACACAACGCTGGATGAACAGTCAACTGTTATACGTCATTTCGGCGGTGAACGATGATCGCGAATCGTTCGTCCCGGTGACCCACGACTCTCGCCGAAATTCTTTCTGACATTAGTTAAATCAGAAAATAACGATAACTCTAGCGCACGCCTTATGAAGATCCAAGATCGAGGCCATGGTCACGAACAGATGAACTAACCGTGAACTAAGTACACAAGACAGTCATAAATGAAACTCACAACTTAAACAACTAACTAGCTGCTGCGAGTTAAACCGGGGTGGGGCACTTGCGGAGTTGCCACCACGAAAGACAACCGCGTTGCAACGTGCTAATGAGAAGAATTTGCCTTGCCTTCTTTGACAGGGCCGATGGAGACGCCTTTTCCGCTGCCTTCGCGCGTGGCAAACACGAGTGGGTCGCAACGACGAAAGCGTAGACGGGACGATTGGGCAGCTACATTCTGCGAGTAGCATGCATTGCAGCGGCCGTTATCATTGGCTTCGTAGATTTGTTGGCTCGAGGAAGGGCTAAGTGGGAAAATTGAACAATGATTCTTGAAAAATAATTTTAAGAACATAACCAAGATAAGAAAACGGGAGCCATAAAGTAGCCATAGGCATAGGTCTATCGTCAAAAATCGATCTGAAAATTTAGAATTGTTATAAACTTTGCCGCTCTTTCGTTAGGCATAGTTGGTCATTTTTCTCTGCACAGACATACGTGCCGACGGCTAACACTACTCGTGGATTTAGTTGGTTCGCATTCTGTATAATGGGGTCGTTTAACATATTTTTTATTGCCGAATCTGATAAAGTTTGTAAAATAAAAAGACCCGTATTTTTCCGTTTTCTGATGCTTCAATTATTTCTCGAGTTATAAGCGGCGACAAACTGATGTTTTTAACCCTTTCGGAAAAGTGGGTGTGGTGCAATCTCTGACGTATATCGACTTCGTCCAATCACAATTGAGCCCGCGAAGCTACTTCGCCTTATCGCAAAGGGGGGACACAGCTGACTCTGTCAATAGGAGCAGTTGCGACAGCATCTGTGCGAGAAGACCTTCCGAAAAACCCCCTCCACTCCCTTCCCTTCCCATAAGAGCAGTCAAGGACGGGAGGAAAATGACGTCAATGTTATCACAGCAACTTTTTCATTGGGCGTCACCTTTTGCTTTTTAAGTTTTTGATTTATGAATGAATGGTTGTGGTTAGAAGATTAATTTTTTCACTAAAATTATATTTTGGTTTCCATCTAATGATTACGTGTACAAAATTGCTATTTCGGTTCCGAGTAAACGCCCCCATTCTGAATTTGAATCGACCTAGGACATGAGAGAAGAGATGGAACGCTTTTGAAATCGTCGTCGATTGAGATAGTTCAAGATTTGAGATAGTTTAACAAAATATGAGTAGTATGGTAAAATATAAATTGTGTTAAAGATACAAGTCAAATAGGGAATTTAAAAATATCTGATGGAAAGACAAGTATATAGTTTTAATAGGCAAAATTTGTACCACGCATGGAAATAAAATTCCAATTCCAATGGAAAAAAATGCCTCATTACATATCCGTGGGATGTTCATTGACGCCATTTTAATGATGCCTAGAATGTCAGTCCCAAAAAAATGCCTTTGAAAAAAAAATTGATATTTAATTTGTAACTGATTATGTGAATATTATAAAACAGACTTAATGAAAATACGATTTCAAATTCCTGAAGTATCTCTTCAAGTTTGCGGAGTAGCATCGATGCAGATTAGACATCGTCTGTTAATTGGTCTTAGTTTATCAGCCTATGGAAATAAATGTTTTTTCCATGACTCTACTATGATTAGCACTTGATGTAATTAGCTGCTATATCCACCTGCTAATTCGGATTAGCAGTTGCAGTCATCAACTGTTACAAGGAATTAGCAGTTTTGCCCCCAACCCTGACACGTCATCCACGGTCCATCTAGGGAACTCTGTAAAAAGTTTATCTGATTTTCAGTGCGATCTGAATTTAAGCGCTGTCTGATTTTACGCTAGTACTCAACATGCGTGAAAATCAGACACACCTCCGTCTTATTTTAAGAACTTAACAACAGCATATTGAAAATAAGATGGTTGTGATCTGAAATTCAGATCACCCTGGCTGAAAATAAGCAAGCCTTGGTTGGCTCAGCAATTGGAGCTAACCTGCCAATAGCAGAGACTGATGGGCGGAGCGTAACCAGGGAGATGGAAATCAACAAAGATTACGAAGTGTAAATAAGTGAAATTCGAAGTCTAGTAAAATTTTATTGTAAGTAGGTGAAATAGGTTTCGTGCGATGAATTAATGGTGTGAGAATGTGGCGTTGATACTTCGTTTGTTTGCAGAAGGGAGCCAGTTGTGTCTGAGTGACGTATCCTGAGACTATTCTTCCTTATTTTGACTGCGTGGCAGGGTTGTAAGAACTAAAAAATAGTCACTCTCGTCAAGTGACAATTCCTGCGTTGGTTTGTAGTTACTGGCAAATATCTTTGATATCGAATACTTTGTATGGGTTACTTTGCTTCCAATAAAAGTACAAATATGCATATTATCTTTGAAGTTATTTTTAATGTGTTCCCATTTCAGTCCTGAAATCTTTTTCAATGGAAATTCTATGACCTACGTTTGTTCTATCGAAAAATATAGTCAGTAAAACAGTATCATCGAGGAGAAAAATGAAACGTTAGGGTTTTGGATCGTATTCGTGTGAAGAGTTTACATATGTTTTATTTTTAATTAGACATCGCATAAAAGTAGACTTTAATTTAAATAGCAACCCGCATTGTTACGTGGGACTTATTTTGTAATCTCACTTTAGTGAGAATACGTCATAAAATGTCACTTTTTCGTAGTTAAACTCCGCCACCCAGGCGGCGTGACCATCTTCGGATCTCAAGCGGTTAACTGCCGGTCATGTGCTGGTCTTTTAGAACGATTCATCCGCTCTGAGTCGTATCTTTCGACTCTTGATCCGTTTCATTATCTCCACCTGCCGTTAGTTCCCATCTCATCTTCATAAAGAACGTGACATGGAGCCACCATCGTTCCCACTTGAAGCAATTGAGTTGGAAAAAAAGCAAGAGCGGGAAAGATACAATCGATTTTAAATTGTATTTTTGGAATTTGCACAACTTGAAGAACTTAAACGTCCTTTTATCACGAATTTTATATTATAAACAATGATTTCTAAACACACTATACGTGAAATGTAGCGAGAAACAAATGCAAATTTCAATATTGTTATAAAGGAAATTATCGGGCATGGATTATCTTGACAGGCCATCCGAATAATTAAAATGATAGGGACAAACAATTTTTCACTCACCTTCACCGTATTCCTCCATTTTTGAAGAAAGCGGTCGCCGTTGCCAGGCACTCGTTTGTTTATTCAACGACAGAAGTTTCGACAATTCACGAACCGTTCGTGAGCCGATCATTAAGAGAGCGAAACGGATCTCCCGCCTTCCCGCAAAGAGTCATTAAAAAGGTGAGATTACAAAATAATCCCCCTGGTCTGATTTTCAGTCCTGCACCTGCCTTAAAATAAGACATCCACTCAAAGTAGGCTTGAATTTCAGTAGCAACACGCATTATTACCAGACAAAGTTGTCTTAAATTCAGCATAGGCCTAACTTAAAGTAAGTCCCACCCGATCTGATTTTCAATCCTTCACCTGCCTTATTTTTAGACAAGATATTAGTGCTGAATTTCAACATACACTGTCCTAAAAATGTTGCACCTGAAATTCAGATCGCTTTTGTACCTTAGAATCAGATCTACTTTTTACAGTGAAGGAACATCGATGAAATCGCTCATTCCGCTGTGAAAATAAAATCTTGAAGACCAATTTAAAATATCCGTTGGTAAAATAACCCCTTTGAAGGGGATAGCCAAAAATTTGCCGAGGAGATTTCTCTACTTTCGGAGGCATTTCTCAGACAATAAGGAAGGTACGCTTTTCCATCGCGCCCGAGAAGATGCATCGATCCTGCAGGGAGACAGTGTCTGTGGCCATCGGGGAGGACGCCGTCGATGAATGATGGCTTCCTTGTCTTTGCACTTCTTGTGTTCTCGAGAATTCGATCGCTTTGGAATGGAACTGCTCGCTTCTCGAGCGAACCGACCGAGTATCCAGAAAATATTTAACTAGCGGTTGGATTCAATCCACAGTAATCCTGATCTGCTTCGGAAACAAATGAAATTGCGAGCATCTCATGGATGTGTCGTAAAAAAACTGTTTTCTGTTTGGAAAAAAATCGCTAAGGAATGAGTCTAATATGACACGAGTTACTAAGATGCTAATAATAAATAACAGAAAGGACAAGAAGACATAAGATACCCGGGCAATTTAGTCACAAACGACCATGAAATGATTACTTATACCTGGGATTTGATGGAACAAGCCATGATGAGCTTACATTAACACTTTAACACATGACGAACTTACATTAACACTACTGAAGCTACATCCATATCTAATTATATTTACTTGGAAAGTGCGATTTTACCCAACTTTGGAGACGAACTAACAGAACCTTACTCTGCATCTGTAATATAATTCCGCTCCAAAGAGAGGTGGAAATCATTCCTTAATATATTCTACGAATTGGAATGATACAAAACAAACAGGAGATCAACGAGACCACGAACAACTACGTGAAACGTGTAATAAGGAAAGCAAAGTAAACTCTGCAGATATGCAGCACAGATCTCTGAGAGAGAGGAGAATGAGAGATGGGAAGTACATTGACCAACGCTTAAGAACAAAGAAAGCCTTCTGTTCTTAGGCAAGGGAATTTCAATGAAAAACCGTTGAGGAACTTAAAGACAAAAGTGGTAAAGTGACAATTCAAGGCACAGGCGAAGTGAATACCTTGAACAGTTCGCTTAAAAGTGAATCCAAGCCAGACATGGACCTCCCTGTCAAATGAAACTAAGAAAGACGTAATAAACTGCAAAGGAGTATTAAAGAGACTGAAGCAGATAAAAAAAGCAATAAAACCCCAGTCTCGGAAGACATAAAAAAACAATATTTTTTCAAGAGATTTTGTAAGATTAGTGAGCTTATAATAGTAATTTAAAATAACGTATACTGTTCAGTTACAGCTGCGGTACCTAAATAGTTGATATTCCTTCAGTAAAAATTAACATGGTTACCGCAAAAGAGGAAATTGTGATCATTAGCTAGAATTATTTCTCACAGACATGCTTAAGTCAGATGGAATGAAAAAGCAAGTGAATGCAATTCTTTGGATTATAAGGAGGCGATTGAAAAGGGCCCGCACGACAAGCTAATATTCAAGCTCCGGGCATCAAATAAAAAATGTCTTGAGTTGGGTAATGGACTTCCTCAGTGTAACCGAGGAGGTACGCGATGGAAGTAGCTCTCATAGCAACTAGGGTAGCACAAGGAAGCGTCATCGGCCTTGTGCTATTCTTTATTTATATCAATGATATCACTGGCAGCATTTCCGGTAACTCAAGACTGTTTGCTGATGATACTGTCGCCTCTATCGAGAAATGATTAGAAAACAGACCATGAGCCTCCCAGAACGGAACTTAATTTTATCAATTCTTGAGTGTCAAAACTGGGGGTTAGAAATAATTCTAAAAAATGCACTGCATTACACTTCTGGCAGAACTTCAAAGTCAAAATGCCTATGTAGTGGACATTAGCGTGGCGGGCATCACAGTCACTTGGAATATATATATATATATATATATATATATATAAACAATATCACAGGTGTGAAAATAAAACATAGAAACACAGAAAAAGAACACTCACACGTATAGTAGAATATTTCGGTGGTCACAGACACCTTCCTCAACAAGAAGAGGAATACAAGTGAGGAGACGGACGGTTGGAAGGAGAGAGGGAAAAGGATGGCTTGGGGGAGAGGGTGCTCGTGAGGGTAAGGGAGAGGATGGGGGAGAGGGTGGAGGGAAGGGTGGGGGAGGGTTAGTGCATCGCATTGATTCCAGGATATTTACATGCATCTAAAAGATAGATGCATGTTAGCTCAATAGTGTGCAATTTAACGGGTGGATCTGTAGGAGGGAGAGAGGAAAGAATTGAAACTTTGAAACACGAGTTGAACGAAGAATCATGTTCAGAGACATGTTTGGGGACAGGGAGAGGGAAGTGCGGAGAGGAGGGATTGCAAGAAGCGCGGTGATTATTCATGCGAATATTAAGGGGTGTGGTGCATTGGCCAATATAGAAAGCGGGGCAGAGACTACATTGAAGGTGGTAAATAACATTACTGGAAATACAGGAGGAAGATGGAAAGTGAGGGAGAGAGTTAAGAAGATGAGAGAGAGATGTGGGTGGTGCGGTGAAAATAGGGCATGTCTTGCATCTCGCGCGATTGCATGGAGTCGGGGTGGCTTTAATGCTGTGGGAGTCTTTGAGGAGAGGATTAGTACTTTTGAAAATACTGCTAAGGTTGGCTGGGCGTCTGTAGGTAACTGAAGGGCAGACAGGGAATATTTTGGAGGTGGAGCTGCTGTTGGAAAGGATGGGGAAGAGTTCCTTAAGTATAAGTTTGAGGGAATGTGAGCCAGGGAAGTAGGTAGTGCAGATGGAGGGGATGTTGTGGCGATTCGGAAGAGGAGGTTTAGGTTGATGCGGAGTTTTAAGGATTTTTTTGTTTAGAAGGGATTCTGGGTAGCCACGGCAGAGAAGAGACTTATGAAGGGTCGAAAGGAATTCATGTAGGGAGTCCGGGTTATTACAAATGCGGTGGCCGCGGATGGAGAGAGAGAAGGGAATAGAGCGTTTAGTGTGGGAGGGATGGCAGCTGCTATAGTGTAGATATTGAAGTTTATTGGTTGGCTTTATGTGGACTGCTGTTTTGAATTTATTGTCTGAGAGGGAAATGTTGACATCGAGGAAAGAGATGTTAGTGGTAGAGGTGGTTGAAGTGAAAGAAAGAGACGAAGAGTCATCAAGTGAAGAAATGAAAGTGTTGAGGGAATCAATGTCATGCGGCCAGAGGAGGAAAATGTCATCAATGTATCTCACCCATAGTAGGGGTTTAAGTGGGTAGTGGGGAAGAAAGTTCTTTTCAAGGAAGCCGAGATAAAGATTGGCGTACGAGGGGCTGAACCTACTTCCCATGGCACAACCTTTGGTTTGAAGATAGTGTTGATTGTTGAACGAGAAGGCGTTGTGGGTGAGAATGAAGTAGGATAGGTCGAGTAGGAATTCAGTGCTAGGGACTTGGGGCGTAGGACGTTGTGATAGGTAGTGGCGGAGAGCGGAAAGGCCTTCATCATGTGGGATGGAGGTGTAGAGAGAGGTAACATCTATGGTAGCCATGATAATGGGTTGGTTGGGGGGAAGGGTGATGGAGTTCAATATGGAGAGAAAATGATAGGTGTCACGGACGTATGAGGGTAGGGACTGGACATGAGGTTGGAGATAGTAGTCCACGAAGGCAGAAATGCGTTCCGTGGGCGAGTTGCACGAGGAAACAATTGGGCGGCCAGGATTGTTCTCCTTGTGAATTTTAGGAAGGAGGTAAAAGTGAGGGGTGCGAGGATGTGGGGGAGAGAGAAGAGAAATTTCTTCATTAGTCAGGCCTTCTGTAGGGCCTCTGTCTTTGAGGAAGGAGGTGATGTCAAGGTGGAAGTTCGGGTTAGGGTCTTCTGAGAGTATGGTGTAAGAGGAGGAGTCAGACAGTTGTCTTGAGGCTTCTTTTAGGTAGTCTGATTTATTAAGGATTACAACAGTGGAGCCCTTATCTGCTGTGGTGATAACAATGTTAGGGTTATTGCGGAGGGATTTGATGGCAGAAAATTCTGCTGGGGAAAGGTTCTTGTTAGGTTGGAGAGATTGTAAGAAGGAGTCGCTGGAGACTTTGGAGAGGAGACGGGTGATGAAAATTTCAACGGGATGATTGGCGGGATAGTTTGTCGGCTCGCGGGAAGAAGGTGGTCGAAATTTTAAAAGAGAGTCGTGAACGGTGGAGGGACGTTGCTGCTGTGTTGCCGGTTGGGAATCCCAGAAGACCTTGCACCTTAGGTGGCGGCAGAAGTTCAATGTGTCGGTGAGCAATGTGGCATGGTTGATTCTGGGTGTCGGAGAAAAGGATAAGCCTTTGTTTAAAACGGAGAGTTCTGTGGGGCTTAGGGCGGTCGAGGACAAGTTGACCACCTGGTCCGCCGGCGAGGCGACAGAGTCGTCAATGGGAGGGGGGGAGGGGGCGGAAGAGGGCTCGCGGTCTTGAGGAATGCGCTTCGGAAAAACCCGAGATCCAGGCGGGGGTGGGGGAGGAAGGTTTAAAAGGACAGAGAGATCGGGGGTGGATTGGTAGAGGGGGGATGGGAGCTTGGGAGGGGGGGAAAGATTAAGCGGCAGGGAGAGTCCCTGGTGAAAGTAGGAGAGACAAAGATTGGAAAACTTAGTTAAAAACTTCGTGCGTCGTCGTGTGAGACAACGTAGAGCTGACTGGAGAATGTTATTCACAGTAGGAAGGAGGTGTGGAGCGCTTAAGGATATGATGTTTATGAGGGAGAGCGTGGAATTGTAGTAATTGTTGGTAAGCACGGAATATTGATTGCATACATATTGGCAGAGGAAAAATGACTGTTGAAATGATAGTAAATGGAGGTGTGGGTGTAGTGTTGAAGGAAGGCCCGTTAGGGGAAATTTAATGCGAAGGCCATTAGGTATTATGCCTAAGGAGATGCAAGCAGAGAGAAATTCTGTATGACCCGTGTATTGAGCCAGCTTAAAGGAGGAATTGCGTAAATGTTTGAGCCAGAGGGTGGTTGGATCAATGTGACACATGATGAGGGAGGAAGTTCAGGAGTAAGGAAGAAGAATGAGAGGATAAAGATCAAACAGTGGTGAAAGGAGGGATAGAACACTGAAAAAGGTGACTGTGACTTACAGCGCTGGAACCGATGAAACAGCCGTTGGACAGAAGAACACTCAGTAGGTATGCGTAATGCATAAATATACAAGTCTTGGGAGAAGCCACAATCGTGGAAAATAAACAATATCACAGGTGTGAAAATAAAACATAGAAACACAGAAAAAGAACACTCACACGTATAGTAGAATATTTCGGTGGTCACAGACACCTTCCTCAACAAGAAGAGGAATACAAGTGAGGAGACGGACGGTTGGAAGGAGAGAGGGAAAAGGATGGCTTGGGGGAGAGGGTGCTCGTGAGGGTAAGGGAGAGGATGGGGGAGAGATATATATATATATATACTCAATTGAAGAAAGCTCAGCGGAGCAAGTACACAAGTTCTCGACGAGCGAGGATAAATCACAGAATCACAAAAAACACATGCACAAAAAATAAATTAGGGACACTCACAATTGCTTGGAACTGTTTCGGCGCGTCAAGCGCCTTCTTCGGCCAAGAGACGACTGTGGAAGGGGGGGGTGGGGATAGGGGTAAACGAAAAAGGAAAATGGTGGAGTGCTAGTGAGAAATGTTAATGCCAGGGGGTCTGAATGCTTTTAAGGCCCATATGTGCGCAATTTCTCTGGTTTTAACCTCTAGGGAAGAAGCAGTTTCAGGGAGGGTTTCAAGGATGGTGAGTGAGAAGCAGCTGTCAAAAGAAAGATGGTGATTTGCTGAGTGGATGGAGACAGGAAAGTTGCATCCGGATTTTGTGGAAGAGCGGTGATTATTGATTCGGATTGAGAGTGGAGTAGTGCAGTGACCTACATAGAAGGACGGGCAGTGATTACAAGTGAGCATGTAGACTACGTTTTTAGAAGAGCAGTTGGATTCGTATTTAAGCCGGCGGGTGGTAAGCGGGTGCAGATTGTTAGGGGATTGGTTAAAGTTACTGATCAGGGTGCATGTTTTGCAGCGGGGGCGGTTGCATGGCGAAGGTAGTAGGGTGGTCTTTTGGGAGCGTGACAGAGGGTCGGTAGATTTTAAGATGTTCTGTAGGTTTGCAGGTCGTTTGTAGGATACAGAGGGGCAGGTAGGGAGGAGAGAGGAGGTGGCATCGTTTTGTTTTAGCAGCGGATAAAGTGTTTTGAGGATAGATTTTAGTTTATGGGCCCCCGGGAAGAAAGTGGTGATGATATTTAAAGAGTCAGGGGCAGATGTTTTCGGATGGGGCGTGTATTTAGAGGAAGATGGGAGTGTTTTGCTGCTGAGAATCTTTTCCGGGTATCCTCGGTTTTTAAGGGTGGTGTGGAGTTGGCTTAGGTATCTGTCTAATGATTCAGCGTTGTTGCAAATGCGATGTCCTCGGATTGATAAGGAGTTAGGAATGGAGCGTTTTATGTGGAGTGGGTGGCAGCTGTTGAAGTGGAGATATTGCTGATGGTTGCAGGGTTTGGTGTGAACGGCGGTGGAAAATTTGGAGTCAATGAGTTCAATTTCGACGTCAAGGAAGTTGATGGTGGTTTCTGAGAAATGGGAAGTGAATTTGACGGAGAAGGAAGAGTTGAGAGCAAATAAAAATTCTTCAAGGGATTCTTTTCCATGCGTCCAAAGGAAGAATACGTCGTCGATGAATCGACACCAGAGAAGGGGTTGAAGTGTTTGCTTCGTGAGGAAGGTTTCTTCTAGATGGCCCATGAATAGGTTAGCGTAGGCAGGAGCCATTCGCGTTCCCATACTGGTTCCGGTTTTTTGTAAAAACATTTGTTTGTCAAAGGAAAATGCATTCTTGGTAAGTACAAATGTAGTAAGTTTATGGAGAAAGTCTGTGGAAGGGACATGTGGGATAGGGCGGCGAGAAAGATAGTGACTGAGAGCAGCCAATCCTTCTTCGTGCGGTATTGAGGTGTAAAGGGATGTCACGTCAACAGTTGCCATTATTAAATTTGTGGAAGGGGGAATTGGAGTGGAATGTAGGCGGTCTAGAAAATGATGGGTGTCTTTGATGAATGATGGCAAGGAGAGGACTAGGGGTTGTAAGCAGTGGTCTATGAAGGCAGAAATTCTTTCTGTGGGGGAATTGAAGCTGGAAACGATGGGGCGTCCTGGGTTATTTGGTTTATGTGTTTGGGCAGAAGATAAAATTGCGGTGTTCTTGGGTTTGGGGGGGAAAGGATGGATATGTCGAGAGGAGTTCCTCGAGTCCAGATTCTTGGAGGAACTGGGAAATTTCAATCTGAAAATTTATGTTAGGGTCGTGGTTCAGCGGTTGATAGGCTTCAGTGTCACTAAGTTGACGATGGCAAAGAATACGACTTTGATGTATTCTTTGGTGTCGAGGATCACCACTGAAGAGCCCTTGTCCGCCTTAGTGATGATGATGTCTGGATTGGATTGCAGTTTCCGGAGGGCGTGGGCTTCTGCTTTAGAAAGGTTATGCTGGGGCTGGATGGACTGAAGGAATGATTTTTCGGAGGTTTTGGTTAGGAGAAGATCAATGAAAATTTCTACGGGGTGATTCGACGGGAGTGGTTTTGGTTCGTATTTTGAAGGCGGGCGGAATTTTGCCAGGAGGGCAGCATTGATGGGCTAGGCGCGTCAGGTTGAGAATTCCAGAAGGCCCGCCGCCGTAGATCGCGGCTTTTTCGTTTACCCCTCTCCCCACCCCCCCCCCCCTTCCACAGCACACCTTCAAACCACCAGTCGTCTCTTGGCCGAAGAAGGCGCTTGACGCGCCGAAACAGTTCCAAGCAATTGTGAGTGTCCTTAATTTATATATACGAACTGTGGAATGGAAGGGCTAAAGAAAGGTGTCATTTTGAAGATGAAAGGCCTCGTCTGGAGTAAATGAATAAAGATTTAATTCAAGAACTGAATGAGATGGAGGGGAAAGTAGTGTAATTCATTAAAAAAATCCTACAAATGCACTGAGAGTGTCTTTGGGAGAGCTTGCTTGGGAAATCCTCGAGATTCTAAGAAGGTTGTTCGCAGGATTCAAGTTATTGGGGAAACTCAAATTTCACGCACACTGCAGGCAGTATCCCCCCTTGAACAGCACCAGAGAGACTGACGGAGGCGACAAATAACGGAAGAAATGAATTGTAGGAGCGAGAGATACACGCATTTGTTTTTCCAACGTCCAACACACGAATGTCACTCATACAAAGAATGATTATCTCACACACAATACTCATAATATATCATTTTGAATTAACGACGCTTGTTTAAGCTAAAATTTAGTTTCTCGGCCAGTCACCCCCTGCCTCACACCTTACAAGGGAGCTCACGGCGCAAGATGTAGAAGTACCGAAGGACTCTCCCATAAGCTGCAGCCGTAGTAGTTGCAGAAATGAAAAATATTTCCATTAATAAAGTGCCTACAGCTCACTTTCGACTGCACTCGTGTAGGACTAGTGCGGAAAACTATACTGCAATTGAAAATGTATTTTTTTTAATTATTGGTATATATTGTGGTGATGCTTCAATACTATGCAGGTTATACTTTTCATATCATCTTAATCGTCTGTGAAGAATTGGTAGGTTTTTAAGGGGAGGCGACCGACAGCTGGGGTCATTTAGGAAAGGTGGGTGATTGGGTAATGGTAGGAGTTTTTTAAGGGAACGGAGGAAGATTGGAGAGAAACCCGGCGTCGGCATCAGCCTACTCTTAACGACGGGTGCCAAGGGGTTAACGTCCCATTCGACGGACGGAGTACTGAACTTGAAATGCCCTCCACTAGGCACTCAAGTGGGGATCAGTTTTCCACTGAAAAATCCGCCACCGCCGGGAATCGAACCCGTGCCCTCTGAATGGGAGGCCAGTACTCTAGCCACCACACCAACCCGATCCCCCCTGTGAAGAAAATTCACGAAAGTTCCTCCAAGCTGAGAATTTATTCGCAGAGCTGCGCACTATATTGATTCTAAGAAAGTTCCGGGATGTTGATATACGTTCATTCCTTCAAAGAATGGAATTTTCTCGTCTGATGGGCATAGTGCATTCGTGACTTGCCGGTTTCCTTCCGGTGCTCTCTCGGGCTGAGAAGTGACTCGGATGGTGTTAACAGCTCACGTGAGCGTTGCTGTCACATCAAGTAACCCCTCTTTCTGAGCAAACCCTGTCACGGTATCCCATTGAAAGAGCGATCCTTCCACGGCAGGGAGCGTATCCCACACTTCGACGAGTGCAATACACACCATCCTCTTCGGGTAGTTCAACTGTCACTTCATTAACGTAAGAGACCTGTTCCAATGGGTGACTCTTTATGTATGGGCTAAACTACCAGTTGCTAACAGCTACTGCAAATCCGAATGAACAGTTGGGAACAGCATTGACTTTTAACGACTAGGTACTAGTCTTAGTAGAGTCACGGAGAAACTATTAAGTGCTAATGGACTGGGCTTAATTAGCAGACGATTTCAAACCTGCCTCGATGCTACTCGATAGTGCATGAATTTAAAATCGAATTTTCGTTGTCATTTTTACACTATTTACCGAATCAAAAATCAATATCACGATCTACATCTACACCTACATAATACCGCGCAAGCCACCATAAAGGTGTGTGGCAGGAGGTGAATTCTCACCAAACATGCACTACATATCATGCATAAAAAGGATTAGTATTTAGATATAGATAACAGATAATAGATTACGCTGAAAGTCATAGGCAGACAAATATTTGCGGGTGATAGGGAATAAATTAACCTTCTTGGTTCACTTAATAATAATAACTACATTCCATTAACGAACAGCTGTAACTTATTTGACGCATAGGAAGTGTAAACAGATGAGAAAACAAGAAAAAATTGATGATAATCATTGAAAATCAATGAACAGATAATAATGCATCAATGTAACGCATTTCGGTTGCATTCATTGGGTAACTCGATGCTTGCATCAAATGGTCAATTTTTAAAATTTGAAAAAGCAAGTGGTTTAAAATCTCTGGAACCCTCATGTTTGGGTACGAAAAGAATAAATCTGAGGTAGAGGTGGATTCTAAATCAGTTCCTTCTACTTTTTATGTCTCAGCTGAGACATTCGTTAATAAGAAAATTCCGAGGCGCTATTTCTACAAATGACGTCTAAGAGATTTCACCAAATACGACTTCCTATGGTAGTTTGACCCAAGAATAAAATATTAGGGAAATTAACTGCCAACTAATAGATGCAAGATGTGCTCGTACAAGTAGGGATCGTGTGCTGAAAAGCTGAGAATACATTCACTATACAATTTTATCGATAGGTACTCTAGGTAGGTGCATTTCAAGCATAAACGCTTTCATCTAAACCAAATAAGAGGATGTTTACGCATGTCTGCTTTACTTAATAAATCTTTTAAAATCATTTACAATTAGACCCTACTTACTAATCTTCTTTAATCATAATAGGTAGCACATGTTTGGTGAAGATTCCCCTCCTACCACACACCATTATGGTGGCTCGCAGAGTACTATGTAGATGAATAGTTTCAGTGATGATGTTAAAAAGATTTTGCGAATTCCAACTTACTAGGGTAGACTGGACCATAATCACAAAATTAGAGAAATTGATTGCCGAACTGACAGATTCAAAATGTCCTTTTTTCCATGTACAATTAGGGATATGAACAAGGGTAAATTTATTCAATACGAGTTTAGCAATGGATGATATTGGTATTTGCATGTTGGTGTAAGGACTTGAAGCTAACCCAACTATCAGCATGTTTTTGCATGTTTGCTTTGCTTTTTAATCTTTCTTTTGGAAGTTTAGAACAGTATATAAATACTAATCCTTTTTTATGCACGCTGTGTAGTGCATGTTTGGTGATAATTCGCCCCCTGCCACACACCTTTATGCTGGCGTGCAGGGTATTATGTAGATGCAGATGAAGATTCATCGGCAATGGGGGCGTTTACTCGGAACCGAAATCCTAATTTTGTACACGAAATTGTTAGATAGAAACGAAAAAAGAATTTTAGTGAAAAAATTAATCTCCTAACCACAACCATTCACTCATAAATCAAAAATTTAAAAGGCAAAAGGTGACGCCCACCGAAGAAGCTGCTGTGATAACATTGACGTCATTTTCCTGGTTGGTTATTGAGGGGAGGCGACCGACAGCTGAGGTCATTTGCGCCATATAGGATAGGTGGGTGATTGGGTAATGGTAGGTATTTTTAGGGAACGGAGGAAGGGTGGAGAGAAACCCGGCGTCGGCACTAGCCTACTCTTAACGAAAGGCGCCAAGGGGACCACGGCTTAACGTCCCATCCGACGGACGGAGTACTGTACTTGAAATGGCACTCAAGAGGGGACCGGTTTTCCACTGAAAAATCCGCCACTGCCGGGAATCGAACCCGGGCCCTCGGGATTGGAGGCCAGAACTCTATTGGGCACCAACACCAACCCGATCCCCACGTCATTTTCCTCCCATCTTTGACTGCTCTTATGGGAAGGGAAGGGAGTGGAGAGGGGAGTTCTCGGAAGGTCTGCCCGCACAGATGCTGTCGCAACTGCTCCTATTGGCGGAGTCAGCTGTGTCCCCCCCATTGCGATGAGGCGAAGTAGCTTTGCGGGCTCAGTTGTGATTGGACGAAGTCGATAAGCGTCAGAGGTTGCACCACGCCCACTTTTCCGAAAGGGTTAAAAACATCAGTTTTTCGACGCCTATAACTCGAGAAATAATTGACGGATCAAAAAACCGAAAAATACGGGTCTTTTTATTTTACAAACTCTATCAGATTCGTCGATAAAAAATATGTTGAACGACCGCATTCAAGGCGGCCTACGAGAAAGATTTGCTCCAATCCTGTAATGTTGCCGATCTTATAAGTGCTCCCATTGAAAATCACTCGAGGGATCATAATGCGAATCACGCCTCCTCCCTTTGGACTGTGAATAGGGAGTGCCGACTCCGGCCGCCATTTCACCCCCGGTGTGGCTCCCCTCCTGCCGCACATCAACCCCGAGCCACGGCGACCTCTAGAAGGGAAGCGAGGCAGTCATTCCCCGCAGAGTTCTCCCGCAAGAGGCCTCCACCGGCGCACAGTGGGACCAAATCTCCAAAAGCTGGCCAAAAGTCGAAAAATGAAGTTCGCGTAAAGCGGCAAAATATATATGATAAATATTATTGATTATGTGCTCTTCAAGATAGGATACTACACGGAGCACATAAGATGCCAGGATAATGTCTACGACCTGTTAAAGTATAGCATGTCGGTGTGATTCTGGCTGCCGTAACTTTCGCGTCAAAAACATGAATGTTCTTATCTTTATGGAAAATTTTCTATGCAATATTTCGGATTTTTTAAATTTTACACAAAATAACACTACCTTTACGTACAAAATGAGTTAAGTGTAGTTTAGTTTTTTCCTTTGTTAAACGTGTTTAGATTTTTATTTCGTAAGTGCTGTTTTTACGTTAAATTAAATTTTAAATGGCAATTATCGTTTTTATCGACATCTGCCGACACGGAGTTATCTATACTGCGTGATAGAGTGGAGTATAAATAACAGTTTTTATATGATAATTCTTGCAGATTTTTGCAGTTTTGATTTTAACATCTATATTTCTTCGAAAGTGCCCCGGTCGCTTCGTCGCTGCCGCGGGGGCCGCCATTTGCCTCTATGTGGGGAAATGGTGAAATTTCCAAATATTCACGGAGAGGAATTTCAGTTTAGCATCTTCAGTAAGTAATGTACATGTTGTACGCGTATATCACCCAGACCTATTGAAACAGGTTACTGAATTGGCCAAAATTCGAGAATACTGTTGTCACATATTTTCGTCCCCGTTAACCATTTGGCCATACGGTGTACATGAATTTGAGACAAATGAGACGAAATTTCTGTGTGATCAGCCTTCCCTACAAAGTGTTCTTTTGACCTGACGATCGCCCATAGGCACAAGGCGTGCCAAGGTTGGAGGGGAGTGGGGGTGGGCAGGGAAGAGGGCGTTGTCGTGCACGTGCGGCCGCAGGCGCCAAGTGGGCAATCGTCTGCTCTCCTAGATGTGTCTACTTGCCCAACCTTCTGGGTTTTACAGTCCATTCTTCTTACTCTAATCCTCTGGTAACTCTCCACGGATCTCTTTTACAACTCTCTTGCCTCCTTTTGGCCACCCTTGTTGCCGCTTGCACTCACTAACGAAACCGTTCCCTGTACTTCGTTGGGGGAGTTTCTGGTTCTGTTCGCGTGTTGTATTCAGTTGTCTTTGCAAGAGTGTCCAGAGAACATCTACAGAAAGTGATCCAGGCTGTGCAACACGGAAGTTTTTTAGAAAAAGACTCGCCTTTTCCCTAAAATAACCCGCCTTGAGGAATAGTTTAAAAAAAAGTTTTTCAACAATAAATATTAACTAATAGCTAATTATATTTTATTAACCACGAGTTACTTTTTTTCTAGTTTCTGATACCTTAGATGTGCCGATATTTTAGCGAATGTACATAAGCGTAGAAAAATTTTTTAAACAAATTTTTTATTTGTAAACATCAATTATATGATAGAAATATATAACTTTTAAAAATATATTCCGGTTAACACAAGGGTGGAAATATTTGACGTAACAAGATATCGTCATATGATTTGATGGTGCAGTTGTTTTCAAATCTACCCATTCCGTGCATTAATTTATGAATTAAAAATGAATTATTTTGCGTCGAATATAAAAATTAAATCTTTAATTGTATCTTCTTAAACGGAAAATCTTATTCTACTATCTGCTTTGTTAATTTAATCTTTTTTAATAGTGAGGTTTAGACTACTATATTATTAATGATCCTTTTATATGCATGATATGTAGTGCATGTTTGGTGAGAATTCACCACCTGCCACACACCTTTATGGTGGCTTGCAGGGTAATATGTAGAAGTACTCTAGTTGCTACGCTTATAATTCACTCTATGTATTCAAAGAAATGCTCTTACGGGATTCTGAACTGTTGAACGAATAATGCTTTTTTTTACAGGTTTTAAGTTATTATATTTCCTTTTTATCCCAAAATACATAAGAGATACCGCAAAAATAATGACTAAATCAAGTTTAGCAGCTCAAATTACATTAAGAACGCCCAAGAAAACGCAGTTAAACTCCAGAACGACAGAGTAATTAATTTTGGCCAGGTTTTTTCCAATCGGTCCCACTGTGCGGCGGCGCCCCCGCATTCGCCCCCGACTGACCTTTGGCCATCCCCCTCTCGGGAGCGAGGCCGCAAACCCCAATTGATGAATGAATGACCTGGGGCTCAGCGTCGGCTTCCGCTTGTCATGATGAAGTGGCGCCAAGACGGGCCGGGGGAGGCTTTCAAGGTAATTGGCAGGAATTTAAGATCGCGAGGAGGGCGCGTCATCGAACGCGTTCATTTACACGACGGCGAAAAAATATCCCTGTACTGGGCCAGCTCTTTATTTCCTTTTTTTTAACTGAAGGCGCAAATGCAATTGTTGCCTTTGAGAAGAGAATTGTTCGCGAAATTTCCTTCTGACCACTAACTAAGATATTGAGGCCAGTTAGCACAGTGCACTTCATCTACATCTACATAATACACTGCATGCCACCTCAAAGGTGAATGGCAGAGGGTGAATTCCTAAATGAATCACTAAACATGAACTACATATTACGCATAAAATAGGATTAATATTAATAGATTAGTCTAAACTACACTATTTATAAAAAGATAAAAATAGCAAATCTAACATGCAAAAACATGCTGTTAGTTGGGTTAGCTTCAAGTCCTTATACCAGCATGCAGCTACCAATGTTATCCATTGCTACACTCGTATTGGATATATTTACCTTTATTCTTATCCCTAATTGTACGATGAAAAAAGGACATTTTGAATCTGTCAGTTCGGCAATCAATTTATCTAATTTTGTGATTATGATCCAGTCTACCATAGAAATTTGGGGTTCGCAAAATATTTTTAAAGTCATCACTGAAAATATGGTCTTGGAATTTGTTTAGGAGACTCAAGTCTAAATTTCAACCTGCGATCAGACAATGATTCCCATTTTAATTCATTAAATAGACTGGTTACTCTAACATAATTATCGCACCGTCCCTTTACAAATCTTGCCAATCTTCGCTGCACACGTTCAAGTTCGTTATTTAGACCGATTTCGTAGGGATCCCATACACTGGCAGCATATTCCAAATGAGGTCTAGCAAGGGAAAAGTAGCTGATTTCTCGTACATGATCGTCAAATTTACCCAGTACTCTTTTGACGAATCCCAGTTTACGATTCGCTTGACCCATTATTTCATGCATGCGTTTACCCCAGGAAAGATCATGTGTCAGTCTTATTCCAAGATATTTAACGGATTCCACGCGTGTTAATTCATTATGCGGTCATTGGGTAGCAATTGCAATTTCACTCCTCTGCGATTGCCAATCCAACCTAGTCCACCGATTCCAATCTGCGGCCATTCGAAGTCGCACAGTGGACACTGGGCAGCCGTCTTAATGTTTTCCGAGAGCGGGATCAAGCAGAAGAGAAAGCGCCAGAGACAGGCAAGTGCTGGCCAACGTAAGGGGACATGGCTGGTATCAGTCTCCCATTCGATGCTTCAATGCTTGCTTTAAGAGAATTTGAATACCCGAAGGGATGATTGCATTTCATAACGAGTTAGACAAATACACAATGGATGCATTAATTTATGATTTGAGGGAAATCAATAAATCCGTGAAAAAAAAACATTTTATATCATGCTGGCATCAAAACAGCATTCATGAGCTAATAAATTTTCGATTAAAATAATAATTATAGTTTTAATAAGTTATTGAAATTTTAATAAATTATAAGAAAAAAACACGTGTCCACCAAATATAATCAACAGCAATCTTAATGAAAATTACTCTTGCAAATCATTTTCTAGCTTTCAATAATTAATCGAGATATGGGGAAAAAGTTAAAAAACATGCAAAAATCTATTGTTTTCCCGTCCCGTCTGCCATATTTTTGATCTTCCCGCCGCGGCCTATGCAGAAAAATACGATGTGATTGCCGCCCACCAGGGTCTAGACTATAGTCCGCCCGCGGTCTGATTAACCAGGAATATGAAAACCCGGCGCGATGCCTAGTCTGCGAGGGAGGAGTGGGTGGGGACATTGAAAGGGGAGAAGAGGGGAAAGCCAATCAAATTAGAAGAAGTACGCACAGGATATAGTTCTCCATTACTCGTAATTGGCAGAAAATCAAGCGCACAAAGAAAAATAAATGAATAACAAAGGATACATTCAATTGTCAAGTACTCGTTACACAAAATTCATCTACATCTACATAATACCCTGCATGCCACCACAAAGGTGTGTGGCAGGGGGTGAATTGTCACCAAATATGCACTACATATCATGCATAAAAAAGGATTAGTATTTATATACTGTTCTATCGTTCACTATTTAAAAAAAGATAAAAATAGCAAAGCAAACACGCAAAAACATGCAGTTAGTTGGGTTAGCTTCAAGTCCGTACACCAACATGCAGCTACCAATTTTATCCATTGCTACACTCGTATTGGACATATTTACCTTTATTCATATCCTTAATTGTACGAGGAAAAAAGGACATTTTGAATCCGTCGGTTCGTCAATCAATGTCTCTAATTTTGTGATCATGGTCCAATCTACCATAGTAAGTTGGGGTTCGCAATATATTTTTAACATCATCACTGAAAATATGGTCTTGGAATTTGTTTAAGAGATGTCTAAATTTCAACCTGCGATCTGACAATGATTCCCATTTGAATTCATTTAATAGACTGGTTACGCTAATAAGGTTATCGTATCGTCCCTTTACAAATCTTGCCGATCTTCGCTGCACACGTTCAAGTTCGTTATTTAGACCGATTTCGTAGGGACCCCATACACTGGCAGCATATTCCAAATGAGGTCTAACAAGGGAAAAGTAGCTGATTTCTCGTACATGTTCGTCAGATTTGCCCAATACTCTTTTGACGAATCCCAGTTTGCGATTCGCTTGACCCATAATTTCACGTATGTGTTTACCCCAGGAAAGATCATGTGTCAGTCTTATTCCAACATATTTAATGGATTCCACGTTTGTTAATTCATTGTTACTTATTTTGTAAGTGGTAGGAGGAGAGCTATTCTTTTTCCAAAAATTCATTACAAGACATTTTTAAAGTTCAATTCTAACTGCCATGTTTCACACCAATTGCTTGTAGGTCATTATTTAAATATTCTCTATCATTCGAGCATAGAATTTCCCTGTACACTTCTGTGTCATCGGCAAATAGACGAAGCTTACTTTTTACCACCTTATTGATATCATTTACGTACAAATTAATGGAATATAAGTTATATACGCGAAGGATAGTTCACTCAAGCATACACGCGAGTTTATATACGAAATACTGTCACCGTGGTGAATACGATCATACGCAAAAGCAGGATTTGCAAGGATTTCTCCATCGCCAGGGACTCGTTAAACCCCCAACCACACGATATCAAGAAGGGGGTTAAAATCTTGATGATAAACAAAAAAAAAGGGGGAAATGAAGGGGATGTTAACTTTCAAGTACTCATTCACTCCTACAGTCCTCATCGTGAATCACAAGCAGAGTTCACGGGGAATCTCGATCGCCAGTGACCTGTCACACACACAGGGCGAGAGGATGGGAAATGAGAGTGCCCGACGTCAAAACGGGTCTTTCATCGGAGGAGACAGTCAATTCGGGGAGGGAAATCCGTGGAGGGGAGGTTGTGATCGGTGATCTGGGGGAGCGGAGGCAGAGAGTAAAGGTGTGCAGAACTCATCAGTGCCATGCCCCACACAATGCAGTCGCAAGCGCACCTCATCACCAACGATGACACGTGAGAAAATTAAGGAGGTTGATCCGAAAACGGAAAGTCATGTCATTTTCTTTTTACATTTTCAGCACTTACCTATAGAAATAAAGTTCCTCTATCTAATAAAGTAAAGATAATTATACCAACCCACACTCCTTTTTGCACAAATTGCATTTGAAACTACATACGATTAACGGCGAGAATGGCCATCACATGGGAATATAACGTTTAAACATACCATAGTGACATGTCATTTTTGCAAAAACAAAAACTTATTTTATGCGTAATTTCACAAGGAATAAGATGGCACGAAAATAAAGGCATCAACCCACCGTATTTTTCGCTAAATCCACCAATTACTGCGCTTATAGCAGACGAAAAGCGTTAGTTGACTTCAAGTGGCGCTGCGGTCGCTCAAGCCAAAATGGTTGGTGTATGAATAATATCATTACTAATGAGATATTAAAGAATATTTCAAGAAATATTATAACATAACGTTTGATAGAAATATTCTGGTATTATACATTACTAAATTCATTGAGTACATGAATCTATTTCTGTAACGTAAATGCTGAATTGACTCTATCGTCGAACTGATTAAAATTATCATAAAAAACAAATCCTTCGACTTTCCACCGTATCTCTTGTGATACTTGTGACTTTCAATAGCTTAGGTAATTTTCTTTGTGAAGTAATGATTACTTAGCAGGCATATACTCGTACTTAAATTAATAAGATTCATTAGACAACTAGACTCCAGCAGTCGCGAGCCAACCTGCTTCAAGAATGTCTCGCGGACCAATTACTGAGCGCGTGCGATTCGTGCTCAGAGGTGTTGCGACTGCACCGCGAAAAGATAACAAGGATCAATTTCCTCTTGCTTGAGTTCCCTTTGTGCCCAAAACAACTAATGTCTGCCCCTTCCTTGGCCGTCGCCCCTGTCCCTTGACCACCTGTCTCCACTGACCCCTAATAACCCAGCCAGGAGCCTAATCCCCTCTCTCCCCCAACTATTCCTTTACTGGAATGACGTTCTCCTCTGATCTCCTGGCGTGAGTTTTTGACGCTGGGCATTCGTCCCTTAAAGTGAATTTTAAATGCATGGAATATTTTTACTCGCAGTGAAATAGTTTTGTTGACTTTTTTAGTGTCATTCAGCCATTGGCGAAGGACGGAAAAAAAGTCCGGAATAGTTGAGTGATAAGGAGTAAGAGACGTTCTGTTTTAATGTGATCCTGAGTAAAGCGTTCTCAGTTCTTCTTTTTCTGTGGCATCAAAAACAGCTAAGTAAACACCGGTTGGAGCTAAAAATATTTACATGATTTCGTAAATTATTTTTGGCAATTAGTACTACGCAGAAATGGACGCATACATCGTAGTTTTCCATAAAAAGTATTATTATGCCAGGGTTGGGAGGTAAAATCACGAGAGACAGGTTGAAGTTAATCTGTAACGTTTTTATTCAAAAAAGATGATAATATTTCCCAAGGTCCTCAAACGTTTCCGACTTTAGAACGATATCCCTGATGGGAGACAAGGAAACAACCATGAAGTTGAATATGGGGATTGGATGAGCAACACATATAAGTAGTGTTGACGTTGGAATCTTACGTGGCCAGCGTTGTGCAATTCATTTAAAACATCTTTCCTTTTTTATTAGTGATGTGTGAGGGTAATGGATCGTCCCTTGACAATCTTAGAGTCCAGAGCATAAAATACTTTGCCCAAAAGACAATTGGTTGAATTCCAATCACAGGGTCCATATATCTATGCAATAGGTATATGACTCCTATACCGATCCTCACTCGCCTATACCGATGTTACTATGGAGCTAAATCAACAACTTCAGAGGTTACAAAATTGTGGAATAAGATTGATATTCAATATTCCTTTTAATAAACAGGCTACACCCTATTATGACACACTCGGGTGGTTAAAGATAGAAAAGAGACTAGAGTATCAAATAAATGTGTTAATTTACAAGCTAATTAAAACTGAGTGTACAAGTTATTTGCTGAAAAAGTTATTTTTAATGCTAACACGCATAAACGGCTGACACGTAATACTGAGGTATTACTAATACCAAATTTCCGCACAAATGTGTTCGGTAATTCTTTTCATGAAACATCTCGTAGGTTATGGAATTCATTACCTGATGGGATAAGGTCTTCTATAAACATTTATATGTCCAAAAAGCGGTTGCACTCACATCTTATGCAACGTAAATAAAATAATTAATGTATGTATAAACATAATAAGTAAATGTGTATGCTACTAAGTTTTTGGCGGTACTATTATATTTGTCGGTACTATACTATTTATTGTTAAATTGGTTGCATTATAATATCATAGTTCAATCATTGACACCTTGTATTGATTGCTAAGATTGTCGATGCTTAGACAGCTACTCATTTCTAATATTAATATTACCCTGTTGATGTTGTAATGAGACTACGTAAATTTTTTTAATGCACAAGTTTCAAGGGACAATACTGTCCTGGAACAAATAAATACATCAATAGCTGACAAAACTGGGCCTCGATCTTCATAACGCGTGCGCTAGCGTTATCCTTATGTTTTGATTTAACTTACGCCAGAGAGAGAACTTGACCTCCGTTCTTCATTTTTCGCACAGAACTTGAAATCGCTTATCACAATCAGTGGAGCGAATTTTATAGGCAAATATTGTTAACCTTACGCTACTCTAAGGGTAAGCGGTAACGATAAAGATTGCGATAACGCGAAAGATACATCCGTGACCTGCGGGTCTATTCGCTAATTGTTTACGCGGCCGCGAACACGAGAAGTTCCGTTTCGGCGGTTGGACCGCGAAAAGCTGAACAAAATGGTATTCGCTAGTGAATTCGAAACGTAATTCGAGAAGTTACTCGTCCTCCCCTCCACGGAGGTGGGGGACCCTCAGAGGGAGTCGAACTTCCCCTCCACGACGTCACGATTTTCATGACGCAGGACCCGCGAGCCAATCAGAGAAATTCGGCAGTTTGTTGTTTTCCTAGCAGACTGAAAATTGGCCGCGAAATGGCAGGCGAGTCTGAGTTATATCATTAAGTTAATTATTGTTACGTGGTGGACTTTTGCATTATATGTATCGTATATATTTTCATATTTATTGTATCGAGACTGTGTTCCCGTATAGGATAAAATACACTAATGAAAACATTGTACCTAGTCGAAAACATTGAAATCGTACAACTGTGTTGAAACCAAACAAATTCAAAATGTTTTGTAGGGAAGAACTTAATTAACTAGTTCAATGGGTAGTAGAATTCCATCAGGCTCCAAATTTTCCCGTTAGGTTTTCTACTTGTTAGGTCTGTACTGTACGAAATAATAGAAGTATATACTAAAGAGAAAATATGTACTAATTCTATGTCATTGACTTGTGAAGGGTAATTGAAGTGATTTAGTTATATAACATTTATGATTAGTAACAATGCTCGCGTTGGAATGGTATCGATTGTGAACAACGAAAAATACTAATTCATGATAAATCGTGTGCCATTAGGAAATTATCAATGAAGTTTTACGAGAATTTTAATTGGATTATATGGATATGAACTTTTCTCATCTTGTCATATAAAATATATCACTAAGTATAATGAACAACGGATTAGTTTTAAGTACCACTAGCACAAAGTACCGTCTGATCATTCCGGAATACATTTCTTCGTTATAGATCAATATAATGAAAGAGATGGCCTTTCCAGGGTGTCACCCCAGCAGGAGGAGGAGATGATGGATTTCATGCTGGCTCACCCTGGTTTGGCCACAAATAGGCTGCCCGGTCCTCAGGCTGCTGCTATAAAACAGCGCCTGTGGAAAGAACTATCTGAAATCTTGAACTCATGCTCAAGTGGGTCATTGAGGCGACCAGAAAAGTTGGCAAAGGTAATCAAATGAAATCAAATCTCTTCGTGGGCTGAGTTTCGTTGATGGTCATTGTTGTCCGAACAGTAATCAGCTGTTGGCATTCCTATATTGGCAGTCCTAATATTCCAAGTTACTTGGTGCCATGAGTCTGGAATGAAGTGCCAACTTGATGCGAGGTAAATTTCCAAGAGTGAACTGCTGGACCATTTGTGGACTTTGAAATCTCCGAGGTGGAGTAGGCTCTTCAATTCATTCATCAAAATGGAAGCTCCTTCTGGAGTATCAGCGCCAGGAATCATGTCTACAACGAAATTATGCTTCAGAAGTGCTTCCACTGCTCGAGGAAAGCCTTATCATCTTCATCTGGCGCAAGCTGCTGCATTGTCCCAATAGCGAGAAATGGTGGAATTGTCATGCCGTACGTAACTGTGCTGACCTAGCATGTACTTCCGAGAGCTGTTTTCTCCAATAGATCAATTGATTAGACTGCTCGCTCAGATTCAACTTGATGTTGCCGAATATCTGCATGATATAACTCGAAAAAACCATCGGATGACTCCTAAAATGAAAAACAATGTTGATTATCTCGTTCTGCAACTTAGTCCCTGCCGGCCAAATGTCGTTTAAGGAAGTTTTGCTCGACGTGGGATGGTGTACAGAGGGATAACTCAACTTCGTAGAGTCGTGGTGTTTAAAGTACTCCATGGCGAGGAATAAAACAGTGAGAAGAATTCGTGATGTCAGAGGAGCACGGAGTCACGTATCCTGCATTAAAATAACCTTGCATGAAATCCACGCCCAATTTTTTATATTCCAGTTGAGACGAAAATCTTTTTTCGGGAGAAAGAAAATGATTTATTGCCATGAAAAATTACCCTTCGAGAGGAGGATGAGTTTTCTCAAATGGTATTCTACGTATTTTCCAGAAGCATCTGGCTGGAAAGTGGGGTTTTTTGTGTTTCTCACCTTCGTTTTCGTCTGGCAGGAGGGGTGAGTAAATATTCGATTCATCGTATATGAAGATCCATATCACCCACTGCTGTCAACACTGTGCTGTCCTGACAATTTTCTGAATTTATTGCGGTCGAGCATGATCCCAAGAATCATCATCAAGGGTCAACAATCCTAGGATTGGTTTGACGCAGCCCTCCACTCGATTCTTCTATCGGCCAACCTCTTCATATCGACGTAGTTCCTCTCTTTCACGTCCTTCACAACATTCTCCATGTATCTCATACGAGGCCTGCCTTTTCCATCTTCCCGTTCACTTTTCTTCGACGATTGTCCTCATCAGTCCATCGTGTCTCAAGATATGGCCGATTAAGTTGTCCCTTCTTCTTATTCGAGTTTTCAGCAGACTTCTCTTTTCTCCCACTCTTCTTAGCACTTCTTCATTTGTCACTCGGTCGATCCATTTGATCTTCTTCATTCTTCGATAGCACTACATTTCGAATGCTTCCACCCTTTTCTTCTCCGCTGCTGTCATCGTCCATGCCTCACTGCCGTAAAGAAACATGCTCCAGATACACGTTTTTATGAATTGCTTCCTTATTTCTACGCTTGTATTTCCAGATGTAAGTAGGTTCTTCTTTTGGCAGAATGCCCTATTTTCCTGAGCTATTCCACTCACTATTTCTTTCTTGCTTCGTCCATCATTGGTCACTCTGCTTCCCAGGTAACAGAACTCTTTCACCCCCTCCAGTTTCTGTTTTCCTAGTATAACGTTGGTTTTGGCCTCCTCTCACTTGCTGCACACCAGTATCTTAGTTTTCTTCTTATTGATCTTCAGCTGATGTATGGCCATTGTCCTTTCCATAGTTGTTAGTGTCTTATTCAGCTCCTTCTCTGTCTCTGGTATGAGAGCTATGTCATCAGCGAATCGTAGCATACTGATTGTTTCTCCGTGGACGTTCACTCCAGATCACTTATCCTGATCCCAAGAGTACAATCCCGAGAACTGTCCCAAATGCGGAATGCCAAGTGGAAGACGCTGTCCTGTTAGTGCACGAGAGAGGGGATCTCTGCCCCAACCAAGATGTTCACCGGGGACGAACCTCATCTGCTGAGTCCAGCGAATGAATCCTTTTCTTTATTTGCTCAGAAAAATATTGGCGTTCGGGGTAAGTCCTACGCTATCTTTTCCACTGTCTGTACGGGGTGAGGTTGCGCATAATAGGTATTCTCCACTCCGAGAATTTATGTTCAAAAGATGTCTTGCGTGTACGCAATAGAGAGATAATCCAATTAGAAGACTTTAAACGTTTGACTTTGAGGAGTTTAGCCTAATGTACCGCGATGCAACTTCTCTAAGCGATAGAGCCAAATATTCCTCTCGCATTATGCAGGAAATCACCTCCGTGGTTGCGAGCTAAACCAGCAAAGTGGCCAGGAAAACCGATGTTCTCCTGGCCTGTGAAGTGGGTAAATGTGATGATTATGTACGAGAAATCAGCTACTTTTCCCTTGTAAGACCTCATTTGGTGCCAGTATGCAATATGCTGCCAGTGTATGGGATCCCTACGAAATCGGTCTAAATAATGAACTTGAACGTTTGGAGCGAAGATAGGCAAGATTTGTAAAGGGACGGTACGATAAACTTATTAGCGTAACCAATCTATTAAACGAATTAAAATGGGAATCATTTTCAGATTGCAGGTTGAAATTTAGACTTATCTCTTAAACAAATTCCAAGACCATATTTTCAGTGATGATGTTAAAAATATATTGCGAATCCCAACTTACTATGGTAGATTGGACCATAATCACAAAATTAGAGAAAATGATTGCCGAACTGACGGATTCAAATTGTCCTTTTTCCCTCGAACAATTAGAGATACGAATAACGGTAAAATGTCCTATCGGAGAGTAGCAATGAATAGCATAGAAAGTTGCATGTTGTTATAAGGACCCTAAGCTAACCCAACTTACAGCATGTTTTTGGTTGCTTGATTTGCTATTTTTATCTTTTTTAAATCGTGAAGTTTAGACTAGTATATTACTGTTCATTTTATTCGTATATCTATAAATTCATATTTAAGTGATCGCTCCCAGGTAGTAAAAATACTGACCACATCTGATCAACACGTAGCATCAATCGGTGTTCCCCAAGGTTTAATCCTAGGCCCCAATCTGTTCCTCCTATACATAAACGATCTTCCATCCTATCTCAATAATGGGGAGCTTACAATATATGTTGATAATACAAATCACTTTAAGAAATATATCCATAGCACTATAAACACTCTTCAACGGGGCATAGATTGCTTGGCAAATAGGTGCACTGAAAATAGAGCAATCAGTAATGAAAATAAGTCTTCATTCAAACAGTTTCACCCACATAAAAAATTCTATCAAATCCACTCCTTAAACTTAATGGAAAAGTACTCTCCAGCTCTTCAAATGTGAGATTCTTTGGAGTAGGAACATATGAATGTATGAAATGGGAGTCACACATTAGGTTATTAGTTAGGTCTCTGTCAAAAAATTGCCTCTAGATGTTATCTCCTGCGACGAATATGTCCAATTTCAAATCTGGCCACAGGTAACTCTGTTTATTATGCATATATTTATAGCCGACTTAAAATGGTGTTGTAGTCTGGGGCTACCACACCGTAAGGCTTTTCAAACTACAAAAATTGGCTGTGAGAATTCTGGCAGGAGTCATTATTACAGCTGCAGAAGCCTCTCTAAGGAACTTAACCTACTAACTTTCTACTGCATTTAGTTATACTTCTCAGTAATGTACACAGAGTAGCAACATACTGCCATAGAACTGAAAGTGGACGTACAAAATCATGACACAAGACGGAAAAATGATTTTAGAACGGTTCCTCACCATCTGAAACTCCAAAGGTCCTCAATATGCTGGAGTGTTATTCCTTGACTCCTCACATCATGCAATCATATGTACAAATTCTCTTCCATACTTCAAAACCCAACTAAAAAAGAATCTCTCTGATAATGCCTTTTTTTCTGTGGAAGAACTCCTTGCTTTTTGATAGTTGTATTTACAGCTGTACACCTAAATATTTGTTTATGAACGACGCTAACTCTTTATTTTATTTTGCATGCCTATTTATATTTTATGTGACATATTTTGCGTTTACTATATGTAATATTATTTCTTTACATGGCTATGACTTGTCCTATACATGTGAAAAATGCCCTGGGATTTATAAAGATCTATAATAATAATAATACTACTAATCCTTTTTTATGCATGATATGTAGTGCATGTTTGGAGAGAATTCAGCCCATGCAACGCACCTTGATGGTGGCTTGCAGGGTATTATGTCGAACCCATTAAAACTAAATACATTCCTTCGTAGGGTATCATAGGTACCCAACGAAGGAATCGGACACCTATGGGTGCCGTAGTTAGTAGTAAGCTCAGACTTTTTGCAGACGATGCGGTAGTGTACAGGGGTGTATCAATGGAAGAAGACAGGAAATCGCTTAGCAAGGATTTGGATGCTATTCAATAGTGGTGCGACAAATGGCAGTTAGAAGTTAAGCTTAAAAAGTGTGTAGCTATCAATTTTTGGAGGAGGAATAATTCGATAGAGCGATCCTATAAAATTAATAACACGAAGATCGAGAGCGTTGAAGGCATAAGGTGTAACAATCACTAAAGATTTATCGTGGGGAAGACACATCCGGGAAATATGCGGCCGAGCGAAGAGAAAGCTAGGATTTATAAAAAGGGTACTTGGGAAATGTGATGAGAAGACAAAAGAGGAGCGATGTTACTTTTCACTAGTTATCTTGAGTATGCAGCCAGTGTATGTGATCCGAATGAATTAGGATTGATCAGAACTAGACAGTGTGCAGCGTAGAGCAGCTAGGTTCGTCAAAAGGTGTTACGATAGGTTGAGTAGCGTTTCAGAATTAATGCAAGAAATAGGGTGGGAATAATTATCAGAGCGTAGGTTAAAGTACAGATTAAATCTATTAGAGAAATTTCAATCGGATAGCTTTACTGAAGATGTTAGGCACATATTAAAAACACCAGCGTATTATGCTAGATTCCACCAGATAAATAAGATTAGAGAGATAGATTGTCGTACTGATAGATTCAAAATGGTATTTTTCCCCCGTACTATAAGAGAACAGAATAGGCAGCATAGGAAAGGGATAGGTAGGGGAAATATTTTAGAGTAGTCTGTAGTGCATGTTGCACGTATTAATCCCTTAAATACTATTTAGATACTAAGAATCTAGTTACATGAGAGCCTATAGTTGCTTGTTTGCATGTTAGTAGTGCATGCTTGGTGATATTCACCCCCTGCCACACACCCTCGCGGTGGCTTGCTGGGTATCGTGTAGATGTAGCTTCTGATCATAAAGCTGCGTGCTCCTGCTGAATTTTTAGCGAACACCAGTTGTTAGCGATCACCATACGCCACTGCCAGAGACTGCCAAGTGCATGTTTGATCTCACCTCCTACCGCCACACACAAAATGTTCCTTCGACTCGAAGCGACACCCTGGGAGTCGACGAGCCACGATGAAATCCGACCCCTGTGGCCAGTCCCTGCACTGCAGGGGCATACGCGTTAGAAAGGGGAAAAAAAGACAATGACTCCCTCCCCTCCGTGTCAGTCCATCATTGATTCATGAGGCGCGGAATTATCAACGGTCCGGCGATATCGCTTTCACGTGGTTTTTTTTCTCCTCTCGAAACTGATATGAATATTTCAACAATCCCAACGCCACCCCACCCCATCCCTGAAAAAATGGTGAGGGGCAAAATAATGAATCGTATCAAATTTTCAACGCAGGCTTCGCTTCACACCAATCACAGATCCCCGTGCTCACCCTTGCGGTACTATCGTCAAAAAAATGCACTGCGATCGCCACTGCGTTCGCCATTAAGGTACGAAGACTTAAATGAAAGTTAACGGACGGAAGTCAGTATTTAGTTATTAGACCGAGCAGTTACGATGCTTACAGCTTCCTTAGAGGCACTAGGGGAAATTTTAAGGACTAATAAGTAAAGACAACGATGAGGATTGCTTCCGACGAGGGATATTAGATGGAGATAAGATTTACGTGAAGTGAAGGCGCCACGGATAAATAGAATGCTGGCGCAACTCATGAAACGACGATGGAAATTTGGAGCCCTGAGCTTCTTTTTTAAATTCCTAGAAAATCTTCCGAAAGATCTACTTTTCAAGTTCGGCTTGACCACATATAAATATCCATCATATTAGAATTGCTGTTTGTCCAGCCAAATTTACAAAGGCAGTAACGCAGACTGCATTCTAAGTGAAAAAGACTGATCTGTAATGTCTTCCGTGATAAAATCTCAATTGGAGGAATACCGTGTCAATCAAATTAACATTGTAGTTATGATGGAAATGGTTATTTTATGGAAGAATGAACTTTATTCTGCGAAATAAAGGGATAGTCAGTTTCATAAATTATTCATACGTCTTGTAACAAGAAATTTAATTAGAATGACGCGTTCAATTGGCGCCCGTAATTGAAATCATGACCCATGATCAATAAAATACTTTAAGGGCGAACGCAATTTTTGGGGCAGAATTTCTGAACTTTAATTTAAATATTGAGAGCAGCTTAGTGAATGGATGCAGAGAGTAATGCAAGTTGACGAGAAGTATGTGTGTGTGTGAACCAGCGTTTTTCATAATGGTTTAACATAAACATAATTGATGGTTTTAAGTGTTACGTGTAAAATTCCTTCAATTCAGAGGCAAAGTTTCAAATGAACCCACTTTCATGTGGTTTTTTTCCGGCGTCAACTTCCTAAAGCCAGTTTTTCAATTCCAATAAACTTGCCATAACAAAGAGTCTCATTAGGAGATATGGGCTTCAATATGTTAGTTCCTTTCTTCAAAAGCTTTATGTATGCTTCAATTTAGGATAACATGGTATTTACATACATTGCTGAGACGTCCATCGGCACATTATTTATTTATAGCTGAATAAGTTCCATGAATTAATTTTCCTCTTGTTAATGCTGCAAACATCTGCTTGTGGATGAACTGTTGGCCTAATTCCCCAAGTATGTGTAAGTGTTAAGTGATATCTAGAGATTGGCAACTCGGTAAATTACTGCGGTAATTTTCATAAATTACCGTGGTGGTCTTCGTAAATTACAAAACCCCTGAAAATTACCGTAATAAACGGCAATATTCAGAAAAGTTATTTTTCAGAAAATTTCTTCTTCACTAAGAAACCATTAGAATGGGTAATATTATAAATTAAGTAAATAAAACGACTTTGTTTAATTTGTGTCCATGATTAATCCAGAGTAAAATAACAAATGTACATTGCGCAGAGGTATGTCTTTGGAACGAATATTTCTCATGGTGTGACAAAAGAGAGGCAAATTGCGTGTTGCTGCCAACTTGTTATAGTTTTTTTAATGAGTTATAATAGATAAACGTCATGATGTGTTTGATATAAGCGCCGGCATTTATATCTCAATGCTATTTGATTTCGTATGGAGTCCTCTGATAAGGATTTGCAGCTCAAAACTTAAAATTACCGAAAAATTACGGTAATTTCGAAAATTACCATAATTTACCACGGTAATTTACCTCAATTGAAAATTAATGTAATTTACCCATATCTAGTGAAACTACACGTAAGTAGAACGGAGTGAAGATATGTAATAAGAGTGTAGTACATTTTAAAGTATATCTGGTGCAAAAGATTCACTTGTTTGTTAAGCAGTGTGATTCAATGAAGCGAATCATATCAATTCTAAATGCCCAAGGTGTGTGCATACGTGCGAATGGTAGTCGCTGATTACATTCCACGTAGAATCATTCTCTCTCTCTCGCCATTTATTACAAGTAAAAGCGTTTGGGAAGAGAGACAGCGTCTTATCTAACATAGAACTGGAAGAAGAAAACGTCGAAGGAGAGAATTATTCGGGAGAATGGTAATGAGAGCGAGCGACGGAGCACTAGCCACGGATCCTTTGAAGATGTGAAACACTGATAACAATGTCCATCGTTGCCATGGCACCCTTGCGCTGGAAACCATTCACAATTCATTATGTGACAATGAAGTTGAATTCCTATTCCTAGAAGTTTATTTCGGGGCATTTCGCTATAGCGCGCGTCAATTGTTCTGTTTCTTAATTGTTAACAGAAAAACTTGGCAATGTCCTCTATTGTTGGCTCCAATTATTGGTGAAAAACCGGTGTGTCGTCACCAATTTTGATGGCGTCACTGACAACTACGATCTTAGAATAGAGGTCTGGCCACTTAATTACTAATTTCCCTACGGAGCGCGCGTTGTATTAATGGGCTGTAGTTCGTCGCTTTTCCAATAGGTGCGCTTACATCTTTAGGCTGAAATTTACATTGTGCCAGTTTACGTAAGATTAGTTTTTGTGATAATGGAGCAAGGTACTAGTAAAATTTTATTTCCTATTATCGGTGGGTGCGATATACCATTGGAAGTCACAATTACTTGTCGTGAAGAATCCATGAAGATGCTGAATAATTGCTTTTCTCCCGGATGCAAGAGTGGATACGATACCTATGTTGAAAAAATTTCTATCTTTGAGATGACTAAAAATGAAGCATTACGGTTGAAATGGAAGAATCATTCGTCTTTAAGATTTGTCCTTTCGCCGAAGCATTTTGCGAGTGAGAAAACATTTTCACGAGAGCCATATTCTACGCGGCAAGGAACATCTACATCTACACCTCATCTACACGATACCCTGCAAGCCACCGCTAGGGTGTGTGGCAGGGGGTGAAGGTCACCAAGCATGCACTACTAACATGCAAGCAAGCAATTAAAGGGTCTCATGCAACTAGATTGTTAGTATCTATAGTATTTGAGGGGTTAATACATGCATCATGCACTACGGAATACTCTAAAGTATTTCCCCTACCTATCCCTTTCCTATGCTGCCTATTCTGTTCTCTTATAGTACGGGAGAAAAATGCCATTTTGAATCTATCGGTACGACAATCTATCTCTCTAATCTTATTTATCTGGTCGAATCTAGCATAATAGGCTGGTGCTTTTAATATGTGCCTAACATCTTCAGTAAAGCTATCCGATTTAAATTTCTCTAATAGATTTAATCTGTACCTTAACCTACTCTCTGATAATGATTCCCACCCTAATTCTTGTATTAATTCTGATACGCTACTCAACCTATCGTAACACCTTTTGACGAACCTAGCTGCTCTACGCTGCACACTGTCTAGTTCTCTCATCAAACCTAATTCATTAGGATCCCATAGACACTGGCTGCATACTCAAGGTGGGGCCTAACTAGTGAAAAGTAGCATCGCTCTTTTGTCTTCTCATCACATTTCCCAAGCACTCGTTTTATAAATCCTAGTTTTCTCTTCTCTCGGCCCTTTCCCTTATGTGTCTTCCCCACGATAAATCCTTAGTGATTGTTACACCTAAATACCTTATGGTTACAACGTTTTCGATCTTCGTGTTATTAATTTTGTATGATCGCTCTATCGAATTATTCCTCCTCCAAAAATTGATAGCTACACACTTTTTAAGGTTGAGTTCTAACTGCCATTTGTCGCACCACTCTTGAATTGCATATAAATCCTTTCTAAGTGATTTTGTGTCCTCTTCGTTTCATATACCCCTGTACACAACAACATCCTTTGCTAAAAGTCTAAGGTTACTACTAACTACGGTACCCAAATCGTTTCTGTATAAAAGAAATAGAAGCGGACCTACTACGCTACCCTGGGGAACTCCCGATGTGACTTCGATTGTGTCCGACATGATACCATCTATGACAACCCTCTGCTCTCGCCCACTTAAGAATTCTTTTACCCAACATACAACGTCATTATTTATACCAAAACTCTCTAACTTCAAGATTAATTTATAATGAGGAACTTTATCGAAAGCCTTTTTAAAATCCAAAAATATCTCATCAACTTCAGTACTGCTTTCGCCGTGGACTAAATATCGTGTACGAATAAAGCTAATTGTGTCTCGCAAGATCTACCTCTCCGGAACCCATGTTGGCTGTTTATGAGTAATCCCTGACTATCCAAATGCCCCGTGATTGAACTGACTACCATGTGCTCAAATACCTTACAAGAGTGAAATGGGTCTGTAGTTACTTGGTTCTTCCCTATCACCGCTTTTAAAAATAGGTGTAATGTTAGCTACTTTCCTATCCTTGGGTACTGTGTGGTTCTTTAGTGTTTAAATTAAATATTATTTGTAGATATTTCTGAAGCTAATGTTTTGTATACTGTGGAAGGGATTTGATCGGGACTTGGTGATTTGTTTTTACTTATGCTTTTTAACTGCTGCTCTATTCCGCGACATGAAATTTTCGTTTCGGCTTAGTTCGGGGGGTCGCCATGGCGACTGGACTGGCGCGCCAGTTCGATGCCGAGGGGAAACTAACGGGTGGTGAGAAGGGAGGACATCTAAAATGCCTCAGCACACTACTAAGTTTGACCATCGGCTCGTGGGTTTCATATTAGTTTTCAAATCCGTTTTCTATTCAAACTTCTGAGGAACGTCATATGACATAGCTGTAACCATTGCTAATGCAACAGAAGGCGAGCAGAATAAAGTAGGACTGTCATTTCACACCTCTTATGAAGAAATCGATGGTTTTTTCGATAACATTTGAGTGTCATATTGTACATAATGTAGTTTTTTTTCAAATAACCCCAGCCTCCTTTGTACCGGTAGTACACGATTTACTCACGCACTGCAAACGAAACATTAAATATACGTCAAATCGTATTTCAAGCAGAAGGAAGCGTCTAGTAATGACGACTCTATTGACAGAATCTAAGAGGTGCAACATGCTTCCTAAATGAAAAGTGAAAAGGTCGAATCATAAGTCCTCATTAGAGGCAAGAAAGGTTTTAAGTTCCATAGTATCAGGCTCAACTAGGTGGAAGCTGAATTTCGTAAATGAAATATTAACTTTGTTCCCCTCCACAGATTTATTTTCCTGGTACGACATGTTTCGACACATCGGTGTCATCATCAGGTACAAAGTTAAATACCATTTGCTCGTTTCTTCGAAATCCAATTCGAAAAGTTTCCATCGACTCATACTCCAACAGTCACCTCTCCTCTGTTTTTTCCCTTCCTGAACACCCAATACCCTTCGTGGTAGATATACGTATTGAGAAAATTGTATTTAATTTTGTACCTAATGATGGTACCGATTTGTCGAAACATGTCGTACCAAGGAAAATAAATCTGTGGAAGGAAACAAAGTTAATATTTCATTTAAGTAAGATTATTTTGGGGCTAAAGTATCTACCCTTATAGCGTGAAATTTCTGAAATCTATTCCTATTAAAAATACAAGTGGAACCATTCAATGCCATTAGCTGTCGCTTCCCCAGGAACACCACTCGTAAGTACTTGTGTTTGAAGGCACGACGACGAGGGCGCCTCTCATTGGCTGCCGTCGAAGGTCACGTGCCGACGCTCCCTCCGTGGGTCGCGTTCCTCCGCTCCCTTCGCGCTTCTTGCGCTTCGCCGCTCTTCTTCGCCGTTGCGCTGCGTTCGTTTACCGATATGTACTTCGCTGCAGACTCGCGCCGTCTTCCGCCCCGATCCTATCCCATCGCAGCCAGCGCGGCAACCAGCATCTGCTTCAATCCCACGCTCTTCTGGACCGAGGAATTCATTCTTCTTCCGGTTGGATGAATGCGAAAGAACGAGAGAGGCGATCGTTCCTGTGACATCGTTGCTTCCGCCAGCGGAGTTCGAGTCTCTTTTGTCTCCAGGTTTGTCGGAAGTCACGTCTTCTCTTCTATTCTGGCGAAACTCCTTCGCGGTTGGATGCGTTGCGCAATCAGTAAGAGGGCTGTCACTTCTTGTCAGGTGCACAGCAATCGCCGATCTCTCGTCTACAGCAACTGACAGCATTGGCGTCGGAGCCTACAAACTTCCGCCTGAAGTGGCCGCGTCGCGTGTTACCATTGAAGTTATTAATTTGCCTCTTGAGGAAAATTTAAAGATAGAAACTGCACGTTTTGTTTTTTTGTTTGTTTGAGGTAGCGTTCGTTGAAGGAGGATTCCAAAGAGTTCGAGGGTCCTTCACGGAAAGAGGGACATGGCGAATGAAGCGCTCCCCTCCCACATTTCAGAAGAAGTGGTTGCACGTCTCGCCCCACTGGAATCAGCATCACGCTAATGTGTCAGCCCCCCTTATCCTCTCATCCCTTCCCAATCCCCTAAACCAGCGTGAGGGTCATATACTTGTTGTTGAATCGTCTCTATTTTATGTGTACCTGATGATGCCGTAGCGGGTGAAACCGGTCGTGCCGTTGTAATGCACCTACATCTACAACATACACGGCAAGCCACCATAAAGGTGTGTGGCAGGGGGTGAATTCTCACCAAACATGCACTACATATCATGCATAAAAAAGAATTAGTATTTATATACTGTTCTAAACTTCACTATTTATAAAAAGATAAAAATATCAAACAAGCAAAAATAGCAAAAACAGGCTGTAATAAAAATATAAACTTTTAGTCTTTATATTAATCGACCTAGGTTTCGACAAATGTTTTCATTCTCAAGGTCGAATTGTCGAAATGTGTTGAAAAAAAATTTGCCGAAACCTAGGTCGTTTATTATAAGGTTGTGTGGAATAGACCAAAATTTGATATTTTAATTCGTTACCATGATTAGTGTAACTAAATTCCACGAAGTGACGCGTTCAAACCTATCTGGTATGCAAATATTCTCTCGACCAACGCCACCAAAAATTCAAATTAATTTGCTCGATGAGCTTCCAACGAGTAGGGAGAGGATTGTCGTCGTTATTAATGGTTTCTGGCAATCCTATTAAGGGCCGGCCAATTAAGAAATGACCCGGAGCTAAACCATCTCTTCCGAAGTGTCATCCGACCGGGGCGTGATAGGGCGCGAAGTATTGCACCAATTTTACAAAACAATGAATAAAGTTCTTCAAAATTCAGAATTTGACCCTGAACCACCCTACAAAGGTGATACTTCACCGATTTTATCCCAGCTTCCCAAAATCCCCCAATATGAGGAGCAGAAGGGGGGTTAAATTTCCAAATGATCCCTGATTCTGGAGAGAGAGAAGATAACGCCTCCTTATGCAAATCGGACATAATACGTATATAATTCTGACAGAAATTTATCCGCTCCAACGAAGTTGATGCAGTCAGAATATATAACAGAAGGAATGCCCCGACGGGAAATCCTATCTTTCAAAGTGAGAGAAATACGATTCAAGAGGCGTGACAGCAAAAATGCCACTAATAGTTCCAATTTAGGTATGGTAAGGGGAGGGGAGCTATCTTTGTCCTAGCAGCCAAAAAATTTAACCTTGGGTCCCTCACCTCTGACAGAGAGTAGATAAACTAAAGCACCATACCCAAGCTCAGAAGCGTCACAAAATCCTACTAATTGGTACTCCGGTCGGTTAGGAAGTGCAACGAACCGGGGAATGTGAATTTCCAACAAAATAGGAGTTTGGGATATAAATTCCCCCCATTTAAGGAGATATTCTTTGGGAAGAGGGTCATCCCAATCCATAATTAATGACCAGAGAGACTGCATTAAGCATTTAGCCCTAAAAACAACGGGAGATAAAGCCCCAATTGGATCGAAGATTCTTGCAATGTTAGAGAGAAGCATTCTTTTGGACGAGATATCAGAATCCAAATGAACATGATAGGAGAAAATATCAGATTTGGGTGACCAAAACATGCCCAAGACTTTCAAGGAAGTAACTTCGTCCCCCTCAAAATACGATGCAACCTCACGCTCGTCTTCCGGGAGATTACGCATTAACTCTAGAGAGAGTTGCTAGCCCATTTTCCCAAAGGGAAACCGCCTGAATTTAATAATTTAATGAGCTGAGTTTACAAAGTAAAGGCGTCTGATGTGGAATCAGGTCCTGTGACAATGTCATCGACATACGCATCTCTTAGCAGGGCTTCAGCGGCCAACGGAAAAGAACTCCCTTCATCATAGGCTAGTTGATTGAGAACGCGAATCGCCAAAAATGGAGAAGAAATCTGTGACTGTATTCAGTTCAAATTCCTTTATCGAATCACTGGAATTTTCTCGCCACAGGATGTGTTGAAACCTCCAATGATCGGGGTTTATTTGAATTTCGCGATACATCTTTACGATATCCGCTGTAAATACGATTTGGTGGACTCTAAATGTAATTAAGACGTCGAAGATATCCCTTTGGAGTTTAGGACCGGCGAGTAGGACATCATTTAACGATGTACCCGTGGAAGAACGCGCAGAGGCGTCAAATACAACCCTTAATTTCGAAGCTCCAGGCGTTGATTTAATTACAGAATGATGGGGAATATAGTAAGCGCCAGACTTGCTTCCGGCTGGGGACATGTGCGAAAGGCATTAGTTTTCTGACAAAAAACGACTATTCATCTTTTAACTGAGGCTTCCGGCGCAGTTTTTCCTCCATAGTCCTTCTCTGCTTCTCTTCTCTGCGCTTGGGCGTACGAGTCACCTAAAAGAGGAGGGAAGTTTCTAAAAAGGTAACGACACAGTATATCTGTCGTTTATACCCATTAAAACCCATTCAAAAATGGTATTAATGGCGGTTAAATCACGATTAGCGCATGTCCCACCAAGAAAAGCCTTTGGGAGAAGATCTCCTCCTAAAATTAAGTCAACCGGTGAGGGCGAGTCGAAAGACCTGTCCGCAAGGAACAGATGAGAAAAACGTTCTCGTAACGAATGTGGTAACGGTACCGGAGTGTACTTTCGTCAAGTGAGGAAGAATGACGGCTTTAGTCTTCAAGACTGGGGACGAAGCGTGTCTGGGTAATAGACTGATGCAAACACACCCTTCAGGTCGTTTCAGGGGAGTGTGAGATAACTAACACAAAGACCCATTATAAGCTGACACAAACAGATTGCGTTTGACAGCCGGCTGACCGCGGCGGATGAAATGGCAGTGACTTGTGATCCACAATCCAAGAGAACCCTAATTTGCTCCAGTTGACCTGTGGCATTTCGAATACGCACTACTGCTGTACCGAGAAGTACTATCTGCGAAGGTTCACATTCGACGCAGGGGGTGAGAGAGGAGTGCCCGATGACCTTGAGTCCGGCAGTGGAGGTGGGAACGACAGGCTCCGTGGAAGGACGAACGACTTGTCTCTGTAGAATTGGAGGAATGAAGTGTCGAATGATGAAATCGTCTACAAATCACAAAGCGCATCCTTTAGTTAAAACATCTTGGGGCCCAATGTCCAGGATTTAAACAATTAAGGCACGATTTTTTTGAACACACAAACTCAGTTCGCCAAACACTTGGAATATCCATTGCCAAATACTTGGAACATTGAAAAGGTGGGTGATTAAGAGTTGCACAAAATGCGGCGTTCAATGTGACATGAGTTACCCTCAATGTTAGGACGACTATCGCGAACAGAAACAGGCATCACCGCACGAGAAGACCGTGAAGTGACACGCGAAGAAGAAACAGCACCGACAGGCCCGGCAGATGTCAACATTACCTTAATACGTTTTTGGGCGACGTTGAGGAATTGAAGGACAGAAGGGAAGGGATCATCGTTAAGCGTCTCTTCAAAACGGGCCATGGTTTCTAGATCAACTACGCGAACACTCAGCCCAAACAGAATAAATTCACCTAAATTGCGAATATAGAGCGTGTTTAAGGCCGCATAGGTCTCCGAATATGAATTAACAAATTGCTGTAGACATGACAAGGACCCAGAGTTAATTGGAGAAAACTCCAACATCTTATCTAAATAATTAAATCCTAGGATTCTTGGATTATTCTAAGAACACAAAGTTCTTTCCAAGCTGACGCATAGTGAGCCTCACCGAATGGAACTGCAGCAATTAATGCGGCTGCTTTACCACGAAGAGCGGTCTTTAAATAAGAAAACTTCTCCACGTGTGAAATATCTTCTCTCTCGTGGACGACAGATTGAAAAAGATCGCGAAAAATTCCCACCCCAGAAAAACGCGGAACTTCAGTCATGGGAAGCCGGGATAGCCTACTTGTGACCGGAGAATTAGACTCCGCTACAGACTTGTTCGATGCGAATGAACTTGATTTTTCTAAAGCAGAGAGAAAGAAATAAAAGTTGTCCTCAACGCCTTCTGAAAGACCATAGTCCAAAGAAAAGACCTCCGGTTGATTGGCATTGAGGCAATACTCGAAAATAGTATCTTGAGCACTCTAAATATTTGGCTTAGGCATCCTGAATGTGAGCCCCACGACTGCGAAACATATCTAATGTGGGATGAACGGAGATTTCCGCTCCCGAATCGTTTAAATCTTTGGCTAACTTATATGCAACAGAAATCGTTGCATTAAACTGATCCCGCTTGAATCTAAGAAGCCTTATCTATATCTATATCTACGACATACCCTGCAAGCCACCTCGAGGGTGTGTGGCAGGGGGTGCATCCACACCATATATAATGACACAACAAACAAAAATGAACAACACAAAACAAACAGCACACCTTTAAAAGTAATTAGGGGAAAAAAGAAGAAAAAGAAGACTGTTAGTTAAGTTAGCTGTTAGTTAGTTAATTAAAAAAAAGTTAGCTGCGCGTCAAACTGCTCCCTCGTCAGAATTACCCTTTTCTTCGTTGCGTCCCTTCCGCCCGTATCAAGTAGTAGGGAAACGAAAAATAGAAACAAAAAAACACTCCTCGCAAATGAAAAATCACTCCCGGGTTTCGGCAGCAATAAATACACCCACTCGGGGCCGTCAACTGCCGCACCAATAAAAATTGAAAAGGAGGCAGGCCTCTACACAAGCCGGGTACTCCGAAATGAAAACCGGGTGGAAAAATAACGTGGGAGAGCAAAATAATAAAGGGGGAGTGATCGGACATTGGGCGCTTACCTGTCGTCTCTGGTTTCGCCCATTTCTGACGAGCGCTCGAGAAGTTCATCTTCGATTCATGTGCCGACTCGCCTGAGCCCACGACGGCTATGACTGTCCTATAGCCAAAGGCCGATTCCGCACTGCCTCCTATCCCGACTTCAGACGGACACACCGTAGCAGACGAAACCACGGTCGTATATACGACGAAACTCTCAGGACAGTCGAACATCGAAATAAAACAAATGATGGCCGGATTGCGCCTAAGGTGGGAGGGAGGGAGTTTTAAAATAGGGAAGGTAGGGAAGTTAGAAAGAAAGGCCTACCTCTACGAGTGGTGCCGACAGTAACTTTATAGATCAGCAAACTTTCCTTTTCAGCCTAACCTCGGCGCCACTTTCCAGGTGACCGTTCACCTCCTGCTTCACGCTCTAGTGGCGGCTCGGGTGGTCAGAGGCAGATGCAGGCGAATGGAACAATGGAAGGGAATCGTGCGCCGACGACTTTTCATTCGTGGTTCCCTATCTGTTAAGAATTGCTGGAAGGAAAAAGTCTCTCTTTAATAGAACAACGCAAAATAATGGTCAAATAATTTATAACGGGTTGTTCGCAAAAAAAAAGTTGGATATTCAGTGACTGCCAAAACAGAAGAACGATGATAATGGATTCTTCTTACGTAGGTGGTATTATCTCGTACTCGAGATCGTTAGAGTACAGAATATGAAATCACAAACAGTGATTAACAATACTTTTTCGGAAGTGCCTGATCGGACTGAGACCTCTTCGCCGATAGTTTCAGGCGTTCAATGTATAAAGGTTGCAACAAAATAGCTCCTTAGAACCGATATGATAATGCACTGACATCAGACGATGGAGAAAAGTCTTTATGCCATAAGAATGCCATCGGGACGAGCTGTGCACCTGCTTGGCCTCTGTTTCATTTCCTTCTGAATCATCGCGAAATGGTTGCGACAGTATTACCGATACGCCTTCAAATGAAGAGGGGTGTCCACAATTCACAATGCCTTCTTAGCAGGCCTTGGAACGATTTGGGACGAGACAAAACTTTCAGGACGAAAACATCTTTGGGATTAGACTGGACGGAAATCCTGGAGCGAGGAAATTGTGCTGGACGGAGAGAGAGAGACGGAAATATAAGGAGGAATATTATGTTGAAGAACGAGAGGAAAAGAAAATGTCAGGAGGAGGAAATATTAACGAGAAAAAATCAGCACAATAAATATTTTCATTATTAACCACGCCTAATCTGAGAAAAAGCATAATATTGATGGTTTCCGGCTCTACTTTGTGAGATTTCATTTCCACAATGAAAAGTAGTACTTTTTAACAATGTAACTCTTTGTCTTTGTAATTCAATTTGTAACAATTTCACAGAAATGTTAATGTCCACGACCGGTTTCGTCGAAGATTCATCAGGCCATTAAAATTTCTGTAAAATTGTCACAAAGTTGCACTTTACATTGTGTAAAAGAGAATAAGCCGTTGGGCCAGCTTCAGACAAACAGCGGAAATGTAAACGACATCTGAATTAAAGATGAATTTATCGCGCAGCTTTCTTGTCATGCACGAAAAAGCTGACATTTATTTCATTAGATCTTTAATAATTCAAGAGTTGTGCTCAATTATTCATAAATTTCATATTTTTATAATCCAAAACCATTCTTTGTGAAAGTATGATTCAGAAAAAAAAGAATGGTTGAGTTTGCTTTCAATTAGCATCACAATAAAACTTATTTCACTGTTTTCGAAAATTTGAATGAGTGTTTCTACCTAAGTAATGGAAAGAATAAACTGAATAATTTTGACAAAAGAACATAATTATTCCTCGATTATCATTAGGTTGGGTGCTCTAAAACGGAATACTACATCCGTAATGTGGAATGCTACAGCTAAGGAAAGTGCGAGAGACAACTGAAAGGGATTCCAATCTCTCTCTTAAAGTCGCTCTCGAAACTTACTTATATACTCAGTTGGCTACGACAATGATCTTGCAGTTTTTTATTGTAAAATGAAAACAATCAGTCAGTAACTTAATGAATTCCGAAATGAAGATAACTATTCAAGAATGAAACAATGGTGTCAAACGTTGAAGCAGCGAATGAAACTGGAGGTGGCAAATTTTTCGGTGCTGCAATGCTGCTACTGCACGGATACATGTCAGGTATAAGTCACGTACAACTAGGTGACCAGTGTCTACTTTGTCACGAGGTGATTACTGGTTGCAAAAGAATTTCTCCAAAAATTTCTGCATTTTCCCCAGCATGCACGGTTTAGTAATGTCAAAACATATTTCATTCTCTCCAGACCACTCTAACAGTATTTCACCAACCTTTGCTCTGTTGGCTTCTATGTTCTCTTATGGTACGCGGGAAATATGAAATTTTGAATCTGTCTCTTTAATATTATTTATACGGTTAAATCTAGCACAATACGTAGAAGATTTTAATATACTTATATCAAACATCTTCAGCAAACCTAATCGTTGTAAATTTTTGCAAGATATTTAATCGATTTTAATAGGTATTATTAATACACTCGATACAATTAATTAACAGTATCGGTGCGACACTGTCAATTAATTGTATCGAGTAAAACCTACTATCTAATAATGGCTCCCTACCTATTTCTTCCATTAACACTGATGCACTCCTAAACCTATCGTAATACCTTTTATCGAACCTAGCTGCTCTACGCTGCACACTTTCTAGTTTTGTATTCGGATCCCATACACTGGCTACATATTCTACGTGGGGTCTAACTAATGAAAAGTAACAATCATAGCCTGTCTTCAGGTCACATTTTCCTAGAGCTCTTCGAATAATCCCCGGCTTTCTCTTGGCACGGCTACACAATTCCCGGATTGTGTTGGACTTGATACCATCTGTAACAACCCTCTGCTCTTGCCCACTTAAGTGTACCTTAATCCAACATATAACGTCCTCATTAATAACAAAGCTCTCTAACTTCGAGATTGATTTATCATGAGGAACTTTATCAAATGCCTTTTTAGAGTCTAAGAATATAGCATCACTTCAGTACTGCTTTCGCCGTGGACTAAAATATCGTGTACGAATAAAGCTAATTGTGTCTCGTAAGATCTACCTTTTCGGAACCCATGCTGGCTGTTTATGAGTAATCCCTGACTATCCAAGTGGCCCATGATCGGACTGACTACTATGTGCTCAAATACTCTTCAGGTGATAATTGGAATGAACGTGATGAATCACGAAAAAAAGTGATTAAAATAAGCAAATAAAATCCACCCAAGGAGAACGCAGCAGAGAAACATTGCGGTCTACCCGGAAGGATCGCCCCACTTGCCACGTAATTAACACAAGAGGGAAGCCAAGTTAAAAACAGTGGGAGAAGTGCTGCGAATCCGTATCAACATTCGCAGAAACTGTAATTCTTGGTCATTTTCCCATAATGGGATTTTTATCCTTTATCATTGGAATCACCCTCTCAGACTTAATTTTCTTTTGGTATTTGTATTCGTTCCCCTCAATCATACGAGTAAAACAAACACGGATTTCCCATTTAAAATCATCCCTCTCTCTTAAAATTATGTGACGAGTTTAATACTAACAAAAATCTATTTCAAAATTTAACTTTTCTTAGACTGCTCATAGAGAAGATAATGGAGAAGAACAAGCCGACGTTCATTGCATTTGTGGATTTAGAGAAGGCTTTTGCCAACGTGGATTGGGATTTAATGCTTGGAATTCTGAAGGGAATTGGAGTGTCATACAATGACCGAAGAATTATACACAGTCTGTATAAAAATCAAGTAGCTGTGATTAAATCTAGACCCAGCTGTGAAGAAGCAAGAATAAGGAAAGGAGTGAGACAAGGCTGTGAACCTTTTCCCGTAATTTTTAATGTTTACATCAAGAGAGCCATCAATGAAGTCAAGGAGAAGTCTTCTGGAGTGGCTATCCACGGAGAAAAATAAGCATGCTGCGATTCGCTGATGACATAACACTCGTTGCAGAGACAGAGAAGGAGCTGAATAAGATGTTAGCAACAATGGAAAGGACAATGGCCAAATATCAGCTGAAGATAAATAAGAAGAAGACTAAGATATTGGTGGGCAGCAAGAAAGAAGAGGCCAAAACCAATGTCAATCTAGGTAAACAAAAACTTGAAGAGGTGAAAGAGTTCTGCTACCTGGGAAGCCGAGTAACCAACGATGGACGAAGCAAGAAAGAAATAGTGAGTAGAATAGCCCAGGCAAAGAGGGCATTCTATCAAAAGAAGAATCTGCTTACAGCAGGAAATACAAAGGTTGAAGTAAGGAAACAGTTTATCAGAACATACATCTGGAGCATGTTTCTTTACGGCATAGAGGCATGGACGATGAGAGCAGCGGAGAAGAAAAGGGTGGATGCATTCGAAATGTGGTGCTACAGAAGGATGCTGAAGATTAAATGGATCGACCGAGTAAGTAACGAGGAAGTCCTACGAAGAGTAGGAGAAAAGAGAAGCCTGCTGAAAACTCTAATAAGAAGAAGGGACAACTTAATCGGCCACATCCTGAGACATGATGGCCTGATGAAGACAATCGTCGAGGGAAAAGTGAACGGGAAGATTGGAAAAGGCAGGCCTCGTATGAGATACATGGAGAAAGTTGTGAAGGATATGAAAGAGAGTAACTACGTCAATATGAAGAGGTTGGCCGATAGAAGATTCGAGTGGAAAGCTGCGTCAAACAAAACCTAGGATTGCTGACCAATGATGATGATGATGGCTATGAGTGAAAATCGTCCACCATGTTTTTCTTGTGAATCATTTATTTGGTAGGAAAATTTAATTTTTTAATAAATGTGAGAAGCTACCTAAATATTTTTAATCACCAGTTCAAAAGAAAAACATCGCCACTTAAGGCACAAACGCAACTTCTTAAGACAACCAGTCTACAATCACTTAAATTAAGAGTAAAAATGTGATTATCGGCCACAATGCCCGGCCATCGCTGCGCTAAAAATAGGTGACCAGGGGGGGATGTGGACCGTTGGCCTTCCGGCTGTGGATAAAATCGTAGAGAGGATTACTCACCGCTCTTTGAATCGAGAGGCCCTTCTTTGGGGCCCGCAGCTCCTTGGAAACCTGACTCAGCCTCGCCTTTTGTGCCGCTGGACCACAACGGCGGACGAGAAGCAGCCCTTATAAATCCTCCCCAAATGCGACTTTGGAATTATCCACGGTAGCGTAATCCGCGCAATGGCCCCTCGTCCGATCACCAGTTGAAATATTTCCTCCCTAATCATTTAACACCACTCCTCTTGTGAATGTCCGATTGTTCGGGCACGTAGGCTTTTACGAGTCAGTCCGCGTTTTCGTACTTTTGAGCATTCTGTCTGATCTGTCACACCTGTGCATAAATCTGAGTGTGAGGGTAGGGGAGTCGCAAACTGGCGCTATGTGCGCTCAAATTCTAAGAAAAATAAGGAACAACTAGCGGGGCCAACGTTGGAGTAAATCTCTTTTGCAGGTACGAAGACGTTCAAAGTAAATTGAGCGCGTTACGTTGCGCTAGACATCAAACTTGAAATTAGAATGAATGGGATTGGGGTGGAGATTTTTCGATTAATTTTTCACGTATCTTGAAAGGCAATATCCTATGTCACAGCAACTGAGGAGAAAACTTATAATGAGAGAAGAAGTGGAGAAAGAAAAAGACTGACAATTTTCCACAAGAATAAGGATTTTACTTGACCGGTTTCGGTGTACAACACCATCTTTAGGTCACGGTGTACAACACCTGAAGATGGCGTTCTACACCGAAACCGGTCAAGTAAAATCCTTATTCTTGTGGAAAATTGCCAGTCTTTTTCTTTCGCTATGACATTCCACCAAATCAAGCCTGAAACAACTACCTTTAGACGAAGTGGATATTCAAATTAGTGCTGACAGGAGACTTTATACCCACACCATTAATTGTTTTATACACATTTGTGAAACATTTTTGTGTTAACCAAAGTACTCAGGCACGTGAACCTCCTTTCCACCTAGACTCTGTTGCACAGTTCCTGAGTGCTAGCTAAGTACATATCCCCTGCCATTACACTTACAGCTATGACTTGCAGGACACCTTGCGCATACGTTTTCCTCTAGAGTAGACACCGGTTTAAAGGAGCTCAAAATGCTTGGGTCTCTCCTAGCCTTGACTTGGTCATTGGCTCAATCATGAGAAGAAGACATCATTATCGATCCCTTGAAGGATTCCGAGCCCGCAGCTCTGAGGACTTGAAGGGTGAGAGCTCACAATGTCGAGCAATGGAAACCCAATCTGGGGAATAGAGGAGGGGGGCTCTCCTCCTCCCCCCCCCCCCCCCTCGCCAAGAACAGGGTTTGTACAAAGACAGTGCTGCATCTAAAGGATGGGAGACACAACCAACGAACACGGGGTGTCGTAAAACGTGAAGAGATGGGAGGGAGAACGGATTTCACGACTTTTATTTTGTAATGAATGAAGTTACAGTTATTTGAAATTATTGCGCTTTAGTGGGAAATAACAAGGCAATAACTTGTTAGGTCTCACTAAATGACTTTAAAACTCACTTAATGACATTATAAAGCTTGTTTGCAGGGATGTGAGATATGCTGTTTTGAATATCGCACGACGATATCATTCTGATATCGCAGATTCTCCAATATATCGGTTTTGCGATATAAATAGGAAATATCGTGACATGGATATATCGGGATATCGGATATCGACTTATAATATAACAACTAAAGGCGAAAGAGCATATAATTTTAGATAATGGAGGTTCTTTTCAATTCTTTGATACGGCCCATATGAGCTGAAATGTAACCATTTTTCCTTGGTCGAAGAGCGGTGAAAATTTTTGAAATTCCGAATTATGGTTTAAAAACAACTTTATAAACAAATTTGAACTTTTCTTGTTGAATTCGAGTTTTCAGTGATGAAATCGTACCATGGTCATTCCATTCTCTACATCCAAATTTTATGATAAAAAAGTTAGTTAATAACAATAACAAATTAGACAACTTCAAATATGTAATTAACGATTGAGGAAGTGTAACATTTTATAAGGAAGAGACCGTTTATAGCACTTCAATCCGATCAACCATTACCGAGAAATTGCGCTAAATGGAGACATTATTAAGGGTGACAGAAGAAATCACCGGGATCAGGATATCGTTATATCGGGATATCGGTATATCGTCATATCGGGATATCGACATATCGGATATCGACATATCGGATATCGACATATCGGATATCGACATATCGGATATCGACATATCGGGATATCGACATATCGTGATATTGCGTTTCGAAATATCGACTCCCGATATCAAGAGCATATCGAGTATCGTCGACGATATATCGTGGTATCGCACAGCCCTACTTGTTTGCGATTGTTGCGAAGAATGGCAAAGAAAGGAGGCCTCGTGTGAGATATATGGAACAAATGATGGAGGATGTGAAAGAGAAGGAATACGGAAAAATTTGAAGAGATTAGCCGATAGAAGAACTCAGTGGAGAGCTGCGTCAAACCAATATGAGGATTGATGACTGATAATGATGATGACCACAAGTGCAGGAAACTAATGAAATTGAAGTTACAAATGCTTGTCATTAACACCTCCGCTGTTCCTCTTGTATCAAGCTTTTCCCAAGATTATCAAGGGAAGAAACTATTGTACGTGAGCATGTGGATCTCTAAGTCTTTCCTAAGATTTGTCGTTACTTAATAATTGACCCTCGACGGACCCTCTGGGTGAGCTCTAACAATACTTTATCTGTCGAAATGTATGAATCGCCTCAATAGCAAGAAATCGGTCACTTTATCTGCCAGCAGATGCGAACCACTCACTCAGACTCATCGGCAACAAATTGTCCACCACATATATTCTCCTTGTGTGATAGCTCAAAGCCCAGTAGCAACCAAACCCACAAAGATTATATTAATTGCCTATTTAGAACCTCACAGCGTAGTCAAATCTCGAATATACAAAATAACACATCTCTCGCAAGTAGATCGGTTGGAGTCTGACACGAGCTGACGAAGACTATGGCGAGTTAAATACTGATATCACTTCGTAGCGAGTAACAATTCAGTCATTTAATGAATAAAATATTTCCATAGACACGAATGGACGTTTCGCTGCTACAAATAGACCATTAAATATGGAAGCCACAAGGAAAAGGGCACGTGAGTGTAGGAGGAAGTTAAGGCAGCATTTCTTTGCACGATGTTCTTTTGGGCGCTGAACGGAGCAGCAGATACTAGTGAGGATTGACGTTCTCAAAGAATCGAATGCGCATTACACATGCTTATTAGAAAAATCCTGCATTTCGCACGTAAAAATATTTTGTAAAAATGTATTCGTGTTATAATCGGACAATTAAGGCAAAAAAGACATCGCGTTCATTGCAGGGAGGGTTGACTTGAGAGATGGCTGGAGGGTAGTAGGGTGGGTGACGAGTGGCGAACACATGATTCTGTGTCTGCCAGCGGCCTTCTTCGCCCTGCTCTCTTCTCTTGATCTGCTCGTCGGGGCGTATGTCATTGCTGTACACTGGGACTAGAAACTTCCGAAGTCTGCGTTCATACTTTGTTTCTTTACTCATCAATTCATTTATAACCAAGTTTATGAGGTAGTTCAATAGACAGCTCAGACAACCAATTATTCATTCAAACCAAGGTTTTTATGTGTCTGGTAGTAACGGGAAAAACTAAAATTTGGGGGCCTCTATGCTGAAAGCGGGGCCTGGGACCCTTAGCCTCTGCCTTCGAAGACACTGGATTTCTTTCCGTCTCGCTTCTGGCTCTGCGTTCCCTGGGGTGCGCTGCTTCGTTGCTCAGCCGTCGTCTCCGATTTTGGACTAGAATCTACTCCATTGGCAAAATATTTTCGCTATTTTACCCATTTCCGCCCAGAGAAAATTTTGTTTGCCATTTTGAAGATTTTTTGGTATTTTACTCACATGGTCACCTAAAGTACTGATGCAAAATATTTTGGTGATATATCAAGTCGTTTCCAGAGAATGACCCGTAGCCATGTGGCTACGCTGTATGGCGGTAATGGGGTCAATATCTCGCGTGCTGCGATTTCCAGATGTATGTCCAAAAAAACAATGAAAGGTCTGCGCAAACATAGTTTGGTACTTAGAGGTAAGTAAAACATTACAGTTTCCATACAAATCTTTAATTTCTTCAATCAATTGCATCTTATGGCAAAATAATAAGAACGTTAGTCTTTTGTTACCAGGACAGTAGTAAGATAACTTTTTACTCATATGCCTTAATTTGATGGAATATTTTGCAAAACTGAACGTACACAAAATAAGTCTTCCACTGAGCTACTTTAGATACAATAAGAACAGTATATTTATAGGAACTATGTCTCAGTACAGGCCTTAGAAATAGGCCTATTTCTAAGGCCTGCACTGAGACATAGACCTAGGCTTATGGCAATATCCTACTATCACATATAAGCTTGTTCGTTTGAATAAAGTAGTAATCAAAATTAACTTAGGTACATCTCACTACAAAAACTTCCGCAAATTGAGCAATGAAACACATCGAAAAAGTTTGTCTCAGTACTTGCCCAATATTTAGGAACTTTTAGTAAAATAGCCTGTAAAAGTGAAATAAATGTCTAATGCCAGAAAATCGAAGCTATCTTTTAAAAACACGGATTAAAAAAAGCATTTCCCAAGTTTTTGCGCAGCAGTTTTGAGTTACTTCGTATGATAACTTTGAAGCTTGGAAGGCAGATTCCAAGGAGACATTTAGAACAAGAATTTCACACTAGACTGATAAGAGTACTCGCCAGCAGACCGTAACCTCCCGTTGTCCGTTTTCTGAGCGATGAAGTGATCCAAACAGTCAAAATGGAAGATTGTGAGTGGAATCGCCAACCGTCAAACTACGACCAGGCTTTCCCCGACTTTCTGTTTTTTATAGCACAAAGTGAGTCTGCACAATGGTACATAGAATTTCAATTTTTGGCTCATTTCTGCCTGATCGTATACAAGCGTTGAGGACACTTGCACCAAGCAGCCAAAACAAATAACGGCCACCGCCATTTTTCGGCACCGTGGATAGCAATGTCATGGCCCATCAAGTCACTTCCATCCATTCCGCGGTTGTACTTTTCAGTGAGATGTGGTTTTTGTGCAATTGTGTCTTTTTGTGCTTTTTCAGTGCCTTTGTTCCTTATTCATTTTCATGATCGCAGATTGGTCTCCTTCGAAATGAGAGTTTAGCTTATTTTTTTCCTTTTCGCAGAGTTTCATGTTCATAATCGACGACTTCGGAGTTTGCACCACCAGAAACGTGCTCTGGGTCATCTTCCTCTTTTTATACAGCAAATTTTGCAAACTGGAATGGAGCGTGAGCTCTAAAAGGACGACCTGAAAGACTATCAGCAAATCTACCTGTATTATATCACGGAATTCTTTGACGAAATGCTCCTTATTTCTGGATGTTTAATGTAAAGGCCTTGTATCAGTGTCATCCTCCAAAATTTCTAAGATATCTCGAACTGTCAGATTCATGGGAGAAATATGAGAAACCAAATGTATATATTACTACTTAAATACCTTTATTTATTTATTTAAACACGTTATCCACAATTAAAAATGCCTAAAATCCGGTAACCCTAATGAAATAATTGAATTTGGCAACTTGCGTGAAATGACCCCGTAACCTCCCAGCATAGCCATATGGATAGGGCGGTATTTACTCTACTACAAAAATCGTACCATGAAAAAATCACGCAAAGGAAAGTGAGCACATGACGCCCCTATCCTTTAGAAACAAAGGAAACCTATTTTTAGTTCACAACCACAGGTTGCACAGCAAAAAGTTACATATTTACCTCCAGCTGGCAGCCATTTTGCTCCTCTGATGCGCACACGATATTTCACGCACCTAGATTCTTGCCCCGACCAGCTTCTAAAAAAAATAACACTTGGATCTGGTGATCGTGACCTTCAACTATGGAGTTTTGACAAGTTCATTAGAATAAAGTTTACAGTTCATCCTACAGAGCGTTATGCAATCGGCGCGTCAAGGTTTAGCCATATGGCTACGGTGGGCGGAAATGGGTTAATATATATAATATATTCGCTATGTCGCAATTTCCAATGGGGGCGTTTACTCGGAACCAAAATCGCGATTTTGTGCACGAAATTGTTAGATGGATACGAAAAAAGAATTTTAGAGAAAAAATTAATCTTATAACCACAACCAATCGCTCATAAATCAAAAATTAAAATAAGCAAAAGGTGACGCCCAAAGAAGCTGCTGTGATAACATTGACGTCATTTTTCTCACGTCCTTGACTGCTTTTAGGGGAAGGGAAGGGAGTGGATGGGGGATTCTCGAAAGGTCTGCTCGCACAGCTCCTGTCGCAACTGTCCTATTGGCTGAGTCAGCTGTGTCCCCCCATTGCGATAAGGCAAAGTAGCTTCGCGGGCTCAGTTGTGATTGGACGAATTCAATGTACGTCAGAGGTTACACCACGCCCACATTTCCGAAGGGTTAAAAACATCAGTTTTTTACCGCTTATAACTCGAGCAATAATTGACGGATCAAAAAACGGAAAAATAGGGATCTTTTTCTTTACAAACTCTATCATATTCGGCAATAAAAACAATATGGTAAACGACCCTATTGGGGCATATGGTTATTTACAGCCACAATCCTTTAAAAAGTGGCCTTGGTTAAAGCAAGCTAGACAGCACCCTTTCCATTTCACCACTCTCATACGGGAACCCACGGGCAATTTCAAAAATTCCCTGCAATTTTCCAAAGAATGCGGCAATTAACAATTTGGACAATATTTCTGGACCCTTGCACTATCCGTATTAAAGAATTCAGGAGGGCCATCGCTGTTCATTATTTAAAATTAGGGAATGGAAAGAAACAAGAAAGAGGAAGGCCATTGAACCTGCCTTCAACTTCCAGAGTCAGCGTTTCTGATGGCGTAAGATGTGATGGAGAAGATCATATTATTGATAAAAGGGACAAACAAAGGCGTTGTCAATATAAATGTTGTACCGGCAAACCTCTAACGTATTGCAGAAAGTGTGGAGTCACGTTGTGTATTGGATGTTTCCCATTGTATCCAAGAAGTAGGTGGAATGTACCAAATTATATGAATGTAAAAAGGGATTATTGTATGAATATAGGTATACAGTGGCAACTGGATAAAAGGGTGGTATTGTATGAACGTTATGGTGCATTTTCTCACTGAGTTAAGTTTTGGGAACTTTCTTAACGCATAACAAAATTAGGGCTCATCATTATTTCCAAGTAATTGCATCTGAAAGGCAATTTTAGTTGTGCAAAGTTGTAATCGCTCTTTGAGTTTAACTTACAGTATTTATGATGAAAATGTAATTATTAGTTAAAATCCTAAAATCAACAGATATGTAACAAAATGTTTTATGAAAACTGGATATATGCATGTAATAAATATTTCCACTGATAAAAAAGCTTTTTTTGCTGTAAACGCCCAGCGTCCTAGCAATAGGACAGCTGATTTCACAAAAACTGTAAAATATATTACCAAAATAAATATAACAATGGTTGCCAAAATATGTGTTTATTGTAAAAATCTTTGAATAATTTCCAGGAAAATAATTTGGGCGTTAAAGGGTTAACAACCATACTCGTAGTTTTTCTAAATGATTGTGATGGCTTATTATGCACTCCAGTTTCCGTCTGGAACGATGATGATGCTTCCAAAATTTTGGCTTCCTCATTCAAAAAAATCAAGAAATTTGTAAAGACAACTTTTAATGCTATCTTTTCCCGTCGCTCCCGCAGTACGGAGTTCCGTTTGCGACGCAACAAAAGAGCATCGGGACCGACCAACTGTCAGCATTGTGCCCCACAACGCACCCACATACCTACCTACATCAATGCACAGCTACTTACAAAAAATTCGTACCACTTCCCGACGCAACCCGGCCAACAGGCCTTTAAAATCGGCGATGAGAACACACTGTCGCTGTATTCGGCTGCCGAACGCAGTTACGTCGGACTGGCGATCTCGGAAGGAGACGCGCCCGAGCGAAACGTGAGCTGGAGAAACCAAATACTTGATACTGGAAGCTCACAGGCGAGGAGGGTTTCCTAACCCCGAAAAACAAAAGCTGAGCACATGATACTTGATATGATACTTGCAGGGTATCGCGTAGATGTAAATGATGTTGCTATGCGCTCAAAATGCACCGTTCCGATTTGAGCGAGAACCTGCCTTGCCATCCATCAATCTCGTTCCCAGCTGAGCGTGTGGTGTTAGCGGCGAAGTGTGTGTTTTTGGGAGGAAAAGTAAGCCGATGAATCACGGTGCGTGCTAGTTACGCTAGAGGAATGCCGCAGTTGACACCCAACTGTCGACCAAAATATTACGTGCACTCGAGTTTGAAAGGAGTTCACACGTATCCAAAATAACTACAGAAATTTTAATCACATCGTATTTTTTATAATTTAATTCTAGGTTAATTGTGCGCTTTAATTTCCTTTATTATATTTTTGTATTTCTAATTCATATATTATTTTGTATTTTTGTATTCTAAAAGAGGGGAGCTACGTCAATATGAAGAGGTTGGCCGATAGAAGAATCGAGTGGAGGGCTGCGTCGCTAAGCAACATTAGGATTGTTGACCCCATGATGATGATGAAGTTTGAATGGAAAAAGTGACGTTTTATTACGTGTTCAACTTCTACGCTGAGTTTAAAAGCCTATTTCTCAAAAACAGTTCAAATTATTTAATCCAAATTTTAAACAATATAAACAAGAATGTATTAGGCGTTTTCTATTATTTCAGAATTTTATCTGTCCAAGAAATGATACTGAAGTCATTTTTATCAGAAACGTTTTTCTCGGCTCTGGGTGGTCGGAAAAATGCTATTTTAATGACCTTGCAATTCTTAGATATCCTAATGTTAAAATACATTGTTTGTTAAGAACGTAATTTAATCAACTAATTTTATATCAGTTTATATTTGTATGGGATAGAGTGAGACAAGTCTTTCGGCTTTCCAAGCAACAAATAACCGCTGAACCGTCTCATTCTAAGCCATAAATGCAAACTAATATGCAATTATTTGATTCAATTACGTCCTCAACAACATTGTACTAAAGCATTAGGATATCTAAGGTTTGTAACGCAATTAAATTTGCATTTTTTCGACCTCCTAGAGCGGAGAAAAACGCTTCTGATAGAAAATGATTACAGTATCATTTCTTTTTCAGATTTTCTATTTTTCTTTTTCTAAACATTATAGAAAACGCATAAAACATTTTTGTTTATATAGAATAAAAATTTGGGTTAAATAATCTGAAGGGTTTTTGATAAATGCATTTTTAAATTTATTAGCGTAGGATTAAACGACAAAAAATAATATTATTAAATTTTTTGTAGTTATTTTGGTAGCTTCATAGACACCCTTCAAACTCGAGTGCGCATAATATTTTGGTGGACAGTAGGTGGAGAAACCGAGTGGTAGGAATGCTAACGGCAAATATGCCAGTTCGGGAGAGTGCACGTAAATTGAATGTATCCCGCATGCCAATTATTAATTTGAAGAAAAAGTGGGAGGAACCCCATTAGTTTTCCAGGAAGGCGGGTTCAGGGAAACCTAAAGTCAACACTCAAAAAGACGCGTGCGCAGTGGACCAAGTAAGGGCAAATACTTTTTCGACTGCCGAAGAGACATCATCTACATAATACCCTGCAAGCCACCATAAAGGTGTGTGGCAGGGCGTGAATTCTCACCAAACATGCACTACATTTCATTCATAAAAAAGGATTAGATTTATATACTGTTCTAAACTACACTATTTGAAAAAAGATAAAAATAGCTAAGTAAACATGCAAAAGAATGCTGTTCGTGTTCAGAAATGTCCACAGACCGTGCGTCGGAAGATGCAATGCGCAGGACTTGAGGTAAGTGTGAAGGACTTTCTTACAAATGCTCACAAAGTTGCACGCCTGGATTTCTTTCATTTCTTGTTTTTTCATTTTTTGTCATCTTTCATATCGTAAACATTACGGAGTGATTCCGAAAAATATCTTCCTTGCGTAATGAAACAATGAAAAATAATTTAAAATGATACGCATTCACTTTATTTTCGGGAACTGGTGAGTTGCAGCCCAGAAAAAAACTCCACGGTGTTATGCCCATGTTCTACTGTCGTGTCTGAAAAAAGATAAATGTTCTCCGCAGTGTCAATGAAAGCTCGTTAAGGAAAATGTGTATGATTCAGATCTAGGAATATAAAATTCTCGATGTGTGGCATTACCCTTCATAGAAGAAAAATATATTATATTATTTATTTTCGATTGAAAGTTTTTGTTTTAATAAAGTTGAAAAATATAATCGTATTATTTAGGAAGAATATAAAAGTATCGCTGATGTGTCGAGACCTGATTCACTTAAACTGTTTCGAGGACTCTTCGTCACCTTCAAACTAAGTCAATTTTAGCCAGGAAAGATATTTAATACTAAAGCATAATTTTCCAATAACGGCAAGTGCTCGCGGCTGAGCTTAAAGCCACCGAGTGCGTCCATCGGGTTGCGGATGGTGGGTCGACCTCTAGATATAGAGGTTAGCTGCGAGATAAGCGAGTTTATTCGTCGAATAAGCAGTCGTGGACAAAAAGCGATGGCATTCCGAGGGGGTATTGGTCTATCCCTGGGTAAGATAGGCCTCTAAATAATACAGAACCTGTGAAGATGCCGTGACTTGGCGACGGGAGGCCGCCAATAATTACGCTTCTCATCACCCGGAGGAGAGGGCAGCAGCTCTTCTTCACATGAGTGAAGGTGGAGACCACAGTGGTCGGTACAGCGACACTCATTTCACTACAGGCGTGGTAACATTAACTTTGACGGCTGTAGTACTGCGATGTGGAAGACAAGGGGAAACCACCACATTACTATCCCGAGGAGTCGCAGCTACTCCACTCTTTTCTTTATTATCTAGACGTGATGGCACCCTCTCGAGTAAAATATTCCGGAGGTAAAATAGTCCCCCATTCGGATCTCCGGGCGGGGACTACCCGAGAGAGTACATCAGTCAAATGTGATACACTTTTTAGGGTAGGAACATGGAACGTGAGATAGCTGCGGACCTGTGGAAGACTGGAGAACCTGAAGGTAGAAATGCGAAGAATGGACCTCGACGTATTAGGAATCAGCGAAATGAAGTGGCCCGAAGAAGGAGACTTTTGGAGTGGAAGCTACAGGATTATACATACAGGATCATTAAATGGTAATGCTGGAGTAGGGATCATGCTCAGAAAGAGTGCCGGAATGCGTGTGAAGAGCTTCCTGCAGTACAATGAAAGGATAATAATGGTGAAGATCGAGACCAAACTTGTAGATACCGTGGTGGTGCAGGTTTACATGCCTACGACTGACTATGAAGATGAAGAAGTGGAAGACGTCTACGAAGATATCACGGAAGTTATAAAACAGGTAAGAGGAGAAGAAAACCTTATTATTTTAGGAGACTGGAACGCTATTGTCGGCGAAGGTCAAGATGGAAGAATAACTGGAAAATACGGATTGGGAAACCGAAACGAAAGAGGAGAGAGGCTGCTGGAGTTCTGCACTCAACATAAGTTAGTGGTTGCCAACACATTGTTTAAAAATCACAACCGAAGAAGATATACATGGAAAATGCCAGGAGACAGAAGAAGATGCCAAATAGACTACATTTTAGTGAAGCAGAGATTTAGAAACCAAGTGAAGGACTGCAAAAGCTACCCTGGGGCAGACATCGACAGTGACCACAATTTAGTGATGATGAAATGCCATCTAAAATTCAAGAAATTGAAGAAAACAAAGAAGAATATATGGCACGTAGAAAAACTAAAGGAGGCTCAACATCAGCTGGCATTTCAAAAAGCAGTGGGAAACAACACAGGAGAGAACCTGAATGAGAAATCGGTGGAAGAGCGTTGGGAAAACTTTAAATGTGGACTACAGGAAGCCGCAAAAGAAGTTCTTGGAAGAAAAAAAGTTGCCAAGAAGAAGCCATGGATCACGGTGGAAGTCTTAGAATTGATTGAAGAAAGAAGAAAGTACAAAAATGCGAAAACTGAAGAAGGGCAGCTCTGCTACAAAAGAATAAGGAACGAAATAAGTCGCAAAGCAAGGAAAGGTGGAAGCGGCCTACAGCATATTGAGGAACCACTTCAAGGAACGGAGCGCAAGATGCAATGCCATAAGGGACAAGAATGGAGAAATTTTGATTGAAAATGAGGACAAAGTGAAGAGATGGAAAGAATATCTGGAAGAGTTATTCATCGGAAACAATCACAGCATAAAAGCTATAGAAGAGGAAAATGAAGTGGAAAAAGATGATATGGGGGCATCAATATTAAGATCGGAATTCGACGCTGCAGTAAGGGATCTTCGGATGAATAAGGCCTCAGGTATTGATGATGTCCCTGCAGAACTAATTAAAAATGCAGGAGAGAAGACATTTCATTATTATTATATTATAGAGATTTTGTAGAGATGAATATATCAATATTATATTCATCTCTACAAAACCATCTGTGACATGTATTCAACAGGAGAAATTCCAAGTGACTTCGAGAAAAACATCATCATTCCTATTCCCAAGAAGAAGAGAGCGGAGAAATGCGAAAATTTTAGGACTATAAGCCTGACGACACATGCATCAAAGATACTGACCAGGATCATCTACAGAAGAATAGAACGAAAAGCAGAGGAGTTCCTGGATGAAGATCAATTCGGATTCAGGAAAAGTAAGGGTACAAGGGAAGTAATATTGGCTCTTAGGCTTCTTATAGAGAAGAGAATGGAGAAGAACAAACCGACGTTCATTGCATTTGTGGATTTAGAGAAGGCCTTTGACAACGTGGATTGGGATTCAATGCTTGGAATCCTGAAGGGAATTGGAGTGTCCTACAATGACCGAAGAATTATACACAGCCTGTACAAAAACCAAGTTGCTGTAATTAAATCTGGACCCAGCTGTGAAGAGGCGAGAATAAGGAAAGGAGTGAGACAAGGCTGCGCACTGTCTCCCATAATTTTTAATGCTTACATCGAGAGAGCCATAAATGAAGTCAAGGAGAAGTGTTCTGGAGTGAACATCCACGGAGAAACAATCAGTATGCTGCGATTCGCTGATGACATAGCTCTCATAGCAGAGACAGAGAAGGAGTTGAATAAGATGCTAACAACCATGGAAAGGACTATGGCCAGATATCAGCTGAAGATAAATAAGAAGAAGACTAAGATATTGGTGTGTAGCAAAAGAGAAGAGGCCAAAACCAACGTTAAACTAGGAAAACAGAACCTGGAAGAGGTGAAAGAGTTCTGTTACCTGGGAAGCAGAGTAACCAACGATGGACGAAGCAAGAAAGAAATAGTGATTAGAATAGGCCAGGCAAAGAGGGAATTCATTCAGAAGAAGAATCTACTTACAGCAGGAAATACAAGCATAGAAGTTAGGAAACAGTTCATCAGAACGAAAAGAAAAAATGGCAATTTTCCACAAGAATATTCTTGTGGAAAATTGCCATTTTTTCTTTTCGCTATGATATTCCACCAAATCAAGCCTGATACAACTACCTTTAGTTCATCAGAACATACATCTGGAGCATTTTTCTTTACAGCAGTGAATCATGGACGATGACAGCAGCGGAGAAGAAAAGGGTCGAAGCATTTGAAATGTGGTGCTACAGAAGAATGCTGAAGATTAAATGGATCGACCGAGTAAGTAACGAGGAAGTGCTAAGAAGAGTGGGAGAAAAGAGAAGTCTGCTGACAACTCTAAAAAGAAGAAGGGACAACTTAATCGGCCATATCTTGAGACCCGATGGCCTGATGAAGACTATCGTCGAGGGAAAAGTGAACGGGAAGATTGGAAAAGGCAGGCCTCGTATGAGATACATGGAACAGGTTGTGAAGAATGTAAAAGAGAAGAATTACGTCACAATGAAAAGGTTGGCCGATAGAAGAACCGAGTGGAAAGCTGCGTCAAACCAATCCTGGGATTGTTGACCAATGATGATGAACGGCAAGTGGCGTTACCTTAGCGAAGCATTCTCAGTTTTCAATGCTGGAAGGCAATCGAAACTTATCTCAGGAATATCACGAAGCCTTCGCTTTGCCAGGTCACATTTCATTCGGGCTCCCCTGCTTCTGAGATCGTCATCCAGACGCGATAGCGTTCGGCAGTCGAATACGGTGACAGTGTTGTCACATCGAGGATTTGAAGAGCCTGCTGAGCGGGTTGCGTCGGGAAGTGGTACCAATTTTTTATTAAGTAGCTGTACTAAATTTGCGGATAGCTTGAGCTTCTCTTGTGATTGGCGTCATATCAAACAGATCCTCCAGGTGGGCATCAGTCAAGCTGTTAGGGTCCATGTAGCGTTCTTCCCAACTTTCCCACGCGACCGAATAATTCCCCGACGACACAGGTAGGGACGAAGTATACGAGACAGTGCTTCTCCTTTTAAAATAGATTCGAGGCACGGAAATTCTGGACGTCACTTAAAGCAGGGTTTTCATGTCCTTTTCACTTGGTTCGCGTCTTAAGCAGCTAATTTCGGAATAGCCTCATTGAAATCCTCCGAAATATTATCGAGCTGGTCAGTCATTGCGAGTAAATAGTTCCTCCTTTTCACATCACTGGAATTCTTTTCGAAATCTTTCAAGACGCTATCAATCCGTCCCATCTTCGCTAACAGAGTTGCTATACGGAATTCCAAATCACCGATCGCCGGCATTTTCCACGTTCTCCTTACGCCAAACAAGGATCTTAAACCGACACAAATCCTAGTCGAAACCACTGTTCTCAAACTCGATTCCGGCCGAATGTGATCAACTTCCGAACTTCATTCTATTGGTCAACGAACAACAATAGTGGACTGTAATTTTCATCAATAGTAATGGTTGAGCCACGATTGGCCAAAACAACTTAAGGGGCGAATGCCGCTCACCAGCTGACGACGATTTCCCGTGTGCGGGGTGCAGTCCGGTGACTAGGATCCGATGTCGATCCCTTCCGCGCCGCGTTCGAAGGGTACACGCAAAGAAATACTCACTCATACTCGAAAACAAATGAAGAACGAAAAAACCCCGCCAAGTGGAGGAGCGGCCCATCCTCCAATTCAAAACGCAAATACAACTAAACACATGGAAAGTCTTGCGAAATAATGAGGTTTATCTTTGGTGGGCCATTGGTGTTACTATCCGATGACTCCAGGCAAACGCATGCAGCTTGTTCACCACCAGCTGATGAATTGCATGCCTGCTTGAAAAGTTCAACTTCTTGGAGCACAGTCAAAACAATTCATTTAACAAAAATTATGAGAATTCACCTTCAAACCGATCCAACAGCTGACATATTTTCAAGACAATTACTCGAGGTCGGTAACGGCACTGATATACACAAATCCAGAAAAAGGAATCATCCCCTTCCCAACCAATTACCGCAACATCATTAATTCAAAGGAAGGATTGCTAAACAAGGTTTTCCAAAGCATCGAAAAAAATTATCGAGATCACGCATGGTTGAGCAGAAGAGACATTCCAGCGGCTAAAAATGTCCACGTACGCGATATGAACAACATCATTATAAACAGAATCGCACGTCAAACAGTGACTCACAAATCCATTGATGAACCAAAGTGATGTATGTACCTAGTGAATTTTCCAACGGAATTTCTTAATTCTCTCGATGTTTGAACGAGTGTAGCGAAGATCGGCAAGATTTGTAAAGGGACGGTACGATGACCTTATTAGCGTAACCAGTCTATTAAATGAATTAAATTCGGAATCATTGTTAGATCGCAGGTTGAAATTTAGACTTGACCTCTCAAACATATTCCAATACCATATTTTCAGTGATGATGTTAAAAATATTTTGCGAACCCCAACTTACTATCGTAGACTGGACTATAATTATAAAATTAGAGAAATTGATTGCCGAACTGACAGATTCAAAATGTCATTTTTTCCCCGTACAATTAGGGATATAAGCAACGGTAAATATATCCAATACGAGTAGCTGCATGTTGGTATAAGGACTTGAAGCCAACCTAACTAACAGCATGTTTTGGCATGTTTGCTATGCTACTTTTATCTTTTTAAATAGTCTAATTTAGAACAGTATATAAATACTAATCCTTTCTTATGCATGACATGTGGTGCATGTTTGGTGAGAATTCACCCCCTGCCACACACCTTAATGGTGGTTTGCAGGCTATTATTTAGATTTAGATGTTCCCGGATTACGTCACAAATACTGAATTTGAAACTTAAGAGTGCCAATAATATTACTGCGAAACATCAGTCAGCCAAAGTTATGAAATGGGACGCGATTAGTAGTTACACAATTGATGAACAATCCAACTGAAGCAACAATTCTGATTAGAACTCATAAATGTGAAAGACGCAGGTACTACTTCCACGAATACCACTCATTCCGACCGACATGTTGTTCAAACGACTTCACTTTCCAATGCACCTCGCGTTCGCTATGACTATCAGATAAAGAGCAAGTGTAATCTTTGCAGTTGTGCGATCTGAATTTAGAAAAGGATTGCATCTCTCATGGGCAATTATACGTCGCATGCTCCAGAGTCGGTAAACTGTCTGATCTTTATGTTTATGCAGAAAACGGACAAACAAAAATTGTAGTATATCCATTAGCTTTGCTTTAAAAAATTACTTTCTGTGAAAAACATCATTTTTCTTTCTTTCCTTTCATTCCACAGAATGGCCACAGCAACGCAAGGCAGGGTGCTGAATTGAATGATGTGTTATCACGGTGATTCTATGTTAGCTAGAATACTTTCACCCACTTTCCCATTCATTTAATATCAGATTGAGGCACAGCGAAGCGTGGCCTGGTTTAGCTAGTTATGGACTGATCGTGTCGTGTTCACTTTGAACCATTGTTTTGGAATAAAAGGGTGGAAGCAAAAGCACAGATTGAGTCGGCATGCTATTCCTGATGAGTTAACCACGTGAGCCATTCATTCAGATAGATAAGCCGTTCATCTTCCCGTTATGTGCTAGGCAGAGCTACAATTATTGGATTGAAATTTGCCTTTGTCCAACCACCGCCATTCAGAGCAAACCCTTTAAATTACTGCGGTAATTTCTTGCGCTAAATATGGATGAGATTGGATGAAACACTACTCTTTTACCTTTATGAAAATTGCATAATTTGTGATAGTGGGCGGAAATCTGTTCCTGAAATGTGTAAATCAGCTTCGCGGTTTGAGTGACAGGATATATGTTCACGTGAAGCATTATTTAATTGTCAGGACGACCGTGTTATTTCGTGTTTTTACATAGGACATATCCTTAGTATTGAAAACTATTGTGAGCTTCGCCATTTGTTATTGTTTTAATTTATCAACAAGCAAAGAGTAATATAATTTACATTTTCTAATACATGAAGTCTATTGTCTATCGCATAAGTGAGGTATTTGATCTCTTGACGAGCGATGAATAACAAAACGAAATATGTATTTATCAGAAGTTCATGGCAACTAACAAAATTTGTTAGGTCCAGTCTAAACTAATAAAATAACAGAAGTTTCAAGCCCTATTAAATATTATACAGGAACACAAAATTTTTTTCTGGCGCAATTTAAACCTCAACGGTTTCTCCATTAATGAGCGGTTACCGTACGGCACCACTGTCATTCATGAGGACATCTATGAACATGCAAGAGGGAATATAAAACTTTATCACTTGTCACTATGTCATTACTTGACGCCTTTTCTCGCAGCCAAGGCTTTTCCCAGTCGAAGGCATACATGGCCTCGCCGAGGGTACAAACGGAACAGCAGAGTGACCATCCGTTTTAAGATTAATATTCATAGTGACGAAAGTCAAGTTTACACCTTAATGAGACATATTTCACATTTTATACGCATACGTAATAAAATGGACAGTCTGGTTTTTGAATGCGTTTCCACGTTTGAATGGACTCCGCGACGTAATTTACGATGGCACCTGGCTACGATGGCATCTCACGATCTCGCTAGTTGCGTTTTCGGCCGCGGTACTCGGGAGTCTCCCTCGGCTGTGGAGTCGCCAATGTGACATTTGTAACTAGTGTAGATGTTCTCTGGAGGGAGGGAATGAATGTGTAGGGCAGGGGTGGCGATATCAAATCACCAATAAATAATATCTCCAGGATTATCAGGAAAATAATTTAGACGACCATGAAAAAAGTGAACTTTATATTGACATTCATTTCAGACATTTATTGTCCTTAAGGTGTCCTGTGGTGGCTAGAGTACATTTTGCAAGCGCGTACTGAAAGCGCTTTTAAAATTGCTATCTAAGTCGCTGATGACCCTAATTTATTCACTGCTCTTAAGGGGGTGTTGCTGTATCCCTCTTTCCTGGAGCTCTCTCACATATGTTCAAAACGTGTTACGGTTGCTATCCAGCACATTTAGTAAATAGCCTTTTGAAATTTGTCAACACTTGTCGACATCCCTTTCTCCCCCAACGCTCAAATGATTTCCGAACCTCCGCGATATGGACCACCTTCGCTCGGCATCATCACTTGTCATTTTAGTACGTGTGTATTTAGATAGATATAGATAGATATTTTTTAATGCTGAAACTCAAACATATACTTATACAATTAATGAAAAAACACGAGCTTTAGGCAGCTTACAAGGGGAAAAGCTGAATAAAGCTACCATCAGAAACAACAGTGTTAGACTGCAAATATTGCACAATCAAAAGCAAGACGTAATAAAAATATAAAAATTAACAACATGTAACCAAACAATACGCATAAATTGACATAAGAAGATTGGGAAATAATATTGAAGAATGGTATAATTTTCCGTACATATAGTTTTCTGTGCAATCATAGATAATTTGTTGTGAAAAAACCATAGTCGTAGGTAATTTAAATCATTTTGCATATCATATCTTAGACGTTCACATGTAAATTACTGTAGCATAGTGCAAAATCATACGCAAAGGCAGTAAGTAACGTGACCACGAAAGTCGTGGAAACAAAGGTTATTAATATATACCAAAACAATACAGGGCCTAAGACTGAACCCTGAGGTACACGAGAGGTAATATATTTATTTAAAATCACTGTTATGATTATTAATGAAAACACATTGTGATCTCTTTGTTAGGTAACTTTTGAGCCATTGTGAACAAAAGTATAACTACTTTTGTTAGCTCCTTCGTACGTGACCTCATGGAATGCTTTACACGAATCTTCTGAATCTAATCCTTTATTTGGTTCATCAAATACATTATATGTGTATCCCTTACCCCTCGTTAGCGTCGTAATTAGCATCACCTAAAAAATAAATCCTTCTCTTTCGATTAGAATGTTTTTCAACGACTAGGATGAAGATGGTATGGACTATTTTATCACCACTAATTCCATTATCCGTATCTGTATTTACAGCTTGGTCGGGTATATTTGTAGCCAATAAATCTGGAACAAGTGACCTCTTGTCGGTGATGAAGCGATTCTAATTTCATTTTGAAAGCTCTGTCGGTTGTCTGCAGTCCCCTCTGAGGTTTCCGCCCAAATCCCAAACCTTCCCTTCCACCCCTGGTGCACTGCACTGACACACGACAGCGCGTTTCTCGGCAGTGCAGGGATCCCATGCGGACACCCCTGGCTCACGTGACCCTTCATCACCCGATGGATTCGCTTCGTCACGCGATGCTGCGGCTGAGACAGAGCGTGGCCTGAATGAAACCTCGCCAAAAGTCAAAAAGTTGCTTCTCCAGCCCACACTACAGTTATGCCTTCATGTATTTCTGCGATATCCGTTTGCCGAAATTCTCTAGCAGCACAGCTTTCTCTAACACATGTTTTGATTTTAGGTATCAAACGACCTATTCAAGCCCCACGGCGTAAATGCACTTTCTGCTGGACTGTTAATCAAAGAAGAAGAATTTAGCCATTAATGCATTGGCATTGTAAAGAAGAAAATTCTTCTGCTATTACAACTATCAGAAGAGTGTTAAGAAACGGCAAATAGAGACAAGGAAAATCTTCGAGCATTTCACTGCGAAAAAATACAGGATTACGACCAACGAGCTCCTGTTTTATAAACTCCTTCTTCCGTCAATTCCCTTAATTTCCAAATTAACGCAAACAATGTCAAAAAGAGTTCACCAAATATTTATAAAATGAATATTGTACTTTTTGAACTGATACTGCAAAGGTTTCAAAACACGAATTAAAATAATTGTTGCCCAACGTACAACCGTAGACGTTTGAGCCATTTGTTCGTTTCCTTCAGTTACTGTACTTAACCTTGAAAAGTGTGTAGCTATCAATCTTTGGAAGAGGAATAATTCGATAGAGCGATCCTAACAAATTCGTAACACGAAGATCGAGAGCGTTGAAACCATAAGATATTAAGGTGTAACAATCACTAAGGATTTTTCGTGGGGAAGACACATCCGGGAAATATGCGGCCGAGCGAAGAGAAAGCTAGGATTTATAAAAAGAGTACTTGGGAAATGTGATGAGAAGACAAAAGAGCGATGTTACTTTTCACTAGTTAGGCCCCACCTTGAGTATGCAGCCAGTGTATGGGATCCTAATGAATTAGGTTTGATCAGAGAACTAGACAGTGTGCAGCGCAGAGCAGTTAGGTTCGTTAAAAGATGTTACGATCGGTTGAGTAGCGTTTCAGAATTAATACAAGAATTAGGGTGGGAATCATTATCAGAGCGTAGGTTAAAGTACAGATTAAATCTATTAGAGAAATTTCAATCGGATAGCTTTACTGAAGATGCTAGACACATATTAAAAACTCCAGCGTATTATGCTAGATTCGACCAGATAAATAAGATTAGAGAGATAGATTGTCGTACCTATAGATTCAAAATGGCATTTTTCCCCCGTAATATAAGGGAACAGAATAGGCAGCATAGCAAAGGGTAAGGAGGGGGTAATATTTTAGAGTAGTCTGTCGTGCATGATGCATGTATTAATCCCTTAAATACTATAGATACTAACAATCTAGTTGCATGAGACCCTATAGTTTCTTGTTTGAATGCTACTAGTGCATGCTCGGTGATATTCACCCCCTGCCACACACCCTCGCGGTGGCTTGCAGGGTAACTTGTAGATGTAAATGTTCAGGAAATATACACAGTAGTTTTCTCAATCACCAGTCGTTGCCCTTACGACAAATATTAGTTAATGAGCTCTTGCCTCATCTAAAACGTTCACCTTTGTAATTATTCCAGGACAGATGGCAGCCTAAAGTACACACCTTTAGGATGTTCAACTTCCTCAACTTTGTTTCTTGAGCACGGAGGGGTTATCTGAAGAGTGTTCATATTATTTCCATCACTTCCCTGTCTGATACTGACAATGTATTTCTGCGTGCGGCCACGGGAGGGCCACACGCAAGGAGGTTTCTTCTTCGGAGACTAATCAGAACTAAATAGACCCTAAATTTACCACGTTAGCGTTTAAAATACGCAAAACACCTTTCCGGAGGAAAGTTGTCCTTTAATAGAACAGTATTATTGTTTATTTAGGGTTAACAATTGCACTGTAGACCAATGGAATTATTTTAACGGAGAAAGGACGAATCGACAGCGGTGCGCACAAATTTGGAGTTAGGACGCGATCAGTGATCAGATCATCGGGACCTTGTGTTAGTGACACTCACGCTTGCTATACTTATACCAAAAGGCTGAAAATGGCACCTTAGGGTTGAATTTAAAGCCCATTTTACACGGAGACGAAAGCGATTTGTTCTTTCGATTTCCTCAGGATTTTTGCTGAATTAACTATCATTGTAATCATTTACAGCATTCAAATTACGCTGCATAAGAGAATGGATAAGATGCCGTAACGAATAATGAGCATGAATAGGGTGCAGAATATTCTGTCAATATTTTTTTGTTTACCTTCTCATATGATTCAAGTATAGACTGAAAAATAAAGGTGTAATTAAGACGTTAAGACTTGAGAATATGAATTGTATTTTAAGACGTGACAACACTTTATTTTAAAACATAAAAGGATAATTAAATAACATTTTCACTATAGCTAAATATTAAGTTCGAAACTAATTTCATTTCCTCGCATTTCATAATTTAGTTTTTGAGTGATTCCGAAGACTAATATCACCCATATGTGTGAAGTATTGTTGGGAAAATCATTACAAACATTGGGGTTAAAAAGAGGTTACCAAGTTAATCAACGAGGACGAAATGAAAAGTAAGGAATGATGGGGAGTTCACAGGTCCTGGAAGCATTCGTATGCGAAGAGAAAGAAAATATTCTTTGAGTTGTGATAGCGATACATAGGTCTGTTCTGCCCTTCCCTTCGATTGCCCTGAGAGTAAAATATGAATGGGTGACGGTGGGCGACGCATGAGCGCCACCGTTTCCTTGAAAAGAGAAGTGTGGAAGAGGTTTTCGGGCAATACTCTAAAAGATTAAGCGAGGAAAGTAGGATAGGGGCTGGGGGAAGTAAGACTGAAAGCCGAAGACGGAACGAGGCTTGTCTATTATTCTCCGAGGCTGACCGCTGTCAAGGCCTAATTCCGCCCTATTCCAGGGCGGTGGTAACATCTACGGGTAGCAAATGGCGACTGGCACGGGCAAAAGGGGATTAAAATAGTACATGTATACGGTTTTGATTGGCGAGAAGAAGATGAAAGAGAGAGTGTGTTGAGATCCGAAGACACCCGAGTACAGAGTAACGGTCGACAGTTAGCCTGACGCCGCGGCCATTGGCGATTAGCCTGACGACTCAAGAATTTTTTTCTTTCTTAAATGAAATATTACCTCTAGCAAACTTCTTTAATTTGTAAAGGAGGGTTGTATCTAAGACACATTAAAAAATGAGCAACATCGAGGTTACTGGTACAGCGTCAAAAATCAATTTTAAAATTTAAAATTGTTATAAACTTTATAAAATTGTTTATATTTTATGGTATTATCATTTATTATTTTTTTCAACCCAAGACCTTTTGAATAAGCACTTTTGTACGTCTCTATATTTAATAATCTCGGAGATATACAGTAAAATGTGCAGTCACTTTTGCAAATTTCGAAATTTGCAATGTTGCCATTTTTCGCAAACGGTTGCATGTTTTACAAGAGGGCTTAGGGGTTTTCATTTTTCTATTTAATGACTTTTTGCCTAGTTTGGTTAAAATCGGTTTCCTTTTGGGTCATTTTATCCGATTTTCTATTGGAGTTGACGTGGAATGACCCATATATATATGCATCCGAATATCGCTTCTCATTGTATGGCAAATGCTTCGTGCACGCTCGACAAACTTAGATAGGGTGTTCGAATCTAGAACCCGGAATGGTGCCAACATAGGAAATCATGTTTAACGATCCACATTCAGCACATAAGGTACATACAAATCCTCAACAATAAGAAAAATGAACAGGCTGTTTGAAGAATGTCTGATAATATTATAACTCGGGGCTTATGACAACAGGCTAATTTCCTCAAAAATATGAATATTTGATTTTTGGTGGGTCAACATCGGCTGGAAAGATTACGAGTTTCCGGCTGGATATAGAGGGAAGTGGAAAAGAAAAGCTAAAGCGACAACAAACTGTAATACAGTGGAAGAGGGAGGAGAGACAACATCAAAAACTGGCTACAGGAAGCCGCAAAAGAGTTTCAGGTGGAAAGTGGCCAAGAAGAAACCATGGATCACAAAAGAAGTCTTATATATGACTGAAGAGAGAAGAAAAGACAATATTTCATAAATTCAAGGAGGGCAACACTTCTACGACGAATGAAATAAATCGAAAGGCGAATGAGACGAAAGAGAAGTGGATGAAGGGCTGACGCAAGTGTCAACAAAGTGGTAAACAGGGAAAGGTTGGGCGTCGAGAAGTATATTCCTATAAAATTAGTAACACGAAGTGTAGTAAAGTATAGGGGTATATCAAAAGAACAAGACAGGAAATCGCTTAGCAAGGATTTAGATGCAATTCAAGAGTGGTGCGACAAATGAGAGTTAGAACTTAACCTTAAAAAGATTGTAGCTATCAATTTTTGGAGGAGGAATAATTCGATAGAGCGATCATATAAAATTAGTAACACGAAGATCGAAAACGTAGAAACCATAAGATATTTAGGTGTAACAATCACTAAGGATTTATCGTGGGGAAGACACATAAGGGAAATATGCGGCCGAGCGAAGAGAAAGCTAGGAGTTATAAAAAGAGTACTTGGGAAATGTGATGAGAAGACAAAAGAGCGATGTTATTTTTCACTAGTTAGGCCCCACCTTGAGTATGCAGCCAGTGTATGAGATCCTAATGAATTAGGTTTGATGAGAGAACTAGACAGGGTGCAGCGTAGAGCAGCTAGGTTCATTAAAAGGTGTTACGATAGGTTGAGTGGTGCTTCAGAATAAATACAATAATTAGGGTGGGAATCATTATCAGAGAGTAAGTTAAGGTACAGATTAAATCTATTAGAGAAATTTAAATCGGATAGCTTTACTGAAGATGTTAGACACATATTAAAAACACCAGCGTATTATGCTAGATTCGACCAGATAAATAAGATTAGAGAGATAGATTGTCGTACCGATAGATTCAAAATGGCATTTTTCCCCCGTACTATAAGAGAACAGAATAGAAAGCATAGCAAAGGGATAGGTAGGGGAAATATTTTAGAGTAGTCTGTAGTGCATGATGCACGTATTAATCCCTTAAATACTATAGATACTAACAATCTAGTTGCATGAAACCCTATAGTTGCTTGTTTGCATGTCGGTTGTGCATGCTCGGTGATCTTCACCCCTGCCAGACACCGCGAGGGTGTATGGCAGGGTATCGTGTAGATGAGATGTAGATGAAGTAGATGGGTGATCAGTTCAAGGATTGAGGCGCAAGATGCCATTGCCATAAGAGCCCAGAATGACGGAGAGCATCTGCGTGAATACTGAGATTAAGTGAGAAGAGGATAAAGTAATGCATAGAGCAATTGTAAAACGAAAGCAATTTCAGTGCGAATGCAATTGAGGAGGAGAATGAAGTCGAGAATCGGAATTGGGAGAAGCAATAAAGGACGTGTTGGACTTTGCAATACTCCTTCCGAGACAATTACAAATGCAGGAGTGAACACATTAAGCCAACTTAACACCTGCAACATGCACTCAAAGGGAGAGATACTTACGAACTTTGAAAGAATGTCATCCTCCCTATTCCCAACAAATTGTGAGACTGAGAACTGTGAGAATTTAGGACCATGAGTCTGACGACACACCCCTCGAAGATATTGATTAGAAGAATGAAACCTAAAAGCGGAGGAGTTCCTGGAGGAGGATCAATTTGGATTCAGAAAGGGGTCCAAGAGATTTCAAGATTTAGTGCTCAAGCTGCTTACTCAGAAGAGAATGGAACAGAACAGGCGAACATTCGTTGCGATTAGGAGGAGGCTTTTGACAACGTTGATTATATTTCAGTGCTGACGTTTCATGAGGAAACTGGAGAGTCGTACAATAACCGCGGAACTATCCACAATTTGTACAAAAAGCAGGTGGATGTGATAAAATTGGGACTTTAAACTTAGCAGTGAAGAGGCAAGAATAAGGAAAGAAGAGAGACAAGGGATTGAACTTTCTCCCCGACCGTTAAACCTACATCAATAAATTAAATTAATGGATGAAGGCGATAATTTGTCGAAATTACGAACGGTAAACATGGTAATTGAATCTTTCGTAATTACATCAACAAAGCTATGAAATAAGTCATTAAAATACAAGCTCGGAAGTTAGGAAACACTTTACAAGAACTTACATCTGGAGAATGTTACTTTACGGCCGTGCGGCATGGACGATATCAGCAGCAGAGAAATAAAGGATTTGTTTTGGTTGGTACGAGCAACTATTTAGTTTCAACTCTTCTGCGTCAACTTCAGGTACCTATGACTTCAGCTTTCAGGAACCAGTTCCTGAAGATGGCGCAGAAGTGTATAAATTAAGTAGTTGCACATACCAACGAAAATAAATCCAGTCGAAAGATACAAAGTCTTTTTTCCATCTCGCTCAGTAATGGATTTCCACAGAGTCAAGCCTCCAACCTTTGAACTGATCGACATTTTTAGAGAAATATTACGCATTCCATTTGCTCGGTATATAAGGCGAAACCTGCCTAAAGGACCACTTCCATTCAGCGACCACTTTTTCCTGGAACCGAAGGTGTGACCACATGTGACCAATGTCAATTTCCCCTTCTCTTTCCAGCCTCTTCCATCAACGGCCAGACGTCACATTGTTTCCGTTCAGCGGCCAATCCCTCCGCGGCCAGTCGCGAACGATTTCTTTCGCGAACATGTTATACGTGTAAAGTAATGCACGAGGGGATTTATTGCCTTTGACTGCTAAAACTGTGCGTTCTATGAAGCACATTGGATATTTTTTGCAGTGGAGATCCTTCAAGGAGGCCCTGAGGCACTTAGACCTATTGGCCCATTATGACAACACATCTGAATGACATAGTTATCACTAGAGCCTTCTTAGCAGACCTTCTAGCTTGACATGAAATGCCGCTTGATTTTCCGGAAGCCGCCAGCGACCAGTTTCTGTTTCATTCATACCGCTGATCGTGTACGCACGTGTAAATTACGGTAATTTTCGAAAATTACCGTAATTTTCCGGTATTTTTAAATTTTGAGCTGCAAATCCTTATCAGAGGACTTAAAACAGAATCAAATAGCACTGAGATACAAATTCCGACGCATATATCAAACATATAACGACGTTTATCTATTATAACTCGTTAAAAATATTATAACGAAGTTGGCAGCAACACGCAACTTGCCTCTCTTTTTTCACACCATGAGAAATTTTCCTTCCAAAGACTCTGCGCAATGTGCATTTGTTATTTTACTCTGAATTAATCATGGCCATGATGTAAACAAAATCGATTTAGCTTCTTAATTTATAATATCACCCATTCCAATGGTTTTTTCGTGAGGAAGAACTTTTTCTGAAAATTAACGTTTATTACGGTAATTTTCAGGGGTGTTGGTAATTTAAGAAAAATACCGCGGTGACTTACCGAGTTTCCCATCTCTAACTACGGGTGATCATCATCTGGGTATTAAGTCCGTACCCTCGCTTATAGGCGCTTCGGACCATAGATCTTTAATACGGGATTTAAGACTTAAGATTTAAGCTTCGGACAGGGAGGAAAGAGAGCAATTTTGGGAATGGAAGGGTGAGGAGGAAGAGACATCATCCTACTGTTGACGAAAGTCGCCGAGGGGATCACGGCTTAACGTTCTATCTGACAGACGTTAGACGGTTACTGGTCCCCCAGGAAAGAACATATTATTACACTGATACGGTAATCGGCATAGAAAATCGACGGACACGTGTGAAACTAAAAATAAATAATAGTAAATGCTTCTTTTTCTCCCTTAACAATCCATAACTATGCTACCTGCGTATCTGAAACTCTTTGTTTTTTGTGGGAAAGATGACGGAGACTCGAACTTGTGGGCACCAAAACACAGAACGATCAAATAAGACATGTACCTCACAGAAAGTATTCTTTGGATGTTGTCCAATACCGGAGTTGAAGAAGAACATTAAAATGCAAGAAAACCTTCTTCCACCTTCTATACGCTTTTGTGTATTTTGATTACGTGAGAGTGGTTACTAAAATTCGCGAAGGTAAGAGCAAGGTTTTTGTCGAGGATAGAAGGTACGTTGTCTTATCTACATCTACGACATACCCTGCAAGCCACCTCGAGGGTGTGTGGCAGGGGAAAAGGGCGAAAAGGGAATATCTGCAAGGAGAGAATTGCGGACATTGCTTGGTGGAGTGTACCGCAACTCGATGCCATTAAAAACAATAGATTTTGAGAGATATGGAGTAATATGAGAAGTTTGGAATGAAGAGAAATCAAAGGCTTTGGAAGTGAATGAAGTCGTTTCCTAGTTGCAACGGGTAATGAGGTTTGACAGCACTTTTCATCTCACAGTGCAGAGGTTTCGCGGGTTGAGAGTTCCGGAAATCACATTTTGAGAGTGTGAATGTTTTTTAATGCCGGCGCGGCGTGAATATCGGCGCGAATGACGGTGGAGATGAACACGTGCACTCGAAGGGAACACCGCCGTCGTGCGCTGTGCGAAATAAAGCCCGCGTGACGAAGGCTTTCCGCTGGCGGAAGTGGCCGCTCGGAGCGGAAGTGGCCGCTGGAGGAGGAGGCGCTCGCGATAAAGCAGGAAGGGGAAGAACATTCTTCCTCACACGCGAGACTTCTTCTCAAACTAGGAAAGAGGGTCAATCGGATTCAAGACGCGATCGCTTTTCTAAAGAATCCACACAAATAACAATATCCAGGAATAATGCTCCGTCATTCGGAGATAAATATATTGACGTTACTAATAAGATTATTTGAAAGATACGATTAGCTTTGTGGGTAGCGTGTTCGCTTCCCACTCCAAAGATCGCCTGTTCGCGCCTCCGCGAGGAGTATTTTTTCCCTTGTTGGACCTCATTTGGAATATGCTGCCAGTGTATGGGATCCCTACGAAATCGGTCTAAATAACGAACTTGAACGTGTGCAGCGAAGATCGGCAAGATTTATAAAGGGACGGTACGATAACCTTATTAGCGTAACCAGTCTATTAAATCAATTAAATTGGGAATCATTGACAGATCGCAGGTTGAAATTAAGACTTAATCTCTTAAACAAATTCCAAGACCATATTTCCAGTGATGATGTTACAAATATTTTGCGAACCCCAACTCACTATGGTAGACTGGACCATAATCAAAAAATTAGAGAAATTGATTGCCGAACTGACAGATTCAAAATGTCCTTTTTTCCTCGTACTATTAGGGATATGAATAGGATAAATGTATCCAATACGAGTGTAGCAATGGATAACATTGGTAGCTGCATGTTGGCAAAAGGGCTTAAAGCAAACCCTCCAAATCTTACAGCATGTTTTTGCATGTTTGCTTTGCAATTTCTATCTTTTTTAAATAGTGAAGTTTAGAACAGTATATTAATACTAATCCTTTTTTATGCACGATATGTGGTGCATGTTTGGTGAGAATTCACCCCCTGCCACACACCTTTATGGTGGCCTACAGGGTATTATGTAGATGTAGATAAGGACCCTCAATCAATTATCAGACACATACTCAGAGAAGTCAACAGCCGAGACCTTCGAATAAACGACTCCAGTTTCGCTAAGTAATTTTCTAACTTGCCGGAAGGCACGAATGCCTAAATCGAAGTCCGACCACGGTCGAGTATTCCGATCGCAATGAAATCGATATTCATCTATGCGTACGCAAAGGGGTGGGTGGCACGGGTGGCCAAGTGCAAATCGCGTTCGACAGTTCGCCAGCAGCCGAAATGTGCCATGGCATGCCCTCGGCATGAGTACTCACACGGTGAAGTGGTAGACGAAGCACATCCATCCGACTGGATGCTCCAGGAACAGGTAGGCTCTGTCCTGGAGGGTCCGCGTCCGCCCTGCCCTCTTGTGGTGGAACACGTACTTGGCCTTGAAGGCCTGGTCCATGGGCAGGTAGATGGGGTAGTAAGGGTCCGGCACGCCCGGGCCCCCTCCCGGCTTCTTCACCTCCCCGCCCTCCTCCTCCTCCTCACTCTCCACATCCTCCTCCACATCCTCTTCCACATCCTCCACCTCTTCCTCCTCCTTTGCCTCCTCTCCCGGGTTCGACTCCCCGCTCGAGGACTCTGCGTCCCACTCCGGCCCGCCCCCCCCGGCAGAGGAGTACACCCCTCTTCGGCCCTTGATGGGCGTGGGGGCCCTCCTCGGCCTCCCCTGGCCCGCCAGCCGCTGCTGCAGCCTCCGCAGACCGAAGAAGACGAACTTGTCCTCATCCCTCGGCGCCTGCTGGTGCTGCTGGTGCGGGGGCAGCACCGCCGCACCCTCTGGTGCCCGCACCAGGTGCTCCTCCTCGCCCGCCCGCGAGGGACTCTGGTCCCCGCAGACGGGCGACCGGAGGACGCTGAGCACGATGAAGTCCTCTGGGGGGCCCTTGGGGCCCTCGCCCTCCTCCGCCATCGCCAGAGACATGTTCAGGGCCGTCCAGGGCCCGGGAGGGTCGGGCATCCACGCTCCGGCCCTGGAGACGCCTTCGAGCACTCAGAGGACCTCCTCCTTCGAATCCCGGCGATATCCACGGGAGAGTGACGCACGACAAACCTCCATCGAAAAGAAGCCGCGACGCACTCAATCCGTGACGGCCTGGAGGCCAAACAATAGAAGCGCCATCTCCCACTAGTCCAGTCGGTTCACTCGTTCACTCGAGAAGTGGAAACGATTCACTGTTAGGGACGCCGCAACGGTTCCTCTTGTCTCTAGCGTTCCCTTTCAGGGGCCCCACCGAAAGCACTTTCCGGGGGTCGATTCGATGACCTCGAGGGCGGGAGAGGGTAGTCACTGCATTCGTAGCCTCTCGTGGGGCTCCAGGAAAGGTCGGGGCCAGGAATCACTTCCTCAAGAAACTGTAACGCATTCCACCTCTATGGGATTCCGAAGACTCGCGCATTGTGAGGGACGACTGACGCCAATGCACTTTTCAATGTATTGCTAAAAGGGTTTCAGGCGAAAGACGGAAGATAGACTTGGAATTGATGCGAGCCGGGATTGCCTCGTATTCAGTATAAAAAGATTGCTCTTCTAAAAGGTAGACATTTGACATTGTGTCTCAATAATGGAATCGTCGAACGACAGTAGAATTATAACATGAATCAATAAAGAGATAGCAAAAGGAGGTTCTCCAGCTTCCAAACGCTGAAGAAACAAGAATGATTCCTTTACCGAAAGTTGCACCTTTGTGAGAATATACAAATATATCACCGAGATAACACCTGCTCCGGCCGAAGACTAGAAAAATATAACATCACCCGAAAGCGCTCGTGACGACGAGAAACAACAACAAGATCAACAGTTTCGATGGCACGATTGTGGACGCGGAGGCGACAGGAGCACCGAGAAGCAAGGAGAGTGTACGACAAGAGGCTGCTGGCCCATCACCCTCCTCACCAGCAGTATTGTTACTATTGCTATTATTATTGCGTGACGAAGGGAGGAGAGAAGCGGCCCTGGACCAACAATGGTCCGGTCGGACACCCCACGCGCTGCCTGGCAACTCAGGCGTCCACTCCATCCCGCCCTAGGGCTGCTCGGCGTCGAGACGTGGACGACGCACGGCTCACGACTCGGGAGGCGTCGGGACGAGCGATCCATTCCCACCGCTCGGCCACGCGTCGGCCTTCCGTTCAACGGGGGGAGCGAGCGAGAGTATTTTTATCTCGAGGGAAGTGCCGGAGGAGACGACATCTCGTCGCTGGAGCAGTCATTCTCGGCGGGGAGGAAGCGAGGGAGGCTGGACTCCCGAAGAATCGGCATCTTTAAAGGCTCGACCATCTTCGAGGGCACGGGGAGGAAAGCTCGGGTGAAAGAGGAGAGAGAGTAACCATGTAAGCCACCTGTAGATTTTCAACCACCTGCCGAACGAAAAAAGAACGCTGTGTAGTGGTGGAAAAAACGAAAGATCCGGAGCCTCGCCCGAGACATCAGAGAGGCGCTAAGAAGCACCATCACAACATCCACGCCTTCCACTTCTTTACGTCATTCAGAGTGGAAATGAGATGGCATTAGCTTCGTCAAAACGCGCCGCTGCCCTCGAGTCGCTCTCTTGTGCCGACGGGAGCCCTCCACGCCTTGAGGGAGGGCGATATCCAGAAGGGAAGAGCGCAGCCGGCAAACAGAAACCCACTCAGTCGCGCACACAAAAGGCTGCACGCCAGTAGGGGAGGGGGGGGGGTGGTTGTGGGTGGGGTGAGAGGAGACGGTGGGCCTTGTGTCTCGAGACGTCACGGGGGGCCCTCCCCCACGCACTCCCATTCACGGCCCCCTCTCCGCCCGACAGAGCATCGATCCCTGGCGGCTCACGCACGGCCTCGGGGCCCGCGCACGCGCACTCACTGAGGGAAGGGCCCTCGAACGAAAGGGCCTCTCCACGACGAGAACTCTGAAGTCCCGACTCACAGGATTCCACTCTGGCTAATCGCACTGCGCCGGTTCCTCAAAGGGGATCCCGGCACTCTGGGGGTCCTCTCGGCCGAAGGTGGGCCCACCCACACAAAGCGACAAGAGAGGGGCGTGTTGGAGACCGTCGCGGCACGTGACCGCTTCCCCCACCCACACCAGGGAAGCCCGTCGACGGCGGGAGCGTTTTTTTACGGCACCGTGGGCTTCCGCTTCCTTCTATAGCTGCCGTGGGAGAGGCCTTTCTCTGACAGCCGCCGCAAGGGGCGTTCGATTCCCGCCCTCCCTCCGTCACGGTGCACTCCCAAACAGTTGAACTCGGACGCCGCGAAACTCCATTCCTCCGTCGTCAGCACGCTGTTGTCTTCGCGCATGTATTGCTGTTTCGGCGCCTCCTGGATGGAGCACGCGTTTAGGCCTCTCCGGGGCCCTCAGGGGCGCGGCCGGCCCTGCCCGCGTACAGATCACCGGCGAGAGTGCGCGCGACAGGTGGCCGGCCCTGGCTGACGCCGCAGCGAGCGTGGGCAAGGGGCGGAAGTCGGTCCCTTCGGTGATCGGGGCGCTTCCCTCCCTGGGCGCCTTCAGCAATGGGACCGTCCAGCCGCGACACAATCACTCGGCCTCTCTTCGGGGCCTGAACCCGGGTCTTCCGGTCAGCGGCTCGTCCCTCATGCCGCCGCGTCGACTCATGCGCGACTGACGGCAGCGCCGCCGCAGCCAACTACTGCCGCTTCCTCCCCCACGGCACCCCGCCGCGCCCCGCGTGGAAGTGACGACACGAGTGGCGGCGCGGCGAGGCAGGGGGTGCCGCCAAGACGGAGCGAATGCTCCTTTCGGCGGCGCTCGCGGTGATGGGAGGGGGGTGTCGGGGCGGAAGCGTGTTTGCACCCGCACGGGGGATTGGCCCCTAGGGGTCACGTGGTACAAACACAGAAGGGGATCGCAAATTTGGTGCCGCTCAAACACTCACCACAATGGATTTTGTAAAATTTTATTTCCTATCATCGTTGAGCACGATAAGTGACGAAATAAATGATTTAACTAAAAACCAGTAATTTTGTAGTGAATTTAATCCTTCGAATACATTTACATTAAAAATATGACTGGTTTTCGTTCGGCTGACATTCCCTTACTAGTCTGTATCACCACTTAACTTACAACCCAGTGTTGCAAGTGCTCTCCGTTCAGCTCGCTGAAGAGGGCCTCCTTGTGGCCGAAACACGCGCATCCGACGCCGACAGCCTCGTTTTTGTCCTTCCACTTTGACTACGCTATTTTTGAGCTCTATTATCCCAGTAGGTGTGCCCATTTGAGTGTGTGAGTGAGTGTTTTTCTGCGTGCTTGTGAGTGTGCTTGCGTTCACAACCCAGGCATCCTGACGAGGGTCCCATCAGCCCTGTGAAGGATCCCATTTGGGTTGAGTGTGTGTGTGTGTCTGTGGTTGTGTCGCTGGCGAGGAAGTAACATTCCGGTATAAACCACCACTGGAGGGTTTTCTGGTTGAGAGGCTGTAGTTGGTCACTGCTGTGGAATTTGACCCTCCCGCAGACCAACACAGCAATTGTCCTTGACGAGGATTGCCTAATTTACGGCCATTGGAGAATTTTATTTTTAATTTTATCTGTCGCTTTAAGTGGCCGTAGAGCTCCTTAGATTTGAACTGTTTCACCAATTTAATGCTTTTGCTGATTGCGGTAAATGTCCGTCGGATAAATAATATGGTGAAATTATTGATTAAATTAAATATCTGTTCTGTGTTGAGGGTCTCCTTGCGGCATTTGGAAAAAATATAATTATTATGCATTTACTCAAGACTGAATCAGGTTTTAGCTGTCTCCCAATTTGTGTGGTGTCCACATTATTAATATCGGTTTTTTTTAATGAGGTGAGGTATTATTTTTATATGCCTACTAACTTCATTTTTATATAATCTACTAACCTCGATACGAAAGCAAATTATTCATTAAGATACTTAGAGGGAATATACATAAGTGGGGTGGATGCTTTAAGTTTTGACGCGTTCTTGATGTTATTCTTCCTTCTATGCGATAATTAAATGCCCTAATTATTAAGTCTCGGGGCTGAGCTTAAAGTCACCGAGTGCGTCCACCGGGTTGCGGATGGTGGGTCGACCTCTAGATATTAGAGGTTAGCTGCAAGATAGGCGAGTTTACTCGTCGAATGGCTGAAATGGAAGAGTCATTCGTCTTTAAGATTTTGTCCTTGCGCCGAAGCATTTTGCGAGTGAGAAAACATTTTCACGAGAGCCATATTCTACGCGGCAAGGAACACACGGCCACAGATGATAACATCGTAGCAAGGGTAGACCTATACTAAGCCATTATTAATCATTCCTCACTGTCCAATCTACGCACTTCTATGGCAAACACTGTGTTTCTACGCGGATCCTCAATTGTTTTCACACAAGTTGCGTAACGAACCTTACGCAAATGGATCCCTGGTTCCTTATATTCACCCAGGCAGCATTAATCTTAGATTAAAGTTAAGTTAGACGGTGAGACACCACTTCAGCAGTCGGAGAATCTTCCCTGTTCCCCCTGAAATCTTCTGGGATTCTCTTACGCATCAGGGATTCGAAGAATGCTGACGTTCAGGCCCGCCAACCACGCCACGCCCTGAAGATGACGGCAGTGTCCTCCGTCGCCGCATCCCAGTTCCCGTGGAGAACATGGGAAGACTTTGCCAGCATTATTCACCATGGAATTCACTTCATTACATATTTCTACTCATCATTTCGAGGCTATTACTGTCCATGCCTCACCGGAATTATGTATGTACTCCACCAAAGTGTTTTCATATTTCCAAGCTTATATTTCCAGTTTTAAGTATGCTTTCTTGTCTTGGAAAGCCCGTCTTCGAATTCGAAATACGGTCGTCCGGGGTTACGGCGTGTATGTTCGTTGATTTCACCCCCTGCCACACATCCTCGCGATGACTGGCAGGGTATTACGTAGATGTACATGCCTTTTACGGATTCCTGCTAATGCAGAATAGGCAAAGAAGGTAGAACGATGCGCTGCGATACCTATACTATTTTTATTCCACACCCAAAGACTATCAGACCGTAATTTCTTATGGTACCTGCCAACATAATATATACCCCACTTTAAGCAAGTTATGAAATCATTTTAAGCGATTCCATGCCACAGCTCTAAACGCCGAACCTCAACTCCTTCGATAAATATTTTGTGAGGTGACCGGTCAGTAGTGAGGTCTACAGAGAATTTCTGTTCAAATGCATGTTGGGCAATTCAGGTGAAACCGAAAAACATTTGTCAAAGGCGCCGTTACTCAAAACACTGAAAAAGTTCCTTATTTTACCACCAGGCCAAGGATTCCTCAAAATGAGACCATCTCTCACAACCAGATTGTCGTTAGTATTTTTTATTATCATATGATTAGAGTGAATGTGTCACGCAACAAACAGAAATGGATATAAGTAAGCCATAATAATATTAATAATGATCTTTATTTACTCTGGGACAATTTATTACGTAATGGTATGAATAGAGAGCCTTATTTCTGAAAATTCATTATGTAATCGTATAACAATGAATAAAGAGCCTCATTTCTGAAGGCAAGCTATATAATATTATTTCCTTACAATTAAGTGAAGTTCCCGACGAGTCCGAGAAGAAAAATAATGAAAGAATATCACCCGAATTTTGGATTCCCACGTATTTTGGATGAAGGGAGAGATGCCGACGAAAAGCTTCGAGAGTGAATTAATTGAATGGAAATGTCATCATTTCATTCCTCTCCGCTCACAAGAACATTATTATGCTCACTAACAGTGAAAGGAATTCCACCTCGCGTTGTAGGCACTTGAGCGTTCCACGAGCATTAAGTGCGGTGTTCCCCTGAGCAATCCTTGGCCTCCAACGCACGCCTGCGTGTGAACACCGTGGGGGGCCAAAGGTCATCCGGGAAAAGTGAAGAGGCCTGATTGTAGGGAAAGGGGGCGAATGGGTCGATTGATGACTCACGCTGCTTTATTCCACCACGGTGGGTTTGAGGGCCTACTCCTATTCTGCTCCTCCTTCCTGCCTGCCGCGCCTGCGAACACAATGGAGTTGATGATGACGAATTTCGATGAAACGAAATAACTGTACCTGAAGATGACGTTTTGACGTTGAAATGTGTTGTAAAACTTGCGTGTAAAATAAATTCTGTGGATATCACCAACTTGTAATACTTATAGTTCAGAATATCTCGCCAGGCATTGTTCAACATACTATACATACATCTTCATCTACACAATACCCTGCAAGCCACCGCGAGGGTGAGTGGCAGGGGGTGAAGATCACCAAGCATGCACTACCGACATGCAAACAAGCAACTATAGAGTTTCATGCAACCGTATTGTTAGCATCTATAGTATTTAAGAGATTTAGTGCATGCATCATGCACTACAGAGTACTCTAAAATATTTCCCCTTCCTATCCCTTTGCTATGCTGTCTATTCTGTTCTCTTATTGTGCGGGGGAAAAATGACATTTTGAATTTATCAGTACGAAAATCTATCTCTCTAATCTTATTTATCTGGTCGAATCTAGCATAATACGCTGGTGTTTTTAACATGTGCCTAACATCTTCTTTAAAGCTATCCGATTGAAATTTCTGTAATAGATTTAATCTGTACCTTAACCTACGCTCTGATAATAACTCCCACCCTAATTCTTTCATTAATTCTGAAACACTGCTCAACCTATCGTAACACCTTTTAACGAACCTAGCTGCTCTACGCTGCACACTGTCTAGTTCTCTGATATATAAAAACCTTTGTCTGCTAGCTTTGAAGGGGTGTTTATCTATCTCACTCGATCCTACGGTATACTATATAATTTTCACTGAATAAATGTAAACTTCATAATTTTCACCAAATTTTTTACGGTTTCATTTCATAGGCGACATCCTCAGTGCGTGAGGAAATATTTCTAGGGAACTTAATTCCCTAGAAAGTAGATACCGAGGAAAATGTTCCTTAGGTAAATATTCCACTCAATAAAAAATAGTGCACATGATTATCCAAAAAACATAAAACCTAAGTATAATTATAGGGAAGACTTGACAAAAATCAGTGGAAAAGAGGGCATATATCACAATGAATGATAGAAAAGAACTCAAATTTACCAATGTTTATTCCTTTTTTAGGAGCATGCTTAGGTACATTTTTCATTAGCATACGCGTTTATTCATTTTGCCTCACGCTGCAAGAAATCCACGGTTTGCAGTCTTCTCTTTAATTCATTAATGAATGCACCGGAAAATATGAAGGAGGTTAAGGATGATCGTTACAAAGTTGAAGATAATATGATCATAATTACACAATACTGAACCCATGCGTGCGAAAACACAAGTCTCCGTTGCCATTTGGATTCTGTTAACAACAATGTGATAAACAAAGATAGGAGGTTTTTATGAACGAAATCGCCGATTTCAATGATTAACACAAAATTATGGAATGCTCATGATTGTAAGAAATATCTTCATTAACTTACCGAAAATGTTCCCAACCTCGAAAAAAAACGTGTTCTTCCGAAATGTTCGCTGTTGATGCTGCTGATTCGCTTGGATTCAAACACTGCTTCAGTTATGCGGTGCATTGCGTTGAGCATACATTAGTTTGGTACCGAGTGTAATTAAATGTGAGTGGTAAGTGTTAACTCTGTGATATATGTACACATAACATAGTAGTAACCTTGAAATGGTGAAATTTAATCACTAAATTGATAATGTGGAAGGGAATTGTTCAAAATAATATGGGAAATTTCTCCATGAAAACATTTCCCCTAATACTAAAGATTTTCCCTATTTTTATAGCGTTTTTTCTAGGGAAATAACTTCCCAAGCCTTAAATTTTCAAAGGAAAAAAGTTCTAGGGAAAAAATTTCCCTAGACTTTCAAGGAGTTCCCTTGCCTTGCTTTCAATTTTTGCCTTGCTTTTCCCTACGTTCTAGGGAAATCTTGTACGGGAATTTCCAACAGGGACGGGGATTACAACATTTTTCTGAGGGCCTCCACGGAGTGTATTATGTAGAAATCGTTGTATTACGGCTATTTCTCCGTGATGATCCATTTCAGGAAGATATTTTGCTAATAAGAGAAATTAAATCATCAAAAATGAAATATTCGCTTACTAAGTATTTTACCTGGTCAGAAAGTTACCCTACCGGTAAAATTTTGTTCAATTTTGTGATTTTTAATATTAATGATTTTGTACCACTTACTGAGGGAAGGCCGTGGAAATATAATTGAAAGAAGTTGTTGAAAATTAATTGAAGTGAACTGTTTTAAAAATTTATTGTAAGATACCCATGTTAGTTATCATTGCAATATTTGAGTATTCTGATCGTTCTTCTTTCGGAAACCTTTTTGTAGATAAGCTACGGAGAATATGACTGATGAACTTATTTCTAAGTAATATAAACAGTGTCGCCAGTGGATGCAGAATATATATCAACATTCTTCGGGGAAATTTAGAATTAATAAATGATAATGAATACAGAGGTAAATAGATGCTAGCAAGTGTTTAATTTATACGTCCTCTTCTAATTATGTAACTTATGTAACTTTGCAGGAATATCATTCGGAATTATGTTAGGAATGAGTGCATTCCGAAATCTGAGCACAACAGTGTCAACAATTGCCAATGAACACTTATCCGGTTAAAAAACTGCTTCAATGCTCTAAGAAATATAAAACAGTCCAAGGAATTCTATTAAAGAATTTTTAAGGAATTTTTAGGGAGGTCGAACTAAGTAGTTCATTAAATGATATACGTATACTTATGTTTAGTGAAAGGTAACATATACAATTCGATATGTTGTGCCTACAAATTCATCCTGTTTCACAACAACGGAACGGTTGAAGAAGAGGAGGAAATATCTAAGAAACTTACTGAACTTCTAATTAAAAATTACTAATCAGGTCTAAGAGGGCTCCTTGGGAAAAAATAAGCACTTAAAGGCAGCAATGGGAGAAGCTGACAAACCTATTGAACGCGCATGATCTTCGTAAACAACAAGACACTAATATCGGAAGATACGAGGAATGGACAAAAGACGACCGCGTAGCGTAGGATTTTTCTGATGCTTTTTCGCCGATGCCATCTCACGGCCTCTGGCGCCCGTGACACACGGATGGCATCCAAAAATGGCACCGGCGACAGTTACGGGGCAACAAACGATGCCATTTCGAGTAGCTGATGCCAAAATAGCAACTTTTTTCAGAAGGCATCGGGCGCCTTCGTTACGGAATAACCCCCTGAAACCGTTGAGTTTATGGAGTTCACTAGTTAGGCTTCACCTTGAGTATGCAGCCAGGGTATGGGATCCGAATGAATTAGGTTTGATCAGAGAACTAGAGAGTGTGCAGCGTAGAGCAGCTAGGTTCGTTAAAAGTGGTTACGAAAGGTTGAGTAGCGTTTCGAATTAATACAAGAATTAGGGTGGAATCATTATCAAAGCGTAGATTAAGCTACAGATTAAATCTATTAGAGAAATTTCAATCGGATAGCTTTACTGAAGATGTTAGGCACATATTAAAAAAACAGCGTATTATGCTAGATTCGACCAGATAAATAAGATTAGGGAGATAGATTGTCGTACTGATAGATTCAAAATGGCATTTTTCCCCCGTACTATAAGAGAACAGAATAGGCAGCATAGCAAAGGGATAGGTAGTTGAAATATTTTAGAGTAGTCTGTAGTGCATGATGCATGTATTAACCCCTTAAATACTATAGATACTAACAATCTAGTTGCATGATACCCTATAGTTGCTTGTTTGCATGGTAGTGGTGCATGCTTGGTGATCTTCACCCCCTGCCACACACCCTCGCGGTGGCTTGCAGGGTATCGTGTAGATTTAGATGTAAAATTTAAATTACATTTACAATTTTTATATTTATAAATGACGTTTTCCATTTTTGAGAACGCATGTGTCTTTTCTTTCAACGGTGTGACAAATAATTTCGTGCCTAGAGATCAAATCAATTGCAAAAGCTGACTGCAAATCCGTACCGTGCGGTTAGTACCTCCCGTGGGCGGGGGAAGGGGGCTCGCCGCACTCCTCAATCTGTTCCGGATATGTCCCTCAAAGTGCGGGCCGACCTCGACCCTTGCCTGCACCCTGGACGCGAGGACAAAACCAATTCCGATCGGCGAAAGGTTAACTCGAGGCTGCCGCCGTGAAATAGCAACCGCGCGCATCGTACCTACGCTATATAGCGACTGATGGAACGCGTGTATAGGCCGTATCAAGGCTAAACTCCTCTCACGGGAAGCTGACATTTCGGGAGAGAGAAAAAGGAATATATTTCACAAAAAAATACTCGACTTCGCCTCAAATGGCAGGGTTCAGCGCATCACAATTCCTCAGCGCTTCTTGTATTCGCGTAATACCAATTGTTAATCATTGAGAAGCATTATTTTTTCAAGGTGCACATAAAATTATATTCACTCCTATGGTATTGTTGATTTCTCTCTTTCAGGAGGCACTTTCAGGAGGCACGTAATTGTAATAATTTGTTAATGTGAAGTAGTATTTATTTTCTACCTTCCAGCATTGCACTGGGTAATCTTTAAAACGTTCTACACGCGTCAACTCCAAGAATTCATTTCACTCTCCGAAATTTGTATTTATCTCGTTTTTTTCATAACGCGCCTGCAGACATGTTAGGGTTATCACTAACCGTGTTGTTCGTGAGTATTTGGGTAGATTATACTACGGTTAATTCTACGAATTGGCCATTTCCTTATTTTGCTAATTTTTGATACTTTAAGGGCGTGTAGATGAGTGTTTTCTGAAAGGAACTACCATTTCAGTGTAACCTGGATGACCACTAGTGGTAGAAATAATGATGTTTCGATTGGACCTAATGTGTATGAAATTTCAGGTTCATGACAACTCTTCTGCCTGAAATAATGTAAAAGAAGTGCCCATTTTCCTCTGAATACTTTCTCTTGAATATTTTAGGAGCTATGGGATCACTAAGGATGTTAATGTTTCGTGTCTTTTTTCCAGGTGCCCAACATTTGCCCTTAGATGGCGCTTTCTTTCAATGTGCCTGCTAAAGGAGCTTTCTCTGTCTTACATAGGTGCTTCCTCATAGGCGTGGGTCGTAAGCCACTGGGAATATCCAATTAATCTTCATCATTCTTCTGAATCACGAGATTTCAAATACTTCCAGCCTTAAACAAGCCAGTGACAATATTATATAAGACCCCACTGTTTCCGATTCCGTACGCTAGCGCCACCATCCTATCGTGGATCTATATGAAAACAAACACGTCTCCGAAAAATTGAATCAATCTCCCCAAATAATTCACAGTCTATAAATAAATCAGCATAAAAATGCATTGAATCGATGTTCGCTCCAATATTTTCAACTGAAAAGTAAATTAATCACCACAAATACATTAATAAATTAACACATCGAGTTGATATTAATGCGATTTATTCAACTCTGAACGTTCAACCACATACAACAATTTCTAAAAATCATTAAAACTAATTAACGTTGCAGCAAATTAACAACCAGGTTTTTTTGAAAACCTAGTTCATTAGGGGGGTCTCATTGAGTAGAAAAAAACTCTAAAAGAGTCATAAAGTTCTCGATGCGAAAATAGTTAGTGAGCAGTATCAGGGCAAGAAAGGGAAGTGGCCTTCCAGTGAAACATTTAACATCTACCTCTCTGAAACATCGCATCGGAGCCTTCGGCAAAACTTTATCTGGAAAGTAAACAATACCCATTCCATACTCTATGCAAAAGACAAGGAAAAGAAGTGATATAATGCTTTCACTTCACTTCATCACAACTCTTGTTCATAGATATTTCACAGTTTACTCAGCAACAACCTCTTGACCTCCTAGGATCCTAGTGAAAGTCGAACAATAGGAATGGTCGCCGTTTCCACTTTCATCCAACATGTCATCCAAAGCATATTATATCTTGAAATACCTCGTGAATTCTAACAAGTGGAGGAATCCCACTCAATTACGAGCCGAAATACGGATGGATAACGAAATCCGCCAACGAGCGGCTAACTTCAGGCTTTCGCAGCCATCTCCGAATACTCGTTTGCCAATGGGGAATACGCATGAAATTTGTTTCTCGAAGATTTATGATGTACTTGATGCGAAATGTTCTCACCAATTTAAATATATAGGGGAAGGTTGCCTAATTTGGACCATTTTTTTATTTTCTTGTATATTTCCCTTATTATTTATTCCACATCAACCTTTAATTCTGTGTAACATACTTCACAGTTTTCCCTTTCATCTACTAGTTTTATATTTGCAATATATTACTCTTGAGATAAATTAAGTGGAAAAAACCGAACTAATGCTAATGGTCCAAATTGGGAAACCGGTTGCCTAATTTGGACTCACGGTTTCATAGGTTGGGCCGGGTGAGGAGCCCCTAATTATTAGGGTAGCGTTTGTGGTGAGGAGAGTTACATTGTGTGAGTTCAAACTTTCTAAAAACAATGTAACTCATCACGCTAAATACTCTTCCCTAGCCAGTAAGGAGAAGCTGTTTTAATCCCCTATGTGTGCCTTTCCACTAACGCATCACCGTCACACCACTCTTCACAGAATGCAACTAACTCCTGCCTCGCCATACCACCACCCTTCCCTAATCCTTTCCCCTCACGTTTCCCACATCCACGCCCCCCCTTATTTCGAGAATAAATAACACTGAAAATGAATTGCAAATTTTGTGCATGTTGATGACGCCTATGCGGAAATGTAATGCAGAAATGTGCCCATAATATTAAAAATAACACTCATTGAAAGCACTATATACAACAAGAATTACCAAATAACGTTATTTTTTAAAAAAGTATTTAAAATTAATAACAAGATTACTGGACAAAATTTCTGTAATTGCATTAAAATTGGCTAATACTTGATAAATTAAACATTTCAAACTTAAATAAATACTTAACGGCAACTGCGCTACAGAAAAAGTTCACTTCAAAAGAAGGGCACCATCTGCCATCATTGTTGCCTGCCTGCATTAAAAAAAAACGCTATCTTCGCAGTAGTAGAAAATCACGTTGAAATTTTCATAAAAACAAAATTAATAATTACATATTTATGAATTAAAAGGGGCACAGCAAATGAATTAAAAGTGTAAAGACAAATTTTTTGAAAGTTTAAAAACAAACAAGTGATTAATATCATTACAAAAAGGTCTAACAGCAGTCTTTACAAAAATATTTTTTTATGCTGGGTTGCACTTTGGCACATCGTGTATGATCAGCAACTCCTACACTGGATCATGACTTCTTCCTTTACTGCGCCACACAAAACCAGCTTGAATCAGCTTCAGAGTGATCGTCACTCTGTTCATCGGAAACCAACCTTCTCTTCATCGGTTTAACCTTTTCCGTTTGAATTTTACACTGCTCTAATTTCAGTTTGTAACAGCTGCTCGTAATTAAAATTGCACATTGTTCTTTTCCTCGATTAGCCAGTAATTTTGATGCTTTTGGTAGAGGGGACAATTCATTTAGGGTCTTCTTAAACTTTTTAGTTCCTCTACTGCCATCACCACTAGTGTCGCCGTGTGAATAGCGTTCATAGGTACGCTTGAGACCTTTGCTAGAAGTAGGCTCATCATCCACATTTCATCGACGGCTAACTTTTCTGATGGCACGAAATGGTGATCAGAGAAAACATTTCTATCAACGGGCAATATTCCAGCCGCTCGGAAGGCACTCGTCGCTGTCCCTACAGATGTTGCTCTTCCATAAGCTTCCTTTATGATTCCAGATATCTGATATTGCGAGATGGTTTTTCCCACGTTTTGACGCAACCATTTCTCTTGTGCTTGGTTGAAGTATGTTTGAAGGGGCGCAAAAATGCTACATCAAGTGCCTGCAATCGGTTGTATGGCCTGGCAACTGCAACATAATGATGCCATTATCTCGAGCATACTCGACTGCCTCCAGATTTCTGCTGTGTGTGGTGTGACCATCTAGTAGTAGAAGCCCTCATCCCAAATCACATGCCTTTTGAAATGCTTGAGCCATGATACAAACAATTCTGAATATTTCCAGTGTCCAATCCAATATCCAGTGTCCGAAATCTCTATCACGCTACCTAGTGGGGCACCCATTTCAAGCTCCTGTGACTTCCTTTTTCTTTTGAAAATTATCATAGGTGGTATGAAGAATCCCGCTGCATTGGCAGCACTCACTACCGTCGCGTCGTGTTCTCGCCCCGTTCCCCGCTCATAATAGCTCCAACTTGGTGCTTGCCGTTAAAGTTGTGGGGGTAATGCGTGTTTTTCTGCTATGTCGAAGGCTAGCTTTCGGATGTCTTTGATTGAATACCCAAAAATTATCTCATCAAACAGGAGAATGTGTTCGGCGAGAACCTTTTCTATCTCCGCAGTAAAGGTTGCTTGCCTACCGTAGGATGTAACTGCATTCGAAAAAATGTTCTTACCATCAGCGTGTCTCTTTACTGTAGCTTTAGGCACTCCGTACACACGGGCACATTCGTTGAATCCATAGTCACCGTTCTTGTATGTTGCCACAGCCATCTGCAAATGTTTTTCGTCCCATTTCCCCTACGTAGCCCTTTTTTCCATCATGAAAACCTATGCAGACATTCACTCAAATATGTTAGATATTTATTGTGGAAGTAAAATTAATATTATTAAAAAGTAATTAATTTCCCAATTACATCATTCATTAGTCTCCCATAATGGACCGGTCCAACTTAGGGAACACTCGATGGTCCAACTTAGGCAACAGGTTCCTGTCATAATAATAATGGTGCCAGACGAACACACGAGGTTTCACACACATATGCATATTATCGTTAGTAGCTAACATAATTCGGGTTAAAAGTGTTCCATAGAAAGAGCGATTACTTACTTTTACTTAAGACAGCAGCTTACGTACTGAGGGTAAATAGTTATAGCACAAACGATCAAATCACGCTAACGACCATCCACACCGGAAAAATGACTCCACCTCCCTGACCGTCTAATCACGTGACCTCGATGGTGTCACCACCTAGTACTGCCACCTCAACTGCTTGATATACTCATAGGGGGGGAAATACTTATGCGGTCCAATTTCGGCAACCTTCCCCTAAGCCAAATTTTTCTACGCCCACCACAAAGATTATTAAATGACATTAAAATGTTATCGGAAATTGACGAAAGTCACGTGACCTGAAACGCCTTCTGACGTCACTGCACGGTATAGGTTCCATATTGCTACGGAGATTGACATTTATTTTTAAAAGAAAACGAAGTGAATATTGTTTAGAGGTTTTAAGCCGTTTCTCGAAAGAAACGATGACTGAAAAAATACTTAAAAAAGCACATTCCGACGATTTCATTTGGTTGACTCCCTTATGGCGGCGTTCTTCTAAAAAAACCAGCGATTGCATAGACGTAGAAGAAATTCTTGGGCACTAAACACGCATTATATAATTAATGGATGATTTGCTCGTTACCATCCATACTACGTAAATAAAAAATCGAAATACAATCGTTTATTGCATTAAACAAATGAGATAAATACATACGTTATCTCCAAGTATTCATTTAATAACTTACCTCCACGAATAAACAGATAAACAACGCTCTTATTGTTAGTGATACCGTGCCGTGACGTCATGCGATTACGTCGTGTTTTTGAGCTGTCGAAAAGGTGCAATTTTCAAAGAGTAATATCTTTGTAACGCAACTAAATTATTCTGCAAAATTTTCGCCAATCACATTTTAGCTGATAAACTTCACATTCAAAGAGTTATAAAAAATATTGCATGTTCCCAATTTTGTTTACATCCGGGTGCTGAAGGTAATATCCACATTGAGATACCATGGTATAAAGTATTAGGTAGGGGATTAGGCGCACCGGGAACTTACCCTGTAGCATGTGTTCCCACTCCATGGCCCTGTTTCCCTCCATAGTGATTGAATATGCTTGCTAGCGCTCGCTGGATGTGAGGCGACAGCAGCGCCATATTATCCATTCTGAGTCGATACATAAAAAAACATTTGCTTACACGTTTATTTGTATTCATTTGTTCATATTTTTCTTTTTGTTCATACCCAGGCGATATCTGGCCACGGACTTTACCATGTTCACTGCATCCTTCTTAAATACCTATGTGATTCTACCATTACCACTAAAGGCCCCGTTTCCACTACTGACATTTCTACGACGGTAACTCTCTACCCGCGCAATGCTAGTAATGGAAACGCTCGAAAACGCCTACCATGGTAGATAGTCCTACTAGCATTGAGATACCCTTGTTAGATCAGGGAATAGTGGTTACCGTCGCGTCTCTTTTGGAATTGGAACGCAAGTTAGTCAAAATCCTGGTAAGAATTATGGGAAAACAGTTGAATCGCGGATAGCGGTGAAGGGTCGCGGAGTGTGCATCTAGGAAAACGTAGTTGGTGTGGTGTCTTTGTTTGGCTTAATACTTGATTTTTGTCTATGCTCAATGATGCTCCAGAGTTGTTATTACCTATGGTTTACATAGTTTAATTATATTTTCCCAGCTATGACCGAACAAAAGAATTGCAAAAACTTTGCTCACGAGGAGACGGACTTGCTCCTTAGGCGTACGCGATAAGCCCGACGACATTTTATTATAACAATCAATATAGATTCTTGAATAAAACATCAAGTGTTTACACACTTCAATGTGCTACCATCTTTGCGCATTTCTATAACGATCGTCGATTTTCTTTTGAACTGGAATACTGGTAACCGCTATGTGACGAAAGCAGTGATTACAAGGGTAACATTGTAGCTAACTGGAACGCAGGTAGGTTATGAGGGCTGAAATAACCGTGGTAGAATGTCAGTAGTGGAAACGGGGCCTAACGCCGTCCGTATATCTCGTATGCTCGAAAAAAATAATTATATTAAAAAAGAGTCTTGATTGCATTAACTTTCAGGATCAAACAGTCTACAGCAATTGTAAAACACGAAATTCCGGTGACATCGGATATTTGGAACACATAATGAGAGTGAAAAAACTCTCAAGAGATCTTTTGTACGAAAGTGTAATTATCATACGGTAAAAGTTTCCAGGAGCTTAAATGAAGCATTTGTGAGGTATTCAGAGAAATAAATGGTCGTCGACGTTACTTTGGTAGTTACAAGACAAGCTTTAATGAAATCAACGGATGCGATTGCTGCTGACGCTAACATCATTGGCTGAAACACCAGCCTCAGTCACCGCTGAAGCCCTTTAGAGCGGCCACGTGTGGGCCACAGATGGCCCCTCGGTCGCACAGCAGCTGCTGCCCTCGCCGCCGCTCCCCTCAACTTGGAGCCCGGCTGTTTCTTTGCTGATCCCTATCAAATCTGCCAACCGCGACGGTACCAGAGTGTGTGAGGCAACGTCCTACCCCCAAGTCGACTGCCATCAAAGCTGAGACTTGAGAGTCCGTTGCTGTCTGTTTTTCGACATCTACATCTACACGACACCCTGCAAGCAACGGCGAGGGTGTGCGGCAGGGGGTGAAGATCACAAAGCTGTCGACATGCAAACAAGCAACTATAAGAACTCATGCAAATAGATTGTTAGTATCTATAGTATTTAAGGGATTAATACATGCATCATGCACGACAGACTACTCTAAAATAATACCCCTACCTATCCCTTTGCTATGCTGCCTATTCTGTTCTCTTATAGTACGGGGGAAAAATGCCATTTTGAATCTATCGGTATCTCTCTAATCTTATTTATCTGGTCGAATCTAGCATAATACGCTGGTATTTTTAATATGTGCCTAACATATTCAGTAAAGCTATCCGATTGAAATTTCTCTAATAGATTTAATCTGTACTTAACCTACGCTCTGGTAATGATTCCCACCCTAATTCTTGTATTAATTCTGAAACACCACTCAACCTATCGTAACACCTTTTAATGAACCTAGCTGCTCCACGCTGCACACTGTCTAGCTCTCTGATCAACCCTAATTCATTAGGATCCCATACACTGGCTGCATACTCAAGGTGGGGCCTAACTAGTGAAAAGTAACATCGCTCTTTTGTCTTCTCATCACATTTCCCAAATACTCTTTTTATAAATCCTAGCTTTCTCTTCGCTCGGCCGCATATTTCCTGGATGTCTTCCCCACGATAAATCTTTAGTGATTGTTACACCTAAATACCTTATGGTTTCAACGCTTTCGATCTTCGTGATATTAATTTTATAGTATAGCTCTATCGAATTCTTCCTCCTCCAAAAATTGATAGCTACGCACTTTTTAAGGTCGAGTTCTAACTGTCATTTGTCGCACCACTCTTGAATTGCATCTAAATCCTTGCTAATTGGACACGGATCGCTCGACCCTAACGTCGCCTGTCGAAGTCGCAGTCCTCCAAAGGGAGCGACACTCCACTCTGTCTCGCCCATGGAGTGGTCGCCCTCTCCAAGGACTCCTCTTTTACGATCCATTTCCAGGGGTACGCCACCGTGTCCACTCGAACGGTAGCGACATTTTGAGGACATCTTCCGGCAGGGAATCTGGAGACTGGAGGGGGTGAAAGAGTTCTGTTACCTGGGAAGCAGATTAACCAACGATGGACGAAGCAAGAAAGAAATAGTGAGTAGAATAGCCCAGGCAAAGAGGGCATTCTATCAAAAGAAGAATCTACTTACAGCTGGAAATACAAGCTTGAAGTAAGGAAGCAATTCATCAAAACGTACATCTGGAGAATGTTTCTTTACGGCAGTGAGACATGGACGACGACAGCAGCGGAGAAGAAGAGGGTAGAAGCATTTGAAATGAGGTACTACCGAAGAATAATGAAGATAAAATGGATCGACCGAGTGACCAACGATGAAGTCTTAAGAAGAGAGGGAGAAAAGAGAAGTCTGCTGAAAACTATAACAAGAAGAAGGGACAACTTAATCGGCCACATCTTGAGACATGATGGCCTCGTGAAGACAATCGTCGAGGGAAAAGTGAACGGGAAGATTGGAAAAGGCAGGCGTCGTATGAGTTACGTTGAACAGGTCGTAAAGGACGTGAAAGAGAGGAACTACGTTAATATGAAGAGGTTGGCCGATAGAAGAATCGAGTGGAGGGCTGCGTCGTTAAGCAATCCTAGGATTGTTGACCAATGATGATGAGGCCTAATTACTGCTGTCGAAGTGCTGGATGTACAGGAACTGTGGGTGTTCTTTGGAATTTGATGAAGAAGCTATCGATTACCTAGGTCGATATATACTGAATGCATCCAAACAAGAATGCAGGAGGAGGCTTCTACGCCGTTAATGGTTGCTGAGAATTCAACGCTTGAGGATGGATGCCCACTATTTTATTCAAAGGAGTTGCAGTTCATAAGCACCAGCAATCGCAGCATCACGGCATCTATTTGCTGATCTCCTGTCTGCCTCCCCTCCCCTCCCCTCTCCTCCCCCCCCTCACGGCCACTCCTCCCTTCGTCTTCAGAGCACGCCTCGAAGCGTTTCCCTCTTCCTTCCCCACTCAACAATCCACGCGATCACAAACTCTTGTCTTCACTAATCCAATCTTCACGACCTTACTTCAAGCCCGTTGAATTTCCTTTTAGACTGTAATTATTACACTAATACCACTGGAGTTCTTATTGTACGGATCATTAATTATTTAAAAGGGATACCTCAATCGATTCACATGATATTTAAGAGGGATTTACAACAGGAAGTCTTCAAACAAATGGTTAGGGATCTGACCATTTTCATCGCTGCAAATACATTAAACGGTATTCGTGTGTCGCACTGCGGCTCTGTTGAATTGCATTCACGAATGGAGACTCCGTGTGAACTATGCTGTACGTCTTCACTGACCGAAATAAGAAATGTGGAAAAAAGGGGAGATGCCTCTCTCGTACGCAACATTTTATTCCCTAATCGACCGTTTCATCTACATCTACACGATACCCTGCAAGCCACCGCGAGTGTGTGTGGCAGGGGGTGAAGATCACCAATCATGCATACCGAGATGTAAACAAGCAACTATATGGTCTCATGCAACTAGATTGTTAGTATCTATAGTATTTGAGGGATTAATACATGCATCATGCACTACAGACTACTCTAAAATATTTCCCCTACCCATCCCTTTCCTATGCTGCCTATTCTGTTTTCTTATAGTACGGGGTAAAAATGCCATTTTGAATCTATCAGTACGACAATCTATCTCTCTAATCTTATTTATCTGGTCGAATCTAGCATTATACGCTGGTGTTCTTTATATGTGCGTAACATCTTCGGTAATGCTATCCGATTGAAATTTCTCTAATAGATTTAATAGACCGTTTGAGGAATATAAGAGACATCATGGGTTAAAAATTCAAGGAATCAGTATTTCAAAGCCACGTGACTGCATCTCGATCACAGAAACATTGACGGTCACTTGGCCAAGTGCGCCGTGCCTTCCGATGGTCACGCCGAATCCTCCCTAGCTCGGTCTTCCGGAAGCAATCCTCGAGGATGACCGTCGCCCATGCGACAATGCCGTCTTCACACTGCACGGATAAGGTTTGCAGGTGCATTAAAATGCAATTTTGACGGCCACCACGAGAGGGTCACACCGCGCACGCCGGGGGTCTGGCACCAAAATTAGAGACTCCCCCAACGGAGGTGGTGCTTGCCCCGAGGCGATCCAAAGCACTCGCAGACACACACACAACCGCACAGCGCCCTCTGTTCGACATTTTCCAGAGGCGCTCCAATTGCGCCGTGAAGGTCAGACCCCCCTGGCGGATGGAGGGGGAAGCATTGTTCCCGATCGTCGTCACACCTCGGCCGCTTCCTTCTTTTTCGCTTTTCCTTTTTCTTTCTCACTCACTGAAAATAGAATCCAGGATTCCACGGAGGGGGAGGCCGACGCCCCTCACTCTACTGCTAGAGGAAAGGAAATATATTTGAGCGGGCCTCGAGACTGGAATTCCACCAATCCGAGCTCCCGAAACTTTGAAACTCCTGGAAAATTAAATTCTCCGGATTTGCATTATCCCCGCGATGATGAATGCTGAACTACAATCTCCGCTGACAGCGAACGGAACGCCCTCTGGCGCTGAGACTGAAAATAAACTTACCCGGCAGTCTTTCCACGAAACTCCGAAAGACAAGCTAACGGCGATGAAATCTTAAAGGAAGGCAACTCAACTTCATCTCGAAGGCAAGGCAGATAATTGCGCCTCATTTCCATCTCTGATTCATTCACCGAGTGTGCGTTTCGTCGAGCTCAGAAATCCGTTAAGACGTGAACAACTTTGGCGATTCGTGCAACTTTGGAGTCACCACAACTCACAATTGTGCAATAGGTACTATCGCCAAAAGCCGAAACAATGACCTCTACGTCATGGAAATAGAAATGGCATGATCATTGAAACACAAAAAAAACATAATTACAATTAATTTCAAATTATTTAGAGTTTCGTTGAAAATACATCTACATCTACACGATACCCACCAAGCCACCGCGAGGGTGTGTGGCAGGGGGTGAAGATCACCAAGCGTGCACTACTAACATGCAAACAAGCAACTAAATTGTCACATGCAACTACATTGTTAGTATCTATAGTATTTGGGGGGTCAATACACGCATCATTCACTACAGAATACTCGAAAATATTTCCCCTACCTATCCCTTTCCTATGCTGCCTATTCTGTTCCCTTATAGTACGGGGGAAAATGCCATTTTTAATCTATCGGTACGACAATCTATGTCCCTAGTCTTATTTATCTGGTCGAATCTAGCATAAGACGCTGGTGTTTTTAATATGTTCCCAATATCTTCAGTAAAGCTATCCGATTGAAATTTCTCTAATAGATTTAATCTGTACTTTAACCTACGCTCTGATAATGATTCCCACCCTAATTCTGGTATTAATTCTGAAACGCTACTCAACCTATCGTAACACCTTTTAACGAACCTAGCTGCTCTACGCTGCACACTGCCTAGTTCTCTGATCAAACCTAATTCATTAGGATCCCATACACTGGCTGCATACTCAAGGTGGGGCCTAACTAGTGAAAAGTGATACATCAGTTTAATGTAATAAAAGTCACTTAAACATGAAAAGGTTGCAACAGAGAAGAATAATATACTCTCAAAATATAGAATCTGACGACGCAACGCAATCTGATGAATTAAGAATTAGCCCATGTTATTACCGACTGCAGGAACTGTTGAATGGTTTGAGCAATTTAGTAGATTTGGAAATAAAGTGTAAGCGTGGAGTGAGTAAAAAGATTCCATAATATAGAAGATGCAGAGGAGAAAGAGGAGATTGAGAGACGTAGAAAATACAGGGAAGAGTAAGTACTGTAGAGTGACCACCATTAGTATAGATACTTGAAAGACAAAAAGCTGGTGTTAAAGGTAAATATGAAGCGCGTAATAGCTCTTCAGAAAACAAGTGACTGGAGTGGTGAATGTTCCAGAATAACAGGAAATCACAGTTATAATACCGAGAATTAACATTAAGGTGGAGAGCAAATGTGGAGCCAGCCAACACTTCGATTCCTCGACAATCATATAATTACACTTTTTTGCGTTTTATTTTCACCCCGGATCTATCACACTGGATTTGTAAAGCGTCTCTTATCGATTGCAATCCTACCGCTATCTATCGATAGCTCACCGGCAAGCCTATCCGATTCTATTACCCTTCCCACAACTCGATATGCTTCGAGTCTCAACTCACAGAAGTCTTGGATGTACCAGAAGATGAGAGTGCGAGTTAAAATGCGTTAAAAACTCTGTGTGATAGTGCGAACGTCGTCGTTTCATTGAGATAAGACCTCATCTCTCTCTCACTCTCATTTTCCCACGTTCCGCAGCGTTTTAATTAAGTTCTCCAATATGCTCGATCAAAATACTTTTCAATGTCTACAACACAACTAAAAACATCAGGAGCATCAGGTACTCAATCTTTTACCCAAGAGCATTCTCATCAGTTCAATGGCATAACAGGTGGCTCAATATTTTGTGAAACTAAATCTTTCTTTCCCTACGAACTACTTCCTCAATAGCAGAAATTCCACAGAGAAAAAATCATTCGCCTTGACCGGGATTCCGCCTCTGTGGAATTTCTGCTATTGTGCATTTTCAGCGGGTAACGCCGTTAAGGTCTTCGCGGCTAGTTCGGGAACCTTCAATTTGTTATACAGTAAACTATTTCCTCTTTGCTCCGGCCTCCTATTTCTTGCCCACGGAGAGTCTTTGAAAAGTTCGAGATCAAGCTAATCGTCTTAAAGTTTTCCAAAATATATTCGTAAGTATCGGTTAGTTTGTAGTTGTCAATCTTCGCTGTTTAGTTGTATTTCAGACTTTAATTGGGGGTTGAGCCGCGCCACCAATTGGCGGCGCCACAGGTTTTTCGTTTGTCATTTGCTTTCGGATATGAGACAGTGTTTTTTTATTGAGAATGAGCGAGTGTAGTACCCTTGGATGCGGCGCAGAGGGAAACGGGATCGGACCCGACCCTAGTCCCTAGGGCTGCACCCCGCACACGGGAAGTCGTCGACAGGGTAAGTGGCACGCACCCCTGCCACACACCTTTGACGTGGCTTGCAGGGTATTATGAAGATGCAGAGGTAAGTGGCACGCGCCTTGAAGCTGGTTTCGCCAATCGTGGCTCAACCTTTACTATTGAAGGAAATTACAGTCCACCATTGTTGTTCGCTGACCAATAGAATCAAGTTCGGAAGTTGATCATTCACAGTGGAAACAATTACTAATCCCCCTTCAGGGCATGCTGTTAATATTTGAGTGGCATGTGCTCTACTATGAAGCTTATTCCAGAAAATAATCAGAGCATGAAAAGTTCAAATGGAACTTGAGAGGAGACATGACAAAGTTGCGTGTTCGTTAGAAGCAATGCAAGGGAAAGAAATTCCTTCATATAATCCCCTTAATCTTGGGGAAAAATATTGGAAATCTAAGTGAAAAAATGATGAATATATGGTTGATTGCAAAGACATATACGTTTTTACAAAGGCTTGAAGAAGGAATTCGTAGAGGTAATTTCGTTTCCTACATTCACGTTTGAATTTTTTCGGGAAGTCTAATGGCCGTTAGTGATGAACAGGTTTAACGCTTCCATCATGCAAGTTCAAGCATGAATTAAATCATATAAGGGAAAGTGGAGTGCATATACCTATGTCAACCGACTGCTTTCGGGCATTCAAAATTGGACTTCTGGAGGCAAAGAATTTCAGAAAATCTTCAAATCCACTTTCGGGAGGGGAGACAAAGTATTCCACAAATTTCAAGCCCTATAAATTGTTTATGCCTTGTCTCGTTTTTCAATAAGTATGCCTTAAGTGTAACATTTCCGATTACATGTAACAAGAAAACCTTGCGGGATGGCTAAAAGCGGGCGTCGTATTTAAATTCAGTCCAGAACAAGATGTGTGGAAACGTCCCCCCAAACGTCTATTCGGACAAAATTCTTTTTGCAGTTGTACACTCATTGTAATGAAGCACTCTGCAGATGTAAATCCTGTTGTAGTTTTTCTTTCACTCCAATGCTAGTATTTCCCGATGCAGGTATCCCGGTAGAATTCCCTCTTCGCCTGAGCTATTCTAGTGACTATTTGGAATTCTAGTGACTATTAGAATCGTAAACTGGGATTCGTCAAAATAGTAATGGGTAAATGTGACGATCATGTACGAGAAATCAGCTACTTTTCCCTTGTTAGACCTCATTTGGAATATGCTGCCAGTGTATGGGATCCCTACGAAATCGGTCTAAGTAATGAACTTGAACGTGTGCAGCGAAGATCGGCAAGATTTGTAAAGGGACGGTACGATAACCTTATTAGCGTAACCAGTCTATTAAATGAATTAAAATGGGAATCATTGTCAGAACGTAGAATGAAAGTTAGACTTAATCTCCGAAATAAATACCAAGATAATATTTGCAGTGATGACGTTAAAAATATTTTGCGGACCCCAACTTACTATGGTAGACTGGACCATAATCATAAAATTAGAGAAATTGATTGTGAACTGACAGTTTCAAAATGTCCTTTTTTCCTCGTACAATTAGGGATATGAATAGCGGTAAATATATCCAGGACGAGTGTAGCAATGGATAACATTGGTAGCTGCATGTTGGTATAAGGACTTGAAGCTAACCCAACTAACAGCATGTTTATGCATGTTTACTATGATATTTTTATCTTTTTTAAATAGTGAAGTTTAGAACAGTATAATAATACTAATCTTTTTTTATGCATGATATGTTGTGCATGTTTGGTGAGAGTTCACCCCCTGCCACACACCTTTATGGTGGCTTGCAGGGTATTATGTAGATGTAGAGTATTCATTTCATCCATCGTTAGTTCTCTCTGCTCACTCTGCTTCCCAGAGAGCAATGTTCCCTTCTACCCTCTCACCCTCCCACACCAAGATCTCTTTCCTTTTGTTTCATTCATCGTCAGGTTCTTGCTCACACTGACCAAATCCGGTTCCCTCTGCAATTAGCGAGACAACTCCGCTTGTGGGCACTTCAGGCGACCAAGTGTCGTTGCCATTCATCACTTGTGGTGCAAAGGAACGACGTTAGAGGCGCCCTTCCGAACAAATGAGTGGACGGACTGTCGCTCGTCGCGTGACAGCTCCGGAAGATATACGGACGCCGTCAGTCCAGCGTTGCCTGGCAAGAAACCAAAAAAATCAACACTCTCTCCGGCCGGGTTATATCGATAAACAGGTGTTCCCTCGCACGATCAATAAAGCGGCGGAGGCGGTTCGATATTTATGCCACAACTGGAGTCGGCATATTATCTCTAATTCCTTCATCCAGGCGTTTAGCAAAGCGCCAAGTGTCTGAGCAAGTTGCTTCGCAACTGGTGTCCCGTGACGCAAACAAATATTGACAAGAAAAACGAGCGAAGCCACCCGTTCCCCGCCAAAAGTTTTGAGAGAAACACGCTCTGGAATGTTGTCCCGTAATTTCGGGCAGTTGGAACAGAATACATTAGGCACGGGTGCGTAGTCACAAAAAGGCTGGTTGCAAAGAGCCAAAAACATTCAAGAGCATGCACCCCATTAAATATGAGCTAGTATGCAGAGAATTCCTCATCATTCCCTGGACATAAAGGAGTGGGAAATATTCCTAAGGGCCATACGTCGTTCATGCACATACGTGAAATAATGGGTCAAGCGAATCGTTAACTGGGTTTCATCAAAAGAGTACTGGGTGAATGTGACGATCATGTACGAGAAATCAGCTACTTTTCCCTTGTAAGATCTCATTTGGAATATGCTGCCAGTGTATGGGATCCCAACGAAATCGGTCTAAATAACGAAATTGAATGTGTGCAGCGAAGATCGGCAAGATTTGTAAAGGGACGGTACGATAACCTTATTTGCGTAACAAGTTTATTCAATGAATTAAATTTGGAATCATTGTCAGATCGCAGGTTGAAATTTAGACTTAATCTCTTAAATAAATTCCAAGATAATATTTTCAGTGATGATGTTAAAAATATTTTGCGAACCCCAACTTACTACGGCAGACTAGACCATAATAACAGAATTAGAGGAATTGATTGCCAAACTGACAGATTCAAAATGTCATTTTTTCCACGTACAATTAGGGATATGAACAACTGTAAATATATCCAATACGAGTAGCTGCACGTTGGCATAAGGTCTTGAAGCTAACCCAACTAACAGCATGTTTTTTCATATTTACTATGATATTTTTATCTTTTTTAAAGAGTGAAGTTTAGAACAGTATAATAATACTAATCCTTTTCTATGCATGATATGTAGTGCATGTTTGGTGAGAATTCACCCCCTGCCACACACCTTTATGGTGGCTTGCAGGGTATTATGTAGATGTACTTCTCTGGCTAAGGCAGCAAATCACATAGGTGATTCAGCTTTTGCCGACCAGCGGAAATGTACTGAATATATATATATATATATATTCAGTATTCGGGCGATATATATATATATATATATATATATATATATATATATATATATATATATATATATATATATATATATATATATATATCGCCCGAAAGTAGCCAACGCTTGTTAAAGAAAGCCTCCCACCCGATAGGGACCTAAGGACGTCTACGCCCAAGATTTCACTCGTATACGAATAGGCGGTGTCACACGAGTCACGTGACACTTTTTCGTACGACGTGTGACTTTGATGTGCGTCGGAAAGGCCTCTCGCGCGTCCGATATCACACTCGCCAGATCGACCGAGAACTCGAACACGAAATCTAAGAACAAGGATGGCGGTGCCATTTATGCACCTCACGCAACACCTCGCAAATTTATAACACGGAGAGGGCGTCCCGCGGTTGATGCACACACGGAAATCCTTATTTCACGCGGCAGTTGCAAACTCCTCAATATTATTACTCCTAATCAATGAATTAATAGAGTTTTTGACTCTCTTTACGAAAGCCACTTCGATATAGTTTGCGTCAAATACCGATACAAGCAATGTGAAAGAAAGTGCGACTATAAATTTAAACTGTAATTACGATCATTATATTCAGTCGTCTTTCTTTGGGGCAAATAAAATCAAACCTCCATCACTGACGTTGTTCAAGAGGCGTTACCTCAAGTTCTGGATTAATTATTTGGCACATCGACGATCTGCATAGGAAAAAATTAAAGCTGTTAACGACGGAGGGGACACAGTTATTCAGTCAGAAATTACGCAATTACCTTTCGCTTCAGGGGAACGGACGCACATGCAGTTTTCATGAATCAAAATACCCTCAGTACGTACACTTGCAGTCGCTGAAACACTCTAAATATTTGTAGCTTTAAGTTCATAGTTACAGGAAAATTACTATCCCTTCCTTGATAACAAATGAGGAGGATGAAGACAGCTTACTTTGAGTTACTTGAGTGAATCGCATAATAATAAATAATTGGATTCAGGGGCTGGGAATCTTGTTCCGCCATGTCTGCTTCGCGATATTTTGATGTTCAAATGGAATTAATTCATTTTTAAAGCCACTTTTTATTTTTTATCACGAGCGTTGCACCACTTTTAATCACATATTCTATGGCTTTTCATTGAAAGATCAAATGTCCGAGGAGCGTCAATTTTTGTCGTCACCATCATCAAGGGTCAACAATCCTAGGATTGGTTTGACGCAGCTTTCCACTCCATTCTTCCATCGGCCAACCTTTTCATTGTGACGTAATTCTTCTATTTTACATCCTTCATAACCTGTTCTATGTAACTCATACGAGGCCTGCCTTTTCCAATCTTCCCTTCCACTTGTCCCTCGATATTTGTCTTCATCAGGCCATCGTGTCTTAAGATGCGGCCGATTAAGTTGTCCCGTCTTCTTTTTATAGTTTTCAGTAGACTTCTCTTTTTTCCCACTCTTCTTAGGACTTCCTCGTTACTTTCTCGGTCGATCCATTTAATCTTCATCATTCGTCTATAGCACCATATTTCGAATGCTTCCACCCTTTTCTTCTCCGCTGCTGTCATCGTCCATGCCTCACTGCCGTAAAGGAACATGCTCCAGATGTACGTTTTGATGAATTGCTTCCCTACTTCCAAGCTTGTATTTCCAGCTGTTAGTAGATTCTTCATTTGATAGAATGCCCTCTTTGCCTGGGCTATTCTACTCACTATTTCTTTCTTGCTTCGTCCATCGTTGGTTACTCTGCTTCCCAGGTAACAGAACTCTTTCACCTCTTCCAATTTCTGTTTTCCTATTATATCGCTGGTATTGCCACATTTCAAATGCTTCCAGCCTGGACTTCCCTACTGCTGTTATTGTCCATGCTTCGCTGCCCTATAGTTCCTCCACCTCTTCCAGTTTCTGTTTTCCTAGTATAACGTTGGTTTAGGCCTCTTCTTTCTTGCTGCACATCAATATCTTAGTTTTCTTCTTATTGATCTTCAGATGATAACTGGCCATTGTCCTTTCCGTGGTTGTTAGCATCTTATTCAGGAATCGCAGTATGCTTATGTTTTCTCCGTGGATAGTCACTCCTGAAGATTTCTCTTTGATTTCATTGATTCGATGTAATCATTAAAAATAACGGGAGACAGTGCACAGCCTTGAGCTCGCAAGAGCTTGCAAAAAATAGAATGCAGCTACAATGCGCTATAAAATAGCACACTCAAACAATTATTGAGCATGCGTTATCACTCTATAGATGATTTTGCATATTGGTGTTTTTCTGGATCGGTATTTATTCATTACATAACATAGCTATTTTACGGGATTTTGAATCGCGGAGTCACGGTGGAACCTCCTTAAAAACGGAATATGGGATTAAGCCTCGTTTCCCGTCCGAATTCATCCCCCACCCCTTACACAAACGGATAGGGAGGGGGGAGTTTCTTGATGGACGTGGACTTCAAACAATGGTCATGCCTTCGATCGAACATCCGTCCCGTCCTCCATTACTACCGACCGACGCTCTGAAATGCAACCGGACCCATTGCCACAACGAGAGAGTACTATACCCGCGCTACTCATGAAATCGAGTCTTATCCTGGCGCTCTTCATTCCGGACAAGTCCCGTGGCCTTTTAATTCTAGCCGCTTGCGCCAAACAGAATGGATACGCTCGCATGAGTGTGGGGTGTACAGAATGTAGTGTACAGAACGTATTGCAGGTGTGTACAGGGAAATTCTATGCATAAATGATAAAGAATATTTGAATGATGACCTACAATCAATTGAAAAATGGTGTAATACATGGAAGTAAGAATTAAATTTTTAAAAATGTGTAGTAATGAATTTCTGGAAAAAGAATTGTTCTCCTCCAAGCACGTACAAAATAAGTAATAATGAATTAATAAACGTGGAATCCATAAATATCTTGGAATAAGACTGACACATGATCTTTTCTAGGGTGAACACATTCGTGAAATAATGGGTCAAGCGAATCGTAGACTGGGATTCGTCAAAAGAGTATTGGGTAAACGTGACGATCATGTACGAGAAATCAGCTACTTTTCCCTTGCTAGACCTCATTTGGAATATGCTGCCAGTGTATGGGATCCCTACGAAATCCAGTGAAGATCGGCAAGATTTGTAGAGGGCCGGTATGATAACCTTATTAGCGTAACTAGTCTATCAAATAAATTAAAATGGGAATCATTATCAGATCGCAGGTTGAGATTTAGACTTAATCTCTTAAGCAAGTTCCAAGATAATATTTTCAGCGATGATGTTAAAAATATTTTGCGGACCCCAACGTACTATGGTAGACTGGACCATAATCACAAAATTAGAGGAATTGATTGCCGAACTGACAGATTCAAAATATCCTTTTTCCCTCGTACAATTAGAGATACGAATAACGGGTGTAGCAATGAATAGCATAGGTAGTTGTATGTTGGTGTCAGGACTTGAAGGTAACCCAACTAACAGCACGTTTTTGCATGCGTAGTATGATATTTTTATCTTTTTAAATATTGCAGTCTAGAATTATATCTTAGTACTAATTCTTTTAAATGCATGATATGTAGTGCATGTTTGGCGAGAATGCACCCCCTGCCACACACCTTTGAGGTGGCTTGCAGGGTATTATGTAGATGAGCTGCAAAGGACATCGAAAAGTGACCATTCATCCCGTAAGCACAATATATCAAGGTAGTTACTCTTAAGTTGATGAAAACTCTTCGTACCAATGGGAATCAACCTTTGTTTAGACTGATTCAATCTGTTTTTTGTTCAATTTTAGCCATCATTTGCGGAAATTTAATCAATCATATTGCAGTGTAACTACGGCCGCGCGTTGCCGGCCTGGCAACAATAGAAAGACTCATGTTGTTTTCGGAAAGGTCACCGGGGAACGATTATACGAGGATCTGTCTCCTAGCAACTATTATCGATAAATGAATCATCTTCCATAGCGGAAGGTGTTCCCATCAACCTCAGCAGTGAATTTGTAAACAATTATACTTTGCTTTTGAACAGTTCTTTGCTTAGATCTTTTCTAAAAAAAAAGGAAATTGGATAAATTAGACTGGTGAAAAAAGTAAGTCACCTCTTCCAGATGCATTGTGCCCACGCAATGTTACCTGCACACCACTCGCAGACAAGAGCACTGTGAGAGAGACGTATGGGGGCTACCCATCCAACCTCTGTCCGGGCCCAACGTTACTTAACTTCGGTGATCAGACGGCAACCAGCGTTTAAATCTGGCAAGGACCTTTCCTTATATAATTTCATAATATAAGTAATCTTCTTTCTTTGGATTCGTCTACGTCGGCTACGGGGTGAAACTGCTTTGATTGGTGGCGTAATTAATTGTCATTTACAACGCAGCGATCCTTCAATGCCAATTAAATTTATAATTCCGCCAACTCCTGAGTCGTGATACATACGAAGTGAACGCAATTTCCCGAGCGCCTAATTCGCGGTCTCCATCTAGAATGAAAGCTGAAGCGGATTGCGAATGGTGCCTTTCGAAGAAGCTGTTAATCGTTCCGGAAAGGCAGCGCATCGCTATAAATGAGGAAACATTGTCCGTATGCTTGGAATCCCTTCCGCACAATTCATCGAGCGCCGTATGAAACCACTTTCGCTGGATAAGTTGCAATCAACGGATCGGGTCGGTGAAGTGGTTGGAATTCCTGCCGCTCACCTAGAGAGCCCGGATGTGAATCCCGGAAGCGGAAGATACATCTACATAATACCCTGACAGCCACCTCAAAGGTGTGTGGCAGGGTGTGAATTCTCACCAAACATGCACCACATATCATGCATTTAAAAGGATTAGTATTAATATATTAATCTAGACTGCAATATTTAAAAACATAAAAATAGCAAACTACGCATGCAAAAACGTGCTGTTAGTTGGGTTACCTTCAAGTACACCAACATGCAGCTACCAATGTTATCCATTGTTACACTCGTACTGGATATATTTACCGTTATTCATATCCCTAATTGTACGAGGGAAAAAGGACATTTGAATCTATCAGTTCGGCAATCAACTTCTCTAATTTTGTAATTATGGTCCAGTCTACCATAGTAAGTTGGGGTTGGCAAAATGTTTTTAAATCATCACTGAAAATATGGTCTTGGAATTTGTTCAAGAGATTAAGTCTGAATTTCAACCTGCGATATGACAATTATTCCCAATTTAATTCATTTAATAGACTGGTTACGATAATATAATTATCGTACCGTCCCTTCAAAAATCTTGCCATCTTCACTGTTCAAGTTTAAGTTCGTTACTTAGACCGATTTCGTAGTGATCCCGTACACTGGCAGCATATTCCTAATGAGGTCTTACAAGGGAAAAGTAGCTGATTTCTCGTACATGATCGTCACATTTTCCCAGTACTCTTTGCATGAATACCCGTCTACGATTAGCTTTAGCCATTATTTCACGTATGTGTTTACCCCAGGAAAGATCATGTGTCAGTCTTATTTACATATTTCATCGGTAAATCAAACCATTAGGAATCACTCAACGAAAGCCTTACCGTCATTCCACCGTGAATGTTCCAAATGCACTCCAAAGGCTACGGATTCACAAAAGTAGCTGAAGGAAAGAAAACAACGGCATCTTTTAAAAGTATCAAGTGATTCGACCTCTCTGTTCTACATTCTTATGCGACAGTTGAGCATCATTCAAAGTTGTGTGGTGAGCAAACCCTGCATCGCAATGATGCGATCACATTGTAACGTAACAATTGAGCCGCCGAGATCAATAATGCATTGTGCAAAAATGGAAGTAAACATATGTTTCTAGGTGACGCCGGAGACAGTAGCCAGGAGTATTGGATAATCAAGGAAACAATAGGAAAGAGCGACAATCGTGGAGTTGTGTGTGAGACGCGGTGGTGTGGAGACGCAAAAAGTGACGCGTGATTAAGAAAAAGGGCATTATTTGTGAGGTGGTTGGTGTCTGTGTGGGTGAATAAGCATTGGTGAGGGAAGAGAGATTATTGGTGTTGTCGTGTTGTGTCTGATTTGATTTAAGAAGTGGCTCGAAAGAAAAGGAAGTGTAAAAGTGTATGGCCTGTCAAGTACGAGCCTGAAGAGAAGTGTATGTTGTTCGTTTGTGTTTGATAATTTTTAAGTGCATTTCGTGAGGGCAATGTCTTATGCTGTGCATGTTTCGTGTAATAAATGTGTGTGAGTTATAATACATAAGGAGTATATTACAACATGACTCCAGTCCGTCGGGCACAGCTGAGACGAATGATTATCGACGCTCCATAAATGGGCATAAAGTTACGAGCGCTCCCGACCTCGATATAGTACAATCGATTTTTCAATCGCTTCGAAGGGTTCAGCTCCCGCGGTCGCCTCCTCGACGTCCTCTCGGCGTCGTCGGCGTCGCGACGCTTGCAGGCAGCACACGAGAAGCACCAGAGACCAATCCGCGTGCACGACGGCGCCGTTGGCCGGACTACCCACATCCCGCACCATGGTGCACGCAAGCGAGGTCAGAATACCAAACGATTGTTGCGAAACGATGCATGAGGTTCATCTATGCCTTAAAATTGAAACATTAACAAGTTCCTCACGGTTTAGTTTGAACATGGCATGTTGGTAGGACAATACAGGGTTGGCATAGTGGCTCGAGTAGATTTTCATGGCCCGGGTTCGAATTCCGGCAATGCAAGATATTTTATCTTCGGTGATCCGGACTCTACTTGAGTGCTTTTTGGAGAGCATTTCGAGTTCAGTGCTCCGTCCGTCGGATGGGACGTTGAGCTGTGGTCCCCTTGGCGCTTGTCGTTAGGAGTAGGCTAAGGCCGACGCCGGGTTTTCTCTCCTCCATTCCCATCCTTATACCTTTCCTCCTCTCGGTCTGAAGCGCCTATGAGTGCGGAAACAGACTCGAAAACACAGGAGAGATGAGATTCAATATTTAGCATTTGCTCGAGGTAATTTATAGAGGATATATTAATGACTGCACTTCAGTTCACTGCAGTTCACTCGGAACCGAAATCGCAAATTTTTGCACGACTTTGTTAGATGGACACGAAAAATTTAATCTTCTAACCACAACCATTCACTCATAAATCAAAAATTGAAACAAGCAAAAGGTGACGCCCACCGAAAAAGCTGCTGTGATAACATTGACGTCAATTTACTCCCTTCTTTGTCTGCTTTTAGGGGAAGGGAAGGGAGTGGAGGGGGTTCTCGGAAGGTCTGATCGCACAGATGCTGTCGCAACTGCTACTATTGACGGAGTCAGTTGTGTCCCCCCCATAGCGATGAGGCGATGGTGCTTCGCGGGCTCAGTTGTGATTGGACGAAGTCGATATACGTCAGAGGTTGCACCATGCCCACTTTTCCGAAAGGGTTAAAAACATCAGTTTTTCGCCGCTTATAACTCGAGAAATAATTGACGGATCAATAAACAGAAAAACACGATTCTTTTTATTTTACAAACTCTATCATATTCGGCAATAAAAAATATGGTAAACGACCCCATTTAGGCGATTCTCAAGCGCCAGAATGCTTTTATTTCAAGTGAAAAGAAATCATATACGCTTTCCGAATATATTTTGGTTTGTCACACCAGAGTGATATGGAACCAATGCACCATGATGTGCGGTATCATCGATTTTGATGAATGAGTTCTGAAAAGGGAGTCATATACAGGTACGAGCAGAAACATTCGGGGACGTCCTTCTTCTCACGTACGCTGAGAGACCATGATAGATCGATCACAACTCGATTGGCGTATGTTATTGAGGTAACAGTGTGCTTAGTCATAAAAAAGGCTCTGACTCCATTAACTGACATACACTTCCACACCGAATGTAACATATATCATACTGTGAAACCAAACGATGCCTAACTCATGCAGACAAAGTTCCTTCATAGTTCTTTCTGCCGCCACTGCGTGGAGCACCAAGCCCCATTTCCCCAAGCAACATATTGCTTCTAGCAATTGGAAATGTTTGCAACGGCGCCATTGGTTTGGTAACGATTTCGCATGTTTTGGAGGTAGTGTCAAAAATAATTTCGAATTATGGATTCAGAAATTTAAAATGTATCTGCTTTATATGAGGTAAGTGAAAAGCGGCTGTTGGATATCCTCTTACAATAGATTGGTGATGCATTCATCATGGTATTCAATTTGTTCATTCCGACTGTAAGTGAAAGTTAGAAATTGGCCAAGGTGATTGGCCGGTGCGAGGCACATTTCTCGCCGAAAAAGAACTTCACTGCAGTTCCATATAACCTTTTCTCCCGCAAACGAAGAAGAAGGTTTTAGAGGTCGACTTCACGCCGTCATGCGAATATCCCTCTTCAGTTTTGAGTTTGAGACGCGAACAGTTTGCCAAAAGAAAGATGATTACCTTTACTCTAAGTATTCTGGCTAGAAAACTAAATTCATATCAGAAGATGTCATCACCTGACACTTGACTAAGTCTTGAAGTTCCTCAAGTACGACATCGAGGCGTGCAGACAAGACGGAGTCAAGACGGAGGGGGGATTGGAGGACGAAGTGTTTGCTGTCGCAAGACGCGGAGGGAATTGCGTTGAATATCATTTTTCTAAGAACCATGAAAGTGTCGATATTCTGGGGATAAGCACGGAATAAATGCCCGGAGTGTGGATCAACTTGTTTTTTGAGCTCTAAACGGAATCATTTTACAAACTCTGTCTTTCAAATCAAAAAAGCAAAAGGCAAGTAAAATTGAAAAACAAGACAGTAATATTTATAATAACTGTTTACGGAGAGTTCACGAATCTGCCCAAGTCAGAGAGTTTTTCTAAGGAATTTTTCATGGCCAAAAGAAATAAGGAAAACGACATTATATCTAAAAATGAAAAAAATATCGTGTATGAATAAAGCTAATGTGCCTCACAAGATCCATGTAACAGAAATACATGTCGGCTGTTGTGAATGATTATCATGACTATTAAAATGCCCCCTGATGACACATGAACTGACCACTGTTTCATCAAATATCTTATATAAGACTGATGAGAGTGAAATGGGTCTGTGGTCACTAGGTTGTCTCCTGACACCGTTTTACAAATACGTGGGTGTGATGTAGGCTCATTTCCGATCCTTGGGTACTATGTGCTTCTTTAGCGTGTCATTGAATATTGTTTCTAGGTAGAGGTTTATTTCAGATGCTCATGTTTCATAGACTATGGTACGAATTTTATCGGGACCTGGTAATATGTTTCCATCACGATCTTAGAATACAGGTCTGGCAACACCGCTGCTGCGGCGGTGCCCTTATTTAGTGCGCGCACTCGACAAGCGAGTCACACTCGTCGAATAAGCAGTCGTGGACAAAATGCGACGGCATTCAGATGTGGTATTGATCTATCATAGGGTAAGATAGGCCGTTGAAATGATACAGAAACCTGTGAAGATGCCGTGACTTGGCGACGGGAGGCCGCCAACAATTACGCTTCCCATCACCCGGAGCAGAGGTCAGCAGCTCTCCTTCATATAAGTGAAGGTGGAGACCACAGTGGTCGGTACAGCGACACTCATTTCACTACAGGCGTGGTAACATTAACTTTGACGGCTGTAGTACTGCGATGTGGAAGACAAGGGGAAACCACCACATTACTATCCCGAGGAGTCGCAGCTACTCCACTCTTTTCTTTATTATCTAGACGTGATGGCACCCTCTCGAGTAAAATATTCCGGAGGTAAAATAGTCCCCCATTCGAATCTCTGGGCGGGGACTACGCGAGAGAGTACATAAGTCAAGTGTGATAAATATTTTAGGGTAGGAACGTGGAACGTGCGATCACTTCGGACCTGCGGAAGACTGGAGAACCTTAAGGTGGAAAAGCGGAGAATGGACATCGATGTATTAGGAATCAGTGAAATGAGATGGCCCGAAGAAGGAGACTTCTTTAGTGGAAGTTATTGCATTATTCACACCGGATCACTGAATGATAACGCTGGAATAGGCATAATGCTCAGGAAGAGTTCAGGACTGCATGTGAAGAGCTTCCTGCAGTACAGTGAGAGGATTAAAATGGTTAAGATTGAGACCAAGACTACAGATACCATTGTGGTACAAGTTTACATGCCTACGTCGGACTACGAAGATGAAGAAGTGGAATACGTTCTAGATAGAACAAAACAAGAGATTTTCATTTGAGTATTACAGGCAAAGGGATTTTTCTTTCAGAAGTTTGAAGAGTTTCCTCTTGAATATGTTCAAGGATGGAGAGTCTTTGATATTTTTGGGGAGGTTGTTCCATATATGCGATCCTACAACTGTGACCGAATTGTGATAAGTCGTGGATCGGATTTGGGACCCACAAAGATAATCAGGATCCATCCTAGTTACAACAGTAAGGGATTTTACCTTAATTGGATAAAATTCAACTAAATAAAGGGGTTCATTGTGTTTAAAGAGGGAGTACATGAAACAGCCATCATGAATTTGCTCCTTGTTTTTAGATCAAGCCAAAGAGCTTATACAATGACCGACGAGTTACCCACGGCTTGTATAAAAACTAGGCGATGTATTCGAATCAGAACCCAGCAGTAGAGAAGCAAGCATAAAGAAAGGAGTCAGACAAGGCTGTGCACTGTCTCTCTTATTACTCAATGCCTACAACGAGAAACCATCCAAGTAGTCAAAGAATCCAAAAGTCTCCAGGAGTGAATATCCACGGGGAAAAATCAGCATGCTGCGATTCGCCGATGACATAGCAGTCATGGCAGAAACAGAAGGAGATTTAAAGAAGTCCCTAGGGAATATGGAAAGGATATTTGCCAGATATCATCTGAATATCAATAAAAAGAAGACCAAGGTATTGGTATGCAGCAAGAGAAATGAAGCCAGGACCAATGTTAAACTACGATAACAAAAAATCGAGGAGGTGGAATAGTTCTGCTACCTGGGAAGCCTAGTAACCAGCGATGGACGAAGTAAAGGAGAAATTGCCAGTAGAATTGCTCAAGCGAAAAGGGCATTTTACCAGAAGAAGATTCTGCTTACAGCTGCAAATACAAGCGTTGAAGTGAGGAAACATTTCATTCGAACAGACATCTGGAGCATTCTGCTATATGGCAGCGAAGCATGGACAATAACAGCAGCAGAGAAGTCCAGGCTGGAAGCATTTGGAATGTGGTGCTACCGAAGAATGATGAAGATAAAATGGATCGATCGAGTGACAAACGAAGAAGTGTTCAGAAGACATGGGAGAGAAGAGATGTCTACTGAAAACATTAAAAAGAAGACGAGACAACTTTATGGGCCACATCTCGAGACACGATGGCCTGATGAAGACAATCGTCGAGGGATAAGAGAACGGGAAGAATGGAAAAAGCAGGCCTCGTATAAGATACATGGAACAGGTTGTAAAGGGTGTAAAAGAGAGGAGTTACGTCAATATGAGGAGGTTGGCCGATAGAAGAATCAAGTGGAGGACTGCGTCAAACCAATCCTAGGATTGTTGACCGATGATGATGATGACATCAGCAGTTTTCCCAAAACTGAAGTAAGGCTCTACTTGGCGATGAATTGGGCATTCGTTGTAGCGATAGAAAATTGGCGCGCATTTGGGGGATGGGGGGGCTTTCACTGGGGCTTGCACTTTCAACTGACATGCTCGTAAATCACTGCCATCAGTAAATAAATCTTCGTAAAAAAACTCTCACCAAGACAATCGCGACCCACTGCTGTCTCTATCTTCCAGGGTTCAGCCACCAAAGAAAAGAGTAGAAACAAAAGTGATCTAAAGAACGAAAATTACGAAAAGGGTGACAAAAACTCAGAAATGGGTGACTGCAATTGATATATGTATTTTAGAAACTTAATTACAAATGTAGGAAATAACACCCAGGGGAAAGGCGCGAACCTGCAACAGTAACAATCTTTACACGCTTTAACGTGTGCAATGCACAAATTAATATACGGTACAATGCTATTTAATGTACAATGTAACGTACAATTATTAAATACAGATACTGTAATCAAACTCTTAACATTCCAGAAAATCATTCAATCGAAAGCGCGAATTGAGATGCACGATGTTATTCATATAATGCCCCCGTGATAAAGATACGGCGAGGCTAAAGTCGTCGATAGCACAACAGATGCTGTCCACGCATATCGGCTGATACTACGAACCGTAATAGCATTTGTCGCTAAAACATGAGATACCGTATATGATATCGAGATCGCTACCGTACTTTGTGGTATCGTGCAGTAGCTAACTGGAAACATGATCGCATTTCGGAATTGCGCGATAGAAATTTCGTTTCCTGAGGTGTAACGTGGGCTTACGTCATTACATTTGTAAAGGGACGATACGATAATTATATTAGCGTAACCAGTCTATTAAATGAATTAAAATGGGAGTCATTGTCAGATCGCAGGTTGAAATTTAGATTTAATCTCTTAAATAAATTCCAAGGCCTTATTTTCAGTGATGATGTTAAAAATATTTTGCGAACCTCAACTTACTATGGTAGACTGGACCATAATCACAAAATTAGAGAAATTGATTGCCGAACTGACCGATTCAAAATGTCCTTTTTTCCTCGTAAAATTAGGGATATGAATAACTGTAAATATGTCCAATCGGAGAGTAGCAATGGATGGCATTGGTAGCTGCATGTTGGTATAAGGACTATAAGAGGCTAACCCCACTAACGGAATGTTTTCGCATGTTTGCTTTGTGCTTTGCAATTTATCTTTTTTTTAAATTGTGAAGTTCTGCTTAGTATATAAATACTATTCCTTTTTTATGCATGATATGTAGTGCATATTTGGTGATAAATCACCCCCTGCCACACACCCTTGTGGTGGCTTGCAGGGTATTATGTAGATGTAGAGGAGAACATGAGACACCCACAAGTTGCATACATGGGCACTAGCACCGGGTGGCGGGCCGCCAAGACTGCACCCCGGGTTACTAGCGCCGCACAGTGGTGCTCAGGAGAAGCAATCCAAAGAGCACCGCAAGATGCCCATAAAATGGCGAAAATGTGAATGTCGATTGATGATTGCACCCAACGCATTGACCGGACGAAGCGATGACAATTGAAACTGCTGTTCATTGGCTCACGGCTGACGTCACGAGACAAATGATTCTTCGAGTTCAGCGAACACCGCCATTCATAAAGGCACGTCCCACACACTGCAGAACAACAGCGATGCGTTAAGTAGGAATGATTTGAATGATATCTCATTATTCCAACCGATGGAATCATCATCGTCGTTGCCTCTCCGGGAAATAGGAGCGAATAATACCTGGCTGTATTCCTCCAAGATGACCTCCCAAGCTGAGAATTCTTAAGGAAATTGGAGTTCCACACAACGTCTTCTCTGAAGTCTGTGTCTTCTCCCTTTCACTTGAACCAGCGAAGTGATGAGTCCTTCGAAGTCACCTTTCAAATCAGCGCCACTAGTGGCGAATAGCGGAAGGGAGTTCAAGTCAGGAGACGTGACGTCACGCTGGGTAGTTTGAACAGAGTGTCAGGGCAGCTGTCGGTTGTTTTCCAAGGGAGAAGTCAGCTCGAAAGAAGTGGACCTGTCGTCATTTCCGGGATCCCACTACTTAGGATACTTGTGAATGTACGGTGGCAACTATCACCTTTCATAATATAAGTTTGTCCCAAATTTACGGTTGAAGGGATTTACTTCTTTCATGTAAGATTTAAGTTAGAGACAGAAATTGAGTGATAAAATCAGGAATGGTATTAGGAGGACTGTATCTGATGAAATATTGCCTAAAATATATTAATTATGCATGACATTCCTTGAGATATTGAATCGTTAATTTGACGAGAGAGAGAGAACAGGCATTGAATTGAAGATCTCATTTGATTGAAAGAGGCGGGACACATTGTATCCAGTACAAACTAACAGTGCATATAGATTCCATACCAACTGCTAACTGAAGGTTAAACTGCATCATATAACTAAACCTGAAATCTGTTTATGTCCATTTATCCACTGCAGCAAAATAATACACGAAGGAACACTTTCAATGTAAGAATTGAAAGTTGTCATATTGGAATCAAGGGATCCGAAACAGAAGTGGAAACCACACAGACGAAACTCGACCGTTAATTTCGATTCCAGTTTTGAATATTGCAAGATTCTCATAGACTAGAGAACGGAGAACAACTCACCGGCATAAATTGTATTTGTGTATTACTAGGAGGCTTTAGAAGAAAAACGAGGATTGGAATTCAAGTGTTCAAGGATTTTGCATAAAGATCAGGTCGCTTTCATTAAATCAAGACCGAGCGGGAGATGTAAAGACAGGAATGATATAGAATGCAGGTACTGCCTCACTTACTTTTCAATGTGTACATAGAAAAGGCCATTGATGAAATCAAAGTAAAGGCTTAAGGATTTATTATTCATGCGGGGAAAATCAGCATTTTAAATTATAAATAAATGGTAAAATTTGCCAACGACAATGCCAATGCTATTTGCTAATTTCCTTATAGTCCAATTTCCATGAATGGCAATTAGACTATTGGGCAATTAGCAAAGAGCAATTAGCAATAAGAAAAACTAAAGAAGACCCAATAAGGGCTGGCACTACAAACAGATATCAGTAGAAAGAGAAGGATATCAAAATAAGAGAGAGTGGAAAATAGGCTACGAGGGAAGCCACGAATAAAGGACGTCTTGGGAGGACGAAAGTTGTGCAAAGGAAGCCATGGATCACAGAAGAAGCCACAGAAGTGATTGAAGAGAGAAGGAAATGTGAGAATGGGGAAATGAAGCAGGAGAACTCCCTTTTACGAGAGACTGAGAAGGGACATCAGTTGTCAAGCGGGAATAATGGACATAAATTGTCTTTGCTATTTGCCGATTGCCATTCATTAGTCAAGTAAATTGAAACGGCAAAAAGGCAGTAGTGTCGAAGTGGCATTAAGTAGACACATTCGGAGGGTAGGGAAGACATGAGGGACCATTCAAGGTATTACAAATACTTCTGAATCTTAGAAAGATCGATGGAGGTGAAAGATAAGAAACTACAACACCCACTTCACCGACAATAGTGCTTTCAAGATAATATTTCACAAACTCTATTTGTCATTTTACCAAAGTGAATTTTGGAAGCGCTGGGATGATCTTTGGCATATTGCAGGGAAAATAATGTACTACTAAGATACTGTTAGTTGAAAGAACGCAGTGATCAAACACACGAAGAAAAAGCAAAAACGTTAAATAGCTTCTTTAAAGAAATATTTTTAATAATGACGTAACCAACTCCAAAATATATACACCTGCTAAGAGTTAAACAGTGAGATATGTGGTGGAAAACAGAAAAGGAATTTATTAGCAAATTAAACCTATTGAAGTCAACCTATCAAACCTAGGCCTGGAGAAGGTACTAGTGAGATTGCTCCAGGAGTTTTTATAGAAATTGTTCTGTTTCGAAATCACATCATTTGAATTAATGCCAAAATAAGTTAGATTAAAGAGATAACTAACGATCGAGAAATTTCAATTTCTATTATGAAGATTCGGCTAATTGAAAAGCTGAAGAACACTAAGCATAGCCTTTTAAAAGACAATTGAAGAAATTACGGGAACGTTTGCAGCCGAATACATCGTTGGATGAAGAAAGATCAGGAGACACAAAAAACGGAACTGCTGCTAGCAGCAACGCAAGCCAATCTGTGGAAGCAATGACAACGGATGCTTGTGTCATGGAGGCCGAATAATGCAGCCGATGGAAGCAATACGGGGAAGTTGTAACTAGTCATCTTATTATTGAATGGACACTCTTGACATTCGCTGTTTAAGAAAGAGATATGTGTGACGATGAAATAAATAATTGTTTAACGTTTAGAAGTATCGTATACCAGGAGAAGTATAGTTTTCAACCACTTACATCTGCCCTGTGGATACAAATAGATCTATGGGTTAATGTTTTTGATGAATTAGAAGAATAGAATGGAGAATCGGGCGACGGGCAAAATGGAGAGAGAGTGTGCCCGCCCTGACGAAGACATTCCTTGTGAATCTGACGTAAAGACACATCTTGCTTGCTGGCGATGGACGGATTTTCAACTGAAACGCATAATGTGTGTGATGTAACAGACTGATGGAAGGTGTCCATTGAAATTCAACGGATGCTGACAAACCTTTAACATAACACATTAATGAAATTAAACCTACCTTTCTGTTTCCTGTTAGCCCTTTGCACTCGGATTTTTTCAGCCTTGATTCCAGTAGCCCTCTCGCAATTTAATTTTTACTACCTCTAGATTTAAGAATGCGAACAGCCAAACGTTGTATTATGCAGAAGATGACTAAGCACTGTTATTAAATCAACCGAAATATAGGAGGGGAAGTTTTCCATTCTAGTGAGACAAAAACTATTAATTTCAATATCTGTGAATTTGACCTTGAATTTTCTGACACCACCCCACGTTAGTCCGTAGACTACAATAAATCCCCATCGGACTGGTTTGCTAGTATGATTTCCATTGACAAAAAAACGTCTGCATATTACACCTTAAATTTCAGTTTCTATGCTTCGTCAGCTCTATATCTTTGATTAAACGATACTTGAGAAGAATATATAAATTGTCTTATCCTCTCCCTTGTTAGACCTCATTTGGAATACGTTGCCAGAGCATTAAGGGAACCTTACGAAATAAGTCTAAGTAATGAACTTGAACGAGTGCAGCGGAGATCGGCAAGATTTGTAAAGGGACGGTATAATAATTATGTATATTAGCGTGACCAGTCTATTCGATGATCTTAAATGGGAATAATTGTCTGATCTCAGGTTGAAATTTAGGCTTAATCTTTATATAAATTCCAAGATAATATTTTCACTGATGACGTCAAAATATTTTGCGAACTCCAACTTAAAATGGTATACTGGTCCATAATCACAAAATTAGATAAAATGATTGACGCACTGACAGATTAACAATTTCCTTCTATTCTCGCACAATTAGGGAGATGAATGACTGTAGCATAAATACGAGTGCATCAATGTATTAGGTAGTTGCATGTTGTTATAATGACTTAAGGCTAACCCAACAATCAGCATGATATTGCATGCTTGCTTGGCTATTTTTATCTTCTTTAAACTGTGAAGTTAAGACCAGAGTATTATTACTGATTATTTTCGCATGATAAACATAGCGCCCAATTGGAAAAGTACAATCGTTCTAAGTCACAGCGATGAGAAAGTAAGAGAAAATTGCCACTTTTTTCTTGCGAGGCCTCATTTCGTGCACGCATGTGAGCCCCGCAAGAATCATCTACAATTCTGATAGAAGTGCTAATTGAACAAGCTGACAAGAACTCAACAGAGAGCTGAGCTGAATCAGTCCGCAGGTTAACATTTGCAATTTGACTGAATTTGAATACGGCGTGACTTTCGATGACAATTTCGAGTAATTAAAACCGCACATTACGTTGTTTCACCATAAAAATAAGGTTAGAGAGTTCGACTGACAAATGGATAAATTATGAGTCTAGTCTCCCACAAGCGATTTGAGATCACCATATACCTACAAGATTAAAGAAGAAGAGGAAGCTGCCATTAGGTTGCCTGGTATGTAGTCAATTTGAAATAATTATTGAACTGATTCGCGTAAACTGCTCTCTTGCATATCGAAATGGCTGACTCTTCGATGAGAAACATATTCCCATTTAGTTTCCAACTTCGTTGCTGACGCATGAATGGCGTAGCAGCAATTTATCAGGGAGTGTCGTCCTTCAACGACTTTTGCCCTGTGTCACTATTTCTTCGCCTTGCCAGGCAATATTGCAATTAGATATCGTTTATTTTATTTAATGGCGTCTTATATTTCGTGTTTTTGTCAGATTTGTTTTGTGTTAATTCTTTTATTATAGGTATATCTGATTGCTCGATTTTTGCGATATAGTCTTTGTGGAGATCAGCTGCTGTATCGAGTATTGATTAAACCTTAGTTATTTTATAGATATCGTTATTCCTCGTCAAACGTTTGATATTGAATGTTGACCTTAAGCATTTTCTTTCTGTTTTTTTCTAATTTAGTTCTAGCTGCCTTTGTCAATAGTCAATACGCAGGGATTGCATACAGTAGGATAAGCCTGATAAAAGTTTCATGTAATATTTTCTTGGTCTCTGTCAGTGTTGCATTGTTTTTTAGAATTTGCGAGAGTGATGCTCTCATTCCAAATACCTTGCCACTTTCATTTTACATATGTTTATCTATGCATACATTTTTATCAATCGTAGCGCCTAAGTATGTCCAGGAAGTAAGTACCGTTTGGCTCTACCGCCACCACAACACTATTGTTGCAGTTCCGCGCCTGCGTACTCGTCGTTATGGTTCATTGTCTTTCGACTGACGCCACTTTAGCCAGATTGTGTTGTGTTTATATTTGTTAGTGATCGTTTATAATGTTTTAAACAATATCTAATCCCACCGACTGTGAAGTGCGTTCTGTAATAAGGTTTTTGAACGCAAAGAATGTTAAGCCAGCTGAAATCCATCTCAACTTGTAGAGATATATGGTGAAAGTGGGGAATGGTGAAAGACTGATGGGATGGTGAGAAAGTGGGTTAGAACATTCAATGATGGACGAACCAGTGTTCACGACGAAGCACGGAGTGGGCGGCCTTCTGTTGTCAACGATGGTTTGGTTGAAAAAGTGAATGAGAAAATTCTTGAAAACAGACGGTTTACGATAAGAATGCTTTCTGAAGAGTTCCCACAAATTTCAAAAACTTTTTTGCATCAGATTGTCAGAAATTGCTTAAATTATCGCAAACTGTGTTCCCGTTGGCTTCCGAAAAATCTTACGGATGACCACAAAATGAAGCGATTTGGAAATGCATTGACATTTCTTACCCGATGAAGTTTTGAGGGAGATGACTTCTCAAACAATATTGTGACTATCACTTATTCTTGAATTAGAAGCGTGATTTTGGAGGAAGGCGCTTTGACAGCGATGACGACGCAAAGAACGATGTTCAGCAATGGCTGTCTTCCCTGGCGACATCTTTCTATGAAGAGTGCATAGAAAAGTTGGTTTCCCGTTATAACAAATGTCCAAACAATGGTGACATCTATGTAGAGAAATAGTGTAAGATATGCTCTTCCATGTAAAAATAAATCTTGCCTTGAAAAAATTGTTTTTTAGAGTTTTTTCCCAAATGGTACTTACTTTCCGGACAAGCCTCGTATTTAACATTTGCAACCCAGGGAACTGATTGTTGTTTTAGGCATGGCGATGCAGGTGTCTTTCTTCTAGGGCCAGGGAAAATAATCGCCCGTGTTTTCTTGGCGTTAGTCTCCATGTTGAGTTCCACCTCACGGCTTCGTCGAGAGCCTCTCGAGCGTATTCCTTCGCCAGGTTACATTTATTACTTTTGGCCAGGCTTTGACTTCGTTGCTGACGGTTCCCGATCCTCCCTTATTTTTACTGAGGCATGTATTTCACACGCGTGTCCCCACTGTGATTCTTCATCCCTCGTCTTCCGCCCTCTCAGGGAGACCTGAATGTTCCTCATCGATGGATTTCGAGATATTCACTGGAGTCGCACTCTCGAAGGCAGAGACGAGTGCGGAACCAAGTGACGAATGGCATCCGTCGACAGCGAGAGCCAATGAGAACGATCGACGCCTCCCCCCCCCCCTCCCAACTGGCACAACCCACTTCATATCTCGACACCATTAACCCGATCCGCAGAGCCGATAATAATTTTATTTTATTCCTCTCCCGCAGTTATCCAAAATGAATCAGGCAGCTTTTTTTATGGCGCATTATATTTACTGCCTTCTGCAAATGTCCCCCCCTCCACAATGTTCCACTTCTGCTCGACACACGCTGTGCGCACAGCCGAAGGAGACACGAGGAGGATGAAGCGAGACCCTGTGCGGGGACAAAGGCGAGCCCAGCCACCAAACTCTCCCCCGGCCCCTCCGAAACAGCCTTTTCCCAAATCACAGCGAAAACAGCACTCCAGTCCGAAAAATCCTTGCGTTTTAAGGAGGCTCCACCGAATCATGAAGTAGATCTCATTTTTGTGAAAATTTCAGAACACAATTTTTTGGTCCTTCTATCGATTGGAAATAAAATAATGAGGCCTTTCCATCTTATACTTGAAGAAAAAAGACGTTGAAAATCAGATATTTTATACGTGGCTATACGGCAGAGCATGGCTCTTGCAGTAAAATTTGCAGATTAATAATATAAAAAGAAAAGTCGTTTTGACCAAAAACTAATGTAAGATGCGCAATTTTCTGTAGAATTAACCATTGTAAAAAAAGTTCTCGCCTTACCACACTTGTTTTATTGATATTAATTAATTTTTGCTCGAAAAAAAGCAGAAAAGCCTTAGTTATATGAAAGTGGCGCTACAATATGTAGTTATCATTGGCTTTATGTTCGTTTCCGTTTTTCTCTCGGTTGGTTGGTTATTTAGGGGAGGCGACCGACAGCTGAGGTCATATGCGCCACATAGGATTAGTGGGTAATTGGGTAATGGTAGGAGTTTTTAGGGAACGGAGGAAGGGTGGAGAGAAACCCGGCGTCGGCATTAGCCTACTCTTAACGAAAGGCGCCAAGGGGACCACGGCTTAACGTCCCATCCGACGGACGGAGTACTGTACTTGAAATTGCCCTCCACTAGGCGTTCAAGTGGGGACCGGTTTTCCACTCCGTTTTTCGATCCGTCATTTAGTTCTCGAGTTGTAAGTGGCGAACAACTGAAGTTTTTAACCCTTTCGGAGAAGTGGGTGTGCATGCGACCTCTTACGTCACCCACTTCGTCCAATCACAACTGAGCCCACGAAGCTACTTCGCCTTATCGTAATAGAGGGACACACACCTAACTCGGACAATAGGAGTGGTTGCGATAGGATCTGTGCGAGCAGACCTTCCGAGAACCCCCCTCCACTCCCTTCCCTTTCTCTGAAAGCAGTAAGGACGGGAGGAAAATGACGTCAATGATCTCAAAGAAGCTTCTTCCGTGGGCGTCACCTTTTACTGATTTGATTTTTGATTTATGAGTGAATGGCTCTGAAGATTAAATTTTTCACTAAAATTCATTTCTCGGTTCCATCTGACGATTTCGTGTACAAAATTGAGATTTCGGTTCCGAGTAAACGCCCCCACTGTGTATTACTCCCAAGTTCCTTTGCTCACGCATGTTTACTTTCATTTTCACGAGTTCCCTCGCGTTATCGGAAAAGAAGCAGAACACGAAATAATCTAAATGCCGTAGTGAACTACTACTAATACTAGTTTACTACGGCATGTAGATTATTTCTTGTTAGTCAGGCCAAAACTGCAATGTCATATCCTATATGACCTCTTTTGACCTATGACCTATGATCCTATATGACCATGATAATTTTACCGGCAAGATTTGTAAAGGGACGATACGATAATTATATAAGCGTAACCAGTCTATTAAATGAATTGAAATGGGAATCATTGTCAGATCGCAGGTTGAAATTTAGACTTCATCTCTTAAACAAATTTCAAGGCAATATTTTCAGTGATGATGTTAAAAATATTTTACGAACCCCAACTTACTATGGCAGACTGGACCATAATCATAAAATTAGAGAAATTGATTGCCGAACTGACCGATTCAAAATGTCCTTTTTCCCTCGAACAATTAGAGATACGAATAACGGTAAATATGTCCTATCGGAGAGTAGCAATGAATAGCATTGGTAGCTGCATGTTGGTATGAGTACTTAAAGCTAACCCTACTAACAGAATGTTTTTGCATGTTTTCTTTGCAATTTCTATCTTTTTAAATAGTGTAGTTCTGACTACTATATTAATACTATTCCCTTTTTATGCATGATATGTAGTGCATGTTTGGTGAGCAATCACCCCCTGCCACACACCCTTGTGGTGGCTTGCAGGGTATTATGTAGATGTAGATGTACATTACGCGCCAATCCTGTAAAGTCCTCCTATAGTTTCTCTGCCCAACCAATCCCAAAAGTTACATCCCATAGTGATCTTGGTGTACTTTTTGACTCCAAGCTAACCTTCGCCTCCCCCCACATTTAACATATCTCTTCCAAAGCCATGGCTCTAGTTGGACTCCTCTACAGATTCACAGAAATACAAAGTCCTCTGGCTCTGAAATCCATCTTTTCCGGCTGTGTTCTTCCAATAATAGATTATTGTTCGCCAATATGGTCCTCTGCTTGTCATATCAATCTCTAAGCTCTCAATAGGCCTCTTAACTTCTTCATCCGTATCGTCAAAAATCGCAACCCCCCTCTTCGGAATCTTTCGGCTAATGCCCTCGGCTCTCGGACCTTGAGATTGTTCCTTCAGTGCAACGTCGGCGCACACTAAGTGACCTCAAGTTCTTCCACGGAATCATGAATGGCGTTTCAGGTCTAATGACCTCCTCCCAATGTTCTCTCTCCCTTCACGTAAAGCCCTGAATTCGTCTCTATTTCATCTGCCTCACCACCTCCATTTCATCTGTGACTCAGAGATCGCTAACCTACCGGCTGCCTCTTACCTACAACTCCCTCAATACCCCTTCCATATTGACATAACATCATCCATTTCATCATTCACAACCGCCATCAACAGACTTACTTCCTAATTCCCCCTTCCTATTTTCCTTCCTCCCTAAATTGCCATAGTGGATGTCTTTCATTCAGTGTATATTATGCATTGTTTAAGTTTACAAAGTAATAATTTGATTCTTTTTGTTTTATTTTTTTGCCCTATGCCTTTTAATTGCTAAAAAATCCAATGTAAAGGTCTTGTTGTCTGTTTTTGGATTTCATGTTAAATAATTAAATAAATAAATAAAAATGTTCCTCTAATATTTTGGCCTCTTGAGATAATGAGCGTTTATCCATTGTCCTCGAGCTATGCCCCTTAAGGAAAAAAACAATAGCTGTACGAGATACAGCAAGAGAGAAATAAATCAAACAATTCAAACAATATTTCGGCGAGTTTACATACAAAATTAAACAATTGGCAAGTAAAAAAATTAAGTTTAGGGATTAATAAAATAATTATATAAAATTCAGACAAGATTAGCTACATTCGTAAACAATGTTATGATGAGGTGGCAAGTGTAACTTCTTTGATTGATTCAATAGATATGGGGAATCTTCAAATACGAAGACAGCAAATCAGACTAGGACTTCTACAGAAGTACTGGCCAAAGGAGTTCACCGATACCGAAAGAATTATGAAGGCCCCACCATGGCCATTTGCAGACAGTGTGGAAGGGGTGTAGATAAGAGAAATACGCCAAACCAAATAGAGATTCTAATATTCGTTATTTTCTCAAATAATTTTAGACCACAACAACAACATTTAGACTTTTACACTAATTTCCCTTACTAAGGACAAACAAGTGAGGTTAGATTAGAGAGTTGTTTCTTTTAGGATTTAAGCATGTGTATTCATGAACCTTGACAAAAACCAAAAGTAGCTGTGATTAAATGTGGACCCAAGACATAATAAGGAAAGGAGTGAGACAAGGCTGTGCACTGTCTCCCGTAATTTTAAAATTTACATGGAGAGAGCCAACAATGAAATCAAAGGATACCAACTGAGAAAAGATTAGCATGCAGTGATTCGATGATGACATAGCACGCATAGCGGGTCAGAGAGGGATCTGAATAAGATTCTAATAACCATGGAAAAGACAATGGCCAGATATGAAATGAATATCAACAAGAAGAAGAGTAATATAATGGAGTGAAGAAAGAAATAATAAGCCAAAACCAACGCTAAACTATGAAAACAAAAAGTTAAAGAGGATAAAGAGTTCTGTTACCTGGGAAGCCGAGTAACCAACGATGGAATAAGCGAGAAAGAAATAGTCAGTGGAATAGCCAAGGCAAAGAGGGCATTCTATCGTAAGAATAGTTGATGTTCTGTTTTTAAGCCCAATAGTATGAAGCATTTATCCACGTCAAGCTGTGGGATGTTTGCTAAAAGGAAGGTGAAACATTACTTTGTCTTTATTTTCGCCAGACGTATCACTGAATTGTGAAAGTCGTAACCCTTGTGCTCAAATTCACCTCTCTACGAACATTCACCGGTGAACATAATATCATTTACTGTCACACTGCACTCACACAAGTTTAGCTGTGGCTAGGGCACAGTATGGCATTGGAATAAGGAAAAGTAGGTTGTTCGCACGTAATCCTGAGAAATCTGAGTTTTTAATTTATGGAGCATGTAGGCAGCTAAAGATAATTTACTATCACGTTTTGAAATCTGATGACCCCACTGTAATTTACTATCTAAATTATAACCTAGTAACTGTAAGTTGTCACAATGAATATGCAATGCACTAAATGAAAAGGTTGCCACCTGAGTTTTGTCCAAATTTAGAACCAAACTATTTCCTAGGAACCACTTTGATGCTATTGACATAACTGTACTGGAGAATTCACCAGTGCTAGACATCTCATTACTATCATGTATGAATGAGGTATCATCGGCGTAAACTAAAGATGTACATGGAACATTGAAAGGCAAGGACAATGAAGGACTGAGTAATTACAACTAACAGTTGTGCGTAAAAATCTGCTGCTTATAACTCCGGAAAACCATACTTACTTGACTTATAATCAGCAGCTGCTATTCAAAACACTCAACACAAATAAACCAGCTTATATGTTTAAAACTCATAACCATCCCACCTATGGAAAGGCATTTGTATCAAAACAAAATGTGGTTTAATCATCACCATATCACATTTAATACCAGAATTAAGTTTGTATATGAAATACTGAGAATTTCTAATTTGGCTTGATTGAAATTGTCCGAAGGTTATAAAATCCAAATGCCAAATTAAATATGGAAACGATATCTCCGTGAAACCGGTTTTTCGATTGTCAAGGCAATCATCAACGGGAAGAGCCAGGCAAAACAGGTCAGAACCAGTCGGGAGCCAAGCTGAGAGTGGATTGGCTCCGCTGTGTATCCGTGTATCATCCAGGAAATCCATGTACCTGGTTGATTTAGCAAGGAACAATGAGCGAGGTAAAGTAATTTCCTTTACTCTAGAAAGATGATTCAGAATTTCTTCCCACCGGAGAGCAATGTTTGGAGGCAATGGATCATTCCATCGAAGGCCCAGGGTCCATAAAGTATTGCATGAAGGACTTGGCTAAAGGTATCACAGGAGTCAACCTACCGCAGGGGTCGTATATTCTCGCAACAGCGGAGAGCACTGAACGTTTTGAGCGAGATATATTCACAGCATAAGGAAACTGATCAGATGCAGAATTCCACCGCATGTCCAGTAAATAGGCTGCTCAGAATGCTAGAAGGAGAGAGCTATTTCCCTATCTTCTTCCGGAACATGGGATACCAAAATATCCGAGTTGCTGCACCACTTTCTCAGCTGAAAACCGCCTCATGAGAGAAGCTGTGTTTATTCGTTTTGAAGTGTGAGTGCCTCCTGCACACTATCTGCGCCAGCAATGATGTCGTCAGTAAAAGGTTTTGAGAGGTTAGGACATGAGCAGCTCGCGGAAATTTGGCGCCTTCATCTTCAGCCAACTGATGAAGGGTGCGGATAGCTAGAAATGGTGCGCTTGTGACTCCGTAAGTAACAGTTGTCAATTTGTGTACTGTGAGAGGGTCCGTAGGGGTTTCACGCCAAAAAATGAACTGGAAGTGCAGGTCATCGGGATGCATTTTGAACTGTCGATACATTTGACGGATATCACAGGCGAATACAACTGAATGACACCTAAATTGCCGAATAACTTCACAAATGTCATTTTGTAATTTGGGCCCCGACAATAAAATGTCATTGAGTGAGACGTTGGTTGAAGTCTTTGAACTCGCGTCAAACACTAAGCGCAGATTGGAATTTGGATCCTGGTTTTTAAAGACTCCATGGTGCGGTAGGAAATAATGTGGATATCTTTAGAGTTGACTACAAGGTTCCTTATGACCTAGGTCTAGATATTCTAACAGAAACTCAATATACTTCTCTCTTAGGAGGGATTGTGCTGACAGTTTTCTTTCCAAACCGAAGAATCTTCTTTTGGCGTTAAGCGATAAATCTCCGAGATGGGGATGATGATCCTTGAACGGAAACCGAGTGACGTAACGTCCCGTTTCATCTCTGGTATCCGTAGGTTGAATGTGCTCTTTACATAAGGGGAGAAAGAGAGAGATGAGGTACCTACTTCCTCCAGTTGCCAAAACTGTTGGATAGATGCATGAAGGTCAGACTCATGAGTTGAAAATAGAGCGACGGAGTGCTGGTAACTGCTTTCTGAAGCTGGAATGATTGCAGTTGTGCCCATTAGAACGAAGCCAAAAATGGTATCAAAATCCACCGGATAATTATCTCCAAGGAAGCAGCAGAGTCCCGTAAAAACGTGAGGAAAAATATCAGCTCCAATTAAAACATCAACAGGAGAGGGTACATCAAAGGTCGGGTCCGCCAAGGCAAATGATTTTACTTTCTCTTTTACTTCAGGCGAAGTAGTTGCGGTAGGCAAATTGGAAGTGATATTCTGTGAAATAACCATCGGATGTGAATGAGTGAGCACCTTGCCGTTGGTTGAGGATAAACTAAGACAGGTTATTCTTCGGCGTGTGACGTTTAAGACTTAAGCGCAGCGTTCCGAAATAAAAGTGCATTAAGCGGCAGAGTCTAGAATTCCTTTAACGATATGAAAGAAGCCACCAGGTGTAGTCAAAAGAATCAAAGTCATTCCTAACAAAACTGAGGTATTAAGTTTAGCCGACGATATTTCGACCAAGTGTTTTTCGGCAGCTAATTCAGGGCCCGTATTCTCGTTTGAAACGCAACCTCGGTTATCTCCCCAGCAACGAAACCGAGGTTGCGTTTCATTGATTTCCCCATTAGAATGTTTACAAAAAGTTAACGCGAGTCCGAAAAACCTTTGGTATCCCTTGGATACCACGAGAGTTTCAGAAAGAGAATAAGGACCCAGGTGATGAGTTAACGAATGTTAACAATGAGGTCAATTGTTCACTAACGGTTGCGGCATCCTGGTGACAATTTGGCGATGAATGAGAATTCAAGTCGAGGTGCAGTAGGGAGTGATGTCTCTCAGATGTAACTGCTGCATCTCCGGGAGGAATGGCACGATTTGACAGTGTGAGATGTTCCAAGACAGTTGTAAATACCATTTTGTCTCCCTCACTATTTATTGCCTTTGTTGAGGTGATTTCTCTTTAAAGGCAGATAAATGACACGGCTTGGATCTCGACGGAATGAACGGTTATTCCCCGGTGGTAGTAATCAGAGCAGTTTTAAGAATTTTGTTCCTTGAAGTTTCTATTGTTCCCTTTGATCGGCCATCGATTGTCGCGTCTTCAAAATGAACGCTTCCAAAAACTTGATCAAATCGGAGACAGCAGGAAGTTCATGATTGACGCCTCGCGTATCTTCAAAGCGCTTCCGAGTTTCGAAATTCAATTTCCGAGTGAGGATTGTGAGAAGCAAAACGTTTTCTTGAGTAATATCATACTGAAAAGCAGTTAATGCTTGCGTATTTTTCAAAGTAAGTCGATAGAAACGACCGAATGCTTGAAAGTGATCCGTCAATTACAGGTGGCATGTCCGTAATCTTGCTTCCGTAGAGAGAAACTAATTTCCGCACGTTGTGGTAGCGCTTACTTAGCAAATCCCAAGCAATTATGTAATTTTCACCGGTGATGGGCAGTCCATAAATCAATTAGTTGCAGAGCTCCGCCACGAAGAGAACTTAACAAGCACTGGAAACTGGGGCTAATATTGGATTGCTATGGATTGTCATGTCAAACGCTTTATAGTGTGGCTTTCATTTAAGGAGGCTCTGGACCGAATTATGAAGCAGATGTCATCATTGTGAAAATTTCAGGACACATCATTTTTGGCCCCTACAATCAATTGGCAATAAGTAATGAGACCTTTCCATAATCTGTTTGAAGAAAAAGGACGTTGACAATCAGTTATTTTATGCGTGGCTATACGGCAAAGCTCTTGCAGTAAAATTTTCATATTAATAATGTAAAGTTTGTCACTCAAATACGAAAGAAGTAAGCTGAGAGGAGAAACGAGCTGCGTCAAAACAATCTTAAGATTTTGACTTATAATAATGACGTAAATATTATTCTTAACATCGGGAATATATTGAAGTATTTACTGTTATTTGGATAGAAATTCATATTTTATGTTTCAATATTATATGTTGAATGTTCCAATATATCGCCTCCCTTGGCAGGTGACGTCAATTGCTTGTTATTTTCCTTATGGTGTTCAAACAGTGGCTCATCTCATTTCAGTATTTGGATGAACGTAATGAGCTTTATTTATGCTTTTGTACTTTTTATGTTATTTTACTGTACTACAATTTCTCTTGTTGCTTATTATAAATTTTCCAAATGAGAAACGAAATCTAGAAGCCGTTTTACTCCTCAATGGATATGACGAAGGAGCTATCTCCCGAGCGTCTCGAAAGATCAAGGACAAGGCGAACTGGAATTGGGCCGAACCGTTACCGAGGAGAAACGACGACTCCACCACCCCGAAGACAGCCTTCCCTGCATAAAGGGTGCGACGGATAGAATAGGGAATGTTCTCAGAAAATATGACATCAAGACACTTTTCGGCCGCACCGACAGATAAAATCCTTTTTGAGAAATGTGAAAGATAGGACTCCGTTGCAAATTGAGGGGGTTTATGAAATTCCCTGCGGAACGTGCGGGAAGAAATACATCGGGGAGACAGGACGCAGCGTCAAAATTCAACACGGAACACGGATGGGCCACTTGACTGGGACAGTCATAGAAGTCGGCAGTGGCAGAACATGCAGCCCTGGGACAAGAGATCGACTTGGAAGAAACTAAAGTCATCGCGAAGGTCAACAGATTCAAACCCAGGCTGTACCGTGAAACAATTGAAATTATAAAGAACAGAGAAAGTGTTAATAGGGATGGTGGCCTACAAATAAGCCACACGTGGAGGCCCACGCTTCACAAATATTTTTCAACGACCACTCCCCCCTTCCCTCTCCCCCCCTCGACCCACCCACCCGACATATACTATAATACCCTCACCGGCAACGAGGACCTCATATCCCTTTGAAAAACTGACCAGCAGAGGTCACGAAAAGTCGGGGCAATACCTACACATTACGCGGCACACCCGAATAACATGCGTAGGAAACAATTTGTGGGTCAATCTAGGTGACTATGTATCTCACTGGTGAATTTTTCACAATTAAAATATTTGCAGTAAAAATTAAAGAGATTACTATCCTTAAAGATGGTAGATGAAAACTTTCGTGAATATTTCGCCTCCAGGATGCTCCTTTCGAGATTGCAGTAGCAGTGTGATAACACATTTACACTCACGTTTTCCATGTTCATTACTAACGTCCCTGAGATTTTCCGGGAAGAATTCAAAAGGGAGTGAAGAAAGTGAATATTAAGAGACACATTACAGTCCATATTTCTATAAACTGTCAGCAACTGATTCACAAGAACCTTACAGATTTCTGATAACCTTGTCTTCGTTTGCCCTAATTAATCATCCGACACGTTTTTTGAAAGAAATTCAAGCACTCTTTTCAAAATCATTTCCTTCAAAAACCTCATCGAGCATTACTACTCTTATCTGGGTGTCCCGCAACAGGTGCCTTCTTTAATTTTGTGTCATTAATTTTAGAGAATTTTAATTGAGAATATTGTTAGTTATCCTTGTCCTGTACTTTTACGAAATTCTTCATTCAACCTAGTTTCGTTCCTTGAGCTGGAATATATAATTTCGTAGAATAAACCAAGGGAATATTTTCAGCATTTATTTACGACAGTTTTAAGGGGATTGCGCGAATGAGATACGTTTATCTTGGTATAGTTCGTGCGACCGCTATAATTTCCTTTAACAAAATAGCCTCCTATGTCATCTGCTGCTACTCCATTCTTAAAAACTTCCAAAAATATGTGTTGAGACGGTTTGCAAGCCCCGTCAACGGCCTGGAACATCTAACACAAAACATATGGCAACCATCTCCTTCCTTGCAAATGAAATAAAGTTCACATCACCTTTTAGAATAGGTTTTGAGTTTCCCCTTTAAAATTTATAAATCATTTCAACGCAAAAGTGATGAGAAGACAAAAGAGCGATGCTATTTTCCACTAGTTAGGCCCCACCTTGAGTATGCAGCCAGTGCATGGGATCCGAATGAATTAGGTTTGATCAGAGAACTAGACAGTGTGCAGCGTAGAGCAGCTAGGTTCGTCAAAAGCTGTTACGATAGGTTGAGTAGTGTACCTATCAGAATTACTAAAAGAATTAGGGTGGGAATCATTGTCAGAGCGTAGGCTAAAGTACAGATTTAATCTATTAGAGAAATTTTAATCGGATAGCTTTACTGAAGATGTTAGGAACATATTTTTAAAAAACCAGCGCATTATGCAAGATTCGACCAGATAAATAAGATTAGAGAGATAGATTGTCGTACCGATAGATTCAAAATGGCATTTTTCCCCCGTACTATAAGAGAACAGAATAGGCAGCATAGCAAATGGATAGGTAGGTGAAATATTTTAGAGTAGTCTGTAGTGAATGATGCATGTATTAACCCCTTAAATACTATAGATACAAACAATACAGTTGCATAAGACCCTATAGTTGCTTGTTTGCATGTTAGTAGTGTATGCTTGGTGATCTTCACCCCCTACCACACACCCTCGCTGTGGCTTGCAAGGTATCGTGTAACTGTGGATGTACATGAAAAGTAACAAAAGATTTTGGAATGTTTTAATCACTTCCCGAGGTAAATGGCAACAGTATTTATTAGTAACCCTCTCGTGTTTATTGGTATTGATCCCCTTTCCTTCCATATTCCTACGCTATTCGATCCTATTCATCGTCCAGGGTGCAGTATTTATTAGTTCTACTTCCGTATTTCACGGAATGCAAGGAATACGAACAGCGCTGCTTAGCAGTATTCCTTGGAAAAAGTATCGTATTTATCAGTAGTTGGGTAGGCACAGAATTCCTAGAGAATAGCATCGTATTTCCCTTGACAACCATATTCAAACAGTATGGCGGAAAATTTGTATTCAATTGACGAAGAACTCGTAGTAATTCTCTATTATTTTTTCTTCAGGTCATTCAAAGCCATTTGCAAATTATCCTTAAGATGAGTACGAAGGTACGAAGGAAATATGAACACTTGTACGGAGTGTTTATTCCGTTTTAGCGTCTGTTCGAAATGGGATACAAAGGCTGAAGAAATGCATTTATCCTCTATCACCAATAAATCAGCCACTTACAAAGTTAGATACCATAAAACGGGAAATTATAAGGTAAGATACATTTTAGTAGATGAACGATGTGTTTGAATTTGGCGGGCTATTGCAGTGAAAATAAGAGAAAATCGTTCTCGTCGTCAGTCGGCGAACAGCTGCTGCGAGTAGTTCACCGCGAGGTTTTGGTCGCAGAGAATAATTGGTGGCTTTGTTCGCGTAACATTTTAGTTGTTAACGTTAAATAATTATTTAACTATTATTACTCATGTACATTGGATTGGATTGTTTGAAGTGAACGTAGGCAGTTTATTAATGTACACGCCAGGATTTTGTGTGTTTGCCCAAGTTATTTGTTGACGTTCCTGCTTTATGTTAGTTATATTTGTTCTATTCTTAAGAATATATTTGAAATAGTTTCACGCCAAATGTTCATTTTGATCCTTACCGAAAATAGCACAAGCGAAATTCACAAGTGTCTAACATTTTGTATGTTTTTGCCTAAGCATGTTAATTTGAGGTGATACCTTATTGGCTTGTGATATTGTGTGAAGTATTCTTGCATCTTATTTACGTTTAGTAAACATTTTGTGTGGGTATGTGGGTGAGTGTTTCCGTATGAATTGGTTTAAATAGACATCAAGAGTTTTGTCTAGATTTCCTACGTACAATGTAGTGTGACTGGTATGTATTGATGCTAGACTGTGGTTATCGTTGAAACATTAACCTGACCGAGTGGTCATTCATTATGAATAATATACTATTTGATTAACGACGTTAAGTAATAATTTTACCTACAGAAGATTAGAGGTCACTTCTACAATTCTACCCAGAGGACCCACGGTGGTTAGTTACATTGTATATAAAAACCAAATCCCTTGACTTGTTTCTCAAAGCGGTAGCTGTCTCGTTGTCAATTCATTTCGGATGTCTTGCCGAATTGTTCTGGTTTATAAAGTAAGTAATTGGTGTCTGGTGGTGTAACATTATTCAAAGCATCAAGGTGTTTAAATATACATACATACAAATTTATTGCAAAAACTTTCTCATTTGTCATTTTCTAGTTTACATATTTGTTTCTTTTTGCTTAGGTTCAGTTTTAATGCCTATAGAACCAGAAGGTGATGTTTTATTATATATGTTGTCAGGCAACTTGTAATAATCACCCAATTAAGATTTGTCGACCAAGGAATTCGTTAAACAGATTAAATGAAATTCACATAAATACAACTTAGGTGAGCAATTCTTAGAATGTGCAATGAGTCAATGTTTTTTCCTTGAGTGCTTTGGTAGTATTTCTGACAAGCCTTTGATGTATGGTATGCTACTGTGAGTCTTGGATTTGTTGCATATGGTGAGTTTATGGATTCTTTGCCAGGTTTGTCATGTGTGGAATTACTGTGGGAAATTGTGCTTTTGTCTACTGTTATCTTTATATTTAGGGCAACGTAGTTAATGTTGGGTAGGTTGACTATTCTTCATAGGGATCTTGTTGTTACAATATTTAGGGTAACGTAGTTAATGTTGGGTATGTTGACTATTCTGTATGGGGATCTTCTTGTTACAAAGGATGGTATTGATGTGTGTATTGGGAAAATTATTTTTAGGAAGGGTATTTCTCACTAGGTTAATATTATTTTAATGTGGTGCAGGATTGCTATGTTGGGGAAAATTGGAACAATGTCATCTACATATTTACATATATGTGTGAGCATAAAATGTAGTTAGGATATGACTTCATCAAGTAATTGGTTCATGACAAGATTATGCTATGATGGGGCATTTGGACTCCCCATACAAGTTTCCTAGCAATATATGTACTTCACCAACACCAACTGCTTCTATAGTCATAATACAGTAAGTAAACAGAAAAAAGAAACAAATAAATACCTATAAAACAACAGAAACTGTTTATTGCAATACATTTAGCATATATGTGGAAATATATATATTATAAAATGTTTTATGGATGTTGCAAAAACATGATGTAAATATAGTTTTGCCTATTAATGTATATTGATGTCTCCATAATTAGACTCTTTGTTGACCTTTCTTCTTTACATGGTTTACATTTTTTGTCAATCATGTTTTTTTTGTTTAGTTATGTGATTTTATGTTGTTGTTTTGTGGCTGTAATTATTCTGCGACTGCAGGAAAGCACATGATAATAATAATAATATAATTTAATGTCACGTTGCACTTGCAAAAGTTTAACTATGGCTAGGGTAAGTTGGTCAAAGTATAAAATAATATTGGGGAAATATATATGCAGTATTAGGGATATATACATTATAACCCTACAGAGATATACATAGTTTGAAATATTAGGATATAATTAGGCATTTAGTGCACTGGTACATAAATTAAAACCAAACAGAGATAAACATAATATGCGGTACATGGATACAATTTGACATTTAGTACATCGTAAATGTTCTTCATCATCCAAATGTTCTTGAATAGAGTAGTATGGTTCATCGATCAGTATTTCTTGTATATTTGTTTTGAGAAATTGATCGAGTTATATTTTAAGTGTGTAGGTATCTTATTATATAGTTTAATACCCATGTAATATGGACATTTTTCATATACGTAGTTTAAGTCTGTGTTGAGGGTATGGTAATTGCAGGACATTTCTGGTGCTGTGGTTGTGTGACATAATCCCTTGCCGTGTATATATGTATTTTTTTTGATAACCCTCAAGAAACCCAGCCTTTATGAATGGATTCCAGTGGGATCGACACATACACATTCAGCCACTGTCTCTCTATTGTCAGTCAGAGTAATGCCTAACAAAATTAATTTTAAAAATCCACATAATTCCTTGGCAGACAACATGTATATTTTAACACCTTGATGTTTTGAAGGATGTTATACCACCAGACACCAATTACATACTTAATAAACCAATAACAAATAGGCAATACATCCAAAATGGAAAAGTATTTCATGCACCCATCATACTCCACACACACAGTGCTTCCCAACTACCCAAGGGGCACAAGGGGTGTCTGAGATTTTCTTACCTTCACTTAGAAGGGCTGATTAACCTGCCTCAAAATTAGTTTGTGGAAGGAGGGAGAAAATTACTTGCTTCTTATGGTCTACTTCTATTCCCCTTTGATTATGATTCTGGATTTAGGTTGGATTTTTGTGGACATAACCAAATAGCTACGTGATATGACTCGCAATAAATAAGATTCTTACATAATAAGAAGTTTTAGTATATTCTATGGTAGGTTTTGGTGCACCACTTTCTTTATTTAAATCAGGTGCATGACGGTTAATGTGGAGTGTCAAGATTTAAGTATAGAAATGAATAATAACTTCCCAAAAATTTATATGATTACCTGTTGGAAGAATAGAAATTGAGAAAATTGAGGCATAAATATCTGCTATGAAGAAGTTTCCTTGTTTTTCAATTGGAATTCAAAGCAAAATATACATTTCTCTCTAAACAATTGTAGTTAATTACTTAATTATTATTTGTTATGAGTTAATTCGGTTTTCTTCATTTTCCTAGGAAATTGTATGACAGATGAATGAAATGGATATGGATAACATATAGGTTGTGGAGCAGGAATTTCATTATCAGTACTGGGAATCACTAATGGTTTGCACATATCTTCAACACCAATGACTACTGGCTCTAAAATCTTAAATGGAAGAGGAAATTATTCTACCTGAAGTATAAATTTCAAAATTTTGATAGCTAACTGTAGAGATATAATTGCGTCATGTGCATCATGTCTGAAACTCGGTTGGATGCTATAGGCTATAAATTTGAAGATATTTCTTTGGCGGGAGAAAAATTTGTTTCCCTTTTCATTGTCATTTTACATATTTTCTGCAAAATTGAAATAAACCCATTAATACTTACTACCCCTAAGATGAAATGTGTCCCCCCAAGGATTTGAACTTTTCTTTGATTTGAAAGTTCCTCTGTGACATTGATAATACCATAAGCTGGAATTATTGAGTAAATGTTAGGTACTAGAAATTTGATGAGCATATGTATTTGCATTCAAATGTAAAAGTATTATGCATTGCGAGGTACTTCATTGTATAATGTTATGGGGTGGTGGACTTTCACATATAACTTTTTAATTTTTGGCGTTAATTTTAATATGATACCCCATAATACACTGTTATCAAAACTCGATGATTAAGAAATAAATAAGTCTTAACAAGAGAATAAAATTATTAAATTTGTATTTCATTTGTGTGGATCCCATCAATATTTAATCATCAATCTCCACTTTGTTGACTGGTTTCACAGCAAATATCTTATTCACATCTGACCCATAAATGTGAAAATGTGTGAGAATGTGTAATTTTGAGTTGCTACAGTAGATACTTCCTGTTATTTTGGTGGTATGTATCTTTCCTTTGGCGCCCTGAATTTGAATTTTGTCATTAACATGTGATTAGTAATGTATAAATTCAGACATTTAATTGTCTCATTTTTCATGGTGCAAATCAACGTAGAAATATCTATAAATACTAAAGAGATGCAGATAAATACTGCATAAAGAAAACCGAATACTACGTAAGCAATAGCTATAAATACTTCCAGTGGAATACTGATTGATGCATAATGAATATCAATAAATACTGCTGGGTAGTATTTCTGCGTCTCAGTGGAAATACTTTTGCGATACTAATAAATACATGAATACGGAGTACTGATAAATACCATAGGAATACTGTTGCTATTTACCTCGGGTTGCTTTGAAGGGTTACTATTTTCACAAAATATGGATACAAATCAAAAGGCTGACGGACTGACTATTGAACTTTGGGCTACAGCACAAATTAACCTTTACGTAACAGGTCCATCCTTACGTTCAGTGCTTTCGCCCTCGTCAATGCCAGGCTAAAGCAAGCAAATGGCTCATTGGAGGAATTTGGTTTTTTTACCAGTATTGCACCAAGCAGAAAATGATATTCAATTTCCCCCATACCTATAGTAATACCGTTTACATGAAAAAATACGTCGCGTGATCTAAATACCGTAAGCAATGGAGAGAAAGTGATAAATAAGTTTAGAAAAGTTTGAAAATACATAAGAACGAACGAAGACATAAGGCAGCACAAAACATGAGATGACTAGTATGGTAAGACGCCATGCAATTTAGGACAGTGGTGTTTCGGATACAGTTTCACCTGAAATTGAGTTAGAACGGCTTTAAATTTTAAATTTAATAAAATATTACGTTGGACAGAAGGGCAGGGATTTTACCACCAGACTTCAAGAGCATCGAAGGTGTGTGGATAAGGGAGATGAATCGTCACTGCTGGCCAAAAACCTCCTGGAGACATCGCACCACTGCCTCTTTAATCCGTAAATTCTGCATATTGAAAGAAAAGGCCCAAGATTGGACGCATGGGAGCAGAGGGAAATTATACATAGTGATAATAACCTGTTGTTGAATGACCAACTGTTCCAGGATCCATTCCCGATTGTTAGCTATTCCTTTTTCAAATAACCCACCACTTCCCTAATACAGTCCCAAAGACAAACTCCCTAGAGTGCTTCATAACATTCTTTCCTTTCCTTAATTCTCTCCTCGCCACCGCCCCCCCCCCCCCCACTCACCATCTAGTCATCCCCCCCCCAAACCACTTTCCCCCATCCCCATCCCCTTCCCGTTTCACATATATTGCGCTGCTGTCACGGAAGTTTATGAGTGCACACCTGATGATGGCTTAGTAAGCCGAAACACGTGTTGTGTAATTTTATTATTTTAAAATACATTGTGGAAAAGTGCTAAAGTTTTTTACTCATCCAATATGTCTCACTTCCACTACGTGACGCCCGATACTGTGATCTGTATTTTAAATTTTAAGTTCGAAGTTCATAATAAGGCACAAGAATAAGCTTTTCAGAGCTAATGAATATGAACACCATAGAGCAAACGTGACGTAAATACGACTTCATTTGCTACTTCAAGATTTTAGCCATGATATTTAAGCGATACCCAGCTGTGAAGAAGCAAGAATAAGGAAAGGAGTGAGACAAGGCTGTGCACTGTCTCCCGTAACTTTTTAATGTTTACATCGAGAGAGCCATCAATGAAGTCAAGGGAAGTGTTCTGGAGTGAACATCCACGGAGAAACAATCAGCATGCTACGATTCGCTGATGACATAGCTGTCAGAGCAGAGACAGAGAAGGAGCTGAATAAGATGCTAACAACAATGGAAAGGACAATGACCAGACATCAGCTGAAGATCAATAAGAAGAAGACTAAGATATTGGTGTGCAGCAAAAGAGAAGAGGCGAAAACCAACGTTAAACTAGGAAAACAGAAACTGGAAGAGGTGAAGAGTTCTGCTACCTGGGAAGCAGAGTAACCAGCGATGGACGAAGTAAAAGAGATTTTGTCAGTAGAGTTGCCCAAGCGAAAAGGGCATTTTACCAGAAGAAACTTCTGCTTACAGCTGCAAATACAAGCGTGGAAGTAAGGAACCATTTCATTATAACATACAACTGGAGCATTCTATTATACGCCAGCGAAGCATGGACAATAACAGCAGTAGAGAAGTCCACGCTGGAAGCATTTGAAATGCGGTACTACCGAAGAATGATGAAGATAAAATGGATCGACCGAGTGACAAATGAAGAAGTCCTAAGAAGAGTGGGAGAAAAGAGAAGTCCGCTGAAAGCTATACAAAGAAGTCGGGACAACTTAATCGGCCACATCTTAAGACACGATGGCCTGATGAAGACAATCGTCGAAGGAAAAGTGAACGGGAAGAATGGAATAGGCAGGCCTCGTATGAGTTACATAGAACAGGTCTTGAAGGATTTGAAAGAGAGGAACTACGTTATAAGAGGTTGGCCGATAGAAGTATCGAGTGGAGGGCTGCGTCAAACCAATCCTAGAATTGCTGACCCTTGATGATGATGGACACCACTGTTGGATTTTGGTTTAAGAAAGCTCCTCGAGAACTCTATACATTAACAACCAAAACATTGTGTAGTCTTCAAATATTCGCCTTCACGATAAAATTTTGGAGTGAAGGAAAAACACCTGTCGCGACTTGCAGTGGATTCTACCGGTGGCCAAATAGCAGAGCGGAAGACAACGCCTTCATCTCCGTGGAGGGCTAACATTGGATGCGCTTCAAGAAACTGGGCGCAGTTCTGGATGAAAAGAAGTCACGGCCTGTTTTCGATCAAGAAACGCACACATGGAGGAAACTAACCAGTGTCCTCTGCGACGCAAGAGGTCTGCCCAAGAGGGAATGATCTGTCATAGTGATGGAAAAATCGATTTCGATTAAAATCGAAAATCGAGTTTTAATAGTCAAAGATCGAGGAAATCGAGATAGAGCCATGATCTTCGAGTTTCGATCCAAACTCGATTTTTCAACTTCGATCTTGACCGTTTCGTTTGATCTCAGCAGCGCGTAGTAGTCAGTAGAGGTCCTCGATGGTTATTCGAAGCTCGAATATCCATCCTCGAGGTCACTTCTTGTTAGAAGTAGATGCCAGTAGAAGTTAGGCAACACCTCAACAGGCCACCCGTCGATAGGAAAGTCAACCCCAATCCTCCTGAAAGTCTGGGAGGAGATAAAGACACCAACACGTACCGTTTCGCGATCAGAGTGCCGAGTATGATAACGTCATCCGTCCCATGTGAAAGACTTTTCCCTGAGGCCGGTAAAATTGGAAAGGCACGCCCTAGATCATCAAGAAAGCATCTCAATCAGTTGATCTCGCACAAAAATTTTAGTGAAGCCGAATGGTTCCAAGCGGTGATCTACATTCAAGTAAATTGAAAATTTTTAAGACTAATAATTCAAGAATATTTTCAAAGTATGTACATTTTTAGGGATTTTTTATATTATTCAAATATGTATTATGAGCGTTTTTCAAATGAATAATAAACATGTTTTTGTACCAACTGCATTTTTTTCAAAAATGAACCGTAGATTTTTTCGATTAATCGATCTTTTGGTTCGAATTTCGGTTTTTGCTGAAAAGTCGAGCTTTTCACTTCGACTAAAAATCGATTGCTCGAAAAATCGATTTTTACCGACATTTTTCCATCACTAATCTGTCGCATGCTGCGTGCGACTCGCAGCGAAAGGACGGGAGGAGGAGGCGAGGAAGAAGGCTCATCTCTGCTTCTCCAGATCCCCCTCCTCAGCAACCCACCAGCATCTTATCTCCACGGTCAACTAGCTGAGGAAAGGTTCCCTCTTGGCCTACGAGGGCGAACGAATCATTTGCGGTTGAATCCATCAGGTACTTCGGTGTTATAATTAATAAATATATGTCGTGGGGAAGACACATCCGAAAAATATGCGGCCAAGCTAACAGAAAGCTTAGGAATTATTACAAGAGTGCATACAAGAGGGAAACTGGACGAGAAGAGAAAAGACCGATGTTACTTTTCACTTGTCAAACACCAGCTAGAATATGGAGCCAATGCATGCGATCCAAATGTCACATATGGAGTTCAATGGATGTCCTTCCATTTCTTTCATTCATCAACGATAGAGGTACAATAATGAGTGATAAGCTTAGACTTTTTACAGACGACGATGTAGTGACCAGGGTTATATCAAATAAATAAGATAGGGCATCACTTAGCAAGGATCAAGATACAACTGCAGAGTGGTGCGACAAATGGCAGTTAGAGCTAAACCTAAAAAGGTGTGTAGCTATTAATTTTTGGAATAGGAAAATCGGTTTTAGCGCTCGTATACTATAAGTAAAATGACTGTTGAAATCGTTGAATCCATGAGGTACTTTGTTACTTATTTACTACAATTAGTATAGATTTAGAACGGGGAAGAAACATCCGGGAAATATGTGGCAAAGCCAAGAGAATGGTAGGGTACTTGGGAAAGAGTACTTGGGAAAGAGTACTTGGGAAATGTGAGAAGAAGACAAAAGAGCGATGTTACTTGTCACTAGTTAGGATCAACCTAGAATATTCAGGCAGTGCATGTGATGCGATTAAATTAGGTTTGATCTCAGAACTAGAGATTGTGCAACGTAAATCAGCTTGGTTTGTTAAAATGTGTAACGATAGCAGCGTATAGACATTATCAGAAGACTTAGGCTTGGAATCATTATCAGATCATAGATTAATATAACGATTAAATCTTTTGTAGAAGTTTAGAACGGATAGATTTACTAAAATATCTTCTAGCATATGAAGAAAAACAGCAGCGCAATACGGCAGGTCAGATCAAGAAGATAATACTAGAGAGATAAATTGTGGGGCAGATAGTGGGACGAGACTGTTATGGAACTAGAGCTTTTGGGATGGAATGAGTCACAATTCAGAATCCAGCTGAATTGGAAATGAAGCAGTGCCTATGCGTAGCGACGCAAGGTATTTGATTTAATCGCTTGACGCATTAACACTGGACCCAACGCTCGGGATCATGGAGGGGATCGGAAAACAAGCGGATCTGCATGAATGGGAGGGACATCCACGGGGAGGCCCTGGCGAAAAGGACAGATCTTGCACGAGGCATCGCGTTCTCTCGTTCGCCACTGGCGGGCGGAGGGGGTTGGCACCCCCCGGGCGGAAAATAGGGGTTGCGGGGGGCACCCCTGGCGCCTCGCCCTCCCTCTGCTCCCAAAAATCACAATAAACAGCAGTACCCGTCAAACTCCGAATGTCATGGAAGTATTCGAGTGTCTGGGGAGGCTTAACGGAGGAATTTTTTACGTTGCACCAAAACACCTTTTCTCTCTCTGGGGATGAAGTTGTGTTACTCGTGCCGTAATAGCTCTACGCACTCTATCACCAGCATTTCTTTAAGGCTGATAGATCTCTGATGAAGTTAATCAACAGGCTAATACTCGGCTTTTTCCAAAAATGTTAAAAAATAAAATGGTCATACGGAATTAGACATTTCCAGTACTATGCGGAGACCGATAACATATTTAAATTGCTATTGAACTCATAAGTTACACAACATTTTTAAATCTGACGAATTGGATTGCTCAAGGTTTGCCTTACACATAAACAGAATATTATACTTGCTATCTGGATATGTATTTCAAATAACGTTACATCCGCAATTCAGCCTGATGATGCACCTAAACATGACGACAGACAGAGGGATCACTTGACCCAACTATTAGCGGCAGCAAAGGTTCCACTTCAATTCCCATCTAATGCCACAATTCACACGTGGTGCGTTTTTCCTCGAGTGCTATTCCTTGCTGGATTTCGTTCACGTGCTATACCAAGCGGGCGACGAAGGTGGCCCCAAAGCTGGCTTCTCTGATGGTTCACACGTAGCAGGAGCTATCCTCCTTCCTTTTACTCTTCTTAAGAGCCTCAGCACGAAGATGTTTACTGTGATAGTTACGATTACGAACTGCATATAAACAAGTTTCGCCTCTATATGCTTCGATAAGCACCACAGCTTGATCCTTGGTCTATAGATTTGCACTCATTTTTAAACACAATATCGACCATAAGATGCTATTAAAAGTAGAACCAGGCAGAACGTTTATTTTGATCACGTGATGCAAAGCTGAACGATGATTGGCCGGCAACAATAGCCAGCAGCAAAACACGCAAGGAAAATAGCAACGGACCTAAATTCGAAATGAAGCAAGCTAGCCGTCAGGGCAGCCGGACAGCAGTCAGCGTTTCCAGCAAGCACGGCACCCATCAGCACTCCACGCAAGGAATACATCCGGGAAAATCGCACCATGTGAACCTGGCTTAAAACAGTAAAGTGCTCCGCGGGGTCTTTTAAACACACTTGGTCCGCCTGAAGACTCCACTCTTATCCAAGGGCTGAGTGGTGTGAATATGCACCATGGTTCCAGGACGCATGCAAAGAAAAATAAATTGAAGGCGATTACACGTATATTTATCCACTCGCTATGATTTTCCGTATTCCCGCTATTTGGTCAATGTAGAGTCTGTGGAGATCAGTAGCAACGCGTTCAGCACGAAAAGGACGAATTGGAAGCTTTGGGGTCGATGCCACCTGAACAATGTTTAAGGCGAGTATCGGCATATCCAACCTCGGCCTGCGGAACCACACCGTGTGGATCAAATGTATTTTTCGGCACCGCGAACATAATTTTAACTTCTTTTATTTATAAAAGTCTTCAACTAGTGCTATTATATAAGTCAAATGACAGGCATCTCCCTAAAAAAGCTATATATTCACTACGTAATGTGAAATTTTGAAAACAGCATCCGCCATTTTGTAAAGTAATGGCACGCAAATATTTAGGTAAAAGATAGAAACTCAAGCATAGTACAGATAAAGCACCGTGTTAGTACAGCACGTCATTTTTTATTCCATAAAATTCCTCTCACAATGTCACCATCATCTTAACTTGGAAGATATTTTGGGAAAGAAGAAGTCGGGAGTTTATTTTTGGTAAATTTGTAAATGTATGAGCCCCTGCATTTGATTATCGGGTGGGAATAATGATAAATAATTTACCATTTCTTAATCGGTAATCTTTTTAGAAAATATTTATGAAATATCAAGTTTATGTCTACAAAAAAACTCTCATCATCATCATTAAGGGTCAACAATCCTAATGTCGCTTAGCGACGCAGCCCTCCACTCGACTCTGCTATCGGCCAAACTCGTCATATTGACGTAGTTCCCCTCTTTCACATCCTTTACGACCTGCTCCATATATCTCATACGAGGCCTGCCTTTTCCATTCTTCCCGTTCACTTTTCCGTCTACGATTGTCTTCATCAGGCCATCGTGTCTCAAGATATCACCGATTAAGTTGTCCCTTCTTCTTTTTAGAGTTGTTAGCAGACTTATCTTTTCTCCTACTCTTCCTAGAAGTTCCTCGTTACTTACTGGGTCGATCCATTTAATCTTCATCATTCGTCTATAGCACCATATTTCGAATGCTTCCACCCTTTTCTTCTCCGCTGCTGTCATCGTCCATACCTCACTGCCGTAAAGAAACATGCTCCAGATATACGTTATGGTGAACTGCTTCCTTACTTCCAAGCTTGTATTTCCAGCTATAAGTAGATTCTTCTTTTGATAGAATGCCCTCTTTGCCTGGGATATTCTACTCACTATTTCTTTCTTGCTTCGTCCATCGTTGGTTACTCTGCTTCCCAGGTAACAGAACTCTTTCACCTCTTCCAGTTTCTGTTTTCCTAGTTTAACGTTGGTTTTGGCCTCCTCTCTCTTGTTGCAAAAGAAAAACTCTGTAGGCATTAAACTCTTCCAGCCTTTTCGATCTCCGAGCGCTGTGAGCAGTTACCGCCCGGAGGGTATGCAACGCCGCGATGCTCATCCACTGCGCAGGCAAGCATCGCTGCCCGGGGTGCACACGCATCTGGAAGAGCATTACCACATCTATGCACGGTCAAAAAATTCTCACCACCACTGGCACGCGGACTGGCGGAAGCACAGTCGTGAACCTAGCTAGATAGCCTTGGTACTGCGACGCAGTGAACGTGTTCTCGGAGGGCGGCTTCGAAGATGGAGTTTGAAGGTGTCGTTTCGAGGGAGAGCTCGCCCCCTAGGCGCGGGGTGAGGCGAAAGATAAAGAGCACTAGACCACGAGCAGAAATCAGTTAGCAGAGGCCACGGCTGCTTTGTGATTCTGAAATTATCCGGAGCTTAGAGATATCGAACCGACATTCGTGTGTGGCTGGAAAATGTAGATATGAAATAGTAGAGGGGATGGACGTTCTATTTCTTGCTAGACACCGTATCAAAATGCCGCGAATATTTTAGTTTCATTGTTCGAGAACAATCCGGGAATGTTTAATTTGCGCCATATTACGTCAAGCTTTTGCATAAACATTTCTCATTGCGTTCAATGTTCATACTTAATATTTTTGAGTCTCCTTAAAATTTCATGTTTTTTTTTAATGAGCACCTCCCTAATTGGGAATGAGTGTGTGATATATCTGATTCTTAAGCATGAATCTAATCGATGCTGGCTCAAGAACAGAAAGGCCAGAACCAACAAGAGATGATTACACCAAAGTTTCCGTCATTTGAAACAATGACGATAACTTTTTCGGGAGAAGGGCTTACTTTTGCACCATTGATCAAAGCAATTCTCTGTTTGCTATATTTTTAGCAACAATTTTGCCATTTATCGTTCTATTGGGTATTTCAGCTCAGTTTCGACCATAATGAACCAGTATTAATGAAAACTCGTCCCGGGAAAAATATATTCAATTCGGCTGTAAACAAACTCGTAAGAACATACGAGTTTGTGATCTGACCGTGCAGAAGTCGCAATTTCACCGCGTTGCTAGAACGATGATCTTAATATTTATTTTCCAAACCGAAAGCAGCAAAATTGCATTTGTTCGTTATTAACGTAAATATTTCTAACCTGTGATAACCTGTCATTGAACCATTAGAATCGAAAATAAACCATTTCCGTGTAGGGATGCAAGACATTAACCCATTAACACCTATTAATGTTCCTTCCCACTCCTCCCCCACCCCATTCCCCAATAGGTCTCTGGACAGATATTCCAATAAAGGCATTTTCGTAGAGTTTAAACAAAAAAATTACTTGCTGCGAAAGCAGTTTTGACAGAAAGTATTTTATTTTTAAAATATAAGCATTTGAATCGCCACGAGCTGGTCCCTCGCAAAAACGTAATTCGCATCGCTGCCATCTTGAGTGACGTCAGGTCCTGCAACAGCGGTCGCGGTGCGCATATTTTGTATGAGAAGTTTGAAGCGTTTAGGAGATCACTATTGAAATGTCTTTCATGAACGCACTTTATTTTAATATGCCAAAGCGTTGTTTTAAATGTTGCCTTGTGCCAAAATATAATGACACCAACGGAAATGCCTCCCAACAATTATTTTTTTAATTACCCGAACCAGGATAATATGGGTGAAGAAAGAAGTGCAAGCGAAATGAAACTTTGTCTATGCGATCAAACGTGTGCATTTTTGAACGTTCACTCTGTCTATATTCATTTTACCAATTCTGGAAACTAAATTAAACTTAATTGTATCTTAATTGTGCAGAAACTAGGCCAAAACAAAGCGCCGCCAGTAGTAGTATTGATGCGATTGACATATGGGCTCAATATTATTCGGTAAAGATTTTTCATTGATTGAAAAACTGCTAGGAAATTTAATGCATGCACAAATCAGTAATCAGAGTACGAGGGAAATGTGCTGGACATATGTCACGAAAAATCTTTTCCATATCAGGCAATATGCCATGTTTGAAAAAGTTCGCTAAGCAACTTTCAATTATGATTAAAAGACTGAACCCACTGAACCTATCGCTGCTTACTTTTCAAGATTAGATGTCCTAACTTTTATTAATCGCAAGCAGTAATTTTCACCGGTCAATTTCAATTTTCGAAGGTCAGCGTGAACGATGGATGCGTGAATGGCTACTTGTGCACATAAAAACAATTTATTAAACCAAAGTAGTTGTAGACGGGAATACTTATTTCTTTGCATTACCTTCACGATTTAACACATTAGATTCACGTTTCAACATACCGCGTCTGCGTCGAGATCAGCTAATATGCCAAATACACCAATATTACACCACACAACATTAGAATCTAGGATCACGATCGCACTTGCTTGCTGCGACACAGGTTGAATTTTGAAGTTCCTCGTTATATTCGGTAATCAAGGGTTTTTTAATCCCCCTTTGTCTCAATAGCCCAATATATATTTCCCCAAAAGGAAGTTCTTGGAAATCGTATCAAAACTCATAACTGCACCATAAGGTTATGCCACTACAAACAAAAGATTTTCACGTTCATTGTATTTTTATTTAGGCCTTTAAGGCCTGGTTACACGATACATTAACACGTACGGGTTAATGTACATTTGCGTGAATGGTTTCTGCTCAACTTGTTCGTTAGTGCATGAACCAAATGGAACAGGACCAAATAGAACAGGATCTATTTTCTGTTCACGCATACATTCATTTGTACATTTTGGTGTGGTTACACGGGGAATTTTCGCGTTCATGCATATACACATTAACTCGTACGGGTTAATGTATCGTGTAACCAGGCCTTAATCCGAATCCTTGAAAACATCCCAAATGATACATTAATGATATAATGTGCCTGAAAATAGAGAGATGTCGACACATATTGGAGCAGTAATTCAAAGTAAACAAATGGATAAAGTAGATGCCCATATTACATCTTATTTTTGTGGTCCCGAACTTGACGTACCTACACAATCCCTGCACGAAATGCTCACTATAGTCTATAGCGAAGACAAGTAGGTATACCTAGGTGTCTTCGCCATCCATCAAAATATGTGCTTCCACGACATATTAGTTTATGCTCGGGGCATACACGAGCACGAACAACATTTTATCGAGCTTAACCTGCCCATAGCCGATGGCATCATCGTCGTGTTCCTCACGAACGACCCTAACACCAAAACATTCATCATCGCCATATTATGAATATTACAAAATTCAAATGAACATTCATTTTCAAACATTGACATGCTTTTACCTCGCCATCTTAACTCTTTGGATTTCCGTTTGAATCATGTTTTCTTCGAAGATTGAACGAAGTTACATTTAAACACGGTGTTGATACGTATGAAAACATTGCTAATGTTGAGATTTTCGGAAGATTTCTTGCCTCAGCTTTGACAAACTCAGACTCCATACCTTCTAAAGAAATCATATATGTTCGCTGCCTTCCTTAACCACACCAAAGATATCTAAATCCGACAGCAAATGTTGAAAACAACGTCCACAGGTACAGTACGTTCCGCCGTTTTCCTCTCCATTGCAGGAGCTGACGTCACTTTCAGCCGGCCAATCACAATACGTTTTAGAGTGGGCGTGTTTTCTGGGCATTTCTTTTGCTTATTTCTCGAAAAATACATTAAATAAATGCATAGTTTTCATCGCTAAGGTGTTTTAGTATAATTAACAATTTTTAAGTAGCATTTCAAGGAGATTTAAAAAATTGTCCAGAGGTCTATTCAACCAGTTCATCTGCAAATTTTGTTCCCTGATATGAGACAGCAACTTAAATACCGGTTGCCCTCCATCAGACTAGCACATAGCATTTCCCAACTGCCACTGCCCCCATCTGGACTGCTAATAAGACCAAGCAGAAGGACAGAATGGCAGAGCAACTAGCCATCCCGTGTCGCTACCCCATCGCATAGAGCCCACTATGCGATTGCATAGTCGAATACGAGTAATTTCCACCCACGCATCCTCGACAGCATTCCACAATGGGATCGTTTAACATATTTTTAATCGCCGAATCTGATAGAGTTTGTACTATAAAAAGACCCATAAATTTCCATTTTTTTGATCCTTCAATTATTTCTCGAGTTATAAGCGGCAAAAAACTGATGTTTTTAACCCTTTCGGAAAAGTGGGCGTGGTGCAACCTCTGACGTATATCGACTTCGTCCAATCACAACATGGCCCGCGAAGCTACTTCGCCTCATCGCAAAGGGGGGAGACACACCTGACTCTGCCGATGGGAGCGATTGCGACAGCATCTGTTCGAGCAGACCTTCCTAGAACCCCCCTCCTCTCCCTTCCCTTCCCATAAGAGCAGACAAGGACGGGAGGAAAATGACGTCAATGTTATAACAGCAGCTTTTTCGGTGGGCGTCACCTTTTGATTATTTTAATTTTTGATTTATGAGTGAATGGTTGTGGTTAGAAGATTATTTTTTTCACTAACATTCTGTTTTCGTTTCCATCTAACGATTTCGCGTACAGAATTGCGATTTCGGTTCCGAGTAAACGGAGCCCCCATTCTTCCACTTTCGCGTCTCCTTCTTCTGAAGCTCCTGATCCGTGACACCCCAAACATTTTCAACGTGATTTAAATCTGGCCAAAACATCCTATTCACATATTGGTTCCGAAATCACTCTCCATCAAGCCAGCATGTGCGGGCATGTGACAGCAGTTTCCCCAGAAGCAAATAGTGTGCAGGAAAAGAGTAAAAACGAAAATAGTGAAAATGACGAGGATAATTTGAAAAAATATTGAAATTACCTCTTTCAGAATTGATTTGATACTTGGATAGAATATTACAGGAAGAGGATATTAGATGAGGATTCAAAATTAATTTAAAGACCATAGGTATTATATAGTTTAAAGATGTGAAAGTGAATTTAAATCTATTTAATGTTGTTCAAAGTTATATGGAATGTGGTGTGACTGTGTCACTTTTGACGCACAAGTCTTATGTATTGAAGTTTTCCACTCAATAAGAATATATTCTGAAATATCGAGACGCACTTGAGCACCGTTCAGGTTTCCTTGGAAGCCCACACCGGATGCATCAGCACAATTGTTAAGTCCCTGCATGGCCAGAAAAACGGCCGCTTCGACATACTTCGGATCGAATACCGACACGTTAATCGTTGCAGTACACTCCCTGCTCTGTGATCACCTGCAAGTGTAGCAGTCTTCGATAGCTGCTGGTCTTGCTTCTGGTCCAGCCTCAAACCGTCACCGACTGTTTATAGTTTTTGGCGAGCCAGGGGAGTTATATTGTAATCTCACTTTAGTGAGAATGCGTCATAAAACGTCAATTCTTCGTAGTTAAACTCCGCCACCCAGGCGGCGTGATCTCAAGCGGTCATGTGCTGGTCTTTTAGACGATTCATCCGCTCTGATCCGTATCTTTCGACTCTTGATCCGTTTCATTATCTCGGATAATCTCATTAGTTAAGTGTAAGGTTTCATTAACTGGAACAGAGGGAAATAGGTTTGTCACATCGAAAGAGGCTAATTTTGAGTTCGCAGGCACCTCTAGGTCATTTAACAGTTCCGCTAATTTATAGGAATTTGGGACGGAATACATGGATGAAAAATTCGTGTAAGAGCGGAGGACGGCGTCGTTGAGTGTTGAGGCCAGTTTGTGGGTCGGGGCTCCAATATTTGAGACCACCGGTCACTTTATGTAACTTTGGCAGTCCGAACAGTCGAGGGGGAAGCACATTCATGGAGTGGAGTCTAACAGAGAGCACTGGAATAGGAAGCATCTGGCGTACAAATATGCCTTCGAAAACCAGCAAAAGAGGCATATCTAGTCGTTGAGTTACATGCGTCGTTTCTTAACCCTGGAGATTGGGGGGGAGGGGGTGGCAGGGCAGGGGGTAGAGACGAGAGAGAGAGAGAGAAGGGGTTGTCGGCTCGTTCCGACCGCAGAAGTTTCGCCGTCAGGAAGGGGTGGGACTTTTTGTCCGGGACAGTACACATGTCGAAATGAGACGGCATCCTTTGAAGTTCACGAGAGCGTTCCAATTTTGAGTTCATGTTTGCAATGGCAGGCAGCGAAACAATTTAATTGGCGTGCACCCTTTCAAATTATTACATCCGTCTGTTTAATTCTCACGGATGATCGCGTATCCTTCCTATTATGTCATAGCAGCATACGATTTGTACATGTTTCTTTTCATCGAGCTTCCATCGATTCAATGAAAATTGTCAGATGCAATGAAATTCAATGACTTTCAGATAGAACAGCGCAGAAGAGTAAATGGCAAATCATGTTAAATATTTGAAAGGAAATCGCATGTTATTTTACGCAATGCAGGCAGCTAGCCAGAAAAAAAATAGTTTCATTAGCGGTTGCACGGAGATGCGTGGTTTTAAGAGAAAATACAAAATATCAAGAGTTACAGAGGAATCATCGTGGATCTCAGAATTTCAGCGGGCAGCAAAATTATTCCAGAAACAGTTTAATACCTTTGGGAAATGAATATTCATCAGCCCTTCACACATCTAAAGCAATAATTAAACACCTACCTTAATGATTGAATGGTGATAATTATTCTTATCTCTCGCCAAGTGGATGAATGTAATTTTCCTCGCCTTTAACTCCGCTAGTCCTCACTAAAGCGCTCACTGACGGAAAGAGGGAGTTAATTGCCACGGGATTAGACTCGCGCGTGCCGATTGGCCGTTATCACCTTTCGCCGGGGGCCCAATTATACCCCCAAAACCCACACCATCCAAAAATACCCGGACCCACGTGTTGCGTGCAATGTCGGATTCGAAAAAATTGAAGCCGCCAGTTCTCGAATGATGTTGGCCGTAGATGTTGGAGGAATTTTCAACAATACTCCAACGTAGTACAGTAAGTGACATCTCAAAGACTAAAATAGAGACATAGATGATGTATCATAACAATTTAGCCACCGAGGTCAACAATGCAAGGTGTAATAATGGAAGTAAACAAGCGTTGGTAATTAAGAAAACAATATGAGAGAGCGAGAATCAGGGAGTTGTGTGATAGACGCGGTGGTGTGGAGACGCAAAAAGTGACGCGTGATTAAGAAAAAGGGGGTTATTCGTGAGCTAGTTGGTGTCTGATTTGATTTAAGAAGGGACTCGAAAGAAAAGAAAGTGTAAAAGTGTATGGCCTGTTAAGTACGAGCCTGAAGAGAAGTGTATTTTTTTTGTTGGTGTTTGATTAATTGTTAAGTGCATTTCGTGAGGGCAATTTCTTATGTTGTGCATGTTTAGCGTAATAAATTTGTGAGATATAAATATATTAAGTAACAATAGTATTACAATGAAAAGAACTAGGTCTGAAGTGTGATTGTTTCCGAATACAAATTGGGAAAATAGCAAATGTTACTGGCGTCAATGGGATTAATTTATTTCACAAGAGAAGAGACAGTTCCTTTCGCCAATTTTGCGTATTTGCATGTAGTATTAAACCCCGGTTTTATTGTGCCTATGGTTAAACGACGGCTTACATGGACGTTTACTGTTTTCGCGGTAAAAAACGCTGCAATATGCAGAGCGCCTTAGAGAGTTGATGCGCCTTCGATACAGCAGAACTACTTTATTTGTATTGGACCAGTGCCACGGCCAGGAAACCTTTGAGATGAAAGAGCCAAACCTATCCCTTACAATAGCTTGAAAAGTTTTCGGGAGCCATTATGTCATGATATATTATGTTATGATATATTTTTAAAGCAATGCCAATTCGAGGTAATATCATTGCAATTAATATTAGTGATTATATCTCTGTTAAAATAAAAAACATGCTATTTTTGCATTAGGAGTGAGCTTTCATTTCACGAGAACATTTGTTAATGTTCGCTCTACACACAGTGTTCAATGCACTCCATTCTCAGTCGGAATCATGCTTTAAAGCCATGTCCGTTTCATTAGCAAATTCCAACATATAAGCTATTTCAATGAAACTACGATGCTTTTATAAGGTAGATCTTTCCGTTTTTAGTTTCTGAGCCACAATGGGGGCGTTTACTCGGTCTCGCAATTTTGATGGAAACGAAAAATGATATTTAGTGAAAAAATTATTTTTTTAACCCGAGCCATTCAAGCATACCTACATCAAAAATTTTAATATGCAATAGGTGACGCCCACCAAAAAAGCTGCTTTGATACCACTGACGTCATTTTCCTCCCGTCCTTGACTGCTTTTAGGGGAAGGGAAGAGAGTGGAGGGGGGTTCTCGGAAGGTCTGCTCGCACAGATGCTGTCGCAACTGCTCCTATTGGCGGAGTCAGCTGTGTCCCCCCATAGCGATGAGGCGAAGGTGCTTCGCGGGCTCAGTTGTGATTGGACGAAGTCGATATACGTCAGAGGTTGCACCACGCCCACTTTCCCGAAAGGATATAAAACATCAGTTTTTCGCCGCTTATAACTCGAGAAATAATTGGCGGATCAAGAAACGGAAAAAGACGTGTCTTTTCATTTTAAAACCTCTATCAGACTCGGGAATAAAAAGAATATGGTGAGCGACCTAATCGCGTGTCCAAAGCCGTGAGCCTCGAGCCGTGCTTTGCCGACCCATGCAAGACTTCCGAGAAGTTCTCGACTGACTGAAGAAGTTCCTTTGCATGTTGAAGGTGTCTTGTTCTCTGGGTAATGTAACAGCGTTCGCAGAAAATGAGAGCAAGCGATTGGATCATCCCCGTCCAATCTCGCTGGCGTCGTGGCGGTGGAGCACCAAATATTGGCCAATGGCGAGGAGCCTCAGCAGAGTGGCGTCGCGGACGCTTCGACGGCTGAGGCGCTGACACCGATGTGGGGCAGGGCCCCAGCATTCGAAAGCCAAAGGCCCCCGCGATCGAAGGACCACGGCCCCTGAGAAGGTAGGAGACACAACTGTCCTCGCGCACGCTGAGACATCGGCCAATGGAAGGCCGAGCTGAAGGACCGGGGGCAATTTAGGAAATCGCAAACGCACCTCAACGAAGATGTCTCTCTTAAGCAGCGTTTACACGTAGCAGTCGACTGCTATGGCAGTCGCGAGATGCGCGATGTATCTACATCGCTACTGCTATGATGCGTCTGCACCTACTTCTATGCAGCTTAAAGCCGCTATTTAGGCGTTGCCACAACAAATAAAAAGAGTTTTATCTCAATACTGATTGATGCTTAAATTTTCATTAAATTCTTCAAGCAATACATTCCATTGACGATTGTCTTTTGTTCCCATTCTTTAAAGAGTAGAATATTTCATTCGGGTAGGGATATCCTTGTTATTATATCCAAATTCCGTCGTGTTTATATTTTCGTTGGCGATTGTTGCGATTGTGTTGGATTGGTTGGTTTTTTAGTGGAGGCGACCGACAGCTGAGGTCATTTGCGCCACTTTAGGATAGGTGGGTAATTGGGTAATGGTAGGAGTTTTTTAGGGAACGGAGGAAGGGTGGAGAGAAACCCGGCGTCGGCATTAGCCTACTCTTAACGAAAGGCGCCAAGGGGACCACGGCTTAACGTCCCATCCGACGGACGGAGTACTGTACTTGAAATGCCCTCCACTAGGCACTGAAGTGGGGACCGGTTTTCCACTGAAAAAATCCGCCACTGCCGGGAATCGAACCCGGGCCCTCGGGATGGGAGGCCAGTACTCTAGCCACCACACCAACCCGATCCCCGATTGTGTTGGATACATTTCCGCTGGAAAGTAGGCGGGCTGCAACTTTGCTAATAGCTCGAACTAGGATCGATAGTGTTCGACATGTGTCCAGTACCGACCTGAACTCGCATCGCAGTTGCTATTTACACATGCGAGTGGGGCTTAACAGTTGTTGCGGCAATAAAATGTCTTAGTGACTTCCACACTTTTATTAAGGATTGTAGACCGGTTTCGGCAGTTACTCGTGATGATGGCGTAACTGCCGAAACCAGTCTACAATCCTTAATAAAAGTGTGGAAGTCACTAAGACATTTTATTGCCGCAATGGTATCCTTCCACAAAATTGGAGCTTCGTCTTTCGACTTTAACAGTTGCTAGCAGTTGACTGTCATAGCAGTCAACTGCTATACGTTTGAACGCGCCTTAAAGGCATTTAGAGGAGATCACATCACTCACTATTCGTATCGGACAAGGGGTTCACTCTTCAGCTGAGGATATGACAATCACAGGTTAGCTTTGACGAATTATTTCTACCGTTGATAGCAGCAAGGCGGGAAACAGATAACAACAAACGATAAGACTTATAACAAATAGAAGGGAAAATAATCCGTGTTATATCCAGGGTGAAGAAGCCATGCAAAAGTGAAAATCACGAATGATAGGCGGAAATATATGTTTGAATCCTTAATCTCAGCGTGACTTTTTAATGACTGACAGAGTATCCTGAGGGGACAAACACATTTGAAAGACGACACTACCCAGGGACCAAGATGAAACGAAAAGGACATGTAGATAATCAAGGAATTCGGACAAAAAAGAGAAATGAGATGCAATAGTTAAGAAAAGCAGGAACGGGAAGAAGCCGATGGCCATATTTGATAACCGAATCAGACACATCTTAAGAAATCAATGCCTCTCGGAAAATTCTATGAAGGAAAAATAAATGAACCACTGCGAAGAAAGACGTCAAGTCACATATTCGCAGCCAGAGCCATGTCGCGATGAAAAAATCAATAACTTTCAGCGAGCGATCTGGCAGATGGAATAATCTGCCAACTACCCCAAAACATAGAAATCTCTCAGCACAGAAACATCTACGTGTACATCCACACGATACCCTGCAAGCCACCGCGAGGGTGTGTGGCAGGGGTTGGAAGATCACCAAGCATGCACTACTAACATGCAAACAAGCAACTATAGTGTGTCATGCAACTACATTGTTAGTATCCATAGTATTTAAACATGCATTAGCGAAGAGTGGCGTTGCCATGGAAATGAAGGCAGGCCACGATTGTTTAGTTGCTTAGGAGGCCGATGGAGACGGTGGCCATGGATTCCTTCATTTGTTCGGGGCGAAATCACTTGTCCGTCAGAGGAGCCGCAATGGAGAGGTTGCGTCTCGTTGTTGATGGACACACAGAAGCCTCGCGGCGGTGAGGCGTGAGGCGGTGTCAGCAATCGATAGGGGAGCACGTGAATCGATCGAGGCGGGGGGAGGGGCGGGACATTATGACTATCGAAAGTATCGATTTCCCATCAATTAATGATTTGAACTTCGCCCAAGACATAGGAAAGACCGATGGCTGAAACCCTAGTCTGACTCTAACCCTGCAAATGGGAAACCCCAGCAGTAACAGCGCGGACGCTTCTGATTAATACGGTCTCTCACCCGAGCATGCAATTGGGGAAATGGAATTGAGTGAGGAAAGAAGGAAAGCATAACAGATGGCGCTGTGGTCCTTGACACGCCTACGCAGCTCCGCCGCTTATTTTCCGCCATATTTCTTCGGAAAAAAAAGCTTTCAAGATGCCATCTCATCAGATTTTCGTGAAGAAAAACCATTTCGAACACGCAAAAGCTTCGGCATCGCTTCAAAGCCCGCATTCGCTTTTCAGCGACCACAACGCCGCAGTTGCCGATACTCCGAATTTCTGGACCCGATAACGGCATCGAGGACACCGACACGCACCACGCAGCAACGCCTGAGCACCACTGAAGTCCCCTCGTGCCGTGTGTGCACGATGCGGCTGCCTTGGTGCCACTGCATTCGACGATGCGCCTACACCCCAGCGGACTCTTTTAAGGTCGTTTTACACCAAGGTCATTGAAACTGCGCAAGTTGATGTTGAATACGTTTGAGCAGTCGTCTGCGAAAGTCCGTGACGTAGAGAATTGCGAGGACGCTTGTTTTTGACAACTTTACACGGTGCAATCGTCGGTGCATTATGTCAGTGACAATATACCATTCAGTAGCGGTAATACCCTCAATATATCGCATAACGTCAACATCTGTCAAGTAGCAATTAATTGGACGTGGAAGATGCGATAAATTACCACCACTTTAAAATATGTTTTAAGCCACAGTCTAAACATAATGGTGGAGACCCTAGTCCCGTATACTTAGCCCAAAATTTGCACCACGAACGAACGGATGTGGGCCAAGGTAACAGGTTCTTCCGTTACGCACGAAATTTAAGCTTCCACGTGATTAATCGCCCAGCTCATCATTACTGCACTTTATTCACTACCTAAGGAGTTGAGTGAAAACAAAAACACCCAACTCAATCGTCAAAAACCCATTTTATCGCTAGAATTCTCAAGGCATTTCGTTGCCACTAAATCTGCACCATCTAGTGAGAGAAATAAACTTCAAACTTGCGCGAACGTTTGTGTCAGATTAGAACATGTTCTAATTTGCTCGCAAGCATTCGCGCAGTGGCGCTGCCTGTCCTCGCAAGTCGTCGCTTTACACGGCGCAATATATTCCTTGCGCAAGTGTTCTCGCAACAACCTGCGCAGTGTCAATGACCGTGTAAAACAGCCTTAAGAGAGGACAATCTTCGCGGAGTCCAAGGAGCCAGAGGGGCAGGAGAGGGAATTATTCCAGCGGCGAACTTCTGTTTCGGAGCGAGTCGAAGTGGAAACATTCTCCTCCGAGATGTTTCGCACCCCCCCCCCTCCCACTTCCGCCCGGCTATTATTCCCAAGTCGTCCGCCGAACAAGAGGCTCTGCCTTCATTAAAAACTTCTCTCTCTGAGAAAGGCGGCCCAGGGCATTCTCCAGAGTTTCCATTATTCATAAGAGTGACTCTTGGCTCACTCGCTGCTGCTAATAGAAAACCATCCTCTTATAAGAAATAGCACATGGTCCATTTATTTCTAATCATGCTGCACAGATTTTCAATGGTGCGGTACTCGCCCGTATTCTATACGCAGAGAAGAAATTATTGAGTAAGTCGCGCAGAGTGTTTCACTTTTACTTCCCGGATGCCACTCTTGCCGACAAATGAACGTCTTACGTTCTAATATCTAACAAGTTGTATCTTGTAAGACGAAAAATTGAGAAGCGCAAAGGACTTCCTAGAGATTCCCGCTCTTCAACTGCAGCCTCCAAATGACTTTCGAACTTAGGCAAAATTACACCTGGCCATCCAAATACGTCCATCCTGAAATTGGAAGGGATGTGTGGGTACTCCAAGACTCTGCCCTACCAGAGGGTTAAACCAAGACCCCCGGTCACCCCCAATCCATCGTGCCAAAGAAGACGATGGCACTGAGACCAAGGAACGACCACCACCCATTCGTCCACGAGTGTGGCACATTTCCAATGCCACAACTCAAGAAATCCTACTCACTTTCCCTTCTCCCTGTTTTGTTCCATTTTCAAAGCAGCCTTGCCGTTGCCGATGTGACGGCATACCTACTTCATACCGTCAAAAACCGCCTCGTATTAGCCTCAAAATTCTGCTTGCACTTCCTTCAAACAACACTGTAAAACGTTTATCTGATTTTAAGGTACAAAAGCTATCTGAATTTCAGATGCAACATTTTTAAGACAGTGTATGTCGAAATTCAACACTAATACTTTGTCTAATAATAAGGCAGGCGAAGGACTGAACATCAGATCAGGTGGGACTTATTTTAAGATAGACCCAGGCTGAATTCAAGACCAGGGCTTCCTTAAATTCAGCACGGCCCCATCTTAAAATAAGTCCCACGTAACAATGCGGGTTGCTACTTAAATTAAAGTCTACTTTTATGGGATGTCTAATTATAAATACATATTTAAACACTTCACACGAACACAAACCAAAACCCTAACGTTTCATATTTCTACTCAATGATACTGTTTAACTGACTAAATGCTTCGATAGCGCAATCGTAAGTCATAAAATTTCCATTGAAAAAGATTTCAGGGGAATTTCCACTGAAATGGGGACACATTTACAATAACTTCTAAGATAATATGAAAATTTGAGTTTTTATTGGAAAAAAAGTAATCCATACAAAGTCTTCGATACCAAAGATATGTGCCAGTGGTATCTACAAACCAACGCAGGAATTGTCACTTGACGAGAGTGACTATTTTTTTTAGTTTTTTCAACCCTGCCACGTAGTCAAAATAAGGAAGATTAGTCTCAGGATACGTCACTCAGACACAACTGGCTCCCTTCTGCAAACAAACGAAGTATCAACGCCACATTCTCACACCATTAATTCATCGCACGAAACATATTTCACCCACATACAATAAAATTTGACTAGACTTCGAATTTTACTTATTTACACTTCGTAATCCTTGTTGAATTCCATCTCCCTGGTAACGCTCCGCCCATCAGCCTCTATTGGTGAGCTCCAATGAGGGCGTTTACTCGGAATCGAAATCGCAATTTTTGTGCTCGAAATTGTTCGATGGAAACAAAAAAAGAATTTTAGTGAAAGAATTAATCTTCTAACCACAACCATTCACTCATTAATCAAAAATTAAAATAAGCAAAAGGTGACGCCCACCGAAAAATCTGCTTTGATAACATTGACGTGATTTTCCTCCAGTCCTTGACTGCTCTTATGGGAAGGGAAGGGAGTGGAGGGGGATTCTCTGAAGGTCAGCTCGCACAGATGCTGCTCCTATTGGCAGAGTCAACTGTGGCCCCTCCCATTGCGATAAGGCGAAGTAGCTTCGCGGGCTCAGTTGTGATTGGACGAAGTGGATATACGTCAGAGGTTGCACCACACCCACTTTTCCGAAAGGGTTAAAAACATCAGTTTTTCGCCGCTTGTAACTCGAGAAATAATTGACGGATCAAAAAACGGAAAAACACGGGTCTTTTTATTTTACAGGCTCTATCATATTCGGCAATAAAAAATATGGCAAACGATCCCATTGCGGAGCCAAACCAAGGTTTTTGCTTATTTTCAGCCCGGGTGATCTGAATTTCAGATCACAACCGTCTTATTTTCAATATGCTGTTGTTAAGTTCTTAAAATAAGACGGAGGTATATCTTATTTTCACGCATGTTGAGTCTTAAATTTAGACCACTACCGTAAAATCAGACGGCGTTTAAATTCAGATCGCACTGAAAATCAGATAAACTTTTTAAAGTGAATGAAACGCCACATTTCAAGACGCAGTGGACTAACTCTGAATGCCTTGGAGGTATCGTGCGCAGAGGGGGAAGACATTTTTTATTTGCCGCACATCCCGAGAGAAGGAGGGTTCGGCCGTTAGAGCACAAGCCTCTCCTCTCCCAGGACACATCCCTCCAACTATTTTCGCCTCTTCATTTCTCCACTCGGGTCGTAATTCCTTCGAACCCTTTGTGTGCGGTGGTTTGGCCCAAGCTGGCAGCCTGGTATTCAATGAATTAAAATGCTCTGTAATCTATCGTAAGCTATCGTAATTTGGTAACATCTTAGGTAAAATAAAATATTGTTGAAAATACACGGGAGCTAACTATTACCAGAAATTTCATTAAAAACAAAGAAGCAATCACGTCACAAAAATATGTATTCAAATATCACCGTCTAGTAGCGTTTCATGATTGTTTCCTTTCCTTCATCTACATCTACATATACCCTGCAAGCCACCTCAAAGGTGTGTGGCAGGGGGTGATCTCTCACCAAACATGCCATACATGTCATGCATAAAATAGGATGAGTATTTATATAGGTACTGTTCCAAACTACACTATTTAAAAAAAGATAAAAATAGCTAAGCAAACATGTAAAAACATGCTGTTAGTTGGGTTAGCTATAAGTCCTTATACCAACATGCAGCTACCAATGTTATCCATTGCTACACTCGTATTGGATATATTTACCGTTATTCATATCCCTAATTGTACGAGGAAAAAAGGACATTTTGAATCTGTCAGTTCGGCAGTCAATTTCTCTAATTTTGTGATTATGGTCGTCTACCATAATGAGTTGGGGTTCGCAAAATATTTGTAACATCATCACTGAAAATATGGTCTTGGAATTTGGTTAAGAGATTAAGTCTAAATTTCAACCTGCCATCTGACAATGATTCCCATATTAATTCATTTAATAGACTGGTTACGCTATTATAGTTATCGTATCGTCCATTTACAAATCTTGCGGATCTTCGCTGCACACGTTAAACACGTTTCCTTCGTACACTTGGGGGAGGGGACGAATGAAAGGTTGAAAATGAACGCAAAGATGACTAGCTCCAATTACGTTGCATATATTGAATGACTATATTCTGGTTTTTCTGCTCCTTAACCTTCCCGAAACCCGGTTTTCAATGACCTATCATATGGCTTCAAGCTCTAGGAGGGTTTTCCCTACCTGTTCATCTACATCACTGTAATACTCTGGGAGCCACTCCGCGAGGAGTGTGGCAGGGAGTGAAGATACATGCGCCACCTACGTGCAACCAAGAGCTACAATGCCACAACTACACGTCAAATACGCGAGTCATGTGCAAGTAAACGCTTAGTATACACGCGAAAATGACGTAATAATTGATTATCGGACATAACAATACGTATAGATATTAATATTTACCTAACATGCATTAGTTAGAAATTATAAATCACGCGTCATGTACTACTGACTACTCTAGAAGTATTTCATCTACCTATCCTTTTTATACTAACAATAAGTTGTCTATTTTGCACGCTTATGGTACGCGGGAAATTTTAATCTATCGGTACCAAAATGTCTCTAATATTGGTTTCCTGATAAAATATAGCAAAATACGCTGTGGTTCTTAATATATATCTTACTTAATCTGTATCTCCATAGCGGCATATTCTAAATGAGGCCTGACAAGAGACATATATGTAGTATCTTTCTCATACCCTTTACCGCATTTATCCAGAATCTCCTCATATTTGCAATCCTAATCCAGGGTTTGCTACGCCTGTTGTTACTCTGTCGTGTTCTCCATGACATGTCTTCATTGATCTGATGACTAAATATTTAATAAATTTAATGATAGATATTTTATTAACTTTGATCCAGTAAATATTCAGGGATAGGGGCTATTCTTTTTCCTTAACTCCTGTGCCGCACATGTCTTCAAATTTCGTTCAAGCTGTCAAGAAGCACACCGCATCAATCGCTGCTAAATCCTTTGCCAAGGACGCCTTTTATCTTAATTTCTAATTTTCCTAAGCACTACACCATATTCGTCAAAAGACAGAGCTAACTTTCAAGTTTAGTATAAAATGAATTTAAGCAAATAAGGTTCAAAGTGGGCCTATCATGGTTCCCTGAGGATCCCTGACGTCACTTTTACTTCAGTGGAGCTAAAAACATCTCATGCTACCCTTGGAAAAGGCAGACCCCACTTTTGCGAAATGTGGTTACAACTGACATCTTCCGGTATCTGAGCGCTAATTGCTCTCAGAGGGATTTGTTGAATATTAGTTAAAGATACCGAGGTAAAGTGTGAGAAAATTCTTTGAACAGGGTGTATTATGGAATGTTCTCAGGACTTGGAAACTTATTCAGGCTAATATTTAAATAAGGATTGGATACCCCGCTGCATGAATTATCCATCGAAATCAAGCTGCCTGACGTCCAAACTACACTTCTATTAATTCAAAACGCTCTGAAATGAGTAATCCGACAAGTTAGATTTATCTAAAATGATGGTTGCCATTTCACCCGTACAATTTTTAAAATAATCAGCCGTTTACTTTTTAGTTCCCGGTACCTCCCTAACATGTGTGCAAAATGCTTTACGATTTTCCTATATCTATTTCCCAATATTGTTTTCAATGAATTCAATATATGTACTTTACGCGGGTTGTTTTTGCGAATGCCCAAGACATTTTACAATGACCAAAGCTATTATTTCGATTTTTATTAGCTACTTAAAGGGCAACTAGTTAGAAGGAAATCTTCTCATGCTCTCTTTGCGTATCAGTTATGGCTGAAATCTTTGAAGTTCTCAAAAGAAATGTGTTAGACACGATTTAACCCGCCTTCCTAGTGCGGTATCTCATTTCTAGACGAGGATCAGATTGGATTGCAGAATGGGAGAGATCGCAGTGATGAACATCACTGCGATCTAGTGGAACGGAATCTGGAATAAAATCAGAATGTATTCGCGTGCTTCGTTGATTTTAAACTCGACAGAGGGCGGTAGGATATGGACATGAATGGACATATTGCAGAAGATAGGAGTAGACTGGAGGGACAGGAGACTGATGCGGAATTTATGCATGGCGCAGAAGGCGCAAGTGAGAGTAGCCGATGGAGAATCGGATTGGGCCACAATAGGGAGGGGTGGTTAGGCAGGGAACGTCCGTTATCGCCGGTACTTCTTAAAATGCACTCGGAAGAAATGGCAGGAGAGGCATGGGATGTGAGTTCCAGGCAGGAGTAAAGGTCTGCGAAAATTGATAAAACCGGGGAGGTTTGCGGTTGATGTGACTTATTTCCAGTCGCGAGGTACATACTAAACCGCACTTATGCAAAACCGTGTGTAGATAAGGTGCAATGTCAACACTTTGGTTTTCCCGCTGAATGTTGGTGATGAGGTTTGCACGGGTCTCCAGCTTGTTGAAGGTGTAGATTGGCACCGAAGTTTCGCTGGCGTAGTCTGCCATCGTCTTCAGGAGCCAAGGTGTGCCGGGCATTAATAGGGCCTTGGTTGGACCCATTCACACCCTGAAGACTGAAGGCAGACTCTACGCCATCGAAACGTGGTAGCCCATCGACACCTCAACCCGAGAAAGCCTCATCACTATGTCTTCCACGAGCCCTGGCAAGAAGTTCTTCCAGGCAGGTGGATTTTTTTCTTTATACGTGTTTGAGGAGTTTATTTATCGCCGTTTCTGAGATAAATATGTCGCTCATTATTTCCTTGGGTGTTGTCTCATTCGATTCGCTATTATTTTTAGTGATAACGCTGTGAAAGAAAAGGTTAACAATGTTGGAATTATCCACGATATTTGTAGGGATTTCGCCGTATGTGTCCGCTAAACGATTCTATTGTTGACCCCTTCCCTTTATGATTCTCCAACATATTGCATAGCATTTTACTTTTGAATATCTGTAATGTATTTTGCACCATCTTCTTTGCTGCTGTTCTAGATTCGATGAGTTATTCTTTTGTAGTTTTCATAACGGTGTTCATTGTTTCCCTGTAACCTACTCTTGTACTCGTTGGCCATTTTTACGTTGCTCTAACTTCTTTTGTTGTACCACTTGAGTTCTTTGCTATCACGGTTAAGTTTTCAGGGGATATAAATATCTTAACCGGAGCGTAAGATCTTTAAAAGTATTTCCCAGGCATAATCCGGGTTTCTCTTTGGTGTTTTCTTTTTTCGTTTTGCTATTTCACTTTGTTACTTCTACCTTGGACCCTTCAAATATTCTTTTTGTAATTGGTATACCCTACTTCGCGCCTCTCCTTAATCTTCTCTTTACTTCGATATGCCGATAAAAAGTGAACCTTGTTGAAGAGAGAAATGGCTCATGGGGATAGGGGAATGATGAATGAGGTGCATATAAGGGCGAGCAATTTATGAAATCATATTCAGGTTGGTAGGATACTATTACATACATATAAGAAGTGAATTAATATTTGTCTGGACCAGGAATCGAAAATCTACAGGTCGAAGGTTTCAATCTACAGAAGAATAGAACGAAAAGCAGAGGAGTTCCAGAATGAAGATCAATTCGGATTCAGGAAAAGTGAGGGTACACGAGAAGCAATATTGGTCCTTAGGCTTCTTATAGAGAAGAGAATGGAGAAGAACAAACCGACGCACAGTGGGGCCAAATCGCATTTTGCCGGACAAAAGTCCAAAACTGCTTTTTATGAGATAACGCCTTGAAATTTGGCACATATACACATAAATGATTGCTGGTTATGGAATGGTAAGTCATTTTCCATAGGTATTACCCGTTACTTAGATACAGAGGCTCAAACACGACCAAATTTCGAAAAAAGCGCCCACTCTCATTTTTCTTCGAAAATCTTAAAAGTTGAGCAGATATAGGAGTAATTAAAGGATTTTTATGAAATAAAAAACATTATCAATTGTGTATCAATTATGTATCAATTATGAAGAACATATGTATCAATTCAATCAATCAATCAATATCAAATCAATGAACATAGTATCAATTATGAAGAACATATGGACACTACTAACTGATCCATTCTTTCGAACCAATATCCTCGAAAAATCTTCGGTATAGAATATTTAGAAATCAGTGACAGCATGCAAAGCCTGAAAAAGTTTTATTCGAGGAGTTAATACCCACACAACATGAACAATCCAACGGAGTCTCGGTATATCCAGGTCCCGCAGCGCGGAGCCGGGCCGCGACGCGCGATCGAAAAATCGAGTTTATTCTCGGCGTCGCAAACTTTTTTCAAATATTTTTACGGAATAACCTAGAAATATCTTCAATTTATGCTCTGATGAAGTATCCCAGAGACCATTTTCTGAATAAGGATTATATTGTCTACTTTATGTAAAATTTTCTCTAAAAAAAGGGTCCGCCATTTTGTGACGTAATAGCACTCAAATATAGGCAAACATGTCTGAAACTTATGCATAGTATAGGTAAAGTACCCTGTTCACAATTGGTAATGTTTTTTATTTCATAAAAATCCTTTAATTACTCCTATATCTGCTCAACTTTTAAGATTTTCGAAGAAAAATGAGAGTGGGCGCTTTTTTCGAAATTTGGTCGTGTTTGAGCCTCTGTATCTAAGTAACGGGTAATACCTATGGAAAATGACTTACCATTCCATAATCAGCAATCATTTATGTGTATATGTGCCAAATTTCAAGGCGTTATCTCATAAAAAGCAGTTTTGGACTTTTGTCCGGCAAAATGCGATTTGGCCCCACTGTGCGACGTTCATTGCATTTGTGGATTTAGAGAAGGCTTTCGACAACGTGGACTGGAATTCAATGCTTGATATTCTGAAAGGAATTGGAGTTTCCTACAATGATCGAAGAATTATCCACAGTTTGTATAAAAACCAAGTTACTGTGATTAAATCTGGACCCAGCTGTGAAGAAGCAAGAATAAGGAAAGGAGTGAGACAAGGCAGTACACTGTCTCCCGTAATTTTTAATGTTTACATGGAACAAAGAAGTCAAGGAGAAGTGTTCTGGAGTGAACATCCACAGAGAAACAATCAGTATGCTACGATTCGCTGATGACATAGCTCTCATAGCAGAGACAGAGAAGGAGCTGAATAAGATGCTAACAACCATGGAAAGGACAATGGCCAGACATCAGCTGAAGATCAATAAGAAGAAGACTAAGATATTGGTATGCAGCAAGAGAGAGGAGGCCAAAACCAACCTTAAACTAGGAAAACAGAAACTGGAAGGGGTGAAAGAGTTCTGTTACCTGGGAAGCAGAGAGATGGTCGAAGCAAGGAAGAAATAGTGAGTAGAATACCCCGGGAAAAGAGGGCATTCTGTCAAAAGAAGAATCTACCGACAGCTGGAAATACAAGCTTAGAAGTAAGAAAACTATTCATCAAAGCATACATCTGGAGCATATTTCTTTACGGCAGTGAGGCATGGTCGATGACCGCAGCGGAGAAGAAAAGGGTGGAAGCATTCGAAATGTGGTGCTATCGAAGAATGATGAAGATAAAATGGATCGACCGAGTGACAAATGAAGAAGTCCTAAGAAGAGTGGGAGAAAAGAGAAGTCTGCTAAAAACTATAAAAAGAAGACTGGACAAATTAACTGGCTGCATCTTAAGACATGGTGGCCTGATGAAGACAATCGTCGAGGGAAAATTGAACGGGAAGATTGGAAAAGGCAGGCCTTGTATGAGTTAAATGGAGCAGGTCGTAAAGGACGTGAAAGAGAGGAACTACGTCTAATATGAAGAGGTTGGGCGATAGAAGAATCGAGTGGAGGGCTGCGTCAAACCAATCCTAGGATTGTTGACCCTTGATGATGATGACCAGGAATCGAACCTCGGGCCTTTGGCTTGTCGATCCCATGCACTGACAACGCAGCATTCCACTGGAGAGACAGCTCTCATTCTCTGTTCAGGTTCTTCGACGATGGATCTCGGGCGAGGCGGCATTGGTCTTGTGAGTCGACGCTATACTGGAAGGATCTCAGGCATGAAATACCCGGAAAGTGAAGGTGGAATGGATATATGCCGAAAACGCTCAAGCGTACGGAAGTTTTGAGCGTCACGTGGCTTCTAGGTGGAAAAACATTGCCTGCATTTCATTCCGTATCAAAACAAAAAGGAAATAATTCGCACCATTGCTCTGGCGTACTTAATGTAGGTCGCGCCCGTTCTACTCGCTAGATCCAGCAAGATGGCCACGAAATCACGCTTTTTACACCGTGTAAGCGTGGAGGTTTTATGAAAGGGGAAGCAACAATGGTTGCAGACCATTGTTGCATGGGAGTGTGTTGTAGTTGAGGCGACCGCCGGAGAGGGAGTACCGCACGCGAATGTGGCGCGGAATCAATCGGGGGCGATGTGAGCGCCGCGGTCGGGGGAGCGGCAGGTCGCGACAACAGCGGGAGCGAGGAAATGAAGGGAGAGGGCGCGGAGGCAAATCAAGGTCCGTGTTGAGGCAAATGACAGAGCGGTGGCGCCATCTCTGAGCAGCGAGGCGAACCGCGTTGGAGCCGCGGGGGAGAGAGAATCCTCGAGATATGATCTCCCCTTTGACACGAACACTCGAACCGCGTTCCATCAATCTAGACTTTTGAAAGAAAGATCTGCAGAACGAGGGAACGAGAAATATCGTCTGAGGACATTAAGGCCTCGTCCAATCCAGGGGCGTCGAAACTATTTCCGCTGGGAGGGGCCAACCTTGAAAAGGGCCCGGTTCTCAACAAAAGGGCCCGACTTCTATAAAAAGGGCCCGCATTTTTTGGCGGTTAGGAAGGGGAAGAGTCGAGAATTCCGCTAAAAGTGCATATGAAGGTGGTAGAATATGCGTCCGAAGGGGAAAGGCAAGCTGGAAACAAGTGAAATTCAATTTTTATTAACGAAGACTCATATTCTCAAGGGCCCGGGGCAAATTCTGGGGGGGGGGGCCGAATCCCTCGCTGCCCCCCACTTCCGAGGCCGCTGGTCCAATCCCATGGGTTCCTCCTCGCTGGAGTGATCTCCAACACTCGACAGATGGACGTATCAGTCGCCAAACCTTGGACAAACCATCAGACTCTCACTGGGAAGATAATAATTATGAACGATCATCTCCTCTGTTGTAAAACACATCAGCGCAAGTAAAGGTGGTTGAAAAGTTAAATGGGTGAAAATATAGTGGAAAAGATAAAAACCATCCGTGAAAACAAAAAAGAATTCTTTGGGGAAAATGCAATACTTAATTCAAAAACAACCATCTTAGCGCGCGATCATTGCGGTCGCGTCGCTTCGCATAGGAAGTTAGGGTTCGTTGATGCTCAAGGGTCCGGGATAGTGAGAGGTAGGGCCAGGGTACGAATCCCGGCTCTGTGGAAGACATTTTTCACTCGGAAACCAATTCCTGAGTGTTTGGTTGAAAGCATTTCGAGTTCAGTGCTCCGTCCGTCAGATGGGAGGTTAAGCCGTGGTCCTCGTAGTACCTTTTGTAAAGAGAAGGCTGATACGGACGCCGGGTTTCCCTCCACCCTTCCTCCTTTACCTGCTTCCATTCCCATCCTTGTATCTTTCTTCTTCCGCGTCTGAAGCGCCTAATAGTGCGGATGCGGACTTGAAAACACATGATGATGGATGTCCTACTGCTGTGGATGCTGGTTTTAATGCACAGCGGTCGATTCCAGATGTAATGTGATCAGTAAACTCGTAGAAATCTAGGTCAGGCCATGGAACCTCTACAAGACTGCAGTGGTCAGCCCGTAGAGGTGCAGTAAATTTCCGGCCGGCGAAGAATCACCGGAGGAAACAGCAGCCGTGTGCAGAAGCGCGAAAGGAGAGGCAAACCCCGTCAGAGGACAGTACCAGAGAGAGTCGCCTCGGCCCAGGGACGTCAAGTGGACCACGAAGACTGCACTAGATCAGTCCTAGGACCACTGCCATTCAGCCAATTCACTAGCAAGGGGAAGGGATGGACGCTATCGCCTTAATCAGATGAGACTACAATTTGAGGCAGGGAAGAACATGTAATTGGCGATAGGCCACGATATCTTGGACACCATCAACTGGTATGAGAAACGGGGTTCTGGGGAGATTGCTGCAAAAACCAAAGCACTCTTATCCACAAGAGCCGTGAACCATCTGCTGTCCGCGCCAAAATCCTGTACACTCGATTTTAAGCCTAAATAACTCCGAAACCTTTCATCGGAGTTTCACGTTATTTACATAGTAATTTAGATAATTTTATTGTTGACTGACTACATTGTTACAATATTTTAAAAAAATAAATTTTGGACCTGTTTCTTACGTTAGAGAAAAATGGGGCCATTTTTATAGCGCTAGGGCGTCACTTTGACGTCTAATAACTTCCAAGAAAATCGTTTGGCTGAAACAAAATTTGAATACCGGCAACGCCGCGCAGCATCCCAGCAGAGTGTCCTGCTCTGGGCTCGCGCGTTTTTTCAGGAAACAAAATTCGACATAAAATAAGCTACTAACTTCAGCTAAATGATAATATCTGATTCGCTCTGGAATTGTGAAGAGGAAGATGACAGTTTTAAGTCTCGTGGCGCCATGATGCATAGTTGACGAGAAAAAGTGCGGTTATAAATGGAATAGCATACCAATAAGTACTAAAGTTAAAACCTTGAAACTTCGCAGAAGTAATAATAAAGATATAATTCACCTTGTATTAAAATTTTGTTTAAGTCAAACGCTTTGCTTGGATGTTATTAGACGTCAAAGTGACGCATGGCCCCGTAGCGCTAAGAAAATAGGCCCCTTATTTACTCTAGTGTAAGAAACAGGTCCAACATTTATTTTTTAAAATTATTGTAACAATGTAGTCAGTCAACAACAAAATTATCTAAATTACTATGTAAATGACGTGAAGATCCGATGAACGGTTTCGGAGTTATTTAGGTTTAAAATCGAGTCTTTAAGATTTTGGCGCGGACAGTAGTGGCTGCCTGAAGTATAAACAATAGTTGTTAACTTAAAGGAGGCTGGCAATAATCGTATCACTTGTCAGGATAATCATGGTAATCATCATTTACCATGTTCTATGTCAACATCATCTACCACACCCACTAAGAAGCGTATAAAATAAACCTTAAAAATGAATACTTTTCATGTGGGTGGTGAGGGTTATGCATTTACCACGTATATGAAAACAGTTTATTAGAACCTACGACAATCTATTTCTTATTATTCGTTAGATATTTTCTGTCGTAATAATTTCATTCTAATTTCATTCACATGGTTCAGATAGTAAAGATTAGTATGTACTTCAACCTTCATACATTACACCTGCCAAACAAATTATTATATTGTCTCTTATGATCTCCAATGGTTAGCGGAAAGAAAGACACTTTAGATACCTATATTTCTGTTCGGCAATCTACTTCCCTAATCTTGCATTCGTGGTCGGATCTAACGCAATCCGCTGTTGTTCACAATACATTTCTATCGGCGCCACGGTTAGAAAAACTGGAGGAAAACTAAAAAAAATACTGAATTTGAAAGAGGTTAAAGCTGGCTCGAACACTTACTTTCTCATCGCATTAACCTAACACCTTTCAACGAATCCTAATCAACGGTTTGCTGGTCCAGACGATACGATAATTATATTGGCATAATCAATTTACTATGTGATCTCAAATTGGAATCATAATTAGATGTTTAGTTAAAATATTAACCTAATCTCTGAACTAAATTCCAAGACTTTATTTTCACTGGTGACGTTCAAAACATTTTGCTACTCCAACTATTTTTCTCGCGGCTGAGCTTAAAGCCACCTAGTGCGTCCACCGGGTTGAGGATGGCGGGTCGACCTCTAGATATTGGTGATAGAATTTGTTGCGAGATAAGCGAGTTAACTCGTCGAATAAGCAGTCGTAGATAAGAAACGGCGGTACTCCGAGGGTGTATTCGTATATAATTGGATACGACAGGCCTTCAAATGATACAGACACCTGTGAATATGCCGTGACTTGGCGACGGGAGGCCGCAAACAATTACCCTTCTCATCACCCGGAGGAGAGGGCAGCAGCTCTTCTTCATATGAGTGAAGGTGGAGACCACAGTGGTTGGTACAGCGACACTCATTTCACTACAGGCGTGGCAACATTTACTTAAACGACTGTAGTACTGCGATGTGGAAGGCAAGGGGAAACCACCACATTAATATCCCGAGGAGTCGCAGCTGCTCCACTCTTTCTTTCTTATCATGATGTGATGGCACCCTCTCGAGTAAAATATTCCGGAGGTAAAATAGTCACCCATTTGGATCTGCGGGCGGGGACTACCCGAGAGAGTACATCAGTCAAGTGTGATAGTCATTTTATGGTGGGAACGTGGAACGTGTGATCACTTCGGACCTGCGGAAGACTGGAAAACCTAAAAGTGTAAATGAGAAGAATGGACCTCGACGTATTAGGAATCAGTGAAATGAAGTGACCCGAGGAAGGAGACTTTTGGAGTGGAAGCTATAGAATCATAGACACGGGATCATTAAACGGCAATGCTGGAGTAGGCATAATGCTTAGAAAGAGCGCCTAAATGCATGTGAAGAGCTTCCTGCACAACAACGAAAGGATAATAATGGTGAAATTTGAGGTCAAACCTTTGGATACCGTAGTGATACAGGTTTACATGCCTACGACGGACTACGAAGATGAAGAAGTGGAAGACGTCTACGAAGATATCATGGAGGTTATAGAATATGTAAGAAGAGAAGAAAACCTAATTATCTTTAGAGATTAGAACGCGGTCGTCGGCGAAGGCCAAGATGGACGAATAACTAGGAAATATGGATTTGGAAACCGAAATGAAAGAGACGAAATACTTCTTGAGTTCTGTAAACAGCATAAGTTGGTGGTTGCCAACACATTGTTTAAAAATCACAACCGAAGAAGATACACATGGAAAATGCCAGGAGACAGAAGAAGATTTCAAATAGACTACATTTTAGTGAAGAAGAGATTTAGGAAACAGGTGAAGGACTGCAAAAAGCTACCCGGGTGCAGACATCGACAGTGGCCATAATTTAGTGATGATAACATGCCATTTAAAATTCAAGAAATCGAAGAAAACAGTAAAGAACACATGGCTAGTAGAAAAACTGAAGGATGCTCAACATCAGCAGGCATTTCAAAAAGCAGTGGGAAATAACATAGGAGAGAACCTGAATGAGAAATCAGTGGAAGGGCGTTGGGAAAACATTAAATGTGGACTACAGGAAGCTGCAAAAGAAGTTCTTGGAAGAAGAAAAGTTACCAAGAAGAAGCCATCGATCACGGAGGAAGTCTTAGAATTGATTGAAGAAAGAAGAAAGTACAAGAATACGAATAATGAAGAACGGCAGCTCTGCTAGAAAAGAATAAGGAACGAAATAAGTCACAAAGCAAGGAAAGCTAGAGAGCTGTGGAAGAAGAATCTATGCGAAGATGTAAAAAGCAACTTTGAACTTGGAAAGGTGGAAGTTGCCTACAGGATGGTGAGGAACCACTTCAAGGAACTGAGCGCAAGTTGCAATGCTATAAGGGACAAGAATGGAGAACTTTTGATTGAAATTATGACAAATTGAATAGAAGGAAAGATTATCTAGAAGAGTTATACAACAGAAACAACCTCATTTCAAAAGTGGTCGAAGTGGAAATCGAAGTCGAAGAGGATGATATAAGAGCATCAATATTAAGATCGGAATTCGACGCAGCAGTAAGGGACCTTCGGATGAATAAGGCTTCTGGAATTGATGATTATCCTGCAGAACTAATTCAAATTGCAGGAGATAAGACATTAACTCTTCTTTACAAATCCATCTGCTACATGTACTCAACAGGAGAAATACCCAGGGACTTCGAAAAAAACTTCATGATTCCTATTCCCAAAAATATGGGAGCGGATAAATTCGAAAAGTTTAGGTCTATAAGCTTTACAACACATGCATCGAGGACATTGACAAGGATCATCTACAGAAGAATAGAACGAAAAGCAGAGTTCCTGGATCAAGATCAATTTGGAATAAGGAAAAGTTAGGGTACTAAAGAAGCAATACTGGCCGTTGGGCTGCTCATAGAGAAGAGAATGGCGAAGAACAAACCGACGTTCATCGCATTCGTGGATTTAGAGAAGGTTTTGACAGCGTGGATTGGGATTCAATGTTTGATATTCTGAATGGAATTGTGGTGTCCTACATTGAGCGAAGAATGATTCACAGTTTGTATAAAAACCAAGTAGCTGCGATTAAATCTGGGCCCAGCTGTGAAGAAGCAAGAATAAGGAAAGGAGTGAAGAATTCTGTCTCCCGCCATTTTCAATGTTTACACCGAGAGAGCCATCAACGAAATTAACCACAAAGCTTCAGGATTATCCACGGGAGAAAATTAGAATGTTGCAATTTGCTGATGATATGGCAGTTGTAGCAGAGGCAGAGAAGGATCTGAGTATGATGCTGATAACCATGGAAAGGACAATGGCCAGACAGCAGCTGAAGATCAATAGGAAGAAAACTAAGATATTGGTGGTCAGCAAGAGAGAGGAGGCAAAACCATCGTTAAACTACAGGAGCAAAACTGGAAGAGGTGAAAGAGTTCTATTACCTGGGAAGCAGAATAACCAACGATGGACGAAGCAAGAAAGAAATAGTGAGTAGGATAGCTAAGGAAAATAGGGCATTCTGCCAAAAGAAGAATCTACTTACAGCTGGAAATACAAGCGTATAAGTAAGGAAGCAATTCATCAAAACGTATATCTGGAGCATGTTTCGTTACGGCAGTGAGGCATGGACGATGACAGCAGCGTCATGTATGCGAGCAAAACATTATATGTACCGAGCAATTGCGGATTTGGAGGAAAAGACCTTCAGTAGCCATGGAAAAGGAATAAGGTGTCCAAAGGTAATGGAACAGAACAACTTTGGAAGGATTGCAGTGCTACAAGTACACGATACATCAACTCCAAAATGATGAAGTCGCAACGCTACCCCCGAGCTATGGGCGTTTCAGGCGTCCACCAGGCCTCCAGGTTCCCATACAAGTCAGTTTTGAAGCCCGCTTGGTCAGATTTTTCAGGCCTGAAGATGCTGCAAAAAGTGAAACCCAGTCGGAAAAAACGTTTTTCTCTGTGGAAATTGCTCATTTTTCAAGTTTCTATCAGAGGAAGTGCAATAATATCGTTCATTTTCTTGGTTGCGGGAAACTTGCTTTGGTCATTTCATGAATTATAATTATCATTACTTGTGAAAATACAAGACTCTTGGCTTTTCTGGAGGACCTGTGTCTTGCAATGGTCAAGTGTAATTATTCTAATGCAAACTTACTCTAAAATCTCCAGGTTCCCATACAAGTCAGTTTTGAAGCCCGCTTGGTCAGATTTTTCAGGCATCGGTCCTAGCTGAAGTATCACAGGTGATGCTCGCATTTCCTTCTCACATTTCAGAAAGGAACGCTATGACGCGATGGGAAATCTTCACCCCAGGTTTCCACTGTTCGTGACACCAGCACGAGTGATAATGGCATTCAGTGAAATGCTTTCTTAGGCCAAGAGTCAGTAGGACTGAAAATCGTGAGGGAAAGATATTTTGTCTAATCGACTAGGAATTGAACTAGCCGCTGAATTCAAGATACTTTCATATTATGAGTGTACACTGTAAAAAGTAGATCTGATTTTAAGGTACAAAAGCGATCTGAATTTCAGATGCAACAATTTTAAGACAGGGTATGTTGAATTTCAGCAGTAATATCTTGTCTAAAAATAAGGCAGGTGAACGACTGAAAATCAGACCATCCAGAATGCTGCTTCCTCTGCTTCCTGCTCAACTGCTCCTGTACCAACCATCCATGTTCCTGCCTCTTCCGTACCTTAAATCCGTGTTCCTGCCTTACAACCAGACAGCGCTTAAATTCAGATCGCACTGAAAATCAGATCAACTTTTTACAGTGTATAGAGTAACTTTGACCGAGTGACAAATGAAGAAGTCCTAAGAAGAGTGGGAGAAAAGAGAAGTCTGCTGACAACTCTAAAAAGAAGAAGGGACAACTTAATCGGGCACATCTTAAGACACGATGGCCTGATGAAGACATTCGTCGAGGGAAAAGTGAACGGGAAGATTGGAAAAGGCAGGCCTCGTATGAGTTACATGGAGCAGGTCGTAAATGATGAGAAAGAGAGGAACTACGTTAATATAAGGAGGTTGGCCGATAGAAGAATCGAGTGGAGGGCTGCGTCGTTTACCAATCCTAGTTGATTGTTGACCCTTGATGATGATGAGAGTTACTGTCTAATTCTTAGCATCAACAAATATCTACGTCAAGTGATAATCCAATATCCCAGGAATTGAAGGAAAAAGTAACACTATTAATTAAAGTGGCTAGTAGATCACGATCTTCAAGAGTTGGCTCCTCGTCGATGTCTTTCCTATGCAGTGATTAAAATGCAAAAGGAACTAAACGTTTGGTTGATAAAAAAATCATTTTTCAGTCCACGGAAGCTATGAGAACTAAGTAAATGCATTGTAAAAGCAGTGAATGAACTCAAAGACGAGATTTCAGGAGTGAGTGGATGGAGAAGAAATATCATGCTGCGTTTCGCCGATGGCACACTGGTGGACACAGAGAGGTATTCAACTAAGGATCCACTGTCGACATGGAAAAGATATTAGCCGGAAACAACGTGAGTGCCTAAAAGAAGAAAACAAACGCAGTGCAGTAGAGCGCAGGAAACGAAAGGTAGAGCAGAGATCGTATGGGCAGCCTCAAATCTGGGGAATAGCTCCTCCAGCAGGAAGGCGTCGTTAGGCAAAGGCACACTTCTGTCAACAGGAAATCACGAATTCTGATTCACTCAGGAATTGTGCAGTGTCCTTATAAAATACGAGAGGAGAGGACTAAACAAGAGATAAGGTGATCGTCTGCCCTTTGGTGAATGCCCATATGCCTGTGACGGTGTACACAAGCAGGCTTGGACAGGCAGGCAGGTGACTTTTGCCTGTTTTCCCTTGCATCAACGATGAATGGGGAATATGCATGAAATTTGTTTCTCGAAGATCAATGATGCACTCGCGAAATTTTCTCGCCAATTTAAATATGTAAGCCAAATGTTTCTACGCCCACCACAAAGATTATTATACGATATAAATATGTTCCCGAAAATAGACGAAAGTCACGTGACCTGAGACGCCTTATGATGTCACTGCACGATAGGTTCCATATTGCTACGGAGATAGACATTTATTTTTAAAAGAAAACGAAGTGAATATATTGTCTTGAGGTTTTTAGCCGTTTCTCCAAAGAAACGATGACTGAAAAAAATTTAAAAAGCACATTCTGACAATTTCCTTTGGTTTACTCCCTTATGGCGGCGTTCTCCTTAAATAAAACCAGCGGTTGCATAGACGTAGTAGAAATTCTTGAGCACTAAACAGGCATTATATGGACGATTTTATCGTTACCATCCATACTACGTAAATAAAAAACCGAAATACAATCGTTTATTGCATTAAACAAATCAGATAAATAGGGTAAAGGGGGGTGAATCGGACCAGCGGGTGAATAGGAACGCTTTTCAAAAAGTGCGCTCAGACCCGAAACGGTATCACTTGAGACTGACTACGTTTTAGGAATTGCTTCTTTGTAATCTTGTCCTTCTAGTAGAGTGAAAACGAGAACTCGACGACTGAATTTGAGCAAATTATACTCTGTCGAATGGAAGCCTACCATACGAGAGAGGTGTGAAATTGGGTATTTAGAAAACCTCGTATAGGTTCAAAGTAAGGTGACATTGTAGCGCTTACTCAGATTTCAAGTTTTTCTTTCCTGAAAGGAAATCTAATACCATAGCTGCCACATTAGGTTACTTTTTTGAGCCTTGTATGAATATCGGAGTTACCAAACATGATACAAAATCATATTACTTAGTCGGGTGAAAAGGACCAGCACGCGCAGAAGTTCAGTTCCAAGCCGCTGGTCGAGGGTGAAGCATTGAACCAGTTATACTCAACTGACACTTGGAAAAATTCCTTCTGCTACTGAAAAGTAAGTAGATATACAACTAATATTGATAAATTGCTTACTTACACTTAATGTTTTACATTAAAAACATCAGATGTTTATAAGAATGTTTGAGCGAAAGTGGCTAAAAATTTGTTTTTAGGCCATACTCTTTTATTTAAGTATTATAAGAAGTTTAATGGAATAAACCTATTTTAATGCTATTCTATATCACGTCATAGATATTTACTACGTATAACGAGGAGGAGGAAAGAGATTTTCCCCGTCATAGAGGTGAATTATTACGGCGACGAGCACGATTTACAGGCTGAGCGAGAGGTAAGCTACCTTCGTTTGATGTAACATATGTTGTGTACTGTTCCATATATATTAACCAATTATTCGCTGAAACAATATCATAAAACATACGCATTTCGTGATGGAAATTTATTGTTAATAATTCACATTGAGTTCCATACCTATACATTCTACATTACTCAGTGGTCTATATTTTCCAATCTGAAAGAAAAGGAGGTGATATAATGTACGTGATAGAGGGATTGCCAGAGTATTAAATATTATATATGGCAACAGAATTAGTCGTGGAACGCCTTACAACCTCCTTTTGATAGCGTAACATTAGCAAAATTTCATTTAAAACGTATTTATGAAAGTGATAATTTTCGCTTACCGTTAATGTTTTTCCTTTTGGATTAAGATGGGGAAGTACCGGCGAAAAACGGAACAGACATGGACAGAGGAGGATATGAGAATGGCGCTGAAAGCTTTCAGAGAGGGAAGAAGCATGAGGCATTCTGCCGAACTTTTCAATGTTCCCCGTACTTGCCTCTATCGTAGGATAGTAGCGGATACGGAAAAATTGAAGACAAGAGGGGGGCAAAATGTCTTCTCAGTGGAAGAAGAGGAAGCATTAATTAGAAGAATTCTTAGGTTATGTGAAATTGGGTTCGGATTGACAAGAGATGATGTCATGAAGGTGGCATATGAATTTTCCATTGAAAACAACATAAAAAACAATTTCTGTGCGTTAAAAAAACGAGCAGGCAAGGATTGGTTCTTGAATTTTATATCTAGACATCCTTTAAGTCTTCGAAAACCCGAAGGTTTGTCAGTGGCTCGAGCTGAGGGTTTAAATAAGGAAGATGTAGACGATTTTTTTTCAAAGTTAACTATTTCGATGGCTGAGGCTGGAGTTATGGATAGGCCCCACCTTATATACAACGTTGACGAAACGGGATGTGTATTAAATAATCGCCAAACCCAAAAGAATGTTGCAAGAACAGGATCTAAGGTAGTCATAAAACAGACGTCAGTGGAAAAGGGGGAATTGGTGACAGTTGTTGCGTGCTGCAATGCAAGTGGACATTACATACCACCTTTTGTAATTTTTAAGGGGAAAAAGTTCCATAAGGAATGGGAGGATGGATTTCCGTTGGGATCTAAAATTTTTATGTCCGATTCAGGGTGGATAAATGAGGATCTTTTTTTGGAGTGGCTAAAGCACTTTCAAGCAAACAGGATTCCTGGCCGATGCATTTTAGTCCTCGATGGCCACGCATCACACAAGACTCTTCCTGTTCTACTGTTCTGTGAAAGGAATGAGATCACTCTCTTATCACTGCCCAGCGGTTGCAACCTCTGGACAGGTCTTTTTATAAACCATTAAAGACATACTACGATATTGAAACAAATGCGTATATGACAGTTTGTAAGGGGGATAGAAAGATGACTAAATTTAATTTTGGTCGGCTTTTTCGAAATGCATGGAGCAAAGCCGCAACAATCGGCAACGCTGAAAATGGATTCCGATCAACAGGAATATTCCCTCTGAATCCGGGTATCCTGACGGAGTTAGATCTTCATCCTTCTAATCTCGGAAGCTCACACGCCCCAGAAGAAGCATCAACTCCTTTTTCGACAAATTCATCTTCCGATCAAAAATTAACTGCCAGTCCCTATGAAGAAAGCCAATCCTCGACATCAACATCTGAGGAATCGTCAAATACTTTGGGTAGGTCTTTCCATAATTTACTACCTACACCAGAAAAAAGAATGAAAGTCAATGTGAAAAGGTCAAGAAAGCAAATTGCTCAAATACTTACTTCTCCAGCTGTAATAGAAGAAACAAAGCAACGACTGAAGAAACAAAATATTAGGAACGCGAAGGGAACTTGCAGAAACTTATATGAATCATCTTCAGATAGGGACGGCAATACTGAGAATGGGGAAAACTCAGCTGATGATACGCTTTGTGGCTTCTGCTCCAAGTCTTATAATTGTGCGAATTCGTCAAAGTTTAGAGACTGGATTAAGTGCATGACGTGTAATTGTTGGTACCATGAGCTGTGTGTAGGTGCTAAGGGGCGAGATAAATTTACTTGTGGTAAATGTGCTTAATTTTTTTGGTAAATTTGTTCTATTTTGTTCTATATGTTCAGATTTGGTGATGTATGTCTATTTGTAAAGTTATGTTTGACTCTAAGAAGGTGTCGTCGAAATATCTCCAGACTGCACTACATTGTTAATAGCAATGATGCAAAATTTCAAAGTTTTATGGAATAAAACTTAAGAAAACTAAAATTTATAACGTTATTTTACTGGTCCGATTCAGCCTCAAATCTGGTCCGATTCGCCCTCCAAGTCGTCGGGCGAACAGGACCATGCAGCCTCTTGAAGAAATTGCTCCAGGACCGTTCTATTCAGAGCAACCACGCTGAAAATTGCGTTTTAAACTGGAAAAACATCAAGTCCTTTGCTGATAATGCTTTCAGAATGTAACTCTTTACACAAACGAGGAAATCGACGATTTTCCTTTTTGTGGCCCGATTCACCCCCCTTTACCCTACATACGCTATCGCCAAGTATTCATTTAGCAATTTACCTCCTCGCATAAACAGATAAACAACGCCCATAGTGATACCGTGCCGTGACGTCATGCGATGACGTCGTGTTTTTAAGCTGCCGAAAAGGTACAATTTTCAAAGAGTAATAGCTTTGTAACGCAACTTAATTCATCAGCAAAATTTTCGTCAAGCACATTTTAGCTAATAAACTTCCTGTACAAAGAGTTATAAAAAATAGTGCATGTTCCCCATTCTGCTTACAGTTCTCCGTAGAAGAACATGGTAACCAACAGTTCTCTCGCGAACACCGCACATGTTGGAGTTCACGTAGAGTGCAATCAATAAGTCCTAAACAATAAGGCTCAAAAGAAATATATGTTTAATTAAAGTTTACGTGAAAGGTAACCGTAGTATGCAACTATTTCTCACATTCATGAAAATAGTTTCATCTTGTCCACCTCCAAGTTTCAAATGGACAGGCAAAGCCATGTTCTTGCATAAAGTCTTCCTCCTTTCTCTCCTTTCCAAAATATTTCTCTTTCTCTCTCTAAGAGGCCCAAAAGGCATTTCAGATGCCACGAACCGTTGTGGTTCATGGTTCTAAGTTTCATCGTGATATTACATATGATCTCCCCTTATAATAGCTTTGAATTGCTTTCGTGACCTTTTGAATATTTCTTGCTAAAACGCACCCAACACCATGCATTACAGTTAGGTAAGTAAACATACTTCTTAGCTTCCTTATAAATGCTTATTCATTCGTATAGCACTAATTAAATTGCCATCAAAATAAGTTTCCCCCAACGTTTAGTTCCGAAAATAAGTTACTGTAGGCAGACTGTAATTCATTTCGATCCTGGGCGTTATTCAACTTTATAAGTGGCGTTTTCAATATGGCGCAATGAAATTGACACGCACTTGGGCTGTGTTCGAATTCATTAGCCATGTTCCATTAGCCATCGATGGTGCCTGAATTCCCCGATTACTAAAAGTAGCATGAATTCGGACGACAGCTAGTGTCGCAACGTACGGTGTAACAGTGGTACTTTGAAACAAATGAATAGCAATAACCTGAATTGAGGTATTTCACTAGCGGTAATTATTGAAGAACTTTTGCTCTCATACTAACTTATGGAGTTAAAAGGATGCTCACCGGAGATATTCTGTTTTGAATTAAAAACTAATTTCACAGCAAATACCACACTTTCGCTTAAGCTAGAGCATAGAGAGAGATTGTTATTATATTAATATTTGACCAAATGCTCGCTGTAGCGGTATGACTTTCGCCTACGTCTAGCATGACAAACCCTACATTTACAGATATTCAAGGCAGCACTCACTTTTCGCTTATTCTTTCAAGTAATTTAATGCTTTGTCCATTATAATTACACAAGCTTTGTTTTGAAGTGCTTCAACATACAGGCTAATCCATGGTGACGTCCCAGGACAATGTCGTACCTGGAGTACAATCTACATACAAACTGTTAGTGCAGATAATAAGATGGAAAGGAACAGATATGTTGGTTAAACACCCGGTTTGGTTATGAAATCGGGGCTGACGGTATTAATTTATTAAACATCGTCCGCTTTATTACAAATAATGTACAAGCAGAAGAGGAAACTATCTTACGAATTTGCAAAACTGATATCAGCAACTTCAACCACATGCCTCACAATTATTGTTTGAAAGAACATAAAAGTAATTTATCTCACCGATTTATAGTGTAACTTCGTGCAAATATTACGGGAGAGAACACTAATTTCAATAAAGGAAACGCTGCCTATCTCAGAATCTCCTTTATTCTTCCTCTCTCCAAAACATCAACAACCAGCAACAATCACTCCCCCAGCAACCCACCAACATCTCCCAAACAAACGAAACAAATATCAGACGTTACATTAGAAATATTTCTGTTCTTTGAACATATACCACTTCGAGATGAATACATTAACAAGATATAGACATGAATTATTTTTATTTATTAACTACGATCGCCTATTTAATTTATCTTTGTATTTTTTATCATTTGAATTTCAATCTTTCTGAAGGGAAAAAAACAAATAATATCAAACTCACACATGAAGTATTTCTTCGGCTCCATTATGAGCGATTAACATCCCGGAAGTATTTGTTTACATCTTGCTACCATAACAACCATTCTTCTACCCTCCAAGGCGCTAAGAATTATGGGACGGTTTTTAAAGATGGCGTCGCAAAATGATGCTCACTCCATGCTCACTTTGCAGACGGCAACATTAGGTGACTAAATTCGGTGACTAAACTGATGCACACGAATTCGGACGCAATACAAGATGGCTTCCTCCTTGCGAAGGAAGCACTTAAGGCAGCTAATTGGCGAATTCGGACACGGCCTTGGACTCCATGGCCGGGAGATAATTGATTCGCATCTCCGTGCTTCCGTGTTCGAACCTCGCCTGGAGCACCTGCCCAACTCTGGGATTAAGCGCACCTCAATTGCCAACACACTGGCAGCCGCTGCTAAGGAGCACAAACAGACCTGTCTGCGTCTGCTGTTTCACCAGATTCACACAGCCCAACGGAAAGTGGGACGATCATTCAATTCCGCGGACTGTGAATCCAGCAGTTAACCAAAACAGAGTATGTTGACGGAGAAATGTTGTCACCTGTCCAGCATATTAGGATATTTCAAGCCTGCCGCGTGAACGGCGGTGGAATTCACATTGCGAAAAAATTCACCTGGACCGGATATCCCCTAATCCCTAGCGCGGCTTTAGCGCTGGATGGGGTTCACCTTTGTTCGTGGCTTCCTTGAAGCCCTTTCTCCCTTGCGTTGCCATCCTTGATGGACCGCGAGGGCTCAACATCTAGTACCTTGAACCTCGATAAAATTGTCTTCGGAATTAGGGATCCTGGGTAGCGTAGTGGTCTGCGCAGTGGCCCGGAAAGCCAAAGGTCCGTGGTTCGATTCCCAGTCCAGGTGAATTTTTTCGAATGGCAAAAAATGTGAACCTGTCCAAGCATTTGCATTTTTGTAACATAAGCGACCACAGCGCCTTCCCAAGTATCGCAACGCCGCGAAATTGAACTGTTTAAGGAGGTTGGCTCGCGACTGCTTGAGTCAAGTTGTCTAAGGAATCTTATTCATTTAAGTAAGAGTATATGCCTGCTTAGTGATCCTTACTTCACAAAGAAAATTACCTAAGCTATTGAAAGTCATAAGTATCACATGAAAAACGATGGAAAGTCGAAGGTTTTTTTTTTTATGATAATTTTAATCAGCTCGACGATGGAGTCAATTCCGCATTTACGTTACAGAAATAAATTCATGTACTCAATGAATTTATTACTTTATTCCACCAGAATATTACTATCAAACGTTATGTTATAATATTTGTTGAAATATTCTTTAATATCACATTAGTAATGATATTATTCATGCGCCAACTATTTTGGCTACAGCGATCGCAGCGCCACTTGAAGTCAACTAACGCATTTCGTCTGCTATAAGCGCAGTAATTGGTTGATTTAGTTAAAAATACGGTAGCAGGGTGGCGATCGTCAGGGAAAACCGGGAAAACCTGGAATTGTCAGGGAATTTTGGAAATCTGGAAAAGTCAGGGAATAGTCAGGGAATTTTCGTAACAGTCAGGGAGAAACTGGGATAGGAAATTCTCGTTATTTTTCTACCATTACGTTTACCACCAAAACCAAAATTTCACCAAAACATTTCACCAACTAAATCTAATATCCGTCGCCAAAGTACATAGAATGCCCCGTCAATTCGTTGAACATTCAGTTGTGAGTCTTAGTTATTTAGTTGTGAATTAGTTGTACAATGTATCCCTTTTGTATATCCTTAATGCGATATTTCCCTAGTACATAGTGTTAAAATTCGTGATCGCCGTGTATTCTGCTCATCACAAGGAATCCGAGGCTATGTTGTTCGGAAGATTTTACCCAGCGTTTTTTTTAACTTCCGAGACTCAGGTCAAGAGGTAGTTGGAGCACGTTAGCTTGTAGTAAATACGTGCTTGCAGTTCTAAAAGTACGATACGATGATTATTAAAACGGTAATACAAGTTGTACACACATGTAAACAAAATCTTATGTAACGTCTTCTTCGATTTCCACACCCCCCTTCGCGAGACCATAAGAAGAGTTCTCCTCCCCTCCCCACCTTTCACACTCGACGTAATTATTGAATGGCTCCCTTAGCTCCCTCTCGAAGCAATTTAGTCAGGTCACAAACCACCTCAAATATGATATTCCTGAATATGATGCTGCCGTTGCTCTTTGCCTCCTGTTTTTGTTCGCAGTGGTGTGATTACGTTTTCTTTGTTTATACAAATATTTTTACGTTTTTGGTTCCCTCTGACAATCAAGGGGTTAATACCACGTTAGTAAAATTGTTATTTGCTTCTAAAAGTCACTCTTGCCATCCGATCTTGATCCAGTCCAAGAACTTGGCTTTGGTTTGTATTTTTCGCACTGTGCCGGAGTCCGCCAGTAAATTGGCCATTAACTTTCCCTTCGATGCCTTTTCAGTACTCTTCAACTTCCCAGAACTACCACGACATGCCACCTCTTCCTTGAAGAATTAGACATTGTCAATTTGTAATTTTCCCGAAGGAAACATACAAGGCCACGGAAATACGACACAGGGTCGTGGATACATGGCCGTGGACACATGGCCGTGGACACATGGCCGTGGACACATGGCCGCGAAAAATGTATTAAAACTGTGTACAATTTGTGTGAAGGCTTAACTTGTGAAGGTTAAATATATTTTTCATTAGGGCGGAGGTTCAATACATTTTTTTCATTCTTAAAGCTTTTAATGTATTGATTTCAGCTTTTAACATTTTCTGAGTTTTGAGAAAAATTTCAGCAGAAATAAAATATTCCGATAATGTGAGACCTTTTGGCGATCGGTCAGGGAAATTGGTAAAGCCGTCAGGGAAAAATCAGGGAAAAGTCAGGGAAAAGTCAGGGAATTTGAGAATTGTTTATCAGTAGCCACCCTGGGTAGGTTTATGCCTTTTTATCGTGTAATTTTATTTCCTGTGAAATTACGCATTGAATATCAGTTTTTTGCAAAAATGACATGTCACTATGGTATTTTTAAACGTTATATTCCCATGTGACGGTCATTCTCGCCGTTAATCGTATGTAGATTCAAATGCAATTTGTGCAAAAAGGAGTACGGGTTGGTATAATTATCTTTACTTTATTAGTTAGAGTAACTTTAGTTCTATAAGTGCTGAAAATATAAAAAAATGACATGACTTTCACTTTTCGGAGCGACCTCCTTAAAATCACGGAGTACGCCCATACGTGACCCCGATAGAGGTGATACGTGTGCCTTTTCCAAAATCTGTCTTCAACACTCTCGAGCTGTTGACTTGGAAATGAACAGGAGACACGAGAAACAAAAACGCAAGGGTTGTGCGAATGGAATGATCTCGGTCGACTTACACGGTGAAGTGGTAGACGAAGCACTTCCATCCCGTGGGCCTCTCCAGGAAGTTGTACACTTGGCCCTGGAACGTGGCGTGTCCGGCCCTGCGGTGGTCCTTCATGAGGTACCGGGCCTCCCAAAGGGTCCTCTCCTGGATCAGGGCCCTCGGGTCCAGCCCTGCGAGCAAAAAGAGACACACTCACTTCACCTGGACCCAGAAAATGATCCCCTGCCCCCTCTCTCCTATATCCTCCCCAAAAGTGCCTTTTCAGGGTCTTGCATTTGAATGTCGTAATCTCGTAGGAAAGTTGCCTCTTAAGGCAAGAGCCACAATCAGATTGTAGCTTAGTGTTGGGACTGAATTTTAATTGAATTTGCAGGGTATCTGCTTCCTGATGAAATCAGAACAGTGATGAGACTCCCGGTTGTTACTTCAAGAACGATTTGTCTCAATTTCAAGTATAGTTGGATGCAAAAGTAACGAAAACATTTAAAAGAATATTATTTCACATTTTCGATCATTATTTTCATCATTAAAAGGTATTTTCAAAATCCAAAAAGGGTTTGACTTTCCCTGGCGAAGAGCGGAAAATCGGAAATCTAAATCTACATCTACACGATACCCTGCAAGCCACCGCGAGGGTGTGTGGCAGGGGATGAAGATCACCAAGCATGCACTATCAGAGTGTGAGTCTCTTGCACACTTCTGTCCATGAGAAGATAAATAATTAAGTGGCGATGCACGTCGACGTAGCACACCATAGTATTTCAACCATTTTTTTCAATCGTGCAAGTTCAGCACATCAGTCGAAATATTCATCAAAAGTAATGAATAGAACCATCCCCTTGTAAGACTCCAAAATTTATTTTAACACTGCCCTCGGTTTCGATTGGTCACCTTCAAGGTTGAACCTAGGATGGAAATAAATTTCGTGGATTCTGACAAAGTGACTGTTCTATCATGCGATTCCACCAAGTGAGGCCTGGGGACTTCCTCTTCATCCAACAAAAGGTTAAAGCTGAAATTGGCTTTGTGGAAGCAAATATTTTTGAACACGATATGTTGAAAAAGGTAACCACGCATATTGAAATGTTATGTAAATTTCCGAAAGTGTGTACGTGGGTTGTCCGTAAAATAAGATTCCCAAGGCGCTGTAGTCGCGACGAACGCTTTCGCGCGGGATCTGGTAAAACGGTCGGCTAGCTTGGTTCTTCCACTCCAAATCCCTAGCCTTAGAGCTGTCTTCGACGCTCTGTCTTCCATTGGCAGCCGTTCGACTTGGAGCTACCACTCGCTTCTCCCGCCAGGTGTGAATTGCGTTCTGTGACTCGTTTTTTGTGTGCAAAAACATTGCACCGATGGAAATTCATTCCCAGCTATTTGAAGTTTACGGAGAAAAGTGTACGACACGCACGAAAATGGCGCAGAGAGTTCGAAGACGGGAGTACAGACGTCCATGATGAGCAGCGTTCCGGACGGCCATCTGTTTCTGACGAAACGATTGCAAAGGTTGAAGAAGCAATGCTTAAAGATCGAAGGGTGACTGTTTGAGAGCTATGCGAATTGATCCCCGAGGTCGGTAGAACCTGTATTGACACGATTTTGACAGATCGTTAAGGGTACTCTAAGGTTTGAGCAAGGAGGATCCCATGAATGCCTACGGAGAATCACAAACGGTCCTCTCGTCCGCACATCACCCTCGTGATAACCAATCTTCTCAACCAATTTGGATGGGATACCGTCACACACCCACCATACAGCCCGGACATAGACCCAAGGGAATACCATCTCTTCCCTGAATTGAAGAAACACCTGGGTGGGACTCATTTCAGGACCGGAGATGAGCCGAAAGAAGCGGTTTTAAGCAACCTTCGCGGCGCGGCGGGAAAGTTCTACGACTCAGGCATCAAGAAAAGATACACCGCATGCAAAAATGCATCGATCTCAATGGCAATTATATGCAGAAAAATAGGGAAAACCATAAACATTCCAAAAATGTACGATTTATTGCAAATAAATATGTTTTTCAATGTGAAAAAACAATGGGAACCTTATTTTACGGACAACCCTAGTAAATGTTATCATCCACATTTTTATTGGGGGATCGAAACGTTGACAAAACACCGTTGGGAAACACGCTCTCGCTGGAATCATCGCCACAAGAGGGAACCCTCCATTTGCATCAACCATGAATGCAGTTGCTCCAGAAACCTCCCTTCCCCCCAACCCCCGGATCACTTGAATGGATGACCGCCCCTACCAATCCGTACGGAGAGTCGGCCCCATATTAATGATTCACACGAGAATTCGATCGAAACCCGATGGTTAGAGTACTGGCCTCTCACCAGGAGTGCCCGGGTTCGAATCCCGCCGGTGGAAGATATTTTTCGTTGTTATAACGGTCCCTACTTGAGTGTTCTGTGGAGAACACTCGAGTTCAGTCCTCCGTCCGTCGGATGGGACGTTAAGCCGCGGTCCCCTTGGCGCCTTTTCGTTAAGAGCAGGCTGATTCAGACACCGGACCACCACTTCGCCCTTCGTCTCCTCGTAAGGTACAACTGCCTGAAGCACCTATCAGTGCTGAAACACACTTGAGAACACAGATGAGACGTAACAGAAATCCAGGTCATGAGTGAGAGCGTGTTTCTTAGTGACATTTCGTTAAAGTTTGTATTCTACAACAAAACTGGTTACTATGGAGTACCACAAAGCTTCGGAGGAAGTAGCTTCTTTTTTCATTATCAACTACACTGGAAACCTTGACCGCATTTGACTGAAGTCGACGCTACCGAATGCAACGAGCAGGCTTGACAATAGGGTTGTTCACACCTATTGGTGTGAACAACCCTATAATCACACATAGCATTTAATAGGCCAATAGGACATTGGCCTATTAAATGCTATGATATCACTTTCTATTCCTTATCTATTTAACTGTAATGCATTAAATTAACGAATAACGACTAATTTTCGAGCTATGAGGAATCGAAATTCGCGTACCATTGTTGCCGACTAGTTGAACTGAAATTGAACGGGAGGGAGAAAAATTATGAATACGCATGATATTAAATAATTTTGAAACTCTCCATGCCATGACTAAGTCGATCTTGTGCTCTCGAGCTATCACATTGGCTCAAATTATACTTCGAAATCCTAAATCCAATTTATGCTGATGCACATGAAGGCCCGGGTACCGTGGGAATGGAAAAAGCTTTTATTTATTCGGGGATTGACAACATTTAATTCATGTCTGACAAGCTAATTTACTGCTTACTTTGCACCACTACGTCTAACTGGTGAATATGCGTGAGAACAGGGTTTGGGAAGTGGAGGGGGAGGGCGCTGGAACACTCTCTCGCACGAGTAAAAACATTTTCTGTGAAGCCGGGTCTGCTGATGTACCTTTGAGCGCGGGCCTTTACAAAAACGGGAATAGTGTTTCGGGCTCTGCATGATCATGAAGGTATCCAAGTATGCTAGAAGGAGGGGGCATGCAGGCAATGAAGCCGGAATGGGGAGTACTTGGTCCCGCCTCCTCGGCACGAAACGCTTCATTTTCTTCAGCCTCTTTTATGAAGACTGCCGATGCATTGATGCCCTCAATTCATCGGCAGTGCCATCATGAACTTCCTCCATCGAGGTTATTGATAAGATAAGGAATAGTGTATTTTATTCCGTATGGAGTTTTTTCTGTTCCAAAATGTCGATACAAATGTAACCTATTTAAATTACATACACGACATTCGTTTGCGTATTTGCACAATTCTCACCGTTGATTTGATGCATTTCTGAAAGCACAATTCATTAATCATCTTACCTCTAATTTTGATGAAATTTTTTGCATTTCTTTTCGCGTTCGTGCTTTTTTATAATTTCCATTATTAATCTTACTATATTCTTGGTTTTAACCGCGAGGAAAAACCACTTCATCCGTGAGTAGCGTGAGCAGCGAGCCCGGATGTATGCACCTTCTAACATTACTCCCGAAAATACAATGCAGTTTATGACCATAATAGGACAAACTGTTCTAACCACCATTTATGTCTTCATTCCGAGGCAAAAAGGGCAATGGCCAATGATCGGAAAAGAATCGAAAAACATCGACAAATTTCGACATAAACTACACAAATTAGTAAATTATCGAATGAAAAACGTAAGATGAATGTTAGAACCTGAATATGAATCAGAACGTTAGTAATCGCGTAAATCGATAATAACTATAGAGGTAATATTCAGAGTAGGTCGATAGTATTTTTTTATTTCCTGCATGTTCAAATCAAGGTGTGACTCGCATGCATTGCTTTATTTGGCATGCATGAGTATCTATTAAATTGGTGTCGGATTTCAAGTCATGCATGGTATTCTGGGTGTGTCCTGCATGATTGGGATTTGGTAGGTTTTTTTCCCTGATAACTTTTAAGGACGGGAGTGGAAGGAAAGAGGAAGACCTCCTATGAGACACGTAGAACAAGCAGTGAAGGATGTAAAAGATAATAAATACGAAAATATTAAAAGATTAGAAGCCGATAGGAGAATGGAGTGGAGTTGTGCGTGAAACTATTCTCAGGATTCTTTTATGATGTTGACGAGCAACATCCATCAAGAAAAGAAAGGGGATTAAGCTAAGGGCTTGTTTAGCACGTACTCCCTTTAAAATTTATATCAATGGAAAGAGTGGCAGAACAAATTGGCTGGAATGGAAATATATATACATAAACCGTTCACCAGATTTCTTTTTGATCCGATGGTAAGAGTTGGAAATAAATCGAGCAGCACAGAGTATAAGTTGAGTAGACTAGTATAATGTAACACGGCCTGTCTAAATATAAAGTAAAGGAATATGTATGCAGTGATCCACAAGGAAGAAACAAATTTGTAAACGGGAGAGGCCGTAGAAGTCTGTGATGAATGGTTTAACTAATACAGAAGAGAGAGTAATAACAGAAATAACTTACAACGAAAAAAAGAAAAAAAGACAATGAATAAAGCAAAGAGAATATTATTACCGAAGGATATTAATAGGAAGACTATATATCAAATATACAAAAAAATTACTTCCTATAGAAATACTTCCGTAAAAAAGGTTCCCGGTGTAACTGAAAATGCTAAATTCACACGTATTGAAATTTAAATGAATATGTTTTATATTTGAGAAAATTTTATATTTGAAAATGAGCACAGACTGAGCATATAACAATTTGAGAACGAATAAGACTTCTAAGAGAAATTACTCGCGGCTGAGCTTAAAGCAACCGAGTGCATCCAAAGGGTTGCGGATGGTGGGTCGACCTCTAGATACAAAAATTAGCTGCGAGATAAGCAAGTTTACTCGTCAAATAGGCAGTCGTAGGCAAAAAGCGACGGCACTCCGAGGGGGTATTCGTCTATCATTGGGTAAGATAGGCCTTCAAATGATACGGAAACCTGTGAAGATGCCGTGACTTGGCGACGGGAGGCCGCCAATAATAACGCTTCTCATCACCCGGAGGAGAGGGCAGCAGCTCTTCTTCACATGAGTGAAGGTGGACAGTGGTCGGTACAGCGACACTCATTTCACTACAGGCGTGGTAACATTTACTTTAACGACTGTAGTACTGCGATGTGGAAGGCAAGGGGAAACCACCACATTACTATCCCGAGGAGTCGCAGCTACTCCACTCTTTTCTTTCTAATCATGACGTGATGGAACCCTCTCGAGTAAAATATTCCGGAGGTAAAATAGTCCCCCATTCGGATCTCCGGGCGGGGACTACCCGAGAGAGTACATACATCAGTCAAGTGTGATAGTAATTTTGGGGTAGGAACGTGGAACGTGAGATCGCTACGGGCCTGCGGAAAACTGGAAATCAAAAAGTGTAAATGCGAAGAATGGACCTAGACGTATTAGGAATCAGTGAAATGAGATGGCCCGAAGAAGGAGACTTCTGGAGTGGAAGTTATAGAATTATTCACACTAGATGAAAAAATGGTAATGCTGGAGTAGGCTTAATGCTCAGGAAGAGTGCAGGACTGCATGTGATGAACTTCCTGCACAACAATGAAAGTACAATAATGGTGAACATCGAAACCAAACTTGTAGATACCGGAGTGGTGCAGGTTTACATGCCTACGACGACTATGAAGATTAAGAAGTGGAAGACGTCTGCTAAAATATCTCGTAAGTGATAACATAGGTGAGAGGTGAAGAAAACCTAATTATTTTAGGAGACTAGAACGCTATTGTTGGCAAAGGTCAAGATGGAAGAATAACTGGAAAATACGGATTGGGAATCCGAAACGAAAGAGGAGAAAGAGTGATGGAGTTCTGCACACAACATAAGTTAGTGGTCGCCAACACATTGTTTAAAAATCACAACCGAAGAAGATACACATGGAAAATGCCAGGAGACAGAAGAAGATGCCAAATAGACTACATTTTAGTGAAGAACAGATTTAGAAACCAGGTGAAGGACTGCAAAAGCTACCTTGGGGCAGACATCGACAGTGACCATAGTTTAGTGATCATGAAATGCCATCTAAAATTGAAGAAACTGAAGAAAATAGAGAAAAATATATGGCAGGTAGAAAACCTAAAGAAGGCTCAACGTCAGCTGGAATTTCAAAATACAGTGGGAAACAACATAGCAGAGAACCTGAATAAGAAATCAGTAGAAGAACGTTGGGAAAACATTAAATGTGGACTACAGGAAGCCGCAAAAGAAGTTCTCGGAAGAAAAAAATTGCCAAGAAGAAGCCATGGATCACGGAAGAAGTCTTAGTGGTGATTGAAGAAAGAAGAAAGTACAAGAATGCGAAAACTGAAGAAGGGCCAGTTTGCTACAAAAGAATAAGGAACGAAATATGTCACAAATCAAGGAAAGCCAGAGAGATGTGGATGATTAAGTTATGCGAAGATGTACAAAGTAACCTTGCACTTGGAATGGTGCCTACAGGATAGTGAGGAAACACTTCAAGGAACGGAGTACAAAATTCAATGCCATAAGGGACAAGAATGGAGAAATTTTGATTTAAAACGAGGACAAAGTGAAGAGATGGAAAGAATATCTGGAAGAGTTATTCATCGGAAACAATCACAGCATAAAAGCTGTTGAAGAGGTAAGCGAAGTCGAGAAGGATGATATGCAGTGGCGGATCTAGGTTTGGACCAAGGGGGGGGGGGCAAACCGTGGGGGGTCTGGGGAATTCCCCCCAGCCGAAGGGGGGTTCGGGGATTTTGGAAATTTGGGATTTTCAAGACTCAAAAAACGGCGATTTTAGGCCAATTCTTTTATAAAAAAAGACACTGAAGTTGAGCATCTTTAATCCGGCACAGTCGGGACCGAAGTGATGCCGGATTAGGGATTTTGCCGGACTATGGGTCATGCATGGCAACTGGTCTATTTCTGACGTCCGGGATGTTTTCATTGATATGAGTCAATAATTTATGACAAAATATATTCATTTGCCGTTTACTGAACATTATTTTAAAAAGAGTTCCTGAGAATAATCAGAAAGAAATGATTTCTTAATTTACAAAGTTATTATTTAAAATTATCGAAGTTGCGCAGTGAGTGAAAATAACGGAATTAAGCATTGTGTATATTGCTGCACATGTAAAAGTTTCATATTATTATTGGAAAAGGGTATAAAATTCGATATTTCTTATGCTGTGCTTTGCGTAACATAATTTCGTACCGCGCTTGATTGTTATCAGCTGATTCAGCGCGATGTCAACGCGTGGGTGTCGTGTGTACGGCCGCCCATCACTACGTCGCCGCGGGCGACCAGACTGTGTTATTCGTTAAAGACCATCATCAATCTTATCATCAGTAGTCTTCCTTCAACAATTCAGGCTGATCATCTTCATTCCCACTCGGAGTTATTGCTATTAATTACCATTTCAATGATTTCATCATCTATGATATGTTGTGTGGTGAGAATATCGTGGCCGCTAACTATCATTTCGTCTAAATTTACCAATTCCATTTCCTATAATTCAGGGTTATGGACGATGTTTGCAAACTCCATCATCATATTTTTATCCTCAGAAACATGAAATTTTTAAAATCCCCACTTATTTCGCCTATATCAAACCTTAAAGCAGTCCACAATTTAAACCACGCGTGTTTTAGAACGGACGGTGAAATGCTATTGCATGCACGTGAAATTTCCCACATCACGTCTTTTGGATTAATCACGTCTATTTCTGAAATAGTTTATCCTGCTCCATTAGCATTTGGCCAGAAATACTAAGCCCTTCACTTCGACGCAATCGAAACCAGGCTATCTAAAACAGCACTTAAATCTTCTTTCATAGTTTTTCTCTGTTATCTACTTCTTCGTGTCACTTTAACAGTAAAATTTTGATGATTTTTCTCTTTCAGCTTCTTAATGTGTTATATTATTGTTGAAGATCCCACGTAGTATGTTTCAGTCAAACGCTTTACTATTGCAACGGCGTCAAGCTTTTTCACAACTTGCACTTTTTCTACGATGGTTAACGTTTTGTGCTGTTGCCACAACTGTATGGATGAGACATGTTTTGGGTGAAACATAAGCAGATAACAAATAATTTTTATCAAATCACGTCTAACGGTCAATCAAAAATGCGCGCGCCATTGAAAGAGGCCGATCTATAGTCGTAGTCCGTCTCGGCGATGTCTTCAAAATTATGTTTACTTCAAGTTCCAGAATAATTCCAGTGTACACGAAATACCAGAAATTAATATGTTTAAATTATTCTGATTCTCGAAATGGATAAATTAACGTTAATAATGGTATCTCAGTATTAATATAATAATAATATCTCGGCAGGTTATGAAGCAAAAAAAAGTTCCTGTTAAAAATGTTTCGGCATTTTTCACTAAGTACCAGGTAGTTGGTCACGGCAAAATTGCCGGATTATGGGTGATCCCGGATTAGGGGTTCCCGGATTAAGGGTGCTCAACTGTACTATGCACATGTAGAAGGTCGTTTTATTAGTAAAAGGTTTATGGTGGTCATTATGGGCCTAGATTGAAATATCGGTAATATTAATAATAAAAACTCATGATGACGCTTTATCTAGTTTTTAAAGTATGACTTAATGATAAGGAACACAAATATAGTCAAATGACTTATATGATTAGATAAGTTCATTTGTTTTTATTATTCATTTTTTACGTTGAACAAGAGTCAGGAAGTTTAAATAGCAAAAAAACATTCAAAATGTAATTAAAATTAATTTATATTTGACTGCTTGTGGATCTTTGAACTAGAGATACTTAACAATAAAAGGGGAAATTTATAATGGGTGCTATAAAATAGTCAAATATATATATCCTTTATTATTTTTGTTATATCGTGTTGTCTGTGTTGAGAGTTTTTATAATGCCCACGTGTACTGCCAAATAAATACAGAGGCTGCCTCTGCGCTATTGAGCGAATTCACGATTATTTGTCCGGTTTCGCAAGTATCGCTTCCGATTGTAACATACCAAAAGCGTGTAAAATAGGCCCCAAGTTTAAAACTAATTGATATTTTAATTTGTTATAGTAGGTATATTTACCGGAAAATATAACTAAATACTTTTGTGCAAAGTGGTAACCTCCAAAAATTTCGATTTTATCTAGTGTATGTTTCGACCCAATGGGGGGGGCTATAGCCCCCTTAGCCCCCCCCATAGATCCGCCACTGATGATATGGGAGCATCAATATTGAGATCGGAATTCGACGCTGCAGTAAGGGACCTTCGGATGAATAAGGCTCCAGGAATTGATGATATCCCCGCAGAAATGATAAGGAATGTGGGAGAGAGGACATTGGCCCATCCATGCAAGGCCATCTGCGACATGTACTCAACAGGAGAAATACCCAGGGACTTCGAGAAAAACATCATAATTCTTATTCCCAAAAAGAAGAGAGCGGAAAAATGCTATAATTTAAGGACTATAAGCCTGACGACACATTCAGAGTTTTTTTACCTAGGAAGCCGAGAAACCAAAGATGGACGAAGCAAGAAATAAATAATCAGTAGAATAGCCCAGGCAAAGAGGGCATTCTTTCAAAAGAAGAATCTACTTACAGCTGGAAATACAAGCATAGAAGTAAGGAAACAGTTCATCAGAACATACATCTGGAGCATTTTTCTTTACGGCAGTGAATCATGGACGATGACAGCAGCGGAGAAGAAAAGGGTAGAAACATTTGAAATGTGGTGTTACAGAAGAATGCTGAAGATTAAATGGATCGACCGAGTAAGTAACGAGGAAGCAAGGGGTCGACAATCATGCGATATATCGTATAGACTACTTTAATCGATTGTGGATGGGAAAACTTTTCCATCTCTAGACCCGCGAGAGGCGCTGCGGAGGGCGATATCTGAGATTCTGGCTCCTGATTGGCCGATTGGTTGAGATCAGCCACGTTAAGGAGCCTGAAAATATTGCTGTTGTGTTAAGTTCACCGATATGCTAAATTGAAGCATAATTGAGTGTTTACCGAGATAATTTTCTGTATTTGAGTGTGTTTTAAAGTGGAATCAACATGGCTACCTCATAAACTTGTGCCACTCTAGTGAAAGAGTGCAAGTGATGTTCGTATTATTTGCTTCGGTTATCGAAGGTGACAGGTTTGTTTACTTTAAAGTTGGCCGATAACTACAATGTCGTAGATGTTTCTCAAAATATATACAAAGGCTTTATGCATTTTTCCGGAAACATCTTTTTTCGCAGAACAATGTCCCAGATATGTTGGAAGGTAAGTGTATTAATGTAATTTTATGATCTCGGTCGTGCATCATACCGTTGAAGCGTTATTGTTTTGAAATGAATGGTTGGTATAAGTTCACAATATGCTCTAACGATTTTCCTTTGTATTTCATGGATTCTCTCGACGTTCTACCCAGAGGAACTTTTGATCTCTGTGCAGTGATAACAATCGACGATGGGAATGATTATTCTGAGGTGACTGCACTGCCAAGCACAATATCTTACGTATGTAATTTAGTGAAATTTCACATGTGGCATTAAAAAACTAATCTGTGAATATTGTGTCGTCGACAGGATAAGTGGTATTTCTTACTCATTTCTTTTGATAATAATCATTAGCATGTAGCAGAAAATAGGAGTCGTTACCTTAACAAATTACACAGAAAACTAGTTCTGAGGAAACGTTTTCATGTTATGTAATTAGTGATTTCTGTTAAACTATACGAATTCCATATCCTATCATTGTCTGTTGTTTGACCAAATAAGAATGTTTATTTGCACCAATCTAATTTTACTAAATGTCGGTATTCTACTTTGAATGATTTGTTTTGTATTGTGATTTTGTTTTGATGTTAATAAATATTTTTTCGTCAAATTCTGGCTTTTATCATTACAGTTATCACCTTCCAGCTGACCTCGACTAGTTCCTTCGGTCCTATCAAAAGTTAGCCCATTTCTTTACACCATGGGGATTCATCAGTAATATCTTAAAGGGGATAAAAATCGTTGTTTTCCGTAAGATTCTGTTCAAATTAGCAAAATAGTTTGGAAATTGTAATGTTAAATGAGAGAAAATCGAAATAGTGACTTAATTACGATTTAAACCTAGCGGCGAGCGTCTCGCGTTTCGCGATTTTCTCGCTTCTCACGATTCTCTCGCAGTTCTCGGGACCCGTAGCCTCCTGACACGAAGCCAGCCGGTGGCGCTAGTTTCCAGAAACCTATACGCATTGGCCTTATGGCAGTGTCATCCCCTTGGAGGAAGTGCTAAGAAGAGTAGGAGAAAAGAGAAGCCTGCTGACAACTCTAAAAAGAAGAAGGGACAACTTAATCGGCCATATCTTGAGACACGATGGCCTGATGAAGACTATCGTCGAGGGAAAAGTGAACGGGAAGATTGGAAAAGGCAGGCCTCGTATGAGTTACATGGAACAGGTCGTAATGGACGTGAAAGAGAAGAATTACGTCACAATGAAAAGGTTGGCCGATAGAAAAATCGAGTGGATAGCTGCGTCAAACCAATCCTAGGATTGTTGACCGATGATGACGATGATGCTTATTTTTACTCAATGGGTGGACGGGAGAGACTGGAGGCTGGAGGTCATGGGGATGGACCTCATCTCACTGGAGTAGCTGCAGAACGTCAATATTAGCGAAGATAACAAATCAAAAACAGGATTGTAATATTGCATAAAAAACGAGGTCGCTGAATAAATGGAGGAAAAGCAGATTAAGCGAAATGAGCATGTAGGAAGGATGAAGAGTCACCCAAAATAAACAGTGGACCGGCAACCGCCTGGGAGGAGAGAAAGAGGATTGGATGATGCAAGTCGCCATGGAGATGAGAAAAAGGACAGCTTACAATGGGGAATATGCATGAAGTTTGTTTCTCAAAGATTAATGATGTACTTGATGCGAAATGTTCTCACCCATTTAAATATGTAAGCCAAATTTTTCTACGCCCACCACAAAGATTATTATTAAATGATATTAAAATGTTCCCGGAAATTGACGAAAGTCACGTGACCTGGAACACCTTCTGACGTCACTGCACGGTTTAGGTTCCATATTGCTACGGGGATAGACATTTACATTTAAAAGAAAACGAAGTGAATATATTGTTTTGAGGTTTTTAGCCGTATCTCGAACGAAACGATGACTGAAAAAATACTTAAAAAAGCACATTCCAACGTCCTTTGGTTGACTCCCTTATGGCGGCGTTTTTCTTAAAAAAACCGGCGATTGCATAGACGTAGCAGAAATTCTTGAGCACTAAACAGGCATTATATGGACGATTTTATCGTTACCATCCATACTACGTAAATAAAAAATCGAAATACAATCGTTTATTGCATTAAACAAATGAGATAAATACATACGCTATCGCCAAGTATTCATTTAAAAACTTACCTCCTCGCATAAACAGATAAACAACGCCCATAGTGATACCGTGCCGTGACGTCATGCGATGACGCGTTTTTAAGCTGTCGAAAAGGTGCCATTTTCGAAGAGTAATATCTTTGTTACACAAATTCATTCTTCAGCAAAATTTTCGCCAAGCACATTTTAGCTAATAAACTTCACATTCAAAGAGTTATAAAAATAATGAATGTTCCGCATTATAAGCGAATATTGGAAAGAGACAGAGGCTGGGAGATAAGAAGAGCGCGAGATGCAGCCAAACACTCTTTTAACTCGACGAAGTACTTAGATCTAATCCAAAAACCGCCCTTATTATGAGCAGGAAAAAATTACAATTTCGATACCTCTGCATCTTACCATACATCCACATAACATTAAGTTTAATGGTTAAGGGACGCTGAAACTTCAATGATATCTTCGGCATCCTCGGAAGAAGTTTCTGCAATAGATTTGGAGGTACGACAATGATAACGACAACGACCTTTCAATATCGTTGGCTCACAACTGCTCTCCGCCTTACGGCACCCCCCGATCGTCTTACCTACTTCGTCTGCTACTGCACATTCCACTGACTCTCGCCTTCTCATCACATTTTACAAGTGCCCTTTTCACAAATGCTAATATTGCCATAACCGCTTATTTCCTGGAAATTTATTCTGCAAGCTATATTTTTTTTTGTAATCGTAACACCTATGTGTCTTCAGGTCACTAAATTGGACGCCAGCAGTTTTTGGGCGCGTTGATGTTTGAATAGTGCTCTAGTGAACTACGTATTCTTTTTCCATGAATTTAGCGTCACCAACATCTTGCAGTTGAGTTCATACCGCTCCAGTTTCGCGCCAAACTCGAATCGCATTTAGATTTCTGACCAAAGGGAATTCCTCTCATCGTCACACAGCGCTCTGTGTGCCTAATTATCCAAATTTTATTTCTCATCACCACTGAATCAATGATGAATCAAAAGAAGAAATAGAAGTGGACCTATTACGCTACATTGGTGAACATCCGATTAGGCTTTGGCTGTACTGGACATAATACCATTCGTAATGACCTTTTAGTTCCTGATTTCTGTGAACTTAAATCCAATATACAAACCATTGTTTATTTCATGCAAAACGAGCGATCGACCATGTTGGTTGGCAAGGGCTCGCTAGCTGATAATCAAGCCCAATGGTGAATGAAATCAGCGGATTACCCAATGGTGAATGAAATCAGCGGATTACCCAATGGTGAATGAAATCAGCGGATTACCCAATGGTGAATGAAATCAGCGGATTACCCAATGGTGAATGAAATCAGCGGATTAGGGTGGGGAGGGTTTGCCTTCCCCAGTGCTAACTGATGTTTTCCAGGAAGAACTGGTACCTAGGACGTACACTGCGTTTGCATACCCTGCGGTGTCCTGACATAAATTGACATGGAACCTCTGGAAATTAGCCAAACCTGTCAGCGGTTACTGTGCTGTCATATATTCAGCATCAACATTAATGAGTTATGGGGAAAACAATTTACAGCCTCTTTGAAATATATGAATATCGCAACAACTTCAGCATTATTGTCATAAGAGCTTAAATATTGTTTACTAATTAAGCAAATTGACTTGCATTTCCATAATTTCCGAAATCCTTGATGCTTATTTTCAAGCAATTCCTAAATATCAGAGAAATCCAATTATTGAACTGAGACCGAATCACCTTTCAGTGTTAGAGAAATAGTCCGCAATTTTTGGACAACTTTCCAATTTTTGGGTAACGTGTAATCTTAACTTAAAACACTTAACAAGACTAAAATAGGCACCTGCCATTTTCTTCGGATCAAAGATATTTAATTTTTGCCATTAAATTCAAATTTCGATTTTTTCAAATATTAAATTAAAGTGTTGGGCATGTGAAACATTATTCTATGGTTTGTAAAGTAACAATTATGTTCCCATGTGAGCTCGCGTCGGCGGATTAACAATGCAGTAAATAAACAAGAGGAGTTAAGAGCAAGGAGGCGAGCGAGACGCGTCGGGGAGAGGTAGGCCCGAGAAAGAAGGGCGCGTCGGCGTATAAGGGGCCCTATTCTGTAAATATCACTTTCTGTTTCCGATTCCTCGACGTTTCAGATTCCGTTTCCGTGATCTGGCCACGGAGACTCGAAAACGCTAGTCTGTAAGGACTTCGACGACTTTTCCGTTTCCTCCCCTCGACCTCGGAGAGAGGAGGCGAAGTTTGCCGAAGTATTGGTGAACTACGTCATGACTGTTATGACGTAACATCGACGAGCCAATGAGAAAAATCAGCAGTGATTTGTTTTTCAAACAAAAACAACACAAAACAACATTGTGGATGGTTAGCAAATTTGGTGAGTACCTATATATTTTCGTGAAACTAATTATCTTTATTTAATGGAAAATTGAATTACAAGTGTCACATTATGTGATTTTTATATATTTAATAAATGAATCTATATAATTTAATGTGTCTGTGAAACTTTAAAAGAATATGTGCATATTTGAACGCCAAACTCCTAAATCGACGTGATGATAGTCAAAAAGTAATATGAAAGAGCAGATGCCATTTGCGAACAGAAAATAAGCAAATTTGTGCATTGATAAAGGTAATCAATTAGCATTTATTTGTCATGGAAGGGAGTTTTGGAATTGTGCTATGGTGGGAACTAGTGATCGTATTGATGTCGTGTTTGCGAGAACGGTGACGGTGGGTGATTAAGTATGTAATGTAGGTAGAGGGGCATTTATAATTTTGAAAAACGCACAAATAGACATTAGCCAGTTGCTCGTGAAACTGAGTAAAAAATTTCCTGGAATTCATTTCCGAACATTTAAGTGACACATTTGCCAGTAGCGAATTGGAAGGTACCAAAGAATTCAATGTAAGCGCTTAAAAGTATATGCATTATCCTTCGACATTAATTACTTTCTGCACGGAAATCGCTCTGTAGTTAATTTATTGCAGCAGAATTCTAATGACAATTGTATGTGTATATTCATTTTGGTGAAACGATTAGTTTGCACCCCAAGGATGCTTGTACTGTAAATTTATTTAAAATTGTAACTATATTTATTAAAACTGTATATTATGAAGGACGATATTAATGTCTAAAACCTATAAATCTCTTTTTTACAGATACCTCAGAAGGCAGTGAATCATTGTCTTAAAATTGGATGATACCTATATGTTTCTGCTATTTCCATTTTGCATTATTTCACAAACTTGTTCTTTTTAATTCTAGTTTTATTGCACAATTTGTTCTATTAATATCATTTTATATCACAATTCTTGTCAATTAAAAATATGTAGAAACACTTAGTTTCTTGTATGTTTACAGTTAAGAATAAAATACTTCATAATTTAAAAAACTTGTTACATCAAGGAACAGTAAAGATAACAACATATTTAACAAATAGGCAAATGCTACCACTGAGAAAGATCATGCATTCTTGCATAGATATAGTAAGTGTGAAAAGGTGGTTCAGGTTATTCAATTATTATATAGCACCACCAACCTATTGCTCTTGCGTCAGTGATGAGGAAATTTCTACATAAATACGTATTTCAATGTGGAGTGTAAGTTAGTTGCTGTCATTTTGTGATAATTCCAAGAGTGAGATATGAGTTAGCTGTGCATGGTATGAGAAGGGTGACATTTACCGCGGTTTGGCATAATTCAGTAGGGGTACCATGGAACCCGGTTATTTGGCAGCCACTGCAACAAATCACTGGCTGGAAAACATCTAAGGCTATGTACTGAATCAACAGCTCAAATCGTTCAGAATCATAACTAACGGCTCGTACATAACTAACAAAAATATGTGTACGATAGTTTGACGCTCCTACGGGTAAAATAATTGAAATATTGGCAGTGTTGAGACCAGTCAACCCAATCAATCACCACATTGAATTAATTAAAGATAAGCTTATACGTTTCTTAATTATAACATCGTGCTCATATGCAGTATTGAATTCGAAGTTCCCGATAGTAATACACATAACAAGAACACGATACGGCAGAGACTCCGTTATAAGCTTAATGAAAATAACGATCAATCAATCCATATCCGCTGTAGATAAGTATATTCTTCAATTTATATGCTAAATTTACTTACGTATGGACAATATGTACGTGCGAGCACTTGCGTATTTAACACAATATAAAAATAACACCAAAAAAACTGCAGACGAAATTCAATCTGCCGTAATGCTTACGTGCCGTAAATAATGATATCTCTGTTGCCACAACAAACACAATAGGCTTATTATTTTCGCTAAATTCGTGAATATATTACGTGAAGTAGAACCATCTGCTGCTGTTTCCGGTTGGATTGCAGTGTTTCCGAGACCCATGCCTTCATCGGAAACGGAAACACCATATTCCGAGGTTTTGAATCCGTGAAACTGTTATAGAATTGCGTACTTGGCGATCCTTCCGAGATTGTGACGTCCTTCCGTGACCCAACCTCGGAATTCCGAGGTTGTTGCCTTACAGAATAGGGCCCAAGATCGGGACTAATAAGACGGGACGCTCGAGAGTGGGACACGTCGGGAGGATTGTGGAGCAGAGGCGAGGAAAGGTGATCGACGGAGAGGTGCAGTGTCACGGGGAAGGCGTCGTCGGCGGGAGCACTCCGGCCCGATCTCACAGAGGGAGGTCCACACCCACCAATCACGATAAGTGCAAAAGGGATCGGAACAATTAACATTTCATTCCTACGCCCATTTCATGAGGTTGCTGAGAAATTGATAATTGGTTAATATAAATGTGTTTTGTATCAGATATGTAAATTGGACCCAATTCTTGATTTCAAAGGAATTAAATGTATCAATTGAGTGCATGAGTAATATGAGTGGTATTCTTTAATCAATTGCAAATCTTGTTGCCTGTATTTCATGTGCATGTACTGTAAGTGTGTGTGTGAGATAAGGAGAGGAGAGATAACCGGTGGAAGAAAAAGAGAGCAGGGTGAGTTCATTACATTGATGGCGCCCAACGTGAGAGCACGAGTAGTTGGATGTGCGAGGGGATAATGAGGGGCACAGATCCTAAAAACCGCGAGGAAACTGAGAATAGAGTAATTTAGAATAGGGAGTTGTAATACTAACGAAAAAATTACGTGAGGGACATATTGAATTACATAACAATACATACATATTTATACGAGTTCCATTGTTGAAGTGCTAGAAGAGTAAACACAATGGCGTCCGTGAAGAAGCATTTTGTCGAACTTAAGAAAGGCGAACTCATTGAACAGTTAAAGGATTTGGGGTTAGTAACCACCGGGACAAAGCCGGAATTAAGGGAAAGATTAAAAATAGCATTGGAAGAGAAAGGAATAGATTTAAATGTACATGAATTCGAAGTAGTGGGAGAGAAGAAAGTCGAGTTAACTTTAGAAAGGTTAATAAAAGAGATGAGAAGAGAGAGGGAAGAATAGAGAAAACAAGAGGAAACGAAGAAGGAGGAAGCCAGGATCCGAAAGAAATTAGAACAAGAAGAGCGAGAAAAAGTAATGCTAACGAAAATTGGACAGATGATGGAAAGAAATCAAGAGAAAATGGAACACGTACCGCAAAGCGTGGAAACAATGAGAACGGAGTGGGAGACGAAGTTTACCGCACACACTGCGACCGTGGAACAAAAGCACGAAGAGATCCGCGCAGAAATAACAGAAGTAGGTGAGGAGATGAGGGCGGAAGTAGCCGCAACTAGGAGGGAGATAGACGAGGTGCGCGCGAAAGTTGAGGAAAACGTCGGAGCTATGGGAAACTTAACTTCAAAGGTGAACGCCGAAGATGCGCAACTCCTACGACGTATCCATCAAATCGCCCGGGATGAAGTAATAAAGAAGATAAAGGAAGCAAGTGTGAGAGGACCAACAATGACTCAAGTACCGGCAATCAATCTTAGGACACCACACTACGACGGAGAAGAGGATCCAGGCCCATGAAGTACATATTCAGGAATTGCAGGAATACGCAGAAATGTATCAATTGTCAGATGAAGATTTAGGCAAGGGATGAATGCCCAGGCCGGAGAATGGTTTACTGCAACCTCACATTTGCACACTATTTTCGGACAATTTAGAGAGATGTTCCTCGCACAATACTGGGGAAAGGAACAACGATTGGAGGTGAGAAGGATGCTGGATTCCGGACAATTTAACGACATAGGTCACATGAGTCGAGTGGGCTATGCTACCACACGGATCAGCGCGGCGAAAGAATTGATACCTCCCATGAACGACGAGGAGATTATGTATCGCCTAGAGGAACATTTTGGACCGAAAGTAAATGCGGGGATAATCTCGCACCATGTTACCTCATTGCCGGAGTTCTTGGCGCTGCTCAACCGATACGACCGCATCGTGAAGGAGCGCGAACCAAGACGTGAAAGGGGCCACCGATGGCCAGGAGCACGTGAGGAAAGGGATGACCCTCCGAGACAAGGATACTACCCAAGGAACGAAGGACGTACAAATGGTTTCCCACGTAATACGCAGGGCAGGAAGCCAACGCCGTATGCTTCAACGGATCAACGGAGAGAATCAGCTGATCACGTGAACACCATCCAAATTGAAAGGAGCGGAGGAACACGTAGTCATAGCAGTCCGGAAAACCCATAGGGGCAAGATGTGATAAAAGTCCCAGCACATCCAAGAAAGAGGGACAAAACCCAGAAGATGGGAGAGGAGGAGACGAACGGAAGAAGTATTTTCCAAACGCCGAGATCAATATTGGAAGAGGAAGTGGTGGAAGATTCGAATGTAAACAAATGTCCAGAGATCATAATAAAGATAGAGGGAAGTCAAACGAAAGCGCTCATAGATTCAGGGTCAGAATTGACGTGTGTAAGCGAAGCGTGGTCCAAGAACTATTCCAAGATTGCATGAACACTAAGTTCATGACATCACTTGATTTAACACAAAGGTTCTATCAAATTGAATTGCACCCGAATTCACGGAAATATTGCGCGTTCGCATTCGAAGGGAAAATTTATCAATTTACAAGAGTACCGTTTGGATGCTGCATAAGCAGCAGCGCGTTAGTCAGAGCACTTGAACATGCATTAGGGGACGAAGGTACTTGGGAAGAAGAGGAAGTAACGAGGACGATGGAGAAAATTAAAGCAAATATAATAAAGAAAGGGAAGCAACGAAGAGAACGAAATAAAAGGAAACGGAATAAAATGATTTTAAGGTGGGAGACAGGGTACTGATACGCACCTGTCCGATATCAGATAAGGCGAGGAAGATATATCAAGGATTTTCGCCGGTGTTTGAGGGTCCTTACCTTACAAAACAGTGTAGAGGGGCGGCAACGTACGTAGTGTCGCATCCTCACATGATGACACAGAACGAGGGACTTTCCATGCTTCAAATATGCGAAGGTATCGGGAAGAGGAAGCGCAATAGGCACTTGACCACACATCACTCAGAACACAAACACGCTGATGCACACGACTGACCGACAATGACTAGGTAGTCTAATTATAGTCCACGAAGAAAATTACCGTGAAGAGGGGCGAGGCGCGTTTATTTAGTTACATTGTACGTCGAAAGACTAGAAAGGTGATAACTTGGATAACATGGTTCTGCATCAATGTACTAGTTTTAAGGTTATTTTGTAAACAGTGATGAAAGGAAGGTATTTCTATGTGGGTGTATGTATTTATGTAAAGTGGCCGCAAGGACATATAATAAAAGAAGCGGCGGAAGAAGGAATCATATGTGTGTGTGAAAGCAATGTAAACAAAGGGAGTGAGGTGACGCGGGGACCCTGGTTACAGTATTGATAAACAAAGGACACGTGGACTAGAAGTGTCATGTTTAGTGGAACGTCATTTTATATTCCTAGGGCAGTTGGAAGAATGTTTTGTAATTATTTTTATATTTGTAATAAGTTAATGTTCAATTCATTGCACATCGTATGTGTTGCCCAGTTAATGTTTCATGATGAATTAACCTATATGTATGACAAATTTAAGATATGAGAAGAATTGTAGTGTATAGAATATAGTTAATAGAATGTATACTGTAAAAAATGTTATAAATATGGTAGTGAAAAGGCGCACAGGTGACGAGTGGAACAGGTTATCGGGTCAAGAGGATAGGCAACGCGTCATTTTGAAGGCGTTGGGGCCAGTACCCAGGTTAATTTGAAGGCTCTACAAGAAATTTCTCGATCCTCTACGATATTTCTTGTAGTGGGGCTAATGTAACGTAACAATAAGGCTCCCATGTGAGCTCGCGTCGGCGGATTAACAATGCAGTAAATAAACAAGAGGAGTTAAGAGCAAGGAGGCGAGCGAGACGCGTCGGGGAGAGGTAGGCACGAGAAAGAAGGGCGCGTCGGCGTATAAGATCGGGACTAATAAGACGGGACGCTCGAGAGAGGGACACGTCGGGAAGATTGAGGAGCAGAGGCGAGGAAAGGTGATCGACGGAGAGGCGCAGTGTCACGGGGAAGGCGTCGTCGGCGGGAGCACTCCGGCCCGATCTCACAGAGGGAGGTCCAGACCCACCAATCACGATAAGTGCAAAAGGGATCGGAACAATTAACATTTCATTCTTACGCCCATTTCATAAGATTGCTGAGAAATTGCTAATTGGTTAATATAAATGTGTTTTGTATCAGATATGTAAATTGGACCCAATTCTTGATTTCAAAGGAATTAAATGTATCAATTAAGTGCATGAGTAATATGAGTGGTATTCTTTAATCAATTGCAAATCTTGTTGCCTGTATTTCATGTGCATGTACTGTAAGTGTGTGTGTGAGATAAGGAGAGGAGAGATAACCGGTGGAAGAAAAAGAGAGCAGGGTGAGTTCATTACAGGTTAGAGCAGCAGACAAATTCCTGGAGGATATAAAATAATAAACCTTTGAAGGAGGAGGTAGTCTGTTCTAAACTGCATTTACGTAGTTGTTTAGCAAGCACTCATTTGCCCTATCTCCTTGAACTCTCCCTGCACGCGACCTACGCTCTACAGTAGGTTGTTTTGCCTATACCTATTCACCCAATGCTTTGTTTAACAATTCTATGCACAAATATGAGTGAGACGATGAATCCGTCCGTTGGAAGTAATCGCTATCAAGCAAGCGAAGCGAAAGGAAGGCGTACTTAAAATGGGATCGAGATGATTCTATTAGAAGAATTAGGTCTCGAGGAGATCCAACTCACAAGGCTAAAATTTGCGGTGGAAACCTAAGCTGTTTATTACCTGAGAGACTTTCTCCCGTGAGGAAAACACTCGCCAGTGCCCGGTGCGAGGTTCGAACCCCCGACCAGTTAGGATTCGACGAGACAAAGGAGGTAGATATAGAAGCAGAGGAAATGATTCCGAGGAAAATAACCCTTTTGACGGTCGAATTTAAGGAGGCATTGTGTCGAGATCGGCATCCGCGGCTATTTGCGGCCGGCGAGTGAGAGAGGCGGCTAGGGCTGAGCTCGGATCTTACTCAAGTGCAGCATGAGACAGACTGAGAATTTGTAACGCCGTTTGTGAGATTGGGCGAAACACGAGACGAAATGCAGAGTCGCAGACGACGCACAAAGGTGCTCGATTGAAAGGCACTGAGTTATCCCTCCCCTTGATTCCAATCCGATCCGCAAACGCCTTTCTTTTCCCCTCACCATTTCGAGGATTCACAGATAACGTGGAAGATTTTTTTATCAGTATAAATTCTGCTACTCTGCATATCAGTGGGGATCTCCGTTCAGATTTTTCAAAGTCCTTGAATTTAGAGGATGAAGAGTCCAAAAAGTTCCCAGAGTCCAACAAAGATCCCAGGAGATAGAGATATATTTAGAAAAATCTACATCTACATAATACCATGCCGCCACCACAAGGGTGTGTGGCAGGGGGTGATCTCTCACCAAACATGCACTACATGTCATGCATAAAAATGGAATAGTATTAATATACTAGTCAGAACTTCACTATTTAAAAAAGATAGAAATTGCAAAGCAAACATGTAAAAACATTCCGTTAGTAGGGTTAGCTCTAAGTACTCACACCAACATGCAGCTACCAATGCTATCCATTGCTACTCTCCGATTGGACATATTTACCGTTATTCATATCCCTAATTGTACGAGGAAAAAAGGACAGTTTGAATATATCAGTTCGGCAATCAATTTCTCTAATTTTGTAATTATGGTCCAGTCTGCCATAGTAAGTTGGGGAAACATTTTTAACATCATCACTGAAAATTTTGTCTTGGGATTTATTCAAGAGATTGTCTAAATTTCAACCAGCGATCTGACAATGATTCCCAATTTAAATCTAATAGACTGGTTACGTTAATATAATTATCGTATCGTCCCTTTACAAATCTTGCCGATCTTCGCTGCACACGTTCAAGTTCATTACTTAGACCGATTTCGTAGGGATCCCATACACTGGCAGCATATTCCAAACGAGGTCTTACAAGGGAAATGTAGCTGATTTCTCGTACATGATCGTCACATTTATCCAGTGCTCTTTTGATGAATCCCAGTGTACGATTAGCTTGACCCATTATTTCACGAATGTGTAAACCCTAGGAAAGATCATGTGTCTTATTCCAAGATATTTAATGGATTCTCCACGTTTGTTATTTCAAGGGTTATTGAAGACAGAGGGTGGATGCCGCCCCCTATCCTGGGAACCCTTTTTTTGGTTTCAAAAATTACAATGAGACAGGGCACTTTCGGACTACCAGACAGATAGGCACCCAAAAACGAACAATGAGTGGAAATAAATGCCAAACTAAAATTTCAGCCAAACGCCACCTTCCCCAGAACGCTGACCAAACGCTGACAGAACTCCGGTGTGCCGGAATGGGCGTGGAGAACGCTCCGATACTCACGGTGATCAGTGGCCGCGAACGTCCTCCGTGGAGCGGACAGCTGGTTTACCCTCGACCCCTTCTTGCCCTGAGGCGGCAGGCGCCATCTTCAGAGGGGCGGCCAGCGGGGGTCAACCGCCAAGGGTCATCGCACCCTTGCCTGCGGTGAACTCCGATTGGCCGGCCTCGAGTGACCGAATCACGATATCCGGATTTCGAGAAAAGGCGGACCGAAGAACTGGATCACACAGATGATCGATTAGCTCTTTTCGCCCGGTCACGGCAAGGATCTAACGACGGCGAGTCAAGTCGGATTGATACTCATATCACAGAGATGCGTTTGGAAGCTCACGGTTGGTTAGCAATGCGAATCACTCCTCAGGGAACATTCACCATCCTGATACTAATCATAAACAAACATGACCCATGAAACAATTCACTCGCGATTAGCTGTCGAAACTTCCGAAGCGGGAGGCGCTGCAATCGACGTCAAACAATCGCCGTCAGGTGACGCTGACAGCGCCATCGCACGGGAGTCGGACATGACTGCACCGACAGCCCTCACGCGATTTGAAGGAGCGATAGAGGAGGTCGCTGAAATGACCGACTCATCGCGTCACGAGTGAGGAAGGCCTCGCGTACGCGCGCTCCGATGGGAAGGGCTCTCCGCGGAGGCGAACGAGTCGCCATTGATTGCCGAGAGCTCACCCGCGGAGGCTCACGTGGCACTAGCTCACGGCTCTCTTCTATACGGCTTCCCACGCCCCCTACCCCCCTGGGGATTACGAAGAGGTCCCCCCTCCAGAGAGCGGTTTCCGAGGGAAACAAGAGAGGGCAGCAGCAGCGCAAAGGGTTGAAAGGGGGTTCCCCAAATGCCTCATCTCGAAAGGACAGGGCCTTTCTCCCCCAAAGGGCCCAGGAAGCGGGCCTTGGCCGTGAAATCTGTTACTTTTGAGGGCCACTACGATATCGCGACTGTATTAGCAAATTGAATCAACAGCCAAATTCCAGTTCAGATTTCAGGGCGTTTGGTGCCGTGGTTATAGTACTGGCGACCCATCCCGAGGGCTCACCTTCGAATCCCGGCCAGGCGGATTTATCTTAGGTACACTGGTTCCCACTGGTGCCAGTAAGATGGTGCGTTTCGCCATGGATCCCTTGGCGCCTCTCATCCATGGCACGCTAATGCCGACGCCGCACAGTGGTGCAGGATCCCTAATACTTGGTATTTACGAGCCCAGGAAGTTTTTCTATACCCGGTTTTAGATTATATATGTTGGATACACCATTTATTGACGAATTCAAAACCATCTCAGTTAAGTACTTATCGCTGTAATTACTCCTTCGTTAGAGAAGATAAGAAAATGTTGCACTGGTAGCAGGTGCACCGTTTGAAAAGGAGCAGGCACAGCATATCCTTCAATTCTCTCTAATATAACCCCGATTCTTGTTCTGTAAAATGGGTTTTGTAACTGAAGGTAAGTGCTATTGAAATATTTATTAATAAATGGCAAGTATATGTAAATAAATCCGTACCTACGTAAAATCCATGCATATTCCCCGTGAAATATTGTTTCGTCGTATCTGACTATACAACATTGATGAAAGATGTAAAATGGTTGTCTGTGGTTGCGCGCGTTCTACACATTGGTAGTTCTCTGCTCGTTTCAGTTACATCCACTATCACAGAGGAAATTCGCATTCGCAACTTTTCCTCTTCATTTTACGTTTCACCTATTTTGCTTAATGGTTAATATCTACGGATCATCGACCCAACTAAGCGTCGTAATAGCGTTTACGCATCGAAATATCGTCTTTGCTCGTCGATCATAACGTCATTCTTGGCTCCGTAGCGAATATAGATACCTTGTGATGGACCAGTAACCGAGTTATTTATTCACGACCTGGGTTTTGCATCATTTCACGTCAGCATATATCGCAAATTGAGTAGCGTACTGGTGAGAGAGAGATTGGAAACCGGGCATCGAAGGGTGGTGTTGAGGGTAGGAGGCAGAAGGGGTGTGGGCGGGAGAAAGGGTCGGGGGAGATAGAGGGCTTCGTTTGGCAGGCCATTGCCATCCCCTGTGACATTCATCTACACGATACCCTGCAAGCCACCGCGAAGGTGTATGGCAGGGGGTGAAGATCACCAAGCATGCACTACTAACATGCAAACAAGCAACTATAGGGTCTCATGCAACTACATTGTTAGTATCTATAGTATTTAAGGGATTAATACATGCATCATGAACTACAGACTACTCTAAAATATTTCCCCTACCTATCCCTTTGCTATGCTGCCTATTCTGTTATCTTATAGTACGGGGGAAAATGCCATTTTGAATCTATCGGTACGACAATCTATCTCTCTAATCTTATTTATCTCGTCGAATCTAGCATAATACGCTGGTGTCTTTTACATGTGCCTAACATCTTCAGTAAAGCTATCCGATTGAAATTTCTCTATTCCACTCCCTTGCTCAACCTTCCCTCCAAATCACATGCTGTCTCATCAATAGCCTGGACTTGCTCATAACCATCCACTATTGTGCATAGAAATTCTCAGAAAATACAACAAATTGATGTGTTCTTTGCTAATCCTTCCCTTTCCTCTTCTCGACTGCCAAACCCCCGCTGCCTGAAGGCCCTCAACGCAGGAAAACCCCGGCTACCCTAACGCAGCCCCTAATCTTCCCCATCCCTTTCTCCTCCCACACCCAAAAATTCTACAATGATTTGTTAGTGAAGCACCCTAATTTTGAAAATAATTGGACTGATATGAACATTGATGAACTGGATGCATTTATTGGTACATTATTTACTGCAGGTGCTCCTTGCTGTGGAAAATAAAATGGCAAAGAATTGTGGTCAACTGATACTGGCATTCGCAGGACTTTTTTCACAGCATTCATGTCCTGCGCAAGATTTCAACAAATCATGAGATTCGTACGCTTCGATGGCGAAGATACTAGGGCCCAAAGAAAATGACAAATTAGCCTCTAGCCGTTATGTTTGGGATATTTTCGTTGGATATTTCCAAAAAATCTTTATACCGTTTGAATGTGTTACTGTTGATGAACATCTGGTATCGTTCAGAGGAAAGTGTCCATTTAGGCAATATATTACATCCAAACCCGGGAGATATGGGATGCAGCTGATGTCAACACTCCGTATCTCTTCAATTTGCAAGTTTATACCGGGAAATTAACTGGGCAGCGAGCTGAAAAGAACCAAGGGACTAGAGTGGTCAAAGATCTCATTAAGTTGTATAACACTGGCCGCAGTGTGGTCACAACGGACAATTTTTTCACTTCCGTGGAGTTGGCACTCTTTTTAGCATCGAAAAACGTATCTCTTATAGGAACAGTGAGAAAGAACAAGCCGGACACTCCTTATGACTTGAATGGCACTAAAGATCGTGAGACCTTTTCTTCTAAGCTTGCTTTCTTACATAAAGAAGGATTGGCTATGGTCTCGTACATTCCAAAGAAAAATAAAATAGTAATATTGCTAACTTCGCAATACTTAGGTTATAAAATATCCGAGAGTGAATGTGAGAATCCACTGTTGATCATAGAATATAATAGAACAAAAGGAGCTGCAGACAATGCAGACAAACTTATAAGAGAGCATACAGTGTCCCATTGATCGTGTGTCATTTCTGACCTGTAATTTCAGACACTTCCTTTCGAGCCACATGGATAAAATTTGGTACCTGGCTAGAAAAATGTTGTAAGTTTTGTTTAGTCTGAGCAAAGTATTAAAACTTTGACCTTTTAACCCCAGAAATAGGGTCCAAGTTAAAATCCAAGTTTTGCCTTCAATGTTAAAAGTACAAAAAAGAAGCGATGCTTTCGACTAATAGGTTTTGGACACGAAGAACACGATGGAAGAACTATTGAGGTCGAAAATTGCAACCGTGATCCCTGAAAGGTCACAGGGGTTACAAAAATGAATCACCGCTTCAAACTTGTCGAATAATAGGTTTCAAAATGTGCCAAGGTCGATTTTAAGGTCTTCAGATCCCTCTTTTCATCCCTTTACCTCCAAGGGTTACTCTGGGGTCAAAGGTCACAGTGGTTACAAAAGGTGAAATCATGCTAAAAACGTATCGAATCGTAGGTTTCAAAAGGTGCCAACGTCATGGTAAGGTTATTAGATCCCTCTTTTCATCCATTGACCTTCTAGGGTTACTCAGAGGTCAAAGGTCAAAGGGATGGAAAAAGTGAATCCAGGCTACAAACGTATCTAACCATAGGTTTAAAAAGGTGCCAATGTCGATGGAAATTTCATCAGATCCCTTTTGTCATCCCTTGACTTTCAAGGGTTACTCAGGGGTCAAAGGTCAAAATGGTGACAAAAATTGAAATGAGGCTATAAACGTATCTGTAACTATATTTAGAACTCTTTCGGGTATATTTGTTGCTAATAAGTCTAGAATGTTGTTTCCTCTGGTCGGTTCTGTTACTAGCCGTTGCAAAGAATGTGACGTAAAGGTGTTCAACATTGATTCGCAGAGTACCTTATCATTACCTCCTGTTATAAAACTACCCGTATTCCAGTCTATCGAAGGGAGATTGAAGTCTCCGCCAACTATTATTCCCCTATCATTGTTCCGAGAAAGTAATGTACGTATCTCCGACTCTTACCACGCTGTAAACCGTTTCGAATCATATGGAGGAGAATATTTTTACCCTTTCAAACTCGTACTTGAGATTTTATGCTGTAATCAGTGGAAGTGAGACTGTAGCTGGGATTCTGGGCCATATTCAGAACCTCAACTCCGTTCTCATCGTTACGCTGAGAAGTAATACCACCTTTTCAAGTAGAAACTCTACACCAATATGACCCGTTGTGGAGATTTTAGGACTTAAGCAGTAGAAGCGAGACGGCAGTTGCCCCCTTGACATGCCATTGGGGAAGGTGGGGTGAGGGATTACGACTTGAGCGGGTGGTGTTTTCAACGAACCTCCCAGACAGCAGGCGTTCCTCATAGGCATCATTCTCCGCATGTGAGTAGACTGGACTTACTAAATGAAACATCTTCCGCCGAAGAGGCGCGGCCTTCCAAAAACACACACTAAGCAAATATCCACCTTGACTGATCCTTCGCACCTTCTAAGCTACGTGCGTAAAGATTTCAAAGCCACCTGCAGCAATGCGGTGGCCTTGGCAAAGCAGTTACATAGCAGTACTCCCACGAACGATGGAAATCTAGTTTTCTTCGATGTCCGCAATCTCTCTTTACATCAGTTCCGACTAGAGAAGGCGCTTCCTTAACCTCAGAGCTGATCAGGAAATCGTAGGTTAATGAAGATCTTATAAGCACAACTGGAATATTACTAACTGTTTGTGTGGATCAAAATTATTTCAAATCCAACGAGAGCTTCTACAGGCAGAATGGTCTATGTATGGTCTATGAGTCATTGGTCTATGAGGAAGCAGCTTCTGAGGAAGATCTCGAAGAAATCTGGGCGTAGTTCGGGATAACACGAAACTTCAGGCAGGAGTTGTTTATCGTAAGGACTCCTTTACTGACACCATAATTCCTAATGATTCTATCCACTACCATTCCCATAAAATGGCAGCCTTCCATTCGATTTTACACCGCCTATTGTCTATTCCCCTCTCTCCCGATGATTTTATATTGAATTAAAAACAATTAAATGTCTTGCCCGCAATAATGGTAATCCCGATTCCTTGGTGGATAATCTATTAACCCGGCATCGACGTAAACTCGCTATTAATCAATCCACCGCTCTCTCCCCGACCCCGATTACTCCTTCCAAGTGGGTGAAGCTACCTTTTATTCCTGGTCCCTGCTGAAAAATTCCGTAGAAGTTCCTTAAAAGATTTCCTTAGGCCATTCTACAGAAATTCCTTAAAGTATTGAAACACTTTTTTAAGGAATTCCGTAGAACGTTCTACAGAACTTCCCTAGCTTTCTGTACAGATTCCTTACAGCGTTCCGTAGAGATACCCTAGCGTTCTGTACAGATTCCTTACAGCGTTCCGTAGATATTCCCTAGCGTTCTGTACAGATTCCTTAAGGCGTTCCGTAGATATTCCCTAGCTTTCTGTACAGATTCCTTAGAGCAATCTATAGATATTCTACAACGTATTTTATGCATTCCTAAAGGTACATTGGCAATTGTTTACACTATTTTGCTCAGCTTTCTAAATCACGCATTCCTAGCATAATTCCGGGTGATATTTGGGCTGATAGTACATAAGTTATATAAAAAGAATAGAATTAATAAATTAAACACTCATCTATTTACCTCTGTATTTATTATCTGTCATTAATTTTACATTTCCTTGAGGAATTGCACTGTATATATTAATTATAAATAAGTTCTTCAGCCATATTCTCCGTAGTTCATCCACAGAAAGGCCTGAAAGAAGAACAATCCGAAGACTTAAAATTTGTCATAACAACATGTCATATTTCAATCAATTATTATTTAAAGCTGGACCAGTTAACTTCAATTAATTTTCAGTAACTCCTTTACAGTATATTTCAACGGCCTTCCGTCAGTAAGTGGCACACTATCATTACTATGTATAAATATAAAAAGCGCTCAATTTAAAGTTTACAGAAAAAATAAACTCACCTTGTCTCCAGCGCTGTATGTCCAGGGATAACAAAACCTATTGGTCGTAGTCCCAGAACCTCGCGAGAAGGAATAATGACAATGGTCTCATCTACGAAGAAAACGGAACCATTAAGAACACATACCCTAACATAAATGACATTTTCAACGATGTCATAAGTGGACATTTTCTCCTTAATGGTAGTAGATAGTATTAGATTTCAGTTCAAAACTTACCTCCTGGAATGATGATTTTCAAATCACAAAATGTATCCGTTCCTTTCGCGTCGTCGTGACTTAGCGAAAGCCAAAAAACTGGATCAATCCTCACTTTTGTTTTCGAGGTATTCGGTATCCTTACCGTGGCCGCAGCCCACTTGCCTATTGACGTATTTTAACCAATAATTTCTTTTCACTCTTTCACGGTTTTTCACTCAACACGCATTAACAAACAAAACTCCTCGAATTGGTGCACGTCGAAAAGTAAAAACATAAACGACGTACACACGTCAAGGAGAGTCTTCTTGACACAGATCACAAAAAAACTAAGATGGACGCTTCATGCCAACATCCGGTGTTATCCAGAGTCAAATTAAAATCGATATTCAAATTATATTCTCGTGTATTTAATAATTTTTTTCTAACTATGTAGTAATTCCTATTTTAAAATATTTTGATACTTGTTTTTTGTTTTATATCCATATTTTATAAGGCTTAGTTTTTCAAGAAGGGGTTTCAAGTACTTTTGGGAAGGTGGGGGGAGTCATGAGTATCTCATTCCAAACAATTTTAAATTCCAACAAATAAGACAAATTGAATACATTAATGTTATAATTATTAGCAATGTGGTCATTTTACCGATATACTATAGATGATTAGTTGAAACTAAATGATATTTTAGTAGGTTTTGTACCAATAGAAATGTGTTTATATGGAGTTGTTTGGCCATTTTTTTTATAAACACCAATTTGTGCCAATGTTTCGCCTCTTTATTTCGGCTTCTTCAGGGCTATTTAGTACACAATGTCAGTTTTTAAATTTCAATTACTTTTGAACAGACTTAGAATAGAACAGAAAGAAAAAAAAGTTTACAGAACAATATTAATATCTTGTTACAAACCTTTATGTAAACACATTACTATTACTACATAAATAAAGTGGTCAATAAGAATACTTCTATATAAGTACGTTTTGTTTCACAGCAAATTAAATTCATGCTTATTTTCAGCACAATTTGTGAATATGCTAGCTATAGCTTTAATTAGAATTGCAGCTAGGGGTCGGCCACAGGATGTATGAAGTCTTAGAAAGTTTGAGAGATATGCTGCACATGCCAATCAGTTTTTCTGGTCATTATCAGCTACTGAACCCAAATTCAATTTGATAGAGCTCAGGTACTTCATAACAATTGATATAGCCACTACTACTGAGTAGTGTGTTTCATGTATACGAAACAGTTTTTGCTGATACTGCATTCTGGACATAATCTCTTTTTCCCCCTCAAAACTGGTTCTCCTCAAATAACACATTGGGGAATCAAAATCTTATTTGTATTTCGCTCAATGTACCCTAAAATGAATGAGCCTGTAAAATTATTAGGGTTTTCATTGGCCATGAGTTAACTTGGAATGAACTTAACATTGGTGTCTGTAAAAAGCTGCCCAAATCATTGCAGCTTATGAGGAAAATTAAGCCACTGAGACCAAATAATTACTTATATGATGCATACCATGCATATTATCATTCTCACATATTGTATGGCCTTGATCTATGAGGCAACTCAAGAGGTTTTAAAAAATATGTCACTGTCAACCACTTTTTATCATAAGTGGTATTATGAAAATATATGGTGAAAATGTATTTCAAGTGTTGATCAAGATGTGTGGAATGTCTTAGGAAAGCAGGGCTAAGAAGTCACCAATTAAGCTATAGAAAATAATCTTTACATTTCTTTCTTGAAATCTTAAGGAATAATAGTATATCCATTTCAAGAAATGTGGCTTATCGCCAGGTGTTGCAAGCTTAACAAAGTTGCAAATAATTTGCTACAGGAAATGAAAAAATGAATTGCCTCCTGCTTTTCATTATACAAACCTCAGGATTTCTTAAAAATAGTAGCTAAGAATTTAAGTTTCCATCTTCCATCTGAAATAGAATTCTTTCATTATTTTAATGACCAGATCCTATCATCCTCTTGTATGTTTTGTGCTGGAAATGGAATTCAATGTTATGCTATCATCAAATGCAGTGGTCTGTCTCATGTAACTCTATAAATGAAGCATGAGTTTCATGGCCCCTGTGTAGCCTCATAACCATTTATAACTGCTGTTGCTGATTGTAAAGAGTGTTACAGAAGAGGTCAAGCTTCAGGATTACCCTAACTGTTTACCCGCCACTAATCAGAGCTGATGTTTCACCTGTTACAGCTATGAAAAGCTAAAATTCTGAAATCTGGATGAAAACGACTACAACTAACATTGTTGAGGTTGATGGAAAATGTATTTTTGATGAAGCACCAGCTCAATTTAAAAATGTATACCTAATGGATAAGACAGCCTCCATGTCAACTTCATGCTAATGACTTGCATATAGTAAAATACTACACCTAGGTACTTCAAAACAATGAAATATGGAAATTCAATTCAAACATAGATTTTGATGCATTATGATATATAAAGGGAGTAATTCGATGCATGATGCAACACACAAATTTCCTGCTAATGTGGTCATAAACATGCTTTTCAGTGAATAATGTGTATAACATGCATGTAAAAATCCTCCCAGTATTTAACTAAATCTACAGGTTGATGAGATCAGTCACTATAGAAGTGAAAAAAGGAATAAGGTCTGGATGAAGGTAACTGCAGTTAATCCATTGAGTGCTGCCATAGGTATGCATATAGGGAGTGCAAGAAATCATGGAAGGAAAAAACTACACTGCACATTCTTTTGAAGCTCCTATAAGAATACTCCTCTGAGGTGTTCCAAAGGAATATAGTTTTTCCTTAAGTTAAAAAATATCAAGGCTGCTCATCACACTCTATTAACTCTTCACGTAGTATCATTACACACATTTGCCAAGTATTATTTCCATTTTCTATCAAACCTACTTACTTAATCTACCTTAACCACTGAGCCATGCATCTAGATGTATGTAATCTACAACACGATTGATATATACATATATAGCTGACTGGGTTTTGTATACATGAAAAGATTATAATCTTATCATATATGAACATAACCTATACTTATAAATATTTTCATTGTAAGGGTGGTCAAAAATGCCATTCTTCTGAAGATAGTAGGCTTGGAGTGAATGATTGACATAAGTATCATTGCACCAGGATGCACTACAACATGACACAAATCCCTCACATAGCCATAGCAATTATAAACTCAGGATCCAGAGATGCAGAAAAACATGATCAGTATCATATAATTAAGCCCACTCTTCTAGATGTCCCATTATTAAAGTCATCAATGCTATCTATCATTTTAAAGCATCAAAGCTTCATTTTCAATCATAACTTTTGCAGAGTCATATGTCTATTGAAAAAGCAAAGATGCCAACAGTATTTTACATGAACTTATTTTCATATGTCGTCATGAAGAATAGAATTTAAATAATAATATGTTTCAGCGAAGTGGTATTTAACAAGTAATACAACAAAGGAGGCAAAACATAATAATGCAATTGTATTTTGCACAATTGAACAATTAATTGAATCAATATGATTGATTTTGATCTCTTTGCTCATCATCATATTTTGTAAACATATCTATAGATATCTATAAAATGCTATAACAGTAAATGCTTAAGTAAACGCTACATTCTATTGGATTGAATAAATTTGTCAAATACATTTACACGTTAAAATTTTAATGAATTATCGCCATCCTACATCAATTTATATTGTTTACGCTGCGCTCATGAAAACATTCAAAGACAAAGTCAGCGGTCGTAAAAGGATATCTCTCTGTAATGAAGTCGTACAGTTTATATTCCGCGTAAATGTAAGAAAAAGGTGATTACAGAGAAAACGGTAGATATATTTAACAACATATTTTAATTTAATACCCGTTCCCATATCGTGTCACAAAATTGGTTTCCATGATAATCATGATTATTGGTCATTTTAACGCCGTTAGTACCTCAACTTTAAAGTTACGTTCTATTTCATAATTGATTTTATTATTTTTAGTTAAGTGTCATATGCGGTTTCATATATCTATTTTATCATATCACGGGCGTAAATGTCCCGGAACTTAACGTCTCTGATCTCCATATCGTACTTTTCTGAAATGTCTGCTTATTCCTTAAGGATATGGCCGAAAGGGATGCCGGGATGATATTCTGTAGAGGCATCTCGGGCTTCCTACGGAATACTCGGGCAGTGTACGGAACTTTAAACTTGCCTCGCAAAATTTTCCGTAGAATTCCGTAGACCTCACAACTTTCTACAGAAGTCCCTCTGTTCCGTAGAATTTGTTCTGTAGAACTCCGTAGAAAGGGAAAGGTTTCTACAGAAACTCTGTAGAATTCCTTACGTTCCGTAGAAAATGTGTACGGAATTTTTCAGCAGGGGTCTTACTTATAAATTATTTAAATTCCTTCCTAAGAACAAATACAAAATCTGTGTTTATAATTCTATGACTCTTGGCAAATTGTTGTTTAATTGTAAGGACAAGATTGACATTGGCGACAAGAGTGGTGTGTATTTGTTAAACTGTGATACTCCTGGTTGCAACTCCATGTATGTTGGCCAAACTGGAAGGAAACTAAGTGTATGCAAATCAGAACATTTCAATTCGTTTGTTAAAGGAGATAAAAAGTCCATGTTCGCCAACCATCTAATTGACGAAGATCATTCTTCCGAATTTTCACCTAAGCTTTTACATGTATGTGACAGTGGTAAGAAATTGTACTTCTTAGAAAATTTTGAAATTGTATCATATCTAAATGTATGTACATGGCAACCACCTGCTCAATGACCTAATTCCGTCGACCTCTTTTCCCTTGTTCTCCGTTCCGGTTCCCCCACCTCCATCTCCATAGCCTAATGCAGTTTGCCCTTGTTGGTTCCTTCTGGTTTGTCCTCCCTTCCCTTCCCCACCACCTTCTCATTGTTTTTGTTGAAACTCCCCCCCCCCCCCCCTACCCCCTCCTTCCACAATCTTCGGGTATATATTCACGTCCCTCTCCCTCTGTTCTTCACTCCTGAAGTTGAAACGGTCGAGTCATTCAAAATAAATCGTGGAATTAACTAAGTACTTTCTTTTTCACCAAGGGAAAAGTAGCTGATTTCTCGTACATGATCGTCACATTTACCCAGTACTCTTTTGATGAATCCAAGTTTACGATTCGCTTGACCCATTATTCCACGTATGTGTTTTCCCCAGGAAAGATCATGTGTCAGTCTTATTCCAATATATTTAATGGATTCCACGTTTGTTAATTCATCGTTAGTTATTTTGTGTGTGCTAGGAGGAGAGCTATTCTTTCTCCAAAAAATCATTACTACACATTTTTCTAAATTTAATTATAACTGCCATGTATCACACCGTTTTTCAATTGCTTGTAGGTCATCATATAAATATTCTTTATCGTTTGGGCATAGAATTTCCCTGTACACTACTGAGTCATCGGAAATATACGACGCTTACTTTTGACCACCTTATTGATATCATTTGTGTACAGAAGGAACAGGAGTGGACCTAACACACTACCTTGTGGGACACCTGAAGTGACTTCAATTGCCGGGGAGGTAACACCGTCCAAAACAACCCTTTGTACCCGATCATGAAGGAAACCATTCTATCTACATCTACATAATAACTTGCAAGCCACCATAAAGGTGTGAAACCCGAGAGATCTTCACACATATCATTCGCCGGGAAAACACCAGATCTTACATCACCATAAAGGTGTGTGGCAGGGGGTGAACTCTCACCATACATGCACTACATAACATGCATAAAAAAGGATTAGTACTTGTATAAGTACTGTTCAAAACTACGCTATTTAAAATAAAAATAGCAAAGCATACATGCAAGAACATGCCGTTAGTTGGGTTAGCTCTAAGTCCTTATACCAACATGCAGCTACCAATGTTATCTATTGCTACACTCGTATTGGACATATTTACCGATATTCATATCCCTGATAGTACAAGGAAAAAAGGACATTTGAATTTGTCAGTTCGGGAATCAATTTTTATAATTTTGTGATTATGATCCAGTCTACCATAGTAAGTTAGGGTTCGCAAAATATTCTTAACGTCATCACTGAAAATATTATCTTGGAATTTATTTAAGAGATTAAGTCCAAATTTCAACCTGCGATCTGACAATGATTCCCAATTTAATTCATTTAATAGACTGGTTACGCTAATAAGGTTATCATACAACCATGATACCATTAATCCACGATATAATGTCACTGTCTAACCCATAATATTTTAATTTCAAAATTAGTTTACTATGAGACAGCTTGTCCAAAGCTTTCTTGAAATCGAGAAATACTTCATCCACTGGAATATTATTTTCGCTAGAAACTAAAATATCCTGGAAAAAGAGAGCAAGTTGAGTCAGAGCGTGGTTTTCAATTTTTTCATAGCGTTTACACTGAAAATGATAGCTAACCAAATGAGACAACATTAATACCAACGGAATTAATGAGCGAAATAATCATCTCAGAAAAGGGTGATAAATAAACTTCTAAAAAAAACAGATGAACCAATAAGTTCACTGGCCTGGAAGAAATACATGATAGAGTACTTAAATGGCTCGCGGAAGACATTGCACATTAAGTCAGATACCTGCCGCTTGTTTATCAGCGCTATCTGTCTACGTTGCAGCGTCCTCTCGTCGACTTGTCCGCTGGATTCAGAGCGGCTATTGTACACGGGGAGGTGACCGACAGCTGAGGTCATTTGCGCCACTTAGAGGATAGGTGGGTAATTGGGTAACGGTAGGGACATTTCAGGGAATGGAGGTAGTATGTAGAAAAACCCGGCATCAGAATCAGCCTTCTCTATTAATGACAGGTGCAAACGGAGACCTCGGCTTAACGTCCCATCCGACGGACGGAGTACTGAACCCGAAATGCCCTCCACTAGGCACTCACGCGGGGACCGGTATTCCACTGAAAAATCCGCCACTGCCGGCAATCCAACCCGTTGCCTTCGATAATTCCAAGACCATGTTTTCAGTGATGATGTTAAAAATATTTTGCGAACCCCAACTTACTATGGTAGACTGGACCGTAAATACGAAATTAGGAAAATTGATTGCCGAACTGACAGATTCAAATGTCCTTTTTTCCTCGTACTATTAGGGATATGAATAGCGGTAAATACCAATATCCAGTACGAGTGTACCAATGGATAACATTGGTAGCTGCATGCTGGTATAAGGACTTGAAGCTAACCCAACTAACAGCATGTTCTTGCATGTTTGCTATGCTATTTTTATCTTTTTTAAATAGTGAAGTTTAGAACAGTATTTAAATACCAATCCTTTTTTATGCATGATATGTATTGCATGTTTGGTGAGAATTCACCCCCTGCCACACACCTTTATGGTGGCATGCAGGGTATTATTTAGATTTAGATGTTCCCGGATTACGTCACAAATACTGAATTTGAAAATTAGAGTGCCAATAATATTACTGCGAAACATCAGTCAGCCAAAGTTATGAAATGGGACGCGATTAGTAGTTACACAATTGATGAACAATCCAACTGAAGCAACAATTCTGATTAGAACTTATAAAGGTGAAAGACGCAGGTACTACTTCCACGAATACCACTCATTCCGACCGACATGTTGTTCAAACGACTTCACTTTCCAATGCACCTCGCGTTCGCTATGACTATCAAATAAAGCGCAAGGGTAATCTTTGCAGTTGTGCGATCTGAATTTAGAAAAGGATTGCATCTCTCATGGGCAATTATACGTCGCATTCTCCAGAGTCGGTAAACTGTCTGATCTTCATGTTTATGCAGAAAACGGACAAACAAAAATTGTACTATATCCATTAGCTTTGCTTTAAAAATTTCATTTGATGGTAATTTCATTTCCATTTTTGATTCAAAATTTCCTTTTTTCCTCGTATGTATGTACAATTAGGCATATGATTAACGGTAAATATGTCCAGTACGAGTGTAGCAATGGATAACATTGGTAGCTGATTGTTGGTATAAGGACTTGAAGCTAACCCAATTGACAGCATGTTTTTGCATGTCGCTTAGCTATTTTTATGTTTTTTTAATGGTGAAGTTTAGAACAGAATATAAATACTAATCCTTTTTATGCATTATATGCAGTGGATGTTTGGTGAGAATTCACCCCCTGCCACGCACCTTTATGGTGGCTTGCAGGGTATTACGTAGATGTAGATGATGTTTGGTTCACGTACGTAAGGCAGTGGCCATAAAGCATAGTCCAATGGTAACACAAACATCTACCACCGATTCAAATGAATGACTGTATAAGGTGAATGTCGTGGTGTCATTCACTGAGCAAAGGTGACTCAGAATTTTCGAAATTTGAGAGAAAGAGAGAGAGAGGGCAAGACGTTACTTCGATACGTGCCACCCCAAGCGACAGACAGGGCCCCCCCCCCTCACGAGGAGGGGTTGTTCCCCCCAGTGTCCCTGACCCCCACAACACAACGAGGGGACCGCGTGCATGGGACATCATAACCTTCCCTCACATCTGAGAACGAATATTAAAGCAGGAAAAATTAGTGCGACGCTGTTCGTTTACTACACACGTAAAAGATTCTTAGCTCTTCTCTCTCAAAGGAACTGTACCTTGGTAAACACACTGAGAAAAATACCGCCGCGAATTGAAGCAGGCAAAAATAGCAAACTTGATTCCTTGGTAATAAGAAATCGTTTAGTTTCACGTTTCTGGTGTACGCCTAATCACCATCTTTGTTCCTTGCTATGCAATAATACACAATTATTAGTGTACTAGTGTCTTATTGCTTATGGAGTGGACATTCACTTTGAAACTGTTCACGTTTACTGATTACTTAGAACATGCATTGTACGTGAGGGCCTACACCATTCATTTACATGGTCGAAGCACGCATGCAACCAACTGCCGGCGCTTTGCGATTGTCTTCTGTCAGGAGGGACCTCGCGGAAGCCGAGTGAGCGACTTTCCTCTTCTCCAACGGGTTTTCCTTCTCACCTCCTCTCGACATTCGCGACTCACGCTCAAACGAGTTCCGAGCTGAAATTAAACCTGGGGCAAAAAACGAGAACCATAAATTGTGTCGGCGAAAGTTGGCAGCACCATCGCCAGCCGATCAGAGCCGAGGATTTCGATACGGCGCCGAGGAAAAGCAAGAAGAGAATGGGAATGCGCGAGGAAACACTGAGACTTTCAGAGCATGCACTAGAAACTCTCGAAAATCGGAGAATAGAGAGGCACGAGTCCGCGATCAAAAATCAGGAGTTGACGGGCTGTTTGCTTCTGTCGCCCAGTCCGGGGCAGTGGAATACAGAGAGAGAGAGCATAAGGCGAGTGACGTCTGGAAGACTCGCCCAGATAAGACGGTGCCTCGAAGGAGCTCCTGTGATTTCGCGATGATTCCAACGGAGAGGACGAAAAAGTTCTCTAGCGACAGCGGTAATCTTTGATTAAGTCCGTAGGCGGTCCCTCTGCCTTGGTTACATCACTACCCCTAACTCACACTTCATTTCTCAGATCGTTTCATTCCACAGTTTTATTCAGCAGCACGATGCCTTTCACCTTATTGTGGCATAATCACATGCCGCCTTGTGGTGAAACGCGTCTGATGCATGAATAATAAGCGCACCATTCCAGAAATCAATAGCGAGGACTTCATCCCCGTCAAGCCTGATACAGCGAATTGAATTTCATTATTACCTTCCATCGTCGTATAAATAAATCACCCATTCTCGAGGCGGGATCCGAACCCATAGCCTTCAGGTTCGTGGGCCGTTGTGTTTGCGACCAGACTAACGCGGTCAGACCATTTCTTAAAGGGTCAAAGTGCAATGTTGATGGACGGAGCACAATGCATATAATTCCTCTTGTACTGATTCTCACGAGCGTGGCCTACGCAACTGCATTCCGTCGATACCAGAGAACTTTCACAGCGATTGATCCCAAGGTTCCGCGGATTCGTGAAGGGATTTTCGTCCAATGTGAGCGATGCAACGTCGGCGTGAAATATTGCCAGCTACCGATTGCACCGCGAACTTTTGCCGTTCCACTCGGAGTTCGCGAGGACACCGTGGTGTTCCCTCGCCTCGCCGGAGCCGGGCCGGGCCGGAGACACGACGCCCCGGCCTCGTTTGACGCCGGGCCGCGTTTTGAAGTGGTCGAAAAGTAGACTTCTCCGAGGCTCACAATGGAATCGAAATTAAATGTCACGGCGCTGCGTGTAAAAGATGCTGGCGATGTCCTAACCGAAACATTCGAATGGGGAGCTATGAAGGCCAAGAAAGGAGACACCTTTCGATGGGGAATCGACACAGGGTGACCTCGGGGGAATGAGCAGCCCTATTTAGTCTTGTCACTCCCGAGAAAGAGTTCGACACGTGACCGCTTCTGAGGGCGAGGGAATTTTGGATGGGATACCCAGACCGTGACCGACCAGCGATCACAGTGGACGAGTTGAAGTCGCCAGAGCGCAGAGTCGCACGCGCACGGATTCACGAAAGCACGCGACGTTCGAGAACAAATGAAATGGCCACCGCGCACGTGCGTCTGCCACGGCGTTCACGAGGGTGGGTGGGGGGGGGTCCGTTACCTTCGTCGAGCGCCAGCGTCTTGGAGACGAGCGGCTGCTGGCGGTAGTAGAGGGTCCTCCCTTGCGGGCGGGCCGCCTTCCGCGGGCCGCAGCAGCACAGCAGGGAGGAGGGGCAGGACATGTCGGCGGGAGGACGGGATTCGAATCCAGGGGAGAGCACAGCGGCCGGGCGCGCGCCAGTCCCGAGGGAGAGAGAGTGCCCAACTGAATCTCTGCCCCCCCAAGACAACACTCTCTCCCTGCCAACCCCTCCTCTCCCATTGTTGCCCCTCCCCCAACAACAACTACATCGGGGAGGGGAGGGGTGGTGCGGGTCGCCAGAGGCCAATGCCCCTCTCGCCTGACCGGCGAGCCCGGTTCGACTCCCGCCTTCATCGCGATCCTCGAGCCTCCACGGTCGATGCTCCACCTCGATGCCCCCTGCAGCCGGATCGATTGATCGATATTGTCGTTGCCAAGCCGCCGTTCACTTTCATCCCTGCCGACAAGTATGGCGCAGTCATAGGGGGAGGCTGTGTGTCACACTGGCACACTGTGTGTCCACTGCAAGCTAACCCATCGACACTCATGAGTTTGCTTTGACGCAGCCCTACACTCCATTCTCCTCACAGCTAACCTCTCCATTATCTTCGCATTTCTTCTCTTTTACGTCCTTGAACAATTGTTTTCATACAACTCATACGATGCCTGCCTTTTTCCATTCTTCCCTCGACAATTGTCTTCGTCAGACCGTTGTGTGTCATGGTGCGACCCATTGAGTCGCCCCCGTCTTCTTCTGAAGGTTTTTCTCCCCTCTCTTCTTAGAACTTCCTCGTCACTCACTCGGTCGACCCATTTAATCTTCATCATTCTTCTGTTACACCACATTTAGAATGCTCCCACCCTTCTCATTTCCGCTGCTGTCATCGTCCACGCCTCACTTCCACAAAGAAACATGCTCCAAATTTTCCTTCTGATGAATTGTTCCCCTACTTCCCCACTTGTCTTTGCAGCCTTGAGTCGATTCTTTGTTTCCGGTTAATGGGGGCTCCGTTTACTCGGAACCGAAATCTCAATTTTGTGCACGAAATTGTGGGATGGAAACGAAAAAATAATTGTAGTGAAAAAATTAATCTTCTAACCGCAACCATTCACACATAAATCAAAAATTAAAATAAGCAAAAGGTGAAGGCCACCGAAAAAGCTGCTGTGACAACATTGATGTCATTTTCCTCCCGTCCTTGACTTCTTTTAGGGGAAGGGAAGGGAGTGGAGGGGGGTTCTCGGAAGGTCTACTCGCACAGATGCTGTCGCAACTGCTCCTATTGGCAGAGTCAGCTGTGTGTCCCCCGTATTGCGTTGAGGGGAAGTATCTTCGCGGGCTCAGTTGTGATTGGACGAAGTCGATATACGTCAGAGGTTGCACCACGCCCACCTTTCCGAAAGGGTTAAAAACATCAGTTTTTCGCCGCCTATAACTCGAGAAATAACTGATGGATAAAAAACGGAGAAATACGGGTCTTTTTATTTTACAAACTCTATCAGATCCGGCAATAAAACAAATATGGTAAACGACCCTATTCTATCTTCGCCTGCTGTATTCTACTGTTTACTATTTCTTTCTTTCTTTATCCATCGCTGTTCACTTGGCTTCTCAGCTATCAGCACTCTTTGACCTCATTTAGTTTCTGTTCTTCTGGTTTAACATTGGTAATTTACCATTTAATCTCTCCTGCTCAATTCCTTCTCTTTCTATTGATCTTCAGCTGATATCTAGTCATTGTCCTTTCCAGGTTTAATATGCCCGTACGAATCAGCATTATGTCGAGATGGCTTAGTCCTGCAATCCAAACAGGACTATAATCAAAGCGAACGGAAGAGCAGGAATACACAGAACGAGGAGCAAAGCAAGGAATGAATGTATGAGTGGAAGAAGAAGTGGTCCACGCATCGCAAATGATTGCAAATCCAAAACATCTTCGCCGAGAGCTCCTTCCATCGGGGAGATATCAACGGCCGCCGCCGCACACGTCTGCAGGAAGGGTCGCATCTATTGCACCCCCCTCCCCTCCCCCAGGGGGCGGGCAAGAGCGAGAGAGAGGTCACGTGACGGATATGGAGTTCCCACCGTCTGAGAATTATGCCGGATTCAATGTCGGCGACTTTCAAAAGTTAGCATCGAAATAATCAGCGACTTGTCATCGTCTTGCCATCAAAAATGCCCAAAATATCACAAGGCTATCAATGTAGTGTTTTGAGTCGTCGTAATCCTATAAATTAATAATCAGCACCTGAAGGTGCCCGTTTAAATTCAACGAGAGTGAGATGACTCGAATATTACGGCATTACGCACAATATTAAGAAAATTTTAACATCTCTCGTGAATTCGCGATCCTTGTGTTTTGCAGCTATCTGTGGCTCAAGTTCTGTGTCGAAACCATAACTCTAATGTCAACCAAAGTAAACAAGAGTGTATGCCAGTAGTAAAACCTGGGCCTTTACAAAAATGGAAATAACATCCGTAACCTATCAGGCGAGGGTTAGGCGGAGCACAGAGGATAACTTCCCACGGTCATAGTCCACTGGTGGCAGCGAAGGCCACAACGCTTGAGAAGGATACGACCCACCTCCTTGGAAGATATAACTCTCTCCAGTGGATTGCGAGTCCATGAACTGTCTTAACTGCATTGTGGTGGCGTCAATAAACCTCCTACGGATACGTAACAATGCCTTTATTCCTTCCTTAGAGTACATTCTCTCCTTTAACCTACTGCAAATTCAACATATTTAAACCAAATTCCCATGTCCTGTCACATATATTTGCGCTCTCCCCTGTTTATATGAGGCATATTTACGTTACATTTTATTTTTCGACTTACTGCACTCATTTTTGTTACTTTATTCCGGTTCCTCGCCATCTTTGTCCATCTCAGTTGACGACAATTTCGCAAACGATTCAGCCCTCTTCCATATATATCCCTGTTCGGTTCCACTGGAAATATGCGGATGTAATCCGAAAAACATTCACAATTTGAACCCCGCGGAAGCCTTCGTTTAAATGCTCTTACGTTTACCGGAAGCAAACTGAATTGATCCGCGGGTAGCATTAGTAGTAAGCCCGTTTGATTGTGCCGAATGAAATGGCCGAGCTAGCTTCAAGGATTAGCCGCAGTGTCTCATTCCACGTCTTCCAACATCCTCGGAAAAAGCACAATACAGGTTACGAAATCTCTTTTGGACGCAGAGTTTAAGTCGTTTAAGCATCGTTATCATTCGGAGTAACTTGCACAATCTTACAGTAGGATTTTACTCCCATTACAAATAAAGTCGAGATTATTTCTGGACAAGCGCCAGTGACACCTCAGTTATCACGCTAACTACTGAATAGGGTGGTATTCTCAAATAGTTCGAATGCTTCCATGCATGAACATATTTGTAGAAATACTTTGAAATCAATATAGGGAGGAAAATGTTATACTTGTTTTCTTCTAACAACGACGCAATTTACATTTAAAAATTTCATTGATTCTTGTCTTTGATAAAAGTAAGCCAAGATAAAGCAAGTAAGATAAAGTAAGTATACTCGTCAAGAAAACAGTCGTGGACTGCAGGTAGTGGCGTTCGGAAGTGATCTTGGTCTTTTTTTGGGTAATGTAGGAACACAGAAACCTGTGAAGATGCCGTGACTTGGCGACGGGAGGTCGCCAACAATTATAAATCCCGGAGGAGAGGGCAGCAGCTATTCTTCACATGAGTGAAGAAGAGCTCATACTTCACATGCTCATCTTCACATATTTCCATAAAACACTGAGTGTTGCTGAAGCCTGCAACGAATCTTCTAAAGCTACTTGGTGCTCGCAATCTGCTGTTTACAGGGTCAGAAAGGAAGCCTCTCGCGGTGCATTGGTGACTCCATCGAAAACCAAGATGATTAGCAGGCCATACAAGAATGCGAAATCTTCGATTTACGATGGTTTTATAAGATTGGGAGCTAGACGGAAAGTGCCTCAAATGTTCATAAGAAATGTTCAGCCAACTTTGAAAACTAGGCCTTTGACCTTCCTAATTTCAAAAGAACTACGCTTTACCTTTTTTTGAGTGACATTGTTTTCGTGTACGAGCGAAGAAGTAGGCAGAGTCCTAGTAGAGTAGGCAGTCCCAGAGTAGGCAGAGTTTATATAGACTCTGCCTAATGATAGTATATAGTTTAGTTTATCGAAAGGGCCGACATAATTTGTTGGCGTACCCTTTATTTAAGAGAACTTAGAAAATATCGAACTAAACAAAGGACAATTGTATATACTGACGAGACATGGATCAATGTTGGCCAAACAGTGAAAAAGGTTTAAAGTGATATTGAGATTAAAACTCCTCGTCATGGTTTTCTTGCTGGCCTGAACACTGGACTGAGAGCACCCAACTCCCGTGGAGGACGTTCTGCTGTAATTCACGCAGGCACGGAAAATGGTTTTGTTGAAGGTGCGTTGCGCTTCTTTCTTTGCAAGGAAAACACAGCGGAAGAGCACGACGACGTTGACGAGGAGTATTACGAGAGCTGATTCGAAAATTGTCTCCTGTCCAACATACCCAGAGGATCCGTAACTGTTTTGGATGATGCATCCTACCATTCAAGAAAGTTAGAACCCTTACCTACAACGAGTTGGAGGAAAAATGCTATTAAAGAGTGGCTGATTAGTAAACATAAAAGCATTGACGAAGACTGCTTAAAAAGAGACGTGATATATTTAGTCAGCCAAGAGCGGGAAAAGTTCGAGAAGCTGAGGGTTGATGAACTTGCTAAGGCGTATGGATGCTATAGTACTTCGACTCCCACCGTACCACTGTGAACTGAATCCAATGGAAATGGTTTGGGCCCAAGCAAAGCATTGCGTTGGGAAGAATAATTCAACTTTTAATAAGGAAGACGTCGAACGTCTCTTAATGGAGAGCTTCAGCACTGTCCATCAAGAAAATAGGAAAAACTATAATCGTCAAGTGAAGAATGTGAAAGAGGAAATGTGGAAGACAGACAATTTGCAGGATGATATCGACGAGATAATTGTTCGCCTGACATCTTCCTCGTCATCTCCTCCATTAACCGCTTCTTCAGGTGACCCACCCAATCCACATCTAGTTACATGGAGGGAGCTGAAAGCCTTTCGGATTCTTGAGATACCAGGTATGAAGCTATTTTAAAATTTAGTTCCCTCATACGGGAAAGGCAACCCGTTTTCTCTTCAGAGAGGACTGAGGCGTCATCTTGTGGAATTTTGTTACGGTATTCATGGTAACGAATACAATAAAACTTTTAGTCAATTCCATACTTTTTTAATAACCGACCAAGGTTTCGACAAACTTTTGTCTACATTATAAGGTTGACGAAACAGTTTTGCCTCAACAAAGAATTAAAATTGAGCCTGCTGCTTTGCACATTGTTTTTTTAAACTAATTTCTGCAACCCACAAAGCTACCAATGTAGTGAAATCAAGTCAATTCTTGAAGCAAAAGTTCCTGTTTACCGAGTCAAATTATATCCTCTCATGAGAAACAAAATATGCACTGCTGACGTCCGTAATACGATGTTCCATTGTCTATTTAGAAAGGCAGTGAGGACTACTTCCTACTATTTTATCGGGAATGATACTTCTCTTAAGATTGCTCAAGGGAAAAATATGTTGCATTTGCTTATTTAATAGTGAACATTAGGTTGATTGATTATTTCGTGCATCTCTGTAATATTTTTCGATTTTGTTCCAGAAAAACTGTGTTACCATTATTTACTTGATTGCACACTTCACTTTACATGAGATTTCTGGTATGTATATAGTATACACTACCGAAATTTATAAGAACTAGGAATGCTGAACCCAGTCACTTTCAAATATTTGTTAGCGTAATATTTCTTTTAGGTGGCTTTTTTCGAGGATATTTTCATAATTATCTGGAAAAATATGATTAAGTTGATGGGTAGCGCTTGGACAAGGTCAGTGTGTTAGTGTCGTCTAGGAATAAACGTAGGTATTTATCTGTTTTGGAGACAATGGGAAGAAAGGGGACCCATTCCTTTCGGGATTTCTTCCGCGTGTGTCCATTCTGGGGTGACAACAGTTTCGCCAACGTTTCACTTCGCGTCTTCAAGTCTGAAGTGTTTCTGAGCAGATTGTTCATAGCAATACCGTCTTGGCGAAACTGTTGTCACCCCAGAAAGGACACACGTGGAAGAAGTCCCGAAAGGAATGGGTCCTCAAACCAGACACTCCGCGGAAGACTCAATAAGGGAAGAAAGGGGGTTCCTGAAGTTATCTTTCTTTCTTTCAACAACATTGATTTAAGTGAGGATTTTCATCACGTTGAAAATGCATTTGGTGATTCCCGCGTCGGCGTGGTCTTCGGGGAGTTTCATGATGCAGAACACGCGGCTCAGAGGAAGTCACTCTGGAAGAAGAATAGTGGAAATTGCCTTTTTTTCAAGCAGATCGCAGTGCTCGAGTGCCATAGTCCGCTGAACTGACGATTTTCGGACAAGCGATAGAAACATAACAGTTTGAATTCGTAAATTGCACCTGACGATGGCGCAGGAAGGTGCCAATGATAGCACAGAAGCGCTGAAACTAGTTTTTCCGTCAATAAATTTACGAGTGGAAATATCTATTGTTATTTTTCTCTGTCACAATGGATTTCCACGTAGTTAAGTCTGAATCCTTGGAACTTATGGAGGCCATGCTTGAAAAACGGGAGGGGCTAAGGTCAGTGATTACGTTGAATTTCAAAATGTGCCAATTTAAGTCAGTGGTATGGATTCAGTCGAAGAGCAGGAATTTTTTGCATTTCTGAAATTAACAAATATGGAGAGAGACGCTTCAGGAAAGACCAGAGTAGATCAAGTAGGCTGCCCACTTGGGAAGGAGGAACGTAGAAAACGGTTGACGGTATCTAATTTCGGTAGCGTATGTCCTCCGACGAAAAACAACCGGGTTGGCCACCTTAGTAAGCAAAATGTTACACAGTGAAATCAAAACTGCAGTCATGCAATACGGACAATACGATGAAAAACGCGTTATAAAATAACTGCGGCAGCAGGAAGGTGTAGATGTTATTATTACTCTTTACTCTTTATTATTATTATTATAAGTATTCTACCAGTGATGGTACGTTTAAATGGACATGTGATTCTACCCACCCCTTTAAATTTCACAAAATGTCCCTCTTCAGCCCCTCATACCTCCTGCCACCCATCATTCCATCCAGGTTCTTCTCCTCCCTCTTCCCCGCTTACCCAACGCTCTTCCCTCAATCACCTCCTTCAAAACACCATCCCCTTTTATTACCTTTTCCATCCACACCTTCTGCTTTCTCCTAATTTCATCTATCAAATTTCTTTCCCCTCCTACCAATAGTAGCACTTCATCGTTCGTCTTCCTTTCGACCCACTTTATCTTCTCCATCTTTCTCCACACCCACATCTCAAAAACCCTAACTCTGTTTTCATCTTCTCATCGCAAAGCCCACATTTCCGCCCCATATAGTGCAACGCTCCATATTAAACTTTTCACTAGTCTTTTCGTCACTTCCCTACTCAACGTCATTATTTCACGCCTACGAGTAAAAGCTTCTTTTGCCAATGCGATTCTCCTTCTCACTTCAATGCTGCTGTACCCTTTTTCTTCCAACACACTTCCTATAAGATACCTAAATTGCTCTACCTGCTCTAGCTTCTGGCCTCCTACTTTTATAGTTATGCTGGCCCTTTTTGTTCTTGAAAACCGCATTACTTTCGTTTTCTTCTGGTTTATCTTCATCCCGTATCTTTCGCACTGTCCCTGCAACGCATCCAGTTTTTTTTGCAAGCCACGGGCTGACTGGCTGACTAGCGCTTGGTCATCCGCAAACCTCACTGATTTTATCAATTTCCCCCCAACCTTACTTAACACCAGCCTCCACCTCATCCCAAGCCTATCTCACCATTTCCTTTGAGTATATGTTGAAAAGTACCGGCGATAAAGGACAGCCCTGCCAACTCCCCTCCCTATTGTGGCCCAATCCGATTCTCCATCGGCTACTCCCACTTGCGCCATCTGCGCCATGCATAAATTCCGGATCAGTCTCCTGTCTCTTCAGTCTACTCCTATCTTCCGCAATATTTCCATTAACTTGTCCCACCTCACTCTGTCGAATGCCTTTTCGAAATCAACAAAGCACGCGAATACGTCCTGATTGTATTCTAGATTCCTTTCCACTAGTATCCTCATCACTGCAATCGCATCCCGAGTGGCCCTCCCCTTCCGAAATCCAAATGATCCTCGCCTAGGAATTCGTTTGCTCTCTTTTCCATTCTCCTATTGATGATTCTAAGCACTGGTGTCGATGTACTATGGAAGAAAAAATTTTCCCAACGAATTGAGCGCCACCACTATCGCTCGGAGAGAAAATCAAATTCCTTTCTGATGGAACATTAGACTTAGATCTCAGTCACCACGGGGGAATTTCAAACAGAGTAAGGTGATGGACTCATCGCCCGAGTAGGTGACGGAATACAAGGTGCTTGCCTGCCCCGAAATGTAAACCGGCTGGCATCCAGAACGGACGTATATTATTCCGTGCATGCATTTTAAACGTTGTATTTAACTATCTCGTTCTCGCCAAACTTAACATTATCCGTCTTTCCTGTATTTTTTTTATTTAGGCTTCGTTCCTTCTCCCAGAGTCTGGAAAGATCCTGGGATTCTCCCGGCGTGTCCGCCTCTTCGCTCTCTTTCACTCCTTTGAAAAAGTTCTTCTTTTGAAAGAAAACATTTGTTGAAAGAAAAAACGAACTTCGATATTTTCCACGACCATATAAACCATGAAACCGTTCCGTTAATGTCAGTGAGGATTGGTCGAGCTGTAATGTAACTGACTGGAAATACGAATTTTTCAATTTGAGACCTGGCGATGGTGAATGATTTTCGTTCACCATTTTTTATTTTAGGAAAACCCTGCATACATATTTTATATTTATACCGAAGATACATTAAAGGAATGTTATGCTATTGTTAACATCGAACCTTCTTTTCTTTCGCCGTGCATACCTATGTGTTGTCGTTCCAGGGAATTTGGAACTGATCTCATGATAGGTGGATGGTTCTATCTTCTACTGCTGCAGTTGCTTTCAGAAAGGTAGCCGTATTTCGCCGCTTCAAGAAAAATTATCGGGGATAGCAGATAAAGAAATCCTTTTTTATGTCCAGCTCTTTGTCTGCTGGTCTAACGGCTTCCTGAAAAATGTCCGCCCTCCCTGAGCTGATTTGAGCAAGAATAGTATTTCACCTAACTTGCCTGGGATTATTGCTGTCTTTCTATTTGCTTTTCGAATACTGCCAGCTATCGTGCATAGTATCCACATGTTAGCGTCATAAATTATTGAGTAGAAAGACCTTCATTCGTTCATTCATCCACATAGGCCATGCGATGTACAATATTCAAGCCGCATGATGACGCTTTCAAGCCTACAACGTAATGATAATGGGTTTCCAACTTTCTTTTCGTTTTCCAGTGTTACGAATTTTTGATAATTTTAAAATACATCGCTGGATAAATCGAAGTCTTAACTCAATCTGAATTTTTGTATGCAAATTTTTTTGTTGTCTTATGCAACTAATCAGCTCAAACATTTTCAAGATAATTATTTTTCAATGATTTTTCACTGCATGTTTTTAATTAAGTACTCGTTATGGAATATTTCACTGAATCATCTTCTACGGTAAAAATATTCTTTGGTCACTAAAGTGTCACCAAAACAGACTCAGATATCCGGAATCAACGGAATTTCTTTTGTGACTTTTTCATCATGCGATGATGATGATCACACAGTCGAAGCAAAGTCGTCTTCTGCGCAATTCTCTCCAAAGGTAACAAAATCCCATTAGATCCCAAAGCTATATTATAGACTAGTGGACTAATCATATATTTTGCAAGTAATGGGTAAATGTAGAACATGTGACCACCAGAATAAACGGCAAATTCTTCCAACACCAAAGCCAGAAGTAGTTCCACAATATTTGTGGTCTAAAATGGGTTTAAGTATCTATAAAGCTAAAATTTAGCGAACGATTTCTTGTAGCGTAGAAAAAACTAAGGAAGAGCGTATCGGCCAAATAAGTAAAATTACCGATTCAAATACAGCTCAATATTGAATATGTTACTAGGGAACACTTTTGCTCGAGGTATTTGTTTCCAAAAGGTGTCCAGGCATTTTGACTCAAAAGTGAAAATAGAAGTTGAAGAGAGTGTTTTCAGAATTTTTGTGACTTGATCATAGTCGGGGAAGCAATTATGCAATACATATGATCAGTATTTGGACCAATAACTTATCCCGAGCGTGAACAACAATAATTTCCTTTTATTCATTAAGTATTGGGCAGGGCAAACCAATATTTCTGTTTTAGAAGAACGATGATTTCAGCCAACCAACATGCATAAGTCGAAGCAAAGTTACCAGAGTGCATTCAAGTAACACCACCAACGTCACTCCGATTTCAGAAAGAAGCCGTATGACATTTAATTTTATGCGTCCGTCAAAATATAATTTTCTTCCACCCATAATTCTTCATACTTTATGCATAAGAAACGAGACTTTACCTATCGAAATGATATCATTTAAATCTATACCGTACTTCATTAACAGCGTTTGGTCCCAGTGTTCAGCCAGTATACGCGTGGCTTCCCTCTGGACTCTATAGAAAAAGACAAGTTTTGTAATGAAAAGCAAGTTGTATGCACTGACGACTTAATGAAAACCAAATGGAACAAAGGGCTCCGCCAAGCAGAAGTGAAGCCGACGCCATGAATGGTGTATTGAGCATAAGTTTGTATTCTCGTACAAAATGCATATGAGGAATAATATGCCACTGTTCGGGACGCCAGCTCGATTAAATCTCGGGGCAGGAAAGCTTTCGGTCTTCCGTCACATACTGGGGCGATGAGTCCATCACCATGCCGTGTTTGAACTTCCCTCATGGTGGCCGACACCAAAGCATAATGTACCGTCAGAGGAATGCAACAAAGGAATGCTATTTTCTCTCCGAGCAATAGTGGCGGCCTAGCATTTGTTGGGAAACTTTTTTCTCCTACAGTACTTCCTTGCGGCTTCTTCATTGGTCCCGATTTACCTTTCCTGATAGCCTCTCCCCACGGCCTTATTAGCCGCGAAGGGCTTGTTGTAATAAAATGCCCTTACTCAGTGAGATATGATCTTAGAAGAAGCAATAAGTAAGAGGAAAATTAAGTGTTTAACAGCAGAGTGATGTTTCAACAAAAACCAGGCAATTGGAAGATCAGGTAAGACTTTTTTGCCCGGAGAGGTGTCAGGGTGGCTTTAATTACAGTCCGATGATGAGCTTCACCGGAGGATTATGATATTTAATCACAAGCCATATATCGTGAGGGATATTTAGGAAAATGGGTTTTAAATAAGGTTAAGAATAAATCTTTTGGCGCAAAACTGTACAGTGCTTACATATCGCGTCCCTGCCATGTCTCTACTTAGAAATGCAAAATAAATTTCGAACATCTCGCCTTTCTACTGCCGTGAAAAAATAATAATGCAGCATGAATTTCCTATATCTTCATTCTATTTCAGGTACAATGGTAACTGCATATTACCAGACGCAGTTATTGCTTGTTTTCGTTGTTCACAGAAATATCTCCATTCATCAAGACAATAGAAATAGAGGGAGATGACGACTTGTGGGAAAAAATGAAGGCACTAATGCCTTTTACCCGAGCTGAAACTACTGAAGATATTTACAGTCATTCATATCCCTAATTTTATGAGGAAAGAAAGACGCTTTTTAATCAGTCGGTCTGGCAATCAATTTCTCAAATGTTATGATTATGGTCCAGTCCAGCACAGTAAATCTGAGTTCGCAAAAATGTTTAACGCCAGCAGTGAAAATATTATCTTGGAATTTAGTTGGGGGTTAAGATTAAAGTTGGGCCTCGGAGCTCGGGAAAGGGTCGAGGATTAGGACCTTTCCCGAGGTGGGACACAACCTTCTGGTGACTACCTGAGACACGGTCCCAGATCATCACTTTTAACCAGAATAAATCATCCGACGATAATCCTCTCCCCGAGCGAAGGAACGAGTCGAGACGAGAGAGGACGGGGAGGCGCAGTACTATTGGGGAAGTCACGATCACTTCTCTCTTCCAGCACACGTGAGGCTTTCGCTCGAAGACAACAGAGAGCGATCAATAGTCACTCTGCATCCGGATGGATTGGGCTCTACCAAGCACGGAAGAGTGATTCGCACGCACTCAAAAGGCAGAATTAATTCTGGCATCCCAGTCGGTGCCATTGGAACAAAGGATGAATTCGACAGAGTCGCGGTTGCCGGGGCAACGGATCCTGATCCGTCTCATTCCACCCCAACGGAAATTTGGCGAATGAATAAGTGATGCCTGGACCACCCGAGAGCGGAAACGCGAAGAGGACACACCGCCGCTCCAGAAACTACCCTGCGTTGCCAAGATGGCGAGGAGCGACAAGTGAAGGTCACCTCCCGCTCGAAACTTATGCCTCGTCTACACTAAAGTCCGAAGACTAGAGAATCCAAATGCCAAATTAATTAAGGAGAAGCGATATCTCCGAGACCTGTTTTTCGATTGTCAAGGCAATCATCATCAACGTGGAGAAACAGGAGAGTCGGGAGCCAAGCGGAGAGTGAGTGCGGGACGCGATTGACATTTGTCGGTCGGTGACGTCACGCGCTAGGGGGGTCGTGTGCATTGGAGGAAGGTGGGGGCGCTGACGTCAGAGTCCTCGTGATGATGAGTGTTCCTGGGTGATTGCGACTGACCGTGAGCGGAAGATTCCCGAGGATTGGAGATTCGTGCTTAATTTTACATGTTTCGTGAGGTCTATTTCAGGTGTGAAAGAGTTTGCTGCTTATGATCCCTGGTTCACTGTTTAATATTTTATTCCTGTTCAAGTGAATAAATACGTTTTCGTAAGTGTCTAACTTATGGTTTTCTGTGGCTTTCAATAAAGTGAGATCTGTGGAAGTGATTTGGTGGCCTGATTCAAATGTCATCGTCTACACAAGATGGTTGCCTTTAAATATAGATCATAGTTAACCGTGGCCGTCCAGATGATACGCCTTTAGTTTAAGACAGGGTATATTAAACGAACACCACTCCCTAGTTAGCACCATCCACTTTTACGTTAGTTACCTAAAAATACCGTTTTGTTCTGGGAAATGAGGTAGCATGGGAATGTACTGAGAATGTGTACGGACTGGATAATTCACAATTGAACTCGAAATTTTAATTTGACGTATGAAAGGAGGTTAGGGGGAAATGGAAGAAGAGAATGAAAGAATGAATCGCGATATCGTATATTCGGTCATCATTGACAGCGCACGACATTAGCCCTCTGAATTCTCTCACAAACCAAGTTGTATTTAACCACGGTTAAACTTTACCACACTATCAAAGACTTTACCAAAGAATCGTGATTATGGAAACGTTCGAATTGTAGGGTACATAATAATTTGGACGAAGGATGAATTCTAAAGAGATGTATCGTCCAAATAGTCTTTAGTATGGATAAAATTCAATTCAAATAAAACCTAAGCGATGAAGTAGTGAGTGCATTCAATGAGATACTAGAAATGGATAGTTCACCATTAGTAATGGAAAACACAATTTACAACATGTTACCTGGAATAATATATTTTTGATTAGGAATTGTATTTCAGCAATAGACCTTTTACGAACATGAGGGATCACCCCTTCTTGTAAATCGGATTTGAAACATTGTGAAGTGTATGAAACTCACACGACAGCATAGAGGGGACAGAGTGATTGAAACGGTACTGCTACACATGAAATCTACTTGGCGACTAATTTTAATGAATAACGTACATACATTGCCAATGTCATGTTTTCATAGGTCTGTTGTTATGATCGTATATTTACGACGCAATGAATTTCAAATGGAGTAAAACATTCCATGGAGTGAACGGGAGGACACAATCCGTCACTGCCACTGTTTATTTAAAAAAACATTCGCACATAGCGCAACGAAGTTTCTTTCGTACCTTTACAACTTATTTCATTTTATTGACGGCCTACGTCAATTTAAACGTTACTTCTGTCCTCATAAGAAAACAGCCACATTCGTACAGCATGCAAATGCATCCAGATGATTTTTTAACAGGATAATTTCATTGAAAACATAGACTTTCTTATTTACGTTGAAAAAACAGATGTAGTCCAGCAACTAAATGCATCAAATGTCCATATCTATTTTCGATATATGCAAGCATTAATTTTTCATGTGGAAATTTGATGTATTTTAGAAGAAATTTAAATGACCGCCATATTCACGGTTCGCTCACTTCAATAGTTAATTGACATCCTACGTCAATGTAAACGATATTCATGTTTTAATACGAAACCAGCTGCATTCGTAGGCCATAAAAATGCATCCATTTCACTTTTTAACTGTATAATTTCATTGAAAATATCGTATTTTTTAATTGAATGGAAAATACAGATTAATTCCAGCAAAAAACACAACATTTTTATATGTATTTCTGATGCATTACGGCTGTAATACAGTTAATTATGCATACCTATGTACTTATAGGTTCAGTGGCTGACAGGTATGCGGGGCAATCCGGGTTATCTGGGTCCGAATGAGGGTTCGTGTCCAAAAATTTTGGATTTCCAAGACTAAAAAACTGCGGGTTTAGGCTAATTCTTTGGTAAAAAAGACCGTGAACTTTGAACAGACCGTGGTTCTATTAGTAAGAGGTTTATGGAGGTCATTACGGGCCTAGATTGAAATTCCGACCCAATGGGGGGCGAAGGGGGCTATAGACCCCTTAGTCCCCCTCCATAGTATATATATATGGAAAATATATACTGTATATATACATGGAAAATATATGATTTTTCCATATGCATAACCAAATGCGTAGTGGGACGTTAATGAATGGGGTCGTTTACCATATTCTTTTTATCGCCGAGTCTGATAGAGTTTGTAAAATAAAAAGACGCGTATTATTCCGTTTTTTGATCCGTCAATTATTTATCGAGTTGTAAGCGTCGAAAAACTGATGTTTTTAACCCTTTCGGAAAAGTGGGCGTGGTGCAACCTCTGACGTATTTCGACTTCGTCAAAACACAACTGAGCCCGCGAAGCTACTTCGTCTTATCGTAATGGGGGGGACACAGCTGACTCTGCCAATGGGAGCAGTTGCGACAGCATCTGTGCGAACAGACCTTCCGAGAACCCCCCTCCACTCCCTTCCCTTCCCATAAGAGCAGTCAAGGACGGGAGGAAAATGACGTCAATGTTATCAAAGCAGCTTTTTCGGTGGGCGTCACCCTTTGGTTATTTTAATTTTCGATTTACGAGTGGTTCGATTTGTGGTTAGAAGATTAGTTTTTTCACTAAAATTCTTTTTTTGTTTCAATCTGACAGTTTCGTGTACAAAATTGCGATTTCGGCTACAAGTAAACGCCTCCATTCTCATTAGAAATTTTAAATTGAAGACGAAGCTGTTCGCATGCTTCTAATGTTGCATAATTACGGAGAAAACCCGGATTCTTAAATTTGCTAGAAATAGTTAAACGCATATAAGTAAATCATTTGAAACTCAAAGGACATCATGAGAAAAGTACATTTCATATTCTATCGAAGATCCCTTTCATTTGTTCATTTCATGTTGTTGTGACAACCGCCAGAGCGACGCTGCCCTCTGCGACTCGAAAAAATTGTGAAAATTTTCATTCTCACTGCAAAGGGATGCCACAAAAGTAATTATTAAAAAAAAGTCTGTTACCTGCATTGAATAAAAGAGTGAATTATCTACACGCTTATATGTTTTATATCGCTTCTTCCATTTTTTTGAGATTTAGAGCCTTCAACTTGAGTCTTTCCGCGTGGACTGTATAAACAAAACATGCTTTTTGGTCATAATCTATTGAAAGCACTCCAGCGTAAGGTTTGTTACAATAAATGAACAACAGCGATCAACGGAATGAACTAACTTGACGGCCAGTCATATTACAGATTTCTCATGGAGTTTGCCCCCCCTTCCCCCCCCCCACCTCAATTCAGCGTGTTGTTGTGGCGCTGCATGGATTAGACTAGAGGCGGAAAACAATCGATAGATAGTTATCGATAGTTCGTCTTCCTACTATCGATAGTTTCCGATAGTTAAAAAATTTTCCAACTCATTTATGAAGTTGTAAGAAAATTTACTTTTTCGATGGGTCTGGCTAGTAACAGTAAATAAAGAGGGAAATGACTTACATCAAAGTCGTATATGAAATGAATGGTGGAGGCTGATACTTCGTGGAAATCCATTGTAGGACATGAATTAAAATTACTTTGCAACTATTCCACATAAAAATTTATTTCGAAAGAGTCAACATGTTTCACTGCACTGCAGCATCATCAGGACTAACATGGAAGTTAAACATGCCACAGGATATATATAGTCACGTAAGGGTATTTCAGTTGCTCTTCAAGTGAGGCAAACTCACGGCCATTCACATACATAAAGTGAATATTGTCACCCGCCACCCCCACCCTCCTTACGTGACTATATATATCCTGTGGCATGTTTAACTTCCATGTTAGTCCTGACGATGCTGCAGTGCAGTGAAACATGTTGACTCGTTCGAAATAAATTTTTATGTGGAATAGTTGCAAAGTATCTTTAATTCATGTCCTAAAGTCCAACACATTTCCCAAGTACTCTTTTTATAAATCCTAGCTTTCTCTTCGCTCGGCCGCATATTTCCCGGATAAGTCTACCCCACGATAAATCTTTAGTGATTGTCACACCTAAATATCTTACGGTTTCAACGTTTTCGATCTTCGTGTTGTTAATTCTATAGGATCGCTCTATCGAATTATTCCTCCTCCAAAAATTGGTAGCTACACACTTTTTAAGGTTGAGTTCTAACTGCCATTTGTCGCACCACTCTTGAATTACATCTAAGTCTAAGGTTACTACTAACTACGGTACCCAAATCGTTTATGTATAAAAGAAATAGAAGCGGACCTACTACGCTACCCTGGGGAACTCCCGATGTGACTTCGATTGTGTCCGACATGATACCATCTATGACAACCCTCTGCTCTCGCCCACTTAAGAATTCTTTTACCCAACATACAACGTCTTTATTTATACCAAAACTCTCTAACTTCAAGATTAATTTGTCATGAGGAACTTTATCGAAAGCCTTTTTAAAATCTAAAAATATCGCATCAACTTCAGTACTGCTTTCGCCGTGGACTAAAATATCGTGTACGAATAAAGCTAATTGTGTCTCGCAAGATCTACCTTTCCGGAACCCATGCTGGCTGTTTATGAGTAATCCCTGACTATCCAAATGCCCCATGATCGAACTGACTACTATGTGCTCAAATATCTTAAAAGAGATTAACGTGAGTGAAATGGGTCTGTAGTTACTAGGTTCTTCCCTATCACCGCTTTTAAATATAGGTGTAATGTTAGCTACTTTCCAATCCTTGGGTACTGTGTGGTTCTTTAGTGTTTTATTGAATATTATTTCTAGATAGGGGGCTATTTCAGAAGCTAATGTTTTATAAACTCTGGAAGGAATTTGATCGGGACCTGGTGCTTTGTTTTTACTTATGCTTTTTAACTGCTGCTCTATTCCGCGACATGAAATGTTTATTTCGGGCATTTGCTCACTGAAAGTGTTCGGCGGTGGTTCCACTGCGTTTTGTGACGATGAGTTGAATACACTTTGGAAGAAGGTGTTTAAAATGTTGGCTTTTTCTACACTGCTGGTGACTCTGATTCCTTTATCATTTTTAAGTGTGTGCACTGTGGACTTATTTCCCTGAAGCTCTCTCACATATGACCAAAACGCTTTAGGATTTCTATCTAAATATTCTCCTAACATCTTGCTCTTGAAATGTGATAACGCTTGCCGACATGATTTCCTTGCTAATGCTCTCGATCTTTTATAGTTTTGAACTAGCTCATTTTTTTTCCTCTACCGATAGACCTCGTCCTGCATTTTTCATCTTAGCGTGGCATACCCTTTGTCGCTTTAGTGATTTCCTAACCTCCGCGTTATACCACCTTGGCTCTGTATTATCACTAATATATTTACTTGGTATGTATTTATGAACTGCGTTACGGGTGACCTCAAGAAATTCTCTCCACGAATCCTCTGTATTTAATCCTTCGCTTTGTTCGCTAAATACATTAAACGCTTCCCTTAATTCCTCTTTCATACCGTCGTAATTTGCCTTGCCAAATAAGTATACCCTACTCCTTGGATTGTCTTTCAACGCCTACAATAAATTTCGCATACACTATTTTATGATCACTAATTCCTGTGTCTGTAACTGTATTTAGAACTCTCTCGGGTATATTTGTTGCTAATAAGTCTAGAATGTTGTTTCCCTTGGTCGGTTCTGTTACTAGCTGTTGTAAAGAATGTGACGTAAAGGTGTTCAACAGTGATTCGCAATGTTCCTTATCCTTACCTCCTGTTATGAAACTACACGTATTCCAATCTATCGAAGGGAGATTGAAATCTCCGCCTACCTTATTCCTCTATCCTCGTTCGGAGAAAGGAATGTGGCTTTCTCTGACTCTAGTTCCATTATAGAGTTGACGTCTGCGTCCGGTGGCCTGTAATATGCACCTACATATATCTTTTTTGCGTTACTACTTTTACTTTTAACGGAACACCAAATACTTTCTACGATTTCGCAAGGTCCCTTTGCTGGGTAAATTGTACTTAGGGTCTAAACATTTTGGCAGGGGGAAACGGTCGTATGTGCTATTGCTAACGGTCGAACTATTGTTTATTCTAACGTTTTCGTGAGTTTTCGTGAGCTCTACGGTATCTATCGGTGTAAAATAGGGAAGATATTTAAGGCACCCGCCCAATTTCCGGGGAGAAAGGCCCGTCATCATAATTAGTGATCAATCCTCAGATTGGATTGACGCAGCTCTCCACTGAGTTCTCCTATCGGCTAATCTCTTCACATTTGCGTAGTTCTTCTCTTTCACATCCTTTAAAGAAAGGCCCCATCAGCCCAAAACGTTGTCGGGAACCCGCCAAAAGGAAGTTTAACCCGCCAGCAGAGCCAACCAACCCGCCCAATTGGCGGGAACCCGCCCGATCTGGCATCACCGCAAGGCAGCTAGGAAAAGTGGGCCTGGCCCCGCGAAATCCGGGCAGAGCCACCCCACTCCCACACCCACCCAACAGCCAGGCCCTTCCCTACATGCGACCGATGAGTCAGACTGGATGAGTACTCGCGACGAGGGGAGCACAGTGATTTCGGTCGATGTCGAGAGAGGAGAAGCTACAGCGGGAGGAGAAGCGACCGACAGAGCACAGACATTGCAAACTGTGCTGAATCAATGCACCATTTCCATGCTAATCTTCTTTGGTTGCTCCTCATGCCCAAAAAGCCTGTGAATCAGTTGAATGCTTAAATGCTTAATTGAGGCGAGAGATCTATTTTTTTGCTGTTGCCAGTGTTAAGTTAGTGTTTAGCGCCAGCCCTTGTTTCACAGCCAATTTACCGACTGTGATTGTGAGTATTGTGGCTCCCACGAATAGATTGTTTGTAAGAAAGGAACTATTGGGGAACTTGTTTTTCCTAGGGTCGCCCCCCTAATCGGCCGTCGCGCCCCTGAGGATCCACCCGACCCGAGAGTGGCTCCCTTTCTACCCCCTCTCCCCCCAGGGGAGGCTTTTGCTTTTGGTAACCCTCCTTTTTCACCGCATCTCTCCAGACCAAACAAAATCGCCTGCGCTCCCTACCCAACATCCGCTCCCCTGCCCATCTTTTACAGTCCCTTGAGGCCGTTTTACACGGTCGTTGATACTGCGCAGGCTGTTGCGAGAACACTTGCGCAAGACATGTATTGCGACGTGTAAAGCGACGACTTGCGAGGACAGGCAGCGCCACTGCGCGAACACTTGCGAGCAAATGATGCGAGCGATAATCTGATGCATGCGTTCGCGCTAGTTTGAAGTTTATTTCTCTCACTAGATGGTGCAGATGTAGCGGCAACGAACTGCCTTGGGAATTCTAGCAATTAAATAGGTTGTTGATGATTGAGTTGGGTGTTTTTGTTTGTACTCAACTCCTTAGGTAGCGAATAAAGTGCAATAATGATGAGCTGGGCGATTGATGACTTATCCCGTGGTTGACCACGTGATTAATCATTAATCACGTGGAAGCTTAAATTTCGTGCGTAAAGAAAGAACTCGTTACCTTGGCCCACAGCTCATCGTTCGTGGCACAAATTTTGGGTTAAGTATACGGACTAAGATCTCCACTGTTATGTTTAGACTACTTATGGCTTAAAACATATTTTAAAGTGGTGGTAATTTATCGCATCTTTCACGTCCAATTAATTGCTGCTTATCAGATGTTGACGCTATGCGATATATCGACGGTATTACCGCTACTGCATTGTCTTTTATTGTCACTGACATAATGCACCGACGCTGCACCATTGTAAAGCTGTCAAGCAAGCGTCCTCGCAATTTCCTACGTCACAGACTTCCGCAGACGACTGCTCAAACGGAATCAACATCAACTTGCGCAGTTTCAATGACCGTGGTGTGAAACGGCCATTGCAGTGGCAGCATCGAGGCCCGTGGTCGTCACGACAATATGTAAACATTACCGTTGGTTCCCGTTTCTTCACTTCCAGGGGGGGTTATTTTGTAATCTCACCTTTTTAATGACTCTTTGCGGGAAGGCGGGAGATCCGTTTCGCTCTCTTAATGATCGGCTCACGAACGGATCGTGAATTGTTGAAGCTTCTGTCGTTGAATAAACAAACAAGTGCCTGGCAACGGCAACCGCTTTCTTCAAAAATGGAGGAATACGGTGAAGGTGAGTGAAAAATTGTTTGTCCATATCATTTTAATTATTCGGATGGCCTGTCAAGATAATTCAGGTCCGATAATTTCCTTCATACCAATATTGGAATTTGCATTTGTTTCTCGCTACATTTTACGTTAATAGTGTTTCATCATTTTTCATTTTCTCAATAGTGTTCCATTCAAGAAATCATTTGTTGATAAGATACAATTCGTGATTTAAGAAAGTTTAAGTTCTTCACGTTGTGCAAATTCCAAAAATACAATTAAAAATCGATTGTATCTTTCTCGTTCTTGCCTTTTTTTCCAACTCAAGCTTCTAGTGGAAACGATGGTGGCTCCATGCCACGTTATTAATGTAGATGAGACGGGAACTAATGTCAGGCGGAGATAATGAAACGGATCAAGAGTCGAAAGATACGGATCAGAGCGGATGAATCGTCTGAAAGACCAGCACATGACCGGCAGTTCACCGCTTGAGATCCGTAGATGATCACGCCGCCTGGGTGGCGGAGTTTAACTACGAAAAGGTGACATTGTATGACGTATTCTCACTAAAGTGAGATTACAAAATAACCCCCCAGGTTGTAGTTTATTGCTGTCCATTGGGAAGATTCCAACAGCGCTGTGCATAAGATAACTGCGCTTATGGTAAGGGGACTGAAGTTTGGGATCCCAGCTGTGCACCAGTAGTGCCACCTGTTGCCGGTGGAGCGAACTTTGTTTGGTCGCTTGAGCAACCTAATATAAATATGTTGTTCATAATGACTGTTCTGCATTGAAAGGTTTTCAAGTTTGACCTACAAATTAAAGGATCCAAAAGCCGGGATAGTTCCGATCAATCTGCGTTTAATTAAGGAGGTTCCACCGTGACTCCGCGATTCAAATTCCCGTAAAAGAACTATCTTATTTAATGAATAAATACCTATTTTAGAGCGCGTTGTAGTTGCATTCTATTTTTTACAAGCTCTTTTTGCTCATTTTGATTTCGGAACATGACTGACGTGTTGTTGCCACTTTTAATTTACAAAGTGAGAATACATGCTCAATCCCGCTAACAAGTACTCTAAAATAGGTTAAACATTTTCTTACTCAGTTTCAAACCCATCCCTTGCAAGTACCACTCTTTCTTTGAATTTTATTAATATTCCTATTTTTGAAAACTGTTTGGCAACAATGACACTGCTACCATTTCGAAGAATTGGTATTTATTACACTGTGTAAATAACCAATGAAATATTTAAATTACATAAAAAATATAAGAAGGACCTAGGTAAGGTATATTTCTTAATTAAGTTAGTAAATAGGCTTTTAAGCACTTTACGTCACAAGTACCGTTGCCAATGATAACGTAGGTACTGTAGCGCCACTTTCATATAACTACGGATTTTCTGCTTTTTTTCGAGCAAACTTTTATTAATATCAATTAAACGAGTGTGGTAAGGCGAGCACTTTTTCACAAAGGTAAATTCTACATAAAATTGCGCATCTTATAATAGTTTTTCGTCAAAACGACATTTATCTTTACATCATTATTCTGCAAATTTTACTGCAAGAGCTATGCTCTGCCGTATAGCCACGCATAAAATATCTAATTTTCAACGTCTTTTTTCTTCAAATATATTACGGAAAGGCCAAATTATTTTCTTTCCAATCGATAGAAGGGCCACGAAATGATGTTCCCTAGAATTATCACAAAAATGACATCTACCTCATAATTCCGTGGAGCCACCTTAATACAACGCAGGTGACATCCATTCAACGTCTTTCCACACCAACTAAGGTCTTTCTTAAATATGTTTCCACCTCTGTCATGATCGTTATGTCTTCGGAAAACCACAGCATTTATTTTCCCCCGAGAAAATTCACTCCTAAGGCCTTCTCCTCCTCCTCCGCCTTCGTCATTGCTTCCTCCATTTGGGGCCTCTAAGAATGACAGGGAGTCGATTTCGATATCGTCTCGCCCTTTCCTTCGTTCTCGCTCCTTCACCGCCGAGCCCACACTTATTCACAGCCCTCTCTTTCTTACTTTAAACTGTGGATAAATTGTCGGCTACTGTTCGACACCTTAATTTACTTTTAAATTCAAATTGTTGAATTTCAATCGACTTTTTCAAACGATTTTCCCAAGTTCACGAACAAAATGAACAGAGATTTGTTCATCTTCATCCTTACCTCTAGGTCTCGGTGCGAAAATGAGGTATCTTCCGCATTCACTTCCTTAAATTTATCTTCATCCCACCAACTCCACTGCCTTCCGTTCTACGCTTCGAAAAATAGGAACAACGATAATATTTAGGAAGTCTGTCAGTATCACTTTAAATGAGTAGTACATGCTATTTATAACATCTGCGCTGCAATCTTCTCTCCTCGTCAGATCGGGAGGAACCAGCTTCCTTGCAGCTGCGCCTCGAATTCTGACCTCTCACATTTCTGAGTCTCCCGCACACGCAATGTTAAACGTTTCACTGATCAACATTGGTGTGCATCCATTCCTTTGCATAGATGCAATCCATTCTAATGAAGAATAACAATCGATCAAGTTGTTGTTCGATAGTCATGTCCAAGGACGGACGTGAACCGCCGACAAAGAGCGGCGGCGCTCCGAGGGGGTATTGGTCTATCATAGGGTAAGATAGGTCGTTGAAATGATACAGAAACCTGTGAAGATGCCGTGTCGACTTGGCGACGGGAGGCCGCCAACAATTACGCTTCCCATCACCCGGAGGAGGAGAGGGCAGCAGCTCTCCTTCACACGAGAGAAAGTGGAGACCACAGTGGTCGGTACAGCGACACTCACTTCACTACAGGCGTGGTAACATTCACTTTAACGGCTGTAGTACTGCGATGTGGAAGGCAAGGGGAAACCACCACATTAATATCCCGAGGAGTCGCAGCTTATCCACTCCTTTCTTTCTAATAATGACGGAACAAAACCCTCTCGAGTAAAATATTCCGGAGGTAAAATAGTCCCCCATTCGGATCTCCCGGCGGGGACTACCCGAGAGAGTACATTAGTCAAATGTGATACACTTTTTAGGGTAGGAACATTGAACGTGAGATCGCTGCGGACCTGTGGAAGACTGGAGAACCTGAAGGTAGAAATACGAAGAATGGACCTCGACGTATTGGGAATCAGCGAAATGAAGTGGTCCGAAGAAAGAGACTTCTGGAGTGGAAGTTATAGAATTATTCACACTGGATCAAAAAATGGTGACGCTGGAGTTGACATAATGCTTGGGAAGAGTGCAGGACTGCGCGTGAAGAGCTTCCTGCTGTACAGTGAGAGGATTATACTGGTGAAGATTGAGACCAAGCTTACAGATACCATTTTAGTAAAAGTTTACATGTCTACGTCAGACTACGAAGATGAAGAAATGGAAGACGTCTATGAGGATATATCGGAAGTAATAAAGCACGTAAAAGGAGAAGAAACCTTAATTATTTCAGGAGATTGGAACGCTGTCGTTGGCGAAGGTAAAGACAGAAGAATAACAGGAAAATACGGCTTGGGAAATCGAAATGAGAGAGGAGAATGACTTATAGAATTCTGCACACAACACAAGTTGGTGGTGGCAAACACATTGTTTAATAACCGCCAACGGAGAAGATATACCTGGAAAATGCCCAGAGACAGAAAAAGATTCCAAATTGACTACATTTTAGTGAAGCAGAGGTTCAGAAACCAGGTGAAGAACTGCAAAACTACTCAGGTGCAGATACCGACAGTGACCACAACTTAGTGATGATGAAATGCCACTTAAAACTCAAGAAATTGAAGAAGTAAATGAAAAACGCATGGCATGTAGAGAAACTAAAGGAACCAGCTGCAACAACGGCTGGCCTTTCAGAAGGCCGTGGAAAACAAAATAGAAGACAATTTGAATGTGAAATCAGTGGAAAAGAGATGGGACAACATAAAAATCGGGATACAGGAAGCAGCGAAAGAATTTCTGGAGAGAAGAAAAGTTGTCAAGAAGAAGCTATTGATTACAGAAAAAGTCTAACAATTGATTGAAGAGAAGAAAATATAAAAATGTGGAAACTGAAGAAGGGCAACTTCGCTACAAAAGCATTAGGCATGAAATAAACCGTAAAGCGAGAAAAGCAAGGGAAAAGTGGATGAAGGAAGTATGCGAAGATGTACATACAAAGCAACCTCGCAAATGGAAATGTGGAAGTTGCCTACAGGGTGGTGAGAAATCACTTCAAGGAACGGGCTGCAAGATGTAACAGCATCAGGGACAAGAATGGAGAGATCTTAACTGAACATGAGGATAGAGTGAAGAGATGGAAGGAATACTTGGAAGAGTTGTACAATGGAAGAAGAAGAGATGTATAATGAAAACTATAAAAAGGGACAACTTAATCGGCCACATCTTGAGACAAGATGGCCTGATGAAGACAATCGTCGAAGGAAAAGTGAACGGAAAGAATGGAAAAGGCAGGCCTCGTATGAGTTACGTAGAACAGGTCGTAAAGTACGTGAAAGAGAGGAGCTACGTTAATATGAAGAGGTTGGCCGATAGAAGAATGGAGTGGAGGGCTGCGTCGCTAAGCAACCTTAGGATTGTTGACCCTTGATGATGGTGATGGTAGAGCATGTGCTTCTCCGAAGGTAGAGAGACAAGTGCAAGGAAGAAGAATTAGTTTGGAAAATATACGTGGGGTTAAAATTCTCCATCTATTAATCAAATACATATTTTAGAACTTGTCCCCTTATATAGCTAAAACGCGTTTTAAAATAACCAGAAAGTGATATCATTTCCTTGGATGAAAATATTTGGCTTGTTTTGTCTACATACCTTTCGCCTGGTTCAATTTACTATAAGATTCTTTCCAAAGATAAGGCAGTCATAATAACTTATTGAATGAAGGTGCATAATAGTTCAGACAAAAGGACATAAGAAGGTATGGCAAAGGTGGTATCGCGAAATAAACGCAATTTTTAATGAAATATGCATTTTCCATTCATAATTCACAAACTCGGCCTGTGAACTTCAATATCTCAATAATGTAAACTTTCTTCGTAAACTCTTTCTGTAGTACCTAAGAAAACCGTAGGTATTTTATAATAGATGCAATCAATCGGAAAAAGGTCGCCTTCCCGTCATGCACTATTCCAGCAAGAGACGGTATTGAACTTCACTGGGTAGCTGCTACCTGGAGGTCCCAGTTCGACCTCGGCAAACACCATTAGACGAATGAAGCCAAATTTAACCAAAGCGATGCGATTTTCAGGGCACCGGAAATGTCTAGAAAGGTACTTGTGGGAGGAAGTGACCTCATTACAACTGCTGCTTGGTTCCCACTCGGCGCTAGGCTTTGCACAGGCCGAGAGAGCAGTCCTTTTCTGCCGAACAGACCCTGGGATTGAACCCTAAGGAAATGTACGTACGGACTGATCTTGCAGCTTTATACTTTTAAGTGCCCACACCACTTAGCCCAGACAAGTGATAGTAACTGTCAAAGAAACTAATTGACATATGCTCGCAAATTTGTTCATCATGTTCGTCGTACTTACCCTAAAATTAACTAATTGGTATTTCATCATTTAAATACTCTGCTTAATACATAAGATTGCCGAATTCAATATCATTTAACAAAGGACTCTGATGAATGATAAGTGCTATGGTGCTGGTTTGCACACAATTCTCATACCAACATTGCAAGATCTTATCTTTTTACTTTACCGGTTATCATTTTCTTGACATTCGAGACTAAACTGGACGTCAAACCCAGTTATTTTTCATTTACGCAAATTGGGTATACGCCGATAATCTACGTACATACAATGATACAATTATATTCACGTATACAACGAAATCTACGCGATACCCTACAAGCCACCTCGAGGGTGTATGGCAGGGGGTGAAGATCACCAAAACATGCACTATTTATATGCAACTAGGGTGACCCTTCTATGTAGCATGGAAACATGCTACACAATAGGGTCACATGCAGCTACATATTATAAATGTAATCTAATAAAGGGTGTAGTATTTAATAAAGGGATTGGTTGTTAATACAAGCATCATGCATTACAGACTACTCTAAAATATTTCCCCTCCCTATCCCTTTGCTATGTTGCCTATTCTGTTCTCTCGTAGTACGGGGAAAAATGCCATTTTGAATCTATCAGTAAGACAATCTATCTCTCTAATCTTATTTATCTGGTCGAATCTAGCATAATACGATGGTGTTATTAATATACGTATATCTAACATATTTACTAAAGCTATCCAATTGAAATTCCTGTAATAATTTAATCTGCATTTTAACCTACCCTGTGATAGTGATTCCCACCCTAATTCTTGTATTAATTCTGATGCACTACTGAACAGACCGTTGACACCTTTAAACCATCCTAGCTGCTCTGCTCTGCACCACATTTGTTCCGTGTGCTCTACTCAATGGAGAACCGCGTCATTCTTCTTTTCTCAGCGCTTCACCCATCGTCTCGAAGAAAGCGATTCGCGATTGTTGCTTTTGGAAACGGGAGCCGACTCCCGCATAAGATTTTGGCCGACGACGGTATAAAGAGATCGGAAGTCCACATGCTCCTGAACATTCTCCTCATGGTTCCCTCAACTCCCACGTTAACTCTCTTTTCCTCGATGCACTATTAAGATATTCTAATCCTCAAGCATTTGAATGGGGCCAATTGCTTTGCCTTGGTGTACACCATGGTTTTGGAGATGGAGGCCCGCCAATAAGCAGCAACAAGGACGAAGGGGCAGAGCGGCCTGGGGGGGTTGCGCTTGTATTTCTGGAGCTACCCCCCTCCCCGCCCCTTGTGTCCGAGGGGGATGCCACCCCCCGTGGTGGGCCCGGGCAAACAAACATTTCTCTCCGAAGGGCGACGAGCAGATGCCAGATGCGCACGAAGGGTGGCACGAGCCATGGCCTAGAGAGAGATAGCGAACTCAGCCAGCGAAACGTCGGCAGACGAACCGGCGCGAAAGGGGATCACTTGCGAGGAGCGAATACGCGTGTGCGACACGAACAGGGAGCCAGCAAAGGAAGCGCATTAAATATATTCAGGGAATCATTGTCAGGTCGCAGGTTGAAATTCAGACTTGATCTCTTAAACAAATTCCAAGACCATATTTCCATCGATGACGTTAAAAATATTTTGCGGACAACAACTTACTATGGTAGACTGGACCATAATCACAAAATTAGAGAAATTGATTGCCGAACTGACAGATTCAAAATGTCTTTTTTCCTCGTACAATTAGGGATATGATTAGCGGTAAATATGTCCAATACGAGTAAATCAATCACCATAGCATTGGTAGCTGCATGTTGTTATAAGGACTTGAAGCTAACCAGACAAACAGCATGTTTTTGCATGTTTGCTATGCTATTTTTATCTTTTTTTTAAATAGTGTAGTTTAGAACAGTACATAAATACTAATCTTTTTTATGCATGATGTGTAGTGCATGTTTGGTGAGAACTCACCCCCTGCCACACACCTTTATGGTGGATTGCAAGGTATTATGTAGATGTAGATGTAGAAATAAAAGGAGTAGCCTGCATATCAAGCAGAAAAAAATCATTCGCCTAGATCGGGCCTCGAACCCGGATCGCTCCATTTAGTGCCATAGGGCAACAGCTCTTTTTTTTAAATCCACTTTTTAAATAAAATCGAAGTTAGAAGCATTGACGTGGTGGAAGGTTGTCATGATGTCAACTAATAAGAAACCTTAGTCACTTCCACAGGATTTTTATTAAACATGCGACCGGTTTCGGCAGTTACGCCATCCTCAGGTGAAACCTGTCGTATGTTCAATAAAAATCCTGTGGAAGTGACTAAGGTTTCTTATTAGTTGATACCACTTTTTAAATTTGAAATTTAATAGAAATTCAGCCGTGAAGTAATTTCAGCAGTACAACATAGCGGTACTCGTGCAAATACAACAACGGGTGGACTATGATCCGTATGCCGTTACTTGACGCTAATCCCTCTTCCCCACTCCAATTGCCTTCGAGGTTTCTCGGGATGACACTGTCGCCGCAATGAAGACCAACACATTTCCCCTTGCTGCTCATTTGGCGGATGATCACACAAAAGTCAAGAAAGTGCTGCTGGCTGCTCAGACAGTTTTGAAATGTCTTGGAGCGAGCCGCAGTGGTCTTGTGGGTGTAGCTCTTGGCTACGAAACTTCCCTGGACCCCTAAAATCCTCGCCGTGCGATTTCCTGGCTGTCAGCACTTTGTTGGGCGTCGTAGGTGGCCCAGGGACTGACCCGGATGGAACGTACTGGGCGCAATGGCTTCGCATGGCTACTGGTTGCTTCTGCCCTCCTCAACCGCGAACTGAGTGAGGTGAATTAGAAGACTTGGCTTACCCAAGCTCGTGATTAAGTTGACTTGACATTTTAATGCGATACAGCTATATTCAGACTGCTTTCTAGCGAAGAAGGACACCATTTATGGCCCGGCATGCGAAATTCTATTACTGACGTAGATCGGCGATGCAGTCAGCGATGACCGCTCGCCTGAACATCGGGCAAGCATTGGTTCAACTGACGTTGCCTCAATCAGGGAAATGACACAATGACGTAATAATTTTTGACAATAAAACATGTTTATTTACCGATTTCAATCAATATTACCTTGAAATAACTGTCTTACCCTTGCCACACGCCTTTATGGGGGCTTGCAGGGTATTACGTAGATGTAACGTGGATGAAATAGAAGTGAAAATGCTACGATAATACATCGTATTATATATTTATTATCACGAATACTAAGCCACATGATTTTTGGTCATGGTCCATGAAAAGATTTCATGTACATAAGGTGGTGGAGGGCCGCTCAAAAACGATTTATTTGTAGTTATTTAGGGGAGGCGACCGACAGCTGAGGTCATGTGCGCCATTTAGAGGACAGGTGGGTAATTGAGGGTAGGCCTGGGCGATATATCGATATATCGTAAAATATTGCGATATTTTAATATATCGCGAATCCGATATTGAGTTTTTAAAATTGACGATATATCGTTGCTTGATAAATATCGTCTTATCGTGCCCCGATATTTTATCGGGGCACCATTAGATATCAGGGCACGATAAGATATCGGGGCACGATAAATATGATATCGCGTCCCGATAAAATATCACGATATCGCGCCCCGATAAAATATCACGATATATTATCACGTTAAATATCACGATAAAAGATCGTGATATCGGAAAAAGACAGCCGTTGAGTTGGCCTTCGCTTAAGCTGGAGCAAGCACGTTTGGAAACTTACTGTTCTGCTATCTGCTAATTCAAATTCTCAGCAGTTCTCTCTCACTCTCTCTTTCAATTCCAGTGGTCTGGTAGTTTATAGGTGACATCATGTTCAAATTTTGGAAGGAACTGAAAACAACTGTTTGCTAATTAGTGTATGTATTGTCCGCTGATCTAAATACATCGAAACAAACTCAGCATACAAACTATTCGGCTTGCTAGAATAATGTGATCTTACTTTAGATGATTACCAAAAGTAACTTTCAGTAACATGCATTGTTCTGATTGCTGTACACGTAGTACTACCTAATGCCCAAATATATTGTATGCCTAAATATATTATTGTCCATTTGATCTACATCGCCAATGCTGACGTCACCACCCGCATTCAGCTGCCGGTCATTAAGACGATCAAGGTCATTACATTCCGAAGTGAATTCCTCATAGTCATCCTGTTTCATTTCCATCTTCCAGAGGATTTATGAAAATATTAATTTCATTCCTTACATCTTTTAATCCAAATCTTATATCTCGGGAAGGATGTTTACATGTTTTTCGCTAGTACATATTAGTTAAACCATTTCCGGTGAAAACCGTTGCATATCGTATAATCAACATGGCTGACGTTTGTTTACGATAGTTGGCCTAGTCTGACGTATTTATATGTTTTATCAATTGTTGAAGGACTTTCAATGCTTTTGTAATGCATGAAATGCAATTAGAAAATCCAAGCAAAGGCACGGAAGGTAAATGTGGTGCAGTTAGCTGGCAAAACTATCTCGTTGTGATTATTTGGTAATGCCCGTTTTAATTAGACGTAAGATATTTTATTGCTTTGAATATTTCTTGGCGTTTGTAAGGCGATATATTACTTATTATATTATGTATTAAGTATACCTAATGTTATTTTACGTGGTTGATAGCCATCGCTTCCTTTATTTGAGCTACTTTACCGTAATTCGTCGCTTGATAATTAAGAAATTTAAATACGTATTTCTTTTTGTGATGCCAAAGACCCAGACGTGTAATGGATACAAGAATCGTAAAGGTGGGCGACGATTGTACTTCTATATAATTATATTTTTCAAATCTGTGTCCAACAGGTGCTAGTGAGGTGTTTTATGCTATGCACTTCGGCCAATCTTATCGAAGAGAGAAGTCCTACAAACAGCTGTTTGCCGCAATTTCGCCTCATTTCCAAGTCCACTGGCATATACTTGTCACAAGCAACGTAAACTAGAGCGGCGGTGATGAGAAATTTCAGTATTTCTTGAAAACAGTGTGGAAATTAAGCGAGCAGAATGTTGCAGATTCACATCTTTCTCTGCCGAAATCAGTTGTGACTAATTTACATTGTGTGTTCCCTACACGTTTAGTGGTGTCATTCGAGTGGTGGCAAAGTGTTTCCAAAAGTTTGACTGCGAAATGCTTAACTAATAAGGTTTTCTACTTCCTTTTGTGTCTTTGAAGTGTTCATATTGGCGTCAAAATCGAATCGACAAGAAAATCTGTAGGCTTCACATGGCGTTCCAAATTTGTTTATTGAGCTTTGAATATGATTAAGTGATATATACGTAATGGGTAATTCTTTCATTTGAGTGAAATGTGTATAGAATAATCCTAACCTGTCATAACAATTGGTGCACTCACGATGGTGAGTTACATAAAAATTAAACGTTACTTCATGATTAGTTAATGTGTTACGGTACACTCCATCAAGTTGTTGAGAAATGTGCCGAACTTAAATTCCCATTAATTCCCTTCTGATTGTATAGATCTTTTCATTTTTGCCATATGTATGTCCCAAAAGGAGTTTTTAGTCTAATAAAATTTTATTTTTACCAGTGCAGAACTATTGTTTACATTAATTATTATCTCCAATTAAAAGCTTGGCCTAAGGTCATAGCTTCGCGAGAATGTATGTTTATGCTGTTGCTTGAGTAAAGTTGAAGAAAGCAGAACAGCATCGTGACACTAATATGAGGCAGTGTATTACCGCGAAGAAAAGGAGTATAGATATATTTCAAAGAATAATATTAATTCTTGGGCGTCAACCAGCTCTTCCTCGGACAAAAGAAGCAAAATCCGACGATTGAGCATTCCTGCCATGCCGAAGTTCACACTGAAAGTTTCTTCTGCTTAAACAAAAGACTAACAACATATTCCGTAAGCTCCACGGGAGAAAGGCCTAGCGCGGGGTTCGGTCTGGATCTTTGTGAAGCTCCTTTGGAGCTAGCTGGGAGCGCCGGAAGGCGCTCCGCAAAGGCATACAGAATACCGATCGGCGCCAGAGGAGCTAGAGAGCTAGTGCTAGCTCCTCTGGCTCTTTCTCCGGGGATCCAGAATGCCGTTTGAAGCTAGGAGCTTCATGAAGCTCTTTTTGCCAGTTAGCTCCGGAGCTACGAGTTACAGAATTCCACCCCAGGTCTGAATTGTCGTGGGCGACCGCCCGCAGATAGTGTGCAGTCGAAATGATCAATGTGAGATGTGATGATGATCTGCACCCAATGTGAGTCTGGCTCGCCATCGATATTGTGCCTGTGTGCGGCTGGCCTGCGTTTAGTTTGCGGGCGCATGTCTGCGGCACGGCCGACTTTTGCATGAGCTGCGATCGAAATCAATATGCTGTGCGTCTCTCTGTCGTTTAAAATTCGCCTGCACAAGCAATGTGGCTAGTCTGATCACCAACCTGTTCCGGCCAGGCTGCTATGAAGCAAGTCGCACACAGTCGGTTCGGGCCATACGGGACAGACATCACGTACCAGTTCTGGTTCGGTCGTATTCCGTAAATACCGTTGATCAACCGTGAAACTTCACCGAGGCTCGGTGGAAGGGTAATTTCTGTTAAATTACTTGGACTGATTATAATTTTTACCGAAAAATTGTTAACAGCATATTTAGGCATTTCTACGTTATTAAATTTTTCCAATATCACGATCTTTTATCGTGATATTTATCGTGATAATATATCGTGATATTTTATCGGGGCGCGATATCATGATATTTATCGTGCCCCGATATATTATCGTGCCCCGATATATTATCGTGCCCCGATATATTATCGTGCCCCGATATATTATCGGGCCCCGATAAATTATCGTGCCCCGATAAAATATCACGGCGATAATTTATCGATATTTATCGTCACGATATGAGTTATCGTTATCGCCACCTTACGATATGCTAACATTATCGTATTCCGATATCGAATTATCAATATCGCCCATGCCTAATTGAGGGTAACGATAGGAGTTTTTCCAGGGAACGGAGGAAGGGTGGAGAGAAACCCGGCGTCGGCTTTAGCCTGCTCTTTAACGACAGGCGCCGAGGGGACCACGGCTTAACGTCCCACCCGACGGACGGAGTATTGCACTCGAATGTTCTTCACGAAACACTCAAGTAGGGAGCGTTATAACGATGAAAAATCTGCAACTGCCGGAATTCGAACCCCGGGCCTCGGGATAGGAGGCCAGTACACAAGAAACCACACAAACCCGATCCCGAAGACCCACTTGTCATTATTTTATTGTATATATATATTAAGCTGTACAACTCACTCGGTGATACACATTCCTGGGCATTTCTCTAAGAGGTGCTTAAAATTTCAGACAATGGACATGGACCTACAGTGAGTCCCATGAACATGGAAAATCCAGAGATTTCGTCTTAATTGCGAGTTTAGAGAGGATTTCATATTTCCATGGGAGTAAATGGAGAAACAAAAATTTTCGTGCAGGACAATTTTCTGTATCTCATCAAAATATGAAAGAATTGTGATAGGAGTGTGAGTTTTGGATTAACATGCAGTCAAATATTCATACATGTTAATGTTTGCAATCGATTTTCTTTTTCTTGTCGTTTAACTGAGTATTACTCACTTTTTTCTGACATTTATACAAGTTTTCTGCTTCGTTCGCTTCCGCTGCCATGGACATTTTTTCATTGTCACTCGCAATGCGTAATGAGCAATGTGGTAAGGGCAACATTTAAAAGATTTTAACTTTCGCGACGCGTAATTTACCGGCTTTTGAAAAAGCAATTCCTTCTCCCCTCATGCTTTACAAATATTTATGATTCTAATTACGCTGTTCACTTACATGGACATTGTAATTTATTCTTTTTCAATTTAATTTGGTCTCACAGACAATACAACAAATATAAACAGTATCATAATAAATTACCCTCACAACATATCACTTTCACTCTTGGTATCTTCAGGCTCAATTTTTACAGGCCATAGATCACTTCACGAGCCATTTCACTTTTCACTTTCACATAAAATATAGCCAGTACCCTCTTAAAAATAAGTACCTACATAATAGTGGGGAGTGGACCTCTTTATCCCTTTAGTTTGTCTGGAGTTTCTAGCTGAGGCGATCCCCGTCTCCTTGGGTTAATCCTGGCTTCTCCGCCATGCCACTTTCCACTTCACTGTTGTCAGACCATCAGACTCGAAGCTAGACGCCCCTTCACTGTTCTTGGACTATCAGACTCGCCTAGAAGACACTTCCCTCTTCTTGGACTATCAGCCTTCACCTTCGTTCGACTCCTCGACTAACCGCCTAGAAGCCCAGCAGCCGCCCCCAGCCCCGTCTCGCTCTCCGTCCCTCTTTATATCGGCACTTCTTAATTGTTAACGCCCGGCCATAATTAGTCTCCCTCCGTAACCTGCCGCGAGTTCAACAATAGCCTGCGAGACAATTTCTATTCTTGGGAATGCAACTCCCGAATGACCTGAATCACCAGGCTCAGTGACAAATTGGCCATTGTCGAGGCCGACGCCATATTTCCCTATGTCTCCGTATAAATATTCTGTACAAAAACCAACATGGCGGCTCTCCAACTCCCCAGCATGCCATGGCTAAATTTTGATACGTTACATCTGCCCCGTCGAAAGCAAATATTATATCCTATAAGATTTTCTTTCGAAGCCTCTAATTAAAATAAAGCGTCGCCCCGGCGCCTCTAAAGATCGTTCTACCCTGAAATTGGTCCACATCCACTATGTTTACATACATTCATAAAATACAATAAATGCAATTATACCCTTCTTTAAAACATCAACTTTACCTTTAAAACATAACATACAAATATTCAAAACGAATGCCATATGCCCTCTTCAAATTTAACATCTTTAAAATAAGTTATACATTTTACATAAAACATTGGGTCATATGTAATTTCCAAATGTACATATTTAAACATGCAAGTGCATAACCATCAATAAAATAGTTTCTGGTAATCAAAGGAACCACACTTTGCTACACATCAAACATAAAATCTCCTTCACCTTTAAAGTTTTACATTGTAACAGTCAGCCTCATCATATTGAGTCCAAATGTTCATTCACCCAGCTGACTTCACTTAAACACCAATTTAGTAACCGTAGATCCACTCCCTCACCGCACAAATACAAAGTTTTAATCACAAGCCCTTACTTTGTTACACCTCTGCGACCTTGCGATAAAATGTGTACAAATGGCGCGGTAAATCTGTGTCTGCCGCCGCTTGCTCACAATGTAACTAGAAAATCGCATAACTGAGCGCTTATTTTCTTACGTTCTCAGTCCTTACTCAACTGTGCTTGCGCGATGTTCTGTGTGGAGTTGGTTTCTTGTGCGTTTTGTTGTGAGTGCAGTGATTTCTACGTATGGTTTAATGTGGGATACAAGGAATTTTCATCGTTCCGTTTGTGCATAGTGGAACCCGATCTCCTTTCTCGAAGTTCTCTCTGTGTTGTTTTTTTACTAGAGCGTAGCACTCTTCCCTTCTGCCCCTTTGTTATGATTCTACGCCGAAATCTTTCAACTAACCCTGGAATATCTTCCTTTTCTTGGGTGCTGTCTGCCATCAGACAAGGTAAGTCGTCTTCAAAATTGAGATAACACTTCTTTACTTCCTTTCCACGTACGTAATCAAGTGCTCTGACTAATGCGTTACTGCTAATTGCACAGCCAAACGGCCCTCTAGTAAATTGGTATATAAATCCTTCAAAGTAAACTGCACAATACTTCCGAGAATCTCGAGGTAGTTGAATTTGGTAGAAGCTTTGCGTGAGATCTAAAGATGTCATGTATTTTACGTTAGCACAATCTTGAAATATTTCTTGAGGCGTTCTTGACGTAGCGTAATCCGGCTTCATCATCTTATTCACCGCCCTTGCATCCAGACATAGCCTTATTGAGCCATCCTGCTTCGGTAAACATATCAGGGGTGATACATATCGTGATGTACTCTTTTCTATGAGTCCCTGCTCCAACAGCTGATTAATAGCGTGGCGTGCCTTCGCACGGTAATTTAGCGGTACATTGTAACTTTTCCCGTGGAACTCCTCGTCACCTTTTATCTCCACCTTATAATAATACCCCTCTATTTTTCCGGGCGTATTTCTGAAAATCTCTTTCTCCTTATAAATAATACCTGCTAATTCTCTAAACTCCTTCTCCTGTAAATCGCTGATGCTTCTCATGCTGTTGTGGATTTCCTCCATAGAAACTGTATCTTCTCTCTCCTCATACGGCCCCTGTTTAATTGCCATTATCAGCTTCTGTGACGACTCCGTAGGCATTCCGAATCTTCTTTCTTCCATCTTCCGCCCTTGCCTCAGGATTATGGTGCTTTCATTATAATTAATCTCCGCTTTCAGCATCTCTAATGTATCCGTGCCCAATATTAACGGCTTCACTAGATTAGGTATGATGGTGCAATTAATTACTACATCAATCTTCCCTATGTTTATTGTGGGAAAGATTTGTTTACTAATTCTCCCGCTCCTCCTACCTATTGCTCCGATCACCTGAATTCCCCGTATTGGTACCTCTAATACACCTTTGAATACCTCTGGATTCTCCGTAAATGTGTTCTCATTCAGACACGTGATTTCTGAACCGGTGTCCACTAGTGCCTTAAACTTCCGCCCCCCTATTTCCACTACAATTTCCGGACACTTGTTTTCTTCATGCGATCCGTGTTCCTTTTCTTCTTCGGTCAAATCTTCGGGTATGCATAATATATTCCTGACTTCCTTGTCGTATTTGCTCCTGTCTCCTCCATTGCTTTCTTCGGTCCCCATTTCTCTGGCTAATGTCGTGTCGGGACTGCTTGCACGACTCGCCCCTTCGCGTTTCCCTGCTCTTCATGCCTTTCTTCACTATTCCCGGAGTTTTCCACAATCATCGTGCGGATGTTTGCATTCTCCCTGGGTGGTCTTTCTTCGTAACTCCGTCCATCCATTTGTTCTCGGCTGCTGTACCGTCTCACCGGAGATGTCTGCCTCTGCTTGCCGGATGGATTAGGTTGATATCTATTACCATTTTGATTCTGAGGTGGTGGGTTGTATCCACGGCCTCTAGAATCAATTCTCCTTTCCTCGGTTCCTGTCCATCTTCTTCGGCTCTCTTCCTTCGTCTCCTGTATCGGCTGCGGCACCACCCTATCGTATCGGCTGAGCAATGACAATAATCGTGGGATGGTGTTTATTTGCTGCGATATGATTGCCGTGTTGACCTCCGGACCAAAATGATGCTCCAACCTATAGATTATTTCCTCGTCCTCCATCGGTGGCCTTAGTTCCTTTGCAGTGCTTATTCGGGATGTTGCGTATTCCACTCGGCTGATATTCCCTCGTTCAACGTACCGGCCGGAATCTAGCGTCCTCCGAACCTCCATCTGCTGCTCACGCCCCCAATACTGCATCATAAACAGCTGTGTGAACTGCTCTACGTCTTCTAGTAGATGTGAGATAGCGGTAAACCATTCGCCTGCAGATCCCGTCAGACCTTGTCTTACGATTTTCAGCATTTCGTTGGAGGATAATTGGTACATGGCTTGGTATTCCTCCAGCTCACTGATGTATCGCATAGGCCTAGCTCCTCTCCTACCGTCAAAATATGGAATCTTCATCATCACTCCCGGTGATTGAATTGCGGTTGAGTTTCGCGAACACTGCAGCCTTATCTTTTCTGCTTCATTCTGCGCTATTATTCGTACTTTTCCTTGCAGTTCCGACTCTTCCTTCAATTTTTCTGCGGTCAGCAGCTGCATCTTTTCTGTGATATTCCTCACTTCCTCACGCGTTTCTATCGCCAAGCTTTCATAATCCTTCAGCCTTTCCTTGACATTATATAAATCCTTCTGTGTTTCCGCCGCTATACTTTGGACATTATTATTCGCCTCCTCGCGGACAGCCTCTATCTCTGCGCGCCTTTCTGCTTTTTCCTCTTCTATCCGCGTATTCATCCTAACTTCTGCTCCTTTCAGCTGTTCCGCCTGCTCCCTCAAGATTGTTCTTAACAGCTCCGCCTGCTCCTTCTGTCTTCTTTCTTCCCTCCGTCTTCTCTCTTCTTCTCGTTCCCTTTTCTCCTTGATTTTCTCTTCCTTCAACCAAGCCCATAAATCCATCGTTGTTGGAGTCCTGTCTTCGACCTCGAATTTGTGAGATTCAATGACTACTCCCTGTTCCTCGAGAGCAGATCTAAGCCTACCGACCAATTCATTTTTAACTCCTTCGGTGCCTAACCCTAGTTTCTTCAATTCCTCCTGCACCTCGGCCTTCTTCAACTCCAACAAACTTTTACTTGCTCGGGACATCTTATACAATTACACCGTTACTACTAACACTTAATCTGTAGTAATTTTCCCGATGTCTAATTTTCTCTCGCGTTCGCTAACGTGAACACTTCCTACTCTGCACCTCTCAGGTTCTCCTCGTGGTATCTATTAAACGTAAGCTAGTACTCAACCCCGTACGTCTAATATTTTATCGTGCTCACACGTTGGGCGCCATAAATGTAATTTATTCCTTTCAATTTAATTTGGTCTCACACACAACACAAATTAATATAGACATTTATCATAATAAATTACCCTCACAACATATCACTTTCACTCTTGGTATCTTCAGGCTCAATTTTTACAGGCCATAGATCACTTCACGAGCCATTTCACTTTTCACTTTCACATAAAATATAGCCAGTACCCTCTTAAAAATAAGTACCTACATAATAGTGGGGAGTGGACCTCTTTATCCCTTTAGTTTGTCTGGAGTTTCTAGCTGAGGCGATCCCCGTCTCCTTGGGTTAATCCTGGCTTCTCCGCCATGCCACTTTCCACTTCACTGTTGTCAGACCATCAGACTCGAAGCTAGACGCCCCTTCACTGTTCTTGGACTATCAGACTCGCCTAGAAGACACTTCCCTCTTCTTGGACTATCAGCCTTCACCTTCGTTCGACTCCTCGACTAACCGCCTAGAAGCCCAGCAGCCGCCCCCAGCCCCGTCTCGCTCTCCGTCCCTCTTTATATCGGCACTTCTTAATTGTTAACGCCCGGCCATAATTAGTCTCCCTCCGTAACCTGCCGCGAGTTCAACAATAGCCTGCGAGACAATTTCTATTCTTGGGAATGCAACTCCCGAATGACCTGAATCACCAGGCTCAGTGACAAATTGGCCATTGTCGAGGCCGACGCCATATTTCCCTATGTCTCCGTATAAATATTCTGTACAAAAACCAACATGGCGGCTCTCCAACTCCCCAGCATGCCATGGCTAAATTTTGATACGTTACAACATGTACATGAATATCCTTCGGACAAAGTCATCAAGGTTGCCCTCTATCGTATTTCACTATAACTAGTGGTTTTTTATGTCGCCACTACTGCTTAACGTCGCTCCGTACCGTAGACTGTCCGAATATGAAGTATTCTTTCCCCAAGCATGCTTCATCGTACGTCAGCAATACGTCATCACCAAGAATGCTTTGTCGAAGCATTCTTGGTGTTCGAATACGGTGTAAATAAAGGTTCTGTAGAATAGTTATACTTCAACAGATTGTTTGATAACACGTCTATTCGAGTGTTGAAGTTTCGGTTTAATGGCAATAAATACAATGTTAAGGATTAATTGAAAAAGAAGTATTGCATGCACGTTAAAGAATATTCATAGGCATCTAATAATAATGCATTCAATTAACATTCTCTAATACGGATTATGGCACATGTATCCACGCTTGCAAATTTCAAGCACCATTTTACTAGTTACTACATATAAAAATTTAGTAGTGACTGTCCGTCAGTATGTTCCATAATCATACGTATTGATACGTAACCGTAGCAAGTTCATGGACGCCACTGTCCTTGAATTGGAGAATTGAGAATTGCACATAAAATGCATAAAAGGCCAGAGAAAACATTTTTTACCGAAGAGGAGGGTCGTACCATCCCCAAAAACCCGAATCCGGCCTCATTGTCAACAATATAGAGACACACACCTCCCCTCCTTTGTTCCTTTTGGCCTGAAATTTTCTAAACAATATTCTTAGTTTTGTTAAAGGCCCAGGGCCCGTATTCTCGTTTGAAACGCAATCTCGGTTATCTCCCCAGCAACGAAACCGAGGTTGCGTTTCATTGATTTCCTCATTAGAATGTTTACTAAAAGTTAACGCGAGTCCCGAAAACCTATGGTATCCCTTGGATACCACTAGAGTTTCAGAAAGAGAATAAGGACCCAGGTATGAGTCCAGGCAACAATGATATGTTTACATTGGTTTAAATTATATTCATGGTTCCGATACCGACTTGGAGCCATTTCTAACACCAAAACACAAGTTTTTTTTCACCCCTTCATGAAAAATGTTCAACTTTCTTAATACAATTCGTATTTATAATATTTCTCCCTTTCATTTTCAACGGGCACCTTCGGGTAGCACCAGATGTTTGACTAGAAGTACCGGACCATTTTGTATCACTCCCCTTTCTTGTCATTTCTTAACATTGCTCATATTTTATCACTTCTACTCATTTTTAATTGTCTTCGGATTTCGATTTTTCAACCAAGCAGAGCTTATTCCTGGTTCTCTCCCAAATCGCCAAATACAACAATTTCGAACAAAACATATTACCCATATTTAACAATTAATTCTCCGCATATTTCCCGCATTAATTCATATCTACTTCATTCTGATACAGCCAAGATGGTCTCAGTATTATATATAATTAATTACGTTAGTACATACACATGTAGCATAAAATAATATTTTGTGACAACAAAGAATTGCCAACATTTTACTAAGATGGAATAATATCAATATCTAGAGTGAATAATTACATACATTTCAAGTATAAATAGATAAACCACCCAATTGTCCGAAGTGGCACAAATGACCTCGGCTGTCGACCGCCTCCATTGAATAACTAATTAGCCAACTGACTGGACCATGATCACAAAATAAGAGAAATTTATTGCCGAACCAACGGATTCAATGCGTCCTTCTTTCCTCGTACGATTACGGATACGATTAGCTGTAAATATATCCAATAGCACGAATACGGGTGCACCAATGGATAGAATTGGCAGTTGCATATTGGTATAAGGACTTTAAGGTAACCCAACTAACAGCATGCTTACTTCGCTATTTTTATCTTTTTCAAAATTGTTCAGACAAGAATATAGTAACTAATCCTTTTTTAAGCATGATATGTAATTCATGTTTGGCGAGAACTCACCCCCTGCCACACACCTTTAGGTTGGTTTTCACGGTATCATGTAGATGCAAATGTTGAATTCTACAGAGTGAGAGTAAATATATAAACAGCGTCGGTATTGCATTTCGTAAATAGACTATTTAAGTGGTGAGTCGCGGTGATTTTCTCTTCGAGGCAAAAGCCGGAGATAAGGCTGCTTCAGAAACATCTTTTTGAAGTTTGTGAAGTATTGCTATCAACTGGCGTCTCTTACATGTGGGTATGAATGCTATACACATAAACACTTGCTGCTGGAATCACACGTAGCATCCTGTTTCGAAGATTTATCCAATTCCCAGTGAAAATGATTTGGCTATTTTACCTTCGGCACGTAAATGAGATTTTATATTTGTGTAAGTTTTCTTTTACGTTCTTGAGAACGCTTTAAAATAGTTGGCTGAGTTTTTCTGCTTCTATATTTTAGGAAAATCAATTCAAACTCGTATTCGAAACATTTAACGGTCATTCTTGCCCAGCAAAGAATGACATGAAGGAATTGTTGACTACTGACAACAGCCAGGATCACCGAGTATTCAAAACACTTTGGCACGGACGAACGCAATGGCAGCAGATCTCGTTAAAAATGCCGGGAGAAATATTTGGCATCCAGGCAAAATTAGACCCAGAAAAAGAGCTCCTATCATTCGCTTCATCATGTAGGAGAAACAATGAAATGGCCCAAATAACAGCCGTGACAGTAGTTCCCTCGCAATCGTGGGTGTCCTCAACTTCAGCAAGAAGCAATCTTAAATGTAATTTTAAAGTCTAGACCTGACTAAATAGCCATCGTAAGTCAAGGGAAGATTTTCCTGGTGAATGCAATTGATCAAGTGCTCTCGAATGTTGCACCGCGTGATGGCGCTGATTAATTCCTACGTTTCGCTTGGCAAACCTGCCATCATCCTTTGGGAGGGTTCAATCCTGAAGACAATGGCAGACCAGCTGTTGAAACGTCGGCGAATATCAACGCCGACGTTTCGACAGCCACAAACCGGTGAGAAACCCGAGAGCGCTTCAACATCCCAATTATTCCGACCTAAGCGATGCACAACTGTTCGTGACGTTATCTGTTTAGTGCACGAATTAAAACTCTTCAATAGGAATATTATTTCAACTTTCTTCCATATTCCACTTCGCGATTAAATCGCGATTTCATTTCTTTTAGATTTTAGCTGCATTTTGAGTGAATGCCACGACATCTGTGATTGCTGTATAGAATAATGTAAAGTGTTATGGTGTAATATAATACACGTTTAGTGGCCAATCGTCATTAGTAGAAGGAAACTGGACTTTCCTCAACGAAACATTTTACTGGAAAATGTAAGGAGACTCTCGCTGGAGACAGTGACTTGAGGACCTCACGGGAGACAGAGGCGATGTGCCGTCCCAATCCCAGAATGCACAGCGGGATCTCCGCTTGGCAGTGACCGGGAAGCGAACGAGGTACCTTCACTTTACACCGTCTGCGGAGGGCAATGGGGGGGGGGGGGATGAGGGGGGGGGGGGACGAGCAAATCGCGTTCCGCGGATTAAGTGCTGCTCTGGGGGGGGGGGGGGGGGGGGGGAGGGGGAGACGGAATCGATATTATCGAGAGAGAGGGCATGGAGGCACAGTGTCTGTTCGGGACGAGTTTGTAAGTGTGTCCGTGTTGGGGAAGAGTTTGGTGCACAGCGAGGGTCATTCTCTATATCTACGGCATACCCTGCAAGCCACCTGGAGGGTGTGTGGCAGGGGGTGCTTCACACCAAGAACAATGACTCAACATACAAAAATGAACAACACAAAACAAACACCACACCTTTTAAAATAATTAGGGGAAAAAAGAAGAAAAAAACTACCAAATTCCAATCATGCAAGACACACCCACGAATACCATGCATGACCTGAAACGTGACACCAATTTCATAGACACTCATGCATGCAAAAAAAAGCAATGCATGCGAGTCACACCTTGATTTGAACATGCAGGAAATAAAAAAATACCATCGACCTACTCTTGAATATTACCTCTTTAATTATTACCGATTTACGCGATGCCTAACGTTCTGATCTTGAAACGTACGTGAAAAAAAGTCATTTTAAACCTGTCCGTCCTGCAATCTATCTCCTTAATTTTATTAGAATTATCGAGCCTACCATAATAAGTCGGAGACAGCAATATATGATTAACGTCATTAATGAAATGTCCCTCCTTAAATTTTCCCAGAAGATCAAGTCTATCTTGATCTACACGATACCCTGCAATTCGAGTGAAGATAAGTGAGCGTAGGAACCATCATGAAGGTTCCAGATAAGAATACTGGGCTGTAAGACATCCTTTCACCACATACCCGCCATGTATAATGTCTTGGGAATAGCTCAAATATTCATGGCTAGATTTGCAATGAAAGGAAGGCATATTTTCGTAAAAGGGGCGGTGTTCGTGTCAATAACACAAATAATTTCAATAATGTCCAAACCAACGAGATGTCCTATGGTGGAGCCATAATTAACCATAATACCTGCCTCGATGAAGGGGGGATACTGCAGCGGCTGCTTCAGTACAGAAGTCGGAAGCCTATAGTCTCGGAGGCAGAGCTTCAATCGCTCCACGGCTGCTTCGTCACTTCCTTTCGCCATCGATATCTCGTTCGCCTGCGCCTCTTCATTGGCGCTAGTCAGAATTATGAAGGAAGCGTGGAGAATTTGAAAGACGCACGGTCGGATTTCCTATTGGATTACAGCCGCACGATATTGATTGGGGAGATGCGATCGAGTGATTCAATGCGTCCGCCGCCGTGGACAATCAAACTGCTGCTCGCGTCGCAGACTGGACTTCCATGTGGACGCGCTCTCACCGCCATTACCTCTAAAGTTAGAGATGGTGGAAACCTTTTAATTTCGCCGAGGCAGTTCAGTGGTACTATAAGCAATCAACTTTTCTTCAGGAAGTCTCGTCATCTTCCAGTTCCAGTAGTCTGACCTACCAGAGGCACTTGGGATACTTGAAGACCGACCAGTCTATAGATGGGTGCGCGAGATGTTGATAGATGGGTGTATATTCCTTACTTGAACGGCGATGAATGAATGATGTCGCGCGCTTATAATACGAGAGTGGTATTATTTAATGTGTTACTATAACGTAACTTCCTCCTCGGAGTCTCCGGCTAGCATCAGGTTTCGTTGCCGTCATAATTGCCGGAGACTCGAGAGGGGTCGCGCCTAAAGCCCTGGTTACACGATACAATTCATTGTACAAACAATAGCAAGAATTCCTGTCTCTTTTCTTGTTCAGATTTCTTTACAGTCGTCTGAACAATATTATGAATAGGGTGGCTACACGATGAAATATTTCGTGCAATTTTTCATGCAATTTCCTGTTACGCATCAATCGCTTGTTTCTGTTTTTCTCTCACAAAGCGAAAAATTCGAATGCTTAAATATCCATCGACTATTAGTAAGCAGGCAAAAGTCCTCAGGCAAAATGATTCATCTTGAGGTAGGTGACGGAAACCACGCATTCAGTTGTTTTGAGATTCGTGAGATATGGATTGTTTGAGTGACTCTTGGCTTCATAAATTGATTTCGTCCTCTGCTTCGTCTGGATTTCTGTTTGACCTTTGCACCTCCTGAATTAACTCTGAACTACCCCAACGGAATTAATTTTGAACTCTAGGCTAAAATCCGCAATTTCTGATATTGTATTTTCGACCCTTGGATTTGGACGAGGTGAGGTCTGTGACTGCTGCGGTCACATCACTGCGGCCGCTGAGTCAATGAGCAGGCGAGGGAGGCGATCCATTTGCACAAGGCCGTGGCGTTAAAAGGAGAGAGGGTCTTCTTCACAGGTGGAGCATGAGGAGTTGCCGGGCGAAGATAGAGCTGCCTTCCGCAATTAGGTCGTTTACCAGATTTCCCTATCGCCGAATCTGATAGAGTTTGTAAAATAAAAAGACCCGTATTTTTTTGATTCGTCAATTATTTCACGAGTTATAAGCGGCGAAAAACTGATGCTTTTAAACCTTTCGGATAAGTGGGCGTGGTGCAACCTCTGACGTATAACGACTTCGTCCAATCACAACTGAGCCTGCGAAGTTACTTTGCCTTATCGCAATGGGGGGACACAGCTGACTCGGCCAATCGGAGCTATTGCGACAGGATCTGTGCGCGCAGACCTTTCGAGAACCCCCCTCCACTTCCCCCTTCCCTTCCTCGAAAAGAAGTCAAGGACGGGAGGAAAATGACGTCGATGTTATCACAGCAGCTTTTTCGGTGGGCGTCACCTTTTGCTTATTTTAATATTTGATTTGTGATTGGCTGTCGTTTGAAGATTAATTTCTTCACTAAAAATCGTTTTTCGTTTCCATCCAACGATTTCGTGTACAATATTTCGATTCCAGTTCAGAGTAAACACCACATTTCATGAGGATGACCGAAGAGCAATTGTTTGAAATCCTCAACCTTGTCAAAAATGAAATTGGGAGGCCAGGCACTATACTATGAGAGAGTAGATATCTCCCAAGAAAAGGTATTACCCCAAATAATCAAAATATTTTCCTTTATATTTATTTAAAAATAATACTGGTATATTGTCATTACATTCGGCGTTGTAGTATACATTTGCTTAATGGAATAAAATTGTTCCAGATGATCCCTAACCTTGCGGTTTCTTGCCACGGGAGAAACCTATCGTTCCCTCGTGTACTCCACCATACACCACATCGGCGTCATTATTCCAATGGTATGCGAAAGCATCTATCGTCACTTGAAAGGGAAATACCTTAAGGAAATTGTAGATTCATAGGTCAGTTGTGATAGAAATGATTCTCATATACACGTTACCCTGCAAGCCACAGCGAGGGTGTGTGGGAGGGGGTAAAGATCACTACTGGCATGCAAACTAACAACTATATTGTCTCATGCAACTATATTGTTAGTATCTGTAGTGTTTAAGGGATTAATACATTCATCATGCACTACAGACTACTCTAAAATATTTCACATACCTATCCCTATGCTATGCTGCCTATTCTGTTCTCTTATAGTGCGGGGGAAAAATGCCATTTTGAAAATATCGGTATGACAATCTATCTCTCTAATCTTATTTATCTGGTCGAATCTAGCATAATACGCTGGTGTTTTTAATATGTGCCTAACATTTTCAGCAAAGCTATCCGATTGAAATTTCTGTAATAGATTTAATCTGTACTTTAACCTACGCTCTGGTAATGATTCCCACCCTAATTCTTGAGTTAATTCTAAAACACTACTGAACCTATCGAAACACCTTTTTAACGAACCTAACTGCTCTACGCTGCACACTGTCTAGTTCCCTGATCAAACCTATTTCATTAGGATCCCATGCACTGGCTGCATACTCAAAGTGGGCCCTAACTAGTGAAAAGTAACATCGCTCTTTTGTCGTTATTATAAACTTATCGTTCTATAGTCTTCGCATTCTTTTGTCACCCGCTTCTTCGGAAATGGTATTGGCACGTTTTTTTACAAAATCCTCCAGCCAAGCCCCCTCCTCGTATATTCCACGAACAAGTTCATTTAATCTCTCCCCTCCCCCCTCATCCTGGGTTTTTCAGAAGCTCAGCTGGGATGTCATTTATCCCCACCGCTAATCCCGCCTTCATTTCTCCTAATGCCTTCTCTATGTCACTATCCAGGATTCCGGGGCCCACGTCATTCTCATCTACGTCCTTTTCCTCTCCTAAGACCAAGTTCCTGGGCCTATTTTCGCTATCATACACTTCCTCAACATATCCCCTCCAACGACGCTGGATCTTCCTTGGTTCCATTGCTAAATTTCCCCTTCCCTCTTTGTTGCACGGCACCGTTTTCCTTTTCATTATGCCCGATACAATTCTTAGCTTTGAGTACAGAGTGCCTATTTCTGCCTATTTCCTTCCCACTCCTACTAAATTATTCCTCGTACAGAACTCCAAGTTGCTTTCTCGCCATTTCTTAAACCCAGACCATACTTCCCCTACTTCACTTCCGTCCCTCCCATCTCCAAGTACAGCTTTCCAATCTCCCGTAACTATTAGTTTCTTCTTGCCCTTTACTTCCCGATTAAATCTTCCCATTGGTCATACATCTACATAATACCCTGCAAGCCACCATAAAGGTGTGTGGCAGGGGGTGATGTATCACCAAGTATGCAACAATATCATGCATTAAATAGGGTTAGTATTTATATGCTGCTCTAAACTACACTATTTAAAAAGAGATAAAATAGCAAAGCAAACATGCAAAAACATGCTGTTAGTTGGGTTAGCTTCAAGTCCTAATACGAACATGCAGCTACCAATGTTATCCATTGCTGCACTCGTACTGGATACATTTACCGTTATTCATATCCCTTATTGTAGGAAGTAGATTTCCACCAGTTATTGCTTATATATTTTCACTTCGTTCTACTTCCTACGATTACATTCGCGGACTTGGCTTTGATTTCGATAACCAGTATTCTATCGCTTACCTGTTCCACATTCAACACCCTTTTTCCTAATGTTGCATTCAATACAACTGCTTCTACCCGCTGGCTCTCTTCCCCTCCACTGTATATAACCCTGTAATTTTCACTCCAGAATCTTCCTGGTCTCTCCATCTTACTTCGCTTAATCTCCACAAATATATCTTTCCCCTCTCCGTTTCACGCCTAAAGTTTTCTATTTTCCCTGCCCTTAACATCATCCAAACGTTCCATGTCCCTAATTCTCTTCTGCTTCCTTCTTCATTGCGTCTGCTGCCGTTGTTGCTGTCTTCCTTTTCGTGAGATGACGACCGCAGAGTCCTTGCTTACCCTGCTGCCGGGCACGACACCCGTCCCACTAATTTGGTTCCGGGCTCTGTAGTTGCCAGAATTTAATTCTCTGTTGTTCAAGTCCATTGTGATCTTAGGAGAGTTTGATTGAGGTGGTTTCCCGTTGCCTGCCTCAATAGTGTTTTTCTCGTGACACCATCACTTCATAGGCCCACTGGTGTCAGACACCTTCTCACAGCCGCCTCACTGAGGAACAGACCCTGCGTATACGGTACATTTCGTCAGACTCCTACCTTTCGACCTGGGTGACACTACCAGGAGAAAGTGCAACGGATCGCTAGCCTTCCTGGACGTTCTGGTGCAGAAGGACACCAACGGATCCCTCCGACAATCAGTCTACCGCAAATCTACCCATACCGACCGTTACCTTCACGCAGATTCCCACCAACACCCTCAACAGAAAGCGGCGCTCATAAAAACATTGCTGCACAGAGCCAGATCGGTGTCCGACGGCCTCTCCCTGAGGACCGAAGACGAACACGTGAGGGCAGCGCTTCGACAGAATGGCTATTCTGAATCCTTCATCCGCCGCCATTCCAGAAGTTCGAAGACAGGGTCATCACAAGGCACTTTAGGAAGGGAGGACACGAAGCCAGTCGCTTACGTATCCATTCCGTATGTCTCCGGAACCACGGAAAGGATCTCTCGCGTACTGAATAAAGCGGGAATCGTGACGCGTCACCGGGCCCTTAAGAAAATGAGAAACATCTTTCCATCCGCCAAGGACCGCCTCGATCCACTCCACTATGAAGGCGTTTATAAAATCCCTTGTTCCTGCGGTAAATCATATATTGGACAGACTGGCCGCTCTGTGGCGTGCCGAATAAAGGAACATGAAAGGGCCCTGTCACATAGGGACACGGGTAAATCAGCCGTAGCGGAGCACGCCTTTTCCGAGGAGGGACACCAAATTTTAATTGAGAGGAGACGCGGGTGTTAGCCCAAGAAAGATTTCATCACCAACGACTGATCCGCGAGGCCATTGAAATTGAGAAATGCCCCCTGAACTTTAACCGGGACGAGGGCATTCGACTAAGTCCGATTTGGAGAAGACTCTTCCGGAGTAAAGATACGCCTGGATGGTTCCATAAGAAGAAAAACAATGACACACCCGTTGGCACTGTGAGGGGGAGGGAAAGTTCACCGACCCCCCAAGGACAGGGCTAAGTGGCGGCCACCTTCTTACGTCATTCACCCCCCCCCCCACTTCACAGTAAAGGGGGGAGGGATGGAGAGGTATAAAAACATCAAATTTCCAATATATTTTATCATTTGCCTGATGATGCGTCCTGCAATGGCCGCGGAAGCTCGCTCATCGACAACGCGTTACACGCAGCTGCACCCGAAAGCCTCTGACGACGATGGATTCCGCTGCGAAAACCTACGTTCCAAATTCACTCGTCTTAATGATTCAAAGCGTAGTACGTAATACAAAAAGGTAAACATGAATTAGCATGAATTGAAATTTAAGGTCAATCACGACCTTATTAGATCGTAACATTTGTGGTGTTCAAGTAGCTTGAATATCCCAGTGTGCAGAAGACACGTGTATTCGATTATATAGAATAAGATTAATTGTATCATTTAAATTGTAGTCTACTGATCTGACATACACACACATACCCGTACTAAACCAATTTGTAATGGATCAATTGACTTTCTATAGCCACCTTTATTGAATAAAATTTAACAGCATCATAATTCATATATACCAATATTATTCGAAACCATTACCTTTGAGTAACTGCAGATACTCCACTGTTGAAAGAATATGTACAAAAGAACTTTTAAAATCCATTGTTGAAATTTAATTGAGACTTGAATTAAAAATGTTTCGCACCTAAGCATAGATAATCGAAAAAAAATTTTTTTTTAATATTACGTTCTGCTGGAATCGAACCTGCGTCGTTAATCGTGACCATAGCACAACAAAGGTGGCTGAATAAAAATATGAAATAATATTTAATTTCGCTGGCAATCACTGGTCTAATGGAACTTAGTGGAAAAGTGAGCCACCCGAGAATCCCACGAGTGGGAACCAAGGAACGGTTGCCGAGGATCTATGCCTCCGTGTTCGGAGGTCCGTCCCAGCACACTGGTGTTCCTTGGCCGAACCCGCCGGCTCAATTTCATTCGATATTTAAGCGATTATATTGTGCACATTCCAATGGAGTGTGCACAAATACTTTTAAACTTTAATAGACGCATCTTCTCCATTGTCATCGCAGTAAATATTTCATTCCTAGTACAGGAAAATCACAATTTATTGTGTGATCATCTAACTAGTTACGTCCCGTGCGACCATAAATATAAAATAAAATTTTTGTGAAAATAATTTAGTTGATATTTTTATATTGAATATTTGTTCATGCTTAATATGTCTCACATTTTGATGAGAAATTCGGTCATATTAATTCAGGGCATCTCTCAATTTCTGTCATTCATAATTTGTGAGCAAATTCTCCATCACCATGGTAACTTCGTTCAGCCGTAGCAGTCACCTTGAATGCAGAATGTGGTTGCTATGGCGATGGACTTATTTTAGACCGGCGCAACTCAAGGTGATGTTGTATCGGTGATAATGGTGTATCAAATTGTAAATCCTCGGGATATAGGATTGTGTCGTCCCCCTTCACCGTAATAGTTTGACATTGCCACATGGTATCACGAAGAAGACAATCTATTTGTGGAATGAACATTTTATATTTGCTGATACACAGCAAGTCTTGCCCTTTATTATTTTGTTTTTATATTAACCCCTTTTTTTACCGAAATTTGATTACACATTGCAATACGGGGCATTAAAAGTATATGGTAAACTTCATGTACAATACTTTTGAGGGTTGAAAAAATTAAGCTGTGTAGCCGGCAAACATTGGTCAGTTGCGATTCTTTTCAAAGACAGCCAATCCAATTGGTGTAGGAATTTTCAGGATACTCTACCTTAAGCGTAACCTACCATATTCCTGTTAGAAATGTTTGTTTTGTTGGTCGCAATACAGAAATAACGTTAACACTAATACTTACACATCAGTTATGTTATATTATTTTCATTGATCTTTTAAATTTTTAAAATGTTATATCCATCTTGTGGTTTTTATTAAGGTGTTCAATCTTTGTAATAAACAAATGCTAATGTGTTCATCGTTCTCTTCATCAACACAAATAATTAAAAGCTATGAACAAGGTATTATTATTGTTACAAGTAGTAACTTCCACCTCATCGGATTCCAACTTCCACGGCTAGCATCATGTTTCGTTGCCGTCATAATTGCCGGTGACTCAAGAGGGTTCGCGCCTAGGGGTAGCCACGTCCGCCACCGGTGGATAGATGGCTACCCGGCATTAGGGTCATGCGCACGAAGCAAGCGGAGAGACCCGAGAAGGACAGCCTTCTTCTGCATTGCACTTGATAGTGCATCCGCTCGCGCCCTGCATGCACTTGAGATTTTCGACCAGTGAGCTCTTGGCACCACCAAGCACGCCCACGATGAGGACTACCAGTTTCACAGAGTAGCCCGCGTACATTTGCCGGAGTTCACACAGCAGGTCTTAATATTTAGTCCTTTTTTCAATCTCCTTCGCTGCCATGTTCGTTTCGGCCGGTGCCGAAAACTCGATCACGAACATGGCATGAGAGAGATTGTCGAGGAGAGCGATATCAGGCTTCGTCGCCTCCAATTGCCTGGAGGTGGAGAAGGAATAATTCCACCAGATCTTACACTTATCGTTCTCCACGACGGACTCGATGTCTCCAGGGACGTAAGGCAGCACCGGATTCGCGTCTATGCCGTAATGGTGTCTTAGATGGTAATACAACACCCGCAGAGCTGAGTTGTGCCGGTTTATATGTGCGTTCTTCGCATAAAAGCTGCAGCCGGATACTGGATGACCTGAAGTCTCCGGCTGTCTTCGGCACGCTCTGCATCTCGTGTCCGTCACGTTTGCCCCAAAGATGAGGCGACGGTACACGAGGGTGTTGATGACACCATCTTGGCACGCGAGTACGAATCCCTCGGTTTCGGACTTCAGACCTGCGGAGCGCAGGAAGGCGAACGTGAGCTCCTTCGATAGCCCATGCGTTTCCAAGTTTCGATAGAAACTTCCATGCATGGGCTTGTCGGTATGCTCGCGGAGCAGGATCTTTTGCTCCGCATTCTTTATGTCGAGCTTTAACACGTCCGCCTTCAGCGACAAGATTGATTAGTCGCACGCTTCTCCGCTGGAAGTAAGGTCCAAGTCGAAACCGAGGCCGTCTGCTGCCCTTTTCGCCGCCTGGAATAGGAACGCCCCTTTTCCGACACTCTCGTGTTTCTTTACGATCAGCATAAGGGGGTCCGTGCTGTGGAACACGCGGCAAGCCGTATTCAGAACTACTCTGTCATGAAGGCACTCCAGGCTTATCAGCCCTCTACCACCTAGCCTTCTCGGGAGATACAATCTGGAGAAGGAAGACTTCGGATGAAGACTACGGTATATGGTCATCATTTTCCTCGTTCCCCTGTCGAGGTTTTGCATTCGTTGACATTCCATTTGATGCAACCGAAGGTGTAGAGCATTGTTGGAACCGCGAAGGTGTTAGTCGCAAGAACCTTGTCCTTGCCTGACAGGTCTGAGCTCCAGATTCGCCGGAGAGTCTGCCCGTATTTCGCCGCAAGCCTTTCCTTCACTGCTCTCACCTCCTGCAACCGGCGCTGGGGGACGCCAAGATATTCATACGTTTCGTCTTCATCAAGATGACGAATAGCGTTTCCGTCAACGAGCTGCACGTCTTCCCGGTCTTCCGAAATCTTTCCTTTCGCCAGATGGATGGTTGCACACTAATCCAATCCGAATTCCATCCCTATATCCTCACTGTATCTGCGTACGGTGTCCAACGCCAGGCGCAGGTCTTTCGCGCTTGAAGCATAAAGCTTCAGGTCATCCATATAGAAAAGATGGGTGACCTAATGCTCCCTTTTTGACGGGACACCGCACATATATCCCCTACCTCGTCTCAACTGAACGAACAGTGGGAGGAGAGATAAACAGAACAGGAGGGGACTGAGGTTATCACCTTGAAAAACGCCACGGTGGTATGTTACCAAATCCGTGTAGACGGTCTTCTTGCCAGATGGTATGGCGAAGCGCGTCTTCCACAGTGGTAACAGGCGTTCGATGCAGGACACAACCTCTGGGTGGACTTTCATGTACCTCAGCATGGCTATTATCAGTTCATGAGAGGTGGTTACAAAAGCCTTCTTGTAGTCCACCCAGCCCATTGACAGGCTACGCTTGTATTGACAAGCGTCCTGGCTCACACACCTATCAATGAGCAGGTTGTCCTTGCATCCCGCGATGCCTTTCTTCGAGCCCCTCTGCTCGTACAGTTCCTCCCATACCGGTTGGACGTGGCGGAGGATAAGTGGATGTAAGTGAACGCCTTGTATACAGTGTTGAGACAGGTTATAGGGCGGTAGTTCTTCGGATCGGACAAGTTTCCCTTTTTCGGTATTAAAACCGTTCGCCCCTCAGTCAGCCAGGACGAAATTGGATCCGTCCCTTATAGGCAGGATGTGAAGATTCTGGCAAGGTGTTTGTGCGTGGAAGAGAAATTTTTCCACCAGAAGTTATTCACTGCGTCCATTCCTGAAGCAGTGAAGTTCTTCTTGCCAGAGAAGGCCTTCTTCACATCACTTTCCGTGACTGAGATGGAACGATCCATTACTGCTAGGTGGCGGTCACAGAACTCTTTAAAGTGTGAATGTCTGGAGTACCTTCGTTGAATGGCTTCCTAGTCTCGTAGATGTCCTTCCAGAAACTTTCCACCTCCGGGACAGTTGGTGGTGTTTGGACAACAGGTGGTGGGGGTCGTTATTGACACCGGCACTCATAGACTACCATACTTAATACTTACTACATACTACTTGTTAGGTAATCAAGGGAGCAAACCATTATAACATGAAATAGTGTAAGACTAGGCAATTCAACGGGTTAATATCCAGCCAGTATTGTAAAAGGGTCGAAATATAGGGAGGGTTAAACAAGATAATTAATATTGAGTGCGTTATAAAGAGTTCAGAATCATGTGTTACGCTGTCGTGGTAGTGTCAGGAAGTTAAGACGGATTATATGGCTGCTGTATGAGTAGATAAAGCAAGGGTACAGGGGAAGCAATATTGGCCCTTAGGATGTTCATAGAGAAGAGAATGGAGAAGAACAAGCTGACGTTCATTGCATTTGAGGATTTAGAGAACGCTTTTGACAACGTGGATTGGAATTTGAAGCTTGGATTTCTGAAAGGAATTGGAGTGTCGTACAATGACCGAAGAATTATCCACAGTTTGTATAAAAACCAAGTAGCGGTGATAAAATCTGAACCAAGCTGTGAAGACGCCAGGAGGAAAGGAGTGAGACAAGGCTGTGCACTGTCTCCCGTAATTTTTTAATGTTTACATCGGGGGAGCCACCAATGAAATCAAAGAGAAGTCTTCTGGAGTGAATACACACGGAGAAAAAAATTAGCATGCTACGATTCGCTGATGACATAGCACTCATAGCAGAGACAGAGAAGGATCTGAATGAGATTCAGGTAATCACGGAAAGGACAATGGCCACATATCATCAGAAGATCAATAAGAAGAAGACTAAGATATTGGTGAGCTGAAAGAAACAAGAGGCGAAAACCAATGTCAAACTAGGAAAACAAAAACTAACTTGAAAAGGTGATAACGTTTTGTTACCTCGGAAGCCGAGTAACCAACGATGAACGAAGCAATAAAGAAATAGTGAGTAGAATAGCCCAGGCAAAGAGGACATTCTATCAAAAAAATAACCTACTTAGAGCTGGGAATACAAGCGTAGAAGTAAGGAAACAATGCATCAGGACATACATCTTGGGCGTGTTTCTTTCCGGCAGTGAGGCATGGACGATGACAGCAGTGGATAAGAAAAGGGTGGAAGCATTCGAAACATGGTGCTACAGAAGAATGATGAAGATGAAATGGATCGACTGAGTAAGTAACGAGGAAGGCCTAAGAAGAGTGGGAGAAAAGAGAAATCTGCTGAACACCGTAAGATATGAGTTATAGGTTATGATAAGTGATGTGAGTTCCACACGATTACTTTGAAATATGAAACGCAAATCTCCACCGAAGAGTCAGAAAAAATCGTAATCACTAGGGAACCAATCTCAGTTGTAAACAGGCCCTAGCAAAAACAAACATGTGGAATAAGTGATGAAGGAAGAGGATTTTGGACATTAAAGGTCTCACTCACTCGAAGTGATTCAACCCGAAGATTGGTCTTTGATAGGTGAAAGTAGAGCTCTACTAAGTCAATGGCGTGTGAAATTCACACATATTCAGGGTAGGGGGGCCAGTTCCTTTCCCTGGGCCACCTGCGATTTCCTACGAAGTTCTGACACGCAGAAAATGGAATCGAAAATTCGATTTTAGGTTAGGGTGTCCAGAAAGGCCCGGGATTTGAACCCGGCACCCTCCGGTCAGAAGCTCAGTGCTCTGTACCCACTAGGGCACCACGACCCCCTGAAATTAAAGGACAAGGGATGGGACATCGGAGGAGGAGCGAAGGCAAGAAGTTTCGAAGGGCGGTGAAGTAACAGCAGTGAACCTGAATAACACGACATGGAAGACCATGGAAGAAGATGGAAGTTTTAAACAACAAAAACGAAAGTAAAAATTCACAACACAGTTGTTACACACGTTATGAAAAACGTGGCTAACGCCTGACCAGAAACTAAAACCAGATTGTTGGGAATAACAGGAATGAAAGTGGTGAATAGAACTGCAGAGGTATAATTGAAATGAGCAAAGACAGATAGAGTTGTGAAGTTGACAACGTCAGCAGAATGGATCAATAAAAGAATGACAGAGGTCGCCACGAGGGCAATTGAGGGAAGATAGTTGCGATCCATACATGTCCTGGAGTCAAGCAGACACGTGTGCTTATGAATATGAAAGAGAGCAGCAACCTTTGACCACGACAGCAACGTTGTCCGTCACGCTCTTCAGTCGTTCACTTTCATCACTTCCCTGCGCGCATTTCATCTGTATTTTGAATGCATTTCCCTTTTGCGCATTGAATCCGGCGAGCCTTTCACCTTCGATTTCCACTGCAGCTATTCAACACAATTATTATTCACATAATGTATTCGAAAAGATTGAAGTGAAATGAGATTCTTTAGTAATAAAGTTCCTTAAGCTCAGTGGAATGGTGGATGATTTTTTACACCTGCACGTATATTTGATACGCGACATCAATTTTCGGGACTATTTGTCGACATATGCATATCCGTATCGCATTGTCGATGAGCAGAGCGTGCGGCGGGAGTCGAACCAAGCTCTGCGGTCACGACGACTGGACGTCGAAGGGTGTAATGGGTAAACGACAAACAGCAATATACCCCACGAGCACAGATTTTGTTTCCTTTGCGAGCAGGTCACTTCGTTTTCTTTCGTGAAAATTACCTCCTATCAAACACCAAGATGTCATAGTTGACACCCCTGATTTAAAACTGCTCAGGATTCCTCAGGGTATTGTGCTATCAAAGGTTGGTCTGCACGGTGAGCGGGGTCCACGACTCGTTTGGCTGAATTCGAGGTCCGGGTATTGCCTATGCTTTCTGCGACTTCTTGACGTCTCTGTCATTTATCTCCCTAGCAATGAAAGCCTTCACAAGGTTTTCTACCAATGGCCCCAAAGCTTCACATTAATTGCAGTGCGAAAAAATTCACCTGGTCCGGGAATCGAACCACGGACCTATGGCTTTCCGGGCCACTGCGCAGACCACTACGCTACCCAGGATCCTTAATTCGCATGGCAATTTTACCGATATTCGAAGTACTAGATGTTGAGTCCATCGCGGTCCATCAAGGATGGCAACGCAAGGGAGAAAGGGCTTCAAGGAAGCCGCGACCAATGGTGAACCCCATCCAGCGAATTATTGATCCTGGGTAGCGTAGTGGTCTGCGCAGTGGCTCGGGAAGCCAAAGGTCCTTGGTTCGATTCCCGGGCCAGGTGTATGTTTCCGCATGGCAATTAATGTGAATTTCACCGCCGTTCACGCCGATTGAAATGCCCTACATCGCGCCAAAGGCCTAGCTGATTTCCCCGAATCCCGGCGAAACGCAACGGCGGAAAAACAAGGTGAGGGCTTCAAGTTGAGCGATTCTCGTACCTACGGACAAGAGTCTCCAGCATTCTTGAATTGTGGAGAAAACGGACCGTCGCGGCAAAGCAAAAAATGGTGATATTAAGAAATATATTACTTTAAATAAAATTAACAGTGATCATAACTTAGTCATGACGAAATACCATCTACAATTCAAGAAATTGAAGAAAACAGTGAAGAATACATGGCAAGTAGAAAAACTGAAGGACGCTCAACATAAGCAAGCATTTCAAAAAGCAGTGGAAAACATCATAGAAGAGGACCTGAATGAGAAATCAGTGGAAAACCGATGGGGAAACATTATATGTAGATCACAGGAAGCCGCAAAGGAAGCTCTGGGAAGAAGAAAAGTAGCCAAGAAGAAGCCATGGATCACGGAGTCTTATACCTGATTGAAGAAAGAAAAAAGTACAAGAATGCGAAAACGGAAGAAGAGCAACTTTGCTACAATATAATAAGGAACGAAGTGAGTCAGAAAGCCAGGAAAGCTAGAGAAATGTGGTTTAAGAATCTATGCGAAGATGTACAAAGCAACCTTGCACTTGGAAGGGTGGAAGCTGCCTACAGAATAGTGAGCAACCACTTCAAGGAAGCAAGATGCAATGCCATAAGAGACAAGAATGGAGAACTTGTGATTGAAAATTAAGATAAAGTGAAGAGATGGAAAGAACATCTGGAAGATTTATACAACAGAAACCATCTAAGAACGAAAATGGTCGAAAAGGAAAGTGAAGTCGAAGAGGAATTTGACGCAGCAGCAAGGGACATTCGCATGAACAAATCTTCTATAATTGATGATGTTGCTGCAGAAGTAATGAAAACATTAACTCATCTTTACAAAACGATCTGCGACATGTGCTCAACAGAATATATACCAATGGACTTCAAGAAAAACATCTTCCTTCCTATTCCAAAAAAGAGGAGAGAGTAGAAATGCAAAAATTTTTGGGCTATAAGCTTACAACACGTGCATCGAAGATACTGACCAGGATCATCTACAGAAGAACAGAAAACAAAGCTGAGGAGTTTCTGGATGAAGATTAATTTGGATTCAGGAAAGGTAAGGGTACAAGAGAAGCATTACTGGACCTTAAGCTGCTTATAGGGAAGAGAATGGAGAAGAACAAACCGACCTTCATTGCATTTGTGGATTTAGAGAAGGCTTTTGACAAAGTGGATTGGAATTTGATGCTTGGAGTTCTGAAAGGAATTGTAGTGTCCTAAAATGACCGAAGAATTATCCACAGTTTGTATGAAAACCATATAGCGGTGATAAAATCTGAACCAAGCTGTGAAGAGGCCAGGAGGAAAGGAGGGAGACAAGGCTGTGCATTGTCTCCTGCAATCTTTAATGCTTACTTTGAGAGAGCCATCAATGAAATAAAAGAGAAGTCTTCTGGAGTGACTATCCACGGAGAAAAAAATAAGTATGCTGCGATTCGCTGATGACATAGCAGAGACAGAGAGGGTACTGAACAAGATTCTGGTAACCACGGAAAGGAAAATGGCCACATATCATCAGAAGATCAATAAGAAGAAGACTAAGATATTGGTGAGCAGAAAGAGAGAAGAGGCCAAAACCAGCGTAAACTAGGAAAACAGAAACTGGAAGAGGTGAAAGAGTTCTGTAACCTGGGAAGCCGAGAAACCAGCGATGGACGAAGCAAGAAAGAAATAGTCAGAAGAAAGCCCAGGCAAAGAGGGCATTCTACCAAAAGAAGAATCTACGAACAGCTGGAAATACAAGCGTACAAGTAAGGAAGTAATTCATCAAAACGTATAACTGGAGCATGCTTCTTTACGGCAGCGAGGCCTGTAAGATGACAGCAGCGGAGAAGAAAAGGGGTGCAAGCATTTGAAATGTGGTGATATCGAAGAATGATGAGGATAAAATGGATCGACCGAGTGACAAACGAAGAAGTCCTAAGAAGAGTGGGAGAAAAGAGAAATCTGTTGAAAACTTTAAAAAGAAGACGGGACAACTTAATCGGCCACATCTTAAAACACGATGGCCTGATGAAGACAATCGTCGAGGGAAAAGTGGATGGGAAGAATGGCAAAGGAAGGCCTAGAGTGAGATATATGGAACAAGAGATAAAAGAAGGGGAAAGAGAAGGAATACGAAAAAATTTGAAGAGATTAGCGGATAGAAGAACTCAGTGGAGAGCTGCGTCAAACTAATCTGAGGATTGATGACTAATGATGATGAAATAAAATTAAAGTTGCTTTCTAGCGATTGGGCATAAATTTTAAGGTTCTTTAAGCATGCTGTGAACGAAAAGCAACGTTTTCATTTATCCTGAACTTTAGTTTCTTTAAATATTTTCTAGAAATTATTTATTGAAGCGCTCTATTTCACTGAATAACAATATCGTTATGTTTATTTAATTTGTATTGATATCGGATGAGCGCCCTATGTTTTTCGTTGTGGCCTTGCATGAATAAACAACTTTAAATATGTTATATTCTTGAAACCAAAATTATTTCCTAATAATGTTCATAAATCATTCATTGTGTGGATAATTTCCTTGGATTGCATTTAACTATTTCGAAATATGGCGATGATGAGGAGCACAGGACGAGAAGGAAGGCAAACTCGAGAGTCACAGCCTAGTATTAGATGTCTGAGGTTCCTTATTCCGCCCCTCCCTCCCACACCCTAGTCTTCCCCCGTGACGGCACGCGTTGATTAAGATGGCACGCGTTGCAGAGGGAACCACGGGGAAGGGAGAGATTCCTTCCCGAGTGCAGTCGGGGCCTTCACCACGCTCTCCTCGCCTCTTCCCTCTCGCTTCCACAGCTTAAAGTGCGGACAGCGAGTCAAATTGGTGCATATATGCATCGGTCTGCAAAGGTGGTATTACATCTACATAATACTCTGCAAGCCACCATAAAGGTGTGTGGCAGGGGGTGAATTCTCAACAAACATACACTACATATCATGCATAAAAAATTATTAGTATTTATAAACTCTTCTAAACTTCACCATTTAAAAAAGATAAAAATAGCAAAGCAAACATGCAAAAACATGCTGTTAGTTGGGTTAGCCTCAAGTCCTTGTACCAACATGCAGCTACCAATGTTATCCATTGCTAAACTCATACTGGATATATTTACCGTCATTCATATCCCTAATTGTACGAGGAAAAAGGTATTACTTTCAGCGTGACGCTTAAAACTGTGCTGAGATTATAAATAGGGCTGTATATATATTCAGAATGTTAACTACAGTCTCACACTTTGACTCCGACGCAATACAATCTCTGATACAAGTTCATGAGGTCACACAGACTCTTCTCCATATGGTTCGAAGCGTAATGCCGCGTGTCGCTAAGTGATACCAACTATGAAGAGTTAATTCCAATTTGACTCTTTGTGGTTATTTTAGGACGTTTAAGTAATAGAAGCGAGACTGCAGTCCAGATTCTGAATATGACCTTTAAACAAATGGTTTCAGGTTTTATTTGGTTTTTGAAAAGGATTCCCGAAAATCATTGCATTCTCGTTTCCACGCACTCCCTCTTGTCTGGGGAATAAGTGCCCGTTCTGAGTCCCATCCCCAGAAGACCTCGAAGATCTCGACCACTTCCGGTGAGACACCAGTCAAACGAGTGAAGACGGATGTCCGAGGACATTAGAACTAGACGCGCTAAGTGTGCCCTCCGAAGATAGATAAAAGCGCGCGCTTCCGATATTCCTGCTCAAATGGGTGATTCTTGAAGCTCCGATTGGGTGTAGCGGCATTCTTATTCTTCCAGAGATAAAGACGAACGAAAAAATCAAAGGTTGATCCTGATGTTTTTGTAGTCAGAGGGAGCGGAATATCTGAAAATTATGACAAATGTTTACTTTTATCCAAACTTAAATTGCCAAGGAAACGATTTGATAAATAGCAAATACCAATAACAATTTACCTTTTGAAATACAAATTCACGTCCATGCTCCAATCATTTCCACGAAGCCGTAAACGAGCGACTTCGAGATTTCCTACACTCACGCTCAACCAAAATAGCAAAAAAATGACCCAGTAAGATAAGTGACGTAATCGTAGAAAACATCAAACTAATGCTAAATATGTGACACTAAAATGGCAGCAAAGTAAAAACAAAATTATTAATCACTTTGAGTGAAACGCATTTTGCAATAACGAATTTCATCCTTCAGCAGCACGAACTTGTGCAAGAGACTTAACGCCAACTCAAATATTATCGAAAATTATTCACAGATAAGTAACAAAAACATAAAACGAATACGCATACCGTTATAAATATATGAATAAACAAAAGGGCGAAATCTCTTATCTCTTACGGGATGAATGCGGATGTTTCTGTTAAGGTTGACACATGAAATCAGGAAAGAAGAAGCACCTGATGTAGTTAGTGACTGTCCCTCCAGAAGATCTAAGGGCAAGAGAAAAGCAAAATTACGACTGCGAATAACCTTAAATGACGATTGATCCACCGAGTAATTAATGCGTCCCTTCTGGCCAATGCTGTGATCTTGTGATGATGCCACCATAAAGGTGTGTGGCAGTGAATGAAATCAAACCAAAAATGCACTACAAGGATTTGAACAGCAGAGCAAGTATGCATAAACATGCTATCAGTTAAGTTAGCCCTAAGTCCTCATGCCAACAAGCCAATACCCACCTATGCCATTGATTACTATCCACTCGTATTCATACTATCGGATATATTTACAGCTAATCGTATCCGTATGGGGAATACGCATGAAATATGTTTCTCGAAGATTAATGATGTACTCGATGTGAAATTTTCTCACCAATTTAAATACATAAACCATAATTTCCTATGCCTAACACAAATATTATTAAATGATATTAGAATGTTCCCGAAAATCGACGAAAGTCACGTGACCTGAAACGCCTTCTGACGTCACTGCACGGCATAGGTTCCATATTGCTACGGGGATAGACATTTATATTTAAAATAAAACGAAGTGAATATATTGTTTTGAGGTTTTTAGCCGTTTCTCGAAAGAAACGATGACTGAAAAAATACTTAAAAATGCACATTCCGACAATTTCCTTTGGTTCACTCCATTATGGCGGCGTTCTTCTAATAAAAAAGAGTGAATGCACAAACGTAGCTGAAATTCTTGGGCACTATACAGGAATTATATAATTTATGGACGATCTGCTCGTTACCATCCATACTACTTATATAAAAAATCAAAATACAATCGTTAATTGCATTAAACCAATGAAATAATTACATACGCGTTTTCCAAGTATTCATTTACCAGCTTACCTCCACGCATAAACAGATTAACAAAGCCCTTAGTGATACCGTGCCGTGACGTCATGCCATCATGTCATGTTTTTAAGCTGCCGAAAAAGTACAATTATGAAAGAGTAATATCTTTGTAGCACAACTTAATTCTTCAGTGAAATTTTCGCCAAGCACATTTTAGCTAATAAACTTCACATTCAAAGAGTCATAAAAAATAGTGCATGCTCCCCATTGTACGAGGAAAGAAGGACATTTTGAATCTGTCAGTTCGGCAATCAATTTCTCCAATTTTGCGATTATGGCCCAGTCTACCGTAGTAAGTTGAGGTTCGCAAAATGTTTTTGACTTTATCAGCGAAAATATTCTCTTACAATTCAGCTAGGATAGTTAAGGATAGGGCTTACTACCGGTATCGCATCGCAGGAATCGATGCCTATGTAGTATATTCATTGTAGTACACATGAAAGTTCCTTGGAATCGTTGGCAAGCACCAAAGCGAGGCCCATGAAGGCGTAGCGCATCCTGGACTCTCGGCAGTGGATTCCCGTCAGACGAAACAGGAGCACGCAGAGCGATCGATAAATTCAAAGCATTTTCAAATTGTATCGAAAACCATTGTGTTGAGCAGCAAATAACTGAAATGAACACGCATACCGTTATGAGTACGGTGAAGTTCCTTACTAGCGTAACCAGTCTATTACATGAATCAAATTGGGAATCATTGTCAGATCGCAGGTTGAAATTTAGACTTAATCTCTTAAATAAATTCCAAGACCATATTTTCGGTGATGATGTTAAAAATATTTTGCGGACCCCAACTTACTATGGTAGAGAGGACCGTAATCACAAAATTAGAGAAATTGATTGCCGAACTGACAGATTCAAAATGTCCTTTCTTCCTCGTACAATTACGGATATGAATAACGGTAAATATATCCAGTACGAGTGTAGCAATGGATAACATTGGTAGCTGCATGTTGGTATAAGGACTTGAAGCTATCCCAACTAACAGCATGTTTTTACATGTTTGCTTAGCTATTTTTATCTTTTTTTAAATAGTGTAGTTTGGAACAGTATATAAATACTAATCCTTTTTATGCATGATATGCATAGTGCATGTTTGGTGAGAATTCAACCCCTGCCACACACCTTCATGATGGCTTTCAGGGTATTATGTAGATGTATTTTATCTTTATTTTTACTTAGTTTTCACTGTCTCGAATACAGCTTAGCTAGCCATTACACATCGAGCTCGGTAACAAATAACAGTTAACACAACTCACACAGCCAATCCCCGGGAGTAGAAATTCCGACCCTGGCGTGAATCGAACCCACGGCCCCTCGAATGGCAGGCTTTACCCCGACGACGCCGACAATGACATGGCCGATTGGCATGCGATAGTTTTCCTCAGCGTTTTCTCATCCCTGGCATCTGCTTCTAAACGTCTATGCCTACTCAATAATACTGAGCGTCATTTTAAAATCGAACGGCTACGTTATCGACTGGTTATGTCGACTGCATCGATTACGGTCGGAGGATTTCTCATCTAGTTCTTACTCGGAACGCTTTATAAATTCCCGTGATGAAAGTAATATTTGGTCGCTTGGAGTCAATTGCCGTCAATTTCATCTCTTTACCTCAATAAAGTGAGAAAATAACTGAAAATATAGTTCCGCGTCGCTTCATATATTTACGATAAATTGAATCATTAAAACGACACAGAATTGACGCAAGAAGCTATTGTAAATCATGTTAGGTGTCGTTTATCTTCCAAAGGCTCAGCTCAGAAGATTACTTGTATGCTTAAGGGATGAGGGAGGTCGCTCTTTTGGCGAGTAAGTATTGATCGACCCATTTTAAATTGTTAATGTGCGAGAAACAAGGGACAAATGACAAGGGAAACCAAATTAATATCAATCGATTAATAATGACCTTGCAGCATTCCGGGATTTTATCTACAGGCAACTGTTTTCGGCTTCGCTCTGGGGAAATGTTCGATTTTAGAAAATAACTTGCACTCACATTGAAATTCCACATTGAATATATTTACTGATCGACCCGAGTTTCTATACATATTAAGATTCCCTGCGTCTTATGCTAGGTTTGATGAAATAAAGAAGATTTGAGAGATACATTGTCGTACCGAAGGATGTAAAATGTCATTTTTACCCCGTACTAAAAGAGAACAGAATAGGCAGCATAGCAAAGAGATAGGTAGGGGAAATATTGCTAGTGTGTAGTGCATGAAGCATGTTTTAAAATCACTAATGTATGTATGACAGGGAAATGCAGATAAATATATTTAGTGAAAATTTTTCTAACCAATAATCGTTAGTATGTAGATGCTAACCACCCTGTTGCGATATGACCCCAATACCTAACTTGTTTCCTTGTAGTAGTGTCATTGTAGCTTTTAGTTGCATGTCTGTAGTGTCATTTTCACCCCCTGCCACACACCCCCGCGGTGGATCACAGAGTATTACGTAGGCGCAAATGTGTTTTCCTCGCGTTCGTCATCTTCATTCCAAACCACGAGTGATATGTCCTTATCAACCTTAAAAAGTGTGTAGCTATCAATTTTTGGAGGAGGAATAATTCGATAGAGCGATCTTATAAGTACCTTGAGTATGCAGCCAGTGTATGGGATCCTAATGAAATAGGTTTCATCAGGGAACTAGACAGTGTGCAGCGTAGAGCAGCTAGGTTCGTTAAAAAGGTGTTTCGATAGGTTCAGTAGTGTTTCAGAATAAACACAAGAATTAGGGTGGGAATCATTACCAGAGCGTAGGTTAAAGTTCAGATTAAATCTATTAGAGAAATTTCAATCGGATAGCTTTACTGAAGGCACATATTAAAAACACCAGCGTATTATGCTAGATTCGACCAGATAAATAAGATTAGGGAGATAGATTGTCGTACCGATAGATTCAAAATGGCATTTTCCCCCGTACTATAAGAGAACAGAATAGGCAGCATAGGAAAGGGATAGGTAGGGGAAATATTTTAGAGTAGTCTGTAGTGCATGATGCATGTATTAACCCCTTAAATACCATAGATACTAACAATCAAGTTGCATGAGACAATATAGTTGTTAGTTTGCATGCCAGTAGTGCATGCTTGGTGATCTTCACCCCCTGCCACACACCCTCGCGGTGGCTTGCAGGGTATCGTATGGATGTAGATCAAAAGGCCAGCGGTCGGCCAAGACGCCTGGAAGTAGGCTGGCAAACAATTAGGTACAGGAAGCAGAAATAGCAGCGCCCGACGTGCTGAACAGCAGAATGGATGGTCTTCATCACTTTGATACCTCGGTCGTTAACACGAGGCCGCCACCGCCGCCGCCGTCATCTGCCTCCAAAAATAGTGGACCACCACTCACCCCCCTATTGGGTGGCCCCCATCAATTGACGTTCGACACATCCAGACTCCGGCCTTGTGCTTAACGAAGTCATAATCCCTTGCCATCTCAAGGCGTTGAAGAAGCTCATGTATTACCGGCGAATTATCTACGACTATAATTTCGTTAGGTCATATTGATAGTCCGTTGAACTGATAATAGATCCTTTTATGAGGGGATTGATCATTCTGTGAGACTTACTTGCCGTGCATTCGACTGTTTTTATTGCTCATGTTGAAAAATCGCATCCCTTAAGCTGTGTCGCTTAAGCCCTCATCTTCCGCTGCTTACCCATACACATTCAGCCATACTGAGCCCACAGGTTAGCATAATTTCTTAATTTGACATCTACCATGATTACAGACAAGGACTTTACTTCGTGGTTCATCGAAAACTAATGTCATATCACACCAATTACAAAAACTGTGGGAATTACTATCAAAGCGCAGGTTGAAATTTAGGTAAAACCTTTTAAGTATATTCGAAACCGGTTTGTTCACAGATGACATTAGATATATATTAAGATCCCCTGCGTATTATGCTAGGTTTGATGAAATAAATAAGATAAGAGAGATAGATTGTCTTGCCCATAGATTAAAGATGTCATTTTTTCCGCGTACTATAAGAGAAAACAATAGGCAGGGTAGCAAAGGGATAGGTTGGTGAAATATAGTCAGAGTAGTCTGTAGTGAATGATGCATGTTTAACTATTACCAACACATGTATGATATGGATAAATATGTTTAGGATAACACTTTTCTAACCAGTAATCAATTCATTAATATGTAATTACAAACCATGTAGTAGCACGTGACCGTTAGATCTGACATCTCTCCATGAAGTAGTGGCCTGTAAGTAATGCATGATCTTCACCCCCTGCCACACCCCCTCGTGGCGCCTCGCGGGGTATTGTAGATGTTACGTATATGAACTGTTATGATAGCAATCGTAAGACTTTGAAGCACTGAGGGTTAAACGTAGGTATTAAAATGTCTCATAACTTATTTCAAAGGCATGCATCCCTTAAGCATTGTAAAATTTTATTTTCAATATCCCGTCATTATGACGCATCTTCACTACGCAGAATGTGACCTTGTTAGTGTCCACGGACCTTCAAATCAACAAGTGCAGCCTGGAATATGACCTAAGGTCGAAATAAGTTACTTCCCTTCAATAAAGAAAACAGAAATCATTATGATTACGATTCGTGTCGCATCATGAACGTATTCCTGTCACTAATTTCAAACGAAGAAACTGAATAAATATTATCACTTAAAATGATGTTGATATATGGAGCTTAGATGAATATCCTCCCGATATAATACGCTTACGCTTCATCTGAAGCTTAGAGAAGTGATGTAACCACTTTAGGGAGTTACTGAATCCAAGAAAGGGTAGAACGGAAATGTTAACGACGCGCAGCGCTCTGAAATCGACAAAACCAAGGCAATGGGGTCGTTTAACATACTTTGTATATTGCCGAATCTGATTTGTAAAATAAAAAGACCCGTATTTTTTCCGTTTTTTGATCCGTCAATTATTTCTCGAGTTGTAAGCGGCGAAAAACTGATGCTTTAACCCTTTCAGAAAAGTGGGCGTGGTGCGACATCTGACGTATATCGACTTCGTCCAATCACAACTGAGCCCGCGAAGCTACTTCGTCTTATTGCAAAGGGGGGGACACACCTGACTCTGCCAATGGGAGCGATTGTGACAGCATCTGTGCGAGCAGACCTTCCGAGAACCCCCCTCCACTCCCTCCCCTTCCCATACGAGCAGTCAAGGACGGGAGGAAAATGACGTCAGTGTTATCACAGCAGCATTTTCGGTTGCCGTCACCTTTTGCTTATTTTAATTTTTGATTTATTAGTGAATGGTTGTGGTTAGATGATTAATATTTTCACTAAAATTCTTTTTTCGTTTCCATCTAACGATTTCGTGCACAAAATTGCGATTTCGGTTCCGAGTGAACGGAGCCCCCATTGTCCAAAACTTCTCTTTTTTTAGATATTAACTTGAGACTTCGCATATAAACTCATAAATAAAAAGTACCTCAGGAATGATACATGGTCCCCTTCTGGTGGTTGGATCCAAGGCCTCGGTCATCACCAACTGATCGATTGAATGCCCGTCGATATCTTTATCCCAAAATATTCAAAGTTGAAAGTGAGATTGTGAAAGGAATTTTACGAAATAAATAAACGAGGTGTTTTATTAACATGATACTTTGTTATGCCTTAGTTTCAAAGATATTTTAAAACTCTTTTATGTCCAATTACGTTACAAAATGGTGGAGGCCTATTTCAGAAAAAAATCAAATTGCCTGTCAAGTGACGAACATCAGAGCACTCTTCGAACGCATGTGAAGACTGAACTGATGACAGATTTAAAATTCTTTTGCGATAAAGAATAACACTTTTCATTTTCCGATCAAACGCCTGGGAGCACAGCGGCTCTTCCTAAACCTTTTTCAAAAGTGGCATAAGCTTCCAATTCGTCGCTTTCCTGCTGTACGCGTTGCCACTAATCTCCACACACTCTATATCATGAAATCGCGAGAATACTGAATGTAGCGAGCCTATATATAATGTATACGTGTAATCGCCTTCAATTTTTCTTTGCATGCGTTCTGGAACCATGGTGCATATTCACACCACTCAGCCCTTGAATAAGAGTTGAGTCCATCTACGGACCACGTGTCCTTCCAGCAAGACTCCAGCAGGGATTGTTCTGCATCCCTTTTCCGCACAGTTCACGCCATCGCATTTCCAAGAGGGTCGTACTCGAGAAGAGACACTCCAAGAACAACGCGGAGCATTGGTCGTCTTAGACATTAGAAGCGTTTACCCAGAACCGAAATCGCTATTTCGTCCATGCAATCGTTAGATGGAAAAGAAAAATGAAATTTAGTGAAAAAATGAAACTTCCAACCAAAGTCATTCATTAATAAATCAAAAATAAAAATAAGCAAAAGGTGACGCCCACCGAACGATCTGCGTTAAGGATATCTACGTCATCCACCTCCCCTCCATTGACTGTTTTGAGGGAAATGGAGGGGAGTGGAGGGGGGGTGTCGGCAGGTCTACTTACACAGACCCTGTCGCACCCAGCAAATAATCCAAAACACGTTATATTACTGTATGTTATTCACGAAAAGCAGAATGTGTAAATGGCTGAATCAGCTAATGAATGCGTCTTGCAAGATATTGTGGACGACATTCATCAAGGAGTATTTAATGTTGAAGTAAATGATCTTCGACGGTGAAATCGGCTTATAATATTCAAATAAGTTTGTGACCAAGGCAGCGAAACACAAAATTATGTTTGTCAGAAAGAGTCCGTTCAAGATATCTCTCAATCTGCTCGTAATCCTGAAGTATTTAACGCAGCAGCAGGTCAGAGGGATCTCACAATGGCGAACTCTAAATGTCAGTTACGGAGTAGTCAACGACTCATCGTTTGCACTAACTGCCCGACTTTCTGCAGCATGAAAAAGCTCATGTACAGGCACTTCCAAAAAAAAGTTAACACTTCAGAGCCGAAATTTTTCTAAGTCCCGAGTTGACGGTGATTTGACAACGCTGCGTCACGGCTTCCCTCTGGCGGAGCCTCGAGAAGCTCTGACCGAAAACAAACCCCTTTTCCTCCTCCCCCCTCCTTTACCCTTTTACAGATGGGACAAAGGGATTACTGAACGGTTTGTCTTCTCATATCCTAAAGAAGGGGGCTATGGTGGGCACTCTATGGTCATTTTTTCCGACTCGCGCTGAACGACATTTGAAGTCCTGAACATATCTCTACGCTCGCCACCGTCGCATAGTGGACGGAAATCGGAAAAAGCTGGAAAAAATTCAGAAATAGCTTTCTTTGATATATAACTTGAAACTTCACACAAATACTCAAAAAAGACTGCTAATTAAGGAATAATACATCATTTGACATGCTTTTCATCTTTTAGCCAGATACAGGAGCTCGAACATGACCAAATTTCCAACTAAACACCTGAAATAATTTTTCTCCGAATGTCTTCCAAGTTAAGTTGATCATGACGTCATGTGAGGAATTTGACTGAATAAAGAATAGCATGATCTATTAACACAAGACTTTCGTCGTCAGAGGCTTTCGGGTGCAGCTGCGTATAACGATGGATTCCGCTGTGAAAACCTACGTTCCAAACACAAGACTTTGCCTTTAAATTACTTAAGCTTAAAATATTTTTGAAGCATTTTAGCACAATTCCGTTAAAAATGTCTGACGCTGTTCTCAGATAAAATGTTTACATAACATAGGGAATATCTAGCGTTTATGGGAGAGACCTGTCAAGTGACTTATATCAGAGCACTCGTTGAAGACTCATAAATACGAAATTGAAGAGAAATTAAAAATAAGTCTACGACACCGAAAAATACATATGATTTTCCGATTGCGCGTCCGGGGCATGGCTCCGCGCGGCTTGGGCTGGAAGTGCCGTGACTCGCTTACTTTACTCAAGTGACATGGACCCAAGGCTTCCATTTCGTCGTTTTTCAGCGGTACTCATTGTCACTAAACTTCACTGATCTATGTTGATGAAATCGTGAGAATATTGAATCGTGCGACCGGATAAGTTTACGCGGAATCACTTTATTTTCCTACGCGTGCGCTCCGGAAACATACTTCTTATTCACGCCCTTGAAGAGAGTGTAGTGTTTCTAGGGCCCAATTGACATTCCAAAAATACACTAGTTTTTCTTTTGAATTACTTTTGCCCCCTTCTTTTTATTCACGCGGTAAAAGATGCACCGACGATTTCAGAGCCTTGGTCTTCGTTTTCCCAAACACCTTTTCCCCTTTCCTCAGAGGAGAGCTGAATGCCAAATGGGGGGTTCCCTCTGACCAATCTGTTGTGTTCCTGTACTGAGAAAATGGGAATGGGGAGGACCGGTCTCCGCGAAGAATAATTTTCCACTGCCCAAAAACCTTACTCCACACGTTTTATTGCACCCACGACCCCTTGCACACGGTATGCCTCGGGTCAACATCCTGAGTTAATGCCCTTGCAGCCCAGTTCCCAGGCATGAGGGGTGTTCCGGAAGCAGGTAAAACATCGCAGACGTCTGTCTATCCACTCTTCCACCTAGGTGCTTTTAAGTTTGTTTCTACTCACATTACCGGGCGAATATTTCAAAACATTTAAATGCCCACGAGTGAACACGTTTATCAACATGGTTTCATCATTTAGGTTTGATAGTCTCTCATTAATTTCATGTGTGGTGTGAAGGAAGTAACAATTCATTCACAAAAATGAATTAATTCCGTCCATTAAAGAAATATATCCAAAGCTTTTGGCGGTAGTGTTTAGCATGCAATATGGTCAAATAATAGAGCACCTTTCCATTAGAAGGAAATATAGGAACAGCTTAACAATTTGCAATTACTATGCACAGTTGCGATAGGTATAGGTTCTTCAGGAAATTTACTAACTGCCGTCCACCCACTTCGCAATCCGAGCAATTGGCCCCTCGAGAGGAGATCACCGTATGGCGGCCGGGCGGAAATGTCTTCACATACTTACGGAGCTCTTGCAGTCAGTTAAATCTCATACGAATAATTATTTAGTTGTGGTCGCATGCGCGCGCAATTAGCTGTATTAGGACCTATAATCTTTAGTGATCATAAAATAGTGCATGCGAAATTTATTGTAGGCGTTGAAAGGCATTATAAACCAAGGAAGAGGGTATACTTATTTGGCAAGGCTAATTACGACGGTATGAAAGAGGAATTAAGGAAATCGTTTAATATATTTAGCGAACAAAGCAAAGGATTAGATACAGAGGATTCGTGGAGAGAATTTCTTGAGGACACCTGTAAAGCAGTTAATGAATACATACCAAGTAAATTCATAAGTGATAATACAGAGCCAAGGTGGTATAATGCGGAGGTTAAGAAATCACTAACATGACAAAGGGTATGCCACGCTAGGATGAAAAATGCAGGACGGGGTCCTTCGGTGAAGGAAAAAAATGAGTTAGTTCAAAACTATAAAAAATCGAGAGCATTAGCAAGGAAATCATGTCGGCAAGCGTAATAACATTTCAAGAGCAAGATGTTACGAGAATATTTAGATAGCAATCCTAAAGCGTTTTGGTCATATGTGAGAGAGCTTCGGGCAAATAGGTCCACAGTGCACACACTTAAAAACGATAAAGGAATTAGAGTCACCAGCAGTGTAGAAAAAGCCAATTCTTTAAACACCTTCTTCCAAAGCGTTAGATTAGACATTAGACCAGATTTTAGGGAAACGGCTGCGTGGTCAATAACAGATTTGTATTGGTATTATACAAACAATAATCTCATTGGCATTATTATTATTATTCAAATAAGGACTCCTAAACTATAAATGCTAAGGTTAACTCGTGGAAATGCCACCACAATTGGGAACGTTATTTACTTCATCCTGAAAATCGAGCATTTTACTGCGCCAATACGGCGAAAACGTTAAAATGTTCTTATCAGCCTGCTCCTAGTCTTAAAATTTGGGATCGCACATTTTCAAAGCTTCTGACCACATCGATGTGGGAATTAAATATACCTATGAACTCGCTCTGAAATGGCACGAACGTGAAACAACACCAATTAACCAAGGAATTAATTATTTAAGGCACACATACAAATTGGAGGGTGATAACAACCAATGATGATATGTGATTTCCTCTTCAAAGTAAAACGTCGATTTTTAATGTTATGCAAATGCGTGACGACAGTTTTTCTGTGACGATGGTGGCGAGCATAGAGATATGTTCGGGACTTCAGACGTCGTGCAGGTCGAGTCGAAGAAAACGACAATCTCGGGACACAGGACCGACCCACATTAGTCGGAAATCGAAAAAAGCTGGACAAAAACCTAAAATAACTTTTTTGAGGTATATACTTAGATATATACTTTTTGAGATATATACGGACACTGTTCTCAGCCAAAACTTTTACACAAAGTAGAGAATATCTAACGTTTTAGGGAGACACTTTTCACACAGATTCTTAGAAGAGTTTGCTACTTAAGGAATAATGCATCACTTGTCATGATTCTCATCCGTTAGTGCGACACAAGGGCTCAACATCACGAAATTTAAAAAAATCCTGTAATAACATTTATCCTAATATCTTACAAGTTGATGATGACGTTGTGGAAGGAGTTTGATCAAATAAAAATAGCATAATCTATTAACACTATACTTTGCTTTTAATTGCCTGAGCTGCAAATATTTTTGAATCGTTTACTTGCTATTCCATTACTTATAATGGCGGACACTGTCCTCAGACAAAACTTTGCATAAAGTAGAGAATATCTAACGTTTTAGGAGACACTTGTCAAGTCACTTCTATCTGAGAATTCGCTGAAAACTCGTATACACGAAAGTGAAGAGGAATCAAAAGTAAGTTTGCGACACCGAAAAATACATATGATTTTCCGACCGCGCGTTTGGGGTTTGGCTCCACGCGTCGGGGGATGGAATTGACGTGACTCGCTTACATTGCTGAAGTCACATGGACCCTAAGGCTTCCAATTCGTTGTATTTGAGCTGTACCCATTGTCAGTAACCTCCATCACTCTTATTTGATGAAATCGCGAGCATATTGAGCCGTGCGACGGGATAAGATTACGCGGAATCGAGTTATTTTTCTTTGCGTACGCTCCGGGAACATACTTATTATTCACGCCCTTCAGCCCTTGAAAAGAGTGGAGTCTTTCTAGGGCCCATGTGACCTAGATATACTCTAGTTTTTCTAAGTAATGGAATAGCAATTAAATATTTAAAAAATATTTGTAGCTCAGGCAATTTAAAGGCATAGCAGTGTTAATAGGCAAATGATGCAGGCGTTTATTTGGAAATTTGGTTATGTTTGAGCCCCTATATCTGGCTAACAGATAAGAATCATGTCAAATGATGCATTATTCCTTAATTAGCAATCTTTTTTGAGTATTTATGTGAAGTTTCAAGTCTATATCTCAAAACAAGCTATTTTGGAAATCAGTCCAGTTTTTTTCGCGACGGTGGCGAGCGTAGAGATGTGTTCAGGACTTTTCTCGCAGAGCGAGTCGGAAGAAACAACCATGGAGTGCCCACAATAGCCTCCTTCTTTAGGGCATAACAAGACCGACCGTGCAGTAATCCCTTCTGCTAAACAGGGAAAGGCGAGGACGGGGGACGAGGGAAGGGGGTTTGTTTTCGGTTACAGCTTCGCGAGGCTCCGCCAGAGGGAAGCCGTGACGCAGCGTTGTCAAATCACCGTCAACTCGAGACATAAAAATTTCGGCTCTGAAGTGTTAACTTTTTTTGGAAGTGCCTGTACGTACGATACAACATCTTTGCGGCAAATATTATGAAATCGTTCCCATTGAAAGGAGATTTTCTCACAGTTTTACTTTAGTTGTATTCCTGACAGTGGCGTGCATTGGCGGTTTAGCAAGGTAAGCTGCGCTTGCACAGGCAGCGATGAAGAAATATGCACTTTCGCCTTCACTCGAACACACGAGGGTTGATCCTAAAGTAAGGTTCCCAAAGAGCTACACGGGAAGGTGCTAGGCGAAACATGGCAACACCGCTTTGCGCGGCGGTTTCCCCCCCCCCACCACTCTCGATTCCTCGCCGGCCGCGATTGGCCGTTCCGCTCATTCTTGGCTCAGCAGCCGTCCGCGATGGAGGTACCATTGTTGATCCCGCCAAGTACGAGATTGATTGAGTCAAGGGAGGATTGTTGAACTCCATTGTTGCGGGAGACGAAACGTGGGTGTTTCATTTCACCCCTGAAACAAAAGAAAAATCCGAACAAATGCATCACCAGTCGCAAAGAAGTTCAAATAAACTCCTGCTGGCAAAGTCATGGCCACTCTGTTTCGGGATCGTAAGGGGATACTGCTGATCGTTCGCATGGCACCTGGGACAACAATCAACTCAGACAGTTATTGTGAAACGCTAAGAAAACTCAGGCATGCTATCCAGAACCGCTGGAGAGGGCGACTGACACAAGGTGTAACACGCTGCTTCACGATAACTGCCGACCTCCCACCAAACCTACCAACTTTTGGAAAAATTTGGGTGGACTGTCATGCCCCACCCATCTGACAGTCCGGACCTCGCGCCTAGCGATTGTCACTTGTTTCCCAAGTTAAAAAGGAACACTTAATGCTTCCGGAGCGACGATGAAGTCAAAGAAGAGGTGAAACGCTTCCTCAACGGGCTGGCGGCGGAGTTCTACGACATGGGGATACAGAAATTGGAGCACCGTCTACAAAAATGCGTGGGAAGAGATACGGTGATTATGTAGAAAAATAGAGCCAAGTTTCTTCTTTCCAACTATGTTAATTTTTATGAGAATAAACAATGTTGTCTATTTGTGAAAATTAAGGGAACCTTAGTTTTTTAATCAACTCTCGTACATATGGTCTTCTTTGTTATGTTTCGTTAAGAGAGATTATTCAGACGCTATACACCACATTCAATACACGGCAGTGCGTCGCGTCATCCAGTTTACCGCAAGTTTTCGCCGTGGTCGTGTTACAGCCGGCTAGAGGCCGTGGGTAAGCTCAGAGGACGGACATCCCCTTAGTAAGCACTCTATCTCTCACACTCAATGCTAATGCCTGCGGCGCGGCCGGGAGGTAGAGGTGGACAAGGTCCGTCTATAAAGACGCGAGCGCCGCCGGCTACTGTGTGCCATACCATGGGGAAAACGGAGCGGTAGGCTACGAAACTAAGCGCTTACGAATTCCATGCACATTATTTATGTCGTCAAAATCCATCTTTCTCGACTAAAACAAAGCTTATGGCGTTAAGTACGGTATCAGCGGATAGGATTTTTTACGGACTTAAGGCATAGCATACTAAGATTACGCTAGAACACATTGTTTATTATTTAAGTTAAAAAAATCTTTTCGGTGAAAGCGCAAGGAAAAAGGAAGGCCCCAGACAGTGAGGAAAAGAGGATTATTGTCGGCAGGAGACGCGTGTTTTGACTGACATGAATAACTAATAAGAGGTATTGTAAATGTGTTCATATTAATTGACTGTCCCTGCTTCGTTGTACGCACACTACCTAACTACCCCGAGACTAATTGACACCGCACGCCACTGGTTCCTGAAACGTGCAACCTGCATGAGTCCTGATCATTCCTTCGTTGGCATGATCCCTTCCGAAGAAAGCGTCTGTCCGTCGGCTGCTTATTCTGCCACCTAGCGCCAGGATATTGGCATCGCATGTCTCGGGCAGTGCAACTCACCGATGTTGTCGCTGTTCTGCGATGCGACGTCGGCGCTGCCCCTGGGGCCGCCCCAGTCGGGGGGCAGGGCCGGCTCTGGCACGGACAGGAGGTTGCTGTCCGCCTGTCTGCACTCCTCCATGGACGTCCTCCGGTGCATCAAGCCGCGCATGGCATGCACGCCGGCGCCCTCCGGACAGCGACGCTGGCGCCGCAGCGGGCGTCGCCTCGAAGCGCACTCGCTGTCTTCGTCGTCTTCGTCGACAGCCATCTCCGAGGCCCCCAGAGGGCTCACCCTCGGATCACCTCGGATCACCCATCTTCACCTGGGAAGAGGGAAAGGCGTGCGATTAAGGAGGTCCATCCGAAAGTGAGAAAGTCTTGTCATTTATTTAAAATATTTTCAACACTTATACAACTAAAGTTTCTCTATCTAATAAAGTGAAGACAATTATACCAACCCATACTCCTTTTTGCACAAATTGCATTTGAAATTACATACGATTAAGGGCGAGAATGGCCATCACATGGGAATATGAAGTTTAAAAACACCACATTGACATGTTATTTTTGCAAAAAACTGATATTTTATAGGAATATAATGGCACGAAAAAAGGCATCAACCCACCGTATTTTTCGCTAAATCCACCAATTGCGATCACTGTAGCGAAATGGTTGGCGTATGAATAATATCATTACTAATGAGATATTAAAGAATAGTTCGAGAAGTATTTTAACATAATGTTTGATAGTAATATTCTGGTGTTATACATTAGCAAATTCATTGAGTACATGAATTTATTTCTGTAACGTAAATGTTGAATTGACTCCATCGTCGAGCTGATTAAAATTATCATGAAAAATAAATCCTTCGACTTTCCATCGTATTTCTTGTGAGATGACTTTCAATAGCTTAGGTAATTTTCTTTGTGAATTAAGGATCAATTAGCAGGCATATACTCGTATTTAAATTAATAAGATTCCTTAGACAACTTGACTCAAGCAGTCGCGAGCCAACCTCCTTAAGCTCTCTAATCCACCATTCTAAACCTGCGTATTACCCTGGGAGCCACCACGAGGGTGTGGCAGGGGGTGCAAATCACCGTTTATGCACTCCTGACATGCTAATTAAGAGCTACAATGACACTACTACTCTGGGGTAAACACCTACTACGTGAAGTAATGGGTCGAGCTAATCGTAGTAGACTGGGATTCATCCGGGGTGAGCTCTACCCTCACATATCAAAGACCAACCTTCGGGTTGAATCACTGACTGTGAGTGATCCCTTTGCTATTCTGCCTATTGCGCTCCCTTGTGGTAAGCGGGAAAAATGACATTTTGAATTTATCCTTACTATCTATCTATCACTCTAATCTTGTTCATCTGATCAACAATGGGAGTGTGACATCCGCGGAGAGTAACCTGCGAATTAATTGTGAATGCGTTGAATAATATGTATACACAGCCACCATTAAAATGAAAATATCCTAAACTAATACTTGTGAGTGCTCTTTTTTGTTCTGAATCTATTATGCACACCTGTAGTTGCCTGTTGGCATAAATAATTTGAGCTATCCCAAACAATGGCATTTTTAGCATACTGGCTTTGCTCTTTCAACGTATTTTAAATTCTCATGTATCGACTACAATTTGGTCACTAATCCTTTTTAATCATGACGTGTAATACATTTGTGGTGTTAAATCATCCCCTCTCCTTTAAGGTGGCTTGCATGCTCATTACGCAGATGTAGATCTTAACACGCGGAATGCCAAGATCCGGACAGTTTGTAGTCAAAACTGTGTCACGATTTTAGTACGCTGCCTGATTCGTACACGCGTGAGTTTTCGTTCATGGATGCGTACCATTGCATGTGGGGGGGCGTTTACTCGGTAGTTTCTTTCCTTGTTAGAGGCTATCTATCAGAAGTGTCTCGAAATTTTGTTTGCAGGTATATTTTTCGCTTACTGAGTATTAACATAGACTGGATCATGGAGATAAAATTAGGAAGATTAACTGCCGAACCGACAGGTTTAAAATACCTTTCCTTCGTCGTACTATTAGGCACATGAAAAGAAGTACTAACATTCAATAGTATATATGCACGTTTATCAATGGCTTGTTGCATGTTGGTGTCAGTACCTTAAGCAAACTCAACTAATAGAACGTTTCCACGTGCTCGCTTAGCTCTGAAAATAGTTTTAACTGTAACGGTTCGACTAGAATGTCGCTCTGCTAACCCTCTTTAAGCAAGTCGCGCTTCACGTAGATTCAACTTTATGGAAAGTTGAATCTACGTGAATCTTTTTACTTGGAGGGTATCATGTAGATGAAGTTGAACTTTATCTACATCTACCCGATACCCTGCAAGCCACCGTGAGGGTGTGCGGCAGGGGGTGAAGATCACCAAAACAAACAGAAGGGTTAATAAATCGGGGATGGGGATATGGGAGGGCAAATTTAAATTGGTTGTCTCACGTGCTCAGAGTGATGTAACAGTACCACCATTGCTCGTCAATAGTTCATCATCGGTTCAAACAAAACTTACTTTGAATGCACCGAGGGATTCTTTCAGTTGATACAGAAAAGTTCCGTGTGTTCTTTCTTATGAACCTAGGAGATTCTTAGATTTTCCTCACCATTCTTTGCGCTATAGATTGTTCTGTTTGAATTGCTCTGGTTGAATCTGTTCGAATAGGTTTCAGCAGAGGAAGCATGTGCAATTAGCGGTCGCACGGTTCATTTCCAGAGATGAATTTGAGAGCTGGGATCTTGAGTGAACAGCAGATGCATGGCACTTCGCTTCGATTGCTTTCCTTGTACTCGAAAGGCCAAAGGGAGTCCCGAATACTACGTTCGCCTTTGTACGACGACGGTGTCTCCGTGGAAGACGTTCGCCTCTGCTCGTGGACGCGTCGTTTGGAAAAATGGCCAAATGCGACAATCACGTACGAGAAATTGCCTAGCCACTTTTCCCTTGTTACACCTCATTGTGAATACGCTGCCAACATATGGGAGGTTCATACGAAATAGGCTTGAATAAATGAGCTGGAACGAGGTAAGCGAAGATCGACAAGATTTTTAAAGGGACGATATGATAAATATAATTACGTACCCAGTCGTAGTTGTTGGTTGGTATAAGGATTTCAAGCTAACCCAACTAAAAGCATGTTTTTGCATTCTTTCTTTGCTATTTTTGCATTTTTTTAACTTGCTACGTTCAGACCGGAATATATTTACTAATCCTTTTTAAGAATGAGTATGTAATGAATGTTTGGTGTGATTCGCCCTCTGCCATACCCCTTTATCTACATCTCCACGATACCCTGCAAGCCACCGCGAGGGTGTGTGTGTGGCAGAAGGTGAAGATCACCAAGCATTCACTACATACATGCAAACAAGCAACTATAGGGTCTCATGCAACTAGATTGTTAGTATATCTATAGTATTTAAGGGATTAATACATGCATCAAGCACTACAGACAACTCTAAAATATTCATGGTGGTTTGCAGAGTGTTATGAGGATGCAGGCGTAGTTGTCCCAGCGTGCCGTGGGAGACAAACCCGCGGATTGGTTCAAGCAGCAGAGGCGTTCGAGACACGAGACAAACCCTTCCTTCCAGCCTCGGGTCGATACTTGAGGGGGAGGCCGCACCCTCCACTCACCCATCCCTCAAGAAATGCACGTGACACTCCAGCTACTCCAGTGTCTCGGAGCGGAGCACGGTCCAAGAGCACGCCGCTAAGGTGCGCTGCAAACCGCTCGGAATGCCGTCGTTTGACATATTTTTTTATTGCCGAATCTGATAGAGTTTGTGAAATAAAAACACCCGTATTTTTCCGTTTTTTGATCCGTCAATTATTTCTCGAGTTATAAGCGGCGAAAAACTGATGTTTGTAACCCTTTCGGAAAAGTGGGCGTGGTGCAACATCTGACGTATATCGACTTCGTCCAATCACAACTGAGCCCGCGAAGCTACTTCGCCTTATCGCAAAGGGGTTGACACAGCTGACTCTGCCAATAGGAGCAGTTGCGACAGCATCTGTGCGAGCAGACCTTCCGAGAACCCCCCTCCACTCCCTTCCCTTCCCACAAGAGCAGTCAAAGACGGGAGGAAAATGACGTCAATGTTATCAGAGCAGCTTTTTCGGTGGGCGTCAACTTTTGCTTATTTTAATTTTTGATTTATGAGTGAATGGTTGTGGTTAGAAGATTAATTTTTTCACTAAAATTCATTTCTCTTTTCCACCTAACGATTTCGTGTGTAAAATTGCGGTTCCGAGTAAACCTTTTCCCTCTCGAATGCGTTCGCCAATGAGTCTCGCGGTACAAACTCGAATGCTTCGCAGATGTTTCGATCGCTCTCAACAATGTCGTTGTTTTCACTCGAGTCCTCACCATCCGCCTTGACCTCCCACACGAGAAATTCGAGCGACAACAATGAGATTGTCTCGAGCGATTCAAAGTCACCGAATTTGCGAGCCATGGGGGTCGTGGTGGCTTATAGTGGGTAGAGAGCACTGAGCTACTGACCGGAGGGTCCCGGGTTCAAATCCCGGGCAAGAACCTTTCTGGACGCCCACACCGAAAATCCTCGCCATTCGAATTTCTGCTGTGCCAGAGTAGAGTAGGAATAGCACACGAAAAATATCAGAGTTTTAAAAGTCTCCTCCGTTAAACATGTATTTAATAGTCGTTCTATATATTATGCATGGGGGTTCCGCAGGGCACCCTGTGCTCTCGTGGAGCTACCGCGAAGCAGTGCCGTGAACCTTGGCACGACTCTGGGCCAACTTCACGGTACGCTTAGCGAAATGATAACTTGCCGTATTTAAAGGAATGAAATGGATAAATAATTGTAAATCAGATGAATAAAAGTTAATCATAATAAATTAACTGAATAAATATAAGTACCTTGGATACTGGTCTAACGGAGTGTACCGTGTCCTTGGAAGCGACCGCAGCACCACCCAGCGGCGGGTAGAGGAAATAATTTACCGGCATGCAATAGTTGACGTCGCGTTTTCGCATTTTCGTGCCGTTGGATATTTTCACTGTCCCAAATGATTTGTTGAAATAATAAACCATCTCCCACGAATGCTTTCTTTGATTAATCGGCATTAAAGAGGCGATTGGAAACACACGGGATCCTAGGAGAACAATATGCTTTCAAACGCAGAGGATTCAACAGAAAACATCATCCCTGTCACTAGATACCAAATCCACAGACATTTGTTTTCGGAGTCAAACACAATTTTCCGGTGACGGAAGGATTAGTCGAAGTGGCCGGGTAATCGGGTTGGGCGACCGAAAGCTAAGGGCATTTTCGCCATTGGGGTTGGTCATTGGACCGCCTAGGTGACACTTACTTCTTCCCTTTCGTAAAAGCCAGGTAGACCATCACTTTCGCAGGTGACATCACTGACGCAAAGAAGTTGGTAATGATCTCGGTAACAATATCGAGCAGATCCACATTTCTATGCTTTCGGGGAGCGTTCTCGAGAAATCTCGTGGCTCGTCGCAGTTGCTTGTGAGTTATAAACCTTTCTTAATCCACTCACCCTACGAGCAAGGGGTCTAGTACAACTCAGCGCGGGCCACCTCGGCGCGGGCCCATCTCGGCGCGGGCCATCACGGCGAGGCCAATGTATTTAATACTGGATGTTACTGGAAGTGTGGACATATATATGGACCACATTGGAAATGAAGTGTAGGAGGTAGTTTGTTTACTTGGGTTTGCGTCTTAAATGGAGGTGGACGCAGTAATAATGATATTAGGAGGGAATTTCTTTGATGAAAGAGGTGTTTACTAATAGAAGAGAGCTTTTGACGAGAAATTTGAGCATAGATTTATATACATTTATATCTACCCTGCAAGCCCCCGCGAGGGTGTGTGGCAGCGGGTGAGGAATACCAAACATGCACTATTGACTGTGACTACGCAACTGGAGCTACCGTGTAATGCTAACGATGCAAGGAAGAGCTACCACTACAGGCTACTCTAACAATTTTTCACTTACTTTTAAATATGCTATGCCGCCTATTATATTTTCTAATGGTAAGAGGGAAATATGACATTTTAAATCTATCGGTATAACAAGCCATTTCTCTAATCTTATTTATCTGGTCAAATATAGCAAAATACGCAGGAGTTCTTAATATATACCTAACATCTTCAGTAAACTTTTCCGTTGTAAATTTCCTTCTGTACATAAATGATTTCAATAAGGAGGTAAAAAGTAAGATTCTATTTGTCGATGATGCGGTGGTCTACAGAGAAATTATTAGCCCAGCGATAAAGAATCTTTGCATGATGACATATTAGCAATTGAGAAATGGTGTTGATACATGGCAGTTGGAAATAAATATTTTTTTAAATGTGTGCTAATGATTTTTGGAAAAATACTATTTCTCCCCCTAATACTTATTACATGATGAATAATAAATTAACAGACGTGGAGTCCGCTAATATCTTGGAATATTACTGACGCATGATCTTTCTTGGGGTAAACTCATAATAGAAATAATGGGTCAAGCTAATCGTTAAACTCGGATTCATCTGGGTAATATGTAGATGTAAATATAGACTGGGATTCAACAAAAGAGTACTGGGTAAATATGACGACCGTGTACGAGAAATTAGCGACTTTTCGCTTGTTAGACCTTATTTAGAATACGCTGGCAGAATACAGGGTTCTTTATCTAGACGTATCTCTCTTATTGTACCTTCATGGTGTAACCTGCTATGTTACGCTGGTATTGATAAAATAACTGCAGCTTCTTCTAATAGCCTGTTAACCTTATATTTTGTCATGTGATTTATTTTGTATTTCAACTTATGATACTTATAATGATTCACAACTTCTATTACTTTTAATATTTGCAATACTTTCGGTACAATGATAAACAGTGTAATAATTAAGTGAATATTATCTTTTTGTGAAGACAATACAACTATGTTTTTCAGTCCAATAAGCAAAATTCTAAACGAAAATGTAAAATATAAAAAATGTAGTAAATTACGAAAAACAGTAACTGAATATTAGCAGTGAAATGATACATGGTATCGGCAAGTCCTTATGAGTAGTTTCATATAATTAAACTCTCTCTTCTATATATCCCATTAAAATTGTCGTCAATATAGTTTATAATTTTTAGCATTAAGGGATGTTGCCTGGCAAGGCATGATCATTTTCAACAATAGCTTTTGAAGAGTTGTCTGTTGAAGAAGCAGATACTCGGTGCCATTAGTATTTTTACATGAGCGTCTGTCCCGGTACTTAAACATCTCTCTTCTCCACGACGAGGTGGGCCTGCGCCGAGATGGCCCGCGCCGAGATGGGCCCGCGCCGAAGTGGCCGCGCAGAAGTGGCCCATTCCCACGAGCAAGTCCCTTTCTTTGACTTGGCAGCACTACAAAAAGAAAGTTCCGAGTAAATAATTGTCACCGCCTCCACCACCAATTTCGGTGATTTTTCTGAGTTTCCGCAACCCGAAGGTTTACCCTTTTCTTGAGAAGACTTCTTAAGGCTTTTAAAGAAGTCCTCGATTCGCATGGGGCAGGGTTCGAATGCAAGCGATGTCCGCCTCCGCTCTAGCTAGGCGATGGGAAGTTCAGAACGTAGATACAGATTGGATGGCGACAATGCTCATTTGTTGGAGGAAATAAGTATCTTCTACGGAAAGAGAGGCGAAGATTTGGGACATGAACGTGAATCATTAGATGGAATTGGACCCGTGGTCTACTCTGTAAAAATTGATTTTTCCTACCTACCAACTCCATCTTCTCGCAACTGTCAGACGGACTGTTCCATGGCCACTAGAGAAATATTTATCAAACAATCTCCGTCCTTTTGGAAGTTTTGATACTTCGTTTCTCATCGCCAGCACAATCGATCACAGTGATATTCATGAATATGCTTACGGTTTGTTCCTCTAATCTAATTACTGTCGATATTTAAAAGGAATTTCTCATCGGCTGAATTGACAAAGGAGCTATTCTGTTGGTAGATCTCAGATTCAGTCTGGATATATGAACAATCGTTGGTTTAGAGCTTTGAGTCCTTGAGCGATTTATTCTTCCATTCAGTGTGAACCGCTCTTTGCACGAAGCGCAAATGAAATACGTCACGAGACTTTCCATCGAGTGTCGCCTACAAATACACAACGGTGTGAATCAATCCCCCATCATAAGGGGCTTAGTTCGGGGAGGAAAAGTGGTATCATACAAAATGATGAAGCTACAAGAGATATCACCAATACCCGGCTCCCAAGGGCATATGGAGGCTCAGAACGCTCTGGAAATCCCGCTGACGTGAGAAACCAAGGAGCGACTCATGAATTGAAGAGAAGAAGGAATCAGGACGATCATGTACGAGAAATCAGCTACTTTTCCCTTGTAAGACCTCACTTGGAATATGCTGCCAGTGTACGGGATCCCTACGAAATCGGTCTAAATAACGAACTTGAACGTGTGCAGCGAACATCGGGAAGATTTGAAAAGGGACGATACGAAAATTATATCAGTGTAACCAGTCTATTATATGAATTAAAATGGGAATCATTGTCAGATCGCAGGTTGAAATTTAGACTTAATCTCTTATTGTTAAATAAATTCCAAGATAATATTTACCAGTGATGACGTTAAAAATATTTTGCGAACCCCAACTTACTATGGTAGACTGGACCATAATCATAAAATTAGAGAAATAGATTGCCGAACTGACAGATTCAAAATGTCCTTTTTTCCTCGTACAATTAGGGATATGAATAATGGTAAATATATCAGCAAATCCATGAATTATGCACCGATACAGCGACCGGATTTTGATTTAAAATATCGAGCAGCACACCCTCCCAAGTTGATTCTTCCATTAGTTTGGACCCTTAGGAAACACCTCAAGCCAATGAACCAAGAAAAAGCACTGTTAGAATAGTTTTTTCAGCCTTTTTTGTCCAAAAAACGAACTACAGGGTGGATTTAAATCTTGGTCACATTTTGGTAATTTTGAAATTGGCAATTTTTTTCATTTTTAATGCGAACACAACTCTTTGAAAAGCTCGAAAAGACTTGTACAAGTACCCGTGATGATCTTGAAGACCATTGAAACCAAAAATGCGTCCAAGGATGGCCATTTTGGGCTGCGCGGGTGGGAAACGGCAATTTCCCGCCCCTCATTGACCAGAAATGGACACGCACGTCATTCATTTTCGGCCTCGATTCTAGTGAAGATCATCTACGGAAATCGTATGATTGTTTGCTGAATTCCTTCAAGTCCTCTCGTTTTCATAAAAATGTCCTTTTCTGTACTCCTTGGTGACCAAAAATGGACATACTGATCGAGAACTTTTGGTCTAGATCCTATAGGGGACCAGCCCAGGAACTGGCACAATTTTTTCCGAATTTTTCTGGCGATCCCCTTTGTGGGTTGAAAATGGCCATTTTTGACCACTCCACACCAAATTGGGCCCCCTACGGACATGTTTTTGGTTTGAATCCTCTTCAAGATCATCACGCGCACTTGTACAAGTCTTTTCGAGCTTTCCGAAGTGTTGCGTGCTAATTGAAAAAAAATGGCCAATTTCAAAATGACCAAAATATGACCAAAATTTCCGGAACAAATCTGGCGTGTTCTTTGAAGAATTTTGAACACTCTTTGTTCCTTGAATTTTTCGTCTAGATCCCGTACAACTCGAGTAAAAAAATCATGAAAACTTTGCCTGGTCCCGTCCTGTTTCGGTATCCAACTTGGTTATCTAACCACTGAATTGATTTTTTCAAAGTGCAGAACTTTTAATTACAACTATTTAATGCGCTTTTCTAGTACTTTTCAGTTTTTAGAAAAATTTGTTCTCAATCAAAAATCAGGTTCCAAAAAAATTGACCTAAAAAATAGTGCATTTTCCAAGTTGAATGGTCAAAATAAAGGTCAAGGGTCATTTTTTTGGACAAAAAAGGCTAAAAAAAATTTTCTAACAGTGCGTTTTTCTTGGTTCATTGGCTTGAGGTGTTTCCTAAGGGTCCAAACTAAAGGAAGAATCAACTTGGGAGGGTGTGCTGCTCGATTTTTTAAAATCAAAATCCGGCCGCTGTATCGGTGCATAATTCATGGATTTGCTGATATGCAATACGAGTGTAGCAATGGATAACATTGGTAGCTGCATGTTGGTATAAGGACTTGGAGCTAACCCAACTAACAGCATGTTTTTGCATGTATGCTTTGCTATTTTTATCTTTTCTTAAATAGCGTACTTTAGAACAGTATATAAATACTAATCCTTATTAATGCATGGTATGTAGTGCATGTTTGGTGAGAATTCACCTCCTGCCACTCACTTTTATGGTGGCTTGCAGGGTATTATGTAGATGTAGATGTAAAACGAACACAGTAGTCGGAGCGAGATGGAACACAAGAAGAATGGCTCTCGACTTTGATGAATGGAAGGGCGCCCTCGCCAGTGGAAAATAAACATTAGCATGAGGCACAAGGGCCCTCCGTGTCATCACCTTCGACTCCAGGTCTGTGTCATGGGCCTTTGGGCTTGAACGGAGATTCTTAAACTTCATAGCAGCCGATCACCATGGAGATATAAAGAAGTACTTGCGTAGTTCGAAGGGTTACTTAAGCTGGTGAGTATCACTTAAGGTGACTCCACCGTATTGCACCGATATAAGAGTAAGTCATTCAATGAACCTTGAAACTACGGCCGCGGAAGGTCCCTTGGGGGACTGCTCAGGCAGCTTCGGCTCGACCCTGAGCATCGCGCCAGTTTTAGAATCGTTTCCGCCTGGCGAAGTTTTAGGGATGCAGGACCGAAATACGTGCGGGGAAACATCTTGGTGTTTGGGTTCTGTTTACAAGGCTGCAGCGGATAAACTGGAATCTCCGGTCAATTGCGAGCGTTGCCTGAAGGTCTGTTTTTGGAGTAGGTACCCCACGAAATTCCAGACCACTGCGACTTGAAAAAATATCAGGTAGCACTGTCAATCAGGTGTTATCATCATCATCGGGATCCCCCGGATGCCTGGCAGGAGACCTAAGGCAAAGGTCTTACACGGTCAGCACTTCGTCACCGGAAATCTTGCTTCAGGAAGTGTCGGTCACTGAGAGACGCCTTGACAGCCTTCCGAGGTCCACAGCACGCGTGGCCGAAGATGTTTTCATTGCAGTCAATCATTAGCAAAGCAGAAATATTTCCCGACAACCCCTTAGAATCTGTTTGGTGTTCGTTAACATGCCCTAAATCCAAACCAATATCTGTCTGCGCATTCTATAGGCCCCCAAACACTGATGTTGACTCACTATTAGAACTGAGAAAGCCGATAAATTCTATAACGACATTTTCTGTCATCATGAAATTGATTTTTTTTGCGGGTGGTTTTCGTATCTCGGTATGATTTCCAAAGGATTAATTTCCATTACATTGACCCTCACCAGTTCAGAGCCCAATAATATGTTTCAATTAATTTACATTCTTCTATGGCGGTTCCACGTAATGTGCTCCACATTAACTACGATTCCAAAAATTTAGAAACATGCATTTACGTCGTTTTACTTTAAATTACCTCCTGCCACACAGTACTTGACTTTACTTGAAATTACCTCCTGGCTCGCAGTGTATTACGTACATGTAGATGTAACAGCGAGCGTAATATGATAAAAAAAAGTTGTGTTCAACCCGAAGGTTGGTCTTTGATAGGTGAAAGTAGAGCTCTACTAAGCCAATGGCGTGTGAAATTCACACATATTCAGGGTAGGGGGTCAGTTCCTTTCCCTGGGCCACCTGCGATTTCCTACGAAGTTCTGACACGCAGAAAATGGAATCGAAAATTCGATTTTAGGTTAGGGTGTCCAGAAAGGCCCGGGATTTGAACCCGGGACCCTCCGGTCAGAAGTTCAGTGCTCTGTACCCACTAGGCCACCACGACCCCCTTAAATTAAAGGACAAGGGATGGGACATCGGAGGAGGAGCGAAGGCAATGAGTTTCGAAGGGCGGTGAAGTAACAGCAGTGAACCTGGATCACACGACATGGAAGTCCAAGTTTTAAACAACAAAAACGAAAGTAAGAATACACAACACAGTTGTTATACACGTTATGAAAAACTTGGCTAAAGCCTTACCAGAAACTAAAACCGCAGAAAATTGTTGGGAATAACAGGAATGAAAGTGGTGAATAGAACTGCAGAGGTATAATTGAAATGAGTGAAGACTTAAAGATAGAGTTGTGAAGTTGACAACGTCAGCAGAATGGATCAATAAAAGAATGAGTGGAGAGAAGCGCACGAGCAGAAAGGACAATGGCAGCGGATAGAGGTCACCACGAGGGCAATTGAGGGAAGACAGATTTATATTTTTGAAAGAGCTGTCTATGCTAACTTTCAAATTTATTTAAGAGATTCCTTATCCAATTTTAAAAAGTCTTCCATAAACCAATGTACGGAGGGTTATTAGAAGTCGTTCATTAATATCATGCGCTCTGGGATCAACAGATGTCCTCCGTAAATTTAAAGAAGGAAGCACTGAGACTAGGCGGTATAATGCGGAAGTGAGAAAATCCCTGAGACGCCAGCGAATGTGTCACGCAAAAATGAAAAGAATTAGTAAATACATGCCCATTGGTGAGCGTAATGTAATAATTGAAAACTATAAACTTTCAAAACACACTGCAAAGACAGCTCTTCGTAATGCATTTGCAGAATTCAAAAGAAAAACACTCGGGGAACAATCGAAATACAATCCAAAAGTCTTCTGGTCGTACGTAAGGGAAGTGCGAGGCCATAAGTCTGCCGTCCATTCACTTAAAAATGATAGGGGTGAAATGGCCACAAACACTCTTGACAAAGTTAACTTGCTAAATTCCTTCTTCCAAACCGTTTTCAACCCACATCCCGGGGATTCAACTGTCGTGTTACCTGACCTCTTTCAGCGGCTGATGCAACCAATTGATATTTCTTGTAATGGTATTGTAACGTTACTTAAAGATATAAGCCCCAACAAATCTCTTGGCCCTGATCAAATTCCCTCCCGCGTATATAGAGAGTTAGCCTCCGAAATGTTCCCCTACCGTGAAATAGTATTTAATAAATCCCTGACCGAACACGTCGTACCGATGGACTGGCCGATGTAACACCCCGTTTCGAAAAGTGGTGATAGGGAGCAGCCGTCCAACTACCGACCTATATCCCTCACATCCATTTCATGCAAGGTCCTCGAACATATAATTGTCAGTTCAGTCATGGGACACCTAGATAGCCAGAATTTATTGTCCAATGTTCATCATGGCTTCCGAAAGAGCAGATCATGTGAAATCAACATACTCTCTTTTCCCACGTAATTTTAGTTTCTGATGAAAATAATATTCCAGTGGATGCTACATTTCTCGACTTCAAAAAAGCTTTTGACAAGGTTTCTCATGGCAAACTAATCTTGAAATTAAAATTTTATGGGTTAGACAGTAACATTATACGGCTTAAAACACGAGGTTATAAACTTTCGATGAAGACAATAAAAAAATGATAGGAAACTACCCTATTGTACCAAATTAAATTTCTTAGCATCTTTCGAAATTCTAACATGCTGTAGATTATACGGTAACTCAACCTATTGCTGTCCCAACGCTAATAACGCTTTCGGTGGTCATCCTATCTTTCACCCTTCCTTTGGTGATGGCATTTCTCATTGAACAGCTGATTCTTAGTAGTCGTTGGTCGGATGCTTGGGTGAGGTGACCGACAGCTGAGGTCATTCGCGCCACGGAGGGCGAGGATGGGTAATAATAGGACAAAGGTGGGAGTTTCCGGGGAACGAGGGAAGGGCTGAGAGAGAAACCCGGCGTCGGCATTAGCCTGCTCTTTAGCGAAAGGCACCAAGCGGACCTTTCCGTCCATTTACTAAAAAATGATAAGGGAGAAATGGCCACAAACACTCTTGACAAAGTTAACTTGCTTAATTCCTTCTTCCAAACCGTTTTTAACCCACCTTCCGGGGATTCAACTGTCGTACTACCTGACCTCTTTCAGAGGCTGATGCCACCAATTTCCTGTAATGGTATTGAAAAGTTACTAAAAGATATAAGCCCCAACAAATGTCCTGGCCCTGATCAAATTCCCTTCCGCGTGTATAGAGAGTTAGCATCCGAAATTTCTCCCTACCTTCAAATAGTATTTAACAAATCCCTCAGTGTACACGTCGTACCGATGGACTGGAAAGTAGCCGATGTAACACCCATTTTTAAAAGTGGTGATAGGGAGCAGCCATCTAACTACAGACCAATATCTCTCACATCCATTTCATGCAAGGTCCTAGAACATATAATTGTCAGTTCAGTCATGGGGCACCTAGATAGCCAGAATTTGTTGTCCAACTTTCAGCATGGCTTCCGGAAGAGCAGATCATGTGAAACTCAACTTGCTCTCTTTTCCCACGATATTTTAGTTTCTGGCGAAAATAATATTCCAGTGGATGCTGTTTTTCTAGATTTCAAAAAAGCTTTTGACAAGGTATCTCATACCAAACTAATTCTGAAATTAAAATCTTATGGGCTAGACAGTAACATTATGTCATGGATAACTGATTTTCTACATGATCGGGTCCAAAGGGTTGTTTTGGACGGTGTTACGTCACCGGAAATTGAAGTCACTTCGGGTGTCCCACAAGGTAGTGTGATAGGTCCACTCCTGTTCCTTCAGTACATTAATGGTATCAGTAAGGTGGTAAAAAGTAAGCTTCTTCTATTTGCCGATGACGCAGTTGTGTACAGGGAAATTCTCTGCCCAAACGATAAGCAATATTTAAATGATGACCTACAAGCAATCGAAAATTGGTGTGATACATGGCAGTTAGAATTAAATTTTAAAAAATGTGTAGTAATGAATTTTTGGAAAAAGAATAATTCTCCTCCAAGCACATACAAAATAAGTAACAATGAAATAACAAACGTGGAATCCATTAAATATCTTGGAATAAGACTGACACATGGTCTTTCCTGGGGTAAACATATACGTGAAATAATGGGTCAAGCTAATCGTAAACTGGGTTTCATCAAAAGAGTATTGGGTAAATGTGACGATCATGTACGAGAAATCAGCTACTTTTCCCTTGTTAGACCTCATTTGGAATATGCTGCCAGTGTATGGGATCCCTACGAAATCGTTCTAAGTAATGAACTTGAACGTGTGCAGCGAAGATCGGCAAGATTTGTAAAGGGACGATACGATAATTATGTTAGCGTAACCAGTCTATTATATGAATTAAATTGGGAATCATTGTCAGATCGCAGGTTGAAATGTAGACTTAATCTCTTAAACAAATTCCAAGGCAATATTTTCAGTGATGAAGTTAAAAATATTTTACGAACCCCAACTTACTATGGCAGACTGGACCATAATCATAAAATTAGAGAAATTGATTGCCGAACTGATAGATTCAAAATGTCCTTTTTCCCTCGAACAATTAGAGATACGAATAACGGTAAATATGTCCTATCAGAGAGTAGCAATGAATAGCATTGGTAGCTGCATGTTGGTATGAGTACTTAAAGCTAACCCTACTAACAGAATGTTTTTGCATGTTTGCTTAGCAATTTGTATCTTTTTTTTAAATAGTGTTGTTCTGACTACTATATTAATACTATTCCTTTTTAATGCATGATATGTAGTGCATGTTTGGTGAGAAATAACCCCCTGCCACACACCCTCGTGGTGGCTTGCAGGGTATTATGTAGATGTAGATGTAGACGACCAATACTTAATGTCCCTTCCGACGGACGGAGTTCTGCACTCGAATGTTCTTCACGAGACACTCAAGTAAGGATCGGTGCACAAATCCTACTGTTCCGAGTGGATTCGGATCCTCGCAACGGGAGATAATTACTCTGGCCACCACTTAAACTCGATTCCCTGCAAGTAGTCGAGGCGCAGTTTCGCGAGAGATCTCTTTCCTCATCACTGGATTAATTCCGTAGTTCCTCGGCCCTTATCCCTCAGACTTCTTCTTTTGACTCGTGAAAAGGTTGTATCCACATCTCATAACCCCTCCGTTTCGGAACGCGAAGAACTACTCTCTTTATTCCAATGTATTTTTAACTTTATTTTTGCTCAAGAAAGATCTGTCTTCCGTGGTTTTCCTTGTGAGTTTATTTATTGAAAATGTTAGCATTAACAAATGTTTTTTATATGTACTGACGATGAGGTTCCTCAAGGTTGAGCCGGAATCCATAAATTTGTGCCTTTCTATGTAATCATAGGAAGTTGTTGACATGGAGGGGGAGGGAGTTGATTGAGGAGGAGCTCGGGGAGTGGATGGCAAAGGGTCGAGGGGGTGTGTGGGAGATGGGTTTCTGGGGGTTGGAAGGGAGGGGAGGGGGGGGAGGGAGGGAAGGGGGGTGGGAACGGTGAAAATCCAGGATATCGCGCGGAAGAAAGGCGGATGAGTTTCATTTCAATTGAAGCGGTCAAGCCTTTCTTTCATGGATCCTGATGGAACATGTCACATCTACCTCTACGCAATACACTGCAAGCCACCTCTAGGGTGTGTGGCAGGGGGTGAAGATAGGCATGGGCGGTGTTGATAATTCAATATCGGGATACGATAATTTTAGAATATCGTAAGGTGGCGATAACGATAACTCATATCGTGACGATAAATATCGTCTTATTGTGTCCCGATATTTTATCGGGGCGCGATAAGATATCGGTACACGATAAATATCGCGATCAAATATCATGATATCGCGCCCCGATAAAATATCACGATATATTATCACGATAAATATCACGATAAAATATCGTGATATTGCTTCATGTATCGCTAATCGCGCCCGATGATTTATCGTCATATTGCGCGATATCATGATATTTTATCGCGATATTTATCGTGATCGCGATATTTATCGTGCCCCGATATCTTATCGTACCCCGATAAAATATCGGGGCACGATAAGACGATATGTGTCGAGCAACGATATATCGTCAATTTTAAAAACTCAAAATCGGATTCTCGATGTATTAAAATATCGCGATATTTTACGATATATCGATATATCGCCCAGGCCTAGGAGAAGATCACCAAGCATGCACTTTTAACATGCAACTGTGGAAACTAGGCTATTACATAGAAAAATGTTAGATAATAGAGTCACATGCCGCTAGATGGTTATTATAAGGGACAAAGTGATGAAGGGATTGGTTGCTAATACATTACAAGAGCAACACATTGCCCAAGAAAGCGTATTCAACTCATCGTCACAAAACGCAGTGGAACCACCGCCGAACACTTTCAGTGAGCAAATTCCCGAAATAACCATTTCATGTCGCGGAATAGAGCAGCAGTTAAAAAGTATTAGCAAAAACAAATCACCAGGTCCTGATCAAATTCCTTCCAGAGTATACAAAACATTAGCTACTGAAATAGCCCCCTATCTAGAAATAATATTCAATAAAACACTAAAGAACAACACAGTACCCAAGGATTGGAAAGTAGCTAACATTACACCTATATTTAAAAGCGGTGATAGGGAAGAACCTAGTAACTACAGACCCATTTCACTCACGTCAATCTTTTGTAAGATATTTGAGCACATTGTAGTCAGTTCGATCATGGGGCATTTGGATAGTCAGGGATTACTCATAAACAGCCAACATGGGTTCCGGAAAGGTAGATCTTGCGAGACACAATTAGCTTCATTCTTACACGATATTTTAGTTCACGGCGAAAACAGTACTAAAGTGGATGCGATATTTTTAGATTTTAAAAAGGCATTCGATAAAGTTCCTCATATTAAATTATTCTTGAAGTTAGAGAGTTTTGGTATAAATAAAGAAGTTACATGTTTGTAGGCAGTGAGTTTCCGGGTTTCCGGTTTTATGAGTCATAGGTTCCGGGTTTCTCTGCTGCGTTGTTCCAATGCTCGGAAGATCATTGGAATGCTCGGAGACATCATTAGATCCGTGCCGTTGAATGAGATCGGCCGGGGTGGGGGAAACGTTATCTTCCGAATACTGGAACAACGCAGCAGAGAAACCCGGAGACTCAAAACCTGCAATCATGTCGCTGCGAAAGCCTTCAGCAGAAATGTTACATGTTTGATGAAAGAATTCTTAAGTGGGCGAGAGCGGAATGTTGTCATAGATGGTATCATGTCGGACACAATCAAAGTCACATCGGGAGGTCCCCAGGGCAGCGTAGTAGGTCCGCTTCTGTTTGTTTTATACATTAACGATTAGTATGTTTAGATAGTAAGCTTAGGCTAGTGGTAAGAAGACAGTACTGTACTGGGATATATCAAAAGAAGAAGACAGGAAATCGCTTAACAAGGATTTAGAATAATTCGATAGAGCGATCCTATAAAATTAATTAATAACACGAAGATCGAAAGCGTTGAAACCATAAGATATTTAGGTGTAACAATCACTAAAGATATATCGTGGGGAAGACACATACGGGAAACATGCGGCCGAGCGAAGAGAAAGCTAGGATTAATAAAAATAATGTACTTGGGAAATGTGACGAGAAGACAAAAGAGCGATGCTACTAGTTAGGCCCCACCTTGAGTATGCAGCCAGTGTATGGGATCCGAATGAATTAGTTTTGATCAGAGAACTAGACAGTGTGCAGCGTAGAGGAGCTAGGATCGTCAAAAGATGTTACGATATGTTGAGTAGTGTTTCAGAATTAATACAAGAATTAGGGTGGGAATCATTACCAGAGCGTAGGTTAAAGTACAGATTAAATATCCTGCATAAGTTTAAAACGGATACCTTTAGTTAAGATGTCAGATAGATATTAAAAACCTCTGCGTATTAGATAAAACCTCTAGATTCGACCAGGTAAATAAGATTAGAGAGATGGGTTGTCGTAGCGATGGATTCAAAATGTAATACTCCCCGTGTCCGATAATAGAACACAATAGGCAGCATAGCAAAGGTGAAGTATGGTCAGTCTGAAGTGCATGATGTATGTATTAACATTGCTAATCCGTGCATGATAGATAAATGCAGATAAAATATTTAGATAAATTCCATTACGTCCAATAATCCCTTTCTTACTATGTAGATAATAACCATGTGGCTGCATGTGACTCTGCTATCTAACATGTTTTCATGAAGTACCCTAGTTGAGTTTCAAAAGTGCATGTTTGGTGATCTTCACCACTTGCAACAAATCCTCGCGGTGACTATCAGGGATTTGCGTAGGTGTAGATGTGGATAGATGTAGCTTAGTCGTAAGCTGCATTGTTCAAGTACCTACTTCAGCACCGAAGAAGAGGATGCATTGAGAAGGTGGACAATTGTATGGGGAACAATCTTCCCACTACACCTCTGGAAACAACGTACTTCTTCAATTCGAATATTCTGTCAAGCACTGATGTGTCGTACGCCAGTGTGGATACAACGCCACTCGCGCTGTCAAGGAGAATCAAACTATTGTCATCCTTATGTACGTACATCTGTAGGAGAATTATTAAAATTATTTCATGTCTTTACTCATTCTTAAATAAAACACAAATCTTCTGTCGTGAACAAGGCTTTCTGTTCATTCAAACTTAGGCCATATTTTATCGTCACCATTTTGGGCCATTAAGTCAGTGTCTTTCAGTCAATGTCCGGTGGTATTCGCTGCTGTTTGCCTATTGCTGTGATGGTCGTCCGGGCAACTGTCCTCTGCGGATCAGAAATATCGACGTCTGCGCGGTCACCATCCGAATACAGAACTCCTGCAGGCACAACGAAACATGCCAATCAGGCATTCTGCATGAATTGCCCTCATCAACGAACTCCTGGTGCAGAAATTGATGACCATTTACACTCAAGAAAAACGTGCAAAAATCATTTGCGAGCCAAATAAAATCTCCTATGCATACAAACTTTGTCAATAGGGTATAGAACCAAAATATCACTATCCACAGCTATTTGCTGATGCCTTAAAAATCTTTCTCATGATGAAAAAGAAATAGAGATTCTCCATGCAGACATACATCTACATCTACATAATACCAAGCAAGCCACCACAAAGGTGTGTGGCAGGGAGTGATTTCTCACCAAACATGCACTACATATCATGCATAAAAAGGGAATAGCATTAAATTACTAGTCAAAACTTCACTATGTAATAAAAAGATAGAAATTGCAAAGCAAACATGCAAAAACATTCTGTTAGTAGGGTTACCTTTAAGTACTCATACCAACATGCAGCTACCAATGCTATTCATTGCTACTCTCCGATAGAACATATTTAGGTACCATTATTCGTATCTCTAATTGTACGAGGGAAAAAGGGCATTTTGAATCTATCAGTTCGGCAATAAATTCTCTAATTTTATGATTATGGTCCAGTCTGCTATAGTAAGTTTGGGTTCACATAATATTTTTAACATCATCACTGAAATATTGCCTTGGAATTTATTTAAGAGATTAAGTCTACATTTCAACCTGCGATCTGACAATGATTCCCAATGTAATTCATTTAATACACTGGTTTACGCTAATATAGTGACCGTATCGTCCCTTTACAAATCCTATCTTAGCTGCACACGTTCAAGTTCGTTATTTAGACCGCTTGAGGTCTAACAAGGGAAAAGTAGCTGATTTCTCGTACATGTTCGTCAGATTTACCCAATACTCTTTTGATAAATCCCAGTTTACGATTAGCTTGACCCATTATTTCACGTATGTGTTTACCCTAGGAAAGATCATGTGTCAGTCTTATTCCAAGATATTTAATGGATTCCACGTTTGTTAATTCATTATTACTAATTTTGTACGTACTAGGGAGAGAGAGAACTATTCTTTTTCCAAAAATTCATTACTACACATTTTTCTAAATTTAATTATAACTGCCATGAATCACACCAATTTTGAATTGCTTGTAGGTCAATATTTAAATATTCTTTATAATTTGGGCATAGAATTTCCCTGTACACTACTGCGTCATCGGAAAATAGACGACGCTTACTTTTGACCACCTTATTGATATCATTAATGTACAAATGGAACAGGAGTGGACCTATTACACTACCTTGTGGGACACCCGAAGTGACTTCAATTTCCGGGGAGGTAACACCGTCCAAAACAACCCTTTGCACCCGATTATGTTGGAATACGAATAACGTACGTGTTTTAAGCCGTTCGATTTTTAAGTGACGTTAAGTATATTTCCTCATTAATTAAAAAGTGAAAAAAATCAATGGCGCGAAAACACGACGGCAAACTATTGCATGCCGGTTAATCCTACGTGTGACGTCAAACTATTTCCTCTACCTGCCACCAGGTGGTGCTGCGGACGCTTCCAAGTAGACGTTGCACTCCGTTAAAGCTTATTAACTAGTATCGGAGGTGTATTTATTCCGTTAATTTATTATAATTAAATTTTATTTGTTTATTTAATATTATTTATGCAGTTGATTAATTTAAAATCAGTTGGTATTCCTTTTACAAGCATACCGTGAAGTTCGCCCATCGCCGCACGACCTTCACGCCATGCTTCGCCGTAGCAGAACACTCCACGAGCAGGATGTCCTTTGAGCCTATTAAACGACTATTAATACAATGTTTAACAGAGAAGACTTTTCGAGCGTTGATAGTTTTCATAGGCTATTACTAATACATATTCACTAGAGCTGAGGGGCCCTGAAATACAATGGTATGTTCAGGAGACGAATTTTCCTATGCCTCGCAACTTAAACTATCTACCTGTTACGTCAGCAAGAAGGCGGCGCACCCAGCCATTTCAGAGCCTTTTCAAATGACCTTAAAATTAACATTTAATTCTCTAGAAACTGGGATTTCTCAACACAAACTTTTTGCGTAAATTAAATACATTTATGGCAGGGCACAAATCGCAATTAATGAAGTCTGTTTTCTTTGATGAAGGAAACTACCCTATTACCACCAGTGTGTAGAACCGTAGGATTAAATTTATATGCGAGCGACATCTCATACAATATGTTTTGAAAAGAACGGCACTGCTAATCGAGGTGAACTGTTCTTTGCGACTCGTTCATACTCCCCACCCAGTGTGTGCTCAATGCAAAAGAACTTATGATACCATGCATCACATTGAAGTAGGTGCAGCACTCCGCTTAGTAACGTTGTTGACGCGAATCTTTGGAGATGCAGAAGAGTCAACCAATTGTCACAGGGCTATAGAAACACTTTTATTTTCATTGGAGAGGGTTTCCACTCTTTTGAAGGACAAGTGCTCAATAAAGGGTTACTTCCGTTTTTGATTGGGACTTACCCTTGGGGGAAATGTGGCATTTAACCCGATGGCATCTTTCATAAATTTTCTCTTTAGTAATATCTACATCTATGTATTTGAATTCAAAAGAAAAAAACTTGGGGAACAATTGAAAGAAAATCCAAAAGTCTTCTGGTCGTACGTAAGGGAAGTGCAAGGCCATAAGTCTGCCGTCCATTCACTTAAAAATGATAGAGGTGAAATGGCCACAAACACTCTTGACAAATGAAGAAAAGTTTCTCGGGCTTGACACCGGTTAATAGGCTCCATTACTGCCATGGTTTCAAAGAGCGACTCGCTACTACTATTCGCCGGGAAAACACTCGATCTTATATTACTCTTGACAAAGTTAGCTTGCTATAATCCTTCTTCCAAACCGTTTTTAACCCACCTTCCGGGGATTCAACTGTCGTGTTACCTGACCTCTTTCAGCAGCTGATACAACCAATTGAAATTTCCTGTAATGGTATTGAAAAATTACTTAAAGATATAAGCCCCAACAAATCTCCTGGCCCTGATCAAATTCCCTCCCGCGTATATAGAGAGTTAGCTTCCGAAATTTCCCCCTACCTTGAATTGGTATTTAATAAATCCCTGACCGAACACGTCGTACCGATGGACTGGCCGATGTAACACCCATTTTTAAAAGTGGTGATAGGGAGCAGCCATCTAACTACAGGCCTATATCCTTTATATCCATTTCATGCGAAGTCCTGGGACATATAATTGTCAGTTCAGTCATGGGACATCTAGATATCCAGAATGTATTGTCCAATGTTCAGCATCGTTTCCGGAAGAGTAGAGCATGTGAAACTCTACTTACTCTCTTTTCCCACGTAATTTTAGTTTCTAGCGAAAATAATATTCCAGTGGATGCTATATTTCTCGACTTCAAGAAAGCTTTTGACAAGGAGCCTCATAGCAAACTAATTTTGAAATTAAAATCTTATGGGTTAGACAGTAATATTATATCATGGATTAATGATTTCCAACATGATCGCGTACAAAGGGTTTTTTTGGAAGAAGTTACCTCCCTGGCAATTGAAGTCACTTCAGGTGTCCCACACGGTAGTGTGAAAGGTCCACTACTGTTCCTTCTGTACATAAATGATAGCAATAAGGTAGTAAAAAGTAAGCTTCGTCTATTTTCCGATGACGCAGTAAGGTGCAGGGAAATTATATGCCCAAATTATAAAGAATATTTAAATATTGACCTACAAGCAATTCAAAATTGGTGTGATTCATGGCAGTTATAATTAAATTTAGAAAAATGTGTAGTAATGAATTTTTGGAAAAAGAATAGTTTTCTCCCTAGTACGTACAAAATTAGTAATAATGAATTAACAAACGTGGAATCCATTAAATATCTTGGAATAAGACTGACACATGATCTTTCCTAGGGTAAACACATACGTGAAATAATGGGTCAACCTAATCGTAAACTGGGATTCATCCAAAGACTATTCGGTAAATGTATGAGAAATCAGCTACTTTTCCCTTGCTAGACCTCATTTGGAATATGCTGCCAGTGTATGGGATCCCTACGAAATCGGTCTAAATAACCAACTTGAACGTGTGCAGTGAAGATCGGAAAGATTTGTAAAGGGACGGTACGATAATTATATTAGCGTAACCAGTCTATTAAATGAATTAAAATGGGAACCATTGTCAGAATGCAGCTTCAAATTCAGACTTAATCTCCTAAATAAATTCCAAGGTAATATTTTCAGTGATGACGTTAAAAATATTTTACGAACCCCAACTTACTATGGCAGACTGGACCATAATCACAAAATTAGGGAAATTGATTGCCGAACGTTCCAAATGTCCTTTTTTCCTCGTACATACAATTAGGGATATGAATAGAGGTAAATATGTCTAACACGAGTGAATCAATCCATAGCATAGGTAGCTGCATGTTGGTATAAGGACTTGAAGGTAACCCAACTAACAGCACGTTTTTGCATGCTTACTTTGTATTTTTATCTTTTTAAATATTGCAGTTTAGACTACTATATTAATATCAATCCTATTTTATGCATGATATGTAGTGCATATTGGGTGAGAATTCACCCCCTGCTACACATCTTTGCGGTGGCTTGCAGGGTATTTGGTAGATGTAGATATGATTGTAATACCCTGCCAGCCACCACCAGGGTGTGTGGCAGGAGGTGAAAATCACCAAACATGTGCCATTTACATGCAACTCAGAGCGACCAAAATACGTGGCCATGAAACTATGAGATACCAAACAATGCTAATATCCACCTACCATTAGAGAGCATAACATAACAAATGGACGGGACGGTGTAATGTTGTTAGTGTCGTCTGTGGTGATTGCTCTTGGTTACACAGCCGCATGGCATGATAGCCCTCAATTGCATGTCAATGGTGCGTGTTTGGTGCACATCACCCCCTGCCGCACACCCTCGCGATGCCTTTTACCTGGTATCCCGTAGACATATATCTCGAGAGGAAAAGACGCACATAAGACGCCTTAGAGGAGCTGGAGATTTCGAGTCACCTTGCTTCGAGACAACTCGTCAGAATTGCAGCAGTGCCCTGTGGGACATCCGCTGCCGTACGTCCCTCCCCTCCACCTCCCAGCATCACTCCTCCCCCCCCCCCTGGTCCCCTCCCACCCCCTGCCATTCTTCCAACTGCTTTTCGTGCTATGCACCCTGCATATCTTAGTGTGATGATTTACCTGAGGTCATATCTAATAACAAAAATTATGTGCAAACCTTGGAACTCTCACTAACAGAAAACCTTTTCTACCCCCAAGTAGAAAACACGAATAGAAAATCTATTCTACTTGGGGGTAGACAAGGTTTTCCATTAGTGAAGACTTTTCTATTAGTGAAAAGATTTTCTACTATGGGGTTTCTGATTTACAAATATTTCCTCTGATCGATCTACGAGAGATGATAATTCAAATCTTTTTTTTTTTTTTTAAGTTTCCACTACATTGTATATTATTCCTAATCCCCTTTAAGCATGATATGCAATCCATGTTTAGAGTGAATTCACCCTCTGCCACACACCCCCATGGTGCCTGGCAGGGTATTACGGAGATGTCACCTCAGATGATAATGTAGAGATCCCATAAACAGTCCATGGGTTTTGAGGATTAGGCCTCTCCATTTGAGGGGAAGCAGGTCCACGAATATTTGACAATTTCTCGAAATCGTCACTCGCGGAAACTTGCTTCTTTCAAACACTCCATTACTACAATGACTGCGTCTCTGTAGGAAATCATGGCAAGAGATTTCTCAATGTCAAAGGAAGCTGTAGCTTGCCATTAGGTGGGGGAGAAATCGAAGAGAAGTTTGTCTCTGCTGAATGCATCAAGGTTTTCGCTGGATGGATTACATGGAGAGGGGAAGGAAAGCAGGAGGGCTTTCGACGGGGGCTATTATGGCAAGTGGCGTGTTGTGCGAACCGGGCAGTGGAAGTATTTTTGGTATTCCGGAGAATCCACTCAGAGGAAGTAGGCGCACATGAGCAGATGAATCCCCGTTTTGCACGATCTGCTAACAAATGCTTATGATCAAATGAGATTAACTTCTCTTAGGCCAGATTTAATCAAGTTTTGACGGTTGCTGATGGGATCTCTTTTTAGAACCTGAAACCGATTATCTATTTCCCAAAAAATTGCTACACTTTTGGATGAAATCACACCTCAATATTTCCTAAGAAAGTTTTCGTTTCAGTAATGGCATGGTCTTTAATGTGATGCAATTAGAGTTTTGGCGTAATGGTGATCCGTGTCGTGGGAGGAGGATATGTGTGTGGTTTCCGCACACGATTAACTTGTCAGCTCAGGGTGTATGTCAGGGTCACAAGTGAACAGCCGCGGTTGATGGCCGCTGCTCTTCTGCTGCGTCGGAAGAGTTAGGGAAACTGCCAAGAAACCTCCTTTCGAAAACCCGTTTTGTTGCGAAAGCCAAGGTTGGCGTGTTGATGACTTTCATCTACATCTACATCTACATAATACCCTGCAAGCCACCACAAGGGTGTGTGGCAGGGGGTGATTGCTCACCAAACATGCACTACATATCATGCATAAAAAGGAATAGTATTAATATAGTAGTCAGAACAACACTATTTAACACTTTCCGGTCTGACCGAATGTGAAGTGCTGAACTCTCGTGGACTGCCGTTTTTCAATTGTTTTCTTAAGTCATTTGTTATGAAGTATTTACCTTCAATGTTGTTTTTTTTAATGCGTATTATCGTTTCTACTTTTTTCTTTCAGATGAAACAGTTTTCAAGTCATTGCATTTTATAGTTTTTTTTTTAATTTATTTTTAAACAATTGATTGTTTTGCGTCTCAGAAAAAATTCCTACCTACTCGTTACGTGTTTTGTAGCGCGATTTCGCCGGGAAAACGGTTACTTTCAATAACAATAATGAGAATTGGATTATAGATTTATTTTCATCACAATTTTCCATTATTTATAATGGTTTAAAATTTACCAAAACATCAAATTTTTCATATAGGTATATTCATATTTTACAACTGTGGCAATGAAACCCGCACTGCACAAAGTGACAATTTTCTTCGATAAGCGTTGAAATGAATACAAATTCCGTTCCGTATGAACAAGTCACCAAAATACACCTCCTTTATGTAACTGTGTCCATTATAATTCAGGTATTGATTGTTTTACATAATTGCCTTTTGTGTGATACTGTGGAAGACAATCCGGCACACACAGTCCTACATCGCACTTTTCGCAAAACCAACGTGTTCCTTTCCGTGTCTTCTTGCCGGTCGTAGCTTTCCATCTCTCTGAGCAGAATGTGCACACTGGCGGGGTTGGTTTTGTTCACTGCTGAGTCATTTTTTTTAGGAAAATGTCCCCTGATAAGTGATTCCCTGGGGAAGTGAATGGAGAGGATGAAGATTCAATTCCCATCTCTCATTTCTCGGCAAACTTCTTCGCTAACTTGGCAATGCACCTGACCAGCGTGGTGGATTTAGGTGGTTTCAGTGGACTCATTTTGCAAATTATGAATGAATTTACGACCGTAATCATAAATCCATGAAAAAATATATTTTTCCACCATTTGGTTAATTTTCTATGAAAAATATAGTAACTCATTTACTGATACTAGATCAACTCCGGTCTTTCTGGTTTCAGCCAACAATTACATTTCTGTCTTCATCTTAGAAGGTCAGTGAAAGATAGTGAGTACCGGTTTGCTTCGTTTGCATTGCCTTGATGGTGTCCGTGGTGAAGAGTAATAAGAAGTCCCATTCATTTTTGGTGCTGTCAATTTCAGCCAAAACTTCACTGCTTTTTTCACACGTTGGTAGAAATAGTTGCACGCCACTCTCTGACCAGGAAGAGTTGATTTCGATTGGCGGTGCATGTTGCGTATCTAAAAAGGTAATATGGATCTTCATTCAATAAAAACATCAAGTCTAATTGTGCACAAGTTCAGATACTGAAAGTTAAAACTCAGAAAATATATTTCCGTTTGTAAGTGTAATTTTCTCTCACTTGAATCCTTGCTGCTTCCAACAACCATCCCCAGCTGGAACAATATTTGCATCGTCTGAAGAAAAAGTACATGCATTTATGAACAATCAAAACATTTGGATTCCATTTCTATTTTTATTCCGGCAGGATAATAAAATATAATGAATATTCACAAACCTTCCTATTCCATGTCGTCATTGAATTCATCAATCTTCATCAAATTCATCAAATCACTTCCTGAATCCTCAGCTAAAATATCCGTATTTTCCGATTCGTCAATCTGAGTTCCCGCCGTATTACGCAAGAATTAGATAAAACATTTTACGATAGGAATAGAAAAAAATTAGAGAAACAATCTCTATGTAAAGATATAACAGCTGGAAAATCTCCGATAGTATGGTTGGTTGCGGGTCGAGTGAGTTGCATACATAGTGTCAGTACTAAAAATTGGACAAAATGTAGTAGGAAGGATCGAAATTCTGAAGTTGGTATACGACGAAAAGAAACATATTACATCGATAGTCGGTCCATAGAGAATAATAATATGTGAGGCACAAAAGCAATGGAAGAAAGCAACAAGAGTAATGAACGCGTGAAAAAGAGACGTCCCGCAGCACGTAAGGGATCCGGTAATATACGGGAGGGAGCAATAGAAAACGACTGCTGATAAAAGTCAGACATAGTTGTCATATTGAGATTCGGAAACTCTGAAGTTACTATATGATACAAAGAAACATATTAGTCGAGAATGAAAGATAATCCCATGCGAAAACATTGTACACGACAGAAAAAAATGATGAACGTAGCAGATACGGGCATAGTCGGCATGGAAAAGTGACTGAGCCTGTATCACGTACGGGCATAGACTCGAAAGTGTTAAAAAAGATAGAAATTGCAAAGCAAACATGCAAAAACATTCTGTTAGTAGGGTTAGCTTTAAGTACTCATACCAACATGCAGCTACCAATGCTATTCATTGCTACTCTCCGATAGGACATATTTACCGTTATTCGTATCTCTTATTGTGCGAGGGAAAAAGGACATTTTGAATCGGTCAGTTCGGCAATCAATTTCTCTAACTTTATGATTATGGTCCAGTCTGCCATAGTAAGTTGGGGTTCGTAAAATATTTTTAACATCATCACTGAAAATATTGCCTTGGAATTTGTGGAAGAGATTAAGTCTAAATTTCAACCTGCGATCTGACAATGATTCCCATTTCAATTCATTTAATAGACTGGTTACGCTAATATAATTATCGTATCGTCCCTTTACAAATCTTGCCGATCTTCTCTGCACACGTTCAAGTTCATTACTTAGACCGATTTCGTAGGGATCCCATACACTGGCAGCATATTCCAAATGAGGTCTAACAAGGGAAAAGTAGCTGATTTCTCGTACATGATCGTCACATTTACCCAATACTCTTTTAATGAAACCCAGTTTGCGATTCGCTTGACCCATTATTTCACGAATGTGTTTACCCCAGGAAAGATCATTTGTCAGTCTTATTCCAAGATATTTAATGGATTCCACGTTTGTTAATTCATTATTACTTATTTTGTAAGTGCTAGGGGGAGAGCTATTCTTTTTCCAAAAATTCATTACAAGACATTTCTTAAAGTTTAATTCTAACTGCCATGTATCACACCAAGTTTCAATTGCTTGTAGATCAATATTTAAATATTCTTTATCATTCGGGCATAGAATTTCCCTGTACACTACTTCGTCATCGGCAAATAGACGAAGCTTACTTTTTACCACCTTTTGGATATCATTAATATACAAAAGGAATAGGAGTGGACCTATCACACTACCTTGTGGGACACCCGAAGTGACTTTAATTGCCGGTGAGGAAACACCGTCCAAAACAACCCTTTGAACCCGATCATGCAGAAAATCATTAATCCATGATATAATGTTACTGTCTAACCCATAAGATTTTAACTTCAAAATTAGTTTGCTGTGAGAAACCTTGTCAAAAGCCTTCTTGAAGTCGAGAAATATAGCATCCACTGGAATATTATTTTCGCCAGAAACTAAAATATCGTGGGAAAAGAGAGCAAGTTGAGTTTCACACGATCTGCTCTTTCGGAAGCCCTGCTGGACATTGGACAATAAATTTTGGCTATCTAGGTGTCCCATGACTGAACTGACAATTATATGTTCTAGGACCTGGCATGAAATGGATGTGAGGGATATAGGTCTGTAGTTAGATGGCTGCTCCCTATCGCCACTTTTAAAAATGGGTGTTACATCGGCTGCTTTCCAGTCCATCGGTACGACGTGTTCGGTCAGGGATTTATTAAATACTATTTCAAGGTAGGGGGAAATTTCGGATGCTAACTCTCTATATACGCGGGAGGGAATTTGATCAGGGCCAGGAGATTTGTTGGGGCTTATATCTTTAAGTAATTTTTCAATACCATTACAGGAAATGTCAATTGGTTTCATCAACCGCTGAAAGAGGTCAGGTAACACGATAGTTGAATCCCCGGAAGGTGGGTTAAAAACGGTTTGGAAGAAGGAATTTAGCAAGCTAACTTTGTCAAGAGTGTTTGTGGTCATTTCACCTCTATCATTTTTAAGTGAATGGACGGCAGACTTATGGCCTTGCACTTCCCTTACGTACGACCAGAAGACTTTTGGATTTTCTTTCAATTGTTCCCCAAGTGTTTTTCTTTTGAATTCTGCAAATGCATTACTAAGGGCTGTCTTTGCAGTGGATTTTGAAATTTTATAATTTTCAATAATTACATTACGCTCATCAGTGGGCATATGTTTACTAATTCTTTTCATTTTAGCATGACATATTCGCTGCCGTCTCAGGGATTTTCTCACTTCGGCATTGTACCACCTAGGTTCAGTGCTTTCGTTTTTGAATTTACTAGGGATAAATCTGTTGATCCCAGAGCGCATGATATTAATGAACGACTTCCATGAATCGTTGGTACATACCTTTATGGAAGACTTTTTGAAATCCGATAAGGAATCTCTTAAATAAATTTTAAAGTGCGCAAAGTCTGCTCTTTTAAAAATGTAAATCTTTCTTTTTTGTTTAAAATTTTTATCTAAAGATAGCGAGAGTTTTGCAGTTATAACTCTGTGGTCACTGATTCCATCAACCGTGTCAATCATTGTCACATGTTGTGGGATATTGGTTGCCAGTAAATCAAGAGTGTTGTCCCCTCTATTAGGTGCTGTAGCTAATTGTGTCAGGGAGTTATTGGAGAACACATCTAATAGAGTCTCACAGATGTCTTTGTCCCTTCCTCCAGCTTTGAAGCAGTATGTTCTCCAGTCTATTGATGGTGCATTGAAATCTCCACCTATTATTATATTACGTTCGCTGTTACGGGACGTTATGGTAATTATCTGGTTTCCCAGTTCTAATAATGACTCAACATCAGTGTTTGGGGGCCTATAGAATGCGCAGACAGATATTGATCTGGATTTAGGGCATGTTAATGAACACCAAACACATTCTAAGGGGTTGTCGGGAAATATAACTGCTTTGCTAATGATTGAGTTCTTGACTGCAATGAAAACACCACCACCTGCTCTGTTATGTCTATCTTTTCTATATATTTTAAAAGATTTTGGGAATATTTCTGAGTCAGGAATGTCATCCGTCAGCCAACTTTCAGTTCCTATAATTACATCTGCATCAGTAGTATGAATAAGGTGATGGAACTCAGGTATCTTGTTTTTAAGACTTCGGCAATTAACTACCGCAACGGAAATATTTTCACCTCGACTATTATTAAGGCTACAAGGGAGAGCTGTAGTCATGTCTGAAGTATTTTGAGGTTCAATTCTGCTTTCATGAAAGTTAATTTCGGTGGCGACAAGACACTGTCGTCGTCATGGGACATGCGATCCTCTTGGGAGACACTCTGGCGGTTATTGTACGCGCTGGGGGGTGACATTCATAACCCCTGGGGTGCTTTTTTAAGCCATTCGATATTTAAATGACGTCAAGTATTTTTTCTCATTAATTAAAAAGTGAAAATATTCAACGGCGTTCAAAACGCGACGGCAAACTATTGCATGCCGGTTAATCATACGTGTGACGTGACACTTTCCTCTGCCTGCCACCAGGTGGTGCTGCGGACGCTTCCAAGCAGACGGGTGCACTCCGTTAAGCTCCGTTAGACCAGCATCTTAGGTTGATGCAAGTAAATTCACTTTGCAAAATTCCACAGGTACATTATATCCGACCTAGGTTTCGACTTACACACTCATTATCACTCTGTGGAATTTTACAAAGTGAATTTACTTGCATTATCAATATGTGGTTCCACAAAGTGAAGCCTAGCAATTCGTTACAGTATCTAAGGTATTCACTTAATTTGTTATGGTTAACTTTTATTTACTTAAAATTATTTACTCAGTTGATTCATTTAAAAACCATTCGTACTTATTCATTTTACAAAGCGCAACGTGAAGTTGGCCCAAAGTCGTGCCAACTTCACGCCATACGCTTCGCAGTAGCGGAGGACTCCAGTGGCCCAAGTCTTGAATCTTTCGTAACGCTTTGCGAGGATTGCTATTTATGCTTCCGGCCTTGGCAACAGTAAGTGTTGCCAGGCGCTATCTGATATTTACATTGGAAAGTTGACATTGTTGAACACAACCATCTTCAGAACATTTTGTCATTTGGGCGCGATTTTTGTTGTTTACAGGAACTTGAAAATTTTGTCTCGGGCAAAAAATGGAATAAACTCGCGAACATTTTCGTGCGATTATTTTCCATAAGTTTAGACGTGGATTATCAAGGCAGGAGTGCATCCATGAATCTAATTCCTTACACGGCGATAAAGCACCATCATTCAGCACTGTCAAAAACTGGTGTAACGAATTGAATCCTGGAGGGCTGTGTTTGAAACCGTCGGGATTATCTAGAGTACGTAACCAAGGAGTCACGTGGTCTAAACACGAATGGTTCGCAAATTCGGTGTTTCTGAATCGCTCGTTACAACATCATTAATTGCTTTCACCTGAGTTTTCCTCGTCTGTCTTATCTGTAGGGCTCCGAGATGAGATATAACACAAGTGTAAACTATGAATAAGGTTACAATCAGAGGTTTTCACACACCAAAGTTCGCTAACCATTCGTGTTTATACCACGTGACTCCTTGGTTACGTAAACGAGATAATCCCGACGGTTTCAAGCACTGGCCGACGTTCGCTCCAGGACGAATTCTGTGAAGGTCGTCCAAAATCGTTTTTTTGCCATAAAACATCGATATGCTGTGCGTGAACTGACAAAGCAAGATCGTCACGTGACATACCGTGAGATTTGGGTATTAGTATGACAACCATCAATAAGATATTGCTTGAACATTCGGCCGTAAATAAGATTTGTTCGCGTTGGGTCGCGCATAATCTGACAAACGCTCACAAGATTGGTGTCGTGTCGATTGGTGCAAGGAAATGTTGGAAAAACACGTTCAAGGTGCATCAAAGGCTGTGTACAACATCTACACAGGGGACAAAACATGGATCTATTCATATGAGGCCGAGACAAAACAGTAATCGACTGTTTTTGGTCTTCCAAAGACGAGCCAAATCCAACAAAAGTTGTTCGCGGAAGGAGCACATCGAAGCAAATGTTTCTTCTGCATTACCGGTCACGTGGTTTACAGTGGCGTTGGAGCATCGTAGGACGGTCAATTCTGAACGGTACACGACCATTTTCGAAGTCTTGGGAGAAATTCGGAAAGAGTCGAAGAAGAAGAAGCGAATCACTCATCATCGTGACAGTGTTCGGCTCTCGCACATCGGCTCAGACGAAGGAATTTTTGACCGGCAAAAAACATCGAATCGATGAGTCATCCGCCGTATAGCTCGGATTTGGCACCCAATGACTTTATTCTGTCCGCGAACATCAAAAACAAATTACGTGGTCAACGTTTGTCGACACCGGAAGAAGCGGTTGATGAATTCCAAACGCATGTTTTGGACTTACCTCAATCGGAGTGGAAAAAGTGCTTCGAAAATTGGTTCAAACGCAGAGAAAAGTGTATTGATCTTCATGGAGAATATTTTGAAAACCAACAAAACCTATTTCAATCAAAAATATTTGTTTTTTCATTACTAAGACAAATATACATAGCAACCGTCGTAACGACTGAAAATTGTCGCTAGCGTAACATTATTCGTTCCAAGTTATTCGTTCACAAAACAAGCGTGAGTCTCGAAAACATTCTTTGCTAACGAAAGTTTTTCAGCGATTATTGTCCTTCGTTTACGCAACGAACAACAAAGAGCATTCGTTTACAGCTCAACGAAGAAAATTTTTATGGTTTTGGCTGCTTGTGGATCACGAATTCGGCGGCCTAGAGACGTTTCCTATGGCGACGTTTCTGAAGAGGAAAGAAGACTGTACACGAGAGAGATTTATAAGAGACGGACAAAATCCATGTCCCGGAGATTACTTCATTCAAGTATTTCATCATTTGGATTTTGTGGAAGAACGAAGGCCTTACATAAAATGTATGCGAGGCGATCATTAATTCAGATTGAAATAAAGGTAATTATAAATTACAAATGTAATATGTCTCAGAAAATATAGTGGACACACGACATCACCGCAAAACTGCGAGTCCTGCAAAACTTACTATGATCACTGATTACTGCGGTTTAGCTTTAGTAGAATAGTTGTCCAGTATGCATATCCCCCGATCGTAGGTGGATACGGCATTGCATTCTTTTGTCTGTGGAAGCTATCAGATACCAGTTGGACTCTATTTATTCCGTGATTTAAGGCAGAAGAGTGTTGGTCGCATCATTGTCGAATTGCTGATGTTGTGAACCAGCATTTATTACACAAATGGGTAGAATAACCTCAAGCGAAGAAGAATAGAAGCACGGTAATCAAATCAACTTGTTGAGATATATACCAGCTGTTATAAGCGCTGGATCACGCATTTATTATTTACGCAACCAATTATGTTTAATCCATAGGTTTATGGAGGAAAAGGATTTTCCAGGTGTTCTTGGCGCGATAGATTGCACACACGTCAGGATAAAGGCTCCCCCAGACAATACTGAAGCGCATCCTGAACATTTGCATGTTCACATATCGCACGGCCCTCTCCCTAAGATAGTAGTTTAGCAAAGGTTCCTAGCATTGAGATGAAGTGTAAAATACATACGATTAGGTCACAATTAAGGAATGCGGGTCTGACATTTTCTTGGAGAAGCAAGACTGTGAGAGTCTGAATGTTCTCCCCGTTCCCGCCTGAATTGTGGATATTTCCATATGCAGAGCAGGTCCAGGTAATCACAGGTCAAATCGGACATATTTTCGGTGCTATATAAATGCCATTGCATAGTACCCTTCGAATATTTTCACTAGGAACCCCTGTACTCAGATTATGTCCCAAAATACAGATTTATACGCGATAAAATGATCAACTTTTATATATTTAGGCCCAATAAGTACATGAATAATTACGCAATTGATTAAATATCCTGAAGGTAGCTAAGCTAAGAACCTTTTACATTTACATATGACTCATAAAATTCTTCAAAGCACTGAGAAATCTTTTCAAAAGCATTAGCTTGCTTCTCAGCAGCAGCCTTCCTTTTTTCTCTGTTTCTTTCATATCCTTCAAAAATGTCAACCATTTTTCTAAGTGCATTGAGTTTCTGGTTCCCTTCCTTCTTTGTGATGTGCTCACTCTGGGAAGGGTGAGGAGATATTGCTTGATCGAGCATTAAATAGGTGGAGCCATACGAATATAGATCCCACGAATCTTCTCCTATTATTTAATGAAAAGTATTTTCATTTATCTACATTCACACGTGAATATAATTTTTTGCGTTAGGTTCACTCCCATGCAAATATTTTCTGCCAGCAGATATATGACTGACATCTCTTCAGTGAACCTATTTGAGTCACTGCATTATAAAAAGAGCACCGCCAATCTTAATTTACACTTGTGAGTTCAGACGATTCTTTATTTTCTGTACCCTGGTACACACCTGGATTTAGAACAAATTTCACCCCTTCAGAGGAGACTCCAAATTCCTCTGGCACTTCCACTCCCGGTGGCAAAAATGTTAAATAGTTCCTCTTCACAATATGCTATGGACTACGCATGTGTGCGAGATAATTACAAAGCTACAACAGGGGGGACCTCATCATTTCCAACCGACTGCGACAACTCTCCCTGTTGAAATGGAAATCCAATTCATTGACAAGAAGTATTGCACGCAGCTTTAAAATTAGGAAAACATCACCAACTATACCTCCGCAAGTGATTCTTTGCAACATGGTTCTCCATACGTTTTCCAGTGACTGTCAAAAGCCGTTCCTCCAAAGTGGACTTAAGTCTTTTATGCCTCCACCACCAGTCTCTCTCTCTCGAGTGTTTATTGAGACGCATTGCTTTTGCTTTCACTGAACTTCTACAGTCAGCCCATGTCTGATTCATTGTCAATCACGTGAATATAAAACCGGAAAACAATTTACGGATAAGTAGGTACATTATCTTTGACTTGTAAGATCATCGATAGCAAGGACAAATGACCTTGACTAAATATTTGATTCAGCTGAAATTTAATTCTTAATTAGTTTCAGTTGAGTGCGGTGTCACAGAAAAGGGAAGAACCGAACCTTATCATGCATCGACACTTAATGTCACAATTTCTCCATTGCTAGAATATGAAATCGACAGCTAATGATCACATTACAATGCACACAACTCCTCTGACTTTAATGGACGCTAATGGTCTTGCAAGCAAAACTACATAAGCACTCTTCACGCCATGTCGCAGTACATGGGGAATATAGTATACATTCTGATAAAAGAAACTACAAGAATGAAATATATTTTTGAAAATTGTAGAATCAGATCTCATAAAATTACCTACAAGGGCATCTAGTGCAAACGGAATCACGGGGATGTATATATTTGTTCTTCGGCGTACTACATTACCGGGTGGTGTGATACGTGACGTTTCGTGGCCGTTGCTGGTCGCTTTATCGAAGGGAATGAGTGAACTGTCGAGTTGGTGGAGTTTATGTACAGGGGTATACATGGAGGGAAAAGGGTGGGGAGGGGAGGCGGCGTGGAAGGAGTAGTCGTTGCATTTGTATTTCAGTTCGAAGCAGGGTCCCACGCGTGGCTGATTTGGAGGCCACAGTCCCTATTGTAATTTTGCTGGCATTTTCTTATTTCCAATACTTAGCGGATCAGTCGGGGCCTTGAAATTACTCACTTCGGCGATTATCTTTGTTTGTTTGAGGTCAGTCGCGTGTCCCGAGGCTGCATGTTCTGCTACTGCTGATTTTAAGGGTTGTCCCAGTCGAATAGCCCGCTCGTGTTCTTCTAGGCGGGCTTAAACGGAGCGTCCGGTTTCGTCGATATATTTCTTCTCGCAAGTTTGGCAAGGTATCTCATACACTCAACCTTTTACAACCTGTTGTTTAAAACCCTAATGTTTTCAAAACTGTAATGTTTTCGAAGTTTCGTTGATTAGCAAAAAAGAATTCTTCCACTCGTCCGCGTCCTTCGCTGGACCAGCGGCATTTAACTGCTGAGTTATTGCCTCCCAGCATTTCTAATTCGTTTTATTATTTATGTTAGGGCAAAGTTTGCAGGTTACGATATTTTTATGCTCCATAAAAAGTTCCATCGTCACCTCCTGCTGCTTCTCCGATACTTTACCATTTCGCACGATCCTCCATTCCTAACTTATTTTGTCACAGGTTTTGAGGATCACGTAACAAATCAAATCGATCCCAAAAGTTTTTGCGTTCGCGACGTCAGTTGTTTTAGTTTTTGTTTCTGTCACGTCAAGCGTGTTGAACGAAACGAGGAATTTTAGGTGCATTGTTAACGAATGATTTGAAGACTCGCTCAGATCATTCGCTGAGATCGAAATTCGTTACGAGGCTGACAAAATATTCGTTGGAAACGAACACGTCAACATTTATTCAGTTTGGAACGAAATTTTCAAGACTCGGGCCACAGAAGCAGGAAGCGTTGGAAGCCTATGAAATGTCTACATCTACATCTACGTAATACCCTGCGAGCCACCACGAGGGTGAGTGGCAGGGGGTGAAGATCACCATACATGCACCATTGCATGCACCACACTGACTATTAATACCTTGTTCAACGGAGTAGACCTTCCGAGCTTTGATAGTTTTCATAGGCTATTACATTAATGCATATTCACACTGAGCTGAGGGGCTCTGATTAACACAACGGTAAGTTCAGGAGACGAAGATTTCCAACACCTCGCAACGTAAACGACATCACCTGTTACGCCAGCAAGAAGGCAGCGAATCCAGACATTTCAGAGCTTTTTCAAATGGTCTCAAAATGAACATTAAATTCAATAGTAAACTGGGATTCGTCGATCCAAACTTTTGCGTTAAATGAATAAATTTACGTCATGGGGCACGAATCGCATTCGTGCCCCATGCCATTCGTGCCCGTTTTTTTCTTTGACGAAGGGAACTCCCCTCTTATGAAGTGGAACGCCATGAGGTTGAATCACGATTTCGGCTTCATCCGTCCAATAAACCGTGAAACATGGGTTGGGTACGATCGTAAGATTCCTTCGAGGAGGAATCGCTGAAGACGAAGCGATGGCCGAGAACAAGGCCTTTATAGCACACGCTTCTCGCGAGGACCAGTTCCTAGGCGCCAGACGCTCCTTCGGCACGCGCGCCAGCCATCTTTGTCGGCCGGCCGGCGTGGCCTGGTCCTCACCTACCCCTTGGTCGGAGCCACGTGGCGCACGGGAAGGAAGCACCACAAGACAATCGCAAACAACACCACAATCATTGACTTTTGCCTTTTCGAGGCTGCGGGGACGTGAAAGCCCTTTCAGAGACGTTGGTTAAGTGTCGAAACCGAGTTTACCTACTGCCGTATCACGGTAAGTTGGCAGGACTGATTGAGTGAAGAGGAGGGAAGGCGATGGTTGGCTGTGGATTCCCACTCGGATCTCCGGCGTTATAAAATTGTGAACGGCGTTTGTTTACCAGAAGCCCGGCTTTTAGCAGCAGACTTGTCTTCTGACGTCCGCCAGGGATTCTTGATTTCTGTCCAGAATAATAATCCGAACAATGTCCAACAATTAATCTAATAGACTCGATTCCAAACAATGTGACTACATCAAAAGAGTACTGGGCAAGTGTGTCGATCATTTACGAGAAATTAATTATTTTTCCCTTGTTAGACCTCATTTCGAATACGCTGCTAGTGTATGGGATCCATAGGACCTGAATAGCGAACTTGAACGTGTGCAGCGAACATCGGCAAGATTTGTAAAGGGACGGCACGATAACTATATTAGCGTAACCATCATGATCATGGATCTTCAGAAGACGTGCGCAAGCGTTATCGTTGTTACTTTAATTAATTTATGTCAGAGAGAACATAATCTCCTTTATTCATTATTCGCACAGCACTTCAAATCGCTTACCACAATCAGTGGAGCGAATTTTATTAGCGGTGATTGTGAACCCTGCGCTACTCTAGGGGGTAAGCGGTAACGATAAAGATAGCGATAACGCGAAATATGCATCCGTGATTCCACACCAGGATATTAAATGAATTTAAATGGGAATCAATGTCAGATCCACGGTCACTAGATACTGGTCGCTCTATTCCACCTATGCAGTGTTGCCAAAACATTCCGCACGTAGTGAAACTATTTGCGCCCCAGCGCTGCCACTTGGAAAAAAGTGGAACTAAAGCTAGACGGCGGCCATTCAAAATCTCTCTGAACGTGAATAAATAACTAATCACTAGGATACAAATAGGTTATTAATAATGCTCCAAAAAAGCGGTTGACTGAATAGAATCTTTTCACCTGGAAAAAAAGCATTTAAAGCTGCAATTAGCATTTTTTCAACGTTCAGTTTCCTAAAACTATCTCGTAAGTGCACATTTTTCCATTTGCTGTAATACAAGTGGTCATGCCATCAGGATCGGAGGAGAATCGGGACATTTTCAAGGTGGCTACTGATAACCAATTTTCAAATTCCCTGACTTTTCCCTGATTTTTCCCTGGTGGCTTTACCGATTTCCCTGACCGATCGCCAAAAGGTCCCCTATTATCGTAATGTTTTATTTCTTCTGGATTAAATTTTCGTCAACACTCAGAAAATGTTAAAAGCTGAAATCAATACTTTAAAAGCTATAAGAATGAAAAAATATATTGAAGCTCCACCCTAATGAAAAAATATATCAAACCTTCACAAGTTAAGCCCTCACACAAATTGTACGAGGTCTGTTCAAAAAATACGCGGACTGTTTGAATTGTCCGGCTCCAGTTGGTTCCAGGAAAATCTACTTGATGTTGCTAGATTTGTACAGATCAGCTGATAATAGCGCCGTTTCCCGATCGGAGATATCTTCATATTTTTATTAGCAACGCGGTTTTTAGTGAAGTGAGATTGTTTCGTTTGTCGGATTTCAGAGTGAATGATCTGAAGGAGCAAAGACAGTGTGAAATTTTGTGCTGAACGTGGAAAGTCTGCGACTAAAACATTTGCTATGCTCAACACTGATTACGGTGATGTTGCCATGAAGCGTACGGCCTGTTTCAAATGGCATGAATGTTTCAAGGGTGGTCGACAGTCGATCGAAGACGATGAGCGTCCCGGGACGTCCTTCCAAGTCAAATGACGACCCACACGTCGAAAACATCAACACCTTGGTGCGGACAAGTTGACGTCTGACCGTCAGGGAGCTTGCTGAAGAGTATGAGATATCAGTTGGATCTTGTTACGAGATTTTGGCCGCAACATTGAAGGTGCACAGCGAAATTTTTACCACGCATGACGACGGACGACCAAAAAGCCAATCGTGACCAGGTTTGTCAGGAACTGCTAGATCGTTCAGAAGACGATCAAAACTTCTTGTAAAGGGTCATAGCAGGCTTCCCCACCCCTCTACTGAACTGACCTTGTTCCTCGTGAATTTTTCTTGTCCCCCAAACTCTAAAGACCCTTGAAAGGAAGACAATTTGGGACCATTCCCGAGGTTAAGGCAAATGCGACGAAGGAGCTGAAGGACATTACAAAAGAAGCGTACCAGGACTATTTCCACAAGTGGTACAACCATTGGGATAAGTGTGTGCGTTGGGAAAGAGAGTACTATGAAGGGAACCCAGACATGTGACTTCTAAATAAAGTACATTTTGTTTTATGACGTCAGTCCGCGTATTTTTTGAACAGACCTCGTACACACTTTTAATACATCTTTCGCGGCTGTGTATCGTATTTCCGTGGCCGTGTATGTTTCCTTGTGACTAATTCTTCAAGGAAGAGGTGGGCGTGTCGTGGTAGTTCTGCGAAGTTGAAGATTACTGAAAAGGCATCGAAGGGAAAGTTAATGGCCAATTCACTGGCGGACTCCGGCACAGCTGGTATCACTAAGCTGCGCGAAAAAAAAAAAAAATATATATATATATATATGTATATATTTGGATATGGATATATATATATATATATATGGATCAAAATCGGATGGCAAGAGTGACTTTTGGAAGTGAATGACCATTTCATTAACGTGGTCATAACCCCTTGATTGTAAGAGGGAACCCAAAATGTAAAATTATTTGCATACACAAACAAACCTTAATGGCGACACTGCGAGCGAAAACAGGAGGCAATTAGCAACGGCAGCGTCATATTTAGGAATATCATATTTGAGGTGGTTTGTGACCTGACTAAATTGCTTCGAGAGGGAGCTAAGGGGGCCATTCAATAATTACGTCGAGCGTGAAAGGTGGGGAGGGGAGGAGGACTCTTCTTATGGTCTCACGAACGGGGGTATGGGAATCGAAGATGAACTTGCGTAAGATTTTGTTTACACGTGTGATCGTACTTGTATTACCGTTTTAATAATTATTGTCTCGTATTTTTAGCAGGTATTTACTGCAAGCACGTATTTACTGCAAGCACGTATTTACTGCAAGCACGTATTTACTGCAAGCTAGTGTGCCTCAACTACCTCTCGACCCGAGTCTCAGAAGTTAAAAAAAACGAGAGGTAAAATCTTCCGAAAAACATAGCCTCGGATTCCTTGTGATGAGCAGAATACACGGAGATCATGAATTTTAAAACTACCAGGCAAATATCGCATTAACCCATTTATGCCGAACGGGTCGTTTTCAACCCATTCAGAAAAAAAATCGGTCTTTCAAAATGCATTACAATGTAACAATTTTGGTGTATGGATAATGTTTCAGAAAGGTGTAATAAGGGATAGGTACGCTTAGATCGAATTCATTTCAACTCTAGTCTCTGGTGTGGACGTTCATATTCGCAATGGAAAAGGAGCGGTGTTATCGTCACGCTTAATCGTAAGATGCCTTAAATTTAACAGTTCTACATGCAATTTTTTAACATCTAAAAGTTTCTAACACATGGGGATATATATTCATGAAATTTAATGGTATTATTTTGATTAGTATCAGAGTTACTGCTTTTGGTACAAATAGTGAGTCGGTAACGACAGTTTCGGCACAAATACGCAAAGTGTAATTTTTCCCGTTTTTATCGCTGAATACTCCAAATAGGCTACTAATATTTATGAATACGCTTTATATGATATTTTTTCAGTGCAACAATATATCGATGCAATTTTAGACTCAAGTTACATTTTTCACACTTACTCCTACCGTTTGCTTTTATCTGCATTTCTATATAAAGCCTCGTTTAGGTCTATTCTGAATTAGTATCTGAAATTAATTTCATAACCACATGACAGTTTATATAACCGATACCGAGATAATAGAGGCATTGGAACTTGACGGCGTCCAAATTCGTTTTGTTGGTGCGAATGGTTCGATCAGTGCTTCAAACGACGATGGCGAGGTAACTGGTGAAGACTCTGGGGATGAAGAATGCAATAATCGTAGCTATTTCAATCGACGCCAACTCCAGGCACAAGCGGAGCTGGTTATTTTGAATTATGGTGCTAGATGTGAAGGAAATGAAGAGGATACCAAAGAAATAAGTGAGCCAGAAGCTACGACGAGATGCAGTACAAAAACCAAAACAACAGAAAGGAAATGGGAATCTGGTAGCCTGCCCCAACATACTTGTCCAAATGTTCATATTTGTCACAAAAATGCTGCCACTATCTCAAGTGTTAGTCCGCTCGATTTCTTCCGACCGAAAAAAAAGAGTACTTGGGAAATGTGATGAAAAGACAAAAGAGCGATGCTACTTTTCACTAGTTAGGCCCCACCTTGAGTATGCAGCCAGTGTATGGGATCCTAATGAATTAGGTTTGATGAGAGAACTGGACTGTGTGCAGCGTAGAGCAGCTAGGTTCGCTAAAAGGTGTTACGATAGATCGAGTAGTGTATCAGAATTAATACAAGAATTAAGGTGGCAATCATTATCAGACCGTAGGTTAAAGTTCAGATTAAATCTATTGTAGAAATTTCAATCGGATAGCTTTACTGAAGATGTTAGGCACATATTAAAAACACCAGCGTATTATGCTAATTTCGACCAGATAAATAAGATTAGAGAGATAGATTGTCGTACAGATAGATTCAAAATGGAAATATTCTAGAGTATTATGTAGTGCATGATGCATGTCTTAAACCTTAAATACTGTAGACATTAACAACCAAGTTGCATGAGACAATATAGTTACTAGTTTGCATGCTAGTAGTGCATGCCTGGTGATCTTCACCCCCTGCCACTCACCCTCGCGGTGGCTTGCAGGGTATCGTATAGATGTAGATGTAGATGACTTTTTATGAACAAAAACGCTATGGAGCCTAATGGCTCTATTTCCCTTCAATTACTCCGCTGCACATACGAAAAATGAGTCACTAAAGTGAAGTGTTTGTGCTTGCGCTGCGACAAGGCTACTTAGTGTCTTCACGAGTGCATTCTGAGAGGCTTGTTGATGTAGGTCTCGGTGAATCAGTGGTTTACCAGTTTTCAGTTGTATTACAGAAAAATTTCCCCAGGATATCCTTTTATTTTTTGATAATTTCTTTACGACCGCTAAGCTCATGTCAGGGCATGGGCACTGAGAGGCATGAAAGCAATAGGGACAGTCTGGGTAAACTGATTGAATAATTGCCCATTGCTAGGTAAAACTACCATGACTGAAAGATCAAGGGGTTCAAGGGATTAGAATCCGTGGTTCATAGAACGATAATTTCATTGCATATTCATATGGAAGGACAATGACGGCGTGTACATTCTGTCGAACGATCTTGGTGTTTCCCTCTTCAACAAGCTCAGCGTTATTCTGTTTTGGTGAAAATCCAAAAAATAACCATTGGCCAGCCAATGGTTATTTTTTACACTATAATTTGAATATGGGAGGCGTAGATCTGATGGGTAACAACGTATATAATGACAGAATTAGGATCGGGAGAATTTGAGATTGAGAGAAAAAGTGGCATATGCCTTCAATAATGTGGCTACTTGATGTTTCCATGAGTAATGCTTGGATTTTAAACCAGGAGAAAGGGATTACACCATTCTCTCCTGCATCAGCCACGCAGTAAAACAAACTCTCTTGCAGAAATACGGCGTGGCACTTGAAACCCACGGCCATCTGAATTTCTCCTTCCGAATTAAAAACCCAGCATGGACAGGTAATAGTGGGAATCTAATTGTGACCGGTCAAGCGAGAAGACGGGTTGCAGAATGGAAGAATAAGACAATAAAAGCATGTATTAAGTGCAAGGTTCCTCTTCATAGTACGTGTTTTTCACTGTATCACCAAAAATAAGTTCCACGTAAAATGTCTCATCCCCAATATCTCATTTAAAGTATTTAACTTCAATAAAGAATAATAATTTAATATTTTTATTCTAATTTTGTCAGTATTTCTATCTTAAAATAATTGCACGGCTGAATAAAAATTTTCCTTACGTAAATTCCATTTTTTCTTGAAGGCATTTTCTGGACCCTTGAAAGTGGCTATGTGCCGAAAGGGTCGTTAACGACCCACCCTATTTTTTCTAAAGTAAGCGGTATAGAATTTTTAAACTATTTTTTCGGTGATCAGGATAAGGCAATGATATAGAAACTGCAAGAAAAATCACTGTTTTGAAAAGAAAAAGTTCTCGGCATAAATGGGTTAAGGATATACAAATGGGACACATTGTACTACTGATTATCAACTGAATGTTCAAAGAATTGACGGGGCTTATTCTAAGTACTTCGGCGACGGACATTAGTTTTAGTTGGTGAAATAAAGGACGGGAAATACTGCCCGGTAAACGTAATGGTAGAAAAATAACGAGAATTTGCTATCCCAGTTTCTCCCTGACTGTTAACGAGAATTCCCTGACTATTCCCTGACTTTTCCAGATTTCCAAAATTCCCTGACAATTCCAGGTTTTCCCGGTTTTCCCTGACGATTGCCACCCTGATTTGAAATTTTATGTTAATAGCGTTAATTATGATGCAACTCATACAATTTTAGTTTTACGAGCAACTTGCTATGGAACATATAGTCGAAGGTTTGTCTTTTTTTTCTAATTTAAGAAATATTGCTGCTAATGGGATGTCATGTCGGATTTCACCTTCCTTCATGAACCGAACTTGTCAGCTCCACTCTAAATTAATTCGATAACCGGCCCATTGCAATCACAACCACGATGAGGGTCCCTGGTTGGCGATACTTTTCACTGCTTCTTCCTTCTATCTCCAACTGAGCAAAAAATAGCTTCCAACAAATGTTTTCCTTCAAAGCGAACTTTTTGTGGCATGTATTATCATATCGGCAGCATAAATCGCGAGCAAAATTAAGCAAGGCATCCATCACAAGCAGAGTGAACCACCATCAGCCATCAAGAAAAAAGTCTCGAAGTGAAAATTGTGAGCGGGAACAAGGTACCTACATTCTGTACACTTTGAGCGGGACACACACCAGATCTAGTGATCGAAGACACAGCTACATTGATCATATAATGTTCCAAGTACTTGTTAGTAACATTCCAGACTCTCTACATCGTGATAAGGTTCATGCCAAAGACCAAAGTATTCGATTACTGCAGCACAACTAGTGTACTTTCCGCCGTGGTGATGAGGTGCGGTAATTTGTTCAAGCCGCCTTGAACAAATGGGGATTTTCTCCTGCCTTGGAATTCTCTTCCCTCGTCGTCTTATATCCCGTCTTGCACCCAGTCACTTAACAAGTCCTGATGTCTTAAACCGTATTGCTTACGATAGGACTAAACGGACGACGGACTGCAATGGACGACGGCACAGCATTTCTTTTATGTCGTTACAATGTTCTCACAGGTTATAATATTCTGTGATAATAGCACCATGTTTTCGCCAATGCTTACTTATCTTACGATATAAAAAACGTGCCAACAAATCGAATGTCTCCTTACTGAGAAAAACTAAAATTTTTGCCTCATGCCTATCTTCTGCAGCTTATTTTCGAGGCAACAATGAAACTTTGGGTACACTAGTGGCACCACTAATATTAACTTCTAGGGATGCGGAGGGTTGAGACAGCAGCGCCCCCGCGCGATCATCATGCGAAAGTTTTACAGTTGAGCAACCAGTATCTGGCGACCATGGTCAGATTACAGGTTAAGATTTATAAAGGGACGGTACGATAACTATATTAGTGTAACCGGTCTATTAAATGAATTAAATTGGGAATCGTTAGATCGCAGGTTGAAATTTAGACTTAATCTCTTATTGTTAAATAAATTCCAAGATCATATTTTCAGTGATGACGTTGAAAATATTTTGCGGACACCAACTTACTATGGTAGACTGGACCATAATCACAAAATTAGAGAAATTGATATCCGAACTGACAGATTCAAGATGTCCTTTTCTCTCGTACAATTAGGGATATGAATAGCGGTAAATATATGCAATGGCACAAATACACAAGTATCAATGGATAGCATAGGTAGTTGCATTTTGGTATAAGGATTTCAAACTAGCCCAAGTAATAACAGCATGTTTTTGCATATGCCTGCTTTGCTATTTTTATCTTTTTTAAATACTGAAGTTTAGACTAACATATTATTACTAATCCTTTTTTATTCATGATATGTAATGCATGTTTGGTGTGATTTTACTCCCTGCAACACACCTTCAATGGTGGTTTGCAGGGTATTCTGTGGATATACATGTACGTTCCCATCAACCCTTCCTCTTGATTAGCTATCCTCAGCACTAATGCTACTATAACACAACGCAAAAATGCCGATGATCCGCGGTCAAACTACAAAACACAATTTCTTGTACATATAAAATGTTCATTCAAACACGGTTCTTCCAATTTTTGAATGGAACTCAGTCAGTGTTCCCCGTGGCGAAATGCATTGGTCCATTACAACAAGCATAGGTACTAAAGAAATACGAGATAATAGAAATAAGAAAAAGTGGCTGCCACAATGGAATGAGAAGGAGCCGTATTCGCAGCAGTCTGGAAAACGCGTATCTATTAAGTTAAGTTTAGATAAAGAAACCGTTCATATGGTATTGTATATAAATCGTTCTTTTCCATGCACTCAAGTCAGGACGGCATCAGCCAGCCAACTGCCTGAGGAGGGATTACTAATGCGTACCAGTAGTCCGTCTGTGATCGCATTACTAGATTCCTAAGACCGCCTATCAAATCACTCTCAATAAGCGGAGTGACATTTTTTATGAAATTCCTTAAATAGTCAGTTTCATGCATTTGAATGAATATTTAGACAAAGTTCTACCTAAGTCGGTCCAAAAGAATAGTTCAAAAAATTGGACAAAATATATTTCGATGCATTTCATTCTTGCCACATATCAGTTGTACCAAATTTATTTCCAAAACTTTTATATTAAAAATATACAATACATTCACCGTAACTGAATTCGTAGGACACGTTTAACCACGTTACGGAGTCTAAAAATGCGTAATATCAGTGAAATATCTGTAGAAAAGAAAGATTGTGTACTTTCGAAAAGATATTCAATTATGCCACGAAGTAAAACCGGGAACTAATGCGTACCTACATTATATCCTCAATTTGTCTCCTAGTTTGATCTTGAGACACGGGCTTTCCAAGGGTGGCTTTAAAATATGTGACCAGCAGCATTTGCCCGACATATTAGATCTACTTCATCCCTTGCGACGCCACGCATCTGACTGCCGTATCCTAGCGCGTTTGTGAACTACGCGGGTGCTACTTTTATTTAGCCCTAGCTAAGAAGGGAAAATATCCAGGAAATACAACTGCGGCCAAGGCAACAGAAAACAAGGATTTAATAACTAAATGATAGCTAAATACTAGCATTACAACTACTAAAACTAAATACTAGATACCACTACTTATTTAAACTAAATACCAGCAGCATGGCTAGCTGTGTGAACAAGGGTAAAATGGGAGCGTGCCGAATTTGCTTGAAGAAACTCGCCGTCGGATTGTGAATTCAAGCGAAAACTAAATATCCCGGAGGAAATTGTGTTTCCGAGGGAGGAGTGACATCTCGAATGGTTCGTCGTGAACAGACGATGCTCACCTCTGAGACAACACTCTCTCTTCTTCTTCCCGCGGCCAAGACGGCCTCGCCTTCCCTCACCACCAAGACGACATCACTCCTCGCGGCGACATCCCGCTCGCGTGCGGATCAGAGTCACGGAGTCACCGTGATCACCAGGGGGTCACACACACACACACACACACACTCACTAGGGGTCACTGAGGCTTCCCATCCTAGCGAGCGCGTTCCACTCACGTCCGCCGAACTGCTCACTTTCCTCGGGGACGCACTCCCCTCCTGGCACTTAATTCCGTCAAGTGAAACGCGCAGGCGGACACCGCACTGCACCCCGAATGAATGGAGCTGGCGTCCCATTCAACGGCGCAGCCGTCAACCACTGGGGAAGAACAGCAGAAGGCCGAGAGCCGCCGGCGCAACAGCTTTATCTCGAGCGACTGCCCCTCCCACGAAAGGGGATGATGACATCACACAGCCCCACCCTCCAGGCACAGGGAGGGGGGTGAAGCACTCTCCTCCCCCCCCCCCTCGCCGCACCGACGGGGGCGGTGCCATATGGCGCCCCCTCATAATATTTCATCAGCGTCCGTCGACGTTGTTTGTTTCCGTGGCTTTTATACACTTTCCCCCACTAACACTGTGTGTGTGTGTGTGTGTGCTCCGCCGCGAGAGAGAGAGGTCGGTCAAGTGGGCGAGTAATGAGAGGAGGCGGCCCTTGTTTACTCGCCCGACAGCAGGGCTGCCACCATCACGGGGATTACCCAGAGAGCACGGCTGGCGAAGCGACCCCAACGATGGCCCGAAATCGAATCCACACCCCAATGTTCGACTTCTCATTTGAGTCGAAAGTAGCATTTTATCATTCTGCAATATCGAGATGCACTAAAACAGTACCTTATTTTAGTGCAACTGCGTTCATCGCATGCCTTCAACAAATGACGGAAAATCAGGCAGCCTCAAATCTACGTTTTCAGCGAAAGACCTCTCTTTGTGCGACTGGTTCGGGGATGAAACTTGAAGATAGTTCAACCAAACTTGCCAAATCGTCGTCACTTGTTTGGAAAATGAAAATTCCGAAGCTGTTTTGCAAAGCACACAACCGTTTACTAGATATTGCAACGTTGCAAAATTCGAAGTGACTAAGTGCAAATTTTGCAAAAGTGACTACACATTTTAAACTATATCTCCAAGACTATCAAAGCTACAGATTTTCAAAAGGACTTATGACGTTAATTTTAAAAATATAATAAGGGATTATATTGTATAATATAAACAATTTAATAAGGTTTGTAACAATTTAAAAATTTCAAATCGATTTTTGAAGATGGCCCTCAGATCTCAACACGCTCTCGTCTTTCTCCTCACCAAATTCAACCGTGTACGCTCTTTTAACCCCCTTCGCCATTCGCTTCACGTACACGTGATCGCCACCCTAGAGTGCACGAGAGCGGTCACGCCTCGGAGAATAATAGAAAATCATCGTTCCGTCTTCGGCTTTCAGTGTTAATGGAAGTTTTAATTTTTTTTTACCTGTTATTTGCCTGATCTATGGAATTTATTGATCAATAGCAGGTGTTTGATCCTACGATTTCAAAGTCTCGTATCAAAATGCTTATTTCCCTGGGAGTACTAACTCCCAGTTTTCTTCTCTTGGCTTCATCGGTTCCGCTCTCTTTCACGGTATAAATAAATACATGCCTCTGACATTGACCCTTCGCACGTGCATTTGCTGAAGCAGTGCCGTATTTAAGTCCAGCTGCATCATAAGCGGTCATCTGGTAGTCGTCCTCGGAGCCATGAACTGATCGATACTGACCTACACCTTCCACCATCTTTTCCAAATTGGTGAATTTTCCCAAAAATCCGCTCCACATGATGCAGTAGGTACGTCTCAAACTATGAATTTAGGAACATTTTACGTGCGTAAAAACGAAGATCAAGTGCAGGGGTGCACGTAATACAGGTCGCATTCACGCCCAATTTTCCGAAAGGGTTGAAAACGTCGTTTTCTCGCCGCTTTTTTAATTTTAAACTTTTTTAATTTGTAGAGAAGGGTTGCATCTACAGCTTACAAAAAGATGAGCAAGAACAGGGCATAGGTACATCGTCAAAAATCGACTTGTAAGTTTAAAACTTTTAAAAACTTTATAAAATTGTTTATATTTTAGAATAGAATCCTTTATTACATTTGTCCAAATGGAGATCTTTAAAATGAGGTCTTGTGCACGTCCGTAGCTTTAATTGTCTCGGAGATATACTTTAAAATATGTGGTAACTTTTTTAAAATTCGAATTTTGCAACGTTGCAACATCTCGTTAACGGTTGCGTGTTTTGCAAAACAGTTTCGGAATTATCATTTTCCAATCTAATGATAACGATGTGCCAAGTTTGGTCAACATCGGTGACCCTGAGGGTCATTTTTGCCGGTGTTCTGGTCGAATTGACGTGGAATTAACCATATATATACTTTATTCGAAAATCACTCAGGTGAATAATAGTTCAATAGAAGTCAATCACAGGCGTAAAGTCACAAGAAATAGACAATACTAAAAAAAAAGACTCACGGAGATATTCTTAATTTTCGGCGGCGCAACCGCCTTCTTCAGAGGCTAGAGGAGACTGAACTGTTAAGGATGGAGTGGAGGGAGGATGGCACTGAGGGGAGAAAGGGGAGGGGAGGGGGTTGGAAAAGGGATGAAGAGGGGAAGGGGCGATTAATGACTTACATTGAGACCCGGGGCATTATATGCTTGCAAAAACCAAACGTAAGCTAGCTCTAGGGAATGAAAGTTTAAGTGTAGATTCTGTCGGGGGGAGGGAGGCCGAAACGGACACATTAAAACAATTGCTGAATGATTTCTCGTGGCTGAATGAGTGTGTTGTGCCACGGAGAGAGAAGACGACTGAGAGAGGGGTCGTTGCATGAGGAGCGGTGGTTATTGACCCTAATGTTGAGTGGGGTTACATTGGTAAATCCTCCGGAGAAATTAAATTAAACTAAATCCCTGCACTTGCGGAGTTGCATTCAAGAAGAAGAAGAAGAATACACCACACCAGATCAGCGTCCCCTTCAGATCAGAAGATGAATGCAAATGCAGGATCATTGCCAGAGGAAGATGCTGAATCAATTTGGATTTTTACTTTCGAGTAACGTAAGTGCTGCGCGTTTAACGCTAACATAATGGTAAACGTGGACGTAAAAATGAAACACATGCAGACATCAGGCATTTCATTACTTGAAACCTGTCTCTATAATTTCGCTTATCTTCGCTAGTTTTCATTGTACAGTTATTTATATATAATAATAATCTGGCAGTAGGTACATTCAAGATTAATGAAGTGAATGTCAAAATGTTTCTCATTGATGGAGAATTCATTGGGGTATATTTCCGGTAATTTGACCACATCACATTTATTCATTGGATAGCTCTCTAACGGTCTTTCCGCCATTTGTATTTAGAAGAAGATGGGTTACTTAAAACAATAAAATTGGATTCCTCCAAATTATAAGTTCCTATAATCAAGATAAATTATCTCTGAATTTGCAAACAGGTCGTCAACAGATTTTGGACAGCTTCTTTCGATCGTCGCTCACGTAATGATTAGGTGGGAACCTCCATCGCATTGTAGCTTTCAACTGCTTACAGCCGAATAACCAGCAGAAATCTAAGTCGGGATTATGGCTAAGATTATTAAAATGTATTGGACACTCACCGCCCTCCCTACGGTTAGGATATATGTAAAGATAACATCACAGAAATAAATAAAAAGAAAGTTTCAATATTTTTTCACAATATCGGGTCATAATGTTAATCATTGAAGATACCATCAGAGAGATAATTAAGTACCTACGTAATAAAGATGGATTTTGTAAATGTTTAATTATTTTTTTCATTCCTGAATGAGACTAAGTGAACAACGGACAATTGTTATGCATAATGAATGATAAAATAATTAACTTGGTATTTCCACAGTTAATTATCTCACACTACGGCCATAGTTTTGACGATTAACGTCATCATCAGGTCAAATTTAATGAATCTCCTCGCCGGTTTGATGTATAACCACAGTGGTATTGTCAAGGTTAGAGCTAATTTCGATGACTAGACGTAAAAAAACGTTATTTTATACGCTACGAATAACACTGTCCGAAGTCGTGCCCGCCTTGTGACACCGGAGTGCTCCTGGGACACTCATTTCCGGTGCACTGTCGGTGTGCGGGTTCATCTTCGCAACCACCACCGCCATCGAATCTTCAGTGGTCCACTAGGGATCCAAAAAGAAGGGTCCTTGTGGATTGCAATTGTAAGGTTCTCGTTCAGAACTGGCCTACCCCTAAATCCGCGAATTCCGGCGAAGTCTAGGGGGTCGTTATCGCGAATCAGATATGTGTTATCATTTCCAGAGCAGGACACTCCGCCGGCAACGCTGCGCTTTTTCTGCGCTGTTTTTTAAAGGAAACAAAATTCGATATAAAATAAGGTGCTAACTTCAGTTAAATGATAATACCTGATTCGCTCTGGAAATGTAAAGAGGAAGATGACAGTTTTAGTCTCGTGGCGCCATGATGCATAGTTGCCGAGAAAAAGTGCGGTTATAAATGGAATAGCATACCAATAAGTACTAAAGTTAAAACCTCGAAACTTCGCAGACGTAATAATGAAGATATAATTCACCTTGCATTAGAAATTTGTTTTAGCCAAACGCTTTGCTTGGAAGTTATTAGACGTCCAAGTGACGCATGGCGCCGTAGCGCTTTAAAAATAGGCCCCTTTTTTTACTCTAACGTAAGAAACAGGTCCAAAATTTGTTTTTAAAGATTATTCTAACAATGTAGTCAGCCAACAACAACATTATCTAAATTACTATGTAAATAACGTGAAGATCCGATGAACAGTTTCGGAGTTATTTAGGTTTAAACTCGAGTCTACAAGATTTTGGCACGGACAGTAAATGCAGTCATTTTGAATGTTGAGGTTATGACCCGGAATTCAACGTTTCCTAAGGTAAAAATGGTATTATAGAGCCCTATGAACAATACTTTCAACCGTTTTGACGTTATCTTGATTCCTCAGTGCCGGATGGATGCCTCAGAGGCGCCCGCACGGCCCTTGGCAACGCAAGCCGCGGCGGCGAGCAGCTCCGCGCGCTATTCCCTCTACCTCCGCGTCGCTCGCCGGTTCGCGCGCTCTGTTGTGTAGCAGCAATAATTCTTGAGGTGAAGTTATAGCTTTTGAACGAGTGACAATGCGGAAAGACAGTGAAATCGACCTGATAGAGGAAGTGCGTCAGAAGTCCTGCCACGTTCCCTGCAACTACCCCAGACGAGAGGCGTCCTCAAAGGTGTTGTTCTGCCACATGCGGAGGACGGATGGCTCCAGAACAGCGATGAGGACGGTGTTTTAAGTTCTGCAGAAAACTAAGGTGCCTCTCATTTAGGAAATAAGGGCTATTGAAAAGCGAGAAAGTGTTTATAATCAGTACCGAAGACTTTTTAAAAACGCGCCGAAGGGAATGACAGAAACCCCGGCGATGAAAGTATTAGGAGATGGTTTGGATAAATTATTTGACATTTACAAGACGCCATAGATCAAATTGACTACTGCATGAACATTGCTGCAGAAGAAGTGGTAGACGACTTTGGTACCGAGCGGGGTGTTGTACTCGGTAGAGCAGCTGCCACGCTGCGATCTCTTGAGACTCAGCCCTAGCTTGGGGGATTCGTCTTGCTCTTCGAGGCGAGACCCCCGACGGATGGGCGCCACCGCGGTGGTGTGGCGAACGAGCGTCGTTCCCTGCTTCCGCGGTGGCTTTTCAAGTTCCGTTCGTCATCCGGGGTCAATTAACCTTTCCAAAATTTGTTTAATTGTAAGTCCAGCCTAAATTACGAGAGGTTATGTGCGCATTCAACACCTACGCAAGGCTTCCAGGATAGCATGAGATCATTAAATTTGCTGTTACACTTATCGAGGTAATTTTTTCCGATTCAAAGAAATTGATTTCGGATAAAGTATGCATTGCTTAAGGTAGACTTACCTTCATTTTCAGACCGGCAACCTCGTGGGGAGTACGTGGAGTTCTTGGAGGTAACGATAGTCATTCCCGGCTGTGTTCCTCCCGCTGGCATCCGTCCGTCCCCCCAGGCCCCATCCAATAGCGCGAGGCCATTTAACAGCAGCAAAACGTCGACATTTCAGGGATGAACTGGGGCTCGAACAAATGAAGGTGCATGTCGTGTGCCCGTTCACCTCACTTCGGCTCACCACCTCTGAAGGACTTGATTGCCTGCGACGATGAGGTCCGTGGCGAGGGCCGCCCGGAATCTGTTTCTGAACCTTTAATGGTACCTGAGCGAGGAGTCGCTAGGACTTGCTGCATTCGACAATGGACTCTCTGATGTGGAGCGGCAGACTTTGGTGCACATAACATTCTCGATGAGGAAGGAGCCGGCAAAGGAGAGGGTAGTATGTACAGGTGCGCGACGTGCCTGGCACGACCATCAGCCACTTGGCCACTATAAAGACACAGGACGTTTCTTCTCCACCCTCAATATCGATACTTCATTTTTCAATGTTCCTGTGCAGTTTTGGAAGGAGAGGGACGACAACGCCACAGGCGAAGAGAAAGTGCAGCACTTGAGGGTGGTTAATGATCATGCCGAGCGAGCAGTTACGACTGAAAAATAACAGAAGTGTGACCAAGAGAGAGGAGTCCTACCACCATTTACCTACTACTGACAGTACGGGACCACGGCAAAAGCTTCCCCGACGACTAAAAGTAAACTTTTATTGTTAGGCATGAAAAATAACTAGACTACATGCTGTTGTTCCAAATTATTTACGTGGACAAAACGGTTGAAATTTTTGCCCATGGGGCTGGGCTCTAAAATACCTTGTTTACCTTAGAAAACGTTGAATCCGGGTCGAAAACCTCAACATTCAAAATGACTGCATTTAGACCCTTTCTCAGACACGGCCATCCGTCGTCGCACGAACCTGGGGGCTTTTTTTTGCAAATTTTCTCACCGATTCGCACATTTTGAGACCACGAATTCTTAAATCGGATCACTTTTGAGATATAAACGCCGGCCTACCGCTCAGCCTTCCGTCAGCGGAAAGGGACGCACGTTCTCGCAATGCCAAGTCAGTACCGGGCCCGTGAATCAGGCAAAATATTGCGGGAGCGAGACTGGCACGGATGGCGTGTTTCTCTTCATACGAACATGAGGTTATGCATAAGCGGGTGGGACTGCGATAGCCCCTCGGGAGAACGGTCCTAACCCACCCGTTTACACTCTTCGCAGGAGTGCTTAGCGCGAGCATACTCAAGCGCCGTGTAAGGCTTCGCGCCGTACAAGAATAGATTCCGGCGCATCCGTCAATACTTTCATTTCCTGCGGAGAATTGCCACCTACTTGAATCAATTTTATGGCAAAGAGGTCATTTTTAAACTCAAAGTTGATGGCTGTCAATGGGTATTTTTACGGTGAATTAACTTTCCACTGCGATGCACGGGGAAGAGACAAGGGACCTTGAGCAGATGGTTTTAGACGAGAGGAGAACTGCGCAATTAGAGGCAGCGAAGGGCAATTGCCCGGGTCAAGTGCTTGCATAGGTACTATTTTGAACAGAGCCGGGGCTATTTTCGCGCACACGTCGAGGCATTGGGTTTCCCACGCCATTAGAAGCAGTTCGATGGCGGTTCTTCCAGCAACGGACACCGCTTGAAGTCTCAACAAGAGTTCTCGAAACTGGCGATTCCCAAGCCATCACCACTCGCTCCTGTCCCGAGGCATCCCCTTGCCATTCTTCCCGTCCTTCCATTTTGTTTGCTAGCTTTTTGGAAGAGGCAACCGACATCCGAGGTGATTTGCGCCGCAGAGGATAACAGGGTAAGGGTAGGACTTCTCAGGGAAAGGAGGAGAGAAACCCGGCGTCGGCATTAACCTGCTCTCAACCAAAGGCACCAACGGGACCATTTGAAAGTCATAAGTATCTCAAGAAATACGATGGAAAGTCAAAGGATTTACTTTTTAAGACAATTTTAATCAGCTCAACGATGGAGTCAATTCAGCATTTACGCTACTGAAATAAATTCATGTACTCAATGAATTTACTAGTGTATAACACCAGAATATTACTATCAAACGTTATGCTATAATATTTCTAGAAATATTCTTAACCCGTTAACGCCTAGCGTACCATATATGGTTCGTAATGCAGGGTAAAGTTTCGGCAGCACTAATATATGCTTACACTGTTACATTTGCATCTAAATCGCGTCGCTAGCACGATGAATCCTTGCTCAATGCATAGTAGTTTGCCTGGTTTCCTTATGTTAGAATCAATATTCACTGTGCATGGTTGGAGGAAGGAGTGTGATAGGCTACAAGCTGAAGTAGGGAATAGGGTAGTTTCCTTCATCAAAGAAAACGGACTTCATTAATTGCGATTTGTGCCCTGCCATAAATGTATTTAATTTACGCAAAAAGTTTGTATTGAGAAATCCCAGTTTACTTGAGAATTAAATGTTAATTTTAAGGCCATTTGAAAAGGCACTGAAATGGCGGGGTGCGCTGCCTTCATGCTGACGTAACAGGTAGGTAGTTTACGTTGCGAAGCATAGGAAAATTCGTCTCCTGAACTTACCGTTGTATTTCAGGGCCCCTCAGCTCTAGTGAATATTTATTAGTATTAACCTGTAAAAACTATCAATGTTGGAAAAGAATTCTCAGTTAAACATGGTATTATTAGTCATTTTATAGGCTCAAGGACGTCCTGCTCGCTGTGTCTTCTGCTACGACGAAGCATGGCGTGAAGGTCGTGCGGCGATAGGCGAACTACATGATATGCTTGTGAAAGGAATACTGACTGATTTTAAATGAATCAACTGCATAAGTCATGTTAAATAAATAAATAAATGTTAATTATAATTAATTAACGGAATAAATATGCCTCCAATACTTGTTCATAAGCTTTAACGGAGTGCGGCGTCTATTTGGAAGCGTCCGCAGCACCACCTGGTGGCAGGTAGAGGAAATAGTTTACCGTCACACGTAGGATTAACCGGCATGCAATAGTTAGCCGTCGCGTTTTCGCGCCATTGATTTTTTTCACTTTTTAATTAATGAGGAAAAATACTTAACGTCATTTAAAAATCGAACGGCTTAAAACACGTACTCCAGAGGTTATAAACTTTCGATCAAGACAATAAGAAAATAATAGGAAACTACCCTATTATGGCGTTGTCCTCGAGGTTAGTGCTCCATTTCTTCTTTGATAACAGCTTTTTTGCACATATTATTAATCTCATTCAAATTTAACATATACTTTTACCAGTATGTCGATCACTAATGACCATTATGCTATTTTTGTGGTAATTTGGTGTGAAAACAATTTGGTGTACCTTATATGGTACGCTAGGCGCCTACGTGGTCTTTTAGGATCCTCGAGATTTTTTCTAATTATTTTGTGTGATACTGCAGTTATAGCTGTACAAACTTGATCTCTTCGTTTGGAATACTATTTTTCCTACGATGCAGATTGTTTTGTGCAGTATTTTGCTAAGTTGTAAATTATCCTTCTGAGATTTCCGAAAATCCTACAAAACATATCTTTACTCGAGATACCGCTCTCGGATAATAAATGCCAGAGTCTCATATCTTTGAACCGAATTTTATGTTTTATATTGTTTCATTTATTGTTGACAAATACTTGATTGTTATAGCTATTCCAAATATTTTCATGGTTTTAGGACCCTTACACATGAAGAAGTTCTTGTAGTATTGGAGGAAGAAGAGACGTTAGATGTGAGAGAGATATTTGTTGAACCCACAGAGCCAAATATCAATTCAGACGAGAATTCATCTGACGAAGATAGTGGCGGTCTAACAGACAATTTGCCCGGGAGGCAGTTACTCAGTCCAGCTGAAGTGGTATTTCACAGCGATCTCGTTCTGGGCACTGACAGTGACACTGATTTTCGCGACGCCCTTCCCCGCCCTTTTCAGATGCCCTTCCCAGCCTTCTGTATGATCATGTAGCTCGTCTGCATACTACAGATACTAAGTAATCTGGATCGCCAAAAACCAAGAATCTCTCTGTACGGAAATTTAATCCAGGGGCCAAGTCGAAGGTAGCCGAGGTATCATGGACTGATGGGAATTTCGAGCAGCGGGAATTTGGTGCTTTTCCTGAGCCCAACTTTACCATAGAGCGAGATATGTCCTCTGTAGATATTTTTGAAAGCATTTTTGATGCTGATCTCATTGATTTTCTTTGAAAAGGAACTTCTAAATATGCGCTGTTCAAAAACTGTTCAGATACTAATGTTTCATATGATGAAATTCAAGTTTTTGTAGCAATTCTGGTACTCTCAGGGTATATTGTAGTGCCAAGAAAGCGAAGTTACTGGAAGAACGAAAAAGATCTTCGAAATGATCTCATCCTAAATGCCATGTGAAGGGATCGTCTCCTTCAAATATGCCGATTTATACACTGTGCAAATAATAACCGCATGGATAGTAATGATTAGACGTGGACACTGAGACATTTCTCTAACATGCTTCAAAATAAGTACCTGATGAAATTTCGGCCGGAGAGACACATCGACTATGATGAGTGCAAGGTTCCCTATTACGGCCGCCATAGCTGTAAGCAATTCATCAAGGCTAAGCCCATTCGGTTTGGCTACAAAATATGGTGCTTGAATACACCAGATGGCTATTTGATCTCTTTTGACTATCACCAGGGAAAATCTTTTGAGCCAAATACGGACTATGAGGCTAAATTTTGTAAAGCGGCAACTCCTATGATCAAAATGCTTGAAATTTTTCCTCCATCGATAAAGAACTTATCGCATCATTTGTAATTTGACAATCTATTTACGGGGATCAACCTTCTTCAGCATCTAAAACAAAGGGGACTGGGTGGCACGGGCACAGTGTGCGAAAATAGGATTCCGAAAAATAGCCATCTCATGCCCTCACTGTATATGAAAAAAATGTCCCGAGGAAGCATGGAAAGTAAAGTATCATGTGATGGTACATGCTTGATTCGTTGGATGGATAATTCATTGGTTACAGTGGCATCAACTACTTACGGGGTAAATCCAGTCTCACCAGTAGGACGGTATTGTCAATCGAAAAGGAAACGAGTAGCTATTCCCCGACCATATGCGATAAGCCAGTATAATTAGCACTGATCGTATAGATGAAAATGTAGGAAATTACCTCATCGGTTTCCAGAGTAAGAAATGGTGGTGGCCATTGTTTACCTGGTTGATCGATACAGCGATTCATAATGCGTGGATTCGTATGAGAAAGGCAGGTATACCACAATTAGAATTTAGAAGGCACATTGCATTGACCTATCTTATTCGTAATGGGTCTCTCCCAAGGGGGCCAGGAAGATCACCAATGAGGCAAAGTAGCAAAAATAGCCAGGTTAGTGACACTATCCACAAAGATGGCTACTATCATTTCGTAGCAAGTATTGCTGAAAAAAAGAGAAGGTGTGGACTGTATGGAGGTAAATCTAGATATGAGTGCATAAAGTGCAATGTGGGTTGCTGTATTGACTGTTGTATCAAGTTCCATACATCATAAAGATTTAAACCATAAATCATAAAGAAATCCATAAATCATAGATTTTATAGATTTACACAGTAACGCTTCGAAAAATGTAATTCACATTATTTCAACTGCATAAGAATTATCCTATTTGAAAAGAGTTATGTTTCTGAGAATACATATCTTATCCATTTCCTGTGTATCCATTTTCAGGATGAAAAATATATATGCATAATCTCTGTCTTTTCCCTTTATTTGCACAATACGTTTAAAATAACTTGAACAGTAATTTTATTTTGAAATAAACTGCAGGGATGTGTAAAGGAGCAGATAACTCTGTATTACAACAGACACCCTACAAGCGCCTAGCGTACCATATGGTACACCCTATATCTCAGAAATTATAATGAATATTACTATGATATTTTAGATTATGAATTAAAAGAAGGCAATAAGAAAAAATATTTATTATAAAGCAAATCAGAAAAAATATTAATTCAGGCGTTAAAGGGTTAATATCTCGTTAGTAAGGATATTATTCATACGCCAGCCATTTAGGCTGCAGCGACTGCAGTGCCACTTGAAGTCAACTAACGCATTTCATCTGCTATTAGTGCAAAAATTGGTGGATTTAGCGAAAAATACTGCAGTTTGATGCCTTTTTTCGGTGTCATTTTATTCCTTGTAAAATTACGCATAAAATATCAGTTTTTTTTGCAAAAATGACATGACACTATGGTATTTTTAAACGTTATATTCCCATGTGATGGCCATTCTCGCCGTTAATGGTATGTAATTTCAAATGAAATTTGTGCAAAAAGGAGTATGGGTTGCTATAATTATCTTTATTTTATTAGATAGAGGAAATTTAGTTGTATAAGTGCTGAAAATATAAAAAATGACATGACTTTCACTTTTCGGATCAACCTCCTTAACGTCCCATCGGACGGACGGAGTACTGGACTCAAAGTTTTCTCCACAAGAAACTGGTATACCAATGAAAAATCTGCTAGCGTCGGGATTAAAACCCAGGCCCCAAAACGGGAGGCCGGTTCTCAAGTCACCGACGATCATCTTCTTCAGACCTCTATGGGGTCGTTAGCCATGATTCTTCAATTGCCGAATCTGAAATGGGTTTGTTAAATAAAAAGACCCTTATTCTTCCGTTTTTCGATCCGTCAATTACATCTCGAGTTATAAGCGGCGAAAAACATATTTTTAACCCTTTCAGAAAAGTGGGCGTGCATGCGACCTCTTACGTCATCCACTTCGTCCAATCACAACTGAGCCCGCGAAGCTACTTCGCCTTATCGCAATGGGAGGGACACAGCTGACTCTGCCAATGGAAGCGGTTGCGACAGGATGTTTCATGCAGACGTTCCGACACCCCCCCTCCACTCCCTTCCCTTCCCCTAAAAGCAATCAAGGATGGGAGGTGGATGACGTAATAAGTCTCGAAGCAGCTGGTTGGGTGGGCATCACCTTTTGTTCATTTTAATTTCTGATTTACGAGTGAATGACTCTGGTTAGAAGATTAATTCTTTCACTAAAATTCATTTTTCGTTTCCATCCTACGATTTCGTGTAAAACATTGCGATTTCGGTTCCAAGTTAACTCTGCTTTCTCATTCTCAAGATTAGGATGTCCCGTCTTCTTCTTCAGCAGACTTCTCTCTTTCCACACTCTTCTTCGGTACAGTGCTGGTTTTGACGAAAGTCGTCTATTCACAGCAAAAGCTGGCTGGCTGCAAATAACTCCCTTCACAAAGTTGTCCCTACTATCCCATCGTGAGTGAACTGTGTGCAGCTGTAGAAATGTCTCTCTCTCAGAATTACTTCAAATTCCATGGGACACTTTATGGACAGGCAATCTCCTCTCTCCTAAGATGGCAAACGTTTTTATCAACTCTTCAGAAGGTGATATTTTTCCTTCTCTTAATCCTCAGGTGAAATATACTTTGTGCTCATATCGTTTTGCTGATGATATCTTTTGAGCGGTCCGGCTCCAAGCTGAGTAGGATCAGTTACAGGATTTCTATTAGTTTTAAATTCACTGAACCAGCACCTGAAATTCCCTGTCATAGATGTGACATAAATAGACATGATCAAACACATTGTGGAGGATAAGATGCAGCAGCCTCAGTTAGTCGACAAGTTCCACGAAAGAAAACTGAGGAAGATTGCGACAAAATCCATTTTAGGCCTTACATTTGAAATTGAGACTGCAAAATGGAAGAGAATTCTGATTCTTGGAAAGCTATCACATGCAACTGCAAAACCCTAACCAAAATCAAACCTGCATTCCGCAACAAAACCAACCATGGGAACAAACCCCCTCATTCCAAGGATACATTCTACTTTTAGAAATGAGTGGTGCCTGCCAAATTCAGTTTGTATTCCGTAATAAAACACGTGGGCAAATCGTGTGTACATTTCAAGAAGTATTAAAAAGAATATTAACGTGCTTTGAAAATCAGACCATAACCTTTCAGTTTGCAAAACACTCGATTGAAAGTGGACACTGTAGCAATTTTATCCATAGAATCCTTCATTTCGATAAGAAAGGTAAATGCCTAGATGCTCTTGAGACGATGGAGATTAGCAAGGGCTTCAATTCAAACTGCCACGCTCTAAACGAGCATCCCTATTATTCCTGCCCACCCTTCCCCTATTCCTATGATTCCACTTCTGCGAGGTCCCCTTATTCCCCACACTACACTACACACACTCACCAGTGCCCTTGTCCTCTGTAGTCACTCCCAAAGATGAGCTAATGAGTCGATACCGATTGTGAAATATTTTTAGATAGGAAAAGGTGCTGATTCACCAAGCAAGATGATATGTGTACATACTACTAAGGAGAAACAAAGTGTTCCTTCACTTCTAACCTTAATTTAAACATGGTAAATGAAACAGACTTTGTACTTTCCACACAGCTATGTTCCCTGATCGATTTCGACGACCAAGTGTCATTTTCAAGGGGGGCCAACTGGGACATTTTATGCACAGGCCTAGCAATCTCCTCTCTCCTAAGACAGCAAACATTTTTATCAACTCTTCAGAAGGTGATATTTTGCAAGGAACATTTTATGTCCCAGTTGGCCCCCCTTGAAAATGATGCTTAGTCGTCAAAATCGATCGGGGAACATATAAAGCTGTGTGGAAAGCACAAAGTCTGTGTTATTTACCATGTTTAATGTTCGCAATTTCCACCAAGTATCGCCTTCATCCATTAATTTAAACCTTAATCTAGAGGTCGATCAACCACATGCAACCCAATGGACGTACGTACTTAGTTACTTCTCAGCTCAGCATAATATGGTCAGCCAACAAGGTCATTCTCCCATCTACATATTAATTTCTGACCCTGGGAATTGTGCGAAAACCTGGCTCATGGCAAAGCGGGATATCACACCGAATTGCTGCAAAGCAAGTCCATCGTTAGCAACGGCTTCAAGAGGCGTGCCGCAATGACTTACGCCACGGGCAGAGGCAAAGCAGAAGGGGTGCCGCACACATCCAGCCACAACCTAGTGGGCCACCCTCAACGAAGTCCAGCCAGACTCGCCAGCACGCTCAACAGCCTCAGCCAGTGTGAGAGAGGGCCCTCACCACACCAAATCCACCAAATGCCAAGGGAAACCACGTTGCTCTTCGTCCAAGTTTTTATTTAAGCAACATATAAAAATAAAACATTTGATGATGAAAGATAATACGTTCATACATGCGTGGCCAACATCTCACGCATAGGAAAGACTGCTTTGGATCCATTACACAGCAAGTTTTACACACAATGAAAGTATATGACTGAAAATACCCAACAGTGGGGGGAACGCACTTTGGATTAAATTTGGACTACAGGTGCTCCCCCCGCAGATATACCCACTCCGTCACATCGAAAGGAAACCACGGAACACAAAGACATCCCAAGAGACACAACAAAATGACAACCAATCCTTACAAGGCACTGAGGTAGCTTAGTTCACGGGCAGAGTATTCTAGAGTCGTCAGTTGCCAAACATCCCGCCAACCAGCCTCCAGATCGCCTTGCTGCGTGTGGCGTTGAGGAAGAACTCGAGGTGGTGACGCTTGGACTGGTGCCCACTCTCCCTCGGGAAGCACCACATGGGCTTCATGCTGCAGCACGAGGATGACTCGAGCACCTGTCCCAAGTCCCCGGTGCCCCTTGCGCACCACAGCGCGTCCACATCGTGGTGGTTGGCCAGCGTGGCACCCAGGCTCTCCACGCTCCCTGCACCAAGAGCAAACAGAGGGAAACACACTCAACGACCACCCCTCCCTCCCCCACAGCCAACGACTGGCCCCTCCGAGGAGGGGACGACTCCTCTGTGGGGAGGCACACACCAGAAGAGGAGGCCAGCGGCACAACCACCCACTCAACAAACCACCCTCTCTTCCCATGCATTACACCTAAACCATTCAACCATAGTTTCCCCCAACCAAAACTAATCCCCTCCCAACCGCAAGCATGCTAGTTTTTTTCCGTGTGTTCCCAAGACTTTCCAGTGTTGTGAAATCGTCCCAGTCCACAGCTACTACGCAGAGAGCAGACAAGACCACCACTATCACCTACGGATGGCACTCTGCTTTTATTTGTTGATGTGCCAACAGATTTCCATAATAATAATCACGGGTTGAAATTGTATATATTTCTGCAATTATTTCAGTTGGATGTTATTTTGAACAAATGCCATTTTCACAGCTGGAAGATGTGATTGTATGTAACTGTGATTACCGTGAGATGCTAAGAGAAACAGATGCAGAGTAAAAGAGGCTGTGCATCGATGCACGATGTGATGACAATCATGATGATTCTATAACACATAAAATGTAATCAACATAAGAAAGACGAACACGTAATTTAGGCACAGCATTTCCATTAAAGACGTGCATATTCATGTTACGACTAAATGATGCAGACTCAAGGACAAATCTACTAATCTATGGGATTCAGCTTTCATCAGAAGTTGCAAGAATCAATATAGATACATATAGTTTAAACATTATCAAGTTCTACAATTTTTCCTGAATTGAAAAATTAAAGATACATTAAGACGTTTCAAAATATTTTTGATTTTTCTATGATCCGAAAATATATGATTTATGCATAGAATAAATTATATTAAGGCATCATGAAAACATCCAAGAGTGAACATGCGCCACGTTGCCACGCCTTGTGTGCGAAACTTAAAACGTATGATTGGGCTTTTGGAGTGTGCCGCGACTGAATAATTTCCCATTGAGCTTTAGAAAAGTGATAACATGTTTGATAAATTGATACTTCAAGTAAACCCATCAGAAATGCTTTAAAACCGTATTATTTAATTTTTAATTCTTTTAAAATGGTCCACCTTTTTCCAGTTTAAGAATTCTACACGCTAATCCAGCGCGACCCGGAACATATAATGTATGTGAACAACGACTCCAATCCATCCTTGAAAACCTTTTTGGTAGGCTAGTAATGCTATTCCTTGCCTCTCTTCAAACTCCCAAAGCCCAATCATACGTTTCAAGTCTCGCACGCAAGACATGGCAACGTAGCACGCGTTCACTCTTGGATGTTTTCATTATGCATTACTATAATTTATTCTATGCATAAATCATATATTTTCAGGTCATAGAAAAATCAAAAATGAATTGAAATGTCTCAAGATATCTTTATTTTTTTGATTCAGGACAAATCGTAGGAGTAGATAATGTATAAACATTTTCATCAATTAACAACAACATTTGTTTTATAAGTATGAATTTGCGCTTATATGTATCTATATTCATTCTTGCAACTGACTGCTGTATAGATAGAGTAGTTTTCCCTAGAATGAGTGGCAAAGTTCATCAAGTTGAGAAAACAGTTAATTTTTGGGTGCGTGGAGTTAATTATTTCATTGTCATGTCCAAATTTTTAAATTTGCTATTGATTTCAAATAATAACTGAAATGGCAATAAGATTACCGTTAAAGTGATGTATATGACATTGCATTAGCGTTAGCACATATCCAGATATAAATTTTCAAAGTGCAGCAGCACATCACGTTGACACTGACAGTAGTGTATTGAATGCCAAGCTCCAAAGAAACAAATTCGTGCGTCAGATTAATGTTTAACCTGTGTAAGGACGAACACATAACCCCCAACCTTAAAAAACTGAGGTGGTTAAAGGTGGAAAAGAGAAGAAAATACTTTTTGGGCGTGTTGGCACCACTTGGGAGGTAGGCCTTTCTAACTTCCCTACCTTCCCTCTTTTAAAACTCCCTCCTTGGGTGCAATCCCGCCATCATTTGTTTTATTTTGGTGTTCGACGGTCCCCAGAGTTTCGTCTGCTACGGGATGGTGTGCCCATCTGAACTGGATACAGTTAAGCGCCCATGTCCCTGGTCCTATCCCCAGTCACTCCTCCCGTAGCTATTTTGCTCTCCCCATTCCTTTCTCCCTGGTTTTTATGTTGAGCACCCGGCTCGTATAGAGGCCTGCCTCCCCTTCAATTTCTCTTGGTGTGGCAGTGACGGCCCCAAGTGGGTACTCCGAGTCTTCTTTCAAAGAAACGTTTGATTGCACAAGACTTCAACATCTTTGGGAAATGTTTAACAAAAACAACCACCAGACTCGATCCATTGTACTCGAGCTAATTCAGATTCATTTTATTGTCCAAGGTATCACACCACCACCTACCAACACTCCTTTCCAATAACTTCAATGAAATGTTGGAACTTCCTCCCTATGGATCTAAAATGGCATTCGTCCACTGAACGGTTTAAAACAGAAATTATAAATATTTATTGGAATTACAGAATGGTTAAAGTTAGAATTGAATCTGTTAGCAAAATGTAATCTGTTTGTAAAAACATTAGTCCTTAAAGAATAAACTAAGTAACAACATTAGTGAGTTACATAAAAGCATTAATCTATGGTATATTATGTACACCATATGTTACATTTTACCATATGGTACATGTACTAAATATATGCATTGTTGAATGTGTGTAACTATAATGTAAAAGTCCGAGCTGTTTTTCAATAATAATGTATTTGTTGTTATAGGGCGTACCCTAGAACATAAATAAATATACAGTGGAAGCTCGGTATAACGAGTGCTCACAATGGCTCGGAATTCACTCGCTATAGCAAGCGCTTGTTACATCCGAAGGTGCTGGATTGAGCCTCTCATTCCCCGCAGTTGTTCTTACTTCCCGTTTCTCTTTCGTTACCATGCTACTAGAAACACGTAGAAGAGCCGTTTCCGTGCACAATTGCACATTCATCGATCATTTGGCGAATTAAATCTTACAAAACAATAATTTACGCAATGCTGAAGTCTTCGAGTGTTGATCGTTGGTTAGGAATGCTGTAATGATTTGCCGAAAATACGACTATTTTCAGAGGTCGAAAATATTAACCTATTGCTACCCATTTCTAATATTCACATTCAGTTATCTCTCGAAAATTAGTTGAGGCGAGTATTTATTTACACGAGCAAATGCCTCTATCGGTTGTGCTGAACATCATGTGTAGTACTAGTGCTGTCATCTGGAGGATCTAAAGAGAACAGAGGTAACTCCCGTGAAATACTACTGCCGAGAATTATCGATGCATTCACCCAAAACTGTACGTATCCGTGAATTCAGGAATCGTAAAATAAAATAAAAACTTGTTATGAACGGGATAAATTGTAATTATTTGTATAACATCAGCCCTGGCAATAGTATTTACGAAAACTGAAAAATATGCACAAATTAACAAATGGACCAGAAAACATAAGTATTCCCATTATTTCTGCTAACGGGAAAAAATAATCGAAACCAGAACATATGAATCATAAAATAACAACAGGGTGGCTACTGGTAACCAATTTTCAAATTCCCTGACTTTTCCCTGATGGCTTGACCAATTTCCCTGACCGATCGCCAAAAGGTCTCCTATTATCGGAATATTTTATTTCTGCTGAATTAAATTTTCATCAAAACTCAGAAAATATTAAAAGCTGAAATCAATACTTTAAAAGCTATAAGAATGAAAAAATATATTGAAACTCCACCATAGTGAAAAAATATATCAAACCTTCACAAGTTAAGCCCTCACACAAATTGTACACACTTCTATTACATTTTTTGCGGCCGCATATCAGTGGCCGTGTATCGTATTTCCGTGGCCGTGTATGTTTCCTTCGGTAAAATTACAATTGACCATGTCTAATTCTTCAAGGAAGAGGTAGCGTGCCGTGGTAGTTCTGGGAAGTTGAAGAATACTGAAAAGGCATCAAAGGGATAGTTAATGGTGAATTTACTGGCGGACTCCGGCACAGATTGCGCGAAAAATACAAACCAATCCCAAGTTGTTAGACTGAATCAAAATCTGATGGCACGAGTGACGTTTAGAAGCGAATAACAATTCGATTAACGTGGTTATAACCCCTTGATTGTAAGAAGGAACCAAAAATGTAAAACTACTATTCGTATAAACAAACAAAACGTAATTGCGCCACTGCGAGCAAAAACAGGAGGCAATTAGCAACGGCAGCATCATATTCAGGAATACCGTATTTGAGGTGGTTAGTGACCTGACTAAATTGCTTCGAGAGGGAGCTAAGGGGGCCATTCAATAATTACGTCGAGTGTGAAAGGTGGAGAGGGGAGGAGGACTCTTCTTATGGCCTCACGAAGGGGGGTATGGAAATCAAAGATGATCTCACGTAAGATTTTGTTTACACGTGTGATCGTACTTGTATTACCGTTTTAATAATCATGTCTCATATTTTTAGAACTGCAAGTACGTATTTACTGAAAACTAGAGTGCTCCAACTAGCTCTCGACCTGAGTCTCAGAAGTTAAAAAAAACGCGAGGTAAAATCTTCCGAAAAACATAGCCTCGGATTCCTTGTGATGAGCAGAATACACGATCATGAATTTTAGGAGTTCATGATCAGGAGATCATGAATTTTAACACTACTAGGCAAATATCACACTAAGGATATACACAAGGGCTACATTGTACGACTGATACACAACTAAATAACTAAGAATCACAACTGAATGTTCAACAAATTGACGGGGCTTATTCTATGCACTTCGGCGACGGACATTAGTTTTAGTCGGTGAAATGTTTTGGTGAAATAAAGTGCGGGAAAGACAGCGCGGGAAACGTAATGGTAGAAATATAACGAGAATTTCCTATCCCAGTTTCTCCCTGACTGTTACGAGAATTCCCTGACTTTTCCAGGTTTCCAAAACTCCCTGACAATTCCAGGTTTTCCCTGTTTTCCCTGACAATCGCCACCCTGTATAAGGAAATAAATAATTCTTTGTCGACAGAAAACTTTGACGACTTTGTCGTGAAAATAAAAAGCATAACAAAACAAACGTCCTACCTTTAGCATACACACGCTTCACATTAACAGCACAGTACTTTCAATTTCGACTCCCGGCTGAAAAATGATTCAAGCATCGTCTGCTTCAGTCAAAGGGCAGGAACGAGTGGGCGAAAACTAGCAGGCGGGCGGAGTGACGGGAACGACCGGGTGGGGGGGGGTGGTAGGGTGAAGACAGGTGGGCTGAACTCCACCCCTTACCCACACCACCGCTCTCCGCTGCCGTGTGAATGGCTTAATGCTTTTCCGCTTGCTCATCTTCCACCCTTATGTGAACTTGGCTTAACAAAAGAATAACTGAAAAGTGTGAGCGTTCGCAAGGTACGCCAGGGCAGGCCGTAAATCGTCAGTGCCTGGACTTGATTGGACTTTAAATAACGTAGAGATGGCACAAATCTTGTATTCTAAGTTGTAGTTTACTAATAATGCCCACTAAAGATAAATACCATGAGTTAATTTGTTCTTTGCAGTGCATCGCCCTCAAGAAATATCCCTCGCAATACCGAGCTTATACCGTGGCAGGAGCTTCTTGGCCTCGCTATATCCATTTTCTTTTACATGTTGATCATGGGCCTTTCGATGGTACATTGCCAACTACTCGTTGTTGCGAGATTCTCGCTACATGCCGTACTCACTATAACGGGCTTACCTATATGCATCCTTATCTATATACCTGTTATCACATTCATCACACCGGCGGGAAGGTCGGACGTGTCAGCCACTTGGCACAGCCACAATGTTGGCAGAGGGCAGCACCTGCTGGGAACCACAACCACCGTGTTCCCAAAGGCAATGGCGGGTGCGATGACGGACAGCGGAGTGAGGAGGGGCGAAGTGGCGGATGAAGGGCACAGCACCCCAATGACCCCCTGGGGGTCGTGGTGCACAGACACGCTGACCTTGGACTCTGGCAGCGGAGGCAGCTGGCACGGGGCCACAGGGCACTTGTCACACGCAGCAGCCCAGAAGAAGAGGCACTGCACGCAATCGTCCACCTCCTGTGCGGCTGCTTCCTCCGAATGGCCAGCCAACCTGCGCGTTACAGGACAAGAGCGTCAACAACACAGCTACAACACAGCACTGCCACATTAAAATGATTGGAGGAAATTATCCTGCATTTTAACTGCATCCAGTAATCAATGCTTCCCCAAGACATATTTATCATTTTACTATGTGTCTGAAGATAGGGACTAATTAAATACTCTTAAGTAGATTGTCGCTATAAAAATTTCTTGCACAATTAGAAACTGTAATCTACTTCAATTTTGTCATCGAAGGTTAACTTTCCAAAACATGTGCTGCATACTATCTCCCTCACCCCACTGTGAATATGGAAATGGCTCAAATGTTGCTTGGTGCTTTTGAGGAGACAAATACATTTCTAAAAATAACCTGGCAATCAAATAAATAGTTGAAAAATTCCCTCAATTCTCCAGATCTGAGCGTGTTCTTTGAACAGGAGCATCTGCTCTGATGATCGTGGATTGGATCATTTGGGTTTTATAGTCAGACCCCTTATTCTAGGCTTCTCAAGAGCATTTCCACTACATGTAAAACATCCACTCTTTCTTCCCCACTTGAACTATAACTTCACGGAATCACTGTATTGGCTGGCAAATAGGACACATCACATCACATCACATCAAACAACCACGTCACACAGGTTTCCTCCGTATATCACTCCTGACAGTCGCTACTCTACTTTCTTTCGTCACAACCATTCAAATAACTATAAACCCATACAAAATCATAACTTCTACATACGCCACATGTATTTTCAATGTTCAGCCTCACATTTCTGTGAGATTCATGGCAAGCCAAATTTTGTACTGCAACAACCACGAAAACCACTGAGAAAAAGTTACTTTACAAAATTTAAGAGAACTTTAAAACAAAAAAATTAAATTATAATAAAACTTGAGTACAAGAAAAACAGAATACACATAATGGCTGAAAACATTAAAACATGACATACTGTGGCTGTGATGTCCTCAATGGCATGTGACAACAAGGCCTATGTTTCCAGATAAGTCTCTCCACGCAAGAGGGTCGAAGGAGGTTCTTTGTAGCAATTCTTACCTTGACAACTCCTTAGCAAACTCCTCTTTCCTAAGGCCAAGGTTCTCAGCAAAGTAGAACAATATTTGCGCACGCAAGTGAGCTCCAGATTTGCTCCAGCCGGGCTGTGCCTTCTGAGCTGCTTCCACCGCATTGCGGATGTCTTTCCTGCACACAAGAGTGGAATGCACAGTCAACAATATTAAAGATAAATGATCGCAATGCATCGTACAGACATTACTAAAAATAAAGATGGAATGAAAAGCAGAGTTCTTGACTTTGAATGTAGAGTTCAAATGTGTATCAAAGCTCAAATATTCAAATACCTCACATACTATGATTGCTATTTAAACATTAAATGTGATCCTGCTAATTTATTTATTGCCAGTAAAAGTAAAAAAAAACAACTTGATTAAATTAAAAATTTAATCCAAGTTTTAAATTTTCAAATACATATATAATAATATAACTTTACTACCAATTATGGACTGTTGAATGCATTTACTTTTATGAACGTTAATAAGTGAGCAGAAAGTGTTGACACACCATGTTCTGTCCACTTTCGAATCTAACCTCAACCTCGAGTCAACGTTCAAGTAAACTGAAAACTAACAGACAAGATTTAACTTGGCAAAATTGACTCACAAGGGAAGGTTCCCAACTGTAACCAGTGGATCGAGATCAAACTTCATAGGGTGGGAGAAGACAAAAATCCATTAGATATGCACCTTTGGAAAAGCGTCCAATTGGCCTTAGTTTTTGAGATATTTGCATTAGAAAATCTTTAAAAATAACCTAAAAAGACACATGACGCAACCCACCATACACCATGTGGCCCTTTATCAATGTTATAGTTTAAATTACCCGAAAGAAGTTGTGGCTGGGTGGTAACGTCTTCAGATATTTAGAATTCTCCTCTGGTTCGAGGCTCCCAATAGGCAAATTTTTTCTCCTCTATAAGAAGAATTTTTTTCCTCGTGCCCACGTTTCATCGCAGTAAATTCGTACAATAAAAATTCGGGTTACGTCACATAAATGTTTATAAAGGAGAACATATTGCGGCTTCATATTCAAATTCTTGATAAGGAATACTACAGAATCTAGTGCACAGAAAAATGGTAAATTTGACTAAAATCTGAAAATTGTAAACATTCAGACTTGCTATTCTTAATATAAACCACGTATGTACAATTTCCGTAAGAAAGGATTATGGGCAATAATTTCATGGATCAGGCTAGGACCTCATGATTTAGTGGGATAAACAGCTTCTTTAAACAGCCTTGAGAAGTTATACTTATTTCACGATAATTATGCTATGAGATGAAATTCGAATGCCTCCAACATCACGCCATACATTTTTGGGTGCCCATACTTGGCCTGTTGACGAACCACATCATACTACATATTAGCGATCACTAAAAAGAACCACAATTCATGCTCTCAGAGCTGGTCAATATGCATCAAAAATGGCCTACCTCCAGTTCCTCTATATTCTGTCCCTACAAATTTATCTCTAATACCAAAACTCATTCTTAACTGACATTTTCACAAAGAATTAGGATTTACAGCAAACACATTGCTCCGCTTACGAGTCTCACCCTTCTACATTTGTTTAGTCAGCCGCCAGAGAGGCAGGAGGAGATGCCACAGCAACAATCTCATCACTGCACACACATACGTACCGACTGCCATCTGGGACCAAGGCATACGGTTTGCCCTCGTGGTCGCACACCGCAACGGTCGAGTTCCCATCGGGTCTCTTGTGCGCTCCCCCATAATACAGCTTGAATGTCCGGTCCACTCGGCCTTGCCCACTCCTGGGTGCCCCCACAGCCAACCCTGGGCCACGGGCCTCCTCCTCTTTCAACACTTCTTGATGCTTCGAATCCTTTGGAGTCAAGTACTCCAAAACGCCTGCAAGAGAGAGAGAGAGAAGTTGGTGTGTGTGTGTGTGTGTGAAGATAGAGATGGGTAAATTACCGTCATTTTCAATTGAGGTAAATTAGCGTGGTAAATTATGGCAATTTTCAAAAATTACCATAATTTTCCGGTAATTTAAGTTTTGAGCTGCAAATCCTTATCAGAGGACTCCAAGTGAAATCAAATAGCATTGAGATATAAATGCCGACGCTTACATCAAACATATCACGACATCTATCTATTATAACACATTAAAAAAATTAAAACAAAGTTAGCAGCAACACGCAATTTGCCTCTCTTTTGTCACACTATGAGAAATTTTAGTTCCGAAGACATACCTCTGCGCATTGTGCATTTGTTATTTTACTCTGAATTAATCATGGACTCAATGTAAATAAAATCGTTTTAGCTTCTTAATATATAATATTATCCATTCCAATGTTTCCTTCGTGAGGAAGAAATTTTCTGAAAAAGAACTTATCTGAAAACTACTGTTTATTACGGTAATTTACAGGGGTGTTGGTAATTTACGAAAAATGCCACGGTAATTTACGAACATTACCGCAGTAATTTACCAAGTTGCCCATCTCTATGTGAGGATTGCACTCGATGGCTCCATACATGACGATGGCTTTTGACTAACAACAGGACGGATCACACTACTTCAGAGTGCATTTCATCTTTGATATGCGAATAGGTCAGAGTTTGATCCCAGAGGACAAGATAATTTCACTCTTACAGCCATTTGATATTTCAATTCTTGAGATCTTGAATTTTGAGCCTGTTAATAGTGAATGAGGAAATATTGTACACTTATGAGGCCGGAATTTTTGGAGACATCAAATAAAAAGGCAGGGTTGCTACCGACCAGAAATTATGTAACTCCAATACTTTTCCAGGCCAAAAGATTTCTTTTCCCAGGTTGAAATATCCTGGTGTCCAAAACTGGCTCTTTCTTTTTCACTTCATGATGTTTAATTTTCATTAAATGATAAATATATCACGTATATTCTTGAAATTATACATACCTGTACCTATATAACAGAACAGGACAAAACAAAAACTACACTCCAAAGGCTTTGGTGGCCCAAAAGCCCAACTGGGTGCCTCAGGTGGTTCAAAAATGTTGTTTCGAGACTATCAACCTACAATACATCGAAGCAATACATCAAGGGGTTCTTATCAATCACCCGAACCACTGGAAGCTGACTTAATGGAAGAAGAAGGAATCAGGGAGGATGAAGATGAATGGGGGCTCGAGATAATGAGAAGTGAATTTGAGAGAGCCGTGAGAGTCCCAAGGAACAACAAGGCACCGCCAGGAGGGGACAAAATAAATGGAGAAATCATCAAGGCACTCGGAGTCAAAGCAAAAGATACCCTCTTTGGAATAATCAAAGATAGCTATGACAGTGGAGGACTACCAGAGGACTTCCAGAAGAGTCAAATGATCGCAATCCCAAAGAAGCCAAGGACAGAGAAATGCAAAGAGCACAGAACATTGAGCCTGGTGTCACACACATCAAAAGTACTTAATATTGTCATTAGCAGAAGAATGGAAGGAAAGATCGAAGGCAATACTTCAGAAAATCAATTCGGATTCAGGAAAAACTGAGGCACTGGAGAGACAATACTCAGCTTAAGGATACTGGAAGAAAAAATGATGCACGTAAACAAGCCATTGTATGTGGCATTCGTGGAGTTGGAAAAGGCCTTTGACAACATCGAATGGAAAAAGATGTTCAAGATACTGGAAGCAACTGGAATAGACTACACGGATAGAAGAATAATCCATAGCCTCTACAAGAACCAGGTCACCACAATGCGAATAAAAGACGGAAGGAAGATAGAGGCCAAAATAAATAAAGGAGTCCGACAAGGATGCAACCTCTCCCGAAAAGGTTCCACGTCCTTTACCGTGTCAGGGTGTCCAGCAGCGGGGCATTTGAAAATTCCCTGAGATTTCCAGGTTTTCCAGGCATAAGTATTATTTTTCCAGAGGAAATATAGATTTTTTTCTTGTTAAGTATAAGAGAACGTTGGGTATGTTTTTGTGTGAATAAAAGTAAGTATTATCGCTAATCTTGCATTTTGGGCAAAATAAACCAAATCCTGCGTATTTGGAGGAAAATAAACAAAAAATCCAACATTGTACAGCACTTTCATTTAGTTCGTGAGAAATTACATCACCTTATTAGAGTTAAACATTATTATGCTGGCGCACAGGAACAAGGTGACATACAACCAGACTTTGCTGAATATGAATATCACTGATTCAAAATGATCAATAACTTGCACCTTCAGGTTCCAGGCAGGAAATTCCCTTTTTCACATGGGAGGCCAAGGGCGATCTTTCAATGAGTTTCCCCACCAATTTCTTTAGGTTAGTAATCCATCCATAATTGAAGAGAAGAATATCCTAATACATCTTTGTGACTATAATCTCTTTAGGCTATCTTGGTTGCATATCCAACATGAAGATCTTTTGTGGGGATCAGATTTACAGCTTTACTCAAGTCAATATACTTCACGATTCCAGATGCCAAAACCTCCGGCTTTACCAATCTAGTCATCACAGTTTTAAACAATTCAGTAATTGCCGAAAACGGAAACCGAGCCATAGGCTTGCTGGATTGAAATTCCAAGAAAAATTGTTCCAGCTCCGCTGCAGCTGTGGCAAAGGAAGCCAGTTTAGGACCCAACATTTTCTCTTGGATGACGAACTTTATTAATCTAAAACTGTGACACATGGTCTTACATTTCTTGCACTTATGATCGCTTTTCTCTTCAACCTGAAAGCTCTTGACATAATTTGGCAATGGTTGAAGAATATCGAGGGCTCAGAGAGCGCGATATTTTCATTGTCTAAACACCTAGCTACAGGCAGTCCCCGAGTTACGTACGTCATGACTTACCAAAAAATCCGTACTAACATAAGTGAAAATTTTATCTAAAGGGATGCCGTAGATTTACGAACGCGAGCGCCAAAAAGTAAAATGTTCGTTTTTATACTTGCAGGCGGAGAAAATATCGAATGGCTGTCGAGGTTTTAAAGAGGTACACAGAAGAAATTGGTTCATTTTTATCATTCATCTACAGCATTTTCATTGCTATTAATTAATTTTTGTCGCTGAGTCGCGTAAAAAACATCTAACCTTCTACGCAACTGACCAATCTTCGTAAGTTCATACAGTCGTAGCGATATCGCTACGACTGTATCAAATTATTGCGCTCACTCCATTACGATACGGCTTATTACGTAGTACGAAGCTACGTAAATACACTGGCCCCGATTGTCATCAGTTTTTAAATTGCAGCCGAAAGCCATGTGATATAAAAGAAAAAAAAAGTTGGAACAAATGATGTTGCAGAAAACACTTGGTTAGTACCGTAAATATTTATTTCAGGACTTGATGAATTGTGACTGATAGCTGCTGCAATCTGCAAACCGCTGCATTGAGATGCTATGCCAACACGAAATCCAAGGACGCCAGTTCTACGTAAAAAAAAGTGAAATTAACGATCCACTTTAATAATTTACCTCTTAAATATTAAGTACCATGAAAGCGGCAGTCGGTTCTATTACCAAGTCACTTATTGAGAAAGAATGGACTCGTACATTCTCCAACCACGAACGTCTACATCGTCCTGAACTCATTTCAATGAGAACCGCTTAGTCTTCTGACAATTCAACAAGTTTCTACAAATTGGTGAAGCAAGTAACGAGTGGGTCAATCGATTTAAAAATCGTTTGAATTTGCATTGCAAGAAAAATGATGCATAGTAGCAAAAAAAGCAAGCATTAAAATATTGATAAATCCTTTCTTCCGGTCATCTGGAAATCAAACGCAAAATCTCGGGTTACATATGTCTTATTTGAGGCCTGGTACTGCATCTATTTAATACCTGAGTTCAAGTTGTACTGCCTTAAGGTTAGAATTCCATTTAAAATCTTTCTGTTGCTTGATAATGCACCCGTTCACCCAACACACAATTGGGAGGATTTAAATGACTGCATTCTTCGGCCTCCAAATACAACGGCACTTCGCCAACCCAATGATCAGGGAATCTATGCGTCCTTTAAAGCTTATAACTTGCGCAAGACATTTACTGATGCTATTGCTGCCACAGTTGGGGATGGTGGAAAGACACGTAGTGAGTTTTGGAACCTCTACAAATATGCACCATGTAACAGAAAACATAGCATCATCCTGGGAAGAAGTAACCACGGTTCACGGTCATATTCGCACAAAGAGTTGACAAACGAAGAAATGATAGAGATGGAGTGACGCTGGGCAGAAGTAGGGGATGGAGATGATGAATGGAGATCTCAAAACGACGTGTGTGGACAAAAAAAATGCTTTACAACACAAGGATTGTTGGAGGTCTTCGAATATATTAATTCGGCGGTGGAAAAACTTGAGCAAACGGATTGTAGCATCAGCAGGTTCGCTAAGGTCATCAGGGCACTTGGCATAGCACAAGGTGTCTTTCTACGAGGAAATTTATTATGAAGAAAAGAAGGCCCCCATACCAACCTCTCTGTACAGTTACTTCACGAAAAAGTTGAAGCCACATCACCATCAACCTCATCAACAGCTGACGCAGAGGGAGACACCACAGTGCAGCGTTCGACCTCGCAGTGAGAGAAATAAAATGTCTCCGTGCGTGCAGGATGAAGTGTGTATGTTGGCGTGATTGTAAAGCGTTAATGTGGACGTCGCAGTGACCTAATCCTCTGCCCCCCTCTTATGAGAATAAACTGTGACAATGAAACCACCAGAGCCATTAGTCAACTCAACTTAAAAGGCAAAATATACAGTAATTATTAAAGGCTAGTAAATTACACAATACTAAATGGCTCCTTCAATGGCATGATAATATAGAAAATTAATATTAGTCGTCATTATAGTGAATTAACCTTAAGATACCGTGTTTTCGCAAATCCGTGGAATTGGTCGATTCGGACTAACAATATTACGCAATTTGGGGTGCAACTTCCAAGCGACATTATCGTTTACTTATGCAAATAAATTAAAGATAAAAATAAGAATTATTGAATTTCGCAGGGAATAACTGAAGGAAATTGACCGAAAAATTTCCCCACATTTCTCCGCATCGATTGAAATCTCCAGAACACGGATTTAGTTTTGGAGAACGGACCTAATTTTCGGCTTACTTCGTAAACATTTGCTGTTTATTAGCAATCTTATTGAGGCTTTCATCAAAACGCACAATAAATTGCTGGCAGAGCAACCCTTTACTTGTTCCATTTAGGGTTTCGTTCGACATATAGAGATCATGAACAACTACTTTGCTTTTGTTGTTGAAAGCCGTTGTGACGGGCCGAAAGCACTCGGGCGCATCGGCGAGAAATGACATGGCCACTAAGAACAAAGATTATATATTCACGGGACAGGACTATGTATCGTACACAATGTATTGAGAAACCATTGCACTCTCGGCAATTGCAGAAATGCTAAATGCGACAACACAGGGGAAATTTCACTATGCAACTGCCGGAAATGGCACATTATTTCCGTCGCTGTTTTACACATTGACACCACCGAAAATTCCAGAGTCGATTACATATTTCCCTGAGATTTCCCTGATATTTCCAGTGAAAGTAAAATTCCCTGAGATTTCCCGGTCTTCCCGGTTTTCCAGAGTGCTGGACACCCTGCGTGTTAACACACTTAGCTCCTTGCATCAACACTCCTACCCAAAGATCCTGGTCAATCCTGGTGGGAGTTAGTTGATACCCAATCAACTAACTCCCACCCCTGATGTCCTCTGGGGTGTATCGTCCGATAACGTAAGGGAGAGATGAAAGTGCCTCCGATTAGACTAGGATTCTGGCGAGGCTTCCTACTCCTTCTCCGATGGCATGAATTAGGGTTTTTCATAGGATGGTTCTACTTATCATCTAGTTTAATGTGTATCTCTAAGAAGGATTAGGCTACAAAATGTGATCAGATTCCTTGTCACTCTGAAGGATCGCAGCTGAGAAACTATCTTTTAGGATATTTTTTCGATCTTTCGCTGGGTGGGGAGCAAAAGTCGACAAATGTACACTATTACACGATATAAATATGCATGGGCATATGAACGTATTTTACCATTGATTACAATGGGCACAGAATAATACATCATTTATAATTAATGCGACAAACTAAGTGATCATATGAATCAAGCGAACTTGTAGAACTCATATTTATCCTCTGATTTTCTTGGCTGTTGGCAACGGAAGAAGGGAAGGGCAATGATTACTTACAAAGAAGATATCCTTCCATGAGGACTACATTGAAACGCACAATGAGGATGGTAAATGAAACCTGATCCTTTCGATGATGACTATCGTCAGCCGGAATATTGAGAGGCCGTGGAGTAAGGTTGGGTAATCAGTCTGAAATATGTAGGGAGAAAAATACTTCCATGTGCAATATGCATAACTGAATTTATTGCCCTAACGCCATAATATCTCTTCTGAAGTCTGCGAAAACATTTTTGAGTGCACGCGCAAAGGAAACGATTAGTGCACTAGGGATAACCCACACGGATTCATGTTTGGGGAAAACAGGTAGCAAAAATGACAGGGATAAGAGGACGATGCTGGTTGTAGCTATTAGTTTCCCATGGGCGAGTGTATCCATACTTGATAAATATGCATTTTTTTTGACTTGTTGTCAGAGCCGAAAGTATTTTTAGTCGTATTGGTGACACATTTTATGTACTACTTCATGATTCAAAGTCATCCTAATACATAATATGCTATGCCATCGATGAATTATTAGGAGCCTTACTCTGGCAAGGAGCATCTGAAAAGCACTGCCATGATCTGTCATTATTCGTAAAAACGAGTAACTTTTTCATGTTGGGACTGAGACCCGAGGTTCATAACTTCAAATCATCGTTATTTCGTAATATCGAGCATTGTTACATGTATTTAGAAACCCTAATGGCCGGGACTGAAAATTTTACTTCATAAAATCAATAGATTGTAATTTCGTGGATCATAATTTCGAGTTTCTACTGTTCACGAACAACAACATTGCCAAAGAACAGTGGCTACGGTTGGAAAAACATAAGTCTCACATAGTTAAGACAAGGAGAAGCTGAAATGAGATTAAGGCCTAAGAAGATAAGTACACCTTTTTTCACTATTTTGAAAAACGTGTACGAGTACAGGACATCAAGAAAATGCAACTACCTGCCCTGGATGTTACAAGCCACATCTGTGAAGAAAATAAGAAAGATTTGACTGAAACGATGTAGTAGCTGACAAATGATGACTATACACAGTTTTATGAAAGCATTGCATAAAGAACTTTTCATGTATGAACAAAAAACATTATGTGTCGTAAGCTTGTTCCCTTGAGTATTGAACTTTGGAACTTACAGCCTTTCATTGTTTACCCACTTTCAGTAAGTTTTTCATACTGCTACAATGTAATGTTTGTAAGTTCATTATGAAACTAGATCCATTCTATGCTTAACTTTCAAATAAAACACATAAATACTGAAATGACAACCACTGACTACCTCGCACACTTAAAACTCATTCTCTTCAAATTCATGATTTTGGCACTTTTTATTTCAAGCCTTCAATTGCCCTTGATAAAAAAGACATAGTTCCACAGGGTACCCACAAAACAAACGCCCACTGCACTTCAGCAAGTGGATGAAAGTAACACTCTCACCTTCTCTCCCTCCAATGAGCCCAACACCACTCTGCCGCGACGGTCCAAATGGCACACCGGCATCAAACTTGTTCACACAATTAATCCACACTGTTCCCACCTGCCAAGAGCACAGAATGACAATCATAATCCTCGGGAAGCTGTTATAACTACACTAACAGAAATTACATAGCAATGTGAAATCAAGAAAGAGCTCAGGCAGTCCCAAAGAGCGCTAAGAAACCAGCAGCCAGGTAAGTTCCCAACCTCTGCCTGCCTCACGCAGTTCAATAGTAATCAGCACATTTTTCTATACAGGCTACCCACAATGCACTGAACTTTGGGTGTAAAGGCTGTGGCCACGCATCAGGCACTGAATGCCTGTCGCCACACTGCTGTGATATATGGGCTTCCAGCTTTCTCAGCCTTGCAGCTGCCTCCCAATACACATTCTTTTGGGCCTGAGTCATGATTGTGGCCACTGCGTAGACCACGCAGTTGACTGTCCACACTTCTCCGTCAGGATCTGGTCACTAAGTCCAATCATTTGGGACATTTCAATGCCCCACAGAGATATCTTGAGGTGGATATCTCCCCCCACCCACTTTGTTCCTCATCACTGGCGCCCGTGCTCAAGAACTACAATCCGAGTTGCCTGACCAACCTCTTCCCCGAGCGAGTGAGACACCAATGTTGGCACTGCACTCACGTCACTGGCGATAGTGTGGGGAAGGCAGTTCACTGACGTTACGAAAAAGTGCACAATGGCCCCTTGCAGTTGCCTAAAACCGTTCGTCCCTCATCATTCCCAAGGATCCCTCCCCCGCCCTCCTTGCAATTGCCAAAATCGTTACTTACCCTCAGTTTTTTAAGATTCTGTGTCCCTTTCTCTCCATGCCGAATTGCAGCAAGCCACCTGTGGTCTTCCCAAAGGTCACGGGAGGGCATCCAGGATACACCTTGCATCTTCTGGAACCTTCCCGACACCCTTCGAATTCCTTATTGTCCTCCACCCCCCCCCTTGCGCACTTACTCGGTGCTCGTGTATAAAAGCGGGCACCGAGACGGACTCAAGGTGAGTACCTTCCCCTGGGGACCCTAGTTAGGACCTCGCCACCCCTGCCCACCGGGAGCCCAAGTAGGATCCCGACATCCCTCGCCTTCCACGGGGACCGCAGTTGGACCCCGGCACCCTCGGGGACCCTTGTATCGGACCCCGCACTCACCGATCCCCACATCCTGTGCCCACACCTCTGGGGACCCCTGGCTGGACCCCGCACCAAGTAAGTTCCTTGTCTGTTACCCCCTCCCCGCACTAGGCCTCAGTACAACTCCCACGTACTTACTTGTGAATAAATATTGTCTAAGTATCGACTCCCGTCGTATTATTCGTATCAAATACCCTAGTCCAAGTAGTATCTCGTACTGCTCAGAGCATCACAACATTTTGAGACAGTGACATCACGACAATAGGGCTGACTGTGTCCAGGAAAATCAGAGATTTGGCTGTTCATCTCTCACTTTGACTCTATTGCTAGTGGAGTGTATCCTTCCCCTCACAGGTGGTTTGCCTGGTCACACTAATGCTGCTCAAACAGAACCCTTACAATTAATCCCTTCCCTGTTTTTCTAAACTTCCAAGTCCCACGCTGGCATTGCTGCCTTCATTTCAGTTGGAGACTTGTGACGTGCAACATTCAGACAGTCACCACTTCCATCAGATGAGTGGTGACACAGACTCCAGGTCACGCACCTAAGGCAGATGCAGCAGCAGTCCCAGAAGCACCATGCACCTGCCCACCATTGTCACTTCACGCACCCCAACCCTCCAGGGATTGGAATACACTTGATATTCTTCATCAGCGAGATAATGACTCCACCCAGCACACCAAATGAGGATGACTACGTGTGAGTATGAATACTACCAGTTTGACAGCACATAATACTATTATTATTATTAGTACTCTGCCAGTGGCAATACAGTAGAACCTCTTTTTTACGAACCTCTAATTTACAAAATGACACCAATTTACGAACCATTCCGCCGGTCCCGATCTTTTTACATAGGAAAACCATGTAAAATGACCTCTATTTTACGAAACCTCGATTTTATTGATTTACGAAGTGAGAGGCCGGTCCCTTGGAGTGATTGACCTCTGTTTTACGAAGTTTTTGAAATGATTTTGTAGCACTGAACTCTGTACAACGGAATAACGATCGCTGTATACCGCGAGAGGAGCAGCTGAAGCCAGATAGGTCATGCTGAGAGGGCCCTAGGTCCAAGTATTTCATATGGGAAAATGTGGAAAAATCGAACGTGAGCATAGTGCTTTTTGAAGTGCTTAAACTGTAGCAAAAATCCCAGAGATTGATCATCCAAATCGCAATTCAATACTAATTACATGATCCAAGGAAAAAATGTTCAAAGACGCATGGCACGACTTCTACCTACTTCTCGAAAACAATGTCCCAGTTCATAAAATAATCGGATTAGTGCTTGGTAATTTCTATTCCTTTTCTATCATTTTGTGTATTGTGAATACTAGTCGTCGCATAGGATCCATATTTTCTCTGGAATTATTTAAAATTAGCTTCAAGGTAGCCGCCGCAACACCAATTCAGAGCTTACTTCAGCCTAGGCTTTCACTTGAAAGCTTTGTGACCCGACCCGAAGATGACTCCGGGTCCCTCATCCCTTCCATTGCTATCCTTATACCTTTCCTCCCGGTCTGAAGTGCCTATTAGTGCGGAAACAGACTTGAAAACACCCATGACTGAAGTATGACTGAAAGCTTTCACTTGAAAATAGCATTCCCGTAGGAAGTTCGTTGCTGCAGCTGTCGTGGAGTTTAGTTTCATTAAAAAATACTAATTTTGCAATAATAAATTACTTATATTCAAATATTGATGCAATTTGATTATTTAATTTTTCATTTGAAGTGTTTTACGTCGTTAGGTAAGAATTCACGATCGCTTTCTGTAGCCGCGAGTAAATAGTTCTCGCAAATCACCGCTAGATGTCAGCACTGTAGCAAGCATATTATAAAAGAGGGAATTTCAAATTTACTCGAGTGAAGTTCTAAAATTGAGTTAAATCAGCTGCGAAATATTATTAAATGCATTTAAAACAATGCGTTTTCTTCAAAAAAGGCATTTTCTGGTCTTTTCATGGAAATATACTGGGTTAGTTGGAACTTTGTTTTTGAAATTTCCTAGTTAAAATGTATCCCTGGCTTTCCCATGTTAAAATGGCTTCTTTAAACAAAATATACCCCTTTCGTTAATTAATGCATAACTGCATATGCTTAACACGTTCACTGCGGAGCTGTTTAAAGCCCTACTCCCCACAGCGCGGCGTGACCCACCGGTGGGTCACACTCAGCCTTTTGCATGGGCGGTGTGACCCACCGGTGGGTCACAGTCCTTCCGAGCTTCTGGCCACTGCCGAGGGATGGTGGTTGAAGCGGCAACACTCAGCTGTTTCCTGAGATTAGAGGAAGGCTGGGGGAGGCTACTCCCAGCTCCGCCCCCAGCCCACCCCTCCCCCGGCCACGTGGGGCACGCTATCAGCTAGACCCTGGCGTGGGATGGGGGAAGAGAGGGCCAACAATACAAATGCATGTGGTAAAGATTTGCTGACGTTCGGAAAACCCAGGAGACACCCACCCATCTCTGTTTATTGCGCCTGTCCTTGTTCGCGCCCGTCTGTGAGACGTAGATGCCCGTCCGTGCGTACCGATTCCCCAGCCCTGCTCACACTATGAGAAAAGGGAAGGGGGATCCACTGGAAAGAGTACATAGTGGTTTGTCTCACTCAGAAAAAAGTAGTGTCTGCAATTCGGAAGACGTTCACCCGGCAAGGGCACGGTCACTCATCCACCACTGAGGGATTGGCTCAAGAACGCTACGCGACTCTTTCCCAATTTCCCTTCCGTAGAGGGGGGTGGGGGGGGGGAAGGGAAGAGAGAGAGTCAATCTCTCACACAGCCGGGCGAGTGCAGTTCGGACTGTTTAGTTTCGGCAACTGACGGACAGCCAAGAGGTTGAGGAGATAAAAATGGTCCTAAACATTTTCATTATTTTTAATAAGTTGATATGTTTTACTATATCGAGTATTGTTCATCCTTATGTATAAAAATCGCATAAACATGAAAAAACAAAAAGAAAGCAAAAAATAAACGTATTTTGGATATAATACGCTAATATGTAAATTTGTTCGTGACCCACCGGTGGGTCACACCGCTCACGCTGAAAAAAGTTTCAGGAGGGGCGGCGTGACCCACCGGTGGGTCACACTAAGTGACACATAGCAGTATGTTATTTGAACTGTGACTAACCTCTGGGTGAAGTCACTCGAGAAGATCTCGATTCCTACTCTCACAATACTCCTCGCAAGTTGAGACAATTCAAAGAATTAACAGGCCGCGGCGCTAGAAGGATTAGCGTGACCCACCGGTGGGTCACGCCGCAGCGAACGTGTTAAAATACGCTGCGGAGTGAGTTAATTCTCTTATTCCCCTTATTTTGAGATTTACCAACCAGCTACAAGAACATAATTCAGTTGCAGCAGCCAAGTTCATACCATTATAAATTTGTAGAAAAATATTCACCTGTATTTTTTGGAATTCATGGCTGTTTCATTCTCTTTTACTAAAGTGAGTGTCCTAGCCTTAGGAATAACGCCTATGCTATACAGCGAATCAATACAATTGAGGTGTAATTTTTAAATCCTTTCAATTTATTGCAAATACACTGCACACAGAGAATTTCATGTAATATCTGTTGTTTTTCCCTGAATGAGCAGATGACTATTATTTGTTATAGTAATTAGTTTGATTTCAACCCTAACATAACTATTTGACAAGTTAAGTTCAGCATAGTGTTTAACTGCATTGAAAGTATACTCGCATTCTTGTCAGCAGAGTTTTAGTAGACGTACATTTGTCGCAGATCAAGCCTCTTATGTGCATGATGTGCCTCCATGCTGTGGGAGGTGTTGCCAGAGCATGGGAGTGTCACCGCAATAACTATTTCCTACTGTTGGAGATCGGTTGGTTTTGGTGACACATCAGTTCCGGAGACAGAGGAGTTAGTGGAAGATAACCTCCATTTTACAAACCCTCTGATTTACAAAGCTCAAATTTTTGGGTCCCTTCAACTTCGTAAAATAGAGGTTCTACTGTAGATAGTCTAAACAGACATTTATTCTCCCACACCGCTAAACTTCACAAATGACCCTCTTCAGCCCCTGATACCTCCCACCATTCTACCCTAGCTACCTTCTCCTCCCTCTTCCCTGCTTACCCAACGCTCTTCCCACAACCACATCTTCCAAAACATCAATTATGATACAGGAGGGAAATACAGGTCAAAATAACTCATTGTGATGATTACTAAGGACTAATTACACCAGGTCACCATTGAGTATAATTTTTGAAGACTCTCCATATGAACATCCATGAACTATATTTACAGCAAGAAAACTCAGATTAAAAACCTACAAGAAATATTAAATAAAAAGCTTCACAGAAAATAGACAAGAGCATCAACAAAATAGGAGAATATCCTGGACCAAATGACACAATGGAGAGTGAGTCATCCTTCTCAGGGGTGTAAGAAGTCCCGTCTTTTCACATTTAATTACAGCGCAGTAGGTGCTGCCACCTGAGAAGTACACTCACCTCCAGACTCAGACCGATGTCCTCAGCCAAGGAAAAGTCCTGTGTCCAAACGGAAGAAGCAAGGCTGTACTTGGTGTTGTTGGCCAGAGCAGTGGCTTCTTTGGCAGTTCTGAAAGGGTTCAGGGTGACTAAGGGCACGGGCCACTCATCATCCACCAGGGCGTTGGATTCAATGGAAGCTCCAACAACCACAGCAGGAACTAAATACCTGCACGGAGACGGCAGACTAGCACCAGGAATGGTCAGAACCTGCAGAGATAGGGAAAACTTGCCATTACACCCGCGTTAAGAGTGCATTGACCCTCAAAGAAGCCTACATTTCATTGTGTGATGGGTCAAGTTGGCAGCAAGAATCTCAAACCAAACTCTGACCATAAATACCACTCTTAGTGCCAGTTTCACCAACGACAGTAAAATTTCCCATTATCGCAGTTTACATTATCTCCGTTAATATTATTATCTCGATAATCTCTTGCTTGCGTTCCACCACTGTTATTATTATCTCGGTTTTTTAAAACCGAGATTTCTCTGAGAATGTTTATGTTGGTAAATTTCTCATACTCCTGGAAGTTCAAACTATGTGCACTAAAATGAATAACTATTGTTAAATTAACAAACCAATGAAATATTTATGTAGTCAATAAACAAAAGTAAATGATAACAAATTAACAGAATTATTTTACCTCAGATACTACATAAAATGCTTTCTTGAAGTACATCATCTGAATCGCGGTACAAGGCTTAGTGGCGTTCGCAGTCCCATCCTCACAGCAGGGAGCGGGAAATGCAACTTCACGAGTCTGTTTCGTGTTTCATGGGCAATAAATAATGTTTCAGTCTTCCATTCCCTTATTTATAAGGATTTTTGGATTGCTTCATGCATTTATAAATTTGTTGTACAGAACCATGTCAGAATTCAATACTGTATAATAATTTAGTAAATATCTTTTATTTAAATCAATGTGTTTTTAATAATTTTTCACCTTAAAAAAGAATTGCTTTTTGTTTCACTTTCAGTATGGTAAGCTTGCTTTTCTGTGTGTACAGTACATAGGATTTAATGAAATTGTAAATCCATGAAGTATTGTGCTTTCATCATATTCTCTCCCACCACAGTTCAACCTCTTACTGTGGCGTAAGATGATGATGTGTTAATTTAGCCCCGAACCAAAATTTTGGGGGAACAGACAACATATGCGGAGAAGTGCTAAGGGATGCAGGTCCAATGAAGGAAGTGGGAGTCTCACAGGTCGACAGATACGAGTGCAATGGGTATATGCAGAATAAACTATAGTGAATCCAAGGCTCCTTCACAGCAAATTCAGAGTCCTTTTGCATCACATGCTATTCTGCCACGCTAACACTCATGACCCTGACACCACGAAGGACCAGTCACAGAACAGCAAGACGTGAGCTTTTTCAACAGTCATGCATACAGCATAAATTTCTATAGATGCTGCAAGAGCCACACTGACCTACTCACCCTAGAGCCACTGTTCACCTTATCGCACACCAGTGTTCTCACTGCCTCAGACGTCTCCCCTTTGCATGTGTATCCCACATCAGCCATCTTGTCGAAATTATGGCCAACTCTCAGCTTCTTCATCCGTGCTTCTAGCTTCTCCAAGAAAGCTTTGAAAATGGATTGCTGCACGTAGAGGTCCGTTAGTGCCCACGGAACCTACACCGCAGCCGAAAATGAGAGCACACATTAGGACACGAGAGAGAAATGTTTGGCAGGGACAATAATTTGCTCACGATCCCACTCCCCCCTCCTCGGCATTTCCCCTACCATCCCAAGAACCCCTGCTCACACAATGCTTTCACTCTATGCACCTCAGTTTCTCTAGGGACACCATTCACTGAGGAGGTGATTACTTTTTCAGTCCTTCTCAGACGCAACTAGGCGCCAAAGTCAAACAACTTCCACTCACTGAATACCACCCACTCATGTCTCTCATGAAGCAATTAACTTTTTCCAACACAAAAATAAACTTTGTGGTTTGGGAAATCAAAATTCCCAAAATAACCTATCACGGAACACATTAACCCCCTGATGTTAGAAGCCATGCCAGACGACGACAGGTCAATTCACTCATGCATTTTATTCTAGCATATTTGGGAAAGTTACCAAAAAAAATTAACTGATCAAAATTAAAGTTAATCTCTGTAAAAGTAACTACTGTCGGCACAAATTATGTGCACTCAAATTTGAATATGAATAACAAATTAACGGCTAGGCCTACAGAAAAACTAATCACACCATAATTTTTCTTTTTTCATTCTGTGTTATTGGATGGTAAACTTCAATGTTTAAAATGCTTTTTCATGTTTTTACAATGGTTTTAATGTAAAAAGTGCTGGTTTTTGACAGTGTTCGAGAAGGGCTGACTTCGATGACTCATAAATCAATAACAAGGAGTTTAATTGAAACCAAAGTATAAAGAATGTTAGGTATACATGTTTTTCATGGACACTGTAAGTTTCCAGTGTATAACAGGGGGGGCACCACAATCGTACTTGAGGGGGCAATCCTTCCACCCCTGTTCTGGCACCCCTGTGTTGTTCAATGTTTCCACCTTAGCTTCAAATTTGTTTTAACAAAATTGCTAAATTTGAATCAAGTATTACAGCATGGTCAAGAGTTGTGACCTTAATGGATGCTCATTAGAACTTTTAAATTCAAGTTGAAGGTGTTTGTCACCTGCCTCCAATGTTGCATCTTTACAGAGAAAACCCAGTTTCGTAAATTGACTAAATAACTTAAATGAATATTAGTAAATAATTTGAAACTAAAAGGACATCATGACAAAAGTACAATTCATATTCTATCAAAAGTCCCTTTTTCATTTTAGCATTTTGTATTGCTGTGACAACTGCCAAAGTGACGCTGCCCTCTGCGACTCGTAAAAAATAGTGCCATTTTCCATCCTCACTGCAGAAAAATGCCTCAAAAGTAATTATTAAGAAAAGTCTGTTACCAGCATTAAATGCAAGACTGAATACTCTGCATGCTGATATGCTTTGCATGAAAATCGCTTCTTCCATTTTTGAGATACAGTAAAACCCCTTGTTTATGCTTTGCTAGGGACTGCTAGAAAAAAGTGTACATTGCGGGAAAATGCAAATAGCAGGAAAAGGACAATGTTCAGTTTCACATGCATACTTTAACAATACGAAGTAAATATATACAGTAGAAGCTCGTCACAGTGAGTACGGCATATAGCTAGAAACTCGCATTAACGAGTGATTGGCAATGTACAGGCACTTCCAAAAAAAAGTTAACACTTCAGAGCCGAAAATTTTCGAAGTCCCGAGTTGACGGTGATTTGACAACGCTGCGTCACGGCTTCCCTCTGGCGGAGCCTCGAGAAGCTCTGACCGAAAACAAACCCCCTTCCCTGTTTAGCAGAAGGGATTACTGCACGGTCGGTCTTATTATGCCCTAAAGAAGGGGGCTATGGTGGGCACTCCATGGTCGTTTTTTCCGACTCGCGCTGAACGACATTTGAAGTCCTGTACATATTTCTACCGTCGCATAGTGGTCGGAAATCGGAAAAATCTGGACAAAATTCAAAAATAGCTTTCTTTGAAATATGACTTAATACTTCACACAAAAAAAGACTGCTAATTAAGGAATAATACATCATTTGACATGCTTTTCATCTATTAGCCAGATACAGGAGCTCAAACATGACCAAATTTCCCAATAAACACCTGAACTAATTTTTCTCCGAATGTCTTCCAAGTTAAGTTGATCGTGACGTTATGTGAGGAATTTGATTGAATAAATAATAGCATGATCTATTAACACAAGTATTTGCCTTTAAATTACCAAAGCTTCAAATATTTTTGAAGCATTTTAGCGCAATTCCGTTAAAAAAATGTCAGACGCTGTTCTCAGATAAAATGTTTACATAATATAGAGAATATCTAGCGTTTTATGGAGAGACCTGTCAAGTGACTTATATCAGAGCACTCGTTGAAGACTCATAAACACGAAATTGAAGAGAAAATAAAAATAAATCTATGACACCGAAAAATACATATGATTTTCCGATAGCGCGTCCGGGGCATGGCTCCGCGCGGCTTGGGCTGGAAGTGCCGTGACTCGCTTACTTTACTCAAGTGACATGGACCCAAGGCTTCCATTTCGTCGTTTTTCAGCTGCACTCATTGTCACTAACCTTCACTGATCTATGCTGATGAAATCGTGAGAATATTGAATCGTGCGACGGGATAAGATTACGCGGAATCACTTTATTTTTCTTCGCGTGCGCTTCGGGAACATACTTCTTATTCACGCCCTTGAAAAGAGTGTAGTCTTTCTAGGGCCCATGTAACATTCTAGAAATACACTGGTTTCTCTTTTGAATTCCTTTTGCCCCCTTCATTTTATTCACGCGGTAAGAGATGCACCGACGATTTCAGAGCCTTGGTCTTCGTTTTCCCAGCCACCTTTTCCCCTTTCCTCAGAGGAGATCTGAATGCCACATGGGGGGAGCGGCATGTTCCCTCTGACTCAGTTCAGTCCCTGTACTGAGACAATGGGGATGGGGAGGACCGGTCTCCGTGAGGAATAATTTTCCACTGCCCAAAAACCTTACTCCATACGTTTTATTGCACCCACGACCCCTTCCATGCGGTATGCCTTGGGTCTACCTCCTCCGAGTTTATGCCCTTGCAGCCCAGTGCCTATTCATAAGGGGTGATCCGGAAGCAGGTAAAACATCGCAGACGTCTGCCCATCCACTCCTCCACCTGAGCGCTTTTAGGTTTGTTTCTACTCACATTACCGGGCGAATATTTCAAAAGCATTTACATGCCCAAAAGTGAACACGTTTATCAACATGGTTTCATGATTTAGGTTTGATAGTCTCTTATTAATTTCATATGTGATGCCAAGGAAGTAACAATTCATTCACAAAAATGAATTAATTCCGTCCATTAAAGAAATATATCCAAAGCTTTTGGCGGTATTGTTTAGCATGTAATATGGTCGAATAATGGATCACCTTTCCATCAGAAGGAAATATAGGAACAGCTTATCAATATGCAATTACTATTCTCAGTTGCGATATAGGTCCTTAAGGAAATTTACTAATTGCCGTCCACCCACTTCGCAATCCGAGCAATTGGCCCCTCGAGAGGAGATCACCGTATGGCGGCCGGGTGCCCGCGCGTAACGTGTGCAAACCCTTTCTGAGAGGGAATTCCCAGCTAGCCATGCTTCCTCGCCGCCCCTCCCTTTCGGTAGGAGGAGAATAGTGGGTGGCGATCCTTCAGCAGGGTTAGGAGGACACGCAGCTCAACGCCGCGGTCGGGAATAAGGGTGAGGCGGGAGTCGGGGGTATTTTGCGACCACCTGCAGGTGTCCTATAAACAATGGGTATTCGGGAATATTCGTATGTTGTCACAGTCCTCATCCTTTTGAAGAACGGAAAAAGGCATTGAATAACCAATTAGAGCGTAACATTAGTTACAGTTTGACCAACGGAAATGTCTTCACATGCTTACGGAGCTCTTGCAATCAGTTAAATCTCATACGAATAATTATTTAGTTGTGGTCTCATGCACGCGCAATTAGCTGTATTAGGACCTGAAACCTTTAGTGATCATAAAATAGTTAATGTGAAATTTATTGTAGGCGTTGAAAGACATTATCAACCAAGGAAGAGGATATACGTATTTGGCAAGGCCCATTACGACGGTATGAAAAAGGAATTAAGGGAATCGTTTAATATATTTAGCGAACAAAGCAAAGGATTCGATACAGAGGATTCGGGGAGAGAATTTCTTGAGGACACCCTTAAAGCAGTTAATGAATACATACCAAGGAAATTCATTAGTGATAATACAGAGCCAAGGTGGTATAATGCGGAGGTTAGGAAATCACTAAAACGACAAAGGGTATGCCACGCTAGGATGAAAAATGCAGGACGGGGTCTATCGGTAGAGGAAACAAATGAGTTAGTTCAAAACTATAAAAAAAATCGAAAGCATTAGCAAGGAAATCATGTCGACAAGCGTTATAACATTTCAAGAGCAAGATGTTAGGAGAATATTTAGATAGCAATCCTAAAGCGTTTTGGTCATATGTGAGAGAGATTCGGGCAAATAGGTCCACAGTGCACACACTTAAAAACGATAAAGGAATTAGAGTCACCAGCAGTGTAGAAAAAGCCAATTCTTTAAACACCTTCTTCCAAAGGGTTAGATTAGACATTAGACCAGATTTTAGGGAAACGACTGCGTGGTCAGTAACAGATTTGTATTGGCATAATACAAATAATAATCTCATGGGCATTATTATTATTCAAATTAGGACTCCTAAACTATAAATGCTAAATGGTTTTTTCTACGACGATGGTGGCGAGCATAGATATATGTTCGGGACTTCAGACGTCGTGCAGCTCGCGTCGAAGAAAATGACAATCTCGGGACACAGGACCGACCCACATTAGTCGGAAATCGAAAAAAGCTGGACAAAAACCTAAAATAACTTTTTTTTAGATATACACTTGAAACTTCACACATATTCTTAGAAAAGTTTGCTACTTAAGGAATAATGCATCATTTGTCATGGTTCTCATCCGTTAGTGAGAGACAATGGGGATCAAACATCACGAAGTTTAAAAAAATCCTGTAATAATATTTATCCTAATATCTTACAAGTTGATGATGACGATGTGGGAGGAATTTGATCAAATAAAAATAGCATGATCTATTATTAGCACAATGCTTTGCTTTTAATTGCCTGAGCTACAAATATATTTGAATCGTTTATTTGCTATTCCATTACTTAATGGCGGACACTGTTCTCAGACAAAACTTTTACATCAAGCAGAGTATATCTAACGTTTTAGGGAGACACTTGTCAAGTAACTTATATCTGAGCAGTCTTTGAAAACTCATTTTCACGAAAGTGAAGAGAAATTAAAAGTAAGTTTGCGACACCCTAAAATACATATGATTTTCCACCGCGCGTTTGGGGTTTGGCTCCACGCGTCGGGGGAATTGACGTGACTCGCTTACATTGCTGAAGTGACATGGTCCCTAAGGCTTTTAATTCGTTGTTTTTGAGCTGTAACCATTGTCAGTAACCTCCATCACTCTTATTTGATGAAATCGCGAGAATCTTGAGCCGTGCGATGGGATAGATTACGCGGAATAGAGTTATTTTTCTTTGCGTCCGCTCCGGGAACATACTTCTTATTCAAGCCCTTGAAAAGAGTGAAGTCTTTCTAGGGCCCATGTGAACTAGATATATTCTAGCTTTTATAAGTAATGGAATAGCAATGAAACGATTAAAAAAGTATTTGTAGCTCAGCAATTTAAAGGCAAAGCATTGTGTTAATAGGCAAATGATGCAGGTGTTTATTTGGAAATTTGGTTATGTTTGAGCCCCTGTATCTGACTAACAGATACGAATCATGTCAAATGATGCATTACTCCTTAATTAGCAATCTTTCCTGAGTATTTATGAGACGTTTCAAGTCTATATCTCAAAGAAAGCCATTTTCAAAATTTGTCCAGTTTTTTTCGCGACGTAGCTTTTTTGGCGAGCGTAGAGATGTGTTCAGGACTTCGTCGGGAGTGAGTCGGAATGAACGACCATGGAGTGCCCACAATAGCCCCCTGCTTTAGGGCATAATAAGACCGACCGTGCAGTAATCCCTTCTGCTAAACAGGGAAAGGCGAGGACGGGGGAGGAGGGAAGGGGGTTTGTTTTCGGTTAGAACTTCGCGAGGCTCCGCCAGAGGGAAGCCGTGACGCAGCGTTGTCAAATCACCGTCAACTCGGGACTTGGAAAATTTTCGGCTCTGAAGTGTTAACTTTTTTTTGGAAGTGCCTATACCATCGAACGGCCCATGATTAGGGACATGACATTTTCGCGAAACGTTTTTTGCGACAGGTTTCACGAAATAAGCGACTTTAGGGTTTAATCACGAAATTAACCGTGTCTTCTTTGAAACGTGATTTTTTTAACAAAATTTGAGATATTATGCAAATGCCGAATTTTTGTAGCATGAAATATTTTCTTTAGTGATGGCCGGATCGGGTCTTTCATTTTTCTCGGATCCGGATCGTAGATTTTAAATTTTCGCGGCTTAGCGATCGAAGTGCCCCGTGAATGGAATGTAGGTGCGGTAGATACTGACAAGAAGAGGATGCGTAACTAAGGTCACGTAATTAGATGAAAACATTCCCGTGCTACTAGAAGCAAAATATAGAAATATGACTTTTTCCCCCATTGCCCCGGTATCGCGGGGGGGAAATACGTAGTATGTCATGCGGGTAGCCTACATTCGCCAGGATCAGGTGGACAACGAGAGCTAGTGTACTTTGCGAAGTTCGATCCCAATCGCAGTTTAATTTTTTCTTTCAGTCACTGCATCGAAAATGTTATCATATTCAATTTCAAACCCTTACATCTGAATACTCACTTTATTATACTTTGTTGTTTAAATTAGATTTACAAATGTACCACTCATAAATTAAGGATGGTCGGGTCGGATCCAAAGATCCACGGGTCTTTCATTTCATTCGCTACTGAAATCGTATCCAGGGACAGTAAACATTCAGATCCGGATCGGAGATTTTAACATCTAGCGGCCTCGTGATCGATGCGCCCCACGAATGGAATGTACGTATGGTAGATACCAACAAGGAGAGGTTAAGTAACTCGGGTCACGAAAAGTAAACAAAATGTAAAACGAAAAATTTTTTCCGTGCCACAAACGAGGAAAACAAAATAAAAAATATTCGTCTTGACCTTTTTCTCCATAGGCCCGGATGTGCGAGAAAAAAAATAAAGCTGAATGTCATGCGGGTCGCCTACATTTGCCATATTCCTGTGAACCTATGATAGCGTAGTTGTTAAAAATGAGGGCTAGTGTACTGCCAGTTGTGAGTTCGATCCTTAACACTGCCTAGGAATACAGCCGTGCTGTATTCCTAGGGTAATGCTAGTAGGCAGTTAAAAAAAGTAAGTTATCAGAAATTTCATGCCAAATTAGAAGTCAAAAAAATAATTAAATTTGGCAAAAGGAATTGATTGGAAAAAATTTATATTACAGAATTAAATCGTGGAATCATTACATTAACTTTACCATGTATTTTTGAGTGACGCATTCGTAAATCTAGTTGAAGCGATAGAAGTACAAAAAAGTCAGTATCCACACACAAAGGCTGGAAATGAAGGATGATAAAGTTTTTATTCAATGGTTGAAAGAAAAATTTTAACCAGCGTAAGAATCGAACTTCATTACCTGCAGTCCACTACTCCACTCTGTTATTGTCGGCTTACCCGAGTTTGGAGAATGCAGGCTCCCCACATGTCATTCTACTTTTATTTATATATTTATTTAAATCTAGGATTATAAAAGGAATGAAATTCAGAATTGAGTATCTGAAACTAAGGATCCGAAATTGACATTAAGATCCGAAACCCAGGCAAGGATCTGAATCCGACAAAAAACTACTGGCACTGGTGTTGCTGGTAACTTTGTTAACGGTCGTATTCAATGTGACACAAAAAGTCGGCGGAATGCACAATTTGCTCCCGGTTACATTAGCTTTTGGTTAGTTTGGTTGGTTATTTAGGGGAGGCGACCAACAGCTGAGGTCATTTGCGCCATATAGGATAGGTGGGTAATTGGGTAAGGTAGGAATTTTTAGGGAACGGAGGAAGGGTGGAGAGAAACCCGGCATCGGCATTAGCCTACTCTTAACGAAAGGCGCCAAGGGGACCACGGCTTAACATCCCATCCGACGGACAGAGTACTGTACTTGAAATGCCCTCCACTAAGCACTCAAGTGGGGACCGGTTTTCCACTGAAAAATCCGCCACTAGCGGGAATCGAACCCAGGCCCTTGGGATGGGAGGCCGGTTACATTAGCAGCCCAGTTTGTTATGATAAAAGTAAAGACAAGGTTGCAATTTTTTCATACATGGCACTCGAAATGTAACTTCTGGAGTGCTGAAATTATTCAGCTAGTTCTGGGTGGGACTTACAATTGCAAAACCTAACAATTGAAAACCTGGAAATAATGTTATTGTTATATCTTTCAATGTGAATTTAACTTCATAAAATCAAAATATTGCTAGAGTGAAATGGAATTTCATTTATATTTGATTTGAATTGAAAATTGGTGTAAAATTTGCATAGTCTTTGGAAAGGACAGAACTTCATATGCTACTTCAGACAATATTTTTATTAATTACAGATAGTCACAAGTTACCGATGTATTCTTGTTATTAAGCACCGAAATCTGCTAATTTTAATTACCATTATCTCATTAATTTGCCTTTAAATTAATTTTGCCTACTGCGTTTTTTATGCTGCATAGGGTAGCCTTAACTTCTGTATTGGATCTCAAAGGCCCGCCGCAAGAAGAACGCAGCCGAGGCAGAGGCCTCCGCCGCCGAGGTGGAGGACAGGAATAGGCGTGCGTGCAAGAAGGACGTAGCCGAGGCGAGGAATAGGCATCTCTTTCCCGTTTGCCGTTTAGCGTTTTCACAGGAATTTGATAATATTAAATGTAAGGGATGACTACCACATATATATTAAAAACATATCTACTTCTACACGATACCCTGCAAGCCACCTCGAGGGTGTGTGGCAGGGGGTGAAGATCACCAAGCATGCACTACTAACATGCAAACTAGCAACTATAGGGTCTCATGCCACTAGGTTTTTAGTATACATATTATTTAAGGGATTAATACATGCATCATGCACTACAGACTACTCTACCAATATTTACCCTACCTATCCCTTTGCTATGCCACCTATTCTGTTCTCTTCTAGTACGGGGGAATAATGCCATTTTGAATCTATCAGTACGACAATCTATCTCTCTAATCTTATTTATCTGGTCGAATCTAGCATGATACGCTGGTGTCTTTAATATGTGGCTAACATCTTCAGTAAATCTATCCGATTGAAATTTCTCCAATAGATTTAATCTGAACTTTAACCTACGCTCTGATAATGATTCCCACCCTAATTCTTGTATTAATTCTGATACACTACTCAACCTATCGTAACACCTTTTGACGATCCTAGCTGCTCTACGCTGCACACTGTCTAGTTCTCTGATCAAACCTAATTCATTAGGATCCAATACACTGGCTGCATACTGAAGGTGGGGCCTAACTAGTGAAAAGTAACATCGCTCTTTTGTCTTCTCATCATTTTTCCCAAGTACTCTTTTTATAAATCCTAGCTTTCTCTTCACTCGGCCGCATATTTCCCGGATGTGTCTTCCCCCAAAATTTATCTTTAGTGATTGTTACAACTAAATATCTTATGCTATCAACGTTTTCGATCTTCGTGATACTAATTTTATATGATCGCTCTGTCGAATTATTCCTCCCCCAAAAATTGATAGCTACACAGTTTTTAAGGTTAAGTTCTAACTGCCATTTGTCGCACTACTCTTGAATTGAATCTAAATCGGTACGGTAAATATGTCCTATCGGAGAGTAGCAATGAATAGCATTGGTAGCTGCATGTTGGTATGAGTACTTAAAGCTAACCCTACTAACAGAATGTTTTTGCCTGTTTGCTTTGCAATTTCTATCTTTTTTAAATAGCGTAGTTATGACTACTATATTAATACTATTCCTATTTTATGCATGATATGTAGTGCATGTTTGGTGAGAAATCACCCCCTGCCACACACCCTTGTGGTGGCTTGCAGGGTATTATGTAGATGTAGATGTAAATCCTTGCTAAGCGATTTCCTGTCCTCTTCTTTTGATATACCCCTATACACTACCGTATCGTCTGCAAAAAGTCTAAGCTTACTACCAACTACGGTACCCAAATCGTTTATGTATAAAAGAAACAGAAGCGGACCTACTACGCTACCCTGGGGAACTCCCGATGTGACTTTGATTGTGTCCGACATGATACCATCTATGAAAACCCTCTGCTCTCGTCCACTTAAGAATTCTTTTACCCAGCATACGACGTCTTTATTTATACCAAAACTCTCTAACTTCAAGATTAATTTATCATGAGGAACTTCATCGAAAGCCTTTTTAAAATATAAAAATATCGCATCAACTTCAGTACTGTTTTCGCCGAGGACTAAAATATCGTGTACGAATAAAGCTAATTGTTTCTCGCAAGATCTACCTTTCCGGAACCCATGTTGGCTGTTTATGAGTAATCCCTGACTATCCAAATGACCCATGATCGAACTGACTACAATGTGCTCAAATATCTTACAAGAGATTGACGTGAGTGAAATCGGTCTGTATTTACTAGGTTCTTCCCTATCACCGCTTTTAAAAATAGGTGTACTATTAGCTACTTTCCAATCCTTGGGTACTGTGTGGTTCTTTATAATGTTTTATTGAATATTATTTCTAGATAGGGGGCTATTTCAGAAGCTAATGTTTTATATACTCTGGAAGGAATTTGTTCGGGACCTTGTGATTTGTTTTTACTAATGCTTTTTAACTGCTGCTCTATTCCTCGACATGAAATTTTTATTTCGGGCATTTGCTTACTGAAAGTGTTCAGCGGTGGTTCCACAGCGTTGTGTGACGATGAGTTGAATACGCTTTGGAAGAAGGTGTTTCAAGTATTGGCTTTGTCTACATTGCTGATGACTGTAATTCCTTTATCGGTTTTAAGTGTGTGCACTGTGGACCTATTTCCCTGAAGCTCTCTCATATATGACCAAAACGCTTTAGGATTGCTATCAAAATATTCTCCTAACATCTTGCTCTTGAAATGTGATAACGCTTGCCGACTTGATTTCCTTGCTAATGCTCTCGATTTTTTATATTTTTGAACTAACTCATTTTTTTCCTCTACCGATAGATCCCGTCCTGCGTTTTCCATCCTAGCGTGGCATTTATGCGTTATGTAGCGTTTATGTTCCTTATAATTATAGCAAATTTTAGTAACAAAAATATGTGTTCAAGCAGCCTTCATAAACTTCCCAAACGACATTTTCGAAAGAGGAATTTTGGTCCCTTCATTCCGAGAAACTTGGTGGTCTTCATATTTTGAAAAGCTAATTAAGGAACGCAAACCAAGTTGCCCTAGTACCCCAGGATATCCACATTGGCGTGTGAAAGGGCAAGGAAACTAATGCGAAATCGCTACGGGTGGGAGTTGGAAAGAAGTAATCTTTCCAGAGCTCCGTTTTGGGAATACCAACTCAGATAGCCTTGAAATATTTCAACAATGGGCAATGGTATCTGCTCTTTTTGCTTGAAGGATACTTACTAGGAAATGGAGAGGCACTTTCATGTACCGTGGATATAGCGGAAAATATTCAAATAGCGAATATTTAAAGGGTCCATTTAGGTGCTGGACACCTTTAATATATTGCTCTATTTATATTTTATATTATTAAACTGCTATGGGAATATCCATTTCAAAACCGTTAATGCCCATGGAAGTCATTACTCGATTTTACTGCGGGAGTGATCAAGCATCTGGGGTGCAGTCAGGGGATCGATTGGGCCTGAATTATTTCATGGAATACAACTTGATCAAGTAATCCCACAATTAGGGTTTCTGTTTTACCGTAAAGCTGCAATAAATGAATGAAACAATAAAGTAAAGATGTATATTGTTGAAAGTTCAAATATGCCAGAAGAAGAACACTCGCGGCCACCAAATCGACGAGACGCTCCTCGACCGCTAGCCACCCGCTCACCTCACGGAGAGCAGCTTCATAAATGAACGTCAATTTCTCGAAAGCTATTGCGAGTATCAGGCTAAAACTTTCGCAAAAACTAATTCATATCTTTATTAACAAATCACTCACAGACACCATGCAAGTTTTTCCCTTAGAACGGAACTTATCAGCACACTGAAAATTCCATCTCCCCGAGCACGAAATTCCTGACGCGCTTGGCCAATTTTAAAATTTTTTTAATTCTGAGCATTACCACAGATTTTTAAAGAACATATTCGTCATAAGAAGGCTTTGATACTTCACAGCAAAAAAATTCAAAGCTCTAAGATGGAGATGAAGGGAGTTATGGCAATTTTGATTTAAAAAATTCTACTCATTTGAAAAACCGGCTTTTTCGGTTTTTTTGAGTTTACTATAGGACCTTCTGCAATAATGAGAAAATATTTTTACAGAAAAACGAGTAACATTCCGCTATTCTAAAAATACTTTTATTTTAGAATTTTTATCAACTTTAAATTTTGTATATCGGCGATCCTGGCCCGCAGACGCGACAGAGGCCGCAGGAAACTGTGTCCCGACCACAAAGTGACAGAGGTCTGGCAGAGGACTTTCTCTTCTCTGCCTATGCTGGGTTCAACTTGCGCACTCCCATTGAAAACACCGTGTTACAAGTAACGCGCAGTGCCACCTCTGTCTCGGCTGCGTTCTTCTTGCGGCGGGCCAAATGTATGTACTATTACCTGTTTGTTCACATTGGTATGAAATCTTTATTAATAATATTTTTTAAAAAACCCTTCCTTTAAGACTCCTTTTTCCCAACATTAAACACAGCTTTCACCTTTTTAAAACGATTTTATTTACCGTATTTGTCATTTTTAAACACCTCTTTTGATGATTTTTATTTACCATTTTTCGGTGTCCCTACCCATGATTAATGTGTAAAAGAAATCGGATGTAGCAAGGCCAAGAAGCTCCTGCCACAGTACACACTCGGTATTACAAGCGATATTTCTTGAGGGTGATCACTGCAAAGTACAAATTAACGCATGGTATTTCTCTTTAGTGGCATTATATTAGTCAACTACAACTTAGAATACAACATTTGTGCCATCTCTACATTACTCTAAGTCCAATCAAGACCACTCACTCACGATTTACAGCAGGCCCTGGCGTACCTTGTGCACGCCCATACTTTTTAGTTGTTCTTTTGTTCAGTCAAGTTCACATAGGAGCAGAATGGGCGAAGTTGGACAAGCTGAAAAGCATCTAGCCAATCACACGACAGCGGAGAGCGGTGGTGTGCATAAGGGGTGGAGTTCAACCCACCTGCCTTTGTCTGCCAGTGCGGGAGCAGCTGATGGACGAGGAGTTGATTAACTCGGTGAGAAACGAAGGTGAACACTAAATTAGTTCCCTTTCGGAAGAACAAACAGTGCCGATGCCTACTAGAACTAATGCACAGCAGGCTCTTAGAAAAATTAGCGCCGTTTACTGGGCCAGTACTGCTTCCACTGACAACTTTAGCAAATTTAGTGAAGTGGAAGGGTTTGTGCTTTTGGCAACTGCCAGAAGATTGATGAATGAATCAAATAGATGAAGAATCTCTTCAAAATCAAAGGATTTCGGCCTGAACATGATAGAACTTGGGATCGTAAAAAGGACCTTGGTCAATCACCCCCGTTTGTGCCATGCATGAACACCCAGATTCAGAGAGGGTTATTTCCGATATCCATTAACGTAAGTTAATAATGTTTGAACAATGAATTTTTCATTCATGGATGAATACACGCAGGTATATGAATCTTGTACAGAGTCCTGCGGATTGAAGTTTTCGATTACTAAGAAATAATATTTGATCAAAAATTTACCATATATAAGCTGTGACTAAGAACTTTGCAATTAATGTGGTAATTAATAATGTTAAATAGGAAAATAAAATAATGGGATAGTAAAACTTATCATCCATTACGTCGTTATTAGGATGCCTAGTATTCATTGCAAAATTTACATCACCCGCGAGTTTGAAGACCAATATCTCAATGATGGCTCATGCGATTTTGAAGTAAAGTGCATCAAATAAAAACTTGTTTATTTCTATGTTAACTGGTGATATTTAAATATTTTTACATTTTTTATTTACTGAGGTATGAGTTTAAGAACACATTTTTAGCAATTTTTTGGGTATCAGATGGATCTATCGAATTTGGGGCATCACAAGAACAACGTGAATCGAGATATCAAACTTTCCTTTTCACATGTTGTAGCTAAGGGCATTGTTAATAGGCATACGAAGTTTGATACTATTAAGTTCATCAGTATTTTTGCTATTGATGTGGTTATCAGACTGCGTCACTTTTCGTACCCCAGGCTTTCCGTTCTGAAAATCACCGTTTGGACCTTTATCTAGCTCTTGAGTTCGTTAATATAAATCCCCTTATGAAATCTTAATCGAATTCATCGGTTATTTGATATTGATTTATATTTATTTTTGCTATAAAAGCATGCTCAACTACCCAGAGCATGGCTGAAAGAGAAAGTAAGGGTACACGAGGAGTGTACTGCAAGCAGTTAGCATACCGCAGTGAATCAGTCACGAGGACTCGATAATTGTGTCGTTTTTAAGAATGCTACTTAAGGGCATTAGTTTAAGAACTGTTTGGAAACATACCGTCGCTTTGCCTCCTTGCGCAAAGTTTTTGGAGATGGAGTTGAGGATAATTTAAATTGCTATTTGTTTCTTTCGGCGAGAAGCCGAGAAATGTGGGGACAAAAGATATCCCACTTATCACTGATTTTATTATCGCTGATTTATTGAGTACTGCAACTTAAAAACTTTTATTCAAGCATGTATCATAGCCAAGGATATTTTGCCTGTGTATACTAGAGAAATTTCCTCACATTGTGTTTGGAGAGCGTGGTACCATATCTTACAACTTAGCAACCTCGAGCAGCTTACCTCTCCGCCGAAAGTCCTGTCGCATGGAGCTTGCTCTCCGAAATAAATATATATAAGTTGAAAACATATCTAATTCTCTCAAGTTGTTAAGCCATTTTAAACGTGCTTAGTTTTCAAAGACAAAGAAACCTGTACAATTGAAATGTATTTCCAACTTCTGCAAGCTGAGATAGCACATGTTTATAAAATTTATGCAACGTAAATGTTAACTGAGTAATCTATTTTAAACTTTGTTTAATCAAAGATAAACACATGTTCCATATATTATACGAAGAAAAGAGAAGTGGCTTTTCTTGTTTTTCTTCAAATGGGCATCAAGTAGAACTTGTTTCCCAGAACTTGAAAAAATCCTGCCTTTTTAACTGTCACGGTCAGAAAATTAGCTGATATAACCAACTTCAAAATATATTTTGGACATTAATAAGCATAGAAATAAACAGGATTTAGTTCGATATACTTTATTTTAAAATAGCAATAGCCATTTTTGAGATATTGGCCTTCAAACTCGGGGGGATGGAATTGTACAATGGACATTAGGTGTATTGAGCTCTCCAATATATATCCCCACCCCCCAAGACTTTTCCTGCAACAATTTCGGCCAAAAATGGGAGGACTATACTTGGAGGAATACTCTCTAATAAGGTAATTCCCTTCTTTGTAAAGCATAAGGTGACAAACTGCACACCACACCAAGAACACATTAAGAAACAATGGGGAACATGCACTATTTTTTATAACTCTTTGAATGTGAAGTTTATTAGCTAAAATGTGCTTGGCAAAGATTTCACTGAAGAATTAAGTTCTGTTACAAAGATATTACTCTGAAAATTGTACCTTTTTGGCAGCTTAAAAACATGACGTCATTGCATGATGTCACGGCACGGTATCACTATGGGCGTTGTTTATTTTTTTTATGCACGGAGGTATGCTGTTAAATGAATACTTGGCAAAAACGTATGTAATTATCTCATTGGTTTAATGCAATTAACAATTGTATTATGATTTTTTATATAAGTAGTATGGATTGTAACGAGCAGATCATCCATAAATTAGGGATGTGCGAGTAGCACTTTTTGACCTCGAGTCGAGTTGTAAAGTACTCGCGAGTATCGAGTCGAGTCGAGTTTGTACATTATTGTACATGAGTGAAGAGACCCAGTTCTTACTTAATTCATCGCAATTGAAGTTATCCAGCAATCTGACTATCAAATGGCAGGTCTACCTACCTAATGCATAGTTATAAACAGTCAAATTAATATGGCATGTAGCGCAGGCCAAAAGACATAATGGAAATTTCCCGGTAGCTCTCGAAATAAGAAAATAACCTTCATTCTTAGGATTACTCAAAAATGTGTAAATTAGCTTGCAGTACGGTACCTAGAGTGTACTTAGGCATAATATGAGGCCTATATGAGTGACATGCCCTATTAACTTTAAAGTAAGCCAGGAGGCAAAATATTTTTTCTTAAGGAATACATAAGCCTAATTAGAAGAGCAAATTTCTTGTATTTCGCATTCCTAAGTATTACTTTTCAGAGCTAAACGCTTTCTCAGTGATGTTGTGTATGCCGGGGTTAGTCCAACAGTACAGTGAATTTCATACAATATGCCTTATTTGTGCAGTAAATATTTGATAAGCTCGCGCCCCAAATTTATGATTGGCCGTTAATTACATAGTTAGTTTTTTAACATATACTTTTCTTCCTCTTCCAATTAATGGCACCATCTCTTCAAAATCGGTGATTTCTGCCTAAACAAGATAAAACTTAGATTCATAAAAATGACCTGTGTCAATCACCCCCATTTGCACGATGCAATATCAGCACGGGTTATTTCCAATATCCATTAATGCAAGTTAATAATGTTTGAACAATAAATTTTCATTCACGGATGAATGTGAGCATGTATATGAATTTTGTATAGAGTCCTGTGGATTAAAGTTTTCGATTTCTAAGGAAATATATTTTAACAAAAAATTATTATAGATAATTATCTATAGAAATTTATAATTATCTATCTTAAGATATGACTAGGAACTTGAAATTAATGATGTAATTAATAATCCTAAATAGGAAATAAAAAAATGGAATAGTAAAATTTATAAGTTTTATACGATACCTATATCATTCGTAATGCCCTTATAATGGGATGCCTACCATCCGTCACAAAATTTCCTTCACCCGTGAGTTTGAAGACCAATATCTCCAAGATGGCTAAAGCGATTCTAAAATAAAGTATATCAAATTAAAGCTTGTTTATTTCTACGTTTACTGGTAGTATTAAAATATTTTTACAATTTTTTTTACTGAAGTACGTGTTTAAGAACGGATTTTTAGCGAATTTTTTTTGATACCGGATGGATCCATCGAATTCGCGCATCGTAAGAACAACACAGATCGAGATATCAAACTTCCTTTTCACATATTGTAGCTAAGGGCTTTGTTAATAGTTATACGAAGTTTCATACTATTACGTTCATCAATATTTTTGTTAGGGATGGGTCGGTTCGGTTCTTCGGTTCTCGGTTCCACCGGTTCTTGATCTTAGAACCGGAACCGAGGCCAAAATTAATCGGTACCGAAATAATTGGCGCAAAAACCAGTTTGAAACCTACTCACACTCCGAAAGTGGAGGCTTCACATTAAAACCTGGTGAAATAGTGTACTTAGATGCTTCAAAGTCGCGAATTATTCTAATTCAGTCTCTGAAAATGATTATTGATTACCTTATCTTACCATTGAGCAATGCAAAGTAAGTGGTAAATTAAGAACCGGAACCGAGAATCGGAACCGAGAACCGAAGTTAAGAACCGAACCGGAACCGACCCATCCCTAATTTTTGTTATTGATGAATTTGTCAGACTGCGTTATTTTCCGTCCCGCACGCTTTCCGTTCCGGAAATCACCGTTTGGACCTTTCTCCTGCTCTCGAGTCATTAATATGAATCCACTTATGAAATCTCAGTAGAATTCGTTGATTATTTGATATCGATATGTATTTATTTTTGGCTATAAAAGCACGCTCAAATGTCCAGAGCATGCCTGGAAAGGTAACGCGCGCGTGGAATCATTTGCTGCAAGCAGATCGCCTATCGCTGTGAATGAGTCATGAGGACTCGACAATAGCGGAAAAAAGTATCGCCTTTAAGAATGCAAGTCAGTCTCATTTTAAGAACTGACGGTATCTTTGGAAGCATACCGTCACTATGCCTCCTCGCGCAAAGATTTTGGAGACGGAGTTGAAGATAATTTAAAATGCAATTTGTTTCTTTCGTCGAGAAGCCGAGAAATGTGGGGACAAAAGCTCTTATCGCTGATTTTATTTTGGTGAATACTGCAACGTATAAACTTTTATTCAAGCATAGGCAAGGATATTTTTCCTGTGCATACTAGAGAAATTTTCTCGCGTGGTGTATGGTGCGCGCGGTACCTACGGTAGCTTACAACTTGACAACCTCGAGCAGCTTATCTCTCCTGGCCATAAGTCCTGTCGCGTGGAGCTCGCTTTCCGAAATAAATATGTACACGTTGAAAGCATTGTTGTTAAGTCATTTTACACGTTCTTAGTTTTCAAACACGAAGAATACCATCAAATCGAATTAAATTTCCGACTTCCGCATGCTGAGATAGCGCATTTAAAAATATTATTCGTTACGTAATTAGTAACTGGGTAATCTATTTAAACTTTATTTAGTCTAAGATAAATCTTCGCATAAGATATGTTCCATATCTTATGCGAAGAAAAGAGAAGTGGCTTTTCATGTGTATCTTCAAGTGGGCGTCAAACTTGCTTCCCGCGACTTGAATAATATCCAGCATTTTTATCTGTCTCAGTCGAAAAATTAATTAATATAACAAGCTAAAAATATATTTTTGACATTATTAAACGTATAAATAAACAAGATTTAGTTCGATATACTTCATTTTATAATTGAACTACTCATTTTTGTGATCTAAACCTTCAAACTCAGGGGATGGAATTTTACAACGGACATTAGGTGCTTTGAGCTCGAATATGGTCCCCCACCCCAGACTTTTTCCGCGAATATTTCGGCCAAAAAGGGGGGGCTAGCTATATTCGGAGGAATGAGGTACATATGCGGCTTCATGGACCGTGTAACCACCGATTCATCCATTCGTTCACGCAAACTTACATGAATCCGTTCACGTAAACGTACATGAAACCATTCACGCAAATGTAAATGAACGTACGTAAGTACATGTTCGTACGTGTTATCTACCGTGTAACCAGAGATTTGCTCGATTTTGATGATAGCGCTTCCTGTCGGCAGATTTCTGAACGTATTGACCTTGGCGGCTCCGTCGACAAAAACTACTCGACTCGACTTTCGTAAAAATACTCGAGTGCTCGAGTTGAGTACCAACTACTCGACTCGACTCGAATTTTCGAGTACTCGCACATCCCTACCATAAATTATATAATGCCTACATAGTGCCCAAGAATTTCAGCTACGTTTATGCAATCGTTCATTTTTTTTTAGAAGAACGCCACCATAATTGAGTCAACCAAAGAAAATTGTCGGAATGTGCTTTTTTCATTCATGGTTTCATTCGAGAAGCGGCTAAAAACCTCAAAACAATATATTCGCTTCATTTTCTTTTAAAAATAAATGTCTGCCTCTGTGGCAATATGGAACCTATACCGTGCAGTGACGTCAGAAGGCGTCTCAGGTCACGTGACTTTCGTCAATTTCTGGGAACATTTTAATAACATTTAATAATCTTTGTGTTTGGCATAGAAAATGTTGGCTTAGGCATTTAAATTGGTGAGAAAATTTCGCATCAATTACATCATGAATCTTCAAGAAATATACTTGATGCATATTCCCCATTGATGAGCGACACACACCTGTCCTTGGTTATACCAAGCAGACTCGACGGCCGCCTCACACGCAGAATCCAAATCAGCTGACTCCAGGACAATCATTGAAGTTCTGCCACTCAGCACTGGAGTTAGAGGAGTAACAATTAATGCAATGTTCCTTAGGATACAAAAGATCATGCAAAAATTAAGTGGACATGAAAGTTTCAAGGTTCAATGCACAAATTTAAATCACCATCGAGGTTTAACTTTGAGCTTTAACAAAACATTTCATGATTTAGAGATTTTGAGACACTCAAGCTAGAAGGAAAATGGATTTCCCATGCTGCAATGGGAAAAACTCCTAACACTCCATATCCACTTTCTATTTCCCAGCAATCAAATTATGCAGTAATAAAGCAATGTTTCTGACTATGTCTGCGTAAGAAGTTCTCGGCATATAACAAATCCCATGGATACCTTCGATCTAATATTGTGAGTAAAAAAGTCAACATACAGTAATTCTCCTTATTTACACTTGAAAAAAGTGTAAACTGCAGAAAAATGCAAATAGTAGGAAAAGTAGAATTTTCAGTTTTACATGCATATTCACACAATATTGAGTGAAGATAAAAATAAAAAAACAGATAAACTGAATTATAGCAGATTTATTAATTATTTCTTAAGGTATATAGCTGCCCTGATTTATTTTTGTTCTGTATATTTTACCAATTTTTCAACCGACTAGTGCACTCTCTCAAATCCATAACTTAATATATTGTGCAATGCCTTTTCTCTTGTGACAACGCCATTCACAGTGAAATTTGACGATCTAGAACTTAAAAACCACCTTTAAAATTGGTAATACTCATATCAAGATTTCTTGACATTTTCTCAATTTCGACATATGTCTGCACTAGTCAGCATGTTTCTGAATCACATCCTGATTTTCCATAATTGTATCCATCGTAGAGATTGGTAATCTTATATGTTTCACCACATCAGTGCAAGTTGCATCTTGAGAATACACTTGATCCACAGGTTTTACTTATGCCAGAGTTGCAAATATTCTAGTGGATGCGAAGGCTTCCGTGGTGATTACAGTGATTAGAAGATGACTTGAGGGCTTCCAGGTTTTTCAACGTTTGTTCAATCTGCTGGATATGACAAGTTTTGCCAGCATTCGAGACAGCATCTTCAGGTCCGAAGAATGGGAAATTCGATGTGGGAAATATATAGGATGAACATATATAAAATTCAATGGGATTTCTATCTTAGGACCATAAGATGGCATCTGGAATGCTGGCGAAACTTGTCATCTTGGCGAAAGTAGCTAGGGGAGTCCCCCAATCAGATCTCCAGGTGGGGACTACAGGGAGGGGAACATCAGTCAAAGAGAGACAAATGCAGAATTGGGACGTAACATCACTAGGAGTGTGTGGGGAGTGTGAGAGAACGTTAAGATGGAGATGGACAGACTGGGAAATGAGACATCATGGGAATGAGCGAAATGAAGTGGGCTGGGGCCGACGACTCCTGGAGCGACGATTACAGGGTGATTTACTCAGGAGATGACGACCAGAAGATAGCAAGAGTGGGATTCATACTGAAGAAAGACTGGTCAAGAAGATTGAAGCCCAACTGGTAATATAACGAAAGGATTCTGATAATCAAGTTAGAAGGAGAACATACGGGCACAGAGATAGTACAGACCGACATGGAGCCACTCTGTAGAGGAAATAGATGAAACGTATGAGAGCAACTGGAAGAGGTCCTAGACACAGTAAAAGGAAAGGAGAACCTAATAGTTATGGGAGACTGGAATGCAATGGTCGGAGAGGGCCAAGAAGGAAGTAGCGTGGGTGAGTTCGGTTTGGGAAAAAGAAATGCCATGGGATAAAGGCTGGTAGAGTTCTGTGAAGAAAAGAACTCGGGGAGTAGCTCTTGTATTCAAATTGAATTTTTGAATTTGAATTCGTACATCAAAATGGTAATAGCAAACACCCTCTTCAAGCAACATCGGCGAAGAAGATATACAGTGAAACATCGGTTCACAGACACATCTGACTTAAGGACAGTTTTACCATTTGTCTTTGGATCCGGAATCAAGTAAAAGATCCGCTGATTTTTGGGCGTGATCTATCCGATCCAACCATCCCTAGTATCAACAGTATAGGTATCAACTTGAGGCGATTGATTCTCGATGCCGACACCAATCCACAAGAATCGGTTTAATCCAGAATCAACACATTCCTTGTTGGAAGGTACACTACTTATCAGATACAAATCACTGATTTGAGAGAGAGTAACTTCCACAATAATTCCTCCTCTTATGGTTCGCTCATTACAACCTTCCTGAAACATTTTACACACAGCTACAAAATTTATTGGAAATTGATCTCATTATAGTGATTTAGAATGATACATTTCCATGCCTACGATCTTTTTACCATTATATAGCTCACAAGTAACTCAAGTTAGTGTGAGAATGTTGGCTATTTGGCATCCATGCCAAGACGAGGAATGGGCACCAGAGCAGCACTCACTCAGAGTAGGGCTCCCATGGTGCAGCCCTGCCACCTGCTGCCTCACGACCCTCCCCACGGCAGTGCGGCCAAAGAACGACACCTTTCCCACCAGCCCATGCATCGCCAGGAGTTCACCAACCTCTGGGCCACCAGTGACAACATTCAGCACCCCAGCGGGCAGCCTGCAAGGGGGAGACACCACACCAGGGGGCCAATCACCAAAGCATTCCACCTACTGCTCTATCATCGTTTCCAGATTCATTTATCTTCATATGAATACATACACACTCAATGAGCCCAATAATCACTGATTTCATTAATCTGAGTATAGATAACTGTAGAATTCCTAATGCTCTAAAAGACGCAATTGTTAGATCCATTCACAAAAATGGTGCAAGTAAAATACAGAGTAACAATAGACCTATTTCCATTCTACCTGTGATAGACAAAATTCGTGAGAGGCATGTCACAGCAAACCAAAAAAGCATTTAGAAGGTTCCTCATCAAATAGTGAGACAAAGTTTGGAAACAAACTAGGTGTGACATCTTGTGATCTAGTTCAAATGTGGGGGAATATACAGCAGAACATAGCAAGAGCTACTGGGAGCTCAAAAATCACTACGTACATCAACCTCTCGTTACTGCCGAAGATGTTTAACACATTGGACCCTGGACCTATTTCATCTCGCATCCTACTGGGAACTGAGGAACTGGGAACTACATATACAGAGTGTCCCATTGATCGTGTGTCATTTCTGACCTGTAATTTTAGGCACTTCCTTTCGAGCCACATGGATGAAATTTGGTACCTGGCTAGAAAAAGGTTATAAGTTTTGTTGAGTCTACGCAAAACATTAAAAATATGACCTTATAACCCCAGAAATAGGGTCCAACCTAAAATCCAAATTTTGCCTTATGGGCTTTCAATGTTAAAATATTCGAAGCACAAAAAAGACAGAATTATTTAGCGACACTTTTAACTAATAGGTTTTTGACACAGAATCAATGGGACACTGTATTGAAGAAATGTTTATCGGGCTTGGCACCAGTTAATAGGCTCCATTGCTGCCAACGTTTCAAAGAGCGACTCACTCTTCATCATCAGGGCTTCTGAGTGCCGGATTTTATTATCATAGTTATATATATATATCTTTCGCCCACATCAGGTGTCTCCTGATTGGTTGAGAAGTCGGTTTAAATTTAACGGGCCTGATTGTTAGCCTCCTTGAATATTCACCTTGAACCTCAGAGTAATACCTGGAGGCCAGTAATAAATTGCATCTGAGAGATGAGGAAGGTGGCAGTGAATATTCTTCCTTTGTTCGTAGAACTTCCCCTCCCAGATGAAATATGAGTTCTTTAAGCAGAATTCTACCATTCAGTAAACGGAAAGCTAGGCCATATACAAAATAAACTGCTTTTATAGGAATGTGAGGCCTATCATAATTTATTAAGAAAGAAGCTGAATTTAAAGAAGAACTAAGATAGACAATTTCATACTACATTAAATCTCACCAGATGTGATTATGAAAGATCGGACACGACGACGAGAGAAGCAATTTCGGTGACAAGAGATCCTTGTTCAACCTTATGTATACATGTTTATAATTATATTGATATTTTACAATTCGTTTCCAGCTGGCTGTCACGCTAAGATTTTTTAGCGATGGGCAAATCGTATCCATGACCATATGCGGTTATAACGTTCCCTGATTACTCAGCAAGAATTCATGATAGTTATGAAATATGTTTAATTATGCTTGAAGTGTGCAGGAGTATCTATCGTGAGAAGTATACTATTTACATTTAAATGAGATAGTGTTCTATAGGTTAGATCTGTGCTATTTGTTTTTATTTATCACAGTTTGTGGTAGTTGTGATAACAAACAACAGTTAAGTGATCATCATGAATGGCATGAGAGATAACGGAAAAGTGCTGATAGAAATATTTCAATGCATTGTTTCTGATTATAGTTTTCACGTTCTGTTCTAATTAGTGATGGGCCGAATCCAAAATTTGATTGAATCCTAAGGCTATTTTTTTATCAAAATCCAAATCTCGAATCCTAATCCTGAATCCCAAACCCAAATCCTAATCCTCCTCATTTACATTGACTTCAAATCTTCCTTTTATTGGTAAATTGTTTAAAAAAATGCTTCCTTTCTCATGAATTCTCTCATTAAATCCTCTAGTTTCCTCTGTACCTATCTACCTCTAGTTTCTCACTTTAATCTAATCTTTGCCCAAACTGTCAGCTAATCAGCTGTGGTATCTAATTCTTGGTTATAATTGGTTTTTTGGCATTTGGTTAATTAATGGACAGGTAATGGATTGGTAATTAGATACCATTAGAAATATTGCCATTAAAAATGGGTACAGCCGACAAATAATTGACAAAATGTTGTTCAAAAAACGCTCAATAAGAGCACGAAATTTATTGTTCAACCCAGTTGACATTTGTAAAGTGGACTACCACTGGTGCAAACTACCTTATTACGGTCTTGTCTCACAATTAGTAGGCAATCCCTTCCCTAGAGACAATTTCAGAATAGCATTTCACAACAATTGTAACCTCAGAACCCTTTTAAATAAAGCAAAAGACCGCACCGAATAGTTGCAGAACAGTGGCATTTACAAATTGCAGTGCAATGATTGCAGCGCAGTTTACGTGGGGCAAACGGGAAGGCCCTTCGAGACAATGGGGGCAGAGGAGCATGAACGGAGCTTCCTATAATGTGACCTACAGAAATCCCACTTTGTCAAACATCTGTGGGAGCACCAGAGCACTTTTGTCCCGGAAATCCTTCACCAAATGGAGAAGGGGATGGATGCCTATCAAGAGTTAGAGATACGAAGGTACCAAGGACACCTGCTGAACGAAATCATCTTTGAAAATACCCCCCCTTCTGGAAGTCTCACTAACAAGTATGGCCAACACCCCCTCCCTACGGAAACCCATTACCTAAATCCCACCACTGATCCCCCCACTCCATCCCATCCACTCATCAACACCAATGCACCCCACCTCCCATCCTTTTTGCGTACATAAGCGTGTGTGACGGGAAAAAATGTTGTACCTGATGATGGCGCAGAGCGCTGAAACTAGTTGTACCATAAATAAATCTACTAGTGGAATATACATTGTCATTTATCTGTCATTATGAATTTCCACATTGTTAAGCCTGAATCCTTCGAAGCCAAGGGTTGCCGGCAATAGAAAGCCTGAATCTGATTTCACTGTGTCTACCTCCAACTGGTTACTCAGTAATATTCTTGACAACTCTGGCACCACTTAACATATTGAGTGTGTATGAAACATTGATGTACACCCGTCCACAATAAAAAGTTACAGCCTCGGAGGCCGAATTTTTCAAAGTCCCGAGTTGAAGGATATTTGACAACAGTGCAGCTCTGTCCCTTAAAAAGCCCCGAGCAGCACCATCAAGACCGAGGCACAGTCCTCCTCCTTCCCTTGCCATGGTTTGTGGTGAGACCCTTCCTCAATGACCTGAGAGAGATTTTTGGAGGGGGAGGGCCACAAGGGTGCCCTGTGACAATTAGTCGACCCCAAGGAGTGAAGCCTCCCGAAAAAAAGCCTTCTTTTAGATTGCTGCTCGGAGTTACTCCCTTGAAGATGGGTCGCTTAGGTTTCCGCGACTACGGCTCTTGAGAGAGGGACTACCCAAATGTAACTGCAGCTCGAAGCAAGAGTTTTCATTAACACCGTCGATATTTTTTGTCATTTCCAAAACATTCCAAAATACTCAAATTTTGCCTTTATTTCGTCGTAGAAACTTTTGATTTTATAGCATGAATAACATAGATGAATATTGTTATCAGCATTTATATATTTGTTAATGATCAGTGTTATTTTTAAATTATCGGTGAATTTTATTTGACTGCGCGATGAGCTCGAAAACTGCGCTTGTATAGTAAATGGCAAAAATACTTACGCTACAACTGACACATACAGATTTCAACAAGAAAAGAGAAGACTTATTGGACGTCTTTACGTAATATAAGTGTAAAGTTTCAAGCTTAATTGCATAATAAATGAGGAAAAATTATCGCAGATATATTTAGAATTTATTTCAAATTACATACAATCCTCGCACTCTCGCATACTCGCCTGGTAATTTCTTAGAATGAATACTCATCGGCAATTCATATTAGTAGTATATGCTATTACTATAGTAGTAGTATATGCTATTTCAAAAATAAAAAAAACTCAATAAATAAAAGTATTAAGGAGATTATTAGGAACAGATTGAGCGTCTCTTAGATGCATTGGTCAAAACTCTAAGTGTTTTCCTATTCGAAGGTCCCTGCTCGAAACCCAGCAGGCCGTATTTGAGTACTGCGTATACTGGAGTACTACTACCTCTACTCAAAGGTTATAACGTTTTCTTGTAATGTTAAACGGAAATGTGTATTAAGGACAAGATGGGTCATTTTACAATGTGACCAGAACACATTCTACGTAATTAGAAGGAATACGTGGAATTACTGAACGACTATACAAAAAGGCCTAGAAGATTTTCATGGACTCGTCCATGGGATATGCGAGGAGAATATATTGTCGGAGGATTTCGTAGAAACTGTATTGACATCTAAAACGGAAGAGTAACAAGGGAATGCAAAGGCAACTGAATCTCTCAAGCTGCTAAGCTTAGGCTTAAAATCATCAACTGAGGTATGGAAAAGAGAGCAATAAATGAATGAAGCCGCCTTGTCTGCGATATCTGCTAGAGGACGAGTCAACCAAGCCTGTCATTTATCCCCTCTGTGACGAAACGTCTCTTTAACCAACGTAATTCTCCTTCGGACTTCAATGTTGGCAGAATACTCCTTTTCCATACTAACCAGGATACTAAATTACTCCCCCTGCTCTATGATCTAACCCCTCTCTTCTAGATTGAAATCACCCTTCATGCATGCAAAATTTCATTACTTGAGTCTTCTTATGATTTAAGTCCTTGGGTGACTAGTTGACCAGGGCTTGATCACCCGCAAACCTTATCAACTTTCCCCTACCTATACACCTGTATCGAACCCCCCCACCATTCCCTCCGAATATGAATTAAAAAGTGCCGGTGACTACGCACAGCCTTACGCAACCCCTCTCTCTAATGCCACCTCATCTAATTCCCTGTCTGCTTCCAAGAATCATCCCCGACACGTTTTATGACACCCACCACTCCATCCACGACACCGCGTGTCTTCTTCCTACCGGTTCAAGTCTCTTTCAGGGCCCAAGCACAATGGGTATTTAACAGGGTGTCCAGCAGCTGGGCATTTGAAAATTCCCTGAGATTTCCAGGTTTTCCAGACATAATCTTTATTTTTCCAGAGGAAATATCGATTTTTTTCTCATTTAGTATAAGAGGACATTGGGTATGGTTATTGTGGAATTAAACTTACGTATTATTATTAATCTAGCATATTTGGACAAAATAAACCAAATCCTGCATATTTGGAGTAAAATAAACAAAAACTCCAACATCATACAACACTTTCATATAGTTCGTGAGAAAATCACATCCTTACCCTTTCTTAGAGTTAAACATTATCATGCTGACATTCGGGAACAAAGTTACATGACAACCAGACTTCGCTATGAATAGCATTGATATAAAATAATCAACAACTTAAAAAACTAAAAGAATTGAATTTTTTCCAGGGTAATCGTCTACGGTAGGTTAAAGGAAAAGAAAAAAAAGTCCAGCGTCATAGAACACATTCATATAATTTAAAACAAAATCATATCACAAACCTACTATGCAATATGCTGCACGTTTCCAGATGCCAAAACCTCCGGCTTGACAAATCTTGCCATTACAATTTTCAACAAATCAGTCATTGCCGAAAACAGGAACGGAGCCACAGGCTTGCTGGATTGAAATTCCCTCAAAAATTGTTCCAGCTCCGCCGCAGCTGTGGCAAAGAGAGCCAGTTTTGGACCTAACATTTTGCCATGGATGGTGAACTTAATTAATCCGAAACTGTGACACATAGGTTCACATTTCTTGCCCTTATGCTCACTATTCTCATCAACCTGAAAGTTCTTGACATAATTTCGTAAGGCTGAAAGAATATCGAGGGCTCTGAGCGCAACCATTTCATTTTCTAACCACCTGGCTGCACAGAACTTCAATGGAAGACGTTGAGAATGAGTGATTTGTTTGAAGTCAGGTCTACGGGTTGAGGGATATAAAAATAAATTGAACGGTGCACGAAGGAATGGAACGATATTCCATCCAGTTTCCTTCATACCAGCTTGAAATGCACAATTTATCGTATGCAGCCCACAGCTACCTAAATCTAATATCCGGGGGCCATCCGTACGCCCTTCAGAGAGGTCAGACTGTAGTTCTTTCAAAAATTTGAAATTCACATTTGGACCATCCACTGAAACTTAAAGGATTTTCTCGAGTTCTTTCCTGGTCTTGAAGCTTCTTTTAAAGCCCCGAGGAGATCAATGGCAATAGTATGCCCCAAAAATGCTGAAGTGAGGTACCGCGTGCAAACTACATTCTGATTATCGTCCCAAAAGCGAACACTAAGATCCATTTGCTGTTTATTAGCAATCTAATTCAGGCTTTCATCAAACCCCACAGAAAATTGCTGGCAACTCTCCATGCTCCGTTTCAGGCTTCGTTCGAAATACGGAAAGATCCCATGAACAATAGTATAAGCCACTTTAGACTTACTAAGTTGCACTTGATTGACAATATTACTGTCATGATACATTCTTTTGTTCAAAGTATGCTATCGGCTATTTGTCGCGAAGAGCTGTGAGACATTACACAAGACATGCAACACAAAACTTCCACCTCTGTAGCCGAATCTCTGAGGAGGAATGTCCTCAATTTTCCCTTCTCATGTAGGTTTTTCTCAGGTTTTTCACAATTGCACTTACAGAGGGCTTTCTTGTACACGAAATAGCAGTGTTTGCCTCAGTGCTCATGGAACGCTCTTCTTGGGTTGTACTTGCAGGGTTGTCAAAAACTTCACTAGACTGCGTAGCCATGGGTGTCTCAGAATTTTGGGATAGTTGCGATGGTTGGGTAAAATATTTTAACGGGTACGTTGATTTCTGTGCTTCAACCTACTTCATGTGATTCTTCCCCTTTCTGTGACTTATAGGCGCTTGAGAACCCAACTGTATTACTCAATGCAAAAGTATGTCGGCAGACTTTGCAGAAGCAGGAGTGCACATTTTTTCTACACGCTGTGCCCATGGATATCTATCTGATCAACCACTTTTCATCAAATGATGTCTTATAGTGCTTGGATAGGGCCATTATGTTAGATCATCTGAAACAAATAAAATGCGAGTTTCATGAAATCCATTACTTACCATTCATTCGAGACTGCTAAATGTATTAACATTTTATAGCACTATGCTACTATACTCAAGCAGGGATAAGCATTCCCCTAAAATGGCCACTCTCTCTTTAATGGGTTAATTTTTTCCGGCAAAACCTCACTAAATGGCGAAAATGAAAACTACAGCCAGTGATAGTGTAAGGAATGTGAATTTATGCAATGTAAGAAAGATTACCCTATGACAAGTACTTTTGAATAAAAGTGAGTTTAAAAATGACCAATTTTACAATTTTTTCCTGACATTCCGTTTCTATAATTGGAAGGTTTTACACGCTTTGGTAGAAGGATAGAGACTAATTTCGCATTTAGAATATGCCCTTATCCTTCCCCTCCCATAATATTGTGGGCATGTGGAATGTATACTTGTGGAACTTATATGACGCCGTATAATACACAACAGCTATTTACGTATTAAGAATTGAAATAAATTTTGTACTAACCTGTGAAGAGAACGTAGGTTCGGGCTGCAGGACTTCAATGGTTGACAGCAATTGATGGCAGTGCGCCCGGCCGCGTTCTTCGTAATGCAGGCACAGTTCGCGAGGAGCGAGGTGACGGGCCGAAAGCACTCGAGTGCTTCGGCGAGAAATGACATAACCACTAAGAACACAATGTATATAGAATATATTGTAATTTCGGTGAATGCAGGAATGCTAAACGCGACAACGGAAGGGAAGTTTGATCTCGCAACTTGCGGATTAAGGTACGTTATTTACGCTGCTGACTTAAATACGACGACCACGAAGAACACAATGCATATAGAAAACATAGTAAATACTCTCGGTGATTACAGGAATGCAAAATGCGACAAGGAATGGGAAATTTGACTACCTATGCAACTTGCAGAAAAATGCTCATTATTTGTGTTGCTGTTTTATACATTGACTCCATCAAAAATTCCAGAGTCAATAAGATATTTCCCTGAGATTTCCCTGATATTTCCAGTGCAAATAAAATTCCCTGAGATTTCCCGGTCTTCCCGGTTTTCCAGAGTGCTGGACACCCTGATTTAAGGAGCAGGTAAAGCATGGTGGGTTTTTCCTCTCTTAGGACTGACAAAGGTGGACAGGGATTTTTGCGGTGGGGGGAGGTGGACCGCAAGGGTGCCCTGCAACAATCGGCTGCGAGGAGTGAGGCCTCCCGAAACGCAGCCTTCTTTTTGATTGCTGCTCCGAGGGCCTCCCTCGAAGATGATCGCGTAGGTTTCGCGACTGCCGAGAGAGTGGCGACCCAAATATGATTGCAGCTCGAAGCAAGAGTTGTCATTAACACCGTCGATATGTCTTAGTCAAAAGCGTTCCCAAAATATCCCCAAATACTCCGTTTTTGCCTTTATTTCGTCGTAGGAAATAATGAGATCATAAAATATTCGAGATGAGAGCTCCAAAAATGCCCTTGCATAGTAAATGGTAAAAATAATAATGCTACAACTGTTACAGGCAGATTTCGATAACAATAGATAAGACGTACTGAACGTCTTTACGGTATATAAGTACAGTGGAATCCCGGTATAACGAGTGCTCATAATCCCTCGGAAATCACTCGCTAAATCGAGCGCTCGTTATATCCGATGGTGTTGAAAAAACCCACCTAATTCTCATAGTCGTTCCTATTTACAGTTTTTCTTTTGTTTCCGTGGTATTTGACGAAGGTAAACAGCAAAAACGTCATTTCAGGCACATTCTGGTAGAATATCAACATATTTCATGAAAGAAACAGGACATTTTCCATTATATAAAACATTAATTCCCCAAGTTTCGGTGTTTTTCTTCCAGTTCTTCTATTTTTCCGTCGCCGAAGAAAGCTGTAAAGACTGCGTAACTAGTCGGAATTAAAATATTAGATATACTGTGGAAGTTTTTGGATAATTTTGCGAATATGTCATGACGATAATATCAGCTTTGTCGAGTTTTCGAATGTTAACCGGTACGTCCATCAGTTGATTTTGAGTTTTTAAAATTGATGATATATCGTTGCTCGATAAATATCGTCATATCGTGCCCTGCTAAAATATCGGGGCACGATAAGATATCGGGAAACGATAAATATCTCCGATCACGATAAATATCGCGATAAATACCATGATATCGCGTCCCGATAAAATATCACGATATCGCGCCCCGATAAAACATCACGATAAAAGAACGTGATATTGCGCTCCTTCAAATATCGCGTAATCGCACCCGGTGAATTATCGTGATATTGCGCCGGCTAATCGTGGAAAAAGACAGCCGTCGGGTTGGCCTTCGCTTAAGCTGGAGCAAGTACATCACCTATCTGTCCACGCAAGTACGTCAACTATCAGACCACTGAAATTGAAAGAGAGAGTGTGAGAGAACTGCTGAGAATTTGAATTAGCAGATAGCAGAATAGTAAGTTTTCAAACGTACTTGCTCCAGTTTAAGCGAAGGCCAACTCAACGGCTGTCTTTTTCCGACACAATTAACCGGCGCAATATCACGATAATTCATCGGGCGCGAGTACGCTACATTTGAACGAGCATCTTTTATCGTGATAATACATCGTGATATTTAATCGGGGTGCGATATCGTGATATTTTATCGGGATGCGATATCATGTTATTTTATTGTGATGTTTATTGTGATATTTATAGCGATATTAATCTTACCCCGATATCTTATCGTGCCCCGATATCTTATCGCGCCCCGATATCTTATTGCGCCCCGATATCTTATTGCGCCCCGATATCTTATTGTGCCCCGATTATCAATATCGCCCATGCCTCACTCCCTCTCCTACTCTCATCTTGCTCGTCGTCCGCCCACTCCCCTCCCACTGATGACTGGGCCTAACAAAAGAAGAGCGTAAAATGGGAGCGCGCAGAGCGTACTGAAGGCCGTAAATCGCTAATGTTTGGACATAATTGGCTTTAGGAGTTGTAGATATGGCACACATATTGTATTTTTAGTTTAATTCGCAGATTATACAAAAGTTTATTTTTGCTAGGCGGTGTATCGCCCTTGAGAGATATCTGTCGTAATACCGAGCGTATACCGTGGAAGGAACTTTTTGGCCTCGCTATATCCGCTTTATCTTACATGTAAAACATAGGCCTTTTGGCGGTACAAAGACAATCACTCGCTATAACGCGATTCTCGCAATAAGCCGTACTCACTATACCGGGCTTCTACTGTATTAAGTTACAAGCTTAATTGGGTAATAAATTAGGAAAAATTATCGCGGATATATTTAGAATTTCTTTCAAATTACACACAATCCTCGCATATTCGCCTTGTTTATTTCTTAGAATGAATACTCGGCAATTCATATCGCAGTATATGCTACTTGAAATATAAAAAAAGGACAGGATGTGTAATTCTGCAATGTGACCTGAACAAATTCAACGTAATTATAGGGAATACTTGGAATTATTGAACTACTGTGCAGAGAGGTCGGAGGATTTTTATGGTCTCGCTTGTAGGATATGCGAGGAGAATATACTGTCGGAGTATTCGAAAAAACTGTATTGCCATCTACAACGAAAATGAGAGTAACAAGGGAATGCGAAAATTGCTGAATCTCTCATGCTGCTAAGTTGGTGCTTAGAATCATCAATTTATGTATGGAGAAGAGAGCAATGAATTTCTAGGTGAAGATCAATTCATATTTTCCAAGGGAATTAAACACGTGATGTGATTGCAGTGATGAGAATCATTATTATCATTAGTTTTGGTTCCACACACTGTCCCTCTTCAGCCCCTCATACCTCCCATCATTTTATCCAAGCTACCCGTTCTTCGCCTCACTCTACCCCGTTTAACCAATATCCTTCACTCAATCACATATTTCAATTCACCCTCGCCCTTTTTATCTTCCCTATTCATCAATCAAATTTCTTTCCACTCCGACCATTTCTAATACTTCATCAGTTGTCCTCCTTTTGACCCACTTTAATTTCTCCATCCTTCTACATACTCACATCTTAAAAGCTCTGAGTATATTTCCATCTTCGTTCCATGAAGCCTATGTTTAAGCGTCATATAGTGCCACGCTCCATATCAAACTCTTCACTAGTATTTTATTTACTTCCCTGCTTAACGCCCCTGTCAACAGTTCACGTCTACGACTAAAAGCTTATCTTGCCAATACAATTTTCCTTCTGTCATCAATGCTGCTATACCCCTTTTTCTCCAATACACTATTTAGATAGCGGAGGGTGGAAATGTCAAGAAATGGAGAGCCTGCCCAAATTCAAACCTTGCTTGGAATAGCGCGCATAACAGCACATTTGTAGATCTGTGGTTCATTTCCCGGATGAGTTTTTTTTGTTGTGATCTGGCTTGATTCTACTTTCACCACCTGCGTACTGTTCGGGGTTGTGGGTATCATAAAACGTGCCGGGAATGTTTCTGAGGGTGAAAAAATATACTTCTGAACTTATCGGAATTATTTCCGAAAGTAGAGTATCGGCTAAGGGCTCAAAGGCTTCTCTGATTATGCCGTTCTATGCAACTCTCTTTTAGAAAGAATTATGTAATGAGGCTGGAAAAACTTATAGAGACTTCTCCTTTGTAAGAAGCTCGGCCCACATAAGCCGATACCTATTGATCATCATCAATTAATGGCTTTTGAATAAAATTCCAGGAGTTCAAGCGTTACAAAAATACTGAAGATCTTATTAGCAGCTGATCTAATTTCATTTAGATGTAATACATGAGCAGTTGAAGCAGTGATCAATTGAAAAAAACTATGGAATAATAAAACTAAGGCTTTCTGTTTACACCTTCCTAAGACTTTCTTCAAACCTACGCTCTGCGACATGAACGTTGGATGAATCTGAGTTAATTGGTGACTTAGTGATCAATAAATGTAGGCATTTTGAAGTGTTAAGTTTAGAGGACATAAAATTTCAACCAGAACATTGCATATTTTACGGTCTTATAATACCCGTGAAAGTGCAACAACCATTTAGCACGTTAACCATTACCTTCGGAAAATCGTCCTGTTGTCATAGGACTCCAAAGTGGTCTCGGAATAAATGATAGGTATTTTCGAAAGAGGTTATAAAGCGATTGTCATTTTCTATTATGTTTCTGCTAGAAATGTGGTGAAAAGTGATTGGAACTCATCACGTGCCCCTTCTCCCGTTCTGTGGCCACGGGTACCTATGTGTCTCGGGCGACTCGTCTTCTGGCAAATATCGTGGTCGTGGGTCAAGGCGGTCTGCTGTTCACTTGAGAAAGGGCTAAAAGGGAATTGTTCTTGAGGGAAGGGTACCCCCAATAAATGGCGAGTGCAGCAAGAGCTCTGGGCATTTAAACTCAGCGCCAAGGGACAGTGTTGTCAAATCTCCTTCAACACGGGACTTAAAAAAATTCGGCCTCCGAGGTGGTAACATTTTATTGTTGACGGGTGTACCTTCCCAGTTCCCGATTCCTATTTACCTGATTTTTAAACTTGCATAGCGTCACTCATGTGAGAGACAGTCACTTACACCCACTCCGTCACTCACAAGTGACACATGCACTCCGTGTGTTAAGCTGCTTTCTTTGGGTGCACAGCCTAAAGGAATTCAAGTATTAGAATTACCGTGTAAACTGCCTAAACATGTACACCAAGGAAAATCAGCTAACTAAAAACCATGTTTTCAAAATGAACTGTATAATAGAGTGACAGAATTACAAGATATAAGACTGAAGGGGTCCAATTGTTAGGGATGTGGGAGTAGCACTTTTTGACCTCGAGTCGAGTATCGAGTCGAGTTGTAAAGTACTCACGAGTATCGAGTCGAGTCGAGTTTGTACTTTATTGTACATGAGTGAAGAGACCCAGTTCTTACTTAAGTCATCACAATTAAAGCTAGCCAGCAATCTGACTATCAAATGGCAGGTCTACCTACCTAATGCATAGTTATAAACAGTCAAATTAATATGGCATGTAGCGCAGGCCAAAAGACATAATGGAAATTTTCCGGTAGCTCTCGAAATAAGAAAATAACCTTCATTCCTAGGATTACTCAAAAATGTGTAAATTAGCTTGCAGTACGGTACCTAGAGTGTACTTAGGCATAATATGAGGCCTATATGAGTGACATGCCCTATTAACTTTAAAGTAAGCTAGGAAGCAAAATATTTTTTCTTAAGGAATACATAAGCCTAATTAGAAGAGCATTCCTTGTATTTTGCATTCCTATGTATTTCTTTTCAGAGCTAAACGCTTTCTCAGTGATGTCATGTATGCCGGGGTTAGTCCAACAGTACAGTGAATTCCATACAATTTGTCTTATTTGTGCAGTAAATATTTGATAAGCTCACGCCTCAAATTTATGATTGGCCGTTAATTACATAGTTAATTTTTTAACATATACTTTTCTTCTTCTTCCAATTATTGACACCATCTCTTCAAAATCAGTGATTTCTGCCTAAACATGATAGAACTTAGAATCATAAAAACGATCTGTGTCAATCACCCCCATTTGCACAATGCATGAACACCCAATTCAGCACGGGTTATTTCCAATATCCATTAATGCAAGTTAATAATGTTTGAACAATGAATTTTCATTCGCGGATGAATGTGAGCAGGTACATGAATTTTGTATAGAGTCCTGTGGATTAAAGTTTTCGATTTCTAAGGAAATATATTTGAACAAAAATTTATTATAGATAATTATCTATAGATATTTATAATTATCTATCTTAAGATATGACTAGGAACTTGAAATTAATGATTTAATTAATAATCCTAAATAGGAAATAAAAAAATGGAATAGTAAAACTTTATAGAGTTTTATACGATACCTATATCATCCGTAATGCCCTTATAATAGGATGCCTACCATCCGTCACAAAATTTCCTTCACCCGTGAGTTTGAAGACCAATATCTCCAAGATGGATAAAGCGATTCTAAAATAAAGTACAGTAAAACCTCGCTTTTACGTCCCCGCAATTTACGTTTTCCCGCCATTAACGACTTTTTCTTCAGGTCCTAATAATGTGCATATATCCGCAATGTAACGTCTTCCCTTTATTCACGCTAGCAAATTTTTGAATGGTTCGCCATTTACGTTTTACGAGACGATTTTTCCGTGATTGTCGTCCTGGTTGCATAACTAGTGGTTGGACTCAACGCTCCGTGAAAGACAAAGTAAAAACTCATGCAGTAAGTTACCACTATGAAAGAGAAATAAAATTTGCCCAGATATACCACCAGTTATCGTGACCTCGCTCATCTGTGCAATTGTAATGCCGCGAGGGATTACAGTACACGTACGTCGTTTTTCTCGCGATTGTTGTTCGGGTTGCATAACTCGCGGGATGGCTGATGCTATCGCATTGGTGATTAAATTTTTCATTTATTTAAGAAGTGTATGCTTTTCAGCATTTGCGATCTTGTCTTTCTTTTTTGGAGGTATTAATACAGATTTTAAAAAATCCTCCAGCCAAATTTCATCCTCATATATCCTACAAACACACCCGTAAAATCATCTCATTCTTCTCTAGCTCGATTCTTAAGTAGCTTTGATAGAATATCACTATAGTCTCCACACCTTCTTTTCTCATAATATTAACCCTAACTTACTAGCATGGTTGGATCAAGATTCCTGGTCTCAGTTCATCCTTATCTATGTCATTCTCCTCTTCTATTCCCAAGTTCCCTTGTCTATCATTAATGCCATGCAGTTCTTTTCACATTTTCCTTACCCCTATGCTGAATCTCGTTAAGTTCTATCAGCAGCTCTCCTGACTTAGCAGTAATGAACGGTGTCTTGACCACTCTAGTGTCTACTACACCATCCCCCCCCCCTGCATCCTTTCTCAACTGCTTGCTGTTCTGCATCTTCCCTCATACACCTGTAAACTAATTCCTGATATTCTCTCCAATTTACAACTGTACAATTTTTTCACACTCTTCCTAATCTTGGCCCAACCATATGTAATCTAGTTAATATATCTCCCCATGTCCCCATGCATTTCAAATAAGAGATTTTGGCATTATTAAAGAGGTTTTGTTGGAACTATATTTCAATTTTAAACTTGTCATTCAATGAAAGCAAGAATTAGGCAGGCAAAATCAAGAAGCAAGGAGTTACATATTATTTCAGGCATAACTTTCATAAAAAATTGCATACCCTCAAATTACACTTTCCCGCGATTTACACTTTTTTCTCTAGTTCCCCTCAAAAGTGTAAAAGAGGGGTTTTACTGTATATCAAATTAAAGCTTGTTTATTTCTACGTTTACTCGTAGTATTAAAATATTTTTACAATTTTTTTTACTGAAGTACGTGTTTAAGAACGGATTTTTAGCGAATTTTTTTTTTATACCAGATGGATCCATCGAATTCGGGCATCGTAAGAGCAACACAGATCGAGATATCAAACTTCCTTTTCACATATTGTAGCTAAGGGCTTTGTTAATAGTTATACGAAGTTTCATACTATTACGTTCATCAATATTTTTGTTATTGATGAATTTGTCAGACTGCGTTATTTTCCGTCCCGCATGCTTTCCGTTCCGGAAATCACCGTTTGGACCTTTCTCTTGTTCTCGAGTCATTAATATGAATCCACTTATGAAATCTCAGTAGAATTCGTTGATTATTTGATATGGATGTATATTTATTTTCAGCTATAAAAGCACGCTCGTCCAGAGCATGCCTGGAAAGGTAGCGCGCGCGTGGAATCATCTGCTGCAAGCAGATCGCCTATCGCTGTTAATGAGTCATGAGGACTCGACAGTAGCGGGAAAAAGAATGCAAGTCAGTGTCATTTAAAGAATTGATGGTATCTTTGGAAGCATACCGTCATTATGCCTCCTCGCGCAAAGATTTTGGAGACGGAGTTGAAGATAATTTAAAATGCAATTTGTTTCGAGAAGCCGAGAAATGTGGGGACAAAAGCTATCTCTCTTATCGCTGATTTTATTTTGGTGAATACTGCAGCTTATAAACTTTTATTCAAGCATAGGCAAGGATATTTTTCCTGTGCATACTAGAGAAATTTTCTCGCATGGTGTTTGGTGCGTGCGGTACCTACGGTAGCTTACAACTTGACAACCTCGAGCAGCTTATCTCTCCAGGCCAAAAGTCCTGTCGCATGGAGCTCGCTTTCCGAAATAAATATATACACGTTGAAAGCATATCTAATTCTCCCAATTTGTTAAGTCATTTTACACGTTCTTAGTTTTCAAACACGAAGAATACCATCAAAACGAACTAAATTTCCGACTTCCGCATGCTGAGATAGCGCATTTTTATATATTATTCGTTACGTAATTAGTAACTGAGTAATCTATTTTAAACTTTGTTTAGTCTAAGATAAATATATGTTCCATATCTTATGCGAAGAAAAGAGAAGTGGCTTTTCATGTGTATCTTCAAGTGGGCGTCAAACTTGCTTCCCCGAACTTGAATAATATCCGGCGTTTTTATCTGTCTCAGTCGAAAAATTAATTAATATAACCAACTAAAAATATAATTTTGACATTATTAAACGTATAAATAAACAAGATTTAGTTCGATATACTTTATTTTAAAATTGAACTACTCATTTTTGTGATCTAAACTTCAAACTCAGGGGATGGAATTTTACAACGGACATTAGGTGCTTTGAGATCGAATATAGTCCCCCACCCCAGACTTTTTCTGTGAATATTTCGGCCAAAAAGGGGGGGCTAGCTATATTCGGAGGAATACGGTACATATGCGGTTTCATGGACCGTGTAACCACTGATTCATCCATTCGTTCACGCAAACGTACATAAATCCGTTCACGTAAACGTACATGAAAACATTCACGCAAATGTAAATGAACGTACGTAAGTACATGTTCGTACGTGTTATGTACCGTGTAACCAGAGATATACTCGATTTTGATGATAGCGCTTCCTGTCGGCAGATTTCTGAACGTATTGACCTTGGCGGCTCCGTCGACAAAAACTACTCGACTCTACTTTCGTAAAAATACTCGAGTGCTCGAGTCGAGTACCAACTACTCGACTCGACTCGAATTTTCGAGTACTCGCACATCCCTACCAATTGTATCTATTTCCATAATTGTCCATTCCAAAGATCCCTTATTCCCATAAACTATTGCAGAGTGAATACTCAGTGCCCATAATCCTCACCTCCATAATTAGGCAAAACAGAAAACAGAAGGGATTGAAACATTAATCACAGTGCATGAGATGGAGAGTTACTGGAGGTAAGCAAGGCAACACTGCTTCACTCAGGAATACAGGACCCATACTTGAATACAAATGAATAATGACTTGTATTAGGCATCACTTTTAGCATTGCACCAAATATTTTCAGAAAAACACACAAATATCCATACAGAGTGACGATGATGACTCACCCAGCCTCGGTGCATATTTGTGCCAGCAGCAGCGCCACTGGTGCTCCTTGCCTCGACGGCTTCAGCACCAGAGTGCAGCCAGAGGCGAGGGCGGGTGCCACCAGCCAGCCAAGAGCCTCGAGGGGAGTTTGGCGGGACGTTATGCCAACCGCCACACCTGATTCCAAAGAGATTTAACCACACCACATTTAATCAACAGTTATTGCACACAAGACAACTTATGAAGGAACCAAAATACAAGATTAAAAAGGTCAAAAATATTTTTTGACCATGAATTTCTACATTGTTACACCGATAAGTATTGAGTGCAGATTAAAAAGGTTTTATCACCATGTACTTACAGTTCAAAAAGTAACATTGGACTTCACTTTATAAAATATACTGTCCAATGATGCCACTAAAGAAAACTTAGTACAGTGAAACCTCCAAATAACGAAATTTTACAAAAACATCCTTATGATGAAGTCATACCCCGGTCCCAGGACCTTCCCATATGCAAAGGACACAAAAAAAACCTCCTGTAAAGCCCTGATTGCACCATACAATAACACATACAATTTAATGTGCAAGTGCATGAACGCGAGAATGAACGCGAAAATTCACCGTGTAACCACACCAAAATGTACAAATGAATGAATGCGTGAACAGAAAATAGAACCAGTTCTAATTTGGTCCTGCATTCATACATTTTTGTGATTCAGGGGCATCAGGTGGCAAGACACGGAAACAACGCACTGTTTGCTTACCTTCAGTGGAATTTGGATCACTCGTGTATCGTGACTGCCTTTTCGTATTCTTTTGACCTTAGCTTCGTTTGGACACTCTCTATGCTTTGCCATTTGACTTTTGCACCTCCTGGGCGATTCTTAAGGAACCATTTTTGACCTATCGCCTTCTTCGTTTTCACCAGTAATCAACCTTGGCACTGTTTGGATTTCAATGCTGGAAATGGCTGGGACAGGGGGCAGGCAGACGTGCTAATTTTTTCTAATTGGCGAGAGGCCGTATTTGTTCGAGCCCCAGAATACCTTGCACAAAAGCAAGGGGAGGAGGGCAGTTGTCATGCAAGAGGATGCGGAGGAGATGGGTGCGGCAAGGTAGGGATCATGAAATCATAATACAAATAACTGCAGCAGCAGCAGCTAAAAAAGCTTTGTTAGAATCCATCTCAGTGTCTAGACATGCAAAAGTCTTAATTAAACGGTAGGTCAACAACGTTTCGTTCGGGTTGTCCAAGAGAGCAAAGGTCGAAAGAGGGAGAGAAATGTCCAGCGAAGGCGAGACATCAATTAAGGGTCCAATAGGGTAATCCAGGAGAGGCAAAAGTCAAATAGTAAATCAAAGTCTAAACAAAGCAGAAGTCAAAACATTAATAAAAAAATCCGAGCCGCATGCAAACACTATTCCATTTCCAACTACCAAAAAACTGAATGTTAAATCTCGCTTATATTTTATACCACCAGGCCACTAGGTATCCCCACGGAAAATTACAGCTGAAAATCGAAAGCTCACTTTGAGAAAGATTGGTCTGTAACATAGTAATAATGCTAGTAATCATGAATTGCAGTCTTTGACTATTTGAATGTTGCACTTAGTAAAGATGAAAACATCAACAATCGCAAATGCATACCCAGGAAAATTGTGCTAATGCATGTACAGTTCCATGCACCATGTAACCACTGATTCATCCATTCATTCACGCAAACGTACATGAAACCATTCACGCATGAACACACAAACTTGTACATGTTTATGTATCGTGTGACCAGGCCTTAACGAACCTCTATACTTACAAAACCTCCACAGAACTAAGTCTGCGTCTGTGCCCATACATAGAGGTAACCTTCATTTGCATATTTATGGGTGAAAATCATCAAGTGTACACCTTCGTTTGAGTTTAGCTTGCAAATGATACTGAAAATATGTTAACAAAAACAAGGGGGGGTACTACGGAAAGAAATGGGTTACCCGTTGTGCAAAAAAAACTTCATTTAAAAACGAACCTCCAATAAATAAAAATTTGTTAAATGAACATCATAAAATAGCCTATTGATGGGGAATACCCTTCACTTCATTAGAAGTGGAACTTCGTTAAAAACGGGTTTGATACAAGTGGGCTTGACTGTACATGTTTTCATTATCAAAATAACATATGGCATTTCCGATGATTCTTACATCGCAAAAGGTTTTATAATCCTGCGAACATTTGAGGAATTCTTGCCTGGCAGAAGGAACTTGGGACAACAATGAAAATTCATGTGACGTTGATGCTTGTTTTACTTATTTTATTAACAAGTTTATGATGATTTTTAATGGCGCTTTTCCATTACAATACATCACCTCCAGACATAATCACAGGAATATTAAATTCTCACCGGAGCTGGTGAAAATGGTCTCTGAAGTGAAACACCTTCCTAGCAAGTGAAAATATTTTGACCCCTCACTTCATGAAACATATGTCCAACTTCTTAAAGAATACAAATTTAATGAATTTAAAAAAATGTATTTCAGCCAACATATCCTGAGATCAAATAATCACAGCAAAGCTTGCAATCAAACAACAAACAAGCAAAATGATATCAACAGAAATATTGCCTCACTCATTAATTTCAATAACATTCCCATTTCAGAGCCTCTGCACATTGCAAATCACTTCAATGAACCGTTTTGCCAATCAGTGAAACTTACTGCATCTCCAATTTTCACTTCGATAACTTGTCCTGACTCCATCATATTTCTTGCTCAGACCCTATTGAAGTTGAAAATATCATTCTTACTTTTGACAATAAGAGGTCAGTGGGTTGGGATGATTGCCAATTGTTTAGCTAGCTGCTAAAATTATATCTCAGCCTAGTTGCTAAAATTATATCTCAGCCTATCTATGATATTTTTAATATTTCTCTTTCAATAGGACATTTTCCTACGGCTCTCAAAACATCTTTAATACTACTAATTCTTAAAAGAGGGTCACACAGTGACTCTGAAAATTACGGACCCATTGTCATTCTTTCCATAGTCTCCAAAATCTTTGAAAAGCTATTTTATAACCATATTTTTAATTGTCTAAACCACTTTAATCTTCTACATTCTTCCCAACATGAATTTATAAAAGGAAAGTCAACCATAACTGCCGCATTTCAGGTAATTGATAAGATAATCTGGGATCTTTCTCATCAGAAGGAAACCATTGGGATTTTTTTTGACTTATCAAAAGCTTTTGACACTATAGATCACAGTACACTTTATTCGAAACTTATGAACATTGGGATCAATAGCAATGCCTTATTTTGGGATCAAATCCTATCTTTCCGATAGAAAACAAATGTTGCACATAGACCTCAAGCACAAATCAAATATGAGTACCTTCAGATTCGACATAGTTTTAACCAACTGTGGAGTACCACAAGGCTCATATTAGATCCTATATTATTCATCATATTCGTTAATGATCTCCATAACAATCACAAAGTTGACGTTTTGCCGGTATTAACTTACCAACCTTTGTCATTGTCATTTGTCAACACTTGTTTGTGGTGATTGTGAAAATGTCTTTTTCTAAAGAAATTTCATACTCTATCAATTTCTTTTTTATAGGTTCAATACATACCTCTTTGGGCATATTTCCATTAATTCTTATAAGCCCAAAAGTTCCAGACCTTTGACTCTCTTTCAGAGGAGGGAATGTTAATATTATTGTATCTTCTGTTGCATGGTGAAGTTCATTCATCGAAAGTTAGTCAACATTTTCTGGAATATAGTCTATCTTTTTCAATACTGGCATTCACTGGCATGTCTTAAGCTTAAATAGTTACAGCTTGCGGTTACTTTTTTGACTTTTTTTTCTCTCAAATCACCTACTAGGACTTTGATTCTGTATCTCAATTTTGTCTCTACTTAACCTAAACACAGCTCATAACCAAATTTTTCGTTAAATCCATACATGTATAATCGAGATTCTACTGTATCCAAGTTTGTTATACGTATCAAGTTTTTATGGCATAAAATTGCTACACAACACTTGTTTATGAAGAGCTTAATTGAATACAAATATGCAAAAGGCAAACAGAGAAACTAGATTAGCTTAAGAGCATGCCAGTAGTGCCTCATCAACAAAAGGAATGCAAACGAAGCCTCACCCCTTGCCTCCCATCCTTCGGAAGCAGCCAACTGGGCCCATCCGGCATGGTGGTACAGGGTCCGAACCACTTCTGGAACACCAACTTCACGAGGGTCCCGCAATTGGACTCCACGCACAAGTGATTCCATTTGCGCCAACAGTGAAGCATGCTGCTGAATGTGGCGAGCAATGCTAAGTGAAAGAAAAATAAATTTGATTCCAAAGATTACTTTCCTTTGTATACGACCCATCTCACACTAAAGGGCAAATGATACATTGATGTAGCCACTTCACAATGGAAGGCCACCTTGTTCATGCGATTATGTAACTTATAAGGGATTTTTATGGTTCAAGCAAAACTAAATGGGGATAAGAATATGCATCAGCTTCCACCTCGAATATCAATTCTTTTCAGGAAATGTCTTTGGGAATGGGGGAGGAATTAAGGATGTCAAGAAAGTGGTAGAAGTGTTTGATGAAGGAGGGGAGGGAGGTGACTATTGGTTGAAGGTAGTGATCGAGTAGAGCAGAGATTCTTTCAGTGAGAGCATTGCGGCTGGATACATCAAGCCCAAAGACAGCAATATTCTCATGGCTATGATAGATGTGATATCACTCTACACTTCCATTCCCCACCACGAAGGCCTAGAATCTCTCCACTATTTCCTCTCACAACGTCCGACACCCCACTCTCCATCCACCAGTTTTATCACTCACGTAGCAGAACTTATCCTAACCAAAAATGCCTTCTCATTAAATAAAAACACATCTACAGATCCGAGGGGTCCCTATGGGGACCCGCATGGCACTCTCTTACGCATATGGGCCATCTAGCAACCTCATTTTTAAACTCCCAAGTTCTCAAACCTCTCCAGTGGGCCCGATATATTGATGACATTTTCCTCCTGTGGCCCCATGGACGTGATCCTCTCACCTCTTTTATCTCTTCCCTCAGCTCTTATGCCTCAGTTTCCATCATCCATGATTCATCTGCCACCTTCCTGGATATCAACATTCTCCTTGAAGACAACAAATTCATCACCTCCATCCACAAAAAAGCCCACCAACCACGAACAATATCTGCATTATACTAGTTGTCACCCGCCACACACCAAGCAATCCATTCCATACTCCCTCTCCGTCCGGGCTCACCGTCTTTGCAACAATGCCCCCTCACTACACCAAGCCATAGATAACCTCCATCACGCCCTCCAGAAACATGGGTACGCAGAGCCTCTCCTCAGAAAGAAAATTCTATCCCCTACCGCCAATTACGCACCCCACATCAAAAATAACCCTCCTGGCCAGTTGAATTTGACCACCACATTTTTCCCGGCTCACACAAAATAAAAAGTATCCTGATCACCCCATCATAAACAACAACCAAACTACATCACATCTCCTTCCCGCCTGCCCTTCCATAACATACAAAAAACACCCAATCTCAGTAATATTCTTCGATCCACCCGACCCACTCTTCAACATGCTCCCCTTCCTTCCTCTTCACCTTGCAAACGCCCGAGATGCAAATGCTGCTTTCTACTCCGCTCAGCCTCCCCATCGGTCCTCAACAAATCCTCCTCTACACCCTCCTGCACTTCCACCAACGTAGTTTACTGCCTCTCCTGCAATTTCTGCCCCTCCTTCTACATTGGAGAGTGCACTACACCTGTAGCTATCAGGATGAACAACCACCGGCATTCCACCAATATTCCTCCATTTCATGAACCTATCCTTAAAACATAATGCCCATCACAATCAGACTTTCAACAATTATTTTTCCCTTGCCATAGTGGGAGTTCTTTCTGAAAGTGCAACAAGTATTGAGGTGAGAACTGGTGAGTTGGCCTGTATCTTGGTAGAAAAAGCGTATGAAAAGCCAGGTTTGAATATTTCCCACTAGAGGCCACCACTTCCTTACCTCTGCCACTGTCTCCCACCCCACCCCATTCTTACCACCCCCCCCCACTCTCTCACTCACAAAGAGGACTCAGCCAGATCTTAACAGGGTAAACAGTGAAAATCTGTGAGAAGAAATAATGGGCACTGTGATAGTAAATACAAAGCCATGAAAATTAAAGGGAGAGATTTGTTACGTCAGCACCGAACGGGCAAAGCTGATTTGTTTACAGTTATGCAACACTTGACTTAGCCCTCCCCCACAAAGCAAATTTCTGGGTACGTGGTGCTTCTTAGTGAAACTGAAATCTACAACATTCAAGGCACTAGTTTGATAATTTTTTATCAATGTTATTTGGATTTATTTCTGGCAACATTTTATTATATGCATCAATCTGTACATCGCTTCTACAAAGTGAGCGAGAGAAAATTTTTTGCAAATTCAGTTCGACAAAACTTCCAAACAAGTCAAAACACATACTACAAATTTTTAGTGCATTATTAATAGCATCATAGCTTATTGAACTGAAAATTTGTAATTTTTAATAACTCCCCCACCAGAGATACAGGGGTTTGAAAATGGTAAATTTTCATTTTTTCCTATTTGCGGAAGCTTGTAACAGCTAAAGGCTTCACAAACACACAGCTTTTTCCTTACACACATTTACTATGGTGCCCAAATATACTATAACAAAAATATAGACCTTGTGATCACAACCCTTCTATAAGAAAATAAACAGCAAAAGTTGTAAAAAAAACATCAATTTGTATTAAAACTTTGCACTAGTCGTTCTCATGGATGTTACATAGTAAGGCTATTAAACACTATGTCAAATGAAAGCTCAATTTATGACCATGAAAATGGTATTCAAACCATTCTACTACAACCTGTAGTTTCTGAGTAACTCTAATTACCGATACTCGCTGAAAGTGTCATTTTTACAGTGCGCTGTGACCTTCATGGGCCTGTAAGTCCTCAAGGTCATGGAAAAAAAATTAACAACAGTTGGTTTCGTGCCTTAAAGACATGTAATAGTGCGTGTGATAAATTTGAATTTTTGCTAAAATGGTGCTGCAACAACTTTTTCAAAAATCTGGTGAAATGGAACGGAATGACCCTTTTATAATAAACTTAAGCTTGAAAATGGTGGTAAGTTATCAGAATTAATAGATAATTATACAACTGAAAGAGAAATTACACCAAGCCATTTCATTTTTAGCATGTCTAATTTCCAAAAATTCCACCAAGTCTCAACTGCCCCTATCAATTTTATGCACACTTTTGATTCAAAAAATAAAATCTTATATCCATGTCAGTTAACATGAACGTAAACTCTGAAAAAAAAATCCATGACAGTTCGTACATATGTCATGAAAATATTGACAGTCAAAATGAGGCCCCTAATTAACGATTTAAACCCTAATTCTTCAATAACAAAAAGTAGCTAGTTGGATAATCAAAGTGATCAATATCATCATTAAATATCCATCAACAGAACTTAATGATGATCCACTCTTGTGACCAAAATTCTAGCCTAACCAAAATTCAGCCTTCGAGAGTTCATTCGAAAACTTATGTGTGGTCTGAAGCCGGTCAAGGCGGACAATTGTTTGCTCTCGAGGACATTTTGCTATTGCTAAGTAGCTGCATGCACGCCACTAAGTGTGATGGAAGGTAGCAGTTAAATAAACTTGCCAGTGAAAGTTAATTTATCCGCTACAGAACGAAAGAGAAAACGTGATGCTAACACTAAATTAATAGGTAAAAATCACAAAATGTAAATCACTTGTAAAGATGTCTAGCTCTCACGTATGGGGTCAATCCGGTCCACCGATGAAATGCCGACAGGGAAGATTTTACGGCAAGCTCCACCTCATCTCGGGTTGCGTCAACGACCTCCGCAAGCGGTTGCGACGAGTGGAAATCTTTCACTTCAAAGACCTTAGACTGCTTCCCATTGACAACGCTCTCACCATTAATGAACGATGAAAGACATTTGGATTTGTTATCCAGCCACGCCTACAAGTGTACAACATACAATTACTTCTCTTCATCGCCCAATATTAGGTAAATTTCTTTCTTATCAATGATTATTCGCTAACATTAGGTTCAATCTGACCACGAATCAAGCAGGAAAAAATCTACAAAGCAGGAAAAAATCTACACCGAAGTTATCACAGAGTTATTTTCTTCACACAGCAGAATTAAAATCTGCATTATTAATTATGAGGGTATCAGACCGTATTGCATTATCAACTCATACATAAACATCCAAATTAAAGTTCCGTGTTTACCTTAGGTAAAACAGCTCCATCTATAATAGGTCCATACTCCATCGATTCAAAAATCTTTGCAACAGAAACATTTACTGCCATTCTTACACAGCACAAATGATAAGGTAAAGTCCAGCCACCACTGGCACTCTCTTCACCTTCCGTATAAACCCTACACTATACGTATCAGGAATTCGAACACCTACTTGAACCTTTAGTGAGAGATAACTTTTCCGTTACACTTGACATACGACATTGTCGATGTTATTACGCACTGAATACCTTAGAGTCTAGTTGCAATAACCATTTGATCCAGTAGGTTTGGCTTGTGCGCTCAGAACACATGGGCAGTGTGTAATCATGATAATTGTGAAAAATCGACCACACCCCGAATAGTCGATGGAACGATACGATTTAAATCGATCTCACCGCGACAATCGGCATTGGTGAAAAGCGGGGGAAGCTCAAGAATGAAAGAACGGAGGGGCGAAGGAGGGGTTTAAGGAATGGAATTATTGCTTCGTGGCAGATGGCCCGTTGGATCCGGTTCAACCTTGGAAACATCCTTTTTTCCTCGCACCAGTTGGACGACTTCTCCACTCCCTCCCATCTTTCTCTCCCTCCTCACCCACTTACTCCTCTCTCCCTTCCATTCCCCACTTCTCACACCGGTTACGCCCTCACAGAGGCGAGAAACACCACGCGCCCGCACACACACACACGCACGCTCGCCCATCTTTCCCATTCCTATCTCATGATTCCATACAAGTGGGATATTCGAACGATAGACGAATAGAGGAAGGAAATCCTAAACGTCCATTGCGGCTGCGTGTTTCAGCAGAGACAAGTGAAGAGTCGAGAACGCTGAAGTTGTACCTCACCTATTTTGAGACGCCTGAAGCTGGCCATTGAACTCAGCAGCAGAATGTAAACTAGTAAAATACCTAAATCGAAATTTATCAGCTAACTAAAATAAAGAAAAATACTCGCAGAAATGCAAATAGTTGATTCAGAATAGCTTAAGCATGACAATTCTGACAAACAAATCATAGCTCAATTTGAGGAAAAATACAATAAATTTACAATCACCGACGGCAAGGAACTCGAGCATTGGCTAGTTTATCGACAAGGAGTCCGGAGAATAAGATAATGGTGCCAAAATCGGATCAACCTGAAGCATTCTTCGAAGTATGCAGCACTATGATGAAATTGCACAAGGAGGCAGCCAACGAAAGTTCCTTCATCCAAAGTGAGTTTTTCTCCTCTCCCCTTTTTGGTACAAAACGACCAGGGTCGTCGCCTACACACTATATGCCTACCTCACGTGTCGGACTCCACCCTTTTCCTTCTGCCGGCTCCCCCACACACTTTTGCCGCGAGTCTGAAAGACTGGGAGGAGAGAGAAGTACTCAATAGAATCTCATGTGCAGTGACAACGCGGGCTCGTTTACGGTCTGCAGCTTCGTCCATGAAAACATCTCGTCACCAAGGGGACCAAGAATAATTGTTTGAAAACAACACTTTGGCGGCGTTGCGTGCTGGGAGCACGCAGAGTGTAGGTGGATATTATATTAAGTGTCCGGCCCAAGGACGTTCCGATTCAGTGGAAATATTCATCACGTTTGGCGAGAACAATTGGGAGGCGTCCGATGTTTCCGTCAGCGAGGCGAGCGAGAGGCCGCGACTGATTAAAAACGCGTGGGACAGCGAGCGAGGTCGAGCAGCTTTTCTAAATCGAGAGGGAAACTTAAATAGAAAAGAATCCCCGTGAATGCTGGTGAGTCGCATTCCTGTGGGAGCCGATCGGTAAGTCCGCGGATCGAAGTGGCGGTGATCCTGCAGCTCGCAAGACCAAAGGGCCGGCCTTCAGACGGGCCGTGTGACGGACGATCCTTCGAGTCCCCCGGGGCGAAGAATGACTTGCAATTGTTTCCCTCCTCGGGCCGTGGCATCCACCACATCTTTGTCAGGTAGTGCGGGGCAAGTGGGCATTTCGCTGCCCGGTTGAAGTCCCGCGGGCAAGCTCTTCTTGCGGCTGGGAAGGTCAAAGGGCGAAGAAGGGAGCAGCGGAGTTGCAGCGACGCCGTCAGGATTCGCGGGGGAGCGCGAGTCGTTGAAGGCGCCTCGCGTAATTTTAGAAAAGAATATAAGCTGCCCCTCCGCCTCCAAATATGGGCGCGTTTTTCTGGCCAGGGCCGGCAAATGGATGGATCACTCGCTCGGATTTCGGGCGGGCAGGGGTGTCGGACTGAGGATCAAAATTAGAAGCGAGGAAGGGGAGACCTCTTGCCGTGACGTTTTGCACCCGACTAAGGCTTTACAAAAGGGACGCCGCGGTTTTTAGTTACCAAAGCGAAGAAGGGATTTTTGGAGCGCGGGTATAGACTGGGGGCGGGGGGCAGGAGTAGGTGTGGGGGTTGGACCTTTAAATATAGACCTGGTGCCGTATATGGCCGGCAAGCGGGCTTAGAAGAGAGAGAGAGAGGGCGGATGTGCATACCTCCCGCCGCTCCATACTGTCGCTTTACGCACGAGGAGGAGGAAATCGAATCCTGAGCGCAGAGGGACGTGTGGTCCATGCGAGAGGCGCCGCGAGCGGACACTGCGGACGACGACGAGTCGGTCAGCTGGCATACACCAGTGCCGAGGCGATCCCCACGCGCGCGAGGTGTTAGCGAGTGCTTCCGGTGCGGGAGGACCGATGAGGGAGGGCCTTCCGCGGAGGTCAGCGAGGAGACCGCGGGTCACTAAGGTAGATACTCCAGCAGTCGCGGAGACGCTTTCGATCGGCAGCCCTAATTCACGCGATGGAGTTGCATTCCTCCTTGTGCTCGCGAGACTCACGGAACTGTATCGCGCTGTTGCATGCACCAAGAGGACGTTTGGAATGAAAGATAATCCAAAGCAGCATTAACCGCAACCGGGCGAGTGATTCGAACGCATTTTTCGCTAACTAACTAATATAATTGTGCGAGCGACGGCTATTTCCCTGACCTTTGGCCTCCTGGGGGGAGTGGGCCGACGGGCGGTGCAGGTCACCTTCCTCCGCCCCCACGGACAGTCCAGCAGCCTCCAGGGAATCTTCCAGAAATCCCGGGGCACCCATTCCAACGCCTGCGATTGCCCCCTCTCTCTGTGTGTGTGTGTCTGTGTCTGTGTGTGTGTGTTTTGTCCGCCCCAGAGGCCGCGTAGCTCTGCCCTGCCTGCTAATACGGCCGGGGAATGGTGATTGAGCGGGACAAAGGCTAATCGTAAACACTAAAAGAGTGGGAATCTGTTTGTGTGCGTTCGACGCCAGAGTACATGTTCGCGAGTCGGGAAACGAAAGAATGTGGACATTATTGACGGTGGCCATTATGTGTTATTGTTGTCGTTCCGGTGTCGTTGTCACTCAGAGGTCGCAGCTCGTGGGATTATGGAAGAGGAGGCGCCGGGCGCCGAAGGGGCAACTGACGCCGCCGTCCGCAGGGGACCCTTAGTGGCGGACATGACGGTGGGAGAGGACGTCGGCCGCCCGCCCGCCAAGGAGGCCGCCTCCAAGGAGACCGTCTTCGGGTGAGTGAGTGACACTCCCCCACCTCCCCTCACTCTTCTTCGTGAGCCGAACCACATCGTTATCGCCATTCTTCAAGTTTACCTGCTTCCATATTAATTTCAGGACAAGTTGTTAGGACGGTTAATGCAAGCATTGCGTTTCCGGAGGAGTTGGTGCTTTCGATGGTGGCAAAAGGACCTGCCCCTGTTCCATCCGGCTAACCGGTTGGCTTCGCTCCCACTAAAGAACCTCAGGAAGCGTAACAGCATGATTTTAAATGACATGAAACAAATAAGGACTTATCAACATCATCAAGGGTCAACAATCCTAGGATTGCTTTGACTCAGCCTTCTTCAATCGGCCAACTTCTTCATATTGACGTAGCTCCTCTCTTTTACATCCTTTACAACCCGTTCCATACATCTTGTACAAGTCCGGCCTTTTCCATTCTTCCCGTTCACTTTTCCCTTGACGATTGTCTTCATCAGGCCTCGTGCGTTAAGATAGGGTCGATTAAGTTGTCCCGTCTTCTTTTTAGCATTTTCGGCAGACTTCTCTTTTCTCCCACTCTTCTTAGGACTTCCTCGTTTGTCACTCGGTCGATCCATTTAATCTTCACCATTCTTCGATAGCACCACATTTCGAATGCTTCCACACTTTTCTTCTTCGCTGCAGTAATCGTTCATGCCTCACTGCCGTAAAGTAACAAGCTCTGAATAGTATATGTTCTGATGAATTGTTTTCTTGCTTCTACGTTCTTGTTTCCTGCTGTAAGTAGAATCTTTTGATAGAATGCCCTCTTTTGCTGCAAGTCGTGTTGTCGCGATACAATAATGGCTACAAATAAGGAAAGAACCGAGAAAAAAAACTGAAAACAAATAACTCAGCAGCCGCGGGATCAACTCGCTTGATGGTGTTGACGTGGTTCGCTGTCCACCCTCGTCGACGACCCCTGTGTTCCAAGCGGCACTGTCTAACCTCGCCTTACGCCTCCCCAAACCTCAAAATACAAGCGGGAACGTGAACATTAGTCTTCAGGTTCGCCTTCGTCGCCGTTTCGATCAGAAATGTTAATTTACTGGTTCAGATTTTCAACTGAGTTCCAGTTGGATGCATTGAATCGAAAAGGATTTTTTTCCAGTTCGATCGAATCGACCGCAAGCCAAAATTATCGAAGAGAAATATATCTTCCCATTAATGCTCGCCGGTTTACACTCCGGAAAAATCTAGCTTCATACGTGGTGTTACACAATAGGAATATTGCTGCAGAGACGAAATTGATGGTTAGAGGCGTAACTTGGTGAAAGCGATTCATTATGAAAAATGAAGAAATTTAAACTTTGTGCTTTCACACGAAATATTCATTTCACACGACCATGGTTTGGACGTAAGACGTCATCATCAGGTTCATTATCAAGTGCGCTAGTAACGCCGTGAAGGCCAGTCTCTACAGGAGACTCTCCACTCAAGTGTCTTGGACTTCTGAAGAGTTTACCTGAAGATGACGTCCTACGTCGAAACCATGGTTTGCAGAGACATTTTGTCTGAGCGTCTTCCGCTTTCGCAGAGGAAGGGTTGTCATAGCAACAATGACCAAAAGTGTTTATTGAGGCAACATTGAGACCATCCTGCTGTCAAACCCCTCGGCTAATATATTCACATTTACATTATGATCGTCTTTGATAAAACAGAGAATAAAAAGACATGTATGATTAATTACATACCGAATAATATTAATATGTATGGTGTATAAGAGCAAATAGTAAAAAAATAACAATATTATTAAGCGAAAAAAATTTGCTATGCTGTGCGAAAGGAATTCATATTTTTTGGAGAAAATGAGAGGATTATTTGACAATCGCGAGAACAGCCACACTAATAGGGAGGTGAGAAGCCCACTGATTATACAACAGCTAGCGTTTTACTGCATCGGATAACTTAAAACATAGGATAAGATAAGAAAACATAAGATTCATAGGGAAATATACAAAGAACAATCAAAAATTGATGTAAAAAGAATATGGCCGAAAGATTATCTGTCACGTTAATCGCAAAGTTTGTAACACCAAAACAATTCTAACCCGGATGTGGTACCACCTTGAAAGTTTACATACGATTATAAAAAACTCTCTCATTGATTGTCCTGAATTACTTTCCTCTGTTAATTTCAGAGTCCCTAGCCGATCCACACGCACGAATTCCTCACTCGAGCATGGATCCATATGCCATTATCCCTAGACTATCCCTAGACTATCCCTAGATTATCCCTAGACTATCCCTTGTCAAGCGCTCACTCCACCACCGCCTTTCCTCCCTACTGAATTCATTGCCGGATAATATTGATCCTTTTCTTCTGCCCTTAAACTCTTTTATCAATCTCGCCATTCCCCTGATAACAAATAAACCTCTATTCTCCTCTAACTCCCTTTCCACGTATCTTGTATTTGTGTTCTTTGCTATTTTTAACCTGTACTCTTTGTTTTCATTGTTTACGTTTATATTTCTTGCATGTTAGTGCGTCACTGTAATTGGCAGAAATGCTGCACGTGAGCAATTACTCAAATAAAATAAAATGGCTTTGATATAATGGGAAATAAATGGAAATTGGCATAAAAAGTCCCCGAAATTGATCCCAAATCATTCAAGCCACCTTCCATAAGAAATGCAGGTGATTAAAATTTATAACCGCAGAAGAATATATGTCAAGGGTATAAAATTAGAAACACTTCGAAACTCAGAAAGTGACAGTATTTAATAGGATACTTCAAATTTTAAAGGATAACATAGGCAAAATATTCTGTCTCAATGATGAAAAGTTTTCGGTTTTCTTCTCGAGTGAAAAGGCCTGAATAGATGCGTCGACGCACATGTGGGGCCCAATACACAAGATCTAGGCGGAAAAACACATTTTTGGAAGTTAAGTATGACTGGTACCACGCTTTGCATCCTAAATCACTTTTGATGCAAAATATGACACATAAATTATGCTAATGTTAGACTGAAAATGAAGGCGATAGAGGGTTGGGATGAAAATACTCGAGAACAGCGTCAAATTGTTCGCATCGGTCGCGTGGCCTGCGTGAGACCGAGGTAATGAAATGGAGACGGGATATTCGATCAGTTTGTGAATAAATAAATTTATTTCCCTTACTTTCCCCATGCTATCAATTCCTCTCTTCATGAATAAACACATCAGTCACTATTCTTTAGTCTCTACAGTAATATGTAACAACAAGCAGGCACTTCTGGCAATCAAAAACTAAGCACGCAGTTGAACATAAATCATATAAATATTTAGCAATTTGTTTTTATGAACAAACTTCAGTTACCTTTTTTATAGGTTAAGTTCATTTCAATGAATTAAAAGAAGCATTTTTACATTAAATCAATGCGTAAGACAATTCAATTATGTCACGCCATGCCTCCGTAAATATATTATTATTAAGAACGGTAGTACAAGCTATATCTAGTTATGTATATCAAAGAAGAAAGAGATGGCAACAAGTTGATTATCAGAATGCAAGCACAGAACGACTTTCAAGAGTACAAATCGGTTGATAAATTTCATACATTTCCCTTCCCAATCATAACATTCACAAAGGCCATGTATTGTTAGTTCGTATTTTTTACGTATAATTGGCAATCGGCCAATTAGAGAGGAATTGAAGTTTAGAGAGACAATGAATACTCAGATCATGACATGCTCGGAATAGTCTGTGTCAGTTGCGTTTTTATTTTTACTATTTGAAGTGCAAAAAGTGTCTGCATTTTGTAGTAAGCTTAAACCTTCAGCGGGTAACTCGTTTCTTTTCTTTTTGATGCTTAAACCGCTAATAGAAGATATCAGAGGGTCTGAAGTTATCAACAACTACTGAAGAAAATCTTCCATATACACCGCACCTCATTAGCATACCCTTGTCTAAATTTTTAAATCTTTGTTTTGCATTTTTGAGCTTCTTCAGAGAGTTGGCCAGTCGGAAGAATAGCTGTTTTAACTTTTTTAGCTCCCTATGTATGAGTACCATTATGAACGCTCGAAGACACAAGATACCAGGGATATGAAGAAACGTACTCCTAGGCTGTGTACAGAGCATATGTATCAAAATAATGCATCAGCATTGATGGCAAATTCCGTAGAAATAGTTCTTAAAATAGTTCCAAAACCTTTTGCTAGCTCCACACTGATACCAGTTATTTAAGATATGAGTTCGGAATCTTAGACGAAACGTCTCGTCGGGTTACTGTCATTAGGTGTCCCACCACTGTTCTTTACCCTCGTTAGTATACTTGTAATTTTGACTTGGCTCCATTCAAACATAGCACCTTTGGGATCCTGTTGCAGTGCTTCACATCTGCCTTCGTCATTTCGAAATGGGGCCTCTCCGAACACTTGTCAGTTCACGCAAGCAGTGGTTGGCGTAATACATTCATTTTTTGCTTTCCACCAGATTTATTTCTCTTCTGATTAAATTTAGTGCCTCCTTTTTGTGTATTATTTTGAGTGAACAGCAGAATTTAGCCAAGTATATGCATGGATTAAACCTATTAGAGAACCTATTAGAACAAAACCTATTTGAGAGAACCTACAGATTAAATCCATTAGATAAATTTCAATGGGATAGCTTTCGTGAAGATGTTAGGCACGTATTAAAAACACCAGCGTATTATGATAGATTCGACCAGATAAATAAGATTAAAGAGAAAGATTGTCCTACTGATACAGTCAAAATGGCATTTTTCCCCGTACTATAAGAGACCAGAATAGGCAGTATAGCATAGGGATAGGCAGGGGAAATATTTAAGAGTAGTCTGTAGTGCATGATGCATGTATTAATCCCTTAAATTTTACAAATAAAAACAATCTAGTTGCATGAGACCCTATAGTTGCTTGTTTGCATGTCAGTAGTGCATGCTTGGTGATCTTCACCCCCTGCCACACACCCTCGCGGTGGCTTGCAGGGTATCGCGTAGATGTAGATGGATTTTCGCCATAATATGGTCTTCTTCTTACTTCCTCACTGGTAGTGATAAAGTTGCATGGGTATCAACGATGCAACAAATATGGACGAATCACCTTGAAGTGTATCCAAATCGTGGTGATGTTTATTTCACTTTGATCACTCGTAATATCACAGCCCTATTTGAATATTATATGCAGAGTATTACCTTTGGGTATGCAATACCTGATAACGTCAGATTCAACCTGCATCAGTCGCTGTAGTCTACAAAAGCCCTAAGTCTACCCCAGCCGAGGATTCTGTTGTACCTATTAACTTCCGCTTTGGTGGGATAAGCTTCCAACTTTACGTTTTGCGCAATTTCGGATGATGGACCATATCCTCAATATATATAGGCAATGTCCCTCTTTCTTTTGCACCTTTCTTGATATTGAAGTGCTGAGATTTCGTCAAATTGTTGCCCCCGAGGAAGGCCAGTGCTTCCTCTCCAGAGGTCGCCAACAATGGTGGCATTATTGTCGACTGGTGTGATTCTTTTTTCAATTTTTGCAGAGGTCTCTTCGTCGTTCCTTCCATAGCACCTGCATCCCATTTTCCTGACGTGTGAAGGTGCGACCCTGAAATGGCTCCTACTCCGGATGTGACTCAATCAATCTCTCGCACTCTTTTACCTCTGTCCGTAACTTCGAGAAATTATTCCTTGGCCCTCCTTTTAAAGCCGCCATTCAATATCTATGTTTTGAGTCCATTGTGACAGGCAGAGACAATGGCCTTGGAATCCATTTTTTCATGTTCATGCATTAAGTGAAATACTTTACTCCAATATGCCATAACACCGGCCATTATAATCATTCACTAGGTATTGCATGAATGCATTAATATACTTTGAAATGCCTTGCGGCCACCCATCGACTTCATGTTTCCAGATTTCATTCTTTCCGTCCTCCCACGTTTTCCCTGCGTTACCACGTTACACATTCTGCATTTCTAAGGAAAAAAAATTGCATAAACTAATGTCCTGCACCTTCCCTCATAAAATCCCAACTACAACAAAATTTTAAAATCATTATTTACGAACAGGCAGGGAAATGATTTTGATGTTTTGATAATCGTTTTCAGGCCTACCTTAATTTTAGAAACTCATAAAATGATAATCTCAAAAACAATGATAATAACAATAGCATGAAACTGCAGAGGTGACAATGTGAGTGTGGTCATTCCATCGGGTATTGCTACTCATGCCTCTAACAGAGTTATCAAAGGTACTGAAAAAGTTATTTTGCCCCGCACTACGGGAAAAAATGTTTTCTCTCAATCTTCTGCTGGCAAGACGGAGATAAAGGAAAAAGATAGCTTCGGCAGTAGACAAATGTCTCTATGTAAAAATGAAGTTGATCTAGGTCGAAATTTTGTCCTCTCATCAGAAAGGGTGTTTTCTAAGGCCCTAACGGTGCTATTATATGGCCTCACCAGCGGAAAGAATCCCTCCGCTATTCAGGATAGAGTGTTGTTGTGACACGAACTACAGGTGCTAGAGGCGCTAAAACTAGCCTCCAATTTGTTAAATCTGTTTTTTGACTCTGACATTTTAAATGTTCTTGTCGAATGCGCGAACATTTATATTGATTCGATCAAACAAAGATGGAAGAGAGAAAGGGATGCCGCGCCATCTGATTTGGTGGAAATGAAATTGTTTGTCGGCTTGTTAGTAACTGGAGTTTGTAGAGCTGGGCACAGAAACACCAAAGACGCTAGGCACAATTCGCAAGGACTAGGAATTGAAATGGTTTACAGCGCAATGCTACAAAACAGTTTCAGCTTCCTGCTGCACAGTGTACGCTTTGATAAAATTAGGGATAGGACAGCTCGACAAGAAACCATAGGTCAGCACTTATACGCCAGATTATTGAGATCATGCTTCGAAACTGTTCGGAATACTGTGCGCCAAGCGAATATATGACTCTTGACGAGCGACTAGTAGCTTTCAGGGTCGCTTTGGCATTAAAATGCACAAGCCAAACAAACCAGTGATACTCAGAAATTCAGGACCAGTCAGGGCAGAGAAAAAATGACTCCATATTTGGGTTCCAATCTAATTATGCTCTAGTCAGCTATGTCCCGAAGAGAAGCAAGGTCGTTTTATTGCTGTCTAACATGCACAAGGATGATAAACTGGAGCTGAAAGTGGTGAATCTAAGAATTCCGAGGTATTTACCGTTTACAATCACACTGACTATGACGTTGATGAGTTCAATACGATGTGGTCGTCAATGTCGTGAATACGATGTGACGCGCAACAGCCGTCGATGACCTCTTAAATTGTTTTATGATTTTCTGAATATGACTGTCATAAATGGTCTTATTATATACCAATTGAAAAATCCAGAAATAAAAAAAGAAATATTTTGGTTGAATAATAAACCTAGGCCTATAAAATTAAAAGCTAGGCTTCTCTTGGGGACATCAGAATATCCCCAAGCACAAAGTTTACCGATGAGGGGCGGTAAAGGACGCTGTGACTTTTGCAGTCGAGACCGGAGTACCCGGAAACAATGTGGCAAGAGGCGTGTTTGTCCAGACTACGGCAATTCGTAATAACTCCTGCGGAAAACGCGCCTTCAAATGTCGTGTGATTATTGTTGGTACGTGAACTGATATTCTCTGGGTGACTCACAGGAATAGGTGCTTCTGACACCCGACTTACTCTCTCTATTTCTCGGCCCAAAGAAACAGCATTCTTCAAGTAACAAGTAGAATTGTTTTTCGTAATGAATTCTTTTTTCAACCTAAGCTTTTATTTTGCTCCGAACAAATTCATTTGCTCTCTCCAAATTTAATTCCTTCTTTTGTAAGCATCGGCTCAGAGGAAGCTTAATTGATAGAATCTCTCTCAGGCTAACGATACTCTGAATTCACTCAAGATGAATTCGCTCTCACATAGAGCAGCAATAAGTGATCTTACTTTTGATGCCGTTACCAGTTCTACCCATTGTGAAATTATTTCCAATGCTTGTGCTTTTTTTTGGAGGTCTTCGCAAAGCTGTACCAGCACCGTTGTGTGTCTGTCCATCCACACAGTGTTTCACTTGATATGCACTCTACCCAATACATTTTTCAAAACTCCATTCCTTTTGGCAGATGCTCTAAAAAAATTATGTACGTTTTTTCATGACCCCAATAGAGTTTCTTACACTCTGAACACTTCACGTTTTAGAAATTGATACATGGAGTACGTAATTATAGCATGGGCGTCTTACGGCGTATTTGGCTTCCTCCTGTATTCCTTCCACAGTTCTGAAGACCACTGCGCTACATCCATCAGCGCCGATCCCAGGTCGAGGTTAACTTCTTTTAGGATATTTGTGGCAATAGTCGTTCACTCGGAACCGAAATCGCAATTTCGTACACGAAATCGTTAGATGGAAACGAAAAACAAATTTTAGTGAAAAAAAATAAACTTCTGACCACAACCATTCACTCATAAATCAAAAATTAAAATAAGCAAAAGGTGACGCCCACCGAAAAAGCTGCTTTGATAACATTGACGTCATTTTCCTCCCGTCCCCTTGACTGCTTTTAGGGGAAGGGAAGGGAGTGGAGGGGGGTTCTCGGAAGGTCTACTCACGCAGATGCTGTCGCAACTGCTCCTATTGGCGAAGTCAGCTGTGTCCCCCCATTGCGATAAGGCAAAGTAACTTCGTGGGCTCAGTTGTGTTTTGACGAAGTCGTTATACGTCAGAGGTTGAACCACGCCCACTTTTCCGAAAGGGTTAAAAACGTCAGTTTTTCGCCGCTTGTAACTCGAGAAATAATTGACGAATCAGAAAACGTAAAAATGCTTTTTATTTTACAAACTCTATCAGATTCGGCGATTAAAAAAGCATGGTAAACGACCCCATTATGCCGAGATATTCTCCCGAGGTTCTTTTACACTTCCCTCTTCATTGTATTCATCTTGTAAATATTGAACAGTTCTTCAAGCATCTGAAAATTTAATGAAATTCCCCTCTCAACCATCCTTCGCCCATAAAGCGCTTTCAAAACTTAACTTGAGTTATGGGCTACATCTGTTGCCTCGTCAAACATAATGCTGTACAATGTACTTTTTATTACTCCTTTCACTATTTTTAATTCATACCCATTAAGGTGGTCCAGAATCGCAAGAAAAAAATAAAAGTTAAAAATGTTCATCTCCACATTGCTGCCCTTGTTCCACTAGGTCAACTGAAATACCATGCCGAAATTTGGATCAAAAAGATGATGTTTAGGGGTCCCTATGATTTGAACGCTTTGAAGAAATAAGCATTTTTTTAGTAATCCCTTCTAAAAGTTTGCCATTTACAGGATCATGTTAGAAAATTAATGGAGTATTCCAATGTACTGTAAATAGACAAGAAGTTTTACTTAGTTTTATCATTTCTCAATAGATAACAGCACGTTCCAGTGTTTACTGAGAAAATATTTCCATTGTACAACACTAGAAAGCAGTAGCAGTAGAGAACCTATAGTATTACCCAGGTATTCTCATCAAACTGACAGGCGGCCATTCTGTGCCAGCTGTCAGTGCCATTGTCATACTTTGTAAATCTCTATTCTATGGTCAGTCTATTTTCTCAGGCAAAAAATGGCGGCGGTCACGTGGTCACTGAGAATGCTCCCCTCCTATGGAGAGCCTTAGTAGCAGTAACAGTGTTATGTTGATTTCAGCAAAATCTGTGTATTGTTTATTTTTCTTCTGAATATTGGATCGTTATTAATTGCATTCCAACTTGTTACACTTGTAAAGTAAATATTAAAGTACATCTAGATAGTTCACAACTGAATAATACTAGATTTAGGTTAATTTTGTTTAGCATGTTGTATGTTGTTACTTATGTACTCCTTGGAAACATAGCCTAAAAATTTGTTCTAACTAATCTGAAATGCATTGCATATACAAAACACAAGGGTTATATAATTAATAATACCTAGATTATGTGTGGCAAGAATTGACATAGTATGGCAAGAATTCCTACTCAAAGAATTAATTTGATTGAAAGAGAACTTAATAAATTGTACTCAGACAAAATGTGCAGGCTCTAGCATTTGACACAACAGCAGCCAATACAGGCCTGAAGTGTGGAGCATGTACTAATCTCGAGGAGAGTTTAGGAACTAGTGTTGTGTGGATTCCATGCAGGCACCATGTACTTTAAATCATGTTGTCTTCTTTTTTACCACAGCATTTGGAGTAAGTGGGGGTCCAGATGTTGCAATATTAAGCGTTTCCAGAAGCAATGGCCTCATATCGACAAGCTAATATATTCTCAAGGCAGTGATGATCTGTATGATTCCAATGAAATCAAAATGTTAAGAGGGGAAATGATGGGATATTATGCTGCCATTTTAGAAGACCCAATTAAGTCAAAGCAGCCTCGAGATGATCACCTCGATCTTTTAAAGTTGTGGTATACCTTTCTTGGTGGTCAAAGTCCTATTGGATCAAAAGAGAAATTCCGAGCACCAGGTGGTTTGCACAACGCATGTCGGATGGCAAAGGCTATTTATTCCCTTAAAATGTACTTCTTTAGACATCAGTTCCCTTACAGCTGGAGAAAAAAAGGAATCACTGAAGTAAGCTTGTATGTAGCTCTCATCTACGGTCGACGTTGGAATGAGGCCCCCAAAGCTGAGAAAGCTGTCATGAATGACACGAATCTTTTAAAACAAATTGAAGCTTATCCCAACTGCAATGTTAAGAAGGCTGCTTTGTTAGCTTTTCACTGCCATTTGTGGTTCTTTTCAGAGCATTTGGTTGGACTTCCCCTCTTTGATTACCCTGTCTGTGACTCTACCAAAGTTAAAATGGTTACTAACCTACAGCGCCCACCAAAAGCTAAGGCTCTTAAGAGAGTTGAGAGTAAAACATTTAAACATGACACTCCTCTGGAAACACATGTGATACAGCGAACTACAGAAATGTTTGACATTCTCCATAAAGATGGGAATGAAAAGTCTGCTTCATTTCTTTGTAAAGAACCTAAGTTGTGGGATTCGGATCCCGATTACATATAACTCAAACAGGCTGTTCACAAGATGAAAGAAGTTAATGACTGTGCTGAAAGGGGCATTGCCCTGATACAAACATTCAATATGTGTATAACCAAGAATGAAGGCCAGTTTCAGTATCTTCTTCGGATTATTAAATCACACCGAACCACATAATCAACTTGTAAGAAGGCATTACTCATGGCTGACGATGATGATGGTAAAGGGGCTTAGTGAAAAAAACATATTATAATCTTGTATTTAACATGCCTTTTACCTTTTCAGACTTATTTATGGTCACAGTAAATGCATCATGATCATTTAGCATTATTTATGTATTCAGTTATGTCACCATTAAATTTTTTTCATTAAAACACTATTGTTTTAGTTAAAAATCCGCATTCACCCAAAAAGTGCTCAATCATAGGGACCTCTAAATATTAACCAATTTGCCTGAATTTTTTTTTCATAGCTTTCTAGCACCAATTGGAACAGGGGCAAACATGTGGAGCGGGTGTTAAAAAAAAATTTTTTTTTGGACCACCCTAATACCCATATATTATTTTTTTCATCCCCATTGCACTCGATTTCATCATTCTGTGTAGTTCTGCTTATATAGGTACGTTGCCCTGGAGTTGGCTGTGTTCAAATGTTTTTCGAGGCATTTATCCCCCAGCCTCGACCCTCGATCGATGGATCTCCTTAGCATTTCCTTGATTTACTGGACCTCTGCCTTCAGATGATAGATTTACGTTTCCTTCATCTCCATGCCTTCTTAAGGGAGCATTTGGTCACCCAAGCTTTTTGATGATTTTTAGTCTTTCTCTGTTTTCTTTTTCTTGTATCAATCTATGAGAACTGATTTTCTATATAAATTCTTTACTGGGTCATGATAAGAGCACGAAAACTGTATCGCCGACTCCATAGCTTGATGATGGTACCTATATGTCATTATCATGAACTTCAAGAGCGCCATCCTTGCCTGGAAGGTTTTCAAACGACTGCAATGGCTTTGTCACAAGCTTTTGAAGAGCTACAGTTTTTTTTATTACCTTCCGGCATGACCCGTTGCGAAAAAGATGCAATATTTATATAGTACAGCCCTTTTTTGCTGTCGAATTCCTATCCAGGGATATTTAGGCAAATGAGGACTGTTAGCAAACCTTCTTTGGCCCTCAGCTTCTTTTTCATGTCTTGAGAATGGGAACTGGTAATCTTCGGGAGGCTGTCAAGGTGCGAGTGAAGATTATACGAAATTATAAAACATGTCTCGAGACGCAAGATTATATCGTTAATCGTAAATATTTAGAATGAACCTCAGCATCCTGTGATAAATGTTTTTCTTCATTGGACTCGGACTTCAGAAGTTTAGAAGGTGCTGAACGAAAAAAGAAATCTATCGTCCTGGCGCTTTTTAACTCTGGAAGACTCACTGGCCTGCAAAAACATGAATTGAAAAAAATACTTTAACACGAATTCCGTAAAATATTTTTCAACATTGCGTGCAGGAAGAGCGATTATCCGCGTGCGGGAAATACGCACTTCACGAAAGCAATATTCGATGATAATAAATAATAGTAATAATGATTAATGCATGCGTTCATTCGAAGGTGACAGAATAGAGCCTCCATTGGATTACTACCTTAAATAACAGAAGGATCGACTATTTTTGTAGCTGTATTTAAGCTATCTTGGAGTGTAGAAGAACTGGAAGTTATAAGAAGCCTCACAATGACTGGTCAAAATCAACGGGTTCATTAATTTTTCATTATTTATTTAATATTTTTAACATTTTATTAATATTTTTTGGACAAAAAAACCGCTTTACACTTACAGTATGCAGCCAGTGTATGGGATCCGAATGAATTAGGTTTGATCAGAGAACTAGACAGTGTGCAGCGTAGAGCAGCTAGGTTCGTTAAAAGGTGTTACGATAGGGTGAGTAGCGTTTCGGAATTCTAACAAGAATTAGGGTGGGAATCATTATCAGAGCGTAGGTTAAAGTACAGATTAAATCTAATAGAGAAATTTAAATCGGATAGCTTTACTGAAGATGTTAGGCACATATTAAAAACGTCAGCGTATTATGCTAGATTCGACCAGATAAACAAGATTAGAGAGATAGGCTGTCGTACCGATAGATTCAAAATGGCATTTTTCCCCCGTACTATAAGAGAACAGAAGGGGCAGCATAGCAAAGGGATAGGTAGGGGAAATATTTTAGAGTAGTCAGTAGTGTATGATGCATGTATTAACCCCTTAAATACTATAGGTACTATAAATCTAGTTGCATGAGACATTATAGTTGCTTGTTTGAATGTCGGTAGTGCATGCTTGGTGATCTTCACCCCCTGCCACACACCCTCGCGGTGGTTTGCAGGGTATCGTGTAGATGTAGATGTTACACGAAAATGTTGAATGTGTTCCATCACAGAAGAGAAAGTGCTCACGAATTGGTGAACAGGATCGTGCACGTTGAAGATCGGTTTGCCGGGCGATGATTCGCTGGGGGTCAGGGGTAGCTGCATAATCCGGGGGATACTGACAGAAGAATTCACTGTCGAAAGCCAACGGCACAGAACAGCACGAATCCGTGATGAGAACACAGAACTGTGATAATCCGTGATTTCGCACTGCACTTCACAGCTCCAAGTAATTCTACTCGTTGAGTCCCTTATATTAGGCTATTCCTGATGATTGGACGCAGAGGTTAAAAACTGCAATCAGTACGAAAGAAATATTTATACAATTGTCGATGGTATAAGAATGAATTAATTTTTCCAAATATTTTGTAACTCTCACCGTATGAAGGGTATGCGTTGACATCATCTAGATTATTTTTAATGAGATGCCATAAAACATATATTACTTCATGGAAAGTTTCAGAAAGTGGATTATTCCGCAAGAAATAACATCCTATTATTGATATGGCAGCCGCAGTCATATGCCAAGAGAGACACATCACAGAACGTAATCATTACTACTATATGCGAATAAAAAACAAAATCCTAATATTCCTAATACATGTGTTATTCGCGAATTTGAAGGATTTTCTGAAGGGAATGCTGCAGAGAAATTTGTATTAATTCCTGCAGAATTTTATGCATGAAAAGCGCGTGAATAGATGTGGAAATACCTACATAAAATTCAACCAGAAACGTTTGCGAGATTTTGTAGAAATTTCTGGAAATAATTCTGGGGAAAATTCTGTGTCGAGAGTCCTGCTGAAATTTCTGCGGGAAAATAGCGTAAAAATCATTTATAGGATTTTCTATAGTATTGTCTTCAGAAATTCCTGTAGGATTTTCTATAGAAAGTTTTCGTGAGGGTCCTAGGCACAGTATAATTAAGTGATGCTATCATCATTCATTCATATTTTATTAAAAAATATTACTTTGTACTCCCTTGTCGATTTTATGTATCTTTTATTTCAAAATATTTATAGCATAAAAATCCAATCATCATAACTAAGTTTAAACCAAGATATTTCATTAATGACAATTATAAATAAACATTAGATATCTCACAATATCTGTACTTCTTCTATTGTAGTTTATGATGTTGATTCCAAATCTGAAATCCGTTGTGCGCTTTCACGTCACGTTTTGTGAATTTCAAAAAAAATTTACTGTGTCTGGAACAGCGTTCGTCAAAAATTGTTACTTCGCTTTTATTATTTTTCATGCTACGACGAAAATTTTGTTCTTCGTTTGTGAAATCAGTTATACTTCATGTAAAAGTACCCAGGCTGGAGCTCCAATGGAATCGACCTTTTTACAATTTTGGCATGGATCGAAATATTTCCAGTATTGGATCCCTATAATTTTATTTTGTAGCATATCTATTTTCAATTACATGCGATCAGCGAGTTCCAAACAGCAATTTTTCATTCGTAAGCATTTAACTAACAGCAGGTCTTCTCTGCTAATAACCTTTATAAAACCCTTAAAAAAACGTACTAATCCAACGGAAAACCTTCGACAATAAGGGCAATAGGGTAGTTTCCTTCATCAAAGAAAACAGACTTCATTAATTGCGATTTGTACCTTGCCATAAATGTATTTAATTTACGCAAAAATTTTGGATTGAGAAATTCCAGTTTACTAGATAATTAAATGTTAATTTTAAGGCCATTTGAAAAGGCTCTGAATTGGCGGGGTGCGCTGCCTTCTTGCTGACGTAACAGGTAGGTAGTTTACGTTGCGAGGCATAGGAAAATTCGTCTCCCGAACTTACCGTTGTATTTCAGGGCCCCTCAGCTCTAGTGAATATATATTAGTAATAGCCTGTGAAAACTTTCAATGCTCGAAAAGTTTTCTCAGTTAAACATTGTATTAATAGTCGTTATATTATAGGCTCAAAGGACATCCTGCTCGTGGAGTGTTCTGCTACGGCGAAGCATGGCGTGAAGGTCGCGCGGCGATGGGTGAACTACGGGGTATGCTTGTAGAAGGTATACTAACTGTTTTTAAATGTATCAACTGCATAAATAAGATTAAATAAATAAATAAAAGTTAATTATTATAAATTAACGGAATAAATATACCTCCGATACTAGTAAATAAGCTTTAACGGAGTGCAGCGTCTACTTGGAAGCGTCCGCAGCACCACCTGGTGGCAGGTGGAGGAAGTAGTTTGACGTCACACGTAGGATTAACCGGCATGCAATAGTTTGCCGTCGGGTTTTCGCGCCATTGATTTTTTTCACTTTTTAATTAATGAGGAAAAATACTTAACGTCATTTAAAAATCGAACGGCTTAAAACACGTACTCCAGAGGTTATAAACTTTCGATCAAGACAATAAAAACATAATAGGAAACTACCCTATTTGTTTCTAATTGGTGACACGATAAGGATATGAAAATGTCGCGTGGCAAATAAATGGTAAACGAGGGGGAGGGGGGGGGGATTGTAATAATTCATTGTGTCCCTCCTGCCGGTCTGAAGCGCCTGTAAGCGAAGACTTGACAGATAGACGGGGTCGCCACTTCAATACGGACAGAATCCATGTCACTCTGAACTGAGTTTATTCGGGAATAAGCTTTCCTTAACTAAATAAAAGTTTATTTCACGTGAAGTCAAACTATCCCAGGAGGTAGAAGGGAAAGCAGCTTGCATTTGTTCAGAAAACCTAAGGCACACTTTGTAAACCTGTCCACCTACCTTCCTAACTATTATTAATTATACCTGAGCTTGCGTACATTCTCAGTCAATTTTATTTTTTTGGCAAGGATAATTTACTACATTGAACGATTACATGAGGTTGATATTTAAAAACTTAGATTTATTCTCTTGTGTGTGCGATGTATATACATATTTATGGATGTGCCGTGTTCATTTCCGCAGGTATGCATAATTTGAACAGTACCTAACCAAGAGATGAACTCGGATTGAGGACTGAAAACTTGACTATAAATGTGAGTGGCAAAACAAATTGGCTACTGTTCATCGATTCATATAATACAAGTTTGAAGGCAGTATTATCACTCGACGGAAAGAGGTACCTATGCGTCCATTACCGATTGGATTTTCTGATCACCTGAAAAAGACATACTACTAAATCACGCCACTACTTCTTGATAAAATAGGCTATTTTAAAAGTTCAGTTGGCGTGCCTGAGTTGACCTAAAAGTATTCACTATTCTCATGGTAATGCAGACAGGATGCACCGGTACTAATGCTTGCTCTTTAGATGGGCGGCAGAAACAGGAAGCAAAGGCAAGAGGCAAAATGGAGACGGGAAGTAAAAACGTCTTCATGTGCCGTTGGCTACGCGTGACAATGTAACCATGTAAGCACCACTTTATTTTAAGCTGGGACTCATTATGAATTTCGTGAAGGCGCTAGACAACGACTTAGATGCTTTACCGTACCTTATAGCAGCAAGTTTCCGGAACTGAATTATGCGAAAATGAAAGGAATGTTCATAGGTCCACAAGCAAGGAAGATCATTGCTGAGAGCCATTTAAAAGACTTAGAGGGAGGTATTGAAAGAGATGCATGGGAGGGTGGTATTGAAGTCAGTCGTTGCCAAAGTATCTCGGAAATTATAATTCCGCTGACTTTGTGTGTGTGTTGTGTCGACAACGTGAGGGCGTACAGACAGCGGGGTTGCAACATGTCCCTTAAAATTAATCCACCAGACTCCCATCCTGACTTCTTGAATGAGAACCTAGATTCAGTAAGTAATGAAGTCTTGTCTTGGCCGCGGGCCTGTCGCCACAGGTATCGGACTAAAATCCCCGCAAATCAGTCCACTCGAGCACATTTGAAGAGATGACGGAGCAAATAGCAATCGGGTCATTCTTTAAAAGCGAGCCACAAAAGAGGGTAGGAGGGGGTGAATCAAGTTCAAACATGCATCTCGGACTTATTTATTAAACTTATAAGTAGAGCGCGGAAAAAAAATCTTTTGACTTTTTCGAAAAGTGGGACTTTAGTGGTTTTAAATACAAATATTCATCAATCTCAGCAAACAAAAGAGTTTTTAATGTCTTTTTTAGAGTCTCTCCCCCCTCCCCCTGGATGCAATATAAATTAGAACCGACACAGGAAAGCTCCGTATTGTCCCTTGGGAATGACACGGAAGTGTCGATACCAGTCCTTGGGCTGTTCCCAATAAATAATGTGGAATAAAAATGTTTACTCGATTTCACTCTTGTCTCAATCCTTTGGGTTTTTGCTTGGAAAAATCAAACTTTTCGAATCTTCCATCCTGAGCCTAAGTGATTCAGTGTCGTCAATTACGGATGTGAAGAAGAAACTTTAATATGCAAAGGGTGAACTAGCCGTAAATATTTTTACGAAGTTGTGTGATGCGTTGAGTAAAGGCGTCGAGTTGACGAGTGATGTGGCTCAGATTCTCAATGGAGAACTCAAGTAGCAGATATCTAATCTTTTCCAGAAACTCTCTGTAAGTGAAGCGACTACGCTGAAGTTAAGCCCCTATGACAACCTGTGAAGGCGGGCGATCATTTTCGATTGAAAAACTTGTTTTGAGTGACCGTCACACAACGTTCTCTATGGAAAACATGGAAAACTATCTTGTCTGCCGCTAATTTATGACTCGTCGTCAAGGAAATGAAACTAAACGTAAATGAAAGTAGGTAAATATGTTTCTTGTATTTTATATGATGCAATAAAAAAATAAAATCTGCTACCTAAAAATTATATTTTAACTTTAATAATGCCTTCCCGAAATAAATACAGATATTTATCTGCTATAAACATAATAGGGACTGATATTTTCTTCCGCAATTGCTGATCATCAAACGAAGTGTTATTCATAAATTAAAAGAAGTGAATTGTGGTTTTTCCTTTCTTCAAGTCCATATGGCTACTCGAAAACTCATGAACCCGCATCTCTCGGCTCTTTTTTCCAATAATTAAGTTAAATTTAAGTCAACATTCTCACGAAAATGCCTCAGACTTTTGAGATACTTTTTAAAAAAATATTTGCTACTTATATTTTTGGAAAATGGAGGACTTTTCTCCGCGCTCTACTTATAAGGAATAAGAATCACTGCCGAAAGTCAAGAGGCACTCGGGAACAACTTATGGGTGTATTTTTATTCAATCTGCGGTGTCATTTGTATCAAGCATATGCCAGGGTAAATTTAACCACGATAGGATGGATAGTTTGTTGAGATCCGGTTATAATAGTTCCGAATGTGTTTCACGGGCAGAGGGACGTTTTGCCGCGCGGCAGTCTCTTCTCTTTCGTTGAACGAGGCCCTCGGGCCTTGGACACGTGGCGAGCGTGGGGCCCTTTCACGTCCGCCCACACCGGCAGGGCCCACACGCGCAAGCGGCGTCGGGGCGTGGGCCTTCGGCGGGGATGCGGGCCGAGAAACCTATGCGGGCCGAGGAACCTTAGTCCGCTCCCTTCGCAACAGATGCAGAGTCAGCTGGAGGATCCACTGCGACCGCGCTCAAAGCTTCATCCACAGGTCACCCTGCCACCCACCTCTAGGGTCATCAACCAATCAAAGTAAATTATTTGCTGAAAACGTGTTAATCATCCATGCACCACTTCGTATGGATTACTAAACTACGATCTAACTAAGCTACCTTACATTATAACTACCCGGCCGCTTATTATGTTGCCTCTAACGGCTAGCGGAAGACAGGTATTTCAGATCTGTTCCACAATCCATCTCCGTAATACTGCCTCTGTGGTCCACAGTAATACGAGGGTGTTCTCAATATGGTTATCGCGTCGTCGGTATCGGCTTCAAATTTAATTGAAATATTCAGTCTCAACCTACGATGATGAATGGCTCCATTCCGAGTTCTTCTCATAAACTGTTCACGAACTTCTCTCCATTTCTCTTTCAAATCAAATCACTGCCCACACTATACTTCCATGCGCAAAACGTATATATGTACCTCTGAAGGGGTCCCATGTGCTAGCGGCGTGTTGTGAGTGTGGTCCCGACGGGTGAAAAATAGCATCGCAATTCCCTATACAACCCGTTTCCCGAATTCCAATCGAGACGGTTTGCGAGCCAAGTTATTTCACGGATGTGCTTCCCCAGCGATCTGTCTCGCGTGATGGTAACGCCAAGGTGTTCAATTCTTTCCATGTTCGATGTTACTCTCTGTTTATCGCTATAATGTGTTTGGGGAGGGACCAGAAAGTCATGACCTTTTTCTAGAAGTTCATGAACGATTTATTTGAGAACCCCTTATATATTAAGGCCCCACCTTGAGTATGCTGCAAGTGTATGGGATCCTAATGAATTAGGTTTGATCAGAGAACTAGAGAGTGTGCAGCGTAGAGCAGCTAGGTTCGTTAAAAGGTGTTACGATAGGTTGTGTAGTGTTTCAGAATTAATAAAAGAATTAGGGTGGGAATCATTATCAAGCGTAAGTTAAAGTACAGATTAAATCTATTACAGAAATTTAAATCGGATATTTACTGAAGATGTTAGGAACATATTAAAAACACCAGCGTATTATGCTAGATTCGACCAGAAAAATAAGATTAGAGAGATAGATTGTCGTACCGATAGATTCAAAATGGCATTTTTCCCCCGTACTATAAGAGAACAGAATAGGCAGCATAGCAAAGGGATAGGTAGGGGAAATATTTTGGAGTACTCTATAGCACTATATAGCATGGTCTTGATTTACTGGCAACCAATATCCCACAACATGTGACAATGATTGACACGGTTGATGGAATCAGTGACCACAGAGTTGTAACTGCAAAACTCTCGCTATCTTTAGATAAAAACTTTAAACAAAAAAGAAAGATTTACATTTTTAAAAGAGCAGACTTTGCTAACTTTAAAATTTATTTAAGAGATTCCTTATCGGATTTCAAAAAGTCTTCCATAAAGGTATGTACCAACGATTCATGGAAGTCGTTCATTAATATCATGCGCTCTGGGATCAACAGATTTATCCCTAGTAAATTCAAAAAAGAAAGCACTGAACCTAGGTGGTACAATGCCGAAGTGAGAAAATCCCTGAGACGGCAGCGAATATGTCATGCTAAAATGAAAAAAATTAGTAAACATATGCCCACTGATGAGCGTAATGTAATTATTGAAAATTATAAAATTTCAAAATCCACTGCAAAGACAGCCCTTAGTAATGCATTTGCAGAATTCAAAAGAAAAACACTTGGGGAACAATTGAAAGAAAATCCAAAAGTCTTCTGGTCGTACGTAAGGGAAGTGCAAGGCCATAAGTCTGCCGTCCATTCACTTAAAAATGATAGGGGTGAAATGGCCACAAACACTCTTGACAAAGTTAACTTGCTAAATTCCTTCTTCCAAACCGTTTTTAACCCACCTTCCGGGGATTCGACTGTCGTGTTACCTGACCTCTTTCAGCGGTTGATGCAACCAATTGACATTTCCTGTAATGGTATTGAAAAATTACTTAAAGATATAAGCCCCAACAAATCTCCTGGCCCTGATCAAATTCCCTCCCGCGTATATAGAGAGTTAGCCTCCGAAATTTCCCCCTACCTTGAAATAGTATTTAATAAATCCCTGACCGAACACGTCGTACCGATGGACTGGAAAGTAGCCGATGTAACACCCATTTTTAAAAGTGGCGATAGGGAGCAGCCATCTAACTACAGACCTATATCCCTCACATCCATTTCATGCAAGGTCCTAGAACATATAATTGTCAGTTCAGTCATGGGACACCTAGATAGCCAGAATTTATTGTCCAATGTCCAGCATGGCTTCCGAAAGAGCAGATCGTGTGAAACCCAACTTGCTCTCTTTTCCCACGATATTTTAGTTTCTGGCGAAAATAATATTCCAGTGGATGCTATATTTCTCGACTTCAAGAAGGCTTTTGACAAGGTTTCTCACAGCAAACTAATTTTGAAGTTAAAATCTTATGGGTTAGACAGTAACATTATATCATGGATTAATGATTTTCTGCATGATCGGGTTCAAAGGGTTGTTTTGGACGGTGTTTCCTCACCGGCAATTAAAGTCACTTCGGGTGTCCCACAGGGTAGTGTGATAGGTCCACTCCTATTCCTTTTGTATATTAATGATATCCAAAAGGTGGTAAAAAGTAAGCTTCGTCTATTTGCCGATGACGCAGTAGTGTACAGGGAAATTCTATGCCCGAACGATAAAGAATATTTAAATATTGACCTACAAGCAATTGAAACTTGGTGTGATACATGGCAGTTAGAATTAAACTTTAAGAAATGTCTTGTAATGAATTTTTGGAAAAAGAATAGCTCTCCTCCTACCACTTACAAAATAAGTAATAATGAATTAACTAACGTGGAATCCATTAAATATCTTGGAATAAGACTGACAAATGATCTTTCCTGGGGTAAACACATTCGTGAAATAATGGGCCAAGCGAATCGCAAACTGGGTTTCATTAAAAGAGTATTGGGTAAATGTGACGATCATGTACGAGAAATCAGCTACTTTTCCCTTGTTAGACCTCATTTGGAATATGCTGCCAGTGTATGGGATCCCTACGAAATCGGTCTAAGTAATGAACTTGAACGTGTGCAGCGAAGATCGGCAAGATTTGTAAAGGGACGGTACGATAATTATATTAGCGTAACCAGTCTATTAAATAAATTAAAATAGGAATCATTGTCAGATCGCAGGTTGAAATCTAGACTTAATCTCTTAAACAAATTCCAAGACCATATTTTCAGTAATGATGTCAAAAATATTTTGCGGACCCCAACTTACTATGGCAGACTGGACCATAATCATAAAGTTAGAGAAATTGATTGCCGAACTGACCGATTCAAAATGTCCTTTTTCCCTCGCACAATAAGAGATACGAATAACGGTAAATATGTACTATCGGAGAGTAGCAATGAATAGCATTGGTAGCTGCATGTTGGTATGAGTACTTAAAGCTAACCCTACTAACAGAATGTTTTTGCATGTTTTCTTTGCAATTTCTATCTTTTTAAATAGTGTAGTTCTGACTACTATATTAATACTATTCCTTTTTTATGCATGATATGTAGTGCATGTTTGGTGAGCAATCACCCCCTGCCACACACCCTTGTGGTGGCTTGCAGGGTATTATGTAGATGTAGATGTATATAGCACATGATGCATATATTAATCCCTTAAATACTACAGATACTAACAAGTTGCATGAGACTCTATAGTTGCTTGTTTGCATGTCGGTATTCCATGATTGGTGATTTTCACCCCCTGCCACACACCCTCATGGTGGCTTGCAGGGTATTGCGTAGATGTAGATGTTATCCTGATGCAAATCAAGCTGCCAGGCAACTCACCAGTTGTCAATTTTTCCCAGTTTCCTCGCTAGCACCAGTGTAACTTATTCAATGTCAATGCCAGGATGTCAAAATACTTATCTGCCAGCCTATCCTAATTGTCTTCACGGTACTTCGATTGAATATATAACTGCACACGCACGAAGAGACCTTTCATGCCTTAATATACTACCATCGATCAATTACCAGGTAATTCGGTAAAAATTGCCATGTGAAATACCGATCCTGGATAGCGATTGATAAAAATTGCCGTATGAATTACCGATCGATTATCGATTACTGGTGTGGAATCATGGATCTATTTTTCGCGTTATCTTTATCGTCAACGCTTACCCCCCTAGAGTAGCGCAGTGTTAACAATAACCGTCTACAAAATTCGCTCCACTGATTGTAATAAGCGATTTGAAGTGCTGTGCGAAAAAATGAAGAACGGAGATCACGTTCTCTCTGACATAAGTTAAATCAAAAAATAACGATAACGCTAGCGCACGCGTTATGAAGATCCGTGATGAGGATAGCGTAGTTGTTGCGAGTTGGAAAGCCAAGGGTCCGTGGTTCAATTCCCCATCCAGGTGAATTTTTCCACATGGCAATTTATGTGAATATGAGTAATCTGATCAAAATACGAAGGCATCAGCGATGTACTGCAACCTGACGCATCTACTTTCAGGGATTTATGAAGTGTCGTTGTAATAAGTATACCTATCGATGGCAGTGAACAGCAATAAATCAAATCGCCCTGATAGTCACACTCGACTAGTTTTCGTGTTATTACTCGAATGTATCCCTCTAACGTCAGCGAGAGACAATATTCCCGGAATCAAACGTAGTACGAGTATTTCGAGCGCCTCACTCTAGTCACTCCTTCGACTTGAAGGTGGAATTGCGCGTGGAGCTCTCCGAGGCTTAGCTCGTGGGATGCAAGCATCGCCTGCCGTACACCCTGAACCACACTTAAAAGGGCTCCGTTCGAACGATAACCCACCAGAATCGAATCCCGTGCCGCCTCTATGATTTGCTTCTACAAGAGAGGGGCATCGTGGACAACGCTGGCATCGTATTTGGTCAAGGAAGCAACGCAAAAAAGCTGTGCCTGCGGATTTAGTGGTTGAAATTGAAGTGTTTCACGCTCAGAACGAGAAACAGGGGCTTCAAACTACCGGATGTGCCACCATTACGCCAGCCAGACGAATCCGATGCCTGGGGAATCGGTAGGAGGGGTAAGGGTTAATATTGGCCCAACGATGGCGAACAAGAAATGGTGCCCAAGCCAACCAAGACAAGAAGTAAACAAGTACTAGGCGATAGTAAAAAGCAAGTGGACATAGGAAATCGTTTCCGGCGTAACTTGGTGGATTTTCCGAACGTGTATTCATATCGGAACAACCACTCGGTATAAATGGCACTGAGTTGCCGAAACCTGGGACGATTAAACAAGAGTGGGTTTGTACCGACTGATCGTTTCAATATGAAGAGCAAATGAATGAAGGGCAGGCATAAACTTTTTGTCTCCTATAACATGTATGGAGTGGCGAGCCGAAACAGCAATTGTGAGTGCCCTTTATTTATGTGTTTGTCCTGAGTGTTATCCTCGCTCGTCGATAACTTATATACGAGCTCCGCTGAGCTATTTTCAATTTCGTCTGAATTTACAGCATTGAGTAGTATGTGTGGCTATAATATACAGAGCTCTTAAATTATGGTAGTGGCTGCAGTTAATGCAATGCACCAGAAAAGTTTAGCGTGTGGGGAACTTGTAAACTAGGATTTGTAAGGGAGACCAGAGCTTATTTCGACGCTAACCAGTGGAAGACAGTACGTACTCGGGCGTATGCAATATTGTTATTTAATTATTAAGCACTAATAGAATAATGGCTAAAAACTAAACTCGGAAATCTCGTGCTGAGTTGCTTAACTACAAAATATTTAAAAACGGGTGTGAAAGCATGATAGAAGATGATTAAAAGTGTAGGTGCAAGCACTGTACAGAGATATGATAGTGAACCATCTGTGTACTGAACACAGACGGACCACAAAGGGCACTGAGGAACTTTAGGGACAATTCCTCTTCCCTACGAAACGATTACTAATGATTCAAAGTCGGAACATTTTACCGCAGATCATTCAATGCAGCAGAATGTGAAGAGTAAGGTATTGCTAAATTTGCTCATTGTGAGAACTGCAGTGATCTTAAATTGTGGAGAACTTAATGGCATAAAATCATTTGCAATATTTCAGCACCACATCTCATGGGTACCACATGGAACCCCACATTCTAGAGGAATATGAGTAAATTCACGGATAAAAAGTAATTTCTAGGCTAGGATATGCAACAAGTTTCATACCTGAGAAACGAGAGATTAAAAAGATAAGGAATATGCAATTCATTGCCATAAATATTCATAACCTATCAGGGTAGAAAGATTTATTATAAAGGTAAAGGCAGCCACCAAGAATTATACTTCAATTTCTGACAACAATTTCGGGCCAAATAACCATTAAACTGACAAAACCTTTTTCCAAGTTTTATCATATTAGTCTACGAGCAATTTAAGGTTAGTAGATTTTACTGCCTTGCATTAAACTGCCTTAACTGATTTAGAAATAATAAATTTTATACTATCGTATTATTTCCAATTTAAATTTTAGCAAATTTTACTAAAATTGATCGTGTTTTCAGCAACGTTTATAAGTGGATTGGATAACAAGAAAAAATACAAACGGCAATTGAATGGGTGAGCTCCACAGCATACACAGCATCCAGACGATTACTTTTGAATGTTTCCATCTTCCGTTTTGGCGCACAATGTTTATTGGGTGTAGTCCTGTCTGGATTTACATCGGGTTAGGCTTTCAATATCCGACGTCTCGGTGAGCGAGTCACCCGTCTTCTTCAGGGTGTACTACTACTCGAAACGTCGGCCACGGCGAAGGCAAGGGGCCGAATTACTGCGATGGCCGTAGCGGGCCCCGCAGTGAACGAGACAACACCATCGCAGCATGTGACATTCGCACCATTCCCTTGCACCTAGAGATAGGCAACTAGGTAAATTACCGCGGTAATTTTCGTAAATTACAGTAGTATTTTTCGTAAATTACCAACACCAACAAAATTACCGTTTATTACGGTAATTCTCAGAAAAGTTCTTTTTCAGAAAATTTCTTCTTTACTAAGAAACCGTAGGAATGGGTGATAATATAAATTAAGAAGCTAAAACGATTTTGTTTACATTGAGTCCATGATTAATTCAGAGTAAAATAACAAATGCACATTGCGCAGAGATATGTCTTCGGAATGAAAATTTCTCATACTGTGACAAAACGTTTTAATTTTTTTAATGAGTTATAATAGATAAACGTCGTGATATGTTTGATATAAGCGTCGGCATTTGTATCCCAGGGCTATTTGATTTCGTTTTGAGTCCTCTGATAAGGATTTGCCTCTCAAAACTTAAAATTACCGGAAAATTACGGTAATTTTCGAAAAGTACCGTAATTTACCTCCATTGAAAATTACGGTAATTTGCCCATTTCTACTTGCAGCATCCCTCCTCTGGACCTATTTCCAGCGCGTTGAGCAGATCGGCAAGCGACGCAGGTATTATCGCTCGGCGACGGACATATCGTCAGTTCGACGAATCGTATGACTGGCTTAAGCATCGTTTACACGTAGCAGTCGACTGCTATGACAGTCGCGAGATGCGCGATGTATCTACATCGCTACTGCTATGATGCGCCTGCGTTAACTTCTATGCAGCTTAAAGCCGCTATTTAGGCGTTGCCACAACAAATAAAAAGCGTTTTATTTCAATAGTGAATTTCGGTTAAATTTTCATTAAATTCTTCAAGCAATAAATTCTATTGACGATTATCTTTTGTTCCCATTCTTTAAAGGGTAGAATCTCCCCTGTCAACTGCTACGTGTAAACGCACCTTAATACATGCATCGGATATTGAAATCGATCCTGAAGCAGATCGCGAATCGAGTACACTAAACTCGAAAGGGTCATCGGGTAGCAGGATTGGCAACGGTGACTCGAGTGACCCGGTGCGAACTGACCTCTTCTTGACCCACACTCATCCACGTGAGCGATGCCATTTGGATGGGCAGCTGCTCTGACATCTTCGGAAGCCGAGAGAATGAAATATTTTCGGAAAACGATGCTTTCTCTGTCCACCGCGAATTTCGAGTTACACTAATTACACTTCTCTGCTTTCCTTCACATACGGTTTTCAAAAGAGGTTGAATGCTCCATTCCACAAATTGTATTTCCCAGAATTCTGCGCATATTGTTCTTCTAATCAAAACGAAATCATTGTCTCGAACTGCGGACATGCATGCGTTTCCCTAGATGGCGTGAGTAAAGTATGTGCCACGTGTGGGTGAGCAAATGGCTCTCAAGTAAAATTGCTATTGTAATGAAAAGAATCGTTTAATTCACGATAGGCTATGTTGCTATCATTAAGTGGCACTATTATGTATCATTCACTGATGCCAGCTTGCACACTGATCAGCATAAAAAAATCACTGGTTAAAACGATTATAATAATGTACATTTTAAATTTCCTCATAAACAATAATATTTAGGGTCATTACATAATTTTAAACGTGTATGAGAGACACGCATAGCTGCAGTAATGTAGCTATGCAGTGGGTTAAGCCCGTTTCACATGACACTTGATCCAATACAAGGTCTAGTATACTCGCTAGTATGCTATCTTTCCAGTATCGTGTGAACAGCACCAGTATTCTGGCTGGAAAGCATGCTAGCTAGTATACTCGCTGAGATACTGGATTTCGTACTTGATGCGGTACTAGATTTCTAGTAGGACCTAGTAGCCCAGTAGCCATCGACCAATCAACTCACGTATCAGACGCTGCGCGAACTTCTCTTTTTTTAATTAGCATGGAATCATATGGAATAACCGATTCATAGCAAGGTCGATGATCGTGTCAAACCTTCTCCCAATTTCGGTTCCAATCACACTAGATTCCGTCCTCAATATGGAGTAGCACACTCCTAGGTCTTGTGCTGGATCAAATATCGTGTGAAACGGACTTCAGCATACATTTGTTTGGTACCAAATGTAATTAAATGTGGTGACTGTCAACTCTGTGATAAATGTATACACAATATAGTAGTAACCTTGAAATTATTCAAAATAATATGGGAAGTTTCTCCTTGAAAACATTTTCCCTAAGCATGAAGATTTTCCCTAGAGCATCGTTTTTTCTAGGGAAATAATTTCCCAAACCTTGAATTTTCAAAGGAAAAAAGTTTTTGGGAAAAAATTCCCTAGACTACAAAAGGGAATTCCCTAGCGAACACATTTCTTCTACGGAAATTTCAATTTTTCCCTTGCTTTTCCCTACGTTCTAAGGAAATCTTGTAGGGAAGTTTCCAACAGGGAACGTACTCAACAATAGGCCTGGCCATTATGTAAGCCATTTCTTTTGTTGCTTCCTTGGAGACTTCGCGTTACCCAGTACAAATGCCTAAAGGTTTTGCCAACAGTATTGTGAACGTGGAACTGCCATCTTTGCTCAAATACGCGTCTCCGCCCTGTGAATCGGGGATCCCCCCCTTCACTCGACGCCCACGACGCCGCAGCCCCCCTGACGCAGACGACGCCGCCTCGTGGACAACCTCTGCAGCAGAGGCGTGGAGCAGACAGAGCAGTGAAGAGAGCGTGCACAATGGCTTCCCAGCGAAAGCCCGAAGCGGCGGCGGCGTATCATCGGTGCCGGAATCATGCTTAACATTCTTGGGTGCAGATTTGAAAGGGAGGTGTTTCCCGACGGCGGCGTCTTCTTCTTCCAGCATTCGAGACGAGACGACGGACCGCGTGTATCAGGGAGAACGCGTTTCGTTGCACCCCAATGATCCCCGCAAAGTATCGGAACGCCACAGAAGGAGGACTTGTCCACTTTGCACTTCTCGCTTTCCGTGGGAGTCGCGGCCTGAAACGAAAGGTTCGTGAGAGCACTAAGGAAGGGAGCGGTTTCGCCACTAAGCGGCCGCCCACAGACTCCGTGTTGAACGCGGGAGAGATCGCTCTGCGGGCATTCCCTCCAACTGGTGCCCCGTTCACACAACTAGCTTTTTACGATGGTAAGGCATGGTAGGAAATTGGCCGTGTGAACGCAAGTTGCCGCTAACCCTAGTAAACTTTTCTACAATTATTGAGTTACTATAGTTGGCGCTAGTTACTGGTATTTTAAGGACGTGTGAACGCAAGTTATGGTATAAAGAAGGTTTGTTTTGAAAATGGAAGTGGAAATGGACGTAGAGTGTTTGAAGACGAAGAGACCGGATCGCACGATATGGATCGGAAATGATTCTTAGTTACAACGATATTTATTTAATCACACTGTAATATATTTTAGTACTTGTATTACCACGTTCCACTGGTTCGGTTGTTCAATAATGAATTTAAATAGTTTGCTTTACCCCTGAATCCTGAGTACGTACGCTTATATATTTATTTTATGTGATTACCTTGCCGTGAAGAAAATATACATGCAGAAATTAAATAACTAAGAAGTTGCAAACATCGCAGGAAATTCGACTCGTGTTATTTTTTACGTATTCTCTCCTTAGGACGGCGTTAAAAGTATTTTCAGCATTATTCCCTTAAATAGCTGCTTTCACAGACAGCAGAATATGGTAAACTTGGGATATCGGATTTAAAAATACTGAATATTGTTAAGAGGAACAAACTGATTATATATACTTGTATGTATTCTATTTGGATGCATGAACTTGCCTACGAAATGGGTTAACATGAGCGATAACTTATTGAGAGGTGAACAATAAATCATTTCGTAGCATGGCGTTCCATGGTTGATTGCATTTCTTGGTGCGTGATGCCTGTATATAAGCTAAACGAATAGAAATACAGGCAAGGAAACGTTAATAATTTTAAAGTGTAAAGGTATTAGTTGAAATATGCGAGGAAAAAGAGGTAAAGGTTGAATGTCTTAAATATCTGGAAATTAAAGTCATGGAGGGCGTTCATCGTTGTGCAACCTTTACGTACTTTTACTTATTACTCTGGAGCTATTCAAAGCAAATGTTAATTGCATTCAATTTTATGTTTAAAATTGATGTTTAGCAAAGTAACTAACACAGAATCCATTGAGTATCTCGGAGATACGACCCACTGTCAATCATGAGGAAGTAATTTAAGAAGAATATTTTGGTTGATTTATAAAAAGGGATCTAGGAAACTACATTGATAATGTTCGATAAAATAACTGCATCTAATTTGCACGAGTTAAAATATGCTTCCAATCTTTGGAATCTTTGCAAGACATAGTCCTTTCGCTACCCTACCCTCCATTGTTATTTTGACTCAATTTTACCCTCCGATAGATGTCACTCGAGTCTTTTCGATGGTTCTGGGTAGGCCGTGTGAACGCAGGTTAGTTTTAGCCGCCATATTAACTATCATTCTACCTTAGTAGTGTGAACGGGGCATGGGAATAATTCCTTGGCGTCACAATGCATTAGCGGCCCCCGAGTTACGCCGCCCAGGAGTGCGGCACCTAGTTCGCATCCCAGCTGACATCGCTCGGCCAAACGCCTCGAGGATCGATCTCGGCTCCCTCGCCTCGGAAGGAGGGCTGCCCACACACCATGCACTCTTCTGTCTACGGCGAAACCGAAGAGCTCTTCCCAGTCGACGTTTCGCTCCCGAAACGGGTGTCACCTTCGGCAACCGCCGCAAAGTAGACGTATACCACGATTGTTCAGGATACCATGCGTCATTATCCACATTTCCAAGAGTTGCAAGAAACCGCTACAATCACCAGTAACGTCCACCCATAGTAAGGCAAATTCGGTTGGTCGGATGAAAATAATAGGCTAGACAAGGAATTGGTGATAAATTGAATTTTTAAATGCAGAGTGCGTTACTGATGATTGTAGCAGTTTCTTGCAACTCTTGAAAATGTGGATAGTGACGCGTGGTATCCTGAACAATCGAATTTGTTTTCAATGTTCTCTGCAGACGGAGTGATTAGAGTTTTGGATGGCAGACATGAGATACCTTCCCCAAACTAGAACAAATTTGACACGGCTGAGCGGATAAAAGTAACGGGCTATTACATGTAACATGCAACGTGATAGCTAAAGTGATGCACATAATTTCTTAAATAATATCTTTTTGCGCTGCTAAACCGCAGCATATTTTTTCATCAATCGATAACTAAGATCGTTGGCTACAAATGCACGTAACTTTTTTGGTGGGGCAATGCCTGGCAATTCAACTTTTTGCATTTTTTCTTCAAAAATTTCGCGCAAAAAGTAGAAAAATACTTACTGTAAAAAATGAAGATAACGTTCATAAAAAAATCTTGATAAACTTTAATAAGATATTGCAATTTTCCACAAGTAAAAATTTATTTCGACTAGTTTCGATACTACTACATCATTGTCAAGTGAAGCTTTCTATTTAAATTATAATAGACTAATACTATTTACATTTAAATAGAAAGCTTCGCTTGACAATGATGTAGTAGCATGGAAACTAGTCGAAATAAATTTTTACTTGTGGAAAATTGCAATATCTTTCTTTTACTTTTCCATTTGAACACATTCCCAAAATTCGGTTGTTTCAGTCTCTTAAAATAAACATTTCAAGTGATGCGCAGATATTTAACGAATCTTGCTACTCATATGCGTAGGTACTCTGCCAAATTCATAATTTTGTTGTTGTTTTATTATTTCGGCCTGAAAAGTGCATTTTGGATTCAGTTCTAGCCTCAAGTCAAGACATCCAGGACTGATGCAATTAAATCGTCTATGAGAGACTATAAGTGAGCGTGGTGGCCTAGTGGGTAGACCTAGTTGGCCACTGATCGAAGGGTCCCGGGTTCTAATCCGGGTGAAGGCTTTGGACGCCCCGAACGAAAAAAATCCTCGGAGTGCGAGGTGGCCCAGGGAAAGGAATTGCTTCCCCCCCCTATACCCTGAATGTGTGAAATTCACACGCCTGTGCCTTAGTCTGGATAGAATTCTACCTTCACCTTTCAAAACCAACATTCGGATTCAATCAGTGAGTGAGTGAGTATGAGAGACTTGCAGAAGGTATTTTTTAACTTCCTTCTCGATAGACAGAACAAAATCACCAGCAAATATATTAATAGTGAATAGTGTGAAATATATAATAAAGTGGAGAATATTAAACATCTGCACGGTGAGTTTATTTTCAACACACGTGGAGATTGCTATCGACCACCCATGTCCATCACGCGTTGCCTCCATCCTTCGCTCCGGATACTAAACTTGCGAGTTATTAGCGTCGCATTAAGGAACTGAGAGCTTCTGAGGGAAGTGGACAGTTTTGGAAAAGTGTGCTATTTCTGGCGTCTCTTTACGGAAGCTATCTTCATAATGGATCATTACTTATTCATTCCACACATGATATTTGTTTATGAAATTGATTTCAACGATACAAATATAAGAAATGGTCGGCGAGTTTACGTTGTGGAAGTTATTTTTCATTTTAAAAATGAAAAACTTAGTTCTTTTCCACAAATATATTTCAAACAAATCTACCGGTTTCGGCCTTCTCTCATGCCATTCTCAAGATTAAACTGTAATCTTGAGATACACTGAGAAGGCCGAAACCGGTAGAATTGTTTGAAATATATTTGTGGAAAAGAACTAAGTTTTTTGTTTTTTATAATGATGCAAATGTTCCTTAGGAAACATATCTGACTTATTTTCACCGGAAAATGACGTTGTAGCGAGCGAATTAGACGACTTAAAAATATATTATGTGGAATAACTAAGTGCAAATCGTTTAATTACGGCAGTTTCGGTGCTTTACCTTTCTATGGCTTCATTACAAGAAAACATTGAATACAAAAACAATAAAGAATAATTGATGTACGTAGAGAAATTTGTTAGGTACTGTAGAGGCTGGAAATTAGACATAACAACAAATAATGTGCAACAAATATGACTTTAAGCATAGTGCACACAATACGCAGACCCTTTACAGTATCGGCTCAATGTTATCAATAGTTAATATTCATTCTTGGATCAACCTTTGATATTTATTAAGACAATATTAAAATAGGTACAACAAGAAGGACACTGATTATGTGTTGATGGTGAATTAACGGTCTGCCATACTTTGTTTCAATGAAATGGTCATCCAAATGGAAATTTTTGCTTATTCTTCATGTTTTCTTTCTTCTTCAGGGCTCGGCCCTAATTCCATCACGGCCACATCACTTGTACATGTTGGCCATCCCGATTTAGAATTCTGAGAATTGAACCACAACCCACGTCGCCAAGAGCTTTCTCCGAGTTCACAAATGCAACGAATTTTCATTCATTCTTTCCCCCACCAGCATTTCTCTCCCTCTTCAAAAAGCGAATTTGCCCGTCACTTTCCAATACTAAGTCAACACATGGCTCCACGATCATCGCTTTGATTTCCTTCGCATCGTTGTCCTGTGGTCCCTCGCTTCTCTTGTTTCCCTATTCACGAGATGAACGTGATTATCTGCTTACCTCTTCCATTCCACATATTGTCTACTGAGTCATTCCATTTTAAATCGACAAATTTTTCAAAACCATGTGACTACGGGAACAATTTCCCCACTACTAATTCCTTTACCCTTCCTCCTAGCCTTCCCGGATATGGACTAAATTAAAACTGAATAACGAGGGTGAAGATAATGTGTGTGTCTTTAAGCCCATTGCCAGTGGAGATTGAGCACCGTTTTTCACCAACCATGTCTCCTCGCCCCCTAAAAAACACAGATCAATTCTTTCAGCACCTAAAAGAACAACATTAGTACTTTTTAAAACAATGTTTTTGTAATCTCTACTCCCTGTCCCACATGGACTGTTTTGGCCTCAAAAAAGCATTTTTTCGAAATGTCTCAAATTCAAGTGATTTTTTTCTCAGTGATTAATGATCATATTTTAAACTTCTTAATATATTCACACATTAGACACGTATAAGTGTTTTTGTAAGAGAAACAGGCCCGTTTATTTCATTATTTCTTGGTGTAATTTTAGACTAAACTTGTGAAAAATTGAGTTTTGGAAGTGGCATTTACAACGACTTAAATGCTTCTTAAACTTACTTAAACTTAAACTTCTTCCTGCGAAAACTCCATTTAAAAGTACTTTATTATCGAGAACACTTCATAAGCTTTATAAAGACACCTTTTGAAAGCGTGCTTCACGTAAGTAGTCTGCAGTAGCTTGTAGAAAAACAGCGTAAAAAGACCTTTTTCGGGCGGTCACGCTATGCATGCCTGCCTGCCATAATAAAGGGGCGAAATTTTTTCTGCGGGAACAGCGAACGGCTTATGGCTCGGGAAGGTTGGCAGTATCTATGCACCAATTTTCGTTGCAATCTGAGATTGTGAAGCTCGGACCATTTGTCGATTTAATCTGGAATCTCATCTGGGGATGTCTTGAGCAACGAAAACTGCAATGGATCTTACTTTTATATTCTTATTTGCCATCCACTCCATAAGATACTGAATGGCAGTTGCGTTCGCTTGTTGCGTAGACATTGAAAAAACAAAAAAGACACTCGATGGAGTGGATTGAGATAAGCAAATGAATGCCCCCAGGAATGTAAATGAAGATTGGTGGGAAAGACAATTTATGGGGGACTTATTGATGGATCAGTGTGCCAAGGTAAGGATGGCAGATGTGAAGATATGGGTGGTAAGACCTGAATGGGGAAAGTTCACTTCATTGTCCCAAGTGCTCTTCTGCATAAGGGAATAATCCCATATTTGCATATTTCCCTGGGCGTCTCAAAGCCATTGCAAAATTCCCACGGTGGAACATTTGTTGAAATTCGCGAGATAATCGCATGACGTACTCAGAGGTGTGTTTCCAATATTCAAAAGTACATATGTATGTCACGCAGATTCAAACAAGCTCCGGTGGTGGGCAGGGGTTCCCAGTGGAGAGAGAGACTTGGCCGCTGAACCCACTCCGAGGGTCTGACCACCTCCTCCTTTTCGTTTCGCACAGATCGGAGGGCGGCTGCCGACTGCTCCCCTCCGGCCAGGAGGCCTTCCGCATCGCCGACGGCAGCCTGTACAGCATCCTGACACCCTCCCAGGCCACGGCGCCGGGCGCCACCGACAAGCGCCCACCACAGCACCAAGAGGCGCGCACCAGGTGAGTCATGGTGCGCGGGCGGCCCCTTGGAATGAGTGGCTCCCTGTTAATAAGGGGCTGGGCCTAGGCATGGGCGATATTGATAACTCAATATCGGGATACGATAATTTTAGAATATCGTAAGGTGGCGATAACGATAACTTATATCGTGTCCCGATATTTACGGTCTTATCGTGTCCCAATATTTTATCGGGACACGATAAGATATCGGGGCACGAAAAATATCGGGATAAATATCACGATAAATATCGTGATCACATATCATGATATCGCGTCCCGATAAAATATCGTGATCTTGCGCTCGTTCATGTATCGCGTAATCGCGCCCGATGAATTATCGTGATATTGCGCGATATTTTGATATTTTATCGCGATATCTATCGTGCCCCGATATCTTATGGTGCCCCGATAAAACATCGGCGCACGATAACACGATATTTATCGAGCAACGATATATTGTCAATTTTAAATACTCCAATCGGATTCGCGATATTTTACGATATACCGATATATCGCCCAGACCTAGCTGGGCCCGTTGCTTTGTCCTTCTTTCCACGTTTCCGTCCAATCGATGCGGGATTCCTGTTAACACCTCCGAAGTACTACTGCGTATTTCTATCAGAAGCGTAAAAACACAATTCGTGCTGGTACGGAGGCTTTCGCGGTGATTTGCTGGCTTTCGTTCGAATATTCGGTTTCTTCCCGCCTTGATTCATTGAAAGAGTACAGTTTCGCCGGCGTCTCAGCTAGCGTCTTCAAACTCTGCGTTGCGTAGCAATCAAAAGTACTGTCCCGGTGACGCTTTGCTCACACTCAAGGATGCTTCCTCAAACGTAGCGTAATTGAGAAAAGCACTGGTCCATCCCTCAAAATTCATATTTCAGAATGAAAGCAGAGTTCAACAATTACATCAAAACAAAACAACAAAAAACATCATCTCTACTTTCATTAAAAAACATGCAGAAAAGACACATGAGATACATGAAATGAACAAATAACGAAACTATAAAAAAAGAGAAGTACAACAAGTCAAATGTTATACTTGCATACTTAACGTGTAGGTAATGGCGGATATGTCTTATTTCACAAGAGTAAGTAAAAACTCAACCTCCCCATTTTAAAACAACCAATTTCTAACTGATTTAATAAACTTAATTGCCCTTTTTTCTTTGAAAAAAATCAGGTGGTGGTGAGCAAAATATTTTAGGTCTCATATAATCAAAACATTGCCTACATATTTCTTTTTTAGGGATCAGCAAATTAATCAGCTTCGGTGTCTCCTCCAGTATACTCTAACCTCCTTGGACGGCTGTAGTTGATCAAATACTACATGCCAAGCGACCTGCTGAATTCACAAATCAGGGCTGTAGGAGGAGGGACAGATCCTTTACCAGTGGGTTCACTAAAAGATATTCGGGAAGAGACCTAGGCTGGTTTGCTCACTCTGGCGAAGCAAGTCCTGGACCTCCAGCAACACAGCCGAATAATTCCACTCACTGAGCTAATAATTCCTACTGAGCTAATAAGCTCGAAATTTACCTTTAAAGTAATATATTTAAGTGTTGTATACTTTCAATTCAGCATAAAAATTTACCGTGATGCTTGACAGTTCAAACACCTTTATATACATAATGGGGGGTCGTGGCGGTGGCCTAGTTGGTAGAGAGCACTGACCGGAGGGTCCCGGGTTCAAATCCCGGGAAACAGCCTTTCTGGACACCCCGATTCCATTTTCTGCGTGTCAGAACTTCGAAGGAAATCGCAGGGAAAGGAACTGGCCCCCCCTTCCACCCTGAATGTGTGAAATTCACACACGCCATTGGCTCAGTAAGGGGTGAGCTCCACTCTCACCTATCAAAGACCAACCTTCGGGTTTGCATCACTTCGAGCGACTGATACACATTATATTTATCGCGTGTATTTTTCTTAAATAAGTAGCGATGCTGAAAGACAGCGAGAAGAGATGAGGCGCGTTTGGAAGAGCACAAAGTTACATGCGCTGCGCGAACAGTCCGCAAAACGATCAACCACCAGGTAATGGAACCAGGTAATGCGAAAGTATCTCGAGTTCTCCACCGAATAAGGTCCTTCAGGACCATTAGGCCGTCCTTCGAGGGCCAACTCCTCTATCATTTCCATTGTATTGGATGTCTTGTGCAGATTGCTGGTCAGTATGTCGATGTGGATTCGATTTATTTAAAGAGCCCTCCTTCATTTCAAATTATTTTTATGAATGGAAAATATTTTGTGGGCACAGAAAAACGAGAGTTTTGTGAATATATTGTCAAAAGTTGAATAAATATATAAATGGCATTGAGCACGTTTAGGGTATTCCTTCGGATGGCAATCTAATTGATGAAGTGTTTGGAAGTTGTTTTGTTAATACATAACAGATTCGAAGGCACACAGCTTCACTAGCACCATTACGACGTAGCTACTAAAATGAAATGCAGGCATCATGTGAAACCTACGTGATAACGCAAAGGTTATAACAAATATTGTTTCGATTCACTCCTGGCTCTCAGAATCACATCGACAAAGTTATCTTACTGCCGTACGAACTCAAAGAAATACGTTAGATTCCATCATTATGCAGAGGCGAAATAGTCATTTTTCCTAAATTAAAATCCACTTTCAGCGTTTAAATAAAAACGCGGGTGAGCGGCCATTGGTAGACCATAATATCGCAGTGAAGGATAGTCGTAGCAAAGATAGGATGGAGCATTTGGAATGTGGAGCCATGGATGAGATGAGAGGGTGAAATGGGTGGAATGTGTGGCAGATAAGGATGTTCTTAGTAGGATGGGAGAGAAGTCGGACCTTGAAAGGAAGACGGGACAATCTCTCTACCTCGGGACACGATGGCCTGATGAAGGCAATCGTCGAGGGAAAAGTGAACGGGAAGAATGGCGAAGGAAAGGTTGAGATGCGTAGAGAGCAATTAGTGGAGGGTGTGAGGGAGAAGTATGAAGAGGTTTGCCGATAGAGGACTCGAGTGGAGATCTGCGACAAGCCATTCTTTGGATTGTTGGCTCGATATGTTGATGCTCTTGTGAAATTTGGATATATACCTATACGAAGGGCTCTACGCTAAGACTTTATGAAGGGTGTACAGTGGGACTTGTGTAAAAACATTTTAAAAGCTGCTTTAATTACTGAGTGTAGTTGGGCGGAGATACACCAACTGCAATAATTACTTTGGTCAACTTTGTTGAATCATGCAACTGCCTCAATTCCCTTCAAGACCAACTTTTGCTATGACGTCAAGTATAGCCACTTAAATATGTCATCGTTTATTTACGAAGATCCATTTTTATGCTTGGAAAGTTATGCATACATTGATTTTTCCCTTGTAAAGAGAAAAATACAGTTTAAAGGCTAAAAACGCCAGAAAATCCTTGGAATGCACGTAATGTATGCCTAGAGTTTTAAAATAAAGTGGACGTCAATCGTAATAAAATACAAATGGATAGCAAGGAAATATTTCGTTATATTCTTTACGACGTACATACATTATTACGTGTATAATATTACTTTATAAAACGCCTAAGTTGACTGGATATTGATTTTTATTTTTTATGCTTTTGACAGGTCATTCAAGAAGGGTCCTAAAACGATGCTGGTAGGTTTTCATGACCGAATGAAAGTTGCAAATTGTTTTATTTCGAAATTTCGTCAAATAAAAAGAGGAAGGTGTATACCCACGCTGACAAGTGATATTTTGTTTCGGCAGATTGAATTCGAGCCAGCTTTTGGGAATGAAGTTAACTCCCAGGGGAATCAATTGTATTGGTACCTCCCCAAGATAGCTGAAGGAAGATTGTTTGTCGCCATTGCGACGAAATCAGGGTACGATTTCGTCGTTATTTATGTTTTAATGCAGTCTCCATAAGGGGCCGTATGCAAGGCACAATGTTTTGCGCGGAGTATGTGCGGTGTGGCCAATGGTGAACACCAATTTCTCTTTATTTCATTGCAAAACTCATTTGGCAAAATTTGCAAGATCTTCATCGTGACGGTCAAAGGCATTGTTAAAGTTGACTTTTGCAAGAATGCCTTCCAATCTACTTCGTTCCCAATGCCTGTCGTGACTCTTCACAGAATTTAGAATTTGATAGTTGCCTCAGAGTAGGTTTACGTTCCTATTTCGCTTCAATATTTACTAGAATAGAAACAGAACATATTTGTAATCGTCTTTTTAATTCAAATTCAAATTGACCCCACGCAGTACCAGAATGATGGGTAAGAGAAGTACGTTACCATTCTTCCATCTTCTCGTAATCTTACCAAAAATCATCCAGGCGACCTAATTTACTTGGAAACGAGTCGAAACGCTGTGATACAAGGCAAGACAGATGATTTTACATATTTAACAAAATAAAGGAGACGTAGAGCGGGGTACCAGCGAGCCCACTTCTAGACAGAGTGCAATTATTAATATCCATGGTGATTACGTCTAAGCTGCGCAGCCAATGCAGGCCTATTGTCCTGAAGACGCCAGCACCGCGGAAAATCCATGTACAGATAATAAAATTAAGGAGCCGAATTTGTATTTTCCTTGTTTTATTCTGCAGTCCATTCGGTTGGACAGCTTGACTGAATACTAAATGGTAAACTCACCTTCGGTGTAGGTTTTCTCCTTGTAGCTCTCACCAAAACACATGATGTCCGCTGTTTTCGCTGAGGACAGAGCAGTTAGTTGATGTCTCCATGAGCCTCCTTCTTATGCGCCTACAAAAATATTCCTTCTTCTTGTGCGCCGTCGAAAATATGAGTTTTCTTCCAACCCAATTTGAGGCTTCCTTTGGCGGTCCACACTTCAGAGGAATATTCTGACTCGGTTTCATCGTGTCGTGGAAACAGCAGAGCACGAATGGCAGATACTAACCACATCTAGTTGACCGTGACTCTTATATCTGATATGTTTCCATGAGGTTATGGCATTGTAGCTCTTAGTTGCAATTGAGCATGTTTGGCGATCTACACCGCCTGCCGCACACCCACGCCTTGCCTCGCACGATATTACGTAGATGTGGATGAATGGTGCTTCCGCCGCGACCACACCCAACTCCCAGTTACATGCTCACTCGATTACATGACTTCTGTATCTTCCAATCTTCTTCTTTCCATATGCAGAAAGAGCACTTGGTATATTTGTGTGTCATACAGTGCGGTTTTTTGTTTTGTAGACGACGAGATTTATGCTGCAAATTGCATTCTCCGGAGATGTCATTAGAGTTATGTCATCAGCTGGCCTCCACGTAAGTGGTCCCTAATTTCCTCCTCATCAATGAATGTACTCCGTCAACATTCACTGTTCTCACTACACTTTGAATGTTGTTGTTGGTATCATTTAATACCCTTATACTACTAATATTTATTGACTTACCCAGTCCAATAAAAAGTCGCTGCCCATTAATGCTAGCTCTACACGTTAGGATGAGCGGCCCGGATCAGCCGACATAACGGCTGATCCCACCGTGTAGAGGCGCCACCATTGTTCAGCCGAGGGGTAGGCTCAGCATGCCTCGGGACCCCAGCTTAAGTAATGCGCTTTGTTTTTGTTCGGATTAAACAACTCGTGTGGCGCGTGGCTGCTATTTAAAACTTGGATAAATAAGATTCTCAATCCAATGGAAGGAAACGGGGAAAGAGTTCCGGAAAGTACCGAAGGTAATAGAAAGTGATAATATACCAGTAGAATTATCTCATTCTCTCAATAATATTCTATGCCGGTCATGTTGAGTGTTTACAATGTCATTTGTAAACTTCGGCACCAGATGGCGAAGCGTCGATTTAAGTGCTTCGTGTAGGAAGGAAGGTAGGTGAACGTTCAGGCTGAGCCAAGTACGCTGAGCGCAGGCGGACGTGTAGAAGAGGCATAAGGGGGGGTTTAACCTCGGCTCAAATTGCGTTTTGGGGCATTCGGATTTTCCCTCGCACCACTGCCAGTACTAAGATAAGAAACTTCTATTTTTACCATTCGATGCCAGAAATATGACGATTTGCTGCAAATTTTCCGCTAACGCTTGATGCATAGCATGTTGGAATGAAAATCGAATATAATTAGAGAAAATGCAGCAAAAAAATCATTCATATTTGGGGAATCAGTCCATGGACATGAGAGAAAATATGAAGTCATAAAAACCTTTATGACCCAGAATAGTCTTTCATCTTTGAAATTACGACTTTTTATGTAGATATCTTGTCTGGAATCCCAGCGACCAGGTAATTCGTAAACATGCTCTGTATTGAGTATTGAATAGTGAATATAAGAAAATATTATATTTATACCAGTAGACGTAACAAATTCCGATGCCTATAAAAGCATATTTGCCCCTTAAATATATCACCCCCTTATCAGCGCACATGGATAATAGAGAGTGCGCATAGAGTGACTGTCTCTGTCTCTTTTTCAGGGGCCGGAGAAGAGCCAAGTGGAAGCTCAAGTTCCACCACCAGGCGCTGCCGCCGGAGTACCTGGACCACTATGAGGCGGCGATGGCGCAGGAGGCCAGGGCCGTGGCCGCTGCAGTTGCAGCAGGGCCGGCCGTGGTGCCGGGGACCAGCAAGCAAGCAGCTCGCCCTTCCGGTGCGGCCAGGGGCGCCACGCGGAAGGCGCCCGGCGCCCACGACGCCAAGGGCGCCCAGGAGCCGGCCAAGGCCTTCAAGACGGAGCCCGCGGAGGGCCCTGGGTCGGAGACGCCGTCCCCGCGGCCCGCCTCAGAGGAGCAGCCCGAAAAAGACGAGAAGCGCTCGAGCGTGATCATCGCCGCGCCCGAGGGCTTCCGGCACCTGCCCTTCATGGGTGAGATGACGCTGGACTCGAAGCCCAGGCGCGGCCGGAAGCCCAAGAAGGCCGACATCTGCCACCTCATCTACAAGAACTACGGGACCGTGCTGGGCTCGCCCCGGGCCATCGCCGGCAGCCCCGCCCCCTCCTCGCCCTCCTCCAGCGCCTCCTCCCTCTCGCCCTCCTCGCCCTCCTCGGCCGGCTACAAGATCTTCCCGGCCACGGAGAGCCTGCTAGCCAAGCGCCTCACGCAGTCCCCAGGCAAGCGGGAGCAGGACGAGCCCCTGAACCTCTGCATCCGGGACCTCATGAGGATCAACGTCAGCGGTGCACCCGCGGTGAAAGCCGAGCCGGCGGAAGAGGACGCGCGGGTGGCGGAAGCAGGGCCCGGGTGGGCCCCGGACGGGGGCCTGCCGGCCGAAGACACCCCAGCAGCCGCGGGCAGCACCGCGTTCCCAGGCCAGCCCGGGAACTACATCTACTGGCCGAACGCCGGGGTGTTCGTCCACCCAATGGCCGTCCAGTCCCACCTGCTGTACTGCCAGAAGATGGCGCCCGTACCGCCGGACAGGCAGAACCGAGCCGTCCCCGGCAAATCGTCCAGGCCGGACCTGCCGCCGGACCACGCCGTCCCCCTCGGGAGGCCAGTGGCCCACGCCCCGGAGGAGGTGGTGCCCGCTGCGGCGCGCAAGAGGGCGGTGCCGAGCAGCAGCCTCGCCACCAAGAGGAAGCGGTCGGCCATCTTCATCCCGCCGACGGCCGAGAACCCCACCGAGGTGAGCATCTGCAAGTTCAAGTTCACGGGCGGAGCCAAGCCCTCCCTGGAGGAAAAGAAGATGCTGTCCGTGGACGCCGGAGGCAACTTCCGCTACTACAGCGGCACCGGGGACAAGAGCATGCGCGGCTACGAGTTCTTCCCGAGGGAGCAGACCCTGGCCTCGCCCTCCACGTCGCGAGAGGCCTCCCTAGCAGGGGAGCAGCCCCCCGCCCGGAGCGGACCTTCCTCCTCCTCGGCATTCCACGGCGCGGGGCCCTCCGCCGTCCCCGAGGCCCCCGTCGAGGTCCCCCACGCACCCGAGGGGCGGAAGGGCCCCCCTGCGGCCGGGGGGGCCCGGAGGAAGAGGCGGACGCGCAAGTCGCTGGTCAGGGAGAAACTGGAGCAGACGTTCCGCGAGAAGGGCTTCCTGATCCAGACGCAGCAACTGGAGTCGGCCGAGGGCGCCACCTACTGCAAGTTCAGGCAACTCAGGAAGTTCACGCGGTACCTGTTCCGGTCCTGGAAGGACTACCTGCCGGGGAACATCAAGGAGATATCGTCGACGTCTTCAGCGGCGGCGGCGGCCGGAGAGCCGGGTGGGGAGCCGGGAGGCGAGACGCCTGCCGTCGCGACGCCGATCGACCCCGTGTCGCTCCTCCCCACCGAGTGACACGCCGTGACGTCCAACTCCAGCGCAGGTGCGCGGTAATGTTCCAAATGTGGGTGATATGTCCGTTCCTTTCAGTGGGACTCACTCCAGTCCTTAGCGTAAGCGCCCAGCAGATGTGAATGGCTGGACATTGGTAGGAACGTGCAAGCCGGGACACAACCGGAAGTGAAAACAATGCAGCGTGTGGAGAAGCGAGAGCCTAGAGAGTGATTCATTGGGTGAGTCAACTCTTTCGTGCGTTCTAAATACTCGGACAGCGCAGAAGAGAGACGTCTACAGAAACCGAAAGTTATAATCGCCAGAAAACGCATTCTGAGGAGGGAAAGTTCCTCTCAAGTGACTGTGTTGAAGTGCGGCAAGGAAGGAGCATCTCCAGATGGAGACAGAAAAATTCTCTAGTCATCGCTCGGCGGCAAAGTGAACGGCATTTATTGCGCGTGAACCATGGAGGAACAGTGATTGATTTCCACCAAGGTACTCGGGAGACTAGGGAATACTCGGTGAAATTGTTGACGTGCATTATGTAAGCTATGTCTACAAAAAGCAACGAGTCATGACTTGTTCGTTTATATAATTTGGATCATTCCATTCTTTTAAAAGAATCGAATAATCCGAATTCTTTTTAAAGAGTGGAATTATTCGAATGGAAAAATGAATTTTGTGAATTACCTTTGAGCTTTAAAAATGCAGAAATATTATCAATTTTCATGACCTATGGCAATGTTGAATGTCATGGTACAGAACCCCCAAAGAATACGGTCGCGATCACTTCGGGTGCTTCGGACTCTGCCTGACCTCTGCTCTGGCTCGACGCGTGTTACGAGAGCTCACTTCGCATTCGCTCTGCACGCGTCCGTGCATTTCATTTGTGATATAGCTTTTAGGGCCGCCTCTGTGCAACGAAAGCAGACGGAGGGAACGAACTGGACTTTGCTCGCCCTCTGTTCCACGAGAGTTTACTCGGAGAGGAGGAGGACGGGTGGGAGAATCACCAAAGATGTACAATGGACGTGGGATCGTGTGGTTTTAATTACTTATTTAGCAAAATGATCGACGCTGGTTTAGCCAAAGAAATGTTTTCGGTGCGCACCGAAGATTTTGGTATCTGACAGCAAGTTCAGTGAGAACCTTATAAGTGCCAATAATGCGGTGATCGGTTTACATGTCAAATTTCTTTAACAAACTAGTCAAAAGTTCACGAATTTAACGCATTTTCTTCAAAAGTCTTACAGAATTAACAATTTTCTTTTATTTTGTCTATCTAACTTCGATTACGCCCATCAACTCGAAATGCATTGTCTCTCAACACACAATGATATGCACCTGTGAGAATTTTTCAACAGTTGAGATGAAAATAAATTACCATTATTTTTGTTACCATTTTCCAAGTGTCTCCCGTGATTGCTCCTAACCGGGATGTCTCCCACCAGGCGGCCAAGTCATTCGGAAGGACAGAGCTGGGAAACGGAGTGACGGCCATGACACCTGCGCCTGCGCAGTAGACGCGTGGGCGACCACCTTCTTCACCTTGCGATGAGGTTGGCGTCCCAGGACATGTCCATGTTCTCGGATCGGAACTCAACATTCTCTGGTTGGCTCGGGTTTAATTCTGCTTCCACGAGGAATTGAAGTGTCCATCCACCATTTGCATAAATACTCTTTAACTATTTGAGTCGTTGTTGAAAGTTCCATGCTACTCTACAAATTCAATTCCAATTATCCACGCAATGACGTCATAGGAGTGCTGACAAATGGGAAAAGTAAGACCTGCTAGACGCACAAAGAGACCTCATGTTAATTAAATAACTTCCTTTCTTCATCAGCGGAATTTTCAACACCTTCCATTAGATACAAAAGTGACATTCCGGTCTCCCAACTATACTTCCGCACGAATAAGTAGTTCAATGGACGCGAGTGTAATACTCTCTGGCGTTTCGATCCCGCGTCTTTCGTCATCCCTTGTGGAAGCAGCAGCGAATCTTCCAACTGAGGGACGGCAGACTCCATGTGGAATGCGGCGGACGGTCACAAAACAAATGACGAAAGAATTCAACCCAGCGGCGAGGGGACGAAACCTCACTTGCCATGAGGCCGTTTTACACCACGGTCACTGATACTGCGCAGGCTGTTGCGAGAACTCCTGCGCAAGAAATATTGCGCCGTGTAAAGCGACGACTTGCGAGGAAAGACAGCGCCACTGCGCGAACGCTTGCGAGCAAATTAGAACATGTTCTAATCTGATACATGTGTTCGCGCAAGTTTGAAGTTTACAGCAGAACCTCGCTTACACGACCCTTCTGCGTAACTCAGAACCTCTATAGCAAGTCGTTTTGAGAAGTCAGACTCGATAACGCGACTCTATGTGCATGAATGAAGGGTCAACCTTTTAAGGCTGTCGGATACCACTGCCAAAAACGCTTCTGCAGACGTCTGCGCCTCTTGACTTGAAGACTCTGCTTCGCTACTTGAACAAAAGTTTTCAGCGGAAACTTCGAGAATAAGGATTGATCTAGTAAATAAGTTTAGTAATTTTTCACTCCTTTCTTTTCTAATAATCGCTCTAAAATTCACTCGTTATGAAGGGATTTAGTGATTCCATTAACCTCGATAACACGACTGATAGCCAAAATAACCTTGATAACACGACCCTCAACGAAAAGAGCACCTCGATAACAAGACCCTGTTTCCCTAATCCCCTGGAGACGCTTCTTATCGAGGTTCTACTCTATTTCTCTCACTAGATGGTGCAGATGTAGCGGCAGCGAACTGCCATGGGAATTCTATGTAAATTCTACGCATGGCAATTATGTAAATAGGTTTTTGACGATTGAGTTGGGTGTTTTTGTCTGCACACAACTCCTTAGGTAGTGCAAATAGTGCAATAATGATGAGCTGGGCGATTAATCACGTGGAAGCTTAAAGTTCGTTCGTAAAGGAAGAACTCGTTACCTCAGCCCACAGCCGTTCGTTCGTTGTGCAAATTTTGGGCTAAGCATACGGGACTAGGGCAGTGGCGTACATTGGGGGTAAGATAGGTAAGCTGCGCTTGTCCAGGCGGCGATGAAGAAATACACATATCGTCTTCACTCAAACATACACGTGGTCTTCTTCGATAAGAGAGATTATTCTGACGTTATATACACCACATTCAATACGCGTCATGCCGTACATTTTGCCGCAAGTTTTCGCCGCCGAGGGCACGGCAGTCGGCTAGAGGGCAAGCTCAGGAGGACGGACATCCCCCGGATGGAGGCTACGACGCTACGAATTTTCATGCAAATTATTTCTGCCGTCAAATCCAATTTTCTCTACTAATACAAAGCCTATAGCGTTGAGTAAGGTATCAATGGGTAGGATTTTTCACTGACTTCGGGCATAGCATACTAAGATTACGTTAGAACACATTGTTTATTATTTAAGTTAAAAAAATATTTTCGGTAAAAGCGCAAAGACATGAAAGGCCCCATAGAGATACGTTGTAAATAGACAATGAGAAAAAGATTATTGTCGGCAAGAGACGTGTTTTTTATCGTGTAAATAAATAACTAATAAGAAGCATTGTACACTGTAAATATGTTCATGTCTTTGCTTTTTGTACACACACTTCCTAAACTACTTCATTTCAACAACCCAACAGGAGATTAAAATCATTTTTTTAGGGACGTCCGAAAGTTTCGTACAGTTTTGAAAGAAAATAACTCCTATTTAATGTTATACGTACAAAACGGTGAGTAAATTACGAATTCAGAACACTGTAAATACCAAGTTTAAAGTGCAAACACAAGGAGTGTAATCGTGAGTACTTTCGACATTTCTGCTTGACCCTGCGTATATCTGAACCCGTTGGCTGACTGGGAGTTCTACTCTCGGGAAATTATTCTGTTGGCTATGCCTCCTATTTATGACAAACTCAATATTATATCTAGTGCCATAGTGAAACATGAAAGGTCATAGAGGACACATTCGATCGTTCGCTCAACTTCAGCAATGCCCGCATTGAAGCACGTCTTCATTCCCATTGACTCGCAAGTGTAGAGCGGCAGAATGAAACAGTGGCCTAGAATAAGAGTGATCATCTATAGAGATTAATCGACGCAATGCGCCTTTGTGCCATTCAAGAGCTCACATTAAGAGGAGGTGAGGTTGAAGACTCTCCGTATATAAGTGAAAATAACACTGCAATTTTAAATCGTATCAGTAAATATGACCAAACTTTACGACATCATCTCTTGAATGCAATCCCTTTCAGAGGAAGCACGAAACGCATTAAAAACGACTTCAGCACAATTTTGGAAAATGAGATAAGAGACGAAACAGGCAGCGCAATTTTTGTGGCGCTGTTTCTAGACGAGACCTCGGATATCAGTAATAAATCCCAGTCATCCACAACACTACGATACTTACACGACAACGCCTTGGAAGTGCAGCGACGATTAATTTCGTTGAGTGATATGAGTGCCGATGGGTCTGCCAATGCATTATTTGCTCATGCAAAGCAACTGATTAATTCTTATGGACTGAAAGAAAACTCGTTGCTCCGACATACGATAGGGCAGCACAGTCATATCTGGGGAGTTGAACGGCCTGTGAACGAGAGCGCTGTGGTCGGTCGACCCCCCAATAAATAAGTTCAATAATACATATAATCGATAGACTTTTCAATTCTACATATCGACAGGTCTTTTCATTGTAAGGAGGACAAGACTGGTGAATGCTTTTTGCCTATTTCTATTCTCTCACTTGCTTGTAAATTAGTGGGTGACCTCCTTGAAGTATCAATCGAATACATTGCGTGAAATGTGTAAAGGCATTTCCCGCAATGTATACGATTTTATAACACCGATTATCATTTATCTTGATTACATTTATACGCTTTTCTGCATCCTGTATTTGACCTAACGTTAAAGAGTATATTTTCTTGACATACCATTCCAATATAAATTTGTGAACCTTCAACGTCCTCTAAACTTACTGTCATGTTTCAAGATATTGATTACGATGGATTTGACCGATTAATTCATTTCAATGAATTTTATATTTCTAAATGCAAGCCAAGGAAATGACACACCAAATTACTCATCAGGTCTCAAACCCAGAGCGGTGTCGTTTATCAATCGTACTCGGAGATCGTGCTGGTAGGTGAGCCGTTTCTTAAAAATCAGCGAATTCGCACATTTCCTACACATGGAATAGATATCACTAGAAGACACGTTTTTCTTTCGGAATGGTTCAAGTTAGAAAGCCAATAGTTTTTACGCAAGAAAGTTTTCGATGAAAATACATTTTGGGTATGCTTATTTTATATACTTGATGAACGTGCTGAAATGTAATTTTTATGTGCATCGTGGGTGATTAACCAAATTATCCTGTTTTAATTTACAATGCAATAATTCAAATAGAATGCCATTCTCGGCAATAGGTATCTAGTTCTAAATTGAGGTTACGCAAGTGACGTGCATAGCGAGCGCTTACCCGAGGCTAGCTAAGTGACACCGCACGCCACTAGACTATAGGGTCTCCACTATTATGTTCAGACTTTGGCTTAAAAAATATTTTAAAGTGGTGGTAATTTATCGCAATTATCACGTCCAATCAATTGCTACTTCATAGATCTTGACGTTATGTGATATATCGACGGTATTACCGCTACTGAATTGTCTATTATTGTCACTGACATAATGCATCGACGATTGCACCGTGTAAAGCTGTCAAGCAAGCGTCCTCGCAGTTTCCTGCGTCACAGACTTTCGCAGACGACTGCTCAAACGGAATCAGCATCAACTTGCGCAGTTTCAATGACCGTGGTGTGAAACGGCCTTGAGAGTAGGTTGCATGAATAAAGCGACCGTGGACCACAGGCCGACTCTTTCTTTCAACTCGAAAAATGTTTTGCTGGTCAACATTCTTTATCAGTATCAACATGTCAGTCGATGATATCCCATGCCCTTGGATGGATAGGAAAGTGTAATTAGGATATTTAATTGGCCTTTTGGCTGACACTCATCCTAAGATCAAAATAATTGGAGTGCCAGCTTGGAATTTCCATACCTTACGCATAGCCATTGAAAATAACCTATTCTCCATTTGTAGGACACCGACGACATCGTTCGCATAGGATCTTTCCCACTCAATCATTCATTCCATGGCCCATCGCTTCAATCACATCAACCCCTCTTTTTAACCTGCAATGTGAAATTTTAAAACCAAATTCTTTAAAATAAAGATTGCGAGTCCATCGTTAAGAATATTCAAACTAAATAGGTACTCAGGCACATGGCCACTGCTCAAGTCGCCTTTCTTATCTGTTTGCTTCTTGTGCCTTTTACATATATATATATACGCCAATGCTAGTGGAAGATCAGTCGTCACGAGATTGGCCAGCACGTTGGACCAGTTTCCCGGGGACCAATCAGGCGTCAGGAGACCTCAGCTGTTCTTTTTTGCCTCGTCAGCACTGGTTTCCAGGATACGCCGATCGAGAACTCTGAGTCACATACATTTTTCCATGAAGGCGACATGAAAACAGGAATACCTTCAGGATTGAAGACAGGCAAGGCCGTCAAAACCTACCCTAACATGTAGTCCGGAATACCTTTCGTTGTACCACGAGCGATTCGTTGTGAGATTGAAAATACTTTTCAGCAATGAAAAGACGTTGTAATGATGCATATTGCTAACCTACCAGTGTCAACGACTAGAATATCGATGTTCAGGGTTAAAATGATTCTTGGTTTGGCTTTAAATGCTTCATTGAGGTTGTTGCCGGGAGGGGGAGAGAAAGGGTGAAGGGGTGAATGAGGAGATGACTTTGGTCGTAGCAACGGAGCAAATAAAGAAATGGCAAGGTGAAGAGGTCACGGATTAAGATGGAGGTACCTCAAAGGTGAGTATTAAAATCGCGTATACCGTTTACAATGGCAATCTCAGGTGAACTCGGTAACAAAATCGTACATATTTATAATTGATGAGGTATGCCGACTTTCGTAGACATATTAAGGTGGCTCCACCGAATTATCAAGTCGATTTCATTTTTGTGAAAATTTTACTGAACATCATTTTGTGGCCCTTCCATCGATTGGCAAGAAAATAACTTGGCCTTTCCATAATTTATTTAATCTAGTTGAAGAAAAAAGACTGAAAATCAGATATTTTATACGTGGCTACACGGCAGAGCATGGCTCTTGCAGTAAAATTTGCAGATTAATAATATAAAGATAAATGTCGTTTTGATGAAAAACTAAAAGGTATAAGATGCGCAATTTTATGCAGAATTTAGCACTGTGAAAAAGTGCTCGCCTTACCACACAATTGTTTAATTGATAATATGTTTGCTCGAAAAAAAAGCAGAAAAGCCTTAGTTACATGAAAGTGGCGCTAAAGTACCGTTGCCAGTGTATACAAGCCTATTTACTAACTTAAGTTAAGGTATATTCCTTAATTAATTAATTAAGGAATATACCTTATCAAGGTCCTTCCTATATTTTTTATGTAATTTAAACATTTAATTGGTTATTTACACAGTGTAATTAATACCAATGCTTCCAAATGGTACCAGCGTCATTATTGCCAAACAATTTTCAAAAATACGAATATTAATAAAATTGAAAACAAAGAGTTGTATTTGCAAGGGAATAGTTTAAAACTAAGTAAAAAAAATATTTAACCTATTTTAGAATACGTATTAGCGGGATTGAGCATGTATTCTCACTTTGTAAATTAAACGTGGCAACAACACGACAGTCATATTCCGAAGTCAAAATGAGTAAAAAGAGCTTGTGAAAAATAGAATGCAACCACAACACGCTATATAATAGCATACTCGTACAATTAGTGTGTAGGTATGCTTTATCACCCCACAGATGATTTTCCATATAGGTGCTTTTCCTTGATCGGTATTTGTTCATTAAATAACATAGTTCTTTTAAGGGATTTTGAATCGCGGAGTCACTGTGGAACCTCCTTAATCCATGACGATTCCTCAAGTTCCTCATGTCTGCATGCAGTATCTCTGTCAGGATAAGGGTGGGGGGGGGGGCGCTGGAGAGCGACGAAGTGTGTATTTCACGCACATACCCCCGGGGACTCCTCGACGGGATCTTGCAGGCAGAGGTAAGTAAAATGACCCCCCGATGCCTGAGACGCAAACACAGCCTTTTGTGACTCGTTTTTCGTATGTACGTACAATTCTTAATTTGGCGATCTGGGCCAACACGGATGTTACCGCAGCGAAATAAATGTCAGCCGGGATTCCCCTTCCAAGCAGGAAATAAAACGTTGAAATTCTGATACAGAGGCGGGTGTGACCAATTCCAAAATAACAGCCTTGGTGGCAAAACAAATGAGGACGCCAATATGAGCATTGTCGACGGCTGGATTACGACGACTCTGCTCACTTTACATAACACTGGGCCTGCACCCAACACACGACAAAGGATAACAAAGGACCAGTGGTTTCCTATTATTATTTCTACTGCCATAATTAAAAGTTTGGAGTATATATTTTAAGTTGTTCGATTTTAAAATGATGTGCCTTTAGCTAACCCTAAGACGCTTAAGGTGCCGAAATATGGGCTTTCTATAATAAAACACTCAAGGTGCGCCCATAATACGGATCAAGAAAATTTGGTTTTTCTTAAGCATTGTTGTATTAAAAAAACTCATCACATTTGGTCATCAATCCTCAGATTGGTTTGACGCAGCTCTCCACTCGATTCTTCTATCGGCTAATCTCTTCATAGTTTCGTGTTTCTTCTGCTTCACATCCTTCATCACTTGTTCCATATATCTCACTCGAGGCCTGCCTTTGCCATTCTTCCCGTTCACTTTTCCCTCGACGATTGTCTTCATCAGGCCATCGTGTCTTAAGATGTGGCCGATTAAGTTGTCCCTTCTTCTTTTTAGAGTTGTCAGCAGACTTCTCTTTTCTCCCACTCTTCTTAGGACTTCTTCATTTGTCACTCGGTCGATCCATTTTATCTTCATCATTCTTCTGTAGCACCACATTTCGAATGCTTCCACCCTTTTCTTCTCCGCTGCTGTCATCGTCCATGCCTCAATGCCGTAAAGAACCATGCTTCAGATGTACGTCCTGATGAATTGTTTCCTTACTTCCAAGCTTGTATTTCCAGCTGTTCGTAGGTTCTTCTTTTGGTAGAACGCCCTCTTTGCCTGGGCTATTCTACTCACTATTTATTTCTTGCTTCGTCCATCGTTGGTTACTCGGCTTCCCAGGTAACAGAACTCTTTATCCTCTTTAACTTTTGTTTCCCTAGTTTAACGTTGGTGTTGGCCTCTTCTCTCTTGCTGCACACCAATATCTTAGTCTTCTTATTACTTATCTTCAGCTGATATCTGCACATTGTCCTTTCCATGGTTATTAGAGTCTTACTCAGATCCTTCTCTGTCTCTGCTACGAGTGCTTCACCATTAGCGAATTGCAACATGCTTATTTTTTCTCCATGGATATATTCACCCCAGAACACTTTTCCTTGATGGATCTCTCGATGTAAACATTGAAATTTACGACAAAAGCCTTCTCTAAATCCACAAATGCAATGAACGTCGGTTTGTTCTTCTCCATTCTCTTCTATATGAGCAGCCTAAGGGCCAATATTGCTTCCCTTGTACCCTTACTTTTCCTGAATCCGAATTGATCTTCATCCAGGAACTCCTCTGCTTTTCGTTCTATTCTTCTGTAGATGATCCTGGTCAGTATCTTCGATGCATGTGTCGTCAGGCTTATAGTCCTAAAATTTTCGCATTTCTCCGCTCTCTTCTTCTTGGGAATAGGAATGATGATGTTTTTCTCGAAGTCCGTTGGAATTTCTCCTGTTGAATACATGTCGCAGATGGTTTTGTAGAGATGAATTAATGTCTTCTCTCCAGTATTTTTAATTAGTTCTGCAGGGACATCGTCAATACCTGAGGTCTTATTCATGCGAAGGTCCCTTACTGCAGCGTCGAATTTCGATCTTAATATTGATGCCCCCATAACGTCTTTTCCACTTCGCTTTCCTCTTCAATAACTTTTGTGCTGAGATTTTTTCCGTTGTATAACTCTTCCAGATATTCTTTCCATCTCTTCACCTTGTCTTAATTTTCAATCAAAAGCTCTCCATTCTTGTCTCTTATAGCATTGCATCCTGCGCTCCGATCCTTGAAGTGGTTCTCACTATCCTATAGGCAGCTTCCGCCTTTCCAAGTGCATGGCTGTTTTGCACATCTTTGCACAGATTGCTCATCCACATTTCTCTAGCTTTCCAGGCTTTGTGACTCACTTCGTTCCTTATTCTTTTGTAGCAAAGCTGCTCTTCTTCATTTTTCGCATTCTTGTCCTTTTTTATTTCTTAAATCAGGTTTAAGACTTTTTCCGTGATCCATGGCTTCTTCTTGGCAACTTTTCTTCTTCGAAGAGCTTCCTTTACGACTTACTATGATCTACATTTAATGTTTCCCCAACGTACTTCCACTGATTTCTCAGTCAGGTCTTCTCCTATGATGTTTCCCACTGCTTTTTGAAATCCAGTCCAGAAGATCCAGTGTGAATAATTCTATAACTTCCACTCCAGAAGTCTCTTTCTTCGGGCCACTTCATTTCACTGTTTCCTAATACATCGAGGTCCATTCCCCGCATTTCCACCTTCAGGTTCTCCAGTCTTCCACAGGTCCGAAGTGATCGCACGTTCCTACCCTAAAATGAGTATCACACTTGACTGATGTACTCTCTCGGGTAGCCCCGCCCGGAGATCCGAATGGGGGACTATTTTACCTCCGGAATATTTTACTCGAGAGGGTTCCATCACGTCTTGATATTAAAGGAAAGAGTGGAGTAGCTGCGACTCCTCGGGATAGTAATGTGGTGGTTTCCCCTTGCCTTCCACATCGCAGTACTACAGCCGTTTAATTAAATGATACCACGCCTGTAGTGAAATGAGTGTCGCTGTACCGACCACTGTGGTCTCCACCTTCACTCATGTGAAGGAGAGCTGCTGCCCTCTCCTCCGGGTGATGGGAAGCGTAATTGTTGGCGGCCCATGGCGGGCGGCAGCCCAATTGATGGCTTACAAAATCTTTTAGAGGGTAACATTAATATTATCTATTAAAAACGTAGTTTCAAAACTCCTCCTACCTTATGAAATCATGATCAGAAGTGATGCATTCCCACTCTACAAACGCGATTTTAGAAAGGTCTTCCCTCCTAATAAAATATAATTCGAAAGAGCATTTAGCTGCTAAAAACGTTGAATTTTAATAATGTCCTCACAACTAATAAGTTATTATTAAAAAAATATGTATATTCACCACTAAAAAGGTCCACTTTCAAGTACTCCCACCAAACAAAATGTCATACCAAAGAGATAACATTGAGCTGCTAAATATTTAGAATTTAAAAATTCGTTCCACCCAGTAAAATCGTATTTAAAACAGATGTAAAGGCATTGCTTAAAAGGTTCACTTAACTTCAACTTATTTAGCTCAGCTACAGTCTCACCCAATTTTGCACATTGCTCGGCTTACTTTGCAGTGTTGCCCTCTGCTCCTCCCTGGGAGACACTGCTATCCCTGGCAACACCTGGAACATGTTCTTCAATCCCTGGGTGTCTCCTTCTGGGTTCTTACACTGTGGGCTTCCCGGGCGATTATCCACCGGAATAGACCGTTTCTTGCATTCACAGTCCTTACAGGCCCATTGCGTTTTGTTTTTCGCCAGATATTCTAATTCTGTAGATGATAACTTTACTCAAGGCCGGTGGAACATAGTAGCACAGCAAAGAATCGAGGATTTCCCCCGATTCACCGACAGACGGAGCAGTTGACTGACCACGATTGCGGCGACATCTACGGAGCGATCATCCTCTCCGTCCGAAGGCTGGGAGAGAACTGGAGCGGGGTTCACTCAATGTGAGAGGTTGGGGCCCGGGAATTCAAATGCCCTCTCCACCCAGATATAAATGAAAGTTCACGTGTTCTGACTTCGATATCGGAAGCAGGGAGTTTTTCTAATAGAGTGATTGAGAATATATACCACCGACTTGCCCTCACAAAAAAACCTCTCAAACCTTTGTCTCCAGCACGTATCCCCCTCCCCTTTTCTCCCGGGCAGCTCCTTTCCACTAGTGCACCCCTCTTCGCCCAAAGGCCTCCTTGCTTGGCTGACCTATTGGGTCTGCCCCCACCCCCGCTCTGCGGCAGCTCAAGCACCATAAAAAAGCCCAGGACCTCCTTTCCATCTGGTGACCAGACGCAGCACCCTTGCGACCAGCGCTCTAAGGAGCCCGTTCATCCACCCACCCCCTCTGAATCGTCACTTCTCCCCAAGGGTCTCACTCCTTCTGCCCCACCTCAAAGTTCGACCGCCTCCTTTCTGACTTCCATGCCTTCGTGCGGAACATTAGACTAAATTATTATGTACTTCGCTAACTGCTCCAACTCGATGCCAATGAGGAGGGATATTTTCCACTGCACAATCCTCTTTCGAAATTTAAGGAACCGTCGTCATTCTGCCCGCCCACTCTTCCCGCTAATCACCCAATTGAATTGTACCTAAATTATATTTCCTCTCAGTTAGCGTCCCAAGAATTTTCCAATTCCCTCGAGGGAATTGGAAAATTAATTAAATTAATTTAATTAATTAAATTAATTAATTAATTTGGGGATATCCCCATCTCTAAGAATATTTCGTGGGACGAAGTACATGCCCTTAAATCCCTGAGAAAGAACAAAGAAATAATCATTCTTCCTGCCGACAAGGGCTCCACAACAGTCGTAATGGACCGGCAGAAATACGAGGAGAAAGCCAATCGCCAACTGAGCGACACACCTCTTCCTACAAACCTCCTCTTCCCTCAGATCCAACCTCTGAGTTGTATCTAACTGTAGTAGCGCGGAAGCTACGGTCCTGAGAGCTAATGGTGTAGTGCACTCTCCAATGTAGAAGGAGGGGCAGAAATTGAGCAATAGCTGGAGTACCTTCGTTTAATGGCTTCTTAGTCTCGTAGATGTCCTTCCAGAAACGTTCCACCTCCGGGACAGTTGGTGGTGTTTGGACAACAGGTGGAGGGGGTTGGAAGAGGCGGGACGGCTGAAAGGAGAAGGTGGAGTTCTCTTTCCTGGCGTTGCTCCTTTTGACCAACTTCTTCCTCGCCGTTGTAAGGCCCGCACTCTATCCACCTCGTGCTGCTTAAGCATAAGAAGCACTCTTTTGTTCAGTGTGTGGTGGTCTCTCCGGATCGCACACATAATGCGTTTGATCTTCGGCGTAAAGGCCCGACCGGAGGAAAGGTAATCCATCACACACTGAAATCTCAGTACCTATTGTCTTGCCAGCGTGATTTTGGCATTAAGCTGTTTAAGCTCGTTTGCTGCTTTAGTCTCCCAAGTGGCAGACACTCGGGGAGAGGCCAACAGTTTGGCAGCAGCATATATCACACAGTTAATTTCCCAGAGGATGGACATTTCCATCAAGGTCATATCTACGATGCCATTCAACTGGGACAGCTGTTGGTCCCACAGAGAAATTTTATGATGAATATTTCTCTGCCTGGTAGTCGTCTCATCGTAGCTTATCGTGCTTTCCAACCGCTGAAGCAGATCAGAATCGGCCTTCGGCTCGTCTTCCTTCGCCGAAAGTTCGGCGGAAGCACCGGCAGTAGGAGGAGGTACATCTGCCTTTGTAGGTGATGGAGCCTTGGCCGGTGGTGTACTACTCTGACCTTGCGGTTGGGGTGTCGTTTTCGTGCTCAGGTGATTGGCGTAGTCGCGCAGATTCTGCTGCGACAGATGGTTCTGTTCAGGATGCATCTCACAGCACAAAGAGTGCATCCTCGCCATGTATCCCCTGCGACTTGCCTCACTGGCAAGCTAGAAGGTCTCCCCTCTCCGTCCACTCCATGCGAGCTCCCTTTTTTGATGGCATAGGTTTGCCACGCCCAACTTTGCTAGGGCCCTCATCCGAGAAGGGCCAGTTGTGGGTGGCATTTCCTGGTACACTCTTTAGGAACCAGTAGAACCGTGAGTGGGGTGGTTAACCCCACAAGCAGACGGCCACCATTAGCCGACCAAAGCCGTTTCTAGGGATGCCATGAGGAGGCCGGTGGTCTGTTTTTGACCCCTTATTAATATCATTATATGCCCCAACAACGCATTATTTTAGAGGAGGCATACACTTATTGAAAAACCTGGTGCATGATCATTTGACAGGGATGGCAAACTTCTACTTATACCTGTTGAATTCTCATGAGAGCTTACAAACCATTGTCTCTAAACTGCCAGCGAACATTAATGTGTTACGTGGGTACATGTTCCTTTCTGTACTGCACAATCAAGATACGTGAACTTATTCACAAAGCTTACAAACATAAAATAAGGGAATGAATATCAATCGTATTTTGCACTCATATGGCCAAATGAGTTGGAAATATACACCTGTGTACGGTAAAAGTCAATTTGTCAGTCCTGTAGAAATGAAAAATCTTTACCCACTTTATTCCAGCAGGGCTGCCAGTCTCCCCAAAGTCTTGGAGAACTGCATTAATTCGTGTGTTTACTTCTGAGCCTGTTTTGCTTCTTACCACACCCCACAGCCCTCTTAAGGAGACTGACCACCCACCATTCACATTCAGAGTAGCCAGTTAATGCGATATTTTCCCAGAATTCGGGTGAAACTTATTCCGGTTGTACCAAAGTCATAATTACTACTTGCCATTAAAAAAGACACTAAAATGTCATTACAGGATTGAAACCACTGTCGAGGAAAGAATGTTGAGAATACGTAGTGATTCTAATAAATAAGAGAAAAGCAGATATTTTCAAGCACAGTACTTCTCAGCTCATAGGTAGAAATGAAAAGATAATCTTCACAGACCTGTTTTCTATTGAAATATACAACTTCTGTGATTGAAAGCGAAAAACGTAGCCTCCCAATCAATAAGGAAAGATTGCTTCTGTACTAGGTAATGGCCAGGAGCAGTGGCGGATCTAAGGGGGGGGGAGGGGGGGGGTTATGGCCCCCCCCCCCCCCATTGGGTCGAAACATACGCTAGATATAATCGAAATTTTTGGAGGGTACCACTTTGTACAGAAGTATTTACTTATATTATCTGCTAAATATACCTGCTATATCAAATTAACATGCAAATTAGTTTTAAACTTAGGGCCTATTTCACATGCTTTTGGTATGTTACAATCGGAAGCGATACTTGCGAAACCGGACAAATAATCACGAATTCTCACAATAGCGCAGCGGCAGCCTGTTTATTTGGCTGTACACGTGGACATAATAAAAACTCTCAACACAGACAAAACGATATAACAAAAAGAATAAAGGATATATATATATATATTTTTTTTTTTACTATTTTATTGCACCCATTAAAAATTCCCCCTTTTATTGTTTCGTATCTGTAGTTCAAAGATCAACAAGCAGTCGAATTTAAATTTATGTGTAATTATGTTTTGAATTTTTTTTCCTATTTAAACTTTCTGACTCTTGTTTATAACTTAAAAAATTTAATAATAAAACAAATGAACTTATCTAATCATAAAAGTGATTTGACTTTATTTGTGTTCCTTATCATTAAATAATACTTTAAAAATTAGATAAAGCATCATCATAAGTTTATATTATTAATATTACCGGTATATCAATCTACAACTATAATGACCACCATAAAACTTTTACTAATAAAACGACCTACTACATGTGCATAGTAGTGTCTTTTTTATCTAAGAATTAGCCTAAAACCGCCGTTTTTGAGTCTTGAAAATCCCAAATTTCCAAAATCCCCGAACCCCCCTTCGGCTGGGAGGATTTCCCCAGACCCCCGGTTCCCTCCCCCCCCCCCCCCTCCCTCCCCCCCCTCCCTCCCCCCCCCCTCCCCCCCCTCCCCCCCCCCTGCTCCAAACCTAGATCCGCCACTGGCCAGGAGCAAAGCTGTTACAGGAAATTATTTATTAATGAAAAGTACTGAAGCCTTTGGACGCCCCCGAATGAAAAATCCTTGGAGTGCGAGGTTGCCCAGGGAAAGGAATTGGCCCCCCCTTCCACCCTGAATGAGTGTGAAGTTCACATGCCTGTGGCTTAGTCCGAGGTGAGCTCTAACCTCACCTATCCAAACCAACCTTTTGGTTGAATCACTGAGTGAGCGAGTGATACCAGCATTTGCCTTTCATGAGGCATAAGCTTCACAGAGCTTTGTGCCTATGAAGTCCATGCACACAAAAACAACTCTGGACACTATTTCAGAGATTGTTATTTGTACTTATGCAATAACAAAGTCAAACAGAGACCTATTTCCCTGAGAAACTGAGTGAATTTCTTTTGATTGCAGCTTTAATTCCTGCTCAACTTGTATATTCAATAAAAATTTTGGAGCAACATGATAGAGCTCACTTAGAAGATACATTATTACAAACCTTGCCAAATTGTGGTATATTTTGTGATCAACAGCCATTTAATTGAGAACTTGGTAATTTTAACTGTTAACACATTAATTAAATCCTAATGTGCAAAGAGAACATAATTTAAACGTCGATGATCGTCACCCATCTTTTCTTCAGAAGAAGAGAATGATGAGGCAAGGGAATTGAAACTCACACACAAAACTCAACAGAAAAGAGGGCATCCCATTCAAGGATATTTATTTCATTTGCAGACACAAAAAACAGTGCCCGAGAATGAAAACCACAATCCAAACACTGTACATGTTTTCGCTTTCATTTCTGTTGTCTCTTCCCCCACTCATTGAAACAGAGGCATGTACATTTATATACAGTACATTACACATTGATATCAGTGCACTGCCCACATCGACAAACTCTCTTGCATTACAAGTACACCAGGGAGAGTAGCAAGAGAATGATCGGGATTGCAACTGCAGGGATGCAACACGATGCAGACTGAATGAAATGACTCGGCAATGGGTCTCTCCGTCTTGAGGGTTGAAGTCCAGCTCTCTTTCAGAGCAGAGTTCGTACTTGTGACGGATCGACCATGCCTCTTTACAGCCAGTGTACATCAGTATACATCAATGCATACACGCATGAAATAATTGACATACTTTAATTAGGGTAGAAATTATATTGCAGCATAGAATCAAGCCTGACCTTAAAAGTGGTTACCAATGAGGCACTTAAAAATGTATGAGTGGCATTGACTAAAGTCCCTGCGATTATTTGGTTTGGGATGTAGCTATCTAATGCTTTCACCTAGATACATGATTTTAACAGCATTTTATATTCAGTCATTGACCATGAAAATTACACCTTTACGGTTTGTGAGTCAAGACCAGCAGAATTTCTTAATTTTTTGCTAAGTTAAGACTAATATGAGAAATTTCCCATTAAATATCTCATATTTGGACATCGTTTAATAATGATGACAAGACAAAACTCCATACTTTTGAATACAAAACACCAAATAAGTAATTTCTACTTGGGATCAGCAAATTGAAATGGAATCTATAGAAAATATTAAACAAGCATGTTTCACAGAATGTTTGTGGCAGGAAGTTACACTGTTAGACAGGAAATTATGTACATTAGTAACCAATCACTTTATGCTCTGTACATGCAGTTCAGGTTAATGTGCTTGGTCTGCCTTTATAATTAAATGTAGAGTTTCATACACTTAATGTTTGCTCAAAGGATGTCTCAAAAGGTTTCCCTCAATACGCAGAGCTTCACAAATTATACTCACAACTCTATTCTCATGTAATTGTTAAAAATTATACACAAATCAAAAATGACATTTTCAGTTGATGTTTTTAATTAAATAAAAAGGTAACAGGTAACACTACTATAAGTGGTTAATTGAACTAATCACAGGAAAATTTACAGCATTTAATGCATAACTACATAATTTATGCTCATAAATTGTAGATAGTAGGATGAAATGATTTATTTACAGGATGAATTGAGCTTCAAGCTTAGTTCTATAAAGATAACTAGCTTTTTGATGCATTCAAAGTAAAAAAAATTCAACAGTCATAAATTGTAGCGGCAACTCTTAATACAACTAAACACTTGAATCAGAACTTGTTGGCAGGAAGTTGGGGGAAACACCCAACTGGCGTGAGGCCAATCTGTTCCTTGATTCCTAGGCAACCACGCATCAAGTTCAAAAAACATGCACATATAATGGCAATTAGTATTCATATTTAACTTCCATGATGCATAATGAAGACTGATACGGTGGAGTTCTAAGTCAACATCCTCATCATTAGAAATCATTTGTTCAATCACTCTTGACGATCAGAACGAGCTCAGGCAATATCTCACCATAAATAACGCAGATAACTTCCTTTTAATTGATTCTGGAAAGAACGTGTCCCTCACCACAATGAACAATCTTAAGGCATATATTAACTTGGCAAGTGGTGCACAAAACGTTGGCCTTGAGGAGAGGGGCCAACCGTGACGCAAGGGAGGAGGCTGAGAGCGCCAATGGGGAGAGAGAGTGGTGCTCTCTCTCACGGCTCGGAGCTTCGCTTGCGTCACGAATGCCCCCCTCACTTGCTCCTGTGGTGGCCGCTGTCCGACACCCTCCCCCCGCCCTCTCCCGCCTCCGTCTTCGGCACCGATCCCACGATCCTCACCGTGGTGATCCTGCCTGAGCTCACGCCGCCCCCCCCTCCCCCTGCCGCCGCCACCATCTCCTGGTGCCCGTGCTGGTGCCCGTGGTGCCCCTTCGCCTTCACCTTGGTCACGTACACCTTCTGCGAGCCCTCGCCATCCGAGCGCGTGCCGCCGCTCTTCCGGCCCACGACGCGGATGGTCGTCCTGTGCTGGTGCTGCCCCCCTCCCTCCCCAGCATCGCTGAACTCGGGAGGGGGGGCCAGCACCGCTGCCAGGTCGTCCTCCGAAGCGGCACGCCCACCGCGGCCCCCAAACTCCGGAGGGGGGGGCACCACTCGGGAGAAGTCCGTGAGGTTCAGCATGTCCGCGTGGCGCTTGATCAAACGCAAACTCTCCTCGATGCTCCTCTCGGAAGAGCGGTGCGCCAACGTTGGAGCGGCAGCCGTGGTGGGAGGGGGCTTCCCCACTGGGGCCCCAGCCACTGACACTACCGTGGTGTGTGCCGCGGTGCTGGGGGCCACATCCTCCCCATCCGTCTCCATGGGAGGCGGCAGCTTCACCAACGAGACGGCATTCTTGGTCAGAGTGCCGCCCCCACCCCTCCGGTCCTCACGCCGCCGGTCGGCCAGTGGCCTCGGTCCATGGTCCACAATTATGACGGGGGCCAGTCTGTCCACCACGACAGACGCTCCCGTCACGACCACGCCCTGCTCTGGCTCCTGCACCACCCGATGGTGTGCTGGCACCACGGAAGGCAGGGGGGCGCTGTGGTGCGGTCCCAGTGGATGGTGCTGCTTCCCCTGCACCTGCGAGACGATGACCTCCTCCTGGGAGCTGCACCGGATCAACTCCTTGGTTCCCCTCCTCGTCAGCGTCATCGTTGCAGTCACCTCCTGCTGCTGGATGCACTGCACGGCCACCTGTGGTTGCTGCTGCAGCGGTAGTGCTGGCTGCGGGTGCTCATTCTGGACATCCTGATCGGAAGACACGCCACTGGAAGAATTGTCCCCGTCCTCCAGAAGGAAGTCGCTCGGGTAAGACTTTGAGCTCTTCAGCTGAGTCCTCACCTGAGGGAACGCAAGCCTTGGTATCAATGGGAGTGGTGACCTGACTGAAGTGCATGAAAAATAAGCAGCACCAAGACGGCTTCACAGAGAGAGAGAGAGAGAGCCAAGCTCAACAGCGCAACAGGCATCAGGGAAAACGACCATGGTCAACAACATCTGTGATCAGTCAGGTGCCATCTTCACTTTCACGCATTTTGCAGTGGGCACAGCTAGCTGAAGAATATCTCACTAGTTCCCTACATTTCGGAGAACATAAAACCTTCAGAAAACAGGTAAAACAATTGGCTACAACCTAAAACATACAGTTTAACTTGTTTCCATAAGTTGAACACTGATAAGTCAAATTTTTAACAAAAGTATAGTTGTTGATATTCTTTACACCCTAAAATTGTTTTGTATCTCAAAGCCTATAACCAGACTTTTTCTTTATTTTAACACATATTCCCCCAATGACAAAAACTCGCCCCTAACTCAATGCATGTTTCCATCTGAGGGACATGTGCAAAATAGTCAAGGCTTTAGGGAGGATGGTTTAATATGTACATAGTGGTGGAGAAGATTTAGCCACCACCCTTGGAGAAGGATTCCACTATTTCCTTTTCCAGCACAGTGTGCCATAAACAGCAGTATGCCTCACCTTAAATCAGCCAGAGAATAAAGATGCCAAGCACGAGAACTCAGTTAATGGATGTCCGCAAATGTTGTTCAAATTTCTAAGAAAACCAATTCACTTTAATCACATAATGATGCCAGAAAAAAGTGATTTGAACGTTTTTCAGTCACTGGCTGTGACACTTGGATAGTACATTTAGATCCCCTTGTGCTGCAGTTTCACGGAAACTGATAAGCCCGACTTAAAATCTTTATTCATGACAGCAAAAAGATAAGTTGCAGGTGAAATGGAGAATGCGCTGAGAAAGAAGTAGGACATTAATAGGAATTTTGGAATCCCTACAACGACTTTATCAGCAATATTGAAGGATAAAGATTTTCCAAGCATTCACTTCCAACCATCATTGTCTTGAAGAAGGAGTGCTTCAATGTCAGCGATAGCACATTTGAAGGCGCGTGGCTAAACTGAGAGTGAGCAGAAAAATGCAGAGTTTACATCTGTAATTGAGCCATTCCATGCAACAACGGTATATGACTCGACTGATGTGGTGAGAAATCTGGAGAAATATTCGCCAACTTCAACTGCAGAGGAGAGAATACTCAGGAATCCCAGTGGGGATCCCAGTTAATTCTGACGCCTGGAATGGCAAGACACACTTCAAAATGGGATGCACCTACTGTGCACTGCACGCGGCTAGGAAAGAGCGCCAGTGTTCCCGACTCTCACCTTTTGGATCTCCTCCACGCTGAAGCTGTGCGGCACGCCACTCGAGCCGGCCGCCTTGGGAGAGGCCGCCCTGCCATCGCCACTGCTGCCACCGCTGCTGCCGCTGTCCACCTCCACCTCCTTCTTCCCGCTCCCTCCATTGTTGGACGAGGACACCCTCCCTTGCCTCTCGGCCACCTTCTGCACCAGCAGGTCCTTGAGGTGTGGGGACGAGGGCTGAGGGTCGGGCGGGGGAGGTGGGGGCGCCGCCACGGGGGCCGCAGCATCCTCCTCCACCCCCACGCCGCCCCCTTCCCCCTCCCCCTCGCTCTCGCTCAGGCTGTAGTCGGGCTCTGGGATCGGAGGCCCGCTGCCGTCGCTTCCCGTCGCCAGGTACCGCACCGCCTTGCCCCCCTCCTCGCCCCCCTCCCCACCGTCTGCCCCCTCCCGGTGGTACGGCTGGGCGTAGGGGTTGCTTCCGGGCGTCGCCGTGGGGTGGTGCTGCTGCGGCCGGCCGTTGACCGAGGCCTCCACGGGCGTCGCGGCGCCCGACTCCGGCCGGAACGACGTGCACGCCGACAGCTCAGGGTCCGTCGTCAGCTGCGGGGGCAGCCTGCCCGACGGCGGCGCCGCGGCGCCCGACGAGGGCGGCGGGAGGCTCTGCGAGCGCGCCTTGGCGCCGCCCTGGCGCCTCCTCAGCGTCGCGGCGGCGGCGCCCTTGACGGACGGCACGCGGTACGCCACCGTCTTCACGTCCTCGGGCGACGCGTACAGCTTGGCGCCCTCCGCCGGCCGGAAGCTGGACATGACGGTTGACGCGTCGTCCACGTTGGCGTAGTTGGCGTCCTCCGGGGGGCCCGGGGGCGGGGGCGGCGGGTGGTTGGGTGCGGGCGGCGGCGCGGGGCGGCGCGGCAGGGAGCGCGTGCCCGCCGCGCCCGACGGCAGCCGCTCCAGGCTCCGCCACGAGTGCGGCAGCAGTGGTGCGGCCAGAAGCGGGAGGCCGCGTGCCGTGGGCGGGATGTCGTCCTGGCTGCGGCTCTTGGGGCCCACGCCCTGCGGCGCCTTCGACGCCACCAGGTCAGGGGTGCTGTGGAAGGCCTTGTGGAGCATGCGCAGGACCTCGGTGCCGGCGCGGTAGCGACCGCCCTGCGGAAGGACAAAGCGCTACTGAGATCCCTTCGGCACTCGACACAACTAAGTAGTGGCTATAATCCAATCAACAATGCCTAAGTTGCTATAGCAGCCAATTTGGCTTCTAAATCACGGGCTCCAATAATTGCCAACGACATACGACGTAGCGGTGACGGTAGAGCGATTGTGCCGTCGCATGTTAGTTTTCGGGTCCCCTCGCGTCCTTGCGCTTTTCCGCAGTGTTTTTTTCCTCACCCCCCCCCCTCTTTCTCTGGAGAGACGGCCCACGTTCGGGCTCGCGCGTTTTGGGTATGCAAGGCCGGTGATGTAACGAGTGTGCGGGAGGCTATGTCCATCGCCGCCGTCAAAAATCAGGTGGCCCTAGAGGCAGTGTTCGTGTGTGCCGCTTCGACTCCCGACAATGTGAAATTTCCTCCCCCCTTTCCCATGTTTTGTGTGCCTTCGGATGCCCCAGCCCACCTATTTTGGGTATATAAGGGCCCAGGCGCACGAGAGCGAGGAGAGACGTTTTGGGCAAGATTCGCGGAAGCCTATGGAGCCCGTGGAGCAATCGGAGTGGAGCAGAGAATCAAAGACGGGACGCGGACAGGAGGACGAAGGTATCATCATCTCCTTTCGTGGGACGCGGGAGAGAGCGCACAAGACGCTGAGCATCCCGATCGATCGAGCACAACATCGCCAAGATTCGTGGGACCAGGGGGGTTATTTTGTAATCTCAATTTAGCGAAAATGCGTCATAAAATGTCACTTTTTCGCTGTTAAACTCCGCCACCCAGGCGGCGTGGCCATCTTCGGATCTCAAGCGGTGAACTGCCGGTCATGTGCTGGTCTTTTAGACGATTCATCCTCTCTGATCCGTATGTTCCGACTCTTGATCCGTTTCATTATCTCCGCCTGCCATTAGTTCCCATCTCATCCTCATAAAGAACGTGAAATGGAGCCACCATCGTTTCCACTTGAAGCTTGAGTTCGAAAAAACGCAAGAGCGAGAAAGATACAAACGATTTTAAATTGTATTTTTGGAATTTGCACTACGCTTATTTATTCAAAGTAGACGAGATCGGCAACAGATAGCGCTGCAGACAGAAGCTTCAACAATTCACGAACCGTTCGTGAGCCGATCATTAAGAGAGCGAAACGCATCTCCCGCCTTCATGCAACGAGTCATTAGAAAGGTGAGATTACAAAATAACCCCGCAGGGAGCTGCGACATTGGAATTGCGACTCAGAGGAGTCCCCGGCGTCAAGTCGGAGCTGCATCCGATTCCCTCCTCCAGGCCTGAGCCCTGCTACAGCACGTAAGCTGCCGTCGGCAGAACCACATATCCCTCTCCAGTGTGAACAAGAGAGTTTTCCTCATCTTCAGTGCTTAATCAGCCCCTGGCCACATCGTCGGAGGAAATAACTGTGAAGCGGCTTTACCGCACGACCCATTGTCGATTGAACTAGTGCCATTTTCCCGTTGCGTGTCACGCGTGGCACGGGGATCAGATAACTGTCTCGTGTAATGTAAAAAGGGTAATTTTCTTCGTTTTATTGTAACATCATCATCTTTTATTCATTACCTACCACAACTGTCCAAATAGGGTACTTGTGTTCATGTGTTTTCTTGTCGTACTATTTCCAGGGTATTTCACTATCATCCATATCATTTGTGTTACAATCACCCCCCATTTGTCATTCACGCTCATCAGTGAATCCATTACCCTTTGTAAGTCATGCAGTGATTATTCTATTTTCTGTGTTCGTTGCAAATGCATGCAATCTCTTGCCAAGTGTCAAAAGTGATCGATAAAATTTGTGTCAAACGAGTCCTGGCTCATGGTTCATCTCCGTCCCTGGGTGGTTTGCCCCCATCCTTGCCTTGAGAGAATCAGCGGTGCGCGTTGCACGTCTCACGCAATCCTTTAACAAATGTCTTATGATGTCGCTTTCATACGCCCCCAAATGGTGGGCTGAAACGTCTATCACATGTGTCCTTCCTAATAGTGCAGGCTGGTGATCCGTCACAGTGTGCACTACCAACTCACAAGTGTTTCTCCACCTCATCTTTTTACTTGCAATGGGACTAATTTTACGTATTCTATCAAAAGTTTATTTCCTATACGAGCAAAAATGTTTGAAGTTGCAAAATAATATTTCCAAGGCTCAGTCCCAGGAAGCTAAAATATGTTTGATGTTACACAAAATATTTCATCTCTGATGAAACTTGCCATGTCACTTTGTATGAGTAACAGTTTCCTGAATTAGCTGGTAGGTATTACATTGTCTGCAGAAGTTGGCTTTCTATAAATGGTTCAAGCATATAATTATTCACCAGAAATAGAGTCAAATCTAGAAAATTTATCACATGGTTTTTATCAAATGGATTTTAGCATTTGACAATAGTTGTTCAATAAATTTCCTATTTCTCTGGTGAATGATCAGCATGTTGTGACACTTCTTTATATCAGAGAAAATTGTGAAGCAGATTGTACACTTGATGTTCAATAAGATATTGCGATAATGCCACTATAGAATTCCAAATTATTCGGCATTTCATCATCACTAAATTATGGTCACTGTCGATATCTGCCCCAGGGTAGCTTTTGCACCTCGTTCTTAAATATCTGCGTGCACTAAAAAGTGATGTATTTGAAATCTTCTTCTCTCTCCTAGCATTTTCCATGTGTATCTTCTTTGGTTGTGATTTTTCAACAACGTGTAGGCAACCACTAACTTATGTTGTGTGCAGAACTCCATTAATCTTTCTCCTCCGTCAATTTGGTTTCCTAATCCTTTTTTCTACTTATTCTTCCGCCTCAACCTTTGCAAATGACAGCATCCCAATCTCCTATAATAATTAGGTTTTATTCTCCTCTTACCTGTTTCATACCTTCTGTGATATCTTCATAGACATCTCCCACTTATTCATCTTCTTAGTCCGTCGTAGGCATGTAAACCTGCACCACTACGGTATCTACAGGTTTAGTCTCAATCTTCACCATTATTATCCTTTCATTGTTGTGCAGGAATCTCCTCCCATGCATTCCAGTGCTCTTTCCGAGTATGATCCCTACTCCAGCGTTGCCATTTAATGATCCTGTATGTATAATCCTGTACCTTCCACTCCAGAAGTCTCCTTCTTCGGGCCACTTCATTTAGCTGATTCCTAATACATAGAGGTACATTATTCACATTTCCACACTCAGGTTCTTCAGTCTTCCAAAAGTTCAAAGCGATCCCACGTTCCTACCCTAAAATGTCTGCCACACTTGACTGATGTACTCCCTTAGGGTGTCCTTGCCCGAAGATCAGAATGGGGGACTATTTTACCTCCAGAATAATGAGGGTTCATCATGTTTTGATAAATAGAAAAGAGTGCAGTAGCTGCGATTCCTCGGGAAAATAATGTAGTGGTTTCCCTGACCCTTCTACATCGCAGTACTAAAGCCGTTAAAGTAAATTATTACCACGCCTGTAGTGAAATGAGTGTCGCTGTACCGACCACTGTGGTCTCCACCTTCACTCATGTGAAGAAGAGCTGCTGCCCTCTCCTCCGGGTGATGGGAAGTGTAATTGTTGGCGGCCTACCGTCGCCAAGTCACGGCATATTCACTTGCCCTGTATTATTTAGAGGCCTACCTTACCCAGGGATCAACCAATACCCCCAACAGAATCAGGTCGCTTTTTGTCCGCAGTTGCTTGTTTGACAACTAAACTCACTTATCTCACAGCTAACCTCTATACCTATAGGTCGACCCAGCATTCACAACTCGGTGGATGCACTTGGTAGCTGTAGGCTTAGCCATGAGGCTTTCTCATCATCAAGCAATATTCAACCTCTTCAGGGACAAAACAGAAAAAAAACCATTTGGTGCCCTGCAATTACCCCCAGAAACACTTAACTCTCAAGAAGAGCTGCGTTGTCAAACAATAGACAATGATTCCTGACAGTGTGGTTGGGGAATGGCCCTACAAGAACTACAGAAGAATCGGTAGGAAACTACATAAAAGGACTGATGAGAGGTGTGGAAAGGAGGAGAAGGGCCACGAACATGTCCCAGGTAGAGCACCCAAACAAGACTTCACGCTTCTAATCGGGCACCTACTATGTACGAGGTAAGGGGTAGCAAGTCAATAGCATGGAAACTTCGGGCTCTACTGATAAATTTCATGAATGGCCATATCCAGACATTGCTGATGGAAGGAGGAAGCCTAGGATTAGTTAGCACTGAGGATTAATACATCCATAAGATTTCTTCGCTTCCCTCACCACACCCTATGAAATACAATGGTAAATTACCTCGGCTTTGGCCACATCAGCAACCTCACCAATGAGAAATGTTCTCACAGCACATTAAGGAAGGAGTGTTCATACACCTGGGAACTGCACATGAACCAGTCTCATGGACTGTCCCACACCTTTCTCTCTGTCGGAGGTACAGAGAAATAATGCTACCAGTTGTTAACTGCCACATTTATAGGGAGGGTATTCACCAGACAAGGGCACACATATATTTCCTATTATGGGGATGACAACCGGAAGCAAATAGCCTGGCAAATATTTCACCGATGCCCATCAATGAGGAGAGATGGCATGAAGACAAGCACTCCATTTTTCACAAGAAGACCAAGGACAGTACAAGATTCCACACGCTCAATGTGTAACCAGGGAGAGGAATGGCAGTGCACCATTGTTGACATTAACGATTTAATTTAATCGTTACTTTTCAGAAGAGTTAACTTTAAAATCGTTAAATTTATGCAATAACTGATACAAAATTACCTTCAGTTAATTTTTTTCGTTAATTTTTGGTGAATGTCGACCTGTCTGAATTTGGGCGGAAAGCTTGCCAAAAAGACAAATGGGAAAATAAAACAGTATCTAAGAATGCAGGGGTAGTTGTGCAAGAATGCAATGAATAGGCCCAGACGAATACATCCAAACAAAAGCAGGGCTGAAGGAAGTGACTGCCAAAGTTTAGTCAGACGAGAAAACACGAAACCACGGCGAAGACAATGTCCTTCGAGGGCTCGTATGCCCTACATCATGTAGTCAATACTGCATGTAGTGGAAGTAGTATATATAGTTGAAGCCAAGAAAGAAGGGTGGTCTAAATACCTATGACATAACTAAGGGGTAGGGGTTCATTCAAACTGACGTACCTGTTACAATGCACCAGTCTACGCATGCCTTACTCGGCGACATCGCGTCGTTAATACATTAGCCCCCATTGAATCACGAGAAAAGGTTTGTAGGCACACCCCCACCATCTACCTTAACTCTATGTAACTAAGCCGTTTCCACTGCAATTTTACAATTTTGAAGGGATACTTCACATCGCAATTCGGGGATCGATATCAAAAACTAGCCTTAAAGCACTTTCTATTGGTCAGAACAGTCTTTTGCGACAAATTACAGGCTCACCATGGTTCGTCAGAAAGTCTTACATTCACGACAACTTAAAAATCCCGGAACTGGAGCTACACCTCAGAAAAATCGCCGAATCCTTCCAGCAGACACTATAGGAAGCCTGGCCAACAACACTCTGGACACTAAATGGAATTACAACGAAAATCCCCAATTCAAATATCTTTAAACAAATGAATATGGATGGAAGAGATCACAATGACATTTTTCAGTGTTTGCTTTGTTTGTCAAAGCAGAAAACCATCAAGGCCTCTATTACCACAGCATCCAATTTGCCAAAGTTATTGAAAAAGTAACTTTTAATGTTAAAGTTACTTTCTTGTAACTTTAATCAGTTTTTGGTAACTTTCCCTAATATGCAGTTCACATAATAAACTCACGTAAAATGATGAAGTATCTTTGGAAAGAAGTTACCCAAGCCCTTTAAAAAGTGAGGAAAAGAAAGAATCAAGAAGTTAGAAATCTCTGGTTCAAGGATACTAGTTTTCACAATTTGAAAAATAATTGCCAATTTTATAATCACATTAGCCAAAAACATACTCTAAAGGCAATTCACCATTTTTTTTCAAGAGAACCAAAAGGAAAGGGGATTACATCACTGCTCTATATTTAGACAACCTTAGAAAAAAGGTTGGCGTGAGAACATGGAGGAAACGAAGGGAGAAAAGCCGATTCAGATACTTGGGCAATAGAAGAGTTATTTTGCAGTAAAAATGAAGAAGGTAATTTAGAGTTGCATAAGCTAGCAGATGCATAAGCAAAAATAACAACAGCAAATACGACTCCCTACAAATTACCAAATACTGATCTCAGAGTGGACTAAAAGGATAATCATCGACACTATTTTGAGGTGGAGGATTGTGTGGGGGGAGGGAGGATAAGTGGGAGGGGGCTCTCGGTACATATTAGGGGGACCTTGGCTATGATACGAGTCTCTTCAGCCAAATGCAGGGCACACTCAGTAACCATCTTTCCGGGGAGAGAAAAATGGACACAAAATGCTGATGATAAATAAATGAGGTGGTAATATAGTTACACAATATAATATCACAGTATCCGAAATAAATGAGGTGGGGAAGAGAGAACCCTTAGTGCAACAATTGAAAGCAAAATAAGAGTGTAACAATGAGCACACCTTGTCCTTGCTCCTCTTCATCTCGGCCACACTGGCGTACACCTTGGGGGTGGGGGGTGAGCCCTTGTGGCACACCCCCACCCTGTTGGGGATGATGCCGTTGGCTGTGCCGTTGACCGGGCCCCCCTCCACTGGGCTGCCCTGCCGCGCAAACAACTCCTCCAACTCCGCAGCCGTGATTCGACTCGAGGTGGGCCGAGAGCGGATCGAGGCCGTCTTGGGGGCGCCAGGGGGCGGTGTCCTGGGCAGCACCGGGACCGGAGGCGGAGACTGCGGCAGCGGCGGCGTCTTGCTTGCACTGCTGCCGTGGCGCATCAGCGTGGACGTCGAGTGGGGAGGGGGCGTGGGGACAGGCGTGGTGAACAAGCAGGGGGGGCCACGAGGGCCAGCTGCCGCCACCAGGGCCTCCACGCCCCTCCCCCCCACCACCTCCTCCTCCTCCTCCCCCCCCTCCTCCTCCTCCTCCTCCTCCTCCCCGTCCTCCTCATCCTCTCCCTCCTCCGTTGACGACGGCTTGCGCCCGTGCCGGCTCGTGGCCTCTGAACAAGCAAGCACACACAATACTGTTTACTCGGAACCAAAATTGCAATTTTGTGCACAAAATTGTTCGATGGAAATGAAAAAAGAATGTAAAAAAATTTATCTTCTAACCATGACCATTCACTCATAAATCTAAAATTAAAATAAGAAAATGGCGATGCCCACCAAAAATACTGCTGTGATAACATTGACGTCATTTTCCTCCCGTCCTTGACTGCTTTTAGGGGAAGGGAAGGGAGTGGAGGGGGATTCTCGGAAGGTCTGCTCGCACAGATGCTGTCATAATCGCTCCTATTGGCAGAGCCCCAGCTGTGTCCCCCCCCCCCCTTTGCGATAAGGCGAAGTAGCTTCGTGGGCTCAGTTGTGATTGGACGAAGTCGATATACATCAGAGGTTGCACCACACCCATTTTTCCGAAAGGGTTAAAAACATCAGTTTTTCGCCGCTTACAACTTGAGAAATTATTGACAGATCAAAAAATGGAAAAATACAGGTCTATTTATTTTAAAAACTCTAAATATGGTAAACGACCCCAGTGACACACTCAAGTGACAAACCTTCCCGCGACATCCTCGGTGGGTGACCAGGAGGGACATACTGATTGCTTTGGTGCCATTGGAGGAAGGCAACCAGAGGCTGAGGTTTCCAGAGCATGCACAGAGAGATGCATGGCTGGCTGGCCGAAGGGAGGAATGACACGGGGATCATATGAGGGAGCCAAAAAATCACTCAATATGTCAAACTCTCATTATTACTAAAGATATTTAAATAGTCATTCCACAGCAGATTTCTGAGACTTTCTTTCATTTGTTTCAATGCTTTTCTTCAGGATTTTGTTAATATTTGCCAAGCATCATGGGAAGAAAACATAACAGGATGAAATATATATATATATTAGGCCTCTACTCTGTTTTCCTCCAGGCTGTAAGGCAGTATTCCCACATAAATGACATGAGAATTCCAGAATCTTTCGGACAGTGAAAACAGAACAATATGCTCAAAGCAGAGGATTCACAATCCACTACGAAGTTGATATATGGCATCCAGATCACGCCATTTTTTTCCTTAAACTCCCCATGGGCATTAAGTTTTATTTAAGCACTAATTTTTTCTATGAACCTGCCTTTATGCTTCAATATGGCGTGAGTGGTTTTTATCCTAAGGGAAATTGGTAGTGACAAGTAAGCTGCGCGCATTCAAGGAAGGGTAGCACTACACCTCCCTTACACTCCACGGTGGGCAGGGCGGAGGTAAGCCATGGGAACACCAGGGAGTGTAGACGTGAGGTAGGCCTACCCTCCCTTTACCCTCCACGGAGAGTAAAGGAAGGATACAGGAGGAGTACACACACCTACCCATTAACATTCGAGCTGTCCTCAGTTCTAATCTAAAGAGTGGGATTCAGGTGCGCAACCCTTCTCAATGAGAAGTGAACTCACCGTATTCCGAGAGGCCGGCTACCATGGAGCGTGCCCTGGCCCTACCGACGCTCAGCGTAGTCTTGGGGTCCCTTCGAGGGGGCATCGGAGCTGGGGTCCGAGCTGCAATGAGCAACAACCCCATTAGGGCACAGCATGCAAAAATCCACAAGTTTCCACTTCATTCAGACACTATGCCAACACCAATGATGTCAAACTGCCCATGAAAGGCGAGACAAGGAAAGGAACCCATGACACCCTACTGACGTGCTCACTTCACACGTGGATCACATCGGACAGCTCCACCCAACACGACTGACCTCTGAACATTTATTGAGATAGGGTTTTTCCTCATTGAGTTTCTGCATATTTATCGATAAGTGCAATACTATTTGAAAGTAAAAGCAGAGTTCACAACTGCCATTGCTGACACTTTAAATGACTCATCCCCTCGTCAGCTTACATGGTCAAATAATACCAGAACAATACTTCTAACTCATCAAATACAAAATACAGCATTCTTGCAAGGATTTCTACAGCAATTTTGCTCATTAATGCTGCATAAATCACCTTGATGCAAATTTCTATTTATGTAATGTTCATATAAATATTAGCTCTCTACAACATTACACACACAAAATAATTACAAATTAAACTTGATATTACTAAATCTATAGAGAAAATTATTGTGGTTCAAAATATCCAATTTGATTAGAATGGGTTATTCTCCCAAGAAATCCGATTTTTCTCAATTTCATTCAAAATTAGTTCAGTTATATCAAACTTTTCTGACAAGATTTCATCAACGTGATGTGATACATCTTAGCAGAAATGCATTTATGACAACTGAGAATGTAGTGAAATATAAATCTCATGAGATCCTTGTTCCTGGATGTTCAAGTTTCCAATATCAAACCTAGCAGCATAATTTCTTTAAGGCTCAATGATGGTCTAAAATTTCAGACCAATTATTTTTTCCATGGTAATTGATGATTCTTGCATCGAAGAGTGTGTAACTTTTGTGCACACCACAAAATAAATCTGAGATATCCTAGAACCAGCTGCCATTCAAAACCCAGACCATCAGGTTTCCAGGCAGAAAGTTATTGCCCTGGTAACCAGCGCCCGTGGAATTCACTTGTTATTTAATTCTGTTGCCATATTCTGTGATTTGGATGATATCCATCATCGGTGATGGACATCACTGAAAAACTTCACCTTCCCGTATCGTTTCTGAAGCTGCAGGTAACCAGGAGGTGAAGTTTCTTCACCCGGTGATGAGGAGTGTATGAAAAATTGCTCGGTCTCGTAATTGCAATATCAGATTAGCCAATAGAGAGATTCAGCCGACATAACAATGAAGGTCTCGGAGATGTCTCACCATAGTCTTGATAATCTCGAGCATTGGGAATGTCTGAGAGACGCCTCAGGGAGGTAATCGTGAGATGTTCAGAAGAATATTCTTTGCATAATATAAATGCCATCAACCCCTTCCGTGCCTATTTTTTGGAGCAATTCTGGAGTTGAGATTATCACAATCGCGACATTTACTACGGGATTCTTATTTTCAAAAGTTCATTATTCAACCCACATTTATCGTAGTAATGATCGAGAAAAATGCACTGGACAGACCCACCATAACTATTCGTTTTCCGATTCCCATAAGTCTATGCAACCAGTGTGGGCTCCTGGGTCATCTTTGCGCGTGAGCATGCATATCCACCATGTCTTTGCGTTTCGTGTTTTCATTGTGTCCTGGTTCTCTATTTTTGGATTTTTGGCAAATAAGTACCCACTCTTCCTTTATCATCACGTCTTATTCAAAAGTTAGGTTATGTAAGGTTTTCATGTTGTACTATTATCCCAGTATCCCAGCCTATATTTGGGATAGGCTGGCACACGTCTCTTCTTAGTCAAATCAAAATACATGAATTGCGTGTTATATGACAATAAATATACTATTTTAATTATTATTATTATATGCACATGCCATTTGTTCCGTTTAAATTGCATCAGAGTCCCTACATTAAGATTATTAATTAATGCACGATGTTTATTTCTCGCTAACATGATGGCGGAACCTCAATATATTTAGGGGGTGATGAGATAAGGGTGGCTATTGAGGACGTGATGTGATAACACCTTGTTTGGGGTGAAGAACATCACCTCGTCGTGTTACAGCATCGGAAGAGCGGTGATGGGTGACGTTCATCACCGGAGATACGAGTTACAGAACACGGGTCTAGACCTAACATTGCTATTGAGTAACATTGCTGTTGGGGGAATGAAGTAGAAAACAATTTACAAAAATAAAAAACTATTGACAGCTCTTTCCAATTTTCATAATCAACTTGAATAATGGGGCTTTCACTTCCATTCACCTAGATTGTATCACTGGTATTTCCATGCCACCACTTTTTAAATATATTACTCAGCAGCACTGTCATAGGTTAACACGGTCAATGTTTCTTTCAATAAATATACAACATAACCCTTTTGAGTGCAATTACGCTCCTCCAAACTCTAGAGAAAAGTGTCAGGGTCTTCCTATTGTCATTATTAATTGTTAGAAACTCACAGATTTTTGACTGATGGCATTTTAATTTAGAGAACTTAAGATACAGAATTGTTTGTATTTTCGACATTGACCACAGCGTTTCTTTGCCATTGTTTTTAAATGTATTACTTTAAATATTTTTTTCCTGAACCTCTGCAAAATCGGAAAAAATATTTACTCCGGCATTTTTAGCATAGTTCATAGGATATTTGTTGGCAGCCAAAGGGTTAATGATTATGTCACCAGACTATAGCCCCCTGTAATAAAAAATTCTTAACCTCAAAAAAAACATCTGATAGTCATTAGTTTATAAACAGCATTGCAAAACCCATCAGATCATGTGCATAAACCTTAATCCAGATGGGTAAATTGTTGCTTTTTATTAAGTGGAGTAGAATGAATGAATGATTGATTTGTCTTTCTTTGCCAATGATGAAGAGAACTGAGAGCATTAGTCACCTCCTCCTCCAGTCATCTTCCTCGGCAACGTGGAATACTGGCGACTAGGGAGCGTCTGGGAGCGACTGGCAGTGGAAGCTGGCAGCGCACCACCAGTCAGAGCACCGGAAAGGGGGCCCGGCACTCCCCCTGGACCAACGGGGCCAACCACACCTGACACCACAGTCATCGTCACAAGGTCTCGCGATCGTCGAATCAAATCAACAACGTGCTCATGAGATGCCTGTGACACATCTTCATCATTAATCTGTAAGAAAAAAACGTCATTCTCCATGATTTGTTTTAATTCACATACATATCCCTGAGAGCACAAAGTTTGCAGTAGACCTAATGTAAACTCAATTTTAACCTCTAAATCTGTTGCATAACAGACGTGTTGCATAACAGACGTAGACCAGATGTAGAAGTTAAAAAAGGATTTACATTATGTACACAGCAACCTTTGTGCTCTCAGGGGTATGAATTCTGTTATCTTTATGGAATTAAATTGTTCACCACATAAATTAATCCATTCAATTGCTCTTGGCACCTCTGACCTCTGATTTCAATAAGCCAGTTATTTTTATTTGTATTGGCGATAGCTAGTTTCAGGTATCTAACAGTACCTTCAAATAATAAATTCTCAAGGAAATCAGAGGTACAAGCCACATAATATTCATTCTTTTCCTTCCCTACTTTGAATGCCAATATATTAAGAGACTGGCTTGACCTAAGAGAGTCTGCGCTCTAGTTTCACCATTGATGATTATATTGGCTCTGTTATATGCAATGCAACTTTATTACATTATGTCAAAATATCAATACATTTGAAAAGCTATCAAACATTTTATGCAATCGGGATTAATATAAAAAAGTCAAACATGAGAGAAAAATTAAACTAACTTTCATCATCTTTCCACACCATTTTCAACCAATGGATAACAAAAAATTATTCCCGTCACTGTTTAAGGTTGGAGTCTGTAAGATTCTACATCATGCCCTAAATAGGCAGAAGAGAAAATCATATTACTACAACAAAAGCAAGAATGATAGGTGTGTCATAGAAAGTAGAAGATCCTGGTGGTAACAACAAAACAAATTCATACCAAGGCAATCTCAGAAAGGAAATATGTTTCAGTGCAATGTGCGTGGTGAGAAAAATAATCAGTGCTCATTACTGTACCTGAAAACACAGGAGGAAAAGGAGGAGAGAAAGGCAAGCAGCCCCCAGTTATGAGATCAGAGTGTGCTTTGCGTGAAGAGAGCTTGAAAAGAAAAGCGATGGTGTTCGGTTGGTTGATTGTGGGGAGAGTGACCAATGTGAGTGACAGCAGCGACTTGCTCGTGAGTTTCTCGGAATCAAAAGGGTCAGTGGTTGATGCACAAGTGCAGGCTGCTTAAGAGAGAACTATTTGTGTCTGCGTTTCAGAGTGGTGAGTGTGGAGCTGTTGATGTGACCCATTTGAATGTGCAGCACGTCTCAGAGGGCATAAGGGCACCATTTGATATCTGTAAGCCAGCTGGAGGAGAAAGGGATTAAAGGGGGCAAACAGGTGGCATCCAAAGGAGAAAAGACGCTGTCTACTGCCCAAAGAACTTCCAGGCTGTATTATCTGTTGACGATTGGATGTCCTATCATAGACATAGGAGGAAATTCAAAGCTCGCGAGCTAGCTGCGAAAACTTTAGCAGAGTTACCCGCTGAAAATTTCACTATAGCAAGATATTCCACAGAGAAAAAAATCATTTGCCTTGACCGGGACTCGAACCTGGACCCCCTGATTTCCGGCCAGGTGCTCTACTACTCGAGCTACCAAGGCGTCCTCTTTCTCTGTGGAAATTCTAGAGGCTTTTATCTTGCTATCGTGCATCTCAGTGGGTAACTCCGCTAAAGTTTTCGCAGCTAGCTTGCGAGCTTTGAATTTGTTTAAAAGTAAGCACCTTAGTGTTTCAACATCGGCTTTAACCTCGTGGACGGTGGCACCGTGCGCACGACTTTGCTGGCTGCTCTGTGACATAATATGTCCAGCAGTCCGGCAACATCTAGCTCCTTTAAAGCCTCATTGATTTCCACAGAGAAAGAGGATGCCTTGGTAGCTCGAGTGGTAGAGCACCTGGCCGGAAATCAGAGGGTCCGGGTTCGAGTCCCGGTCAAGGCGAATGACTTTTTTCTCTGTGGAATATCTTGACATAGGAGGAGTTTATCATGACAAGAGGGCATGTAAAGTGACTTTGACTACTTGGCACGGGAGGCTGAGGGATCCTTATTCAGATATGATGAAGAAATTGCAAGTGTTGTCCTCTTTTAACTTTCAAGGCATAGATGGATGAAGAATACACTGTATTCATCCAAGGGAAGATGAGGAGAGAGGCCATTCCGACAGGTGATGATGACGCTGTGAAAAATGTGCCGGGCAGGGTGGACACAAGACATCACGATCACCACAACCCCATTGAGCCACCAAGAGATTTATAATCACCTTCACTGATGAGGCAACCAGGTATGTCACTTCCAAATAGTGATGCACCATGGAATTGAAGGCCAGAGTAGAGTTAAGGCAAGACGGGGTGGATTCAACCCAATAGTGCAGGACCAGCAAACAATCCCACACCTTCCCGGAGAAGTGTGGCATCATGCATCACAGAACAATACACCCCAGTGGAAGAAGGGGTTGGTGGAGTGGTCATTGAGCACCACTGTCAGGTGCACACTGATCTGTGAAAAGGTGCATTCTGGCCAGAGGCCTTGAAGATGCCATCCGAGGATTCAGCGCACGTCCAAACCTCTCTAGAGTTCACGACAACCTTGGAAGGGGAGAACAGATTTCTAATACTTGTGGGTGCCAGGCATATGGGCAAAGATCCCTCCGAAAGAAAACCAAGAAGTTTAGGGCCCGTGCAGAGGAATGCATTATGCTTGCGTACAAGGACAGTGTCAAGGGATTTAGACGCTGAGGGTTGAAGGACAGGAGAGCTGTTGTGGCACAAGATGTTGTTTTGAAGGTCTCTTCCATGAGGTTATGGGTGCAAGAGCAGTACCCTGAGGAGCCTGCACCAATGTTTGAGGTGCACAGAGGAGGACGATGGCAAGCCAAGGCTTTACAACAGAGAGGGGCCAGACAAAGTAGGGAACTATGGGGGCAGCCACAGAGGACCCAGGTGGATAACAATGGACAAGCAGAAGTCCTGATGCCACAGCAGAGAGAGAGAGGGGGGTCTATGCCAATGGGAAGGCGCTGGGTTGCCCTCAGGCAGCTGAGTAGCCATGGAGGAGGAGGAGGAACTGTCAACAAGGTGCTCATACATAGAGCTCGGTTACAAGGCCTGAGGTGGGAAATATACACAACTGGAAGTAAATGGGTATTTTCCTTTAAGAGGGACACACAAAGGGTAGCAATTATTAAATTCAAGGTGAGACTAGTTGCACAGCGATTGGGCAGGTTGAAGGGGTTTATTCTGAGGAGAGGGTTTATTCTATTAAGCCCAGTCATGAGGGGAAGACGTCTTCGATTACTTCTGACCAAAGCAATAGAGAAGCAGTGGGTAGTACATCAAGGTGATGTAATATGTATCAGCTTGCGTGAATAGCCTGTTAGACATCCCTGTGTGCAAGGAGCAGCTGGAAATGTATTTGGCAGGAGGGAAACGTCCTGATCTTCCATCCTTAAACTAGAAAAGAGCTTGTGCAAGCAGTCTCCGACAGTTGGGAAGGAATTGGAACCATTTCCTGCATCAAATTCTTTAAGCTCTAAGATTCTCTCAATGCAAATATGACCTGTGAGTGTGTGTCTGTGTATGGGAGGAAGGTAGAAACTTAAGGTATTCATATGACACATGATAGTGTCATTGGTGAGAAAAATGCTGCCGATAATTTAAGGTTGATTCATCAGAAGAAATCATAGATTTAGGCAAAGTGTCAAGAAAATTGTGCTACGGTGGACTCTCATTCGCACATTTTTGTTGGGACCCAAAATCCTGAACGTGGTAATGAGGAAAAGGTAGTTAACAGGTTGCACCTTCCTGGGTAGGATGAAGGAGCAGGTGTGCGTTGCGTAACTCACAAGGGAACAATCCTGTGGCCGTCAGGTTAGTTCATTCTGTAGGTCGCTAGTGTTCATTTATTGTCTCAAAGGTTAATTTCCATTATTGCACCTCAGAAGAAAACGCACACTTAATAATTAATCATGACGATGATGACCAAACAGCACATTTTGTACACGTATACAGTCCATGCAAAAAGACTCAAGTTCAACACTTTATATCTCAAAGATGGAAGAAACGATATTCATACAGAGCACATCAGCGTGTATATAATTTAGTCTTATGTTTAATGCAGGCAACGGAATCTTTTAATGATTACTCTTGAGGTATGTTTTTGCATTAAGGATGAAAAATGACACAAATTGTTTAGACTCAGAGAGGCCCTCGTTACTTTGGCAGTTGTCATAGCAATATGAAATGCACAAATGAAAGGGAATTTTGATAGAATATGGATTGTACCTGTGTCGTGATGTCCTTTAAGTTTCAAATAATTTACTAGTACATATTCCTTTAAGTTATTCTGGTCAATTTACGAAACTGAGTTTTCTCTGTAAAGATGGAACATTGGAGACACGCGAACACCATCGTCTTCAATTTAAAATATCTAATGACCATCCATTAACAACACGACTCTTGGCCATGCTCTAATACTTCAATATTCAAATTTAACATTTTTTGAAACAATTTCAGAGCAAAGGCAGAAACGCTGAACAACATATTCATTGAGTCGAACAATTTCGAGTTTAGTCCCGACAACAGAACTTTAATTTATGTCACCATTTCAACACACTTCATACGTGGATTTCTGTCTACTTTTCGGAGAAGGCGCTGAGATCTTCAACTGATAATTTTCTTTCCACCTCAGGCCTTCCCATGGCAAATTCTGAGCAGTTGTCCCACTTTTGCTATCACAAAGTATTGGTGTTGACGTAGTTTTGATGTCCAATCAACACTTGCAAAACAAACAAACATCACGATAAAATGCATGGATTTTGGGTGCCCTTACAATTAATTAAAAGCATTTTTAACCATAATAAACCTATTTAAATATTTGTATAAATAAATGTTTAAATATTTAAACATTTATTTTTCAGCATAAACAGATACGAAAATGTAGTCAAGTGAGTGATAATAGCCATAAGTGTAAGGATATCCATGAACATGAAGCGGCCTAAAATATTTATTTGGTTGTTGGGAAAGAAGTCTTTGCTCTGAAACCAATGACAACAATGAAGGAAATACCAAGTTTTGGCTGAATGAAAGGTATTTAAGCAGTTACTTTTAAGTTTTCAAGACGCTGTAAATAAAGACAATGTAATTAAAGCTTATGCCAGTATTTTATTTCTATATCTCCTAAAAGCAACAATGAAGTGATATATTATGGAAGATTTTTAGAAGAAATAGGAAAAGCGGGCACTGAAATATGTAAACATATAGATGATACATACAAGTTATATATTTGTTCTAGATATACGTAGAAGATAATGAAGATATTTAATGGATGTTTAATTAATATTTGTGATTCATGGGTCCATTGGAAATGCCTTTTGTTACAATAAGTAAGAAGTTACATCAACTGAATTACAAATCGGTTAGGCGGCTTTGTTTGTTGACGTTAGGAGTATGAGAAATTTACTAACTTAAACGTTCTCAGAGAAATCTCTTTCATAAAACCAAGATAATAATATCAGTGGTGGAATGCAAACAAGAGATAATAATTTTAATGGAGGCAATATAAAATGAGATAACGGGAAATTTTAACATCATTGGTGAAACTGGCCCTAAGCTAAATAAGATTTGATAATGCATTCAATGAAACAATTTATTTATGTATCAGCTTCCTGATTATATGTTGTGTCATGTGCCTGACTAACAGAGCAATAAATCTATTCCATTCTATTATATGAGTCAGGACAGATGCTATGGTAAGTTAAAAGCAAAAAAATTCTAAATTCTAATATTCTGAATATTTCTATAACTGCTCACAAGTAACATAAAAGATACTGTTAATTAGTAATATGTATTATATGAAATTTTTATTAGAAACTCTGGGTTTTAACCCTTTTACTGCTGAACAAAGTTTCGGTGTTTTTTCTAAAAATGCAGTGCCATCTTGAGAAATGGCTTAACAGCGAAGTTCTGTGGATGTGCTGACTCAAAGCAAAAAAAATATGCTAACACGAGTCAGCACTAACATCGATGTGATTCAGAAAGCCTACACATCACAGATAACGAAGACCTTGAGAAACATACCAAAATAACTCAGCCAAAAAAATCGGCCCTCCACAATTTTCGCATGAGTTAAATGTGCCGATAGATTGGCCCATCCACAGTAAAAGGGTTAATCGGCTGTTAACGGGTATAATAATAACTCACAGCCAGCAAGAAATCTCCCTTCCGGAGGCCTGCCATGTCTGCCACACCCCCTGCGTCCACGTCATCCAAATATTGCAAGGCGGGACAGCGCTCCGAGGGCGTCAGCTCCATAAGAGGGGACGTTGCCTTGGCACCCCTCAGGACAAAGCCAAAACCACGCCGTGCTCGGTGCAAAATGACAGTTCTAGGCTCTGCAGGCAACCTGAAGAAGACATCAGACAGCAGCAATGAAAACAAGGCATGCAGTCCGCACTTGACTACCTTCAAATGTTTATTCAAAAGTTCACTACAAGGAGTCACGGCCCGTCTAATCTCTCAGGTCCAAATGGCCTAGAGATATGCAGAACTGACGTAATCAGCACGCAGGTGGAGAAACAGTGAGTTGGAGAGGAAAGTGTGTGATGCTTTAATTAGCAGTTCATCTCAGGTCTGAAGGTGAGGAGACTAATTTGTTCAGAACATGCAAAAGAACTGCATCATGTAAAGCCTCCTTAATCATGACTGCAAACAAAACAATCAGACGTGTAACACAATAACCACTATAAATTTAGAGCATTAAATTGGGTGCAATCTTTGAAAAGACACTATTTATTAGGGCCAGACAAAGAACAAAGCTGAATAAAGTAATAATGAGACTCATGTAGCTACCAGATATGAAAAGATATTTAATGTCAGTATAAACAATTTTCAGTCAAAAACCTTTTAAAAAGTTACTCTTGCGGCTTCCACAAAGTAAAATTGATGGCTTGACATGACTCTCCTGGAATTCTCCATTGCGTTGCTTGTTTTAGGACAGCAGTCTAACCCCTCTCGTCACTCTCGGAGCATCTTGAATTGACCCTTTTCCGTCTCACCTTCTACCGCTCTTCAGCCCTTCACCCATATCCTGTTTCGCTTCACTGCACTCACACTTTGTGCTCCAATTGGCTGTTCCTCGCTCTCGTCTAACCACTCTTTCCCATGTCAAAGCGATTCATCCTCCCAGTTTAAATCACATGATTCATTATTTCCATGGCTTCCCTGATGAGCCAGGTAAAATAGAAATTTTCCTTTGCCAGCAATCTCGTGCAGTGAAACTCAATCTGAGAGCTTGTTTCACAACTCACACATTCTGCTGTTGTACAGAGGCAAAAGTTTTCATTTTCAGCGACCCTCTGGTGCTCGTTAACACTGCATTTGAAGTTTACATCAGTTTGGCTAACGTAGGATTTCCTACACTTACATTTGATTTCACACATCCCTTCATGCATGAAATTAGAAATTCTGTCCTCAGCTCTAGGGGTGATTTCTCCTATTTTCTTGATGGCTGGGAAACTCGTTATTACAATATGTTTACGAAGGAGCTTACTTATCTTTTGTTCCAACCCCGTGAATAATTAAAGTGTGACATATGCAGCTGGCTTCTATTTAGTTTTCTCAAATCCTGTGATTCTGCTAATTCCTTTTTATACAGCCCATAAAATGACCATATGCCTAAGGTTTCCATTCTAGTTTTGAGATCAGGTACAATAAATAACAACATAAACCATTAATACATAAATAATAAAACAACTACCACAAATATGGTGGATTACATTTTATTCCAAACTCTTTTGTAAGAACTCAAACAAATAGCAACCAAATTTAAAGTTCTATAACTGACCACGAATACTTTAATGACGTTACCCACTGAAATTCCACAATGGCAAGATGCTCCACGGAGAAAAAATCATTTGCCTTGACTGGGACTCGAACCCAGACCCCCTGATTTCTGGTGCTCTACCAGTTCAAAGTCTAGCTTAACCCTTTCTCTGTCGAAATCGAAATTGCAGTTCACTACGTTCTTTCCCACTCTGCAATCGGTGGATCGCCTTTTCTCCATTTTGGAAAAACACGTTTTCTATAATGATATCTACTGAAGTCTCTTCATCTGAGAGCAAGCATTGGAAGGACCTGTGCCGCCATCTATGGGCAGAAATAGGAAGTTTTTCACAACAAGTCGCTGTAGAGCAGTGCCACCTGAAGTTTAAATATTGTGATGATTTGTTGAAATGACACTTCGTAGAGAACTGGGCTGAAAATGAAATCCGCAGCAAAAGGGTTAAAGCACGTGGCTGGAATTCAGGGGGTCCAGGTTCAAGTCCTGATCAAGGCGAATGATTTTTTCTCTGCAGAATATCCTTCCAATAGTAATCAAAACGCCAATTCCACCTAAAGATATCCCAAGGATGACAGGTCAAACTGTCATCTTAAACACAACCAAACTGATGTGGAGATCACAGTCTAAGTACTATGAAAAGCCATTTAAATAGTTTTTGAGGAATGATACTTCTGGATTAAAGTGTATAATTACAATTAACTTTAGAATGTAAGTGCCAAAAAAACCTAATCTTACCGTAACACAACTGTTAATAATTCCATATTTACTGGTGTAAGCCGTACTGTTGAGTACCCATTTTTGAGCAGGTTCACAAGGAAAAAAATATTTTCATCAAAAAATTAATTTTTTGCCCATGAGCCAGCCACTTTCCATTTAATCCTAAAAGCATAATCTTTAGTAAATATTAAAGGAATAGGAATGGTTTAAAAACACAAGGAACAGGAATTGGGGAAATATGTGCATTGCAAACTATAAAAATTGGAAGGGAAAAGGTGCGTAGTTTTAAAAAAATTACAAGATTCGATTCAGCCATGCTCACCTCCTTTCCTTCACCCTTTTTGGGGTTTCAGTGGAGAAAGGCTAACAGAGTACACGAGCAAAAGTGGTAATAACCACCCAAACTCAATTCCATACTCTAAGTTGCTCATCGCAACTTTCCCCTTAGAGAAAAAAATCCTATGCCTGGATACGATTGCTAGATGTAAATACAGTAAAACCTCGTATTTACGTTAATGGAATTTACATTTTCCAGCAATTTACAACGTTTTCATCAGGTCTCATCCCATTTCCTATGTCTCCGAACATACATAGAACCCTGTGTTTACACCACAACTTTTCCGTTCTCCCGCTGTTTGCGTTAGATGCGGGTAAGAATGCGATAGATTAAAAAAACAAAATTGCCTTCCATGACAATTAGCCATGCATACCAGTCTATACAAAGCACTGTTTTACCTCATTTCATGCAGATACACTTAAAAAACAAGAGAGAGAGAGAGCAGTAATGTGCTCCATTTCATGGAAGAATTTGAACTTAAGAGGGTAGTGGGGCAGTACACAGCGCCAATAGTGACAGAAAGACGAAATATCACTCGCAATTGTTTCATCAATCACGAGTTTTGACCGCGATGCTATCCTTTTGCCGGGAAAAGATTCCTACTATGAAATGAATGCACATAGGATGCAATTTATAATTTAGGAGCACCTGTGTGGGAGAATACATTTGTGTGCTTTACCGAAGGTCATATTGTGAAGAATAAAAATGAATTTTTACCCAGGCATTACAAAATGTTAAAAATGCATGAACTGAACTGGTGGACAATAACAGGGGATCATTCATTTGACAATCGCTCTGCATTAATTCAACAGTTTTAGTACACGTAACTACAAAACTTATTGGAACTAGTTTTATTGAGTGAAAACAGTATTAAATGAATAAAATTATTTTGTTGAGAATTTTTTTGAAGTTGGATAACTGCTTGCACTGGCCGACCAGCGAGATAGCTCAACATTCTCATGTGTTTTTTATGTTATCCTTAATTACTCCGGAACGTAAATTTTATTTTACTTGTAAATGCAAATTACAATAATTCTAGATAGCATGAGGGTTTTCTGGTTTCTTCCGTGTTCCTCTATACGACAGTTTTGTCAGCATTCTAGACGCCATCTTCAGGTCTGAAGATGGCATCCAATCAAAATTCCTATATCTCCGTTCTATATATTTCCCATATCCTTGTACTCTATATTTCCTATACTTCGGATCTGAAGATGCCGTCTGGAATGCCAGCGAAACTGTCATTCAGTGAGATGAACCAACGCGGAAAAAAAACCGAAACCCATGAGTAATCTTCTAATCACCATGGAAATCTTTGCAGCAACTAGAATATTTTCCATTTTGGCATAAATAAAAATTATGGATTTTCATGATGCAATTCGCACTAATATAGCAAAATATCTAAGATTACCAGTCTTTGCAATGGATGCAATTATGAAAAATCACAATGCGATTCAAAAACATGCTAGCTAGTGCAGACACCCGTGGAAATAGAGAAAATGTCAAGAAATCATGGTATGAAGGAATAACAACTTAAAAAGCGGTTTCTAAGTTATAGATCATCTAATATCGCCATTATTGGCTTCGTCATAAGAGAAAAGGCATTGCATACTGTACATAATTGCAGGGTGTGGCAACATAACTTCCTTTTTTCAAATGCGCGTCATTCAGTCGGTTGATGTCGTAGCGGAGCGCTAGTGGTCTCGTTTGAGTGGCATGACTAAAAAGTGTTGCTCTCACAAAGTTCAGTTGCCATCGCCATGCGTTGGAACAGTGAGGAGCGTGTGTTTGCCGTTGAGGCCTAATTTTTGAGCGGATGTTCTGTGATCACAACCCAGCACGCCTTTCGGAATCACTTTAATTTAGCTCTGTTGGCCCCTGTCCTGGACCAGAAATCAATTGCTACATGGGTCACTAGATTCAGACAAACTGCAAGTGCGACAAGATGAAAAACTGGAGTACCCTGGCCCATTAGATCACCTGAGAACATTGAGGCAGTGAGAGCTTCAATTTTGCAGTCACCACGGTGTTCGAACATGCGTCTGCCCTTGAACTTTCTGATCGTTCTGTGAGGAGAATTCTTCATAATTATCTTCATTACCATCCTTACAAGATGGCGATTGCGCAGGAACTTTCTGAACGTGACATCAATTCTCAGAGGAACGTGTGTGAAGTTCTTCTTGAAATCGATCCTGAGGACGCTATAGTGATGAAGCCCATTTTCATTTGTGTGGATCCATCAACAAACAGAACATGCACTACTGGGCTGACACCAATCCTCGAGAATTGCATCAAAGGCCTTTGCATTCACCTCAAGTCACAGTGTGGTGTGCAATTTCCTCAGCTGGAATTATTGGTCCCTGGTTCTTTGAGGAAAATGAAGTCACAGTGAATTCAGACCAGTATGTAAAAATATTACAAGAATTTTTTTTTCCACGGCTAGATGAGTTGGACTTATGGAACATTTGGTTCAAACAAGACATTGGCTCACACTTCCAGAGCATCGATGGCTGTTTTGAGGGAACACTTCCCAGAGCGCCTCATCTCAATGAGGGGCGATCTGGAGTGGCCACTCTCCCGATTTGGCCCCTTGTGATTTTTTTCTATGGGGTTTTTTGTAATCCCGTCTTCATGTGAACCGTCCAAGGACCCTACAAGCTTTGAAGATCAACATCCACTAAGAAATTGCCAACATAACCCCTGCTATGCTGGCAAGAGTCATGATAAACGCCAGAAATCAGTTTACTCAGTGTATGAAGAATGGGTACAGATGGGTAAATTACCGTCATTTTCAATTGAGGTAAATTACCGTGGTAAATTACGGTAATTTTAGAAAATTACCGTAATTTTCCGGTAATTTTAAGTTTTGAGCTGCAAATACTTATCAGAGGACTCAAAACGAAATCAAATAGCATTGAGATATAAATGCCGACGCTTATATCAAACATATCACGACGTTTATCTATTATAATTCATTAAAAAAATTAAAACGAAGTTGACATCCTGTACCTGTACCACAATTAAATATGACTTCGTTGCTTCTAAGGGTTTGTACTAAGAGGCTAAAGAATTTAAATAAATGTATTCTATCGTTGTATCATGATGAGACTAAGTAAGGAACTTAATGCTAAAGAAGTTTCAGAGTGAAAATCAAATCAGGGAAAATTCCAGTTCACTTCAACTTCTGCTGCCCACACCATTGGTGCTTGACACACCAGTTAAGTGGCATCAATGACTGCCCGAGCACATAGTCACACAGCACAGGAGTGGGGGGGCACTCACTGCTTCTTGAGGCGAGGCGCCGTGGCAAAGTGCTTGATGCTGTTCTCCCGACGGCCCCTCACCCTTGAGGGCCTGTTGGTCCCGGGCAGGCCCTGGCGAACCTCCTGCACGCAGTGGGTGGGGAAGAGGCCTGAAGCGCCGTGTAGGGTCCCCTCGAGCAGACCGCAGTCCGTGGCTCCCGTCACTGCCAGGGCGAAACGGCATGAAACACAGTTTAGCCCCAGACCAACACTCAAAGGGAAGAGAGCATGCAGGCACATGCTTTCCTGCGCCATTTGCGAACCGATTGACATGCCATTGGCAGTGCCATCAACAAGACAGAAACAGAGAGACATTGAAGAAACATTGTTCTCCTCACAGCAGCAAAATATGAACCAGCAGTGCAGTTAGGCAAGAGGGAAAAGAGGAATTCTAGAAGCATTTGTAGTGCACATGCATGACATCATGGCCAACCTTATAGTTCAAAATACTTCTCCTTGGATTGCATATAAAAGCACCATCCAAAGCCTCTTACATAAATGCATACTCATCTCAAAAAGTATAGGAATGTGATTATAGAAATTTTTGAAAATTATTAAACAAATTTCATCTGTGAGTAATATTTGTTTTTTAATATTGATTCATGCGTACTCGGTATACTTTAGTGTTTTTTTCTTTTGCCACCAGCTGGCATGCACACTGTCCCTTTTTGGGGTTATTATTACAATAAAAGGCCCTAGTGGTAAATGCTAAAAATAAAAATCATCAAAAGCAGTGTTTAAAAATTACAAATACGGCAAATAAAATCGTTTTAAAAAGGTGAAAGCTGTGTTTAATGTTGGGAAAAAGGAGTCTTAAAGGAAGGGTTTTTTTAAAAATATTATTAATAAATACTTCATACCAATGTGAACAAACAGTTAATTACATACATTTGAGATCCAATACAGAAGTTATGGCTACCCTACGCAACATAAAAAACACAGTAGGCAAAATTAAGTTAAAGGCAAATTAATGAGATAATGGTAATAACAATAACAGAGTGGAGTAGTGGACTGCAGGAAATGAAGTTCGATTCTTACGCTGTTTAAAATTTTTCTTTCAACCACTGAATAAAAAACTTTATCATCCTTCATTTCCAACCTTCGTGTGTGGATACTGACTTTTTTGTACTTCTATCGCTTCAACTAGATTTACAAATGCATCACTCAAAAATACACTGTAAAGTTAACGCAATGATTCCACGATTTAATTCTGCAATATAAATTTTTTTCCCATTATTTCCTTTCTGAAAATTTAATTATTTTTTTTACTTACAATTTGGCATGAAATTTCTGATAATCTACTTTTTTTAACTGCCTACTAGCATTACCCTAGGAATACAGCACGGCTGTATTCTTAGGTAGTGTTAAGGATCGAACTCGCGACTGGCAGTACAGTAGCCCTCATTTTTAACAACCACACTCTCATAGGTTCACGGGAATCTGGCGAATGTAGGCGACCCGCATGACATCCGGCTTAATTTTTTTTTCTCGCACATCCGGGCCTATGGAGAAAAAGGTCAACATGAGTATTTTTTATTTTGTTTTCCTCGTTTGTGGCACGGAAAAAATCTTCTTCTCATTTCGTGACCCGAGTTACTTTCCCTCTCCATGTTGGTATCTACCATACGTACATTCCATTTGCGGGGCGAATCGATCACGAGGCCGCGAGATGTTAAAATCTCCGATCCAGATCTGAATTTTTACTGACCCTGGATATGATTTCAGTAGCGAATGAAATGAAAGACCCGTGGATCTTTGGATCCGACCCGACCATTTTTAATTTATGAGTGGTACATTTGTAAATCTAATTTAAACAACAAAGTATCGCCTGTCGCAAAAAAAGTTTCGCGAAAATGTCATGTCCCTAGCAATGAGACATGTTGAAAGTAATAACAACTGCAACATTCTTCATGTTAATACTAAATATTATTACATAGATATTCCATTTTGTATATACATAAGTATATACAAAATGGAAACAATATAATGGAGTTAGAATGATTGTCTTTGGTTAAAATAGAATTCAGCACTTCACAAAATTTAGCCTTTGGAAGGCTGAACTTTCACATTTAATGAAGGACATCGAATGATTTTTTAAAGCAATAATTTTGGAAAAAAGGTGCCTCCAATATGCTGCACACCACCTTTTAATCCTCACCACAGTCAACTAACTTCTACAGCAATATCTTCCACAGTAATCTTTGGTAGAATAGGGTTCCATGCTTTCTAAGGAATCTTCAATTTTTGGACTTAAAAAAAAGCATGTTTCCCTCAGATTAAACTGACAAGAAAAAACTTCACAGCAGCAAAGTTTTCCTCAAGGTAGTCTCTTTGTTTCCCAGATCTTTTCCACTGAATGAAAAAAGGACACCAGAGAGCTATCATTTCACTTGCCTTCGATTACGTCTCCCCTGGCTATGGCAAGGTGGCCGGGGAGTGTCCCAGGGTAATCTTCAGTGCAGACAACGGTAGTGGTCCCCGTCTCAAAGGTCATCCCGGTCACAGTCTGCTCGCCAGAGGAGCTGCCACGGACAACGGAGATGCTAGTGCCGCCACCCCCTCCTCCGGTGCTGCTGCCACCACTGTTTGACGTGCCAACACCTGAGCTATCACTCACCGTGTCCAGACTTTTGTCTGAAAGTGTAAATACCAAGATGGTAACTGGTCTGGAAGGTCATTTTAGCTATGCTTTGTCAAAACAACTCCCTCACTTTCAGTCACATACAAGAAAATGAAAATATGTGGACAGCCCAAAGTTAACTTTACAATGTTACCAAAACATTTCACAACTTGGCCATCGTTTTCAATTTAAAATAATATTAATATCAAGAGGTGGCATAACAAAACTACAAAAAAATTGTGTTAGTTATCACAAAAAGCAAAAAAATCCAACAGATAGCATGTTAGGAAGATAGTTAATGTCAGTTGAGAGAAAGCATCCAAATGAAGTCCACTTCAAAAATCCACCAAAAGATTTCAGCCTGGAATTTCAACTATTGACCAAAAAATACAATCTAAAGCATGCATTAACAAAAATGTGTTTACAGACAACATACAAGAGACACTCATATATATTAAATAAGAAGTACAGATCATGCAATGGCACAGCCATGCTGGTGAGGAGAAGACAAGGTAACTACGAATTAGGCCAACGACAAGCAAAACCTAGGAGATAGAGGGGAGATGCAACTAACAAAATCTCAAGCATAGGGGAAACACCTCACTGCAGTCTCAAAACCCAAATTAAGCAAAACAATGAAAAGAGGTCTCCTGATAAATTTGTGAAACAACCACTGGGAGAAAATATGAAACACTGGCAAAGAAAAGAAAGAGACAGACAAATCACAAAAAGACGTCTTTAGGGTTTTTGAATCCTTTGACAGATTGATATCTGGTGCCATCATGATAAACGCAATTCATCACACTTAACTGGACATGCAGACTGGCGGGAACAGAGGAGAAAACACGCTCACCTCCCCCCTTCCCCCACAAACTGAATCCCTTCTTCTACCACAGAGGAAAGAGAGAGAGAGAGAGAGAGAGAGAGAGAAGAGGCAACCCATTTCATTTCAGCCTTCAACGACAGCATATAGATCACAACAGCCCGTCCCAACGTTGCCCTCCACCCTCATATTCCCAACATTGTCATTCTGTGTCGTCACCACTACGACAGTTCCTTAGCATCCCCATGCCCTCCCCTCCCCTTTGCAACAAAACCTCAATATAGTGGCCAGAGGGGGAGGCATGGTCTCACACAATGATGCCATCTTGAGGAAGATGCATTAAATGCTCTAAGTACTGTTGTTACAAAAATCACTTAGATCCCACAAGTAAAACAATGTGTTCTCACTGAAATATTGGACACAATTTCAGGCCTAAACTTTGTTTAAGCATTATTGTTGCATCTTGAGTTAAAAGATTAGTTTCCATCTAGTTACTAGTATCCCAAAAATTGGTTTTCATTTGGTGTGTTAGGGGGATTGTCAGTACGAAGAGGCTTCCACACAATTACGCCCCCACTATAAAGAGGTTTCAGCGCGCCATGCTCACCTGTCACTGTGCTCCCAGTCGCTGCACTCCCCGTGGAACTGGCTTCGCTTAGGGAAGAAGAGGCGGAACTGAAGGGTGGAAGGGAGCGATTGGAGGGGGATGGGGAGGGGGGACCCCTTTGGTGCAGGGGTGCTTGATGGTGGTGATGATGGTGGTGGTGGTGATGGGGTCCATTGGCGCTGTTTGCCGTCGTGGCCACTGTCGGAACGATGCTGGCCGGCAGGGTTTGATGGTGCAAGGCCCTAGGGGGGTGGGCAGGGGTCAAGTCGGAGGGGTTTTCCAATCGGGAATCCGACCGGGTGCGGGGGAGGGTGGAAGGGGCCGATTGGTGCTCGGATATGGTGTACGAGGAGGCAGAGGACGTGGGAGGGAAGCCTGAGCGCCTTCGCTTGGGGTTGTAGCGCGGGGGCTCCCGGAAGGGCACTGCCAAGGTCAAAGGGGAAGAGCCAGTGCGCGCATTGTTGCAAGAGGGATAGGGAGGGAGGGGTTTGGGGGAGGAGGAAAGAGGGGGGCAGAAATTAATCTTTTTCTTTAGTCCGTAGAGAAGAGCAGAGTGTCAAGAGAGGCCACGACTTTTGTGAATTGACAAAAAAACAATAAAAAATAAACAAAGCATTGGCAATTAATGGGTGGTTGCTGTGCTTGCTGGTGGAGTGGTTTCATTTCATTCTAGGATATGAAGCCCTGATATCGTATAATTAACAGCCTGAATCATAACAAGACCATTGCCATCAAATGAGGCAGAAGTAAGAGAGATTCACACACATGTATCTTCTAAAGAGGAAAATCAAAAGTATCTTAAATCCTTACCATTATGTAGAATGAAAACAGACATGTATAATACAACTAGGACTTATTTTACAGAAAATGCAATATTTACACAAGTTAGAGAGGTTCATATGCTTAAACATCATTATTGTGATGGCATTAGAGGTAAGTAGATGTCGGACATTTTGAATATTTAGCACTGAGACGATCAATTCAGTGACTTCAAACCACTGATCTGAAGGATACTTGGTATTTCTCATTGTCACAATGAATTTATGTCTTCAATTAGGTGAATATGGATGTCCACTGCCTTCCATTAGGTCATAATATAAAGGCTTCAGAAAATCCTTCCAACATCATATGAACAAATCACCACCAGTGCTTGAAGTTTTCGCTCAAGAAGGAAGAGTTAAAACCTATTATCATTCAATAAAAGCACCAATAGGTCTCTGGGTGTATGGAGTGCCATTGATTTCGTGATTCAGGCTTGAAAAGCTTTTTGTTTCCTTTGGTGGGCAGTTCAATGTAGTCAAAAAAAAGCCTGTGATGAGGGAGACAAGTTTCAAAAGACAAATAAAAGAAATACAAAGGGCAAGTGGACAGAAAGTGGACGTTGACATGGAAACAGCCATGGTTTGCAGGGTGGGATGCCTTGAAGGCTGTAACAATGGGTGGGGAAGGGAGTAGCAGGGGTTGACGGAGGATGATGCTCATTGTTGTCTTCTAGCCTTGCCTCCCTCTGATCTCCAACTGTGGCTTATTCTCAATGTGACCACCCCACCACAACTATGAAGCAAGCCAACGACTTCTTTAAGTCATCGAGGGACAAAGTGCCCACTCTCTTTTCTTTCCCACAGATCGGACATCCTTGGGCAGTTCAACACAATGCGGCACTCACGTCCATGACATTTATTGGGATCCGTTACAGACTACCATCTAAATAACTTCCATTGCATTCAAGGCTCATACATAGAGTAGGCAAATAATGGAAAGGGCCTTTTCTCTCTCCTTTATCCTTAGTAGGAGGATGGCAGGATATTTTAAAATTCCCAGATGATTAAACTGAATGGAAAAATAACAGGTCTGATTTGTAAGATTCTTGCAAAAAGAATCAAGTCAGGAATAAAAACATAAGGCAAGCTTGGAGATGAGCAGATACAACTAGTAAGCCAGCGAAAGCGCAAACTGCAACATTAAAATATTTTAAAACAATATATTTTTCAAGGCAAAAGTCTAGGTAACAGATAACACACAGCAGCAATTAAAAAAGGAAAAAAAAACATGTCAAAATCTTGCTCTTTCATTCAATTCCAAAAATGTTTTATGTACTATCAGCATCATAAGAAAATGTTTTCAAATCATACTTATATCATAAATATTCCATAAATTACTGAACAAAGGTTATATTAAATACTATTCATTAAATATGTGTATAAATATAAATAAATGCATTAAAATGTGCCAGAACAGCATATTTAACAGAAAGCTGCTAAAAAAAATTGCTGAATATGGAACAATTGACTTCAGAAGCACAATAAACCAAACGTGACTCATGTAAGGCATATAGAAAGAGTGCAATAGGGATGAACCTGATACATAACTGATAAGGGAAAAGTTAAGGAAAATACAGGCAAAATTGCCATTTTAATAACATATCTCTCATAATACCTTTTTAAAACTCATGAAACTTAATAGGAAGATAAGAACTATTTCTCCTTGACTATAACAAATATGTATTGCACTGAAATTCCCATATCCTCTTTCATCCTTGTACAGAATCTGGGTTGAAGTTAGTTATAACCAATAACAGTCACATGAACAGTAGTTTAGGACCAGATGAAATTCCAGGTAAACTGATCCTTTGCTGTTTTGATATTATTAAAATACTATATACATAATTCCATTCATAGTAAAAATCTTGGTATTTTCCCAGCACCATTAAAAGTCTCTAAAATATTTGCTCTGTAAAACAACAAACGATGCATCAACGATCTAAATAACTACATGCCAATTTCTCTTCAAAACACATTATCCGAAATTTGATAGTCACGCACTCAAAATCATGGTGCTTTTCTGGGAAAATATAGCCTGTTCTCTAACAGCCAACGTGGCTTTCTATCAACCACTGCTCCTTATCAAGTAACTTACTGAATACTGTCCTCTCTAGACCAAAAAAATGAAACACTGGGGTTACATTTTGATTTTTCTTTAGCATTTGGCCTCGCCAATCTGCCATCTTGTAAGTAAGGGAAGAACAGACACATCTCTAAACTGGATTTGAATCTTTTCTTCTGAACAATCTCAGACAGTTTTACTTAGCTTTAGAAGAGATAAATCAATCACCCAACCTTTTGATCTCCTCAGTACGTGTCTCCCAAGGTGGTTGTCTCCCTTGGGCCTCTGTTATTTCTTATTCACAATTACTTGCCTTCTGCATTATCCTACAGTCATAATATTCAACCCATTATTTATGCTCATGATACCAATGTGATTATATCTTCCACTTCACGTGACAGCCTGATTGTAACAGGTAGATAAGTTGGAAGTACATGAATATACTCAATACATGTGGTCTTAAGAGGATTGTCTCATGGTAAATACTAATACTGATACACTATTCATCCTCAAAAAAACCTGAGAAAGCCTGCTTGTGAGAGTCAATCAGAAATCCAAAGAGCAGGTGAGCTCTCTACAGTTCTTGAGTGTAATTGCATTTGCTCAAATATCTCCCAGGTTCATCACACCCATCTACTCGGCCTTGAACTTAGTACCACATATTATTTATTGAGACAGCCCAAGTAGCCAAACAATATTGGCCAATTCACATTAAAATTCACCTGGACTGGGAAATTTAGTGCCTTGAAGCTTAGTAAAATTGCCATGTGCATTAGGGATCCTGGGTAGCATAGTGGTCTCTGCTCACTGGCCCCAACGCTCTATGACTTGGCTCACAAAATTAGATGAAAAATTTTTTGTACAACTAGAAACAAAATAAACAAATATGATTTTTTCCCCATTACCTAGGTATCGCGAGAAAAATACGTAGAATGTCACACGGGTAGCAGACATTTGCCAGCATCAGGTGGACAATGAGAGCTAGAGTACTGTGCGAAGTTCGATCCCTATCGCAGTTAAATTTTTTCTTTCAGTCCTAGCATTGAAAACTTTTATCATCTTCAATTTCAAAACCCTTATATCTGTATATTCACAATTTAAAACATATTGTTTAAATTAGATTTACGAATGTATCACTCAAAAATTAGGGATGGCCGGGTCGGATCCAAAGATCCACGGGTCTTTCTTTTCATTCGATACTGAAATCAAATCCAAAGATAGTAAACATTCTAATCTCAATTGGAGAGTTTTCAATTTCAAGGCTTAGTGATGGAATGGAATATGTAGGCACGGTAGATGTGTACTTGCAAAGAGAGGATTTGTAACTCGGGTCACGAAATTAGATGAAACTTTATTCCATGCCACAAGAAAAAAATCAAGAAACACATGTCTTGGCTTTTTTCTCCATATGCGAGAATGCGAGGGAAAAAACAAAGCAGATTGTCACGCAGGTCGCCTGCACTCGCTAGACTTGCTTGAACCAATGATAGTGCAGTTGTTAAAAATGAGAGCTAGTGTGTTGCCAGTCACGAGTTCGATCCTGAACACTGCCTAAGAATACAGTACATGCTGTATTCCTAGGGTAAGCAGGCAGTTAAAAAAAAGTGGATTATCAGAAATTATTAGCAAAATTACTAGTTTAGCAGCTTGAAATATTCTACATAAAATAAGGTTTTTGTCTTACAAATAGAATCCCCAGATATTCCATTAATAGAATCTCCTGGCCGCATTAAAACTTTTTTGTTTCTCTAAAAAATAATATGAAAGCATTCGAGGATTTGATTAACAACAGCAAACCAAGTTGCTGTTGTTTCTCAAAAATTACTGTTGTTAAAGTCATTGTGCACTGAATTAATTTTCCATTATGATTTTGTTTATCATTTAAATTCTATATTATATTATTCATGGCGTGTGATATTCTCGGAAGTCTTTTTTCTACAATTATATTCAAACCTTTCTGGATGGAGGATGATACAATACAGCATCACTAGGATCTTATATTTTAGAAAATAACTCAAATATTAATTAAAATGAACTTATAATGTTTCTTTTAACAGCTCTCTAAATAATAGTTCTACAGATCTAAAAATGTATTATTTGATGAGTATGTGATAAGGAAATTGAACTTTTTATAAGAAGTAATAGCAATATTGCATCTGCAGAACATGATCCAGGAAAATATTATCCACAGAGATGATAGGAAGTTGATTTTTTCTATAATAATTCACTTATTTTTGTAGAAATATTATTGTTGCTGATTTTCTATGTATATTTAAAACGTAGTATTAGAAAAGGAATGAAATTCAGAATCCAGAATCTGAAACTAAGGATCTGAAACGAAGATAAAGATCCAAAACCCAGGCAAGGATCCAGTTCTGAATCTGGTTCCGAAAAAAACTTGGATCCGTCCATGACTAGTTGATATATAAGTGTATACGATGGAAGCTGTGCTTCATGTGGGCTGGAGTGCATGAAGTAGAAAGTGTACATTTCAGGGTACAGAAATAATTGCAAGGAAGGAGTACGAAAAATATATAGGGAGGTTGAAATTCTCTATCAAAACCAATTGAAAAATGTAATAGACTAAAACCAAAACCAATTGAAAAAGGTAATAGAATAAAAATAATAATGACCACTACCAGGTATTAAATATCTCACATCTCTACATGATCCCTCCTTAGAGAGCAAAAGCTCATTCCAAAAGAACTGAAAAGGGATAATATTTGCATTGTAAAAAATACCCATTTGTTTTCTGTTGAAATCATTTGCTAGGCTAAGTTTACCACAAGATTATTCGTAATTATTCGCAAAATATGACAAACATCATAACTTATTGGATATGGATGCATCAATGATTCAGGCAAAAGAGTATAAAAAAGGGGCATTACAAGTTTTATCATCAAATGAACTTCTTCTTGAGTGATGATAAGAATAAGAAGTCTTCATAAAATAAGCATCCTCAAAGTTCACAGTCACCTTCTAGATTTTCCTTCTCAGTTCACAGAGGCACACTTGCTTTACACGTACTTGACCCATAGCCTATATAATACCCTGGTGAAAATACAGTGTGCAATTAAGCATGAAAAGATGTGCACAAAATGTGCAGGAAATATGAAAGAGAGAAAAATGTGTAATTTGGAACACCTAAAGTGTGAAGAAAGTGTGAGAGAGTGTGGCATTTAAGTGTGAGAGCAGCGTGCCGAAAGTGGGATTCGGCAAAAAATGTATGAGGAGTGTGCACACCCTTTGTTTCCACCACAGGGTATCTTCAAAATACCTCCTTCAAATTGCCCGTTTCCTCTGTGAACTCCTGTTGTAGTCTCAAAGAGCACTGAACACCGATTGCAGTTGATGCACCAATTAAATGAGCTAGGGCCTCCTTAAGCAAGATTCCTTATTTAATGCGGATATTTTTACAAAGTTGATTTGCTCATAACCCTCATTCTAACACCTTATATTTTTTCACCTTCCCTATTATCATTTTATTGACACCCATGGATGGCGAACTGGACTGGCACTGGATGGCAAACATTGAGTTAGATTTCATTTGCACAAAGGTAATATGCCTAAATATGATAAAGGTAATATTGTTCCATATGAATACGAAGATACACAAAGGAGAACCACAAAATTATTTTTCTCAGCACTTCTTTCCACGTCTCGCCTTGGCAATTCATGGTACTCTCTTGAGGAAACAAACCCTATCTTCCTCAACTACAGTCCGCAGACAATTTCCAACAAAGGTCAATAGAGTTTTGAAGGTTGCAGTTAGCGGTGGACGGGTCAAAATTTTAAGGTTCGCGTCGGGCATTTTTTTTTAACCCTCGGGTCAGGTCGGGTCACATCCTACAATTAAACCCTAATTTTTTTCCAGAAGCCTATACAGAAATGTCTAAAAATATGTTTATGAAGGCCAATAAAAGGAAATAAAGGGAAAAGAAACAAGTTACACCTACATGGTGGATTAAAGTTTGAGTGTATTAACTCAAAACAGAAATTCAAATATCTAAAAACAGTTGACTTAATAATAATACAAATAAATACAATAGTAAGTTGGAAAATGAATTAAGGGACATAACAGACATCTTATTAGTGTAATTAGTACAGTAATTACTGTTTTTCCTGTGGTAGTATATACATCCCAAAACTATTCTTCCAGTTCACTCAATTTGAGATAGGCTGCTATTAAACTGGCACATATTAGAAATTTTTAAAACCAAAAACAATTACACACAGGAAATATATTGTTTGCATAAATATTCAACTGTTTTTAGTTACAAACAGATTAGAGAAACCAAAAACTTAGTCATAAAAGAATACAATGATACCTGGTGAAACCTAGTGTCAGTTATCATTATCGATTAATATTTGTCTTGTAAGACTGACTTATGGCCAGTTTTTTAATATTAATTACACAATATATTAGTATTAATTACACAATATTAGTAACTTTGTCATAACTGAAAATACTTAAACCTAATTTTGTTACACTTATAACGCAGAGGATGAAAGTACCTTAACAAACAAAGTGTTGCCAGAAGTCCAGGTGTATAACATATTTGGAAATAAAAAACTGAGTTTTTTCACTTAAAAAACAACAGCATTCCTGTCTTCTAAAAGTTTATTCAACATCCAAGCTTTTTAAATTTTGGTGTAAAAACTAAATTTCAGCATTTTCTGGCGAAAGCCTAGTTCTTCTGTTGGTGATGACATTGCCTGCTCAAGAAAACACTCTTTCAGATGCAGGGTGGGAACTGGCTGGAAGTTTTCTGGCCAAAAGGCAGAGCGGAACTCTCACCGAGAACTTTCCTCCAACCTTCTAATCCCCTTATCTCATCTGGAGAGATCTTTCCTTCCAAAACCTTGCTTCTTACCATTTCCTACCTCCAGTCCATTTCTCTGCATATTCGAACACTTATCTTACGCCTCTCCACCCCCTAGCATTTCCCATTCCCTCCCTTAATGTCGGAGCCTAACTGCGTCTTAGAAAAAAACGCTCCCCCGTCTCAGCTTCAGGCAAGACCCTTACCTCCCCTCTTTCGTCTGCCATATCCTCACCCTTCTCCCTAGCTCAGGCAACCCCTTAGGTGTTATTCTCTATGCCCCCCCTTGGAACATTCTCTCGAGGGTAAACACATGGCTCACCTTCCCAGCACCAGAAGTGAATTTCTAACCACGTAAAGACTAGAAGTATCTTTTGTTTTCAAGGAATGGAAACTTTGCTACCCACAGTGATCTTTTTAGCCTAGACCAAAGTTTTGTCGCATCTCGCATCATCTTTAGGTGAAGTATTGGGTTCACTTGTGTGAATTCCTCAAACATAGAACTCAAACCGTCGACCGAATTTCATCTTCGTGTTTTGTGCTTCCCGTATGGAAAATTAAGAAGGGAGGAAGTTGGGAGGGTGAAAGAAAAGAACTAATTAATTGCAGAGAGAACACTGGATTTGGAATATCTCTGCAATGCTCATTTAAAACGATTTTTCTTTTTTATACTTCTTTATAAAAATAAAATGCAACCGAAATCATGTAGTAATTCGGTAATGACATTTCAACTGTGAAGTCGTTACATGATCTTCTAAGTTTTAGCTCATCAAAGTAGTTAATGAGGTCATTCGATGAAATGGCATTCAATTTATAATCTGACATCCACTACCCGAATTTATGGTGATAATATTAGGCGTAGGCAGATAAAAAATAATCATTTTACTTCGTATTAGTACTTTTTGGAGAATTGTAAAAGCACACATCATCAAAGATAAAAGAGACTTGGAAATCCGTTTCACGAACTTCAATGAGTGAACGATAAGAAAGGAACCGTCGAGTCCCCATCATTGGGTGCATCCAGGGGGAGTAGTGCTCACTCAGCTATCGAGCGGTAGCGAACTTTCCGCTATATCTCAGCTGCTGAACTCCCCCTGGATGGTGAGCGCTACGGTGGGAGTTTGAATCTTCCTCTATTGCCGAGAGAGTTCGTTCTTCAAGACTTATAATGAAAATGACGAATTAAAGCAAGGTTGTTGGCATGGTTTGGCATTAGAAAAAACTTCTTTTCATATTCCTTCCACATAATTATAGGAATTACGCAATTTTATAAACAAAATAAGATATAACAACAGTAAGCATAGGACAACAACAACCAATACAGCCAAGGCGTTACAATGGTGTCACTTTCAATTTGATCGAAGGAGATCATTAATATTATTCTTCTGGGTATTGAGATTTTTTGAGCATGTAGTTAATATTTTGTTCGAACATCGTATAAGGCACAATTTTGGTTGCTTTCAGGCTATACTTTCTAAATTTAGACGCATATAAAAATTCAAATCGACTGAGCGCACTCCGTGGAATGTCAGTAGCCAGGCAAATTGACCGATTGAAAAAGAGTTGTTTTCATTTGTTAAGGGTCAGGGTGAACATCAGCATTGAACGCATCCCGATGTCACAATTTTCTTCTCTAATATTTTCTCGGTATGAGAGCAGTCACTGATAATTACTTATGCTGTCACTGCTCACACCCAGCAACCGAAAAATGTGCTTTACAAATCTGAACTCTTGGCTACCTCGGCCGTATTATAGCATGAATATGAGGATTATCGCATGATTCACCTCAACAATCTGACAACTCGAAGGTAAATTTTGAGAAGTTCTTAATTTTGGGCCATTTTTAAAATGAAAATGAGATAATAAAACTTTATAGTTGTCATAGTCTAGGGGTACTTCAGTGCTCCAAGGGCTAACATTAGATAGCATCATATAAACGAATATCATAATTCTAAGACCTTGAGAAGCTTTTTAACTGCACAATTTTTTTTTCTATACTATGGAGCATTCAGGATCCACTAATGTAGTTAAATTTCTTCCCATCTTTGAGTTTTTGCTCAGATGATATAAGATTTACTTTCTTCACTGCAGATGTAACATGCACCATATGAACTACTTTCTGCAACACAATGCAGATGAGCATAAAATTTTTGGTAATAAGCATGATTTTCTTGAATGAATATGATGGTTATATCATAACCATAACAATTGCACTTAAGGCATTTAAATATATCATTTAATACTTATCTTGTTCATAGTTTGAAGTGAACATTCACACATTACATACCATATCTCTTCAACATTCTTAACTTTTCAACCATTCTTTTTAATACTGCCAACAGCGTTGCCTTTCACCTTTACTTCTAATTATCTCATCAAAATTTAAAGCTGGCACTAATTTTGAAACTTTCCTTTTCACATTCTATTGTTTCTAAGTTTTTTTTAAATATTTCATCTTTATTAAATGTACCACACACTTTCTTTCGCAGTCCTTTTTTATGCTTTTGGTGGTGAGAGCACACAGGCTTCTCCATTCTCTCTCACACCCTTGCTTTCTGTTCCATACATGACCTACTCATACCCCATTCCACACAGTAAAAGAACTAGAAATTGTGTCAAAAGGCGTGCGCCTTATGAGACACAATTTCTAGTTCTAGTTGCTTCAACTGACTGCATTATTTTGCATGCCGTTAACCTATGAGCTAATTAAGTCATAGTTTGGTTGGAATTATGCATGAGTAGTTGAGACAAACAATGTTTTTCAGACTGCTATTTTGGGTCTGAAAATATACCTCTTCCATCTTTCAGAAAGAATTCTTGTTACGAAACTATCCTCTCCCCACCCACATCTTCCACTTCTCAGGAATTATAATTGATTGCCCCATTCCTACGAAACGAGATGGCTGATGAGCTGGCAAAGGCCAGTTCCAGCCAAAATCCAATTGGACCAGAGCCAATCATACCAAATGCCACTTCAATAGGGATAGTGGGGCTTCAATAGAATGTGGGGCTTAACCCAGAATTCTGAAATCTGGCGGACAATACCAATTCTTAGACAGGCCAAACTACTATAGGAGACCTAGGCTTTGACTTATACAGACCTTGATAATTACTACAGGAGAACCTAGGCCTGGGCTTGCCAAAAGACTTCTGTCACTAAACAGGGGTCAATTACGAATGGTGGCGGGACTCCTTATAGGGCACTACCAAGTGATGAGGCACCTACACCTCCTGGGAATCATGGATTCACCTAGATGCAGGTGGTGCGAAGAAGTGGATGAATCCACATCCCAAATATTATGTGAGTGTCCTGCTGTGACGAGGACTCAGAATAGGTTGTACCTGGAGTGGAGATCCCCATAGGGGACCTGTTGGCCTTCAGCAAGGCGACTGGCCTCTATGGCTGATTTCTCCAGAAGGGAGGGTGGCACAATGGACCAATAGGTCTAAGTGCCTCGCAGCCTCCTTTGTGAGCAACTCCACCACAATCATAATCTATCCATCTCGCCTCATTCCAATATTAGTAGGGATGTGCGAGTACTCGAAAATTCGAGTCGAGTCGAGTAGTTGGTACTCGACTCGAGCACTCGAGTATTTTTACGAAAGTCGAGTCGAGTCGAGTAGTTTTTGTCGACGGAGCCGCCAAGGCCAATAGGTTCAGAAATCTGCTGACAGGAAGCGCTATCATCAAAATCGAGTAAATCTCTGGTTACACGATAGATAACACGTACGAACATGCACTTACGTACGTTCATTTACAATTGCGTGACTGGTTTCATGTACGTTTACGTGAACGGATTCACGTACGTTTGCGTGAACGAATGGATGAATCAGTGGTTATCGGTCCATGAAACCGCATATGTACCGTATTCCTCCGAATATAGCCCCTTTTTGGCCGAAATCTTCGCGGAAAACGTCTGGGGAGGGACTGCATTCGAGCTCAAAGCACCTAATGTCCGTTGTAAAATTCCATCCCCTGAGTTTGAAGGTTTATATCACAAAAATGAGTAGTTCAATTTTAAAATAAAGTATATCGAACTAAATCTTGTGTATTTATACATTTAATAATGTCAAAAATATATTTTTAGTTGGTTGTATTAATTAATTTTTCGACCGAGACAGATAAAAACGCCGGATATTATTCAAGTTCCGGGAAGCAAGTTTGACGCCCACTTGAAGATACACATGAAAAGGCACTCCTCTTTTCTTCGCATAAAATATGGAACATATATTTATCTTAGACCAAACAAAGTTTAAAATAGATTACTCAGTTACTAATTATGTTACGAATAATATTTAAAAATGTGCTATCTCAGCTTGCGGAAGTCGGAAATTTAGTTCATTTTGATGGTATTCTTCGTGTTAGAAAACTATGCACGTATAAAATGACTTAACAAATTGGGAGAATTAGATATGCTTCCAACGTGTATATATTTATTTTGGAATGCGAGCTCCACGCGACAGGACTTTTGGCTAGAGAGATAAGCTGCTCGAGGTTGCCAAGTTATACGCTACCGTAGGTACCGCGCGCACCAAACACCACGCGAGAAAATTTCTCTAGTATGCACAGGAAAAATATCCTTGCCTATGCTCGAATAAAAGTTTATAAGTTGCAGTATTCACCAAAATAAAATCAGCGATTCGAGAGATAGCTTTTGTCCCCACATTTCTCGGCTTCTTGACGAAAGAAACAAATTGCATTTTAAATTATCTTCAACTCCGTCTCCAAAATCTTTGCGCGAGGAGGGATAATGACGGTATGCTTCCAAAGATACCGTCTGTTCTTAAACTGACACTGACTTGCATTCTTAAAGGCGATACTTTTTCCGCTATTGTCCAGTCCTCATGACTCATTCACAGCGATAGGCGATCTGCTTGCAGCAGAAGATTCCACGCGCGCGCTACCTTTCTCTTTCAGGCATGCTCTGGACAGTTGAGCGTACTTCTATAGCCGAAAATAAGTATATATCGATATCAAATAATCAACGAATTCTAATGAGATTTCATAAGTGGATTCATATTAATGACTTGAGAGCAAGAGAAAGGTCCAAACGGTGATTTCCGGAACGGAAAGCGTGCGGGACGGAAAATAACGCAGTCTGACAAATTCATCAATAACAAAAATATTGAAGAACGTAATAGTATGAAACTTCGTATAACTATTAACAAAGCCCTTAGCTACAATATGTGAAAAGGAAGTTTGATATCTCGATCTGTGTTGTTCTTACGATGCCCGAATTCGATGGATCCATCCGGTATCAAAAAAAATCGCTAAAAATCCGTTCTTAAACACGTACTTCAGTAAAAAAAAATTGTAAAAATATTTTAATACTACTAGTAAACGTAGAAATAAACGATGGATCCATCCAGTATCAAAAAAATCGATAAAAATCCGTTTTTAAACACGTACTTCAGTAAAAAAAATTGTAAAAATATTTTAATACTACTAGTAAACGTAGAAATAAACAAGCTTTAATTTGATATACTTTAATTAAAAATCGCTTTAGCCATCTTGGAGATATTGATCTTCAAACTCACGGGTGAAGGAAATTTTGTAACAGATGGTAGGCATCCTATTATAAGGGCATTACGGATGATATAGGATCGTATAAAACTTATAAGTTTTACTATTTCATTTTTTTATTTCGTATTTGGGATTGTTAATCACATAATTAATTTCAAGTTCCTAGTCATATCTTAAGATAGATAATTATAAATATCTATTGATAATTATCTATAATAAATTTTTGTTCAAATATATTTCCTTAGAAATCGAAAACTTTAATCCACAGGACTCTATACAAAATTCATATACCTGCTCACATTCATCCATGAATGAAAATTCATTGTTCAAACATTATTAACTTGCATTCATGGATATTGGAAATAACCCGTGCTGATAATGGGTGTTCATTGTGCAACTGGGGGTGATTGACACAGGTTATTTTTATGATTCTAAGTTCTATCATGTTTAGGCAGAAATCATCGATTTAGAAGAGATGGTGCCAATAATTGGAAGAGGAAGAAAATTATATGTTAAAAAACTAACTATGTAATTAACGGCCAATCATAAATTTGAGGCGCGAGCTTATCAAATATTTACTGCACAAATAAGGCATATTGTATGAAATTCACTGTACTGTTGGACTAACCCCGGCATACACGACATCACTGAGAAAGTGTTTAGCTCTGAAAAGAAATACATAGGAATGCAAAATACAAGGAATGCTCTTCTAATTAGGCTTATGTATTCCTTAAGAAAAAATATTTTGCTTCCTGGCTTACTTTCAAGTTAATAGGGCATGTCACTCATATAGGTCTCATATTATGCCTAAGTACACTCTAAGTACCATACTGCAAGCTAATTTACACATTTTTGAGTAATCCTAGGAATGAAGGTAATTTTCTTATTTCAAGAGCTACCGGAAAATTTCCATTATTCCTTTTGGCCTGCGCTACGTGCCATATTAATTTGACTGTTTATAACTATGCATTAGGTAGGTAGACCTGGTAGACCATGGTAGGTAGACCATTTGATAGTCAGATTGCTGGCTAACTTTAATTGCGATGACTTACTGGGTCTCTTCACTCATGTACAATAATGTACAAACTCGACTCGACTCGACTCGATACTCGCGAGTACTTTACAACTCGACTCGATACTCGACTCGAGGTCAAAAAGTGCTACTCGCACATCCCTAAATATTAGGTACATAATTCTGCTCTGTACTCCCACTTGCTCTTTCCTGAATTGGATACTGTTTGGCGCAATTTGGTGGAAATTCATGATGAATTAACAAGTGATAACTTGGTATATTTCCACAAAAATGTATTAAACCACGAGCGGTTTCACCCACTTGGGACATCCATCATCAGGAACAATGAGATAATACCCCAACTGGGTGCGAGACGCAAGAATGGTGGTGAGGCTCTTCGCAAAATGCAAAAAATTTTCTCTCCATAATCAAACACATTTTACAAAGGAGTGGCAATATTAATAAATATTTTCCAAGATTGTGAGAAAACAGCAGCTTCCTTTCAAATTGAGCTCCTCTACAACAATAACTGAGAGAATATGCAGATCAAAGGAAAATACAGCAACTGACTCATTAGCTGTATGTAATAAGCTTTAAATCATAAAGCAACTTCAAAACAAAGTCACACAAGGAAATATCAATATGAACTGGAAAAATTATCCCAAAGCAGCGTGGAACTTCTCCGGCATCAAGATTTGCTTTTAAATGTTGGCAGAACAGGTGAAGCAGAATTGAAATATTTTAGTAACAAAAACATCACACTTGAACTAAACTCAGAACTGATGTCATGCAGAATAGTAAAGCAACATTATAAAGAGCTCTATTAATATTATAATTAAATGAAAATATCATGAGAATTTAGATGGCTACCTGCTAGAAACACTGATAAACTAACGATTAAATGAGTTAAACATCTTATTATGAACAATACTTAAGAGCTAAAGGCTGAAATGGTTACTGCAACAGATCTAATGTATGAACACTAGCCTAGAGGAGAGAACTAAGGGGAAAATAGGGAGGAAATCATCGTCAAAGAATTTCAATCTCTCTAGTTCAAAATGCAGATTATGTAAATTACAGGCGAAAGAGGAAAAGAACCAAGCAGAGCCAACTATTTCTGACACTAGCGTGTGCAAACACCCACACGCAACGCAAACACTGACATATGCCTCAATCACCTGTTGAGTCACCATTCTCATTCAAACAAACAGAAAAATGAACAATGGCAGGTGATGAGCGATGGCTGGGCTGGGTTGGAGGATGGACTAACAACAATGGAGCAGTGTGCAGAGAAACGGGACAGGTGGGGGCGGGAGAAGCCAAGTGAGTTCACAACGCACTTACCGACATTCTCAGGGCGGTGGTTGCGGATTATTTCAGCCAATTCCAGGTTCCCAGCAATGACAGCCACCTGATATGGTGTTTGATTGGCGTAATTCAGGGCATTCGGGTCGGCTCCACGAAACAAGAGTAAACGAGCACACGACTCCCTGTTGTCCACCGCACAAACATGCAGTGGTGTGTTCCCTGACGCATTGCGGGCTTCAGTGTCCGCACCATAGAAGAGAAGGTGCTCCAGGTGCTGCACCAGGCCATTTCGACAAGCCTACACCACAAAACAGAGAGAGAGAGACGGGACTGAATTTTTGGGGAGAAAGTGGAAGAAAATAGGTCTCATGAATCTATGTACCTCACTCAGTGCACACGTGGGGAACTCTTAAAACACTAAATTGAAAGCAACCCACGTCCTTTGATTGTACTAGGAAGGTAAGTGATTGCAATGAAATAAAATCATTAAATAAAAAGCCTGAACATGCACTGTCACTTAAAATTTAAAAAAAATAGTTGTAAAATACAGCAGGAGACTGACTCTAGCTGACAAACGCCAAAGTACAGAAGAAAGCTTCAAGGGATTGTAAATGTGAAAGTTCAGCTTATTATGTTTTCTATGATTTTTGTATGGTTTCTTTATACATGTTCATCAGCTCTTCTGAGTGCTACTTCATGACAAAACCTTGGAGATAGATAGATATATAGAGATACATACAGTAAAACACTACCTACTCTTCATATCGTAAACCTCCATTTTTCATAATAACTTAAGGTCCCACCAAAATTTGTATGCAATTATACAGAGAAACCTCTTCTTATCGTACCTCTATATTTTCAAAAAAACCTCCACACTTCGTACTGAGAATACACCCCCATGATGAGCCTACTAACTCCAAGGAATAAAATATTCAGCGTATTCAGCTATTATGCCAGGGAAAATGATAGTAAAACTAACCTCTGGTCTAAATAGAACTTGCTAACCAACATAAATCTCTCAGATGAACTCATTCATACCCACGTATGAAATTACCATCTGACGCAAGTATTGTACGTACCTGAATCCGAAGATATGTTATATTTTAGGGTTCAAATGATTTTTAGGGGGAATTTAGCCTATTCTGACTTCATTTTATTGTCAATTTTCCATGAAATCTTGATATTGTTGTGAGTGCATTACAAGATTAGAAAATTACATTGCACATACGCAATGTAATTTTCTAAGGGTGTGTTGCGGTTTGAAAGGTTCCATCCTTGTGCCTCACAGCAGTCATCTGTTCTTTCAGAGTATCTTCACCATGAATTTAAACTCCGCCATTCTTAAACAATTATTGACATCCCCCCATATGCAACATTATTTGTTATTTGAGTCGAATTTTTGTAGTTGAAGATATCGGTCAGTGAAATATGCCTAACTTCTAAGTATATTATACATATATTTATTTGATGGCCTTATTAAGAAAGTGCTTACCCATTCTTAATTAATAATTTTCTGTCAATTTTTAAATATTAGCCAATAAAAATCTGCACAAACGTAAATTACATGATAAATTTTAGGACCACGGCGGACATGACAAATCTTAAAAACAAAAGAGGCAGCTGGAAACGACTGAAACTAAATTAGCAATTTTCCAAGCCGTTGATGAGAGTGAGTGAAAAATAGACATTGCTTAAATGTTTAGAATACCACTATTAACCCTGATATCCATTTGTTTTTAATGCAAAGAAACTGAAGAAGCAGCACTTTGAGGGTTATAAATATAAAAATTCGGGCACTGAAAAGTGAACAGTTAGATAAGCACATATTTGAGTGGTTGATGGAAGGTAGAGCCAGAAATATTCCCATACCTGGACCTATTCTACAGCAAAGGCAAGAGAAGTAGCAGGGAACATGGGAATTGAAAATTTTCAAGAATAAAATGGATGACTAAAAAATAAACTACTAAATTGTGGTGTAATCTCAAAACATTAAAGATGTCTGTGGAAGAAGCTACTGTAAGTGACACAAGTGGTAGAAGAGTGGAAAAAAAACTTTGCAGATGATTTTAGTGGGGTATAACCCACGAGACATTTTTAATGCTGATGAAGCGGGAGTTTTTATAACTTGCTTCCTGACAGAACTCTGCCGTTTAGAAGCCAATCATGCCATGGAGGGGGAGAAAAGAACGAAGAAAAAGTCACAGTGCTTTTCTGTTTCAATTTTGATGGCTCTGAGAAATTGGAGCCACTTGTTATTGAGAAACATATAAAAACTAGAGGCTTTATAAATGCTCAAAGATGGAAATGAGCCACTGGAAAATAGTCCTCTTTTAATTTAACAGTGCACAGCACATAAAATGAAGAGGATTGTGTTATTACACATCAAAATAGAGTATTTTTCTCCAAACATTACTTTAAATTGCTACCCTTTGATCACGGAATATTTCCACTGTGAAGAGAAATTGCCAACAGCAACTGGGTGTGAACATGCTGTGAACAGTTAATGAGAAAAATAATATAATAAGTGTGTTTGTATATATATGTGTGTTTGTATATATATGTGTGTTTGTATATATATGTATGCGGTATAAATGGCGCTTGGCCGACAGACACTACGTGTGGATGTATGTCCTACGAGTAAATGAACGCTATCATGACAACAATTACAAATTACTTAATTTCAAAATGAAAACCATTGCCAATTACTTATCTTTCAAAATGAAAACAATATCCACACCACGCACTTATTTCTCTGCGGGACCTCCATAGTTAGCAAAACATACAATTCTTTCCCGGCTTCGGAACACTGCGTGATTTCATTTCGGGATTACCACCAGGTTAGATTGGCAAAAAGTGAGGGTTGTTATGTACAGCTCAACAATTTGCAATTAAAATAGCGGTACATTTCCCCGTCTTCCATCTCCCGAATCATCTATCATTATGACACAGATTACTATAAAATCATGATTTATTAAAATATCATACATGAGGTGAAACTGCAACACAGAAAAGTTGGCATAGGGGCACCTAGCAAAGGATGCCAAAGGGAAAATTGGTAGCCAGCGCATCCTGTCAAACATCGCATCCTCATTGCATCCTCTTTGCATACAGATGCAATGCGGACTGTGCTGGCTGGGGAGTCACCAATATGGTCTTAATATGGAAGAAGTCGGTGATGGTGAGGAGTGAATGTCAGTGACAATCACGAAAGAGGTGCAGGATGCTTTAGGTGGGATTCTTTTTGTATAGAAGACTGCAGCAGTGAGAATCTGTTATTATTAAATAAGGTAGAAAATATCTTTTCAAAAGAATTGGAAAAAAATGAATTAAACTGAAATTAAAATTATTTTCAGTAATGAGTACTTAAGTAACTTTTAGTTCCCTTGTTTTTATTATTACTAATATTAAAACTATGAATAATCATAACTGCATTTATTTCAATATACAAATATGGTAATTAAAGAGACAGCAACACATATCATTGCCAAAACGTTCCATAAGGCAGAATATATAGGTGTTCATTTTTGACTGAAACCTCTTTATAACGAACCTCTATTTATCAAAATGACTAAAAAATTGGTCCCTTCCATTTCGATATAAAGAGGTATTACGTAAGCATGTAAAATAACAAAAAATGTTTGGTACTGTCCCACGTCAGTGAGGAGGTGGCCACGGTTTACTTTAAGAGTTGGAGAAAATGAGAGTTGTTTGGGAGTTGAAAGGAGTGGACGAGAGGTTGGTGACCATACGTTGAGCAGGGTCATTTGGATTTTCTTGTGCTTCAGACACGGTGGGCAAGTGGCCCTTCATTTGCGGCAGGCAACTCGGAAGAAAACAAGAAGACTGCGGTGGCGGAGGAAGGTTTATGAGGGAGGCCAGATCCAGCTTGTGAAGAAATAGGGGAGGGGAAGTGAGGGTGGCGATGCCCAAGGGTAAAGGGAGTCCCATCCGGAAATGGGCAGTATAGAGGGCAGAAAGCTTTTTTAGTGCCTTCATGCGGCGGCATCCCAAGGAACAGTGAGAAGATTTTAGAATGAGATCTACATTGGAGAGGAGATTCGGGGCCAATTTCCATATTTTGTTAATCAGTGAGTGGATTGGCTTGTGGTGGTTGTGGGTGATGTCAGGATATTGGTCACGTATGAGGCAGCAGAGACGAAAAGACTGTCGAAACGAAAGTTTGTGCAGGAGTGGTGGGGGGCATCCCTGAGATTGGGTGTTCAACATGCAGTCAAAATATATATTAATATAATATATTTCTGTAACCTTATTTTTCATGTCACACCAAAGAAATAATCACTAATACACCATTAGTTTAAGGGGGTGAGGGAGAAAGACAGCAGCTGTGAAAATAAGACTAAGTGAGAGGGGAGAGAGAGAAGCTAAAAGGGAGACATGCTTTTTTTTGCAGTCTACTTTGCTGTATTGTTGTCGTGGATGAGGTGTGTGCAGAAATTCTTGAATATTTGGATCCACAGTGACATCGTTATCATGTTGCTTCTCTTATCCCACTGACAGCATCAAAAAGAGTGAAAAGTGTTATGTACATTAATCCCTCTCACCTCTGTTGTGGCTGGGCTACTATTCACTGAAACTAGTTCAGACAGTGGAACCATTTGAACAATATTGTTTATACAAGATGCATGTTTTGCAATGGACATGAGGTATGACAACCAGAAACTACCTGAGTGATCTATTCAAAGGATAATAATTCAGTTCTACCTCTCAAATTGCATCACTTTTCTGAATTTCTTTATTCACGACATCTCTCTGCTATTTGAAGTACAATGCAAAGATAACATATAGTTGCAGGCATTAGTACTTAGTGGAACTCTAACATATACAAAAAAGAAATGAATGTACCATGGATTAGGTGAAGCTTAAAACATTATGGTATTACTCTATGAGGCATTGTAAATAGCATGTACTACTATTTCTTATTACTTAATATAAGAATTAATTCATAAACTTCAATTCATATTCTAAAAAATTCAAAATTAATTCATCAGAGCTCTAGATAGGTAGAACTGAATTGAATTATTATCCTTCAAATACATCACTCAGATAGTTTCTGGTTGCAATACCTCATGCCCACTGCAAAAGATACGTCTTGTATAAACGATTAAGTATAGTAAAATTGATAAAAAACACACCAATATTTAAGAAATGCATAAACATTTAGGCACTTTGAGACTGGACAAATTATACATATGTACATGATTATATTAGAAAACTGGTTATGAAATAATTATTTTAAAAAGTCGGTTCTTCGCAAAAGATAGAAATTTTCAAGCAGCAAAAAATTGTATTGTACCTTTGCAATATGGAAAATAGTGTAATAATGCATTTAAATTAGTATCACCAAAAGAATTCACTCCGATACGACATAATATGAGTAAAAATCACAAAAAATAAAGTTAAGGTAAATATTAAAAGATTATAGTCGATAGATGAACAAAAATGATCTGAAATGATGCAAAGAAAATGCTGTGCAGTGACGTTCAATAAATCCAGAAAACAAATTTCAGACATTTTATCCTAAGAAGGAAATGATGGAAAAAGCAGGTTCCAATTAAAATTAGGTTTTTTTTTTAGATGAAACCTGCTGACAAGTACTTGGGATGTAGCAGGCATTAGATGGTACTCTACTGGATTGTGTACATTTGTTGGCGTTTATTGCATGGCATCAATCTGAGTTTGAACACATGTCGACATGAATATCCTCACCCACCATTATCATTACTATTATTATGTAATTTTTGATTTTTATAAATGATATAGGAACCGTAATTAAACCAATTAACTATCTTACGTATGCTGATGACATAAAGTTATTTCATACCATAGACTCATATGCTGATGCTTTTGTACTGCAAAGATGTTTGACAAATATTTCCGAATGGTGCAGAATAAATGCTTTGCATTTAAATGTTAGTAAATGCAATGTTTTAACCTTTTCTAAATCTAAGATTCCTGTACTTATTGACTATTCTCTGTCTGGACAAAATCTAGTTAGAGTGAGCCAGAAACTTGACTTGGGTGTATACTTTGATTCCAACTTGACTTTCAACAGGCACATTGAAGCTACAATTACAAAAGCCTAAAAAACTCTTGGTTTCATTTATCGCAATTCTAGAGACTTCGATAATATGTCTTTTTATAGACTTCTATATGTCACCCTAGTCAGACCTATCCTGGAATATTGTTCTATAGTTTGGTTTTCTTTTTATCATAAATATGACTTAGACCTAGAGAGGGTTCAAAACAAATTTCTTAGATTTGTGGCCTCTAAGGCTGGAATTGAAAGGGAAAGTGGAGAATATGAAAAGATATTGAATCTATATATATATATCCAGACTCTCTCTGCACGTAGGAAACAAATGGGAATAATCTTCTTACACTAATTATTGAATAATCATATTAAGTGCTCTTATCTTTTATCTTTAATTAATTTAAGGGTTTCAACCTTTCACTCAAGATCTCATTACTTATTTCACATTCCTTATGTATGTACGAATTATATGTATTATCTACCAATTTTTCGAATAATGAGAGACTATAAGAGCCTTTGTAAATTAACAGATAAATTTCATTTATCACAAAATGTATTCAAAAATTTTGTTCGTCAAACTGTCTACATTTTTATTCATCAATGTAACTATCTGGCCATTGTATTGTTTTGTGAAAGGACATTTGGCCGTTTAACAAGTATTATTATTATCACTACTTATGGTTCGCACCTGGTGTATCTCCTGCCAGCCCTGGAGGTCCTGGGCCCCGAGCACCGCGTGGTCGTGCAGGAGGGCCTCGCACAGCATGGCGTCGGCGGGCCCGCTGTTGGGCGGCACGGTGTTGGGGTGGCCGTGGTGCAGGTGGTGGTGGTGATGGTGGTGATGGTGGTGGTGGTGGTGGGCGGCCGGGGGGGGGCCGGGCGACGCCGAGGGGCCCGGGGCCGCCGGGGGCCCGGCCGGCGGGTGGTGCGTGCCCGCCACCGCGATGTACAGCGGCGTGAGCCCGCGCGCGTCGCGGTAGTTGGGCGAAGCCCCCAGGTCCAGCAGCGTCTTCACCGCCTCGAACGAGTTGCGCTCCACGGCGCGGTGCATGGCGGTCGAGCCATCCTTGGACCGGAAGTCCAGCAGCGCGCCGCCGTTCACCAGCGCCACGATGACGCGAGACGGGTTGCGGGTGCACGCCGCCACGGTCAGCGGCGTCTCTGCGACAACAGACAGACAGACACGGCGTCAACGACTCCCTCCGCGCAGGCGCGGTGCTGCCAGAGATAGAGCGTGGGAGCAGCTCCTCCGTCAGCACCGCCAACGAAAACATGCGCAGCCACCTCCTCACCAAGCAACGACCTCAGTAAACAAACAGTTCGGCCGAACAATTGACAATCTCACACGCAGCCAAAACGCCCGCCAATTTTCAAGCACGGCTACCCCCTGCAAGGGAAGCGGCGATCGAGTCCAAAGGCATCGCTGTGACTGGGGAATTCGGTTATTTTGGCGGTGCGACCATTCTGAGACACGAATGCTGGGAGTGCAGATAAGAGGGAAACTGAGTGCAGTTCCGTGGGATGAGACGCCTCCCACGGTTCTCTTCTTCCGTTACCATCCTCCCGTCGCATGCATGACCTCGGCTGTCCCTGACTAACTACTCCCAATTTCACATTAATGGGTTTTAAGTAGATATGGGTCGCATAGCAGATTTCTCGAATTTGAATATTAAATCATGACTCGAGTATCTCGAATTTCAAATACTAGAATTGCAACTGACATGCTAAATGTTATTCTGCACATTAATTTGTTGCCTGCTGCAGTAAAACGCTACAAGTTGATTAAATTTTTGAAAAATCAATTCTGCCAAATATATAATAAAATATTATTCCTATCAATTACGGACTGTTGAATACTTTTATAATCCTCAATAATAAGTGAGAGCAGAAAGTGTTAATGTTCTGTCCAGTTTTGAATTAATATGATGTGGTTCGTCAACACGCCAAACACCGCAATAAACATAATTATTCGAGATCTCGAACACTTTCTATTATTCGAGTATTCGCGGGTGGTATTCGTGCATCTCTGGTTTTAACTTCACCCACCAATGGCGCCTCGCAATAACGGTTTCCCCTGGATGGCTCGGATCCCGACACCTGACAGGCACCAAGTAAATGTTACCTTGCCAACGTTCCCTTTCTCAGCTCTCCATCTACCAGACATAGACATTGTAACTGACCCGGAATCGAAGATATTTCCGCCACACTACTTGAAAATGCAAACATTATCTCAGCTACATGCAGCCATATTCGACATGTATTTACACGGCCTTCCAATTCCAAAATGACGAGAGCTGAGACGAGTAACTTTCTGGACCATTGAACTGACGACACAGTAAGAAAAAAAAAGAACATCGATGGAGGGACGCAACGAGGAGCAGAGAAGCTCCTGGATGAAGATCAATTTGGATTCAGAGATAGCATTATCTCGAGAGGAACAATTTCGGTGGGGGAATTATACACACGACGCTTCGTCGTTCGTTCCGCTCGCGGGATGGATTTCATCCAATGAGAGGGCTCCATGATGCAGGGCAGTCACTAGAGACTGCTGGGTTAATGTAATAGAGGGCCAGTGGCTTCGACAACGCCCTCGTCGGCTGCGGGAAGTGGAGTTGGGGAAGGCGTAGGCGAGGAAGGATACGGCAGGCAGTGGGGACCAGAGGTCCTGGAAAGTGTCCCTTGCTTGGATCTATTTCTCTGAGGATCTCTTACGAATGACCAAAACTCTGTAGGACTGCTATTTAAATATTACGCTAACATCTCGAGGGTGAGTTATAAGAAGAGACGGTGGTTGGCAGGGGATGGAGAGACGAGGGAGAGGGATGCCCTGTCATTTAAGGGGGAAACGATTTCATCTAGGGTTTGGGAAACGGGGCCTGAAGGAAGAGGTAACAGAAAGTCGTTCTCAGGGCTTCCATTACGTGTAGCCTGACGACTGTAGCGCCTTAATCTGAGGGCATTGTTGGCGCTTGCGATGAGGTTCTTCCGCCACCCATAAAACCAAGTGACCTTTGCATTCGCTTTCCTGATCCAGCTTCTCCTGTTCGCTTATCCTCTCCTTCACTTCCCAATACACCAGCTTACACCTAAACTCCTCGAGGATATTCACTGGCTATTGTTTCCTGCGTTATTCAAGGGGCTAACGCACGAGAGGGCTTGGTAAGCAAGCCAAATCAAGATGACATACTCCACTATCAACAGGCCAGCATCCAGCAACGACCTCTCACACTACGGATAGGCTTCAGACGCAGATGGAAAGAATAATGGTGTCATTAGCTTCTCATGGAGGCTATAAGAAATGTATAGAAATGGAGCAACAGGAGACAGTTCCTGTGTCTCGGAAGCATTTTGGATGAAGAAAGAGTTGATGCTACGAACACGAGATGAGGACGGGACATCCAAGCACGAGAAACTCGAGATTTCAGGAGAGAGAGAGAGAGAGGGGCAGTGTGATCGGACCTTTCGAGACGTGGGAGGTGCATGCCGGGAAGGCAAAAGAGAGGAGCAATTACGGAGGGGGGGGGGGCGTGCGTTTTGAGGAGGGGGGGGAGATGTTGGGAAGAGGGAGAGTGCCCGACGCTCTCGGCGGCGAAAGGCATGCCGGGATGAATTGCGATGCGATCGACATGCACATTAATCGGGTCAGAAATAATTATCGCTGCCATAATAGGCATTCACTACATTTCCCAAGAGAGCTACTATTCTATACATTATGCACTGCTACATATTTCGTATTTGTGTGCGAAAATATTATTTCTGTAATTACTTCACTTAGTAGCAAGCAAATGACATTTGCTATTTTCACGACCCCCCATGGAAAAGGGAATGAAACATAAGAATAAATGAACACTGTGCACATCATCGTTGGGAAAGTTACCAAAAAAATTAAAGTTAAAGTTAATCTTTGTAAAACTAAAGTAACTAGTGAAAGTTAAAAGTTCATTTTATGACAAAGTAATCAGAAAAGTAATGTAAATTATTAAAGTTAAAGCTAAAAAAAAGTAATTTTTACGTTAAAAGTTACTTTTTCAGTTACTCTGGCGAATTGGATGCCGTGGTAATAGAGGAGGCCTCGATGGTTTTTTGTTTTAAGACAAACTATGCGAACACTGAAAAATGTCATTGTGATCTCTTCCATCCGTATCCATTTGTTTAAAGATATTTGAATTGGGGATTTTCGTTGTAATTCCATTTAGTGTCCAGAGTGTTGTTGGTCAGGCTTCCTATAGTGTCTGCTGGAAGGATTCGGTGATTTTTCTGAGGTGTAGCTCCAGTTCCGGGATTTTTAAGTTGTCGTGAATGTAAGACTTTCTGACGAACCATGGTGAGCCTGTAATTTGTCGCAAAAGACTGTTCTGACCAATAGAAAGTGCTTTAAGGCTAGTTTTTGATATCGATCCCCGAATTGCGATGTGAAGTATCCCTTCAAAATTGTAAAATTGCAGTGGAAACGGCTTAGTTACATAGAGTTAAGGTAGATGGTGGGGGTGTGCCTACAAACCTTTTCTCGTGATTCAATGGGGGCTAATGTATTAACGACGCGATGTCGCCGAGTAAGGCATGCGTAGACTGGTGCATTGTAACAGGTACGTCAGTTTGAATGAACCCCTACCCCTTAGTTATCTGTCATAGGTATTTAGACCACCCTTCTTTCTTGGCTTCAACTATATATACTACTTCCACTACATGCAGTATTGACTACATGATGTAGGGCATACGAGCCCTCGAAGGACATTGTCTTCGCCGTGGTTTCGTCGTTTCTCGTCTGATGGGGTGCGCTTTCCTAAACTTTGGCGGTCACTCCCCTCAGCCCCGCTTTGGTTCGGATGTATTCGTCTGGGCCCATTCATTGCATTCTTGCGCAACTACCCTTGCATTCTTAAATACCGTTTCATTTTCCCATTTTTCTGTTTGGAAAGCTTTGCGCCCGAATTCAGACAGGTCGACATTCGCCGAAAATTAACCAAAAATTTAACTGAAGTTAGTTTTGTATCAGCCAATGCATAATTTTAACGATTGAAAGTTAACTCTTCTAAAAAGTAACGATTAAATTACAGAGTAAACCACATTTCTAACGATTGATGTTAATCGTTAATCCCAACTACTGTGCACATATGCAATATTCTGCTGCTAAAATGTAGAGAAGTTTGCAGCCATGCATTGTAAGTAAGTGGTCACGTGAGAGAAGACTGAGATTCGGGGTGAGTGAGCATCAACCCCATCTGAATCGCCGAAAGTGAACTCGTCATTGAGGGAATAGCGGCAGACGAAAACGCCGTTCCTGCAAAAACTCCAAGAGCTGCTTCCTCCCTGTCCCGCGCCCAAAGCGATGGCACCACATGCCGAATACAACACCTTGCAACCACAGTTCGTAACTGCTGCATGCCACTACAGGGTGGATACTGAGCTACTGATAATCAATTTTCAAATTCCCTGACTATTCCCTGATTTTTCCCGATTTCCAAAATTTCCCTGACAATTCCAGGTTTTCCCTGACGATCGCCACCCTGCACTATAGATACGCATTTCGTGAAAGCGAGTGCTCGGTCATTCAATAACCCAAAGTGAGGTCGAAAGGTTAAAATCGATTGCGGGAGAAATGCTTATGGTAAAGTTGACGCAGTAATCTCTGGCGCAAAGCATCCAAATTGTCTGAAAACCCGAGATGATTTGAGAAATGGCCGTCGAATCACTCGCCGAACATAAGCAAAGCTCACGATGATAACAGCCCTCTAAGCAGTTTTGAAAGCAAAGCTGCTTCGAGGGTTCGCTGCTCACCTCCAGTCTCTGGGCAGTGGAAGTTGGGGTCCAGTCCCTTGGAGCACATCTTGGCCACCTTCTCCACTTGTCCGTTGGCAACGTAGTCGAGCAGTCGACGCAGATTGGCTCGCGTGTGGAGAGCCTTCAGCTGCTTCTCGTCCAAGTTCACCATCTTATACACACGCCTCTTGTACTTGAGCTGCGGGAAAGACAAGAGGGGAATCACTCCTCAATCAGGGGGAAATGGCCACTTAAAGAAGGAGAGCGCGACGACCCAACGCCAGGTCAGGTCGGAGAAGTTCGCAATGAAGATCGGACCCCAGGAAAGCAAAGTACTTAGATCACGTACTACGGGCGGTGGGAGGCTAGGATACACATTAACGGGAATTGCAACCGGTCGGAAATTATCAAATAAAATGTTTCAAAAGAGGAGGTAAAACAACACGGGCTTTGAGTGAATGGGAAAAGACGATCGAGGACTTCAATGTGGAGGGGATCACTCGGAGCGGAAAACAAATATGTCCCCCTGTAGTGAAGGGCCTTTAATTCGTTCCAACGTATAAAATAGGAAACAGATTACGCCGGTACAATCGCGGAGATAATTAATTTAGATACCTATGAGGTTATTTAGCGTAATTAGCAGCTACCCATACAGCACAAACGGCCGAAAATTGGTCTATAGGCCGTTTAATATCCAGGAATTATCTCGTCAAAATACTGTTACTTACACGTGCACAAGTGGAATAAATTCAGTCTATATACGGTTGTATGTCTGCCACAAACCGGATAATACTCGTGTATGGTCAAATCAGGTATAAAATGAAAAGTAATTTTATACATTAATTACGTAATTTACACAATTAATACGTAAGATAGGTAAAGTGTATCCTGGATAAACATGTTAAAAATATTAAGAACCAGAGACGGTAGTACAACAAAAATTACGACGGAAAAAAACTTCGAGAGATGGATTCGATCTATGAATGTCCACATTGAGAGCTGAGCACTTTACCCCTGACCCAACTCGCCTTGCAGGAAGATGAGTGATTTTAAGTATTGAATACTAATAAAATACCTAATTTACCCCTAAACCCAGCTTCCCATGATGGAAGACTTTAAGCGTTATGATTGTAACAAAATATTTAAAACTTTTCTGTTGAAGTTATTGGATTTATAACCCGATAAGGGGGGTGATTCGTAAATCATTAATCAGGGAATACGTGCCGGCCAAGTTTCGTCAGCATCCTAACATCAGACTAGCATCGTACTCTCCCTTCGTAAGTTTTTAAACTGTTCTGAAAAAATATTCCCGTCGACATGAAATTCAAGGAACTATAATAATCTTAGCAATCAGACATCTACAGAAGCCAATCTTAATACATACCAATAGAGAAAACTATAGGTATCTTTCAACCGAAAAATACAATACGAATGCATAACTTGTTCATCGCCTTTCGTATTAAGATATTAAAATTTGCGTGTTGGCTAGGAAGTAAGTAATCAGCATGGACAACCGTAACTCAAGTGTTCGATCAGAAATTCTTCATTAACAGTTTATTTTGAAATTGGTGTTATGTTGGGATAATTTGAGTTGAACCTGTTCAACTCAATTTACCCCGAACAATCACGAGTAGGTATTGTTTAGGTAAGTATGGGGATACACCTTAGTTAGTCTAGATTTCGACCCAAACTACACGAATAATTACATAACATGTGCTGTATGGGTACGATCAAAAGTTCAATGCATGAATACTTTTGTATCTTTTCCTGCACATGGAGTGTAAAAGATGGCGTTGGGCGCAGTGACATCGACCCAACGAGAGTAGAGACTTCTACTTCTCTACCCTCCTGGCCACGACCCTTACCACTCGTTCCAACGATGGAAGAACTTTTCGCTACGCCCCGGCGTCTATGCGGCCACTTGCGGAACCTTGAAAACATTTAAAAACGTTTTCCGCTCAAGAAGAGAAACATTCCTCCCACTATCTTATTTCGAGGCTCAAGTGAACTAATTGATCTATTTAACTTCTACTAAATCGGCACCTCAACACTCAAAAAGTTACATTTCTGGACGGCTCACGTGGAACGATTACTTGAGGAGGTATTTATGAGCGAGTGTCCGATTGATCCGGACACAATGGAGCAGAGACTCCGCTGCAGGAGGACGGGGTTCGAACCTCGAGGTATCCCACGGGCCCGCTGAAAGGGTAGTCCCCTAGGCGCCTCTCCTCGTCCAGGAACTTGCCTGCCCTTCCGTTGACTGGCGGGCAGAACAGGCCGTAGTTGAAGCTCTCCTTCAACTCCTGCAAAGACGGAAGAGATTGGACAAGTCAGGCAATTGCGCAGGACAGAGGAACCAGCAGGAGGCAAACCTCTCTTTCGAAGTTTGCTCTGATTCCTGAACCGATAACGCAGACAAAGTAACGAAGAATATAATAAAATAGAGGCAAGAGGCTTATATATAAACAAAACAGGTATACAAAAATTGTAACTATGTAAAGCAACATACAATGGATGATTGTAAATCATGTTTTTTAAAAGAATGCTTTAATGTATACTCATAAAATGGAAAGCGGTGCTATGTCAAAATAGTCCAATATCCTTCTCGTATCCAATTACGAAGTTCATTGCTATAGGTAATACGAGAATAAGAAGTTCCCTCCTTCTTCCTGAGAGAAATAGGTTATCATACAAGCCTTCTCTACCTAAAGATGTACCTATGTGCATATTATAGACCACCGGATTCAGGCATAAATTCAATATTAGAACTAGAAAATCGAATAAGGAAATTAATTCAACACAAAAATGACCGTCACATCATCATCGGGGGGATTTCAATCTTCCATCCATAGACTGGGACACGTGTAGCTTAATCACCGGGGGGAAGGACAAAGAGCTCTGTGAGACACTTCTGCACACCTTTTCCTCTCATGCACTTCTTCAACTAGTAACAGTCCCAACCAGATAAAAAAATACTCTCGATCTCCTCGCAACAAATATACCCCAACAGATTGTAAATATAAGTACCGATGAGGGAATCAGTGATCACAGAATTATAAAAGCAACATTTTCTTATATAATTGACAAAAATAATGAATCAGAAAAATATACTTGTTCGATAGGGCTGACTATGACGGGATGAAAACAGAGGTGCAGAATTCGTTCATCGAATTTCAAGAAGCAACATAAAAAATAAGAATAAAAAATTACTTGGTATATTCCACACTTTTATTAACAAGACCGACCGCGGTTTCGACGGCTATAGCGTCATTGTCAAGGCAACCAACATATAGTGTGCAACAAGTGCCGAAGGAATGGCCTTAAATACAAAACAGCAGGGGGGGTGGGGTAACAAATTGAGGAATGGAGTGGGAAGGGGGTGGATCGCTTGCGGTTGACTTGGGCAAGGAATTCATTTGGTAGGAAAATGGAGGGGGGGGGGAGGAGGGGTAAACGTTTTCTCTTGGTTGAAGGTTATTGGAGGGGGGAGGGGAAGGTGCGGAGGAGTTGGGGACTGGTGTGGGTTGGGAAATGTTATAAAGGGTGATGCTTTAAACTCTGCCATGTCATTTAAAATAGTAACATTATGAGATTTAGAGTGTTTTACAATTTCATATCGTTCTAAAAAACCCAGTTTAAAACTTTTGTCACACACATGTAAAACATTAAAATTAAAATCTGCACTATGTCCAGTGTCTGTCAAATGTTTGGCAAAGGTGGATTTTTCATCTCTGTTCCTTGCACTCCTCTTGTGTTCATTCACACGAGTGGAAAACTTCTGTCCAGTCTGTCCTATATATGCACCATTACAGTCCGAACACTTTAACATATAGACACCACTCTTTACCGAAGGTTCAAGTATATCTTTAGAATTGAACAATAACTTGTGTAACGTGGAGGGGTTATAATAGCAGACTCTGTAGTTATTCCGAGGCAGTCTTTTAACGATATTGTTCGTCATGTTCCCCAGGAATGGAAGTTTGCACCACTGTTTGGCTAATAAGTTAAACACATATTTCCAAAGCGTTTTCACTACCAGCACTTTAGATCCAACTGAACCACTAAATAAACATTTCAAACATCCGATGCCTGAAATCGCTATTGAGTCCCGCGGTATAGAGAATCAACTAAAAAACATAAACAACAATAAATCCCCCGGCTCTTATCGAATTCCGGCACGCGTTTATAAAACACTATCGGCAGAAATATCACATTACTTAGAAATAATATTTCGTAAATCGTTGTCTGAGCACATGGTTCCAAAGGACAGGAAAATTGCTAATATTACACCTTTATTCAAATCCGGCGATAGAGAAGATCCTAGCAACTACAGACCTATCTCACTGACATCGATATCGTGTAAGATAAGGGAACATATAATAGTTAGTTCGATTATGGGACACTTGGATATAGAAAACTTGTTATTTAATAACCAACACGGTTTCCGAAAATCTAAGTCATGCGAAACGCAATTGGCACTCTTTGTTCACGACTTATTGGTTTCGGAAGAATAGAATGCTCAGGTTGATGCGATATTCCTCGATTTTAAGAAAGCCTTTGATAGAGTACCTCAATACAGATTGCTCTTAAAGCTAGAAAGTTACGGTATGCATGAACACGTAGTATGCTGGATTAATCAATTCTTAAGTGGCCGCGAACAGAGGGTTACTATAGACGGTATCATGTCCAATCTAGTTAGTGTCACAAGAGGTGCTCCCCAGGGAAGTGCGATAGGCCCACTTTTATTTCTTTTACATATCAATGGCCTCGGCAGTGTTGTAGTAAACAGTAGAATTCGGCTTTTCGCAGATGATGCAGTAGTGCATAGAGAAATTAGCAGTCCGGGAGACAAGGCATCGTTAGAAAAAGACCTCGTAGCAACTCAGGCGTGGTGCGATAAATGGAAACTAGAACTGAACATAAAAAAGTGCGTGACAGTAAATTTTTGGAAAAGGAAAAACTCGATAGAAAGAAACTCTATGATTCAAGGTACGGAATTAGTAAACGTGGAATCAGTTACACTTACTCAGGATCTATCATGGGGGAAACATATCAGGGAAATATGCAGTCAAGCAAATAGAAAGTTGGGGTTTATTAAAAGAATATTAGGGAAAAGTGAGGAGAGGGTAAAGGAACGTTGCTATTTTTCAATTGTTAGACCACACTTAGAATATGCTGAGAGTATATGGGACCCTTATGAAGCAGGCTTAATTTAAGAATTAGATCGAGTACTAGGAAGAGCAGCGAGATATGTGAAAGGGTGTTAAGATAGGGAAAGCAGCGTGTCTGGCATGTCAGCAGTGTGCATAGTCTGGTAGCCATTATTGATCCATAAAAAAACTAGCAAAATCGAAGGGGTACGTATTTTTGCAAATCGGGTTCAAACATTTAGAAAAAATTTCGAAACCTTTTTATAAATTTTAATCTGTCCCTATAATATCACTTATCAACTTTTAGCAAATAAAACAAGCTTTTTTTTGGAGATTTCAAGCTCAATTAGATCAAGAGATATAGACATATAGCTAAGGGCTTAGTTGTAAAAATCTAAAAATAACAAATAGCTGTAACGCTCGATAAACTCGATATTTGGGAAAACGGTATTTTACACATACTAATACACGAACAAGAAACATATGCACCAATTTTTGTGAGAATTGGAAAATTCTGATCACATTTTAGGGGACTGGTCATGTCGTTACGTCAGCGTTCCAGTAAGTCCAACTGCACGATAAAAGAGAAACACTCTTCGATCAATTGATAACAAAGATACTGTTTATTATTCACTTTTAGAGATATATACCTATACACGTATATATATGGCTGAGAAATGCAACCCTTCTCCTTAAATGGTTACTTGAAATGAAATTATAAAAATGATAAACATATCTTTCACAATTGTTTTCAAGAAATTTCTGGCAAAAATACTGGCAAAAAATAAAAATTATAAGTAATTGCACAAAAATTTGGCATATAAATAAATGTTACTTTTGGGTTGAGACTAAAAGATTTACGTTTCTTACGTAAAATCCCAAAGATATTTAGTTTGGGGAGGATCATATATATAGTCGGGACCTTGCAAAATCTACCCATTTGCAAAATATTACTTTAAAGTTACGAGAAATGTCATAATCAAAGTTGAAGGAAAATCGGGGTTTACTGTAATAAATATCATTTCCAGTCAAATAACAGTCGAGCGGGAAATCATAGTTATAACTACTAAACATGATTTTTCAAAGACCTTGAATATTCAGCATATGCGTTAGCAGTGATACGATTACATATAACTTACAAAGTTGCTAAATTTCAAAAGCATCATTTTGCACATCCGTGGTTTATCATGGGACCGACGATATAATTTCCATTTACACGTTCGTTAACACATCCCCTGAAGGCACGCGCATTGGAATACACTTACGTATTTCCAACCTATCTCAATTCTATCGGAGTAGGTCTGTAATACACATTTCTGCCACTCCCCCATTCTGTATTTCCTACATAAATTTTATACATCAATTATAGCTGCCTGAGACTTAAATAACCAAGTAAATATTGTATTGAAACTTGAATATAGGCTCTCGAGGTCAAAACGGGTGGAATAAGTCACTTTTTTAAATAAATTCACAACAAAATGCGCCTTGAAGGATAACCAAGCACAAAAATAAATAAATAATAACTCCTACATAACGGTAAATTACCCGATTCAAAAGACACTAGGCAAGTTTAAGCAACAATTTCGTATTATCTGCAGAAATCAAGTTAACGTGTGTAAGTACCCCAGTTACGCGAGCAAGCCTTGCAGTAGGCGAAGTTCCATGTTCCGAAGTCAAAATGAGTCAAAATAGCTTGTAAAAAATATAATGCCACTAGAATGCGCTATATAATAGCATGCTCATACAATTATTGTGCATGCGTTATCACCCTATAGATGATTTTCCATATAGGTGCTTTTCTGGATCGGCATTTAATCACTAAATAACATAGCTCTTTTACGGGATTTTGAATCGCGGAGTCACAGAGCAACCTCCTTAAGTCTCGAATATCCCATTTTGTTGACATCTAAGATAAGGAAACGCCCTCCACCTTCCGGACGACTCTCGAGCTACGCGTTGTGCCTTCAGATGTTTGCCAATTTTGCCAGAAACAGAAAATTGGGATTCGGGGGAGGATCAAAGGGGGGATTACCCATCCACAGCGACTCCCGCATCAAAATTAATCGCCTTCCTCTCCCGACCTCCCCAATGAGCACGCGCAGTCACCCCTAAGTCACCCCCAAGAGCCCTGTTGGGAGAAATTGCCCGCCCCGCGTACACGCCAAACCGAGCGTCCCACAAGGGCCGACTGACACTTCCGTGGGCGGGGATCGACTCGAGAGGCGACCGAGAAACGCACTGGACGGGAAACACCCAAATGAAACACCCAAATGAAACACCCAAATGAAACACTCCGCGGAAGACGAAAGGGTCGCAGAACCCCAAAATCCTGGCCCGAATGAGAAAGAGGAAGTTCCTGCGGAGACAAGTTAAGCCGCTAGGCTGGCTAGATCCACGTCGATAGGTGCACCCGTGCATCAACGTGCGTTTAAGAGTCACGAAGGCACCACCATGGAGGCACAGCGGTGCACCAATTCCGGAGCAGCAGTGAAGCGAAGATTTCATCGATTAAGCAAAAATGGAATCATCACAAAAAGCAATTGCAGGCGATGGACGAAAAGGCGTTATCCTTCTCCTCATTTTCATTATTTTCCATCAACTTTAATTTCGAAACTTGCGAGCTCAAAAGCTCCCAGAAAGATTTTTCGAATGATCATGCATCATATTTTACAATTTTTTAATATTTATCCCCATTTCAACTTCAGTTATAATTAAATATTAATTTTAACTCAATATTCGTGACCAACGTCTTCAAAAACCACCATAATAGCAATTTTGGGTTATTTTAAAAACAATTTCATATTTTGGTTAACTTCATCACCTTCTTCGGCAGTTTGCACAACGTTTTTCAGGACTTCTAGCGCCTTGCCATTCGAATTTGTATGAGAAGCCCATCAAAGTCATATTTTTACTTCATTTTCTTATCAAATGGCTTTGTTAAAAAAGTGAAAATATTCATTACTGATGAAATATTTATTTTTAATCCTTATTTGACAAACTTAAAAAATAAAATTGTTCTATGCATTTTTTAGTAATTCGAATTTTTCTGCGCTCACTTATAATGCTGACTGATTTTTTTATTTACAGATTTTAGACGTGAAATTCCTTCTTTAAATTGTGTACTTGGGTTGCAGCTGATTCTCTCTAGAACCAATCAATAATGCGTTCAACGTCAGCCATGGTGAACGGTTGTCCATCGCTGCTATGCCAACGCCTCCTCTCCGCTTTCCGGGATACACATGTATTCGGCCTCGTTGCAATTCGATAAGCTCAGAGAGAACTTTCGTAATTTCTTCAAAATCAATTATGCACCCGCTTATATTCACAAATGTTTTCTGACACAACAATCGAATAAAAAATAATCTAACTATGCATTTACTTTAGAGATCCACAGCCACAAAAAACGAAGACGCAATGAAATAAATGGCAGGGAAGGCAGAAGATTATAGAAAAGAAAGATGTTATCCGTTGAGAAATGAGTCCGTACTGCTGACATAGTAAAACAATATCCCACGCCCGCACCCCATCTAAAATTTACTCGGGTCAAATATATATCCTAAAATAAGATGCAGAAAATTACGTCAAGTTCATTGGAGTGGGATAAGTGAAACTAAAAAGTGAGCATCGCAATCCGCACGCACGCATCCAACTTGCTTTCTCATAATTTTCCGGCGAGAATCTCACTTCCTTCAGCACGAGACACTTTCTTTTGTGGTTTTCACATAACCAGGCATAAACCCATAAGTAGCACTCTCACGATGAAAGAAGAAACTCGACAGCGAGAGTGAAAAGCGATAGATAGGTGAGCAATGCAGGTGTTGGCTAGGCGCGTAGGCGAACGATTGAGCAAGATTCGAAAACCTTTGATTTGCCGAGAATACCGGCAGGACATCATCTGAAGATCAATAAGAAGAAAACTAAGATATTGGTGTGCAGCAAGAGAGATGAGGCCAAAACCAACGTTAAACTAGGAAATCAAAAGCTGGAAGAGGTGAAAAGAGTTCTGTTATCTGGGAAGCCGAGTAACCAACGATGGAATAAGCAAGAAAGAAGTAGTCAGGAAAATAGCCCAGGCGAAGAGGGCATTCTATCAAAAGAAGAATCTACTTACAGCTGAAAATACAAGCGTACAAGTAAGGAAGTAATTCATCAGAACATACATCTGGAGCATGTTTCTTTACGGCAGTGAGGCATGGACGATGACAGCAGCGGAGAAGAAAAGGGTGGATGCATTCGAAATGTGGTGCTATCGGAGAATGCTGAAGATAAAATGAATCGACCGAGTGACAAATGAAGAAGTCTTAAGAAGAGTGGGAGAAAAGAGAAGTCTGCTGAAAACTATAAAAAGAAGAAGGGACAACTAAATCGGCCATAGCTTAAGGTACGATGGCCTGATGAAGACAATCGTCGAGGGAAAGTGAACGGGAAGAATGGAAAAGGCAGGCCCCTTGCATGAGATATATGGAGCAGGTCGTGAAGGATGTAAAAGAGAGGAGCTACGTCAATATGAAGAGCTTGGCCGATAGAAGAATCGAGTGGAGGGCTGCGTCAAACCAATCCTAGGATTGTTGACCGATGATGATAATGACCGGTAGATAGATCTGCCAGGACAAACCGACCTTATAAAACAAAGAATGCATTGGAATGGGGTGGCACCATTATAATGTCTTCATATCGAAGCTCCAGCTGGCATCGAAGGGAAAGTTAATTGCCGATTTCCTGGCGGACTCCGACACAGGTATCACTAAGCTGCGCGAAAAATATAAACCAAATCCAAGTCGTTGGATTGGATCAAAATCGGATGGCAAGAGTGACGTTACCATTGTGGTAATGGGAGACAGGAACTCCAGAATAGGCAGAAACTTAGAACTAGGACATGGATCGATTGGACCGTATGGTGGAGAACAAGCTATCAACACCAATGGAGAGAGGATGATCGACTTATAATGATAGATAATGATCTGCTGTTTAGTACCACGTTTGTTCCCCATAGAACAATACATAAAATCACTTTTGAGCCTAAGAACAGGGGAGTAGGAAGTGCGATAGATTATTTCACCTACACAAGTAGTATGAGATACACTGTAAACGATGCAAGTTCTGAACTAAGCACAGAACATAAGACTTCTAATCATGAAGCTGCGGCTGCGCCTAGGAAGGTTTTGCCGTATGATAGGTTGAAAGTTGGACAGCTTAGAGATGGACAAAAGAAAACAGAATATAGGGGGCTAGTAACAGCAGAGTTAAATAGGAGAATAGAAGTAAGAAGTGTGACAAGTGATGGGAGCCAAATGGAATAATGCTGGAGGCTTCAGAAAGACACTCTCTTAAATAAAACCAGAGAAGTCTGTGGAGTGCAAATAGTGACGACGGGGATCAAAAGGACGAAGCGGTGGAATGATTATGGCAAAGGAAAAATCAAGGATAAAAAGGTTGCTTGGAAATCGTGGATGAAAACAGATGTGGTTTGGCAAGATTACGTACAGAAGAAAAATACGACCGAGGAAGCAGTGAGAAAAGCAAAGGAAGAATGTTGGGAAAAGTTTGGAAATTAAGTGGAAGAAGAATACCGTCATAACCAGGGAAAGTTTTGGAAAACTGTGAAAAGCCTAAAAGGAAAGTTAGTGTAGCAGATGAAACAGGGAAGACAGTGACTGACGAAAAAGATGTGCTAAGTGTATGGCCTAACCACTTTGCTGTGACTTTTGGACACCAAGAACTAGTAGAAAGAACAGACAATGAACCAAACCCACAAATAGAGGGAGGGAATGGAGGAGACACTTGTCGAAGTGGAGGATGCCATATTAAAACGGAGAAAGCTTGGCAAAGCTGCAGGTGCTGATGGACTGGCACCTGAAATGATCAAGGTTGGAGGAAATTCAGAGATTGATTGGATGCAGGAGATATGCAAAAGAGCATGGAAAGTGAACAAGATCCCCCCGAGGATTGAGACCTGAATATCTGAACACCAATTTACAAGGAGGGAAGTACTACTCAGGGCAACAATTATAGGCCCGTATGTTTGCCCTCCATTTCTCTGAAGGTGTACACCAGAATTATTCAAAAAGACTCAGAAATGAGATTGAGGAAACACTAGAAGAAGAACAATACGCCTTTAGAAAAAACCGCCAAACCCAGGATCACATTTTTCTAGTATGCCATGTCATGGACAAATATATCAATAGAAATGGATCAATCTGCCTAGCTTTATTAGATCCACAGGCAGTTTTTGACACTTTTCCAAGATGCAGACTATGGGAAACACTGCAAAAAACAGGGGTATCTGTAGACTTAACTGAAATAATTAAAAGTATGTACGCTGATGTGGAAGGAGCGGTGAGAATAGCAGGGAAAATGTCGACAGAGTTTGATATGAGGAAAGGTGTCAGGCAGGGAGACAGCCTTAGCCCTCTATCACTCGTCATTTTGAAGGAGCAGATACTCAAACAATGCAAAAGAAAAACAGCAACGTGCAAGGTAGGAAACTATAGGATAAGGCCAGTCTACGTTCAGTCACTATTATATGCAGATGACATTGTATTGATTGCTCAGAACAAAAGAGAATTGCAAACAGCAGTGGGAGAATGGGCAAATGTAATTAGAGACCATGAAATGAGAATGAATGCAGAGAAAACAAGGTTATTGCAGTGTCAAAAAAGAGGTGCAAGAATGGCTGAACATAACATGGGAAGAAAATTAGAACAGGTTGACAAGTTCGATTTTGAGGACAACAAATTACTTGTGACGGAAGACCAGACTCTAAAGTGAGCCACAGAGTCCATAAAGCAAACCAGATATTCTATCACCTTATCAGATCAATTGTAAGCAAGAGAAAAATAACTGAGAAGACAAAGATGAGGGTGTACAGAATCAGTTTTCAGCAGTATTGCTATACGGAACGGAGAGCCTAGCCCTAATAGATAAACGCAGGAGTAGATTCCAAAGCTGCGAGATGCGATGCCTCAGACGTGCAGCAGGACGTACTAGAAGAGATCGAGCCAGAAATACTACAATCAGAGCCGAATTCCAGCAAGACTCAATCATAGAATTGATGGAAAGCAAAACCTTAGGAAGGTAATGGCCTGTGGTTAGGATGAAGGAGGAAAGGAACACTGTAAAAAGTTGATCTGATTTTCAGTGCGATCTGAATTTAAGCGCTGTCTGGTTGTAAGGCAGGAACACGGATTTAAGGTGCGGAAGAGGCAGGAACATGGATGGTTGGTACAGGAGCAGTTAAGCAGGAAGCAGAGAAAGCAGGATTCTGGATGGTCTGATTTTCAGTCGTTCACCTGCCTTATTTTTAGACCAGATATTACTGCTGAAATTCAACATACCCTGTCTTAAAATTGTTGCATCTGAAATTCAGATCGCTTTTGTACCTTAAAATCAGATCTACTTTTTACAGTGAAGCCTGGAGAGGTGGTGATGGGATAGACAAGGAAGACGGGAACGACCAAGGCTGGAGTGGGAAGAGAGTCGATGGAGTGAGGCTCAGAAGAGAATTCAGAAAGCGGCTGGAGGACAGCACGATTAGGGGATCAGGGAAAGAAGAGGACAAGACACTCAGTTCCAGACGAAACGTCAAAGTCACAAAATGCAACTGACGAAAGAGTTAAATCACAGGAAAAAATGATTGGGGAAAAAATGTGTGCACTGTAGATAATCTTAAATCGATGCATGTGATTGCAAATGTATCCCCAATTCTCATAAAAATAATCACTGCAAATAATTTATTTTTTTACACCCGGTAACACAGTGTGCAGCGTAGATCAGCTAGGTTCGCTAAAAGGTGTTACGATAGGTTGAGTAGCGTTTCAGAATTAATAGAAGAATTAGGGTGGGAATCATTATCAGAGCGTAGGTTAAAGTACAGATTAAATCGATTAGAGAAATTTCAATCGGATAGCTTTACTGAAGATGTTAGGCACATATTAAGAAAACCAGCGTATTATGCTAGATTCGACCAGATAAATAAGATTAGAGAGATAGATTGTCGTAGCGATAGATTCAAAATGGCATTTTTCCTCCGTACTATAAGAGAACAGAATAGGCAGCATAGCAAAGGGATAGGTAGGGGAAATATTTTAGAGTATTCTGTAGTGCATGATGCTTGTATTAATCAATTAAATACTATAGACACTAACAATTTAGTTGCATGGGACCCTATAGTTGCTTGTTTGCATGTTAGTAGTGAATGCTTGGTGATCTTCACCCCCTGCCACACACCCTCGTGGTGGCTTGCAGGGTATCGTGTAGATGTAGATGTAAAGTGCGAAAATTCCGGCCAAGGATTCATAAAACCAAATTCAGGGGCCATAAAACCAAAACGGAAGTGAGTTGGTCTATATTAGGGAGAAAACGAATACTTATTCGCCAGGAGGGGAGGTGCTCAAGGACTTCGGTGTGCCGTGCAGGAGTTAGGGGGCGTTTGTCGAGGAAATGCACAAACGGCCGACACCCCTATCGCCTTTATCCCCTGCAGTACACGGTGCGTACGAATGGAAAGCTTGCCATTCAGATTTCTTCACAGGAGTGCAAGAGCCTCTGAAGAACTTGAATCGCGCATTGGAAACGGAATGGATTAAACACCAGAACGAGGTTGAGACAGGAGCGTGGGTCCTAGAAACAGAGGGGCCATACAAGGAGAAGAAAACAAACGAACGTCATCGTGTTGCCTACGAGAAGAGATCGGCTCCGCACGTAGGGTAAGACGTCAGTCGCAGGCGAGGATACTCAAATGTGGAAAGGAGGGTTGTTTCATCAGGGCTGAAGAGGGGTTGACGGATCTGGAACAGGGGACCGCAGACAGAATAAGGGGAGGGGGGAATGAGTATGGAGGGGGGATGGGAGAGGGGATGGATTGAGGGTTGCTGATCGTACGCTGAGGTTATTGGAGCAGAGACAAAAGAAGAGGGTTTGGCGAAGAGAATATCTCAAACGGGAGGTTTTCGGAAAGAAACGGAGTCGGGAAGCTTAACTATTTTCTTTGATTTTTCGGAGGCTTTTGGTTCCAACCCACTCAGGGCGTGCAATAACCACTTTCACCCTTTTCTGCTATTTTTCGCACTGTTCCGTCATTAGCGCCATTGTCACTATGTGGCAGAGGTGATGACCATAAAAAGTTGACGAGCGCATATCGAGTAGCGTGGGAAAAAGAGTTCTCTTTGAGCAAATTCGGGTCAAGAACGAAGGGGACTGTCCTGTGTCATTCCTGCTTAAAATAGTACTGAACGCCATTATCGATGTGCTGATACTCGTGTTTAGGGAAGCAAGGGTCGAACGACATACGCTGTCGATGGATGTTGGCGTTGGCAAATTTAATCAGGCGTGTATCACAACGCATATTATTATTGAACAAGGCATTAATTACAAAATCCGAAAACAGCTAAACAAATTATATCAATGGCTCTGGAAAAGCTATATGTAATGGGATCCCTCGCGAAATGTCAATACTATTCAGTTATGACATCCGGACATATTTACATAATTTACTCAGAGTAGACAAGAATTGGAAAATGCAAATATGGCTAGTTGTATCCAATACCATTCTTGATAAAACACACTCGATTAGTATTAATGGTGCGTATCAACCTGTGATTAACATTAAATTTTGATAGTTGAAAATTACACGGAATTGTTTACGGAAAGTACGCTGTTTTGCCTTATTCCATATCGTCATGTACCAATCCATGAACATCAAATTGTATGGTTGGTTCACTTTTAATACTTGATCTAAACCAACATTCATGTTCCAATCAGTCACAACAATCGAACAATTACTTCAGTACCTATGTAAAACATATATTTTTCACTTACCCGGCATGGTCCTATCACAATTTCAATGTAACACTTAACGGCACATTACTTTACACTACATTACGCTACTCACAGTTTCCTTATCCGAAAGAAAGTTTATCTTCAATTAGTTGTGTATTCTTCACTTCAGTGAACTATTACAATTCAATAACATTATTCTCGTGTTCTCGAAATATATAAGGATTGGAACCGCACTACTTGACGTCGCGTCCGAATGTTGACAATCGAAAAGAGCGGGTAATAGTTTGAAGGGTGCATAATGGGGAATCGGAACACGGCATTTGGTTTCATTGGATCCGACAGGGAACCATGGGAACGGGGAAACTCGCCCAGAGGGTACGGTAGGGACCAACTGGAATCAATCACGCATAGACTTCTGGGAATAGGTGATAGACTCTTGGCAACTGATTCTGCAACGGAGAATAAAAACCATTGTTTGATGAGATACCAAGCTCCATTTTGATACATAAGTAGGTATTTCCGACCTTTTTCTAAGCATTTCAGAGCTTAAAGCAACGGCGGTCGTCGAGTATGACACCGAGGAATGTGGTTGCCGTTTAGATGGGAATACATTCACTGTTTGGTGGCTGGGTCAAAATTTACAGGTGTATAGATTTTCTTCATAATTGCAATATTTGTTCCTTTAATTATGCCCTAAAATTCTACGACAAAATTTTTTGGGGTTTTCAGTGTAGTTTTTGAGATATTTAAGGTTTTTTTAACATGGGGCCTTATGGCGCACCCCGCTTCGTAAGGGTCAATTATGTATTATTTACGTTCCTACCATACAGATTTTCTCCAAAAACTGAAATGATGAGGACATAAGCCAACAATTTTTATTCTGAGAAAATCAACCAGTGTTATCGACTTATTTCCTCCGTATATAGGAAAGAAATAAAATATTCCTTAAATTTTCAAGTATCGCGCGCGAAGTTTTGAGGTGCATTTGGCAACGTGGAATCAGACGAGGGAAAGCGAACGCGCGAGAAACCACAACAAATCACACCACTAGGTCCAAGAATATTAGAATGTGGTCCCCTTGACAGAGTTCTAGACATAGATTAAAGAAGAAAGAAAAATTCTCTTCTTTAATCTATGGTCCTTGAGAATAGACGAATACGACACCTACCGTTACGACCGTTGAAACACAGAAACAATTGCCTACACAACAGCAGTGCCGAATTTCAGAATGTGCGTTGTTGCCGAGTAAAAAAGAGATTAAATAAATGGTTTAAATAAATGCTATAAATTTTTAAGCGTTTAGTCACAATTATTTCGTCACTACAAAGTATGCGGATACCCATAGCACCAAGTTACATACTTTTACAATCCATACATTAAAACCAACATCTCCAAGGTCAAAGAATATGTACAGAGTGACAACGTTCAGGTTGCCAGAAACCGAATCAAGTCAAGTTTTATGTTATGTTTCATGTCAATAATTAAATTAAAAAGGACAATGTTTCAATATGACTTGAGAATTTGAAGCATCCGGTTAAAATGTCGTGTAATTTAATCACCTCCAAGTAATTTTTTAGTGCCATTGAAATTATATGAGCACTAGTTCTCAACGACTCACGATTACCGAACCAGCCACCTTAAGAGGAAAGGAGGCAATTTTATGCTTCTGGAAATTATTGAAACACTGTCCGTATTCACAGAAACTTCTTTAATCAGTGATTAGGGGTTAGGTTTTCGCGGCATTGCAGATTCGTGAATCTCTTCATTCTACGGGTTTCGTCGCATCGTTTATCTGAGGTGACAACAGATTCGCCGGGATTTCACCGGACATCTTCAGGTACAAGTGCATATCTTAAAGAGGTTGGCTCGCGACTGCTTGAGTCAAGTTGTCTGAGGAATCTAATTAATTTAAGTACGAGTATATGCTTGCTTACTTCACAAAGTTCACGAGTATATCCTTACTTCACAAAGACAATTACCTAAGCTAATGAAAGTCATAAGTATCACAAGAAATACGATGGAAAGTCGAAGAATGTATTTTTATGATAATTTTAATCAGCTCGACGATGGAGTCAATTCAGCATTTACGTTACAGAAATAAATGCATGCACTCAATGAATTAACTAATGTATAACACCAGAATATTACTATGAAACGTTATGTTATAATATTTCTTGAAATATTCTTTAAAATCTCATTAGTAATGATATTATTTACACGCCAACCATTTTGGCTACAACGACCGCAGCGCCACTTGAAGTCAACTAACGCATTTCGTCTGCTATAAGCGCATAAATTGGTGGATTTAGCGAAAAATACAGTAGGTTGATACTTTTTTTTCGTGTCATTTTATTCCCCGTGAAATTACGCATAAAGTATCAATTTTTTGCAAAAATGACATGCCACTATGGTATTTTTAAACGTTATATTCCCACGTGATGGCCATTCTCGCCGTTAATCGTATGTAATTTCAAATTCAATTCGTGCAAAAAGGAGTATGGGTTGTTATAATTATCTTAACTTTATTAGATAGTGAAACTTTATTTAATTAAGAGCTGAAAATATAAAAAGGACACGACTTTTATTTTCCGGATCAACCTCCTCAAGCGGCACATGAAGCAGGAACACAAGATCGGGAACCGTGGACCGTACCGGAGAGCGCCTACCACACGTAGCTTGAATGCACATACCTACGATGAGGGCGTGACGTATGAATGTTTGCGTCGGAACGTATTTGCGTGAATGAGAAGCTTAAGGTTGAATTTCCGGTCATTGCGTTTACATCGCTCTCTTAAGTCTGTCGTTGGTCTCTTTCCGGATCACTCCCTTTCCCAGGGGCGTGTCTTCCCTGTGACCTTATCGACTCTCTTATTAGTCTACAATGAATTCAGCCGTTTCCTCGCTGTTTCCATCAAATTTAACTCCATGTCCACTGCTAGCGAGCTCCATCGCTGCTGACAGGCTGAACACCTTGTTCTTGGCAACACTCTCTTGCCAGGCGGACCTTCGCGGAACAGCATGTCATGCTACATGGCAGTTAGAATTAAATTTTAAAAAATGTCTAGTAATGAATTTTTGGAAAAAGAATAGCTCTCCTCCTAGCACTTACAAAATAAGTAACAATGAATTAACAAACGTGGAATCCATTAAATATCTTGGAATAAGACTGACAAGTGATCTTTCCTGGGGTAAACATATACGTGAAATAATGGGTCAAGCGAATCGTAAACTGGGATTCATAAAAGAGTGCTGGGTAAATGTGACGATCATGTACGAGAAATCAGCTACTTTTCCCTTGTTAGACCTCATTTGGAATATGCTGCCAGTGTATTATGGGATCCCTACGAAATCGGTCTAAGTAATGAACTTGAACGTGTGCAGCGAAGATCGGCAAGATTTGCAGAGGGACGATACGATAATCATATTAACGTAACCAGTCTATTAAATGAATTAGAATGGGTATCATTGTCAGATCGCACGTTGAAATTCAGACTTATTCTCTCAAACAAATTCCAAGACCATATTTTCAGTGATGATGTTACAAATATTTTGCGGACCCCAATTTACTATGGTAGACTGGACCATAATTACGAAATTAGAGAAAATGATTGCCGAACTGACAGATTCAAAATGTCCTTTTTTCCACGTACAATTAGGGATATGAATGACGGTAAATATATCCAGTACGAGTGTAGCAATGGATAACATTGGTAGCTGCATGTTGGTATAAGGACTTGAAGCTAACCCAACTAACGGCATGTTATTGCATGTATGCTTTGCATTTCTATCTTTTTTAAATAGTGAAGTTTAGAACAGTATATCAATATTAATCCTTTTTTATGCATGATGTGTAGTGCATGTTTGGTGAGAATTCACCCCCTGCCACACACCCTTATGGTGGCTTGTAGGATATTATAGATGTCTCTCACCAACGCAGGTTTTGCCGCATGAACAAGGTACATACTTTCGTGGAGACCTTGTGGAATTCTGTCTTCGGGCCTCGGCAGTGTTTTGCTTATTTCCGTCACGCGACTGACTTTCGTGACAGTGACTCGACAGTGCCATCCCTGGGCGAGGTATAAAGGGTTTCCGGTCGCAGACGGGATGATCGGGACTTGGCGGCCGGAGACTTTCTCTCCTCTCACGAGTGACTGGCACGAGACACGCCCCCATCGCACCCTCTGGTCGAACGGCAAATCGCCCGCTGCCTCACCTGGCCGCATCAGCGAATTAGTTGTCAGGAGGAGTGTTCTGACCTCAAGCGGGGTGAGATGAGCATTGCCGTCAGGCCACACGACACTCAACTGAAGTTAGGGCCCCATTTCCAGCCCTACTTCTCATTCGCCGAGGACTCAGGGCTGCTGACGCCAGATGAAGAAGGCTGTCCTCATCACTGCATCCTCACAAGTAGCCACGGAAACGCAAGTGGAGCATCACGTGTTCACGAGGAATGCTAATCACGTCCAGAGAGTGACTGCGTGACCGGACCGCTGCTGGCTTTACCCAAATTCAGGAACAGTTTCAATATTTATTATTATCATCAGCGTGCTACTACTGCAGAAAATGGACATTTGAACTCATATCCCAACCCCTATCTTTCGTATGATGTCACCTTCACCCCTGCACGAGTATAGGCTGTGCATTATATTTTGGTAGTGACGTCATGACGCTGAGTTGCCAGATTGCTTTGGATGCCCTCTTCTTCGTTTTCTCTCGCACACTTTGGAGAACAATTGACTGATGTTTTCCGGTGAATAATCTAATTTTCATTAATTAAATATCCTACCTGCATATTTTTTTGGAGGTGAAGTTATTTTCCTTTAGTTTCCCGTGAATTCTTATTCAGGAATTCAAGGCGTCCTCAATCGCCCATTTATTGAAGCGCTTTCGCCAGGAATTGTACAAGTGACTGCTCATGGGATATCGGAGTGAACATACTTCGCTAAAAATTTCAATTTCTGTGAATCAAGCGAAAAAGTTCATGCAATAATGTTCTTATGGTTGGCTGAGTTATACCGAGGTACACTACGAGGTGTACTACTTTGCAATCTCGGCAATGTCGTCGACGGCGAAATCCGTACCAAAATGGCCAAATGTGAACTCTATAGTTCTATAGAGCTATAAGAGACAAGACTTTTGACTGAAACGAATATAAAATGCGCTGGAAGGAATACTTGGAGCAAATATACAACGGATGCAGATGTAATGTGCAAAAATAATCGAAGAATAAAATGAATTCAAGGCGGAGACCCAATCTATAGATAAGAATTAGACAAGGGACCACCGTACAAATGAGGCTTCTGGAATTTATTACGACCCAGCAGAGTTAATTACAACGTAGCAAAAAGGCATTAACCATCTACTCAACAGTAGAGATAACCACAGACTTCTAGAGGAACGTCATCAATCCTATTTCCAACAAGAAGAGGGCAGAGAACTGTGAACATTTTAGAACCATAAGCGTGACGACACATGCATCGAAGAAATTGATAAGGAGAAGAATAGAACGAAAAGCTGGATGAGAAGTAATTCGGGTTCAGAAAAAGCTAGGGTAAAAGAGAAGCGATATTGGCCCTCAGGATGCTTACAGAGAGAAGAATCTATCGACATTCAAAGCGTTTGTGGATTTAGAGAAGGCTTTTGACAACGAGGATTGAAATTCAATGCTGAGTATTCTAAACGTAATTGTAGTGTCATGTAAGAGCAGATGATGCAGTGTCATGTAAGAACTGATGAAGACCCAGTCTGAGCTATGACCCCTTGTGCGCCTCTGGCAGCTCACGACAATATGAACACTTAAGATGGTAGGTACTTCATTCATGCAATCATCACGTTTTTATATCTCTCAATTAAAAACCGTACACATATGTGGACTACAAACATTTCAGTAATAATAATAATTTTTTTCAATATATAATTCCAGTAGTAGGTACCATATGGGATCAAAAGAGTTGAGAAAATTTTTTTCACGGGCCAGGTATTTTTCAGGACCGAAGAAGATATATAAAATCAAAAAAACGTACGCCTATAATATCAGGAAAAAGTAATCGTATGCCGTCTGGAAAAATGCTACAAAAGGCTCGAGTGTGAAATTCAGACTACTATGACTTTAAATCGTAGAAATACTTGATCTTTACAGCACCCAATTAAAAAATCCACGCGAGTGCGCTCAGTCAATGGGACGCCATCCGTCGCTCCCGATGCTCTCTTCAGACAAGGGAGGATTCTGACGAGAAGTGCGAATAGACAGGAGAAGGCCTGCCCGGTGCAATGGCAGCGGGTGTGGCCAGCGAGCTGAACTGCTGGCCCGGGCGGTCAGCCCGGCCCTCTTCGGCCCTACACGACGGACCCCCGAAACAGAGAATCTCCAGGAGCACACCTTGCTTCGGACACTGCATCACAGCTGTCGAACGAAAGCACGAAGGACGACGACGAGATTTAGGCCCAGACAAGATTGCTCCGAACGAGAGTTGAACCGGGCACGAGAGTGAAGCGAAGGAGCCAGTTCAAAAGGGAGAAGTCGCTGAATGCGGAGCTGTGGAATGAGAGACTTACACTTTCCAACGGAATTCATTTCTCACGACTTTGGTTTGGTGATTAAAAAACCGAAGAAATACCCTCAGGCGTAACTTTGTGGAATTGAATCATCATGAAAATAAAAATGACTTGGTATATTCCACACTTTTATTAACAAGACCGACCGCGGTTTCGACGGCTGTAGCGTCATTATCAAGGCGACATATTGTGTACCCTATATGTTGCCCTGTGGTACACTATGTGTTGCCTTGATAATGACGCTCTAGCCGTCGAAACCGCGGTCGGTCTTGTTAATAAAAGTGTGGAATATACCAAGTCATTTTTATTTTCATGGTCATTAAAAAACACAATCCATAGGAAAGACAGGAAATCATGAGCATATGTGTTGGAAGTTAGTTGGAGGGTAGGATTGGCCGTGACATCCCTCCTGTTAAGGTGTGGCCGGGCTGGGACCGAGAAAGGAGAGGCATGTAGGTTGACGGAATTTACGACTGCGCCCCCGAGAATCTCCAGGGTCCGCGCAGGCCACTTTACTTCGACTTACAACATTGAGGGGCGTTAATCACCCCAGATAAGATTTGGCACGGCATTTCGCAATAGCCATTTCTACTAAGAAACGTTTCTAATCTCATAATAATGCGTTTACACTGTGTCTTTAGGAGAATGGGGGCGTTTACTCGGAACCGAAATAGCAATTTTTTGCACGAAATCGTTAGATGGAAACGAAAACAGAATTTTAGAGAATAAATTAATCTTATAACCACGACTATTCACTCGTAAATAAAAAATTAAAACAAGCAAAAGGTGACACCCACCGAAAAAGCTGCTGTGATAACATTGACGTCATTTTCCTCCCGTCCTTGACTGCTTTTAGGGGAAGGGAGTGGAGGGGGATTCTCAGAAGGTCTGCTCGCACAGATCCTGTCGCAATCGCTTCTATTGGCAGAGTCAGCTGTGCCCCCCCCCCCCCCATTGCGTTTAGGCTAAGTAGCTTCGCGGGCTCAGTTGTGATTGGACGAAGTCGATATACGTCAGAGGTTGCACCACGCCCACTTTTCGAAAGGGCTAAAAACAGCAGTTTTTCGCCGCTTATAACTCGAGAAATAATTGACGTATCAAGAAACGGAAAAATACGGGTCTTTTTATTTTACAAACTCTATCATATTCGACAATAAAAAATATGGAAAACGACCCTATTCTCACAAACTGATCCTTTTGAAAACATAATTCATAATAAATGGGAATCGCAGAAATAAGATTGATTGCCAAAATTGATTGCACATCATAAATAACCAAATGAAGGTTATTCGTTTCGCCAGAAAAATACTTTTCAGATGGAAGAGATGACGCCACGTCACAATCCGCCTGGTTTTGGCAGAAGACCTGAGAGAGAATATGTCAACAAACACAAGTCTCCCACGGCTATAGCCTCGGTTTATATTAATTGCACCATACAAATTCAGTTACACCGCGTCCGTCTCAGATGCTGCGGAGCCATCAGTTTCACTCTATTCCTGTTTGCCGGCTGCTGTCAAAGCGCTGTCAATCAGCAATGAATTCGATGTGTCGCCGCTACGATGTCAAAGCATGAGTCAACGCCTTTGGCCGCATCGAGTTTAACTTTGTCAGACGAGCACGCAGTCAACAGGTATATGACATTGATAATCCAAAGCACTTCAATTCCCTCAAAAGTGAATTTCGAGTGTGTGGAGCAGTGGAATATCTCCGCGCGTGAATACTTAGGGCCGAACTCAGAATATCAGTCTCGCTTCCACCACTTACGCCCTGACATCTCGACAGGAAATGTCTGATGGTGTGCAGGTTCACTCTACGCAGTCGGTGTCACTTCTTATCACCACGCTTAGGGATTGCAATCCTGGGATCCCGGAAGAAATGACAATCCCGAAATCCCGGGATTCGTGTACACTGAATTGACGTATGTATGTACATCTTTTTGCTAACAGGCGGCTCTGGCAAGTAAGCTCTCTTGGACATGAAATGCAACATGTTAAACGTTCGAGTTCATTGGGTAATACATTTTATTGGAATGAGTTATTTGTCATCATTTGTAATAGGTACATAAGAAAAACGGAAATGAGTTTTAACTATTTTTTATTTATCGTTATAGCGACACGTAAGCTACGGTAACGTATCTTAGAATTTGTTGTTTTATTAAGAAATTGAGAGGCATGCTCCAATATTTATTGAGAGCACAAAATCGCTATCAGAAATTTGTTGATTAGCAGAAAGTAATACGTTAGCCAGTAATAGTGATGCGTTGTAAGCGTATAAGTGTAAATGATGAATGTCTTACAAATAATATCAGATGTAAAGAACGTGAAGGCTCACTCTGGCCTCGAGAAATGACGATAGATTTTTTCGAACCTATTCCGACAACTCCATAATTGCAGCTCTGGCTAGAATGCCAGCTCATGATGTCTTACAATGCAGCGTTTTCTGTACGTCTGCCGATTTACGTGATGCTGTGAAATGTCAGGGTTTTTTAAATATCCCCAAATATACTAATACTGCAAGTCTTGGTATTATCTTACGCTGCGCGTGCTAAAGACATAGTGAATGCCAGTATTGAAAAAGATGGGACTATATTCCAGAAAATTTTGACTAACTTTCGATGAATGAACTTCGCTATGCAACAGAAGATACATTAATATTAACGCTCCCTCCTCTGAAAGAGAGTCAAAGGTCTGGGACTTTGGTTTTATAAGAATTAATGGAAATATGCCCAAAGAGGTACGTATTGAACCTATAAAAAAGAAATTGATAAAGTATGAAATTTATTTAGAAAAAGACATTTTCACAATCACCACAAACGGTGCAAGTGTTGACAAATGACAAAGGTTGGTAGGTTAATACCTGCAAAACGTGAACTTTGTTTTGCTCATGGTATCCACCTTGCAGTAATTAATGTTTTGTACAAATCTGAGGGTAGAGTAATAAAGAATAAATCTGAAGTAGAAGAAGTAGCACCTGAAGAAAGCGAATTCAGTGGTGAAGAAATTCGAAGTTCACGAATCGGCCATGGAAACTGTGGGTCCGGGTTCGAGTCCCGGTCAAGACGAATGATTTTTCTCTGTGGAATGTCTTGCTACGGCGATGAAGACTTTCCTTAGAGTGATCAAACAGATGGGGATGATACATTTGAAGATGGAGGCGCAATGTGGACAATGGGAAAAGTGTAAACAAAAGGTGTAAACAATGAGAAGAAAACATTAAGATTTTGATTCAAAAAATAAGGAAAACTGTTCTTCTCTTCAGAGAACCACCCTCAAGAAAACAGATTCCTTCAAAAATATGCGACTGAAAAATTTAGTGAGGAAAAAGCTCTTGTTATTGAAGTAAAAACTCCATGGAATACTTCAGTTGACATGATCGACGTTTCCTAATGCTAAAGACTTGCCTAATGAAGGCCCTAGTTGATCTAAATTCCAAAATGAGTGTGAATATGAACTTCCTCCTTCTATTTCTGTAACACTGCAGCCAGTGAAAATAACTGTGGAGGGATGTATTTGCCGAAGGGATGCAAATCTTTTGAAGTGTGAGGCTGAGTTGGAAATCTTGATGCGGAAACTAAATGATGCGAATACAGAGTTGGGGAAACATATGAAGAATGCCTTGCAGAATCAAATAGTGAAGCGACGAACTGATTGAGAAGGAGTTTTGCGGTATCTGCAATACGGTTCACGGGCAAGTGATCATGATTTGGGGAATTCATTTTCCATGCCAACACTAGCCAACCCAGCAAAAACGTCAACGAGAACTATCTTGGATTTCGTAATAATGATGCCACTAAAATATTTGAATCATCGGTTGAGTATGTAAGAAGAACGAGCTTCTTTAGCATCAAAAAGCCGATATATTGATGACTAGCATAGCTGAGAGAGAGTTAGTTGCTAAATGTTCAGAGTTCTCTACATCTACATAATACCCTGCAAGCCACCATAAAGGTGTGTGGCAGGGGAAACTATGTTCGGATGAGCTAAAGAAGGAACTTGATTCCATCATTACGAAAAGTTTGATTCCTCCGAAAAACATATCCTCCTAGCTGCGGTTCAAATGGCCTAGAATTATCAATAATTCAACAGCTAGAGAATTTCCCTGAAAGTGGACGGAGAGGAGAAAATCTGCAAACTACTTACGAGCGCTTAATAGGTATTGCTCTCACTAGTGTTGAGTCAAAAAGGTATTTTTCATCAGCGGGTATGGTTTGCAACATAAGATAGGTCAAGAATGAGCGACAAGACATTAGACACGCTTTGTTTTTTTAAGGGTATATAAAGTTGTATCTTTTCAGTGAGGATAACCTATTTTTAGAGTATTAATAGAAAGATATTGCAATTTTACACAAGTAATAATTTATTTTAAATGTTTAGTTCTGGATAATTGCAATATCTTTCAACAAATATGGAACGTTTCCACCACATCAGACCTGAATCTGGTTTGTCTATTTTTAGACTTTGTTTGATTTTTAAAATTCTACAATTTATTTCAATTTAAGAGTAATTGCTATTGCTATTGGTGCTTTATTTTTATTTATCTCCCGAATAAAAATGCATTGTTTTATGTTTTAACAACACAAATTCTTCCTTGCGGGACATTCCCAATTTTTACACCAAAGATAAAACAACAAAAAACAAACAAAATAAGAGAACGCGCAACCCGGGTTTCAGTGCTTCAGCATCATCGTCAGTGAAGAGTTTCGAAACTTTGTATGGTGTTGTTTTACAATAGTTTTAACTTTGTTATCAAATGATGTTGCTTAAAATTTGTGTAATTTTAATATTGACTCCGTATGTGATATTTTGTTCCTCTTTTACTTTAATTCAATACGTGAATGTGATATTTTAGTTTAATCCCCGAGATCGAGGAAATCACAATCCCGGGATCGAGGAAATCTCTCCGGGATTGCAATCCTTAAAGCACGCTGTATGCCGCCGCGAAGCACACCGAGGTTAACCTGCGTTCTCTTTTGAACTCGCAATAGAGAGACTGTAAGACGTAATCAGTAGAAGACAGACTTGAGATCTCCGTATTCGGCCCTCAGCAACATTATCCACCGGGCGAAGCCGGGGGCGATCGACGAGAAAGACTATCTCTGCTTGAGGTCCTGATTCCACATTTTTCCCGAATCTACACGGAGGAAAAGAAGATATTTACTCGGTTTTCGCATTGCTTTGAGATTTACTACTTGAGGACGAATTTTCTGAAGTATAGTGAAGTATATCTAGCTCCTTTCTGTACAGAACATAGGCTACAGCTACTTCAGAATCAGACATTTCACTAACTCTTCTCCACTAACTAAATCATTTGCATATAATCTAATTGAAATATAAGACAAAGAGGTTGAGAGCGGGTCAACCTACGGCTACTGACCTTCATCGTCATAAAACATAAGAAATACTGATTTCTGTCTAGCTAGTCGTAATTCCTCAACAGCTCTCCTTACCTACGGACGTTTCTATCTCTTCAGTCTACTCCTAGATTCCTCTGCGTATCTATTGACTTATCCCAATCTATTTTAGCTGACAAAACAAACAAAAACATCCCGATTGTGCTCAATACTTCTCTCTTACTCTGCGCCAACGTCCTAATTAATCATATTGCGTAAGGGGTTGATTTAATAATAGATAATAATTTTTCTACCGGTGAAGGTCTAAACGGACACTGGATTCTTCCAGCGACCCCAAGAGGCCCTCTCAGCCCTCGCATCTCCACACTACCTGTTCTTCTCCCCCTCTTCCCCCCCCCCCCACCCGGCATCCTTCCCCCAATCAGTTCTTCCAAAACGCCATCCCCTTTTAATACCTTCTCCATCCACACCCCCTAATTTCATCCATCAAATTTCTTTCCTCTCCTACCAACTTCATCGTTCGTCCTCCTTTCGACCCACTTTACTTTCTCCATCCTTCTCCACACCCACATCTCAAGTACCCCAAGTCTATCTTCATTTTCTTTCTTCCCCATTTTTTCGAAAATTCAACGAGCACGAACTTGCCGTTCAGTTCTTAAGGAGTTACCCACGGACAATGCACAAGAGCAGAATTTCTACTTGGATTTCTAGAGGCTCTCAAGGAACAAGACTTTATCCTATTCCTCCTCCTATAGTTCACTCTCGTTTCTCGTTTAAAGCCTCAAGAAATGCACCGGGGAAGAGGTCGTCTTGGGAGCTCAAAAGGGCTGAAAGCACTCTTATTCCACCTCACCGCCCAACAGGGCAGTTTCTTATTACTTGTTTTTAAACGTCTTGATCGAAAGATTATAGCCTCTGGAGTGCACATTCTAAGCCGTTCAATTTTGAAATGACGCTGGGTGTTTATTTGGGAATTCCTGGAATGGAATACGATGGTTCTCCGTCTAACCTCGGCCCCCAACCGTCACTTGTGTTGCTTAAACCACGCGTTCGTCGCGACCATTGTCTCATTCTTCCGGCAATCCGTGCCTCGTCCAATTCCCAAATGCATCGCCGTCTTCACCACTGCCTCCCCCCCCCTTCAACCACTTCACCTGGCTGCTCTTCATAACCTTCTCCACTTGTCTCCACCACACCATTACTTTGGTTGGATCCGCGCTCACCTTCTCCGCCAATCGCGAGTGCTTTTCAAGTGTTCCTCCACTCATTCCCATCGTATGTACACGTATGTACACACACAAACATAGCCGTTGATTATCATTATCATACACCAACACTTTTTGTTAATCTACACTAATTCAGCCAATTTCAGGGTTACTGTTATTTGAACGACTTTCCTATTGACTTTAAACCAATCAATCATCAACAGATGACTTGTTTCAACGTTTATGTTTATTTTCGATGCTCTAAATAGTTGTACTATTGAGGAACTATTGGCACGTATGATTTCCCAAAGAGGGAACATGATCATTATCATTCGTTTAGAAAAACATTGTTTCACTGGAAACGCACAAGGCATTTCTTAAAAAAAAATATTTTTTTCTACGGGAGATGAGAGGGCCTAAGGAAACGAAATTTGTTTTGTTGAGGAGATGTGCCAGGCACTGGGTTGATAACTGTTCGTAATGGGCGCTCTCTAGGCAGTTGTCTCTGTAATTACGCCGTGAGCCATGTCAATCGGCACACTTCGGAAAGGTGACACGCACGGACGTCTGTGGAGTCGTTGGACGGAGGCAAAAGGCGGGATGAAGTAAAAAATGCATGTTTTTGCATGTTTGATTTGCTATTTTTTTAAATAGTGAAGTTTAGAACAGTATATAAATACTAATCCTTTTTTATGCATGATATGTAGGGCATGTTTGGTGAGAATTCACCCCCTGCCACACACCTTTATGGTGGCTTGCAGGGTATTATGTAGACGGGATTTTCCAGAGACACACACACTTTGGTTGATCCCATTTCACTACCGCGTTGCAACGCCGACAACCGACGGTGCAGTTTGGCTCAAAACAGGAAGAATCGTGGCACGCTGCCACTTCGCGCCATTCTTTGCCCTTGGACCACATCGCCATCGAGTCCATCACTCAACCACTCGCACTTCCCTCTAGCCTTTGGCCGAGGCAATTGCCGTCAGAATAATGAAGGCTGCTCCTTTAAAAATACTGAAAGCCTTCGAGACATTTGCTTGAATACTCAGTTTTAAGCGTCGCCAGCGTCACAATCAACGTCACACTCACCAATGTGACTCAGGACGTCACAAAAGCGTAACTGCCCGACAATCACCCAACGTCCACACTAGCTGTAGCTGTGAAACATGAACCAGTGCAGCCACGTCTGAATCAAGAAAAAATACCATAGCAACTGAAGATTTTCGCACGGTCTTTCTTCATTACTAGAAATCCTATTTAAAAGCTTGGTTTAGTAGTTACAGGATTGATATTATTCACCATCATGCCGTTGAAAATTATGTCGTTCTCAAGATGGACCTCGCCAAATATGTAGTTGAAATTTGCAGAGATTTGAGAATCATCATAACTGCACGGTAGGAAGCGTCCTTCGAAAATGATATCATGGAACTTTCCCATTCAATTTTGAGGGATATTTTAGCGGAAAAGTACAAAATAGTGACACTTAATGGATACCCACGACTTCCACAAGATGTGATTATCCATATTAGCAGGAAGAAAGTTGGGTAACCTATCAGAGGTTTCCAATTTGAAACCTGAGAGGTCTCTGGACAAGTATGGCCGGGTGAATCCCCTGGCTACCAATCTCTCTCTCTCTCTCTCTCCCCGGGACTATTGGGCGAAACATGGCTCCCCCTCAACTTTAATGCGCAGATTTCACACATGGTGCCGTAGGTGGGCCTAAAAACAATGGTGGTCCAGACAGACCAACGGTCGGAACATTGGCGTTGGTGGATTGCACACTGAATTAACCGGTAGTCAAGACACCCATCTCTTTCAGATAGAGTTAATTAATAGAGACCAACACCGCATTAGCAGACAAAACACAGATGTAGGAGAAATAGACTCAAATATTACTTAGTATTTCCGAAGTGTTTTACCGAAAACAGAAAGGACAGAGTAAGCAGAAACGGAGGAGTATTTATAGCTGTGAAGGACCCGTATGCCAGTAGAAGAGAACTTATTTCAGAGCGAAATGTAGAAAGTATTTGGTGTTCCGTTAAAAGTAAAAGTAGTAACGCAAAAAAGATATATGTAGGTGCATATTACAGGCCACCGGATGCAGACGTCAATTCTACAATGGAACTAGAGTCACAGATAGGTGCATTACTTTCTCGGAACAATGATAGGGGAATAATAGTAGGCGGAGACTTCAATCTCCCTTCGATAGACTGGAATACGTGTAGTTTCATTGCAGGAGGTAAGGATAAGGAACTCAGCGAATCACTATTGAGCACCTTTACGTCACATTGTTTACAACAGCTAGTAACAGAACCGACCAGGGGAAACAACATTCTAGACTTATTAGCAACAAATATACCTGAAAGAGTTCTAAATACAGTTACAGATATTAGTGATCATAAAATAGTGCATGCGAAATTTATTGTATGCTTTGAATCACATTATAAACAAAGGAGGAGGGTATACTTATTTGGCAAGGCTAATTACGATGGTACGAAAGAGGAATCGTTTAATGTATTTAGCGAACAAAGCAAATAATTAAATACAAAGGATTCGTTTAGAGAATTTCTTAAGGTCACCCGTTAAGCAGTTAACAAATACATAACAAGTAAATTGATACGTGATAATACAGAGCTACGGCGGAATAACGCGGAGGTTAGGAAATCACTAAAGCGAAAAAGGGTATGCCACGCTAAGATGAAAAATGCAGGACAGGGTCTATCGGTAGAGGACAAAGATGAGCTGGTTCAAAACTATAAAAAATCAACAGCATTAGCAAGGAAATCATGTAGGCAAGCGTTATCGCATTTCAAGAGCAAGATGTTAAGAGAATATTTAGATAGCAATCCTAAAGCGTTTTGGTAATATGTGAGAGAGCTTCAGGGAAATAGGTCCAAGGTGGACACACTTAAAAACGATGAAGTAATTAGAGTAACCAGCAGTGTAGATAAAGCCAATTCTTTAAATACCTTCTTCCATAGCGTATTCAACTCATCGTCACACAACGCAGTGGAACCACCGCCTAATACACACAGTGAGCAAATGCCCGAAATAATAATTTCATGTCGCGGAATAGAGCAGCAGTTAAAAAGCATTAGTAAAAACAAATCACCAGGTCCCGATCAAATTCCTTCCAGAGTATAGAAAGCATTAGCTTTTGAAATAGCCCAATATCTAGAAATAATATTCAATAAAACACTAAAGAATCACACATTACCCAAGGATTGGAAAGTAGCTAACATTACATCTATTTTTAAAAGCGGTATAGGGAAGAACCTAGTAACTACAGACCCATTTCACTCAAGTCAATCTCTTGTAAGGTATTCGAGCACATTGTAGTCAGCTCAATCATGGAACATTTGGATAGTCAGGGGTTGCTCATAAACAGCCAACATAGGTTCCGGAAAGGTAGATCTAGCGAGACGGAATTAGCTTTATTCGTACACGATATTTTAGTCCACGGCGAGAACGGTACTGAAGTTGATGCGATATTTTTAGATTTTAAAAAGACATTCGATAAAGTTCCTCATGATAAATTAATCTCGAAGTTAGAGAGTTTTGGTGTAAATAAAGTCGTTGTATGTTGGGTACAATTCTATTGTGGACGAGAGCAGAGGGTTGTCATAGATGGCATCAAGTCGGACACAATCAAAGTCACATCGGGAGTTCCCCAGGGTAGCGTAGTAGGTCCGCTTCTATTTCTTTTATGCATAAACAATTTGGGTACCGTAGTTAGTAGTAAGCTTCGACTTTTTGCAGACGATGGGGTAGTGTATAGGGGTATAACAAAAGAAGAAGACAGGAAATCCCTTAACAAGGATTTAGATGGAATTCAAGAGTGGGGCGACAAATGGCAGTTAGAGCTTAACCTTAAAAAGTGTAGCTATCAATTTTTGGAGGAGGAATAATTCGATAGAGCGATCCTAACAAATTAGTAACACGAAGATCGAAAGCGTTGAAAGGATAAGGTATTTAGGTGTAACAATCACTAAAGATTTATCGTGGGGAAGACACATAAGGGAAATATGCGGCCGAGCGAAGAGAAAGCTAGGATTTATAAAAAGAGTACTTGGGAAATGTGATGAGAAGACAAAAGAGCGATGCTACTTTTCACTAGTTAGGCCCCACCTTGAGTATGCAGCCAGTGTATGGGATCCTAATGAATTAGGTTTGATGAGAGAACTAGACAGTGTGCAGCGTAGAGCAGCTAGGTTCGTCAAAAGGTGTTACGATAGGTTGAGTAGTGTATCAGAATTAATACAAGAATTAGGGTGGGAATCATTATCAGAGCGTAGGTTAAAGTTCAGATTAAATCTATTGGAGAAATTTCAATCGGATAGCTTTACTGAAGATGTTAGGCACATATTAAAAACACCAGCGTATTATGCTAGATTCGACCAGATAAATAAGATTAGCGAGATAGATTGTCGTACAGTAAGATTCAAAATGGCATTTTTCCCCCGTACTATAAGAGAACAGAATAGGCAGCATAGGAAAGGGATAGGTAGGGGGAAATATTTTAGAGTATTCTGTAGTGCACGATGCATGTATTAAATACTATGGATACTAAAAATCTAGTTGCATTAGACCCTATAGTTGCCTGTTTGCATGTCAATAGTGCATGCTAGGTGATCTTCACACCCCCGCGGTTGCTTGCAGGGTATCGTGAACATGTAGATGTAGAAATATTCGTTATTTCCCCAAATAATTCGTAACCATGACTAGTTCAAGACTTCTCACATTATGATAATTTCACAAAACAAATTTAGCTTAATACGACAGTGAAACTGCACACATTAGATTAATATGGATTAATGACACAAAGATGAAATTAAGATGTTGGATTTTTTCCATAATTGGATTCAAGTTGTTACGATAGGTTGAGTAGTGTATCAGAATTAATACAAGAATTAGGGTGGGAATCATTATCAGAGGGTAGATTAAAGTTCAGATTAAATCTATTGGAGAAATTTCAATCGGATAGCTTTATTGAAGATGTTAGGCACATATTAAAAACACCAGCGTATTATGCTAGATTCGACCAGATAAATAAGATTAGAGAGATAGATTGTCGTACAGATAGATTCAAAATGGCATTTTTCCCCCGTACTATAAGAGAACAGAATAGGCAGCATAGGAAAGGGATAGGTAGGGGAAATATTTTAGAGTATTCTGTAGTGCATGATGCATGTATTAACCCCTCAAATACTATAGATACCAACAATCTAGTTGCATGAGACCCTTTAGTTGCTTGCTTGCATGTTAGTAGTGCATGCTTGGTGACCTTCACCCCCTGCCACACACCCTAGCGGTGGCTTGCAGGGTATCGTGTAGATGTAGATGTAGATGAGAATTATATCCGCATGAAATGCTAATGTTTAAAATTCATGTATGTGGTACTTGTTAAATGTTTCTTTGTATGTTGGATGAAAAGTTGAGCTGTTGATGAGTCACGCATGATACTCAGATATCTCTCCTTAGGTAGGCAATAGAAGTGAACTTTAGCACATGTATACGTGGGGTATGTGTGGCGAAAACTCACCCTCTGCCACACATCCTCGAGGTGGCTTGCAGTATAGCCAGTAAATATAGATAGCAGGAAGGGAGAAAAATATGAAATCTATCCATCCGGAAATCGTACAGCGAACTTGATCCCATGCATAAGTTTTTTTCGTGATTCAACTGTTGTTAATACGCAGGCAAATATTTACAACATCGAGAATACAGGCTGTGCTTCGAGTTGAATTAATAGAGCCTCAATTGTTTTCATCAATTTGAATACGGGATTCCCATGTACATCATTCTAGTGACCATTGGCATAATGACCACTACGACCTTTGACACGCCTACGTCCACCTTTCCCACACTCCTAGCTCCATCCCTGCCTCGAACGGGTCCTCCGTACCAACTGACGACGCAGAAATTGCCCCTTCCTTCAATGCCACATACACCACCCGAGGTAATGCCAATCGACAGTGGGATGTGCCAGAAAAGTAACCAGTTCCATACACCACGGGCGTCAAGCAATACCCAATTGAGCAGAATCTTCCGCAGAGTGATATCTACGCGTGGGAGGTCCAGGGAAATGGATCTTTCCGCTACTTTCTCGCGAGCAGTGCTATCCCCCGCGACTCTTGCGACATCGCATGCCCACAAACACGAGAGGCTCTGCTCTGGTCGGCGCGCCAACCGCTCGAGAGATCGGAGGCCGCCTGGAACTCACTCATTCTGGTCCGGCAGCGGGGCGGCGGCTCAAAGACGGGGCCCATCAAAAGATGGCGGGCCGTGGGCGGGGGAGGAGACTTCGACGCCCGCCCGGAGACTTCGACGGCCGAAGACAGCGCCAGCGAGCGCTCGACGAACGTGCTGCTGGGATTGCGTCACACTCCGCCACGCACTTCCTTATCGGTCGGCCATCCGAGAGGCTGCGTCAACACAAGCACAATCCGACGACCACAAGCACAAACAGGGGGGGTCTCCGAGAAGGGAGGGTTGCGGCCCGTGTTCACGGCCGCCGGCTCAGCGCGGCCCGCATTCCAGGGCCGGCCGCACAAGGGCCATCACCAGCAGCACCTTCGGGGCTCGAACAGAGGTCGGCGAGCTGGCAGATGGCGCGGCGGCGGCAATGACGCGACTGCTGCACACCTTCCACGTATCAAATGCGCAGCGCGCGGCGGCGGTGGGAAGGGGGGGGGGGGGGGAGTCACGATCCCTCCTCGGGTTGGACCAGCTCTCTCTCTCTCTCTCTCCGAGTGGGGGGAGGGGGATGGGGTGGGTCTCCTCCCCCTCTCGCGAAAGGCCGTTGCCCCCCTCCCTCCCGGTATCACACGCACGCACACACACACGCACGAAAACATGCCGGGGTGGGAATGTTCCACGATCCGATCACTGCGAGACCCGCTCCGCGAGATCCGCCGCCGCGATCCAATGAGTCATGACGAGCGACCGATCGACTGAGTTTAAAAGCACACGGACTGGAATCCACGAGAAGTGAATCGGTATTTGGCGCATTTTTAACATGTTTGCGATGAATGCCTATAAAATTATTAACACGAAGATCGAAATAGTTGATAACATGAGATATTTAGGTGTAACAATCAATAAAGATTTATCGTGGGGAAGATACATCCGGGAAATATGCGGCCAGGCGAAGAGAAAGCTAGGATTTATAAAAAGAGTACTTGGGAAATGTGATGTGAAGACAAAAGAGCGATGTTACTTTTCACTAGATAGGCCCAACCTTGAGTATGTAGCCAGTGTATGGGATCCGAATGAATTAGGTTTGATGAGAGAACTAGACAGTGTGCAGCGTAGAGCAGCTATTTTTGTTAATAGGTTACGATAAGTTGAGTAGAGTATCAGTATTAATAAAAGAATTAGGGTGAGAATCATTGTCAGAGCGTAGGTTTAAGTACAGATTAAATCGATTAGAGAAATTTAAATCGGATAGCTTTACTGAAGATGTTAGGCACATTTTTAAAAAACCAGCGTATTATGCTAGATTCGACCAGTTAAATAAGATTAGAGAGATAGATTGTCGTACAGTTAGATTCAAAATGGTATTTTTCCCCCGCACCTTAAGAGAACAGAATAGGCAGCATAGGAAAGGGATAGGTAGGGGATATATTTTAGAGTAGTCTGTAGTGCATGATGCATGTCTTAACCCCCTAAATACTATAGTTCTATTTGCATGAGACCCTATAGTTGCTTGTTTGCATGTTAGTAGAGTTGCATATCACTTGGTGATCTTCACCCCCCGCCACACACCCTCCTGGTGGCTTGCAGGGTATCGTGTACATGTAGATGAATGTGAATGTCAAGGTGGCTACATGTGACGAGTTGCTAATCGTGCATTTCGTGAAGTCAGGCGTCGAGCTTTCACGATAACGCAGGAGAATTCTGTAACCCCCCTCATTTTAAAATGTGACATGCCGCCAATTGGGCTGCATTTATGCACGTGCTAAAATATCTTTGTCCCGCATCCATGATCACATAAGACGACCATGGACGGTAACCTAAACACTTCTGGAGAGAAAAATTTTTACCGAGTTTTTGACGGTTTTTTTCAATAGAGAGCAATTAGTTAGGCTAATTTTCCCTGTTTTGTCAGGAATCGATTTCACCAAACGAATCTTTCGATGAGTCGATGAACCCAAATCGTCATTGTAGTCAGTGGCTCCTAACGTGCAAAGGACAGTCCCACGAGACGACCGCCGCTGACCCTGCTGCTGCTGCTCCGCTGGTGGATGCTCTGACCCGATGACCTCCGACGATGAACGAAAGTGCACGGACACTGCCCACGCCTCTCCCTTTCAAGCGGACGAACCAACGGAGGAACCAACTGCAGTCATCTCGGAAGGCATATATTTTGGCTTGCTCGCATTTAATGCCAAGAACAACTCAACTCCAGAGTTAGTTAAGCCCCTGGTTCTTAGACTACTGGTTCTTCTCATCTTTCCCATTTTACAATGATAAGCACTTACAGAGTTTACACATTACGTATCAAACGCAAAATGGGGGTATTTACTCGGAGCCGAAATCGAAATTTTGAACACGAAATTGTGAAATGGAAACCAAAAACGAATTTTAGTGAAAAAATTAATCTTTTAACCACAAGCATTCACTAATAAACCAAAATAAAAATTAGCAAAAGGTGACGCCCACCGAACAGGCTGCTTCGGTAACATTAACGTCATTTTCCTGCCGTCCTTGACTGCTTTTAGGGGAAGGGAAGGGACTAGAGGGGGGTTCTCGGAAGGTCTGCTTGCACAGATCCCGTCGCAACCGCTCATATTGGCCCACTTTTCCGAAAGTGTTAAAAATATCAGTTTTTCGCCGCTTATAACTTGAGAAATAATTGACGGATCAAAAAACGGAAAAATACTGGTCTTTCTATTTTACAAACTGTATCAGATCTGGCGGTAAAAAAAGCATGGTAAACGACCCCATTGCAGCAGTGAAAGTGCACTCTCGAGACCTCGTAGCGTAGTAGGTCCGCTTCTATTTCTTTTATACATAAACAATTTGGGTGCCGTAGTTACCCAGACAGCACACATTCTACAGTATACGCTGAATATACGTATAAAATTGGTATAAACCATATATACTGTAGAAGATACAAGTATACTGTGTATTGGAAATCTACGTATAAAACCTAGCAACATTGTAGCAACAATGCGTATATTTGACAGCAAATGTCCTAGCACGATGCGTATACTGTATACAGATATATCATATAAACAGTATACAAAAAATATATGAATATAGGAGACATAATGTATACTGTTTACAGAATATCTAAATACAATATTAACTGTATGTAGGCAAGTTAATTGCCAAAAAATCAATAATGCTTGGTAGGGGACCCCATGATAGGTCGAACTGTAAGAGCCAAATGAAAAGTACATCAAGCAGCACATGTTATTCAGTACGGTTCCTGCACAGATGAACATGTTCCCCTGGACTTTTACTCTGGAGAACATAATTATTTAGAATAAATAATTTTCAACCAAAATTAATTACACACACATTGTTAGTGGTTATGAGGTCAGTAAAAGAACTTTACTCAAAGACATTCATTAATCGATAGAAATTATTTATTTAATGGATCAAAATATTGAAGAAAAGATTGATTACAATAATAAAACAAGAACCAGAAAGGCTATGAAAAAAAATGCTACGAATATCGATTTATTTCAGGTTTTCATTGGAAGGGATAAAACTTAATCCTTGTGTCCAGGGCTGGCATTCTGGTTCTTTGAGCGCCGTTTGGCCTTTCCCTCATTGGTTCTGTACTTAGGGAGATGGAACCATTCTGCCATCGACCTTTTCACCGTCAACATATCTACTTCAACATTATTTGTCATTTTACACTTTTTTTTCATTGCATCTGAAAAGGTACAAGATAACTTATATGTAGATCTGGTAATAGAATGGCATATAGGTGTTATACATAGAAACATGTTAGTTCCATACACAATGATGTGAAAAATATAAGGCATAACCTTTTTGTTTCCATATAGAGCAACAAACTGCAAAATCTACAATTAGCGGACGGACAATAACTATGTAATAAAACTGTTATAAATAGTAATGACCTGCAAGGCTAAAAAATTATGTCGGTCACTAACAAATATCACTTGGCTCATGATTACATAGTAGTTACCGATCAATCCACAAGTACTTACCCAGATCCAGACATAGCCATGGATTTATTTCTTGAATGCGGTATACCACTCCAACCGCAACCGCGTCCAGCCACACCAAACGATATTATAAATTCACAAAAAAATTATTCCGGCTCGCACAAACTTCGGATTAAATAAATGACAAGACGCTAGCAACATAAACAAAAGTAGTTCGTTATTTCGTCACCTATGTGGCGCTTCGAACGACAAATTACAAATTGCGGCCATTTTAGACGACTAAATTGTCACGGTCTCTCCCTATATGTTTTTAAGCGGGAGTACAGAGTTATCAATTTTCAAACTACGAAGGGAGATCTGCGCCCGCATTTTTATCTATTTATTCATTTATTAATTGTGGTATATAATTTATGGTGATTTATTTGGTATGTAATCACCCTCTAAGGTATATAAACAATATATGTATATTTTTTGTATACCGTATCATAGCTGTACAAATTTGTAAACATGATGTATAAATCATGTATACTGTATCATAAATATACAGTATATACTATATATACACAAAATATATGTATACGCCTCAAAGTGTGCTGTCTGGGTAGTAGTAAGCTTCGACTTTTTGCAGACGATGCGGTAGTGTACAGGAGTATATCAAAAGAAGAAGACAGGAAATCGCTTAGCAAGGATTTAGATGCAATTCAAGAGTGGTGCGACAAATGGCAGTTATAAGTTAACCTTAAAAAGTGTGTAGCTATTTAATTTTTGGAGGAAGAATAATTCGATAGAGCGATCCTATAAAATTAGTAACACGAAGATCGAAAGCGCTGAAAGGATAAGGTATTTAGGTGTAACAACCACTAAAGATGTATCGTGGGGAAGACACATCCGGGAACTATCTACTATGATATCTCTATATCTCTATCCGGGAACTACTAATGCTATCAACTATAGTACTCAATTCGCTTATGTATAAAAGAAATCAAGACATGATGGAACCTTCTCGAATAATATATTCCGGAGGTAAATTGGTCCCCCATTCGGATCTCCGGGTGGGGACTGCCGGAGAAAGTACATACATCAGTCAAATGTGATAAACATTTTAGGGTAGGAACGTGAGATCGCTTCGAACTTGTGGAAGACCTGAGAACCTGGAGGTGGAAATGCGAAGAATGAAAGTCTACGTATTAGGAATCAGCGAAATGAAGTGGCCCGAAGAAGGAGACTTCTGGAGCGAAAGATACAGGATTATACGCACGGGATCTCAAAATGGTAATGCTGGGGTAGGCATAATGCTCAGGAAGAGTGCAGGACTGCGTGTGAAGAGCTTCCTGCAGTACAGTGAAAGGATAATATTGCGATACAAACCTTTAGATCCCGTAGTGGTGCAGGTTTACATGCCTACGACAGACTACGAAGCTGAAGAAGTGAAAGACGTCTAGGAAGATATCACGGAATTTATAAAGCACGTAAAAGGAGAAGAAAACCTAATAATTTTAGGGGACTGGGGCGCTGTCGTCGGCGAAGGTCAAGATGGAAGAATAACTGGGAAATACGGATTGGGAAACCGAAACAGGGGGGGGGGTGTCGTGGTGGCCTAGTGTGTACAGCACTATGCTACTGACGGGAGCACACGGGCTCAAATCCCGGACAAGAGACTTTCTAAAATCTATCCCATCCCATCTTAAATCCTCCCAATTCAATTTTCTGCGGGTCAGAAATTCGTAGGAAATCGAAGGTGGCCCAGGGAAAGGAACTGGCCCCTCAACACCCTGAATACGTGTTATTTTACACGCCAACGGCTTAGTACTGGGTGAGCTCTACTCTCACCTATCAAAGACCAAACTTCGGGTTGAATCTTTGTGTGAGTGAGTGACAGGAAGCCGCAAAAGAAGTTCTTGGAAGAAGAAAAGTTGCCAAGAAGAAGCCATGGATTACGGAGGAAGTCTTAGACATGATTGAAGAAAGAAGAAAGTACAAGAATGCGAAAACTGAAGAAGGGCAGCTTTGCTACAAAAGAATAAGGAACGAAATAGGTCGCAAAGCAAGAAAATCTAGAGAGATGTGGATGAAGAATCTAAGCGAAGATGTACAAAGCAACCTTGCACTTGAAAAGGTGGAAGCTGCTTACATGATAGTGACGAATCAATTCAAGGAACGGAGCGCAAGATGCAATGCCATAAGGGACAAGGATAGTCAAATTTTGATTGAAAACGAGGAAAAAGTGAAGAGATGGAAAAAATATCTGGAAGAGTTATCCAACGAAAAAATCTCAGCACAAAGGCTATTGAAGAGGAAAGCGAAGTGGAAAAGGATGATATGGGAGCATCAATATTAAGATCGAAATTCGACGCTGCAGCAGGGGACCTTCGGATGAATAAGGCTTGACGGTGTTCTTGCACAAATAATTAAAAAAGCAAGAGAGAAGACATTAACTCATCTTTACAAAACCATCTGCGACATGTATTCAACAGAAGAATTTCCAAGAGACTTCGAGAAAAAAATCACCATTCCTATTCCCAAGAAGAAGAAAACGGAAAAATGCTAAAATTTTAAAACTATAAGTCTGACGACACATTCAGAGTTCTGTTACCTAGGAAGCCGAGTAACCAACGATGGACGAAGCAAGAAAGAAATAGTCAGTAGAATAGCCCAGGCAAAGAGGACTTTCTATCAAAAGTAGAATCTACTTACAGCTGGAAATACAAGCGTAGAAGTAAGGAAACAGTTCATCAGAACATACATCTGCAGCATGGTTATTAACGGCAATGAGGCATTGACGATGACAGCAGCGGAAAAGGAGAAAAGGGTGGAAGCATTCGAAATATGGTGCTATCGAAGAATGATGAAGATTAAATGGATCATCCGAGTAAGTAACGAGGAAGTCCTAAGAAGAGTAGGAGAAAAGAGAAGCCTGCTGAAAACCCAGAGGAGAAGACCATAACCGGCCATATCTTGAGACATGATGGCCTGATGAAGACTATCGTCGAGAAAAAGTGAACGGGAAGATTGGAAAAGGCAGGCCTCGTATGAGATAGATGGAAGAGGTTGTGAAGGATGTAAAAGAGAAGAATTACGTCACAATGAAAAGGTTGGCTGATAGAAGAATGGAGTGGAAAGCTGCGTCAAACCAATCCTAGGAATGTTGACCAATGATGATAAAAGAAATAGAAGCGGACCTATTACGCTACCCTAGGGAACACCCGATGTGACTTTGATTCTTTCCGACATGATGCCATCAATGAGAACCCTCTGCTCACGTCCACATAAGAATTCTTTTACCCAACATACAACGTCTTTATTTATACTAAAACTCTCTAACTTCAAGATTAATTTATCATGAGGAACTTTATCGAACGTCCTTTTTAAAATCTGGAAATATGGCATCAACTTCAGCATTGTTTTCGCCGTGGACTAAAATATTGTGTAAGAATGAAGCTAATTTTGTCTCGCAAGATCTACCTTTCCGGAAGACAAAAGGAACGGCTCTCATCTACATTGCACGGATTACTTGGGAAAAGTGATGAGAAGACAAAAGATCGATGTTACTTTTCACCAGTTAGGCCCCACTAGCCTGTGTATGGGATCCGAATGAATTAGGTTTCATCAGAGAACTAGACAGTGTGCATCGTAGGGCAGCTAGGATCGTTAAAAGGTTTTACGATAGGTTGAGTACTACATCAGAATTAATACGAGAAGTAGGGTGGGAATCATTATCTGAGAGTAGGGTTAAAATACAGATTAAATTTGTTACAGAAATTTAAATCGGATAGCTTTACTAAAGATGTTGGGCACGTATTAAAAACGCCAGCGTATTCGACCAGATACATAAGATTAGAGAGATAGATGGTCGTCCTGATGTCAAAACGTCATTTTCCCCCCGTACTTTAAGGAAACAGAATAGGCAGCATAGCAAAGGGATAGGTAGAAGATATATTTTAGAGTAGTCTATAGTGCATGATAAATGTATTAACAACCAATCCCGTAATTACTATGTAGATGCGAATAACCTAGTTGATTGAGATCCTATAGTTGCTTTTTTGCATGTCTATAGTGCATGCTTGTTGATCTTCACCCCTTGCCATACACCCTGGTTGTGGCTTGCAGGGTATCGCGTAGATGGAGATGCAGAACCGTTCCTGCAGGGATCAGCTCATCGTCGAGGCCTCCAGCAACCGGATCGCTGAGCGGGTCCCTCAAAAGAGAGTGTGGGGGGGCCCCTCCTCCCCGAGGCATTTGCAGGGGGGGGGAGGGGAGGGGGGGGGGGGGGCGCATAACAGGTTCCTCCCCTCGGAGCCAATGAGACGCCTCGCAACGACAACATCCGTCCTCGCTTGCAGCGCCCGTCGGCGGCGCCGCCACGTGACTCAGGGGCCACCCGAAGGGGAATTCTCGAGGGCCCTGCAGGGTCACAACGTGGGCGCCGCGAATAACGCAGCAGCAGACAAGGTCACGCCCGTTCACGCAGGGGCCTCGCCATCACTGCAACTCGGCGGCGAACGCGCGAAACGAAGCGGCGTCCGACCCGAAATCGAACCAAATCACACATTTCCGACAATATGGTGTGCTTCAACAGAGGCCGGCCGGGCAGACAATGTCCAGAGGAGCTCTGCTACGCCCCCGGCCATTGGTCAACGCCTCTTCCCACTTCCTCGTTTCCTAGATGTGCACCGCAACGCATACAGCGCACTAAAAGCTTATCGATATTCACGGTTCTGACGTGACATCTACATCTACACGATACCCTGCAAGCCACCACGAGGGTGTGTGGCAGGGGGTGAAGATCACCAAGCATGCACCACTACCATGCAAACAAGCAACTATAGGGTCTCCTGTAACTGGATTGTTAGTATCTATAGTATTTGAGGGGTTAATACATGCATCATGCACTACAGACTACTCTAAAATATTTCCCCTACCTATCCCTTTGCAATGCTGCCTATTCTGTTCTCTTATAGTTCGGGGGAAAAATGCCATTTTGAATCTATCGATACGACAATCTATCTCTCTAATCTTATTTATCTGGTCGAATTAAGCATAATACGCTGGCGTTTTTAATACAAGCCCAACATCTTTAGTAAAGCTATCCGATTGAAATTTCTCTTATAGATTTGATCTGTACTTTAACCTACGCTCTGATAATGATTCCCACCCTAATTCTTGTATTAATTCTGAAACACTACTCAACCTATCGTAACACCTTTCGACGAACCTAGCTGCTCTACGCTGCACACTGTCTAGTTCTCTCATCAACCCTAATTCATTAGGATCCCATACACTGGCTGCATACTCAAGTTTGGGGCCTAACTAGTGAAAAGTAACAACGCTCTTTTGTCTTCTCATCACATTTTCCAAGTACTCTTTTTATAAATCCTAGCATTCTCTTCGCTCGGCCGCATAATTCTCGGATGTGTCTTCCCCACGATAAATATTAATGATTGTTACACTTAGCGTGTTATAAATATTATAGGTACGCTCTATCAAATTATTCCTCCTCCAAAAAGTTTTGACTGCCATTTGTCCCACCACTCTTGAATTGCACATACACTGGGTGAATACTCAAGGTGGGGCCCAACTAGTGACTAGTAACATCGCGTGAATATCCTTTCATTTATATCACGAATACTCGCAGCCATGAATGCCTTTTTACCCCCGCGACCCCTTGGCGTGCAGAGGAGATGGATGGAACCTGGGAGTTCGCGGTTGAGGCCGACAAGTATCGCACGCCCCCGGAGCTACGCGTTCGAATTCTGAAATGAGGAAGGGGGGAGACGTCGGCATTAGCTTCGGCCCTTAGAGTAAGGGGAGCACGGCCTATCCGACGCCAGGAGTACCACTTTACGACTAAGAAAAACATTAGGTTTAAATTCCTGGACGGCAAAACCAATTATCAGCACTACTGGTCACAACTGCCATTCCGTTCAATGTCCAACTTAAATCCAGGCGTATGTGTCAGGGGGTGATCTTCACCCCATGCCACACACCCTAGCGGTGGCTCGCAGGGTATTACGTAGACGTATACTGTGTACCACCTGTGTTTTGTATTAACTGACGACGATTTATTAAAAAACGTCATTACAAAGGAAAAATCGATATTTTATATTTGCTTTTGAAGCGAAATCAACACTCAATAAAATAAAAGGATCATTATTGTGAAGATACAACAAATACGGAGCCCTAAAATTTTCCCTCCTGGTGAAGTTCCCGTGCATTCGTGAGGTGGTTGGACACCTGTAGTCTCCCCGTTCACCAAGATTCGTATTTGACCCTTTATAACGTTTACACGTACCATTAAATGCCTGTGTGAAGCGAACGTAAATATCAGTGCATGTTTGGTGAGAATTCACCCCCTGCCACACACCTTTATGGTGGCTTGCAGGGAATTATGTAGATGTAGATCAGTTCCCTCGATACGAGGGCCAATAAAAAAGTTGTGTTCGACCCGAAGGTTGGTTTTCGACAGGTGAGGTCAGAGCTCACCCCGTACTAAGCAATTGGTGAAATTCACACACGTTCAGGGTCTTTGGGGCCTTACCTAGTTACAATGACACAGAGATAAAACACACACACGTCATGGCAATCCAATACGCCTCTATTACGTAGCCATTATCTCCAAAGTCTGCATTTATTTCTTCTCGGGGCGATTGCCTGTAGTGCTACAGCTGCGATTCCAACACAATATATGTAAATAGATCAACGTCAATTCATTCTTGGCCCTACCCACACCCTTTGAGTCGCGTGCGCGCTTGAACCACAAATCCGACTGAACCACATGCCGTAATGCCACAGCCAGCATACCAAAAGAAGACACCAAGATGCACAGCCTAGCTGAAGACGGCCTAGAAACCGGAAATACTTTCCGAATAAATATCCTGTGAGGTAGACACGCTCTCCTCACTCTGGTTCATTATTCTACCAGAACCAGCTAACATTTATACCACACATTAAAATGACAATCAAGTTATAGTAAGAATAATTCCTTCATTAATTCGTGATACTCTTCATTGTCCGTCAAACTGCATTCAGTTACAAATCCCGTTTCGGGGGGAACCGCAGCATTTGATACGGGGTCTTTGCTTTCATTCACAACATCTACATGCATGTAAATTCTCACCATATACATCTGCATGTTACCCAGAGAACTACTTCAAAGGCGTATGGCCGAGGGTGTCATCTGTCCAGACATTAGGGTGACAATAAAATTAAGTCTGGGGAAAAGGGGCGAAAAGGAGACAAATTGGAGGAGAGTTTGAAGATTTATGTTTTCACAGGTAAGAATTCTTGAATCCTTCGATTCGACAGTTGACATCTCTTGAGTTTTCGTCGCTGTCTCTATCGGGAAACTAAGTTGGGCGGAGGAATACTTCAGCGGCGTCGGAAGTGGGGGGCAGCGAGGGACATTCGGCCCCCAAAGAATTTGCCCCGGGCCCTTGAGAAATGAGTCTTCGTTAATAAAAATTAAATTTCACTTGTTTCCAGCTTGCCTTTTCTCTTATGACGCATATTCTACCACCTTCATATGCACCTTTAGCGGAATTCTAGTCTATACCCCCTCCTATCCGCAAAAAAATGCGGGCCCTTTTCATAGGAGCCGGGCCCTTTTCAAGGTTGGCCCCTCCCAGCGAAAATAGTTCCGACGCCCCTGGAATACTTCATCTGCAATCGCAGCCTCGAACTCCCGTATGCTGAATGCGTTAACCTCCAGGCATGCGGACTCCGAGTTTCAATCAAGTACACTTCCATTGCATCGATTTCATACGGTTTTTTACGAATCGCTCAGCCTCTCCCATAATTCCATCTGTAGCTCTTTTCCGAGATAATCGCTCGTAGTTGATTCCATAGCGCTCCTAATGTCTGGCACGAGGTGAGGAGACCTTCCAAATCATATACATTAGGGCGGGCCGAAAAACACGAAAGTGTCGGAATCGAATCGCAACAGCGCGGAAAAGTCGCCACCCTCATATCAAAAAGAAAGAGAAAACTTTTTTAATCGGACCATATCTTCCGGACGCACATCTCGATCGGAGTTTCGAATAATCGTAAAAATTATGACTTTCTTCGGGAATCGCTAAAGATTTATCGTGGGGAAGACACATCCGGGAAACATGCGGCCGAGCGAAGAGAACAGAATAGGCAGCATAGCAAAGGGATAGGTAGGGGAAATATTTTAGAGTAGTCTGTAGTGCATGATGCATGTATTGATCCCTTAAATACTATAGACACTAACAATCTAGTTGCATGAGTCCCTATAGTTGCTTGTTTGCATGTCGGTAGTGCATGCTTGGTGATCTCCACCCCCTGCCACACACCCTCGCGGTGGCTTGCAGAGTATCGTGTAGATGTAGATTTAGAGAGGATGTGTTATATTAGAGTGGAGGCGAGGATCTTGTGCTTTCCCGGAGCGTCTTAGCAGAGTGCAACCATTCTTGGTTCTCCGCCGGTCTCTTCCCCTGACCGACGTTTCGATGACCCACTCGCCTATCAAAACGGAGACCGGAAAGTCCCACCCGGAAAGAGACCCCAGAAGCATTTGCTAGGTTAAATTTCCATGCGGGAATTCCACTGCCCAGTTTCACGACATCCAGCTCGATACCTGGATTGAGTTAAAACAGTTTGGGAAAATGTATTCAGAAGTAAACACTACGGAGTGACAATTTGAATTAACAAACGTGGAATCCAGTAAATATCTTGGAATGAGACTGACACATGATCTTTCCTGGGGTAAACATATACGTGAAATAATGGGTCAAGCGAATCGTAAACTGGGATTCATCAAAAGAGTACTGGGTAAATGGTATAGTAGAACAGCCCAGGCAAAGAGGGCAATTCTATCAAAAGAAGATTCTACTTACAGCTAGAAATACATGCGTAGAGGTAAGGAAACAGTTCATCAGGACATACATCTGGAGCAAGTTTCTTTACGGCAATGAGGCATGGACGATGACAGCAGCGGAGAAGCTCAGTACTCTAAAGAGTACTGGGTAAATGTGACGATCATGTACGAGAATTCAGCTACTTTTCCCTTGTTACACCTCATTTGGAATATGCTGCCAGTGTATGAGATCCCTACGAAATCGGTCTAAATAACCAACTTGAACGTGTGCAGCGAAGATCGGCAAGATTTGTAAAGGGACGATAATTATATTAGCGTAACCAGTCTATTAAATGAATTAAATTGGGAATTATTGTCAGATCGCAGGTTGAAATTTAGACTTAATCTCTTGAATAAATTCCAAGATAATATTTTCAGTGATGACATTAAAAATATTTTGCGAACCCCAACTTACTATGGTAGACTGGACCATGATCACAAAATTAGAGAAATTGATTGCCGAACTACAACAGATTCAAAATGTCATTTTTTCCACTTATAATTAGGGATATGAACAATGGTAAATATATCCAGTACGAGTGGCTGCATCTTGGTACAAGGACTTGAAGCTAACCCAACTAACAGCGTGTTTTTGCATGTATGATTTGCTATTTTTATCTTTTCTTAAATAGTGAAGTTTAGAACAGTATAATAATACTATGCATGATATGTAGTACATGTTTGGTGAGAATTCACTCCCTGCCACACACCTTTATGGAGGGTGCATCATTATTTGGAAGTGTCTGCTCACCTTGGGGAGGGCGGCCAGGCATTGCTGCTTCACGTCCCAGACGAGCTCCTCTCTCGGGAACTGCAGGCACTTCTGCACGTTGAGCTCGGGGACGTGTACCCTGATGAGGATGTGTCCCTCGTCGGAGGGGGGCGAGGAGGAGCCGGGCGGAGGGGCCGGGGGGGCCGTCGAGGGCCCCACCTTCACGGCGATGGTCACCACGGGCGGCGACGACGACCCCTCTGCGACCTCCATCGCGATGCTCACCACGCCCTCTGCGGAGGGAAAACGAAGTGAATTAGGCCTCGAGAGAGAGAAAGGTGTTACGATAGGTTCAGTAGACACAAATTAAGATTGAAATCCACAAAACCGTAACCATAACGGGGGCAAAGTATTAAAAAAGAGGGGAGAGGGAGGGAAAGGAAGGAATATATACGAAGTAAGGGAGTTCTGAAGCACACGTACAATTTCCTCGTACAATTAGGGATATGAATGGCGGTAAACATGTCCAATACGAGTGATTGAATCCATAGCATAGCATAGTTGCATGTTGGTGTAAGGACTTGAAGGTAACCCAACTAACAGCACGTTTTTGCATGCGTAGTTTGCTATTTTTATCTTTTTAAATATTGCAGTTTAGACTAATATATTAATACTGATCCTTTTAAATGTATGATAAGTTGTGCATGTTTGGTGAGAATTCACCCCCTGCCACACACCCTTGAGGTGGCTTGCAGGGTATTATGTAGATGTACCAAACAAGCGTACGGAGCGGATAAGTGGAACTTATGCGGTAGTAAATGATACATTCGCACACTCAATCACATCTACATCTACACAATAACCTGCAAGCCACCACAAAGGTGTGTGGCAGGGGGTGATTTCTCACCACATGTTACAATCAACCTTCAAACTCAAAATAAAGGGAATCAAGGTAAAAATAAAAACAAACAGTGACTCCCACAATCGCCCACTCACTCAGGTTTGCATTCAAAATACAGTCACCTTCGTGACTTCAATCACACACACACAAGTAGGGTTTACGAGGATTTCTCCAAAGCCAGTGACCCTTCATGCACACAAGGTAAGAATAAAAATAAAAGTGGGTAAAAAGGAAAACTAAATAAGTAGGTAAAGTAAATAAAATAAAATTGATAATAACTTCAAGCATTAATTCACGTGGGTTTGCATACAACACACAGTCACCCTCGTGATTCTCATTCACACATACGCATACATGCAGTGTTCAGGGACTTATTTCACAAGCACGCACTCGGGTTTGTAAAATCAAAACGTACAGTCACCCTCGTGGATCACATCCACACACACACAAGTAGGGTTTACGAGGATTTCTCCAAAGCCAGTGACCCTTCATGCACACAAGGTAAGAATAAAAATAAAAGTGGGTAAAAAGGAAAACTAAATAAGTAGGTAAAGTAAATAAAATAAAATTGATAGTAACTTCAAGCATTAATTCACGTGGGTTTGCATACAACACACAGTCACCCTCGTGATTCTCATTCACACATACGCATACATGCAGTGTTCAGGGACTTATTTCACAAGCACGCACTCGGGTTTGTAAAATCAAAACGTACAGTCACCCTCGTGGATCACATCCACACACACACAAGTAGGGTTTACGATGTATCTCCTTCGCCAGTGACCCTTAACACACGCAGGGAAAGGATGGGGAAAAGATGCCCGACGTCAAAAAACTGACACCGGGTGTTTCGGCCGCCAAGCGAGCCAAGGTTTAGTAGTGAATCAGAATTAATACAAGAATTAGGGTGGGAATCATTCATTATCAGAGCGTAGTTTAAAGTGCATATTAAAACTATTGCATAAATTTAAAACGGATAGCTTTACTGAAGATGTTAGGCATATATTTTCAAAACACCAGCGTATAAGGGACTGTAAGTGAACTCCGGCGACAGGAATGCTAGATATTCGTGCGAAGCGACGTACAGTGAAGGAGGCTGAAATCGAAAAAGGCTGCTCAAAACTCCGAAAGAGTTTTCTTTTTTTAACTTCGCATCATGTTTCCCCAATTGATTGGTGTATTTTGTTTCACTAGCCATTTCTCCTAGATAACAAGCATTATTAATTAACATCAAAGTTGATCAATTTTAGCAAAAATCGGCCTCCCTCATCTTCCCCTGAAAATCGATACAAATCAGTTGATGCTGTACCTTGGAAGATAACACGTTGGGGTTAAAAACTCATACCGTAATATTGAGCAGTTCTTTGTCGTTAATTACGTGTGAGCAACGTGACCTAATAGTAATATTTTTGATTAATAATTTAAATGATCACAGGATAAATAACTTCTCGAATACTGCCGTCACCTTCCTCCATCCAGAGGTAGGCTTGGTGAAAAGGTCTTTGATCCCACGTACTTCAATAATGCGTATTTCAATAACGCTGGTGGAACCAAATGCACTAATCAATGCAGAATCATCGTACGAAGTTTCGAAGTCCTGGCTGAAAACAGAACACTTTCGGACGGTCGGCCAACTTTTTTCGATTTCAGCCTGCCACTGTACGACGGTTGGAAGTACATCACAACGCAAAAAAGCAAGATTCGGAGGTAGATGTTATTTGTGCACTGGCTGACTGGACCAAGTGCTTTGAAGAAGACGTGAAGGCCGGAATGCGATGACCTAAGATGGTATGTGCGAGCGAATCGGATCGGCCAACTGCCCAGGATGAGATGAGGGAAGTGAGGAGTTCTAAGAGGAGACGTAATACTTCGCCATTTTTCCATCGAAAGGAATGCGCGAAGGAAGCGCGATTCGTCCACAGAGAGCTCCTCGAAGACTAACACGCCTCACAGAATGGTACATACATTCCTGGAGGAGGTGGCATCGAACTGCAGCGTAGACGACTACAGAGGATGGATGCTGTAGGAGTGGCGTAGTGCAGTGTCGAAGAACATTCTTGAGCAAACCGGATGAAAGTGATTGAGTCCTGAAGTATTGCAGTGCAAGCACAGGGGAGGGAGGGGGGTACTCCTCCCCTGGTTTGAGGGAGCTGCCGTCGTTCCCCGCCCTTCCTCCCCTCCTTCCCCTTGCATCTAACTCTACGTAATACTCTACGTAATACCCTACGAGGGTGTGTGGCAGGGGGTGAAGGTCACCAACGTTCACTATTTACATGCAACTAGGATATTTAATGGAGATATGCTGAATAATAGGGTGCCAAACAGCTACATGGTAAATATCTACATAATAAGAAAGGGATTATTGATTGTTAATACATTCATTATGCATTTCAGACTACTCTGACAATATTTCACATACCTATCCCTTTGCTACGCTGCCTATTGATCTCTTTTATGGTACGCGTTAAAATATGACATTTTAAATTATCGGCAAAAAGACGGAGATTGCTATTTTTAAATAATGCATTCAAGTCATTTACGTAGAGAATAAATAAAATTGGGCCTATCACGCTTCCCTGGGGTACACTCAATGTAACATTTACTTCGCCTGAGCTGACACCATCTAATACCACCCTCTGAACGTGTTCATGTAGGAAGTCTCCTATGCAGCCTACTATACTACTGTCTATCCATGTATGATGCTAACTTCGCGAGTAACTTACAGTGGGGAACGTTGTCAAACGCTTTTCTAAAGCCAAGAAACGCTGCGTCTACCTGTACGTTACCTTCTCCGGAAACTAAAATATCATGAACAAGAAGACCTAATTGAGTTTCGCAAGACAGTTCCTTTCTGAACCCATGCTGGTTTGTTATCAATAAATCCTGGCTATCGAGGTGTCAACACTACAACGGTGTTTACAAATTACGATGTAGTCTGATATGCAGTGTCTTTCATGGAGTCTAAAATCGGAGCAGAATCGGCTGTGTCCCCAAGGGCGGAGGAGCTGCACTCTCTCAGTTGTGACTGGACGAAGTGGATGACGCAAGAGTCCTTGGCACGCCCACTTTTCCGAAAGGGTTAAAAACACAACTTTATAACTCGAGATGAACTCGACGGACGGAAATACGGAAAAATCCGGGTCTTTTTATTTAGCAAACTCATAACAGATTCAAAGATTTAAAAAATTGTGAACGATTCCATTTATGCTACCACTCAATTTAACGAAATGCTTTTAGATTCGCAATGGAATGGAAACGGGGGGTTCGAGGGTGCTGAGGAATTAACCGCCGAAAAGGATGGAATGGCGGGAGATCCTCGGTGGAGAAGGGACACATCTCGGATCACACACACCTTCCGGAAATGGCGGAATGCCGCCTTCATTTGTCTCTTCAGAGAGACCCCGGGAGGGAAGCCCTTGGAGGAGTATTCACTATTATCGCCAGAGACTTAACCGAATGGGAATCACAACTGAGACAGTGCAGCTCCTTCACCCTTAACCGTAACCTTACAAATAGAAAGTTGGGGTTTAATAAAAGAATATTAGGGAAAAGTGAGGAGAGGGTGAATGAATATTGCTATTTTTCAATTGTTAGACCACACTTAGAATATGGATATTTAGTGGAGAAGGGACAGCCCTCGGCTCACATACCTTCCGGAAATAAAGTAATAATGTAATAACAAACGTGGAATCCATTAAATATCTTGGAATAACACTGACACATGATCTTTCAAGGGGTAAACAATACGTGAAATAATGGGTCAAGCTAATCGTAAACTGGGATTCGTCAAAAGAGTACTGGGTAAATGTGACGATCACGTACGAGATATCAGCTACTTCTCCCTTGTTTTAAACGTCATTTGGAATATGTTGCCAGTGTATAGGATCCCTACGAAATCGATCTAAATAACGAACTTGAACGTGTGCAGCGAAGATCGGCAAGATTTGTAAAGGGACGGTATGATAATCTTATTAGCGAAACCAGTCTATTAAATGAATTAAATTGGGAATCATTGTCAGGTCGCAGGTTGAAATTTAGACTTAATCTCTTAAACAAATTCCAAGACAATATTTTCAGTGATTATATTAAAAATATTTTGCAAATCCCAACTTACTATGGTAGACTGGACCATAATCACAAAATTAGAGAAATTGATTGCCGAACTTAGAGATTCAAAATTTCCTTTTTCCCTCGAATAATTAGAGATACGAATAACAGTAAATATGTCCAATCGGAGAGGAGCAATGGATAGCAATGTTAGCAGCATGTTGGTATGAGTACTTAAAGATAACCCTACTAACAGAATGTTTTTGCATGTTTGCTTTGCAATTTCTATCTTTTTTAAATAGTGAAGTTCTGACTAGCATATTAATACTATTCCTTTTTTATGCATGATATGTAAGTGCATGTTTGGTGAGAAATCACCCCCTGCCGCACACCTTCGTGGTGGCTTGCAGGGTGTTCATCTACATCTACACGATCACCTGTAAGCCACCGCGAGGGTGTGTGGCAGGGGGTGAACATCACCAATAAAATATTTCCCCTGCCTATCCCTTTCCTATGCTGCCTATTCTGTTCTCTTATAGTACGGGGGAAAATGCCATTTTGAATCTATCGGTACGACAATCTATCTCTCTAATCTTATTTGGCTGGTCGAATCTAGCATAATGCGCTGGTGTTTTTAATATGTGCCTAACATCTTCAGTAAAGCTATCCGATTGAAATTTCTGCAATAGATTTAATCTGAAATTTAATCTACGCTCTGATAATGATTCCCACCCTAATTCTTGTATCAATTCTGAAACACTACTCAACCTATCGTAACACCTTTTAACGAACCTACCTGCTCTACGATGCACACTGTCTACTTCTCTGATCAACCCTAACTCATTCGGTTCCCATACACTGGCTGCATACTCAAGGTAGGGCCTAACTAGTGAAAAGTAACATCGCTCTTTTGTCTTCTCATCACATTTCCCTAGTACTCTTTTTATAAATCCTAGCTTTCTCTTCGCTCTGCCGCATATTTCCCTTATGTGTCTTTCCCACGATAAATCCTTAGTGATTGTTACACCTAAATACCTTATCCTTTCAACGCTTTCGATCTTCGTGTTACTAATTTTATAGGTTCGCTCTATCGAATTATTCCTCCTCCAAAAATTGATAGCTACACTTTTTAAGGTTAAGCTCTACTGCCATTTGTCGCACCACTCTTGAATTGCATCTAAATCTTTGCTAAGCGATTTCCTGTCTTCTTCTTTTGATATACCCTTATATACTACCGCATCGTCTGCACTGAGTCTAAGCTTACTACTAACTACGGTACCCAAATCGTTAATGTATAGAAGAAATAGAAGCGGACCTACTACGCTACCCTGGGGAACTCCCGATGTGACTTTGATTGTGTCCGACATGATTCCATCTATGACAACCCTCTGCTCTCGCCCACTTAAGAATTCTCTAACCCAACACACAACGTCTTTATTTATACTAAAACTCTCTAACTTCAAGATTAATTTATCATGAGGAACTTTATCGAATGCCTTTTTGAAAACTAAAAATATCGCATCAACTTCAGTACTGTTTTAGCCGTAGACTAAATTATCGTGTACGAATAAAGCTAATTGTGTCTCGCAAGACCTACCTTTCCGGAACCCATGTTGGATGTTTATGAGTAATCCTTGACTATCCAAATGCCCCATGATGGAACTGACTACAATGTGCTCAAATATCTTACAAGAGATTGACGTGAGTGAAATGTGTCTGTAATTACTAGGTTCTTCCCTATCACCGCTTTTAAATATAGGTGTAATGTTAGCTACTTTCCAATCCTTGGGTAATGTGTGATTCTTTAGTGTTTTATTGAATATTATTTCTAGATATTGGGCTATTTCAAAAGCTAATGCTTTCTATACTCTGGAAGGAATTTGATCGGGACCTGGTGATTTGTTTTTACTAATGCTTTTTAACTGCTGCTCTATTCCGCGACATGAAATTATTATTTCGGACATTTGCTCACTGTGTGTATTAGGCGGTGGTTCCACTGCGTTGTGTGACGATGAGTTGAATACGCTATGGAAGAAGGTGTTTAAAGTATTGGTTTTATCTACACTGCTTGTGACTCTAATTACTTCATCGTTTTTAAGTGTGTCCACCTTGGACCTATTTCCCTGAAGCTCTCTCACATATGACCAAAACGCTTTAGGATTGCTATCTAAATATTCTCCTAACATCTTGCTCTTGAAATGTGATAGCGCTTTCCGACATGATTTCCTTGCTAATGCTCTCGATTTTTTATAGTTTTGATCTAACTCATTTTTTTCCTCTACCGATAGACCCCGTCCTGCATTTTTCATCCTAGCGTGGCATACCTTGTAGTAGTAGATTTGTTTATTACGGTTGCGTCGACGTCTAGGGTCATTTCGCACCATTACTGTTAGTTATTTGCTCGTTTGTGGCATACCTTTTGTCGCTTTGGTGATTTCCTAGCCTCCGCGTTATACCACCTTGGCTCTATATTATCAGTGATGAATTTACTTGGTATGTATTTATTAACTGCTTTACGGGTGACCTATGTAGATGTATGCTGCGGGTATATGGGACCCTTATGAAGCAGGCTTAATTTATGAATTATATCGAGTATAACGAAGAGCAGCGAGAAAAAATTACGCTAAATTTTATAAAAACGTTAGGGCCTGGTTAATAGGTCAGAAAGATGTAGAATATTTAATTAAAAAGATTGTGTAATTTCATATGTATTATATGTTCAAGGTTAACATACATTTTTCTACTGTATTTACTAATATCACAAAATATTGTTACAAAAAAAAACTAATTAGCACATGAACATGTGAATATTTAATATTTAAATACAGCAATGACATAATATCATGTATTCAGTGTACCTACCTAAATGGCAAGTAGGATGTGTTCTTTTTTCTTTAGTTTAGCTGTGAAAGAATCGGTAACCCCGAAGCAGGAAGCTTTGTTTCCTAAGGGGTACCTATATTCCTTAATTAAAAGAGCTACCATTAATGTATATTCATGTATTTATTTATATGAGGAAGAAATTATTATTACTATTATATCTAAAAGGGTGTTACTATAGGGAAAGCAGTGTGTCTGGTATGTTAGCCGAATTGGGATGGGAATCGCTGTCATAACGCAGGCTGAATTATAGACTTAATCTTCTGGGGAAATTTAAGCAGGGACATTTCATTAATGATGTTAATCATATATTTCTGGCTCCGACTTATTATGGTAGGCTCGATAATTCTAATAAAATTAAGGAGATAGATTGCAGGACGGAGAGGTTTAAAATATCATGTTTTTCCACGCAAGATTCGAGATCAGAACGTTAGACATCGCGTAAATCGATAATAACTATAGAGGTAATATTCAGTGTAGGTCGATAGTATTTTTTTTATTTCATGCATGTTCAGATTAAGGTGCGACTTGCATGCATTGCTTTCTTTTGCATGCATGAGTATCTATCAAATTGGTGTCGAGTTTCAAGTCATGCATGGTATTCGTGGGTGTGTCCTGCATGATTTGGATTTTTTAGTTTTTCTTCTTTTTTCCCCTAATAAACTTCAAATGTTTACTGTATGTTTTGTGTTGTTCATTTTTGTTTGTTGTGTCATTGTTCCTGGTGTGGATGCACCCCCTGCCACACACCCTCGAGGTGGCTTGCAGAGTATGTCGTAGATATAGATAACCACTTTCTACCGCCCTTCCCACGACCGATCATCCTTCACTTCCGCCCCTTCCTACCCCTTTCCCATCCCTCCATCTAATTGCTTTCCTCTACAACACTAGCACTTCATCGTTCGTCCTCCTTTCGACACACCTTTCTTTCTTCACCCTTTTCCATACCCTTATCTCAAAATCCTCAAGCCTATTTTTATCTTCTTTCCTCAAAACCCACGTTTCCGCACAATATTGTGCCGCGCTCTTTGCATACAAGGCATTTATTTAACTGGTCTTTTCTTTACATCCCCACTCAACGACACTGTCATTGCTCAGGTCTACCAGCGACGCCCTGAACAGTGTCTGAACAAGTCTTCTTTCATCAGAGCTATCCTCCTCCTAACTTTCACCCTATTCTCTCCAGCGTACTACAGGGGTAGCTTACTGACAGAAAAACTTCAACGATGTAATTTTCACAGTCTTCGAATTGAATTACTAAACCCCATCAGTTTCGAAACTCTCGTGTCATTATCGAAGGTACCCTGAGTATCCTTGTTAGTGACACGGGAGTGTCAAAACCGGTGGGGTTTAGCAATCCAAATCTAAGTCCGTGAAAAATATATCGCTTAAGTTTCCTGTCATTACGTACTTTCCATTTTTTCACAACGCATCGCCCAACTCGATTCAACCTGATATTCATATCTCCACCAGCTACAATTCGTGACATTCTAAATTAAAATTCACCCAGTTTGTTCCGTGACACACCTTGAATTATTTGCAAGCCTTTGGCTGACTCACAGACAGTCTGATGATCAGCGAGCCTTGTCTACATTCCCACGACATTTGCATCACGATCTCTCAATGCCGCAGCCAACGAAGAGTAGTATTAGTTGATAGTAAACTGAGATTCATGAAAGGAGTACTGGGCGAATGTGACGATCATTTACGAGAAATAAGCTTCTTTTCCCTTGTTAGACCTGATTAGAAAATCGCTGCCGGGACATGGAATCCATGCGAAATAGGCTTAATTAAGGAGTCGGAGCGTGTGCAGCGAAGAACTGTGAAGGGACGATATGATAACTACATAAGTGCAACCAGTCTATGCGATGGACTAACATGGGAATCATGACCAGACCGTATGTTTGAACTTAGACTTCATCTCTTAACTAAATTCCAAGACAATATAAGAAACTGTTTCCAGGGGAACTTGGTGGAGTTTTTCCGTAATGGAGAAGAGAAAAAAGAGCACAGCAATTCATAAAACTTTAGTGCATTTTTGTTGAATTGCAGTGTTCTTTTTTAACTTCTCCAGGACAGTATCCTCGCGGCTGAACTTAACGCCACCGAGTGCGTCCACCGGGTTGCGGATGGTGGGTCGACCTCTAAATATGGAGGTTAGCTGCGAGGTAAGCGAGTTTACTCGTCGAATAAGCAGTCGTGGACAAAAAGCGACGGCATTCCGAGGGGGTATTTGGCGTATCCCTGGGTAAGTGAGGTCTTTAAATAATACAGAACCTGTAAAGATGCCGTGACTTGGCGACGGTAGGCCGCAAACAATTACGCTTCCCATCACCCGGAGGAGAGGGCAGCAGCTCTTCTTCATATGAGTGAAGGTGGAGACCACAGTGGTCGGTACAGCGACACTCATTTCACTACAGGCGTGGTAACATTTACTTTAACGGCTGTAGTACTGCGATGTGGAAGGCAAGGGGAAACCACCACATTTTTAATCCCGAGGAGTCGCAGCTACTCCACTCTTTCCTTTAATATCAAGACGTGATGGCACCCTCTCCAGTAAAATATTCCGGAGGTAAAATAGTCCCCCAATCGGATCTCCGGGCGGGGACTACCCGAGAGAGTACATCAGTCAAATGTGATACACTTTTTAGGGTAGGAACATGGAACGTGCGATCACTTCGGACCTGGGGGAAATTGGAGAACCTGAAGGTGGGAATGCGGAGAATGGACCTCGATGTATTAGAAATCAGTGAAATGAGATGGCCCGAAGAAGGAGACCTCTGGAGTGGAAGTTGCAAAATTATTAACAGCGGATCACTGAATGGTAACGCTGGAGTAGGCATAATGCACAGGATGAGTGCAGGACTTCGTGTGAAGAGCTTCCTGCAGTACAGTGAAAGGATTATAATGGTTAAAATTGAAAATAAGCATACAGATACCATTGTGGTGCAAGTTTACATGTCTACGTCGGATTACGAAGATGAAGAAGTGGAAGACGTCTACGAAGATATCACTGAAGTAATAAAACAGGCTAGAGGAGAAGAAAACCTAATTATTTTAGGAGACTGGAACGCTGTCGTCGAAGAAGGTCAAGTTGGAGAAAATAACTGGGAAATATGGATTGGGAAACCGAAATGAAAGAGGAGAAAGTCTGCTGGAGTTCTGCACATAACATAATTCAGTGGTTACTAATACATTGTTTAAAAGTCACGACCGAAGAAGATACGCGTGGAGGATGCCAGGAGACAGAGGAAGATTTCAAATAGACTACATTTTAGTGAAGCAGAGATTCAGGAATCAGGTGAAGGACTGCAAAAGCTACCCGGGTGCAGACATCGACAGCGACCATAATTTAGTAATGATGAAATGCCATCTAAAATTCAAGAGATTGAAGAAAACTGTAAAGAACATTTGGCAAGTAGAAAAACTAAAGGAGACTCAACATCAGCTGGAATTTCAGAAAGCAGTAGAAAACAACGTAGGAGAGGACCTGACTGAGAAACCAGTAGAAGAGCGTTGGGAAAACATTAAATGTAGACTACAGAAAGCCGCAAAAGAAGTTCTTGGAAGAAGAAAAATAGCCAAGAAGAAGCCATGGATCACGGAAGAAGTCTTAGATTTGATTGAAAAGAGAAGAAAGTACAAGAATGCGAAAACTGAAGAGATGTGGATGAACACTCTGTGCGAAGATGAACAAAACAACCTTGCACTTGGAAAGGTGGAAGCTGCCTATAGGATAGTGAGGAACCACTTCAAGGAACGGAGCGCAAGATGCAATGCTATAAGGGACAGGAATGGAGAACTTTTGATTGAAAATTAGGACAAAGGAAGAGATGGAAAGAATAACTGGAGGAGTTATACAACGGAAAAAATCTCAACACGAAAGAGATTGAAGAGGACAGCAAAGTCGAAGTGGATGATATGAGAGCATCAATATGAAGATCTGAATTAGACGCAGCAGTAAGGGACTTTCGCATGAATAAATCTTCTGGAATTGATGATATTCCTGCAGAATTAAAAATGCACGAGAGAAGACATTAACGCTTCTTTATAAATCCATCTGCGACATGTACTCAACAGTAGAAATACAAATGGACTTCAAGAAAAACATCATCATTCGTATTCCAAAAAAGACGAGGACGGAGAAATGCAAAAATTTTAGGACTATAAGTCTGACGACACATGCATCGAAGATACTGACCAGGATCATCTACAGAAGAATAGAACGAAAAGCAGAGGAGTTCCTGGATGAAGATCAATTCGGATTCAGGAAAAGTAAGGGTACAAGGGAAGCAATAATGGCCCTTAGGCTGCTTTTAGAGAAGAGAATGGAGAAGAACAAGCCGACATTCATTGCAATTGTGGATTTAGAGTAGGCTTTTGACAACGTGGATTGGGATTCAATGCTTGGAATTCCGAAAGGAATTGGCGTGTCGTACAATGACCGAAGAATTATCCACAGTTTGTATATAAAACAAATAGCTGGGGTACAGTCTGGAGCTAGCTCTGAAGAAGCAAGGATAATGAAAGGAGTGAGACAAGGCTGTGCACTGTCTCCCGTAATTTTTAATATTTAAATCGAGAGAGCCGTCAATGAATTCAAGGAAAAATGTTCTGGAGTGAATATATCCACGGAGAACGTCCAAGGCCATGTCTAAAAACAGTATCTCCCATCTACTTCTCTCTTCCACTATTAGTACATTAACTTAACACACCTCCATTAGTATTCTCATTACTGCCATCCCGAAGTGACCACCTCATGCTAAATCCAAACTGATATTCTTCTATTAATGCTTTCGCACTCTTCACCATCCTTGTGTTCATGACTCTTAGCTTAATGAAACGCATCTTTGGAAACAAATGAACGTGCAAATACATCCAGATTATCTTATTCCCCTCATGTGTTCTCATCACCTCAACAATCCACGCTAAAACTGAAGTGTTCTTCTCTTCGATTTTCGTTTTCTCTCTTTTTCAACCTTTATTTGATAACCCCAGGAGCCTTTGCTGCATGCCCTGTCCAAATTTTCAATAAGATTATGAAAAAGTCATGGCAGGAACACGTCAATCTTCAGCAACAGTTGAAGATAGGAAGTTGTCTTCTACGGCGAGTTGTGAAACCTTGCGGTGGAATCGTGTACCAAAGCTGATGAGACGGTACCTATTAAGGGTCCTTCGAATGGATGCTTGAAGCAATTAAGTGACAATATTCCATTTGGAATACTGTCACTTTATTGCTTTATTTATAAAGTGACAATATTCCAAATGGAATATTGTCACTTTATTGCTTCAATTGGACCGGGAAGAGTTAAACGCGCTATCCTATTATACATTCTTTGTCTTATATAGTCTTACATTCCTTTGTTATCCTCCCTTTTGGAGTACGTTTTAATACACTTAGTTACGAAAGCCCAAACTCCCTCTTCATATACCCTATGAACAGGTAGTAGAATTTCTTTCTATTCTAATGATACGCGGGAAAAGGTGAGGGTAGGGTGGGGGGAGGGCTAATGCATCACATTCATTCCAGGAAATTTACATGCTTCTAAAATGCAAGTGAACTCAATCGTGTGTAGTTTAACGGGTGGATCTGTAGGAGGGAGAGAGGACAGAGTTGAAACTTTGAAACAAGAGTTAAACGAATAATCATGTTGAGAGACATGTTTGGGGACAGGGAGAGAGAAGTGCGGAGAGGAAGGGTTGCAGGAAGCGGGGTGATTGTTCATACGGGGATAATAAGGGGTGTGGTGCATTGGCCAATTATAGAAAGCGGGGCAGAGACTGCATTGCAGGTGGTAAATAACATTACTGGAAATACAGGAGGAAGACGGAAAGTGAGGGAGAGAGTTAAGAAGATGAGAGAGAGATATGTGGGTGGTGCGGTGAAAATAGGGCATGTCTTGCATCTCGCGCGATTGCATGGAGTGGGGGGGGGGGGGGCTTCAATGGTGTGGGAGTCTTTGAGGAGAGGATTAGTGCTTTTGAAAATACTCCCTAGGTTGGCTGGGCGTCTGTAGGTTACAGAAGGGCAGACAGGGAATATTTTGGAGGTGGTGGTGCTGTTGGAAAGGATGGGGAAGAGTTCCTGGAGTACGAGTTTGAGGGAATGTGCATCAGGGAAGTAGGTAGTGCAGATGGAGGGGATGTTGTTGCGATTGGGAAGAGGAGATTTAGGTTGATAGGGAGTTTTGAGGATTTTTTTGTTTAGAAGGGATTCTGGGTAGCCACGGCAGAGAGGAGACTTATGAAGGGTCGAAAGGAATTCTTGTAAGGAGTCCGGGTTATTACAAATGCGGTGGCCGCGGATGGAGAGAGAGAAGGGAATAGAGCGTTTAGTGTGGGAGGGATGGCAGCTGCTATAGTGTAGATATTGAAGTTTATTAGTTGGCTTTATGTGGACTGCGGTTTTGAATTTATTGTCTGAGAGGGAAATGTTGACATCGAGGAAAGAAATGTTAGTGGTTGAGGTGAAAGAAAGAGAGGAAGAGTCATCAAGTGAAGAAATGAAGGTGTTGAGAAGAAGAGAGTTCTATCCTAGGATGAGAATAGGAGTTGCGAGGATGTGGGGGGGAGAGGAGAGAATTTTCTTCGTGATTCAGACCTTCTTCAAGGCCTCTGTCTTTGAGGAAGGAGGTGATGTCAAGTTGGAAGTTCGGGTTTGGGTCTTCTGAGAGCATGGTTTAAGAGGAGGAGTCAGCTTGAAGCTTCGATTAGGTAGTCTGATTTATTGAGGACTACAACAGTGGAGCCCTTGTCAGCAGTGGTGATGATGATGTTAGGGTTATTGAGGAGTGATTTGATGGCAGAAAATTCTGCTGGGGACGGGTTCTTGTTGGGTTGGATGGATAGTAAGAAGGAGTCGCTGGAAACTTTGGAGAGGAGACGGGTGATGAAAATTTCAACGGGGTGATTGGCGGATGGATTGCCGGTTCACGGGAAGAAGGGGGTCGAAATTTCAAAAGAGAGTCGTGAACGGTGGAGGGACGTTGCTACCGTGTTGGGAATCCCAGAAGACCTTCCACCTTAGGTGGCGGAAGAAGTTCATTGTGTCGGTGAGCAATGTGGCATGGTTGATTGTGGGTGTCGGAGAGAAGGACAAGATTCAAAATGGCATTTTTCCCCCGTACTATAAGGGAACAAAATAGGCAGCATAGCATAGGTAGGTGATATATTTTAGAGTAGTCTGTAGTGCATGATGCATACATGAATTAACAATACATGCACACATGTATTAACCCCTTAAATACTATAGATATTAACTCTAGTTGCAAGAGACCCTATAGTTGCTTGTTTGCATGTTATTAGTATATGCCTGGTGATCTTCACCCCCTGCCACACACCCTCGCGGTGGCTTGCAGGGTATCGTGTAGATGTAGATCATGTAGGACAGATCAGAATGTCCTTTTTTCCTCCTATAATTAGGGATATGAATTGCGGTAAATATGTCCAATACAAGTGAATCAATCCATAGCATAGGTAGTTGCATGTTGGTACAAGGACTTGAAGGTAACCCAACTAACAGCACGTTTTTGCATGCGTAGTTTGCTATTCTTATCATTCTAAATATTGCAGTTTGGACTGATATATTAATGCTAATCCTTTTAAATGCATGATATATAGTGCATGTTTGGTGAGAGATCACCCCCTGCCACACACCTTAGAGGTGGCTTGCAGGGTATTATGTAGATGTAGATTTAGATTTACCAAAGACGCAGTACTGTACAGGGAAATTATAATCCCACACCATAAAGAAACTTTGAAAGATGACCTAGATGCAATTGAAAACTGGTGTGATACAAGGGAGGAAGAATTAATTTTTTTTTATGTGTAGTAATGAATTTTTGGAGAAATAATAGTTCTCCTCCTAACACTTGCTACATAAGGAATAATAAATTAACAGACGTGGAATCCATTAAATATCTATGAATAAGACTGACGCATGATCTTTCCTGGGGTAAATACATACGTTAAATAATGGGTCAAGCGAATCGTAAACTGGGATTCGTCAAAAGAGTACTGGGTAAATGTGACGATCATGTACGAGAAATCAGCTACTCTTCCCTTGTAAGACCTCATTTGGAATATGCTGCCAGTGTATGGGATCCCTACGATATCGGTCTAAATAACGAACTTGAACGTGTGCAGCGAAGATCGGCAAGATTTGTAAAGGGACGATACGATAACTATATTGGCATCTATTAGATGAACTAAAATCAGGGGAAAAAATTTTGCCTCAATCCCTTCACTAAATTCCAAGACAGTATTTTCACTGATGACAATAAAAATATTTTGCGAACTCAAAGAGCGTGAAGGATCTCAGTTTTTCCCGGCGAATAGACTGGAAGAAGAGTTCTCGGATTTCCACCCGGGTCCAAGTGTTTTTAGGTGATTTCACCCTGAAGACGATGGCGGACTTAGCCTTCGAAACGTTGGTGCCAAAAAACAGTTGGACCCGGTTGGAAACCCGAGAACTCTTCTTCCACTCAAAGAGCGTGTTCCAATTGCATGTGTGACGTCATCTGCGCTAAGCAGATAGAAACAGACCCTCACCGTAGTTCGTCTGCGCAAGCCGACGAAACTTTGTAACGGCGGGGAAATACGTAACAGTGGAAAAAGGTATTCCTCGATGTCAAAGATAATTATGATGATTACCTGAAAAAAATAAATAATAAATTTGTATTTTTTTCTTTCAAGAGGACCTTTTGACCACTTCTGCAAGGAAATGGAATATCTTCTTAGCTCTACACTCTGGAATAAAGCGACATATGCTAGGCCTGAGAGCTTCAGATAAAATAAAGTTTTAACTGTGATCACTGGCAAATGAGTGGGAGCCACAGACTTGTCGAAATAAGCCTGTTCTGAGAACTACTCAAGCAAAGTCTATCTTTTTCACTTAAACTGGATATTTATGACGTCCGTGAACCAATTATTGCAGAGATTTATCTCACTCACCATATCGGAAATGGGAAATGTGAGAATTATTATATTCACAGAAAAAAATCATAATGTTAAAAAATCATAAAATCAATTTTGAATTAAAAAATCATAATGTCTTTTAATTCAAAATTGATTTATTTTATTTACTTTAACGAATATACTTTTGTGCTAGTTCACTTGCTTGACATGAATTTACGTTGTATCTACCTTTATAAAGGTATGCTTGTATATGTTTTCTGCATGTATACATGCAGAAAAGCGAGTATGTACCTGCCAGCATTGCGGAATTAAGGCAGAAATTGGTGAATTGGTTGGGCACTCATGCATCTTGGGAAGAAAGGAAATTTTCCTTGAAGAAAGTACAAATGTTATGTATAATGTTTCGCATGAAACAAATGTGGATAATGAGAAGACCAGGGTGGCAATCGTCAGGAAAAAACCTGGAATTGGCAGGGAATTTTGCATTTCTGGAAAAGTCAGGGAATCATCTTGACAGTCTGGGAGAAACATTGATATTCTCGTTATTTTTCTACCATTACGTTTATCGGCCAGTCTTTCTCGCCCTTTATTTCACCAACTAAAACTAATATCCGTCGCGGACATGCATGGAATAAGCCGTATCAATTTGTGGAACATTCAGTTGTGAAACTTATTAGTAGTGTCTCTTAGTTACTTAGTTGTGAATCAGACGTACAGTGTATCGCTTTCGTACAGCCTTAGTGCGATATTTGCCTAGCAGTGTTAAAATTCGTGATCACATGCATTCTGCTCATCACAAGGAATCCGAGGCTATGTTGTTCCGAAAATTTTACCTCTCGTTTTTTTTAACTTCTGAGACTCAGATCTAGAGGCAGGTGGAGCACACTAGCTCGTATTTAATACGTGCTTGCAGTTCTAAAAATACGAGACGATGATTATTAGAATGGTAAATCAAGTACGATCACTTGTGTAAACAAAATCTTACGTAAGATCATCTTTGATTCCCATGGTTCGTGAGACGCAAGACGAGAGTAGGTTCGTGAGACGGTAAGAAGAGTCCTCCCCTCCCCACCTTTCACGCTCGACGTAATTACATGAATTGCATGAAACATTACATGAATTGCTTGAATGGCCCCCTTAGCTCCCTCTCGAAGCAATTTAGTCAAGTCACAAACCACCTCAAATATGATATTCCTGAATACGATGCTGCCGTTGCTAATTGTCTCGTTCGCAGTGGCGCGATTACGTATAGTTTGTTTATACAAATATTTGTACATTTTTGGTTCCCTCTTATAATCTAGGGGTTATAACCACGTTAATCAAATTGTTATTCACTTCTGAATGCCACTCGTGCCATCCGATTTTGATCCAGTCCAACAACTTGACTATGTTTTGTATTTTTCGCGCCCCTTAGTGATACCAGCTGTGCCGGAGTCCGCCAGTGAATTGGCCATTAACTTTCCCTTCGATGCCTTTTCAGTAATCCTCAACTTCCCAGAACTACCACGACACGCTACTTCTTTCTTGAAGGATTGGACATCGTAATTGTAATTTTACCGAAGGAAACATATACGACCACGGAAATACGATATGTATTGTTTGTAGGAACTCAACCTCATTATTAGAACTCAACCTTAAAAAGTGTGTAGCTATCAATTTTTGGAGGAGGAATAATTTGATAGAGCGATCCTATAGAATTAATAACACGAAGATCGAAAACGTTGAAACCGTAAGATATTTAGGTGTAACAACCACTAAAGATTTATCGTGGGGTAGACACATCCGGGAAATATGCGGCCGGGCGAAGAGAAAGCTAGGATTTATAAAAAGAGTACTTGGAAAATGTGATGAGAAGACAAAAGAGCGTTGTTACTTTTCACCAGTTAGGCCCCACCTTGAGTATGCAGCCAGTGTATGGGATCCTAATGAATTAGGTTTGATGAGAGAACTAGACAGTGTGCAGCGTAGAGCAGCTAGGTTCGTCAAAAGGTGTTACGATAGGTTGAGTAGCGTATCAGAATTAATACAAGAATTAGGGTTTGAATCATTATCAGAGCGTAGGTTTAAGTACAGATTGAATCTCTTACAGAAATTTCACTCGGATAGCTTTACTGAAGATGTTAGGCACATATTAAAAACACCAGCGTATTATGCTAGATTCGACCAGATAAATAAGATTAGAGAGATAGATTGTCGTACAGATAGATTCAAAATGGCATTTTTCCCCCGTACTATAAGAGAACAGAATAGCCAGCATAGGAAAGGGATAGGTAGGGGAAATATTCTAGAGTATTCTGTAGTGCATGATGCATATCTTACCCCTTAAATACTGTAGACACTAACAATCAAGTTGCATGAGACAATATAGTTGCTAGTTTGCATGTTAGTAGTGCATGCCTGGTGATCTTCACCCCCTGCCACACACCCTCGCGGTGGCTTGCAGGGTATCGTATAGATGTAGATGCAGGAAAAGTGCGTATAGGCTGCATGAGTGTTTAACTTATGGAGGTTTAATATACTTTATCATCATGGTATACTTTTAGCTTTTAATGTATTGATTTCAGCTTTTAACATTTTCTGAATTTTGACGGAAACTTAATTCAGCAGAAATAAAATATTCAGATAATAGGAGCCCTTTTGGCAATCGGTCAGGGAAATTTGTGAGTCCGTCAGGGAAAAGTCAGGGAATTTAAAAATTGGGTCTCAGCAGCCACCCTGGGAGACTTGCACAGCTAAGGGATCTCAGGAACCTCGAAATTTTCCTGATAGTGAGTTTTTTCATGGTGTTTTTATTGTTGAATACAATTTTTTAACATTTCAGTGACGTCTTTAGTCCGTGAATTGTAAGATAAAATAATAGCAGAAAATTGCATTTCCTCACAACGTGATGGAAGAGACCACGATCTCTCTGCACGAAAAAGTTCGTCAAAATCACGAAATGATAATGGATAATGAACGTTTTCATGAAGAACTACTTCGTACTGCCAGCGTTCTTATTCTGATTTTTCAAATTTACCGCGATTGTTCTGCCATCTTCGGAACACATTAGCGCAGATGCGTTCCAATGGGGGCAATGTTTACTCGGAACCGAAATCCCAATTTCGTACACGAAATCGTTAGATGGAAACGAAAACCGAATTTTAGAGAATAAATTAATCTTCTAGCCACAACGAATCACTCATAAATCAAAAATTAAAATAAGCAAAAGGTGACGCCCCCCGAAAATGCTACTGTGATAACATTGACGTCATTCTCCTCCCGTCCTTGATTGCTTTTAGGGGAAGGGAAGGGAGTGGAGGGGGATTATCGGAAGGTCTGCTAGCACAGATGCTGTCGCAATCGCTCCCATTGGCAGAGCCAGCTGTGCCCCCCCCCCCCTTTGTGGTAAGGCAAATCAGCTTCGCGGGCTCAGTTGTGATTCGACGAAGTCGATATACGTCAGAGGTTGCACCACGCCCACCTTTCCGAAAGGGTTAAAAACATCAGTTTTTCGCCGCTTATAACTCGGGAAATAATTGTCGGATCAAAAAACGGAAAAATACGGGTCTTTTTATTTTACAAACTCTATCATATTCGGCAATAAAAAAAGCATGGTAAACGACCCCATTGTCTGTTTCAATTTGCACTCGTGTGCTTCCATCTGTTGCGAAGTGCGCTAATCTGCGCAAGGCGATTGGAAAGCACCCAAATTTACAATGGTAGATTGGACCATGATTATAAAATTAGAGAAATTTATTGCCAAACCGACATGTTGGTACAAGTTTATACCAAGTATAAAACATACAAGTCCTAGGACTTGACGCTAACCCAATTAACAGCGTTTTTGTCCATACTTGCGTTGCTATTTTGATATTGTTTTAAATCGTTAACTTTAGCCTGGACTATATATTTACTAATCCTTTTTAAGCATGTTTGGTGAGAATTCACCCCCTGATAATCACATATTATGGCGGCTTGCACGGTATTACGTAGATGCTAGTTATAAGTCTCACGTGTAAGTAGACGGATAGTATCTACAAGCACATTGGAGTCACTTAATTGTCTGCAAGGGTGGAGGCCTGGAGCTAAAATTCATCGCTCCCGCCAGCACAACCCCGCGGTGCATAGAGGGCGATAGAGGAGTGGGCGACGAGGGAAGCGATTGGACGTAATTAAGCACGATAGAGAGGAGGGGAGGGGAGGGGGGGGGACAAGAGAGTTGACGACATGTCTTCGAGGGCTGCTCGACAATGACGAGGCGCCTGCCCTCTTGCGGGGAGCAGCGCAAGCGGGAGGACGGAGTTGCCCCCCCAGAGGCAAGTGGGCCGCACTCGACATCAGCGCTCTCGCAGTCGGGGACGTGGTTATGAGTCATACTCCGTCCCAGGTGAAGGCGAACCTTTCATTGGGGAAGCGAGTGGATTCACCAAACGCACTGCACGGCGTCATACGCAGAACTAAGGAAATTTCCAATCCTTCGGACATACCCTCTGACAAAAGTAGGCGAATTTGAATCGAAGTAATGCCTTTCAAAAATGTACATCTACATAATACCCTGCATGCCACCATAAAGGTATGCGGCAAATGTAGATGTCAAAAGTTATATTAGGTGCTATCCGCGCGTGAAACATATTTCAAGAGAAAACGTTCGGCGGTGAGACTACGACACGATGTCATCTCCGAACCAACACACTCCAGTAAAATAGTTTCTGCACACTATGAAAATTAATATTAGATTTTTATCAGTTAGGGTATCATTCTATCCGAAGGACCGTTAGTGCATGCTTGGTGATCTTCACCCCTTGCCACACACCCTCGCGGAGGCTTGCAGGGTATCGTGTAGATGTAGATGTCCATCTAGACGTAGATGGACCTGTTTTAATGCCTCTACGGCGCCTGACTAACATTTCCCTCGATCGCGTCCTTAAAAACACCCTCGCCCTTGATCGCAACCCACTTCACACCCCACTCTTCCTGCTTATAATGCGAGACGAGTCATTACGGAGGAGGTAAATTAATAAAACATCCTTCCAGCCACCACAAGCTTTATCCCGAGGGAGAGGTGACGAAGAACGGGTGCGCTCATGGTGTTTACCAGGAGGTACGGTGTCTCAGGTGACGAAGGCGTTGAAGGCAACGGTCAGAGGCACTAACTGCTCTAAGCTCCATCAGTCACCCATGTGGGCACTAACGACGCCGCGGAACATCTACATCTACGCGATACCCTGCAAGCCACCGCGAAGGTGTGTGGCAGGGGGTGAAGATCATCAAGCATGCAATATTGACATGCAAACAAGCAACTATAGGGTCTTATGCAACTAGATTGTTAGAATATATAGCATTTAAGGGATTAATACATGCATCATGCACTACAGACTACTCTAAAATATTTCCCCTACCTATCCCTTTGCTATGCTGCCTATTCCGTTCTCTTATAGTACGGGGGAAAAATGATATTTTGAATCTATCGGTACGACAATCTACCTCTCTAAGAGTCTTATTTCTCCTGGGTAAGAGCCTTTCTGGACACCCTGAATCTAAAATCCTCGCGATTCGATTTTCTGAGTGTCAGAACTTCGTAGGAAATCGCAGGTGGCCCAGGGAAAGGAACTGGCCCCCCTACTACCCTACCTACCCCAATAATGCTATGAACTTCCACCCAAGTAATGCCGCGAAGCAGTGGAAACAATATCTGGTTTACTTTCTAAATTCAGTGAAGTAATGCTTCTAAGGCTCTCTCGTGACAGGTTAAAATAAGTAATGGTACTCTTGTGTGTCAAGAGATTACTAGACACCAATTACAGATGTCGTACGCACATGCCCCGATATATACAACGCTACTTACCACCAGATGTATGATTAAATCGGTCTAAGTAATGAACTTGAACGTGTGCAGCGAAGATCGGCAAGATTTGTAAAGGGACGATACGATAATTATATTAGCGTAACCAGTCTATTAAATGAATTGAAATGGGAATCATTGTCAGATCGCAGGTTGAAATTTAGACTTAATCTCTTCCACAAATTCCAAAGCAATATTTTCAGTGATGATGTTAAAAATATTTTACGAACCCCAACTTACTATGGCAGACTGGACCATAATCATAAAGTTAGAGAAATTGATTGCCGAACTGACCGATTCAAAATGTCCTTTTTCCCTCGCACAATAAGAGATACGAATAACGGTAAATATGTCCTATCGGAGAGTAGCAATGAATAGCATTGGTAGCTGCATGTTGGTATGAGTACTTAAAGCTAACCCTACTAACAGAATGTTTTTGCATGTTTGCTTTGCAATTTCTATCTTTTTTAAATAGTGTATTTCTGACTACTATATTAATACTATTCCTTTTTTATGCATGATATGTAGTGCATGTTTGGTGAGCAATCGCCCCCTGCCACACACCCTTGTGGTGGCTTGCAGGGTATTACGTAGATGTAGATGTAATGCTCACTCAATCAATGCGTAACTCGAAGGTTGGTCTGTTAGGCGAGGGTAGATATTCAATCACCTCGTACGAAGGTATCAGCACGTGAATGTCACACACTCGCGGAAGTGAGGCCTGAGCCACCTGCGATTTCCTGCGAAGTTCTGATACTCAGAAAATTGTATCGCGAGGATTTGAGGGGCCCTGAAGGGCATCCTGGGGCCTGGGATTTGACCCCAGGAACGTCCGCCCGTGGCCCATGGCCCTACCCACTATGGGCCAATACACCCCACCTCGATATAATATGCTACTTGGTAATAAATCGTCATTAAATAGTTTTGCATACACAAGAGGATATATTAGGTTGTCGGTATCCACAAATGAGTATAAATTTATTACTGTATCTAATGACATACAAGACGATCCGGCAAATTATTTTTGTTCCATGATTTTGGATAAAAGTGCGTTTTATACACATCTACATAACACCCTGCAATCCATCCATAAATGTACGAGACAGGGAGAAATGCGGTAATTCATTACGTATTTGTTTGTATCCAAAAACCTAAATTCAATTATGCATAATAAATAAGCTATAATAATATTCTAAAATATTCAGTTATTATGTTTGGCTTGTAAAATCTTCAATCACATGAGTAATTCGAGTTTAAGCAGGCACATCATATTAACTACACCGCCAAAAAGGAGATCAACAAGAGTTGTTAAACGCCATTATGATAACTGTATTATTGTTATTAGTTTAATAGAGGAACTAGGACGAGAATTACTATCAGAACGCACACCGAAATTTAGGCTAAACCTTTTCAGTAAATTCGAAACCGATTTGATTACAGGAGACGTTGGATATACGATGTATATTAACAACCCCTGCCACACACCCTTGTGGTGGCTTGCAGGGTATTATGTAGATGTAGATGAACCCCTGCGCACTATGCTGGACCTGGTCAGATGAACAGGAGTCGAGATATGGATTGTCGTACCGAATTGTTTAAAAATGTCATACTTATCGCGTACCACAAGAGAACACAATATACAGCGCATAGCACGGGGATAGGTATGTAAAAAAATTGTTGGAGAAGTCTGCAGTACATGAAGCATATTTCAATGTTGCTAACCTATGCATGCTGGGGAAATGCCCATAAGCATATTTAGTGACCAACTTTCTAACAAGTAATCACTTCGTAACTTTGAAGACACTAATCACCTCGTTGCACGTGACTACTATGCCTAAATTGTTTCCATGTAGCAATATCATTGTAGCTCTTAGCTGCATGCCAGTTATGCACACTAGGTGCTTTTTTCACCATCTGCCACACACCCTCGCGGTAGCTTGCATGGTATAAAGTAGATGTAGATGAACAGTCTTAAACTTTGTGAACAAAGAAATACGAGAAAGCAATGAAAGCTGAAAGACCAGCGATGGACGACGCAAGAAAGAAATAGTGAGTAGAATTGCGGAGAGGGCATTCTATCAAAAGAAGAATCTACTTACAGCTTGTAATACAACCGTGGGAGTAAATTCATTGACGTCGGAGACAGAACTCTCATTACAGAATAATCTACAATTGTCCCTTCACGAATGGAAATGCGACAAACGCCAAGCACTCCACTCCGGGCGACAAACATTTCTTCCCTGAATCTCCGACGACACGTTGGTTTACGTGTTCATCGATGGTTTCACCTCATGTCATTGAGAAGAGGAATTCGGGTCCGACTGACTTTCGTCGCATTTCGGGTGCTATTCATCGTTGTTGTCTGTGTTGGCTGCCTGCCCTTGCACAGCCCGGCTGCCCTGTGCTCAGAACTCTTCGGTTTCGCCCGGCTGGTTCATTAACTTGGCTCGGTGCGTATCTATGCCCGCGCTTGGGATCCGATTGCAACTCCCAGTTCATTACTTCCTCTCCGAATTTCGATTTCCCCTCGCCAGCGCTCTCGTTTGGTCGAATTCGATGAGCGATTGCAGAAATCGAATCTCCTCGCTCCTCGAGTCGGCGAGGGATGCTGCGTCGAAGGCATCTCGCGTTGCCCGGCAACAGACGGGGGCGAGGGTTTCGCCGACGCCGCCGGGAGCCTATGGCGACGCCCCGCGTCCACTCGACGAGCGCGAGGAGCGTCGCGACGACTGGCGTCGGGGGGGCGCATTGTTTGAAGGGGCGAGAGTGCTGAAGGAGGGCGGCCCCTCCGCCGCCGGGGCACTGATCTCGTCGCCATGGTTACCGCTCCATCGATCTCCGGCTGGCGAGGCAGAGAGCAGCGCCGCGACCGGCTGACACGCACAACTCCTCCTTGCCACCGACACGTGAGAGATCATTCCACAGATTCGAGTCTTCTTCGTGAATAAGAGAGAGGGAGGCGACGCGCCAACGGACGGAGGTCGGGAGGGGGACCCAATCCTTCCCACCGTCCACGAAAGCTGTCGACAACGCACTGGGTTTCCTCCTAAGGGTCACGTGCCCTTACTTTCCTTCTGCCATTTAAATGAGCAGCCTCCTCAACTGAGAGAACAGTCAGGGATGGGTTTGGAATGGGAATCGCAGAGCAATCACGCGTGCATCAATTGACAGCCTAGATTACCATCCGGTTCATCTACTTATTTATAGCGTAGCGCAGCTAGGTTCGTTAAAAGGTGTTAAGATAGGTTGAGCAGTGTATCAGAATTAATACAAGAATTAGGGTGGGAGTCATTATCAGAGCGTAGGTGAAAATGCAGATTAAATCTATTGGAGAAATTTCAATCGGATAGCTTTACTGAAGATGTTAGGCACATATTAAAAACACGAGCGTATTATGCTAGATTCGACCAGATAAACAAGATTAGGGAGATAGATTGTCGTACCGATAGATTCAAAATGGCATTTTTTCCCCCGTACTATAAGAGAACAGAATAGGCAGCATTGTACCGGAATAGGTAGGGGAAATACTTTAGAGTATTCTGTAGTGCTTGATGCAACGATTGCAATGCAATTCCCGATGTAACACCCATTTTTAAAAGTGGCGATAGGGAGCAGCCATCTAACTACAGACCTATATCCCTCACGTCCATTTCATGCAAGGTCCTGGAACATATAATTGCCAGTTCAGTCATGGGGCACCTTGATAGCCAGAATGTATTGTCCAATGTTCAGCATGGCTTCCGAAAGAGCAGATCATGTGAAACTCAACTTGCTCTCTTTTCCCACGATATTTTAGTTTATGGAGAAAGTAATATTCCAGTGGATGCTATATTTCTCGACTTCAAGAAAGCTTTTGACAAGGTGTCTCATAGAAAACTAATTTTGAAATTAAAATCTTATGGTTTTGACAGTAACATTATATCATGGATTAATGATTTTCTGCATGATCGGGTGCAAAGGGTTGTTTTGGACGGTGTTACCTCACCGGCAATTAAAGTCACTTCGGGTGTCCCACAATGTAGTGTGATAGGTCCACTCCTATTCCTTTTGTACACAAATGATATCCATAAGGTGGTAAAAAGTAAGCTTCGTCTATTTGCCGATGACGCAGTAGTATACAGGGAAATTCTATGCCCAAATGATAAAGAATGTTTAAATATTGACCTACAAGCAATTGAAAATTGGTGTCATACATGGCAGTTAGAATTAAACAATTATAAACTTAAAAAATATCTTGTAATGAAATTTTGGAAAAAGAATAGCTCTCCTCCTAGCACTTAAAAAATAAGTAATAATGAGTTAACAAACGTGGAATCCATTAAATATCTTGGAATAAAACTGACACATGATCTTTCCTGGGGTAAAAACATACGTGAAATAATGGGTTAAGCTAATCGTAAACTGGGATTCGTCAAAAGAGTACTGGGTAAATGTGACGATCATGTACGAGAAATCAGCTACTTTTCCCTTGTAAGACCTCATTTGGAATATGCTGCCAGTGTATGGGATCCCTACGAAATCGGTCTAAATAACGAACTTGAACGTGTGCAGTGAAGATCGGCAAGATTTGTGAAGGGACGGTATGATAACCTTATTAGCGTAACCAGTCTATTCAATGAATTAAATTGGGAAACGTTGTCAGATCGCAGGTTGAAATTTAGACTTAATCTCTTAAACAAATTCCAAGACCATAATTTCAGTGATGACGTTAACAATATTTTGTGGGCCCCAACTTACGTGGAACAACGTTCTGATCTGGGGAAATCCGGAGATATTGTTTTTAGACTAATGCATCACTGTTTAGATTAAGGACACACTTTATGCGTGGATAACTGGTATACAAGTCCGGCATTGTTTTTTTGGTTTCATGACAGGGCAACACATTCTTGCGAGACGGTGAGGAGAAATAGAAAGGGCATGCCGAAGATGGAAGATAAGTTGAAGAAAGGAGAGTTTAAATTTAAATCTTCAGAAAAACTGCTAGATTTAAAACGGTGTGACAAGAGGGAAGTATGGATGTTGTCCACCTGCCATTCAGCAGAAATGATTGAAACCGGGATAAGAGATAGGGTGACAGGAGAAGTGACAAAAAAACCAAAGTGCGTGGCTGATCACAATCGGCATATGGGCGCTGTGGATAAAACTGACATGATGCTGATATCCGTTGCGTCCGTAATAAAAATACGTGAAATGGTATAAAAAGTTTTTTTCCATAAGGTTGACATTTCCGTATTGAACGCTGTACCAATTTGGGAGAAAGTTCCCATTGAAAAGTTTCATCTTTCCTTGATCCGAAGACATTTTCCGACGTCACTTGCCGTGCACCCTCAAAAAGAAGTGCTTTGGAAAAGATGCGTAGCAAGCAGAGGGCAAAAGACCTGAGTCGCCTTGCATGCGAAAGGAGTGCGACGTAGGACTGAGTGTGGATCCATGCTTTAAGATTTACCACACGCAGAAGAACTTAAAACGTAGAAAAATTTAGCAGCCATTTGGTTGAAAAAGTTTTTTTTAATCATAAAAAATACATGAAAAAAAATATTTTTAACTTCGCCAATGCCGGTCCAAAGACGGGATGAAAAAGAAGGATGGGGAAAATGGTTTTGCAGCATTAATCGAAGAACATTTTGATAATTTAGCTATAATAATTGGATTTGCCTTGAATTCGTTACTATTAACGCTAGAATTTCATTTAAATATTTTGAAGCGCTCAGCAAAACACATGGAATATATTTTTTAAGTTTAATACGGGCTTTTTAAAAAAAACACTGCCAATTCAATCAATTTACCGCAGACTCCTGCTGCGAAAAAGGATGTTAAAGAGTTGGTTGGTAGAGCCCAGTGGAAGGAGAAAGGGCAAGCACTTAATTAATAAGGTGTTCTACTTCCTGTAGTGTCTCTGTAGTGTTCATATAGGCGTTGAAATCAGTTTTACGAGATATTCTGAAGGCTTCACACGGCGATCCAAATTTTTTTATAGAGCTTTGTATATGATTGAGTGAGTACGTAATGGATGGTGCTGTCATTCTAGTGAAATGTGTATGGAATGGCCCTAACCAGTCAAAACAATTGGTGCACTCACGATAGTGAGTTACATGAAACTGAAATGGTAATTTATGATCTGTTATGATAAGTTAATGTGTACAGTATACTCAACCAAGCTCAGTGTTGAGAAATGTGCAGAACTCGATTCTACCCAAACATCCCCTGATGATTGCATAGATATTTTCATGTCCTAAGAGGAGAATAAAATTATATTTTTACCAGTGCATAACTAGTGTCCACATTAATTATTATCTCAAGTTCTTAAACTCTTTAACAGTAAATAACCTCCATAAAGTAGGACCTGAAACATCGTATCTACCTATGTTATCCGTAGATTAAAATTCTTTAAAATGGAGATAAATCCAACTATTACTACTAGGAGTTGTCGTATTAAATTCCTTGAAATAGCGTAAAACAACCTTAATTCCTGTGGGTTAGGCCCAGTAATGGGTTACCATCTATATAGCATATAATTTCGATCAGTTTGTGGCGGTGAGTTAGGACTATTTTAGGAAATTGCATGACTAATAACTTACATATGTCAACCAAGGAATCCTTTTGTACAATAATTTACCAAGCCTTGTTAAAAGTATTAAACTGCAACTAAGGTTAACATTTCTGTTAAATAGCTGTTGGTAAGTGTGCGTAAGTTGGTAAGTAAATTTTGCAATGTGGATGAATTTTTTACAAGTTCATTAATTGAATCACACTTATACACGTATATATTTGGAAATGTTAAATATTATTATAGTATGTTATCCTTTGATAATGAAACTAAGCATTATGAATATGCCTCTGGCGAATAAAATTATTAGTATTTAAGAGAATGAAGAAAACATTCCTCGAACGTGGTCGCATTAATGTTTCTCCGTTGCTAGTAGCTAATAATATCACTTCGCTTTTTTCAAATGAAGGGCGAAAAATCTCTGCTTCTGATTGGCTGAAAATTTTAGCCTCTCTCAAGGGTGCCTCTCGCTGCGTCGTTAGTTGCATGTCGTTTGCATCGACGAGTTGTCGATAAGTTAGAGACACGCACTCTCGGTAAGAGGGTGTCGATGGGAGCGGTGGCTTTCGTTAACGGCGGCGTGCTTATCGCTATCGAGTTACAGAAAGCCCCTGCAGGCAGTGAAGAGGGGTGCAGACAGTCACCTGCTTAACAAACCCCTCCAATGAAGCCTTAAAAGGGTGCACCGTGTAAGGGAAGGACATTGACCGGAGCACCGAACGAAGAAGAACAGGCAGAGTGAGGAAAATAGTGCCGGAAATGCAGAACTCACGTGACAAAAGCACATACGTGGGCAACGAAAACAAAAGCGGAACAAATGCGCACTCGAAAATTACAGTACCCGGGTCGCGTATTGATATTATTACCTCCATCGTCGCAGAGAAACTTTGAAATCCACGACTAACATGGAAATGGAAAAAATGAGAAAAATGCAAATAGGAAGCAAGGCCCTTCCCACTTAATGGTCGAAGCGTGACGGATTTCACGAAAATCTTAGGTCGCCCGGCGCGGTAACAATCGACAATTACACCGCGTCTTCACAAACCCCTTCTAGTAGATATCGGGATAAATCCATTCAACATTCCGGATAGACCAAAAGGAATCTGCTACGGGCCTGCAAACCGGGACGTATTCCACAAAATAGAAGCAGGGAAGATAATAAACAGAATGAGAGAGGGGATCAAATAAGCGAAATGGTTAGACACGTCACAAAGGCCATATGCAATGGAATTCAAAATCCATCTCCGCTGCAAAAAAGACACCAGCTGAAGACCACGGAAGAAAGGAAGAGAACCAGGAGAAAATATTACGTACACGGAACATGAACTTAGAAAAAGCAAGGAAAACCAGTCACAGAGCATCTCCAATAGAATTAGAGGGTTGAGATTTTCATGGAACTTTTATATTTTCCCGGCAAGTCAGGGAAAAATCAAACACCCCGATATTTCCTCCTGTGTTCAAGCCAAGAGAAGACTCCATTTAAAAAATGGGATTAGACAGAGAAAACAAAAATGTTCGTGCAGAGAAACTTGAATAGCCCCTATTGATATAGCTACGACATAATTGAACTGCTAGCGTGGTTTTCGGACACGAATGGAGTTAAAGCATCGCATATTTAAATTTGTTCAATCGCTTTACATTTATCTGTCTATTAGCTGAAAAGTTTGAACTTTTCGCGGAAAAGTAATGAAATTATAGAGCTTGTTTTTCTTCCGTTGCCAGGGATACTTCTGTTGTTAACTACTCTCGCTCTTAAATTAAAGGGCATGTTAGTCTTCGCCTCTAAACTTTGAAAAACACTATATGTCTCTTCCCTTTAAACTTTGGAATAATGATAAACTATAACTTAAAACAATGTTTTATGTTGAAAAAATTAAGTGAAGGCGCTTCCCGTGTTCCAATACGACTAGGAAGACGCATAATCGATTGACTATGAGACGATTGTTAGCATAAGACGATTGTACAGTAGAAAGAAGCATAATTATTCCTTATAAGCCCATTGTTCAGGGTGGCATTCCAAAAAAAATTCACAGCTTGCAAACTGTAAGCGCCCGATAACTATCCTAAATAATATAATCCAAATGCCCATAGTTAAACGGAGAACCGATTTGACGTAATGATTCCCTGACTGGTACAAACAAAAACATAGGATTCAGAGTGGAATATTTTCAAACAATTACGGAAATCACCACCCACTGACCCAAGCATTAAACCCGGAAATGACAACACAGCCAAAGAAATAGTAACCGCTGGCTGCAGGCGGAGTTGCTTTCGGAAACTTTTACGTCAAATAAACAGCGAGAGAAAAGAACCTTGAATCAATGTCACCCTTGAGAAACTGACAACACGAAGGAGGCACCAGGCCACGAAGGAGAAAATCTCCAGCCCAGTTGGTTGCAGGGCGACAACGAAATCATTGAAGAACCACTCCCTAAGGAGACCGAGGATACATTGGAACCAGATCCGAAATGTTGAAAGCAATCTGATGCCTCAAACGGGGTGGGACCTGCGAACAGTCCCTTTTCATCCTCCGCTGGGGGGTGGTGCCGGAGAGTCTCGTCACATCGCACAGTGGTCCGAAATCGACAATACCTGGCCAAAAGTCAATTTTTCGACTTTTTGCAAGGAAACTTTAAATGGTGTTTTCATACTGTAGAGGATATGGCCTACAAAATAGGGTCTCTCTATTGCACACATTAATGTGTATCATACGTGAAAGTTGGGTAAATCAAGGGTTAAACGCCCGTCGCGTTGAATCTGTCAATTTTTGTGAAGTTCACCTTGATAGTAGAAGGCTTTAAGTACATAAGTGTCCTTCAATAATTTTTTCACGGAATTTTGATACCTCATAGAATATAAATCCGGTAATTTTGTTCCAATTGAGTACTTGGTTGACCTTTTAAATTTTTTACAAATATTTATCTATTATTTAGTAATTTTTTAATAAATGCATCATTATCTTTTTGTGCTCCTCTTTGCTCCTCTGATATTTTTATATGGAAATGAGCAGGAAAGCCAACTAAACATGATGAAGAAAAAAAATCTTGCTTATACTTGCTTATCTGACCTCCAGACGGTTTTAAGTTGACCAGTACAACGCACCGCTCCGCATCTTCGGCCCGCAGCGGCGGCGGAGGCCGAGCTGCTGCGAAGTGACCCAAGTGGTTTTATCGATAGTTACTCCGGTGGAGCGTTACAGATTTTTCATCTTCATACATAATTTGCACTGTTTTGTGCTAAATTATGTTCTTTTCTCACGTATTGGATATTCCTCTAAACCCAAAGTTCATCAATGAGGTCTATCTTTGTTTTTAATGAGGGTCGGTTTACGTGCTAGCATATACCTTTATACCATGATACGAATTATAATCCAAACGAAAAGCTACAGATGTGTACTCAGCAATTAATTGTTGTTTTGTGTTCCTATATTTTGATATTTCTATTACGCCTGAACCACCCTGTCCACCACTCGCTTCTGGAAATAGGATAAGGCCTTCCACAGAGCAATAAAAGTTTCAAAATACCCTTGCTGTTCCCTCGCCGCCCGAAAGAGATATTTTGAATGAAAAGGGCAGCTTTCGGTTGCACTTGCATTGCCTTCAAACAAAAAAAAACCAGCCGCGTGCCTTCATTGAGGATGGAACGGATTGCACTCAAGCTACCAAAGCAGAACTCTTTCTGCACGTGCGTTAAGATTTCTTGGAATACTACGGAACGAGGATAACGGTCTCCACCCACGAACTTTGCCGTAGTTTTAAGCACTAACACTTCGATAGGGTTCCAGAACTCATATATAGGTACTCAGTGCAGAAGCGTGAAGTGCATAGAAGCGTGTTTTGATCTGCTACGCGCAGAGGAAAGCTTGTCCTGCTCAGAGGAAAGAAACACCTCTCCTGCCTGACACCTAACCATCAATATACGCCAGAGAAGAATAGAAAAGTTTATTCCCATTCCTTGTTCCAAATTTAATTCCTCATTCTTGGTTTTGCACTTTTTATTGATTGATCTCTTTTGTGATTGGCATAGCATTTTCTTATATTTGGTTAAACGTTCTCGTTTTTGCCCTAAAAGATTATGTATTAAGAGTTTTTAATAGGTGTCATAGAGATAACGAACCTTGAGTTGAACCAGAAATTTATGAAGCGAAATAGATATTCTTTAGCTTTAAAGAAACAACACGTTCTGGAATACTTGATTGCTGAATTGAATATGAACGGAGATGTTGCTGCCAAAAATATTCTGATGCGCTGCATGCAGACATTTTTTCCCCTAGTATCTGGAAAAGTGGGAACAAAGCTCGTGCGCGGATAAATTTTTCAGGAAAAAGTTCAAAAACTGGTTATGGCTGGAGTTAATACTTCCTTCATGTGCATGTCTTCCCAGTACGCACGGTGAGTATCTATTTTTGCAATTACGATTAATTGATAAGACGTCCATATTTTATTGGTTAGTAATAAAATAATATTTTGCATTTTCGCAAGATTGTGCTGAAAAAGGGCGACGGCCAAAAAAATTATTTGAGGAGTCAAGCGAAAGAGAAAGAGAAAAGGAAGTCAGAGTCACCACATCGCCAGCTGAGTTAGCCCTAACTGCTTCAATTAACTATAGCAGCAAACGCCTCGAAACGGCTGCAAAAATAATCAAGAAATAGATCTGAATGTCCAAATCTACGCACGGTATTACACGCCATCTACTGTGCATAAGATGCTTATCCACTTAGCAGCAGCAGCCATTTCCAAGGATTCATTTATTCCAATTGGACACTTCTCTGTAGAAGTCATTAAGGCAAATAATAAGGATATAAGAAGATACCGGGAGTATCACACGGGGAAATTGTCTAGGTAGGCAACAAATGAAGATTTATTCCAGACATCATTTTTAGTCTCACAATCAGATCGATTAATTTCAGTATCAGGCGTGTTGAAGAAAACTGAGGTAAACTTAGCAACTGAAATCTTCTTGCCCTGGCTGATACGCACTGCGACAATGAGTCCGATATAGTGATGTAGGAATAAGACTTTTATTATATAAAAATAATTAGGTATGCCAAAGTAAAAATGCCTATATATGAAAGCATCAAGTTTAACTTTTTTCCTATTTTTCCAGAAGTTATGCATCACTTATATCATATTATTTAACCTAAATTAGAGCATTCAATTATTCTAAATGGGTAGCTAACGCGCAAGCCGGTAGCTGAAGGTCGTGGGTTCGAATACCGTGAACGACAGAGTTGCAGCATTACATGGATCTCAAAGTACTATGCATTTATTAATTACGTAAATATTTTGAAGAGATATGATCTAAATAGTTGTGAGTCCTTTGTACCCAGATAATTACTTCCATAGAATGTTTGGAAATTGTTTAAATAATTATATCTCATTAAAATGTTAACATTTAGAGATACATAAAAAATAACTTCAAAATCGGATTCAGCAGGTCAATAACCTTGGGATTCAACTATTTAACTTTGTAAGTACGTTGATATAACGACGGTATTAATTTTGGCCAAGTTTTCCCCATTTTGGACCACTGTGCATCGTGTCCATAAGTCACGCAATATTATCATGATTCTGCACGAATTTCTAGGGTTCAGAAAACCTACTCTATTATACAATAGGTGCATAATGCCATTGCTTCAGGTCATACACCTACATTTCAGCAAAACATCACACGACAGTCCAATGCTCTCTCCTTAGGGAAATGTGGTGGATGAGAATTCGAAAGACAAGAGTTCTCAGCAAGCGTAACCAGCCAACCTTTGCTTCGTAAGGCGTTCCCGCGAAAAGTCTCTACGGAGTCAGAATTTCGCAAGGGCGGTCAGTCATGACTCAAGAGATCCAAAAAAAATAAAAATAAATACATGGGGTTATTTCAATGCATCAACATTTACTTCGGCGCAAGATTTGACTGAACGGAGTTCGTCATCCCACACTCCAGCGGGGAACGCTTTTTCGCCTTCTTTCTCCCGACATCTCAACCTTTTTTGGAGCCCATTACGAAAACGCCCGATTTTACACTTTTCATTTCCCACGTTGATTTTTCTATGATGGTAACACGTTTTAAAAAACTGAGAAATGGAATTCGAGGAGATGGAACGACCTCTGTCGTAAAGAATGTAAACTCACAGAGTAAATTCTGCAGTATTTATGAAGAGAAAACCAACCTAGATTTTAGACACACCAAGTAATCTTCAAGGCATTTGTTATAATTATATTCTTAACCTAATATATCTATTGACTGCCTTGCAGGGCGGTGGGTGGCAGGGGGTGAGTTGTCACCAAACATGCCCCACGCATGCACATGAACCAAAGTGTACTTGCATTACTTACAAGAGGAGAGATTTCTATGAACATCAAGCGGGACACGCAATACCAGTTCTACTTTTCATCCAACTTGCAAAGGTACGCCTTACGTTACCATAAATGTCCTCCTTGTTTCTAAGATACATTACAAATATACATACATATATATAATTTAACGAAAAAAGTTAACTTATTTTTGCCCCCCCCCCCCTTTCCAGAGAATATCCTGGCTACGCCACTTCCTGAAGCTCTTTGAAATACGGTGCAATTGCATCTGCAATGAAGAACCGTGCTTCCTCACTACTCCTTGGAAAACCCTTCCTCGGGATGAAATTGTCAAATGTGCCTGTAGAACGCCACTCGGGTATTCTCCGTGAATTATTATAAAATAACTCCGCTCTGATTACTGCAGTAGAATTACCTAAAGAGATATTTGTTTTTACACTAGCAGAAAGTGGACAAAAAAGTACTTATTGGTGATATATAAGGGTTAAAAAGTGACTTAATCAAAAAAAACGGCGAGTCGTGTGGGTTGGCGACCTTCCACCGTCGAACTGGGCGAATGCCATCCGAAGGAAGGAAGGGAGGCAACGAACGGTTGGCCAGGTGGCAGGCGAGTGAACTAAGGAGCGAGGAAAGACGGCCTGTGGCTCGTCCAGCCAATGAAGGCTCCTCCTCCCCTTCTTATGCGTGGATTCTCACGGGATTAAGCTCTGCTTACCCTCCAATCCAAAATCTACCCTATGCCAACGTGCGCTTATTATTCCTAGGGGTGAAAACTACCCCACATAGCAAAAACTTTATAAAACCGTGAATTAAAGCATTTAATAGGTTGAAATAAGTTTAAATAAGTCGAATGAAGATTTTTTGATGCCTTGGGACATTTATAGTGATTTTTCAGAATGTTTCAGCCCTTAAAAACCACCCCTTATTTTGATAAAATAAAAAAAAACCTTCACCGTCATTGATATACAATTTAATTTTTGTTTGCATTAGATCGATATATTTTCATCATTTACAATGCATCTAATTTTCTAGTAGTTTTTCAACCCTTAAAAGCCACCCCTATTATGATAAAAAAACCATTTACCGAAATTTTTATACGATTTCACATTTCATTTGCATTAGATTGGTATATTTTCATCTTCAATAACTTAATACATTTTTTATCAATTTTTAAACTCTTAAAATGGAAACTCTAAATTATTAATTCCCCTAATTATTATCCTATATATAGGATAACAATTAAAATATCATAATGCATTACATGTCGATTACAACTCTCTTAATTTTCAAGCGAGCCGATCCGTCAAAAAGCCATTTTGTAGTGACTTTTTAGCCCTTAAGGTCATGTAGGTTTCAATTTTCTCATGTAGGTTTCAATTTTGTTTTATATAGGTTAACGCTTAAAGGGCTCGGAGAAGGTGCTATTTACACTCTGATGCAAACTTTGAACGGCCTTATCTCTCTTCATTTTCATGCTGCAACAATTAAAAAACAACGAATTTTTAGTAAAAAGGAACATATTTTTTGCACTCTAGCATTTTTTACGTAGGTATCATAAACATTAGTGAGTCATTAAAAAAGTCGAGGTTTTTAGAAATCTCGAAAAAGCTCATTTCACTTTAACCAAAAATATTTTTTTAAATAAGCATTCTAAACCCTTAAAACTGCTGGATCCTATTGATAGTGCAAAGATAAAGTAAATCTTAAAAGGGCTACAAGCATATTTAATATTTGTTGCTGGCATAATGGCATTGTTGCTGTTTTTTCCACGAAAAAATAAGAATCGACTAGATAACGCAAATAAGTTCACTTTGTAAAACTCCACAGATTAATTAAAACCGACCTACGTTTCGACCTACACAGTCATTATCAAATGGTGCATCACGAGCCCCTTATATAGGGAATTGAGTGAGGGGGGGGGGGGGGGCAGGGGATGATAGGGAGGGGAGCCAACGTGCGGGAAGTGTAAGATTATTGGTCCAAGGTGGGAGTGGGGAAGGGTGGGCATTTGAGCGAGCATTGTTGGGAATTGTATTACGGGAGGGGGGGGGGGGGGACGGTAGGGTTAGGGGAGGAGATAGGGAAGGGGGCATATCATTCAGCACACAATCACAATAGCTTTTTTGGAATACAAAAATATTTCAAGGTTTGCCATTTAAACAATATCGATTCAGGCGAGATGTGATGGAAACGTTCCATATCAAAGGAAAGATAATGCAATTTTCCACAAGTAAACAATTTTTATTCCGACTAGTTTCGGTGTACTACACCATTTTCAAGTCAAAATGGTGTAGTACACCGAAACTAGTCGGAATAAAAATTGTTTACTTGTGGAAAATTGCATTATCTTTCCTTTAATATGTTTTCCATTTAGTCCAACTTGTGTCCCTAACACTGCGAATGAAGGACTTTTGTGATTAAGTCACTTTGGTGGTCTTCTTCTATTAAATGCTTGGCGAACTGGGAACTTTCATTACCATTAGTTAAACAGCACATCATATTTATCTCTTTTTTCACATCATACTATCTATTTTTGCTTAGAATGTACTACTCTATCGATTTCTGAGGTCTTTTTGAATATTAAAATTCCCACCTCCGAGTTGGGGTGGTATCCACCCCCAGGGCAGAAGCGCACATCGTCACAGGGTAGATTTTGATTTTTGAGCATTTCCCTACCTACTGTCCAAATTTCAAGCAAATCGATTCATAAGAACAGAATTCGGAGGTGGAAAACTTTTCATTGCCTGGACTAATTAGTTTCCAAAACGCCACAATGCTGCAGATCTTTCAATCATTTCCATCCCTTCATTCTCAATCACTGGCTCTGTAGTTACACCACGTTACCAAAACGAAACTGTTGAAAATCCTGGGAAACCTCAAAGCCACAAAGTTTTTAGCTGGTTGCACCCCACTGTCTCTTCCTCAGCTGTAACCATTCGAAGGATCAGCCACACTTAAGAACGAAGGCACTGAGAGACAAGCCTCATTGTTTGACAACTCCTTTCAAGACGAGACGTCTCTCTTTTGCCCGGCTTCCGTTCGTTTCTAACATGTCGCCGCAACACCATGGAGCCATCGTCGCTGCAATATTATGGGAAATCTGCGTCCCAATTGCAGCCGCCTGGCGCACACACACACTTCCTCGTCTCATTCACAAGGGAATCGCCCCCGCTTTCACCCCTAGAGATTCGCATCGTGGGAATCGCCCGTCTTTTGTTTGGCGCCCGCTCGAAGTTTGGAAACGGCCGGCCCATAATGCCCCGCGAGCACCTGTGAGAAGCAGCGGGTTCTGTCGCGTGAGCAGGACCGCCTTCTTCTGTCTTCTGCGCACGTCAACAACAGTTGCTATGCTCCCCAGCAACGGGAAGACTAACAACTGGGATGATTGCTACAGCTTACATTCGCGGTCGTCCGTGAATAACAGCTCGAATGCAATGAAGTCACTGATAGGAACCATTTTATGCCATGGAAGACGATTGATTATTTTGCAATGTAGGTTAACAAAGAGAAACTTACACGCACTGTTTCTCGAGCAACACACGAAGGATCGCTATCAACTGAGCACAGAATTGGTGTTCTTTTTGAACAATTAATGCTAAGAACAAAACAGCATCGACGCATTATAAAAAGATGGAGCCTTGTGCGGGCAGGCAAACATATTTCCTTGATATTTCATTTCAAAGCTTCGCGCCCAGAGAGCGAGAGATCCATTGACAGTCGACAGCGACCGCTAACAACTGCTCGAGGACGAACGCATTACTTGCCGGAGCTAAATCCGAGCTTCACGTTTATTTCAGGAACCGATCGTAATTTCCTCGACGTGATCGCCGCAACCGTGACACAGAATGAAAAATGCTCTCTCTGCAGCCAAGTTTAGGATTCACGAGAAAAAGTGCTTTCCTGTGGGTCGGATACACATCATATGGAATAACTCGGAATGGATATCGCTTCTCGAAGCGGGCGGGGTCCGATGAATTCGAAGTTTCGGTGAGCAGTCAAGAGGACTCGGCAATCTACATCCACACAATACCTTGCAAGCAACAATAAAGGTGTGGGGCAGGGGGTGAATCCACACCAATCTGCTGTATTCGGTTCAATTCTGACGCGGATGATAGGTCGTCGCCTTGGGCATGCCTGTCACTCCCCTGTCTGAGGACTGTTTAGTATATATATAAGTTAAAGGTCATGGGATCACCTGAAGTAATTGTGCTCTACGGGACAAAAACCGATTCAACACGGCCTTGAATATTACCAGCCACCCCTTTGCAGAGCATGGCCGCGTCAAATTTCGAGGAAAACGTGGACGTCTTCCGGGGGATGAAGGATAATTTTCCGTACACGCTACAAGCGTACGGCGACACTACACGCATCACCTCCATTAGCACAGAACTCGCGCGAAAAAGTATCAGCCCACTCGCCTCAGAAGATGGCCATTTCCACAGTTTGAGCAATGGGTTGCGGTCCTCCGAGGAACGCGGTGTGCTTCGATAAGAGCCCTTTTCTCACGCGCTCCACCCTGCTCCGTCGATGACGAACCCTTTAAGGACTTCTGGCCCACAATTCAATTGGCCAACTATCGCAGGCGGAGCAATGTTCCGGGCGTTGCTTCGGGCCCAGAGCTGAAACCCGTCGCCGGAAGTAACGCCAAGGACAGCTTAACGATCGCTGCACCCCAGCAATTCCTTCTACAGCAGAACCTCGATAAGAAGTGTCTCAAGGGGATTGGGGAAACAGTCTTGTTGTCGAGGAGCTCTTTTTGTTGAGGGTCATGTTATCAAGGTTATTTTGGCTATCAGTCGCGTTATCGAGGTTAGTGGAATCACTATATCCCTTCATAACGAGTGAATTTTAGAGCGACCCTTTTCGAACCAAGTCTATTTATTATCAATTCTCATATCACCAAGAATACAGAATTCTTGCAATGGAATTGTCTTATTTCAACTTTTCGTTTAAATTTCAAGGTAAGAAATACGAATTCTTGGTCCCACATGGAGATGAAGGATTCCCGCTTTTAAAGAGTGTCATAATTAGTCATTATGTTCAGAATTTAACTTCATACACGCCATGGAAATCAGTTTATTTTCGTCAAAATTTGCGTTTTTCTGATGTCAACAGAATTATGAGAAAAGCAACGAGTGAAAAATTACTAAACTTATTTACTAGATCAATCCTTATTCTCAAGGTTTGCGCAGAAATATTTTGTTTAAGTAGCGAAGCAGAGTCTTCAAGTCAAGAGGCGTAGACGTCTGCAGAAGCGTTTTTGGCAGAGGTATCCGACAGCCTTGAAGGTTGATTCATGCACATAGAGTCGCGTTATCGAGTCTGGGTTCTGAAAACGATTTGTTATAGAGGTTCTGAGTTACGTTGTGAATCGGAAAAAATCCGTGTTATTGAGGGTGTGTGGATAATAATAGTCGCGTTATAGAGGTTAATTTAACGTTAAGTGTTATGGCAATCTCAAGGTGATTTGAAAATTGCACTTGTGATTGAGGTTGTCGTGTTATTGAGGGTCGTGCACGCGAGGTTCTGCTGTAAGCTGCAAGGAGCATAATATTCCTCACCGCCAGCATCAGGAAACCACAATTTACAACTGAGAGTTGACTGCAATAAGTAAGGGTAGAACTCCACGCAGGGAATAGAGAGGGGGGCGCCATGGGCAACATCCGTCAGGGACACACGGAATCCCGCCGATATTCGAAGAGCGACTACTTAAGACGCAGTGCGCCCATCCAATCAACCTCCATACAGTTCAGAGCCAAGGTAGAATCACGCCATCCACCCTTAAGACCGCTTTACACCACGGTCATTGAAACTGCGCAAGTTGATGCTGATTCCGTTTGAGCATTCGTCTGCGAAAGTCCGTGACGTAGAAAATTTCGTGGATGCTTGCTTGACAGTTTTACACGGTGCAATCGTCGGTGCATTATGTCAGTGACAATAATCCATTCAGTAGCGGTAATACCGTCAATATATCGCATGACGTCAAGATCTGTCAAGTAGCAATTAATTGGACGTGGAAGATGCGATACATTATCACCACTTTAAAATATATTTTAAGCCACAGTCTAAACATAATAGTGGAGACCCTAGTCCCGTATACTTAGCCCAAAATTTGCACCACGAACGAACGGATGTGGGCCAAGGTAACAGGTTCTTCCTTTACGAACGAAATTTAAGCTTCCACGTGATTAATCGCCCAGCTCATCATTATTGCACTTTATTCACTACCTAAGGAGTTGAGTGCAAACAAAAGCACCCAACTCAATTGTCAACAACCCATTTTATCGCTAGAATTCTCAAGGCATTTCGTTGCCACTAAATCTGCACCATCTAGTGAGAGAAATAAACTTCAAACTTGCACGAACGCATGTATCAGATTAGAATATGTTCTAATTTGCTTGAAAGTGTTCGCGCAGTGGCGCTGCCTGTCCTCGCAAGTCGTCGCTTTACACGGTGCAATATATCTTGCACAAGTGTTCTCGCAACAGCCTGCGCAGTATCAATGACTATCAACTTACTATGGCAGACTGGACCATAATCATAAAGTTAGAGAAATTGATTGCCGAACTGATAGATTCAAAATGTCCTTTTTCCCTCGCACAATAAGAGATACGAATAACGGTAAATATGTCCTATCGGAGAGTAGCAATGAATAGCATTGGTAGCTGCATGTTGGTATGAGTACTTAAAGCTAACCCTACTAACAGAATGTTTTTGCATGTTTTCTTTGCAATTTCTATCTTTTCTAAATAGTGTAGTTCTGACTACTATATTAATACTATTCCTTTTTTATGCATGATATGTAGTGCATGTTTGGTGAGCAATCACCCCCTGCCACACACCCTTGTGGTGGCTTGCAGGGTATTATGTAGATGTAGATGTAGATGAATGACCGTGTAAAACAGCCTTTAGAGGAGCCGTTGAACGACACCTGGACTACTACTACTACTACAGAGTCAAATGCGACGACCCGCATCGCTCCCGAGATTACAATAAGCCACGGAATACCCCACGGCAAATGAAGCAACGTGCTCACACCGACAATTAACGAGGGTTACAAGGACCATCTTCAGAGACAGATCTCCACAAACCGGGAAACAACAGGCTCCTCCCATCTCCCCAAAACGTCCCCCCTCTCCCCCAAAATCCCTGACGACAACGATAACCCCTGACCTCATCAACTACAGCCATCTCCGAAACCCAGGCGCCTCAAGTAGGCCACCACCCGCACTCCAAAACTGCCACTCCCACCACTTGGCAACAACGCGTGCAGTTGCAATTGCAACGCCTCAAAGCCTGATTATTGTGTAGGGAACTTTTAAACTTAAAGATGCCGGCAGTGCATCTACGTAGGAAACGACAACGAAGAACGGACGTCGCGTCCTCGTGAAAGCTACATCTACGTAATACCCTGCAAGCCACCATAAAGGTGTGTGGCAGGGGGTGAACTCTCACCAAACATGCACTACATATCATGCATAAAAAAGGATTAGTATTTATATACTGTTCTAAACTTCACTATTTAAATAAGATAAAAATAGCAAAGCAAAAATGCAAAAACATGCTGTTAGTTGGGTTACTTTCAAGTCCTTATGCCAACATGCCGCTACCAATGTTATCCATTGCTACACTCGTACTGGACACACTTCCCGTTATTCATATCCCTAATTGTAGGTACGAGGAAAAAAGGACATATTGAATCTGTCAGTTCGGCAATCAGAATGCCCGTTATAAAATAACGTAATAGAGAACTATTGTTAGATGTAGTGCACGGAGGAAAAAGAAGACAGAATCCGACAGAATCGATCCCATACCTGGCACCATTTTGAATGACCTGCCTTAACCATCACGGCCATGGTTCAACGCATTAAAGCTATAAGATGAAGCAGCTAAAGATGAAACATCCAAGAGTTAACATCTCGAATGTCCTCGAAAGATTTCTGGCCATAAGTAAAGAACACCAACATTAGGATACACAAAGTCAATTTGGTCTCTAAACTAGACGGCGGCAGCACTTAAGGAGGGAATGTTTTTCGCAAGGGGTAGGAAGGAGTAGATTAGGTAGGGTTGGTCCAGGGGTGTCGATGGAGAGGGGGATGAGGGTGCAGCCCTCTGCCTCCCCCTGGACGAGACGAGCCCCTAATAAGTGACAGGGGGGGCGCGAAGCCCTTCAAAGGACTCGCTTCCGGCCCCTGCCAACAACACCCGCCCGTGATCCCCTCCGCGACCACTGCGCCAGCTATGGGTAAAACCCAGCAATACGCCGAGCTCCAATATTATCGTTATTATTCCAAGCCCGTGGCCGTGCTTTATTGGCTAGTTCCACAGTTTTTTAATTGATCCGATGAAAAGTATAAAACCCCTGGAGTACGTATTTGAATTCATTCGACTTGAAAATGAAGTAAAGTATTTATCGTAATTAATTAAAAATTTAATATGTTCAACGGCGCGAAAACGAGACGGCCAACTATTGCATGCCGGTCAAATCTACGTGAGGTACGTATGCATTCTTTCCTCTCCCAACCGCTAGGTGGAGCAGCGAACGCCGTATTAGACGATGCACTCCGTGAAAGCATATTAACAACCATCTGACGCGCATTTATTAGATAGGTTTCAAACCTAGGCTGGCTGCCTCTCAATAAACAGCGTGGATTATACCCTGTTCGTTTATTTAGTTATGAAAACATTTATCTTGTTATTTGCATGCATTTACACGTATCGAAATTAAATACATTCTGATTTATTTGATGAAGGAAAAAACGCTAGTAGTTGTGTTCAACCCGAAGGTTGGTTTTTGATAGGCGAGAGACGCAATCACTAGGGAACCAATCTCAGTTGTAAACAGGCCCTAGTAAAAAACATGCAGAATAAGTGATGAGAGAAGAGAATGTTGGACATTAAAGGTCTCACTCACTCGAAGTGATTCAACCCAAAGGTTGGTTTTGATAGGTGAGAGTAGAGCTCACCCAGTACTAAGCCGTTGGCATGTGAAATTCCCACGTATTCAGGGTGTTGAGGGGCCAGTTCCTATCCCTGGGCCACCTGCGATTTCCTACGCAGTTCTGACGCAGCAGAAAATCGATTCGCGAGGATTTTAGCTGTGGACGTCCGGAAAGGGCTTCCACGTCAAGTCGTAACCGACATATCGTCAACGGACGTCTCGTCACCGCGACAATTGGAAACCAGACAACTGGTAACTTACTATTCCGTAAACGCGACAACTAGTATACGGTCATTTGGTAACCGGAAGTGCAGAGAACGACTACTGAGGAGTAGTATGAGAAATATACATATCCAAATTATCATTGACGCGTGACATGAAATATAGCCAATATTAAACAAGGTAGTTTCGATATAACTTTCACACCAACTAAGTAGTCGTTCTCTGCACTTCCGGTTACCAAATGACCGTATATTAGTTGTCGCGTTTACGAAATAGTCGGTTACCAGTTGTCTGGTTACGAGATGCCCGTTTGCGAGATATCCGTTTACGACTTGACGTGGAACGCAGAAAGGGTCTTGCCCGGATTTTGAACCCGGGACCCTTCGGTCAGTAGCTTCGTGCTCTATCCACTAGGCCACCACGAACCCGTAAAAGCACTATTGGGCGCGAATAACGCATTCCCTCAAGCCAGTGAGGCCGACCTCGAGATTTAAGAGGGCAGATCACCCAGTGGCAGCGGATGGTACGGACATTGTTAGCTATGTATGGGCGCAGCACTTCGATAGACCCATCATAATGATGATTCCAATTAAATCACCTCCTTCTTCTTCGCAGTCCCCACGGACAAAGTTGCTTTCTCCCGATAGTAACAGAGCCTACCCTTTCGCTCGTACACGAAACCTGGTGATCTTTCCTGGGGTAAACACATCCGTGAAATAAAGGGTCAAGCGAATCGTGGACTGGGATTCATCAAAAGGGTAGTGGGTAAATGTGACGATCATGTACGAGAAATCAGCTACTTTTCCCTTGTTAGACCTCATTTGGAATATGCTGCCAGTGTATGGGATCCCTACGAAATCGGTCTAAATAACGAACTTGAACGTGTGCAGCGAAGATCGGTAAGATTTGTAAAGGGACGGTAAGATAACTTTATTGGGTTAAACCAGTCTATCAAATGAATTAAATTGGGAATCATTGTCAGATGGCAGGTTGAAATTTAGACTTCATCTCTTAAACAAATTCTAAGACCATATTTTCAGTGATGACGTTAAAAATATTTTGCGAACCCGACTGCGAAACCCGGACCATAATCGCAAAATTAGAGAAATTGATTGCCGAACTGACCGATTCAAAATGTCCTTTTTTCCTCGTACTATTAAGGATATGAATAACGGTAAATATATCCAGTAAGAGTGTAGCAATGGATAACATTAGTAGTTGCATGTTGGTATAAGGACTTAAAGCTAACCCAAGTAACAGCATGTTTTTGCATGTATGCTTTGGTATTTTTATTTTTTTTTATATAGCGTAGTTTTGAACAGTATCTATACAAGTACTAATCATTTTTTATGCATGATATGTAGTGCATGTTTGGAGAGAGTTCACCCCCTGCCACACACCTTTATGGTGGCTTGCAGGGTATTATGTAGATGTAGATGAAACCGATTTGTCAGTCAGGAGACGGTATAGCGTAGTTGTTTTTAAACTAGGAAGAGCGTTGTATTACATATTATCCCATGTTCACTGAAATTATGATAGTTTTGAAGTTGGCGAACATTTCTCATAAACACTGCATGCACTTTCCTTCTAACACCTGATTTTTTCCAGATGTTACGACGCACGATACGACGCAAGATGATACGACAATGTACCACGAGAGGCTTCCTTTCTCACCGTCTTAGCGGTGAATTGCGAGCCTCCAGTGGCTTTCAGAGCTCCTTTGCAGGCTTCGGTAATACTTACAATTAGTGATTTATTAACAATGAAAAGAAAATGAAAACCAGCAGCGTCACGGTTTCTCAAGATCACCTTTCCTTTCCTCCTCCCCTTCAGACACAATCTCACCACGGTTGCAACACACGGATTAGGAAAAAACTCCACGTCCAACTCCTTTTACACGCAACACTTTGAACGCACCACTTGCAACACCTCTTCTTCACTCTGAGAATCTTATGTTAAACTATGTGCCGTCACTCCCTTTTGAGAATGCTGAAAATCAATGTTCAACCCGAAGGTTGGTTTTACTTTGATAGGTGAGGCTCACCGCGTACTAAGCCATTGGTGAAATAATTCACCCATATTCAGGAAAGGGGGGAGGGGGCAATGATTGTTTTGTAGTTTCCGTGGCCCACCTGTGATTTCCTACGAAGTTCTGACACGCAGAAAGTGGAATAGCGAGGTTTTTAGTCGGGGGGGGATCCAGAAAGCTTCTACCGGGGATTTGAACCCGGGACCCTGAGGTCTGTAGCCCAGCACTATACCCAATAGGTCACCACGGTCCACCTTGGCATCGCTATAAACAATTAAAATCAGTTAATTACTTGACTTTTGTAGAGAATAAAGACAAAAAATTGGGTCATTTTTTAGCTGTTATGAGTACGGTTTGTTGAAAACAGAGTCAAGAACTTAAGATCGGAACATCTACATCTACACGATACTTTGCAAGCCATTGCGAGGGTGTGTGGCAGGGGGTGGAGATCACCAGGCATGCACTACTAACATGCAAACAAATAAGCCATCCTACAAAGCCATCTTACACGCTGAAAATGGAAAGCCATCTTACAAACTGAATTAGGGTAATCGTAGACGGATAAGACTTTTTTTAATTAATCGCGTTGCAGTTCCACAATACACTACACGTGGAATCTTACAAAGTGTATTGTTTTTATTTTAATTACGGACTGAAATTGAAAGAAATGTTTTTACAACGTTTACGAAAAAGAACATTGAAACACCTATGTGACAGTTTGACCCAGGATCTGGTGTACATGTAGAGAACATATTGTTACGCTTCTTAGCACGACATGTTTATTTTACTCTGCTGCAAATATCGATTTGTAGGATTTACGTGAAGATGGAAGGACCACGGGGACTTCAGGAGTGAAAGTTGCAGGGGAAAGATTGTGCATGCAAAAAAGGTGTAGCGGATCACGGGATCAATGCCACACTTCTCAATTTAACTGGCGTCTTCACACAATCAATATTTTTCTCAGTGACATTCAGCTGGATCAAACAAGAACTCCTCTATGCAGCTACAATTGGGATATATTTGTTTATGACTCTCACAACTCGTTCCTAAAAGTCTAAATACATTATGGAAAACCAAATTATGGATTCGAATTACCGAAAAGTAGCAAATCGCATATACTATCCCATTTTTCATTTACAAAACATTTCGTGGCATCCTACGACAGTAAAGAGTTATCAATATAACAATAATAATTATTGGACAAACAAGGCACAGGTGTAACTAGGGGTGCCAATGTTTATAACAACCAATGAATAAGCATAAGTATAGAAAAAATTTAATTAAAGCCCAAGTGTCATCGTCCCTTCAATACCACATATATTTAAACAATTCACACCATTATATCCTGCGTGCGTCGTACCTCCAATACTCTGGCACGCATTAGCAATTTCATAAAATAACTTCGTTCGTTAATACTTTGGAAGAATTCACATCAGTGTTTCCCAGCAATAATTCAGAGCAGATGGAATAAAATCCTTTGCCAGCGAAGGGACTCACCGAGGTCATCATGGTCCGGCCCTGGATCAATCGCGGTCAGCCGCCTTGGGCTGCCCTTGGAGGTCCTGAGAAGAAGAAGAAGATGCCGTGGGTGAGGGCATGGTCGCCAGGCACTCCCGAGACAGTCCCCGGGAAAAACCACACTCATTCGCAATTACTCATGAATCCTGCACCGCTCAATGCAATCTACATGTCCACTACACTGCATATTGCAATGTTCCCGAGTGCTATTACAGATCATAATAGGAAGCATAGCACAGGGTTAAGTAGGTAGGTGAAATATTGTTGGAGTAATCAGTAGTGGTGGGTCTCTTACCCTCTTGCATCTACATAACACTTTGCAAGCCACCTCAATGGTGTGTGGCAGGGGGTGAATTCTAACCAAAATATACTACATATCATGCATTTCAAAGGATGAGTATTAATATATTAGTCTAAACTGCAATATTTAAAAACATAAAAATAGCAAAGTACGCATGCAAAAACGTGCTGTTAGTTGGGTTACCTTCAAGTCCTTATACCGATATGCAACTACCTATGCTATGGATTGATTCACTCGTATTGGACATATTTACCGCTATTCATATCCCTAATTGTACGAGGAAAAAAGGACATTTTGAATCTGTCATTTCGATAAACAATTTCTTTTATTTTGTAATTACGGTCCAGTCTAACATAGTAAGTTCGGGTCCGCAAAATATTTTTAACGTCGTCACTGAAAATATGGTCTTGGAATTTGTTTAAGAGATTAAGTCTAAATTTCAACCTGCGATCTGACAATGATTCCTATTTTAATTTATTTAATAGACTGGTTACGCTCATATAGTTATCGTACCGTCCCTTTACAAATCTTGCCGATCTTCACTGCACACGTTCAAGTTCGTTATTTAGACCGATTTCCTAGGGATCCCATACACTGGCAGCATATTCCAAATGAGGTCTTACAAGGGAAAAGTAGCTGATTTCTCGTACATGATCGTCACATTTACCCAGTACTTTTTTGACGAATCCCAGTCTACGATTCGCTTGACCCATTATTCCACGTATGTGTTTACCCCAGGAAAGATCATGTGTCAGTCTTATTCCAAGAGAGGATTCCTCTTAAGAGCGGCAGGGCGATACATAGGCTTTTGCATCTTGGACGAAAAGTGCGGCGGACCGATATATCGGCTTCCACGTGGTCCATTAGTCAAATCATCATACTTTATTACATTTATCTACATCCACACGATACCTTGCAAGCCACCGCGAGGGTGTGTGGCAGGGGGTGAAGATCACCAAGCATGCACCATTGACATGAAAACAAGCAACTATAGTGTCTCTAATATATTATCATTTATAATGTATGGCGTACATTTTTTGTTCCATTAAATGTGTGAATTCTATGCTTTATGGAACATACTATTACTATTTTTATCGTCAATTTTAAATACATTAAATAATAATGGCAACATAATAATAATCAACATCATCAAGGGGTCAAAATCCTAGGATTGGTTTGACGCAGCCCTACACTCGATTCTTCAATCGGCCAACTCTTCATTTTGACGTAGCTCCTCTCTTTTACATCCTTCACAACCTGTTCCATGTATCTCACACGTGGCCTTCCTTTTCCATTCTTCCCTTTCACTTTTCCCTCGACGAATGTCTTCATCAGGCCATCGTGTCTAGAAATGTGGCCCATTAAGTTGTCCCGTCTTCTTTTAAGGGTTTTCAGCAGACTTCTCTTCTCTCCCACTCTTCTTAACACTTCTTCTTCGTTTGTCACTCGATCGATCCATTTATCTTCACCATTCTTCGGGAGTGAAACACTTCGAATGCTTCTACCCTTTTCTTCTCCGCTGCTGTCATCATCAATGCCTCACTGCCATAACGAAACGTGCTCCAAATGTACGCATGATGAATTGCTTCCTTACTTCTACGCTTTTATTTCCAGCTGTAAGTACATTTTTCTTTTAATAGAATGCCTTTTCGCTTGGGCAATTCTACTGGCAATTTCTCTTTTACTTCGTCCATCGCTGGTTACTCGGCTTACCAGGTAGCAGAACTCCTCCACCTCCTCCATTTTTGGTTTTCCGAGTGTAACATTGGTCCTGGCTTCCTTTCTCCTACTGCATACCAATATCTTAGTCTTCTTTTTATTGATCTTCAGGTGATATCTGGCAAATATCCTTTCCATATTCCTTAATGTCTTCTTTAAATCTCCTTCTGTTTCTGCCATGACTGCTATGTCATCGGCGAATCGTAGCATGCTGATTTTCTCCCCGTGGATATTCACTCCCGGAGACTTTTCTTTGGCTTCTTGGATGGCTTACTCGATGTAGACATTGAATAATACGGAGACAGTGCACATTGCCTTGCCTCATTCCTTTCATTAAATATATAATAATAATGGTATAATAAATACATTCATGCAATAATTTTGTCGTCGATTTTTTTGCGAAGCTCAGCGTAATCTAACGCTTGTTCTTTTTTCGACGAGTGTTGTTGTTTTCACTATGAACAGGCACTGAAATGCCAATGACATGATAGTTCTGCTATCTTATGAATGTTTTTTGGTGAGGTGCTTTTGATTTAAAACTGCTTACTTAGTACGTGGTGATACGACGCATACGAGAGCATTGATAGATACGTAATAATTTTGGTATCTCCTTTCATCCTTCCAAGCTAATCACTTGGGCCGTTTGGAATGGGATTACATTATCAGCACTTCTTAGTGTGTCAGGGCTTTATTCTTTTTCTGTCTCGAGATAGTGAATATATCCTCGATAGAATATGAGGAAAGCAAGTTATGGCCAAAGAAGTTCGGTGAGGTTTTTCCCTTGCGAGTGTGTGGTTGAGTCAGAAGCGATTTCAAGGAAACACGTGCGTTTCATTTTTGTGTTCGTTTTGGGTACCTGATACGGCAACTTCTAAAGAAAAACAAGATGAAGGATTGGTAAATTACCTGTTATCGCTAACTGACGATGATGATTACTCAGAGGAAGATGTCGAGAGCGAGCATTTGAGTGACGAAGAGAATTCCAATTCTGACAACTCTGACGTTGTGATGCGGAGAAAAAGGGCGAGAGTTATTGAGGAAAGTGATGAAGATCATACAACCAGTGAAGTGGCCGATGCAATTCCACAACCGGAATTCAAAGTGATATATGAAGGCCGTGACACTTGGAATGCTAATGCCTTCACTTATGCAGAATTACCAGATCCCAAGCATGCGCCATTGTCGACAGCTGACCCAAGAGCATACTTCAATTTGTTTTTCACCCCCATGCTATGGAATCTGTTTACACAGGAAACCAACGGGTATGCTGAGCAGTTCCTTGCTGCCCATTGTTGCCAAAAGCAAGAGTGAGGCAGTGGTGGAAGTTGACAGCAAGCGAAATGAAAGCATTCATTGCAATTTTATTAGAAATGGGTATATCAAAAAGGCCAACCATCTTTTCTTACTGGGAAAACAATTCTCGCACCGTACCATGGTTCGGCAAAATGATGTCTAGGGATCGTTCTCAATTGCTTCTCAAGTTTTTCCATCTCACAGACAATTCCAAACTTTTTCCTCCGGGAAATGAAAAGTATGACTCTTGCGCTTAATTTCGGCCTATTGTTGAACATGCTAATCACCTATTTCGCCATTGTTATACACCGCATGAACACCTTAGCATAGATGAAACTTTAGTTGGTACCAGTGGCGGATCTATGGGGGGGGCTAAGGGGGCTATAGCCCCCCCCATTGGGTGGAAACATACACTAGATAAAATCGAAATTTTGGAGGTTACCACTTTGTAAAAAGTATTTAGTTATATTTTATAAGTATTTAGTTATATTAGTTATATTTGGTTACAATGGAGAAAGCTCTACATTTAAAAAGTCTATGAAATATGCTCCTGGAATTTCAACCAAACATGTTGGTCTAATGATCGATAGAAAAAAAAGCAAACATAGTTGAGCAAAATGGAAAACGATTGAAACCCATAGTAAAAAGAATACTATTTTGTGCCCAGAACAACCTCCCCATGAGGGGCCATCAAGATGATGGCAATTTGAGCAGTGAAGAAGACCAAGAAATGGCTCTTCAAGGAAAACAGGGGGTTTTCAAAGTCTCTTGTCATTTAGAATATATGCAGGCGACGAAGACTTAAAATGACATCTTTCGACATGCAAACGCAACAACATACTTATTAGCAAAACCATCCAAAATGATGTGATAGAATGCATTGGTGATTTTTTACGTTAGAAAATTGTTGAAGATGTAAAATAAAGCCAAATATTTCTTCATAATATGTGACGAGACTACCGATGTTAGTAGGAAGGAGCAACTTACATTCTATTTACGATACATTGATATGAACAAATCCATAGTAAAGGAGGAATTTATTGGCTTCATTGAGCTCAAATCAACAACGAGCTTGGCTATAAAATCAACGATAGACGAAGAGATGTCAAAACTTGGCTTGTCATATGAATACCTATGTGGTCAAGGGTACGACGGAGGATCAAATATGGCGGGACATTTACACGACGTGCAAGCCCTAATATCGCAGCAACAGCCACTCGCAATTTACACTCATTGCTTCAGTCACTCCTTGAACTTGTGCATCACAAATGTTGCGAAATCCTAGCAATAAGAAATGTTAATGGAACGGTTGGAACGGTTTCTGTCTTCCTATCGGCCTCCACTCATCGAGTAAATGCTCTTATCGATGTTCTCGAAAAGATGAATTTCTCCGAATCAAAGAAACAGAGACTGAGGGCACTTTACAGGATGGGTCAAGAGACATGATAGCGTCATCACCTTTAAAGAGTTTATTGTTCCTGTTGTCACAGTACTGGAAAATTTGATTGACAACAAAACGCCAGAAGTGTCGTCTGAAGCGTACATGTTATCCTGCGCCATCAAAAAAAGCGAATTTGTTGTTGGCCTTGAAGTTGCAGCCTACTGCCTTGGTTTAACTTTAAGACTAAGTCAACGGTTGCAAAGCCCCAAGCAGGATATCTTGTCTGCTTAACGTACCTGACATTTTGGAGAACTTCAAAAATATTCGGCGCGAAGCCGAACTTGAGTTCAAAAGTCTGTACGAAAACTCCCTTCAAGTTGCAGATGAGCTGGGGTTTGAAATTTCAACACCGAGAACATGCATGCGTCAAAGAAACAGAAGCAACGCGCCCGCAGAAAATCCTGAAGACTATTTTAGGATATCAGTCTTCCTGCCTGGATCATTTTATTTCAGAGATAGATGCAAGATTCAGCAGAGGTTTCTGTGGAGTCTTTCCTCTTGAAGGTCTCATTCCCTCCAACCTATCAATATTCACGACCAGGAAATTCTAGCTGCTGCTGAAAAACATAAAACCTCTACTGAAGAGATTAGTACCACCTTGATGGTGGGAGAAATCAAGATGTGGAGAATCAAATGGAGCAACATATGCAATCCGCCTGAAACAGTCTTTGATACAATCAAAGAATTGGACATATCTTTTTTCCCAATGATCAGTATTCTCCTTCAAGTTTTGGGAACGATCCCTGTTACAACTGCAACAGCGGAAAGTTCATTTTCAACGCTAAGAAGGTAATTATAATTATGTATTATAACCTTTCTAACTCAGTCATGTTATCAAACACTTATGTTTGTTGTTTCAAAGATTTTTTTGTACTACTTTTTAATAATGTATGTACAATATTTTTGTACTTTTTCTAATTACATATTTATAACATGTAAAAGGGGTTTTATGTTTGGTTTTAGGTTGAAGACTTATTTGAGAAATACTATGGGAGATGTACGATTAAATGGACTGGCACTCGCAAACGTGTCAAAAGAAAGGGAGATACCAGTAGACGAAATAATCAGCATATTTAGCAAGGCTAAGAATAGACGGATGAGTGTAGAGAACTGGGAAAATGATTAATAACGCAGCTTCCACAGCTAGGCGAAGAATGTCATTATTGCTTTTTAAATTAAACCGCTGCATTCAATCGAAAGTAATTTTTTTAACTATTTTATAGCACCCATTATAAATTCCCCCTTTTATTGTTAAATATCTCTAGTTCAAAGATCAACAAGCAGTCAAATGTCAATTAATTATAATTACATTTTGAATGTTTTTTCCTATTTTAACTTCATGACTGTTGTTTAACGTAAAAATTTAGTAATAAAAACAAATGAACTTATCTAATCATAAAATTGAATTGTCTAGATTTGTGTTTCTTATCATTAAGTCATACTTTAAAAAGTAGATAAAGCATCATCATAAGTTTTTATTATTAATATTACCGGTATTTCAATCTAGGCCCATAATGACCACCATAAACCTTTTACTAATAAAACGACCTACTAAATGTGCATAGTAGTGTCTTTTTTATCAAAGAATTAGCCTAAAACCGCCGTTTTTGAATCTTGAAAATCCCAAATTTCCAAAATCCGCGAACCCCCCTTCGGCTGAGGGGAATTACCCAGACCCCCGGTTAGCCCCCCCCTTGGTCAAAACCTAGATCCGCCACTGGTTGGTACCAAAAGCCATTCACAGGTACTTCAATATCTAGCAAATAAACAATCACCAAAAATGAGGCATAAAATTCTGGATGCTCTGTGATTCAGGGGTGAACTAAAGTCTGGCCTTCTACTGTTATCGTGGGTCGAAGAATAAAGAAGATAAGAAAGAATTGCAGAAACATGGACTAAGTTTTGTGGTTTTGAAAAAGCTTTTGAAAATAGTTAATTATTTTATGAAAGGAAGCCATATTGTTGTGGACAACTTCTTTTCGAGTTGTGACCTGGCACGTGAATTATATAAAAATCAAACATATTTGACTGGGACATTGAGAAGGATTCGAAAGAACATTCCCAAAATGGTGAAGTACACCGAAACTAGTCGGATTAAAATTGTTTACTTGTGGAAAATTGCATTATCTTTCCTTTCCCAAAGAATTGAAAGAAAAGTTTGGCGTAGGGGAAAAGAAATATGTTAGAAGTGATGAAATTCTTTTCTTAGGGCAAAGAAAAAAAATCACAAAAAAATCCTGTTCTGCTGCTTTCCACTAAAACAACAGCACAAAGCTCTCATGCAAGTAAGAAGTGGCGTGGTAAAATCAAAGATACAGCTAGGCCACAAATAATAACTTTATATAACAGTTACATGGGGGGAATTGACACATCTGATGCGATGGTGTATTCATACCTAGATGAAAGAGGTAGGGTAAAGGGGGGTGAATCGGGCCACAAAAAGGAAAATCGTCGATTTCCTCGTTTGTGTAAACAGTTACATTCTGAAAGCATTATCAGCAAAGGACTTGATGTTTTTCCAGTTTAAAACGCAATTTTCAGCGTGGTTGCTCTGAATAGAACGGTCCTGGAGCAATTTCTTCAAGAGACTGCATGGTCCTATTCGCCCGACGACTTGGAGGGCGAATCGGACCAGATTAGAGGCTGAATCGGACCAGTAAAATAACGTTATAAATTTTAGTTTTCTTAAGTTTTATTCCATAAAATTTTGAAATTTTGCATCATTGCTTTTAACAATGTAGTGCAGTCTGGAGATATTTCGACGACACCTTCTTAGAGTCAAACATAACTTTACAAATAGACATACATCACCAAATCTGAACATATAGAATAAAATAGAACAAATTTACCAAAACAATTAAGCACATTTACCACAAGTAAATTTATCTCGCCCCTTAGCACCTACACACAGCTCATGGTACCAACAATTACATTTCATGCACTTAATCCAGTCTCTAAACTTTGACGAATTCGCACAATTATAAGACTTGGAGCAGAAACCACAAAGCGTATCATCAGCTGAGTTTTCCCCATTCTCAGTATTGCCGTCCCTATCTGAAGATGATTCATATAAGTTTCTGCAAGTTCCCTTCGCGTTCCTAATATTTTGTTTCTTCAGTCGTTGCTTTGTTTCTTCTATTACAGCTGGAGAAGTAAGTATTTGAGCAATTTGCTTTCTTGACCTTTTCACATTGACTTTCATTCTTTTTTCTGGTGTAGGTAGTAAATTATGGAAAGACCTACCCAAAGTATTTGACGATTCCTCAGATGTTGATGTCGAGGATTGGCTTTCTTCATAGGGACTGGCAGTTAATTTTTGATCGGAAGATGAATTTGTCGAAAAAGGAGTTGATGCTTCTTCTGGGGCGTGTGAGCTTCCGAGATTAGAAGGATGAAGATCTAACTCCGTCAGGATACCCGGATTCAGAGGGAATATTCCTGTTGATCGGAATCCATTTTCAGCGTTGCCGATTGTTGCGGCTTTGCTCCATGCATTTCGAAAAAGCCGACCAAAATTAAATTTAGTCATCTTTCTATCCCCCTTATAAACTAATATCGTAGTATGTCTTTAATGGTTTATAAAAAGACCTGTCCAGAGGTTGCAACCTTTGTGTAGTGTGGCTGGGCAGTGATAAGAGAGTGATCTCATTCCTTTCACAGAACAGTAGAACAGGAAGAGTCTTGTGTGATGCGTGGCCATCGAGGACTAAAATGCATCGGCCAGGAATCCTGCTTGCTTGAAAGTGCTTTAGCCACTCCAAAAAAAGATCCTCATTTATCCACCCTGAATCGGACATAAAAATTTTAGATCCCAACGGAAATCCATCCTTCCATTCCTTATGGAACTTTTTCCCCTTAAAAATTACAAAAGGTGGTATGTAATGTCCACTTGCATTGCAGCACGCAACAACTGTCACCAATTCCCCCTTTTCCACTGACGTCTGTTTTATGACTACCTTAGATCCTGTTCTTGCAACATTCTTTTGGGTTTGGCGATTATTTAATACACATCCCGTTTCGTCAACGTTGTATATAAGGTGGGGCCTATCCATAACTCCAGCCTCAGCCATCGAAATAGTTAACTTTGAAAAAAAATCGTCTACATCTTCCTTATTTAAACCCTCAGCTCGAGCCACTGACAAACCTTCGGGTTTTCGAAGACTTAAAGGATGTCTAGATATAAAATTCAAGAACCAATCCTTGCCTGCTCGTTTTTTTAACGCACAGAAATTGTTTTTTATGTTGTTTTCAGTGGAAAATTCATATGCCACCTTCATGACATCATCTCTTGTCAATCCGAACCCAATTTCACATAACCTAAGAATTATTCTAATTAATGCTTCCTCTTCTTCCACTGAGAAGACATTTTGCCCCCCTCTTGTCTTCCATTTTTCCGTATCCGCTACTATCCTACGATAGAGGCAAGTACGGGGAACATTGAAAAGTTCGGCAGAATGCCTCATGCTTCTTCCCTCTCTGAAAGCTTTCAGCGCCATTCTCATATCCTCCTCTGTCCATGTCTGTTCCGTTTTTCGCCGGCACTTCCCCATCTTAATCCAAAAGGAAAAACATTAACGGTAAGTGAAAATTATCACTTTCATAAATACGTTTTAAATGAAATTTTGCTAATGTTACGCTATCAAAAGGAGGTTGTAAGGCGTTCCACAACTAATTCTGTTGCCATATATAATATTTAATACTCTGGCAATCCCTCTATCACGTACATTATATCACCTCCTTTTCTTTCAGATTGGAAAATATAGACCACTGAGTAATGTAGAATGTATAGGTATGGAACTCAATGTGAATTATTAACAATAAATTTCCATCACGAAATGCGTATGTTTTATGATATTGTTTCAGCGAATAATTGGTTAATATATATGGAACAGTACACAACATATGTTACATCAAACGAAGGTAGCTTACCTCTCGCTCAGCCTGTAAATCGTGCTCGTCGCCGTAATAATTCACCTCTATGACGGGGAAAATCTCTTTCCTCCTCCTCGTTATACGTAGTAAATATCTATGACGTGATATAGAATAGCATTAAAATAGGTTTATTCCATTAAACTTCTTATAATACTTAAATAAAAGAGTATGGCCTAAAAACAAATTTTTAGCCACTTTCGCTCAAACATTCTTATAAACATCTGATGTTTTTAATGTAAAACATTAAGTGTAAGTAAGCAATTTATCAATATTAGTTGTATATCTACTTACTTTTCAGTAGCAGAAGGAATTTTTCCAAGTGTCAGTTGAGTATAACTGGTTCAATGCTTCACCCTCGACCAGCGGCTTGGAACTGAACTCCTGCGCGTGCTGGTCCTTTTCACCCGACTAAGTAATATGATTTTGTATCATGTTTGGTAACTCCGATATTCATACAAGGCTCAAAAAAGTAACCTAATGTGGCAGCTATGGTATTAGATTTCCTTTCAGGAAAGAAAAACTTGAAATCTGAGTAAGCGCTACAATGTCACCTTACTTTGAACCTATACGAGGTTTTCTAAATACCCAATTTCACACCTCTCTCGTATGGTAGGCTTCCATTCGACAGAGTATCATTTGCTTAAATTCAGTCGTCGAGTTCTCGTTTTCACTCTACTAGAAGAACAAGATTACAAAGAAGCAATTCCTAAAACGTGGTCAGTCTCAAGTGATACCGTTTCGGGTCTGAGCGCACTTTTTGAAAAGCGTTCCTATTCACCCGCTGGTCCGATTCACCCCCCTTTACCCTACCATAAAGTTTTTGAAAAATGTTTTTTTTTCTGTAATTGCTCGCATGGTTCTCAATTCCTACATAGTATATAAAGAAAATAATTCCGTAAAAACAATGAAAAGGCTTCAATATACAGCTAACATTATACTCTCTTGAGGTGGAATGGCTTGGGAAGAGAGAGAGAGTAACGTATCTCCTCGTACTCTCCTCACATCATCTCCTCATAGCAAACTAATTTTGAAATTAAAATCTTATGGGTTAGACAGTAATACTATCATGGATAAATGATTTCCTACATGATCGAGTCCAAAGGGTTGTTTTGGACGGTGTTACCTCCCTGGCAATTGAAGTCACTTCAGGTGTCCCACAAGGTAGAGTGTTAGGTCCACTCCTGTTCCTTTTGTACATAAATGATATCCATAAGGCGGTCAAAAGTAAGCTTCGTCTATTTGCCGATGACGCTGTAGTGTACAGGGAAATTCTCTGCCCATATGATAACTAATATTTAAATGATGACCTATAAGCAATTGAAAAATAGTGTGATACATGGCAGTTGGAATTAAATTAAAAAAAAAATGAGTGGTAATGAATTTTTTGGAAAAAGAATAGCTCTCCTCCTAGCACTTACAAAATAAGTAATGACGAATTAACAAACGTGGAATCCATTAAATATCCTGGAATAAGACTGACACATGATCTTTCCTGGGGTAAACACATACGTGAAATAATGGGTCAAGCGAATCGTAAACTGGGATTCGTCATAAGAGTACTGGGTAAATGTGACGATCATGTACGAAAAATCAGCTACTTTTCCCATGTTAGACCTCCATTGGAATATGCTGCCAGTGTATGGGATCCCTACGAAATCGGTCTAAATAACAAACTTGAAAGTGTGCAGCGAAGATTGGCAAGATTTGTAAAGGGACGGTAAGATAACTTTATTAGCGTAACCAGTCTATTCAATGAATTAAATTGGGAAACGTTGTCAGATCGCAGGTTGAAATTTAGACTTAATCTCTTAAACAAATTCTAAGACCATATTTTCTGTGATGACGTTAAAAATATTTTGCGGACCCCAACTTACTATGGTAGACTGGACCATAATCACAAAATTAGAGAAATAGATTGCCGAACTGACAGATTCAAAATGTCCGCCCCCTGCCACACACCCTCGCGGTGGCTTGCAGGATATCGTGTAGATGTAGATGTAGAAGGAGACTCCGTCTCCGCCCTTCGCGATCCGGTCGTGTCTGAGCAAGGTGATGGTAGTAGCTCCGATGTGAGTGGCAGGGGGTGTATCTCACCAATATTCAATTTACCACTATCCATTTCAAAATATTCCGCCAGCCCGAGGAGATAGCATGTACCTCTTCATGTACCAATCTATCGAAGGAGTGTTGTGAGTACCCGCTAACAAAGTGAGTACTGTTAATATTTTCTGGCAGTGCGCACGAAATCTGTAAATATTATTCCAAGACGCCGATCACAAAACGGTCACTGTCGCCTTTCGACTTACAATTCAGCGCCATCTTTCTGGAAGCCAAGAAGGAGCCGTGGATCAGAGAAGGTGTCTTAGACCTGATTAAAGGGAAGGAAATGCAAAGAAGCGGAAACTGAATGAGGACAAATCTGCTTCAAATGAAGGAGGGCCGCAAAAGAATAAGAAATGAAATACGTCTTAAAGATGAGAAAGCTAGATAAGGCTGGATGAAGGATCCGTGTGAAAACGTTCCATGCGACCTCGACACACGGGAAGAAGGTAGGAGCCACTTGAAGAAACGGAGACGCGATTCCATAAGGGACCAAAGTGGAATCTTTTAATTGAACTGCAAAGCAAAGAGGTGAATGGAATATTTGGAGCAGTTATGCAACGGAAGCGATGTCAGCGCGAAGATATTCGGGAAGGAAGATGAGGACAAAGAGGACGGGAGACTCGGCATTCAGTTGAGGAATCGACGCAGCTGTGATGGACCGCGGAGGATGAAGGAAGCTTCACTGCGTTCTAATGCCCAGCGAATGAAAGATGAAAGACATCATCCCAGGCAAATAGTACCAAATGCTGCTTGTACTCAACTGTAGACATACCTACGAACTTCGAAAGAACACCATCATCCCATTTACCAAAAAGAAGAAAGCTGTGATCTTTGCTAACATTAGGACTATAAGCCTGATCACGCATGCCTCGAAGATATTCACCAGGATCATCTGCAGAAAAAATAGAATAACGAAAGTGGAAGAGCTCCTGAATGGAGAAGAATTTGGATTCAGAAAAAGTAGGGCACAGGAGATGTCTTCCACCTGCTCTCACATAGAAGAACCTACTGACGTGTGTTGCGTTTGACGACATGGATTGAAATTGCAAGAACCTGGAAGGAATTAGAGTGGCCTGTAGTGATTGGCCCACACTTTGTGTTCAAACGAAGATCTGAACCCAGCATTGAAGAAGAGCTATGATTAATGAATGAGAGAGGACAATTTCTCCCGTAAAATAACATCTGTAAAGAGAGCGAAGCCATAAATGAAATCAAAGAGCGGATGGAATATGTGGGATATTTGATATGGGGTGTTTGTATGATGATTAATTTATTGGAAGGAGGCATACGAGTGGGATCGATTTGTTTTATGTTTTATGTTAGAAATAATGAAGTCAGTTCAATCACAGTTGTTGATACCCCCAAGTACATGTTGAAGAAATATCCAAAAGAGCTTTCGCCTCTAAATATGTGTAAGCATGAAATTGTCAATGAAGTTCATTTATAATGGTCAGATAGAAGCTATCTGTGCAATGTTCGTGTAGATACTAGTTTATCTACACGAAGCACAGATGTGTCGTGTAGATACTTGAGGCATATGGTGACCTGCAAGTATGGGGATCAAATCGGAGAAAGTGGTATTATGAGAAAGTAAGTGATGACTTATCATAAATGTATGTAAAAGGGTATTGATTATCACGTGAGACCTCTTGTGGTGCCTTGCAGTATATCTGCATCTACTTGACACCCTGCAAGCCACCATAAGGCTTGTTTGCATGTCAATAGTGCATGCTGCGCAGCAAATGAATTCTCTCTACACGAACAAAATAAACATTTCGCCCCTAACCACTACGCCCTAGGGAAATAGCGCTCCAAACTCATTCAGTTTCTGCAACCTAAGTTCACTTGTGCCCTCTGAGGAAAATAACTTCTCCTTCCAGCACAAAACTTCCCTACGCACAACGCTATTCCTCTCCAAAACTAACTCCGTTGGAGTAGATGGCATCTCAGCTAAATTTATTAAAGCCTCTTCAACCGTACTTTTGCCTGTAATAATTGAAGCATATAATTACTCCTCGATGTCAACCCAATTTCCGACTTCTGGAAGTCATCACTCATCGTCCGTTAATCTCGTCGTTATCGTCCCAAGAAAGGTTTTAACTACGACACCGCCTACGCATGATTAAAAGATTAACTAGCTTACGAAATATATCCGACACGTTTCCTTCCGAATGTAGGCATCGATTCCCGAAAGAGGCGGAATTTTCGGTGGCAAACCCGCCCCAACATGAGTGTTGTGACGATCATGTACGAGAAATCAGCTACTTTTCCCACGTTATACCTCATTTGGAATATGCTGCCAGTGTATGGGATCCCTACGAAATCGGTCTAAATAATGAACTTGAACGTGTGCAGCGAAGATCGGCAAGATTTGTCAAGGGACGGTACGATAATTATATTAGCGCAACCAGTCTATTAAATAAATTAAAATAGGAATCATTGTCAGATCGCAGGTTGAAATCTAGACTTAAAATCTTAAACAAATTCCAAGACCATATTTTCAGTAATGATGTCAAAAATATTTTGCGGACCCCAACTTACTATGGCAGACTGGACCATAATCATAAAGTTAGAGAAATTGATTGCCGAACTGACCGACTCAAAATGTCCTTTTTCCCTCGAACAATTAGAAATACGAATAACGGTAAATATGTCCTATCGGAGAGTAGCAATGAATAGCAATGGTAGCTGCATGTTGGTATGAGTACTTAAAGCTAACCCTATAACAGAATGTTTTTGCATGTTTGCTTTGCAATTTCTATCTTTTTTAAATAGTGTTGTTCTGACTACTATATTAATGCTATTCCTTTTTTATGCATGATATGTAGTGCATGTTTGGTGAGAAATTACCCCCTGCCACACACCCTTGTAGTGGCTTGCAGGGTATTATGTAGACGTAGATGAGTGCTTAGTGGAGGACATTTCCGGTTCAATACTCCGCCCGTCGGATGGGACGTAAATCCGTGGTCTCCTTGGCGCCTGTCATTACGAGTAGGCTAACGCCGACGCCGGGTTTCTCTCAACCCTTCCTCCATTTACCTGAAATATCCCTACCATTACCCACCCATCCTAAATGGCGAAAGTGACCTTAGCAGTCAGTTGCATCCCCTGAAAAACTTATGAAAGGGTAACATCGGAAAGTACCCTTCACACTGAACCCTGATTAGAAAAGGGACCCTTTTCCGCACCTACCGCATCGTTGCACCCCAAAGGGTCATCCAAAAACCCTTTCCGACGAGGAAAAAAATTATGTCCGAATAAGTATTAGTTCAGTGCGAAGAAACGGAGTCGCTTACCATATTTGTTCACTGCCGAATCTCATAATGAGTTTGTAAAATAGAGAGACCCGGATCTTTCCGTTCTTCGATCCGTCGAGTCGTTCTCGAATTATACAGTGATGTTTTTTTTTAACCCTTTCGTAAAAGTGGGCGTGCAAAGGACACGTACGTCATCCACTTCGTCCAATCACAACTGAGACCGCGATGCTCCTTCGCCAATGAGGGACACACAGATGACTCTGCCAATGGAAATGGTTGCGACAGGATCTGTGCGAGCAGACCTTCCGACACCCCCCCCCCTCCACTTCCTTTCCTTCCCCTAAAAGCAGTCAAGGACGGGAGGAAAATGTCGTCAACGATATCAAAGCAGCTTTTTCGGTGGGCGTCACCTTTGGCTTATTTTAATTTTTGATTTATGAGTGAATGGCGCTCTGGTTTTAGAAGATTAACTTTTACACAAAAATTCATTTTTCGTTTCCATCTAACGATTCCGTGTATTTACAAAATAGCGATTTCCGTTCCGAGTAAACGCCCCCATTTGGCTGCAACTCGTTATGCGCTGATAAATTATTTTTCTCGGGCTTTAATTAAAGTGTTACGCAGAATTAATACCGAGTAACGTGCAGCAAATGGACTGATAGTTTTGAAGGCTCGAAAGAAAGCAATCTTCGCTATGGCTGCGGAGGCCGTATCTCGGCGTGCGCGCGCGGGTGGCGCTATCTACAGGGCGCACGCGGCCCTTCGATGTCGTCACTTCCGCCCCCGCTTGATAGAGGGTGGCGCTCTCGGCGGAAGAGAGGCACACCATGAAGGCACCGATCATTCCAGAAACGTCCTTGCCACGCGTGCTTACGACGATACTCCTCAAGCAGACGGTAATGTTACAAAAGTTCAATCAACAGGAGTTGATCCACCATAATTAACTGTGGATATTAATACTAGGATTTCGAGGAACAAGCTTGCAGAAGGCTGTTTCCACTTGGGTATTACAGGCTGAGTTTCCATTAGTTGTAGTCGTTCGTAAAAAGGGGGGTACATCTACATGATACCCTGCAAGCCACCATAAAGGTGTGGCAGGGGGTGAACTCTCACCAAAAATGGGGGTAATTTCAGCGTTGCAAGGTGGGTTCCAGGGTTATACGGAAGGCACAATTTTGACATCAAATTCGACGTAGCAGGGAGAGACGTGCAGACGAATATGGCTTCTGGAATTATGATGATGCAGGAAAGAAGATATTATCAACCCAGAGAGGTACAATACCATCTGCGACATATACAGAACAGAAGAGATAGCACGGCCTTGCAGAAAAATTTCATCATTCCCATTCCCAAAAAGGATTAGATAATAGAGTTATAATCTGAGTTATGAGTCAAAGTGATCGCACTCAAGAGGCTGGTATTAGATTAGGTGTTTCTCTAGGAAGCGTGATAGGCAAACCTTTACTCTTTCGCAGTAAAAATGACTCCGTAGCTGATTGGAAGCTCCACCTATTTGCAGATGACGGAGTAGTTAATAGGGGAAATTTGAAACGAAGAAGTTACGCAGGCCCTAATGAGGGGTCTATAAGAAATTGATAATATTGACATGTTATTTGGAAGCTTGAGTTACATTTGGATTATCTGCGATCATGGACCTCTGGAAAAAGCGTAGGTCCGCCTTACATACAAACACTGTCGAATAAAGAGTTATAAGGAACGTAGATACATCTAAATACCTTGGCGTCGCTATTGCACAAGACATGTTGAGGGGAACGCTCATCCGTGAAATAATTCGACTAGCAAACCGTCGATCAGTATTTGTGAAAGGGTGTACGCGATGAGAAAGTAAGGTGCCATTTCCCACTCGTTAGGCCTCACACGCCGCTTTCGCATGGGGTCCCTATGATGTAGGTTTAGTTATTGAATTAGAGCTTGTGCAATGATTTCGTTCGAAATAGATACAGACTGAGATTTGTGAAAGGTCGTTATGATAATAGTGTTCGTGCCACTTAGAGAAGAACTCGGATGGGAATTACTCATCATCAAATCGTACGTTAAAATATAGACTGAATCTTTCGATTAAATTCGAAGTTTATCTTTCCACCGACAACGCTAGAAAAATATTGGGAACACCCCGCTCTATCCAAGCACGATAGCAACAGTATCACGTCAGAAAATCTTCGCAGCGGCATCATTTGACCTTCCTAAGGTCCCTTTCGGGAATTATCAAATACATATTATTCCGCAGGGGGTCAATTGTGTCCCTTAAAGCTCATTTCACCCCTTAAAACTCTAGGTATGGCGTTTTTTGCCCGATTACGCACTTGGCGCTGTTTACTTCACGAGTTTCCAGGGCATTCTGTCTCTTCTCACCGTAGCCCCAAATTTTATCTCGCGCATGAACTACTTCAGCCGCGAATAGCGCATGCGCAATAAGCCCATGCCTATCGAAAATGGCCGACCTTGCTTCAGTGAACGAACAGCGTCGCCGCCGCCTCCATCCATCGCTTATCTTCCCGTTCCAAAGAGAACAATTCCAACCACGCCTCAAGTAACCAAACTTTTTACCAAACGACAAAATCTGACCACACATCGATATATTTTATCGAAGTTTTCGTGATTTGGAACACATAACTATGCTTCGTCATATACATTATATTCATTTATGGTATTTCCTTCGTTAACGTTCACAGCTGTTTTTTGTGGGATATCAAGTATTAATGCACTTTTAGGAAAGAAAACATCAATAAATGCTGAATTTTATTTTGAAAAAATATCTGGAAGAAGAAAATTACGTTAAGTCGAAACCGGGACTATAATTAACAGTAGCCTACACTCTGCGCGTTGATGCTATTTGAAGACAAACCAAGTATTAAACACGCATCCGCAACAAATGATTCTCCAAATACTTGAGTGATGCAAAATACCCTGGCACTTTTGCTACTTACGGTTTTGAGCCTGCCTTACCATTAGTACCTGGAGAAACGAGAGAGGCTCTGGCAGTCCCTTTTTTAGTCTCACAGCACTCATCTACATCTAGATGATACCCTGCGAGCCACCACGAGGATGTATGGCAGATAGTGCATGTTTGGTGAAGATCACCAAACATGCACTATTGACATTCATACGTACTAGGCTACTACATGGAGACATTCTAGATGATAGGGTCACATGCAGCTAAATGGTTAGCATCTGCATAATAAGAAAGGGATTATTGGTTGCTAATACATGCATCATGTACTACAGACTACTCTCGCAATATTTCACCAACCTATCCCATTGCTAATGTCTATTGTGTTCTGTTATGGTACGAGGGAAAATATTACATTTTATATCTATCGGTACGACCATCTGTCTCTCTAATCTTGTTAATCTGATCAAACCTAGCATGATACGCAGGGGTTCTTAGTATGTATCTAACGTCATCTGTGAACAAATCGGTTTCGAGTTTACTTAAGAGGTTTAACCTTAATTATAACCTGCGTTCTGGTAGTAATTCCCATCCTAGTTCTTCTATTAAACTCGTAACACTTATACAATTATCATAACGGCCTTAAACAAATCTAGCGGATCTCCTTTGCACACGCTCTAATTCCTTTACCTGCCTCATACGGATCCCATAAAATAGCAGCATATTCTAAAGGAGGCCTGACAAGTGTAAAAAAGCTTCTTACTTGTACTCTCTCAACGCTGCGTTTGCGTAGAACCCTTTTTACGAATCCTATCTACGGTTTGTTACACTAGTTACCTATTTCCCTGATGTGTTTCCCCCATGACACGTCTTCAGTGATGTGAAGCCTAAGCATTTAATACATTCTACGTTATATACTTTCTTTTCTTTGATGCAATAATTATTCCGGGGAAGATATTCTTTTTCCAACGTCTCCTCCGTTAAAAACATGGTTAGTTAATGGTCATATGTTCTATATATATTATATGGGTTCCCCAGGGCATCCTGTGCTCTCGTGGGGTCCTCTGCCATACCGCGAAGCATGGCGTCAACCTTGGCACGACCATGGGACAACTTGACGGTACGCTTAGTTAAATTAATACTGACCGCATGCAAAGGAATCAACTGGATAAATAATTGTAAATCAGGTGAATAGAAGTTAATCATAATAAATTAACTGAATAAATGTAACTAAGATACTGGTCTAACGGAGCTTAATGGAGATCACTGTGTGCTTGGAAGCGACCGCAGCACTACCTAGTGGCATGTAGAGGAAAGTGTGTGTCACGTCACACGTATGATTTACCGGCATGCAACAGTGTGTAGTCGCGTTACAACACCGTTGGATTTTTTCACTCGCGGCTAAGCTTAAAGCCACCGAGTGCGTCCACCGGGTTGCGGATGGTGGAACGACCTCCAGATATATAGGTTAGCTGCGAGATAAGTGAGTTTACTCGTCGAATAAGCAGTCGTGGACAAAAAGCGACGGCATTCCGAGGGGGTATTGGTCTATCCCTGGGTACGATAGGCCTCTAAATAATACAGAACCTGTGAAGATGCCGTGACTTGGCGACGGGAGGCCACCAACAATTACGCTTCCCATCACCCGGAGGAGAGGGCAGCAGATCTTCTTCACATGAGTGAAGGTGGAGACCACAGTGGTTGGTACAGCGACACTCATTTCACTACAGGCGTGGTAACATTTACTTTAACGCTGTAGTACTGCGATGTGGAAGGCAAGGGGAAACCACCACATTTTTAATCCCGAGGAGTCGCAGCTACTCCACTCTTTCCTTTAATATCAAGACGTGATGGCACCCTCTCGAGTAAAATATTCCGGAGGTAAAATAGTCCCCCAATCGGATTTTCACGCGGGGACTGCCCGAGAGAGTACATCAGTCAAATGTGATAGTAATTTTAGGCTAGGAACGTGGAACGTGCGATCACTTCGGACCTGGGGGAAATTGGAGAACCTGAAGGTGGGAATGCGGAGAATGGACCTCGATGTATTAGGAATCAGCGAAATGAAGTGGCCCGAAGAAGGAGACTTTTGGAGTGGAAGCTACAGGATTATACATACAGGATCATTAAATGGTAATGCTGGAGTAGGGATCATGCTTGGAAAGAGCGCAGGACTTCGTGTGAAGAGCTTCCTGCAGTACAGTGAAAGGATTATAATGGTTAAAATTAAAACTAAGCCTACAGATACCATTGTGGTGCAAGTTTACATGTCTACGTCGGATTACGAAGATGAAGAAATGGAAGACGTCTACGAAGATATTAGGGAAGTAATAAAACAGGTAAGAGGAGAAGAAAACCTAATTATTTTAAGAGACTGGAACGCTGTCGTCGGAGAAGGTCAAGATAGAAGAATATCTGAGAAATATGGATTGGGAAACCGAAATGAAAGAGGAGAAAGTCTGCTGGAGTTCTGCACATAACATAAGTCAGTGGTTACTAACACATTGTTTAAAAATCACAACCAAAGAAGATGCACGTGGAGGATGCCAGGAGACAGAGGAAGATTTCAAATAGACTACATTTTAGTGAAGCAGAGATTCAGGAATCAGGTGAAGGACTGCAAAAGCTACCCGGGTGCAGACATCGACAGCGACCATAATTTAGTGATGATGAAATGCCATCTAAAATTCAAGAGATTGAAGAAAACTGTAAAGAACATTTGGCAAGTAGAAAAACTAAAGGAGACTCAACATCAGCTGGAATTTCAGAAAGCAGTGGGAAACAACATAGGAGAGGACCTGACTGAGAAACCAGTAGAAGAGCGTTGGAAAAACATTAAATGTGGACTACAGAAAGCCGCAAAAGAAGTTCCTGGAAGAAGAAAAGTTGTTAAGAAGAAACCATGGATCACGGAAGAAATGTTAGTGATGATTGAAGAAAGAAGAAAGTACAAGAATGCGAAAACTGAAGAAGAACAGCTTAGCTACAAAAGAATAAGGAACGAAGTAAGTCGCAAAGCTAGGAAGGCTACAGAAATGTGGATGAACAATCTGTGCGAAGGTGTACAAAACAACCTTACCATTGGAAAGGTGGAAGCTGCCTATATGATAGTGAGGAACCACTTCAAGGAACGGAGCGCAAGATGCAATGCTATAAGGGACAGGAATGGAGAACTTTTGAGTGAAAATGAAGACAAAGTGAAGAGATGGAAAGAATATCTCGAAGAGTTATACAACGGGAAAAATATCAGCACGAAAGAGATGAAGAGGACAGCGAAGTCGAAGTGGATGATATGGGAGCATCAATATTGAGATCGGAATTCGACGCAGCAGTAAGGGACCTTCGGATGAATAAGGCTTCTGGAATTGATGATATACCCGCAGAACTGATAAGGAATGCGGGAGAGAGGACATTGGCCCAACATTATAATGTCATCTGCGACATGTACTCAACAGGAGAAATACCCAGGGACTTCGAGAAAAACATCATCATTCCTTTTCCCAAAAAGAAGAGAGCAGAGAAATGCGAAAATTTTAGGACTATAAGCCCGACGACACATGCATCGAAAAGGCCCATCTACAGAAGAATAGAACAAAAAGCAGAGGAGTTCCTGGATGAAGATCAATTCGGATTCACGAAAAGTAAGGGTACAAGAGAAGCAATATTGGCCCTTAGGCTGCTTATTGAGAAGAGAATGGAGAAGAACAAACAGACCTTCATTGCATTTGTGGATTTAGAGAAGGCTTTTGACAATGTGGATTGGAATTCAATACTTGATATTCTAAAAGGAATTGGAGTTTCCTACAATGATCGAAGAATTATCCACAGATTGTATAAAAACCAAGTAGCTGTAATTAAATCTGGACCCAGCTGTGAAGAAGCAAGAATAAGGAAAGGAGTGAGACAAGGCTGTGCACTGTCTCCCGTAATTTTTAATGTTTACATTGAGAGAGCCATCAATGAAGTCAAGGAGAAGTGTTCTGGAGTGAACATCCACGGAGAAACAATCAGCATGCTACGATTCGCTGATGACATAGCTCTCATAGCAGAGACAGAGAAGGAGCTGAATAAGATGCTGACAACCATGGAAAGGACAATGACCACACATCAGCTGAAGATCAATATGAAGAAAACTAAGATATTGGTGTGCAGCAAAAGAGAAGAGGCCAAAACCAACGTTAAACTAGGAAAACAGAAACTGGAAGAGGTGAAAGAGTTCTGTTACCTGGGAAGCAGAGAGATGGACGAAGCAAGAAAGAAATAGTGAGTAGAATAACCCAGGCAAAGAGGGCATTCTATCAAAAGAAGAATCTACGAACAGCTGGAAATACAAGCTAGGAAGTAAGGAAGCAATTCATCAAAACGTATATCAGGAGCATGTTCCTTTACGGCAGCGAGGCATGGACGATGACAGCAGCGGAGAAGAAAAGGGTGGAAGCATTCGAAATATGGTGCTATCGAAGAATGATGAAGATAAAATGGATCGACCGAGTGACAAATGAAGAAGTCCTAAGAAGAGTGAGAGAAAAGAGAAGTCTGCTGAAAACTATAAAAAGAAGACGGGACAACCTAATCGGCCATATCTTAAGACACGATGGCCTGATGAAGACAATCGTCGAGGGAAAAGTGAACGGGAAAAATGGAAGAGGCAGGCCTCGTATGAGTTACATGGAGCAGGTCGTAAAGTATGTGAAAGAGAGGAACTAAGTCAATATGAAGAGGTTGGCCGATTGAAGAATCGAGTGGAGGGCTGCGTCAAACCAATCCTAAGATTGTTGACCCTTGATGATGAAAATAGTCCCCCATTCGGATCTCTGGGCGAGGACTACCCGAGAGAGTACATCAGTTTAGAGTGATAGACATTCTAGGATCTGAACGTTGAACGTGAGATCGCTTCGGACCTGCGGAAAACTGGAAAACCTGAAGGTGCAAATTCGAAATATGGTCCTCAACTTGCCAGGAACCTGGGAAATGAGATGGCCTGAAGAAAGAGACTTTTGGAATGGAAGCTACAAAATTACAAATACGGGCTGGGTAACGATGGAGTAGGCATAATGCTTAGGAAGAGTACAGGACTTCGACTGAAGAGCTTCCTGCAGTACAGTGAGAAAATTATAATGGTGAAGATTGAAACCAAGCCTACAGATACCATTGTGGTACAAGCTTACACGCCTACGTCGGATTACGAAGATGAAGAAGTGGATGACCAATAGAATTCTGCACGCAACACAAATTAGTGGTGGCAAATATATTGTTTAAACAACCACCAACGGAGAAGATATACCTGGAAAATGCCCGGAAACAGAAGAAGATTTCAAATTGAGTACATTTTAGTGAAGCAGACGTTCAGAAACCAGGTGAAAAACTGCAAAAGCTACCCGGGTGTAGATATCAACAGTGACCACAACTTAGTGAAGATGAGATGCCACTTGAAACTCAAGAAATTGAAGAAGTAAATGAAAAACGCATGGCATGTAGAGAAACTAAAGGAACCAGCTGCAACAACGGCTGGCCTTTCAGAAGGCAGTGGAAAACAAAATAGAATAGGATTTGAATGTGAAATCAGTGGAAAAGAGATGGGAGAACATCAAAATCGGGATACAGGAAGCATCAAAAGAAGTTCTGGGGAGAATAAAAGTTGCCAAGAAGAAGAAGCCATGGATTACAGAAGAGGTCTTAGAGTTGATTTGATAGAGAAGAAAATACAAAAAAGTGGAAACTGAAGAAGCGAAACTTCGCTACAAAAGAATCAGGAATGAAATTAACCGTAAAGCGAGAAAAGCAAGGGAAAAGTGGATGAAGGATCTATGCGAAGGTGTACCAAGTAACCTCGTAAATGGAAATGTGGAACTTGCCTACAGGATGGTGAGAAATCACTTCAAGGATCGGGCTGCAAGATGCAATACGATAAGGGACAAGAATGGAGAGATCTTAATTGGACACGAGGATAATGTGAAGACATGGAAGGAATACTTGGAAGAGTTGTACAATGGAAGCTATCTTAGAGCGGAAGTAATCGAAGAGGAAAATGAAGTTAAAGGATGATTTGGGAGCCCCAATCTTAAGATCGGAGTTTGATGCAGCTGTAAGGGATTTGAAGATAAATAAGGCTTCGGGAATAGATGATATTCCTGCCGAACTAATTATAAATACCAGAGAAAAGACATTTACATTTAAATGTACAAAAGCTGTACAGCAGTACAAAACCATCTGCGACATGTACTCTACAGGAGAGATTTTGAGAAGAACATCATCATCCCTGTGGCCAAAAAGAAGAGGGCTGAGAACTGTGAACATTTTAGGACCATAAGCCTGACAATACATGCCTCGAAGATATTGACAAGAATCATCTACAGAAGAATAGAACGAAAAGCTGAGGAGCGAAAAGCGATTCTGGCCCTCGGGCTGCTTATAGAGAAAAATATACTGAAGTTCGTCGCATTTGTAGATTTGGAGAAGGCATTTGACAACGAGGATCGGAACTTGATACTAAGGAGTCTCAAAGAAATTGGAGTATCATACAACGACAGAAGAGTTATCCACAGCTTGTATAAAAACCAGGTGGCTGCAATAAAATCAGGACCCAGCAGTAGAGAAGCAAGCATAAAGAAAGGAGTGAGGCAAGGATGTGCACTGTCTCCCGTATTATTCAATGTCTACATCGAAAAAGCCATCCAAGAAGTCAAAGAAAAGTCTCCGGGAGTGAATATCCACGGGGAGAAAATCAGCATGCTACGATTCGCCGATGACATAGCAGTCATGGCAAAAACAGAAGCAGATTTAAAGAAGACATTAAGAATATGGAAAGGATATTTGCCAGATATCACCTGGAGACCAATAAAAAGAAGACTAAGATATTGGTGTGCAGTAGGAAAAAGGAAGCCAGGACCAATGTTAAACTAGGAAAACAAAAAATCGAGGAGGTGGAGGAGTTCTGTTACCTGGGAAGCCGAGTAACCAGCGATGGACGAAGTAAAAGAGAAATTGCCAGTAAATTTCCCAAGCGAAAAGGGCATTTTACCAGAGGAAGATTCTGCTTACAGCTGCAAATACAAGCGTTGAAGTGAGGAAACATTTCATTAGAACGTACATCTGGAGAATTCTACTATATAGCAGCAAAGCATGGACAATAACAGCAGCAGAGAAGTCCAGGCTGGAAGCATTCGAAATGTGGTGCTACCGGAGAATGATAAAGATAAAATGGATCGATCGAGTGACAAACGAAGAAGTCTTAATAAGAGTGGGAGAAAAGAAATGTCTGCTGAAAACTATAAAAAGAAGACGGAACAACTTAATCGGCCATATTTTGAGACACGATGGCCTGATGAAGACAATCATCGAAAGGAAAGAGAAGGGGAAGAATGGAAAAGGAAGGCCTCGTATGAGTTACATAGAGCAGGTCGTAAAGGACGTGAAAGAGAGGAACTACGTTACTATGAAGAGGTTGGCCGATAGAAGAATGGAGTGGAGGGCTGCGTCAAACCAATCCTAGGATTGTTGACCCATGATGATGATTTTTTTCACTTTTTAATTAATGAGGAAAAATACTTACCATGATTTTGAAATCTAACGGCTTGAAATATACGCTGCAGAGGTTGTAAACTTTCAATCAAGGCGGTAAAAAATAAGGAAACTGCCATATTGTCTGCAGTTGGAAAAAGAATAATTTGCTGCAGAAATTATTTATACAGTTGTAGAATAGAAAATGTTAAACATATATAATAGACAAAGAAAACTAAAACAAAGGATACATATTGCAATATCTCATAATAATGTTTTCTTTGATAAACAGCTAAGTTTTCACCTTCTTTAATAATGATTTGAAGTTTGTTTTGACTTTGATTCTCTGTGGCAAGCTATTGAAAATTTTCGGCCAGTAATAGAAAGATTCTTTATAATTGGGATATATATGGTTTGGGTATAACGTAAGAAATGTTTGCCCCAGGTTATAAGGGTGAGGCATACCAAAGAATTTCGGCTTGCATCCAGCTTCCGCACAATATTTCTTGCAACACTCGTCAATTTTAACAAGAGGACGACTTCCATTTAATAAGAAACTCAATAAGAAACCGAAATATTGTTTTATAATTACATTACCAACGAACGGCTAACTTCACACTTTCGCAGCTGTCTCAAACAATTATTTTGTGGATTGTTTACATACGGGTGTACGTCATATCTCTCCATATCCATATTAGAATAACGTGTTATACAATGCCAGGTGGAAAATGCGTTTTTCAAATAAAAACTAAGTACATACAAATAACGCAATAATTTCTTTCGGTTAATTGAATATTTACTAACGCTCGGTGGCTGTGAGGCGACAGCAGCGCCATATTATCCTAGCTGGGTCGATACATAAACAACATTTTTTTCACATTTTTCAGGTTAGATTTACTGATACGATATATTTCGAAATTGTCGCAGGCCTTGATTCACTGCCGTACGATTTCAATTCAGCAACGCAAGGATAGTACACAAAGATTCTCTAATCTAATACTCTAATAGAGAGTAGATTCTCTGACAACAAGGCATGGCGCTGCCGGATTGGTCCGCATATCCGCAGAAAAGGCGTTTCCGGCGCCAGGCCGACCAATTCGACAAACCTCTCGACGAAGAAGAGGATGACGATCGTTTAGCGCAGGGTTAGCAGAGGGAACACCGTTAGGCGTCGCGTCGGTCGAATGAGCACGACCTCTCCTCGCTGCATGCAACCGCCTTGTCGTAATGTATCGGAAACACATTCCGAAATTACATTCCCTCTTTCACCCACGCGCCGAGGAGACAAGCAAGACAAGGAGAATGGACAACACATCTTGAATAGATGAAGTGGTTTCCATTATGAGTCGTCGAACTCACGTACCTAATTATCAGAAAATGCTTATTATTTGGAAGCCTCGTTTACACCATGGAGCAAAACCTGCTACATGACTTTTTCTACATAACATTGTCGTATAACTTTTGCTATATAACTTTGAAATTTAACTTTTGCTACATATAGCGAAGTTAGATATAGCACGGATTTCTTTTGATCTTTACCGATTTCCAAAGGATGGCACAATTTTTGCTATGTATAGCAGAATCTGCTACATACAGCAATGTTATATTATAGCACTTTTCAGAAGAGACTTTTTCTACTTTTAGCAAATGTTATATAAACTTGCTATATGTTATACAAATGTGCTATATAGCAGGTTTTGCTACACAGTGTAAACGAGGCTTTAGTTGGTCTCCAAGAAAATCACAGTGAAGGGATGGCGATAGGTAGAGGGGGGGGGGGGGCATGTGTCCGCTTGTGCCATCTAGAAGGGGCAGTGACTGGGAGAGGTCGCTAAGAACTCTGGGTCGACTCTCTCTCGCTTCCAATCGCCTTAAATGGTTAGACCGAGGAAACGGAGGTGCAATCACTTTGGAGTGAAATTTCCAGAGAATCGTTCCACGGTACGCAGAGGGACTAAAAATTGACCGAGGAACTCATTCGCCTTTTGCGTTGGGAGGGAGGGGGGTGGAAAACGTGCCACCGGTGAATTGTGGGACGGCGGCGGACATGATGCCGCAATGGCACGCAACAATGGGACACTTCTTTGGGTTCGAGAGGTCGCGCTGGGCGACGTAAGTCACTCTCCGCCGACATTCTTGGAAACCGCATTAGGCAGGAAGTGTCGAGACATTTCACCGTTTTCGTTCTACAGCAGGCTGGCTTTCTTATTACTTTCGCTAATTTGTCTTCAACATAAATGAGACTTGAAAGGAATCGACCGAAGGAAAATTTGATCACACGCGTGTGGGAATTCTATTCAATGAGAAACATTCAAAGTCCAGGGCCACATATCTCAACTACAGCCTCGCCTCAACTGCTTACGTCATACAATCTTGAATACAACTCGAATCGGTGAACAGATTACTTCTCAGAGCATGACACTGACGAGTACATCTATACATACCGCTTCGAACGCTTAGGCATCGATGTGAATCTGTACACCCTGTTACAATCGGAACAGGTGACGGAAGTATGGAGTAGCAGTCACACTGTGGTTGAGAATCTGAATATGGATATACCTTTGAAAATATTAATATTTTTTATTTAAGTTATAGTTGCCCTAAAATGTCACCTAAATAATACTGTGTAAAAGTAATTATTATTTTCGTCTTTATGATGATGACATTTAATATATCAAGCTAAAATAATGTTGAGTGTGAAATTTTCTCGGGCCCTTTCACACAATTCATAATACAATAAAAAACAAAACCTTCATGCAATAATATTATTTGTCAATTAATATTAACATTTAAAAAATATTATGTTAATCTAAAAATTGGAAAAGTCGATATCAAAGCAAAGCATCGCAAACACGCTTCAGCCGACCTTCGACCCCCGATTTCAGTGAAATGACAAAGAAATGAAACAAAGATTAAATTTAAAGAAATTAATAGATGAAAATATCAGCTTCTGTGATTGAATGAGAAGTTTAATTAGAGCTTGAAGCTGAAATATCTCGAATGAAAGACGGGAACACCACAAGACAAACTCAGCCTAGAACAAAACACAACATTCCAATTTTTTCCCGCTCACTGTTGTCCTCCACACGAGTGGAATTCAACAAAGTTCTGTGTCTTGTTGAAATCAAGTTCCGCAACATTAATCCGTGAACGATTACCCTCGTCAGAACGCCTTATTCAAATTTATTGATCGCATCTTGCAATGCATACGGCCATGCTCAGAAACTCCACTACAGTCTCAATTCACCAGCTTGCGTCACATACCCTACACATTAGATACATAGATATATTTGTTCTGGGACATTATTGTCCCTTGAAACATTTACATAAATCACTTTATGATTGTTCATAGTCTCATTACAACATCAACAAGGTAATATTAATATTAGAAATCGAACACCCGTCTAAACATCGTCAATCTTAGCAATCAATACAAGGTGTCAATGATTGAACTATAATTTTATAATACAGCCAAGATAACAACAAATAGTGTTTTAACAAAAACTTAATAGAATAAACATTTACTTATTAATGTTATCCATACATTAATTATAATTCAATTAATACATACATTAATTATAATGCCATTCCAATTTTGGAATTGCATAAGATACGAAAGCAACCGCTTTTCAAACGTATAAATGTTTTCGGAAGACCTTATCCCATCACGTAATGAATTCCATAACCTACGAGATGTTTCATGAAAAGAATTACCGATCACATTGGTGCGAAAATTTGGTATTAATAATACCTCAGTATTGCGTGTCAGCCATTTAAGCGTGTTAGCATTAAAGATAACTTTTTCAAGCAAATGACTTGTACACTCAGTTTTAATCAACTTATACATTAACACATTTATTTGATATTCTTGTCTCTTTTCTATCTCCAACCACCTGAGTGTGTCATAATATCGTGTAACCTGTTTATCAAAAGGAATATTGAATACCAATCGTATTCCACACTTTTTTAACCTCTGAAGTTGTTGATTTAGCTCCATAATAACATCAGCATAGGCGAGAGAACAGTAATCAATATGAGGCATTATTAGGGTATTAAACAATTTGATTCTCAGGGAAGTTGGAATTAGATCCTTTAATTGCTTAATCACATATAATATTTTATGTACTTTATTAAAAGTTGTATTAATATATTCATGCCAGGTTAGTGTACGACTTAAAGTTAAACCAAGACTTTATACTGTATTTAAATAGTCAATGTCGACACCGTTAACACAGATTTTAGGTAACAGGTTAATTCCCATTGAATTGTTATACTGTGAGCTTCCAATAATGACGGCTTTAGTTTTATTTTGAATTTAGCATGAGAAAGTTTTCAGAGCTCCAATTACTTATGGACTACATGTCTTGATTAACTACTTCAAATGCTAAATGTATTTCATGAGGATGACAGCTGTAGTAAATTTGCAAATCATCAGCATAGAAGTGGTAGCTACAATTAGTGATTGCGTTGGGTAGTGATCTTATAAAAATTGTAAACAGCAGAGGGCCAAGAATTGAACCCTGTGTAATGCCACATGGAACTAAAGCAAAGGAGGACTGCTTTCCATTGGGGCCTTAACTGCTTGCATACATTGACAGAGGTATGATTTAAACCATAACAGAGATGAGTGCGAGAGATCCATTTTGCCTAACCGAAAAAGCTGAGTTCCATGATTCACCGAATCAAACGCCTCGGAAAAGTCGAAAAATACCATTATGGTGACTTTTTTCTTATCAATTGATGACCTAATGTCATCAATAATTGTACCCTTTTCGGAACCCTGACTGGTATTAGCAAAAAAATCCTTCGGGAATGGTGTGACACTGTTTCGTTATACACATGACTCTCAAGAGGTTTAGAAGGGGCACAGAGAATATATATGGGACTAAGATTATACATATCTTAAACAATGGCGGTTTTCTTATTAATGGGAAGAATAAGAGCATATTTCCAAAGATCGGGAAATACTGAATAATTTAATTAACAATTGTAGATATTCAATAGCATAGGTGCTATAACAGAGAGGTGCTATATCCTTAATAAATTTTTACTCATTTCGTCCACCCCTACTGCACTAGATTTTATCATTCATATACAGCGAAAAAATAACACAGGACCTTGACTGCCGGAACGAGACTGACTACGAATTCGAAAGGGTGCAAAGATTCTGCTCGACATGGTACGAAGCCGTATGCTAGTGCTACAACTTAATGCCAACCTTGCAGAGTAAATGAGCGCACCAATGCGACTTGAAGTCGAAATTTGGTGGCGGCGTAATCAGTGGAAGCGAGGATGTGGGCATGCAGTGGGCACACAGTCGGCCGACGTTGGGCGAGAGTCCATATTCTCTCGTGAGAGGACTCTCGTGTCGTCATCGAAAAGACACGACGGCCGGGCGAACGCTCATAGGGAGTCCAGGGGCGGTCCTGGGCATTTTCCTAGTGTAAGCGAACCGTAATTTCGCCCTCCCTCCCCCAAGAAATCCCCCGAGGAGGTGCGACGGCGGTACCTCCACGAAAAAATAATTGAAAATGGGGTCGTTTACCATATTTTTTTTTCATTGCCGAATCTGATAGAGTTTGTAAAATAAAAAGACCCGTGTTTTTCCGTTTCTTGATCCGTCAATTATTTATCGAGTTACAAGCGGCGAAAAACTGATGTTTTTAACCCTTTCGGAAAAGTGGGCGTGGTGCAATCTCTGACGTATATCGACTTCGTCCAATCACAACTGAGCCCGCGAAGCTGATTTGCCTTATCGCAATAGGAGAGGGACACAGCTGACTCTGCCAATAGGAGCAGTTACGACAGCATCTGTGCGAGCAGACCTTCCGAGAACCCCCCTCCACTCCCTTCCCTTCCCATAAGAGTAGTCAAGGACCGGAGGAACATGACGTCAATGTTATCACAGCAGCTTTTTCGGTGGGCGTCACCTTTTGCTTGTTTTAATTTTTTATTAATTATGAATGAATGGCCCTGGTTAGAAGATTATATTTTTTACTAAAAATAATTTTTCGTTTCCATCTTACGATTGGATGCACAAAATAGCGATTTCGGTTCCGAGTAAACGCCCCCATTAGCTTATGATTGAAAAAAATATTTTTAAAATTCAAATTAGTTCAATTTAGCTTAAAATGTTCCTTACATTGAAGATTATTTTCAACTTTAGTATACATGCTGCGTTATATAGTCGATGTTACATTGCCACAATGTGTAAACAAGAGGCTACTAATTCAAAGGTTTTGCAGGTCGATTCCAATGAAATTGCCAAGGTGTTTTTAGACATGTAATTATGGAGTGAAGGATTGAGTTTAGGAGGCTAGGTTTAGAGGTAATCTGAATTTTCAAGCAGTACTTGGTGGGATCTCAGCTTTCCACTCGCGACGAACGTGATGTCGATAGCTATTTCTCGGCTTTTTTTCCAAGACCACATTGTGCAAGTTGTCACTATCCACGTGAACAGGGAAGGAGGGAGAGAATGGAAGGGTGGAGGGAGTGACAACTGTGAACAATATAAATATCGTCTTGAAAATGACGCTGAGTCGTCGGAATCGATCGGGGAACATATAAAGCTGAAAGTGGAAAGTACAAAGTTGTTTCATTTACAATGTTTAACGTTCGCAACTTCCACAAAGTATCGCAGGAGTAGTAGTAGATTTGGGTTTATTGTGTGCGTCGACAACTATGGTCATTTTGCACCACGCACAATCTAATTTATAACAATAAATATGTAGAAATATAAATATAGAGTAAAAATCAGAGGCAGTATAAAAGGCCCAGTTTATGACAATACATTAGATTTTACTCATGAGGTTTATTTCATTTAGAAATGTAATAACATGGCATAGGCGATCAGCATCGTTGCCTAGAACGTGTTCTAGGTCGCCGCTGATGCCTAGCCACGAAGTATCGCCTTCATCCATTAATTCAATATAAATATCGTCTTGAAATGCTCTTTTGAATTGGTTAGTAGAATCACTGTATAGTTCGTCCGGCTTTGATGGGTACGTATGCATGTGATTCTAGGTAGCGTTTTGCAGACGCATTAATTATTACGATTATCTTATACGTATGGTTAATCTCATATGCATTTCCTTTCTCTTGTCTTGCTACACGAAATTCTGTGCATTTTGGGGGTCTACGTATTTTGAGGGCTTGTCCTGCCTTCCGGCGCGGCCGCGTCGTTCGCTTACGCCTCGGTCTGTAGGCGCATATAACACCCGACTCCACGCAAGGACGAGGAAATGGCAACGCCCCCCCCGCAACAACTCCACCCTCCTTTTGGTCTTACTGCACGTGGTGTACGAAGTGGCCTCCGCCGCGTCGCGGGTAAGAAGTGGCCGCGACGCTTAACTGCTAGACGCTCCAACCACGTGAACAACCACCACTCCAAGAGGCACCGATCCTCCCCATTTTTAGGGTATAATGGAAATAGAAAAGCCTTTATTGTCCTGGGAACAAGGTCCCTTTGGAGGATAGGGAGAGACAGGGTGGACCCGGGCGCCCAAGGCGTGTCCCATTGCGGCAGAAGCGGCCTCTCTTGTGTCAAATGTCTGCCTCCATCATCACAACATCTAATGGGTCCAGTGAATCGTAGACTGGGATTCGTCAAAAGAGTACTGGGTAAATGTGACGATCATGTACGAGAATTCAGCTACTTTTTCATTGTAAGACCTCATTTGGAATATGCTGCCAGTGTATGGGATCCCTACGAAATCGGTCTAAATAACGAACTTGAACGTGTGCAGCGACGATCGGCAAGATTATAAAGGGAGGGTACGATAACTATATTAGCGTAAACAGTCTATGAAATGAAATAAATTGGGAATCATTGTCAGATCGCAGGTTGAAATTAAGACTTAATCTCTTAAATAAATTCGAATACAATATTTTCAGTGATGATGTTAAAAATATGTCGTGAACCCCAACTTACTATGGTAGACTGGACCATAATTACAAAATTAGAGATTTTGATTGCCGAACTGACAGATTCAAAATGTCCTTTTTTCCTCGTACAATTAGGGATATGAATAGCGGTAAATATGTCCAACACGAGTGATTGAATCCATAGCATAGGTAGTTGCATGTTGGTGTAAAGACTTGAAGGTAACCCAACTAACAGAATGTTTTTGCATGTTTGCTTAGCTATTTTTATATTTTTTTAAACAGTGAAGTTTAGAACAGCATATAGGTAAATACTAATCCTTTTATATGCATGATATGTAGTGCATGTTTGGTGAGATTGTTCACCCCCTGCAACACACCTTTATGGTGGCTTGCAGGATATTATGTAGATGTAAATGTGGATAGGCCAGTCTTAAAATTAGGACTCACGTTCCATATGTGGTCCAGCTTGATGAAGGAGTCGATAATGTGGAGAGGTGCTTACCTGTGAAATAAAGAGAAATGACAAAAGTGTTAATCATGAACGTCAAAAGTAAACAAAGATTACAACCTATTGATAAAATTTCATCCCTTAGCATTTGCTTATCATTTATAAGGTAGTATACTCCCAGTGCATATCTCGGTGAAATGAGTTCTCACCACGCCTTTCCATTGCGTGCTTAGCGGTAATTCACTGCTGCACTCCGAGGAGCGGGTTACAAGTGTTGTTGGTTTGTAATTAAAATTCGGCACCGCAATGGCTGACCTCGAGAGAGGGGGCTTGCCTACCCTAGGGTGCAAGGGAACCCAGACTGGAAAACAGAGAGCACCAAACGGAGCCCCTGGCAACGCTAAACACAGATCATCAATGTGCCTCGTTTGAATTTTGAATCGGATAAGAGTTTATTTAGCACAACCGAGCAACAAATTTGTAAAAATAGAAAATATATTAACAAATATCAATGATTAAAACTGCCGTGGAGAAGATTAAGGAGTCTTACTGTCTTCAAGGGCTGGTCAGTCCGAAAGCCATAAGTCTACCACAATATTTACTGCCGAATATGATAGAGTTTGTAAAATAAAAAGACTCGTTATCTTCCGTTCTTCGATCCGTCAATTAGTTTTCCAGTTATAAGCGGCGACAAACTTGTGTTTTTAAGCCTTTCGGAAAAGTGGGCGTGCATAAGGACTAGTACGTCATCCACATCGTCCAATCACAACCGAGACCGCGAAGCTCCTTCCACCAATCACAATGAGGGACACATACAGGGTGACCTACAGTTTTAGTTTTTTACTTTCCCTGACTTTCACCTGATTTCCCTGGCCAAAATCTGTGAATTTCCCTGACCTTTGAACAATTTCAGGATGCATTTGTTTTGATCTAATCTGCACTTTCCACACTGTGTCTTCATGTTTTTCAGTCTAGAGAGAAGTTTGTCTTCGTCAGACACGTCTGCTTTATGTATTTCCTCACTCGCTGCTATACCAATGTCAAGATTCTTAGCGGTCATCAAGTTCTCGGAATTTTTCAAATTGATTTGGATCAGTTCGAGGGAAGTTGTAGCTTCATCAAGTAAACCTTTCTCAACAAAGCGCTTATCTGCTTACGCACTTGGTTGAGAAAAGTGTGCTTGATGAAGCTACAACATCCCGCAGCCACTAACTAACATCTCGAAAATTATTGTGAAGAAAAGGCAACAAGGGAACAATAACTGTCAACCATGGAACCCCAATTTGTCGCCACCCCTGCAGCACATTGATGTCAGATGTGGGGCGGGGAGGTTGGCTGCGAACATCACGAGTTCATTAATGAAGGAATTTAATATTCTACATCTACATAATACCCTGAAAGCCACCATAAAAGTGTGTGGCAGGGGGTGAACTCTCACCAAACATGCACTGCATATCATGCATAAAATTTATAATTAAAAATTAAAATAGCAAATCAAAGATGCAAAAACATGCTGTTAGTTGGGTTAGCTTTAAGTCCTTACACCAACATGTAGCTACCAATGTTATCCATTGCTACACTCGTACTGGATACATTTACCGTTATTCATATCCCTAATTGTACGAGGAAAAAATGACATTTTGAATCTGTCAGTTCGGCAATCTATTTCTCTAACTTTGTGATTATGGTCCAGTCTACCATAGTAAGTTGGGGTTCGCAAAATATTTTTAACATCATCACTGAAAATATGGTCTTGGAATTTATTTAAGAGATTAAGTCTAAATTTCAACCTGCGATCTGACAATGACTCCCAATTTAATTCATTTAATAGACTGGTTACTAATTCTAGAGGGTTATTCTAGAGGGAATCTGCGGAAGAGATTGATTATCCATGCTAAGTTCATTTTAGTAAATTTTAATGCCAGCCACAGCCCATGAGGAGTATCCATCCAAAGTAATGAATATTTTCATTGCTTTCCTCGTCCTTTTCATATCTTAATAAAAGTACATCAGGTACCTGACGATGCCCTATAGCGGGTGACACTGTTCGTGCGAGAATATAACCGTTTGTGCGGAAATACAAAGTTTAACTTTCTTTGTTAACACGTGGGATTTCCACAAAGTTACGCAGTAAACGGTTAATTGTTTCATATCTTTGTTTACTCTCTGTTGGCAAGATGGACTGATTGAGTCGCTTGTATTCCGGATGCAGAATTTCGGGCTCATTCTCCCTGAGCTTTGCTTCTTTTCCAATAACCCTGACTTTTCCCTGACCGCTGGGCACCCTGCACATAGCCTACTCCTGCCAATGGAAGTGGTTGCGACAGGATCAGTGCGAGCAGCCCTTCCGACTCCCCCCCCCCAAATCCCCTCCCTTCCCTTCCTCCCTACACTCTAGGGCTGGAGGTGGATGACGTCAATGATATCAAAGCAGCTTCTTCGGTGGGCGTCACCTTTTGCTTATTTCAATTTTTTATTTATGAGTGAATGGTTGTGGTTCGGAGATTTAACTTTTCACTAAAATTCTTTTTTCGTTTCCATCTAACGATTTCGTGTACAATAGCAGATTTGTGCAGATTAAATCTATTAGAGAAGTTTCAATGGGATAGCTTCAGTAAAGATGTTAGGCACGTATTAAAAACACCAGCGTATTATGCTAGATTCGACCAGATAAATAAAGATTAGAGAGATAGAATGTCGTACCGATAGATTCAAAATGGCATTTTCCCCCGGACTTTAAGAGAACAGAATAGACAGCATAGCAAGAGTAGTCTGTATGGCATGGTGCATGTATTAACCCCTTAAATACTATAGATACTAACAATCTAGTTGCATGAGACCCTATAGTTGCTTGTTAGCATGTTAGTAGTGCATGCTTGGTGATCTCCACCCCCTGCCACACACCCGCGCGGTGGCTTGCAGAGTATCGCGCAGATGCAGATGAATGGCGAATACTGTTCCGAATAAACGCACCAATCCCGTCCGAAGATTCACTCACGCGACGCCGAAGACGGATTCTGAGGGATTTTGCAGATGAAAGTGGACGCTCGATCCATCCATATCGTGTTCTCCGTTCTCCCTCCACTTCGCCTGTTCGCACGATTCCCTTACGTCAGTGGACAGAGGAGCGCGTGAATCAGCCTCCGCTGGAATGCCCTTTCACTGGGGCCGACGCGGAAGTGACCGCCCGGGGCAGAATCAGGGGCGGAGAGGAACGACCTCGAACGGCAATCAACGGCCCCAAGCGCACACGGATCATCCTCCTCCTCCTCTGGTGTTCTCTCTCTACACACACTTCTCTCTCTCTCTCGCCACCACGGCACAACCACCACTTCTACATCTACACGATACCCTGCGAGCCACCGCGAGGGTGTGTGGCAGGGGGTGGAGATCACCAAGCATGCACTACTAACATGCAAACAAGCAACTATAGGGTCTCATGCAACTGCATTGTTAGTATCTATAGTATTTAAAGGGTTAACACATGCATCATGCATTACAGAATACTCTAAAATATTTCCCCTACCTATGCCTTTGCTATGGTGCCTATTCTGTTCTCTTATAGTACGGGGGAAAATGCCATTTTGAATCTATCGGTACGACAATCTATCTCTCTAATCTTATTTATCTGGTCGAATCTAGCATAATACGCTGGTGTTTTTAATACGTGCCTAACATCTTTACTGAAGCTATCCGAGTGAAATTTCTGTAAGAGATTCAATCTGTACTTAAACCTACGCTCTGATAATGATTCAAACCCTAATTCTTGTATTAATTCTGAAACGCTACTCAACCTATCGTAACACCTTTTGACGAACCTAGCTGCTGTACGCTGCACACTGTCTAGTTCTCTGATCAACCCTAATTCATTCGGATCCCATATACTGGCTGGGTACTCAAGGTCCTATGCACTGTCCGCATCGCGGGTGAGTCCATTCTACAAGGGGGAAGGAAGGAAGGGTGCACGACATGGAGAGGACGGATGTTCCCGTAGTGGGCATATTCGGGCGGACTCCTCGAGAACCCTCGGAACCGACTCACACGAACCCCAGGATGCTGGTGTATCCAGGAAGAAGGAGGGGGAGTGCGGGCGCCAATAGAGGCGCCGCGCCGCATTTGGGATACTTCGAGTGCATCTTAAACGTCGCCATGCTGAAACTGTCAGAAATGAAGTTGATGTTTGGGTAACTACGAGGCATTTGCTGAGATTCTGGAAAAGTGGTTAGTAATTAAGATGTGTGTACCGTTAATATGAAACCTTTTTCTTTCACACAATTTGACTATTATCTGCTTAAAGACTTTTCATTCAGGGCGCAATCTGAAAACCGAGGAGGTTGCAATTATAATTCCATTATAATTAATTAAGCAATTAATATTAAGATGGGAAAAATAATTACCACCAAAAGTAACCATTATCCTAAAAATTACTAAAATTTAATTTCTAAAATTGCTGATTTATCAAGTACGGAAAAGAAATTGGTATAAATAACTACGGTTCAGATTTAAGAACATACTTGTAGAAGCCATTCGACGACGTGAATTGAAATTCAACGCTTTTCACTCTGGAAAGAATTGGAGTGGCCTATAATGACACAAAAAGTATCCACAATTTGTTCAAAAACCTAATCATTCAGTAAAATTGCATCCAGTGGTGAAGAAGTAACAATTAAGAAAGGAGTGAGACGTATTTTTTAATGTTAAGACGTATTTGTGTGTCCCGTATTTTTTAATGTTTGCATCAGCGAGATCAGAGAGAGCAGCGGCGTCGGAAGTGGGGGGGGGGGCAGGAGGGGCCCAAGGCCCCCCCTCCCCACTCTACAGCACTTGCCCCGGGCCCTTAGAGTTGAAGCGGGTACTTTCTGACACACATTCTCACACCCAAATACGCTCTTTGATCGAAATTCTAGTCTCTAACCCCTCCTATCAGCAAAAAAATACGAGCCCTTTTCTTAGCAGCCGGTCCTTTTTCAAGTTAATTGAAATAACCAAGGGAAAAAATCAGCATATTTCTTCAGTTTTTCAGTTAATCAGTGAAACTGAATGACTAGCAATAGGCGAGGCCAGAAGGAAGTATTAAGTAGAATTAAGGGTATTACGTAAATGTAGAGTAGCCCAGGCGAAAAGGGCATTCTACGGAGAGAAGAATCTACTTTCTGCAGAGGAAGCGCGGAAGACTAGGAAACGGAACAAGCACCCTGAGAGCACTCGTCTTTAAGGAAGTGAGGTAAGGAAGACTACAGCAGCCGAAGAGGCAAGGAAGGAAGAATTCTATTTGTAATACTACAGAAGAATGATGTATGTCGAATGGATGCACTACGAAGAAGTTCTAAAAAGGGTGGGAGAAAATAGAAATCTTCAGAACATTTTAAGCAAGATGGGACGACTTAATCGGCCATTCCTGAAGACATAATGTCGAGATGAAGACAAATCGACGAAGGACAAGCAAACGGGAAGTTTTAGCAAAAGAAGAATATGTGTTCAGAAGAAGAAGAAAGGTGCAAATGACGAGAGGTCAGCTGATTGGAGAATCCAGTGGCTTGCTGCGTCAGGCCAATGTTCGGCGTGCCGACTGTTCATGATGATGCCAGGCGGCGCGAGATGATTGGGTCGTTTTAGAGGCATCAGAGCTGGGAGACACGCGAAGACATCGCATTTTAATGCCAATACCAGACGCAAGTGGCCACAGACGGCGGTCTATATAAAGGCAACCTCACGGATAACACAAAACACAGAATATGTTCACTATTTTCATGGTGTCCGAGATATTTTGGAGCACAGCAAAATAATAGTGAGGATGAGTCAGAGTTACCGCAAAGGAAAACTTCAAATTTTGTTCGACATTCGCACACGAATTTTCAGCGGTAACATGTACAGCTGCATTAGCTGCAAGGGTATAAGACTTTGAAACAAATTATTTCGGTTATTTCATATTCCTTACCATTAGCTTATTTGTCACAATTGGTGAATGTATGTGAAGTTCCAGTTTCATGCGAAGAGGTCATTTTCGGTGACCCTTGTCTTGGTCACTTGCGATGGCTCGCTCGGCATTACGTAGATGCAAGACGTTCAGAGACTGAAGTACGACCTGCGCCTCCATTATCCACCTCCTGCCTCCAAACATTAAAAGACGGAGCAAGTCGGCTGAAGATGAAAAATCCCTTCATAACATCAAAGTGCACAAGTCAATTGAAATGAGAAGAAACGATCTCCGAACTCAACCAGGAGAATCCTCACATTTTGTGGTGGCATCCATCGACTCTCCCCGATTATAGCCACCTGGTTGATCGGAATATCAGAAGCAGGAATTGTTTCTCCTTTCAATTGGCTTCTGGACTCAAATTTTTGACTGCATTTTCATACGAAGAGGGCATTCTATCAAAAGAAGAATCTACTTACAGCTGGAAATACAAGCTTTGAAGTAAGGAAGCAATTCATCAAAACGTATATCAGGAGCATGTTCCTTTACGGCAGCGAGGCATGGACGATGACAGCAGCGGAGAAGAAAAGGGTGGAAGCATTCGAAATATGGTGCTATCGACGAATGATGAAGATAAAATGGATCGACCGAGTGACAAACGAAGAAGTCCTAAGAAGAGTGGGAGAAAAGAGAAGTCTGCAGAAAACTATAAAAAGAAGACGGGACAACCTAATCGGCCACATCTTACGACACGATGGCCTGATGAAGACAATCGTCGAGGGAAAAGTGAACGGGAAGAATGGAAGAGGCAGGCCCCTTGCATGAGATATATGGAGCAGGTCGTGAAGGACGTGAAAGAGAGGAACTACGTCAATATGAAGAGGTTGGCCGATGGAAGAATCGAGTGGAGGGCTGCGTCAAACCAGTCTTAGGATTGTTGACCCATGATGATGATTTTCACACAGCTCTTAGATCCGTGCGTTTACCTCCAAGTCCAACCTTTGCAACCACGCCCCATGCATTTTCACCAGTTTCCCTGGCCATCGCGTCTCCAGTTGTTATAGAGAGAGTGAGTTCCCCCCTAACTCACGAACAATTCTCTCGATCTGCGACGGAGGTCCAGCCCTGTTGAAGGGATCGCCCTCCCCAGACGCCCGTCGCGCCGCCCTCGCGGTAGGGAGGCGAAGCTCGGGGATGGAGGGGGAAGAGAGTTCAGCCGGGGGAAAGGGGGAGGGAGGGGTGGCATGCATGTACCGTTGAGGACACTGCCCCCCCCTCCCCCTCCATTCCCAACGCCCCCGACGAACCGGGTTCACATTCCGGCAATGCGAGATACTCTCTTCCACTCTGGGCAACCTTCACGCGAGCATTCCTCCGTCCAAATGCAACTCTTCCCCGGGCGAAAATCACACAATCCATCTCCTTCACCACATTACATTCCCCATCCAAAATTAAAGCTTCCCTCCTCTAACGCCCGTTTACTCGTCGAAAACGCGTTCGTGGACAAATAGCGGCGGCTCTCCGAGGTGGTTTTCGTCTATCCCTGAGTAAGGTAGGCCTTAAATAATACAGAAACCTGTGAAGACGCCGTGACTTGGCGACGGGAGGCCGCCAACAATTACGCTTCCCATCACCCGGAGGAGAGGGCAGCAGCTCTACTTCACATGAGTGAAGGTGGAGACCACAGTGGTCGGTACAGCGACACTCATTTCACTACAGGCGTGGTAACATTTACTTTAACAGCTGTAGTACTGCGATGTGGAAGGCAAGGGGAAACCACCACACTATTATCCCGAGGAGTCGCAGCTACTCCACTATTTTCTTTTTATTTCAAGACGTGATGGAACCCTCTCGAGTAAAATATTCCGGAGATAAAATTAGTTCCTCATTCATATCTCCGGGCGGGGACTACCCGAGAGAGTACATCAGTCAAGTGTGATAAATATTTTAGGGTAGGAACACGGAACGTGAGATCGCTTCGTACCTGCGGAATATCGGAGAACATGAAAGTGGAAATGCGAAGAATGAAAGTCAACATATTACGAATCAGCGAAAAGAAGTGGCCCGAAGAAGAGGACTATTAGAGTGGAAGCTACGGGATTATACGCACGGGATCTCTGCATGGAAACCTTATACATATTTGGGATGATACTCAGAAATAGCGCCGAAATCCGTGTGAAGAGCTTCCTGTCATACAATGAAAGGATAATAATGGTAAAGATCGATGCCAAACCAGCAGATACCTTGGTGGTCAGGTTTACATGCCTACGTCGGACTACGAAGATGAAGATGTGGGAGAAGTCTACGAAGACATCATGGAAGTAATAAAACAAGAAAAAGGAGAAGACACCCCAATTATTTTTGGAGTATTTAAACGCTCTCGTCGGCGAAGGTGAATGTGGAAGAATAATTATAACATATGATTAAGATACTGAAATAAAAGAGGAAAAAGACTACTGGAACTCTGCACACAATAAGTGCAGAATTCCAGTATGCGGAATAGGTGGTTGCGAACACATTGTTTAAAAACCCCAACAGAGGAAGATACACGTGGAAACTACCAGGATACGGATGAAGACTTCAAATAGACTAGTTTTAGCGTTGCAGAAATTTAAGAACCAGGTGAAGGAGTGCAAAAGCTACCATGGGGCAGATATCGACAGTGACCATAATTCATTGCTGATGAAATGCCATCTAAAATTCAAGAAACTGAATACCCCAGTGAAGAACATTTGGCAAGTAAAAAAACCAAAGGAAACCTAACAATGGCTGGCATTTCAAAACAGCATAGGAGAGATCAGTGGAAGAATTTTGGGAAAAGAGCAAATGTGGACCACAGGAAGCCGCAAAAAAAAGTTTTGGAGAGAAGAAAAGCTGCCAAGAAGTAGCCATGGTTCACGGACGAAGTTTTAGACCAGATAGAAGAAAGAAAAAAGTACTCAAGAATGCAAGAAACTGAAGAAGGCGAGATTGGCTACAAAAAAATAAGGAACGAAATAAGTGGCAACGCGAGAACAGCCGGAGAAATGTTGATAAGAAATTATACGAAGAAGTAGAAAACATGCCTGCACATGGAAAAGTGGAAGCCGCCAATAGGATAGTGAGGAATCACTTCAAAGAACGGAGCGCAAGATGCAATTCTATAAGGGACAAGACTGGAGAACTTTTGATTGATATTAAACAAAGTGTAGAGAAGGAAAGAATATCTGGAAGAGCTAAACAACAAAAACAATCTCAGCACGAAAGTGATCAAAGAGGAAAGCGAAGTGGAAAACGACGATATGGGAGCACCAATATATAATCGGAACTCGACGAAGCAGTACATCTACATAACTCAGCAATCCACCGCAAAGGTACTTGAACGTGTGCAGCGAAGATCGGCAAGATTTGTAAAGGGACGATACGATAATTATATTAGCGTAACCAGTCTAATTATTAAATGAATTGAAATGGGAATCATTGTGAGATCGCAGGTTGAAATTTAGACTTAATCTCTTCCACAAATTCCAAGGCAATATTTTCAGTGATGATGTTAAAAATATTTTACGAACCCCAACTTACTATGGCAGACTGGACCATAATCATAAAGTTAGAGAAATTGATTGCCGAACTGACCGATTCAAAATGTCCTTTTTCCCTCGCACAATAAGAGATACGAATAACGGTAAATATGTCCTATCGGAGAGTAACAATGAATAGCATTGGTAGCTGCATGTTGGTATGAGTACTTAAAGCTAACCCTACTAACAGAATGTTTTTGCATGTTTGCTTTGCAATTTCTATCTTTTTTAAATAGTGTAGTTCTGACTACTATATTAATACTATTCCCTTTTTTATGCATGATATGTAGTGCATGTTTGGTGAGCAATCACCCCCTGCCACACACCCTTGTGGTGGCTTGCAGGGTATTATGTAGATGTAGATGTAGATGTAGATGTACTTAATGACACCAATTACGAGGAAACTGAAAGGAGTTTAACTTGCAACCTAGTGCGCCTAGGTAAAGGATAAAATAGGCATGTCACTTTCCTATTCTGTGATTTTGTTTCACCTCCGTAGACTTCGCCGTCTTAGAATTCCAAAACCACAACAAAGCATGTGAAATAGTAATATTGCACAAAACATGCCAATAGCAAACTACTACTGCCAAACGCTAGGTACTGCAAAACAGCACGTTTCACACTCCAAACCGTGAACATTCAAATTGTAGTAGTAAAAGTCCTATAAACAAGGCGGTACACAATTAAGCAACACCTCTCTTTCAGATTTCTTTCGTGACGTAACAGAGACGTTTCGCCCCATGTAGCAGGATTTGCAAGATATCAAAACTACGCGAGTACCAATACCTCCCGACATTAAATGTGAGACAACTGCTTAGCCTTGGAAGATCTGAGGAGAAAAGAAAATTATTAATTGAAAAGCTCAACCTTCTTCGAAAAGTAGACTAAAATCCACGCATGAAGCGTGTTGAAATAGCGGCCATAATTGAAGTTCTGCCGTCAATACTGAGGTACTCGGGATCGTTCTACTAAACGCATTATACGTTGCTCGGCGTTTGTTACCTCCGTACTCGTTTTCAAAAATATAAAATTCAAATAAAGTACTGCGGCATGGTCAAGTGTTTTGACATTAATGGATTCTCATTAGAAATTTTAAATTGAAGATGAAGGCGTTAACGTGCTTCTATTGTTGCATACTTACGGAGAAAACCCGGTTCCGTAAATTTGCTAGAATAACTTAAACGAAAATAAGTAAATCGTTTGAAACTCAAAGGACATCCCTCAAGGAGGAAGTGAAGTCTCAAAGACGTCACTTTCATAGTAATATGAAAAAGATCACTCTTCGGTCATGAATTGGTCGTTGACTCTATATTGACTAGAATTGACAAAATAATGACCTTTGAAATTTTACTGTCAGAAGTCATAAAGGGTCAATATTAGTTAAGTAACAGATGATTTCTCACCTCTCTGACAGGTTTACATAAAAATACGAAATGGGTTAAAGGCGTCACTGTGAAGTTACATTGATGTCACCATGACTTTCACAATTAACTTCCAATGTACCTTGTTTTTTCTCCTATCGGGTAAGCTGACCACACAAATATCACTTTACCTTTATAACTTGATGCATTCGTGCGATGCAAATCGGAGAGCGATAAATGGCTTTTTAAATTTGGCGCAATAATAACTCGTAGCTCAAATTTTAACTGTCGCACCCAATGAAATGCTGCTCTTGCAAGTTTTCCCTTGTCTGAATATTAAATGACTGTTACCAATATAATTTTTTATTTCTATTCAATTAACAGAATTTTTTAATTGTATTCAATTATTGTTTCACGTTTAGCTATCACGCGATTGCACGAAATTCGATGCCTGCATTGCATACACTAGAGTAATCGCCGTCTACGTCGTCTTTTGTTCGTGATCATCCATTAAAGAGTTGTGTAATATATTTAAGAGAATAAATAGGTAATTAAAAAAATTATCTTATAATCCAATAATAAATTCCAAGTCTATAATTATTCGCTGGTGTCGGCTGTTGCTTCCCCATCCTCTTCCACCTTTCGTCTGGCATTACGTATCAATATGAAAACAAAAGTCAAACTATCACAACAAGTCAAGAGGAATCATTTTAATGTCAATATGACTGAGGTCATTTTAAGTCAAAGTGACGTCAAAGTGAGTCAGCAAGGACGTCAATTTGTGGGACCATTTTGATGTCACGATGACTTTGGCATTGTGAACCTGAGGTGACATGATGATGCCACCGATGTGATCTTTCATTCCTCCTTGGGAAAGTACAATTCATATTCTATCGTTATTCATTTGTTCATTCCATATTGTTGTGACAACCACCAGAGTGACGCTGCCCTCTGCGACTCGAAAAAAATAGTGAAATTTTTCATCCTCACTGCAAAGAGATGCCAACAAACAATTGTTAAAAAAAACTGAGTTATCTACACGCTGATAAGCTCTATATGAATATAACTTCTTCCATTTTTGAGATATAGAGCCTTCAACTCGAGTCTTTTCGCGTATGTACAAAACGTGCTTTTTTTTCATTATCGTCGTAATTAATTATTGAGTACACACCAACGTAAGATATCGTACGTATTTCCTTGAGAGGCGTAACAATCGCAAATGAAGCTTTGTTACAATAAATGAGCAACAGTGATCTAAGTAATGAACTAAATAACTTGACGGCCAGCATATTGTTCCCCTGGAAGTGATGCACATAGAGATTTCTCAAGCAGTTCCGCCCCCCCCCCCCCCCCTTACGATTCGGGGAATTGTTGCGCCGCTGCTGACGACGCGTCATCTGCAAGGATCATCTACAGAAGAATAGAACGATAAGCAGACATATTCCAGGATGCAGATGAACTCGGATTTTGTATAAGTAAGGGTACATGAGAAGCAATATTGGCCCTTACATCTACATCTACGTAATACCCTCAGAGCCACCACGAGGGTGTGTGGCAGGGGGTGAAGATCACCAAACATTAGGATGTTCATAGAGAAGAAAATGGAGAAGATAAAACCGACGATTATTGAATTTGTGGATTTAGAGAAGGCTTCTGACGACGTGGATTGGAATTTAATGCTTGGAATTCTGAAAGGAATTGGAGTGTCGTACAATGACAAGAATTATTCACAGTTTGTATAAAAACCAAGTGGTTGTGATTAAATCTGGACGAAGCTATGAAGGAGTAAGAATAGGGAAAGGAGTGAGACAAGGCTGTGCAGTGCACAGCCTTGTCTCACTCATGATTATCGATCAATATTTCTCCTGGGAGAACGAAAGGAGGATTTGGTCGATGATCAACAAACTGATCGACTAGACTCTCGAACAGCGATGGGTCGGTGGGACCGGCCTACGATGTTTCGACCCAGATGCAGAGGTGCCTCAGATAAGGCAACGGCACACATGAAGTGTCTAAGTGAAGGTCAAACATCTGGCATGAGGTCTGGTGCCTTTGTTCCACTTACGTCACATTTGTTCAAGAGAGATCACCCAGCAAATAGCCAAGACAATCAGTGATTTATTTTTATTATAGAACAGTTTCATGAGAAAGTCATCAGTGAAATTGCTCAACCTTACAAGACTTTTTGTAAGACCTTTGAAGAATTGAGGGAAGCCGTTAGACAACTGGCCGATTATAATGTTTCACAAACAAGGGTGGGTCCATAGTAAGGGACTGTTACAGAAGTAATTCCGGTCTGGGAAAGTTGGGCACTTTCATGGCAAGCGCCCAATAGTAGAAATAATTCCGGATCATTTCAGGTTGCGGAAAGCATGGGGTTAATCTGTTTCCAGAATTTGAAGATTCGCAGCAGGCATACCGATCATTGGGTGAGATGCGGTAGTATTTTGCAAGTTACTAGCAACACAGAAGGCGAGACCATTCACTTCCCGCCATTAGGTGTTACGATAGGTCTCGTAGTGTAACAGAATTAATACTTGAATTAGGGTGGGAATCATTATTGTAGCGTACGTTTAAGTACAGATTAAATATATTAGAGAAATTTCAATCGGGTAGCTTTAATGAAGATGTTAGGCACACATTTAAAACACCAGCGTATCATGCTAGATTCGACCAGATAAATAAAGATTAGAGAGATAGATTGTCGTACCGATAGTCAAAATGTCATTTTTCCCCCGTACTATAAGAGAACAGTATAGGCAGCATAGCAAACGCATAGGTAGGAGTAGTCTGTAGTGCATGATGCATGTATTAACAACTAATCCCTTATTACTGTGTAGATACTAATATTCTAGTTGCATGAGACCCTATAATAGCATGTTTGCATGTTTATAGTGCATGCTTGGTGATCTTCACCCCCTGTCACACACCCTCGCGGTGGCTTGCAGGGTATCGCGTAGATGTAAATTAGCGTAGAACTATACTATATTAAATACTATAGATACTAATAATCAAGTTGCAAGAGACAATATAGTTGCTTGTTTGCATGTTAGTAGTGCAAGCTAGGTGATCTTCATCCCCTGCCACACACCCTCGCGGTGGCTTGCAGGGTATCGCGTAGAAGTAAATTAGCGTTGAAATTAATTATGGAAATTTCGTTACCGTTATGGGTACCCAAACTAGTCACACACAAATAAGGATGTGGCGAAATTATTGGAATTTAGCAATTCGAGTAAACTCCGGGAGGCTACAAAACATGCGACCTATCAAGTTGCAAGTCAGGTATGGCCAACAGCTAAACGTAACAAATTCAGCGCTCGCTAACTAGCCTCGAAACATTTAAGGGAGTTACCAATTGGAATCGCACAATGGAGCCCAGTTCGTTCTCTACCATGATCTTACGGTGAAATATGGGGAGATCTGCACTCCGCACACAGCACTGGAATTACTTAGCCTTGCCGCCACTAATATTTTCCCCATCCTTCGCATACAACCCACTCCCTAACCTCTCTGGTATTTTCAAATCCCCAGTCGAAATTTCATCCCCCTTCCAAAGCACCCCCTGCCATCGCTACATGATGGAACCTCGTCCCATCGCCCTCCTATTCCTCCCCCTTTTCTCTCTTCCCTCCTTCTCCTGCAACAATAATAATCTTTTTCTTCACCAACAGCACCCTGGTTTCTCCACTCCTACAAGCACCAGCGCCCACCGCTCCTGCATGGACGCTGATCAGATATCCTGTGGCCTCGAAACAGCCTTTTAAGTTTCCTTGATGTAGCTATTTCAGGCCTGTAGGGGACCCCAGGAGCAAAACGCCAGCAAACGACAGTTCACCCGTTGCAACACTTCTCCAGGAAATCAATGCCATTCGGCTGAATTTCCGGTCATTGAAAGCCGTCATTTCATTCGTACGAGAACATTAAATCCCAATGACGAAGAGTTCTTGGGATCCTTGGAGGGATGGTGTTGTTGATGGACTCCGACGGCCATGCCTTAAGACGATGGGGCAGACCTAGGTGTCGAAACTTCGGAGCCTACTAGTATCTACTAGTAGCACTAGTAGCAGTAACTACTAGTAACAACGAACGCCATCACCCCCAACGGGAAACCCGAGAATGTCCCAGTCATCGGCGTCCACTGGAAACACTGAGGAGCGTTTCGTTAAATCCCAAGATATGAGAACAAGGAGACACTGGAAGTGAGGCGCGATCAGGAAATTACTTCAAAGAAGAACCTCTAAGATTGCCAATAAGTGAAGACATTGATGGCCTCCGCGAACAGCCATTCTTCTTATGAATAGATTGCTTCACCAGTGATCCATATAAGTGTCAAGTGACACATCACACAGCAGGAAGGAATGCCATCTAATCTCATACAGCTGAGACACCTCACACCCAGTTGACGTGAGACGCGATCGGACAGTCGCTTTCGAAATCCTCCAGATGTGTCACACCGATCCCCCTCATATTTTCGATATCGCCAATAAATCACCCAAGCCTGTTATCGAGCGGCGAGGCCAAAGGAATCAGATAATGCACGCAAGTGCGAGACAACATCTTGTGTCTTTGCGCAGCCAACGGTTCCCCCGACCTCTCCCCTTTCCACGTCTTCCCACAGCGAAGTGCTTCACTTATTCAGCCCGTGGAGGAAAGACGGAACATGTCGCCATCTCACAGCTCGACTGGGATGTGCTCTCGGTCAAAATGGGAGTGCTACAGCAATGCACCGACTACGGACAGTGGAAACGAAGCCAACTTTCCGCTCTCCGTTGTTACTTGAGCTATTGCGCTGAGAAGCGACTCGCTGGCATAGACGAATGCCCTTAAGTCTTGAGGTTGGTGGGGCCTAAGACGGTGGAAACATACCGAAAACAGCACCGAGCTGCGGACGTTCTAACGACAGGAAAAAATTAGAGTTAGCAATAGGAAAAAAGATCGAAAGACTTTTTTTCCTGCTGCTACCGGCAACATGGGACGATAGCCGACACGATGGATGGTACTTGAGCAAAACAGGAGTCTCGTTTCCATGTTAGTAAGAGGCACAACGGCTACGCCTGATTGTTTTTGGTATTTTGGCACGTTTGGCATGCAGCCACAACTACTTCTGTAAGACCAATTGCTCTATTGCATGTAAAGCTACTTTCTTGGTTATGTATCTATTATAAATCCTGGACTAGAACTAATAATCGAGAAATATATGCATGTCAATGCAGACTCCTAACTTTCCCATCGAATATTATAAATACTGTCATTTTCTACAACGAATGAGATATATTGAACGAAAAGTTGGACATTTGTACACTTATTACAGTAATTATATTTTCCTACATTTATTTTTACAGCAATTAGTGAATGGAATGGAGGGGGGGTTCATCTACATCTACATAATACCCTGCAAGCCACCATAAGGGTGTGTGGCAGGGGGTGAATTTTCACCAAACATGCACTACATATCATGTATAAAAAGGATTAGTATTTATATATTGTTCTACACTATTTAAACGGGTTAAGAAAACGGAAGACACTGCTGTGTCTCCTTAATTATTATATGTCTTTCAACGTCTACAATACATTTCGCATGCACTATTTTATAATCACTAATTCCTGTGTCTGTAGCTGTATGTAGAACTCTTTCGGGTACATTTGTTGCTAATAAATCTAGAATGTTGTTTCCCCTGGTCAGTTCCATTTCTAGCCGTTGCAAAGAATGTGACGTAAAGGTGTTCAACAGTGACTCGCAGAGTTCCTTATCCTTGCCTCCTGTTATAAAACTACACGTATTCCAGTCTATCGAAGGGAGATTGAAGTCTCCGCCTACTATTATTCCCCTATCATTGTTCCGAGAAAGTAATGTACCTATCTCTGACTCTAGTTCCATTGCCATAACACTTAACGTTAAATTAACCTCTATAACGCGACTATTATTATCCACACACCCTCAATAACACGGATTTTTCCAATTCACAACGTAACTCAGAACCTCTATAACAAATCGTTTTCAGAAGTCAGACTCGATAACGCGACTCTATGTGCATGAATGAAGGGTGAACCTTCAAGGCTGTCGGATACCACTGCCAAAAACGCTTCTGCAGACGTCTGCGCCTCTTGACTTGAAGATTATGCTTCGCTGCTTAAACAAAAGTTTTCTGCGCAAACTTCGAGAATAAGGATTGATCTAGTAAATAAGTTTAGTAATTTTTCACTCGTTGCTTTTCTCATAATTCTGTTGACATCAGAAAAACGCAAATTTTGACGAAAATAAACTGATTTCCATGGCGTGTATGAAGTTAAATTCCGATCATAATGACTAATCATGACACACTTTAAAAGCGGGAATCCTTCATCTCCATTTGGGACCAAGAATTCGTATTTCTTACCTTGAAATTTAAAACGTTTTTATTTACTAATATATTGCAAACTTTGTTACACAATATAACAATACTCTAGGTTATACTTTAAAACCACAGTTGTTAGTAAGGATCGCTCTAAAATTCACTCGTTATGAAGGGATTTAGTGATTCCATTAACCTCGATAACACGATTGATAGACAAAATAACCTTGATAACACGACCCTCAACGGAAAGAGCACCTCGATAACAAGACTGTTTCCCTAATCCCCTTGAGACGCTTCTTATCGAGGTTCTACTGTAGCTCTTTTTTGCGTAACTACTTTTACTTCTAACGGAACACCAGATACTTTCCACATTTCGCTCTGAAATAAGTTCTCCTCTACTGACGTACGGGTCCTTCACAGCTATGAATACTCCTCCTCCGTTTCTGCTTACTCTATCCTTTCTGTATACCGTAAAACACTTCGGGAATACTTCATAATCTGATATGTCCTCTGAAAGCCAGCTTGCTGAACCTACGATTATATCTGCATCAGTACTTTGTATGAGGTGGTGAAATTCTGTTGCTTTATTTATTGAACTACGACAATTCACTACTATCACTGAAATTCTTTCTCCCAATCTGTTTCTCTCTTGGTGTTTCTTTTCCAACTAATATATTCCTCGATAATTCTTTAACGGACCCACTATTTGATCTACCCATTACCATTGATAGTTTAGCTTGTTCGTCCTTTTTATGTGTTTTTCCCTGACCTTCCAAACTTTTTCCAGAGTAGTATAATTTTGCACGTCAGCACTTTAGCAAACTTTCTCTACGAATGGTGATGGGCCACCCCCTGCCACACACCCCTGCGGTGGCCTGCAGGGTGTGGTGAGGCCCCCGCCCGACTAAATAGCTGGGCCGACCCTATAGGGTGAGTCACCTGACTATCTCGCCCTGCCCACGCCTCCCCACGAGAGATACTGGCGACAGTTAAAGGGCGAGCGCCGTATCTCCGGCAACGGGGCTGTGTTTTGGAGAGAAAGCAGCCAAGGCGCAGGCGCGGCGGCGTGCTTTAAATTCTTCAGATCCCCTTATCTCCGGAACGAAGCACACGCATGCAATGTGATGTGGCCGATGCAGCGTACTGGACCACGGTGGTGGTGGTGACCGCACGTGAATACTTCGAAAGCTTTCTACATCTATCTACATCTACATAATATCCTGCAAGTCACCTCAAAGGTGTGTGGCAGGGGATGAATTCTCATCAAGCATGCACTACATATCATGCATTTAAAAGGATTAGTATTTTTATATTTGTCTAAACTGCAACATTTAAAAAAGATAAAAATAGCAAACTACGCATGCTAAAACGTGCTGTTAGTTGAATACCTTCAAGTCCTACACCACCTATGCTATGGATTCAATCACTCGAATTGGACACATTTACCGCTATTCATATCCCTAATTGTACGAGGGAAAAAGGACATTTTCGAATCTGTCAGTTCGGCAATCAATTTCTCTAACTTTATGATTATGGTCCAGTCTGCCATAGTAAGTTGGGGTTCGCAAAATATTTTTAATATCATCACTGGAAATATGGTCTTCGAATTTGTTTGAGACATTAAGTCTAAATTTCAACCTGCGATCTGACAATGATTCCCAATTTAATTAATTTAATAGAGTGGTTACGCTAATAAGGTTATCATACCGTCCCTTTACAAATCTTGCCGATCTTCGTTGCACAAGTTTAGTTCATTATTTAGACCGATTTCGTAGGGATCCCATACACTGGCAGCATATTCCAAATGAGGTCTAACAAGGGAAAAGTAGCTGATTTCTCGTACATGATCGTCACATTTACCCAATACTCTTTTGACGAATCCCAGTCTACGATTAGCTTGACCCATTATTTCACGTATGCATGTGTTAACCCCAGGAAAGATCATGTGTCAGTCCTATTCCAAGATATTTAATGGATTCCACGTTTGTTAATTCAATATTACTTATTTTGTAAGTGCCAGGATGAGAGCTATTCCTTTTCCAAAAAAGAAAAGGAGAGAGAGAGAGTTTCGATCTAGGAATGTTCACATGGAGAACCCTGAACTTAACCCTTGATATGACTCTCCTTGCTTTGCACGCGTCACGGCATACTTCCCACGCCGGTTAACTATTCAAAATGAGCGAAAAATAATGTCATGATTTTTATTTTATGCCTTTCGTCAATGACGACCTCGGTGGCTAGGATAAGCCGGATGCACAGCGATGCATAGAGCACCCTGCAAGGGAGTATGGCGGGGTGTGTCACCAGAGACGCATGCAACGAACACTACCCCGTTTATACGCAACTTGCATGAAAGCAAGAGTCACAACGCTAATAGTCCAAAGAAAGTATTAAGCATGCAGTTATCAGACACGTGAAATGTTAGATACAATAGACTAGAAATTGTTAGTCAATAGAAAGTACTGTAATACTAATGTAATAATAAATAATAGTTAGTAATTTCCATTAATAACTCAATTAAAATTATGAACCCACGTTCCCTAGAGTATGGACGAGTAATTAGTGTTAAAACAGGTACATGTTCAAAAAAGATACCCTACATTATAATGTCTATGTCAAATAGGGATGAGCGATTATAAAAAATTAAGCGATATTTCGTAAATCGATTAATTGCAAGCATCCGATTTATTGCGCCCGATTTATTGCTTTTATCAATCGATACATCGATTCGATTCTGACCTCATACAAAGCATAGCTTCCGAGCTTATGGTCCATCCATACACTGTAAAAAGTTGATCTGATTTTCAGTGCGATCTGAATTTAAGCGCTGTCTGGTTGTAAGGCAGGAACACGGATTTAAGGTACGGAAGAGGCAGGAACATGGATGGTTGGTACAGGAGCAGTTGAGCAGGAAGCAGGATTCTGGATGGTCTGATTTTCAGCCGTTCACCTGCCTTATTTTTAGACAAGATATTACTGCTGAAATTCAACATACCCTGTCTTAAAATTGTTGCATCTGAAATTCAGATCGCTTTTGTACCTTAAAATCAGATCTACTTTTTACAGTATAAAGAAAGTACAATAATTGCTTTTACATATTATACGGCTAATGTTAACAGGAGTATAAATTTTAAAATCTAGATATACCTCAAGGAGGCGTGTCAGGTAACAGAGTTAGGAAACATTTATTAACTCAATTTAAATTTCGGACGATTGCCAAATGCTTACAGGAACTGAAGCTGAAAATTGCAATTTTGATACGTGGATAGTGGTAAGGCGGCTTCTCAGGTCAGACTGAATAAGTCTCAGATCGCAAAAGAGTTTCTATCAGGTGGAAGTGATGTTGCTACTCCTGCCTGGTACCTGGTGTAGGTAAGTGAGGGTACTCAGTTTTCATTGACTCGCACACTGAAAAAGGATTCAAATGGCGGTCAACGATGAGTCGGTTGATGAATTGCCGCGAATCAAATGTTGTCCCACCAGCGGCATCTTCATTATAACTGTCTGTTCTCTGTCATTATGGTTCTCTGTCAACCGACTCGTCGTTGACCGCCATTTGAATCCTTTTTCAGTGTGGTTCTCTGTGATGCTTCTTCAGTGTCAGCTACAGAGGTCATGTGATGGCGCTGCATCACGTTCAGCGCGTGTGAAAATATCTGCGTTCACGTTCACCTGATGCTCCTCGCTAAAACATCCTTAGCCGTCACAGCGATTACGGTGCTCATTGCATCGGCTACAGCGATCGGGTTCCACAAGTCCAGTTTCGAACTGTGGGCCCAGAGCATCGAGTGGACGTGTGACTACTTTTATTACCAAAATAACACACAAGCGCAAACAACACACGGCTACGCCTGCGACATCTGACACGTGAGTGGCCGCCGACAAAAGGCGGTGCCGCGTAGACTTACGTCATGCGCATTCTACTTTAACACATATGGCGTCGCGGCGCACAGTGGTTCCAAGGACGCATCCGAGGCGGCCAAGACGACAGGCAGACAGTTCATCAAAAGTAAAACGAGAGGGCGGTGCATTTGAGCAAAAGTACAGCGAGTCGCGAAGAGCGTTTTCACCAGAAGGATCGACCTCTGTGACATGGGCGCCTCTGTTCCTGGAGGATAAGGAAGTGGTTTCCAAATTAATCCTCATGTCGTCAGTGATATCGCTAGGAATAGTTCCAGCATCATAGGGTTATTTGAGGCCCCACTAATTAAAAAAACACCGAAAAAGCTGCTGTGATACCATTGACGTCATTTTCCTCCCGTCCTTGACTGCTTTTCGGGGGAAGGGATGGGAGTAAAGGGGGATTCTCGGAAGGTCTGCTCGCACGGATGCTGTCGTAACTACTCCTATTGGCTGAGTCAGCTGTGACCCCCTAATTGCGATAAGGCGAAGTAGCTTCGCGGGCTCAGTTGTGACTGGACGAAGTCGATATACGTCAGAGGTTGCACCACGCCCACTTTTCCGAAAGGGTTAAAAACATCAGTTTTTCGCCGCTTATAACTCGAGAAATAATTGGCGGATCAGAAAACAGAAAAATACGGGTCTTTTTATGTTACAAACTCTATTAGATTCGTCAATAAAAAATATTGTAAACGACCCCATTTCCCTCCAAAAGATAGCTCCCCTTCAAGGCAAAATGGAGGTCATTCACGATGGCTGTACGAAAGCTGTTCCACGCCAAACCCGGGAGCCACAGTAATTCTGGTTGTCGATAATTAATTAACCGCCATCTTCCCGAATTCAAGGATCGTGGCTCAACAATGGCATCCCTATATTGGGTCGTTCCAACAGGACTAAGAATAACAAATACTTCCGAGACTCTCCCACCACTGATTTTTTCTGCATTAATTCTTGTCCTAAAATAGGTAGCTAGAACTAGATCTAACAACATACAAAGTTAGACACTTCCGACAGAAAAGGTTAAAACTTCAATTTATAATGTTGGCGAAGTAGGCACATGAGAAATGTTCGCAGCACAGGGTCGAATGAACTAGGATTTATTGTGAATAGCAACGAAACATCAAATTCCATTAAACCCATTAAATCGCGCCTATTACTTAATTAATCCGGATTAATCGGTCGCTTTAAATCCCCTTCATAGTATGCGGAATTACAAAGTTTTGTTTCACTGCTATATTCACCATGCATCAATTCCACCGAGTTATGCCGGAAACCGTCAATTATGGGATTTATTTAAGGAATCGCGGGAAACCGTGAAATAATAAAAGAGAAATGTCGTTAAGCACTGGCAAGGCCTAATCCGAAGAATACAACGGGTATTTGGAAACTAACAAAATATATTTAAATAGAGAACTGAATTAGCTAAAAAGCAGCGCCTCTTAAACCAAATACCTGTGAAAGAACAGGAACACGGAAATGGAGAGAGTTTGGTTGGGAACGCCAAGGGACTAGAATCTCGTTCGTTAGAATAAAATGACTGGACACGTTCAAATCACACGATTTGAATTCGACAGTGGGGACATGCTTCTGCCGGCGCAGAGCAGACAAGTGACGAACTGAAGAGAGAAATCTGTCGGAACGAAGAAATCGTCCTCCTCCGCCCCCTCACAACACAACAAGGCAAACAAAGTACGTACAATTCTTTCGAGCACATCATGAATTGGAATCGAGGCTTCCGGGTTGCACGTGAGAGAGTTTCGCCGAGGCTTCGCAGGGGGCGCCTTCAGGTGCAAATGACCAGAGGACGCCAAAAGCAACGCCCGCCAAGCAACCGTCGTCCTAGCAACCTGGACCTTGACCAGGCGATGCGAAACTGCCGACCAAGCAAGCACGCGGGAGACGCCACGAAAGAAATTCCTATCTACCCTTCACCGCGTTCATAAGGAACACAACCCACCGCGCTTATCCATTAATCGCATTTCCCAGTCATTACGCTGCGTCTACATAACACAAAGCAAGCACTCACGAGGGCGTGTGGCAGGGGGTGAACCGTCACTAGGCACACATTATAAATCAAAGGAGAACTACATTTTCTGTCATGCAGGCATGAGAAAATCCTAGTCGACGGATGCAGTCAGCAATAGAGAAAGGTATAACGCTACTGCTTCAAAAAATGTCAGTTTTCATTAACAAACGTGGAAAGGTGGTAAAAAGTAAGCGTCGTGTATTTGCCGATGACGCAGTAATGTACAGGGAAATTCTATGCCCAAATGATAAAGAATATTTAAATATTGACCTACAAGCAATTGAAACTTGGTGTGATACATGGCAGTTAGAATTGAACTTCAAAAAATGTCTTGTAATGAACTTTTGGAAAAAGAATAGCTCTCCTCCTACCACTTACAAAATAAGTAATAATGAATTATCATACGTGGAATCCATTAAATATGTTGGAATAAGACTGACACATGATATTTCCTGGGGTAAAAACATACGTGAAATAATGGGTCAAGCTAATCGTAGACTGGGATTCATCAAAAGAGTATTGGTAAATGTGACGATCATGTATGAGAAATTAGCTACTTTTCCCTTGTAAGACCTCATTTGGAATATGCTGCCAGTGTATGGTATCCCTACGAAACCGGTCTGAATAATGAACTTGAACGTGTGCAGAGAAGATCGGAAAGATTTGTAAAGGGACGGTACGATAACCTTCTTAGCGTAACCAGTCTATTAAATGAATTAAATTGGGAATCATTGTGAGATCACAGGTTGAAATTTAGACTTAATGTCTCAAACAAATTCGAAGACCATATTTTCAGTGATGATGTTAAAAATATTTTGCGAACCCCAACTTACTATGGTAGACTGGACCATATTCATAAAATTAGAGAAATTGATTGCCGAATTGACATATTAAAATGTCATTTTTCCTCGTACAATTAGGGATATGAATAGTGTAAATATGTCCAATACGAGTGAGTCAATTCATAGCATAGGTAGTTGTATGTGGTGTAAGGATTTGAAGGTAACCCAACTAACAGCACGTTTTTGCATGCTTAGTTTGCTATTTTTATCTTTATAAATAGTGAAGTGACTAATATATTAATATTAATCCTTTTTTATGCATGACATGTAGTGCATGTTTGGTGAGAATCCATCCCCTGCCACACACCTTTATGGTGGCTGGCAGGATATTATGTAGATGTCAGACATGCGATAACAAGATACGTGTAACTAAATTCTATGTATTTGTGATCGGTGGGCCATTTTTGGTTTAAACATGGGTAGATATTACCTGCAAGTCGTTATATAACATAGGGGTTCCGCAGGGCATGCTGCTCCTCGGGGAGTCCTCCGCTACGGCGAAGCAGTGGCGTGAACCTTGTCACGGAACCTTGGGCCAGCGTCACAATACGTTTAGTTAAATGAATACATACTGTTTTATAAATGAGTCGACTGAATCAAAAATTGTAAATTAAATAAATAACAGTAAATAATAATAAATTGATTGAATAAATGTACCCCAGAAACTAGTTAAGAAGCTTTCACTGAGTGTACCGTCTGCTTGGAAGCGCCCGCAGCACCACCTACTGGAAGGTGCAGGAAAGAGTATTACGTCATACCATAGCGTATGTAGAGTGCTCACCGCATAGGGTGAAGCTTTTTTTACGTTTTGGACGTAGTGCTGGAAGTTTTCCACAGATGGCGTGCTAAGTATTTTTCGCGTTACGTCACAAACGTCGCTTCCATTGCTTTCGTTTTTCTAACGGGCTTGAGCGGCACATAACATACCTATGCTGTTGTTGTACTTTTGTTATTTTATTATAATGGTGCGATATGCCTTTACCTAACGTCAGCATTCTCAAGGATAAGTTAGCATTTCTCTCACTATTAAAACAAATTGATCTTGTCACAGGAGGGATTCCTCGTTGTTCCATTAAAAACACGTACTCCACCGCCGCAAGGGGAAGACTACAAGACACTTCTCGATTGTGCCGCCTTAGTCGATTACAAAAAAATGAAAGCGACGGAAGCGATATGAATCGTGTAACGCGAAAAATTCTTCCCTCGCCATCTATGGAAGCCTTCCAGCACTGCACCCAAAACGAATAACAGTTTTGCCCTGTGCGGTGAGCCCCCTTCTGTATCACACCTACCTACCTACTCTAAGGCCATCTACGCTTAATTTACCGGCATGCAACAGTTTGCCGTCACGTTTTTGCACCGTCGAATTTTTTCACTTTTTTATTAACGAGGAAAAATAGTAAACGACATTTTAAAATCGAGCGATGCACGTACCTCAAAGATTATAAACTTATGATCAAGCAAAATAAAAATAAAAGGAAACTAACCTATTACACCAAGACAGTAAATCTATCATCTACATCTACATAATACCATACAAGCCACTACAAGGTGAGTGGCAGGGGGTGATTTCTCATCAAACATGCACTACATATCATGCATAAAAAAGGAATAGAATTAATTTACTAGTCAGAACTTCACTATTTAAAAAAGATAGAAATTGCAAAGCAAATATGCAAAACATTCTGTTAGTAGGGTTAGCTTTAAGTACTCATACCAGAATGCAGCTACCAATGCTATCCATTGCTACTCTCCGATAGGACATATTTACCGTTATTCGTATCTCTTATTGTGCGAGGGAAAAAGGACATTTTGAATCGGTCAGTTCGGCAATCAATTTCTCTAACTTTATGATTATGGTCCAGTCTGCCATAGTAAGTTGGGGTTCGTAAAATATTTTTAACATCATCACTGAAAATATTGCCTTGGAATTTGTGGAAGAGATTAAGTCTAAATTTCAACCTGCGATCTGACAATGATTCCCATTTCAATTCATTTAATAGACTGCTTACGCTAATATAATTATCGTATCGTCCCTTTACAAATCTTGCCGATCTTCGCTGCACACGTCCAAGTTAGTTACTTAGACCGATTTCGTAGGGATCCCATACACTGGCAGCATATTCCAAATGAGGTCTAACAAGGGAAAAGTAGCTGATTTCTCGTACATGATCGTCACATTTACCCAATACTGTTTTGATGAATCCCAGTCTACGATTAGCTTGACCCATTATTTCACGTATGTGTTTACCGCCCTAGACGGCAGTACTAGTAGTGCTACTGTCCTGGATGGCAGTAGGGACAGTTTCGTCTCAATCTCGCCCCAATAAAGGCGTCTCATCATCGCTCCAAGTGTCCGATGTTCTCCGAGAGGCCGATTCCCACGGCCCCCGCATGCGGCCAAAGCGTTGGACTGCGAGCGAGCCATCTCCTCGAGCCAAGTGGACGCCCGCTCTGCTCCTGCACTGCCCCCTCGCCTTTCCCCGCGCGTCCTCTTTGACGAGGGAGAACACGCTCACTCGAATCACTTCACGCATCACGGGAAGGTTCCGTGACGACATTTTCATTAAAGTGCACTTCGTGACCCGCTGCATGAATCCGTGAGGTAAAAAACGACCCATTAATGTATGTAACATGAATGCAACACTAGCAAGACAATGAGTAGCTACCTTCCGCCGATGATAGACGCGCGTTCGTTCCAGCAGCAGCCTTGAGGAATTCCGCGCTAACATAGTGCATCATGAGAAAGTGCCAGAAATACCCGCGTGTCTTCCTTGGGACTAGAGTACACAATATTGGTTGGATATAATTGCAAGGGTCACCTAGCCAAAAACAACATATACATCTACACGATACCCTGCAAGCCACCGCGAGGGTGTGTGGCAGGGGGTGAAGCCTGTGTTTAGCTTACCTACTACAGTAATAGCAATGAAAAGCGTTGTGACTTCCACAATTTTATCAAAAGAACGACCGGTTTCTGCTGTCAAGCCATCCTCAGGTACATTAAAAATTCTTATCCAATCCAAGGTCAGGGGAGAGGGGGGGGGATTATAATGGAATTATTGGGATTCTATGGGTGTTTGAATGATCGAATGGGGTCTGGGAAGACGGTCATGAGGGTTCGGGGAGTAGGACCAGAGGTGTGTCAGGAGAGGGTTGTTGGTGCTGGCTAATTTGATTTGGAAACTTCGGCAAAGCTTTTGTGTGGTATGCGGCAGCGGTTGAATCTGCAGATCTTTGTATAGCGACCTGTTTGCAAGGAACCACGGGGCGTTTACTATTCTCCGCAATTGTTTAGTGTGGCAAACTCTGAGCTTTTTGATATTGTGTTTTTTACTGAAAGCCCATGCCGGGCAGGCGTACGTTAAAATTGCCTCCGTAGTTGCTCTGAAGAGTAACATCTTGCTACTTAGGGAAAGGGGTGAGGCATTGTTATATAAGCTTTTGAGGCCGCTGAAGCAGGCGTTGGCTTTTGTGGCCAGGTTTCCCGTATTTTTTCGGAAATCTAGTTTATTATCAATTTCAATGCCCAGGTGCTTGGTACATTTAAGGGTTTGACCGTTAATCTTTAATGGTCGAGGGGCTTCTTTCTCTTATTGAAGACAAGGATGTTTGTCTTCTGGTGGTTGATGGGCAGTTTCCAATTTTTGGCCCAGCGCTCTATATCAGTAGAACACAGGTTTATATACTCATGGAGTGCTATGGGAGAGGGAGGGGTGGGGACGAGGGAGGGGGTTGGCTGAGTGTGGGGACGAGGAAATCACGAGGGTTGTTTGGGGAGAAGTGTTTAAGGTGATGAGTAGTAAGGGGGATGGGTTTGGGAAGGTTATGTCATTGAGAAGGTCTTTTCTATTAAGGCTAGCCTCCCGAATCTCCAAGGCTTCCTTCTTCCTTCCCAGTAAAATGATGCAGTACATGTTCAGTCTGGATCAAAACTTCTTCGGTGGCCCGTCTCCAAGAGGTGTCGGGCGAAGGCTGACGAGTCATCCTTGTCTCTCCAGCGTGTCTTATGTTCTTCAATTCCGCACTTGAAGTTTCGTCCCGTTTGGCCAATGTGATGACATTCACAATCACCACATTTTAACTTGTGTATGCCTGATTTGAAATTACGGTCTAAAACGTCTTTGGCATTGTTCAACAAGTTGCCTAGGGTATTGTTGTTATAAAAGCATACTTTAAAATTTTTCTTCGGGATTCTATAAGACAAGGGGCAGATAAAGGGTATTTTACACCATTAGGTTGCCTTTTTTGGCTCAGCGGGTAGCAAGGAACTTGAATGAGAGTAGTTAAAACTTCTAAGCTTCCTATTTAACATCCGGGAAATTGTGGATTGCTCGCATCCGTTGTTATGGGCAATTTGTCGTATAATATTTAGTTCCTGTGCAAACTCACAGTTTCCCGTAGGGGGATGTTAATAAGGCGGTGAATCATGGCTAGGAAGGCCGCATGTTTATGGGAATAGGGCTGAGGACATGAGCTGTTTGGTATGATGGTATACTACAGGGTGGCAACCCCGATGACCGTAAGGTGGACCGCGTAGTCGCCGAACACAAACGCTTTTCAAATAACAACTACCCATACAAAATCACTGATGTTCACTATACCATAGACAATGATATATCCGAGTGTTTTATTGATCACGCTCTGCAAATTCCACTTTCAAGCGCCTTTTCAGTCCAGAAAAAAAGTACATTTAGTTATTCCGAAACAACTTCTTTCCCATTCCAGATTTAGGTCAGAAACTTCGAAATAAATAAGAAAATATTCGTGGCTGCCTTGTACCAAAGTTTGGCTTTGATCGGACGACAAGGTTTTAACTTACGAATTTTCAAAGAGGTGGCTTGGTTGACAGGCGTAACAAAACTGGTACTTTTTTTTCAATACATTAAAAAATAAAAGATGTGTTCATTTTTTTTCTTCGTATGAATGAACGTAGAACTGAATGAGTACATTTTTTATGTAGACCTATTCCTTGTTTAGATATCAGGCTGCAAACTAGGGTATCCATAATTGTTATCCCGAGAGTAGTGGAAGTAATTGAAGGCATATCCGACGCCGACTCACTAGCGGCAGAGAAGAAACACCTGACAACTGCACTCGATAGAAACGGACACAGTAGAGAGACGGTACTGAAAAGGGCCGCGAAGGTAGAACACATAGCCGGGAATCACCCACAAAGAACACCGAAGAAGAAGAAGAAGAAAGGGAAACGAGAACTGAACGGAAAACTTACGCCACCATTCCTTTCATCAGGGGAACCTCGGAGAAAATTGCGAGAGCCCTGAAGAAACACGACGAGATTCAAGTGTGTGACCAAGATCAACCATATTCCACCAGGACCGAAGGACAAACTTCCTCCGGGGATACATGAAGAAGCAGTGTACAAAGTTCCGTGTTCCTGCGAGAAGTCATACGTGGGCGAGGCGTGCAGATGCATGAACATGCGCATGAAAGAACACCAGAGGGCGACTGAAAATAAAGAGTTCCATCTATCGCCGAACATGCGTGGAGCGAGCCAGGACACGTAATCCAATTCGAAGACGCCGAAATAATAACAAGGGAGGCACAACGATACTTTCCGAGGGAGGCGACAGAAGAAATAAAGACACCGATGAACATAGGACTGAGAGGGCCCTTTGCATTCTGCTTGGAATAGGGTCGTCAAAAAAATCCGGCCAATCAGAGGGCAGCACTTATACGACCAGGCCTATACATAAGGACGACGAAAACGACTTCTCAACCACTTCGACCTGAAGACGCCAACCCTGAAAGTTGGCGAAACTGTTGTCACAACTGTCCAACGACGTATCCCGAAAAAATGCAGAGAACATCTAACCAACTCCGCGGAAACCTACGAACAAAAATTGAAGGCAAAGGTGCTGAGAATATATTCTTCCGGTACTTCCGAACTGAAAGCAGAATCATCCCCAAATTGCATAGCGGCCAAATCACCCTCGAGGAGGCTTCGCGGGTGGATACAATACTTTCTCGGCTGACGACAGACGAGAGCATGCCGAGATGAGAGGAGGTGACGGCTCCTTAAGTCGGCTCTGTCTCTTCATCACCCACCTACCTCCCCCAATGTTAGATTTCCAAAGCACCAAAAGACGCTGGTGGTTGGTGGACAGACTGTGACGCTGCATCGTTGAATCAAAGTTCGTCGGTACAATTTCCGAGTGGTACAACAAGGTATCTCTTACAATGCATGCGTGAAAAGACAGCAAAATCGGGTTCAGCTCCATCTAAACACACATATGGCGCCGCGTTTCTGCAGCTAGGGAAACAATCGAAGTTTTTTCGCGATGTGTCGAGGCAGTATCCAGGTCACGTGAGTTGCGTAACGCAGCCACGGTTCCCACGGGTCCAAGAACCTCCTCCCTCGCCCCGCCGCCAGGAGGCAGCAGCCCCTTCGCGATCCGAAAGTGACGGAATGACCGCCGTGCCGTATGCACAGAGAAGTGAGTGAGTGCTGCAGAGCGTGCTGTAGAAACGAACTCGATAATCGCAAGTCGTAACGCTCGACCCGTGAATCGAGAACTCACGCCGTTGAACTGAGTGGCACGTCGAATGCTTTATGCTCTTCGTCTGCGTTTATGCCTTCTGCTCTCTCTCTCTCACAGCACCCGATTCATAGCGGAGTGTGGAACCACCGCGCTCCTGCCATCACCCTCTCTTTTGTTTTGTCGAGTTTTTATCCAACTACGGCCATAACTGACGGCTGGGCGCACACTTGCTCCACAAAAGAGTTTTTTTAGGTCGAGCGATAGCACACTCTTCCGATTAAGCCGAGGGAAAAGTCCTGTTCTTAAACCTCGGAATTTATTCGTCAAGTGTTGATAGTTAGGGCGGAATGGGGCTCCGTCACTCGGAACCGAAATCGCAATTTTGTGCACGAAATTGTTAAATGGAAACGAAAAAAGAAATTTAGTGAAAAAATTAATCTTCTAACCACAACCATTCACTCATTAATCAAAAATTAAAATAAGCAAAAGGTGACGCCCACCGAAAAAGCTGCTGTGATAACATTGACGTCATTTTCCTTCCGACCTTGACTGCTTTTAGGGGAAGGGAAGGGAGCGGAGGGGGGTTCTCGGAAGGTCTGCTCGCACAGATCCTATCGCAACTGCTCCTATTGGCAGAGTCAGCTGTGTCCCTCCCCTTTGCGATGAGGCAAAATAGCTTCGCGGGCTCAGTTGTGATTGGAAGAAGTAGATATACGTCAGAGGTTGCACCACGCCCACTTTTCCGAAAGGGTTAAAAACATCACTTTTCGACTCTTATAACTCGGGAAATAATTGACGGATCAAAGAACGGAAAAATACGGGTCTTTTTAATTTACAAACTCTATCAGATTCGACAATAAAAAAAATATGGTAAACGACCCCATTGTAATATTTTCAACGTTTAATGTAACTGGTGGGCCGATCCTTGATGGATGTGGTGGCGGTTAAAAAAGGGTACTACTTACACATTTCTATTTGTATTTTTTGCTGCTTTATAGTTATTTGGCCATGATTCGTGCTTACTTGGAAGTGCCGACTCGCCACGTGAACCCAATGAACGTGACGTCGTCTGCAATTCGGCGATTGCGCGTGCGCTGTGGAGTGCGATAAGACGGCCGAGATGTCTTGCGCAACTGCGAGACACTGAAAGACATACATACGATTAAGATAACTCTCGGTCCATACGATTTTGATAAGATTGAACGGGGAGTCTATCATTTTGTGAATGAGGCCTTATCAAATACTTCATCGATATCTCGTAAAACTGCAGTGGTGAACTTTCCAATGTCCGTCTGTTCCAAGCTTCTCTTGTATCATCTTGCAACCTAATGAACTGTAGAAGTTTTAGGTGTTAATCCAGCTTGCTAGGATAAATTTTCCGCAAATTTTTGAGGGGATGTTAACAAGTGAGGTTGGCCGAATACGTTGTCGCACGTCTTTAAGAGTGATGGACGGAATGTTGTCGTAAGAAGTTGGATGCCTTTGGAGGGATTTCATTTGGTCCCTTCTTGTTTGGCGGAGCGTGGCCATTGCTGTGATTTCTTTTCGCAAACAGTAGAAGAAGGGCAGCACGCATTTAGCGTGGCGTGTCGTAGTTTGCCTCTCTCACGGTACGAATACTTTGGGGCGCTCTTTTCCGAGGCTGCAGATGTTTGTCGAAGCTTCGTTCGCGGTGGAGGCCAATACCCGAGGGATCTCGCCTCCAGACTGGATCCTGACTGGGCTCCCGTTTCGATTCCTGCATTCGGGTGCCTTCCTTTCATCTCCTTTCATGATATCTGTCAATTTGCTAGTTGCCAATGCCACTGGTAGTTTCTTGAAGCGTTCGTATTCTCACCTGATGCCGTGTCTTTTCCCTAATCAGCGTTTGACGCGTGTAGGCAATTCGAGTTGAAATGGTTTCCTGGAGGAGTAGCGCAATGGTATCAGGGCGTTAGTGATGCATTCTATCAGTAATTTTATTGTGCTGTCAATGGCTTCGGAGCCAATGCTCCAGTCCACTAAATGATGGGTTAAATTATATTCCACCACTTCCCCGTATAAATCCCAGTTTCTACGAGTATTTGATTCGTAAGGAGTAATCTACATCTACATAATACCCTGCAAGCCACCATAAAGGTTTGTGGCAGGGGGTGAATTCTCACCAAACATGCACTAGATATCATGTATAAAAAAGGATTAGTAATTATATACTGCTCTAAACTACACCATTTAAAAAAGGATAAAAATAGCAAAGTAATAGCAACAGTAATGACTGGGTCGTGACCAAAACACGTGATAGCTGGGAAATGATCGTCTGTATTTAACAGAGCTGGAGGAAGAGAATATTTGCTGATGTCAAATATGCCCTGTGAGCTTCGGTTGGATGCGTTCAAGTGTTCTAATGGTGTATGAAACCTGAAGTGTGCTCTTTGATGCGTATTTGGTTCGAACACGCCCTTTGTCGTTGGAAGATATGCAGTCCCAGACCGCGTGCTTACTGATCAAATCTCCAAAAATAGCAGAGTAGCAATTGTTAGGGGTAATATAAGGCCTAGAACAACTTAAAAAGAGTTCTTTGCTAGAGTACTGACCTAACACGGAGAGGAAGCTGGTTCGAATCCCGGCATTGAAAGATATCTTCCATTGGTAAACCGAATTGAGAGCTCTGAGGATAACATTCGGGGACAGTACTCCGTCCCTCGGATGGGACGTTAAGCTGCTTTCTTTAGCAGCAGGCAATCGCTGGAATTCTCTCCGTTACCATTCACCTCGTTATTCCACACCTCCTTCAGGTATGAAGCGCCGATCGGTGATAAGGACGAAGACTTGATGAGAAGCGAGAGCTCCTTGGGGGGAAGGGAAGCTCGTCTCAAGGAAAAGGACGCGAAGTCGCCCGCTGCCCACCAAGACGAACGGAAGGAAAGCGGATATTGCGCGGGAATCGAACACTGGACACCTGGCACCATCTCCATCGACACTGACGAGGAGAGGAGACTGCCCCGCGTGCGACGCTCCGGACGACGAACTGCAGTCCAGGCGCGTCGATTAGGCTGTTGCTCTAATAAATGCATTGGGAATCCCCGCGTGTATTACGCTCGAACCGACCACTAAAGCAATATAAGTGAGACAGATTGCCGAACAGACAGATCTAAATAGGGTTTCTTCCCGCAAACCATTAGATGGAATGACAGGCAATATGGTGACCCAAGTGGTGGATGTAAATTCCACACACTTTGATTTCCAGGGCATTCTGCAGGTGTGCAGACGTGTTGTAGGGAGCGTGTAGGCGCGAGCGAAACCCGCTGAGCGACCGCTGTCGGTTCCGAGGGAACTCCAGATGCGATGAGTCCCACTCTCTCCCATGGCGTGCATTCGGCCATACACGCACATTCCGAATGAACTGAAGCTCCACTGACTTCCTCTCAACCAAAGCATTGCAGTCACCGAAAATTGCCTCGCGGGCGTCTACGGCGTTTCTCGAGCGCAGCATCCCACCCCAAGCGGCCATCCTCTCCGGACTACTAAAACGTGGTTAGACTATTAAAACCATTACATATCTTGGAATAAGACTGACACATGATCTTTCCTGGGGTAAACACAAACGTGAAATGATGGGTCAAGCTAATCGTAGACTGGGATTCGTCAAAAGAGTACTGGGTAAATGTGACGATCATGTACGAGAAATCAGCTACTTTTCCCTTGTAAGACCTCATTTGGAATATGCTGCCAGTGTATGGGATCCCTACGAAATCGGTCTAAACAACGAACTTGAACGTGTACAGCGAATATCTGCAAGATTTGTTAAGGTACGGTATAGTAACTATATATATTAGCGTAACCAGTCAATTAAATGAACTAAAAGCAGGATATTCATTGTCATTTCGTAGCTTGAAATTTAGACTTTAACTTTTAAATAAATTCCATGATTCCCACCAGTGAAGACAGTTGTGTTAAAAATATTTCGCGAACTCCAACTTCGTGGTAGAGAGGACAATAATATCACAAACTTAGAGAAATTGACTGCCGAACATACAGATTCAAAATGCTCTTCTTTCCTCGTACAATTAGAGATATGAACAGCTGTAAATATATCCAATCAGACGTTTCGTGGTACTTCAATGCCAATTCACACCATCATCCCGCACAGCTAAATGCGGTACTCAACTCCATAATTCAACGTTCCTGCAGAGTTAGTGACGAGACCAACTTCCCGGGCGAAAGACAGAAAGTGGAAGCCATTCTACAGAAGACCGGATATGACAAGAGAGCCATCCCCAAAACATTTTACGAAATCATGACCAAGGATAAGAAAAGAAGAAATTGGGACTCTGGACGCAGACAACCCATGAGAGCCTTCCTTCCTTACGTCCGGGGCGTAACCGATAGAATAGGAAACATCCTCTGCAAACATGAAATCAAAGCTGTGTTCGAGCCACATTTAAAAATTAGAAACTGCCTGAGGAGTGTGAAGGACGCAACACCATTGCAAGTGGAAGGAGCGTATGAGATACCTTGCCAAACTTGCGAGAAGAAATATATCGACGAAACCGGACGCTCCGTTTAAGCCCGCCTAGAAGAACACGAGCGGGCTATTCGACTGGGACAACCCTTAAAATCAGCAGTAGCAGAACATGCAGCCTCGGGACACGCGACTGACCTCAAACAAACAAAGATAATCGCAAAATTGGAAAGCTCCAAGCCCCGACTGATCCGCTAAGTATTGGAAATAAGAAAATGCCAGCAAAATTGAAATAGGGACTGTGGCCTCCAAATCAGCCACGCGTGGGACCCTGCTTTGAACCGAAATACCATGACTACTCCTTCCACGCCGCCTCCCCTCCCCACCCTTTTCCCTCCATGTATACCCCTGTACATAAACTCCACCAACTCGACAGTTCACTCATTCCCTTCGATAAAGCGACCAGCAACGGCCACGAAACGTCACGTATCACACCACCCGGTAATGTAGTACGCCCGGGGTACACCCGAAGAACAATGAACACATACAGATATCCAATAGCATACATCCGAGCGTATCGATGGATGGCATATGTAGTTGCATATTGGTACAAGACACTGACCCAGCTAACAGCATGATATTGCATGCTTGCTTCGCTAATTTTATCTTTTTTAAACTGTGAATTTCAGACCAGTATATTATTACTAATCCTTTTTTAGGCAAGACATGAAATGCATGTTTCTTGTGAATCCACCCACTGCCACACACCTTTATGGTGTCTTGCAGGGTATCATGTAGACGTAGGTGACAGTGTGCGCACTCTAGATCACAATTCGGGAGGCACGCGAACTCCTTTCAATCGACCAGTTGGAGCGAAAGACGAAGACGGCTGAGACTATGACGAGGGCTGACGGCGATGAAAGGAAAAGTACAGCCAACCATCCCAACGTACGCAGCTATGAGCACGCACACAGGAACCGTGCAGCGATGCTTCTGATTGTATGTACAAGCGCACACGGAGACTGTGAACACAAGCCCCATGACTAAATAAACAAAAGATGCCAGGGGATACAAATTGTTTGGAGTTTCCCCGGTGCTCTCCCCTCAGCGGCGTCGGAAGTGGGGGGCAGGGGGGGCATTCGGCCCCCCCGCCCCCAGAATTTGCCCCAGGCCCTTGAGAAATGAGTCTTCATTAAGAAAAATTAAATTTCACTTGTTTCCAGCTTGCCTTTTCCCTTCGGGGGCATATTCTACCACCTTCATATGCACTTTTAGCGGAATTCTAGTCTCTACCCCCTCCTATCCGCAAAAAAAATGCGGGCCCTTTTCAAGGTTGGCCCCTCCCAGCGAAAATAGTTCCGAAGCCCCTGTCTCCCCTAACAACTGCACTATTGGAGACAAAAGCTGACCGACACAAATGTGTGAGGATTCCCCCGAAAGCAGCCGTGGCTTTTGCTCCTCCGGTTCTAACATACGGCATTTGCGCCAAATCAAAGCATTTGCGCCTAAATCTGAAGGACGTTTTACACCACGGTCATTGAAACTGCGCAAGTTGATGTTGATTCCGTTTGAGCAGTCGTCTGCGAAAGTCCGTGACGTAGAGAATTGCGAGGACGCTTGCTTGACAGTTTTACACGGTGCAATCGTCGGTGCATTATGTCAGTGACAATAATCCATTCAGTAGCGGTAATACCGTCAATATATCGCATGACGTCAAGATCTGTCAAGTAGCAATTAATTGGACGTGGAAGATGCGATACATTATCACCACTTTAAAATATATTTTAAGCCACAGTCTAAACATAATAGTGGAGACCCTAGTCCCGTATACTTAGCCCAAAATTTGCACCACGAACGAACGGATGTGGGCCAAGGTAACGAGTTCTTCCTTTACGCATGAAATTTAAGCTTCCACGTGATTAATCGCCTAGCACTTTATTCACTACCTAAGGAGTTGAGACCAAACAAAAACACCCAACTCAATCGTCACCCAACCTATTTAATTGCTACAATTCCCCAGGCATTTCGTTGCCGCTACATTTGCGACCATCTAGTGAGAAAAATAAACTTCAAACTTGCGCGAACTCATGTATCAGATTAGAACATGTTCTAATTTGCTTGAAAGTGTTCGCGCAGTGGCGCTGCCTGTCCTCGCAAGTCGTCGCTTTACACGTTGCAATATATGTCTTGCGCAAGTGTTCTCGCAACAGCCTGCGCAGTATCGATGACCGTGTAAAACAGCCTTTAGAAGCATTAGCGGCAAAAGGGAAGCATTACAAAATGCTTTCTTGGCATGCCTCAGGTGAAACAGACACGAGCCCACGAAGGTAGTTACATCGGTCCCAGAATTATAAGTTTTACTGCGACTTTGCTAAGTGTCTGGGCTCCAGTGGAAGCACTTCATTAACACACATTAAGGATTTGGATTTTGGTACTCGCTGCAACATATTACGCGCCCATGAGCCTTGCCTATCTTTTTCCTATCTCTAGTTATTCTAATTGTCATAGACACATAATTTGATAGTAATCCTAAAAGAATTAGGGCGACCGACCAAAAGGGCCAATTCATTTCGGAAAACATTCTGAGATCTTTCCCAGAATTCCCTTGGCCAATGCAGAGGGCTCTCGGCCTTTATAGTAAGTTGAATGGAGGACTTCCGCAGGAGGTGGGATTTAGTTTCTGGGGGATTTTTGATTGAGGAGGATTGGGGTCGTTTACCATATTTGTTTTATTGCCGAATCTGATAGAGTTTGTTAAATAAAATAAATGTAATTTTTCCGTTTTTGGATCCGTCAATTCTTCCGTTATTTCTCGAGTTATAAGCGGCGAAAAACTGATGTTTTTAACCCTTTCGGAAAAGTGGGCGTGGTGCAACCTCTGACGTATATCGACTTCGTCCAATCACAACTGAACCTGCGAAGCTACTTTGTCTTATCGCAATGGGGGGGGGGGGGACACAGCTGACTCAGCCAATAGGACAGTTGCGACAGGTTCTGTGCGAGCAGACCTTCCGAGAACTCCCTACACTCCCTTCCCTTCCCCTAAAAGCAGTCAAGGACGGAAGGAACATGACGTCAATGTTATCACAGCAGCTTTTTCGGTGGGCGTCACCTTTTGCTTATTTTAATTTTTGATTTATGAGTGAATGGTTGTGGTAAGAAGATTAACTCTTTCACTAAATTTCTTTTTTCGTTTCCATCTAACGATTTCGTGCACAAAATTGCGATTTCGGTTCCGAGTAAACGGAGCCCCCATTGTTCCGTTAGGGAGTGGTTGGAATGCGAGAGCTGTATTTTTTTTTTGAGACGTTGTTTCGTTAGGGGTTGGAGTGTAATATTGAATATGATTAGTACCTAGTTAAGAGTCAGGAAATGGAAGTGAACCTTATGCCTTTAATCTGGGAAAGGAGGTTGAAGTTGCGCCTGAAGCCATGACGAGGAGGGTTATGATTACGTACGTATCGGCTACGGTGAGGGAATGTTGCCAAATGTGTTGCGGCTCCTTGGGCTGAAGTTTCGGAGACCACTGGAAATTGCACGGAGTTGACGGTTGGCAGCTAGTTGGGTTGTTTAGTTGTCGCATTTTAATGCTCGGGTTTGTCTTCGGAGAGTGCGGATTTGGTTTGCCAGGAGAAAGGGCCAAAGGGTATAATATTAGGTGGATTTGTTCCGTTGTCTACAATTCATGAGGTCCTTTTCTAGTATTTCTTGTGATTTCGGGACTTGTTGTGGATGCTAGAGCCGTACTCGAACCATAAATTGTCTGATAACCCTATTCTAGCCGACTCGGCATTTTCGTCGATCATAAGGTTTCGTTATGCTCCAGACCCGGGAGGCATAACGTTTTGGAGATGAATATTGTTAATGGGGATTTGCAATTCTTCATTTAAAACAGTTTTACTATTGAGATGTAGTTAGTAGACGAAGGGAAAATTTAGTTTTAGCCTTTTTTCTGGTTGGTTGCTCGCGTGTACTCGGAGAAAGTCAATCCTTCGTTCGGAGTCACGCCCCAGAACATACCTTCAGTCACTTGCGGGATGAATTTGTTTTAAAGTGACAGTGGGAAGGTGTCACGTTTCAATGGCTCGAGGGGAGGCACGTACCCAGGGGGGAGGGGGGGTCTTCTGGTACTTCAGACCCCCCGAAATTTTTTTCCAATAATTTTTCTGTTGTTCTGATTTTAGCAGCGAACTTTACCAGTGAGAAGAGATAAATATGGGCACTGTAAAAGTAAATGCCACGCACTGAAAATTAAGGGAATAGATTTGAAATATAGTCTGCACTGAATGGGCAAGGCTGATTTGTTTCAAGTTTCGCAAGACTGAGCCCCCCCCCCCCCCCCCCGAAGCAAATTTCTGGCTACGTGCCTGCTTGAGGGTAAAGCAAAGATATCCGGAGACACGAGCTCTTTATGCGAAACCCAACTTAACTCAAACCAAAGACTCTGCGCACGCGGTTTACTGCTGCGATGCATCTTTCGTCTGGACATTTCGACCACGACTGCAGTCGACGACGCTCTACCAACTAAAACATCGCTGCGCCAACTTCCAATTCCGCGTTTTCCAATTCCGCCCGCCTCCCCCGAGGAAACAATCCACACACCGTCGCCTCCTGACACCCCAACTGACTTAAACCTGACTAGACCTGACTGGAACCTGACTAAAACTGACTGGAACCTGACTAAAACTGAATTTGTGCGACAAATGGCAGTTAGAACTTAACCTTAAAAAGTGTGTAGCTATCAATTTTTGGAGTAGGAATAATCCGATAGAGCTTACCTATAAAATTAATAACACGAAGATCGAAAACGTATAAACCATAAGATATTTAGGTGTAACAATCACTAAGGATTTATCGTGGGGAAGACACATAAGGGAAATATGCGGCCGAGTGAAGAGAAAGCTAGGATTTATAAAAAGAGTACTAGGGAAATGTGATGAGAAGACAAAAGAGCGATTTTACTTTTCACTAGTTAGGCCCCACCTTGAGTATGCAGCCAGTGTATGGGATCCGAATGAGCTAGGGTTGATCAGAGAACTAGACAGTGTGCAGCGTAGAACAGCTAGGTTCGTCAAAAGGTGTTACGATAGGTTGAGTAGCGTTTCAGAATTAATACAAGAATTAGGGTGGGAATCATTATCAGAGCGTAGGTTAAAGTTCATATTAAATCTATCAGAGAAAATTCAATCGGATAGCTTTACTGAAGATGTTAGGCACATATTAAAAACCAGCGTATTATACTAGATTCGACCAGACAAATAAGATTAGAGAGATAGATTGTCGTACCGATAGATTCAAAATGGCATTTTCCCCCGTACTATAAGAGAACAGAATAGGCAGCACAGCAAAGGGATAGGTAAGGGAAGTATTTTAGAGTCTTCTGTAGTGCATGATGCATGTATTAACCCCTCAATTACTACAGATACTAACAATCTAGTTGCATGAGACACTTTAGTTGCTTGTTTGCATGTCGGTAGTGCATGCTTGGTGATCTTCACCCCCTGCCACACACCCCCGCGGTGGCTTGCAGGGTATCGTGTAGATGTAGATGAAACCTTCATTGTTTCAAAAGAGCCCCCTCGACCCTTCCCATCCTTTTCACTCTCGTCGATCGAAATCCGAGCAGTGAGGCCCGTTCCAAAGCGAATTCCCGACCAACGTGAAGCGTCTCCCATTATCACGTCTTTTACCCATTTCTGGAATGAACTTCGAAATGGATCTCTTCCTCAATCCCCCCATACATTCCCAAACCATTACCATTCGAAATACAATACCCAAAATGCTCTAATGCAATCCTCCATCAATCCCAAATCACTCCGTTCTTTTCTGCATCCATATCTAACGCAGAGCTTATCAAAGATAAGAACATAACACGACAACGGGTCGTTTGACATCTTTTATATAGATTTTTTGGATCTGATAAAGTTTGAAAATAAGAAGATCCGAATTTTTCCATTCTTCGATCCGACAACACGAGTTATGAGCGGCGAAAAACTGATGTTTTAAACCCTTTCGCAAAAGTGGGCGTTCAAAGGACTAGTACGCCATCTACATCATGACTGTGAACGCGAAGCTCCTTTACCTCATCGCAATGGAGGACAACACACCGCTGACCCTGCCAATGGAAGTGGTTGCGACAGGATGTCTTCAGGCAGACCTCCCCTCCCTTCCCCCACCCCCTCCCGTCCTTCCTCAGAACAGACAAGGACGGGAAATGGTTGGCGTAGTAATCCTTAACCCATCGAGTTCGGTGGGCGCCACCTTTTGCTTATTTTATTTCGAGTGAATGGCTCTGGTTACAAGATTAAATATGTCACTCAAATTCACTTTTCGTTTCCACCTAACGATTTCGTGTACAGAATAGCGATGTCGGTTCAGAGTAAACGCCCCCATTATCGACTTAACAGAATACGACTCTCCAACACACCAGAGGCACCGTTTACAAATCCAAATTGAACGCCATCAACGGCTCAACAGCAAAATGTGAACTGACCAATGACAAACTTTTCCAGGCGCACCCCTCAATCAACCTCACAGAGCCCCCACCTCGCCAGCTCATTGCAGGCCACCCTGCGCACACACAACACTGTTCCTTGGCGTAATGTCAAATGCCACACCAGCGTTTATAATTTTCGACACGTGCCTGGTAATGCCGCAATGGCGAAATTAATTCCACCACTGTACAAATAATATATTGGGGAAGTTGCGAAGTTTATTCTCGACAGTTAAAGAAATTAATGAATGCAGAAAAGATAACAAGGAATAAAAACCTTTAATAATAATAATGTGTCTTTATTCGGGCGAGGTTGTGACTGTTAAGTCCCCTTTTCCACCTAACCCAAATTCTTGAGAAATGTATCCTCAACCGTCTCCACAAAATCCAAGTTTGCCTCAGTCGAGTAATCCTCTTCTTAAAAAATCTATTTCCTAATCAATTATGTCAAATCATGCAAATAACAACAAAGTCACCTATCCCAGCCCAAAATTTAACCCTTCAACCTTTGAAAAATCAAGCAACCTTTTTCAATCCACACTGATCATCATCCTAGCGTCCTGGCCCCTCCTTTAAAACGGTGAATACCCTGAAGACTATTATGGTTCAGTTTGGAATGCACTGTTCATTTAACAACGTGGGATAGTCAGTTTGCTAAGTTTGTAAATTAATCCTGGTTTATACGGCTGAGAATATTTTTGCTGATATTTTGGAAGTGTTAGATGAGGAGATGGGGTGGTAATTTCATTGGGTGGATTTCACGGGCTTTGGGATTTTAACTGGCTTAGAACCTATAAACACTAAACCGTGAAGCTAACTTTGGCCCGGTACTGGCGGAGTATATTTGCTTATCCGGTAATTCGGACTATTATAGGATTTTTACACAATTGTAGTTTCTGAGTATTGAATGTCATTGGGGTTCAAAATTCGTAAAATGGGTCTCCCAAACGCAAAATGTATTTAGAATCGTTTCAATGGCGAATAATTCGGACGAGAGCGAAATTCGTTTCGTGCCGGGGTTAGTTTTGATTACGTATCCAAAGTGCATTCATCAAAGGTTACAATGCGTAGGTTAATAAATGCTAAAATTAATTGGGAATAAATTCATTCTTTGGACGTAGTATTCCCAGTTCACTATGGCGATGCATTGGTAGGGTACAAACCGGAGATCACTCTGATTGGATTAGTTTCAAGAGTTCGTTAGTTTTCCCACTGGAATCGTGACAGATTCCAGATTTCACATCGCGGCAAGACGCCCGGCGGCGATTAGCATTTAAATGCTGAGAGAATCTGTGTTTGATTTTTATTTCAGGGTTCCTCCTTGAACGCGAGATTTCTGTCCATTTATTTGGATTTCGATCAATATCCTAGTTATCAGCCACGATTTGTATCCACTAAGACGAGTAGGTACACAATGCCATTCTTACTGCAATGATTCAGTGATTGAAGGTGGTGATGGATCTATCTTCCGAAAATTAAGTAGCAGGTTTGTGCTTACGCGTGCATGAATCGGGGTTTCGTTGGCGTAGACATAATGTGAACTCGGGGAAATAAAAGCTGATGCAGGAACACCGGCGAGTTTGGGGCGTTTTTGGTAAAAATGTTTCTTAAAAATCAATGAAAAACTGTCGGGATTAGAGGATAGAATGATTGATACGCAGAAAGGGAAATTTGGGATGGGTAATTTGAGAATAGAACAATGTCGAAAAACTTCATCAAACTCATGAGCAATCTGCAAGCAAACTGGAATGTCCTTATTTCACAATGTTATTTGTAAGTCGAGGTATTTGATGTTCATTTGTTTGCTAGTATTGCATAGCGGGTGTTTCGGGGTAATGACAGTTTGCTTCGGGATGTGAATGGAGTGAAACCGGGATTTTAATCAACATTTACTTTCCACATATTCTGTAAATGTGGTTGAAGCAATTGAGATATGCGAAGTCACAAGAGTGCACTGCGACAGATTGGCGGATCCCGCTAAATTGGAGGTTTAAACCGGTAGAACCACACTGCAAGGACGATTAATGGCAATATCGTCTGCACGTCAAAATGGTTCGCACGATAAAGCTAGTTTCGCTTCTTTAGTCGAATCACTCGCAAGACTGCAGAACCCACGGCATCATCGGCCGAGAGAGGGCCTGCTGGAGATCGCAATGCCTCGCAGCATCCAGAGTGGAGCATGCCGGGAGGCGGAGGCTGCGTGGGCGTCATCTCACGAATCGGTCTCGCCCCAGTGGCCTCGACATCATCATCATCAGTTGAACTCCACTCATTGAGAGGCTGGCGCACCTACGATCACCAAGTCTCGTGCCAGGTGGTGGCGTTTCGAGCCAGAATCGAAATTCAAGAGGGCACGGCGGATTGACATCGCTTCGTCGGGCCTTTCATTCGCCAATCTGGGAGAGAATGCTCTCGCACATCGCATACGACAAACGATTTCATAGTGCTCGGCAAAGAATTCGCACGGTAACCTGTCGTGCCCTCGCGCAGACGTCTGGAATCGAATGAACAGCAGGAGATGGATTCCGCACCATTTGGAGCACAAGGGCCGGCCAAGTACTCACCCCAGCAGAGACACTCTCCAAGGCGATGTCCCACCGAGAGGGCGATATCCGAGGGCACACCACTCGCGACCGAGTGCACCACGGTCGTCAGAGGCGACGCACTGCTCTGCCAGCGGACGACGACACCATCGCACTGAACACACAAGACACCACAATTAATCCTCGCGCTTAGTACCCGCACACCCTGCGTCGCGCGCACTCGATCGCCACTGAGTCACTGCGGGCGGGCCCGCCGCTCGCAGCGCCGCCTTCCCGGAAGAGGCGGTTCGGCGGCCCACCGTCAGGTCGCAGCACCTGGCCAAGCGCTCTGCACCGGACAGCGGGAAAGTGCCGACTTGAGCATCAGCGTGCGCAGAGTGTGTCGGCCGCTCTCGGTGTAATTACGCAATCCGATGATGGTCTCCTAGCAAGAGAGTCGCCGACGTTGATTCTCGGCTGGGTCACTATCCTGACGAATCACTCTTTACCAAGAATTACCCAAGAAGTCATTATTGTTCGTTATCGCTTGTCCGTGCTCAGAATTCACACCCCTCCTCCATGAACTGTTACCCCTTCATGGCATGTTGTGCCGCGCTCGTGAAATACTGGAAGAGAGGCGATTAGAGCAATCAGAATGAAAAAAAATGTACACTGAATTTTCTCGATTAAAGTAGCGAAATACGATATCAATAACCTCAGGCAGAAAATATTTATTCTATAATTTGCCACTTCTCGTAATAATACGCGACACGTGTGATTGATGAAACCACTTTCAACCCACAATTAGAAGAGGCTGAAAAGGTATTTCATAAATAGAATTGATTACATCAACCGCGCTAGTGGTGTGTGAGGCTCCATTAAAGGCATTTGACGTGAGGGCTCTCATGGCAGAGTGGACGGGAGAAAGCTACGTCACTTCTCGAAAAAGGAAACGGAGGAGAATGCTATGGAGTGTGCATGTTTCCAATCCCTAGCCGGAATGTTTGGCAAAAAGAAACCTTAGGCCTTTGAAATGTGATAGATGCCGTGACTTGGCGCCGGCAATAGGGTAGTAGCATCCTCCATCAAAGAAAAAACAATTCACTAATTGCCATTCGTGCCCCATGCCGTAAATGTATTCATTTTACGCAAAAAAATATAAATCGAGGAATCCCAGTTTACCAGATAATTAAATTTTAATTTTAAGACCATTAGAAAAAGCTCTGAAATTGCGGGGTGCGCTGACTTGTTGTTGACGTGACAGAGCAATATTATAGTCTACGTCGCGAGGCACATTCGCCTCCCGAACTTACCATTGTATTTATCAGAGCCCTTAAACTCTAGTAAACATGTATTTAGTGATCGTCTATGAAAATTATCAAAGCCCGAAAATTCTCCTCCCTGTGAACATGGTATTTTTCATGGACGTTTTATGGGATCGTATCCTGCGCGAATGGTTTATCTGCGACTGCGACGCATATGGCGTGAAAAGTTCGTTCGCGACGATGTGCCAACTTTAAAGTACGCTGAACAAGTTGCACACTAACCGTATTTAAATGAATTAACTCAATAAATAATTTTAAATTGAATCAATACAATGAATCACAACGAATTAACGTAATAAATGTACTACATACTGTAAATAAACTATACTATTTTTTTTGACGTGATGGAAACTTGGGTAAAATATTTCGGAGGTAAATAGTTCGGATATCCGGGTAGTGAGAGAGAGGCAAAGGATTCAGAATAGCAAAATGGATTCAGATCTGGACGTTAGTGTTTTGAAGGGGTAGGCATTTACCACGAATAACCTCGTAGAAAACAGAACTGCCCGGGGATTAACTAAGTTTGAATGAGGCATACGACAGTTCCTCAAAACGGGTTGGAGCCTACCTCGAGGAAAAATTGTCTGTCTACAATTTATTTCGGGCGACACCTTGGAGACTTGTCGGCCCCGGAGGCGGCTTGTTTAAGTTCTCGCCTGCTAACCTTAGGGTCGAGGGTTCGAGATCCGCCTGAGTGGGTTTTTTCACCACTCAGGACATGGATGTACTCGCCTATTGTTGATTTTTAAATTCCCCGATGTAAAGGCCATAGGTGCTGTTTTAGGTGGTAATGGAAGATAAAATAAATAAAATGATAAATAACACAATTAAATAAAGATGGCAGTAGCATGGTTAGTGCCCTCAGACATTTCAATGTCTGAAAATTGTTTTAACGTACTTCATGTTAAATAGACATCAAATTTAGGTATTCGTTTAAAAATTTACAGAACAAAAGTCATGGATATTTTTAACCAAAAGTATCGACTTGAAATCCTTCTTTATCGACTTGAAATCCTTCTTTATCGACTTGAAAGTTTCGAAAACGTGTTGAGGAATTCAAATGCGACCGAAAAACATGTGACCTTCTTTTGCCCTCTCTAAAATCTGACCCTCTTGCGTACTTGTTGTATGTGAATTTTCTTACACACACTTCCGTGCATTCTCTTTCGCTTTTGTGTCACTAATGTAGTGTCACAATAAAATAACACTTTTATGGTTTCCTGTCTTTATAATTCGCTCGAAGCAGGTTTAAGGTCCAGGCAGTAACTGAAATCGGACTGTGAACTTGAATTCTTCTTTGACTGCGTCCGCATGCATATAATTACGATCACGGGTATAAAATTACTATCCGAGCACAAGCCGCTTAAATTTTTCCAATTTCGCTTTAATCAAAGCGACAGCCTCATAGTTTAAATTAAAAAGTAACTAGTGCCGAAGGCAATTACAGAAATAGTGCTTCACAACTCAAATGTTCTTGATGAATCACAGGCTATGGGACTTCACGTTATTGCACCCTTGCAATGAACGGAACTTGAGCAAGGAAGCGAATGAACAGCTCTCTCTAGCATTTGTCTTCTTATTGATCCGTCTTTCCATGTATGTACATGTAAAAAGTTTCATTCATGTTTCACTTTTTACATATGTATGTGCATGTAAAAAGTGAAAGGTGAAAAGAAGGCAAGGGTCGAAGGTATCTACGGAAGCAAGGGTTCTGTTGGACAACTGAGCTATCTCAATAAACTTTTGGAGATGACACTTTCATATTACAGTGGAATTTCAGATTACATAGCCATGACCAGACGGCAATATCCTGGAGTTGAAACACATGGGTTTGGAACTCTGCCGTGCTTGGTGCAATGACAAAATTAACTATGCATCGAAAGCTACGAATCCCTCCGGCAAAGAACTCACAGTTGATTTCCCCATAGCGGAGGGAAGGAGGCTATGCAGCAATGGCGGGCTACAAAGGACCAGCCTTCGCAAGACAGCAGATGCTAACGTACATACATGGATACATGCGGGGATATTTTCATAAAGACCGACACGAAAAAGACGACTGCTCCACCGACAAACACCTATTTTCTTAGAAAACAGGGCCGAAAATTAGAAGAGGAATCAATAGAAAGGCGAGGAGGAATCATCCATCCCTGGCACCACCGGCGCTTAATTCAGGAGAGATGTCAAATAGCTTTTCTGCTCTGCACTTATTCGGTAATCCGGTTGAATCATGGCATCTCACTGTACTAACCGTGTAGCAGAAGATAGTGAAATTTTATTTGACTACCAAGAAAGTTTTCTAAAATGCCAATGGCCATAGTAAACAACTCTCTCTCACACACATATGGTAAAGTGTAAGGTCATTGATGGCATAAAGGTAGAAGAGAAATATTTTTGATTGTTCTGGCAACTAAGTCCCTTAGAATGTTATACAAAAGTCATGCCACCATTGAGCAATTGATGCAATTAATAAAATAACACCAACTGGGGTAAATAAAAACACAAAAAATGTGTTTTTATTTACCCCAGTTGGGCAAAAACTTAAACAATCTTTATGATTGAAGGAAATGATCAGCTACGTTACGTAAGAAAGCAAAAAAAAAGTTAGCTAACAATAACAGTTAACAACAGTAACTAGTAACAAATGTCCAATGTACTCGTAATCAAAAACCAGGACACCGAAGGAAAGAAATACGTAGTCCGCCATGCTCTTTTGAGGCGCTAGTGGATAATTTGACATTACTTGGCAAGGAGTTTCATAGATTACATGGCGAGATGTGGAATGATTTTCGTATTTTGCTCTGCGGTATTTAGGGATGTGAAATGTTTTAGTTATGCGGGTTGATCTCTTAATCGTTTGGGAATTAAAAATCAGGTTTTCATATCTATATGATCATAGAGTAAGTAATACTTATGATATGGATGGATGGAGCTTTGGAGTTCAATACTTTGATAGCAAGGCCTTTTGAATCTTTCGTCCCTGCATCAGTTGTAGCCAATTCATTGCTATATCTTAGGGAGTTACATGATCGTGAAAACGGATATTAAGGATAAATGGTAAACAGGAATATTGGGGCCTTCGTTGTTTAATGCCTAGTTCCTTTTTCACTCCAGAGTAAAGAGTTGAGTAGCAGCCAAAGTATGGAAATAAAGGCTGAACCAACCTCTGCCACAATGCCATCATGGATTATGTGCCTCAAATACTTCATCCTGTATAGCGAACTTTATTGGAGAGGTCATTTACTTGCTTACACCAGGCTAAGGTGCTACTCACACAAACTCCTAGGGTTTTGACGGTGTTTGAACGGTTAATTTGGACATTTAGAACATAATTTTATGGAGGTCACTTGAGAGCCGCAAATTTACACTTCGGGTGCTTCCAAAGATTATAGCATTGTTTCGCTGTGATTTAGTTATAATTGATTTCTAGTCAACCAGTCACAGATGAATTGTGTATCTATCAACGTGATGGCTTGGTTAATTTTCGATGGGTAGGACTTACGAAATAGATATAGGTCGCCTGTTTAAAAGTAACATTTGCAATGGTATATTGTGGTGGCGAGTTCTTTCATGGGATTGCTTAACCGTGGTGATCCCACAATTGAACCCTGTGGAACTCCATGTAGGACCGTTTAGAAAAGTGATACATTGCCGTATTCACCTTTTACAGTTTTCTGCCGATAAGACAGATAGAAGCGATACCAGCGAAGAGCAGAGTAAGGGAACTTAAAGCTGAGTCATACGTTCCAGTAGTATGTCATTGGATCCACTGGATCAAAGGCCTTGCTCAGATCAAATTGCATTATCTTTTTTGCACATGTAGATCGGCTAATATCATCAGTTACATTTATCAAAGCCGATTTTGTGCTATAGTGTTTACGAAAACCTGGTTGAATCTGTCTGAAAAATTTTGCCCCTCGGTAACATTATGAATTAAGCGTCCAAAATGTTTGGATAGAGAATATAGAAGAGCTATGGGTCTGAAATTAGACATGTCTTTGGGTTTTGTTGATTTCATAATAGATTGAACTAGACCAGATTTCGACAATTTAGGAAACGTATAGAAATTTAGCAATCAGTTTTAGACGTAAAGTATCATTGGAATGACAGGAGGGAGATTATCTTTTAATAGCATTTAAAAACGAGGAACTATGAAGAGGTTGGCCGATTGAAGAATCGAGTGGAGGGCTGCGTCGCTAAGCAACCTTAGGATTGTTGACCCATGATGATGTATTAAGGTCCCACTCCACTCAAAGGCGTCGTGATGCTGGGTAGATCCAATTTAAAAACTACCAAATGTTATACTTCACGGGCACTCAAATCCAAGTCTAACCAGTTGTGATATATACTTCATCAACGAATATTTTTATCTCTTCAGTGCAATAATTTAAGAGCTAAATTTATCTGAGAATTCTAAGATAACTTAGGATTATAGATGATACATTATTTTGGAAAGATCCAAGCAATTCGTTGCGGGCATTGTTTGTGCAAATCTGACAAAAGAGACTTGCGGTCCAGAAAGGCAAAACGAATCAAGTCTTATGTTAGGTGGGGAAAGAGTTACTTTTGAGGGGAAAATGCTCGGGATCTGTGGACGGCTCCTGGAGGAACTTTTTCTATGAACGCAATACGCTTCTGGCAACGGATGGATGGAGAGAGCCCTTTCACGAAAACCTTTCGAGTACACGTTTCTTAGTGTCACTGAGTGTATTATTATTAAAAATTAACCTCACTTATCATATATATAGATGCACGTCTCTTGTCATTTGGGGTTAGATGGCCGAAGGGACAGATTTGTCTCAATCTCGCCCCAACAAAGACCTTTTATTATTATAATTATTATTGCCAAGGAAGCTCGTGAAAAACTTACACTGAAGTCTTCGCCATATTTCGAATAGCGAGAGTTGTAATCTCCCGAGAGGGGCCGCACCCAAAACCAATGGCAAGTGCGCCTTCGAGACGGAATTGTCTTAGGTGCATTCTCTTAGTTTATTTTTCGTAGTAAGATGACCTTATGTATCTATAAAGAAAAGTTTAAATGTCATTTTTCAAAGTATCAATATTGCCTGAACATTTGAAAAAATGTAGGAGGAGAGGGAACACAAACTTTGAATTTTTCGGGTAGGTATGCACTTACCCCAGTTCGCCTCACTTAATTCAACGGTGTCCAAGGAGATTAATATTATGGCTGAGCAAACGAAGAGGAACAGCAATGGCGTGATAGGTTTGACTACAGAGGCAGTCCTGGAATTCGTCGAGATTTCTGAATGATGACAGCGAATTTACATGGCACAGTTTTAACATTTAGATGAAGTTGTTAAAGCTGATAATGCACCAGTTGTGAAATGAAAATGGATATTTAAAATTACATTTCGTTCTAATGGTAAATCAGTCAAATACAAGGCCAAGCTCGTAGCAAAAAGAACAAAATAGACTTCGAGGAGGTTCCTATAGTTAGGCGAGAAAAAATTTCAATGCTCATTTCCAGTCTGCGATTAATGCTGAAGACATTTTACATTTTCAGATGTCAAAGCTGCTTTATTGAATGAAAAGCTAAATGAAACCATTTACATTGCAAGCCAGAAGGTTTTCTTGAAGAAGGGAGTGAAGGCAAGGTTAGTCTGTTGCAGAGGGCTCGTTGGGCATTCTTATCTTTCATTGATCGGTATTGGCCTACAACAGAGTAAAATGGATTCATGTACATATGTATAATTTTGGGTGGCTTTAGAATGCATTCTTCTTTAGCTTTATATGTGGATGGCATGTTGATAATTAGCAATAACCGAGGTCAGACTGTTCAAATAAATTAATCTTGGATGTCTGAGTATTAAATGCAAGAAAGGACCGTTGATTAGCTTTGAAAATTAAAAAGGTATTGTACTGCAATACCAGACCAAATACATTGAAAACATACTCATGGAATATGGAATAAGTGAATCAAGACCAGCGGGTACCCCTTGTCTGTTGAACCAAATCTTAAGTTGAATCAATTGTCATGAGACGTAGTCCAACAATTGATTGCTCTCTTGAATTGACATTTTGCCATTTCTTTAAATCCGGTTATTCAAACAAGGTATTCAACTAAATTTTTGTATTATGACGACTTTCACCGTTTTTGCTACAGGGAATTGTTTTACAACTATGAAAACTAAATCGGCTAAACCCATCATAGTGCAAGATTAACCACGTTAATACCGCGGAAACTTACAATTTAAACATGTAAAATCATAATGAAAAACCCTGTTTCAAACATCTTTCTCTTCAGCTTGCGTTAATCTCTGGATCTATTCGTGATACTGAGACTGATAGGTTGTGATTAATTTTTCTCCCACTCATCAATCTAATCCTAAGCTTTAAATTAAAGTTCGGAAATTATAAGCCGAACGATGAAACTGTCGTGAACACTTCAACTTTGTTCATTATAAGAAACATACGTTCACTCTCATAGCATTCAGCATTAATATTAATCGCATTGGAAATACTGATCGTATTTCTCGTGACAAGGCTTGAAAATAATTCAGGAAAAGACTACCAATTTATTTTGAAGTATAAAGCCCATTATTCTACGAAATGACTCAACCATTTACATCACAACCACAATGTGAATTTGATTGATGAATGTTTCTCCAACAGGAGTTTTCTCGCGGAAGGCACTTACGTGAGTGAGGCTGTTTACTTGTAGTGCAGAGTACGTAACTAACGTTGTAAATTTAGCTGGACCAGCTGCACTTTTAATGCCTGTGATATGCATGATTATCTAATGTTAACATGACTTGGATTAGCAGCGACGGAGGTCAGTATGACGATAATACTCATCGTAAATGCTATACGTCACATAAAACTCCGACAAAGGAAAGAACACGAATTTCGCCGTCGCAGGCACTGCCAAGGTTATAATGTACCTCTCGGTTTATCACAGTCGACCATAATTTATACATATATTGCATGACACTTTCTCACTTCTTTCACAGAAATTGAACTTTTGAGTGAGGTGTGTCCGTTTCGATGTCCTATGAGCGGTCACTCGCGCAAGTCATGGCCTTAATACTTTAATAAATAGGAAGATTTAGAACGCCTTGAATTCCCCACAAAGAATTTATAACAAACTAACGGAAAATATCTTCACTTCCAAAAAATATGCTGGTGGCATTGATAATTATTGAAAAACTTTGATAGCAGTCCACAAAAAGCGTCAGTCAATTGCGTGCAAAGGAGTGCGAGAGAGAGGCCGTCCAAAGAGGCTGCAGCGTGATGCCACTGCCAAGATGCACAGGCAATATAAGCATTGGAATCGGCTTTAGTCGAACGCTAGCTTCTTACTCCGAAAGTAAATTAAATCTTTAGAGTTCGACGTTTTCATGGTCGGTAAAAAGTCAATTAAAAGAATCGACTATCGATCTTCTGTATGACCGCAATTTGATTTTCCGAATATTTCATTGACCGCTTTGCACAAATTGTGCTTGTTACAGAAAATAAAAATGCTCCTAAAACACAATTTGTCACTTTCTAGAAGCATAATTCTAGCCAGTGACAATATATGGCAATAGATCATATCAGTACATCGAAACTGAAAAATATAAAGGTCATTCCATGTCAATTCGACCCCTAGGTAATTCCCCTTAGGATAACCGATTTTGAACAAATTTGGCAAAACGGCTCCATTTGATAAGAAAATGAAAATTCTAAAGCCGTTTCGCAAAAAACGCAACCGTTTACGAGAAATATGTAAAATTCAAATTATGCTAAAGTTACTACGCATTTTACGATATATCTCCAAGAGTATTAAAGCTACAGACGGGATTAAGAACTTATTTTAAAGCCCTTGAATTGGAAAAATACAATAATGGGTTATATTGTGAAATATAAACAAATTGTAAATGTATAAAACAATTTTAAAATTTTCAAATCGATTTTTGACGATGTACCTGTGCCAATTCACTTTTGCTCATTTTTTTATATGTTGTAGACACAATCCTCCTCTACAATTTAAAAAAGTTTGCCAAAGGTAATATTTCATTCAAGAAAGAAAAATATTTTTGAGTGAAGGCGTGACGCCCGACGTTCACCGCGGCACCCGGCCGACCGTATGTTACTCTGGTGTCTCTGAAACTTTCTCATTCATCTTCTTCCCACCACATTTTAGCCGTATTCCAACTCTTTTCCCGTGCACATCGCTATCTGCTTCGCACAAGTGTGACCACAGCTTTAAAACATATGAAGAGCGTCACCTGGCCTTATAGCGGTCGGAGAACAATAGGCAAACCTTGTCTCGTCTTCGGCTTCCAATGCTACTGATTGATTTTACGTTTTTTTTAAATTGTATTTACTTGATGTAAAGAATTTTTAACAATAGCAGATGTTGGATCCAACGATTTCATGGTCTTGTTCAAACTGCTTAATGATTATTTTCCTGGACGTACCGACTCCCAGTTTTCTTCTCAAGATATCATTTGTCCTGCTTTCTTTCGCGACACTAGTACATGCCTCTTACTGAGACCCTTAAGATACCTGTATTTCCTGAAGTAGCACCGTATGAAAGTGCAGCAGCGCCATCAACGGTTCTCTGGTAGTTGTCTTCGGCGGTATGCACTGATAATTATTAACTCATGCACTATTACTGGCCTATTGCCTAGTAAGCCATCTTTTTCGCCTTGCTGAATTTTCCCACACCCGCTTTACACGATGAAAATTGTTTCAAACAATAAACTCAGGAAAATTTCTGCACCTTAACAACTCAGATTTAGTTTCTGAAAATGTTTTGCGGTGCTTTCCCTGAGGATATTATGTGAGTACGACGGCACGACTATATTGCTCGGATGCAAATTGTATATTACTTGGAAGTCAGAGGCAACCTTGGATTACATGGAAGTCAGTGAAGTTTTCTTTGTGGGTGATTTTTCCGAGAAGTTTTTCTTTTCCTTACAAAGATTCAGTAAAAGGTGTGCACTGGAGTAACGGCCAGGCTACGGTACATACATTCGATTGCATGCTGCAATAGAAATATGAACGACCAAGTGTGTGCCCCTCAGTGTGGTAGATTGTGTGAAGCACAACGTCATATTTCAAAGGACGATGCTCTATAGTGTAACAAGTGTACTACACCTACTCAAAACATTTACTTTTTCGAGGTTACGGGGACTCAATATAAGACCCGCTACAAAATGTTGAATTTGTTGCATCTCCAAGATTTCGGAGTCGATACTGAATGGCATTTCTATACAACTTCTCAGGGAAAGGATACAAGTGATGTGATATAAAGTGACACTGAAGACAAGCCTCAAGCCCCAGTCTGAAGCTCAATTATAAGAAACATATTCAGACTCTTGAGGAACATTACAAATTGGCCACATCGAAAGTGAAAGGAGTTTAACACTTAGGAAAACTTCGAGTTTGTAACCAACGAGCAAGGGGACAAGAAGATCCTGAAGATTCCGAGATACACCTGCAGTGCAGTATTCATACCTACCGTACGGCTATTCTACAATCGAAGGAAGGCTTGCTGTTGAAGTACCTTTCTCAGTAATCCGAAGAGCCAAATGTTCAAATGTGTGGCACAGATAGGATTAGGAGGATAACATGGGTTTTGAAGGCGAGGTAAGAAGGTTAGCGTATGTCTGATGCTAAATTGTGTATTGAAACATTGATTTACAGGACTGTATTTTACTCTCACATCTTTTAATTCTGCAACAAGGAGAGTAAACCAACCTTGGCATTCCAATCTGCCAACACAGCAGTACGGTTACACGGAGACGACACTGAAAAATATCCCTTCGATTTTTACTGCACGCATGCTTATTGGAATTATTTACAGCATTCATACTAACACTATGCTACTCATACTCACACTATGCTACAGCTAAACATGCGTTTAGCTGTAGCATAAATTATGCAAGAAGGGATTGCAAAAGTTTGCGTCAAAAATTTCTAATGCCAAGTTGTTGACACTGTTCAAGAGAACTGTATGTAAAGGTAAAATAAGAAATTTAAGGCTTTAGAATGCGAATGGTGTTTAAAGATGTGAATCATTTTTATTTTACTTAATAAGGAGAGATAAAAATAATATTTTCAACTGATCTAAATATTAAATTAGAAACAAATTCCATTGTTTCACGAAACATAATTTATTTTTCACTGATTCCGGAGACTTACATCATTCTTATGTGTGCTGTCATGCTGGGAAAATGTTTAAAACATGCATTAAAAGAGTCACCAATTTAAATAACGGATGCAAAACTGTGGAATTTTAGGGTATTATCTTAGCCTGGGAGGCTATCGAAGAGAAACAAAGTATCCGTCTTGGATGACATAAAAGTAGTAGCGCTCTGCCTCCCCCATTTGTTTTCCCTGAGAGTAAAATTCGAATGGGTGGGCGACGGACTAGTGCACCCGTGTGTCTTTGAAAAAAAGAACTGGGAAAGAGGTTTCGGAGAACATTCTAAAGGAGTATGTGAGGAGAATAATACTGGAAGCCGAAGAAAGGACGAGGTTCGTCAATTGTTCTCTGGGGCCAGGTGCAGCTCATCATAGATTCTAAGGCTGTGGTCACACCAGAGCGAAGCAAATATGCACGGGCAAAGAGGTAATATACGGTCAAAAATTGGTGGGAAGAAGATGAATGAGTAAGTTACTGAGACCTGAAGACACCAGAGTAGCATACGGTCGGCCGGTAGGCGGGCGCCGCGGTGACCGGCGGGCGTCACGCCTTCACTCAAAAATATTTTCCTTTCTTAAGTGAAATACTACCTCTGGTAAACTTTCCTAATTTAAAGAGGAGGGTTGTGTCTACAACATATAAAAAATGAGCGAAATTGAAGGCATAGAACAACGAAGTTTTATGAGTGAACAAGGAGACATGAATGTTTACATGCTCCAAGAAAAACTTATTTCAGGAAGGCCCGGGTATATGAAGTGACAGGCAATACACGTCATGTTAAAAAAAAAGGCGCTAGATTGCAGGAAGAACCAGCATTGGCGCCTGCACAATAGAAGGAAAAGGAATCAATTTGAAAATTTAAAATTGTTAAAAACTATATAAAATTGTTTATGTTTCACAATATAACCCATTATTGTGTTTTTGAAATTTAAGGCCTTTAAAATAAGTCCTTTAGGACGTCTGTAGCTCATATAGTCTCGGAGATATAACGTAAAATGTGTAGCAACTTTAGCAAAATTCGAATTTTACAAATTTCTCGTAAACGGTTGAGTTTCTTTTTCAAAACGGCTTTGGAATTTTCATTTCCTTATCAAATGGGGCCGTTTTGCCAAATTGTTCAAAGTCGGTGACCCAGTCGGCCTTCTTTACCGATTTTCTGGTCGAATTGACCATAGACAAATGTTTATGTGTCGACCCACCATGGATGTCGCCTCACTGCCAGCGAGCGATAACAAATTCCCAATTAACAGAAAAAAACTATTGTGTTATTTGAGCTGGTCCATTTTCTGCTTAAAAACGTATTTTCTACCTCATATTTTGCAACATTCTTTTAATGAAGACATAACGTTCCGCATCCGGATATAAATAATTTAAAAACCAGTATTTTAAGATGACTGCAAAAGTGTGAAGTTAGCCGTTCGTTGCTGATTCCATTATAAAACCAATTTTCGGTTTCATATTGAGTTACACACACTTTCCTTTACTGCCCTGACCCTATAATCATTCACTTATTCTTTTTGGCCGAGAGCTTTTTGAACGGCTTCTTCTAACAAAATGTAGGTATATCCATATAATGAACTAGTTATTCAAAACACCCGGTTTGTTATTTGTAGCGACGTCAACCAGTTCGAATTATTGTTAGCATTTGCTGTATGTGATTCTACGTTAAGAATTGAATCATCGTATTTATGTCAACTTGATGAGGTAATTTATTTGCGTGTTTGAGGTAATTATTTCAGGGGGGGGTATTACGAACCGCTCACCGCATGCGGTAAGACAACGCAGGCGGAGTCATACCGCCCGATGCGAATCCGAACGAGCTAGAGGCGGTATCGTACCACGGCATGGGGTCGTATCACTTGGCAGGGACCCTGCCTTCGAAACTCCACCAAGTCGTATAATCAACATGGCTGCCGTTTGTTTACCATAGTTGGCCTAGTCAGACATGTTTATAAGTGTTGTATCAATTGTTGAAGGACATTTAATGCTTTTGTAATGCATGAAATGCAATTACAAAGTCTGAGCAAAGATAAGGAAGGTAAATGTGGTTCAGTTAGCTGGCAAAATTATTTCGTTGCGTTTATCTGGTAATGCCCGTTGTATTGGGTGGTGAGATATTTTTATTGCTTTGTATCTTTCTTGGCGTTTTTAAGGCGATGTATTGCAAATTATTTTATGTATTGAGTTTAATGTTCTTTTAACCGGCTATTGCCATCGCTTCCTGTATTTGAGCTACTTTACCGTAATTCGTCGCTTGACTTTCTTTATAATGAAGAAATGCCTAAGACACAGACGTAATGGATGCGAAAATCTTTAAGGTGAGCAATGATTTCAGTGCCATATAATTATATTTTTCTAATTTGTGTCCTACGTGTGGTGGTGAGGTATTTAATGCTATGAACTTCAGCTAATCTTGTCGAAGAGATGTCTGACAGATTAACTGTCTTATCATCTTCATCATTGATAGTGACAACATCCTTAGCAATAGGAACAGCTTCAACTGGTGGAGGAAATTTTGATGTTGCTGACATCACATCCGGTTGACCTGAAGGTGAAGGCAGTGGATTATTAAGTGCAGGCGCCAATGCTGGTTCTTCCTGCAATCTAGCGCCTTTTTTTTAACATGACGTGTATTGCCTGCCACTTCATATACCCGGGCCTTCCTGAAATAAGTTTTTCTTGGAGCATGTAAACATTCATGTCTCCTTGTTCACTCATAAAACTTCGTTGTTCTATTCCAGCCAGCAGTTTATTTGTTAACCTGTCAATAGAGATTCTTTCTGTCACATCCTCCTCATTTTCCTCAAAGCTTTCATCTACATCACTACCTGTACAGGCATTTCTCAGCGAACTTTTAACCGTAACTGCAATTCTATTAGATTAATATCTGCAACTTCCGAATCAATTTGATGATCAACTGTAGGCACATTATCATCATCATTCATCAATTCCGTTCAAAAATCTTCATTTAACCTCGATTAAAGTTTCTTGGCATTAGGAGTTGTTACACCTTATTAACTTCATTTCGCCATGTAATTACTGCCCGTGATTTTACGTGTCACACGGGATCATTCCGTTCCTACCGTAGATGACCTACAAGCATTTGAAACATGGTGTCATACATGGCAGTTAAAATTATATTTTTTTTAATGTGTAGCAATGAATTTTTGGAAAAAGAATAGCTCTCCTCCTAGCACTTACAAAATAAGTAATAATGAAATAACAAACGTGGAATCCATTAAATATCTTGGAATAAGACTGACACATGATCTTTCCTGGGGTTAACACATACGTGAAATAATGGGTCAACCTAATCGTAAACTGGGATTCATCAAAACAGTATTGGGTAAATGTGACGATCATGTACGAGAAATCAGCTACTTTTCCCTTGTAAGACCTCATTTGGAATATGCTGCCAGTGTATGGGATCCCTACGAAATCGGTCTAAATAACGAACTTGAACGTGTGCAGCGAAGATCGGCAAGATTTGTAAAGGGACGGTACGATAACTATATTAGCGTAACCAGTCTATTCAATGAATTAAATTAGGAATCATTGTCAGATCGCAGGTTGAAATTTAGATTTAATCTCCTAAATAAATTCCAAGACCATATTTTCAGTGATGATGTTAAAAATATTTTGCGAACCCCAACTTACTACGGCAGACTAGACCAAAATCACAAAATTAGAGATTTTGATTGCCGAACTGACAGATTCAAAATGCTCTTTTTCCCTCGTACTATTAGGGATATGAATAGCGGTAAATATGTCCAACACGAGTGATTGAATCCATAGCATACGTAGTTGCATGTTGGTGTAAAGACTTGAAAGTAACCCAACTAACCAGGTTTTTGCATGCTTAGTTTGCTATTTTTATATTTCTTAAAAAGCGAAGTTTAGACTAATATAATAATACTAATCCTTTTAAATGCATGATATGTAGTGCATGTTTGATGAGAATTCACCCCCTGCCACACACCTTTGAGGTGGCTTGCAGGGTATTATGTAGATGTAGTCAATCTCGAACGATTCAAGCTCATCCTCCTCAAGTTACAAGCCTTTAGCGTTTTAGTTCCTAGGCTTGGTGCCTCCATCAGAGATAGTTGAAACTGTCAAAGTATTTCCCCATGCCGTGCCCTTTTCTTAGTGCATGTCGCGTACACAGAGGTAGCAACAACCACACCTCGTAATTTCTCAAGATCTCTCCTCTGTCAGCGCTCTCTCGCATTATTTATAAAAAAAAGCTCACGAATAATTATAGAAAATATTAACTCTCGGCCTAAAAGTTTGACCTACATGTTTGAAATGCTAAAATACATTTTTATTTAATCGACACCATGAGAGTTTTAAAGAAAAATGATACAGCGGCAACTTGAACGTCTAAGCGCCTACAAAACAGCTGCATAGAGCAATTCTAGTGCATATATGCACTATATGGGGTGTGCGCTCTTGAAACTAACCTCTTTTAGGATTGGAAGAGAATCAAGCCATAATATCTAAATCTCCACAAAATACACCGTTGAATACCTTCCAATCTTGGTAACAAGGGTGCTATGTGAAAGACTCTAATTTCAAAGCGTAGCAACCCAAAGAAGTGTTATTGCTTAGGCTATTCCTCGGCTTAGTCGCCCTACCGTTGTGAGCAATGTGTTCATGACATCAAGGGTGTTTTTTTTACCCTCTAACAACATTGTTTCCTGCTAAATTTGTTCTTTATTTCAAAATTGTCTGAGTTTGAGTATGTACCGAGAGTAGACGGTGTTTTATTTTGTAGAATGAAATTATTCTGTTTCATTTTCGATATTTTTGCTGTCCTTGGCTATTTTAATCCAAATGCCAGCGCACTTTATAAAAGTATCGTAAAAATAACATAGTATCGGTTTCCCTTTGCTTCATATGCTACCTTATTTTCCTGAATTAGGCTACTGTCGGCAAATGTCAACTTTTTGAGTCGAAGAGTCGATGTTCAAAGTCGGAAGTCGCCTTTTTTTTCGAATAATTCCAAAATGCCTGTTCAGAGCGACTAGTCCCTCTCCACCGTGTGATTTTGACGCGGCAGGCTTTTTTGATTGAACAGTCTCGATCCTTCTTCGCGCACTTCCATGCGAGAGAACGTGTATTTTCCTAACAAATAGCAAGAGGTGAAGCAGGTTATTTTTCAGAGTTAGCCATTACGTTTCACTGCAAGTGACCTAAACGCGTTGTACATCGAAGGTAGACTGCCAATTGAGTCGACGGTATGGAGCTAAGTTGAACAAATGCAACTTCGGCTTTGTAGGCAACACAGCCAGAGAAGTGCTGCTTATGTACGTACAAGAGTCTCAAAGCAGTATTCTTTTATATTAACTGACACTTCAGGAGAGTCACAGATAGTTCGGGATCTAAACATCTAACAAATTAATTTCAGGGAGAAGATTAGAAGTGTGAGAGTGATCAAACAACTTTTCCAGATATCCCACGCAGACAAATCCCTGCAAGTACTGCAGAATACGATTTTTTCCCCTGGAATTCATTCCAGTTTCGACCGCTGCTTTTGTTGCAAAGCCAATTGGCTAGCAAGTAAAAGATGGCGAACTCAATGGAACTTGGCGAGTTCCACATCAGCTAGGTACGGACTTGACTTTCACCTTCAGATAATCTGGTTTCAGTACCTTCTCGGTCGCAGCCTTGACAACTTCGAAAAACCCCCGCTGGGAAAACGGTTGCAGTGCACGACCTGAAAAATCTGAGTTTGGCTCCTAACATCGTATCATCCATGGTCGCCGCAACTTTATCGAATGACTGATATTTTAATACGGCCAGGAAAGTTAATTTCACTATTAATCGTTATAAAAAAAGCAACTGGGAGTTTTTCACGGCCTGACAACTGTTTGCCAATTTTTTCTGAGAAACATGTGGGTCCTCACCATCGACACTTTCCAACAAATGCCTGGACGGAAGTTCGTTGAAATGTAGCAAGCATGTAAACGAAAGCAAAGGATGGCCAAGTTTAACCTCAGTATTACGTATAACACCATTTTTCCATCCCGTATTTGTCGCTGTTCCATCACAACCAATTGCAACAAGCTCATCTACATCTACACGATACCCTGCAAGCCACCGCGAGGGTGTCTGGCAGGGGTGAAGATCACCAAGCATGCACTACCGACATGCAAACAAGTAACTATGGGGTCTCATGCAACTAGATTCTTAGTATCTATAGTATTTAAGGGGTTAATACATGCATCATGCACTACAGACTACTCTAAAATATTTCCCCTACCTATCCCTTTTCTATGCTGCCTATTCTGTTCTCTTATAGTTATAGGCGGGTAAGCTGAACGCAGGCAAGTTTTTACTTTCTAAATAGCACCAAACGCTTTGGGCTTCTTCGCTTCCATTGCCACTTTGCGGTGTCAAATGTCGCAAAAAATTTGGAACCAAACTGATATGCTCCTCTTTCTTCAATCTTCGATGCATTTTGCTATCATTTCTTTATTATAAGTGTTTACTTTATAAGTGTTTTAACACTTATAAAGTAAACACTTAATAAGTGTTATAACACTATATCACTAACTAATAAAAGTAAACGTAAAAAGTATAATAAAGTAAAAGTAAAAATAAAACTAATAATAAACTAAATATACTAACACTATATGTATAAAATGGCTAACCGTAATAGTTATAACACTTTATGAGTGTTTTAGTTCCTCCCGTCGAAATATATCTTTGTATTTGGATTTTCCGTTAGTAAATAGTCTCGATTTTTCTGTTTTTCTCGTCTGACCTTGTTCTTACCTATGACAAATCTCCTTCATTTAGGTATCATGCCTATTATCTTGTAAAACACAGGAAGCAATGGCGGATGTGCTTCTAGATCAGATAATCCGCATCTATCACTTTTGAACGCAGTTGCAGGCAGTTTAATGAGCTTCTGAGATGCTGACGGTGAATTGTTACAATTTGCTTCGTGACTCTCAATTTGGGTGTTTTGGGCAGTATACATCAAAGCATTTCCTTCCCTAGCTTTCACATCAGGTACAACAACCTTGTTCTCCTGTGAAATGGTTTCCTTTCATCTCTTTCCACTGTCCTATTGCTCTCTACTCTGTCTAAAGTGCCAATATATTTCAACCGGCTATTTCGCTGGTCGCACATGAACTCTCTTTCTCTCTCGATAATAGGGATATTCTTTTCTTCATTAGCCTGGGGTTCATCATTATTTGGGGCTGAAACCATACTATAAACTGCGATTTTATGACTGTTGCGTGAAAAAAAAACAAAAAATTATAATAATATTATTTTCCCAAAATTTCAGTTTTTTACAGTTTTGTTTCAAACTTTAAGCCATTTGCGCCAACTGAAGATGTCAACTTGGAATTTTATTATTATTGTTCCTGTATTTAAGATTATTAGAAGATTAGAAGAGATTAAGTACCAAACTGCAACTTTCGAGTGCTAATGCGATTCCAAAATAAGAAAGTCGATTTTTACAAACCACCTAAGTACGTACATAATAACCTCAAAGTCGACTTCGATGGCAATCTTAGCATAAAATGCTTCTATATTTTGACTGAGGTTGCCACCAAGGTTATGCTATATTGCAACCGAAAAACATTTTTAACCATTTGCTTTTTTCGAGACAGATAGAATCATTCTAAACTCAGGTTGCCATCAGTGTAACCCTACATTGCATACATTATCAAACTTTTTATAGCAACAGAAGATAAGTTTCCTTTATGGAATAACGAAATGCTTACAAATTAAAATAAACTTATTTGATTTCCACCCAGTTATTATTATAAGTAACTCGACATGTTTTGACCTCTTCAGGTCATTCTGCTCTCGTCAATGACCTGGAGAGACATATTTGAATGGCAAATTTTCAAATCCTTCGTTGTTCGCGGCCATGTGTTGCGCATTTCGCCATGACAGGTTACCTCCAATCGGAACGACCCCCACCTCCAGGACTTCTCTTCGGCAGCACCGCTCTGCCTCTTCTTCTCATCCGTCTTAGTTTTAAGTTCTATCTGTTCCTTGTACATACTTGTAAGGCGCTTCAGTCAGGGAGGACGGACACAATCCAGGGAGAGTAACCGCCTGATTTTGCTTCAACGAAAGGTGACCACGGAATGATGCAGTAGCTATGCCGGAAGGACTTTGTCGGCCACACATAGCAGTTCCCTTGAGGTGAAAGTACCAAATCTAAGGGTTTCTTTGCTCACCCCTTCTGTACCTTTTTCTCGCCACCGAGTGAGTCTACCGGATGGTGGGTCGACCTCTAGATGTAGAGGTTTGCTGAGAAATAAGCGAGTTTACTCGTCGAATAAGCAGTCATGGACAAAAAGCGACGGCACTCCGAGGTGGTATTCGTCTATCCCTAGTCAAGGTACGCCTTCTAAATGATACAGAAACCTGTGAAGATGCCGTGTCGACTTGGCGACGGGAGGCCGCCAACAATTACGCTTCCCATCACCCGGAGGAGAGGGCAGCAGCTCTCCTTCACATGAGTGAAGGTGGAGACCACAGTGGTCGGTACAGCGACACTCACTTCACTACAGGCGTGGTAACATTCACTTTAACGGCTGTAGTACTGCGATGTGGAAGGCAAGGGGAAACCACCACATTATTATCCCGAGGAGTCGCAGCTACTCAACCATTTTCTTTCAATCAAGACGTGATGGAACCCTCTCGAGTAAAATAGTCCCCTATTCGGATCTCTGAGCGGGGACTACCTGAGACCGTACATCAGTCAAGTGTGATAGTCGTTTTATGGTAGGAACATGGAACGTACGTAATTATGAAAAAGGTTACCTGGGAATATGATTGAGTGGAGAGTTACGCGAAACGAATCTCAGGATCGTTGACCATTCCGCCCCACCGAATTCCGGGAGATTACCCCTCCTTCGGGATGCAAGTACAGGAGGTTCCCTCCACCAAAGTGGCACGGCGTTGCAATATCTCCGTCACTGACGGGATTCCTATCAGTGTGCGCTCTGTTAGGCGCCAGACGCGACATGACATGATGACTTTGGAAGATATGCAGCTTCACGTGCGTTACAAAAGAAATGATTCTCCAACGCCATTGGTATCTTCCCACGCATGCTGCCTAACACGACCGACATGGGGAAAGAGCCCGCGAAACAGGATTACTAGTCATTACTACTGCGGTGGTTCGTCTTTTAGCGAGGCCTCTTGTCTGGAGCGAGGCGCGTCTTTCGCAAAGGGGTTTCGCCACCAGTCCCCTCCAGGCCTCCCCTTGTGGGCGCCAGTGCCAATGCACTCCCCTTGTGCTGCGATTCCAGCCGAGACTTATGTCACGAGGATCCGGTTTCACTCCAACATTTTAGAGGAACAGCAAATCTCGAGATATATCCGCTCCATTTAAGGATGAGTCGACTGCGGCGACAGCCAGGTGGCGGCCACGAATCACGAGGATCGTGGGTTCGAATCTCGCGAGGGTATGATGCGTTCTCCTCAAGATTGAGTTCCTTTGGAAGAAGAGATGGGCTACCTTAGCTTTTAATTGTAACCAACGCGCAGAAACTATCACACTTTCGAAACATGTGAAGTATGATGACAAAACGTTCTGGGAGCCATTTATTTGAACGGCGACCATACTTCTGTTTCTCAACCTTAATTTTTTTCCCCACATGTGCGACAAAGGCGCGAATGGAAATGAAGTCTGAGGAGAAGACCCCTTCCTCCAGTCTGGCGTCTCAAGAGGGGCATTTCGATTATCGATCGCCGCGGCAGCTCCCTGCCGGAAGTGCACTCCCCTCGAAGGCACCCTCGCACCATCCAAAGGGGGGCGATCAATGCCGATGAGGACACCCAGAAGAGGGTTGGTGACACTTTGGGATGACACCAATGCGACGGCGTCCCCATGGACAACATCCTCTCCTCCTGATTGGGACCCTGACGCCGCTGCCACCACTCCCACACGTCCCCGAATGGGAGCCAGTACTCACCGGTCGCGGTTCGATCCCCGCTGCGCCCGAGAAGACTTTGTCGAGGTCCGGGCCGAGGGCGGGGCCACAATATCCACTGGCCCCGGAACGCCCGCAGCAGAGGGCGCAGGAACACTCGCTGGAAACAAAACAACAGCGCAAAGCGCCCCCCCTCCACGGGCACCAGAGCAGACACGATCACCCACTGCACCAACACCGCTGCTCAGAAGCACCAAAGACCTGCACTCCGTCGATGGCCTCCCAAATCACTCGATCACACACACACACACACGCACACGCACAATACGGCACAAGTGATTCACGAAGAGTCTCCTCCTCAAGGGACCGCTTCAGGGCCCTTCAAGCCGATGGCTGGGCCCGATGGATCGAAGACCCCTGAGGGTGCGTGGCAGGGGTTGTCTCTCGAGCGATGGAAGCCCTCGCGGAAAGGATGACCTCCATCCGCGAAAGAGGAGCGGGCCTCGTGATTGTGGGCAGGGCCCCTCGGAGATGGCGTGGGCACGTGAGGCCTCAGCGAAGCGAAGGCCCTCGGCCGGGAGAGGCCGCCACCCCTGCGACACAACAAATGACTGGCGGGGGGCCCCAAGGAACAGGGCCGCCGCTATTGATCGCCGCCCCTCCTCCACGGAGCGCATGCGCAGTCGCTGCGATAGATCGATTGCTGATCGGATGCGACCTTCCGATCACAGGCGCCGGGTGACGAACCGACCCCTCTCCACGGAGTACTCGTTTCGATCAGCAAGTGTGCCCATAGCAATTTGCGGTCGGGATCTACTGTGATCCAGCGAGCAAACTGCTTTTCGCCACTTCGCCGTTGTTTCGGTCCTACTTCATCCTAACGGAGGATCCCATGAGTGAATGTATTCCGTACAGCCACATCCATTAGCAGAATCTCACCGACATATTTGAGTAAACCCATCTTGGAATAATGGAGAGTCGAAAACGCTTGTCAGCCTCACTAAGTGTAACGGGTCCACTTCATCCAGTCTGCATTTGAGGGGAGTGAAGACGATGGTTCGAGAAACAAACGCTAGAGAAGTATGGTCCTATGAAGTAGTATTTTGGATGTCATTGATCAGCATAGGAATACCCAACTAACATTCAAAACTATTACCTTCACGGGTTAATAATAGTTTTCCGGGGAGCAGAGCAGTTAGACGGTCATTATCAAGGGTCTCTCCTCGCGAACTTCTTAATCCGGACCCTTGCAAGGCTTCGAACCTCATTTGAGACGGGACCCTCACGGCATGGGTCCTCGCGTTCGGAACTGACCGCGTGCAATAAGATGTTAAAAGTTAATAACCATTACAATCGACAACAATTTATTATTCCCATCGTTTCACACATCGAGAGAGAATTAAAAGCTTTTTTTGATCGACGTTCTACGATAAAGATTAAGGTTTTTCATGCACCCTGTATAAATATGCCGTTTACACTTGGCAACGTTGCATTATCAGGAGGCTCAAGAGCGGGGAGTAAGAAACAGCGGAGCGCGTTCTAAGAGGGATATCTTGATGCTCTCCAAACCACCGTAGGTGTTGCTTGAATTACAATCAGGTTATTGATTGGAAGATGCACTAATCTGTTATGTTTGTTATGCTATTAATCGAGACATCCATCCATTCGGCCAACTTTTTCTGTGAATCAAATTATTATAAATAGTATGATAATATGTTGAACTAATTAAAAATTTCTTACGCCATTTTCAACTCCGAGGAATGAATGTTTCCTTCGTTAGACCTCATTTGGAATATGCTGACAGTGTATGGGATCCTAACGAAATGGGCTTAAATAATGAACTTGAGCGTGTGCAGCGAAGATCGGCAAGGAACGCCGTGATAACTATATTAGCGCAACAAGTATATTCGATGATCTTAAATGGGAATCACTGTCAGACCTTAGATTCTAATTTAGGTTTAATCTCTGAAATTACTTCCGATTAAAAATTTTCACTGGTGACGTTAAAAATATTTTGCGAACTTCAACTTACTTCCGTAGACTGAATATAATCATAAAATTAGAGAAATTGTTTGCCGAACTGACAGATTCGAAGAAGATTAGCTAGATTTGTTAAAAGGCCGTTATGATAATTGCATTAGCGTTACCAGTTTAATTGAGGAAATGGAAATTACTATCAGAACGCAGGTTTAAATTTAGGCTTAACCTTTTAAGTAACTTCGTAGCTTATTCATTCACAGATGACGTTAGACATAGGTATATTAAGGACACCTGCGTATTATGCTAAGTCTGATCAGATTAACAAGATTAGAGAGAGAGATTATAGTGCCGAAAAATTTAAAAAATCATATTTCCCGCGCACCAAAGGAGAGAGCAACTGCTAAGTTTCTGCAAGAGGTGATCGATATCATTGCGGCTGTTTTTGTATGTATGTATATTGCGGAAAGCATGGAAGAGTCAAATTAAAGATCAATCCCATCAGCCCCCTTAAACCTAAAGCCAATCTTTCCCCCGCAGAAATCTTTCCTTCCCTTCAAAACCTCACCTCTAATCCCAACATTGCCATCACCCCCTCTGATAAAGGCTCCACCGTTGTGGTCCTTAATTCCTCCGATTACACTAATGAGGCAACTTTCAGACTAGGGATGGGCAAAAAATACCGGTATTCGGTAGTACCGAGTACTATTTTTTTTTACTCCGGTAGTACCGGCCAGTATTTAAAATCGGTACTACCGAAGGTACCGGTACTAGAAATACCGGTACTTCGACAGCCCTGCCATCTTATGCATTGTCAGTAAACTAACTACTAAAACAATTGAGTGTTGATAATAGTTAAAAGCGAAGTTGATGTTAATGAACAGCACTAATAACAACAACGGCATAAACAACAAATTAACAGTATTCGTGAAGAATTGACTAAACGATTATGATTTTTCTGTATGAATATAATATTCCATGCCCACTTTGAAGTATCATTTAGAAGTAAAAACATTCGAATTAAATATAACTTGCTCAGTAATTTTACGTGAATTGGAGTAAAATTCTAGTTGTACAAAAGTGACAATTGATGCGTGTTTTGACTTGATCCATGGCCGACTTCATAACAGGCCATGACATGCAAATGTGGCAACATCGCATGGGGGTCCTATTGCTTCTTCGTGAATGCTTGGTGTCGATACGTGTGGTGTTGATCGTGGTGACCGAAAACTAATTTTTAAATAGTTTTCTGTGAATAAGCCGTCATAACTGTGATACTCAGACGTGACTAAAGGTATGTAGAAAAATTTGGTATGATTATTATCAGTAGAAATTGAAAAATGCTTTATATTTATCAATCTGTAAAATTGCTAATCGTAATCGACCATGTGCTCACGCTGTGTGCTGAAAGTGAAGGTGATAAAATCTTTAATACTGGGCCCAGGGAATAGTTAAAAGTGGACTATTTTCTTACGTAAGGTGTATTTTACGCAATGAATTGTAAATGAATTCCACCACATCTGCCCTGAGACAACTATATTAGAACATAATTTTATTTCATTTGCCTATTATCTCAAGACAGTTGTTCATATCATTTGTTTTATAGTTATTAGTTTTGTTATATGATATAGCATTCTCGTATATGTGTTTAATTCCGCGACTATGAATTCTCAAGCTCTAGGTACTTAGATTGTGCGTTTTGTGGAATAATAATTTAGTGCACAATTAATGTGCGTTGTGTTGCTTGAGCGTTCGCATTTTGTGATACACGTTCGTGTTTATCGTGATTAGGTATTAAACCTGGGCCCTGATTAGCAAATTTTGTTATTATTTATTGTTCAAATTTAGCATCGTGTGCATAATCAAACACGAAAATAATGGCTGCGTATTATTCTTTATTTCAAGATGCCCCGCCGAGGTTGTGACACGGTTTGCAAAAGCAACAACACTTCGCAGAAGGAAAAGGGATACGTCACAGTGTTTTATTTTCCTGAAGAGGAGTATCGTAGGAATTTGTGGCTGTTCAGGGGGGAATTATAGTGTCTTCGTTGTGCAAGTCCTTGTGGCAGAGAAGAAGATTAGGGTGAAAGGACTGCTTGGACTTCGTTCCGCCAGGTATGTACCAATTAATTTGCACAGCAATGTATTGGAGGAGGATGTGTAACAAAATCGTGGTGGTTAGTGTTCTGATTTAACACAATTCCATGACATTGTTTGTAAATATGATAGACATATCGAGGTGGACATGGATATCATTATGTACATAGCAGGTTACTGTGCATTAAAGGCAAAGCAGAGGTTTGGTTGTGATTTGTGCTCGAGTACCTTAAGCAACAGTGATGGGGCGACCAATGCATACTTTATTATTATTATTACATGAAGACATTAATAGAGGTGGCTTGACAATACCGGCATCTATTGTAATTGACGTAGTGCGGCATATGCATGCAATCATGCAGTGCCTCATCCCAGTCAAATACGAAGAAGCTTGTCTTTCCTGTGCTGTGATTAAGCATCCTTGTGATTAAGTGAAGTACTCTGTGACCTAAAATGTACGTTCCCAGTCCAGCTAATGTCTACTTATATGATTACCGTTGAGAGACAATAGCATGCGAAACTGTAGGAAATGAAAAATGACCAGTAGGCCCATGTCGTAATAAATAACAAATTCTCTCTCCTTTTCTTCCGGGAATTGTACCTTGTGTTGATCAGTCTTCCAATTAAATCCACCTGGAATGCAGGTCATTGAGATGTTTGACCACAACTGAGAATTCATATCATGTGATGTTCATTTGATATAAGTGATGCTATTACAAATCAGTTTTTAAATTCAAGTTTTAGGTGAAGATTTGTACTAAGAATTGATCCTTTTAAATGATGATTCTTTAACCTGCCTAAAATTTATTGGTTTTAATTGTTAATGTGATGTCACAAATTTTATTTACTAAAGAAATTTTAAAGTAAAGAACTCCTACCCTGGGGAGATCACTTTTTCTGTGATTTACTTAGTGAGGACACTGAACCTTTGAATGTGTGGATTTATACTAAAATGCGCATGTAGTTTAATAATAAGAATCATTTAGTGATCATGTTACATTGGATATGTAGAAGATGAGGCATGTCACTTAATTGAAGATAAAAACTTCACATTTTATGAATACACAGTTTATTATATTCAAATACGAGTAAAAAATTAGAAATCAAAATTCTTGTATATGATGAAACATTTCCGTGGGTGTGGAGAGGTTATTTTTTGTGAATTTTATATGAATTTTGAAGTATGAATTTTAATCATTTCACCTTTTTAATGTCTTCGGGCATAGTTGAATGTAAAGACCTCCCATTTTTTTACAATTTTAATGCATGTTATTGATTTTACTTGATAAATAATGTGTGGTATAGAAAAGATGGTGAATTGAAAGTATTAAAATATGACACCTGATTTACGTCTGTTTAGATATTTGGCATGAGTTAATACTGACTAAGAATCCAACCACGAAAATCTGACACATCATCCTTATTCAAGTGGTGAGGTCATACTAAGTTTTCTTTCTTTTTTCCTAGGAATATGGCCATTTGCACTGACCATACTAGAGGAAACAGCAACAAGTAAAGGATACAATGGACTAATGCCTACAGAACACTTTTACCCATGAGGTCAAAATAAGCTATGTTTGTAAAGAAAAGTACATGTTGTTGATGGGATATCATCTGACAAAAGCTTACAACCTTATGTACTATCATTTGCAAAAGTATCTATACACCCACGTGCCCCATTATTTCATTGAATGGGGGCGAGGTGGAAAAACTTTGAAGGTTTGGCACAATCCTAAAAGCTCTCACTAGTTCTGGTTGCGGACTTTGCTGGAGTAGTTTTACGTAGCGGAGAGCCGAAAAGGTTGGAAGTGGAAGCGACAAGGTTAGCGAAACTAGAGTCAAATCAACCACAGGAAAAACAGCCCCTGCGGAAGGAATGCACTGAAGGAATTCACGTTCACGCTCTCGACCTGAGGCTTTTCTTTCGGGCTCGCCTTGAGGTTTTTGTTCCAGCACGAAGTGATAGAAGCTGAATAAAACAGTATTTAGACATGCATGGTGTAGCGGTGTGAAGGTCGTAGGATCGAATCTCCTCCGGGTGAATTTTTTTCATTTCCTTCCCAAGTATTATAATAGAGAGTATTTCTTCATTGATGGATAAATTTGTATTTATCTAGATCAAATTCGTAATTTTCGACCTGAGAACAATCCCGTCAACGGAACCCTAGGCGTTGTAGAGCCAGAGCAGCATGGTAAAGTCACGACTACCTTTGAAGAAGCATATTTTGGTCAACTTAAATCTAGTACTTATCGATGGCTACAGGTTTAAATGAATACCATTGATTTCTCTTCGCTCCAGGCATCAAAATCAGCATGAACACCTTCGAGTTAAAGAAATAATTCATCCTCCTTGTAAAGTATGTTCTTCTCAGGAATATATTGATGGACATAGTGCTATTTTTTTGATTAATGTGGTCTTTCTTAATATTCCAGAATTCAAATAGTCATTGATGACATTAGTTTTTCTTGCAGTATTAGTACTTATTCGAGGGAGGGAACCGACCGCTGAGGTCTTTTGCACAATTTAAGATAGCTTGTAGTTTGGGCAGAGGTAAGATTTTATCAAAGAACTGAAGAAGTTCCCTTGCTAAAAGCACACTAATTCTGAATTAAACTTCTTTGACATAAGTAGCCTTCACACCTTATCAGTTTTGGATGGAAACAGCTAGAAAATACCCTTATGAGATTCGAGAGAGAACTAGCCTCGTAACGCGCTCGAAGGAATGAGAATTAATGTTAGCAGAAGCCCTTGTGTACTCGCAGTTACTTCTATCTAGGACCTTAAAACAAAAGCATTCCTCAACTTTCGAGGGGCTAACTTTCATTGCAGCTTTCACGGTCATATTTCCATAAATGAAAGAAAAGGCTAATGGTCGTTTCGAATAAATAACATCCTTTCAAAATGCTTGTCGAGTCTGATTTTCGGAGGAAGGGCATATACGCTTTATGCGAGTGGTGGGCAATATTTTATACGATCCTCTTATTGCAAAAATATTTTGGTTTTACCTGTATGCAGCTTTGCTTGGCTATAATTAGGGATACATATTAATGAGATTTAATTGGGAACTATTTAATGAGCGCTATTAGTTTGCAGCTATGAAATTTATTATTATGGAAATCTAAAATGAGTAATGGGCCCATAAGGGATGATTATATTTCTGTCACGTATACAATAATTTTTCCTCTCCATTGCATTCAAATACACGATCCATTGAATGAAAAAGTCATATGCTTCTTCTTGTTGCTTAAATTTTATGAATACAAACCAATTTTCGTTTTGGAATTGATCAGTCAGTTTATGGTTATAACCAAATACCGATACTTCAACACTTGAACTAGAGTCTGGTGAAGCGTTATTTAAAATGGTGTCTCCGATATAAGTCCCCTTTCACATGTAATAAGAAATTTAATGCGTCTCCTTGAATTAAATTTCACTTAAGACAATGTTTTAATGAAGTCTTTCGTCCATTAAAATACCAAATATGTATTGTGTAATTACCAACAGTGGTATCCAAAAATATGCATCCTTCTAGCATTGCGACGCAAGGATATATGACGCTTACGTTTTACATATGAACCGGAATGATTCGTACTTTTATACGCCGTGTGATCAAAATTCCACTAAAACATTTCAATATCACTTATAATTTGAGAGTGGCACGGATAATCATTTATGAATCCAAAGCATAAAAGTTGAAGACATCATACATTTAAAAGTCTTGAACATAAATGTCCCGTAAGTTGACTGTCCTTCGATATGAGAGTACTCGCTTCTGTGCATTGCAAATTTATGATCTACGTAAGGCAAAGAAAGCAAAAAAACCCTAAAAATGATTAAATTTTCTTTGAAAACTTGAAAATTCTCAGTTCATCGATTGATAAAGAAAATCAAACGAATAGGCTAAAATATTTTATGCTTCCCTTTTCATATTGGTCCAAAATTTACACTTGAAGCTCAATCACTTCATATTTTAATGAGGGAAAATATATATATTCTATGCACGGAAATTTTTGCGTTCCCCGTCTAATCCCATTAAAAAAATGGAATCCTCTCTGGGCTTCGCAGACGAAACAATCTCCGTTTTCCTTGTTTCTTGACTCATCGAACGAATAGCAAATTCGCCTGAAATTTCATACCTCTAAATCTACTAGAAATACCAAGGAATTTTTTTCAGTGAGTGAGTCAGTTCTGTAGCTTTTGTAGCTGAAGGTGCCCGTTGACATTCAATAGGAGGGAAAAAATTTTAAATATAGACGGTATCTTTAAAAATTTCGATAAAGGGTCGATGCCACTCTTGTGCACTGCAGCTATCATTCACTCAAATTATAAATTAGAATTATAAATCTAATTTAAGACAATGTAAGCACATAAGTATTTTCAGTAAATTAATCTGGGACTTCACAACACCAAGGATAGTTTTCAGAAACTTTCAGACTATGCGAAAACAAGTGGGTTAAAAAGTACAGGTGGGGGCATGCTAGCCTACGGGTGAAAAACATAGGACTTACTTAGAAACCTCTATGGTGAAATCGAAGCCAGAATGGGAAGTATTAGTTCCCTTTTTCTAGACATAAAACGCTTCGCTTTCTAAAGCCTTATAATTCGTACGTGCTTTAATACCCGATAAATTCATTGCAGTGGAATTTCGGCTGCCGTTAATGAAGGATTTTTAAGGAATGTGATAATATATTTTGTTCCGTTAGGAATTCCTGAAACCTGGTAAAAATGTATCATATTTAACTACATTTATGGCGTTCATGTGCTGATTTTAGACTTTGCACTGTCAACTTGACGACTTTTTTTAAAAGCGCCATTCTTTTCCATCTCACTATTATTGTGTTGCAATGTTTTCGCTGTTTTTCCCTTTTCGTATGTTTTGTGCAATCCACCTTACGACTCTTATGTTAGTTTTACCGCGCACAAAACCCACTTCATCTGTGAAGGAATGATTGAAATGAAAACGTTTGGAAAAGAACCGGAAAAAGCAGTACATTTTGATATATATTACACATTTTAGAGGAACCTGGATCGCAGTGTCTAAACTGAAAGCAAGAAAAAGAATGTTTGAAGCCTTGTCTGTTAAATAAAGAATAAATGAAAGAAATCTATTGACATTTATTAAATAAATTGAAGTGAATGAAAGAAAAATGTTTTACGCTCTCTTAAATTCTGGTTTTCTTAGGATGCTAGAAACACAAAGAAATTCACGGCTTCTCTCTAGAACAAATCGTTTGCGAGATGAAGGGGAGGATAGATGCAATGGCGGATGGGCGGACAAGAAACAACATTCACTATTGCTTATTATAGATAGATGATAAGGTAATGTATTTATTCAAAGTTACAACATTCGATGTTAATTAATCATGATCAATTGCTCTCGTTACTTCATATCTTGACAAAAGTGGACCTAAAACTTTCTTTCACACGGATCTTTCGGTAACAGCAGGCTTATGCCACCGCCGGATATCTTTACACTACCTATTCCTCTCTTCCTCGAAAAATTCCGACATCTGCCCAGTTATCCGTACGTACTTAATCACGCAAATGACCTCGTCTACTTCCCCCGAACAACTACTATTGCTTAAAAACTAAAATCGTGTTGGGAATAAATTCACGTGTCCAGCAGTATAGAAATGTCATCCTGATATATGTGTAAGTAAATTAAAAAAAAGTCCCCATTGGAGGATCGAACTCCTGACCCAGAGCTTTGGATGAGAGTACAGAATGGTAGCCACTACACTTCGCTAGCCTGTATACGAATAGGCATTCTTTTTGTTTGTTCCCTTCTTGTACGAGAATAACCCTCGAGACGGAGCCCAAATGTTAAGACTTGCGATCGTCCTACCGACCAAAGATCGGCCCAAGGAGATTGTGAACTAGAGTTTCTTCGGCAGTGCATTCCTTCGGCTTCTGTCCCTTGAGTTTATTTGACTCGTTTCGCTAGCCCCCTGTTGCATTAGCCGTCTTACCTACTCTTCGGCCCCCAGTGACGTAAAGCTATTCCAGCTAATGCCGAAGCTGTATGCCAACCATGCCAACCCAAAAATGTTTTCCTAGTGGACCCCATTCAATTCAAGAAGGTAAAATGGGGCGTGAGGGTGTATAGATACTTTTGCAAATGATAGTACATTGATTGTAACAATAAAAAATATTTACTCAAACGTTTTATTATTAAAAGTGGAACAAATCCTAGGTTTAGTTATGTATTTTCTTAGTTGTCATTAAGGTACTGTAGTGCAGGTTGATATTTCCTTTGATCTAATCGCAGTTAACTTTTTCACCAGGGGAAAGGTAAAATATCTTACTTGGAAAATGTGTTTCATGGGTTGGTTTTTTGTTTTTCACAGCATACAATTTTCTACAATGTAAGTAAATTATCTTACAATGATTATACTGTATTCAGCCTTATGCACGATGTTTCCAGGAATAATAAGACATGAAATGTGCACTTTTCTTGCTCTTGGGAGTCACGATACTAGAAATTCACCGGTGAGGCCAAATGACGAGCACTGCGGTTAATCATATCGCACCCTTTAAGTTACTCGGGCAAACGCCCCCAAATGTTCTTTTAAGTTGGGGATTTACCGGCCGGGACTGTGTGGTGATAATTCTTCAAAGCATTTCCGCGGTTTCCTTCGCTACGGTATTTTTTTCAGGTCTCCGTATCTAAAAGAGACCTATCATCAATTTTGTTCGAAAGACTAAGGGCTAAATGAAAGGCATCAGCTTTATTTTGTATCAAAGGGTAGGAGTTCGGCAACTCTCTCTTCCTCACGTCCCTCTGCCGCAGCAAACGATCGCCGGACCCCGTAGGACCCCTAATGTCACGTGAAGCGATGTTGCCAAATTGCATGTCATGGCCTGTTATGAAGTCGGCCATGCTTGATCCCAAGGTATGAAGAATACAATATACGTCCTAATGAAGAATAGAATATGAATGAATGAATTATTGTTTTATCGTCGTGTCCTTATTGAATTGGCTAATTTGATGAAGGCCGGTATATTGTTGCCATTGCTTTATTATTTCACATCGTGTTTCATAAATAGTGGTTTCCTCGCAAGTCGAAATGACTATGTTTGTCCATACTTTAAAATGATAACTTTGCACCGAAGTGACATAATATATTTATTATCAATTGTCATTTATTTCTTATTTATTCTAGTAACAAAAACTATCCAACCTACCATTCATTGTAAGCTTTTCTATGATCACCGCCCAGGCCCTCCAAAACCTTCCTCTATTCCCCACCCGTGTCATTCAATATTATAATATATATAATAACTATAATTTCATTTATTAAATATGTGCACTACAGTTATTCAAAAGTCTCTCTTGGCAATGCGATAAAATTAATTAAGATATGACTTAGGTACGCCGTGGGCATGTATGTACATACATACTATGACTGCGTTGGAAGTGCAAAAAAGGAGAATTTTTATCAAAAATAATGGGGATCCCCATATGCCTACTGCAGCCTACTGGTTATTTTTCCCTTTCTCACGGAACTTTTCAAAGGTCCTATTACCCGACATGTCGGACGAAATGTTTATAGGACAATTGAGATCTGAAGATTCTGTGATTAAATCCTTCATGATTAAGATTCCTATAGCGTGAAATGGTTCACTGGCATATGGTGATGGAAGAAAAGAGTAAACAACATTGTTTGCCCCTTCGTAACCAACCGTTAAATTTTATTCGTATCTCAAAGGGTCTTCCGCGGTGGTCATGGGCGGATCCAGATTCAATTGGAGGGCCCCCCCTGGAAGCTTAAGCTGAATTGTGCATGTGCAGAATTTTCTGTATATTGTTTTTAATTGGCAACGACCGACGATTAATACTGAACATGACGATTAGCAAACAAGTAAAATGGCGATACATAAAACAATGATTACAATAATACATATCGATAGTCTGTCTTTTCATTGGAGGGGCGGTGGTAAAAGGGACAAGACTGGTGACCGCCCCTCCCCCCCCCCAACCTGGTGGTGAATGTTCCTCAGAGTAAGGCCCATCCTTACTCTGATTGAGACAGATGTTCACCCATTCTCTTCCCCACCACCGTTCCGCAGGAGTAAAGGAGTGCATGTAAGTTTAAAAAAACATGATTTTATGTTAATTAAGGAAATTCGACATTTTACTATGTAGAAACGGTTGGGAACTGAAGAGGAATACACCCACCAGTATCACATTACGGAATAATTTTCAAAGAAACGCCTTCCGTCCTCAAACCGGGCAAATAATATTTGCCGCAGGAAAAACGCGTCCGTTGCGAGAGGGGCGGCGATCCTTCTAAGGCCCTATCTCGAAAATCAATGTTATTGGACCGTACAAATGCATTTATTTCTCTAAACTAAACGGAAATGCGACCATGACTACAACATTGAATTTTATTCGATGGCAGTATTTTAGGCATAACTAACACCGATACTTGTAATGTAAAATCGTACCATCAAATTTATTTACAAAAGACGAGTATAAAGATATTTTTACACACGTATATACAACAAAAATTAAAATGATTGAAGTTTTCTCGGGCACCAGGTGAATGCTTTTTGTACAGCCAAAGTTTGTGTCAGACATACACCGATAGGTCTTAATGAAGAAGATGAAGACTTATTATTCATTAAGATCATGGTAGAAGACGTCCTGATGGCGGTGTCAGAGTTTGACAAAGAAAACGCTGGCTGTAGGAAAAGCAATCACCTGGAAGAGCTCCCGAGAGAACTTCACATATAAAATACACCAGGAAAACACCAAAAATTAAAATGTATCTACCAAAATCCTTTGTATGACGTTGTCTTTACCAACGACGTCGCTATCCACCTTCTCACTAATAGATAATCGAGCCTCCGATACATTTTTCCAATGAATTTCCGTAAAAAATGCCTGGGATGAGTTTTTCAGTGTATTCTTACTGTCTGGTATTCTAAGTTGCCGAAATACCGGATAATTAGGGTAAGACGAACGTTAATTTTCACCTTATTAACATATTTATTCAATCACGAAAGTACCGGTATACCGGTATTTTTTCGCCGGTACTACCGGGGGAGTACTATTATTGCTTTTTAATACTCATCACAAAAATACCGGTACTCTTTTAAGTACCGCCCATGCCTATTTCAGACAACTTTCGGACACTTCTTCCTACAACCCTATACCCCATGATTCTAGCCCACAATTCCTCAACGAAATTGTCACACTATTAAACGAGAAGGGCCCAAACGAAGGTCTCACGCAGCACGATATTTCCCTTCTCACCCCACCCCCCATTTCTAAATCCTCCCAAAAATTCACAAGCCCAATAATCCCGGCCGTCCTATAGTCTCCTCCTGTTACTCACCCTCCGAATGCATCTCCGACTTTGTACACTTTTACCCTCAACCTCTAGTCCACGGCCTCTCCTCCCACATCAAAGATACGTACCACTTCCTCGACCGCCTCAATTCCACTCCACTTTCCAATGATCAAAATATCATTATGGCCACCATTGACGTTACTTCTCCCTATACCTCTATTCTTCCTCACTCTGAAGGCCTCTCCTCTCTCCGCCATTTCTTAAACCAACGTTCTACTCCACACACTCCTAGCACTGACTTCCTTATTGACCTTACCAACCTCATCCTTACCCACAATTACTTTTCCTTCAACAACCAATTCTACCTTCAAACTAGGGGCTGTGCCATGTTTAGTCCCTCTTATGCCAACCTCTTGTCCTCGGCCTCCTTGAAGAATCCTTTCTATCCACATGTCCCCTCAAGCCACTCCTCTGGCTATAGATGATATTTTTCTCCCTTGGTCACACGACACCGAATCCCTTAACTCATTCCTCGCCTCTCTCAACGCTTCCTCCTCAGTTTCCTTCACTTCTCATATCTCCTCTTCCAACATTACCTTCCTTGATATCTCCCTTTCCAATAACAAATTTAACACATCTGTTCACATCAAACCCACTAATAAGCAACAATGCCTCCTCTACAATAGCTGCCATCCCTACCACACCAAAACTTCCTTAACTCACTCCCTTTCCATTCTTGTAATAACCCAGACTCCCTTAACAGACTCCTCACTAACCTACACCAGTCTCTCCTCCGAAGAAGATACCCTGAGTACCTTCTCAACAAAAAAATCTCCAATAAACCTTACTCCCCCATAGCCCCTCCCCGCAAAACTCGCAAAGACAACCTCTCCTTGTGCACAACCTACTTCCCCGGTTTTCAGTCCCTTAAACACATCCTCAAAGACCTATTCCCTACCCTGTCTGATAACCTTAACACCACCAATATTTTCCCTAAATGCCCATCTCTTACCTTCAAACGTCCCCCCAACCTCTCGGGTATTCTGAGAACCACTCTGTCCAAATCCCATCTTCTTCCAGAAACAGCCCCTTCCCCCTGCAATCGCGCTAGATGCTGCGCTAACTACAATTAGGAGGATATTGGTTGGGAGGAATTAAAACATGGGGTAATGACCGAATCAAGTTCCTTCTTTAGCTCATCCGAACATAGTGAACTACTCTTTGAATATTTAACAGCTGACTCTCTCTCTCTATGCAAGCCATCAATATATCGACTTTTTGATACAAAAGAAGTTGGTTCTTCTTCCTCGCTCGCTGATTTAAATGTTTTAGTGGCATTATAATTACGAAATCTAACAAGTTTTCTTTGACAACTGTTTTTAGGTTCGCTATTGCTAGCACAGAATATTAATTCCACATCACTTGGCCGTGAACCGCAGTGATGATCCCGCAAAACCCATCATAAATCAGTTAGTCTCTTCAGCATCTGATTTTGCAAGACAGTTTTCATATTATTCCCCAACTCTGTATTCACATATTTTAGTTTTCGCATCAAGAATTCCAACGCAGCCTCACACTTCAAAAGATTTGGATCACTTCGGTAAAGCGCCTACACAGTATTTTTCACCAGTTGCAGTGTTGCAAAGATGGAAGAAGCAAGTTCATATTCATACTCATCTATATATATATAAATGAATGTATGTGTGTGTGTATGTCCTTTATGCATTACTACACCATTCATCGGATCGCCATGAAACTTTGGGAAGTTGTTGAGTACATTCCCGAAAAGAGGACTACGGAATCGATATTTCAATATCGATACTTTATCGCTAAAGTATCGATAAATCGATACATTATTGATACAAAATTGAGGTGAAATTATTTAGTTTTTTAAAAGGAATGTATCGTTACAATATCGATACTGTATCGAATGTATGTAATGTGTTTATCCTTTATGCATTACTACACCATTCATCGGATCGCTATGAAACTTTGGAAAGTTGTTGAGTACGCTCCGCGAAGGTTTCTATAAAACAGATAATTCAATATCGATACTGTATCGATATAATATCGATAAAATATGGATACATCGATACATCATTGATACAAAATTGAGGTGAAATTATTTAGGTGTTTTTTTTCAGTTTTATAAAGTATCATTACAATATCGATACTGTATTGATACAATATTGATAACTTCATGCATTACCACAACATTCATCCAATTTCCATGAAGCTTTGGTTAGTTGATTTGTTCACTCCATGAAGGTTTGTACAATATTGAGATTACAATATCGACACTGGAGACGGGATGTGCATCCCATTGAACTTGCAATTCATTGAAACACTCACGTGCAACATATTCAAATCATCCGACATGGGACAAATATTTCAGAAATGCCAACTTATTGCTTGGGATGAATGCACAATGGTGCACAAAGCATCGCTTGAGGCTCTGGATCGATCATTACTAGATTTCCGTGGAATCCTGAGACCATTTGAGAACGCATTAATATTGCTTGCACGACATTTCAGGCAAACATTACCTGTAATTCCTCGATTGACACTAGCGGATGAAATAAATGCTTGCCTGAAATATTCTACTTTGTGACGACATGTAAAGACGTTAAAATTATATACAAATATGCGTGTCCAGCTGCAAAACAATCGATCAGCTGAGATATATTGTATACCCATAAGAATTGTGAAATTAAACATGCTATAAACGTGCGCTTTCCATTTAACCAGATTGAGTCACAGCAACGCGTGGCCGGGTCAGCTTGTTGAATAATATTTCAGAATTAAGATCAGTTAAGGTCTTCATCACGCAAGTTTTCAGCAATAGAAAACGTACCATCTTGTCAAATTAAGTGTTCCATGGAGTATTTACGTCAATAACAATAGCTCGTTCCTCACCAATTTTTTCAATAACATATTTTCGAAGGAATCTGTCGTTTTTTGAGAATGATTTTCTAATGAGAGGAACTGTTTTCCTTATTTTTTTGGATCAAAATTTCAATGTTTTGTTCTGATTGCTCACACGCATCTCCATCTTCAAATGGATTATCCCCGTCTGATTCATCACTCGACGGTAAGTTTTTTTCGCTTAATTCACTTTCTTCAAATTCGACTTCCTTTTCTACTTCAATTTAAATCTTTTTCACATTTACTCTACCCTCAGATTTTTACGTACCATCAATGACTGCAAGTTGGATGCCATGAGCAAAACTCTTATTTGTTCGTATTAACTTACCAACCTTTGCCATTACACTTGCACCACCAGTGGTGAATGCGAAAAAGTCTTGTCCTGAAGAAATTTCATATTTTCTCAGTTTATTTTTTACAAGTTCAATTCACATTTCAGAGGGCATATTCCCATTTCTTCAGATAAGCTCCAAGTTCCGGATCTTTGATTCTCTTTCAAAGTATTGAACGTAAATATTAATATAGCTTCTATTGCGTGGCGAAGTGCATTCATCGAATGTTAGAAAAAATTTTCCGGAATTTAGTCCATCTATATACATACAAAATATAATATTGTATACAAAAAATTGAACGTGCGTGTGTATCAGCCAGCGCCCAACGGCAGTCAACTCTCTTCGGTTGAAAAAGGCGGCATGTCCGCGGAAACGTCCGCACTGTTGTGTCTCCTTTTCTTGTTTCTGTTTCCGTCATCTGTCTGTTTTGTATTTATTATGACTGCGTAGAGCGCCTTTCTTGCGAGTACATGTCTATGGGTCATTCCACGTCAATGAGACCAGTAAATCGGTAGAATTTACCCTAAGGGTCACCGATTTTACCAAATTTGGCAGAACGGCAACACGTGATAAGAAAATGAAAACCCAAAAGTCGTTTTGCAAAACACGCAACCGTTTCCAAAATAGTGCAACGTTGCAAAATTCGAATTTTGCTAAAGTTACAACACATTTTACGGTATATCTGTGAGAGCCTATTTGAGCGGCAGTTTATGTTAAGGCCAACGCATCCCTTACATCATGAATGCTGTAAATAATTCCAATGATAATATCGATATCAGTAAAAATCGAAGGGATATTTTTCAGTGTCGTCTCCGTGTAACCTGATGCCGTACTGCTGTGTTGGCAGATTGGAATGCTAAGGTTGGTTTACTCCTTGTTGCAGAATTAAAAGATGTGAGAGTAAAATACAGTCCTGTAAATCAATGTTTCAATATACAATTTAGCATCGGACATACGCTAACCTTCTTACCTCGCCTTCAAAACCCATGTTATCCTCCTAATCCTATCTGTGCCACACATTTGAACATTTGGCTCTTCGGATTACTGAGAAAGGTACTTCAACAGCAAGCCTTCCTTCGATTGTGGAATATCCGTACGGTAGGTATGAATACAGTCCACGGCAGGTGTATCTCGGAATCTTCTATTCTCAGGATCTTCTTGTCCCCTTGCTCGTTGGTTACAAACTCGAAGTTTTCCTAAGTGTTAAACTCCTTTCACTTTCGATGTGGCCAATTTGTAATGTTCCTCAAGAGTCTGAATATGTTTCTTATAATTGAGCTTCAGACTGGGGCGTGTGGCTTGTCTTCAGTGTCACTTTATATCACATCACTTGTATCCTTTCCCTGAGAAGTTGTATAGAAATGCCATTCAGCATCGACTCCGAAATCTTGGAGATGCAACAAATTCAACATTTTGTAGCGGGTCCTATATTGAGTCCCCGCAACGTCGAAAAAGTAAATGTTATGAGTAGGTGTAGTACACTTGTTACACTATAGAGCATCTTCCTTTGAAATATGACGTTGTGCTTCACACAATCTACCACACTGAGGGGCACACACTTGGTCGTTCATATTTCTATTGCAGCATGCAATCGAATGTATGTACCGTAGCCTGGCCGTTACTCCAGTGCACACCTTTTACTGAATCTTTGTAAGGAAAAGAAAAACTTCTCGGAAAAATCACCCACAAAGAAAACTTCACTGACTTCCATGTAATCCAAGGTTGCCTCTGACTTCCAAGTAATATACAATTTGCATCCGAGCAATATAGTCGTGCCGTCGTACTCACATAATATCCTCAGGGAAAGCACCGCAAAACATTTTTAGAAACTTAATCTTAGTTGTTAAGGCACAGAAATTTTCCTGAGTTTATTGTTTGAAACAATTTTCATCGTGCAAAGTGGGTGTGGGAAAATTCAGCAAGGCGAAAAAGATGGCTTACTAGGCAATAGGCCAGTAATAGTGCATGAGTTAATAATTATCAGTGCATACCGCCGAAGACAACTACCAGAGAACCGTTGATGGCGCTGCTGCACTTTCATACGGTGCTACTTCAGGAAATACAGGTATCTTAAGGGTCTCAGTAAGAGGCATGTACTAGTGTCGCGAAAGAAAGCAGGACAAATGATATCTTGAGAAGAAAACTGGGAGTCGGTACGTCCAGGAAAATAATCATTAAGCAGTTTGAACAAGACCATGAAATCGTTGGATCCAACATCTGCTATTGTTAAAAATTCTTTACATCAAGTAAATACAATTTAAAAAAAACGTAAAATCAATCAGTAGCATTGGAAGCCGAAGACGAGACAAGGTTTGCCTATTGTTCTCCGACCGCTATAAGGCCAGGTGACGCTCTTCATATGTTTTAAAGCTGTGGTCACACTTGTGCGAAGCAGATAGCGATGTGCACGGGAAAAGAGTTGGAATACGGCTAAAATGTGGTGGGAAGAAGATGAATGAGAAAGTTTCAGAGACACCAGAGTAACATACGGTCGGCCGGGTGCCGCGGTGAACGTCGGGCTTCACGCCTTCACTCAAAAATATTTTTCTTTCTTGAATGAAATATTACCTTTAGCAAACTTTTTTAATTTGTAGAGGAGGATTGTGTCTACAACATATAAAAAAATGAGCAAAACTGAATTGGCTAGCTCGGGTTTTGGGAGCAGGAGGTGGGGGGGGGGGTGTCTGAGGCGGAGTGAGCACGGGGAGGTGAAGTGGAAGACCAGAGTGAAAGAAAGATTTGTAAAGGGGTGAGGGATTTTTCCCTGTGGTTACTCCGTCTAAGAGTAAGAATTCGGAGAGTAGAGGAATGCATGTAATTGACATGAGGAAGGAGTTGTGGAGAAGAGAGGGAGATGATTTTGTAAAGCGATAAAAGAGAATGCCGATGGTTAGTGAAGAGGGAAGAATAGAGAGACAAGAGTGTAATGTGGATAGAATGGTGGTAGATTTGTATCTCACCAAATTTATCCCACCTTCTCAATGTGAGCCAAAGCCCCTCCCTTCCAGCCATCCGGTTGACGTCTTCATTAAAATCTTTCTCAAAAAAATGTCTGATCCTTCATTCCTTCAATCCATGAAACCTCCAAAAAATCGTACGCCCTTTGAATCACTCGCTCTCAGAAAACTTTCCACTAATCAGGATATCGTAATCACTAAAGCAGATAATGGCTCTACCACCGCCATTATGGACAAAGTCGAGTACATCTCAGATGCGCCAACTCAGCGATCACTCCTCCTATGCTCTCCTCCCAGAAGACCCTAACCCACAGTTCCAAATTGAAATGTCTTCCTTTCTCAAGGAGTTTAGACCCACCGAAGGGCTTCTCGCTCTGCCCCCCCAACTTCAAGGCCTCCATATCTACCCACTCCCAAACATCCATAAGCCCAACAACCCACAGGACGCCCCATTGTCTCCAGCACCAATTCTCCCACAGAGCGCTTCTCCGCCCTCGTCGACCATTACCTGCAACCCATAGTCACTTCCCTCCCCTCTTTTATCAAAGACTCCTACCACTTCCTTGACCTACTCCACTCCGTCCCAATCGCAGGTACCAATCTTATTATGGCCACGATTGATGTTAATTCACTTTACACTCCACATCCCTCCTAGGCTAGAATCACTCTGTTACTATCTCTCACAACGACAGACACAAAATTCTCCCTCCACTCAATTCATTGTCCGCCTCGCCGAAATGGTACTCACAAAAAAACTCCTTTTCATTTCATGGCCAATTTTTCCTTCAAACCAAAGGCACCGCTATGGGTACCCGCATGGCACCTTCCTACGCCAACCTATTCATGGGCCACCTCGAAAAGTACTTTTCTATGCAAAAGAAACCCTTCAACCTCTTCTTCTGGGCTCGCTATATTGACGACATTTTTCTCCTCTGGCCCCACGGACATGAATCCCTTCTTTCTTTCATAAATTCCCTAAATAATTCTTTCTCATATTTCTACACCTCTTCCATCTCCGAATCCTCAATTGCCTTTTTAGATATCAATATCCTCTTGAAAAATCAAAAATTCATTACCTCTGTCCACAAAAAACCGACAAATCACGAACAATACCTTCACTTCCAAAGCTGCCACCCGCCACATATCAAGCGTTCGATCCCGTTCTCCCTCTCCACCCGAGGACACCGTATATGTAACAACGCCCCTTCCCTCCAAAAATATACAGACAGCCTCCATCACTCCCTCAGGGAACGCGGGTACCCGAAAAACTACTCCACAACAAAATCCTCCCACCCACCGCCAAATTCACCCCCCGTGCCAAGTCTGACTCCCCAAAAACCCTTAATCTCTTCACAGCATATATTCCCGGCACCCTTAGAATCAATAAGATCCTCAAAGACTTGTTCCCTATTATAAACAACAACGCATCCACTTCTCTTCTTCTGCCCCTCAGTCTGCTCCAAACGCCCGCCTAACTTACGTGATATTTTCAAATCCACTAGGCCCTCCCTTCAACCACCAACCACCCGCTCTCCTTTGTCATCGCCTTGCCGCCGTTCAAGATGTAAATGCTGCCCGCTCCTCCGCCCCACACGTCCCATCAATCGGTCTTCTACTACGGCGACCTGAACCTCCATCAACACCATCTCTCCTGTAATTTTTGTCCATCTTTTTACATTGGTGAGACCACCACCCCACTCTCATTCCACCAAGTCTCCCCCCTTACTCGATCCCATTCCGAAGCACACCGCTTCCCACGGTCACCCTTTCGACCACTGCTTTTCCCTTAATATCACTGAAGTCCTCCCTGAATCTGCCGGAAGCATAGTGGTGAGAACCAGAGAATCTGCCCATCTTCAAAGGCCTGGGAGTATCCAGGCCTCAACCAGCAACACTGAGAGTCCCTATTCTCCTTTTCAGCCACCTTTTCTTCCCCCCACCCTTTGCACCCCCTCACTCTCCGCGGAGAACGTCACTCTCTCCGGATCGAGAATGGCGCCGTGAGCGTCGAAACGTCTCCAAGATAACTTTGTGTCTTCTTTTTTCATGTATCTATGTTTAGAGTTCAGTCTCTTTTATTGCGTGAATTTTTGTGTATCCACCTAGTGCGTCCCATCTGCGTGATGATTCAACACTTCCATTCCCCACCACGAAGGCCTAGATTCTCTCCACTATTTCCTCTCACAACGGCCAACACCCCACCCTCCATCCACAACACTCACCTAGCAGAACTCGTCCTAACCAAAAATGCCTCCTGAAAAATTCATTTTGGTAGAAAGAGCGTATGAAAAGCCAGGTTTGAATTTTTGAATTGGCTGGATGGCGAAATATATACTCGCAAGAAAGGCGCACTATGCAATCGTAATAAATACAAAACAGACAGATGACGAAAACATAGAAACACGAATAGGAGACACAACAGTTTGGACGTTTCCGCGGACATGACGCCTTTTTCAACAGAAGAGAGTTGACTGCCGTTGGCCGCTGGCTGAATCCTTGTCGTGAGTGAAAGATTGCGGTGGGGGGGGGGGGGGAATGGATACAGGAGTGGGGTGGGAGACAGTGCAGAGGTAAGGAAATGGTGGCCTCTAGTGAAAAAGATTCAAACCTGGCTTATCATACACTCTTTCTACCCAGATACGGGCCGACTCACGAGATCTCTTCTCAATACTTGTGGCATTTTCAGAAAGATTTTTACTACTACGGTAAAGGAAAAGCAAGTGCCGAAAGTCTGATTGTGGTGGACTGTATGTTTAGGGATAGGTTCATGGAATGGAGGAATTTTGGTGGAATGCCGATGGTTTTCATCCTGATAGCTAAAGTGGTGTAGTGCATTCTCTAATGTAGAAGGAGGGGCAGAAATTGCAGGAGAGGCGGTAAACTACGTTGGTGGAAGTGCAAGAGGGTGTAGAGGAGGATTTGTTGAGGACCGATGAGGAGGCTGAGCGGAGTAGAAAGCAGCATTTGCATCTCGGGCGTTTGCAAGGTGAAGAGGAAGGAAAGGGAGCATGTAGAAGAGTGGGTCGGGTGGATCTAAGAATATTGCTAACAAGATAAGATACAAGATAAGGGTGAGATAGGGTGTTTTTTGCATGTTACGGAAGGACAGACGGGAAGGAGACGTGATGTAGTTTGGTTGTTGTTAATGATGGGGTGATCAGGATACTTTTTATTTTGTGTGAGCCGGGAAAAATGGGTGGTGAAATTCAATCGGCCGGGAGGGTTATTTTTGATGCGGGGTGCGTAATTGGCGGTAGGGGATGGAATTTTCTTTCTGAGGAGAGGATCTGGTTACCCACGTTTCTGGAGGGCATTATGGAGGTTATATATGGCTTGGTGTAGGGAGGGGGGGGGGAATTGTTGCAAAGACGGTGAGCATGGACGGAGAGAGAGTAATATCGGAGTATGAGAGTATGGGATGGATTGCTTGGTGTGTGGCGGATGACAACTAGTGTAATGCAGATATTGTTCGTGATTGGTAGGCTTTTTATGGATGGAGGTGATGAATTTGTTGTTTTAAAGGAGAATTTTGATATCCAGGAAGGTGGCGGAGGAATCAGAGATGGAGGAAACTGAGGCTTAAGAGCTGAGGGAAGAGATAAAAGAGGTGAGAGTATCACGTCCGTGGGGCCACAGGAAGAAAATGTCATCAATATATCGGGCCCACAGGAGAGGTTTGAGAACTTGGGAGTTTAAAAATGAGGTTGCTAGATGACCCATATGCGTAAGAGGGTGCCATGCGGGTCCCCATAGGGACCCCTTGGATCTATAGATACGTGTTATTGTTGAATGAGAAGGCATTTTTGGTTAGGACGAGTTCTGCTAGGTCAGTGTTGAAACTGGTGGATGGAGAGTGGGGTGTTGGACGTTGTGAGAGGAAATAGTGGAGAGATTCTAGGCCTTCGTGGTGGGGAATGGAAGTGTAGAGTGATACCACATCTATCGTAGCCATGAGAATATTGGTGTCTCTGGGAATGGGGGTGGAATTAAGGATGTCAAGAAAGTGGTAGGAGTCTTTGATGAAGGAGGGGAGGGAAGTAGAAGGTAGTGATCGAGTAGAGCAGAGATTCTTTCTGTGGGAGCATTGTGGCTGGATACGATGGGGCGACCAGAGTTGTTTGGTTTGTGTATCTTAGGAAGCAAGTAGAAGTGAGGAGTTTTGAAGTAGGTGGGAGATAGAAGACTGATGTCTGAGGTGGTGAGACCCTCAGCGGGGGCGAACTCTTTGAGGAAGGTGAGAATATCATTTTGGATTTGGGGTCATGCGCGAGGGGAGAATAGAAAGTAGTGTCGCTTAGTAGCCTTAAACCTTCGGATACATAGGCTTGTTCGTCAAGAACGACTAAGGTAGAACCTTTGCCCGCTGAAGTAGAGCTTGGAGTGAATAGGGTGGTAACTATTGTAGTGGAGGTATTGTTGGTGATTGGTGTGGACAGATGTTGGAGCCGAATGTCTAGAAGCACTAGGTTCTTCCCTATTACCGCTTTTAAAAATAGGTATATTATTACCTACTTTCCAATCCTTGGGTACTGTGCGGTTCCTTAATTTTTTTAATTGAATATATTATTATAATTATTATAATAATAATTTTTATTCCAGATTAGATAAATACAATTATTAATTATACAGTGATTTGTCTGGAATATAGGTGCCGCCCCATTGGACAGTATCTCCCTTTTGGGGTCATATTAGAATGATTATTTCTAGATATGGGGCTATTTCAGAAGCTATTGTTTTATATACTCTGGAAGGAATTTGATCGGGACCTGGTGATTTGTTTTTACTAATGTGTTTTAACTGGTGCCCTATTCCACGACATAAAATTGTTATTTCGGGAATTTGTTCACGGAAAGTGTTCGGCGGTGGTTCGACTCTGTTGTGTGACGATGAGTTGAATACGCTTTGGGAAAAGGTGTATAAAAAATTGGCTTTTACCAAACTGTTCGAGTCTCTCCTTAATCACTTTTTAGAAGAATTCCTTAATCACTTTTAAGTGGACTGTGGACCTATTTCCCTGAAACTCTCTCACATATGACCAAAACGCTTTAGGATTACTATCTAAATAATCTCGTAGCATCCTGCTCTTGAAATGTGATAACGCTGAAATCTTGCGAGGCACAATTAGTTTTATTCGTACATAGACACATTTCGGCTTCCGTATTAAAAAGTTTGAGAAAATATTGCGTTAAGTGTATCCTTAATACACGGGAAACAAATGCCATGCACATTCCGCATTGGAGAGAATGCAGGACTTACAGGATTGGCTTAGAATTGACGCCCGGGTTTTTATATTATTTTGAAAAGCACCTAGGGGTCCACGGTTCAACGTCCCATCCGACGGTCGGAGGACTGCACATGAAGCGCTCTCCACTCAAGTAGGTGCGGGTTTAAATGTATTCTGTAATCTACATAATACATAATACCCTGCAAGCCACCATAAAGGTGTGTGGCAGGGGGGTGAACTCTCACCAAACAAGCACTACATATCATGCATAAAATTTGTAATTAAAAATTAAAATAGCACAGCATACACACAAAAACATGCCGTTAGTTGGGTTAGCTTTAAGTCCTTATACCAACATGCAGCTACCAATGTTATCCGTTGCTACACTCGCACTGGATATATTTACCGTTATTCATATCCCTAATAGTACGAGGAAAAAAGGACATTTTGAATCTGTCAGTTCGGCAATCAATATCTCTAATTTTGTGATCATGGTCCAGTCTACCACAGTAAGTTGCGGTTCGCAAAATATTTTTAACGTCATCACTGAAAATATTATCTTGGGATTTATTTAGGAGATTAAGTCTAAATTTCAACCTGCGATCTGACAATGATTTCCAATTTAATTCATTTAATACACTGGTTACGCTAATAAGGTCATCTTACCGGCCCTTTACAAATCTTACCGATCTACGCTGCACACGTTCAATTTCATCATTTAGGCCGATTTCGTAGGGATCCCATACACTGGCAGCATATTCCAAATGAGGCCTTACAAGGGAAACATCGATGGGGTCTGAACCGCGGGCCTCGGGATGGGATGCTGTTGCAGGGTCCCTTGGCTAGGGGCCGGAGAGAGGGGTGAGCCGGAAGTGCATGGGGAATAGTGTCTCGCTCGCCCCTCCCTTCACTCGCCGAGCACCAGATTCACGCTCAGCGTGCTCTTCCGATTGCAATCAGTGACTGCCCGAGGAAAGCGATGATAAGCGTAAAGCGAGCGACCACATTCCTACTCCGGGATTTCACCACGATGGATTAGTGTTATGTTAGTAAGTAGCTTTGAAGATACGCACTTACATTGTTAAGAGATTGTCATGGTATCACTACACGAGCTATATGTATCTTTAAGTAAAGCATAATGTATTATTATCTGATGGTGGCCTTAAACAGGCTCTCCTTCAAGGCAACCTAAATTAATTACTCAACATTTGCTATTGAAATGTAATTTGTGTATGGAGCAATAAACTTCTTCTTCTCTTCTTATTATTATTCCATGAATACCAAGAGCTCGTCAGTGTTACCACAAGCGAGGCTCCAAAATTCGCTCCCTCTCTCTCCTTACGCGAAAGAAATGGTTTTCCGGCATTTCGCACGCCCTCGCGAAATGTATTTCCGGGCGGAAGGCAGTTTCCCTCGGCAGAAATCAATATGGCGCGGAGCAGCAGACCCCGCGTGTGTCAAGAGTGATGTTCCCTCGTGGCTCGAGAGAGAGGAAAGGCCACCGTCTTTGCTTCGTTGTGATTGGATGGAGGGGAAGTCCTCGGCACGCCCACCTTTTGGAAGGAGTTAAAGACGTCAGATACTCGACAATTATAACTGGAGAACTAATTGACGGATCGAAGAACGGAAATACACGGGTCTTTTTACTTCAAAAACTCTATCAGATACGACAGTATAACGTCCTTGGAGGTTCTTCGCACTTTATGGGCTATGAAAATAATAGCAGCGAAGTTCATGACACCATAACGCATCAACATACTAGCTGCGACGCTGTATTATACATATATTGCCGGCGGGCGGAATCGGACTTCGAATCGCGATCCAAAAATCGATTTTATTTTCGGCATCGCAGACAGTCGCGAAAGTCTTCATCGGATTCTAACTTGGTTAACTTTTTATAGTCTCGTGACATTAGTAGCTTTATGAAGGTCGATGTATATTTCCAGCTATTTCCTTATTTCAACTATTAAAGAAAAATAAATGACAAAAGTTAAGGTTCGTCAAATCGTTATATATCTACGTCAAATATTACAATCACATAATAAAATTTACACATAATGGGAGGCTAAGAATTGTTTATATACTGCTATCATGTTTCATCCGAAAGATTCCTCTTCAAAGGTGTGGCACCAGCACGATTTAGCGGATTTTCATGGAAACTAGAAGGAGGCGGGTTTTGTCGCGAAAATTGACTCCATGTGAATTGTTAACGCGTGATAACAAGAACAAATGGACGTGTACCCATCAATGAAGACCCACCATGCAAAGTTTCTAATTCCGGGCGGTAAAAAATCGACTGTCGGCGTTCCATGCGCCTCCGTTTCCCACATCCATCAAGCGCGCTTCCTTCGAACGGACCAATCAGGGAGGGCGGTTAAACCATTCGCTCAATCCCGAAGCATTCCGCCCGACGAAACAGTTGAGCGGCGATAGGCGCGGGAACGCAGTCGGTGGTGGGGATCATTGGAGGAAGCAGGCGTTTTGAGAGGGCGGATGTGAGTGGGGATTTGGAAGAAGCCGTGCCCCGAAAAGATGATATCAAGCGATGGCGAATTACGATTGTCAGAGCTGCATTGCTTTTTCTTCCTCACTTTTGGAACGTGAAATTGGAACCTTTCGGGGGAGGAGGCGCACAAACGGGTTGTGCACTTGTTTCATTCACGCTCTCTCGAGAGTTTAGGCCTTCGAAGAAACAATGGCAATCGTCTGCATAGAAAGCAATACATCGGTCTGAAGAATTTTTTGAAATGGTTAAAATGGATATTGTGCTGAAAAGCCCCGCCCCCATATTGATGGCCCATATGTGACAGCACACGTCTGTTTACTTGCCTTATTGCGGGAGAATCGGCGTGATGCTTGTTTCTTCTTGGCGTGAAAAAGTTCCGCAAAGTAAAGCCTTAAGCACTCTGTGATATTTTTTCCAGGTTAAAGTTTTGTTTGAAAAGCGCAAGCACTTATCCTTTTATTTTATACCATGGTATTTTACCACAGTTCAAAGTTTGAGGCTTTACTTTGTGGAACCACTCAATTAGAAATGAAAATCCACTTTGTACGTTCCACACAAAGAATCTTTGATTTTCTGTGGAACGTACAAAGTGGATTTTCATTTCCAATGGTATTTTAACGTGGATATGACGTTCCGTACCCGGATGCAAGACGAACAAGTAGTAGGAGATGGTAGCGAATATATAAGGTTGGCCGTCAGTTGGTGACTCCATTGATAAAGCCATATTTCGGTTACTTTTTGAGCGGGACTCGTGCTCAAGGAATAATGTGCGGAAGCTGGATGCAAGCAGAAGCCGACAGTAAAGCGATTACCCTGACATTGTTGGACTTTCATCAGAATTCAAGGAGGTGAGTTTCTGCGGGGAAATGAGAAACATCTACGAGGAACATCTAATGAAATGTGAAACATCTACATCGTCTCGTATTGACAAGAATTGCGATGTGATGTAGTGAGCGCCTTACATTTCTTTTCTCTATGTTTTACTTAAGTGACGAATAGTCTTCGTTTCCTTGCCGGATTGAAATTTATGCCGGCGACGGGAGTCGTATTGACCTTGAAATATCTCGTGTGACGTGTTAACTTCGCAAAGAAAGAATTAAGAACTACGATCTGCAGCAACCCCATTACATTTGTCACAGCGAAGAGGACGGAAAAAAATCGCTCCCGGAGTAAAAATATAAGGAGGTTTGCGCACGGCGAAGAAAAATATGTTCCGCGGTAAGCAAAGCCTTTCTTTGACGGAACGAGCATCAGAATGGTTCCACTGTCTGTGTGAATGTGAGGCGAGAGACTTCAGGTCTCTGGATCAAACTTTGGCTCCCCACCTCTTGCCTCGTCGTGTTCATGGCGCTTCAGATGGCAGGGGCAAGAAGTAATTCGCTTTGCAGATGTGCCTTTTGCCATGCCGCCTTCCTCAATACCGCCAACCTAAAGTGGACTCATGCGGCCCATTACAAAAGGTAATCGATTGCACACTTTCTGTTAAATCCTCCTCGACAGCCTACATTCTGTTGATTGCACCTTCTCACCCTACAAATTAAGCGATAGGAGACAGATTGCGCTGACATAATGCGCCAAGAAGAGACCACGGTGGTGCTGGCGGTCAGGCAGATCCTGCAAGCAGTAGGAGGGAGTATGCCAGACAATCAATGACAGGAAGAATTGCCCGAGGAGAGGGGTCTCCTGGGCTGGGAATCAAACCAAGGACCTTCGGCTACCCGGGCCAAAGTGTAGACAACCACCATACACAGCATTCCGGTCGCAAAGGCAAATTTTGGGAGGATCTTGAAGGAACTAGGTCTCATTCGTCTTTAATTAAGGTGAATCAAAAGATGGCAGACCTAAGGCGGCCTTCGAGGCAATTGTGCTCGATATTCTCGGCACTCTTGCTTGCAGAGCATTACGGCAGCTCAAAATATTACGCAGATTGGATCCTTCTGGTTGAGCGGACGCTGCGACCGAAATGAGAGTTTTCCGGTGCCACGGCGCCGCCGGTGTTTTCGACGGCGCACAGTGGGGCCAAATCGCATTTTGCCGGACAAAAGTCCAAAACTGCTTTTTATGAGATGACGTCTTGAAATTTGGCACATATGCACACAAATGATTGCTGATTATGGAATGGTAAGTCATTTTTCATAGGTATTACCCGTTACTTAGATACAGAGGCTCAAACACGACCAAATTTCGAAAAAAGCGCCCGCTCTCATTTTTCTTCGAAAATCTTAAAAGTTGAGTAGATATAGGAGTAATTAAAGGATTTCTATGAAATAAAAAACATTACCAATTGTGAACAGGGTACTTTTCCTATACTATGCATAAGTTTCAGACATTTTTGCCTATATTTGAGTGCTATTACGTCACAAAATGGCGGACCCTTTTTTTAGACAAAATTTTACATAAAATAGACAATATAATCCTTATTCGGAAAATGGTCTCTGGGATACTTCATCAGAGTATAAATTGAAGATATTTCTAGGTTATTCCGTAAAAATATTTGAAAAAAGTTTGCGACGCCGAGAATAAACTCGATATTTCGATCGCGCGTCGCGGCCATACCGAGACTCCGTTGGATTGTTCATGTTGTGTGGATAATAACTTCTCGAATATAACTTTTTCAGGCTTTGCATGCTGTCACTGATTTCTAAAGATTCTATACTGAAGATTTTTCGAGGATATTGGTTCTAGAGAATGGATCAGTTAGTAGTGTCCATATGTTCTTCAGTGCACTCCATTCAGTTCACTCGTAACTGAGGTAAATTTGTTATTTGAATAATTTTCGGAATCATTTTCAATCACAACCACTCGTAGTAGGGCAAGGAGAGTGCTTTCAAATGGAGGAAAAGTCCAGATGTGCTGACGGAGATGTCACCTGAGGAGGTTTTGTCCTTACTGATCACTAGGGGGCTGACTTATAGTCAGTATCATACACTTAAAAGCTCCGTTCTTAGTCACGGACACGAGTTGTATCCCCGATGCGGATTACCCCGATGGAATAAGTATAACCGAAAACATGTGCGAAGTGAATCTTCAATATTTATTCAATCACACGGTCTCACGGGTACTGTAGTGCGTATCTACAGCGCAAACCTCCAGCGATGAAGTTGATTGCACTTAATATTCAAACACGGATTTGATGGAAGTTCGGGCCACGCCCAATATAAACAACTGTGGGAAAGAGCAGATTCGTTAGATGAATTTTTATTCATGAGATCCCTAGTGTTTCTTACTTTGGTAAATGATTCTTCAGGTAAGAGATTCAAGCGTATCTATTTTATCTTTGGCTAATCCGCATATACTGTAGAACAAACGGGCAATACATATTAATGCTTTCCCTGTTTTAGCTCTGATTATCTGGGCAAATCCGTGGCCGTCTCCATCAGATTTTGCCGGCCCATTCGTCTTCAGTGGCTCATAGAGACGAAGGAAATTGCCAAGACAGAAAATAATTATTTGAAAAGGCAGATTGACGATTTATAAAATTGGATTTCGGGATGTTTTATCATTTCCTATATGCCGACCACGGTCCATAAAGTACTCATACATGGCGCGGATTTTTCGAAAGGGGCAATTCTTCCCTTAGGCCAGCTATCCGAAGAGGCAATGGAGGCCCGCAATAAGGACGCCATGACATTTCGAGAAAGATTCACGCGGAAACACTCCAGGACGGCCAGCATTGAGAACCTATTCAAAAGACTTGATCACGTTTGATCCGTTGCTTTCCTCCACCATATCATTGACTTCGAAGACTGATAGGAGGCTTCCGAAGGAATTACGAGAACTATTACTAATAGAAGACAAAGAAGAAGAATAGAATCAAACTGAGATGATGGTTACGACTCGTCCGAGGACTAAGAATTTTTCTTGAAACGAACAATCCGCAAAGAAAGTTTGGCCAAAGGTGTTGTTGTGACGAATTCGTGGGAATGGGTGAGTGGTTAAGGAAAGGATTGTGAAAAGGCGATCGCATTGTCAGGAGCCCGCTACCAACCACCCTTTCCTTAACCGCTCCCTTACCCACCCTTGCTAATCCCTCATTTGAATACCGCCGACCTAACTTCCTCTGCCGACCCTCCACCCTCCTTTCATTTTCTCCGGGTATTCCCTTCTTGCGTTTTTCCCTTCATTGGCGCAAACAGACCTCTTCTCACCCTTATCTCTCTCTCAAGGAGCGTATCGGTACACGTACGAACAACCCATCTCCTCTGTTTCTTCGCCTTCTTAACCATTCCCAAATATAAATATGGTGTATGCTTTCAGAAATTTGTCAACTACCTGAAGAGGACTCGGTGAGTTAAAACTAAGGATGCTCTGAGGGTGAAAATCATTTGGGATAATGATATTTATGTTCTTTTCAGTATCTTACAAGTAATGGCATTTAATTTATATTATTGAATTGATTTTATCGGTACTGAGAATATCAAAATAAATTGAAGTCATTCTCGTTTATTGCCATCCTCTTTCCAAATTACTTTCTCTTTTTAAAACATAAGTAAGGGATGGCGCAGCAAATTCTATGCAAAACAACATCAGTTTCCAGTTTTGTTTATTATATTATTGACTAATATAATTGTTTTTCATCTATATTACTTTACTTTTCGTCGAGAGCATGGCAATTTGACATTATCACATTATGTGATCAGCATTGCGAAATAAAAATGCAAAACCACTGTAATCTCAAGTTTAAATGAATCCATCCCTCAAACCTAATGATCCAGTATGTCACGCAATATAAACAGATGATAATGCGCACAACAGAGTTTTTTGTAAACACTCCTGAAATCATGCTGATTTTAAACAGAATTTTGAATTTCATTGTATGAAGCTATAAAGAATAATATTGTGAAAATTAGGGATGGGTCGGTTCCACTATTTTTCGGTTCCGGTTCGGTTCTTAACTTCGGTTCTCGGTTCCGATTCTTAATTTACCACTTACTTTGCATTGCTCAATGGTAAGATAAGATAATAAATAATCATTTTCAGAGACATACTGCTTGAAAAAGAATGCTTCATAATATTTTTGTGTTTATGTAATTTTTTTCCATTTTTACCCTTTATGTGAAAATATTTATAGAACTCAAGCACTTTTGGTTTTATTCCCGTTACCCATCCATGGATGGAGGCGGTCGCCCGCCCACGAGACGACGGGTGACCGCTTCTTCTCGGCCATTTCTCCGTTAAGGCCACATTCGTGACACTTCGGAAAAGTCCGAAAAAAAGAAAAAAAGTCTTCGGGTTGTGCCTCTCTCTTTATCTCTCGCACACAGGCAGGCGACCCTCGCCCGTATTTTGCGACCGTGTGCACGCCTCTACTAGTTACTGAAGTATTCCGTCTCTTAGGAGACACGATTGGACTCTTCCCTCGAAAATTTATTTTATGCCTCTTTTCCGCATGCTTTTTCAGGTTAGGAGTGGATTTACATGCACCCCTGGAAATCAGGGAATGACAAATATTACGCTTTCCGAAATTTTCATTTGCTGCATCAACCGTGAAGTATTTCCACACTTCGGAAGACATTGCGAAGGATTCAACCGCGTGAGTAAATTAAGGCGTAATTTCACCAGCTATCGATATTTTTAAAATATCGATAGGTATGATATAATATCGATAGGCATGCCGTATTTCGATAGCACTTCATTTATCGACATGCGACTTAGGAAGCATTCATCTGGGCCTGATATCTGGGATCTGGGCACATACGAAGTGCTAACAGTGCTGATTCGTATGCCATGGCTCTTGATGGTAACTTGGCACTACCTTGCGCGATTGATTTTTTCACAATTGGCTTACATCTCAGTTAGACCATCTGTGTGACATGCGTTGACATAAATTTACGTGATTTTCGTGATTTTAATAAAACAAACTTTTACAAAATACCACAAAAAACGTTTTAAACAAACTTACGACTCGGGTTTCGTCCGAATAATCGTCATCATCAGGTAAAAAATACGTGGTGCGAACTCTCTTTATATACCAGCCAACAACCAGAGGGGGGGGGGGTTGGGATAGGAGGAGAGGGAGGGAAAGGGGGGGGTGGTGAATTAGGGAGGACTATGGGTAGAACTGCCTGGCGAGTTGAAATCCGATGTGAGGGGGTCTAAGGATAAGGAAAGGGAAGCAACTGCCTTCAGGATCGGGGAGGAGGCGGGAAACAAATACTCATTGATGAGTGTTGCCCCAGGGTCACCCATTTTCTTTAAAATTTCCAATTGCTCTCTAGAATTGAGCTCTCGTCTCCAATGGCACATACATAATATATTAACATTAAAATCACTCTGGTGGTCATTATGAATTAAATGTTTAGCAAAATTACTTTTCTTGTCACATTTAGCATTGAAAGCTTTAAAATGTTCCTTGGTCCGCGTGTTAAAATTCCTGGATGTCTGTCCGACGTAAACCCCATAACAGTCACTACACGAATACACACCACTTTTGGTCATGGGATCTAATGTGTCCTTGCATTTAACTAAAATGTTTTTAAGTGTCACAAGCGGTGTTAAAGCCACACGGAAATTTTCTTTTGGGAGTCTCTTAGAAATTTTGTGAGAGAGCTGTCCTAAAAATGTGATTGGACCCATTTCTTATCACTGCTCGGAACATGTTCAGAGGTGTAAATTAGATCGATGTAAAAGTTTGTTTTATTAAAATTTAAATGTAAAAGTTGGATGTAAAAGTAATGCAATGTAAAAAGGGATTTAAAAGTTTGTTTTATTAAAATCATTGACTATGGAATACCACCAAGTGACCGAAGATAGACTTAAATATGAGCTTAACAGTCACGAACTTCAAACATTTTTTTTTACCCCTAAAAATCGTCATTGCCGTGATTATATTTAATGGCGATACGTTTGTTATGTATGATACGCGTAAGATAAACCGAGTGTGTACTTTCAACCACGGTTTTGTCATTCAACATATTTCTCATAACCTTAAATATTTAAATTCGTATGTTACTGCAAATACTTAGTTACACTCTCCCATTGGAAGACAATACCAATATCAGCTTTTATATCCCACACGTTCATTTTTATTCACGTTTCATGGCACAAAAATGTTTAAAGTTAAACGTGACCAGTTAACCCAACGTTTTTGTAATGATTGCCCATTTATAGTCAAGTAATCAAGAAAGCAGAATGGTCAACGGCAAACGGTTGATAGTTACTTGGCTGAACACGACCCTTGCATCAAGGGAAGAAAAAACTTGATAAAACAATTTAGTTGTAATTGACCGCATATTGCGGGTGCCTTTCATTTCCGGCTATCTTTGCGCTGTCAATCTATCAAATAGTCGATTGCGGTCTGCTATTTACTGCGTGGCGAAGTGGACAGCGTTCTCTTGCATGAGCAAAGTTAATGCTATTGTACAAATGACGAATAATTTGCTGACTTAACGAAAGCAATGTCAAAAGCATGAATGAAATCTTCTAAAACCTATACACTTTATTATTATATAAATTTACGAAAATGATTTGAGGGCTCGCACCTCCAAAGGAGGTGGACGTAACACATACATATCAATCAGTATATCCTTATTACGGTGGTATTTCATCACTTACTAGAATTGGATGTAATAAAATAAATCATATGGTCTTTTAACGACTGAATTAGAATAATTCACGGCAACTTTGAAACATCTAAGTACACTATTTCACCAGGTTTAAATGTTAAGCCTCCGCTTTCAGAGTGTGAGCAGGTTTCAAACTGGTTTTCGCACCAATTATTTCGGTACCGATTCTTTTTGGCCTCGGTTCCGGTTCTAAGCTCAAGAACCGGTGGAACCGAGAACCGAAGAACCGAACCGACCCATCCCTAGTGAAAATGATTCTCTTTAGGTAATCCTTAAAATTAAATATCAATTTTCATATATTGTCAGTTCCAAGTTACTTATAGGAGAGTATCCACTAATATTATTTCTGACGCATCAAAGAGTCAGATAACAAAGAGCAACAACAAGTTGTAATTTGCCAAGCAGGCATGTATTTTTTAAGACTGCACATTGTCATAAAACGTTCCGTTTTGCGCCACCCTCCTCGGGTAGTAAAGGCGTAGGAATGTAGTTCGGGGTGGAGGAGGAGAGGTTAAAGGGAAAAAAGGGAATCCCAAATGTTGCCTTTTTATGGAGAACAGGCATGGTTCCTCGATAACCGGCATTCTTGCTCAAGAGCTGAAAGACGTTCATAATTTTCAGCATGATTCCGAAAATTATCCAAACAAAAAAATTACCGCAGTTACGAGTGCACTAATCCGTTCTCTAGAACCAATATCCTCGAAAAATCTTCAGTATAGAATCTTTAGAAATCAGTGACAGCATGCAAAGCCTGAAAAAGTTATATTCGAGAAGTTATTATCCACACAACATGAACAATCCAACGGAGTCTCGGTATTTCCAGGTCCCGCTGCGCGGAGCCGGGCCGCGACGCGCGATCGAAATATCGAGTTTATTCTCGGCGTCGCAAACTTTTTTCAAATATTTTTACGGAATAACCTAGAAATATCTTCAATTTATACTCTGATGAAGTATCCCAGAGACCATTTTCCGAATAAGGATTATATTGTCTATTTTATGTAAAATTTTGTCTAAAAAAAGGGTCCGCCATTTTGTGACGTAATAGCACTCAAATATAGGCAAAAATGTCTGAAACTTATGCATAGTATAGGAAAAGTACCCTGTTCACAATTGGTAATGTTTTTTATTTCATAGAAATCCTTTAATTACTCCTATATCTGCTCAACTTTTAAGATTTTCGAAGAAAAATGAGAGCGGGCGCTTTTTTCGAAATTTGGTCGTGTTTGAGCCTCTGTATCTAAGTAACGGGTAATACCTATGAAAAATGACTTACCATTCCATAATCAGCAATCATTTGTGTGCATATGTGCCAAATTTCAAGACGTCATCTCATAAAAAGCAGTTTTGGACTTTTGTCCGGCAAAATGCGATTTGGCCCCACTGTGCGGCGTCGGCGCCCTCTATAGGGCCCTTGGCGTTTTCTGTTTGAGGGACAAAAGTTGAATGGAGGACTTCGATAGGAGGGGGGATTTTATTTCTGGGGGATTTTCGATCGAGGAAGAGATGTTCCGTTAGGGAGTGGTTGGAATGCGAGAGCTGTATTTTTTTTTTGAGACGTTGTTTCGTTAGGGGTTGGAGTGTAATATTGAATATGATTAGTACCTAGTTAAGAGTCAGGAAATGGAAGTGAACCTTATGCCTTTAATCTGGGAAAGGAGGTTGAAGTTGCGCCTGAAGCCATGACGAGGAGGGTTATGATTACGTACGTATCGGCTACGGTGAGGGAATGTTGCCAAATGTGTTGCGGCTCCTTGGGCTGAAGTTTCGGAGACCACTGGGAATTGCACGGAGTTGACGGTTGGCAGCTAGTTGGGTTGTTTAGTTGTCGCATTTTAATGCTCGGGTTTGTCTTCGGAGAGTGCGGATTTGGTTTGCCAGGAGAAAGGGCCAAAGGGTATAATATTAGGTGGATTTGTTCCGTTGTCTACAATTCATGAGGTCCTTTTCTAGTATTTCTTGTGATTTCGGGACTTGTTGTGGATGCTAGAGCCGTACTCGAACCATAAATTGTCTGATAACCCTATTCTAGCAGACTCGGCATTTTCGTCGATCATAAGGTTTCGTTATGCTCCAGACCCGGGAGGCATAACGTTTTGGAGATGAATATTGTTAATGGGGATTTGCAATTCTTCATTTAAAACAGTTTTACTATTGAGATGTAGTTAGTAGACGAAGGGAAAATTTAGTTTTAGCCTTTTTTCTGGTTGGTTGCTCGCGTGTACTCGGAGAAAGTCAATCCTTCGTTCGGAGTCACGCCCCAGAACATACCTTCAGTCACTTGTGGGATGAATTTGTTTTACAGTGACAGTGGGTTGATGATGTTTCTGCATAACTAATTAAAAATGGAGGAGAGAAGTCACAAAGTAATCTTTACAAAACCATCTGCGACATGCAGTCAACAGGAGAAATACCAATGGAATTCAAGAAAAACATCATCATTCCTATTCCAATAAAGAGGAGAGCGGAGGAATGCAAAAAATTTTGGACTCAAATCCTGACGACACATGCATCGAATATATTGACAAGGATCATCTACAGAAGACTAGAACGAAAGCAGAGAAATTCCTGGATGAAGATCAATTCGGATTCTGGAAAAGTAAGGGTACAAGAGAAGCAATATTGGCCCTTAGGCTTCTAATAGAGAAGAGAATGGAGAAGAACAAGCCGATATTCATTGCAGTTGTGGATTTAGAGAAGTCTTTTGGCAACGTGGATTGGGATTCGATGCTTGGAATTCTAAAGGGAATTGGAGTGTTCTTCAATCACCGAAGAATTATCCACAGTCTTTACGGAAACCAAGTAGCTGTGATTAAATCTGGATCCACCTGCCAAGAGGTAAGAATAAGGAAATGGGTGAGACAAAGCTGTGCACTGTCTCCCGTACTTTTTGATGCTTACATCGAGAGAGCCATAAATGAAATCAATGAGAAGTCTTCTGGAGTGACTATCCACGGAGAAAGAATAAGCATGCTGCGATTTGGTGATGACATAGCTCTCATAGAAGAGACAGAGACGGAGCTTAATAAGATGCTAACAACCACGGAAAGGACAATGGCCAGATATCAGCTGAATATAAATACAAAGAAGACTAAGATATTGGTGTGCAGAAAGAAAGATGAGGCCAAAACCAATGTCAAACTAGGAAAACAAAAACTTGAAGAGGTGAAGGAGTTCTGTTACCTGGGAAGCCGAGTAACCAACGATGGACGAAGCAAGAAATAAATAGTCAGAAGAAAGCCCAGGCAAAGAGGGCATTCTACCAAAAGAAGAACCTGCTTACATCTGGAAATACAAGCGCAGAAGTAAGGAAACAATTCATGAAAATGTATATCTGGAGCAAGTTTCTTTAAGGCAGTGAGGCATGGACGATGAGAGCAGCGGAGAAGAAAAGGGTGGAAGCATTCGAAATATGGTGCTACAGAAGAATGATGAAAATTAAATGGATCGACCGAGTAAGTAACGAGGAAGTCCTAAGAAGAGTAGGAGAAAAGAGAAGTCTGCTGAAAACTCTAAAAAGAAGAAGGGACAACTTAATCGGCCATATCTTGAGACATGATAGCCTGATGAAGACAATCGTCGAGGGAAAAGTGAACGGGAAGATTGGAAAAGGCCTCGTATGAGATACATGGAATAGGTTGTGAGGGATGTAAAAGAGAGGAGCAACGTTAATATGAAGAGGTTGGCCGAAAGAAGAATAGAGTGGAGGGCAGCGTCAAACCAATCCTAGGATCTTTGACCAATGATTGTGAGTGACAGTGGGAAGGTGTCACGTTTCGATGGCTTGAGGGTAAAGCAAAGCTTGGAGAATTTTGAAGGATTCATATGAAGTAGACAGTCTTGTTTGAGGTGGATGGTGCGTCGGTGCTCCCGTCGGGCCACATGCTGCAATGGGCATTACGCTTGGGCAGTGCTCGCTTTGTGGAGTGGTGACTACACCGTCTATATGTAGGTTAAACAGAGTAGGGCTTCGGGCCGCTCCTTGTGGGACGCCTTTGTGTTTAGTATAGGAATCCGAATGAAATGTTTCATTGGGAAAGTACACCTGCGGAGGGAGGGTTGAACCATGGACACTAAGTTATCACCGGTTGCCTGGTGACTGAATACATTTATAATCAACTCCTTCCGGTGGAGCATCGAATTACGATTTTATCGACCTATCTGCCCCGGCCTGGGTTGCGATTGGTGACGAGGAGTGGTCGAGTCATTCAGGGGCTCGTTGGGAAACATGCACCAACTCCTTTTATAACTCTTTGAATGTCAAGTTTATTAGCTACAAGTCCTGAGCAGTCGCCGGAAAGCGGAAGGTCCGTGGTTCAATTCCCGGCTAAGGCGAATTTTTTTCAGTTGAAACCTGCCTTCTTTCCCCACCATTGTGTGTGTTCGTTCACTTATGTGTATCTATCCTTTTCCAATTACTATACTTAGAATGTCTGAATACACTTGTTGGCGAATTTTCATGTTTGTATGTGTGAATATAGGCCTTCTCGGCCAGTTTTATTCAGAGGATAGATTATCCTCTGAAGACGGCGGTTGCGCCGCCGACAATTAAAAATATCTCCGTGACTTTTCTTAGTATTGTCTATTTCTTGTGTCATCACGCCTGTGATAAACTTATATTGAACTATTATTCACATATGAGAAAGACAGCAACGCTGCTCCCGTAAAGCTCCCGTTTATTATTCGTGTGTGAGTGTCCCTTTTTCTGTGCTTTCTATATTTTTACGTCGTCGCAACTAGTGGCTGTTATACACGTGGCTACACGTCACGTGCTTTCCCGAAATTGCTACATATATATATCTCGGAGATAGACGGAGAGATGACAGGAACCCACAAAAAAAGAGACGAAACACACTTACTAATTTTCGGTTTTTTTGCAACCCGTCTTCTAGGCCATTGAGATGAGACTGCCTAGTGAGCGCGCCAGTGGGGATGGGGAAGTGGCGGGAGATGACGTGAGGGTAATCGTCTGTATCCACTGTACTTATCTCCCGCCACGGGAGTCAGGGACGGGTGGTCGAGGGTTGGGAGAAAGATACTCAGGAGAGGGGGGGGGGGGTGAGAGATAGGATACATGTATATGGGTCATTCCACGTCAATCCCACCAAATAATCGGCAAAAATGACCCTGAGGGTCACCGATTCGGTAGAGCGGCTCCATTTGATGAGAAAATGAAAACCCCAAAGCCGTTTTGCAAAAAGCGCAACCATTTACGAGAAATTTGTAAAATTTGAATTTTGCAAAAGTTACTACACATTTTACGTTATATCTCTGAGACTACATGAGCTACAGACGTGCAAAAGGACTTATGTTAACGGCCTTGAATTGGACAGATATAGTAATGGGTTGTATTGTGAAATTTCAAATGTTTATAACAATTTTTAAGTTTCAAATCGATTTTTGACGATGTACGTGTGCCTTCAATTTCGCTCATTTTTTTGCGTGTTGTAGACACAACCCTCCTCTTTAAATTAGAAAAGTTTGCCAGAGGTAGTATTTCATTTAAGAAAGGAAAATATTTCGAGTGAAGGCGTGACGCCCTCCGGTCACCGCCCGCCTACCTGCCGACCGTATGCTACTCTTAAGGTGTCTTCGGGTCTCTGTCAGATACTCATTCATCTTCTTCCCACCGAATTCACAACATAACCCAATGAAAAGCGTTCCCTACCATACCTTGGCACTTCGAGGTCGCCGTAACTGGATTCCACGGAAAACAGCCTCTGGGAGGACCTGAAGGTGGATCCTCCTTTGTACTTCATCACCTACGATTATCTCCGCTCTCACATTGCTTTCAGTTCCTTCAGGAACCTCACCTCCTCGTACGCAGCCTATCTATCCTCCCAACTGCGAGGTTGTTTTGTTTATCTACACATACATCCTTCACCCATATTTATCTTCCTTTTCTCGTTTTTCGAAAGTTTTCACTCCTTATTGGTTTATATTATGGTAGCCCTTCTCCATTTATTTCTCTCTTCAATCAGGTTTAAGACTCTTCTGTTATCCATGTCTTCTTCACAACATGACTAATCCTAAATACCTCTATTGCAGCTTTTAATGTTTTTCCATCTCTCTTCCACGGATTCCTCAGTCAGGAACTCTCCTATATGTCCCACTGCTTCTTGAAACCTTTCTCCTCTTGTTTTCTTATTTCGGTTTCCCAATCAATATTTTCCTGTTATTCTTCCATCTTGACCTTCACCGACGAAAGCGTTCCTATCTCATAAAATAATTACGTCTCCTTCTCCTCTTACCACTCTTATTAATTCCGTGATATCATCGTACACGTCTTACATTTCTTCATCTTCGTAGTTCGCCGTAGAGGCATATAAATCTGCATTACTACGGTATCTGTAGGCATCGTCTCCATCTGCAACATTTATATCCTTTCGCTACACTACACATGCATTCCGACAATCTTCCTACACCTACTCATGCATTACATTTCAAAGATCCTTTCTCTACAATCCTGTAGAGAAAGGTTCTTTCTCCGCATTTCATGCTCTCCGATCTTCACAATCCGCAGGTCCGAAGCGATCGCACGTTCCTACCCTAAAATGACTATCACACTTGACTGATGTACTCTCTCGGGTAGTCCCCGCCCGGAGATCCGAATGGTGGACTATTTTACCTCGGGAACATTTTACTCGAAAGAGTTCCATCACGTCTGATAATAAAGGAAAGAGTGGAGTAGCTGCGACTCCTCGGTATAATAATGTGGTGGTTTCCCCTTGCCTTCCACATCGCAGTACTACAGCCGTTAAAGTAAATTATTACCGCGCCTGTAGTGAAATGATTGTCGCTGTACCGACCACTGTGGTCTCCACCTTCACTCATGTGAAGGAGAGCTGCTGCCCTCTCCTCCGGGTGATGGGAAGCGTAATTGTTGGCGGCCTCCCGTCGCCAAGTCACGGCATCTTCACAGGTTTCTGTAGCAATTCGAAGTCTTACCCAAGGATAGACCAATATGCATCGGAAAGTCGTCGCTTTTTGTCCACGACTGCTTATTTGACGAGTACTCTTGTAGTTTATCACGCTGCTAACCTCTATAAATTATAAAAGGTCGGTCCAATACCTGGTTAACGCACTCGATGGCTGAGACCCGAAATCAATCAGCAGCTCTCTCGGTGAATTTCGTTTCGGGTAGAACCGAACGGAGTGTCGAACTAATAGTGTTAGATGCCAAAGGCTCATGTGAAACGGCACCGAATATGCTTCAACGTTGGTACTCCGGCGGGAATGCACGCAAGGGCCACACAGGATGGCTCACCCGACGGGTAAGCCGGGCGGCTAATCCCCTCTCACATCCACAGCGCGCGCTTTCGCAAGCGGGTGTGTCGCAAGGCACTCTCTCGGGGGTCCAATTGGGTCCACAATTGGCCACATCCTTCGAACCCTCTGCGAATGCTCTCCGGGCCGACAGCGCCGCTCCTCGCCTAGCGCCCAAGAGCCGGGAAACAGTAAACGAGCAACAGTTGAAATGATCCTATGCAACCTGTGGACTAGCGTACCTGACGATTTAAAAACACAACAATTCCCCTGATGGAGTTTAAACGAGTTCAAACGACAAGTTACTTTGACTTTTAAGGCCGCTTTACACGATACAATTTCTTGTATGAGGAAATTGTGCCGTGTAAAGCGGCAAATTGTACGAACGCTTGTGCGATTGTCTGAATGACTGAACGGGAAATAGAACCTGTTCTAATTCCATTCAGACAAACATACAATTTCGTTCAGTTTAAAGAAGCGTTTGTACAAGAAATTGTATCGTGTAAAGCGGCCTTTATAATTACATTAAATTGATACTCGCCTCTAAGTTTCCAATATCTTCATGCGCGATATACCGGATTTCTAACGGAGGGCAAAGAAACAAGACTCATCATCTTCAGTGTATTAGGCGGGAACCACCACATTTTATTTTCGCTCTTATCTTCTTTGATTAGCCCCAGAGGGAAGCACACTTCACCTTAAAGAGGCGGGATAATTGGTTGGTTCTCGCCACTGTGCCAACAACACCTCTCCTCGAAAACCACCCAAACAACGAAAAACTTAGATGTTTGCCGAATAAACATTCTTAAAGTAATCCCACACCTTTGGCACACTTAACATTTTACGGACCTGGCTAAGGTTCTATTAAAATATCCGCTACTTTTTTCATCACTTTCCACATGGTTAATAGTTTGCTTTGAGGCAAAAACCAACCATACATTGGAGTGGCATAGTGAGAGCGCTTAAATACCTAATAAATACTTAAGAATATAAGTTGCGGACTCACTAAGCGGTCACCTAGAGGCGGCGACCTGCGTAGACGACCGTGGATATCCCGTCCGTACACAGCGTGAGATCGACTGCAGAGAATAGATCTCACGCTGTATGCGACCACTGTGATAGACAATCTGAGAGATTACCTATCAGAGTGGTCCGATGGAGTACCTAGGACGACATGACTCAATGCATTCCCGTAAATTTTTAATCAGTAGTCAGTGGATACTCTCCAAATATAAAAAGGGTACGATTCCATAATACAAAATATTAAGGATTCCATAATATGAAAAGGATACGATACGAAATGACACTTATAAGCCAAGAAATTGAAGATATCAACGAAGACCGTTTGGCGGGTAGAGAAACTAAAGAGGTCTCAACAACGGCTATCCTTCCAGAAGGCAGTGGAAAACAAGACAGAAGACAGAAGGATCTGACTGTGAAATCAGTGGAAATGAGAAGGGAGAACATCAAAACAGGGCTACATGAAGCAGCAAAAGAAGTTTTGGGTACGAGATGTCTAGAAGAAGCCGTGGATTACAGAAGAAGTCTAACAATTGATTGAAGAGAAGAAAATATAAAAATGTGGAAACTGAAGAAGGGCAACTTCGCTACAAAAGCATTAGGCATGAAATAAACTGTAAAGCTAGAAAAGCAAGGGAAAAGTGGATGAAGGATCTATGCGAAGATACAAAATGCAACCTCGCACATGAAAATGTGGAAGTTGCCTACAGGATGGTGAGAAATCACTTCAAGGAACGGGCTGCAAGATGCAATACCATTAGGGACAAGAATGGAGAACTCTTAATTGAACATGAAGATAAAGATGGAAGGAATACTTGGAAGAGTTGTACAATGGAAGATATCTTAGAGCGGAAGTAATCGAAGAGGAAAATGAAGTCGATGAGGATGATTTAAAGAAGACACTAGGGAATTTGGAAAAGACAAATGCCAGATATCACCTGCAAATCGATAAAAAGAAAACTCAGGTATTGGTAAGCAACAGGAGAAAAGAAGCCAGGACCAATATTAAACTATGAAAACAAAGAATTGAGGAGGTGGAAGAGGTCCGTTACCTGGGATGCCGAGTAATCAGCGACGGACGAAATAAAAGAGAAATTGCCAGTAGAATTGCACAAGCAAAAAGGGCATTTTGTCAAAACAAGATTCTGCCCACAGTTGCAAAAACAGACGAGCAGAACATTCCATTAGAACATACATCTGGAGCATTCTGCTATTATATGGCAGCGAAGCATGGACAGCAGCAGAGAAGTCCAGGCTGGAAGAATTTGAAATGTGGTGCTACCGAAGGATGATGAAGATAAAATGGATCGATCGAGTGACAAACGAAGAAGTGTTCAGAAGACATGGGAGAGAAGAGATGTCTACTGAAACCCATAAAAAGAAGACGGGACAACTTAATAGGCCACATCTTAAGACACGATGTCCTGATAAAGACAAACGTCGCACAGTGGGCTAGAATCGAAAAAATCTGGCCAAAATTCATATCTCCTATGTTTTTGGAACTAGACCAATGAAATTTTCACCACGTCATGCTGGTTAGGTCTCCAACTTAAATCCAATGATTCGAGTCATTAGACTAGTCGCGGACCACTTTAAAACAAAATGGTGGAAACCATGAAATCCACTTCGTTAGTAATCATACCGACGGTCAATGAAAATTTATTTTCCCAGAACGAGAACATTATAAGCATCTAAAAATAACTATCATTCACTACCGGATATAGATATTTGACGCATACTGCGTACTTCATTTAATGTCAATGCAGACATCGATACAAGTATCGATACCAAAAACTACTGAATCTACTCACAAAATTAGCATCAGAATTTATTTTAAATGTGAGCGATGGGTTGAATTTTGATTCATCTCGAATAATAAGAACAAATGCGCTTTTATGAATACTTAATATACAATTTATCAGTATTTACCTCACAAAATCTCTTCATCCGAGTCCGAGTCTACAGCATCACTGTCCTCCGAATCTGTTGACCCCTCTATCAGAAGAAGATTCCGTACCTCCTTGGACATTCTCCGTTTGTTTTCCGTTATTTCTCTATTTGAAATTAGTGGATCCGAACTTAGTAGTAATCTTCGGAAAATGTCCTCGAATGCTTCTTTCCCAGATATCTTCCTCGAGTGCCGCTCCCTAACCTTTTGATGTCCTTGTGCCTGGATTCCAGAGTTTCCTCCTCTCTTTGCTCCCTATCACTCTCCTGATAGATGGCTAATTCCGTAAAAACTCCTCTTTTCCGTGTCGATGAGCCGAAAACACTTGAGTTCTTCCACTTAGAGCAGCAGAACAAGACTGAATCGCTCCGCGAAAAAGAGTGGGGGAAAAATTTACGAAACCAATGGGAAATGCACAATTTTGGAAAAACCCTGAAATTATTTTGGCGAACCCGGCACGCACGTGTCTGAGAGAGACGATGTTCTGGGGCACATAAACCGATTTGCTTGTGAAGGGGTAATAAATTAATTAACGGCATTTTTGGGAAACTTCTAGGAGTTCTAAATGTCGTCTTATCAAGCAAAGTGCTGTTCAGGAAACTGTATAAAACTTGAGTGCGGGTGAGGGACCTTACTTGGTACAAAAGGCTGAAGGAATCTCTCAGAGTCGCAGAGGATTACCGCGGTCATGGAACTAAAACTTGAGTGCAGGTGAGGGATCTTGCTTGAGACAAAAGGCTGGAGGAACGTCTCAGGGTCAAGGAGGATTACCGTGGTCGGCCCGGGTATGACCACGCTCGCCTACGTGGCATGTCCTGATGGAAGGTTGAAGTGACCGCTGCAGGGAAGGATCTACATTTTGTTGAATACAAGAGAACATGCTGCTGTTTCATATGCCTACTTCATGACGTTGTTCAGTGTCCAGCCAGGAGCCGCGAAAGTTCTTACCAAGGAAATTAGAGAGCTCTCTCTATATTCTTGTTCTCTAATATTTGTTCTCTATTCCTCGTGGTTCTTACTGTACTAACATATTTAAGCAACATCATTAGTCTTAGGTCCAAAACTACAGAGAAAGGGAAAAAATTCTGAGTACAGGTGAGTAGTAACAAATGAAAAATATTGATTACGCTAATTTCGGCGCCGGACGGTTGACCCGCCTCAAAGTACATTTTTCATCTTAAATGGCGCGGAGGCAAGTTGGGGCAAGGTTTTTTTTTATAAACAAGTAGTAGAGATGCTGGACTTTATGTGACATAAGTATCTCGGTGTCGTTATGTGTCGTTCCTAACGTTTTTGTTAACATTTTATGAAAATCGGGTAAAAAACAGGGTATTTTAATTGTTTTATAATTATCAATAAAAATTAATTTAAAACTAAAATGACCACGTACTGTCTTTTAAAAAGGTGCTTACTTATCACTAATACTTTTAAAATAACCATAATTGCTTTCAGATGGCCATACGAACAAAGAGAAGACACGTGATTTCGGGAAAAACCTGCTTCGTAGGATTTTGACAATTTTTTGTCAACTTTAACGGGCTCTACTGATCTAAAAAAAGGCTCAAATATGAAAACAATTTTGGTTCTTTGTAGCGTGGATGTTGTAAAATCAAACTGTTATACTGCGGTGTCTCAATTTAGAAGTCAAAATTTTGAATTTTGGCCAGGTTTTGGCGATTCTAGCCCACTGTGCGTCGAGGGAGGAGTGAACGGGAAGAATGGAAAAGGCAGGTCTCGTATGAGTTACGTTGAACAGGTCGTGAAGGACGTGAAAGAGAGGAGCTACGTTAATATGAAGAGGTTAGCCGATAGAAGAATCGAGTGGAGGGCTGCGTCAAACCAATCCTAGTATTGTTGACCCTTGTTGATGATGATAATGACGATTCAATCTGCGCTACCTAGGAATTTAGTTATTCACCTGGTTCCAAAATCTTTGCTTCGCTACAATGTAGTCTATTTTATATCAAGTCTTCTGTCTCCTAGTATTTTCCACGCATGTCTTCTTCGGTCTTGATTTTTAAATATCGCGTGGGCAACAACTAGCTTGTGATGTGTGCAGAGTTGTATTAGTCTTCCCTTTCGGTTTCCGAGTTCATATTTTCCAGTTATTCATCCATCTTGACCTTCACTGGCGACAGCGTTCCATTCTCCTAAAATAATTATCGTCGGCATGTAAACCTCTGCTTCAAAACCTGCTTCTATAGGTTCCGTCTCCATTTACACCATTATTTATTATCCTTCCATCGTACATACTCCAGGAAGCCTTTCACACGCATTCCGGCGTTCTGAGTATGATCCCTACTCCAGCATTACCATTTAATGACCATGCTGTGTGATTTAATGTCCACTCCAAAATTCTCCTTCTTCGGGCCACTTCATTTCACTGATTTCTAGTACGTCCATTCTTCTCATTTCCACCTTCAGGTTCTCAAGTGTTCCGCAAGTCAGAAGTGATCTCACGTTCCATGTTCCTTCTCCCAAAATATTTATCGTATTTGACCAATGTAATCTCTCGGCAAGTCCCCAATCTGGAGGTACAAATGGGTGACTATTTTATCTCCGGCATATTTTACTCGAGAGGGTTCCATCACGTCTTGATAAGCGGAGAGCTGCGACCCCTCGCGGTAATAATGAGGTGGTTTCCCCATGCCTTCCATCTCATTTCCACGCTGAGGTTCACTTACCACTTCCACAGCTTCCGGCCACTAAAATGAATCCATATTCTTAAATGACATAAAACGATAGCAGCATCCGCTGGAGTGTTTGCAAGGGGTAAGGCGCAAATCGGTCGTACTCCAGGTTTTTCGCCTCTCGTTTATATGTTTTCCTTGGGGAATCCATGCTACTTGCTTGATGGTGTATTTGGACCCCATTCTTTGTCCCTGCAGTCTTCTATGAAATATACCGGCAATGTCGTCTTTCCACTATCTCTGGGAAACGTTACATACACAGAGCTCGCCGCATGGCTTTACGTGAAATTTCTGTAATGCAGGAAATATTAACAGAGACAAATAGCCATGATCAATATCGCTGATTAAACGGTTTACCTGCATGTGTACCGTATTTGCTATCGGATGCCTTCATTGGCTAATGTGGCTACGATCTCACGTCACGTGACTGGTATATTTTCACGCGTCAACACGTATTTGATTAACTACGGTGATAACCCGCGCGAACAGGGAAACGTGAGAGAGAAAAAGATTTCATTTTTGAAAAATAAGTACCCAACCCTTTGGCTTTGCGGAAAATCGTATAACTAAACATTTAATCGACTTCCACCGCGTACATATAATATCCGCGGGCAGCTATTGTATGCGTAGACGCCGAAGATGCGTAGGCACGTCTCAGCCACTTGAGTGTCGTAGCAATACTGATGACGGAAGATAAATCAATGGCTCCCCGAAGATAGCGGGGGTGGGGGATAATATTTCAGGGCAAACGTAGCAGCCACAATTGAAGCTAATTCATAGTTGTACTTTTAGGAAAATTAAGTATAAATACATGAAAAATTTCCTAATGCTATTGTTAGTGGGACTTAAAATCCATAGAGTGCAGCGGCGTCGGTAGTGGAGGAGCCGAAGGCCCCCCCGGAAGCAGCCCCTGAGTGTAATTAGTAGGTAGTCTTCGTTAAGGGGCCTCTGGATACCGCGCTTGAAAAGTGGATTTCAGACCGTTGGTTCTGTCATCGACATGGTGACGAGCTAACTGATGAAAAAATTCTGTTTTCATCATTCGACGCTAGAAAGATGTAGCTAGAACGCACATGTTTCCGCATTCACTTGTTACTAACCACCTTGGAGAAATAAATTAGAGAAATTACCTGAAAATAGACTGTTTTTGGTGGAAAGGTTCTCCGTCGTAGGATGAGGTACGAAAGTGATTCTACGTTTGGGTTCTAGTTACATCCTAGATTTTTCAATGCAGGAGCACGTCATGAACGTTAGTTTCATTTACTCTCTATACTCGTGTAAAGCGTGGAGTATGTTCAGTGCTTTTTTCGGGGCTCCGTCGCGCGCAGAGTGCTGGCTTAGAAGAAGGCGCTGCTACTTATGACCCCTCCCTCGCCCCTCCGCTGGCCTCTCTCTTATCCCCCGAAAACAGTCTTCTGAGGTTCGGATTTCATGCGTCTACGATAGGTGAGCTCAAGAGAGTTGCGCAATATCTCAGAAAGGAACAACAGCTTTTGGGGTGAGTCGCGGTCAGGAGATTTTTTTATTTCCTTCAGATGTTCGGCTTGGAGCGTCCAACGGATCCTTACGTGAAGTGCTATTTCCCGATATAATAACCTGCCAAGTATTGGAGGACATATTTTACGCCAGCTCCCTTCGGTACCGCCACTTCCGTAGTCTTCTATGTGCATAACACGGAATGTCCAAACCGACTGATTCATTCACTTATCAATGCACAGCGCAAGCCACAAGTGAAATTTCGAGGAAATATCCCTACAATGGTTTAGGGGCACACTAAAAAAGAATTTTTGCGTAAAACAATTTTTGGGGTTGTTTAAACTCCATTGTATTTATTGTTTACTCCCACAAGAAAAGCATTAAATTAGGTGTAGATGTTTCTTCTTATGTATTTTGAAATAAGTTGCACTCTTTATCGATGCTTCTTCCTTTTCAACAACAGAAATTTGCTTGGCAACCAGTAGTGAGTAGTATCTTGAGAGTTGAGAGTGTATAATTTGAGAGTTTTATTAAGAACTCTTAGAGAGATCATTATCACCCCAACCTCTCTCTTTGCATGGCAGAGCTCTAGAACAATCAGCACCAAGTGTACCTACACAGGCATTGAAATTATACCACTGGTTGTGGAATCCAATACAACTTTTAACACCGCAGGCTGATAAGTACCGTGTAGTTGTACTACCATTTATTTAGCATATTTCTTCATTAGTGGTAGCATTGTATAAACTGTCACCATACAAAGGAGGAACAAAGGAATTTTAAAAATAAATTGCAACAATTAACTATTCACCTAATAGAGGGGACAACATTTTTGACCTACTGGCAACCAATATCTCACAAGAAACAACTAATATTGAGACCTTCATGGGACTGACCACTGGGTACCTACTGCGAAATTCTCTTTAATTTTGAACCAGAGTTTTGAATGAAAAAAAAAAAAGATTGACATTATGAAAATAGCGGATTTCGCTACTTTTAAAGATTATTTAAGAGATTCATTTACGGATTTTAAAAGTTATCCCAAAGATTATTAGCGGATTATTATTTTCAAGTCTGTTTCCGCACTAATAGGCGCTTCAGACCGGGAGGAAAGGTATAAGGATAGGAATGGAAGGAATGGGGATAGGATAAGGTCCGAAGCCTCCTCCCGAAGTGGTGAGCTCATGGTGTTTTCAAGTCTGTTTCCGCACTAATAGGCGCTTCAGACCGGGAGGAAAGGTATAAGGATAGGGATGGAAGGGATAGAAGGGATAGGGATATGTGGTCTGAAGCTGTATTCGAAGTGGTGAGAAATCGCTCTCGTCGTCCCTATATAGGCCTGGTCGTGTAGGTGCTGCCCTCTGATTGGCCGGAATTTTCTCACCACTTCGACCTGAAGACGCCAACAGGAAGGTTGGCGAAACTGTTGTCTCACCGTTAAACGACGCGGACGCATCCCGAGAAAAATGCAGAGAACATCTAATCAACGCCGCGGAAACCTACAAATGAACGTATCCCTAGTAATTTAAAAAAAAAAAAAAGAAAGCACTGAAACAAGGTGATGAAATGCGGAAGTGAGGAAATCCCTCAGACATCAGCGAATATGCCATGCAAAATTGAAAAAATAGTAAATATATGCCCACCAATGAGCGTAACGTGATCAATGAAATTATGAAATACCAAAATCCACTGCAAAGGAAATGAATAGAAATGCATTTACAGAATTCAAAAGAAAAATACTTGGGGTATATTTAAAGGAAAATCCAAAAGTTCAATGGTCGTTTAGGTAGGTGAGGCTATGATCTTGCTAAATACCTCACTAGAATCTGGATCCATTTGTGGGTTCCCCACCACTATATTAACGTTAGAAAAACGTCACGTTTTTTGGTTAGTGCACGCCACTTTCGTTAGATTTCCGAACCACCATAACGGCCAAGTGTTACAGCCGCATCAAGTGGTTTGAGAAAAATGCGAAAATAACGTTTGCCGCTAACCTAGCTGTCGAGTCGAGGAGGGGTCCGAGAGACGTAGCTCTCCTCGAACTTTGGTTTGAGCCTTCGATGCATCGCAGATGGTAGGGGTTGGCACAAGAGCAAAATTTGTGAAATGGTTCCTTTCGGTTTTGAGCTGTCGGCCTCGGAAGTCTACCTGTGAAGTTCACCTGAAGAGCGAAGATTTCAGCGCTTAACCCTTCCTTGCCCGGTGGGGTATTTTAAATACCCCAAGCCTTGTTCTTTTATTATCACTCAGCATGATGAATTAGAAAACAAAAACGGTCCGAGGTATTTGTTTCTAGTACTATAATGTATTAATATCACTTATAATCAATGAAATTTGCATTCAAATCAGCTAAATATTTTGTATTAATCTCTTGGGGTAGTTAGACTACCCCTCTTGGGCTACTGCGGCTCAAATATATTTTCAGTTCTTTTTCTGTGGAGAGCTTTCCTTGATGTATTTTGAGCTCTAACGTTTGCGCGAATTATTAATTTCATGCGAATCTTTGTAATGCTAGTGGTAATCTCGAAAAGAAAAACTGCTTTGCTATAGCTACGTTAACACCTGTTTTTACATTCATTGTTGCAAGATGATGGGACGAAATGTCTATTTTCTCCTGGATAAATTAATTTATTCCGATATACTTTTGAATGGGCCACATCGTCATGACTGCAGCAACACAGATTTGAGTGAAGATGACAAGAATGAACCTGGGTTTGAAAGTGTCTCAGAAAATGAATAGGAAGATGCTGTGGAAGATGAGAAAGAATGCTGTAATGAATCTGATTGTGAATCTGAATCAGAAGACAAGGAAGAAGTTTAGAAGCTGAAGAAGATTTTTTCACAGCAATGTCAGGACTGAAATAAAACAGAAAACCGTATCACGTCGGTCACACAATAGTAAGCAACATTGTCGATGGAAATCCTGGGTTGACTGATTGCAGTTCGGGAATTGAGAGTTTGAAGGATGCATTTTTATTGTTTCTGGCACCAGAGATATTAGAAATTTTATGTGTGGGGAAAAACGGAGTAGAGTAGCTGGTAGAGTATGTAAAATGCAATAAAGATCATGCTAACAGTGGAATGGAGTGGCAAAACGTGACCCAGAGAGTTACTTGTTTTTTGGCATGATCATTGCTGCCGGAAAAGTTCATGGGTGTAGAAACACGCTAAGTGATCTGTGGACTGAGCGATCAGCTTTTCATATTCCTTTCTTTAGTGCCGTAATGTCAAGAGAAAGGGTGAAGAGCATTCTTAGATTCACACAGTTTTACGATAAATCCAATCGAACACAAAGAATGGAAAATTCATGCGACATATTGGAGGCTATTAGGGCTGTGTTCAATATGTTCAAGTTTCCTTGCGTGAAAAACTTTCCTCCAAATACCTATGCACATAACAATAAACGAACCACTGGCAACATTTAGTGTAAAGTGCCCCTTCCGGATGCATATATAATCCAAACAGGGCGTTATGGGATTAAAATTTGGGTGTGTGCCGATTCGCAAACTGCTTACATTTCGAAATACAGCAGGGTGGGATATTCGGGAGGTGAGTCAATGGCAGTGTGAAGTTCTGGACTTGGTGAAACCATATGTTGGAAGCGGAAGAGGGGTTACAGTGGACAACTTTTTTACGTCATTACCTCTTTCTGAGTCTCTTCTCCAAAATAATCTGACCCTATTTGGTACAATGAGGTTGAATAAAGCAGAGATACCCAAACAGTTTCTCCCAAATCAAAACCGCCGAGGGCTGATATATCAGCCCACCAATATAAACATACATATTTGTAATATCATATTTCCTTCGAATAAGGGACAGCAAGAATCATTTTTTCATCCTCATACAAACTGAAATATATCGTCAATATTGAGACAAATACATAATTCTTATATTAAAATTAAGTGCTTTAAATTAACCTAAAATTCATAATCTTATGATTTTCATGGAAATGCGTTTGGCAGCTTTCTCGCACAATCTATTAATAAAAGGGGCTGGCAGTGAAAGGCCTGCAATGTATCCCCGCACGTGTTCCTAAACTGTAAAAATTGCTAATCCTAATTGCGTTCATTTCAGAGCAAGATCTTTCCTCTGCGCAGAGAGATTTCATCTTTCCGTCGCTAGCAGCACTGCATACTGCCAAACCACATTCAAATTCTTACATAAAACATACATTACCGTTCCCTCTTTTCTTTTTGACGAGTATATGCAAGAAAAGAAGTTAAAAGGTGTTTTACGTGGACTGGTGTGCATGGCTAAATGTCTGAGTGAATTTTTTTTCAAATCCACTGCATTGCGATGCAAATAACGGGAAAACAGAAAGTGGCAATAAAACAATAGAGTAAAGGGAGCACGGGTAATAACGGATAACCAACCGCTGCTTGGTTCTTTCCAAATTCATTTCCTTAATGTGCGCCGCATAAATAAATAAACTGCCCAAGAAAATAGCACAATCTGCAAATGAAAGGATCCTCGCTGCACACAATAGCATTTTATGACAAAAAGAATGCAGTGGAGGAGTTGTCCCTGGCACAATTAAATGTTCGCCAGCCTCGGGATGGTGGCACAAAGCCTGGCGAAAGGCCAGTTGCAGGGCCGTAGAGAAAGACACAATTGGAGGAAAATGACAAAAGGTTCATATGCCACTGAGACCTCTCTGCCCATACACCGATAACAGACTGTCGACGCACGGATCATCCACAGCCCGGATAACGCACGCACACACATAACAGGGAGTTCACCGCACTTTAATACATATCTTGTCATAAGATTTCATGCCTCCGAGCATGATGCAAAGGGTTATCTGAAAATGTATTGAATCACACTTCTTCTATCCGGAAATATATACATTGTATTTTTTAAAATGACTCAGTTGTTCATGTATAAACATGTGCTATGATAATGCTTGCATTACATCACAATGTAAGCAGTAGAATAGAATAAGTGCATAATCAATTATAAAAGAATATACACATCACTCTCATTCATATGCATCAATCAATTATGCTCTTTTCTAAGGAAAACTTTGGTATTTGATAGCTGTTAATTCAAAATCTCCCAAAATCGCTCGTGTTTTTCTCTTCGAAACATCCATTCCCCCCCAAATGCTTCCCATCCCGACACTCATCCACACAATTCCTTCAACTTCCTCTCCATGGAAACGGGAGGAGGGTCCGTGATGTAGCCCAGCCTGGAAAGCTCTTGCAAGAGGGCGCCAGGCGTCCAGCGCCAAGCACCAGCCCCTCCCTCAGTCGTGCCAGCACCACCACACTCATGCACAGCAAGCACCAGATTCAAAAGGTTCCTCTCGATGGCACGTCCGGGGCGCACCTCGGTAGACTCGGCATGCCTCTGCAGCAGCACTACCGCCTCTGTGGCACACAAACACACCAAACATCTCTCTCAATCAAACGGAAGCCTTTGCTTGAGCATTCTCAAACGGGAAGGGCAACGGATATTGACGAGGAGAGGGCTCATCCAGAATCAACGATGACACAGTGGATGCGTTAAACAGAAGCAACAAACGGCACATGGCAAAAAGGGGTGATACGTGACTCACGAGACGGTGACTGGCCTGTGACTCATTTGAGAAGAGTGATGACGGAGCCAAATGACCCGTGTCCCGAGGCTGCTCGACCGTCCAAAGCAACAAAATGCAATTTTCTCATCAACATGAGCATGCTTGTTCATTATCCCTTTCCACCCAAGAATTTTTTTTTTTGTAAATTTCAACAGACTTCTGCATTTTTCTGGTTCATAGACACTTACTTTAGCCATCCGGAAGGAAAAGAAATTCAGACCAACAGTTATCATGGAAAGGTACAAGCACCATCGTGCACATTGGGTGTAATTGTGTAATCATAAAAAATCCTCACCCACACGTTTGTGCGGGTTCAGGCAAGTTTTTTTTTTTTTATAAGGATTTATTTCCATACGAAACACAAATCATAGCTATTACTAACAAAAAATATTATTTTCTTTGTAGAAACCAATTTAACTGAAACATACACTTATAAACATGTGATAAACAGCATGAATATTTTTTAAATCCTTCTCAATGTCCACCAAGTAAAAATTAATTCAAGGATGATTTGCGTGAAAATCTTTGAAACAATTTTTGTTTTTTAATAGAAATATATAAACATTACACTTCTCACCTCCTGTTTTTGTCTTGCTGTTACATTGATTCAATTCCAAGAGTAACCCAAATCCAATCCTCATTTCACTGGATGTTTAAATCTATAATAAGGATAATCACACAAAACATGTTCTTTTTTTGCCGTGATGGACAACAGGCATCATCTATGTAGCTGATAATTAACTACGTGTTGACTTAATCAAGAAAGTCAAATTACACTGAAAAAAAGACAATGTCGTATAAGGCCGGTGACCGGCTTATGTTTTCTTTGCGTTTCTGTCACTGCGACAGATGTGTGGCGACAGCTAGCCAAAGGTCAAGCACAGATACTTATGGAGCCAGCCAGGCTTAAGACTAGCCACAGATTTGAAAGCACTGCATGTCATTTTCATGGCACGACACGACAAATAGCCAACGTATGCGGCCCATACCAAGGGCTGCCAGAGTGGCGGATGTGCTGCAGCTTATCGCGCTATCGAGTCTGATTTCTCTCACCTGCTGCTGTGAATGCATCTTGAAAGACGGGATGCAGTTTTCCCTCATAGTCCCTGTCGCACCATAACCACGGTTCTTTACGTGTCGGAGAAGATTTATCCCAGTGAAAAGATTGTCAAAGTAAATTTTAGACGGAAATTCCTTTACACCATCTGGTAGACCGTCAATCATTGATAATAAGAATGCGGAGCATTCACCAAAGTTTTTCTCATACTCCTCATTCCCAATCGGATTCTTTCCTTGATAAATATCGAAGTCCACAAGGTATCCATCTTGGGTGTTCAGGCTCCAGGCCTTAAAAGCAAACCTGATGGGTTTGCCTCGAATGAACTGCTGGCAGGAATGGGGACCATAACACGGCACTCGTCGTAATCGAGGTGTTGCACGGGATGAAAATACGTTATGAATTTCATTCAAAGTCGCTCGATAAGGGGACGGACTTTCCACATTTTGTCAGTAGCATTGATGGAATTATTATTGGAGCAGTGCAGGTTTTGTCGTACCTACATAAATCGGTTTCTTCGCATCGATGAGCTCACTAGGATATTGTCAACATCTGTTGCATCCTCCAAATACATGCGCTTGTCGACGAGTCTTAGATGGGAGGAAATCAAAAATATTGCTAACATCATCTCATTCTCATCAGGAGTGATGCCTGGATGTGGCCGATTAGCGAAAAGGGCATACTCATTTGACTTTTCACCTAGATATAAGATGAGTTCCTCATCGATAAATTATTCAAAAACGCAACAAAGGCTTGGCCTCGAATGTCTTCGTAATTAGGGGTGGGTAAAATTCCCTCGAAAAGAGGTGGCTCCTTTTTATTCCAGATACTTTTATCTTGACACATGGTAAGCGTCGTCGATTTACTTTTTACAGATTTAGCTGTAGCTGCAGTTTTCTTCATGGTATCATCATCGATGGAAAACTTGCCTTTTCTCTTGCAAGACGTCAATAGAACAGAGTTGGTGGACTTTTTAGACGATAAATTGTCCGATGAATTTGCAGCTGTAACAACCAGAGCTGCCTTTGATACATTTTCACTCCCTCCGGAGGTAGAGGGAACTGCAGTGTCCACTCTATTATCTTCAGTTGATGAGCCTGAAATTTTATTCAGACTTCTTAGGGTGATTTCTGCTTGTGACAGCAATTGTCTTCCAGTCAGGCAGTTTACATGTCCTCCCCCATCTTCATCTCCCGAGTCCTCGTCGAATAAAACAGGTTCCGGTCCTTTGAGGTAAATGCTGGTGAGATCACCATCAATGATGTATCATGAAAAACGTTCCCTTAGTAAAAATTCTTCCAACCAATGGTAAAAACTAGAGATGGGACATTCGAATCCCTCGAAAAAGATTCGAGAAACGAATACTCGAATCTTTGTGCTATTTTCATCATTCGAATCTTTCGAATCCTAAAATATAAAAAAACACCGAATTCTTTATGTAATAACTTAGAACAGATTAGTTTCAACCGATAAAAACGTTCATTACAAATAAGGTTAAACCTCGCTTTTATATTTTCCCGCCATTAACGACTTTTCCTTCAAGCCCTAATAATTTTCATATGTCTGCAAATAACATCTTCCCTTTATTTACGCTAGCAAAATTTTGAATGGTTCGCCGTTTGCGTTTTACGAGACGATTTTGCCATGATTGTCGTCCTGGTTGCATAACTGGTGGATGGACTCAACGCTCCGTGAAAGACAAAGTAAAAACTCATACAGTAAGTTACCACTATGAAAGATAAGTAAAATTTTCTCAGATGTACCACCAGTTATCGTGACCTCAGTCATCTGTGGAATTGTAATGCCGCGAGAAATTACAGTACACGTACGTAATTTTTGTCGCGATTGTTGTCCGGGTTGCATAACTCGCGGATCGGCTGATGCTATCGCATTGGTGATGAAACTTTTTTTTATTTAAGAAGTGTATGCTTTTCAGCATTTGCGGCCTTCTCTTTCTTTTTTGGTTAGGTATTAATACAGATTTTAAAAAACCCTCCAGCCAAACTTCATCCTCATACATCCTGCGAACAAACCAGTAAAATCATCACGTTCTTCTCAACCTCGATTCTTAAGTAGCTTTGATAGGATAACATTATAGTCTCCCACACCTTCATTTCTCATGTTTACCCTAACTTACTAGCATGGCTGGACTCCTGGTCCCAGTTCATCCTTATCTATGTCCTTCTCCTCTTCTATTCCCAAGTTCCCTTGCCTATGGGGGCATTTACTTGGAACCGAAATTGCAATTTTGTGCACGAAACTGTTACATGGAAACAAAAAAAGAATTTTAGTGAAAAAATTAACCTTCTAACCACAACCATTCACTCATAAATCAAAAATTAAAATAAGCAAAAGGTGACGCCCACCGAAAAGGCTGCTGTGATAACATTGACGTCATTTTCCTCCCGTCCTTGACTGCTCTTATGGGAAGGGGAGGGAGTGGAGGGGGGTTCTCGGAAGGTCTGCTCGCACAGATGCTGTCGCAATCATTCCCATTGGCCGTGTCAGCTGCGTCCCCCCATTGAGATAAGGCAAAGTAGCTTCGCGGGCTCCGTTGTGATTGGACGAAGTCGATATACGTCAAAGGTTGCACCACACCCACTTCTCCGAAAGGGTTAAAAACATCAGTTTTTCGCCGCTTATAACTCGAGAAGTAATTGACGGATCAAGAAACGGAAAAACACGGGTCTTTTTATTTTACAAACTCTATCATATTCGGAAATAAAAAAAATATGGTAAACGACGGCATTGTTAGTGCCATGCAGTTCTTGCCACGTATTCATTACCCCTATGCTGAATCTCTTATTAGTTCTACCAGCAGCTCTCTTGACATAACACTAATGCACAATATCGTATTCCACTTCTTGCTGCTGAATAACCTTCTAACCTTTGAGTACAGGACACCTATTTCTCCCTCTCTCTGGAACCTCTCAACCTATTTACCTTTTTGCCACTTTTCTCTCACACTCTTCATACCCCTCCTAAGTCTATTGCTTCTTTCCTTAAATTTTATTTCGCCTTGCTGTGTTTAAATCTTTCTATTTCCATCATTCCTCAATTTCCTCCATAGTTTGTGCCAACACCAAATGTGTCTTGACCACTCTTGTGTCTACTGCACCATACTTTCTATGTTTTCTGCATCTTTCCTCGTACACATGTAATACAACTACAGTTTTTTCACACTGTTCCTAATCTTGGCCCAACCATATGTAATCTAGTTAATGTATTTCCCCATGTCCCCCTGCATACAATGCAATACAATGTTTAACACACGAGGAATTGTCTCCTGCAAGCAGCAGCTGTCTATCGCTGTGAATGAGTCTTGAAGACGCGACAATATTGGAAAAAAGATATCGTTTTTAACACTTTCAGTGCGGATGACTCACACGTGTGAGTCATGGCTGTGCGCTTTCCAGGGGCGGATGACCCACTATGTGAGCCAAGAATAAATCAAACTTCAAATCTTAGATGGCACTCTACACGTACAATGGAGTTATTTTTTATTACATACCGGCTTTACCTGTGACCTAAAATTTACCTAGAACAATTAGTTTGGAATTCAGTTCATGTTTAGTTCTTCGTGCAGAAATAATTTCATAAGTTAGTTCCGAATTTTTATCTTTTTTTTAAATAATATAACGTTTAGTTACCCATTAACGTGCGTCCTTTTTATTCTTTATTATCTAAAGTTCCGTTCTCGAATTGGTGATCGTTGTTTCCATGGTGCATAAGACGTTTTTTTCACATTGATATTCACCATTGATTGGGCCGTAAGAACTAATTATCAATAAGTTCCGTTGCCTCGTGCCCGTTACGGTAAGTATTGGTTTGAAAATTCTTGGGCCAATTTGTGTTGTGGAAGCTTTTGTGTTGTTAAAAAGTATTATGTAATATAATTAGGAAAGCTTAAATGTTTTGTGGATCTTCATGAATAGATGACCGATGGTCCCGAATTTTCCTTATCACATCGGACACAAGCTACGAAAAGGAAATCGCAGTCAAATTGGAATTTAACTTCCTCAGCAGTAAGTGAACCTAAATGTAATTGGCGTTTTGAGCCATTAATTCTCTAGTATAATCACCATAATATATGGGAGAATACTAACTGTTTTTTATCTTTATATCATGCAATATTTAGGCTGATGATTCCATTGCATCGACATCACGTACTGGACCAAAACGCCACAAAAGCGAATTGCACAGAGATTTGGAAGTGCGATGTTTGTCAGAAGACATTATCCGCGACATTGTCCTGGATACCGATGAAGAAGAAGACATTATGTCACATAGTAGTGAGGAAGAGAGCTTTGACTCAGACAATAGTTGGGCAGAAGCAGGTAGTGAAGTGATCGTTCCTCACCCGGAAACATTCACATTAGAGACTACTGTCGTGCCTTCACAATTAGTTTGGTCGGAAAACAGACAAAATGTTTCACGCATTCCCTTCACAGGGAACCCTGGACTAAAAGTAGCTAATCCAGGTGAGAATCCTTTTAGTTACTTTTCTTTGATTGCAAACGATGAGTTTTTTGATTTGATTATAAGAGAGACAAATGCCAATGCACTGGAAATGCTTTCAAAAAGTCCATTACCTCGTGCAAGAATTTCTGAATGGAAGAATGTGACTAGAAATGAATTTGAAATATTTCTGGGTTTGCTTTACCTTGTGGGGAATGTACGACTAAACAGCATCCCACATTATTGGAAAAGGTCAAATTTGTACGATTTTCCCATATTCTACCAAAATATGGCTCGGGATCATTTTTTTGGTTATACTGAGGGCAATGCATTTTTGCCGGAATCCGAAGGAGTATGAACCAAAACCATCTGATCCACTCTATAAAATTCGCCCCATTGTTGATTTATTTGTAAAAAAACATGAGTGAAATTAATTATCCAGGGAAAAATTTGAGTTTAGACGAATCGATGGTTCTTTGGAGAGGACGCCTAATTTTCAGGCAATATATAAAAAGTAAAAGGCATAAGTATGGTTTGAAGTTGTATATGTTGACTGAACCTTCAGGATTGGTACTAAATTTTTGTGTCCACACTGGGGCACAAGACAACGTTATTGGTGGTCGTGGCCACTCGGAAAAAGTAGTGAAATTTTTGCTAGAAAAATATCTCAATTCCGGGCATGCTGTCTATATGGATAATTTTTACAATTCAGTTGGCTTGTGTAAAGAACTTTTACAAATGAAAACTTACGTCACAGGGACGCTTCAAGGAAATAAGAAAAATAACCTTCTTGACGTGGTCAATAAAAAACTGAAGAAAGGAGAATCATTCTCTATGAATTCTGAGGAGGGCATATGCGTTATGAAATGGCGTGACCGGAGAGATATATTATTAATATCTTCTGAGTATAATGCAGACTTTGTGACTGTCAAATCAAGAAGTGGTAAATTATGCCAAAAGCCAAGGATTGTATCCATCGACAGAGTTATCCATCGAAACGTCGGCAGCAACCGAATACTTGACCTGGTGGAAGACCCGTGAAAACTTCATCCACATCATACGCCAGGAAAACACCAAATCCTTCAAGGATTGTAGATGTGTATAATCAATTTATGGGTGGAATTGATAGAACAGACCAACTTTTGGCATACTACCCCTTAGAGCAAAAGTCTCTACGGTGGTATATGAAACTAGGCTTGCATGTCCTTCAGCTAACAATGAATAATTCTTATTGCTTATTTAGAAAGTATGGTGGTAAATCAATGAATTTACTTGAATTCCGTGATAGTGTCATTGCATCCTTGATTTATAACAACAAGCCGCCAATAACACGCACTACACCCGAGTCTCTCAAGGGACAGAAGAAGACCCACCTGCCCTCCCAGACTCCCGACAAAAGAGTCCAACGCAAAAGATGTAGGATTTGCTACCAAAAAGGGGTGAGGAAGAATGTTTCCACTTTCTGCCCTGACTGTCCAACACAACCTGGATTATGTCTGGAGCCCTGTTTCAGGGAATTCCATTCCAACTTGTAAATTAAAATGTAATAAACTCTTGGAGTTTTAGTTACATGCCATCTGTATTTATTTTCCAAGCATATGCAACACTTCCTTTTATGGTTATTCGGTGAACAGTTTTTAGATACTAATGACGTAACTAACGGTAAGGAACAAAACAGAAACGTAAATAAAGTAATGCTTAGCAGAGATGAAAATTTACAGGCTCATCCTGGTTATTGTCTGTATAATAACCTCATACGAAAAAATTCAAAACATTAATAAATGTAGAAAAAATTCTTAGGTAAGGAAACAAGAGTATCAAAGTGATTTCTGAAATTATTGCTGCTAACTCCAGATATTTAAGACGTAAATATGTAAGGTAGCGATCCAAATACTTATATCCAAGCACGGATAAACACATCGTAAAATAGAGATATGCGGGTTGCCTACTTCTGTTAGATTCCGATAGGCGGATGACTCACATGGTGAGTCACGCAATAAACAAGCAATAAATCAAAATTAAAGTAGTAAAACTATTTCATGCTTATGCATATGATATTATGCATATGTAAACATATGAAATAGCTGAAAAAAAAATTCCGCCCCTGGTAACGAATTTATGCGTCAGCTCCCGCACTCAACGTGTTAAACATGCAATTCAGTATCAGTTTAATAACTTTTTGGAAACATATCATCACTATGCCTCCTAGAACTTTCACATGCTTTCATTTCATGCAAAAAATTTTGTGTATCATGTTTATTACTTATCTACGTTAGCTCTTCAAATCTTTTTTGTATTATTGCAATAAAGAGTTGTATTTTTGAAAACTATTCTTTAATTTGTTTTTCATTGAATGCAGCTGCTAAAGTCTTTTCTTTTCTGTTATTATCAACTTTATATGTAGGATTCGAGAGATTCGAGGTATTCGAGAGATTCGAGAACCTCTTAGGATTCGGATTCCGGTTCGGATTCGAGAAAATTTAGGATTCGTCCCACCTCTAGTAAAAACAAAGAGGTATTTAAACATGACACAGATCTATTATAGTTCTATCCATAACTTTCGACCTCCAGTAACCCCAAATGACTAGGAAGGGCATGATTACGTGTCTTAGTCTTCTAACAAGCTAGAGATCTAAATGTAGCCATTTACGTCAACTGACAACGTGATGACCCAGCATTGCATATACGCAACACCCTGCTTGTACTCTCCAAAAATACCACTAAAATATGAAAAGGCCCAACAACCATAATCAACTGGCTAACGTAATCCTTTAAGGGTTAAATTGTAATATTTGAATAGCAATTGACAATAAACATTTGAGAAATAAAAGAAACTTACACGAGACGCACGTCCATTGTTGACACAGTGACTTGTCTGTCTACTTCAGCTCCCAGGGACACAATGATGAAAACGACAATGTGACGAGGGGTGGAGAGGGAAGCTTGTCCATTCGTTCCATTAATATAGACGCCTGAGTTGGCTCTATGGCTTTACTTTGTAACAAGCACCGAGACAAATTTGCCAAATGCCTACACAGTTGCATATATGCAAGGCTGTGCACTCCAGGGTCAAGTATAAAATAAATTCACCACAATTAAAATTCCAAGGCAGAATTTGAGATGGTAACTCAATCACTCAATAGGTCCCAGAAAACAAGTCCAGCTCTTGATGAGCATCACTCCGCAACTTCCCTGCAATCCATTCCCAGACAACAAAGTCACACAACCCAAACCCCTTCCCCTCCTCCCTCCCCCCCCCCACCCTCTCCCTTCACCCTCAGCCCAAGTGTATACAGTATATCTGAATGTCCTGCGAAAAACTTTTGTACTTGAGAATGATGCCTTAGCGTCAAAACACAAGTGTACCAGCAAAATAAAGTCTGAAAATTTACATAGGTTGCATCTTCTCATTGAGCATGAATTTTCATCAAGTTAAAGCCGAATCTATTGATTTCACCACGTCTCTTCTCTAGGGCATTAGTCATTCAACTCCCTCCCACTGAATATCAATGGGCACCTCAGCTAGTCGGGCATCAGTAATGTCACCATTGACAACTGCCTCAACACGGCGAAGGTGGGACCCTTATAATACACTCCATGCCAGGCTCCAAGTATTTCAACCTTACGAGACCAGAGGCGTTCAACATTCATCGTGAGTTAGAATGCTAGCTAGCAAAAGTAAAGGCATTATATCTTACCATTCACCCGCCCTTCCCTGATCATCAGAGCTGCCAAATCAATGACTTTGTGATCATCGAGCTTGAACTTTGGGAAGCCTTTCTTCAATTTATGGACAACGTCTTCAGCCTCTTCCAGTTCCCCATTGTGAATGAGCAAATCAAGCACTGAAGACAGCATGCCGGGTGAAAAGGAATGGCCAGCCAATTCCATATCCTGTAAAAAGAGAGCTAAGAATTACGCACAGCACAACGCCAGCATGTATCATTGGTCAACTATCCTGAGATAGGTTTGATGAAGCTTCTCACTTGACTAGATCCTATCAGCTAACCTCTCCATAGTTAAACATTTAATTCAAGCCATGCACATGAATGCAACTATGCCAGCATACATAGAAAGAAGAGGCAGGTGAACTGGCAATATCCAAAGGCTACATCATCATTAGTGCTAGAATTTTTCAGCTACTCTTTGTGAGAAATTTTTCAACCAGGGAAAAATTCACTTCCAAAAGTGCATGAAGTACAGGTTGACAAACACAGCGAGGGCAGGGAAGGTTCAATCGAGTGAAACGGAACAGAGGCAAGGAGCTTATACTTTTGAAGACAATGTTTACTCGAAACCAAAATCACAATTTTGTACACGAAATCGTTACATGGAAACGAAAAAAGAATTTTAGTGAAAAAATTAATATTCTAACCACAACCATTCACTCATAAATCAAAAATTTAAATAAGCAAAAGGTCACGCCCACTGAAAATGCTGCTGTGATAACATTGACGTCATTTTCCTCCCGTTCTTGACTGCTTTTAGGGGAGGGGAAGGGAGTGGAGGGGGATTCTCGGAAGGTCTGCTCGCACAGATACTGTCGTAATTGCTCCAATTAGCCTAGTCATCAGTGCCCCCCCATGCGATAAGGCAAAGTAGCTTTGCGGGCTCAGTTGTGATTGGACGAAGTCGTTATACGTCAGAGGTTGCACCATGCCCACTTTTCCAAAAGGGTTAAAAACATCAGTTTTTCACCTCTTATAACTCGGGAAATAATTGACGAATCAAAAAACGGGGAAAAAAAGGGTCTTTTTATTTTACAAACTCTATCAGATTCTGCAATTAAAAAAATATGGTGAACGACCCTATTTGCCAAGATGAAGCCACTACCCATTTAGCACAGACGGTTGGGTCAACGTTCGGAAATGGCCATTCACACAGTTATTTATGATCCGTTGAGCCAACGTTGCCATTCACATGATTATTTATGAATCGTAGTGCCAATGTTGGGAGATGGTGTAAGGGGACTGCCTGATTACAGCCAAGCTGGATATTATCTCACTTAGCACATTCTCAGCTACATGGCTTTTGTTTTCCAAGAGTTTTAGCCGAGGTAGTGAATTCGCATGGAACAACTCTGAATAATGACCCTTTAAGTACTAATTTTTTCATGCACCTATTTGCACGTTTCTCTTCATCCATCCTATACAGTTGAGCACCCTTAATCCGGGAACCCCTAATCCGGGAGCACCTATAATCCGGCAATTTTGCCATGACTATCTGGTACTTAATGGAAAATGCCGAAACGTGTTTAACCGGAACATTGCTTCATAACCTGCCGAGATATTATTCTTATATTAATACCGAGATACCATTCTTAACGTTAATTTTCCTATTTCGAGAATCAGAATAATTTAAACATATTAATTTCTGGTACTTCGCCTACACTGGAATTATTCTGGAACTTGAAGTAAACATATAAATTTGAAGACATCGCTGAGACGGAATACGACTAATTTACAGATCGGCCACTTTCAATGGCGCGCGCATTTTTGATTGGCCACTAGATGTAATTTGATAAAATTATTGGTTTTATTCTAATATTTCATGCAAAACATGTCTCATCCATACAGTTGTGGCAACAGCACAAAACGTTAACCATCGCAGAAAAAGTGCAAGTTGTGAAAAAGCTTGACGCCGTTGCATCAGTAAAGCGTTTGACTGAAACATACTACGTGGGATCTTCAACAATATAGCACATTAAGAAGCTGAAAGAGAAAAATCATCAAAATTTTACTGTTAAAGTGACATGATCAGAAGTAGATAACAGAGAGAAAAACTATGAAAGAAGATTTAAGTGCTGTTTTAGATAGCCTGGTTTCGATATCGAATACGCAATATTGCGTCGGAGTGAAGGCCTTAGTTAGTATTTCTGGCCAAATGCTAATGGAGCAGGATAAACTCTTTTAGAAATAGACGTGATCAATCCAAAAGACGTGATTCGGGAAATTTCACGTGCAGGCAATAGCATTTCACCGTCCGTTCTAAAACACGCGTCGTTTAAATTGTGGCCTGCTTTAAGGTTTGATATAGACGAAATAATTGGGGATGTAAAAAAAATTCATGTTTCTGAGGATAAAAATATGATGATGGAGTTTGCAATCATCATCCATAACCCTGAATTATAGGAAATGGAATTGGTAAATTTAGACGAAAGGATAGTTAGTGGCCACGATATTCTCACCACACAACATATCATAGATGATGAAATCATTGAAATGGTAATTAATAACAATAAATCCGAGTGGGGATGACGATGATCAGCCTGAAATTGTTGAAGGAAGACTACTCTTGATGATGGTCTTTAAAGAATAATCCAGTCTGGTCGCCCGCGGCGACGTAGTGATGGGCGGCCACGACACTCACGCGTTGGCATCGCGCTGAATCAGCTGATAACAAGTCGAGCGCGGTAGGAAATTATGTTACGCAAAGTACAGCATAAGAAATATCAATTTTTATACCCTTTTCCAATAACAATATGAAACTTTTACATGTGCAGCAATATGCACAATGCTTAGATTCCGTTATTTTCACTCACTCCGCAACTTCGACAATTTTAAATAATAACTTTGTGTATTAAGAAACCACTTCTTTCTGATTATTCTCAGTAACTCTTTTTACAATAATGTTCAGTAAATGGCAAACGAATATATTTTGTTATAAATAATTGACTCCTTTCAATGAAAACATCCCAGACGTAAGAAATAGACTAGTTGCCATGCATGACCCATAGTCCGGCAAAATCCCTAATCCGGCATCACTTCAGTCCCAACTGTGCCGGATTAAAGATGCTCAACTGTATTACTGGATTTTACGCATCCGTTGCATAGCTTTCCTCCCTCGTTGACCTAATACTCTACCATTTACCTGACCTCAGTTCCATTCAACGAACATACTGTGCCAATGTATATACATTATGTGTTTATCACTGTCATCATTAGCACAAAATATCTACTAGATATCTACAGCATATCTTCAATGTCTTCAATATCTTAAATGTTTACAAGATGTCTAGAAAATATCTTAGAGGTCCTCTATATCTGAAAATTATATTTTTATTCATCTCATATCCATTCACATGGATAATCATGAATGGACGATTTTTCTCCGTTCCTCGTAGACGGTATCTGACTTAGAGAAAATACGGGTGCACTCGCCGGGAAACAGGTTCACAGCATTATGGAGGAAACTCTTATTTATCTCTCCTGGAGTTGAAAAAAATATCAGTTACGTTTATTTATAATGGTCATGCTTTTTTCAAACTAGACCTGAGGATCACGTGTTAGGCATTGAAACATTTGTAGTCTTGTATTGAACGAAATTGTGGACAGCACGACATCAGCAAAAGCTTTATTTATTTTCGAGTAGTTGTGATTATTCACAAACAATACCTATCCACTGAGGCATTAACACGCCTCTCTGCACACAAAATAAAATGCATCCCTCATCTGGTGGGGGCCCAAGGTGGGGGGGACCCAAGGTGGGGGGGACCCAAGGTGGGGGGGGCCCAAGGTGGGGGGGACCCAAGGTGGGGGGGGCCCAAGGGACCCCTCACTCACCCTCTTCACTTGCAGGGCCCTCTCCAGGTTCCTCTCGCGACAGTGAAGCATGAGCAGTCGACGCAGCACTCCTCGGTCGTTAAGGCCCTTGGCCCTCAGCTCCACCAAGTGGGCCTCCAGTTCCACAGCACTCATGTCCCTCTGCAACCACAAGCGCGCATCATTACTCTGGCTGCATCGATCGCACACCACTCATACATTTGCACACAGCGCAAGTCGACAAGTCGTACAGGCAAGAGATGAAATATGGAATAATTTTTTCCTTCGGTTGAATGAACATCCAGATTACGAGCTTAAACACTGTAGGTATCAATTTCCATAACACTTATAACCATTCTTCAGTCAAAAGAGAATTCCTAGCATTACCTAAAACGGCTATGGTCACCCTCTATGGTTCCTCACATCTGCCCCCGTTCCAAATGGTTCATTAACAATGCATTAACCATTTCAACCCCAAGGACTTTTCAGTTTCCACGCCCGCAACAATAAAAATATTAAACATTTATTGCTTAAAATCTTGATAGCTGCATTAATATGAGTTATGAGTCCATACAATGTCATAAGAGAAGAAACAAAATCACAATTTACCACAGTTTAAAACAGAGTCAATAAGATTTCAATGACACTGCATCACCTCCAGGTAAAAGAATAATGACTGTGAACCTATATCAATAACTTTATTAAACTAAAAAAGTAGTTCAACTTATCAATTCATTTAAAGAAGAAAAATCACAAAAGGTATCCCGTTTCAATCACATATTAGTCAGTAGTTTGCTGTTGGTAATTACCAAATAACTATGGAGGTTGTTCAATAATGATGATGAATAACATGGATTCATGTTGTAATTCTGTCATTTTTCTGTGTAAAAAGATTTTCAAACAGGTACAATTTGCCAAGGCATTTAAATAATTTACAAAATGTGTTAGACTTATGCAATATTCAAATTATTTATTTTATTCTTCACTGTCCGTCCCATCATATTCATGGAATGCATGGATCAGAGAGGCCAAAAGGATGCCACAGCAAAGAAAAGCAAAAAAGGGCAAAAATGAATCTCACTCAACATGACGTGGATCCATACTTCAATATTACGGATGTGCCGGTTCCACTCTTTTTCTGTTCTGGTTCGGTTCTCAACTTTGGTTCTCTGTCCTTATCTGAATTTACAGCTTACTTTTCATTGCTCAATGGTAAGGTAAGTTTTTCATTTGATTTATTGCATATTTAAAGTAATGTATCAAGTTATATCTACCTAATTGCATCTATAGATTCATACAATTTGCTATGTTATGAGAGATAAGACTATGCTATATTCCTTAAAAGAATAGAGAAACCAGTCACTGAATCTCTTAAAAAGGACAAACAAGAAAAGATAAGTACATATAAACATACTGCAGTCAACATTACCCTCTTGTAAAAATAGGACTCCTGAATATTCCTGCATATAATTATAAATTTTAAACTTCATTAGTTTAACTTAATGAATACCATTAAATGGTAAAATATTCACATTTTTACTATCATTTTCAGTGACATACTGATTGAAAAACAATACATACTTGATTGTATTTTTGTGTTTCTGTAACTTTAATCCATTTATTGCCCTTTACGTGAAGTATTTATTGATCTCAAACGCTTTCGGTTCTCTGTAATCATTGCCATTCTTCTTCTCTTGTGCACAAAAATAAAAATTGCCTCTCATGATACTAAGGGAAGAAACCCAATTAAATAAATCTTTTGCTTAAATGTTGCACAAATTAATAAATGCATGCATATGAGAAACGTGGCACTCATTTCAAATTTTTCGTTTCTAAAACATCAGCATTTTCACTATTTCTGGATCAAGTCTGTTTCTTTTCTGTGACATACATTCCCAGCTGTACTAAACAGCCTCTCACTCAAAAGAGATGCAGGAAGAACACACTTCACTGCTAAGCATTTCAGCCTTTTGAAGTTAGTTGAGAACCAGTACTGACTGATAATGGCTGCATCGCTATCAGGACTAATTGGTCTCCCCGAGAGGCACAAATTAGCTCTCCTCTTCAGCACCAATATTGTCTTGTGAAGAAGGTCCTGCCAAAGGAATCAAAAAAGCATTTTTATATTCCACCCAGATATTATGTGACATAGATGGAAGAGGCGACGATACTCTACATTCCTCATTGGCAGGGACCTGACAAGAAAAAATGGCCATTTGATCCAAAGATTTTGTTTTGCCGAGGTTAAAGATTCCGTATTTTTAATGGTGTAGTCTTGAATCTAGGATCCAGAAGGGTGGCCATGGATGTGATGACATCATTCTCCACATTGATATGAATCTCAGCTTCATGGAGGCTAAGAGGTCAACCCCTGCATACCAGAGCCCTTAGGGGCAGGAGCTTCCAAAGTTCACAAAAGGTATTACCTAAACAAATACACCCTCAGTCAGAACATATAATGGCAGTCAGTACAATCCTTTGTAGATTGATCTGGCAATTTACAAAGTGTATTTCTTTAAATCATTGATCAATATTTTAAAATTAATAACTAAGCAAATTACCTCTGAAACAGATGATGTTTCTTTGCTAAGTTTCAATGTGGCAGTTTTAAATATTTCTAATAGTTCTACTGCCACTTCAATTGTCCTCTACTCATCTGTAGTTGATTCAGAATCCAGGCTGATGACACATGAATTTGTGACAAGCACAATAGCTTTTTTTTGTTCATTCATTATAACATATGGAAAGAACTGTTCAATTGTGTGGGCTCATCCTATATCATGCAATGCTCTGGTAGCCCAGCTGCCTCTCTGACATTGCTGCAACATTTCAGTATTATTCACAGGAGGTTTAAAATTTCCTACTACTTTTCTGCAATTTTGAATAAAATTGGCGTCTTTAGGATTAGCGATAAAACAATCATTAATAACCATTTGGAGGGTGTGGGCCATACAAGATACATATGTGGTGGAACTTAGCGTTATTCAAAGCAGCAGTAATGTCCCTCCCATTATCTCTCACCACAGCAACAGTTTTATTGTACAGTCCCCAATCACTTAGCACCTGGCTTAAAAAGGCTATAGAAGGTTATTTGCTGAATGTCTGATTTCCACAAATGAATAACCTCCAAGCTCTTCTGCTCTGAAGATGAAAACCTAGATCTGAATCTTCATGAATGTGAACTGTCGCAGCTAAGTAATCACTGTTACTCACAGATGTCCACAAATCTGTGGTCACAGCTACAAATTTAACATCTTCTGATTTAGCTCTCAAATTCATCACTGTTGTTTTATAAATATCTGGAATTATTTCATTTGAAATAGTTTTTCTGGAAGGGATTGTGTGACAAGGTTCTAAGTGAGTAGGTAAGTAACCCACTAGAAAACACAGGCTAATATCTTGCATTAGCCTATGTTTTCTGCTATGCTAAATGGCTGCAGATCCAAGCATATAATTTCTGCAATTTATCGTGTGATTGCCAGAGCTCGTTGATCTTGGTGTTTAAATTTTTTTACTTTATCAAAAACCAGTGCCAAAGTGGGCTGGTGGTGTGATGTCAACTTAGGCCCAGGTTTTATGTACTTAGGATAATTAGCATCTGATGTGGAAGCAGTTGTTGAAGATAAGACTCTGAAGAGAGCTGCTGGTACAATGGACTTCCAGACTAGAGACTGGAGCTTCTTCAAGTGGAAGTGTTTCAGCCCTAGTTGCAACTTTGCCAGTTGAAAGATCACCTTCCACTTCACTCAATTCTTCCTCACTGATGGCACTAGTCTTAGGATCAGTGGTCACAAACATTTTCATCGTATTTATTGAAGTATTCCATTTCTTAGGAGAACTGGCTGGACTCTTTCCACAAAAATGTATTTTATACTTCTTTGGTGCATACTTTTTCAGTTAGAAGTGGGTTTACATGCACCCCTGGAAATCAGGGAATTACAAATATAACACTTTACGAAAATTTAATTTGCTGCATCAACCATGAAGTACTTCCACACTTCGCAAGACATTGCGAAGGAATCAACCAGTGTAATTTTACTGGCTACCGATATGTTTACAATATCGATAGGTATGATACAATATCGATAGGTATGTCGTATTTTGATAGCACTTCATTTATCAACAAGCGACTAAGGAAGCATGCTATAAAGGAATAGCATAGAACTAGCAGAGGTATAAACGAAGTGCTAATAGTGCTAATCCACAGCTCTTGATAGTAAATTGGCACTAAAGGATGGATGGAAGGAAAAGATTACTCGAGAGTGTAGCTTAATATGTAGCAAAGTTTATCTGTCTTAACACGTTTGGCCTGAACCCACTTGTTTGGGGTCCAGCAGCCTATGATTAAAACTGGAGCTCCAGGTTGCAATACCCTCGGTTTACCACCTCTCGCATTTACCATTTGATTGTTTTGTTTTTGCTGTACTAATTGAGACAGATTATGTCTAAGGAGATCCAGTCTAGTACGTCTTTGAAACATTAGGTCTGCCGGAGTTTAACCTCCTTTAACTTCATTAAGGGAGGGAAGCAAAGGGGATGGTCTACAAGTATCAGAGTGCGAGAGGAGGGGTCGAGGACCCTCCTGATAACAAAGGACGCCTCATCCCTGACCCTCCCCATTCCACTCAACACCCAGAGCGGTTCCGATCAGCCACCGCCACGTGCCCCTTTAGGGTTGCCCAGAAGAAGAGGAAGGATCCTCACAGACGTTCCATGATGCCCCCCACCCACCCCCTCCCCTCCTTCAAGCTCGACAAGAGAGATGAAGATACTAGAGGCCTGCACACGGGTGCAAAACAAGGGCGAGGGTCACCTCTGCCTGTGTGCGAGAGATAAAGAGAGAGAGGCTCAACCCGAAGACAATTGACAGACTTTTCCGAAGTATCAGACCTAACGGAGAACTTGCCGAGTATAGGCGATCACCCGTCGGCTGAGTGGGCACCCGCCTAGTATGCCGGCACCCGGAGCAAACGGGCACGGTCGGGCGTCTATGTCACATGGGTGAGGGCGCACGGCATGGGCGGGCGAGGGTCTCCTGGATTTGGCCCCCGTTTGCAGGCCTCTTCAAAGATACGCCCCCACAACTGGGACCTTCCCTCTCCACAACCATTACCTCCGAGTTACCTCCGTTCGCTCTAGATCCTCCAGATGGCAGCACTAGTACGACACACAATGCTCAGCGCAACCCTACAATCGCAAGCGCAATCATTACAACATTCCCAACCAATGAATGTACCGGTTAACACTCGAAGACTTAAGCAAAGCGTAAATTATTGTTTTGGAAAATTTAATTCGCCAAATGATCGATGAATGTGCAATTGTGCATGAAAACGGCTCTTCTACGTGTTTCTAGTAGCATGGTAACGAAAGAGAAATGGAAAGTAAGAACAACTGTGGGGAATGAGAGGCTTAGTCCAGCACCTTCGGATATAACAAGTGCTCATTAAAGTGAGTGATTTCCAAGCCATTGTGAGCACTCATTACATCTAGTGACTTAGACAGACATACTTTCAAAGAGACATTATTAAATTCATCACTTAAACTTGTCGTTTCCGCTTCCGGTCCGGTGGGGGTTGTGTCACCCCTTTCGGCTTGTCGTGTCTTCATGGGGTGACTCGGGGAGCGGGCGACGAAATAAGGAGTCGATCCAGTAGATTTCAGATTGCCTTTATTTATATCAAATAGCGGGGGGGGGGGGGGGGGGGGGGGGGGGGGGGGGGGGGGGGGATGGATGGAGATTGGGTAGGTGGGGGAGAAGGAGGGGGTAAGAAAATGGGAGAGGGAGGGGAGGGAGGGGAGGAAAGAGGGGGAAAGGGAAGAGGGCTAGGTGAGAGACCCGAGGGAGTTACGGGTCCCTACCGAATAGTGCCCGTACGACGCGTGGGTCGCGTCGGTGCAGGGGATAGGAGCAGGGGTCCTGGTAAGGGGTGAGTCCTGGAGCTGCAGGCGCCACGGCGGGGTGGTCCGAACTTCTCCGGGGTCCGCGGCTTGCGTCGGCGGCGAGACGAGTCCAGGGTCGGCACTCGGAGCCGGCTTCTCCGGGGTCTTCAGCGGGCTTAGCATGGGTTTGGGTGGCTCAGCCTGTGCTGCCGCCCATGCCAAAGCCCGGCGCTCGATGCGGCACTGCCGCCGTTCCGGCCTCCACTTCCCACTCCGTTTCGGCATCGGCCGGCCACGGACAAGCGGAGAGGTAGGGGAGCCAAGGAGGGACAACAACCAAGGGTTCTTCACCGCTTGGTTGCCAGGGGAAGACCAATGGTTTTTCACCGCTTGGCCGGGCAGGGAAGCAGCCAAGGGTTTCTCACCACTTGGTGCCGGGAAGACCAAGGGTTATCCACCGCTTGGCCGGAGGGGGAAGCAACCAATGGTTCTTCGCCGCTTGGTGCCAGGGAAACCAAGGGTTATCCACCGCTTGGCCGGAGGGGGAAGCAACCAATGGTTCTTCACCGCTTGGTGCCAGGGAAACCAAGGGTTATCCACCGCTTGGCCAGAGGGGGAAGCAACCAATGGTTCTTCACCGCTTGGTGCCAGGGAAACCAAGGGTTATCCACCGCTTGGCCGGAGGGGGAAGCAACCAATGGTTCTTCACCGCTTGGTGCCAGGGAAACCAAGGGTTATCCACCGCTTGGCCGGAGGGGGAAGCAACCAATGGTTCTTCACCGCTTGGTGCCAGGGAAACCAAGGGTTATCCACCGCTTGGCCGGAGGGGGAAGCAACCAATGGTTCTTCACCGCTTGGTGCCAGGGCCAAAAGAACCAAGGGTTTTTCACCACTTGGCCGGGGCAGGAGACCAATGGTTATTCACCGCTTGGCCGGGCAGGAGGGAGCAAGGGTTCTTCACCACTTGGCCGCCTCTCCTCTTCTGAATTTTCGGGGTCTGGAGTGCCCCTTTTATACTCCTTCAGGGTGGACCACGTGACCGGAGTTGTCCAATGAGGCCCTAAGGGTCAAGGAGCGTTGGCGGGAAAAAAAAATAAAAAAAAGGGTGCGGGGGTGGTAAAAGGGGTGAGTGGGTGGTGAGTGGGTGGTAGAGGGGGGGTGAAGTGGGTGGATGCGGACATCCGGCGGGAAAAGGGACAGCGAGGGTGGACACTGACCCTTAAAGGATGAGGAACAATAGGGACTGCCCTTCGAGGCAAGGCGAGGGATAGGGCGGGGCGCACTTTCGGGCAGGACAAAAAAACATGCAGAGCGGAGCGTATTAAACTATGCTGGTTTCCTCTCATAATTATGCATGTCAAATGGCAATGTTAAATATCATAATGAATCCCATCCTCCTCAATGTCTCATATCGTATCGTAAGATCTACATATTATCTATGACAAATAAAATTCACTATTGTTACCATGGCAATTATTATTATTGAGGTTACAATTGTTATAACTTGCCGGGTGTGGGATGAGTGGCTGAAATGAAGACATGGGAAGAGTGAGTCGGTCGTCAACGGGAGGCAAGCACAGGGGTCTTGCTTCATCCACCAGTGGGCTGAGTACATTCACGAGGCAATCCGCTGCCTGTGCCGATATCATGACACTCCTTGCATCCAGGGACTGCAAGACAAAGTTATTTCCAATCCTTAATGCAAATGATTTACGCAACTCCATTGAGGGTGCTTAATTATATCACATGCATGCGGCAATCAATCAGAGGTAGTTATTTAACAGGCTATCCAACATGTTGGCCACAGAGGCATACTCTCCATTTCCACAAATGCTTCTCGAGAAAGAGAAATGGTCAGGCAGAGGGGGATCACAGATAAAATTCACAAGCTGACAGCAATGCACAATTTTATAGGTCAACAATTAAAGTAGAGAAATGAATTCAGGTATGGTTCTTCAGAAAGGTTTAAAAATATAGTATGCCCTATCAGATTCAAAGTTTGCGAACTGGCCACAAAAACTTTAATAGCATTACCCGCTGAAAGTGCACAATGGCTAGATGTTCCACAGAGAAAAAAATCATTCCCCTTGACCAGGACTCGAACCCAGAGCCCCTGATTTCCGGCCAGGTTCTCTAACAGTTGAGCCACCAAGGCTTTCTCTGTGGAAATTATAGACACTATTATTTCCATCGTGAAAGGTATTTCCATCCTGGTAGCTCAACTGGTAGAGCATGATCTGGCTGGGAAACAGGGGGTCTGGGTTCTGATCAAGGCGAATAATTTTTTCTCTGTGGAATATCTTGCTATTGTGCACTTTCAGCACGTGTCAGTGGGCTTTGCTTCATGCCGCCTTGCAGTCAACATTGCTTAGGTGGTGGTCCCGTCTGAGTAGTCTTCCACGGGTTGCCATACAGCACAGAGCATTAGCACAGAGGGAAAGAACACCAGCAGCACTCCACAGCCACGAAGAGGTGGGCACACTCCCCCATTCCTCCCCCTCTCACTCGCAACCACTATCCCTCCCACAACAAGACAATACCTGTGCACGTCTCACCCTCTTCAATCTCCCGAGACACATGGTTTTTCCAACATCTTCAATGATTGGGGTCGCTAACCATATTTTTTTATTGCTGAATCTGATAGTTTCGTAAAATAAAAAGACCAGAATTTTTCCGTTCTTCGATCCATCAAGTTGTTCTTGAGTTATAAGCCGTGAAAAATGGATGTTTTTAATCCTTTCAGAAAAGTGGGCACGCAAAGAACTATGTCATCCACTTTGTCCAAGTCGTATACTGAGGCTGTGGATCTCTGCCACCCGTCCGCAACGGGGGACACATAAGTCTGCCATCACACACACACACACCGCTCTGCCAATGGAAGCGGCTGTTAGACTCCACTCGAGTTGGGTTTTTCAAAGACATTTCACATTCAACTGCATCGTAGTATTTTTTTTATAAGCAAATGAACTCCAGCACACTTTCAGTCACACCAAAATGTATAAGAAGTATTTTGTTGTTAGAACGAAGGTATCCACAGTGATAGTTTGATCTCTGCATTTTTTTTCTCGGGTTTTCCTCCGTCTCCTCAAATTTAATGTCGTGGCCGGGATCTGACCACGCGTATTTGGCGATGGCGGAAAGTCGAAATTGCTTATTTTTCATCGCCCTCTGGTGTTCTTTTATCCGCACATTCATCGAGCGGCAGGTTTCTCCAATGTAGGATTTTCCGCAGGAGCAAGGCACCTCGTACACTCCCTCGTATAGCTCTTGCAGAACGGTGTCTTTGGGCACGGGTAAAGAGTTCCTTATCTTGGTCACACAATCGTATCTAGTGACCAAGTTATGTTTTTTGAGTATTCTGGCGATCTTTTCTGATGTTCCAGTGATGAAAGGGATGGTGACATACAATTTGCGTGATGTTTCTGCTTCTCCGTCATCATCTCTACGGTTTTCTACGGTATGTAAGCGAGGCAGAAACCACACGCCGACACCTTCGACCTGAAGACGCCACGGCAGGAGAGCCAGCGAAACTGTGGTCCACAAATGCCAACTGACACGGAGGAAAAGCCGAGAAAAAATACAGAGATCAAAGTATGTTGTTGTTCAGTTGTTTTGGATTATTTACAGGGCACGACAGGATCAGGCAGTGGCTCTCATCCCCCCCTCCCTTTCCCCTCCACTTCTCTCTTCCCTCTCCCCCCTCCCGTCTTCCTCAACACAGTCTAGGATGGCAGGTGGATGATGCAGTCATCCTGAACGCAGCTCATATTTGGTGGGCGTCACCCTTTCCTTATTTCAATTTCTGATTTATGAGTGAATGGCGCTCTGGTTAGAAGACCAAAGTTTTCCACCAAAGTTCACTTTTCATTTCCATTCTACGTTTTCGTGTATAAAAGGGCGATTTTGGCTCTGAGTTAAATGCCTCCACTCCATTGTAGCAGCAGACATTACACTTACCACCAACATGCTCAAAGAAAGGACAATGCCAAGGTCAAGATAGATGAGACCTGAAATATTATCCAATAAATCTAATAAGAATTTATGTTCGACAAACTTTAGCAATGACAGAAATTACCTTCAATATTCTTAGGAAGTAATCCAGAGTAGCTCTGGCTCGGTCTTCTTGCTTGACACCATTCTCTGCGAGCAGGCCCAACCTTTCCGAGAGCTCAAGCAGAAAGTGTCCCACGTAGTCAATGTTCCCACCCTGCCTCTCCCTTCCAACCTTGAGCAGCTTGCTAAGACTCGACAAAGACAAGTGAGCCGGTTGGTCCACTTTGCTTGCAATGCACCTGACTAGAGGCTCAATGAGTGGAGAGAGATCTATGCGACCTCGGTGAATGGCATCTGTAAGAAAGCAGAAGATGAGACCCTACACAGCAGCTAGGGCATTACATCTTACCCTAACATTTTACAGCATTTCTGAGTTGGAATCACAATGAGCTGGCTTACATTGGAACCTATGAGTTGCTTTTCCATAGTCTCAAAATGTTTCGAAAACCCTGATGCATAAGACGTAAACGAAAACCATCTCACAATTTATCAACAACACTTCCAATATGCTGCTTCACATACTGCTCTGACTTGAAAGTTAATTTCTTGAAATTGCAATAACTGTGAAGGGCCTCAGGTATTTCCGGCACGTCAACTGGAGGAAGAGTTCTCAGGCATCCCACTGGGTCACAGTGTAGTTTCGTGCCCACATTTCGAGGGCTAAGAGTCCAGCACCATTTTCAGGGTGAACGGTAGAACCATGATTGTTTGTATACATAATTGTATTCAAGTGGCAAATGAGACACAATGTTACCTGTGAAAAGCATTCTGGGAATTCCTACAAAGACACTTGGCAGGACACTACATCATTCCTTCCTTTGAACTGTTTTGAGATCTACACGCCCCAGGAATTGATTAAGATGAACACTCCCACCAGGTCAATTTAAACATACAGTCTATCCTTCTGGACAAGTATTCCATTTGAAGCAAATCAATGCTTAAAAGTTAATGATAAATATAATGCTTAAAAAAAAGCCCTCAGCAATTCCAAAAGAGGCAAAACTGCTGCAGAGAGACCAACTCCACTGCCACTCCAACAGCTCTGCACAAGTCAGAATACATACTAGTAGGTACGGGACATTTGAATCTTCGAATCCCTTGAACAATGCCTTTTTCCTTGAATCCATTGAGTTTCGCCTCAAATTTGAATCCTTAAAAATCTCATTTATATCCTCAGCAGATGAAAATCTTCTGTTTCTTTTCCTAACTTCTGTTTCTTCAGTTCTTTTTGATTCAACTTTACGCCCACTGCCAGTGATCAAAAATCAAAAGCACGTATTCGAGAGCACTGTTTGCCCATTGGTGTGGCATGATGGGACGGCTTTGGAAATGACAGATTCCTTTTAAATTCCTAATAAAACTCCGTAACATATGCTCACCCTTGATATTAGGCTACCAACACGACAGTGAATAGTTTCAACAGATGAACTATTGCCCAATGAACTATGCACTAAATGAGCTATACTCTGCCCATCCCACTTTAAAGGCGATTCTGAACAAAATAACCAAAATGGAAATATTTTTAATTACTAATCTCCATGATTTTAAATTCCACGGTTTTACAACATGACGTTGCATTTAATCGCTTTGTGTTGTATAGAGAGGTTGGTGGAAGAGCTCCAGGGACAGAAATCAACCAATGAGAACAAATCTTTGGAAATCATGAAGTCAGACGGTTGAGCATTGCAGACAAGTGCCAATCGCAGAAATGTAGGGAGTCACCACACAAGGAAGAATCCAAACATTGCAAAGACATGGTGATTTTGCAAACACACAGGGCGCACTTTTTATGATAGGGTATTTTCCCTTTTATTAAATATGGTATTAATATTCACTCTTAAGTCGAATCCCTGAATCACTTGAATCTGAGTCAACTGTGGTGGGTCCGAATTCATTAGGGATCAGCCCATGTCCCATCAGCCATCGGAAGTATCAAAACTCACCCACCGGTGGCAACAACTGTGGTGATGAACTGCTCACTCTCTCAGTAAATGAAAACCCTTGCACTCCTTTCACTTTACCATCGTCATATTCAGACTCATGGAAGGAATACAGCTGTAATTTAGAATTTAATGGTGATTAGAAGCCATTAAAAACTACAGTAAAATAGATTTACAAGACAATGGTTACAATGCTTGAGTATCACCACCTGGTGAGATTTAAAGGAAAACATGGGAAGTTAATTTTTCATCGAAGTTGCCGAGCTAAAGGAATTCAGTCAAGTAACAACGTTTATCCTTAATTTCAGACACACCATTTTCACGGACGAGTGATCAACTGTCTCGTCATCGATGTAAAGATTTAGAGATGAATCTCCTAAAGAAAGGCTTAAAACATACCCCACCCATTCCTATCTCCCCTAGATATCCACAGGTTCTGGCGGTTGCTTATTGCATGACTTTGAAGTCTTTAACGCCAAATGGACTTATTTTGTGTGTCCACACGCGCATGCGAAAGAGTTCTTTGTGAAATGAATTGGGTTATGCCAAGAGGGCGATTGTTGTGGAGGACTAGAGGCTACAACAAGCAAATGAGCTGTGTTGATAAAGAGGGTCGAATGGGGACAGCAGATGTCGTGGCTGAAATAGGACAGAGAAGCTATTTACCAACTTAGTCTACATAACAGTCATTAAGCAATACATCGTCAACTCCTTGCGTAGGTGGTTGACTCATTGACGTTATGGCATAACCCACTATCCATTGCACAATAAATTTACTTGTGTGGAGTCTATTTGCTTAAAGCCCGTTCCACATTATCCAGCACAAGGTCGAGGATATACTCGCTAGTATGACATAGTATCTTTCCAGGATCGTGTGAATAGAACCAGTATACTGGCTGGCAAGCATGATCGCTAGTATACTCGCTGAGCTACTGGATTTCGTACTTGATGCGGTACTAGTTTGCTGCTAGCTCCCTGTAAGACCCAGTGGCCATCTACCAATCAAGTCACATTACAGATATTGTGCGATCTTCTTTTTTTAAATTAGTATGGAATCATATGGAATAACCCCTTTGTAGCAAGCGCAAGGTTGATGATTGTGTGAAACCTCCCAGGACGGTTCCGATCATGCTATATCCTCAATATCAAGTAGCAGCTAGTACATTGTCTTGTGCTGGATCAAGTATCGAGTGAAACCGGCTTTAGAATTTCTAGACAAGTCAGTTAATATGAAAATCCATATTGTCATCTGAACGCTACCAACTATAAAATCTTGACCTATTTTTTTCTATAATTATTAGAATGATATAGAAAAATGTCACTTTCATTACTCCTGTTTGTTTTAAAATTTCAAAACAACCAAAACTTTTACTTTATTTTCTTTTGTAGCTAGATATAAGTTATGAATTTTCAGTCTATAATAAATGAAATGGTGCTTTAATTAAATCCGTATTTACAGCACCATTTCAGAATGAACAATCGAGAATCGATAGCATAGGAGTTGGGATCAGGATAGGAATAAAATAACTGGAATCGACTGTGTCGACCGTAAAAAACTGGGTGCTCCCTCTTGGCCGGTCACCTGATAAGAGGCCTCACACGACTCAATTCTGAACACTGAATATCCTCCACCTCGGTGCTAAGGATCTTGAAGGCACTGCCCATTCTTTGCGCCCATCTTGAGCGATCACAACTCCAACTCGCTCTCCCAATTCCAGCTCCGAATGGCCCCGGCAGGCCACCTTTCCTAGCAACACTTGTTGAATTTGAGTCTTGATAATGACGCAAGGCATTGAAATGCATCACGAGTGAATTATGTACAACCATGCACGAGTATTTGGTTCTCACAATAAGTGGGAATCGTGGAGAGGCAGGGATAACCAGCCTTGGCGGTCATTTCCAGTGATACTCTCGTAGAGAAGAAATCCTCCAAGCAGAGAGAGAGGCTCCCCTCCTGGTGGAGAGTGATCTGACTCACGGAATCTGGCAGCCTCTGCTAGTTGTCCCTGGTCCAAGAGCCAGTGTGTGAGTGCCGTGCGGCACGCAGGGCCCTGCACTCCCCTCTCCCTCAGCAGCGAGAGCACCTCAAATGCATCACTCCGAGCCCGGATGAAGGGCAGCACGTAGACGGCCAGGGTTTCATGGTCCAGGGGCACCGCCAGGCGACTCATTGCACCCACCACCTCCAACACTCCTGTGCGACGACATAATGGGGAACATGCACTATTTTTTATAACTCTTTGAATGTCAAGTTTATCAGCTGAAATGTGTTTGCCGAAAATTTTGCTGAACAATTAAGTTGTGTTACAAAGATATTACTCTTTGAAAACTGTACTTTTCCAGCAGCTTAAAAACACGACGTCATCGCATGACGTCACGGCACGGTATCACTAAGGGCTTTGTTTATCTGTTTATGCGTGGAGGTAAGTTGTTAAGTGAATACTTGGCAATTACGTATGCATTTATCTCATTTGTTTAATGCAATAAACGACTGTATATCGAATTTTTATTTACGCAGTATGGATTGTAACGAGCAAATCGTCTATTAATTATATAATGCCTGTTTTGTGCCCAAGAATTTCTACTACGCCTATGCAATCATTGTTTTTTTAGAAGAACGCCGACAATCGAGAGTCAACCAAAGGAAATTGTCGGAATGTGCTTTTTTAAGTATTTTTTCAGTCATCGTTTCGTTCGAGAAACGGCTAAAAGCCTCAAAACCATATATTCACTTCATTTTCTGTTAAAAATAAGTGTCTATCTCCATAGCAATATGGAACCTATACCGTGCAGTGACATCAGAAGGCATTTTAGGTCACGTGACTTTTGTCAATTTCCGGTAACATTTTAAATTCATTTGATAATCTTTGTGGAGGGCGTAGAAAAATTGGCTTATTTATTTAAATTGGTGAGAAAATTTCGCATCAAGTACATCATTAATCTTCGAGAAACAAATTTCATGCATATTCCCCATTGGTGGCAATCGGGAAATTTCAAATCAAAGCAAGCAAGCATTCACTTCCAAACGCACAGCATGCATTCATCAGTGACGGGGAGCGTAAACGTAACCGAGTTACAGGTAATGATTAACTACTTTTTAAGTGCTTTTTACTTGTAATATACCCATGGCTTTCTGAAAGTAATCATTTATTTTTTGACTTGTACCTTGCATGACAAGTTCATGCTTGGCAGGTGCTCTTCTGCTTTTGGAGGTTGAAGATATTAGGCAACATATTTATTAAATAATTGGACACACAATTGATGGTGTTAGCCGGTTTTTTTTATCTGTTCATCTGTATCTCAGTGGTTCAAGAGGAAATGCAAGTTCAAAGCAATGTGTAAAGATATTAAAGTTTCCATTTAGGCCATTTAACTCACACACCACTTTCCAATTTTCCTGATCAAAGAAGAGCCGAAAATAATTGACATTTGATTCATTAACGAATCTCTGGTATTTGATTGGATTTAAAATAGAGTAATTGCAAGATGAGAGTACAGTTGAAGTGGACAGAAGTGCATGATGATCAGACAGAGCAGGCTCAAAAACTTGAGTACTTATTCTTAAAGCGCTATAGCCTCTGTGAATATATTGTCCAATAAAGGTCCAATAACGCTGCTATCCTAGCAGGTGTGTCCACTAAAAATTTCAAATTATAACTCTGCATAACTGCATAAGTAACTGCTTTTGTTCTGGGCCATCACTCAAAAGATTACATGTGAAATCACCATTCAATATAATAGTAGGTCTGTTTAAGTAATTAGTGAGAGAAAACAAGAAAAGATTTTCAATGAAATACTTAAAGCATCCCAGGGGCAATCTATAGCCTTCTAATAGAATAAAAGTAGAGTTTTCATACAAGTGTTTTACAGCGGAGCACTCAAAAGTAAACATGACTATGTAACGTGTTTTCCCATATCACCTAGTACAGTGGAATCCCGGTATAACGAGTGCTCATAATCCCTCGGAAATCACTCGCTAAATCGAGCGCTCATTATATCCGATGGTGTTGAAAAAACCCACCTAATTCTCATAGTCGTTCATATTTACAGTTTTTCTTTTGTTTCCATGGTATTTGACGAAGGTAAACAGCAAAAAAGTCATTTCAGGTACATTCTGGTAGAATATCAACATATTTCATGAAAGAAACAGGACATTTTCCATTATATAAAATATTAATTCCCCTAGTTTCGATGTTTTTCTTCCAGTTCTTCTATTTTTCGATCGCCGAAGAAAGCTGTAAAGACAGCGTAACTAGTCGGAATTAAAATATTAGGTATACTGTGGAAATTTTTGGATAATTTTGCGAATATGTCATGACGATAATATCAGCTTTGTCGAGTTTTCGCATGTTAACCAGTACGTCCATCAGTTGGGAAAATTGGCCTGAAGGTTCACTGAAATACGGCATGTTTCGGGGGTCGAAGATATTTTTCAAGCTTAAGCGAAGGCCCACTTACGGCTGTCATTTTCCGACACGATTAACTGGAGCAATATCACGATAATTCATCGGGCGCGAACACGCTATGTTTGAACGAGCGCAATATCACGATCGTGATAATATATAGTGATATTTTATCGGGGCGCGATATCATGATATTTTATCGGGGCACGATATCATGATATTTTATCGCGATATTTATCATGGTCACGATATCATGATATTTTATCGCGATATTTATCATGGTCACGATATTTATCATGATGTTTATCGTGATAGTTATCGCGATACCTATTTATAGCGATATTTATCGCACCCCGATATCTTATCGTGCCTCGACATCTTTATGTTCCCCGACATCTTATCGTGCCCCGACATCTCATCTTATAGTGCCCCGACATCTCATCTTATTGTGCCCCGACATCTTATCGTGCCCCAATAACATATCGGGATACGATAAGATGATGTTTATCATCACGCTGAGTTATTGTTATCGCCACCTTATGATATGCTAAAATTATCGTATCCCGATATTGAATTATCAATATCGCCCATGCCTAGACCTAACTCCCTCTCCTACTCTCATCTTGCTCGTCGTCTGCCCACTCCCACTGATGACTGGGCCTAACAAAAGAAGAACGTAAAATGGGAGTGCGCAGAGCGAACTGAAGGCCGTAAATCGTTAATGTTTGGACATAACTGGCTTTAGGTGTTGTAGATATGGCACTCATCTTGTATTTTTAGTTTAATTAGCAGATAATACAAAATACAATAGTTTATTTTTGCTAGGCGGTGCATCGCCCTCGAGAGATATCTGTCGTAATACCGAGCGTATACCGTGGGAGGAACTTTTTGGCCTCGCTATATCCGCTTTATTTTACATGTAAAACATAGCCCTTTTGGCGGTACAAAGACAATCACTCGCTATAACGCGATTCTCGCAATAAGCCGCACTCACTACACCGGGCTTCTACTGTACTAACAATAACTCACAATAATAATAAAAATCAAAATTTTCCCTTCTTCTCTAATTTTGTCTTCGTATCCTCTGGGCATCCTTAATGCCATTTTTGCCTTGGCCAGCTATGTTTGGGTCATTGAAGCCTGTTTTCTCGAAAGCTGTGATGTACCACTGCAAAAATTGTCAGGAGTGTAATAGTCTCTTGCACAAACTTCTACAATTTTTGTTCAGAATAAATCTTTTTCTTAATAATACCCCTTGTCACCTCAATATTTGAGATTCTGTAAATCATGAAATCCAGAGATGGGAGGAGTACAAAAGAGAAAGTAACTCATTCACAGTTACTCTTCTACATTTGTTGTCAGTTACTAGTGACCAAAGCACTAGCAAAGCAGTTTCTGACCCCTCATTGGTGAAATGCCACTGTTGCATTTTTCAAAGTAATATGCCTTAACAAAATGGCTCACCATCCTCATCTTCCCTCTTGGCAGCCGTGAGCAGCAGGGGCCAGAAGTAGTGTGGCCTCAAAGGGGCCCCACCCACATGACCAAGGGCCTCCAGAAGGAATAGGCCAAGATCAGGCCGGGGCAACTGGAGGGCATGGCCAATCACAGCGTGGAGGGCTAAAGGCTTCAACGAGCCTTCCCTTGTCCAAATCAAAGACTCCTCCAGCTGGCAGCAAATTTTCAACACTTCCTCCGGCACCTGCAGGGAAATATATACTCTTAGCTGATAACAGAGGAACTCAAATCATGAAGCTTAACCACCACTAAAGCCTCAAAACGAAGAGACGGTGGCTGTGCACACATGAACGTGTTTTAATAACTATTTATGCAAGTTTCTTTTGTAACATCCACCTCTGAGTCACCGACGAACATTGCCATCATAATGGCAGGAGACTCGAATGCATTATGGGTGACCACATCCACTGCTTCCGTGGTTACCTTACTCTTGAAGAAGGGACCCAAGACGGATGACCTCCTGAATGTTGTCCATGAGTGGGAAGCACCAGATAACGTCAAGCCCTTGACACCGCTCAGCACACCCATGATGAGGACTACCAGTTTCACAGAGTAGCCTGTGTAAATGTGCCCGAGTTTGCAAAGCAGATCTTGTTACTTAGTGTGTTTCATGATCTCCTTCACTGCACTGATCAATTTGGCCGGCACCGCAAACACAACCACAAATAGGGCCAACAACTGCCTGGTGGTGGGAAGGAAGAATTCCACCAGATCTTACACTTATCATCCTCCATACCCCCAGGGGGGAATTTACAGGGAGGATATTACATTTTGAAAGGAAAGGCCCCCCTTGGCTTGATGCTCTAGAGCAAGTGGAAATTCTAAAATGTGTGCATGCTGATTGCAACACTGTAAACGACCTTTCGTACGCCTCCCACTCCCCCCTCCTCAACCTCATGAGTGCACTAACAGAAGTAGGATTAAAAGTGGGTAGCTCATGAAGTCAGACTTATCTTAGTCAAGCTTCAGTAAGTCATTCAGCCATAGGACTACAGTCATTGTTGCATGACCCACAGGAATCATTAGGGGATATTCAGAGCTTACCGCGGTGTACACCGTTACGTTATGTAACATTAAATAAAAAAATTTAAGAATATCCATATAAAATTGAATTCCTTTTATGTAAAGAATTGCCTTATTACAGCTTCCCTGACATATCCACCTATATTAGTTACAACAACCACCTCCTCCACAAATTATAGCTGTGGGATATTCCCTCCCTGCATGTTGAGGCGGTGCATCAACTTTATGTTGTGCATCACAGTAGAGTAAATTATTATTTTTTCTGCAAAGTTGGCTGATAGTGTAGTACCCTGTCTGAGTGCAGACATCGCCGAGTACTTTTCATTATACCAAACAGTTGCTCAATGCAGTTTCATGTAATGGGACATGAATCTTATTGCCGTCTGAATAAATCATTGCTATTAGGTAAAAGTTGTAAGCACTCATATGCACGAAGGGTTCGAGTTTTCAAATACTGGAAAGAACATTTTGAAATCACGGAACCAACCTGCAAATGGACTGGCAAACTAGTCTGCCTAATTATTATTAGATTTTAGGGCTTAGCTGGGTGGTGATCTCGAGATCACGAGCCAGTCCTTTTGAAATGCAGATGAAAGTTGTAAAATATTCTTCGTTATTTCAAAAGGATGTGTGTATCCCTCAACTACCAGCAAATAAGACGAAATTATCACCGTTCTTGTCTTTGCCTTCGACTGCTCTCCAAATAGCAAGGAAGTAGAGCACTTCCATTCTATCGATAATAAATATGTAAGGAGGATTTGCGAGTCACAACACTACAGATTCACAATTTTAATTACAATATTGTTGTGCTTTTACCTGTCACCTTGATCTCTGTGTCTTTTTAAAAAACAAAAGCACAAGATACCATTTTCAACAAAAACACTCCTATTCTGAGACCTTATGACGGCTATGACTAAACTATGATGGACAATTTTGACCGTCATATGCTATGACGGCGATGACAAAGTTATGACGCCAATGACATCTACAGAATTGCTTCTTGTGACGGTCCGTAATATGATAATATGCTGGAAGGGCATAGGATAATATGAAGGAAGGGCATAAGTATGACGGTCCATCATAAGAACAATGGTTATGATGCCTATGACATTTACAGAATTGACTTGCTGGTTGTTGTACACCCAGATCAGCCATTTAAAATTAAATATTATGGAAAAATCAAGCTTGATCACTACTTTTTATTCACATGCCATGTAGTTTGATACTGGTGATTGTTGCACTGGCTATGTGACATCAAGAAACGGCAAACATGCACGCATTTAGCACAGTCGTAGTGTTTGTATAGTTAACATGTGCCAAATTATGCCGAATCAATAATTACATGATCTGTTCAATGAGATCCGAGGTCGTGCCAGGTCGGCTAGTTCCTCAACTTTTCCAGTGCTTATACTACAAAGAAGTTTGTCCTTAGTTTGCTGTAAAATGTCTGACATGGATCCTGCTGCTCTAACTAGATATATCATGAACAGAATAATATGTGATTAGAGTACTATGCGCGTGATATATAATATTAAATAATGTGCCCATAAAAGAGGGCCTTATGGGGACATCAGCCCATTTCTATTCACAGTCAATGTACACTTTATGCACATCTTATACCACTGCCATGGTATTACTTGTGCATAATATTTTAACATTGTGTTCATCTTATTCCCTTTGTGCTGTGTGGGGAGTTACATTCACCATTTATAATGCCATTATTTTAACGTTATCCCCGAACGGTTTCCTCGAAATGTAAAAGAAACGTTCGGATGGTTGGACATTATAACGTGTTTCAAACCACGTTCGTTCGAACGTTATACAAGCATAATTCTAAGATTTTTGTGTTGCTGGGGTTAATATTGGTAGTATAGGCTCCTTACCAACAATAAATGCCATATTGCAACCTTGAACCAACCGGAGCACAATATACCGAACGAACAACTGTTAATGGACATAAATATCATAAAATAAAGAATTTTCTTAATATAGATAACATTTCCGATTTTAGTTTGTTGACTTGCAATCTCCAGGTGATATTTTCATCTATTATTATCCCAAGATATTTTGTAAAATTAACTTGCTCAATTTGAAAACACACGGAGCAGTTTCTTGCATTTTTACATATAAGACATCTACAGTAGAACCTCTATTTTACAAAGTTGAAGGGACCCAAAAATTTGAGCTTTGTAAATCAGAGGGTTTGTAAATTGGAGGTTATCTTCCACTAACTCCTCTGTCTCCGGAACTGATGTGTCACCAAAACCAGTTGATCTCCAACAGTAGGAAATAGTTTTTGCGGTGACACTCCTATGCTCTGGCAACACCTCGCACAGCATGGAACAATGTCCATGGAGGCACATCATGCACATAAGAGGCTTGATCTGCGACAAATGTACGTCTACTAAAACTCTGCTGACAAGAATGCGAGTATACTCACAATGCAATTAAACACTATGCTGTACTTAACTTGTCAAATAGTTATCTTAGGGTTGAAATCAAACTAATTACTATAACAAATAATAGTCATCTGCTCATTCTGGGAAAAAACAACAGATATTACATGAAATTCTCTGTGTGCAGTGTATCTACATCAAATTGAAAGGATTTAAAAATTACACCTCAATTGTATTGACTCGTTGTATAGCATAGGCGTTATTCCTAAGGCTAGGAGACTCACTTTAGTAACAGAGAATGAAACAGCCATGAATTTAAAAAAAACAGGTGAATATTTTTCTACAAATTTATAATGGTATGAACTTGACTGCTGCAACTGAATTAAGTTCTTGAAGCTGTTCAGTTGGTAGATCTCAAAATAAGGGGAATAACTCATAAGAGAATTAACTCATCCTGTGGAGTATTTTAAGCATATGCAGTTAGGGTATATTTAGTGGGTATATTTAGTGCTAGTCGATTTGTGTTTTAACCATTTTAACATGGGAAAGACAGAGATGCATTTTAACTAGGAAATTTCAAAACAAAGTTCCGACTAACCCAATATATTTCAGTGAAATGACCAGGAAATGCCTTTTTTGAAGAAAGCGTATCGTTTGAAATACATTTAATAATACTTCGCAGCTGATGAAAGTCAGTCTTAGAAATTCACTCAGTTAATTTGAAATTCCCTCCTTTTTAAGATGCGTTCTACAGTGCTGACATCTAGCGGTGATTTATGAGAACTTTTTACTCGCGGCTACAGAAAGCGATCGCAATCGCAAATTCGTAACTAACGACGTAAAACACTTCTAATCAAAAATTAAATAATCAAATTGCATCAAGATTTGAATATAAGTAATTTATTATTGCAAAATTAGCATTTTCTAATGAAACTAAGCTCCACGACAGCTGCAGCAAAGAACTTCCTACGGGAATGCTATTTTCAAGTGAAAGGCTGAGCAAAGTTCTGAATTGGGGTTTCGGCGGCTACCTTAAAGCTAATTTTAAATAATTCCAGAGAAAATATGGATCCTTTGTGACGATGAGTTAGGTATTCGCAATACACAAAATGATAGAAAAGGAATAGAAATTACCAAGCACTAATCCGATTATTTTATGAACTGGGGCATTGTTTTCGAGAAGTAGGCGTCGTGCAATGCATCTTTGAACATTTTTTCCTTGGATCATATAATTAGGATTGAATTGCGATTTGGATGATCAGTCTCTGGGATTTTTGCTACAGTTTAAGCACTTCAAAATGCACTATGCTCACATTCGATTTTTCCACATTTTCCCATATGAAATACTTGGACCGAGGGCCCTCTCAACATGACCTATCTGGCTTCAGCTGTACCTATCGCGATATACAACGATCGTTATTCCATTGTACTGAGTTCAGTGCTACAAAGTCATTTCAAAAACTTCGTAAAACAGAGGTCAATCACTCCTAGGGACCGGCCTCACACTTCGTAAATCAGTAAAATCGAGGTTTCGTAAAATAGAGGTCATTTTACATGGTTTTCCTACATACCAAGATTGGGACCAGCGGAATGGTTCGTAAATTGGTGTCATTTCGTAAATTAGAGGTTCGTAAAAAAGAGGTTCTACTGTATAATAAACACTCTGTTGTTCAAAAAGCTTCCTTTCTTGAAGAAGGAGAATATGAAGAGGGAGATTCCTGGCACAAAGTCAAATCAGTGGCATCAAAGACACTTCGTTTGAGTGCACACTGCCTCGCTTCAGCACCTGGGGAAGAAAATAGAACACTCACAATAGGTGCCCTAGCCAACTCTCTGCAGAAGGCAAGCGGCAGAGGCTCGTCAAACTTTCCACCACACTCCATTAGTTCCTGAGGCAGGTGCAGCAGGAGAGAGCAGGCAGCACTTCCTTTCCCACAATGCAGTAGTTCCACCATGGCATTCAGCACACAGGCGTGAACCTTCTCACCTCTCGGGACACTGATAAATGGCATCACCTGCACGCAAATTAAAATCAAACCAATTTCAATAACCTAAATTTTTAAAATAAAAATCAAGTAGGTAATTTAACTTCAAATCTGAATGACTTCATTCATTTTTGAGAATCAAAAAAATGGAAATTATTGACCATGCTTGTATTATTTTGAAAGATCTATTTCACTCTAAATAAATTGACTATGCATGAATCAATTATGTATCTTAAAGAAAAAAAAGCAAAACTTTTGCTTGAAAAAAACTTGACATGACATTTTAAATTAAAATACATTCATGGTTTTCTCCCTGAGCATAGCAAACACATTTTGCATCAATAAAAAATCAATTCACAGTCATATATTCATTTTTTACAGCAATAGTTTATAAGTGCATAGAATTATATACCACCATGGACAATTAATTGAACTAAAATTGTTAGAAAACACTGCAAACAAGACAATTTTCATCAGACAAAAGTGAGTTTAGTCAGCCTGTCCGTATAGAATGCAAATGTGAGAACATAAAAATGATGTTCTATTTCTGTCTCGGTTATTATTATAAGTGTAAACTATAATTTGTAATTTGTGATACACAAAGGCACAATTCATGGATGAAGAAAGGCATTAACGATAAGATATACACATAAATTATTACTTATCAGTCCTCTGTATAATACAAACTTGAGAGCCATTTATGCACACAAATGATGAAATTAACATTAGTATAAACAATTAATACAATTTTTCATTGATAACTGTGAAAATGAATTTTGTGTACCTCTATCTGTAGAAATACATTAAATATTATAGGTAAGAATCATATTGTTGCTATCATTTAAATGCATGCATTTCCCTGAAAATACTGATTAGATAGTTGTATCGCTTCCCAATTAAATCTGTAGTTTTGATTGCACTGATTCAAATGTAGTTGTATTCTATTTAAAAAAAATATATTTTTCTTATCAGGAGAAAAAAACCTGCACATAAAAAATGTTTTTATTTTGGCACTTATTATGTACTAGATTCATGTCATGAATATTTGTTTAGACATAGAAAACAGTTAACACAAGCATTTCATCACACTTGAAGGAAGACCCAACACTGACTACCAGAGTCGTGAAAAGGAAATTTTTTTTGGTACATCAAAATTTTTTTAACAACAAAGCAAGCAAAAAGCCATGAATTTTATTTTTACAGGTGGTGGGTCATATCTTAAGGAATATTAGAAAAAATAATTTAGCTTGATTCACATATTGCCTTAGGTCAAAATTTGATGTGTTATAGAACCATGTTTTTGACGCAAAATTTTCTAAAATCTTATGAAACATATGAATTTAGAGAATTTTCAATATCCCTTAGGATATTTTTCAATTAGTATTTGGAATCCTCATGAATTCTACAGTAAACCTGCAAATTTTCATAAGAATTGGATGAAAAGTATGGCTGATACTAATTATTTCCCTCTGGAGGTACAAGTGCCTTTGGAGACCGCATTCTTTGAAAAACTGCAGTTTCACCCAAACTTCAAATGGTCGTGAAAAAAAAAACTATTAGAGATAGCCAAGAAATATTTTACACCGTTTCATTCCTACATGGAAGGATGAAAATTGCCAAGTTTCATCCAAATCTGAGTCGGTGGGTGTCATGCCTGGATGAACTGACATGGAATGACCCCTTTGCGAAAATTGGTGTTCATCAAAAACGACCAAACAACTCCATACAACTTTTCCATTTCTACATAAATAAAGTGATTGATAACATACTTCATTATAAGAGATCCTTAGTATCAGTCATTCCATCGCTATAATTGCCATCCTCTTCACTCTCGTCATCTGTGGAATCCCTGTCGCCATCTTCCCTTGGTCCCGGTATCTTTGGTTTCTTCAGAAGCTGTCTCACGTCCAATGGGAGGGAATATTGCTGCTTTTAGTGAGAGGATCTATTGCCGGAAACTTAAGGATCGGAGGTTACTAACAGCAAATTAAACACATTATGCATAGTGCCTTTCCTCAAATATTTTCGGGCGTAGTTTTCTCCATATTTCCTTATATGCTTATGCCTTGCTTCTTGTGCCTCTTCAGAGAGCATGCCAATGGGTAATAATGCATGCTCAATTAATTCGGCCCCATGCATGAGTATCTTATGCACAGTGACGGGCATCTAAAACCAGAAATATAACCTCATTTAAATGTCTAGTTTTTTGAGCATACTTTTCAAATTTGGGGGTATTTATGGAGAAACCACAGGACAGTGCACTCAAAAGTGTGTCACAAATCTTTGAATCAATTCCTTGTCGATTCCAGTAATGGCTGACAAAATGTCAGGATTCCGGGAAAAACATCTAGCAGTATTGCCATCGTTGGAATTCCCACTTCCTCCTGGGGTTGGCTGGTCCACAATGAGAACCATCTCCCGTCTGAACCTTTCGCATATCAATTCTCTTCTTTTCTTCACCAATGCGTTTTCTTCATTTCCTCTTACTTGCCACTTCTTCACTTCTAGCCTGTAGGATATACATATGTAGAAGGCATTCAAATATTGGTACTTATTTGAATATATTCAAATATGCACATTTTTTGACTTTTCAACATGGCGTCGAGTGAGGACGTCCGTAATTGTGCGTCTTAAGGCCGCTTTACACGATACAATTTTTCGTACAATTTCTTGTACAAACTCTTGCATGAGGAAATTGTACCGTGTAAAGCGGCAAATTGTACGAAAACTTGTGCGATTGTCTGAATGACTGAACAGGAAATACAACGTGTTCTAATTCCATTCAGACAAACATACAATTTCGTTCAGTCTATACAAGAATTTGTACAAGAAATTGTGCAAAAAATTGTATCGTGTAAAGCGGCCTTTACAAAAATACTTTGGGACGAGTGGATCTAGTGATACCATGTGATATTTGCTCGGCATTTCTTCATTCCAAGTGCACAGGCCTCACTGATTTGTCTTTTACGAGCCTTGAAAGACAGTAAAGATATAATAGTTTGGAAATGTTTATTCTGTCGTCATCTGAAATTTTCATTGAGCAAGATGGCAGCTGATATTGAAGCTCTAAAATTGGAGGTATCTGGGCTTAAAGCTCCTGTAAGTGCTATAGCCGAACTCACTACTTCGAATAACAAATCCGTAACCTTTGCAGATACAACAGAATGTGCGACCACGGCTGTAGGCACTGCAGCAAAATATGTGACCACGGCGATAGGCACTGTGTATATGTAATACAGGTATTGTAAATAAAGGACCTAGCGATAGTGATCGTGCTCAAGGGGACTCGTTATCTGAATTTCCTCATCCCTCGGAGTGTAAGGATGTGATAGTGAATGACGATCGTCACGTAAGTGATGATGAAGGGTTTGTTGTAGCTAGGCATTCCCGTGGTAAGCATTCTAAAACCATCTATGGGAATGCAAAGGATCTCAAAGGTTGCACATTCAAAGGGACAATTAGAAAATCCCATATTCATGTGTGGAAAGTGCAGCCTAAATCCACAACAGCGGATGAGATACGTGACTTTGTGAAGAATTCTGTCGACGGTGAATTAGAAGTGGAAAACTTAACGCGAAAGGTGATTATGCTTCCTTTCGTGTGACCGTGTGTGATTTGTATAAAAATAAGTTACTAAGTAAATCTTTCTGGCCCGATTTAATGGCCGTGAAGCCATTCTTCTTCGTCCGCAACACTACTGCTAATGGAGCGGTACTGGTGGAGGATAACGCCAAGAACTCTCTAGTTCCTATAGGTACTTCTAATGCTACGGATCCTAATGCCGTTTCCTCTCAACAAACTCGGATGATCACCCGAGGTGCTCTCGGGGCCGCTAAATCTGTGGCCGAGTCGGAAAAAAACAAGTTGTCGCAGATGTCAAGTTGACTACATACGAAATCCGTAGGGAAAACTCATCAAAACTCTAACTTGGTGGTGTTTCATATTAACATTCAGTGCCTTAGGAATAAGCTTCTACATTTAGAAGTTCTTTTAGTTCAATATAACCCTGATATCTTGTGCTTATGTGAGCACTGGCTGTCAAGAGAAGAGATTTCCGCACTCTGTATACCAGGTTTTTCGGTTGTTAAACACTTTTGTCGCTCCATGCACAAGAATGGTGGTGTTTTAATTTTAGCAACAAAAGATATTGTTTGTCATAATTATCCTGTGACCTTTGATCACTTTAATACTGAATGTGACTTTGAGTCTGCCATTACCAATGTTTCTATGGGTGAAATATCTTTACATATCATCACTGTTTATCGATCTCCGCTGTGTAACTTTCAGTTGTTTTTAGGTAAGCTTGGCAGTATGCTAGACTTTCTTTTTCGTTCTTTTGTGTCCCCAACAGTTATAATTACTGGCGACTTCAATTGTGATATGCTTTCTAATAGTATCAACAGAGATGAGTTTGTTAACCTCTTGAGGTCCTTTAATCTTTTTAATCATGTATTTTTACCTACTCGATGTACTAATCAGTCCAAAACGCTTTTAGACGATGTTCTTTCCAATATTAATTCCAACCTTATTACCACTACTGTTATCAACTCTGATATATCGGATCATTATCCAGTTCTTTTTAAGTTTTCCATTATTCATAATCAGAATGTTAATCTCAAAACTATGCGTTTGTTCTCGGAGTCCAACATATCTAACTTTTTGAATTCTCTCAATCTAGAGGACTGGTCTGATATCTTCTGTGATTCCGACTTGAATACTAAATTCAACTTTTTTTATGATAAGTTCATATCTCATTTTGATAGTTCCTTTCCTGTTACTACAAAGAAAGTATTTCCTGCTCGCACTACTAAGAGTTGGACCACCGACGAAATCCGCAAAATGTCTGTTACTCTTCGTGACTTATCTGCCTCTTACAAACGTAGTCCAAATCCCCAGCTGAAACTTGTGTATAATACCATGAAAGCCTCTTACCGTAAAATGATAACTTCCGCCAAACGCTCAATTAATGATGCCAGAATCCTTAACTGTGATAATAAGTCCAGGGAAATCTGGAAGATTATTAATAATGCTAAAAGTAATTCCTGTGCTAACCACTTTTCTAGGTTTGTTGATGGATCAGGAACAGTAGTTCTCCATTTTATCTTATTAGCAAATAAATTCAATGATCATTTTGTCGCGGACTCGACCTCATGGAGGGCGGGGAGCGACCGAGACTCCTCAATCCCGTGCCCGCGGAGTCTCAGATTGATGGAGTCGGTGAGCGGAGGCGGCAGGGACTACCAGGGAAATACAAAAAAAAAACCAAAGAAAAGGTTGACCCTGCGTTTATTTTTTCTTGGTGAAATAGAGGATTACAAGGAGAAGGCAAGCCTTCTCCCACAAAATTGAGCGGCGGCGTGCGCTCGCTTGGAAATTGTCCTCTTCGGCGCGTTTCTGGGCGGCCGAAGCTGGTACGGCAGCGTCTGGAGGGGCCTTAGCTGCGGGTCCACTGCGGCGATCGGGCGCTGGCATGTCTGGTGAGGTGGCTGGTCCAGGGTCAGGCCGCTTCCTCGTGGACGCGGAGAACGGTCAGGAACTACGCCGGCACGAGCTCCAGGGCGAGGGCCCGAACTAGGGTGTGGGGGTCCTTAGTGGGGAGGAGGGAGCTCAAAGGCATGGCCCAAACTGTGTTCCCTCCACTGGCGAACTCTGATTTTCCCTGGCCGAGACCCTGGCTTATATTCCGTCTGAAGATGGGGGTGTGGCCAGGGTCGGACCAATCAGGGTGCGTTGGCGGAGCGCGGGGAGGGGGAGCACGCACGGGGGAGAGGAAAAGTGAAAGGCACTTGGTGTGTCCTCGGAGGCGGAGGAAGGGGGTAGGGGAAAACCCGTGACGTTGCATGGTCTGCGTGAGAGCGCCTCTTCCACGTGGCCTTGTTGCTAGGCCAGGGCGTGGTTCACGCGTGAGCAGCAAGGGGGCAGTGGACACGCGGCATTCTGAACTGGCGCGCATTTCGGACCACCATGGGGGCTCATCAATTTTGCCACTCCTTCAAATAGTGCAAATACTCCAACTCATTTTATGCATTTTGTGAAATCATCATCCAACTCCTTTTTCCTCCCTCCCTGCACTGAGCTTGAACTATTAACCATTGTGAACCAGTTGGGAAATAAGAAGAGTTCTGGCATAGATGATATTCCTAATTTTTTGGTAGCCCATTGCATCAATATAATTATGCCTTTTCTTTTACACTTAATTAATGAGTCGCTAAGTCAAGGTATTTTCCCTGAACATTTGAAAATATCCAAAGTTATTCCCCTTTATAAGTCCAAGGAAGATGTATCTGATTTGAACTCTTATTGCCCAATTGCAATCCAGTCAGTTTTTTCAAAGATTTTTGAAAAGGTGTTCTATAAGAGATTGTTATCATTCTTAGAGCGCAACACTCTTCTTTCTCCCAACCAACGTGGGTTTAGTTGTGGAAAATCTACAATTTCTGCGATTTGCGATGTTGTTAATATTATTTTGCTTGCTTTGGATTTGAAACTAGAAGTTGCAGCTATGTTTTTCGATCTTAGCAAAGCATTTGATAGCGTGAATCACATGCTACTTTTGAAGAAACTTGAAAACCTTGGAATCCGTGGTAATCCTAATAACTGGGTTAAATCATTTCTGTGCAATAGACTTCAGCAGGTAGTTGTTAACAGGAAGGGCAACTATTATCCTTCCATAGGGTAGAGATAACTCAAGGTGTTCCCCAGGGTTCTGTCCTGGGGCCCATTTTGTTTTTAATGTATGTCAATGATTTATCTGATACTTTATCAAAAATCACTGGTGCCCACCCAGTTCTTTATGCCGATGACACCAATGTAATTGTTTCATCTGTGGATTTGATTACTGTTATCAATCAATGTAAGTCTGTTACTAGTAACCTTGACATGTGGTGCTCCAGTAATTGTCTTAATCTAAATTTTGATAAGTCACAAATTATTCACTTTAAAAACAAGAATAAAATCGACCGTGAAATTAACGTTCATATCGATCATAAACAGATTCCAATGGCATCCACTGTCAAATTCCTTGGATTGCAGCTTGATGCTTCCTTAACTTGGGTATCTCATATCCACACCCTGGCGAGCAAGTTGAGCACCAAATGTTTGTTAATTAGATGTATGAGATACACGTTATCACAGGAAGTCCTCTTAAGTCTGTATTATGGTGAATTTTATTCTCATTTAACTAATGGTATCCTTTTCTGGGGCTCCTCAACTCATGCCGACAGAATTTTTAAATTGCAAAAAAGAGCAGTTAGACTTATGGCTAATGCCCACTATCTTGCCCCTTGTAGGCCTATCTTTAGGAAGCTGGGTCTCCTACCCTTCCCTTGTATTTATATTTTGTATGTGCTGGGACACAGAAAAATGGTAAATAAAAATCATCAAAAGCGGTGTTTAAAAATGACAAATACGGTATATAAAATCGTTTTAAAAAGGGTGAAAGCTGTGTTTAATGTTGGGAAAAAGGAGTCTTAGAGGAAGGGTTTTTTTTAAATATGTATTATTAATAAAGACTTCATACTAATGTGAACAAACAGTTAATAGTACATACATTTGAGATCCAATACAGAAGTTATGACTACCCGACGCAACATAAAAAAACACAGTAGGCAAAATTAAGTTAAAGGCAAATTAATGAGATATGGGTAATAACAATAACAGAGTGGAGTAGTGGACTGCAGGTAATGAAGTTCGATTCTTACTCTGTTTAAAATGTTTCTTTCAACCACTGCTTAAAAAACTTTATCATCCTTCATTTACAACCTTTGTGTGTGGATACTGACTTTTTTGTACTTCTATCGCTTCAACTAGATTTACGAATGCGTCACTCAAAAATACACTGTAAAGTTAACGTCATGACTCCACAATTTAATTCTGTAATATAATTTTTTTCCAATCATTTCCTTTCGCCTAATTTAATTATTTTTTTACTTATAATTTGGCATGAAATTTCTGATAACTTACTTTTTTTAACAGCCTACTAGCATTACCCTAGGAATACAGCACGGCTGTATTCTTAGGTAGTGTTAAGGATCGAATTCGCGACTGGCAGTACACTAGCCCTCATTTTTAACAACTACGCTCTCATAGGTTCACGGGAAATATGGCGAATGCACGCGACCCGCATGACATTCGGCTTAATTTTTTTCTCGCACATCCTTATGGAGTCTTATGGAGAAAAAGGTCAATAAGAGTATTTTTTATTTTGTTTTCCTCGTTTGTGGCACGGAAAAAATCTTCTTCTCATTTGTGACCCGAGTTACTTAACCTCTCCTTGTTGGTATCTACCACACATACATTCCATTCGCGGGGCGCATCGATCACGAGGCCGCAAAATGTTAAAATCTCCGATCCGGATCTGAATTTTTACTGTCCCTGGATATGATTTCAGTAGCAAATGAAATGAAAGACCCGTGGATCTTTGGATCCGACCCGACCATCCTTAATTTATGAGTGGTTCATTTGTAAATCTAATTTAAAGAACAAAGTATAATAAAGTGAGTATTCAGATGTAATGGTTTGAAATTGAATATGATAACATTTTCGATGCAGTGACTGAAAGGAAAAATTAAACTGCGATTGGGATCGAACTTCGCACAGTACACTAGCTCTCGTTGTACGCCTGATCCCGGCGAATGTAGGCTACCCGCATGACACCCTACGTATTATTTTTCCCGCGATACCGGGGTCATGGGGGAAAAAAGTCATATATCATTATTTTTCTTCTAGTTGCACGGGAACGTTTTCATCTAATTACGTGACCTTAGTTACACATCCTCTACTTGTCAATATCTACCGCACCTACTTCCATGCTAGGGGCACTTTGATCGCTAAGCCGCTAATTTAAAATCTACGATCCGGATCCGATTTTACTCCGTGTCTTTGGATCCGAATCCGGAACTGAGAAAAATGAAAGATCCGATCCGGCCATCACTAAAGAAAATATTTCATGCTACAAAAATTCGGCATTTGCAAAATATCTAAAATTTCGTTTTAAAAAATCGCGTTTCAAAGAACACACTGTTATTTCACGATTAAACCCTAAAGTCGCTTATTTCGTGAATCCTGTCGCAAAAAATATTTCGCGAAAATGTCATGTCCCTAGATATTGTATGTACATAACAATATTAGCCAATTTAATACGAAGAGCTCTATCCACAATTACTATACTAGAAATGCCAAAGATTCATATGTGCCTTTTGTGAGGACAATATCTGCCCTACATGACCCAAATTCTATGGGTTGCAGGCTTTTCAACGCCTTACCCATTAATCTAAAAAGCATTAGAAATAATTTTGTTTTTAAGAAGAGGGTTAAGCTTCTGCTACTTGACAAAATGTACTATAGTGTTTGTGAATTTTTGAATGTCTGATTTTATTATTACTATGTTGATGAAATTACACAGTTATATATATATGAAATTATATAGTCCTGACGTGTCCTATATTTGTATGTAAACAAGTCGCTGGACGAATAAATGATTATTATTATTATATGTAGCCTAATCTGGGCATGTAAGGTAGCCAGACCATATTTATATGCTGTAACATCCACATCCTTTGTTTGGTTGTCATTCATATGTTTAGGAGTATCTCCACAAATGTAACATTTTTGGGATGAGGTGTCAGTTATCGCATTACTTACTTTACCGTCCACCATCGTGAATAAAAATTCTGACATTATACACAATGTTTTGCCATGCACTTTGATTACCACAGGGGTTAGCTGAGAAATCTGTTTCCCTATCTTCCCCACCTCCTTACTCTCCTTTTTTAAAAACGATTTTATGGGTCTGCAATATCTGCTTGAAGATGGTCGGGGATTTTGCCAGAGAATATTGCTTCCAGAGCTAGATTTTAGTTGAAGTGGCACGATAGGAATAGAAAACATGTTGGAATCATCCGCTGGTCCAGCTTCTCCCCCACACGCAAATCTTTGCTTGCATTGCTTGTGACCACTACATCACAGCCCCACTTAAATATCATGTTTAGTTTCATTTCACTTCCAGACCTAAGGAAAGAGGCCACAACTTCTTATTGAGCCAACATTAATCGCGAAACGGTGTGATTGACGAGTTCCTACAATTTTACCTCGGCCCAAGTCTCGGTAGCACTCAATTCATTTAGCGGTGGGTGGCAAGACTAGTCCGTATGCCATATAACTTTATAAGATGGATAAATATCACACCTTCTCTGTTTGGCCACCCTCCTGATGTTTACATACTGCTGCTTTGTGACATTATTTTCAGTAAAAAAGGATAACGCTTCCACTACTGAATATGGCAATGGCGGTAAAGGCTGAGGGATATAAGCCTTTTTATACTTTGCAGCTCTGGTTGGCATTGTTCCAGTAATTTCTTTTATAATTAATGCCGCATCTTTTTTTCACTAAGCTGCGCAATGCAAGCTGACTTGCTAAACAAAGTTCTTCTTTTGATCTTTCTTTCACCAAAGACTCGACATACCTATGCCTGGTTTTCAGACTGCTTTCAGCAAAGGACTCCCGAGGCCTGCCAACTTTGACATTTGATACATAATTACCTGAAAATGTAGCATCACAAAGTACTATCTTCTGAGTGACAATATCGGGGAATTGAATTTTACAATGGTCCCAGGGTCGGTGTTTCAAAAGAAACCTGTTGTATTTCCTAGAGCAGTCTCCACAATTTTTCAAAACCACTTTTAAATAGCCTAACAGTTTTCTTAATAGCCTTTGAGGTATCTCCTTCACAGATTTTAAATCCTAATTTATGTTCAATATATTTACACAAATTGTCCGTTGTCTTTTTCTCCCGCAACAATTCCATGCGGGTTATCATCGGAAGCTCGACCCTTCCGGAGTGTGACATGATTTCCCTATCGATTTAAAATTTCAAAAAATATGAGTTTACAGTTAATATAAAATTAGCAAATAATGAAGTCATAAATCACAACATTTCCCGAAGTTCATGAGGCTTCCGTTGGTATGTACTGTGACGGTCGGAGTCCGTCACAGGGCTCCCACTCCTACCTTTTCCGAACTCACCACCCCAACCCTCCCAATTTTCCCGGCTCCTGCCCCCGGCCCACGTTGGCCAGGAATTTGGTTCCGCGCGAGTGGTTTGTTTTTTGGAGTGGCTTGCTTCCGCGGGTGTGTGAGTGTGTAGCCTGGGAGGGGCTATTCGACCCCGCTCCAGGATCACAGGAGTGTGTGTAAAAGTGGCCTGCCCCAAGTGACGTTGTGCACCCTTCCTCCCAATCACGTGACCCCCCATCCCACCCCGAGGATTCGGGGATATAAGAGCGGGCGGAACGCCGCTCGAGAGCTTCGTTGGTGAGAGACCGGAGGTTCGTTGGTCAGAGACCGGGGTTCAGAGGTCAGAGAAACAGAGAAAAATTCTCTGCAGAGAGAGAGAAAGAAGACAGCTGGGAGAGTCTTCTGGAAAGACTTGGGGAACCGACGCGTCAGTGGAGGAGCACGGATCGAAGGCTGCAGAGGACTGGCGACGACGTGAGGTGGATTTGGTTGGCCACTCTTCGCCACAATTCTGTCTCGAAAGTTCGGGACAGTGCGAGCATGCATTGCTGGTAGCTGCCACACGCCACGGATTCAGAGACGCCGGAAACACAGGGTTCCGTCGGCGTCGTGTGAAGGATCCGCGGGCCAGGGCTGCTCACCTGCGTAAATGCTGCCTGGGCGACACGAGTGACCTTACCCTCGTCCTGCGCCTCATCCTCAATCATCAGCCTGCACCGGCCGTTGCGTAAGCCACTGTGTCGCCCCATCTTCGCCCATTGCTCTCCCTTTTTCCCTCCTTGTTCGCCAGTTTGTTTCATGACCGGCGAGCCCAGCGTGAACTCATGAGCGTTGTGGGACCATTGAGGCAACGCTCATCCCCATCGCCATATCGTGTCCTATGTTATTGAATTGTGAAAGTGGGCCACGGAGCCTTAATTCATTTCTATTGTCAGTACGGTGTCTAATGTTGCCTGTTAATTTCGTTTACTCGGTCAGTCAATTCGACCGAAGCTCATTGTAAAGGCTGCATTTTTGTTTTGTATCTTTAATCATTTACACCTCATCATTTTCATCCCCATCCATTTCACCAAGGTATTCGCGTGTCATCCATTTCATTGTGATTCATCCCTCATTAGTATTCCCGTGTAGTGCTCATGTCATGTATTCTGGAGGGAGTTCATGTCATTAATTGAAGCACTAAAGTATTTTGCTATATCCAAGCCACGCGTGTTTCAGTGTGTTTATTCAGTGCCTAATTGGCCATACTCCCACACCCTCACTCCCAGCCTAACCCCCTTCACGATCCCTTTTAAATCTTATCATTTGTGGGTCACCGTCACTCCCACATCGGTTGGGCACGTTGGGGTCCCCCTCGCGAGGGCATTGCCCCCCCCATTTTCGGGAGACGGTACGCACACGTATGTGGACGTCTGTCCCGGCTCTGCGGCCGCAGCCACCGGCTGAGGGGCGGGACCGTCACAGTACTCATTAGCAATCGAAATTTGACTTCCTCCTCATTGTCTACCGGTGGTACTATTTAGCCCATGTGTAGAAAAGTCAATATCTGTATACATAATTTTACATACCTTATTGTGACGTGCCGTAGCATTGTTTCTGCCAAAATACCTAGCGCCGCCCTCTAGTCGTCGTCGCAAGCCCCTTGCTCCCTCCCCAATGTCCCAAGGAATGGCCCTCTCTGGTTAACATCATCGGATAAAGAGGGAATTATTCGCAAAAGGAGCAAGTATGCGCAGGAACTGTTGGAAATATATGCAAGTATATGGACCTAACTTTATAATACTGAAGAATTTGTAATTCTTCCTCGAGATATATTTTTTATAATTCAAGTTAAACATTTAAATGGGGAGAAAACACTGAGTTATATTGACTTGGAGAGTTCTATTTGAAAGCTAGGACTTATAAGTGCTGGTTTTAAAACAATTATTATTCTAAACATTACTACATACCGTTAGCTGCAATTTCCTGCGAGATTTTATTATTCCTTCTAGATATAATTCCTTGAAGGCACTTGTTGCACTTGCCAGCTAGTCACTGCCTGGATCTGGGCACAGACTCGATAGCTTTGACGCGTGACATTAACAATTTCATGCACAACAACTGCGTACCCAATCCTGAATATTTTGGTGTAAAAAAAATCCAACCGAGGCGGTGGTTCCAAAGTAAATGGTTTTTTTGTCAACAGATAGCAGCCTATCAGGAGTGGAGCTCTCTCAAATGTTTTTCAAGAAATCATTCATAATGGGATTTATCTTGTAAACGTTTGCATAAACTTGACCTCCTGTGCAATGAGCCATATTGTTTGCAAAGTTCAAAAACTCGAGCAGCAAAATACTGTCAAGCCCACTCATATATTAAATTATTAAATAAATAAATATATATCAAACCCATTATGAAGTTATAACAAAGCCAGCTATAACAAAGTGAAGGCTATTCCCCGTCAAAGAGAGGCTGGGAAAAACTGGTCCACATACAACGAAGTTCAGTTATCACGAAGTAAATATTTGGCCCCCTCAACTTTGTTATAAACGGGCTTGACTGTATATAGCTTCTCGGTCATTGTTTCATCAAATATTGGAGAAAGTGGTATTTATTTTTGGAAAAATAGGGCCCCTATTTTTGCTTCTCTATTATCCCTAGTCCCTTCCCCATGGACTACGCCTTGTCGTGGCGGGATTGGGGCTTGCGCTGTAAACCTACAGGATTAACACCATAGGTTGGCAGTATGCGCGGCCGACAATAGGGGTTACCGGTAGAACGCTGGAAGTTGGCAGTACACTTGGCCAAATAACGGGTGAGAGTAAGCAAGCGTAAGAATGGGCAAGAATAGAGGACTGAGAAGAGCGTGGGTAGTAAGGCGACCACGAATGGGGGGAGGCGAGAGAAGGACGCGACACGGGGCAGGAGTAAGAAGGACGCGAGGAACGTCAAAATTAAGTGAACGAGACGTACACTTTGGGAAAATAGGCTCTTGGGAGGAATCGTTGGTGGAACAAAGCCGATCCCATTGCAGAGACCCGAGAATAAGACTTCACCAGAATGGAGCTAGACCGAGGAAGCATCGGAGGAAAATACCGCACGGGAAGGCGCGCCACAGCCCGATGTCGCAGAGAGAGAACAAGTTGCGGTAGTAACGATAAGTGAAAGGAACTGAAACATTTCTTAAAACATTATTCAAAGAAATTTAGCCCAGAGAGTAACTCCATTCAAGGATTTGTTTATATTACATGGCCAATATAAGTGTACTTATATATATTGTGCAAATTGGGCCCAATATTCTATTTGAAAAGATTAAATTTCATTTATTGTGCATGAATATAAGGTGAATAGTCTTTTTGCTTGATATTCCCTCATCTGACCATCATTTATTGCAAGTGACTGAAGTATCGATACATGTATGTGGTTTATACATGTGTGTGCGTGGAAGGTGAAATATCACTGAGGTAGCGGGACGACGGACAGAGTAAAGTAAGGTAACTGAACCGGGACGGAAGGAGCAGGGCCACATCAGTAAGTTTGAGCATGTTATAGGTAATAAGTGAAAAAAACGCGAAGAGCGAAATATTACAGCGTGTTTCCCTGACCCCTACTGTCGTGGAAAAAAGTCATGACACTCGAGTTTACAAGTCAATGACAGTTGTACCCGTAGTCCCACATGAAAACAAATTACATCAAAAATTAGCAAATTTAATTCTGCGTTTAACTGTGGAAAGTGAAAATTTTTATTTTAACTTGTTAAAATTTTATTGTCTGTGAAACAAAAAAAGTGCCGGTTTTTTCACCGTTTTAAACGGAATGCTCACTTTAAAAATTCATAACTTTTAAAGTATTTATTGGATTGTAACCAAACTTTAAAACAACATAAAGGAACTTATTGTTAAGGTATGTACAAAGTTTTAAGATAATCAAAGTATAAATAAAATTGTTCTTGTACATTTTGTGAAACAACTTTTTCTCAGTACTGCGTGGTCATATCGATACGAATCTTGTCCTGTCATGGAGCTTATGGTAATACAAGGCTAATCGGTTCTCGATATTTAGAATTTATTTAGTTGTTTATTTTATGTGCGCTTACATTTAATTCGGCGTCTCCATCAACAAGGGGAGTGAGGCGAGCGGGAGGAAGTGGACGCATGGCTTTGGGATTCCGTGCGACGTTGCCACGTTCGACACCATACCCGCGCTCCATGTGTAGAATCGTAGAATCCATACATTTTCGTTGCATTGCAACAAAACGATTTTCTTTCATTGCAGTGGCACATCTCTTCACAGGGAGGGTGATGAGTCTTTAAAAACAAGACCGAAAAGTGGGAGGCCTCGGTGCACAACTAGGCAACAGGATGAAGAAGTGCGACAAAGTTGTTTAGACCAGCCTTTGTTGACCGATGGAGCTGCTGTCATCAGAATGCAAGCTAAGAATGAACTGTAGCAGTTCAACAATATGGTGCCGACTCCATGAAGCAGGTATCCACAATTACAGGCTGGCGATGAAACCCGTAGTAAACGAAGAACACCATAGAAGCCAGGCTTGAATTCGCTCAGGATAACGCAGAAATGATCCAAGCCAGTTGGTTATTCTCAGTGATGAAGAAACCTGTAGGAGTGACCATTCAGTTCAGCTTTGGCGACCACGTAACTCCAGGTAAAAAATCAATAAATATAGTCAACATTTCTTGTGATTAGTGAATTATTTTATCAAAACTCCATTTCGAATTTTTTGCAGGTTCCAGGCAGAGGATATTTTAAGAAATAATAGACCTGGTCACATAAGTCTGAGCTTTTGGGGAGCAATGTCTGCGGCGGGGCCAGGGCCTTTGGTCAAAACACCGCGGAGAGTGAAATTCCAGGAGTATGTCGGTATTGTAACACTTTCAGTGCCGCCGTCGACTACGGGTCGACGGAGGCTACCGAGCACCGGTGGCCGCCGTCGACTACGGGTCGACGGAGGCTACCGAGCACCGGTGGCCGGCGTCGACGCGTCGTCGACACGTGTGCCGCTCGGATGTATGAGTCCCCTTACGAGCCGGTTTTCTGTGTACCTTTAGTCCAAGCTGCCGGCTCCTTGGTTTAGCTTCGACGAGCATTCCGTTTCTTTGGTTTCTTTTTTTGATTATTTTTCGAATTTTCATAAGAATTTTTCTGTTTTTGAAATTAAATTCCGAAAGTAATGGAAGAGACATGGATTTATGCATGTATTTGACTGTTTAAAGATGCTCAATATCGAATTACAATATCAAAAATAAACTGTTGTAACTTTTTAAAGAACTCTTATATTTATATTTTATTTCGAGGGACAGTTGTTTTTTTAGACCTACTCTGCAACCTCACACATCACAGGTTTTACAACTTTAAAAATGGAAAGAAGCCGAAGAATCATTCAAGCATCTATTAGAAGATGATTTCTCTGCAGCTATAGATTATTGTTTTTGCGTCTTTGTTACAGGATTTATAAGTATTATCATGGCCAAGGCCATGGCCGAAAACATATTTGGTACCGGGCAAAAAAACGTGACGGCCCTATTTTTCACACGCTAACCATAATAAATTTTCAAGCATTTACATCAAATATTAAATGCGAGTTTTAGTGCCACTTTTTTCTTACTCTAGAGATGACTCTAAAATGTTTAAGCCTTTTCCGAATATTTTTCCTAGTGTAGTTCCCTGGTATCTCCGACACTCAGGGCATTTACCCATCCCACCAACATTTAGCAGCTACCCCCGTCGACGCTCATGCCGCCCGGCAATAAATGTGCCGTTATGCAGGGTCTCTAAACTTTCAAGGGACAGCAGCTCCTCAGTTTGCTAGCAACAAGTGCGCACAACGGTTGGTTATAGATTCAGTGAGTTTCCTAGTTAGTGAACGCAGCTCCTCATTCTACAGGAGTACATCTTTTTTATTTCCCTTTTGGCAGAGTTTTACCAGAGTGCTGAAAGTGGCAGAAGGTAAGTTTTATATTCATCTTAACACCTACGTTACTGTAAATATTCTATCACTATTCATTTAATTTTATTTATGCATGGTTGTAATATGACGTAAAAATAAATAATCAAAGATAATTAAAATAAATAATTTCATTTTATTTATAATACTAGTACGTGAGCTTACATTAGTTTCCACAAATAATAGAAATTCTTGGAATAATTTAGGAAATGGCAGAAGCACAACCTGGGCCCTCAGGACTTCAATCACGCAAGAGGAAAGTAGAACGATCTTCAGGGGATAATCCCTCAGAAGAATTTTCGTCGACTGATGAGGGGGATTCCAGCTTGAGCGAAACTGATTTAGGAGAAGGTGATACTGCTGATGAAGAGGAGGAACCAGAGGAAATTGTTCCCATAGTGGCCAAAAAGTCTGCGTCCTCTCGGAGGATGAAGAAATCAGGCTTAGTACCAGAAGAAGTCGAGGAAGAATGGACGGAGCATCCAAAAGAGGATTTGCAATTTGGTTTCTCTGGTGAAGCAAGTTTAAAAGTGAGTGAATTCAGCACTGAGCCAATAGACTATTTCAATTTGTTGGCGAATAGGGAATTTTATGAATCGGTTTTAAAATCTTCAAATCTATACGGTGAGAGAATTTTTACGGGCGGGCAGTGGAAACCTATTACAGAAGCTGAATTTAAGATTTTTCTTGGACTGCTGTTCCATACAGGAACAATAAGAATGAATAGACTGCAGGATTATTGGAAAACGGACGAACTATTTCAACTCCCTTGTTTTTCACGTCTCATGAGCAGAAATAGGTTTCTTTCCATTCTTCGCTCACTCCATTTCTCCGAGAATGGAAACGTTGCCGAGCCACTGGATCGAATTGAAAAATTAAGACCTCTCATCAACCATTTGAACAAGACAATGGATTCTATTTATTATCCAAATAGGGAACTATCCTTGGATGAATCGATGGTTTTGTGGAGGGGTAGGTTACTGTTCCGGCAGTACATAAAGGGAAAGAGACATAAATATGGCGTAAAATTGTATTTGTTGACGGAACCTAGTGGCCTTGTACTTCAATGCATTGTGTATTCTGGAAAGGGAACCCTTACTGAAGTTGGCAATGATCATTGTCAAAGTGTTGTAATGAAGCTGATGGAGGGTAAATTGGGAGTTGGCCACAGCATATTCATGGACAACTATTACAATAGTGTTAAACTTGCGCTAAACTTATTAAAAGAACGTACCTACTGTACAGGCACCCTCCGACGAAACAGGAAAAAAAATCCTTCTGTCGTAGTGACTAAAAAACTAAAAAAAGGTGAGGTTGTTTGTAGATACAATGGAAATGGTGTTTGTGTGGCAAAATGGAAAGACAAGAGAAGTACTTTTCATTTCGAGTGAGTTCAAATGTGAAATGGTGGAAGTGACTAATAGGAGAGGATTTAAAAAAAGGTTACCCCTACCCGTGGCGAAGTACAATGAATTCATGGCAGGGGTCGACAGGCAAGACCAATTGCTCTCGTATTATCCCTGTGAAAGAAAAACCCTCAGATGGTATAAGAAAGTGGGGATTCATATTTTTCAGATTATGTTGACGAATTCATTTATCTTATATGAAAAATACTGTAAAAAAATTAGTCTTTATGATTTTAGGTTAAACGTAATTAGATCTCTTCTGAGTTCTAGAAATCTCCCTCTGCAAGCACCTAAAAAAACCGTAAAAATTGTGCATTTGCCTTGTAAGGTTCCAAAAAATGACAAGCAGAGATTTTTACGCCGTAGGTGTAGGATGTGTGCTGATGAAGGGAGAAGAACGGAATCATTGTACTTTTGTAAGGAGTGTGATGGAGAGCCGGGGCTTTGTTTGGAAGGATGTTTTCGAAAGTTTCACGAAAAATAATAAATTCTGCTGAAATTATTTGAAAACTTTACTGTTTGTGTCAATTTATTTGTATGTGAATGAAATATGCGTGAAGTTGGAGCTTACTGGACATAACTTCGAAATTACTGGATTTTCCATCATAGGCGGCTTCATAAAAAGGTGAGTGCACGTGCTTTTTCCTCACCAGAGTAAAAATGCCTTCACCACTTATCCTCATTGGAGATCAGTCACTATGTTGTTTGGGTTGCACACTCATCGGGAAAGTTGTCCTCGGTGGTAGGTCTTTGTTATGGAATTAGACGGTCGTACCGCCGGGTCGGGTCCTTTGAAAGACAAGGGTTTTCCTGGAGTGAAAATGGTCAGTTTGCAGCTGCTTCCTACAACCTTGGGGATTCTTACCCTGGGAGGCGGGGATTATTTGAGAAAATAGAAGGTCTCTGTACTGCTCGTTTGAAAGCTCGTGGCCCCTAAATGCGGAAATGGTGGCGAGTGGAGGGGAGGATAAGTTTTGGGGAGGAAGGTGGGAGGGGAAGGACCTCTCCCTTACCGATTGTCACTTCCTCCAAAACCCCCGGTGGGAGCCGTTCGCGGAAATAGACTCGTACAGGTCAAAAAAGGGTTTCTGCGCACGGGCCATAAAAAAACAAGCCTCTGCATTCCGAATAGGATAGATGCCATACAGCGAGATATTTTGTTCAAAAAAGTGAAAATCTAGCTGGCTTCCGGATTTATTAGTTAAATGATTTATAAGAAAAAAATATTTTGAGGAAACAAAGCAGACGCACCTAGGTACATAGTTTTTCCATTTTTTCTGCGAAAATGCAGATATAGGCAACACTGTAATACTATATACTAAATTGTATACTTACATTTTCGAGTAATTGGGCTGTGCATCTTGCAACTAAAGTATGGCATGGATATAAAAAGCCGAACTCAACCCGATATTTAACTTAAAAACAAAAGTAATTAATCCGATCATGCAAAGGCAATACCACAGAGCCGGCGTCGACACTGCGTCGACGCAAATTAATAAACGCTAAAATGTTGTTAATTATATCATCAAAACTTTAAAATATAGCAAAAGGTACCATTAAATAAGTTTTTCAAAAGATTTCATTAAATTTACATTTGGCCATAGGGGTTGGACCTGATGACTTTAGTGGAGCTGAATGTGTTAAGGACACACTTGCTGCCATACGTATCCGAGGTCGTACCTGAGGGAGAGGAGATAGTTTTTGTGCAGGATATCTGCCCCATCCATAGGTCAGCGGAAACAACACGCTTCTTCCAGCAGCATCGCAGTATTGAGGTGCTACCATGGCCATCAAATTCGCCAGACCTCAATCCCATTGAGAGGCCTCATTGTCAGGGAATGGGAAAATGAGAGGGCACAAGAAGCTTTGGTAGCTCATGTGAGAGAAGTGTGGTGCAGTTTATCCCGGCGACCGACAATATTCCAAAATATGATGGGGTCAATGCAGGATAGACTTCAGTCTGTAATTGAGAACCGCGGTGATATTACAAAATACTACGAGCCATAAATTTTATATTTGTTCTACGAAAATTAATGAATAAATAATTGTTTATGCCCGAGCAAATTATGCTTCTTTTAATAAAATATTAATCAGAATTTCCCATTAGTCAAGCAAAATAGGTGATTCTTTTTAATTGTCATTAAAAAAAACCCTGTGTTACTATTCTTCCTGATGCCTATATTGTTAAAAATACTTCACTGTCCCTGCTGATTTCTCCTAATTATCCGTAAGGCTCATAGCAGTCTTAGGAAAAGAGAAAAAAATGACCAAGTCCTGACATAAAGCTGACGCTGCAGTTTTCATTGGTTTGCACCGGTGGGTTATTCATCTTGCGTTCACTTCGCGTTTTCAAAAATAAAAAACCTTCAGTAACTGGAGATTTATTTATTGACATAAGAGCTCTCAGGATGTTGCTCAAGGAATATAACTTCGAACCTTTTAAAGATTTATTTACGAAGCGTGGGGAAAAGAGCTTCCCGATAATTTTTGAAGCGGTCTTCAAAAAATAATTTTTCGTTCTTATATTTAAAAAAAAATACTTTTCCCACAATCACGCTTTATCACCTGCAAATCTAACCGACTTGATAAACTTACCCTCCACTTTCAAACCCTCACCCACTCCCTCACATTACTCTTGGCCTGCTCTCCCCATATGCTTCTCTCTCATGCGGCAGCAAGCGTGAGGCAGGAAAGGTTCCCGATTATTTTGGAAGCGTTCTTAGGAAATTCATTTTTCATTCTTATATTTAAAAGAAATTACTTTTCTCACAATCTCTCCGGGCCAGTAAAATAGGAAAAAGGAAAAAAATACTTTTTAAATGCTCATAGTAAAATAAAGTAATAAAGAACAATTATAAGAAGTAGTGCACCAAAAAAGAGGCATCCGACGGGATCGATCCCATCCTCTGATCTCTTCTCCCTGCTTCTTGCCGTTGTGTCATGTCTTGCCGTGACCATCACGGCCATGGTTAGCAATTAGAACAAGGTTATTGCAATTACTATTATCACAATCAAAGACTGGAAGAGCAAAAGACAGCCGTGATTGTTCCGAAATACATTAATATAAGTCCGGTAATATATCCTGTGGAAAAGCTGTTCTATAAACATGCGTGACGAATATTCTTTCCAATTCATTGTGCCAATCGATAAAATGTGTTTAAAATGTTGTCCTTCGTTCAGGAAAACACATAGTCTATACATTTTCATCATTAATAAATGAATAGGGAACGGTCATGGTACCTGTAGAACATGTGGAAACTTGCACCGATATTTGATTCTAACCTGTAGAACAGATAGACACTCAATTCTGAAACGCGGCGAAAGTGGCGCCGCTCGATTTGTTGCATTACTTTTGAATCCGACTGTACATGAAAGTCCACCAGAGGTTATATCCTGCATCGAACACCTGTTACCACTTTGGAAGACGTGCTTCGCCATACCATCTAGTAGGGATGTGCGAGTAGCACTTTTTGACCTCGAGTCGAGTTTGTACATTGTTGTACATAGTGAAGAGACCCAGTTCTTACTTAAGTCATCGCAATTAAAGTTAGCCAGCAATCTGACTATCAAATGGCAGGTCTACCTACATAATGCATAGTTATAAACAGTCAAATTAATATGGCACGTAGCACAGGCCAAAAGAAATAATGGAAATTTCCTGGTAGCTCTCGAAATAAGAAAATTCCCTTCATTCCTAGGATTACTCAAAAATGTGTAAATTAGCTTGCAGTACGGTACCTAGAGTGTACTTAGGCATAATATGAGGCCTATATGAGTGACATGCCCTATTAACTTGAAAGTAAGCCAAGAAGCAAAATATTTTTTCTTAAGGAATACATAAGCGTAATTAGAAGAGCATTCCTTGTATTTCGCATTCCTATGTATTTCTTTTCAGAGCTAAACGTTTTCTCAGTGATGCCGTGTATGCCGGGGTTAGTCCAACAGTACAGTGAATTTCATACAATATAATAATAATAATTTCTCTAATGATCACAGGTACCCCCAATTAAGATCATTTTAATATATAAGTGGACAACACATTTAAAAACACCCATTCCCTGGGCAGGTAAGTTTTAGCCCAGGCGGGACTCGAACCCGCGACCCTCGGAATGGCAGGCGAGGACTTAACCCCGCCGCCACCGAGGCCGGCCCTCGGTGGCGGTGGGGTTATACACAAAACCCTACCTAGAACTGCGAAGACCCATCCTTTTCTAAGATAAGAGAGAAAACTAGAAGTGCCTCCGAGCTATAGTTTAGCTACGAAAATGTATTTAGAAATGGCCTGCAGGAACACTTTCAGCCAAGCTAGTGAGCCACCTTAAGTCTAAGATAAATATATGTTCCATATCTTATGCGAAGAAAAGAGAAGTGGCTTTTCATGTGTATCTTCAAGTGGGCGTCAAACTTGCTTCCCGGAACTTAAATAATATCCGGCGTTTTTATCTGTCTCAGTCGAAAAATTAATTAATATAACCAACTAAAAATATATTTTTGACATTATTAAACGTATAAATAAACAAGATTTAGTTCGATATACTATATTTTAAAATTGAACTACTCATTTTTGTGATCTAAGCCTTCAAACTCAGGGGATGGAATTTTACAACGGACATTAGGTGCTTTGAGCTCGAATATCGTCCCCCACCCCAGACTTTTTCCGCGAATATTTCAGCCAAAAAGGGGGGGGGGGCTAGCTACTCGACTAGCTACATTCTGAGGAATATGTTACATATGCGGTTTCATGGACCGTGTAACCACCGATTCATCCATTCGTTCACACAAACGTACATAAATCCGTTCATGTAAACGTACATGAAACCATTCACGCATGTAAAAGAACGTACGTAAGTACATGTTCGTACATGTTATCTACCGTGTAACCAGAGATTTACTCGATTTTGATGATAGCGCTTCCTGTCGGCAGATTTCTGAACCTATTGGCCTTGGCGGCTCCGTCGACAAAAACTACTCGACTCTACTTTCGTAAAAATACTCGAGTGCTCGAGTTGAGTACCAACTACTCAACTCGACTCGAATTTTCGAGTACTCGCACATCCTTACCATCTAGCAATAAGACCATCTACACGGATTTGGTAACATACCACCAAGGCAAGGATTTTTTTTGACAGAGTAGTAGCGTGTTCCACAGCACGGACCCCCTTATGCTGCTCATAAAGAAACAAGAGCGTGTCAGCAAAGGGGTGTTGCTATTCCAGGTGGCGAAAATGGCAGCAGATGGCCTTGGTGTGGACCTGGACCTTACTTCCAGTGGAGAAACGACATGCTCATTATCGAGTTTTCAGCAATGGCCGAAACAAACATGGCAGCGAAGGAGATTGAAAACAGGACTAAATATCAAGATCTGATGTGTGAACTCCGGCAAATGTACGCGGGCTACTCTGTGAAACTGGAAGTCCTCATCGTGGGCGTGCTTGGTGGTGTCAAGAGCTCACTGGTCGAAAATCTCAATAGCATTACGGCGTGCAGGATGCGAGCGGATGCACTTGCAAGTGCAATGCAGAAGGCTGTCCTTCTCGGGTCCCTCCGCGTGCTTCGTGCGCCTATGACCCTAATGCTGGGTAGCCACCTATCCACCGGAGGAGGACGTGGCTACACTTAGGCATGACCCCTCTCAACTCTCCAGCAATTATGAAGGCAACAAAACCTGATGCTAGCCGGAGACTCAGGGGTGGATGTTACATTACTGTAACAATATTAATAACCTATTATTGTTTAAAAATTAATATTTGTTTATAATTCACTGAATTCATCAAAATAGTAATAACATGGCCATCAATAAGGTATAAAACAGTCTTTGATCCTGAAAACTGTGAATATTTTCACTGTAATCGTGTCATAAACAATGTAAAACGTAATGTTTTATAATTGTTACAACAATATAAATGGCATATTTCACTAAATTTAAAAACAAAATAATGTTTCAATGTCCACTTTTGTTCTCTAATATGTTTAAATGGCTCCTTATAGACTAATATCTAGACTTTTTCCATATTCATGTGATGAAAATGTGTTAAAAATAGAATTTTTTTAGAAATTCAATTAAAAAAACTTTGAACTATACTTGAAGAGGTACCAGGAAACATGTGCATATGTTTTTATGAAAATCAGTGGATGTGCTCTGCACCAGGTGCAAGATGAGGAAACATTACTCCCCACCCAAGGGTCGAAAAACTTACACATTTCATTATTTGCCCATGTTTACTTTCAGGCAGAGATGAAACTTCAGCTAGCTTGGACACAACAGATGCAAACTCCATGGCAGACAGTTCCATTCCAATCTCACCCATTTGAGCCAGCAGTTTAAGCACTGAATCCTTGTCTCCCTTCATTATGTGCCCTTTGATCAAAGACACATACGCACTGCCAGCTATGCCAAAATTCCTCTTCTTCATGGACTGCATGATGTTCTCGGCTTCCAAAATGTTCCTATCAACACAGAAAATACACAGCATATATATTTATTTACTCATTTATTGTTTTCCTAGTATGTACACTATACTAGGGTTTTCCTACTACACTATACTATAATACGGAAATAATTTTAGAATACATTTATTTGCGATTACAATAATTCTTTCAAAACAAAAATATTTTTAAAAAACAAATTTTATATACATATGCAAAGTATCATACCATACGTTTGTTCATGATGAAATTTATCTTAAAGGCAAATATATTTTTATCCCAAAATAGATCTAAATGTTCACATACAGTATTGTATTCCTTGCACATTCATATAAGTGGTGAGTTAACACAATATTTGGAATTAGTACATGAAATAAAGAAGGTCCGCTTGTACCTTTTTTTAAATTGTGGGACATAAAAATTTAATTTATGAAGGCCCTGTCTTTACCATACTTTATTAATTCCTATAAGAACTTATAAGAACTTCTTACATACAGCACTACAAGTCTATAAACGTTTAACAGGTTTTTATATGATATATCATTTTTGTACATTGGATATACTTTACATTCTCTGTAGGAAAAAATTCTAAGGAATTGTTTTTATATCATTTCCAGGAAGTCTATATATTTCTTTGCAGAAGGTGCCTACACAATAGCTCCATATTCGAGCTGTGACCTCATTAAATCATTATATAACATTACCATTGCTTTCCTACTCTGAAGCAGTCGTACTACTTATTATGAAACCCAATATTCGATATATAGATGTCACCAAGTTTTCAGTATGAGGTATAAGGGTAAATTTTTCATCAAAAGTTACTCCTTAAGTGTTTACACTTACTTACATTCTTTAACATGACGCCATCCATATTATAGCAATAACCATTGGGTCTTTTCCTCTTTGTATATGTAACTCTTAATCTACGAAAATGAAGAAGTGGAAGATGTCTACGAAGATATCACTGAAGTAATAAAACAGGTAAGAGGAGAAGAAAACCTAATTACAGTGTAATCCCGGTATAACGAGTGCTCATAATCCCTCGGAGATCACTCATTAACCCCTCAAGCATGGAGGACATTTAATTAAATCCTATCCCAGCGGCCGGAGGAGATTTAAATGATTTTAGCTTTTCTGCATTGTATCATTCAATAATTAATAACTTTCAACATATGATACTAATCTTTTTGATATTTTTTGTGAACTTTTGAAAAACTTTGTTTTAATGTACGCTAAATTTGAAATGAATTGGATCAACATTTATCGTTTTTTCCTCGTTCTCTCTATACAATGTATAAGTTTTAAGTTTTTAGAGTGTTATATTTTTTCGTTAATTTTTAATCGATCCTTAATGTACATACTTTGCATTTTATTGATAGAGACATACTTAAGTTTCGTAGAAAATTGTATGGACTTCATTCCTACGGTTACTTTCGATATGATTACCAGTAGCGATGACATAAATATTCGTAACGTCGTATATTTCTCCGGCTCTGAAAGATTATTCCCTATTCATTTCATGCAGAAATCCACGTTTTGTGGTGTAAAATGTTAGTAAGGAATTATATTTATATGACGTTATCTTAGTAATTCTGCTTCGTGTGATAAGGTTCGAAGCAATCCAAGCACAAACCTACTGCACACGGTTCACACCAGTAAACGCTGTCTCTTCTTTTCCCGTGCTTTGTACACACTGCACACCTCTTTTGGGGCTTTGCTTTCTTCCCAGCTGCGGGAATCCTCCTTTGAAATGTCTCTCTGTAAGCCGTGGAACTAAATTATCTAAAGAGTGACGGCCTGGTGCACATTGTCTTCCAACCGTAGCATATTTCAAAAATATTTCCTCTACCAGCTGTATACGAAAGGATAGGTGGTCTAATTTATTATTCGCATTTTCCCTGTGAATAACGTAAGAATTTAGGACTGCTATATTCAATAATCTCCTAAACAACTTCATATACCACTTGTTATGTCGTTTTCTTTCAATCAAGTACGTATGCAACAGCTGGTCCTTGAGATCCACCCCGCCCATGAATTTGTTGTAGTCCAACACACAAATTGGCTTTTGGGTCTCTTTTTTGGCTTTGGATACTGTTCTCATTTCGTCACTGTGGAATGTGGAGATCATCGTGACAATTTTTTTGTCCCTCCATTTGAAAACAGCAACAGGCCCAGAATGTTGTCTACACATTTCGCCCCTTTGTAATTTCTTCTCTTTCACGATTTTTGGAACATCCTTTTTGTTCAACCTCAACGTTCCAACACAATCAGTCATGTATTTACTTTTCAGTAGCGTTGCAAGGACAGGAGAATTATAAAAATTGTCCATCCAAACGCATCGTCCTTGATTTAGCAGTGGTTCAATCAGATGTAAAACTATTGACGTTGTCTTGTTTGAATTAGCTGGAGTGATTTTTGAGGGAAATACAGTATCTTTTCCTGTGTACACCAGAAAGGACCATAGGTAGCCGGTATTTGCATCACAAAGCTCGTAGGTCTTGATTCCAAACTTTGATGCCTTCAAAGGAATGTACTGCTTGAAGGAGAGCCTACCCTTCCATAGTGTCAATGACTCGTCAATTGAAATGTTGCGATTTGGTAAAAAATGTGTCTGAAATTTTTCATTTAGATGTTCAATTAAGGGAAAAATCTTTTTTAGCTTGGGAGGACTCCGTTGATCTTCTTCCTCATTGCTGTTGAAATGAAGGAATTTACAAATTATCTCGAATCGGTCTCTTGAAATTACATCCCCAAAACCTGGAGTCGATATAACTCTCTTTGTGGAAAAGTAAGCTCGAAGTGTTGGCTTCTGAACAATTCCCATGAGCATGAATATTCCTATGGTAATGTACAATTCTTCTGCTGTCACAGGTCTCCAAGCAGTTATTCTTGACTTTCGCAAAAAGAGGGGCTCAATAGACGAAATCTGTTGTTCAGCATAACGATTCGTTTCTAAAACAATTTCACGAACAAACTCCTCGTCAAAAAATAACAGAAAAATATCCACTGGATTGGACAAAGTTTTGGCTATGCCTTGAGGTCCGAAACCACCAACAAATGTTTCTCTGGTACCTAAATAATTTTTCATACCCTCCCACACCAAGGTTTCGACTTCATCCGCATCCTCAACTTCATCGTAAATCGGCTGGAGTGTATCCATTTCAGAGCGATCATTGATGTAATTTTCTTCGTCACTTTCCGAACTTACACTGTCGTCAGAATCACTTGCAAGTAATACTTGTGTTATTTCCTCGTCTCTTGGAAATGGTAGTCTTTTTCTACTCGTGGAAGCCATTACAACTGATTGCTGGAATTGCACAAGAGGAAAATGCTATCGCACAGTAAGATAGGACACTACACACCATGAAAGGTTCCAGTGGACTGAACAACTTGGTTTCGAAACTCCTTCGAGAGATGAGTAAAGATTTTGAGGGGGCTCAGTTTATGCTGACTGTTTATGTCCACTCTTATCTTCAAAGATTATGGACTGTGAATGAAGGAGCAAAGAAACGCAGAGCAAAGCACATGGCCCCTTCGCTTGGGACTGACGCGACGAAGAAAACATTCATTGGGCTCGAGGTGATGATGCACGAGGGAAGGACATCGAGAGAAGGCAGAGAACTCTCGAGAAAGATATCGTCTCTCATGCACGAATGTAGCTGACTCTTCTTTACGTCTCACCACTATAATAGGCATATGGTTTCAAGATAGTTAGGAAGGAGGAACGTAAAGACAGGAAAGATCAAATTCATATACTCTCGCGTTTGGAAGGAAAATTAATTGTAAAATTAAAAACAACTAAAGGGCTAAAAATGTTGCGTATTTTACTATGCGAAGATTAAACAGATGTACACAATATACAGTAAACATATTGGACTAAATATGCAATTTCAGACCGAGAAAAATTAGTGAATTCGGCAGTTCAGGAAGCGTACTGGGTACGCATGACGTCGACATACGGTGATTTAAACATGCGTACTGGGTACGCAGGACGGCGTTGAGGGGTTAGATCGAGCGCTCGTTATATCCGAAGCTGTTGAAAAAACCCACCTAATTCTCATAGTCGTTCGTATTTACAGCTTTTTCTTTTGTTTCCGTGGTATTTGACGAAGGTAAACGGCAATAAAGTCATTTCAGGCACAATCTGGTAGAATATCAACATATTTCATGAAAGAAACTGGACATTTTCCATTATATAAAACATTAATTCCACTATTTTCGGTGTTTTTCTTCCAGTTCTTCTATTTTTCCGTCGCCGAAGAAAGCTGTACGGACAGCGTAACAAGTCGGAATTAAAATATTAGGTATTCTATGGAAGCTTTTGGATAATTTTGCGAATGTCATGACGTTAATATCAGCTTTGTCGAGTTTTCGAATGTTAACCGGTACGTCCATCAGTTGATTTTGAGTTTTTAAAATTGACGATACATCGTTGCTCGTTAAATATCGTTTTATCGTGCCCCGATATTTTATCGGGGTATGATAAGATATCGGGAAACAATAAATATCGCGATAAAATAACATGATATCGCGTCCCGATAAAATATCACGATATCGCGCCCCGATAAAATATCACGATAAAAGAACGTAATATTGCGATCGTTCAAATATCGCGTAATCGCGCCCGTTGCATTATCGTGGTATTGCGCCGATTAATCTAGTTGGAAAGAGACGGCGGTTGGGTTGGCCTTCGCTTATGCTGGAGCAATTGCATCACCTATCAGTCCACGCAAGTACGTCAACTATCAGACCACTGAAATTGAAAGAGAGAGTGTGAGAGAACTGCTGAGAATTTGAATTAGCAGTTAGTCGAATAGTAAGTTTTCAAACGTACTTGCTCCAGCTTAAGCGAAGGCCAACTCAACGGCTGTCTTTTTCCGACACGATTAACGGGGCAATATCACGATAATTCATCGGGCGCGATTACGCTACATTTGAACGAGCGCAATGTCACGATCTTTTATCGTGATAATACATCATGATATTTAATCGGGGTGCGATATCGTGATATTTTAACGGTACGTGATATCATGATATTTTATCACGATATTTATATCTTATCGTGCCCCGATAAAATAGCGGGGCACGCTAAGACGATATTTATCGTCACGATATGAGTTCTCGTTATCGCCACCTTACGATATGCTAAAATTATCGTATCCCGTATTGAATTGTCAATATCACCCATGCCTAGACCTGACTCCCTCTCCTACTCTCATCTTGCTCGTCGTCCGCCCACTCCCCTCCCACTGATGACTGGGCCTAACAAAAGAAGAACGTAAAATGGGAGCGCGCAGAGCGTACTGAAGGCCATAAATCGCTAATGTTTGGACATAATTGGCTTTAGATGTTGTAGATATGGCACACATCTTGTATTTTTAGTTTAATTAGCAGATAATACAAAACAAAATAGTTTATTTTTGCTAGGCGGTGCATCGCCCTCGAGAGATATCTGTCGTAATACCGAGCGTATACCGTGGAAAGAACGTTTTGGCCTCGCTATTTCCATTTTATTTTACATGTAAAACATAGGCCTTTTGGCGGTACAAAGAACTTCACTCGCTATAACGCGATTCTCGCAATAAGCCGTACTCACTACACCGGGCTTCTACTGTATTTTAGGCGACTGGAACGCTGTTGTTGGCGAAGGTAATGATGAAAGAATAACTGGGTAATATGGATTGGGAAACGGAATCGAAAGAGGAGAAAGACTGCTGGAGTTCTGCACAAAACATAAGTTAGTGGTTACTAACAGATTGTTTAAAAATCACAACCGAAGGAGATACACATAGAAAATGTCAGGAGACAGAAGAAGATTTTAAATAGACTACATTTTAGTGAAGCAGAGGTTCAGGAATCAGGTGACGGACTGCAAAAGCTACCTGGGTGCAGACATCGACAGTGACCATAATTTAGTGGCAATGAAATGCCATCTAAAATTCAAGAAATTGAAGAAAACAGTAAAGAACATTTGGCAAGTAGAAAAACTGAAGGAGACTCTTCTGGCATCAGCTGGCATTTCAGAAAGCAGTACGAAACAACATAGGAGAGACCCTGACTGAGAAACCAGTAGAAAAGTGTTGGGTAAACATTAAATGTGGGCTACAGGAAGCCGCAAAAGAAGTTACAACGAACTCCCATACAACGAGAAGCTCCCGACAACGAGGTGGAGATCCAGTCCCGTGAGCACTTGTTGACCTCTTTAGGACGAATTTTTTGCCGTCGAACGCCGTTTTATATTCAGAAGTACTTGAGCTGTCATTTACTCTTGAAATTCATGTTCGCTTTTTTCCTAAATGTCCGTTAAATTGGGTGTGTGTCTTTCGAGGAAATTTATGCTTCAACATGATCGTTTTTTGCCAATTTTCTGACATGAGCAAATAAGCCTTGAACCAGTACGCATGTCATTACTATTGTTTCCTTTCATTTTTATCATGATACACTGTTGCTTTTTTATAGGTTTGCTGCAAATACCGTGGTCACAAAGACTGGATTAGCATTGCTGCAGGAGGTTGAGCGTATCGCAAGCGTTTGCTGCACACGGAATGTCAACGGTCGAAATAAGTAATGTGCAATGTTTTACATAGGCATACAGGAAATTGATATTCTGCGGAGAAATCGGACATAGATATAGTGAACTAAATATCGTATGCTCTGCTTCAGTTGACAACTTACAAGTTAATAAATATGACTTAAAAGCACGCTTAAATTGGCTCTTGTTCATTAAGAGGCTCTTGGCAAGAGTATCGCAGGGAAAAGTTCTGCAGGAAAAAGTTACTGGGGAAAGAAAATGTTTCTGGAGTCTCTGCATGCTTAAAATTGTGATTAATTGAACTTGTAACCTCTCCTTTTACAATAAGTCATTCACTTCTCTCTCCTTTTCCTTTCTTCCTCACCTTGGTTCGCCCTGGCTTCCGCCGTAATCCTCTTCTTCTTCCGTTTTAATCCTCTTCTCTTTATTTTCGTCCCGTTCTTGGTTTTCGTCTGCTGCTCTTTTTCTTCACGTCTCCCCCATTCTTCTCTCGTTTACTCTCCTGCTCCCTTGGTGATAGTGTTTATTTTCTTATTTTCTCCTAGAAACACTATTTAATTCCTGGCTGATCGTAGGTTTTCGCAGCGTGGATGATGTCCAGTTGTCACTTTCGGTGGCAGCTGCGTCACAGGCATTGTCGTACTCCAAGCTTTCATACCCGTTGCAGGGCACGTCATCAGGGAAATGATTATTAAGAAGCGAAGATGCTGATATTTATGGGGGACCCGTGTCCCCCCTCCCCCTGTCTCTTGGCCTTGGCTGGTTGCCGTTCCTTTTCACCGCTCCCCCCCCGCTGCTGACGTCAGTGAGTTGTGCGGGTCGTTCACCTAGGAAGAGTTTCTTCCAGACCGCGCTAAGTCGAATGCCGTCATCTCTGTTGAAGTTCTGCGGCCTCTTCTCAATTTCGACGGCCTCTCGAATTAAACGAGGAAAATACGATTTTTCCCTCGAGATGACCTTCGTCTCCTCGGTCAAGATCCGGTGGCCCTCTCCCGAGAGGGCGTGGTCTGCAACCGCCGATTCTTTTCCATTGCCGCGCAGGATCGCTCTCCGATGTTCCTTTAATCGGCACGCTACCGACCTTCCGCTTTGCCCTATGTACACTTTACCGCAAGTGCACGGTATTTCGTAAACTCCTTCTGTCTGAAGAGGGTGAAGCCGGTCCTTCGCAGATGGTAATATGTCTTTGGTTTTGGTCAACGTGCCGAACCGCGTCTCTATGCCTGCTTTCCCAAGTATGCGGGAAATGCGTTCGGACGATCCAGCAACCTAGGGAATCATGGCATATCCTTTCGGTTTCGTCCGGTTGTTTTCGGGCAATCTTGGCTCCATCTTCATATGTCTCCTCACGAACGACTCCGAATACCCATTTCCGACGAGAGCGGCAACCAAATGTGATTCCTCGTCTTTTAGAGCAGTGTTCTCGCACACCACTCTGGCCCTATGCATAAGGGTTTTGACTAAAGCCGCTTTTTGCCTCGGATGATGGTGGGAGGTTGCATGGAGATACCGATCCGTGTGGGTTTTCTTTCTATAGACGGAGTGCCGTAGAGATCCGTCGTCTCCTTTCTTCACCAGAACATCTAAGAAAGGTAGGGTCCCATTCTCCTCCATCTCCATAGTGAATTGGATGGAGGGATGTATTGAGTTGATTTCCCTCTTAAAGACTTGTAATTTTTCCGTCCCGTGGGGCCAAATGACGAACGTGTCGTCGACGTAGCGTAGCCAGCAGGTTGGTCGAAGGCTGCAGGATGCCAGAGCGTCTTCTTCAAAATGTTCCATGAAGAGATTGGCCACAACCGGAGAGAGAGGGCTTCCCATGGCTGCTCCATCCTTTTGTTCGAAGAATTGGCCCTCCCAGAGGAAGTAATTGCTCCTCAGGCAGAAGTCAACCATCTTGGGGAAATCAGCTGGTAATCCAAACGGAATCATTTTTCTTAAGATGTCTACCGAGTCCTTGATTGGCACCTTCGTAAAAAGAGAGACCACATCGAAGGAGACCAGGATGTCCGTTTTCGCGACTTTTATTTGTTTTATTCTCCCGACAAAATCCGCGGAATTTTTTACGCACGAGCCAGTTTGTCCAATGAAAGGTTGTAACTGCTGAGCGAGGTGACTGGCCAAGGCGTAGGTGGGAGATCCGATAGAGCTCACGATTTTGAAGAAGACGCTCTGGCATCCTGCAGCCTTCGACCAACCTGCTGGCTACGCTACGTCGACGACACGTTCGTCATTTGGCCCCACGGGACGGAAAAATTACAAGTCTTTAAGAGGGAAATCAACTCAATACATCCCTCCATCCAATTCACTATGGAGATGGAGGAGAATGGGACCCTACCTTTCTTAGATGTTCTGGTGAAGAAAGGAGACGACGGATCTCTACGGCACTCCGTCTATAGAAAGAAAACCCACACGGATCGGTATCTCCATGCAACCTCCCACCATCATCCGAGGCAAAAAGCGGCTTTAGTCAAAACCCTTATGCATAGGGCCAGAGTGGTGTGCGAGAACACTGCTCTAAAAGACGAGGAATCACATTTGGTTGCCGCTCTCGTCGGAAATGGGTATTCGGAGTCGTTCGTGAGGAGACATATGAAGATGGAGCCAAGATTGCCCGAAAACAACCGGACGAAACCGAAAGGATATGCCATGATTCCCTAGGTTGCTGGATCGTCCGAACGCATTTCCCGCATACTTGGGAAAGCAGGCATAGAGACGCGGTTCGGCACGTTGACCAAAACCAAAGACATATTACCATCTGCGAAGGACCGGCTTCACCCTCTTCAGACAGAAGGAGTTTACGAAATACCGTGCACTTGCGGTAAAGTGTACATAGGGCAAAGCGGAAGGTCGGTAGCGTGCCGATTAAAGGAACATCGGAGAGCGATCCTGCGCGGCAATGGAAAAGAATCGGCGGTTGCAGACCACGCCCTCTCGGGAGAGGGCCACCGGATCTTGACCGAGGAGACGAAGGTCATCTCGAGGGAAAAATCGTATTTTCCTCGTTTAATTCGAGAGGCCGTCGAAATTGAGAAGAGGCCGCAGAACTTCAACAGAGATGACGGCATTCGACTTAGCGCGGTCTGGAAGAAACTCTTCCTAGGTGAACGACCCGCACAACTCACTGACGTCAGCAGCGGGGGGGGAGCGGTGAAAAGGAACGGCAACCAGCCAAGGCCAAGAGACAGGGGGAGGGGGGACACGGGTCCCCCATAAATATCAGCATCTTCGCTTCTTAATAATCATTTCCCTGATGACGTGCCCTGCAACGGGTATGAAAGCTTGGAGTACGACAATGCCTGTGACGCAGCTGCCACCGAAAGTGACAACTGGACACTATTTAATTCCTATTTACGCCTAGAAATATTGTCCAACCGTTATAAACTTATACAACAAGAAAGAAGGTGGATCTTGGCCACCACAAAACTTTCCAGGGTTGAGGCATCAGTGGATCCCGATTTGGAGAAAGTTAAGAGACAAAAGTTGATCGGGCAATACAAACCAAAAGACATTTTTAACTCTGATGAAGCAGGATTTTTCTACAATAGAGATTTATTATGATATTTTGTGCCTACAGCAATGATTCAGTGAAATTAATTCCATTGTAATTGGAAAATCCAACAAAAATCATTTAAAAATGTACGACAACTAGCATGTCCCTATGAGCAGAAACTCTTGGATGACCGATGAGATATTTCGGGAATATAGTTGGGATTGAAGATTGAATGGGAAGTCAAAAGAGAAAATTCTGTTGTTTGTTGATCACTGCTCGGCCCACAAATTGGAGGCTATAAAGGTAAGAAATGTGGTTTTCTTCCCGCCAAACTGCGTAAGTTGGCTACAGCAGACCAAGGAGTCATATCCCATGTAGAGAGGGTGAACCGATGACAATTGGTGCAGTATTAACTTGGAAGGATGTAGGGTACCAGCAACCCAACTCTTCTCAGATGGAACATTCTCCTGTCTACACAGCATCTGTGTCTTTGTTAGGATACCGTTCAGCTCGCTACAATAAGACATTACTTCGGCAGGCAGGGTTTAATGAAATGTAATCTAATTACGAAATGAATGCAAGCCAAAGGGATGGAGATTGGGAGGAACTGATGGGCAAGCTAAGCATTCAACACGTTTCATTTGATGACGTCGTAAATGTCAATGAAGATGCAGTGACGTGCTCTGCTGAAAGTGAAGCGAGTGAAAAAGAGAACGGAGATGAGGAGGACAATGAAGATCCAGAGAGGGAATTTGTGAAACACAAGTCACGAGAAGTCCTTCCAGCACTGGACACGACTGAGAAATTCTTGCTCTCTGCTGAAGAATGCAACAGGGATACATTAGAGCATTCCGGAAAGTGGAGAATACTGTTCATAGTGACAGAAGGAATAGTTTAAAGCAGGTGACCATTGACTCTTCCTTCGACTAATTTTGTGCATAGTAAAACAAATACAAATATCAAAAGATTTTTTTAAGCAACTTGCTTGAATTTTTTGACTCTCCTTAGTCTAATTCACCGGACTGCTACAGACGAAAATGCCAATTTAAGATATAGATGTCAGCTCAAAATAAAAATTTGGAAAGCCCCATAGGTATTTCCCTGCTGACTAAGCTAAAATCATTTTCAGAACCCTGATCTGGTTGCGAGCCCTCTTCACTACTGGCTGAAATACTTCCCGAATGCTTTCTTCCAGCTCACGGCAGATTTTACCAACATGTATTCTGTTGCTAAAGCAGGGACCCAGGGAGGACCGATCCAAACGAAATCAAAACATTTTTGGGAATCAGCATTCTCATAGGGGGGGGTTGTAAAATAGCCAAGGCTGCCAATGTACTGGCAACAAGGATTTCATCTTCCTCTGATAGCGGAGGACATGACCAGAGATCGTTTCCTGATCATCAGGATGAATTGTGGATATGGATACTCTTGTCCCTCCACCCAATTCTGAGATTAAGAAGATGCAGAAGGTACAACTGGTAATATATACAGTGCGTAACGCATGCTGTTATATTCCTCGGGATCATAAGTACTAGTCAATTGACGAGCAAATGATTCTGTTTACTGGCCATTGTCCTGGACTTAAGCAATATACAAAAAACAAACCTCAACCTGTGGGCTTAAAGAATTACATCTTCTTCGGGTATAGTGATGGACTTTAAAGTGTTTCAGCAAAAGAATACACCTCTCCCCTTTTCAGAGCAAGGCCATGGCCATTCTGTGGTTTTGCACCTCATTCCCGTGGGGAATTTAATTTATTTTGCCATTTAGCCTGTTTACCACTCTCCCACTACTGGAAAAATCAAACAATATAGGGATAGAAGGGACAGTACTCTATAAATAGCAAATCGAGTCACGGGCCAGATCAAGCTCAAAGAAAAAAATATGAATTGGGGTGAGTCACTGCAATGTGTGTGCTGTGATGGTAATATTGTTGTCCTTTAATGGAAGGTAGTAACAATGTGTGTTTAGTTTCCACCTGTATTGGAGTAGAACCACAGAAGCATGTTCAGCGGTGGTCTAAAAAAGAAAAAATAATATGTAGATGTATCTTGCCCAACTATTGTCTGAAGATATAATAATTCAACGGGGGGAGTTGATCTATGCGATCAAATGATGGAGAACTACAGAATCCGATTTAAAACAAAAAAGGGGACCCTCTAAGTGATTCTACACTTTCTGGATTTAGGAACCGTAAATAACTGGTTCCAGTACAAAGAAGCATGTAGAGGAATAAGGAGTCCTTGAAGGAAAACAAAGGGCTTCCTCAAGTTCACGACCGAGCTTGCAGAAGCTCTCATTGCTACTCCCGATAGGGCTAGGGTGGATGGAACTGACGAAGAAATTATGGCTGATGAGGTTCCTTAAGGCCAATGGTGACTGCCCCTGAAACGGTTTTTCTTCTCGCAGCTAGGCAAATAAAGTTATCGACATGAATCTTTCACCATCAACTTTTTTTGGCCAATGAAATTCTTTTTTGCTTTTTACATTTTGCAAAAAATTAAAAAACATGATAAAAAATTACCAAAATGGCAGAATGTGTTGTTATTTATAAAAATCGAAAAACTACGAAGTTTTCGAGTTTCTTCACTAATCAATTCCAATTTTCTAAATAATATTACGAGAAGGTAATAACTAGTAATTAGAATAATTAGAAGTCGCTAAAAACGCGCTGCTAGGAGCGTCACTTGCGGCGAAATCATGGAACCATTACGAAGCACCCGAGGAGCGATGAGGGAGGGGAGGGAGAGATGCCGCTGGAGGGATGAGGGCCATGCTGCTGGAGGCGTTTAAGGGGAGGGACGAACGAAAGACAAATCTTGCAACCTTGTGTTTTTGCTGAGAAGAGGACAGCGCGCAGGATGTCGCAAGTTTATGCGTCCCTCTTCGTTGCTCTCAGTCCGTCTCGACTTTTCGTATCGAGAGCTATTTCCAATTGCCTAATATTTGCGTAAATCTTTCAAGAAATTTTTCTACATTCAGTGAGTCAAGAAATAATTTACAATTAATTTCTTCGATTTAAATTATCTCTGAAAAAAAGACTATCATGGAAACAGCCAGAAAGGGCCATCCTCGAAGTAAGAAAGACGTGGTCTATTCTCATCTGCAAAACGAAAGAAAAGGTCTGCCGGGAGTCTCAGGAAATGGCAAGCGAAGTAATTATTTGGTTGAGGACGACTACAATGAACCAATTCTTCAGATTTTGTACGTTTTTTTTTGTTTTCATCAAACCGATTCTCAGAAAAATACGTGTTTCTGCTAATGACCTAGCCTCACCGGAACAGATTAAACATTTAAGATTTAAGTATAATTGTTGTCCATGGCTGATTTGACTGTTTCACCACAGTATGTTTAGACAGTGGTTTCATCAGTTTCATCTTAATATACATGAGGAATGCGAAAATGTATCCGTCACTTTTCTAAAAGTCATTTAATTGTTAGCGATATTATTTTACATTGCAAGAGACGCAATGTTTGTTCCTATTAAATCCGATGAGTAAACCGTGGTACTTTCTGAGAGAGTTATCTTCAGCCTGGAATCGCCACGTCCTATATTCCTGCATTATTTTTGTTTTTTTTGTAATTACTAATTATATAATTAGTAAAACCCCCGGTAATCATGACGAAATGTAAATTGAATTTTAAATCTAATAACAATAAAAAAAAGTGATGGCAAACTATTTTATGAAGCAAAATCTGCGGCAAAATATATTTAGGCCTTCTCAAAGTATAAAATAAAGTTCTTTTTAATTTTGTTTACAAGAACTGCATAGCTTTTTTCTTTTTTGTTATGAAATTTTGCCGTGTTCTAAATCTCCCTTATTTTTGGTCAAGAATATGGAAATCTCCCTTATTTTCTTCAAATATAGTTGTTGGTCACCATAAGTGGATCATCACGTGGCATGGAAGCTGACATGTCTGTTCAGACATTTCGATAGAGCGAGGAGATGCAATTACTTTTCTTTCAATACCATTTCCTCGTAGGCAGTGGTGATTCGAGTGCTTTTGAAAAGGTGCGTGAATCCGTTCCATGTGGGAAACTGGTTAAGAAAAGTGATTGTTCTAGCCACGAGGTTACATGTTATACAAAATCCATCTTCAAAATTCTGGATGAACACCCTGAATTGAAACTATTTCTAACAAAAGAAAGTAAAAGAAAAATATGGCTGCAACTCACTAGTTGAGGATCTAAAAAACGGGCCGCTTCGCGTATTCAATAGCACTCGAATTGCAAAGTATATAACTGCAATGATCAGGAGGGGAGGGAAAACATTTTCAACGACAAGGAGATGGGTGCCCTGGAAAGAGTCAACGAATTATTAAAACCCTAGGTATGGAAATCAATTATGCTAGCCATGATTGACACTAGTAATCTGGCGGAGAATTTTGTCGTTAGTGGCTAAGTTTATGGGAGGCAAGCAAGTGAACCGCGGAAAAAGTAGTTTGTATGCTCATCGTGTGCAGGGTGCAGGGGCTTGATTTTCAGCTGGGACCAGGGTGGAATTATTCTGCGTAGAAAATGATATGTGGAAGAAGCCCTTTCAAAAGTATACACAGACTTGGCGAGCGAAGGCCTAAACGCTAACAGTCAACTAGGAGGTGTCTTGCAAAAAAGCCTAAGAGGAAAGTTAGGGAAATTTATGAGGCAAAAGAAACTAAGGATTATGGAGAGTTCTGTCAGAAATTGGACATGGACCAATAGGAAATGGATGTAGAAATCGAAGAGCTGATAAAGAAATTGACGGTTGAGGGGTCAATAGAAGCTCTAGAGAGAGAGACGCGGGTCCAAACCGAATGTGAGCAATTTTTGATGAAAGACAGAATAGATTGACGTAATCAAATTTGGTGTTATTTGTAGGAGAAGGGAAAATCACTTGTGAAAAGACAAAGAAAAGAAAAGTTTTATGCCCAGTCATCTGAAAATGATACAATGAGATACGGTAGCCTAAATGAATTTATGCGATTAACCCTCCAGCGGGCGCGCTGTGGCACAAAGTGCAACATTATGCCGTTTTGTTCTCACGTTATTAATATTGGAAGGTCAGTGAACCAAACGCACCAATTATTCCTTCTTTTTATCACTATGAAGATTTTTGTTTCTAATTAAAGCGCAAGGTTTCTCGTATTTCGCAATAAAACGAATAAGTAGCTGAACGTGTCGTCTTTGTTGCACTCAGTGCAACGCGCGCCTGGCGATGAAATTCGATTATATAGTGGCACTTATTGATCAACATTGTTTCTTTCTGTACGATGTAGTGTGAGGTGAGTAGGTAGGAACACAGAAGTTTTCACCATTCCTTCTCTGAATCAGGTTGAGCTAACAGCTAAAGGTATGGTGTGTAAAAGCAGCTGTATGTGGAGAGAAAAAGTTTAGGAAATAGACCTGTGGCATACTCTCCAACGCGAGCCCTATGATGTGAGTATATTTTTAGGAATAATTTCCATTGCATATTTTGGTGCCCTTTTTATGGGTTTTCAAATATCTAGAAAAATTCAGAAGCTAATTATCATACTGCTTAGGGCACGAAGATTCATTACCGAAGAAGACTATCTTTGGGTACTACAAGAGCTGTCAGACGAGGAACAGGAAGTCGGCATTGAGGAAAGTGATGATATGGATGAGGAGGAAAATATTTCCCTTGGTGATCACGGCAGAGACTCCGATGGAACTACGTCTAATGGTGACATGGAAGAACCTACTACTGCGGAAGATTGTGATATTGATGGTGAGAACAATTATTTTTTTGGAAGTGTTGATAAATCTTGCAAGTGGAAAAAAACTTCTTTTTCCGGTACTACAAAGATCAAGCACAAAAACATTATAAAATCACTCCCAGGGACAAAACTCTGTGCAAGAAATACACCTGATGAGGCTACGGCTTTCCTAAAATGTATAGATATAGAGATGATTGATGTAATTGTGATGCAAACAAACAAGTACATTCAAACTAAAATTGCTGATGTCCACTATTCAAGGGATAGGGATTGTAAGGAAACAACAAGAACAGAATTTTTGGCTGTGCTGGGTATACTTTTTCTAATTGGCATAAAAAAAGGTCATCATGCAAATGCTTTAGAATTGTGGAGTGCAGATGGATCAGGAATGCAAATTCTAAGGGCTGCTATGAGTTACATGCGATTTTTGTTTATTTTGCGATCAGTAAGATTTGACGATAGGGCAAGTAGGGATTTCAGAAAACAAACAGATAAATTAGCTGCAATCCGAACAATAATAGATTCTTTCATAGGAAATTGTCAAAAAACATATAATATGAGTGAATTTGTGACAATTCACGAAATGTTGCAACCATTTAGAGGCCGTTGCAGTTTCATTCAATATATACCGAGCAAACCTGTAAAATAGGGGATAAAGTTATATGCTATGTGTGATGCCAAAACATTCTTCACCAGTAATCTCGAAGTGTACATCTACATAATCTACATAATACCCTGCAAGCCACCACAAGGGTGTGTGGCAGGGGGGGCAGTGTATTGCGGGAAGCAGATGAATGGTCCATATTTAGTGTCAAACTCACCAGTAGACGTTGTCAAGAAGCTTGTAAGATCAATAGAGGCATCTAATCGTAATCTAACCACAGATAACTGGTATACTAGTTATCCGCTTGCCAAGCACCTCCTTACAAAAAACATTACAACCATTGGCACGCTGAAAAAAAATAAAAGAGAGATTCCGCCTGAATTTTTGCCAAACAAGACGCACGCTGTAGGGTCATCTCTCTACGGGCTTCAGAAAGACATTACCCTCCTTTCATATGTTACAAAGAAGAACAAGGCGGTGTTGTTGCTTTCAACAATGCATGATGAGGGGATTACAGATGAAGGTTCAAATAAACCGTGTATTATATTAGATTACAATGCAACGAAAACAGGTGTCGACACAGTTGACCAAATGTGTAGTTTGTATTCTGTGTCTAGAATTACGAAAAGGTGGCCATTAGTTTTATTTTATAGATTTTTGGACATCGCAGGGATCAATGCTCACGTATTATATAGGTCAAACAATCCTACAGATAAACATTGCAGGAGAGCATTCCTAAAAACCTTATTGTACACATTGATGAACGCAAACTTGAAAAACAGGTCAAACATATTATCTCTACCAGCTGACATTAAAATATTCTTGTTAAGTTATCAAAATGAAGACTTGCAAGTTGAAGAGGTGAGCGAGACAACAAGTAAGAAACGTGGAAAGTGGGTATTGTGTGGCCGTGCAAAGAACATATCAACGACAATCAAATGTGGGAGGTGCAATAACTTTTCTTGCCGAAAGCACTGTGAAACAGTTACTACCTGCAAAAAGTGTACATAAATGACGTGACAAAACCTTAAGAGATACAAACTGTTTAATATTTTAATTGACTTTTTGTCATTGCTTTAAAAAATGTAATAACCAATGATTGAATTCTAAAAGTGTTTGAAAAATCTGTTTTGTATGTCTTAACTATGTAAAGTTCTATTAATAAAACAAGGAAAGGAATGTACGCTTCTTAATTCGAGTTTTTGTTATTAATATTAGCGGAAAACCAAGTGTTGCACTGAGTGCCACGCGCGCCCGCTAGTGTCAAAGAATAGGGCGCGCCTGCTGGAGGGTTAAGAAATATGAGGAGTTAACGGGTAGCAGAGTTTCCATGTGGCCTTTTTGTTGATCCCGGACACTGTTTCCTAGCAGCCTCGCCTGATGGAAAAACAAATGATGCAGCATCATTGAAGTAAAATGTCCAATATCATCGGAACATATGACATTAAAACAGGCAGCTGAGGAAATAAAGTGTTTTTGCTTGGATGAGGATCTTAAACTCAAGAAAACCAATGGTTTTAAACCATAATTATTACTACGAAATTCAGGGACAATTACATGTTTCCCGATATTCCTTTTGTAATTTTATGGTGTGGACTCCTATGGACTGCAAAATCCAAATAATCTTCCGGAATGGTGAATTCTGGAAGAATCGCATGGAGAACAAATTTCTTTAATTGTATAATAAAGCTTTGCTTCCCGAAATAATTGACCCCCGACTTTTCCGATCTATGGAAATAAGAGAACCGGAAATAAAAGTTTGAATAGTGTTAAAGTACATTTATTATTGCCATCTATAAAATGTTTAAACTTTCAATTACATGATACAACCGGCAATGTTGGCTCAAGAATAGGAAATTCATGTTAATGCACCGAATTACTCCTAAGTCATTAGCAGCCATCAATCTGAAAATTGGTACCTATGCTGTAGCTCTACAATCTGCACTCTTCTCAACGAACCTCTTTACTCCCTCATATTTCTTACCTTAGCGTATCCATTTATTTGCTCACGATGATCTATCCTTGGCCTTCCGTGGTAATTCTATCCGTCTACTATTCCTTCAATGATTGTCATCAGGAGGCTGTTATGCCTCATAGTATGTCCGATGAGATTATCTCCTAATGCAAATCATCTACAGAAAACGTCTTTCCCCAACTCTTCGTACAACTTCTTTATTCGTATTTCAGTCTGTACGTTTGATCTTCATTAATCTTCTACAACACCACTCATTTCCATCGCTTCCAATGTTCTCTATTCTGCTGCTGTTACTGGCCAAGCTTTTATGTGAAAACATCCAGGTTTTACTCCTGACAGTAATTAGTTGTGAAAGTTTTTTATTGAATTTTGCTACGAGTAGAACATATGCCCCGCAGCCCCTTCTGAGCAGGTCAAGGGGTTTCTGCAAGTATTGAATTCAGGGCGTAATATTCCATCGGGTCCAATTATTCTGGCCGGAATATGATCCGCGTGAGAACTTCGCTCCTATCACTCTACTCTCTACTACCCGTTTTACTATTCTGCATGTCACTCGAGTTCTGTTACAGCCGATTTGATATCAAGGAATGCCCACCTGAAGCCTTTTTTACTCTGTTGATTAGTATTTTATTCCAATTTTGCCTAGAATAAGCTGCGCTCTTTTACAGAGGGAACAGAACACGGACTCCTTTTTGAAATCCGTCCTGAAGTAACTTAACATATGACACTTCAGTATAGAAGATAGAAGCAAGTATTTAGCACACATTAGTATGTTATAACATACCATTCAGGATCGCCACCTGAAAAGTGATTCAGACATATTTCGTGCCGTCATCTTCGTAGGACGGAGCGAAAAGAAAATTAAAGCGGATTCAGTGGACATGTTGGGGGAGGGAAGATATTTGGAAATCAGGATAAGACAAAGCATGTCACTGGGGCGAGTAGGTAATAGGTGGCGATAGGATGTTGAAGATAGCTCTTGAGGGTGGAATGCTTGGAAAAAGGAGAAGAGGGTTGTGAAGCATGTCAGATGTGTTGGAAAGTGGTGCGGATGCAAAAAAAAAATACGCCGAGATGAGGGGGTTGACAGTGAATGGAGATGCTTTGTGAAATCCTACCTTTAGTCTGTTAAAAAACTATGATAAATGTTATCATAGCAATGGTGATGTGTGATGCGCTGCTGGAAAGAAAATTCCTAATTTCTCTCCTGCCGACCTCTTGAACTCGTCTTATTTCCTACCTTACCAGGTGCTGTAGAATATTTTTCATTTAGTAAGAGCGATGTGGATTGTTTTCGAGGCTACCCAGTGGCTTCTGATGAACATCCTTGGGATTCGAGGCTTTCGCCGCATTGCTCTATTTTTAGGACTATCTTTTCGCCAGTCATCATGCAGTCTTCTTCCGATACAAATAGTGAAAAATATATTGCAGAAAACGATGAATAAAGAATAATGACCAATGCTTGCGACGGCTTCCCAGTTCCCACAGAAAAGGAAAAGGGTGGGTGGGTTGCCGGTTCACGCCAGAGGCAGCCGAGGCGAGATATTCTGGCTAGACGCAGTCCGAGCGAGACATTGTAAAACTGCTGCGATGTTGCAATGTTAGGAGTGGGGCAAGGGTATGGGCGATGTAGGGGAGGGTAGAGCCGGTGTCCGAGGGGAGAACAAGGCCATATTTGGGAATCGTCAGGTCACTTAGTTAGTGTCATGGAGCGCTGACAGTCATCGACTGTGGTTCCATCTTGGCAGGGGAGATTCACACCATAGGCCACTCACCATTCGCCTTAAGTGAAAAAATGTAAATATTACAACACACCAAGTGTCATTCTCTGTGCAGACAAGTGTTTTGGTGGTTATAACCATTTCCCGGTGATTAATGACATCCTATCTCCAAGAATGTGTAGGTATAATCAATGTAATAGCAGGACAAAAACAAAATGTGAGAAGCATAATGTTTATTTATGTCTATTAACAAACAAAAATTGTTTCAAAGATTTCCACACAAATCATCCTTGAATTAATTTTTATTTGGTGGACATCGAGAAAGATTTAAAAAATATTAATGCCTTTTATCACGTGTTTATAAGTGTATATTTTAGTTAAATTGGTTTCTACAGAGAAAATAATATTTTATTGTTAATAATAGCTATGATTTGTGTTTCATATGGGAATAAATACTGTAAAAAAAAATGTTGGAATAGTTTTCAGTGGTAATTGTGCCCGAACCCGCACAAATGTGGGGGTGAGTATTTTCTCTGATTACACAATTACACCCTAATCTGCACAATTGTGCAGGTACCTTTCCACGATAACTGTTGGTCTGAAAATTTTTTTTTCTTCCTGATGGCTAAAATAAGTGTCTATGAACCAGAAAAATGCAAAAGTTTGTTAAAATTTACAAAAAAAATTCTCCGGTGGAAAGGGTTATGTTTTCAATGGTAATTACTGGCTTGTGCTATATCTTAGGAGATGCCAACAGATTGATGATTCGATATTTGAAAATATAACGTGATCCTAAGGAAGGGCTCATGTAACACTGGTTCAGTTCACCACAGCGTTGGATCCACGTGTGGTTGGATGGCTAACCCTCCAGCATGCCTTTACCACAATGTCCCTGTCTACACAAGGAGCTGTTCGAATGTGGGAGCAAAGCTTGCCCAACAGAAAAATGGGAAAATAAAACGGCATCTAAGAATGCAAGGGTAGTTGTGCAAGAATGAAATGAATAGGCTCAGACGAATACATCCAAACAAAAGCGGGGCTGAGGGGAGTGACCACCAAAGTTCAGGAACGTGCCTTTCAGACGAGAAAACACGAAACCACGGTGAAGACAATGTCCGAAGGGCTCGTATCCCTTACTCTGTGATATCATGCCGTTAATTCTACATAGTTGAAGCCGAGAAAGAAGGGTCACCTAAAAGCCTACGACAGATAACGAGGAGTTCCTTCAAACTAACAAATCTGTTACAATGCCCCAGTCTACGTATGCCTTATCGGTGACCTTGCATCGTCAATAGATCAGCGAGAAGCACGAGAAAAGGTGCACAGGCACACCCTCAGCATCTACAGTAACTCTATATAACTAGGCCATTTCCACTGCAATTTTACAATTGTGATGGGATATTTCACATCGAAATGTGGGGATCGATATCAGAAACTAACCTTTTAAAGAACTTTCTATTGCTCAGAACAATATTTTGCGGCAAATTACAAACACACCATGGTTCGTCAGAAAGTCTTACATTCACGACAACTTTAAAATTCCAGAATTGGAGCAACACCTCAGAAAAATCACCGACTGCTTTCAGCAGACACTAGGAAACCTGGCCAACAACAAACACTCTGGACACTAAATGGAATTACAATGAAAATCCCCAATTCAAATATTTTAAAACAAATGGATATGGAGTTTTCAGTGTTTGCTTTGTTTGTAAAAACAAAAGAACCATCAAGGCCTCTATTACCACCGCACCCAATTTACTGAAAAAGCAACTTTTAACGTTAAAGTTACTTTTTTTAACTTTAACTTAAATCAGTTACTTTTCAAAAAATTAACTTTTAACTTTAACTAGTTACTTTTTACAGAGATTAACTTTAACCAGTTAATTTTTTTTTTCTGGTAACTTCCCCAACTATGGTGTTGGCACAGTGGATCCAGAGGGGTCTAGGTATCAGGGGACTTCCCCCCTCCTTTGCGTTTTTTTCAACATTAGGGAACAGAGGGTGGGGATCCAATGAATAAATTAATGAAAAAGAAATCATGGTTACAGGACCTGCAATTCTAATATGGGCATTTAGTGATAGAGTCACTGAATGCTCCCATTTCAGACATGTATTTGTGAAGATGATGCAAGAAAATGACACCTACCCCTTCTCAGCTTGAAGAGATGCCAGCGTTCCTAAAAATTCACAATCAGCATTCAATCCTCTAGCTTTCAGTTCATCCATGACAAACTTAACATTCTCTTCAAATTTCTCCCCAAACTTCAAACAGGACAATAGCATTCTAAGAGTTTCTCCAGTAGGATCAACGCCCAAACTCTTCATTTTGAAAAGAAATTTTTGGGGACACATGGGCTTTTGGTTTTCAAAATTTGTTTTCAAGAGAGCCATAAAGTGGTCGTTATCCAGGCTAATACCTGGAATAAAGAGGTAATCAATGTATTGGCACCATAATTGGTGTGAGTTCAGTCAATCTTACTAAGCTATTGTGGTACCGAGAGTGGTATCAACTTTTCACTCCATATTGGTCAAGAGGTTATTTAAAAGTGGTACATTAATGATTACTTTCTTGACTCATTACCCTCTAATAGAATTGAAGTACTTTCCAACTTGCTCAAAACTTTTACATCAACCATACTAACCTGAATTACACATTTTAGCCCAGACGGTTTCAGACATATTCCTCCTTATTTCTAGACCTTCACTCGCGAGAAGAGAGCCACAACAACGCATTAAAAAAATGACATCCTTATCCTGCACGAATATATCCTTCAAACTGGCTTTCATTACTAGTTGTACATCAGATTTGTTAACTCGTTGAAATTTACGAACAGCCATTTCCAAGCGCCTTAGGGCGGAAACAGCTATTTCTTGTTCTGCTATATGAGTCACAACCCGTTCCCTGAAACATGCAGAAATACATTTTTTCAATTAGATAACACCCCAGATAGCAAGCCAGCTGGAATCCAGGAACCCAGCTGGAATATGTAGTTTAAATCCAGCTGGACTAGTCAAGTCTATATCCAGCTGAAATCCAGCTCGAATAATGTAAAAAGCACAGCTGGAATCCACTTGGATTCCAGCTTTCCACTGGATTAATCCAGCTGGATTTACGCTTGCACACTGGTGAATTCCAGTTGGATTCCAACTGGATCCTTTGCTTTGCTATCGGGGACATAAATAAGAAATAGGTGGGCAAAAGGTAAATGATTAGCACAACTCCGGTATCTACAGAAAGTGAACGAATATGAATGAAAGGTCGCAAGTGTATCCCACCGATGAATATATCCAATAAGTGTTGAGAGGGGCACAGTGAATTTTAATAAAGTAATGTGCTCACACACATCGGGCCAAAGATAGGGGCAATAACAAGTAGAAGGGAATGCAAGAGGACAAATGACCAGAATAACTCCACAACCTTACCTGTCATCCTGAGAGAACGTATTCCCGACGTGAATATTTTTCATGCGAAATTCTAGTGTGTAGGGATAGTATTGCGGTTTGACGAATACTGCAGCATGGTACTTGCCGGAGTACAAATCTTTCCGGCAAACTAAAAATAGTTTTCTGCACATTAAACAAAATCCGTGCATTTTATTACCAACTGATTCACATACTTGAGGCTATTAATCCATAAACATCTGTCATTCACAACTAACACAATTCTGCGTTTCTAAATTCGCTCGCCGATACGACGTACGATGAGCGCAACCGTGCGCAATGGCAAGATGGCAAGGAGGATCGAGGAGGATGATGGGTGAGCAGCACGAAGAGCAGTGAATTTGAACCATTCGAACCAATCAATCAGTTCGATTGATTAGTCTATAGCTGTTGATATCCGGCGTATATTAGCGGTTTCAAGAGCCTGTCGATATAAGTTCATAGCGATGTGTAGTATCAACGAGCAGCATTTGGATTTTGCCAACATAGATCAACCTAAAAGACATTTTCTCGATTTGTAAGCATTCATAATATTCACTTGTATAGCGTTTTGAGATACAGTTAGGGTGGACATTGTGTAAGCCTAAGTGTATCAATGATGTATTTTTATCGCAACCACTCTAAGAGGACTCTCTGCATTCTTCTAATCAGATATTTGCCGGGTGTTCATTCTGAAGTAAAAGAACGTAATCTTCCACTTATTAAAAAAACTGAGTAAAATTATCATGTTTATATCAGAAATTAATGTGGACAACGCCCAAAAAGTCAATCCTTGTATAATGAATTTTATTTGTAAAGAGTTGTTCGCATCAGATGGCCATGCAGAAAAGTCCATGCTTCGTGTGAACTTAACGGACCGATTGTGTTTGTGTAAAGTCATCAACAAATATTAGGAATAATTCTTTGCCAGCATACGATATGGGACTCATTGGCCCCATCACATCACTATGGACTAGTTACAATGGTTGAGTTGTCTTGTTTCTTGGAGCCCTGGTGAAAATAAACCGTGACAGACAGTGTGACAACAATGTGTATCACACTGTGCAAGTGTATTAGTCACAGTGTATGTACACTGTATGCACAGTGTGCTCCCTTCAAAGCGTGATGGACAGTGTGACCACAATGTGCTGCACACTGTACATGGCTATTAGTCACAGTGTACGCACACTGTGCTCCCTTCAAAGCGTGATGGACAGTGTGACCACAATGTGCAGCACACTGTGCATGGGTATGAGTCACAGTGTCCTCACAATGTGTGCATGGTGTCCTCACACTGTGAACACACTGTACCATCACAGTGTCTATCACGCTTTCTGCACGCTTTTGAGTCCCAATTTACGCTTTTGTCACGGTGTATGCACATTATAATCACACTCTTGTCACATTCTAAGCCCACTGTGTTCACGCTTCTGTCACACTGTCTGTCACGGTTTATTTTCACCAGGGAGTTTTATATGGAAGTTTTGTTTGTCTTGCTTCTAGGCACACCATACAAATATACTTTTCCTTTTCTGCAATGGTTAACCCATGTATAAGCTTCTCCATTTTCTTCATGTATTCATAGCTGAGATGAGCCAATCTTCTGTGCCAAAGTGTAGTACTTGAAGTTGCAGTGCTGATTAGGGCAATTTCACTGTCTTCCTTTTCCTGTAATATTAACTTTATTTCATAGAGCTTCTTCTTCCTGTACCCAATTGCAAGTAGAGTCCCTTGTTGGTAGATCCCCTGTTCCATTCTTGAATACAATTTCATGGCCTTTCATTTCTAATTGAGCCACTGAAATTAAATCAATATCCACCTCTAAAATGTCTGAACGATTGTTGAGGCTTTCTACATTGAGCTCTTGTATGGCCTACAATTCCACCATTATGACAGGTAAGATGGAAGGCTGGTGACTTATTACCTGAATGTTGAAAATCATTCCTTTTCATAAACCCTTGTCCTTGCTGATTTCCTCGATGAGTATATTGATTTCCTGACTTATTTCCACTTGTATATTTTCCTCTTGACTGAACAGCAAAACAGAAATGGGTGGGTCATCAGATTTGGATTTTTGTTTCCTTGTTTCTCACTTCCTTTCCTCATTTATTAGACAACCTTTGACAAAAGACAATGTTAAATCTTTACAAAGTACAGTTTCAAGTACAGCAACTACTGCTTCATATTCTTAATGGTTAATAGCAGGTGACAGATAATATAATTTTCTTCCATTGTTTTTCCTGCTGCACCTTCAAATCTCTAACGGCTCGATCAAACCTGAGGAGATGAGCTTCCAAATTTTCTTGTGTTGGATCAATCTTCATGCAGAACAATTTTTTCATCAACTGTATTTGACTTTTTATTCTTTTCCTTTCAAATGTAGTCTGAAAGGCTTCTAATGCTGTGGCCTTATCTTTAAAGTATTCCAAGTGAGCGTCGGACAATTTTTGCACATTTACATTTCTTTGCCTTCTGTTTTATTTCAGCCTTTCCTTTTTGCTTCCTCGCTTTTTCAACTGCACTGTCTTCTTAAGACACAACAAAAGGTGCCAGTTTGGTTGACAATGGCTCCTTAACATATTCCATTAAGTTTTTCTCATCCAAGAGAACTTCCAATCGGTATTTCATTACTATAATTAGTTCCATCAAAAATGGTATGTGGCATCTGTCAGCCGTGGTGAATGTAAAATACAAAACTTAGGTACTGATGTGGATGAACGCACCATTCTAACAGTATCTGTGGCTTCTATCTTCAGCCATTTCCATTTTAGAATTTTCCAAATCAGATCACAGGGCATTAGGCCCATAACCTGTTGAAATATATATGGGTATATGAAATATCCTGTGGTCCAATTGGTTATTAATTCCAATGTTGTTTCCTCAATAAGTTATTTTATGAGAACAGCAATAAGATACACACATTACAGATATTACTTCAACAACAATCACAATTAGATATAAAACATAAGTCACCATCATAGTGTAGCATAACAACATTCAGCCTGCGTGGAAAATTGGATACTCAACAATACCAACATCGTCTTATCTAACTTTCCTGATTGTGCAAACCATATTGAATAGATCTATTACGATCATTAGACTCATAAATTCACATGGAGCCATTTATTTTGACACAAATTTTTCCCACCAAAGTGCCTGAATCTTAGAAATGAGAAACTCACCTTGTCCTTTTAAATGTATTGCCCTAAAATGCTCCAAAACTGAGAACTTAAGCCAATGTAATAGCTGTGAAAAATGCAAGTTCTGAAGAAATTAGTAAGCCCTTGTCTTATTTAGCTGGAATCCATAATTTTTGAACTTGAATAAAATCAAAGTTCGAAGCTTTGACATGATGGAAGGCTGTCATTGTGTCTATTAATGAGTTCTCTTAGTCACTTCCACAAAATTTAATTCACAATCGACCGTTTTCGGTAGTTATGGCATCCTCAGTTACGCCACCTTAGGATGGCATAGTTGGCGAAACCGGGCAATTGTGAAATAAATTTTGTAGAAGTGACTAAGAGAACTCGTGAATAGACAATTAGTACTTGAACATTATGCGAGGGAACTGGATTCAGTCGTACCTATTTTAAATGTTGTGGCTTTGTCCTAATCATAAGATTGGTTTGTTCCCTATTTACTTTCTACTGTGTGTAATGGTTTTTGAGTTTTCTTACATTTTTAAAGCCAGTGGTAGATCAGAGGGTTGAGAACCAACATGCCATAGGTCCTTAGTCTGATTTCAGGAGAGTCCTCTTTGAACCAGCCTAATAATGACTGTACCAGGTTTTTCAGGGAAAGTTCAGTTGTCACAGGGAAAGGAACTGAACCCATTACACACTGCTGTGTGAATTTCACACACTCTTGGGCTTACTTTTTTTTTGTTAGCTCAAACTCTTTTATCATTAGGAAAAATCTTTACGTAGAGCACTTTTTGAACTAGCAAGTATTCCTCTTATTACCAAAAATGTACCTCAGCACAAGACAAACAGTAACTATCGTATGCCCTGTCTATCTTTCCTTTAACTATCACAGGTTCTGCCTAGTTAATCCCAGTTCAAGCCATGTTCTTGTGTGTTTTTAGAATGATTCACAAAGCTAAAGAAATGTGCTCTTTCAGCATTACAATTTGCAGTAATAACTAGTGGCCATATAAAATTTATCTGCAATTTATGAAAGCGTCACAGAGTAAATTTGGTATATTCTAGTATTATGCTGCGGTTACCAATAAAACTTTTTCAGTCACTTCATCTTTGGCTTGGTCTACATATTGATGGTATTGTACCAAACCACGCTATTCCAAGTAAGTATATCATGGTTGGGAGGGCAGTTCCTTTCCATTTGCTGCCTGTGGAAGATGTAATATCCCCACAAGCACACAGTTGGACGAAGGGCACATCCAAGTTCAAAACTTTTGTTAGAAGCCCAATTATTAGCATCCTGGGTTACCACACTGCCAAGTAGCCCAGCAAGTGAACTTAAATTTGGTAATAGCAATCGCATGCCAGCAATTATTATGATTAGCCATTCAATTAGCTAAATTCCATGATTTTATTTCAGGAAGGGCTCAACCTGTAAAAAATGCTCACAAGAGAAAGCTACAGTCTTACTCAGGACAAGAGATTCGTACTGTAGGTAAGCACACTCTCATTTTATTTATTTATGATACATATTGCTGTGAAACAAAATGGCGTGTCCATGGTGATGAAAGTCTGTGTAGCTCCTGTGAAGATGCTGTCGAACAACTGGACCAAATGGTTTCTTGCGATATTTGTTCACTTATTTTTCATTTTAAGTGTACTGGCCTCTCTGATTTATGTTCACGAACACCAAAAGACAACTGAGACATTTTTTGGAAGTGTTTTAAGTTGTCGGCAATCAAAGGTCTTTTTGTCCAAAGTGGCGGCGGATACTGAAAAATGGAAAAGTGATTTAGCTGGCTAAAAGGCGACTATGAGAATTAATTTGGACTCCGAACCATGGCAGATGAAAGTTTCTCACTCAGCACCACGGAAGAAAGAAGGTACTTTTGAGATAGAGTGAAGAATGTTACCGGCGATGCTGCCTTACCCGGACCACGAGGTACAAACAAGGTGTGCCAACTGGTTGTGTTACATTTCAAATGGATAAGTTACCCATGTCTCTTTGTCCTGCTCCTTCCTTGAAATGTGATGGTGCCTTGGTAAATGTTTTGAAATCATCTACAAGTGACAAGAACGACAATGATGGTTTTACAGCTGTTACACACTTGTGGTGAAGTCACTGCAAAAACATTTACAGAAAGGTGAAGGGCGTTGATGACTGTCCATTCAAGGGGACATCAAAAGGATGTCATATTCACGTGTGGAAATTTCAACCGATGACCGGAAGATGATGTAGGTATGAATCTTTTCAGAATAGATCCGTAAAAAGTGACTTAAATGTGGTGAAACTTGAAGATAAAGGTGAATATGCTTCCTTTCGAGTTTCCGCAGTGGATTCATACAAAGACTTGCTACTAAGTGAATCTCTGGCCTGAGTATGTGGCTGTCAGGCCATTCTTTCCCCCTCAAAACCACTCTTCCTCTGGACAAACCTCATCCAGGGATAACATCCAAGTTGCCGATGCTGCTGCTGGCATTAAGGATGTAAGTTGATGAGTCTGCGGTCAACTCACAGTCAATTGACTCCTCGTCAGTCCAGGTGAATCATATGACCACCCAAAAGAGTGACAAGGCCTCCAAGTGGAGAGTGGAACCCCAGAAAAGCGTAGAAAATTCAATCTGACTAGGCAGCAGGAAATCTGAGGGGATTGATCCTCTCAAGGTCATGCATGTTAATTCAATGTGTTAGAAACAAAATTTCTGAGTTGGACGTACTGCTAGATGACTATCAAACTGACTTTGTGTGTTTATGTGAACATTGGCTGGTAAAGCAGGAATTACCATCCTTTAAATTCTCAGATTACAAAGTTCTTGATATGTTCTGCTGATCCAACTGTAAAAATGGTGGTGTCATGTTGGTTTCTAAGGAAATATCTGAGTATCCTGTAAAGTTTTACCCTATATGTACATCTGCTAGAAAAGTGCAATTTTGAATGCTCTGTGATCACTGTTTAATGATTAACAAAATATCTGTGACCATTTGTTCACCCCGGGTAAACTTCTCTTTATTTTTGGACGAGTTTGTCAGTCTTTTAGAAGTTATAGATGCTATGTATCCCAATGGTATGATTATAACTGGTGACCATAATGTAGAAATGTTGTCTAGCACGGCTGTTAAAACAGAACTTTTGAATATTCTTCAATCTTATAACTTACAAAATAAGTAACCCACTCACATAACTATACATTCTTGTACCTCATGTGATGTTTTCATTTCTAATGTTCATGATAATGAAGTGACAACTAGGACGCACTCCTTATATCTTTCTGACCATTACCCAGCTATTGCTACTTTTCCAGTGAATGTGAACACTCTGTTAGAGGTTTATGGAACACGATCCTTTAAGAGTTCTAAAACATATTCATCATTTTATGAATCTCTTGCAACTTGAGGAGTGGCACAATGTGTATAACATGGCCTCTTTTGATGAAATCTTCAATAATTTCTATACTATATTTCTGCATAATTTTAATGTTTTGTTTCCCATTGAGTACATAAAAAAAGGACCAAAGTGTAAACCTTGGCTAACTAATGAAAGAGAGATATTTTAGATAGAGATATTTCAGATAGAGATATAAAATCTCTTTGAGAAAATTTTTTGAAAATTCAGTTTAGTGTAACTTCCAAACGAGCCAAAACACATACTCCAAATTTTTAGTGCATTATTAATAGAATCATAGCTTATTGTACTGAAAATTTCAAATTTTTAATAAGTCCCCCACCAGAGATACAGGGGTCCGAAAATGGTAAATTTTCAATTTTTCCTATTTGCGGAAGCATGTAACAGCTAAAGGCTTAGCAAACACACAACTTTTTTCTTACACACATTTACTATGGTACCCAAATATACTATAACAAAAACAGAGACCTTGTGATCACAACCCTTCTATAAGAAAATAAATAGCAAAAGTTGTAAAAAACAGCATTTTGTATCAAAACTTTGTACTCATCATTCTCATAGATGTTACATAGTAAGGTTATTAAAAAATATTTCAAATGAAAGCTCAATTTATGACCATCAAAATGGTATTTGAACCATTCTACTACTACCAGTAGTTTCCGAGTAACTCTAATTACCAATACTCGCTGAAAGTGTCATTTTTACAGTGCGCTGTGACCTTCGCGGCCCTGTAGGTCCTTGAGGTCATGGAAAAAAATTAACAAAAATTGGTTTTGAGCCTTACAGACATGTAGTAGTAAGTGTGTTAAATTTGAAATTTTTCTGAAATGGTGCTGCAACAACTTTTTTAAAAATCTGGTGAAATGGTATGGAATAACCCTCATGACAAGGTAAGCAGTGAACTTTTCCAGTGAGAAGACATAAGAATGGGAACTGTGAAAGTAAATACCAAGCACTGAAAATTAAGGGAAGAGATTATTCACATGTCGGCACCAAACGGGCAAGACTCATGATTAGGGACATGACATTTTCGCGAAACGTTTTTTGCGACAGGATTCACGAAATAAGCGACCTTTTTGGGTTTAATCGCGAAATAACTGTCTTCTTTGAAACGCGATTTTTTTAACGAAATTTGAGATATTGCGCAAATGCGGAATTTTTGTAGCATGAAATATTTTCTTTAGTGATGGCCGGATCGGATCTTTCATTTTTCTTGGTTCCGGATTCGGATCCAAAGACACGGAGTAAAATCGGATCCGGATCGTAGATTTTAAATTTTCGCGGTTTAGCGATCGAAGTGCCCCGTGAATGGAATGTAGGTGCGGTAGATATTGACAAGAAGAGGCTGTGTAACTAAGGTCACGTAATTAGATGAAAACGTTCCCGTGCAACTAGAAGCAAAATAAAGATATATGACTTTTTTCCCCCATTACCCCGGTATCGCAGGAAAAAAATACGTAGGATGACATGCGGGTAGCCTACATTCGCCGGGATCAGGCGTACAACGAGAGCTAGTGTACTATGCGAAGTTCGATCCCAATCGCAGTTTAATTTTTTCTTTCAGTCATTGCATCGAAAATGTTATCATATTCAATTTCAAACCATTACATATGAATACTCACTTTATTATACTTTTGTTGCTTAAATTCGATTTACAAATGTACCACTCATAAATTAAGGATGGTAGGGTCGGATCCAAAGATCCACGGGTCTTTCATTTCATTCGCTACTGAAATCATATCCAGAGAAAGTAAAAATTCAGATCCGGATCGGAGATTTAAACATCTCGCGGCCTCGTGATCGATGCGCCCCGCGAATGGAATGTACGTATGGTAAATGGAGAGGTTAAGTAACTCGTGTCACGAAAAGAGAAGAAGATTTTATTCCGTGCCACAAACGAGGAAATCAAAATAAAAAAATACTCGTCTTGACCATTTTCTCCACAGGCCCGGATGTGCGAGAAAAAAATTAAGCCGAATGTCATACGGGTCGCCTACATTCGCCAGATTCCCGTGAACCTATGAGAGTGTGGTTGTTAAAAATGAGGGCTACTGTACTGCCAGTCGCGAGTTCGATCCTTAACACTACCTAAGAATACAGCCGTGCTGTATTCCTAGGGTAATGCTAGTAGGCAGTTTAAAATAGTAGATTATCAGAAATTTCATGCCAAATTATAAGTAAAAAAAATAATTAAATAGGTGAAAGGAAATGATTGGAAAAAATTTATATTACAGAATTAAATTGTGGAATCATGACGTTAACTTTACAGTGTATTTTTGAGTGACGCATTCGTAAATCTAGTTGAAGCGATAGAAGTACAAAAAAGTCAGTATCCACACACAAAGGTTGGAAAAGAAGGATGATAAAGTTTTTTATTCAATGGTTGAAAGAAAAATTTTAAACAGCGTAAGAATCGAACTTCATTACCTGCAGTCCACTACTCCACTCTGTTATTGTTATTACCATTATCTCATTAATTTGCCTTTAACTTAATTTTGCCTACTGTGTTTTTTATGTTGCGTAGGGTAGCCATAACTTCTGTATTGGATCTGAAATGTATGTAATTAACTGTTTGTTCACATTGGTATGAAGTATTTATTAATAATATTTAAAAAAACCTTCCTTTAAGACTCCTTTTTCCCAACATTAAACACAGCCTTCACCTTTTTAAAACGATTTTATTTACTACATTTGTCACTTTAAACACCGCTTTTGATGATTTTTATTTACCATTTTTCGGTGTCCCTACTCATGATTATCAAACAGTTTTTATTTTCATTATGTTCTCATAGTGCAATATCAGAATTTTTCCCAAAGTAAATTCATACTATATTTAAATTTTTGTTTTGTAAAATTGTAGGTATTTTTAGATTTTATAGAACATTTTTATAATAATGTGTAGGAAAACTAGGTAAACGTGTTTAGGTCTATGGTATCGGAATCAAGAGTCAATTTTTCAGGAATCGGTAGGTATTGAGAATCAGTAAATTTTGGTATTGACTCATCTCTAATGAAAACATTGCTAATGTTGAGACTTTCAGCAAATTTCTTGCGTCAACTTTGATAAACTCTGGTTCCATATCATCTAACAATATCATAAATGTTCATATCCTTCCTTGACCCAACCAAATATATCTAAATCCGAAGACAAAAGTTGTAAACAACATTCGCAGGTACTATGCATTTTCCTCACCATTGCAGGACCTGACATCATTTGGTAGCCTGCCAGTTACAATACGTTTTAAAGTGTTCTTTGGGAATTTCTTTTCCTTGATTCTGTTCATCCATGTATTGATTGATGAAGACACAATCAATACATGGCTTTTATCACTAAGCTGTTTCAGTATCATTTACAGTTTTTAAAATAGCATTTTAAGATGATTTAAAAAGTTGCCCAGAGACCTATTGTTATGGGGCAGCCTTCATCAATGTTGATTTTTATTTTATGTATCTGTATCCATTTGTTCAGACTCCACTGAAATGATCGATGTGCCTGGTTTCAATATGAAAGTTGCAGTTTTCATTCCTTCCCTCTGAATTTTTCTAGGGCTTGCTTTCTCAAATATGCAACCCACAAGTTCCGTGCCACCCTGGGGAAATCCAAGTTAGTGAAGCCCAAGGATCGGATACTGGTTGCCTCCTCTGGGAGTCAGTCATCTGTGGCTCTTCTTCACCTACTTGCTGAAGGACTCTCTGAGCAGAATAACAAGAGATTCCTATTTACATCTGTGGTGGTATACATAGATGGTCAGTATGCAAGTTAAGAGAAATCTGAGGCGTACTTCTAAGGTAATTTAAATGACGTGCATGATGAATGAGAGAAACACCCTCTTATTGTATCTCCGCAGAAGGAGCCATTATCGAGCAGACAAGAGAGGAGCGCCTGGAAGCACTTGCAGCTGTTGCCCGGCAGGCAGAGGATTTGAATTTCCCATTTTATGTCGTTCAGTTGTCTCATTCTTTAAACCTTAAATCCATTAGAATATTGAAAATGACTTCTAAGGGTGAAGGTATTGATCTACATGAAAACGGAACAATAGCTGGTGATGAACAATTGATGTCTTTGTTCAAAGGAATAAGAACCATCACTTCAAAAGAAGATCTATTAAGATTACTGAGGTACTTAGTCTGTGGCCTGTGCTCATGGTTGTTTTGGTGCAGAAAGTTGAGAAAAATTTCAAGTTCCTATTTTAGAATTTAGTCTTCTTGTGGGCCTTTCATGCCCCCGTCATATATGTATGTAGACTCATTTGCCCATCGATTTTGACTTGCCAATTTCCTATGGAATGTCATTCTCATTATCTCATTCACAATCTCTCTAACAGACTTGATCGATTGCCGATTGATTTTGAAATAAGTGTGTAGGCATTTGTGTTTACATCTGACTATTTTGATATAGTTTTTCGCTTTGCCTTTGTTGAAAAAGAACTCTCAACACTCCTTCATGTATGCTGCTATTATCTTTTTACTTCAGAGCTAAAATTAAGGATAAGGCCACATGATAGATGTTTTCTTCTCTTCGACGACAGACAGAATCTACTTGTGGCAGTGGCCAAGCAGTTAAATTGCAACAAAGTGCTGATGGCTGATGTTGGATCACAGCTTGCTGTTAGAGTGATCTCAAATGTTTCTCTTGGAAGAGGAGCCCACTTGCCGTGGGATACTGTGAGTGGACAGGGAGTGTGTAACACATTATTTCCTTCTTTATTTAGCACTCAAAAGCTACATTGCTCTATTCTGGTATGTTTTTGTTCTTCCCATCAAAACTAGCTAGAAAAACCATTTAAAGACTTCACCCCGTTTCATTATTTTGAAAAAAAAATTCCCAATCATTGTTTCCTCAATTCTATCCACGTACATCTTCTTGACTGATAACTTGCAACTCTTTGCCCTCTGTGCAACTTTTTGCCCTGATAATATTTAAAACACAGTGTGACTTTCTATGATGGTTTCCCTTCAAGAAGGGATATGATGGAGTGGGTAAAAAAAAATTAATGAATGTACTGCTGATTTATGGGTAGATTGGAGGGGTTCACATTGAGTCAGAAACCTGAACCTCAACTGGAAAGCTGATAAAGGGTTAGGTAGCTGATGTGAGGGATCAGAGTATTCAGTGTGAGTAAAAGTGTGAAGCAGGCGAGACAAGGTTGTCCATTATCTCTTGTCAGCATTTACTCCTGAGGCAATCATTATCATTTTATTCCATGCAAACGTAGTTAGTGTTGATTGGTAATTAAGTTTCCTATATAGACAAAAAAATATTTGTGTGTACTAAGTATGTAGATACAAATATATATGAAAATATGTAAGGTTAGGCATTGGGATAGACTGACTTTCCTTTGTCCAAGCTTCCTCATTAGCATTCAAAGGGGGCTATTACGGATTGAGGAGCGGTCTGGTTCCGCCGAAGTTGAAACTCCACCTGTGGTGCGATTTTGAAAAGGGTGGTCTTATCATCAGGCAGAGAGCAAGGTGCAGGGGTTCTGTGTGATTTCATGTGGCGGAGGTTGCATGAAAAGTAATGTGTTCGAGGTCTCCGAATACAGAATCAACCAATGAATTTCCTTAGATGCAATCCCCGGGAAAGATTTTCAAATGACATGCATTTCGAAGTGTGAATGAACCAGGTAGACGTTTCACAAACCTAGGGGATCGTGAGTTGCACTTCATATTATACTAAATAAACTTGGTTGCATGTACGAATATCGCAAAATACACAGTAAAGCATTCTGTGGCAGGGTATAAGCTTCATTCTTTGAAAGGAAATTTCTGTATGAGCTGAGTACATCGTCCACTACATCCCTTTTGACGAAGGAAATTCTTCATGCCCAGTCCTCTTAGGTCATTGGATTAATGAAATAAGCAGTATATAAAGCTGCTAATATGCTTTAACTGTGGAGTAAATTACCATGTTAAACAAAGGGGTCATTCTTTCGTAGCCTTCCTGTAACCATTTTCTTGAGTTTGACAAGAAAAAGTAGCTTACGTGGGATCAATAAATCATAAATATTCAACACAGAGAGGTCAACTGGAAACATATGACACTAGGTATCTTTCAAAATAAATTATGAAATTTATGGGGAATAACCCAGCCATTGCACTGACGTCCATTGGACATCCATTGGATGTCCCACATGGATGTTACTGACATCCATGGACATTCATTTGACATCCAATGGACATCCTATGCATGTCCAAATGTCCCACTTGTTGACATCCAATGGATGTCCATTTAAGGACGTCCTATGGATGTCCAAATTTGCCACTTGTGGACATCCAATGGATGTCCAATTTCAGTTTGGATGGCAATGGATGGCAAATATTTCAGTTTCTTGGGATCTACAGATGCAACCCATATGCAGTGCGGTCATAATAGAGAAAAATTACGTAATTAAAAAAATTAGCGTGAGGCATGAAAATTGTCGTCACTAAAAGTTATCTATATGTTCAATTAAGTTGGGAACTTCATTTGGTTCAAGCGAGCAGCACTGCATAGTAATAACGCTACTGAGGTTTTACTTATTCAAAATGTTCTCGGCAGCCATTAAAATACGCAAATACAAAGTGAATCACAATGAAACTAAAAGAGATAGAGAAACTAAAAGAAATAGAAACTAAAATAAATACACCTTTCAAGTTTTCCCGAAGGTTGAGATTGCTGGCGAAATGCATATATAAACCCAAAGAAAATATATAAAGTATTTGATAACAGTTACGAGGAAATGAGAAGGGATTTAACTTGAAACCTAGTACGCCAAGGTAAAGAATGAAATAGGCATGTTATTTACCTGTCTAATTTTGTTTTACCACCGTGCACTTCACCGTCGTAGGATTCCAAAACCACAACAAAACATATAAAATAGTAATATTGCACAAATAATGCAAATAAACGCAAGTACGATTAAAACAGCACGTTTCACACTCCTAACCGTGAACATACAAATATCTACAATAAAAATCTTATAAACAAGCCGGGGAAACAATTGAGCAACACCTTTCGTTCTTATTTCTTTCTTGACGTAACAAGAGTAGTTTTCGTCCCATGTAGCAGGCCTGTGTATATCGAGATTACCCTTCAATGCTCATTTGCAGCTAAAACTTTGAACATCATTTCCTGGCCTGCATATTGATGTAACTGCATGGACGTTTTTAGGATGTCATTTTCATGGCATTGGATGGACATCCAAAGGGTGTCCTTTTCCTGACATCCAATGGATGTCCTATTCCTGACATCCAAAGGATATGTCCTGCATGGACCTTTTAGGGATGTCCTTTTCCTGACGTCCAATGGACATCCAATGGATGTCCTTTTCCTGACATCCAATGGATGTCCTTTTTCTGACATCCAATGGATGTCCTTTTCCAGACATCCACAGAATGTCCTATTCCTGACATCCAAAGGATATGTCCTGCATGGACCTTTTAGGGATGTCCTTTTCCTGACGTCCAATGGACCTCCAATGGATGTCCATAAGGGACTTCTGGATGTCAGGATGTTAAATGGACGTCCATTGGACGTCATGCAGTGGCTGGGAATGGTACATTATAACTCCTTTTGATCAGACATATTGTTAAATAGCCTATACCACTAAAAACCAAGTAAGCTAAGTAATTGAATACATGGTGTTTCATTTTAAAAATTACCAGATAATGTAAGCAGGACATTTTTTATAGAACAAAGATGAATAATGCCATTATGATCACGAAATGCTATACTAATATCAAGCTGTTTGGGAATTAATAGGCCATCTCACTCTAGTGCTGTGACACCTCCCACAGCACACTGTGACACTGGCTGGATCACTGCTGTCATCTAATAACACTTGACATTTAGGAAATTTGTCTGTACAAATTATCAATAATTATCAGCATAGGTTACATAGTAGATCATTGTTAATATGACCTTAGACCAAGCTTTCAACTCAAATGAGTAACTTGAGATCATAATTAATGTGGGCTCTAGTTTTGCACTGGTAAAAATATAATTTTATTTATCTAAAAACTCCTCTAAGGGGATACATATGACAAAAATGAAAAGATCTATGTAATCATCAGGGGATGATTGGGAAGAATCGAGTTCTGCACATTTCTCAACACTGAGCTTGATGAGTATACTGTACACAATAACTTATCATAACTGATCATAAATTAACATTCAAGTTTCATGTAACTCACCATCGTAAGTGCACCAATTGTTTTGACTGGGTAGGACCATTCTATGTGCATTTCACTTGAGTTACAGCACAGAACTATCCATTACGTACTCATTCTACAAAGTTCTATAAAAAAAATTTGGAAGCCTTCAGAAAACCGTGTGAAGCCTTCAGAACATCTTGTAAAACTGATTTTAACGCCTATATGAACACTACAGAGACACAAAAGGAAGTAGAACACCTTATTATCACAGCGTATTATCTTTCGGAAACACTTTGTCAACACTTGAATAACACTACTAATTGGAGGGGGTTGCCTTGTGGACCCCCCCTGGCACTTAGGCCTCTTTAAATACATTGTGCCCCAACCCACATTTAACCTGCCCACCACTAAGAGCACCGCGGTAGAGGTACACCCATCCAACCTCTATTCGGGCCCAACGTTGCTTAACTTCGGTGATCTCACAGGAACTGGTGTGTCAACATGGCTAGGCCCTTGCCCAATAACACTACTAAACGTTTAGGGAACACTCGATGTAAAAAAATGATCACAACTGATTTCGGGTGAGGAAGTTGTGAATCTGCAACATTCTACTCGCTTCAAATACTCACTGTTTCTAAGAGATACTCATATTTTCCATTACTGTCCCTCTATTGTATGTTCATTGTTGATGACAAGTGTATGATCATGGACTTGCTAATGGGGCAAAATTTCGTCAACAATGTGGTTTTCAGGATTTCTTCTTCTCTTTTGGCAAATTGGCTGAAGTGCATAGCATAAAATACCTCACCACCACCTGTAGGACACAGATTTGACAAATATAATTTGATAACTGTACAATCATTGCCCACCTTTAAGGTTCTCATACCCATTATATGCATATAATGGGTACGAGAGGCATATGCCTGGGTCAGCACAGCCAAGCGACAAGCCTATCAAGCGACAAATTACGGTCAAGTAGCTCAAATAAAGGAAGTGATGACAGTAAGCCAGGTAAAAGAACATTAAACTCAATGCATAAAATAATATAATAAGTAATACCGCATTCCTCCTCCGAATATAGTCCCCCTCCCTCCTTATTGTCCCCCCCATTCCCCCCTCAGTTTTGGAAAAATGGTTTTGAATTGCAAAGTAGAACTTGCACATAATTTTCTCAGGTTAGCAACTTGAACACCTTGAGTACTAAAATTTCCATTGTTTCAGTTATCAATACAGAGAATCAAGTTAATATATTTACCAACTTACTCAATATTACTTCACCTATTAAAGTTGACTAGCTATTGTATTTAGGGAAACTATATTCCCATAATTAGGTGGAATGGAGAATTGAGATATGTAAATGAGAAATCACGATTTTGAAGTGTAAACACTGCCATGTGTGCGTTGGGAATCATGGCGGCCAAATGTTGTTTCATTTAAAATGCCACCCTCTGTAATTAACACTGACGTTGGTTGCAAATCAAGGTTACTGAGATTGCAGTGAAGGATTATTTGAAAAAGAAATGACAATTAAAGGACACAAATTCCTATATCTCTATCTTCTTTACTGAGTTTTGCTTCATGTCATGGGTACAGTTTTTTTTCAAATAAAAGCATCGTTATATGTGCGTTTGTATACGTAATCACATTGTCCAAAAGTATATATTTGGCAGCAGTATGACATTTAATCTTCACAGATGTTCATGGTTCCATTTACCAAATATTTCATACTTGGAATGCTATTGTATGGAGCTCGCTTTCTGAAATAAAAATATATAAGTTGAAAGCATATCTAATTTTCTCAATTTATTAGGTCATTTTACACGTGCTTAGTTTTTAAAGATGAAGTATACCATGAAAATGAAATGTATTACCGACTTCCGCAAGTTGAGATGTTTTTAAACTCCCAAGTGACTCTAGCTCATTGTGCCTCCATCATAAAGAAATTGAAAAAATTCAATTAGGCTGCGTAGTCAAAGCTTTGAACAGTTGGTCAAGGTAAGGTGGCGGCACCATACATCACATGGCTTCAAAATTTAAGGGGAACCACCAGGCCATGGGAAAGAATGTGCTTACTTGGTATGTCCTGAATAATAGCGGGTTAAAACAGGATGTATTGAGGCAGATGACCTTCCGTTGTGCGTCTAGTCAGCGATAAAGATTCATCTTTGGATGCCTCCGCTGTGATTTTCTGTACATGATGACGAAGTGAGATCTTAGTGCAGAAATGCCCAGTACATTTAACCAACCAATAGGGATACTTAATCCAGTATTCATTGTTCCGCGAAACAATCAGCTAAAGCTGAGTGGCACCCCTGATAGCCTTCGAAAAGTTAATCATTGATTCACTTTTGCATGAAACTGATTAAAAGTAACTGATACCCTTGAATATCATTCATTTGTCAAGCATTGCTGACCGCTTTATCACACTGGCAGGGTTTCTGTGATGTGAGAGATCCAGCGGTGATGATCCTGAGGCCACTCAAGGAGTTCATGAGCAAGGAAATCGCCTTCTACTGCATCTTGAACCAACTCAATCCCATGGCCATACCCTCTCTCTCCACAATGGTAAGCTTGTTCATCATTATTTGCTGAGAAAATCAAGATGAATGATTTGGGCCTCTGAGTATCATTTGAAACATTGACTCTAAGCTATAGTTACAGTCCTGGCCAAAAACTGTAACTTCCCTAAAAATAGCTCTATCCATGCTTAACTCTGTACACTAATACCACGCGCACTTTTAGGGTCATTTCGACCTATCCTTTCAACATGGACCTCTGCATTCAGCATAGAATATGCACAATGAATTAGTAATCAATAACAAATGTCTATGTCATAAAAACAAAAGGTAGAGTTTTCAATACTCAGTTTTGAATTTTTGCCAATGAATAAATTTATTCTGTAGTTTTAGATTTGTGTTATATCAAAAACCGTGATATGATTATTGATTTATGCAAAAAAAATTTCTGTTGCTAACATTTGTGTTTGACAAACCCTGAGTTTCTCTCTAGTGGTTCTCTCCTGCCTTCTTCTTTTTGAAGAAGAATAGGCGACGTCAATGGATGGCACTGATGCTTGCACACATTCCTTGATACAGTGTAATCCCGATATAACGAGTGCTCATAATCCCTCGGAAATCACTCGCTAAATCGAGCGCTCGTTATATCCTAAGCTGTTGAAAAAACCCACCTAATTCTCATAGTCGTTCCTATTTACAGCTTTTCTTTTGTTTCCGTGGTATTTGACGAAGGTAAATGGCAATAAAGTCATTTCAGGCACAATCTGGTAGAACATCAACATATTTCATGAAAGAAACAGGACATTTTCCATTATATAAAATATTAATTCCCCTAGTTTCGATGTTTTTCTTCCAGTTCTTCTATTTTTCCGTCGCCGAAGAAAGCTGTTCAGACAGCGTAACTAGTCGGAATTAAAATATTAGGTATTCTGTGGAAGCTTTTGGATAATTTTGCGAATGTCATGACGTTAATATCAGCTTTGTCGAGTTTTCGAATGTTAACAGGTACGTCTATCAGTTGATTTTGAGTTTTTAAAATTGACGATATATTCTTGCTCGTTAAATATCGTTTTATCGTGCCCCGATATTTTATCGGGGTACGATAAGATATCGGGAAACAATAAATATCGTGATAAAATAACATGATATCGCGTCCCGATAAAATATCACGATATCGCGCCCCGATAAAATATCACGATAAAAGAACGTAATATTGCGATCGTTCAAATATCGCGTAATCGCGCCCGTTGCATTATCGTGGTATTGCGCCGATTAATCTAGTTGGAAAGAGACGGCGGTTGGGTTGGCCTTCGCTTATGCTGGAGCAATTGCATCACCTATCAGTCCACGCAAGTACGTCAACTATCAGACCACTGAAATTGAAAGAGAGAGTGTGAGAGAACTGCTGAGAATTTGAATTAGCAGTTAGTCGAATAGTAAGTTTTCAAACGTACTTGCTCCAGCTTAAGCGAAGGCCAACTCAACGGCTGTCTTTTTCCGACACGATTAACGGGGCAATATCACGATAATTCATCGGGCGCGATTACGCTACATTTGAACGAGCCCAATATCACGATCTTTTATCGTGATAATACATCATGATATTTAATCGGGGTGCGATATCGTGATATTTTAACGGTACGTGATATCATGATATTTTATCACGATATTTATATCTTATCGTGCCCCGATAAAATAGCGGGGCACGCTAAGACGATATTTATCGTCACGATATGAGTTCTCGTTATCGCCACCTTACGATATGCTAAAATTATCGTATCCCGATATTGAATTGTCAATATCACCCATGCCTAGACCTGACTCCCTTTCCTACTCTCATCTTGATCGTCGTCCGCCTACTCCCCTCCCACTGATGACTGGGCCTAACAAAAGAAGAACGTAAAATGGGAGCGCGCAGAGCGTACTGAAGGCCATAAATCGCTAATGTTTGGACATAATTGGCTTTAGATGTTGTAGATATGGCACACATCTTGTATTTTTAGTTTAATTAGCAGATAATACAAAACACAATAGTTTATTTTTGCTAGGCGGTGCATCGCCCTCGAGAGATATCTTTCGTAATACCAAGCGTATACCGTGGAAGGAACTTTTTGGCCTCACTATATCCGCTTTATTTTACATGTAAAACATAGGCCTTTTGGCGGTACAAAGACAATCACTCGCTATAACGCGATTCTCGCAATAAGCCATACTCACTATACCGGGCTTCTACTGTATTATGCAAGTGCACTCAATTACTGCCTATTGTTTTCTATGAAAATACCTCGAGCCTCCAAAATTAACAATTTTCTCACAATTCAATTGATGAAAATTGGAAAATGAATTACCAAATCCAAAATGATTCCTGACACAAAAATTGAAAACATGAGGATATACTTTTTTATATTAATAGAAAGATATTGCAATTTTCCACTAGTAAAAATTTATTTCGACTAGTTTTGATGCTACTACATCATTGTGAAGCGAACATTCACTTCAGTGTGATGTAGTAGGATCAAAACTAGTCAAAATAAATGTTTACTTGTGGAAAATTGCAATATCTTACTATTAATGTGGAGTGTTTGCACCACATCACACCTGAATGTGGTTTGTTTATGAGGATATACCTTTAGTGCATGCGTACAACCAGTTACAACTTCATTGGTTCTAATTTAAAAAAATATACCAAAATTAATGACATGATATCAAAAATGTGTTTCTAGGATACACGGTTTAGGATACATTCAGGTGTTTTTAAATTTAAAAATTGTAAATCCATGGGACTTAGCCAGGGGATGAACAGGGAATAGGTTCAATGTAGAATGGACTGAGGAGAGTTTTCAGGGTGGATGAATGGAAATCTGTAAATGTAATTATTGGTATTTCAGTGAAGGACATTGCTCTTTATAGAGACAAGATGAAATATGAGGATGCTCACCCTTGTTACCCACTTGAAAACCTCATGCCCATACATGACCTATATTTACCTATATAGTGTCACAGTTAATTTAACCTAGGTTAAATTAACTGTGACACTAGATGACTATATAAATACTCTATTGGAAATTCTTCAAAAACTATTCCGATCATCTTTTATAGCCAAATCTCATTCAAAATATCTCAAAGAACTGAAAAGAAACCTCCTACCAAATGAAGCCATTGCTTTATTAGATATCAATGAAAACTATTCTTAGATGATACAAAATGAGTAACAAGGTTATCATCGGACTCAAGACAGCTCTTTCCTTCACCCAGTGGTAATTTACACCCGTAAACAGCCACTAGAAGACCTTGTTGTATCAAGTATGTGTGTTTTTTCAGATGAATTGGAACATGATGTAACTTTTGTCTTTGGAACACAAAATAAAAGCAGTCGCCTTTCAAAGGATGAATTTCCTCAGGTGACAAGAGTGCACTATTTCAGTGATGGTTGTGCTGGACACTACAAAAACTGCAAAAACTTTTTCAACCTCTGCCAACACCAGTAGGACTTCAATGTGAAATCATGTTGGTTATGCTTTGCAATCAGTCATGGGACATCTCCATGTGATGGAATTGGTGGAGCCGTAAAAAGAAGCATCACTAGAGAATGCCTACAACATAAACCTGATAACATTCTATTAAAAAGGTCTTAGAGTTCTACAAATTCAGATAGGAGAAAATATCCTTCTTTGTTACAACAAAATGACATCGCAAATTTGACAAAGGTTAAAAACCCATTGGTAGGAAGCCAAGACTGTTTCAGGTACACGTAGTGTTCATTGTTTCATTCCAATATCTAAAAGTGTCATTACTACAGATAGATAAGTTTTGATACATCTTTCAGTTCAGTTCACAGTTTCTCAGGAAGGACAAATTAGTGAAGTGAATATGGCACAAATTAGCACAAATTCTTATGTGCCTGATTTTATGACAATCGCTGGTTTTTTGAGTTAGTCATGTCTAAACATGATGAATGTGATGTGAAAATAAAATGTATGCACCCTTATGGACCTGCAACATAATTTTACTGGCCTCAAAATAAAGACTATATTTGTTATGCTTCTCTGAGTAATATTATTTGTAATGTGGAAGCTCCTACTACAATAGTCTAAAGTAAAATAAATGTGTTACCTAGCCAAGGACTTGCACTGCATTGGAATTCCTCAACTGAATCCGTTCACTTGAAGGTAATGTCTCTTGCTTTGCAGCTAAATGCTAGAAGATCATCTGCAATGCTCTGGACGTCATGCAGAGGGCCCTGCTTTCCCAGTCTGGTCCACGCCAACGCCTTTTCGAGCCATTTCTCATATGTGTGCAAAGGGGGCCCTACCACTCTGATTTCTTGGTCTCTCAAGTGGCTGAGCTGTTTCCATGCACCCTTTCTCATACCTGAAATTAAAAATCTTATTCATTATGAATGACAAAATAAACTCTTTCCTTCCACATTTAATTATCTCGCACTACTACGATTAGCGTCATCATCAGGTACAGATTGCAGGAATGTTGTTGTCACTTATATATGGTTGCTGGTGGGGAGAGATATTGAAGTGAAGGGGTGGAAGTAAGAGCCTTCGGTGCAATAATAGCAGTGGGTGGTGGTGGGAAAGAATTCAGGGGTTGAAGGCAGTGGAGCACAATGTGTATGGAGGGGGGGGGGGGCTAATGTGGAAAACGGAGAGAGAGAGGTTGGTGGGGAGGGGGGAGCGGGAGGCGCACACAGAAGGTCTTTGCGATGTTGCAATCAGCGTGCACACATTTTAAGGATTCCCACTTGCTCTAGAGCATCTAGCCAAGAGGAGCCTTTCCTTTCAAGATGTAACGAGTCCAGGGATCATAAAATCACTTTTATGACCGTTTTCCAAAAGATGCTTGGCAAAGTTTGAGTTTAAATGTTGGAGTTAGAAACATGCAATGTGCTCTTGCTCCTGGAGCTTCCTTCCTGTTTGGCCGATATAAATCGCTGAGCACTCACACTTAAGTTGGTACACATCACTCCTTTCCAACTTCGGAATAAAGTCATTGGATGTGGAAAATAGATGTTTAAGGTTACAATTATTGTGAAAGGTGGGTCTGATGCTACGTTTCGGGAAAACCTTGGTTGCTTGGAGGGACAAATTTCCCAAGTCAACAATTTTCCTCCACTTATGGACATCGTCACACTGGGAGGGGCTTCTATAAATGGTTTGGACAGCAATCTGTTCCACTTTTTTCCGGTATAATATATCGATGAGGTTTGCTTGGTATCCATTGCTTAATGCTATTTGTTTTATAATTTTGAACTCTTTTTGAAAATTATCTTTGGACAAGGGGATAGTGAGCAGACAGTGGACCATGGAATGGAGCCCTGACAGTTTTTGTGCAAAATGATGCCTCTGGATATAGCATGAATCACTTGGTCGGTGTATGTTTCTTTTCTGAAAATGGAAAATACAAAAGCATCTAATCCTTTAGACACTGCAAGTCCAGAAAATTAAGTGACCCTTTATTTTCTTTTTCCATCGTGAATTTTATGGAATTGTCCAAAGAATTAAAGAGGTGGAGGAAAGTGTCGAGCTGCCTTGTGGATCCTGACCACATATCGTCCACATAGCGATGCTAAGCACAGACATTTTTCACCTAAGGGTTCACAGATGCAAACAGATCATTCTGGAAATTGTCCTGTATGTAGATGTCCGCAAGCAATGGGGATGGGGGTGAACCCATAGCCAAACCTTCGCGATGTTCGTATATTTGTTCCTTAAATTAAAAATAGTTTTGTGAGGCACATGTTCCAAGGTCAGGGCACGGGTTGAGCACTAACAGGGTGGGGACACGTTTCCGTGAGAGGATGTCTTTGGCTAGCTGGACGGCCTTTTTAGTGGGGACACTGGGAAGTAGGTTGGCCATGTCGAAGGAGACAAGTGTGCGCTTGGAAGGAAACACTTGTCGGGATAGTCAAACAGCTAGGTCGGTAGAGTTGATGACACCATTTTTGTCATTCATAATGGATGCAAGTAAATTTCATTAAGTGATGACAGAAAGCATCAATTAAAAATCTAATGATTAAATTTTGAAAATTATAAAACTTTAATTATTAATCATCATGCTTAGAGATAACCTCCAAAGCTGTACTCCATCAACCTTTACGTTAGTTGGTTCAGTTGCAATATTTAAAATAATGTTTTGAATATCCAGGAACAGAATTGGCAGCAGATAGATTTGCAAAACAAAAGACAAGAGCATTGCACCTCTGTGCTCTCTTCGCATGAATACGCACATTCTGTTTTACCAGTGTTCCCATCACAAGTTGTTCTGCAGCCTCTAATTTTTCTTTTCCTTCCCCAGGCCTCTCAAACGGCTAGCATCAGGCGGTTGGCCGAAAATTTCCTCCATGGGTTGGAAACAGATTTCCCTTCCACCTTCTCGGCCATCATCAAAACTGGAGACAAGCTGGCTCCACCAATGGAGGGCCAGGACAGGTGCATCCTCTGCAAGGTGCATTCCCAGCAGACTCAAGGAATTTACTTTTAAAAACCTTGTTTTAAGTCACTTCATCCACATTTAAATCAAGTTAATTGTGTCAAAAAATATGCAATGTGCTTGTAGTAACTTGAACTTTCAAAAGTGTATTTTAGGAAGCTTCTCATCATTCGAACCATGGTTGGTGTTTAACGCACAGTAATTTACTCTTAGTAGACACTCGAAATTATATTTTGATTTTACCAAGCAAAATCTTTGGTCCTGACCAATAGGGCATCTAAATACATTTAATGGTGCTCGATATTACGAAATAACTAAGTTTTAAAATTACGAACCTCTGGTCTCCCCTGTTGAAAATATTGTAGAGGGAAGCATATACGAACCGTCAACGAAACGGAGATTTAACTGTAAACGAAGCGAATCATGTGAATGATCTGTACCTAACCATCTCCAAAGCAAAATAAAACGTAAAATGAGACAAGGATGCGTACAAACAAAGCGGACAGAAGCTCACAAGCCGGAACCGAAGCGTATGGAAGCGTTCACGAGCCGTGCACAAAAAAGTTGACTAGAGCATGCACTTTTACAGATGAGCTGTGTAAGTGTAGCCAATCGATTGGTCTATACAATACATGCACTCTAGATACCTTGCATCGGCGCAGCTAACACCAAAATTGAAAAAAAAATTGCAAATTGTGGTCGTTAACAATTTACTTAATAAATATCTGAACTATTTATATTTCTCGTACCCAACTATGTACACTGTAGTTCTATCTTACCTATCTACCTATTTCCTCTAATACGTATCTACCTAATACTTTTCCCAACGACCGAGTAAATATTTCAAGTTGTTATGGTAAACTTGGGAGGCCATATATATATATACAGCTCCTGGCCAGCATTAATTCGATTGTGATAATTAACTTTACTGAAAGATAGATATGGGGTACTTAACACTCTTAAAACATTTTCCAGATTACCATTTTGTGGATAAAAATAAGTACAATGACCATCATGAATATAAATAAATGATATTCTTACAACTGCGGGAGAGATAATTAAGAATTTCCTCGTTAACGTGCCAATCGCTGAGAACCAATTGCAATAATGCAGAAGACTGTGACCGAAAATGTGCTGCTAAGTACGAAAATAACTCTGTGAGTTGATAAATATGATATTCTGAAAAGTTTAGCTTTCAACTTCTAAGTAAGTAGCCTTAAATATTAAAAAAAAAAAAAAGCTGTCATGAAGCGGAAGTGGAGAGCACCATATCGGTACTTTTTGTGTACGCTATTTCAACAGTTGAAGAAGCGTACACCAAGCAGCGTGAAGCGGAGAGCACCGCTTCTGTACGTTTCGTGCATGCTATTTCAACAGTCAAAGAAGCGTACACCAAGCGGGTAGCGCCGCTAAGTTTTCATGGCTAGTTTGTGAATTTTGAATTCGTTAAAAGTAAGCACCTTAGTGTTTCAACATTGGCTTTAACCTCGTGGACGGTGGCACCATGCGCACGACTTCGGCTGCTTTGCGGTATTGATATGTTCAGCAGTCCGGTAACATCTAACTTCTTTAAAGCCTCGTTGATTTCCCACAGAGATAGAGGACGTCTTGGTATCTCAACTGGCAGAGCACCTGGCCGGAAAACAGGGGGTCCGGGTTCGAGTCCCGGTCAAGGCAAATGATTTCTTCTCTGTGGAATATTTGCTTTTGTGCAATTAACCTTTCTCATTATTTTCCAGGCTACTCTAGGCCAACGGTTCCGAGAATGTTCCTCACAGCAAGCAACACTGTTCTCTAAAGAGCTTGTCAGCCTAATGAATGCTGAGGGTGATACTGTGTGCAAGATGGAACGGATGCGGATGGACGGAAACGATTGCTCCGTTGGCAGAGGTGCAGTGGAGGGTGGAGAGTGTGGGACGAGCAGGGGAGAACAAGAGGTCAGGCGGAAGGGCATACACGATGCCTTGTGCTATGGCTGCCGCCTCATTGCAGAAGACATGGTGATTATAAGCATGAAGGATGTGAAATGAACGCTCTGAAGTGAAGATGCTTTTACCCTCTATGAGAAAGTATTACATTTGATGAGTCCACTAAAGGGGGTTATCAATTCACTATCAAATGTTCACCTTCAGTACCATTCAATCTTTGTCGAACAAAATTTGTAGAACCAGCCTGATGTCACAGCTGCCACCATGTTGTCCGGAAAGTTCTTGAAAGACTTCCATACTATCTAATTCTTCTTGTTTTGAAGGGCTCTAATTTTTCTTGAATCCTGAATGCAACATGGTCACTTGGAGGAAAAGTGTCAGCTGAAAGCACTTTGTGTCTTTTAAGTTACATTAGATATTAAAAATTGCCAAAAATGGCCATTACTGTAAAACCTCGGTAATTCAAAATTACCCTTTTGTTATCCTCCTGCTAACGGGTTCATAAAATTTCATCTTTCTTATGCTGTGCTTCACGGATTTATTTTAATTAATTACCATTTCAAGGATTTCATCATCTGTGAAATGTTGTGTGGTGAGAGTATCATGGTCGCTAGCTATCCATTCCTCTAAATTTACCAATTCCATTTTCTGTAATTCATGGTTATTGGTGCTGTTTGCACAGTCAACCAACTCCATCATCATACGTTTATGCTCAGAAACATGAAAGCCTTTGAAATCCTCATTTATTTTGTCTACATCCAACCTTAAAGCAGGCCACAATTTAAACCACGCATGTTTTAGAACTGAGTATGAAATACTATTCCATGCATCTGAAATTTCCCACATCACCTCTTTTAGAATATATCACTTTCTGAAATAGTTGAGCCTGCTCCATTAGCATTTGGCCAGAAATTCTAACTAATTAGCCCTTCACTTTGACGCAGTTGAAACCATGCGATCTAAATCAGTATTTAAATCTTCTCCCATATTTTTCTTTCTGTTATCCATTTCTTCTTGTCACTTTAACGGTAAAACTTGGAGGATTTTCTCTTTCTGCTTCTTAATGTGTTATATTGCCGAAGATTCCACGCAGTATGTTTCAGACAAACACTTTACCGAGGTAGTGGTGTCAAGCTTTTTCACAAATAACACTTTATCTGTGAGCGTTAATGTTTTGGTCTGATGCCTCACCCCTCTGCTTTTGCCACAACTGTGTAGATTAGGCACAGTAGCAGAAATTCCACAAAGAAAAAATCATTCGCCTTGACCGGGATTCGAACCCGGATCCCCTGATTTCCGGCCAGGTGCTTTACCAGTTAAGCTACCGAGGCATCATTTTTCCCTGTGGAATATTAGTAGCCTAGCCTTTGCGGCTAGTTCGCGGACCTTCAATTTGTGTAGATTAGGCATAATTACGGGGGAAACACAAGCAGATAACAAATAATTAGACTTGGGCCAATGCCAATAGCGAGTATGAGGTATCTGCCATTTTCCAGATACTTCAATACTTTTGAGTATTCATTTTTTTTCGGATACTTTTATTTGAAAAGTATTCGTTCTGTGAAAATCATCTGAAAACATATAATTTTGAAATCCTGCTTTCTTCTACTGACTTACCAACGTGTCGCGTATTTGTTTACTTAGCTGCGATCTTCGTGACAGTTAAAGTGAGACAAGTGCTTAGAATATGGGAAAGCCTGAGGTGAAAAGCTCAATTCTATAACATTCTTAATCTGGTCTATAACATTATTAACTTACGTCAATGAATGTCGGAAATAACCAGTTTCGATTCTGGGTGTTCATGCATGGTGCAAACGTGGGTGATTGACCAAGGTCCTTTTTACGATCCCAAATTCTATCATGTTTAGGCAGAAATCCATCGATTTTGAAGAGATGGTGTCACTAATTGGAAGAGGAAGAAAAGCAGATGTTTTCACTGAAAAAGCAGACGTTGTCTATTTTTCTCGACGAGCATCTCGACACATCATTCGGCCCCCGAAACAAATAATAGGAGACACAAATAAAATATCAGAATTAAACAAATACCATCCCAAGTGGAGAAGGTAGTGAGAGTAAGAAATGTGTGGTAATGAACACCTGTGAAGATTAAATGTGATACTGCTGCCAAATATGTACTTTTGGACAATGGCTATAGCCAATGTATTATGTGATTACGTACACAAATATGGGTATAACAAAGCTTTTATTTGAAAAAAAAACTACCCGCAAGATAGAGCAAAACTCAATAAAGAAGATATTAGATTTAGGAATTAGGTTCCTTCAATTATGCTGTCATTCCTTTTTAAAATAATGCTTCGCTGCGATCTCAGTAACCTTGATTTCTTGCAACCAACGCGAGTTATAACTACAGAGGGTGGCATTTTAAATGAAAAAAATATTAGGTCGCCATGATTCCCAATGCATATACATACAGCAGTGCATAAACTTAAATCATGAATTCTTATTTGCATATCTCACTTCTCCATTCCACCTAATTATTGAAATATAGTTTCCCTAAATACAATAACTATTAAATTAAATTACAAGATGGTCAACTTTAATAGGTGAAATAATATGGAGTATTTTGGAAAATATTTTCACTTTATTCTCCATATTGATAACTGAAACATGGGAAATTTTTACTACTCAAGGTGCTCAAGTGGTTAAACTGAGAAAATTATGTGAAGTCCTAATTTGCTTTTCAAAAAATTTTTTCTAAAACTGAACTTCAAAAATTGGGATTGGGGGGGCTATATTTGGAGGAATATGTGTACAGTGTAGGTGAAACAGGTCTCTTCTACCCATTAATACCGAGGAGAATTGAAGGCGAGCAGCAGAGTAAGCTACAGTGTCCCAGCTGCCTCCTCTCCAATGCTCCCCCCCCCCCCCCCCCCCCCCCCCCCCCGCCTAACCTCATTTGTTTCACGCTGATGAGGCAGCAGCTGGCACTGGAGCCAACCTTGGTACCATGGTGTTGCATTTCCATTGCATCTACTGCCTAATTTGCTTGTTTTAGGTGATTTTGAAATGCACAAGGACACATACTGCTTTGAAAGACTTAGAAGAAAAGCATCATGCTCTTGAAAAGTTGGTTTCACATTGTGTCTAGGCATTGTTGATGCTTCCGTCTGGGACCTCCCCTCTGCTCCCACAGCAAGGGCTGGAGAACTGCATTGAACCAGTCAATCAAATATTCATCATCATCATCATGGGTCAACAATACTAGGATTGGTTTGACGCAGCCCTCCACTCGATTCTTCTATCGTCCAACCTCTTCATATTAATGTAGTTCCTCTCTTTCACGTCCTTTATGACCTGTTCTATGTAACTCATACGAGGCCTGCCTTTTCCAATCTTCCCGTTCACTTTTCCTTCCACGATTGTCTTCATCAGGCCATCGTGTCTTAAGATGTGGCCAATTAAGTTGTTCCTTCTTCTTGTTATAGTTTTCAGCAGACTTCTCTTTTCTCCCACTCTTCTAAGGACTTCATTTGTCAATTAAATCAAATATTAACTGCCAAATTACAGCATTCAGGGTCAAAATTCAGCTTGGAAAATTGGCCAGCACTTAACAAAGTTCGTTTTTGCTGAAGGAGCAAAGGTTTTCCCCCCTCAGCTTAGCTGAACAGAGGCTCAGTGGTACGTTCTACACCATGTCCACTCCGCCCTGGCATTTACCTGGCTGGAATGTTGCTGTTGTGGTGGCTGATGGATGCAAACATGTTGACAGTGGACATTTTTGACAAGTTGGCCAGGTTCAGGGTCTGTAGTATGTGCACCATGGTAAAAACACTCGGCCTTTCTTTGCCTTGCTGTTGGGATTTGGTGCTGCCGTCTTAAAAAAATTAAAGAAGTCAAGAATGACGATAATGAATTGCCTATGGTAGAAACCACCATGATGCCGTGGGGCATCACATCCAGTCAGTCGTTAGCATTTCGCTAGAAAGGGAAAAAAACATGTAATGCAAATTTATGCTGAAGCGCTAGTTTTTGTGTATTCCTCCGTGGCAAAGAAGTAAAACTGAGATTTGTCATATTAATCAGGAAAGTCATGCTCCTGGAATTTTCTACTTTTTGACGTGACGACATGGGAGTGGTAATTTTGTCTCGAGTGTAAATGAGTTTCCAAAATTATATTTTTGTGTTTACAGGATAATCCAGAAGAATTCCTTGATATGGTGATTCCAGTTGGTACTTGCAATGGAGTCAACAGCTGATCAGGAAAAAAAGACCACAGTGACCGGTATGGCACAATGCATCGGCTGTTAATTGGGAGAGCGCGTAGACTTTAATGTCATTGTTGTTTGTAATAATTAATAAACATATACATACATAAAAAATGGAAGTGAAGTATTATTGCACTATGGTAAATTGACCTTAAAGGATATTTAGTGCATTCTTATCAATATTGTGCTATATTGGTCTTACTTGTCACATACACAGGGAAGCCAAACTAAGTGTCACACGACCTAATAGCCAAGTAGTAGTTATTGGACACATCCTCCTCTGGTCATTCCCTGACATGCAAAATTTCAAACACAGGAGGTAATTTTCCTGTTAAGATATTGTAGGAACTATTCCTGTAATTATTATCACAGAGGAAAAATAATGTTGTTGATGTATGTCATGAATAGTTTGGCTTTTTTCAGTAAGACTGAAAAGCTTTGTGTACCGATTCCTCCATGAAGAGTTCACAATCACAGATATTTTTGGGATGACTTCTGGGAGGCCTATGGTTGTGAGCGACGTGTTAATTTCTCCTGCTTCATCAGTCGACATGTTAGTGAATGGGGAAACCACATCCAAGCTCACCAAATTACCATCTTTAGCAAACATACTTCTTCCCATTCAATGTTCTCATTGAAGTATCCAGACTGCTCAATGTATGTTCCCATTTTCCAAGCAATAATTAAAGGTTACCAGCTGGATATTTTGCTATAATACAGTCCAATCCTGATTTAACATTTTTCAGGGGAGACAAGATTTTACGCTTAAAATGCAGACAAAATGAGATTTTACTGAGAATTTACCTTTTTTTGATATTTTTTGTGCCTTAAATTAACTGGGAAGTGTTCAATGAATAATATGCAATTAAATTTCACCAAAAGTCATTACAGACAATGCTCAAATTTCATTACATCAATGAAATTATATTTATGTTCAATTCTTCCCATGGTCATTCTTCTATCAAGGAGTTCTTTTCTGAGTCATTGATGAGAAGTGATGATGATTGAGTGGGACAGAGAAGCATTAACACCTATTCTTAGATGAGCTCTATCATCATCATTGGTTAACAACATTCCTAGGATTGGTTTGACGCAGCCCTCCACTCGATTCTTCTATCGGCCAACCTCTTCATATTGACGCAACTCCTCTCTTTTACATCCTTCACAACTTGCTCCATATACCTCATACTAGGCCAGCCTTTTCCATTCTTCCCATTCTCTTTTCCCTCGACGATTGTCTTCATCAGGCCATCATGTCTTAAGATGTGGCCCATGAAGTTGTTCCGTCTTCTTTTTAATGTTTTCAGCAGATATCTCTTCTCTCCCACTCTTCTTAACACTTCTTCTTCGTTTGTCACTCGATCGATCCACTTCATCTTCACCATTCTTCGGTAGCACCACATTTCAAAGCTTCCAGCCTGGACTTCTCTGCTGCTGTTATTGTCCATGCTTTGCTGCCATATAGTAGAATTCTCCAGATGTACGTTCTAATGAAATGTTTCCTCACTTCAACGCTTGTATTTGCAACTGTAAGCAGAATCTTCTTCTGGTAAAATGCCCTTTTTGCTTGGGCAATTCTACTGGCGATTTCTCCTTTACTTCGTCCATCGCTGGTTACTCGGCTTCCCAGATAGCAGAACTCTTCCACCTCCTCGATTTTTTTGTTTTCCTAGTTTAATATTGGTCCTGGCTTCCTTTCTTCTACTGCACACCAATACCTTAGTTTTCTTTTTATTGATCTTCCGATGATATCTGGTCATTGTTCTTTCCATATTTCCAAGTGATCTCCTTCTGTTTCAGCCAAGACTGCTATGTCATCAGCAAATTGTAGCATGCTGATTTTCTCCCCGTGGATATTCACTCCCGGAGACTTTTCTTTGACTTCTTGGATGGCTTTCTCGATGTAGACATTGAATAATAAAATGGGGGACAGTACACATCCTTGCCTCACTCCTTTCTTTATGCTTGCTTCTCTACTGCTGGTCCCTGATTTGATTATGGCCACCTGGTTTTTATACAAGCTGTGGATAACTCTTCGGTCATTGTATGATACTCCAATTTCTTTCTGATCCTTTAGCATCATGTTCCAATCCACGTCAAATGCCTTCTCAAAATCTACAAATGCAACAAACATCGGTAGATTCTTATCTATCAGTAGCCTGAAGGCCAAAATCGCTTCTGTTGTGCCGTTGTTTCTTCTGAACCTGAATTGGTCCTCATTCAGGAACTCCTCAGCTTTTCGTTCTATTCTTCTATAGATTATTCTCGTCAATATCTTTGAGGCATGTGTCATCAGGCTTATGGTCCTAAAATGTTCACAGTTCTCAGCTCTCTTCTTTTTGGCAATAGGGATGATGATGTTCTTCTCAAAGTCCGTGGGTATCTCTCCTGTGGAGTACATATCGCATATGGTTTTGTACAGCTGAGTAAACGTCTTCTCTCCGGCGTTTTTTATTAGTTCGGCAGGAATATCATCTATTCCCGAAACCTCATTTATCCTCAGATCCCTTACAGCTGCTTCAAATTCTTCAAATCTTAAGATTGGGGTTCCCAAGTCATCCTTATCGACTTCATTTTCCTATTTGATTACTTCCGCTCTAAGATAGCTTCCATTGTACTACTCTTCCAAGTATTCATTCCATCTCGTCAATTTATCCTCATTTTAACTTTTTTTTATAACATGAGGAAAAAGTGAAGAGATGGAAGGAATACTTGGAAGAGTTGTACAATGGGAGAGCTATCTGAGATTTTAGAAATAACTCTCATAATTATTACATTACTTACAATTTTAGCTTGACTGAACACTGGCTCAGGCAGGAATTTGTTTTCGACATGTAAGGTTTGTTTTCGAGGTTTTTTATTGGGGTTTTCTTATGTTTGTGAACCTGGGAGATCACAACCCGCAGGGGGAGTCTCTCCCATGAACCGCGGCATCGGATCTCAAATACCCGTGTTGAGGTAGTGGGTTTGAAGATACAGCATCTTTGGGGCTGTGGGTAGGGGAGAGATACGAATGCACCTTACAGAGCATTCGGCACCCTTAATTTAGAAGTGGACCTTTCTTGATTTGAGTGGGCATCTGGCTCCACTGCAGTGCTGTTTTGGCAGTGTTCCACGTATGTAAATGGGCCTTTAATGCTCTGATACCATGGCGACGGATGTGAGTCACCAGCCAGTGTCACTTCTCCCACATTACTTCCATTTCGAGCTTAGGTGAAGTACCCTATTGAGGGGCTGGCTATGAGGCAGTGCAGCGTGGCTCATTGTAGCTCAGTCCTCGATCTGTGTTGCCACCACTCACCCCGTGCCTGCATGCCGACTACAGCTCTTATTTCACTTCCAGAACCCCGAGCCTCGAGTGGTGTTGCATCACAGCTGCCTACATGTTGAGACTTGCGTGGTCTAAGACAGCAGCAGCTCTTTGCAGCCTCTACCTCTAGTCCAGGGGGTGAAGTCACCTCTTCCTCCATGCCTTGTGCTTCCGATTACTCAAGTGCTCCCTCCAGATCAACTGCCTCTCTCTCCTCTCTCTATTATTCAGCCAGCGGTGCCCTGACAGTCAGGAACAATAATACCTTTCAAGAGCGACGAAGCTGCGATACGTTGGGTTTTATGTGGGGGTAAAGTAGACGCTTCTTTCCTGCGTGCATGCAGTTAATGCTCACCAAAGTTTCTGTGCCCAGGAAGGAATCAGTGAGCTTTTCAAGTGCATGTTTCCTCACAGTGTGAAATTGAAAGTGGCATGAAATTAAGCCGCTCAAAAACTGCGTACCTTGTAGCATACAGGCTTGGACCTCTGTTTGCTGCTGAGACTGGGAATGACTTGATGAATGCGGATCATTTTACTGACTTTTTGATGAGTCTCAACCCTTATTTAAAAAAAGAGCAAATGGACATTGCTGCGAAGTTCTGGGATATTAACCGCAATGAAGTTAGCACTAGGTACTGGTTGTCAGTATTTATTGGTCACACAATGGCTGAGGATTTGAAAGTCAGCTTCATAGGTGCTTGTGGGAAAAGAAGAACGAGAACTTTTGCCAAAATGTGTTTAAGTTTTGATGAATGGTCCCTTGTTAAATTGGAGGTTTCTCGAAGAACTTGGAAAGTGAGGTCAGGCGTGATGGAGACCATCCATATCTTCTTGAGTGTGCTTCTTGTATAGGAGGGTTGAACAGAGAAAAAGACTGTTGGGATGAGGTTTTGTAATCAGCCACGGGCAAAAAAAGGACTAAAAAGATATTTGACATCGTGTCAAGATTTTACTTGTATTGCCTAATGGGAATGCTTTTGTTAAGGGCGGCTTCTCCGTGAACAAAGACATAATGGTAGAGAACACGTTAGAAGATACATTAATAGGGCTTTGTCATGTTTGACACTACATCTCCTGTCACGATGGTTATGTCAAATCCAACGTAATTACCAAGGACTTGGTGAGGTACGCACGATTAGCGCACATAAGTTACAAAGCATCCTTGGAAGCTAAGGCTCAGGTAGAAAGGGAGAATGAGTTACAGATCCAGAGGGAGGAAAGAAAAGTGGAGGAATTAGAATGGTTTAATGTAGTAAAGAGTAAGACACCAGAAACACTTGATAAGCTGAAAAAATAAATTATCAAAAGATCCAAAAAGTAATTATGTACGTCTATTATTGTAATCCAACGTACAGATCTCCATGATTGATTTCACATTCTTGTTTGCAAGTTTTGATCTGAGGCAAAAAAAAAATTTATTTTTATTTTTCTTTGATTTTTTAAATGTAAAATTGTGTTCCTGTTATGCTGGAAACTGCATTTTGCATGAAAAGACAGTGGGAAATGCAGATTTATGCAAATAAATGCACCCTGAATTGGTTAAAAGTCAGGGAAAGTCGTAAATTTTGGTCAGGGAAAATAAGAAACTAAAATTGCTGGGCACCCTGCATTCAATTTTGGACTGAAACTGAGGACATACGGCTTTACCTCCGGTTGTACCACTTATCCCCCTTCGTTAGACTCCTCCTAAAATAATTTATTGTTTTTGGCATCCCGCTGCGTACTTCCACCAAGAGGTCTGAAATTGTCTGAAACTGGTTGCACAAGAGGTCACAGGGGATGACTCAACTCAAAAGAACTTTACAGAGGTATGCCCACCAACTTTTTTATTGTCAGAGAGTAGAATCACAGTTCCTGAGTGCAATGCACTACGTACTCGCACCTAATAAATTGCAACTAGACATTTTAAAATGGATGCACGACACTGGAGACACTTATCAATGAGAGGCAGGTCTCCAGCCTCTTACCCATAACCAGGTTTTTGGCTGCTTTAAATAGCACGCAGCATTAATTTTCACATGTAGGATCTCAGTTTTTCCCGGCGAATAGACTGGAAGAAGAGTTCTCGGGTTTCCAACCGGGTCCAAGTGTTTTTAGGTGATTTCACCCTGAAGACGATGGCAGACTTAAGCCTTCGAAACGTTGGTGCCTAAAAACACTTGGACCCGGTTGGAAACCCGAGAACTCTTCTTCCAATTTTCACATGGTTTTGACAATCATTTGTTGAAACTTCGACCATGAGTGTGTTCAATTCTAAGGTATTCTGTAAAAGTTTGGATTGTTCAATAAATACTTGAGCAATGTATTTCTTCATGGACAAAATTTTCTAATGCTAAAAATTGAGTCGTGCTTTTTCCTATTTTTTCCTTCTGACAGAATTAAGAGTAACGTGAAAAAGAAGTACTGAAAATTCTTTACCTCTCTATTTGTATATAAAGTTACTTCCATTAAGACAATATTCATACTTGTACTCAATGTATAACTTTATAAAGGGATTTATATCAACCCGTTTAATAAATATATTGTTATTATTATTTATGAGGACCTTCAACACTTCTATCTAAGAAGTGGAAATGCAGGGTTGCTATTTCATTTGCCTTCTCCTTATGATGTTCAAGAGATGAACATTTGTATATTCCACTCATATTCAGTCAAAGACATGATACGAACCAAGTCTATGTTAGCACCACAAAAAAATATACATGCAACTGCTTCAAAAATGATTAAGAAAAATGGTAACATGAAAACACAGATGAAGGATGCCATAGAGGAGAGATACCCTAGGAATTGCAGAAGAATGTCATCATGCCTATTCCCAAAAAGAAGAGTGCTGAGAACTGAAAATTTTAGGACTATACAACACATGCCTCGAAAATATTGACAAGTATCATATCTATGGAAGAATAGAATGAAAAGCTGAGGAGTTCTTTGACGAGGACCAATCTGGGTACAGAAAAAACAAAGAGATGTGATTTTGGCACTCTGGGTGCTCATAGGGAAGAACCTACTGACATTTGGAGAACACATTAGAAAACATGGATTGGAACCTAATACAAAGGATTTTAAAAGAAATCAGAGTATCATTCAATATCAAAGAGTAATGCACAGCTTGTATAAAAACCAGGATGCCGTGATCAAATCAGGACCAAGTTGTGGAGAAGTAAGCATAAAGAAAGGAGTTGTACACTGTCTTCCATTCTATTCAATTTTTAAATATACAAAGCCATCCAAGAAGTCAAAGAATATTCTTCGGAAGTGGATATCCACTGGGAGAAAAATCAGCATGCTGTGATTCACTGACGACATAATGATAATGTGGTTTATTATCCAAAAACCAGATTACACTGATATAGGATTCATCAAAAAATACACAGAACATACGCATAGACAAAATATTTAAACACTATTATCACGGAGAAATTCTTCTAAGGAATAATAGAGTTAGTCTTGTAAAAAACATTTCACCTTTGCTTTAAAAGAGTCTGCAGTTTTTCAGACTGGTAGGTAACTTGTTAAATAGGTGCATCCCCAGAGTTTTAGGACCCTGAAAGGCTGATTTGTTCCTGACGTACTTATGGTGAATGGCATCATGACCACGTGTGCAATAATCGTGGACATCACAGTTTTTGGGGAACTCGCTGAAGTTAGAATTTACAAACATAAGGACGGAAAGAATATAAACATATGGTAGTGGGAGAATATTAAGGTTTTTGAAAATGGGCCGTCATGGGGCATTGATAGGTGCGAAAACCATTAGGCGTGCAATTTTCTTTTGCAGCTGAAAAAGCTTGAGTGAGCTCACTCTGCTAGCCTAGGCTAGCAAAGATCCCCAATAAATAATACTTGATATGATAAATGAAATGATTGAAGCGACTTAATGATATATGCAGATGATACCACGGCTACATATAATCGGAGAAAAATCCATAGATGTCCCAGCTGAGTCAGCTATCAGGACAATGCACAAGTTAAATGATTGGTTTACTGCTAATAGCTTGAAACTTAACATTTCAAAAACCAACCTAATTAGTTTTAAGATGGCTCAGAACAAAAACAATTACTCTAAGGATCTTGAAAATGCAGGACTCCAGAATGTCAAATCAAATAATGTAAAACTTCTTGTTGTGCAGATAGATGAAACCATAAAATGGAGAGACCAAATAAGAAGTACATATATCAGTCCGTCTTAACAGAGCTTTGCTTGTGCTTTGACATGCATGGTGCCTGTCACAAGTCTACCTACCAGATGCACTGTGCATTATGGTTACATATACCCAACATTCAAATATGTGATAACACTTTGGGAGGTAGCAAAGTGGATGGGAAAAAATTTTCAGGTTGCAAAAGAGATGCATCCGTTTAATCACAAGAAGCATCCCGCGAGAATCATGCAGGCCATCATTCAAAAAATTGAAAATGTTGACATTATCCTCATTGTATATTTATGAAATAATGAAATATGTTATAGAGTATCAAAATTTATTCATTCAAAGTAAAATCGAACGCAATCATGACACAAGGAGAAGGCATCTATATGATATACCAATGCACCGATTGAAAGCTGTTGAAAGCTCCCCCTATCACATGGGAGTAAAAATCCACAATTGTATGATGGGAATATACAAATAACAGGGTACTGACAAAAGATGTATTAATAAAAATAAAGTCTATGTTGATTGAAAAAAGCTATTATACTGTGAGTGATTTTCTAAATGAGGGCGGCTAATTTATGTGATGTATGCTTTTGTATTGTTCACATGTGTTTTTTTTACCAATGACGAAACACCAATTTACATGTAGCTGTATATAATGCTATGAACTGTAAATGTAATGTGTCCATAAATTAATAATAATAATAATGATGCAGGAATACAACTGACCATAATATATTGCTCAAATCAGGACTAACAGAGAATTAATAAAACGTGTAAGGAAACGAGTCAAGCTTAGTACTTTGAGCAGATTGCAGATGTGCTCATCCCATGAGAGATTTGCAGAGATTGCAAGTCCCAAGAATTTGACATCTTCAGCTTGACGAATGGGCTTACCATCAAGGTCAAAATCAAGGGCGGTATGGTGTTTACTCTTGAGATTGATGTGTATAACTAGAAATTAATCAACATTTATGTCTAAGCAATTTATGGAGCACCAATCACTAAAGTGCTGAAGTAATAGTTCCCTTTTTTCCACTGTAGTGAGTAGTGAAGGAGATGCAACAAGAATATTTGTATCGTCACCATACAGGACAACCTTAGAACAGTTAGTTTGCAGGTTAAAGGGAGATCAAGTATCATAAGTATCAAACATAATATAGGGCCCAGAATAGATCCCTGAGGAACACCGCAGAAGACATCTTTCGAGATGGAGTTGTACTCAGAACCATTAATATTCAAACTAACTCATTGAGATCTATCAGATAAGTAGGATTGAATCCAGTTATTGGGAATGCCTAACTTGTCCAGCTTCTTAAGCAGTAAATGATGATTAACATTATTAAATGCCTGACAGAAGTCAATGAATAAGCCCACAGTGTCTAATTTGTTGTCCAGTGATGCTAGAATAAAATTCATAGCTTTGTGCACTGCTGTTGTAGTGGATCTACTTTTTCTAAAACCATGCTGGCAAGTGGAGATTAGTTTCTATGAATCTAGAAATGCTGTGAGTCGAATGTCGAAAAGTTTCTCAAATATTTTGGCAAATTGTGATTGAAGGGAAATTGGGCGATACCTAACTGTGCCAATCATTGGAATTGCCCTTTCTTTTGTAAATAGGAATAACTTTGGATTCTTTAGGTGCCTTGGAAATTTGCCTAATCGAAGGGATTCATTAACTAGGTACAACATGGGGTCCAAAATATAAGGATAGGAAGCTGCTTTGATTCTTCCAGGAAAGCCATCAATATGTACCAGAACTGCGATCAGTGCCCAAACCCAGTATTATAGCTTTGAGTTCGGAGGCTGAACAAGGAGTAAGAAAGAAAGAGTGAGGATTGTGTTGAAAGGAGAGCATCATTAGATGAAGCAGTCAATGGTGGTCGGGAGAAATGTTGCACAAATGAGTTGGCGAGATGAGGAAAATCCAAAATGGGGATCCCATGTGCATCTTGGTTAGGCAGACGAGTTTTAGCAATATTTTGGTTGCTGTTGATAATACTCCAACTTTCTCTTGGTTTATTTGAAGCATCATCTATCCTTTTACCATTAAATGATTGTTTGGCATTGTTAAAGGTTTTTTTGATAGACCTTTTTGTTAAGCTTATATTCCATCCTATCTCTAGGGTCATCAGATCATCTAGCAGTCATGGCAGAAATAGAAAGAGATTCAAAAAAGACACAATGTGAAGGACAAGGGCCAGATGTCACCTGAAGATCAATAAGAATAAAATAAGAAGCAGTAGGAGAAAAGAAGCCGAGAACAAAATTACATTAGGGGAGCATTAAATTGAGGTGGTGCAAGAGCATTGTTTAACAGGAGCAGAGAAGCCAAAGCTGGAAGCATTAAAAATGTTCAATATTTCAAATACTGAAGAATGATGAAGATAAAATGGATCAATGTAGTGAGTTATAATTAAGTCCTAAGAAGAGTGGGAGAAAAGAGAAGTCTTCCGAGTACCCTAAGAGGAAGACAGGGCAACTTCATTGGCCACGTCATGAGGCACAATGCCCTGATGAATACTATTGATGAGGGATAAGCGAATGGGGAGAACAGCAAAGGAAGGCCTCGTATGAATTTATGGAACAAGTTGTGAAAGAGAAGACTTGTGGAAATATGAAGAGGTTAGTTGATAGGAGATGAGAGCTGCGTCAAACCAATCTTAGGATTGCTAACTGGTGATGATGAGAGAGAAAAAGTTGCGATGAATTTCAGTCACTAGTGGAAATCATGATTAAGGACGCAGAGAAGACACTGGATTTTCAACCACCATGACCTTCCATTTCCTTGGTATTTTATTGACATAAATGATACACATTACATGAAAGAGAGTAAGTATGAAACAAGTGCATATTTTAGTTGCAACAACATATCTTACGCCAACTCATAAGAAACAGTTGTGAATGGATGCATTGAAAACACCATTAAACTAAGGTAAATGGATTAATTCAAAAAAATATTTTGGAAAGACTTCCACAGTCAGAGTTTAAGACAAATAAGTTCAATTCTTTGTTACCATCATTGTCATACTAGGCAACAAAAAATTAGAGTTGATTCTTGATCTTTTACATCAAAAATATAAATATCAACTTAAAATGGATCGACCAACATGTAAAGAGCAGTTTATAGGTAGAGCATGAGAAATCAATTGTTTGTTTCCTTCCTCTGTTCCCTCAATACCTTACTTTGTTACCCACCAAATTCTCCGACACAAATGCAGTGGTGTGTAGTTGAACATCTTCAGTTCTTCTTATATTTGATAGATTTCCTTAGCATGTGGCGTGTATGGACAAGGGCGAGCCACCTTGGCACACCAGTTTGCGTGAGATCACCAAAGTTAAGCAACGTTGGGCCAGGACAGAGGTTGGACCCCCCTCCATGCCTCTACAGCGGTGCCCCTGTCTGCAAGTGGCGGGCACGTAGCAATGTGGGTTGGGGCACAATGGATCTAAAAGGAAGTGCTAGAAGGGAGGGGCTCCAGAAGGCCCCCACCCCACCCCTCCAATTTACATTTTTAATTTGTCCAATTTCTCTACTGTCAACGAAAAACATTCATGCCCATATTCTGATCATCGTCTTTCAACGACACAAAACATGCTGTTTTGGTATTATTATTCTTCTTGAGTTTCCATTCTCTTCTTCAAAATTGAATTACTCTTCTAGATGGTTTGTCTTCTTTAAGTGTTGCATAGAGGAAATTTCTGCAAGTCTCCAAAATATCGTCCATGATGAATCTTGTTCAAGTTACGACATGGGGTACATGAGAACTCCATTATTTTGGGTTGCATCGGAATGCACTGTTTTTCCACAACAGTTTCACCAGCAGGACAGCTGGAAAAACTGTCGTGGAAAAACAGTGCAAACGAATATAGCCTGAAATAATGCTGGTCTCAACTGTGAACGCCACGGAAACCTGAGATTGAACAACACTGGGATTTTCATTGTTTTTCTAGTAGTCATGTTAAGGCCTGGTTACACAATGCATTAACCCGTACAAGTTAATGTGTAAATGCATGAACGCGAAAATGCACCGTGCAACCACACCAAAATGTACAAATGAATGAATACATGAACAGAAAATAGAACCTGTTCTATTTGGTTCATGCATTCGCACAAGTTGAGCAGAAACCATTCACGCAAATGTACATGAACCCATACGTGTTAATGTATCGTGTAACCAGGCCTTTATGCCAGCTTTCACAACACTTAAAACTTTTACATGTCTTCTAATAATGTGTCGATTCCATGTTTTATGTACTGTACTTTTGTATGCTATTTTTATACCATCATTTTTTTAGTTTCTTCTTCTGAGTCTGAGTTTGACAAATCTGACTTACATGCAAAGGTGGTGAGGCAATATTCAATAATATAGCTATGAAAGGAGTCGCACTGGTCATCGGCAGAACTTTTGTTCATGGAGGAAAGGCAAGAAATACAGGATTACATGTCATTGATTTGATTGCTTATGAACAAGGGTCTTGGACAGGTTGATTGACACATTAAACTATGTCACAGATATCAATTTACGTGATCTAAAGAAGATACCTCAGTTCTGTGGAGGAATACTGAGGCATTGGGCAAATGTGATGGTGATATATACTGTAGGTCAAGTGTCATCGCCAAACAAGCCAGAAAACCATTCAACACAGAGGAAGAATACACCAAACAGTAAGTGACAAACGAGAAGCACATGAGGTTGGTGGAGAATTAGAGGAATAGTAACACACTGTAGCATTAAACAATCGCCTCAGCTCAATGGAAATCTAAAAGGATGAGCCTTACAAATATGAACACAGCGTACGTCATATTCCAAACTCAGTAGCAAGATATTGGCAGTCAAACTTGACAGAAAAAAAGACCCACTGATGTAACACGAATGGAGAACTGGTTTTAGGTAACTTTGTTCGCCACAAATTCCAGTATTTGTTTTAAATTCGAAGAACAATGGTCATGTGAAGAAATTGGGCTCAAAACGTGAGATCAGAATCTCACAAGCCACATAGAAGTTGAATACGGAGAGTGGAACTCAGGAAGAACGGATGTACATAGGTATGTCAACGTACGTAACATTTTTTGATCAGGAGAATGAACGAAAAGAACCACCAATTTCGATAGCTTAGCCTCACTTTACATAGAGAGTTATGAATGTACAAACACCTTGAAACACTCCAGTACAACTAAATACAGATCAACTAATGCGTGTTAAGGATTGATACTTGCCTCTTTCTTTACAACATTTACTTTTCCTCGCGCCATGATACAACATAGGTAAATTTGCGCGAGAGGTCCATTTCGATCAATGTGACTACGAATGTATATATGTACCTATATGCAATGTATGTACAACGAAATATTTTAACAGGAAAGGAACAATTTAGGCTCAAGTTACAAATGTCGAACGATTCAATTAATGCCGAAACTGCTGTGACGTCTGCCTTCAAAAGTTTTGATCAGCAAGGCCACGGCCAATAAATTTAGCCAATTTGTGGGCAAGGAAAAAACACTATGAATACAGCACCCTTTGCAATTATGCTCTGAGCGTGGTCCCTATCCAGTGACCGTGACTGCAATAAGCAAGTCAATCACGACACAACGCACTACAGACGAAATACCACACGTATTGGTGCTTCCATCACCCACATCCGCCTCCATGAAATAAAATCACAAATGCAATCCGACACCCCGACGTCAACAGCATATCGTGGTAAAATATTTCCCTTTCCTACTACTAATTAGAAATACCATTTAAAATAATAATGAAACAAATTTAATACCATAAATACTCAGGAATGTATATGCCTCGCAATAGCCGTGATCGTATAGTGGTTAGTACTTTGCGTTGTGGCCGCAACAACCCAGGTTCGAATCCTGGTCACGGCAGTGCTCGTATCACTGAGCCGGCAAGAGGTTTTTTTCATTAATTTTCAGCCAATAATTTTAATATCACGCTAACTTTTGAAGCAGAAAGCACCAATAAGATAGTTACATTTTATTTCTCTCGGTGAACCTGCTTTGTAACACGTCATGAGTTTTACGTTGGAAATTTGACTTCCCATGCATCAAATTAAATGGATCGGATTATTACTTATTGTTATATTTGTTGTATATTATTGTCATAGGTATTCACGAGTGCGAGACTGCGGCGTCAAGAAGACGTGTCGTACGCACAAACGTGACAGACAAGTTCAAAAAACACGGGGAAGAAGAGAAATGCAAGAACAATAAGGAAATAAATATAAAATAAATCGTGAAATACGGGGCAAAGAAAGGGAGAAGAGAAAACGAAGGAAAAAGAACACTCACATCACCCGCTTCATGCCACACTGAGTTATTCCGCACACCGCCAGCTGACTCGTGCAGGCGTGAACTCAGCTCTATGGATGATACTTAACTCCCCGAGGAAGACCTTATATCAGATGTAGACGTCTTATTTTGGTTCACATTGCGCCCTGGTGAAAATAAACCGTGGAAGACAGTGTGACAACAATGTGTATCACACTGTGCAAGTGTATTAGTCACAGTGTATGTACACTGTGCGCACAGTGTGCTCCCTTCAAATCGTGATGGACAGTGTGACCACAATGCGCAGCACACTGTAGGTACATGGGTATCAGTCACAGTGTCCTCACACTGTGAACACAGTATACGAACACTGTACCGTCACAGTGTCTATCACGATTTTGAGTCCCGATTTACGCTTTTGTCACGGCCTGTATGCACACTGTACTCACGCTCACATTCTAAGCACACTGTGTTCACGCTTCTGTCTCGGTTTATTTTCAACAGGGCGTATACATATATAATAATTATAAGTCAATCGATTGACTTATATTATTATATTTTTGGTTTTCGTGAGGAGGACAACAGTTCCTATATCAAAGGAAAAACCAATCGCGACAGAGGTTACATTATTTTGGACTTACGTGTGATCCACTTACGGAATTAATATGAATTTGCGGACAAAATGTTGTGAGAGGCATGCTACGTTTGCTTTTATGTTACTCCATTTGTATTCTCGACGGTTTCTACGTAATATTCCGCACCTGACGGATGCACATCCTCGTACATTCCTCTGTATAAGTTTGCAATGCCCTTTTTTCATAAGTTTCATAGATATACGCTTTACTGTGCAAGAAAGTTTTCTTTATAATAATCCTGGGCGGAGCTGAGGGCAGCACTGCCTTTTTTTCATATTCATCCGTGGGCTGCGGAGCTCGTGGGCTAAAATCGTAGCCACTGTATGCTCCCAGTAAACAAACATAGCTGCAGCAGCGCTTCACAAGGATGTCAGCACTGCAAGCGCAGCACATGTCAACTAGAGCGCGTCAGCAGCGCTCTGCTTGAGCGAATTGTCGAGAAACGCATTTAATGCGCATTCGCAGCTCATGTTTGAAGCGCTGCAGCCGCAAGTCGCGGAAGCGCTGCCACAGCGCTGCAGGTAGTATTTTGAATAAGGCGTTCCTGATATGATCTGAGAACAGACCTGAGTGAAAGTACATCTGAAATGTGGTTTTAAACGCGATTCACGATCATTAAGAGCGATAGAACATTGGTCCACTTATGTTTTTTTTCAGTACCTCGTAGACGGTATCGGACGAAGAGAAAGTACTGGTGCGCTCGCCGGGAAACAGATTCTCAGCATTATGGAGGAAACTCTTATTTATCTCTGCTGGAGTTGAAAGAATATCAGTTACGTATATTTATAATGGTCTTGCTTATTTTTATCCACCAAATGGTTATTAGGGAAATGTTTTAACGGCGCAAATTATCCGTGTCAACCTTTTAGTAAAGTTAAAAATCACAAACGGCTTAATGCCAGCCAGCAGCTGTATATGTATGTACCTTCGGATGGATAAAGCTTCTGGAATTGACGATATTCTCGCAGAAATGATTAAAAATGCAGGAGAACTGCGAAAATATTATAACTATAAGCCTGACGACACATGCATCGAAAATATTGAGAAGGTTTCATCTACAGAAGAATAGAACGAAAAGCAGAGGAGTTCCAGGATGAAGATCAATTCGGATTCAGGAAAAGTGAGGGTACAACAGAAGCAATATTGGCCCTTAGGCTACTCATAGAGAAGAGAATGGAGAAGAACAGACCGACGTTCATTGCATTTGTGGATTTAGAGAAGGCTTTTGACAACCTGGATTGGGATTCAATGCTTGGAATTCTGAAGGGAATTGGAGTGTTATACAATGACCGAAGAATTATACACAGTCTGTACAAAAACCAAGTAGCTGTCTAACCAACAACCAGTCCTCAAACCTTGAGGACTGCCCCTTGGGTCTGAAACAGACGCCAATGCGGTATACAATACGACCATGCCGGGAGGGTGATGCACGAGTCACTGTGGGAGGATCACCCGATCACTCAATTAGATCGCGGCTAAGTCACCCCCCAACCGAATCATTTTCCGAATCGGTAACGGCTGAGAAGAATGATTGACTTCCTCCCTTTTTGGAATGTGTGCGGAGCGTGAAGTTACATGATGACTTCGCTTGCATTTCAGGCATTTGAGACCCTTTTAGTGGGGCCCAATGTCCGGCTCCTGCACATTTGAAACATAATCTCTTTGATCGAACTATCTCCGGACGCTGCCCAACGGTCAAATTTTTATATTTCGAACATTTAAAAAGGAAATCAGGCAAACTGCAAAGTGGTCTGCCTTGGAGTTTTCAGACTCCGCGAAATCACACTTTCGGACGCTGACTTCGTCATGGTAACCTTGGCCGGCGATGGAGATTTCGGCTTCGAGGAAGAACGATTTCGCGCTTCAGGATAACACCCTGAGAGGATTGCAAAACTTTCACCTGCCCATTCAAAAGTTGCACGAATGAGGGAAATTCTTCACCATTTAATGCCTCTTCAAAACGAGTGAATATAGTATACCTGAACTAGTAGCACGCCAGACGAAAAAGCATTAAATCGCCAAGATCGGGAATGCCTTCAATGACGCTTAAATTTCTGAACACGTGCGATTAAAATGCCGCAGATTAGTAATAGGGTCGGAGGTTGAGAGGAGTGAATTCAAGTAATTTATCAAAGCATTTGAGCCTTTAAAAGAAGAGGATTATTATAAGAATCGCACAGTTTCCTCCAATCAGCCGCGTAATAACAGGAGGCCCCTGCGAAGGGCAAAGCGTTTCAATCCAAGCCAATGCATTAAAGCATGGAGAGTTGAAATATCCGAACTTTGCAATGGGGTCGATGTCGTACCTATAATACAGGTCTCGAAAAGTCTCCCACTCGACTCAAAGACGCAAAAGGGAATCGATGGATCTCAGTAAGCGGAAGGCGAGATCGTTGCTTGGGCACTGAAGTATTTTCAGGGGTGAAGGAGAAGACCTTAAATCTGAAATATAACCAAGAACAGAAAGTACAAAATGGACATGCTCCTACACATTTAGGGAGAGGTGTCTGTCGACGAAATTCGCCTCCTACTCATTACACGCACGACAAAATTCACGAATTGCACGTCGTGCCTCTTGAAAACCACGAAACACTTCGTCTAGCCTTTCAGCTCGAAGAGGAAAAATTCTTAATTTTGGAGAGTCAAGGATGCCACTTCCGAAAGCCTTCAATTTTTCCGCTAGTGAATTCGCTTCTGCGATAGTGCCGACGACACAATCGCGTTTCGCACGAAGCGCGATTTCAAATGGGAATGAAAAGCATCCCTTGTCGTCACAGCGGACCGTTTCAACTCCTCCGAATATCAGGCATATTAAACGCATTTAATTAATTTTGAAAACATAAAAAGCAAAACCCGGGTTTCGGCACCAAATGTTCGTGATAGCCTAATTTCCCGATCAGATCAACCAAAGAAATACAAAAGAAACTAATAAGGAAGGGGGAGGAGGGTTTTTAATCTGGATGCAACTCAAATAAAAATAAAACTTGCCGTGGGTACAGCAAAATAGAAGGGGGACATGACGATCGCTACCGTCGGAGTCCTCCTCCAGGATGGCGCCACCGATGCACCTCCCTCAGCTCTCTCCCTCACCCTCTGGCGACCTCTCCTCTGCGTGTCAAAAGGGCGCTTCACATCGCCTCACAGCGCCCTCTTCCGGCTGAAAGGCGTGGCGAAATGTCACGGAACGGGGAGGGAATTTTAAACTAAAATAAGTCCCATCCCAAATATCGCGTAAACAGCTGTATTCCATATGGATCCAATGATGTATTTTGTCTGTATTACAGAGGCATTACTGATGCAATCCATCTCCTGTGTTATAGGGGATAAGTTTTCTCACGTTCGGTTTCAAAACAACCGCTACCGTGGAAACCAGACAACAAAGGAGAAACGCAACAATACAAGCGCACAAAGGATGTTGATCTTGCTGCGCATTCGATCGCCTTTTGCTTACATTTCAGTCCTTAGACCATGCGTGCTAGTAGACACGCCACGGGGGCCACCCCGGGTCGGCACAAGGGGGGTGGGGGCGCAGTCACCGTGAAGGCGAGAAGACCAGCCTAGGTCGCAGTCAAAAGGTCGCCGGGTGCGTGATGGCCTCCGCTGCAGTTTGCGCACTTGCTCCGCGCAGACGCCGGATGCCCGGTGTCCCTTGCCGCTCCCGTGCGCAGCGAATGTCTTGTCCGAGCAAGGTGCTCGTACGATTGATGATGTGGTAACCATCTCAGGATCCCTACAGAAGGAGAAAGAACAACTGGTGGGAGCTCTCCAACGGATTGGATAGGAGGAGGATATGGTCCTGGGAATGACCCCTTGGAGAGAGAGAGAGGTGAGGGGATGGCAGAAGAGGGGAGACCCGCAAGACCACATAACCCGCAGCATGGCATGGCCTTACCACATGTAAACGTAAAGAACCGCGAAGGCCTTGTCCAAGCAAAATGTGAAAACCAGATTCACTTTCTGCAAGCAAACGGGAGATCACTTTCCGAAGGACAAGATTCCTCGCACTCAATACATTGAAGGGGTTTCTACAATGTATGTACGTGTGGAAAGTGATGCATCGGGAAAACGGTCGCAGACAAGAGTGCTTTGGACACGAAGGCGCCTCAGGGAGAGAGAGAAAGCGATTCCGCCGTCTCGGAGTGCACGGTCGGGACCGAGTGGTCATCTGCGATGAGCGATGGTTACTGAGACCAAGATCGATCCGGGAGGCGATAGAAATCGAGAAAAACTGCAACCGGAGGACGGATACACACTGTCTAACGCTTGGGGAAGAGAGGGTATTCCAATTGGGTGATCCAGCAGCCAATCAGAGGCGGCCCAGGGCTCCCTATATGAGACGGACGATTTTGATGCATCGTCACCCACATCCAGCAGAGCCGCACCCGACCTTCAAGGAGACCACGAGGAACCGCACCCCTGCCGCACCCTCCCGTATCTCTTCCTTTCCTCCGGCTCTCCTCTTCGGGACAGATTCTGAGAGTGTTTTACTAGACAGAGCCTTTTTTTCCCGTCTTTAGAGAATTTGTTTCAGTCGAGAGTCCTTCATAGGACCCGTTCATTTTTTCAGAGCCACTCTACGGAGCGCCAGTACCAGCACAGGGGCGGGGACCGATCACCTTGATGGAACGGTACCCCAAAGTTGGCACCCCTGTGCTGAAGAAGTCCGGGGAATAACGTCAGGACACCGAGAAAGAGGGTCTGCTCTTCGGCCAGCACCCTCTCCGTCGCCCCCGAGGCCTCCCCGTTGGCCTGAGGGCCCCCCCTCCTTCAAACCGATTCCCGGCGGAAGTGGCGGATTTTTTTTCAGTGGAAAACCGGTCCCCACTTGAGTGCCTAGTGGAGGGCATTTCAAGTGCAGTACTCCGTCCGTCGGATGGGACGTTAAGCCGTGGTCCCCTTGGCGCCTATCGTTAAGAGTAGGCTAATGCCGACGCCGGGTTTTTATCTCCACCCTTCCTCCGTTTCCTGAAAAATCCTACCATTTCCCAATTACCCACCTTTCCTAAAATGGCGGATATGACCCGGTCGCCTCCTCCACTGAATAACCAACCAACCTCCTTCAAACTCCAGGCTGTTGCACGCCAGCGGCCGGGAGACTCCCACACATACCTACAACAGCGGGGCCGGGCTAGCTGAGCTCCCGGTTCTCACCCGCGGGACACATACGGGCGGTTTCTGGTCGTCTGCGGACGGCCAGTCGCTTACTGGGTTCATGTAAGAAGGAAGTTCTCATCACGTTCCTTTGCACTTCAAGTTATACCACCAAAGTGCACGCCCAAGGCCACAGGGCATTTTTTCACTCGAAGAATGGAAATTGGAAGTTTTTGCCGAGGGCGGTGTACAGGAACGCAAGATAAAGGCCAAATTGATTCGTCAGATTTTAAACTATCGTATTCAAATCAGCCGTGATGAATGAAGAGAGACCTGCGCAGCAAAGGAGGATAAGCCTCTGCTTTTTTTGCGTGGATGATAATGAGAAATAAAGGGTCATGTACTTCCCCGGCACACGATGAATGTGGATTTTTCTCGGGATTCCCAGGTGGTCGGCCTAGCGGCAGCTGGAAAACGCCTAACCCGGCACGAATGCATACATTTCACGTAAAATAGTTGAAGTGCATCACGGATAAACAGGTTAATAATATGTCAATCCAGGGACAGTCGTACAACGAAACTGCGATGAACAAAATGGTGGGAGAGAGTCTCGAACCAGGGACGTCGCTTGGAGACTGGGAAAATACCAGCGGTAACAAATAATATTGAAGAATTAATGTATTGACAATCTTCAGGAGCGTGTTAGAATCACCCGAACATTTCGGTAGATACTTACAATTATATGATTGCAGTTCTTTTTTCCCTTGCGATTAGTTTTTCCAAAAAAGCACAGCGTTGGAAAATCACGGCACCGGGCAATCACAACAAATGTTGTACGTGCGTCGGGACTGCGTGGCCAAAGATACGGAAATTAAAAATCAGGATCACACTTCATGCTCTTCCGTTAATTTCGTACACAAAAAACGACAGGGCGTGCGGACATATTTCTCGAGACCACCAGGTACTAATTACGTGATTTAGGTAAATAACGTAATTTACTATTTTACGTACTAATTACGTAATTTTAGTAAATTACATAATTAGTACGTAAAATAGTTAAAATGCATCCCGGGTAAACATATTAAAAATATGTAAAACCGGGGACAGTCGAACAACGAAACTGCGATTAAAAGAAAATGGAGACAGAATCTCGAACCAGGGACGTCGGCACTGAGAAGCAGGAACTTTACCCCTGACCCAACCTCCGCTTATTAATTTAAAATTAATTACTGCAGCTTAAGAAGTTCTTGGCATATGGATAATTGTTGTGACAACAATTTTCCTCTCAGTTGCTGGTAATTTGGGAACCCAACGAAAGGAGGGTCCTTACGCAGTGTGTGTGGATGCCTGAATATTTAACACCGCCGAAGTTACAAGGAATCAATTTGAGAAAAGGAGTAGGATACTTCCTGAGCCAGCCTTTACCCTATCATTATGGCTCCAGTTGAAATATTTAAACCAACCAGCTAGAGCAACCAAATAATATTTGGGACAGTAATGGATTGAAGCGAAGATACATTGGGAAATTAGAATAGGTGCTGTATATTTTGATTCCGAAGAATAGAAGTGTGTCGTTCATGTTCCGACATTACTTTCTTACGCATGTTCTGGAGAATTATAATTAATTATAGTTACTTCAGTTACATAAGTTCACGGCTCATCAATAATTATTACATTGATTGGTGTGGATTTTCAATTTAGACAGTTGGTTCTCGTGAATGAATATCTAACATTTAACGCAAAGTAATTATACATTGCAGCATAGCAAAGTAGTAGTAGCATCAGTTTATTGTAGGTAGTGCCTGCACGGACTGCTATTTTTGCATGCCTGCATGACAAGTAGGTGGAAATTTAAAACTTTTGATTATAAGAGTTGGTTTATCCCTTGATACACACCCTAGTAGTAGCTAGAGGGGTAATATGTAAATTAAGTACATCTACAAAATTCCCTGCACGCCACCATAAAGGTGTGTGGCAGGGAGTGGATTAACACCAAACATGCATTAAATATCGTGCATAAAAAGGATTAGTAATTATATTCCACTAAACATCACAATATAAAAAGATTTAAAAAACAAATGAAGGATGCAAAGACATGCCGTTAGTTGGGTTAGCTTAAAGTCCTCACGCAAAAAAATTACTACCCGTCTGGTGACCCCGCGATCGAACATTTGTATTCGCATGTACCATGTAAGTAGGTATTATATGTGGGCTTAAAATTCACTCATTATACTTATTACATATCAGCTACATATCAGTCATTACATTTCATTCAATAGTGTAATTACGCTACACCAAATGTACTCATTACATTGCAGTCAATACATTCATTACGTACTCATTGCATTTCGCTCAATTCGTCGGTTCCATTGACGTCGCCTGAAATATTTCCGACGAGGTCTAGGGCATTCAATTCCTGATGCCTCATTTTGTTCTGAAGTGCTTCGCTCCCGACTACGAAAGCGAGGAGGAGTCATTTCAGCGATTGCGAAACCCAACGACCTTCCAAATACAAGAACGAAGCAAATCTTCGTCTTAGTTCCTTGTTTCCTTTGTACGAGGCAACAACACAATCCCGAACAGCTGATCAGCAGTGGTGTGGATTCCTTGCGATAATGCTTGGGAGTCCATTCGGGTCATGCAATAAGAAGCTGATTTTGGTATTTAGTCTTCTGCAAGAAGTGTCCGCTAGTGTTTCAGTGAGTGAGAAAGTCTAAGATTGGCGATGTATCATGATGAGAAGTATCGTGAACGTGAATTATTCCCGTGAATATTATGTTGCTCACCAAATCCTGACTCCAAAGAAGCCTGTTAGTAAATCGACACTCTTCAAGATGTTAATGTATATAAGAAGACGTTATCCAGCGTGATTTGTGAGAGTGTTTATCAAGTACCGAGCAGTGTTTCGTCATCCAAAATATCCTCGCAAGTGAAATATGAATAGTAGTGCTTCAGTTGCATGAATCACTGTGTGAGTGACCAAGTTATGTCGTGTCGTGGTTATGTGCCATGCTGGGAAGAATTAAGCGGAAATCGTTGGAATGAAAATACTACCCTAACTGTACACAGGTCTTGGTGTTCCCGTAAAGGTAAGCAATTGCATGGTTTGCTTCCATTTCCCATGTTTATGTAATTACCCACGTCCAAATGTGAGTTGGGTTGCTGAAGTATTCTGCGAACGATGCCGACGAATAAAATCCCCAGCACGTTGCATATCGGTGTAATATTTGTTTGAAAACAATTTATTTTTTTTAAATATTTCACTATAGGACGTTTTTCAGAAACATAAGGATTACAAGGTCTATTGGGTATTTTATCACTTTTTCCCGCCAAAACGAGTAGTTAACGGACGTAATATCAGGTGGCGCTCTTAATTATTTTTTAGTAAACTATTGTCGGAAAACGAATCTTGTTGCCACTATAGGCAATTATTAATATCCAAAATGCATATCCAGCAATAATATAAGCAAGAGAATATTTAAATTGCGAAAATAATTACGCGTTTTCGAAATTATTATTCACGACGAATGCCACATTGCACTTTGTTGATTGGTCCGGCCTCGGTGACGTCACGCCAGACCGTGACGTTCAATCTCGTGATCAGACGTCTTCAGTATTCGTCCGGACGCGGTAACAGGAGGACAGGTGAGTTTTCAGCCCCAATTTAAGAAACTTTTACTTTAAATCAGTTTCCATTATTAACGTTCATTGAGTTTGCAGTTATTTTAGAAAGAGAAATTCGTGACTTATTTTTCTGGATGTACTAGGAATAGTGAGATATTCCGAGAGATATAGCATCAGCATAATCGTTTGGAATTCACGTATGTTCATTTCCCGTACTCGTATGTTGATGAGAACATCTTGCAAATATCAATTTAACACACATGGATTTTTTTGTTTCTAGATCAAATAATTTCGTAAATCATGGTTTATGTCGTATTACCCTCTAGTGGGCCTGCTCCTTTCAAAAGATACTCACCTTTCAATCGATCGTTACGAGAGGGGTTCCAACAAAAACTGCTACTCGTTGACCAATGCTATGGAAAAATATGTTAAGATTAATCAACTCGAAGTCACTTTATTTTTTAACTGACCATGTAACGCCGTTATTTTTGAGTGGAGAACTAAGCCCTAGAGCTACATTTACGATACTCTGATGCTGTTAAACGGTGTAAATTACACGCTTCAACAGTTAAAAGACTAGGAGAACTTAAAGATAGGAGTGGATTCATTTTTACTGTGAGATTATATTCTTTCTAGAGCTATTAATAAGATGTTTCTAGTGAGCAACATTATCAACGTTCATCGAGAGTGCAGTAACCTTAAAATGGAAATCCGAAACAATTAGTAACTTATTTGTCTAGATGCACGAAAAGTAGAGTTGTATATCGAGAGATCCCCCTGCCACACACCCTCGCGGTGGCTTGCAGGGTATCGTGTAGATGTAGATACCATGTACTTGGCTACATTTGAAATTCTTGCTTTACTTAGTAATTCACTCCTGCGTATGTCATGAATAATTCTTTTTCCACTGATTGATGGGTAATTACAGTAGCAGTGCAGCAAAATTAGTGGTTCCTTCTGTTAATGGTTTGAATGTTTTTACAGGAAGGAGTTATTCGAGTTGCCTGCGACTTAAAACGGAATCTTCGTCATCGATCACGTGGGACTTTATGAGGGACAACTGGGAATTCGAGAGACTGAGAAAATGTCTTCAGTGAGTTGATGGTAAGTCCGCTTAATTGCTAACATTTTTCATTGACAAGTGTTCTCTATATCACGTAATGTTTTTCGCGCCTTTTTTGTGATTCTTTTACTTCTGGTCGATGCTAGGTTGTTTTTTCTTGAACCGTGACTTCCCGCCGAAAATCTCAAAGGATTGTTTCGATTCCTAGAAATTTCCCGGACGATCCTTGACTGTTCTTGCTGCATCTCCACGCGGTATTCGAGAAATTGTAGTCTATTTCCCTTTCGTTCCGTTTGAAATTAACTTATAATCGGGATTAAACGATATCTGTTAATAAAATAAAGTCGAAAGTGCAGTCGCGTATCTTCACTTTCTACCCTCTTGGAATTAATTTGATTTTGTGGATAATTTCAGTTTCGCAAACAGTATTCTAAAGTAATTAAAATCTATTGCATTGACCTCGTAGTCGCTCTCCATTTATAAGCCCATTTCCATTGTACAATCAATTCTCATCCTGTATGCGAGAAAGTAGGTATTAAACGTTACTTTATTCCGTGGTAATTTAAAATGATGCAAGGTACACGACGTTAATTTTCGAATAAATATTCTAGCACCTTCATATGCACTTTTAGCGGAATTCTAGTCTCTACACCCTCCTATCCGCCAAAAAATGAGGGCCCTTTTCATAGGAGCCGGGCCCTTTTCAAGGTTGGCCCCTCCCAGCGAAAATAGTTCCGACGCCCCTGGGCGTGTTGTGATTGGACTGAATTACAAGATAGTCTCCCGTGAGATATGATGTGAGTTCTGTAATTTCAATCCATTTTCCCGGGCTCAAATGACTTACGATTGCAAATTTGCATTTAAGGAGTATTTTTTTTTTGTTTGAGAATACATTTGGATTATTGCTATCGTGAGTATTCCTAAAATTTATTTTTTCGCATTGATAATGCACTTGCAATCCACGCCTCCGTACACTGATGTACTCCGAAAGCAGAAACATTATGTTTTGATTGCTGGTGGGGGACGAGTACACTTTATTATTCACTCGACTTCTTCGTGAATAAACTTCACCTTTTGCGTTCATGCCTCAAATCTTTTGATTGTAATTCATTTTTGGGGGTATTAATATCTCTCGGTCACTATTCATCCTTAAAATCACAATTTTCAGCGTTCATTTCGTCTTAAATATTTTACCTACATCTACGCGATACCCTGCGAGCCATCGCGAGGGTGTGTGGCAGGGGGTGAAGATCACCAAATATGCACCATTGACATGTAAGATGACTTTTACATGTAAATACGTGAGATCATTACGTCAGATGAAGTTAGTTGGTCAGTATTATGTAGGAGCAAAGGGGTTTTTGGGTATAATTGGCATTTATATAAATATCTTTATCTGTTTTCACCTTTGAATTTAAATAATTTTCAGCTATTGTTGAATTACCGGTGAACATTATCAAGTCCAACAATGGATCTTGGGTAATCTTGCGCGCTTTGATCACCAAACATTGTTATTCCATATGACTAGTAGCTTTTTGAAAATTAACTTTTACCAGATTTGCTATTTTTGCAACTATTCCCCTTTCAGTTTACCGGTGTTATGTTCTTTGAGGTCGTAAAACAGAGAGAGGCCAATTTTTAACGATATTTAGTCATTAGTAATCATTATTAAAAAACCTCTGTTACCTGTATATCTTCGCAATAGGACATGGCACGGGGTTTTTAGTCTCTAGATTTCATCAGTTTATTTCGCACAGTTAACAACACATCAACATACTCCCCTCATAGCGCGAGATGATGGAAAGTATTAAATCCGCGACGAGGGAGTCACTTCATTACAACTACTGTGGATTTTTGAAATGAGTTTACAGGCTTTCATTCACGTTGTAAGTATTTCAAATTATTTTTTCAAGGTATTTCATATCGCTAAATTCATACCTCGCACAGTAAACCTAATTCCAATGCAGCTATACTTATTTTATAAGTTGCTACTTGAGTACACAAGTTTAAATGGGTAAGTTGATTTCCAACCTACTGCGTTAGTGCTATTTTTGTTTCGATTGGGTCTTTAACGTAGGTTATTGTAGGAAGTAGAACATTCAATTAAAAAACTATATTTATCCATAATTTTATACTTATTTCATATACATACTTCATGCGTGATCAATATTTTTTATATAATACCTATAGCCATTGAAAGAATTAGGCCAGCTGATTAGCATCGCTTCTTTAGTCGGATAATCAGTATCCATCACTTTCGGTCTCCATATTTAGTTCCTATACGGGGTGTCGTTTGAATTTAGATGAAGTTGATACAATTCATGTACGAAGTAGTTACTATTACATATATGTATATATTTATAAAACCGAAGTTTTTATTTTTAATATTCGACGAAATTTACGCGGTAAACATTAAGTTTTTAATTTGGAAATTCAATGTGCATACAAAATGGTGGCTGCCGGAGGAGTAGTTTCAATAAAGTTGTGCTGATATGATTTAAATTTGCGTTTGTGCCTTGATTTGTCGAAATTAAGAAACTTCAAGCAGTGTGCAATTTAGATTGTAGACCCCATTTTCCTGTCTCTAATCTTGAATTCATATATATTTTCTCCTAAGGATTCTGGCGTGCTTAATAATTTTAGCTTTTTTATTTGCTAATCATATATTTTGGCGTTCATGAACAAGACACGTATTGGCTTCTAGACTCCTATTGGCGCCTTACAGTCTTGTTCATTTCGAAATTTTAACTTTGAATATATTTTTTTTTCTAATTTAGATAACGATTGTTATTATTTGATTTGTTCCCTTATTGTGTTGCGGCATTTATTCAGTTAATAAATTCAGTACAAACTAATGCGACATTGCCACTGGCCTCCAGTTTTTCCGGCCTCCTTTGCTCTCCTGAAATTGGAAATGTAACGCTGAGTTTTGACCCAGAGATTGGTTTTTAAGCGCGGAAGATTTCAAATCGCGTGTCGTTAGAGTAAAAAAATTACAACTCTATTCTCTAACGACTTATTAGAGGGTGAATCCCTGTTTTTTTCTTGAAATACATAGATATAAATAAAATGGGAGGTTACATCACTGTCTGTAAGCAAACTTGACTTGAAGGTCATTTCACTTTTCTTCATTTTCCATACTCATATTTTGATGAGAACAGGTTACAATTATTGATTACATGGATTTTTTTGTTACTCGATCGCTTTATTTCGTAACACTTAATTTCTGTTGTATCACCCTCATGTGAGTCTGCTCCTATAATCTTCCTAATCCTTATAAAATATCTTCACCTTTCGATCTATGCTTATGTGACTGGTTGGAATTTAACTGCTCTTCGTTGACCAAAACTCAAGGTAGTGTGATAGGTCCACTCCTGTTCCTTCTGTACATTAATGATATCAGTAAGGTGGTAAAAAGTAAGCTTCGTCTATTTGCCGATGACGCAGTAGTGTACAGGGAAATTCTAAGCCCAAACGATAAGCAATATTTAAATGATGACCTTACAAGCAATCGAAACTTGGTGTGATACATGGCAGTTACAATTAAATTAAAAAAAATGTGAGGTAATGAATTTTTGGAAAAAGAATGGTTCTCCTCCTAGCACATACAAAATAAGTAATAATGAAATAACAAACGTGGAATCCATTAAATATCTTGGAATAAGACGGACACATGATCTTTCCTGGGGTAAACATATACGTGAAATAATGGGTCAAGCGAATCGTAAACTGGGATTCGTCAAAAGAGTACTGGGTAAATGTGACGATCATGTACGAGAAATCAGCTACTTTTCCCTTGTTAGACCTCATTTGGAATATGCTGCCAGAGTATGGGATCCCTACGAAATCGGTCTAAGTAATGAACTTGAACGTGTGCATCGAAGATCGGCAAGATTTGTAAAGGGACGATTCGATAATTATATTAGCGTAACCAGTCTATTAAATGAATTACATTGGGAATCATTGTCAGATCGCAGGTTGAAATTTAGACTTAATCTCTTAAACAAATTCCAAGGCAATATTTTCAGTGATGATGTTAAAAATAATTTACGAACCCCAACTTACTATGGCAGACTGGACCATAATCATAAAATTAGAGAAATTGATTGCCGGACCGACCGATTAAAATTGTCCTTTTTCCCTCGAACAATTAGAGATACGAATAACGGTAAATATGTCCTATCGGAGAGTAGCAATGAATAGCATTGGTAGCTGCATGTTGGTATGAGTACTCGAAGCTAACCCTACTAACAGAATGTTTTTGCATGTTTGCTTAGCAATTTGTATCTTCTTTTTTAAATAGTGTTGTTCTGACTACTATATTAATACTATTTCTTTTTTATGCATGATATGTAGTGCATGTTTGGTGAGAGATCACCCCCTGCCACACACCCTTGTGGTGGCTTGCAGGGTATTATGTAGATGTAGATGAAAACGGTTTCCATGCGCGACACGCGAATACGTGATGTAAACAAACCGGTTAGGTGGGAGATAGACCATCGCTATACACAACCGTTGTAAATAAGGAAGTTGGAATGTACTGGAGGACGTATGTCAGCTGTTTTGAGAAGAGATCTAGGTAAGAGACACAACAGGCTTGCTACTTGTGAAATTAGTACGGATGAAGTTTTTTTGGCGCCCAGTAAAACTAAGTCAACCAAAAATATAATCATAATACACCTTTTTCAAACGTCAAAGAAACGGAAGAAAGATAGCAAACAAACGCCAAATATGTAGTTCAAATTGGTTAAATTCTAACCTCCTACATTTAAAAAGTTATTTACGGGATAAAATACATAAAATACCTACATTAAATACATCTACGTCCACGCGACGACTTGCAAGCCACCGCGAGGGTGTGTGGCAGGAGGTGAAGATCACCAAAGACGCACTATCGACGTGCAAGTAGGCTACTACATGGAGAGATGCTAGATAATAAGGTCACGTGCACATAGATGGTTAGTACATACATAGTAATATTGGGATTAGGTGTTAATAAATGCATCATAGGTACACTACAGACTACTCTAGCAATATTTCACCTATTGCCTATCCTTTCCTATGCTGCCTATTGTGTTCTCTTATAGTACTGGGGGAAAATGACATTTTAAATCAATCGGTACGAAATTGTATCGCCCTTATTATTATTTATCTGGTCGCATCTAGCATAATACGCAAGGGTTTTTAATGTGTACGTTACGTTACATCTTCAGTCAAGCTGTCCGTTTTAAATGACTGAAATAGATTTAATCTCTACTTTAACCTACGATCTGATAATTATTCCCAGTCCCATTATCCTTACGAAGACTAGCAGACGCCATTGGGATGTAATTTGTGCCCGATTTCATTGTTTTCACGTTTAAATACACATAAGATGCCCCCGTGCCAAAAACACAAATGTTTTGTACGGGGTAGGTGGGCTTTAATCGTTCCCAACCACCCTTATGTTGAGTTCATTGTCACGCAGTGGCTAGTATGCTGATTTCTCCTTCATGCACATTTAATCCTACTTGATAAATCACCATATCTGATCTCTTGCATGCTGCATTGCATCACGCAGGTTATCTTGTTATCTCTCGTTTTCATGTACATATTGATATATATAAATCAGTTAGGTTTAATTTCAGGGATGGTATATAGATTTTTTTTACATCTGAGGTTAGAATTTGATTATTATCATTTAAGTCCAAATCAACTGGAATTTATGGAATACCACTCCGTATTATTCCAACATTTTGCTGTGAATATTTTTTAAAGATTTCTCTTGTTCCCAATGCGTATTTTTGTGAATACAATTCTGATTAGATTTTTATATCTTCACCTTAAAAAAAATTCCATTGTTGGAACAGCTTTAGGGATGTGAGTTTTTCTGAGTGTCAAAATGGTTATGGGTTATGATGTACAACTCTAATCGAATTCGAATCGATTCAAAAGAACACATTCGGGCTCATTACATTTACTACTGTTTTTGGCATCATTCACGTTAAATTTGAGTCTCAAAGATTCGTATTTCGGCATAAATCATAAACAATACATCATAGAGTTCGGAGGACTTGTCTTCCCATGTCAAATTCCCGTCATCATTTAAAGAGACCTTTACACCTCGATGTGATTTGGTAAAACTGTACTTTCAAACCGAGTACATAATGACAGATGTTGGTAAAAAATTATGTCCACTATCTTATTCCTCACACTGGTCTTTGTGATAATTAAAGAATAGGCATGTTGACAACAGATATAAACTATGAAAAAAGATTAAAATTTCCTTTGCACAGAGCTACTTTGTTTTGAGGGCACCCTAATTTAATTTGAATTTATTTCTGCCGTTGCAGGACTTGAGGCGGAGCTACGATTGGAAGGTCACTTTCCATAAGTTGTCGAGGTTTGGGTGCGGAATCTTCGTAGCTGCCCGAGACAGAAGAACAGGAAGCAGTCTCAACAGGAGGACGAACATTGGTTTGCTCATGGCTTCGCAATGCTCTGGTAAAACTAACTTTTGTTTCAGGATCTACGATCTAAAAGGTAAAGAGATCATTTGTAAGAGAGGGTAAAATGTGTGATCACAATTATTTGGTTTTCTTATTTTTGTCATAGGAGCCGATTGCCCCTATTTCCAAACATGAGCATGGTCTGGTGAATTGTGAAGGTATTTTGGTAAATCAAGCTTGATTATTGGTGTAAATGTCTCGGTAAATGATGTCGGGGCCCCGACATGGGAGGACTAGTCCTCCGAACTATAAGGCAAGTGGCCACTTGCCTGGTATATCGAGTCGACTCTAGGCAGGAATATGTTTGCATTATGTGTATAATATATAGGGTGAAGTCCTGAATGTTTTGTTTGTCGTTAATCCTGGTGTGTATGTTTTGGTGCCCATTTAAATTGTTTCAACATATTTACTTTGTGATGGATGTTATAATATTATATACTGGTTTATTCAGATTCTTTCGCAGGTAAGCTGATGCCTTGAATTACGCTGCATGCCGAGTAGTGTGTAGGAATAGTTAGTCAGTTTAGCGCCTTTTCCGGCCATTATGGCCCATCGTTGCAATCCATTAGGGTTGTGTTAGTGAAGGCGATAACTTAAGTCTTTGTGGATGTTGAGCATGCTCTAGAGTTACATTTCAAAATTAATGGAATTGGTTCTTCAGTTACGATGATCATTCAGGTGAACTTAGTTTCTGAGTGACCATTCCTCGCATTTGTATAAAGTGCACCTTTGGATATCTGCATTAAATGTGAGCAGCTTGGCATTCACTCTATTTCATTTGTTGAATATTATGTTCACTAACCCGCTCTCTCCCTAGGTAACTCCACAACGCCCCGGCCTGCTAGAGGGTAGGGTATGTAGTCAGTTTCCTGTATTTTGAATTCAAGGCCCTTCTGGCCCATCGTACCGGTAGGGTAGCTAGGAGAATTGCATTTAGTTCGTAGCCTTTTCTGTGGATGTTGAGCTTGCTCTAGACTCACATTTCAAAATTAATGGAATTGGTTCGTCAGTTACGATGTGCATTCAGGTGTGCTTAGTTTCTAAGTGACCATTCCTCGCATTTTTATAAAATGCACCTTTGGATATCTGCATTAAATGTGAGCAGCTTGGCATTCACTCCATTTCATTTGTTGACTATTATGTTCACTAACCCGCTCTCTCCCTAGGTAACTACACAACGCCCCGGCCTGCTAGAGGGTAGGGTATGTAGTCAGTTTCCAGTGATTTGAATTCAAGGCCCTTCAGGCCCGTCCTAACGGCAGGGTAGCTAGGAGAATTGCATTTAGTTCGTAGCCTTTTCTGTGGATGTTGAGCTTGCTCTAGACTCACATTTCAAAATTAATGGAATTGGTTCGTCAGTTACGATGTGCATTCAGGTGTGCTTAGTTTCTGAGTGACCATTCCTCGCATTTTTACAAAATGCACCTTTGGATATCTGCATTAAATGTGAGCAGCTTGGCATTCACTCCATTTCATTTGTTGAATATTATGTTCACTAACCCTCTCTCTCCCTAGGTAACTCCACAACGCCCCGGCCTGCTAGAGGGTAGGGTATGTAGTCAGTTTCCTGTATTTTGAATTCAAGGCCCTTCTGGCCCATCGTACCGGTAGGGTAGCTAGGAGAATTGCATTTAGTTCGTAGCCTTTTCTGTGGATGTTGAGCTTGCTCTAGAGTTACATTTCAAAATTAATGGAATTGGTTCGTCAGTTACGATGATCATTCAGGTGAACTTAGTTTCTGAGTGACCATTCCTCGCATTTTTATAAAATGCACCTTTGGATATCTGCATTAAATGTGAGCAGCTTGGCATTCACTCTATTTCATTTGTTGAATATTATGTTCACTAACCCGCTCTCTCCCTAGGTAACTCCACAACGCCCCGGCCTGCTAGAGGGTAGGGTATGTAGTCAGTTTCCTGTATTTTGAATTCAAGGCCCTTCTGGCCCATCGTACCGGTAGGGTAGCTAGGTGACTTGCGTTTAGCCCATAGTGTTTTTTTGTGGATGTTGAGCTTGCTCTAGACTCACATTTCAAAATTAATGGAATTGGTTCGTCAGTTACGATGTGCATTCAGGTGTGCTTAGTTTCTGAGTGACCATTCCTCGCATTTTTATAAAATGCACCTTTGGATATCTGCATTAAATGTGAGCAGCTTGGCATTCCCTCTATTTCATTTGTTGAATATTATGTTCACTAACCCGCTCTCTCCCTAGGTAACTCCACAACGCCCCGGCCTGCTAGAGGGTAGGGTATGTAGTCAGTTTCCAGTGATTTGAATGCAAGGCCCTTCAGGCCCGTCCTAACGGCAGGGTAGCTAGGAGAATTGCATTTAGTTCGTAGCCTTTTCTGTGGATGTTGAGCTTGCTCTAGAGTTACATTTCAAAATTAATGGAATTGGTTCGTCAGTTACGATGATCATTCAGGTGAACTTAGTTTCTGAGTGACCATTCCTCGCATTTTTATAAAATGCACTTTTGGATATCTGCATTAAATGTGAGCAGCTTGGCATTCACTCTATTTCATTTGTTGAATATTATTGTGGCATTTTTTTGGTCCCCCCCCCCTCTCCCCCCCCCTCTCCCCCCCCCCCTCTCCCCCCCCCTCGTTGGACATTACCCCTCGGCGGACTAATTACCCTCCGGACTTAGCCGCAGGACTTGCTCGACAGGCGTAGCTAACGACAGGCGGAGCCAACGACGCCAACAATGCCTACGATTCCAAAATGCATCGATTTCGTCTGCTTCGTTCGTCAGCTCCGTTCAGCAGCTCCGTTCAGCAGCTCCTTTCAGCCGCTCCTTTCCCTCTCCAGGTGCTCTACCACTTATATAGCCCCCAAAGTGCGGATGAAGACCAGAAGTTAGGCCATCGTACGAGCCGTTATTTAGTGTTCGCCCGCCATAGTGAAAAAAGAGTCCCGGATCACCCAATCCTAAACTTCCACCTCGCCCCCTTCACATCATGCCACCTTTTCCTCCCCTCAATTTGCACCAATGGAATTCCACGTAAAACCCCATTGCACTTTGACCTTCCAGAATGTACCCCCTCTTTACCCCAGAGTTTACCTCCCCTCTCACGCCCTCTGTTCCAGTCGAGACGGCGAAGAGACGACATCGAGGCGAGGTGAGAGGAGAGTAGTGTTAGTCGATTCTCCTTTGTGCGCCATGGACTTTCGGTGCAAGTTATTAGTTTTCCCGAAATTGGTGAAGAGTATTTCAATTTTGTTGGTTTGTACCTTGTTGTTTAAATACAGTGTTTGATTAGTTAGATTGTCTTACTTTTGTGGTTTTTTCTATTTCTGACCTCATCTTGCTCACCCGTCTTGGAAAGAATATTTGTCCTTAGGACAAGCGTTTCTCGTGAACTGCTGTTCTTCTTTCGAGAAACGCTGCATTTGGTAGCAGAGCGTGGTTACGTGTCTTTTCATAGCAGGTGGTGAGTGTTCCCATTTGAGGATTTTGCTTCATTTTCTCTGTGTAACTAGATTGTTTCTCGCTTCATATTTCTCCAGTGTTTCAATTTTGCTTTGTGTTTTCTTGCTGAGTGAGGGTTCGTGTTTTCCGCTTTTGTCCCAGCCACCATGGCTACTAAATCAGATGACCCTTATGCGAAAAATTATCGCACCACTGCTCAGGATAGGAGGGCCAGATTAAATGGAGAGACTGTGGTTTCACTTGATAATACCGGAGTTTCAGTAGACGAACTCTGCTTGGTTCCTCAAACCCAAGAATGTGACCTTCGGCAATCTGAAGTTCCACTCCCAACCCAAGTTCAGGTGAATTTGCCTAGGTCCTCGCCCATTGAAACTCTTTCAACTCATTTGGTCGATTTGCCCGATTCCTTGCCACAAGAATCTCCTCCTACCCAAGTTCTGCCGGTATTTCCAGAGGCTACTTCTAACGCGGCGGAACCAAGTCGAGTTAGGTCGGCTCTACCACTATCCGAAGGGTTGGCCATTGTCAAGCAAAGGATCGCTGATTTTCCTCCCTTTGATGTTTCCAGTGCCGAAAATTGGTATAATCTGATGTTGAATCTGACGGAATTAGTCTCTCTGTCGCTAGTTCCTTTATCAACGTTGTTGAGTTTGGTTATTCCTAAGTTACCCTCCTGTTGGCATCGTTTCTGGCTTTCTATGTTAAGTCAAAATTTTTCTTGGGCCCAGATTACGAGAAAACTTTGGAATGAAATAGTTAGCGATCGGGAATTCGATCGGCTTATCGCTTCCAAGGTCAAAAGATTCCAGTTCCCTCGCGAAACACCGCGTGATTTTGTGTCTGCCATAAGAAACGCTGTGTCTGCATTAGGATTAGACTATTCTGAGAGCCAGATTGTTCATTTAATTTTTCAAGGTTTAAATCCTATCACTATTTCCGCTATCAAGACGCCCACCCCGCCGTCTAGTTTCGAAGAGTTAGACGTTGTCATTGGTCGTGCGTCAAAAGCATTAATGGATGCAGCTGATTACGCTAACACCTTTCACGGCGTATCATTTTATGCTCCTCCTGCCGTTTCTAGGCAAGTTGTGTGTTCCTATTGTCACAAAGCTGGGCACTATGTCAGGGATTGTCGTAAAAAGCACCGAAGAGGACGGCCTTCCGCAATCAGTCTAATGAGTGTTCACAAATCTCCCGATATCAATTTGCCTTTGCTACCTATTTCATTGCAGTCAGCATCTTGTAATGCCCTGATTGATACGGGTTGTTCAGTCTCGATTTGCGATGAGAATTTCTTCACTAGCCTTGGTTCTTCGGCTGATAAACTAGAGAGAAAAATCAATTCTATTGAACTTTTGACGGTCGCTGGACAACCTTTTCGAGTTAGTTGTTCGGTGCAACTTAAAATTAAGATTGATAAGTACTCTTGGGTTCATGAATTTTATTTAGCAGACATTCCATTCCCTGTCCTTTTAGGGATTGATTTCATTCGTAAATCGAAACTTATTATTCATACTAATGGTGTCGCGTTTGAATCGGCGCCATGTCATTTAATTCATTTTTGTTCAAACAGTCGAGCATCGTATATCCCTGAAGCGTTTGCAGAACACATGTCCGCTGGAGACGAAATCGTTGATTCTCGGAATAATTCTCTACTTCCATGTGAGGATTTGGTGAGTCAGTTGAAATTGTTGTTGTCTAATTATCCCGATGTTGTAACCCAAAATCTAGGAGTGACATCGTTGATGACTTATGAAATTGAATTATTAGACGAATGTCCTGTCAGAAGTCATCCCTTTCAGCTCTCACCGCCGAAAACCCTCCTGATGAAGCAACATGTGCAGTCGTTATTAGATAAGGGAATTATCGAAGTTTCTAATTCAAACTGGTGCTCCCCTGCCTTTTTGATTCCCAAGAAAAATGGTTCGCAAAGGTTAGTTGTTGATTATCGTAAGCTTAACAGACAAATTAAGAAAGACGGTTATCCGACTCCTTCTGTGGAACACGCTTTTCAGTATCTGGCTGATGCCAAGTATTTCACTATTCTAGATCTTAATTCTGCTTTTCATCAAATCCCGCTGTCTGAAAATTCAAAGAAATACACAAGCTTCGTAACGTCTTTTGGAATGTTCCAGTATACAAAATTACCGTTTGGCTTTGCTAATTCCAGTCAAGTATTTACTCGTTTGATAAACGAGGTTTTGAGTGATCTGTTATTTTCGTCTGTGTACCCTTATATTGACGATATATGTATCTATTCTAAGAATTCCAGAGATCACGTAACTCATGTCAGAGAGGTTCTTAGTAGGCTTCGGTCCGCTGGTCTGACTATTTCTGAAGAAAAGATTAAGTTGGGCTGCACTTCAATCGCCTTTTTAGGCCATCTAATTTGCAATGGAACCCTTTGTGTCGATCCAGACCGGATAAAACCCATCGAATCCTTTCCTGTTCCGAAGAATACGAGAGATGTTGCAAGATTCCTGGGCATGTGTGGGTTTTATTCCAAGTTCATACCAAGGTATTCTGAAATTTCTATTCCTTTAAATCACCTAAAGCGTAAGAATGTTCCTTTTCGCTGGTCAACGGTTGAGAACGAGGCTTTTGTTGAGCTCAAGAAAGCATTGATGAATCCACCTGTGCTAACTTTTCCTCGTTTTGACGAGGAATTCCATTTGTTTGTGGACGCCAGTGGTTTGGCGTTAGCCGCCGTATTAAATCAGAAAGTAGATGGTGATTTTGCCCCTGTGGCATACGCTAGTAAAACCTTGTTGCCACATGAACAAAAATTGTCCGCATACGAACTTGAATGTATGGCAGTTTGTTGGGGCATAGAAAAATTTAATGTATACCTCCAAGTAAAACCATTCCATTTATATACTGATAATGGGGCCCTTACTTGGTTGTTCTCTCACCCTAAGCAGTTAGGGAAATTAGGCAGAATGGTGTTAAAACTGTCTTCCTATAATTTTACTATCCACCATGTTCGTGGGCGCAGCAATAGCGTAGCAGATTGCCTTTCTAGAAGTCCGCCTGTCATCCAAACTGACAGTTCCAATGTTGAGCCATGTCCACCTATTTCTTGTGTTTTACATAATATTCCTTTATCATTTGTGGATATTCGTGACCATCAGCGGTCAGACCCTACCTTAAGGGAGGTTTTTGAGAAATTGGAGAAGGATTGTTCCTCTTGTCCAAATTACTTTGTCAAAGACAATTTGTTGTGTTATGGGAATGCCAATGCCCGAAAGGGAAAGATTGTCTTGCCGGTTGTATTGCGGCCAATGATATTCCAATATTATCACTGTTTAAGTGTGTCTGCTCATTTGGGTATGGCCAAAACCTATGAAAAGGTCAAAAGGGAATTTTGGTGGAGCGACATGAAAAAACATATTTTTGATATGGTTCGTAAATGTCATTTATGTCAGACATGTAAACCCAGGAATACTGCCCCACCGGGTATGATGTCTTCTAACCTTCCTGCTCATGTGTGGGAAAGGCTTTATATCGATTTCGTTGGACCTTATCCTTCCACGAAAAATAATCACAAATATGTCTTATCGATTATTGATGGATTCTCTAAATTTTGTATCCTGGAACCTGTTCGTAATGCCACTTCCAGTGCTGTGGTTAGTGTTCTTACTCAAAGAGTTTTTTCTAAGTTTGGTTATCCTAAATTTCTTGTGTCTGACAATGCAGCGGTGTTCAAGTCACACCTAGTTAAGGAAATGTGTTTGCAACTTGGGATTAAACAGGTTTTCACAGCTCCTTACCAACCAAGTTCTAACCAAGTTGAAAGGCTACATAGAAATTTGAAAGCTGCATTGTCAATTCTTTGTAACAATGTGCATTACAATTGGGTCAATTTTTTGTCAGATTTAAATTTTGCCTTTAACTCTGCCTGTCATAGTGCCACGGGAGAATCTCCCGCTAAGATAATTTTTGGCAGACAATTGCTTCATCCTCTAATAAATCAATGGTCTATTCCTAGAGAACTGTGTGAGGATGATATTTTGGAAGAGGAGAGGGAAGCTTATTTGCAACAGGTAGTTGCTAATTTGAAGAGAGCCAAATCTAAGCAAAAGCTAGTGTTTGATAATTCTCATTCTGACATAACTTTCAAACCTGGAGATAGGGTGTTGTCAAAGAAACATCCAATCAGTTCTAAGGCAGACAAGATTATGGCAAAGTTAACCCCTCTATGGGAAGGCCCATTTATTATAAAAAAGTTAGTCTCTCCTGTAACCGCTGTTCTCGATATTGGTCCTAATAAGGAGAGAATATGTCATGTTTCTCAATTAAAGCCTTATCATGGTGATTAATAATTTATAATATGTTGAGTGATAAAGGAATCTAAATACTAGCATTTATTATTTAACTATGGTCTTGATTGTTTGGAAATTTCTCTTCACTATTTGTCATTTAATTTACTATAATGTATGCTACTTGAATAATTATTTAATTGTAAAACTGCCAATTCATTCTGCCAATTTCATACTGCCAATTCTTACTTAATTAATTTGTTGATGTTAGTGCTGCCTGTTTATGGGGCATTAGTTGTTATTTTGTTATACTTTGGTTGGTTCTACCTGCTCTTCATCATGTGTGTCTACCAAGGGGGAACGGTGTTTGCACAGTGCTATTGTGAATTCTGGAGGGAGTGGGGAGAATAGTCATGAACATTCCCGAGGTGGCTCGCTTCCAGTTAAGTCGCGGAGGGTCATTGGCTATTAAGATTATTTAGTGACTGTTTACACCAGTGATCATTGGCTTCCTGATCATTCCTCCGATGTGGACCAGAACCTGGAGTTATATCGTTATTCACTATTGGGTTTATTTATTGCTGGGGCAGGTCTTTGTCTAGCTCTGTGACTATTTGGCAGTTGATTGTATACCTGTTTTTTGCTTGTGTATACCATTGTTATCCGGCGTAGGGGTTGCGCTCCCATCGCCCAGCTAGTTTCTAACTCGCTGCAATCAGCACCCAGCATTGGCTGGATGGGGTATTTACCCCGATTATTAACTTTGCAATTGCATTACCCTTGATGGTGGCCACTAAATTAAATTTTCCTCTTTAGCTTTGTGTAACATGTGTTTGGCTTAACCTGGCCCTGGACTTATTGTATTTTTTCTATTTAGTCATCCTAATCTATTTCCATATTTTGGGCTATTCTAATTGGATGACAGCTGTATAGAGAAATCAATTTTTTTCTCTAATTCGAAATGTACTCTTATGTCATCTGGAGGCATTTCAATTAACCCTCAATTTCATTGACTGGCTCAATGCATAACAGTTCTACCCAAGTTGGTGAACGACAACATTTAATTAGTATTTAAGATATTATTATTGTGGATTTCCTTATCACTCTCATAATTGTCATTCATTTAAATTTAATTATTGTAAAATATACCCTGACTGCTCTTTAAATAATTGTTAAATCACTACATGGCTCTCACTAATGCACTGAATTTAATATGTATTGTAATTTTGTCAATTGAACCAACCCAAGTCTTTGATTGACTGGATAAGTGTCTAACAGCTCAACCCAAGTTGGTCAATCACCTAAATGTAATTGAGTATAAAATATTTCTTCAATCAGTATTGCACTTAATTATTATGTATCGTAAATTTGTCAATTCAACCAACCCAAGTCTTTGATATGACTGGATAAGTGTCCAACAGCTCAACCCAAGTTGGTCAATGACCAAAATGTAAAATTGAGTATAAAATATTTCTTCATTCAGTATTGCACTTGATTATTATGTATTGTAATCTTGTCATTTCAACAAACCTGAATCTTTGTTTGTTGGGTCAGTGTTTGGCAGTTCAACCCAAGTTGTTGAATGACAAAAGGTAAATGCCTATTGAAACATTTCTTGATCTTTTTCTCAATTCTACTCTCACATTGTGATATAGTCTGACTGCTCATAATATTATTGTTAATTCTCTACATGGCTCTCATTACTGGTAATAACTAATATATATATTGTAATTCTTATGATTTCTATTCAACCCATGATTCTTAATTGACTGTCAATGTTTATTCGGTTCAACCCAAGAGGGTGAACGACTATGTAATTAGTTTTAAGGTATTCTTATGGTAATTAATTTGCTTCACCACTATCTCAATCATATACTTATTTAATAATTTTGTAAAATAATCTAGTTACACTTGGAATATTGATTTATTGCATGGCTATTGTCCCTGCCATGTGCTAATTGGCAATTAATTTGTATGATTGTCTTGTCTTCAATCAATTAACTAATGTACTTATGCCTAATGCAAACTTAACTGATTTTGTTCATTTCACTTCCACCCAACGAGTTAGATGTTCGTTACTATGGGTGCTGTATTTTGTTCATAAATTTCATTTGCCTTGGATGTGAGACACTGGGCATCCTAATTTATTCTAATTTTCACTGATATTAAGCTTGATATCAGATGTTATCTGTGACTGTTGGTTCACAGTTGTTAGTGACAGTAAGAATGGTTACTTACTCGTCATGTGCACTCAGTTATTGTTCATATTCTGTTAACTCTGTGAGTGTGTCTTTTGTCATTTATTCATTTTTTTGGGTATGTGTTATCCTTGAGATGGATAGCCCCTGAGCTTTACCCCTTTGCAGTGGGTGAGAGAACTACTTTGTGTTAGTCATCTTTAGGACTAGAATTCACTACAGTGATGATTATTTTGTAATTGCTTTTGCAAATTGCTAATATTTTGGGTATTTAAACGGTGTTATTCAGTGAGCACCTGCCACCCTTTCTGTTTGTGTGAGATGGGTTTCCAATACTGTGTGGGAGTGTTGTAGTCTTTTGGCTCCTGCTTCTGCTTGTCAATTCAGCAGTTAATCATGTGGATCCCCGAGTGAAGTGATTAGTGTTTTCAGTAGACCAATTGTTCTTCCCCCAACCGGAAGTTTATTTTCGTGGACAGTTTTCCCCCAGTGGATGTGGCATTTTTTTGATCCCCCCCCCCTCTCCCCCCCCCCCTCTCCCCCCCCCCTCTCCCCCCCCCCTCTCCCCCCCCCCTCGTTGGACATTACCCCTCGGCGGACTAATTACCCTCCGGACTTAGCCGCAGGACTTGCTCGACAGGCGTAGCTAACGACAGGCGGAGCCAACGACGCCAACAATGCCTACGATTCCAAAATGCATCGATTTCGTCTGCTTCGTTCGTCAGCTCCGTTCAGCAGCTCCGTTCAGCAGCTCCTTTCAGCCGCTCCTTTCCCTCTCCAGGTGCTCTACCACTTATATAGCCCCCAAAGTGCGGATGAAGACCAGAAGTTAGGCCATCGTACGAGCCGTTATTTAGTGTTCGCCCGCCATAGTGAAAAAAGAGTCCCGGATCACCCAATCCTAAACTTCCACCTCGCCCCCTTCACATCATGCCACCTTTTCCTCCCCTCAATTTGCACCAATGGAATTCCACGTAAAACCCCATTGCACTTTGACCTTCCAGAATGTACCCCCTCTTTACCCCAGAGTTTACCTCCCCTCTCACGCCCTCTGTTCCAGTCGAGACGGCGAAGAGACGACATCGAGGCGAGGTGAGAGGAGAGTAGTGTTAGTCGATTCTCCTTTGTGCGCCATGGACTTTCGGTGCAAGTTATTAGTTTTCCCGAAATTGGTGAAGAGTATTTCAATTTTGTTGGTTTGTACCTTGTTGTTTAAATACAGTGTTTGATTAGTTAGATTGTCTTACTTTTGTGGTTTTTTCTATTTCTGACCTCATCTTGCTCACCCGTCTTGGAAAGAATATTTGTCCTTAGGACAAGCGTTTCTCGTGAACTGCTGTTCTTCTTTCGAGAAACGCTGCATTATGTTCACTAACCCACTCTCTCCCTAGGTAACTCCACAACGCCCCGGCCTGCTAGAGGGTAGGGTATGTAGTCAGTTTCCTGTATTTTGAATTCAAGGCCCTTCTGGCCCATCGTACCGGTAGGGTAGCTAGGAGACTTGCGTTTAGCCCATAGTGTTTTTTTGTGGATGTTGAGCTTGCTCTAGACTCACATTTCAAAATTAATGGAATTGGTTCGTCAGTTACGATGTGCATCTAGGTGCATTTAGTTTCTGAGTGACCATTCCTCGCATTTTTATAAAATGCAGTTTTGGATATCTGCATTAAATGTGAGCAGCTTGGCATTCACTCTATTTCATTTGTTGAATATTATGTTCACTAACCCGCTCTCTCCCTAGGTAACTCCACAACGCCCCGGCCTGCTAGAGGGTAGGGTATGTAGTCAGTTTCCAGTGATTTGAATGCAAGGCCCTTCAGGCCCGTCCTAACGGCAGGGTAGCTAGGAGAATTGCATTTAGTTCGTAGCCTTTTCTGTGGATGTTGAGCTTGCTCTAGACTCACATTTCAAAATTAATGGAATTGGTTCGTCAGTTACGATGTGCATCTAGGTGCATTTAGTTACTGAGTGACCATTCCTCGCATTTTTATAAAATGCAGTTTTGGATATCTGCATTAAATGTGAGCAGCTTGGCATTCACTCTATTTCATTTGTTGATTATTATGTGCACTAACCCGCTCTCTCCTTAGGTAGTGCAGTGTGTGAGAGCAGAAGGGAGTGACGAAGAAAATGATTTGTGTGAACCAGGAACGAGAAGTTAGTGAGAGTGGTGGCAGTATGGTGATAGTGTGGTGATAGTGTGGTGTCATTGTGGTTTAAGTGAGTGCCGTTTTCATCCGTGGGTAAGCATCAAGAGGACTCGAGAGACTAAAGTGAATTGATGTAAATAAATGCTTGTATATATTTTCTCCTTTCTCTACCCATCCTTCCCATAGCTTTGCAGCGGCAGCAGGCCAAAAAGTAGAAAGAGCAACAGCGACTGACTACGGGTACAAAGTTTATTATGCGAGTCTTGCGTTTATACCTTTCACTTTATTCTTTATCTATGCATTGGTGATATCCATATGTCTAAGTTATTATATTATATCTAGCACTTATAGTGAGTAGGGGTTTCCATATCGGTCGTTTGACCCGGGTCAATCCAGGTTTGGTCGTTGAACTCCGGTTTAGCCTTGTGCACGGGCTCTTAGTGTTTTTACTTTGTTAGGATTCACACTCTTAGCGCCATCATGCGCTACCAAGTCGTTTATATTTTTATATTTTTCCCCGTGTTTACAAATGTATGCCACTGTTCCATAGTTTTATTTTTTACGGTTTATGCAACTTTCTTTTACAGGTTTTTCCATTAGTGTGTTTTGTTTCGCAGGTACATGTGTGAGTGATATATTTGTGTGTGTATTTTGTTGATTGGTGGATGAATGATGATGAACAGGGTCAGCGCCGATAGGTATGCGAATGAAATAGGTAGGTCTAGGGCAAGGTGACTATAATAGGAGGTGGTCTCAGCTGGCGCGGCCGTCGGGCGTGACGTCACTGGGTTCCTAAGGCAGCGCAGTGTACACGTGCGGAGATTAGTAGTAACAGCGAATACGAGTCAAAAAGAAGCATAGGTATTAAATAGGTTCAGCATCTCTTGTAAATACGGTGAAGGTACTAATTTGTCACTAAATGCACTCAAAAAGAAATAAAATTAAATATTTTCTACGAAGAATTGACCTGAGACTGCCTAAAGACTATTGCAATTATTTTTATGGTTAATGTTTATTTCGCCTTCTATGAAACATCTTTAACTAATAATTATTTAAGAATGTAATTTATTGACCAGTGCACAGTACTCTTCTGCAATATATGAATGAAAAAGCACGAATTTGTGTTTATTCCACCAACTATTTAGCTATATAAGCGCCTACTTTCAGTGCTACTGTCCCCTTGGAGCCTCTCATTAAGAACATGCTAAACATTTCTCTCTGGATTTCTTTCCACCCTTCCATTGTCATCCTGGTACCTTTCCTCCCGGCCAGAAGCTTGAAGAAACTGGTGGGATGATATACCAATGATAATCAGTCAGAAGTGTCGAAAACTTTCGGAATCATGAAACATTTGAGTGGTACTAGTATATTTACGGCCATCATGTCTATATTCCACTAAGTGTTGTCACATTCAATCCAAGTCACTGACAACGAAATTCAACAAGCATTTACATAATGACAAATTAAAATGCTTACATTTTCAACATTATTCTTTTATTGCAATAACTCTTGTAGTAAACAATGAAAAACAGGAGATCCAAGACCATGGAAAAGCATCTATGCAATGAGGGACTAAGTTGTTATTTTTTTTAGCTTTTTTTTCTTCTGCCGCTGTTGCCTGTCGGATATTATTTCCCTATTTAGAAATTTTATTCTGATGTACACCCTTTGTAATATTAAAGTTTTCAACACCTCACTGGGGATGTCCACTTCTGTGCTTATGTTTTTGTACAATGTATCTGTAATACTTCTATGGATGACTTTCTTCTTTTTGCATATTTTTTGGAAAAGTATTTCAAATTTCAACACTTGCTCTCGCCACCAGTCACTTGGTTCTATCAATCCCCCAAATGATAGATGGCTAATCCAAGTTGGCAATCTATAATCATTAGCTGAAGGCAATTTATAAGTGTAACTGCCCAACTCAGGGTGCTTCGCGTGGAATTTTTTTGCTACCCACCCAGCTAAATATAGCAGCCCATCTTTGGTGGCCTCCTCTGAAATAATACTCTCAGAACTAGGCCTCTCATCACATGGGTCGCTAGATAGCTCACTTGATGAATCTACTGAGTGAGGTGCTTCCCTAACCTTCGCTTTTGATAACTTTAAACCGCTTATTCTCGTCACCCTCTCGATGATGAATTCTTCTGGGGAAAAATCTGTATTGCTATTCCTTGAAATTACTCCCTGATTTCGCCCAAGAATGATCATCCTCAACCGCATTAGGGCATTCAAAGGAGAAGGATGATCATTAAGCCCTCCTCTCTGTCTCAACTGAGAAAAGAGGTTCTCCAAGCTATCTTGATTGAGCTTCGATGTCATTATATACGAACAATCACTGGAGGATTTCATCTCAATAAATAAGGCTTTTAGAGAACAGATTGACATCAAAATGCCTTTTTGAAATGGTAGAAGAGATTTCCGGCCCATACCTCTCATGTCAGAGACCATTTCACGGAAATTTTCAAGATCTGCCACCTGTGATTCAAAATCAGTGCCAAAAGCACTTTTAGATTTTATATTTGCATAGGGCACACGACTGTTGAAAATATCAAACCACTTATTAACATTTTCAATAAAATTAGCTAGAATTATCCTCTCTTGCTTGTCACCCACATCATAATGCCTCAAAGCTGTGGCCGTGGTATGGGACATAAGTTGAGCTGCAAGCCTAACATTTTGCCTTGAATGTTTCTCACAGTTGATGTGAGAAGAAGTTATGCGAAATAGAGATGACACCTCACTTCCAGTCTGCCTGATTAATTTATGTATTAGATCACTCTTCACAAGATCTCCATTTCCCATTATGAACCCTCCGTCGAGAAAATGGTTCCTTAATAACTTGAGAAGATGAGGGGCATCTGAAAAACAGTATACTTTCCTGCCTCTGAAAGTAAACCAACTTCTTTCATAGGACACTCTCAGCTCTTTCCATAGCCCTAAATTGGCTCCAGCATTGTCGCATACAACTGCTACGACAGTATACCCCACAGAGGCAATGTCAGTGATTACAGATTCCAAAATAATTTTTGATATTTTTGTGTCAAAATCGACGTAAACCGGTTGTTTCCACTGGGAAAACAGTCCCCTCGCCATCATTACCATCATTTGCTTATGAGGCCCAATAATCTTATCAGCTGAAAAATAGGTAATTGAAACAAATGATTTAAAAATATCAAGAGAATACAATCATCTGATGAAATCTAAAATTGCTCATTATAGCTATTAAAATTAAAAATATCAAAGAACAAAAACCTCTTTTATCCATCTCATATACTTCTTCAACTTTCATTTCATCAAACTGAAGGACTGTAAATTTTTCTGAGGGTGACATCTTTAGGGAGGCCACTCCCATAACTTTTAAAACATCCTTCAGTATGCCTTGACCTATACTGATGTCACAGGCCCATCTCTGTAATGTGGATATTCCTGATATAAATGAAAAAATTAGAATTGAGGGAACATACATTTTGCTAGAATTTTTAATATAATTATATGTATAGTATAAGTGGATATAAATATTAAGATTGTATAAGGTTATTATTATATTTATTGGGCGGTATTAATATTATTAATGGGATATAAAATGCACGAATCTAATAAAAAATTATTGAAATGCAGTTATGCACTAAATGCCAAACCTCTATGATGAGTAATTATTGACTAACCTGGGAGAGGAAACTTTAGTTGGTTTCTTAAGTAGATGTAGCATCTTTTGCTTAAATATCTAATGGAGAAAGCCATTCCAATTTCATCAGAGGTCCATGACTTCACCTGTTTTCTCCCAGAGAGTAATAGGGCAATCTGGCCTTCAGTAAAAATTTTTAAAAGTACTTTTTTCACCTTTTCATTCACCAAGGCCTCTCTTTCATTAACCTCCTTCTGAAGCTCTTTCATATTAGCTTCATACTTAAGCTTTAAAGCCTATAATGGCAGAAGAACACAACTGGACTATATTGTATTCATTCTGTTATGAATGAAACCCTGAGAAAAGGTGCTTTGGCATGTTATAAAAATTTAAGTACAAACTTACGTTGAAGTTCTCGAGCAACTGAGCATGGTCCTTGAGAAGAGCTGCATACATTTCCTCCACAGTTTCCTCTACAAGCTCCTAAATATGAAAGTTCAATTCGTAACTGCTGCAAAATTATAGGTGAAAGAAACGTCATTTGTTTACCATATTGTAACCTCAAAATTTCCTTTCACTAACCATCGGTTCGGAAAAACATTCTTGAGTGTGTCCACTTGCTTCTTCAAGAAGTTCTCTGACCAAGGCTTTCTTTTCTCTTATTTTCTGACGATTTTCACGAGCACTTGGAGATTTAAGATGGTGGTCTTGTGGATGCAACAAATGCAAAGATGGAATACTTCCGGGTCTTAAAATCTTCTTGAGTCTCGAAAAATTCATTTCGGCCATTACGTTTCTTTCGAAATTCTCATCCTTGAAATGCTCGGAGCACACATGTCCATTATCCGGATTCCAACTATCTTTCCTTTTGCATGCTTCCACCCACAACTGTTTCGTATGAGGATCTTTTGGAAACCTGAAATATCCAATATACTTCTCCCCACTCGAGGCTCTCGTTTTATAAAAGCTGTTTGAGCACACAGAAACAGAACACCGTTTACCAGGCATATTGACATGTGTAGATAATTCTTATTAATGTAGATAGTTCAAAACTGAATTAAAATAATTAAAGCAGCACTAATTCCACATCTAACGCCCCGACAAAACGTCCACTCCGTCTATTCAAGCGAAGTAATGCAATGGTTATCACACCGTCACGGTATCCACAACAGCGTGGAACCCTGTGACGTCACACACTTCCTCCGCTACAATCAGCTGAGACCACCTCCTATTCTACTCACCTTGGGTCTAGGGTATGTAGGCAGTAGATTTAGTTTAGAGGGTGGGTGGATGTTAGATGGGGAGAATAGGGCTTAATGACATAGGTGCTTAGTTCATAGTCCGTACTTGATCTCTTGCCCTGGCCCTGGGAGTGAATGCGTGGAATAGGCCTCTGCGCAGCCCGGAGGGGAACGCAGGGGGAAACGCCACGTTAAATAAAGGTTAACGAGCCGATGGCGTTGACCTCTTGGGTCCGGCATGGAATAACGCCCGTGTGTTGTGTGAATGATGTAGCAATAATAATTACCCCTTTCAAGTTAATCGTAATAATGTTGTTGCTATGAAAATTTAAGTTGTTTTGTGCATTTTTTTCTTTCCAATATAAACACTCGTACAAGATTGTGGCAGAGTAGTATATTTATATATTTTGTGTCAGGAAGGTTAGTTCGTAAATACTGGCCTTGCGACCCCTACTCTATTCCTACATGACTGCATTGGCTGCAATATTGTTACAGAGGAAGAATTCAGAACATTACATTTGAAATTTCCTAACGTTTTCATCTCGTAATTATTCTTTCTACTTGCATCTATTTTTTGTTTCCGGACATAAACTCCAGTGGACTTTGTCTTTCTGAGTGCGTAAGCCATAAGGTCATCAAGTTTTATCTATAAATTCCTGAGTAATTTTGTAAGTTTCATTTGTCTTGGAATTTAAACCCGTGTGAACTTAATTGTGTGAGGAAGAACTGTGCGTTAGATGGCGTTTTCTTACCGATTCTAATTGTGTGAAGAGTATTCATTTTTCCCATTTTTAAAATGCGATTGAGCGTTGGGCAAGTGGACCATATTTTTTCACATATATTATTGTATTTACACAATCTCCATCAATTTATCGTACAACTTACGATTTGGCATTTTAAATACGCCTAGAAGTTTCCAAAAGGGATTAGTGGCTATAATGGTTATTATATTTCTGCATTGTAACATTGTTTTACTCTAATCCTTTCTAGATATGACTTCATTTTATTCTTTGGAATGAAGGTTCGTTCACTATTAAGGTAATGGAACGACTCCATTTCATTTAAATATTTTTTTACGTTTTATAACGTTTTGAAGAAAAAGCGGCTCTTAATAATCTGTTCGCTAGCGATGCAATAATTACAAATATTTGCAATCTTTGCAGTGGATATTATTAATCTTTAGAACTTTCACCTACCATTGTGGCATTTTTTGGTCCCCCCCCCCCCTCGTTGGACATAACCCCTCGGCGGACTAATTACCCTCCGGACTTAGCCGCAGGACTTGCTCGACAGGCGTAGCTAACGACAGGCGGAGCCAACGACGCCAACAATGCCTACGATTCCAAAATGCATCGATTCGATTTCGTCTGCTTCGTTTCGTCAGCTCCGATCAGCAGCTCCTTTCAGCCGCTCCTTTCCCTCTCCAGAAGCTCTACCACTTATATAGCCCCCAAAGCGCGGAAGAAGACCAGAAGTTAGGCCATCGTACGAGCCGTTATTTTGGTGTTCCCCCGCCGTAGTAAAAAAAAGAGTCCCGATTGACCCAATCATAAGCTTCCACCTCGCCTTCTTTACATCATGCCACCTTTTCCTCCCCTCAATTTGCACCAATGGAATTCCACGTTAAACCCCATTGCACTTTGACCTTCCAGAATATACCCCCTCCTTACCCCAGAGAATACCTCCCCTCTCACGCCCTCTGTTCCAGTCGAGACGGCAAAGAGACGATTTCGAGGCTAGGTGAGAGGAGAGTTGGTGATTGTCGATTCTCCTTTTTGTGCCATGGACTTTTTGGTGCAAGTTATTAGCTTTTCCCGAAATTGTGAAGAGTATTTCAATTTTGTTGGTTTGTACCTTGTCTTTTGATGTTTAAATACAGTGTTTGATTAGTTAGATTGTCATACTTTTGTGGTTTTTTCTATCTCTGACCTCATCTTGCTCACCAGTCTTGGAAAGAATATTTGTCCTTTGGACAAGCGTTTCTCGTGAACTGCTGTTCTTCTTTCGAGAAACGCTGCACCATTCATAACTTCGACATCATAATTTTTTTAACTCAAGTTTTGTTCATTATGACGAAGACCCTGTTTTACTGCCTGATATTTATTGTTGTCGTTTACTCTTATACTTTTTAATGTAATATATAATCCACTTCTTTTTTAATGTGTTTATTTCTTCATTTATTTATCTGCTGGTCTTTTTTTAATGTACGTGCCGAGCAATCTTTGACATATGCGTTCCATCTCTACGTAAATCGAGTGACATGACTTGAGTTCATGTATTCTTGCAACTATATTTTAATAGTACGCGTATGTGATATATAGACTGATTACCGAAGTCAGCATGTGAAGTAATAATCGTATAATATTATTATCATCATTTACTCCTGTCTAACACCAAAGGAAGTAGTGAATTTCCATTACATTGCTTTTCGGTTTCTGGGCTGTTTATCGCCATGACGACGTAAACACCTCCACACCTAAAATATGTATTTCGGAGCTGATTAATATTTCAGGAAATGTCCACCTTTTTTCCCTCTTGTTAAACGTCCCATTTACAAAGAATTTTCAATGGTTGTGTTAATTTACAAATTTGATTCGAAAATTATTACTTTAAAACTTGCTTTGTTCTATTATCGATGTTAATTTTGTATCTCAAACAGTCGATATCATTTGCAATAAAGTACGCTTTCACCCTTTTCCCATGCTCATCTGATGATATAATGGGGAACTTGCATGATTTTTTTTATTTAACAGGCAGACAGAAAATTATTTTCTCGATTCAACAAAGAAAACTGCATGTAAATCTGAGTTTTACTTCGCGAGATATTGAATGCTAAATATAGCGACATTTTAAAGCGCGCCGAAAACTCCCGCCCCCCCAAGCCACTGCTGAAGAATACCCGATGACGTCAACAGTGCCGAACAATCGCCCGAAGCAGCTGGGCTAACAGCGCACCAATACGGGTTATTCAAGCGAGCCTACTCAACCCAAAAGTGAGCTCACCTCTGATTTTTAATTAGGTAGGTAATCACTTAAGGGTATACAGTTGATATTTCACGTCAATAATGAGTAATATGTAGGCAAGATAGTTTAAATCTCGAAAGTTCATCTTACTTTTTCAGTGCCCGCTCCATACATCGACCCAACTCCCTAGCATTGTAATTAGCCAGCGAGATGAATTCGAGGCATAAGTATTGTTTAACACCTGGCTGTAAAAATACCTCAATCAAGGTACCTAATAAACTATTTATTAGGTTTCCTACAAACGCAAGAAGAAGCGTATGTACAATGTCAATAAGTGACTGACTAACCCAGACTTCTATCAAAGGTGAGGTTTAAGTTTCTCCTGGGGGGTAAGTCTGTAACTGTTTTCTCCCGAAAACGGGAGAAAGGAGCTTCGTGAAGCGCCTGCGCGAGAGTTGATGCCCCCCCGAAGTCTCTAACGCCTTTCGCCGGAGAAAGGAGACAAATTTGTCGCCTGGAGAATACTAGTCTCCCGACCCAAGTCTGTAAGCCCTATGAAGCGACTTCCGGCGCCCCAGACGGTCGTCTCAGTTACGTCTGGGGCTGCGGTCCGAATCGCGCACGATGCGCATCACACGATTGCATTGAAGTGCTTGGTCCGAATTGCACAAACGCTTTAAAGCGCTGATGCATGCGTGCGAATCGGACCGGGTTGATGCGAAGCGAGCGGCAAAATTTTATCGGTACAAGTGCAATCTTAAGATCGGCAGTAAAGTTGAATATATCGGCGTGTCTAGCAACGTTTAGAGTGATATTGGTTATTATTTCGACGAGACTACAATATCATTTGCTGTTTGGGGTGTGTTCACATTTCTGGTGGTAAGTATTGTATGAATTCCACAATCAGGGCCGGGTTTCTAAATAGGCTGAAAAGGCTGCAGCCTAGAGCGGTAAAATTTAAGGGGCGGCACTTTGGCAATTTACTAAAAATTGAAAATATCCGATATGTATAACATATGAGTCCATTAACTGTGAGTCTCTTAAAGGGGGGGCGGCAAATGGATTTAGCCTACAGGTGGCATACTCCTAAATCCGGCCCTGTCCACAATGTGAATATTTTGTAATAGGAATAAAATTGGTAAAGAAAGATAAAGATGAATTTGGATTTACAGCAAATAAGAGCATATGCTAAACATAATTAGTCAATGTAATTTTTTTTAAAACCACTTTAGGTTAAAACGCGTTACGAACACGCGTAGAATTATAATGCTTTATCAATTGAATTATTCATTCTATGCTTTATTTATAAAAATATCCAAATAATATCATAGTAACACGTAATTACATATATAATTCCACTAATATGCATTTCACTGAGTTATTAGCAACAACCACCGCGATAATCAAATGATAATTCAACCACGAATATCGGGACATTTACACTCGAATAATTTACCTTAAAAATGTAATATATTATCTTAAAACCTTAATTATTTAACTCACCTGTCCTCGCACGCTCTGCATCCTCCGCAGAAAGTAGGAATTCCATCGTCTCCTCAACACCCTCGATTCTGACTTCGAATTTCTCCATTGCCGAGTACTTATAAGTCCGCGCCCTTTTCTCGCTTCGCATCAACTGCATCAAAAAATCTTGATGCGTAGTGAAGCGTTTTGATGCGCGTGGTATGCTCGTTGCGGGGCCGCTGCAAAGCGCTTCGAAGCTCGAATCGGAACGGCCCGAAGCGCTTTCAAGCGCATCGTGCGCGATTCGGACCACCCCCGTTCATCTTCCCGGGCAAACCATTGACTGCGTTCTGAGCCATCTTAAAATGCCTACCGGAAGTCGGAACTACTTTTTTATTTTTTAAATATTTTTTTATTTTTTACATTTTTTGTAGCTCGTCTGTAATTGGTCGGGGAAGCGAACGTTTGCATTCAAATTTGTAGCAACGCATTAGTCAACACGCAGAGCAAGATGGTTGTGTGTTATTCGTGGTGTTTTAGTTCCTGATTGTGTTGTTGTCGTTTACTGTAGGAGAAAGTGTATCAAGAATGTTTATGCGGCGTGTGCTTTGTTAATTCTGAAGTCATATCTTGTTATGGTCGTTTGTTTAAACGTAGTTAGCACGATTTATGCCCCGTTTGGCATAGTGAAAGTGTGGAAGCGATTGCTGATGTGCTGAAAAGCTAATGTTAACTTTCAAATAACCGTCATTTTGACGAAGTTTTTTCGACTAAATCTCGCTACTGCCTCATGACCTTGTAAATACTTGCCAGCTAAAGGTTAACGTTAATAAGGCGAGTGACATAAACAACAACATTATAGCAATGATCTTAGTTGCTTTGTGGAGGTGGTCTGTGTAAAGTGTTTGTGGACATACATAGGCTGGCTTTCCTTCGCCACTCACGAGTTTCTAGGCAATGGATTGTCCCTGATGTCTTATTGCTGGTCGTAAGTGCCAAGGAAACATTTCGACGTGCATCGCATGTTCGTAAAAGTTTTGCCTGTTTCACTCATCATAATGTGTAAGTCTGCTGCTTTCTACCTTCGTCCTCCAATTGTATTATCCAGGTGTTTTTTGTGAAGCACTTAATTGTATTTGGGGAGCAATACACTACTATTAATAACGTTCTGATGACCCGAGTGACTTCCTTAGCTCTTAGGTGTGTGTTCGAACCGCAGTTCACCTGGACTGTGCTAAAGAAATTTTCCTAAGTATCCTCGTTTAAATTATATTAATTATGTTCCTAAACTCTTTATTACTGAACCTCGTTGCAAGACAACATTTTGTAAGGGTAGGATTCACCTCCTTGACGATGTATTCAAACTCCTGTCGTTGAAGGTTTCACATGTCCTTGGAAAATTTAGTTCCCATCCTTGTCCGATATAGTTATTTGGTTGGTTATGTCGTAATAGCTCTATAATGACCTGGGAAATAGATTTTTTTTCAAAATGTATACTTTTGTATCAGTATTGGTATTGTAAACTTATGTGCTATTAGTATTAATTGATTATATCCTACATGGTGTTTATAAATGGGCTTGTTTTATGGGGTTGCCTGTTTGAATAACTTCATGGGATATTCCTATCGAGGCTAAAAATTATGATTAATTACAATTTATTAGTTATCGGGGGTTAGGAAATGTATGGTCCTCAAATCAAAACATCGTTTTGTCAGAGCTCATTGCTCTGCAGAAATGAGTTTATGCTTGAGTTTTTTTAGTACAATTTTCGATCGCTTTAGAATGTGGGGTATTTAAATACAAAATAATTATCAGAATTCTGTTGTACCAGTTATACTTTAGATACAATCATGGGTTCGTTATCAATCCTGATTTGGGGAGTTCTTTCTCCACCTATCATTGCCATATGACATACATGCGTCTTAAGACATTAAATCAAAGCTGTGTTTAACCTGTTTTCATTGTGATGTGGACCTCATCACTCATCATTTGTGCACCTGTGCTAGTGTGTGCATCTATGTTATTAATCCTAAATGATGGCAAGCTCAGGGCATTAATTAACTTCAGTCCTGATATATTTTAATGCAAATTTTTACCTGAATTTCATAGCAATTCATTAAAATTTCTGTAGTTTCAAGGCATATTGGCCTGGTAGTGTAGATAAGTAACTTATTTGTTTATGTCCATTGTTATGAACCTGTCATTGATGAAGGATCATTATGCCTTTATGTCAATTGAGAATTCTGTGCCATTGAGCCATTCTGTGCCCCTCCATGTTTAATTGGAATAGATATTATTATAGTTAAATATTAATTTTAATGCCTTTTATGTTGTTGAATTAATTAGCATGCAGTTGATGTGAATTTACTGTTAACTATGGTAACGTTTTTTTATTAAATCAAATCTGTTGTAAGTGAGTCACTTGCTGTATCATTGATATTTTGTGGGACTTGTGCAGATCTTAATGAAAAATTATTTCTGTTGTCTGACAATTAATCGTTTACATAACAGGCAGGTTTTTGTAATGGAGGCTGCAGATGGGACTGAATAAAAATAGCTTATGTATATTTTGTTACCTCTATCTTGAAAAATTACGATTGGTCAAATCGTGATTTCACTAATAGATGATCACTGGTGTATTTGTAATTTTTGCCAATCAAATAAACTTCTTCTTGTACAAAAGGTACAAATTTCTATTTCTTTTGAATATGAAATCCTGTCCACGTATTTATTTTCAGAGTTTGCGCCTTGTCATATACATCTGGTGACGATATTTAATTTCCATCGATGAAGATAATGCAGTATTTACTTCGTGTATGAAGTAGAACGGTCTTGGAATAGTTAACTTAGTGCAAACTGCCGAGAATTTAGTGATTAGTGTGGCTTCTCAATTAGTAATTAGTCGTGTGTACGTGAAATTAGCAAGTTGAGCTTGGACTTTTTCCTTATTTAATCAATCATGCACTGTTTCCCATTCCGGGTTGCTGTACTTAACGCCGAAAACTTGATTAATACGAAAAAGATAACGGAATTAATAGTATCAAGAATATATGATATAGTAAAGAAGGAATGATGAATCTGTAGAAGTTCTGCCATCTAGCGGTTGTACGTAGAACTGCGTGCTCCATGGCTGAAATTGCCTTTAAAATCTCAGCTAGTTACGGTAGGCATTCTAAGATGCGCTAGGTGTTGACACGTCACGTTTTGAGTTTCACCTCCAAATCTTATCAAACTATTTTTTCATTGAGTTGACCGCCCGTGATTCGGACCGCAGCCCCACCAGTCGAGAGCCCGACGTATCTTTTTCTCCCGTGGAGAAAATGCGCATCTCGACAGTGATTTGTTGATTATTTCCAAAACATTCATTGCTCTACGAATCGTCAGAAGCAATTTTTCGGCCCTGAGTGGTGTTTTCGTAATTTTATTAGCAAATTACGTGACAGATAGTATTGTAACTCAATACGAGTTACAAGTTAGAGTCAAGATAGTTTAATTTCCGAATCCTTTTACGTGCCAGCTGAGTTGAAATGTACTCACTGTGCGATGTGTTCCTTTGAGAACGTGTGTATTAGGTCTGATGCTCTCAAGTTAATAAAACAATGCCTTTACAAGGTAGATATATTTTGCTATTGATTTGGTGCCGAAGTTTTTTTTATCTTAATACAATAACATCGATCTGTAACGTTATGTAGCGGCCTAGTGCAGTGCTCATCATAATCTCTTTAGCATGACATGAGGCAAGTATAAGACCCAGGGTCATTGTGCCTTTTTACTATGTATGTAATCGAGACTTGAGAATGGTTTTATGTTTCGGTGGTGTAGTTATAGTTTTGATGTTCATGAGAATTACATTCAGGTAATGCTATACTATACTCTGCCACAAAAGTTGTTTGTGGCCCACATAGGTATTTAATTAAAGGGCTACAAAGTACATTTGAAAAAATTCAGGTCTTTGAATTATTATAGCCATTTACAAACTTTATGCTGGAATGTGATATGGTGATGATTAAAGAACACTGTTTAGCTTATACTAATGCCTTTCCATATATGGATGGGTGACGGTCGGTAATGAATTTAAAATCAATAACCGGGTTCATTTGTGTTGAGTGTTTTGAATAGCAGGTGCTACTTTTCCTTATTCCTCTCCCATTTAATGTATGGGATAGAATTATGGGATCATGCCCCAATGCCCCCAATGTATTTATTCAGCAAAGAAGGACAATCAAGATCACTTTTTATGTTTTAAAATTGCACTTTAAATTCCTAAATGAATTTGCTGGAGATAAAAATATGGACATTTCCTTCTGATATTGATGTAAGTGTTGTTTTTCTTGACAAAGACTATTGCAATGTATTTTGCTGAATGTCCGATGATAATAACTAAATCATAGCACAGCACTTAAACCGGTGAATGTTGGTAGAGAGGTAAATGTGAGCATAAGGGTTACGACTTTCAAAATTCAGTGATACTTCTGGCGAAAATAAAGATATGTAATAAGATAAGTAATGCTTCAACTTCCTTTTACCTAACATCCAACAGCATGACGTGGATAAACGTGCTTCGTACTATTGGTCCTGAAAACAAGACAACTATTCTTGTTATAACGCAATTAATTATTACCAGTATACTATTTAGTTTCATTGAAGAAAATAAATCGTACGCTGGGAAGTCCATTCCCTATAATGAACTTCATACGAACTATTAAATCAAGAGTAAGTCATTCCCGATAAGGCCAATCCTCTAGATTTGTGCCTCGCTCTGATAAACTAACCTTCATTCTCCGCATTAATAAGTATTATAAACAAAGGATTCAAAGTAAATATCTCCCATTTATTCTCGCTGTATTCATAAAAATTGAAATTTTGAGGCAAACGACGGTAACTTCATGCCGCTAGCTTGAAATGCACACATGTCCACGATGTCACACAAGTATTATCGAAAGCAAATAACGAAAAAATCACGTGCATAACCTCATTGAGCTACATTACTTCTTGTCCAAAGGTTTGTTTGCAAAATTACCGAAGCAAAACAGCTGTAGCCACCATCATTTTGAGGTACGAGACTTTCCATTGGTCCTTGCGAAGTTCATCAGCTTCGCCTTACAAATTTTTCATACCGAGAGTTTTCTCCCATCCGGTCAGGAGAAAAAGTTTTCTTTTTTTTCCGCCGACGTATAGCAATCATTTGTCATAACAAATGCCATGAGGGTCATGGCATCAATTTCAGGAATATTGTCCAAACGAGCGGCAAAGTAATCATTCATTTTTCTGAAACCTGAAATATTCGAGGTAAAAGTCTATTTTATCATCCCAAAAGTGCATTTTTAATATCCCAAGTAATAATCGTGGCACAATAACAATAGGAAAACTTACCCAAGAATAACAGCACATGAACAAGTGACGGTGAGCGACTAAATCCTCCACCAAAACAATGTTTACAGCATGTGTTGGTGTATTTTCCGACTCAGACCGTACTCGGACGGCAGATTAGGCACGCATGACGTCACACCTGGTCTCGGCAGAGCTCGGGTGTCTTCGCGCAGTGGTCGGCTCAGAGAAATTTTGCTTGATTTTTTTAGTCAATTTTTTATTTCTTCTGATGATGAATGGAGATAATTTAGGTATTTTTGCGAGCTAATATTTCCGTTTTACCTGTTCAAAATAGTTTTTATAGCAATCGTCGACCCATGCAAGTTCCCCATTATTTATAGTATAATTCCTTTAGTTAAATGTTATATGGTCTGATTCAAAACTTAAAAATATAAGATGGTGTCTATTTACATTTTTTATTGATAATTTTACATTTTAATTTGTTTTATTTCATTTGTCAATGTTTACTTTTTTGTCACAAACATTCGTTATTATTTTCAATAAAGTAAGCTTTCACCTTTTTCCAATTCTCATCTGAGTATATTATTCACGGCATGATTCCTATTCTCTATAGTAAAAAATTATAGACTGATTCAAAATTTACATTCATGAGATGGCGTTCATTTGCAAATATTGCGTATAAAATTGTTTTAAAAATTGCTTTGTTCATTTGTCAATGTTCATTTTGTATGACGAACATTCAACGTTGTTTGCAATAAAGTACGCTTTCCCCTTTTCCTAAGTTCCTATCCGAGTTAATTATTCATGGCATGCTTCCTTTTGTTTATGGTTATATGTTGGTATATTGGGTGATTCAGGATTAATACATGAGATCATGTTAATTTACATTATTTGTATTGTGAATTTTTTTTTTCGATGTTCACTTTTTTGTCACTAACATTCAATGTTAAATGGCATGAATTACGCTTTCGCTGTTTTCCAATAACATCTGAATATATTTTTTGTGGTATAATTCCTGCTGTTTACTTTTTATGATACTGTCTGATCCAAAATATACAAACCATAGATCGTGTTACAATAGGTGACAATAGATTTTAAAATAGGTATGGATAAGTTTTGTTTTAAAAATTGGTTTGTTAATTTGTCAATGTTCATTTTGTATGACAAACATTCAATGATTGTTTGCAATAAAATACTCTCTCCCCTTTTCCTAAGCTCATATTTAAGTACATTTTTTGTGGTATGATTACTATTGTTTATTTTTACGTGATATTGCGTTTCTAAATTTAAATACATGAGATCGTGTTAATTAACTAATTTTGTATAGTAATTAATTAATTACTTTTATTTGTCGATATTCACTTTTTTCACAAAAATTTAATGTTATTTGCAATACAATAAGCTTTTGCCCTTTTCCTCGCTTTTCTGAGTATATTATTTATGTACAAGCACGTTACAGGTTCAGATTTTGATGTTAAACCTCGATGAAAATGTAATCTGCCCCATTTTTTTCTCCATATGCGATATAATTTTTAATTTACTGTATTTTTAAGTTTACTTTTTGGTCTTATCCTTTTTTTTTGTAGTCGAAGCTTCAAATACCTGCTTTCCAATTTTTCATTTGAATTTATTGACAAATAATCGTTTTGAGATGCATTTTTTGCTTTTTCAACATTGCTTGAAGTAACAGAATGTGAACTCACCGTCTTGAGGTTCTTTTTATATGTTTTGTGAAAAGTGATTTTGCGTTTTTCGAATAATATAGTTTATAAGTACAACTTAGCTATTATTTGTCATTCAACGTTCATAAAACTAATACACTCAAAAATTTCTTCAAGAACTTTGACTTCTTAGTTTGAAATTAATTTTTACACAAAGTTTCTAATTCTTGGCATCATTTCGCTCGTCTTGGGATGCTATCCTCAATATTTTTAAGCTTCTCATTCCCTGATTGAACTTTCGTTCGATATATTGGCTTCATCGTGACATCTTCGACACGTCATTTTCTACTCGACGCAATGAGGAACGGGCTCTGTTTTTGTAACCATTTCACTGTGAAGTTCATTAGCTGTATTGTTCTTGGCGAAAATTATGCGCAAAAATTAAGCTGTGTTGCAAAGATATTACTCTTTAGAAATTGTGCGTTCTCGGCAGCTTGTGAAAAACACGACGTGGTCGTCGCATGACGTCACGGCACGGTATCACTATATGAGCGATGTTCATCTGTTTGTGCGCAGAGGTAAGTTGAATAATGAATACTCGGCGAAGACGTGTTTATCTCATTTGTACAATGGAATAAACTAAATTATTTCAATTCCTTACAGTAGTAGCGTTCATTGTAGCGATAAAAACGTCCATATAAGTAAGATCTTAAAGAAACACTCTACAGAAGCACTGCTCATATAAAGCAACCGCTATTTTTCTGTAAGAAGACAGCCACCATATTAGGGAGTCGACCAAAGATAAATTTCCACTTTGTGCTGTTTTAACTCCTCTTTGAGTCATTTTTTCGATAGAGGAACGGCTAAAAATCTCAAAACAATATATTCGCTACGTTTTGTTTTAAAATAAACCTGATCCCGCAGCGATTGACGTCAGAAGGCGTTTCAGGTCACGTGACTTACGTCAATTTTCTGTAAATTTTTAATAGCATTAATTTTTGTGGATGATATAGAAAAATTTGGCTTCCATATTTAAATTTGAGGGAAAAATTCTTATTACGTACATCAACAATACACGAGAATCATGTTTCATTTATATTCCGGATCACCACACAAATGGTTTCAATTCAACTGTCAACTAATAAAACGGAAATGTAGAACTCGTCGTTCTCTGCAATGTCATCCCTTTTCGCTAGGATCCGTTGATAAGACATGAGTTTGCAGCTGTAAAACAGTGACTTTGACTCGCATACATCTACGCGATACCCTGTAAGCCACCGCGAGGGTGTGTGGCAGGGGATGAATATCATCTCCTGCATTGCGGGGAGCTCATAGAAGCGTAGAAACACGATGGCATATACCATTTCATTTGTCACAATAATTTGATTCTCCCAGGAGTAATGGGTTTTTGAGATATTGCCATGTGTCGTGACAAACAAGTTAATGCCGTTGCTCCGGACGACGTATCAAAGTGGTATTTACGTTCAACGACGTATTTACGTCAAAAACAAATAACCGACACCGCCGCGCTAACCTTTTAGGAATGCGAGGGCTGGTGACAGGCATATTTTTCCATGTAGTTAAATATTCGTTTGCGAGCCTTCAGCGGAATAACTGTTGTAGTCCAGTGAATCAATCCAACGTATTCGATCCGAAATCCTTTATCTAAGCTTGAAGGGCCATGTCTATGTTATTTTTCTCTCAAGGTGAGCAGAGGGACAAAAGCCATCCAAAATAATTTGTCTCTTGGGATTAATCTCGGCATATTGTCATATGTGCATTTAAATTAAAGATTACATGCATATCCAGACTTAAAGTTCAAAGTCTTGCATGCCTGTGAAGTATTTAAGAGGCAGTTATGAAATTATCGTGTTATATTCAATAATCCACAAAAAAGTTCAGAGGGAAATACATTTGAAATGCATGCAATTATTTTGTCCAATAGCCCTTCGCCATCACGTAAACAAACACAGCGGTAGTATATGGACAGAGGGCGCTAGCTATGGTGTCCAATGCTTCAACCTGTAACGTGGGCGTGGCCTATCCGCCATGTGATAGCACATCCCATCCCAGTTGCTCCATTAAACGCGTACCAAACATAATATTAGCATAATGGTATAATAAATATAATCTCAGTATTTCACTTCCATCTTAAAGATACCAACTCAGCGATGCTCATGATCTTTCAAGTTATATAGGCGAGGGAATCATCGAAATTCAATGCCTTCTCAATAAAAACCTCGCGCTATACAATCACTTAGGCGTGATAACATCAGGAGTATGGATAACTCTTTCTTCTCTTTTGTTGCGCGTAAGACTGCAGAAGTGATTTCCAAAGTTTAAAAAGAGACAGAGTTTTTTATTTGATCGCATAGGCAGCGCCATGAACTCTCGTTTCCTCACACAGCTCCATTCATTCAGCAACAGAGGTACTCAGAACCTTCGTGGCAATTACTTAAGATTCATTTTTGGTATTCTCCAAGGTATAAGGGCAGATATATTATGGTGAAATCTAGAGATTCAGGTGAAGGGCTGCAAAAGCTATCCGGGTGCAGACATCGACAGCGACCATAATTTAGTGATGATAAATGCCATCTAAAATTCAAGAAATTGAATAAAGCAGTGAAGAACATATGGCAAGTAAAAAAACTTAAGAAGGCTCAACATCAGCTGGCATTTCAGGGAACAAGCAGTGGGAAACAACAAAAGAGAGGAACTGACTGACAAATCAGTGGAAGAACGTTGGGAAAACATGAAAAGGGGAATATAGGAAGCCGCAAAAGAAGTTCTTGAAAAAAAGAAAGTTGTCAAGATGGATCACGGAAGAGGTCTTCGTGCTGATTGAAGAAAGTACAGGCACTTCCAAAAAAAAGTTAACACTTCAGAGCCGAAAATTTTCAGTCCCGAGTTGACGGTGATTTGACAACGTAGCGTCACGGCTTCCCTCTGGCGGAGCCTCGAGAAGCTCTGACCGAAAACAAACCCCTTTCCCTCCTCCCCCCTCCTTTACCCTTTCACCAGATGGCACAGAGGGATTACTGGACGGTCGGTCTTCTCATATCCTAAAGAAGGGGGCTATGGTGGGCACTCTATTTTTCCGACTCGCGCTGAACGACATTTGAAGTCCTGAACATATCTCTACGCTCGCCACCGTCGCATAGTGGACGGAAATCGGAAAAAGCTGGACAAAATTCAAAAATTGCTTTCTTTGATATGTAACTTGAAACTTCACATAAATACTCAAAAAAGACTGCTAATTAAGGAATAATACATCATTTGACATGCTTTTCATCTATTAGTCAGATACAGGAGCTCGACCAAATATTTCCAAATAAACACCAGAACTATTTTTTCTCCGAATGTCTTCCAAGTTGATCGTGACGTTATGTGAGGGATTTGGTTGAATAAAGAATAGCATGATCTTGAAACACAAGACTTTGCCTTTAAATTACCAAAGCTTCAAATATTTTTGAAGCATTTTAGCGCAATTCCGTTAAAAATGTCAGACGCTGTTCTCAGATAAAATGTTTACATAATATAGAGAATATCTAGCGTTTTTGGGAGTGACCTGTCAAGTGACTTATATCAGAGCACTCGTTGAAGACTCATAAACACGAAATTGAAGAGAAAATAAAAATAAATCTATGACACCGAAAAATACATATGATTTTCCGATCGCGCGTCCGGGGCATGGCTCCGCGCGGCTTGGGCTGGAAGTGCCGTGACTCGCTTACTTTACTCAAGTGACATGGACCCAAGGCTTCCATTTCGTCGTTTTTCAGCGGCACTCATTGTCACTGAACTTCACTGATCTATGCTGATGAAATCGTGAGAATATTGAATCGTGCGACGGGATAAGATTACGCGGAATCACTTTATTTTTCCTCGCGTGCGCTCCGGGAACTTACTTCTTATTCACGCCCCTGAAAAGAGTGTAGCCTTTCTAGGGCCCATGTAACATTCCAGAAATACACTGGTTTTTCTTTTGAATTCCTTTTGCCCACTTCTTTTTATTCACGCGGTAAGAGATGCACCGACGATTTCAGAGCCTTTGGTCTTCGTTTTCCCTGCCACCTTTTCCCCTTTCCTCAAAGGAGATCTGAATGCCAAATGGGGGGCGGCATGTTCCCTCTGACCACTCTGTTCAGTCCCTGTACTGAGACAATGGGGATGGGGAGGACCGGTCTCCGCGAGGAATAATTTTCCACTGCCCAAAAACCTTACTCCATACGTTTTATTGCACCCACGACCCCTTCCACGCGCTGTACCTCGGGTCAACATCCTGAGTGTGTACCCTTGCAGCCCAGTGCACAGGCATAAGGGGTGTTCCGGAAGCCGGTAAAATATCGCAGACGACTGCCCATCCACTCTTCCACCTGAGTGCTTTTAAGTTTGTTTCTACTCACATTACCGGGCGAATATTTCAAAACATTTAAATGCCCACGAGTGAACACGTTTATCAACATGGTTTCATGATTTAGGTTTGATAGTCTCTTATTAATTTCATATGTGGTGTGAAGGAAATAACAATTCATTCGCAAAAATTAATTAATTCCGTCCATTAAAGAAATATATCCAAAGCTTTTGGCGGTATTGTTTAGCATGCAATATGGTCGTTTCTGAGAAGGAATTCCCAGCTAGCCGTGCTTCCTCGCCGCCCCTCCCCTTTGGTAGGAGGAGAATAGTGGGTGGCGATCCTTCGACAGGGTTAGGAGGACACGCAGCTCAACGCCACGGTCGGGAATAAGGGTAAGGCGAGAGTCGGGGGTATTTTGCGACCACCTGCAGGTGTCCTATAAACAATGAGTATTCGGGAATATTCGTATGTTGTCACAGTCCTCATCCTTTGAAGAACGGAAAAAGGCATTGAATAACCAATTATAACGTAACATTAGTTACAGTTTGACCAACGGAAATGTCTTCACATGCTTACGGAGCTCTTGCAATCAGTTAAATCTCATACGAATAATTATTTAGTTGTGGTCGCATGCGCGCGCAATTAGCTGTATTAGGACCTGTAACCTTTAGTGATCATAAAACAGCAAATGCGAAATTTATTGTAGGCGTTGAAAGACATTATAAACCAAGGAAGAGGGTATACTTATTTGGCAAGGCTAATTACGACGGTATGAAAGAGGAATTAAGGGAATCGTTTAATATATTTAGCGAACAAAGCAAAGGATTAGATACAGAGGATTCGTGGAGAGAATTTCTCGAGGACACCCGTAAAGCAGTTAATGAATACATACCAAGTAAATTCATAAGTGATAATACAGAGCCAAGGTGGTATAATGCGGAGGTTAAGAAATCACTAACATGACAAAGGGTATGCCACGCTAGGATGAAAAATTCAGGACGGGGTCTATCGCTAGAGGAAAAAAATGAGTTAGTTCAAAACTATAAAAAATCGAGAGCATTAGCAAGGAAATCATGTCGGCAAACGTTGTAACATTTCAAGAGCAAGTTGTTAGGAGAATATTTAGATAGCAATCCTAAAGCGTTTTGGTCATATGTGAGAGAGCTTCGGGCAAATAGGTCCACAGTGCATACACTTAAAAACGATAAAGGAATTAGAGTCACCGGCAGTGTAGAAAAAGCCAATACTTTAAACACCTTCTTCCAAAGCGTTAGATTAGATATTAGTATTATACAAACAATAATCTCATTGGCATTATTATTATTATTATTCAAATAAGGACTCCTAAACTATAAATGCTAAGGTTAACTCGTGGAAATGCCACCACAATTGGGAACGCTATTTACTTCTTCCTGAAAATCGAGCATTTTACTGCGCCAATACGGCGAAAACGTTAAAATGTTCTAATCAGCCTGCTCCAAGTCTTAAAATTTGGGATCGCACATTTTCAAAGCTTCTGACCACATCGATGTGAGAATTAAATATACCTATGAACTCGCTCTGAAATGGCACGAACGTGAAACAACACCAATTAACCAAGGAATTAATTATTTAAGGGACACATACATATTGGAGGGTGATAACAACCAATGATGATATGTGATTTCCTCTTCAAAGTAAAACGTCGATTTTTAATGTTATGCAAATGCGTGACGACAGTTTTTCTGTGACGATGGTGGCGAGCATAGAGATATGTTCGGGACTTCAGACGTCGTGCAGGTCGAGTCGAAGAAAACGACAATCTCGGGACACAGAACCGACCCACATTAGTCGGAAATCGAAAAATGCTGGACCAAAACCTAAAATAACTTCTTTTGAGATATATACTTAGATATATACTTTTTGAGATATATACGGACACTGTTCTCAGCCAAAACTTTTACATAAAGTAGAGAATATCTAACGTTTTAGGGAGACACCTTTCTTAGAAAAGTTTGTTACTTAAGGAATAATGCATCACTTGTCATGATTCTCATCCGTTAGTGCGACACAAGGGCTCAACATCACGAAATTTTTAAAAAATCCTGTAATAACATTTAACCGAATATCTTACAAGTTGATGATGACGTTGTGGAAGGAGTTTGATCAAATAAAAATAGCATAATGTATTAACACTATACTTTGCTTTTAATTGCCTGAGCTGCAAATATTTTTGAATCGTTTATTTGCTATTCCATTACTTATAATGACGGACACTGTCCGCAGACAAAACTTTGCATAAAGTAGAGAATATCTAACGTTTTAGGAGACACTTGTCAAGTCACTTCTATCTGAGAATTCGCTGAAAACTCATATAAACGAAAGTGAAGAGAAATTAAAAGTAAGTTTGCGACACCGAAAAATACATATGATTTTCCGACCGCGCGTTTGGGGTTTGGCTCCACGCGTCGGGGGATGGAATTGACGTGACTCGCTTACATTTCTGAAGTCACATGGACCCTAAGGCTTCCAATTCGATGTTTTTGAGCTGTACCCATTGTCAGTAACCTCCATCACTCTCATTTGATGAAATCGCGAGCATATTGAGCCGTGCGACGGGATAAGATTACGCGGAATCGAGTTATTTTTCTTTGCGTACGCTCCGGGAACATACTTCTTATTCACGCCCTTCAGCCCTTGAAAAGAGTGGAGTCTTTCTACGGCCCATGTGAACTAGATATACTCTAGTTTTTTCTAAGTAATGGAATAGCAAGTAAATGATTAAAAAAATATTTGTAGCTCAGGCAAATTTAAAGTCATAGCATTGTTTTAATAGGCAAATGATGCAGGTGTTTATTTGGAAATTTGGCTATGTTTGAGCCCCTATATCTGGACAACAGATAAGAATCATGTCAAATGATGCATTATTCATTAATTAGCAATCTTTACTGAGTATTTATGTGAAGTTTAAAGTCTATATATCAAAGAAAGCTATTTTGGAAATTGGTCCAGTTCTTTTCGCGACGTGGCGAGCGTAGAGATGTGTTCAGGACTTCAGTGTCGCAGCGCGAGTCGGAAGAAACAACCATGGAGTGCCCACAATAGCCCCCTTCTTTAGGGCATAACAATACCGACCGTGCAGTAATCCCTTCTGCTAAACAGGGTAAGGCGAGGACGGGGGGGGGGGGTTTGTTTTCGGTTAGAACTTCGTGATGCTCCGCCAGAGGGAAGCCGTGACGCAGCGTTGTCAAATCACCGTCAACTCGAGACTTAGAAAAATTTCGGATCTGAAGTGTTAACTTTTTTTTGGAAGTGCCTGTACAAGAATGCGAAAGCTTGGGAAGGGCAGCTTTGCTACGAAAGATTAAGGAACGAAGTAAGTCGCAAAGCCAGGAAAAATAGAGAAATGTGGATGAAGAATCTATGCAAAGATGTACAAAACAACCTTGCACTTGGGAAGGTGGAAGCTGCCTATAGGATAGTGAGGAACCACTTCAAGGAACGGAGCGCAAGATGCAATGCCATAAGGGACAAGAATGGAGAAGGTTTGATTGAAAACGAAAACAAAGTGAAGAGATGGGAAGAATATCTCGAAGAGTTATGCAATGGAAATAATCTCAGCACGAAAGAGATCGAAGAGGAAATCGAAGTCGAAAAGAATGATTTGGGAGGATCAATATAAAGATCGGAATTTGACGCAGCAACAAGGTACCTTCGGATGGATAAAGCTTCTGGAATTGACGATATTCTCGCAGAAATAATTAAAAATGCAGGAGAAATGCGAAAATATTATAACTATAAGCCTGACGACACATGCATCGAAAATATTGAGAAGGTTTCATCTACAGAAGAATAGAACGAAAAGCAGAGGAGTTCCAGGATGAAGATCAATTCGGATTCAGGAAAAGTGAGGGTACAACAGAAGCAATATTGGCCCTTAGGCTACTCATAGAGAAGAGAATGGAGAAGAACAAACCGACGTTCATTTCATTTGTGGATTTAGAGAAGGCTTTTCACATATTCGGGGGTATTCAATGCCTTGCAACATCAGAGATATTGGATTTTCCTACAATGATTGAATAATTATCCACACTTTGTGTAAAAACCAAGTAGCTGTAATTAAATGTGGACCCAGCTGAGAAGAAGCAAGAACAAGGAAAGGAGTGAGACAAGACTGTGCTCTGTCTGCCATAATTTTTAATGGAGTGGAATCTTCTGGAGTGAATATTCACGGAGAAAAAATAAGCATGCTGCGATTCGCTGATGACAAAGCACTCGTAGCAGAGACAGAGAGGGATCTGAATAAGATTATAACAACCATGGAAAGGACAATGGACAGATATCATCTGAAGATCAATAAGAAGAAGACTAAGATATTGGTGTGCAGCAAGAGAGAAGAGGCCAAAACCAACGTTAAACTAGGAAAACAAAAACTGGAAGAGGAGAAAGAGTTCTGTTACCTGGGAAGCAGAGTAAACAACGATGGACGAAGCAAGAAGGAAATAGTGAGTAGAATAGCCCAGGCAAAGAAGGCATTCTATCATAAGAAGATCTACTTACAGCTGGAAATACAAATGTAGAATTAAGGAAACAATTCATAAAAACATAGATCTGGAGCATGTTTCTTTGCGGAAGTGAGGCATGGTCAATGAAAGCAGTGGAGAAGGGTGGAAGCATTCGAAATGTGGTGCTGCAGAAGAATGATGAAGATTAAATGGATCGACCGAGTGACAAACAAAGAAATCCTAAGAAGAGTGGGAGAACAGAAAAGTCTGCGGAAAACTCCAAAAAGAAGACGGAACAACTTAATGGGCCTTATCTTGAGGTACGATGGCCTGATGAAGACAATCGTCGAGGGAAAAGTGAACGGGAAGAATGGAAAAGGAAGGCCTCGTGTGAGATACATGGAACAGGTTGTGAATGATGTAAAAGAGAGGAGTTACGTCTACAGAAGAAGCTGGCCCATAGAAGAATCGAGTGGAGGACTCCGTTAAACCAATCCTAGGATTGTTGACCAATGAGGATGATGCTAAGGCCCTTGTTCCTCAGCTTGTTCCCTGGATGTGTACCTGACCAATGTCGACAGTAGTCAGCTGTGAATTCTCTGGCAATATCAGTATAATCATTGTACATGAGCCTATCCTATTTCATGTACTTCCTTATAGCCATTAAATTAATTATTATATTGCAGAGAATTATTATAATCAGGTGATGGTGACGTCGAAACCTGGGTCGTTTTATAATAGATTCATGTGGAACCACAAAGATAAGTTTTTCTTTTCATTATGAATAAGTTCCATGTGGTTACGTCTGAAATCACCTGTTATATTAATACAAATTCATAATCCTATGAAAAATATTTGTTAAATCGAGTGGAAACGATAGCTCAACGAATCTAAAATACAATTCAAGGCTTAATTACCTCAAATTTCCGAGAGAAGGCAATTATTTTTTCTTGATAGTCGCCAATTTGTTCACAACTCCATTGTTGTCGGCAACGGCAAGCCAGGGGAGAACGGGGAGGACCAATATGGCGGACGTTCCGATCTCCTGGCTTCAACTTCGCGACGTCATGCCCCCTCCATATATCTCAATGCTCTGGCCCTGTTCTAGGTGGCGTTGGTTACGGACTGTTATGCCTACGGAAGGGGTAAATTTGCAAGGAGCTTGACGATTACAACCAAAGCAACTTTACTACTATTGCATTTTCAATGAATATACAAACATTAATAGTATAGTTATTAAAATTTAGAAGGTGAATGGGCTCAATATGAGTGAAGAGCTTAGAGGCTTCTTGAGGTGTTGCAAAGAGACCCGATCAGTTCTGAAGTCTCCCTCGACGAAGAACTTCGTCCGTGATATCCGTGCACCTCGTGAGTGCCAAGTGCATGACTGTCCTGCCCCCGTCATAAACATCGTCTTTATTCTCAAACAAAATATTGAAACATTCATTTGTTCAACTCATATACCAAACTTAACATATAGAACTTAAATCCCAAAACTTAAAAACGCTGGAATGATTTTTTTTCATAATAGGCACATTTCAATTGAAAAATGTAAAAATACATTTTGATGCTTATAAATATCTTTTAGTGATAAGACAAATTTCATACATTTTCACATGTTTTGCTTCACTTTAATTATAGAGCTGTGAAAATGAAATTCCACGGGGCCAAATGAAGGAGTTTTTTCCCGGATAGATAAACCGAAATGCTTAATCAATCCAAAGGAGTACGTCATTCATTGCTATGACGTGAGGTGTGGAGTCTGCCGATTGAGGACGCGGAGAAATGAACGCGGAAAGGCGTAAGCTGCTTTGTGCTGGACTGGAGGAAGTTGTCGCACTTCCATGTTAATCCCAGTCACCGTTCCGAGTCACATGACTTGCTTTGATATGTAATCAAACGTTTTAAACAGCAATTAGTTCATTGGTTTAATTCAATTAATTGTGCTCTAAGTTTTCTCCCTCCATTGAATTTCAACGGGAACCTTCCACCATTCTATACATGCAAAAAATGAAATGTCCTGACTTAATGATTCATTCCCTCCATCAATGCACAACCAAAACTGCGGGCAATAAAAAAGTGAAACATTGACTTAAAGAACCCTATTATGGCGTAGGGCAGCACCAAGAGAGAATTTTGCGCAAATCAACTGACTGGGTTGTTTTTATCCCTTTATTGTTAAGCCTGAATCACACGATCACTTTTTACGCCCCTTTTCAGATTTTGCTCAAGTGATAGCTTAAAAATGATCGTCTGACTTGATCACTTCACGGATAGCGGCAGTGATTTAGGATCGCTATCCCTTTTTTCGTCGTTTGAGCACATCCTTTTTTCCGTCCCTCTGGGCCTGTCATTTAGCCAATCAGAGCGCACGCTCTGAAAGAAACGTTTAAAAGCAGTCGACGACGATGTAAATAATCCATAGTTACGAAGTTGTTTACCGTATCTCGCGAACAGAAATGATACGAGAGTGGACGGTAAAAATGATCGCGTGAGCGGCGAAATGATAGCTTGAGCTGTATCATTTTTGCAGTCCCTGAAAGCTATAGCTTATTTGATCCCTGCAAAGGGACGAGAAAGATGATCTTGTGATTCGGGTTTTAGCTTTAACTCTCATGGGAAAATCATTGAATTCGGTACAGATTTTTCTTTATTTTCTTTTTAATAATTAGTTGCTGAGGAAATTTGGATTGATAAGCTTCACCTTCATCCCTTTTCGCATGGCAGAGTTCAAAAACGACCAGCATCAAGTGTGCATTGGAATTACTCTAGAAGTTTTGATAATCACTAGAAATGAACTACCACTTGGTGATAACTTACGGTATTGGTATTTATTTTGCGTACATCTGCATTAGCTGTGCCAGTGGTGAATTTTATGTACTGATACACAATTGGGACTGTGTGCACAGATATGGATATTAAAGCACATAAATTGTTCGTCACACTGGATTGGAGACCTTTTTGTTTGCAACTTCTACGTAACGGTTAATGTAATAACTGTTCCCCCAGCCATATGAGTTGCTTGATATCTCGTATGCGAGAGCAAGTAGTTTGGGTTGGTTTCCTTTAATTCATTGTGCTCAAAAAATATTTTCACCCCCACCCGTTGAATGTCAATGGATGACCCCTTCCGCTTGTCTTACATGAAGCTGCTCAACTCACACTCATTCACACAAATTCCTGGGCATTTATAATCAAGCATGAGTGTTGAAATTTCCAGGGATTGTGAGTACAGAGCCGGGAGTCAGGAAAAGTACCGGGATTTGGTCCTGAATACACAGGAGGATTCCATGTTTCAATTGGCATTACGGCGGCGGAAACAAAAAATGTTCGCGTACAACTATTTTATTTCGTTCATTTAAATATGAAATAATAATTAAGATACCAGTTCTATTTATGGACCAAGAGGAAGTCAAAGCTTCGTATATGTTAATTATTCCAATTGATATTCTATTATTGATCGATAACACTGTTCCGCAAAAAAAGTTCAAAAAATGCTCGGCTACAATTTTGGGAGTTTCTGGCTAATTTTGGGTCGCTGAATCCGAAAATGACCTCCGTTTTTTTCTATCACCCTCCATTTTTACGAGCAACCCCTAAATTGGGGAAACCAACCTCGTATCTAAACTTATCGCTTTTCAAGGGACTTTTACTGATGTTATCTGCTTCTGATTCAAAAAACTGACGTTTTGAGGCTGTCAGGGTCATGAAAGAGATAAACTTGACTGGAGTTGAAAATATTTAGGGGTTGAAAATCGAAAAAAAAAAAACCTTAAAAAACCATTGAAATAACCATTTTTCTTCGCTTTTTATTGCATATAATATGGTAGCTAATAGAAACGTTTTTAAGGGATGAATACACTGTTCACCCCCCCCGCCATTTTGTAAAGGATTAATATTACATAAAATATGAGAGGGGAAGGGGGAGGAGGTGGTATAAAGAGCTGCCACAAAAATCTGATCCAGATACAAAAATTAAATTTGTTTATAGATTACGTACTTGTGAAGTAAGAAAACAATTCAGTGATTTTTTCCAAGTAAAAATCCTTAAAGCAATGTAAAAAAAATAGTGAAGCTGTATAATTTTACCTAATGGGTTGTTCGTTTCCTTTTGTACTGCTCCTCTGGAACTTCTCTGGTGATGCGCGCCCAACACACTCGGTGTCCATTTGCCAGCGTACCTTTTTTCCATGTTCGCGATTTCTTGATGCAAGCGTTCGCCCTGCTCGTCTGACACTTTGCCACAGTTTGCTGGAGAGTAGTCTAATTGAGAGTGCAAGAAGTGGACCTTCAGTGACATATTACATCCAAGTGACTCATATGAAGACAGAGGTTCTTGAACTTGTTTTCGATAGTCGGCTGATCTGTTGTTACCCAAAAAATTGTGACGGACGTTGGAGAATGCCAGCCATGCTCTTTTTTCTTTTTACCTAAACTTTGAACAAAGGTTTCGTCGTTTAAGAGTTTTTTGATTTGAGGTCCCACGAATACACCTTCTTTCAATTTCGCGTCACTGATCATCGGAAATTTCGTTTTCAAGTATTCAAATCCTTTCCCTTCTTTATTCATAGCTTTCACAAATTGCTTAAAGAGGCCTCATTTTAGATGGAGGGGAGGAATAAGGATTTTACTTGGATCCACTAAAGCCTTGTTAGAGATATTTTTTTCCCCGATCACATGACTTTGACGCAAGGGCCAGTCTTTTTGCTTGTAATGTTTCGCGTATGCTCTGCTGTCCCATTCGCAAATAAGACAGAGATGTTTTGTATAGCCTCCTTGTAATCCTGCAATAATAGCTACAACTTTCAAATTTGCACAAATATACCATTGGTGCCTTACGCAATTGATTTTTTCCAGAGCTCTTTCCAAATTTTCGTATGTTTCCTTTAAAACAGTGGCATATCCAACAGGAACCGAAGGTAAATCGTGGCCGTTGTTCAGTAAAACAACCTTTAAACTTGTCTTCGACGAGTCGATGAATAGCCTCCATTGGTCTGGATCATACGTAATTGCTAATTCTCTCATCAGTCCTTCAATGTCAGTGCAGTAAATCAGATCATCATTTTCATCATCCGTTGAAAAGAATGGAGTGAGGGTTGCCTGTCTGCCTCCGTAATAAGAAACATTCACACCATCGGTCAAAAGATTCCACTGCTGTAAACGCGAGCCAAGAAGTTGTGCTTTACACTTTGGTAAATCTAAATCTCGTATTAGATCACTTAGCTCCTCTTGTGTTATTGGATGAGGTGCCCTTTTTTGACTAGTCTGGGGTTCTTCCACGTCAGGGCTGTAATCTTCATCTCGGCGGCTAAGACCTGCTTCCACTTCCGGTGTAGCTTCGTTCATTAAGACATCAGAATCATCGAGGGCGTAGGTAGCTGGAGTTTTAGGGATAGGAAGAGCATCACTATGCTTCACCGGGCGAATTGCTGACGGTACATTCGGATAAATCATTTGAGCTTTGAGTGTCGGTTTGGCAAAAATAGGAATCCGTTAAATGGCAAGTGGGTTCACGCCAAACCATTGGCACTCCGAAATTTAGGGAACGATTTCCCCCGTTTAACCATTCACAAAGACTTCTATGACAACCACTGCAACAGAATTTAGGGGTCCACGATTTGTCTTGGTCACCAATTTTACACCCGAAATAAAGTTCATAAGATTTCCGCACAATTGCAGTCACCGCCGCTTTCCTTTGGTCTTTAAACGTTAAATCCCCACTGATGTAACAGAATGAATTGGGATGTTTGCAAGATCGCGGCATGATCGCGAGAAAACACTTCATAGCTCGCAAAATAACACGCTAAATCGAACACACCACTAGAAAAATAAAGAAAGAACTTGGAAGATTATAACCCGACACGCACGAAAGAGAGTGACGTACTGAATAGACCACTGGTTTATTTCATAGATGCACATCAGCAAGTGCGACTGCCAAGACACACGAAGACACGTTACAACGTGTCCAAGCGTGTCAAAACATGTGGTGAGTAACATTTACAATGTATTTCCCAATGTATTTACAATGTATTTCCCAACGTTTCCCAATATATTAATTGGAATGGTCTCAGCTCTTAATTTAAAAGTAAGGAGGACAACGAAGTCAAATGATGAGCCCCCAAACGCTGTTACAATAATATTTTGACAAATCTGATTTGTGTCCAGATTTTTGTGGCAGCTCTTTATACCACCTCCTCCCCCTTCCCCTCGCATATTTTATGTAATATTAATCCTTTACAAAATGGCGGGGGGGGGTGAACAGTGTATTCATCCCTTAAAAACTTTTCAATTAGCTACCATATCATATGCAATAAAAAGCGAATAAAAATGGTTATTTCAATGGTTTTTTAAGGTGTTTTTTTTCGATTTTCACCCCCTAAATATTTTCAACCCCTGTCAAGTTTGTCTCTTTCATGACCCTGACAGCCTCAAAACGTCAGTTTTTGAATCAGAAGCAGATAACATTAGTAAAAGTCCCTTGAAAAGCGATAAGTTTAGATACGAGGTTGGTTTCCCCAATTTAGGGGTTACTCGTAAAAAAACGGAGGTCATTTTCGGATTCAGCGACCCAAAACTAGCCAGGAACTCCCTAAATTGTAGCCGAGAATTTTTTTAATTTTTTTTTTTTGCAGAACAGTGTAATCGGTCGACTAGAACATTCTGTGAGTCTTTTTAGTATTTTATATTCCTTGTGTCAGATCTGAAGACACCAGAGCACCATATGATCGGCGCACCAGCCGTACGCCGCGCTACGGCGGGCAACACGAAAATATATTTTTCCTTCTTAAATGAGATATCACCGCTACCAAACTTTTTTAATTTGTTGAGGAGAGTTTTATGTACAATGTATAAAAAAATAAGAGAAATGTAAGGCAAGGGTACATCGTCGAAATCGATTTGAAAATTAAAAATTGTTATAAACTTTAAAAATATGTTTATATTTCATTATAATTCCCTTATTACATATTCCCAATTCAAGATCTATAAATCAAGCCCTTTGCACAGCTATATACAGCTTCAATAGTCACAGAGATATACCGTCAATTGCGAACTTCCTTTTGTAAAATTCGAATTTCGCTACGTTGCAAATTTCTACAAACGGTTGCATTTAATGAAAACGGCTTCGGGGCTCTCATCTTTCAATCAATTGATGCCGTTCTGCCAAACGTGCTCAAAATCGGATACCCTGGGAGTCATTTTCGCCGGTCGAATTGACGTGGGCCATGACCCACTCTTGCGTTTCCCTCGCATCTCTATAAGGAGGTTGGATCGCGACTGCTTGAGTCAAGTTGACCGAGGAATCTCATTAATTTAAGTACGAGCCTGCTAAGTGATCCTTACTTCACAAAGAAAATTACCTAAGCTATTCAAAGTCATAAGTATCACAAGAAATACGATGTAAAGTCGAAGGATTTCTTTTTTATGATAATTTTAATCACCTCGACGATGGAGTCAATTCAGCATTTACGTTACAGAAATAAATTCATGTACTCAATGAATTTACTAATTTATAGTTTCAGAATATTACTGTCAAATATTATGTTATAATATTTTTCTGAAATATGCTTTAATATCTCATTAGTAATTACATTATTCATACGCCATACATTTTGGCTAGAGCGACCGCAGCGCCACTTGAAGACAACTAACGCATTTCGTCTGCTATAAGCGCAGAAAATGGTGGATTTAGCGAAAAATACGGTGGGTTGATGCCTTTTTTCATGCCATTTTATTCCTTGTGAAAATACACATAAAATATCAGTTTCTTTGCAAAAATGACATGACACTATGGTATTTTTAAACGTTATATTCCCATGTGATGGCCATTCTCGCCGTTAATCGTATGTAATTTCAAATGCAATTTGTGCAAAATGGAGTATGGGTTGGTGTATTTATCTTTACTTTATTAGACAGAGGAACTTTAATTCTATAAGTGCTGAAAATACAAAGAAAATGACATGACTTTCACTGTTCGGATCAACCTCCTCAATCCGACGGGTGGTGCCTCTTTGGTTTCGAAGGATCGCCGGTGAAGCACTGCACCACACGGCCACGGGCGTGCTGCTGCACTGGTGTCGTCGTTTGATTGGCTGCCGGAGGAAGTGAGCGTGCTTGCGCGAGTGGAGCGCCGCCGGCGGCCAACCGAGCGTCACTCACTCGCTCAGGAGGAGTAACCATGGACCGGTGGGTGGGACGCGTTGGCGTGGTCACGGGAGCCAGCGCGGGCATTGGTGCGAGCATCGCGGAGGAGCTGGTGCGCGCCGGCATGACCGTGGTCGCCTTGGCGCGCAGGGAGCACAGGCTAAAGGTCAGTCGCCGAGCTACACACTCAAGCACCACGGGTCGAGAGAGCGATTCTTTGGAGGAGGCGTGTTCCGCCCACGGAGCGCGAGTGGTTCCCGGCGGCACATCTCCCAAGGGCACGACTTTCACGCTGATCAAGGGCATCGGGTGTTCCATTCAGGAGTGCCACCGGTCCCTTTCGGTTCATTGGCAGTGACGTGAGGTTAACTCTGCTAATTCGTCTCCCGAGACTTAAATGACGTGGGTCTCCCAACCGATCTTAATTGCATCAGTGCCCGGTGTCAACACTGAGTGCTATAACTAAAAACCAACTGCAAGAAAATACAGTCGAAATGTCTGGGCATCGCTGGAACTTCTTATCCATCTTCGGGGGAATCTAAATATATACCACTCAGCTTTGAAAGAGGCTGGGATTGAATTGTGGGAATTGTTCGAAAGATGTTTCTTCACACTGATAAGGTTTTGCAGCGGAGTATGAATTTACTTGGCACTTTGCCTGATTTAGGAATTGGACAAGACTTGCAGCGCCTTTTCCAACAGACTATATGAAAGTATCACTTGCAGATTGGGAGGGCTGGGTTGAGACTTGTGGTGTGGAATCACGGATCTGCCTTTCGCGTTATCGCAATCTTTATCGTCAACGCTTACCCCCTAGAGAAGCGCAGGGTTAACAATACCCGTCTATAAAATTCGCTCCACTGATTGTGATAAGCGATTCGAAGTGCCGCATGAAGAACGGAGATCACGTTCTCTCTCTGACATAAGTTAAATAAAAAAATAACGCTAGCGCCCGCCTTACGAAGATCCATGATCGAGGCCTTGAACTGGTTATTTGCGAGTTAATGGAAAAATTCAAAGCTCACGATTTGAATTTGACACTTGAGACACATTTCTAATTTCACACGACAAGACTAACAGAAGATTAAGAATGAGTAACTGTCGGACTCGGAGAATTGCGAGAACTCGTTTTCCCCACGAACAGTGAACGGTTGCAACGCAGAAAAGGATTTATCTCCCCAAAAAAAATACGAATCACTATCACTGAATCTTACAATTACTGAACAATAATGTTAGCTACGGGTTTTGACGAACAGAATTAATATTGTTGTGCCTCAATATTAAGCTATTTTAGATAATTTGTTTTCTTCCTGTGAGAATAATTCAAGTAAAGAAGAAACTTAAGTTTTACTAGATGAATAAAGTCAAACGTGACGTGTAAATCAGTGATATGTATATTGTAACGCTGAAAAGATGAATGATTTGAGTAGAAATTCTCGTTGAACAACTAAAAACTCCGCGGTGTCCAAAACGTACCTTTCTGAATGAACCTCCTGGTATGGTCAAAGGTCTGGACTGCTGGGGCGAAGGGGCAAAGAAACGAAAAGAAGTCCTTAATAGTGTCCCTCTGGAACGTAAAATAATGTTTCGTTCGAAAAATACCGCAGCTTTAAGACTTCAAGGGTGTGAAAGAGAAGTTTACTTTTGAGAGGTGAAACCTTGAACGTGATTTCACGTACACTTTAAGACCTTAATATTTCAATGTCCCCATGATTTTATACGCGTACAGCCTGTGAAGATCGATAGCAATCCACACATATAAAAAAAGACGAATTGGAAGCGTTGTGTTCCCTGTGGCTTGAAAAAACATGGTCACGGCGCTTACCTGGCTTGCATCTCCGGACGCGCGTACGAAAAATCAAATGTAATTTCCGGCGTCGCAAACGAATTTTCAATTTTATTTCAGATCTACATTTAGAAAGCTTCATCAATTGATTTAATATGAGTCACTTGACAGGCACTTTCGTAAAACGATAGATATTTACTACTTAATATGAAATTCGGCGTGAAAATAGCGTCCGCCATTTTATTACGTAACAACAACTTATTTTAGGAAAAAACTCCCAAAGTTAAGCACAGTTAAATAAAAGAGTGGTTTTAACAGAGGTAATAGTTTTTTATCCGATCAAATCCCTCCCACAGCGTCACCCTCAACTTAAATAGGAATATTTTCGTGGAAAATTGAAGTCTGGTGTAATTTTGGTTGTTTGAGCCCCTGTATCTCGGTAACGGCGATAACTCGGTAACGGTAACATGGCCAATGACACGTCATTCCTTGGTTTCCAATCAATTGTGAGTACATGTACCAAATTTCATGATTCTATCTCCAAAAAACCCGTTTTGGAATTTTGTGCCGTTATTTTCGAGCCCACTTATCCCTCATGCGAAGCCATTGCAAAGTATCGCCAAAGGACTAAGAGTGCAGTCATGGAAAATAAATTAGTAACCGTCAATTATATTTTTGAAGTCCTCTCCAACGTAACTTTTTGAGCATTTTTCAATCCTTGGAGCACATTCGATAAAAGTATCTCACTTTCCCTGATTGACCCTTATTAAATAGTTTATCGCGTGTATGCACACGAGTAAAGTGTTTTGCTATGAAGCAGCAGCACCCATGACAGGCGGCGGAAGTTGGCTTTGGCTGGCTGCTTCCGCTACGCCCGCTTGACACGACCCAGTTTGTTGATGCCGTTGGACAGTGTCACCCGGTTCATTTCGCCCCGCTTTCTCGCCCAATATCTCTCCATAATGTCTACCCCAATATTGGATGGTAGGACACGTTCTATTTTCTGTTGGCCAATCTCCAACCAGAGTTTAGTTTTTCACCGTATCCTAGCGACCAAAAGGACAAAACATATCAATGCTGCTCATTCGGCATCCATTTCTGAGCAGTTTGAAGCTTATAATATTTTTATAGTCACTTATAATGCTTATAATAATAAATGAAACTTTTATTTCCGCCTTCTACCTCTCGCATTATGTAAACCAGCGTCTCACTATATTTTAAATGTGATGAGGCACGCTCATTATACCCATAGATATGTGTGGCGTACATGTTACATGTTATCGCCAACATTGGTTCTAATATTTATGGTGTCGTGAGGAACAGATCGACAATTTTCCACCCAATATCGCGCCCAATAATTGTGTGGATTCATTGGCCAACCATCGTGTCTCACGGGCGTTAAAACCTTCCTTCAAAACAATTCTAGCGCTTCATCTCCAACTAGCATTTCTCCACCCTCACCTGAAACTCTACTTAAATCCCAATTCCCACCTGCGTCGTCAGCTCTCCCGATTCTCCTCCGATCGTGTCGTGCGCCAACACTTCTCTCCAAGCACACTCCCTTGCTTCTTCACAATCCCTCCGTGCATTCAGCTCCATCACCAGTGGACTCCATCGCCCGCCCGTTATGCAAGAGGGGTCAGGGGCGAATTCCAGCGAGGCCGATGAACCGCCCAACACGGAGACGGCGCGTCGCGACGCCCCTATCTGCACCACTGTGCGCCGCCGTACGCGACTCCCTGGGTGGAACTTTACACGAATCTTTTTCCCCCAGGCTACGAGGGCAGAACCATGAACAGAATAGGCCTCGGATGCAGAGAAAATATTAATCATCACGGACATTTTTCACTTTGCTTCTGACATGAGCGAGATTTACACAATAGTTTGAATCCTCCACTTCGATCGGGATTCAACCCAGGACCCCCCGCTCAAGCCAATCCTCCTTTCCCATGTGCAAGGCGAGTGATTTGCTTCCTCGGTGAACGGATGTCTTGCTATTGCGCACGTCACTTGTTTAATGACCTTCGCGGCCACTTCGAATTCGTTATAGATTGATCGTAAAGGGCTCAAATAGTTGCGCAGGTCGTTTCGTTGGTTCCGAGGTTTTCGTGGCGATCGTCGTCGGTGCGCACAAATCGACGTCGGCCGTTCGGGATTTCACCGCCATTGGCCAACGCCAACGGCTTCGCTGTCGTGGAAACCACCTTCGACACCAGAAGACGCGCTGTGGGCTGAAATCGAACTAAGCTTCTCAAAAATAATATCTTCCCTACTTTTTTAGAAGGAAAGACGAAATATTCTCGACTATTTTTGTTTAGGCTTCTAAACATAAATATTACGAAATTTGGCTAAAAATGATCCGTAGTCTTTTTTTAAACAAATTAGTGGGGACTGAAAAAATCCGAAAATCGACTTGGCGTAGCGCTACAGTATAGAGAGATTATTTTTTTAAATAAATGTTTTTAATGAATATGTAAGCAGTTTCAAACGTATTTTCATTTTTAAACTAAATATTATACATTAAATAAATAAATTAATTAAAAAATAATAATATTAATGTACTAATTGATTAACAGAAGGCATCAGGGTCAGCGTTTGTACTGTCGTTACATACAAAATAAAGAACTGCAGAAATGTATTACATCTTGAAGCAGATAATATAAAAAATAAAACATATAATAATATTTACGACAAGTGATTCGACCCGAAACATTAATTCATCAACCCATTATAATTTTTCATTGGACTCCAAATCGTCACTGTCCTCATCCGAAGTTGGCTCCTCCATCACAAGGAAATCTCGTGTTTCCTTCGAAACATTTCTTCTTAAATTTTTTTAAATAAAACTTCCAGATATTAGAGGATCCGAAGTTAGGCGGAGCCTTTGGGAAAAGATCCTCCATTTCAGCCAAACGGGAAGATGTTCTCGCAAGGAGTGCTCGGTCGGAAACCTAACCCTTTCATAGCTAGGGTGAAGCTTGTGTCCACATTTTTAGGCAGTCTTACGAAGTATTTTATGTTGCAATTTTGTTAAATTGCAATCAACAATTAACGAAAGAGCTTCCTCTCACGTCCACTCATTGTGAGGTGTAGGCATTGACCTTCATTTTTTTTGACATTCGTTTTCCTCGGGTGGGAGGGGTTATTGTAGTCATTTCAGTTATTATTTTCGCGTCATTCCCTTCGCAGCGCAATGTCATGGATGTCGATAGTTCTGCTGCTGACGCTTTCTCCTTTAAACCTGCTATTTTTCTTCTTTCAGTTCTATCACTAGACCTCTCAAAATCTTTTTTCGGCCTTCCTTTGCCGTTTAACTCAGAAGAACCCGAAACTTGATAGCAATAGCAACACTTAAGTGCCATGGAGTAAAATACAGCCAATGGAAATATGTTAACCAATGATCGGTACCAACCTTAGCTTGGATTTCTAAGCAGATATTTATACACGTCCGCTGGGAACGGTACACCCTTCTCTAACCAACAGCGAAATTTTTGTGTAAAAACCTGTCGTTAGTAATTTCTTTATTAACTGTCGTTAGTCGTTATGCTATTACATTCATCCCACTTTTTGAAGTATGAATTGAATAAATTTGCTTTCAGAACATTCGTCAAAATTTCCTTCATTTCCATGTCTTTTCCAAGGTTTAACTTGTCACGTGTCCAAGGGAAGCGATCCGCAATAGTGCAAAAACCCCTTTTCCAGGGCGAGGCAATAAAGCAATGAGCGGCATTTCAACACACGAAAAGCAAAGAATGCCATCTTTACCAACACTCGGCCGTACAGGGATCTCTAAAAGCTCTGAAACGCTAGATGAAAATCGAAAGACTAAGGTATCGGGCACAAAGGGGATTACTTCGGCCGGGTAGTGACCACCGCTGTACCCTTTCCTCATTCGAAGGTTTGAGCGGCTGATAGTCAAAAGGAATGTGTGCAAAGCAAAATGTGTGAGTGCATAATGGTAAAAATTGCGTTTCCCAAATATGAGAAAATATTCCCCTGCAGCCGCCCGATTCATGAGACAAGCTTCCGACTTGCCCGCGCACGCGTTGAATCTTGCAAATGTTATCTTCCTAATTAAAATGGTTATGTCTCATTGAAAAAAAGGGAACAATAAGGCTTACATAGAGGGCGTAATGTACGCTGGAGTGGAAAATACGAATGTTGTCACATTTTCCTTGAGTAATCCTTAGCTGTAACAAATTCTGAACGAATATCCGCATCTCAGCTCAAGTTGTGTACAGCTCGGTTGGACCTCTCCTGCGTACTTACATAACTTGATCGGAGTGTAGGGGGGGGGGGGCAGATTGGGGCAGGATTTTTCTTTAGAACATTTAAGTTGACACTTTATAACTTGGTATAAATATTTTTGTCGCTGAAGACCGTTAACATAAAGTTTTTTCCTGCCTCATGGTAAAAATGCGTGAAAAGCAGCATATTTTAATTGTTCAATAAAATAAAAAATATATCAACAAAATCTAATTTGTCACTATATGTGATTTACAAAATACACATTACATATTATGTTGGTATGCTTAAAAATTGTGTGTCTTACGTTAAAACGCAACAGTAGCAAAATTCTTCCGTCAGTTTTCACAAAAAAGGGAGAATAATTTTCTGATCATTTTATCGGCACTTTAACCTACGCTCTGATAATGATTCCCACCCTAATACTTGTATTAATTCTGATACACTACTCAACCTATCGTAACACCTTTTAACGAACCTATGTACACTTTATAGCTCTCAAATCAAACCTAATTCATTCGGATCCCATACACTGGCTTACATAGTCAAGGTGGGGTATAACTAGTGGAAAGTAACATCGCCCTTTAGTCTTCTCATAACATTTTTAAAGAAGATTGACAAATGATAATAAGATCCACAAAAAACCTTAAACCGACCGGTTTCGATGTACTACATCATCATCAGGTGACAATTGATGACGATGCAGTACATCGAAACCGGTCGGTTTAAAGTTTTTCCTGGAAAATTGCCAATCTTCTTTAATTATATTATTCAACCACATCTCATCTGAAATGACTATTTTTATTTGCATCACATTTTCCAAGTACTCTTTTTATAAATCCTAGCTTTCTCTTCGCTCGGCCGCATATTTCCCGGATGTGTCTTCCCCACGATAAATCTTTAGCGATCGTTACACCTGAGTATGTACCTTATGGTTTCAATGCTTTCGATTTTCGTATTATTAATGCTATAGAATCGCTCTGTCGAATTATTCCTCCCCCAAAAATGAATAGCCACACACTTTTTAAGGTTAACTTCTAACTGTCATTTGTCGCATCACTCTTGAATTGCATCTAAATCCTTGCTAAGCGATTTCCTGTCTTCTTCTTTTGATATACCCCTGTACACTACTGCATCGTCTGCAAAACGTCCAAGCATACTATTAACTGCGGTACCCAAATCGTTTATGAATAAAAGAAATAGAAGCGGACCTATTACGCTACCCTGGAGGACTCCCGATATTACTTTGATTCTGTCCGACACGATACCATCTATGACAACCCTCTGATCTCGCCCACATAAGATTTCTTATGTACAACATACTACGTCCTAATTTATACCAAAACTCTCTAACTTCATTCCCAAGCAGCATCGTATGGCAGTTATACGTCGGCCCAATGTCATTTAACTACGGATAATAATGCCGATATAAAAATGACATAAATGATATCTTTCTCCGATGTAAAATTGTTGTCGTCGATCGTATCTTAAAGTGATAGTTAATATATATCGTTTTCCGATGTAAAAATGATGTCAGCTGAGCTGACTAATAAAGGGCATAAAAATGGTCATATTTTTCTGGTCGCTGGATTTTATAATTTTGAGTATTCACATATTTTCCTCCAACGTCAGAGAGAAGAAAGTCAAAAATTCTACCGTATCCAAATCGCTTCGCCAAACGCGTTAGGTGTAATCAGGAGAGTTGTTTTTCTTCCAGAATTTCATTCATACGCTTTTTTCAGATTTAATCCTAGCTGCCGCACGTATCGCAACACTTTTGAATTATCTCAGGGTATTTCGAAAGAGCTTTATTAACATTATATCCGCAATTTATCTGTACACTATTGTATCGTCTGCAAATAATCTAAGATTACTATCAACTGCTTCTCCAATGTCATGTACGTATGAAAGTGACAATAGTGGGACTATCACACTTCCCTGAGGAACGCCCGAAGTGACTTCCACTTCATTAGAGGTTACGCCGTCTCAAACAACCCTTTGCACAGGATCACTTAAGAATTCTCGAATCCAAAATACTACGTCATTATCTAAACCGTTCAAGTTACGAAGCTATCTTCTCCTTTATTGGGCATCACTTAGAATACGCTGCCAAAATTTGGAAACTTAATGAGATGAATTGAAAATTTGACTTACAACGCGTGCAGCAAAGATATGTAAAAGGCATCCACGATAATTTAATTAGTGTTACAAGCCTTCTGTGACAGTTGGACAGGAGTCACTATCGGATCGTCGCATGGTGGGCTGAAATCGAAAAAAGCTGGCCAAAATTAGAAAAGTCATTCTTTCAAGCCGGAAAGCTGAAACTTAGCAAAAATATTCTCAAAAGACCTGTGCATGCGATGATGCATGGCACTAACCTCAGGACTCAACAATTTGAATATGGTCACCTTTGCACGTATTTCGCAAAAATGTCTACACTCAATTTTCTCACGAAACCTTCAAAATCAAGCCCTTCCTGAACCTTTATGAGTAAAGTTTAGAAATAAAAAAGATATAATTAGATGAAACAGTTTTTCAACTTTGTTTTAGGTAGTCTACTTACATTTGTGCAATTATTTACCAAAGATTTATAAACAAAATTGCGGACCCTCATTTTTGGGCATATTTTAATATATGTAAAGAAAAAGTAAATTGCATCGCCGAGAATCACGGAGTAACTTATATATGGAGAAACTCGAGTTCTACAAATATTCTCGAGTTCTACGACTAGATCTACAAATTTGTAGCTTCCATAGTGTCAAATCTTAAGCTTCCATAGTGCGAATCCGACGAGTTATGCTGCGACCGTTTGCGACGCCGAATTTCACATTAATTTTTCGATCGCGCGGTCGAGTCTGGTCCAACCCGCCTGCTAAAAGGGGCGGCAAGTGTGTGGAATGGATTGTAGCCATATCCACTCCGCTATGCAGATTTCCGAATTCTTTTGAACTCATTCCCTGCCACTCATCCCTGAGGTGGTTCTCAGGGTATTACGAAGATGTATTTCGTAGTTACCAAATGTTCAAACATTAACAGACTCTATGACATTCGTGGCAAATCCTTGTAAATCACTTGGTGAAAGCCTCACATCCTGAAATGTATTTTCATGTTTCTGCGGAAACATAACTGTTATTTTATTGACGTAGTCTTTCATTACCTTTCGTGGAATATAATGTATTGATGTTGGTGAGAACTTACCCCCTGACCCACACCTTTGTGATATCTCGCAGGTATTATGTAGTTGTAGATGAAGTCGAAACAAATCTCCAGGCCCAAAAGAACTTCAAGACCAAGTGTACAGTTAGTAAGTTCAAGAGATACCTCGCCTATTTCTTTGACTATGAGAATACATTTCGTAAACTGTCAAACAGAAAGTAACTTATAAAAAAACATCTTAGAGGTTGGACAACGACGTAAAATCTTGCATAAGGGAATTCTTAATCGATCGCGGACAATGTGTTGTTTTGCCTATAGAAATGGGCGACAGATAATGTTGGAAATATTCCCTAGGGAACAATTCGGTAAAGAAAGTGATACATATCAGTCATCGACGTCAATAACACCAAAAACAAAACTACACTCAGTAGACGTACGTCGCACGTGATGAGGGAAGCGTCAGAAAATCACCCAGGCATATTCAAACTTCGCGGAACCATGTCACTGCGAGGTTGCCATTTTTCCGGCAGTCGCCCACCGCATTTTTGCCAAAATCCATAAAACTGTTATTTTTCATCGTAGAACGACGATTAAAAGACGTACTTCATCGCAGGATTATCAGGAGTACGATGAAAACAGGTACCTATTTATTGCAATGTGGCGTAGCTGTGAAAAGTTTAAATTATACTGGGTACGGTCAGTTTTCGCTGTGGTAGCCCCCCGCCGCGTGGGTTTGGTCATGGCCCTCGAGAAAGGGTCTCGGATTGTAGGACCCTTCCCGAGGTGGGACACACACCCTAGTTCCGGCCACTACCCGAGACATGGTCCCGGAAGATCACATTTTAACCGGAAATTGTTACAATTTGCAATAATTATTTATTGACCACATCTCAGAGCACTTGAAGTTTTGCACTTCCATTAAGAACCTAGAAGATGGTGCATGACTTCTTAGTAAATTATTCAAGAATGACTGTTCAGGTTATTCACAGGTAGGGACCCTTCGTCCGACTGGCCAAGACGTCTTCTTACTCCACCAATCCCAGTGTAAATGTTCAGTGCGTGACCATGCCCGCCATCAAGCAGTGGCGAAGCTGAAGGGTAGTCTGGGAGCCTGAGAATACCCAAAATGATTACAGTAAAATATATACTATTTTTTCAGCTCTGTCATGCATTTTATGTTGCCGAGAAAGCATAGGAAAAATAAATATAGCCTATATTTCTGCACATTGCGTTGCGTTGAAGTGGTTTGGATGTTTTGGAGGCTTGGGAGTCTGGCTGCTGGCAGACCCCAATTGGCCGGATGGCGCATGCGCATACGCTTATTCGCCGCCGGACGCTTGCACCAGGGGGGTAAGTCTGTAACTTTAGGCGCTTCGTTTAGGAGAAAGAGTTCTCTACCAAAGTTTTCTCCCGACCGAAGTCTGTAACTGGGTGGAGAAAACTTTTTCTACGGACCGGATGGGAGAAAACTCTCGTTATGAAAAATTTGTAAGGCGAAGGTGATGAACTACGTAAGGACCAATGGAAAGTCTCGTACCTTAAAATCATGGTGGCCACAGCTGTTTTGCCTCGGTAATTTTGTAAACAAACCTTTGGACAATTAGGAATGGAGCTCAATGAGGTTATGAGAGTGATTTTTTCGTTATTTGCTTTCGCTAATACTTGTGTGACATCGTGGACATGTGTGCATTTAAAGCCAGCGGTATGAAGTACCGTCGTTTGCCTCAAAATTTCGATTGTTATGAATACAACGAGAATAAATGAGAGATATTTACTTTGAATCCTTTGTTTATGATACTTATTAATGCGAGGCACAAATCTAGAGAATTTTCCTTATCGGGAATTACTTACACTTGATTTAATTGTTCGTTTTAAGTGCATTATAGGGAATGGACTTCCCAGCGTACGACAGTATACTGGAAATAATTAATTACGTGATAACAAGAATAGTTGATGTCTTGTTTTCAAGACCAATAGTACGAAGCTCGCTTATCCACGTCATGCTGTTGGATGTTAGGTAAAAGGAAGTTGAAGCATTACTTATCTTATTTTCGCCACAAGTATCGCTGAATTTTGAAAGTCGTAACCCTTAAGCATAATTATGCTCACATTTACCTCTCTACCAACATTCACCGGTTCAAGTGCTGTGCTATGATTTAGTTATTTTCATCGGACATTCAGCAAAATACGTTGCAATAGTCTTTGTCAAGAAACAACACTAACATCAATATCAGAAGGAAATGTCAATATTTTTACCGTCAGTAAATTCATTTAGGAATTTAAAGTGCAATGTTAAAACATAAAACTATCTTGATTGTCCTTCTTTGCTGAATAAATACATTGGGGGCATTCATGGGTATGATTACATAGTTCTATCCCATATATTAAATGGCAGTGGAATAAGGAAAGGTAGTTTGTTCGCAGGTAATCCTGAGAAATATGAGTTTTTAATTTACGGAGCATGTAGGTAGCTCTCGACAATTTATTGGTAAGTTTTAATATATGAGGACCCCACTGTAATTTACGATCTAAATTAAAACCAAGCAGATGTAAGTTGTCACAATGAACTGCCGTGCACTAAATGAAAAGACTGCCACCGGAGTTTTGTCCTTATTTAAAGCCAAACTATTTGCTTAAAACCACTTTGATGCTATTGACATAACTGAACTGGAGAATTCACTTATAGTGCTAGACATCTCATTTACATCATGCACGCATGTGGTATCATCGGCGTAAATTAAATATGTACATGGAACATTGGAAGGCATGCCTTGCAAGGACAATGTAGGACCGAGGCATTAAAATTAACATTAGTGTGTAAAAATATGCTGCTTATAACTTCGGTAAACTATGCTTACTTCACTTATTATCAGCACCTGCTATTCAAAACACTCAACACAAATGAACCAGCTTACTGATTTAAAAATCATTACCGTCCGACACCCAGCAATCTATGGAAAGGTATTAGTATAAGTTAAACAGTGTTCTTTAATCATCACCATATCACATTCAATGCCAGCATAAAGTTTGTAAATGGCTATAATAATTCAAAGACCTGAGTTTCTTCAAATGTACTTTGTAGCCCTTTAACCTTTGTGGGCCACAATCAACTTTTGTGGCAGAATATAGTATAGCATTACCTGAATGTAATTCTCATGAACATCAACACTATAACTACACCATCGTAACATAAAACCATTCTCAAGTCTCAAATACATAGTAAAAAAAGACACAATGACCCTTGGTCTTATACTTGCCCCATGTTATGCTAAAGAGATTTGATGAGCACTGCACTACGCTGCTACATTACGTTACAGAATGATGCAAATATATTAAGATAAAAAAAACTTCGGCACCAAATCAATAGCAAAGTATATATACCTGGTAAAGGCATTGTTTCATTAACTTGAGAGTATCAGACCTAATAAACGCGTTCTCAAAGAAACACATCGCACAGTGAGTAAATTTCAACTCAGCAGGCACGTAAAAGGATTCGGAAATTGAACTATCTTGACTCTAACTGGTAATTCGTATCGAGTAACAACACTATCTGTCACCTAATTTGCTAATAAAATTCCTAAAACACTACTCAGGGCCGAAAAATAGCTTCTGACGATTCGCAGAGCAATGAATGTTTTGGAAAAAATCAACAAATCACGATCGAGATGCGCACTTTCTCCACGGGAGAAAAAGATACGTCGGGCTCTCGAGGGGGACGTAACTGAGGCGACCGTCTGGGGCGCCGGAAGTCGCTTCAGAGGGCTTACAGACTTGGGTCGGGAGAATAGTTTTCTCCAGGCGACAAATTTGTCTCCTTTCTCCGGCGACAGGCGTTAGAGACTTCGGGCGGGCGACAACTCTCGCGCAGGCGCCTCACGAAGCTCCTTTCTCCCGTTTTCGGGAGAAAACAGAGTTACAGACTTGCCCCCCTGAAACTGCGTGATTCTTGCGCGCTGAGAGCCTAGACACTCGCGCCTAGTTCTCGCGTCCTTCCGAGTCTCAGCGAATGATCAAGAGATGGCGAGACGGAGGGAAATTAAGAGAGACTGATTCTGTTTGAAACAGTTTCGCTGCATGTGAATTTTTTCTTGGTTTAGTGGTTGGAAAATAACAAGTTAACCTACGGCTAAAGGACTGAACAAAAACAACCAGGGTGGACTTGACACGTTTCACTAATTCAGAAGGCTCGCTTTTGAAATAATTGACACCTTCGTTGTCCACATGGAATCTCATTTTGAAGACTTCAATAACTTCTATTTTGCGAGCCCCCATCCCTTCCATCCCTATCCTTATACCTTTCCTCCCGGTGTGAAGCGCCTATTAGTGCGGAAACAGACTTGAAAACACCCAAGAACTATTTTGCAGAATTACTAGATGAAGATCCTGCATTAAATACATCATTTCCCTCAGCGAAATTGAGTAGCCTAATAAAATGCACTCATTAATGTCCATTCCAATGAGAGTAAACACTTGCCTGCACATTTAAATATTTTTTGGACAATGGCCTGGATAAAGTAGGTATATCAAGAAACTGTGGGAATCATAACACTGATTCAGACATTTCCTGTATCAACTGTATTGTCCGAAAGAAGTATGAGTACGACAGAGAACATATTTTTTAAAAACTCCATGACGGACTCCAGCCTAAGCAATTTAAGCACCCTGGCGGTTGAAAACTCTACTGAACAACCACTCGAGCGATGAAAGTTTCAAGGAACGCGTCATCAACACCTTTGCCCAAAGGAAAACCGCTGAATCTATATGATCAACGGAAAAATTTAAGGCAAATGACTTAGCCCCTCAAGTGCTGACCTCTGTGCATGGTTGGGTGTCGGAAAATTTATTTCAAATTAACAGTGGGGCGAGAGGTAAAGAAGTGAACAAGCATCTAGGGTTCTCTTCGTATGCAATGCATGTTAAAAAAAACTAGATTTTAAAACCCCATCGGAACAGAGGGTTATAACCCATTTAAATAGCCCGGTACACAACGTGTTAAGTCGACTGATTTTTGTCAACTGGAATATTTGAGTCTCTGAAGCAGCAAATTAAGAATTAAGATGAGCTAGAATACCCACTTCGAATGGCCACTGCCATCAAGTGGGATCAAGTATGCTCACTTTAAGGGTCAATTGGAACTATCTGCAGCTACTATCACAGTGTACTCAAATATGAAAACTTAAATTCTTAACACATTCAATGATGGCCAAAAGAGGTGGCTGGCAAAGCACAATTGGAATTAAAGAGCAGATGCCACATTTGATGAGCATGGCTCGTACGAATATATTTTATGAGCTGTTATTCATGTTGTGGACTATTACCAACTAGCTGCCTGATTACTTTTAGCTACCATTAAAGCTCTTCCCATGATACCCTCACCATTTTCTCTACGCAGAGGCTAAGTAATAGTGCCAGTGATAACAGCTACTATAGCCCTGTCTCACTACCCTGACAATTATCAGTTTTTTCCAATGTCCAATCTCCTATAGATCATCAATTCGATGTCATGCACTAACCTAGCCAGTCAAACATATTAAGCCACTCAGATTTGCAATTCACATTTCTCATGGTTCAATTGTGGCTTAGTAACTTTCCTGCTTTTTCTGTGATAGCCTCCATCACATTTCCTATTCTCTCAACCAATTTTTCCATAGTTTCTGCACAACCCAGTACTTTCTTGCAGTTTTCATATTCTAAAGTCTAGCAATTCGGTTAGTAGCTTTCCAGGTCAATTTAATTTCCTGTGGCTGTCAACTGCAACTGTCGTATTTTTTCCTTGCTGAAAAGTTATCAACTGGCAACTGGTTGATGTATGCGTGGTCACTTGTAAATCTGAAAATTTTCTTAGAGAACTTTCATGTTGAATTTGATTTAATATATGTTCATGGTTTAGAGATGACATGAAACTGAAACCATATGCAGTTGCCCATGAAAATACAAATTCTGCTGCTCTTTTAACCAGGAACTAGCAGAGAAGCTATCCCAGACCAGGGGAAAGCTGCACTCACTCAAGGTGGACATTTGCAATGAAGAGGAAGTCAAGGGTGCTTTTGAGTGGATTAAAGAGAAGTTCGGAGCCATTCACGTGCTGGTCAACAATGCTGGGATCACTCGGAACGTGAAACTCTCTGGTAATGAACCAATCCCCAAACTTCTGACTTACGAGTAAAGTAGCAGGGGATGCCTTTATTTCTGTTTTCAATATGACCTGTGGCAACCTTGCAGTGGACTTACAGTACTGTGCCTGTGTCATTATCCCATTTAATATCTTGTTTTTAGAGAGAAGCTGACTTTATAAGAGCATTTTATGAAGGCAATGGGATGAAAGTGTATTTGATATACTTAATTCAAAAATTGATGATAAATTATGGCTGTTTTTACTTTCGTAATTCATACTCTGGCAGTGTTCTGTTCTCTTTGTTTCTCAAAAACATCATTTAAAAGCAATTGGCATGACTTTGAACACTTATCAATATTTTTTTTTCAGTTTCCCACTTCAGCCTCTTCTCAGGAGCTCATGTTTTATTGTTTTGAATTAAAAAATAATGGTAGAATCGGTCTTATAAACAGTGAATTGAAAATCAATTATTTTGTTCAAATTTTGTCAATTTCACACAAAAACGTATCTACCATGATAGTGAAACATTTTCTCCCAACACTTATGGAGAAAGGTCAATTAGTCTTTGTTCATTTTGCATTTAAATTCTCCCATCCAATGGCTTATCATCGTGAAATTGTTGGAAGGGCTTGCAGGCTCCCATGACTCTTTGAGCTGGACTAGTACAAGTATAATTACAGCTGCTCAACGTAGGGCCGCCTACCAAGACTATGAATCAAATAACAAAAGCCCATAATAAAAGGCAAAAAATTCCTTTTCCAGCCATAAGGCTTTGGGAAGTATCAGTAAACATCTCATGCAAATGAGCTGATTTGAGAGATCACGTATTTTCCCTCGGATTTAATTGAGTGGACAAATTCAAAGCTCGTGAGCTAGCAGCGAAAACTTTAGTGGAGTTGCCTGCTGAGATTCACGATAGCAAGATAATCCACAGAGAAAAAATCATTTGCCTTGACCGGGACTCGAACCCGGACCCCCTGATTTCCGGCCAGGTGCTCTACCAGTTGCGCTACCAAGGCATCCTCTTTCTCTGTGGAAATTCTAGAGGCTTTAAAGGAGCTAGATGTTGCCGGACTGCTGGACATATTATGCCACAAAGCAGCCGTAGTCGTGCGCACGGCGCCACCGTCCACGAGGTTAAAGCCGACTTTAAACACTAAGGTGCTTACTTTTAACAAATTCAAAATGTCACTGTGGATCCCTATGTGAATAAATGTTGAAAACTTCAATGGTAAATTGGGCCAAGTGTTGAAATCCAATTGTAGTTTTTTCACAACGGAATTATAAAGTAATAATGTTCATAAATGGCTATACATATATTATTTTTATTTATTTATTGGTCAAAGAAGATATGAGGTTACTTATATAGGACCCATCAAAATAAGGAAAATCACAAAAAAAATATTCACTATTGAATAACACTAAGTAACAATATAAATTACAAGTAGTAAAAAGTAAGACTATGTATAGTCTTACTTTTATAATACAACAAAATATTATAATATAACAAAAAAATAACTCTTGAACATATAACATCAATTCATGAATTGAAATATTCATCCAAAGAATAGAAACATTTGGTCAATAGGCATTGCTTTAGATTGGCTTGGAACTTAACAGGTGCCTTCTGGTCTTTCAAGGATTTAGGCAGTTAATTGTCAATTCTGCTACTCATTGTGACGGGGCCTAATATTGAAGACAATGAGGTTATGTTGAGAGTTCTGTTATGAGATCATGACTGTGCAAATGTGTAATCACTTTATGCATGTCCTCTTTATCTACATCCATAAGATATATCGGTACCTACATGAGGAGGACTTTTTGATATTCATGTCATATGTGGGTATTCTCTCAATGATTTTCTCTACACCTTCTTTCCTACTATGAACCAGGCCAAGTCCAATTTTAGGAACTATGTTACTGATGACTGAAATGCAGCACATGTAACATTAACAATGTATGTAATGTTATTTAAACATGTCATTACTCTATCTTCTTCTGCTCAGGAATAGAAATCACTCAAATAATAATAACGGGTTCCTTGATTTTCATGGGTTATACCTTCTCAATGTGCATTTCATGAGAAATACTTATTATCATTTAATGCTCACGTCCCCGATATATTTCCTTGTTGTTTCCTATAAATAATAATGAGATTACAAAATTGAATGTTACCGTGAAACAAAAAGTATTTAATGACTGTTGGAGAATGCCTATAATGATCGATCATTAATCTAATTATATTTTTTTGGTATTATGAAAAATATTTAAACTTCCAAACAAATAATTGTGTTACCATTAAAAAAAATATGTGACTGATTTTTCTAATGAAAACTTCTTATGTCTCTAGTAGACAAGAAAAATCAATATTTCTATCACACTCGATGATTGGCATGATAATCAGGAGTATATACACTTATTTCATAAACTTTGGTAATTACAAACCAAAAGGTTCACCATCCCTGGCCTTTGCCTGTGTGTCTACACTATGTTTGGTATGTTCAACAGTAATTCTTTTGTTATATTCTAGTCTTTTGTACTACTTGTAATTTATATTGTTACTTAGTGTTATTCAATTGTCAATTTTTTTCTGTGATTTTCCTTATCTTGACGGGTCCTATACAGTGAAAGCTCTCTTAACGACCACCACTCCTATCAAGCGCGACCACCCCTCGCAACGACCAGTATTTTCCGGAACCGATTGTAATGCCCCTATGTTCATGGTATTCATTACCCTTATTCAAAGACCACCCCGACCAAAGACCACCACTTTCAAGGGAAGTTCCCTCTATTCAGCAAAAAAATTGTCGTAAACCTGAGTTTTTCCCAGCTTTTGGGAATCATACCAGCCTATTAGGTCAGTCCACAGACAAAGGAGGGCCAGTCTGCCAGCGGGTGTGGATTATGTAAGTGTGATTCGTAACATAGTAGTCATCGTAGCCTCAAGCGGGGAGAAGGCTCGAGGCTGCGTGCCGGGCTCTCCGGCACCGCGCCTAGGCAACGGTGAGAGATGCAACTGAGACATGAGCACGAAAATATTAACATCAGTGGTCATGCGATGAGAAAAAGTCTCACTCTTTGTAGCCGATGGTATCAGACATATCATTACACAGCTGCGGACGCTTCATTTATACTTTTTGAAACGGTCGGTCAATAGGAAGAGATAAAAAGTCAGCTATGTAGAAAGTAAGGAAACTTATTCAAACTAATGATTACTAAGTGAGCACACGTTTGAATTTGGTGTGAGAGAAAATCTCATTGCGCTACCAATGGGGCTAAGGGGTGATTAAGCGAGTATTTTCGTGGAGAACGCCGTAACTGCGTTAGTGACGGCACATGATCCACCACTGAGTCGAAGATGTCAAAGAGAATTTGTTTGAGTTTAGAGGAAAGGGTTCGAGTTATCGAAGAACGAGATAAAGGTGCATCTGAGAGAAGGCTAACGGATTTCTTTAAATGTGGGAAAACTCAAATAAATGGAATTTTAAAATTTAGGGGCGACATTTTAAAGGAGTGGCACAACAGGAACGGTGGAGTGAAGAGAAAGCGGCAAGAAAAGTACGAAGGGATCAATTTGAGTGTTTTTCAGTGGTTTAAAGTCGAAAAATATTCCTATTAGTGGTGTATTAATAAAGGAGAAGGCCTTGCAAATGGCTCGTAAATTAGGAGATGAAGATTTCATGGCCAGCAATGGCTGGCTCGAACGGTTTCGTGTACGGCATGCCATTTTTTTTCGCCTAATTTTAAGACGAATGAGAATTAAAGAAAAAAAATATTATTTTTGGAGGCACAGTGTTTTCTTTATGTTTTGATTACCTCATTGGTCAATTTAATTTCTTGTAAAATATCAGTTTAATGTTAACGATGTAAGTATACATGTATTTAATATATGTATGTATAATATTTTTTTGTACTGCATTTCCGCCAATATAGTGTAATTACTTACTTATGTATTGTAATTCACATCTAGTAACCAAAAAAAATCAAATGTTGATGAAATTCCTATGCATCAAAATTTTGCCATGAGTTGGTAAAAAATATTGAAACAAACTCGATTATTATTAATGAATCCTGAGCTCAGTAGTTTTCCCATTGTTTTCAAACTAGCCGCCCGGTCATTTGCAATTACATATATTCATAGAAACAACCCCTCCAGACTCCTAAACCCCTGTCAAACAACCACCCCTCTCAAAGACCATTTTCCAGCGGAACCATCGGTGGTCGCCTAATACAGGTTTTACTGTATATGTAACCTCATATCTTCTGTGACCGATGAATTAATAATAATTTAAGGTCTGAAGTCCGAAACCGAGGGATTCGTGCTCGCGTGCCAAGATGGTGTCATCAACACCCTCGTGTACCGTCGCCTCATCTTTGGGGCAAACGTGACGGACACGAGATGCTGGTGGTGTTGTATTACCATCTAAGACACCATTACGGCATAGACGCAAATCCGGTGCTGCCTTACGTCCCTGGAGACATCGAGACCGTCATGGAGAACGATAAGTGTAAGATCTGGTGGAATTATTCCTTCTCCACCTCCAGGCAATTGGAGGCGACGAAGCCTGATATTGTTCTCCTCGACAATCTCTCTCATGCCATGTTCGTAATCGAGTTTTCGGCACCGGCCGAAACGAACATGGCAGCGAAGGAGATTGAAAAAAGGACTAAATATCAAGATCTGCTGTGCGAACTACGGAAAATGTACGCGGGCTACTCTGTGAAACTGGTAGTCCTCATCGTGGGTGTGCTTGGTGGTGTCAAGAGCTCACTGGTTGAAAATCTCAATAGCATTACGGCGTGCAGGGTGCGAGCGGATGCACTAGCAAGTGCAATGCCGAAGTCTGTCCTTCTCGGGTCCCTCCGCGTGCTTCGTGCGCCTATGACCCTAATGCTGGGTAGCCACCTATCCACCGGTGGTGGACGTGGCTACCCTTAGGTGCGACCCCTCTCGAGTCTCCAGCAATTATGAAGGCAACGAAACCTGATACTAGCCGGAGACTCGGAGGTGGAAGTTATGTTACAGTAACTATAAAATAATAATTTAAAGTTCTTTTAGGCATTGTAGATTGCCAATTATAATGGAAGTACATCTGACAGTAGTATTGATAAATGATTGAAAATTTTAAGTACTAAGCCCAATCATCTTATCCATCTGTTAATCTCTTCCTCAACCCTATTCTACACAGAAATGGAGAAACCAGATGTCATGAGGGAACTCCTGGAGACAAATGTGATAGCCCTGAGTCTGTGCACCGGTTTGGCCATTCGTTTAATGAGAGAAGCGGGAGTGGATGACGGTCACATCATCCACATAAACAGGTTAGTCAGAAGAAATCAGTACAGCAACAGTAATCCTGCATAATGAATAATGGAAGAAACTTTGTATTTCCACAACTATTTATCTCACACTACTGTGACCATGGTTTTGATGATTAACGTCATCATCCAGGTCACCTGACGATGACGTTAATCGTCGTAGTTACTATTAGTAGTGTGAGATAGATAATTGTGGAATCACAAAGTTTATTCTATCATTCATAAATGCACGAAAGCAAATTCCATAAAGTAATGCCTGAAACCACCAACTTTGAACAGTAATCCCCTTCACTGATGTGGGGGGCAAAGAGAATAATTTCATGGACCTGTAGTTAACGCTAAATGGACTCAAATTGTTATAAAAACAAGTTACTGTAATAATGTTTTACAGGCTATAGCAACATAAAACCTGCATCTGCTACAAAAGCAAAGGTTTATTTTCAGATAGAGTTGATATTATTTGACGGCAATTACCAAAGCACAGGGTTAGAATGAAGTGAGTGCAACTATGGAATTCAATCTGAATGTTGGTCTGGTGGCAGAGATGACTGGGAACTACACACAGCCGTTTGTGAAATGAACACATCAGTGTTAGGGTTCCTTTCCCTGAGCCACATGCGGTTACCCTGAAAGATACCTGGTAAACAGAAAGCACTCAGGGGGGTTATTTTGTAATCTCACCTTTTTAATGACTCTTTGCGGGAAGGCGGGAGATCCGTGTCGCTCTCTTAATGATCGGCTCACGAACGGATCGTGAATTGTCGAAGCTTCTGTCGTTGAATAAATAAACGAGTGCCTGGCAACGGCGACCGCTTTCTTCAAAAATGGAGGAATACGGTGAAGGTGAGTGAAAAATTGTTTGTCCATATCACTTTCATTATTCGGATGGCCTGTCAAGATAATTCATGTCCGATAATTTCCTTGATACCAATATTGGAATTTGCATTTGTTTCTCGTTACATTTTACGTTAATAGTGTATCATCATTTTTCATTTTCTCAATAGTGTTTCATTCATGAAATCATTTGTTGTTAATAAGCAATTCGTGATTTAAGAAAGTTTAAGTTCTTCACGTTGTGCAAATTCCAAAAATACAATTTAAAATCGATTGTATCTTTCTCGTTCTTGCCTTTTTTCCAACTCGAGCTTCAAGTGGAAACGATGGTGGCTCCATGCCACGTTATTTATGTAGATGAGACGGGAACTAATGTCAGGCGGAGATAATGAAACGGATCAAGAGTCGAAAGATACGGATCAGAGCGGAAGAATCGTCTGAAAGACCAGCACATGACCGGCGGTTCACCGCTTGAGATCCGTAGATGGTCACGCCGCCTGGGTGGCGGAGTTTAACTACAAAAAAGTGACATTGTATGACGTATTCTCACTAAAGTGAGATTACAAAATAACCCCCCAGGCTGGGTTTACCTGGAAGTCCTGCAATGCCTCAACTGGATTTGAATCAAGGTCCTCCGGTCAGCATTCCAATGTTTCTCACACCAGGAGGTAAACTAGAAAAAAAGGATAAATGGGGAAAACTACAAATTTAATACCCATCAGGGAAGACTGTATAGGGTTAATTGAAATAATTCAATCATTCATACATTGAATCAAACTCTTAAAATATGCTCTTCTTACAGGTTGTTGCATACTGAAGAGTAAATAATGTCACACACAACATTCCCAAGTGGTATAATGTAGAATGAATTTAATGCTGATGCACAACTTGAGGGTGTGAGAAGTATCTTTACTTATTGAATACGCAATGGGGGTGGTACATATTGCACTGCAGACAAGGTTTACTCAACAAAAAGTTTAGAAGGGTGCAAACACATGATGAGACATCTAATTGTGTTGTCATGGAGATGGGCAGTTGTTTTTTGGTCTGATTTGGAAAGTGAAAGGGTGGCCAGGGGATAAGGGATGAGAAGCAATCAAATACCACGCAAACCATAGTTCAGGTGAAGTCTGGATTTGAAAATAGACGTGGGAGATCCTACCCAATTGTTTAGAGTATGGGTAGAGTATACATGTGTGTGGGGGGGAAGGTGGATGAGCGGGCAGGACACAGCTTGGTTGATGGGCCAATTTGGTACAAGTATAGTGAAAGGATGCAAGGCAAAGATCGCTAAATTTCTGAATTGAATGATCACCAATTTCTGAATAATTTGGAAAAAGATTTATTTCAATTCAATCACCCACTCCTGAAGAAAGTCCACTTATGGTTCCATTACATGGATGACATTTTGTGTTTATGGACAGGAACCAAACACCATGTGAATAATATTTTGAAAATGTAAAAAATCCTTAATGAAAATATTAAATTTACAGTTGAGTTCCAAGACAATGACAGATTAAATTTCCTTGACTTGACAATATCCATTCACGATGGAAAACACATGTTTGGTATTTATCGCAAACTAACATGTTGTCCATGCCACCTCCAAACATCCTCCTCGTCAAAAGCTAGCAGCCTTCCACAGCATGGTCCACAGAGCCATTAACATTCCCCCCACTCATGAAGAATGCAGTAAGGAGCATCAAATCTATAGCCAGAGCTAATGGTTTCCTGAAGGCATTGATAGATAACCTGTTAGCGAAAAAGAAAAAAGAAGTTTCCCTAAGGCAGATTTATTCAGTTGAACCAGCGAAAGCTCAATGCTGGCAGAAAGTAAATTACATTGGCAATTTTTCCCTAAGAGTCGGTAAATTCCTGAACCACCTTGGCATCAAACAACTTCTACAACAAAACTAACCTCAAATACCTGCTTCCCAATGTGAAAGACTCCATTAATACAATGGACCAAAGTGGAATTTACAGGTTAGAGTGTGGTGATTGCATGGCGTCTTACATTGGACAGATGGGAAGAAGCTTGAGGGTCCGAGCAGGCGAGCACAAGAGGGACTTTGAAAAGAAGGAGGGGAAATCCCAGTTCGCGGCTCACCTCTTGGCAGAAGGACACCGGGCTGATTTTATCCCAGAAATGCTTCGCAGAGAGAAAAAGGGGACCAGAATGGATATTTGGGAACAATTGTTCATCCTATCAGCCATTAATATGAAAGAAAACATCACTAATGACCACGTTTTTCCCTTCCATTCCCCCCACTCCTTGACCTCCCGCAGTTAATCCCAAACAAACCCTCCCAGCACCTGAAGTCTGCTGCCCGTCCCCCCGCCCGCCCCTTCCTCACCACAGACCAACGCTCAGCAGCTCAAAATTCCCAACCCTCCCCCCTGCCTCCAACTCTCTCCCCCACCCTTCCACCAACCCGGGAAGAGCACCCATGTGGTCACGACCCACCCTCTCCTTTTAACTTCTACGCTAGTCCTGATGATGCTGCAGTGCAGTGAAACATGTTGACTCCTTTGGAATAAAAGATTTTAGGTGGACGAGTGCAAAGTATCATCACTTCATGTCTACAATGGATTTCTACAATTCATCAGCCCCACCATTATTTTCAGAGGTAATGTGCGTAATGATCCTTGCTATAACATAATAGTTCACACAATACCAATCTAAGCCATCAGGACCTAAGTGATGTTTTCCAATTCCTTTAATCTAACTACGTCAATGCCTGAGCATCATATCCTGAACATAGTAACAAGTTGTTTCAATCAACTCTACACTAATGAGAATCTCTGGTCCATAGGTTGCAATAACTCCTCTACAACACTGTGACAAAGTCAAATCTGAATTGGCTCTTCTGTTTCTGTGTGACTCACCCAGTTTAGAATTATTGAATATGAGCAATATGTAGTTACTGCATACTACAAGATAAATTTACTGCAAAGGATTTTAGAGAGTCCGCAGTGGAATACATACTGGCAAGGGAGAGAGAGAGGGCATTCATGAGTGTAAATGTTGAGTGTTATATTCCTTCTGCAGCGTTTCCCGAATGAGAAATAGCTTCACGAGAAACGCTTGTCCAGGGGACAAAAATTCTTTCCAAACACGGGTGAGCAAGATGAGGTCAAATATAGTACAAAAAACAAAAGTATGAGAATCTAACTAATCAAACACTGTATTTCAAGAACAAAAGACAAAGCAAGTGCCAACCAACAGAATTGAAATACTCTTCCCAATTCAGGGAAACCCTAATAACTTGCACCAATAGTCCATGGCCCTAAGGAGATTCTCGAGAATCACGAAGTCTCCAACGACGTAACCAAGAATTGAACTCGTTGCCTTCTCGACTCGAGCAGAGGGCGTGAGATGGGAGGTATTCTCTGGCGTAAGGAGGGAGTGTTTTCGGCAAGGACAAAGTGGAATGGGGTTTAACGTGGAAATTGTCGATAGGTATGTACATTTTGAGGGGAGGGAAAGTGGTATGAGTGAAGAGGACTGGGTGGAAGTTTATCATTGGAGCATCAGGAACTCTTTTATGACTCCGGTGAAACAACACCAAAATAACGGCTTGTAGGATGGCCTAACTTCTAGTCTTCCTCTGTGCTCTGGGCTATATAAGTAAGGGCAACCCCAGTGAGGAGGCAGCATGGAAGGCGGCACAATAAGGCGGCACGATTTGGCGGCACGCTGTAGTCCGGAATCGATGCATTTTGGAAACGTAGGCATTGTTGGCGTCGTTGGCTCTGCCTGTTGTTAGCTATGCCTGTCGTGTAAGTCCAGAGGGTAAATATTCCGCCAAGGGGTTATGTCCAACGGAGAGGGATGGGGGTACCCTAAAAAATGCCACATTTCAAAGTAAATTATCAACAAAAGTGAAAACACACAACCCAATCCATCTGAGCTACCATGGCAAACGTACCTATGACTTGCTGTGATATTCCTGCTAGGTGAAGGACACATGTTTTGTAGAGTGTGTTGGGCAAACAATATGTTTCCTCTTTTTAATTCTCCTAAAATAACAGTGAAGGCCTCTGGGTAAAAATATTTTTTCATGATGCCCACACTTCCATCAAGACTTACTTGTGGCAATGATCTTCCCTTAATGGGCCTCTGTTCCCAAGTGTGAATATGTTGTCACCGCCATCCCTGAGAGTGCAAAGTTTGCAGGATACCTATTGTGAACCCTATTTTAATGTCTACATCTGGTATATGTCTGTTAAATTCCAGATTTAGACATTAAAATAAAAAAAATAAAACAATAAAATTTGTTGCAGTGTTGCAGGTCATAGCATTCTACCATTCTGTGGTCACCATTCCTACGGATCCACCAAGCATGCAGTGACAGTGCTGACAGAAGGTCTTCGTAAGGAGCTGATGGAAGCCAAGTCCAAAATCCGAGTTACTGTAAGTTGAGCGAATGAATATGGATAATATTTACAGCATGTCATGAGATACAATTAGTGCAGGGTGAATTTTCAGAATCCACAGTGAAACATTATGGCAAGAGAAAGATAGAAAATCATGAATGTTCCCAAATAGCATGGAAACTCCCATGCCCTGAGGAATCTATGGTTCGCCGTAGCAGGAATGTCCTCCATGGTTCTGCAATGTTTTTGTTATGTATAAACTAACATTTGAATATTTTCATGGTAGGCTAAAGTATTGCTACAAGGCAGCCAATGAGGAGTGTCATATTCATCCCAAGACTTTAATCCTATAGTTACAAAGATAACTCACCTGAGAATTGAAAACTAAAAAATATATTAAATTGTTGTACCAATGGCTCCAAGAAATAAATAGGATTTGATAACTGAAGAAATTTTAAATCATCAAACTAAGGTAAAACCTAATTAAATTTAAGTGATTTAAGTATATAAAGCAAGATAAATTTACTGTTGTTAACACAAATAAATAATTATTCCCTATAGCTGGATTTAACTACCAAACAATTGTTGAGGTCAATCAACTGGTGTGAATAAGGAAGTGTAATTAAAATAATAATTATTATTATTGAGTATGTAAATTTGTCAGATTTACTACGTTAGCTAGATAGATACATTTTTGTTTATCACATTATATAGTAGCACAATGAATTTAGGAGGTGATAATTAAAGATCGATTATAGACCATTGAAAACCTAAATGTTTTGAATTTCTGAAATAAAGGTAATGCTTATGGTTATTTGAATTTGATTATGTCTAGCAATGATATCCTTTTTGAAATTGCTCATGCCATAGTCAGTAAACAGTGATTGACCCTTGAGCATTGAGAAAGCATCATGATTAAAGAGAAACTGCAGTCTTTGATCATTCAAGATAGACAATGAGTTGCAAGAGCAATTTTATTAAACGCTAGTGAATTATTTTGGGGACATTCACTGGATGTGACATAATGGTTAAAGCATTGTCAAAATGCTTGAAAAAGTATGTAGAAACAATTGCAGTACACTTCAAAATGATTGCAGGGTTCACTGAACATTAATTTTGAACTTTGCTGGAACATATCACACAGTGATATTTTGAACATTAGGAGAACCATTATATGAAAATTATCGCAACATTCCTGCAATAGATTGATGAACATTCATTTAACATTGCAGCAATGTTTCTGGCTGGAAGGGGAATGTTAGTTTACATTACTGTCTCTCTCATAATAAAACCTGGGTTACACCAGAAATACTGAGGAACGTATTCAAGGAACTGGCCAGGAATATAGGTATTTTAATATAAATAATTTTTTTAATATATAAATTAAAAGTATCTACTGTATAGTACTTACAGTCAGTCTGGGAATGGATGAGGTTATGCCAGAGTATAATCAGATACTATGCTAGAAGTCGACAGTTGACTGTTTACAGTTAATAAACTCAAATGAGGTATATCGTATGAGCAGTGATAAGTATGTGTACTTCTAGACATTGGTGTTAAACATGTGAGTTGCAGATGCAGTTTTCTAAAATACCAAAGATGATAATTTTCTTTCTCAACTCCTTCAGAGTAATCCATTCTTGCTGCATATAAAATATATTCCTAAGTTTGGAACTTATTGCCGAATATAATCCTTTTGTGCTATTTAAATGTTTCATTCTAGATCTATGAAGAAGAATTTTTGTGCCTCTAAAAGTAAATAAACTGATATTTTAAGTCAAAATTTGCTAGAAATGGGTAGATTTTCAACCTGCTATATTTTTAAAAGTTCTAGAGTAATCCAAAAGTGTATGCATATTTATCTTACACATTCATATGTATAACTGATAAATTCTCTACTAATTCAACTTTTACTTTCTTTCGTGAATTCCGTGTTGATGCACACAGAGTGTCAGTCCTGGGTTAGTGAAGACTGAAATTTTCCAAGCTGCTGGAAGTGAAGAGGATCTGTACAAGGAGAATCCACATCTGAATGCAAAAGACATAGCCGACTGCGTTGTCTTTGCCCTAGGAATGCCACCACATGTGCAGGTAACCCCAATAATACACACAGGCCATGTCAGCATATGAGTAATGAAGTGCATAGAATTTAAACCCTGAACTTGTTGTTACCTATAAAAATGATAAACAGGCAGAAGGGAGGGAACAGCTAGCCACAGTGCTCATCTATAGATCAGATCATTCATATCACAATATGCAAGGTTGAAAAGTAGTTGACAAAAGTGGGACATTTTACCAGTTGGCAATTAGGTATCTCTCAGGCCATGAATTTGTGTGCATTATGTACTGCAAAAGTGTTGCATATTCCACTGCACAAGAAGTGCCCTCTACTATCAGATAAGACTTTAAAATAATTATCGCATGACCTAAAGGCAATGGTTGTGCTGAAGCAGCCTGTAAACAAATGTGTGGGGAGAAGCTAACATTCTGAGCAGAGTCCTCTCGGAAATGAACCATAGACAACTTATAATGTTTTCCCAATGTGAGACCTTGCGTGAGCATTACACGCTGCTTGTCTGATTGATTCTGTGTGGACTACGAGTGCGTTGGATGGCCCCTACTTCTCCTCCAGTGTAGCTGGGTTGGGGCCGGCAGAGTGAAGTGAACAGTCCAACGCACAGCAAAGGGCCAATCTCGCCAGTGGCAGATATTTTTCATTGGTATTCCGGTGCTGTTGGTATTTTGGCACACTAAGTGCCGTGCGGAGAGCTCTTCAGGTGTATTCCATCAGATGGGATGCTAAACCGTGATTGGTGGCTAGGGCCAGGCTCCTGCCAATGCTGCATTTCTTCCTGCCCTTCCTCTGTTGCCTCTAAAATTCCCACCTCAACAAACTAACCAACCTAAATCCTAAATGGCACGTGTGAACTATGGTGCCCTGCCCCAAGTAACTAACACCACATTGTTAACCTATGTGCTACACATGCTTATTATGAACTTCATGCTTACTTAACTAAAACATAGTTATCCATGATTACACATAACTGAATCCCACACATTCCCTCTAAGGAAAGGAAGAATTTCAGAGGGGAATTGATGTCATCTCAGTCAGGAAAAAAAGACTTGAGGCTAAAAAAGGACAAACAATAGAATGACCTAGATAAAATTTGGTGAAAAACTCTACCAATCTCATCTTATCTTTGGTAAGCGTTGCATTGCTGGAGTAAGGGATCCCAGTTAGTGAACACCACACTCACATGCACACCTATCTAGAGCATTGCAGTGCGAGCTGGTTAAAGGAAGTGACAGTTGCCACCAAGGAAGAGGACCAAATTGTTGGTTTAGTAAAAAGTGAGAGGTCTGAGTGGGAAATCGGGAGGGAGAAGGGATTTCCAAGGTCACCTTTTTCAACATGTTTCAAATAAGCAGTGGACGGAGAAACAATCTGTGAATCTTTCAAGGGATGGTGTCATGTTTAAAACACTATTGAGGCCGGCAATAGGAAACCACCTGAATGAAACTCTCATAAGAACACAATGGACTAGAACAAGAAGAAATGTGAATCCTGGTAATTGTAGGGCCCAGTTCGAAATCATGGGGTGGGTCTCATATCAGGGGAGGCAAGGCCATCATTGTACAAAATCCTTGAGCAGAAAGAGTGACAAAAGCTACAGCAGCAGTAAAGAAGGAATAAGGACAGAGTACAAACACTAAGGAACAGAGTGTGGAATGTAAGAATGGTGTTAAGAACAGGGAAGCTAGAAGACAAGAAGCAAGTAATGGTGAGACAGAGAGAACATTTGAGGCGCTCGGGGCTAGATAATGGTTAGCCACACACTGAGAAATACTGAGATTTGTACGCCTTTCTTATCTGCTAGACGATGGGAAGCCACTGGCGGAGTAATATTTGTAGAAACCAAGAGATGGCAGCACACACCTTGTTGTTATGTATTGCACCAAGACACAACACCTTATTTATGGAATTTTTCGAATCTTCAGATGTCACTCCTGTAAAATTTCCTGAATGTGGCTTACCATTATCTACCCCCGAGCGCCTCAATTGGTTTGTTGGTATCGAGCAAAGTAAGGTGGAAGGACCAAGAGGATTTCTGGAATGAAAGTTAGAGAGCGATAGAAGCAGTGGAGAGAGGGGAAGAGAGTCAATGGGGAAGTGGCAGTAGCATTGAAGGCACGGAAAAGGGAAGTGAGGGATAGAGTATTGCAACTGAAACCAAAGCTGTGGAGATGAGCAGAGTTTAAGCACAGGTTGACTGGGGGACGTAAAGAAGACAAATGTATGATTGGCTGGTAAATAATTGGGAAAGTTAAGGGTAGCAACGGGAGATGTAAAGGCAGCGGAAGAGAGGTGGGCTGAGTGGAGTCTTGTAAATAATGAAGAAAGCAGTGGAGTCTTGCAGGAGGAATGATTTAGTGATTTGCAAAATGATTTACACTCTATCCAAGGCATAGGCACACTTGGAAAATGCCAGAAGGTATGGGAAGTTGCCAATGAGATTGCATCGCCATTAGGCAAAGATTTAGGGGCAGCACGACAAACTCACGAGGTTTCGCAGTTGCAATACGAGCGTAACCATAGGTGATGATGAAATCGGAGGTGAGGTTAAAAAAGAGTGGGACGGAGAATGAAATGAGAAGGACACAGGAGCACAATTGAGCAGGGCGGGAATATCAGGAATTGGTGGACGGATGCATGAAGGTGGGGAGAGGAACAGTTGAGACGAATAACAACAATGGGGATAAGAAGAGCAAGTGAGGAAACAATGGGAACAACAATGGGTAACAGCAAAAATAGTGGAATAAGTTGGAAGATGGAAAAAAGAAGGAAAAAAGAAAAATGGCAAAATGTAACACAGAGCAAGGTAGAAGATGATAAAAGGAAATTAACGATAAGAAAGAGGGAAAAGTGGTGGAGTCGGCAATGTGAGGAGGTGGAGAGGCTCCAGGGAGAAAGGGAACCAATAATATTTACTGCTCTCCATATTTTAATTTCCCCGTTGCTGAGAGCTTCGTTCGGCAATACAGAGGGAATTGGAAGAGATTCCATTAGACTTTGGGTTCCCGACACGTTGGAGGCACAGAACGAAATGCAAGCGATCGTTGTCATTTCTCATTGGGATTTATTACACATATCAACACATTACCAGGCAGACACAATTTAACAAGGAAAAGTAGCATAAACGGAACATTAAAGTTATTCAATCTCACAAAGCAAATTGTCCTTAGTGAGACATGAAGAAAAATACTCAGCTTCAATTTAACAAAGCTAATTGGCCTTAATGAGACATCAAGTAAATATTTACTTTTCATGTATAGCGAACTGGCATTACAAGACACCAACAGAAAGTATTCGCTTGTTGCACAGCAAGGGATAGGCAAAGAAGGAAAACAGTACTCACTCGTCTCATATCATCACCACGGGTAACTCGGCACAAAACATAAACCAAAGGGGACAAACAGGAGGGGAACGCACCCACTAACGCCACTGCACCATCAGCTTCAAACACCGGAGAGGAGAGCACGGACAGCCAAGGAGGAACTGAGACCTTGAGAGAAGAAGAAGAGGAGAGCGAGCCTTCAAGTCAAAGAGGCACTCATTGCTGCGACCAAAACATAAAATAATAAAACTAAACAAAAACATCACAAAATAAATAAATGATAACAACTTTGACAAGTTCGGCCGCGGCCCTGTTTTGGGATTTCTCCCCTTCAGGGCTCTGGATCTTTGGCTATGATAACACCTTTTCTATATTTGCCTTTGCAAGCCCTTTTATACCTTCCCTCTCGTTTGAGTTAGTAGCGCCGATCGGTTTCCGCAAACACGAAACAGTTGACCGTCGCAGGAGTAATATTTGTAGAAACCAAGAGATGGCAGCACACACCTTGTTGTTATGTATTGCACCAAGACACAACACCTTATTTATGGAATTTTTCGAATCTTCAGATGTCACTCCTGTAAAATTTCCTGAATGTAGCTTAGATAGAGATGAGTACGGTCTGTCTTAAGAATTATAAGATATAGTGTTCTCTCGGGCTACTTGCAAACAAGTTCAAATACCTCCCTCCAGGGGGGAGGATCCCAGTAAACACAGTGTGTTGCGGAAACGTCGCAGAAAGGTTGCACGAGGTTGCAGGATGCCACGTCGTTTTGCAACGTTTCTGCAACGTCATAATTACGTCGCTGATGCACTGGTATGGTCAGAAAAATTTAATTACAAAGATTTGAGCCAGAGGATACATATATTAAAATTCGATTCTTCTTCTTCATGAGACACTGATTGTATTATATGGGAGTGGAATATTCACCAGGTTGCAGAAAGATTGCGACATGTTGCAGGTCGCTTTGCTAAGTATTATTTGGACAAGGTTTACCCCAAACATATATTCAAATATGGGGTTTTTATAGCGGTTTTTCATCTTCTGAAGCAAATTAGCTCTTTCCAGTGAAATATTTTTTTTCGCACCTAGAAAAATTGCATATGAGATAGCGAAAGGGAAGACGGCACGAGATCGATATACATAATCGATACATCGAACGCTATGCTATCCCGTCAATCCCATCTGTTTACTCTCTGTCTAGCGCTTGCCTTTTTCGGTGTGGTTTCGTGTTCTCTGGGAATCTCGTAGGATATTCTACAATTATTTGACCCCTGCCTGTTTGGATAGCGATTTTTGGAAGTTACCTATATACTGTTTTATTGCCTCTCATTTGTTTTTGACCCGTCTCGTTTGGATTGTGATTATTGGAAACTGTATTGGTACTCTCTCGTTAGCATTGACCCACGCCTGTCTGGAATAATGAATAAATATTTTTTCCTGCAAAGACATATCTCGAGTATTATTTTAAAGTGTTGCATAAATGTTGCAAGTATGTTGCAGGAGTTGCATAAGTGTTGCAAATATGTTTCACCAGAGGTTGCAGTTATGTTGCCATTACGTTGGTGGAACGTGGTAGAGAGGACTTATGGCTGATTTTGCGACGTTGTCATTACGTTGCAGCAACTCCAATTTGGTTGTAAGGAAATGTTTCCACAACGTGTTCACAACACATTTTGTTTACAGGGATATTTGGGTTACAGTATGTTCGATCCATAGCATAGAAATCATCAGGATTCGTCAAGCATAGGGTGAGTTATAAATTGCATAGAATGACGTCATGCACAAAGAGTTACACAAACACGATGAGATAAGTGCCTTTGTCACAGTAAATTAAATAAAAACCCAATATAGAAAATAACATTTATCAGTTTCCCCTGCAATGGGAGAGAAACTCTTCTATAGAGTATAGAGCGGTTTCAATTAGGAGCAAGTTGTTTTTTTTAAATTTATTAACATTATTTACAAGTGCGATAGCAGGAGATAGATTGCTAAAGGGATAAATTCCATTATTGGATATAAATTTGGAGGATTGCTAAAGGGTAAAAATTCGGAGGTAGATTGCTATTGGGATAAATTCGGTTCTTACTAGAAATAAATGAGAAAAAAACTACAATTGTTTTAGTTATTTCTCATTTGAATGTGTTATAATGTTTAAGAAAGAAATTGAGGTGGCTTTCGACAAAGAGGGACCAGATTTTTTCTGTCTGTAAACATTGGCTGAGCAACATAGAGATGAGTACGGTCTGTCTTAAGAATTATAAGATATAGTGTTCTCTCTGGCTACTTGCAAACAAAATGGGGTGGCTATTTTGGCGCACCTAAGAATGAGCTATGACATAAACTCTATAACGATTCCTAAAGTGGACGAGAAAATATTTGAATGTGCAGCGTGTATATATGAATTGGATCAAGGTCCTGTTGTACTTTTAACCATTTATCATTCTCTAGGTAGTGATTTTAATATATTTCTTAGAAAACTGGATGAACTATTGGTCTATGTGTTTCAAAACAAGTGCAAGGTGATAGTTACAGGGGACTTTAATTGTAATTTACTGTTACAGACTTCACAGAGTTCAGATTTGAAAAATATTTTGTATTCATATGGAATGGAGTGTGATATCACTCCCTACATGTGTTACAACTACAACTCAGTCACTGTTGGATTGTATAGCAACAAATTACGACCTACTAAACACAACAACCACTGTATATGATTTAGGCTTGTCTGATCAATTTGGAGTTAAAGCCAAATTTGATCTGGGTATTATGAGATATTGTAATGAATACTCAGATTCCAGGGCATTCTCTAGATCGAGCATGGAGTTTTTAAAATCATCCTTAGGAGAGAAAATTGGGAGGATGTTCTTTCCTCAGATTTATTAGATGTAGGTTTTAATCATTTTTATGGGAAATTTCAATATCTTTTGGATTATGCAATCCCTATCTTTAGGATAAAAATTGGTAATTTGCTCAAAAGTCATGGCTCACAAATGAAATCATTGCACTCTCTAGAATAGCTGAGGAAAGTAAACCAATAGGACATTGTCAAATGATCCACTGGTGCATTTAGATTTGTTTAATATAAAGAAACATTACATGTAGGGATCTACTTAGAAATGCCAAAAGGACTTACAATAATTAGAGACTAATAAATGCTATAAATAAAACCAAATAAATTTGGAAGATAATAAAGGAAACACCTGAGAGAGTACTACGTAAACACTCCCTGTGGCATTTCACAATACTCATGGTAAACACTGATATCCATAGGGATATGCAATAAGGTGAATGAATTTTTTCATAGCCAGCCGAAAGTGTCAAGTAAGTTTGTTAATCAGACAAACAGTAATTTACAGAATTCCATAACAGTAGAAATTAGCTGCAAAAATTCATTATAACTGTACCCCTGTGATGAGAATGAACTTATTTCATGCCTCCAGAAAGTAGGCAGGAAGTCTACAGCAGACTGGGATGGCATGCCTGGGAAATTACTAACGGAATTCAAAGGTTCAATTGTCAAACCATTAGCCTTTCTGATCAACAAATCACTCCAACAGGGGACTTTCCCTTGTGCATTGAAAGTTACTTTATGTATGTTCACTACCTCTTTCTTTCACCTTCTGTTTGAATTTATATTTGTGGTTTGCGCCTATGGCGTTGTGTATGAATGGTGACATGAGTGCATGACCAGAATGGTTGTTTTCTTCTAAGGGGTTGTGTGCCTCAAACATATGTGTTATATCTTTCTTACTGTCTGTGTGAGTGAGTCTTTCTATCGTTTCCTCTTCTGTTTATTCTCTTCGTTGGTGGGTGGAACCATGCCCTAGCGCCATCTCTTGGCCGATTCTATGGGCTCATCTGGAGGGCATTTGGTGCTATAAACCCCCACTGTTGAATTAAAGTAACCTTGGTAGCATGGTGGTCTGCGCATCCGCCCAGCAAGTGGAAGGTCCTTGGTTCGATTCCCAGTAAAGGAGAAATTTTTTCCATGAGTTCCCTGTGTTCCATGAGTTTCAGGCAGGGATGAAGGTAGGGGAAAATTGAGGAATTGGTGCGGTTCACGGGTGACCAAGCGCTAGTCAGCCATCCAGTCAAGGGCTTATGAAAAATACTAGATGCATTACCAACACTGCCCAGAAGAAAAAATGCTGGGTTAAATTTGAAAGTGAAGCTGGGATTAATTGGACCAAAGGATCATTTTGGATTTCTAGGTGTTAAAAATTATCTTAATTCATTAAATTATTTCTAATTGAATTCAAGGTTTTGATAATCAATCTTTACTTTTGTAGACATGCTTATTGAATCACCTAAACCCATCTGGTATCTAATATCACAAAAATATGTCACTAATTTTTTTGAAAAACCATTAAGAGTCAAGAATTGAGATTTCAAGAATTCAAATTTAAAGAATTGAATATATCTAATGATCATGAACATTCATGAAATGAGAATCTGTCAATTTGATATCCACTGTTTTCTTTCTCCAGATCCATGAAATCACCGTGAAACCTATTGGAGAGCTAATCTGAACATGCCCTTCAGACACATTAGCTGCTGACTGGACAGTCACCAAAGCATCACAAGCTGAATGAGAACATCACATTCATCATCAGTGCCACATTCATTCCACAACTTAAATTGATATATTTTACGTCACTGTGTTCTGTCTGCATGCAGCAAAATCCCTCTTGTACACACTTGGATTACATTGTAAATTGCACGTGAATGGAACTCATCAGGATGTAAATTATTCAGAGGAATTTGGGGAAATAAGTCACAAATGATATTAATCTTTGATGATAACATTTTGTGGAATAATTTCATGATGAGTAAACTTTTAAAAAATTCATATTTTATGCACTTATTTTAAAAAAAACTCTCCCACTTTCAGTACCTTTGCTTAATTATAAAGAAGAAAAGAAATTTGAGTTCCCAGCCTGTAATGTATGAAGAACGGGGCAAAGGAAGGTAAAGGTGATTCATAGTTTTGGAGGTGCAAGAGGGTGGGTGGGGAATTGCTGAATGACATATGGTTCCCATGAATAACTTCAACTCTTCTGTCAATGTTCTGTTTTCTTTAGTCTCCTGAATTTCAAATTAATTTTTACATTTCACTGAGTTGTGGTCACTGTTGATATCTACCCCTTATGCAGTTTTTCTCCTTGTTCTTGAAACTCTACTTCAGTAAACTACTGTCGATATTATATCTTACTCTATCTCCTGGCATTTTTCAGGTATACCTTCAAAGGTATACCTGAGAGGTAATCTTCGTTGGTGGTTTTTAGCCAATTGTTTTCCACCTCTAGCTTGTGCTGTATTCTAGTGGTCTTTCAATCTCTCAATCGGATTTTGTCATTGATGACTTCAATTCACAGTTATTGAAGTTAGGGTAGAAATTTAGGGTGCAACAAACAGAAACGACACTCCGTTTAGGGTTGACACAACACAACTAATGGTTTTATTGTGGAACAGCACCCTCTACTGCACTACAGAAGAATGATAGGAACAAAAGACACTCGATATGCGACATCAACAACATTGTAAACATTTTGTCATTTATATCAAATGAACATGCTGTTGAAGTTACGGTCAAGACTAACACTCCCGATAGACTTGCACCGCTAACATTAGGAAATTTGGGAGGTAGCAAAAATCACAACAGCACCGTTTACTGAAAAACTGCCGAACTGCCAAGATTTACTGACGCCACCACTAGGAGGCCATCAACCGCATACAACAAGTACCGGTACGCATGTCTCACAGGGCAGCACATACCAGGGTACGAAAGACTACATTTATTGCAATGGCAAAATGTTGAATTATACACACAAAAACCGCTGTGATATTAACATCCCAGTAAACACACATAGCTGCAGCAGCGCTTCACAAGGATGTCAGCGTTGCCAGTGCAGCACATGTCAACTGAAGCGCGCCAGCAGCATCTCAGCAGCGCTCTGCTTGAGCGAATTGTCGAGAAACGCATTTAATGCGCATTCGCAGCTCGTGTTTGAAGCGCTGCAGCCGCAAGTCGCGGACGCGCTGCCACAGCGCTGCAGGTAGTATTTTGAATAAGGCGTTCCTGATATGATCTGAGAACAGATCTGAGTGCAAGTACATCTGAAATGTGGTTTTAAAAGCGATTCACGATCTATAAGAGCGATAGAACATTGGTCCACGGATGTTTTTTCTCAGTCCCTCATAGATGGTATCGGACAAAGAGAAAGTACTGGTGCGCTTGCCGGGAAACAGGTTCATTATGGAGGAAACTCTTATTTATCTCTGCTGGAGTTGAAAGAATAACAGTTACATATATTTATAATGGTCTTGCTTATTTTTATCCACAAAATGGTTATTAGGGAAATATTTTAAAAGTGCAAATTAGTCGTATCCATCTTTTAGTAAAGTTAATAATCACAAACGGCTTAATGCCAGCCAGCAGCTGTGTATACATGGCCTCCAAGTCACTTACCCATAATCGGAAAATGTATCAGGTCGTATATCAAAGGATGATAGGATAGACAGAAGTAAAGTGCAGATTGTTAGGTGGGCGTATCTATAGTATGCGAGGTACAAGTAGTAATCATTAACTTAGTGAGAAACTCAATTGCTTACCTTTATTTTTTTCAATTTTGGTGATAGGTGTACCCATGCAAGGTATTATAGAATGATTGTCTTTGTATTAGTTAATGAATATGGGTACATTCTCTATTGAATGTGTTAGGAGCCACAGGATTAGTTGGGATATATTAATGCTTGTCACACGTTTTCCAAGTTCCTTACTAGTACCTAAAATGGGCCTTTAAGTGGTGCCTTTTAAGGTGCCTAAAAGGTGCCTTTACTGTGCCTTTTTCAGGTGCCTCGGAGGAGCCTTCAAGGCACATTTGCCTGGAAGTGTGCTACACGTGGGTCACTAGTGGAGCACCAGGCATGCATTTTCAGCGATTCTGACATGCGTTTGAAGCGATCGTGACACGCTTGTGCAGCGCTCCTGACGTGCTTGTGCAACGCTGCTGACACCCGTTTGCAGCGCATCCGACACTCAAAGAAGGGAAGTTTAGAAGTGCTAGATGCGCAGCAGCACCACCTTCGCGGCAGCTGAAGCGCTGCCGCGCAGCGCGTCAGACGCGCATCTGCAGCATTTGTGTTTACTGGGATTCTAGCTGCCGTGCGCCTGGAATTTGTGAGAGGCCATGGTTTTTATGCGAGGCCTGGCGTACATATAAATTGCCTTTTGTAATTGTTGATGAAATTGGCATTATTGCTGAAGGAAGATATTGCAAAATTTCCACAGATATTTATTCACATGGCACATCGCGTTTCGTTGTTAAAACAACATTATCAAGGCAGAGGTAGATAGGAACTTGAAGCAATGCTCCTTCCTACATGAAGTCTCCCAAAGCCAACCGCGTTGGTTTCATAAAAATTGTTACTGCACTAACTTGAAGGATTATTAACTATTTCTTATTCGTTTTAACCGTCGAAAAAACAATATAACATGAAAAAACGATACATCCCGTGGAGTTACGTGTGTGACAGTGCTTAAAATGGGTAGGTGCTCGCTCTGCACTCTGGTGGCCGAATATTTACAGGACGACAGCCAGGCGGACAACTTATAGCACAGGTAAGTTCACAGGCGTGGTCGCCAGCCATCCATCCTGGGGCTGCGAGCAGAGACGCGTGAAAGGCAAGCAGCTAACGATCCCCCCTCACACTCTGCCTCCATTCGCCTGATCTTCGCACGATCTCCCTCCTCCTTAGCCACGTGACGTTGCATGAACGTCTCCCGCCCCCACAACCCGCCTCACCGATCAGAACAAATGCCCTCTCCCGCATTCCGAGTGGTCCAACACTTGATGATATAGTGAAACCTCCTGCTCTCTCGAAAGGCCTTTCCCCCACCCCTACAATGGATCACATACACTTCCAGGCTGATATAATTAAATTTTGCAGTGATCTCCGGTGGAGAGTGTTTTGGAAGGAGGAACAAATCCCTTATAGCTAGGGACACTGAAAAATGGTAAATAAAAATCATCAAAAGCGGTGTTTAAAATGACAAATGCGGTAAATAAAATCGTTTTAAAAAGGTGAAAGCTGTGTTTAATGTTGGGAAAAAAGAGTCTTAAAGGAAGGGTTTTTTAAAAATATTATTAATAAAGACTTCATACCAATGTGAACAAACAGTTAATAGTACATACATTTGAGATCCAATACAGAAGTTATGGCTACCCTACGCAACATAAAAAACACAGTAGGCAAAATTAAGTTAAAGGCAAATTAATGAGATAATGGTAATAACAACAACAGAGTGGAATTGTGGACTGCAGGAAATGAAGTTCGATTCTTACGCTGTTTAAAATTTTTCTTTCAACCATTGAATAAAAAACTTTATCACCGTTCATTTCCAACCTTTGTGTGTGGATACTGACTTTTTTGTACTTCTATCGCTTCAACTAGATTTACAAATGCATCACTGAAAAATACACTGTAAAGTTAACGTAATGATTCCACGATTTAATTCTGTAATATAAATTTTTTCCAATCATTTCCTTTCGCAAAATTTAATTATTTTTTCTACTTATAATTTGGCATGAAATTTCTGATAATCTACTTTTTTAACTGCCTACTAGCATTACCCTAGGAATACAGCACGGCTGTATTCTTAGGTAGTGTTAAGGATCGAACTCGCGACTGGCAGTACACTAGCCCTCATTTTTAACAACTACGCTCTCATAGGTTCACGGGAATATGGCGAATGTAGGCGACTCGCATGACATTCGGCTTAATTTTTTTCTCGCACATCCGGGCCTATGGAGAAAAAGGTCAAGACGAGTATTTTTTATTTTGTTTTCCTCGTTTGTGGCATGGGAAAAATCTTCTTCTCATTTCGTGACCCGAGTTACTTAACCTCTCCTTGTTGGTATCTACCATGCGTACATTCCATTCGCGGGGCGCATCGATCACGAGATGTTAAAATCTCCGATACGGATCTGAATTTTTACTGTCCCTGGATATGATTTTAGTAGCAAATGAAATGAAAGACCCGTGGATCTTTGGATCCGACCCGACCATCCTTAATTTATGAGTGGTACATTTGTAAATCTAATTTAAACAACAAAGTATAATAAAGTGAGTATTCAGATGTAATGGTTTGAAATTGAATATTTTAACATTTTCGATGCAGTGACTGAAAGGAAAAATTAAACTGCGATTGGGATCGAACTTCGCACAGTACACTAGCTCTCGTTGTACGCCTGATCCCGGCGAATGTAGGCTACCACCCGCACGACATACTACGTATTTTTTTCCTGCGATACCGGGGTCATGGGGGAAAAAAGTCATATATCTTTATTTTGCTTCTAGTTGCACGGGAACGTTTTCATCTAATTACGTGACCTTAGTTACACATCCTCTTCTTGTCAATATCTACCGCACCTACATTCCATTCACGGGGCACTTCGATCGCTAAGCCGCGAAAATTTAAAATCTACGATCCGGATCCGATTTTACTGCGTGTCTTTGGATCCGAATCCGGAACCAAGAAAAATGAAAGATCCGATCCGGCCATCACTAAAGAAAATATTTCATGCTACAAAAATTCGGCATTTGCAAAATATCTCAAATTTCGTTAAAAAAATCGCGTTTCAAAGAAGACACGGTTAATTTCGCGATTAAACCCTAAAGTCGCTTATTTCGTGAATCCTGTCGCAAAAAACGTTTCACAAAAATGTCATGTCTCTACTTATAGCCAATCACCTATCAATTCTGCCATCCATTGCTCAATTCCGTCCAGCATCCACACAAGAACCTCCATCCTAACCGCCCTGCAGAAATCTTCATTAAACTTCTTCAATTCAAAACATCTGACTAATCTTTCTTTGAATCCCTTCGACCAAAGCAGAACATGACCGGAGCCGAAGCTTTGCGAAAATTGATATCCAACCATGATATCATTATCACCAAGGCGGACAAAGGCTCTACGATTACACACACACACATATCCTGTTACTGTGATGCATATCTGTTCGCAGAAAGAAGGGTAAATTAAATTATTCGTACGGCAGTCTCTCGAATCTAATTCTACTCTCGTCGAATCGAACGTAATATGCGGGCATTCTCAATTTGCACACAAGGTTTCGCTTCGCTTTTCCCTGACAACGTACGCGGAAGTTGGTACCTTACCCATGATCCACTAATCCACCATCTTGGTCCGCTTTTCCGACACAGTTGCCCTTTGCAACTATGATATTTTATATAAAAATTAGTAATAAATTAGTATCTTACGTACGCAGACTTATTTTAATTCTTCGGAATGGCCTCTTGTACCGATGCGTTCACAGTGAAACAACTTTTTCATGTACATACAAATGGGCTATCAGATAGTACCCGTAAAAATTGTGAATTTTAGAAACTATATACGGAAAGTATGAGCTGTTAGGAAAGAAGATGAAAAGAGAGTTGTGATTTTTGAGATGTGTGTATGGAGAAAGATGGAGGAAGTAAGTTCCGTCGAAAGGAAGGCGACCTACACAGTTACAACACAAGCCGACGCGTTATATCGACCTGGATATCGCCGCCAGCTTCAAATTCTCTCTCCAAAACTTATTAAAAGGTATTAGTGATCCCATTTCGTATTATCTCAGCATTTTCTAGTACCTTAAGGTAACAGTGTCCCCGTTTCCATGTTTCTTAGTATTTATTTGGCCAAATTTATTCCGAATCAATTCCATTCATATCACCTTGTATTAGGGATGGGTCGGTTCCACTTTTTTTCGGTTCCGGTTCGGTTCTTAACTTCGGTTCCGGTTCTTAATTTATCACTTACTTTGCATTGCTCAATGGTAAGATTTATAAGATAATGATAATCATTTTCAGAGACATACTGCTTGAAAAAGAATACTTCATTATATTTTTGTGTTTATGTAATTTTAATCCACAATCCATACCATTTATGTGAAAATATTTATAGATCTCACTTGCAACTTTACCAGTTGAAAGTTCCCCTTCATCTTCACTCAATTCTTCCTCACTGATGGCAATCGCCTTAGGTTGGGTGGTCACAAACATTTTCATCGTAGTTACTGAAGTATTCCGTCTCTTAGGTGACACGATTGGACTCTTCCCGCGAAAATTTATTTTATGCTTCTTTTCCGCATGCTATTTCGGGTTAGAAGTGGATTTACATGCACCCCTGGAAATCAGGGAATGGCAAATATTACACTTTGCGAAATTTTCATTTGCTGCATCAACAGTGAAGTATTTCCAGGCTTGCGTGATTGATTTTTTTCACCATTGACTTTACAGCTCAGTTAGACCATCTGTGTGACATGCGTTGACATAAATTTACGTGTACCATTTCCGTCGTTTCAAAAGATTCTGCTTCTCTATTTCGTTTCGGAATCTTTCCGGTATCTCCAATGCCATGATTTTATTTAACGGCGATGCGATTGTTAAGCATGATCCGCGTAAGATAAACCGAGTGTGTACTTTCACCGCGGTTTTGTCATTACCAACATATTTCTCATAAACTTAAATATTTAAATTCGTATGTTACAGCAAATACTTATAGTTACACTCTCCCATTGGAAGATAATACCAATATCAGCTTTTATACCCGACACGTGCATTATTCTTCACGTTTCAATGCACAAAAATGTTTTAAAGTTAACTATGACCAGTTAACCCAACGTTTTTTTAATGATCGCCCATTTACAGTCGAGTAATCAAGAAAGCAGAATGGTCAACGGCAAACGGTTGATAGTTACTTGGCTGAACACGACCCTTGCATCAAGGGAAGAAGAAACTTGATAAAACAATTTAGTTGTAATTGACCGCATATTGCGAGTGCCTTTTATTTCCGGCTATCTTTGCGCTGTCAATCTTTCAAATAGTCGATTGCCGTCTGCTATTTACTGCGCGGCGGAGTTCTCTTGCATGAGCAAAGTTAATGCTATTGTACAAATGACGAATAATTTGCTGACTTAACGAAAGCAATGCCCAAAGCATGAATGAAATCTTCTAAAAATTACAAACTCTATATTATAGGTAATATAATTTACGAAAATGATATGAGGACTCCCATCTCCAAAGGAGGTGGACGTAACACATGGTACCTATCAATCGGAATATCCTTATTACGGCGGTATTTCATCATTTACTAGAATTGGATGCAATAAAATAAATCATATAGTCATTTTAACGACTGAATTAGAATAATTCGTGGCAAATTTGAGGCATCTAAGTACATTATTTCACCAGGTTTTAACGTGAAGAGCTTCCAGAGCGTGAGCAGGTTTCAAACTGGTTTTCACGCTAATTATTTCGGTACCGATTATTTTTGGCCTCGGTTCCGGTTCTAAGCTCAAGAACCGGTGGAACCGAAGAACCGAACCGACCCATCCCTACTTTATATTTTAAAACCTTGAGACAGTTAAGTGAATGGTTTATGGAAGTGATGTGGAACTACGCCGAAATATCTGCTTATTATGCTACTTCCGAGGAAGCCATAGTCATTTTGACAAAGATTTCTCATCAGTGTACTCGTTACTTAATTTTGGAATTGAATGATAGCCGAGAGGCAAACTTGGACGGATGGAGGAGGAGGGGGTATAGGCTCGTCTGGTGGTTTTAAAAACACTTATGTGTTGCATTGTTCGGTGGAATTAAGACCTGCTTGTAGGTAGATATGCTACAAACTGGTTTACCCAACTATCCTCTCGTTTATTGACTGCGGCATTGTTTTGATCGCCTAACGTGCGCGGATTGGAAGAAACATTTTAAATGTAAAATGATTCCTTTCGAACTCTGTTCCGTTGTTATATTTGGACATTCTTCAACCATCCAAGACTGTACTTTTCGCAGATTCTTCCTCCACCTTGTGTGTTCACTTTTAGCGAGAGCAAGATTGCAGCAAAAAAGTTCCGACTTAAAAGTCCATTTTGGTTATTCATATTTGGTTGGTTATTGGCTGACAAATAGTTTATGTAGACATGACGACGGAGATATAAATGAAGTAGATCAATAAAGTAAGTCGCCTACATAAGGGCCCAAAAATATCAACCGCAGGCAAAAGTTTAAACACTTCCGAAGATAAAGACTCGTGTTTATAAGCATATTGTGATGTTTTTACACTCGCTACTCCACACTCCTCAACGTATTTCAAGAGGAACAGAGATTTTTTAAAAGTCCAAAATCGGAACTGTGAGTATAGTACAAAGAAAAGCAGCTGTCCAAAGGTGAAGTTGGTAAGGTTTTTGGATCAATTTCCGGAACAGTGTATCTTTTTCATTCGCAGTTATGTCTTATGACCTACACTGGTGGTAAATATGTAGGTACATCCTAATTCACTTACTTACATTAAATGTTACTATTTGGTATATCTCTCCACTTTGAGAGGCCTTTCAACGTCACAACAGGTGGCACGAAAAGGTCACCTTCGAAAAGATCACGAAATTAGTCTTCTTCGAATCTTACTTGGGTGCCCCCATTCCATTTCTATGGCGTTTTGAGATTGTTTCCACCTCGTGCACTGTGTTCGATGGAAATTGAACTTTTTTATTTTATGAACCGAAAGATCAGACCTGATCCTCAGATTGTAAATTAGCTCATTTCCTGATCTAGGTTTCATATTAGACCTGGTGTGGAATCACGGATGCATCTTTCGCGTCATCGCAACCTATACCGCTTACCCCCTATGAGAGTAGCAAGCAGGGTTAACAATAACCGCCTCTAAAATTCGCTCCACTGATTGTGATAAGCGATTTGAAGTGCGAAAAATGAAGAACGGAGATCACGTCCTTTCTCTGACAAAAGTTAAATAAAAAAATAACGATAACGCTATGATCGAGGCCCTGATCTGAAATTTCCATAAGGGTGTGCAGCATGACAACCCCTTTAATTCTGCACTGCGTTGCCATTGCGGTGCACAGTGGGCTGAAATCGAAATTCTTTGGACAAAATTACAAAATGGCTTTTTTGGAGATAGAATCATGAAATTTGGTACAAATACTCACAATTGATTGGCAATTAAGGAACGACATGTCATTGGCCATGTTTTGTTGCCGTTACCGAGATACAGGGGCTCAAACAGAACCAAAATTCCAAAATTACACCCGACTTTAGTTTTCTCCGAAAATCTTCCTATTTAAGTGGGGGGTGACGCTGTGGGAGGAATTTGATCGGTTAAAAAACTATTAGGTCTGTTAAAACAACTCTTTTACTTAACTGTGCTTAACTTTGGGGTTTTTTTTCGTAAATTTAGGTCATGTTACGCAACAAAATGGCGGACGCTACTTTCACGCTAAATTTCATATTAAGTAGTAAATATCTAGCGTTCTACAAAAGATCCTGTCAAGTGACTCATATTAAATCAATTGTTGAAGCTTTCTAAAGGTAGATCTGAAATCAAATTGAAAATTCGTTTGCGACGCCGAAAATTACATTTGATTTTTCTTACGCGCGTCCGGAGCCGGAGACGCGCGCCGGGAGCTGGAAATGCCGTGACCCGAGTAAGTTTTTTCAAGCCATAAGGAACACAACGCTTCCAATTCGTCTGCCTTAATATACGTGGATTGATATCAATAAACACAGGCTCTATGTGTATAAAATCGCTTATATATGCCCGGAGAAAGGAAATAAATTATCGAAATTAGCTGAATATTGAGGTAGATCCAAATAAGTCCTGTTCGTAAAAACTCTAACTTATTTTATTTTTACACACTTCATAGGTGTTATGTTTCATTGAGAAAATTGTTGTGAACACAAAGCGCAAAGTAAAAGTTCCTCTGCATTTATTTTATGCTCGGGCTACATCCTTGCCCTGTACAGCGCGGCGTAGGGAATAATAGCCACCCGCTCCTGCCGCCGAACCCAGGGGTTTTCCTTGCCTTAGCCAAACTGTTTTGCTCTCCGCCTCTAACAAAGGGGCCTTCCGCATTTTATTTCTGTCGTTGGAATTCTTTGACACCGTAGGCCAAGGATGCAGTGACCCTTTTCCTCCGGGTCTGGTTCCGTAGCATGGGTGACGCCTGGGTTTTTCAGTAGTAGTGTGTCAACTGCGAGAGTGTTTGGATGTAGAGTTTTGTGCATCTTGTCAGCTGGCGATTTGATTTCAAACCCTTTTTTGCATTGTGTATTTAACTCTCAGTGCAGGCATGGCAGGGGCTAGAGAAGAGAGAAAAAGGTTTTGTTGAGTGGTGGTGTTGTTGTAGCGACTTTACAGGATCCTACCATTTTTCGTGTGACTGTACAATACCCTCCTCATCATATTCACGTCACATTGGCGTGTCGGATTTGGCGGTCATTGAAAACCTTTTACCTGTAAATTCCTGAGTGTCAATAAGGTATGCTCTTTCCTATTATTTCTTTGTCGCCAATTACTTTTTTCTATGAAGCTGTCTTTAAATATTTTCATTGGATTGTATTTTATAGTTTTTTATGTAATCATCGTTGAGCCCTAGTACTTTCATCCATTACCTCGCTGTTTTCGTATTTATTTACCAAAATCAGACTAAATCATTCTTAACCCTTCTGAAATTTTGCACAGGTTTCTAGAGTCACTATCTGAAATATGTATCGCTGAAAAATATATCGACTGCTCCATGATCAAGTAATAGAAGCGAGGGCTATATCTGTGACTGATAGGAAAGAGTTCTTGTACAATTATTTATGCAGAAGGTTGAATATAGAATCAAATGTCGATGCCAAAATAGCTGCCCGGGATTGTACACGCAGGGGGTTTTTTGTTCCGTACCTGATACGTTGGGAAGAAAGCTCCCGCCATAATGAGAGGTTTAGGATCAAAAAGCAAAATTTAATGGATTAGTACATGTATTTTTCTGAAATTGTGATGATATTTTCACCATGTACATCGAGAAAAGGCCAATGTTTGGTTTTTATCTTTCCATATTCTCTTTACCACTTACCACAATTTACTTTACGACAATTAGTCACTTAGAGCCTTGGATTTCATAATTTTGATGAAATTTACACAGGAGCACCCGGAAGACCAGAAAAAGAGTTTCATGTTTCATCTGAAAGAACTAAAAAACGTAAAATTGAATCTCTTAGGACATTGATTCCACCGCCGAGCTTACGATAGCAGCCTCTGAGTTTGAGGGAGGAAGTAAATATTGCGGCTGCTACGTTAGGGACTGAAATCACAACCACAACACCTACTAGGGCCAAGAGAGTCTTATCCAAATGGTGGAAAGGTGATGTAATTCAATCAGAAATGCCTGTAGAGAAGGCGTTGTCTCTGATGATATATACAGAGCTGATCAAGAGTCAGTATTACTCCTGATTAACCTAGATCTCATACAGAGATTTTCAATAATTTTGAGAGCAATTTCAAGTGGACTGCTACTTAACGCCGAGGAATTTACTCAGTACTGCTTCAAAACTGCTGAAGTGTATGTGGAGCACTACGCATGGTATTACATGCCACCTACAGTACATAAAGTACTCTTCCATGGAGGGGAAATTTCCAAAGGAGTAGCCCTACTGTTAAGGCAGCTATCGAGAGATGCATTGGAGTCTAGAAATAAGGGCGTTCGGAAATTTCGAGAGAGATTTACTAGAAAGTACTCCAGAGTGGCCACAAATTAGGATCTATTTAAAAGGCTTTTGTTTACGTGCGATCCATTTATTTTCTATAGCAATCTCCCAAAACAAAGAAATATGAACATGCCAGAAGAATTGAAGGTTTTGGTAGAAATAAGTGAGGAATAAACGAAATCAAGTAGTGATGACGATTCCTTGTAGGAACTTTGAAAAACATAGAACAATGTAAAATAAGTGTTCAAAAAAAATGAATTGTATCTATAATTTCCTTTTTGTTAAATGGCTACAATACTCCCTTAAAATGAAATTCAAATCGCAATTAGTGGTTCAGCTGAAAGAAAATTACCGTCGCGCCGCGGGCCACAGTAGAGCGATGCGGAGATAATTATATTACCCCCAAAGTATAATGAATGCAAAGAGTATTAACTTATACTAAGCTTTGGTTACAATACAACTATCTCAATCAAACAAAACAGCAGGAAGTGAGTAACAATACTGTAAGTTAAGGGTTTTGACGAACAGAATTAATATTGTTGTGCCTCAATATTAAGCTATTTTAGATAATTTGTTTCCTTACTGTGAGCATAATTCAAGTAAAGTAGAAACTAAAGTTTTACTAGGTGAACAAAGTCTATGTGACGTGTAAATCAGGGATATGCATATTGTTAAGGAGAAAATATGAATGATTTGTGTAGAAATACTCGTTGAACAACTAAAAACTCCGCGGCGTCCAAAATGTAGTTTTCTGAATGAACCTCCTGGTATAGTCAAAGGCTTGGACTGCTGGGGCGGAGGGGCAAAGAAACGAAACGAAGTCCTTAATAGTTTCCTCTGGAAGGTAAAATCATGTTTGGTGCGAAGAAAACTGCAGTTTTAAGACTTCAAGGGTATGAAAGAGTAGTTTACTTTTGAGAGGTGAAACCGTGAACGTGATTTCACGTACACTTTAAAACCTTAATATTTCAATATCCCCATTATTTTATGCACATAGAGCCTGTGTATATCGATATAAATCCACGTATATTAAGACAGACGAATTGGAAGCGTTGTGTTCCTTATGGCTTGAAAAAACTTACTCGGGTCACGGCATTTCCAGCTCCCGGCGCGCGTCTCCGGCTCCGGACGCGCGTAAGAAAAATCAAATGTAATTTTCGGCGTCGCAAACGAATTTTCAATTTGACTTCAGATCTACCTTTAGAAAGCTTCAACAATTGATTTAATATGAGTCACTTGACAGGATCTTTTGTAGAACGCTAGATATTTACTACTTAATATGAAATTTAGCGTGAAAGTAGCGTCCGCCATTTTGTTGCGTAACATGACCTAAATTTACGAAAAAAAACCCCAAAGTTAAGCACAGTTAAGTAAAAGAGTTGTTTTAACAGACCTAATAGTTTTTTAACCGATCAAATTCCTCCCACAGCGTCACCCCCCACTTAAATAGGAAGATTTTCGGAGAAAACTAAAGTCGGGTGTAATTTTGGAATTTTGGTTCTGTTTGAGCCCCTGTATCTCGGTAACGGCAACAAAACATGGCCAATGACATGTCGTTCCTTAATTGCCAATCAATTGTGAGTATTTGTACCAAATTTCATGATTCTATCTCCAAAAAAGCCATTTTGTAATTTTGTCCAAAGAATTTCGATTTCAGCCCACTGTGCGGTGCCAGCCTAATATTGGGTACATCTGCAGAAAAATACTGTGGCAATAAAATATATTTTTTTAATAATTTTCTAAGATGGCGTTTTTTTAGGTCACAGTGAATGACCTCGAGCCTGAAATCTATCATAAGAATCCCATGTTTGGTATCATTACAAATCCCTATTCCTTAGCTTTTCCATTGTTTAAATATTTATTCTACTATAATTATAAATAAGGTGGAGCATTTTGTTTGTACATGAGTTCGCCATTTTTTATGAAAATTTAAAATTTTTGACGTCTCTATCTCGAACAATTTTCAAAATGCAAATTTGAAAATTGACATATTTACATACCTTGAAATAGTTTCCCCCATACCAAGTGTCATCAAAATCCAAATTGGTGAGGTGAAAAATTTATGAACTTGACAAGGAATCACCTAAGAGATATACTTTGATTCAGTGGTTCTGTTCCACACAAATATTATTAATCACCGCTCGACCGGTTTCGACCCCCTCAGGCCATTAACGAGAGCAGAGTGACATAGGGTGCACACTTGAGGGCACGCTGTAAGTACCGAGCACAGCAGGGGGAGGGGGGAAGGAATTGCTGAAAGGAATGAGGTTTGGAGTTACTAAGGAGGAGGGAGGCTAGGCCGTGGGACACCCGACCAAAGCACTGGGGGGGGTTTAACAGGGTCTGAGTTGAAGTTGGGGAGATGCTGGGAGGGGACTAGATCATTTAAGACGCTGTCTTTATTCATATTAAAATTAACCCTTCTTCTCCGTAGTCACTGCTCTTCCTATTTTGGAATTCCCCTGTAACTCCCATCGTGCTCCGCACTTCAACTATTCAACGATAATTAATAGTGTTTGCGTGGAACGAAACAAAGTTTCATTTTATTTACATGATTTTGGTCTCCCCTCCCTCGACCCCTCCGGCGCACTAATTATCCCACTCAGCCGAAGGACTTGCACGACAGTCGGAGCCAACGACTCCGGAGAGCACCATTTCGTCCGCGCCTTTCCCTCACCAGAGCGGTCGTCGTTTACATAGCCCCCTGAATGAGGATGGAGACCGGAAGTTGGCCCATCAGAGTTGGTCACCTTCCGCCGGAAGAGAGTTCCTCGATGACAAACTTCCGCCTCGCCCTCTTCACCACTTTCCCTCCCCTCAAAATCCACCTATCGACTATTTCCACCTGAAACCCCATTCCACCTTGCAGAAAACACAAAGCTAGAAAAAAGCCTCCCCTCTCTCGCCCTCTATTCCGAGTTGAGACGGCAACGAGTTCACTTCCGCGTTGTGCGCCCGCTTCGAGTCACTTTTCCGACACTAGGTCGTTCCCGAGGGTTTCCTGGTGGCTATTTCATTCTGTTGTTCGCTTGTACCAGCTCGGTCTATTGTTGAAATACATTTTCTGATATAGTTAGATTCATAATTTTTTTGTTTCTTGTTCTATTTGACCTCATCTTGCTCACCCGAGCTTGGAAAGAATTTTGTCCCCTGGGCGAGCGCATCTCACGAAATAAAATCTTTATTTCATTTAGGAAACGCTGCATTAATGTGCTAAGTATATGCATATATATGTCTTGTTATATTTTATGTAATGCTACTGTAGAAAATAAATTCATTCATTCATTCATTCATTCAAATTTCACCAACTTCATTTGCCTGCTATTACTGTTTGATTCAGTGGATATGTTCACCCCTGCTGGTTCCTCTGCTTGGAGTAAATCAGCCAGTTTTTGAAGTAGGAACATTTTTATGGGTTTAAGCATACAATGCAGAACTTGCAGGACACTTTAAAATTAAGGCAATGCATTTAAATGCCAAGAAGAAATGTCATATGGCTTGGAAGAGGCACTGTAATTATTCGAACTCTTGAAGATATTTAAGTTGTACTAAACATTGAATAAGAAATTTTCAATGAAATGAGAAAAAGATATTCATTAGCTTAAAAAATTCCTAAGGTAAATATAAATAAGTAAAAATGTTAATAACCAACAACAGTATAACTTTCAGACAAATGGCTGTTTCGACAGTAAATAATTATTGCAAAATTACCTGAAAACTCTTCACAAGAAAATTAAGTTCACCAAATGACATTATTGCTCTGACGTCGGGAGAGAATAAGTTTGCCAGTTTCCGATGTCGATATCGACAATTTATCGTCCAATGAAAATTTATCAAATGATTAGTTAAATGTGATTTTTGCTGCCGCCCATTCCTCACTATTACTTCTTTTTTTAAATTTTATAGTTTGACAATATTATGGCTACTAACATGTTAGTGCACTATCCACTTTAAGCATAATTTAAAGCATGTTTGGCGTAGAGCAGCCCCTGCCACACACTTTTATGGTGGCTTTTAGGGTATTATGTTGATTTATTCCACTATTTAGAGAGTTCTGCTTGTCCATGAGAACACAAGAAATGAATTTTACAAACAATTTTCCGGGTTATTACCATGTGGAACAAGCCTACGGAATGGGGTCGTTTACGATTTTTTTTTAAATTGCCGAATCTGATAGAGTTTGTAAAATAAAAAGACCCGTATTTTTCCGTTTTTTGATCCGTCAATTACTTCTCGAGTTATAACGTCGAAAAACGGACGTTTTCAACCCTTTCGGAAAAGTGGGCGTGGTGCAACCTCTGACGTATATCCACTTCGTCCAATCACAACTGAGCCCACGAAGCTACTTCGCCTTATCGCAAAGGGGGACACACAGTTGACTCTGCCAATAGGAGCAGTTGCGACAGCATTTTGGGAGCAGACCTTCCGAGAACCCCCCTCCACTCCCTTCCCTTCCCCTAAAAGCAGTCAAGGACGGGAGGAAAATGACGTCAATGTTATCACAGCAGCTTTTCCGGTAGGCGTCACCTTTTGCTTATTTTAATTTTTGATTTTTGGGTGAATGGTTGTGGTTAGAAGATTAATTTTTTCACTAAAACTCTTTTTTCGTTTCCATCTAAAGGCCTGGTTACACGATGCATTTACACGCGCGGGTAGATGCGTGAACACATTCACCATCAAAATTGCGTGAATGCGTGCACAGAAAATAGCCCCTGTTCTATTTTGGTGAATGTGTGCGAGCAATTTGTCGTCGTCAACAACAAAGTCAATAACAATAACTGAAGTTCAGGTATGATGTTGTCTGTTTCGTAGAAGTGGCGCTTGATACTAGTAAAACAAAAGAAATCGCGTAATGCGTATCTAGAAAATGGTCGAACAATTGCGCGAACACAAGCATCGTGTAAACACTCCTCAAGTGCGAGAACGCGCATCTGTCCAGACATCTATTCACGCATCTGTCCAGCCACGTACTTGCGCGGGTAAATGCATCGTGTAACCAGGCCTTAACAATTTCGTGCACAAAATTGCGATTTCGGTTCCGAGTAAACGCCCACATTACTCTTCTCTATGAGATCAATGAGTTCTCTATGAGTCACGTCTATTCTGGGACGATTGGCGGCCTTAGCATTAAATTGCTCTTTGATGACATAAATACTGTTGATGTTGTTCAGATGCCACCATATGTGAAATAGAGAACATGAATTGAACTCCACTTTAAAACTTAGATTTCCCGCACTTAACGGTGTACTACTCATTAGTTTAAGATTCTCTTCAAACTCTACTGCTTTAAATGTGGTGTAAAAGATGTAGCTACAACTTTTTTGGAGAAAGTAGCTAAAACGTATCTACCTACGATGTACATTTTTTGTAGCTCACCCATCCCTGACAAATATTACGGTAAAAAAGATGGTGGCTCCAGTTTCTATAATTTTAATCCTTTACTCAAAATGCACAGCAATATAATAATTGCAATGGAACGTCAGTTATTACTTTACGATGCAAAAAAATCGACTCGTCCTGAAAATCTTCCTCCTGTTTGTTTCGCGAAGGAAAATAATATCATTTTGCCATAATCACCTAACTTTTCATTTATAAACCACGCTCTCTTCTCATTCCTTTGTTTATTTTGTTTATAACGGTAACGGCGAGAATGGAAATTGGCTTTTGGAAAGCACCAGGAAACACTCAACCGAGAAATTGCTGTTCCCACCTCCCCATCATCCAGCCAACTGATAGTTCGGAGTGGAAAAGCGATGCTCTCCACGAAAAGGCTTCTTCTCCTCACATCAAAGACAATCATCAAGGTTTTGGAAAAACTTCATTATTTCTCTCGCAACTTAAACTGTAGTAATTATTCGATCAATGATGGAAAACCCCTGTCACATCATTGCCTGGCATAATGCTATACGGTGATATATGATAAGCTAATTCACAGACAAAATGTGACGGGTTATTAAATTCCTTTCCTTTTTGGAACAGATAAATTTACGTGACTTAGATATCGATGAGATTTTACTCATTGGCAAACCAAAAGCATTTCATAAATGAAATCAGGAAGTAATTTTTATAATACAAACTTTTACAAAAATATCAAAAAGAAAATTTTGTAAAGGTTTGTTTTATTAAAATTATTGTCCATGGAATACCACCAGGTGACAGAAGATAGTTTTATTTATGAAATCAGGAGGGTTATCCACAAGAATAAATGGAACGAACTAAGCTCTGCGCTCATATAAAATCATTAAGGTGCAGACGCACAAAAGGAGAGGACACCAGCGCTAAATTGCAACGATTAGTTCTGATCACCATTCCACCAATTATTCCTCTTATTTATGGTTCCTGGTTTATAACCATACGAATTAAACATACATATTTAACCTATTATTTGCAGGGCATCGTTTATAAATCCCCAGATGGTTTGATCGGAGCAGGGAGGATCAAATTAATCCAAAGATGCTTTTCGCTACACCATCGCATCTCGCTTCAGGTATGAACATTTTTAGAAAATCAATATTTTCCAATGCTGTTTCATATGTACCTACTGTTTCTTTCGACCTCGAAGTTCCATCATGATGTTGCATTAAATGATGTTTTTTATGAGCAGCAAGGGTGTTGCGTAGAGAGTCTCGGCTGCAATGATGATGAGGATCAGGATAGGTTTCCATGGAGTGCTCCCACTTTCTTTGGATTCATTCATCTACCTACTGTTTACTTACTTAGCTATTTTTCTCTTCTAATCGTATGGCGATCTCTCACTACTCTAGTCTCGCCCCGTTTGAGGAATTTGTCTCATCTCGTGAAAAAAAAAACGTTTTTGGAAATGGCCAATATATGCTAAGTGGAAACGGATACAGGAACCTATCCACAAATCACAGCCAGCAGTCAGGTATTTTAGTTGCGCAAATAAATTCCTAATTCCCATTCATTGCTTACACAATCAGAACAAATCTGTGTTGACACTGGTTTCAATGTGCTTCGGCACGGCGAAATCTGGACTTCGCACTATTTTAAATCCAGAATTAAAACTCCTTCGCACTATTTTGAATCCAGAATTGACATCAACCATTCATTTGCAACTGTGTTGAAAACTTTATCGATATTGCACTTTTTCGTTGTGTCGGCAACATGTTGCTCTGAAATGCGTTTTTACTGATTTGTGTTGCAGTTAAACTCTATTGACTTGTGTTTACAGTGCACTGCCATCTACATCTACACGATACCCTGCAAGCCACCGCGAGGGTGTGTGGCAGGGGGTGAAGATCACCAAGCATGCACTACCGACATGCAAACAAGCAACTAGAGTGTCTCATGCAACTAGATTGTTAGTATCTAAATCATCACTGGGTTGGCACTATGTTGCTCTACACTCCGTAGATACTGATTTAAGTTATAATGAAACTCTAATGACATGTGTTGACACAGCACTATATTGATAGAGTAAACGCGAAGAATTGCTGTGTACTGTAATGCTGTTTTCCATCATGATTAAATTTCAATTGATTCTATGATTGGCATGGCTCCTTGTAAGTAGGAAAAAATGCAAGGTTTACCGAGTAAATAATGCTAAAGTCTTGGTTATTTCTAGTTATTACTTCACTTATTATTGATTACTAACAGGTTTTCTTGTGAGAGAGAATAAATATTATATCATGTTCAATGCGTAAACAACGGAACAATAACGTTTTATTTATTTATTTTTAAACCAAAGTAACATTAGTAACCAAAGTAAATGTTTACATGTCAACCTTACAATTACATACGTAAAACGGACTGAGTTTAGCCAACTTCTCTCAACAAATAATTCCTACTGCTATCGAAAAGTAATTGCCAGCAAGCATTTTTTTTCAGATTGGTAAATATGCTTTTACTTCTACTCACACTCGTTTTCTTCGCGCGCTTACAGCAGAAATCACGGCCTCATGACTTCTGACAGTACACATTTGTAACATTAATATTGGTAGAGGGAGTAATCTCTGATAATTTCAAATATATATCAATATGTAGCATTAATATTGGAGCAACCTCTGATAATGTCAAATATATTTCAATATATTTCAAATATATTAAATATATATAAACTAATTACGTGCTGCGTCCCTGGCGCGCGATCTGAATCGCTTTGGACGCGTAATTGAAACGCTTCTGCAGCACGGCGACGGTGTCGCTGCGGCAATGTGGAAGCGCTTCAATAGCGCTGTAGAAGCGCTGCTGACACGGGAATATCGGAAATTTGACGGTGTCAGGCATGCTGCAGCAGCGTGTCATTTTGTATTTCCAGGATAGTTTCCTGATAGCCATGAGTAAACACAATAGCTGCATCAGCGCTGCACTGGGATGTCAAGGTTGCTAGACGGGGCACAGGCGCGGTGTTACAAGGGTATTGTAATTTCCATGGCCAGATCCAGTAAAATTTTCATTTCCTAGCCAAGTTCATTTCATGTGTAACAGCACCATTTCAGTCACTCTATCCTATTACACCGACAAAAGGTTCTGTTATTTTTCGGAAATTCACAAAACAAATACCTATTTCACCTATGAATTACAACTATGCTATCAGAACAATCTGTGATGAAATTGATTTGAATTTGTCGCCATTAGCTACTTCATCAATGATGCTTTTATTTACCTCGCCTAGCATTGAATGAATATCAACAATGTATAAGCATAACAGTCATGCATATTTTTATCCACAAAAGGGATACTAAGCCCGAATCACACGATCGTTTTTCTCGTCCATTGACAGAAATCATTTAACCCATAGTTTTCAGGGAGCGCAAAAATGATAGCTCAAGCTATCATTTCGCCGCTCACACGATCGATTTTTTTCCGTCCCTTCTCTAATGCCTCTTCTACACGTCCGCCTGCGCTCAGCGTACTTGGCTCAGCCTGAACGTTCAACTACCTTCCTTCCTACACGAAGCACTTAAATCGACACTTCGCCATCTGGTGCCGAAGTTTACAAATGACATGGTAAACACTCAACATGACCGGCATAGAATATTATTGAGAGAATGAGATAATTCTACTGGTATATTATCACTTTCTATTACCTTCGGTACTTTCCGGAACTCTTTCCCCGTTTCCTCCCATTGGATTAAGAATCTTATTTATCCAAGTTTTAAATAGCAGCCACGCACCACACGAGTTGTTTAATCCGAACAAAAACAAAGCGCATTACTTAAGCTGGGGTCCCGAGGCTTGCTGAGCCTACCCCTCGGCTGAACAATGGTGGCACCTCTACACGGTGGGATCAGCCGTTATGTCGGCTGATCCGGGCCGCTCATCCTAGCGTGTAGAGCCAGCATTAGTTCTCTAATTCCATAAATTTTGTGTATTTATTTCGTCGTCAATAACAACAAAACGTAAATAAACATTACCTTGATATCTGTGAATATTGGAATGGCGGTCCAGTCCCAAGGAATACATAGGTATGGCATTAATCCTATTTACTAAAATTTGTGGAGGAATACATTTGTGTTCGTGAGATTTCGTCTCTTTACGGTAAACTACTCCGCTCTTTCCGAGCGTGCGCTCCGATTGGCTAAATGACGGAAACACCTAAGGCCCGAGGGACGGAAAAAAGGACGTGCTCAAATGACGAAAAAAGGGATAGCGATCCCTATCATTGCCACTATCCGTGAAGTGATAAAGTCAGACGATCATTTTTAAGCTATCATTTGAGCTATCCCTGAAAAGGGAGGTAAAAAATGATCGTGTGATTCAGGCTTTAGTGGAATACCACAAGGGAAAATATCACCGCAGTATTATAGTCCTTTAAAATTAGCCCTTGATAATACATCAATACAAGCGAAGAGTCTTATTTATATGTGGCGTGTACATGCTTTTAATTCGTTATATTTGATTATTTTCTTGTGTCAATTCAATGCTTGGATTCACTGTTTTACTTGTTTTGGTTACTGTTTGAATAACAATGGGGGTTAGTTGGTAATTGCTTGAGGAGAATGGTAGAAGCATTCGGAGGACTATTCCATACACGCCCCAGCAAAATGGTGCTGCAGAACGAGAAAACCGAACGCTTGTTGAAGCTGCATGTTCAGTGATTCATGCGAAGAACCTTCCTATCAATCTTTGGGCTGAAGCAGTGAGCACAGCTGCTTTTGTGCTGAATCGAACGGGACCTACTGGACAAGACAAAACTCCGATTGAACTGTGGACAAACTGCCCTCCACCGAAGATTGATTATTTATAGATTTTGGAACGAAGTGTTACCCTCATATTCCAAAATGCAGGAGGCAGAAAATGGACAGAAAGAGTGAACCATGTCTTTTTGTTGGGTATATGGGTGATCATTGTGGCTACCGTCCATGGAATGGCTAAAGGAATTCCATTTAACTGTGACATCATCTTCGAAAGAGAATATCCTATAATGCATGTTGTGAAATATGCACCTGAAGACAGGAATTCAGAGGGTCTTCAAGAAGAGACTGAAAATTTAACCCCCACGTTTAATGGGAATGAAACCTTTGGGTCTGAAGTCACCCTTCTGCCAAGTGAGAATGTACAGGAAGTACCTGCTCCAATTGCTTCCACTCCTCGAAGAAGCAATCGAGAAAAGCGACTACCCTCGTATTTGGCGAATAATTATGTTCTTCTTGCAAATAAAGACATGGCTGTCACAGAGGCACTTGAGTCTGAAGAACGTGATTTGTGGAAACAAGACATGGAAGAGGAGCTCCAATCTTAGGGTGAAATCAAAACGTGAGATCTTGTTCATTAGCCTAAGGGTTAGAAAGTGATCGCCAATAGATGGGTAGTGACGTAAACCAAATGGTGAGCGATACCAAGCACGCCTGGTAGCAAAAGGGTACACCCAGCAAGAGGGTGTTGACTTCGAGCACACATTTAGTCCCGTGGCTCGTTTCGATACAGTCAGAGCCCTTTTGAATGTTGCCACTGCTGAAAAATATCACTTGGGCCAATTTGATGTCCATACTGCATTTCTGCATGGCACATTAAATGAAGAAGTGTACAAGCACCAACCCTCAGGGTTTGATGATGGAAGTGGTCGGGTGTGCAAACTCAACCGCAGGCTGTTTGGTTTGAAACAGTCGCCCCGATGTTGGAATCAACGATTTGTCAAATTCATGGAGACCCAGGAACTAAAACAAAGTAAATCGGATCCCTGTCTATTCATCAAGAAGTGTGCAAATGGTAGAAACTTGATGACGGCCATTTATGTGGATGATGGGATTCTTGTTGGAGATAAACATGAAATTGATATGGTATTTTTGAATCTGAAAAAAAGAGGTTCAAAATAACTATTGGGAAATTGGACACATTTCAGGAATGCAGATGTATTCACCAAGAGCCTTCCAGCAGGACCTTTCACAAGGAATAGGAAGTCCATTGGAGTCCTATGTTTGGGAGGGAGTGATGAAACAAATTAGGTCGCCATGGACCCGTCACTATGTACAAAGTTTTTATTGATTTTGTTGTAACTAATTACAGTTGCTGATTTGTTCTCTCGTCGTGCAATATAGTTTCTTTCTTCAACTTTAGTTTTGTGATGTATTTCTTGAAAAATCTTCCCCAAAAGTAATGAGCTCTATGGAAAGAAGTACAATAAATCTGCAAATTACATATTACAGAATATTTCCAGTTATTCGGGTATAACTTACATACCAGCAACGAATTCTCTAAATTGGTGACCTCGACGTTTACCGCACGATGAAGATCCTGCGCTGCAGATGCAACGTTTTCGAGAAGAAAATGACAGAGGCTGATGCAAGAATTGGCGGCCCACAATCAGCAGTAGAACGTCGACAACAACCGCGAGGAATGCTCAAGCCGACAATTCATTTTAATCGACATTACAGCGGAGGTTACGAAGTTTCACTATGTCGCTTCGCATATTGATTCCCGAACCTCAGCCGAAGTCGAGGATATCATAGCCAATCCTCCAGCTCAACATCAATACACGATTTTACGCACAAGCTGATCGAGTGTTCTCGAGCGTTCGATTTCGGAGGAGCATCGCGTTCGACAACATATTTCCGACGAAGAGCTCGTGGATCTTAAACGGTCGCAATTTCTGAGACATTTACGTTCGCTTGCAGGCACGACCAATCTCCAGGTATAACTTCTTGCATCAATTGTGGGTTCGACGTTTGCCAGCCAACGTGCAGGCCATCTCAGCTACTCAAGCCGATCAACAACTGGATAAGGTTGCAGCGAGTTTGCCGACAAAATAACGGAAGTCTCTCCGGGTCCATTCTCCGTTCATGCTGTGGCTGCAAATCCTCGAGACTCGCTGCATGAGGTGATAGCTGCATTGTCGAAGCAAGGAGCCGAACTGTCTGAATTCACAAGAAGTCGCTCCAAGAGCCGTCGTCGATCGCAGTCAAGAAATGCATCAAGACGCTGCAACGATGACTGGTGCTGGTATCATGCAAGATTCAAGGAGAAGGCGAAGAAATGCATTGCGTCATGTAATTACAAGCAGCATTAATTAGCGTCAAGTAATTATCAGCAGCGGCGGGAATTTTACCGGGAGGCAGCCGCCTTTTCGTGGCTGACCAAACCTCAAAACATCGGTTTCTCGTGGATACGGGGTCTGATATATCATGCTTTCCTCGGCGTTTGTTGAAAGGTCGTCGCACTGCAACTACTTTTGAACTTTGCGCAGCCAACAGTAGCAACATTAAAACGCATGTTTTTTTTTAATTTATCTTTATCTCTCGGTCTAAGAAGGGATTTCTTTTGGAAGTTTATTATTGCCGATGTTGATGTACCTATAATCGGGTCCGATTTGCTCTCTTTTCATCAATTGTTACCTGTTTGTCATTCTAAACGTTTATTAGATAACCAATTTATCTGTTATAGATCAATCAGTAATGTAATTAATATTAAGGTTGTAAATTTTTATTCGCCATACAATCATATTCTCTCCGAGTTTCCAGAAATCACTCGGCCCATGGTTTTTCCAAGAGTTGTGAAGCATACGACTGTTCACCACCTTAATACTACACCTGGTCCCCCGGTATTCAGTAAACCGAGAAGGCTTAACTCTGAAAATTTGGCTGTAGCAAATATGGAATTCGAAGATATGCTGAAAGTAGGCACTTATCGTCCTTCTAGCTCTTGGCATCTCCTTTGCACCTTGCCAAGAAAGGAAGAGATCAGTGGCGTCCGTGTGGGGAATATATACGGCGTAGAACGCTCGTACGATTCCTGATCGGAATCCAGTCCGCCACATCCATGATTTTTCCGTCGATTTACAAGGTTGTACGATTTTCTCTACAATCGATCTCATTAAGGCTTACCAACAGATTCCAGTTCATCCAGACGACATTTGCAAAACGGCAATTACAACCCCATTCGGCCCATACGAATTTCTTTTCATGATCTTTGGCCTCAGGAACGTAGCCCAGACGTTTCAGCATTTTATTGATGAGTTTACGAGAGGGATGGCTTTTTGATATGCTTATATAGATGCTATATTAAAATATTCAAAGACGCATGATGACCATTTGAAACATCTTAGGATTTTATTCCAATGACTCTCCAACTATGGCATGGTCCTAAGTCCATCGGAATGTTTTTTTGCCAATCGGAAGTTAAATTTCTAGGTTTTGTCGTGAAATCAAGGGGTATTCGCTCACCTGAAGCTCGCGTACGTGAAATTTCGAATTTTTTTGCCAGAAAATACACAAGGCTTACGTCGATTCATTAGAATGATCGATTTTTGTCGCCGATTCCTACTACATGCTTCGGAATTCACATCACCTCTTCATGACGTGATAAGCAACCCTGAATTGAAAGGTACCTACGCAAAAAGTTACTTGGACTGATGAGTTGAAATCCGCGTTCGAAATTTTAAAAAATAGCCTTTCATCTTTCACTTTGGTCATTCGTCCGCACAATGATTTGCCAATAGGTTTATTTACTGATGCATCAAGTCATTCGGTTGGTGCATGTTTGCAGCAGTTTGTAGATAAAGCTTGGCAACCTTAAGCTTTTTATTCTAAAACGATGACAGATAGATATAAGAAATGGCAAGCATTTAATAGGGAATTATTGGCAATATACCTTCCAATTCAATATTTTCGACACATCCTTGAAGGCTGTTATTTCAAATGGTCATCATTAAGGTCTGTGACCTTCACAGTATTTTGTTTCCCAGGTTTTCTCCACTTCGTTCCCTCGGGCATAGGAATGATGACCGGCGGGCGCCATGTTTTACCTTTGTACGCATAGTAGGTATTTCCCCTGTACACCAAGTGATTGCCATCTCTTTCCTGCGTTGAAGTCACACCTGGGGGGGATAAATTATTTCAGGACCGACGAGGAGTTGAGAGAAGAGGTCGTACGCTACCTGCGGGAGAGTTATATGGCACGGGGTTGCGAAAAATACTACACCGCATGCAAAAATGCATCGACCGCAACGGGGATTATGAAGGAAATAAGTGGAAAGACCAGGTTTTCCAACAATGTATAATTCATTGCAAATAAACGTGTTTTTCTTTTTGAAAAACTGGAGACCTTAATTTACGCCTCAAGCGTCGCAACAACCCTCGCAGAACATGTTGTGAAGGATGTAAAAGAGAGGAATTACTCGTCAACATGAGAATAAGGTTGGCCGATAGAAGAATCGAGTGGAGGACTGCGTCAAACCAATCCTGATGACCCATGATGATGACTTTAAATATACCTAGGTAAACAGATAACCTCAGGAACCCGACATGGCAACACATTTCTCGGGCTGCTAAAACTACTTGACTGCAGCTGTCAACAGCAATAATCGTATATAAATATTCGACCTCATAATATTCATAGATATTCCACCTCAATCGAAGGGAAAGGCAGACCACAAGTGCAGTGTGGTGGCTGGAAGTCGGTGCAGTGTGGTGGCTGGAACACTGGATTGTAGAGTTGGAGGATTGACAGGTTATCTGTACCTATATAAACCCCTTGAAGAATCTATAAAAGTGTGTGGCAGGGGGCGAGTCTTCGCCATGTGAATGTTTTTGCTTATGTATGTACGATATCTGACCCGGACGGCGATGGATTTCACACCGTGATTGCACGTTAAAGTAATTCGATGAATATGAAAATGATTTATTCTTGAAATTATGGACTGTTAGAACATCATACGCAGCAATAACTTCGACCTCCGGATATGAAATGAATGCCCGGCGCAGACCTAAAATCTCTTCCTACTGGACTGGACGCCATTCAAGCTTGGTGCGAATAAATAAGCCTTACAACTACACATAAAGAATGAGAAATAATAAATTTTTGAAAAAGAATAATACACTGTAGAGACCGCATAGTACGTCTAATTAAATATCCCCAGCTTATCCGGCGCGACCGGCGGTTGAATGCAGCATTTTTGCCAGCAAGGTTGCCGAATTGTTACAGGGAAATTCTTTATTCTAGAATTCGTCCTAGATCAGTAATATTAATTCGTCAATTTTATCACAGAATGTCATTCAAAAGATCACCCAAAGTTGTCTTTTTTGCACAGAATTAGATTGGTACAACAAATTTTGGTCAGGTTGAAACTTTTTTGAATGCACACTCGACTAAATGTGGTAAAGTGCCACGGGAGGGATGACGAGGTGTGAGGGTCCGGTCGTTTTGCGATAGGCAAGGCCACTGATCGAGGGCGAAGGCCTCGGACATACAAAGGTCTCGCGAGGAGGTGCAGTGCCATTAATGGCGGTCGGCCCTCCTCTCGAGAGCGGCACAAACCATTATTTATACAGTTTCCAAGTGAAAAAAATAACTCACTCTTTATGTAACTCATTCGAGACTCGGGAAAGGCTATCAGTTCGTTTAGTTCTAAAATAGAACTATCAGTTGGTTTATTTCTAACATAGAGCTGTATAATGTATTTTCATAGTCTTCCTTTAGCAGTTTACCATCCGAATCCCTAATGGCTTTGTGTCTTATTTCGTTTTTCGGTGAGTCTCTTGACTAAAGGCTGTTTCTGCGTTTCCTTTCAACATGTTTTCGTTGAAGTATTTAATAACGTTTCCATTCAATTTCTTCTTGGACTTCTTTTATTCTCTGATTACTTGATTCCTTTCATTCTTATACAGAGTTTCTTCGGTTTTGTCTCTAAAATTCTTATATTTACTCTTTCTTCTACAAGGGCTGTAATTCGCTCCGTGATCCATAGTTTCCTAATCTCGATGGGCGTGCTCGCCAATTCTATCTGCTACTTCGGCGATGGCCGTCTTGAGCCATTTTATCTCTCTCTCTACACCGCTGGTTTCCTTCCCCGTCTTCGGTCTGACTTCAGTTGCAGCCACAAATTTCCTTCTGCTTTCCCCAATTCGCTTTATGTTTTCTCTCGATATTCTCGTATCGAAGTTGACTCCACATAATCGCTACATTGTGGTCGCTGTTGACATCCGCCAAGGGGATAACACCGCTTTACTTGGTCCTTGTCTGTACATACCTTTGCCACACCAGTATTTAGTCCTGCTTTCCGGCATTTTCCACGTGCGTCTCCTCCGCCCGAGTCACTGGGAGAGTGCGTCTGCCTCCACCACGTTCCCTCGTCTCGCAATGGCCTCCATGGAGGTCTGAAATGGGCGCTGAAGGGTGAGTGCACGCTCCTCTCGTTCAGTTTCCGAATTCTCGTTTTCCGTTTCCGAGTCTCCCCCATCCTACCACAGCGTTCGAATCTCCCATTACTAATATTTTTTTACCAATAGTGTATCTGTCCATCTGAGTTTCTTTTCTCTCCCTGGAAATACGTACAGAAAGACTTCTGCAAAATGGCCGTATCTGCATGTCGTCAGAATTTCCACGAAGAAACAGAAGCTGCGCTTAACAAGCAGATTAGCCTGGAGCTGTACGCCAGCCACGTATACCTCACAATTGTAAGCTTTCTGGATGATACATGTATTTCACTTTCTTACAGGAACCTGTTAATTTAATTTTCCCATGGTATTTTCAGGCGAATTACTTCGATCAAGACGATGTTGCTTTGAAGGGATTCCACAAGTATTTCTCAAAACAATCTGACGAGGAGCGTGAACACGGTCGAAAGATGATGCATTACCAGAATCGCCGTGGTGGCAGAGTGGTAATGAGTGGTATCGAGCTGCCTCCAGATCCTGATAACTGGAATTCACCCCTTAAAGCGATGCAATTCGCCCTTTTCATGGAGAAGAAGGTTAATCAGGTGGGTGTCGTATTGGTTAGTGTGAGTTGTCGGAGGCGCTACCCACTCGTGATCTCCTATGAAGGTTTTTTTCGAAGTGTGGTGGAGGAATACTGCCTCTAATCATTTTCACGTTCCTTATCATGGTAGACTCGCCTGGTTTCAAATTCCTTTTGAGTCAGATAGTCGTGCAGCATAAGATAACTCGGCTCACTCTCCTTAACGACGTAATTGGAACTAGCGATTGCATGTATGCCATTATGGGGAGCGTTAGTATTCTGCTGTCCCAAGTGTTCTACAGTCATGGTTTTATAGTGAAATAGTGTCAATTTGGCTTCACCAATTTTCTCTGGTGTCCCTAGGGTCAGTCCTCGACCCATTTATTACCCAATGAACGTGGTTCATATCCAGCTCACTAGTAATGTTAACGAAGAGCGATTGACGGCATTCGTTCCATAGAGTGTCCTGCGACGTATTACGCGTCGCGGAAGCAGTGCAATGCGCAGTCATTGATGTTTGTGTTATAACTGTTAAAACGGGCCTTGGCGTACGGCATGTAAATTTAAATGACGAGCATGATTATGAGGGAAAGGCGACCTGGCCGTTGAAATGAACAGTATTTCAGCTACTGCTGTAGTGTCGTAGGTGGAAGATGTGTACGTTGCTGCTGCGTCACACCCGATGATGTTTACTCATGTCTCGTTTCTCCTGCTAAACAGTCCCTGCTGGAGTTGCACGAGTTGGCCTCTCGCCATGGCGATGCGCAGTTCTGCGACTTCCTGGAGTCAGAGTTCCTCAACGAGCAAGTGGAGTCCATCAAAGAGCTGGGTGACTACATCACGAACGTCAAGAGAGTCGGGGAAGGTCTCGGCATCTACATGTTCGATCGCGAGCTTGACTCCTGAATGTAATGCCCCGTATTAAACGTAATTCCGTGTGCTGTGCAAGTGATGTAAAGGCAATTTTCGCACATTCCTCATTTCACAGAACGTATTTTGTTGCCCTTTTGTACCCCAAGTTGAATAAATTTTTATTGTAACTTCATTTTCGCTCACTAGGGGGGCTGCTGTGCCGCCCAACTCGACCATCCCCTGCGTGCAAGACAATGTAAGATTTCGGCAACCCACCTCCCTAAGATGGCAGGCACACTATTACGAAAGTCCCATTCAGGAAACTGACTTTCAGCAAAGTAGCTTACGGGGCCCTTCAGTGGAAGAAGCTAACGACAGTCGCAATCAGAGTGCAGGGAGTAATGTAGCCAGAAATTCGGGCAACGAAATAGGTGTTGCCCTTGTAGTGTGATGTGCCACAATGGAGTTACCAAAGACACGCACGAGTGGGCGCTCAATCTCACCGATAAATTCCTTTACAAAATAGTTGCGACGCTGTCTCGTGACGACCAAAATATCTTACGTAAGTTAGTTATTGGACCCCCTGCTCCACCAACGTAAACCCTTTTAAACCGCCCCTGACTGGTAGTTGTCGTTACTGTATGCAATAAAGAATTAACTGTAGTAAAAAATGTTTCATTGAGTTATTAGTATTTTGTGCCAGGTTTTTCCTTCAGTGACCGCTAATTTCATTTAAAAAATGAAACTAGCTAATCGCTAATGTCATTTATTAAATCGTTAGAAAAAGCTGTTTCATTTTTCATTTCTGTCTCCAAATTTAGAGTGGTTTGAACAACACCGCCTAGATTATAAGGCCTTAGTGCTCAAAGTTCGAAATCTTCTGACGTCGTCATCCGTAGGCCTTCCTTGACAACGAGATACGCTTGTGTTTATATGCATCGTTATATCAATTGCAATGGTTTATAAACGTTGTGTTCCTAACTGTCGTGGAAAGTATTCGAGCAGTGCGAAAGTGTCAGTGTTTCGATTTCCAGAAGACGACGAGGTGAAGAAAAAGTGGATAGGGATTATTCCGAGAGACAGATTAATAGGTACTAACCGCACATTCGAGGGTAAGTAATAAACAGTGCAAAGAATATGTTTTCGCTGTAATGTCCTTGTTGTAAGCTTTCTTCGAACTAATATGCTTGCTGTTCGGAGTTAATATTTAGTCGCAGCAATTATTAAGTCACAGCAATATAGGTATAAAAGAAAACATTACCCAATATTACCATTAACCAACGAGACTTTAGTGCAGTCGAATTTTTAGTTTTTTTTTATGAAGTTAAGGAGCAAATACTATCATTTTTTGTTGACGATTGTCTTTTAAAAATGCTTTTACTACCAATTTTACTTCATTTTTCAGATATGCACAAAGCATTTCCTGGCTCATGATGTTTTATGGTAGACTGGCAAGCTTCTTACGGTGCGATTATCAGCACGGAAACTGAAAGATGGCGCAGTACCTTTTGTTTTCCCGGTTTGCCCATCTTACCTAAGTTCAGCGCAATCACCCTGTGAGCAATCGGGAATGAAGCGGTTGAGAGAGGAGATGGAAAGGTGCATTGCGGAGAGTGGAGAAGAGACGAGGCTCCAGAGCTAGCACAGGTCTCCCGAAGAAACGTAAGATATTCCGGGGAAATGGTAACCCTTTCCCTCATTTCTTCAGTTTTGGCGGGTACCCCCCCCCCCCCTTTCCACTTCCTTCCGAGGACAACACTTTCCCTTTCGGAAATTACATTATTCCAAAAATCAGTATGCGGAGACTGAACGATCACAGCAATCATTTTAATTGCTACAAATACGGTTAACTATAACATGACTTTGACAATAATTAATGCAATGATTTCAATGACTGTATCCTGAAAAGCGGAAGTTCCGGCAATACCGGAAAAAAGAGCCCTCCGACTTCCTACGTCCGCTCCAACTACCGACTATTAGAGGCCTGCACACGGTCGCAAAATACGGGCGTGGGTCGCCCGTCAGTGTGCGAGAGATAAAGAGAGAGAGAGGCACAACCCGAAGACGTTTGACGGACTTTCCCGAAGTGTCACGAATGTGGCCTAGCGGAGAATTTGCCGAGTGTAGGCAAGGGTCGCCCGTCATCGGCTGAGCCATGGTACTAACACATGTATTAGTACCATGGGCTGAGCGTGAGCCCGCCTCGAGGCCGGGCGACCTTAATTAAGAGCGTATCTCTCACTCTCTCTCAAGGGCCTTTGCCGTTCGCCATATTTTCCGCTCACTCTTTGAACACCCCTCAGCTCGGGCGAGGAACCCGGGCACCCGCCTACTTAGAATGCGGGCACCCGCATAGCGAACGGCCACGGTCGGGCGTCTTACGTCACCGTACGGGCAGAGGCGAACACGGGTGGGGGCGCCCGGATTTCTCGCCCGTTTGCAGGCCTCTACCGACTACCCAACTCTTTAAACTACGTCGTAGTAGACGGAGATAGATAGTCTACAAGAGGCTGGAGGTGGCTGAGCAAACGCGGCTGGAGCGGTTGCGTTTGGAGCAAGAGAGGAAGGAGGTTCTTTGGCTGGGGATAGTTTTTGAAAAGTTAAAATTTAGGGGGAGTAAAAACTTCAAATTTTATTAATGAATTAGGATTGAGTTGTATTTGACTGTGTTTTTTGTAAAAAGGTTATTAATTGTTGTGTGTCATTTTAAAGGTTCAAAAACTGATTTGTTAAGGGGGAGTGTTGAAAGTTATATTTTACAAGAATACATTATTGAAAGTTTATGTAACAAACAATTTTGTTTATGTGTAGTCAAGTGAGTTGAATGTAATAAAACGAAGTGCTGAGTGTGTATAGACTGTGAAAGTATAGTTTAATTACGATTTATTTAAGTGAAACAACGACAGTTAGATGAAAACGTTCCCGTGCAATTAGAAGCAAAATAAAGATATGTGACTTTTTTCCCCCATGACCCCGGTATCGCGGGAAAAATAATACGTAGTGTGTCATGCGGGTGGTAGCCTACATTCGCCGGGATCAGGCGTACAACGAGAGCTAGTGTACTGTGCGAAGTTCGATCCCAATCGCAGTTTAATTTTTTCTTTCAGTCACTGCATCGAAAATGTTATCATATTCAATTACAAACCATTTCATCTGAATACTCACTTTATTATACTTTGTTGTTTAAATTAGATTTACAAATGTACCACTCATAAATTAAGGATGGTCGGGTCGGATCCAAAGATCCACGGGTCTTTCATTTCATTTGCTACTAAAATCATATCCAGGGACAGTAAAAATTCAGATCCGTATCGGAGATTTTAACATCTCGTGATCGATGCGCCCAGCGAATGGAATGTATGTACGTATGGTAGATACCAACAAGGAGAGGTTAAGTAACTCGGGTCACGAAATTAGAAGAAGATTTTTCCCATGCCACAAACGAGGAAAACAAAATAAAAAATACTCGTCTTGACCTTTTTCTCCATAGGCCCGGATGTGCGAGAAAAAAATTAAGCCGAATGTCATGCGAGTCGCCTACATTCGCCATATTCCCGTGAACCTATGAGAGCGTAGTTGTTAAAAATGAGGGCTAGTGTACTGCCAGTCGCGAGTTCGATCCTTAACACTACCTAAGAATACAGCCGTGCTGTATTCCTAGGGTAATGCTAGTAGGCAGTTAAAAAAGTAGATTATCAGAAATTTCATGCCAAATTATAATTTTATAAAATAATTAAATTTTGCGAAAGGAAATGATTGGAAAAAATTTATATTACAGAATTAAATCGTGGAATCATTACGTTAACTTTACAGTGTATTTTTGAGTGATGCATTTGTAAATCTAGTTGAAGCGATAGAAGTACAAAAAAGTCGGTATCCACACACAAAGGTTGGAAATGAACGGTGATAAAGTTTTTTATTCAATGGTTGAAAGAAAAATTTTAAACAGCGTAAGAATCGAACTTCATTTCCTGCAGTCCACAATTCCACTCTGTTGTTGTTATTACCATTATCTCATTAATTTGCCTTTAACTTAATTTTGCCTACTGTGTTTTTTATGTTGCGTAGGGTAGCCATAACTTCTGTATTGGATCTCAAATGTATGTACTATTAACTGTTTGTTCACATTGGTATGAAGTCTTTATTAATAATATTTTTAAAAAACCCTTCCTTTAAGACTCTTTTTTCCCAACATTAAACACAGCTTTCACCTTTTTAAAACGATTTTATTTACCGTATTTGTCATTTTTAAACACCGCTTTTGATGATTTTTATTTACCATTTTTCGGTGTCCCTACTTATAGGGAGAAAGGCGCACTCCGGCACGGTCTCACGGAGGGAGGGCCAGACACACCAATCACGATTTGTGTAAAGGAACCAGGACATTTAAAATTTTAATCAAAGAACTTACGCCCACTTCATAATACTATTTAAGGATTTTTTTATTGATTTATATAACTGTATTTGTACAAATCATGTAGATAGGGCCCAATTCTTTATTTGAAAAGAATTAAAAATATCTAGTATGCATGAATAAGATAATTAGCGTTCTTTTAATCAACTGATTGTTATTTATTGCCAGTGATTTATGTGTATCAGTATATCTATGTGATTTATGTGTACGGGAGGGAAGGATAATTGAGCTAGGACGGATGCAGAAAGGTAACCGGGGAAAGGGTTACAACGCGCTTTGCCATGCCATCTGGCAAGAAGACCATCTGCACAGATTTGGTAACACACTACCGTGGTGTTTACCAAGGCGATAACCTTAGTCCCCTCCTGTTCTGCATATCCCTCCTCCCAATATCCCTTCAGTTGAGATCTAGACATGAGACTAGATAGAGATATCGAGTATGGGAATCGAAGATGATCTTGCGTAAGATTATGTTTACGCATGAGATCATACTTGTATTACCATTTTAATAATAATCGTGTTTTTAGAACTGCAAGAATGTATTTACTACGAGCTAGTGTGCTCCCGCTACCTCTCGGCCTGAGTCTCGGAAGTTAAAAAAAAGAGGTAAAATTTTCAGGACAACATAGTTTCGGATTCCTTGTGATGAGCGAAATACATTGTGATCATGAATTTTGACACAACTAGGCAAATATCGCAACACGGATATACAAAAGGGATTGTACCTACATCTGATTGACAACTAAATAACTCTAAGATTCACTACTGAATGCTCCACGAATTACTACGGTTTACGGCCATGGAGCTTATTCCATGCACGTCAGCGACGGACATTAGTTTTACATGGTGAAATAAAGGGCGGGAAAGACTGGCCGATAAACGTAATAGTAGAAAAATAAGGAGAATTTCCTATCCCAGTTTCTCCCTGACTAAATATTAAAAAACAAGGAACTAGAGGTCAAACTTAAAAATGTCTGAGCAGAAATAAATGAAGATATCATGCCGAATGTTTACAGACTTCTCCAAGTAGCAATCGGCCTGCCTGTCAGCTCGGGTGGATGTGAAAGAAGTTTCTCAGTCATGCGAAGAATCAAGTCGTGGATTCGGTCTACAACCGGCCAATCAAGATTTTCAAATCCATCCATTCTCCAAATCGAAAAAAAAATTGTTAAAGTAAGGGTTCCCATCACTACCATCATTGAAAATTTTTGCCAAAAAAACAAAAATTCCTTTAAACCAAATTTTTTGTTTCTTTTCTTTGTTTTCACTTTAATATTGAAGTTGTATTTAATTTATTGGCAGATAACCATTCCAAAGTTTACTATGATCCCTCTGAAAATGTGTGAATCCTCGTTGAAAATAAAAGCTATTTTATTTTCCAACTCGGTGTGATCATTTTCTAGTCTACAACAATCCCGTTCAGTAATTTACAAAAATGTCATCACCAATTTGGCTTAATTTCAGTTCTGAGAAGGTTAAATTGAACAAAAACATTTCCGGGGGAGAAACACCCCCTCTTGAAGTGGGGGTACCCCCCGGAGGTGGTCCAATGGGTGGAGGGTCCCATGGCCCTCCCCCAGCCATTGGACCAGCAATTCCCTGTGGCTACGCCCATGGCCGCCACTCGCTTCGCATATACCACCTCCGAATTCCTCTTACCTCGGTGAACGCAACACATTTGCGCTCACTACACTATTGCTGGAGACCCACTTTCCAGGCTTCATGGAGACAGAGAAGATGCACGATCGTCCGTCCTGCCCGGATGGAATGGAGATTAGCCTCCAGCATCGTAATGTACAATGCGACCAAGTGGGCTGTAACAAGTTTTGCCCGTTCGAATCTGCTGGAGACGATGGGGTCTTTCCGACACTACTTCAGGAAGGGAAGGAGATTCTGCTTGTCCCCGTACGTATTGTCGCTTACCTCGTCTCAACTGAAGGGATATTGGGAGGAGGGATAAGCAGAACAGGAGGGGACTAAGGTTATCGCCTTGGTAAACACCACGGTAGTGTGTTACCAAATCTGTGCAGATGGTCTTCTTGCCAGATGGCATGGCAAAGCGCGTTGTAACCCTTTCCCCGGTTACCTTTCTGCATCCGTCCTAGCTCAATTATCCTTCCCTCCCGTACACATAAATCACATAGATATACTGATACACATAAATCACTGGCAATAAATAACAATCAGTTGATTAAAAGAACGCTAATTATCTTATTCATGCATACTAGATATTTTTAATTCTTTTCAAATAAAGAATTGGGCCCTATCTACATGATTTGTACAAATACAGTTATATAAATCAATAAAAAAATCCTTAAATAGTATTATGAAGTGGGCGTAAGTTCTTTGATTAAAATTTTAAATGTCCTGGTTCCTTTACACAAATCGTGATTGGTGTGTCTGGCCCTCCCTCCGTGAGACCGTGCCGGAGTGCGCCTTTCTCCCTATAAGTAGGGACACCGAAAAATGGTAAATAAAAATCATCAAAAGCGGTGTTTAAAAATGACAAATACGGTAAATAAAATCGTTTTAAAAAGGTGAAAGCTGTGTTTAATGTTGGGAAAAAAGAGTCTTAAAGGAAGGGTTTTTTAAAAATATTATTAATAAAGACTTCATACCAATGTGAACGAACAGTTAATAGTACATACATTTGAGATCCAATACAGAAGTTATGGCTACCCTACGCAACATAAAAAACACAGTAGGCAAAATTAAGTTAAAGGCAAATTAATGAGATAATGGTAATAACAACAACAGAGTGGAATTGTGGACTGCAGGAAATGAAGTTCGATTCTTACGCTGTTTAAAATTTTTCTTTCAACCATTGAATAAAAAACTTTATCACCGTTCATTTCCAACCTTTGTGTGTGGATACCGACTTTTTTGTACTTCTATCGCTTCAACTAGATTTACAAATGCATCACTCAAAAATACACTGTAAAGTTAACGTAATGATTCCACGATTTAATTCTGTAATATAAATTTTTTCCAATCATTTCCTTTCGCAAAATTTAATTATTTTATAAAATTATAATTTGGCATGAAATTTCTGATAATCTACTTTTTTAACTGCCTACTAGCATTACCCTAGGAATACAGCACGGCTGTATTCTTAGGTAGTGTTAAGGATCGAACTCGCGACTGGCAGTACACTAGCCCTCATTTTTAACAACTACGCTCTCATAGGTTCACGGGAATATGGCGAATGTAGGCGACTCGCATGACATTCGGCTTAATTTTTTTCTCGCACATCCGGGCCTATGGAGAAAAAGGTCAAGACGAGTATTTTTTATTTTGTTTTCCTCGTTTGTGGCATGGGAAAAATCTTCTTCTAATTTCGTGACCCGAGTTACTTAACCTCTCCTTGTTGGTATCTACCATACGTACATACATTCCATTCGCGGGGCGCATCGATCACGAGATGTTAAAATCTCCGATACGGATCTGAATTTTTACTGTCCCTGGATATGATTTTAGTAGCAAATGAAATGAAAGACCCGTGGATCTTTGGATCCGACCCGACCATCCTTAATTTATGAGTGGTACATTTGTAAATCTAATTTAAACAACAAAGTATAATAAAGTGAGTATTCAGATGTAATGGTTTGAAATTGAATATGATAACATTTTCGATGCAGTGACTGAAAGGAAAAATTAAACTGCGATTGGGATCGAACTTCGCACAGTACACTAGCTCTCGTTGTACGCCTGATCCCGGCGAATGTAGGCTACCACCCGCATGACACACTACGTATTATTTTTCCCGCGATACCGGGGTCATGGGGGAAAAAAGTCACATATCTTTATTTTGCTTCTAATTGCACGGGAACGTTTTCATCTAACTGTCGTTGTTTCACTTAAATAATTCGTAATTAAACTATACTTTCACAGTCTATACACACTCAGCACTTCGTTTTATTACATTCAACTCACTTGACTACACATAAACAAAATTGTTTGTTACATAAACTTTCAATAATGTATTCTTGTAAAATATAACTTTCAACACTCCCCCTTAACAAATCAGTTTTTGAACCTTTAAAATGACACACAACAATTAATAACCTTTTTACAAAAAACACAGTCAAATACAACTCAATCCTAATTCATTAATAAAATTTGAAGTTTTTACTCCCCCTAAATTTTAACTTTTCAAAAACTATCCCCAGCCAAAGAACCTCCTTCCTCTCTTGCTCCAAACGCAACCGCTCCAGCCGCGTTTGCTCAGCCACCTCCAGCCTCTTGAGGCGCTCCTCCTCCTCCTTCATCTTCTCCAGAGCCTCCTGCATGGCTGATATCGTCTTCTTTCCAGGCCCCTTCTTCTTGTCATCCTCTTTCGCCTCCTTGGCACCCTTTTTCTTCTTCTTGTTGTCCCCGTCGCCATCCTCTTTGGCCGCATCTTCCTTCTCCTCTTCGTCCACGGCAGCACTCCCAGCCTTCACTTTTTCCTCTGCTGCCTTGGCGCCTCAGCCTTCCCTTTCTCCTCTGCTGCCTTGGCGCTCTGCTCCTCTGTCTCGAGGGCGCCTTCCCCTTCTCCGCTGCAGCCTTCTCCACAGAAGCCTTGGATGCTGGTGCTCCAGCTGTTGCAGCTGCTGCACCCTCTTCCACCATGCTCTTTCCATCTTCCTGCCCCTCTTCTGCAGGTTTCTTGACCCCTTGCTGCTTCTTCACGGCCAACTTCTTCTGCTTTTCTCGATCTTTCTTCTCCTTCTTCTGCACAGCCGTCTTGACGGTCCCCTCGGTACCCTTAGCCCATTCCTCCTTTGGTGGTGCCGCGGCATCCGCCCCCTCCTTCCCCTTCTTCTTTGGCACTTCCTTCTCCTCAGCCTCCCCTTCTTTCGTGATACTCTCCCCCTCATCCTTCCTCACGCCCGTGTACTCAAACTCCATACTGCCAGCATCTTCTCTACGTCCTCCTCACTACTACTTGCACTACTTAACGCTACTGCATTATAAATTCCATTTTTGTCACTATCATATTTCGATTCTACACACCCTGTCGACATCATGGCCTTGTTCGACATTGCTTCTAGTATGTAAAGTCCCTCTCTCTCTGGAGCTTTAAATATATCTTCTCCCTTGAACCTTCCCACACAGAAATCAGCAAAAGTTTCGCATGAAATTCCCTTTTTCGCCAACTTTGAGCAAGATATAAGGTTATAATTGAAATCAGGTACATATAAAACAGCCGTAAGTTCCAAAATTACGTTACCACACTTAGATGCTAACTCTACTCGTACCGTTCCCGTTCCTTCCACTTCAACACTGCCCCTTCCCATATGTACGTAGCCTTTTATTGGTTTTAATGAAATAAATGCCGATTTGTCCTTGCAAATGTAGTCAGTCGATGCGTTGTCCAATATCCACTCATTGTCTTTCATTCTCATAGTCGTCAAATTCACTGCGTTTATACATGATATCGTCTTCATGCCGCTACATACCGATTTAGGTTCATAATCTTCTTCCCCCTTTTTCTAAATATCTGAATCTCTATTTTCCGCGCAATCTCTCGCGAAATGACCACTCTCTCCGCAATTAAAACATTTTCGATTTCGAGGGCAATCTCTAGAAATGTGTCCCCACTTATTACAATTATAACACTTTCTATCATCATTGCTTCCATTTTTCTGCTCCATCGGTGGCCTGGTTTGGGTTGGGTGATAACCGCGATAGCTGCCCCGTTGTCCTCTCCATCCTTGGTTGAAATTAGACGTCAGCGCTCCGTGTACCGCCTTTTTTTCGTCGCAGGCCATCTCGTCTTCTTGCAATAATACAGCTTTAACTTTTCTTGTTGATAGCTCCCTGTCGCCACCCAGAATTGCAATGGTGACTCTGTGGGTATCGGGAAGACCTGCCAGGAATAGGCCTGCCAGCTGCTTGTCGTTGAGCTCTAATCCGTATCCTGCACTTTGGACCACTCTGTTCAAACCTTGTATCTCAGCCATATATTGATGCATCGTTTTCTCCGGCGTTTTCAGTACGTTCATCATTTGCTTCATGACCTTCAGGCATTTGGTCAATGTAAAAGATGTATGGATTTCCTTTAAAATGTCCCAAGCGTCCTTTGCAAAGTCGTTATCACCAATATCTTCAACATATTCCTTAGATACGTGTTTCAGTAGGAATGCTAGGGCCTTGCGATTCAGTCGTGCTTGATCGATATTTAAATCATCAACTCGTTCTTCATCAAAACCGGGGTCTATGGCATTCCAACAGTTCTTTTCTATTAATTCAGCTTTCGCTACTTTGGACCAAGAATAATAATTTGTAGTATTTAGCTTTTCAATTCCATATTTCGTTGTGTCTCCGTCCGCCATCTTGATCTTTCCTTTATATTTTTCGCCGGCCGTCTATTCTTTCGTTTCCGTGGCGTGGCGCAACAGCGTGGCGCAAGCGTACAACACACAGTCAATTTCCCAGAGGCTGGTCGTTTCCGTCAAGACCATATCTACGATGCCATTCAACTGGGACAGCTGTTGGTCTCTTGTAGAAATTTTGTGACGGATATTTCTCTGTCTGGTAATCGTGTCATCGTACTTTATGATGCTTTCCAACCGCTTGAGAAGATCACAATCGGCCTTCGGCCTGTCTCCCTTCACAGAAATATCGGCGGAAGCACCGGCAGTAGGAGGAGGTACATCTGCCTTAGTAGGAGATCGAGCCTTGGCCGGTGGTTTACTACTCTGACCTTGCGGTTGGGGTGTCATTTTCGTGCTCAGGTGATTGGCGTAGTCGCGCAGATTCTGCTGCGACAGATGGTAGTAGAAGGGATTTAGCGGTTCTGTCATGAGGTCATCCACGAAGCTAACCTTCCTTTCACTTTTGCGTACTCTAGCTGAGCTAGGCTGAGATAGGTACCTCTGCCCGGGATAACATACCCCCATCCACTCAACTGCAACGTGTTAAAAAAAAGGTCAGACCCGGTAAAGGGATCATTATTCAGGTAATACGAGTGATATGATGTATAATAATAAAGAAGATTTTATTTTTTTATTCCAATATTAATTGGTTAAATTTTTTTATTCTCAAATACCTCCCATCCACCCATCGCAAGGTCACGTACTTAAATAACTTTTCACTTCGCACACTAGGTGGCGTTAGGCCGAGGTCACACCCCGGGACAATGACGGCGTACCGTACCAAGGTAACCCACGTTTGGAAGACGTCCAGATCATTTCCACATTCCTTCCCACAGCTGCAATCGCTGTAGCTTGGAAGAAAGCTGATGTTTTAGCTCTGATTTCACCGCTCTTTTATATTGTCCGAGAAGATGGATAGGGAGGGGGATATATTACGTTGGGAACGATCGATAATTATGTAAGCGATTGCGAGAAGCTTTAAGCATTTCATCGTAAGCAAGAACTCATTTCGGCAACACGAAAGGTTGGTTATTGTTGTTGTTATATATTGTGGTTATTGTTAATCTGTTGATATTAGGACTTGAAGGTAACCCAACTAACAGCATGTTTTTGCATGCTTACTTTGCTATTTGTTTTAATAATGAGGTTTAGACTAGTATATTATTACCAATCCTTTTTCATGCATGTAGTAGCTTGCTTGCATGCATGTAGTAGCTTGCTTGCATGCATGCTTGTAGTACATGTTTGGTGAGAATTCACCCCCTGCCACACACCTTTATGGTGACTTGCAGGGTATTACTTAGATGTACATAAGAACTGTTAATTTATGATATTCAGTTAATCCACACTGTATCTACACAAGTGTTAATTAACGGGCGAAAAATTGGTATAGGTTCACAATTATGGAAGCAATGTTCAGAATGTGACCATTACTTAGTGTTATTGTCATTCTGCAATAACACTATGATTCGTGATTAGTGAACCGCACGAATCATATTTAAAGGAAAAATCACGTGTCATGATTCAAGATTTGAATCAAATTTCCAGCAGTGAATCGTGATTTGTGCTTCGAATCTAATTTCCTTCAAAGATTCGTGATTCGTGACTCGAATCAATATTAGGTGATTCGTGCCCAACCGTGGTTGCAAGTACGTTTTATCCACAGACATACAACGTGCCTAACCACATTGTCTTCGCAATGTAACTGCATTGATGAGGATGGACAAAGGTGTGTTGTAATATTGATCTCACAACATGCTTACATCGTGGTTTTTCACGTTGCAAATGCAATGCAACTACGTTGGAAGTAAGTTGTAAAGGAAGTGCGTTGTAATAATGTTGTGAACCTGTTGGAAGTCTGTTACAACATGTTTACAACTTACTTACAATGGAATTACAACGTGATATTTTGTGCGGCTGCTTCATCAAGATGTTTATTTATTATTGAACTGAATTGTGCAAAAGTGGTGTCAAATTATGCAGAAAAATATTATCTTTGCGAAAATCGCTGCCCTTTGTGCGACAGTTCCACAGTTATAAGTGTGTATGTGATTTGTTATTTTTTTTTGCACAGAGCCATCACACAACAGGACTTAAATGTCCATAACTTTATTTTGGCCAGGCCCTGGGCTCAGACAAAGGCATCTAAATTCATCGTACCAATATTGCTTTAATATAAATGAATTTATAATTTTAGGAAAATTGCTGATGGTCACCCAACATAATTTTGCAGAAACTGCCTGATTTAAGGTGACAAGGCCCAATTTTTATATATAGAATGGACTCATTCACTTCCCATACAGCACAAACGGCCGCAAATGGGTCTATAGGCCGTTTAATATCCAGGAATTATCTCGTCTAAAACCTGTTTTTACACGTGCACAAGTGGAATAAATCCAGTGTATATACGGTTGTATGTCTGCACCAAACTGGATAATACTCGTGTATGGTCAAATCAGGTATTAAATGAAAAGTAATTTTATGTATTATGTAATTTACGCAATTAATACAAAAGGTAAGTGAAATGTATCTTGGATAAACATGTTAAAAATATTAATAACCAGGGATGGTAGTACAACAAAACTGAGAGAGAATGAGATGGATACGAACGTTCACATTGAGATCTGTGCACTTTACCCCAGACCCAACTTCCCATGATGGAAGATTCGTAATTTTAAGCGTTATGATTGCAATAAATATTTTGTTACAATCAATACTTCAATCAATACCAATACAATAATAATATTAAAATTTCTTTTCTGTTGAAGTTATTGGATCCATAACCCAATAAGGGGGGTGATTCGTAAATCATTAATCAGAGACTACCTGCCTGCCAATTTTCATCAGCATCGGACATCCCCATTGTAAATTTTTAGACTTCTGAAAAAATATTTCCGTCGACATGAAATTCAAGGAACTATAATAATCTTATTAATCAGACATCTACAGAAGCCTAGCTTATAAAACACACCTATATAGAAAACTATAGTATGTTTCTACAGAAAAATGCAATACGAATGCATAACTTAAGTTCATTGCCTTTTGTATTCAGATATTGAAATTTGCATGTTGGCTAGGAAGTAAATATTCAACTTGGACAATCGTAATGCCAAATAGGTAGCATGTAAGCTTACGTCCAGCTTGACTTTCCCTTGCAATGTCAAGCTTGATTCAAGTTTGAATTGGCAAGCTTGATTCAAGCCGGAGTGGCAAGCATGATTCAAATTTGAATCAGGCGTGGACGAGATATTACGCATTGCATTGACTCCAATTGATTTCAGTCACTTCGAGTGCATTCCAGGTTGCCTGTTCTACTGCCTCGTGAATAGACGTTAAGTTCTTATTTTGTGCAACCCTATGGCGAATCTCTAGCTGTGAGAGTTCTCTTCGTTGTGCAGAAAGAAGTCTTTGGACAGCAACTATCACGTAATTTAGTATTAAGGTGAGTACCTAACTCTTTACTCGTAATATTCTTAGGCTTTACTGAGAACATATTGCCGTTATTTGTCAGGCTATCTTATATCAAATTTAAAATTTTTATGATTTTATTACTTTTTTGACAGTTTATTACTTGCTACCAAATAAATATTTCCATATGAATCAAGTGGTTGTGAAACATTTCCCTCCGTAGAGTATAATATTCCTCTGGGTTCTTGACGTGTTTACTTATGCTCTGTAAATTTTGTTTACATTGTAAGGCAAGCGATAAGGGATCATTTAATCAGTGAATGTGCATCAGAATCAGCAGTGGAGGCGGACAAATAAGTGCACAGTAAGGTGGTCCAAAATCGCAAGAAAAAAATAAAAGTTAAAAATGTTCATCTCCACATTGCTGCCCTTGTTCCACTAGGTCAACTGAAATACCATGCCGAAATTTGGATCAATAAGATGATGTTTAGGGGTCCCTATGATTTGAACGTTTTGAAGAAATAAGCACTTTTTGGCAATCACTTCTAAAGTTTGCCATTTACAGGTTCCTGTTAGAAAATTACTGGACTATTCCAATGTACTGTAAATAGGCAAGAAGTTTTACTTAGTTATATCATTTCTCAATAGATATTAGCACATTCCAGTGTTTACTGAGAAAATATTTCCATAGAACAACACTAGAAAGCAGTAGCAGTAGCGAACCTATAGTATTACCCAGGTATTCTCATCAAACTCACAGGCGGCCATTCTGTGCCAGCTGTCAGTGTCATACTTTGTAAATCTCTATCCTAATACAACACAAGGTGTATATAATTAATAATACCTAGATTTTAGAATGAATCACACAATATAAAGGTAGAGTAATAAATATTTAAATTGACGTATCGAGTACTTACCAGACCTACCTAACTTTTGGAGCGCATGTTTGGTAAGGTTAATATGGTAGATCTTATATCTACCATATTAAATTTCTTGGTTGCAGGCAGATGTGACTGAATGGAAAGCCTACTGAGTCTCTGCCCAAATCTAGACTTTCAAAACGAAACATGTTACAATGACTTGTTTTCCACCACATTAACCAAAATTTGGGCTTAAAAAAAGGTATAAGAGCCATTGTTGAGGATGCACTGAAAATTTGGGGTATGACAAGAATTCCTACTCAAAGAATAAATGCGATTGAAAGAAAACTTATGAAATTGTACTCAGACAAAATGTGTGGGCTCTAGTATTTGACACAAGAGCTGCCAATACAGGCTTGAAGTGTGGAGCATGTACTATTCTCGAGGAGAGTTTAGGAACTACTAGTAGTGTTGTGTGGATTCCATGCAGGCACCATGTACTTTAAATCATGTTGTCTTCTTTTTTACCACAGTATTTGGAGTTAGTGGGGGTCCAGGTGTCGCAATATTTAAGCATTTCCAGAAACAATGGCCTCGTATCGACAAGCTAATATATTCTCAAGGCAGTGATGATCTGTATGATTCCAATGAAATCAAAATGTTAAGAGGAGAAATGATGGGATATTATGCTGGTATTTTAGAAGACTCAACTAAGTCAAAGTAGCCTAGAGATGATTACCTCGAGCTTTTAAAGTTGTGTTATATCTTTCTTGGTGGTCAAAGTCCTAATTAATCCAAAGAGAAATTGCAAGCACCAGGTGGTTTGCACAATGCATGTCGGATGGCAAAGGCTATTTATTCCCTTAAAATTTACTTATTTAGAGATCAGTTCACTCTTACAGCTGGAGAAAAAAAAGGAATCACTGAAGTAAGCTTGTATGTAGCTCTCATCTACGGTCGACATTGGAATGAGGCCCCCAAAGCTGAGAAAGCTGTCATGAATGACGTGATTCTTTTAAAACAAATTGAAGCTTATCCCAACTGTAATGTTAAGAAGGCTGCTTTGGTAGCTTTTAACCGCCATCTGTGGTTCTTTTCAGAGCATTTGGTTGGACTTCCCCTCTTTGATTCCCGTGTCTGTGACTCTACCAAAGTTAAAATGGTTACCAACCTACAGCGCCCACCAAAAGCCAAGGCTCTTAAGAGAGTTGAGAGTAAAACATTTAAACATGACACTCCTCTGGAAACATATGTGACACAGCGAACTGCAGAACTCTTTTACATTCTCCATAAAGATGGGAATGAAAAGTATGCTTCATTTCTTTGCAAAGAACCTAAGTTGTGGGATTCGGATCCCGATTACATATAACTCAAACAGGCTGTTCACAAGATGAAAGTAGTTAATGACTGTGCTGAAAGGGGCATTACCCTGATACAAACATTCAATATGTGTATAACCAAGAATGAAGGCCAGTTTCAGTATCTTCTTCGGATTTTTAAATCACACCGAACCACATAATCAACTTGTAAGAAGGCATTACTCATGGCTGACGATGATGATGGTAAAGGGGCTTAGTGAAAAAAACATATAATAATCTTGTATTGAACATAGCTTTTACCTTTTCAGACACTTATTTATGGTCACAGTAAATGCATCATGATCATTTAGCATTATTTATGTATTCAGTTATGTCACCATTAAATTTTTTTCATTAAAACACTATTGTTTTAGTTAAAAATCCGCATTCACCCAAAAAGTGCTCAATCATAGGGACCTCTAAATATTAACCAATTTGCCTGAATTTTTTTTCATAGCTTTCTAACACCAATTGAAACAGGGGCAAACATGTGGAGTGGGTGTTTAAAAAAAAATTTTTTTTTTTGGACCACCCTAGTGCACAGGCATGTTTAATATCTTTGGTACGACGCGATTTTGAAGCCATGCCACGTTCAATGGTTTTACTTAATTGTACCTCAAGTTCTATCCATTTCTACTAGCTGATAAGGTTGCAGAATATTGGTTTGGTGTATTGGTATATTTTGGTGATTGAGGGAACAGGAATTAAGTTTCTGGAAAACCTGACACACCTTAACACCCGCTCAGTCAGGATACTTTCCTTTTTTGTTCCCTGGAGAAAATAAAGTGTGCAATTAAGCGTGAAAAAAAATATGCAGGAAATGTGAAAGTATGACAAGAGTATTACTTGGAACACCTAAAAAGTGAAGAAAGTGTGACATGAGTGTGCCATGCGTGGGATTTGGCTAAATGTGTAAGAGTAGTGTGCAGAAAGAGTGTGCACATTTTTTGCACACTTTCTTCTCTATTTATTTTCACCGGGGTTGTTTTCTGCACGCCAATTCCAATGTAATTTTTTCAGCGACTGGGGGCTTAGATCTTAAGGTCAGCAGTTTGCAGCATTCAATGTAGATACAGATCCTTCAAACAGTGCATTATCACCAATTACTAGAAAAGTTAGATAGGTTAGATATGGTATTAGCATTGTCAATGAATCTGCACTGAAGAAAGGAATTAGGACTGTTATTTCTCATATGCTTTTATATGTATGACTGCATTGTTTAGGCTTTAACTGCAATATTCAAGTATGTATACTGTCATCATCGTCAAGTCAAGGCTGTCAACTCGTTTTTTACCATCAAACCTCGTAATAACTAGATATGCTTACGCTTTATGGTATCATTGCACTGCCAGAATTTCAGCACAATAGTTTTGAAAAGGTTTTTCTTCAAAATGTTACGCTGCAGACAAAATTTACCTCTTAAAGGACAGATTTGTTTTAACTTTGTTGATGAAGACTGTTTGACTTTTGTTCTTGCATTTTGTTGGTGTATAAAGTAGAACTTTTCTTTGTTTTTCAGAAAATAGAGGATGTCTGCTGAAAATTTACATGATGTTAAAAGAATCTTGTGTACATATATGTCAATGATTTATATGACTTCTTCAATTTTGGACCACTTTGAATGCATGTGTTTGGTGGATACAGAGAACTAAAGGGACAAATCTTGCTTTTTTTGCAATTCCATTTGTTGTATTGTAATACTTTTGCAAATAAAGTAAGTGTACTTTCTACCGAAAACTTGGTTAACTCATTTTATCCTTTCCAACTGGTGAATTGTCATCGGTATTCAAAGTAAATGGAAATTTTATAACAAAAGTCAGGCACAGTTAATTGCTCAGTCAGATGAATGTTCACCTTCATTCATATGACCTTTACTAGCAACTGACTGAATGACCAAATTTTCATCTCCTTTTTTCTCAGTCATTTCTAAACTATTTTGATGGGTTGAAATATATCTTTTGCAGTGCCTTATTTCTGAATTGTTAACAGTAACGTAATCAGGTTACTTAAGTACATCTGATAATCAGAGGAATCACAATTGAGTAAAAAATGATTAATATATGTATAATATATATATAAGCTGGGATTGGTAGGCTTGATTCAAGCTTGAATTGTTAGACTTGATTCAAGCTTCAAGCTTGTGGCAAGCCAGCATGGTGGAGACTTGATTCGAGCTTGAATCCAGCTTTCAGGCTTGAATTGTCCAGCTTGATTCAAGCCTGACTGACTTGTTACGTCAATTGGAATGAAGCTTGATTCCAACTTGCCTTGCTATCTGGGAACTCAAGTGTTCAACCAGAAAACCTTCATTAAAAGTATATTTTGAAATTGGTGTAATGCTGGGATAACTTGGAGTTGATAACCTGTTCAACTCAATTTACACCGAACAACCACGAGCATTGTTTAGGTAAATGTGGGGATACACCTTAGTCTAGATATCGACCCAACCTACACGAATAATTCCATAACATGTGCTGTATGTGTTGTGATTTCAGTACATAGATCATGATTTTGGGGAGAGACTCACCTAAAAGGACGGGATCACAATGAAGTGGATGCATCCACTTCTTCGTGATCCCCTTTGCCTTGTCATGCTATGCCAATGGAGCCATGGCTACATGCCTCTTGTTTAAAAATAAATAATTTGGCTGTAGTACACATTAACAAATTCCTCAGTTTCCTGCAGCATATTACTACAGTAATCTGAGGCAATACCTCCTAAATACCAGCCTCTGGAACACAAATGACAAGATTTTTTTCTTCTCCAAGCTCTCAGATGGGACATTATCTACTAACTGAAACCCATCCACATGTCTCTACAAATGCTACTACACATAATTTTTATAGGAACGATATCGATCATTATAAGAAAATCATTAAACCAGAACAACAGAGTAGTAAACAATAAAGATAAATTCTATTCCGTGCGTAACATGTTTTCAGACTTGAAAATGTTTAAAAACAGAGGCACCACGCATATTATCATTTGGGGAATGGAAGCAAATGAGTAAACTTGGTTTCATCATTTACTATATAATAGCATAAATTCCATTTAGCACGAAGACCAGATAAGGGAACATCCAAAAACACTGTAAACACAGCAACACTATCATGAGTGCTTAAAATAGAATTAAACACTAAACATCACTGGAATTAAATAAATAATACGTGCGCGTATACGCGCACGTATTACTTATACGTATACGTTCAATTGAATATTGAATTCATACCTCATACGCCTTGAGGCGTAAGGGTATGTAATGAAATCGAAATGACATCTTGTCAATTATAGGCTCACAAACGTGTCTTCGTGGCATGTAAAAATTATTTAAAGTAAATTGAAAATGCAGGTTATCGAAAACATATTTGGAAAGTTTTACCTGATAAATGCCTCACATGGCCTCAAGCTTCATTCTATGAATTTGCAGAACAACATGTGATACGATGATGACACTAAGTTTTTTCATCAAAAATGTGCGAAACACTATTGCACAATTTGCTTCTCCTCACACTAATTATCAGTTCTTTTGAAATTCTAGTCGCAATTCTCAATCCGATTCGAAAATTATGACGCTTACGTTACCCAATCAGAGCGCATATCTCTGCGGCCAATAGAAACACTCGTTGTTTAATATTTCAGATTTAAAGGCCCGATGATCGCAAAGCGCATCATTCGCTGTTCTGGGTCGCCAGGGTGTGAACGAACAGTGAATTCACAGGGAGTGTATCTGTCCTTCTTGAGTTTTTCTCTCTCGAATTGCGTATAGAAAGACCTCTGCAAAATGGCCGTATCTGCATGTCGTCAGAATTTCCACGAAGAAACAGAAGCTGCGCTTAACAAGCAGATTAGCCTGGAGCTGTACGCCAGCCACGTATACCTCACAATTGTAAGCTTTCTGGATGATACATGTATTTCACTTTCTTACAGGAACCTGTTAATTTAATTTTCCCATGGTATTTTCAGGCGAATTACTTCGATCAAGACGATGTTGCTTTGAAGGGATTCCACAAGTATTTCTCAAAACAATCTGACGAGGAGCGTGAACACGGTCGAAAGATGATGCATTACCAGAATCGCCGTGGTGGCAGAGTGGTAATGAGTGGTATCGAGCTGCCTCCAGATCCTGATAACTGGAATTCACCCCTTAAAGCGATGCAATTCGCCCTTTTCATGGAGAAGAAGGTTAATCAGGTGGGTGTCGTATTGGTTAGTGTGAGTTGTCGGAGGCGCTACCCACTCGTGATCTCCTATGAAGGTTTTTTTCGAAGTGTGGTGGAGGAATACTGCCTCTAATCATTTTCACGTTGCTTATCATGGTAGACTCGCCTGGTTTCAAATTCCTTTTGAGTCAGATAGTCGCGCAGCATAAGATAACTCGGCTCACTCTCCTTAACGACGTAATTGGAATAGCGATTGCATGTATGCCATTATGGGGAGCGTTAGTATTCTGCTGTCCCAAGTGTTCTACAGTCATGGTTTTATAGTGAAATAGTGTCAATTTGGCTTCACCAATTTTCTCTGGTGTCCCTAGGGTCAGTCCTCGACCCATTTATTACCCAATGAACGTGGTTCATATCCAGCTCACTAGTAATGTTAACGAAGAGCGATTGACGGCATTCGTTCCATAGAGTGTCCTGCGACGTATTACGGGTCGCGGAAGCAGTGCAATGCGCAGTCATTGATGTTTGTGTTATGACTGTTAAAACGGGCCTTGGCGTACGGCATGTAAATTTAAATGACGAGCATGATTATGAGGGAAAGGCGACCTGGCCGTTGAAATGAACAGTATTTCAGCTACTGCTGTAGTGTCGTAGGTGGAAGATGTGTACGTTGCTGCTGCGTCACACCCGATGATGTTTACTCATGTCTCGTTTCTCCTGCTAAACAGTCCCTGCTGGAGTTGCACGAGTTGGCCTCTCGCCATGGCGATGCGCAGTTCTGCGACTTCCTGGAGTCAGAGTTCCTCAACGAGCAAGTGGAGTCCATCAAAGAGCTGGGTGACTACATCACGAACGTCAAGAGAGTCGGGGAAGGTCTCGGCATCTACATGTTCGATCGCGAGCTTGACTCCTGAATGTACTGCCCCGTATTAAACGTAATTCCGTGTGCTGTGCAAGTGATGTAAAGGCAATTTTCGCACATTCCTCATTTCACAGAACGTATTTTGTTGCCCTTTTGTACCCCAAGTTGAATAAATTTTTATTGTAACTTCATTTTCGCTCACTAGGGGGGCTGCAGTGCCGCCCAACTGACTGATTGCTATCTCTGTCCCAACCTTTAACTGTTTCCACCGAAAATACATCGATATTTTCATATGGGCGCTATGTCGGCAACTTTTTGCTCATTACTTTCTTAATGGCCTTTATTGCCTATGTATTCTCATGTGTTAAAACTGCCAGGTCTACTCTTCAACCAGTTTATTTCACGACTAGTCAGCTTGGGTACAAGCGTACATATATATATAAGCACACAGAAACAAAAGAGTGACGAAAAGCACATTACAACATCATGGGTGTAAATTTAAACAACGCCTTTGGTCGTGAGAATCAGGGGTTTAAGAAACAGCAAAACGTTACAGAAACCTTGCATGTTTTTACAACAGAAAAACCTGTTTTGTGGTAAGAATTAGATTACGATATTTCCTTTCATGTTGTTGGAACCAGATGTCTTTAGGATGATACAAATCTATTGAATGTCGATCAGTCCATATTGCTGAAAACCCATTTTAACGTGTATCCTCGGAGGTAGCGTGGAATTCGTGGAGTGTATCTCGTAGTTATCAGATATTGAAATTTCTGTCCATATTCTGTTAGTCGTCGATATTCAATGATATTCCTTGCTGTAAATTTGCGAAACTTCTGTTCATCTACATAATGCAGAGTTGCAAAATAACTTCGACCCCGGGACTATCAGATGAAGTAAAGAGTATCCCCCCTTCGCTTACAGCAAATCTGTCGTATACAGAGAAGTTGCTTCGTTCTAGACTCCGTTCACATTCCTGCAAGAATGTAGGTCCTTTTCGCGTTCGTGGTGACGTGGCTCCGAATACTGGCGGTGATTCAAGGTCATCCACATAGATGCCTTGCATACGGAGGCTGAACACACTTCCTCGGGAGATAACGAGGCTAGGCGCGCTCACCAAATAGCTGTGAGATCACTGGCTCTCATCCTGCTGTAACATCTGCTTCCCATATCAGCCTCAAAGTGCACGCTAATTTATTTATTTATTTATTTATTTAAAGCATTATTCACATACAGCAGTAGCGCCAATTTACAGTGAAACATTTAACAATGAACATGAAAGAGGACAAAAATACAATAACAACATAAAGATCAACAACGCTGAGCCCAACTTGGATAGGGGAAATATTTAATTTGTTGACAGGTGGGACATAGCTTGGGTGGTGAAAAGGTCACATGATAAATAAAAAGGATCGACGGTGTGAGGGAGTGAATTAAGAAGGGAGGAGAGGCGAAATAACGGTGAGCGCTGAGTGAGAGATATCCTGGGAGTAGGCAGGTGGAGTAGTGAATGCGTGCGGGTGGATCGAGTTGGTATCCTAAAGTTGAAGAGAGAAAGCAGTTCGTGGCAGTCAATGACCGAGTTAAGGGTATTGTGGAGGAGTTTTAAATCAGTTTTAAGTCTATGGTTTTGGAGAGTAGAAATGGAAAGAGAAGACAGAATAGCATTTGAGGAAATATTGCGGAAATGTGGGACTCTGTGTTTGACTATTTTGGCAAAGAAATGGGGGATGCAATCAAGGGATTTTAGATTAGTCGGGGCTGATATGGACCATATAGGGGAGCAATATGAAACTACGGGAAGAACGATTGTTGAGAAGTAGGAATGGAGTGCTCTGGGATCTTTTATTTCTGTGAAGCGGTAAAGAAGGCCTAATAGGGACATTGCCTTACTTTTTACAGTCTGAATGTGGTCGGAGTAATTTAGTTTTTGGTCGGTTTTAACACCTAGGTCTTTCATAGTAGTCACTCTGTTTAAGGGAGTTGAATTAATGGTGTAATTGAAATTCAGGGGTTTTGTTTTGAGAGCAAGAGTCATGATGCTGCATTTTCCAGGGTTTAGGTTAAGTTTCCAGGTATCACACCACAGGGAGGTTTGATTTAAGGCAAGTTGAAGATTAATACAGTCAGAAGTGTTATTAATTTGCTTGTAAAGCTTGCAATCATCAGCATAGAGAAGGGTATGGACTTGAGAGGAGTGGAGTTGAGAAGGAAGATCATTTATGAATAAATTGAAAAGATATGGTCCAAGGACACTGCCCTGGGGAACTCCAGACGTCACAGGAGACCAAGAGGAGGAAGCACCTGCGAGTATTACACGCTGGGTTCTGTTGGAGAGAAAGCTAGAAAGAAGGCTGAGGAATATACCATGTATGCCAAATTGTTGGCTGAGTTTATGAAGGAGGAGTTGATGATGGAGGGTGTCAAAGGCCTTGGAGAAGTCAAGGTAAATGGCATCAAGTTGAGTTGACTTATCTATTGCACTGACGGCATGGTGTTGGAAGACAGCAAGATTGGTTAAGCATGATCTTCCTGGGAGGAAACCATGCTGCTGAGAAGATAAAAAAGGAGAGGTGAAATAGTAAATCCTGTTCAGAATAATACGCTCACAAACGGAAGAAAGGATCGGAAGCAATGAGATGGGGCGATAGTTTGAAACATCATTCTTGGGACCTGTTTTATGTATCGGAGTAACGTTGGCGCACTTCCATTGAGGAGGGAAGGTTCCTAGGGAAAAACAGCGATTAAATAAGATGGTTAAAGGTTGTGAGAGAGATGAAGCACAGTTGCGAATGAATTTAGGGTTGAGACCATCAGGGCCAGGTGAGCGGTGGAGGGGTATCTTGCAGAGATATTGAAAAACCTCCCGAGAGTCCGTCTGTATGTGGGATAGGCAATGATTTGAATTAGGAAGGAGGGAATGGACAGGGGTTATTTTATGGTTGGAAGTAGGCTGTAGGCAATCGGAAAAGAATTTTAAAAAGAGGTTAGGTCTCGCCGATCCAGCGGCATTTTTGGTGCCATAGGAGACTGCTTCAGGAATTTGAGGACGATTACGGCGTTGATTTATAAAGGACCAGAATTTTTTGGGGGAGGAGGAGATAGCAGAAGAGACAGTCTGAGCGTAGTTTTCATAGTCACGACGAATGAGGAATTTGGAATGTCTGCGCAGATCAGCGTAAGATCGGCGAGTTTCCTCGTTTGGGACGGTCTTTTGGAGATACCAGGCGCGATTTTTGTTTCCAAGAACATGTATTGTCTCCGGTTTAAACCATGAGGGGAAATTTTTTCTCTTGGGCTTAACTAGAGGCACCAAGTCTTTTATGATGGCCTCGAGGACAGCATGGAGAAAGTCCACTCCTTCCTCAGGGGATAATGTGGATAGGACACTCCAGGGAATAAGGTCGAGGGAGCGGTTGACGTCCTCCCAGCAAACCTTCGACCAGGCATGAAAGGGTTTGGGTGGAGTGGGGGGAGCCCCGTGGCGCTTCCACGAGCCACGGAAGAAGAAAAGAGCATCAATGGACTGGTGGTCGGATTCGAAAATATTTCGGCCGGGGGTGATCGCCTCGGGCGTAGCGGTCGAGAGGAGGTAGTCCAGGGTTGCCGTATCTCGGGTGCTATGGAGACAATGTTGAGGGAGTTGGAGTGCATTTATAAAATGCTCAATGAAATATTTATCATGGGCACTGACTGGATGACCGTTCATGGGAGATTCCCAGCGAATGGACAAATTAAAGTCACCAACAAGAATCACAGGTCCTAGGTTTATGGTCCGTAGCACTGAGTCTAAGCAATTTTCTAGTACACATAAGTCACTTGCGGGGGGACGGTAAAAACAGCCTACAAAGAGTTTGGAGCTTTTTGCGGATTTCACACGAGGTAGTGTTATTTCACACCACACGATTTCGGTATTTGTTTCCAAATCTTTTCTTCGTTTCGAAGGAAACACAGATTTAATGGCGAGTAACACTCCGCCTCCTCTAGAATGACGATCTCGTCGGTAAATTGAGTGGGAGCGCGAAAAGAACAATTCACTGTCGCTGAAAGAAGGAGTCAGCCATGTCTCGGAGAGAGCAACAATGTCAAACTGCGAGAGCTCATGGTCGTGGGAGTTGCACGTTGATAGTTTGTTTTTAAGACTCCGGACATTTTGGTAATACATGCTCATGGAAGGGCCAGGGTTAACACTCACATCACCCGAAAGGATCACCAGGAGTAGCAGGATGAGACCGTTCATGGTATAGGGCGTCGAGGCTGGCGCGGAGAGGTCGGTGGATCGCCTGGACCTTGACGACGAGGCGACGGTGTACTGGAGGCTGGCAGGCGACAAACCACACGATGCAAAGGCAGAAAATTTAAATTTTCTGTAGCTGAAGCAGCTGATGGGAACCGGATCCACTAGTAACTGGGGCAATTCACACTGTAAATCCTCACCCATATGGGCAGATAAAAGCACAAGGAGGGCAGAACTTATCCCAAAAAGGAGCAAAAACACAAGAGAGAGAGAAACGCGTGTCTTCACTCTGGCGGCCATGTTGAATCGTCGACTTTTCCTTGTTGACAGTCACGCGGTGAAATTAAGTCTCCCGCGTGAAAGTCCGATGGAGTGAAAATTGCCAGCGTTGGTTGCTGGGAGACCAAATCGTGCATGGGACGGAGGGGTCTGGACAACGGGCTCTTCTTGTCGTTCCCGGGAGACGATGCGAACGTGTACGGCGACGTATGTTCGGTCACAAATGTTTCCTTCTCGCAGAACTTCCGGTTGGACACACGTGATTGCTGGAGATACCTTGTGAATAGCTGGCAGGTCACTAGGCCACGGCGCACAACCTTTCCTCTGGGTTACTATGTATTCATAGGGGGTCGTATCGAAAAGCTGTATCTAGAAGATCACCACCTTGGGGTCTCCATAACATCCTACTGCCCTCCTGCTTTGAGTGCCTTTTTCCTGTGGGCCTTCTATAATCTTGACAGGTATTATAGTCGAATTTTTTAAAATTCTTCTCAGGTATAATATGGCCAAAGGAGAAATATGGCAACAATGTTTTCAGAAATGTAAGTGTAAAAATAATTGGCGATGAATTCACAGCTCAACCTGGAAGAGTTTACAACATAGGTCTCTCCCGCTGTTGTTAAAGGACAAATAAGGCACAACTCTTGTTTGGAACACCTCTGCCCAGTGCTTAAGGAGGAGGGCCCATAGGTCTGAGAGCCCTACGCTGGTGCCCCAACCAGTCCACCCAAATAGTTGAGTAGGCAGTGGGAAATGAAATACCACTACCTGTTAGTTGGTGGGCAGGGACGAGGAAAGTGGTGGGTTTAGAGAACTTACAAAGGTGAATAAGAGAGCATCAATGGGCCAGACAGAGAGTATGATTAATAATGTGTAGAATTCTTAGGCAATATATAGTTACTTTGGAATCTATTAGTAGAAGATTTATGACAATGAACCTCATGATATGAGATCATAAGATAATAATACTAGGTTTTTGTGGAGTAAACATTAACACTTGAGTTTGAAGAAATGAGTTGACGGAACCACAAATGCTACACACTGTACCCAAAAATAAGTCAAATCAAACATTGTGGTGTGGTGTGTCATTGTGTACAAATGACAGTTGGGTAATGGCTCTCACAGACCTATACCCAGACCAGAGGATGCTTTTGGGTTAGGAAGTCTGATTTGTCTATGCACTAGACTGCATGCAGAAAGGTAATGACTGCATGACCCTCCTTCCAAGACTATCGCTTCACTGCCTCCTTCATAATGTCTCACTTCCAACTGACATTATCACAGCAGGTAGAAATACTCATGAAAGGATACACACTTGGAGAACATTCATAGAATTACTTTTCAGCAAAACCTGAATGATAGTTATGACTTTCTGAAAGTGTGCTCTATCTTGTCTTAACCCATCATCTGCAGGTCCCAACTACAAATGCACATGGATGAAATGGAGGAGAGACAATCTTTCACTTAGAATGTATGTAATAATGAGAAAATGACATTGCCAGGGATGAGGTAGGCCTTCGATTGATAGCAGTCATTACTTCTTTAAAACAAAAATCAGGTAATCAAGAGAAAGTTTAATCATTAATGCAAACCAGTAAGCATACACTAAGTAATAAAACAGGAGAGATAAAATTTAAATAGGTTAATACTCAAAAGTATAAGGACCTTAAAAACAGAAAAGGACTACCAGGAATATGACAAAGAATCTGAAATGGCACAGAAACTCAGTATCAAAGTACAAAACGTCCTCGGCAGCAAAATAATAATTAAGACAATGAAAGGAGACATACACCATTTTGGTGGAATGACGATGCTGAACTTCTGGAACAAGACTCAAGGTTTGTAATTTCAAAACTTCGTTATTCCATAATATCTCGTGCTGTCACAAGTATTCCAATTCCCTTTCGTTTGGGATCAAGGCAAGTCAATATTGTAATTTCGAGTTTCTATTTTAATTGCAAGGGGCAGGATAAGAAACATAATCGAAGTCAAGAAAACATTAGTCATTCAGATTATAACAAATCAGATGATGTGGAGAGGCCATGTAAGTAAGGCACATTAGGTAAATGAGATATCAGCAAAACAAGTATGTATGTAAATGGTATCCACAGGGTACAAAGAAAGTGGAAAGCCTCAAAGCTGGAGCGAATCAAATGTCGTCAGATGAGTCTTGGCGCTGAGAGAGATGGCTCATTCCCTTTTGATCTGTGATTATTTGGGTGGGAACTTCTTCGTTGGCAATCATCATTTCTAAGCTTTGCTCCAACTCGATGTTCCGTTACCCCAGAATGTGCATTACATTGCCCACATGCATAGGCGGATTCAGGGGGGGGGGCACGTGCCCCCCCCAGAAGCTTAAAAAATAGACAAGATTTTTAATACGTTCCCGTTATAATTACGTTCGTTTAGTTTTGTGTATTACGGAGCCTCAATCATTTGAGCCTTGAGCCCAAGTCAAGAAGACAGATTTGCCGGTCATTGGTCATTCGCTAGTCAGCACTCGAAAAAAAAACATCACCCAAGTGGGAAGGGGGACCGTGAGCTTTGTAGTGCACTTCAAAACACCCGGGCTTCATCTGCTTGCCGCTACAAAATCAGAACGTGAGAATGTCTGTGGCGGCAGAATGCGAGGTAAGACCGCCCATCAGTCGGACGCCTCATTCGCTGATTTCTACCGCTGCTGGTGCTCTGCCGCCGTGCTAGATGCACCCTTTGAATAGATCGCTACATTGTCGCAACTACTAAGTAGTGCTGTGTGTTCCTTTTCTCTGGGATTTTACCTGGGACGAGGACCGCGAAGTTGACTATGAGGAGGACATAGACAATGTTTTTAGGGACGCAGTATATAAGGACGACGATGTCAACAATGTCAATGTATTAAAAAAATTACGATAGAAGAATGAGCGTAGGCACGCGTGTGAGACAACCGACCCGTCGCGACGGGGCGAGGGGAGGGCCGAGGGTTCGACTTCTACGCAGTCAGTCACGAACGTCCGGCCAAGTTAGTTTCTAATGTTTCTTATTGTTATAATCACATAATTTAGTGCGTAACGAGTGATATTACCTATAAATGAGTGACAAAGATGGAAAAAGACAAAATAACAAGTGCGTATTCTATACAAAAAAAGGACGATGCAGTTACGGAGACTGGTAAAGGGATTGAATGTGATGGTTCTCTTGTGCATCCATCCTTGCTTGCGGCAACTACGTCAATGTCAACACATGGAACACATCCATGGGCAGCGTCAGCCACCACTAGTTACAAGCTGCAGGAACGTCACATAGGTAGGTATCGCGATGCCCCTGTTGGAACGATTTTGATATTTTGTTGGCAATACTTATTTTGAGCTGTCGTTAGATTTTTCTTGTACACAAGAGTGTATAATAAATAGACAACTAAACAAATAATGATAACATTGATTGGAAAAATTCAATTTACATAGTAGCTATAAGTTCTGAAGTAAGGTTTAGGATTTTTCTCTTTTATCTTGTTTACCAATTCAGTAATTGATTGCCATGCTTACATAAGTTACATAATTTAGTGCGTAACGATTGATATTATCTTTAATGAGTGAATATGTTAGAAAAAGACAACATAACTTAAGTGCATATTTCTTTACTATTACTGCCTTACAATACATATTCCTTTTCTAGATTATTTGTTAAAGGAAATATCATCCAGGTTCCCTAACACTCAGCTGCAAAAAATCGGAGTTGCAAAAGCTGCTGTCACATAACTTCAGTAGCGAAGATATTGAGGATGTTTTGCAAGGTGATGAAGTATATAAAGAGGACCTTCCTTGTTTTTTAGCCTTGAAGGGAGAGCTAAAAATTTGGCAAGAGATGAGAGAAAATATTATGCCAAAGTCTCCAGCAGATGCCTACAAAACAGCAACGGCGCTGCGAAATATTAGAACTCTATGTCAATTGTTGTTCACGTTTCCTGTGACTTCTTGCACTGCCGAGCGATCTTTCTCCACCTTACGCCGATTAAAAACATATCTTCGCAACAGAATGACAGAAGATCATTTGAATGGACTGGCTTTAATGCATATCCATCAAGACATTGTATCACAAATGAACGTTGATGAAGTACTGGACATCTTCAGCAGGAAACATAAAAGAAAACTGTTGCTATTATATATGTAACTTAATGATATTTTCATATTAATAACCATTATATTAAAATAAAGAGTATATTTCGTGCAGTAATTGTTGTATGTTGTTTTTTATCCCAAATATGAGAAGACCGTTTGCCCGTCAGACCCTTGTGCCCCCCCCAGAAAAAAATCCTCGATCCGCCCTTGTCCACATGCATCATCACGCACAAGCGATGAAATGAAAAGCCATCTTATAGGAACAGAGCAATTAATTTATTTGCAAACAATTCTTCGTGAATGTCATCACACATACTCCAGTCTCTCTCATGATACATTGACAATCACACACTGATGCATCAAAGTAGAGCCTACATCTTAGGAACTGGCTTTAGGCCAAGAATATAAAACACCTTGGCCATGATGAGAGCAGTGGCTTCACAGAGGAGTATCCGGCTCATATTCACTTTCTTTATCTCACCTGAAAGAAATGAAATGATTGAAAAAATGTTCACATCATCAGTGAAGTTAGAAACTTTCAATATACCACTAATCAGCATAAAAAATGTATTGGTGAACAGATGCCATGCAGAATACTCAATGCACCTGATAAGAAGTACGAGCTGAAACGGAACATTTACTTCCCTTAAAGTGATCACATTTCAAGAATGCTTCAGGGAAAGGATAAGCACAAATTTAAGCCTTCTAGAAAACCTTAAAGGGAAATCTCATTTATAAACAATACTGACTACAGCATTTGTGACCTTAAATATCTTTTTTGAAGTTTGTTTTCTCCCAGCAAAATATTAAAATTATAAAAGTCAACTAAAAACATGTTCTTGGGGGGAAAAGCAACTATTACATTGAGCTCTCCCACAAAACCGATATGGAGCAATTTATACTTGATTGAGATCAGTACAACTCTATTAATACTTTCTGATCGGAGTGATGCACTGTCATTTCACATTATGCACACTGAAAAGGAATACTTGCTTTCATGAAAAAACGGGTCTTTCGATTCCTTGGAGCACACATCCTATCTCATGAAGACAGTCATCGACTGGTGAGATGTGTGCAGAGAAAGGTAGTGTTGGTCACACTGTGACCAATACCCATATGTTGCGCAGTTGGCAACTGTGTGTGTGTGTTCTACGTGAGTTTGAAAATGTTGACAATAAAAGTACCTCAAAGGATGCCTTTGATGTTATTTAATAAGAGCAGGTGAACCTAGAAAGCAAGGGTGTTATAGAACAAGTTGAAGTTCCTACATCACAGCACTGTATTACATAATCACTTAGTGGTAGTTGAAAAGCCAAACGGTGATTTACGATTTTGCCTAGATCCCCAAGCATTAAATAAAATGATTGCAACCCAGCATCACCTTCTCCCAACTGTGTTGGAAGTTTCTGAAAAGCTACAGTTTAATGAGTATTTTACTGTCATGGATTTAAAGGATGGTTACCATCAAATAGAGCTAGATTCAGAATCAAAACTGATCTGTGTTGTTTTTCTACTCCATATGGAGTATTTAAGTTCAAGCGATTACCGTTTGGACTCACATGTGCTAGTGAAATTTTTTAGAAAATGATTGAAAGTCATCTTGGAGATGTTCCAAATGTGATGGCCTTTCAAGATGATCTTTTGATTTTTGCTAAGTCTGAACAGGAACATGAAGCAGCAGTTATTGAAAAGGCCAAAGAAAGAAATGTGAAATTCAATGCAAATAAACTTCAGTACAAGCAGACAGAGGTTAAGTACACAGGATTTAAGTTTTGTAAGGATGGTAGAGCTGTAGATGAAGGAAGGGTGAGAGCCCTAGTTGAAATTAAATCACCACAAAATAAAAAAGAACTTCAAAGGTGCATGGGAATGTTCAATTACAAGATTTTATACCAAATATGTCTGATCTAACTGCACCTCTTCATCAATTACTTAAAGATGATGTTGTACACCAGTGGTTACCTGAGCATGAACGTGTTTTCAAAGAACTCAAAGCTTTAGTAGCAAATACACCCATCCTCGTAAATGTTGATCCATCTAAGAAAAGAGAGATTCAATGTGATGCAAGTAAAGATGGCGTAGGATGTGTGCTGTTACAGGTAGATTGTCCAATAGCATTTGCCTCTGCCAGTTTGTCTCGGGCAGAGCAAAATTATTCTCAATGTGAGAAAGAACTCAGAGCCATTTACTTCAGTCTAAGAAAATTTCATAACTACGTATATGGGTATGAAGTCATTATTAAAACTGATCACAAACCTCTTGTACCCTTGATGCATCAGAGTGATTGGATCTAGCGTACTCCGACGCCTAAGACTAAGGTTGTTGAAATATAAAATCACTGTAGAGTACCTTCCAGGTATATTGCTGATCTCCTATCTCGATCCTATTTGAAGTGAGCACAGTGGTGATGTAGAATTGAAAGAAATTGTTCACATCATTGTTAAACACTTGCCTGACCATAAACATAAAGTACCTGAGTGTGTTCAATGGGCTTGGCCGACTTCATAACAGGCCATGACATGCAAATGTGGCAACATCGCATGGGGGTCCTATTGCTTCTTCGTGAATGCTTGGTGTCGGTACGTGTGGTGCTGATCGTCGTGACCGAAAAATAATTTTTAAATAGTTTTCTGTCAATAAGCCGTCATAACTGTGATACTCAGACGTGACTAAAGGTATGTAGAAAAATTTGGTATGATTATTATCAGTAGAAATTGAAAAATGCTTTATATTTATCAATCTGTAAAATTGCTCGACCATGTGCTCACGCTGTGTGCTGGGGGCCCATTCTGTAAAGTCGAAAGAATTTCGGCTCATATGGAGAGTCGTGGGTCACCGCGACGAACGATTCGCGAACATCGTTCACCGCCGAAATGACGTATAACAGTTGACTGTTATCCAATCTATCCAGCGCGCCATTATTACAATGGAAGGAACAAGTTGAGGTAATTAACAATAGTTAATGAACATGACTTACTGTTAATATTTGTAATCAATCTATTCGCTTTAAAATGTAACAATATATGCTGGTATGGAATAACGGCGGACTTATTAAGAAAGTGAAATTTCTGAAAATTGAAAGTGATTACACCTTTGGAATTAAATCACGAAATGTTTTGGTTTTATCAATTTATTGTATCGACAGCTACGGTATTGATAGTGTTTTCTCGAGTGAATCATTATATCTTCGTGCATATATTCCTCCGTCCTCCTATGTTTCTATTTGAATAGTACATTGATTTGGAATGTATGATATCACAGTAGCAATTACAAATATGCAACAACCGTTCAATATTTTCCTGCGATAATTTACGCGTCCGAAGACCAAAGGACATCTACATATACTTGGTTGGTTATTGAGGGGAGGCGACCGACAGCTGAGGTCATTTGCGCCATATAGGATAGGTGGGTAATTGGGTAATGGTAGGTATTTTTAGGGAACGGAGGAAGAGTGGAGAGAAACCAGGCGTCGGCATTAGCCTACTCTTAACGAAAGACGCCAAGGGGACCACGGCTTAACGTCCCATCCGACGGACGGAGTACTGTACTTGAAATGCCCTCCACTAGGCACTCAAGTGGGGACCGGTTTTCCACTGAAAAATCCGCCACTGCCGGGAATCGAACCCGGGCCCTCGGGATGGGAGGCCAGTAGTCTAGCCACCACACCAACCCGATCCCCATCTACATATACCCTGCAAGCCACCACACAGGGGGGACGTCCATACAATATCAGAATTTGTCGGTAGAACACAACCACACAAAGAAAGGTACTCATACACAGCAAGGCAGCATAATGATATTTGCTCAAATAATGTGATTTCCAACATGATAACATCTCCTCTCAATAATATATATTGCCCCTGCAGTAGCATTAAAATCTTACGTAGAAGTTTTACACGAATAACAATCCTATATGTCTAGTCTACCTGACAATTTATTAATCAGCATTAAACAAAAACATTGCATGGCGACATTTGAAAACAAAACAAATAGTTTTATATACCACTAACTGTATTAGCGGTGAGGAAACGGAGACATAAAAGATTTAATCATTAGCTAGAATTAGATACATTCTCACCTTGTATCCCGCGCGATAAATATCAACAAGTCGTCTGTTACAATCGAAGCTTCTATCGGTGCCCACCGCGATAGCAGCGCCTGCTCGCCATAAAATATTTGGCGACGAATTATGAACGAAATGATCCGCAAAATGATCCGACTCCGTCGCCTTGAGCCGGAGTGACCGTCGCGGCATCAAGGGAGCACGGTTTGTACTACAAACTATGACGTTTTTTCCATATATGGGTATTGTTGTGACGTTGGAATCTCGAATTCGACTTTACAGAATAAGGCCCCTGAAAGTGAAGGTGATTAAATCTTTAATACTGGGCCCAGGGAATAGTTAAAAGTGGACTATTTTCTTACGTAAGGTGTATTTTACGCAATGAATTGTAAATGAATTCCACCACATCTGCCCGGAGACAACTTTATCAGAACATAATTTTATTTCATTTGCCTATTATCTCAGGACAGTTGTTCATATCATTTGTTTTATAGTTATTAGTTTTGTTATATGATTTAGCATTCTCGTATTGTGCTTAATTCCGCGACTATGAATTCTCAAGCTCTAGGTACTTAGATTGTGCGTTTTGTGGAATAATAATTTAGTGCACAATTAATGTGCGTTGCTTTGCTTGAGCATTCGCATTTTGTGATACACGTTCGTGTTTATCGTGATTAGGTATTAAACCTGGGCCCTGATTAGCAAATTTTGTTATTCTTTATTGTTTTAATTTAGCATCGTGTGCATAATCAAACACGAAAATAATGGCTGCATATTATTCTTTATTTCAAGATGCCCCGCCGATGTTGTATCATGGTTTGCAAAAGCAAATACACTTCGCAGAAGGAAGAGGGAGACGTCACAGTGTTTTATTTTCCTGAAGAGGAGTGTCGTAGGAATTCGTGGCTGTTCTGGGGGGAATTATAACAATTATCGTGTCTTCGTTGTGCAAGTCCTTTAGGCAGAGAAGAAGATTAGGGTGAAAGGACTGCTTGGACTTCGTTCCGCCAGGTATGTACCAATTAATTTGCACAGCAATGTATTGGAGAAGGGTGTGTAACAAAATCGTGGTGGTCAGTGTTCTGATTTCACACAATTCCATGACATTGTTTGTAAATATGATAGAGATATCGAGGTGGACATGAATATCATTATGCACATAGCAGGTTACTGTGCATTAAAGGCAAAGCAGAGGTTTGGTTGTGATTTGTGCTCCAGTACCTTAAGCAACTGTGATGGGGCGACCAATGCATACTTTATTATTACATGATGACATTAATAGAGGTGGCTTGACAATACCGGCATCTATTGTAATTGACGTAGTGCGGCATATGCATGCAATCATGCAGTGCCTTATCCCAGTTGAATATGAAGAGGCTTTTCTTTCCTGTGCTGTGATTAAGCATCCTTGTGGGGATTAAGTGAAGTACTCTGTGACCTAAAATGTACGTTCCCAGTCCAGCTAATGTCTACTTATATGATTACCATTGAGAGACAATAGAATGCAAAACTGTAGGAAATGAAAAATGACCAGTAGGCCCATGTCGTAATAAATAACAAATTCTCTCTCCTTTTCTTCCGGGAATTGTACCTTGTGTTGATCAGTCTTCCAATTAAATCCACCTGGAATGCAGGTCATTGAGATGTTTGACCACAACTGAAAATTCATATCATGTGATGTTAATTTGATATAAGTGATGCTATTACACATCAGTTTTTAAATTCAAGTTTTAGGTGAAGATTTGTACTAAGAATTTATCCTTTTAAATGATGATTCTTTAACCTGCCTAAAATTTATTGGTTGGGTTTTAATTGTTAATGTGATGTCACAAATTTTATTTACTAAAGAAATTTGAAAGTGAGTTCCTACCCTGGGGAGATCACTTTTTCTGTGATTTACTTAGTGAGGACACTGAACCTTCGAATGTGTGGATTTATACTAAAATGCGCATGTAGTTTAATAATAAGAATCATTTAGTGATCATGTTGCATTCGATATGTAGAAGATGAGGCATGTCACTTAATTGAAGATAAAAATTCACATTTTATGAATACACAGTTTACACTCAAATATGAGTAAAAAATTTGAGTTCAAAATTCTTGTATATAATGAAACATTTCCGTGAGTGTGGAGAGGTTATTTTTTGTGAATTTTATATGAATTTTGAAGTATGAATTTTAATCACATCCCCTTTTTAATGTCTTCGGGCATAGTTTAATGTAAAGACCTCCCATTTTTTTTACAATTTTAATGCATGTTATTGATTTTACTTGATAAATAATGTGTGGTATAGAAAAGACAGTGAATTGAAAGTATTAAAATATGACACCTGATTTACGTCTGTTTAGATATTTGGCATGAGTTAATGCTGACCAAGAATCCACGAAAATCTGACACATCATCCTTATTCAAGTGGTGAGGTCATACTAAGTTTTCTTTCTTTTTTTCCTGGGAATATGGCCATTTGCGCTGACCATACTAGAGGAAACAGCAACAAGTAAAGGATACAATGGACTAATGCCTACAGAACACTTTTACCCATGAGGTCAAAATAAGCTATGTTTGTAAAGAAAAGTACATTTTGTTGATGGGATATCATCTCACAAAAGCCTACATAACCTTATGTATGTACATTGATTGTAACAATAAAAAATATTTACTCAAACGTTTTATTATTAAAAGTGGAACAAATCCTAGGTATAGAAATGTATTTTCTTAGTTGTCATTAAGGTACTGTAGTGCAGGTTGATATTTCCTTTGATGTAATCGCGGTTAAATTTTTTCACCAGGGGATAGGAAAAATATCTTACTTGGAAAATGTGTTTCAAGGGTTGGTTTTTCGCTTTTTCACGGCGTACAATTTTCTACAACGTAAGTAAAGCTACCTTTTTTCCCTTAAATATATTTGTATAATGATAATACCCACAATTTATGTCTCATTGTATGTTTTTCGCTAAAAATTATATACTGTTGTTCAGTGTTGTATTGATGTATGTTATCTGTGTATTTGTATGCGTATTGGATATTTTCCATAGGTGGATATGTGTTGTATATTCGCTATATATTCGTTTTGTATTGTATGTCTTTGTATATTCACTGTGTCTCTTTGTTGTACTTAAGGGACAATGTCCCAGTGCAAATAAATTGTATATCTATCTATCTATCTAAATTATCTTACAATGATTATACTGTATTCAGCCTTATGCACGATGTTTCCAGGAATAATAAGACATGAAATGTGCACTTTTCTTGCTCTTGGGAGTCGCGATACTCAAATTCACCGGTGAGGCCAAATGACGAGCACTGCGGTTAATCATATCGCACCCTTTAAGTTATTCGGGTAAACGCCCCCCAATGGTCTTTTAAGTTGGGGATTTACCGGCCGGGACTGTGTGGTGATAATTCTTCAAAGCATTTCCGTGGTTTCCTTCGCTACGGTATTTTTTTCAGGTCTCCGTATCTAAAAGAGACCTATCATCAATTTTGTTCGAAAGACTAAGGGCTAAATGAAAGGCATCAGCTTTATTTTGTATCAAAGGGTAGGAGTTCGGCAACTCTCTCTTCCTCACGCCCCTCTGTCGCAGCAGACGATCGCTGGACCCCGAAGGACCCCTAACGTCACGTGAAGCGATGTTGCCAAATTGCATGTCATGGCCTGTTATGAAGTCGGCCATGGCTTGGTCTATCCGGAGTGATAAACCTATATGTAGATTCTGATCTTGTGTTGTACGGTGAAAGACTGAGGGTACCAAAGTCAATTGTCACAACTGTACTTAATCTAGTCCACTAAGGGCATTCAGGGTTGGTACGCATCTTGAAAGTCAGGGAACTGAAAAATTGGTCTGGAAGTCAGGAAAAAGTAAGGGGAGTACGTTGTTGGTCAGGAAATAATTACCCACCTTCAACACCGTTTGTGCATCGTTCAACTGCACTACTGATCCTATAACTACTACTTCAACGTGCTGAGGCGTAAGTAACAGGGTAAGGGGGCGGGGTTACAGCGTCAAAAATACCAAAAATGTGGAGTATCAATGAAGAAAGATAATTTCATAAATGTAAGAAAGAGTAATCCTGGGAGCTTGAAACACACACGTGACCTCTGCTCACACAGCCAATACAGGAGCCAAAGAGACTTTTTTCAAAGTGTTTGGTGATGTCACCAGAGCAGAGATTTTATGGTGGTGCCTACAAACTATTATGAATTCTTCGTCACTCTCATCTACAGGGAAGTGCATCAGCCTTTTTCCTCTTATGTTCCCTAATAGTAAGATATCCAAAGCGATTAAATTAGAAGAAATAAAATAGGTTACACGTTGGTTTACCATCTGGCATCATATTTCTATGAAATAATGATTAGCGAAGTTCAGCTAAGTGAACCTTTTGTTATTTTCTTTGAATAAATTTTAAATAAATGCAGCCGGAGAAACAAAATAAATTTAGCAGTTCGGTTTTGGAGCCCCAATTCCAATGAAGTTACCACTCGGTATTTAACTTGTGCTGTTTTTGGCCAATCTAAGGCGTCTTATTCTTGTGTCTACCCTCATTAATCAAACCAAAACTCTCAAACTCAAACATCTTTTACAAATATCAATGGATGGCCCAGACATTAATTGAGAATTTCTTAAGGATTTGGAGATGTACACCATGGCAGAAAATGGCGAACAAAAATATTTTTGCCTGAAAATGGGTTCTTGTGGCTTGCAAACTGCATAATGCATTTAAGATAAGCTTCAGGGGATCTGGCAGGATAGTTGTACAGTTTTTGAGAGCAGGGTATAATTTTTTCAAGGATGTACCTTCCCGGCGCAGTGCAGTGACTACATTGCATATTCAGGATCTGACTTATTTCCACTTCCAGGAGTTTTGCCCTATGAGGCGGGTGAACAATTCTCCTGTGGCTGACAGAGCGATGACGACTTATGAAAAAGTTAAGTAGTTTCTTCGAGGTTGTGATAGGGAATGTATTGAGATGGAATCCCATAGTTTCAAAATCGTAGTTAAGGGCACAGAGGACTGGCTCATGTGACCAAAGCTGGCATTTTTCTCATGTGCTTCAAAGTTTTTGGAGCCATTTCTAGCAACCTATTAAACTAATAATCCACTGGCACAGTTCCTACTCACGGACCTTTCTGCCCTTTTATCTGATTTAATGCACACCTAATTGTGAAGCCTGAAGTGTTTTAAAAACGCACTATTTACAAGATAGACCGAAATAATAATGGTAACTTAATGTTGTCAAAATATGTGAACTTGGGACGTGCTGTCAAAGCTGAACTCGGGATGATGAATGTGTCACTGGACCAAATTTAGGAATTTAGAGAGCATTGTGTCCGCATTCTAAAATGTGTCATAATAAAGATTTATAAAAATTAAATATAAATATTGTCTTTGTCAAGGAATAACTTTCTGTGACCCAGCTATTGCCATAGCTTATCCAAGAACAGCTAACACAGGTTGACCATTACTCATCAGATATATTATCTAAAGGAAACTGGATTTCTCCCACAATGCCATGTTGTTGAAAGGGAATTCAAGCTGATGTGTGATTCACAGTATATGATAAATGTCTTAAAACAGTTCAAGAGATTGGGAACTCGAATCAACCAATTGTGGCGAAATTGTTTATCTAGTGAATATAAGTTTGCAAACCTGTTCCTCCAAAAAGTGCTTATTTTAAGTCATGAAAATGCAGAGAGGGGTTTCACTGTCAACAAGGAAATAATCCTTGACAATCTACTGGGCTCTTCTCTAATTGCCCAAAGGCAATTTTATGACGGAAATACGACCACTGGTGGTTCACTACAGTTTAAGAGCACAAAGTCAATGGTAACGAAATTAAGCTGGAAGGGCAAAAGAGGGAAGTATCATAAAAAGTTGAAGGTAGTGCGAAAGGAAAAGGAAGAAAAGTCTGCAGTCCAAAAATGTTCTATCTTAGATGAAATGAAACAATTGAGAGACAAGAAGATGAAGGTTTTAGCAGAATAATTTAGGCTGTATCCGAATTCATTAGCCATTAGGAATTAGCCATGTTCCTTTAGCCATCGAAGGTGCCTCAATTCCCCGATGACTAAAGTGAGCATGAATTCGGACGAAAGCTACAGTGTCGCAACCTACGGTGTAACAATGGTACTTTAAAACAAATGAGTAACAATAACCTGAATTGAGGTACTCGTATTTCACTCGCGGTCATTTTTGAAGAACTTTTGTAAAAGTTCTTTTGTTGTTTTTGAAGTTAAAAGGATGATCACCGTAGATATTCTTTTTTGAATTAAAAACTATTTTATCAGCAAATAAACTAGCTTAAGCTCGAGCATTGACATAGATTGTTATTATATTATTATTTGATCAAATGCTCACTGTAGCGGTAAGACTTTCTCCATTTTCGCCTACGTCTAGCATTACAAAGCCTTTATTTCCAGATATTGCAAGTAGCAATCACCTTTTGGTTATTAATTTACGTAATTTAATGCTTTTTCCATTATAATTACACAAAATTTGTTTTGAAGTGCTTCAATTTACAACCTAATCCATGGTTACGTCCAAGTGCATGGCGTACCTAGAGTACATCTACTTACAAATTGTTAGTGCAGAGAATAAAATGGAAAGGAACAGATCTGTTGGTGAAATACTCGGTTTGGTGATGAAATCGAGGCTGAGGTATTCATTTATTAAATATCGGCCGCGTTTTATTACAAATAATGTACAAGCAAAAGAGAAAACTACCGTACGAATTTCAAAAACTCATATCAGCCAATTCAACCACTTGCCTCACAATTATTATTCAAAAAACAGAAAAGCAATTTATCTCACCTATTTATAGAAATATTTGAATTCTTTGAATATTTACCACTCCGAGTTTAATGTCTTAGCAAGATATAGTCATGAATTATTTTCCTTTATACACTTCGGAATTGCCTATTTAATTTATATTTGTCATTTTTAACATTTGAATTTCAATCTTTCTGATGGGAAAAAAACGAAATAATATCAAACTCACACATGAAGTATTTCGTAGGCTCCATTATTAGCAATAAACATCACGCAAGTAATTGTTTACATTTTGTTACCACAACAACCATTCTTCTACCCTCCAAAGGCGCTAAGAATTATGGGATGGTTTTTAAAGATGGCGACGCAAAAGGATACACTTCATGCTCACTTTGCTGAAGGCAACATTAGGTGACTAAATTCGGTGACTAAACTGATGCCTACGAATTCGGACACGCTACAAGATGGCTTCCTCCCTACGAAGGGAGCATTTAGGCAGCTAATTGGCGAATTCGGACACGGCCTTAGTCTATTTTCTGTCCTGTCTGAATCACAGGTCATTGTCGAAGAACTTGCCCGCCTGCAGAGCTGCATGATTCAATCAACTGTTGTGTTTTGAAGCGTGGATCACAAGCCCACTCACTGTGTCATCTTGTTTTTTGTTGTGGTTTATATTTGATGTGTTATCTTACGCACAAGTGCTGGTGTACTTTTACTATCGAGATAAATCAGTGCTTCAGGCTCCATTTTATGTACAAGAACTGATGAACCTGCACTTCACATTAATCTTTTAATAGAAGTTTATTAAAGAAGCTGTCTTTTGACATTCTTATCTCCTTAGTTTTCAAATGAGGTGATTTTTAAAAGACGGGGACAAATCTGTGTTTTGGTCTGGAAAGTCAGGGAAAATCAAAACAGGCAATGCGTATCAACCCTGGCATTGTGGAAGAGATAAAACTATATGTAAAGTTCAACAAGTGCACTATTGGAAAAAATATGTATAATGATATTTCTAATCATGTGTCAGAGTGTAAAATTTGCCAAAAATACCACTCAATGAAAACTAAAGCCCCAATGCTCACTCCTACCATTCCACACTTCCCTTTTGAAACTGTATGTGTTGATATTTTAGAAACTAATGGAAAGAATTACTTGATCCTAGTAGATTCCTTTTCCAAATGGTTAGAAATTTCTCCTATTCATGACAAAACAGCTTATTCAGTTATTGAAGAACAGAGGAATATTTTTTGCACTCGTGGCATTCCAGTCAAGACCTTTTCTTGACTTCTCTCGGAAATATGAAATTGATGTTACTACATGCAGTCCTCAATACCACCAGGGAAACAGTTTAGCAGAGAAATTTTGCCATACAGCTGAGTCAATTTTAAAGTAGGGATGGGACGTTCGAATCTTCGAATCCTCGAATCCCTCGAATAATGGCTCTTTTCTCAAATCTTCGAATCCTCGAATCCATTGTGTTTCACCTCGAATCCGAATCCTTAAGGGGGGCTTTATAGCTCGGCGGCGGCGGCACTTACGATGGATTTCGCCGCGGAAGGAAATCGGTGGACCTTCATAGCTCTGCGGCGCGGCATGAAAAAAGAAGATCGCAATGCGTTGCAAGGCACTGGAACTTGTCGCCTTGTGCTTCTGTTCACAGTTGAATCCGGCTTTTTGAGTTTCGTCTCCTTTTTTCCTCGTGCGTAGTTCATTTTGGTTAGCAGTAGTATATTTTAGTTGGGCATAGTATAGTTAAATTTAGTATGGGAATAGTTTAGTTCATTTCAGTTTTTAAAAACCAGGACCTTCAGCAATATATTAATAATTTGCGGTGTATTACTTATAAAACTTTGAGATGGGATGCATACTGCAACGAAACATTAAACGACTATGAGATACTATTCCATGTGTGTACGCGCAATGCAATAGTTACATTTTCACTAAACTCTTATTTCTGGGATAGCTGTGACTTCTCTTCTTCGATTATAAATTTAACACTTCATAACAACCTTTATATTCATAATACATCTCATACGCGCTCATGAAAGTGCCCAATAGAAGACATTCAAGAATGCTGGGCTATTCGAATTAACCGGGCCTCCCTCTTCTTGCCGCTGGGATTCAGCAAGGCTGAATATTTGCGGCAGCCGCTAGCCGTTTAAGCGCTAGTCAGCGACGCTCAACGGTCTGACGTCATGATTTCCAAAGGCGTGTTCTCATTGGCTGATTTCTGCTGCTGGAGCTCTGCCGCCGAGCTATAAAAGCCCCCCTAAAAATCTAAGTCACTTACCGAAAGAAAAAATGGCAATTTTCCACAAGAATAAAATTTAATTGACCGGTTTCGGTGTACAACACCATCGTCAGGTGAAAATTACATCTCAAACATCGGTATATATACAATTTGCAGTGAGGGAAGTGAAAAGGGGGGGGGGGGTAGGTGGAGGGGAAGTATGGAGGGGTTGGAGGGAACAAGGGTTGGGAATTGAGAAGGGGGTGAAAGGTGGTGGGTGTTGGTGGGTAAAACCAAGCAAGATGGCGACCTGGGGATGGCCCAGGTCGTAAAGGGTCTTCGGGAAGTCCGTGTGCAGAGATCCCGTGAAGTGCACTTTGGAAGGGGTGAAGCGGTCCGGGCGTTGGCATCCCCCGGAGCGTCGGTTTTCTTCGTGTTAACTCCTTGGGGTTCCTGGTGTATTCTTCCAGATAGTATGAGGGCGTGGGGGCGGAGGGGGGGAAGTGGGCGGCTGGGGGTCCGGTTCTTAGGGTTGCGGCAGTCCTTCTGAAGAGTGTCCGACTCGTGGGAAGGTGATGGAGAGGAGGGGGGAGGGGGACGAAAGAAATTGAACGTCATTGAGAAGATTCTGCTTCATGTTCCTACTTTGAATAATTTCCACTTGCTCCATGGCGTCCAATTTCTTTCCTTTTTCCAATGTGTGGAGCACGTTGAATTTAAAGTCACTAAGGTGGTTCGCATCCATGAGGTGCTTCGCGAATAACGAAGTTTCATTCCCATAGACGTAGCACTTTTTGTGTTCACTGATACGGGTGGAGAAACTCCTCCCGGTCTGGCCGATGTATTTGGCTCCACAATCACACTTGATCTCATAAACCCCGCACTTTTTGGAATCTTCAATTGGATCTTTATTAACACAGAGGGCTTTTTGTAGGTTTGTGGGAGTGTAGAATGACACTTTGAACTTGTCTTTAGGGAGCTTGTTGGCTATTTTGTGGGAAATTTGGTTGTGGAAGGGAATTTTGCACCATTTTCTCTCTGGAGAACTGGGGCCTGGTAAGAGGGACGTGTTTAATGTTACGGCTTGTTTTTTCAGCTTTCTCCGGAGTAATGTGTCAATAGTGTTAGCACTGTAACCATTCTTCTGTGCAATGTACTTGATTGTATTGAGCTCACGTTCAAAATAGTGTTTGGAAAGGGGAATGTTGATTAGCCTATGGATCATACAATTGAAGCTGGCTAGTTTTTGAGCTATGGGATGGCATGAATCAGAAGGAATAACTTGATCCGTGTAGGTAGGTTTTCGGAAAATTGAGAACATGTGTTTATTATCGCTTATCTCGATTGTGAGGTCCAAGAAATTGATTTTGTTATTCACACCGAGTTCCATAGTGAAGGCTATTGATTGATGTAAGGAGTTGATGAATTGAAAAAATTGTTGTAACTGTCTTTCACTTCCTGTCCAGCAACACAGAACGTCGTCGACATATCTGAACCAGTAGAGTACATTTTTGGAAAATCTATGGTCACTGAGGATCTTATGCTCTAAAACATCCATAAATATTTCTGCGAGGAGTGGGGAAAGAGGTGATCCCATAGCCAGGCCATCCTTTTGTTTATAATAGGTCCCTCGGAATAAAAAGTAATTTTGATCGACACAAATCCTAAAGAGTGAACATATTTCGTTGATGAGATGTTGATTGACATCTGCGGTGGTTAGGATTTTTTCGGCGTACACTAAGGCTTCTTGGACCGGGATAGAGGTGAAAAGGTTGGACACATCGAACGACACCAGTTTAGCGTTGGGAGGCAAGGTGATAGGCAGAAGGCGTTCGGAAAGAGAGATAGAGTTGGTTATTGTAAATTTTGGGTTGAAGCCTGAGAGCTGACGGTATATCCCGTTTAGTTTATAGGCTAGTTTTTGCACTGGTGCACTGACACATGACACAACTGGTCTGATGGGGACATCTTCTTTGTGAAGTTTTGGTAAGCCATACAGCCTGGGGGGTAATGGATTCATGGTTGTTAAGAAGAACTTTTCCCTATCATTAAAAAGATGAATGCAAGCAGAGATGGCTTCTTTGACCCGTTTTTGGTAAATGGGGGTGGGATCTTTGCAGAGTATTTCAAATTCGTTGGCGGATAGGAAACTTTGGCACTTACTGAAGTAATCTTCTTCTTCCATGATGACGGTGCAGTTTCCTTTGTCAGCTCTGCTGAAAATGAGGTGCTTTTCTTCCTTAAGATCTTGAAGTGCCTTCAAGCTGGTGTTCTCATGTTGTGGGCGTGGATGGTTCGAAGATGGGTTCAGCAAATCTTGGGAGATGATGTCCGCTATCAGCTGTTTGACACCTCTGGGTTGGTTAGATAGGGCGACTTCGCAGTCCGTCGCCAGGTTCTTGTAGCGTCTCGTGGTGGTAGGAAGCGAGGGGGCGTATTTCAATCCTTTGTTTAAGAGCGAAAGAGTATCAGCGGGGAATTCACATTTGGACAGATTGGCTATTCTGTTGGCGAACTGGTGATCACATGTTTGTTGTGGGTGGGTTGTATCACTATTGGAGGAGTCACTATAGGATCCGGTGAGGCGAAGAAGCTTATTGTTGATCACTATTCGTTTTTTGGAGGCGATGTCGCCTGCCGTGAACGTCACTCTTTCTACCAACACGGTGAATTCACAGGGATGGAGTTTGTCCACGAGTTGTACGTGGAGAAGATGCAAGTAGTAACTCATAGAGTCACGTTTACTGTACCACAGCTTCAGTTCTGTACGGATCCAAACTTTTTTGGCGACGGCGACTGCGCGTTGGGCTGCGGGTCTGCAAAGATCCCACCCCCATTTACCAAAAACGGGTCAAAGAAGCCATCTCTGCTTGCATTCATCTTTTTAATGATAGGGAAAAGTTCTTCTTAACAACCATGAATCCATTACCCCCCAGGCTGTATGGCTTACCAAAACTTCACAAAGAAGATGTCCCCATCAGACCAGTTGTGTCATGTGTCAGTGCACCAGTGCAAAAACTAGCCTATAAACTAAACGGGATATACCGTCAGCTCTCAGGCTTCAACCCAAAATTTACAATAACCAACTCTATCTCTCTTTCCGAACGCCTTCTGCCTATCACCTTGCCTCCCAACGCTAAACTGGTGTCGTTCGATGTGTCCAACCTTTTCACCTCTATCCCGGTCCAAGAAGCCTTAGTGTACGCCGAAAAAATCCTAACCACCGCAGATGTCAATCAACATCTCATCAACGAAATATGTTCACTCTTTAGGATTTGTGTCGATCAAAATTACTTTTTATTCCGAGGGACCTATTATAAACAAAAGGATGGCCTGGCTATGGGATCACCTCTTTCCCCACTCCTCGCAGAAATATTTATGGATGTTTTAGAGCATAAGATCCTCAGTGACCATAGATTTTCCAAAAATGTACTCTACTGGTTCAGATATGTCGACGACGTTCTGTGTTGCTGGACAGGAAGTGAAAGACAGTTACAACAATTTTTTCAATTCATCAACTCCTTACATCAATCAATAGCCTTCACTATGGAACTCGGTGTGAATAACAAAATCAATTTCTTGGACCTCACAATCGAGATAAGCGATAATAAACACATGTTCTCAATTTTCCGAAAACCTACCTACACGGATCAAGTTATTCCTTCTGATTCATGCCATCCCATAGCTCAAAAACTAGCCAGCTTCAATTGTATGATCCATAGGCTAATCAACATTCCCCTTTCCAAACACTATTTTGAACGTGAGCTCAATACAATCAAGTACATTGCACAGAAGAATGGTTACAGTGCTAACACTATTGACACATTACTCCGGAGAAAGCTGAAAAAACAAGCCGTAACATTAAACACGTCCCTCTTACCAGGCCCCAGTTCTCCAGAGAGAAAATGGTGCAAAATTCCCTTCCACAACCAAATTTCCCACAAAATAGCCAACAAGCTCCCTAAAGACAAGTTCAAAGTGTCATTCTACACTCCCACAAACCTACAAAAAGCCCTCTGTGTTAATAAAGATCCAATTGAAGATTCCAAAAAGTGCGGGGTTTATGAGATCAAGTGTGATTGTGGAGCCAAATACATCGGCCAGACCGGGAGGAGTTTCTCCACCCGTATCAGTGAACACAAAAAGTGCTACGTCTATGGGAATGAAACTTCGTTATTCGCGAAGCACCTCATGGATGCGAACCACCTTAGTGACTTTAAATTCAACGTGCTCCACACATTGGAAAAAGGAAAGAAATTGGACGCCATGGAGCAAGTGGAAATTATTCAAAGTAGGAACATGAAGCAGAATCTTCTCAATGACGTTCAATTTCTTTCGTCCCCCTCCCCCCTCCTCTCCATCACCTTCCCACGAGTCGGACACTCTTCAGAAGGACTGCCGCAACCCTAAGAACCGGACCCCCAGCCGCCCACTTCCCCCCCTCCGCCCCCACGCCCTCATACTATCTGGAAGAATACACCAGGAACCCCAAGGAGTTAACACGAAGAAAACCGACGCTCCGGGGGATGCCAACGCCCGGACCGCTTCACCCCTTCCAAAGTGCACTTCACGGGATCTCTGCACACGGACTTCCCGAAGACCCTTTACGACCTGGGCCATCCCCAGGTCGCCATCTTGCTTGGTTTTACCCACCAACACCCACCACCTTTCACCCCCTTCTCAATTCCCAACCCTTGTTCCCTCCAACCCCTCCATACTTCCCCTCCACCCACCCCCCCCCCTTTTCACTTCCCTCACTGCAAATTGTATATATACCGATGTTTGAGATGTAATTTTCACCTGACGATGGTGTTGTACACCGAAACCGGTCAATTAAATTTTATTCTTGTGGAAAATTGCCATTTTTTCTTTCGCTATGATATTCCACCAAATCAAGCCTGATACAACTACCTTTACTAAGTCACTTACATCCTCAGCAGATGAAAATCCTTGCGTTTATTTCAACCAACCAACAATTTGAACATTACCGCCATTACCATGAGTGCAATCGAAAGCAATGATAGAATCGATTCTTCGAGAGTGATAAAATCGATAAATTCCTATTTCCTGAGCGGGTAAAATCAGAATATGCGCTTTCATCCACTCTTCTAGCAAGCTTCAATGAGTATAGTGCTGTGTTGTAGAAAATACGAAATAATACCTCAATATGTCTAGTGAAGTGTGGAAGGATTTCACAATATCAGATACAAACTCTAGTTTTGCCATTTGCAAGTATTGTAAGACATCCATATCACGCGGTGGGAAATCGCATAGCACGAGCGCAATGAAGAAACACATGAGGAAGCATCGCTTGCAAATGTTTGCCGCTAAAAGTGATGAGGAGGGAGAAAGGTAAGTAAAAATAAAACACATCTGTTCATACTTTAAATTAATGTAATATTTATTCAGCCCGAGCCTTTATAATCCAATCCTCACCTATATGCGTATGAGAGCACGCAGTATTTTCCCACACTCCATATTTATATGCATTTTATATCTATTATTAAAGAAATCATTGGTAGAATTCAAATAATTGCACATTGGTACACTAAAATAAGTATGCCAATGAAATGATCAAGCTAATAACCGGAATGGCAGTCTATTTCGTGGAACTGATATTCCGATCCAGCGTATTAAATCGTGCACGTGATACGTATTCTTGCCCTTGCACATTGAGCTATACTGACATCGAGATTCTCGAGAATAATCTGTTTCTTGTATTTGTGCTTTTTTAGTTTTAATCGCATTTTGATCTAAGCTTCACGTTCCTTACTCAATTATTTCGTTCCTGAAGTAGTATATGAGAAACATTGTGCACCGGCTAGAAATAGAAGTTACTTGCAAATCTAATTGTAAAAGTTTGGTATGTTTCACACTGGCTCCAGGTTTCCTACATTGATATCCTAAAAGCAATGGGAATAAACTTATTATTTGTAACACCAGCAAATTTCATATCAATATCATGAGTAGTTTCTCCTCTAGAAAGTTTTTATGTTGGACCCGGGGCACTTTAATGGAATGTTGAGTTTTTCTTGTGGTTTCTCGTTAGTGCCTATTACTCCTAAAAGTTAAAAATTTCCTGGCAGTTTAGACAGTGAATTTGTATTCTCGTATTATTATTGCTTATGCCCTGGTAGTTTTAATAGATGTTGCATGGTACATATTTAACTCATGTTTTTGATGATATGTTAGCTTTGAACTTACAAACCATTTATGTTGATTATTTATCGAAGTAGCAAATTTCCCATGGGAATACCATCTTTTCAGTTTTTCAATAGTATTTACCTTATATTTCTAGTGATTTACCAGAGTCACCATCCCTTGATTCCAATGCAGAGGAGACAATGCTCTCTGCTTCCTCAAGTTTCTCTGTTGTAATGGACAGCCCTTCACGCGACTTGAGCCCTAATTACCCTTTGCCGAAGAGGAAAAACTCTGGGCCATCACAATTGACATTGAAAGGTTTCATGGAGAAAAAGGGAAAATTCAAGCCAGGTGATCAACGAAGTAAAGAAATCACAAGATTAATTGCTGAGATGGTGTGCCTGGATAATCAGCCCCTGTCAGTTGTAGAGAATAAAGGTTTTCAGGCTCTGGTTCTCCATTTAGAGCCAAGATACACAATGGCATCTAGGAAGCATATTGGAAATAAATTAATTCCAGAAATGTATGATGAAACAAAAACAAAAGTCGGGGCTATTCTCAGCAAAGCAGAGAGTATTTCCATTACAACAGATATGTGGACATCAACGAGTAATGATGATTACCTCAGTATAACTGCTCACTTCATTGATGCTGACTCTTAATAATAAGATGGTGAGTGGTTTGATTGCTACATGTCGGCGTCTTGTAGGTCATTTTAAACACTCTTCCAAAGCTACCAAAGTTTTAAAAAAAGCCCAAGTGACTGTGGGAGTTAAGCAACACAGGCTACTGCAGGATGAGCCCACCAGATGGAACTCCTCATTGCATATGCTTACAAGGTTGCTTGAACAAAAGGCAGCAGTTACACTGGCAGCGACATATCTTACTGTTCCTGTTGAATTAACTTCTCATCATTGGGAGCAGATTGTAAGTGTTGCAGGCATTGCAAACATTTTTAATCAAGCAACGTTTGCCGTGAGTTCAGCTGATGTAACCATATCAGAAGTTATCCCCATCATTAACAGTGCAATGCATGAATTGAAGAAACCTGCACCAGTCTCTTCTGGCTTACAAGGTGTGAAAAACGACTTATTGACTGCACTGAAGTGCCGATACCCATCAGTGGAAAGTAATGAATTCTACGCTGTTGCAACTCTCCTTGATCCAAGGTTCAAAGGAAGTGTTTTCCAAAGTAAGGAGCTTTTGCAACAAGCCAAAACCCAGCTAATTCAGGAGGTTAAAAGCATAAGTGGCACATATCCCGAGGAAAGGAGAGAACTGGTAAGTAGGCTAGCGTAAGAAATTTATCATTTGATTGCTTCTTATTTCATGGTTTATGTAGACATGTTAAAATCTTTCCATTTTCTTTCTTATCATAGGCTCCCACATCAGATGTTAAGACGTCGATGCATGGAATGTGGTCATTTTATAGTCGTATTATGAGCCCTGTACAAACATCTAATCATTCTGCTACTGCTGAGGAAGAAGTGGAAAGGTATTTGCAAGAAGAGCTTCTTCCTCCTGAAAACAATGCCTTAGAATACTGGAAAAGAGTTGTACATCAGTTTTCAGTGCTACCAAAACTGGCTAGGAAGTACCTTTCAGCACCACCCTCAACAGTGCAATCAGAGAGACTGTTCAGCACGGCTGGCATTATATGTGATAAGAAGAGGAATCGGCTGATCCTGAATCGCTTGATCCTGAACGTGTTAAAATGCTCATTTTTTTAAATAAAAACTTAAAGCATTAAAGTTTTTATATGCTTGCAGTTGGAGTGTTTAATTCTATAGTGTGGAAAATTAATATTAGAATTCAAAATAAATACAAGCTTATGTAAAAATGACAAGGCAACATTTAGATTCTTGATAAAATTTACGATTCAAGGTAAAGTTAAGATTTGGATTCGAAATAAGATTCGAGATTCGAGGGTGAATTTAAGATTCGGATTCGAGAAAAACTGGATTCGACCCATCTCTATTTTAAAGTAAATATCTGAACGTGGATTTCCAAGATCTTTTAAGGGAGTATAGAACTACTCCCCTTTCATATGTAAAAGTGTCCCCATGTCAAATTTTAATGAGTCACCAACTTAAAACTATGCTACCTGTAACTACCTCTATTCTCACTCCTAAAGTTGTTGAAGGTGTAAGACAACAAATGGTTGATCATCAGCTCAAGTCCAAGGTCTCATACGATAAAACTGTCACTCACAAGCCCTCTGAATTTAAGCGGGTGAACATTTAAAGTTTAAAACTTTGTGAAAATTCTGGTGGAAATGGGAAACAAAGGGTTATGGGAAATAATTTGTTGCAAACACTGGAATATTGGTAAAGATCAACAATCGATACATGTTGATCTAGAGGCCAATTCCTTCAATCTTTTACAATTGGCAGGACACTGGAATTTGAAGTTTATTTGACGAAAGACATTGCTTATAAGATGCCTAAGAATTAAATACAAATTTAGAGCATAGGCAATCCGCACAACACAAAAATTTTACAAGCTCCAAGCATTACTTCACTTTTGGAAGCCATATTTGGGGCAAATCAATATTTCTTTCAAATACAGTTCCTTTATAAATTTCTCAGCCATCATCTGGCTATAAATAATACTTTAATACAGATGGAAAAGTTAAACTTTTAAAAACTGACCTCAATTATGATGAAGTATTTTATGCATGTTGAGCTATTACCACCAAAAAAATCAGTTAATCAAGGTATGATAAAGGCACAGCCGGATCACCAGGTATTTGTGATAGTAGCTATTTGCTATTTTCGTGGAGAAACTACCCAGAACTCACCACGAGGAGGTGGCTACGATCGAATTCCACCCGTGCCCCCCAACCACCCTTCCATGGGCCACGTTTGTAGGCCATCACTCGTTCTTATTAAGCCTCTTATACTCTGTGCTTTATTTTCAAATTTTGGTTCAAGTTTTCGGTCTCTGATGCATGATAATGCTCATCCATGCCTGCTTTCTGGACTGCACATGGATTTTGACGCCACCGTAATCATTTATACCATCCTTTCAACCGCGTGTGTGTGACATGGAAATGGGGGGTACTTAAACAAAGCCCCTTCCTTCAGTATGTCTCCCAAATCATTGCTTGTGATATCAGCTGTTAAAGGTGGTTGAGTTACCTCAATTGTTTCCCAGTCAACTAAGCCGATGCAATCTCGTGCATCAAAAATCATAGTTGGGAGTTCGGATTTCCCAAATTCCTTCTTCTGATTTTGTTCTGATTTTAATATTTTTTCGATTTCACGGATCGGTCTTTGCTCACCTTCTAGTATTGCAAGCAGAAAATTCTCTGGTTGAGCCAAAAAAGCATTTCCCTGATTGATTGAGTAACGGTGTAATTTGATGTCTCGATCCATACATTTCATGAAATGTATCATGTTCATGATATGCTTCGGACCTTCCATGCATTGTGGTCTCAGTTTCATCGCTAACCACATGGGAGCATATACTTTCATCACAAAAGTTGACAATGTCATCAGTTCTTTTGAAGGAGTTTCGGTTGAAACATAAAATCGAAGAATGCGATTTGCTGTTGTGGTCCACCTGGAATGAACCATTTTCTCATTGAAAGACTCTCCAGCTATTCTCCACTTGAAACAGCACATGCCATATCATACAGGTATTTTGGTCGCTACTTAAGCCTTCTGTATTGATGGTAGGAATCAGGGAACTAATTTTTGTGAATTTTACAACTGGCATGCCGTCGCATTTGCTCAACGATTTGCCAATTGGGCCAGAGTAAGCTTCAGGGCCAACAGTTGGGCCACCAAGCATATTAAGCAAGTGCCTTAATGGAAGTTCATTGCAATTTAGTAGGCAAACGGACCAATGCAAAGGCCTTCATAGTGCCATCTCCATTCTGCTGATTACATGCCTGCCGCTGTTTACCGTGGTCCCTTCACATCCCACTGCTCGCAGTCCATTAAGATGGATCCTTTTTTCTGTCGAAAAATTCATGATCACGTCCCAACAGCTTTGCTTATGCTTGGAGTGACATGTCCTGAGTAATGTGAACCAGACTCTTCAACGAGAGTTACATGCTCCTCTACAACAGTTTCTCGCTTTGATTAATTGTATACGAAAGTAGTCTTTTCTCCCGTCGAAGTAAAAGGCTTCGAGCGTAACATCTCCCACATTCCTCCGAAGAGAGAAACGCAATTTTTCTCGTTCCCTCCTAAACTTGTTCTTGTCTAAAACCAGGACATGGTCTCCTAGAGAAACTATCCAGATATCAACTAGAACCGCGGATGCAAGTGCTGCAGCAGCTCATTTATATATACAGTTTCTTTCACAGTCAGATGCAAATCTAGACAAATTTAAATTATTTACACTCACCTCTTTCCCAAATAATCATTAGCATCACTTGCATTGCGCAATTCTTCACCTGCAGACGTTTATTCACTTGAGTCTTCCCAAATCTCAGAAACTTCTTACTCAGGTAGCGTGGAACATTCTGATGATCTTTTTCTTTCTAACCTATTCCACTTCCTATTCCTCTTGTTAGTTTCCCGGACATCAATGGCACTGATAATCATTTTTCACTTCTCTGGTCCTGAAAGAATTCATGTTCTAAAAATAGCCCTGTGGTGGTATTATCACAAACACAATCAGTTCCACTAGAGCATTTACATGCCGCAACATCAAAAAGCTGACACCCGTGTCGAAGAAAGTCTTGCTTCTGATCAATGAAAGTCTTCTTGTCGACAGATCGAAGAATATTGTGGTATTTTCCATGGTATTGCATAATTCGTCTCCCAATTTGTCTATGTCCGACAACTGAAAGAGAGAATCTATTCCAGATGTCTTCAATGGCATAAGCCACCGTCTCCGTGATCCCCGGCACAAATATATCAGTATTTTCCCATTCTTCTTGAATGTACCGAGAGTACAAACACATTTTCATCATCTCCTCATAAGTAGACAAAACCCTGAACAGGTGCACCAAATATTAGGCACTCCACTCCACACCTTGTAAGCTTTCTCTTTATTCTCGCCATTGCCTTAATCTTCTTGCAACCACAGTACGCTGCACAATGTAGTTATTCACTCACAGCACCAACTGACTGACTACCTCAAGCTTATGAAGTGAAAAACGCATCTTGTCCGACAATGGATGGGAATCCCCAAGGAAAATAATACATTAATATGGTGAGTTAATGAGTAACGATAGTAACAGCATGAGATGAGGGAGTTTAGGCATCAGTTATGAGGGTTTACAATGGGATATAACCTGTCTGAGAATTCTATGTCATTTTATCACTGAAGTATTCACGATCAACTCATCGCTGGGACCAGATAAGGATAACCTCCGTCCCCCGTCTCATTCATACTCTCCTTAGCTCTACCACCACTGCCCATCTTTATCATACCTGACTCACGTCAAGCTAGCTGTACGTACAATCGCTTCAGGAATAGTTAACTCCAGGTTAACCAAGGGAGTGCCGGTTGGAGGCGCACTTACGGTACACGGAGATAATCCGTTGACTATTGGACTTTTCGGTTTATCATTTCCTGCAGTGGACCACTACAATTCATCAAAGTTCTTAGAAAATTCTACTATCTTCTGATGAGTAGATCATAGCTGTATCAATCTTTTTATAACAAAAGAATTTGTTTGGACTCCACTAGTGCATTACAATGTCTGATACATAGTTTCTTTCCCAGTGCGCAGCCCGCTTTGTCTCTGAGTGAACGACCACTACTTTTGTAATATAATTCAAGAGCACTTACGATTCACAAATTCGTTGCATTTGCGAAGAAAATGCACAGCTCAGATGGGGCAAGAACCAGTAATTGGTAGGGACATGACATTTTCAAATGTTTTTTGCGACAGGATTCACGAATTAAGCGACTTTAGGGTTTAATCACGAAATTAACCGTGTCTTCTTTGAAAATTAAATTAATTTTAAAAAACGTGATTTTTTTAACGAAATTTGAGATATTTTGCAAATGCCGAATTTTTGCAGCATGAAATATTTTCTTTAGTGATGGCCAGATCGGATCCGTCGGATCCAAAGATCCACGGATCTTTCATTTTTCTCGGTTCCGGATTCGGATCCCAAGACACGAAGTAAAATCGGATCCGGATCGTAGATTTTAAATTTTCGCGGTTTAGCGATCGAAGTGCCCCGTGAATGGAATGTAGGTGCGGTAGATATTGACAACAAGAAGATGTGTAACTAAGGTCACGTAATTGGATGAAAATGTTCCCGTGCAACTAGAAGAAAAATAAAGAAATATGACTTTTTTCCCCCCATTACCCCAGTATCGAGGGAAAAAAAATACATAGGATGTCATGCGGGTGGCCTAAATTCGCCGGGATCAGGCGTACAACGAGAGCTAGTGTACTGTGCGAAGTTCGATCCCAATCGCAGTTTAATTTTTTCTTTCATTGCATCGAAAATGTTATCATATTCAATTTCAAACCATTACATTTGAGTACTCATTTGTTTATACTATTGTTGTTCAAATAGATTTACAAATAAAGAATCAAGTAACGATGTATATTTCCACTTGAATTTATTAGGTACAACTAGTTTCAACGCATAGGCGTCATCTTCAGGTACAAGTCAATATTTCTTTTCCGCTGGCCAAATATACCCAAAAAAGAAGGAGGGGGGGGGAAGGAGAGGAGGGGGGGTAGGAGAGGGATAGAGTTGGAGGGGTGGGTTGGGGGAAGGGGTTGAATTGTTTTTGGTGAAACCCATAGGTGGTGTGAATGGGTCGTGAGGGAGGCCACTGTGGGGGTCAGGATCCCTCCTCCAGGAAGGGGAGGCCTCTAGCAGTGGGGAGTGATTCACAAACACATTGTCATTCACTACAAGTCCATTTCTTGCGTGTCTCCATATCTCCAACTCCTCCATCTTGTCCATCTTGCACCCCTTTAAGTTCAGGTGCAAAATTTCGGGCGCAAAGTCACTTACGTGACCCTCCTCTAGCAAATGTCTCACAAAGTGGGACTGAGACCAATTTCCTTGCCGGAAACTTCTCCTATGTTCCTCTGCACGGGTACGGAAGGACCTTCCCGTTTGTACTACATAGACTGCTTCACAATCTCTGCACTTTAATTTATACACTCCACTTCTATCCAATGGGTCTGTCCTGTCTTTAGTTTTGTTGAAGAGTGACCTTAAATTATTATTATTGTAGTAGGCCACCCTGAATTGGTCTTTCGGGAAGAGCTTTCCAAATTTTTGGGATATGACTCCATAGTACGGTAGTTTACACCAACGAATCTTTCTGTTCTGTTTGATTGTACATAGTATAGCTTTGACCTTGAGTGACATTTTCTTTTTCAACATCCTGTCAACTTATAGTTTATCATTGTAACCATTATGAGAGGCAATGAATTTAATGGTTCGTAGCTCGTGATCAAAGTTTGAACTCGAAAGGGGGATACTTAGCAGCCTATTCAACATGAAATGAAATGCAGAAAGTTTTTGTGAGATGTGGTGTCGAGACTTGTGGGGAATAATCTGGTCTGTGGTGGTATCTTTTCGAAAAATTGAGAATTCGAATCCGTGCACTGCCTTTGATACCGTGACATCCAAGAATTTGAGCTTTCCATCCTTCCCTTTTTCACACGTGAAAACTATATTGTTGCACTGGGAGTTCAAAGTCTTTAGGAAAATGTCAAGTTGCCTTTCTGTGCCTGTCCATATCACAAAAACATCGTCAACGTAGCGGAACCAACTATGAATATTTTTGGCGTTCACTTTGTTGCTATCAAATAAATTTAATTCAAAGTTGTTCATGAACAAGTCCGCTAGGAGAGGGGACAATGGGGACCCCATCGCTAGGCCGTCCATCTGCCTGTAATAGTCACCATTAAATTGGAAGTAGTTTTCATCTAAACATACTTTCAAAAGAGTCACAAAGTCATTTTGGAAACGTGGTTCTGCTCCTGCACTTTGTAGCACGTCCTCCGCTATCTTTATGGCTTCTGAGACATTGGTGAAGAGATTGGTCACATCAAAGGAAACTAATATGTGGTTGGATGGAGGGGGGTTCCGTTTTCATAGTTGATCACAAAATTCAATGGAATTTTTCACTCCAAACTTTGGATGAAATCCAGTGAACTCCCTGAATAAGGAATTCAAGAAGGCAGACAGTTTCCTTGATGGTGCATTTACACTAGATACCACTGGTCGTACTGGAATGTTTTCTTTGTGAATTTTTGGGAGACCAAAAAATTTGGGAGCACTCGGGTTCATCACTGTCACTTTGTATGTTTAGTTTCTTCTTATGATTGATGTGGTGGACGGACTTCCTTAATATTTTTTGAAAATTTTTAGTGGGGTCGGCGCGAAGTTTCACTATGTTGTTAATGTTGATGAAGTCATTGCATTTTTTCAAGTAGTCCCTCCCGTTCATTACCACAACCACAGATTTACAAATGTACCACTCATAAATTAAGGATGGTCGGGTCGGATCCAAAGATCCACGGGTCTTTCATTTCATTCGCTACTGAAATTATATCCGAGGACAGTAAAAATTCAGATCCAGGTCGTAGATTTTAACATCTCGCGGCCTCGTGATTGATGCGCCCCGTGAATGGAATGTACGTATGGTAGATAACAACAAGTTCTTTGGATGGCTATTGACCACTTTTATAATATCTGGGTTAATTTATTTACGACCAAACCTCCATAAATTAACCCAGATAACAACAAGGAGAGTTAAGTAACTCGGGTCACGAAATGAGAAGAAGATTTTTTCCGTTCCACAAACGAGGAAAACAAAATAAAAAATACTCGTCTTGACCTTTTTCTCCATAGGCCCGGATGTGCGAGAAAAAAATTAAGCCGAATGTCATGCGGGTCGCCTACATTCGCCATATTCCCGTGAACCTATGAGAGCGTAGTTGTTAAAAATGAGGGCTAGTGTACTGCCAGTCGCGAGTTCGATCCTTAACACTACCTAAGAATACAGCCGTGCTGTATTCCTAGGGTAATGCTAGTAGGCAGTTAAAAAAGTAGATTATCAGAAATTTCATGCCAAATTATAATTTTATAAAATAATTAAATTTTGCGAAAGGAAATGATTGGAAAAAATTTATATTACAGAATTAAATCGTGGAATCATTACGTTAACTTTACAGTGTATTTTTGAGTGACGCATTTTTAAATCTAGTTGAAGCGATAGAAGTACAAAAAAGTCGGTATCCACACACAAAGGTTGGAAATGAACGGTGATAAAGTTTTTTATTCAATGGTTGAAAAAAAAAATTTTAAACAGCGTAAGAATCGAACTTCATTACCTGCAGTCCACTACTCCACTCTGTTATTGTCGGCTTACCCGAGTTTGGAGAATGCATGCTCCCCAAATGTCATTCTATGAGTGCCTACTGTGTTTTTTATGTTGTGTAGGGTAGCCATAACTTCTGTATTGGATCTCAAATGAATGTACTATTAACTGTTTGTTCACATTGGTATGTACTTTGCACAAGTCTTTATTAATAATATTTAAAAAAAAAACCTTCCTTTAAGACTCCTTTTTCCCAACATTAAACACAGCTTTCACCTTTTTAAAACGATTTTATTTACCGTATTTGTCATTTTTAAACACCGCTTTTGATGATTTTTATTTACCATTTTTCGGTGTCCCTAGTAATTGAATATTGTAGATTATTTCAAGGACATTAAATGTTTGAATTACCTTTGTGATATCAGGGCCGTGATTCTTCTCCACAATTGAAGTTAGTTTCAAAACATACTGCTTTTTCGTCTGTTTTAAAGTATTAATGACAGCCAAATGACGACTGAGACATTTGTAAAGGAACTGCATTTGAAAGAAATATTGATTTGTCCAAATATGGCTTCCAAAAGTGAAGTGATGCTTGAAGCTTGTAAAATTTTTTGTGTTGTGCGGATTGCCTGTGCTCTAAATTTGCTGTTTATTCTTAGGCATCGTATAAGCCATAGATTTCGTCAAATAAACTTCAAATTCCAGTGTTACCATCTAGAAACATGTATTTATCATTGATCTTTACCAATATTCCAGTATTGGCAACAAATTATTCTCTATAACCGTTTGTTTCCCATTTCTGCCTGAATTTTCGCAAAATTTTAAACTTTAGAGCTCGGGTGGCAGTGGTTAATATTATCCGATTTCGAATAAATTTTGCATGCAAGATCCTGATATCAGTGCACAACTTTCCCACACAGGGCAAATTTGATCTGGAAAAAAAACCTTTTTTTTTCGGATCAAAATCTGTTTAGGAAGTTGTTGAATAAACAGTTATTACATAAAATGCAGACATCCATTACATGTACGTGGAAGTTTGCCAAATAATTTGAAATATAAAGCATTTTGAACTCAAATTCAACAAAATGATAAAAAATTAAAACATATAGCATTCTCAGTGAGTTAAAAGATAACGATATTGGCCTAATCAGATGCTCATGTTGGAATACAGATAGAACTGGTGCCATGATTGGGACTTCCTGTGTCAACACCGAATACAATCATTAAAAATCGTGATGAAATAGAAAGGTAAGTAAAAGCATCCTTTTAGAAAAAAAAAGATATTTTAATCATGTCGTACCAAGGAAATAAATCTGTGGAAGGAAACAAAGTTAATATCTCATTTACGCATGAATGGTGTACCAGTAATGGCATGATCCTTAGCAATGGCAAAACACAAACGATGATGTTTTCCCCATGACAAGTTGTGCTTGAAGATATTGCACGTGAGAGTAAGATATGTGATATCATGGTGGTAGAAAAATTAAAATGCATGGGGTTATATGTTGATCCTCATCTTATGTGGGACAAACACATCGCCCAGGTATGTAAAAAAATGAATGTAGCTTACTATCAGATATCTGTGTTAAAATACATTGTCAGCATAGATGTCTTAAAAATGTTATATCATGGCCTTTTCCATAATTTCACATGGCACTGTAACATGGGGATCCTCCTCATTAAGCCACGGGTGTTTTTAATTAAAATAAAATAATAATAAAGATCATGAGTAACCAGCACTACTGTACACACTGGTGCCGACCTCTTTTTAAATACCTACAACATAATTTAATGATTATGATGCTAATATATATTTATGTTCAATAACACAAAGTAAATGTACTTGGTTATCAGATATACCTACTTGCTGTTTTTTTAATCTTCCAGATGCTCTTCAAAACTGTTATTACTGTTTGCTTGTACCCAGTCTTGCAGTTCTCTGTTTGCGACGCATTTTAAACCAAAATATCCTTAAAATTTTAAATTGATTCATAATGTCTGGTATCGAGTAGTATCACGAGTACTTACTAGTATCGTACTTGGTATCAAGTATCGAGAAAAAATGGTATCGACCCATCACTACTTTTGGGGCACAGAATTTGCTTTGGACCTTTGAGAAATGAGTAGTCTTCACTAATAAAAAGTAAATTACACTTGTTTCCAGCTTCATTTTTCCCTTCCGACAAATACTCTCACACCTTCATACGCTCTTTTAGCGAAATTAGAGTCTCTACTCCTTCCTAGCCACGAAAAATGCAGAGGCTCTTTTCATAAGCGCTGGGCCCTTTTCTTAGGAGCTGGGCCTTTTCAAAGTTGCCCTGCCCCCCCCTCGCGAAAATAGTTCCGATGCTCCTGACAGGTTTCAAAAATGTATTGTTTGACGAGTACCTATGTGATGAGGAAAGTGAACTTCATGTTAGAAGTCATAAGATATAGTTATTGCATCCATAAATCTTGATCAAGGAAAATATTATCCACACAGATGATAGGATTTTGATTTTTTCTACTATAAAATTATTTATTTTTGGAAATACTATTGTTGCCGTTTATCTGTATAGATTAAAAATGTAGGATTGGAAAAGAAATGAAATTCAGAATCCATTATCTGAAACTAATGATCCGAAACCAAGACAAAGATTTGAAACCAAGGCAAGGATCCAAAGAAAGAACACCTGGATATCCGTCTATCACTAATTGATACCTCCACGAAACATGAGAGTTTCTCATAAAAAATGAGAAACATAGTCCAGCAGTCTATTTAGTCCAGCAGAAAACATTTGTGACCAGAGACGAAATCGCCTTCATCCAGAGAGGCTAAAAATGTTGGGTTTTTGAACAAAAACCTAAAGTAGTCTCTAGGGTTTGTGTCATGACCTTTTATTCTTATTTCTTAATGTTTAAAGTTTGTATTATAATTTAGGTTAGTTTTTACTGCTCAAATAATTAATTATTTATCATATTAAAATTAAACTAATACATGACAGTGATATTATTTCAAATCTGTTGACATTTTTTATCTGATACTAAGCATGTTTTGTTATTAAACATGACCTTTGTTATTACACATGGTTATGTAAAAAAAAATATAAAACTCTGTGTTATCAAACAGTTTTCATTTTCATAATGTCCTCATAGTGCAATATCAGAAGTTTTTTTCCCAAAGTAAATAGTAGGTATATTCAAATTTTTGTTTTGTAAAATTGTATTTTTAGATTTCATCAAACATTTATAAAATAATGCATAGGAAATAGGTAAAACTAATAGTAATAGGAAAACTAGGTAAAAATAGTTATACATGTATTGATCAATGGTATTGGTATCGGGAAGAGAGAATCGAATTTCCAGAAATCGGAATCGGTATTGAGGATCGATAAATTTTGGTATCGACTCATCTCTAGTTAAAAATGAGTTTAAATATCTAACGTGTATCCAACATTTTTACAGCAGAATAGCTCAAAATAAGAAAGCTTCCATTATAAAGATACCAAAAGTGAGGTCAAAGAGGAAGCAATTGAAAATAATGATGCACAATGAGAATACCTTAGTACATTTAGCACTCAGTAGATGAGAGGCTAGGATAATCCCAAACCAATCGGAAAGGAGGTTTTGAGCCCTGATTTACGATGCTGAACATTAAATGGATCACAGACATGGAACATCAGGAAAGCAGACCAGCGAAGAATTGAAGCCTTGGAAACATGGTGCTGGAGGAGAATGTTGAAGATTAAATGGACAGATGAAGTGAGGAACGAAAAGGTGTACGGAAGAGCAGATGAAGAAAGGATGAGATGGAAAACCCAATGTCAAAGAACAACCAGATGGATTGGACATACCTTGAGTCACAAAATGAATTAGTACGAAGCGTAATAGAATGGAAAATTGAAAGGAAGGTCCGGTGAGTAAGACCAAGGGACATAGGGGAAATAAAGAAGACGTTAGGGAATAATCACTGAATAGGGCAGAATGTAGGGTTGCAGTAAACCAACCCTAGGATTGAAATACTAATAATGCTGAACATTAAATGAACAAATAATATATACAAATGAAGAAACATGGAGAAGAGCCAAGGAAGAAAGGCCCATTGTGGAGTACAATATGACAGATGCATAGAAGTATCACATGGATTGCAAAAGCCCTGAGACCAAATGGATTTGTACAATGCAAAACGATTGCAAATGAAGGCAACTTCCTTCTTACGTATACGATACACTACATATTTGTTGCTCACCCTTTTTTCCTTGATTTGTCGTCCGTAATGCGCAAAAGGTGTTTTATTGTGTGATTACGTAATGAAAAGGAAAAATATCTCACAGCTGTAGCAATTTAATCAATGGGACACTCAAGTAACAATCTATACCACTAGTAACCACCAGTGGTGCAAATCAAGACTCACCCGTGGAATCCTTCTCGATGCAATAGCAGGCATCGTAGAAGAGAGTGAAGGTGGTGGCAATCTCGTAAAGGTAATCGCACAGTTGGTGCAGCCCAAGATCTCGGGTCACTTTGATGAGGACATCCGGGAACCTCAGGAGGACTTTGCCCAGCTTCCACTCCTTCTCGTGGTCCAAGGAGACGGGCGTGACCTTGGCAGCCGCCTGCAGATCCTCGTGGGACAGACCAGCTGCCCTTGCTATGGACTGTATCCGAGTGTAAGCGTAGAGCAAATACACGGCTGTGTTCCCCTTATCTTGCAGCATCTGCGTGTTCAAACGAAAGGAGGAGGGGGAGGTCAGCTCTCGCAACAATGAGGCTCTCCCTCATGACGACAACGTTAGAATTCCACTCCTCACCTCCTCTTTGAATGCGGTTGCCATGAAATCAGCTGGAAATGCTAAGCAAGTTTTTGAGTTATAATTGTCACAGGAAATCTATGCAAACAAGAGGAGAGTATCATTCACTTTGTACCATTTGATGGCAGGGTTTGGTGTCTGGGTGGGTACAAAATTTCATACAGTTGAGCACCCTTAATCCAGGAATCCCTAATCCATGAACACCCATAATCCGGCAATTTTGCCATGACCAACTACCCGGTACTTCGTGGAAAATGCCGAAATATTTTTTACCGAAACATTGCTACATAACATGCAGAGATATTATCCCATTCTTAACGTTAATTTTTCCGATCTGAGAATCAGAATAATTTAAACATATTAATTTCTGGTACTTCGAGTACACTGGAATTATTCTGCTAACTTGAAATTAACACAAAATTGAAGACTTAGCCGAGATGGACTAGTTTACAGATCAGACACTTTCAATGGCGCGTGCATTTTTGATTGACCACTGGACGTACTTTGATAAAATTATTTGTTATCTGCTCTTGTTTCTCCCTCTAACCATGTCTCTAACCTAAACAGTTGGGGCAACAGCAGAGGAGTGAGCATCAGCACAAAACGTTAACAACTGCAGAAGAATTGCAAGTTGTGAAAAAGCTTGACACCGTTGCAGCGATCGGTCACGTGTTTGTCTGATACATACTGCATGGGATCTTTGACAGTATAACGATATAACACATTAAGGAGCAGAAAGAGAAAATCCTCAAAATTTTACAGTTTAAGTGACACACAGAAATGGACGACAGAGAGAAAAACTATGAAAGACGATTTAAGTGTTGATTTTACATTGCATGGTTTCGATTGCGTCGAAGTGAAAGGCTTAGTTAGTATTTCTGGCCAAATAGTAATAGAAAAGGCTAAACTATTTCAGAAATAGATGTAATCTAATAGACGTGATGTGGGAAATTTTGCGTGCATGAAAGAGTATTTCTCAGTCAGTTCTAAAACACGCGTGGCTAAAGTTGTGGCCTGCTTTGAGGCTTGATGCAGACGAAATAAGTCGGGATTTCAAAGGCTTTCATGTTTCTGACGATAAACATATGATGATGGAGTTGATTGACTGTGCAAACAGCCTCCATAACCCTGAATTAAAGGAAATGGAATTGGTAAATTTAGAGGAATGGATAGCTGGTGACCGCGATATCGCTCACCACACAACATTTCACTGATGATGAAATCACGGAAATGGTAATTCATAACAATAAATCTGAGTGGGGATGAAGATGACGAGCCTGAAATCGTTGAAGGAAGACTACAATTAATAATAATCTTTAAAGAATCATTCAGACTGGTCGCCCATGACATAGTGATGGGTGGCCATACACATGACACCCACACGTTGACATCGCACTGAATCAGCTGATAACAAATCAAATACGGCGGAAATATGTTGCGTGAAGCACAGCATAAGAATTACCCAATTTTATATGCCCTTTTCCAATAATAATATTACACTTTTAAATGTGCAGTAATATGATGAACACTATGCTTAGCTGCCACTATTATCACTCACCGTGCAACTTCGATACTTTTCAGTAGTTATAACTTTGTGTATTAAGAAAGCCATTTCTTTCTGATTATTCTTAGCGACTCTTTTCATAATTAATTTCAGTTTATGGCAAACGAATATATTTTGTCATAAATAATCGACTCCTTTCAATGAAAACATCCCGGACGTCAAAAATAGACCAGTTGCCATGCATGACTCATAGTCTGGCAAAATCACAAATCCGGCATCACTTCGGTCCCAACTGTGCTGGATTAAAGATGCTCAACTGTACTAATTTACCAATGATAAGCACAATACCTATCAGAGGGTTAAGGATTCAAGTCTAATTCAAGGCAAATGATTTTTTTTCCGAATTCTGATATTATATACAACTGTCTTTTGTAGACAAAAACTGCAATAGTCATATAGAGTAGCAAGTATTTGTTCAGAAAATTCCAAATTTTAAAATATATCAGTATGCATGCTTTAATGAAAAGTGATGATTTTTAGAGGATATGTCATTCAATTAACATGGGTCATTCCACGTCAATTCGACCAGAAAATCGGCAAAAAAGATGCTTAGGGATTTGACTGATTTTGACCGAATTTTGAATCACGGCTCCATTTCATAAGAAAATGAAAACCCCTAAGCCATTTTGCACAACACGCAACCGTTTCTGAAATATTGCAATGTTGCAAAATTCAAATTTTGCTAAAGTTACTACACATTTTACAATATATCTCCGAGACTATTTAAGCTACAGATGTGCTTAAGGGCTTATTTTAAAGACCTTGAATTGGACCAATATAATAAGGGATTATAATGTGAAATATAAATAATTTTATAAAGTTTATAACAGTTTTAAATTTTCAAATCTATATTTGACGCTGTATAATGCCTTCGATTTTGCTCATTTTTTTATATGTTGTGGACACAACCCTCCTCTACAAATTAAAAAAGTTTTCTAGAAATAATATTTCATTTAAAAAAGAAAAATATTTTTGAGTGAAGGAGTGAGAGTGACGCCCTCCAGACACCGCGGCACCCGCCTACTGGCCGACGTTATAGTACTCTGTTGTCTTCATATATCTGTAACTTTCTCATTCATCTTCTTCTCACCAATTTTTAACCCATTGGCTTACCATTTTTCTTGCATGCTACTCCCTCAGAAATACCATTTATTTTGAGAAAATATTCTACTGATAAAAATGCTATAAATATTATAGTTTATTATATATTTTATTGAAAATTTTTATATATCTAGGTTAGTATTTTGCCAATTATAATTTGTTGTTAGCAGTCGAAAAAATGTTTTCATTGAACATTATTATTAACAATTATACAAGGTTAGCAAAATTATAAACAATTTTTTTTCGGGCATATTTTTTGAAATTTTTAAACTTTTTTTTGTATTCTTATTGTAAACTATATCTTCTTTCATTCTTTAAAGTTGCATTGAAATGCACCGAAGGGTTCTGGAGATATTCTATAATGAATCTGGCAGAATACTGAAAAATTTTTTTTACTGTCATTGGCATTTTATCTCAAACTTGAATAGCTTCTTTCGATATTTTTTTATTTTTCTTAAATTTTACTTGACCTGAATTCTAATTACTGGAAACTATATGACAATGTGATGTAATTGAAAATTCTTTGTGAATAATTCGTAAGTTTTACATATAGGTTGATTTCGTATTATGGAGTTTGAAGCAATCTGGTAGGTGAAGGGCGACACCTCATTCTTCACACTCCCACCTGGTTTCGCTCTTCATTCCATTTGTTCTGCACACCACACATTTACGTGATGGATTTTTCTGGATTTGGCGGGATATAAATTGGAAAATGTCCCCAATTTGCCACCTGGAATCTCATGGGTGAGGGTGCCTGATACTGGTCGCCCGCATCCTTTGTAGTTCGGCATATTCACATTTTCTAGAATTTTCTCAGCAGTCATCAAATTGAATCTTCTTGCCTGCTGTTTTCGTATATAATACGTAAGTATTGAATAAAACCATATCCATGAGATAAAAAAATATCTTTTTATAACCTTTGGTATAACAACGCATAACTGGAAAAGATACTAATCGTTGACCCTGCCTGTCAACAGCATTCATTTGTACGTTGTAATCGGGAATAAATTTTGGTTTTATGATTGATTCTTTAGTTCTTACTGATTTCTTTCCAGTGTCAGCCATTTCCAAGGTCTTGTGGTATGTTGTTAGTGCATGCACGTCTTTTTTATCTCTCCATTTCATAGCAGCGATTCCATTGCTATACTACTTTGCCTCCCCTTTCTTCTACTGTATATTTTTGAGTTCTGCCGGCATATTCCTTCGGTTTATTCTAACTGTGCCTAAGGCATTAGTTTTCTCATCAATCAACTTCAGAAATAGATCAGGTTATGTGTACCAGTTACCAGTTATCTAACGCCACAGTGTAACCCTTGCGAAGTAATGATGCAAAAGTTCTAGTACTATTGCTGCACTCGAAGGAATTTCCTTTGCTCCGGGTGGTTTTTTCCCAGTGTAAATTGAATATTGTAGGCAGTACCCTGATGAGCTTTCACATAATTTGTAGAACTTGCTTCCAAAGCGAGCGCGTTTACTTGGGTTGTACTGGACATAGCAGAGTCTTCCACGAAATTTCATAAAGCTTTCATCCACGGCAAGGTTTCTCTCCGGAGTGTACATGGCTCTAAATATTGTATTTATGTAGTCGATCACTGGAGATATCTTTTTCAGCCAAATATTTTCATTCACTTTTGAATTATCAACAAAATGCAAGAATTTTGATCACAAAGAAAACGTTTATATGGCATAACTCAGCCGAAAAAAGGCGATTCTGTCATGTTGCGCGGACTCCAGTATCTTTGAAGTTTATTTTTTTCAGTTGTGCCAGCACACACAATGAGAAATAGGCCTGAATCTCATTTCTAGTTCTTTCAAACCACTCTTTCCTAGGATCATTTATTCTATTTTTTTTTCAGAGTACAAAAAGGCATCTGCATACTTGTTGGTTTCAGTTGCGACGAGTTCCCAAAAATCACCTTCAAGAAACTGGAAGAAAATGTCTCTCTCACTAGGATTGTTTCCCACGAATTCTTTCATTTATGCCAGGTTTACCAGAGAATCTAAATTCTTTCACACTGGTTGCTTTTACACCAATGCCAATTGTTTTCTCCCTTAGCTTATTTTGGATCCGCCGGACATTTTCTTCACTGCTCACAGTTTCTGAATAATCAGAGTCATTGGTGTCACTATCTTCACTGTTATCACTTGCACTGATGTCACTATCATATATAAACTTTTCTACATCATCGTGTGTATACGCTGGCTCGAGGGCTCAAGCGTGCTCGAACGCGAGCATCCGTGGCTGTGGCAGCGGCAGGGATACTGGCTGCTAACTAATATGTATTATCCGAAGGTCACGTCTTCATTCAGTAATTCTATCTTCTTTGTTGATGTAGCAGCAAATAGGAAAAGATGAAAGGCAACTTTTGTGAGGCAGCAGAAAAGATTGTATTATCTTTTGCATAGTAGCAAGTTCACTGAAGATGAAGATAATGGGTATCTTTCGCTTACGCGATGTCACTCATCAGATGTACAAAGTGTAATATTGCTTTCGTTATCTCATGTTGGCAATGAATAGGTGTCTCAGCAATACTGTATCAAATAGGAGGAGGATAGGAGAGAAAGGAGACAAAGTAAGTTGGTGGTGAATGTGCATTGGGTTCACGATAAATGATGACGGTGCGGCGAAAATACTTTCAAACCATCGAATATATAAAAGAATAAAATATGAACTGCAATACAATAACAGCGTCGGAATTTGCAATAGGAGAACATAAAAGTAATAAAAAACTTACATTATAAATTTATCTGAAATTTATGCTCCAAAAGAGGGTTGGAAAAAAAATAATATACGAGACCGACGAATCGCCGTCTTTGTAAGCAAGGGCCAATTTTGAGCGGACGGCGAATCGCCGTCTTTGTAAGCCAATAGGTTAACTGTATACCAACTCTTTGCCCGTGCATATCACTATTTGCTTTGCCCAGGTGTGACCACAGCCTTAGAATCTACAGAGTTGCCATTAAATATCCTAGTTGCATGTCAATAGTGCATGTTTGGTGATCTTCACCCCCTGCCATACACCCTCGTGGTGGCTCATAGGGTATTATGTAGCTGTAGATGAAGAGTGGCACCTGACCTTATAGCGGTTGGCCTCGGAGAACAATACGCAAACTTTGTATCATCTTCGGCTTCCAAATCTATTGATTGTTTTTACATTTTTTAAAATTGACCTTCATCTAAAATTTTTTTAGTAATAGTAGATGTTTGATCCAACGATTTCATGTTCTTGTTCAAACTGCATGTAATGATTACTTTCCTGGACGTACCGACTCCCAGTTTCCTTCTCAAGACTTCGTGAGTCCTGCTTTCTTTCACAGCACTAATACATGCCCCTTACTGAGACCCTTAAGATGTACTTGGTTAAGTAGCCCCGTTTTAAGGTGCAGCAGTGCCATCAACGGTTCTCTGGTAGTTGTCTTCGGCGGTATGCACTGATAATTATTAACTCATGCACTATAACTGGCCTATTGCCTAGTAAGCCATCTTTTTCGCCTTGCTGAATTTTCCCACACCCACTTCACATGATCGAAAAATGTTTCAAACAATGAACTCAGGAAAATTTCTGTGCCTTAACAACTCAGATTAAGTTTCTAAAAATGTTTTGCGGTGCTTTCCCTGAGGATATTATGTGAGTACGACGGCACGACTATATTGCTCGGATGCAAATTGTATATTACTTGGAAGTCAGAGGCAACCTTGGATTACATGGAAGTCAGAGAAGTTTTCTTTGTGGGTGATTTTTCCAAGAAGTTTTTCTTTTCCTTACAAAGATTCAGTAAAAGGTGTGCACTGGAGTAATGGCCAGGCTACGGTACATACATTCGATTGCATGCTGCAATAGAAATATGAACGACCAAGTGTGTGCCCCTCAGTGTGGTAGATTGTGTGAAGCACAACGTCATATTTCAAAGGACGATGCTCTATAGTGTATCAAGTGTACTACACCTACTCAAAATGTTTACTTTTTCGAGGTTGCAGGGACTTAATGTTGACCAGGAAAAACCACGAAAAAATGTTGAAATTGTTGCATCTCCAAGATTTCGGAGTCGATCGGATTTCAGAGTCGATCAGATTTTGGATCAATTCCTTTATGTCGGTTTCAGGTGTCAGGGAAATGCGAAGCAAGAATTTAGTTTTGAATGTTGTATTTAATTATAACTTACACAGAAGAAGTGAATTTCCAGTACCAAAGCCAAATCTCTCGATACTGAAAAGGACTTTTTTGTTCATTGGGCCAAGAACTTTTAATAATTTACCCAGTTTCATTAAGGAGGTGAAGAATAATTACATTTTTTGTAAAAAAATCAGAGATTGGCTATTACCTCATCCTGATATAGATGTTCTATTGTGATTTCATGGTTTTGTATTGTAAAAAACGTGTAATATAATTTTTTTGTTGCATTGTTAATTTCAAATTCTTAAAAAAATTGTAAGAACATTATTGTTATCCTTTTGTTGGCATATTCTTCAATCATTTTCTTTCTTAAAATTTGTACTCGTGTCTAAAAAGCTATTGAAATATTTTTTTTTACTGATAGTTTTTGAACGCATATATATTAATGCTGGTAGCTTCCACTTCACTGGTGTACACCACTGAAACTACCAAAAGCCCCACTATTTCAGTGTTAAATGTTTTACTATACTGACTGTGTTTTCAAGTGGAGCAAGAAATTTAAGTATGAGATTCTCAATGAGATATTCCAGAGGAGTTAGTGAGATTCATGCATGACAAAATTTGAAAAAAGAGAGAAAAATGCCTTGCATAAAAATATAAACATGGATTGTAAATAAATATTCAATTATGGAAAAGATAATGAGTAAAATATTGAGTTCTGCATTGAATGGGTAAGTAAACAACCAAATACAACCCATCAATATCTTTGTTTGTGGATTAAATAAACAAGAAAATATTGTTGATACTTGAAACTTTCTATTCATTTCCTGCAACACATTATTTTGTGCCCTCCCCCTCTTATGCACTAAGCATGTCTATTTTTTCAATCAACTGACTCACCTTATCAAATGAGAATACATAATCATGATTGCGGTTATGAGAGAGATCAGCGTACTTGATGCAGCCGTAGGCAACAGACTCCTTGGCAGCGTTCAGCTCCCCAGGTGTCAGCACTTTGTCTCGCTCCTTCTCCACCAACTTCTCCGTGGCACGCTTCACCCCTGTTCAGACAAAAGACAGGCGTGTAAAACGACACTGCTACGGCAAAAACAAGGTCAGGGTCCCAAAGGATGTCCATCCAATTCAAAAACAAAAACCACTTCTTTCCAAGTATTTGAACCATTCAATGCGGATGACAGCCAGGGCTGCCATGCCCTTGGGCCTGGTGTGTGGATATGCGTACAACAAAACTACGCACTGCTGCGTGCTTTCTCTTCTCTGCTCTGCAGCTGGTTTCTGGCATTTGTGTAGTGTGCTTTCCCTGGGGGAAAAACCGATTTAAAACGAGGTACATGCATTTAATTTAAACTCGAACCAATCTGGATCTCTTTGAATAGTTCATACCTAAGCCAATCACCCTAATCGAAAGCATTCTTGACAACAATTGTTAATGACTATCCCGGTGTTGACATATATGCAATGATCTCATAATATGTTGTAATCGTTCGTAGAAAATTTGAACTTAGTCCTGTAAATACAATAGGAAAATTAAATATGGCCTTACTACTATTACATACCATGGTCTACCATAACTACCATGGTCATTGCAATGATGACGATGTTATTGTCATCATTCTTCTTTTTCAGGACTGCAATAAATTACAGAAATGACTTGTTATGAGTCTAAATAACTTTTTACCTATAATGGGCATCCTAATATTACTTTTAAGTATAGAGATTAAAAAGGAAACTTCTAGAGAGCAATTGAAACAGTTCACATCTGCCATATGTGGCCAACTATAGTTAACTTGCAATAGTACCAATTGTTCTTGGGTTAAGTATACTGAATTGCTTACATCCATTATTGTAAAACTCTATTTTACTATTGTCATCTGCTATAATAATCTAATATGTCTGTTCCTTAGAAGATGCTCTATATATCCATTTATGTAATACGAAAATTAAAAAAAACCAAGGCAGGTCAACATGGTCTTCATGGTTCTTTGTGGATGGGTTGTTTACACAACCCAAAATTTTAAAAGACAATTACTTGGAAGTCATCACTAAATTGGAAACCACTTGTTCTGTGGATGACTTTCAAATAATTTTCAACCTTGTAAGCTTGCAGAGGAACAGAACTATATTTCATTGTATGAGTAGAATGATACATTATTTCAAAAGTAGGCACAAAAAGGCCTCAACTTACGCAGTTGATTCGTTCCAAAAATTTCCACGAAAGTTGAAACGCAACAACTTACCTATCTATTTTTGAACCATTAGCGGTGCGGCATTTACTGCGGTTGGCGGCAATCGGCGACTATTACAGAACACGCCATCTTTTGAGAGGCCGTTAAGTACCATAATACGACAATTCCGAGAGTAACAATAATCCAATCTTAATTTAATTGGATATTTAAATCTGAAGTAAGTTTAATTACTCAAAACATGTTCTTTTTTGTTGTGATGGATAACAGACGTCATCTACAGAATAGATAGTTAACTACGCATCGACTTACGTCGGATGGTCAAACTACACTGAAAAAAGACGTTGATGCCATGTAAGGCCGATGACAGGCTTACGCTCTCTTCGGCTTTCTGTCGTTGCGACGGTTACTCAGCGGCGACAGCTAGTAAAAGGTCAAGCACATAGATAAACTGACTTGTAGAGTTACAAGTAAAAACAAGTTTCAAAATTCAGCGGTGTTGCGAGAGGCCTAGGAAGGGTTCAGCAAAGACGACGAAAAGGAAAAAGGTAATCATCACATTAGACTTTTTCACCATCACCATGCTCTAATCATCACCTATCCAACTATGTAATGAGCTTAACTAGAGTGAGCGTTCCGAACGCCCACTGTAGTTTGGCATCAACTCTTGCGTGCTTGACAATGAGTCGCGGGTCGTTTTGGTGTACCTGTCGCAGCAACAGAAACATGAGGTCTGAACATCTGTGATCTGAACATACCACGGCACAGGACGCGGGAGCGAAATTCACCAAGGGTGAGCACTTAATGTCCCTCAAACCAACCTTCTCTCACCACAAAAAAAAAAAAACATAAAAAAGGACTACGAAAGAAAGTATGTGGTATATTTAATAAGGATGAAATATTTATAAAAACATATAAAGAGAAATAATAAAAAGTGAAAAGGAAAGATTCAAAATCAGAGCCAGCTTTAAATAATGATGAGATAAATGGAATTAAAGGTGAAAGGCAACACTGTAAGCAGTATTAAAAAGAATGGTTGAAAAGTTAAGTATGCTGAAGACACATAGGTATGTCAGATAGAAATAATCACTTCAGACTATGAACAAGATAAGTATTAAATGACAATTTAAATGCCTTAAGTGCACTTGTTATGGTTATGGTAAAACCATCACGGTTATACTCAAGACAATCATACTTATTACAAAAATTTTACGCTCATCTGCATTGTGAAGCTGAAGATAGTTCACGAAATGCATGCATTACATCTGCAGTGAAGAAAGGAAGTCTTATATCATCTGAGCCAAATCTCAAAGATAGGAAGAAAGCTAACCACATTAGTGGACCCTGAATGCTCCATAATAATGCTTCTCAAGGTCTTAGAATTATGATATTCGTTTATAAGATGCTATCTAATGTTTAGCCATTGGAGCACTGAAGTACCCCTAGACTATGACAACTATAAAGTTTTATTATCTCATTTTCATTCTAGAAATGACCCAGAATTAAGAACTTCTCAAAATTTACTTTTGAGTTGTCAGATTGTTGAGGTGAATCATGCGATAACTTTCATGTTCATGCTAAAATAACGTCTAAGTAGCCGAGAGTTCAGATTTCGTAAAGCACATCGTTCGGTTGCTGGGTGTGAGCAGTGACAGCATAAGTAATTATCAGTGACTGCTCTCATACCGAGAAAATATTAGAGAAGAAAATTATGAAATCAGGCATTAATGCATTCAATGCCGATATTCACCCTGACCTTTACTAACATAACACATGAGAATATTGAGCTGCTTCACTGATCAGCCACTGCAAGCAGTTATCCAACTTCAAGAAATTCTCAACAAAATAATTTTATTTATTCAATGTGGTTTTCAAGCGATTAAACAAGTTTCAATAAGTTTCGTTTTGCAGTAACGTGTAGTAAAACTGTTGAATCAATACAACGCGATGGTCTGACGAATGATACACTGTTATTGTTCACCAGTTCATGTATTTTTAAAATTTTATTATGTCTGGATAAAAATTCACTTTCATTCTTCACAATATGAACTTTGGTACAGTTTAAATCCACTCCCTCAGGCATTCCTAAATTATAAATTGTGTCCTATACACACTCATTTCACAGTAGGAATCTTTTGCCGGCAAAAGGATGGCGAGTGTCCATCGAGATCGCAGAAATGATCGTGTCAATATTTCCTCTTTGTGTCACTAGTGGTGCTGTGCACTGCCTCACTACGCCACCGAGTTCAAATTCTTCCATGAAATGGAGAGCACATTTCTGCTCTCTCTCGTGTTTTTGGAGTGTGTGTGTGTGTGTGCACAAAACAAGGTAAATTAATATTTTATATAGACTGGTTATGTATGGCTAAATGACATAAAGGATTTTTTTTTTTTTTAAATGATTTGCTCATCTAACCCGCGTCTAACGCAAAAGGCAGGAAAACAAGAAAGCCGTGGTCTAAATACAGGGTTCTGCATACGTTGGAGATATAGAAAATTGGATGGGACCTGATAAATACTTTTTGTAAATTGCGGGAAAATGTAAATTCCAATAATGCAAATACAGTTGATTCCGGTTAATTGGGACACATCGGGACAGTGTACTTTGCCCCAAGTAAGCGGCTGCCCCGTTTATCCGAAGTATCCCGTAAAAACGTTTAAATAAGCGTTGCAATGAAATTCAGAAAACTAAATGACAATTAAAATGCAAAATGTTTAATAAAATAGTATTAAAACAATAAATTGATAAGAAAACATCCATTATAAACATTTTTGGAAACCTTGTGTCATAAAAAAAATCTCTTGGCATCGATCTACTACGGACTCCATATTTGGAGTCGACCCTTTCAAACTCTGAGGAGTTCTTTACTGGACGCAGCTCGGAAACGGATTCATTTTCACATTCAAGTTCTTCCGATATTTCTGCACTTGAGTGCTTAAAACCACAATGAATAAAACAATTTCTAATCGTGTCACTGGTGACTTCTCGCCAGCTATCTGCCAAAAGCGTTACTGCTTACAGGACGTTCACCTTTGAGCTCACTTCCTTGGCAGTTGAAGACGATGTCCGAAGATTATCTTCTATTGATGCTAGAATGAGATCTATCAATTTTGCATGGTATATTGTTTTCAAAATTTTGATGATCACCATTTCGATTGGTTGGACAAGAGATGTTGTGTTGGCTGGTAAAAATTCCAACTGAATGTTTTTTAAGACGTTGGATCATTTAGGCTGTGCAGTACAATTGGCCAGAATAAGAATCACTTTTCTCCATTTTCACGCTACTTCCTTATGCTTAACAAATGGCTGAAGAAGCCTGCCATCATCCACGCATTTTTATTGGAATAATATTCCACCGCTAAGCTGTTCATTCGTAACCCCTTAAAGCAGCGAGGGTAAGTTCTTTTTCCAATCCCCAAAAGTTTCCTTTTATCACTTCCCGACATGTTTGAGCAGCACAAAAAAGTAATCCGTTCCATCGGTTTTTTAGACCCACTTAGTTCCACATGACTCTAGCAAAGAGAGCCATTAGGTGTGGCTCGGTAACACAGGCCAGTTTCATCGGCGTTGTACACGTCATCTGCACAGAATTCCTGAAGTAGGGTGGGTAGCCTCTTTCATCTCCATTCCTCTGCACTTGCAAAATCAGCACTATGTTTTTCTCCGTGAGCAATTTTGAACTTTATTTCGTTTCTATTCTTCCATCTACATAGCCAACCATCAGTTGACCTTAAATCAGTATGGCCAAGGTTCAAAGCTAACTCCTCCGAATATTTCTTAGCATAGGTCCACTGACACTGGCTCCTCGCCCACTAACAATGGAAAACCATTGATTAAGAGACTTCGTTTAGCGATGGTAAATGAGACAGTGAAGGTGGGAATAGATTCCCTCAAGGGGGATTAGCTCAAATGGATAGGGAAAATGTACCAAATGATTTACAAGAGCTTAAAACTTGTATTTCTTCCAGGGAATAGGAGGCAAATACAGCCGATGCATGGTCCGATTAAGCGGCTTCCTGTCCCGATTAACCGGAGAAAACTCAGGGACTTTCTTCAATTGGGTTCTGTTCTTGATGATTTGTCCTGAATAAGCGGCTGCCCCAAATAACCGGTGGCCCTATTAACCGGAATCTACTGTATGAGGTTTCACTGTATATTAATTTTTTTAAAATCATTTTCACATAGAACAATATTTTAAGAGAAAAATTTTCATCTAGAGCAATATATATATCAGAACCTTGAGCACCATCAGGTTAAGAGTGTGGTGCTGTTAAAAATGGCAAGACTGTAAAACAGCATCTCTATAAAAAATCCTTGATAAGGGGTTACATTGAAATAAATTAAGCCATTTCAGATAAATAAGCTATTATAAATCACAAAATTTAGAGGAATATTCCACAACATGTTTGATCAGTGGTTTGCTGCAAGGGGGTATACTTACACATTAGCCATTTTATGTATCATTTCAGTACTGTGCCTGGGAGAATGACCTTTTCTATGCACATCTGCAGTTCGTACTACAGTCAGAATAAATGTAAGCAGGAATTCCCCTTCTAAATAGGAAATAAAATGTTGAAATACAGATATGTGGATGTTGCCAGAGATGTTACCAATTGTAACCAATGCATAGCAACAAATGAGGATGCTAATACAAGCCTTGTCAATGGCTATATTACAGCAAATGCTAATGTAACATAAAACTGGGCCTGCATACTCTACTCCCAGCACATGGGAAAGGATGCTAAGGTGGAATTCTTTGGAGGGGTAATACGTGGTTGAGGCAAAACTTCCCGATAACAGGAGCAATGGATGCAGTTCAACATTTGTGAACGAATAATTCTCATTGAAATAATCCAGAATTTTCAGGAAATTAAAACAGCAACTACCCTTAGGCTCCCATGCACAGAAATTTGAGAGAGGTAATGTTGCACAACGGACTGTGACAAAGGGTCTGTCTAACCATCCGTAAAAATCCATAAAGGGTCGTAGCCGACCAACTGAGCAGAGAAGTTGGAAACGAGTGTTCACGTGATTGAAATGAACCCTCTGTTGCCTTGGCCAATCGCTCCACGCGTTCACTCCTGAGAGGAGAGTTTGGACACGCTTGCCTTTCAAAGCATTTCAAAATTGGGGCTTTTAACTCATTCAGTTATTTTATAATTTCAAAATATTGCACACTTTGCCACACATTTAGTACATGTGTTGGTCAGAACCAAACCGAACCATTGATTTCATAATACTTAATAATTTTTAAGTTATTAGTATCAAATTTCTACTGAACAACCTAAATGAATTTTTTGATTATGTACATTTTAGTGGTGAATTAAAAGTGGTCCATTTTTGCCTTCATAATGTCTTTAGTTGAAGAAACCCATTGATGTGTACATCCTCATGGTGTCAATAGAGGTTATTACTACAGAGTTGCCCGGTTCCAATGCATGTTTGGTGATCACTCAGTCCGTCACACACAGCATCATACATCAAGGAGGCTTGCATGCTGTGTACATCTACATACAATGCCTCAATAACAATATGTAATTACATATTTCACTTTTCAACGTGTCCAACTTCCAATACCCTTCAAAGCATGAATATAGTCACTAGAGGCTCAGAGCAGATACCTTCATCGAGTAACTCCACGAGCCGCACTGTGTCACCCGATCGTGTTTTGAACTTCTTCCGATCTTCACCCAACACCACTCCAAAACCAACGTGGTCCACACGAACATCGTCGGGGAGGATGCCACACCTCTGCGCACACTGGAACAGGGTTGAGAAGTGATTGGCCTGCAAGGGGGGGGGGGGAGAGGAGGAACCACGTGCGCGATCAGGCATACGATCACACAGAGGTAACCCAAATATTTTGGAGATGGCACTGAAAGGATTCGTTAAAATGTTGTCTTGAAATGATTGGGAGTCATATTCGTCCCAGATCTATGATACTTGACAAATCATAAGTGTAAGCAGAACACACTTCATGACGATGAATGGCAACCAAAATTCATGGAAGCCAAAATGTTTCACAGGCTGCCAAGAGTGGAGAGAGAGATGGTATTTGCATAAAGTGTTGGGAAGCAAACTCAAATCCCAGGGGGGTAGGACTGTTACTTTTGTCACCAATTACCGTAAAGAAATGACACAAACAATTGTGTTGGCACTTGTTGAGTCCCTAATTAACGATCATCAATTACGTCCACTATTTGCAACATGAGATTTTTCACACAAGTTCGCAATAATAACCCTGGGCCAATCAGTTTTTCATTTCATTTTCCCATTTACTTTTTCCCCATTTAACAAAACATGTTTAGTATCACATAAAAAGTGTCAAAGCAGATTCAAGATAATATGACTGTCATGCCATAAGCATAATTTTATTATGATCAACCCTTTAAGCCTGGCATGACCATATGGTTACGGAAAGAAGTTACTTTGCAATCTCGAAAGAATAAAATGTCGCAGGGCTGCCATCTTGTCCACGTGGTTTTTTTATTGTTGCAAAGGGTTTTTGGAAACACAACAGGCAGTTTTCAGACCACTATCATAAAGTTTGGCGCTGTATAGCTCAAGAGACCTTTCTCGTGCCGTTGAAGCTCCAAATGGATTTCCTTCTTGTGTAAGTACGCTCTTACTAAAATACTTCGGTAATTGTATATATTTTAATTAATAACATTAATATACGTAAGTTCACTTTAATAATATTATATATTATTTCATATGTATTTGCTCTAGTAGATATTTTTTAGCTTTTATTGGACGAAAGGGAACTTTAGTTCCCGGCAGGGAGTGGGGGGGTCCCGCTGGCCGAACGTTTCCACTTCATTTGTGTTATTTCCCGCTCCTTCTCTGATGATGGTTGGAGTGCGTAATTATGTCAGGACTATTTATCTCTCAACAAATCTCCCTTTTGACCTGCTAGCCTGCCCCCCTGCCCTTTATCTGGGCACTATCTACAACAACAAATGTTTTCTTGGGGCTCCCCTCCTCGCTCAACACCTTTTGACACGCTGCGCTGGCACTTCCTTACGAGCACATATCTCACAGCAAACTTTTGGCCTTGGATTCCCATCATTCAACACAAGCCCCTTTCGACCTGGCCCTTACTTATCTGACGAGGATACAGCAACAGGCCTTGGATTCCCCTCGCTTCTGGGCTCAGATTTTTTGGTTCCCCTACTGCTTTGATGGTGAACAGTTCCCTCTAAGTTGTCCGATTGTTATAAGCATTTATTCAAACTCTCCTGATTCTTTGGCTGGCTTTTTATCGGCTGCTCCATTTATTTCGGTATGTATTACTTACATTTCGTAATTGAAAATTTTCTATACAAAGCAATCCTCACTTGGATAATAATCTTTGTGCACATATATTTTTGTATTTATTCGCTGCATTTTTATCCAGGAAAAAACATCACCATGAATCTCAAAAGAAAATTACAAGAGAGTGAAATTGCAGAGGAACTTTTCGCAGACAGCGATTCCGACGCACATATTACAGATGACAATGTTAGCTCCAAGGAAGAGGAAGGTGGCATCGACCTAGACTTAGCTCATACTCCGGCATAGGAGTGGGTGAAAAAGTCAAGGAGCAACGTATTTCAACATTCATTCATTTTTCCGGTGGTGAAAAGGGTTTGAATGCAAATGAAGCTCCTAATATCACGACAAGTTCCTCAACCATGACAGTATTTTCCTCTATTTTCAAGAAGTTATTCCTCTGCTAGGGCTTGAGACAAACAGATATTACTGCCAGTTTCTATAGAAAATGGAAGTTGGATCATCTCCGGAACCTGACATAAAAGACTCCGAAATGTGTACTTTTTTTGGCAATTGTGATTCAAATGGGACATGATATTCAAAATTCTCTAAATGACTATTGGGCACGATTGGAACAGTTTTACACCCCTTTTTAATGGTAATGCAATGGCACGTGATAGGTTCTTACATATCCTTAGATTTTTACATTTCACACACAATGAGAATGAACCAAACAGGAATGATGAAAGTTATGATAGACTCTGGAAGATAAGAAACCTTTTTGATGTTCATCATAAGTCATCAACCCTCAGATTGGTTTGACTCAGCTCTCCACTGAGTTCTCCTTCTTCTTTTTAATGTACTCAATGAAAAATATTCTAAACTTTACACACCTTCAGAGTACCTAGCAGTGGACGAAGTCATCTTTCGTTTCAAAGGCAGAGTGATTTTCAAGCAAACAACTCCAAAAAAACATTAGAGGTTCGGAATAAAAATCTATAAGTTGTGTGACTCAGCGGTATATAGAGTAGATATGATTGTTTACTTGGGGAGGGACAGGCAAAACACAGCAAATCTGCTACGCATGCGACTGTGAAAACTTTGATGAGAGGAGTGGAAGAAAGGGGGGATGAGCTTATGGTGGATGATTTTTTCTTCTCCTGAACTATTTGATGACCTAGGGAAAATAACTAGGATTCTGACGAGGCTTTCTGCTCCCTCTCCAACAACGTGAATTAGGGTTTTTCATAGGATGGTTCTACTTATCATCTACTCTTATGTGTATCTCTAACAAGGATTAGGCTACAAAGGTCTTACCAGATTCCTTGTCACTCTGGAGGATTGCAGCTGAGAAGATATTTTTGAGGATATTTTTTCAAACGCTGGGTAGGAGAGAAAGGCAAGAAATGTGTAATATTATTATTATTAGTTCTCTACCGGAGAAGAAGGGTCTAAATGGACAATTAATTCCTCCCACTCCCTAAATGCCACACGATGTCCCTCTTCAGCCTCTCGTACCTCCTGCCACCCATCATTCCATCCAGGTCCTTCTCCTTCCTCTTCCCTGCTTACCCAACGCTCTTCCCTCAATCGCCTCCTTCAAAACAGCATCCCCTTTTATTACCTTTTCCATCCACACCTTCTGCCTTCTCCTGATTTCCTCTATCAAATTTCTTTCCTCTCCTACCAATTCCAGCACTTCCTCTTTCGTCTTCCTTTCCACCCACTTTACTTTCTCCATCCTTCTCCACACCCACATCTCAAAAGCCCTAAGTCTATTTTCATCTTCTTTTCGCAAAGCTCACGTTTCCACCCCATAGAGTGCAACGCTCCACATTAAACTTTTTACTAGTCTTTTCTTCACTTCCTTACTCAACACTCCTGTCATTAGCTCACGCCTAGGAGTAAAAGCTATATTATACGATCTAAATATGAATGGGCGTACAAACGTTTTTCACCATTAATTATGTATGCGCCCAGAACAAAACATCATATGGAATTAATGCGAGAAACTAAGTGATTCTATGAACCAAGCAAACTCAGAATTTTTTTTTATATTCTTGTCTGTTGGTGACGGAAGAAGGGAAGGGAAATGTTTAGTTGCTAAGAAGATATCCTTCCTCGATAACTACATTGAAACGCTCAATCAGGACGGCAAATGAAACCTGATTCTTTCGATGATGACTATTCTCAGCCGGAATAATGAGGCCGTGGAGTAAGTTGAGAAATTTAAGTTTTTTTTTACTCATTGTTGCCAAAGAATGTATTTTTAGCCATATTGGTGACATATTTTATGTAATACTTTGCCTATGATTCAAAGTCGTCCTAATGCATAATGTGCATGCCAACAATGATTAGGAGCCTTACTCTGGCAAGAAGCATCTGAAAAATGCTGCCATTATGCGTCATTATTCATAAAAACCAGGAATTTTTTCACGTCGGGACTGAGATCCGAGGTTTGTATTTTCAAAACAGTGTTATTTCGTAATCACGAATACTGTTACATGTATTTAGATAAACTTATGGTCGGGACCGATGATTTTACTTTGTAATATCAAAATATCGTAATTTTGTGGATTGTAATTTCTAGTTTCTACTGTATTACTTTTTATGATTTGCTTGATCTTATGAAAATACAATTTTTTTAAACTTACTTTCCTTTTAGTTTCTGTGCACTTCACTTAGGATGCAGGGAGTGGTGAGTTTTGGCTCTGCCAGAGCTGAGCATGTCCAGTTTTACTTGGCAGTAATAGTTCAATGGTAGAAAGCATTTAATTACACTGAAAATGAGAAGATGTCTTCTTTCATTCTTCCATTTCATGTTAAAGTCATAATTTATTACCAACTACTATAAAATTGTTATAATAGTTTTTAATTTATTCTAATTTTCTTTCCAGGCATATATCCCTGGCAGGATTTTTTTGTCATCCAAATGGTGGCACCTTGTGACACATGCTAGTTATTTTTAGCTGGGTTTATGTTGCTTTAATCTTTGGAATTGATTGTTCGCATATATATTCGCAAATATTTCTTCATTCTAACCTTGGGCTCCTATCAATAAATGCATCCAACTGTTAACTTGCTTATGTTGTACTGTTCTTTGCAGATTTTTAAAATAATAACTGCTTGCAAAATGCATTCTTTTTAATTGTCAATTGTTTAAGTCATTGTGTGAACAGTCTTTGGCACCTCCCAGTTTACATTATAGTGGGTTGGAGAGGTTTTACTAAGGTTTAAGTTACTTTATCCTCCGATCTTCACCACCGTATCTCATTTCCGATAGCGGCTGTGCCAGAGTTATGAGAGTGCGTGTCTCCAAGAGTGTCTTGGCTAACATTTCTTTGACTTACGATTTAAAGTAACCCGCGTAGCATGTTCTCGTTGCTTTTTTATTAGAGTTATGACATAGAGGTTTCTTGTAAGAGTATGATGCTGGAATGTTAGGCTTTCGAGCAGTCTTTTTTTTACGTATCATTTAGTGCATTTCACCTGCATTTTACAACAGCATAGCACCAGGGATTGGTCAATATTCTTAATTCTATTCTGCAGTCCCTCATTACTTGTTTTCCAACTAATATGCTCGCTCCTCTCGCAACGTATTTGCGACAGGCTTAAACTCACATTTACCAGACACTTCCAGATGCCAGCACCACTTTGGTGGAACCTATTTTACGTGACTGGGCTGGTATCAATGGTGTTGCGGGACTCGGGAATCCTATTAATATAGTATCCCTGGCCTATACATTGTGAGTTTTCTTCTTGAGTTGTGCCTGAAGAAGATCTTGTAAGTTGAAGCTGGTCTCAAATAACTTTATGTGGAATAACAAAGTTTCCACTTTTATTTAATCAAAATGTTATGCAAATTCCACCAAGTTTCACTTGGCACTATCAATTCGATAAAATATGTAAATGTTGCTATGTTAAAATGTGTTTTATTAACAAATAAGACTTAGATTTATGAATGAATGACACATTATGCGAGAGGAAACAAAATCGGCAAAATTTTAAATATTAAAAAGCACGTGCAAATTCAGCTCCGATCATAAGTCGAATCCATCGCATCACAAGGCAGGGGTCTGCTGTAATAAAAATTTCTGAATGTGTTTTGGTTACTTCATAAAGACCCTTTGAACTCGAGTGAACATAATATTTCGGTTGACAGTAACTAATGCTATTTTCAGTACTGAAAGTATCTTTCACTCGAGAGGCAACAATAAATTCTGTGTGCTGCTGCCATCTGTGTCTTACTTTCACATAATACAACAGTGTTTTAATCTCAACAATATCCTCCTATCTACTCCTAGTCCAGAGAAAATAATTATGCGTAAAGTACTCCTCGGTTTCAGCATATGTCCCCATGGTTTCCCCATTCCCACTTCCGATTTTGCACTTATCCTCTGCATCCGTTCCACCCTACCCACCTTCTCCTCCCCCCCCCCCCGACTGAAATTGCAGCCCGTCACATTCTTTTCTTGCCTCAGGCCTCGCCGGTAACTTTCCACGGAGCGCGATAGGCAATGGACCTGAGCAACATCGCAGGTGAGGCATTGAACAGCCAATTAGAGAAAGGGCCACGGGGTATCACGTGGGGTACGCCACCACCGAGGAGGCGCCACGAGAAGCGGATATGCTGCCTAGGGGGGCAGTTGGTGTGGGGACAGGGAAGCACGCAATAAAGAATTCTTCCGATGAAAGTCAGGCCTTGTCTTCTCCGTTCCCTGGTGGCCCTCCGCACTGCCCTGGTGGCATGAATGCACTGGTAAGCGACACAGCCAAAGAATTTTAATCACTGCTAGATCGATCACAAATGCTGGGTGATAAATGGAGAAAGAAGAGTGGCACAAAAAAAACTAAAGTAGTAAGATTTTAGAAGAAAAATACTGAGGATGAATGCACTAAGGCTTCGGAAACTAAAGGTGGAAGAGTTATGTTACTGGATTGGCATACTGAATAATGGTGAGCCTAGAAGCCATAAGGAGAGGAATGAGGAGAGGCATTCCTTTGGCTTAACTGGTGCCTACCAAAAGATTCTGAGCTGTGATGTAATAAAGAATATGCCATAGCAAGGATCTTGACGTGAAGTGTATGTAGCTTCGCGTGGATCACAGAGAGGAGGGCACAAGAAAGGCCCTACCACCTGCCCACCCTCCTCAATTAACAAAAGAAGGCAGCCTCTTCCCAAACCCAGTCCACCCACCTGCCCGGCATCCGTCACGTAAACAATCCACCGCGCCTGCTCCTCCTTGACCCGCTGCTGCAGGCAGGCCATGTCTGACGTGTCGTAAGTGAACCCTCCGTCCGACTTGACCATCGTCAGCGGGATGCCGGTCCTCTCCGCACTCCCCCACATCACCAGGCGCCCCTCATCCTCCTCAAAGTAGCCAGCCTCCTGCAGCCACTTGACCAGCGCTTCCATCCTGCCTTGGTAGAAGCTCTCCCCTCGCTCCTCCAGCCGGATGTCCAGGCGGTCGTACACTTTCTGGAACTCTAAGCAAGGCATGCCATCAGAGGGACATGCATCACCCACACACAACAATGCTGTCACGCATCACATGAAGGGAGCGGCAATCATGCAAGTATGATTGCTTTCACTAAGCACACATTTACATACGAGAACTCACTGGCAGAACTTTGACCAAAGTTGAGCATGCTGTGGAGCATTCAGCACAGCTTGAAGGTTGTCAACACTCACTTATTAACACACATAACAGTTACTGTATTCAATGGTTCATAATTGGTAGTTTAGTTATTATATTATACATTTGGCTTTTCAAAATCAGAATCAATTTTTTTAATTAAATGAAGTTGTAGCTTTAACTTCAACAGGCAACAAATAAATTATCAGAATAATATTTAACGTAGTAATTGCAATTCTAGAATTACGGGTATTCGAAATTCAAGATTTTTGAACATTCAAGATTCATGATTTAACATTTTAATTCGAGAGATCTGCTCTTCTCTCTAGTTGATGGGAGAACTGAGTGGAGAGCAGCATTAAACCAACCACAGGTTTGTTGATGATAAACAGAAAAAGGCCATAGTAGGTGGGTCATAACAACATTTACTTTCTGAAAACACCAATGAAGAAGACGGTACACAACTGGTTAGCTACTCTTTCTACTGAAGCATAGGCAAAAGTACTTAAAAAAACTAGTCCAACCTTTGCGTGAAACGTCACATATCAGCTGCCAAGCCTTGATATAATCACTTTCATGGTTCTGCAACTTGACAACACAGGAGTAGGCCCTCTTCTTGAAATCTTCATCACTGTCAAACCTTTGCTTGGATTCCTAAAAAGTGTGTATCAAGAGAAAAAGAAGTGAAAGTAAAGTAAAATTCAAAGGCTACCACATACGTAATCATATCTACACATGCTCGTCTCCATTCCACCAGGCTATGTGACTGTTTACGATATTGCCTACTTGTAGAAGATGAAAAAAAAAAACATGCAGCAAACTCTCGATAATACAAAGTCATAGGGATCAGATAATCTGCACTTTGTAATTTGGAGTATTTTTAAAATGTAGCAAAATAATTTTAACTTTGTTTTCTCTACCTTTTGTTCTCTTCGGCAACATTGTATAACTTTCGTGGTCGTTCGTGAAAGCATTCTTAAAGCACGCATGTCTTAAAACATCGTAAAATAAGTATCCACTATGTCAATGCTATTAAGACTGCGATTGTAGTATTGGCAAAATTTCATCCCAGTATCAAAAACATACAGAAAACAAAAGCTGAATATTTTGTAACAAGAATTTTATTTTGGGAATAGTCAGTAGTAATGGAAATCTAGTATGCTATCGAATGTTGATGCCGGGAGAAGTGGTTGATTTTAATATGGAAATATAGGCGAGCTCCCAGTGGCGGAGCTCTAACGTAGATGTGTCGGGTGGGAATGCTCTGATTACCTTCACTCTGAAGCAGTCATTGAAGGGAAGGTTATGAGAATTGGCGTGCTCGGCTACTGGCAACCTTAAATTTCGGGTTACACTGCTCCTATGGTTATTGATTCGCATATTAAATGAGGTGGTCGTCAGTCCCATATAGCACTTGTGGCTAGGTGTCTCCCCCTCCCCTCAGACCACCCCTTTCCACTAGTGCACCCCTCTTCGCCCAAAGGCCTCCTTGCTACGCTTCACCTATTGGGTCTGCCCCCGCTCCACGGCAGCTCAAGCACCATAAAAAAGCCCAGGACCTCCTTTCCATCTGGTGACCAGACGCAGCACCCTTGCGACCAGCGCTCTAAGGAGCCCGTTCATCCACCCACCCCCTCTGAATCGTCACTTCTCCCCAAGGGTCTCACTCCTTCTGCCCCACCCCAAGGTTCGACCGCCTCCTTTCTGACTTCCATGCCTTCTGGCGGAACATTAGACTAAATTATTATGTACTTCGCTAACTGCTCCAACTCGATGCCAATGAGGAGGGATATTTTCCACTGCACAATCCTCTTTCGAAATTTAAGGAACCGTCGTCTTTCTGCCCGCCCACTCTTCCCGCTAATCACCCAATTGAATTGTACCTAAGTTATATTTCCTCTCAATTCGCATCTCAAGAATTTTCCAATTCCCTCCCGATCTCTAAGAATATTTCGCGGGACGAAGTACATGCCCTTATCTCCCTGAGAAGGAACAAAGAAATAATTATCCTTCCTGCCGACAAGGGCTCTACAACAGTCGTAATGGACTCTCCCTCCCCTCTCCCACCTGGCTCCATCCTGGTTGCACATTGCAAGCGTTCCCTACCATACTCTTTGGCACGTCGAGGTCGCCGTATCTGCTCTGAAACCTATTTCTTCCTCAATTATTTAAAAGACGTGGAATCAGCCTTCCTCAACCGTGGTTACCCACCCTCAATAGTCAGGGAGGAGCTGCCCAAGGCGTGCGCACCCCCCAACAGGCCACGCTCAATAGCAGAGCCAGAAGAAATATCACCTAATAATCTTGCCATCTTCGCCACCACATTTCATCCGGGTCTAGATTTTGCATTAAAAACTATCTTTAAGTCAGCCCAATCTATTCTTTTATCTACCCCCTTAACTTCCTCACTCATCCCGAGACCTCCCGTGCTTTCCTTCCGTCGTCCTCCCTATCTCCAAAACAGCCTTTGTTTTCGCGAGACACAACTATCATCATCATCAGTTTGCACTGCCAATCTCTCCATCCAATTGGCTCACGTCCTTGCAACAGACTCCGATGCCTCACATACTCCCATTCCTTTATCAGCCCGGTGACAAATGCCATAAAGTATTCTTTGCATTGCCAGTACGGAGCTTTCACCACGCTAGGATCCTCTCCGGTACCCGTTTCCCTAACTTGGGTTGGGGCCCAGAGGGGTGTCAAACCTTTTTCTTGGGCACCGGGACGAGATAATCTTCACCTTTTCCTGCTTGGGGACCCCTTAACAGCATGCCGTCGCGGTCAACTATTTGTTTATGCAATGGTTTCGCTAAAAACACTGTTGCTGCAGCGTCGATATTCATTTCATCGGAAATTAATTAATTTAGTTTTACAGTGCCTTCACAGCTTTTAAACGAGATGCTAACCATTAATATTAAGCTCTCTAGCAAAAAAATCGTATCAATGGTTAAGCAAATAATTTTGCCATTTTATGTCACACTCGTAAATAATTTTGACCACTTTTGATGATTATATTAGACTGAGTAAGTACAGGGAAAAATAAACATTGAAACTCACGAAAAATATGGCCATCAACACATGAAAAAATAGCATTCAGTTGTTGAACCTAAAAACATTATAACTTCCTAACTAAATAAAAAATTAAAAAATCACTCATAACCAAATAAATAATAAACAAAAATTTGTTCGGAGATTCTTTTACTCACGAACTATGTTTAAAATGACGGTAGAGCTCCGTTTAAAATTTGTAGTTGTAGGAATAAACATAAGGAACATATTTATAATGCTCAATTTTCCAATTAAACAATAACTTCTCAGTTTGTTATTCCACTGCACCGACAAGCAAATGACCGCGGACCCCTGCTGGGATTGGAGCGCTCAGTGCTACGAAGGGTCGGGATAATCCTCTCCCGCGGACCGAGAAAGGGTACCTAAGACGTCCCAAGAAGAGGACCTTTATAACACACACCTTTCAGGGCTGCTTGGGGCTAGCTTAGCGACTACGACTTGTTAACACGTCGTTCGTTTGCGTAGAAAAATTGACGCCGTTTTAACACGTCCTTCGTTCGCTTGCGTAGAAAAATTGACGCCGTTTTAACACGTCCTTCGTAGCGAAAGGGTTCAAGAACACCAACTTTTTTGTGGCTTTTTAAAAACTTTGAGGAAAATATTGATTCAAGTGCCAGTTTCTTTTGATTATTAGAAATTAATTTATCTATTAATCTATTTGTATACCCGTTATTTCCAGCAAATTGTTTAGTGGCATGAACTTCCTTATTGAAATCATCTTTTAACAATGGTACGTTAAGGGTTGTGACGTCGGGATCCCTCAAATAATATAAACCCTCTTAAAACTCATTTGGGCATTGCCCCTCTTTATTCCACGTCTTCTTTTTACTTCCAAAAAACTTTAACAATCATGTCAACATCTTTTCCACAATCCATAGCGACCTTCAAAACAAAACCAATAAACGCGGAGCAGAGCAGATCAGTTTTCACCAATCGTTAGGTTATGGATCGATGTGAGCGGCCAGTGAAACCAAAATTTTCATCAGCAGTACTCATTAAAGAGCTTTAGGCACTGGAAATCGTAAAATTAGCCTGCTTTCAGCCTTATTTCCTTTGACATTGAAATCATAATTGAAACATGTCTTCCGCTCTCCGCAGCGATTCATCTTTATCTTCTAATATGATATCAAATTCAAGGACCTTAGGGCCATACTAAGATTGCAATTTATTATTTCCCAAACCATGTTTTCACTATTTGATGCGTGAAAAATTTTTCCCACCGTGGCACTGCTCATAGCCTCACTCCCGCTAACGTCACCCTCCACCTGCTACCTCCTTATCTCTCTCTCTCGAGCCATCATTCCATGACCAACTTGCCCCTTCTCCTCTCCCATGCCCCACAGTCCCTTCTAGGAAAGCCCAGGCCGCCAGATTGGGGAAACATAACAATGACGACGAGAGTAACTTTGCGAAGCATCTTTTAGACTATGACCATCATAGTGATTTAAATGTCGACATTTTACATGTTTCTAATAACAGAAGGGAGTTGAACTCACTTGAGCAGCTTGAGATTTTAAAAGCATTGAATGACCCAAATGTTTCGGCTACAAATGAACATTTGTACCCAGCCTCCTCGCCTATCCTCGACACAGTCGCTGCCTACACTCCCTCCCCCATTCTACCCAAGGTCTACCACTTAGCCCTGCAAAGCACCGCTTATCTCTCTCCACCACAATACGCTCCAAGTCTACCTCCCGCCCCCTTCTCATCAACCCCCCCTCCAGTCCAGTTTGTGGTATATATACAGGGGTCTCGCCTTGTGCTTCACCTGATGATGGTGCTTAGCACCGAAAACTGGGTCGTGAGTTTTTAATTTTATTGTGGTTTGTAAAAGTTCAGAATAAATCAATTTTCATGATGAAATTTCACAAAGTTACAAGTGAACTTACTTCATTTAAGCTACAATGTTTCAATACAATATACTGGACCTCCTTAACCCTCTCACAATGCACCTTCTTTCTTGCACTTATTCTTTGGTAATTGTATTTTGATCACAGCTAGGTTTTTATATAAACAGATGTCACAAATTATCAAAAATTATTCCTGCACAGGGAAGAGGATGTAGTTAAATTCTGTAAAACTCATACTATTTGTACCTGTAATTACTGTATGACTTCTGGTTTTCAAAGTCGAAATGGAATTTGCATGTCTCATTGATAGGAACAGATGCTCGATCAACACCCAGAATTACAACAATTAGTCACAGGTCAGGAGATGACCAACCTTGTACAGTGCTTGCAAGTCAGCTATTGGAGGAGAGACACGGAGGTGGTCAGGGAACATATCCTGCAGGTGAGCGATCAGCATCCCAAACTGAGTGCCCCAGTCACCCACGTGGTTGATGCGGAGGACATCGTGGCCCAGGAACTCCAGCAGTCGTGCAATGCTCTCTCCAATTATGGTCGATCTGTCAATACAATGGGAGGGGAGAGTGGGAGGGATGAGCTTCACATCCAATTTACAGGTCATTCATTTTGAATGCTCCCATTATAGTCAATAACATACTAACAAATCAGCTCACATTTTAACTTCTTTATTGTTATTCACCCTTCACCTTAATAATATAGAAGACTACTAGCAATTAACTTCATCATCATCATGGGTCAACAATCCTAGGATTGGTTTGACGCAGCCCTCCACTCGATTCTTCTATCGGCCAACCTCTTCATATTAACGTAGTTCCTCTCTTTCACGTCCTTTACGACCTGCTCCATGTAACTCATACGAGGCCTGACTCTTCCATTTCTCCCGTTCACTTTTCCCTCGACGATCGTCTTCATCAGGCCATCATGTCTTAAAATATGGCCGATTAAGTTGTCCCGTCTTCTTTTTATAGTTTTCAGCCGACTTCTCTTTTCTCCCACTCTTCTTAGGACTTCTTCATTTGTCACTTGGTCAATCCATTTTATCTTCAGCATTCTTCTGTAGCACCACATTTCAAATGCTTCTACCCTTTTCTTCTCCTCTGTCATCGTCCATGATTCATTGCCGTAAAGAAACATGCTCCAGATGTATGGCTTGATGAACTGTTTCCTTACTTCTAGGCTTGTATTTCCAACTGTAAGGAGATTCTTCTTTTGATAGAATGCCCTCTTTGCCTGGGCTATTTTACTATTTCTTTCTTGCTTTGTCCATCGTTGGTTACTCGGCTTCCCAGATAACAGAATTCTTTCACCTCTTCCAGTTTCTCTTTTCCTAGTATAACATTGGTTTTGGCCTCTTCTCTTTTGCTGCACACCAATATCTTAGTATTCTTCTTATTGATCTCCAGCTGACATCTGGCCATTGTCCTTTCCATGGTTGTTAGCATCTTATTCAGCTCCTTCTCTGTCTCTGCTATGAGAGCTATGTCATCCGCAAATTGTAGCATGCTTATTTTTTCTCCATGGACATTTGCTCCAGAAGACTTCTCTTTGATTTCATTGACTCTCTCGGTGTAAACATTAATAATTACTGGAGAAAGTGCACAGCCTTGTCTTACTCCTTTCCTTATTCTTGCTTCTTCACAGCTGGGTCCGGATTTTATCACCACTGCTAGGTTTTCATACAAACTGTGAAAAAAAGATACACCACTGATTGCTGGGTTTTGAGATTTTGTTTTGCAGGATGGATAATATGGGGCTTTTGCAGTCCTTCACCTGAACCTATGATTCACTAAAATGTAGTCTATTTGAAATCTGTCTCAGTCTCCTGGGATCTTCGATGGATATCTTCATCAGCTGTGATTTTTGAGCAATATGTTGGCAAACACTAACTTATGTTGTGAGCAGAACTCCAGCAGTCTTTCTCCTCTTTCGTTTCGGTTTCCCAATCTGTATTTTCCAGTTATTCAACCATCTTGAAAATGTCCTAAGACTAGAAAATCCAAGTGCCAAATTTATTATGGAGAACGATATCTCCGAAACTGGTTTTTCGATTGTCTAGGCAATCATCAACGGGGAGAGAGCTAGGCAAAACAGGTCAGAACCTGTCGAGAGCCAGGCAGAGAGTGGATTGGCTCTCTCCCCGTTGATGATTGCCTAGACAATCAAAAAACCAGTTTCGGAGATATCGTTCTCCATAATTAATTTGGTATTTTCTAGTCTTCGGATATTTTCAATTAAGCCAAATTAGAAGCTCTCATTATTTCATCTATTCAACCATCTTGACCTTCACTGATGACAAAGTTCCAGTCTCCTAAAATAATTAGGTTTTCTTCTCCTCTTACCTGTTTTATTACTTCAGTGATATCTTCGTAGGCATCTTCCACTTCTTCATCTTCATAGTCCAACGTAGACTATGAAGATGTGCTACAATGTTACTGTAGGCTTAGTTTCAATTGTAATTATAATCCTCTCATTGTGCTGCAGGAAGCTCTTCACTCGCAGTTCTGCACTCATCCTGAGCATTATTCCTACTCCAGCGTTACCATTCAGTGATCCAGTGTGAATAATTTCATAACTCCCACTCCAAAAGTCTCCTTCTTCGGGCCATCTCATTTCACTGACTCCGAATACATCGAGTTCCATTCTCCGCATTTCCACCTTCAGGTTCTCCAGTCTTCCACAGGTCCGAAGTGATCGCACATTCCTACCCTAAAATATCTATCACACTTGACTGATGTACTCTCTCGGGTAGTCCCCGCCCGGAGATTCGAATGGGGGACTATTTTACCTCCGGAATATTTTACTAGAGAGGGTTCCATCACGTCTTGATATAAAGGAAAGAGTGGAGTAGCTGCAACTCCTCGGTATAATAATGTGGTGGTTTCCCCTTGCCTTCCACGTCGCAGTACTACAGCCGTTAAAGTAAATGTTACCACGCCTATAGTGAAATGAGTGTTGCTGTATCGACCACTGTGGTCTCCACCTTCACTCATGTGAAGAAGAGCTGCTGCCCTCTCCTCCGGGTGCTAGGAAGCATAATTGTTGGCGGCCTCCATCGCCAAGTCACAGCACCTTCAGTTTCTGTCTTATTTAGTGGCTTACCTTAACAGACCAAAAGGAATACATTCATTGACTGATTTTAAATTTTAAGTGGAATCAGTATTTAATGGAATGTCTCCTATCGGACTAAATTTTGGGAGAATAAACTCCTGTTTATAGTGGTAACTTCAATGTTAAAGGTAGACATTTAATTGGTACAGTGTGAGCGTACAAGTGAGAGGCATTTGTTTAGCATTTAGAAAAACTCTTTAGCCACTCTAACTTCCGAGGTTACACACACTTGTATCTTTCGTTGTTGGGGTAGACCCAGAGTAAAAATGCAGTAACGCAGTCAAATCAAATAAATGAGAGAAATAAACCAGAACTGCGGCATGATAAATTATAAGATCTATTGCAGAACTCTTAACATTACCGTAAATATTACAACAAGAATATGCCAGGAGCTAGTACTATGCCTACACCTGTTTAGGTCCTTTCTGTGGGTTTTGTCCTCCATTGTCATCCAGAGCGCATCGACTGCTTCATACTAGAGAAAGCTCGTTGAATGCTACTCACCTCTAGGTTACCCAACATTTTATGGACAAAAGCTGTTCTGACTGCACTACTATTCACACATTCACTTTTGATGCATCATAATCGGCAACACTGATTTGTTTAGTTGTCTACACCGGCAAAAATAGTTTTGCTGAAGCAGTTTTTCGCCAAGGTTCGTAAAAACTAATTTCATTTGTTCCTGAGGACCAGGCCAGAGGTTCATAATTTTGATAAATACATATTTTTGAAACTTCAAATATTCTCATGCATTTACAATAGGCTTTTCATTGGGACTGGCAGTTTTGCTTTGCATAATCGAAACTTTATCATGCTTCATATTATTGCGAGTCTACTGTATTTACTCCTTATGGGTCCCCCATCCCCCTCACTGGTATTTCTATCTTGTCACGGTGAGGGGGCTTGCGTGCCTAAGTGAACCTGAAAGCAATGCAAGCATAAGCACCTTGTAGTGGCACCCAGAGAGGTCAAGAGGGAGAGGCCTGACGAAAAGAGATAATGTGGTCCTATAGGCTGGGGGTTGGGCCAAAAACTCCACACCGTCAAAGAAACAACTGTTATGGAGCCATAAATAAAACTCTTTATCTTCTGTCACTTGGTGGTATTCCATAGTCAATAATTTTAATAAAACCAACTTTTACAAAAATACCACAAAGAAATGTTTTGTACAATTTCACGACTGGGGTTTCGAACAAATTATCATCACCTGATGATGACGATAATTCAATTGAAACCCGGGTTGTGAAATTGTATAAAAATTTCTTTGTGGTATTTTTGTAAAATTTTTTTTTATTAAAATTATTGACTATGGAACCAAGACAAAAGCCCCGGATGATGGATGGACAAAAAGGAAAATGACATTGGCGAACAGAGAGAATGGGGAATAATGATTTAGGGATTGCAACGTGTGGAATGTTAAGACTTTATTAAAACCTGGAAAAAGGCACGAGGTAGCAAATGAAATAACAAAATACAAGTTTGATTAGGTAGCACTTCAGGAAATTAGATGGCAAGCAAAAGGAAGAATAGAGAAATCAGAATATACATTGTTATATAGTGGACCGGAGAGAGAGACTGGTACATACTGAGTTGGATTTATGATAATGAAAGAAACATGGAAAAGTGTAATGGAATTTGAAGCAATAAGTGAAAGGATGTGTAGAATAAGACTGAGAGGAGGACTTAGGAATGTGACTTAAATAAATGTCCATGGCCCAACAGAAGAGAAAGAAGGGATGGTGAAGGAAGCTCTCTATGATGAATTAGAACAAGCATGTGCAAGGACACAGAAGTATGATATGCTAATAATAATGGGAGACTTAAACACTCAGGTGGGAAAAGAATAATGTCTTAAAGTCTTACAGTGGGGACAGAAAAACTGACTTCACATGATAACACAAATGAAAATGGGAACTTACTAACATACTATTACTATAAACTACTCAGTTTGCAGAGAGAAATAGCATGATCATAAAAAGCACACGTTATGAGCAGAGGGCAGTAAGAGTCGCTCGACTTTACTATGTGTTGACTGTTGGAGGCATTAGTGTACAGGAGATTAGTGAAGAATTTAACAATAAGGGTAAAAAGGCTTCTAGAGTTTCCTTTCAAACTTGGCACAGTCGTTTAGGGCACCTGAACGAGCAAAGTATGAAAAGAGTAGGTATCCTGCAAGAGATTAAGGAAACGGGGGGCTGGAAAATTGGGATGATTGCAGCACTTGCATCATTGGGAAGATGAAACGGCATGCCTTCCCCAAGGGTGATGGGAGGAAGGCTACCCAGCTGCTGCAAAGTGTGCACTCCGATGTTATGGGGCCCACTTCCCCCCTGAATCACTAGGGAGATGTAAGTTTGTTGTCACTTTTATTGATGAATATTCTAAGTTCATCACAGCAGTTCCTATCAAACACAAAGGTGATGTGATTCAAGAATTCATAAAGTACCAGGCAAGAGTGGAACTACAGAAGGGAATCCAGATTAAGGAATTCCAGAGTGACCAAGGCGGAGAGTACACAGGAGCATCACTTCAACAGTATCTATCCAGTCGGGGTATAGTTCACCGCAAGTCAGTCCCTAGGACACCCCAGCAGAATGGTTTGTCAGAACGATTTAATCAATCACTACAAAATATTGTCAGATGCATGCTTGTGGAATCTGGAGTACCGACTTCATTCTGGGGGGAGGCAATTGCAGCAGCTTGCTACATCATTAACAGATGCCCGTCATCTACATTGGAGTATAAGACTCCATTGGAAGTATGGGAAGGGCGAGGATTAATGAGGCAGGATTTCGATCACTTGCGCACCTTTGGATGTGAGGCATGGGCATGGACTGCAGAACCCCTAAGGGATGGAAAATTTGGCCCAAGAGCGAGAAAATGTGTCATGGTAGGTTATGAGGAAGGAGTTAAAGACTATCGTCTTCGGGACATGGAAAAACGGAAGGTAATCATAAGTAGGGATGTGAGATTCAGGGAGCACATATTTCCTTATAAGTCTACCGGTGAACACCAATCAACAAACCCAGCCGTTGAAGTTGACCTGCCATTCTACTGTGGAGCAGAAGAAGAAGACGATGACTTGGAGGAGCTCGAGGTGAGAGGTGGAGAGCCAGAGGTGGTGACACCCATCCAGGGACCAGGGGAGGTAATCATCGCATGTGAAAATGAGCCTGCCTATGAGGGAGGAGCGGAGGGTGGTCTACCACGTAGATCTCAGAGACAGAAGAATCCCAAGACCTGTCCCAGCTGCAACACTGCCTGCTGTAGAGGTCCAGACAGCAACATCCCGGAGGATGGCACTGAGTGGACCGGATGCTGAGAAGTGGAAGGCTGCGACGGAGGATGAGCTGGCAAACATGCAACGCCAGTGTACGTGGGAGGTAGTCAAACGCCCTACTGAGGCCAACGTCGTGGGGAGTAAGTGGGTATTAGCAATCAAAAGGAATCAGGTGGGTACCATTTTAAAAAATAAAGCAAGGTTAGAAGCACGAGGTTTTAGTCAAGTGTATGGGGTTGATTACATGGAGACATTTAATCCAGTAATCCATAAGAAATCATTATGCACACTACTTGCAGTGGCCGTGGAAAATGAATGGGAAATGGAACAATTAGATGTTGTCGGAGCCTATTTAAATAGTCCACTTGAAATGACAGTGTACATGGAACAAGCTCCCTGCACAAAGGTAATGGGTAAAGACCGTTCCAGATATGTTTACAAGTTACTTAAGAGTGTATATGGGATGAGGCAATCGGGGCGGAATTGGAACAACTACCTAAATGAGTGTCTAATTACCTTGGGTTTCAATCAGTGTGAAAGTGATCCTTGTGTGTTGTGGGAAGTGATATTATTTTGGGAGTATATGTGGATGACTTTTTAGTCATTGGTGAGGAAGAAAAGGTCATGAGCTTTAAGGTAAACTTGAAGAAATTTGTGGAGGTGAAGGACCTTGGTGAGCTATCAAATATGCTATCCTTACATTTCACCAGACCCAGTAATCGAGAACTAATTGTAAGTCAAGAACAATATGTGGAAACTACGCTCAATGAATTTGGCAATGATGAACATGGCAGTAAGTCATATACGGGGTATGTAATCATATTAGGTGGAGGACCTATTATATGGAGAACTAAGAAGCAAAGTTGTGTTGCTACATCCCCTACTCATTCTGAGTACTTGGCTATGTATGATTCTGTGACTGAACTTGTGTGGTTAAGAGAGTTTTTGCAGGAAATTGGACAGGGTAAATTTGTTGATGTGCCATGTGTTATCCAATCCGACAATCAAGGGGCTATGTGCATAGCATCTGGAAACCAAATCAAAGACAGAAGCAAACACATACGTGTAAAGTATCATTATATCAGGGAAATGGTGAACGCAGGGGAGGTTTCCTTCCAGTTTGTCAGCTCAAGTGAAAATGTAGCTGATATGTTAACGAAGCCACTATCAGGAATAAAGACAAGGGATTTTTGCAACATGTTAAACCTTAGGGAGTGCTAAGAGATTTATATTTCAAATTATTTTGTGTGCCAAGGATCCTTGTTGGTATGTTCTCTTTTGTTTCTTCTTTCAGGAGTCATAAAATGGCATGTTATGTGTACCGGGACCGGGTGTGTCCGAGAAGGATTGGTTTCGGGTTGTTTTGTGTTATGATACTGTGGAACTGGAAGGAGTCTGACCACATTATGAATGACTGTATATGTAATTGGTTGTTGGTGTGCATCTGAGTCATTTTTGTGAATCCCGAGGGGAGGTGTTAGGGTGTACGGTATTAACAGAAATGATTTTTTGTTTTGTATTATGTATAATGTGGTGGCGGCACTGGGCGGAGTTCGCAAGGCGTTGTGCTTTTGTTTTGTTTTAGAGTGTGTGCCCAGTGCATTCTGAACCTAGTTGAATAAAAAAGTTTTGACCAGCTAACAACGAATCACCCGAGGCACATAGGAAGCACCTAATGGAGCAATAAATCAGATCATTGCTCAAGGTGAGACATGCACCATCAGCCATTGATGTAAGATCCCATACGGGGCCAAATTGTGATAGTGATGTGTTAAAAAGCAACTATAAGAGAGAAATTAATTGCTGCTGCACTAAGGGAGCATACAATTAAGAGAAAAAAGTGGGATATGGCTAAAATGAAGGATAGAAATGTAGTGGATGACTATGCAGCGGAAATACAGAAAAAACGTTCTATGATGGAAACTGAGATGCCGAGAAGTGTTGGGGAAGAGTGGGCAATGATTGTAAGGGCACGAGAAACGTTTGGTGAAGGGAGAGAAACCAAGAATGGTTCGATGAAGAAAGCAGACAAGCATAGAGGAGAAAAACAGAGCTAGAGAGAAAATGATGCAGCGGGAAGCTCGAAGTAAATCTGAGAAGTACAAAGAACTAAGAAAGAAAGCACATAGAATACGTAAACAAAAGAAGAGAGCAATGCACACAGGGAAGATGCAGGAAATAGAAGGGTTGCACCAAAAAAGTGAAATAGGAACTTCTACCGAGCAGCAGCCAGAGTTGGAAAAGGGTTTCAACCACCAAGAGTGGAACGACACAAGGATAATCAGGGGGAGAATAATAGTGGAAGAGAGGCAGGCATTGGGCAGATGGGTGGAATATTTTAGGGGGATCCACAGAGCCAGGGGAAGGCCAAGGGCTCGTGGAGCAGCACGTTGGAGGCTGGGGAGGGAGGCAGGGGGGGGGCGGCACCATTGAAGAAATCAAATATTGAAGACAATAAGGAGCAACAATAGAGCTCCGGGTGAGGATGGCGTGATTACAGAATTGATGGCATTTCTACACCAATGGAAAACTGGAATAATATGTATGTCCAATTCACAGGCAGGGGGATAAATCAATAAGTGAAAATCATAGAGGTATCACATTCCTTTGCCTGGTGTATAAGATTTTATCTGGATTGAATAGTGAAGTAGTTAAACTATGTGCAGGGGAGATATACTTGGAAAATATCAACGCGGATGTTGGACTGGCAGGGACACTACTGATCAAATAGTTGTGCTGAGGTGGATAATGGAAAAGTTTCATGAATATGGCGTAGATCTACATTTTTTATTTGTTGACTTCAGACAGGCCTTAAACAGCATTAACCAGAATGAATTCTACCAAGCACAAGAAGAATATGGCATCCCATTGAAAAGCATAAGGCTAGTAAGAATGACCATGAAGGATACTAAGGCAAGAGTAACAGTAAATCAAGCCCTAAGAGAAGAATTTGAGTTTGATAGAGGGGTGAAACAGGGAAATCTGCCATTTTATTTGATCTAGCCTTACATAAGGCATTTAAGGTGATTGATCAGAAGGGAAAGATCTTGGGGGAAATCAAGTCAGGTCCTCGCATCTGCAGATGATGAGAAGAATCGTTACCACGTCAGCTCACGAACTGAAGCAAATGTCCACAGAAATGGAGAAAGAGGCAAAAAGTCATGGCAGGGCTGGTGGTAGATCAAAAAAGACAAAGAATATGACAATGTCCAACTTGGAGACCCAAAGAGCAGCTGAAGACAAATGGAGAGAAGTTTTTTGAAGGTGTGTCTCACTTTAGACGCCTAGGGGTAATGGTATCCAATGACAACACTATAAGCAAAAAAATAAAGGAAAAAATACAGACAATCGTGCTTATTACGCAAACAAACATTTGTTCAGAAACCAGCATATTACAAGAAGCACAAAGCTCAAAATATATAAGTCCCTCGTCCAACTAGTTGTGTCACATATGGCCCAGAGAGATGGACCGTGAAAGGGCTGGACGAAAGTGCCCTCAGAGTGTTTGAGAGACGGATACGAGTAAAAATATATGGACCTGTAAAAGAAAACAATAACAGGAGAGTAAGGTAAAATGCGGAGCTAGACTATTTCATTGAAGGCCAGGTCATAGCTATAGTTGTGAGAGCTCGATAGTGACTGGGACAGAGAATTGAAGAACAGATGTGCCTAGAAAAGGATGTTGAGGGAAAAATTACATAATTGGAGGAGAAGAGGAAGACCAAGGCTAAGATGGAGTGATGATGTCACAAGAGATAATGCACATCAAAGGATGGAGAAGAAGAATCCCAGGAAAAAGAAAGAATGGAAGGCATTGCGGAGGAGGCCAACAAAAGGGCTCTAGTGCCTCTCAGAGAGAAGTCATGGGTCCACCCATTGGTACTCATGAACAGACAACATATCCAAGTGTGTTGCACTGCAACTGCAGCCTCTGCTGAACTCCTGAGACTGAAAAATCTGCTTAGTGATCTGGGCGTGCAATTCACTGAACCCATAGTAATTTTTGAAGGCAATAACTCTTGTATTGACTGAATCAATAAACGGGAGCACGAGCGATTGAATCATGTTAATATAAAATAACATTTTCTCAGGGATGTATTTTTGAAGAAAATAATTTTAGTAAATTTATGTTCATCTACTGACCATAAGAGAGACATTATCACGAAAGGTTTGGTTGGGGACCAGTTCACAAAATTACGTGCTACCTACTTTGCATGTGCATAAACTATCTAAGGTAAACTGATCTAGCTTTTGGAAGGAGTGAAAATGTCAGTTGCTAATTTTTGTTTCAATATTATTTAAATCAATTTATTTCTTTAACTTTCACATTAACTTACTCAATGAAAGTCCAAAATACAATAGGATGTGTTTTGTTTAATTGATGTTTGTTCTGGGGAAACTATTATAATTGTTCATTGTAATTCCAATTTTTGTTTTCTTTTCAAAATTGTTATAACAGAGGTGGAATGTTGAGATATGCATTTTTAATAGTTCCTCTTATTGACATTGGTATGTATTGAATCCTTTGAATTGATGTTATCGATTATATCAAAAAGTCAATTTCAGCCGTTCCACAGATGTTTTTTTTATTTTAACTTCCATGCTCCTGAATACAGCTCATGTGGCCATTCTATATCGAGCTCGATAACAAATAACCGATACACAACACACACAGCCATGCTCTGGGCAGTGAAAACCCGACCCAAGCGGGACTCGCAACACCAGGAACGGTAGGGGCCAGCTTAACCCAGCCACCACCAAGGCCAGCATCACGTTTGGCAGTCATGTCCAAGAATAGATGTAGGCTGAAGTCAATGCCTTTTTTTCTTTAACTCTCCTCAGACAGAGGGTAACTCTGAAAATGTTTATTAACCAATAATAATAAACAGTATGGGTGGTGTAGAATTGATAAGCTATTAAGTGTGTTTAAAATATGCCTCATTTGTGTGTCGGAAAAACTGGGAATACCCTTTCGAAAAGACTGTTTAAATGCTCAACAGCAAGGGCCACCTGCTAAAAATTCGACAGTAGCTGTAGAATCCAACAGATTTTTAACAAAGGGACGTATGGCATTTAAGCACCACTGTACTGTGTGTGTTAAGCTCCTCATCACCCGCCTCATCACTCATCCATTTTCCCATATTGATGCCACAACACAGCAACTTGAGACAGAAACGGAACAGGAATGGTCAACAGAATGAACTTGGTCAATGACACTCCCTCCAAGTAGGTACTTCAATGCAATCTTCCCCAGGCTTTGCAGCCAACACGGATGCATTCATCTTCTCACCGTAAATGGCCCACGTGCATTTCTTTGGCAATATTTGGTGATGAAAAGTCAACGACCACCCTGAGAGGATGGTGAGTGGGTGGCCGCACACCGTGCAACAAAACATCTTGCAGAAATTCGCTTCCACGCTGCCTGCTAATCCTGACATTGATGAAGCCGGCACCAGCCACTTCAGTCTTCTCAATAAGGGAATCTGGGAGTACGTTCTCCATAACCTTGTTTGCCACATTCCTAGGAGGAATTTTAACGCCCTTTCCCAGTAGAGCCTGAAAAAGTTACGACATTTAGACCTTCATAAATTAAAAGTATCATCCTACGTAATGCTCGAAAGTTCTGTGAACAAACAAATTCCATGCCATGAAGCCAATGAAAAATTGATTCTATACACCTACAAGTTTATGACTAATTACTCTACATATTAACATGCAATGAACTGCAGTTTCATGAAACGCTCCACATGAGGGAAGGGCATCTTCCATTAAAAGTTAAGGGACTAGACCAGAGATTTATATTTAGATAGCTTCACGAGTATTTCGGCGACCCTAGAAGTGGCAACCATCTGTATTTGAGTATCGGGACGTGCAACCGTTGATCCACAAGTTCATCCATTCATTAATGCACGATAATCCAAATACCCCATTGGGAGGAGAGAATTTTGACCGAATGGTAACAGCTCAAATAGATGAAGGCTCTTTACAGCCTGGTATTATTTACTTTCCATGATTTCAAATATTTGAACTTTTGAATTATGACAATGCTTCGCGACGATAAGGTATTTAATAATTCATACGAAACGAACACTTACCTGAGAAATCAACATAGCTGAATTAAACTGGTAATCGCCAAACTTATCATTAGTAGACGGAAATACCATAACAGGCACATCGGTAACATCAGGAAACGCCGCTCTCATAGCATTTGAGAACACTTCAATAAGAATTTCTTGGATACTTGGCATGTTGTGTCCACCTTCATCGGGTTTCAGACAAGATGCAACCAATGGCCTTCGCTTACTTGCGAGAGACTCCTCGTTCTCGACAGCCTGCTTGTAATAGACAGAGGTTCTCACTCCTTAAAATTATTCAGTAAGTGAACAACATACGAAGGCGACAATAACGCAAAAGACTCAAACCCACCCTTTTCAAAATTTCTAATCTATATTTCAGCTTGGCATTCTTCAATTTTAAGGTCCTAATATGTTCCTCATCTGTTGCAGGTCTATTAGCTACTTTGTTTTTTAAATTCTCCACTTCAAGCATTATATTTTTAATTTCTAGTTCCTGTAACACCGAAATTTCAGGTGTGTAAAACTTAATTAAACAAGTACATATCAATGAAACTAAAATTCCACAAAATACTTACGGCAACGTCCGCTTTTTTTGCATACTCTTCTAGAATATCGGCCATTATATCTTCAAACCTATCATGCCATAAAAGAACACAAGAAATGACATATTGAAAGTACTTTGTTTCTTATCTATAACACAGAGTAGTTTATAGAAGCCTTATATTTATACATAGATATGTATCAAATAAGAACTCAAATAGAAGTAACTATTTTAAGAATTTCCAAGTGAGAAGCAGTGAAAACCATACGTACAAAACCAGAAACTATTTCTACTTGAATGGGCAATGTAGGTAATACAGCTGGGCAAAATTCTTTGTTTGTTAATGGATTAAAGTTAGATAACAAAATGATGAATGAAATAAGTGATATAATGTGAGTGAACGCAAAAAAGGTTCTGTGATTTTGTAAAGACAAACTACCCCCTCGATTGAAAGGACATCAGTGCAATTATATACTTTTATATTATACATTAACAAGAAGGGATGTGGCAAAGTGGGTTTACTTATGATAATAATGTGGTGCGTGATTACAGTAAACATGAAATGTATATCTTTTGTAAAAATTCTGTATTTGAAGGATTAGTTCTCAATGAACTGTAAATAAAGAAATACTACCACTACAAACCTTCAAACTGATTTAAGTTAGGGATGGGCGAAAATAATCATTCATCATAATCGATTATTTGCTTCCGATTTTTTAATCGATTATGAGTGGGCGATTTTATCGCAGAATCGATTATTCCGTACCGATTTTGACTGGAAAAAATCGGCGGGAGAACTTCGATTTGAAACTTGTTGCAAATCGTAATCCTCCCGGGTGCAAATACTCTATTAGAGTATTTGCACCCGGGAGGATTACGATTGAAATGCGGTTGATTCGATGAAGTGTATCATAAATAACATTACTGTCGATTAATAGCATTAATTGTTGCTTAGTTTGTGTAATAATTAATATTTAATATGCATTGTTTTCGCATCAATATTATGTAGACGAAAACGCTCAGCTATTGGCTCCTCAATATGTGACGTCATTTCGTACTATCTCATCAGCTCGGGACTCAGTTACGGTGAATTGTGGTGGTGGATCTGATCGGAGTAAAGGAAAATACGTTTAAGTGCATATCATGGAATCAGGTTTCGTGAAGGCTTCTTCAAATAATCTCCCGACGGTGGATGCTTTAATGATTGGCCATTTCCTTAGTGGCCATGCCGATTATGTTGGACCAGAGCAACGAGGAGTGAAACTAGCACGGTGAGTTGCCATAGACATTTATTTTTCTCTTTTATACATGCCATGGTTAATTTTTAATGTTGCACTGGCGCTTTTCCGTTGTGTGGTCTTATTCATAATCAAGAATAATCGACGGGAAACCTTATCAGAAGTTAAGTCAAAGAGAATGGATGAAAAGTGTTTGTAACAGTAGTTGTGCAAAAGTGTGTAAGCACGATTCGAAGATTTACCCAAGTAAAAGTGCTGGTGTGTAGGTAACTATTGATATTTGTTTCATTAATTCAAATATCGAACTTAAGTTAAATGAAGAATTATTTTCTCTACTATTATTATTTGCCCTACTTACCCCCGAGAAAATAATTCTTCATATTGATATTTGGCCCATAGGGACTGAATGAATATCCATGATTCATTATTTAAATTTTGGAGCTTCTGGGCTACATAAGGTTTGAAAAGTAAGCATAATTAACTGGAGTTAAATGTAGGTCCAGTCCAAGCAGTAATGTGACCTCCATTTCTTTGACAAAACGCACTTGTTATCGATGTATTCGTTCTACCGTTGAATTAATGTATTCAAAAGTAGAGTTCTAATTATCTCAAAGTTGAACAGATTAATTACACTTCGCCAATATAGATATGTCAGTCAGCTATACATGTGCTCGTGTGAGGTTTATGAATAACTTTTTGAGGTAGTATATCTTAAAATAAAGTTATTGAAAATTCTGGCTGGGTATTAATACTTTTGATGGAAATAAATTCTCGGGCTGGAAATCTAATGTTTTATTGTATGACCAGACGATTACTTTTCATTCATTCGGTATTAATATGCTTCTCTTAGTATTTGTTATCACAGTTTTTAAGTTGGTTCGTCACTTTTGCATTTCTTCGCAGTATAAGCTTATAGGTTTTCAAGATACAAGTTTTTACTGTTTTTTGTTACAACTATCCACCAACTGTACTTCTACTTAGTGACTTATTTTCACGAATTAAGTTTTAATATTACAAGGATCTGTACTGTAAAAGTGTCTCTATTAATGTTTTTAGTCTTAAACTGTTTTATTTATAAAATTTTATGTATATTTTAGATCAGCCAGGGAGAGCTATGGCGATTCAGCCATTGGCTATGTTCAAGTGAAGCGGGATGGTGGAAAATGCAGTGTTATGGCCAAAGTCACTCCAGAGCACAAACTAAAAGTGAAGCCTTACACTGTTATTGTTACAGTAGATGAGGATGGGGAGATGGTTGAAAGTGCCAACTGCTATGGTTGTGCAGCAGCTATTGGTAAGTAAGGAGACACATTAAGGGCCGGTTTTCCTATGTCTGGTTAACGCTAACCATAAGATGATGCAGCCTTTACCTTTACCAAGAGGTGGCTGTTAGTTCTGGTTAGCCTGGACCAGAATTTAAGCTAACCAGAACTTACATCCAACTCTAGATGAAAGTTTAGGCTTTATCATCTTATGGTTAGCGTTAACCAGACATTGGAAAACCAGCCCTAAGTGTGTGCTGCTTGTGCTATTTTTTTAATTATTTGGATTCTTGCACTAAAAATATGTGGTTAAGTTAGGATGAGAGCGCTGAAGGTTCTGAGGAATTACTGAAAGAGTAGCTATATTATAGTGTCCACATTATACTAGCTGAAAAACCTGTTGATTTTCAATAGGAGGGGAAAGAGTAAAAAATGGCATGGTACTTCTTTCTCTACAGTATATATCCGGCTTTGTTAAATTATTATCCTACATCAAAATGTTGCAAAATAAATGATGCATGAATGTTTGATGTGGTCCATAGTGCATTGCTATTAAGACCTTCAATGACAATGAATTTCTTTATTATTACTTATTAAAATTGGCTTTAGTCCTCATTCATAAATCCAATGCCTTTGTGACCAAGGAAATATAGTGTGAGAATTTCATACAGATAAGGGACTGCATCAGCATTGTAAGCCCTCTAACTACATTTATGGAAAAGAATTGAAATTAGGTGCTGGAACAGACATTCGTTTATTTAGATCTAACAACATGCTTTTTCATATTCTTTTCAGGAGGTTGTAAGCATTCAGTCGCTTTTCTGATGTGGCTGCATAGGCGGAGTGAGGAGCCATCTACAACAGAAGTAGAGAATTACTGGAAAAGATCAAGACTTTCAGCTTTGGGCACTACCGGAGTAATGAAAGTCAAAGATATGACTGGGGCAGCTCCAATTGCCATTGTGGAAGAAGGGAGTTTTAGAAGGCAAGTTGTTGCTGCATTAGAAGAGGAGGGAGAATTTGAAAGTGGGCTCATGTCACTGAGTTTTTGCCTGAATGCCCATCAATTTTCAATTCCCCAATTAATTAATTCATTCCGGGAAAGGATTGATGATGACACGTCGGCCTTAGGTTTCTTGAGGTATGCAGAGCTGTTCATGAGGGAGCAAGAGTTGTGTGACACAGTTTTCCAGAGCACATTGGCTCAATACGAGTCACCTCTCTGGCACCACCTACGGCTGGGCAGGATATCTGCTTCAAGGGCATACGAGGCTATGCATTGCAAGAAGAAGGATGGGGTGCTGGTGGACATGATCCTTGGTGCCCGAAGGTTGGGAGACACTACTGCAATGAAGCGAGGGAGGGAGTTGGAGGGCAAGGTTCTGGAGGAACTCCAGAAACAACTGGGGTGCAAAATTACCAAGTGCGGACTTGCATTGGATCCGAAGTTTCCATACCTGGCAGCTTCTCCCGATGGAGTTTTTGGGGAAACTTTAGTGGAAGTAAAGTGCCCCCAGAAAGCCAGTAGGCTACGTCACTACATAGTACATGGCTCACCGACAGCGAAATATGCGACACAGATGATGGTGCAGATGTTGCTAACAGGGAAGAAAGAGTGCCTCTACACAGTGGCTGACCCTCATTTTGAGGAAAATAAGAGCTTTATTACCTGTATCATCAAGTTTGATGTTCATTTTTGCCAGAAAATTGTGAATGAAACAAAGGAATTTTGGTGTGACACTATTTTTCCAATGGTAAATAAATAATTACCTCCTTTAATTAACCCTCCAAGATTATTGCTCATATTTAGGGTGCATGCAAAGACTTTTAACCTTTTCCTTGGCTACCTCCTGCAAAAGTAACCGGAACCAAATATGACAGTCCTTGTTTATCTAGTATTTCCTTGAATTAATGCTTCCTCTCATGGAAAGATTACTTTGTACAGTACAGCGACAATTTGCTCGATAGCTGTTTGCTGGATCTGCCAGTCCCCCTAATCCCTCCCCTTTCTCCTTTCCTTCCCTCTAAAAAAAGTTCAAAGCCACTGGTTAAATGATCATGAATGGATTACGTCTTCTTCCATTATTCGTTTAAGGTTACTGCTGCAGCTTCAGATGCTACCACATGTAGACATACCTAAAGATAGAAAGCTGGGCAAAGCACAAGGTAACACTAATGGTATTAAGAAAGGCACAACGCTAGACAAATTAAAGTAAAATGTAATAATTTATTGCTATTGAAATATAAGAGTAATGAATCACTTTAAATTACAATTTTTCATGGGATCAGAAAAATAATAAAAAAATTACCCAGAAAGCATAGCAGAATAATATAAATAAATGTACCATTATAAAACAGGTTTGTAATATTAGCGTATTTAGTTACACATATGCAATAGCAGAGACATACCTAAAGATAGAAAGCTGGGCAAAGCACAAGGTAACACTAATGGTATTAAGAAAGGCACAACGCTAGACAAATTAAAGTAAAATGTAATAATTTATTGCTATTGAAATATAAGAGTAATGAATCACTTTAAATTACAATTTTTCATGGGATCAGAAAAATAATAAAAAAATTACCCAGAAAGCATAGCAGAATAATATAAATAAATGTACCATTATAAAACAGGTTTGTAATATTAGCGTATTTAGTTACACATATGCAATAGCAGAGACATACCTAAAGATAGAAAGCTGGGCAAAGCACAAGGTAACACTAATGGTATTAAGAAAGGCACAACGCTAGACAAATTAAAGTAAAATGTAATAATTTATTGCTATTGAAATATAAGAGTAATGAATCACTTTAAATTACAATTTTTCATGGGATCAGAAAAATAATAAAAAACATTACCCAGAAAGCATAGTAGAATAATATAAATAAATGTACCATTGTAAAACAGGTTTGTAATATTAGCGTAGTTAGTTACACATATGCAATAGCAATATTTCATGGCTCAATCTAAATAGTAGGCTATTTACAAAAGCATTTTTCAGGAATTAAATCAAGTGCGAACAATTTGCCTCTCTAAATTTACTAGAGCGCATGCAATGATGATCATATAATCAGCCATCTTAACCAGATTATGATCCATGACTGTTGAGGGTTTCAACATCGCGAAGTCCCTAATGCGCCCAATCACTCGCTCAACATGTATCCTTAGGCTTGCAACCTGTTTCGTAAGGCGAGCATTGCCTTGGCTCATCACCTCACCTGCTGAAACCGATGGAGGTCTCACCAGCTTGCAAGACCTCGTGGCAAGAGCACCCTCTAGATGTTTGAACCCCCTGTCTGCCATGACTGTGCTCCCAGGAGGTATTTTCTCTAGGAAGCCACAGTCAGAGGTTATAGCTTCATCAGAGGCCCTTCCCAGGTATCCCTCGGAGATAAAAGTAATGAAGCCATTTGGCAAACAAGAAATTAAATATTTAATAGTATTAGCCTTCTTGTATTGTGACCAGGACAGGGCCTGATGCAGAGGGTTGTTAGGCTTCTCTATTGCAATTTCCAGGCAGTCTACAATACATGTGACATGGGAGAAATTGGCGATAAAAGCAGTTGGCAGGGTCCTCCGTCTGCTCTCCTCACTCGGCCAATATACTAAGTCCTGCATATAGCTGGCTATTAATGGCATGTTATCCCTTAGTACACGACTTACAGTCGAGTAATGCATGCCAAACTCATTGCCCAACACTTTCACCTGGTCATTCAATTTGATCTTCTTCAGGCAAAGCATGACCGTACGTTGACTTGCAGGTATATTTTCACATAAAAGTGAAATAATTATGTAGCTCCTTGGACACACCCCAAGGTAGAGCTTAGGATCCTTCTCCATAAAGAAGCATAAAGTACGGAAGCTCTCCTCCCTGTACTTTGCTGCTTCTTCCCCCTCAAAACTCTCATCAGAAGAGTGGCCACTAAAGGAATAATCGGAAGAAAGTCTGTCCTCTTCTGAGGAGCAGGTACTTCCTGCTACTGCCAGCACATTCTTCATGGGGGAAGTGTGGGTGCTCCTTGTGGCTTGCTTAACAGGGGAGGTAGCCACAGTGATTCTATCAATTTCCCCAGTCTGGGTTGGCCTACTTCGGTATGGTGACCGTACCTGAATGCCCCGGTCAACTTTAAGTACAGCCGTGGGCGGGTGGCAAGGAGGCTCTTCCCTTTCTTCCCACTGATCTGAAGGATCAACAGGAGGGAAATCCGGTAGAGCCTCAAATTCCTGGGTGTCATCCATTTCCTCCATAGCTGCCACTATTTCCTTCCGCCTCCGCTTTTGCACAGCAGCTCTCTCGCTTACGGGCTGGATAGAAGGCCTATCTTGACAGGTGAAAATGTGAGGCAGAACACCTTTCCTCATGCGGAGGTTGCAACCCATCAACTTCCACCGCATAAAATTTTCAGTATCATCTTCCAACTGCAAAGTAAAAGATAAGTTGTAAGGAAACAATACACATTTTAACTCTCATGATATTTCGGTCTCTACAACATGTACATTACTACTGATTATTCCCCACTGATATTTAAAAATAAGGCTTTCACAAACATGTGGCTCAGTTAGCGGTGGTAACATCTCATCGTAACCACGAAATTATGCTCTTATTTATTGTATATCATAAACCACGACCACCATTTTTATAATAACTTCAACTGCAGATAACAAACAATAGCTAGAGCAAGGAGAAATCCGGTATATTAATAATAAAAAGTAAATATATTTAAAAGTAACCAAGAGGATGTGGGACCAGGATTGGCTCATTAAAATAAAAATGTCAGTGAAATGAAAGGTAAGATTGCATCAGTGGGCAGTGAAATATGTTTATTTTCAAAAACCTAAGTACTCCCGTAAGAACATTTCCTATGTGGAGTAGTGAAATAAAAATTTGTACTACTGATAGAGGTTAGATAACGAAGCTGATAAATAGGACTTGCAATTAGTAGTCATCAAGAAGGAAAAAAATGAAATACAGACTGTAGAAAATATAGCTGAGCATAGAATTTTTAGAATATTAATCAGAAGTCCACATTACATAACACTGCTAATGGCATGCATGACAAATTTAAGAATTCACTATAAAGAAGGTCAGCAAAAAAAATTTTTAAAGCACTCATTCACTCAGTACTTCAACCTGAAGGGTGGTTGTGATAGGTGAAGGTAGAGCTCACCCTAAACTTAGCCATAGGCATGTGACTTTCACACATTCAGGGTAGGGGGGGCCACTTCCTTTCCTTTGGAGTCATTCCATCCTGTACCCTCCGACCCTCTACCCTTTGCTGGGAATGCCTTCGCTTATCTGCCTACCCTCATCCTACACTCTGTGGAGGGTAAGGGAAGGAGAGTGCAACCCTTCCACTAGTCTTTCCCTAGGTCGGCAGAGAGAAAGACTAGCCCTCGCTAGTCTTTCTCTCTGCCGACCATTTCTGTTCAGTCCATGGATTTAAGAGCGAGGGTCAAATTTTGATGCAATTATTTTGTCCAAAACTTGTATTCAAAGTGTTTTTCTGAAAAAAGACTTTGAACAAAACCTGAAAACCCACCCAATGATTTACTACAATGCTCAGTGACAAACAGCCCATTTCCTGACATTGATGTTTTCAGGCCTAATTCTGTAGAAGGATAACACGATGAACTTTCTACAAATAAACTTTGGGGCTTCCACAAACTATTTCATCATTTACTTTGAAAACTAGTACCAGATGATACATTGCAGACAAAAGCAAGATGAAAGCTATATCCCTCTCATTCCAACAAACTATCATATCTAATACTTAGAGAGTGCAACCAATAGCATAAGGATCGTTAACATAGTACCATGAACGGTTAACTAGGCATTATTCGATTCATTGTGTCTCGCACTACAACCCCTAAAATGAAATGTATACTCTGGACATTAGTTGAAGCGTGAAACCGACCCTAATGACGACTAAAGATTGTGATAACCCCATAGTACTCCAGGCGATAACAACACAAATGAAATCTCAGTGCATAAATACAACCAAGACAATGATTCATGAGTTTTACATAATTTAGGAAAACATGTCAATACCCTATATCCAGATTGAGACTCACGTTGAAATGATCCTCACAGCATCGCAAATGGGAGGATAAGGATAATGGCATCTTCATCAGGTCTCGCCTTGCTGCAAGTAGCCATTTCCTCCTCAATACTGGGTCGTTTGGCACGCTCACGAACGTCTTCTCTGGCGTTGATATGCTGGTATTCGTGCATTTTGGAACGAAACAGTATTTATAAGGCCTCTTGGTAGGTATTCCCTCATCCCGCGTTTGATTTTCCATACCGAAGAGGTTAACCCCGTGACTATACTGAAACACGGAGAGAAAACAGGCAGCTATTATAAATGGACAACCTATGAAAGTATGACCACGTTATAATCAAAGTAGAATGAAACGTAAGGTAGTAGACAAAGAGCAAAGATAACTTTCTCCACAATATTGTATCCTAAAACGATAATTAAGAACAAATTTCAGTCAAGTTACTTGGAATTAAGGAGAGAAAAATTTCACGCAACGTGCAACTATTTCATGAAGCATGGTCCAAGAGGTTGGAAACGTCAATCAACTTTACTACGACACTGTGTGACTTCATACTACACATATATAAATCATTACCGTACACATTTAACTAATGGAAAACAATTTAACACAATACTTACCTCCTTCGACCCTCGCAATGCAGCGGATGGAGACTGCAACCGGAGACAGGTCCGTCAGATAATAATCTTGCTGTTGACTTCCTCTTCTTAAAAGAAACACCCGAATAATAAATCGGCAAACGAACGAAAACCGAAGCAACCGAAGAGCGAGGATAGTAGGAAGTTCGAGGTAGATAGTTTCCAAACTCAGTATACGCTGTAGAGGGGCTCACTCCAATGCACAAGCTATGCCTGAAAACACATAGTGCGAAATGACGTCACAGCTCTGAGAATATGGCTGCCTGGTGTTTCAGCGCAACATTAATTTTGCAAATTTTAATAATAAATATCTCACTTAAAAAGTACCTCACTGTTCTCAGACTCGGGATTTAGCCTAAGTGAGGTTTAAATTTTTTTTAAAGATCGCTTCCCAAAAACGTGCAAATACTCTAATAGAGTTGAATCGCATAGGAAAAAGTATCGCAGGGAGGATTTATGTAACAATTGTTCCGTAAGAAGTCTAATACAGTATTTCTGTTCTGTTTGAGACAGTGGTGTTTTGAAATGGCCCCTGTAAAAAGCCATTTGTGGAAATTTTTCCAAAAGAACGACAAGAGCCATGGCCTCCTTTAATACAGGCCGGAACATGCAATTTGGCAACATCGCTTTACGTCACGTCAGGAGTCCGCCTGGGGTCCGGTGGATTCGTCTCCCAGCTGTTATCGTTGCGAGAGAATGTGACGGATAGACAGTTCGCCTTACGTACGCTTACATAGGGTTGCGTTATCCGAGTAGTTATATTTCGTATTATAATACCATTTGTTAAAGATAAATATGAGAATTGTTATTGGCAAGGGATACGAGAGATTACGCACGGCGATTTGATTTCTGATTACTTTCGATTAACGACCCAATGTGCAGACCAAGAAGGAAATTTAGTTTGGTTAATTAATTAATTATGACATTGTTTGTCTATCTAGTAGTTAACTCTATTACATTTATCAACTTATAAATATAGACCGGATATGAAATAAACAACACCGTTTCACCTCCCTGGATTATATCCTATCCCATATAGTGAAAAATCTAACAATATAACCTAGTACTAGGCAGCAAAAACAACTTAAGGCAAGCTTGCCTCAAGCTTTCCATCACAGACTTGAACACTTGCTACAAGCTTGTCCTGGCAAGCAACCAAACTTGAGGCAAGCTGTCTAGTTCCCTTCTTCAAAACTTAAGTTTCAGTTTAAGCTAATTAGCACAAGCTTTCCATGCCAAGCTTGTAGAAAACTTGCATACACACAATTTGCACAAACTTGCCGGGTGAGCTGGTGGACCGCTTGCTACAAGCTTGTCCTGGCAAGCAACCAAACTTGAGGCAAGCTTGCTTCAAGCTGTCTAGTTCCATTCTTCAAAAGTTAGCACAAGCTTTCCATGCCAAGCTTGTAGAAAACTTGCATACACACACTTTGCACAAACTTGCCGGGTAAGCTGGTGGACCGCTTATATACACAAACTAGCCTAGTAAGTTCATGGAAAACTTAAAAAAAAAGCTGAATACCAGGAAAAAATTATTTCATGCAACTAATGCAAGAGGCTGACTTTGCTAAATGTAGAGGCTAATGCTAGTTGAAGGAAGTGAATGAGCTGCCAGGACATTAATTAAAATTGTCCTATTAAAAAAAACAGTTTTTAACTTTCATTTTCTATGAATAAACCTGTTGAATCACTCTCAAAGTCACCACCACAGACACATCATATGCAACAATGATTAGCTCTGGACCTCTGCACATAAATTGTTACTAGTTTGAAAAAATACTTAAGGCTAAACTTCTTTCAGTAATTAACAGTTACAAAAACTGTGTCAAAACGAGGTTTCGTTATGTCACTATCAACTGTAATTGATTCCTATTATTCACAAACTTCCTGAATCAAACAGTTTGATAAAGTTCATTCTTCTTAAGATTCATACAAGTCATATGAAACACATTGGAGACAGTGTCTGAGTTCCGGTGCGGCGATAACGGCTGACTCAATCAAGACGAAACTGCCCAAGCAGAGCCAAAGTGCTTTATATTTGCTTTTAATGTGCATTCATTTCTGGATTAAATGCGCAATGAAAGCACATTTTTGTCCACACCTTAAAGGTACATTAAATGTACACTGTGAATGTATATTTTTGTCTGCGCATTTTAGATACATTGAATGTGCATTACGTATGTACTCATTTCACTACATTGGGATAGGTGTAATGGATGAGAAAGAGTGAGGCATGCTAACAAAATTATAATAAATATAACAAAAATATAATAATAAATACCTTTATTTACCCAGAAGTCCAGTGCAAATGAATTATACAAAATTTTCACAACAGCACCTCATAACACAATCAATGGCACTTCCTTAGCGTTTTCGAAGACTGTCTATGCATTACCAAAAATTTAAACGAAAAGAAAGAGTTCACTGATATCACATTATATTATTACCAAACACGGTTATTCACTCGGCAATATAATCCAAACAAAATTCGGAACCTCACTTGGCATAAATTACACGAAAAAGGTCCAAATACCCCACTACAGTACCATATCTACTAGCAGTAAAGTAACACACGTTGAAACTTCAAGGATCCTTCGTTCAACGACGTATTTTTTAACAACTTCGTAACGTTACTGGTAACTTCGGAGAACAAGTATTCTACGTTTGAGAAAATCTGTAAACACAATAAAACGCAGATGCTACAAAAAGAGAAATGGATTTCTAAGCAGACATTATTCCATTGCCTTGAATTTCAAAGTACACTTGCCACTACGATACAGCCTCAGTACACAAGTACCTAGTGGATGAACCTGAACCAAATTATTCTTCAGAATACAAGAATGCATGAGACAACTGTATATTATGTAACTAGAGTGTGTAAAAAAACACAGATGATAAAATTCAACTACACTCCAATAGGATTCGACACATGTTTACGTGTGTTTCTCGCGTTTCCATGCGCGGGCAAGATTTAACAAAAGAAAACTGCGAAACTGCCGAAGCAAGCGCAGCCAACTTGGCCATATAAGCGGAATTTCTACCGGATGATATTGTTTAAGCGCAGTAATGGACTGATAATGACGAAATAATGCTTGCCGATGGATCAGTAATTCCGTTTTTTATAAATATTTAAACGGGTCTCATGGTGATCTATTGAAAACACATTATGTTTTATTTATTTTGATTGGTAATCCTGACCTGCATATGCGACCTGCATAGAAAGTGCATTGCAAATGCGCATTAATAATGCGGTATTTCTGCGGATTAGCGACCAATGCGGTCATACGCGCACTCAATGCAAGCTTTCTAGGGAAAACATGCCTCAAGCGTTTTACAAGCTTAATCCGGAAGGCTTTTCCTGGCAAGCCCAGGGCAAGGCTTGCCGTAAGCTTACGTGTTACCTGGGGTAAGTCTTCCGTTATCTTCTTGTAACTGTCGCTAGAGTTATTTCGGGAAAGAAACATATCAATCTTACGAAGCTGAACAACATTTATTTCACAGAAAAATGGGATATAACATTGTCAGGTAAAATTTCCATCTTGAGGAAGTAAAGATCCAAAACCACTTGTGAAACAAAGTCGCCATACAATGTTAAAAGACAAATAGCTATCAAATGCATAAATTATGCTCCCGAAAATTGAATAAATAAAAGCTGCTGTAAGTTCTTCATTTGAATTCCAGCCGGAAACAGCCACCCTAGGTCTTGAAAATTGAAGTTCTCTAATGAAACATTTCCAGCAACAGCTTCCAAAGAGTTTTACAGACATCATTTTACCTGTAGAAAAAAAATTTAATTAATAAAAATGGAAATGGTACAATTCTAAGTGTAATATATATGTCCAAGTATAATGGGGGCGTTTACTCGGAACCGAAATCGCAATTTTGTACACGAAATCGTTAGATGGAAACGAAAAACGAATTTTAGTGAAAAAATTAATCATCTAACCACAACCATTCACTCATAAATCAAAAATTAAAACAAGCAAAAGGTGACGCCCATCGAAAATGCTGCTGTGATAACATTGACGTCATTTTCCTCCCGTCCTTGACTGCTTTCAGGGGAGGGGAAATGGAGTGGAGGGGGGTTCTCGGAAGGTCTGCTCGCACCGATGCTGTCGAAATCGCTCCCATTGGCCGAGACAGCTGTGCCCCCCCATTGCGATAAGGCGAAGTAGGTTCGCGGGCTCAGTTGTGATTGGACGAAGTCGATATACGTCAGAGGTTGCACCACACCCACTATTCCGAAAGGGTGAAAACATCAATTTTTCGCCGCTTATAACTCGGGAAATAATTGTCGGTTCAGAAAACGGAAAAATACGGGTCATTTTATTTTACAAACTCTATCAGATTCGGCAATAAAAAAATATGGTAAACGACCCCATTATTAATTAGTCAGAGGACAGGCTTAAGGTTTTGCTTACAATTAGACTTTATTTGCACTGTTTTCTCTGTTGTCATTGTCTTGGTAACCTCCAGACAATAGTTCCATATACTGTAATATATGTTACATCTCCCTCTTTATATTTTAAGCCATCTAACAACCATTAATATTAATACCATGTAGCATTTGAACAATAACATAATTGAATTATATTGAACAATAGCAAACAATAATCAGTTAATAATCAATTACAACCTTAACTTAACCCATAAATTCATGTCAAATAATCTTTTATATATACTGGCTTATTCACTATTCTCCCTAGGCTGGTAGTGATTGTTTTATTATTATTATTGCTATTAGCAGCTGCTCCTGAGGGCGCTTCCTGTACACTGTCATTATGGTCAGCATGAATATCTGTAAGGGGCTCTTGTACACTATTACTACCTTCATCTTCACTTCCCGTTTTAAATATAACTGGGTTATTACATTTTCTTAACATTACTTTATTTTGCCGGAGTGTGTTGACATCTTTGTCACGTACAACATAACTTCTGGGAGCACTGTAATGTCTATTAATTACTTCACCAGATATCCATTTATTATTCTTCCTAATTAATACGTTATCACCCCTTTTAAACTCTGGGAGATCTTGTGCTGTACGATCATAATAAAGTTTAGGTACCTAATACGTACAATTACGTAATAGGGATTCATTTCTTTCCCAAACTATAGTAGGTTTTAACAGAGTTCGGTTCACTGGTAACTTACTTTCCAACATTGTTTAAAAACAACTGTGCAGGACTATAGTCTTGAGTAGGCTATGGAGTATTTCTTGTAATCTAGCAACATATTAAAGCTAAATATTTGTTGGTAGCATGTGCCCTTCTTAATAATTGTTTGCAAACTGAAACAGCTTTTTCAGCTCTACCATTACTTTTAGGATTGTGTGGACTGCTAGTGATGCATTCAAAATTCCATTCTATTGCAAACACTTTAAATTGTATGCTGTTAAATGGAACATTATCCGACATGAAAGAATCTAGTACAACGTTACGAGCGAAAATATATATTTCAGTTTAGTAATAACCTCGTTGGCAGTTTTGTTTCTAAGCTTCTCTAAGCCAACTAGAGTAGGCATCAACTACTGTTAAATAATCTTCTCCGAAGGAAAACAAGAACTAACCCTAGTAGCACAAAAGATGCTGAGCACATCCTCACGGCATGTCCATTATGCTCAAGGAAATATTTTCAAATCATATTGTGAGCATATGCTGAAAATGTTTTCATGTCATTTTAGGAGCCACTCATTTTATAGCATGCAGTCCGCATATTTCTAGCATGTGTTAGAAAAACATGCTTAAAATATTTTGATGCTATAGCATATAACATATATGTGCTCAACATATTTCTAGCATATGTTCAAAGAATATATCTCAAATATTTTGATGGAAATAGCTCATTGTTTATTGATAGACATGTTTATTTATACGTTTCCATAGCTCTAAGTCTACAATTTTGCAGTTTTGAGTTGAATTTACCAGTCCACGATCGTGTTCAGTCATGTTACGATAACTGCAGTTGGTATGATCATGATCATACCAATATTGCCATCATCGTCACGCTTAATTTCGTCTGTATGTCCATGGTTTTGTAATAGTTTTCTATTATTTGACCTATATTAATGTTTTGATAGTAAATAACTATGTTGTATGTTCATAATAGGGTAGTTTCCTATTATTTTTTTATTGTCTCGATCGAAAGTTTATAACCTCTGGAGTACGTGTTTTAAGCCGTTCGATTTTTAAATGACGTAAAGTATTTTTCCTCATTAATTAAAAAGTGAAAAAAATCAATGGCGCGAAAACGCGACGGCAAACTATTGCATGCCGGTTAATCCTAGGTGTGACGTCAAACTATTTCCTCTACCTGCCACCAGGTGGTGCTGCGGACGCTTCCAAATTAGAGGCCCTCTATTAGAGGCCCTCTGTTAATACAGGGCCTCTATTCCAAATAGACGCCGCACTCCGTTAAAGCTTATGAACAAGTATTGGAGGCATATTTATTCCTTTAATTAATTATAATGAACTTTTATTTATTTATTTAACATTACTTATACAGTTGATTCATTTAAAATCAGTTAGTAATCCTTTCACAAGCATATCATGTAGTTCGCCTATCGCCGCACGACCTTCACGCCATGCTTCGTCGTAGCAGAAGACACAGCGAGCAGGACGTCCTTGAGCCTATAAAATGACTAATAATACCATGTTTAACTGAGAATTCTTTTCCAACATTGATAGTTTGAGGGGCCCTGAAATACAACGGCAAGTTCAGGAGACGAATTTTCCTATGCTTCGCAACGTAAACTACCTACCTGTTACGTCAGCATGAAGGCAGCGCACCCCGCCATTTCAGAGCACTTTCAAATGGCCTTAAAATTAACATTTAATTCTCTAGTAAACTGGGATTTCTCAATACAAACTTTTTGCGTAAATTAAATACATTTATGGCAGGGCACAAATCGCAATTAATGAAGTCTGTTTTCTTTGATGAAGGAAACTACCCTATTGTGCCGATGGTGTCCATTTAGCTCAACGTTCATCTCATATTTCGCGGCGTTTGGAGAGGGTATACCAAAAGGTGGTATCGGTGCTATCACCAACATCGCAGAACGGCGGCGAATTACGTTGAGAAATGAATATGGGAGTTAGCCAGAGTAAGCTCCTCGCTAACTTGCATTTTAAACTGTTGGTGTTCACGGCAGCTTAATTTGATAATGGGATGATCATCCTATCATCGATGATCATGTTCGAGCATTCGCAGGCAATTCAGGTACGGCGAGTAAATTTAAGTAATTTAAAATAGATTTTGTTGAAGAAAAGTCATCAATTTGTCATAGTTTTTAATAACGCTCCCAATGGTTTTCATTGGATTCCTACCACGAGTAGTAACAACAATTCTTTTTCTTCTTTCAGATATGTTATTTTACCGTGCTCAGTATTTTGGAATGAGCCTAATGAGGTTTGAGATCATATTTCAACTATAGTTCATATATGAACGTGAAAACGTTGGAATTGTTGATTAATCTTATAGGGCTATTCTGTAACAGATTACGTCGGCGCTATTATGACGTAGGGCGTTATTTTGGAGAGATTGGCGCAACATAACGCTTTCCTGATTCTGTAGGCTAAATAGCGGCCCATGGGGGGTCGCTATATAGCACCAAAAATAACGCCAGCTTATGGCTCGCGTTATCTCAGATAGAGACCCCTTCAATGACTTAACTAAACTTGGAAGCCATGCTGTAGTTTATTTTACTGTAGCCATGAACCTAAAAATATTGTATTCGTGTTCATATTTGATTCCTAAACCTCCGAAAGGACGTTAATTTGGTTAAACGTATCTTATTCGATGTTTACCTGGTATCCAAAGAAATTTTCATGAGGTATCTAAGCGATTTCATACACTCGCATATGCGAACATATGTGAACTAACTTTATTTCACCCTACAAAACATAAAACGATAGCTAAGCCGTAAATGCGGCAATCATGAACATCTATAAATACATATATGAGATGAGCTGATTTCTAATATAGGTTATAACCTTTTACATTGTGACATATATTCGGATGGAATGCACAAAAAATTAAATTTTGTAATTATATCTACTCCATATGTTAAACGAATCAATATTATTTTTTGCATAATTAGCTGGTGCGAAATGTAAAACAGGAAAATATAAAATAGGCTATTAAATGACATGGTGACAATCAAACTTATAAAGATATAACGTTATAAGCTGTGCAGCTGACAATCATTTCGTGCTGTTTAGCTCTATAAAGGGGCTATTTCTCATAGGAGATATTTTGGCTGCTTGCTGTACAGCAACGTTGCAGCTGCTATCCTTTAAGTCAGAGGAGGTACCTTTTTAAATCCCTTCTCTACATCCTGTCATTCTAGGTTTTCATATAATGTGTCACATAGTATCATGAAAATATTAACGGAATTTAACACGTATTTCAATCATCGGTTCAGGAAAAAAATATTCCCCGTTCAATGAGTAATTAATAACGTTTCAATGGGCTACTTCACATTATTTTAGCGTCGTAAACAACTTAACTTTGCATGATGAAGGGTTTCAATGTATTTATCATCAGAAAAATTTGTCAAACTATCAAAATGAATATAAAAGACCATCCAAAAGTTAAAATTGAGCACATCAACACCGCTAACTCACGATTGAACAACATTAACATCAATCCGAATTCTGTCGTCCGCTGAACAAAAACGTCGTCAAAATTTGCTTCACGATATTCAACTGTTTCTACTTTGTCCCAGTCATAGAGCCAGAGTAAGCTCTATGGTCCCAGTTGCAAACAATATTTTGCGTATATTGCATTTTTGAGAGTTTATATCAAGAATAAAGTTTTTATTAAAGTTTTAAGGAATTCTTGAGGCATAATTCAATAAATTCTACCCTAATAATACAGATTTAATTAAAACTTTTTGTTCTTGCTGCCTCCTATTGACCGCTTGGAATCTGCCCTACTACTTTTCTCATACTCTCGAGAGATTACGCCACAGCGCTATATTGTGCCCTTGGATTGGGCTTAATATAGCGCGGCGGTATTTACAGAATCGGAAAAGGCGTAATTTCCGAAGAGAAATAGCAGAGGCGTAATATAGCACCCTCAAGTTACAGAATAGGCCTATTAGTGCAGTGATGAGTGTTGAAACAATTTAAAAGAACTTCCTCTTGGGAAAATGAATATGTTACATTGCTGAGACGAGAGTGGATTAAAAATACCCTTGGTAATAATATACGCCGAACAAATAAAATTAAAGTTGTGTTTTTGGTGTTGTGCAAAAACAAGAGTGATCTCAATTGTATATATTCTCGTGCCGTGTGCTGTCATTCTGTTTTTTTTAAGATGACACGTGGTATGTTGAAACGTATATTTTATGTGGCACTGAGCATCAAGTGAGTGAAATAATTGAATTTATAAGGAATAAAAATAAATATTTAAATCTACAGCTGCTTCGTTTTAAAATCATTTCCCGAAAGTCTTGAAAATTAAGTGTGAATACATGTGTGTAGGAAGCCAGTGCAGTGCAATGATGAGCACTTCCCTGAAAACACAAAATGCTGCTGACGCACGGCAGCAGCGCAACGTCGAAGCGCTGCAGCATGCCTGACACCGTCAAATTTCGGTAATATTCTCGTGTATTTAATAAATCTTTTTTCTAACTATGTAGTAATTCCTATTTTAAAATATTTTGGTACTTGTTTTTTGTTTTATATCCATATTTTACGAGGCTTAGTCTTTCAAGAAGGGGTGTCAAGTACTTTTGGGCAGGTGGGGGGAGTCATGAGGATCTCATTCCAAACAATTTTAAATTCCAACAAATAAGACAAATTGAAAACATTAATGTTATAATTATTAGCAATGTGGTCATTTTACCGATATACTATAGATGATTAATTGAAACTAAAAAGATTATAAGAAACTAAATGATATTTTTAGTACGTTTGTAGCAATACCCTGAAAACACAAAATGCTGCTGACGCACGGCAGCAGCGCAACGTCGAAGCGCTGCAATAGCTATGGACGCGCCGCTGCAGCATGCCTGACACCGTCAAATTTCCTATATTTTCATGTCAGCAGCGCTACAGATAAGCTGCAGCCGCGTTATTGAAGCGCTTCCACAGCGCTGCAGCAACGCATTTGCCGCACTGCAGAAGCGTATCAAGTTGCGTCCACAGTGCTGCCTGCCAGGGCCCCCGCAGCACGTTATCAGGTTAATAACCTTAGGGTTAATAATAATAGGGACCTTCTTAATAATGAATAAAAATGCCTAATAAAATTCCATGTAACTTAATTGTTATCGACCTAGGTTTGTTCCGACGCACGTCATTATCAGGGTGATATTTTGTCGAAACCTAGGCCGGAAGCAATATATTCGTGAAATTATGACCAATGAAAAATTAATTATGACCATTACACTACTCCTCTAAGTGATGCCTTCCTGTGGAGTAACTAAAAAGAACGCTCAACAGAAAACCTAATCAATATCTAACTGCGGCAGTCTTTCATGCTCTCATCTGCCTACCACGAGTATGCATATCACGGCATGTATTGAAGGTTTACCGTATATAATGCAGCAAATAATTGTTTTGACAATCAGACCTGAGTCCTCCCACCGAAAAATATCGCATTGACCAGGCAGCCTGAATAATTACCGAAGTAATTGGTGACTGAAGTCATCCTCCTATGGCAGTTACAAGTTTAAATACATTAATAAGTGCCTTATTTACAAACTGTAGGCGAACATCTCGCTACATCTAATGCACTCCGGCCCCACAAACACGAAACTTGGTCAGTGTTGCCCTGTTGGCCAAACCTAACTACCCACTCCAGAGAAATTTCTCTGTAAGCTAACTTCAATGTAAAAAAAGTCCACAAGAAAATGACAGCAAAGCTATACTCACTTGCCCAAGATGCAAGAAGTCCTTTGTCAGAATAATTCAGCGTTAATATTTGCAAATACACTATTGGCCATCCAACAAAACTACAACTTAGCTCACTCAATGCCTCTCGTCTCGCCGTCTCGAGATTTTTATTTGAAATTCGATCCTTGTGCATCTAAGCACAGGAACTGCATAATCATTCCAATACACTCACTATAATGAATCAAAAAGGCATCACAACCAATTTCTTCCTCAATTAAAAAATATATAGTGGCTAAGACATCCTCTTTGTAAACTTCATGATAATGACTTGCATATAGTATTGTGCTACACCTAGGTACTTAAAATAAATGAAATATGAAAATTCAAACACGAGCATAGATTTCGATTCATTATATGATATCTACAGCTAAAGGGAGTAATGATGCATGATACAAAACTAAAATTTCCTGCCAACGTGGTCCTAAACATGCTTCTCGGTGAATATTGTGAATAATATGAAAGTTAAAATCCTTCCAGTATTTAACTAATATTTACAGGTTGATGAGATCAGTCAGTCACTATAAATGTCACGTAAATGTCCCGGTTAACTTAACGACTCACATCTCCATATCGTACTTTATCGTGTTTTTTTCAGCAGGGCAATTAAATAACTTAACGAACCTATAGTAAGATGCTTAGCCACAGCTTTAAAATGCAAGCAGTCCTTTGTCGGAATAATTCAACGTTAATATTTGCAAATACACTATTGAACATCCAACCAAACTACAACAGGGATCTCAATTGAGAACACAGGGTTGCAATAAATAACTTTATTGCTCAATAATAATGATGAACACATTTTCATTAATGAGCATGGAAATACAAAAATATACGTATAATATCTCGAATAGTCTTGGATTCAAATAATAAGTTTAGCTACATTGTCTACTCAGATAAACATTAAATAAATACCAGCGATACGTTTTGGTAACATTTACTCGCAGTCTTCAGGGTAGCAGGCTAGCTAAGAATTCACCAGGTTGCGAAAACAAGTTAACTTCTTCCACTTACTTCACTTTTCAAATCACCTGAGCACATACAACCAGAGATACTATTTACACACTCCATGAACACAACTCACAAGCAATAATGGCCGATTTTGCAGTTCTTCAAACCTTACGGATTTTTGTCACCACGTAGCGCCACTAGTATGACGCACCTTATTCAAAAGACTACCCGCAACGCTGTGGCAGCGCGTCCGCAACTTGCGGCTGCAGCGCCTCAAACACTAGCTGCGAATGCGCATTGAATGCGTTTCTCAATAACTCGCTCTATGAGATCTCTCTCTCTCAATAACTCGCTCTAATGCTGCTGTCGCGCTTCAGTTGACATGAGTTTCACTTGCTGCGCTGACATCCCTGTGTCACGCTACAGCAGCTATTTGTGTTTACTGGGAATTCACTCTTCACCCATTGAAAGGAGGAGCAGAAGTATAACATTACGAATAATTGTATTTTGCATCTAATTTGAAGATGAAATACGGTCGGAGCAACGATCGAAAGTCTTCTAATTCTGTCACATCTTGTGCTGAAGATATTTAATTCGGATGAAGAAAAGTCCGGAAAGCTAGTTAAATGGAAGAAAATCAAACTCCGATATTTAAGTTAAAAATTGACCGTAGTAGGTACATTGTACATTTTTGACTGAAATACCAGTATTGAAGTTCAAATTTCTTCCATTTAATTTGCTTTTCGGACTTTTCTTCCTCCGATAAATGACCCTGAATGGCGATAGATTAAATATGCTACAAAACATAATTGAAATATGCTCAGCATGTTTTCTCAAATATGCCATGCCTGTGTTGACAACATGCTCAGCATATTTTCGAAAATATTTTCAGCACATTTCTAGCATATGATTACCCGGACATTTGTTAATGCTCAGCATATGCTAGAAACATTTTCAACATATTGAACATATTTTACGAAAATGTGCTCACTGCATATTGTGAGCATAAATTGTGCTAATAGGGAATTCCCACAGTCTTACTGGTTTAGCATGACTTATCAGAGGTTCTTTTTCATTTTGATAGTGATACTTTTCACATATTTTACAAGAGAGCACCCACTTTTCAATACCCTGACTCATATTTGGCCAATACAATGCTGATCTTGCTCTTTTTTTACATTTAATAACACCCAAGATCGACTCATGTATTAACTTTAACATGTTTAATCTGAGGCTCAAAGGTACAATAACTTTATTCTCCATGAATAGCAAACCTTCTACCAAACTAATATTATCCTTGTTCTCATAATAATCCTCTAACTCTAAGCTTAGTGTATCATTATTGGAAGGCCATTCTCCTGAGCAATACGCGATTACCTTACTTAATACTGGATCATTCAAAGTAGCCCTTTTAAATTCTTGTTTTTTTTACTATCTGACATGCTTAGCTGATTTACAAGGCTATGTACCATTTTACAGTCTTTCAGTTCATCTACATCATCACTGCTATTGTATTTGACTCTATTAGGACTTCTAGACAACAAATCAGCAATAAAATTGTTTTTACCAGTTACATACTTAAAATCTATGTCATATTTTAATAGTTTTAGTCTATATTTTTGTAGGCTATGTGGTGCCTTGTGAATTTATTTTCCCATTACACCCAGAATGGGTTTATGATCAGTGTATATTGTTACCCTTTCACCATAAATATAATGATGATGCTTTAAAACTGCAAAATATACAGCTTTCATTTCATTTTCTAAGCCAGAGCACCTTTTTTCCAACTCACTTAGACCTCTTGAACTAAATACAACAGGGCTGTGGCTTTGCGTAAGGCATGCACCTAGTCCTTCGAAGGATGATTATCACATGCATCAACATATATATCAATTGCTACACTTGGATAAAATATTTTTAACGTTACTGCTGTACTTATTTTTTCTTTTGACTCATTGTATGCCAGTATCTGTGCATTAGACCAATTCCATTTTACATCTTCTTACAGAATAGATATCAATATTAATTCCTGTAATCACAGAAAACTTACATTATTGGAAGGCGGCTACTTGCCTCTTGTGGAAGTCTTTTGGATCTGAGGACCTACATCGTTCTTTCTTCAGCAGTAAATACATATTCCTCTCCTTCAGACAGTGTTCTTAGGTCTCATCTCCAAAAATTACTTCATATCAAATTATATTCACAGATTTTCATGGTTCACTGGACTCATAATCAAGTTTTCCCCAAAAATAGAAATCAAAGTTAGCTCAGAGGACTACTCACAGATAAGATATCAATATGCATTCCTGTAATCACAGACAACTTACATTATTGGAATTTTTGGACATTTTCATGCCGATCAAGGAATTTGGCTCGTCTCTCTTCGGGGTCTCTCCTTTCTGGGGGTTGAACAATGTTGAGCTACGCAGGGAGTGACAGAAACACTGTGGGAGCAGCACCAGGGGACAACTTTGGGCGATCTGACTGGTAAATTTGCACTTCACCGCTCTTATCCGTGTTAAGTTGAACAGTAGAGGATATCCCGCTCAGCAAAATGCTTGATGCAAACTACTGCGCTTGAAGAAGGATTCCAGTCCTTCCTAGGAATATTCTTCAGTCACTGCTTTCTACTGCCTTCGTCTTTGGGGAATCGGAGCACAGTCTCATACCCCTCATTCTTGGTGGAGAGGTAGTTGCTTTTGCAACCTGGCACACAACAACGCCGGGGCATCCTTAATTAAAAAAAAAGAGAAGTTGTAGGAATAAACATCGTTTTGCTAATCATAGCGAAGTGTATCACATATACGATTGTTTTTAGAAAACCTGACTAACATCAATTCTTAGACACATCAATAGACTCATGGATTAGCCGTTGTTTCTTCAATAATAAACGGCATTCATGAGACACAACTACACGATGGCAATTCATAAGACCCACCAAAAATAACAACCACTGTTAACCCAATAATAATAATAATATTACCATAAAAACAGAATAGCTGCTAAATTCCCTACATATAATCTACGTTTCATTTGTGTACTCTCAATTTCCCTCCGTTATGGCCGGCCGGCAAGTATTCTCAATGCTTTAGAACAAATGATCGTAATTTACCACCCTCAACTCACAGAGAATATCTTAAAACTATTTTACTTACCTTTAGCCAAAACAGTATGTAAAAAAAATAAGCCCTGCTCTGCCTTTCAATCGAGCATTTTTGTATGTACTTTCAATATCATTCCATTAATGGCCGGCCGGTAAGTGATCGCAATGCTTTTGAAGAAATATTCGTGATTTTCCACCTTAAACTCTCAGAAAATATCTTAAAAAGAATTTACGTACCTTTAGGCAACACAATATACAAAAAATTAATCCAGTTCTGCCTTTTTAACTAGTGAATTCATACGTTTTTAATCACACGGATACACTTCTCACGTAAGACGCCATGCTACTAAACAGAGACGATAGCAAAGATTATAATACACAGGATAGGACAGGATAGATTATAATACACAGGATACGATAGGACTCCGACTCAGCGTTGCCAAATTTCCATGTTCCGGCCTGCATTAAAGGAGGCCATGCAAGAGCGCGCACACCGGACACGTCACGGCACGGCGCGACGTTTTGCCTGATGCGACGTGGTTGGTATTGGTTTGAATCGTTTGAATGGAGGTGCCGCACACAGCATCGGGCATGGCAAGGCAAGACGAAGCAGCGCCGCACGGCGCTTTGTACTGCCCATGGTACTAATACATGTATTAGTACCATGGTACTGCCTTGTCTATTTTCGTCCGTCGGGCAAAAGGCTTCAGACAAATCGTTCTGCGCATGCGCAGGGATCGCCGCCACGTGCAGTGCAGTGATAGCGACAGGCGAAAGTAGTGGGTTCTAGTATTGTCTAGTTGTTGTTTGTGTGACAAGTGAAAATGCAAGCCAGGAAGATGATGGGGTCTCTGTTGTTGGTTTCATACGACAATATAGTTATAAAATTTTTCTGGGTCTGCACTTCATTCTGCAATAAACGATTCCGTTTTTCGTTTATAGGATGCACCCGTTGGGCACATCATCCATTAACTTGACGAGGTACCACAGCTCTATAACAGTCGCCTCTTTTTCTTCTTCTGCGTTCATTTTCACGAAATATGTAACAGACAACAAACAGACTTCATAATACAAACTACACACACTACTTCACTTGTCAGTGTACTAAGCGCCACTGAAAGCGACGGTGCTCAAGTCGCCTTGCCGTGCCGTATGCTGCTCTTAACCATCGGACAAGGCACGGCGAGGCGAGGTGAAAACGTCCCGCCGCGCCTTAGCCGGAGTGCGGCCGGCCTTATGCTGCAAGGTGGTAAAGACGTGCGGAAATATGTACCACCAATTTAAAAAGCCATATGAATCGGATGCATGGCGATATTATGAGGGGCGAGGTAAAGTTTACGGCTCATTAAGACAGAAAGCTTTATCAAAACAGTTAACGTGAATAACACGTGACGTAATTATAGTTTTAAGTGAACAAATCCATTTTTCAATTAAGTGAAATATAATGTCATTTGCAATAACCTTAAGTTATTCTTTTACCGCTCCATTCCAAAAGGTTGCTCTAGTTTTAAGGGTACATATATTAATTTCGCAGACAATAATTTTGAAACAGATTCCTCCGTGGAAAATCAGAATGGTCTCTACCGAGCAGTTTTATGATGATAATATATTGGCTCCAATTCCGATCCCTATTTGCTTTAGGGAAAGTGGTATTGGGACATGTGGGCTAGGTGGACGTTTATCATTGGAGCATCAGGAACTTTTTTAACTCCGGCGAGAGAACACCAAATAACGGCTTGTACGACGGCCAAACTTCTTGTCTTCCACCGCAGTCTGGGGGCTATATAAGTGAGAGCGGATCTGGAGAGGAAAATGAGCCGCTGAAACGCTGCAGTCCGGAATCGATGCATTTTGGAACCGTTGGCGTCGTTTGCTCCGCCTGTCGTTCAAGTCCTTCGGCTAAGTCCGGAGGGTAATTAATCCGCCGAGGGGTAATGTCCAACGAGGGGAGACGGGGGGGGGGGTTACCAAAAAATGCCGCATCGATTGGTATTTATTTGTAGATTTGCGTACTCTTTTCACCATTCACATCATAACTAGCTAGCAGAAGTCATTTTGTATGTTCTGGGACAAGGTCATCCTTGAAATTCGTATCGCCTATGTAAACCTACGGGGTTAACGGGTTGGCAGTACCTGCGGCGCGGGCAACAATAGGGGTATCGGTTACACGCTGGGGGGTTGGCAGTACACTCGGACCAATAATAGGTTAGCAAAAACGATGGTAAGAATGGGCAAGAATAGAGAGTAGGTAACAAGAGCGTGAGTAGTAACGAGGACACGAATAGTGAGTAGGGATGGGCGGTTATGAGAAAAAAACCGGTGTTAGGTTAACCGGTTATTTTAAACAGAATGAGTACTTGAGTATTAAAACCTGTGGAAAATAACCGGTTATTTTTAGGTTTTATAACCTGTGGCATAACCGAAACATGGCCATCGTGCAAGCGGGGGGGGGAGGGGGGGGGGGGGGGGGGAAAGATTTGCGTAAAATACTGATATTTATTAATTACCTAATGTAATTGTATTTTCCTTATCATTTATAACGCTCGCAATTACTGCAGCATAAATAATACATTTTATTTAAAGGCAGATTACCGCGGAACCATAGAAAATAAATCGGATGCAGTTGCAGTGGACATACATGTGCATTTTTCGCCCATCACGTTAGTGCCGTAACTGCTCGAGACCAAATAACATCTTCGGAATTTTTACCACTTATTATATGAAAAATAACATAAGTAATGCTAATCATCATTTCATGCTCATTTTCCCGAAACTCCCCCTTCGACTCAAGAATATATTCTTATAAGAGGAAATATTGTCTTATAAGAGGAAAACATTAGAGGGGAACCACCAAACCAAGACTTTATACCCTGGCCAAGTCACTTGCCGAAGGTTTATTTTACGAAGTCGGGCAATTTGATAATAACTCTTCTTACCTTAGAATTAATCAGGTATATGTATCAGTAGAAAATAATATAACGGGTATGTTAACGTGATATTAAATTTGAAAATAAGCGGCCGGTGGCTTCTACTGTAAGATATTCAGTTCAGAACCCTCGCCGAAATACCTGGGTAACTCCAAAGGATATTCACGATATTGTGTATGTTGAAAATTACGACCTGTTGCCATCACGAATTAAAATAATGCATAAATGTTTCACTTTCAACGTTGAGCCCTGGGTTTACTTATGGCGGTGAATATCAACACCTTTATTTCCATGATTCTCCGACAGGATACAGGCTTTCGGTTATTTCGCTCAGGTTATGAGTACTCGGTTATAAAATATAACCTATAACCGGTTTTTAACCGACCAGGCTAATGCGTTTGTTGCCTAAGGAGCAAGTAGTTCCTGAGCTCTCCTACAGAGTGCGGGCTTTCGGTTATTTCGCTCAGGTTATGAGTACTCGGTTATAAAATATAACCTATAACCGGTTTTTAACCGACCAGGCTAATGCGTTTGTTGCCTAAGGAGCAAGTAGTTCCAGAGCTCTCCTACAGAGTGCGGGCTTTCGGTTATTTCGCTCAGGTTATGAGTACTCGGTTATAAAATATAACCTATAACCGGTTTTTAACCGACCAGGCTAATGCGTTTGTTGCCTAAGGAGCAAGTAGTTCCTGAGCTCTCCTACAGAGTGCGGGCTTTCGGTTATTTCGCTCAGGTTATGAGTACTCGGTTATAAAATATAACCTATAACCGGTTTTTAACCGACCAGGCTAATGCGTTTGTTGCCTAAGGAGCAAGTAGTTCCAGAGCTCTCCTACAGAGTGCGGGCTTTCGGTTATTTCGCTCAGGTTATGAGTACTCGGTTATAAAATATAACCTATAACCGGTTTTTAACCGACCAGGCTAATGCGTTTGTTGCCTAAGGAGCAAGTAGTTCCAGAGCTCTCCTACAGAGTGCGGGCTTTCGGTTATTTCGCTCAGGTTATGAGTACTCGGTTATAAAATATAACCTATAACCGGTTTTTAACCGACCAGGCTAATGCGTTTGTTGCCTAAGGAGCAAGTGGTTCCAGAGCTCTCCTACAGAGTGCGGGCTTTCGGTTATTTCGCTCAGGTTATGAGTACTCGGTTATAAAATATAACCTAAAACCGGTTTTTAACCGACCAGGCTAATGCGTTTGTTGCCGAGCTAGTAGTTCCAGAGCTCTCCAACAGAATGCGGTCTTTCGGTTATTTCGATCAGATACGAATATTATATTAGACTCCTTGTAGCCTCCTTGCGCTCAGGTTATGAGTACTCGGTTATAAAATTACTAATAGCTTTTTCGTCTTGGCTGATGTACCTACAATAAGCTGCCTTGAGTGCAAGTAGAACCAGTGTCTACCGACAGAGTGCCAACATCCAACATTTTTGACGAAAAATATTAAGGTTATTTTTCGGTTATGCAAAAAAATAACCGAGTACTCAGGTTAACCTGATCGGAAAAATAACCGGTTATTTTCAGGTTAACCTAGGGTAAATAACCGGTTATGGATATAACCGGTTATTTCTGCCCATCCCTAATAGTGAGGAGGACGCGACACGGAACGGTAGTGAAAGGGCGCGGAGAGAGTCGGAAGTGAACGAGACGCAGGAGAATAGGGAGCCCTTGAGAAGGACCCATCCGTGGAGAAAGGCTGATCCAGGCGCCCGAGAATTCAGCAGAGAGCGGGATCGAGGAGGCGTCGCGCAGTGGGGCAAAATCCCAAAATTCTGGCCAAAATAAAAAAAATGAAGTTACTCCAATGCTTATGCTTCAAAGTATATACATTGGGTAGACTAATGTTCGAACTGCTAGAAAATGCACTCGACTGAAGGGTAGGCATGCACATCCTCCCACAATGCATTGTCAAAGTGAAAGATGAACAGCGCTCGAGGGCCCTCAGACGCTACGCAGATGCAGTATGCCAAATACAAATCAGCATTGCAACATAGTTATTGGACAACATTAAAATGTGTAAAATGGAATCGCTGCATGAATGTAAGGTTAATTTAAATTTTTATTGCTAAAATGAACTAACATAGATAACTTCGGCAAATTCTGAATATTTCAAATACTAATTTCTTTAATATTTTCACTAAAATATTGTGTAAGTTGGTTAAAAAGTAATAGAATCGCGCAAAATCGTGCCAAAACTTTAATGACATGCCAGAGTTGAAGATGTGAGCTAACGAATTTGGAAAAAATCCGCTGCTCATAACTGCTCATACGAGTTTTTTGAACAAAAATACTGAGTAGCTTCAGTAAACACGGTAGGTGCGTCAACACGTCAACGGATAACTCGTTGGTTTTATCTCTCTTCCGCTACTAACATGCCTGGTGCGTACACTCTCCCTGACTTCCCTCCTTTCTCTTAATTTCCCACTAGCAGCATACCGTATCCAAGGAAACTATAATAACAAACAAGATGGCGGAAAAAGAAAATCTATGACATGTAAAAGATCCATTTCAACTAAATTATTCTCAATACTTCACTTGTTGGAGAGTTAATTTAATTCCTATCTTACCCAGAAAGGATTTTTCAACATTTTTATGTAATAATTACTTAGAAATGATTATTATTAACTCTTGTTTCATTGAATATTTAATATTCACTATACTCTACATCGATTCTGTGGAGTGTTGCACCTGAGAAAACATTTCTGGTTTAACTAGCTTTGCATTCTTCATAATAAGAATGTGACTCAACAGAATGGCTTTCAAAATCTTATGTTCCCATTTAAGTGAGTATCAAAATTATAATTATATTATTTAAAATATGAATCCTGAAAACTTTTAACGTTAGGCATGAAATGTACCTTAGAATAGACCCCATTTAACTTCCGTATTTACGTTCAAGAATGAATAATATGTTATATATGTAATTAATTTATCTCTATTCTTGTATTTAAAACGTAAATTTTATCGTAAACTACATTTATTTCCTGTGGTCACCAAATATAAGTGGATATGTACAAGGAGTACGCATTGGAAACAGCTCGGCTCTTCATGCAATTCATTGCAATGCAACCCGTGGTACCACATGCCAACTACAGTGCATAAAATATTATTGCACGGTAAGGAAATTATCTCCCACCTCCTGCTTCCTATTGGACAAATATCCGAGGAAGCACAGTAGTCGCGCAATAAATATTTTGAGCGTTTTCGCGAGGATTTCTCCAGGAAATGATAGAGGGTTAATTCCATGGAGGACGTTTTTCTGCGTATTTTAATCATATCAGACCCTATCATAACAAGTCAAATGAAGCTACCGCGAAAAAAATTGAGGTATATGGATAACGAAGCCATTGACTTGCTGGCGTGTCCAACGATCAAAAGCACTGATTCACAAAGTAGGGATTCTGATTCATTTGCTGGATCAGGGGAAGATTAGTCGATTGGAGATAAATATTCAGTGCGTGAGCACCGGTGCACGTGTGCTTGTGTATGATTGCGTGCGAATAATGTGTGCATATATATAACATCCATATTTTGCATTTTGTTGTGTATATTCTATGTACTTGTGCATAATTCAATTCAATGTCATGCATTTACATCTACATGTACGTAATACCCTATGAGCCACCACGAGGGTGTGTGGCAGAGGGTGAATATCACCAAACGTGCACTATTGACATGCAACTAGGATATTTGTTGGGGACATGCTAGATAATAGGGTCACATGCAGCTAGGTGGCTAGTTCCCAGACAGCAAAGATTTGGTGTTATTACCGTTTTACAATTGTATTACAATCATATTAAAAAATAGGGCTATTTGTATTACAATTGTATTACAGTTGTAATACAGTGTCAAATGTCCTCTAATACCATTGTATTACAGTTGTATTACAGAGGCAAAATACAAGGGATTTACAAATTGTATTACGTTTGTAACTTAGATCCAATTTACAATCATTTTACAAATTGTATAATGGTTGTATACGTTGTATATTAGTGACAAAATACAATCGTTTTACGAATTGTATTATTGTTGTAATTTAGATCTCAATTACAATTGTTTTACAAAAACAATATTTCGTATTACCCCTGTAAATTTGTAGAAAATACGGGACTTTCAAGCAAAAATAAAAGTAATTGCTCTGTAACATTAAATTTCTTTTATTCAAAAGAGAACTGTGGTCAAACATAGTTATTTTTACGTACAAGAAAATGGGTATCTCCTCAATGCCTCTCGCTATCGTGAACTTCCACCAAATAAATAACACACATAGCAACCGTATACAAAACTATCTATATTCAAAAATATCTACGATATTCTCACCGAAATAATCAATTTCATTAACGAGTTCGCTGGTAAATGTACAAGTGTTACACATAACATTTATCTTTATAACTTAGGCACTTTTTAAAGATACGTGAATTCAGTCATCCCGTGGAGGAATGAAGGCATGAAAAGTAAACACTATGTGGAACGCTCATGCACATTTACCGGATTCGCAGTTAAAGGGTGCACAATTCGTAGGTCTGGTCACACATTGCATAAACTGTGCAAGTTCATGTACTAAAGCATGCCTCATCCGACCCATTAAAATATCATCGTGATATCATACGTAACAACTTCTATGAATGAATGGGCGCTCGCCAATGCGATAGAACCAGTTATAATTTCGTCCATCCACACGAACATGGAATCACACGGGTTCATAAATCGTGTAACCAGGCCCTATAAACCATGGCTGAACTTGTTGCCAACTACGCTCCACGTAAATCGAGGCTATTAAATTATTACGCACAGAGGCATTAAGGAAAAATACATAATACTCTTAAGGCCGTTGTACACGGTACAATTTCTTGTACAAGAACTTGTACAATAAATTGTACGGCGAGATTGGACCAAGATATTGTACAAGAAGTTGGTTCACGGTCGTACACGATCAAAGATTTTCATGCAATTTGTGCGCCAATAACATGCGCAGATATCGTTTTCTGTCCAACAGCTGAATCGCGATACCCGATGACGATAGTATTTTGACAATACTGCCATAGTTACAATGATTTGCTACCATTAATCCTAGCATTAATAAAATGAAATTTTACGAATACTAATTGGTTACTTGCACTCTTTCATCGACTCATGAAACCCATCATTTATTGTCCAAACAGCATGTTTTCGCTCGTTGCATATATTTATTTTTGGTTCAATAACGTCATCTTAATTTCATTGAGGTTTAATGTTTCCCACTGTGTCCAATACCCGCCGTTTCCACTACTAGCGTATGTACGCGCGTACCAACCAGCGATGCGTTCCCACGACACTCGTGTTACTCAGTGCTACCCTCCCTTGGCATCTGACTGAACAAGTTGCTGGTATAATGCCCCGTTCACACTACTAGGGTAGAATGATAGTTAATATGGCGGCTAAAACTAACCTGCGTTCACACGGCCTACCCAAAACCATCGTAAAGACTCTAGTGACATCTATTGGAGAGTGAAATTAAGTCAAAATAACAATGGAGGGTAGGATAGCGGAAGGACTTTGTCTTGCAAAGATTGGAAGCGTATTTTAACTTATGTGCAAATTAGATGCAGTTATTTTATAGAAAATTATCAATGTAGTATCCTAGATCCCTTTCTATAAATGAACCAAAATATTCTTCTTAAATTACTTCCTCATGATTGACAGTGGGTCGCATCTCCGAGATACGGATTCTGTGTTAGTTACTTTGCTAAACATCAATTTTAAATATAAAATTGAATGCAATTAACATTTGCTTTGAATAACTCCAAAGTAATACGTTAAAAATATGTAAAGGTTGTACAACGATGAACGCCCTCCATGACTTTAATTTCCAGATATTTAAGACATTCAACCTTTACCTCTTTTTCCTCGCATATTTCAACTAATACCTTTACACTTTAAAATTATTAACGTTTCCTTGCCTGTATTTCTATTCGTTTAGCTTATATACAGGCATCACGCACCAAGAAATGCAATCAACCATGGAACGCCATGCTACGAAATGATTAATTGTTCACCTCTCAATAAGTTATCGCTCGTGTTAACCCATTTCGTAGGCAAGTTCATGCATCCAAATAGAAAACATACAAGTATACATAATGAATTTGTTGCTCTTATCAATATTTAGTATTTTTAAATCCGATATCCCAAGTTTACCATATTCTGCTGTTTGTGAAAGGAGCTATTTAAGGGAATAATGCTGAAAATAGTTTTAATGCCGTCCTAAGGAGTGAATACGTAAAAAATAACACGAGTCGAATTTCCTGTGAAAGTTTGCAACTTCTTAGTTACTTAATTTCTGCATGTATATTTTCTTCACGGCAAGTTAATCACATACAATAAATATATAAGCGTACGCACTCAGGATTCAGGGGTAAAGCAAACTATTTAAAACCATTATTGAACAACCGAATCAGTGGAATGTGGTAATACAACTACTAAAATATATTACAGTGTGATTAAATAAATATCGTTGTAACTAAGAATCATTTCCAATCCATATCGTGCGATCCGGTCACTTCGTCTTCAAGGACTCTACGTCCATTTCCACTTCCATTTTCAAAACAAACCTTCTTTCTACCCACATTTCTACCAACTTGCGTTCACACGTCCTTAAAATACCAGTAACTAGCGCCAACTATAGTAACTCAATAATGGTAGAAAAGTTTACTAGGTTTAGCGGCAACCTGCGTTCAAACGGCCATTTTCCAACTATGGTAAGCCTTACCATAGTAAAAAGCTAGTAGTGTGATGCCCCGTTCACACTACTAGCTTTTTACTATGGTAAGGCTTACCATAGTTGGAAAATGGCCGTGTGAACGCAGGTTGCCGCTAAACCTAGTAAACTTTTCTACCATTATTGAGTTACTATAGTTGGCGCTAGTTACTGGTATTTTAAGGACGTGTGAACGCAAGTTGGTAGAAATGTGGGTAGAAAGAAGGTTTGTTTTGAAAATGGAAGTGGAAATGAACGTAGAGTGCTTGAAGACGAAGTGACCGGATCGCACGATATGGATTGGAAATGATTCTTAGTTACAACGATATTTATTTAATCACACTGTAATATATTTTAGTAGTTGTATAACCACGTTCCACTAATTCGGTTGTTCAATAATGGTTTTAAATAGTTTGCTTTACCCCTGAATCCTGAGTACGTACGCTTATATATTTATTTTATGTGATTAACTTGCCGTGAAGAAAATATACATGCAGAAATTAAGTAACTAAGAAGTTGCAAACATTCACAGGAAATTCGACTCGTGTTATTTTGTACGTATTCACTCCTTAGGACGGCATTAAAAGTATTTTCAGCATTATTCCCTTAAATAGCTCCTTTCACAAACAGCAGAATATGGTAAACTTGGGATATAGGATTTTAAAATACTGAATATTGCTAAGAGGAACAAATTCATTTTGTATCCTTGTATGTATTCTATTTGGATGCATGAACTTGCCTACGAAATGGGTTAACACGAGCGATAACTTATTGAGAGGTGAACAATTAATCATTTCGTAGCATGGCGTTCCATGGTTGATTGCATTTCTTGGTGCGTGATGCCTGTATATAAGCTAAACGAATAGAAATACAGGAAAGGAAACGTTAATAATTTTAAAGTGTAAAGGTATTAGTTGAAATATGCGAGGAAAAAGAGGTAAAGGTTGAATGTCTTAAATATCTGGAAATTAAAGTCATGGAAATAAAGTCAAGTCAGGCGTTCATCGTTGTACAACCTTTACATATTTTTAACGTATTACTTTGGAGCTATTCAAAGCAAATGTTAATTGCATTAAATTTTATATTTAAAATTGATGTTTAGCAAAGTAACTAACACAGAATCCGTATCTCGGAGATACGACCCACTGTCAGTCATGAGGAAGTAATTTAAGAAGAATATTTTGGTTGATTTATAAGAAGGGATCTAGGAAACTGCATTGATAATATTCTATAAAATAACTGCATCTAATTTGCATATAAGTTAAAATACGCTTCCAATCTTTGCAAGACAAAGTCCTTACGCTACCCTACCCTCCATTGTTATTTTGACTTAATTTCACTCTCCAATAGATGTCACTAGAGTCTTTACGATGGTTCTGGGTAGGCCGTGTGAACGCAGGTTAGTTTTAGCCGCCATATTAACTATCATTCTACCCTAGTAGTGTGAACGGGGCATGAACGGGGCATAAGTTGTTTACAAATGCACCCAGAACTCCAGCACATTCTTCATGTTTTTGCCGTTTTAAAAATTATGAGACATTAATTCTCACTTGTTCATCAATGTACAGCCGACAAATATCCATTTTGTCCAACTTTATAGAGTATCGTGATTCATTTTTCTTAGTATCCGTCCCGCCGCCAGCGCCTAACCAGTGAAAAATGGCATGGTTCGGAACAGGGAGTGTGTAAATAGGAGGCCCCAGTAGGTGGCAGGCCGTACGGTTTTTTGAAGAAAATTCCCGCGCATTTAATCGAGTCTCTAGATTTCGCCAGTCGTAGCGCTGCCTATGCCAACTGTCCGGCTTCTTCGCAAAGTGCATTTGAAAGTGCCTGTGTTAGCTGCAGTTTTGGAGGACTTAATACTGCTGTTCTTGGATATTTGTCAGTGATTCTGTGCAGCAGACTTCCTGAAGAAACAATGAGTAAGTCACGGGGTTGTTTTGAGCCTGGCTGCACCTCAGGATATGAAGCCACGCTTAAGGAAAATAAGAGGTTGGGGATAAGGAACTAAAGTTTGTTGAAGCCAAAGGTTAGTGTGACATCTTTAACAATGGGATATATCCAGTGATGCATTGCAGGCGTCGTATTGTTAAGTCTGTATCGAATATTTTAGCGCTTTAATCGTAGATCAGTTTAGATTGTACTCCAAAATAATGTGGTTGAACGCATCGTGTACTGCATGGCTGGGCTGCGCTTGTGATATCTTTAAGTGTGGGAGATATCATGTAATGCATTGTAAACTTCTTAGTATTAAGTCAGTATCGATTATTATAGTGATTTAATTCAAGATCGGTTGATATTGGGCTCAAAACTAATGTGGCTGAACGCATTGTGTACCGCATGGCTTAGCTGCGTCATGAGACGCCATGTTCGAAATTAAGCCTTAGACGGATGAATGTAGTGCCTAGCTAACATGCATGCATTTTTGCCTTTGTTTTTCATCTCATATAGCCGACCAATATAAATTATATCATACCGAAGTATTTTCATTACGTTATGTGCACGTAGTCGCGTACGTGTTCATGTTTGAGGTATAACTCCGTAACGTCACCCCAGTCTAAACATGTTTAGACTGTGACTTCACTAAGACTTAAATGGATAGACGTAATTCTAATAATTCAATCGCATTAATAATAAAGTAGGTAATACTGAGAATAATTATCCTATAAATTTGAGGTGGACCGCTTCTCTAATGGTGTTAAAAATATAGTAATAGCACAAGCTACTATGGGAGGTTCGCGATTGCGAGGGAAATCCGGAAGTTGAAATGTTTTGTTATTAAAGCAGATGTTACGTAAATTAATTGTTTACTGGACGCCAACAAAGGTTCGTTATGGGTGGTATCATGTCCGATGCATTAACAGTTACATGGAGAGTTCCCCAGGGAATGGTAATGAACCCCTTCCATTTCTTTTATGCATCAACGATATATGTGCCATAGTAGTAGCAAGCTTAGACTTATTGTAGACGACGCGGTAATTTACCGGGAAATATCAAATGTAAAAGATAGTGAATCATTCGAAATGTAGGAATTCAAGTTTGAGGCGATATCGCATAAAAATAGCATTCACATGAATGCTAATTTCAAATAAACCTAATAGCGAGTGGAAATAAATGTTTGGAAAAGGAATAACTAAAATGATCACTAGAGCAATCCATATAACATCAGTAAAACATAACAGAGATGTTACAGTTGCTTAGAAATTATCGCGGGGAAGACATCCGTGAGATATATCCGGCCAATTTCCAACAATAATGAAGGATTTAAGAATAGGGGAATAAGGAAAAGGGACAGAAATCCAAAGGAAGATGGTACTTTTCACTTGCTAGGCCCGACCTAAAATATGCAGTGAATACATAGGTATTCACTGCATAATTTAGGTTATTTAAAATGACTTAGGTTTGATTACAGATCCAGATAGTGTGAGGGTATTGAAATCAATATAGAAGGATTAGGTTGTAATTATTTCAGACCATAGGTTAAAATACCGATTAAAACTCCTGCAGGAGTGTAAGACTGGCAGGTTCTCTGAAGATGTGACGAAATTATTGAAAGCCCAATCATACTTTTGACAGGGTGGATTATGAAGATGTTTAGTAATGAGATGCATCACAGAGAGTTTCAAATTTTCGTTTTTTTGCACATATTTAGGGACAGTAACTGATTATAGTTAAGGTACATATGGAAATCAAAATAGATGTATTTCAAATTGATGTTGATGCAAAATAGATTAAGATGGTAGAGATTTTTTTAAATATACATTTTTGACATAAGATGTGTGTGTGTGTATAAAGGTAATAATGTCTTTTGTACTGGAGTTACTGACTAATTTAGTAGGTTCTATTTCATTTCTTTACATGTACTATGAATTTAGTGTCATTTGTAGCTAACATTTAATTTGTGTGGAAAATGTTGATCCGATATTTTCCTTGGCGGTGGCATTGTGCCTCTCAGTTACATGTAAGGACTAAATTCATGGAGAAGTTTAGTACACGTTTGGTGATAGTTCAGCTGCTGCCACACACCTTTGTGGTGGAGATGAAAGTAAGATAGATGTTGTTAGTATCTAGGTATAGATGAATACTGTAGATGAATAATATACTGTTGGCAAAATGCGTTCTTTTTCATTGTCAATTGTTCAAGTCATTGTGTACACTTTCTTTGATATTTCAATAAATACATCTAACTGTTAATTTACTCATTTTGTACTGTTCTTTGCAGTTTTTTTTGGAATAATATATCGGTTTGCAAAATGCGTTCTTTCTCATTGTTAATTGTTTAAGTCTTTGGCGTTTCCCAGTTTATATTAGCGTGTATGAGGTTTTACTAAGGTTTAAGTTACTCTTATCTCCCGATTGTCACTACCGTTTTTCATTTCCTATAGCAGTTGTGAGAGTGCGTGTCTCCGTGACCGTGCCTTGGTTAACACTTCTTTAACTTACGATCTAAAGTAGCCCACGTAGCATATTCTCGTTGCCTTTTTATTAGAGCTATGACACAGAGGTTTTTTGTATTAGTACGATGCCGGAATGTTAGGCTTTCGAGCTGTGTCTTTTTTTTACGTATCATTTAGTGTGTTTCACCTGTATTTTACAAGAACATAGCACCAGAGCTTTTTCAATATTTTTAATTCCATTCTGCAGTCCTTTATTACTTGTTTTCGAACGAAAATGCTCCTCTCGCAACGTATTTGCGACGGGCTTATACTCACGTTTGTCAGGCGCTTCGCGATGCCAGCGCCACTTTGGGGGAACCTATTTTACGCGACTGGGCTGGTATCAATGGCTTCGCGGGACTCGGGAATCCTATTAATATAGTATCCCTGGTTCGGAACTACGAAATACGATGGTCCTTACGTGCGTTCCAACGGTGTTTTTTGGTCACACGCGTATGGACGCGCGTACTTACGCTAGTAGTGGAAACGGGGTACAACCTCAGAGTAAGTACTTACTCTGAGGGTACAACTCATCTCAGGGAGTGTGTAAATAGGAGGCCCCAGTAGGTGGCAGGCCGTACGGTTTTTTGAAGAAAATTCCCGCGCATTTAATCGAGTCTCTAGATTTCGCCAGTCGTAGCGCTGCCTATGCCAACTGTCCGGCTTCTTCGCAAAGTGCATTTGAAAGTGCCTGTGTTAGCTGCAGTTTTGGAGGACTTAATACTGCTGTTCTTGGAGATTTGTCAGTGATTCTGTGCAGCAGACTTCCTGAAGAAGCAATGAGTTAGTCACGGGGTTGTTTTGAGCCTGGCTGCACCTCAGGATATGAAGCCACGCTTAAGGGTGTTCAACACCTCGCCAAATAATGCCGCTGCAGACTATTTTTATTTTAAATGCCATGCTCCTATTATGATAGATACCTCCATTTTGTTTTCATTATATTATGCGCAAAGGTTGAGTACTTGGTCCTATCCAGGAAATATCTTCTCTTAGCCTTGCAAATCAAGAAATCGCATGTTAAACTTTACTGTTTTTATGCGTTTTTGAACGCCTATCGCAGCGGTGTATGAACGTAAATGGAAAATTCCTTCGACACAGCCAATCTATAATTCTACATATTAAAGAAGAGACTAATGCCATGTGCTCGTCTTACGACCCATTCCTGCAGCATCTAAAATTGCGAGACGATGCATCGCGTTCACCGAACTAAACGCAAGCTGAGGCGTTCCGCTCATATTTTTCCCGCCCAATCTTCCCCTCCTCTCCCCATTCCACAGCTTCATCTCGCCTCCGAGACGCTCCGAGAGGGAGAGGCGGAGGGGGGAGGGCTTCCTTATCTCTAAGCGATCAAGTTTCATCCTCGCTCGAAGAGCAGTGTGGAAGGTTGACGGAGGGTCTGAGCGATCTTGGCGAGATATTCCACTGTGTGTCTGGGCGTCGAGAAAAGGATCAACCTATTTCTTTCAAAACCTCCACAAACTAATTTTTATGCTATTTATTCACACCAATTTGTTTTTTTAATACGAAATATCGTGTTGTTAGTTTCATATTTTGACATTGCTATTTAGAACAATTGCTAAATATTGAGTTTTCGCATTGTTGGGCGATAATTGAAACTGATAATTAATTGAAATTGGATAATTAAAATGAGACTATTACAATGCTTCGAAGAATTTTTATTTAGTTTTCAACTGCCAAATAACAATGACTTTATAGTTTGAAGTTCATTAAAAAATGTAAATTAAATATTAGTCTCATTAACATTAATAATTGAAAAACAATCCTACATTTTTGCAGGAAAATTTGTGGACTTAACTCACGCGTTCACAAATTAAAACCAAGAAATAACGATAATGCAAGGAGAGATTGTACTTCTTGCACATAAATATCTCTTGTGAGCCACGTTTTAAATCTATTATAGAAATTTAAAACGGATAGCTTTACTGAAGATATGTTAGGCACATACCTATTAAAAACAAGCGTATTGGTTTAGATTCAACCGGATTAATAAGATTAGAAAGAGAGAGATTGTCGTACTGATAGATTCAAAATGTAATTTTTCCCCGTACTATAAGAAAACACAATACGCATCATTGCAAAGGGATAGTTAGGTGAAATATTGTAGAGTTGTCTGGAGTGCATAATGCATGTATTAACAACCAATCGCTTTATTACTAAGTAGTTAATAACAGTCAAACTCTATGTAGCATGTTTCCATGTAGTAGCCTATTGCATGTCAATTGTTCCATGCAGTAGTCTTGTGCATGTTTGGTGATCTCCACCCCCTGCCGCACACCCTCGCGGTGGCTTGCAGGGAATCACATAGATGTAGATTTGTTATACCATTTTCTACCGTCACCTGCTACAATAGTATGAGAAGCAATATCTTGCCTCATGGAATCTGATAGACTCCCTTTCCTGTGTGCGGCCCTATTTCGTGATTCTTGTTCCTTTGCTATCGCATCCAACCGTGATGTCCTCCGCTCGCAGTAGACCTAACGTCATGCATGATTGAAAATTTAGTAATGTAATGTTACTATAATTTACGATCCTGTGCAATTTCCAATTGTTGACTACGCACTTATCAAGCGCACTGTTAAAAAGTAGCCACGAACATCCTTCCCTCCTGGCTTTTATTTCGTAGTTGCCAACTCCGTTTTCATGGACATCCACCCCACCCACATTGTACACCCCTGTTATATAATGATATGCTATTTGGTTAGTGCATATTCTCAATGTTTTTCGTGATATTGCCTTAGCTTTTTGCCTTGGGAAGAGGAGATAAGGGGCCCACATATGTTACAACGGCGAACACTAAATTATCTTACCAATGCACTATGAGGATTTAATTATTTTCGTCATTTTGGCAATAGCAAGTTCCTATCTTTCTCTCACTTAACGTGCGATTGATGGTCAGAGATACTGAAATATAATATTTGTTTCTTGAACCTTGGCATGCTTTCTCAAATGATTTTTTACTCTTTGCCAGGATATTAGCTCCAATACATTTTGTTTATGGTTGAGAATGGTACCCCGTAAAAAATATATATTTGCCAAAAACCTTTCCGAGATTATCGTGGATTATTTAGTGACTGTGATTCTTTTTTTATCGCGAGTATATTTTCACTGAAAATGAAAATATAGCCTACGTCACGATCAAAAATTAAGAGAAAATGTCAAGAGGTGTCACACTTTCGTGAGTATTTTTAGCACTTCTTGAGAAATAGCCACGTAGCATGTTGGTAAAGTATATTTTTGTGTACCTGTAACCCAATGAGGAACTGACACACTTTTCTTCGTTTTTATCTTAATATATGTCTTATAAGATCTCGTGAACATTTGTTCGTGGGTCACTTAGCATGGGTTACAATGCGAACTGAGTCCAAATGAGATTCAGACCCATACGTAGTCATTATTTACAATTACACGTTAAATTAAATTTTTTCATAATAGCATTTACTTAGTTTACTAAATTAAATATTATTACATGAGTCACAATCAACTTGTACGACATGATATGAGGATTTGAACCTTTGCCGTACCATATCCACACTTATTGAACAACATATCCCGCTGTAAGGCGCTGCCCTTATCAATGTCGACATAAAAAAGCATTACGAAATTTGCTCACACTATCGCCTGCATTGCATTTCAATAATAACATGGTTAGTATGATTAGGGGGCTACACTTCAAATCGTTAGGGGGAAAAATCAAGTAGCGTGCAGGATTTGGCACGAATTGAACAGTATGAGACGGAAGGTAGATTTTCCCACGAGGAATCATAATTTGTTTCCACAAGGCAGCAACCGCATCTTAGACTAGTGACTGCTCGTAATTAGGGTAACTTTTGCTCTTGCAGAACAGAGCCACCGACCTTACTACATATTGATGGTGTAGCAACTGAGACTCTTTTAACGATAACGTACTTATACCTGACGATGACTTAAAATGATAAAACTCGGTCATTCATGATTTGGAATGCTATTAATTCACTCTATTCCATGGGCCCTTCGGTATTTATGACATGTACAACGACATTAACCGCAGGCTAGTTACTCGGAGGATCATTTGTACAGCATTTGACAGTTGAGCTCACCGCTTATGCACAAAGAAATTCGCTCTGACGTCGCTTGAACGTGAACTAGTTCAGCGGCGTCGGAAGTGAGGGGCAGGGGGGGCATTCGCCCCCCCCCCAGAATTTGCCCCGGGCCCTTCAAAAATTAGTCTTCATTATTAAAAATCAAATTTCACTTGTTTCCATCTTGCCTTTTCCCTTTTGACGCATATTCTACCATCTTCATATGCACTTTTAGGGGAATTCTAGTCTCTACCCCCTCCTATCCGCAAAAAATGCGGGCCCTTTTCAAGGTAGGCCCCTCCTAGCGAAAATAGTTCCGACGCCCCTGAACTTGTTCCTTTGAAAGAAACAAATAGACGATTAGTTGCATATTCATTCAATTGCAAATAGCTGAGGCGTATTGATGGAAACACTGATGTCTCTATCAAACCATTTTTTTGTTTCTTTACCGACATTTTTTTTAATTCTCTAGTTCCTTGTAGCCACTTGGTTATGAAATTTACAAGAAAATGTTTCATTTCCAAAAATAAAATATAGGAATATCCCCGGAGTATTTTCATGAGGACGAAAAAGTGGACACGTTATGCCTCTAAAGTGGCTACTATTAACTCATTCACAATTTTTTTTTCTTTCGTGTTATATGATCACACTTAGAACTTTCAATTATACCGTTCCTAATATTAAAACTCGGATATTGGACAAGATATGCGAAACAGCAAAAAAGTTTCTGTTCAAAATGAGCGCAACCTCTGATTTTGAAAAGTTCATTTATTTCTTGGTAAAGTAAATTCGACAAATTATAAAATACTGGGCTGTAACGTCATCCAATCAGATGACTTAACACTGCTTAATTAATACTTAATGTCTGCTCAAAGTTTTGGAAAATGCTCCATTTAATGCAATATTTCAGTTTTTCAGTTACAAAATTTTCATCATCATCATCGGTCAGCAATTCTAGGATTGGTTTGACACATTCTTTCACTCGGATCTTCTATCGGCCAACGTTTTCATATCAGCGTAATGGCTCTTTTTTTACATCCTTTACAACCTGTTCCATGTATCACATACGAGGCCTACCTACAATCTTCCCGTTCAATTTTCCTTCGACGATTACTTCATCAGGCCATTGTGTCGATGGCCGATTAAGTTGTCCCGTTTCTTTTTAGTTTTCAGGATACTTCTCTTTTGTCCCACTCTTCTTAGCACTTCCTCGTTACTTACTCGGTCGATCCATTAAATCTTCATCATTCTTCTGTAACACCACATTTCGAATGCTTACACTCTTTTCTTCTCCGCTGCTGTCATCGTCCATGCTGCCGCTAAGAAACATGCTCCAGACGTACGTCCTGATGAATTGTTTCCTTACTTCTACACTTGTATTTCTAGCTGTTAGTAGATTCTTCTCTTGATAGAATGCCCTCTTTGCTTGAGCTATTTTCGTGATCTTTCGTGCTTCAACCATCTTTAGTTGCTTCGTTTGTGACTCTTACTACGGCGGTTGTGATTTTTAAACAATGTGTTGACAACCGCTACTTAAATTATGTTGTCTGCAGAACTCCAGTATTCTCTCTCCTCTTTCGTTTCGATTTTCCAAACCATATTTCCAGATATTCTTCCATATTAACTTTCGTCAACGACAGCGTTCCAGTCGCCTAAAATAATTAGGTTTTCTTTTCGTTTTACCAGTTTTATAACTGCCGTGATATCTTCGGAGGCGTCATCCACTCATTCATCTTCGTAGACCGACGTAGGCATGTAAACGTGCACCACAATGGTATCCGTAGGCTTGTTCTCAATCTTCACATTATAATCCTGTCACTGAAGTGCAGGAAGCTCTTCACGCGCAGTCCTGCACTCTTCCTGAGCATTATGCCTACTCCAGTGTTACCATTCAGTGATCCGGTTTGAATAATTCTGTAACTTCCGCTCCAGAAGTCTCCTTCGGGCCATCTCATTTCACTGATTCCTAATACATCGAGGTCCACTCTCTGCATTTCCACCTTCAGGTTCAATATTCCGTATGTCCAAAGTGATCACACGTTCCAATTTCCTACCCTAAAATGTTTATCACACTTGACTGATGTAGTGTCTCGGGTAGTCCCCGCCCAGAGATCCGAATTGGGACTATTTTCCCTCCGGAATATTTTACTCTAGAGGGTTCCATCACGTCTTGATAGAAAGAAAAGAGTGGAGTAGCTGCGACTCCTCGGGATAATAATGTGGTGGTTTCTCCTTGCCTTCCACATCGCAGCACTATAGCCGCTAAAGTAAATGTTACCACGCCTGTAATGAAATGGGTGTCGGTCTACCGACTACTGTGGTCTCCACCTTCATTCATAAGAATAAGAGCTGCTGCTCTCCCCTCCGGGTGCTGAGAAGGGTAATTGTTGGCGGTATCTTCACAGGATCTGTATTAATTGAAGGCCTACCTTACCCAGGGATAGCTTTTCGTCCACGACTGCTTATTTAACGAGTAAACTCGCTTATCTCGTAGCTAACCTCTATATCTAGAGAACGACCAGTCATCCGCAACGCGGCGAACGCACTTGGTGACTTTAAGCTCAGCCGCGAGTATAAAATATTGCATACTGATAAATAAAACTTCGTATAATTAAATTAAAATATTCTCAATGCACATCTTCCGCAGTAATTTTGCTTCATGGGTGCCCGATATGCACCGAAAAAGCATACATGAAGTAGTTTTTGGTATTTCAGTGTCATATGCGACTAGTGAAACTCTCCGGAAAAGACAGCAGCAGCAAGGCCAATGAGTAGGGAAAGGGTACGGAAGGAAACGATTTTCCACAAACCTGTATCCCTGTAGATACTCACATAATTTAGCAAACGGTTGCAAACATCCGGAACCCTTCAAACGAAATTTCAATTTTATGGTTTTGTAAAGGAATTCTCAAAAATTCGCCACTGTACGACGGGTGGATTTTTTTTTAGTTTTGATTATCTCTTGAGGAAGGGTGCGTGTGGCTGTGTTCTCCAGCGTCCAGAAGTGACGGCGTTATGGAAGAGTCCACGAAGCCTTATAGAAAAGCGCAGTATCGTAAAGGATACAACAAAACGAAGAGGAGAGATTGCAACGTGCAGAATTCGATTCGCAGGGAAATAACCGAAAAAGGCATTTATTTCGCAATATTAAATTTACGAGATAATTAAATGTAAGGGCTCCTTCGTACGCTCCTTCGTAAAAAAAATTCGTAAACAAATCGTGGATCCTTGTTATCCGAAGGGTGTGAAGATCCGGTAAACAGCTATGCAGTAATGGTGAATATAATCAGTGAACTTTAATAATTTGTTGTTACACTCTTTCTAAGAGTGATGTTAATATATTGATTTTATGTGCTCATAAACTGTATTTTCATTGTATTACTGCTTTATATAACCTTTTTGATTTCCTGTGCTAATGTTAGTTGGTAATTTGTATACGAATTTCTACTGCGGGCTGTTATTTATGCCATTTATGTTTCTGTTTTCTCAACTTTTAATTTTGTGTACCAATGCACAGAATGGAAGACATACCTTATTTACGAATGGTTAAGTTAATTTTCAGGGTGATCATACTTAACTTGCTCATTATAATTACTAATTGTAACTAGTGAGTGCATAGTAGCCCAGTGGGTAGAGCGTTCAGTAACAGATTCAATTCCGGACGAAGCACTTTGGCATGATGTCGCGGTTTGAATTTCAGTATCAGAGTTGTGTAAGTCGGAAAACTGGCCTCTTTACCCTGAATGTGTGAATTTCACTCACCTTCCACCTTAGTACGGCGGAACTCAACCCTGTCAAACCAGTAATTGGGTTTAATTGAGGGAATTATTGTAAATATGGTGAATTACCTGCGAAGAAAAAAGTTTTTTCACTAATAATCTCAATTTAAAACGGCGTGTTAATAAATGTGGAGCATTGACCATTAATACCGTTTAGTCCGTTTCGTTTCTGGTGTGTATAAAAGCGTATTCAATTTAACCGTAAAATCATAATGATAACCGAAAAACGTAAATGCACAACGTTCATAAACGAAATTTTTTGTTGCCTTCGCCATTGATATTCAAGTAAAGGTTCTCTGGTAACAGTTAGAGGAAAATATGTGAGCGCTTTGGCCCTGTAAATAGTAGGAAACTGTAGAGAAATAGCATTGAACTTTCACATTAATGAAAGACAAGAGTCGGAGTTAGGCGCATATGCTAGAGGGAAAGACGATATTTTAATTAACCTCATAAAAAATGCTCACAATTACTTTACGAGGGCAACGTGCATTCCGCTAAAATAAATCATGGATGACTAATTTAATTACTTCAGTCCATAACATTTGACAACCACTAAAAACTGCACTACAAATCCAAGGCAACGCCGACAATCCCAGAACCCTTTAGGTGTTTTCAATTTTAGGTAATTGCTGACCTTTCTTACTCTCGACCACAACGAAGACGAGGAAAACAATTCACACTCGGCTCCGAAAAGAGAGCTCTCGACCTTATCTGTGTTCTGAGAAAATTGATCGCCTTGCGTGTTTCGCAAGCCCCCCTGTCGCCGCCCCCGAAAAATCCCAGCTGCGACATATCAGGTCCCTCCCCTCAACTCCCCATTCCACTTTCCACGGTGGCGACGCTGATGGCAACTCACAAGAACTACTAGAGCCGCGAGATCATGGTGAGATGAGAAGCCGTTAAATCGGACTATTCAAAATGCGTTGAACACCCTTAAGGAAAATAAGAGGTTGGGGATAAGGAACTAAAGTTTGTTGAAGCCAAAGGTTAGTGTGATATCTTTAACAATGGGATATATCCAGTGATGCATTGCAGGCGTCGTATTGTTAAGTCTGTATCGAATATTTTAGCGCTTTAATCGTAGATCAGTTTAGATTGTACTCCAAAATAATGTGGTTGAACGCATCGTGTACCGCATGGCTGGGCTGCGCTTGTGATATCTTTAAGTGTGGGAGATATCATGTAATGCTTTGTAAACGTCTTAGTATTAAGTCAGTATTAATTATTATAGTGATTTAATTCAAGATCGGTTGATATTGGGCTCAAAACTAATGTGGCTGAACGCATTGTGTACCGCATGGCTTAGCTGCGTCATGAGACGCCATGTTCGAAATTAAGTCTTAGACGGATGAATGTAGTGTCTATAGCTAACATGCATGCATTTTTGCCTTTGTTTTTCATCTCATATAGCCGACCAATATAAATTATATCGTACCGAAGTATTTTCATTACGTTATGTGCACGTAGTCGCGTACGTGTTCATGTTTGAGGTATAACTCAGTAACGTCACCACAGTCTAAACATGTTTAGACTGTGACTTCATAAAGACTTAAATGGATAGACGTAATTCTAATAATTCAATCGCATTAATAATAAAGTAGGTAATACTGAGAATAATTCTCCTAAAAATTTGAGGTGGACCGCTTCTCTAATGGTGTTAAAAATATAGTAATAGCACAAGCTACTATGGGAGGTTCGCGATTGCGAGGGAAATCCGGAAGTTGAAATGTTTTGTTATTAAAGCAGATGTTACGTAAATTAATTGTTTACTGGACGCCAACAAAGGTTCGTTATAGGTGGTATCATGTCCGATGCATTAATAGTTACATGGAGAGTTCCCCAGGGAATGGTAATGAACCCCTTCCATTTCTTTTATGCATCAACGATATATGTGCCAAGGTAGCAGCAAGCTTAGACTTATTGCAGACGACGCGGTAATTTACCTGGAAATATCAAATGTAAAAGATAGTGAATCATTCGAAATGTAGGAATTCAAGTTTGAGGCGATATCGCATAAAAATAGCATTCACATGAATGCTAGTTTCAAATAAACCTAATAGCGAGTGGAAATAAATGTTTGGAAGAGGAATAAGTAAAATGATCACTAGAGCAATGCATATAACATCAGTAAAACATAACAGAGATGTTACAGTTGCTTAGAAATTATCGCGGGGAAGACATCCGTGAGATATTTCCGGCCAATTGCCAACAATAATGAAGGATTTAAGAATAGGGGAATAAGGAAAAGGGACAGAAATCCAAAGGAAGATGGTACTTTTCACTTGCTAGGCCCGACGTAAAATATGCAGTGAATACATAGGTATTCACTGCATAATTTAGGTTATTTAAAATGACTTAGGTTTGATTACAGATCCAGATAGTGTGAGGGTATTGAAATCAATATAGAAGGATTAGGTTGTAATTATTTCAGACCATAGGTTAAAATACCGATTAAAACTCCTGCAGGAGTAAGACTTACAGGTTCTCTGAATATGTGACGAAATTATTGAAAGTCCAATCATACTTTTGGCAGGGTGGATTATGAAGATGTTTTGTAATGAGATGTATCACAGAGAGTTTCAAATTTTCGTTTTTTTGCACATATTTAGGGTCAGTAACTGATTATAGTTAAGGTACATATGGAAATCAAAATAGATGTTGTACAAATTGTTGTTGATGCAAAATAGATTAAGATGGTAGAAATTTTTTGAAATATACATTTTTGACATAAGATATGTTTTTGTGTTGTGTGTATATAAAGGTAATAATGTCTTGTGTACTGGAGTGACTGACTAATCGAGTAGGTTCTATTTCATTGCTTTACATGTACTATGAATTTAGTGTCATTTGTAGCTAACATTTAATTTGTGTGGAAAATATTGATCCGATATTTTCCTTGGCGGTGGCATTGTGCCTCTCAGTTACATGTAAGGACTAAATTCATGGAGAAGTTTAGTACACGTTTGGTGATAGTTCAGCTGCTGCCACACACCTTTGTGGTGGAGATGAAAGTAAGATAGATGTTGTTAGTATCTAGGGATAGATGAATACTGTTGATGAATAATATACTGTTGGCAAAATGCGTTCTTTTTCATTGTCAATTGTTCAAGTCATTGTGTACACTTTCTTTGATATTTCAATAAATACATCTGTTAATTTACTCATTTTGTACTGTTCTTTGCAGTTTTTATTTGGAATAATATATCGGTTTGCAAAATGCGTTCCTTCTCATTGTTAATTGTTTAAGTCTTTGGCCTTTCCCAGTTTATATTAGCGTGTATGAGGTTTTACTAAGGTTTAAGTTACTCTTATCTCCCGATTGTCACTACCGTTTTTCATTTCCTATAGCAGTTGTGAGAGTGCGTGTCTCCGTGACCGTGCCTTGGTTAACACTTCTTTAACTTACGATCTAAAGTAGCCCGCGTAGCATATTCTCGTTGCCTTTTTATTAGAGCTATGACACAGAGGTTTTTTGTATTAGTACGATGCCGCAATGTTAGGCTTTCGAGCTGTGTCTTTTTTTACGTATCATTTACTGTATTTCACCTGTATTTTACAAGAACATAGCACCAGGGCTTTTTTAAATTTTTTAATTCTATTCTGCAGTCCTTTATTACTTGTTTTCGAACGAAAATGCTCCTCTCGCAACGTATTTGCGACGGGCTTATACTCACGTTTGTCGGGCGCTTCGCGATGCCAGCGCCACTTTGGGGGAACCTATTTTACGCGACTGGGCTGGTATCAATGGCTTCGCGGGACTCGGGAATCCTATTAATATAGTATCCCTGACTCATCTTTTGAGAAACAAAACACTTCCAACGCGATCGACGAATATCACAATATGGAAGCAACAAAGAATATCATAATATGGAAGCAAAAAGGATATCACGATATGTACAACAAAAAAGGAAGTTTCGCCATGCTTATAGGAATAAAAGTGATCGCAAACAGAACACCAACCTTGCGAATACTAAACGAACGCATCACTACCGTCACATGTCATGCGCAGAAGCTACGGAGTGGATCTTGGACGGTTTCATCCAATAATATAGAGCATGATCTAATTTCTTGTACAAGAAATTGTACGAACCCCTCGTACACGATACAATTTGCGCATTGTACAAGTTCTTGTACAAGAAATTGAACCGTGTACAACGGCCTCCAAGATACAAAAAGTAACAATTATGTTCAAAAGCATTTACACTTGCCATTACGTCTCACAAACAGTATAACTCGTTTAGGACTTAACGTACGCACACGATTAAAAGCTTACTAACGTTGCTGTGGGTCGGCGGATTCATAATAAACAAACTTAAATTACCGATACTAGCGGTGTCCTGCGCTAAAGAAACACGCCAAGCTTTTGAATGCGCGCGCACATGACGTTTGTGCTATTTTCATTATTACAAATGTAATACAATGGTTATACAAATTTGTATCATCTTGGTATTTTAATGCCGTTTTACAATCATATTACCATTGGCCACATAGGCATCTTCGTATGCGCGCGCACATGACGTTTGCATTATTTTTCGTGTTACAATTGTAATACAATGGTTATACAAATTTGTGTATTCCTTGTATTTTTGATGCTGTAATACAATAGTATTACGATTGCTTTGTATGAAATGTCCTGTAATACAATTTTATTACAATTTTTTTTACGAAAACTCTACAATTTGTAACTGTACAAGAGAATTACAATTCTCAGGTAAAAATATCTCTTTTGCAATTCATTTGAAACTGGTTTGAAACTCTTTTAAACACATTAAACTCATCTTCAACTGATTTTGAATTGATTTGCACTGGTTTGTATCCAGATTTTTAGTGTCATGCTCATTTGGAACCCATTTTCACTCAATTTTGCAACACATTTTCAAACTATTTTTCAACTGATTTTCTGCTAAACTTTATGCAACTGATTTTTATTCTTTAATTCTTATGCAACTGATTTTCACTCAATTTTGCTACCGATTTAAAACTGTTTTACAACTCCCCTGAGAGCACACTAAGAATTGTAGACTTCTGAATTTGGTCAATTTAACGTCTACAGATAACTTCACTGATTGAAGTTTGCTGTAGACCAAGACACGATAATAAAGTCCTATGACGGATGCTGTCGACCAAATTTGAAAACAAAACAAATTTAACATTATATGTTTTCAATAGTTCACCATGATACCCGTTTAAATATTTATAGAAAACGGAATTACTCGTACATCGGCAAACATTCTTTCGTCATTATTAGCCCATTACTGAGCTTAAACAATATCATCCGGTAGAAATTCCGCTCATATGGCCAAGTTGGCTGCACTTACTTCGGCAGTTTTCTTTTGTTAAATCGTGCCCGCGCATGGAAACGTTAGAAACACACGTAAACATGTGCCGAATCTTATTGGAGTGTAGATGAAATTTATCATCTCAGTGTTTTTTCACACTCTAGTTACATAATATTCAGTTGTCTTATGCATTCTTGTATTCTAAATAATAAATAGGCTCCGGTTCATCCGCTACCCAGCTAGCACGAAGTATGTGGCTTACCTTCTACTCACGTAAAACTTACAGAAATCACCGGTATGAAGCTTACCGTAAGGTGAGTACCTTACGTAAGACATGGATCATAAATAGGTAAGGAATAGGTCAAACTAACCGTCAAACATCCCCAAACATAGGTAAGGTCCTGACCTACATGAGCGCCGTGTGTGGCGGATCTTCAAACTCAGACCTATAGGCGGACAGTAGTGGCATCTTTCGGCGATCATTGTAATTACTACGGCTTCTGATAGCGAAATGAACATAGCTCTTTTAATGTAAACAACATTTATTTTACTTGCAATTTACAATGCGATAAAAAATAGCACATATATAATAAACATACTCATCTAACATTGAGTTAATGCTGATTGCCTTTATACTCCCCAATTGATGGTCGATTTTTTCTTTTTCAGGCTTCTGAACATTGCTTCCAATGTTAACGTTCACCGGCAGCTGTAAGAATAGAAAAATACCCTTTATCATACTATAAAAAACAAATTATCAATTGCTCTTGGAACAAAGCCTTTCTTTGTATGTATTAAAAATCGAAAAAAACCCTAGGAGATTCAGTTCAACCATATTTTGTACTGCAATAGCCACAATCCCTACTTACTCAGTATGATGTCAGAGCACATTTCATTTTAAGACAGTTATTCCTTCCCCCCAACTCGAAAATCTTTTCGGAAGCTTCGTCCCTCAGTTTCGTTAGCGTCTCTCACTCCTCTTTGTATTTCTTCTCACTGAAAAATGTACAACCAGCTATTTCAATTATTAAAACTAACATACAAGTAAATACTACGTGCACGCAAGAGAGTATTACTTGCAAATGATAATACATTGTATTATAAAAATAATGCAATATATGCACTCTTCTTAGAATTAAGGCAACTAACTGCACGTAATTACAATATATCACAATACAATTTCTTCATGAATGCTTGAGGTACATTGTGAAGCAGTGTGGTAGAATTGTTTCGATATTTGCATACATAACTCTACAAACTCATTATTACGGCCGCTTTACACGGCCATTTACAATTTATTGTACAACCACTTGTATCAGGAAATTGTACCGCGTAAAGTGGAAAATTGTACGAACGCTTGCGCGATTGTCTGAATGACTGAACGGAAAATAGAACCTTTTCTAATTCAATTCAAACAAACATACAATTTCGTTCAGTTTATACTGTTAGAGGCCGAGGCAGAACAAACGTAATTCACAGGTTCAGATAATGAACAGTACTTTAATGTACGTACTTGGATTACAAGAACGTGCACATCAGAACGTGTACATCGAGAGACTGACAAAAAGACAGAGACAGCTGACCAGGCATGGGCCGAGTCACGAACAAAAGAATAAGGATAGTAGCAGTAGAAAACAACTGCACAACGTATTGATGCTTGAGTTATATCACAACAAGTACAAACACTCAACACACCCCCTTAAATTAAGCATCATATATGTTCACAACATTCATAATCCTAGAAAAATATAAATGTTTTTCTTTACATAAAGGTTTGGTGAGAATATCAGCAACCAAGTCATCTGTTGGATTGTATTTCATTTTTACAATCTGACGCCCAATTACATCTTTAACAAAATGGTGTTTTATATCAATATGTTTACTGCGTTTCAAAGTTTGCTTGTTCTCAGCCATACATTGAGCAGACAAATTGTCATTCAATATTTCTATCACACCAAGTTTCAGCTCCAACTCTTGACTTAAATTGTTAATAAAACATGCTTCTTTCACTACATTAGTTATGGCTAAATATTCAGCCTCTGTGCTGGATAATGCTACAGTTTTTTGTTTTACAGATTCCCAACTAAAAGTTGAGGTACCAAGTTGCATGATATAACCTGTTTGTGAACATCTATCACCAGGCACACCACCATAAGAAGCATCAACATACCCTTTAATATTTAAATTTCCAGATTTAACATAAACCAAACCATGATTCTGAGTACCTATTAGATAACGCATTACTCTCTTTATAGCTGACCAATGAGACTCATCATAGGCTGTACTATACTGACTTAATTTATTGATTGCAAATGCTATATCAGGCCTCGTGTTAACCGCTAAATACATAAGCCCACCAATTATTTCCTGATATGGTACAGTTCCACTATACATAAAAGTGAGATCTGTGGCTTTGGTCAATACCAATCCAGCAGCCATAGGTGTAGGAGCAGGTTTAAGATCAGTCATACAAAATCTTTCTAACAGCCTTTTAACATATTGAGCCTGGTCAAGAGAAATAATTCCCTTTTCTCTTTTTCTGATCACACGCATTCCCAAACAATCTTTCACATTACCCAGTAACTTCACATCAAAGTTTTTGTACAGTGAATCACACAAGATTTTACTGTCTTGTTTACAGTTTGAGAATATATAAATATCATCTACATACAAAGCCACTATGGTAAGATTTTTATTTCTATGACACACATAAACACATGATTCAGATTTTAACTGCTTGAAACCTGTTTTAATTATAACGTCAGAAATTTTTCTATTCCACATCCTACTGGATTGCTTTAATCCATAAATGCTCTTTCGCAATAAACATACTTTTCCTGGAACTGAAAAACCCTCTGGCTGTTCCATGTATATTTTCTCATTAAGATCTGCATTTAGAAAGGCTGTGGTTATATCCATGTGACTTATATCCAGATCCATTTCATTAGCAAACGCAAATAACAATCTCAGTGTGGTGTAACTAACAACTGGAGAAAATGTTTCATGAAAATCAATCCCATAAGTTTGAGAAAAACCTCGGGCTACCAGGCGAGCTTTGTGCTTTTCAAATTCACCTGAACTTCCATTTTTTAATTTAAAAACCCATTTAGATTTTACAACGTTACAATCTGATGGTCGGTCCACTAGTTCCCATACTCTATGATTCATTAAAGAATTATATTCGGATTGCATAGCTGACTTCCACAAGGGATCCAATAAAGCGTCCTTAGTCGATTTAGGAATATTGACAGACATATCAGTCAAAGCCTGAAAGGACATGTCATAGTCAGCATGCCAACGAGGTGGCTGTCGCATGCGTGAGGGTCTATTACAACCCGCAACATTAGGGATATCATTGACAATAGGTGCATTTTGAATATTGTTTTCTGACAAAGTACCAACATCATTCATAGCATCCACATTTTGAACATTTCTATCTGAAAAAATGATAACATTATTGTCAATTTCAAGCTTATTTCTATCCATATCTTTGTTTTCACTTGCAATAGGAATATCACCAGCCATTAGGGTCTCAATAAATTTGACTTCCCTAGACATGTAAACCTTTTTAGGATCATGTATATCACCTAATCTGTATCCTTTCTTCCCGGGACCATATCCCAACATAATTACTTCTTTTGATTTGGGATCTAACTTATATTTGTAATTAAGGTGCCCTGTCCTTTTATGCCAAATTTCCTTAGATACATTGGAGACATTCATCATAAAGGGTAAAACCTTGTTCACATCGTCTACAACATGAGGAATTTGTTTAGGAATATCAGAGACAATACCTTTAGATGGACATACAAGAGATGCACTTGCCATAGTAGATATCTTAGGCATTCCATTGTCACAAACAGTTGCTGTGGTTTTTCCATTTTGGTCTAATTTATAAATGCCACCAACAGCACTACCTGTAAGCTGACTTGTACCTGTAATGTTAACTTCATTTTCATCAAACACATTAACACCATATCTGTCAAACACAAGTACCTTACCTTTTTCTGCAATTTTAGAAACTGACAATAAATTTGCAGCACTCTGTTTACAAAGCAACACATCAGTAATTGTACCATTAACTAGAGAACTATTACTACTAAAAATAAATGGCACATTTCCAACACCTTGGCATGACATTACAGAACCATTAGCCGTTAAGATATCAGCATTCACAGAAGTTTTGAGGTCATCAATCCAATCACCACGAGATGTTAGATGTTGACTTCCACCACTATCGAAGAACCACTGATTTTTTGGCATTTTAATTCTACTATATGTCGCAGCAGTCATGAGAACTAAGCCATCATTGCCATCAAATTTCTTGGAATTTTTTGATGTATCTTGAAAACTTGAGGAATTTTTGTTTTTCAGTCTCTTCCACTTAGTGCACTGAGGTCGTTTATGTCCTTCTTTCTTACAGTAATGACAAATAATGTTGTTGGGAACAGTTTTCTTGTTTGAATTAGGGGCATGAGAAGCACTTGACCTGAATTTGACGGATGCTAGTGAAGATTCGCACGCATTGGCACTTCTTCGACAGTCCTCCTCTATCAAAAGCTTTTTTACTTCCTCACTTCTAACTTCAGTGTGAGTGGACGCAAAACCTTGCACCAAAGTCTCAAAAGACTCCGATAGACCACTTAACAAAATTTTCCCAACTTTGTCATCAGGGACAACGACGCCGATATCTGCCAGCTGATTCACAACGGAAAGGATCCCATTAATGTATTCGGACATGGAACTAAAATCTTCGTAACGCATTCTCATTAACTGTCTCTCTAACATTAGTTCACGAGTCAGCCCTGAGCTGCCAAAAGCCTTTTGTAGATTATTCCATGCTTCTTTGGCTGTGCTACAGGCGTAAATGTGAGAAGCACATACGGGTTTTACAGCCAAGCTGATCTTTGCTAGCGCGCGTCGATCTTTGACTGGATCTATGTCCTGACCAGTAACACTTTCCCACATGCCATAATCTATGAGTAGCATCTTCATTTGCCATTTCCACGTGTTGTAGTTCCTTTCGCCTTCCAACTTCTCAATACCCGGCACGCCTGCCGGTGCAACGAACACCGACTGTGCGAAGTCAACGGGTGTCGAATGGTGAACAGTTGCAGCAGCATTTGAACGTTCCTGTTCGTTATCCGACATTTTCGCTCAAAACGCAAGTTCAAATATATTGCGAGAATGCGGAAAGTGAATACGTTAATTAATATTGCAGTCGTGACACTCTGGGCCCATAACCTGTTAGAGGCCGAGGCAGAACAAACGTAATTCACAGGTTCAGATAATGAACAGTACTTTAATGTACGTACTTGGATTACAAGAACGTGCACATCAGAACGTGTACATCGAGAGACTGACAAAAAGACAGAGACAGCTGACCAGGCATGGGCCGAGTCACGAACAAAAGAATAAGGATAGTAGCAGTAGAAAACAACTGCACAACGTATTGATGCTTGAGTTATATCACAACAAGTACAAACACTCAACATATACAAGCGTTTGTACAAAAAACTGTATCTTGTAAAGCGACCTTTAGAGAAACTAATGAAACTTACCTTGATATTATAACGTTATTCCACAAAGATTATAATCACGAACATGCATGTTCTTGATTATATACACAATATTCCACACCACACGTTCCACATTTCTGTTCCGTTACCGTTCCCTGTAGCAATTTCGATCCACATTCCGTGATTCCACTCCGCTACGTTAAGTACCTTTTTCCACCGCCAGAGGCCATACGCTTGAAACGGCGAGAAGTACGGGCGCTTACGGAATAAATATATATTACATATGTTAGTTGCTTACGTTCTATGCTACTTACCTATTTTTTCCTTCGAATTGACCTCAGTGGCTTACATTGTGCTAGCTGGGTAGGGACTTGTGTACTGAGGCTGTATCGTAGTGGTAAGTGTACTTTGAAATTAAAGGCAATGGAATAATGTCTGCTTAGAAATCGTTTTTTTTCTGTAGCGTCTGCGTTTTATTGTCTTTACAGATTTTCTCAACCGTAGAATACTTGTTCTCCGAAGTTACCAGTAACGTCACGAAGTTGTTAAAAAAATACGTCGTTGAACGAAGGATCCTTGAAATTTCAACGTGTGTTACTTTACTGCTAGCAGATATGGTACTGTAGTGGGGTATTTGGACCTTTTTCCTGTAATTGATGCCAAGTGAGGTTCCCTTTTGTTTGGTTTGCATTATATTGCCGAGTGAATAACTGTGTTTGGCAACAAAATGATGTGATATCAATGAACTCTTTCTTTTCGTTTAAAATTTTGGTAATGCATAGACAGTGTCTTCGGAAACGCTGAGGAATCGATTGATTGTGTGTTGAGGTGCTGTTGTGTAAATTTTGTATAATTCATTTGAACTGGACTTCTGGTAAATAAAGGTATTTATTATTATATTTTTGTTATATGTTGATGGTTTCTGGCGTAATTCCTGTAGAAGCGGTTGGATTTGGTGTTTTTCAGGCATTTTTGTCGAAGTCATTTTTTTGTAATAGTCAACTAAATTGTTTTTATGCACAGAATAGTACTGTACCACTATAAGTTTCGACTAGTACGCAGCGTAATTATTAGTTTGCCTGATGATGAAGTGTCGTAGAAACGTACGTTACGTAGTTAGTATATTAAATATTAAACTACGTAGTTGGTAGGTATATTACCCAGCTAGCACAATGTAAGCCACTGAGGTCAATTCGAAGGAAAAAATAGGTAAGTAGCATAGAACGTAAGCAACTAACATATGTAATATATATTTATTCCGTAAGCGCCCGTACTTCTCGCCGTTTCAAGCGTATGGCCTCTGGCGGTGGAAAAAGGTACTTAAGGCGCCGTGGTACATGATTATTTTTTCGCTTTCGAGCGCTGAGATGATGGAGATAGTTTTTCCGTCGACCGGTAGAGTTACCAGAGTCGGCGCCTACCCAACCAGCCATATTTTTGTTCAGTGTCACCTCTACGCTTTAATTCTTTGCGCAGAGGTGATGAGGCAATAACGACCCTTCCCTCTCAAGCCCCTCCGTCCGCGGAGTTTTCCATTGCTGACCACTAGACGCAATGTTGCCATTTCAACATACGATGGGACCAAACTGTTTGGCAGACTCCACATTATACCATGTGGCAACGTGGAATTCGCGGAAATGCGTTCGCTACGTTTTTCTAAGAACCGAGCCGGTCTGGTCCTAGTGGGGTTCGTAGCTGCAGGAGAAAGCGTCCGCGGTCCAAGTCATGAATAGACTTCATTTTTCAGGGTAGCCGCGTTGATTGGTTGTTGTGACAACAGTTTAGCCGTAAGAACTGCAACAATAGGAGGTGGTCTCAGCTGGTAGCTTGGCTTGCACGTGTTAATGTCTAAATGTGGTAATTTGAAAGTAATATACGTTTGTGCCTACTACAGACCACCCCATTCCGATGTACACTCAGTATTAGAACTCGAGAAACAGATCAGGCACATTAATTCTCATACCAACGAACGACAGATTATTGAAAGGTGGAGATTTCAATACAACATCGATAGATTGGAAAACATGTAGTCATTAGTCTGGGGGTAGGGAAAAAGAAATCTGCTCGTCATTTTTTAACCTGTTCGCATAATACGCAGTACATCAAATAGTAAATTTGCATAATAGAAGGGAGAATGTTCTCGATTTACTTGCCTCAAACATCCATGAAAAAGTTATTGAAGTTAAAAATGTCGATGGAATAAGTGACCACAAGGTAGTACACGTTAAATTATCCCTCAATACTGACAAAAATGTAAAATTAAAAAGAAAGATTTGCCTTTTAAGTAAAGCAGATTTTAACGGATTTAGGCGTGACTTACAGACTTCTTTTGAAAAATTCTAAACATCAGAAAAAATAGTGATGCAGACATGGAAAGAGTTCCTCCAAATTACACGGTGAGTGAGTATAAGAGTGAGAATAGGGAACCAGGGTGGTACAACGTGGAGGTTAAAAAAATGTGTAAAACGACAACGAGTTATCCACGCGAAACTAAGAAAAATGTAGCTAATAGCGATCTAAAAAAATTATCGAACGTTACATATAAAGCAGCCGCAAAAATAGCCCTTAGAAAAGCGTAAAGTGGTTTCAAGAGAAAAGTACTTGGAGAACAACTAGAGGGGAATCCGAAAACATTTTGATCATATGTTAGAAAAGTACAGGGAACTAAAATGTCAACGGTTAATTCCTTGAAAGGGTATAGGGGCGAAATATTTAGATAAGGCTAATTTGTTGAATTATTTTTCCAGAGCGTTTTTAATCAATCTAAGCGCAGTTTGCTCGAAACCATACCAGACCGATTTCAGCAAATAATGCCCCCGATCGATAATTGTATCTTATAACGGAATCGTATCCTTACTAAAAATGTTAGCCCGAACAAGAGCTCAGGTCGTGATGAAATTCCTGCTCGTGTGTATAAAGAAATAGCTCTCGAAATGGCACCGTATCTTAAAGTAATATTTAACAAATCCCTCGAAGAACACGCGGTTCCCAAAGACTGGAAGATAGCAAACGTGATCCCAATTTTTAGAAGTGGCGATAGGGAACATCCATCGAATTATAAACCAATATCAATAACGTCACTGTCGTGCAAAATTATACAGCATATGATAGTTACATCAATAAGGGGACACCTCGATAGCCAGGATTTATTGATAACAAATAAGCATGGGTCCAGAAAGGGACGGTCTTGCGAAAATCAGTTAGGTCTTTTCGTTCATGATATTTTAGTTTCCGGAGAAGGTAACGTACAGGTAGACGCAGCGCTTTTAAATTTAGAAAAGCGTTTGACAAGGTTCCCCACTGTAATTTACTCGCGAAGTTAGCATCATACGGGATAGACAGTAATATGGTAGGCTGGATAGGAGATTTCCTACATGAACGCGTTCAATGAATGGTATTAGATGGTGTCACCTCAGGCGAAGTAAAAGTTACATCGGGTGTTCCCCAGCGTGATAGGCCCAATTTTATTTCTTCTCTCCGTAAATGACTTGAATACAGTAGCTAAAAATAGCAAGCTCCGTCTTTTTGCCGATGATGCAGCAGTCATCATTGGTCATCAATCCTCAGATCGGTTTGACGCAGCTCTCCACTGAGTCCTGTCGGCTAATCTCTTCATATTTACGTATTTCTTCTGATGCAGTAGTGTATAAGGAAATAAGAAATTAAGAGGATAGTCATTCTATAGCTAAGGATTTATATGCGATTGATGATTGGTGTGATAGCTGGCAGCTAGAATTAAATTTGAAGATATGCGCGATAAAGAACTTTGGGAAAAAGAATAACTTTCCCCAGAAAAATTATTGCATCAAAGAAAAGAAAATATCTAACGTAGAATTTATTAAATACTTAGGCGTCACCAACATTGAAGACATGCTGTGGGGGAAATACATCAGGGAAATAACTAGTCTGGCAAACCATATATCAGGATTCGTAAAAAGAGTTCTAGGCAAATGCGATGAGAGAGTACTAGAAGCTATTTTACACTTGTCAGGCCTCATTTAGAATATGCCGCTAGTATATGGGATCCGTACGAGGAAGGTATGATAAAAGAATTAGAGCGTGTGCAAAGGAGATCCACTAGATTTGTTAAAGGCCGCTATGATAATTGTATAAGTGTTACGAGTTTAATAGAAGAACTAGGCTGGGAATTACTATCAGAACGCAGGTTGAAATTTAGGTTAAACCTTTTCAGTAAATTGGAAACCGATTTGTCGCATATTTTAAGTCGATAATTCTTCTTACCGTTACTCCACCGGATAAACCTTCGTTTTTCCCATCTTCGGCAATTGCCATATCGTCAAATGAATCATGCAAAGTTTCATCAGCTACTGAATCGTCAATATTGGACGGGGTTTCTTCAATAGCGCAAGAAGTTCCTCCTACGTGCGACTCTGTTCCCATTATTTTGAGACGCCTGTTTCGGATAATAGAAATTTGCATACTTACACATGAATATATCATTACATTAAGATAGTGTTTTCACAAAAAATGACAATATTTACCTTTTTTCTTCCCTCCGCATGGCCAAAAATTCACCCTTTCTTTTTTTCCTCGCCATCGAAAATGTCAAGCGACTGCCTACTTTAATTTTCCGATATCGGTACGCTTCCGATGAAATTTCGAGACTTGACAATTAGTCAGTTTGACTGTTACTAGACACCCCGAGAGCGACAACCTAAGCTGAGACTCAAGAAATAACCCGTCAGTAAAGCAGACACTCCGTCTTACTCGCCTCTTCTTCCCGACCGCCTTCACTTTCCCTTCCCCCTAGCTCCAACACCTCAAGGTTACCGTTTTAGGATATAGGGTAGAGGGACCGTGCCACTTTTTGAGTAGCGCAGTAGGCGGAGAATGTGTGAACTGTTTCGTGATTTGCACGTTGCTAGAGGCGTATCCCTGGGCTGGAGTTGGCGAAAAACATAAATTACTTTCAGAATATCTCAACAGCGTGTCTTTTAATAAAAATCAATAATTTTCAAGGATCCAACAGACTAAGCTTGAATCTTGTACTCTATAATAACGAAAGTTAAAAAAATAGCCCCTCTTTCTCCCAATATATGCAACAAAAAGGTCTATTTTTACATCGAGATATATTTTTAACAAGGCTTATTACGTAAAATCTAAGATTATAGAGTAATAGTTTGATACTTTCTCTTTTAATTACTGAAAACGCCATTCCGATATCTAGCTTCCTGTTGGAGCAATCTTCCTTGAAAAATAGGTCTGAAAAACAGCTATGTATCACGGCCCCTTAACGTAGCGGAGTGGAATCACGGAATGTGGATCGAAATTGCTACAGGGAACGGTAACGGAACAGAAATGTGGAACGTGTGGTGTGGAATATTGTGTATATAATCAAGAACATGCATGTTCGTGATTATAATCTTTGTGGAATAACGTTATAATATCAAGGTAAGTTTCATTAGTTTCTCTAAAGGTCGCTTTACAAGATACAGTTTTTTGTACAAACGCTTGTATAAACTGAACGAAATTGTATGTTTGTTTGAATTGAATTAGAAAAGGTTCTATTTTCCGTTCAGTCATTCAGACAATCGCGCAAGCGTTCGTACAATTTTCCACTTTACGCGGTACAATTTCCTGATACAAGTGGTTGTACAATAAATTGTAAATGGCCGTGTAAAGCGGCCGTAATAATGAGTTTGTAGAGTTATGTATGCAAATATCGAAACAATTCTACCACACTGCTTCACAATGTACCTCAAGCATTCATGAAGAAATTGTATTGTGATATATTGTAATTACGTGCAGTTAGTTGCCTTAATTCTAAGAAGAGTGCATATATTGCATTATTTTTATAATACAATGTATTATCATTTGCAAGTAATACTCTCTTGCGTGCACGTAGTATTTACTTGTATGTTAGTTTTAATAATTGAAATAGCTGGTTGTACATTTTTCAGTGAGAAGAAATACAAAGAGGAGTGAGAGACGCTAACGAAACTGAGGGACGAAGCTTCCGAAAAGATTTTCGAGTTGGGGGGAAGGAATAACTGTCTTAAAATGAAATGTGCTCTGACATCATACTGAGTAAGTAGGGATTGTGGCTATTGCAGTACAAAATATGGTTGAACTGAATCTCCTAGGGTTTTTTTCGATTTTTAATACATACAAAGAAAGGCTTTGTTCCAAGAGCAATTGATAATTTGTTTTTTATAGTATGATAAAGGGTATTTTTCTATTCTTACAGCTGCCGGTGAACGTTAACATTGGAAGCAATGTTCAGAAGCCTGAAAAAGAAAAAATCGACCATCAATTGGGGAGTATAAAGGCAATCAGCATTAACTCAATGTTAGATGAGTATGTTTATTATATATGTGCTATTTTTTATCGCATTGTAAATTGCAAGTAAAATAAATGTTGTTTACATTAAAAGAGCTATGTTCATTTCGCTATCAGAAGCCGTAGTAATTACAATGATCGCCGAAAGATGCCACTACTGTCCACCTATAGGTCTGAGTTTGAAGATCCGCCACACACGGCGCTCATGTAGGTCAGGACCTTACCTATGTTTGGGGATGTTTGACGGTTAGTTTGACCTATTCCTTACCTATTTATGATCCATGTCTTACGTAAGGTACTCACCTTACGGTAAGCTTCATACCGGTGATTTCTGTAAGTTTTACGTGAGTAGAAGGTAAGCCACATACTTCGTGCTAGCTGGGTAATATTCTGTGGGGAAAACCAAAGTTTACTGTCTTGTTACATTTTTGTTTTGATTATCGCACTACCATGAAACTGCAAACTTTGTGCTCTCAGGGTCATATTAAATAAAACTGTGATGCAACTGCTTTTTACTTACAAACTATTTTGCAACAGATTTGCAGCTGCATTGCAACTCATTTTCCACTATTTTTAAAATCAATTGTAATTGATTTTCAACTAATTTTCATCTGGCTTGCAACTCATTTTCCACCTTTTCTTGAGGTCATCTGCAACTGATTTTCAACTGATATGCTTCGTGTTTCAAATTGCAAAGCAATTACAGATGAATTGCAAATGAGTATAGAAAATCTGTTGAAAATCAGTTTAAAATGAATAGCAAAAGAGATATTTTTACCTGAGTTTGTATACCAGTGGCTGTGCTGTCTGGGTATCTACACATTAAGAAAGGGATTATTGGTTGTTATTACATGCACCATGAACTACGGACTATTCTGATAATAATTCACTTACCTATGCCTTTGCTAGGCTGTCTATTGTGCTCTCTTTTAGTACGCGGGAAAAATGAAACTTTACATCTGTAGGTACGACAATCTATCTCTCTAATCTTGTTAATCTGATCAAACCTAGATAATACGCAGGAGTTCTTAGTATGTATCTAACGTCATCTGTGAACGAATCGGTTTCGAATTTACTTAAGAGGTTTAACCTAAATAATAACCTTGCATGTATTCAAATGTACAAAATGAAAAGTTCTCTCAGCAATTTCCAAAAAAAGAGCTTTTCTTTTTATTTCCAATGTAATAAGAAAACAATTATTTCGTTGCTTTAAAATTTGCAATAATTATTATTTTCCAAACAACTTCAAATTTGTTTTCAGAGACGTCAATACCATTGGCATGTGAATGTTCATGTTAGTACAATATTTAATAATATTTAATACACTTTTTCACACAATAAATATAAAAATATAATTTTTTTGAAAATTTAACATTAGAATTGTTGTATGCATCTCCATACGCGTTGGTATACAAATTTTCAAAGCAATCGTGAAATATTTTCAATTTTGGCCAACTTTTAGTGATTCTGCCCCACACTGTACGCGTCGGCGCCACACGGGAAGGCGCAGCACTCCAGCCCATGGTGTCACGGGGAGGGAGGACGAGACGCGTCAGCCACGATATATGTGAAAATCAATTGGATCAGAATTTATTTAAGGAAACTGAGCCCATTGCCTAACAAAATCTCACTATTTCTTTTAGACTATTGGCTATAATAAGTATACATACGAACTGTGTAAATTGGGCCCAATCTCTCAATTCAAAGGAATATATGAAATATATATTTTATGCATGAATAATATAAAAAGTGTTTAGTTTAATTTGCCCTTAACTGACCATGCGCGGGAGGTAAAGCAGAAATGAGCTAGAACGGGCGATAAAAAAAGGTAAGGTAACCGGAACCGCGAGAGGGGTTACATTTAGACGCTGCAGGCTCGACTACTCCACGAAATGGAGACCACGGGTGCCCCGAGTCAAGGACGATTAGAGAAAGATGGCGGGGTTAGTAAAAAGGTTTACCGAGTTGAAGAAATCGGAATTACGAAATTTCTTGAAGGATCGACAAGTGCCAGTACAAGGGGCGAAATTGGAACTGCAGGAATGGAAAGCGTTAGAAAAGAAGGGGATGAATATAGAGCACTATGAAATCGAAATTGAGACGAGAAACAAGTTGAAGGTGGCATCGACTCCATTTCGAGGGAAATGAGAGAGGAACAGAAGAAGAGGGATGAAGAACAGAAGAAGAGGTGCGAGGAGATGATAGAAAATCAGAAGAATCAAATTGAGGAGATCAAGAAAAGGGACGATAAGATGGATGATGAGCGGAAAAACAGAGACGAAGAGCTAAGGGAGGGGATCAAGAAAGTAAAAGAGAGTCTACAGATTTCCCAAAAAGAGTGCCACGAGAGATTAACGGCGCAAGAAAAGAAAACGGAGGAGAATAACAGTGGAGTGGAGGAAGGCGCGACCAAAACAAACGTGGGATCGCAGCAAGTCGTTTTGTGTATCGGCGGGGATGACGAACGCCGGTTGGACCTCTGTAAGATCTCAATACTCTGGAGTGCTTTACTCCTTGCTGGACGGTGACTTTAGGGGAAAGAGGGAACCGTTAGCTTAACATTACATTAGGAACATAAGCATAACTCGGGAAATGGCAACAGGAACAGGTTAAGCTTTCCTGTTTCTTCCGTTTCACATACTTCTCCACTGTGCACCAAATGTTTAAAAAATACTTTGGTAAACCAACTAGTCATTTCTTCTGTTAAAAACATCGCGAAATCTCATTAAATCATCAACTACGAGATTTAACCAGCCCATATTATAAAAATAGACTTTTTAGCACCTCCTACACCTAAAAACCGAATTTCATCTAAATCCATTGATAAAAAAGAAAGTAGGATCAAAAATTACTTTCTTTAATTACTCGGAAACTATTAACTGTGTCCGGTCAATATTTTAGGGAAAGCACTTGTTAGGACCTCTTTTCCTAAATACGCATTTTCAGCTAAATCAATTAACAAACAAAAAAATATAACTATTTTTTAATAACTAGAAGACCTCTTTAATATTTTCATTAAATTTATTAGAACCCATTATTACAGTTCCTTTATTTAAAAACGCAATTGCTTTACCAAAACGTGATTTCCAACCCAACTTCTAAAGAGAACTTTCATTCAACCAATCCACCAATAGTAACATCCATCCAATCCACTAATATTAACAACAGGCGTATAAACCGTAGGTAAAGCTTTTTGTAATAATTCACTTCAAAAGCATCGTGTCATCTTTGTGAAATATAGGGGAAGAATAGAACGTCAATGTAAAACGTCATAGTATAAAAATTTTCTTTCTTATCTATAGTGTTTGAACTTGATAACATATTCAAATATTGTATTTTTTTGTTCTTTCTTCTCTAAGCAGGAATATCATACTAACTCCAAACATATCATCATCCATATCAACCATCATCGATAACTTTAATGCAGATCGTTATCATGCACCACAGGAACATGAACGGGCACTAACAGACATCCATGTATGCGTGATCTTCAATTATGAAGGGATAAATGATATGGAAACCTACACACGGATGAAAGACGCGCTAGATAAGGCAGAGGGTAGAAAATTTTGCAATTTTTGCGAAGTTTACCACAATAAAGATGAGGCTTTACAACACGAAAATCCGAAAATGCGCACAGGCAGAAGGTAACGACACAACTGGGTCGGGGCTTTAATGAAATAGAATCGGCAATCCGATGTAGACATGAAAACGTTCTGGATCACTCGAGAGGAGGATAACGGCGGGGACGCAATCTCTTTCCTCAACTACATTAAAACACAGGTAATCGAAGAATTACTAGAACAGACGATAGCTAACAATGCGATTGTTTTCAGCCTTATTTTCATTTGCAAATTTCGTAAAGGGGAAAGAGAGAGGAATTGGATGCATCTTTCAAGACAAACTATAGGCGTCTCTTATCCGTGGATAATGTGAGGGAAGTAATGGACGAGGCTATCTCATAATTACCGAAGAAGTCAGAATTCCAAGCAAAGGGGTCCTGATGGAGCCTTGCTGATGCAATTGGATTAGAATGGCGCATAAATAGATATACGCCTTTTCGGGGATCAAGGTGTATTGAGCTTCCAGCTAAAATAAAAAAACATCGAAGCCGTGACAACGTAAAAAATAAAGATATATATCCTGCTCCAGGTACACCATATGGTCGAAGAATATTGATAATCATCCCGAAGAGTTATATATAAAACGGAAGTGCTTCGTATGGGTTATGGTTGGAACTCTATAGAATATCCATTATATTTGAAAGACATTTCAAAATTTGAACGAATCAATTGTATTTCGATCAACAGTTTTGGTTTGACAGACAAAAATGAGGTGTACCCTATGAAAAATGCCGATCAAAAGCTAGAAAATCGAAGGGATCTTCTATACATCACAAGTAATGAAACTGCGCATTACTGCTGGATAAACTAATTCCCCTGCAAATTACTAGACATTGAGGTAGGGTTTTCGTCTACAGACGCTTCCTCGCACACTGCCATGATGAGGCAAAACTGGAAGAACATCAGGAATTGTGCTAAGGGATGGGAGCAACAACTAAAATTATAACGCCTGACGAGAGTGATAACGTTTTCAAATTCACCCACGTAAACTACTCATTTCGAGTTCCTTAGGGCTCTTTCATAGCTCGGCGTTGCGGTATTGCGAACGCGAGCAGGCCAAGCGAGCTTTCATAGCTCAGCGTTGCGGAAACAAACGAAAAGCGATAAGCGTTTCGATAAATCAGATGCAAGCTCACTGCATTTCGGTACACATTGCTTTAGTATTTGATTATAACTGTGTTAAGCCATGCCTACATACAGTAAAATAAATATAAAAGTATTAATGAATCGCCAACAGAATTTTCGCAGTTCCATCTGCACACACATTGGCGTAGAAAACCATTATTTCAATAAGTAACCTCATTGATTCAAAATGGTAATTCAAGTCGCCAAATCCGGTTATTTGTCAATATTAAGTCAGTGTGGAAGAATAATGATACATATGTTTAACTAAACGATCTACATGAAGATATTATTCAGTCACTTGCGCTTGAACAACTCAATTGCAAATGTGTATTGTATGCGATAGCATCAGAATTAAGTTTTCTGTGTCATTTTAAGGATTGGTGAGGGTAAATGCAAAAAGAATATGCAGTGGTGTCATTCGTGATTATTTAAACCTAAGAATTAAACCATTTTACCGCATAAATCAGTGTGGGGGTTGTTGTAAATACTGTTAGGACCCCGGGTCTAAATCCAACTGGACATTTGCCGTAAATATTAATATATGGATGTTTTAATGATAAAGATACAAAATAGAAGCAATGCAGATCGATAAAAATAAGTCTTTGACACATATGATGAATAACAAACACACTAACGACTGCCCAGCTAAGCTTCACTGTTCAAGCGCTGCGGGTTTTCGCGCTCCCAACGCAGAAAAGTCTGGCCGGACAGAACTTTCTGCGTCTGCCGCCGGCGAGCAAGCGTATGACGTCATCATTCTCAGCGAGGCATTTCATTGGCCAACGCCAACGCAACGCCGAGCTATGAAAGGGCCCTTACGTCATATGCGCGGACTTTGAATTCCTTCTCGAACAAGCGAGCACTCGTGAACCCTCTTCATCCTACACGAACGTCATACAAAAAATACACCATTTCGCTTCTGCTATCACACCTGATGGGTGCCAAGCACCATACCTTTACCGAGGACCAAACGCAGCGCGTGTATATATCGAACGGGTCAAAGACGAGGCGGATAAAATACGCGCTTCGTGTGAACAGACCGTTCCTACATGAATACTCCCGAAGAGATAGCGTGTTTCAGAAGACTTTATTGTCATATTTGAGGGAAACCACTTAACCAGGACCGCGCGAGAGATCATTTGACGGGGCGATTCAGGGGTGCCGCGCAACTGTATTGTAACAAAATGCCGAACTTTCTTCCGGTTTTCCCCCACAACCTTTCATCACACGACGGTCATTTTATTGTTCGCGAGCTTTTGTTGATTTTGTTGTTCATTTTGTTGATTACGACGAGAGGTGAATATTTGTCATACCATGGTGATTCGCAATTTGCGAATTGCGAGGAAAAGTACTTTACATTCGCTAAGTCAGTCGATGAAAATTTTAACATTCGATTTATTGACACTTTTCGCTTCATGTCAGCATCGCTAGCTTCTCTAGTTACCAATTTGAGAAAGTTCAAATATACTAGTGAAGTTTATGACCATGAGACAAATCTAGTTACACGCAAGGATGTTTATCCATACGATTACACAAAAAAACCTTCAAACGTTAGAGGAAACTTCCCTTCCGAAGAAGGAAATGTTTTACAACCAACTAACCGATGAGCACATTTCAGACGAGGATTATCACCATGCAAACGTGCAAAAAGGACGATAACCGTATTAGCGTATAACCAGTCTATTAAATGAATTAAAATAGGAATCATTGTCAGATCGCAGGTTGAAATTTAGACTTAATCTCGTAAACAATTCCCAAGACCATATTTTCAGTGATGATGTTAAAAATATTTTGCGAACCCCAACTTACTATGGCAGACTGGACCATAATCACAAAATTAGAAAAATTGACTGCCGAAGTGACAGATTCAAAATGTCATTTTTCCCTCGTACAATTAGGGATATGAATAACGGTAAATGTATTTAGTACGAGTGTATCAATCAGTGAAGTTTAGACTGGTATATGAATACTATTCCTTTTTTATGCATGAAATGTAGTGCATGTTTGGTGAGAATACACTCCCTGCCTCACACCTTTATGGTGGCTTGCAGGGTATTATGTAGATGTACGCATATCCGAGCAAAGCTAGAATTCGTTGGTATTCGAGACATAAAAACATCCATAAGTTGTTATTCTGCATGCCCACATAAAGATCGTTTTTATTTCAGTCATCAGCTGCAATGGCACCTTCATTGACTTCCAAACTCCTTGCCTGTTTAGGTGAAATTTTAAGGCTTTTTTGCAAGGCGCTGTTATGAATGAAATATTCTATTAAATCCATACGAAATAATAGTTTTTATTTAACATAGAATACAATCTTATCGTGATAGTAAGAAATAATTAAGGATGCTCTCAAAATAAAGAAAGAAGCGGTTGAGTTGATTTGCATTTACGCGTTTTCCGTAATAATAGAAGCAACCCTTTTCCTCACAGAAGTATAAATTCTGTCAAGCCTATGTGTACATAAAATCTAGCACCTATGTAAGCCTACCGGCCTCAAACATGTTTTTATCCAAAATGCAAATAACTATATCAAGTTAGTACATGGTAAGTCTCCATGATCCTTCAGAGTCCTTGATGACTTCAGAGATGAGGGGGGGGGGGGTAGAAAAATGAGTGGGCATAACGATTTTGCACTTAAAACTAGGTGTATTGTAAAAACGTTCAAAACTTGCCTGTTGGCTATTGAATTTCCTTGACCATGCACTCTGACATATCTGCACGAATTAAAAGAAATCTTTAATTATGCTCAAACGAAAACTTTAAGCTTAAACGAATGACGCTTAAATAGCGTGCATTGTTGTCGGAGGCGCTCACCGGAAAACCGTTGAAAGACAACAATGACTCCGTTGCCAGGAAGCGCCCATATCTTCCGTTAGGCCTACTGAAACTGACAAATTGTGTTGTGAGTGAGTGAGAGAAAAGTGCTTTAAGTGACAAAAAAGTGCTTTGCTAGATCCAAAAGACCACTCAAGAGTGTTATCCACGAGCGTCTTCAACGAAAGTGAAGATGTGCAAAGAATATGAGGTAAGAGAAAATGTAATTCTTCCATCATGATGGTCAAGGATATTCATGACAAGGATATTCATTTAATTTTTATGCACACAAAACATTCACAACGTTTAATCCTTTGACAACAAAGTAGGAATTAATTTTGAAATATCTGACATCAAACACTTAATTCGAAAAAGTTTTATAATATAATGTTGACTGAATCTAATTGCCCATTGTAATATCTTCTCTAAGGCCCCGTTTCCACTACTGACATTTCTATGACGGTAACTCTACCCGCGAAATGCTAGCAATGGAAACGCTCGAAAACGCCTACCATGGTAGATAGTCCTACTAGCATTGAGATACCCTTGTTAGATCAGGGAATAGTGGTTACCGTCGTGTCTTTTTTGTAATTAGAACGCAAGTTAGTCAAAATCCTGGTAAGAATTATGGGAAAACAGTTGAATCACGAATAGCGGTGAAGGATCGCGGCGTGTGCATCTAGGAAAACGTAGTTGGTGTCGTGTCTTTGTTTGGCTTAATACTTGATTTTTGTCTATGCTCAATGATGCTCCAGAGTTGTTATTACCTATGGTTTACACAATTTAATTATATTTTCCCAGCAATGACCGAAAAAAATAATTCCAAAAACTTTGCTCACGAGGAGACGGACTTGCTCCTTAGGCGAACGCGATAAGCCCGACGACATTTGATTATAACAATCAATATAGATTCTTGAATAAAACTTCAAGTGCTTACACACTTCAATGTGCTACCATCTTTGCGCATTTCTATAACGATCGTCGATTTTCTTTTGAACTGGAATACTGGTAACCGGTCGGTGACGAAAGCAGTGATTACAAGGGTAACATTGTAGCTAACTGGAACGCAGGTAGGTTATGAGGGCTGAAATAACCGTGGTAGAATGTCAGTAGTGGAAACGGGGCCTAACTCAAATCCTGCACATTCATTCCGGCGACTTGCATTTCTTAGCAAAGCTAAATGGGGTCCTTTACCATATTTTTTGCCGAATATGATAGAGTTTGTAAAATAAAAAGACTCGTATTTTTCCGTTTTTTGATCCGCCAATTATTTCTCGAGTTATAAGCGGTGAAAAACTGATGTTTTTAACCCTTTCGGAAAAGTGGGCGTGGTGTAACCTCTGACGTGTATCGACTTCGTCCAATCACAACTGAGCCCGCGAAGATACTTCGCCTTATCGCAAAATGGGGGGGACACAGCTAGCTCTCCCAATGGAAGCGATTGCGATAGGATCTGTTCGAGCAGACCTTCCGAGAACCCCCCTCTACTCCCTTCCCCTTAAAGCAGTCAAGGACGGGAGGAAAATGACGTCCATGTTATCATAGCAGCTTTTTCGGTGGGCGTCACCTTTTGCTTATTTTAATTTTTGATTTATAAGTGAATGGTTGTGGTTAGAAGATTAATTTTTCACTAAAATTCTTTTTTCGTTTCCATCTAACAATTTCGTGCACAAAATTACGATTTCAGTTCCGAGTAAACGGAGCCCCCGTTGTAAATGATCACAATTGGGACTAACAATGCGTATATAATGTAATCTGGGGTCGATGAACTGACCTCGTTGTAAGCTTGAGGATGTGAAATACTCTGAGAGACTTTTAAAATACGAACAGGATATACAGTAGCAACACTTACAATAAGTGTACGTGTTCGAAGATACGTAGAATGACTCACACTGCGCAAATGAGTTACGTAAATGTTCATTCACACGGCTAGCTTCAAATAACGGAGTTAAGCTCAAAAAAATTACTTGGTAGGATCAAAAAATCTTGACATTTTAACCGTGGAGTGAATGAGTAGGTACTTATCATGACCCCCGTGATACCTCGGAGTCTTCTATAAGTCTTTTTGCGAAGGAGAACTTGGTACTGAATTACGTGGTAGGCATAGATATTAGCTAAAGTGTTATTATTCAAATAGCATCGCCATTTGGGAAGCCAAATTATCAGCAATTCAATGTAAAGCAATACATAAAATGTCTCCATGGTTTAGTTCAGAGAGCGAGAGAACTCTACTAAACAAAAAATCTATCTTAGATGGAAATACGAGCGTGAATGTGGTTTCATAGCAGGTTATCATAGCAGCTTTTTCGGTGGGCGTCACCTTTTGCTTATTTTAATTTTTGATTTATAAGTGGAAAGGGATAAGAAAAATAGGATTAAAATATATATCAGAAGCGTAATATAAAAATGGCGATCATGAAAGATTGGAAAACAAACGAAGAAGTCCAAAGACGATTAGATGTAACAATGAAAATGTTAAGGATGATAAAGTTAAGGAAGTGAAACAAAGGATTGGAGAAGCGGGTTGGCAGGAGAATGAAAAACAATTCAGGAATGATAGGGGAGAAGAGTAATAGCTTGCTGGCACCGGGCAGGCAACAAATTTGCAAAAGAAAACAAAACTCAGGCAGAGAAGGTTGACGCTCTCAATATTAATTTGATGCTGATGATTCACGGAAGGCCACTGTACGGAGTAGAAGAAATGGATAATGATGAGGGAGAGCGGAAAGATGTTCTTCTTAAAAATAAATATATAAATGCCGAGTCTAAATAATTAGGTAATGTACTAACCTATGTTCGCAATTTCTTTTTCGAAATACATACTGATCACTTATATCCGGGGGGCTCATTGCTTCGAATGATTTGATTTAGGGATGTCGGGCGTATACTGAAATTAATATGGAAATAAATCTGGACAAGCAATGCTCACAAGTAAGGAAAAGTTAGTAGAGTTGTTCGGGGGAAACCGTTTGTGTTCGAGGAACATGGCCTCCTTTAAAACTATTAAATGGCAGGAAGAATTGGTGGAGAGACTAAAATGATATGCTTAATGTGTTAGGCTCCTTTCAGAGGAGAGAAAGTTGTCGAAGTAAAATGATAGGCGACTTCAAGAAAAGCCACGATTCAAAGACAAACGATCACTGGAGATTAGTAAGTGTTAGAAAATGAAAAGGTTTTCGGTGGCCTGAAGGTAGTTATGTCAACTGCTGCAATAAAATGGGAAAATGAGTGCAAATGCCACTTTAGAAATGGCTAAAGAAACATTCACCTATGAAAAGTACCTTCAGCAGCAGGACATCATTGACCAAATGTATTTATCCAAAACATTTCTTTAAAAAAAGGCGCAACGAGTGTAGTTCACGAAAGAAAAAACTGAAATCAGCGGAATAACGATAATCTGACCCACCTATTCTGTGTTCCAGGCATTGGAGAGACTCCTCGGGGAGGATCACCCGTCCTGCGAGGTGTCGTCGGTCAACAACTGAGAACCAACTGTCCTCTACGACGAAGAACTCCAGTGGCGTGCGGTACGATGAAGCAAATGAAGCACTGCTTCAGTATAAAATTCCGTTTGTATAATTTATTCATTATTTGTTTAAAAGCTACTAAATTAACAGTATAAAGGCATTCTAAGCTCCCTTAAATAGTACGGATGTTCATTATACCCCTTAAAGCAAGGGCAGCCGGCAGACGGTTATGACTGCTGTCCCGGGCTGCGGTCCGAATCGCGCACGATGCGCTTGAAAGCGCTTCGGGCCGTTCCGATTCGAGCTTCGAAGCGCTTTGCAGCGGCCCCGCAACGAGCATACCACGCGCATCAAAACGCTTCACTACGCATCAAGATTTTTTGATGCAGTTGATGCGAAGCGAGAAAAGGGCGCGGACTTATAAGTACTCGGCAATGGAGAAATTCGAAGTCAGAATCGAGGGTGTTGAGGAGACGATGGAATTCCTACTTTCTGCGGAGGATGCAGAGCGTGCGAGGACAGGTGAGTTAAATAATTAAGGTTTTAAGATAATATATTACATTTTTAAGGTAAATTATTCGAGTGTAAATGTCCCGATATTCGTGGTTGAATTATTATTTGATTATCGCGGTGGTTGTTGCTAATAACTCAGTGAAATGCATATTAGTGGAATTATATATGTAATTACGTGTTACTATGATATTATTTGGATATTTTTATAAATAAAGCATAGAATGAATAATTCAATTGATAAAGCATTATAATTCTACGCGTGTTCGTAAAAAATTTTGTTTGTATAATTTATTCATTATTTGTTTAAAAGCTACTAAATTAACAGTATAAAGGCATTATAAGCTCCCTTAAATAGTACGGATGTTCATTATACCCCTTAAGGCCCTGCTTTCCTCGCGCCAGAACGCATAGTGCCCCCCAAAATCCGCCAGTTGTCGTTGGTGCGAATCTCCAGTGGAACCCCTGCTGGCCACAATGGCAATTATTAGGAATCTGCTGTTTCGCTTCAAGGTCACTGGCCTAGGAGTGCGTTGCAACGCTGGCGAACGACCAAGGTCCGGCATCGGAGGGGGTGCTTGGAGAGAGGCCCCTTGGGCCTAGAGGCACTGTATTGGGAGAGGTTGGCCAAAGGGTGCGCTCATTTTCTATTGGCTGATCGCTTTTTGACCGAATGTCGCTGTTAGTGGACTCCATTACTCGTTGCTGAGCGGAGAGAATAGCATTGCGGAGCATAGGAGGTTGAGGCAATTTTGTCTTCCAGCGACATTGTTAAGGTAAGTACGCCAAAATTTTTACTTTAATCATATGAGCAAGTATTGCTCTATCAATGGGAGTATTTTTTTTGGTTTGTCTATGTAGTTTTTCTTACATATAAGCGATGTGAAAAAATGTGTATGTGTGCGACATGTTGTCCCGTAGTAATTTGCCGTTTAGTGATGTAATACAGGATATTATATGATTATTCTTCATTTCTCATGCTGTCCAAAGCCTGAAGGTATTATATTCAATGCAAAATGAGTAAAAATTAAGTCATCAGATAGCGTGGTCAGGAAATACGTGATGAACAACCACTGGCATCCATCCGGTTGTGTTTTTCCCTTTGCTACTTATTGATGAAGACACTATGCCTTAATTTTCATTATGTACAATATTGTAATGATTTAATTTTAATAGTTCTCGATTCCTGAATTTGTTATTTTCTAATGAATTTGCGCCAAGTGGGAAAGGACGTCGTTGAACTAGTTCTTCAGTTTCCTCTTGTTTGTTTATTTGATAACCAATGATGATTTACTGTGGTGTAAGTGTTCAGCTGCAAATGTTATTGTACGCGAATCTTAAATTAATTTATTGAATTCCCTATGTGCGTGGAAAGGGATAATGTTACGGCGTGGTCTGGACATGAGCATTTCAAAGCCACTTTGGATGTCCTGTAGTTTGCTTTCTTTGATTACTAATGATGAAATATAATGGTGTTAGCTTTCGCCTGTAAATGAATCCGGAATTAATTATTTTACCAGTAATTTGTGTGGAAAGGGAAAATGAAACGGCGTGGTCAGGGCATTTGGAGTATTTCACAGTCTCTGTAATTCGTTTATTTTGCTAACCATTGGTGAAATGTTATGGCGTTCACGTTTTATTTTAGTCGTTTATTATAACGAATCTTAAATTAATATATTGAATTCCCTATGTGTGTAGAAAGGGATAATGCAACGGCGTGGTCTGGACATGAGCATTTCAAAGCCACTTTGGATGTCCTGTAGTTTGCTTTCTTTGATTACTAATGATGAAATATAATGGTGTTAGCTTTCGCCTGTAAACTTGTATTGAATCCGGAATTAATTATTTTACCAGTAATTTGTGTGGAAAGGGAAAATGAAACGGCGTGGTCAGGGCATTTGGAGTTTTTCACAGTCTCTGTAATTCGTTTATTTTGCTAACCTTTTGGTGAAATGTTATGGCGTTCACGTTTTATTTTAGTCGTTTATCAAATCCTGAATTTATAGGTATATATCCGGGTGGTTGGTGTTAGGGGAAAATGAGACGGCGTGGTCTGTTCACTAGTACCAAAAGGTACTACATATTTTATAGCCACTGTGTATCATTGTTTTCTTGCCCTGCTTACCACTGAAGGAATGTGGTAATGTTGTTGTTTAACTTTGCATTTCATGATTAACTTCGTTCCTCTTCATAAGTTTAAATCGGCAGTACACCATTTGTACATCGTGTTATGCATCCCTCATTGTAACTGAAAGTGGCCATCGTATTTCATCGTTTTGCCTCTTGTTTTAAAGTTTGAGATTGTCACTTGATTTCACTTTCAAGAACGCAGAATGATGATTACTACTCACCCTATTCAAGGATTTCAAAGGAGTGAGATATTGTGCTCTGTTTTTGATAAATTGTGATGTACCTACGTGAAGGTCTTCGTGGATAATAACGTATTTCTTTACTATGAATTACGTTCTTCTGCTGAGGACCTTAAAATTATATTCCTTCTTATTTAAAGCGAGACTTAGCATTATGCCGAACTGGTACGCGTATGGGTGCGTGGTCTAAGAGTTCACCATAGGACATTTTTATTGGTATTTTCTTTACCTGATGAAAACCATAATTAATAGTCGGGTGGTAATATATGATGCTGGTTTGTTGTTTAAGAGCTATTTATGACTACTGTAAGGTTTTGTGTAAGCTGCTGAGTTCTTAACTGTGTTTTGTCATTAATACATGCCACTGCATTTTTTTCCAGTGTAAGTTGAGAAGCTGAGTTGCATGCCAGGAGAGGCCTGAAGTTCGTGCAAGACGTAGATAAGTGAAGAAAGTACCTACCTACAGGAACATTATTAACTGGAGTTGTTATGATTACAGTTTTCCATTATTTCCTTTCCCTGTCAGCTGCCTTATTACATTTGGGTGCTTAAGTGTTTTTCTTGATATTTGTTTCTGTACCATCAATGTCTGTTGCTGCCCTTGTTTTATTAAAATTATCTATATGATCTGTTTTCTTTTATTCTTTTGTAATATTGGTAGATGCTCTGTCCTTAATGCACTGGGTTATTCCTCATAAGGTGAGCTACTGGTTCCGGAAATTGAGCCTTGTTTTAGAGATCTTTTAATGATACGGTTTTAATTACTCCATTAAAGAATGGTTGTCCCCCTTGGGAGGTAGTACTTAAGGCTATTGGATATCACTTTTAATAGCAGGGGCTGTCTTGGTTTTGCCTGTAGATCGGTAGTTATCCGTTCAGCGTAGCCGTCTAAATTAACATTAGGTGTTATGAAGGGAATGTACAGCCACTGATCCTGGTATTTGATTTTATTTCTGCCGCTTCTATCCACTTCACGTAAAATTTTACCGTGACAGTCCAGTAGGGATATCTCGTAGAGAAATAAGTTGCCACGATATTAAATGGCGAGTTTATAACTGCTGAATAAATAACGTAATATTTTTATAGTTTTTTATTCATGCAATACCTATATTGTTGATTCTGTATAGGGTTGGGTTGATTTTGAGATTCAGCGCTTTTCATGTTTTCCAGAGCCACCGTAACTTGGATATTTATCACATGAACTGTAATTGCACGGCTTTCTGCGTTCATTCGAAAATTGGGGCAGGTTTTTTCAAGAAGTTGTCAGATGTTTATGTTAAAGGAAAACTTGTTCTAACCGAAACTAGTTGTAAAGGTATCTATGAAAAGGACTTAGCTATCAACACACGTTTTGTGGTTGCTGAACGGGCAACGCCCACTTCCTTCTGCTATCGTGGGCGGTAGCTGACCTAGCTTTTCGAAATAATTGCCATCTTTGGCCGATTTCTCGTGAAATGGTCTTGTAGTTTACGTTAAAACTTCGATGGCATGCCTACAAATGTGTTAGGAGCCATTTAATTGCGCTGAATACGAGATATTTGGATAATAATGATGCCGTTACCCCGTACGCCCATAAGCGGCCATGTATTAGCAGCGCTCCGAGCAACGAGTAATGGCGCCTGCCTTTCACTTGGCCAACCTCTCCCAATACAGTGCCTCTACTTGGGCCCTGTCTCGTCACCCATCATTCAGGGGTGGGGGTTAAAAGAGGCAGAGTCGAGAGAGTGTAGACGGTGTAGACCGCGTAGACTCTCGCCTCGCTTCCATAAGAACAATGGGATACTCTGGGAAGAGCGGCCTGGTCCTCGCTTTCAAGCTGTCCAACTCTTTGACAGGGAGACGTTTGAGGCATATTATTTCTCTTAAAACGGGGAGAAGCAGTCACAGAAGGAATACAACCTAGATTATCCAATCGCTCAACGTCCGTTATTATGCTGGTAACCGTTATTGTTCCAATTTTCATAGTGTTTTAAAGGGATTAAATTTTTCATTGACTTTACTTAACGTATATTTTCATTAAGTACTCTGAAACAAATTTTTAAGCATAGTAATGTCCACGAAAAACCCCAATTTAACATCTCGACGAAAGGTAAGTCGACAATATGACTTTTGTCCGCATTTTTTCCGAATTCTGACCACAGTATAGCGTAGTGGTATATTATTACCCTTTTGAGAGAGTTGGCTGAGGTTGGTTTTCGGAAAGGTTGTATAACAAATAATATCATCATGGAGTATCATTTAATGGAAAGAAGTTTATTCAGTTAAACTTACTTATTGAAAGGATTTTCATAGGTTTTTACTTTTGGCTACGAGTTTCTTGCTTATTTTTTAATTCTCTTTGAGCCTGTATTATATATTCAGGATCCCGTATTTCCATTGACCTGCAGCGTCGAGGATCAATTATCTCTGGCAGCAGGCAACTTTTATAAAATTTTTCTAATTTTGGAAACATTTCCTTCTGCCAGAAATTATCGTCTCTGTGCACCGTTTCACATTTTATCCCGTTAGGTGTCCACAAAACAAGATAACAATATTTTCTTTGAGTTATATGGAGCTGCCCTTGGATTTGGTAATGGAATACATGTCGTTTTTTAATGCCAATCACTTTTTTGCTTTTATCCATTAGCCAAAATGTAACTTTTTTTGATTCAATTGCTTCATATGGAGTTAAATTTCTTGCTGAAAATGGGCATTTGATCTCCAGCAGACCATCTTCTCCAATCAAGCCATCTGGGGTTGCGGCAAAATATGGATGCTCTCTGTCGATGAAGAGCCCACAGTCTTCAATTTTCCAGCCAAACCTTTCTCTAATTTCTGCTTTGGCGACGATTTCCTTTTCCCTACCATAGGCACATGCTTCATTGTCGATAGAGCCGTAAATAATTTGTTTTACTACATTTTTGCAGCTAGTGTGCGCAAGCATGTTACAAATTTTTCCGAAATAAGATGCTGTCAGCAATTTCCTTCTCATTTCTCTCCATTCCCCACTCTCCCCCTGCATAATTGTGGCCCTTTCAATCCTTCTCCTATCTTTCTCCAATACGGGTAAGCTAGCCAAAAAATCCCTCTCAGCTTGAAGATACTCATTTGCTGACATATCTGGCCTTTGTGCGTTCGGTCCGTAAGCACTGTCACCTCCAAACCCATCCTTAAACAATGATTTTCGGCATCTTGGCTTGCCTTGCCTTCTCTTCGAAAACTGCAGTTTTTTTAACCTCCTTAGTTCCATTTTTTTGCAAAATAAACCCGGGCTTGAGAAAAACATTTTTTTGCTTGTTTTGTACGCCAGATTCTTGGTGTTGTGACGAATGGCGGCTCCAGCACATCTCCCTTGGTAGGATCTTCGAAGAGCAAAGTTCACCCGTTTTCCTCCGATCATTTTCGCCACAATGGAGTTAAACTGTTCAACGGGGTTGTTGTCCACATCGTAAAGTAAACTTCTGCTGTTGCGACTCAGATGCTTTACGATTACCATTAGTTTCTGGAATATTGCACTTTCCTTTAGGTCAGGATAGAGGTTTGGCTTTCCGTCCTCATTCGTTCCTGCACAGAAGTAAGTGGCACAACCGGAATGTTCTCCAAAAACATGATTGATACAATTTTCAATGTCCAATTTCAAAGATTCTATTCTGGACTGAAAGGATCCTGGTTGATTCTTCCTGTATTTAATTGCTTTGATAATACCTACCCTCAGGCGAAGAACACTACTCCCCAGATACTTTCGCAAGAGAATGGTACTTTTCTGTCCCGGTTTATCACCTGCTACTGTCACATCCCTCAACTTTGCACAAAAATTCCTCATTAGGTGATTCCGGCACTCTATCTTTTCCACTGCTAAGCTCTTATATGGACGGGAATCGAGGACGCTCTTGTAAACATTGCTGTCACCATCCGCTATCAATTTTGCAAACCTTACGCCATAAAGTTCCTCGCTTTTTCTAAATCCCTCTACTATTACAGCTGCCTCCATACTCGTAGAACTTTGTGCATTCCCCCAATTTTTGAAGCAAACATGATTTGCAGGTTCTTCATTCTTCGCGGCGGATCTCATGCAAATGACGCAGTACCGATTTTTCACTCCAAGAAAGATCAGCTTCTTTGTGTTGTATCCAATGATTGCGCCCTGCAAATTTGAATTCAAAGATGAATGTAAAATATTATTTATCAGCACACTAATTCTAAAGCTTTAAACCAAAAATCAACTCACCAATCCGGAGGAAGAGTTATAATTCGTCCGGTAGGACCTCTTGCACCAGCTACCGTCAGCAATAACGGTTAGTAAGGGGGTGCCATCGCTATCCATCTCACCCTTGGCTACAGCAAGTTCCGCTTCAGCCTTTACCGCTGATTCCATTTCTTCGTGCGCTGTGGACTCCCATGCGTCGCATACGGCATCATGGCATTTTTTGTAGCAATTGAAGGACATGCATGGTATGTCTAGAGTTGAAATTATTTCTTCCATCTGGCTATAGCCTCCACCAGATGATACGATTCCAGTCACCGCTGCTGTGTTGACATCCATTGAGGATTTATCGTGGCCAGTTTCCTCTGTCGAGATTCTTCGGACGATATTGCACATTCTGCATTTGAATGCAAAAATGGACTTCAACCCTTCTCTCTTTTCCCAAATGACATCCATATCAGTAAAGGAGCACCCGAAATGCTTGTGGTCATTGATTTCTTTTATAGACGCAAGTACATGATTTATATTTACAATTCTTCTTCCCGTTAATAAAAACTCCTTGGTATTTTTGACTTCTGAGTCGCACCGGATGATAGGATTGCTATCAATGGCATCTGTTTCATTACCAGCGGTCTTGGGTGTCTCTTCCCGAGTCAAAGTGTCAATGTCCTGCCCAACCTGTAATGTGGAAAATAAATGATTAGGCAATGATGAAATGGCTCTTCCAGGAACTGCTTCGTTTTTTGATACATATATGCGGATGAATTTGTAGGGACATTCTCAGAGTTGGCTGAAATGAATTATTTGTACTAGAAGTTTGTAGTGATTACGAGGAGAAAACGTGGCAAGAATTCTTCCGGGGGAAAAGAAAGATTTTTTTTTGAGATATTTTCCGTTTGTCCATCCATGTATTTCCAATGTCTTGATCCTACATAACAGTTTCCCATTTCGATTTCTAATGTTTTGGCATCTTGGTTTCTTTTCTCCAAAGTGTCCCTTGATTATGCTGTATGCCGTTCTCGATTTACCCCTCATCATGTTGTCGTTAATATTTTCGCAGCAGCTTTCGATCCATTCGTAAGGAAATTTCATTAGTATGTACCTTCGAAATTTGATATTCAATGTCATAAAAAAATTAGTATTTTTTCGATATTGAATGTTTATCCTAAGGCGAAAATTTGAAATTTAGAGGTTTGTGGCTTTACTCTCTGATAATGCAACATAAATATTATTTCTTGCCTCGCAGAAATGATTGAGGCTCATTGCAATACAGTTGGAGAACTGCCTCGTGTTTGGAAGCCACCTCCTGAAGTCGTACAGATGCTTCTCTTAAACTCGAAGATGTGATTCTTTTTGATAAATCATGCTAACTTAGCTTTTAAATTCTATGTATTGCCTTCATCGATTTGATAGTAATTGATTAAACCCGCAAGCCCTTGTGTTACCGTTTGGTTACATGCATTCAAACAAGCAATTTCAACGTTTTGCTTCCTCAACTACGTGAGAGGTTGATTTGTCACCCATTCTGATAACGCTATTGAAAAGTTACTTTGAAGATCTCTATCGATAGACTATGAAATCACAGTGGAGTATCAGTCATGCACGTATAGTCGGATCATTTCCTTTCTAAATTATGTCGCTATTAAATTATTCTAAATTATTAAATCAATTACCTACTAATTTATTCTATCAATTGCCGACTACATCACGCCGGAAGATATTAAAGTCGACAGGCTTTATAACGATTGTATAAAAAAACAACCGATTCAGGCGTGATGTAGTGGAAGTTCAACATATTAAAATGAAATGTAAAAGCACTTTTCCACAAATGTTTTAATGCGTACGACGCGTTTCGAAATTAGAACCAGAAAATCTCCACGTTGTACTCAATTGTAGCAGTGTTTCCAATTTTACTTAGATGAGTAAATTATCTTTTTTATGACAAGGAATTTAAGAGCATGGTTATATTTTGCAACGATTTCATGCTCCAATAATTCTGTTTTACCCAGGCATTTTCTAATCTCTAATGTAAGAGGTAATTTCTTTACAAAAAATTAACCTGATTTTCAGAGCCTTCTTCAGTAGTATTCAACCTGGAGAACACTTCGGTCTGCAACGTTTCTTCCTCCCGTGTGTTGCCGGTAGCTCTTGATTGGTTAACTCCAGAATGGTTGGTCCCTGCTTTGTTCCTATAATTACAGAGGAGTAATTAGAGAATTGTATAAAAAATTTCCGTAGAGAGTGCGAGAATAGAAATTAATTCTCTAACTAATGCAGATGTGGTAATGTAATTTCAAATATTTTTCTGAACAACAGAAGGAGTGCTCTTCTGACAAATTTCTATATTTAAAAAAATCTCAGCAATGACAAATAACGAATCACTTCCAACAATTCAGGTTTTGAGAATAATTAGAAAAAATATTCACATACCTTTGATCTTGAAACCATTTCTTGAGGTTCTGCCCCTTGTTCTTCTTCCGATTTATTGATAACTTCAGCCGGCCATTCTTGTTTCCTCTGCTGTAACGATAATCATCGGACGACATCTCGAGCTCTACACTCATCAGAGATAAATAGGAAAATATTCACTTGTGTTATCGTTTGCTTGAAGAAAATTCAAGGTTCGAATCGCAGTGGGTAATCAGATTTTCGCAGATTACTACAAATGAATGTGAGCAATTTTTAACTGATCTCCAGAAGGAACAAATATTAATCCCGCTGCAAAAAATATTTCGCCGCGAGGCTTATTATGACCCTCAATCCTGGGAGTCGCGAGCGAAACTGTCACTGTCCCTCGACCATAGGCGTCCAACTGGCATTGCGCATGTGGTACCGCCTGCAGTAATGCCATCTATAAGTGTAGTAGGTTATTAATGAAACGTTTTCGTATATTATAAATTAATATATTTACTCAGCTCTTCTTAAAATTTAAATTTTAGATATTCAACGTTGCATCTAGATTACTAGAAGCGTAATATCAATTTTACTACTACGACATCGAAACCACGGGGGGTCAACTGAGGGCGAGGGGGGTTGGACAGGGGGGTGCGGTGGGGTAGTAGTTGGTTCCGGCAGTTGCTAGAGGCGCTAACATCGGTGACGTCACGAATCCAGCCAATCAGGGCAGCGGATGAGATAAACAGGCCGTTGCCGGGTTGCCGGCCTGTTTATTTCATCCGCTGGTGCCGGTGGAATGGTGGAAGGCAACGGTCATTAGCAGTTTTTTTGTTGTGGTATCGTGGTATTGTTGGTGGCTTTGACTTTGTCATCATGCCTAAAACGAGAAAGTGTTATGCCTTCTGTTGCTCTCAACGAAGGACAGCCGATAATCCGGTGAAATTGCATTCATTTCCTCGAAATAGGAACCAGTAAGTAGTAAATGTACCAAGTGTTGTGATGTCTATGCAGTTGTGTTGTTGGTTGGCCACGGCAGGCCTGTTTTTACCTTACCTAAATTAGTTAATTAATAACTTTTTTGCAGATGACATGCGACATCAGTGTACTTTACATGTTATATCTAAATCAATGTCTGTGTGAGTTAGAATGTCATTACCTGTGAAATGAAGTATTCTTACAGATATGTTCATGGCACTAATGATATGTTCTTAAAGAAGTACGTAAGTAAACAACTTTGTTCAAAATGACATGCGACCTGAGTAAACTGTGAATGTTCTCACCAAGTCAGTGACCGCGTGTGTGTTAGAATCCTTAATTATCTGTGTTCACATAATCTAAAATGAATGTAGTGTACGATACAGTAGGGTATGTTACTGCACATATACGTTACGTTCTACAGCACTGCATTAATTAGTACGTATTGAATAAGTTTACTGCATTATCTATCAAAGATTATAAGTTATATATTGTTCCGATGTAATTGGTAATGATTTTCACTGCAATAATTGAGTAGCGTAGTTGTTTTATTGTGCTTTGAGTATTGAAGTGAGTTCATTCGTTTCGATGTCAGGCGGAGAAGAGCTGCGTCGCCCAACTCATGAAACATAGGACAAGGAGGTACCTAATAAATGAATGGGTCTTATGTTAGAGGAATAGAGAAAATATTAGTGAAACCTTTAAAGGAAAGGAAGATTGTTTGTTGCAATTTAGAGACGTTTAGTTACGTGTATGGGGATTTATTATTATGTATCTAGCTAATAGATAATAGAGGAGGAAAACATGAGGGGGAATGTCGAGTGAGGAAGATGTGCTGAATGGTGTATACGAAGACAAGTTATTATAAGTTAGAGAGTAATTTAGTATTATAAGTAGTATGGATTGGTCGCGAACAAGGTCCCTGTCGCGAAGTAAGGTAGAAGACAATGTATGTGGGGAAAAGCTGTCAAATACTGTTCAAAAGTTCACCGTTGCCAAGTGAAACTAATGTTGAAGAAAATGGGTGAGCTGTACAGGAATTTAGTATTAACAGACTAATTCACTACAAGCACTTTGTTCACTACATTTTTCCTATTAGTTGAAGTATGTTGTGTATTCTATGAAATTATGTCTTGCATCCTGATACAATATAAAATGCCATTTTTCAATGAGGTGAACAATTTTTAATAGTGACCAAGGCTTCTACATCATCATCATCAATGGTGTATTACAATATCATCATCAGGTGATGATGGTGTAGTAAATCGAAGTCTAGGTTGCAATTTAAAAAATATTTATCTCAGTGGAAAGTTGCATTTTGTATTCCTATTTTTGATTTAGATAACAATGCCTGATACCTCTATTTTCATTTGCATGATGCGTTACATACCACAATTCCTGTTATCCAATCATGTAAAAATTACCTGTGAATCATCTTGGCAACTTCTTTTGTTTTATAAGCTAATACATTTTTTTATTAAACACAGGTGTACTGAGTGGGTGAAGAGATCAAATAACCCTGCATTACAGAACAAACCATTGGATAAGGTGGCCAAAGGTGCTTTTTTATGTGAACATCACTTCACAATTAATCAATATGTTTGTCCAGTCAAGAAAAAACTTCACGTGGGAGCTCTTCCTTCCTTGTTTTCCTTCAATGATTGTTCACCTACATTCCATACCTCTACACCCTCTACTTCTGATTCTGCACCTGATCCCTTGCCTTCTTCTCCAACTAACTTTCTTTCCACAGATTCAGTTTCTCCATCTGTTTCACTTCCTAAGCCTAATTCCTCCTTCGTCATTTCAAACATATCATCTTCTTTAGCAAATCCTCTTCCTTCAGAAGATGATATACCCCCTCTGGACTCTGTCACAGTTTCACCATCACTGGCACCATCTGTCCCAGTGTCACCATCACAGACACCCACCTCAGTTTATGAACCTTCACCTCATTTCCTTTCTTTTTCATCAACATCAGCACCTTCAAATGAACTGAAGCAAGTGTGTCATTTGAAAAATTATAGCATCAGAAAAGTGGCTGATTTGACACCACGGAAGAGATTGATGTATAATAAATGCAGGAAACTACATAAAAAGGTGTCAGCTCTGCAGAAGAAACAAGAGGCTTTGAAAACAGTGCAAAAACTGATGGAAAAGGAATCTAGAGCTGCGCAAAATATTTTATTTGGCCAGGCTGAAGATGGGACATTAAATATTTTGTCATCCCTCTACAGAAATCGCCTTCAAAATAAAAATGCTAGGAGGTGGCTGCTGAAAGAAAAGTTAATATTTTTGGCTCTCTACAAGAAAAGTCCTCAAAATTATCTTTTCCTGTCATCACTTTTAAACATCCCATCTGTAACAACCTTAAAATCAGTGTTACGATCTATACCTGTCTCACCTGGGATTAATCATTTCCTTTTTAAACACCTGCAGTGCAAAGTCTCCAGAATGCAGGAGAAGGATAAATTCTGTGCTGTAATGTTTGACGAAATGGCAATAAAACCCAGCCTATTATATAATGAGCATTTGGATGTCATTGAGGGATTCCAGGACCATGGATCAAGAGGCAAAAGTACTGGGATTGCCACTGAAGCATTGGTATTCATGGTCCGAGGGCTTAAAAGGAAGTGGAAGCAGCCTGTGGCATTTTTTTTCAGTTGTGGTGCTACACCTGGGCCTGTCATTGCTGAGCTATTGGTTGAAGTATTGGCAGCACTCAGAGATGCTGGTCTGAAAGTAGTAGCTACTATATGTGACATGGGCAGCAATAATTTGTCGGCATTGACATCTCTAGGTTCTACTGGAAATAACCCCGCTTTTAGGTAAGTGTATGAAGAAGGAAATGCCTTTAGACCTCTTTAGTCCATAGTACACTACTTTTTGTAATGAATGCTAATATTTGTTTCAGATTTGGCAATGAAAATATATTCACATTTTGTGATCCTCCGCATCTCCTGAAGTGCACAAGAAATATGTTTATGAAATATTGTGTCAAAGGAGAGGTATGTAAACCATAGAATCTATCAGCCTTAATTCAAGTGTTTTTATTGCATGGTACTTAATTGCATTTCTTTTAAGGTCACCATGGGAGGTTTTGCTACGCCGCTCCTTGCCAAATGGAGTCATATTCAGGAGACTGTGACCCTTAGCAGAGAACTGAGCAGAAACACAGTCGCCTTTCCGAAAATCACGAGCACCTGCCTCAACCCGAAATGGAAGGAGAAGATGAAGGTAGCGTTGGCTGCTCATGTTTTCAGCCGGTCACTGGCATCCCAGATGGATATTTTTGTTGGATTAGGTATGTTTGATTGTTATCAAATGCATTACTTTGGTCCTCTGGATTTCATTTTTCTCATTTACAACTCTGTCTGTTACAGGACTGATTGACCCAAGTGCTGGTGTCACTGCTGCATTCATTGCGTTTGTCAAACAGTTATTTCTTAGCTTTAATGGAAGTGATCAAGCATCTAGCACAGTAGATTTACTCTCCCCTTTGAGTTCTAAAAGTGGGCATTTGGAATTTTGGGCAGAAGCAGTGAAAAAAATTGAAAATTGGAAATTTTTAAAATTGGCTGTTGGTGATGGAGGGCACAATGTGGTACTCCCCTCAGGAGTACCAGTGATTGCAAAGGTCATTAGGCCTAGATCTCAAGATGGCTGGATCACTTCCATTAATGCTATGAAGTTGTTGTGGCATAAGCTAGTGGATGCAGGATACACCAGCCTTGAAACCAGGCGATTAAATCAAGATCCATTGGAAAATTTCTTTGGCACTATTAGATTTAATTGTGGATCCAATACTAATCCGACTGTGCAGCAATTTACCTCTGCACTTAAGATGGCCATGGTGAGCACAGTATCATCCAGAGGAGAGAAGAGGAACTGTGAGTTGGATACGGATGAATTTGTTTCGGATTTAGAAGATGTCCTTGGGGCCTCTTCTAAGGAAGTGCAGATGCATCCCATGCCAAACAATACCCCCTGCACCCCCATTACTGTAGACTTGCAGGAAGAAGGTAGGAATTACACCAACCTCACAGTCTTCCTGGAAGTTAATGGTATATTAAAAAAAATTATAAATTCCCTTGATTGCAAGGATTGCATGACTCGTTTCACGAGTGCTGATTCGGTAATGGGAGAAAACTTCCTACCAGCAAATGAGAAATGCTACCGGAATGGAAGCCCAGTTTATCCTTCAGATAATTTTTTCACCTCCGTTAGCATTGCTATCAGGGTGTGTAATGAAATTATACCCTCTATAGCAGTAAAAGATGGAGTTAAAAGAATTCTCATGCAGAAATTGGGGATTGTAGTGTTCCCTAGCTTGCATTGCCCAGCCATAGGTGAAAAAATTTCAGCTGCCGTGGCAAACTATACAATTTTAAATTATTGTGCAAACCGCAGCGCTAAAAAATAGATGATGTGCGTAAATCACTATCAAGAATAAACTTGTAGCTTCCACAATCTTCACCCCACAGAAGTACACCTAGCTCTGCCTTAGTAGCATCATCAGGTAGTACATGTCAAATATTATACAATCTGGTGGTATATGTGCCTATCTTAACATTATGTCAAGGAAAGGAGAGGAGAGAGGTGGCCATCCATGAGCTGGCAAAGTGGAGGGTAGGTTTTGAGCTAGTGGGGGTGATGTTGCCCATAGGATTGCTGCTCCCGGATTGACCAATGTAAGTGGTGTCACAGTCCTTGCACTTCGATTTTCATACCCCTGGTAGTTCCGAGGGAGATTTCTTGTCCTTTGTATTTCCTAAAATATTTTTAAAGTCATTACTATTGTATAACACAACTCTGTGTGCACCACTGGGGAAAGGCTTTGCTATTTTTGGGGAAACATATGGTTAGGTAGTGGATTTTGATCCATTGAAGTTTTTTCTCTTCTTCCGGAGTGTCTCAAGCTGCTGCATGTTGGAACATCTGGAGATTTACAAGATTTGACATGTACCACCTGATGATGCTACTAAGGCAAAGCTAGGTGTACTTCTGTGGGGTGAAGATTGTGGAAGCTTTTAGTTTATTCTTGATAGTGAAGTATGCATTTCCACGAAGTCACGCCTGAGTCCGTCAACCTGAAATACATACAGGACAATAAATATTATAATGGGAGGAAGAACCTTTTTTAAGAGCAGGACTTTCACATATCACCGTAAGGTAATTAGGAATGTGTCCCCTGGAAAAGGAGTTATTGATGATTTCAGTCAGGATTGGAGCAATGCTTTAACGAGGCATAAATTTTCATATAATCCAACAGACCAATTATTACTGAAGGAGAAAATAACCCTGACTACTTAAGCAGCATAAGATGGAGATAGAAAGAACACTTTCCAGTATAAATTGCTAGGAGAATCTGGATTAAAATTGCAGTCACTGTATAGTTAGCATAAGGAAAAAAACAGATTGACCTTTTCTGTGGTTTCGTTTCTTATCTCATATGATAATTTAGGTTGTCCAATAACCATTGTTATAAATACTTTAAGAGCATTGATATAGTTTGCATGGGATCCACATATTTACAATGGAAGTGTAGATCACATAGGTACTTGCTCATATCAAGCATCTCTTTTGAGAAAAGTTTTACTGATTATTCCTCCTGCTCATATGGACCAATATTTTAAGAAAGGCTTCCTCAAAATATGATAGCACAATATAAAAAAATAGTTGAATATTACATCAACATTACAATTGTTTGTAATGGTTTCTTTCTCGATTTAAGTTAAACTGATCAGGTCATACTTGTGTTTTGATCTTTAAGGGTATTGATATTAACATCACCAAAAATAATGAAACCATCAACAAGTTTAAATATTATGAACAATAATAGTTTTTTCAAGTTCTGACAAACATGTCTCTATGTTACCACAAGGGGGCTATAGATGTCATTCTAATGAACTTATACATCCATTTACCAATTAAATTGTTATGAGATAAGAATAATGTGATTCCATAAAATCTTCTATATTTTCTGTGGTCCCTAAAGTCTGTCTGTAATGCATGTTATTTTATGCTGCATATTTGAAGTGGTAGTGGAGAGTGGCATTCAGTGTTATTATACAGCATGAGAGGTCGGAATGAGAACTGTACACATGATACTTTCGCATGAAGATATGATTTTTTGGGAAAATGTATGAATTTTTAATCATTTGTCCTAAGCCATGTTGGAAGCCATTTATTGCATGAGAATTTTCTTTTCACTTGCAGTGTTTCAGGCTACTTCACTTTTAAAAGTGCTTTGTTAACTGTGCATTTATGTATTTGTGAAAGGTTTTGCATCCCTTTCTCAATTATATTACTCTGCATTCCTTGTATAATAATGCCTTAGCTTTCTGAATTCTTACATTGTGCATCCTGCAAGTAATGTTGATATGTATTTCAAGTTGCCTTGCATGTCATATTAATTTACCTGACGATTGCTTGCTGATTTACTTATGAATAGCACATTTATCATGGAATTACTAGTTCCATGAAATTTGCCCCTAGCCATGTTTGAAGCTACTGATAGTGGGAATTTTCTTTCCTCTTGCATTGTAAAGGACACTTGCAGTGTTTTAGGCAACATCAATTTTTAAAGTGCTTTGTAAAGTGTGCATTTCTGTAATGGTGAAAGGCTTTGCATCCCTTACAAAATTATATTGCTCTGCATTCTTTGTATGATAATGCCTTAAGCTTTCTGGTTTCCTGCAAGTAAAGGTACAATTTCATGCAGATCATGGGTGTTCATTTCATGCGTGTGTTTCAAGTTGCCATGCATTGATGTAATAATAATTTACCTGATGATTGCTTGCTCATTTACTTGTATTCAAAGAATAATGAATTCATTGTAGAATTACTAATCTCTAATCATTGTTTCATCCATTGTTCTTCTATATAAAGCTAGAAATTGGATTGCATCATTAATTTACTTATGTTCTTAAAAAGTGTTCATTGTTTACTAATCACATTAGAACATGTTATTGGTATCAAAATTTACTTCCCTTCTCCCTGATAATTTATTGTTACCCAAAAGAACTGAATTGCTTGGTGCAATCCTCAGGAAAATTTACTTTAGAAAATTTCAAGTTTATGTAAAGTGAATTGAAACATCATCCTTAAGTTAACTTTGAAATGTATCTTTAAGTTTTGAAAAAAACTAAAGGAAAATTTTAGGATTGGCTCAAAACTTAAGAAAAAAAAAGAGTATTTTAAGATGGACTCATGACTTTAGAAAATCTTTTCAATTTGAAAGTTAACTTGAAATGTTTTGATTCAGTTAAATTTAAGTTTTCTTTACTAAATTTTCCTAAGGGATATGTTCAACATCCAGAGCTAATACCAGTGATATGTGGTTATGTGCTGTAATATATTGCCTTTATTATACAATTATATTATGTTGTATTGTACTCGATTATTCTCGTACTATATCCCTGGCATGTTTTTAATTAGGTAGTGTAATTTTGTGGATATGGGGTAGAAATACATGCAGGCTAAATATCTATTCATCATTAATAATAGCTTTAGGGTATTCCTCTACGTTATTATGCCTTTTAGAGGCAACAGTTTCTGCAGCCATACTGCTGGCATATTCAGACCAGACTTATGGCTGAAGAAACTTTTGTCACTAAGGACACAATAATGTAGAGGAACATCCAAAAGCCATATTTAATGATAATCACTGTGGAAGCTGCAGATTTCTATTCATTATGTTTTTACCTACATTTTTTCAGGCCAATCAGTTACGTAGTATTTTTTTGAGTGTATAATATGTTTTTGTGCGTTGTATGATGCTTTAAGTAATGGTTTAAATAAAAGTCATAAAGTTTACATTTGTATTTATTTTCCCTCAGTTCCCTTTTCACTGTTACAGTTCGCCGAATCGACCTCGTTGCATCTACTGGTCAAGGTAATTCACCAATGGTAATATTTCAATGATAATTAATTAAGGAAAATGTAATTTTAATAAAGCAAATAAAATCGTGCGCTACTGTAAAAAAAGAAAATCTTTTCGTTTTCTGATTGGCTCTCATTCCATTACGTCACGCATGACGACAGCGACTGCACTGCCATCTACGAAATGCCGGCCCAAACTAACGCCCCGCACCTCCCCTCTTGTCCACCCCCCCTCGCCCTCAGTTGACCCCCCGTGTCGAAACCTTTGACAAACGAAGATCGCAGTCCGCCTGTACGTCCTCTACGTTAAGCTGAAAGTCGGTTGAGAAGTTGTTGTTTTCGTTTGCAATAAGAGTGATTAAGACTGTTAATCCTAAGTTTGGTGGTATAAGAAGTGATATGATTGTGTTGAAATTCGACGTAAAGCCTCTAAATGTGTAAGTCTGCGCTGTCAGCAGCTGTTAATCCAGAGATTTAGTATATTTGAATTCCACGAACGGACACTTGGTAAGGCATTAAAGTTTTTCGATGAATTTGTGTCATCATACAGGTTGTGTTACTATATGTTAGTATTATGTTGGCATTAAATATTTTCAAGCCATTTCTACCGTCGGAATTTGGTCACGCATATGCTTTTTCGTGCTGCTTGGTGGCGTAAATATCAGTGAGTAACCCTCGAGTGCCTTAAGACAATTGTTACTATCGTTAGTATTGCCTATCGCACTTGAGCACGCACTGATGACAATGGGAATCTCATTACGAAGTAGCTTCTTGTGTTGTTTTTGGTCCATTTGGTAGTTACTTAGATGAGAATACGCTGTATTGTGCAGCCCTGCTGAAAATGTTGATCTGTCAAGAACAATGAATTTGGATGTACTCTAATGGAAGTGTCTGCAATAGATTTCCTTCCTGTATCTAAACTAATTGTCTGTGTAAATACTAAAAAAACACCCTTGTAGCTCCCTAGATGAATTTAACCTTGATGTACGGAGACTGTATGGCCAACCAGCTCGTAAGTGTGGGCACTCACATTTGGGTATTCACTCTTCCTTATTCATTCAGGCTTCTTTCATGATTGTAGTTGATATTGATATTTGTTATGCAGACGTTATAACTATCCATAGATTTATTGGGTTGCATACTTCATTTCATCACAGTTTCCAAGGGTTTTTATGAAAGTATGCTTAAGTTAGGTGAAGGTGTTAGTTTAGTGGTTCTCCACTAACTGGTCGTAATTTGAAGATTTAATGAGAATCTGATTATTTTTAAGTCCTCTTTCCCAGTGTGACTGTTAACGTTGTAGCACATTATTAGTCGTATTACAATTAGTTGTATTACAATAGTTTTTTGACAAATAATATCAGCCAGCCTAACGATCAACACAAAACAATTGCGCTTAGGAAATGAAAAATAAACCTCCAGTAAGAATGCATTCTCATTCCCGGTGATGATTGGCCTCCAGAGAGTGGCATTCTAAATCTCGCATGACGTGCTTGGCAGCTTGTCTCATTATTTCCTTCTTTCTTCCAGGGTTCTTCAATGTAAGAATCCTCTTTTATATTAATAATTACTTTATATTTGTAGAAATGTTTAATGTGCCATTATTTATTGTCCCAGAATATGCAACATTCATTATGGCAATGGCAATGATTATGTCAATGGATGTGTAGCATTTTTTTTATTAATAAAGGTCATCAATTTCCATGCCTGGAACAATTGTTTTTATTATCTGTGACGCCCAAGTCCACTTCTATTGCAGATTGAAGATGAATGCTGACCCTGCGTATTTGAAGTAAGTTCTATATCTCTAAATTTAAACCAGAAAAACGATAAAAGAGTAAAGAATATGGCGAAATATATCATGCGACGACGCGTTGAATTCAAATTTAGCGGGCCCTCTGTAGTAACGCCACCAGCACCACCTATAAGTGTAGTAGGTAAACAGTACCCCCAGGTAAAGAATTATAACGTTGAGTCGGACTTCCATGCCCTCGACTAACCCCTTCCTGCCTTCTCCCCCCCCCCCCCCCCCTCCTCTCCCAACCTGCTCCACAGCAGCGTTGCCGAATCGGTCTCCTAGAACGACACGGAGCGCCTATGGAAGACCCTGCGGAGAAAGGGCGAACTTCTTGGTCTCCCACGGACCGCCAGGGTGGCGTTTATTTAGTTTTGCACGTCCAAAAATCAAAGACATTATTAGGAAAACGCTTTTAATGGAACTTGAAATTTATGCGAGAACTGAATTACAAAGAATCAATCTTTGCCTGTCTGTTTAAATTTTTCCGATATTCATCACCAAACGGGAGTAAAATAGCAACGCGCCGACCCTTATTTGCAGAGCTTTTGTGAAAAATGTGGGAAGATTATCCTTTTGTTGTCAAAGGCAATACATAATAAATATAACCTTTTTTCATACGTTGAAGACCAACTTCGATTATCTTATGAGGTTGACGAGAAAATCTCTTCCAAATATGGTCCATATACGGACCGGCAAAGCCGAGGGTGGAGGCCCCTTAAAGCAACGGCAGCCGGTTATGACTGCGATCCCGGTGAAGCTGTGCGCTCATAGCTTGGGTAGACAGCATGCGCACGCAGACAATTCACGAGCAGCGGAAAGTGGGGAGCGGGAGGGGTTGCTAGCGTAACAAAGGGCAGAGGAAGCTAGCTTCGGTTGACGGCGGAGACATACGAATGTAGCCGAGTGCAGCCGATATCTACTGTGTTCACCGCACCCGGCGAAGTTGGCGGCAAGTACGAAAGCGGAATTTACGGTAACTCATCCTAGCGGTGTGCTAACGAATTTCCGACGTCGATATAACGTGCTATCGAGTTACAGAAAGCCCCTGCTGGTCCTGATATCACAAGGGGAGTGTCCGAGTTTCGGGTCTAGGATTTTGACGAAATTTGCCAGGCAGGTAGTCCTTGATTAGTTATTTACGAATCGCCCCACATATAGGGTTATATATCCAGTAACTTCGTCAAAAAACTAGTTTGAAATATTTTTTTGCTAATATATACCTAATAATTAACTACGTTTAATTAGTACAGTTTGGCTTATGTTAGTGGTAAAGTTCTGGCTTCACAATGGCAATGTCCCTGGTTCGTCACACTCCGCCATCAATTTTTTTTCATCGCAGTTTCGTTGTACGACTGTCCCTGGTTTTACATATTTTTAATCCGTTTACCCGGGATGAATTTTAACAATTTTACGTACTTCTTACGTAATTAGTACGTAAAATAGTTAATTACGTTATTTACCCAAATCACGTCATCAGTACGTGGCGGAAATACGTCCGCACGCCTTGTCGTTTTTTGTGTACGAAATTAACGGAAGAGCATGAAGTGTGATCGTGATTTTTAATTCCCGTATCTTTGGCCACGCAGTCCCGACGCATGTACAACATTTGTTCTGATTTGCCTGGTGCCGTGATTTTCCAGCGCTGTGCTTTTTTGGAAAAACTAATCGCAAGAGAAAAAAGAACTTAAGCTCTGCAATCATATAATTGTAAGTATCTACCGAAATGTTCGGGTGATTCCAACATGCTCCTGAAAATGTGCAATACATTAATTCTTCAAAATTATTCGTTACCGCTGGTATTTTATCAGTTTCCAAGCGACGTCCCCGGTTCGAAACTCTCTCCCACCCGAACATTTCGTCCGATCACCCGAACATTTCGGTCAATTCCCAAATCAATTTATTGGTTGCGTTGATATACACAATTCCAGTGACTACGGCATCTGCAGTAGAAAGCTCCTTTTCAGTACTAAAAAGAATAAAAACGTATTCAAGGAATACCACTGGACAAAAGAGACTTTCTCACCTGGGTATAATATCTATTGAGTGTGAACTGTTGGCAGAAGAGAGAATGAAGGAAAGTTTTTTTTGAAGTTGTTAACGAATGTACCACTAAGGATAGAAGAATGGACTTCCAGGTTCGATAGGACTACTCTCATATAGTGGCATCTATCCGTCAGTTTTGTATTTAATTTTTTGTGTGATTATGGTTTTGCTAAGGGGTAGGTCTACTTTTTAAAGCTACTCTTGTCAGATATAGTCCTGAGATATTTAATAGGGTAGTTTCCTATTATTTTTTTATTGTCTTGATCGAAAGTTTATAACCTCTGGAGTACGTGTTTTAAGCCGTTCGATTTTTAAATGACGTTAAGTATTTTTCCTCATTAATTAAAAAGTGAAAAAAATCAATGGCGCGAAAACGCGATGGCAAACTATTGCATGCCGGTTAATCCTACGTGTGACGTCAAAATATTTCCTCTACCTGCCACCAGGTGGTGCTGCGGACGCTTCCAAATAGACGCCGCACTCCGTTAAAGCTTATGAACAAGTATTGGAGGCATATTTATTCCGTAATTAATTATAATTAACTTTTATCTATTTATTTAACATGACTTATGCAGTTGATTCATTTAAAATCAGTCAGTATTCCTTTCACAAGCATATCATGTAGTTCGCCTATCGCCGCACGACCTTCACGCCATGCTTCGTCGTAGCAGAAGACACAGCGAGCAGGACGTCCTTGAGCCTATAAAATGACTAATAATACCATGTTTAACTGAGAATTCTTTTCCAACATTCATAGTTTTTACAGGTTAATACTAATAAATATTCACTAGAGCTGAGGGGCCCTGAAATACAACGGTAAGTTCAGGAGACGAATTTTCCTATGCTTCGCAACGTAAACTACCTTCCTGTTACGTCAGCATGAAGGCAGCGCACCCCGCTATTTCAGAGCCTTTTCAAATGGCCTTAAAATTAACATTTAATTCTCTAGTAAACTGGGATTTCTCAATACAAACTTTTTGCGTAAATTAAATACATTTATGGCAGGGCACAAATCGCAATTAATGAAGTCCGTTTTCTTTGATGAAGGAAACTACCCTATTGTTCAATACAGATTTTTAAGCACAAATGTCTCCCATTAATTTTCCGTTTTTATCATAGAGTGTAACAAAGAAAAAATGTCTATACATATAGGCTATTATGTGAGTATGTAAGCAAGACTACTGCCTGTTTTACAGAATACATAGTAGCAACTGTTGTTTTTATCAATATAAAAATAATATGAAGGCTTAGGTGGAACTAAATTAACCTTGCTGCCTCAATATTTCGTATAGCAACACGTTTGTTATATTCTTGTAATTTGATACGTATATGTGTGTGAGAAGGCGTTTCAGTGGTTTTTAACATTATTACTTAGTTGTTTTGTCCAATTCACAAAATTTTAATAAATTGGAGTGATTTTCTTTTATTATTGCTACAAATGAACTTGATTGTATTTGCAGTTAGTTTTGTGTCATAACACAAATTCAGAGACTTTAAAAATCAACACTTCTCTCATTGACACATAAATTCTTTATATGCACAACTCAGATGCTAATATTTCAAATAATATTCCTAGTGACATGACGATTTGGCGTAAAAATACATTGAACTAAAATTACAAACAGTTTTCGGGGAGTGGTTGGCCCCCCTCCCAGTATATATCTACTGCTTCACTGAATATTTGAACCACCGCACGCCACTGAAGAACTCTCACTCAAGAGACCAAAACAGCGGCGAGTTCCCCAGGCCCGGAATACCCAACCCGGATCGGCCCACGAATGAGCAACCAACGTACAGGGGTGCCATCCTGGCAAGGTTAACTGAAAAATAGGCCAACGGCCGCTTGTGATGTCGCGCATGGAAATTGTGTATTTATACGTTCTTCCTTCTGCATCCAACTTCCACGATTGCAAGTTATAAGGTTTCGGCAAAAGCCTTTTAACCTTTATGCGCTTATGTACATAGTTTCAATGCCCTTTCACTGATTGCAATTGTGTTAATGTTTTTCACTTTGATGTAAAAATGTAAACAATTAGGTTCATAGTTAAACGCACTCGTCGCTATTGTACATACCATATAACCACAACCAACTGATACTGCATAATGTTCACGGTTTTCTCGCGAAGGGAACTTCTTCGGCTGGGGCGTCGGACCCAGAGTCGATGGAAGTGAAGACTCGGAAGTGAACTCATTTAAAGTGCTCCCGGAACAAGGGTACAACAGGGCGTGTGCCAATATTCCGCCCTCCCCCCGCCTTGGCCTGCTCAGGAGCACTCACCGTGAAGCAGAGACCTAAGTATATACTGTCCTGTTATATGCCGTTTCGTGAAAGTGTTACGTTTCGTATTTTGTTATGTTTCATTCATTAATTAGTTTGTGAATTAAATTAGTGATCACTTTATCCTATTGTCTCATTACGCACTCGAATGAGTGATCACTTTGTCATTCGGTTAACCAAACAAAATCTTGTACCCCACATAAGTTTTGGTCCTTCGGGCCGGATTATTTTAATAACGTACTTTTCAATTACTTCATTATATTGAACTATGCCCTGGATTATGCAGTAATTCTATGTCATTGTATCTTATTATTTCTCAGATTATCGCCTTTGTCACTGAGATATTTGTTTGAATTTGCCTTATGTATGGGTGTGCATTTTGCAACAGAAGTGATGTTTGTGTTATAACTAAGTGCGATATGTCTTCCTGTGGCGGTCTAAGGGGTCGCAATTCTGTCCGATGTCTGTATTTGACTACCCCTCGCCCGAGCCCCACCCCCCTGCGCTCATATCTCTGGGAGTTCACGCTTTCCACGGCGAACCCCTCCACGTCGTGCGAACTAGACGACGTCCAGAGGCACTGTATTGGGATACAGTGCCAACAAACCAAGTGCCATACCCAATACAGTGCCTCTAACGACGTCTGTCCTTTCTTCGATTATCATCGCCTTCACTAGACAAGCTGGTCGTGGGCAGAATTATCAACTTCAAAGGGAGCGTTGATCGAATCGCACTTATAACACCCGGAACTCCCCTTCCAGATCAAAAAATAGAAAATTTACGACGCTATTTAGAGGAAGCGTAACAAAAACACGATGATTTTGAAAAACTAATTGAAAGACTTTACGAAAGCGATGCACATTTTGATACGGAATCTGATGATACTGCTGTCGGAATTTATACCAATGAAATATCAGAAACTTTTAATGAAATAAAGGGAACGATCAAGAGATTGCTGAAAGCAGAAGAAAATTCGAACGCAGGAAACAACGATCATGATGCCGCCCCTCTAGTTCCCTCGCCTAATGACTCAGCGAGACTAACTTAACTTGAGTCGCCTCATTTTTCAGATGATTTAAACAGCTGGATTTATTTTTCGAATTTATTCAACAAGAGTATCAATCGCAATGACAGTCTCTCGGATGTAGAGAAATTCCAGTATCTTCTCTGTTTTCTTCGAGAGGAACCCTGAAACATAGTAAAGGGTTTACCTATCTCAGCTGGAAATTATCAAGTAGCTTGGGACTTGCGTTTCAAAAGATACCAAAATGTACGGCGCTTAGAGTGTCATCATGTAAGCAACGTTATAGACTTGTATAACATCAATGGCTCTGTGAAAAGTATGCGTAATTTCTTGAATGTTTTATCTGAAAACACGCAGCTGAATCCGGAAACTAGAAGACGTTTTGAGAACATGAAAATGAAAGACCTTCAATCAAATGCTTGATAGAATGGGGTCGTTTACCATAATTTTTATTGCCGGATCTGATAGAGTTTGTAAAATAAAAAGACCCGTATTTTTCCGTTTTTTGATCCGTCAATTATTTCTCGAGTTACTACAGGCGTCGAAAAAGTGATGTTTTTTACCATTTCGGAAAAGTGGGTGTGGTGCAACCTCTGACGTATATCGACTTCGCCCAATCACAACTTAGCCCGCGAAGCTACTTCGCCTTATCGCACAGAGGGGGACACAGCTGGCTCTCCCAATGGGAGCTATTGCGACTGGATCTGTGCAAGCAGACCTTCCGAGAACCCCCCTCTACTCCCTTCCCCTTAAAGCAGTCAAGGACGGGAGGAAAATGACGTCAATGTTATCACAGCAGCTTTTTCGGTGGGCGTCACCTTTTGCTTATTTTAATTCTTGATTTATGAGTGAATGGTTGTGGTTAGAAGATTAATTTTTTCACTAAAATTCATTTTTGGTTTCCATATAACGATTTCGTGTACAAAATTGCGATTTCGGTTCCGAGTGAACGGTTCTTAGAGAAAGAATGTTCTCACTTGGAGGCTGCATCTATTGGACTGGCTGGCCGGGGAGTGCCGCCTTCAATCAGAACCGCCGCCAGTTCGGCCTGGCGACGCCTTGGGAGGAGGACGTGACTTTTGCCCCGTGACTCCTCTAAGAGAAACACAGCCTCGGGAACAAGCAGCCACCGGGCTCGCAACAAGGCAGTCGATCCCTAGAATCGGACCAGGAAAGAGAAACGCGCTCAATTCAAAAAGCAGTTTTACAGTCATTACGTGTTCAGGCATCCGGTTCTAGCTGGTCCTAACCCTCGCCCAGCAACCCTCCGGGTCTCCCCTTGATTGGCGACGGGCTGTGACGATCCCGCCTGGGGCACGTCCGTCGCCGAAGTCCTCTCCATTCGGTGGCTGTGGTTGACGATTCGGTCCGCCTCTGCGCCCCCGGGACCTGCGCCTCCACATAGTCGGGTGGCCCTTTCGGAAGGGTCGCTGGTAACATTAGGGCCTCACTCGTAGCATGCCTTTGCAGGGCGATAGCATTGTGCCAGTATAATAATAATAATTTGTAGATATAGCATTTAATCATTTTAATTATTTACAAACAATATTTATAATTTTTTAAACTATTATAGGATATTTGGCACCATCGAAGATATTTTGGGAATTATCCAATTTTCCTGCATTCTCATTTAGAAGTGAAATGTGAATAGAAAAACTCACGTGCATGAAGCGTAGTTTAGCAGTATTGAAGATTATTTCTTGGTTTTTCGATTCTAAATAATGCCTTATAATAATTTGGCGTTCGTCATCATTTGGATATTTTATATATTGGATAAAGGGGATTATATGCACAGCTATTGACCTTTTCAGGACTTGCACTTGTCACAGAATGGCAATAAGCTGGCGCCTCCGAGAGCTCAAGGGATAGGGCCCGGGAATTTGCTGGGAAGGGAATGTCCTCAAAATTCATGAAGGGAGTAGGCATTTCTTAGAAGTAGTGGCTTGCGACTCGAAGCCCATATACGTCAAAATCTGTGGAAAAAGAGAGGATAAGGCAATTGCTGGTCATTTCAGTTCGAGACCAATTGGTAGCCTGCACACTTCTCCAGCGAGTCGGTGCTGCGTTAGAGATGTCTTCCTCGTCGCGATTCTACATGAGGCGTGATGAAGATATTCGTCAGGCATTGCTGGTGTTCGATGAGGAGGAGCAGGAAGGGATGGGGGGCATTTCGTCTGGCAGTGTTGTAGATTCCGCACATGAGCAATCGGATTCGGAGAGTGAGGAAGATTACGCGGATAGAGACAGCGGGTAGAATGATTCTCTTCGGAAGTGTGCATTTTTAGGGTTAAAAGTGGTGATAGGGAGCACCCACATAACTACAGACCTATATCCCTCACATCCATTTCGTGCGAAGTCCTGGAACATACAATTGTCTGTTCAGTCATGGGGCACCTAGATAACCAGAATTTCTTGTCTAATGTTCAGCATGGCTTCCGGAAGAGTAGATCATGTGAAACTCAACTTGCTCTCTTTTCCCACGATATTTCAGTTTATGGAGAAAGTAATATTCCAGTGGATGCTATATTTCTCGACTTCAAGAAAGCTTTTGACAAGGTGTCTCAAAGCAAACTAATTTTGACATTAAGATCTTATGGGTTAGACAGTAATATTATATAATGGACAAATGATTTCTCACATGATCAGGAGCAAAGGGTTGTTTTGGACGGTGTTACCTCACCGGCAATTAAAGTCACTTCAGGTGTCCCACAAGGTAGTGTGATAGGTCCACTCCTGTTCCTATTGTACCAAAATGATATCAATAAGGTGGTAAAAAGTAAGTTTCGTCTAATTGCCAGTGACGCAGTACTGTACAGGGAAATTCTATGCCCAATTGATAAAGAATATTTAAATGATGACCTACAAGCAATTGAAAAATGGTGTGATACGTGGCAGTTAGAATGAATTTTTTTAAATGTGTAGTAATGAATTTTTGGAAAAAGAATTGTTCTCCTATCACTTACAAAGTAAGTAATAATGAATTAACAAATGTGGAATCCATTAAATATCTTGGAATAAGACTGACACATGATCTTTCCTGGGGTAAACATATACGTGAAATAATGGATCAAGGTAATCATGAACTGGGATTCGTCAAAAGAGTATCGGCTACTTTTCCCTCGTTAGACCTCATTTGGAATATGCTGCCAGTGTATGGGATCCCTACCAAATTGGTCTAAGTAATGAACTTGAACGTGTGCAGCGAAAATCGGTGAGATTTGTAAAGGGACCGTATGATAACCTTACTAGCGTAACCAGTCTATTAAATTAATTAAAATGGGAATCATTGTCAAATCGCAGGTTGAAACTTAGACTTAATCTCTTAAATTCCAAGATAATATTTTCAATGATTACGTTAAAAATATTTTGCGAACCCCAACTTACTATGGCAGACTGGACCATAATTACAAAATCAGAGTAAATGATTGCCAAACTGACAGATTCAAAATGTCCTTTTTTACTTGTACAATTAGGGATATGAATAGAGGTAAATATGTCCTGTACGAGTGAATCAATGCATATCATAGGTAGCTGCATGTTGGCATAAGGACTTGAAAGTAACCAACAAACAGCATGCTTATCTTGCTATTTTTATCTTTTTTAAATAGTGATGTTTAGACTAGTATATTAATATTAATCCTTTTTTATGCATGATGTGAAGTGCATGTTTGGTGAGAATTCACCCCCTGCCACACACCTTTATGATGTTTTTCAGGGTATTTTGTAGATGCAGATGTACCAAGCGTGAGTAGTTGAAAAGTAAAGTTTGTCGTAGGTAATTGAATTGCTACGCTCCTCAAAAAATTTCACTGCATGGCCTCGATATAGTTAAAATTACTAATTTTAGAAATAAAGAAATCAACTTGAGGTTTACACTTCCGATTTTTATATAACATTAATGGTTGAAGAAATTGCTGTTTCCTTTTTCACGGGAAATAGATGAAAAATTTTGGAATAGGTACTGAGCACTACGAAAATCAGTGACTATCACCAATATGCAAGATTTTGTTGTGTGAAATGAGCCGTACTGTTCCGTGAATTCCAAAAATTACCTTCAAATTCCTACATCTTCTCTGGTTTTTCCACAAATCACGAAAACATGAAAATTAGAAAAGGCATTTTAAAAAATTTTATTGCGTGTTACCTGTGTCAACACACCATTTGATTGGCCCAGAATCTGTCAACCCTTTCAAATTTTCATGTAAAATGCCACGTGGGGCCCAAAAAATAAAATTGCAATACTCCTTATTACAACGCAGTTGTGCTTGGACTTGATATAAATATTGATGATCTCTTTTTCGTTTGAATTTCCCTTCAAGAACATGGCAAAACTGGATTATTTTTAATGCATTCAATAGGAGTGACCTCCCTACAAGAGTAAGGGTATTTTATTTCCAGAACACCTCTACCATCAGGAATTAGCCCATTGGGGGAGTCGCCAGAAATGGCAATTCCTGGTCCACAAACATTCCCTGTGCATCCGCTTTCCCCCTCGTAGGCCTCAATGGCTCTTCATTCCATAGCCTTGCCGTATTCTGTGGCTTTGCTTCCCGAGAAGGATGGGCGTAACATGGATTTCACAGTATTTGTCCTGGTTGCTTTGGGCCTCAATTTGCACATGTGGCTGAATGTGGATGCTGTCAGTCTCTTTAGGCTTCCAGACATCGAGGACCTTGAGTACCGCTGATTCCTGGTCAGTGCCTCCGTCTCTCGTTCAATGAGAACGATTTCAGGAGGCGTGGTCTTGGCGTGCTACCTGCCGATTGCCACTCTCAATGGTCTGCACCCACAGTCCGCATTCGTTTTTCCCCTTTTTGGGGCATTTCAAGCCTCCATTTGGATTTCAAGTTAGCTGCTCAGTCCTTTTGGGCAGCGAACTTTTGGTGAAGACACAGGGACTCTTCTCCACAAGTCTCCTATGAATAACTGACATGAGTACAGCTAGGTCCCACGTTGTTGGCTAAACCTGCAACCTCGCTTCGGGCTTTACGTGAACCTCTCAACATGAAGTTAATCCTTTTTCCCCAATGTAATTGGCCACGAAAGAGTTATACATCTCCACTATATTATTGGTGACGTTAAATATTACACTGGCCGATTGACCAGCAAGGAGGGTACATAATGTCCTCCCGCATACCACATAGCTGGAGGACTAAGTTTAGTTCATTTGGTTTTGGGCCCTGGCAGAAATAACTGGCGCAATTTCCATGGGGAGCAAATACACGATGAGGGCCATTTCAGATATCACCATCCAGGAGTTCCATTATTTCTGGTGACGTTATTTTTCCTCCCTGCCCCTGAAATGGATCGCTGAAGTCACAGCCGTCTTCTCGCGCAACAAATTTTCCCCCAGCCTTTTTCTGAAAATGATGGGACAAGGTATCTGCTATTTCTGTATTTCTTCGAAATATCTCGAAGTCTGTTGCAGTAGTTGCGGAGCAGATGGTTAAGACATTCCACTTTCATCATGGGTAAATTTACTCCGCATGGGATGGAGCATCCAATTTCTATGCAACACTGCTGTCATCATGTTCTGCAAAAGAGAGGAAGACTAGTTTCATTCTTTTCGTCTTCGAAAGGAGAGGTAATGGAATCCTCGAAACTTGCCTTAGTGTTTGCAGAAAGCTGTCGCCTGGATCCGTAGCTACCATATAATGACAATGAGAATGGTTGGTGTTTTTCTGATATCACTAGAAAATTAATTTGAAACCCGAAGCCATAAAACATGTATTTTATCGTGCAGCGTGTTGAAATGGCGTAAAAATCACTCTGAACAGGTATGAAAACCGAAGAAAATAGTCTACATATAAAGACAACACCACCCAAAATTTTTTTTCGATTACTTTAGGGTTACGAAGACTTATAATACCAGTGGAATTATGAAGTGGTGAAGACGCAAACGCTTTTAGGCTTCTTATTACCAATATCACGTGGACACCGATGGTATACCCTTGATGCGAGATCATATTCCTACTTCCCGGCACGCCTCATCATACACGGCATATCGTGAACTGCACTACGCTCCGCTAGTTGTGAATATCCTTGGTCAGTGCATATCGTACTTGCAACCTGTAATTAAAGCCTTGTTATAATCCCACAATTTATGGCACCCGCTTCGCATGTACATATACATTTCTGCTTTGGAAAACTGATTTTTGTAAATTGCCAGCAATGCTATTTAGTTACGGAAGGCAGTCTCCACACAGGTGACACCTTCGAGACTGCCTAAAGCTCCAAATCACCTGTATAAAAATATGTATAAAACTGTGGAGTAAATAAATATATTATTATTTCCAAAGCACATTAGCAGAATTTTGATTGGTGGAAAATCTCAAGAGAGAATGTCCTGACGTTATTTACCTGAGAAGATGATATTTATCTATGATATCCTAGGGTATTTTAGCAATGTGGCTATAAAATTGAATTTTCAATGCATAATTTTAGTCTGAGTAGATTAGGGTAGTACTTGACAACTTTATCAGTACGATTTCTACTTAATATCATTGTATTTGGGATATTTTACAAACTCGTTGGTAGCAAATTGCGTGGGGTCAGAGAATCCCATAATGCCTTCAAAAAAGGGATTAACTATTGAAGACCGAATTCAATGGTTCAAAGAAATACATATCTTAGAGGCGATATACATAATATGACAAGGAATTTACAGTACAACAATTGCTTTGTTTCTTGTACAGATTTTTCCATTAGGGTTTTCAGTATTCCTTCAGTATTCAGTATAAATATTTCCATGTTACACATCTGACAACGAAGATGAAAATAGCTGAAAAACCCTTTCCTTTTCTCCTCTATGTCAGATATTATGCAAGAAAGCAGTTCATGTTTTTGCATACTTTTTAGGGAGGAAAAAAAGTGTTTTACATTGAAGATTCGCCTTCCGGTTGGATCGTAAGATTTTGTCACCGTAGATTCTGGCAAAATTATGGCATCACCGCAATGTAGACATAAAGTACTTTCATTAAGTTTGAGAGAATTGGGTGACCAATTGATCAATAAGGAACAGACCGTTTAAGCAAATTTTCAAAGGACAATAATTGTAAATAATCTCCAGAAACGTTTCCTGGACAAGCAATGATAGATAGATTCATGAACGCGATGGAGGCAACAGGCACACCCATAATTTATCGTAATATAATAACTTATGGTTGCTCGGATGATAACCCCCCCCCCCCCCTCCACTGGCTACGCCATTCACTACGGCAAAATATTCGACAAATCCGGGTACACAAACCGGGCCCGGCTGGAGCGAGGGGTTACAATACATGTACTTGTTCAGTATTGCGTTCCATGCTTTGAACAAGGTGATGGTGATGCACTTGCACCAAATGAACAGGGATACCTCTGAGCTTAACCCTTAAGTAGGCGCACCTCACTTTGTGACGCAAGTGGGCGCGTGGGGTCTTTTAATACCCCATGCGGAATTGTTTATAACTTCGCCAAATTTGTTTATTTTACATTGCTATATTTTTATGCTATTTATGCTATTGCTATATTTTATCTATAATGTACTGAGAGGGTTTAGTATAAGGTAATGTTATTTGTGGTGCCAGGGCCGGCGACAAGGGGGGGCAAAGGGGGCAAATGCCCAGGGGCCCGGGCCATCAGGGGGCCCGGGGCAAAATAATTAATTGAAAATAAAATTTAAAGTATGAATAAATTTAAATGCCAAATAGAATACAAAATTTTGTTGTTTAATAAGTGAAAAAAACAAATCATGGTAGAGATGTGTCAGTGTGCAATAGAGAAGTATGACATTAGCATTGTTGTTGTGGTCATCGAGGGTTTTGGGGTGATGGGGACGATAGAGCGAGAAGCGTGGGCCCTGTGTCGACACTCACCTCCCCTCCCTTTGCCGCGAACATTCGCCACTCAGTGACATATTGTAACGACAAGAAACCCCATCCCCCGCCTAAATCATGTTTACTAAGATGATGGTTTACTTGTTATTGGACTGTAAATAATCGTTTATTCTGCAGTCAAAGTTACAGATTAGCAGTAGCAAGCTACAAATTTAGTGTTGTGTCATTGGTTTTGTATACATGAGCGCCCATACACGGGGGTAGGGAGGGACTGCGGCCCCCCAACCTAGCCTCCCAATAAGGATTGCAATCCCAGAGAGATTTTTCAATCCCGGTATTACGCGATCATCATCAAAATTTACACTACATTTTCTGATATTTGGTCCATCTTGTTTAATGCTGTCGATGACTTAGTGACCGCCACTTAGTCTTTAACACGCGCACCGTAAGCTCATTTCCGTTTTTCTTATGTATTACAAATGATGACAAATTACTTATTCCAATAAAATGTATTAGTAAATGAACTCAAGACGTCAAACGCGTTGCATTTCATGTCCAAGAAAACTTACTTATAAGTATATATAAATAAATAAATATACAATAAAATGTATAAATATACTTATAAATATATTAGCGCTGCCTGTTAGCGAAAAGGTGTACGTCAATCCCGGAATCCCGGGATTCGTTTATACTAAATCCTTAACTCCCGGGAAAAATAAAAAAGGGAAGCAAAAAAATATTTTATATTTAAAATTTTGTGAATATATACATATTTCAGAAAGTTATTAATTCTTAAACATGATGTATAATTTATCCTTCTGAAAGTTTTCTATATTTGTTTCCTTGTTTTACTTAAATAAGTTCAAGGCCCATGCACGCACTGTCATGATTTTGTGTGGTTTTTGTTAATAGAAAGGAGAGGAAGGAATTTTTGAAACGATGCACAGTAGGCTGAAATCGAAAAAATGGACAAAATTCCAATATGGCTTTTTTGGAGATAAATCATGAAACTTGGAACAAATACTCATAATTGATTGGCAACCATGGAATGGCATGTCATTAGTCATGTTCTGTCGCCGTTACCGAGATGCAGGGGCTCAAACATATCCAAAATTACACCCGACTTCAGTTTTCTACGAAAATCTTCCTATTTAAGTCGAGGGTGACGCTGTGGGAGGAATTTGGTCGGATAAAAAACTAGTAGGTCTGTTAAAACCACACTTTTACTTTACTGTGCTTAACTTTGGGAGTTTTTTCCCTAAATGTAGGTGATATTACGTAATAAAATGCCGGACGCTATTTTCACGCAAAAATTCATTTTAAGTAGTAAATATCTGGCATGTTGAGTGCCTGTCAAGTGACTCATATTAAATCAATTGTTGATGCTTTTTAAAGGTAGATCTGAAAAAAATTGAAAATTCGTTTGCGACGCCAAAAATTAAATTTGATTTTTCGTACGCGTGTCCGGAGCTTGAGACACGCCGTGAGCTGGAAATGACGTGACGCGAGAAAGGTTTTTCAATCCATAAGGAACATAACGCTTCTTATTCGCCTTTTTTAATATGTGTGCATTGCTATTGATCTCCACTGGCTCTACACGTGTGAAATCATTGGGATATAGAAATAATAAGGTCTGTAAGTGTACGCAAAATCGCATTCGAGGTTTCTCCCCTCAAAAGTGAACTTTTCATTCACACCCTCAAAATTCCTGTATTTTTCACATGAATATTATTTTACGTTCCAGAGGGACACTATTAAGGACTTCTTTTCGTTTCTTTGCCCCTTCGCCTCAACAGTCCAAGCCTATGACCCTACCAGTAGGTTCATGCAGAAAGGTACATTTTGGACACCGCGGAGCTTTTGGTTGTTCAACGAGAAAATCTACTGAAATATTTGGTTTTCTCGGTGTTACAATATGCATATCCCTGATTTATACGTCACATTGGACTTTATTCATCTAGGAAAACTTGAGTTTCTACTTTACTTGAATTATGCACACAGGAATGAAACAAATTATCGAAAATAGCTTAATATTGAGGCACAACAAAATATATTCTGTTCGTCAAAACCGTTAACTTACATTATTTTTACCCATTCCCTGCTGTTATGTTTGATTGAGAGAGTTGTAGTGAAAGCAAAGCTTAGTAGAGTAAGTTTAGTAAAGTGAATAATCTGCATTCATTTCAATTTGGTGGTGATATAATTATCTCCGTATCTTCGAAAAGATGGGAGTAATTGTGGATATTCCAATTGTGAAAAAAAAGAAAAGTACGTTTTATTATGACTTTTTATAAAATGTTCAAGTTCAAGTATGTCCTAGTTTTGATTACTGTAAAATGAAAGCGTAAAGTGTGTTACATCGTCAAAAAGTTATCATTTTGAAATTGTTTCCCCATCCCATTCCACTGACATGTGTTTAATTTAAAAAAAGGACAATTTATAGTAAATCAAAAGATAATGTATGACAGTGTGCAACTTTCCTCTGAAGAAAAAGCTGATAATCAGGTAAGTCCTGGTCATAAAATAACCTGAAAGTTCGCAGTTCTGGTCTAAATTAAGTGAGGGGGTTTGCCGTGATTTAGGGGGCCCGGACCACTCAGTTGCCCAGGGGCCCGAAAATCCTGTCACTGGCCATGTGTGGTTCAGTATTCTCTCCAGCATAGAAATCCTGCTGTCTTTACGCTATGATTTTCTTGTCACATCTCTTTTGAGATGTAGTATGCCAACAAGGTAATTTTGAGATTGAACCTTTTTTTCTTTCCCTAAGGTTTTCATGAAGTACATCCCTTTAAGTCCATATAAAGTAAATGTACTTTGTCAGTTTTTCTCTTTGCATGTGTTAAATGGCAATGCTATTTTTTGCATGAAAGTTATTTTTTATCTGTATAGTAATTATATTTATTTTTATTGACCCTTCCCATGGACTACAACCTTGTCGTGGTGGCTTGCGTGTTCCTTTGATCCCTATCACCAAATTGGTTTTAATAATGATTCCTAATCATAGGGTTCATTTCCACCGATCGTGTATTAGGGTAGGAGCCAGACCAAAGGTAGTCCACTCTTATGATGTACTCAGTTGAAGCTAACACATCATGACCATGAATTTATCATCATGAATCTATCAACAGAGATATATTTGTGCAAAAGGTAAGACACTATCCAAAATACATGAATGAAAAAGGTAAACTGAAGATAAAGATGTGTACTGCAGGAGCCCCACCTAAATGACACACATTCTTCACCTGTGTACAACACACCTCCGATAGACCCAGTCATTCTGCAGCCAAATGGCTATGGGGGTAAGGCATTGTAACTCTAAACCCAGCTTTCTGAAAGTGGTGCTTCTCAAAAGAACTTAAAAGTCTCCTGTTATTGAAATGTAACTACTATGTTAGTAGATTTGAAATGATTAACAATTGTAATGCTAATATTTTTGGTTCATATGTGTCTCTGGAATATGTAGCAAAGGAGTTTGAAGTGATGTTGAATGAACATTTGCAGTGATGTAAAGTGAAATGGATTATGAAAATGTCACATGCAGCCTAAAACTTAATTTTTCTTAGCATGTCATCCATGGCATCAATTTTTTCTCATTATTGAATTAACTATGGGTAAATACCATTTAGAAAAACAGAAGCTTCCTTTATAATTTTAATAGCAATCATAGATCTGATGTTACGGGTAGGTAACGTCATTTACGTTTATTATTAACAGGGTTTATAGGAGTTTTTCCTTTTCATTTTCCCTATCTTTTCCAGGATTTCCAGACCATTATTAGTGATTTACCCTGACTTTTGAGTGCCTGAATACTCCAAGATTTCGGTCATTTATAGAGATAAAAGTGGCAGTGAGGAAGCAAAGAAGTCTAACCTTATGAAAAATTGTAGGTTCATTTTCATATTAATCATATGAACTACCAGTAATAAGAGATCAAAAACTTTAAGTCAACAAAATAAAAATTATCATTACTTACATTGATATGCCTTCAGAATGGGTTTTAATTGCAGAAAAATATATGCAAAGAAGGCTAACCTGGCTTTTCCTTCAAACCTGATGTCATGTTAAAGTAGCTCTTTGAATCAATCATGATTTTTTCTTCCTCACATCCTTCTACAAATTTGGCTAAGTTACTTCAAATATGGCTGAGAATAACTTTTTCCTCGCCAGAGGGACAAAGCAAAGCATTCCTGGCGAAATCGCTAGCAAATGAAAATGAGATGCGCACACCTTTTGCTAATCTTTTCACCAAATCGTGCAGGCTATAGCCAGAAAGAACCAGAATAGGGCTGCCTCCTCCACAGCAAAGCCAGCCTGAGGCCAGTTGTCCCCTCTTTCACCCCGCCCTCCGTTCCTATGTGCAGTTTTTGATTTCTTGGCATTTTCAGGTGATAAATTCTGAAATTTGAATGTTTTGCGATTTTTCCCTGACCACACGTTAAATTCCCTGACTTTTCCAGGATTTCCATGGCCGTTTTAATTTTCCCTGACTTTTCCAGGATTTCCATGGCCGTTTTAATTTTCCCTGACTTTTCCAGGATTTCCAGGTTCCTATAAACCCTGATTAAAGAAACTGTTTCAAATGAATAACAGACAATGCCGTAAAGTAACTCCATATCTTATTTTTGAGATGATATGAATATATGTTATAATGTATGACCTTAATTGTCAAGGCCATCAGTTCCCAAACAGTGATACAGTGATTAAAAAACCTTGTTTTATACTATGCTACCTAACAAAATTTGAATTAATTAGAAATTAAACTGACTTTTATAACACTTGTGAAAATAATGAAAACTCTGGAATTTATCAACAAAGATATTCACCATTTATGCACAAGGTAAGATACTATCCAAAATGCATAAATAAAAAAAGGTAAATTGAAGATAAAGGCAGTACCCAAGTAAGCAAGCAAGAAGAGTTTATATTTGGCATGAAAGGAAAGTAACTTATACTAATTCTAAGAGAAAATTCAAAAAACTAATTTAAAAACTTTTTACATGACGATGCAAAAAATGGAGAAAACTCTTTACACTAAATGAATTCATAACTTTAATGTAATTCAGTATTTACTGATCTATTTGCTAAAATATATCACAGTCCACTAACAGTACACATTAACTCTTCAAATATCTGAACGAGACCAGAAGACGAACATTCTAACATTGATATGGAGATAGTCTGACCATGATGGAAGGCAAAAAAACTGCCATGCCTCCACAGCTACAGATAATCATAGCTCCTTTGTTCCCAGTACTTTTTTTTACCATAGGTGTCTATGCAAGTCTCTCCCCAAGGGCCCTTGAGACCCCTTCTGTCCTCGGCCCTTCTGTTTCGGACATGGTTGGCCTATCGCTACAGAGGTATGGAACTGGTCAAGGTCGGGGTTTTTGCTCTTTCAAGGAAGAGGTGAAACAAACTGGTTCTTTAGAGCACGTCATCGTCTTTTAATTCCTGTTACTGCAAAGAGCAGTATTCAGTCTTCCAAAACTGTAGCTAAGACAGTCACTTTCACATGCACTAGAAGCTGGTCGGTTCAGCGTAGAAGCCAGTAGAGAGCCACGGCTCGCCTAGCCCAGTGCAGACACAATTATAATCAAGATCTAAGGTGAGACTCTTTGAAGTCTGTTGGGAAGGAATGACTAAAAACGGGTGTCCATTAGTAATGGCAGAGGATGATGGCATGAGGATGATGATCCAACAGTAAAAAGGCAACAGGCAGAGAGCAAACAGGGGAGTTCTCCAGCAGCAACCATATGAACATATTATTATGCCAGCCAATGTTATCAAGTACTGTGCACAAATTCACAAACAGCATACTTGGGCACCATGGTTTACAAAATTATACAGGGCAGAATTCCAAACATTTTGCAATGGATATAATTTGAAAAGGGATACTTGAGCACAAAACATATATTTTAAAATGTAAATTCCAGCATTTCAGTGTGTCACTGAAAACTAGAAGAAATTACCCTCAAAACAGGTCTCTTTTCAATTGGGAAGCAAACAAAGTGAAAAATGACAATCGATGCAATGACACATCTTTTCTCATTTGCATAGTTGAAAGCAGAAGAGGAGAACTTTTCCATAGTAAATGACTGTGATCATGTGCTTGAAATACATAGGACGCTTGACCTCCATCTGGATTCCGTTAACAGCACAACCAATTGAAATTATGCAGCAGGTTGAAGCAACGACTAAAGGTAGAACCTACCTTATTCCATACTAAGAAAAGAACAATGATTGGAAATTAAAATTTAGGTTTGCTAACACATGATGCAAACTTATTCCAAAAGGTATGAGATTATGTTCTTATGCGTATATGTACCTGGCAAAGTGGAAAATTGGGAAAAATATGAGAGCACACAAAGTACACAGCACAGTCTGACTGTTTCTTGAAAACACAAGCCATAATAATCAACAGAATGGGAAAATATTTCAGCAATTACGACTGTGCAATGTGAACAACTATACATACATGTATGATGAATTTCACTCAGAGTTCAAACAAGAGTGACCACAAGGTCCACCCTACTGACCTTATATTTTCACTCTGCAAAACAATTCTCTTCACTGAACATAACACATATTTGAAACATATGCCATCTGATGGATAGAAGTGAGACTTTTCATCTTGAAGGAAGTTCTCCACGAATGAGGACATGTGGCACAGCTATGCATTTGAACTTGACAGGGTCGGCCATTGGCATTTGGTAGAGCCTGCACCACAAGAAAAACACTTGAATGCAGGCAGAAAGTACACAGAACAAGCAGGTGTATGGATTTCTGCTGAAAGAAGCATTACTGGGCTCCAATTACTACGTGGAGGATTCACATTGCATATTCACACGGGAGGGGGGGCACAAATTCTCCATGGTTATGGGAGACACTTTTGAAAGCAGACCAGAAAGAGTGTCCGCCACACCGATGGCGCCCACCACATGTGTTCTTCTGACATGTGGGTGGGTGGCGGCCTCGAACCATCACACGTTGTGTTTCCTCTTCCTCTTGCGAGACTTGGCACCAGGCGGGGCGGGGCCCACGTCCCCTCCCACCCCAGGGGAGTCGCTCACGTTTATCTCCTCCTCTGACGCTCCCCCCACCTCCTCCTTCTCCACCCCACCCCCTGCCACTGCCCCCTGCTGCTGCTGGAGCCTGAAGACAAGCGACACTCATCAATTGTTGGTTTGGCTACAAGGGGTAGTGTCAGAAACCACGGTCATCGTAACAGTAGGTGGGTGCTTGGGAGGAAGACAAGAGCTTTTGAGCGAGGGATAGACAGAGGGGGCTAGAGGTTAGCCATTTTACATCGCATTCCACAGACAAGGCTCCATTTCAAACGCTCGCCCCACGACACTCAACTTGAGACCCATTGAAATTTCTGCCGCAGCTGGGATTTGATTTGGGCCAGTGCTGCAGCCTGCAGGTCTACACTATAACTACTCTCATTGGGTCACGTTGACCTATTCTCTGCTTTCTTCATATTTTTTAATACTACAGTATAAATGTACCAAATCAATACTCAAGGAATATTACGTGAAACAGGATGAGTATTTCACGAATGTGTTTAACTTGATTCTAGTAATTTAAAAATAACACGAGCGAAGTAATACTTAGCTTCACTTTTGTCAAGACTGCATTAAGCTGATTGCATTTCTTTATTTCTTGGTGAGTAAATTCTTGCACAACATAAATCAGCACATTGTTGATGGATGGCAAAAAAGTATTGGTTTAAACAAATATGTACACATTAAAGTGATACAATGGACAAGCTAAATGTCTCAATTTTCATCATTTAAGTGTTCTTATTAAGATGATGATTGTTATCCAAGAGAAGCTGGTACTCTTATGGACATAAGGTAAGAGAGCTTTGGGCAGTAAGGTAGATAGGCCACAGCAACAGACAAGCAAGCAAGTGTCGGGTTCCCATCTATTCTATTTGGTCACAGATGGGTCACAGAGTCCTTTTTTTAGTGAAAAAGTCCTGAGAGTTAATTCACATAGAGAGTACCCCTGTTTTCAAGTATCTTTCAGTGAAAAATCAGCAAATGGATTTTTTCACACCGTTAGCACTTATTTCAATTGCACTATCAATAGTAATGATTACTATTACTTGACATGATATAAACAACTAAGAGCTATGTTTTTCTTTCCATTGTAAATAGAACCAATTTTATTAATTATAAGCAGTATAACAGTTATATTTTTATGCTTGAAATGTCCCGTTTTTTTTTCAAAATGCCCCAGGTTTTATAACTAAAAATTTCAAAATGTCCCTGATTATGGGAATGCCTCAGAAAATATTATGGGAACCCTAAGCAAGTGGCAAGACTAGTCAGATGAAATTTAATAATAAAAACAATGAACAATATGACAATAGCGTTTAGTTGAGTCCCTAGGTGCAATGACCAATGCAACTTTGTAAGGACTGCATTTCCCATTATCACCCATGGCTCCATTTCTAGACTGGATGCTGACAAACTCTCAAAGAGTAGTGAAGGAACTTATGTAATATCATCAATAGTTTATCTGAACATCGTTAAACATTACAAATATTCAAATTGGTTATTTGAAAGAGCAATTGTAGCAGTGAGAAATGCAGTAGTTAACAATATTAATTTCAAAATTCAAAAAAAGGTTCCTGGTGAGGAGAGAATATATAAATCAATGGATCCAATGACTGTTGCAAATGAAGGTGTTTATTTTCCCGTCCATTTTTTTAATTTGATGCCACAGTGCAGAGGTGCCGTTACAATGTTTAAAATTAAAAATAGAATAACCAACTATTTTGTTGAGAAATTTAGATTCACCAAGATTATATGATATAATGGAACAAGAATATCCATGAAACAGTTACCAAACAATATAATAAAAGGAAAAATAATGCCAGGAAAAGATAAAGGAAAAACAGTATTTATTCCGAGGATTCCACTCATGTATACCGAACTTCCGTTTCAATTCAAAAGACTGCAATTTCCAGTAAGATGAGCATTTTGTATCACCATAAATAAAGCACAACCACAAACATTAGGATATTGTGGTATTAACTGAAAACAATCATGCTTTTCTCATAGTTACATGTAGCTTGCTTTAGAGTGGGAAACCCAAAGAATGAAACATCTACTCACCTAAAAATAAGATAAAAAATGTGGTTCATAGAGCAAGTTTCCTTGGACCGGATCTCCAGGTGGGGATAACCCCAGAGAGTACATCAGTCAAGTGTGATAGACATTTTAGGGTAGGAACGTGCAATCACTTCGGAACTCGCGGCTGAGCTTAATGCCACCGAGTGCATCCACCGGGTTGCGGATGGTGGGTCAACCTCTGGATATAGAGGTTAGCTGCGAGATAAGCGAGTGTACTCGTCGATTAAGCAGTCGTGGACAAAAAGTGACAGCATTCCGAAGGTGATATTGGTCTATCCCTGGGTAAGATAGGCCTCTAAATAATACAGAACCTGTGAAGATACCGTGACTTGGCGACGGGAGGCCGCCAATAATTACGCTTCCCATCACCCGGAGGAGAGGGCAGCAGCTGTTCTTCACATGAGTGAAGGTGGAGACCACAGTGGTCGATACAGCGACACTCATTTCACTACGGGTGTGGTAACATTCACTTTAACGGCTGTAGTACTGCGATGTGGAAGGCAAGGGGAAACCACCACATTATTATCCCGAGGAGTCGCAGCTACTCCACTATTTTCTTTCTTATCATGACGTGATGGAACCCTCTCGAGTAAAATATTCCGGAGGTAAAATAGTCCCCCAATCGGATCTCCGGGCGGGGACTACCCGAGAGAGTACCTCAGTAAAATGTGATAATCATTTTAGGGTAGGAACGTGGAACGTGCGATCACTTCGGACCTGCGGGAAATTGGAGAACCTGAAGGTGGAAATGCGGAGAATGGACCAGGATGTATTAAGAATCAGTGAAATGAGATGGCCCGAAGAAGGAGACTTTTGGAGTGGAAGTTACAGAATTATTCACACCGGATCATTGAATGGTAATGCTGGATTAGGCATAATGCTCAGAAAGAGTGCTGGACTGCAAGTGAAGAGCTTCCTGCAGTACAATGAGAGGATTATAATGGTGAACATTGAGACCAAGTCTACAGATACCATTGTGGTAAGAGTTTACATGCCTACGTCGGACTAAGAAGATGAAGAAGTGGAAGATGTCTACGAAGATATCACGGAAGTAATAAAACAGGTAAGAGAAGAAGAAAGCCTAATTATTTTAGGAGAAAGGAACGCTGTTGTCGCCGAAGGTCAAGATGGAAGAGTAACAGGAAATTAAGGATTGGGAAACCGAAACGAAAGAGGAGAAAGACTATTGGAGTTCTGCACACAACATAAGTGGTCACTAACACAATGTTTAAAAATCACAACCGAAGAAGATACACATGGAAAATGCCAGGAGACAGAGGAAGATTTCAAATAGACTACATTTTAGTGAAGCAGAGGTTCAGGAATCAGGTGAAGGACTGCAAAAGCTACCAGGGTGCAGACATCGACAGTGACCATAATTTAGTGATGATGAAATGCCATCTAAAATTCAAGAGAAATTGAAGAAAACAAAGAAGAATATATGGCAAGTAGAAAAACTGAAGGAGGCTCAACATCAGCTGGCATTTCAAAAATCAGTGGGAAACAACATAGGAGAGAACCTGACTGAGAAGAGTGTTGGGAAAACATTAAATGTGGACAACAGGAAGCCACAAAAGAAGTTCTTGGAAGAAGAAAAGTTGTTAAGAAGAAGCCATGGATCATGGAAGAAGTCTTAGGCCTGATTGAAGAAAGAAGGAAGTATAAGAATGCGAAAACTGAAGAAGGGCAGCTTTGCTACCAAAGAATAAGGAACGAAATAAGTCACAAAGCCAGGAAAGCTAGAGAAATGTGAATGAAGAATCTATGCGAAGATATACAAAGCAACCTTGTACTTGGAAAGGTGGAAGCTGCCTATAGGATAGTGAGGAACCACTTCAAGAAATGGAGCGCAAGATGCAATGCCATAAGGGACAAGAATGGAGAACTTTTGACTGAAAATGAAGACAAAGTGAAGAGATGGAAAGAATAACTGGAGGAGTTATACAACGGAAAAAATCTCAACACGAAAGAGATTGAAGAGGACAGCAAAGTCGAAGTGGATGATATGAGAGCATCAATATGAAGATCTGAATTAGACGCAGCAGTAAGGGACCTTCAGATGAATAAGGCCTCTGGGATTGATGATATCCCTGTAGAATTAATAAAAAATGCAAGAGAGACGACATCACCCATCTCTACAAAACCATCTGCAACATGTATTCAACAGGCGAAATACCCAGGGACTTCGAGAAAAATATCATAATTCCTATTCGCAAAAAGAAGAGAGCGGAGAAATGCGAAAATTTAAGGACTATAAGCCTGATGACACATGTATCGAAGATACTGACCAGGATCATCTACAGAAGAATAGAATGAACAGCAGAGGAATTCTTGGATGAAGATCAATTCGGATTCAGGAAAGGTAAGGGTACAAGGGAAGCAATATTGGCTCTTAGGCTGCTTTTAGAGAAGAGAATGGAGAAGAACAAGCCGACATTCATTGCAATTGTGGATTTAGAGTAGGCTTTTGACAACGTGGATTGGGATTCAATGCTTGGCATCCTGAAGGAATTGGAGTGTCCTACAATGACCGAAAAATTATACACAGTCTGCACAAAAACCAAAAAGCTGTGATAAAATCTGGAGCCAGCTGTGAAGAAGCAAGAATAAGGAAAGGAGTGAGACAAGGCTGTGCACCGTCTCCCGTAATTTTCAAAGTTTACATCGAGAGAGCCATCAATGAAGTCAAGAAGAAGTGTTCTGGAGTGAACATCCACGGAGAAACAATCAGCATGCTACGATTCGCTGATGACATAGCACTCGTACCAGATACAGAGAAGGATCTGATCTCTAATAACCATGGAAAGGACAACGGCCAGATATCATCTAAAGATCAATAAGAAAACTAAGAATTTGGTGTGCAGCAAGAGAGAGGAGGCCAAAACCAACGCTATACGAGGAAAACAGAAACTGGAAGAGGTGAAAGAGTTCTTTTAACTGGGAAGCTTTAACTGGGAAGCAGAGTAACCTACGATGGACGAAGCAAGAAAGAAATAGCGAGTGGAATAGCCCAGGCAAAGAGGGCATTCTATCAAAAGAAGAATCTCCTTACAGCTGTTAATACTAGCTTGGAAGTAAGGAAGCAATTCATCAAAACGTATATCTGGAGCATGTTTCTTTACGGCAGTGAGGCATGGACGATGACAGCAGCGGAGAAGACAAAGGTGGAAGCATTCGAAATATGGTGCTATCGAAGAATGATGAAGATAAAATGGATTGACCGAGTGACAAATGAAGTTCTAAGAAGAGTGGGAGAAAAGAGAAGTCTGCTGAAAGCTATAAAAAGAAGAAGGGACAACTTAATCGACCACATCTTAAGACACGATGGCCTGATGAAGACAATCGTCGAGGGAAAAGTGACCGGGAAGAATGGAAAAGGCAGGCCTTTTATGAGTTACATAGAACAGGTCGTAAAGGACCTGAAAGAGAGGAACTACGTTAATATGAAGAGGTTGGACGATAGAAGAATCGAGTGGAGGGCTGCGTCAAACCAATCCTAGGATTGTTGACCCATGATGATGATGAAGCAAGTTTTGTAATAGAACACGTTAATTAAGCATTAAATAAAGTAAAAACAAAATTAAATAAAAGTTGAGTTTTCTTTCACTAAATGAATTACAACTGTGTTGAGAATATGACAATTTAATTTAGTTTTATACATGTATTTAAAGGTTAATTTTAGGGATGGGACGGTTCCATAATTTCCCAGTTCCGGTTCTCGGTTCCGATTCTATCAATCGGTTCCCGGTTCTCGGTTCCGATTCTATCAATCGGTTCCCGGTTCTCAGCTCCACTTCTACTCTATTACTAATTATACTCATACCACTAATAGAATAGGATTATTATCGTACATAAAATGATTTTATTAATTAGTAAAGCACTATACAGTTTCAATTACTTTATTTAATGGAAATACATGTCATAATATACCAGAAAAAGTAAGTGTTCATTACTAATTAATTAGTTAATCAAAAGTAAATGGGCCACATTCACATCTGTAGGTACAAGAAAAGAGAGTACAATTAGGAATTAGTTTGATTTTTTTTCTTGATATCTGCCCTCTTAAGTTTTACTATGCATGTCATTCAGAAATGTTATTTGGTACGTATTCCTTTATTACTAAATAACTTCTTTTATTGACAAAGCTGTACGAAATAAACCTACTTTGAAAGCAATTAACTAGAATTATGAACATTTTGCTATTATCAATTTGATTTAATGTTCTTCCCAAAATAATTTCATTCTCCACCTTAATACCCGAATAATTCCTGAATAAAAAAGAGTGAATGAGGTTTACAGTAAAATAAATGTTGTTCTTTAGGAAACTTTTGAGTCGGTAGACCATAAGTTCAGATTTCACTTCACAAGTTTTTGTTCAGAAAGAGCAACATTTTAACACGCTCTGGGTCTAGCCTGTTTCGTTTTTTGTCAGCAATCATGTTCGCGGTACTAAAAAGCCTTTCTGAAGAAACAGTGGCTGCAGGTATGCATAAATATTTCTTTGCAAGTTTTTGCAACCGTGGAAATTTACTGCATCCATTCCAATATTCAGCAATGTTAGAAGTTGATGACAATGTATTTTCAGAAAGGAAAGATGTAACCTCATTTTCTGCACCATCCACTTCACGTGATTCCCCACCAGGCTCTCTGAAGATTGAACTGTAACGGGACCAAATGGAGCTTTGTGGTGCTGAAGTTTGTTGTGTCCTTTGATCTAACACTAAGTCATGTCTTTCGGAGGATTGTATTTCATTGATAACAACATCTCTTGCTTCAGTAATGAGGTTTTCCTTAGCAGCTGCTAGCTTTAATGGATCTTTGAATGGATGCGACTTCAGGCGTGGGTCCAAGAGAGTTGCAAAAGCATACAACTTCTCATCCTCCAAGTTTGCATACCGAAGTTTCCGAGATGCCAATAAATCATTTCTTAGCCCTTGAAGTCCTGACGAACGAGAAGCAGTACTTTCTAAATCATGCATTGCGAGGTGGACCAGTGGAATTATCTCAGAGGCTGTTGTACTTTCTGAACTCACGATAGATGTAGCTGAGTCAAACACATCCAGAATTGGAATAGAATTGTCTATAAGGTTCCACTGAGCTGGAGTCAACTCCATTGGCAGTTTAAGTTCACTACCAGCAAGCAGAAGAGCTGGTTTCTGCTCATTTAGGCGTTTTAACATATGCAGGGTTGAATTCCATCTTGTCGGTTCATCTTGGATTAGGCGATGATATGGCACCTGTGCCATATTTTGACAACTTTTCAACACTTTACATGCTTGTGATGAATGCTTAAAATGTCCCACTGATTTCCGGCAAGTTCCGGTTAAATTTGTTATTACCTTGTTGCTGATAAAACCATCTTTTATTGCTAATTGAAAGGTATGAGCTAAACACGGGATATGGTTAAACTGAGACATCTCCAGTGCTGCCTTGATGTTTCGTCCGTTATCTCTTACTACAGTCACGACTTTTTGGGCAACATCCCACTCACTCAGAGTTTTTGTGATAAACTCACATAAATTTGCTGCCGTATGGCTAACCTCCGGGAACGGGATTACTTCTATGCTGTAATGGTGAAGGATGAACTTTTCATCAAGGAAATGAACCGTTAAACCCAAGTAGTCATCAAGAGCAGATGATGTCCACATGTCCGCAGTGATGGCGACAAATTCGGCTTTTTGAAGAACACACTTTACTTTGGCCTTTATTTCTTCGTAAAGTGTAGGGATCACTTTCTTAGCAAAATGCTTTCTTGAGGGCAATGAGTATCGAGGTTCGAGATAATCTATAAGCCTTCGAAAACCTCTGTCCTCAACTACAGATATTGGCTGCTGGTCTTTACACATCATTTCTCCGACTAGACGAGTGATATCCTTACTTCGTCGGTCTCCTGGTTTAAATTTACGTTTCAACTCCGCAAATGTTGTCAGGGTCGGCTGGTATTCTTGTCGTCTTGACTGAATAAATCTTTCAGCCGATGGTGAAGGAGTTGACGTAGCGGTATTACATGGAGAAACACCCTGTGTTGAAACTGTGCAAGTTGATTGAGACCACTCCCCACTATTGTCACTCATAGACGGTTCATCTACGTCCACTTCCAACCCCTCAGCCAAGCAAGTCACAGGTTCAGGAACTTCAACGCATTGCTTCTTGCGTGTTATCGCAGGGTGTTTTGTTTTTAAATGCTTCCTCAGGTTTGAGGTACTTCTTGAGACACCCCGCAAAATTCTAGCACCGCAGTGTTTACATACTGCGAACTTATCGTCCGAACGGTCTATTCGGAAGTGATTCCAAACTTCTGACATCGTTCTCTTGGTGAATTTCTAGAATGTAATATTTACGTCGGAGCACTCAAAATTTATTTAGAATAAAATCTTTTTATATCAACTTTTCCTCGGTTCACGGCAAAACACGTAACACGTGATTGGAAACCAACTGAACACTGTGGTATCGATTACTCGAAATCGCGTCAGATGTGCGTTTTCAAGGAACAGGTGACTTTTATCACAGTCAACTGTGGAAGCGAGCAGTTGACTATCAGCCGCAAGATGTGCGATATATCGCTGTTGCTACTGCTATGATGCGTCTGCGCCAACTTCTATACGGCTGAGAGCCGCTAGTTAGGCGTTACCATAACAAAGAAAAAGCATTTGATGATAATAATGATTCTCACTTAAATAATCATGAAATTCTTCAAACAATAAATTCCATGGACGATTATCTTAGCCGCCCTAGAAGTTGGTGCAGATGCATCATAGCAGTAGCGATATAATGCGAATCTCGCGGCCGTCAGGTGTACATGCTATTTTAGAGAGATGCCAATCGATTATTGTAGTCCATGGTCGATTAACTAGAGCTGTGAACACCGTGAATACGCAGCAGAATACGAATTCACAGCTGTGAATGGAAGAAGATTTCAACTAATAGAACTCAACGTAGAAATAACTTGAATTTTTGTATCATTCACAAAGACTATGGTAGAAATGGATAACGCAATTAATAATATGGCTCAAAAGTTTCTCGCTAGCCAGTGACTTAATGAGTAAAGATCCATCGTAAAAGTCGCATATATTTGTTTACACTTTCTTTTATCTTCAACTGAAGTTCCATATTCAAGAAAAGATCGACATAACTCAGTATGAATATATTGGTTGCTTCCACTCTGCAGCACGGACAAGACTTGACTGGACTTGACATACGGAGGGAGTGGGCACTCAACTGACATAAACAAAAGAGCAGTGAAATTCGACACGTCAAATCAGCTTCAGCGATCAAACTTTTCAATTTTTCTTAACAACTACGTCAATGATACAAAAGGGAACTCCCTTGATTGGAAAATTAAAAAAACTCCACCATGGGTCGACTTAATGACGCAACTTGAGTAGTAAACACGGACAATTTTCTGCATTACGTTTTCACCGTGCGATGTGACCGCTCTCGCTTCCATCCACTCTCTCAACTTTGTGGTGTAAGACTTGGAGTGCATTTTCATTACTATTAACAATCTTCGTTTTTTATTGACGTTAAATCATATACGTTGTAGCATTATTTATTTAATGTTTCTGCAGTCGTGAAAACAGCACTAATGGACGCTTCAGGAACCGGTCGTTACAAAGATTAAAATTAAACTAAGTGGAACCGAAGAACCGGTTTTATAGGCCGGTTCCGGTTCTGTCGGTTCCTTCCAGAACCGGTGGAACCGAAGAACCGATTGGCCCATCCCTAGTTAATTCCCTAGTTAATTTTTTTAAATTCATTTTCAATAGGAGCTGGCTGGCTTGGTCCGAGCGCAGCTAGGGTAACTCCGACCAGTAAAAAAGTAAAAATACTTAAGACTACCACATAGGGTGTATATATGGCATAACATCAGCAGTCTACCAAAATGGAGAACAAAAATTATGGATGTTTTCAAGGCTGATAACTGAATTTTCCAGGTTCAACCACGGTATAAATCCCCAAAAATGAGTGTTGATGAGTCTAGATGAGCTGAGCGAAATCGTAGCTTTGCTTGTTTTACACGTGCTCATTATAACCAACGTAATTTATTATGCATCCCTCTCCCCAAGTATCATGGCCACTAGTTAGGGCGAAGATGAACTATCGAGTGTCTCTGCATTGTGGGCTATATGTGTTGAAAATCATATGGTTCATTTACAAATAAAATTTCATCATCAATGCGATATGTAACATTAGCTGTCCCGTGAGCATTACAACCAGGATGACAATCGTGGCATAAACGACTAAATGTAAACTCTCGAGGCATTACGGTGCAACAGGTGATGGAGCTACTAGTGCATTTGTGCAAATTTTATTTCCCTTTCACAGTGATAACTCGCTGCAGAAGTTGAGGCTCGGTCTTCCACAGAGCGCCGAGTAATTTAACCAGGATGACAATCACAATCACGAAATTGACTCACTCTGGCCACTTGACTGACATGACCACTCGATATATGCACGGAAAAACTCTGTACGCTTCTCACCGTGGAGTGGTCAAGGAGAAAAAAAAAAACACTTGCTATGGTGTTACAGTAGAAACTCGAAAATACAAACTTCGAAATTACGAAATTTTGATTTTACGAAGCAAAATCTTCGGTCCCGACCAAAAGGGTATCTAAGTGTATGTAACAGTACGCGATATTACGAAATAACGAAGTTTTAAAATTACGAACCTCGGATCTGGGTCCCGACGTGAAAAAGTCACTCATTTATACGAATAGTGATGGATCACAGTAATGTTTTCCGGCACTTCTTGTCAGAGTTAAACATCTAATTAATCATTGTCGCCGAATACATTATGCACTGAATGTATTACCTGAACGACATCTCATTTTTCAATGCTACAATAGTAAAGGTGTGGTTTCGCTGGGGCATCCCGCGGCCACGTGCGGCGTCACTGCCATAGGAAGTCACTGCCATACTCATCCAATCTATATCAAATGGGTTCGGTTTCACTGATACGTCTCGGCCGTCGTGTTCGACGGCTGATGCCCGACGTCTGCGTCTCGACTGTTTCGAGAGCAGTCGAGACGCGGATGCCTAGTCGGGCAGTCCAAATTTTCGGTGATTTTTCTGCTCTCCTCTCTCCGCATTTTATATTACGCGTCCTTTCCAGCTCTTTTTTGTAAAACTACTTGCAACATTGGTCGTCCTTTTCTTCGTCTTCCAACAAAACTAAATCGTCACCATCCATTTAAGCGTAAAATCAACTCACTCTCAGGAAACACCAACCGATAATAAATTTGTAATTAAACTAAATACACATTCTCCCACATCGCCCCGCCTCGGAAACAGGATGTAGACGCCTGAATGAAACCACCCGTCCGAGTCATCCAGCCGCGAAGTCCAGACGCAGCGGTTGGACGTGGCCGCTGGACGCCACAGTGAAACCAAACCTTAAGGACGACTTTGAATCGTAGGCATCGTAGCTCATAGAATATGGAACCAATTGGACAAAAAATGCATTTTGCTTTGTTACCACAAGTCCACAGAGTTGCCAACGAGTAAAAAAATGTAAAGTAGTATTGTACGGATATACTCGCCGGCGAGAGACTAATTGCTACAACCAGCATTTTCCTCTCATGATCCCTGGCATTTTTTGTTACCAGTTTTCCCAAACATAAATCCATGATAAATATTCCTGGAAAAGAAATCGTTTGCTGCGCGTTTGCAATAACTATGACATGTATCGGAGATGGTGCTATGTTGTTCGAGCGGTAGATTCAGTCGTGAATATAATCAAAGGAAGCTTTTTTTCTTCTCACTATTTCAGACTGATTACACTTAACCTTACTCGACGGCATAATTATTGCGCTGGCAATAGTTATCATCGAAGGACTAATGTTTAATTTACCGTCCTCATTGAGCGTTTTGATGTAGTCATCGAGCAAGGCTCTTCATACGCATTTACCTTCCCTTCTTCCACCGCCAAAAGCAAAGAAAATCAGAGAAAATATGAGTTCGCATGGTTTATAGGGCCACTTAGTTTAACGTACGTTAATTCTAAAGGAAGACTAGTTCTGGGCGCATGCATAATCAATGGGAAAAAACGCTCAAGCACCCATATATATATATGCATAGCTGGGCAAAGTTAATCCAAAAATTAACTTCGTTAATGCATTAAAAGCTACTCAAAAAGTTAACTTCGTTAATCGTTAAATCGTTATCTTGATCAAAATTTAACGCGAGTTAAAGTTATCCGTTAACGTTAAAAATCTATATGAAATTGTAGCCAATTTTGAATTATATATATAAGTGGCATATGCCACTTAACATTTAGGTATATATTTTTAATGTCAATGAAGGCAATAAGAATTTCGTGGTCAAAAATACTTAATAAACAGTATAGCTTAGGTAATGTAGACTTATACACATGAGGTATGGAGTTTCATAGTAATATACCGTTTCCGTCAGTAAAGTTGGACCTGACGCTGTTTGTATTTGATTGTGGAAATAGAAACCTTGGGATGCGCCGCTACCGGTAGCTGCGATACCAAAAGATTCACCAATATTTTGCTGGCGTAGTTTTGTGCCATTAGATGGTGAAAAAACTATTGCCAGTCCTATTGACATAAGAAAAACCCACAGCTCTTGAAGAAGCCTTAGGTTTTCGTTTTCCCGCGAGTTAATCCTGCCTTTACTTTTTCTTCGAATTGAACGTATTTAGATGCATACGTCTCTTCATGTCTTGTTTATTGTTTTGGGTGGAAACGTGAGCCTTGACTGTGTAAATTATGTCTGTAAAAGTTACGTCAAGTTCTGACTGCAGTACAAACGCTGAGTTCTCTAGATTGAATTCTCAACACAACTCCTTCAACAAGTTATTACATGGCAATCCAAATGGCTCTGAACAAAAGTAGCGGATTTAAATTAACGGAATTAAAAGTTAACGGAAGTTAATAAGACCGGTAATAGTTTTTGGATTTAACTTAAAAGTTAAATCGTTAAGCAATATGTTAACTTCGTTAATTAACGATTAATGGAATAACGATTTTCTGCCCAGCTATGTATATATGTATTTGTATCGGAAAATGGTGTACCCTCCTCCTCTTTCACTCCAACATAGCGATCGAAGAAATATCCTAAAAGAGAAATCAGCTGCGTTCCTGCCCATCGATAAAGAAACTTTTAAGTGTTTTGTAGTTCCCTTCAAGTGACCCTCCGTGTCCCCCCTTCCCGCTCTATGAGTGGGCACGAGCCATCCCCCTCGACAATCGATGGCAGTAAACCTGTTTCACCATTTCGAGCTGTGCGCTCTTTCTGGCCGTGGTTGTGAAGTTCATTGAAAGATAGTCTGATGGGGGATGAAGGGTGAGTAAAAGAGTGGGGTATATAATTAGTTTTTTTTTGTTGCAGAAAGTTAAGTATTTAGGGTAATAGAAGGGTTTTATAATTAGGGTTAGGATGATAACATTTGAAGCCCTCAGTAGGAATGGTAGGTGTATATTGAGGACATAGATGGGTTGTTTCGTTAGGGTGTTGCTGGGTAAGGATTTTTGTCATAGAGGGTAGGATTTATCATTGAGGAAGGATTTAATTAGGAGAAGATCAATCTGGGAAAGGGGGTAAAAGGTTTTTCAGGATTGCCTCGCTTCTGCCGCAACCGGGATGAGGAATAATGTAGGAAGTCTGGGTATCAGGAATAGGGATGTTTGAGGAATATGATAATGATAGGGAGGAGGTAGGAGATGTCTTCTCTTCTTCATCTGTCGAGTGGCATGACGTGCTGGAGTGACACTTATCGCTGGTTTCTGGAGTCACGGTGGTATGGGAAAGAAAATTACGGTGCAGGAGATGGATGTGAAATTGAGTTTCTTGATTTTTCTGCTTAGCTTAGGAATGGTTTGAGGGATTTTATCTTTGGCGTAGAGGTATTTTCCGGATGGGAGTTCAGGTGACCAGAGGGAAGAGATTAAGGGATTTGTGGAGTATTTCACAGTGATACCATAACTCCTGGTGTTAGAATCAATCAAGGTTTGAAGCTGCGGGATGCTGAGATCCGATTGTATTTGGGAATTGGGAAGGAACCAGGGAGCCCCAGCCAGTTGCCGTGCCAGTTTATTGAGGAAGACTTGAAGTTTTTTCATGTTGGTGGTACTTGTGGTGCACCAAATAGGGCAAGCGTATAGTATTTGAGGGAGTATTATATTGAATAAGATGCGGAGTTTGTTGTTGATAAGGGGGTTGGACTATTGTAATGTATGAGGGGATGAAGGGCATGTTTGGTTTTGTTAACTTTAGAAAGGGTATTGGTCGTGTGTTGATTGAAGGAAAGTCGCTCGTCAAGCGTTACCCCCAAGAAGGTCGCTTCAGTCACTTGTGGAATAAATTTAGCAGAGAGAGAGTCAGCGGGAAATTGTCACTTTTTGTGGGTTTGAAGGTAAAACAAAGTTTGACGCATTTGGCAGGATTTATCTGAAGTCTCCAGTCGTCTAACCAGTCTTCTATGAGGTCCAGGTGGTCTTGAAGTACGTCTGCATTCTTGTCGGGCCACCAATTGCGAGTAGCAATGGTGGCATCGTCAGCGTATAGGTAAAGTTCGGTTAGGTCAGTGGTCGGGAAGTCGTCAATAAAGATGTTAAATAGCGTGGGACTAAGAACTGCGCCCTGTGGGACGACAGTGAAAATGGGAAAGGAGTTTGAAAGAAAGGTGTTATGTTTAAGACAGAAAGTTCGGTTGTGAAGGAAGGACTGGATCAGCTTAATGAGGTGTACCGGAATGTTTAGTTTCAGAAGTTTGAAGAGGAGGCCATTGTGCCAGACTTTATCAAAAGCCTGGCTGATATCTAGGAAGACGGTGGAGGTGACCATTTTTGAGTTGAATCCGGAGGAAATGAATTCCGTTAGTCTATTTATTTGATGAACAGTCACGCCGATGGGTCTAACTCAGCGTAAATATTGTTTTGCGGGCATATCTTGATTCATGGTAGAAGCTCCACTCGACAGAGTCATGATGTGGCAGAGAGAATAATATGTATTGATGTGGCAGAGAGAATCATATGTATTACGGCGGTATTCCCACAGACTGGATATGCTCCTCCCCCTCCAAAGTCCCAATCCTAGACAGAGCGCGGCGCCACACTTATCGCTGGCCGTGCGTTCCCAGAGAATCGTATGTATATCTAACGCCCATACGAGATCTGCTCCTCCCCCTCCCACGTCCCAATCCTAGACAGAGCACGGCGCCACAATTATAGCCGGCCATACGTCCCCGCGCTCACACCAATGGTCTCTTCCACGCTAACAGATCCTTAATGCTTATCGTAAGATTTCCCAAAACCAAGCGATGGCGATGCGCCTTCGCATCACTTGCTGCCTCTGGTCCATTTGGAAGAATTATTAAGTATCCCGCACTTACGACCCCTCTAGCCTATAGTCTCTTCCGCGATAACGGATCCTTCGTGCTTATCGCAAGATTTCCCACAGCAAGGCGATGCGCCTTCGCCGCACCGCTGCTGCCGCTGGTTCCTCATCGACATCTGGAAGAATAATTAAGTATCCCGCGCTCATGATCCCTCGTGCCTATCGCCCGCTTCCCACGACCGAGAGGAGCCTCCACCTGGGTGGCCGCCTGCTGCCCCTTGGTACATCGTCATAGTCGCCGCGGTATGAGGTTGCGACTGGAGCCCGCGCTAACCCTTCTGGGTCCGCGCCCCACTCCTAGGAGAAATTCTCCTTTATAAGCGAGGCAGCGGCCACCGATAGACAGACCTGCCCGGGCTTCGGCCCGGTCTACCCAGGCAAAGGACAACCCCGGAACCGACCAGCCGCTCCGCGGCCTGGACAGTTGCGAGACCGACCGGCCCCCGCCTGGACAGCGCGAGTCCGACCGGCCTAGTCAGGCCAGGACAGCTCGCGGCCGACCGGCGTCCCCCCGCCTGGACAGCGCGCGAGTCCGACCGGCCACATCGGCCAGGACAGCTCGCTGCCGACCGGCGTCCCCCGCCTGGACAGCGCGAGTCCGACCGGCCTCATCAGGCCTGGACAGCTCGCGGCCGACCGGCGTCCACTGACCGAACAGCCATGAGATAGGCCAGCAGTTCCTAGCCCCTCGTTTACCGCCGTATTTCTGTGGTTGCTGCCCATTCTGCCGCCTGGCCCTTTGGTATATTGTATCAAACGCAATAAAACCTGTTTCTTTGGCTAGTGCAAGCCAAGACTTGTAACCTGTTTTGTTATTTCTGCCCACCCCAAAACCCTTGCGTCGCCTTCGTGGCCACAATGTCTTCCCTCTCCGCCGACGCAGCAAATAGATGTAAGGGAGGAGGAAGATAAGATGCGACTGTTCGGCGTAAAGCTGATGATTCATTCGAAGTTTAGTCTTCGGGCGCAGCCCTTGGCCTTGAAATCCCAGGTGGATCACCCTCACAACAGACGTAAGATACTACGAGACCATGGGCCTCGCAGCTCTTTTTGTGAGCGGGCGAATGGAGTAACCCCCACCCACAGCGAGGGGGAAAGGAGGCAGCTTCCAGCTTGATGCGTGGCCTGACCTGGAGCTGCAATGCTTGGACGCAAGTATCCTTGCTTGATAAGCAAAGGAAAAACGATTAGCAAAAATATCCCACATTTCAATTCAATAGCGAATGTTTAAAAGAATTCTGAGATATAATGAATGAAGAGCAGGCAGGCAGACCTAATCTGAATAGAACCACAACTGAAGCTTTCGTGTAGTAGAGTGAAAAACGAAAATTATTGATTTGTAATGTTAGTATCGTTAGTACCCGATGAAGTGTAAAAGGAACTATCAACCTTCACCGTTGAAGTGCGTGACTTGTACACCCTACTTCTGAAAGGAGGTACACAGCTGGACTCTTCTATAAGCTCTTCTTTCAGCTCTATCATCTCGGAAATAACCACGCACAAATAAGCTGAATCCAAGGGAGAAAAACGATTGTTATTTCGGGAAATTAATGGGCTTAGCATTATTTATGCAAAATACATAACGTGTATCCATCGCATAGCATCCGCGAAAGAATCTTATTTTCACTGTCTTAGCTTAACGTAGGTAGATACATATATTATGCCTGATGCGGAGAAAGGACCATCTTCTAACGAAATTTTATTCCTCTAATTTCAATATCCGGTGCCAATGATCGTGCAAGTCGCACACTTCCTTATTGTATGCATCAATCAGTATTACTGATGATTAAACATCGCTCACGCTTCAGTTAAAGAGTTCTCCAGTTAGGAAATAATATAGAAAAATGCGCTATGAAGCTTCATAGGCTTATTCCAAACTGCACAGAAAATTTTGCTAAGACGCTTCATTGCCTAATCATTCATTGGAAAAAAAGAACGGCAAGTTAGTTGTCGCGATGTAAATTTCCACGGGGATTAGATGGGAGTTTAATTCTTCCGAGTTTCGGGATTTCCGCCGTGAAAAAATGGAACGATGTGGTGGAAATCCCGAAAATGGGAAGAATCAACCTCCGACAAATGAGTTGCGTTAAACTGTTTGCACCTTGTGGGCATGAACACACATTTCCGTATACTTTTATGAATTATAACTTCGTAAATCATGCAAGTACGTCGCGAGAGATCATCTTAACTTAAGGAAACGAAAAAGAGCTTCATCGCGATTTTTTGAAAGATACTTGTTGATACGAAATTTGATATTACGAAGTGCTGATTTTTACAGTCCCGTCGACTTCGTAATTTCGAGTTTCTACTGTACTATCGCTCTAACCCATAGTGGACTACTTCTGTGCTCCAATCATGTAAGAATAAAAAGTCTCATACAGATATTCTCTCCAATGGGAAGATAAAATTTGACCATAAGTGACAAACACAAACGGTGACAATTGCAACAAACAGTGCCAAAAAGATCAATCCACAAAATAAGATAAAAATGTTCATGAGCTATTAAAGAGGGGAGATTGCAAAATTGTGCCTCCACCAAAAATGTACAATAATTGAGCTTTTTAAAAATAAAATAAGCCATTTCAGATGAAACACGATACCCCTGGCCAAACCTACAAATCTTATATGTATTGTATAGGCACAAATGATATCGCCATTTTACAACTACTTTACCCTCTCCCTCGATACAAAAACTCAACCTCCTCTTACCAATTTCAATGCGTAATTTCTTGCTCAAAAGCATGAACAACTGGCTTTCAAGCAATCAACTCAATTTTCATAATAAAATATGTCGAAAAATTGTCAAAAATTATGAAGGCTGCATGGCTTCTGGGTTTTACCAACTTCAAATAAAAAAATCATTCATTGAGGGGAAGAGGATTCCATTAAATTCTCCAAAAATCAAGGTATCAAGAATTCCCATTTTATTCCCAGTTTTCAAGGTCCAAATGAAAATCATGTCTTTTTCCCCCTTTTTTTTAAGGTTTTCAAGGTTGGCAGACACCATATGAGAAGAGGAGGAAAACACCAGAGGATGAAAAAACACAGATGCCAGAGAGGAAGGGTTGGGGGCATAAGGCAGCAGCAGGCAGGAAGAAGGACACGAGATGCAGAGACAACATCTGCAGCCAACCTCGGACCATGTTGCTTGCCTCCTTGAGCCACGGTCCAACATAGATAAAGGCCTGTCATTTACCTGGTGTCTGCTAGCAATGCCACCAAGCATGTCACCATATGTGAAATCCTCAAGGGATATTTCATTGCATCAGCAATACTCCAACTTAAAAAAAACACTATTTGTGTTTTTTTTTTAAGTCACAAGTAATGAACGTGTCTCATTCAGGAATGATTTGCAATGGCACAGAGTATATGCTGAAGGAAAGGAACGCCCGTACCTCTCTATTTGCCCTCAGGACAGAAAATTACGCAACATTTGATATTCTAAGTAATTCTCTCTTCTAAGTAAGTGTCATTCTATGTGGGATGGGTGAAATAATTTTCTATGCGCCAAAAATGAAATCATCTATTATATTTTTTTCCATCATAAAACACATTGTTAGCTTAAATGTACAGAAGATTCTGTAATACAATATGTAAAAATTATACAAAATTTGGTAAGAACAATGAATAATAAAGATAAATATAATAAATAATAAAGATTTTTAAAAAATAAGAACAAAGAATCATAAAAACATCTAAAGAGCTCACTACGTAACTCATTTTATAAGTTTAGGCATTTTTAATTAAGGGTTAAAAATATGGGTCAAACAACTTTATTATAACTTGAGTGTAACCAGTCCACCTAAATCAAAATTTTTATCAGACCACAAAGAAAACAGAGGAACCAAAACTCACTGCCCTGATCTCGAGAGCCTCAAATATTTTTGGTGCAATTTAGAAATATTCACTTTACGAGGAAAACAAATCTTAACATGAAGAAAATGATGAAAAACCTCAAGATAATTCAATAGGCCCACCGTACACATGACATCGATGTCACTGATGACCCACAGAAATCCCGACCAAATGGCCGTAACTCCAGCAAAATGCTTTTTTGTCACTTACTGAGTTTGCGACTCCTGCTCCAGGCTCTGCAGCATCTGGAATCCCGTCTCGAGTGACGGCTGGAGCATCATCCCAACCTCTCCCTCACCAAACGCTGCTGGGAAGTGGATCTCAGGGACGTCATCGTCCTCATCAACCTTTGCCCTGCAAAGTGTGAGAACAAGGCTCTTGTCAGCTAGCCACTGTTGCAGCTGCTACCAACAACAGGAAAAGCAATTGTGTCATTTAGATACATTAATATTAGACTTAGGCCGATATCGATAACAAATACCGGTCATTTTTCCCGACACTTTGATACTTTCTAGTACCCATTTTTTTTCCGGATGCTTTTACTCGAAAGTATTCGTTCAGTGAAAATCATCTAAAAACATGTAATTTTGAAATCCTGCCGTCTTCTACTGATCTACCAATGTCTTGTGTATTTGTTTACTTAGCTGCGATCTTCGTGACAGTAAAAGTGAGACAAGTGCAATTGGCAGTGGGAAAGCCTGAGGGGAAAGCTCAACCTCCCCTGAAAAGTGGATGAAAATCCATGTACGAAGAAAGCTTGCTTAAATAGTGGCAAAAATTAAAGTTCTGCCATCAACTCAAGTTCGTTCTGCTCAACCCATAGATTGTTCAGTGTTTCCGCCTACATCCTAAGCTCATTTTCCAAAAATATAAAATTCAAATATCATGGCAGGATTTGCATTAGGAATTTTAAAATGAAGACAAAGGTGTTAGATGCAAGCCTCCAATGTTGCATACTTATGGAGAAAACCCAGTTTCGTATATTGACTAGAATAACTGAAACGAATATAAGTAAATATTTGAAACTTAAAGGACATCATGGAAAAAGTACGATTCATATTCTATCAAAATTTCCTTTCATTTGTGCTTTTCATATTGTTATGACAATCTCCAACGTGATGCTGACCTCTGCGACTCCAAGTAATGTGCCATTTTTCATCCTCACTGCAAAAACATGCCTTAAAAGTAATTATTAAAGTCTGGTACTAGCATTAAATGAAAGGCTAAATTATCTACATATATATATATATAATCGCCAGAAAAGCGCACTACGCAGTCATAATAAATACAAAATAAAACAGACGACGAAAACATAGAAACACGCAAAAGAGACACTCACAAAAGTTTGGACGTTTCCGCGGTCGTGCCGCCTTTTTCAACGTAAGAGGGTTGACTGCCGTTGACTGCTGGCTGAGTCCTCTTCGTGAGTGAAAGAGTGGGGGGGGGGGCGGGGGGGGGGGTAAGAATGGGTACAGGAGTGGGGCGGGAGACAGTGGAGGAGGTAAGGAAGTGGTGGCCTCTAGTGGGAGATGTTCAAGCCTGGCTTTTGATAGGATCTTTCGAGCCAGATACGCGCCAATTCACGAGACCTCACCTCAATGCTAGTGGCATTTTCGGAAAGAATAACCCTCCCGGCCGATTAAATTTCATCACCAAATTTTTTCCCGGCTCACACAAAATAAATAGCATCCTGAGAGATCTTTACCCCATCATAAATACCAACCATACAACATCAAATCTCCTTCCCGCCTGCCCTTCCGTTACTTACAGAAAAGCACCCAATCTCAGCAATATTCTCAGATCCACCCGACCCACTCTTCTACATGCTCCCCTTCCTTCCAATTTCTCTTCACCTTGCAAACGCCCGAGATGCAAATGTTTCTTTCTACTCCGCTCAGCCTCCTCATCAGTCCTTAACAAATCCTCCTCTACACCCTCCTGCACCTCCACCAATGTAGTTTACCGCCTCTCCTGCAATTTCTGCCCCTCCTTCTACATTGGAGAGTGCACTACACCACTAGCTATCAGGATGAACAACCACCGGCATTCCACCAAAATTCCTCCCTTCCACGAACCTATCCCGAAACATCCCGAAGAGATTAGCCCCGATAGAAGTGAACTGAGTGCAGAGTTGCGTCAAACCAAGCTGAGGATTGTTGACCAATGATGATGATATTTGAGTATTGACATTCGTAATAATAATGTCAATTAGCGATGCAGTGTCACGGTTAACATGCGTGGGCACATCAGAAATCACAGTAGTTAAATTATAAGTTAAGAATACATTCAAGAAGTTCCTTTGTTCGAACTATCGCACAGTAACTTACAATTAAAATCACCCGTCATCAAGATTATGGCATTGGGATAACGATCAATCGGATCAGAAGGTAGCCAATCAAATTTATCTACAAACGATCCAAAGTCCCCAAGTGGTGAACGATACACCGTGATGCACATAATTGTACAACCTACAGCAATTATTATTAGTTACAACACATTAAAAAATACGTTCTTCACAGAGATCATGCACAGACACGTTGGGGGTGTAGTATTTCAAGTCTTTTTTAACATATGACGCAACACCACCATTCTTCACTTCTGAACGACAGTATATATATATATATATACAGGCAATAGAGTAGAGGGGTAGTGAAATTGATGAGGCTTCTTCCCTCTCTGGCCAGTGTTCACACACACATCACTATTGCGTCCAGTCAGTGATACTTCTATCTCGGGTATTTCATCCCTAATACACTGGATTTTCATGTGCATGAATGAAATTCCCAAGGAATTACGATTATAATGTAGTATTTTCAAAGCACTTAGATTAATATTTTGATTACCCTTCACAATGTTTTCTTCGCAGAACACACCACTTACGTCACAGTTCTGAGCATCTGGGCCCAATCACACAGTTACTGGAACGAAACTTAAGGAATGTATTTACTATAACCATTCAGCCATAAGCTAGAGTCTGACAATTTGTTGTAATCGTCATAAACACTTTTGCTGGTAATAACCTCACATGATTCACAAACCACACTGAAACTGTCTTTCATATGATTAGCCACTTTATGAGCAGTAGTTTTCTTGGCCAGATGACCGATATACATGTAAATAGTTCTCTTGGCAACTCAGAGACCGCCTCAATTTGCATTCTTAAACTCACCCCGACCAACAATGTACAAAATTACGCTTCTTCCTCTTGCAGTGGACTAAGGTGAAATTTTCATCACCTGTGTTGGTGTTGCTCTCTCGTAGATTGGAGTCCACAGCGACTTGCGGCTCCAATGAAACTTCAAATTCTGTCACTTCTGCATCTCGCTCGTCCTCAGCATGGGTAGTGCGGGTTGATGATCCCAAGATGGTCCTCACGTAAAGTGTCCCTGGCCACCTACAGCTTCAGTTAATTTCAGTGCAGGTTCAGCAAAACTTGCTTTCCTCACAGGTTGTTTAGGAAGATGAACTTTAGCTTTTGTATGTCACGTATTTCTGCCTTTAAGAATTTGATGTCGGCATCCATTTTAGCTATGTTTTGTCCATCAACTAGGCGACACGATAAACACCGCCAAAAAACACCCAGCACATCCACCCTTCAATGGCCTTATGGTTGATTTCCTTCAATCCGGTACATTTATGGTGGAAAAGATGCTTACAGCTATCACAAGAGAGGACTTTTTCCCAGTTGGAAAGACATGATTTACATGCGTGACAGTCAATCCTACACCCCATCCACTGACGTGTGTGACTTTAAAATCAGTTACTTTTTCAGAAAAGTAACTTTTAACTTTAACTAGTTACTTTTTCCAGAGATTAACTTCAACTTTAATCAGTTAATTGTTTTGGTAACTTTCCCAATTATGATACTGTGCATCGTTATTTGTTTTTTCTTTGTAAACTATTTAGATGTTAATTCATTTTCGGTAATGCATTAATGTTTGTGGCTAAATCAGGACATTAATTTGAAAACACAACCACCATTATATGATTTCCTAGACCCGAACCATTAAGATTTAAAACAACTTCAAATAAGGCATCCACTTATATCCCCGCCTAAATATTTGCAAAAGCTCAAAGGATCATTCCTGTTTTTCAACCACCAGGACAATGCATGAAAAATATTGTAACCGTTGCCGTTTGGCCGGTGACATAGTAGGAGTAGTATGGATATGCTTGAGGGAAGGAGAGCTTAATTTTATGTTTGACTTAGGGTATGTTTGTTCAAGTGGAACATGTGTGTGTGAATGGACGAAGAGTGTGATTCATTCCCCACCCCCACAACCCCAATTCCCCGTTTTCCGACCCCTCCTGTGTGTGTCCTTGACCGTTTCGAGAAGAAAGAAGAGAGTCCCCACCGTTCCGCCTCCTCCCCCCCCCCCACCGAGAACAAGGACCCCACCAAGAACAACACCCCACAGTTCGGCGGTCTCCGGAATCTAAGTTTATTCCCCCCAAGTACAGAAGAATCCCCCCCCCCTCCCCGGCGATGGTGCGGCTCGAAGGAGCGTGACCATTCCCCATACTCTCCCCCCCCCCCCCCCCCCCCCCAGAAAACCACCCCTCAGAGGGGTATATAACGCCGGTGCGCAAGCCAGCCACCCCCCCCCCCCCCCCCCCAAGTGAAGAAGATCTCAACTGAGAGTCCCCCATCGGTGTCGTCCCCGGACCCCAAATTATCCCCCCCCCCCAGTGATGAAGAGCCGCCGCTTCGCGTCTTTCTCTCGTTCCGATTCCCCCCTCCACTTTTCCCCGATGTGTGATTGCGTGTGTGTTCTTTTTGTAGGGTTGCAATTCTGGTGTTTCATTTTTTTAGTGTATCTGACTTTGATGGATTGTCGACAATTTTAGGAAGGGAAGTCATTTTTTTCGTTCACTGTTTTTTTTTACATTTGTGTGACTATTAACTTTGTTAATTACTGTGGTTCAGTTGCCGCCAACACCGGTGAGAGTGGGCGATTTCATGTATTATTGCCTGTGTTTCGTTCTTGCTTTTTTTGTGATTTCATTAAACATAAGTCCACAAAGATTCGTGTCAAATCTCTCCTTCTCTCAGCACCCCAGTCATCGGAGGATCTCCCCCCACACATTCTCTCAGCACTCCAGTCATCGGAGGATTCCCCCCACACCTTCTCCCCTCCCCAACCCCACCCTCCTTTCCGTCCCTTTCCACCTCCCATCCAGGTGCCCGGGGTTACCCACACGTCCCCCAACTTTTTCCGCATTTCGGCCCGTGCACCTCGAAACCCCCCCCCACTTCCCCCCACCCCCCACGTGACCGAGGTCACAATATTACACCAACCTACCTACACCCAAACCATTCGATCGACTGTACTAAAACCTCCCGGACCATTCCGGGGGAACCGCAATGCCGTGCCTGTAAAGGTTCAACATGTGCAGCACGTGTTGAACCTCATTATTTGAATGTCGTGTTGAGTAACAGATAAATTGCATTTGTTCTCCAACATTTTTATTATCTTGTCCGAGTCAAATTGCACACTCTAACGAAGTACTTAAAATATTAATGTCTAATAACTCTAAAAATATGTATATCATCACGTATACCTTGTAAACTGGAAGACTTTAAGTCATGGCATAGTCAGGGTGCCCAAGAGTTTTAGTTTTTTATTTTCCCTGATTTCCCTGACCAAAATTTACGACTTTCCTGACTATTGTACCATTTCAGGGTGCATTAATTTGTATAAATATGCATTTTCCATTGTCTTCATACAAAATGCAGTTTCAGGCAAAACAACAAATTTACAGTAAAAAAATCATAAAAACATTGAAAATTTAACAGTAAATTTTTTAGTTTAATTACTTTTTGGATCTTTTGATAATTTCTTTATTCAGCTTATCAAACGTTTCTGGTGTCTTCTTCTTTACTAGCTTCAACTTTTCTAATTCCATCCATCTCAACTTTTACAAAATTTGGCACAAGTTCTCGTTCTTCTTTTCCCACAAGCACCTATGAAGCTGACTTTCAAATCCTCAGCCATTGTGTGACCAATAAATACTGACAACCAGTACCTAGTGCTAACTTCATTGCGGTTAATATCCCAGAACTTCGCAGCAATGTCCATTTGCTCTTTTTTTAAATAAGGGTTGAGACTCATCAAAAAGTCAGTAAAATGATCCGCATTCATCAAGTCATTCCCAGTCTCAGCAGCAAACAGAGGTCCAAGCCTGTATGCTACAAGGTATGCAGTTTTTGAGCGGCTTAATTTCATCTTCAAACCCACTACCTCAAGACAGATATTTAAGATCTGATGCCGTGGCCCAGGGGGAGTCTACCCCTGGTTGGATGGGTCGTGAGTAGGAGAGCACTCTCGGATTTAAGAAAAAACCTCGAAAACAAACCCAACCTGTGGAAAACAAATTCTGACCTGAGCCAGGGTTTAATAAGGCCACAATTGTACATAAATTAGTAATTAGTACAAGAGTTATTTCTAAAACACATTGTTCTTCTCTTGACTCGGCCTCACTCATTTATAACTCCACTCCTGATCGATACCCCACCATGTCTCCAGCCCTGCGACATATTGGTGTCAGCTGTGGGGTAGGCGCAGCGAACATTGTGAATGTTAACTAACGCGGATGAGAACAAAGGGAGTTTAACATTCTAGAGGGAATAATGATCTGTGCGGAAGTTTAGGAGATTGATTATCCATGCTAAGCTCATTTTAATCAATTTCAATGCCTACCATACCCCACGAAGAGTATCGATCCATATTAGAGAATATTTTCGCGAGTTTCTTTTCCTTTTCGTATCTTTGCTTGATCTCTGTTGGTGAGATGTTGAGTCACTCAAATGCCAGGTGCAGAATTCCAGACCCATTTTTCCCGAGTGTCTCCTCACTTTTTCTCTTTTCCAAAATCCCTGACTTTTCCATGATTTCCAGATTGACCTCTGGGCACCCTGGTAGTCAGTCATAACCCGAGTTGTACCACACTTCACCCTGTGGTACGAGCGAGCCATTTCTCTTCCAAATGAAACAAAAACACAGAAAAGACAAGTGATGGACACCACAAACCTCAGGCAGGTCCCTTCATCCTTGCACAGCGAGCGCCGCACAGTTTGGTATTCCTCATCCAAGAGGCGGCACGTGTGCAGCATTCGAGCGTGGTACATGATGATCCGGGACTGGTAAAAGGAGTGCAGCAAGCAGACGCTCCCAATGCCCATCTCATGGAACACTCTTTCCATTACGTCCTACGAGAGACAAGCGGAGTTGAAGCACCCACACTCACTTGGGCCCTTAAATTCCCAAATGCTTACATTTACTCCAGCAAAATAATTGTCTATACTTTCAGGGTAGCTTAACACACAAGAGCAGTTCATTTCTATCAAAATGTACCATAATTCAATGTCTGACATTATTCAACTTGGAACTCAATGGATTGATTGAACTAAAAAAACAGCACTGAGTCCAATTCCATAGCCTTTGCATTGGCCTTTTAGGGTGCAATTGGGGTTATCTTTTTGGGTAAATTCAAAGAAAGAGGAAAGAAAAGGGGGGTGGAGTGGGGGCAGCTGGATGATGGTCAGATCCTCAATGGGTTTACGAGGATATACATGTAGCTGTTTGACAAATGGGGACCATATAATTGGGAGTAGACAAAAATTTGGAAATAATCTAAGACTTGGCTATCACAAGTGTGTAGAACAGCTGCAGTACACCTCAATGTTCAACAAACGTTTTCAAACACACAAGTTCACAATTTACACACAAATTCAAAAACAAGATTTCTTTAAGTCCGTCGATGATCCAGGAAAGCACATGTAGTCTCTTCAAGAATCTAAAAAAAGAGGATGAGGACTAAGACCGACATTGCAATGTTATCCTTGGCTGGTTCAATGGTTTAAATATAAGAGCACATTTTCAAAATGTGGCAGCAAGTAGAGGAGGAGGAGGAAACAAAGGTGTGAATGCCTCTCTGGGTGTAAATCTTTCAAGATAGACTAATGCTTTGGTTGGGGGGTAATGATTCAGGACACATACATTCAATCATACCTTATACACCACAGTGGAAATCCACTAACTCGTAAGAATATTAGGAATGCAAATATGCCACTGTAACAGTAGATTGTGCATAACCCTTCGCCAAGGTTTTCAAATGCAAGTTTATGCACTGTTTTTAACTGAAGTGAAGGCTTATGGCATGGCTAAGGGCAATCCTTTCATTTCTCACTGATATTTCAGGTAATGCTCCCAGCCCTTCGCATCATTTGACTGGTTTCCATCCAAAAGATACCCTTGTTTTTATGCCTTCCAATAGCACATCTTTTATCCAGATAATGGATAGTGGGGCCATGGGAAATGTGAAAGCATTCTATCATCAAACCGTCTTCAGAATGTCTATAACAGCAAAAGAAAAACATAGCATCCCCTACTCACCAACAGAATTTATAAAAAATATTCCCTGCACACTTTAAAGTAGTTACCACAGTAATAAGTCAACACCGCAGAAACACAGGAAGCAGATTCCAATAAAAGAAGAATGACACGAGTTGTAAAATATGCGCAGAGAAGGAAAAGCTAAGATTGAATTATGACATACACTTATTGGGTTATTTGTTTAAAGTGGATAATTTCCTTTTTCACTTCCCTCTCAAGGGTATTGTATCTATTCTTGGCATGGCTATCCAAAAGGAAATTAGTGCTCCATTCAAGGATATTTTCCACAACCTTTTAGGCTATTTTTTGCCACAATAGCAGTTATTCTATAAGGGGAACTCATAATTCGCCACCTTAATTTTGGTTAACTTATAGCCACAAGTCACTAATTATTTAATTTGAGGAAATTATCTTCATTATTAGCATTCAAAATTTTCTTTACCACTACATAACTAAGCACAACAATATCAACCACTTGCTGCTGCAGGTAATGTAGCCCCCCTATCTAAGGAAATTACATGAATTTGTCAGCAGTGAGATTATGACTGTATACTCTCAATACATATACATATGTACAATTGATTGATATGAAAGATAACCTTGACAATCTATTAACTAGGACTGATGTCCATAATTATAACATTAGAAGCAATAGTAAACTAGAAAATCGATATCTACTATCAAGTCGGTGGAGGACATGCCTGTTACAAATGTTGAAAGTATCAATGCATAATAATAATTTTTTATTCATTTGTTGCACATGCACAATGTGATAGATGTCATCAAGATAGAAACAAAGTATTAAAAGTATGTAAATATTCAAGAATAGGGTAGTTTCCTTCATCAAAGAAAACAGACTTCATTAATTGCGATTTGTGCCCTGCCATAAATGTATTTAATTTACGCAAAAAGTTTGTATTGAGAAATCCCAGTTTACTAGAGAATTAAATGTTAATTTTAAGGCCATTTGAAAAGTCTCTGAAATGGCGGGGTGCGCTGCCTTCATGCTGACGTAACAGGTATGTAGTTTACGTTGCGAAGCATAGGAAAATTCGTCTCCTGAACTTACCGTTGTATTTCAGGGCCCCTTAGCTCTAGTGAATATTTATTAGTATTAACCTGTAAAAACTATCAATGTTGGAAAAGAATTCTCAGTTAAACATGGTATTATTAGTCATTTTATAGGCTCAAGGACGTCCTGCTCGCTGTGTCTTCTGCTACGACGAAGCATGGCGTGAAGGTCGTGCGGCGATAGGCGAACTACATGATATGCTTGTGAAAGGAATACTAACTGATTTTAAATGAATCAACTGCATAAGTAATGTTAAATAAACAAATAAAAGTTAATTATAATTAATTAACGGAATAAATATGCCTCCAATACTTGTTCATAAGCTTTAACGGAGTGCGGCGTCTATTTGGAAGCGTCCGCAGCACCACCAGGTGGCAGGTAGAGGAAATAGTTTGCCGTCACACGTAGGATTAACCGGCATGCAATAGTTTGCCGTCGGGTTTTCGCGCCATTGATTTTTTTCACTTTTTAAATAATGAGGAAAAATACTTAACGTCATTCAAAAATCGAACGGCTTAAAACACGTACTCCAGAGGTTATAAACTTTCGATCAAGACAATAAAAAAATAATAGGAAACTACCCTATTCAAACATAAATATGTAAATATTCAAGAAAATATTCCAGTGGGAAAAGCTACAATACAGATACACAATGAACATAAAATTAGAATCTAACAGTAGAAAAGTCAAGATCAAAGTATTCCTCCAAAGAGTACAAAGGATTGGCTATAAGCCAGTTCTGAAGAGCAATGCAGAACACATTGTTGCTAACAGTGCTAGCTGTGTTGGGCAGAATATGAAAATACTTGATAGCCAAGTTTTTACGATTAAATGATTTGGCCAGCCTGCAAGATGGCATATCTAATTGTTGATACCCTCTCATGGCATGGTTAAGTACATCACCCCTGGTAGAGTACAAGGGCAGATTTTCTTTGACGTGCAGCAAAGTATTAAATCTATATAAACTAAACACAGTCATAATTTCTAAACTAACAAAAAGGGTTTACAGTGTGTGTGGTAGTCTGAGCTTGTGATAACTCTAACCACTCTCTTCTGTAGTAAGAAAACCAATTTTACATCAGATGCGTAGTCTGATACCATATAAGAGATGCGATTGAAAGGATGCACAGTAAGCATAACGAAGATAATCCTTTGTCACACACCATTTAAGTTTTCTTATTAAAAAGAGGGCCCCGGCAAGACTATTTCTTACAGATAGGATATCGGCAATCCAAGTTAGTTTGGGGTCAAGGTGAAAGCCGAGAATTTTTACAACTTCGTTTTCAGTTCAGAGAACATATAAGAGAAAGAGTTGGATCTGGATTTATAAAGAGTATTTGCTGAGAACCAGTCACTTGCTTTTGCAAGGGTGCTGGATATCATTCTGGTAGCCTTGGTTTGGGAAACACTCATGTAAGAAGGTTGTATCATCAGCATATAAGACAATTTGAGGGCACAGTAGGTCATTGATCATTAGAAGGAAAAGGAGGGGGCCAAGTAGAGATCCTTGTGGAACTCCATGCTTTACATCAAGGAATTCAGATTGGGTACCATTCACAAGTACTAACTGCTTTTGATTGCACAGGTAGGAGGCCATTAACTTAAGTTTAACACCTTGAAAACCATAGCATTGTAACTTCTGTTGAAGTATATTATGATCTATACAATCGAAGGCAGATGACAAATCACATAGGGTTAGACACAAACTATGTTTAACTTCAAAGGCATTGATGATGCACCTAATTATCGCATCAATTGCTTTAGTTGTGCTTTTACCCTGCCGGAAGCCAAGCCGGGCAGTTGTAAATAAATTTAGGGATTCAAAGTGGTTCAAAATTTGAGTAACACTTTCAAGAATTTTAGCAGACACAGGGATGATTGAAATTGGGCAGTAGCTATTGAGCAAATTTGCATCTCCACGCTTGTGTATCACTTTTGTATATTTGAGGGGCTCAGGAAAAATGCCAGACTGAAAGCATGAGTTTATTATACAGTAGAAACTCGAAAATATGAAGTCGACGGGACCGGAAAAATCGGCACTTCGTAATATCAAATTTCGTATCAACGAGTATCTTTCACAAACATCACGATGAAGCTCTTTGTCGTTTCCTTAAATTAAGATGAACTCTCGCGACGTACTTGCATGATTTACGAAGTTATAATTCATAAAAGTATACGGAAATGTGTGTTCATGCCCACAAGGTGCAAACAGTTTAACGCAACTCATTTGTCGGAGGTTGATTCTTCCCATTTTCGGGATTTCCACCACATCGTTCCATTTTTTCACGGCGGAAATCCCGAAACTCGGAAGAATTAAACTCCCATCTAATCCCCGTGGAAATTTACATCGCGACAACTAACTTGCTGTTCTTTTTTTCCAACGAATGATTAGGCAATGAAGCGTCTTAGGAAAATTTTCTGTGCAGTTTGGAATAAGCCTACGAAGCTTCATAGCGCATTTTTCTATATTATTTCCTAACTGGAGAACTCTTTAACTGAAGCGTGAGCGATGTTTAATCATCAGTAATACTGATTGATGCATACAATAAGGAAGTGTGTGACTTGCACGATCATTGGCACCGGATATTGAAATTAGAGGAATAAAATTTCGTTAGAAGATGGTCCTTTCTCCGCATCAGGCATAATATATGTATCTACCTACGTTAAGCTAAGACAGTGAAAATAAGATTCTTTCGCGGATGCTATGCGATGGATACACGTTATGTATTTTGCATAAATAATGCTAAGCCCATTAATTTCCCGAAATAACTATCGTTTTTCTCCCTTGGATTCAGCTTATTTGTGCGTGGTTATTTCCGAGATGATAGAGCTGAAAGAAGAGCTTATAGAAGAGTCCAGCTGTGTACCTCCTTTCAGAAGTAGGGTGTACAAGTCACGCACTTCAACGGTGAAGGTTGATAGTTCCTTTTACACTTCATCGGGTACTAACGATACTAACATTACAAATCAATAATTTTCGTTTTTCACTCTACTACACGAAAGCTTCAGTTGTGGTTCTATTCAGATTAGGTCTGCCTGCCTGCTCTTCATTCATTATATCTCAGAATTCTTTTAAACATTCGCTATTGAATTGAAATGTGGGATATTTTTGCTAATCGTTTTTCCTTTGCTTATCAAGCAAGGATACTTGCGTCCAAGCATTGCAGCTCCAGGTCAGGCCACGCATCAAGCTGGAAGCTGCCTCCTTTCCCCCTCGCTGTGGGTGGGGGTTACTCCATTCGCCCGCTCACAAAAAGAGCTGCGAGGCCCATGGTCTCGTAGTATCTTACGTCTGTTGTGAGGGTGATCCACCTGGGATTCAAGGCCAAGGGCTGTGCCCGAAGACTAAACTTCGAATGAATCATCAGCTTAGACGGTAAATTAAACATGAGTCCTTCGATGATACTATTGCCAGCCAGAATAAGTATGCCGTCGAGCAAGGCTGAGTGTAATCAGTCTGAAATAGTGAGAAAAAAAGCTTCCTTGGGTTATATTCACGACTGAATCTACAGCTCGAACAACATAGCACCATCTCCGATACATGTCATAGTTATTGCAAACGTGCAGCAAACGATTTATATACCAGGAATATTCATCATGGATTTATGTTTGGGAAAACTGGTAACAAAAAATGCCAGGGATCATGAGAGGAAAATGCTGGTTGTAGCAATTAGTCTCTCGCCGGCGAGTATATCCGTACACGACTACTTTACATTTTTTTACTCGTTGGCAACTCTGTGGACTCGTGGTGACAAAGCAAAATGCATTTTTGTCCGATTGGTCCCATATTTTATGAGCTACGATACCTACGATTCAAAATCGTCCTTAAGGTCTGGTTTCACTGGGGCGTCCAGCGGCCACGTCCAACTGTCGCGTCTGGACGTCGCGGCTAGATGACGCGGCCGGGTGGTTTCACTCAGGCGTCTACATCCTGTTTCCGCGGCGGGGGCAATGTGGGGGAATGTGTATTTAGTTAAATTACAAATTTACGTTTTCTTTACTCGTTGGCAACTCTGTGGACTTGTGGTTTAGGTGGGGTTTCACTGGTGTGTCTAGCGGCTGCGGCTGGACGCATTGTACTGCTACTATGTATTCTAATTGGAGTGGCTTCTCTGGTGCGTCCAGGACGCTGCGTCTACCAGACGACTGCTTGCGCCTGCGGCTCGACTGCTTTGTGAGCAGTCGAGACACAGAGTTAGCAAGACGGTGTTCTCTCGTACATTTCTGCGTGCCTGTGTCGCAGCATAGCTTGCCGATGTTCCCCGGAAGAGGACGATGTTCTGATTGAAGAAGTGAGAAAGAACGAGGCCGTGTATAATGCAGAACACAGGGATTATGAGGATACGACCATAAAAGATAATATTGGTCCTCGATAGCCGGCGCAGTAGGAAAAGAAGGTATTTAAATTACATTGTGCTGTGCGGCGAGACGCATGAGTGAGTGCAGTCGGCCGCATGTCCCACCGCAGCGACTCGCCGCAGCGTCTGAACGCAGCCGCGAGCCGCACCAGTGAAACCCCACTGGTGGTCACTTACAAAGCCAAACGCATTTTGTCAGATTGGTTTCATATTTTATGAGCTACGATGCCTACGATTCAAAGTCGTCCTCACTATTGTAGCATTGAAAAATGAGATATTGTTCGGGTAATACATTCAGTGCATAATGTATTTGGCGACGATGATTAATTAGATGTTTAACTCTGACAAGGAGCGCCGGAAAACGTTACTGTGATCCATCATTATTCGTATAAACGAGTAACTTTTTCACGTGGGGACCAAGATCCGAGGTTCGTAATTTTAAAACTTCGTTATTTCGTAATATCGCGTACTGTTACATACACTTAGATACCCTTTTGGTCGGGACTGAAGATTTTGCTTCGTAAAATCAAAATTTCGTAATTTCGAAGTTCGTATTTTCGAGTTTCTACTGTAGTTGCAAGGGGATAAGCTATTAAATGTATAACTGACTTTATTAGGTTACCGGAAAGGCCAAATATATCCTTTTTCTCACTTTTTGAAAGTTTTTACAGCTCTGATAATGTCCAACTGTGAGATTTCTTTACATTGAAATGGAACACTTTCAGTGCAAAACTTTTGAAGGAGTTGAACAGCACTAACCTTGCCAGTACTGACACCAGAAATTTATTCTCAACAGTGTTAATGAGTTGTTGAGGGTATGTGCATTGATTGGAGTGTCCTTATGCTTGGGGAACATACCTGATTCCCTATTGATGACGGACCAAGCTGCCTTACATTTGTTTGGAGCATTAGTGATGTAGCTATTGCTGTAGTTGCATTTAGCACAGGTTATTTCAGTGTGATATTCTCTTTGGAGATTATTGTACTGTTTTTTGATATCTTCATTACTGGTTGTTTCATTCATTGAAATTGGGTTTTAACTAGAGATGGGTCGAATCCAGTTTTTCTCGAATCCGAATCTCGAATCCGAATCTCGAATCCGAATCTTAAATTCACCCTCGAATCTCGAATCTTATTTCGAATCCAAATCTTAACTTTACCTTGAATCGTAAATTTTATCAAGAATCTAAATGTTGCCTTGTCATTTTTACATAAGCTTGTATTTATTTTGAATTCTAATATTAATTTTCCACACTATAGAATTAAACACTCCAACTGCAAGCATATAAAAACTTTAATGCTTTAAGTTTTTAATTAAAAAAATGAGCATTTTAACACGTTCAGGATCAAGCCGATTCCTCTTCTTATCACATATAATGCCAGCCGTGCTGAACAGTCTCTCTGATTGCACTGTTGAGGGTGGTGCTGAAAGGTACTTCCTAGCCAGTTTTGGTAGCACTGAAAACTGATGTACAACTCTTTTCCAGTATTCTAAGGCATTGTTTTCAGGAGGAAGAAGCTCTTCTTGCAAATACCTTTCCACTTCTTCCTCAGCAGTAGCAGAATGATTAGATGTTTGTACAGGGCTCATAATACGACTATAAAATGACCACATTCCATGCATCGACGTCTTAACATCTGATGTGGGAGCCTATGATAAGAAAGAAAATGGAAATATTTTAACATGTCTACATAAACCATGAAATAAGAAGCAATCAAATGATAAATTTCTTACGCTAGCCTACTTACCAGTTCTCTCCTTTCCTCAGGATATGTGCCACTTATGCTTTTAACCTCCTGAATTAGCTGGGTTTTGGCTTGTTGCAAAAGCTCCTTACTTTGGAAAACACTTCCTTTGAACCTTGGATCAAGGAGAGTTGCAACAGCGTAGAAGTCATTACTTTCCACTGATGGGTATCGGCACTTCAGTGCAGTCAATAAGTCGTTTTTCACACCTTGTAAGCCAGAAGAGACTGGTGCAGGTTTCTTCAATTCATGCATTGCACTGTTAATGATGGGGATAACTTCTGATATGGTTACATCAGCTGAACTCACGGCAAACGTTGCTTGATTAAAAATGTTTGCAATGCCTGCAACACTTACAATCTGCTCCCAATGATGAGAAGTTAATTCAACAGGAACAGTAAGATATGTCGCTGCCAGTGTAACTGCTGCCTTTTGTTCAAGCAACCTTGTAAGCATATGCAATGAGGAGTTCCATCTGGTGGGCTCATCCTGCAGTAGCCTGTGTTGCTTATCTCCCACAGTCACTTGGGCTTTTTTTAAAACTTTGGTAGCTTTGGAAGAGTGTTTAAAATGACCTACAAGACGCCGACATGTAGCAATCAAACCACTCACCATCTTATTATTAAGAAGTCCATCTTTGACCACCAACTGCAGTGTGTGAGCAAGACATGGAATATGGCTGAAATCAGACTCATTAAGAGCACAGCATATGTTCCTCCCATTATCACGCACAATCAAAAATATTTTGTCTTCTATGTCCCAGCTTTTAAGAGTTTCACAAATAAATACCCTCAAGTTTTGACCAGTGTGTGACACTTCAGGAAAAGGCACTACCTCTAAACACAAATGGTGAGATTTAAAGTCAGCATCAATGAAGTGAGCAGTTATACTGAGGTAATCATCATTACTCGTTGATGTCCACATATCTGTTGTAATGGAAATACTCTCTGCTTTGCTGAGAATAGCCCCGACTTTTGTTTTTGTTTCATCATACATTTCTGGAATTAATTTATTTCCAATATGCTTCCTAGATGCCATTGTGTATCTTGGCTCTAAATGGAGAACCAGAGCCTGAAAACCTTTATTCTCTACAACTGACAGGGGCTGATTATCCAGGCACACCATCTCAGCAATTAATCTTGTGATTTCTTTACTTCGTTGATCACCTGGCTTGAATTTTCCCTTTTTCTCCATGAAACCTTTCAATGTCAATTGTGATGGCCCAGAGTTTTTCCTCTTCGGCAAAGGGTAATTAGGGCTCAAGTCGCGTAAAGGGCTGTCCATTACAACAGAGAAACTTGAGGAAGCAGAGAGCATTGTCTCCTCTGCATTGGAATCAAGGGATGGTGACTCTGGTAAATCACTAGAAATATAAGGTAAATACTATTGAAAAACTGAAAAGATGGTATTCCCATGGGAAATTTGCTACTTCGATAAATAATCAACATAAATGGTTTGTAAGTTCAAAGCTAACATATCATCAAAAACATGAGTTAAATATGTACCATGCAACATCTATTAAAACTACCAGGGCATAAGCAATAATAATACGAGAATACAAATTCACTGTCTAAACTGCCAGGAAATTTTTAACTTTTAGGAGTAATAGGCACTAACGAGAAACCACAAGAAAAACTCAACATTCCATTAAAGTGCCCCGGGTCCAACATAAAAACTTTCTAGAGGAGAAACTACTCATGATATTGATATGAAATTTGCTGGTGTTACAAATAATAAGTTTATTCCCATTGCTTTTAGGATATCAATGTAGGAAACCTGGAGCCAGTGTGAAACATACCAAACTTTTACAATTTGATTTGCAAGTAACTTCTATTTCTAGCCGGTGCACAATGTTTCTCATATACTACTTCAGGAACGAAATAATTGAGTAAGGAACGTGAAGCTTAGATCAAAATGCGATTAAAACTAAAAAAGCACAAATACAAGAAACAGATTATTCTCGAGAATCTCGATGTCAGTATAGCTCAATGTGCAAGGGCAAGAATACGTATCACGTGCACGATTTAATACGCTGGATCGGAATATCAGTTCCACGAAATAGACTGCCATTCCGGTTATTAGCTTGATCATTTCATTGGCATACTTATTTTAGTGTACCAATGTGCAATTATTTGAATTCTACCAATGATTTCTTTAATAATAGATATAAAATGCATATAAATATGGAGTGTGGGAAAATACTGCGTGCTCTCATACGCATATAGGTGAGGATTGGATTATAAAGGCTCGGGCTGAATAAATATTACATTAATTTAAAGTATGAACAGATGTGTTTTATTTTTACTTACCTTTCTCCCTCCTCATCACTTTTAGCGGCAAACATTTGCAAGCAATGCTTCCTCATGTGTTTCTTCATTGCGCTCGTGCTATGCGATTTCCCACCGCGTGATATGGATGTCTTACAATACTTGCAAATGGCAAAACTAGAGTTTGTATCTGATATTGTGAAATGCTTCCACACTTCACTAGACATATTCAAGTATTATTTCGTATTTTCTACAACACAGCACTATACTCATTGAAGCTTGCTAGAAGACTGGATGAAAGCGCATATTCTGATTTTACCCGCTCAGGAAATAGGAATTTATCGATTTTATCACTCTCGAAGAATCGATTCTATCATTGATTTCGATTGCACTCATGGTAATGGCGGTAATGTTCAAATTGTTGGTTGGTTGAAATAAACGCAAGGATTTTCATCTGCTGAGGATGTAAGTGACTTAGATTTTTAGGGGGGCTTTTATAGCTCGGCGGCAGAGCTCCAGCAGCAGAAATCAGCCAATGAGAACACGCCTTTGGAAATCATGACGTCAGACCGTTGAGCGTCGCTGACTAGCGCTTAAACGGCTAGCGGCTGCCGCAAATATTCAGCCTTGCTGAATCCCAGCGGCAAGAAGAGGGAGGCCCGGTTAATTCGAATTGCCCAGCATTCTTGAATGTCTTCTATTGGGCACTTTCATGAGCGCGTATGAGATGTATTATGAATATAAAGGTTGTTATGAAGTGTTAAATTTATAATCGAAGAAGAGAAGTCACAGCTATCCCAGAAATAAGAGTTTAGTGAAAATGTAACTATTGCATTGCGCGTACACACATGGAATAGTATCTCATAGTCGTTTAATGTTTCGTTGCAGTATGCATCCCATCTCAAAGTTTTATAAGTAATACACCGCAAATTATTAATATATTGCTGAAGGTCCTGGTTTTTAAAAACTGAAATGAACTAAACTATTCCCATACTAAATTTAACTATACTATGCCCAACTAAAATATACTACTGCTAACCAAAATGAACTACGCACGAGGCAAAAAGGAGACGAAACTCAAAAGACCGGATTCAACTGTGAACAGAAGCACAAGGCGACAAGTTCCAGTGCCTTGCAACGCATTGCGATCTTCTTTTTTCATGCCGCGCCGCAGAGCTATGAAGGTCCACCGATTTCCTTCCGCGGCGAAATCCATCGTAAGTGCCGCCGCCGCCGAGCTATAAAGCCCCCCTTAAGGATTCGGATTCGAGGCGAAACACAATGGATTCGAGGATTCGAAGATTCGAGAAAAGAGCCATTATTCGAGGGATTCGAGGATTCGAAGATTCGAACGTCCCATCCCTAGTTTTAACTCCTCTTGGAGGGTTAACATTTCCATACTCTAAGCACAAGGAGGAGATAATGACATGAACTATAAATCATTATGTAATGATAAGAATACAGCTGTATGCTGCACTAAGAAGCTGAGGCTGAAAAAGCTAATTTAAATTTAAAAATTTTAAATTTTCAGAGTTAATGTTCAAATAAAAGGTATTGAAAAGTAATTATATCTTGTGTATCAACATGAATGTTTTTATTATATGTCTCTGTAGTTAACATAGTATTATTTGATCTAACATTTACCATCCTAAAGGGGCAGATAAAGTGGGATGGACAGTGTTTTAGAACTTCTCTCCTATCTGATCTAGCAGTCAATTCTTTAATGGCTGAACTTAGTTACAAAGCGAGTTATGTTAACATTTATTCCTTTCTGTCATTCATTTTGTGCAATCTACAGCTATTACAGGGTGGAGAAAAGGTTTCAACAACAGACTTGGGCAACACGCTACTTCATTGTTCCATTTTCGGAAATACTTCTGTAATAACTACTTTCTGTGCCCTTTCCTCAAGAAGGGGTGTCCGAACAATTATTGCTGGGGGGCAACCATGAAAAGGGCCCAGGGCTCCTAAGAAAAGGGCCTGGACCCTAAGAAAAGGGCCCGTGTGGATTTTTGTGTGGATACAAGGAGGTAGAGACTAGAATTTCACTAGAACAGCATATGAAGGTGTGAGCATGTGTCACAAGGAAAAAATCAAGCTGGAACCAAGTGAAATTTACTTTTTATTAATGAAGACTACTCATTTCTCAAGGGCCCAGGGCAAATTCTGGGGGAGGGGGGGGACGTTCAGCCCCTCCTGCCCCCCACTTCCGATGCCGCTGACCTCAAGCTTCATTGCTGGTGATTCATTATGCTGATTGTCGAGTACGAGATGGATTAAAGGGTCTTTTAGTTGTTTCCTCTTGGTATCCTACTTAAATGCAAGATAGCCTTAATAAGAGCTTACTAAGTTTTCCTAAGGATTAGAGAAAAACATAGTCGTTCTTTGTTAATATCATGTACTTCAAAGCAAATATATGCAAAATCTCCTATGGCGGGCTCCACAAAAGGAGTTGAATGATTAATACTTTAATTTTGATAAACATACAGTCTATATTTAAAATTCCGTAAAACTTTTCATGTAAGCTTTTAAAGAGAAGGTGGTTGTATTAGCTTTCTGTTTGGGAGGAGATCTGCCATTAGTTCCCGCTTTCGCCAAGGCCTCACTAAGCTAGCCATTTTTCGCAATGAGTGACAGGGGCCTGCTACTCCCTAATACATTTGGTTTATCATTTCAATTTTTCTTGAACATTCACAATATATTGCACTAGATGTTTAAAAACTGTATGAGAGATCAGCGTGATAATACCCAATACATCAAAACACTCCTTAGCCCAAAATGGTTCAACAAACATTATGCTGTGAAGAGGACTCGGAATAGGTACACACCATTCATGGAGCGCTGGGAAATTCCCACCTGTCGGCCTTCAGTAAGGTGGATAGGCGATTGTCCTCTTGTGGATGATCAACCAGAGGTGTGACTGGCACAATAGACCAAGAGGTCCAAAGGCCTCTCCTCGTTAGTCACTCAACAGTAGTCTATCTATCTTCTAGGCAGCATCAGAGGGCAAACATTTTCAGATGAAGCATAATTCATCAAATGCGTAAGCCACAACATATGAGGTTAGCATTCATACAATTAACCCTTGACCAATCATCACTGCTGGATTTATATTTGGCCATTTTAATTTAAATTTGTATTCCTTCTGAAAATATTATGTACATCAAGAACCTAAAGAGATAAACTGGTAAAATAAAGAGTATTATTTGGAAATGTGTTAGATACATCTATAATAGATACATTTACTACATTAGGAGAAGACAAATTAAGCAAAGCACCATTGCATCAAGAAAGCAATGAGAAATAATGCACCCAACAATGACTGGGTTTATTAGAATCTAAAATAATAACCTATTATGGTTGATTAGAACTTTCATTGCAGAATCAACTTATGGATTAATTTGGAACCTCTTTCAGGTCTCATCTTCCCATCAGGTGCTCAAAATGCTTATTTATTGGCCAAGCAATGAAAGGTTTGTCCCTGAATTATTTAACTTTACAGATGTACCAATGGTGGGGTAACTTCCCACAAAACTTTCCTGTGTTTCCTTTCCTTTCACAATGAGTTCCTGGTGAATGGTAGCTGCCCTATTGTCTTTCGTTCAACAGTTCATTAACAGGACCCCCAGCAGTTATAAGTGACAGTGGGTGAGACTCTTCTTCATACTCACTGGGAATCCAGATGTTCCCGTCGCTGTCTCTCGATCCGCTGCCACTCTCATCAATCTCGTCATTTTCTGCATATATTCACCACAGACGTCACAGAGCAACTCCAGCACTGATACAGTGGTAGCTGAAAATAATAAAATATCTTAAGTACGAATGTCAAAAAGACCTTATTTTATTACGAAAGGTTGCAAAAATCATCATATTATATGAAATACAGGATTGGATTTTATAAATATATCAACTGCGCACCCCTATTTTTGGGCAAGCTCGTGAGGAAAAAAATTATTTCAATCAAAAAATTATTTTTTTTGTCCTTGAGTCTGTATCATTTTGTCATAACATGAATGCACGTTCTTTAATAGATATGTTGTGTCTAAATTATGTGTACGTCTTTCTCATTAATTGATTGAATTACGTGTTAATATCGTTACGATCATCATCGCATGGTGCATCGACGCACGGCCTCTTTCACTGAGCATCTTTTTCTCGTAGCATCTCACAGTAATCACAGTTACATACGATCACATCATCCAACTATAAAAATGGCATCTGTTCAATATAACATGTAGCTGAAATAATTGCAGGAAAATATACAATTTCAACTCGTGATTACTCTATTATTACAGAAACCTGTCGGCACATCAACAAATAAAAGTAGAATGCCAACCGTAGATGATAGCAGTGGCCTCGTCTGTTCTCTGCGCAGTAGCTGTGGACTGGGATGATTTAACGACACCGGAAAGTCTTGGGAACACACGGAAAAACTAAGCTCAGTGTAATAACAATGATAATTCTTATAAAACTAAAGAAAAACACTTTTGCGGAAATAGGATCATAATTCACTAATAAATATTCATATCATGACTTCTCATTTTTAGTTTTCGTCACTGCTAGATTCAGACACACCATATTTCCTTCCTGCAGCTTGATTTCCTATTTTTTTGGCATCGCTTATAATATGCTGTTTGGTCTATCCCTGGTTAAGGTAGGCCACTAAATAATACAGAACCTGTGAAGATGCCGTAACTTGGCGACGGGAGGCCACCAACAATTACGCTTCCCATCACCTGGAGGAGAGGGCAGCAGCTCTCCTTCATATGAGTGAAGGTGGAGACCACAGTGGTTGGTACAGCGACACTCATTTCACTACATGAGTGGTAACATTCACTTTAACGGCTGTAGTACTGCGATGTGGAAGGCAAGGGGAAACCACCACATTATTATCCAGAGGAGTCGCAGCTACTCCACTCTTTCCTTTATTATCAAGACATGATGGCACCCTCTCGAGTTAAATATTCCAGACGTAAAATAGTCCCCCATTTGGATCTCCGGGCGGGGACTACCCGAGAGAGTACATCAGTCAAGTGTGATAAATTTCTTTTTAGGGTAGGAACATGAAACGTGCAATCACTTCGTACCTGTGGAAGACTGGAGAACGTTAAGGTGGAAATGCGAAGAATGGACCTGGATGTATTAGGAATCAGTGAAATGAGATGAAGGAGACTTCTGGAGTGGAAGTTATAGAATTATTCACACCAGATCACTGAATGGTAACCCTGGATTACGCATAATGCTCAGGAAGAGTGCAGCACTGTGTGTGAAGAGCTTCCTGCAGTACAGTGAAAGGATTATAATGGTTAAAATTGAAACTAAGCCTACAGATACTATTGTGGTGCAAGTTTATAAGCCTACGCTGGATTACGAAGATGAAGAAGTGGAAGACGTATATGAAGATATCACGGATGTAATAAAACACGTAAATGGAGAAGAAATTATCAAAGAACTTATTATTTTAGGAGACTGGAACGCTGTCGTCGGCGAAGGTCAAGATGGAAGAATGACTGGAAACTATGGATTGGGAAACGGAAACGAAAGAGGAGAAAGACTGCTGGAGTTCTGCACACAACATAAGTTAGTGGTTGCCAACACATTGTTTAAAAATCCCAGCTGATGAAGATCCCAGGAGACTGAGAAAGATTTCAAATAGACTACATTTTAGTGAAGCATAGGTTCACGAATCAGGTGAAGGACTGCAAAAGCTACCTGGGTGCAGACATCGACAGTGACCATAATTTAGTGATGATGAAATACCATCTAAAATTCAAGAGATTGAAGAAAACAGTAAAAAACATTTGGCAAGTAGAAAAACTAAAGGAGGCTCAACAGCAGCTGGAATTTCAGAAAGCATTAGAAAACAACATATAGAGGACCTGACTGAGAATCCAGTAGAAGAGCATTGAGAAAATATTAAATGTGGACTACAGGAAGCCGCAAAAAAAGTTCTTGGAAGAAGAAAAGTTGTTAAGAAGAAGCCATGGATCACGGAAGAAGTCTTAGCGCTGATTGAAGAAAGAAGAAAGTACAAGAATGAGAAAACTGAACAAGGTTAGCTTTGCTACAAAAGAATAAGGCACGAAGTGAGTCGCAAAGCCAGGAGAGCCAGAGAAATGTGGATGAACAATCTATGCAAAGATGTACAAAACAACCTTTCCCTTGGAAAGGTGGAAGCTGCATATAGGATAGTGAGGAACGAACTCCCATGCAACGAGAACCTTCTGACTATGAGGTGGTGAGCCAGTCCCGTGAGCACTTGTTCACCTCTTTAGAACAAATTTTTTCTCTTCGAACGCCATTTTTTTCAGCAGTACGTGAGCAATCATTTACTCTTGAAATCCGTGTTTTCCTAAACATCATTAACACGCAGATGGACAATGATCATCGTCCGCAGGGTGCTATCCGCTGACTGCGGATGACGATCATCGTCCAAGCTCGTAATCCGTTCTCAAGGCCGTCGACGGAAGACGCCACCTCGTAGCTCTTCCTTTTTCGTTGTCAGTCATTTGATAGCCCTCGGAGCGTGTGCAGTTGCCGCAGCCGGAGTTGCCCACACCAAGAAGTGCCGTTACAACAATCTGTTTTTTACAAGGTAAGTTATGTTTTTGGGCGTGTATTAGCTCTATATTTTCAGTTTTTTTATTTTTTTCCATTAATTTTATGAAAACCAATATTCGTTTCGATCTCAAACACTTCGAATATACCCACGTAATTTCTTCAATTGATTGAATCACACTCCCCTCCCCCCCTCCACCGCACCCCGAATTTCATTGAATACTATAACATCTGGTTGATTTTTTTCAAAATGTTTTCTTATTTTAACATACTTTATTAAACATCCTCTCAAATGTATGTCACGCTAATTGATTTATTGCAGTGATATAAAAATTAGTTTACGAGTATATGAATCGTAATTTTTTTATTTTTTCCATTATCATGCCTCATTTTTACAAATGCACTGTTGATATTTTTGGTGTATTTTCCTTAGTTACTTATGAATTTAGCTTCAATAAAGCTTTCACATATATTTATTCCCGATCTTATAATTTGCTTTTGCATTGAAAAATTAAGCAATCCTAGACTATTTGCAAACATCCAGAATATACTTTGATAAGAATTCCCAATTGATCAAATATAGTTTTTTTTCTAGTTTTTCACATAGTTCCTCTAAAAGACTCATGATATTTATCAACGTACGTGATATAAATCTAATTGATGTTAACATTCATTTAGCAAATAAATTGCTGTTTTTGTGGATTTTTATTTTCTAATATTTTTTATTTCTCATTTAGGGACCAGAGAAAGATATCTCAGAAATGTCAAATCTTGGGTAACGTTTTTCTCTACTGGAAGTAGGTAAGTAATTTTACGGATTTTCCTAGGGTTTCAATATTTTTATTCTGGTATGCACACAAAAATTGCCGAACTGCCGAGACAAAATTCACGTTTTTAAACATTTTTTCTTTCAGAATGGTTTCACTCAACGAAGTGGCAAAAGCAGAAAAGTATGGAAAGGGAAGGCATTACCAGGAAAAGGGAGTGCTCACAGAATCATCCAGATTACGATTTCTTATTTACACTTGGTCTTCCGATTCTGATGTAGGTGGGCCGGACATGTCAACAATGCTGTATGGAAATTAATGGAAGGACACCTGGACACTGTACAGTCTCTTTTCATGGATAATTACTACAAAAGTGTTGACTTGGCACACCACTTGCATGAGCGAAGGACCTATTTTACCAGAACTCTTAGAGCTACCCGGAAGGGGAATCTACCTCACCTCATAGCGAAAAACTGAAACGGGGGGAGGTAGTGGACGTATTCAGCACTGATGGAGCTGCTTTATGAAGTGGAAGGATAATCGGGAGGTTGTGATGATCAGCTCCGAATTCGGGGGTAACTTCATCGATGTCCGTCGTCGGTGAGGGGTTGGCGTCACTTCCAAACTGGGGGCCATTGCTCGATACTGTAACGTGTCAATTTTAGCCATGTCATGCTTGGGATTTGGGGAGCCGCCATGTTGGGTTTTGTCTAGAAAATTTATACAGAGTCATAGGGAAATATGGCGTCGGCCTCGACAATGGCTAATTTAGCAATGAGCATGGTGATTTGGGGCATTCGGGAGATGCAATCCCAATAATAGAAATTGTATCCGTGGCTATTGTTGAACTCGCGGCATGTTACGCAGGGAAACTAATTTATGGCCGAGCGTAAACCATGAGGGAGTTTGACTATATAAAGAGGGACGGAGAGCGAGAAGGGGCTTCTAGTCTAACAATACTCCAGACCAGAGGAGAACCCTTGTTGGGTGTGAGATCGCAAAAGCATTGAGGTCTAGGAAGTGTCACGAGGGAAGCAGAGTCCACGTCGTAGAATCATCCGGCGGGATTGGACCTAATCGGAGACAGGCGACGAAACATCAGCCAAGACGGAGAAGCCAGGGTACACGAAGGAGGCGGGGATCGCATATTGGAGGAAATCAGCCAGGAACTCCATATAAAACTAGAGGGATAAAGCCGTCCACTCCCCACTACTTTTGTAGGTACATAATTTTAAGAGGGTACTTGTTGTTTTGTATGTGAAGAGTGAAAAGTGAAGTGGCTCGTAATCATTTGTGAAGTGATTTATGGCCTGTAAATTAGAGCCTGAAGAAAGTGAAAGTGAATGTGATATTGTTAACGAATAGGAGGGTAATTTATTATATTGTTTATAATTATTTGTGTTGTGAGTCAGTATTTATGTGATCAACAACAGATAGGCAAGTGGCATAACAAATAAAGATTGTTCAAAAGTAAATAATATATTACATTAATGACTCCCAACGTTATGTTACGTGTGGTTCAGAGTAATTGTGTTTGATAGTGTTTAAAATAAATTCATTAATAAATTACAATACAATGAGTCAATGAGTGGCATTGATCACTTTGATCAAATGATGCCATATCACCCCATTGAGCATAAGACTCTAAAATGGTATAAGAAGCTTGCTATCCACATACTTCACCTCGTTTTGGTTAATAGTTATTTCCTCTACCACCCCAACCCAGCCCCAAAACATCTCTCTACAATTTACGCCTCTCCATGATTAGAACCCTCCTCGGTTATTCCTACTCAGAATCAATTTCTCATTCCTCCTCCAGCCTGCCCTTTGGAAATATTTCATAAAGAATTGATCAGAAGGAATTGATGTAGGCCGTGAACTACATGAACATTTATAAGAATGGTTTTTAAAAACTTTTTAAACAACAGTACAAGTAACAATATGTAATAAGGAAGTCACACATATTTCGTCGCAAGTAACAAGAATCAATGGAAGAAACTTCGAAACGGACTATCGGGGAGAGTATGCAACCACACACAACACCCAAGTGGTGCTATCGGGTGGTGGTGGACGATGATCGTCGTCCAAAATAAAAATTCATTTTTTAAACGTAATTTTTACTTTATGGCATTTTTGTTGATTGACTTATCGTTTTTAGTGGTAATACATTACGAAACTTAAAAAAAAAATTTCAAGCAAAACTGTAAAAAAATAGTGCATGTTAAAAATTGGGTGCGTGCATTTCATGGAATTTTATATATCAACATGATTGTTTCCCAAAAAATTTCATGATATAAGCAAATAAGCCTTGAATCAGTAGGCATGTCATTAGTAATGTTTCCATTCGTTTTTATTGTAATATACTGTTGCTTTTTTAAAGGTTTGCTGCAAATAGCATGCTCACAAAGACTGGATTAGCGTTGCTGTGGGAGGTTGAGCGTATCGCAAGCGTTTGCTGCACACGGAATGTCAGCAGTCGAAAAAATGTAATGCGCAATATTTTTGCGTAGACATATGGGAAATGGATATGCTGCAAAGAAGCCGGACATAGATATGTTGAGATAAATATCGTATGCTCTGCTTCAATTGACAACTTACGAGTCCATAAAGGTGACTTAAAAGCACACTTAAACTGGCTCTTGTACATGTAAGAGTGACACAGGGAAAAGTTATGTTTCTGGTATCCCTGCATCTGTTAATTGCAATTCATTGAACTTATAGTAGAAGAAAGCAGGTGGAACTTGGCCACCACAAAACTTTCCGGGGTTGAGGCATCAGTAGATCCAGAGATGAAAAATCAGAAGCAAAAGTTGCCAAAGTTGTTCAGGCAATACGAACCGGAAGACATTTTTAACGCTGATGAAGCAGTTTTTCTACATTAGATATTTATTATGGTATTTTACGTCTACAGCGATGGTTCAATGAAATTACCTCTGCTTGTAATTGAAAATCCAACAAAACTCGTTGCTTAAAAATGTACGGCAAGTACCATGTCCCTATGAACAGAAACTCTTGGGTGACCGTGGAGATATTTCGGGAATTGGGATTGAAGATCGAATGGGAGGTCAAAAGGGAAAATTCTGCTTTTGTTGATCGCTGCACGGACCACAAATCGGAGGCTATAAAGGTAAGAAATGTGGTTTTCTTCCTGCTTAACTGTATAAGTTGGCTACAGCAGACCAGGGAGTCATATCCCACATAGTGAGGGTGAGCCAAGGACAATTGGTGGAGTATTAACTTGGAAGGATGTAGAGTACCAGCAACCCAACTCTTCTCAGATGGAACATTCTCCTGTCTATGCAGTGTCTGTGTCTCTGTTGGGATACCATTCCGCTCGCTACAGTAAGACATTACTTCGCTAGGGCAGGGTTTAATGAAACTGAATCTAATTGTGAAGTGAACACAAGCCAAGGGGATGGAGATTGGGAAGAACTGTTGGGCACGCTAAGCATTCGAGAAGTTTCATTTGATGACGTCGTAAATGTCGACGAAGATGCAGTGACGTGCTCTGATGAAAGTGAGGTGAGTGAAAAAGAGGACGGAGATCGAAGAGGACAACGAAGATTCAGAGAGGGAGTTTGTGAAACACAAGTCACGAGAAATCATTCCAGCACTGGACATGATTGAGAAATTCTTGCTCTCTGCTGAAGAATGTAACAGGGATGCTATAGGGAGAGAAGGAATAGTTTAAAGCAGGCAACCATTCACTCTTTCTTCGAATAATTTTTGTGCACAGTAAAACAAATGCAAATACTAAAAATTTTTTCAAGTAACTGTTTGAATTTTTTGACTCTCCAGAGTCCAATTCACTGAGCTGCTATGGAAGAAATCGCCAATTTAAAATATAGGCATCAGCTCAAAGTTTCAAGGAAGCATTTTGATAACATAGTTGCCCGCTGAAATAGCACCATATCAGAAGTTCCACAGAGAAAAAATCATTCGCCTTGACCAACACTCGAACAGGAATAACCTGATTTCCAGTCATGCACTTTGATCAATCACGCTACCGAGGAATCATCTTTCCCCTTAGAATTTAAGAAGCCTTATAGGAACAAGATGCACTCGAACTGCTAGACATATCATGTCAGAAAGCAGTCGATGCCGTCCAAGAGGTGAATTCTGAGAAGCACCAAGGTGCTTACTACATCAGGGGATCCGGGTTCGAGTCCCGAGTCCAGTTCAGCAGAACCATTCGAGTCAAGGCGAATGATTTCTTTCTCTGTGCTATTGAACATAAGGAATGCTAAAAATGCCGCTTATTCCACGGTTATTGCAACGTAACATTTCCTTTAAAAAATTATCTTCATCAAGAGCGTTGACTCTCATTATGGCAATGGAGATGAGAATATAAATGGTATGGAAAATGTTAATTATCGCAAAGATTGAATAGTTTCATAGTTATGAACTGCAATTTTTTTCATAAAACTTTCAACGGATTTTCAACAGCGAACAATGACAATCGTTGAAACCTCCATTTCTATTTCCCCAATCAAAATACAATTTTGCCCGCAAGCTTCTGATGTCTTTCGCCATTGTCACCTTTACAAATAATATTCATTATGAATTTTGACCATAAAAAATAATGAAATAGTAGTTTCACAATGTATAGTATTAAATAATTCATAAAGTTCGTTAGGCAGCTATGTTTAACTCAAGCGATGTCATAAAAAGAATGAAATTTACTTTTCGAAGTAATCAGCAAGCAAAACGAAAAACTATTCAATTTGTACATCACCTGCCGAAAAAACCGTGGAGCCAGGCAGTTTGCCATGCACTGTCATGTAAAATCATCATTGTCCCAACGGCCAATTATTTTCATATTCTATAATAGGTAGGTAAATACAATGCAATTCTTCAGTATGTAGTAAAAGAAACTACTACATACATTTTTGTGTCACTTAGCAAATACCGTATAAAACACAAGGCATTTTTGTGCAATTACTCCTGCTTCTTGGGTACGACAAGAAAAGCCCTTGGGGGGGGGGGGTAGGGGGGGGGATGGAGGTATGCAACCCGCCACACCCTCTTATTAACAAACTAGCACTGGAAAATTTGGATCCCTTAAATTTCGTTAACGGGAGGTTTTACTGTATTAATCAAACTTAAATCAAATTATGACATGACTCATACTATTTTAAATCTGTTATGACATTTTTTATTTGACACAAAATGGTTTGGTATTTATTTTTTGACATTGTTATTAAACACATTATGTAAAAAAAAATATAAAACTCTGCGTTATCAAACAGTTTTTATTTTCATAATGTCCTCATAGTGCAATATTGGAAGCTTTTTCCCAAAGTAAAGAGCATATTCAAATTTTTGTTTTGTAAAATTGTATTTTTATATTTCATGGAACATTTTTATAATAATGTATAGGAAATCTAGGTAAAAATAGGAATACGTGTATAGGAAATCTAGGTAAAAATAGGAATACGTGTATAGGAAATCTAGGTAAAAATAGGAATACGTGTATAGGAAATCTAGGTAAAAATAGGAATAAGTGTATAGGAAATCTAGGTAAAAATAGGAATACATGTATAGGAAATCTAGGTAAAAATAGGAATACGTGTATAGGAAATCTAGGTAAAAATAGGAATACGTGTATAGGAAATCTAGGTAAAAATAGGAATACGTGTATAGGTCGATGGTATCGGTATCGAGAATCGATTTTTCAGGAATCTGAATTGGTATCAAGAATGGATAAATTTTGGTATTGCCTCATCTCTAGTGATTAGTTAATGTAAAGATCATTTGTGTTGTTTTCGGGCATATGAAAAATGTATAAATAAATAAAAAATACAATGGGCTTATTACTTGGAGCTTGCAAACAGTCATTTAGAATATGCAGAAGGGAAAACATCAGCAAAAATTATGGAAAGAGCTGAAAAATGCCTTCAAAAAGGATACACTACTCAGTTTTATATTAGAAAATGGGTTCCATCTCCAGCATGTCATAATAATGCCATAAAGGGAAATCTAGAAACTCGTTTTCTTTGTTCCGAGTGACTGATTTGTCAATTGAAACTGACAGGCTCTAATGTAAGTGAACCAGATACTATTTGACACTTGTTGCTTACTTAGCTGCAGAAATATAACGTGTTCGTTACAGCAACAGATATCATGCCCACAGATCAAACTGACCTTGGCCTAATTGTGAAGAACCGATTACTTGATGAGGAATCCAAGCGATCGTTCCAGGCTATTGGAAAACAGCTGGTGAAATCAGAATCTGAGGTACAACCTACGACAACATTTGCTACACAGACCAAATGAAGAAAGAACAACACTCAGCGTGCTCAAAAATAAAGGCAAATTTGAGGTAACGTGTGAAAATAAATATTACAACAAACCTAATACATGTTTGCTATCATTATTGTGGTAAACAAGGGCATATTAGAACTGAGTGCAGGAAAGTTAAAAACAAAAATGGACATACTCATGCCGCCAAAGAGGATGAGGAACAACCAGTAAATAACTGTGGATTCGGCTTTGTGGCACATGATTATAGTGAAACAATGGAGGAGGAATCAACTGGTATGAGGATAAGATCACTCTCCAAAAGTGAAGTCCCTAATCCCTAAGCGTGTTAGACGTGTCCCGTCTGCATCCACTATAATCCATGTCTCATGCGGGAGCGGAGCACCACTTGCATCCAGGTTTTTCATTGGGAACTCTTATCACTCACGCTCAAATACATATACGTGTTTTCAGTGAGTGTATGTGTGGTCCAATGCCTCCTGCCTTCGCCCTGGTCCTCCTACTTATCTGTGTTAATGTTTATGCACCTAAAACAAGTTTCTTTTGACTCATGCCTGGGAAAGGGAAAGCTCTCTTGCAGCCCAGCGTCCGCATACGAACGTATTTTTTCCCTCTCACGATCCCTTTTATGAGCTTCCAGAGAGATGACACGGGCGTGCTGATGCCGAATGCTTTTGTCTGTGGTTCCTTGTTATCTGTTTTTCAGTGCCAACATTTCCTTTCTCTTTCATTGTGGTAATAATTTTGAAGCCACAATCCCTCTAGACATGGTCACTCAATGCTTCTGGGAACTACAAAGACCTGTCAACTCTGGTATATTATTTACGACGTTTGAAGTCGTGGGTCTAGTTACCCTGATATGCCTACGGTTGAATTGGGCACTTAGTTTTTTTTCGTTGGGACCGTCCCGTCACTGAACCCCTCTTTAGTTGAGCATGGCTCACCTGAGTTGTCTGGTGAGCAACGTGGCTCTGGAAGGAGAGAGTGCAGTATGTTCAGATACAACTTCTGAGGATTCAATTGGCTTCTCTCTGGATTCTAGTTCCGAAGAGGAAGAACCTTCTCAATTGTCTGTGAATATTCGAGATAATAATTGGGAAGTGATCGACAGTGCTACCCCTCCTCTGTGCCTTTGGCATGCGATTTTCTTGGAAAACAAATAGTGCCTGTTCAGTGTGCTGCTGATCCCCTGGATTAATTTCAGTGATTTTGCAATGACAATCTTATCACAATAATAGCTACTGAAACAAACCACTATGCAGAACACTTATCTGCTCGTGAGAAAGAAAAAATCTTGGCACAAAAAAAATCACACTTTTAAAAATGGGTTCCCACTACTTCGAAGGAAATAAGGGTATTCCTGGGTTTGCTTGTGTTGATGGGAATAATTCAGAAACCAAGCCTGAAAATGTATTTTAGTAGACAACATATATTAGAAACTCCGTTTTTTCCCAATGTAATGAGCGAGGAAAGGTTTTCATTTCTGACTAAATTTCTCCATTCTGTGGATAATACCAATGAGGAAATGGTACAAAGGGATCCAAAACTGCATAAAATTCTACCAATTAGCAAATATTTAAAAAATGCATTCCAAAAAGTGTATGTGCCGGGAAGGGAAGTCAGTGTTGATGAATCTTTGTTATTGTGGAAAGGTAGACATACTTCTTGGAAGCAATATATTCCCAAGAAAGCTTCTCGGTTTGGGGTAAAAATGCTTGTGACTCCACAGGTTAGTTATGGAATTTCATTATTTACAGTGGTTCAGGGACCAAGCTAGGGTGTGAAATTACAAATGTAAAAGAGATCTTTTTTCAACGAAAGTTGTTCTAAGTTTATGCGAGAAACTTTTAGACTCGGGCAGCAAATATGGACAATTATTACAGTAGTCCGGATCTTTTTTTTGAGATTAGTTCAGGGGACAACACATGTGGTAGGAACAATGAAAATCACACGCAAAGGTATACCAGCAAATTTTAAAAAGAAACTCAAGAAAGGAGAAGTGGTTAGTGCAAAGTGTGGGAAATTAGTTGCATTATATATATTATAATATTTATTTATCACTGTTGGCAAAATACAATGCATGGCTACGTCAAAAGGTTTGCATATATAAAATGCAATATAAAATACAAATTAAACATTAAGAGATACATACACCATATATAAATACACAGCGAGAAATACAGAAAAAGGAAAAATCATACACTACAGACTACACTATCATATGTTTACATGAGAGTCTTCAAAGTATTCTGTAACACTATAGTAGCACCTATTAAGTAGGAGATTTTTTACCCTTCATTTAAACAGAACAGGTGAAGAGACAGCTTTAATTTCGTCTGGGATATTATTAAAAATAGCAGAGGCGGAGTGGTAGCGACCATTCAGGCAGAGAGAACTAGAGTATTGCTGAGTGTGTATGTTATTTCTGGAGCGGGTGGAGTAATTGTGGTAAGAGGTGTTGGCAGGAAATTTGTCCCGGTTGGAGTGTATGAAGCAAGCACAGATCAAAATATATAAAGAAGGCAGTGTGAGGATTTTTGCATTTGAAAAAAGAGGTTTGCCTGGGGTTCGTATAGAGACTTGGAACATTGCCTTGATGGCTTGCTTTTGAGCGGAAAAAGCTCTTCTTGAGGCAGTTGAATTTCCCCAGAACAAAATGCCATAGGATAAATGAGAATGTATTTTAGCGAAATACACCTTTTTCAAAGTATTAGGAGACACAACAGGTGCTAACTTCCTAATCATATAGGTGCCAACCGATAATTTACTGATTATGGCTTGGATATGATGTGACCAATCTATGGTATCAGAAATGATAAGCCCAAGGAACTTAGTGGTATTTATGCTGTTTCCGTGTAGATTTTTATTATTGCTGGGAAAGAGAACCACCTTATTGGATCTCTTATGCAGGAATTGCAGAAAGACAGTTTTTTCTTCATTGAGCATGAGGTTATTCATGCTGCACCATTGTTGCATTTCATTGACAGTCACATTACTGAGGTGGATTAGATTTTGGGGACTGTCAGCCGTGATGATGGCGGCAGATGTATCGTCTGCATAGAGAATTGATTTACTATGGGATAGGTGGTTCGGAAGGTCATTGATGAACAATAGGAATAGGAGTGGTCCCAGGAGTGATCTTGAGGTACCCCACAGGAGAGTTTCATTGGACTGGATTTTACAGTCGAATTGCAACTGGAATAGCAGACAACTTGCATCCTTTCACTAAGATAGGACATAATCCATTTAAGGGTAAACCAGTGATCCCAAGAGCATTGAGCTTATTTTTTAAAATGTTGTGGTCAATGAGGTCAAATGCCTTACTTAGGTCAAAGAAAATACCAAGGGTGAGAAGTTTGTCATTAAGGCCAAGAAGTATTTCATTAATGAGCTCAAAGGAGGCAGTTGTCTTACCACTTACTTACTCTTCTTACTTCGGACTTACCACTCCGAAAACCATGTTGGTTTTCATGGAGTAGTTTCTTTGAAGATAAATATTCATATGCACGTGTGAAGAATAATTTTTCCATTAGTTTTGAAAAAACAGAAAGGATGGATATAGGTCTGTAGTTATCAGCATTTTCACGAGAACCTTTTTTATGAACAGGTATCACACGGGAAGATTTGAGGGTAGTAGGAAAGCATCCAGAGGAAAAGGATGAGTTGATGATATCAGCCAGGGGGAATGCAATGATGGGTGCAACAGCTTTCAAAACTGGCATAGGGATGTCATCCAGGCCTGTAGAAAATTTATTTCCACAAGAGTTGATAGTTTTTATTATTTCTAACTGATTAGTGGGAAAAAGGAACATAGATTGATGGAAGTGCTTTTGAAGTTGGTTCGGTGTGTTTACTTTTGTGGGGAGTTTCGTGGCAACATTACAGAAGTGAGTGTTAAACAAGTCAGCAATCGCTTCTGGCTCCAAGACTCTGATGCCACCAAAGCTGATAGAGGGAGGATTTTTGATTTCTACAGTAGAGGCAGTGGTAAGATGTCTTATGACATTCCATGTAGATTTAATAATATTGCTGGAATTTTTAATAGTTTGTTCAATTTTATGTTTCCTGGTGTTGTTTATGAGTGTTCTGAAATTCTTATGAGCTAATTGATATGTTTTACGGAGATTAGGATCAGTGAATTTACTTTTAAGATGAAGTTCCCGGATATTTTTAGATAGGGCAATAATTTCAGGTGAGATAATCTTAAAATTTCCATTTGCCACACCTAGTTTAACTTTTTTGTGGGGAAAAGAAGCATTGAAATACACGATAAAAACATTGATAAAAGCACTAAATTTGGCATCACAGTTGGCAGCAGAGACAACATCCTCCCAAGATTCCTGCTCCAGTGAGGTAGCAAATTCCATCATGGAGTTCTTACAGTAAATTCTCTTAGTGACCAAGCGATTGGGAGGTATGGAGATGAAAGTGTCAAACTCCACATGCACACAGAGGCCAAAGTGGTCAGACAGGCCAGTATTTACATTTTCACACTTTAACTTAGAGGCTGGGATGTTCGTGATAAAATAATCAAGGAGGGACTGACAATTTGCAGTAACTCTAGTAGGATCAGAATTTACAACCTGAAGCCCAAAGGAGGAAAGCAAATTCATGAGGTCACTCTTCATGATAGAATCTTTTAGAAAATCAACATTTAAATCACCAAATATTACTATACCATTCAGGCTTCTGCCCAGTAGAGACACAAGAACATCATTTATAGTATTCAAAAAGATGCTAAAATTACCACCAGGAGGCCGATAGATGGATAGGATTGCAAAGGTTTGGTTTCTCACTTTAAGCAAAGCACCAGAGCACTCACAAGTTGATTCCACTGAACAATCCAAGTTCAGGCAGACCATATTAATCTTTGGTTGACAATACAAAGAGACACCACCACATTTGTGCAATTGCCTACAGTAAGAGGAGATTAGATTAAGACCTTCAATAGCACAGGAAGATATTTCATCCTGGCGTAACCAGTGTTCAGCTAGTGCCAAAACATCAATCCCCAGTTCATTCGTCATTAATTCTAGTTCAAGGTATTTATTCCTAATACACTGGATGTTGACGAAAAAAAACTTCAAGGTTACATTATTCTCCCTACATTCATTGTTACCATGGTGAGGACACTTGTTTACGTTAGAGACTCCTAGTCAGGAGCTGAATGGTGTAGCAGTCAAGCCCTCAGAGGAATCAGTTTGATTGCTATTGACACCATTACTGGGTAAAGATTCAACACTCATGGCACTTAAATCAGATGAAGATTTGGAGATAACCGAGGGCACCTCAGGCTGGTGGCTCGCTAGTGACTTTTTGGGGGGAAAGTACTTGCCAATAGAAACGTCGTCCGGCCATGTTTCACTCTTGAGGAGGACATCCAGTAGACTCATGGGAGCGGTAACCACGAAAGAATTATACATTCTGCCGCAATTTAGAATGGAACACCCGAAGTCACTTGGGGGACTAGAGGTAAGCTTTCTTCTCACGTAGTTTACTATTACCTCCGGTGTAGTTGATTTATTCACTCGCCCGACGTATAGATTTACGCGTCGGGGCACTCCGGCGAAGGAACACTCCTCACTGACCACTTTATTAGATCCAAAGACGTTACCCTTTCTTTTGGATTTACGCTTATGCGTAATTTTAGTAAAGCCGTCGGTGCCGGTTACGCTAACAGCCTCCTTGGCGGTAGGAACACCCGGACGGTTCTCATTCACTGACAAATCTTTCCTGCCACTGAACTTAGCAGTCGGGGTATCAGAAGATTCATTTATCCGAGGCGGATTTAGAGGTGGTGAATCAGGTTTAGAAACTGGCACGCCATTATGTTTAGATGAATTCACGAGTTGTTTCTGTAGCGTCACTTCACTAATTGATTTTTCGACTTGTTGCATGGTGACCATCGACTTTTCCACCTCAGGAACGGGATTCACCGAAATAGCTTCCGCAAAACTAACTTTTTTGGGGATAGTCGGCTTCTTATGGGCCGCGAAATCAAGAGCTGTTAACTCGGATTTCAATTCTTCTATGTCGGACGCCATGTTGGAAAGCCGGTGCTTCAGATAGCGGCAAGAAAAACACTTCCAACTAATAAAATTGAAGTCGCTCAGTATGCGCAAACATATTTCATTCAAGCCTGAACATTTATGGTGATAAATATTATCACAAACGTCACACGAAATAACTTTATCCGCGATTCCAAGACTTAAATTGCACGACGTGCAACTGTGCAAATCCATCACCGCCGCCATCTTCCGGCGAAAAAGAATTGAAGTGGAAGGATAAGCGCAATGTGACAATGCTAACGGCTAAACATTCAGACCAAATGCATCCCGTCAGAAGGGTGGGTTAGAATGTGTGCACAAACCTGCGTATGTAATAGGTTACAATAAAAACATGGGAGGCGTAGACTTGAAAGACCAACTTTTAAAATCTTTCTTGATAGAAAGGAAAAAGACAAAAGTGTGGTACAAGAAATTATTCAACTATTTCATAAATACAGCTGTCTTAAATTCTTACATTCTATACTGCAAGGTTGGTAACAAAAAAGATCAAGACTTGGTCAGTAAAATCATAGTCAAGTATCATGGATAGATCCTTGTGTAGGCTTCCGCGGGTTGTCTTACTTGAAGATGCTTGTCTTTCGGGATTCCCTCCGCGTTGGTCCATGGTTGCTCGGACAACAGTTTCGCCGGCGTTGCAGTCGGCTTCCTCAGGTCAGTGAAGTGATTTGCAGAGTTTTTTGGCCGTCTTATATATTCATCCGTAGGGGATAGGTCCGTTGTGATAGGTTGTGGTATTGGTGTCCGTAATTGGCTGTTTAGGTCTCCCATGATTGGCTGTTGCATTGGCGTCTGTCATTGGCCGTTGAGTTTTCTCTCGTAGAACTCGCTTCCAGGCGTTTGCTAGTGAGTAGCTGTCTTCCCTATTGAAGTTGTCTTCATGTTTGCTTATCTCGATGGCCTCTCGTATCATCCGTGGAAAATATCGTTTCTCTTGGGCGATGATCTTTGCATCTTCGAAATCGATATTGTGGTTGGGGCCCGACCATGTGTGCTCTGCTATGGCAGAGAGTCTCTGCTGTCTATTTCTTGTTGCCCTCTGGTGTTCTTGTAGGCGGCATTTCAATGATCTGGACGTCTGTCCAATGTAGCTGCTCCCACAGCTGCATTTCACTTGATATACACCACTCTTAGATTCACTTTTTATCTTGTCTTTTACTCTCACTAGCATGTTGGATGTTTTGGAAACACAATTAAATCTCGTCACAATATTGTGTTTACTGAGAGCCCGTGAGATTCTCTCAGTGGTTCCCGCGACAAATGGGATTAGGGCGAAAGCAGCAGGTTTTGGCCTTTCCTCCAATGGTTGATCGTCGGTTCTTTTGTGGACCTTGTCTAATCTCTTCTCTTCCTCCCGGATTACGGCTCGTTGGTAGCCATTATTCTCCATCGTTCTCCGAACATGTTCCTTCTCGTTGTCCAGTGAGGAACCATCGCAGATGGTAAGGGCCCGGTTAAACAATGATCTGATTACAGAGGCCTTTTGTAGTGGATGGTGGTGTGACGATGCATGCAGGTACCGGTCGGACCATAATTTTAAAAAAATTTTTTGGAGAGCGACTATTATGTTAACAATAATTAGGCTAACGTCTGCACAAAATCGTGGACATTGCCCAGAAAAAAGCACCCAGAGCGTTTTTAATAGCTCCGATTAAAGTCACGCTAGAGGCATGGAATTTAGCGGACACAACTGCTACATCACACATGCTGGAGGGGTTAAACTCAACAGCTACCAAGTATTTGGTTGGGAAACTAACTCCTTTCAGTATTATTACTGCACTGAAGATACCCATTCACATCTCTATATATAAAAATGAATGTATGTGTGTGTGTCCTTTATGCATTACTACACCATTCATCGGATCGCCATGAAACTTTGGGAAGTTGTTGAGAATATTCCCGAAAAGAGGACTACGAAATCGATATTTCAATATCGATAATTTATCGATATAATATCGCTAAAGTATCGATAAATCGATACATTATTGATACAAAATTGAGGTGAAATTATTTGGTTGTTTTTTTAAAGAAAGTATCGTTACAATATCGATACTGTATCGAATGTATGTAATGTGTTTGTCCTTTATGCATTACTACACCATTGCCATGAAACTTTGGAAAGTTGTTGAGTACGCTCCCGCAAAGGTTTATACAAAATAAATAATTTAATGTCGATGCTGTATCAATATAATTTCGATAAAATATCGATAAATCGATACATTATCGATACAACCCTGAGAGCACAAAGTTTGCAGTAGACCTAATGTAAACCTAATTTCAACGTCTACATCTGGTATTCAGCTAACCATAAGGTTGGCTGAATTCCTAGATGTAGACGTCTTATTTTGGTTTACATTACGTCTACATGTGGTCGAAAAAAGGTGCAAATGTCCGCCATTCATGGTCTACTGGTAACCTCGCAAAGTTTGCAGCAAACCTAGTGTAGACCTAATTTTAACGTCTACATCTGGTACACAGCAAACCATAAATTTTGCTTCATACCATATGTAAACGTCTTATTTTGGTTCACATTACGTCCACATGTGGTCGAAATAAGGTGCAAATGTCCGCCATTCGTGGTCTACTGGTAACCATTAATGTAGGTTTTCAGCATACTAGATTTAACAGAAATAGTATTCACGGCAGTGCGATAATATACACAAAAATGTAACAAGGCAGTAAACTTGGGTTTTCCACACAGAATATTAAAATACCTACTAACTACGTAGTTTAACATTTAATACACTAACTACATTACGTACGTTTCTACGACACGTCATCATCGGGTAAACTAATAATTACGCTGTGTAGTCAAAGCTTATAGTGGTACAGTACAAAGCTCACATCTACCAACAATTTATTTGACTATTTAAAAAAATGACTTCGTCAAAAATGCCTGAAAAACACCAAATCCAACTGCTTCTACAGGAATTACGCAACAAACCATCAACATATAACAAAAATATAATAATAAATACCTTTATTTACCAGAAGACCAGTGCAAATGAATTATACAAAATTTACACAACAGCACCTCAACACACAATCAATGGCGCTTCCTTGGAGTTTTCGAGGACACTGTCTATGCATTACCGAAAATTTAAACGAAAAGAAAGAGTTCACCGATATCACAATATTTTGTTGCCAAACACGGTTATTCACTCGGCAATAAATGCAAACCAAACAAAACGAAACCTCATTTGGCATAAATTACATGAAAAAGGTCCAAATACCCCACTACAGTGCCATATCTGCTAGCAGTAAAGTAACACACGTTGAAACTTCAAGGATCCTTCTTTCAACGACGTATTTTTTTAACAATTTCGTAACATTACTGGTAACTTCGGAGAACAAGTATTCTACGGTTGAAAAAATCTGTAAAGACAATAAAACGCAGATGCTACAGAAAGAAAAACGGATTTCTAAGCAGACATTATTCCATTGCCTTTAATTTCAAAGTACACTTACCACTAGGATACAGCCTCAGTACACAAGTACCTAGCGGATGAACCGGAACCAAATTATTCTTTAGAATACAAGAATGCATAAGACAACTGTATATTGTGTAACTAGAGTGTGTAAAATAACACTGAGATGATAAATTTCAACTACACTCCAATAAGATTCGGCACATGTTTACGTGTGTTTCTTGCGTTTCCATGCGCGGGCACGATTTAACAAAAGAAAACTGCCGAACCAAGAGTAGCCAACTTGGCCATAAGAGCGGAATTTCAACCGGATGATATTGTTTAAGCGCAGTAATGGACTGATAATGACGAAATAATGTTTGCCGATGTACCAGTAATTCCGTTTTTTATAAATATTTTAACGGGTCTCATGGTGAACTATTGAAAACACATTATGTTACATTTGTTTTGGTTGGTAATTTTTGGTTTCAAATTTGGTCGACAGCATCCGTCATTAGGACTTTATTATCGTGTCTACATTAGGTCAATTCTTGGTCTACAGCAAACTTCAATCATTGAAGTTATCTGTAGACGTTAAATTGACCAAATTTAGACGTCTACAATTTTAAGTGTGCTCTCAGGGAAACTTGTGGTGAAATTATTTAGGTTTTTTAAAGAAACTTTCGTTACACTATAGATACTGTATCGATACAATATTGATAACTTCATGCACTTCTACAACATTCATCCTATTTCCATGAAGCTTTGGTTAGTTGTTTAGTTCACTCCCATGAAGGTTTGAACAATATCAAGAATACAATAAATATCGATGCTGGATACGGGATGTGCATCCCATTGAACGTGCAATTCATTGAAACTCTCACGTGCAACATATCCAAATCATCCGGCATGGGACAAATATTTCAAAAATGCCAACTTATTGCTTGGGATGAATGCACAATGGTGCACAAAGCATCGCTCGAGGCTCTGGATTGATCATAGCAAGATTTCCGTGGAATCCTGAGACCATTTGAGAACGCATTAATATTGCTTGCACGACATTTCAGGCAAACATCACCTGTAATTCCTCGATTGACACTAGTGGATGAAATAAATGCTTGCCTGAAATATTCTACTTTGTGATGACATGTAAAGAAGTGAAAATTCAATACAAATATGTGTGTGCAGCTGCAAAACAATCGATCAGCTGAGATATACTCACATAAATTGCTGAAAATTGGGAACGGAAAGGTGCCGGTTGATCTAACCTCATTGCCTCATAACTTTTGGATTTTAGTAATGTCAAAAGAAGAGATGGTTGAAAAAGTAGTTCCCAATATTCAAATCAATTATAAGGATCACGATTGGCTAAGTGAACGAGTTATTCTTGCGGCCAAGAACAATGACTTCTACGAACTTAACAATATTATTCACTCTAACACTCAAAGCGATGCAGGCACATATGTACAAGACCATCGACACTGTTGTGGAAGCAGATGAGGCAATTGGTTATCGAACGGAATTTTTGAATTTACTCGATCTGCCAGGGATGCCGCCGCACGTACCGCAATTGAAAATCGGCGTGCCAATTATCATGCTGCTAAATATCAACCAGCCAAAGCTTTGCAATGGCAAGTGGCTTTCAGTAAATAAATTAGTGAGCAACGTCGTAGAATCCACAATCTGCACAGGAACTTTCAAAGGCGAAGATGTCCTCATTCCTCGCATTCCTATGATTACAACAAATATGCCATTTCAATTTAAGTGATTGTATTCCCAATTCGATTGGTATTTGCATTCACCATCAACAAAGCTCAGGGTCAATCTTTAGAACTATGCGGTTTAGATCTAGACACGGATTGCTTCCCACATGTACGTGTATTTTGTTGTGTGTGTGTTTCGTGTTCTACGTGTATGTTGCGTGTTCTAGAGTCGGCAAACCAGACCATGTCTATATCTGCACAGACAATGGAACAACAAAAAATATTGTATACCCATATGAATTGTGAAATTAAACATACTATAAACGTGCGCTTTCCATTTAACCATATTGAGCCACAGCAACGCGTGGACGGGTACAGCTTGTTGGAAATAAAAAAAGAGCATAAACTAGTCTGTTGTAAATTATAGTGGAAAAATATTTTCTGGATAAATGTTTATATACAGTTCTTAAGTGAATTCTTGTCAAATGACAAATTATGTGTATAAATGACAAATAATTGTATCTCACTCTTTGACAGGTCTTACATATGCATCAACATATCTCCTGGACCAATAAAACCATTATTATATGTCTGAACTCGCCCCAACTTACAGTATACATATATCTATACATCAGTTATTCCACATCTTGGGCCCTACCTTAAATTATAAGAGCTTATTATTTAAGGTAGGTATGTTCATCTTGCAAATTAAATGCCTAATGCAGTTTAAGACTTTATTAAAATAACTATCAATCGACAAGCAAAGATAAACAAGTGAACATCGAAATTATACAAACAGCTGTAACCACTGTAAATAAATACTACCAGAATAATTATCTAGTCACATCATCCAGATATCTTTACAAATAATCGTAGCTTAAGCTCATCCAACAGGCACCGGCCAAGAAATACATTGCAAGAGCAGGCAAGTTGACTTTGTAGAATATCAACATAAAATAAACTAACCTCTCTGTTGTATTCCACACTTACACTTTTGCCAGCGACTTATTAATGAACATGATAATTTCCTCAAGAATTTGTGGATTTTCTTAAATTGATAGTTTCATATGCTATTATTTCGTATGTGTGCAATTTATTTGGTGTAAATTCAAGAGTGATGATAGGAGGCATTGAGGAGAGACCATTTTATGTGACAATGACTATGCTTGACATCAATTCTATTTTGAGGAAAAGAAATTTCATGTAACATAGCAAATATTTTATCGACAACCATATAGTCTTGTTTTCCTATTATATTACAAGGGTAATACACAAGAAAATTGTCGCAAAACAGCTGTGTTTTGAATCTGAAATACAACCATAATGCAATTCGTAAAACCATTCTATTATGGCTGAGTAATACAATGGTTTGCCACTTGACACTGTATTAAAATTGTAACACAAATACCCCGGTTTTGTAATATGATTGTAGATCTACTGTAATACAGTAATCAATACCAAATCTGTGCTGTCTAGGTACTGAGTTACATCATAAAAGCCATGAACACATACAAAAATCGCTCTTACTTTCAAATCCAATGTGGGCAAGTAAGGTGGCGATGACTTTCCGGAGAACTCCTCTCATAACAGACGGACTCAATGTAACAGGCGGGATGCCTTCACCTTCTGAAAACTCACTGAAAGATACAGAAACCATTAGTGCCTCTAGGAAATTATAGCCTACGAAAAGGTTACCGTACATAACAGGAGTTTTTCGGAGAAAAGTACCTGTGCTCCTTTTCCATGTACCGAAAAGGGTAATTGAGCGTGCACCGGGGTGTCTTTTTGGGGCCATCAGGTAAGAGAGGAGGGTCTGGGAGATGCTTGTTGTCATCACTTACACCACGTCCCTGCAGCACAAATTGAACGTGTAATGAACCGACACTCAGTAAGAAAGTTATAATGATTTAATAATTCAGTTACCATTCCATTTTGCATAGCGTAGGCGTTGCTTAGGAGTTCTTTCAATGCCCTTGAGTGCTGTAAGAGTTTCACGGTGTGGATAACTCGTTCATCCATTTCCACACATTCTTCTGGTACTCTGTAAATTTCTATTGATTAATCTCCGAATACTGTGATAGCATCGAGTATCGTAAAATGAACGATATAATACGAATGAGCGAATAGCTTACTGAACCACTTCCCCAAATTCATCTTCGTCATATGGAAGATACAGTTTCAATTTCTCTTGAGTGACTGCTTTGTGATCGACGTACGCGTCCAATTCTTCAAAATCAACCTCCTCCTCGGAGTTGTCACAGTGAGACTCATATTCACCCCAATGCTTTGTATCCATGCCGAAGTGCACCAAAACTTCCAAATCAATAATTATATTCAGCTCCTTAATCAGGGAGGATCTTTACATAAGTTTGTGGGGTTGACGCATTTTTCATCTCATCTATCAGCATCCAAAACATGAACGTACAAATACTTGTATCTTATTCACCCTAATCACACGTCTACACAGGCTTGGAATGACGAATCAACAAAAGCAAAAGATTGTGTACCCGAGATTATATACTATTTAGCATGGTCCCTTAAAGTGGCCGTGATATTTAGTTACATACTATAGTCAGTAATAGGAATCAAGATCGCCGTATATGAGGGATCCTGTTGGCCCGCTGTTTGCTTCGCAACTGGTTGGTGACGATGCTGTAGCGCAACAGCATAGGGACCGCGTTATTTGAATTCATTTATCGTCATACCATATGTCACGCTGGTTTAAACTTCGAACACTTCGATTCCTGATGGGTTAGTAAAAGAAACCATTATTTGAAATGAATATTAATGTATTTACTCTGACATTAAAATTTAATCTCAGCATTCCATCGGATACTCGATTTAATACAGATCTTCGACCCATTCACATAGTACTGATGGTTTAGATGAAGCCGGAGTTATTTATGTCTGTCAAAAAATAGACAAACATACACGAAGGTTATATCTTCAGGGCCCAATAATTCCCATAAGAACACATAATAATGTGTACAGTCATATGCAATCGTCATAATCACCAGGAAACCCTATGGAATTTCTGTAACAAAATGCATGTACAGCAGGCCAGCATCATCTTTCCCTCGAGTTCTACACGGGAGAAGACAGCCTTGGTAGCTTAACTTGCTAGAACCTGGCAGGAAATTAGGGGGTTCGAGTCGTGGTCAAGGTGGATTTTCTTTCTATATGGAAATTATGCTATAATGCATTTCAGTGGGTCTCTGCTAGGGCATTCAGTGCCAGTTTACAATCATTGAAATAAGGTTGAAGGCTTGAGTAATTTTGAAGGTAAGGCTTTTGTCTCCAAATTGCGTCATCTGTGAAAACTTGAAAGGGGACTCGATAACACAAGTCAACATTTGATCTAAGAAAAATCACCAGACATGACAATAGTATTCATAGGTTTTATGGGTTGCTGATTCCGAATCCGAGGTTGGTTAAGCACCATCACTTCAGGTTCGAGGGACTTTGAAGGTCAAACTATAATAAACTAGTGTAAAAAATTGAATAAATTCATATATATGTTTTTGGGGTCGCTGAGTTCAAATCCACTGTTATCTTATCCCTTAAAGGACATCTAGAGGTCACTGGAAGGTCAAATTGAGAGAAGCACCCTAAAAATCTGAAAAAATGCTAACATAGTTTTTTTGTGGGTTACTAAGTTCAAATCCTCTCCAGGACCCTCAGGGGTTCCTGGAGAGGATACTGTCTGAAGGTATGGTCAAAATAGCTCTGATTCAGGAACCCTGGGCTTTCCATGGAAGTCAGGGGCCTAAGCATGACAAGGGGAAAAATATATTACTGTACCACTGTTGATAGGCCTAGATCTTGTATCTATGTGAATGGGATAAGTGCTTTGCATCTATCAGAATTCAACACTAGGGATCAGACAGCAGTTCTGCTGACCCTGGGGGAAGGTGAGAACAGGAAGAGGGTGGTCATCTGCTCCTCCTACCTACCATACGATTCACCGGCTCCTCCACCATCGAATGAGATGGGGAGGCTGGCGAGTCACTGTAAGACCAACAAGAGGGATCTAGTTATCAGTTGTGATGCTAACTAGCACCATAATATGTGGGGCAGTGGAAGCACCAATGGAAGGGGAGAGGCCCTGTTGGAGTATCTCATGTCTACAGAGATACACAAAGGATCACAACCTACCTTTGCAAACAGCATTAGGCAGGAGGTGATAGATATTACACTGTGTACCAGTTATCTGCTGCACAGGATTGATGGGTGGAGAGTGTCAGGGGAGATAAATTTGTCCGACCATAGACACATACTCTTCACTCTTTTAGAATCCAATCACAGGGAAATAACAAAACCCCAGGACTACCAACTGGGGACTATATCCAGAAAGGCTGGGAGCTGCCCTAGAGGGGGCACCTCAGTGCAAGTTTAAAAACGTGGATGGGGTAGATGCTGCTGTTGGCCATTTACAGAGAAGCATCATCACATCCTACGAAAACAGCTGCCCCCTAAGGACCAGGAAGGAATGGTGTATATTACCTTGTTGGGGAGCAGAATTAAATGGTCTCTGCATAGAGACAAGGAAACTCTTTAAAAAACCAAATATGATATGAATTCCTCAGAATTGGGAAAACTTTAAGGTTGCCCAACAGAGGTACAAAGAATCAATCAAGCGCTGTAAGAGGGATTCGTGGAGGGGCTTCTGTGCGAGCGTAAGAGACTGCTCCACAGATGGCAAGACTTCATAAGGTCCTATCGAAAGACTTGGAAGTGGGGGTGAGTTCTCTGCTGCTTCCCTTGGGAGACTTCACATCTTCCAAAAAGGAAGCACTAAAGCTAATGCTGGAGATCCACTTTCCAGGCTCCAGGGAGTTGAGAGAGATGCATCATGGGAGGAATCCCATCCGTCCGGCTCGGACGGAATGGAGACTTTCCTCCCGCATCGTGACGTACACAGTTACAAAATGGGCAATCATGAGTTTTAGCCCCTTTAAGGCTGCTGGGCAGGATGGGGTATTTCCTGCACTCCTTCAGGAAGGGCAGGATCGGCTCCTCCTTCCAATGGTAAGAATATTTCACTCCTGCCCGGCTTATGGATATGTTCCAAAAGACTGGAGGGTCACCAAGGTGGTTTTCATACCTAAACCAGGTAAGACGGACTACACAAGAGCAGACTCCTTTCGAGGAATCAGTCTTATGCCTTTTCTATTGAAGACACTAGAAAAGATAGTGGACAGTTACATAAGGGATGGGCCATTAAGGGACCACCCTCAGCACCTGTATCAACACGCCTACCAGAAGGGAAAATCCGTGGAGACAGCGCTCCACAATCTTCTTAGCAGGATTGAGGGAGTGCTGAAGCACGGAATGTACGGACTGGGGTCATTTTTGGATGTCGAGGGAGAATTTAATAACACATCCTTCGATCATATCTGTATTGCTGCAAGAAGACATGGTACCCATGCTCACATTGTGAGTTGGATTAGATACATGTTGGAACAGAGAACTGTCAAGGTAGTCTTGAGAGACAGTTCAATGAAGGTAGCTGTGACTTGAAGCTGCCCTCAGGGAGGAGTGTTATCTCCACTCCTTTGGAATATGGTAGTCGACAGCCTTATTTTAAATTTGAATAGGACTAGCGTATACACTCAAGGGTACGAAGGTTATACTCATTGCTTGTAAGTACCTTGATACTGTCTCTGGACTCATGCAGAAAGCCTTGGATAAGGCAATGGGTTGGTGTGCAGAAACAGGGCTGACTGTAAATCCGGATAAAACAAAGCTTGTATTGTTTACCAATAGAAGGGAAATGGAGGGCTTTAGACCTCACTCTCAGAAGGTTAAGGTTCTATGCCACTCACCATCGGTTAAGTATCTTGGGGTTATTTTGGACTCTAATCTTAACTGGGGAGAGCATTTGGAGACCAAGGCACAGAAAGCCTGTGCCTCCTTATGGATGTGCAGGGGGACCATTGGTAAAACATGGGGGCTTCAGCCAAAAGCCATTAGATGGATTTATACGGCAGTCATTAAACCTAGTTTCTTGTACTGCTCTATAGTTTGGTGGAAGAGAGTCCAGCTGGAAACTGCTGGGAACAAACTGAACCACCTTCAATGAATGGTCTGTATGGGCATTTCAGGGGTTATGAGAACAATTGGCGCTGGAAACGCTGCTGAACCTCGCTCCACTCCATGTGGAAGCTGAGGTGCAGGCAAGGACAGTGGCTTATCGTCCCAAATGTATAGGACAGTGGTATGACAAAGGAAGTTCCTATGGTCACAGACAAGTTTGGACAGAGCTCATGAAGTCGAGTCCCATCCTCGGAATGGGCAGTGATGGAATGATAGCCAGGTTCAACCAATCATCTCTCTTCTTCAAAACCCACTTCCCAGATAGGGAACAGTGGGCTAGAGGAAAGAACTTCATTTTGAGGCCCCAAGGTATGGCATAAGGATGGCTCCAGAAAAGAAGGAAGAGCTGGAGCAGGAGTCTACAATTGTAGCACACCAAGGAAGCTCTCAATCCCTCTGGGAAAATATGCTACGGTGTTTCAGGCAGAGGTATATCCACTTCTGACCTGCATGTATGCCATTAAGGAGAACGAGATGTTTAACAGACCGATATACATATGCAAGGATAGTCAGGCAGCTTTAAAGGCGCTGACATCACCATGGTGCAAATCACAGCTGCTGCAGGAGTGTCATGAGGCACTCAATGATATAGGTAGATGTGGAAAGGTGGAACTTTTCGGAGTACCTGATCATGCAGGGGTATCTGGAAATGAGATGGCTGATGATCTGGCAAGGGCCGGTTCCAGCCAAAATGCGATTGTACCAGAGCCAATCATACCTTTTGCTACATCAATAGGGATAGCAGAAATTAGAATGTGGGGCTTAGACCGGCCAAACTACGTATAGGAGGAACCTAGGCCTGGCCTTGCCAAAAGACTTCTGTCACTAAACAGGGGCCAATTACGAATGGTAGTGGGACTCCTTATTGGGTACTACCAGGTGATGAGGCACCTGCACCTCTGGGAATTGTAGATTCACCTAGATGCAGGTGGTGCAAAGGAGATGAAACCACACCCCATATACTGTGCGAGTGCCCTGCTGTGATGAGGACACGAAATAGGTACCTGGGTTCACCATTTTTGGAACCCAGGGAGGTAAGGGAAATTCCCATAGGGGACCTGTTCACCTTCAGCAGGATGATTGGGCTATATGGGTGATTTCTCTAGGAGTGTGGAGTGCACAATGGGTCAATATGTCTAAGTGCCTCAAGGCCTCCTTGGAGGAACTCCACAACAACAAAAATGTATCTGCCTATAACTTGTTAAATAGGCACGACCCCAGAGTTTTAGGACCCTGAAAGGCTGATTTGTTCCTGACGTACTTATGGTGAACGGCATTATGACCACGTGTGCAATAATCGTGGACATCGCAGTTTTTGGGGAACTCGCTGAAGTTAGAATTTACAAACATAAGGACGGAAAGAATATAAACACATGGTAGTGGGAGAATATTAAGGTTTTTGAAAATGGGCTGGCATGGGGCATTGATAGGAGCGAAAACCATTAGGCGTGCAATTTTCTTTTGTTGCCGAAAAAGCTTGAGTGAGGCTGGCCAAGATCCCAGATAAATAATACTTGAAATGATGCGTGAATACAACTGACCATAATATATTGTTAATAGCAAATTAGGGTTAACAGAGAATCTAATAAAATGTAAGGAAACAAGTAGAGCTTAGTACTTTAAACAGATTGCAGATGTGCTCATCCCATGAGAGATTTGCAGAGAATGCAAGTCCCAAGAATTTGTTATCTTCAGCTTGACGAATGGGCTGACCATCAAGGTCGACGGCAGTATGGTATTTACTCTTGAGGTTGAAATGCATGATGATGGATATCAATAAGAAATGATGTTCACAATAGTCGGTATTCATTTACTTATGCCAGAAAACTCCATATCACTCGGTTGCTGCAGTTTATAACAAGTTACCCCCAGGTTAACAAGTTATAAAATCTCTCGCCACTCCTAGGGTTTATAAGAAAAAATTAAAAAATATGCCACTCGGCAAATGTTATTATAGTGTTAAGGAATTTTTTAATGATGATCTGTAACTAAGGTTGCTTTCTCTTTGTGAATGTAACATTGTATCTTAACTTGACGAAACCCATGGATATGTATATTCCTACCGTGTTAATAAAAAAATATTATTATTATTAAACACTTTGGCTCTTGTTCTCTGGCTGCAAAATAGCAAATGGCACTGATTTGTCATCATCATCATCATTGGTCAACAATCCTAGGATTGGTTTGACGCAGCTTTCCACTCATTTCTTCTATCGGCCAACCTTTTCATTGTGACGTAATTCTTCTCTTTTACATTCTTCACGACTTGTTCCATGTATCATATTTGATTTGTCATATCCTTCCAAATGTATGGCCTTGAAATTGTCATAATTAATAAGATCCACCTCTGCGAAATCCTTCACCTTTTGTTAGAGCCATCAATAAAACTGTACTGCAGTTTTACTCTAGGGACACAGCATTAGTACTTTTTAATCAAGGAATAAATCTCCAGATTAGGTATTCTTAAATGTACTGGCGCAGCAGTACATTTTCAGATGAAAATCCTTACCTTAGTGTTATGAAAAATGAATTACATAATGTTCCTCAGGAATCATCATGATTGGTTATTCAGCAAATATAATGGTCCAACTTGATTATACTATATTAAGTTTGTTGGCATTCAGTAATCACTTCTGCTCTAGGCATCAAAATGGCAAATGCCATATCCTTCTAAATGTATGGTCATCCCACTGCATTCATTACAAGAACTATTCCATGCAATGAAAACATTAACTTGCCAAATACAGACTTAATTACACTGCTGAAACCAATCAGTTCCAAAAATGAGTTTGCTCACAACTAACTTCACGTAAAATCACTACCTTTAATGACCAGATAATCTGATTCCTCTTGATATTCATACTCATTATTCAAAATCAAAATGCTGCAGATAGAACTCATGGGCTATATGCATTCAGGCAACTCTCCAAAAAATGCTCATTTCAAGAATGGCACCTGAATTGAAGGACAAATCCAAGGAGCCCACAGTTTGCATCCCGACTTCACATTACATATTATCCCCTGACCCTTGTTTCTCTACACTGCGCCCATTCTGAGAACCCCTTCTCAGTGGTTCTCCATGTGTCCGGATATTTTTTAACATTTCCTGGTATTTTTGAGTTTCCTCTGCTCCTCACATGACAACATTTCACTGTTAATAAGTTTTACATGAGCATAAAGTCCTCATATGTTAATCTAGATAATGATAGGCTGAACTCCACAACTGAAAAGGCTGGAGTCAAGTACTCCTCTTTGTAGAAAGCCTTGCCGTTTCTCATCTAATTTTAAAATGCATGTAGTATCCTCACCAGAGTGAAACAAATGTTAGTTAGACAAAAATGACCAATTTGTAGAACCCCAAAAAAATCATTGATATCTTGTAACAGCAACAAGCACACAACACAACATCACAAATATTGAAACAATGTGAGTGGTGAAAACATTTCCCCTGATTTCCAAATGTAAGGAACTTGCCACCAAATACCTTAACCCATTTCTTCCCAACGCATTAACCCTTTCACTGCTGTGAACATACTTTTCCGTTCTCACTGTAGCGCTTTCACTTTTCTGCCGCATGTGACCAGTAGGTTTCCGGAGGGTGTGCCGCAGCGAAAGAGTTGAGGACTCGTTTTACCCCCGCTTATTTCATAGTAACAACTAATTTGGATTTAATTTTACAAAATATAGCATGATATTGTACATAATTGTAATAGTTAATCAAAAAGAATGCAACGTTTTCGCAACATTGGGCAGAAATGGGGTTACCTAGACCAAAATTCAAACTATTCATCAAGTTTCGGAATGAAACATTCATGTATTTTAATTTATAATCACCAATACTTAACTCAAAAACAATGACAGAAGTATTAGAGACACATATATAACTAGAGCGCGGAAAAAAAGTCTTTTGACTTTTTGTAAAAGTGGGACATTTGTGGTTTTAACCCTTTCAGACCCGATTTATTTTTAACCGATGAAAAATTTTTTTTCAGTTTAATCCTATTCTATATAATTTAAATAATGATTGTGTGTAGTTTAAATACCCATTGCACTTATATTTGTTTAAATAATCTTATGTCCACTGCAATGGACATTTGGACTGTAAGGTTACTTTTGAAATTTAGTGCCTCAACACACTACTAGATGGCAGCACCCTTGGCCATCAGGAAGCATATTGGTTAGCTATTAGGTGTCTATGCTTCTTATGCTCGAAACACCAGAGAACCAGATATATCAATTTAAAGCTGGGAAACATACCCATTACCTTAATTGCTCAAGTTTGTTTTTCACCAAAACAATCTGGAATGGAAATGAATCACATATTTTCGGTTTGAGTTGCCATCCTTTGTGACATAAAATTTAACATACCTGCTAAATACCAGATTATAGGTACTAAGGGTGGATATGGAGAAAGGTCACCCATCCCTTCCTATCCTTATACCTTTTCTCCCGGTCTGAAGTGCCTATTAGTGTGGAAACAGACTTGAAAACACCCATGTAATGTATACTAAGGGTAGATAACTTGTTCGTAATTTAAAAAATACATACTTTTTCATTAGAAATTTAGAAACCTTTACATAATACATAAAATAAATATGGGTAGCTATTGCAGTTTTTTAAATCAAAAGCCTACGTTTTCATTGTTCAGCAAAAAAATGTTACCTACATCAAAAAACACACATATGCCTAATGCTTTGTCGAAGTACAGTCTTTCTCTTGGGATTTTTAAAATGAATTCATGATAATATGTATTCCAATGAGTTTTCAATTTCTGTTTTATCTGTTGGCTTGAAATTTCAATATCCTTTTATTTGTCTTTATTGCCATGTTTTCATATTGATCTTTACCAATGTAGTGGGGAAAAATAATTCAAACGAACCAACATCAAATTCGTCTTTGTCTCCTTTTTCTCAGGTACTCGGCAATTAAATCGCGTGGTTGTATTTCTGCCTTTTCCACCTTAGGCTTAGTCGGTAACTCCATAATTTAGAACTTTCTCGTTTTCCGGTAGTTCACTTATAAGAGCTGGATTATCAATCTTACCTTCACATTGAGCAGACCTTCACCATTAGTTCCCGCAGTTTTTCCATAATTGGTTGTAGCATTTAATAACATTCACACTGTATCAAAGATAAATATGCATTTCTTTGAAATTGGATTAGAGAATACCTGGCCTTTGTAGGATGTGGGAACTGGCTCATCTGCATCGCTGCCATTACTATCTAAACCTTCGATTTCAGAGTCATTTGGATCCTCAAAGTATCCAATAATTGTTCTGATGTGCTCAGCATCATTGCAATTAAATGCATCTAAAAATTACATAAAACGTTATAGCACTGGAATCACTACCTAGTATTAAATCACATACAATGTAAATTAATGAAAAAAAGCAAAATAAAACTAATGGCAATGCCTAAAAATATATAACCACAGAGAATATAGCTACAAAATACAAATAAATAATTAGTCGGAATAGTGTTAAAATTTCTTAGAAAACTCTTTGAAAACAAACTCTTAGAAAATAAAGGATATGAAATGTTTACAGCACTACACTGGTAGCATTTACCTACGTATATATTATCAAAAAGGTAAAGAGATAAACGGAAGGTACCTTTCCTCGTGGTCCCAATGTCCATTAAAGTGGAAATTCATTTAATGATTAACATAGCAAAAACTAAAAATAAATGGTTAAATTTAAGACTCATACTACAATTAATAAACAATGAGGAATGTTTAAAAAATTCTGCAAGCATCATGAGCCTATAGTATTAAAAAAATAAAATATATAATATCACATATCTTTAGCAGTTGATGCAGTGGGTACCATTTCTGAAACGAGTTCCCTTCGTAACCAAACCGCTCTATCGATAAATGACTCCACACGCATAGTAGTTGACAAAGTATCACTGAATGACGGTAGCTCATAAAAAAACGTGAGAATACATCGAGTACAATGTAGCAATAAATTGAAAACTATGTCCATCACAATGGACACCAGGTCTGAAAGGGTTAATACAAATCTTCACCTATCTCATCAAATAAAACTGTTTTCAATGACTTTCTTAGAGACTTTTTTGGCGTGGCGGTACTTTTCTGATTAAAAGAGACTTTTATGGGCCTTTTTATTTAAACCACATGCCTAAGTTAATATTTGGCTGTTGTGATCACATTTGTTCAACTGTGTGTTGGACGCATCTGTGTTTTTCATGCGGTACTACACGGAGCAGAGATGTACTGTAAAATGTAAGCTCCTAACAATTGTTAATGCGAAATTTTAATAATAGCTCTGGAAACTGCAATTAATTCTTTCCTTGGCTCCACCGTTCATGAAATAATCACACTCACTCAGTGCTTCAACCCGAAGGTTGGTTTGGATAAGTGAGGGTAGAGCTCACCCCGTACTTATCCATTTGATGGTAAAATTCACACATTGTTCCTTTCCCTGGGCCACCTCTTTTTTTTTGTGAGGGTGTCCAAAGACTTCACAAAGGGATAGATTGATCTGAAAGAATGCATTAATCTAATTATGAACCAGCTTATTTGAATGCGGGTGGTCTGCTGACAAGCCGACAGTGCTACACTGCATGCTAGCACTCCGCTTTTGTTTAGGAGATTAGTGGAAAAATGATACAATTATATGAAAGATCATCTAGAATTTCCGACGAGGCGAACGCGTCACATTGTGTGCAGATGATCATTAAAGGAGCCTAAATTGTAGCGAGGCAAGCATGACGTAGATGAACCTGGACCCTCAACTGCGATCAAGTGGAGAAGATGATTTTAAAATTATCGCGAAATACAAGAGAAAAAGGTCCTCAGCTTCCCCGAAAATAGGGGTCCTGACCTGTACATTGGACAACAAATAAGTACTTTTTTCTCATTTTCGGTATTTCTTGAGCAGAAAACTAGGTTTTGAACTATTGAATCATGTTTCAACTGCCTTATAACATTATTGATTCTATGTAAAAACTTGTTTTGTATTGTATGTTATAAAATTTTCCCCTTTAAATTTGACTGAAAAACGCCGTTTCCAAGGTTTTACAATGGAGTATACTTCCACCCTCTTTGTCATCTAATGCCTTTTTAGTAAGAGGTAGGGTGCTGGGGACTTCCAGATATTGAAATAGAGGAACAATGAGATGGGAGGGTGAGTTTCGAAGAAAATGAACCATGGGGAGACGGGAGAGCGAATATAAACGACGTGAGTGGTTAAGCAGGGTTGCATAACTTGGAGCATACAGCCCCGTGACGCCGAGGCGCATTTTCAGGGCGCCCGCGCGCCCTGAAACATGCGCCTTCGTCCTACGTCAAAATGTTAGAATACCTTTTCTGTTACTTATATTGTCTACTTTTCGATTATCTGATTTATTTTTCCCAAAATATAACTAAACGATTTAAAAACTAAAAAAGTGATTTTTTTAGTGTTATTTTCAAAATTTGGGGAGTTTGCGGGGGGAATTTTTGGTGGGAAGTTAGAAATTCGGATTCAGCAACCCAAAAAGCATAGGATAAATCAATTTCCAGAACTACCTCTAATTTTTCCAAGTAAAATCCCCTAATGCCTGGACTAGCATCTCTAGGCTCTTTTCTCCAACAATAGGTCTCTGGACACATATTCCAATAAAGGCATTTTCGTAGAGTTTAAACAAAAAAATTACTTGCTGCGAAAGCAGTTTTGACAGAAAGTATTTTATTTTTAAAATACAAGCATTTGAATCGCCACGAGCTGGTCCCTCGCAAAAACGTAATTCGCATCGCTGCCATCTTGAATGACGTCAGGTCCTGCAACAGCGGTCGCGGTGCGTATATTTCTATGCGAAGTTTGAAGCGTTTAGGAGATCACTATTGAAATGTCTTTCATGAACGCACTTTATTTTAATATGCCAAAGCGTTGTTTTAAATGTTGTCTTGTGCCAGAATATAATGACACCAACGGAAATGCCTCCCAACAATTATTTTTTTAATTACCCGAAACAGGATAATATGGGTGAAGAAAGAAGTGCAAGCGAAATGAAACTTTGTCTATGCGATCAAACGTGTGCATTTTTGAGCGTTCACTCTGTCTATATTCATTTTACCAATTCTGGAAACTAAATTAAACTTAATTGTATCTTAATTGTGCAGAAACTAGGCCAAAACAAAGCGCCGCCAGTGATGCAATTGACATATGGGCTCAATATTATTCGGTAAAGTTTTTTCAATGATTGAAAAACTGCTAGGAAATTTAATGCATGCACAAATCAGTAATCAGAGTACGAGGGAAATGTGCTGGACATATGTCACGAAAAATCTTTTCCATATCAGGCAATATGCCATGCTTGAAAAAGTTCGCTAAGCAACTTTCAATTATGATTAAAAGACTGAACCCACTAAACCTATCGCTGCTTACTTTTCAAGATTAGATGTCCTAACTTTTATTAATCGCAAGCAGTAATTTTCACCGCTCAATTTCAATTTTTGAAGGTCAGCGTGAACGATGGATGCGTGAATGGCTACTTGTGCACATAAAAACAATTTATTAAACCAAAGTAGTTGCAGACGGGAATATTTATTTCTTTGCATTACCTTCACGATTTAACACATTAGATTCACGTTTCAACATACCGCGTCTGCGTCGAGATCAGCTAATATGCCAAATACACCAATATTACACCACACAACATTAGAATCTAGGATCACGATCGCACTTGCTTGCTGCGACACAGGTTGAATTTTGAAGTTCCTCGTTATATTCGGTAATCAAGGGTTTTTTAATCCCCCTTTGTCTCGATAGCCCAATATATATTTCCCCAAAAGGAAGTTCTTGGAAATCGTATCAAAACTCATAACTGCACCTTAAGGTTATGCCACTACAAACAAAAGATTTTCACGTTCATTGTATTTTTTATTTAGGCCTTTAAGGCCTGGTTACACGATACATTAACACGTACGGGTTAATGTACATTTGCGTGAATGGTTTCTGCTCAACTTGTGCGTTAGTGCATGAACCAAATAGAACAGGATCTATTTTCTGTTCACGCATTCATTCATTTGTACATTTTGGTGTGGTTACACGGGGCATTTTCGCGTTCATGCATATATATACACATTAACTCATACGGGTTAATGTATCGTGTAACCAGGCCTTAATCCGAATCCTTGAAAACATCCCAAATGATACATTAATGATATAATGTGCCTGAAAATAGAGAGATGTCGACACATATTGGAGCAGTAATTCAAAGTAAACAAATGGATAAGGTAGATGCCCATAATACATCTTATTTTTGTGGTCCCAAACTTGACGTACCTACGCAATCCCTGCACGAAATGCTCACTATAGTCTATAGCGAAGACAAGTAGGTATACCTCTTGTCTTCGCCATCCATCAAAATATGTGCTTCCACGACATATTAGTTTATGCTCGGGGCATACACGAGCACGAACAACATTTTATCGAGCTTAACCTGCACATAGCCGATGGCATCATCGTCGTGTTCCTTACGAACGACCCTAACACCAAAACATTCATCATCGCCATATTATGAATATTACAAAATTCAAATGAACATTCATTTTCAAACATTGATATGCTTTTACCTCGCCATCTTAACTCTTTGGATTTCCGTTTGAATTATGTTTTCTTCGAAGATTGAACGAAGTTACATTTAAACACGGTGTTGATACGTATGAAAACATTGCTAATGTTGAGATTTTCGGAAGATTTCTTGCCTCAGCTTTGACAAAGTCAGACTCCATACCTTCTAAAGAAATCATATATGTTCGCAGCCTTCCTTAACCACACCAAAGATACCTAAATCCGACAACAAATGTTGAAAACAACGTCCACAGGTACAGAACGTTCCGCCGTTTTCCTCTCCATTGCAGGAGCTGACGTCACTTTCAGCCGGCCAATCACAATACGTTTTAGAGTGGGCGTGTTTTCTGGGCATTTCTTTTGCTTATTTCTCGAAAAATACATTAAATAAATGCATAGTTTTCATCGCTAAGGTGTTTTAGTATAATTAACAATTTTTTAAGTAGCATTTAAAGGAGATTTAAAAAATTGTCCAGAGGTCTATTCAGTTAAATTCAGCAACTTTCTCATCTACATCTACACGATACCCTGCAAGCGACCGCGAGGGTGTGTGGCAGGGGGGAAGATCACCAAGCATGCACTACTAACATGCAAACAAGCAACTATATTGTCTCATGCAACTTGATTGTTAGTATCTATAGTATTTAAGGGGTTTCTTCTCACGGAAATAACTCAGACTTCTGAGAGACTTTTTTCAAAAATATTGGTGACTTTTTAGGCGACTTTTTTTTGCAAAATTGAAGACTCTTTTTCCGCGCTCTATATATAACCAATATTTTATCCTAGCACTCTTATTTTATAATTTCTTGTGGAATGTTTTGAAACAAGTGGAGTGTAAAGGAACATAACACTTCATGCGCATAAACACACTTTGCAAAGCCAACACCTCTGTCTTCTGTCATCCGGAAGGTAACCTTTTTGAGGTCGACCCAAGTCCACTTTCCTTGTTGCGGCACAGTTCTCATCCTCATCACGAATGCACCTTGCAGTTCTGGGAATGGCTTCCTCTAGATCGCCTGTTGGAAGTGATGACAGCACAACATTGCTCTTGAAATCAAGCTGTGAAATTTTCTGGCCTGTATTCATTTGGAAACATTTCCAGGCATTGACAGTTGTCATATTCCGAGCATTCATGAACAAAGGCCATTTTTTCCCCGTTGTCTTTATTCTGTCAATTGAAACACCACTGTCGTGGAGATCTACTCTGCCCACGGAACCCTGGTTATATTCATGTGTTACCTACCTGTGGCTGGAAATGTGTTTTCACAGAGTGCGATCCCAGCGCTTGGCTTACTTCAAGGGAAGTAAAAACCCACAGTTCGTCGCAACTGTAACAACAGAGTTAACAACCCACCTAACAACAAATATTTCACTGTTTTTATCAAAGGCGTGAGAATATCTACTTTTTTAAATTGATTTCCTTTGGAGGCGGCAAAGGTCATTTAGCAACTCTATTTTCCCTAACTGTGCCCATTGCAAAATATACCTTCTCGTGTAAGAGGCACAAGAGACTATGGCTCGTAAAATAAATTATCAAAAAGCAATCTATGCTCTCCAGGGGAGCAAATGACTGATTGAGAGAGCAAATCAAGCACTGCCATTCCTCCCTGCCCTGGTTCTTCTCCACATTTGTTTTGCACTTGTCAACCGCTCCAACCGTGAAATTCATAGCCACCAGCTGATATCTTGAACCCAAATCGAACCCTTTAAAAATATTTCCCCGAATGTCGTCCAAAGTAAGGCACCAATCAAGGGAGAGTTCATGCGCCCAAGTATTTGGAGAATTTTTCATTTAGTTTGACAAAAAAGGTCCGAGTTTTGCAAATTTGTCATTAACATTGAGATAATCATTTTCTACGAGGTGTAACCACTTTTTGATTTCATTGATCTATTTCTGGGCATTCTGGCCTTTTGAACCAATGGACACTCAATGGTCTGCATCCAGCAATAACGCATCTAGGATCGGGTCTAGCATCCAGTAAGAAAGAAAATCCCAATGAACTTCTTCATTTTCAATCTAGAGGAATTAAAATTTTGTTGATTTTACTGAAAAGTCTATCATCATATCCAATAAATTGGCTTGAAAAAATAATTGTAAAGTTTCAAATGGTGTGGCACTAAGGAAAGGGTTTTTCAAAAGCTCTTGTGACATATTTTCAGTGTTATGAGGCTTTGATTTGTATACTGGAGTTGCATTCCTAACCCATTTTCTTCAATGGGGGTTTTTTTGGCCCCTTTCCCTTGTTTGCTTGTGATAGAGATTGCATTGACTCTTCATGATCAGGGATCGGCTTTGAGCTATGAATTTCCAGCTTACCTACAACATCTTGCGGTATTGTCTCGTCAGTATCATTCAAAACCATGAAATCTTCCTCGTCTGACAATGGATCCCCAAATCTGGAGGAGGAACATGTGTATAGGGCTTTCTTCATCCTCTCTCCGCCATCGTTGACCTCATCACCACCAGCATCATCAATTTCCTCTCTAAAACGGAGACGATCTCTTCTACATTAGTGTATTTCTTTACGAAACTGATCTGAAGCAAATTACAGACAAAATTAGCCAGAGAAATGAAACTTTTGTTAATTTTAAGTGAATATTTGAAGTGAAACATTCTCAAAAATAAAAAAAAATCTTGTGAATAAAAGTGTTAAAGAAATTAAGTAAGCAAGTTTACCTGGAAGACAAACAGGAAATAAAGTTTCAGCAGTCTTGATATGCCACAATGAGGTAATGAATGCAGCACTTCTATCACATAAATGTGATTAGTATAACAGATGCACTAGAAGAGGAAATAAGCACCTCTATAAAGTCCAAAAGCACTTTGGTCTACTAGCATGGTTGCCTTCATAGACGACTACTGCGATCGAGTAACTCAGCAAGGAGCAACCACAATGACCGTAAGCACCTTGATTTATGTTTCACCTCTGCAGATTAGCTACAAAGTAACAGCGCTTCTGCCCAACACTGTGAAAACGCAACATTGTTTTCGAAAACACAAATGATACATCAGAATTGATTTTATCACCATAGAATTTTATCTTATGTCCTACTAAAGGAATAAATTTATCCCACGACACGTTGCATTATATAAATCAGCAGACAGCCTCCTACAAAAAAGTTGATTTTCGTCCCCATAAAACTGCTTTAATTATCCATTTTCGGAAAATAACTGAAAAAAATAAAACAATGTCATCAACAATTTGATAAATGCCAGAGAAGTAATAAAGAATGAATTGGATAAATAATTTCTAAGGTACAAACATTTTTGACTGCATATTTACATCTTCAAAGTTAAGGTTGCATTTTTGCAACGTCAGGAAGAAATGGGTTAACAGGATTAACTGCAGAAAACCACAATAGCAGAATTTCCACAGAGGAAATAAGTCATTTTCACTTTACCACTTGACTTTTGACCACTGGTATAGCACCGGGCCAGAAACCAGGGGGTTCTGAGTCCACGTCCCAGTCAAGATTTCTTCTCTGAGGAAATTCTGTGCTTACATCGAGAGAGCCAACAATGAAATCAAGGAGAAGTGTTCTGGAGTGAACATCCACGGAGAAACAATCAGCATGCAACAATTCGCTGATGAATTTGCACTCGTAGTACAGACAGAATGTACCGAATAAGATGCTAACAACAATGGAAAGGACAATGACTAGACATCAGCTGAAGATAAATAAGAAGAAGACTAAGATAACAGTGTGCAGCAAGAGAGAAGAGGCCAAAACCAACGTTACACTAGGAAAACAGAAACTGGAAGAGGTGAAAGAGTTCTGTTACCTGGGAAGCAGAGTAACCAACGATGGACAAAGCAAGAAAGAAATAGTTGGTAGAATAGCCAAGGCAAAGAGGTCATTCTATCAAAAGAATCTAATTACAGCTGGAAATACAAGCTTAGAAGTAAGGAAGCAATTCATTAGAACGTATATCTGGAGCATGTTCCTTTACGGCAGTGAGGCATGGACGATGACAGCAGCGGAGAAGAAAAGGGTAGAAGCATTCGATACATGGTGCTACTGAAGATAAAATGGATCGACCGAGTAAGTTCTACGAAGGGTGAGAGAAAAGGTGAGTATCAAGAAACTTTAAAAAGAAGAAGGGACAACTTAATGGGCCACATCTTGAGACACGATGGCCTGATGAAGACAATCATCTAAGGAAAAGTAAACGGGAAGAATGGAAAAGGCAGGCCTCGTATGAGTTACACAGAACAGGTCGTAAAGGACGTGAAAGAGAGGAACTACGTTAATACAAAGAGGTTGGCCGATAGAAGAATTGAGTGGAGGGCTGCGTCAAACCAATCCTGGGATTGCTGACCCATGATGATGGTGGAAATTCTGTCCCTGATTTCCAGCCAGGTGCTCAAACCAATTAATCTGCAATGACATCTCTGTGGGTTTCTAGATGCTTTAGCCCTTCAAAGTGCTCCCCCCAACTCACATCATGACAAGAGCACTATTGCACTCCACCTGCTATATCACTCGTAGTAGTTCACTGATTGTTCACAAATGGAATTTAACACATTCACTGCGGGGCTGATTAAAGCCCTACCCCTCACAGCACGGCATGGCCCACCGGTGGGTCACACTCAGCCTTTTGCATGGGCAGTGTGACCCACTGGTCACAGGCCTTCCGAGCTTCTGGCCGCTGCCGAGGGATGGTGGTTGCAGCGGCAACACTCAGCAGTGAACATGTTAAATACAGAGAACTTATGAAAGGAAATATTTATGATTCCAAATTTGACCTCTGCCATCATTTTCCAATGTTTTTACATGTACTATGCTTATGCCGAGATGGGCAACACGGTAAATTACTACGGTAATTTACGAAAATGTTTCGGATTTTCTTTTAACTTAACCTTTTCACTTAAAAAAATTTTTTTCGAAAATTACCATGGTATTGTTCGTACATTACCAACACCCCTGAAAATTACCATAATAAATTGTAATTTTCAGAAAAGTTCCGGAACATTATGGTAATTTTCGAAAATTACCGTAATTTACCATGGTAATTTACCTCATTTGAAAACTACAGTAATTTACCCACCTCTAACTACAATAAAACATTTTTCCCCGGTACTACTGCATGATCACTTTTCATATGGTGTCTAAATTATTGCTTGGCACTCAGAAGGGTTAAAAAACAAGAAATTGCTATGCAAGTGAGAATTAAACTTAAGTCTGTATTGGGAGATGGGTAGTGTACAGTAGTACCAGTCAAAGAATTCAACTTCGGTTGTTTCTCTACTTATGAAACATGTCTGTTATGATACATACTGTTATGTATCTGTTATGATACTTATGAAACATATCTGTTATCCAACTTTGCATTGTTTCATGTATGTTTGTTGAACACAGCATCAACCTCTAAGTAATTATAGGTAATATTTCGGCCTCTACTTAGAATAATACCATATTTACTCTGTAAGCCATGAACCTTTTTTCCCCGAAACCTCAGTGAAAAATCGGCGTGTGGCTTACACTAATCCTATGGATTTTCTTGTAAAACGTGCACTTTATTCCTTAAATTCCTGTTGTTTGCATCACACTTTTTTCCCCTTATTCCTATTCCCTGTTTTTTAACATAATTTTTATCAAAAAATGTGCTTTCAGGGTAAGTGAAACACGGCAAGCTCAAGGGCTAAAAATTAATTTTTTTAAATAAATGTATTGTATTCCTCGCAAACCTCAGTAAATACGGTAATACCCGAGCATACCTGAGTAAATGTCATAGTAAAATGAAGAATGCAATAAAGTTTTCATCCCATAACGGAACACGTCATCCGCAATACCCAGTTAGCTATGTTGAAATGAATCATGACACTTAGATGTGTGTCCAAAAATCTCATATGCTGAAAGGAAAAAGAAATTGTATCAAATTACATGGCAAGTGGGATAGATAGATCTTTGCTACTAGTGACGTCTTGATGGCACAATTGAACGACCATTATAATGCGTGCTGATAAGCTCCAGGTTAATCCCTCCACTAACAAGTGATCACATCACAGTGTCATCTGAGCTATGCCAAGGATTCAATGTTCTTCACTTAAACGAGTGATGAGGACTGTTGTGGTTTCTTCCTTCCGGCTGCCTTCTGTGCAAAGAGCCTGCTGCGTGAATACGGGAACGTTGCGAAGTACTGGGAGGTAAAATATAAATCAGGGCATAGAAATTAAGTAGACAGCTTTTATTTTAATCGTCATAATGCCTTTAGAAATTTAATTCTTAGTTTTAAAGAATTGGTTTCAATTTAGACATGAAATCAATATGATTCCACCAAATAAGATGATGGCGAAATGGAATGATGAATATGAAATATGAATGAAGGTGAGAAAATGAATGATGCCACAAACGAATGATTGAAATGAAAACGTTTGGAAAAGTACCAGAAAAAGCAGTAAATTTTGATATAAATTACACATTTTAGAGGAACCTGGATTGCAGAGCATAAAATGATGGCAAGAATAAGAATGCTTGAAGCCTTGTCTGTTAAATAAAGAATAAATCAAAGAAAACTATTGCCATTTATTAAATGAATTTAAGTGAATGAAAGAAAAATGTTTTGCGCTCTCTTTAATTCCGGTTTTCTTAGGATGCTAGAAACACAAAGAAATTCATGGCATCTCCCTAGAACAAAGCGTTTCCGAGATGAAGGTGAGGATGGATGCACTGGCGGATATGGGTGGACAACATTCACTATTTCTTATTATAGATAGATAATAAGGCAATGTATTTATTCAAAATTACAACATTCAATGTAAATTAATTACGATCAGTTGCTCTCGGTACTTCATATCTTGACAAAAGTGGACCTAAAAACTTTCTTTCACACGGATCTTTTAGTAGCATGCTTATGCCACCGCCGGATTTCTATTCCCTGCTTCATTGAAAAATTCCCACATCTACCCAGTTATCCATACATACTTAATCGTGCAAATGACCTCGGCTACCTCCCCCAAACAACTACTATTGCTGAAAAAGTTAAAAACGTTATGGGAATAAATTCACGTGTCCAGCAGTATAGAAATGTCATCCTAATACATGAGTAAATAGATGAAAAAAACTCTCCATTGGAGGCTTGAACTCCTCACCTAAGAGCTTTGGATGAGAGTGCAGAATGGTAGCCACTACACTGCTCGGGCCTCTCTAACAAAAGGGCATTCTTTTTGTTTCGTTCCCTTCTTGTACGAGAATAACCCTCAAGACGGAGACTGAAAGTTAGACTTGCAATCGTCCTACTGACCAAAGATCGGCCCAAGAAGATTGTGGACTACAGTTTATTCGGCAGTGCATTCCTTCGGCTGGGGCTTCTGTCCCTTGAGTTTATTTGACTCGTTTCGCTAGCCCTGTTGCATTAGCCGCCTTACCTACTCATGGGTCCTCAGTGACGTAAAGCTATTCCAGCTAAGGCCGAAGCTGTATGCCAACTCAAAAATGTTTTCCTAGTCAACCCCATTCAATTCAAAGATAAAATGGGGTGATACTTTTGCAAATGAGAGCACATTTTACCCATTAATTTTTTGGTTCCTTAAAGATATTTAACATCCACTTAACAAGGCACCTTTTTTGAATTATAAACATGGATTAACTGTGAAAAGGGAGACAAAAAAGTCAAGGAGGGGGGAAAGGTGACCTCTTAAAACATGAACACACATATTCAACAACAGTTGTGAGCGTAGTGAATGAATGGTTTTTTTTATTTCTCCTCGATTTACACTCTCTCCGCCAGATGGGGTTCTTTTAGCATCTCTCTCTTCAAGTATGCACTGAGTAATGAGTTTCAACAATTTAGTAACTGGCAACAAAGCAATGATCACAGTTTGCCATCCATGACCATCATTTACCTAGCAAAAGAGCAGTCGGCCCTTTTTAATGAATATATTATATATTATTTATATCAGTATTTACATAAAGCATCCTTCTTGGGTTGCAGCCAACAACAGAACGTTTCTGCCAAATAATACGCCAAAGTCCCAACTCGAGAAGAGCCTTCTCTTCTCGTTCACATGTTATATTCGCTAGAGCAACCTGAGGCCCTATCACCACCACATTCAGACAACTGAGTACAGAACTCACTCTTAAAGTGTTACAGTTGAAGTCTCACCAAGGCCTCCTTAATGGAAAATCATGAACCAATTTTCAGTCATAGCAAGGATTAGTACTCCAGGTTGAAATAAATAATTTTGGTAACATTCCAATTAAAATCAAGTGAATGATTTTCAAATTCATTTTCAGGTTGCCTTGAAAATTCCTAAACTTTCACAGAAAAACTAAGATGTAATACCAAGTAGTTAAAATGACCTCCGACAAAAAAAATTCCAAGGTTTGGTCACAAAGTTTGTGAATCAGGGCAAGCAAAATTATGCTAACAGCAGATTATTATGAATGATAACATTGACAACAACAAAATGAAGAATGCTCCTACAAATTAGAGCATGAAACATGGGCAGTCAGCCACCTGAATTTTCCATGGGAAACATTGCACTTTCCACATGGAAAGAAGCACTAAACACAATGAAGCTCAATTTGCTCTTCTGTCAACCATCATATTATAAATGTATCAAGTGAACTAAATTTATGGTAATGAACATTAGCTCTATGTGTAAGATGAGTGCTAACACTTAAAAGGCTTGGGAAATTAGCTCTCATTAAAAGTGGCATTCTTTCAGAGGAAATAATGTACCAGTTGCTGACACAAAATTTACAAAGAATATCACACGCTATACACATCAGAATTAAGTATAAGGAAGAATTGCTATTTTTCACTTATGATACATTGTACCATGTCTTGCCCAGATGAAAATTTACTGGATGTGAAGAACTAAATAGAGAAAATGCTTTGAAGCTCTTCAGCAGAGACCTGAATTGACCACAGCAGAGCACATGAACAGACATGATCCCGAGCCGGCAGAGTCACTGGCAATGCAATGGGGAGACAGGCATCATGCCACAACTCACAATGAACTTGGTCTCCATGCCAAAAAATGGCACACCCCTCTGAGCGCACTTGCCAGCCAACCTCAGGGAAAGAGAGGAGTCCGTCACACAGCACGAGTGATGACTGAGTGAGTGACGTGGAGAAAATAACGAGGTGTGCACTCAGGACCGGTGCTGCCAATTACAAAACCATACACACAGGCAGAAGAGTGAGGAGCACTAAAAACGGAGAGAGATTCACTGGTGCTCACCCTTCGAGTGCAAATGGGAGCGGGTGGGCCAAATGCGTCGAGAAGCGAGACCGATTATCAAAAGCAACCGGAACTCCCACTTTTCCCTTGCATGAAGTTGATGGAATTGTGGGAACACCAAAATACTGAAAAAAAGGAGTAACAATTTATGCAATGCATGACAATGAACACAGCCAACTTCTTTCCAGTCGAAAACCACTAATTTCCAGAAGTTAGATGTCCTTGAGAGCCACTCACTCGCCGAAGGGAACGGGACGTCACGCCCCTCGTCAAACTATTGGTGGGGGGGGGGGGGGAAGAGGGGAGGGGGGGGGGGGGGCGGGGGGAAGGGACAACTCCCAGAGGAGCAAGGAGATGCCGTGGCTCTTCAACGGGAGGGCAACAAGGTCAGGTGACAACTATTGGTGTCCCTCCTTCTCCCTCCACTGCTGCTGGAAGGGGCGACCCACCACGCAAGAGACCCCAACAAGGGCGCAATCATTCATCACACACACACACGCACACCACACTGACAGACTGCATTCACGAAAGTCACAACCCCCCCCCCCCCCCCCCCCCCCCCTAACGCAAGGGAAACAAGATGTGCAACCAAACTGATCCTCTTTAAGGTACGCACGCCCACAGGAATGCTTACACAAACACACAAGAGGGAGCACTTTTACACAATTGCGTCATATCTGAGTCATATCCTCCCTTCAATTTTAGATGAATCCATTTTACCTTCTTCACATTATATATTTAAAAAAAAAAAAAAATTCGAGAAATAGGGTGAGTGGGAGAGAGAATGTCACTCGAACACCTTCAATGGGCAAAAAGGAAAATAGTCTCGAAGTCAAGCAATGCGTGGCTTCACAACAAAAGGGGGCCCAGCTGTCACAGAGCCTCTTCCACATCATCTCCACGGGCACACAAGTGACTAAGTGTGCTTGTTGGTATTCGAGCACATGAGACGCACATATGCAGGAGGAGAGCTCAACACGCACGCAACGCCACCTGCGCTCGAGTGGTGGGTGGGAGGAGAGTGCGAAGACTCGAATCGTGGAGAGCGTGTCCTCCTCCCCACTGCCCCGCCACGCACCCATCCCTCCGATCGAGGAGACACGACATGCAGTGCAGACCTCTCCACGCAGTGGAACAAGAGGAAAGGCGACGGCACGCACACTCCATTTCCTTCACCTTCTCTGCTCCCTATCATCGTCTGCTTTTAATCCTATTATAATAACAGCACTAACACACCCTCCACACATGCATGCATTTCCTACGCAACGCAAGGGAGGGATGAGCATCAATCAATGCAGTTGTTCTTCTTGCCAGACGTCGGAGCACCGATGTGGTTCGAGTCCTCGGGGCTTGGTGATGGGGGCGGGGAAGGCTGTGCCACGGCATGTGGGGCTGTCGTAGGGGGCTGGAACGCCAGGGCGTAGGGGAACCGTTCGTGGCACCTCACCTTGTACTCAGCTGCCTGCACTGGGCAGTGGCCAAAGTCCCCATTGTTCAGCGCATTCAGCACTTGAATGCAATTCTGGAAGAAAGAGAGGGGGGGACATGCGTGAGAGGCATGCACATCACTCGAGCGAGACTGACACGCTCCCCCTTCACAGAGAAGAGAACACTCAATCTCCCTCTGGCACATCACCAAATTGTACTCCTGCCAAAGAATGCTACACTGCACACCCTGCACAAAAAATAAGCCCATGCACACACTGCGTGCGCAGTGATGCTGATGAAGGAGGCTGAGGCCACAGTGACACTGTTTTGCAAATAAACTAGAGAGGAGGGTGCCAGCGATTCGTTATCTATGGACAATGATTACAATGGGGTCGATTTAGCCCATCAACCACTAGAGCAGGGTTCTGGCTCAATAGGTCTATTGTATCAGATCTCCGACAACCAACTAGAAGGTTAATACTATCCACATTGTTTTGGAAAAATAAAGAAGGGGAGAGTTGTGAGTGCCTTCACTGAAGACAGTGTCTGTGAAGTGGAAAAGCAAAGGTGGGAGGCACTGATGATCAGTGCTCAAAATGGTGGTGAAATGGTTGATGCCAGTCACCAAAGGGGAGGGGTGCCTATACCTGAGGCAATAGAAGGGACCACTCAACTCCATAAATTGGATTTAAACTTTTTGAAACAAAGTGAATGCCTAAAACACACACCACCCAGGTGCAAAAGAGCTTGTCCAATTTCAAGGGAAATACACAGCCTTAAAATTCAGCATGGAGCTGTAACCAGGCCCACTCCACAAAGCATAATGCTTGCTCCATCATTATGTACGTGGGCAGTGCACAGCAATAGCAGGAGTTAACAGAATACACGGTCTTCAGAAGGTTGCTCATCGTGAGTAAACAAATTAAGGTTGAGACACATGGTAATTCTGGTGTTTCTCCATTCAAGGAATTCACTGTGGCCATCTCTCCGAAAAAATATTTATTGTGTTTTATGTGAAGTAGGTTTACAAGTCAGCACACAAGAGTACACATACCACATATGTTTTTCTCATTTTAACACACAAAGGCATTCTATTCCCAATTTAATCACTTCAACCTGTTGTAATTAACACCACAAGAGCATTCCCTAGGCAAGCAACAGCAATATCATATACCTTCAACACCATCTACCTCGGCTGAGAAATGAATTATGAAATCCATTGTTGGTGAGTTCACCTTGTGGAATAAATTCACGATCAATAGAATAAACTTGGTTATACAGTTAACTCTCGATAATACGAAGTCAGCAGGACTGGAAAATCGGCACTTCATAATTTTGAACATTTTAAAAAAGTCGTGAAAAATTTTACATTTGTTTTCTCTTCCTTTTGTTCTCTTCAGCAAGATTGTACAACGTTCGTGGAAGCATTCTTAAAAGATAAGTACATACTTGTATCTCCTATGCCAATGCTTTTAAGTCAGCGATCGTGGTGTTGGCAAAATTTTGTCCTAGTATCGAATATGTATATAAAACAAAAGTTAAACATTTTGTAACAAGAATTTTATTTTCGGAATAGTCAGTAGAGACAGGAATCTAGTATGGATGCTAAAAATAGACATTTGCTTCAAACATCAACACTGTTACGATGGCAGCTGGCCCAACCCTGCTTTAGTTGTCTTCTATCACCCAATCAGCTAAAAAAAGCACGGAACTAAGCCCGTTTCCAGAAAAAAAACTCATTCACAGTTATTACTTGTATCGTCTTCCGTCTATCGTCAGCTGATAAATGACCTTGTGAGGTAAGTTTCTTTTCTACTAATAAAACCTTGATGACAAATGGGGCATGATTTGGCATATTTTTCTCATCTTCTCCTCGAGGATGATATGACGGCTGGGGGAGTTTGGGTTTAGGGTGCATGGGGGCTGTGGAGGAGAGGAAAGATCCCAGTTGCTGCGGGTGTACCTTTATCTGTCTTGCTGAGCTTGAAGGGGGTGGGGGAATAGCAAGGCGGAACGACTGTGACGTTCCTTCGTCTTCTTCTGGGCAAGGCTGGGGGGCATGTGCAGGTGGTCACGGGTGGATCTTCGGTAGGGATATCAAGGGGGGGGAAGGGAGGGAAGCAAGGGGGATGGTCTAGAGGTGTCAGAGTGCGAGAGGAGGGGTCGAAGGCCCTCCTGATAACAAAGGATGCCTCATCCCGGACCCTCCCCATTCCACTCAACACCCAGAGCGGTTCCAATCAGCCACCGGCACACGCATGCGCAGGTTGCCAGGGTTGCCCGCAAGAAGAGGAAGAAGGAACCTCTCAGACGTTCCATGATGCCATCCAACCACCCCCTCCCCTCCTTCAAGCTCGGCTAGACAGATTAGAGATAATAGAGGCCTGCACATGGGTGCAAAATACAGGCGAGGGTCACCCGCCTGTGAGTGACAGATAAAGAGAGCGCCACAACCCAAAGTCACTTGACAGTCTTTCCTGAAGTATCAGACCTAACGGAGACCTTGCAGAGTACAGGCGGTCACCCATCGGCTGGGTGGGCGACCGCCCTAAAGCAGGCCCCAGGAGGTCAATCATTCTGATTAAGAGCTGGAGTCAATCGATTGACTGAACCATGACTGACCGTCCAGGAACCTGTTTGATGCTCGAGCCAAGCATTGACGGAGACTGATGGAAAGAGGCTCAAGAGGCTGACGATGGTGCTGGACTGTCTAGGCCAATTTTGATCAAGCATTGCGTTGGTGGGCCTCTATTTTGGGCCCTACTGACTTTAGTAAAAAATCAAAACTCTCTTGGTCCAATCTGATGAAGGCCCCGTAGTCTTCTGGTTTGCACAGAGCGTTGAGTTAAGTGTTCATGAGAGAAGCGGTTTCTCATTTTATATCTACCACTCCTTGGACCAACGTCATTTCCTCTTAACTCGTTTTTTCTGCTTGTGGACAACCAAATTCAAGGCAAGAAAGACCAAATCTGTATTTGAAACCATATTCAGAGACACTTCACGAAAGACAGTTCAGTTCAGAAAGACTTTCCGAGTCGGAAACTCAACTGAGAATAAGTTTTCATCAAAAGATCGAAGGTTGATTGAAGGGCGCGTCAATCGATTGACTGAACCGTTTCATCAAGCAGCTTGCTCGTCTAGGGCCTACTTAAGATCGTCACCGCCGTGCATCATTCTCAAGGGTCTTTGCCATTTGCAATATTTTTCACTCACTCTTTTACCACCCCTCCCCTCAGTTTGGACGAGCAACCCGGGCACCCGCCTACTTAGGATGCGGGCACCCGGGGCGAACGGGCACGGTCGGGCATCTACGTCACACGGGCAGAGGCAAAATGTGCCTAGGGGCTTATTTTAAAGTCCTTGAATTGGACAAATAAAATAAGGGATTATATTGTGAAAAATAAACAATTTTATGAAGTTTATAACAATTTTAAAGTTTCAAATCTATGTTTGATGATGTACCTATGCCTTTGATGTTGCTCATTTTTTTGTGTGTTGTAGACACAACCCTCATCTACAAATTAAAAAAGTTTGCCAGAGGTGACATTTCATTTAAGAAAGAAAAATATTTTTTAACCAAATTTTAACCATATACCAACTCTTTTCCACATCGCTACTTGCTTCGCACAAGTGTGACCACAACCTTGGAATCTATGAAGAGCGGCCCCTGGCCTTATAGCGGTCGGAGAACAATAGGCCAACCTTGTCTTTAGCTTCCAATGCTACTGATTGCTTTTACCTTTTCTTAAATTGATATTTACTTCATCTAAAGAATTTTTAGTAATAGCAGATGTTGGATCCAATGATTTCAAAGTCTTGTTCAAACTGCTTAATATTTTTTTTCCCGGACGTACTGACTTCCAGTTTTCTCCTCAAGATTTCATTAGTCCTGCTTTCTTTCACAGCACTAATACATGCCTCTTACTGAGACCCTTAAGATACCTGTATTTCCTGAAGTAGCACCGTATGAAAGTGCAGCAGCGCCATCAACGGTTCTCTGGTAGTTGTCTTCGGCGGTATGCACTGATAATTATTAACTCATGCACTATAACTGGCCTATTGCCTAGTAAGCCATCTTTTTCGCCTTGCTGAATTTTCCCACACCCGCTTTACACGATGAAAATTGTTTCAAACAATAAACTCAGGAAAATTTCTGTGCCTTAACAACTCAGATTTAGTTTCTGAAAATGTTCTTCAGGGTTTTCGCTGAGGATATTATGTGAGTACGACTATATTGCTTGGATGCAAATTGTATGTTACTTGGAAGTCAGAGGCAACCTGAAATCATGTGAAGTTTTCTTTGTGCAATTTTTTTGTAGATTTACAGGGGCAGTTCTCTAGTGAATGTTTGTAAGTACAATCATATTAAATAGATTTTACTCGAAAAAAAAGTGATGAAATTATTATTTTCAGTGTAACGCGTGGAAAATTAGCAGTTGCTACTGTGTGATGATTTTCATATTAGTGGTGTACTGCCAATGGGTGATTTTCATGGAGGATTAAAGAGGCTCTGGATGCTTGTGCAACACTTCTACTTTCTTTCCACACGCCTGTTTATGGCATATCCATCTTTAGTTTAGCCTTTTTCCTTTCTTCCTACAAGCTGCCCATGAAGCATTTCCCCTCTCCTTCCCTTCTAAATGACCTTCTATAACCTTTCATTACTTAGGCCATCTACCCCCAGTCTCCTTCATCTTAATTTCCTCTGCAAACATTTATTCCTTCGCAGCCACTTCACCATTAGTATTCTTTCCCTCCTTCATTCTTCCTAACCAATACCTACAAATAAACGTGTTAATTCTGATAACAGATCTTCGTTAATGACAGAATGTAGAAAAAGTTTACGGTAGCCACAAATAAACATTAAATGTTTTGTAAGATTCTTCTTGCCGTTGTGCTCAACAAGCGTGTTGAAAAATTGCTGTACAAATTTTTTTTTTCCAGGAATTACAGGCCCTTAGCTTGATGAGGCAATGCACAGACTACCATGCTACCCAGGATTTCTGACTCCTAAGGATCTGATTATTATACAGATGTAGCTCCAACAGATCCTCCTGAAAAAAACAGGAACCATGGGTAGGGTGGTGGTATACAGGTCTTCCAATCCATGGTTTGATCCACGGCTCCCCATCTAGAAAATCTTTTTCTTCCTGAAATCAATTAATAGTTCTCTTTCATCAATGCATGATAATTACATTTCTGAGTGGCTACGGTTAAATCATTGCAAAAGATTTCAGTTTCCCACTCAAGGCATTGTGCTTCGTTTCATGGACTTGCAATTTTTTTTACCGCGAGCTTTAGGTACATGGGCTCCTCCAAAGGAAATATACCCTTCAGCTGTTTCCCATGTCTTACATGTTTTTTTTATGTTTTGGAAACAGTGGTGAGTGGGCGTTCGATTGTTTTGGATCGAGAAGGTCCGCCGACTCACTTTGCCATTGTCTTCATGGACCGCACTGGCTGAGACATACAAGACCAGCATGTAAACCATATCCCCGCCCGCATTTGCGAGGTGGATTGCCAGGGAAATGACCTACACACGCACACACATACATAAACATGGATTCATGAATAAAAACTTAAATGGTAAACATGGAGGAAGGGAACTGAGCAGCTTTCGGTTTCCCTGAAAATAAAAGTTGATGATTTCATCAAGTACCTGCAGCGTAATCCCATCAATGCTTCGATCCAGCGTCAAGGCCAGCTTGAGTGCAGCCTCCTGCTTGGAGGGGTCCAGGAAGTACATCATCCGGGCTCCTACAGAGACAGACAAAAGGCAATGCAGCCAATCAGAGCAGCCAAAGCAGAGGACTCAACTCCTTCGTGGCACGTGGGAGGGGCAAAACTAATCATAAAGGGTCACTCAGTTGCCACGTAAGGCCACTTCAAGTGGATGCATCAAAATCTTTTCATGGCAACTCTTCACCTTCCCAGGGAAGCGTTTGTTCAGAGGGTGAATGGCTGGTGCGCAACACATGGAGACATGCTCCAACAGGTGTACACCAAGAGAAGAACCAAACATCCTTTCGTGAGCAAACACCATGTCAAGAACTCACCAGCACATTCTAATTAACGCACTGCCACGCTCCTCCCCATTATTTCCATTGCTATTTCACATTAGGTTGGTTTGGGCCCACTATTTGGTTGCCTTGACAAGGCAACCGCCCCATATGCTCGTTGTATAACAATCTACAATGCGAGATCAAATGAATTCATTGAAAAATTGTTTTTATAAGGAAATTGAAATAATTTTTATTGGCCAATTTTTTTTTACTCGGTCTAAGAGTTCCTAAGTCAGTGATCATGTATTTATGCATTTTTGACTTGTCCTATGCATTATTCTTTATGTCTCCATTAAACCACTTACTTGCTTATTATTCGCCCCAAACACCTCCAACCCCCATCTCCCTCATTTCTCCACCACCCTTCTTCCAAACTGACAAACTGTATCAAGAAAGTGGTGACCCGTGGAAATTCACCTTATAATAATGATCAATCATCAATACCTAAGTCTCGAGTCCTATACTTCCTTGCAGGGAATTTCATCGTTAAAACTCTGAATTATAGTAATAAAAAATAAAAGAATTATCTTGGGTTACTGCCATGCCAGAGGTGAGATAGCCCTAACGTTTCCAACTCCAGCAATAGCCAATATGGAAAATCTAGAGATGAGAGGACTGCAAAATGCGAATTATATTCCAAAGAGGTAACTTCATTAATTTGATGATACTTTAATATCATTTGGACAAGGCAGGGAGAAACTGGAAGAATTTTACCACCAGAAGAACCTACAGACAGAACAGTCAATGACAGAACCAAATTCACTATGGAAGAAGAGAGAGAAAGAAAAATTCTATTCCTAGATGTCCTTGTCATGAAGAAATAAGATAGGACATTGAGACACACAGCTCACAGGACACGAACAGCAACTAATCAGTACCACCATCCCTATTCATATCACCATCCAGCTCAAATAAATGGAGTACTTTGATCCACCAGTCTATCTGGACCAGTGACAGAAATTACATCCCAGAAGAGAGGCAAAAAAATTGAGGCTATCCTAAGTTTCAATGACTAAGTCATCTCCAGAACATTCATACAGTTCTTAGAAAAATAGAAGATAGAAACATCATTACAGAAGTCGGCAATACACAGATTCATAGCACTGAGGAGTGGAATAGAGCATTCCTTAGATGCATTTAAGGACCAACTGAATAAATAGGAAACATCCTGTGAAAATAAAATTCAAGACGGTCTTCAAACCACACGTGCAAGCGAAATAGCTACAAAGTGTCAAGCACCAGGTCCCACTCCGAATTGAAGGCATACAAGAAATACCGTGTGAAGTACATTGGGGAGATCAGTCAAAACGAGAAATGAAGAGCAATTTGATAAGAGGGCAGCACCACTGTGCCACCACCACACAACAATGTCAAAATGGCATTGTATAATTGCCAAGGCTCAAACCAACTGAATTCTGATAATGTTTTCACACACATGAAAATGCCATGCTTTGTGCCGAGGAGGCATGAACTAATTCTTGCAAAGCTCCCCCATTGTTATTTTAGGCTAGCATGTCTACGACCTCTCTCCTATACATTCCCATGCTACTCAATAGGTCCAAAACATTATTCCATTTTTTTAAAGGCCCGGAGTTTTCTCCTGGCAGTAGGCTAAGCGTTGACATACATTTAAATTAGACTTGGAAATTCCAAATAGAATTCAAATCATAGATAGCTACAAGTTTGGCTTTGAATCTCATTGGAAATGTCCAAACTACTTATTGCAATGGGTATTTATTAGGGATGTGCAAATAGTGTCCACGAATACTCGAATACCTCGAATAGTGGAAAATATTCAATATTCAAGATCTCGAAAAATGATGATAAACAAACGACCTCGAACAATTTTGAATATCGCGCCATACACTATTGGGTGCCCATACCATACAAAATCATTTGGTAGTTAACTCTGCAACAGCGTAGAGAGAACTTTGGACCACAACAGAGTTCCCTGGGGGACTGTGCTTCAAACAGTCTGAATTATCTCAAGTACGTAACCAAGGAGTCACGTGGTACAAAAAAGAAAGGGCTCGCTAATTTCGTATCTTTGTATCGCTCATTACAATGTCCGTAATTGCAGGCAGAAAAGACGAGGGTGTGGGTAATCGTTGGATATGCGTATTTCGGCCACAAGATGGCCCTCTTCAGCGAACTTGCAACGCAAGGTTGTAAGTCTGTTTTTTGTATACCGTTTACTGTACCATTTTTTGACTACGCTCTTTTGAGCTAGATTACCCCAGAAGTTGGGCCCGTCTGAGTGAGTGTTCTCTTGTGTGATTGTGGTTCTTCTTAACCCAGAGGCATCCTTAGCTGGCTCCCATTAGCACAGCGAAGGTTCCCTATTTGGGTTGAGTGTGTGTGTGTCCATAACCCAGAGGCATCCTTATCTGGGTCCCATTAGCTGCAGCGAAGGATCCCCCCTTTTTGGGTTGAGTGTGTGTGTGTGTCCATAACCCAGAGGCATCCTTAGCAGGGTCTCATTAGCTGCAGCGAAGGATCCCCCCTTTTTGGGTTGAGTGTGTGTGTGTCCATAACCCAGAGGCATCCTTAGCAGGGTCCCATTAGCTGCAGCGAAGGATCCCCCCTTTTTGGGTTGAGTGTCTGTGTCTGTGGTTGTGTCACTGGCGAGGAAGTAACATTTCTGTCAACCACCACAGGGGTTTTCTGGTCGAGAGGTTGAGGTTGGTCACGGGCGTGGATTTAACCCTTTTTCCCGCAAACCAACACGGCAAAATGTGGTATAACATTGACGAGTAGTGCCAATTTTATTACGGCCATTGGAGATTTACATAACCTGTCATTTTAAGAGGCCATAGAGCTCACATCCCCTAGTTTCAAGGGAAACTCTGCCAGCAGCACTCACTCATAAAATGTGGAAGCAGCAATTTATTATGATATAAATACAGAAAATAAGGAAAACCTGCTTAACAACTGGGAAAATAGCCAGAGATCTCAACCAAAACAAGGGAAACTGCCACTCACTCATGCCGCTGGGGTCCATTGAATGACTGCGATCACATTGAGAGGCCCAAAATGAGGATTGCCAAGTGATGGAAACCAACATTTGCTGTTACGACCCGGCAGAAGACAATTGTTATCAACTGCCATTAAACTAGCGTTAAAACATAGGCTGACCACATACCAAAATCGCTGTTACAATTCTTTACCTTCAAATAATGCTGGCAGCAAGTTTGAATGCTTCTCCAAGAAGTCGGAGTTGATTTTGGAAGCACCCCGACCCATCAAGATGTCCTTCATGCGCATGTCAACCACTTGCGTCACTGGCTGCTCTAAGGTCCCCCGCCACTTGTCCATGTATCCACAGAAGCGAATGACGCACGAGTGCAGGCGGGGGTTGTTGGGCTCCAAGCCGTGAGCCTTCTTCATTGACTGCATCATCAGCAACGGCTTACCTATCAACGGAACACCAACCACAGAGAACTTCTGAGCACAACACTGGATTGTGGAGAGGCATTTGTTAACCACTCTGCCACTGGATCAGTGTGTGCCATTACAAGTGCAATATTACACGTTAACGACCCTGAAGTTTAATGCTAATAGGGTGGAAGTACTGAAAAAATAAATAAACCAGACAACTTCACATGTCAACATTGCTGGTTGAGGAAGTTAAGTAACAGTTTGAATTTTAACTATGGAGGAATTTCTCACTTTTGCATCACACAACTCAAAATTAATTCCCCAAGTTACTCAGGAAATTAAATTTTACAGCTTCACCAGGAAGAGATTGATGCAATGAATGTCCACAGTGTGAAATTTGGACTCCCGGCACTAAGAGAGAGAGATAAGGTTTGTAATTTTCCAAGTGAAGTTAACTCAAGATAAGTTTGAAAGTGACATGGGGCTGGAGAATGGTTCCTTCTTACATGTTATGAATAAATTCAACTTCTATTGAAGTTTACAGCTTATATTATTTGTCCAATGACATGCTCTACTGATTGAGAATGGTAATTTGAAGCACTGGACAAAATTTTAAGAATTGCTTTCATATTTTTGCTTTCTCATGCGTAATTAAAAAGTAAATAGCATGATCCTGAGCATTATGGAGATCCATGATCAGGCCTAATGCCAATTCCCATTTTCCCAAAGGGAGATTTTCTCGCTTCAAATACTATTCCGCATAAGCTTTGCCTAAGCATTATGTCTTTGGACCAAACATTTCCAACTATCATAATTTTCGAGGTCGTTTTGGTTTAGAATTGTCCTAGCATCTTAGTCATGGTCACTAGATACTGATTGCTCAACGGTAAAACTTTCGCATGATAATCGCACGGGGGCACTGTAGTTGCAACCTTCCGCATCCTTAAAGTTCATTTTTGTAACTAGTGCTACTGCTAGTGTGCACAAAGGTTCATTGTTCCCTCAAAAATAATCTGCAAAAGGTAGCTGTAACCTCGACCATGAGGTACAAATGTTAGTTTTTCACAGTAAAGAGACATTGTGGAGGTGTAATTTTTCTATCATAAGAAAATTAGGCATTGGCGAAAATGTGGTGCTATTAGCACAGAAGAATCACCTGTGAGAACATTGTAATGACTTAAAGCAACTACTGTGCCGTCATCTGTGTAGCACTCCCGTAAGTGCTATGGTTTACGACATAAGGACTTCTTTCAGAGGCTGGGTGCAAAACGGGACGATGAGGGAAGAGAATTCCAAATTGGGCAGGCAGGAGAAATTCCCAATTGCTCAAGGCAACGTGCCGTCATCAACACGGTGTTAAGTACACTAGTTGTGCTGCAATAATCATACACTTTGGTCTTTGGCATGAACCTCATTACGATGGAGAGAGTCTTGAATGCTACTAACAAGTACTTGGAACATTATATGATCATTGTAGCTGTGTCTTCGATCACTAGATCTGGTGTGTGTCCCGATCAAAGTGTACAGAATGTACCTTGTTCCCGCTCACAATTTTCACTTCGAGACTTTTTTCTTGATGGCTGATGGTGGTTCACTCTGCTTGTGATGGATGCCTTGCTTAATTTTGCTCGCGATTTATGCTGCCGATATGATAATACATGCCACAAAAAGTTCGCTTTGAAGGAAAACATTTGTTGGAAGCTATTTTTTGCTCAGTTGGAGATAGAAGGAAGAAGCAGTGAAAAGTATCGCCAACCAGGGACCCTCATCGTGGTTGTGATTGCAATGGGCCGGTTATCGAATTAATTTAGAGTGGAGCTGAGAAGTTCGGTTCATGAAGGAAGGTGAAATCCGACATGACATCCCATTAGCAGCAATATTTCTTAAATTAGAAAAAAAAGACAAACCTTCGACTATATGTTCCATAGCAAGTTGCTCGTAAAACTAAAATTGTATGAGTTGCATCATAACTGACACCATTAATAATCATCATAATTAAAATAAAAATTCAAATGTTCCTCCAATCCTGATGGGAACCCATGTATTGTAGCAAATAGAAAAAGGTGCAGCTGAGAGATAGTTTTACGAAACCGAACCTTGAAAAAGGCTAACTGTAGCCCTAAATGCATTTTCCCTGATACAAACATTCTATTCAGTCTACCATTTTTTCCAGCATTATTAATATCATGTGTCATTCACATTCAGAGAAATTTCCGAATGGCCACCATCTACTGTCTGTAAAAAAAGCAAGACACCCGAGTTTGAGGAGCTCTATCGTCTAAACGAAGCGATCAAATTCAATGCAACAAAAAGCATACGAGAGAGAGTTTATTTCTACGTTGGATCATTTGCTTCAAAAAATCTTCGGCTCCATAGTATTTCCTGTACTTAATTTTTTCTCGAAAAAGTACCCGTTTTTTGTGCGTAAAATCAAGTTTCCCAACTTTGAGCACTTGGTATTCCTGTAGTTTTTGTTTCAATAACTTGCGATTTTGATATAAGAAAGCCAGATCTAGTAGTAACAGTTTGCAGAGAACAATTTGTTTATACCACTAAAATTGATGGATTTGTTGTAAACAAGGCAAACCCCTGCTAACTTCGAAACCAATGTGTCAATTGAAAATTGATTGCTACTGTTGTATGCCGTAGAATGTAAGTAATGCAGGTACATAGAGCATAGACGTTAAATGTCAGCAGTATATTAAATATCGTTTGATAATTATTTTTGTTTGTCGCTTTTTCTCTGCCTAGCAAGGCAAGCCAAAACAAAGCAACAGAAAAGAGAAAGTCTCTCGAAGCCGTGCGCAGTTGCCACATCGTGCACCGTGACGCACAGTACCCTGGCAGTTTATGAATCATCCACTGGTTGCTTCAAAACGTTTGCTTTTAGGCATGATTAGACTATTGTAAGTGCAGATTCCTTCGGTGTACCATGCGTCCAAGAACAGGTTTTTCGGAGACGGAAGTCAAAATGGTTTTCAGTGTCATTTGCTTTTTTCGCTGCGAAGCAGAAAAAAGTATGGACAAACGTTATCCCGTGTATCAAACTGTGTCTGATTGCCTTGGTATCAGCTTGACATTCGTGAAAAGAGTCGTCGTCAAACAAAAGGATTGTGACAAGGAGAATTCAAGTAGTGACCATCCTACGGCACAGAAGAGGCTTCGTGTTTTGGGAAGGCCGAAGATCTTCATCGACAATTTCACGATCGGTGTAATAAGGAGGACAGTGCACGGGTTCTATTTGAGGAATGTTTCCGACATTACGCAGGTTGATGGATCACTTGTTAGAGAATGTACCCGATTGCCCACGTTTCTCTCTCCCAATTTAAGGTCCATTCTGTTAGACATGGGATTTAAGTATAAAAAGTTGAGCAAGAAGCCAGTGATGATGGAATCTGTCACCATTGCAGCAACTCGCCACAACTTTTTGCGACGGATTAGACGTTTGAGGAACGACGGCTATAAAATATTTTATACGGACGAGACATGGTGTTCTCAGCATTATTCAGTGAAATACTGCTGGGTGGAAAATGTTGTCTCATCTCATCAGAACTACGACGTTTACCGGGGAAAAATTCAGGAGGTAAATGGCTGGCGCGGTGGATTTAAGACACCTTCTGGAGCTGGTAAAAGAGTAATTATTTTGCACATAGGTAGTGAGGATGGTTTTCCAGGGAGCAACACAGATACTTCTACCATACGTGCCGGTCATTTAAAGGAAGCGTGCCGGCTGCAGAGTCGGTGGCAACCACACGCCTCTTTTCTCCTCCCTCTCCCACGACGGAGCTGCCGGTACGCGTATAGAAACATCTAGATAAATAATAAGGGATATTGTCCCTATTAGTGATATTAAATCTAAATGTTATTAGTACCGGTATTGCATTCATCGTACGGCATACAACAGTACCACTCAATTTTCAATTGACCCATTGGTTTCGAAGTTAGCAGGGGTTTGCGTTGTTTACAACAAATCCATAAATTTTAGTGGTATAAACAATTTGTTTTCTGCAAACTGTTACTGATAGATCTGGTTTCCTTATATCAAAATCGCAAGTTCTTGGAGCAGAAACTACGGGAATACCAAGCGCTCAAAGTTGGGCAACTTGATTTTACGCGCAAAAAAACGGGTACTTTTTTGAGAAAAAAATAAGTACAGGAAATACTATGGAGCCGAAGATTTTTTGAAGCAAATGATCCAACGTAGAAATAAACTCTCTCTCGCATGCTTTTTGTTGCATTGAAATTGATCGCTTTGTTTAGACGATCGAGCTCCTCAAACTCGGGTGTCTTGCTTTTTTTTACAGACAGTAGCTTTAGTCCCATTTTTTCCCGTGTAGCATCGCTGGGGAGCAAATAGTTTCACTACATGCAGAATGCTTTGGCAACACTTCCGATGCGGAGTTGAGTGACCAGTGTCTAGTGACCGTGATGTAAGCATTTATTCCAATCAGCTCGACTGCTTCTGCTTTCACTACCTGAAGATCCATGTCGTGCAAGTGACTAAACCCAGGAATAATTCCACTAAATAATACTTGGAACCAAGTAGTTTTCTGTGCAATGGCATTACCTTCAGGTGCAGAAGGCATGCACCCACCGTGCGCACACACTCAAATCTTTACCCATGACCCATTCTGCCAAAAACCACAACCCTCAAGCCCTTCTAGCTGGCAACAAAAATCCATTCCCAATATTTTCTGGACAAACCATGAATAATGAAGAGACTTCTTTTCACGCTTTCATTTTATATTTCATTACCCTCATGATGGCATAACATGCCACGTCAGTCACAAATAAATCGTGGAAATATTGTTTTTCTCCTGTGATGGAAGGCAATCGAAGTGTCTCCAGCAAGTGAGCACCTACTCTCTTGCACATAAACACAATTGGACTTCTGTTTTCCAAGACTGAATGGCTGTATTTATTGAATTTAATATTTCTGCTGAAAGGCAATTATGTCCATAACAAGTAGAGGAAAAAATTAATATTTGACAAAAACCATTATTATTATTAAATTTTGCCTTTCCTTTCAAGAATACTCCATGAAGCAGATTATCTTAGATTCAGGTGAATATGATAATGCCCTTTTTAAAACTTCCTTTTGTTCCATAAGGTTCTCACAAACAAGCCGAAGAAGAATTTCCAAGGGCCTACTGAGGAGATGGAGTGAGGACTGTAGAAGGTTCCCCTCAAGAGTGTTGCAGTCCTGCCCTTCTATTGAGCGACCACCTCACACCATTGCTGCAAACAACAAAGGCCACCTCTCACCATCGAAGCACACTACATACACAGTGGTGGTACATTTTTTAAACTGGAAGCTTGTAAACATTTTCCATGGACTGGCAGGAAGCTTCTCTCACTGAAAATGTTACTCTTTTAATATATACCCAATGCTCTTCACAAATTATGATGGTGATTAAAAAATAAAAACACGCCACTTACCTTTCCGATAATATATTTCAAAAGCCATAAGATGGGTTTCAACGTTGCCAGCTCCAAGGGCCTGCAGGGGCTTGAGGAATTTGATCGCCTGCTCCAAAGGATACTCAGTCTGTAAATACCAAGGACATGGCTCTGAAAATTGCTCTCACAAATACAGGCAAGTAATTACAAAAAATCTTTGGGAATGAGTATTTATTAATGGAGGCATGTGAACATATAATAAAAATTGATCACTATCTCAAATCAATTAATTTAACCTTCAAATAAAACAAGCACCTCACATTGTCTGGTAAATGGAGAAATTCCCGCATCACAAATTTGAACTTGGCACAATTACAGCAAAATGTCCCACATCGGGCGAGTACATATTACACTGGAAGAGCTCTCTGCGCAACGCTCAAAGAGGGGATTTCAACAAAACTGGGAATCAAACCACAGGAATGGGAACACATTACTGCTAATCACAGTGGGAAGAGAGAGAGAGAGATATTCCGTGGCCTGGCCAAACAGACACACAGGAGGAGGCCAGTCAACGACGGGATGTTGCCAACTAGAGTGATTATTCACACTTGGCGTTCTTAGGGTTCCACCTGAGACCCATGACTTCTGCACTCGAGGAACACGGCAATAATTGAAGGGAATTTTGATATTGGAGAATTGGACTGCAATCACTTAATTGCTTTGTGGTCATAATGGGCCAAAAAATCTGCATCTGCAACAGCAGTACTTTGTCAGAGCTGAGAAACTCAATGAAATAGTCAGGAGCTACATTGCCTTCACAAGAGCTGCATAATGCATCAGTCCAAAGATAAAGAGAAGACATTTGTTGAAAAAATATTATTTCTCAACAGTCTCATTTCAACTCTACAAACCCAGTCTGGCGATGTTCGAATTTTTTTATCATTTTGTGAAGTTTTTTGCATTGTAATTGCCGAAGAATGAACTAGCGAAAAAGAACCTTCTTCTTTCCCAACTGCGGTCAACTTCCCATTATTGTGTAATTTAGACAATCCAGAAAAGATTCATAATTTGTAACCCTCAGTTATTGTTTTACCCTTCTGCATAAATTCAAATCGATATTATTCCATGAGCATCCAGAATGACAGTGGCCATCACTTTCCTGCTGATTGGAAGTTTTTGCCTTCCTTGAAGCACATTATGCACTCCTTTCACTATTTGAGATTCTGGTTGACAGCACTTACTCAGGTTTCATTACTGTGATGAAAGAGTGCAAAAACTTGTCCTGATTACACCTATGTTGAAAGAGCCAGCATCATGCTTAGAAATGTTGACTCGCTCATGCCTTTCATGAGCATACCCATCTTGCAGTTTTTGCATACATTAATGTTTGTGCCAACTACTAGTGGAAGGTGCCCAGTGATTCTCAATGGGAGGGATAAAAGCAGGAAATAGTAAAGCATTTTACAGCAGGGAATCTTGCTCCTAAGTCAATTAATCAAACAAAGTTGAATTTGCCTGTAGTACTGTCATTTTCATTCGCTCTGCATCTTTGTTACCAATTGTCTCTTGATGACTTCGTGCCATTATGTGGCTGAAGGTATGTTCAAAGTAGATGTAAATTTCAAATTTTAGCGGGCAAATGCGGAAACCTACATGTTTACACTGGTGTTATGCTATCAGGGAAATGAAATAAATTAGTATTCACAATACAGACTAACACCATCAGAGAAAAATCAAATTCAGGTATTCAGACGAACAGTGGTAGCAATAAATCTGCACAAATAGTTCAATGGAATAAGTATAGAAGCACAAACAAACGTCTCAGTTGAAGAATCATACCGTACTTATTTTTAAACAAAGCCTTTGGTCACCATTGGAAATGGCAGTTTAAACAGAAATCTTTAAAGTTCCTGTAATTTTATCCAAAATCAATATTCAATGATAAAAGTAAGAATCGTTATTTAAAATGTCTTTCAGCTAGTGCACCTCTCAAGGTTGTGCAATGAATACTTCTCATTAAAATTTTCAAATGAATATAATTGCCAAAAGCAATAAAACCTTTACATACAAATCGTGTGGGAACACTGACTCACCTGGGATCAAACAATTCCATGCATCACACTGAAGATGGCGACGATTTAAGTTTTAAGATTGTGTAGCTCGTACAATAATACAATTTATTACAAGGATAAAACCATTTGTTGGGAACTATGCCCGAGCGAGTTTCATTCTAAATGTACAGTTCTTAATGAACTATTGATGAAAGCTCTCAGTGAAAGCTGAGAGATTTTCTGGAAATATTTTACCTGCTGCGTAGCGAAGTTTTCGATTTACAAAATGGCTGCTGATATTGAGCAGATGAAGCTGGATTTGATTGACTTAGAAAACAAACAGGAATCCATCGCTAGTAAAGACAAGAAGACTGTTTCTTTTGCTGAATCTGTGACAACAAAGAGCCTCCATCGATGCATCCTTCAGAGGTGAAATTATCCCGTGCATCAAAAGTGGTGGAGGTCAAAGGGAAAGCGACCGCACATATTACAAATTCAACATTTTGTCTCCAATCAGTGACAGAGAATGAAAATATCTCGCGTGATAATTCCACATATAAAGATAATATAACTCTCAGTGGTTCGAACAGTGAGATGGAAAGTAAAGGTCGTGATGGTGAATATCAGGAAGTTCGCAACAAACAAAGACAAGGAAATCAACCAATTAAGGGAATGTCTGATGAAGAGAGCTCTCTTTTGGGAATTCCTCGAGCTTCTCACTGGGATGCACTTGTCGAACTTCAGAAAAGATACTTCCGCTGATGCTGTAAAGGAATACTTAAGAAAACAAATCCACAAGATTGAGACTTACATGGAAATGGGAATAGAACCACAATAGAAGGTAAGGCGAATACACATCTTTTTGAATATCAGTAGAGACAGCAATATTTGTGAGTTTCAGTTTCCAGTTTCTGGCTCAAACATATTATGGTTGGAAATTATTCTTTTCAACATCCGAGCCCAACCAATCCAAATGGGTAGCTCAGGAACAAAAATTGTTACAAAGTGATATCCATTCCAGTTCCTCAATAAGTCCGAATCAGTTTAAAGTACTTGTCCTTAATGCACAAAGTTTAAGTCCCAAAATAATTGAACTTGAAGCAGTTGCAATGCGAGAAAATCCAAATTTCTTCAGTATATTCAAAGCCATTTCTGGAAACCATTTGTCATATAATTTCCCATACTCTGGAATAAGGAGTGGTAGTTTCTGACTGGTATCCTTGTGAATCACAATAGCTTCATGCAACTTGTAGATGTATTATGTATTTTCAAGTCACTGATGCAGTGTAAAGATTTACATTGATGTTGTTTGACCAAAAAAGTTGGATCTTGCTCTTTAACAATCTTACATTGACGTGTTTTAATGTTTTTGGTACTTGCAGAATGTCGATGCTTGAATTCCCATAAATAAACCTACTGGCATTTTTCTAGTTACCAAGGTCGTTAACTACTTTTGAGTTTCTCAAAAACTTATAAACTTATGCATTAGTTGAGGTGACATGGTTACTTTACAGGGGGCTTTGGTCATGGTTAGGGAATAAAGTTGATATTTAATCGCAGATAATACGGAATAATGATGCTGAAATGATTTATTTCACTTGCGGTTGTCACGAAAAATCCCCAAAGGCCAGTAATGTCACTGAGACAGCCAATAAAAATCAAGAGCAGAATGTATTCACATGCTCAGTTCAGAGACAGAGCACATGTATACATTTTTTTATATAAACAGCAAATTTTCACTATGTCATCTGTTGGAATCTGCACTTTTCTTATTCTTGATAATTTCACCCTTCTTTTTCAGCTTCTGAGGACATTTTGGTCTGATGTGACCGCTTTTACCACAATAATGACAAATTATTTCAGTATTCAACACACACTTTATTCTGAAAGTAGACCTAGAAGCAAATGCGCTCTCACTATAGTATCATTATTGCCTTCTTCCAGACGATAGTCTTCCTGAAGCAATCTTGTTTTCAGCATTTCACTCGTTACTTTGGAGTGCATCGCTAGGTCTGGGCGATATATCGTAAAATATCGCGATATATTAAAATATCGCGAATCCGATATTGAGTTTTCAAAATTGACAATATATCGTTGCACGATAAATATCGTCTTATCGTGTCCCTATATTTTATCGGTGCGCGATAATTTATCGGGGCCCGATATTTTATCGGGGCACGATAATTTATCGGGGCCCGATATTTTATCGGAGCACGATAATTTATCGGGGCCCGATATTTTATCGGGGTACGATAATATATCGGGGCACGATAAATATCATGATATCGCGTCCCGATAAAATATCACGATATCGCGCCCCGATAAAATATCACGACATATTATCACGATAAATATCACGATAAAAGATCGTGATATCGGAAAAAGACAGCCGTTGAGTTGGCCTTCGCTTAAGCTGGAGCAAGTACATTTGAAAACTTATTGTTCTGCTATCTGCTAATGCAAATTCTCAGCAGTTCTCTCTCTCACTCTCTTTCAATTCCAGTGGTCTGATAGTTTATAGGTGACATCATGTTCAAAATTTGAAAGGAACTGAAAACAACTGTTTGCTAATTAGTGTGGGTTTTGTCCGCTGATCTAAATATATCGAAACAAACTCAGCAAACAAACCATTCTACTTGCTAGAATAATGTGATCTTACTTTAGATGATTACCAAAAGTAACTTTCAGTAACATGCATTGTTCTGATTGCTTTACACGTAGTACCTAATGCCCAAATATATTGTATGCCTAAATATATTATTGTCCATTTGATCTACATCGCCAATGCTGACGTCACCACCCGCATTCAGCTGCCGGTCATTAAGACGATCAAGGTCATTACATTCCGAAGTGAATTCCTCATAGTCATCCTGTTTCATTTCCATCTTCCAGAGGATTTATGAAAATATTAATTTCATTCCTTGCGTCTTTTAATCCAAATCTTATTTCTCGGGAAGGATTTCAGTAGAAGTCAGCAGTTTGAGACTAAATTAGGTAAATACATTAGTTTCATCAGCTCACGAAAAAAAGTTCTTTCTCTTTAGGTAATAACATATACATTTCGTCTGCGTATGGCTGCCTGCAGGTCTGAATTGCCTTGGGCGACCGCCCGCAGATAGTGTGCAGTCGAAATGATCAATGTGAGATGTGATGATGATCTGCACCCAATGTGAGTCTGGCTCGCCATCGATATTGTGCCTGTGTGCGGCTGGCCTGCGTTTAGTTTGCGGGCGCATGTCTGCGACACGGCCGACTTTTGCATGAGCTGCGATCGAAATCAATATGCTGTGCGTCTCTCTGTCGTTTAAAATTCGCCTGCACAAGCAATGTGGCTAGTCTGATCACCAACCTGTTCCGGTCAGGCTGCTATGAAGCAAGTCGCACACAGTTGGTTCGGGCCATACGGCACAGACATCACGTACCAGTTCTGTTTGCGTCGTATTCCGTAAATACCGTTGATCAACCGTGAAACTTCACCGAGGCTCGGTGGAAGGGTAATTTCTGTTAAATTACTTGGACTGATTATAATTTTTACCGAAAAATTGTTAACAGCATATTTAGGCATTACTACGTGTAAAGCAATCAGAACAATGCATGTTACTGAAAGTTACTTTTGGTAATCATCTAAAGTAAGATCACATCATTCTAGCAAGCCGAATAGTTTGTTTCGATATATTTAGATCAGCGGACAATTCATACACTAATTTACAAACTGTTATTTTCAGTTCCTTCCAAAATTTGAACATAACGTCACCTATAAACTACCAGACCACTGGAATTGAAAGAGATAGTGAGAGAGAAATGTTGAGAATTTGAATTAGTAGAAAGCAGAATAGTAAGTTTTCCAACGTACTTGCTCCAGCTTACCCGAAGGCCAACTCAGCGGCTGTCTTTTTCCGATATCACGATCTTTTATCGTGATAATATATCGTGATATTTTATCGGGGCGCGATATCATGATATTTATCGTGCCCCGATATCTTATCGTGCCCCGATAAATTATCGTGCCCCGATATATTATCGTGCCCCGATATATTATCGTGCCCCGATATATTATCGGGCCCCGATAAATTATCGCGCCCCGATATATTATCGTGCCCCGATAAAATATCGGGGCGATAATTTATCGATATGCTAACATTATCGTATCCCGATATTGAATTATCAATATCGCCCAGGCCTATGCATTGCTTCGATTGCCATCACCATGGGATCATATTCCACACTGAGTAGTCGCATGCCGACTTCCTCATCATCGAATTTGTGCCCAATGTCTGCTAACTGCTGTACAAGCGAGAGAATTCCATTCACATATTCATCCATGGAGTTGTAATCATCATACCTGCTTTGCAGCAACTGACGCAATAGATTGAGTCGTTGCCCTGTACCTTTGCTCTCAAACACAGCAAATTCGTCCAAGCAGCTTTGGCAGTTTCCACCTCTCGAATGTGGGGAAAATAAGAAGGTAGAACACTTAGGCTTATTTTGGCTAAAGCCCACTGATCTCGATTTGCATCTTTATCAGTCCCGAGAACACAGTTCCAAATACCATCCATGATCAATGACATCTTCATCATGAACTTCCAATTGTTGTAATGTACCTGAAGGAAAGTGGTCAGGCACTACCATTGATGTAAGTCATTTATGAGCATTTGGAAGCAAGGCATATGCTCGGATTCCTAATGAACTTAGAACTAAGTTAGATGTCAAATCCAAAGAGTACAGGCACTTCCAAAAAAAGTTAACACTTCGGAGCCGAAATTTTTCTAAGTGCCGAATCGACGGTGATTTGACAACGCTGCATCACGGCTTCCCTCTGGCGGAGCCTCGAGAAGCTCTGACCGAGAACAAACCCCCTTCCCTCCTCCCCCGTCCTCGTCTTTCCCTGTTTAGCAGAAGGGATTACTGCACGGTCGGTCTTATTATGCCCTAAAGAAGGGTGGGCACTCCTTGGTCGTTTTTTTCGACTCGCGCTGAACGACATTTGAAGTCCTGAACATATATCTACCGTCGAAATCTGAAAAAGCTGGACAAAATTCAAAAATAGCTTTCTTTGAAATATAACTTAATACTTCACACAAATACTCACAAAAGACTGCTAATTAAGGAATAATACATCATTTGACATGCTTTTCATCTATTAGTCAGATACAGGAGCTCAAACATGACCAAATTTCCAAAAAAACATTTGAACTAATTTTTCTCCGAATGTCTTCCAAGTTAAGTTGATCGTAACGTTATGTGAGGAATTTGATTGAATAAAGAATAGCATGATCTTGAAACACAAGTCTTTGCCTTTATATTACCAAAGCTTCAAATATTTTTGAAGCATTTTAGCGCAATTCCGTTAAAAAATGTCAGATGCTGTTCTCAGATAAAATGTTTACATAATATAGAGAATATCTAGCGTTTTTGGGAAAGACCTGTCACGTGACTTAAATAAGAGCACTCGTTGAAGACTCATAAACACGAAATTGAAGAAAAGTTAAAAATAAGTCTATGACACCGAAAAATACATATGATTTTCCGATCGCGCGTCCGGGGCATGGCTCCGCGCGGCTGGGGCTGGAAGTGCCGTGACTCGCTTACTTTACTCAAGTGACATGGACTCAAGGCTTCCATTTCGTCGTTTTTCAGCTGCACTCATTGTCACTAACCTTCACTGATCGATGCTGATGAAATCGTGAGAATATTGAATCGTGCGACCGGATAAGTTTACGCGGAATCACTTTATTTTTCTTCGGGTGCGCTTCGGGAACATACTTCTTATTCACGCCCTTGAAAAGAGTGTAGTCTTTCTAGGGCCCATGTAACATTCCAGAAATACACTGGTTTTTCTTTTGAATTCCTTTTGCCCACTTCTTTTTATTCACGCGGTAAGAGATGCACCGACGATTTCAGAGCCTTGGTCTTCGTTTTCCCTGCCACCTTTTCCCCTTTCCTCAGAGGAGATCTGAATGCCAAATGGGGGGCGGCATGTTCCCTCTGACCACTCTGTTCAGTCCCTGTACTGAGACAATGGGGAAGGGGAGGACCGGTCTCCGCGAGGAATAATTTTCCACTGCCCAAAAACTTTACTCCATATGTTTTATTGCACCTACGACCCCTTCCATGCGGTATGCCTTGGGTCTACATCCTCTTGAGTTTATGCCCTTGCAGCCCAGTGCCTATTCATAAGGGGTGTTCCGGAAGCGACCACCTGCAGGTGTCCTATAAACAATGGGTATTCGGGAATATTCGTATGTTGTCACAGTCCTCATCCTTTTGAAGAACGGAAAAAGGCATTGAATAACCAATTAGAGCGTAACATTAGTTACAGTTTGACCAACGGAAATGTCTTCACATGCTTACGGAGCTCTTGCAATCAGTTAAATCTCATACGAATAATTATTTAGTTGTGGTCTCATGCGCGCGCAATTAGCTGTATTAGGACCTGAAACCTTTAGTGATCATAAAATAGTTAATGTGAAATTTATTGTAGGCGTTGAAAGACATTATCAACCAAGGAAGAGGATATACTTATTTGGCAAGGCTCATTACGACGGTATGAAAAAGGAATTAGGGGAATCGTTTAATATATTTAGCGAACAAAGCAAAGGATTCGATACAGAGGATTCGGGGAGAGAATTTCTTGAGGACACCCTTAAAGCAGTTAATGAATACATACCAAGTAAATTCATTAGTGATAATACAGAGCCAAGGTGGTATAATGCGGAGGTTAGGAAATCACTAAAGCAACAAAGGGTATGCCACGCTAGGATGAAAAATGCAGGACGGGGTCTATTGGTAGAGGAAAAAAATGAGGTAGTTCAAAACTATAAAAAATCGAGAGCATTAGAAAGGAAATCATGTCGGCAAGCGTAATAACATTTCAAGAGCAAGATGTTACGAGAATATTTAGTTAGCAATCCTAAAGCGTTTTGGTCATATGTGAGAGAGCTTCGGGCAAATAGGTCCACAGAGCACAAAAACGATAAAGGAATTAGAGTCACCAGCAGTGTAGAAAAAGTCAATTCTTTAAACACCTTCTTCCAAAGGGTTAGATTAGACATTAGACCAGATTTTAGGGAAATGGCTGCATGGTCAGTAACAGATTTGAATAGGTATTATACAAATAATAACCTCTTGGGCATTATTATTATTATTATTCAAATTAGGACTCCTAAACTATAAATGCTAAGGTTAACTCGTGGAAATGCCACCACAATTGGGAATGTTATTTACTTCATCCTGAAAATCGAGCATTTTACTGCGACAATACGGCGAAAACGTTAAAATGTTCTTCTTATCAGCCTGCTCCTAGTCTTAAAATTTGGGATCGCTTATTTTCAAAGCTTCTGACCACATCGATGTGAGAATTAATTATGCCTATGAACTCGTTCTGAAATGGCACGAACGTGAAACAACACCAATTAACCAAGGAATTAATTATATAAGGGACACATACAAATTGGAGGGTGATAACAACCAATGATGATATGTGATTTCCTCTTCAAAGTAAAACGTAGATTTTTAATTTTATGCCAATGCGTGATGACGGTTTTTTCTGCAACGATGGTGGCGAGCATAGAGATATGTTCGGGATTTCAGACGTCGTGCAGGTCGAGTCGAAGAAAATGACAATCTCGGGACACAGGACCGACCCACATCGTCGGAAATCGAAAAAAGCTGGACAAAAACCTAAAATAACTTTTTTTTAGACATACACTTGAAACTTCACACATTCTTAGAAAAGTTTGCTACTTAAGGAATAATGCATCATTTGTCATGATTCTCATTCGTTAGTGAGACACAAGGGCTCAAACATCATGAAGTTTAAAAAAAATCCTGTAATAATATTTACCCTAATATCTTACAAGTCGATGATGACGTTTTGGGAGGAATTTGATCAAATAAAAATAGCATGATCTATTATTAACACAATGCTTTGCTTTTAATTGCCTGAGCTACAAGTATTTTTGAATCGTTTATTTGCTATTCCATTACTTAATGGCGGACACTGTTCTCAGACAAAACTTTTACATCAAGTAGAGTATATCTAACGTTTTAGGGAGACACTTGTCAAGTCTTTTATATCTGAGCATTCGTTGACAACTCATTTTCATGAAAGTGAAGAGAAATTAAAAGTAAGTTTGCGACACCCAAAAATACATATGATTTTCCACCGCGCGTTTGGGGTTTGGATCCACGCGTCGGGGGCCGGAATTGACGTGACTCGCTTACATTGCTGAAGTGACATGGACCCTAAGGCTTCCAATTCGTTGTTTTTGAGCTGTACCCATTGTCAGTAACCTCCATCACTCTCATTTGATGAAATCGCGAGAATATTGAGCCGTGCGACGGGATAAGATTATGCGGAATCGAGTTATTTTTCTTTGCATACGCTCCGGGAACATACTTCTTATTCACGCCCTTTAGTCCTTGAAAAGAGTGGAGTCTGTCTAGGGCCCATGTGAACTAGATATATTCTAGTTTTTCTAAGTAATGGAATAGCAATTAAATGATTAAAAAAGTATTTGTAGCTCAGGCAATTTAAAGGCAAAGCATTGTGTTAATAGGCAAATGATGCAGGTGTTTATTTGGAAATTTGGTTATGTTTGAGCCCCTGTATCTGGCTAACAGATGAGAATCATGTCAAATGATGCATTACTCCTTAATTAGCAATCTTTCCTGAGTATTTATGCGATGTTTCAAGTCTATATCTCAAAGAAAGCTATTTTGGAAATTTGTCCAGTTTTTTTCACGACGGTGGCGTGCGTAGAGATGTGTTCAGGACTTCCAAATGTCTTGCAGCGCGAGTCGGAATGAACGACCAAGGAGTGTCCACCATAGCCCCCTTCTTTAGGGCATAATAAGACCGACCGTGCAGTAATCCCTTCTGCTAAACAGGGAAAGGCTAGGACGGGGGAGGAGGGAAGGGGGTTTGTTTTTGGTTAGAACTTCGCGAGGCTCCGCCAGAGGGAAGCCGTGATGCAGCGTTGTCAAATCACTGTCGACTCGGCACTTAGAAAAATTTCGGCTCCGAAGTGTTAACTTTTTTTTGGAAGTGCCTGTACATCATGGTTGGCTTATGTCAAAATTCAAAAGGGTATAGACTTCTGATCCTGAAAAACCGGGAAAAGTAGAAAACAAACATGATGTTATTTTCTTAGAGACTGAAATGGGTGGTAAAGATTTAACATCCTTTTCAAAACCTGAAAATGAATCTGTCTAATAGTCAACAGAACATTATTATAGAATACCTATTAATGTTTCAGATGATCAAAGCCATGAGCATATAAATCAGCAACCTATTGTGGAAGGTCATAGACCAATTAGGGAACGCCATTGTCCACCATGGATGGAAGATTATGATATGTCTTACTTTGCATCCATGTTAAATGATGAACCTCAAAGTTATGAGGGAGCTATCACATGTTCAAATAAAGATGACTCGTTTGAAGCCACGGCGATAGAATATCAAAGTCTGATTGATAACAATGTTTGGAAATTAGTTGATAGACCCAAAGATTGTAATGCAATTAAATGTAAATGGATTTACAAAATTAAGAAAGTGTAAGTGTCACCATCGGCGACAGACTGGCGCTGACCCCACCCCCGTGGGCGGCCAACTCCCGTTCCTAAGGGCGTCGCATCTACAAAGGTGCCCACGATAGGTGTACCTTTGTCAAACAACAACAACAATGCATGGATGTGTGGCACGGAAGTACCTTGGCGAGCTTCTCGGGTACCAGCTCGTCCTGCTGCGGTGCGTCCGGCTCGGCATCGCCCTGCTGCCGCGACTTGTGGTGGTGCTCCCTCTTCTCGGCAGCCTGTGCCGCCTGCGCCCTCTCCAGCTCCGCCTTCCGCCTCGCCTTGCGCTGCTTGTTGCGCAGCTTCTTCAACTCTGACGGCGCCAGGTTCTCTGCAAAAGCAAAGGGGGGGGGGGGGGGGAAAGAGTCATAAACGGTACTATGCCACGAGCATTTTGGGCATTACTGTGGCTGTGTCAAGAATCACTTCCAAATGAAAAAACTCACTAACTCCCTCCAACCCAAATCTTCCTGATCACTGAAACATGCTTTCTATCTGCAATGTACTTACTTCCCTGTAGCACATATTAACGCCAAAATGCACTCTTAGACCTCTTCCCCATCATTTCCAACACTATTACCACCGCAAAAATATTCTGTCTGCCCTTTGGTCACCTCTACAGACGCCCAGCCAACCTTAGTAGAATTTTCTAAACTACTTTCTCAAATCCTCTCTCCCTCTGTCTCCCTGTAATCGCACGAAAACATGTCCCATCTTCACCTCACCAACAGGTGCTCTCCTGAACTGAGGCATGCTCAGGGAGAGAGGAAATATATGGGTTACAGGACGCATGGTGGTTGTTGATACGGTTATTGAGAGGAGTGGCACGGAAACCAAGCCGCTGCGAAGAAATTGCATCGCATGTGGTAAATAACACTGATGGAAGCGGAAAGTGACTAAACCAGACAAAGCCTAACCAAACACCAATTGTTTTCCTTCTTTTCTTCACCAATAGAGTGATTCTCACGGCTCGTGGCCTACAACCCATTCCACATGACCCTGCGGTGACTTGAGAAGAAGACAGAGTAGTAATAAGTACAGAGTGGATACAATCATAGAAGGTGGAAGGAAAATTGAAAAACACAAAAGTAGGAGGGGAAGGCGGAGATATCCCGTGTCATGATAGGAAAAATGTTTGACTGAGCCTGGGACCGAGCCATTGACCTCCAGCCTGCCAGCTAGCAGCATTTAATTTTCAATATTTTATCAGCAGCAATTTGATTTATTTGACAAGAATTTTCTAACTTCGAAGATTCTGAAATAAATTTAGATTTTCTTTAGATTTTAGAAGTTTTATTTATGTAATCACAGATATTGTAAGGCAATTATTGGTGGAAATGTTGATATTACGTTAAGTGCACATTGTACCGTATTTACGCGTGTAAGCCACACACCTTTTTTTCCCGAAACGCCGGAGAAAAAATGGAACACGAATCCTCCAGATTTCGGGTAAGCTGTGCACCATTTTTCCTCAGATTCCTGTTGTTTCTTCTCCTAAGTTTCGCATTCTGTCTAGTAGTATGGTTAGTAGTCTAGTAGTAGAGGTATACTAGTATTCGCAGCATGGTCTAGTAGTAAATCGTGCATTGTAAAGTATTCTGAAATTTTGAAGTATGTAATTAAAAATAAAAATCTGCGTTTAACAAAGTCTGAGTGTACAACGGTACTGGAAGAAACGCAATATCAGAAACACCATCTGTCAAAGCAATAGATTTATCGTGTATAGATCGTAAGTAGGACAACACATTGTAGCACTGATATGTATTTAAATATACTGTATCCTGTAAGCTGCCGCAAGGGGCTTTATGTTTTTTTCAAAATCATAAGCGGAGTTTGTTTCGGTATCACGTATCTGTAGCAACATTTTTACGTAATAGATAGCTCCTTTTGCGTACACATTAAAGCTACATTGCAAAAACACGACAAAAAATTTGTTACGTGGTGACAATAGTCGTATGCTCAGAGATTATGCCTTCTTCCGTGCTATCCGCTCCAAGCGTGAGGGTAGTAAACCCGTTCGAATCGATCATTTAGCATTTTAAAATAATTTGCTATTCATCCTAAAATGAATTCTGATGTGAAATTTCGATAGTTTCTTGTGAGTATAAAACTACATATTATAAGCGATGCCGAAAAAAATAGGAAATCGAGCTCCATGAAGGAAATATGGTGTATCTGAATCTAGCAGTGACGAAAACTAAGAATGAGAACTGTTATGATATGAATATTCATTAGTGATTTATGATTATATTTCCGGGAATGTGTTTTTCTTTAGTTTTATAAGAATTATTATTGTTATCACATTGAGCTTAGCTTTTTCCGTGTGTTCCCATAACTTTCCGGTGTTGTCAAATCGTCCCAGTCCAAGGTTACTACGCAGAGAGCAGACGAGATCACCGCTTTCAGGTAAGGATGGCGTTTTGCTTTTATTTGTTGATATGCAAATGGATTTCCGTAATAATAGAGTAATCACGGGCTGAAATTGTATATATTTTTGCAATTATTTCATTTGGATGTTATTTTGAACTGATGCCATTTTTATAGCTGGATGATGTGATCGTATGTAACTGTGATTACAGTGAGATGCTAGGAGAAAAAGATGCACAGTAAAAGAGGCCGTGCGGGCCGTGCATTGATGCACGACGCGATCACGATCGTGGTGATAATAACACGTAATTCAATCAATTAATGAGAAAGATGTACACGTAATTTAGGCACAGTTTTTCTATTAAAGAACGTGCATTCAGGTTATGACAAAATGATGCAGACTCAAGGGAAAAATTTTTTTTCGATAGAAATAATTTTTTCCTCAGGAGCCTGCCCGAAAATAGGGGTGCGCGGGATACACGAGGGCACGGCTTACACGAGTAAATATGGTATTTCTTGCAGCTGTTAGCAAAGTAGGTGTAAAAAAAGTGGTTTTACTGTGGTAAAATTTGTCTTATGTTGAGGTGTTTCAATATTGTATTACACTATTTTTTTATCTTAGTAAAGTTCCAAAAATAATGCTTTTCCATTAGTAAATACGTTGTATTTTTTTTACAATTACTTGTATTTGTCACACAGCCTTTCTTTTTTCCTTTTTTAAGGAATACTTGCAAGTTTGTTGAACCTTTTATTAAACCATTTCTGGAAATGATTTGTCATTTAATTTCATATAATCATGAATAAAGAGTGGCAGTGCTGGAATAGTTGTGAATCGCAACCGCTCTATGCTGCTTGCAGATATGTTTTGCATTTATGACCTCACTCATGCATTGCATATATTTACAATGATGTCCATTGGCCAAAGAAGTTGGATCTTGTTCTTGAACGGTCTCACTATGGAACTGTATCGTGAATTAATTTTTTTGTTATTTGCCTATTACATAAATGTTGATGCTAGAATTTGCTTTTCGTTCCAAACAAAATGCTTTGGCCTTTTTGTAAAGTTAACTTTAGAACTTAGCATTTTGTTGAGTTTATCACTAGTGTATAAACATTTGCATTACAAGAGGTAGCACAGCATTTTTACAGAGGGGATATGTTGGTGGAAAGGAAAAATATAAGGAGAAAATACAGTCTAAGATAATTGGGTATTATGTCATTGAAAAAATTTATTACATCTGGGGATTTGATCATAATGTACATTGTATAATATCGGTCCTTGGCCGAATCCATCTTCAATTTCATGAATAGGATCCAGACAGCTACAATGAATGTAAATGTCGAATTGACAGTTACTATTATGCGAGTAATGTTGCATCAATTATGTTTGGCAAAACATCTCATCGTCCATTGAAAATCTGGCTTCTACGGTACACAACAGTAATCCAACACATATTCATTCTTTTAGGCATGTATTACTGCTCATTTTCAATCGCACCTGCAGCAAAAAAAAATCCCCTGAGGCATTATTTTAAGAGTAAATTGCAAAAATTGGTCATATCCCCTTAAGGATCTGTATTATAGATGGGCCTATCAATATGGCTTAATGCGCAACTATGCCATTTTAACGCTCTATTTAAATATCTGGTTCTCGCTGGACTTTCTTTTGCATTCTCCGTTTTTCTTTAAGGCTTCGCTCCTCCTCTTGCACTCTGGCAAGGTCCTGGGATTCACCCAGTGTCCACCTCTTCGCTTTCTTTCTCTCGTTTCAAAAAGTGAAGGAGTCTATATGATTTAACAATGATGTAGAGAGCTGCCGCTAAATAATGCATCGAACACATGGAAGGTTTTAGCGAAGCATGCAGTATAACCTAAGATACTTAACAAAGCACGTCCACACTTTTCCTTCAATAAATGTGAATACAAACTTATGTTCAATACACCTGGCGTAGTGACAGCTTCACGATGACTGCACGAATAAGCCGGCAATGCCCAAAAACGAAAGAATAATTGCAAAAGAAAATAATTAAGGCAAAAAAGCACTAGGAAAATATGTTACATTTTTCTTGCCCCTAGAAGCTTTATAATTTTTTAATAATATTTATGGTTCTAGGCAGATTATTTAACTGATTTAAATAATGTCACTAGCTTTTATTCATTCCAGTATTTTAATCCAGATATTTGATGGATGGAATTTCTTGAAATGAGAGTGACACAAAAAAGAGGGTCTTCATGCATGGATATATATTTAATTTTCATTGATTTTTAAAGTAATACATTTATATCAAGATAAACAGAAAATATGGTACAGGTGCTCCACTGATTCTATTACCTGTCAACTTCAGGTTAAAATGCAAAATGAACAAATTTTCCATGGGCTAAAAATGAGATAATTGACATCACAATGTCTTGAGGAACTCATACTTTACATTGGGTAGTCACATCAATGACTCTCGGAAGTCTTTGTCTCATTAAATTCTGAAATAACCTAGGGTGCCATTCCAAAGAAGCTCATGCACCCCGGACAAACTACATTTTAGATTAAGGTAAACAGAAAATATAATATAGAATATCCCTTGATAACTGTCTACTTCATTCTAGGTGGCTCTAGGTGGACTATTTATCTGTTATAAATAATGTAGCTACAGTTATAATACATGCTGTTCAACGAAAAGTATATATTGAACACTGATTCATTCACAATAGTAACTACTCCTATTTTACAGGAATTGATTCACAAAAATTTGGTTGGTAATCATCATATTTGAGAAAATATAGGTTTTAACACCACCAACATTTGGCGAAGCCCTTTTTCCCACTGTTACATTTGGTTTTCATTGAGCCGTCAGGACATACAACTTGCTTTACATTAGAAAACCTGTCTTTCACCCTAGAGTCTTGAGGGAAAACACACATATTGGCTGACCACTGGGGCCAAACGCTGTTAATGAAGTATGGTATGGATTTAAATAATATAATCTCAATCTCATTTCCTATGCAGAAAGTATGGATAATTTCAATAGAAGAAAGTAATATTCTGACTGATAAGTAAATGTTCCCTGGCTGAAAGATGGGAGGCACTCTGGTGGTGTTACTTGAGTGCACTCTGGTGGTATTGTGCATCGGCTGAAATCATCACTCAATCGCTCTTCTACAACAGAAATATAGGTTTGCTCAGTCCAAGACTCAATGAATAAAAGGAATGCATAGCTTTTTATACCCGGTCTAAGCTTTTAGTCCAAATACACCTCATATGTACTGCTTAATAGCTTCACCGACTATGAGCAAGTCACAAAAATTCTGAAAGCGATAAACAGTCTCTTTAACTTCTTTTTTCACTTTAAAAACCAAATCGCCTGGACACCTTTTGGAAACAAATACCACGAGCAGAAGTGTTCCAGAGTAACATATTCAATATTAAGATGTATTTTCATTGGTCATTTTACTTATTTGGCCGATACACACTGCCTTAGATTTGTCTCCTCAAAAAGAAATCGTTAGCTAAATTTCTGCTTCATAGATACTCACACAAGGGTTTATCACATATTCAGGGTCATGTTGTGAACTATTTGCTTTGGTTTTGGAAGGATGTTCTTAGTTGTTTATTCTTGTGGTCACATGTTCTGCTTTTGCCCTTAACTAACAAAATTTACAATAAGTCCTGAAGTCTATAATATAACTTTGAGATCTAGTGAGATTTTGTTATAGTGACAGAAGATAGAACCATCCACCTATCATGAGATCATTTCTACATTCGCTAGAATGACAAGATTTAGGTTTCCACAGCGAAAGAGAAGAAGAAATTAACATTACATAACATTCCTTTAACCTATCTTGGATATAAATGTAAAATACGTATCTAGTGCTTACGTAAAATAGCAAAATGGTAAACGAAAAATATTCAGCATATTCAGGTCTCGAATTGAAAACTTCGTATTACCAGTCAGTTACGTTACAGCTTGACCACTCCGTACTGACATTAACGGAAACAATGCTTTGTTCCTCGGATAGATGCGAAAATATTCAAGCTCATTTTTTGTTGTATTTTTCAAAGGAGAGAAAAAAAGCGAAGAGGCGGACATTAGGTGAATCCCGGGACTTCGCCAGATTTCGAGAGAAAGAGAGCGAAGTTCGGCGGAAAGGCGCTGCGTGCGCAGTCCGGCGATAACGAGATAGAGCGTTTAAAATGCACGCGAGGAATAATATGCCTCCATTGGGGACGCCAGCGCGATGAAAGCTCGGGGCAGGCAAGCTTTCGGTCTTCCGTCACACACTCGGGCGATCACCTTACCGTGTTTGAAATTCCCTCGTGGTGGCAGAGACCAAAGAATAATGTTCAGCTACTTACAAAAAATTCGTACCACTTCCCGACGCAACCCGGCCAACAGGCCTTTAAAATCGGCGATGAGAACACACTGTCGCTGTATTCGACTGCCGAACGCAGTTACGTCGGACTGGCGATCTCGGAAGGAGACGCGCCCGAGCGAAACATGAGCTGGCGAAACCAAAGCCCCAAACTCATACTTGATGATCACATGATGATGATATGATACTTGCAGGGTATCGCGTAGATGTAAATGATGTTGCTATGCGCTTAAAATGCACCGTTCCGATTTGAGCGAGAACCTGCCTTGCCATCCATCAATCTCGTTCCCAGTTGAGCGTGTGGTGTTAGCGGCGAAGTGTGTGTTTTTGGGAGGAAAAGTAAGCCGATGAATCACATTGACGGTGCGTGCTGGTTACGCCAGAGGAATGCCGCAGTTGACACCCAACTGTCGACCAAAATATTACGTGCACTCGAGTTTTAAGGGTGTTTACGAGTAACCAAAATAACTACAGACAATTCAATAGCATCGTATTTTTTTTCATTAAATTCTACATTAATTGTGCACTTTAATTTCCTTGATAATATTCTTGTATTTCTTATTAAAGATTGAATGGAAAAAGTGACGGTTTTTTAGGTGTTCAACTATTATGCCGAGATTAAAAGCTTATTTCTCAAAAACCCTTCAAATTAATTGATCCAAATTTTAGCAATATAAATAAGAATATTTTATGCGTTTTCTATTACTTTCAGTATTTTATCTCCCCAAGAAATGAAACTGAAATCATTTTTATCAGAAACGATTTCCTCGGCTCTGCGTGGTCGTCTATTTTAATTGCATTGCTATCCTCAATGTATCGTAGATTTGTATGATAGATATCCTATCATACTTATATCCTTATATTTGCATGGGCCTTTACATGGGCATTTGCATTGGGTTAAATAATCCGAAGGGTTTTTGAGAAATGCATTTTTAAATTTACTAGCGTAGAATTAAACGACAAAAAATAATATTATTAAATTTTTTGTTGTTATTTTGGTAGCTTCATATACACCCTTCAAACTCGAGTGCGCATAATATTTTGGTGGACAGTAGGTGGAGAAACCGAGTGGTAGGAATGCTAACGGCAAATATGCCAGTTCGGGAGATTGCACGTAAATTGAATGTATCCCGCATGCCAATTATTAATTTGAAGAAAAAGTGGGAGGAATCCCATTAGTTTTCCAGGAAGGCGGGTTCAGGGAAACCCAAAGTCAACACTCAAAAAGACGCGTGCGCAGTGGACCAAGTAAGGGCAAATACTTTTTCGCCTGCCGAAGAGATTACTAGGGATGCTGTTCGACAATGTCCACAGACCGTGCGTCGGAGAATGCAATGCGCAGGACTTGCGGTAAGGCGTGAAGGACTTTCTTACAAATGCTCACAAAGTTGCACGTCTGGATTTCTTTCATTTCTTATTTTTTCATATTTTATATCACCTTTCATTTCGTAAACATTACGGAGTGATTCCAAAAAATATCTTCCCTGCATATTGCAACAATGAAAAAATAAGTTAAAATGACACGCATTTACTTTCTTTTCGGGAACTAGTGAGTTGTAGCCCAGAAAAAACTCCACGGTGTTATGCCCATGTTCTGCTGTCGTGTCTGAAAAAAGGTAAATGTTCTCCGCACTCGCGAAATGTGTATGATTCAGATCTAGGAATATAAATTTCCCGAAATGTGGTATTGCCTTCCATAGAAGAAAAAATATATTACATTTTTTATTCTTGATTGAAATTTTTTGTTTTAATAAAGTTGGAAAACATAATCGTATTATTTACGTAAAATATAAAAGTATCGCTGATGTGTCGAGACCTGATTCATTTAAACTGTTTCCAGAATTCTTCGTCGCCCACAAAGTAAGTCAATTTTCGCAAATAATAGTATTTATTACTAAAGCATAATTTTCCAGTAATGGCAAGTGGCGTTACTTAAGTGAAACAATGTCAGTTTTCACTGCGGGAAGGCAATCGAAACTTATCTCAGGCATAAAAAAACCGTCCTCTCTCTCCTCGCCCGTGAGCTTCCACTCCTCAGCAACACCTCCTGCCACACACCCTCGAGGTGGCTTGCATGGTATTGTGTCACTGTAGATCTATGAGATATGGTAGATCGTCTACACATTTGTCCGTGGGTTTTCCCGAATTCCGCGAACGACAGTCCGATGAGGCCGAATCGGCAATGGATTGACCACATTGGGTGTTCCTTGAAAAGCAGTCAGTCAGTCAGATAATCTCTCTGTAATTTGGAGAACTGGGGTTCCCTAAATTCCGTGCTTGCATGGTCAGCGAGCGAGGTGGAGAGGCACGACGGTGGTCCGCATTGCGAAAGGCATTCGTCAGTTGTTTCGGGAAAGATAAACCTCACTCGCCGCCGCCGCTGGTGAGCTTCCAGCCCCCTTATATCATGGGGCCTTTGCTTCGATGTTTCATTCGGGCGCCCCTGCTTCTCAGATCGTCAACCCGACGCGATAGTTGTTCGGCAGTCGAATACGGTGTTGTCACATCGAGGATTTAAAGAGCCTGCTGAGCGGGTTGCGTCGGGAAGTGGTACCAATTTTTTAGTAAGTAGCTGTACCGTCAGAAAGGAATCCGATTTTATCTCCGAGCGCTCCACTTGTTGGGAAACTTTTCCCCCATCCGGTCATTAATTTGCTAAAATATCATATCTCCTGGGGGTCAGAGACATTTTATTTCTCTCGAAGTAAAAGTCCTCCGCTCGAATCGAGCGTAATCACTCTCAACATTTGGACATTTGGAAAATACAAGCACGTAGCGAATGAGTTCTGCCCGTCGGAGGCACTCTTCGAGGGTTCGGCCAAACTCTTCCCGTTTGGTAATTTTCGGCCGTGAAGAAATGGCGGTCGGAGTCCAGGGTGCACCACGATTTCGCAGAGATCGATGGATCGAGCGAGACGATAGCGAGTGGCTACCTGCCGCTCATTACCTACGGCTGCTCCGGATTACTCAAGTCCTGGAGGGAGAAAGCGAGCGATCGCTCTGCTTTGATGATCGTCGCGTCCAGATGTGCGATAGATACTACGGTTGCCGCAACAACTACTACTTATGTGCTGCCACAGAACGTACCTCTTCTACTCGTGGCGCTGGGCTCCGGGAAACTCGAGTGATGAGATTTCCCGCGGCACGAGGGTTCTACAAAAAGGACACAAGTTGAAGAAGGTGGGGCATTTGAAGATGCCTGGGCAGTGTGTTGGAGGATAAGCGTCATTGTAAGTTTGAAGGGCGTTTAATCGTGCAAGATGACAGGGTCGCTGAAAGCAAAAGAAAGACTTAGTGAAGGGTCTGACATGGAGCGAGGCACCCAAGGCTAATTTCATCTTCTTTCCTTAATTGGGGACCAAGCAGGATGGGTGAAGGCAGAGCAACGGATGGGACGGGATGCTGGTCGAAGGAGAAGTAATCTGGGACATCCTCTGCTAAACGGGCGTCGCCGGAACAGCCCATTCACGACTATGCTGACCCAAGGAACAATGATAATGACAACAATTTTAGTTTTCGGTGGTGGTTAGAATTAAATAAAAATACACTTCAATGAAAACGACAAGACGAACACATTCCACACACCAATAAGGAATAAAGTTCTTTGGAGCCGCCCGCCAATAGAGAGGTTTTTATTGTCCTGATCAAACGTTTATAACCTCTTCTCTGGAGTATGTGTTTCAAGCAGCTTCATTTTTAAGACTCGAAGAATTTTCTGACAGAGTCAGAAGAAATCCGCGGGGAGACAATCAGCATGCTGAGATTCGCCGACGACATAGCAGTCATGGGAGAAACGGAAGGAGATTGAGACGCTAGGGAACATGGAAAGGATATTGGCCAGATATCGTCTGAATATCAATAAAAAGAAAACTAAGGTATTGGTATGCAGTAGAAGAAAGGAAGCCAGGGCCAATGTCAAACTAGGAAGGAGGTGGAAGAGTTCTGTTATCTGGGAAGCCGAGAAACCAGTGATGGAAGAAGTAAAAGAGAAATTGCCAGTAGAATTGCCCAAGCAAAAAAGGGCATTTTACCAGAAGAAGATTCTGCTTACAGCTGCAAATACAAGCGTGGAAGTGAGGAAACATTTCATTAGGACATACGTCTGGAGCATCCTACTATATGGCAGCGAAGCATGGACGACAACAGCAGCAGAGCAATCAAGACTGGAATCATTTGAAATGTGGTGCTATTGAAGAATGATGAAAATAAAATGGATCTAACGAGGAAGTGCTAAGAAGTGTGGGAGAAAAGAGATGTCTACTGAAAACTTTTAAAAGAAGACGGGACATCTCAATCGGCCATAGGATCCATTTGTTTCGGGATTTTATTCCACATTCTACAACAATTTCGCCATCGCTCGCGTCCTCAGGTCCCCGAAGTGTTTGATCTGAGCAGACCGTCTGGCGCAACTCTATCATGTTGCGTCAGCAACTATGCTGCACAGTCCCGTGACTTCTGAGCTTTTACAAGTGAACTTGAAATGAACATTTATTCTTCTAGTAAACTGGGATTTATAAATCCAAAATACAGCCACCATAGGGATTTTGCGCGTTATGGAGAACCAGGAAAATTGCAGGAGAAACCAAAGGCGCCCATGAAATGAAATGCGCCGATGCAAAGTTTCCGCGTCCAAGGTGAAGAAAACCACGTTTCGAACGTTAACCAACTTTTCAGCCGGTCGTGCGCCCCGAGGGGCGAGTCGTGGGGCGAGGGGAAAGGACCGCGAATGAGAAGACCACGCCTTTCGCTCTTTTTCAATTGGGCCGCCAGCAGCACTTCCGGCGGTCCTTCGAGACAACGCTCACCGAATGAGAGTGACCTCGGGGTGATCCCCTGGGGATTCACCTGGAAAAATTACTCCTGGGTTGGGCGAGCGGTCATCTTGGAATTATGGCAGGCCGGCAAGAGAAGCGGTCGCTGAAGAGTGGAGGGGGGTTGATAGGGCAACGGCCAATCGCAGGCGGGGCACGAGAGAGTTCTTCGGCGCTAGTGTCCACTCCGCTCACCTTCCGATTATGCCCCACCGAAAAAAAGAACTCGGAAATGTAGAGGCCAGTTCCTCTTCGGCAAATCAAAGAATTTCCTCTTACTTTTAGAATATTAGTCTTCCCTTTTGAGGATCTATGTTTCCTTTTGAGGTGTCGTTCCTGTCTCAATATTCCCCACTCAATCCAAGATTAGTAATCTGAAAGTAAGATGACGCCTCTGAAGTGGAAAGGAAGGGGATTTACGCTGTGATGTAGAATGCGCGGCCAATCGCCATCAGGCCTGGACTTGTAGTGAAATTCATGACTTTAATGTTTTACCCCGGACATTTTGCCAAAATAAGTGCAATCCAAGTCTCTAGTGTACAATAAAAATGACTAAATATGAGACTAATGCAGCTCTTGTGCTTGGAATCAGAAGACAAATGCCATACTTCGGTGTTTTAAAATACATTGTACCAACAGATTCTGATATTTATTTCTTTATTCGTGTTCTGAAAACGACATGCTTCAACCCTCATTATTACGCATACGAAACAGTTGAAACTGAGAAGTGCGACTGTGCTGCAGGAAAAACTGGTTCACCCTCAATTTTTCAAAATTGCAACGGCTCACATAAGTGGAATAAAAATGTCCCCTTTAAGTTGTAGCATATTTTTTATTTTGTATTACCCTAAATCATTTTTCTTCTTAATAGTGACATTTTGTACATTCAACTGTATAGCATTTTTTCCAATAGTTATAAGACTTGATATAATTTCTAAGATAACTTGATGACAAATAAACATCTAATTTGCTAGGACTAAAAATTAATCGAACGCAAAGTGCTTTGTATTTCAGAGAAATATGACCAGACAAAAGGCACACACAAATCTTCTTTTTCAGGAGGTTTCCTTGAACGTCTTTCCCATAGGTATATTGGGATTAAAACGCTTCATGAACTATGAGTAATGACTCATTTATAATTATGAAAGTCAACACATTGAAATCTTAAGATTTTCGAGAGACATTTGAATGCACTATAGTGGATTCCAACAAACGAGTTCCTTTGTTAAAAAAGGCTGACATAGCCACGATATACTCATCAGAAGATAGCAGCATTTTCTAAGAACTTTGATGAATTGTAGTGGTCCACTGCAGGAAATGATAAACCGAAAAGTCCAATAGTCAACGGATTATCTCAGTGTACCGTAAGTATACACGCGCGCCTCCAACCGACACTTTCTTGGAAAACCAGGAGTTAGCTATACCCTAAGCAATTGTACAGCTATTTCGACGTGAGTCAGGTATTATAAATATGGGCAGTGTTGGTAGAGCTAAGGAAAGTATGAATGAGACGGGGGACGGAGTTTATCCTTATCTGGCCCGAGCGATGAGTTGATCGTGAATACTTCGGTGATAAAATGGTATAGAATTCTCAGACAGGTCATATTCCATTGTAAAACCTCGCAACTGATGCTTAAACTCCCTCATCTCATGCTGTTACTCTCGCTACTCATTAACTCACCATATTCGTTGCAATGTTTTATTTTCCCTGGGGAATCCCATTCATTGTCGGACAAGATGCGTATTTCACTTCATAAGCTTAAGGTAGTCAGTCAGTTGGTATTCAAAATGGTTAAAATTGGTAAAATTAAAATTGGTTAAAATTCTTCATCATAATTGAGGTTATTTTCAAAAAATTTAACTTTTCCGTCTGTTTTAAAGCATTATATATAGCCAAATGAAGAATGAGACATTTATAAAGGAATTGCATTCGAAAAAATATTAATTTATCCCAAATAAGGCTCTCAAAAGTTATCTATTTGAATTGTGCGGATTGCCGATACTCTAAATTTGCTGTCTATTCTTAGGCATCGCATAAGCAATAGATTTCGTCAAATAAACTTCAAATTCCAGTGTCATGCCAATTGTAAAAGAATGAAGGAAGATCAACATGTATCTATTGTTGATCTTTACCAATATTCCAGTATTTGCAACGAATTATTCTCCATAACCTTTTGTTTCCTATTTCCGCTAACTTTTTAACTTTAGAACTCGGGCGGCAGTGGTTAATATTATCCGATTTCGAAAAATTTTGCAAGCAAGATCCTGATGTCATTACACAACTTTCCCGCATAGGGCAAATTCGATCCGGAAAATACACCTTCTTTCGGCCCACCCCAGTGCACTGTCGTCGTCACAGACGCTCTCCTGTGGCCACCGAGCCTGTACTTGTTGAAGTCATTGCACCGTCACCATTCACCAATGCCTCTCTTTCTGAGGCTGGTGGGGGCGAGTCGATCGCTGCAGGAAACACAACGCCTTCAAACTCAAGAGTACTCAGGGGCGGCGGCAGGTCGGGGCGACGACGGGCACGAAGCATTTGGGCGATTTCGGGAATGCAGCCAGCGGGGGCTTTCTACGGTTTTTCAAATTTCCCTCTTTCCCGGTCAACCGCGGTGAAAGTGCGTCCCAAAGAATTGGGATGTAAAAATTATCCCAGGACGAAGAGGCGGGTGTGAATAAGGTTATAAGAGCAGTGAAAATGCTGAATAATGAAAAGGAAACAGGGGTTCAATTTGAGAGAACGCTTAAAATCAGGCGGCCGGAAAGAAAATTGGGCGAGAGTCAGCGAACGAGGTGCAGCGAAATATTTTCATTTTCCTCAGTCGCAACGCCATTCACACTCTCAGCTGTAAAACGATCCCGACTTCTTTGCCCGATCAATACATAGCGTACTGGAATATTTTATTTATTAAAAAATCGTATAATACTCTAATTATTAAATATTTTTATCTTCTTCGTTGCAAACCTAGTGTTCTTTTCCTTTTGATATAAATTTATGTTTTATATAGGATTTTATATTTTATGAAGGCCTAACTATAATTTTATATTCTATACAGGAAAGAAGTGGATAATAATACATGATATGTTGCAATCCCAGATTTACAGCGTGAAGTATAAAAAGTAAATGATATATATAGTCGATTGACAATTGATTTCATTCCAAATGTCTTGAATTGCGGCAGGCTAAAACTTAGGAGACGTTTAACAGAAGGAATCGGCGAATGAGAATGGATATCTCGCCAGAGGGCATTACCCACGGGCTCTTCCCGTGCCCGCCGCTCACTCCCAACGAGTGAGCCATGCACTTTCCCCTCTCGCCCCTACATTTCCCGCGAGCAACGGCCGAGGGATGAAACTGGACCGCGCGGTGCTTGGCACGAGACCTGCGGAAACAACGAGAAAGCGTCGCATTCCTTGGGGCCAGCCAAAGAAGTGCCATGCCATACATTAACTACAGTCACCATCCACTAGGTACATACATACGACTCCACAATGATTACTACTATGATACATACTCCACAATGATGAACATGCTCCAGATGTATGTACGTATTAATGAATTGTTTCCTTACTTCTGCGCTTGTATTTCCAGATGTAAGCAGGTTCTTCTTTTGGTAGAATGCCCTCTTTGCCTGAGCTATTCTGCTGACTATTTCTTTCCTGCTTTGTCCATCGTTGGTTACTCGGCTTCCCAGGTGACAGAACTCTTTCACCTCTTCCAGCGTTGGCTTCCTAGTTTAACGTTGGTTTTGGCCTCTTCTCCTTTGCTGCACACCTATATCTTAGTTTTATTCTTATTGATCTTCAGATGATATCTGGCCATTGTCCTTTCCATGGTTATTAGAGTCATATTCAGATCCTTCTCTGTATCTGCTACGAGTGCTATGTCATCAGCGAATCGCAGCATGCTAATTTTTTCTCCGTGGATAGTCACCCCAGAAGACTTTTCCTTGATTTCATTGATGGCTTTCTCGATGTAAACATTAAAAATTACAGGAGACAGTGCACAGCCTTGTCTCACTCCTTTCCTCATGCTTGCCTCTTCACAGCTCCATTCTCTTCTCTATGAGCAGCCTAAGGGCCAATATTCCTTCTCATGTACCCTTAATTTTCTTGAATCCGAATTGTTCTTCATCCTGGAACTCCTTTGCTTTTCGTTCCATTCTTCTGTAGATTATCCTTATTCTTCGATGCATGTGTCGTCAGGCTTATAGCCCTAAAATTCTCGCATTACTCCGCTCTCTTCTTTTTGGAAATAGGAATGATGATGATTTCCTGAAGTACCTGGGTATTTCTCCTGTTGAGTACATGTCGCAGATGGTTTTGTTAAGATGGGCTAATGTCTTCTCTTCTGCATTTCTAATTAGTTCTGCAGGGACGTCATCAATACCAGAAGCCTTATTCGTCCGAAGGTCCCTTACTGCAGCGTCGAATTCCGGTCTTCATATTGATGCTCCCATAACATCCTCTTCAACTTCCCTTTACTCTTCGATCACTTTCGTGCTGAGGTTTTTTCCGTTGTATAACTCTTCCAGATATTCTTTCCATCTCTTCACTTTATCTTCATTTTCGATAAAAAGTTCTCCACTCTTGTCCCTTATGGCATTGCATCTTGCGCTCCGTTCCTTGAAGTGGTTCCTCACTATCCTAAAAGACACTCACATGGATGGTTTTCAGATATTTGAAATAAAGAAAACCCATCTATGTGAGTGTCTAAATAATTTTGTCACACCTGTGCATGCATCTCATTTTCATCCAAATAGTCTATACCATTCCTTTAGTATATATTCCGGTCTAATCGTTACCCTATTTCAGCCAGTAGTTTGTATTTCACTACGCCTTCACCTGTCGATAGTATGTAGCTTAGCTATGAAGGTTTCAGAAAAAATAATGAAAGATAGAAAAAAATACAAATAAATGTACTCATCCACTAAAAAGACAAATAATAAAACCACTGAAATCGGGAAGAAGAAATAGACTGGAAAACGTAAAAAAAAAGTTCACCTTACTACACCTGGTCTTCCTTTATTTCACCGTCCACAAAACCAAACGGAGGTTCTGAATGAGTTTAGGAGTTTCTTGAAGTGAAAATCCACGATCGCCTGGTAAGCAGCTTCCTTTTCACGCAACCCGACATAATTTCCGCTCTCATTGGCGTATGAATGAAGTCACGTGATCTCTGGGCCGGCATGCCTGAAACCGCGAATGAATTTCCCTCGCGCGCCGCTATCAACAACTCCCCGTTTCACCCCTCCGCACACAGCAATGCTCTCCCGCCACTCACTCACCTCCCAGCCTCCAAAGTTCTTGCTCGAAAATCTACAATGCTACGCTCTTCATTTGGGAGTAAACCTGGCACTTGATGATGAGTTGCAAACTGTTTGCATACTGCCGGTAAATCACGTGACGTGTGAAGTGACTGACTCTCTATTTATTCAGTTAATTTGTTACGATTAACTTCACCTATTCATCTGATTTACAATTATTTATCCAGTCGATTCATTTAAAAGCAGCTAGTATTCATTTCACAAAGCGTACCGTGAAGTTGGTCCATAGTCGTGCCAAGGTTCACGCCACTGCTTCGCGGTAGCTCCACGAGAGCGCAAGGTGCCCTGCGGAACCCATATACAATATCTATATATATAGAACATATGACCATTGATTAATACCATGTTTTTTAACGGAGGAGAATTTTGAAAACCTGATGGTTTTAATACGCTATTATACAAATGCACATTCACTGGAGCTGAGGGGCTCTGATAAACACAACAGTAAGTTCAGGAGACGATATTCCCACAATGCCTCGCAACGTACATACTCTACATACCTGTTACGTCAGCAACAAGGCTTCGGCCATTCCGCCATTTCAGAGCTTTGTCAAATGAACTTAAAATTATCATTTAACCATCTCAAGTAGGCTGGGATTTCTCAAAACCAACATTTTACGTAAAATGAATACATTTATGGCATGGGGCACGAATAACAATTAGTGGAGGATTATTTTTTCTTTCATGGAGGAGACTACCGCATCGTTATATGCGAGTGTGTTCGAGTATTGCTGTATATTTTCAAGGTGACCCACAGGCAAAAGCCTTAGGGTGCACGCAAAGCTCCAGATTGTAATTATTTCTTGTATTGTGTATAAATTGTTGGAGCAATAAACGTATTATTAAATGTTAGAGTTAAGTAACTAATTCTGAAGATTCAGGCTACATGGAGTGGAAGCGAAACATAACCAAAATATAGAACAAGACCATTAATTAACCATGTTTTTAACGGAGGAAACTTTTCGAACAGGAATAGTTTTCACGGGCAATTTATTATTAATACATTTAATTTACTGGAGCTTAGGGGCTCTGATTTACACAACGGTAAGTTCAGGAGACGAATATTCCCAAAATACCCCGCAACGGGAACTATAATATACAAGTTACGTCAACAACAAGGCAGAATATTCCGTCATTCCTGAGCTTTTTCCAAATGGTCTTGAAATTTACATTTAACTATCTCTAGTAAACTAAGATTTATCGATCTATACTAATTGCGTATAATGAATACATTAATGGCATGGGGCACGATTCGCAATTAAGGAATTGTTTTCTTTGATGAAGGGAACTAGCCTATTGGTATCTGGGGGGCGATTCTCTAATGTCAAATTCGTTACTTCAAAGTCACAACTACACACCAATATATGGGACAAACGTCACAGTTGGACGTTAGCACAATCCATACTCCCTTGACTGCCATCCCGGGTCACGGCGCGGCGACATATATTCTACGAACAAGTTCATATAATCTCTCCCTTTCCCCTCCTTCCTAGGATCTTCAGAAGCTCCGCTGGGATTTTATCTATCCCCACCGCTTTACCTGCTTTCATTTCTCGCAGTGCCTTCTCTATCTCACTATCCAGTATTCCGGTCCGCACTATCCAGAATACGTCATCCTGATCTACGTCCTTTACCTCTTCTATGCCCAAGTTCCTAGGCCTATTTTCGCTATCATACAGTTCTTCAACATATTCCCTCCAACGACGCAGGATCTCCTCTGGCTCCATTGCTAGATTTCCCCTTCTATCTTTGATGCACAGGACCGTTTTCCATTTCTTGATTCCCGACAACATTCTAACCTTTGAGTACAGACGGCCTATTTCTCCTTCTCTCTGGAGTCTCTCCATCTGAACGCATTGCCGACTCCACCACTTTTCTCTTGCTCTCTTTGTTTCTCTCCTAAGTATGTTGTTGATCTCCTTATAACGCCTTTTGCCTGTCTCTGTATTTTCATTTTTCCATTTCCTTCTTTCCTCGATCCTTTCCATCATTTCTGCTGTTACCCATGGTTTCATGATCCTCCTAGTGTCTACTGTTCCTATTGTTTTCTCAGCTGCTTCTTTTATGCCCATCTTTATCATTTCCTACCCTTCATCTATTGCTCCTCTTCCCTCATGCATCTATCCACAATCTCCTGATATTCCCTCCTCTTCCATCCAATCAGTGCTCCTAAATCCCACTTTTTTATTTTCCTTCCTACTTTCAACCTTTTTAGTCTCATCTCACATTTCATCACCACCAAGTTATGGTCGGAGTCGGCATCTGCACCTGGGAAACTATGCGAATTCTTCACGCTGTTCCTGAATCTTTGCCTAATCATGATGTAGTCTAGTTGGTACCTTCCAGTATCCCCCGGCATTTTCCATGTGTACCGACGCCTAGGGTGGTGTTTAAACCACGTGTTTGTAATCACTAAATTATTCCTTCTACAGAACTCCACTGCTTTCTCGCCCCGGTCATTTCTTACACCCAGCCCATACCCCCCTGCTTCACTTCCGTCCCACCCTTCCCCTACTACAGCGTTCCAATCTCCCATAATTATTAGGTTCTTCCTTGCCTTTACTTTCCCGCTTTCCCGATTGATTCTTCCAACTGGTCATACACTTCGACTACTTCTTCTTCTCTATGTCCCCCTGTCGGCATGTAAACCTGAATTACGACTACATTCGCCGGTTTCGCCTTGATTTCGATAGCCAGCATTCTGTCGCTTACCTGTTCCACATTCAATACCCGTTTTCTTAGTGTTGCATTCAATACAACTGCTTCTACCCGCTGGCTCTCTTCCCCTCCACTATATATAACCCTGTACTTTTCACTCCAGAAGTCCCCCTGATCTCTCCATCTTACTTCGCTTAATAATCCCAACAAATCGATCTCTCCCCTTTTCATGTCTAGCTTTATGTTCTCTAGTTTTCCTGCCCTTAACGTCGTTCTAACGTTCCATGTCCCGATCCTTAGCATTGTTGCTCTCTTCTCTGGTTTCTTCTTCGCCGCCGTTGCTGCTCTCTTTCTTTTCGTGCAAGGATTTCGTGAGATGACGACCGCAGAGTCCTTGCTTACCCTGCTGCCGGGCACGACACCCGTCCCACTAATTTGGTCCCGGACCCCGTAGTTGCCAGGTTTCAATTCTCTATTGTTCAAGACCATTGTGCTCTCGGGAGAGTTTCATTGAGGTGGTTTCGCGTTGCCTGCTGTTAAATAGTGTTTTTAACGTGACACCATCTCTACTTGATAGGCCGCCCCAATGGGGTCAGACGCCTTCTCACAGCCGCCTCACTGAGGAACAGACGCTGCGAGCACGGTACGTGGACTACCTTTCGTCAGGCTCCTACCCTTCGACCTGTCTGGCATGGGTGACCCTACCAGGAGCAATATTAGTTGCTCCCGCCAGTGCAGCACTAGGGGTCCCGGGAACTAGCAAGCTCCAATCCCACCACGACAAAGCGTAGTCCATGGGGAAGGGATTAACTAGTACTTTACCATAAAAAAATTGATAAAATTGGTCCACTTGACCCCACTTTACGGTACTTCGGATGAACGTAGTCGGCCCGCCAGGTTGGTCTTCAGCTGAAGGCCATCAAACCTTTGGTAGAGTCTTGGTATTACGGGTGTGCACCGTTCGGGGGAGCGGCGACAGGCAGGCAAAGGGTGTGATCAGGTTGGTGTGGAGGCCGGCTCTCTTGCCAGAGGGGGGTTCCCGGCGCTGAGAGAAAATTCTTCGCTGAGAGCATACCTTCGGCCCACGTTTCCTTCTGCCTCGGAGACCACCACGCCCGCTGCCTGGGCGGAAACAACACCACCAAGGCGAAGGGCACCAAACCAACCCCCAATTCCCTACCCCCTTCACGCACTGTTTGCATTGGCTAAAGCAAACGGTGAACAGAGAGGTGTACTCGCCGGATCAAACTCCGCCCTGTGCATTCCATTTCCATAGAGCGTTAATTCGCCGCAAATGCCTTCATCCCGGCGGCTCCGTGAAGGACAAGTGGAACACGCTGGGAATGAACGCCCCGGGAACCGGTTTCCCCGACGTAGAACGGGAATATGAATAACGACGTCATCACCGAACACACACAGAGGGCAGGGCCTCTCTTCCTCGTGGTGCGATTTCCCGAACGTCTGAACCTCGTCTCCGCAATTTGCCCCGTCCACCTGACAGCCAACTCAAATGACGGACATGATCTCGTCACTGGACTTTCCACCGTTGCGGTAGAACCCCGCTTAAGTATTAGCGCACCCACGAATCCTGCACGACGTGTGACGCCAATCTTATCGGCAGAGCCGCGTTCTCTGGAAATTGCCGGAGAAAAAACGTTCTTCGGACCGGTATTCGAACCACGGACCTTTGGTAAGCCGGCCTTACGCGAAGACGCTCGCTATGTTTTCTAATCTCAAAGAAAAGAGACGAAGAAAATACCCAAAGGAATACCACGGAGGGTTCTCTGCTGCGTCGAACAAATCCTCAATGATCCGAATGCTGAACGTCAGACTATTTATTGTGGCGTCCAAACAGAGGACTTCCACTCGGCGGCGGTCAGCGAGAGGTTGGACAGGATGATCAGGGATCAAAATAAGTTGAGAGAGGATTATAAAGAACCCTAGCAGCCATTAACTCTACGGTGAAGTTCATGGGAGAACTGTCTCGTCAGTTCGAAAACAAGATATGTGTGTGGAAATCAAGACGTATTATCATCGCTCTCACTCAACTCGATACTGGGAAATATTGAGAGAATTTGGAACTCAGATTTTCCACATTAAAGAACAAGACCGATTTCTTCAGGGAAAAAATCTGGAGGAATTTATGTCAATTGCCTGGCTTTCATGAGTGACCATGCTATATTCTTTGAAAGGCCAGGGGAAGCGGTCATTCAAATCAATCTCCTCGAAAAGATAGTCAGCAAAGCGAGGATCAAGAATCTCGATAAAAATAGATTCATGACAAATGAGGAATACGCACCGAAATTCCCTGAAACAGAGATAGGACAGATTAAGATCATTCACAGGAGATTGAATCCGCGGTGGACAATCGGTACTGAAAAACGGAGCTGACGTCTATGTAAAGAAGTGGAACGACAAAACAAGAGGCACTACACATCATTGCAGTGGTCAGGGCAGAATGGCTCTACATGCTATACCGAAGTGAAGCTTTCGATGAACTACTGCGAAGCAGGGTCCTAGACAAGAGACTCCTCGCGAAAATGAAGACGTAGGTCGGAATAAAACGTTGGAAAATTCGAAGAAACCAATAAGTTTACCAGAAAGCGAAGAAATCACGGAGACCATGAGAAAGACAAAGAGGCTGACATTTCAGAGAGATTTATACAGAATTAACAAAAACAGGCTCACATACTCAGATATTCGATCGTCTATGGAATACGAAAATCGGTACGAAATGGACGCTCGGAAAAAAGGCCCCGGGCGTCAGACGCTATCAAAGTATAAATTTCAGGACAGAGTACGATATTCGCTAGCTGCAAGTCGAAAGAAAACTAAAATGAGTGAAAGAGCCAAGGTAAGCAGATTGGTGGACTGGAGGAACTAAATGGTAAAGAAAACAAGATGAGGTCGTAGCATGACGAGTACGTGATTCGCTCCAGAGAAAATACAATCGCCTCGATTACTCATCATTTCCAAACATGAACTGACGTTGCCGTCGAAGTGTTGCTCATTTAATTGGCAAATAAAGGAAGCTCTAATTAGTGAAAAAAGACTTTGCAACTCCACAGTTTAAAAAATAATTTACTAACGACTACTTTCGCTACACTGTAGCACGCTCAGGATTAAAACTTTTTATCTAGCCGTTAATAAATTCTTTTATAAACAGTGGAACTGCAAAGTCTTTTACCACCTACTAGCAATGGAGTTCCATCCAACTACATCACAGGAAGCTGTGACTAATACAAGAGGTGTGAATCCATTCTGAGGGAACGGGAATCTAGGGGGAAAAATGGAATATACCCTCGAGATCTTCTATTTTACGGGAGTAACTAAACTTTCTTATCGTAACTGTCGTCATCATAGGGTGTTGAAAATAAGAGTTTCAGTCCGGTAGGAGACAATTCACAAGAAAACTGAAGTAAGGAGATTTAAAAAGGGAAAAGAAGGCACCGGCCGAACAATACTGTTCCCACGGCTAATCAAGGGCAATGGGGAGAACAGCTGTGAGAAAGGCCTTCGGCTCAGCAGGCGTTTCACCGGCTGCGACGTCATACCCTATCGGAGACCACACGCCCTCCTACTCTCCCCCGTCGTCAACGATACCTCACCAGTCGATACGGCTCCCAAAAGACACTGCCGAGTGATAGGACTTCAGAGGGAGGGAGGTAGGATCAGGCCGCGCCCGCCGTAAACCCAACCATTATGATGACTGCGCGACCAGATCCGAGGGTGAGGGAGCTTTCGAGTCCATTGTCCGCCACTCTCCTTCTGGCGAGACGACGACGCGCACGGGGTGGCCCATCTGCGTCGGGCAGCACGCACCCTTCACAGCACACATGGCGGTTCTCTGCTTCCTCCTCCTTTCAATCCCACGCGCACTTCACTCACCTATATCACTTTTATGCCAAGTTTGCCTTTCTTCTTTCGTTTGAGGCACACTCCTCCACTGGACGAGCAGCACAATGACACTTGCTCGGGTCTAAAGATGATATCGCCGCCGATATCTTCTCAAATTTCACGAGTGTCTTCTTTAAGATCTCCATGCAGACTATGCCATTAAAGCTATTTTGTCGATGGCAAAACACAACATGCTTACGTTTTCTCCACAGATATTCTACCCTGAAGACCCTAAAAGAGTCCTCAAGTTGATGTCACAAATCGTGATTTCATGAAGATTTTGAATCGGTTCTGTACCTCCTACTCCTCCAGACCAAATTTGGTACCTAGCAGGTTTAGTTTCAAGGCAACTTATCCTTCCAACAGAAAAATTACAGTAAAAACGTGTATCTGGTTTCAACTCTTTCTCCTTTTGCGCTCCTAGTGGTTTCTCAGGGCTCTCATCCGGGGCCTTTGATTTTTTAACTTTTCATCGATTACATATTTAGCTCCGTTTCCTATGAAATACTTGCTACGCGTCGATGATTTGAAAATCTATCATAAAAAAAATAAGCGCAAGGATGGATGCTTCTGTTATCCATAAATCTCTCGAGAATCTAGTCCAATGGTGTGACAACAGTTGTATGGAATTAAATTCGAAAAAATGTTTTACAATGACCAAAATTCAAGTCAATTACAATATATTCGAATACATCTTAACAAGAGTTAATAATTTTTAAGACCTGCTATATTTTTTGATGTCATATTATCACTTGCTGTGTATAATTAAAGCACGACACTGATAGCGTGTAGGACGTTGGGTTTCGTTGGTCGAGCCTGCAAGGACTTCCAACATTTCTGACATAGATTGCTGTATGAAGACCTAGTTATTTTGGAGTACTGTTTCATAATCTGGAGTCCCTATTATGTATCACAAATATGCAGTTACTGACCATTGAGAAACCCATCAAATTCCTGAGAAATATTGCCAGTAAACTTAATATTTTTTAGGGTTAAGGGTGAATATAATGAGATACTGGTCTTAATTTAGTCTCTCCTATCTTTAAAGAAAGTAATTTGGCACATTTTTCTAAGGCATTTCAAATACAGTAACACGCTTCAAACGAACTTCAGGGGACCGGCCTTTCGTTTCGTTATAAATGGGATTCCGTTGCATCCAAACTCTAGCATTACTGCTCTGTACACGCCGTAGAATAGCGGGATTTTTGTCGTTAATCGTCTGTCGGAACAGACCTTTGACACAATTTACTACCACCCCCCACTACAAGAAAATACCCCAACATAACCTTCTTTATTCATCCTAATATTTCTTACACACATGTCTTTTTTTTTTACCGATACTAGTTCACATCATTCACAAAACACCGCACTAATCTGTTCCTGAACGAGAGTTCAAGTCGAGATGTGAGGGGCCATGTTAGTCAGTTGCGATGAAATCATTCTGCGCCGAGACGCAACTCTCCCGACGACTCCACGCGATCAGCATCAAAAAAGTAATATCAAGGTACAGCACATTACTTTCTCTTCGGCTAAACAATACATTGCCAGCAATTGAGTCACTGTAGCTTCATGTTCACACCAAGGGATATGAAGTTATACTAACATTAAAATAATCTAATCCTACGACTTGCGAGCAGTGGGGTGTTAACCACCTGTCTCCTTTTATTGAGTCAGATGATCTTTAAACACAACAACTGCTGGGCTTTCCTTAAATGTGGATTGTGATGCTTTGTTCTTTGACTACATGTGTCAGAAACGCTGATAAATTGCACGTTAGATTACCACTGAACTTGTACATCTTCCTCCTCCATAAATTTACGCAGCACAATATTAGGACACATACCCCAGGAAATGACCTCCAGTGTGGTGATTGTTTACAAGTGCGGTATTAGATTAACGAGAACGTCTTCGGTTCAGGCTGAAAGCGAGGTTCAAAATTAAAACTTAGAGAAACTTTTTATATTTCGACGTGAAGAAAAAATTCTTAACAACGTAAACAATAATCCTAAAATTAAAAAAAAGAGACAGCAAAGAAATAGGACATCTCATCTTCTATGATCTCTATTGATCTACCTCAAATATGTGTCTTTGAAAGGGATGCAGTAGAGGGCAAGGTAAGGAAACAAAAAACAGCTAAGAATTCGAGGAATCAGAGGAGATGTTTGCGGAATGGTTTAACCTAGCCAGAGCCAGCGACATACATCTCAGCGGTCAGCACCTTAAAGAAGAAGCGGAGAAAATAGCTATCGTTCGAATATTCAAGGGTTGGCAGCAACCAATGGACGGCTGCATTGGTTTACGAAGAGAAAGCAATTGCGCACCGGCAAATAAGTGAAAAATCCGAAGCTGTTGATCAAATATCCTTTGATATGATAGAAATCAAATATCCAGGGTGAGGAACGTCCGCCAGTAGCTCTAGCGGAGGGCATGGAAGCGCATGAAACAGATGAACACGGGTGAGAGGAAGTGCTACAGGATGATAGGCCCTGCCTTGAAACATCTGCCTGTGCAACCTAACATAATACGAAACGTCAATCAACAATCGACTCTTTTTTCAAAAGCACTTTCACGAATTGTGTGAAATAAGTAGCGATTTTATGTACATTCATAAATGTGAATATGTATATGTAAATTCATATTAGTGATGTTTTGCAAAGCCTTTTTTAAGCAAGGGATAATTAAGCTATAAAAGTTTTTCCTATGGTTGTTTACATCTTGCTCATGTTAATACCCAAATATATTTATTTGTCCTACATTGGCTACTTTCAGGCGGTTTTAGGTTTTCCATTTTCTCTCCGAATCTTAAAGGAAGATTGGTTTCTCGTGTCCCTACTTATCCAAAATGGACTCCATTCAGGAGCTGTTTACTTTACGTCCCATTCTGATCACTATAGTCGGCACATGAAGGGACATGTGCTGAATTACTTCAAATATTCGACAACTCTCCTCCTTCAGAAATTATGATCAAAGCCCTCGTAACACTTTCCGGTTCCGCAGGTAATCGACAGAGTTGAGTGGTGCTATTTGCACCAGGACTTCGCTCCTCCGCTTTTAATTCTTCAATCGCAGAGTGGAAACACGAACGGACAATGATCACCACGCTCTGCGCATTGCAGCAGCTAGGCACAAATGGGACGAAGAGTAAAGAGCAGCTCCCTGAAGTGAAATTCTCTTCCATGCATCGAATCATGTTCTTTTTTGGACCATATCGCCAACCTTAATTAGGAGAGACTAATGCGATAAAAAATAATCACTGTATTGCTTTCTCGAATTTCTTTTCGCAAAATGATTTCACTAAAAACCACGCCCAATTCACTAAAAACCTTGTCGAGCAGTTTCAGGTCTCTTTAGCCGCATTTCTAAATCGAGAGCCTTTCAAACTAAGCACTGGCTTTCGAGTCCGAATCTGCAGTTGATGGAGCTCACGGGTTAGATACGAATCCACGCAGTACAATGAAAAACAACGCGAACCTTTTTGTTTTCGGGAACAAACAATTTCTGCAAGCACCTCACCAAGCAGCAACGGAGGAGGGAATTGTGGTCAGTCGGACTATGTTGGGTTGTGTTCACAATGTTCCGACGGTCGCTCTAATTAATGAAGAGCCCTTCCCGATTCCAGTGAACTATTGTCAAAGGGAATAAACCTTTTGCTTTCGTACACGAGGATGAAGTTGTACCTAGCGTCAAAATCGGTCGTAAATCAAGCACACCTAACGTGTGGAAGAACTAAGTTTTGATCCACCGTGGCACTGGCCGTCCATGCGCTTCAACGCCTAACTCCACTAACACTTGTTCCATTAAGAGCATCAACATGAAGTATCAACCAGAGTGCAATCAATCTGGATTTTTTATTTGAAGAAAGTTCCACTGAATGGATTGCGATCTAAGAGAATATGCACCGAATTAGCTCATTATCATTGTGAACAAAATGTGATTTCGTTTTACAAATATAATGCACTCAATAGCATAAAACTTGCTAAGTAACCCCCACAAAACAACTATAAACGAGCGTATAGCTAGCTGATTATGACTGTTATGAGGTAACTTGCACCAATGAGGCTTGTGAGAAAAAGAATATAAATATTTTTTATAAGATTAAGAGATCCTTTCATTTCCTACCGACTATAAAATGGTGGTCTTTGGTGAATATCCGCTTCAAAATTTTCTTTCACAACGATACCATAGGATCCAAAATCCCCAGAACTCCACCACGTAGGAATCCGAATGCCCACAATGTTGTCCGTGAGTAACGTCAAGAGAGACGAGATCGAACACATTTTTTGTTATAATAAAGCTTACTCAACGGCAAAATTTGTCTATACACCTTTAATACATATAAACTCCATTTCACACAGTAAAAGAAAATAATTTGGTGTCAATTGATATACAGAACATACAGAAAGTCACTAAAATTTACCGTTCGGTTGGAGAGGTATCAGAAGAGGACATCGTCGGACGGGGGGGAGTGACAACGGCAGGAGAGCCCGACATATACAATCCCCACATTTTTCGAAGAACCAGTTCCTACACCCACGGCATCCTAAGAGCCAATTCAATGCGAACTTCAAGTTGCAATAAATAGTTTCTCATCAGATAGGAAGGCAACCGGCAGCCAATGAGGCCACGGCAATATTTGGTTGAATGTCGAGGGGGGTAGGGATTTTTCAGGGAAGGGAGGAAGGGTGGAGCGAAAACCGGCATCAGCAGTAGCCAGCTCGTAAGGAAAAGGCGCCACGGACTAACGTCCCATCCGACGGACGGAGCACTGCGCTAGACGTCGAAGTAGCAGACACGTTGTATGGGGCATGTTGTACAGCACCATCTGATCGACGTTCTAAGACAAGCACAATGGGAGCGTTTGCTCGGAACCGCTACTTTGCAGAACACGAAATCGTTAGATGGAAACGAAACATGAATTTTAGTGAAAATATTAATCTTTTAAACCGTAAAGCCATTTACTCATGAATAAAAATTAAAATGAGCAAAATGTGACGCCCACCGAACGACCTGCTTTGAGATCATTGACGTCATCCACGTCCCGTCCTCGACTGTTTTTCGGAAGAAGGGAGTGGAGGGGAGGTCTGCTCGCACAGATCCTGTCGCAACCACTTCCATTGGCAGAGTAGGCTGCGTGTCCCTCATCATGATTGGGCGATGGAGTTTCGCGGTCTCAGTTGTGATTGGACGAATTGGAAGTCCTTTGCACGCCCACTTTTCGGAAAGGGTTTTAAAAAATCAGTTTTTCGCCGCTTTTACCTGGAGAACTAATTGACAGATCAATGAGCGGAAAAATACGGGTCTTTTTATTCTAAAAGCTCTAACGGATTCGGCAGTAAATATATGACAAACGGCCCCATTCCAATACCCTGGGTGGGATTTGAACCCACGACCCTTGGGATTCCATGACGAGACATTAGCAACCCGGCTAAGGCCTAAGTGCTCCACGCACAGCTACACGTAGTCAGGACCATTTTATACCAACTAACAATGTCAGAGGAGGCAATCGGAATTCGACCTCAAATCCTCGGGATGGCGCGCCAGTACTAAGCCATTCAACCCGAACACAAAACTTTAACGAAGAAATTATTACAGCACGGCCGATGGGTCCCTTGATACTGTCGCAAAGGCACTGACTTCGGCAAGGCAAGAGATGGCAAAACAGGAGAGGGGGAGCAATGGCCGTGGTGGCATCCATTCATTCATTAGTAATGCTTCGTCTGTGAGTGGAAATGGAGGGCACTCGATCAGGAAATAAGTTTTGGGACAGCTAGTATTGAGAAACGACCCTTCACACAAACACTACGCGAAGAATTACGCACTTGGCCAATCCCGTTACGCGGTAGCGCAAGCCACGTGAAGAATCAGAGCACCAGATGACGGACTTCAATTCACGACGGAAAGGCACCGCGCGGTGCAGGCCTACCATCTCCTTCCTAGACTCCACGCGGCCGAAGAAATGCTCACCACAGCAGGCGCCATGCCATCTGCATTGCCCTAAGGCACTGTTCTACTACGCATTTAATGAAGATAAATCAGGCAGGACTACAGAATAAGAAAACCTAATTTGAGGAGAGCTTGGTTTCGACCATTCAGAACCGTCGAAACGATTTTTAACAATTGTCTGTTAAGGAATAGGACGCGTGGTACACCTGGAAGTGTCGAGTTTCTTTCACATGTACAGAGAGCGCTGCAATAGCACGGATGGCAGTGACGGCTGCCAATGATAGATGCAATGATATTCCAAGCACTCAGTCACTTCGAGAGAAGATAGCAAAACGATAACAGAATAAAAATAATGATGCTTAGGCAAGTAAATCAAGGCATCAATTCCTAGAGTCAACTGCGGTAGGTTTACGTGAACACGCTCATTGAACTACACAGGCACAGAAGATACACACAAGAAATGGCGGCAGCCAGGCTGACTAGTTTTGACCTCGACAGGCAGGGGTTCAACAACCAAGTGAAGCACGAATCCTGGAGCAGATATAAACAGCGATTACAACTTAGAGGCAATGGATAGCTGCCAAGGATACGAGAAAATAACAAGAGTGAAGAAGGACCGAGATGTAATCCAAAAAGAAAACAGGCGTAAAAGCTCGCCAATGAAAAATTCACGAACGCCAACGACGGAAAAGTGGAAAAAATATTTAAAAAAACAAGTGAAGGAAGGCGAAAAAAGAAGGAAACAAACGAATGTGCAGAGAAACCGTTCCAGAGAGAGCAGTGCTACAGTTTGCCAAGCAAATACTAATTCGCGAATTTCAAAATTTCCGCTGTGTTGTATGTTACTTTTGAGCATTTCCACAACAAAAAGCCTGAAACTGAATTATAAATAATTGACTTCTTAGAGGAAAAACACAAGAAATAAAGAAATGATGACAACGAAGCTATGCGTGAGAAGGTAAACAAATCTTCGAGAATCAAGGAAGGCAAGAAGAGAAGCAAGCAATCATTGAAATCCAATGCGAAGAAATCGAGGAATGGGAAGAGCAGAGAGTGAAGGGGAGTATTTGGGGAGAGGAAGCGTTACTAGGCAAAAGTTGTTAGAGAAAGTAAGGGAAGAAATATAATGAGGCACTCAATAACCAGCCGAGTACGGCTCCATTGAAGAGGAGGATGAAGACGAAAGTGAACCGTACAGCTTAAGACTCGAATTTGAAAGAGCGACGAGAGAGAGAGAGAGACTTGAAGGCGAGATGACAGCAAGGGAAGGCTCCCCGATCCTCAGACGAGCATCGGGGAGCGAAAGGTGCGGACGGAATGGCTCTCGACTGGAGGCGAACAAATGAGCAACGTCTTAGCTCAAGTCGCGAGGACCTACACCGCATTCGAGAATCAATACGAATATCGAGAATAAAATAAGAGAATCAATAAGAAGATAACAGAAGATATGTGAAGGGGACGTTGAAGGTGAACGTCACGTAACAATGAGAGAAAAAGAAGAAAAGGAACAGAGGAAAATAACAAGAAAGAGGCTAAGCTAAGAAAGCATTCTTGATTAAGTGGGGCTCAAGGAGGAGGCAACTGAGGATACGCTCATTGGCGCGAAGCGTCGAGAGTATGGAAACCGAACCGGAGGAGGAGAGCACTATCCGAAAAAGAAAGTAGAATCGGTTTGACACTGCGTGTGTGCACTCAATGTGTGCATTCAATTGGAGGGAAGAGAGAAGGAAGACCGAGGGATGACGGGAGAAAAACGAAGAGAGAGGATGGCAAACGGCGTGCAACTAATAAGAGGGCGGAATGAATGATGCAGTTCCAATCCTAGGAGTGAAAACTATAGAGAATTTAGGCTGTGCACGAAACATACAGCATCCGAAGTATTTTCTGATGAAAATTCAAAATCATCATACTGATGCAAGTGTCCAAAGAATAATTAATTCATACTTCCCAGTTCTCTATTATAATAGAAGGAGTAGCCACGGAAACCCCAGCGGAGTCGCCATTAGCTGACAACAGCAGAATTTCCATAGGGAAAATACCACCTGGACTTCGTACCCCTAATCCGCCCCTTGATTCCCGGCGGGTTACTCGGTTTGCATATACTGCACACTCCGTGAGAACACCTCGTGCTATTCAAGGCCCCCAGGAGGGACAAAGGAGCGTCCGTAGCTGAAGTGGTTGGCCGGGGTCATCGGGGGTTCGGGTTCGAATCCCTGTCCACGTGGATCCTCTGCTTGAGGAAATTCAGCTATAGTCTATTACAAACTTGTTTTAACGATAAACATCATTTGAAAGTGCCAAAAACGCGATAAATTAACGGTATAGGGGATACTTATTCGAGATGAAAGTATTACACAATTTTTGCCATCACACAGAATAAAAAAGATCGACCGTTCGAGTGTTCAAGGCATTCTATCGATCGGGGATGACGCGAGAGTGGAGTGAATCACTCTTTTCTGGCTCAATGTTTATATTACCACTACTTCATTCGGTACACATGCTATCCTCTGAAACTTGCAATGGACTCTGCGGCATTGCTTCATGGCAGGAACCAAAATAAGAGCTAGGGAAGAAACTTTCGTGTTTCGAAGATAGTCCGCCAGGTGTCATCACACCAATTTCACTCATGCTAAAGCATAGAATAGTCATGAAACTGATAACGGCTCAAACGTCAATCTCATTACATGCAAAAGAAGAACTCAAATGAGAATCGCAATCAGACGCTTCAATCTAGAAAATCATTTCCTCAAATTCGCACCTGGTTCATTTCCCCTTTGTACAGAGAGGAACATTTGCTCGTCATAATGCGATTCGACCACAGCCAGTCTGCACACAGGATGGATCAAAAACCACATCTCCCCGCAAATGACAGACCTACATCAGAAATAGGTAGAGGTGTCATTCGGCTAGCATCGGCGTATACCACTCAAGTTCTTAAATATGCCTGCTCACGTCGAAGATTCAAAAGCACTGAAAAACGTAAAAATGCACCGGTGCATCTCTTCTGCAAATTGGACACTGACATTGAATTCGCCAATTTGCCTAGAAATTAGGTGATGCGGTATTCGGTGCGATCCCCAAATAAGGAAACGGAACAGAAAACGTACTCTACGTCGGGTGCTGCAGCTGTTTCATCATCATCATTAGTCAGTAATCCTGAGACAGGGTGGCTACTGATTCCCTGACCTTTCCCTGATGACTTTACCAATTTCCATGACCGATCACCAAAAGATCTCCTATTATCGGAATATTTTATTTCTGCTGAATTAAATCTTCGCCAAAGCTCAGAAAATGTTAAAAGCTGAAATCAATACAGTAGCAGCTATAGGAATGAAAAAATATATTGAACCTTCACAAGTTAAGCCCTCACACAAATGGGGGCGTTTACTCGGAACCGAAATAGCAATTTTTTGCACGAAACTGTTAGATGGAAACGAAAAAAGAAATTTAGTGAAAAAACTAATCTTCTAACCATAACCATTCACCCATAAATCAAAAATTAAAATAAGCAAAAGGTGACGCCCACCGAAAATGCTGCTGTGATAACATTGACGTCACTTTCCTCCCGTACTTGACTGCTTTTCGTGGAAGGGAAGGGAGTGGAGGGGGATTCTCGGAAGGCCTGCTTGCACAGATGCTGTCGTAACTGCTCCGATTGGAAGAGTCAGCTGTCCCCCCCCCCCCCCCCCCTCCCCCCCCCCCCACCCTTCACGGTAAGGCGAAGTAGCTTCTCGGGCTCAGTTGTGATTGGACGAAGTCGTTAAACGTCAGAGGTTGCACCACGCCCACTTTTCCGAAAGGGTTAAAAACATTAGTTGTTCGACGCCAATAACTCGAGAAATAATTGACGGATCAAAAAACGGAAAAATACGTGTCTTTTTATTTTACAAACTCTATCATATTCGGCAATAACAAAATATGGTAAACGACACCATTGTACACACTTTTAATACATTTTTTGCGACCGTGTATTGTTTCCTTCGGTAAAATTACAAATTAATAATGCTTCATTCTTCAAGGAAGAGGTGGCGTGTCGTGGTAGTTCTGGGAAGTGAAGATTACTGAAAATCCATCGAAGGGAAAGGTAGTGGCCAATTTACTGGCGGACTCCGGCACAGGTATCACTAAGCTACGCGAAAAATACAAACGAAAGCCAAGTTCTTGGACTGGATAAAAATCGGATGGCACGAGTTTTAGAAGCGATTAACAATTTGATTAACGTGGTCATAACCCCTTGATTGTAATAAGGAACGAAAAATGTAAAAATATTTGCATAAAAAAACAAACGTAATCGTGCCACTGCGAGCGAAAACAGGAGGCAATTAGCAACGGCAGCGTCATATTTAGGAATATCATATTTGAGGTGGTTTGTGACCTGACTAAATTGCTTCGAGAGGGAGGACCATTCAATGATTACGTCGAGCATGATAGGTGGGGAGGGGAGGAGGACTCTTCTTATGGTCTCGCGAACGGGGGACGATCTCACGTAAGATTTTGTTTACACGCGTGATGGTACTTGTATCACCGTTTTAATAATCACCGTCTCGTATTTTTAGAACTGCAAGCACGTATTTACGCGTGGTGTGTTACAACTATCTCTCGACCTGAGTCTCGGAAGTTAAAAAAAAACGAGAGGTAAAATCTTCCGAAAAACATAGCCTCGGATTCCTTTAATGAGCAGAATACACGGTGATCGCGAATTTTAACACTACCAGGCAAATATCGCATTAAGGATATACAAAAGGGATACATTGTACAACTGATTCACAACTAAATAACTAAGATTCACCACTGAATGTTCACCGAATTGACAGGGCTTATTCTATGCACTTCGGCGACGGAAATTAGTTTTAGTTGGTGAAATGTTTTGGTAAAATAAAGGGCGGGAAAGACTGCCCGGTAAACTTAATGGTAGGAAAATAACGAGAATTTCCTATCCCAGTTTCTCCCTGACTGTTACGAGAATTCCCTGACTTTTCCAGATTTCCAAAATTCCCTGACAATTCCAGGTTTTCCCGGTTTTCCCTGACGATCGCCACCCTGTCAGATTGGTGTGGCTCAACTCTCCACTCAATTCTTCTATCAGCTAATCTCTTCATATTTACGCATTTCTTCCGTCCACTTTTCTCCTAGTTGAAAGTAGTATGTGGGTGTAATTGCAAGGGAGGACGCCCCGGATTGATGCCCCGGGACGGTCAGGCTCGTTGTCCACTACGCGGAGAAATGAGGAGTGACAAATGCATGACGAGAAAAGACCAAAAACATCAATTTGCATTACGCATCCTGGAAAATCTTGGAATGCCCATTGAAAGCCGGAGTAAGCAGGAAACCCGATTCCTTTTCATTCTCAGTACAGTGCCCGCCACGTGAGACGCTTTGAAGCCGACAGAAGGGTCGGCGAAAGTTAACACGTCATTAAAAATAATAAATCAGTGGTACCGCAGGCAAAGGAAGAAATCAAAATGCAACAGTTCACTAAAAAGCATAAATCAAAACTCAAACACCGCATTGGCCGAACTGCCTCTATTGAATTCCTCTAATTTTGCTTCCGCACAATGTGTAACGGGGTTGGGATTCTTATCACACCGTTACGCTAGGTTCAACAGAAGCTCAATCCTACGAGGAACACAGCCTTATAGCCGGGATCTGCTCTGCTTGTCAGGACCTGGATCTTCACGACCTGAATCCTGCGGCTCCTGCTAGCTACGAGCACTTGGGAGGATGTCTTGGGACAGCAAGAGGAGGAGGCGGCTTCCTCAGCGCCGTTCCCCGAAGTCCACAAGGGTCCCCGAAGCGAGGTGAATCACGGAGCCTCTCCGTCGTCGCGTCACCCGCAAGTGAACGGGGAAAGCCCCTCTCTTGAGTGGTGGGAAGGAGGGGCGTGACCTTCGCCGGATGCACAGAGAGAGAGAGTCAGTCAGTCGGTCGGCGGGCAGCAGTGAGTGTGCGAGTGAGTGCGGCGAGAGCGCCCTTGGTGTGGGACACACCACACGTGAGAGTTCGGGGGAGGCGAGATCTCTGCCATCCTCAAATGGTCCCTCCTCACGTGACATGCGGAGATCGGAGGCCGAGTGCAGTGCCCCGTCCGCCGGATGAGCTCGGTGGCCGCCACTAGCGGGCTTCCCTCGAACGGTACGTATCCAGCCAGCGGCTACCACTCCGAATCCACCGTGGATTCCCACGGCCGTCCGACGCCTTCCGAGAAGCGACGCGACAGCACGCGCCGTCCTCCAAACGATACACACTTTTCGGATTGATGCCATTGCTCTCCGACGGAGCTCCGATCTCTCGAATCATCGTGCTCCTACACGCGTTCGAGGCACTCTCTCTCGCTGCTTCCGTCCACACACACTCCCCCTCTCTCTTCGGGAGACGCGCCCCGTCAACGTTTAACCCGGCTTCTTTGGACGGATCCTACCGGACCACTCATTCCACCCACAATTTCCAGAATGTCACATGCAGCTCTCCATCAATCTTCTCTGTTTCCATTGCTTCCAAAGAGGAATAATTCGTGCGTTCGGGAGAGGCTCTCCGCGCATTCATGGCTTTATTTCTCAGTCACGATCACGTGCATTCCGTTCGGAGCGAACGCCCTTCCACCACGTAGCGTGATTAGTTCACTGCAATCGGCCCAACCGCTGAAGTGTTGCCCACTACGATATCTTTCAAGGCACAACATCTGGACATATTCCCATTGCTGGTGAAATCTCATGCTAATGGGCGGTATCCGATTCCAGCGCCTCCGAACACTTAGGTTGTGAGTCGCTGTGCTCACTCGGTTGGGAGCCACGACCAATCAAAAGGGCGCGGGTTCGACGTCCGCCCAGGGCACATGGACGCCGTCTCGGATTAGGATTTGACGGAGAGCTCAGATAACCATTGCCGCGGGGGTGCCTGAGAAATCAGAATCCACTGCTATGATTTCCACACACATTCGAAGAAACAGTCACCACTTATCTCGAACACCTAGGCAAGCATGAACACGGGTGGTATGGATTCTTTGCAGAATACACCATAGGTCACGAATCCCGCGAGGGGCCCTTAGCAGGAGTAACACACATCTAACTGTTAAGTTGGATTAAGTGGTGTGTATTAAATGAGGAAAAAACGGTTCTAGTGATGACACGACCTCCATAACAGCAATAAAAGTGGCAGAAATGGGCAGTCAAGGCTCAATCTTAAATGCCTCATTACTCCCTGCAATATCAAGGAATTCAGATAAAAACTACCAAATTTCGACACTAGGACATTCATTGGAACAACCCACAAGACTTGAAGACACACAGCAGCAATTTCAACGAGCTGAAATTGGGTCTGGAGATGCTTTGAAATGTTCCCTCCACCAAGAGGGCTGGCAATTGTCGTCGTGGACCGCACCCGAGCCAGCACACTTGGAGCCGCACCCCGATGTGCACAGAGCGGCCGACCTTCGTGTGTCGCGCTCCTCATTTCCTGATTGCGCCTCGGAGGGATGTCCGACGACAGGAGGAGTGTCCACTCGCGCAGAGTGGACACTCCTTCCACTCGGCCACCGCGTCTTTTGGACCCCCCCCCCTCCCCATTCCCTCAAAAACAATGAAAAGGCGTAACATTCGAGATGGTACCGAAGGGGGGTGGGTATAGGGAGCGGCACACACAATAGGGGGCAGGGCGGGCAAACGAACACTAGCCCCAGTGAATACGTGGCGTTCCAGTGCAAAGGCGTAATTGCATCAACACGATGACCTACAGCATGCGGCACAAGCCATTGTGGAAATGACAGAAGAATTGTGCATTGCATATTAATTACAGCATATGCCATTACTTAGCAAAACAAATAATGTCTTGGGTACCATTGACAGTTTTAGGCGCGGTCTTTGAAATTGAGGTGAAAGTTATATTCAAATATCTTTCTTGTATCTTTGAGTCGATGTGACACCGTGACATTTGTCAGTTGACATCATAATAATATAATAATTAATAATAATTTAATATTTTAGGTCCAAAGGTAATTATGCACACGTGTTATCGACTGATGACGAAATGTTTCTCATATAAGGTTACATCTTAATAAAGCGTCGAATTACCAAAAAAATCAAATCGGTAGTGCATTTTTTTACTTTTACCCATTGCTATCATTAAATAAGGACACCGTGAAGTTTCACGTAAATCTGTACGTGGACAAAAATTGCTCCAGCCACCTTAAGCGATTAATGTTGAAAAAAACTACCAACGGGAAACCACCGAAAGGAATTTTCCCCGACACTTTAATGATCTCATGTGAGAAAGGAGTCCAAATTCCAAATCCCAGGTCAGGGGAATGGGGGCGGGGAGCGCCACGCCTCCTGGCGCCGAAAGCGGGCGAAAGTGATCCAAAGACCCTTGGGACGATAAAAGGCGATATAAAGAGAATCGGAATGGAGCGGCAGGAGGCCAATGGGAGAGTGTCCGCTTGGACGTGCCGAGAGCAAGCGCCAACGCATCGGCGAAGGGCTCTCCCTCGAAATGACCGAGGCTCCACCACGAGAAAGCACGAGCTTTCGTTAGGAGGGGCAGAGAGCGACACTGCAGCGCTAGGGAACGCAAATCAGGCGCCCGCCATTCTTCAACCCACAACGAGGCAATTGCAACATTCCCTGCTCAGGTCACGCATCCACTACAAGCGATCTTGTAGCACACTCGTAACAACTTCCTTCTGCAAATCCGTTACTCTCCGGGAGTCAGGGCTGCCACCCGCACAGTGGATGGGATTCACCGTGCGCACCCTGGCAGGGCGAGCAGTAGAGGAAGGGGTCATCGTCGGCATCAAATAGATGATAGTGATTGGTCCAATTCGTTGTATCGCCACCTCAAGGGCCACCTCTACCCCCCATCATGGCGGACTACACGCACGTCGTACGCAAATATTTCTGCTTACGTGCCAGGCATGCAAATGCAGAAATCTAAAACAACTACACTCCCATTTAAAGGTCCATGCGAATGTGCAAAAAAGCGATGTTTCCATTACCCACACTACCTATCTACCACCCAGTTTACTTTCGTTTAAACCAAGCCACTCTTGCCTAAGTCGGAAAGAATGACATTATGAATCACGCTGTTCCGCTACATACGCCATTACGGCGGCATGAGGGGTTACATATAATTAAATGTAAAGGTCTCTTCATGATCTAACCTACAACAAGCCACTAAGATGTTTCATACAGCATTAACAACTTCAGTAAAGGAACCTGCCTTTAATTTTTGCAAGAGCTGTAGTTGACTGTACTTCCATCCACGATCCGAGAGTGATTTCCAATCAGCCACCTCTTAAGCAAACTTTCCGTTCTACAGACTCACCGCAGCGCTCCGCTAAACGCCGAAATCAAACACACACTTCTCCTGGGCCACGAACAGCAGCCTCGTACATGGCCCGAAGGGCGACACTGCTGCCAAGGCTACCCTAGTCGGTCGAATTGAAAGCATTTGAGCAACCACGCCATTACAATAGGCAGAACATAGGTAATGAAACCTCTCGGGAGATATGTTGACAAACTGACTGATACTTTTGTCCTACATTTTAAAGACCTCTTTTGATTGTATATTGATCATCCCGGAATCGATCACACCGTTCCTTTTCCAACATTTTTTTATAAATATTTATTTCAAATAGATACTCTTATTTCGTCAATCCTTTGCAGGAAAAAGAAAAAATAACTGCATTATATTACCCATATGAAAAAATTCTTAGTACCCAAAGATTGACACTTGATAATTCAATACATTGAAAGCGTATAACTTCTTTCTAAATTTTGTATGGGACGTTCTGTAATTACAACTAGCGTACGAAAAACTACATTAACCTCTGGAGTCATTTTCAAATGCTTAAAATAGAGTAAAATGTCTAAATACTGTGGAGGATTGATGATTCGATTGCCTCCGAATCCAATTACGAACGTCTTTATTAAAGCCAGGTTTCAAAATCTCCGCATACAGTAATGTCCACAGCTCATCAGGGGGCCAGATGAAACAGCCACTGAAACTGCGAGTGATGTTGCGAGGACAAGCAGAAAAAAATTGCGCCGTACAGCTACGACTCGCGAGGAAATATTCCGCAAATCAGGAAACGCGTGCGTCCCAGCATGCTCTCACCTGGCACGCGCACGCACCCCGTTCACGACACTCATCTCCTCTAGATGGTTCAGAGGCAGTGACGAAAAGCACCCATGGGTGTTCCACGATTAAATAGGCTGTCCAGGACTGAAGGGGGAATTTCTTGTTTGCACCTAATTCTTTCAGTGGTGCATATGAAGTGGAATAATTATGAGCTGGGCGACTGATCTTGATAAAGTCCTAATTTCCCCAGTAAGTGAGAGGCGCTGATCTCGCTAACGTGGCCTTTTGTGATCGCTGTCAAAAATGCGCGCCAAGTTAGACGCTCACAACGAGTAAATGCTGATGTAATGCTTACGCACATATTTACATACGATAACTGTAACAATTAAGCTGCTTTTGGTAAACTTAAAATGATAATTTGCGGAAATACGGTCAACCTTGACGAATTTACTTTTACTTGGCTGATAACTTTTATACTGGTCATAAATCAATGGCTTTAATATTGCCTGAGAGTGCTTTTAGGTTTGGAAAAAAAACTGGCGAAGGGATTTCGACGCGGATGTCGAGAATACGACGCAAGAATATCCGTTCAGCATTCGATGGTTTTGGAGATGGAGTTGGGCGTGGCCTTTTCGCATTCGAGGCGAGGGAGCTCTTGAGCGATGGGAGTCGAGGATCCCGAGATCTGTGTGTGCAGACTACCACATGTTGCCAATAACCCAATTCGACCTGCCACGGGCAATCTTTCTCGGGGAGAAATGCATTGCAAATCAAAGAAGCAAGTCAACACAAATTAAGGATAGGGGCATACACACGGGGGTTCGCATATTTATCGTCGGTGTGCCACAAAAATAAATTTATAATATAATTTTCGATCTTCCTTTCCACGCTGTCTTAAAACACATTATCCTTCCCACCACTTATATCCGACACAAATGGCTGGCTCAGCCCAAGTGAATCGAACACGGGCTCAAACCGATTATTACTCGGCCGTGACATGCGTCGCGGGTGCCGACGTTTCATTGTTCTCGACGTCACATTCCGCATGCGGAGAGCGGAAAATTAGAAAAAAAAGAAACTGCCACACGCACGTTCCGCTTTCCTCCGCTCCGACAAGTGATTGGCTCGATCGCAATTCCTGGGGTCCGCGTTCATGCAGCACCACGGTGGGCTCGATGCTTTTCCGGCTCCACGCGAGCGGGGGAAAAAGGGCACGGGATTAAGAGCTGGGTGACGGCCGGCCGCAAGGGGGGGGAGACTTTCTCCGGCGGCCCGGGCGCTCTCGCTTTCGCTCATTCGCGATTGGCGAGATCTAGATCGCTCTGTGTGCTCTGGGGCTGTGGCGCAACGGCCGAAGGACACTCACTCACTCGCTCACGGTGCACGCCTCTCTCGCCACCGCCAGGCCTTGAGCATTCCGTGCGCCAAAAGATCACGAAAAACCCCTTTCCCTTCAACTCACCTCTCGCTAATTTCGTCAAGCATTCGCTCAAAGTTCACGTTGTTACTTGCATTCTCGCATTTACTGCTCATGCACTGGAATACGACTCCATACTCTTCCCTAGACTGCGGGCAAATAAATGACTCTGGCGCGCAACGGAAGCACCGCGAACTATGGTTGATTCTATCCCAAAGGACACATCGGCAAGAGGACATTAATCCTAGAGCAGTTAGTGACCCCTCGATACGTTGCTAGGAAGTCAAATGGAGAATTATTGTTAACAGTCATCGATCAATCGAAACTACCTCACCGCTTCAGTTCGATACGTCGACGTGCACGGTCCTCTAGGAACATTTAGCAGTCGAAAATCGAAGTGATTGGCTTTTATAAATTGAAAACATGGGACGATTCCCGCTGTCTATATTCACGCGATTTTATTTCTTGGCGAGCCACAGCCTACTTTTTACCATCAATTTTCCATGTAAGTGACATAACTTTGCGCCACTCGTAATTAACAATTCTCACGCTCACCGAAGCCAACTTGGAAGACAAAGGCATATTGCAACTAATAACCAGCTCTGACGATGCCTGAAACGTTGGATATATGCGAGAAATCTCAAATGGTCATTGAAAAATTATTTAGAGATTAAGATAAACACGAGACGACTAACCGCCATCATGAGAGTTCTGAGGACCACCGGCCTTAAAGGATCACGGCGAAGAGTACAAATTGATGAATTCACCAGGATCAGCAGTAGAAGAGAGGGAAACTGGCTCAAAGTAAATAGCCCGGAGAATGCCTCCTGCCAAGTAGAAATCAGTTCAGTTCGCCAGGTAGAGGCTCTTCCACTCGCAGCCAATGAATCGCTCAAACAGTCGCTCTGGACTCGGTGGGCGCGACCAGTACACGAAATGCGTGCAGACATTTGGGACGGCCCGCGAGGCGGACGCTTTCGACGAATAGCTGCAAGGACAAGTAGAGCCTGGCCGCCGAATGTGACCTTTTTCGTTTGCGTGCGGCGGAAGGGAGAGGCGTCGGCCATTGCGATCGCCCAATGGAGGGCCACGGAACAACCGACAAGTAGAGGTGCATCAGAGAAGGCCACCACGAGTAGGCAGGGCTCTGCATCGCATTGGCAGTTGCTTCCGCCTTGCATGCGCCACGTCGTTTGAAAACCAACAGTAAGCACGACCAATACACGACAACTAGACCTGAACTGCAAATAACAGGCCCTCGTGCTCGGCCCAGCAGAGTGGCCTCTCATTTTGAATACAATTGCTTGGCCTTTGCGCGAGCCAGCTCCCCCTCGCGTACCTCTTTACTCCCGGAAACTAATGAAAAGAAACACGTGACGTATTTCCGATGTTTAGTTTTCCAAAGGAAGAGAAATGTCCGCATAACAGAAAATGTGAGAATGTGGAGGGGAGAAGGAAACGTGGGGCTTCATATAATTATTTTAGTCGAACCGTCTCTCACTCTTTCCTCAGTATTCCTCTCTCCGCGAGTCGAAGATGGTGGTGGCTGTGGCAATAGTTCGCCCTGTGTCCGAGTGCTTGTTCGGTGTGTCAGCACTTATCGGAAGGGAGGGAGATGCTCCTTCTAGGGTGCGGTTGTGCAGAGCGATGGTGGCGACCCCGGCAAGGGCGGAGCGAGATTGACGGAGCTCTTATTAATGAGCAGAGCGATCGCGTGACTTCATATCCCTGGAACCACCGATCGTAATCGACTGAGGCGGGACTCGAACCCGGAAGACGTGGGATTCCTTCCCGTTGGGAGTCAGAAATCAATCACTCGCCAGACGCTGCCTTTCTCATACTAAACAATGAAAGATGTCCGAGTCTCTCTGTCTCTCGGTGGTCCGCCGCGCAAACGAGATTCTGTTCGAAGCGGATAGGAATTTGGCGAGTTCTTTAGCGATCGCATAAGTAATAACAATTACAGTAAGTCTTTGTTGGAATACCCTGAGTGGTAAACGCGGCGCGGAAGTTATGTAGGGGCGAAGCGCACGGAGATGATCACAACAGACTCGACTGTCTAAGCTTACAAGTCTACAGTTGCGTAGCTCCGCCAACCGGCAGAGTAGCGAGGTGAACACACCGATTCGTACTCGACTGACTCTCCCAGTTTTCGCGTTTTGGTTTATAGAGGTCCAGTGTGGTCCTCTAAGCCCCCTTCCACCTTGCGAGAAGTGTTCTACGCGGACACTTCCTAAATTCAACATGTAAAATCCCAAACGTGGTCGGGAACCATGAAAACAGCTCTTTCCTGAGGTGGACGTCACTAGAATGCTTTTGGGAAACGTGTCTTCCCGTTTAAGGTCACCATGCTTCCATTCGCAAATATTCCATTCCAGACGCGTGAGCACCACATACGCCTGGATATCGGGAGGAGCGGTTGGGATTCACACGTGTGAGGAGAGGGTTGAGGGCGCCCAAGGAGTGAGGGAATGTCGGGGTCTCGTGGTGGATTATTAATGAGAAATGAGTGGGGGGGGGGGGGGGTGGGTTATGTTTCGGCCAAGGCCAGGCTGGAGATCAGAAGGCGCAGACGGATCGGGCATACATTCGAGGAATTCGGGGGAAGCACTACTGCGGTGGAGAACGAGATGATGGAGGCCATATTGGATCAATCGACCCTTAGGAACGATTCGATTGTGGGAGGCTAAGGTTGAGGCCAGGGGATGAATTTACTATCTAAGGGCGAAAACATTTTCTTCTCTTTCAACATGGAAGGAGGAGAAGCATACCCGGGAGCATCTGCTAAGAAGTACTGATATTCTCCAGGTTTTGGGAGGGCGTCGTGACATAATTCAAGCTACCAGATTTGGGCTACGATAGTACACAGCAAAAAGTGAATCTCATTATCAGTGCGATACGATCTGCATTTAAACGTAGTGTGGTATTACGGTAATGGTCAAAATTTACGTCCAATCACGCACACCTCCATATGATGCCAAACACTTAAACATTAAATAAAACATTACATAACCAAGTTTTAAGGACAGTATTAATTCAAAATCGATATCTCAATTTTCACATAAAATAACTAACTGGGGCCACATTTAAGATATACATAGCGTTCATATAAGAAGAGGTGTTAATGCTTCACTGTCGCGACGTTGCGTATAGAGGCTACGCACCCTTCCGTTGCCCACCTTAGAAAGCGTCCACTTCCGCTACCGGACACAAGTAATGCCCACTTTTTCGATCACTTTCAAAAGCCGTTACCTCGCAAACTATTTGAATTTCGCCATCATCTGGCACTAGTGTTATTTCCCTTGAGTTACTCTCTCTCTCTTGAGGTATGAAACATCCCGAAATATTTATTTCTATCGTATGTGGAGACATTCCAAGTTGAGCCCATGTACATTTTCCGTTTGCTTGGACGCGTCACTGAGGCCTATCTCTCTCGCTCTAGGCGCTCGCCCATATGCTACGTAAACAGCGGCAGACGACCGCGCTTCGCATTACCAGGGGTCACCATTAAGGTTTCGCTCCTCGGTGTCCTTGTTTCATTTGAACGTGCATTTTCCCGTTTGCCATTAAAAGGTGCGAGCAACTTGAAAAGGTGAGAGCGTCACGGTGCATCTGATTGAGCTATCGGAGTGTAAGTGCGAGTTCCTTGCAAGTGCAGGTCAGTTGGCGGCGGTTGTTTTCATCACTCTGTAGGGCTCGTCACACTAGTTCCTTTGGGAGCATCCTATCGTAATCAACGAGGCTAACTATAAATTTCATGGTACGTAGTTGGAATATGTTTCGAGGGTTCCATTTAATGGTACGAGAATGTGGAGTTGATACTCTTAGTTCGTTTACAGGTTTACAGGCCAGGTGTGGTCGGGTGGCAGGCCTGAATGTCAAGTTACACAGCACTTGCATTCCAGAAGCAACCCGCATTTCTGCCAAACCAGAGGTCATCTTAAATTCAACGTGGGTCTAACTTATAACAAATACCCCTTGCTTTGACATTCACTTCTGCAACTACCTCCTCATCCTTAAGGCCGATTTACACGGTACATTTTTTGCACAATTTCTTGTGCAAACGCTTGTATGAGGAAAATTGTACCGTGTAAAGCGACAAATTGTGTGAACGCTTGCGCGAATGTTTGAATGACAGAACGGAAAATAGAACCTGTTCTAATTCCATTCAGACAAGCATACAATTTCGTCCAGTGTCATATATTCGTTTGTACAATAATATGTACCGTGTAAATCGGCCTTTAGACAAGTAAATGGCCATATAGTTCTGCACCTTGGGGGACGCAGGTGAGAATTGGGAAGGGGGCGGAGTGAGCAGACGTGAAGGAAAGGATCAGACGAGGAGGCTTATGGAAGAGGGAAGGTTCGAGTCGGTTTCACGCGTGCCTCCGAGGGTGGAACACTCCGAAGCACGGAGTCACGTCTGGCTAACGACATTCATCAGTTCAGTGAAGCAACTTAAGCTGTCATCGAAACTTCCCATACGGATACTGGACAAACAATCGATCACTCGACATGTAAAGCACAGAGTAGCCTCGCCGGCCGTCCTGAACGACTATATTTCTTCACCCGCCCGAATGCATCATTCACCCGAATACAACTGAACAGTCTCTCTCTCTCCACAGATGGAGAGCCGAGGAGGCGCCGCCTTGGTGCTAATGCTGGTGTTGGTGCTGCTGGCTGGCGCAGAGGCCTTCGGTCGGCGTACGCGCCCCAGGGCGGATGCCGCCAAGGACGACGGGCTGCTGCTGCTGCAGGCAGCTGACGCGGGAGGAGGAGGAGATGGCGACAACAACAACACGTCGAGCGCGGACGACAAAAAGTCTTTGGCGCAGCAGGTGGCCGAGGGCAAGTACGGCCTCATCCAGGACCTGCTGCCCAAGAAGAAGCGGCGGCGGCCGGGGATCGTGAGCTACGCGGCCAACGCCGAGGTGCCGGCGGACACGGCGGAGAACCTGGGCGGCCTGGACCAGGAGGACATCTGGCTGGCCGAGGACCACGTGCTGGTGCTGGCGGGGGGCGGGTTCCGCGACAAGGCGGGGGCGGTGCAGCCGCAGTGGCCGCCCATCGACGACCTCCAGGCGCCGCGGCGGCAGGTCAAGATCCCGGCCAGGCCCTCCGTGCCCCCGCCCTTCCCCGTGCAGCTGCGCGACGGGGAGCGGCCCCAGTTCATCGGGGGCCCAAACGGCTCCCTGCCCCACACCGCCAACCACAGCGAGGCCGACGAGGACGACCCCTCTCTCTACTACCCGCCGCCCTACGACTTCTTCTACGCGGGCGGCGACAACAGCACGCAGGTCCCGCCCGGGCCGCTCGTCCCGGGCATCGTCCTGCCGCCGCCGCTGGACTTCTTCTCGCCGCTCAACGACAGCGCCCCCTCCTCCACGCCCGGGCCCCGCTACCTCCCGGCCGAGCCCAGCAAGGCGGGCCGGAACCACAACAACGTGCGTATCCGATACCCGGGCCGGACGGACACGCCCCTCTACTTCTACGACGGGCCGGGCATATCCCAGCAGGTGGTCGTCAGCGCCCCCGAGGACCCGCACCATCGGTCGCGGCCCTCGGGCTTCCAGAAGGGCCCTCCCGCTAACAACCACGTCATCTACGTCTTCGCGTCCCCCGACGAAGACTTCCGCGCCAACCTGGTGTCCACGACGGCGCCTCCGAGGGACGTGCCGACGCCGCCGCGCCTCGAGGACTTCCACTCCGAGGGCCGGGGAGGCCGCACCCGCTACTTCGTGCACGACTACCGTCGCCCCAACGGCACCGAGCAGGGGTGGCGACCACACGTTCCCCGGGGCGGGGCGGGTCAACAGGGGCGGACGCCCGTCACGGCCAAGCCGCCCGTGCTGGCAGCCAGGGAGCCCTCGCCGGTGATTCCGCGGCCGGACACGATCCGTTCGTACGTGCGCGAGAAGCCGGAGGTGCACGTCGGCAGCACCGCCAGACCGTACGCTTACGCCCCGTCGGCCAACGACGTGGAGGCCGGTCGGCCCCTGGCCTTCCATCGGCCGGCTCCACTCGCAGGATCTTTCACCCCGCTCGGCCCCTCTCGGATCCGCTTCCCGCCGGACCACTCCTCCTTTCACCACCAGAGGCCGGGGTTCGTCGTGGTCGCCGCCGCCCCGCCACCCAGCCAGCGACCCGCCGTGCAGTACCAAGAGTACTTCGAGGCCAAAGGTCACCCGGCGACGCACCTCACCAACATCGGCGGCTTCCGCTCTTACGGTGACCGAGCCGTGTTCGTGCAGGGTGGCTCCGGGACACAGCAGAGCAACGCGTTCCGCTACACCCTCGGCAACGCGGCGGCGCAGCTGCGCAGCTCTCCGTACTCATTCCGCGAGGTGGAAGGCAGGCAGCGCAGCCCGCTATACCCCGCTGCGGCGCCGTACGCCTCCAGCAGCACCACGCCCAGCCCTCTGCCCGCCTACTACAGCAGCACCACGCCCAGCCCTCTGCCCGCCTACTACACCACGCGTGACGTCAGCCTGTTCGACGACGCGACGAAGAACTACTTCAACGTGTTCGGGCAGAAGCTGAGCGAAGGCGGCGCTCCCACCACGCCGCTGCCCCCCTCCTCCTTCTCGCTGGAGGACGACATCAGGGTCAACTTCCGAGAGCCCCTGCCACGCATCAACCCCGACAGCGAGTTTGTCAGGGGCCGCGGGGGCGCCGAGCAGGGAGCCGTCGTCTCCTACCAACTGCCCGGAGTGGACGGCAAGGGCTCGGCCGGCTCCAGCCACTACTTCTTCCTCACGCCGCAGCCGGCGGCCGCACCCCCTCAGGCCGAACACAGGCACCTGGGCGGCTACTGGTGACAAGCGCCACCAACCACATCCGCCACCAGTGCAGCAACGCAGGTTCTTACTGCACTGAGGTGCTCAACGGCTGCGGAACAGCATGGCCGGTAATGGGGCCAGCGACGGGATGCCGCAGCGTCCCACGCGGACACGAAAAGAACTCACGACAACTAGCAGCACGACCTTCTCTCGGCGCACCACAAACAATTGACAGTTGCTCCTCGCTAAAAAACGCACAATGTCCCCAACTCACATGGCGTATGTCGCGTGCGCCCCACAGGTGCTCTTGGCGGTGATTAGTCGGAGGGAATGTGTGTGCCAACAGTGAATTAGGTAGTTGGTGTAAATACAACAACTTCTGGCATGTTCCCAGAACATCCAAGAGACGTAAAAGATGATTTTTAAAGGTACTACCTTATGGAAGTTGCCTCCAGACACTGTAATATCAGTGCTGAATATTGCAAGACGGGAGATGCCACGAGAACTACTGCTCAGACGGATAGCACAGACATTAAGAGAAGGATAGAGTAAGTCAGAGTTCACACAAAAACTGAATAAACAATCAGATTAACTCATCTTAAGCAAGTGCCCTTCTGTTGTTCCTTGTGTTTTTCGAATGATGGATGTGATGACCCACAAGTTTTGCATGTAAGTTATACATGGAACCAATGAATGAGGGAATTACTTTTGAGAGAAAACAAATCGGGAAATAAAATCAAAAATCAACAGTTGAAGAATGACGCAAATATTAATACTTGGATGTTTTCAATATAAATGTTTCAGCATAAAAAGAGCTTGTACTGTTATTTTTATGATTTTGCATACACCATATACATGGATTAAATCCCATATTTGCTACTAAAACACCGTAGGAGATTTGAGGGCGTTTTTGAGCGCTATAAGATCACGGCAGTTTTGTACCAGTCGACACACATTTCTTGGGACATTGCGTCTCAAATCTAGTCTCCCTCCTCACGCCCCGCCCAATTTAGCGCACCCCAATGCCTGGCAATCGGAGCATTCCCTCTGATTACGTCTCCATCCGTCGGAATTCGCGCCTGCGGTCGCACGTCACAACACTCCAGCCCCAGAACCAAGCAACTACCACCCGATAGGATCCCAATTAGTCCTGCGGCATCAAATTAGGCAATCCACCAACAGGAAAGAATTAGGTATTAGAAAAACTAACTATATAATCTCGAACTGAATTGGTTTTAGAGAAGTATGAGATCTCTGGAAGACGTTTCCAGACCTAAGCACTGGTCTGTTGTAACTGAGCAGCCAGAAACTAGAATCATTTGCTCCCACAATTAATTTCTCATCGCCGGCCTTTACTTGACAATTTCATCAATGGTCACTTTCAATACTCACCACATTTACAGTAAAACACCCTAACTTGAATATCCTCGAATTCATCCCGCTACTATTTTGGGCCGATTTGGTAGTCAACTAACTTAATTGCTCTACCTGTTCTAGTATGTATATAGGTTTCTACTTTGACTAACATCAATAGTTCTCAATATCCCTATTAACTTTATATCAAGGTTCTCTATTAAGCTGGGCTTTGAACGATTTGGGGCGAGACGAAAAAATCGTCCCAGAGACGAATAATTTTCTGGTACGGAACGGAACGAAAATTTTGAGACGGAGAGAAGTGTTGGGAGGAATGCTGGACGAAAATATTGGGATGAAGAAAAGTGTTGGGACGAGAGAAAATTTTCAGAACGAAAAAAATTTCGGGATGAGATGACGACAATCATGGGACTAAGAAATGGTGCAGGATGGGAAGAGATGGAAATAACAGAACGAAATATGTGGTAAGACGAGAGAAAACGAAAATTGCAAGAGGAGAAAACAATTAACTAGAAAAAAGTAGCACAAATTCCCTTTGATTTTTCTCGCCTAGACTAAGAGGAAAAGAACCCGTTGGGTCCACTTTAGACAAATTGCGGTAACATCAGCGATATCTGAAGTAAAGATGAATTTTTTGCCCATTTTTTACTGTCAGGCAAAGAAAAAGGTGATATTTATTTCACTATGTCTTTAACAATTCATACGTTTTTCTCAATGATTCATTATATGCATATTCTTAAGCGTCAAATTAATGGCTGCTGGTGTCAATATTGTCGTAGGATTAGCGATAGCTAGATGGTTCGATTTTGAAATTTCTCCCTCCCCGTTAAGAGTTCTTAAATTGCTAGGTAATAACCAGATAGGTGGCTGTACTTTAGTCAATAGTATGTGTAACTGGAAATTTTCCTTAAATATATTGACTCATTCTAACTACACCATCACATGCATGAAATATTAACCTTTTTTGGTATAGAAACGAATGCGCAAACCATTAATAAAACATAGCACGGGGCACCAGGCCGATGTATATACGATAATATCAAATCATCTACCTACTCCATTATCATTCCTAATACAGTACACATACTTTGAAAAAGCGAGGAATCTTGAAGTGGTTAGCAGGGCATCCACACCTCTAGGAGTCGTAGAGAGAATTTCGGGAGATTCAATCCGGAGACACGTGTGACATCCGAGCTGAAGTTTCCAAAAGCCTACACCACCACAAAAATGAAACTATCTAGTGCATATCTTTGCAGACTAGAAAAGTTCTCCCAAAAATATCCGCAAATAAGAGCGTAAAGGGTTTAGCGGGGTGCCATAAAACGGACCATTCGCCGAACGCCCAACCGTAGTGCAGGGGGGGGATTTGCGGCACCAGCTATGGGTTGGTGCCGCACGCTGCATACCACACAGGATTCATTTTTATGCTCCGTTATAACTCAAAAATGCACGTAGGCGATGTCAAGTTGGTAAGAAGTGAAACGCCCGCGGTGCACCCGAAGAAAGCAGTCTTTCAGTACCTCCTAGACCTTTACTCCACGTGAGAAAATGCGCAACTTTTTCCGCGAATTTTTCAAAATGTAACAGATGGAGGCTCTAATCAATGTTTGTATTTCGAAAATCTCCGTAGCGCAGTGGATGCGGCTACAATCCATTCCACACAATTGCCGCCTCTTGTTGCAGGCGGGTTGGACCAGACTCGACCGCGCGATCGAAAAACTGATGTGAAATTCGGCGTCGCAAACGGTCGCAGCATAACTCATCGGATTCGCACTATGGAAGCTTTGTAGAGTTTCCCCATATAAGTTACTCCGTGACGCTCGGTGATGCAATTTACTTTTTCTCTACATATATTTAAAAAATTCCCAAAAACGAGGATCCGCCATTTTGTTTAATATCTTAGGTAAATAATAACAAAAATGAAAGTAGACTACCTTAAAACAAAGATGAAAAACTGTTTCCTCTCATTACATCACCTTTTATTCCAATTCTTTACCCATGAAGGTTCAGCAAGGGATTGATTTTGAATATTTCGTGAGAAAATTGAGTGTAGACCATTGTTGCGAAATTTTTGCAACTTTGACCTCATTCAAATTATAAATTGTTGAGTACTAAGGAAAATGCCTTGGATCATCGCATGCACAGGTCTTTTGAGAATATTTCAAAGTTGCATCTTCCTGGCTTGAAAAAATCACCTTTTGAATTTTGGCCAGATATTTTCGATTTCAGCCCACTGTGCGACGGGTTCCGTTATTTCATATTAACCCATACTCTGAATCGACGACGACTAACGAACAGCTGTGCCTGACAAAAAGGGTGTGCCAATCTGATGAATTCCACCTGTTCCCGTGCAATTTTCTCTGGCTATAGAGCATCGCTTGACCTACCCAATTTAAGACAAACACGACTACAAATGCTCGAACTAAGGGTCGCCAAGGCAAAGGTCACTGCCAACTTCATTCTCCGACGACTTTCGCCACGCCCTCCAGGGAGCATCGGAGAAAGCAGGGAGCTGCTGCGGATTCACACGCTCCCCTACTGTTCCTCGACGGCGCACACAGCAACTGCACACCATGCGCGCCTTCCAAACACGCGCTTTAATTACCCGCACGCATCTAATTAAGTTTCCCACAGCCCGCAAATGTTCTCCACAACCGAAGGAGCATGGCCGTCCCCCGCGCTCCTCATTAACGATAAGAAATCACCATGGCAACACCATCCCTCTCCTTCAAACAAACGGAGCTTCAACAATGTCACCACGTGCTCTCACCGTGTGACCTCATTTACACTAACAATATTTTCCTTTGAGAGTCATCATGGGGCTATTCAGCACAACTTGGAAAATCTATTTTCATTCTGTAAAGGCTGCTTTACACGATACAATTTCTTGTACAAACTCTTGTATGAAGAAATTGTACCGGCAAATTGTACGAACGCTTGTGTGTAAAGCGGCCGTAAGGCATGGGGTCTCAACTTTTCATCGGAAAATTAGTTTAAATCATCATTAGTCATCAGTGTATACATTAGATTGCTTTTTTTCATGTCCTATAAATAAAACAGCTTTAGCATCGTTTGATACTTGAAAAAATTTGTGACAAAAATGCACAGAGATGATCCGACCCTTTTCTGCCTAACAAGATGTAAGAAGGCATCGTCGGTTCCTATGCTTCCTCCCTCATACACCACGACATGGGAGTCCAGAAATAATAGATTACTCAACAATAGTTTGATCTTAAAATAACATCGAGTCCACCAATGAAGGAGTTCTTGAATCTTGAAGGAAAAGCTAGTTCATGATAGGTCGTCCACAATCGCGAAAAACATCACAAACAGAAGTTGCGCAGGGTGCGGCGGCAACTAATTAAAGGATGATGAGAGCACTCGCTAATAGATTCAGGAGACCGCGAAATGGACACAACTATAATAGGGAGTTCCATCGAAGGCCCTACAAAGGCTAGCTTAATCATCTGGGTCACTCGACGTGAAATCGGCATAGAGTCGCGAGCACTGATCTTCTTTTTGTTCAGACTGGTTTGGCAAATGGAACCACTAGCCATTTTAATGCCGTTAAATGGCGACAGTTATATTCGAATAGCGTGGATCGAAATGTGTATTCTCTCAAAATGCCAAAGCTCATATTAAACACTCAGTTTTTGAATTATGAAATCTGTGAACATGTAATACTCAAAATTAACGAAGAGATCAAGTACAATAAAAGATAAGCTGTACGAGTCGAAATCGTGCCAACTCAATGCAGAGGAATGCGTAGAAATTTCGAATTCGATCCATACACCACTGATGCACCGACGAGATCGACTTCAATAACCATTCATCTTTTTCAGGCAATCGCGACGACATGCCACGGCTATCCCGAACCATTTAGGCATCGCACACGGCTCGTCAACCGAGCAACACGTCACGGAGACGCGCGCGTATCCCCCTTGGGGGGGGGGCGAATTCAGTTCAGAGTGTGCTCCGACGCACGCCGCCAATGTTCGCGGCGGTCCATAAAACCTTTTCGTTTGACGTGGGTTTCGCCGAACGGGGGATGCGCAATGCAAGCACAGCAACTACCTCGGTGGTGGTGGTCGAGCACGACTAGCGCGGACGCAGTGACGTCGTCAGGCAGTTGCTTCAGTTGGATACGACGCCTAGGAAACAATTTGAATGCCAATCACAACAGCAGATTCATCGTTCGCATTATCCACACAATCTATTATTAATGTACACTACAACCCCACTTCCGCGAGTTTCAGTGACCACAGCCCTCCTCCGGTAGAAGCGGTGTGGCACGCGATTGGCGACCGGCACACGACCACGGGCGTGCCACGGCCGCATTGGAAAGGCGGGGGCCGTCACGGCTGCCCCCCCCCCCCACATATCAATCGCAAGTGCCAGAGAGGGAAAGGCGTTTCGTTCCGCCCGGGGCATACTCGACCCAAGGGAGCAGCGAGGACGCTCTCGGGCGAAATACGTTGCTCCAGCGCGCCTCCACCACTGACCAGTGAATTTAAACCATTCGGAGCACCGATCCGGTAGCACCGACGAAAATATACCGGTACACCGCCGCACAATTGCCTATCAAATATATATATATTAATTGTAGAACAGGACTAATCCAGTTTCTCCGTCAAAGGGACTAAATCCAATTTCTCCGACATTTCAGTGCGCAAGCGTACAATGTAGCCAGGCCTAAAAATGTACACAAATACATGCACTGCACTATCAATTTTAATTAACATTAGGTAGCATTAAAGTAAAATCCTACAACTCAGTAGTGATAATTTTCGCACTCCAAAACAGTCACTTGCAAGACATAAGTATGGCTATTTATCTTTAACATTAGTCCCAGTGTTAAGTAAACAATATCGAAACCGAAAGAAATCCCCTCGGAAGACAAAGAAAAAATATGAATGTAGATTTTTCTCGTTCTCTGCAACGCAATACTCGCACAGATTAGAAAAACATCCTCATCAACAGAGCATTTCATGTACAGCTTCGAACACAAAACGACAATTTGAACCACACCACATTCGGAATCATTAAAGGCGTAAGAGAATTAATGCATTCACATTTGCTTCAACTTTAAACCACATTATGAGAAAGCTTGGAAATCTCAACTTTACGACAAACACATTTCTTTTCATTATAACAAAAATAAGGAAACCAAACTACAAAATGAAAACCAGCTAAGAGCTGCAAATCCAGGGATTACATGGTCGCATATATTTTACGAATACATATCATCAGTGCGGGAGGACGTCACACCTTTCACTATTGTGGGAGAAAGAAATTCATTATTTTTCCAAACAACAATAATGATAATTAGTGAATAAATGAAAATGCGGAGAATTAACGACGCCTTTATACAGATTGTCCGCTTCCACATTGCTCGGTTTACATCACTTGGCGGAGGGGGTGTAATTCTAAGAGAATTCTACGGATAAAGGGGGAACTAAGCATTGCATGCTCGGCACATGCATTTTCCAGCAACAGCTTCTCATTTCGTGAGATAGGATCCCGAAGTGTGCAGCATTTTCCATGGGATGCTCCTCAAGTCTTGGTCGGGCTTGAAGCATTCAGTTCCTCAGTTTCCAATATTCTAACTGTACAGGGGGCCTATTCTGCAAAGTCGAAAGATTTTCGGCACCTATGGAGAGTCGTGGTTCACCGGGAAGAACGATTCGTGTTCATCGTTCACCGCTGTAGTGACGTATAAACAGTTGACTGTTCATCCAGCGTTATGTCTATCCAGCGCGCCATTATTACAATGGAGGGAACTAGCTGAGGCAATTAACCATTATTAAACAACATGACTTACTGTTGATGTTTGTAATCAATCAATTCGCTTTAAAATGCAACAATATACACTGATATGGAATAAAGGCGGACTTATTAAAAAAGTGAAACTTTCGAAAATTGAAAGTTATTGCACCTTTGGAATTAAATCACGAAATGTTTAGGTTTCATCAATTGATTGTGTCGACAGCTTTTTTAATGATATCGTTTTCTCGAGAGAATCATTATATCTTCGCGCATATATTCCTCCGTCTGCCAATGTTTCTATTTAAATAATACATTGATTTGGATTGGATGGTATCACAGTAGCAAATAACAAATATGCAACAACCGTTCAATATCCTGCGATAATGTATGCGTCCAAAGACCAAAGGACGTCTACATCTACATATACCCTGCAAGCCACCATAAAGGTGTGTGGCAGGGGGGAGATTGCCACACACGGGGGAAGTCCATACAATGTCAGAATTTTTGGATAGAACACAACCACATAAAGAAGTATACTCATACAAAGCAACGCAGCATAATGAGATTTGCTCAAAAAATGTGGTTTCCAACAAGATAACATCTCTCTCCATAATATAGATTGCCCCTGCAGTAGCATTAAAATCTTACGTAGAAGTTTTACACGAATAAAAAACCTATATGTCTAATCTACCTGACAATTTTTAATCAACAATAAAAAAAACATTACATGGTGACATTTGAATACAAAACAAAAAGTTCTACATACTTCTAACCGTATAAGCGGCAAGGAAACGGAGACATTAAATATTTAATCATTTGCTAGAATTGGATGCATTCTCACCTTGTATTCCGCGCGATAAATATCAACAAGTCGTCTGCTACAATCGCAGCTTATACACTGTGCCCACTGCGATAGCATCGCCTGGAATAGATAGCGCTCACCGGAAAATATTTGCATTATGAACGAAATGATCCGACTCCGTCGCCTTGACCCGGGGTGACCGTCGCGCCATCAAGGGAGCACGGTTTGTACTACCAACTACGATGTTTTTTCCATACTGGGTGTAGTTGTGAAGTCGGAATCTCGAATTCGACTTTACAGAACTGACAGACTACAATTACAGAATTTTAACTCGGATAGGTTTACCGACGATGTTCGGCATATAATAAAAACACCAGCGTATTGTGCTAGATTCGACCAGATATATGAGATTAGAGAGATAGATTGTCGCACTGATAGATTCAAAATGTCATTTTTCCTCCGTACTATACGAGAACACAATAGGCAGCATTGCTAAGGGATAGGTAGGGGAGATAATTTAGAGTAGTCTGAAGTGCATGATGCATTATTCATCCCGTAATTACCATGTACACCCGTCCACAATAAAATGTTACCACTTCAGAGGCCGATTTTTCCAAGTCCCGAGTTGAAGGAGATTTGACAACAGTGCATCTCTGTCCCTTTAAATACCCCGACCACGAAAAACCCACAAGACCGGGTCACGGTCCTCTTAAGAGAGCCCCTTGCCCCATGGCTTGGGATGAGACCCTTCCTCAATGACCTGCGCAGGAATTTTCGTCGGAGGATGGGGGGGGGGGGGGCTGTGACAATTAATAGTCGGCTCGGAGGAGTGCGGCCTCCTCCCGAATCAGCAGAGCAGCCTTCTTTTCGATATCTCTGCTCGGAGTGTGAATCCCTCCTCGAAGATGCGTGGGTTTCCGCGACTACGGCCCTTGAGGGAGTGACGACCCGAATCTAATAAATGAATCTTCAGTTCGAAGCAAGAGTTGTTATTAATACCGTCGATATTTCTTAGTCAACGAGTTCCAAAACGTTTAAAAGTACTCAGTTTTTGTCTTTATTTCGTCGTAGGATTTTTGATCGTATAATATTAATTACATAGATGATTATTGTTATCAGCATTTATGTATCTGTTAACGATCGGTGGTATTTTTGAATGATCGGTGAATTTTATTTGCTAACGCGATGAGCTCGAAATGGCATAGTAAATGGCAAAAATATGGCAATGCACTAGTATAGTAAATGGCAAAAATATTTATGCTACAACTGATACATGTAGATTTCAATAAGAAAAGAGAATACGTTTTGAACATCTTTACGGATTATAAGTGTTAAGTTTCAAGCTCAAGTGTGTACTAAATGAGATAAAATTATTGCGGAAATATTTAGAATTCCTTTCAATTTACGCACAATTCTCGCACTCTCACATACTCGTATGGTTATTTCTACGAATGAATACTCATCGGCATTTCATACCGAAGCATATGCTATTTTCAATATCAAAGCAAACTCACTTTATAAATATTAAGGAAATTATTAGGAATACATTGAACGTCTAAAAAATACTCATAGCAAATTCGGAGGCCCATAATTGGGGAAACAATGAGTGAAGCAAATTGGTGAAAACTATGGGTGTTTTCCTATTCAAAGGCCCCACTTCCAGACCTGGCAGTCCCTATTTGAGTATTGCGGGGAAGGTTTTTCAGGTTAAGATCTCTGGCCATCGTATAGGACGTTAAACTGGATTAATTGGTGCTTTTCCGAGAGCAGGATAATGACGACACAACTTGTTCCACCTATTCTCCACTCATTGGCAATTCCTTCTCTGCCATACATACACTGAGGCAAAACCCAGCTGTTGTATGGTTTGATTCCCAGATAATTCGTACTTTTTTCTGTTGACATATCATTTCTCCACCTTCCTCAACCACTTCGTGTTCATCGTTTGGTGTTCCCAGGGTGAGAATCAAGAGGGTCAAATAAGAAAGAGCAATAAGGATGTGGGATGGAGGAGACTGATTGACGCAAAGCGCAGGGAAAAACAATCGCCCTCTACTCAAAGGTTATAATGTGTTCAGGTATTGCTAGATGGAAATGTGTATTACGGACAGAACGGGTAGTTCAGCAATGTGACCAGAACACATTCAACGTAATTGGAAGGAATACCTGGAACTACTGAACTACTGTGCAAAGAGGCCTAGGAGATTTTTATGGGCTCGCGAGGAAAATATATTGTCGGAGAATTTTGTAGAAAAAGTATTGATAGCTAAAATGAAAAAGAGAGTAACAAAGGAATGCGAATACTACTGAATTTTCACTAAGTTGGTGATTAGAATCACCAACCAATGTATGGAAAAAAGAGCAATGAATTTCAAGGCGATGATCAATTCAGATTTTGCCAGGGGATTAAACACGTGATGTGAATGCAGTGATGAGAATTATAATTATTACTAGTTTTAGTTTCACAGTTATGTCTCTCTTCAGCCCTTCATACCTCCCATCATTCTATCCAAGCTACCCGTTCTTCGCCTCACTCTACCCCGTTTACCCAATATTCTTCCCTCAATCACATCTTTCAATACACCCTCGCCCTTTTTACCTTCTCCATCCACATCTTCTGCCTTCTCCTACTTATATCAATCAAATTTCTTTCCTCTCCAAACCAATTCTAGTAACTCATCATTCGTCCTCCTTTCGACCCACTTTAATTTCTCCATCCTTCTCCACACACACATTCCAAAAGCCCTGAGTATATTTTCATTTTCTTTCCATGAAACCTAAGTTTAAGCGCCATATAGTGCCACGATCTATATCAAACTTTTCGCTAATATTTTCATAACTACCCCACTTAACGCCCCAGTCAATAGTTCACCTCTACGAGTAAAAGCTTATCTTGCCGATACGATTTTCCTTCTGTCATTAATGCTGCTATACCCCTTTTTCTCCAATTCACTACTTAAAAAGCGGAAGGTGGAAATGTGAAGAAATGGAGAGCCTGCGTAAGGTTAAACCTTTCTCCAAATATCACACAGAACAGAAAATTTGGATATCCGTGGTTAAAGTCTCAGATGGGTTGAGTTTTTTTCTGTTGTGATCTGGCTTGATTCTATTTTAACCGCCTGCTTACTGTTCGGGGTTGTGGGTGTCGTAAAATGTGTCGGGAATGTTTCTGAGGGTGAAAACATATGCCAACAGACTTCCGAACGCATCACAATTATTTCCAAGAGTAGGGTATCGGCAAAGTTCTCAACGGCAACTCTTCTACCTTATATTATTATACAGTTTTTCCCAACTCTCTTTTGGAGAAAGGAAAGTAATGAGGCTGGGAAAACCTAGAGACTTCTCCTTTGCAAGAAGCTTGGCCCGATAGCTGTTGATTATCATAAATTCATGGCTTTTGAATAAAGTTCCCGGAGTTCTCAATAAAGCATTACAAAAATACTGACGATTTAATTAGCAGCTGAATTAATTCCATTTAGACATAATACAAGAGCAGCTGAAGCAGTGATTGTGTTATGTTTACACCTTCCCCACTTGGCGAGATGAACGTTGGACGAATCAGAGAAATGGTGAATTAGTGATCAATAATGTAAGCCTCTTGAAGTAATAAGGTTACAGGATATAAAATGCCAACCACGACAATGAATTACTTTAAGGCCTTATAACATCTGTGGAAACGCTACGACAATTCTGCACATTAATCATTACCCTCGGAAAATCGTCCACATGTCACAGAACTCAAGAGTGTTAAGTGATTAACTCAGAGCATTAAGTTCCTTGGTGTTCAGATCACCTCGGCCTAGGATGAGCATGTCATATATAATTAAAAAACTGAGTTCTACGTGCTATCTCCTACGTGTCATTAGGTTTTCTGTTAGTCCTGATGTATTACTATCGCTTTACTATGGTCAATTGTACGCCCACATTGCATCCAGCATAATATTCTGGGGTTCATCTCCCACATCAATTAAACTGTTTAGATTGCAGAAGAAAGCTGCTCGCTCGATGACCGTTGCACCTTACAATGTTCCATGTCGTCCCATATTTAAGAAACTCAACATCCTTCCACTTCCATGTATATATATATATATATATTTTTGGTTTTGTATATTAAGTCTAGTGATCTCTCTAAAATTTCTGATGTTCACAACCACCATACTCGTGCTCATGATGCTATACATCATGAGTATGTAAGGACAAAATCAGCCTCACAAGGGCCAAAAACCTTGGGGTTACGCCTTTTCAACAGATTACCATCAGTTATATATAAGAGAGTGTAAAAGTATGAATACCTTCAAGTTGAGATTGAAAATGCTTTTGCTTGGCAAATTATATTATTCGTTGGATTAATATTTTCAGAATAACTAGAATGTGAATCTTATGCTTATCCGTATTTTTGATTTCTGTATAACTGACGAATCCTATAATTTGTAAAAATGGTCTTTGGATAATAAATATATTATTATTATAACTCCAAAGTGACATGGAGATAAATGTTAGGTATTTTCAGAAGATGTAATGAAGGCGAGTGTAGTTTTCGATGATGTTACCACTAGAAATGTGGTGAGCAGCGCTTGGAACTCATCTCGTGCCCCTTCTCCCGATCTGTGGCCACCACAGGGACCTATGTGGCTCGGGCGACTCGTATTCCGGCAGAAATCGCGCCCAAGGCGGTTTGCCCCGGCGGCTCACTTGAGAAAGGGCAATAATCTTCCGACGGAAGGTGACGTCCAATAAAAGGCGAGAGCCAGGGCTCTAGGCACGCAAACTATCTGTGCCAACGGACAGTGTTGTCAGATCATATTCAACTCGGGACTTTGAAAAAAAATCGGTCTCTGAAGTGGTAACATTTTATTGTGGACGGGTGAACATACTGACAATTTAGTTGCATTAGATCCTATGGTAGCTTGTTTGTATGTCAACAGTGCATGCTAGGTGATCTTCACCCCCTGCCACACACCCTCGCGGTGGCTTACAGGGTATTGCATAGATGTAGATTAACTGGCCAATGACCTTGTAAAGCAGGTTTGAATTGATCACGAGAGCTAGATGCAAAATAGCCTTCCCATTTTTACCCTATTTTAATTTTCAGGATAGATTAGCTTCGCACAAATGAATTTCACAATTACGTAACCAATCTTGCTGTCTATATGCTGAAAAATATCCAAACCCATGCTAACCTGAGCATTGCATGTGGAAAAATAACGCAGTGAAAAACACTTTAATCTGTTGGTAGAATTAGTAAACTAGATCTTGGCAGGTACGGATAAGTTTCTTTATAGAGCAATAACATATCACGTAAAATCAATAAGAGCAAGGTTCAACCTGATTCACGGACACCTAAGTGATTGGCGTGTAACATGCATCTTGCCATTCAGGGACCTTGTACTTGCCTTATTTTACTGCATGTTGCATAAAAGCTGAGATTTTTAGTGTACGTCTTACAAGATATGGGTATTAATTCTGATTCACTAGAATTGCAATTATTAGCACATGTTCGCCGAATATTCAACCCCTGCCACACATTCTGGAGGTGACTGGAGTGGTGCTACATAAATATAGACAACTCTCTTTGGGCAACACCATTGCTTGGTGCGTCTACAGTGCACCTTGGCTTGCAAGGTGCACTGTAGACGCACATGATTTCAAAAATGGAAATTGATTTTGTTGTTAATACCTGTACAAATTTTCGTGGTATATTTTAATCTTAGTTTAATGAAATAGGCAATAGTGGTGAGTGTTGTTCTTGATCGATAATGCATGCCAGGTTATGGTTGCCCCCTGCCATACACCACTGCGGTGGCTCGCTGGGCATAATATTCATGTATGAGTTTCATGAATATTACACTTCTAAAACATACTGATCCGGCAAAGACTTTATTTTTGATTGCTGATTCACTGAATTCCCATAGATTCAGAGAGTGGAAATGTATAATGAACAATTTTTACAATAATCTTTCTCTTCTGCTCATGATTGAATGTAAGACCTAAAAAACTCATCTCTGTGTCGTGAGAAAGGAAATGCTGCTGACGTCGAGTTATCTACCAAATCAGTTCAAAATATGTGTCTCATTATCCCATTCCCTTGGAAGGATCATTCTTTGGCTTCTGGAATTTAAAACCATGACCAACAATTTTATGGTCTATCCTTAAACGGATTAGCATTCGCAAAAGAGTTCTCTCAAAAGTTAACCTTTGGATGTGCTTCACCAGCGAGGATCTGGACAAGAAAGAGCTTTTCTCTGCAATGAATGAATGGTGTCAAGTTTCCATAAGAATGGCTCATGATGATTCACAGGGTCCGAGGAAGTTAAACATTTTCTTTGTTTATATTAACTTCCAACTTTGTTTTATAATATTCCTACATTTATGACACTTTGTTGCTCTCACGGTTCATTGCATAGCCTACCGCCGACAAAACAGTAATGCCAAACACCTTACTGCTGCTTGTGATCTCACCCAAAATAGATATAAAATATCTGGACAATATTAAACATCATTGCAAAGTCAACGTGGGACAAATCATTCTTCCATTATGGGAAGTGAAAATGATGCCCAGGCAAGAGACAGAAAAATTTGAGACCCCTTCATTTGGTCAGCGTCAGGTCACCTCCTCTCGGGACCGCCTGGGTGGTTTACAAGTCGAACTGGTTAGACATAAAATCCGCGGAGCAGCTCTTTTTTAATTTAATTTCGATAATATCCCATTGAGCATCCCTTATCAGGGTGTCCACTGACCTAGAAAGTCAGGAATTATTCGTGAATTTTCAATGCAGGGAAATGTTCGTGGATTATTCATGATTTTCTGGTCTGAGTTGGGAATTTTAAAAATTCTTAATTCAAGACAAAAAATTCTTATTTTAGAAATAGGATCAACAACGATGTCTTTAAGATATATATTATTTGATAACTGTACAAGATGTAATGGAGTTGCCGTTGGTATGAATGAATAAATAAACGACGAAAAAGTAGTTAGGCTCAATGAATTTTCAGCGCTGTATGCATCGGAGACGTCAACTGATCGAATGTCGTCAAACAGATGCCTTCAGCGTCACGTCAAGTGTCCTTTGTTTTCACTCTTTGCGCATATCAAAGGCAACTAGTCGAATATCTTCTAAATAGACTAGGAAACACTGAAGACATCAAGTCATTGAAGTGGAACATCCTGCAAGCCATTCAGCGTCTGTGTGTTGCTTGGGATGGAGTAGAGAGAAGCGCGATCTCGAATTGCTTCATGAGGGCAGGCTTTCCCGGAGAGATGGACGGCCAAGACGACCCACAGCCGGAGGAGAGGGAGGAATGGAGAGAATTCGCTCAATTATTAAACATTGAAGGGGTATCTTTCGAAGAGTATGCGAGTATTGATAATGATAGCGCTGTATTTGCCGACAATGAGGATCCCGAAATATTGGCGGAGACGCAGGATGTGAGCGATGAAGAGAGAAGAGCCAAGCAATAGCGTAGTGCGCCCCGGTTGGAAGGAAGTGGTGGACGCAATAGATGTTTTGGAGCGAGTTTTTTTAATGTCAGAAGATTGAGTAGAGAATTTGAAGATTCTGCGGCAGGTTGAGCAAGCAGCCAGTAAAGAAATGAGACAGACGACTTTGGAAAACTATTTTCAATAGAATAATTTTGAATTAATATTACTTAAAAACAGCTACCGCTTCTTATTTATAAATAAAAAATTGCTTTAAACATATGTAATTTTCCGAAATTTGTTTTAACTTCCTGAAATATAATCATTTTCAAGCAATATGAAATGTTTTGGCCGAGGTAAGTCGCATGAGAGCTGACTGTAGGTACGGCGAGGATGGTAGATGGTCATGTATTTATATTTGTGAGGAGGTAAGTAAAGGAGAGATAAATCGAAAACCAAATTAGTTATTACAGGAATTATTGTACTTCTTCTGTCCGTGTGCCTAGGTGGGCTATTTGAAGAGCGGCATACCACTGGGCCACGATATATTGGAAACACATGAACTTTCGGTTAGGGGTAAGGGGAGTCATTGAGGAGTGGAATGGACAAGGGAGATCTCCCCGAAGGAACGTGGGAAGGGGAGGGGAGATAACAGCAGCATTGTAGAGAAAGAGGCGAGTAAGGGCGTAGTTATTCTTTCTTTTGGAGGGGGAAGGTTATTGAATAATAGGCATTTTGGTATGGAATGTTTGGGAGGGGTTAGTTGGCAATGCAGTCTTTCCTCTTACTCGTTTCAGTGCGTGCGCTAGGTTAGATTTCTTGCTGCGTCCAAATCAAAACGTCTCCATTCCAAATTGTTAGCATGCAATATTACTGGTGCAACTATAGTTTTCAGAGCAGCGATCTTCGCTCGTCTACTTGGTTTAGAAAGAGGTCCTTCTAATGCCATAAAAGACGCGAAAAGAGTGGGCTCAGGTTCTTTTACGTGTTTTTATTCTCTAAATTGCTAACATAAGACATATTTAACTCATGTGATTCTGCTTTAGAGACTAATTATTCCAGTTTAATAGTTTTAGCCTGCAAACAGCGCACATCTTAAAATGAGAGACGTTCTGCAAAGGACTGAAAAAGGGTAAACCTGGCTTAAAATTTTCTTCAAGTATGAAAAGGTAATTACTGGATGAACGGCGACAAGGCATGGATTCAAATATTACCTGGCATACTCGAGGATGGTACTGGGTTTTGGCACCGAAGAACGGGTGTGCTAACAGAATACCGATCGTGTCCAGCTTCTATGAAGGCATCATCAATGCATTATCATCTGAGATTGCCATTGTGACCTCAGGGCATTGCCAACTGCCACGTTTTTACTCGTGGTAACTAACTCACCCCACCTAACTTCCATCGTTGTTTATCGATATCTAATATATGCCAGCCTCGAACATAGATATTTTCCAGTATTTCAATGGGATTTCAATTTCAATTCCAACAATGCATTTTATTTCGTAAGTCTAAATGGCAATATGTAATGGCTCTTTCAAGCAAAATTGCTGCATAAAACTGCCGATTGATATTGACTTAAATTATTGCACTCCAAGAATAATATCGACTAGATACTCAGAAAAATTATGGAGCACTTTAAAAATACGTAATCCACAGGCATTAATTTTGGAATTCCTTCAATATCAGAACGTAACTAAAGTAAGCAATGAGGCATAGAGCAGAATGGACGAGAAAAACAATAATTTCAATTAGAAATACGCAGATTGAAAATCATGTGGTGATAGCCACGGTAGTTGATGGTAAATAATAACAATTGTTTATCAACACTATAGGAAAGGTGAATAAAGCAAGATTAAGAAATTTACACGACTTGCATCGTACACCTCACGGAACACTTGGGTTCCCCTGCGATGACGCAACCCACATATCACCTCCATACAACGAAAACCCCTGCAGCGAGGTCATGATTTTTTCGGTCCCAACAAATTCGTTGTATGGAGGTTTTACTGTATCGTGGTGTCTACTAATATATGAAAAAGAAATTCAAGACTTTTTCAAGAATTTTCAAGACGAAATTTTTAAATTCCAGACCAAAAAGGCTAACTTCTTAATGTGTCCTTGGGACTGTCAATAGTTCAATGCCCAGTCCTGTCTAATTTTTCATTTGGAAAGGCCATCTTATTACATATACATAACTAAAAGTTCAAGCACAGCACCTTATCGACTTCATTCATGATTTAACTCCGACTAGAAATTAAAACGCCGTATCCTTGAAATGGACTGTACCCTGACATTCACGGCTGTTTTTCAGGAATACACGGGGGCACGCCGCACAGCGGTGCAGGATTCCTAATAATTAGTATTTTGGATTTAAAAATGTTCAATTTACATGAAATTTGGTCGCTGGTTTCAAGGTCGCTGAATATGAATTTGGATTCAAAACTTTTGTAAACTAATTTTTTCGCAAAAATGTTTGCTATTTTTAATTAAATTTACTCTTATTTTAAAAAATCACGATTAATGTGAACAAATATATGTTTTCCCAGTCGCTGAATGCTGATTTGATGTTCATATTTTCGCTAATTACTTTTTTCACAAAAGTATTTGCAATATTTTTATTACTTGGATTTACACAAACTAAAAATTCTCGTTTCATTTAAAATTAGAGCACGAAGGTTTTCGTGATCTCAGAACACGAATTTGATGTTAATATTTCCACAAATTATTATTTTCAAAAATATAAAAGTGAACTTTCAAAAAAAATTTCTTTATTTTTTAACAAGAAATTATGTAAAAAGAATAATTTTGCCAATTATATTTGCAATACATTAATAAACTGTTAAATAGCACTCACCATCAATTAGAAAACCCATTTTTCAGAATAAGAATCTGGGCAATACACGTTATATTAGAGAGAATTGAAGGTGAAGCTGTGCCTGCTCCTTTTCAAATGATGCACTTGTTACCAGTGCAACATTTTCTTATCTTATCTACTAGAGGAGTAGCAAAAGCATTAAGTCCTTACTTAAGATGGTTTTGAATTCGTCAATCGGTACATCTAATGTATATGCACAAAAACCCTACATAGAAAGTTTTTCTAGACTCATAAATACCAAGTAGTAGGGATCCTGCACCACTGTGCACCGTACACGGCGGTCGGGTTCGCGCCGTCCCGTGTGAAAGGAGCCTTTGAATGAAATGATGTCCGTGGCCAGTCCAACCAAAGGCACCTCTTGAGCACACACCAACTCGAAGACTGACGAACCAACTCAACTCCAACTGGCGAATGCCGAGTTTTCCATTAAAAACGAACGATTTTGTTGCAAACTCGCACATGCCGACAGATGAACTAGACTTTCCGGCGGCCTTCGAGCTAGCTAGCTCACCATCAGATGAATAACAAAGACATTCCACGCACTAGCTGGCAAATGGCGAGTTCTCCAGTATATCATCCAGGAGCCAACGACATATTTGTCGGCGGCGGCACGTATGGCATCGTTGGCGACAACGTAATATAATGAGTGAAAGTTTCTCGGGTCTTCCACCGGGTCAAAGGCTCCATCTCTGCCTACGTTTCGGAAAACGACTCGTTTTCCATCTTCAGAGCTGTGAGCCAGGGACATCTTCAGTCGTTTTCTAAAGCGTCGGCAGAGATGGAGCCTTTGACCCGGTGGAAGACCCGATAAACTTTCACTCAGTTAATCCCCCGGGAAAACACCAAAACATAACATGTTTTTACTTTCCAGGGGCTGATCTCAGTTCTTTCACGAAGATGTTATGCTTGCGTTTAGAAGCAACACAATTCAATGGGAAATGCTAATAACAAAATGGCAACCGGTAAGCTTTACTGAATGGATCAGAGAAAGAAAACATACAAATTCCACAGTAAAGTTAATTAATCCCACCCGATGATGATGATGCGCAGCATAGAAACTTAGGACGTGATGATTTAAATATAATATTTCTAGTGGAATTTAATCGAGTTACACCCGCAGAGGCATGGCAAAATGCAAAATGTCAACCCCGTACTCGAGTACGATCTATGGATCGCCTGAATCTTTGGGAGCGTTGGAATAACCATAATCAAGGTCATTCTTTCGAAATAGCATTCATGGGCAGGAGGGAAGTATACGATCTTCAACCTGCAACCGACCGAGCCAATTTGTCACGCGGCGGCATGCAGGAAACGGTGCCCATGTCTAGTGCAATCGAACGACGAAAGTCACGAACTCACAAATACTGACCAGAGAGGTTTAAAACAACACCTCTTTGATAATGACAAATAAAGAAAAAGGGAAACAATATCTCATTTCGTAATGCTATGGCTGCCGATCCAATTTTTATCCTGACGATTTGCAAGCAACCATTTTTCCTGATTTTTTAATATTTTTCAGCGAATTCCCGACCTTTTCCAGATTTTTTCCCGACGTTAATAAATTCCACACTTTTTCCCGGATTCCCGACTTTTCCCGACTAGTAGACACCCTGTGTATATATCCAACCAACTGAAGGAGCCCGTTGATTCTTAACGGGGGGAGTAAAAGTAGGAAATAATAGAGCAGTTGTGATTTTTCAAGAAAGAGAGAATCTTACACCTAGCATTTCACATTAATTTATCCTACAAAGTTAAATTTTCCAGTACCGTCGCTTTATTCTTAATCTGAAAGATTTTTCTGCTGTAACTTGTTAATTTTAAATAGCTTAACCACGTCTATACAACACAGTCTTCGATCCAGAATGTCAGTCTTTATGCGGAAGCATAGTTATGACGCTACAGTTTACAACCTTTATAGTTTCCCGTAACCTGGAATATCATATTCAACATTTTGAGAAAATAAAACAGGGATTTTAACAGTTTAATTTTTTCGTCACTATTGATGTTGAATTAAGAGGAAATGAAATAATAAATACTCACCAATACAGACATACCAGGAGCGAATAATTAAATTCAGTTACGTAGACAAAGAGCATTAACGATAAATCAGCGAAAATAATTCGAAGGAATAAGCGTAGTGAGAAACACGAAAGTCTCAGATGACAATCTATATTGAACTTCTTTGTACGCAAAGCCATGGGAAATGAATATTTAAACCACAGATGTTTAAAGAGTAAAATTTCAGAGAGTCCTGCAGAAATCTTTAAGATTCCGGAAATTTCAACCAAAGTCATTATTCAATGATAAGTATAAGAATAGTATAAAATTATCTTTCGGCTAGGGTGCGATTCAAGCTAGGGCAATGAATATTTCTAATTAAAATTTACCAATGAAATGATTTGCCTTACGACCTTCACATGCACATCTTATGTGAACGCTTTGACTCGTCTGGGGTCGGACTGGGGACTCTTATGTGTGTGAAAAGTATTCTATGTTCTATAGAAGGATACAACTATGCAAGGAAGACATTTATCAAAATTCAAAGTTTGAATGCCGTACTATGTTTGGCTCTCGAATTTTATGCAAATGAATATGCCTTCAAGCATGACTACATTCTAATTTATAATGTAACAATCCCTCAAGTCGTCAAGGGGATAGGGCTCTTTAATCTAAAAAAATTGCACCAGAAATCGTCATCTTTTACTGAAATACCAGTAATTTTGATCCGAAATCAGAATGTGATGATAATACTAAGAGTATTTATTGAATTATCTTTCGGCTGGTGTGCGTCTCAAGTATGTGCGATATGTATTTCTAATTAAAATTTTCAAATGAAAAAATGCCTGGAAGCTGTAAGACAGCCCTTTACGTGTATTTCTTATGGGAACTATTTTGACTCAACTGGGGTCAAACTGAGGAACATTAGTTACAAAAAAGTAGCCTTTTGTCTGTCCGAGGATGACATTTAATAAACCTTAAAAGTTTCAAATCTGTGCTGTATTTGGTTCTCGAGTTTTAGGCAAACATATTTACATACATAAATTCTACTTAACATACATGTACATATAAGATTGGTTGGGAAAAACTGATCCCGACTACGGCCTCAAAGGCCTGATATGCCTATTGAGGACTTTAAGAATGAGTGCCGGCTATTCATGGACGAAGATGATGCAAAAGAAATAGAGAGGAAAACAATAAGGCAGTGGCAGAGTGTTGAACGGGTAACCATGCGCCAAAAATTGCTCACTGCCTCGAACTTTGGGTGTGCTTGTAACATGTTTCCTCACACTGGCTGTGAAAATCTGATAAAATCAACCATGTAGAGCAATTTTGATTCTCCTCACCTGTAGAGTGTGGAACAAGGACATAGGCCGTGCGGCATTGCAAACGGCGGAAAATATTTGCATTGAGCCCTGTGGACTATTCATTGATAGAGAACATCCTTGCCTGGGAGCAACTCCTGACGGAATCGTTGGGGATCAAGGTATTGTGGAAATTAAATGCCTGTCATCGGCTGTGGAGGAGAAGACTGATGAAGATGCAATTACGATAGGAAAATTTAATTTTTGGATGAAGAACGATGTGATGAAAATTAACCGGAAGCACAACTATTACTTTCAAATCAAGGCCAGCTTCGCGTAACTCAAAGAGATTTCTGCATATTCGCAGTGTGGACAAAACGAGGACTAAAAGTGGAGAGGATCCACACTGGGACTTTGGAAACAATTCATGGTGGAAAAAAAACTACTTTGAATGTGCATAGGTGCTTCCCGAGTTAGCCGATCCGAGATTCTCCCGATCAATTCCAATTCCGAATCCCCGCCTGTATTAAGGCTGCCAAAAACAGAAGAGAAGTTGCGAAAATAAACGTAAGACGGGAGAGAAGAATGAAAGAGAGAATTTGGAATGCCAAAAGAAAGAAATCATTCAAAACGAACATGACTTCTTTTTCGTGACGTGGTGGGGTACACAGGTACGTCAGAAGTAAGTGATTCGAAGTTTTCATGCAAAACAGAGTCGGAGCTGAAACTTAACTGACTGCTAGTGAATAGGGTGAAGCATTACTAAAGCAAGGATCAGTATGGATTTAGGAAGGGATGAGCACGTCCATCCAGCACATCATGAGGATCCATCCTTTAGCTGAAATGAGAACGTAAACTGTAACAAAGAATGAAATCGCAATGTATTTTTTATTTGGTCAATTTTGATGAGGATATTGACTGGTCATCATGGTCATACTTCTTGGGAATACTGCAGAAAGTAGGAACTAAGTGACATCAGTTAATTCTTAAAGCAATCTGATGGGTTACAAAATAATTCGCCGTATGCATTATCTAGTACAACACATAAAATAAAGAGATTACACTTTCTAACATATTAAATTAGACTTTCGAGCCGGATAACTTATGTTATCAACGCTGCATTTTTCGACAAAATCGTGCGACGCGCAATTTAATACTGTTGCAAGGGCGACAGACGATGTGTGTGAGCTGTTGCCACTCTTGCCAGGTCAGCCACACATGCGCTGAACTGACAACCTTGCGCTCAGCGGGTTACGAAACATTCTTCGTTTGAGAAGGATCATATATTACCGAAGGGAAGTCCCAAGTTCCCCCGCCCCCATTATGGAGCAACAGAGGCATTGGGAGGGGATTCTTCCTCCCCCCACACACAAGGCATGAATAACGTAGAAGACACAATCCAAACAAACACACCTGTTGGAATGGCGCTGACTCGGGTAACTCTATCGGTCGACAGGAAAACTATCTTCACCCCCAAGAGTGGAAAAAAAAACTATGTACTGCGTCCTCTTAAGTAGTCAGTGAGCAACAATTATCACAACCATGAATATTACAATAATATAATCTCCATAACTTATGTAATCTCCAAATCTCCATGATCACAAATAACGAAGAAAAACATGAAAAATTAAGGAAAACTAAATAACCTGATAAATAACTACTGAATTTAATCTATTCCGAATGATTTCAACCAAGAAAATGACCCTTAAAAGAGCGGACAATTATAGTTTTGAGGAAGTGGTTCTCTTTTCAAAATATGGGAAAGTTATGCCGTAAATGGCAAATTTAAAGTACACACCAAGCATTACAATTTGTTTTGCATTAATGTTTCAAAGGTTTGCTTATGGTTTTATGGCGAAATTTTAATTTTTCTGGCTCAAAATGGTAATGAAATAATGTGAACACAAGAAACCTGCGAGGTAAATGAATATATAAACAACCAACAAAGTTTGAGCAATAAATTATGTGACACAAAATTGAAAGCATTTGGGAGAAGGCCAACTCGTTCAAAATGTTACTCAGTGAATCACTACATTATTCATTTACTTTGTACTCATCAATGGTACGGGTCTGAAAGTCCGAAACATTTTCGTAGTTGAAAATATCACACATAGTAGGTACGTGGCGATTTGGCATTAATTAAATATGATTTCTCCAAGGTTCTCCACTAGGTAACGCCTCTTCTACTAATCAGTTTCTCAGAAGAATTAAATTACGAATATACAAGCGAGTCGTTCACACTGAGCTCACTTGCATGCCTTCGAATGTTTTCCTTCTTTGCTTTTAGTTACTAATCCTGAACAGTCGTGACTCTGCAGTCAACTTCAAGTGCATGTGTAGAAGATGTCCATTACTTAAAGTTATCTTTAAGTAGGCTCACTTTAAGTGGAATTGTAATGTAGACCCGGCAATTGGCTCTTAGTGATAGCAGTGTAGAGGAATTAGTTATTTCACTGTTAAAATCATTTGCTATTTGTGAAAGTACGATATGGAAGAAGAGGCACATTGTGTGACCTCCTATATATTAATGATGAATACGTAACGAGAGAGTAAACATAGTTCGATTCGAGCGGCATCCGTTGACGATGTTTACAAGCTCTATTCGATTTTGGATCGTGGCTAATGGTGACTAGCTTCGTTGTGTTATTTGTCGTGAAAAGACAAGATTTTGCTGGAATTCCATTCGTTACAACTGCTGTCTTTCCACCATAAATTATGTGGCGAAATCCATCAACAGACTCATATCTCTGCGTTTGTTATTTTTGAAAAACATCACGTTATGTTTGGTTTAATAGACCAACAATGATTATAGTGCATGTATTTTGTAAAGGTTGTGCCACCTACGAATGCAATAAAAATTTGCAATTTTTTTAATACTTTGTCTGAAAAGCAATGAATTCTTGTATTATCGCTTTATGGCCGCATTTTCGTGAAGTGTCGCGTTTTGTGGGTAAAGCGATTTCCCTGGAGCCCTAATGATAAAAGAAATGCCGAGGCTCACCTGTGTTCATCTCTTGCTCCGCTTCCTCGTCCTTGAAGGGGCAGTCGTGCAGGTGCAGGTACACTTCAATCGCACACTTAGCCGCTCGGAAGTAAAAGGGGTGAGCACGTAAGATGTCCTCTAGTCGCAGGAGTCCAACGTACGACCGTAACGTCATTTTCCTCATGCAGTACGTATGAAAGTCGAACTGATCTTCTATCACCTCCGAGAAGTGCTGTTAAAAAGAAAGAATGCACATAAAAAACTTGCTGCTAAGAAACAAAAGAGCCAAGGTGCAGAGGCAAATAAAAGGTGAGTCACCATTGGAATTAACTCGAGAAACCAAATATCCTGGGGACATGGCTTCAGACTGTCTGGGTCAAGGTTTCCCAAAACTTTCCATCAAATTTTCTATCTTCTCCAATGGACACTTAACACAACAATGAGTACTTTTTGGCTGAATACAATGGGCATATCTACCTCACATTAAGAATTAGAACAAGGCGAGGGGCATTTGTGAGAAGCACACAGGTATTCTGGGATTCCGGCGCAACTATCATAGCATAAACAAGTAAACACCTTGAACAATTAACTTTCTGTGCTGAAAGATGAGGAAAAAAATAATATTATATATACCATTAAAATGCAATGTATTGGTTCGTTACAGTTGAATTTCACAGTAGTATGGCATTATATTGAAGATTTCCTTCAAAGATGGGCAAAAATCTGCCACATTTTGCTTAAGGTTCTTTAAGTTTTGTTGTTTCATTTCATAAAATGGAATTGATATCTCCACTGGGGACCAAAATAGCCTTACCTAAAATCGTTACATCGAATTTACATAAACTCAAATAATGCTTCCATAACAATATTACAGGAGTCTGACGGGACCACTCATTCAGTTGTGTAAAATCAAATTTTACATAAAATCGGGTTACGTAAAATCAAGATTCTACTGTCAAGAAGCAAATGGAACAAGCTCATTTTTTTGCTTATTTGTTGAGTCCTCAATTCTAAGGCAAGAGACTTTCTTCAGAGCTGAATGAAACTGAAGCAGGAATTGGGTCATAGTCACAAATGCTGGCTGGATTACTTGTGGGATGGCATTCAGGATTCAAATTTTTATCCTCCATCACTGTCCGAAAAACCTGTGGTAGAAAAATTTCGTGAACCGAAGTGGTGGAATCTTCTAGCTTTGAAATCTGCAAAAACAATGAATTGCCACAATACTTTTGCCATTTTACGCAGTGTTTAAGTAATTGTCCTGCAAGGTCTGCTTCTATCGAAAGAATTTTTTCCTGCATATACTTTGGTCAAAACTAAGAAACCAGTTGAGTAAAGGCTGAAAAACTAGTTAAGACATACAGACATTTACGTTTGCAACGAAAGGAGGAGTAAAACGACTGCATCATTTTGTAGGAAGTGGTAGAATTTTTAATTTTATAAGCAAGTTACAAAGAAACATATTTTATTTTTGAAAAGTTCCTAAATCTCTTATGTTAGTGATTCAAATTTTTAATTTTGTAATCAGATGTGATTTTAGTTGTGGCATTAATATTAATCCCTCGTTACAATATCACTGCGATCAAGATAGAAAATACTATTAATATCAAGGTCCTACCTAAGTTATGAATAAATATATTTTATTTTTGAAAAGTTCTTAAATCTCCCTATGGCTCTGGTGTTAATTTTGTCATCGGATCTGATTTTATTAGCTGTATTAATGCTGAACCCTCATTTAAATTTCATTATGATTCAAGATTGAAAATTCTATTACGTAATACAGTAAAACCCTTTACTTCAGGGTGGCTACTGATAACCAATTTTCAAATTCCCTGACTTTTCCCTGATGGCTTTACCAATTTCCCTGACCGATCGCCAAAAGGTCTCCTATTAACAGAATATTTCATTTCTGCTGAATTAAATTTTCGTCAAAACTCAGAAAATGTTAAAAGCTGAATTCAAATACATTAAAAGCTACAAGAATGAAAAAATATATGGAACCTCCGTCCTCATGAAAAAACATATTAAATCTTCACAAATTAAGCCCTCACATGAATCATACACACTTTAAAATACATATTTCGTGGCCGTGTATCGTATTTCCGTGGCTGTGAATGTTTTCTTCAGTAAAATTACAAATTGACAATGTCTAATTCTTCAAGGAAAAGGTGGCATGTCGTGGTAGTTCTAGGAAGTTAAAGGTTATCGAAGGGAAAGTTAATGGGCAATTTACTGGCGGACTCAGGCACAGCTGGTATCACTAAGCTGTGCGAAAAATACAAACCAAAGCCAAGTTCCTGGACTAGATCAAAATGAAATGGCACGAGTGACTTTTGGAAGCAAATAACAATTTAATTAACGTGGTCATAACCCCTTGATTGTAAGAGGGATCCAAAAATGTAAAAATACTTGTATAAACAAACAAAATGTAATCGTGCCACTGCAAGCGAAAATAGGAGGCAATTAGCAACAGCAGCGTCATATTTAGGAATGTCATATTTGAGGTGGTTAGTGACCTGACTAAATTGCTTCGAGAGGGAGCTAAGGGGGCCATTCAATAATTACGTCGAGCGTGAAAGGTGGGGAGGGGAGGAGAACTCTTCTTCTGGTCCTGCGAAGGGGGGTATGGAAAAAAATAAGATGATCTCACGTAAGATTTGTTTACACGAGTGATCGTACTTGTATTATTGTTTTAATAATCACCGTCTCGTATTTTTAGAACTGCAAGCACGTATTTATTACAAGCTGGTGTGTTACAACTATCTCTCGACCTGAGTCTCGGAAGTTAAAAAAAAACGCGAGGTAAAATCTTCCGAAAAACATAGCCTTGGATTCCTTGTGATGAGCAGAATACACGGTGATCATGAATTTTAACACTACCAGGCAAATATCGCATTAAGGATATACAAAATGGATACATTGTACACCCGTCCACAATAAAATGTTACCACTTCAGAGGCCGAATTTTTGTAAGTCCCGAGTTGAAGGAGATGTGACAACAGTGCACCTTTGTCCCTTTAAATACCCCCCGACCACGAAAGAGCGGGGCACGGTCCTCGCCATGGCTTGGGGTAGGACCCTTCCTCAATGACCTGTACAGGGATTTTTGCGTTGGAGAGGGGGAGGGTAAAGGGTGGCCTGTTGCAATTAGTCGGCTCGGTAAGCGGCTTCTTTTCCATCACTGCTCGGATGCGTAGGTTTCCGCGACTACGGCTCTTGAGGGAGTGACGGCCAAAATATAAATTCAGTTCCAAGCAAGAGTTGCTATTAACACCGTCGATATTTCTTAGTCAACGAGTTCCAAAACGTTCCAAAGTTCTCAGTTTTTGCCTTTATTTCGTCGTAGGAAATAATTTGATCGAATAATATTAATGACATAGATTATTGTTGTCAGCATTTATGTATCTGTTAAGGATCGGTGATATTTTTATATTATCGGTGAATTTTATTTGATAACGTGATGAGCTCGAAAAATGCACTTGTATAGTACAGTTGAGCATCTTTAATCCGGCACAGTCGGGACCGAAGCGATGCCGGATTAGGGATTTTGCCGGACTATGGATCATACATGGCAACTGGTCTATTTTTGACGTCTGATTTCATTTTAATGATTCAATTATTTATAACAAAATATATTCATTTGCCATTTACTGAACATTATTTTAAAGAGAGTCACTGAGAATAATCAGAAAGAATTGGTTTCTTAATTCACAATGTTATTATCTAAATTTACCAATTCGATTTCTTGTAGTTTAGTGTTATGGATGGTGTTTGAAAACTCCATCATCATATTTTTATCCTCAGAAACATGAATTTTTTTCAGATCCCCACTTATTTCGTCCACATCAAACCTTAAAGCAGGCCACAATTTAAACCATGCGTGTTTTAGAACTGACTGTGAATGCTATTGCCTGCACGCGAAATTTCCCACATCACGTCTTTTAGATTGATCACCTCTATTTCTGCAGTAGTTCATTCTGCTCCATTAGCATTTGGCCAGAAATACTAACTAAGGCCTTCACTTCGACGCAATGGAAACCACGCGATCTAAATCAGCACGTAAATCTTCTTTCATAGTTTTTCTCTCTGTCATCCATTTCTTCGGGTCACTTTAACAGTAAAATTTTGCGGATTTTCTCTTTCAGCTTCTTAATGTGTTATATTATTGGAGATCCGATGCAGTATGTTTAATACAAACGTATAAGAACTTGCTAGGCTTGACTTCGTGGAACCACATATTGATAGCGTAAATGAATTCACTTTGTAAAATTCCACAGACTTTTATTAAAACCGACCTAGGTTTCAACTTATACAGTCATTACCAAGGTCTGATAATGACTGTATAAGTCGAAACCTGGGTCGGTTTTAATAAAAGTCTGTGGAATTTTACAAAGTGAATTCATTTACATTATTCAGACAAACGCTTTACTGATGCAACGGCGTCAAGCTTTTTCACAACTTGCACTTTTTCTGCGATCGTTAACGTATTGTACTGATGCCTCACTCCTCTGCTGTTGCCACAACTGTAGAGATGAGACATGATTTGGGAGAAACATAAGCAGATAACAAGTGATTTTATCAAATTACGTCTAGTGGTCAATCAAAAATGCACGTACCAATGAAAGTGGCCGATCTGTAAATTAGTCGTAGTCCGTCTCGGTGATGTCTTCAAATTTATATGTTTACTTCAAGTTGCAGAATAATCCCAGTGTACACGAAGTACCAGAAATTAATATGTTTAAATTATTCTGATTCTCAGAATGGGAAAACTAACGTTAAGAATGGGGTAATATTTTGGCTGGCTATGAAGCAATGTTTCGGTTAAAAATGTTTCGGCATTTTCCACAAAGTGCCGGGTAGTTGGTCGTGGAAAAATTGCCGGATTATGGGTGTTCCCGGATTAGGGATTCCCGGATTAAGGGTGCTCAACTGTAAATGGCAAAAATATTTATGCTACAATTGATGCATGCAGATTTCAATAAGAATAGAGAAGACGTTTTGAACGTCTTCACAGATTATAAGTGTTGAGTTTCAAGCTCAAGTGTGTACTAAATGAGAAAACATTATTGCGGAAATATTTAGAATTTCTTTCAAATTACACACAATCCTCGCACTCACCTACTCGTATGGTTATTTCTTCGAATGAATACTCATCGGTAATTCATACCGAAGAATATGCTATTTTAAATATCAAAACAAACTCACTTTAAGAATAAAAGTATTAAGAAGATTATTAGGAATACGTTGAATGTCTTAAAATACTCGTAGATGTATTGGTGAAAACTATACAAGGTATAGGTTGTGTAGGTGTGTTTTCCTATTCGAAGGAAATTCCCTTCTTCAGCCCCGATTAGAGACCCGGCAGTCCCTATTTGAGTACTGCGGGGAAGGTTTTTCAGGTTAAGATCTCTGGCCATCGTATAGGACGTTAAACTGGATTATTTGGTGCTTTTCCAAAAGCGGGATAATGCCGACAAAACTTCTTTCACCTTTTCTCCGCTCGTCGGCAACTCCTTCTCTGCGATGCATACACTGATGCAATACCCAGCTCATGTATGGTTTGATTCCCAGATAATTCATACTTTTTTCTGTTGACATATGTTTTCTCCACCTTCCTCAACCACTTCGTGTTCATCGTTTGGTGTTCCCAGGGTGAGGATCAAGAGAGTCATTAAAGGTAGAGCAATAAGGATGTGGGACGGAGACTGATTGGCGCAAAGTGCAGGGAAAAATGATCGCCCTGCACTCTAAGATTATAATGTTTTCAGGTATTGTTAAACGAAAATGTGTATTATGGACAGGATGGGTAATTCTGCAAAGTGGCCATAACACATTCAACGTAATTAGAAGGAATACCTGGAATTACTGAACTACTGTGCAAAGAGGCCTAGGAGATTTTTATGGGCTCATCTGTAGGGTATGCGACGAGAACATATTATCGGGAGGATTTCATAGAAAAAGTATTGATAGCTAAAACAAAAATGAAAAAGAGAGTATCAAGGGAATGCGAACACTACTGAATTTCCGCTAAGTTGGTGATTAGAATCATCAACCGATGTATGGAAAAAAGAGCAATGAATTTCAAGGCGATGATCAATTCAGATTTTGCCAGGGGATTAAACACGTGATGTGAATGTAGTGATGAGAATTATAATTATTACTAGTTTTAGTTTCACAGTTATGTCTCTCTTCAGCCCTTCATACCTCCCATCATTCTATCCAAGCTACCCGTTCTTCGCCTCACTCTACCCCGTTTACCCAATATTCTTCCCTCAATCACATCTTTCAATACACCCTCGCCCTTTTTACCTTCTCCATCCACATCTTCTGCCTTCTCCTACTTATATCAATCAAATTTCTTTCCTCTCCAAACCAATTCTAGTAACTCATCATTCGTCCTCCTTTCGACCCACTTTAATTTCTCCATCCTTCTCCACACACACATTCCAAAAGCCCTGAGTATATTTTCATTTTCTTTCCATGAAACCTAAGTTTAAGCGCCATATAGTGCCACGATCTATATCAAACTTTTCGCTAATATTTTCATAACTACCCCACTTAACGCCCCAGTCAATAGTTCACCTCTACGAGTAAAAGCTTATCTTGCCGATACGATTTTCCTTCTGTCGTCAATGCTGCTATACCCCTTTTTCTCCAATTCACTACTTAAAAAGCGGAAATGTGAAGAAATACAGAGCCTGCGTAAAGTCAAACATCACGCAGAGCAGCAAATTTGGAGATCCGTGGTTGAAGTCCCGGATGAGTTTTTTTCTGTTGTGATCTGGCTTGATTCTTTTTTCACCACCTGCTTACTGTTCGGGGTTGTGGGTGTCATAAAACGTGTCGGGAAGGTTTCTGAGGGTGAAAACATATGCCGACCGATTTCCGAACGTATTGGACTTATTTCTGAGAGTAGGGTATCCGCAAAGTTCTCAACGGCCACTCTCCTCCCTTCTCTTATAATGCTGTTTTACATAACTCTCTTTTGGAGGGAGGAATGTAATGAGGTTGGGAAAACGTAGAGACTTCTCCTTTGCAAGAAGCTTGGCCCAAGTAGGCCGATAGCTGTTGATTATCAGAAATTAATGGCTTTTGAATAAAGTTCCAGGAGTTCTTACTCAAGCGTTACAGAAATACTAAAGATTATATTAGCAGCTGATCTAATTCCATTTAGATATAATACATGAGCAGCTGAAGCAGAGAAAACAACGGAATATTAATCCTATGGCTTTATGTTTACACCTTCCTCACTTGGCAAGAGGAATGTTGGACGAATCAGAGAAATGGTGAATTAGTGATCAAAAAAAGTCCTCTTGAAGTAATAAGGTTACAGGATATAAAATGCCAACCAGGACAATGAATTATTTTAAGGCCTTATAACATCTGTGGAAACGCTACGACAATTTAGCACGTTAATCATAACCCTCCGAAAATCGTCCAATTGTCATAGAACTCCAAAGTGACCTAGGCATAAATGTTAGGTATTTTCAGAAGATGTAATGAAGGCGAGTGTAGTTTTCGATGATGCTACTACTAAAAATGTGGTGAGCAGCGCTTGGAACTTAGCTCGTGCCCCTTCTCCCGATCTGTGGCCACAGGGACCTATGTGGCTCGGGCGACTCGTATTCTGGCAGAAATCGCGCCCAAGGCAGTGTGCCCTGGCTGTTCACTTGAGAAAGGGTGAAAAGGGCAATAATCTTTCGACGGAAGGGTACCCTCAATAAAAGGCTAGAGCCAGAGCTCTGGGTATGTAAACTCTCCGCGCCAAGGGACAGTGTGGTCAGATCTCTTTCAACTCGGAACTTAGAAAAATTCGGCCTCCGAAGTGGTAACTTTTTATTGTGGATGGGTGTACAACTGATTCACAACTAAATAACTAAGATTCACAACTGAATGTTCAACAAATTGACGGGGCTTATTCTATGCACTTCGGCAACGGACATTAGTTTTAGTTGGCGAAATGTTTTGGTGAAATAAAGGGCGGGAAAGACTGCCCGGTAAACGTAATGGTAGAAAAATAACGAGAGTTTCCTATCCCAGTTTCTCCCTGACTGTTACGAGAATTCCCTGACTATTCCCTGACTTTTCCAGATTTCCAACATTCCCTGACAATTCCAGGTTTTCCCTGATGATCGCCACCCTGTTACTTGCATTTTTCTAGGGACCCCAGAAAAAAGTGCAAATTGCAGGAAAATGCAAATAGTTGGAATAATGAAAATGCTTTTTTCAGGTTATGTGGATCCTACACAATAATGTATCTAGTTGAGAATATTGATACTGTAAACATAAGCAAGAATTACGATGGCAGTGTCATTTCAGTGTTACTTGCTATCAGGACTAGCTTAGGAAATGTCAAATATAACTTAATAACAAGTAATATGTTAATCATTTAAACAATCCAATGATTAACATATTACTTAGCTAAAAAGTCGGATATTTTCAACTGCTTTGGCTTCCTTTGCCTATTGATATCATGCACTTTATTTTCAATTTTTTGCACTTCATCAAGCATTTGCTCACTGCAGTTTCCACCTAACAAGTAATTCCTTAGTGTGTGAACAGCATATACTGTGTGCTGGTATGAAGGCAAAGGAGCCTCTTCTTCATCCTCTAGTGTCCTCCTCATCTGCATCTTCCTCCAGGTGTTTACCCACAATGTCATCTACACTCTCTACCGCAGTTGTCACAACACAAGAATCTAATTTGACAAACTCCGAGAAAGTATAATTTTTCTCAAGAAAATTCCAGTCATTGTCCATAGTAACATCATCACAAGTAAATTCAACTGGAATTCCTTCGCCACTATCAACATGAAATCCTGCTCTTCTAAAGCAGTTATATATTGTAGAGTCCTTAACCTGTTTCCAGGCCCATGGTATGTAGTGCAAGACATCCAGTACACTCAATTAGATTGTCTTTATGTCCCTACCACAATCATGCAGAAATAACATTTTCTGTGCAATCATTCTTCAATAACGCACCTTAAATGAGTGAATTATTCCTAAATCCAATGGTTGGAGCTCACTGGTACAGTTCAATGGAAAAAATTTTAACTGTACACTTCTTAAGTGTACATTCAGTGGATGGGCTGGGTACTGATCAATAAACAGCAGAATTTTCCTGTTCTGCGACCCTACTTTTCGCATCCAGAGCATGAAGCTGATCCTCAAATATTGCTGAGGTCATCCATGCTTTGGTATTTGTGGTGTATCTAGTGGGTAACTGTTTTACATTCTTGAAACACCTAGGACTTTTTGATTTGCCAATCACTAGCAGCTGAAGTTTCTCACTTACATCTAAAGTTGTAATTAATAAAAGAGTAAGTGCAGTGGATGGTAGAAAAGAGTAAGTCTTTGTTTACTAAGGGACCCTCCATGACATTGTTCCCCTCTGAAGCACAGTGTTTTTACTGGCAGCATATTAAAGAATAATCCTGTCTCGTCTGTATTGAAAACATCTTTTGGGCTGTAGCCTTCCAGAAGTCTAATCAGTTCAGATACTTTCCACTGAGTTGCAGTCTCAATGTTAGCACCTTTACTTTTACCACTCACAGTCTTGTATACAATTTTGTACCTATATTTGAATCTATTCAACCAACCATTGGATGCCGTGAAATCGTCAATTCCCAATCTTGTGTTGATATACAATGCTTTTTCTCGTAAGTTGACACCGTTCAGTAGGGCATTTGATGATCTTGCACCTATAGGTTATAAAAACCACTCTTTCAGCATTCGTTCTAATTCTTCATACCTGGACTTCTTTACATATTTTCTCTTTTTTGACAAATGTCCACACTGGTTTGCATGTTTCATAATCGCATCATGATGTTTCACTATGGTATTCAATGTCGAGACCGGCAATCTGAGTTGCTTCGCCAGATAAATGCGGGTTCCCATATGTGTCCCGCCACATTCAAAACTTTTCCCGAAAATAGTTCTCATTACTGCTCTCTCTCTTTTGTACTTTTAAGTACATATATATGAAAGGAAGCCAAAAGATGGTTTGTAAGGGCTGATATGTATGAGTAACCGTTTTAGAAGGTAAATTATTTTTTTGAGTCAGCACATCGTGATGCAAATAGCGGGAAAACAGAGAAACACACGGTGTAAATACAGGGTTCTACATACGATGCAGGCAGAGGAAATTTGATGGGACCTTAAAAAAATCTTGCAATTTGTGGGAAACTGTAAATTCCAATAGAGCAAATACAGGTATTACTGTATATATTTTTAAAATTTAAACGAAGAGTAGAAAGACTACATCATTGTGTATGAATTTATGAACCCTACTTAACTTTTATGCGTACACTATGAAGAAACATTTTATTTTATTAAAGGTTTCAAGATCTCTGTATAATTAAAAATGGTAATATTTGCCATTGGAGGTGATTGTGCTTATTTGTATTAAACCCCGATTAAAACTTCATAGTTGCTGAAAACCCTGAGAAGGGACAACCTAATCGCGGCCACATCATGAGGCATGATGGTCTGGTGAAGATAATCGTGCAAGGACCAGTGGACGGGAATAACGACAAAGGAAGGCCTTGTAAACAAAAGGAATTACGTACACGTGAAAAGACTAGCTGATAGAAGAACAACTGAGTGGAGAGCTGCATCAAACCAACCTTAGGATTATTGACCCACGATGGAGATGAGTTATTCAAGACAGAAAATTCTATTTACAGTAAAACCCCTTATGTACGCTTTTCTGGGGACCTCTAGAACAAAGTGTAAATTGCGTGAAAATGCAAATCGTGGGATTCGAACAATTTTCAGCTTTTCATGCATACTTTAACAATATTAAATAAATATATGGAAAAAAATGCTGATAAAATGATTTAGAGCAATATTATTAATCATTTCTTCAAGTATAGAACTGCTCTGATTTATTTTTGTACAATATATTCCTACCAATGTATCAACCAACCCAATTAACCATTGGAAGGTGTCAAACCCACAATTCCCAAACTTATACAGTATGCAATGCCTTTTCTCTTATGACGAAGCCATTCACGGCAATATTAGAAGACCTAGAACTTATAAACCACGTTTTAAGTTGGTATTCTTTGATACCACGATTTCTTGATATTTTATCTTTTTCAACAGGTTTCTGCATGTTTCTGAATCACATCGCGATTTTTCATAATTGTATCCATTGTACAGACTGGTAATCGTAGATTATTTGCTATATCAGTGCGAGTTACATATCATGAGAATACACAATTTTAGTTATGCCGAAATGGAAAATATTCTAGTTGCTGCAAGGAAACACTGGACGAGACAAACTCACCCGATCCACCTCGTGGCATTTCTTCAGTGCCTCCCCCCACTTCTCCTGCCGCTGAAACGCCAGGGCGCACTCTGTCTGGAACCACATGCACTGCATCTCATTCAGGTTCTCCATGGCAGACACACCCTCCTGCAATTGGAAACATACAACTTACAAAAAGATTCACCTTTTTTTCAGGCTACAGCAAACACCACACTAGAGCATCAGTGAGACTCAAGTTCCCATCCCAAATATCATTCATATTGGATATTTTTCAACCCCATGAGAGACTTATTTCCAGGAAAAATAAAAATCCTCATGGTACATTTCTAGAAGATACTGATCAAATTTTTATTTTAATCCATTACCACCAATATATTTTTACACACTACAGCTATTGATCAAAACTTTGGGTGCTAACAATAAATCATAAAGTACAGTCAATCTGATTAATAACAAAGTTAAACCGATTAATAACAAAGTTAAAAAGGCCAAACATTAACTTTGTCAAACGTTAACTATGTTAATTTAATGAATTTTTCCGAGCCTCAAGTTGAAGCATAGGTGAAAAGGCTACAGAGCAGGTGAAACTGTCATTCCAATGTATCCCGGGAGAAATCCTAATCCATTACTTCACCGTCAAAAACCCTCGTAAAGAATTCAATTCATTGGTTAAAAGCAGTTCTCCAACCCTTGCCACAGGCAGAGGGATATAGAAAGAGAGCCCATAGACTAGCATCAACGATACCAAGCCACAAACAGGAAACCAACTTCATTTGAGCATGGTGAAGTACTTAATGGCAGTACGTGCCATTAAGAGTTATCTCAAATTAGCAATTTACATGGTCCATCATCCTAACTCATTTACTTTGCTTTTATTAGTAAACCAGTCCCTGGCTACAGGTGTATACCCTGATGCCTTATCCAGGATTGTCCCACCATACAAGAACAAAGGTGACAGAAATAACCTCAAGAAATATAGTACCCAGAATATCAAATTTCGGTAAACGGTATTACAGTAGAAACTCCAAATTATGACATTTTGATATTACGGAGCAAAATCTTCGGTCCTGACCAAATAGGTATCGACACAGTACATGTAACTGTACTCGATTACATGAAATAACTGAGTTTTTAAATTATGAACCTCTGGTTTTGGTCTTGATGTGAAAAGTTTACTCATTTTTACGAATATTGACCGATTGTAGCAGCAATTTTCAACTGCTCCTTGCTTTCACAGTAAAAAACATAATTTTTTGATTAATAATATTACCATCGTTATTAGCTGAAGCAGCGTAATGGAAATTATGACGCCTTCACCGTTGAAGTACGTGGCTTGTACAATCTACTTTAGAAAGGAGTTGATCATTAAGTTGAAATCCTTTTTAAGCTTTCTTTCAGAGCCTTTGAGTCGGGATTAACCACGCCAAGATAAGCCGAATCCAGGGGAGAGAAACAGTTGCTATTTTGCAAAATTAAAAGGGAAATGATTATTTGTGCAAAATACATGATTGACGATGAATCCGTGAGAGAATCTTTTCACTGTTTTGACTTAATCGAGGTCTATTCTATAATGCCTGACACGGAGCATAAGATTTTCTTCCAGCGGAAATTTATTCCTCTGAATTCTATATCATGAGCAGCATCTAGTTGCAAATGATCGCGCAAATCGCACACTTCCATAGTGTATGCATACGTAGCGTAAAAATATAAATACACCGCTCATGTTTACATTACGAGTTTTTCAGCAGAGATTAAGGTAATAAAGAAAAATGGGTTAATGAATCTTCATAGGCCTAGTCCAAACTGAATATTGCAAAGATGCTTGATTGCCTAATTGACTGCCTGTCTCATTGGAGAAAAGAAACTGGTGAGTTGTGTTTAACTTTATGAACCCTATTGGCATGAATACACATTTAAAGATACATTCATTACTTTTTACATCGTTAATCATGCAAGTGCATTGCGGGAGTGCATATATTTCAGGATGGTACCTTCATCGCGATGTTGATGAAGGATACTCATTCATACGGTATTTGATATTACAAATTGTCAATTTTCCCGGTCCCGTTGACTTTATAAGTCTGAGTTTCTACTGCATTAGTTTCAAACATCTTCGTGACTGTTAGGCTGGCCTTCAATTTGTGGGGGCGGGAGTGCATTGGGAGGGGGGTGCAGTGCCGTTCAAATGTCTTTGCTGCCGGGGGGTGGCCTCCGAGAGGGGAGGCTCGAGTTGGACACTGCCAATGTCATAGTCCCTTACTCCCTCGTCCATGAAATCCACGGGATGTGCAGTGAGTGATGGACAGGGGATGAGTCGACCCTTGTCGCAGCGGGTTTCGCTCGCCCATCGCAAACTGAGCCGAGAGTGATCAATGCATTCTAGAGGCTTCTTATCTCAGCCTACACCAAGGACCATTACGGAAACGGTTAGGTCTAATGACCTGATCGATTCACAGGCGGAATGTAGAGAACAGAAAGCGTACCTATAGATGAAAAATGGAATGCTATTTCCATCAAATATAGCAGATTGTAGACTGAGAGCAAATGGTTGGCTCACAGGGGGAATTTGTGAAAAATATACCTGACTGAGAAAAAGGGATTGTTACTGCTCACGAAAATAGCAGCAGCGGGCAGGGTTAAAGTGGGAAAAGTTTAACCAATATAATCCACTGTCGATAATATTCTAGTCCTAAAAGATAGCAATTTTTAAAAAATGACAACAAATGTTTTCGCAATTAGCAATTTTTCTTTTAATTTCCATAAAAGTATTCGCTAGTTTTAACACAAATAATTTTAGGTTTCCCAGCTTAATTGCCACTGTACTGAAGAGGTCAAGGCAAATTCATCTCCTCCTGCTTCATCCTCCTCATCGTTACCATTGCTATCACTATGGCAGTTTCACCTTTTTCTGATCCATGATGATGTCGTCAAAAATTCCAAACAGCAAATAATTACACCAATGATTTTGTAATAAAATCAATAATAATTGGTTTCCTTGACGGGAATTATGAGGAAGTGGAATAATAGGAAAGGAATGTAGGTTATGGTATAAAGGAAAAACAGGATAAGGAAAAGGATTAACGGGTTAATTGGGAAATATGGAAATGGGAAGTAGGAAAGAAGACGTGCATCAAACAGAGGCAGCGGAGGATCGGAAACACAGCAAGCAGATTCACGATGCTCACACTACCGAGGTCAGAGAGCAACTGAATTTCCAAGAGGCCAGGCTAGTTTCGCTACTCTTCTGAGGAATGAGGTTGCATGCCTCCAAAAATTTAAATAAGTATGTAAAATATATATTTTTTTTTGTGTATTTTCTTTTTGTGTCACCACATCTGTCTGCCCTGTGATTGTTTATGAGTTATGGGATTTTCATCATTATGCTACACATATATATGTAATTATAATTATTAAAAGTGCTAAACCTGATACGATAGGTTTTTGACGGAATATTCCTTCGCTTTCCTTTGCTTCGTGAATACACAAACACTATTTTTCATGCAATATCTCTTCAGTTGAGCAGTTTCTATATTTCCCAGTTGTGCTGTATTTATTTCTTTAATTTTAGCCTTATTCCTTATTTAACGCTCATTATTTGTACTCCATTTATTTATTTCTTTTAAACTATTTATTTTATCTGTGTGATTTATCACATTTGCAAGATTTTTTTGTGATTCTATTACTTTTACCGCTACCATTAATGCCATCACATCTAGACTAAATTCATCCATTTCCTTTTAAAAAAATTACATATCTACGGAAGCGATGTAACTCAAGGCATACCTGTATGTATTTCGCTTAGGGCTCATTGTATCTTGATAGTCAGAACATACTATAACTTCACCAATATGGTTTTCAACATGGAAAGTCCTAGGAACTAACTCTTTTTAATGCAATTGTATACAGTGTACAAGAGATCTTACTCACTCAGTGATTCAACCCGAAGGTTGGTTTGGATAGGTGAGGGTCACCCTGGACTAAGCCACACAGGCATGTGAATTTCACACACATTCAGGGTACGAGGGGGGGAGGGGGGGGGCCAGTTCCTTTCCCTGGGCCACCTCACACTCCAAGGATTTCTTTTCATTTGGGGGAGTCCAAAGGCTTCACCTGGATTTGAACCTGGGACCCTTCCATCAGCAGCCAAGAGCTCTACGATACCACACCATATAATATTTGTTTATTAATACCTATTTCTTTACATTGCTGTTAGAAGAAACATTATAAGTTCAATTTAATTAATATTTGAATTATTTTCCAAAATATAAGATCCTAGTGATGCCGTATTGTATCACCCTCTATCCAGAAAGGTATACATAAATGTAAATATAGAAAAAAAGACTTCTGAGTGTATGACATGACAAGAATATTCTAAATAATAATTTTGAAATTAATTCACTGCAAATGCGTTTACATTAACTTGGGTTGCTGTTGTAAATCAAATCCTTGAATGCTTTCAAATTATTTTTTAGAAACACAAACTTTTTAACCCAGTAGGAGATTTCAATTATGTAATACCTGGGGATTCAATTTTTAAGATGATAAAATTATTATAGAATATTTCAAGCTGCTAAAATAGTAATTTTGCAATGTCTTATTAAAAATAACCATTAAAATGATATTTGTGAGTTTTATACTCATAAGGAGAGGTTGTGTAGCTTGCATGATGAAATGAGATGAGCCTTTTTTTCATTCTACTAGAAGCAAAATAAGGAATATGTGTATTGGCTTTTCTCTCCATTATTTGCAAGAAAAAAGGTTGAATGACATGCGGGGAGCCTGCATTCTTTGAACTCCGGTACGCTGACAATAGCAGAGTGGGGTAGTATACTGCGGACAATGAATGTCGATTCTTATTGCTGTTAAAATTTTTCTCTCAGCCATTGAATCAAAATTTTTATCATCCTTAATTTACAACCCTTGTAGATATGTGAGTACTAGAGCGCGGGAAAAAATTCTTCAATTTTGCAAAAAAAAGTCGCCTAAAAAGTCATCAATATTTTTTTTAAAAAGTCTCTCAAAAGTCAGAGTTATTTCCGTGAGAAAGTTGCTGAATTTAACTGAATTGTTGGAGAAAAGAGCCTAGAGATGCTAGTCCAGGCATTAGGGGATTTTGCGTGGAAAAATTAGAGGTAGTTCTGGAAATTGATTTACCCTATGCTTTATGGGTTGCTGAATCCGAATTTTTAACTTTCCCCCCCCAACTCCCTCAAATTTTGAATATAACACTTAAAAAAATCGCTTTTTTAGTTTTTAAATCGTTTAGTTTTGATTTTGGGAAAAACTAATCAGATAATCGGAAAATAGACAATATAAGCAACAAAAATGGTATTCTAACATTTTGACGTAGGAAGAACAGCGTGCCCTGTAAAATGCACCTCGGCACCGCGGGGCTGTATGCTCCAATTTATGCAACCCCGCTTAACCACTCACGTCGTTTATATTCGCTCTCCCGTCTCCCCATGGTTCATTTTCTTCGAAACTCACCCTCCCATCTCATTGTTCCTCTATTTCAATATCTCGAAGTCCCCAGCACCCTACCTCTTACTTAAAAGGCATTAGATGACAAAGAGGGTGGAAGTATACTCCATTGTAAAACCTTGGAAACGGCGTTTTTCAGTCAAATTTAAAGGGGAAAATTTTATAACATACAATACAAAACAAGTTTTTACATAGGATCAATAATGTTATAAGGCAGTTGAAACATGATTTAATAGTTCAAAACTTAGCTCAAGAAAAACCGAAAATGAGAAAAAAGTACTTATTTGTTGTCCATTGTACAGGTCCTGTACCCCTATTTTCGGGGAAGCTGAGGACCTTTTTCTCTTGTTTTTCGCGATAATTTTAAAATCTTCTTCTCCGCTTGATCGCAGCCGGGGGTCCAGGTTCACTACGTCATGCTTGCCTCGCTACAATTTAGGCTCCTTTAATGATCATCTGCACACAATGTGACGCGTTCACCTCGTCGGAAATTCTAGGTGATCTTTCATATAATTGTATCATTTTTCCACTAATCTCCTAAACAAAAGCGGAGTGCTAGCATACAGTGTAGCGCTGTCGGCTTGTCAGCAGGCCACCCGTATTCAAATAAGCTGGTTCATAATTAGATCAATGCATTCTTTCAGATCAATCTATCCCTTTGTGAAGTCTTTGGACACCCTCAGCAAAAAAAACTCAAAGTGCGAGGTGGCCCAGGGAAAGGAACAATATGTGAATTTTACCATCAAATGGATAAGTACGGGGTGAGCTCTACCCTCACTTATCCAAACCAACCTTCGGGTTGAAGCACTGAGTGAGTGTGATTATTTCATGAACGGTGGAGCCAAGGAAAGAATTAATTGCAGTTTCCAGAGCTATTATTAAAATTTCGCATTAACAATTGTTAGGAGCTTACATTTTACAGTACATCTCTGCTCCGTGTAGTACCGCAAGAAAAACACAGATGTGTCCAACACACAGTTGAACAAATTTGATCACAACAGCCAAATATTAACTTAGGCATGTGGTTTAAATAAAAAGGCCCATAAAAGTCTCTTTTAATCAGAAAAGTCCCGTCACGCCAAAAAAGTCCCAAAAAGTCTTCAAGAAAGTCATTAAAAACAGTTTTATTTGATGAGATTGGTGAAGATTTGTATTTAAAACCACAAAATTTCCACTTTAACAAAAAGTCAAAAGACTTTTTTCCGCGCTCTAGTGATTACAGACTTTTTTGTACTTTTATCACTTAAACTAGATTTACAAATGCATCACTCAAACGTGCATTGTAAAGTTAACGTAATGATTCCGCGATTTTAATTCTGTAATAAAATATTTTTCAAATCACTTTTACTAATGCCAAATTTAATTAGTTTTGTCTAATTTTTTGACTTATATATTGACGTGAAATTTCTGACAATCTACTTTTACAACTGCCAGCTTGGCTTACCCTACCATATAACAGAGAAAACAAAAAATTAATTTCTTAAGTGTAGAAGAGTGATAGTAGTTATTACTGGAGGACTTACATCTCAATTACAGCCATTAGATGTTTCTACATTAAAACCTCCTGTTAGCTCCCCTAACTCCCCTAAAACAAGCACCTTCGATTAACAAGGAAATGGGGTTGGTCCCATCAGGCTGCCATTAAATGACTCCCTTACAACGAACTCCCGTACAACGAGAACCTCCCGACAACGAAGTGGAGAGCCAGTCCTCTGACCACTTGTTGACCTCTATAGGATGATTTTTTCTTGTCAAACGCCTTTTTTTTTAGAAGTACGTGAGCTGTCATTTACTCTTGAAATCCATTTTCCCTGTTTTCCTAAATGTCCGTTAAAAATCGAGCGCGTGCCTTTCGTGGAATCTTATGTATCAACATGATCGTTTTTTGCAAAATTTCATGACATAAGCAAATAAGCCTTGAAGCAGTACGCATGTCATTATTATACTTTCCTTTCATTTTTATCATAATATACAGTTGCTTTTCTATAGGTTTGCTGCAAATAGCATGCTCACAAAGACTGGATTAGCGTTGCTGTGGGAGGTTGAATGTATCGCAAGCGTCTGCTGCACATGGAACATCAGCGGTCGAAATAAGTAATGGGCAATATTTTCACGTAGACGTACGGCAAATGGATATGCTGCAAAGAAGCCGGACATAGATATGTTGAGATAAATATCGTATGCTCTGATTCAATTGACAACTTACGAGTTCATAAAGGTGACTTAAAAGCACGCTTAAACTGGCTCTTGTACATGTAAGAGTATCGCAGGTGAAAATTATGTTTCTGGTGTCTCTGCATGTGTTAATTGCAATTCATTGAACTTATAGTAGAAGAAAGCAGGTGGAACTTGGCCACCACAAAACTTTCCGGGGTTGAGGCATCAGTAGATCCCGATTTTGAGAAAAATTAGAGGCAAAAGTTGCCAAAGTTGATTGGGATATACGAACCGGAAGACATTTTTAACGCTGATGAAGCAGTTTTTCTACATTAGATATTTATTATGGTATTTTACGTCTACAGCGATGGTTCAATGAAGTTACCTCTGCTTGTAATTGAAAATCCAACAAAACTCGTTGCTTAAAAATGTATGACAACTACCATGTCCCTTCGAACTCTTGGGTGACCGTGGAGATATTTCGGGAATTGGGATTGAAGATCGAATGGGAGGTCAAAAGGGAAAATTCTGTTTTTGTTGATCGCTGCACGGACCACAAATCAGAGGCTATAAAGGTAAGAAATGTGGTTTTCTTCCTGCTTAACTGTATAAGTTGGCTACAGCAGACCAGGGAGTCATATCCCACATAGTGAGGGTGAGCCAAGGACAATTGGTGGAGTATTAACTTGGAAGGATGTAGAGTACCAGCAACCCAACTCTTCTCAGATGGAACATTCTCCTGTCTATGCAGTGTCTGTGTCTCTGTTGGGATACCATTCCGCTCGCTACAGTAAGACATTACTTCGCTAGGGCAGGGTTTAATGAAACTGAATCTAATTGTGAAGTGAACACAAGCCAAGGGGATGGAGATTGGTAAGAACTGTTGGGCACGCTAAGCATTCGAGAAGTTTCATTTGATGACGTCGTAAATGTCGACGAAGATGCAGTGACGTGCTCTGATGAAAGTGAGGTGAGTGAAAAAGAGGACGGAGATCGAAGAGGACAACGAAGATTCAGAGAGGGAGTTTGTGAAACACAAGTCACGAGAAATCATTCCAGCACTGGACATGATTGAGAAATTCTTGCTCTCTGCTGAAGAATGTAACAGGGATGCTATAGGGAGAGAAGGAATAGTTTAAAGCAGACGACCATTCACTCTTTCTTCGAATAATTTTTGTGCACAGTAAAACAAATGCAAATACTAAAAATTTTTTCAAGTAACTGTTTGAATTTTTTGACTCTCCAGAGTCCAATTCACTGAGCTGCTATGGAAGAAATCGCCAATTTAAAATATAGGCATCAGCTCAAAGTTTCAAGGAAGCATTTTGATAACATAGTTGCCCGCTGAAATAGCACCATATCAGAAGTTCCACAGAGAAAAAATCATTCGCCTTGACCAACACTCGAACAGGAATAACCTGATTTCCAGTCATGCACTTTGATCAATCACGCTACCGAGGAATCATTTTTCCCCTTAGAATTTAAGAAGCCTTATAGGAACAAGATGCACTCGAACTGCTAGACATATCATGTCAGAAAGCAGTCGATGCCGTCCAAGAGGTGACGACTGAATTCTGAGAAGCACCAAGGTGCTTACTACATCAGGGGATACGGGTTCGAGTCCCGAGTCCAGTTCAGCAGAACCATTCGAGTCAAGGCGAATGATTTCTTTCTCTGTGCTATTGAACATAAGGAATGCTAAAAATGCCGCTTATTCCACGGTTATTGCAACGTAACATTTCCTTTAAAAAAATATCTTCATCAAGAGCGTTGACTCTCATTATGGCAATGGAGATGAGAATATAAATGGTATGGAAAATGTTAATTATCGCAAAGATTGAATAGTTTCATAGTTATGAACTGCAATTTTTTTCATAAAACTTTCAACGGATTTTCAACAGCGAACAATGACAATCGTTGAAACCTCCATTTCTATTTCCCCAATCAAAATACAATTTTGCCCGCAAGCTTCTGATGTCTTTCGCCATTGTCACCTTTACAAATAATATTCAATATGAATGTTGACCATAAAAAATAATGAAATAGTAGTTTCACAATGTATAGTATTAAATAATTCATAAAGTTCGTTAGGAAGCTATGTTTAACTCAAGCGATGTCATAAAAAGAATGAAATTTACTTTTCGAAGTAATCAGCAAGCAAAACGAAAAACTATTCAATTTGTACATCACCTGCCGAAAAAACCGTGGAGCCAGGCAGTTTGCCATGCACTGTCATGTAAAATCATCATTGTCCCAACGGCCAATTATTTTCCTCTTCTATAAGAATAATAATACGAATAATAAGCGGTCAAAAACGGACCACCAGCCTCCTCGTGGCATCCCTGGAAACGGCTTCGGCCAGCTAATGGTGGCCGTCTACTTCTGGGGTTAACCTCCCCACTCGTGGAAATTCTGGGTTCCAAAGAATTCCAGTAACGCCACCCACAACCGGTCCTTCTCGGATGAGGGCCCTAGTACAGTTGGGAGTGGCAAATCTAAAAAGGGAGCTTGCATGGAGTGGATGGAGACCCTGAGGGGAGACCTTCTAGCTTGCCATGCTGCCAGTGAGGCAAGTCGCAGGGGATACAAGGCGAGGATGCACTCTTTGTGCTGTGAGATGCATCCTGAATATAACCATCTGTCTCAGCAGAATCTGCGCGACTACTCCAATCACCTGCGTAAGAAAACAACACGCCAACCGCAAGATCAGAGTAGTACACCACCGGCCAAGGCTCTATCTCCTACAAAGCCAGATGAACCTCCTACTACCTGGGCTTCCGCCGATTTTTCGGTGAAGGGAGATGCGTTACAATCACCACACTCTATCAGGTACACACCACTTTTATGCTCCACATCAAGAAATGGTTTAAACTGCCCTCCCTAGGCAATATTAGCCAAGTAATAGCTAGACATTTACCAAAAGACATTTTTTAGATCTGTTTTTGTAATCCAACTACACTAAGCAAATTACTTTTTAAATCTAAAGACAAAATTGATGTGAAGCATATAAGTGGTGTGTACCTGATAGAGTGTGGTGATTGTAACGCAGTGTATGTGGGCCAAACGGGCAGAAGATTTGTGACCAGAGTTAAAGAACATGAGAAGAGAGCAACGAAACCTGATGCTAGCCGGAGACTCGGAGGTGGAAGTTACTAATTGTAACATAATAATAATAAAATGTTGGGGTCAAAAACGGACCACCTTGTGGGGTCCCTGGAAACGGCTTATGCCGGCTAATGGTGGCTGTCTGCTTGTGGGGTTAACCTCCCCACTCGGGGAGCCAATTCCGTCCTGGCTGACTGAGGGGTGAACAGTTTTAATACCGAAAAACTTGTCCGATCCGAAGAATTACTGCCCTATAACCTGTCTCAACACTGTGGCGTTCACTTCCATCCTGAACGACCTTAACCTCCGCCACGTCCAACTGGCGTTAGACGATGCAACTGAATATCTGCATAACTCTGGATCCATGTAAGTCGAGGACTTGCTGTAGTTCTCCACTACTGGTACATAGAATCCGCACAACTGTTATTCAAATCCAAATATAATATCCAATTCAAATAATCCATTGATTTGATTGAATCTTTTCACCATGGATTCGATCGAATCTTGACCCTACTTTTGAGAGTTGTTATTCATTTGGTAAATCAGAACAAAATTTATGTTTTTTTTGGAAAAGGTGCTTTAATTTCATATTATTTGGCTGAAATGGTTTATATGTATACAATATGCCAATATACTTTTTGAAAATCTTATTTCATAAACCAGGCCAAAATTCAGTTTTTTCTGCGGTGTTTTTTACTTCAGATTGTCTGAAATGGTTTATACGTATTAATAAACATGGATATTTATTATTCAAAATATTCAGAGCTTCCAAGTCTTTTATTTTAAAATTTAGTATTTTCTTCAAATTTTTTTCTTAAGATCAGGGATCGTGTTAAATGCTGATAAATATGGTAATTCTAAAAGAACTTACCTCGGTAATTTTCATTAAGAACCAATAAATAATTATCTTGAACTTACATTACCAATCTAGTTCTTTTCCAAATGAAAATACTGCACAAAATGGCAGTTGTTCTTCCATAGGAGGTATTTTAACATGAAAATTTAATAATAGGTACATCAAATTCTACACTTTTATATTCATAATATTTTGCCATAGTCTAACATAACCAAGTGTAATGGGTAAGAATAATTTAGAATGAAGCTGATTGACACTTGATATTATGTGCTATTATAGCCAGGCATGCAGAAAATTAAATTACATCATTTTATTTCGATATTTTTTTACTATTATTATACTATTTAAGGTAATATATGTACAGACATTTTTTTTATTAAGCGACAAAGTTGTGAGTTAATTGTGTTTATTTTGATATAGTTTTTAATGAGTTATGTGTATTAATATTTTATTGTAAGGTGATGATGTTATTAAGATTTGATGGTTTTTGATGTATTTTCAATGTAATGGTTTATATAATTTATTGCTAAGTTGTTGTGTTACATTGATGCAAAGGGTACTACCATACCCATGAATGTTTCATTGAATAAATTAAATACAGCGGGAAAGGAAAATATCCCACAATGCATGCAACCCGCTCAGCACGGCCTTTCCATTGGAGCAGGATGTGCTGTCAAAGTTTCACACCATTTTAACTACTATAAAAATATTTACAAGTTAAAATTTCAGTCACAAATGTCATATTTCCTGGTCTGAATCCGAATACACCAAAAACTTCGTAAACAGGATGGTTCATCAATTTTTCCCTAAGCATAGAAAGTGTTAATACATACCTAAGTACATATACATTAGTATAAAGTAAATAATACTGACCCTACGTAAACTTTGAAATTCATGATTCAGAATGAGTTCTAAGCATGCACGCAAGACGCATAGCGCAGCCACTCACCCGTGTGAACTTGGAGCAGGTCTCCTCCGCCTCCTTCACCAGATTGGCACGCAGCATGTACTTGGCACACTTGGAGTTTATGTACCGGTCAGCTGTGTCCAGACCCTGAGCCTCATCCATCCACTTGTAGGCTGAGATCACATCCCCTGCGTGCTGCGTGAACAATACATAACGTTTACTAATGAGCAGCAGGGTGTCCAATTTCACCACCACTCTAGGATACACAAACTGCTTAGAGCATGATCAACAATAGGATAAAAAATTACCAATTCCTAATTAAAAATGAACAAGACTTAATTTCTCCACATGATTTTAACAGAACTTGTTTTGACTTCTTGCGTAAGACCTAGGGACTAAGATTCCCCAAGAATTCCAAATCAATCCAGTATTAAATAGTGATGGATGGATCCATGTTTTTTCTCGGATCCAGAACCTTGCCCTCGTTTCGGATCTTTATCTTGGTTTCGGATCCTTAGTTTCGGATACTGGATTCTGAATTTCATTCCTTTTCTAATCCTACATTTTTAATATACTTACATAGAAAAACAGCAAATTTGTATTTGCAAAAAAAAACAAGTAAATGTAGTGAAGAAAAATCATCTTCCTATTATCAATGTGGATAATATTATCCTGGATCAAGATTTACGGATGCAATAACTATAACTTATTACTTCTAATATAAAGTACATTTTCCTAATCACATACTCATCAAACAATACATTTTGGAGAAGAGAAAAACCAGCAGTGCAATTCCACAAAATGTGTGCCAAAATGTGTTTTGTGGGATTGTATCGTTAGTTTTTCTCTTCTCCATTATGGAACAATTCCACCAAGTTACCCTGGAAACAGTTTCCTGCCACATTAGGGCTAAATGTCTGGTCCCGGCATGGGTTATGATTCATTATAACCGCGTGTTAAACGTAAATTTCCAAATGCAGAAATGGAATTGATAACCTTGCCTGTGGACTTCGGTTAACACTGGAAGGACTGAACCCGTCATTCTGATGGGTTCGCTCTACTCACATGACCACTATTTTTACATTTCTTATTGGAACGTCACAATTTTTTTTACTTTTAATAATTTAAGGAGATGTGTACTTCGTGAAAAAATAAATTATTTATTCCAACTAGAAATAGAATTGTATGACATTTTACCTACGAGGACCACAACCCGTCAAAATGACGGCTTCAGCACTTTTTGAAGCCATTCCAGGCGTTTTTCAGATGTTTATCACAGACCAACCTACCTTCTTACCACTATAATGTTTCTGTTCATTTATGGTATCATTTTGTGCTCCACAATACATTTTGAATGAAAAGATACTGCTAATCTGCCATATCGGCCCACTTGAAGTTTCACTCTTGTCAGGCTCAGCATTATATTACATTGCTGTGCTGAAGGAAGTTATCTTGTTTTCTCCTCTCCCTCGAATAGAGAGCTCTAGACAGTATCAATGTCGCTAATTGCTTAGCATTGCTACTTTGTGAAGGCGATAGTATATCACCCGTGGGACTGCACTTGTTTTTGTCTGCTGAGCTGAATCAACGCTTCCACTGTAGCCATATGCAATACGTCTCATCTAAGAATATTGTACAGGGTTTATACGAGTTTTCATTTTCATTTTCCCTGACTTTTCCAGGATTTCCCGACCATTATCAGTGATTTTCCCTGACTTTTGAGCGCCTGAAAACTCCAAGATTTCGGTCATTTATAGAGATAAAAGTGGTAGTGAGGAAGCAGAGAAGTCTAAACTTATGAAAAATTGTAGGTTTATTATCATATTAATCACATGAACTTCCAGTAATAAGAGATCAACAATTTTAAGTCAACAAAATAAAAATTATCATTCCTTACATTGATATGCCTTCAGAAAGGGTTTTAATTGCGGAAAAATATATGCAAAGAAGGCTAACCTGGCTTTTCCTTCAAACCTGAAGTCATGTTAAAGTAGCTCTTTGAATCAATCTTCATTTTTTCTTCCTCACATCCTTCTACAAATTTGGCTAACTGACTTCAAATTTGACTGAGAATAACTTTTTCCTCGCCAGAGGGACAAAGCGAAGCATTCCTGGTGAAATCACTAGCGAATGAAAATGAAAATATGAATGCGCACACCTTTCGCTAATCTATTCACCAAATCATGCAGGCTATAGCCAGAAAGAACCAGAATAGGGCTGCCTCCTCCACAGTGAAGCCAGCCTGAGGCCAGCCGTCCCCTCCTTCACCCTCCTCCTCCACTCCTATGAGCAATTTTTGATCTCTTGGTATTTTCAGGTGATAAATTTAAACATTTTGTGATTTTTCCCTGACCACACGTTAAATTCCCTGACTTTTCCAGGATTTCCATGACCGTTTTCATTTTCCCTGACTTTTCCAGGATTTCCAGGTTCCTATAAACCCTGTTGTATACTGACCCGTGACTAGTCATTCTTCCCTGAAGTGCTCAGTTGCATTTGAAACTCTGACATGGCTAGTCGTCATGGTGTATCAAACGGTGCTATAGATATTGAGGTACTTGAAAGACATATCAGAAGGAGAATCTGAAGGAGATTATGCTAAAAATTTGTGTGAAGAAAGTGCGTTGGTTGACTGATGATAGTGGGGATGAGTACATTCCTATGGTGGACCCCAACATTTCATCTGATGGCCAGCTGTCTTCAGGAGAAGAAGAATGCCGCAGTTTGCATTAGGAGTGAGTATGGCGGCCGAGGTGAAGTGAATCAACCTGACACACGGAGAGGTGGAGCCAGGTGAGAAACTCATCATTTAGTGAATCAATAAGTCACTTGCATACTCTTTCCTCCTCCAGCTTTCAGCCGTAAGAAATAAATCTGTGCATTCTTTGCCTCTTCATACTTGAATAATTTCTGATATATTTTGTGGCAAATATGAAATAACTTGTCGAGAAAATAATTATGAAACCAAATAATTTTGAAGAAATTTAGCTGGAAACGCTAGCAGCATCTGACTATGCTTCATTCCCAATTATTTATGCATTTCAATAAATCGCATAAAATTCTGCATTTTCAAAATCTCCCTCTCAGGTTTCAGGTCCTTCAAGTCATGGTGTTCAAAGAATTCCTGCTCCTAGGCGTTCCCACGGTCATGGCCGAGCAAAAGGATGCGGGGTACCTCAATTGTGCAGCACAGTAGTTAGTGAGACTGCAGCAGGTGGAACAACGTGGACGTGCATTTCACCGGGAAACTTATCTGGTCAGCGTAGCTATCATAATATTTTGAGGGAAACGCCGGGACCCACGGCGCATGCTATGCGTTCTATTGTAAACGACTTGAGTGCATGGTGACTTATGATTGACAACAGAATGTTGAATAATATAAAAATGTGTAGTGAAAATGGAGCTCAAGAGGTCTTCCATGGCGAAAGTTGGAGCATGGAATCTGAGGCACTGGAAGTAGCACTAGCTATTATGGACGTGCGAGGAGTATATGGTGCAAAAATTTTCCTATAAAAACATTGAGGTCAAAGACCTGGGGTCCTCCATTTTTCAGCCAAACTAGAACTATGTCCACACAGCGTCTCCAAACTGAACGATTCGCAGCTGCATCCCCAATCTGAAATCCCTTCTATTTGCATCTTGTGTTACAAGACTGGAGATAATATCACTGCAGATGAACAGCTACTTCTGTGTAAGGTTCGCTGTAGGTTGTTTACATGAGAAATAAGCCAGATAAGTTTGGCTTTAAATTTTGGCTCACTGCAGATGCAAACACGAAGTACATGCTGAACGAATATCCATATCTAGGGAAAGATGAGTTGCGAGCTATGGATAAAACTCTTGCAGAGCATGTTGTATCATGTCTCATACAGCCTTTCACTTCTAAATGTAGGAATGTGAACTGTGATAATTTTTTCACGTCTAAAAAACTTGGTGATTCATTGAAACGAAAAGGAACGAGTTTGGTTGTTACCATGAATAAAATTCGACGTGAGGTTCCTCTGTCTGCTACGAAAAGCACAGGTTCTTTATATACCACGGTTCTTTACAAGACGGGTGATACTACACTCACATCCTATCAGGGAATGTGAAGAAAAATGTCCTACTGCTAAGGGGGTTGGACAAGTCAGTGACTATCAATGAGCAAGAAAGAAGCTCCCACAGACAGTTGCTTTCTATAATGCCACCAAGTGTGGAGTGGACATACTAGACCAAATGACTGGAATGTATGCAGTAAAATATGGATGCCAAAGATGACCAGTACAAGTATTGTGCAATGTACTGGATATTGCCACTTGGATACTCTACCAAGAGGTCACTGGGGAGAAAATATCTCTCCGGAAATTTATGTTCAAATGAGCAGGGGAGTTAGTGGCTCAAAGAGACCAGTAGCAATGCCGCTTGAAAATGCTCATAAGGGTGATGTGAGCAAGAACTGTCAGGTCAAAGGATGCAGGGGAAAACAAAAGTAGGAATTCATGCGTGCAATGCAATAAGTATGTGTGTGGTCCATGCTCAGGCAATGTTCAGTACGTTATTGTCAGATGTAATGATGATGAACAACATGAGTAACTATCCGTGGCACCTGAAGAGTTGTAACTGATGTTTACGATCACAATGTGCTGGTTTGTAATTATATTAATTTTGTAACGACTGATTTATGATACTGACAGTATTTACTGAAATTTATATGTGAGGTGTAAAAATATTAAGGTTAGAATAATAACGTACCAGAATACACATAAATATTAGTAAATTTCACCAACATTATTAGCACCAGCTATATTACTGCTGTTTGAACAAAAATCCATTTATTGTAAAATTTTTGAAAATTGTAATTTTAAACCATTGTAAAACTACTAAAAATTGTTTGCAATACAGCAAATAATAATAATGCAAGCATTTATTGATTGCTACATGTAAAAAACTGGGAAATATTAAAAATATATCGTACCCGTCAAAATGACCGCTGATTGTCTTTCTAGGTAGTGATCAAGCCCTGGTCCTTCTAGTGTTAAGCAGAATAAAAAAAAAATTCCATGCAAATACATCACCCTAAGCTCAAAAATTTCAACTCTTTCTCTCTCTCAGCCATCTTTCACTCCGCTACTCCTCCTGATGAACACTTAAAAAGGGGCTTGCAGAGGGTCTCCAGTGGCCATTCTTTACTCTTAAAGATTCGTCCAACGTTGCTCTACAAAACGATATGCTACGCTGCCAGTGGACAGGCGAGAGCATTGAGCAGCTCTACTTCTACATTGCAGTCTCTCGCATTGCACATCTACATAATACACTGCAAGCCTTCAAAGTGATGTGTGACAAAAGGGTGAATTGCAATGCCAATCCAAGAAGGATAAACCATGTAAGGTAAGTGAATTCCCAGAGACTTACACACTTACATCACCACCCCGACTTCCACCAGACCACACCTCCGCCACCCCTGAACACACCCTAATGCATCACCACGCTCACCCAACCGGCCAATCCGTGGTCACTTCTTCCCCCCGACTTTCACCGTACATAAGGCTGATGCAGTATTTTGTATACCCACCTGAAGATGCTGTGCCGCAGCGAGACCATGGTCGTGCCATAATAAAAGTATGGTGGAATTGCATCGTTCGTTTTTCTCTTCTCCACTATGGAAAAATTCCACCAAGTTACCCCAGAAACAGTTCCTTTTAACAATACATTTCTGAAACCTGTACAACTATTTTTTAGAGTGTAGTTAAAATAAACATAAGTTCATTTTCATTAATATTAGAATTACTTTCCATAATATAAGATCCTAGTGATGCCGTACTGTATCACCCTCTACCAAGAAAGGTTTAAATGTAATTAGAGAAAAAAGACTTCTGAGCATATCACACGCCAAGAATAAATTAATAAAAAATATTAAATAATAAAATCAAAAACCTAAAATTAATTCAGTGCACAATGGGTTTACATTAACTAGGGTTGCTGTTGTATATATCAAATCCTTTGAATGCTTTACATTCTTTCTTCGAAACAAAGAAATTTTAATGTGGTCAGGAGATTCCATTCATGGAATATCTTAGGAATTCCATGTTTAAGACAAAAAATCATTGTAGAATATTTCAAGCTTCTAAACTAGTAATTCTGCAATGTCTTATTAATAATACCTTTAAAATGAAATTTAAGAGTTTTATATTCAGAAGTAGAGGTTGTGTAACTAGGATCTTGAAATGAGATGAGCCTTTTTCATACTATTAGAAGCAAAATTTTACAAAATATGTCTTGGATTTTTTCTCCATTGGCCCGGGTTTGAAAGAATAAAGTAGAATGACATAGGGGGAGCCTGCATTCTCCTCACTCGGGTAAGCAGTCAATAGCAGAGTGGGATAATGTATTGCAGGTAATGAATCTCGATTCTTATCACTGTTTAAAATTTTTCTCTGCATTTGAATTTGTATGCAACATATGTATGTAACACTGAATGCACATAACACCGAAGATGTTTTTCTAATACTTTTTCAGGGGATACTTGCAAGGTGCTTGGTTCCTATTCAAAGCTATTTCTGGAAACCATTTGTCATTTAATTTCCTATACTCTAGAATAAGGAGTGGCAGTTTCTGACTCAAATCCTTGTGCATCACATCAGCTTTGTTTAACTTGTAGATATATTTGGTATTTTCGAGTCACTGGCGCAGTGTAAATTTTACCAATGTAGTTTGCGACCAAATAAGTTGTATCTTGCTCTTCAACAATCTTACTGTGACATAGTATCATGACTTAATGTTTTTAACCCTTTGAGTGCCACACGACGATATATCGTCATTTGCAGAATGTGCCAGAAGTGCCAACGACGATATATCGTCGTCTATGAGGAGACCTATTAAAAAAATCTTTTTCTCAATCTTTAACTCTTGTAAATTGTACATAATACAAGCATGATCTTTTAATAACTACGTGGAACAATAATTTTGATTGTTAATGGAAATGATCAACAGCTTTGGTAATTTAAATAACTGTATGTCCGATTGAATTTTCCGAGCGCCACATTTGGTTCTCACGAAACTGTTTCTGGTGCGACACTTTGGAAACTACATTGTTTGTTAGCCTAAAACCAATTGACTTTCTTCTAATATTTTGAACTTTGTATTTATGTCGGAGATTTGGTGTGTTCTTATTTTTTTATATGCTTAGAAAAATTTTATTATCTCTGAAGTACATCGGATTCTCGTTTGTTTTGCGAACGATTCATGGCTTATCAAAAAGACTTTACGCTTCAAAACATCACTGCTATGTCGTTTCTGATGAGATATTTTGTTGCTGTTTCACTGCGATCAAGTCGTTGATGTTTAGCTACGAAAGGCAGACGAAAAGATACTACATAACTGTTATCATGCTATCTCTCGCAGCTGGTGCGTTGAGTCAGCTGTGGTGCTGAGTCAGCAATGTGGCTCCGATTGTCAGCCTCGTTATCATAGTAGATGCGGCAGTAGTAATTGAAAGATGATGCTGTGCATAAAAAATACATCTCTTGTTGTTGTTTGCACATTGAAATTTAGTGGCTTTTTGAAAGTGAAATAAATCTTTTACCTAAAAATGGCGTCAACTGTTAGAAATGAATTTTCACCTGGTGTTCACGATGACAGATTAGCTGAATAGTACTCTTAATTCTAATTCTCCTAGTAATGACGACGACTCAGCGCCCATTTTCGTTGAGACACTAGTGAAGGGGAAGTGTTATCAGACTAAGATGGAAGCGTTATAATCCTTCCTAAGAAGAGACCGGCAATTATTGTGTATAGCAATGATAGCGTCAGTTCTGATGAACATGAAAGTGGAAGCCGTGATCATTCTGCAGAATTCATGGAGGTTCAGGACAATTGTGATTCACTCCCTCCTCCACATTTTGAATTCCTGGAAACTCCTGGTCCCAACCATCTTCCGCCACCAAAATCTTCTCCAATCCTGTACTTCAACCTCTTTTTACCAACGCATTTTGGATCATCGTACCTCAACCTCTCAAATAAAACTTTAGTGTGGGCAAGAAAAAGTGTTTTAGAAGTGAAGAGCTTCTTATTCTTGAGTATCAAGAAAAGAAATCACAAAAAAATCCAGTTTTATTACTTTCCACCAACTCGATAGCCAAAAGCAATTCAATAATTCGCAAGGGTCAAGAATTTCCAAAGGAAGGTCCAAAAATCATTGAGCAGTACAATGATTACAATGATACATGGGAGGCATTTATTCTTCGGATATTATGTTGTATGTGTATTTAGATGAGAGAAGATTATTTGATATACTGGAAGAAAATGGTCTGCAATGTAATTTCTAAAATGTTGCTAAATGCTTATATTACTTAAAAATCAAACAATCCTGAAAAAAATATCAAGAGTGCAGTTATTCAGAAATAATAGGTAGCATTGTGAGTGAATGGTTACTTAGATGGAATAATCCCAGTCAGTCAACTCCTAGGACAGTATCACCAGGAATGCGATAAGGAAACTTTCAGGGCGGAGGGAAAAGTGTGTGCTGTATGCAGTACGAAAGGACGTGGCCATGTCCATACATCTAGAACTGCATGAAATGTGAATAAGTTCCACATGGAATTTGTGTGTCTCATCATATTTAATAATAATATGAAAATTAGTTACTTGATTTGGAATAGGGTTTGTAATGTTGTCATCGTTTTCTAAGAATGAGTATATATTTTTTAAAATTTGTAATCCAATTCTTATCATTTTGTAAGCAATAAAAGACTTAAATTCTTGTCATTATTATTCAGATACCATGTTTCGAAACGTTTTCACATCCAAATATTCTTTTGTCTGCAAAAATATTCACATTATATACCTCCAATCATTTTGATAATTTCCCCTGAATTTGATGCAATTCGCATTGTGTTACTCAATCAAATATATATTGAAAATTCGTGGAAATTCCTTGGATATTATATGATCAATTCCTAGGAAAATAATAATCTTTTATATTTATCGATGGTTTATTTCTTTAAAGTTGATATTATATCTCGATTTATTGGTCAAAATTGAGAAATAAAATAATTCAAATCTGTAAATTCCAAATTAAACTATAACAATTGCGTGCCATTGAGAAAATCAGCCAATTTTTTTTTCATATTAATTTGGAAGAAAGTATTCACTTTCAAATGCAGAAGAAATCATGTAAAAATAGCAACAAATAAACAAATAATGATTTTTTGAATAAAGACCTACAAAATTAGCAAAATACCCGTGGCACTTCTGGGAATACCCCCCTCAAAATCGGTGGCACTCAAAGGGTTAATATTCGCTTAATAAATGAATGCTGATTCTTGAATTTGTTTTCCTTTTATAGTCCTATTAGCCTATTTCTACAATTACCTCATACTGTCTTGGTACCTTAGTACATATTTTTTTAGTTTCCCACAACGTACAGAATTGTACATTAGTTTAGGTGGCACGGTTCCTCTTCAGGGGGCTTTGATTATGGTATCAGAATAAGATGAGGTGTACAGATATTTCAGTATAATGACATTGAAATGACTTGCTTCACTTGCAGTTGGCCCTTTCCATGAAAAATCCCGAAAGGCCAGAAATGTCAATGGGGCAGCCAATAAAAATAGGGAGCAGGATTTATTCGCATGTCCTGTTCAGAGACGTAACGTACATATAGATGCTCTTATTATGTCTGGGAACAATTCTTCGTCTTGTAAACACTGTCTGATTCCAGAGGGGCAACGAAAGCTTTCGTATGTGAGTATTACTATCAATTAAAGGCATTGGAGAGACTGACATCGCTTAATAGTAATGCAATAGAAAATTCCCCTATTTCGCCACGGCCTCAAGATTGAGCCAAACAAATGCCCAGAGAGTCACTGGCGTGGCCTCTGGATTTTTTCCCTGACCTGTGTCTAATTTCCCTGACTTCCAGTCCCAATTTTTATTTCCCTGACATTTCCCTGACCAGTAAAAACCCTGTTAAAGGACATCATGGAAAAAAGTACGATTCATATCCTATAAAACTTATTTTTCATCTGTGCTTTTCATATTGATACGACAATCTCCAAAATGACGCTGGCCTCTGCGACTCTTAAAAAATGTGCCATTTTTCATCCTCACTGCAAAAACATGCCTCAAAAATAATTATTAAAAAAAAGTCTGGTATCTGCATTAAACGAAAGACTAAATTATCTACACACTATGCTCTTATGAATTTTGCTTCTTGCTTTTTTGGGATATCAAGCCTCAAAGTCGAGTCTATATATACTTTTAGCGTGAATAGTATACACAAAACGTGCTATTTGGTCATATAGTCATCATTAATTATTGAGTGCACATCATCGTAAGTTATCATACTTATTTTTTTGGGAGGCATAATAATTAAAAATGAAACTATGTTACCATACATTAACCCTTTCGCTGCTGTGAACGTAGCTAGTACGATCGCATGGTAGTCTGCTGTGAACGTACTTTTTAGTTCTCACTGTAGCGCTTTCACTTTTCCACTGTATGTGGCGAGTAGGTTTACGGAGTGTGTACTGCAGCGAAATGGTTAACGCCAGCAATGAACTACAGTAGAACCTCTATTTTACGAAGTTGAAGGGACCCAAAAATTTGAGCTTTGTAAATCAGAGGGTTTGTAAATTGGAGGTTATCTTCCACTAACTCCTCTGTCTCCGGAAATGATGTGTCACCAAAACCAGCTGATCTCCAACAGTAGGAAATAGTTTTTGCGGTGACACTCCCATGCTCTGGCAATACCTCGCACAGCATGGAGCAATGTCCATGGAGGCACATCATGCACATAAGAGGCTTAATCTGCGACAAATGTACGTCTACTAAAACTCTGCTGACAAGAATGCGAGTATACTTTCAATGCAATTAAACACTATGCTGTACTTAACTTGTCAAATGGTTATGTTAGGGTTGAAATCAAACTAATTACTATCACAAATAATAGTCATCAGCTCATTCTGGGAAAAACAACTGATATTACGTGAAATTCTCTGTGTGCAGTGTATCTACATCAAATTGTACCATCAAATTACACCTCAATTGTACTGATTCGCTGTATAGCATAGGCATTATTCCTAAGGCTAGAAGACTCACTTTAGTAAAAGAGAATGAAACAGCCATGAATTAAAAAAAAAAACGTGAATATTTTTCCACAAATTTATAATGGTATCAACATGGCTGCTGCAACGGAATTAGGTTCTTGTAGCTGTTCAGTTGGTATATCTCAAAATAAGGGGAATGAGAAAATTAACTCATCCCACGGAGTATTTTAAGCATATGCAGTTATGCATTAATTAACGAAAGGGGTGTATTTAGTGCTAGTCGATTTGTGTTTAAAGAAGCCATTTTATAATGGGAAAGCCAGGGATGTATTTTAACTAGGAAATTTCAAAACAAAGTTCCAACTGGCCCAGTATATTTCAATAAAAAGACCAGAAAATGCTTTTTTTTTGAAGAATGCGTATCGTTTGAAATACATTTAATAATATTGTGCAGCTGATGAAAGTCAATCTTAGAAATTTACTCGGGTAATTTGAAATTCCCTCTTTTTTTAACATGCATTCTATGGTGCTGACATCTAGCGGTGATTTGCGAGAACCATTTACTCGCGGCTACGAGAACTATTTATTCGCGATCTCAAAGTCGTGATCGCAAATTCTTACCTAATGACGTAAAACACTTCTAATGAAAAATTAAATAATCAAATTGCTTCAAGATGTGAATATAAGTAATTTATTATTGCAAAATTAGCATTTTTAATGAAACTAAGCTCCACAACAGCTGCAGCAAAGAACTTCCTACGGGAATGCTATTTTCTGGTGAAAGGCTGAACAAAGTTCTGAATTGGGATTGCGGCGGCTACCTTAAAGCTAATTTTAATTAATTCCAGAGAAAATATGGATCCTTTGTGACGACAAGTTAGTCATTCGCAATACACAAAATGATAAAAAGGAATAGAAATTACCAAGCACTAATCCGATTATTTTATGGACTGGGGCATTGTTTTCGAGAAGTAGGCGTCGTGCCATGCGTCTTTGAACATTTTTTTCCTTGGATCATATGATTAGGATTGAATTGCGATTTAGATGATCAGTCTCTGGGATTTTTGCTACAGTTTAAGCACTTCAAAAAGCACTTTGCTGAATCGATTTTTCCACATTTTCCCATATGAAATACTTGGACCGAGGGCCCTCTCAACATGACCTATCTGGCTTCTGCTGCTCCTGTCGCGGTATACAGCGATCGTTATTCCATTGTACTGAGTTCAGTGCTACAAAATCATTTCAAAAACTTCGTAAAACAGAGGTCAATCACTCCTAGGGACCGGCCTCTCACTTCGTAAATCAATAAAATCGAGGTTTCGTAAAATAGAGGTCATTTTACATGGTTTTCCTATATACAAAGATCGGGACCGGCGGAATGGTTCGTAAATAAATGTCATTTCGTAAATTAGAGGTTCGTAAAAAAGAGGTTCTACTGTAACTTCATGGCATGCACATTGTTCTCCTGGAAGTTATGCAACCCGCACACACATAGTCAACGTAACCTGAGAAGGCCTTCAGCAAGTTTTCCTCATTACCATGTGTTCAGGATTTCAGGTCCCTACGAAAACGTGCTAACGAGAGAGTCTACTGTATTTGGGTGTACCTGCAGGCTTACTGTCCATTGCAAAATTCCATCACCCGAGTTTGAAGTCTATTATCTCAAAGGTGGCTCAATGGACTTCTAAATGAAGTGTACCAAATTAAAGCTTGTTTAATTTTAAAGATGCTGGGCAGATAACGTGGAGGTTGCTATGGTGAATAGAGGTGGTACATATGAAGCTCACTCGCAACTCGACTTTTGGTTCACAACTCGAGTCAAAATATCAACCGTGTGATGGCTTGTATCCTGAAAACTTTGTGAGTCAGGGAACTCGTAAGCCTCGGTATCACTGCACATCCAAATGCATAAAATAGTCACAGAGAGCATTAAAAGAGAAAGGAAATGGATAAACCCCTACCTTATAGATCTTTCCCTTCAACAGAAAGAGTTCAATCAGTGTGGGAGTGTGATCGATGGCTTCATTCACGTACGACAGCGCTTTGTCTGTCAGAGTCAGGTGGTCGTAATGCTGCGCACAGTAGTAGTAGACCCAGAGGAGAGCCGAGGCAGGCTCCTTGGGCTCTGTTGCCACGTCTACAAGAGAGAGCAGAGTAACAGGCAAGGCTCTCACAAAACAAGCATTCAAAATGTACAACAAGGGCCAAACAAAACTTACCTTCCTCAGAAAAACGATTGAATTTTTTCAGGGCATCCACATACTGCAACAGTAATTTTTCAATTATTTCTACTTTTTCAGGAACTTTATACAAGGACCTCAAATCAACAAACAAAGGGGGTACACCTTTATGAAGGCCTCTTCGAAGATATTTATCCACCATAAGTTTAAACTGTTCCCCTGTAAACAATATCATTCTAATTAATTTCATAAAATAAAAGCAATGTATAAAAATCCACCTGAGCTATTGAAATAAAAACGCCTACGCTGTTATGAGATGTTTTAAATACCAAATATGAAAGAACTTTAAAAATGACTTTCAAATGTAAGCACTCACAGAACATGAATATTCATATATACATTAGGCACTCATAAACACACATAAGTGAAATGTTTTTATAAGCAAATGAATAATGAATCACACCACTCAAAGATTTTCTCCCTAAATATTTTACCATGCTCCTCCTTGAAGAAAACATCACGCTGCAAATATAATACTGGAGAGGCAACTTCTTTAGGAGTGAAGTCACACAACTTGGATTACAAGTGAATGCACGATATTGACGTCTGACAGAGCAATTTATCTCAGTAATTTCTTCACTTATTTACAAACATTAACCCTCAAAAGATAAATATCATTCCATTTAGATTTTTGATGTAATTTACCCAACTTAGTACGCAAATATATGCGTTTTGTTCTTTTTTCTTGAACATTTTTGTTCTTCACTTGTTTCCATTTTCCCCTTGTACGATGTAACTTGACGCAATAAAGTCAATCGCTTATTAGTTCTCGAACCAGTAGTCTTGAATATGTTCATTGTTCCCTTCCCGAGGCATGTCCACCTAAAAATTTTTTAACAAGTGCACTTCCTCAGAATGTCTTCATGGTTAGAAGCAATATTCTCTTGGTAACGATGTGAAGGCATGAACCATTGAAATAAAGCACAAAATACATTCCAAAGCCTGATTGAAATACCCAAAAGTAAGCCACCGTGTAACATTATTCCAGCATTACGATGTAATCGGCAAAGATATGTAACAAAAAGTACATGTCAGACATTGTCCAATACCGGAGAAATAAAAATTAAAATGTTAGGAGATCGAATTGGTACCACAGCGATTGCTAGGGGCCATATCTCTGGGCAAAAGCCAACCGCTTCCAAGAAATGTTGGTTTCAAAATTCAGTCAATGCCAAGTAGTATACCACAAATGTACCACACCTAGATTTTGCAAGAAATACAATCTGGCAAGATCTCAGATGAAGGCTAGGAAGGATCATCTTCCTTGTTTCCCAAACAAGGTTTTGCAAATCACTGACATTCCATTTGATGCATCCAAAGGTGCAGAGCAGTGCTGGGACTAGGAATGGGACACTCGATTCCTTGATATCTAGATTCTTCAGGTATCGAGCGAGTACTCGCAAATTTCCATAGTATCGAGCAAATGAATACTTTGACGAAAAAGATTTATTTTTCACCATTTAACGAATCGTTTTCAATTTCATTAACTGCCAAAGGCAATTAATAATTCAGAAAACTTATTAATTGAAATAAAATACTGGTCATTAGTGTTAGCCGTTGATTAATATGTTTTGGGTTAATAGTTCTTAAAAATACTAATTTTCAAATACTAATGCTACATATCATTTGCAATGCCATTGTACTATTCTCTAATATTAGAGGAAATCTTTTAATCTTTAATTTTAGAGAAAAGAATTTTGATTAATTAATAAAACTGAATTCATATTGCATTGAAAGTTTTAAGAATAATTAACATTTGTTACTTAGGAAACTCCTTCAACAATGGAAACCTTGAAATAGATATTGACTACAAGGATAGAAGAATAATATATAGCCTCTACAAGAACCAGGTCACATCAATGCGAATGAAAGACGGTAGGAAGATAGAAGCCAAATTAAATAAAGGAGTCAGACAAGGATGCAACCTCTCCCCAGCGTTATTCGATATATACCTGGAAGAAGCAATAAGAGACGCAGAGGAAATTGATATCAAGGTGAATGGCGAAGAAATAAACATGCTAAGGTTTGCTGATGACATTGCAGTTGTAGCAGGAGGTCGAGAGGACCATCAAGCATCCTTGACCACAATGGACCAAGTACTTCAAGAATATAATATGAGCATCAACAAGAAGAAAACTAAAATCCTAGTGAGCGGAAGAGAGAAGCTTAGGGCAAATATCACAATTTGAGGAGTGAGATTGGAACAAGTGGAGAACTTCACCTACCTCGGCAGCACTATAACTTGGGATGGAAGAAACATGATGGACATCAAGCAAAGAATAGCACAAGCTAAGGAGGCGTTCATGAAGAGACAACTACTACGCTCAAAAAATCTACGGCTGCAAACAAGGAAGCACTTCATCAAAACATTCGTATGGAGCATGGCACCGTATGGATCAGAGACATGGAACATCAGGAAAGCAGAACAAAGAAGAATTGAAGCCTTCGAAACATGGTGCTGGAGGAGAATGTTGAAGATTAAATGGACAGATAAAGTGAGGAACAAAGGTGTACAGAAGAGCAGATGAAGAAAGGACAATGTGGAAAACCCTACGGCAGAGAAGAACCAGGTGGATTGGACATACCTTGAGGCACAATGAATTAGTTAGAAATATAATAGAAGGGAAGATTGAAGTGAAGGTCCCATGATGAAGACCAAGGAACAAATATATAGGGCAAATAAAGAAGGAAAGAGAAAACATAGCAGGGCACGAGGAAATTAACAGGGCAGAATGGAGGGCTGCAGTAAACCAATCCTAGGATTGAAATACTGATGATGATGATGGCTCCAATTCTCTTTCGTTTCTGGCCACCCTTCCTTCAATAGCTGACTAAGTTCTGTTAGTACAGGGTCATTTTTAGTGGCCTGCTTGAACATTTCTAGTTTTTCAGGTGATATAGGCAAGTTATGTATTAACAAGGGAGTGGATAGCAAACTCTAGGTCAGTATCCTCCTGAATTGGCGTTTCAAGGAAAGCTCACAATAAGGCATCTGCCACAAGCATATCTGCACCAGAGCAATACTGTTAATCTAAGTTGTATCGCAGAAGTCTCAACCGAGTCCCTGACTTAGTTCACATTAATCTTTACGCATAATTGCCTGCAATGGATTACGATCAGAATACACAGTAACAGGTCTCCCATTAATAAATTCATGAAATTTTTCAGAAAGACAGCAACCCAGACCATCTTCTGAGCTATCAGTTTGAATTAGTACTGCCTTGGTTGGATCAAAGATTTTTAATACAGGAGTTTCAGAAAGCAGAGATTTCAAAGCTTCCACAGCCACCTCATGCTCCGGTTCCGATTTCCAAGGATTAACGTCCTTAGTTAACTCCCTCAGAGGAGATGAAACTACAGATAAATTAGGCAAAAACTTCCCCTAATATTTTACATACCCAAGAACTGCATTAAATCAGCTTTATTACTAGGGGTTTTCAACTTAGCAATTGCACTGAGATTTTTAGGATTAGGTGGAACGCCTTGCTCTGATATTACATTTTAGGGCTGTGCGAGTCTTGACTTTTCGAGATTCGAGCGAGATAAAAGTACTGCTCGAATCTCGCTCGATTTCGAGCTCAATACGCATGAAAAACGAGTCTCGAACTTGTCTCGAGATATTCCCTCCCTTTTACATGAAAATTTCATGATGTCATGCCAAAAAATGTAGAGATATCTCTTAGTTCTAGGCCTAGACTCAAGAAGTTAGTGGACCCTAGGCCTCGGCGTAGGGCCTAACCGAGTCCCTGCTCTATTTCGTAATCGGAGGCCTATAGTAACTACTAGCAAATGACGCATAAAATACGAGGGTCGTTCAATAAGTCTTTAGAAAATAGTAGGAAAAAACATTTTTTTGGGTAGATTTTTTTTTATTTTTCAACATAATCTCCTTTTAGTTCTATACATTTTTCTAAGCATTATTCAAAATTTTTTAAGCCCTCCAAAAAGTAGGATTTCGGAAGCTCCTCAAAACAGGGTTTGGTTTGGGCGATGACCTCTTCGTTAGACGTAAACCTTTGTCCGCCAAGCCATTTCTTCAAGTTAGGAAATAAGAAAAAGTCACTGGGGGCCAAATCTGATGAATACGGTGGATGTTGTAATAATTGGAACTTTAATTATGTAATTTTGGCCATCGCAACTGCGAAGGTGTGCAACCGTGCATTGTCTTGATGAAAGAGGATCTTTGTCCGTTTCAGATGAGGACGTTTTCCTTGATTTCTTCGCTCAGCCGGTCCAATAACAACGCATAACACTCTCTCTCCTGTTATCGTTTTACCCTTTTCCAAGTAATCGGTGTAGATGATTACGCGTGCATCCCAAAAGACCGTGGCTATAACCTTGCCGGCCGATTACACCATCTTTGCCTTCTTCGGAGCCCGTTCGCCATTGAAAATCCATTGTTTTCACTGTTTTTTGTCTCTGGAGTGTAGTAATGCATCCACGTTTCATCAACAGTTATGTATCGACGCAGAAACTCCTCAAGATTGTGACGGAAAAGCACCAAAACAGCGTCAGAGTCGACCGTTCCGTTTATTCTCCACTGTGAGCAAACGTGGCAACCATCTTGCCGAGATTTTTTTCACACCTAATTTTTCGTGCAAAATTGAATCGACTATGCTTTGCGATATGCCTGTGGCCTCAACTATTTCTCGCACTTTGATTTGTCGATCACTTAAAACAATATCGCGGATTTTGTCAATCATTTTGAGGGTAGACACTTACACAGGGCGTCCGGAACGATGTTCATATTTTGTGGATGTACGGACACGTTCAAACTCATTCACCCAATTGTAAACAGTTGCAAACACAAGAGCAAATGTGCCATGAACTTCTTCCAACTCAGCTTTGATTTCTTTCGGCGTTAACCCTTTTGAATAAAAATGTTTTATCACCACGCGAAACCCGCTTTTTTCCATTTGTATAAATAAGCAAATGTTGTTGACTACAAGCAACAACAACAATGAAACTATGTGATGGATACAGCTGAAACACTAACACCTGACTAGTTAGGAGTGCTGCTTACTGGGAAAAATTCATTTTCTAATCTATAAGCGCAATCTCTTGGATTTTCTAAGGACTTATTGAACGACCCTCGTAGGCACGTATGAAAGTAGGCTACTTCTAGAACTAGCATAAACCCATTAAGTAAAAAAAAGGTTACAGAAAAATCCGTATATTCTTGCCCATCTTTAAAGGAAATCTTCATTTTAATCCCGTACTACTGTGAATTTCAACCGTAACAAATCAATACATTGCATTTTAATGGAATATATATTATTATTTTATTTTCCCATCTTTCAGCACGAAAAGTTATGGGTTCAAGGTGTTTACTTGTTTACGCAATGGTAAATGCGCCGGAATCCCGGAATGCTCACGCAAAGCTGCTTTATGACCTTGAGTTTACAACCCTGTCAGCTGTTCCCAGAGACGAGATGAAGCTCGCCTTGAGGTCGCCTGTAAGCACGCATGTCTTGACACTTGCGTGCGTTGTTGAGCGGAATAAAGTAAATGTTTGTCCTTGACCGATGCCAACAACCGAGGCAATTGGGAAGATATGTGACATTGTAGAATTATATAAAACATCACAACTGATGGTATCAGATGGCTAAAACTCGCTTAAATGCTTGGCAACAAATTTTTCCGGTATAAACATGTTCACTTACTACCTTCCCCATGTCTACGTATATAGGTCTGTTTAAGTTGCGTTGTCTGTACTTTTCCAATCTAGAGCTTTAAGCGGAATTCGATACACGGTTCGGGCTAGCCAAAAATTAAAATAAATTGAATTGAAGAACCAAGGAATATGAAAATGATAGCAAACACACTGTAATTTAAGACAAAGAAATTACAATTTTTAATAAATGACAATTACAATTGATGTTGTCGTAGATGCTACCTGCGCTGTTTTTAAGTACCCTTTCGCGCCGGAGCCTTGCAATGAAAATTGCTACCCTTGTCATTAGTACCGTGAGCATATCCTTGTATTTCTCCGTACAGAACTCACTCTCGGCAAGGAATCGCACAGACATACTCCTCGTTTATTTTGTATCACAAGTCAGGGAAGCCGGACCCTTTCCTCGATCACTCGGCAGAGGTGATAAGGAGCCTCTTCTCAGTACCATCCCCACTCAGCCAACTATTCTTTTACTCATTTACTAAAAATATTTGCCGCCTAATATGAAAATACAGGCCCAGCAGTTCATACTGAATGTTCAGTTCTGCATGTATTACTTTTAAACGGAACTTTACCGTTATTATTAACAAACTTTTTGCAAAATTTTTGCACTCTCGACAATTTTTTTATAATAGAGTATCGTTCAAAATGTGGTAATGCATAGAAAAAAAACTTTATAAATGTAACTCTGAGTTCATACTTTCCCAGCATGCTACAAATATTGTGATACTTATTGTTATCGTTATATGTCCACCGAGTAGGTAAACAAATGCTTGACCAAGGACACACAGTGAAAGCATCTACCAAGCTGATTGTGAGACTAAAGATTGGAGATTACACCTATCTTTATGCCACGGAAGGGTCCAGCGAAGAGCGGGGCGGGGAAACGATCAAGTTGTCATTTTTGGGGTCGATCCCTCAGCCGGGTCTACATAATTGACACAACTAAACCGTTTTCCCCAGAAGATCCCCTTCACCCAAGAAGAGTTCTTCGTCTCTTCACGACGAAATTCATCTGGGCGTGACTCATTCAGCGAGAAAGAGGAGAGAGTAACCCGAGAAGATCTCTCCGCCTTATCAGTGTCTACCCCCGCCCAGCTTCGCTTCGACCCAGGTGGCCACCACTAGTGGGGGAGGAGTTGGGTCACATTTTGGGGCTTCTGCAGCCAACACTTTTCATGCTTGCTTGCATCTCGCTTAGCAGCGACATGCAAGCGATGTTGACATGCCGTTAGTTCACTTGCGTGGAAAGATCTACGCCATTTATTAATGACATTCTTATGCTTCAATTGAAAAATCTACGCATGGGCGCGGTTAAGTTCGCTGCGAAAGGGCGGAATACGAAATTTTACCATTCAAAATGTTGCTTGGATTTATTAGTTATCCCATCTAACAGACGAAATTTAATATGAGAATAATGAATTTTCCTCATCGAAATGGATGAACTGACAGCTTTCTAACAAGTGCGAAAAAGTGCTACAATGTCCCGACATTTATATGCACTGGTGCGACGTGTAGCTATTTCGCGGATAGATTTCAACGGGCTCTCATGATTTTTCATAAACACATTTGATTTACACTTGATTACCACAAGTTTAAATGAAGTGCTGCGTGACGATGAAGAAGATGAAAGTGATGAGGGCATCATCCCAAAAAAGAAGACCATTAAATAACTTGCATCATTTCCCATTACTTCACGAAGTTGATGATGATTTTATAGATAATTCAAGAAAAATTTAAAAAGTAATCCACTCAAAATGGAATGGTAAAAAGTGCAAAAAAGACATCACAAAATATTTTTTTAAAGTTGATTCTGTAAATGAAATTTTACTTTCAGAGGGGTTTCTCTTCATTATCATTTTGCCCAGGCAGTTTATTTGTTTGCTATGCAATGCTAGTTAACTTTCTTTGAGTGGTGTCCTTTTTCATTTAATTATCTTGGATACCTTTTTTAAACTGCCTTATTTTCAAATTTTATCTCTGTTCAGTTCATACTCTTCCACTTGCATGCCTTGATTAACACTTGATTGCCACATATTTAAACGCTAAATCTGTAATTTTGCCTGAGCAGCCAAAAAGCTAGATGATTAAGTTCTGAAATTCTATTGTACATTTTGATTTAAAATATAATTCTCTCTCCACCATAATTAAAATAGTTTTAATTTTTAGTGTAATATGTATGCAATAATGATCCCTTAGTAGTGAAAATAGTTCCAATGTCATTGTGTTCTCAAACGTTGTGAAATCTTAGCATATTTTTCAAAATCTGCTCATATCTTGATTTTATATAACACCCCATTTTTGCGTACCAAGGTGTTATGTAAAATGAAGACTACTGTAATGCTAAAGCTTAAATTTATGTTTCTGTAAGTACAAAATTAGTACATGCATAGATAAAAGTCTCTACCGCAATTTCAGTGTGCTTAAATCTCGCTCGATCTCGCTCGAGATTCAATATTTTTTTCAAATTCTCGCTCGAACTCGCTCGAATTAAAAAAACCCTGCTCGCACAGCCCTATTACATTTACTATAAATTTTACCTCTTTACATCTGAACTGTCTAGCCTGCTCCAGCACTTTTTGAAGAATGTAATCATGATCATTTTCAGTTTTAGCAGCAATAATAATATCATCAAAATATATCTGAACTCCTGGAATATCATAAAATATTTCAGAGTTTTTCCTTTGAAAAATTTCTGGAGCACAAGAAATTCCAAGGGCATGCGATTAAACTTAAACCTCCTAAAAGGACATATAAATGTGAATAAAAAAGAACTTTCGTCATCCAACACAACTTGATGAAAACGATCTTTTAAATATAGAACTGAATCGGTAGAATGTCCACTCAGATTGGGAGCTAGCTCATCTGGCATTGGTATGGGATAATGAGCCCGCTTTATTGCAGCACTCAAGTGTCGTGGGTCCAAGCACAATCATAACTTACCGTTTGGCTTCTCAACTACAACTGGATTGCTAACCCGGCCAGTTGGCTGGTTTACAGGGGATGTAATTCCTGCCACCACACGCTGATCCAGGGTGTCCTTCTCAGCCTCCCATGCAGGCTTAAAGGGACACTTCATATTGAACACACCCCTGGGCGGCACTTTTCTTTGAGACGAATATGCATGGGACGACCAGGAAAAGTTCCCAACCCCTCAAACACATCCTTGTAGTTCCTCCGTAGATTCTCCTCCGATCCCAGAATAGAGATAATGTCCAATCTTTTGAGAAGTTCCATCCTCTGCCCCGAGCAATGGTGAATTGCCCTTGGCAAGTCTGCCACCACAAACTTCACTCTCGAGCGTTTATTAGTCTTGGTGATACATGGCAGCTGAACAGTCCCTGGGATCGGTGTCCCACCATAGGCACTACTTAGTCTTTGCCTGACTTCCACCCGCTGTCCAACGCAACTGACTCGCTGTAGTCATGGGCAAAACACTGCTCTCCACTACAGAGTCTAGTTTAACTCTAATACATTTCCCCCCAATTATCAGTGCTGTCCACCACAAACGATTGCCACTTGCTGCCTCTCTCAGTTGATAGGCGTTTCCTCTTTCCTCTCAGCTGTTACGGATGCCACACTGAGTGACTCAATGTCCCTTGCTCAGTTCTCCACCTCAACATCATTTACGTTCCACAGCTGTCGGTTTTGTGATTCTGATGTGTGAATGCTTCGACACACCTTGGCAAAATGATTGCACTTACAGCATTTAGCACCCTGGGCTGGACGCTTTTGATCATCTCCTTGCTGATAACCACGTGTGAACTTATGGGTCGCCTTTTTTGACGACACTGACCGGTCATTGCTGCGTGCATTACGTCAACCGAAGTGTTCCCAGAACCCCTTTCCTGGATACATTTCAGCTGGGCTCCACTTGATTCCATCGAACGGCAAATGTCAATGGCACTATCCAACGTCAGCCTTTCTGCATAAGTTTCTCCTGCATTGAGGCATCATTCACCCCCACAACGAGCATGTCCCTTACCATTTCATTGTCTTGGGCCTCGTGCTCACACAGTTTTGCCATGTTCTTTAACTCTGTCACAAAGTGTTCCACAGGCTCATCTGAATGGTGCCGTGTCGACATAATTTTGAACCGATGATACAGCTCATTTTTTCTAAGGCGACAATACTCTGCAAACTTACTAAGAACTTTCTGGATATTAATTTTTTCTGCCAGCGTCGTATATGTAAATGTGTTGTAGACATCCAGTCACTGATGAGACTCAGGAGAATAGCAACACGAGGAATTTTTTCGTCATCTTTGACCCCATTTTCGAGGAGGAAGAGTTCCAGTTTCTGCCTCCATTTGGTCCAATTTTACGACAGATTACCTTCAAACAGAAGCTCACCAGGCAGCTTTCCCAAAAAAAGTCTCCATTACATTTACTCTGCTTTACTCAATAAACAAGTGTGATGTTTTTCCGCTAATCTCACATCATTTTATATCTGGTGAAATTATACTCCAGGTATTTGAGTTTCATTAGTATTTTTAATGTCCCTAAAACTTTGTTTTAAGTATAAACGCCTAATAGTACTACAATTCAGTAGCTAAAACAAGTCTATGGTTACCATCTAAACATACATAACACTAACATTTTCCGTTTTCGTGCTCGCGTTAGTAATTCAATAGCATCTCTTTAGATAAATTTGCCACTTATCTAAGTATGGATTTACGTAAGTCGAGACATAGGTAAGTCCGGGACTGCCTGTAATAAAATGATGCGGATTGCTTTCGAGGCAACCGCGTGACTTCTGATGAACATCCTCTGGATTCAGGGCTTCTGCCGCATCGTTCCATTTTCAGGGCTGACTTTTCGCCAGTCATTATGCAGGCTTCTTCCGATTCAGAGAGTGAAAAATACACGGCAGAAAACCATAGATAAAGAATATGATCATTGCTCATGATGGCTTCCCACAGACAAGGGAAAGGGTAGGTTATGAACGGTTGCCGGCTCACGCCCAACACAGTCGAGGGGAGAAATTCAGGCATGCTGCAACCCGAGCTAAACATTTAAAAACTACAGCGATGTTGCAATTTTAGGAATGGGGCAAGGGTATGGGGGAGGATGTAGGGGAGGGTGCAGCTGGAGGGGAGACCATATATGGGAATAGTCAGATCACTTAGTTACCACCACGGAGTGCTGACAGTTATCGACTGTGGTTCCATCTCGGCAGGGAAGATCCACACCATAGGCCACTCACCATTTATGAGAGGGAGTAATAAGCCACACATTCCACCAATTAATTTAGACTCACCAGTTGCGTAGTTGAGAGGAAGTCTCCTAGGGGCTTGAGCTCTTGGGAACATTTCCTGGTAACTTTCAAACAATTTCAAGCGTTCCTCTATTGACTGAAGTTGAAGAGCTTCCTGTAATTTCTGATAATACAAAGTGTTCTCTGGATTCCTTTTAAGAAGTTCCTTGTAAATAAAAATTGCTTCGTGGTACTGTTCCAGCTCCAAATACAACTTGCCTGAAATCCAAAAAAATAAAAGTTTTAAGACATGAATTATATTGCAACCATCATGAAAATGATTTTTTTGGAATATAATAAGACTGATGCATACAGAGGTCTCAAACAGAGGTGCGTGTCCTATATCGATTATTTAGTCAACTGCCACGTCCACCAGCAGAGGGAGATCTCCATCTCAGGAAGAGCGGGCCAAGAACAACAAGTGAGTGTTTGGTGATGGATGGGTGAGGAAGGAATCCGATTGTGGGGTGAGACGGAACGAGGGTCTGTCGTTTATGGATGGTTTACTGCTGTTACATTAAATAATGCATTCAGTAACAGTAGAAGCAGGAAGCTTATGCATACTACTGTTTCAATAAAGTAAGAAATTGAAGCGAAATACGAAAAACGGCGATTGTATAACTGATCTAGCCAAAAATTAAAGGTTCAAAGTGTAGGAAGAAGTAGAAAAGTTGTCACTAGTGAGAATAAATGAAAAAGAACTGGTGATAGTGCTAGTGAAGTTGTGATTTGTGAAAATGCAAACATGTTACATAGCAATTTCTTTATACGACTCCCAGTAAAACTAACAAAGCTGTGGATTTTAAAGCTAGTTGTATGGAAAATTCCAAAAATGATTGCCATTCTTAGATTATGAGGCATAGTGAGAGGTTGCACATTCAAACATCAACCGTTTCCTTGCCTCCCCGGCTTTTTACAGTGTACACGTCCAAAAACACCATTTCAAAGAAATTTTCTTCCTTCATTGAAAAAATTCCTATGTCTTTTATTTAGCATGTATTATACAGTAAAACTGTAGACTTCTTAACCAATGTTGCACGATAACATTTATTATTTTATTTTTCTGCTTTACTGATAAGTAGGGACCTGAAATTTTTGGGATTTCAAATGCCCAAAATTGGTATTGTTTGGGCATTTAGCCATTTTCCAATCCAAATTTCCTTGTTTTCATTCACGGCTATATAGGGCATAATTTTTAAGTAAACAGTAAATGCATGTAGTGACATACCACTGTAGAATATAATTGGTTTAAAATACATAAATTTTATACTTAAAAAAAATTAAATTACCAAAGTATTGGAGTACCATACAACTTTGTACCATACATAACATACTTGTTTTCCAATAGCTCTTTTAAATGTTTTTTGTTGCAAAACTTGCAATGTTATTTATGCATTGCTCTTATGGGGAAACCCAGAGCATAAAAAAAATAAAATCAAATCCAATGAACTTTTTCAATGAGCACCTACTCTGAAGACTGGGACTGCAATTACGGTAAAATGAAATATGTCCAGGCATTAACACATTCAACCCGGATAATTTCTAGTGTGCAATCATGAATAACGGAAAGCTTTTTCTGCCGCATTAATTTGGCCAGTCACTTAAATGAAATTTAAAATTAGTTAAAACTTTTTTTGAATAACAAAACTCGATTATTTATTAAAGACGCGAGTTCGGGTCCTCGAGAGAGGTCTTTATAGAGGTCTTCAGTGAGGTCATCAGAGGGGTCATTAACCGACGCGAAATGCGCGTCCTTCGGCATCCTGGCAACGCACCTCAGACGCGCATTCGCGTCCGTCGGGTTGAACGTGTTAAGATGCAACAGATGAGTATGGTAACAATACTGGTAGCGAATCGGAGCAAGTTTTCTTTCACACTCATTGAAATAACTTGCCTTGTAAGTTTTAACTTTCGTCTTTCTTGGAGCGTTGAGTTACACGAGTTATGCAACCCGAATGGCAATCACGTCAAAATTGACTCGTTTTTGCCTTATGACAGAAATGACCTCTCCGGATGACACATGACACTCTGTATACTTTCCACCAGGGTTGGGTCAGTAGAATATTCTGTGTAGAGAATGCACATTTTATGTGTATTTTCTACCATAGAATGTGTAATGTAGAATATGGCTAATAGTTACATATTCTATGTGTAGAAAATTATTTTTACATATACTGCCAAAGAAGTGATTACGATTATTGGAAAATTTTATTTTAACATTATACCAACACATTTTAATAATTAAACCTATATTTAGTGCAGTTTTAACTTAAATAGCCTATTACAAGCCTACCATTGATAGGCCTGCCAGGAAATCAATAATTATCCAAGAATGAACTGTCTAAATGCTAAATTATCCACGAGTCAAACAATATTTTCTAGATTGATTGGTGTAGGCCTGAGTCATTTGTAACCACTTCATATCATTTTTTAAATTTTCTATGGCAAGTACTTGCATTTAGTTATACATGCAGTAGGCTAGATTAAGGATTATATTAACTGGTATTTTAATTGAAGTAAAATTATGTCCATTGCCACTAAGTGAAACATTATAGAAAGTATATTACTGCACCTCTATCAAGGTCAAGAGAAAGTTACCATAAAAAAACAGAGCTCCTAAGTTGTTTTTTGATGGTAACTTTCTCTTGAAGCCTTAAGGCTGTTACTTTAAGGTTCTACATGTACAGGGCAGTGTACATATGAACAATTACAGGGTAGTGATCGTCAGGGAAAACCGGGAAAACCTGAAATTGTCAGGGAAAAGTGGAAATCTGGAAAAGTCAGGGAATTCTCGTAACAGTCAGGGAGAAACTAGGATAGGAAATCACACTATTTTTCTACCTAAGCATTTATTTGGCAGTCTTTCCCACCCTTTATTTCACCAACTAAAATGAATGTCCGTCGCCAAAGTGCATAGAATAAACTCTGTCAACTCGTTGAACATTCAGTTGTGAATCTTAGTTATTTAGCTGTGAATCAGTCGTACGATGTATCTCTTTTGTATATCCTATGTGATATTTGCCTAGTAGCATTGTAATTCATACTCACCATGTATTCTGCTCATTACAAGGAATCCGAGGCTATGTTGTTCGGAAGATTTTACATCGTGTTTTTTTTAACTTCCGAGACTCAGGTCAAGAGGTAGTTGCAGCACACTAGCTTTTAGTAAATACGTGCTTGCAGTTCTAAAGATACGAGACGATGATTATTAAAACGGTAATACAAGTACGATCACACATGTAAACAAAATCTTACGTAAGATCATCTTCGATTCCTATACCTCCCTTCGTGAGACAGCAAGAAGTGTCCTCCTCCCCTCCTTTTACACTCAATGTCATTATTGAATGGCCCCCTTAGCTCCGTCTTAAAGCAATTTGGTCTGGTCACAAACCACCTCAAATATAATATTCATGAATATGATGCTGCCGATGCTAATTGCCTCCTGTTATCACTCGAAGTGGCGCGATTATGTTTTGTTTGTTTATACAAATATTTTTACATTTTTGGTTCCCTCTTACAATCAAGGGGTTATAACCACGTTAATCAAATTGTTATTCGCTTCTAAGCGTCACTCGTGCCATCAGATTTTGATCCAGTCTAACAACTTGGGCTTGGTTTGTATTTTTCGTGCGACCTATGCCAGAGTCCATCACTAAATTTGCCATTAACTTTCCCTTCGATGCCTTTTCAGAAATCTTAAACTTCCCAGAACTACCACAACATGCTACCTCTTCCTTGAAGAATTAGACATTGTCAATTTGTAATTTTACCAAAGGAAACATACACGGCCACGGAAATACGATACGCGGCCGCATACCCGTGGCCGTGAAAAATGTATTAAAAGTGTGTATAAATTGAGTGAGGGCTTAACTTGCGAAGGTTTAATGTATTTTTTCATTCTTATATATTGATTTCAGCTTTTAACATTTTCTGAGCTTTGACGAAAATTTAATTCAGCAGAAATAAAATATTCCAATAATAGCAGATCTTTTGGTGATCGGTCAGGGAAATTGGTAAGGCCATCAGGGAAAAGTCAGGGAATTTGAAAATTGGATATCAGTAGCCACTCTGAATTACCAAACACTCTTTCAAGCTGCACAGAACATGCAGGGGCATTAAGTAATTTATTTCCCAGATTGCTTAAACCTGGATGCTTGCATTTAGTAAGCTCCCAAAAGGTTGATGGACTTTTGATGCCCCTGTTTCTCAGCTCTAGAATACACAGTCTTTGCTATGACTCATGAATTTCGCTAAGTCTTCCAACCCATCTCCATCTCCCGGGATTTGAACCCGGGACCCTCCAGTCAGTAGCTGAGCACTCTACCCACTAAGCCACCACAACACCTTATCAATCTAATACTTAACTTTATTTTTTTAATTGCAATTTCCTACATTTTATTAAACATAAAACATTATTTTACAAACAAAAAAATAATCAACATAATATTCTACATAACCTACACAATATTCTACATAATCTACATTATCTACACTATTTTCTACGTGTATGTAGAAAAATAATATTCTACGTGTAATGATCCAACCCTGCTTTCCACCATGGACCAACACTAGCAAACAAATAATTTACTTTGACGATTTTCTTTCGCTATAAGCCATACTCATTCAGGAATCCCAGCAGTTCCCATTTTTTATTTTCCCTGACCAAAATTTACGACTTTCCCTGACTATTGTACACCCGTCCACAATAAATTGTTACCACCTTGGAGGCCGAATTTTTCAAAGTCCCGAGTTGAAGGAGATTTGACAACAGTGCAGCTCTGTCCCTTTAAGTGCCCCGAGCAGCAACAGCAAGACCGAGGCACGGCCCTCCTCCTTCCCTTGCCATGGTTTGTGGTGAGACCCTTCCTCAATGACCTGGAGAGAGATTTTTGCGTTGGAGAGGTGGGCCGCAAGGGTGCCTTGTGACAATTAGTCGGCCCCAAGGAGTGAGGCCTCCCGAAAAAAGCCTTCTTTTAGATTGCTGCTCGGAGTTACTCCCTTGAAGATGGGTAGCTTAGGTTTCCGCGACTACGGCTCTTGAGAGAGTGACTACCCAAATGTGAATGCAGCTCGAAGCAAGAGTTGTCATTAACACCATCGATATATGTCATTTCCGAAACGTTCCAAAATACTCAATTTTTGCCTTTATTTCGTCGTAGAAACTGTTGACTTTATAACATGAATAACATAGATGAATATTGTTATCAGCATTTATATATCTGTTAACGATCGGTGTTATTTTTGAATCATCAATGATTTTATTTGACTGCATACAGATGTCAATAAGAAAAGAGAAGACTTATGGACGTCTTTACGGAATATAAGTGTTAAGTTCCAAGCTTAATTGCGTAATAAATGAAGAAAAATTATCGCGGATATATTTAGAATTTATTTCAAATTACACACAATCCTCGCACTCTCGACTACTCGTCTGGTTAATTCTTAGAATGAATACTCATCGGCAATTCATATTGTAGTATATGATATTTTAAAAATAAAAAAAAACTCACTTAATAAATATAAGTATTAAGGAGATTTTTAGGAACAGATTGAACATCTCTTAGATGCATTGGTCAAAACTCAAAGTGTTTTCCTATTCGAAGGTCCCTGTTCGAAACCCAGCAGTCCGTACTTGAGTACTACTACCTCTACTCAAAGGTTATAACGTTTTATCCTATTGTTAAAAGGATATGTGTATTAAGGACAGGACGGGTAATTTTACAATGTGACCAGAACACATTCAACGTAATTAGAAGGAATTACTGAACTACTGTGCAAAAAGACCTAGAAGATTTTTATGGACTCGCCCGTGGGATATGCGAGGAGAATATACTGTCGGAGGATTTCGTAGAAACTGTATTGGCATCTAAAACGGAAAAGAGTAACAAGGGAATGCGAAGGCAACTGAATCTCTCAGGCTGCTAAGCCTATCCTTAAAATCATCAACTGAGTTATGGAAAAGAGAGCAATAAATGAATGAAGCCGCCTTGTCCTCGATATCTGCTAGAGGACGAGTCAACCAAGCCTGTCATTTATCCCCCTCTGTGACGAAACGTCTCCTTAACCAACGTAATTCTCCTGCGGACTTCAATGTAGGCAGAATACTAACCGGGATACTAAATTACTCCCCCTGCTCTATGATCTAACCCCTCTCTTCTAAATTAAAATCACCCTTCATGCATGCAAAATTTCATTACTTGAGTCTTCTTATGATTTAAGTCCTTGGGTGACTAGTTGAACAGGGCTTGATCACTCGCAAACCTTATCAACTTTCCCCTACCTATACACCTGTATCGAACCCCCCCCCCCCCCCCCAATTCCCTCCGCATCTGAATTAAAAAGTGCCGGTGACTACGCACAGCCTTACGCAACCCCTCTCTCTAATACCAACTCTTCTAATTCCCCAACCGCTTCTCTCACCAGCACTTTCTCGGCAATGCATGAACTTTGGCTCAGTCTTTTGTTCTTCCAATTTATTCCTATTTTACGCAATTAACCCATTAACCCTTTCCTCTTTACTCTGTCAAAAATATTTTTTAAATTAACAATACACGCAGATACATTCTGATTATATTCTAATCCTTTCCACTCATTCCAGTGATGTTGATTGAAAAACTGCTTTCCGTTGACAAAATCTAAATTTACCTGTAGAAAAAATTTCTCCTTCCCCTCTCTCCCTCTCCAAGAAAACTACATGCCCAGATATGGGCAATAAGTGACCACGGACCACTTCGCTGAGGTCCTATTCTTAAATAATGCCGAGACGGGAAATGGGTCTGGATGCGTAGATTTTTTCACCTTAAGAATCATCCCCGACACTTTTTATGGCACCCACCACTCCATTCACGACACCTCGGGTCTTCTTCCTGCTGGTTCAAGTCTCTTTCAGGGCCCAAGCACAATGGGTATTTAAGGAGCAGGTAAAGCATGGCGGGTTTTCCCTCTCTTACGACTGACAAAGGTGGACAGGGATTTTTGCAGTGTGGGAGTGGACCGCAAGGGTGCCCTGTGACAATCGGCTCCGAGGAGTGAGGCCTCCCGAAACGCAGCCTTCTTTTCGATTGCTGCTTCCAGATGATGATCGTGTAGGTTTCGCGACTGCTGAGAGAGTGACGACCCAAATATGATTGCAGCTCGAAGCAAGAGTAGTCATTAACACCGTCGATATGTCTTAGTCAAAAGCGTTCCCAAAATATTCCCAAATACTCCGTTTTTGCCTGTAATTCATTGTAGGAAACAATGAGATCATAAAATATTCGAGATAAGAGCTCGAAAAATGCGCTTGTATAGGAAATGGTAAAAATAATAATGCTACAACTGTTACAGGCAGATTTCGATAGCAATAGATAAGACGTACTGAAGGTCTTCACGGCATATAAGTATTAAGTTCCAAGCTTAATCGGGTAATAAATGAAGAAAAATTATCGAGGATATATTTAGAATTTCTTTCAAATTACACACAATCCTCGCACTCTCGCATACTCGCCTGGTTATTTCTTAGAATGAATACTCGGCAATTCATATCGCAGTATATGCTACTTGAAATATAAAAAAAGGACAGGACGTGTAATTCTGCAATGTGACCAGAACAAATTCAACGTAATCATAGGGAATACTTGGAATTACTGAACTACTGTGCAGAGAGGTCGGAGGATTTTTATGGGCTCGCTTGTAGGATATGCAAGGAGAATATGCTGTTGGAGTATTCGAAAAAACTGTATTGCCATCTAAAACGAAAGTGAGAGTAACAAAGGAATGCGAAAACTGCTGAGTCTCTCATGCTGCTACGTTGGTGCTTAGAATCATCAATCGATGTATGGAAAAGAGAGCAATGAATTTCTAGGTGAGGATCAATTCATATTTTCCAAGGGAATTAAACACGTGATGTGATTGCAGTGATGAGAATCATTATTATCATTAGTTTTGGTTCCACACACTGTCCCTCTTCAGCCCCTCATACCTCCCATCATATTATCCTAGCTACCCGTTCTTCGCCTCACTCTACCCCGTTTAACCAATATACTTCACTCAATCACATATTTCAATTCACCCTCGCCCTTTTCATCTTCTCTATTCATCAATCAAAATTATTTCCACTCCTACCATTTCTAATACTTCATCATTTGTCCTCCTTTTGGCCTACTTTAATTTCTCCATCCTTCTACATACTCACATCTTAAAAGCTCTGAGTATATTTCCATCTTCGTTCCATGAAGCCTATGTTTAAGCGTCATATAGTGCCACGCTCCATATCAAACTCTTCACTAGTATTTTCCTTAATTCCCTGCTTAACGCCCCTGTCAACAGTTCACGTCTGCGACTAAAAGCTTATCTTGCCAATACAATTTTCCTTCTGTCATCAATGCTGCTATTTTTCTAATGCCCTTTTTCTCCAATACACTATTTAGATACCGGAAGGTGGAAATGTCAAGAAATGGAGAGCCTGCCCAAATTCAAACCTTGCTTGGAATAGCGCACATAACAGCACATTCGTAGATCTGTGGTTCATTTCCCGGATGAGTTTTTTTTTGTTGTGATTGCTTGATTCTATTTTCACCACCTGCTTACTGTTCGGGGTTGTGGGTATCATAAAACGTGTCGGGAATGTTTCTGAGGGTGAAAAAATATACAGACCGACTTCTGAACGTATCGGAATTATTTCCGAAAGTAGGTTATCGGCTAAGGGCTCAAAGCAGGCAAACGGCATAATCTCTGATTATGCCGTTCTATGCAACTCTCTTTTAGAGAGAATGGGGTCGTTCACCATATTTTTTTAATTGCCGAATCTGATGGAGTTTGTAAAATAAAAGGACCCGTATTTTTCCGTTTTCTGATCCGACAATTATTTCCCGAGTTATAAGCGGCGAAAAACTGATGTTTTTAACCCTTTCGGAAAAGTGGGTGTGGTGCAACCTCTGACGTATATCGACTTCGTCCAATCACAACTGAGCCCGCGAAGCTACTTCGCCTTATCGCCAAGGGGGCTGACTCGGCCAATGGGAGCGATTTCGACAGCATCTGTGCGAGCAGACCTTCCGAGAACCCCCCTCCACTCCCTTCCCCCTCCCCTGAAAGCAGTCAAGGACGGGAGGAAAATGACGTCAATGTTATCACACCAGCATTTTCGGTGGACGTCACCTTTTGCTTATTTTAATTTTTGATTTATGAGTGAATGGTTGTGGTTAGAAGATTAATTTTTTCACTAAAATTCGTTTTTCGTTTCCATCTAACGATTTCGTGTACAAAATTGCGATTTCGGTTCCGAGTAAACGCCCCCATTATGTAATGAGGCTGGAAAAACTTAGATACTTCTCCTTTGTAAGAAGCTCGGCCCACATAAGCCGATAGCTATTGATTATCATAAATTAATGGCTTTTGAATAAAATTCCAGGAGTTCAAGCGTTACAAAAATACTGAAGATCATATTAGCAGCTGATCTAATTTCATTAGACGTAATACATGAGCAGTTGAAGCAGTGATCATGAGAAAAAAACTACGGAATAATAAACCTAAGGCTTTCTGTTTACACCTTCCTAAGACTTTCTTCACACCTACGCTCTGCGACATAAACGTTGGATGAATCTGAGTTAATTGGTGACTTAGTGATGAATAAATGTAGGCGTTTTGAAGTGTTAAGTTTAGAGGTCATAAAATTTCAACCAGAACATTGCATATTTTACGGTCTTATAATACCCGTGGAAGCGCAACGACCATTTAGCACGTTAATCATTACCCTCGGAAAATCGTCCTGTTGTCATAGGACTCCAAAGTGGTCTCGGAATAATTGTTAGGTATTTTCGAAAGAGGTTATAAAGCGAGTGTCATTTTCTATCATGTTTCTACTAGAAATGTGGTGAAAAGTGATTGGAACTCATCTCGTGCCCCTTCTACCGTTCTGTGGCCACGGGTCCCTATGTGTCTCGGGCGACTCGTCTTCTAGCAAATATCGTGGTCGTGGGTCAAGGCGGTCTGCTGTTCACTTGAGAAAGGGCGAAAAGGGAATTGTTCTCGAGGGAAGGGTACCCCCAATAAATGGCGAGAGCAGCGAGAGCTCTGGGCATTTAAATTCTGCACCAAGAGACAGTGTTGTCAAATCTCCTTCAACTCGGGACTTAGAAAAATTCGGCCTCCGAGGTGGTAACTATTTATTGTGGACGGGTGTACCATTTCAGGATGCATTTATTTGTATAAATCTGCATTTTCCATTGTGTCTTTGTGCAAAATGCAGTTCCAGGCATAACAGGAACACAAATTTACAGTACAACAAATCACAGAAACATAGAATATTTAAAAATAATTTTTTTAGTTTAATTTCTTTTTGGATCTTTTGATAATTTATTTTTTCAGCTTATCAAGTGTTTCTGGTGTCTTACTCTTTACTACATTAAACCATTCTAATTCCTCCACTTTTTCTTTCCTCCCTCTGGATCTGTAACTCATTCTTGCCATCCCTTTCTACCTGAGCCTTCAAAGGCAGCTTTGCAACGCAAGTGCGCTGATCGCAAGCACCTCACCATGCCCTTCGTAATTACATTGGATTTGACGTAACCACCATGACGGGAGATGTAGTGTCAAACATGACGAAGCCCTATTAATGTATCTTCTAACGTGTTCTTCACCATTATGTCTTTGTTCACGGAGAAGCCATCCTTAACAAAAGCATTCCCATTAGGCAATACAAGTAAAATCTTGACACGATGTCAAATATCTTTTGAACCTTTTTTTGACCATGGCTCAGTACAGCACATGATCTAAACGGTCTTTTTCTCTTAAGGGTTTGAACCCTCTAAGCACACCATCCATATTAGAGAATATTTTCGTGAGTTTCTCGTTCTTCTCATATCTTTGCTTAATCTCTGTTGGTGAGATGGACTGGTTGAGTCGCTAGAATACCGGGTGCAGAATTCTGGACCCGTCTTCCCCGAGTTTCTCCGGACTTTTTTCTCTTTTCCAAAATCCCTGACTTTCCCCTGACTGCTGTGCACCCTGTCACTACAGCGAGCTTCCATTGTGTTTCCAATTGGTTGTTCAATGTTTTGATTTTTCTTACCACGAATTAAGTCGTTTAAGGAAAACCTTATTTCTGGCCCATCCAACTTCCTCAGAGGAATATTTGCTCACAGAAACACTTCTACAAGTCCTCTTCGGAGTGTTAATTATTGAAAATAAAAAAGCACACAGGGTCTGTAAGCATTATGCACAGCTTGATGATTACATTAATTTCTAGCGGTTAAGAGCTAAATGCATAAGATTATCTCTCTCCAGCCTTGAAAATTACTCTGAAAAAATGGGTAATTAAATAAAGTTTAACCCTAAAAATTTTGGAATTACATTAATAACTTAAGTATAACTGACTCCCAGACTCTACATTCCTTGGTTCCAGTGTGACTTTGAATGGGCCTGATATTTGTGAGTTACTATCTTAACATTTAAAATCAGTTTACAGAGTTCACAATGACCCTATGCTGCCTGAGGACTTTTTTAGGGAGGATCAGCCCTGCCTAATATCGTCTACGTTTATTTCATGCCATGAGATACTTAATGCCATAAACTGTGCCAAGAGTAGTGGAAGTTTTGGCCCCTATCTACTTCAATCTAGTTTCATTAAAAATAGTTCACCACACCTTCTTGTGCCATTATCATTTCTATTTAATCTTTCTACCAGTACCTGCACCTTCTCTACACTTCGGAAAACTTGAAGAAATTCCTCTTGGATTCTCCACCGGGTTAGTGGGTCCATAGCCGACATTTCAGCGCTCGACTCGCGCACCGTCATCAGGGCAGATGAGTGTCATTCCGGAGACCAAGCTACGATATGATTTAAGTCATCTTGCAATTGATCTGTATCCTCCTTGGAGGAGACAGCAAAATATATTTTGATGTCATCCGCATAGAGCGATATTTTAGCAAATTTTATACTGGTTACTACGTGTATCATTTATCCTGAAAACATCGTAATGCATCACCACGCTCACCGGACTGGCCAATACTTGGTAATTCCCCTCTCCTCTGACCCCGTTCCTCCCTCTCCCACTACCCTCCCTGACTTTCACCATACGATGCTTCATTTTTATATGCCCACCTGAAGATGCAAAACCATGGTCACGCCGAAATAAAATTATTATGGAATTGCATTGCTACCCGAGAGGAATTTCTTCAATCAATTTGCCGGGAAAGCATACGCTCTTATTTGGAAAACTTCTTTCATTACCCCATCCATAAAAATGGTGACCACAAAAAATGTTGAAAATTATCGGCCCATATCGTTAATTAGCTGTATTCTGAAACTCCTTGATGCAATTATGGCAAAAAAATTATCTTCTCTCAGATTGCCTCAGAGCAGCATGGCTTTATTAAAGAGAAATCTACCACGACAAATTTACTATTGTTCACATCTCATGTATCCTCCACTACTGATAATAGCCAGCAAGTTGACACAATTTATTTACATTTTTCAAAAGCCTTTGACTCTGTATCCCACTTTAGGCTGCTGTTTAAGCTTAAGTCTTTTGGAATCAGTGGACCTTTACCATCGTGGTTTTACTCATATCTCACAAAAAGCACATAAGCAAATAATTAAAATTAAAGTTTCCTCCTCAGAGGCAATCAATGTTCCATATGGAGTCCCCCAAGGGTCACACCTTGGTCCCATTCTCTTTCTTTTATAATGGAGAAGGGAAAAACTAACAATGCAATTCCACAAAACTTTTATTTCGACACGACCATGGTTTTGCATCTTCAGGTGGGCATATAAAAATGAAGCATCGTATGGTGAAAGTCAGGGAGGGTAGTGGGAGAGGGAGGAACGGGGTCAGAGGAGAGGGGAATTACCAAGTATTGGCCAGTCCGGTGAGCGTGGTGATGCATTACGATGTTTTCAGGATAAATGATACACGTAGTAACCAGTATAAAATTTGCTAAAATATCGCTCTATGCGGATGACATCAAAATATATTTTGCTGTCTCCTCCAAGGAGGATACAGATCAATTGCAAGATGACTTAAATCATATCGCATCTTGGTCTGCAGAGAATGAGCTTCCTTTGAATGTCTTTAAATGTAAAGTCACTTCTTTTTATAAAAATAGGAAAAACGACCCTATTGTAACAACATACAGTATTGGTTCCACTGATCTGGAGAGAGTGAATTTTTGGTACGTCTCTCTCATTCTCTGCCCACATAGACCACATTGTTACTAAAGCGTCTGGCATGGTGGGATTTTTGATATGTTCATCAAGTAAATTTACGAATATTTGGACAATAGTTAATTTCTTTAGGTGCATGGTAGTGTGCATCTTGGAGTATGCCTCGCCAGTTTGGGCACCAGGCTATGCTTATTTATGCAAAATACTTGAAGGCGTTCGACACAAATGTTTGAGACACGCTGCTTTCAGGTTGGGCAGACACATTGACGATCACAATTACCAATCGATCACGTACGCTTTGAACATTCCCATGATTGAATCAGGCACAATAACATAATGATTACATTTAAAATACTGCATGGCCTTTTTCATGTTCAGCAGCTGCAGAACCTCTTTACTTTGAGAGAACTGACTTGTAACTTGCGTGCCCCGAGATTTCTGAGAGAATCCAACTCACATACAAATTTCACCTTCTTGAGCCTGGTAAAAAGGGTTTGTAGGCTTTGGAATGCACTACCATCTATTGTTCGGAACATGGTTTCTTTAATCTTTTAAACGATCGGCAAACTTATTTATAAAAATATCACCATGTCACTCTAGCAACTATTGTGCTGTTTTTAAATGTTTGATTTTATTTATTAATTATAAAATGTTTTTATGAAACCAATGGGAAATGGATTTTGAAACTATTTTATTGAATGGAAGATTTTTTACAAATTGTAATTTATTATTATTGTTATTAAATATATATTTTTATACTTGTAACAAAATTATAGTTTTCTGAACTCCTGTCAAATAAATGTAAATAATATCCAGCTATGTACATGTGTAGGAGGTTGTGGTGGCCTAGTGGGTAGAGCACTGAGCCACCGACCGGAGGGTACAGGGTTCAAATCCCGGGCAAGACAAGATCCTTTGGACACCCTCATCTAAAATCCTTCTGATTTGATTTTCTACGTGTCAGAACTTTGTAGGAAATCACAGATGGCCCAGGAAAAGGAAATGCCCCCCTACCCAGTGTGTGAATTTCACACGCCATTGGCTTAATACAGGGTGAGCTCTACTCTCACCTATCAAAACCAACCTTCGGCTTGAATCACTGAGTGAGTGAGTATATATGTAAAGGGTATAAGGGGATAGTCTACGGATAGGCATATGGAGCAAGGAATGATTAAGTGTGGATCGACTCGGGACTCTAAAAATAATTGAGGAAAGCAATTCAGGACAATCAGTGTGTGAGTTTAGGATATTGTACATAAATTTTAAATCTGTTTTAATTCTTTGTTGGCAGAGATCAGGGATTGACAGAGAAGATAGGATCGAGCTAGTAGGCATGTTACGGAAGTGTGGAACTCTGTGTTTTATAATTCTGGCGAAGAAGCTTGTTATACTGTTAAGAGAGGTGAGATTGGTAGGAGCTGAGATGGACCATATGGGAGAGCAATATCCTGTAATTGGAAGGATAAATGCTGTGAAGTAAGATTTAAGAGCTTGAGGATCAGTTATTTCGGTGTAGCGGTATAGGAGACCTAATAGAGACATGGCCTTGCTCTTGATTGAATGAATGTGATCCGAGAAGTTCAGTTTACTGTCAGTTAAGACACCTAAGTCCTTCACAGCCGAAACACGTGGAAGAGGTTCAGAGTTAACGGAATAGTGAAAAGTAATAGGGGATTTTTTAAGAGAAATAGAAATAGAGTTGCATTTCCTGGAATTCAAGTTGAGCTTCCAGGTATTGCACCATTTTGCAGTCAAATCTAAGGCAGTCTGAAGTACTTTGCAGTCCGAGGTGGTGTGAATTTGTTTGAATATTTTACAGTCGTCGGCATATAGTAGAGTATTAGCTTGGGAGGGAGACACATGGGTGGCCACGTCGTCAATGAAGAGGTTAAATAGATATGGCCCCAGGACACTACCTTGAGGAACACCAGATGTTACCGGGGACCAATGAGAAGAAGTGCCAGAAAGTATAACCCGCTGAGTTCTATTGCTAAGAAAGGATTTGATGAGATCAAGAAAACTGCCGTGTACGTTGAACCGTTGACTAAGCTTGTGAAAGAGGAGGGTATGGTCTAGAGAGTCAAAGACTTTGGAGAAATCAAGAAATATGGCATCAAGTTGTGTATTTGTTGCTATTGAGTTGACAGCATGGTGATGGAAGACAGCTAGGTTAGTTAGACAAGAACGATTAGGAAGAAAACCATGTTGATTATTCGACAGGGCAGGGGATGTAAAGTAGTGTAATCTGTTGAGGATAATCCTCTCAGCGACAGTGGATAGGATAGGTAGTAATGAAATCGGGCGATAGTTAGCAACTTCACATTTAGGACCAGTTTTGTGAATAGGAATAATGTTTGCCATTTTCCATTGGAGCGGAAATACGCCGAGTGTGAAGCAGCGATTCAAGAGGAGACTCAGAGGAATCGCGAGGGAGGGGGCGCAGTTACGAACAAAGATAGGACTGAGGCCATCAGGACCTGGTGAGCGGTGGAGAGGTATTTTTGAAATAAAGTGAAATACCTCCTGCGGATCGGTCTCTATGAGGGATAGACAGTGCGTACAGCTAGATGTGAGGGAGTGGTCTCGGATAGAAGGGAGATTGGATGCAGGCATTAGACAATCTGAAAAGAATTTAGTAAACAAATTTGGCCTATCAGAGCCCTCGGCATTATTGTTTTCATAGCAAACAGTGTCCGGAATTCTGGAATGATTACGGCGACTATTCACAAAAGACCAGAATTTTTTTGGGGTGACGGTAATGGATGAGCACACACCATGTGCGTATTCCTTCTGGCCACGACGGATGAGAGTTTTTGAGAAACGACGAAGCTCCGTGTAAGAGCGACGAGTGTGGTCGTTCGGAGTGGTCTTGTAGAGGTACCATGCTTGATTTTTGTTTCTGAGAGCGTGGAGGGTGTCGGCTTTAAACCAAGAGGGGAATTTCTTGGTTCTGGGTTTCACAATAGGGACAAAATCCTTAACGGCACTCTCAATGACGGCGTACAGGAAGTCCATTCCTTCTTCGGGGGTGAGATAGGAGAGCACGGACCAGGGTATGAGGTCAAGGGAGCGGTTAACGTCTTCCCAGCAAACCTTAGTCCATGCGAGGAAGGGTTTCGGAGGGGCGTGTGGCACCCCGCGGTGATACTTGGAGCCGGAAAAGCTGTAAACTACGTCGAGGGACTTGTGGTCAGAGTCGAAAATGTTTCTGCTGGGGGTGATTGCCTCGGGGGTAGTGGTGGAAAGCAGGAAGTCCAGCGTTGCCGCGTTTCGCGTCCCTTCGGTGCAGAACTGAGATAGATGAAGGGCGTTAATAAAATTTTGGAGGAAGTACTCATCATGGGCGTCGGACGGAGACCCACTCGTTGGAGACTCCCAATGGATTGAGAGATTGAAGTCACCCAAAAGGATGACGGGACCAAGACTAATGGCACTCATCACAGAGTCAAGACATTTTTCTAGGACGGAAAGATCACTGGCAGGAGGACGATAGAAACAGCCCACATAAGTTTTGAACGGCTTCGAATGTTTACCAGAGGGAAGAGAGACTTCAGTCCACACGACTTCACAGTCAGTCTCTAGGTCCATGCAACGTTTTGAGGGATATTTATTGTTGATGGCGACAAGCACTCCACCCCCTCTGGAGAGCCTATCCTTGCGATATATGCTGTGAGTGACTGAGAAGGATATTTCTCCATCACGAACAGTAGGGTTCAGCCAAGTTTCAGCGAGCGCTATGATGTCAAGATTGGAGAGCTCATGGGCATGGGCGTCACAGGTTGATAGTTTGTTCTTAATGCTTCTAACATTTTGGTAGTAAAGATGCACTTTAAGGTCAGAGGGAGGGCCAGGGTTGAGTTGTACGTCACCTGATAGAAGAAAAAGTAGCAAGATAACGGCTTCACGTCGAGGGTACGGTCTGGCGGTTGAGGTTTGGGGGTGTCGCCGGGACCTCGGCGATGGAGCGGTGGGGCAATGGAGGCCAGTGAGGGATAGACCACACGATGCGAACGAGGAAAAAACAAATCTTCTTTCGCTGAACACTTCAGGGAGAACCGGGAGCACAAATGATGAGGTGGGTGCACATGGTGAATTCGCACAAACACGGAGGGTCAAATTTACTGGTACTAGCACACAAACCACAAAGAAGGCAAACATTAAAGGAGCACGAGATACGCGTGTCCTTTCGCTAGTGGCCATCTTGGCTATCAAAGTTCGTTCTTGAATTAATTAGTTGGAATTATACTTTGGAATTTTAAACATGGCATTTTGAAAGAAAACATTACTCGCCACAATAAATTTCAACAAAATACCCCACTTACGCAAATACTCTATTTGTACTTTGCAGTGCATCATCCTAAAGAAATATCACTCGTAATACTGAGCGTGTACTGTGGCAGGAGCTTCTTGGCCTATATCCGTTTTCTTTTCCATGTTACAATGCCGGGCACTCATTACTGAGAGATTATCGCTATATGCCGTACTCACTATAACGGGCTTCGACTGTATCTTCCATTCCAGAGCTGATAATTGATGAGATAAAAAAGGAAGTTTGTCAGGCCCCTTCCATAGAGTACAATCTAAATGAAACAACTGATATTGCTACTAAATCTCAATTATCCACAATATTGCAATATATTCTGAATAGTGGGAGTATTGGAGAAAAATTTATGTCTTTTATAGATGTGATTAAGCACCAATCAGCTAGTTCCCTAGCTCGCCATGTTTTTGATGTTTTATGGGAATTTAAAAGCGAAAATAAACTTGTTGCACAAACATATGATGGGGCAGCAGAAATGTCTGGTAAACACAGCGTCCTTCAAACGAGAGTGCGAGAAATATGCCCTCAAGCAATGTTTGTGCACTGTTATGCTAACAAACTAAATTTAGTATTATCTCAATCCCTCAAAAAGTTATTTGAAGTTGATGAAAATTGGTCATGCCTATTTACACCTTTTGAAAATAAGCTCAATCCTGTAGAAGCTCAACATAATATTTGACATGCATTATGGTGACATTGTTGAATACATTGCAGAATTTAACGTTGTTAACCACGATACCAAAGAAACACATGGTAAAATTCTGCAGACTAAATTCAGATCTTTCCACCGAGACCATTGACTCTAAGTGGAGGAGATGGAGGGGAAGTCTCTAGCCACAGAAGGGAATGGTGGTGCGGGGTAGCGCCCTGTGCAGTGGATCGCATTGCGAGGGACCATATCTCAGAAACGCTTAGAGATAGGTCAAAACAAATGACAATTTGGCCCTAAAGGTATTTACTTTTGCATTTTTCATTGAAATAATGATTTTACAGCCCAAAAAAATGCATATTTAGGCCCGAAGTACTTATGGCCCTAGGGACATCGGTTCCTGTTAATTAAGTGACCAAATTTTAGCAAGTGAATATTAACTTCATTTTGAGAGTAGGAAAACTTAACTTTTCCAAATTCTGAAAAATGAGGGTCACCCTAATGCCCACGCTTCTAATTTACATTTGAGGGCCACATGTGAGCACCGTTGATCAAGGGAGGAGGAGGAGGTCACTGTTCTTAGTGCTCTCATTAAGGATGTGTGGTAAGTGAACCGCTGAAATTTGTAGAGAGAAACCACTCTAAAAAAGTTATGGCCAATGAGGCAATTAATCTTTTCAATACTATGTCGCACTTCAGAAAAATTATGAAACAAAGACAAAACTTAATTTCTTTACATCGATTTCTTACGCACAATGCACATAGGAAATTCGGTGATGAACCCCCAAAAAGTGCAGAAAATCACCGAATCAGATTCGCACGCTTTTCTTGCTGAAGGGATTTCATCTCTGCAATTCATCTCTCATCCTCCCAAGATTTTTTCGGCATTGATTCGATGAACTCTGCACGTCTTCCGATTGTCTCCACTTGGGATGTGGCTTTGACAGATAACAGTTTGAGGGGCAGTCATTTCATAGCGGCAAATTTGGTCGTGCTGAGCGAGTCTCAGAGGATCAATCATGTTGTGATTGGTCCTCAGATGACCAATCATGCCCATCTGTAAGGACGTGAATGAGATCATCCTTTACAGGATCCCCTCTCTCTTTGGACATAAGTGTATACAGTAGAACCTCACTTATGAAACTTTCAGTGGACAACCACAATAATTTTCATAAGTGAGGAAGTTTCATAACAGAGGTTTCATAGTAAGGGAACATGAAACCCTTTTCAAACGTCCAATTTAGTCTTTTTTGTTACATGGTTGCAGTTGCATGTCTAGATGCAGGCAAACGAAGCCTAATAAGCCTTAATGTATTACAAGCAATGTACAAATAATGTATGTTCATGATACCTAGAAAGAAACAGTGAGTCTACGAAATCCTGAAATTTGGTAAGATCTGTTCCCAAAATTGAATTTCTTGGTCTAATAATTCCTGGCACTTGACCAGGAGGGCCTAGTTTCAATTAATGCTTAGCACATTTCGTAATGGCATTTATCGTCAGTTCATCTTCTTCATACAAGCACCAGGTTATGCAGGATGATTTATTACTAAAAGGAAATAATAGGTAATTTTTCTCCTTAACCAACTATTTTTCTTCTAAAACAGAAAATCACTAGGTAAGAAAAGAGATCTAACTGAAAATAGTTTTAAGTTTCAATTAAATATCAGAAAGAAATTGGTATTTGAAGTTAGATATTGTTATTCATTCAGCCATTTTGAAATTATTATTTAATTACAAAGTCGGGATTGTAGCTCCAAGCGATTTGATGGTGAAAGAAAAGATTATTTCAACAAGCATCATTTGTTTTCACCAAGTCTTGAAAACAAATGACAGGATTTGAACCCGGGACCCTCAGGTGAGTAGCTCAGTGCTCTACCCACAAGGCCACCACGACCCCCCTATTTTGTTCTAGTGCACGGGGAAAAAAAAATCTCATTTCGTGACCGGAGTTACAAATTGTCCCTGTCAGTATCTTCCGTATGTACATTCCATTCATGGGGTGCTTCGATCGCTAAGCCACGAAATTTAAAAATCTCCGATTGGGATCCGAATTTATACTGTCTTAGGATTTGATTGCAGTCAGGAATGAAATGAAATATCCGTGGATCTTTAGATCCGAGCCAACCATCCTTAATTTTTGAGTGATACATTCGTAAATCTAATTTAAACAATATAAGTATTAAAATGTTAGTATTCTGATGTGAGGGTTTGAAATTGAAGATTATAAAATTTTCGATGCAATGACTGAAAGAAATAATTAAACTGCGATAGGGATCGAACTTTGCACAGCTCTCGTTGTGTCTGATGGCAGCGAATGCAGGCTACCCATGTGACATTCTACATTTTTTTATGATACCGGGGTAACGGGGAAAAAGTCATATTTTCTTACAAATAATTGAAATGGTGACTGAATGAAAATACGAGACTTATAATAGTGATTGACAAAAACTCAAATTCAACATCTTTCCGTGGGTCAGTCACTGAAAAGTCATATAAGTGAGGACTTTCCTTCCAAAGGACTGGAAAAAAACAGTCCATAATTGAGTTCGTCGCATACATGAAAAGTTTCATAAGGGAGGATGGAAATACATCTTATGGGGTTATTTACCGGACCAAAAATAAACATTGCATAAAAGAGGTCGTCGTATAAAAGAGGGTCGTATATCCGAGGTTCTCCTGTACAGTCAAACCCCTTATTTACACTTTTCTAGGGACCTCTAGAAAAAAGTGTATATTGCGGGATTGTTGACCCTTGATGATGATGCATGGATAAATGTGATATAAGGGAATTTTGTTTTTTAATCTATCGCATTCTAACCCGTGTCTAACGCAAACAGCGGGAAGACGAAAAAGTCATGGTGTAAATGGTTTTACATACGTTGGAGATATGGATGGGACCCGACACAAGCATTGTAAATTGCGGGAAAGCATAAATTCCTATAATGCAAATATGAGGTTTTACTGTAACTAAGGTTTACTGTATCAGGTTGAGTGTGGAATAACAGCATTGAAAATTGTCATGGCTATGAACTAGTAGACATGGTGATGGTACCATCACACTATCTTCAGGAAACTCTTATTTCCACTATGTTGGCAAAGAACTTAAGTTTGAGCTGAGAAAATTCATGCTATATTAATAAATAATATTTACCCCAAGTTTCATACACAGCCAATTTGTCACAAATTAGTTCATTATAACGATTCATATGCAGCAAGGCATCCGACAACGCCCCGGAGTCTTGAATCACCATGTTCTCATAGAGCAGCAACTCACTGTGCTCATAGTCATAAGTTGTTTTCTGGAAAAAAAGAAAATATTTCACATATATTGTCTATAATAAAAAAAAACAATCATTGAATCAGGATCCTTGTGTGTTTACATAGTACCTAGTATTGTGATTGTAATCAAGTTGCTAATGTTGGTTACACTGTAGCAGCATCGTGATGAAGAATTTTTGAAATGAGAAGAAAAGCATACAAGTGACTTTTGCTTTGGCAACAACCCCTTGCACTGTTGATCTAACAATGGAGAAGTTGCACTTTATTTCCTTGAGTAATCAATCTTTCTTTATACACTGCTCTAACTAATATTCACAACAGCTTATGGCCTCTTACGGCAAAGGAACCGTTAGATCAGTGGAAATTTAAGATGCTTAGCGTATCACTACTAAAAGATTTTTTTTCGCTTAGGAGAGACATATGTTCAAGTAACCACGCAGCCAGTTGCTTATTCCTTGAACTGTAATGAAAAGGAACCTGAAAAAAATGGCATCCTTAAAACCAGGTATGACCTCAACAGCAGCATAACTTAAGGAGGCACGCTACCACAACCAGGGCCTCAAAAGTGCAAAGAAATCGTTTGTGGGACTCCACGGTGGAATCCATAGGAGGTGAGTACAAAGGGCAAATCGGTATGCTCGAGCCATGCATGGAACTGACCATGGATTACGCACAGTACAATGTGGCAACGTTAGTCTAGGATGCTATGCGAGAAATCAGAGCTAATCGCAGCTCTCCGTCACCATGACTCTGCGAACTTCTAACGGCAGTTTCTTTCTCTGATTGGTACAAAGTTGTCAACCACTGGCCCCTTGGCTTTGAGACGTAGTTAGCTCTGTGTAATGAAATATTTGAAAGGCATTTTAGAGAAGAGATCAAAAGAGGTCATGGTGAAAACAATGGTATGGCAGAAATATATTTTTTTGAGTTGAGGGTATTGTTTAATCCAATGGAGTTTAAAATATTTTACATGATGAACCTACTGCCTTTATGGTGGCTTCCAGGGCACTGAGGTACTGAGAAATAGCATCAACTAAAAATTCTTAAATTAAGATTTTTTCAGCTATGGCAAATGAAAACACGGCAAGAGGAAATTTACATCAATTTTCTCGGCGAAAGATGCCTCAATGTGGAGCTCGGTGATGATGACATTGAATTCCAGTCACTATGAATAAGAACCATGGAAAGAATGGAAGAGGATAATGTAAAACCTATTCACAGTCGACCAAGATTAAGAGAATTAATGTCGTAATTTTTAGGGGCCATAATTTTAAGTGCAATGAATATTAGTTACACATCTGAATGCCATTTAGGAATTAAATGGCATAAGTTAAAATTAAATGCAAAAAAATGTAATCTTTTAGTAAATAGGATAAATCTCCCCCTTGCACAGACTATGTAAAGAGTAGCAAATTAAAACGTAATATCCATTAAATATAATGGGATAAGACTTACACAATCTTTTGTGGGGTAAACTATGGGGTTTCCTTGTAGAAGCCTAGCTGCATGTCAATATTCAATGTATGGTGATCTTCACCTCCTGCCACACACCCTCCTGGTGGCGTGCAGGGTATTGCATAATTTAAAAGTAAATGCATAACAGACATCATTGGTCAAAGTAATCACAGATTGGTATTCATCAAAAGGGTACTAAGCAAATGCGAGGGACATGTACAAGGAAATAACTCTCTCCAGGGAGATCTCATTTGGAGCCAATATATGAGATCCTCACAAAGTAAGATTAAATAACGAAGAGCATGTGCAACGATGATGGTCAAGATTCGTAAATGGACGGTAGATAAGAATAACTTAAATGGGAATCATTATCAGACCTTAGGTTGTAATACAAGCTTAATCTCTTCAACAGATTCCAAGATGATAATTTGACTGGTTACGTTATTTTGCGAATTCTGACTTACTACAGTAGACTGGATCATGAACATACAATTAGGGTAATTGAGTAATAAAGCAACAGATTTTAGATATTTCTTTCCTTGAGCAGTTAGGGATCTGAATAGCTGCAAATATATTCAATTATATAAAATCAATTACCTATATCAATAAAGTGGCCTATGTAGATGCATGGTGGTATTTGCTTCGCTAATAATTTGCTTAATAGTTTTTGAAATTGTCGTTTCAACAAGAATATAGTTACTATTCCTAGTTTAGATATGATATTTGGTGTGAATTTATTGCCTGCCACAACCTTTATGGTGGCTTGCAGGGTATTATGTAGATGTATGCATTTAGCTCACTGAACTGATATCATATAAATTTGTGTATGCTTTGTTTTTAAAATCTTTTTAAATTTATAATTACACTAAAATATAGCAACAAATCCTCTTTATGCATGATAAATAGTGCATATGTGCAGAAGATTCACCTTCAGCCAAACAAATTCATGGTGGCTTACAGGATATCATTATTATGCAGATGTTGGCAGCCATATATTCTCATTTGTTTTTGGTGAAAAAGGAATCATAATTTTTGGGTTTTCTTATCTGTAAATAACAGTAGCTTTCTACTTGGTGAAAATTTCATGATGCATGTTTACAAGATATTTTGATAATCGTAAAGATTAATCACAGCCTGCGATTTGACCTCAAGATTTAGACAGAGGGTTAGCATAGGGCTTAAAGAATGTTGCATATATTACATTTTTCCCATTTCCTATTGCTTTCTGAAACCTCGTAATCACTTGGTACACCACCTTTGGTGTGTCCATAAATTAACACACCACATGCATAGAAACTGAATCAGAGTTAAAATTGTTGGGTAATATTCGTAGTTTTCCATAAATGGCAATTTTTAATTTTAACACTGAGAATGAACCCATATTATATTAAGGGTCCAATTTATTAAAACAGCGATGAAGATTATTTGAGTCTTTGGACAGAAATCACAAAGAATCAACTCAAATTCTGCCTGTAAAAAACATCATGACAACTGTTTAAGAGAATATATCTTCCAAAAGATGAAATCAATCATAAATCCGCAAATTGCATCTAATATGCTCAATTCTGCATTTATTGATGTAAATGAAAAATGGGCTGGTTTTCAGTCCTTAAAATTGTAAGGCACAACTTCACATGCTTGCTATCCTGTTATATGTCATCATAATAGCTTCAAATTTTAAAAAAATTAATACAATAATGTTCTAAACATTTGAGAGATTTTTTTCCATTACTGCAAAACTTGCAGAAGTTTTTGTAAAAGTTGTAAATCCTGGCTATCTTCTAAACGGTTGCCTTGATTGAAATAAGAGTTGCACTGTTGGGATTGCACGGTTACAAGCATAAAAAATATATTGTAACCAGTGGCGAGGCGTGATGATTTCCACTAGTCATCATGGTAGCAAAGGGTAGGTTGACCGATGCGCGACATGGCTTCCAAAAAACACATACCAATGACATGATTTTGTGAGTGCCTGTAAAAATTATTTTAAAAAACCTACCTTGCTTATTGTTTGCATTTTATAAATATATTATATATCTAATAGTAGAGGAATGTACTTCAAACTAAACAATTGTGAGAACATTCTTTATCGAGACATCACAAATTTTACACCAAATACCGGCATCAATAAAATGATTTATAAATATTTCGACACCTAAGAAAAATATTAGTTTCTTTTTCGTATGAAAATCCCGAAAATAGAGTCCAACGTCAGCTTTTTTGCAACTATAATCCTCTTGCTTCTGTAAACCACTTAACTAACTCGACAGTTGTTAAATGGAACGTTAAAAAATGTGTTCATAATATGGTGTGAAATTCAATACAGTACCGTTCAATTAAGTTGTTTTCTGCGGAAAATTATCCTTCCATTTATCTCACTAAAATGTTCATTGCACAAAAATATCCGGTTACTTCTGGGAACTGGCATAAAAATCTTAAATTTTGCTAAATACAGAGAGGGAATCCCGGATTCCACTCACACTTGTATCTTTGAATTAAATTTGTTTATAAATTTCTTATTTTGAGAATGGTTGACGCTTGGTAAATGTTAACCATTGTCTCGATGATTTACTGGAATTTAGAAATTATCTACGTTGGCCGAAAAATACCTTTTGCATGTTACTTTGCTACAAAGACTCAACGGATTTCCTGTTGTCAATAGAAATATTTAATCATGAATGGCGTTGGTATAAGCCATGCACGGCCTAAAACTACCTTTCTTTATTTAAAACACACTTTATCATAGTACACCCCAGAGGACTGTAAAGAAGAGCAAGGGCAGAACTGAGAAAAGACAGGAAGATTGGGCGTAGAGCGGATCATGCTGTGTCGAATGAGGGTGTAAGCGCAGGTTCGGCAGTGTCAAACCTCACCGACAGAAGCCGAACGACGACAGATGCGCCAGTTCCAGAGATGACTTGCCTATCTAAACGGCCGTCTTCAGTGGAGGGGATAGGCGAGGGTGGGCATGCATGGCGATAGGCTTGGCTAGAAGTCATCTCTGAAACTGGAGCGTCCGTCGCCGTTCAATTTCTTTCTGTCGGTCAACCTGGGAAACTCTCGTAGGGCACAGCCATTCAGAGGGAGGCTGTTTGCCCCAGGCGCCCCCTTTAAAATTCTTCCTCTCAGCGTAGCGGGGTATTGACACCAAAAGAGATTCTCTAAAATGAGCGAATCTGTAGCTTGAATTTGGTCTTTTTATGTCATTTCTTTATTTTAGTTTTATGTATACCTTCAAACATTTTATGACCATCTATAAATCCTTCTTTATTTTTACATTTTGGTTAAGTCATCGGCGAATCCAGAGAGCGTCGCCACTGATTGTAACCATTCCCGATTGTGAACAATCACATGCTGGGCCAATCGGATGAGGGCAACAAAGGGGTGTCAAGTCCCTTTTTTTCCTCTTTCTCTCCTTTCATCCTCTGTGCATTACTTTAGGTTAGTCATAAGGCGTGTGCGCGGATGACCTTGCGACGAGTGATTGAGCGTATGCTCCCTCTTTTCCCCACCCCCCAGTTCTTTTGAGCGGGGCGAAGCTGGGGCCACATTGAAAATGAAATCCCCCCTCTATGCGATGACAAGGGAGGCAAGTGCTGCCACGAGTCAATCAAGGCTCAGGGCAGTGTGCACCCAGAGACACTGGTGGGTGTCTCACCACCGGGAGATGGGTGCCTGCATTCAGCGGACGGAGGAACTGGTGCCCGCATGGGTGCTACTCGCGTATTATTTGTCTCTGAGGACTCTCTGGGGAGCACCTTGGGCTCTGCACCCTGCCATCCCACATCTCGAGAAATCACCGATTATGAGTCGTTGCGTCTGCTGTGCTGTCGTGAGGCATGAAGCGTCTGCCGGATGTGTCCACACCCGGCAGAGAGTGACAACTACTGTCCCCCCCCCTCCAAAGAAGATATGTCCATGAAAGCCCCAGATGTATCATTTTTTTTCCTCTCACCCGTTTCCCCTAACCCCCAACCCGTGTGAATGCGAGTGCAATAATCAAACTAGGTAATTATATCGCACCAAGGAATCTGTGAAGAAAGCACAACAGTGGAAACCATGCTTAATCAATGGGCCATTATGTTGTGAATCCTCTTTTGTTGCTTCCCATACCCAAAAGTTTGTGAATTAAGTGAATGTTTAATTGCCTGGGAGGTGAGAGATGTATTTTTTTTGTCTCTTTAGTGTTAAGTTACGATGTCACCCCTTTATTTTTCTGTCAATTCATCATTTTATGCGTATTGTGGTTGCCACTAGTTAATTGTTTAGTGAAAAAAGATAAGGAACTACTGGGGAACTTGCTTTGTCTTGGGTCTTTCCCACACTTCAAATCGGCTGTGGTACACGTGACAATCCCCCCCTCCCCCCAACCACGAGAGTGCATCTTAGATATACGCTACCTGACGATGCTGCAATAAAGTGAAACCCAGGTCGTAGTAAAGTTTATTATTTTTGTGGATTTGGCTCGTTTTTTTCTTTCTGGCAATCATGTTTCGCTTCCCCTCCATATCGCCTGAATCTTCAGAATTAGTACACAACTGTTCACTATACAGCTTATTGGCAAAACAGCCTAATCATTACCAAACCTTCCATGATATCCATTAATATATTCAACTTCCAGTATTCTAAAGAGGTCCCATATATTCCATTTCAATATTAAGTCACCCTCCTCAATAAATATTTTCTAGCAAAACTAAAAAAATCTACTACCTGCACAAGAAGTCATACTAAAAGGTCAGAGAATTTTTGTGTGTGAAATGTAACAATTTCTGAATTAACCTTATAACTTGGGAGATTTTTGCAGAACCTATATTGTATTTATCTTCCTATGCCTATTGACTTAACTCAGTTTTCATTCCCAGTTCATGTTTTCCACACCCTATATCTAATGACCAATGAATGATTAAATTATAAACTTTCCCCCATTGAGCACTTCAAAGCCTGTCCCCAAGCATTGCAGCGATCACACACCTCCCACCCTCACCCCCTAATTTCCAGCCAAGAAAGCACAGTCAAAGGGCAGTCACCATTTCGATGCCAATACAGTACGTTCAGCTCATGAACTGAATCACTGACCCCTGCTTGCACCAATTTCATGTGATGCCAAAGTAATTCACAAGAGCCATTAACCATAGGATAATAGTAAGTAAGGCATAATTCATCCTCAGTGAAAACCAGACTGGTTCCAGGAGAGGGAGGGGGATGAAAGATCCTAAAGGAGTAGTTAATGCAAGAACACAAAAAATTACGACATAACAGATTGTTTGGCTGGCTGAGCAGATCCTGAGGACACATTTGATAGGGTTGGCAGAATTAAGCTGATGACAAGAGGCAAACATTGGGGTTTTATGGTATGAGGTTACAATAGGATAATCGGTAATTAGGGAAGGTTAAATCTTAAAGATTAAGTGAGAGGGATAGGCAATAATACAGAGGGGTCCAAAAAGTCATTTTCTCTACATAGAACGTGAGACATTACTGCATAAGATCAATGCTATCAGAAAGGAATAGGTACTGGGGATTGCCACCTCTTTTTCACATGCTCTCATTACACTAAAATGCAATTCATTTCTTTTTTCTATCAATAAATGACAGGGTATAGAGATAAAAACAACAATTCCAGGTAGCATTTTCAAGGCTTTCTTTCAGGACTAATGACCAAATTTGCAAAGTTCAAGATCTTCAAAGCATAAAAGAAAAAATCCAGTGAAGATATTCATATTGGCGTGAAGGTACATTTTTACTATGAATAACATACAACAAGGAGTGAAATTAATTATAAAATTAAAATTCAAGATAAACCTGTTCATGCACTATCATAGATCTCAAGACTGCAAAATATGCACCTTTGCAATTAGATCTACAATATTTGGGCTTTATTAAAAGAAATGAAACACAATAAACTAGGCAATTATCTGGAATATTAAGAGAAGGCCACATCTTATTACTTGGCGAGCAGTCTGCATATGGGTGAGCATCTCTCTCTCCTACTTAATTCACACAACAGCATTTGGGCAGTTCTGGGGGAAGAGGGGCTTCTCTGTTTCCCTGTGTAAATAGTCGCCACGCTATTACATCCGTGACGGTTGCATTATCAACAGAAAAAAAATTTACTTAACGAAATATAATGTTTCGAGTTGAGTAATGAAAAACAGAGGATTTACTTTACACTACCTTTGAGGCATTGATATAACAGCCAAGCCACTCAAAACCATTATGATCTTCAAACAATACATGCAAAATGAATCAAGGACATTCACTATCCAATATCACTCTGTCTTCAGAAATAATACAGTAATTTACAATTTATAGGATCCATGCATTGTATAATTATTTCTATTTTGAAGGTTAGTTTGCAAATAATCCTAGCCAGATTTTCACACTATTAGCTATGAAAAATTATTCTCGCAGAAGGAAGAGGATTTCAGGAATTCCTTTAAAACTCGAGGTTGGTATGCAAAATGTCAGTGTAATTGCTGAATGCACCCTGAATTTCAAATATTTGTACAGACGCAGTGTCCAAGACGGTGGTTGCTTTTCAATAGTATTGCGAGGGAAAATACCTTATTTCTAATGTGACTTTTGTTCATGGAAAGAAATTTAACGCTAAGGCTTTATGCAGCTCATCCTTGAATAGAAAGTGCATTAACACTAGGAGGACGCGACGACTTTTGCTCTACCTAGAAGGACGTATAAATAGGTAAATGCCTGAAAAAGTCCATCAATTCACAGCTGCTTAAACATTCAAGGGCTCTTTTCCCTTAGGCTGCCACGAGCCAAGTATTATTGTTTAAAAAAATTATGTGAACAAAAGGCACATTCACTAAAAATAGATGCCAGGCCTTTCATTCACTGACCATTATTTCAAATATTTCCTCACAAAGGTATTCATTTGGATACAGTCTTGCTTCGCATCTGTATGCGTCCAAAATCCTCCTCACCAAGTCAGAAAAAAAGTAAAACCTTAAATACAGTGGCAGTCAAAACACCACTATTTTTATTTCACAGTCAATTAGAGCACATATTTAGGTACAATTAAAAAAAATTGAATGAGTTAACTACTCTGCCTTAGGGTGATAATTGTGAAAACATGAAGTAGTGTTTTTGAGTTCAAAAACTTGGTTAATTGACAACTAATGACATGATAGTGGCTAACATAGCTATGCAAGGGTGATAGAAAATATTTCAGTGGAATCTACATACTTGCATAGACAAGAAGTAAAAATTTCATGGTGATATGTCAATTGGTTACAGAGCTATGAATTTTTACCTTAAGCCCCGTACTACGAAAGTTGAATCCCACTACCGGTGGGTACTTCTGAGCAAACTTCCCAAACTTTGACCCCTCATATCTTTCAAACTATGAGGGTGAGAGCGGAAATACTTTACATGGGTTATTAAATTGGTGATAGTAACCAGTGACAAAAATTTCATAAAAATCCGAGTCAGTGGGTGTCATGGGCTGGGTGAACTGACGTGGAATGACTCATTACTTATCTTCACATTTTAGACACGGGTTCTTTTTTTGGCAGACATTCCATATTTTTTTCATTGAAACCAGACATGGGAAGCTATGGTTTGGACAATTTTGACAATTTGGACATTTATCTTATCTCTTTTGTGCTCTTTATAGGAACATGAAAGTGAAATCTTATGAAATTTTGCTTGTTTGATAGGTACATGATTGTGGAGGTTGCATCGGAAAAGATTCCTCACACCTTTTCAAATAACTTTTTATGATCTCATGACTCAGTTCAGAATTTTTCCTTTCCTTCTCGAGTACCGAGCTAAAAATCGAGGCTGGATCCAGTATTTTGTGAAATACATGAATAGTCCATCCACATGCAGTTGATATGGTGGAATATTCCTGGCAAATGCCTTCCATAGCATCTACTCCAGCTTTGATTTTGTTGTAAAACAGGATGTTGTCTACAATATAGAAATGCATTTAGAAAATATTTAGATTTACTGACAAAACCTTTTTCTTGATTTCAAAATTGTCCTGTTTCTTCCGTGTACACTGCATGAAAGGGCACCTGTATTTCAATATGAAGAAGAGGCTCAAGATTTGCAAGAAAATTGTTCTCTAAAAGGGGAAGAACCAAACAAAAAATTTAATCGGGCTTTAGCACTTGACTACAAGTCCCCCTCTATTTGAATCTTTAATGTTTTATTATACTCAAGAATCGATCCCAAGGCATTGAACTAGAGAATATATTCGGCCCCTGGTTTTATTCCAACCATTTTTTTCAAATGCTCTGTCCCAAGAAGCCTCATGCATACATCAGTGCGATAATTATAAGAGCGTCCTCTCTTGACAAACACCAATTACGATTACGAAACTTCCCATGCTACACAGTACATTTTACAATCCTATCACTCACCAACGAGCAAAACATGCTCATCATTGCCACCACTTGAATATTCATTTTGGCATGTGGTATAGACTTTATACCTTGGTGGTGAATGGTACCAACTGCTGACGGTATGTCCCAGTCACACAGATGAGAGCCGAAGAAAAAGAGTAAGGGCGAGATCGCATTTGCAATCCGGGCAGGAACGAATACGGTATGTAGTGTTTACACAGCTGAACTTTTTGCAATCAAACTGGCTCTGGGTGGGATAAGAGATGATAGGGGCTCCTTCATCATCTGCACGGACTCCGCAAGTGCCTTGCAAGCCATCTCTGACTTCTCGCCCATGCACCCTTTAGTTCAAGAGATCCACTGCTCCCTGCTCTCCCTTAACAGAAGGGGAGTTAAGATCTCATTCCTGTGAGTTCCGGGGCATGTGGGAATCGCAGGGAACGAGAAAGCCGACATGTTGGCTAAGGAGGCACTCGGGATTGGCGAGCTCACATCGACACTGGTACCCTTCGAAGACCTGAAGGCTTCTATCAGAAACGTAGTGCTAGGGCAGTGGGAGGAGTCGTGGAGGATCCTCCAGAATAATAATTTGCGCAGCATAAAACCCGTAGTGGCAGCGTGGCCCTCGTCCGTCAGGAAGAGTCGCCGAGAGGAAGTCGTCATCTCAAGACTAAGGATAGGGCACTGCCCTTGGACTCACTCCTTTCTCTTTACCGAGGAGAAAATACCACCGTGTTGTGATGACTGCGACTCTCCCCTCAGCATACGACATATCTTGACGGAGTGCGACAGGTACCGGAGCGCTCGTAACCGGCTAGGTGTTGTGGGCGACCTAGGAACAATCCTATGTGATGATCCAAATGTCCTCAGCCGTGTTATTTTATTTCTTAAAAACACTGGCCTTATAAATAAAATATAAAAACTATACTTGTTAATAAAAGTAATTTATGCGAAGCATAACGGCTGCTTTTTTATGACCAAATAACTAATGTGTAGAGGTGCAAAATGACCCTGTCGTCGATGCACCCTACAAAACAACTACTACTACTACTACTACGAATACGGCCATTCGACATAGAGAAGATATAAGGTCCACAGTCCATAATACCATAATATTTCATACCAGTTCTCTAATCCTTCCAAACCATTCCTGGATAAAAATAAACATTCATGGGAGCGAATATGATTTGGGAACCATGATAAAAATATTGGGAGACGGGTTGCAGGCATTTACTTTCCCTGCACTGCTTGTAGTTTGCCCAAAATATCTGGTGCAGAAAAAGTCACTCCGTTCAGATTTTTCTGTCAATGTTCAAAGGCATCACCTGAAACTGAATCGGGTACCCTTTGTTCCATAACTCAAGCCCGAATGGGCCACCTTGCTACTGTATAAAGGCATTTTCATAAAAGATTATGAGATTAAAGCAAGAGCGTAAGAAGATATACTGAGAAAACAAGTTAGGGGTCCCCAAGCCGTCCTCCTAGGTATAACATCTTGTAAAAAATTAGGGTAAAAAGTTAAAAGAGTAATTTTAATGCTGTTTTATACATTTTCAGGCCAAAATGAACAAACTAAAAAGTTTCAGATAAATTAAAAATGTTTTACATATAGAAAAGTGAACCTGAATTTCATAAATGGGTCAAATTACCCCTCCCGTCCATGTTAAAAAAACCTTTAAGCTCAAAAATAAGTCGTCAATGTTTGACATAGACATAAGTAATGATAATGGTTTACACTATTCCACTCACCATAGAGGTGGCTTGCTGATTGTATTGTTAGGCATGATTGGGAAAGAATGGAAAGGATTGAGCCACTCGGGGAATATGCCGTTCTTGGAATGTCACGGGCAAATCCTTCCACAAGGCATGGATGCTGTATTCACCCCAAAACTAAGCTACGATACTGCAATGCCAGTAGCAGAGGGACCACCTTCTCTACGACACATCTAACGGGGACCTTCCAACAGAATCATTGTGCACACATTAGGGTAGCATAATAATAAATACAAGAGTTGCATATATGTACAGACAGTTGTGGGAAAGGAATGAATTTCATTTCGTATGATCCTTACAGCTGGACCACCATGAGCAATCAAAGTCCACCATGCTGGAGCCACTCGTTCAGATGGGTCAAAGCAGTTGGCAGAAAAAGGAATCCCAGCTAGAGATGGGCAAATTACGGTAATTTTTTAAAATTACCATAATTTTAAGTTTTGAGCTGCAAATCCTTATCAGAGGACTCAAAACGAAATCAAATGGCATTGAGATACAAATGCCAATGCTTATATCAAACATATCACGACGTTTATCTACTATAACACAAAAAAATTATAACGAAGTTGACAGCAACACGCAATTTGCCTCTCTTTAGTCACACCATGAGAAATTTTCATTCCAAAGACATACCTCTACGCAATGTACATTTGTTGTTTCACCCTGAATTAATCACGGACACAATGTAAACAAAATCGTTTTAGCTACTTTATTTATAATATCACCCATTCCAATGGTTTCTTCGTGAAGAAGATATTTTCTGAAAAAGAACTTTTCAGAATGGTGTTGGTAATTTACGAAAAATACCGCGGCAATTTACCGAGTTGCCCATGTCAGCAGAGGGACCATTTAATGCTCATGTTGAAAATATGGATTACGAGAATTCACCTCAAGCATTATCCAGGTAACTAAAGTAAGGCTGTGTTTAATAGTGAGGGGGAATAAGTCAATAGGAGTATCTGTAGTGGAAGAGAGGAGAATATCAGCTGTGTTAGCTACAGTGGAGTTGGGAATACAACATGTACAATCAGCAAACTACGCAGTGAAATGTGTCTCTATGTTGACTCCCAAGTACCTTGAGGAGGCTCCAACGAAATATGAAGTACATGTCATTTTTGTGAAAAGGACTCATCATTTTTTGGCCATTCTATCGATTGGAAATAATGAGGCCTTTCCATCATATATTTGAAGAAAAAAGATGCTGCAAACCAGCCATTTTATACGCGTTTATATGGCAGAGCATGGCTCTTCCACTAAAATTTGCAGATTAATAATGTAAAGAGAATGTCATTTTGACGAAAAACTAATTTGTAATTATTATGCGCAAATTTATGTAGAATTTAGCATTGTAAAAAAGTGCTCGCCTTGACACACTTGTTTAATTGGTATTAATAAATGTCTGTTCGAAAAAAAGCAGAAAAGCCTTAGTTAGATGAAAGTGGCACTAAGGTATGCTGTTATCATTGGCAACGGTACTTGTGACAGAACGCGCTTACAAGCCTATTTACTAACTAAGGAATGTACCTTACCAAGGCCCTTATTATATTTTTATGTAATTTAAATGTTTCATTGGTTATTGACATGGTGTAATTAATACCAATGTTTCCAAATGGTAGCAGTGTCATTGTTGCCAAAGAGTTTTCAAAAATATCAATATTAATAAAATTCAAAACCAAGAGTTGTATTCGCAAGGGAATGGTTTAAAAGTAAGAAAATATTTAACCTATTTTAGACTACGCATTAGCAGGATTGAGCATGTATTCTCTCTTTATAAATTAAACGTGGCAACAACACGTCAGTCATGTCAAAGTCAATATGAGTTAAAGATCTTGTAAAAAATAGAATGCAACTACAACATGCTATATAATAGCATACTCATACAATTATTGTATATGCATTATCACCTTATTGTTGATTTTCCTCATAGGTGTTTTTCTGGATCGGTATTTATTCATATTAAAACACATAGCTCTTTTGCGGGAATTTGAATTGCGGAGTCACAGTGGAACCTCCTTAAGGAGATGGCCATCGTGTAGTGGTATGGCCTATTCATGTATTTTCATTGAAAAAAGGGCCAAATTAGGAAATTTTAATGAAGTATTGCAATAAAAGATGGTCAGAAGTTATTCATGAAGAGGAGGAAGCTACTGATGCTGACATTCAGCTTGACAAGGTATTAGGATGCGTTCCACAAGCTAAGAATTGACAGAGAGAGGGGATTTGAACATGGTGGTTGGGAAAGGAACTGAGGGAATAATATGTGGACAAGGAATGTAAACAAAATAAGAAATTTGAGTTCTACTGCGGGAATGGCAGCAACATCTGGTTTAAATAACATCCTAGGTATAAAAGTCAGAATGAAATGGGTATTAAGAACTACACATGATTGGTCAATTCATAGTCAAGGAGGAGTGTACATTGGGTGCATGCTACGCTGCCATCATTTCTATGTTAACAAGCTTTTCTTATGTTCAACAAACACAAGCGACAAGAGCGCTGTAGTACCAGTATGCCGTCTCCAGAAATACTGATAACAGATTGAACTTCAGGAAACTGGTGGGCAGTCAGCCCTCATATTAACAGTCTAAGCAAATACTACGAACTGTGAACTCAGAATCTAATGAGCCATATAAGGAGCAAGTGACTTTAAATATTCCAATGGGAATATTTGAAATCACATCAGGTCACTCGACTCACGTGTTCCTACACTTATACTTCGCATTAGAAGAGTGACAACTCCACAGGCCATCGAGAAGTGTACACTATATTCATTTTCTAAGGGAATTCTAAAATAAAAACATTCTAAAAGGCATATATATTTCCACAATTTAACACTCACTCTAGATGAACTCGACACAACACTTATTGACACAAACTGACATCATGGGTTTATCACAACCAGGGCCACACTCATCACCTCTCACACGAGTTGTTACACTCACTGAAGAACCCCCTCAATGCAAGACTGACTATCATTCTCCACACTGCAATGGCATCAACACACTTCAGCGCGCACACACTACCTGCCAGAATGCTTGCAGCAGCCATCACATAGATATACTTTTCTCTCAACTTACCACCTGATTCTTCCTAAATTCTTCCACAATCTTTAACGCCATCTCGTAATCTTGAAGTAAATGGTAAGCCATTGCAAAGCCTATCCATGATGCCCTCTGAGTAGGCCGCAGCATAAAGAGTTGATATCTCGTATCCTGTGATTGTGACAACAGTAAGAGACATAATATTGACTACATGGTGAACGTTTACCCAATCAATAGACAGCAAAATACAATGACAGCAAATTCCGATATCCTTACCCGGTAACCTTCCAAATCTCTCATTTGAATTTGTAACAACGATAAATCCCTGAGAATTTGAATATTATCCTTTTCCCATTTCAATGCATTTCTGTAACACTTGATTGCTTCGTCGTACTTCTTATCTGATCGTTGAAGTAATCCATACACGTGCCAGCATACGTGAGACTTGAGATCATTCCGTAAACCTCGCCTGACATAATCGTATGCCTCTTCCTTCCTTCCTAAGCAATTTAAAGTCAACCCTTTCATTGCTAAGGTTTCTGAAAGTACAACCACACAGATTAATAACGTAAACCAAACTATTACTAAGTAATAATTTACTCCACAAGTAACACCTACCTCCGTGCTCAGCATACTTTGGGTTCCCCAAAATTTGTTTTGCGAATTTCAACCCATTCTTGTACTGCTTATGTTCATAACATTTCTGAAAGTTTGACAAAAAAGGTAAAATGGATAAACGAGACCCAACAAGCTAAGCATTTGAGTGGTGAAGAGTGATTGTAATATCGACTGGAATTCACACAATTGCTGTCATTAAGTATGCTAGCCTTAAGGAACACACAATCATTATCTCTATCATTATGCCATCAAAGTGGAGATGTATTCATAAATTTTCAGCAACACCCACTACGTTCACATAAACGCTACAGATTTATCTGCCCCTTTCAAAACTTAAGTCACTTTTTCACTACAAACATATATCAACCGTGCACTTGGAAAGACCGAAAACGGTGAGGCACCTTCCAACTAATTTAATTTTGAACATGGGAGTAAAAGTTCCAATGCTAAAATTCAAAGAATTACTATGTTTTGAATGGTCCAGATATTTCAGACTTCAAAGAAGAGCATGTTCTGGGTTGAACATTAATCTTTTCCCATTGCATCGTAATGTATCATACGTTATTGTATCCAGCAAACCCGCCTTACTCAAAAACTTGTTTTCATTCAAGCAACACTGAATGGTCAAACACCATAATAGCCAATGCTATCAATAAAACACATCACATGGACCAGGGGGTCAAAGAGAAACACAACAGAGCAAAACTACAATGCCTAGAGTTCCATTTTTATGCATTATATTGATATCTGCATAAAACCCGTCGGGTTCACGGCAGATATGAAGAAATTATTCTCGACACTCAAAATTCATAGCATATACGGCCAAAACTTCGCTATGCAGAAAAATTACCATAACTAACTGCGAAAAAGTCACTTCACGATTTCAACAAAATAATTAAATTATAACGCTATTTCCAATTAATTTATATCCTAATCAAAGACATAACCACTCGATTCGTCCATATTTCACCTACCAGAATACGTTTGAAGAGTGCATTTTCTTTAGGTGGCAAGGGATTACTGGAGGGCATTCTTGAATTTACACTACTTTAGGGACAACACGATTCTCCGGCGAGTATTATATTTTCCTCAGAAAACCTCGTGGTTATATTCTAAGATGGCGTTGAAGATCACGTGATAGGAAGTACAAACTGGAGGAAATGACGTCCATTCTGCAGTGTTTATTTATGTGTTGATTCGATTGATGCAGTGTGTGGCACATCCAGGCGAAATGTATTATATTATATTTGATGAACAATTACGGGGCGATATAATTATGATTGTCTGAATTGGATTTTACGTGTCTCCTAGTTCATCGGAAGAAGATGACGGACAGCCCTTCAAATACTTATGATGGTGAAAAACAAAGGTATCAACAGGGCACTTACTCCAGAAATAAAAAGGTGTTCAAAATAATTGTATTAGGAGATTCTAACGTAGGAAAAACCTGCTTAACGTACAGATTTTGCGAAAGCAAGTTTCTTTCTAAGCCCGAGTCAACTATTGGTTTAGATTTTAGGGAGAAAACAGTGTTTGTTGACGGTGAAGAAATAAAGGTAAATGGCTATATTATTTTGGGCTGAATTTTTACCATGCTTTTGTTATTACGAATTTAATATTTATTAGTTGCAGCTCTGGGACACTGCAGGCCAGGAGCGTTTTCGTAAATCTATGGTTGCTCATTATTATCGAAATGTACATGCTGTCGTTTTGGTGTATGATGTCACTAAAGTTTCATCTTTTCAGGTAAGTAAGGTGAAAAACGATGGTAGAATTGATTTCAAGTTTATAGTGTTGCGTCATGAGCTAATGTATTTGCAGGGCTTAAGTCATTGGATTGAAGAATGCAATCGTCACAACTTAACTTGTGATATACCTAGAATTCTAGTTGGTAATAAAAGTGATTGCAGCGAGACGCAGGCAGTTACGACGTCTGTTGCGCAGAAGTTTGCTGACTATCACAATATGCCTGTGAGTAATCATTTGGTTCAATGGTCCCTGCATCTTACTACTTGCGATTATTATGGTACACAACTCCTAGGAGTTTTCTTTTCAATGGTCTCTCCAAATCAACCGTAAATACATAATTAAGTCATGGATATTCTCGGTTGATATTCAGGTGACCATTTCCACGCAATTCTTTTTTTTTTTAGGTAATAGCCAATTTGCCCATAGCGATTTTCGTGCAATTCTTTGTTGAGATAGGTACCCACCTTTGCCTGTCGTGAACATTTTCGACGCATAACATCACATATAAGAGCGCCCATTTGTTTTTTAAATTAGGGGAAGTAATACAATTCTTACTTTTTAAGGCCTGGTTACACAATACAATTTCTTGTACAAATTAATGTCTGAATTTCTGTCTCTTTTCTTGTCCATATTTTTGTACAATTCATGAATCAAAATGTGTGGTTACACAGTGAAACATTTTTTACCATGTTTCATGCAATTTCCTGGCATGCATCAGGCGATTGCTTTTCTGTTACATAGTGTAAAATTAAATGCTTAAATATTCATTAACTATGAATAAGTAGGCAATATTAATCTCAAGTTGCATTTTCAGTTGTTAGTCGACCTGTGGGATTTCCTTCGTTTATGTGAGGCTTGATTTATAATAATACTTTTCATTACACCGTTAGCAAATACATGCATGGTTTCATCAAGAAATTCAGACGGCATGTACCGTTATGGTGTTATCATAAGAGGCTTTGACTCTATGTACCACGAAACTAATCTGTTGTTTGCAATACTTATTTGTTGTAACAGTTGTAACTCCAGCTGTTTCGCTTCAATATCACAATGACTACTACTTCCAATCCCTTCTCCTGTGAAGCCTTGAAGGAAAGGGGATTTAAAACTCTTCGAACATGTACAAGATAATATCAAACACATACAATGCAATTGACCTAACCTCTAACAGTCAGCAAAAAGATACATTTATCATTATGAAATGATGGTGTGCTAAATATCATGGATTATGATGTTCTTTGTTTACATTGTGGGTTGATGTGACTGGACTGCTACTTCAATCATTGCTCCTAATCCTCGAACCAGCATAAAGAATGATGGTTGGGCATGATTCCCAGGTATTTTACCTCCACAACATCTAAAACCATGTCTTACCGAGGAGAATGGTTGCGTCTTGTAAACTCGGGTGCATTTCTATAACCCCGACTTAACGAGATTGCATCTTTTGAATCTGTGCCATGTTAGGGTTCACTGAATGGGGGCGTTTACTCGGAACCGAAATCGCAATTTTGTACACAAAATTGTTAGATGGAAACGAAAAAAGAAAGTTAGTGAAAAAATTAATCTTCTAACCACAACCATTTACTCATAAATCAAAAATTAAAATAAGCAAAAGGTGACGCCCACCGAAAATGCTGCTATGATAACATTGACGTCATTTTCCTCCCGTCCTCGACTGCTTTTAGTGGATGGGAAGGGAGAGGAGGGGGATTCTCGGAAGGTCTACTCGCACAGATGCTGTCGTAACTGCTCCGATTGGCAGAGTCAGCTGTGTCCCCCCCATTGCGATAAGGCGAAGTAGCTTCGCAGGCTCAGTTATGATTGGACGAAGTCGATATACGTCAAGAGGTTGCACCATGCCCACCTATCCGAAAGGGTTAATAACATTAGTTTTTCGACGCCTATAACTCGAGAAATAATTGACAGATCAAAAAACGGAAAAATACGTGTCTTTTTATTTTACAAACTCTATCATATTCGACAATAAAAAAATATAGTAAACGACCCCATTGCCTGTGACTAGTTTGAACTAATTGGAAATCAATGGGTACTCTTAGTGCATCAATTCCATGCCCTCCATGTGTGAAGTAATGTAGAGTTCATGAATCCTTTCTTTGATTGCAGTTATTTGAAACTTCAGCCAAAGAAGAGTCTGAGCGTGATAATATAAATGGGATATTTCTTACGTTAGCGCACAAATTAAAAAATCAGAAGACAATGATGGTGAGTAGTCCAAAAGTGCCATCAGAGCATCTCCTTCGGGCAGATGTCATATCAATCACGAGGGAATCTAATCCTAGCGGCCCCTCTTCTCAAGATGGATCCTTCTGCTACTGCTGAAAAGGTGAATATTGTGATGTCTACCTGACCTCTCCTTGTGATTACAAGATATTCTCCTAGGTGAGCCTTATAAAGAAGAAACTAGGTACTTCTTCATTTTATTGCTCAGATACAAAAGAAATCAGTGGAGAATAATATTATCATGTCTTCTGTTTGATTGGTGCACTGCACACATTTAAAGGCAGTAAGATTTCTACAGAGAACAAATTGAATCACCCTGACTGGTGTTTGATCCAAAATCGCCCAAATCTGCAGCGGCAATGCCAGGGGCAACAATTCATCTTCTTCCCATTGGCTTTAACACTAGAACCGCGGCATTTTGGTCATCCCTAAAACCGCGGTCGGGTCACTTTTGACCCACCCACCTTTCTCTTTTTCGATAATCAAGTAAATGATAAAAAAAGCGAATTCTGAGCATTTAGCAATGCAATGTACAAGAATTTTATTTCTAAATAACAGGCAAATAGATTTCTTACATCAAGTTATTGTTTAAAAGGCAAAAATATATCATTAAATATTTTCATTGCGCTTGCAAATATGCAATGCGTGTTCTTACTGATTAATGTCACATGCTGAACACACACAATAATCTCGTGATGTGCATTTTCTACAAATTGTTTTCTTACATGCATTACACTTCACAAAAGTTTTGTTTCCTGTGCAATTAACCTTAACCTGACATCGTGTGCACTTTTCCTGTCTCTCAGGAACTTCATTTGGGATAGCTACGCTGGCATTTTTAATTCGGGTTGTTGTGTACTTCACAGCGAGCTCTTCCGCCAGCTGTAGAAGAAAATCTCTCCGTTTCATTTTCTTCTCATTCAGAGATTTGTACAATACGAAAGCATTTATTCCTGCCAAATCCAACAAATTATAAAACGCGTGTACTGGCCAAAGTCTGGATGGTGCCTTGATGGAATATTTGCGAGCCATTTGATCCACTATATCCACTCCATATTTGGAGCTATTATAAAATGTTACAGAGTCTGGCTTCTTTCTGCTACTATTCTCAATTTTGACATCAGGATGCATACTGCTTAGAACTAGAACATTTTTTTTCATCTTTCCTTGATAAATTGTCAATGAGATGTCACATTTCTTCAGTAACATTGTGCTGTATAAGTTACCTTTCGCCTTCTTGACGCATAGTGGAATTTCCCGGCGAGCTCTGTTTATCGTACCGACCATACTCGTAGCATTTTCTTTCAAAGTTTCACAGAGAGACAAGGAGGTGAAAAAATTGTCACATGTGACATTCCTCCCCTTATTAAAAAAAGGCTCCATCAATTTCTTCACAACAAAGTCACCCAAGCGCTCACCCTTGGGTCTGCTGTCTTCTTTTCCGAGGTATGGGAAAGCATTCACAACATATTTGGATTCTTTGTCAACAGCCATCCAATACTTCTGCCCGTACTTATCTGGTTTTGAGGCCATGAACTGGGTAAATCTGCATCGGCATTTAGATGGGAAAAGCTGTTCATCAATGGTTATGTATGGGCCTGGAATGTAGCTACACTGTGCGTTTGCAATAAAGTCATACCAAATCTCCGATACCATTGCGAATTTATCTTCTTTCAGTCTTTTTGATCTTACGGATTTAATGTCAAACCTCAAGAAACGCATTATTTCTCTGAATCTATCACGAGCCATCGTTGTCTTCACAAAAGAATTTCCCCACTTTGCAGACCAAAGTGATTCTAGTTCTAAGCCTTTAGCTCCAATGGCCCCACGGGCGTACAGTACAGATAGGAAAGCTTCCAACTCCTCCATTTTCAAAGACCAATCATCTGACTGCAGTACACGACGTGCCTCAGTCTCGGTACATGACACAATATGTTTCAACATATTATCAGTGATCATAAGTCGCCAAGCACTGACGCAAGTTTCATTCACACAACGTTTTGCATGCGGCGTAGGGCCAGCGAGATCTCTGAAAACATTGTGATACTCACGCCTACCACCTGAAGCATGGCCCACTATCCCAACTCGCCAGGTCGTGCCGTCTGGAGACACGATCTCTGCACCTGCAGGCAGCTGAAAGAGGCTATCAACACGGGTCCTTCCTCGTTTCGCTGGTGGACCGCACTCTCCATCCGTAATGTCGTCAACTTGCGTAATACCTGGATTACTCGTGGTGGCCTCTAGTTCTGGTGAGTGAGTCTCCCTACGCCCTCGTCCACGATTCCGATTATGTCCTGCCCTTGCACGACCTGGTTAGGTATGCAGATAATAATTATTTTTAAAAGAAGTCATTATAATAGCACAAGGCGTTGTTACACAGAAATGCAATTGAGATTTCCTAAGCATAAATATAATTACGACCGTGGTAAATAAATAAATGAAAACAGTTGTGCGAGCATTGTATAATGTATAAATTATAGAAAATACCTATAAATACTCACATGCAACTCTGGGATTTTTTAGAACTGAAAGAGGTGTAGGATCATCTTCTGATGATGACTCTGAAGATGAGAATTGTTGCGATTCATCGTCAGACGAAAAAAACAACGGCTCACCCTCAGATTCGTTCTCCGAAATCTCGTTTAGGGTTTCAGCAACTTCCCGCGGAGTTAGATATTTATGTACAGCCATAATCAACGACGAGCTCCCACACTATATTCAATAGGAGAAACTGCACTACTGACACCGCATTACACAGGTCAAGCAGTGACCGAGAGACGTGCCACTTGTGAAAGGGATTAGACTTCATGGAAAATAATTGAAACATTGTATAATTTCACACCCTTTTATTTTCCGACCAGGCGTCAACAACTAAGTGTCATTTTCAAGGTAGTACATCACATTTCACTTCAGAGATTACGTTTGCCTTACATTGTCTGTGTTGGTGAATCTCTTTCTGTCCTCCCTACCCCTACTTCCCCTCACCCCTCCTCCGATATAAGTAGGGACTAGCTAGTTGCCGAGTGAGCCGAACTCAGAATACTGTTCAAGCAGAAAAAAACACAAAAATGCCATAATTAACCCATATATACACGACAGTACTCTCAGTGGGTCAAAACTGACCCAACCGCGGTTTTAGGTAAATCTTAATTTATTTCAGAGAGGTTTCCCCCTAGAAATGTGGGATAATTTATAGTTGTAAAACACACTAATAGATGAAAAGTCATGGAATATTGGCCCTTCAAAAGTGAATCCAAAGGAGCGGGAAAAGAAAGAATTAGCAAATGGGTCAAAAATGACCCAGTCGCGGTTCTAGTGTTAATGTGTGTGCCCTTGCACACCCTCCCATCTCCTCACTTTGTATTTAGCCTCTAACATCACTTATATTTTAATGCATCTGAATATTTATCAGAGTAGTTTTAATTTTGCATTACCAATGTAGATTTTCGCGTGTTACCCTCGAGAGAGTCACCCACCATTTCAATTGGTATGCAACCAGAATGACAAGTGCCAGATTTTGGCATTGCAAAATAGCAACTTATCTTATTTCATTCGCTGGTGTACTGTGAGGTACTTACAACACCAATTCAGTCAGCAAATTAACTCCCATGTTACAAGTTTTATCCAATCACTTCTCATAGATTTACCTTCTGATTTGGTGTGTCATCATGCTATGGTGAAATGAGTTTTGCTTCAGACAGTGTCTGAGAGTGAATTTTTAATGGTTGTAGGTACTACATGTTCCTCCGTGGGGGGATTCCATTAATTTTATCTAGCTATTTAGTGTGTCCAGCACCTATTTACAGATCATTGCAAAGATATATTTTAAATCTTCAGTCAAAAGGTTCTAAGCATTAACAGCAGGATTGCACCGTCAATTGACCCTATGATTACCATGTAAAAAAATGTGGTTTTTACCGGAGACCCTTTTGGTGTTGGCCCCCGCCATTGCGAGAGTTTCCATCAACCAGTAAACAAACACCAAGAGTTGCCAATGTCTGACATTGCTTGTGATCTGTTAGCAATGCAATTAATATGAAATGTTAAGTATCAACTGCAGATAATAAATCCCCATCCGATTAATTTATTGTTAATACTGGTGGAAATACTGCAGCATTAGCAGTTGCGAATATGTATTTGATCTTCTTTTGTTCCCTGGCCAGTCGAGAGCACACATTGAAAATATCACTAGGGTGGGCCAAAAAAATGTTTTTTTTTCCGGATTAAATTTGCCCTATGCGGGAAAGTGGTGTACTGATATCGAAAATATCTAGCATGCAAAATATTTTCGAAATCAGGTAATATTAACAACTGCCGCCTGAGCTCTAAAGTTAAAAATTTTGCGAAAATTCAGGCAGAAATAGGAAACAAACTGTTATGGAGAATAATTTGTTGAAAATACTGGAATATTGGTAAAGATCAACGGTAAACACATGTTTCTAGGTTACAACCCTGAAATTTGAAGTTTATTTGATGAAATCTATGGCTTATATATGATGCCTAAGAATAAAAAGCAAATTTAGAGTATAGGCAATCCGCACAACACAAAAAATTTTACAGGCTCCAAGCATCACTTCAAAAAGATCTCTTTTGTATTTGGGATGAATAAAAATTTTTTCGAATGCAGTTCCTTTATTAATGTCTCATCCTTCATTTGGCTATAAATATTACTTAAACAGACGAAAAAGCGGCACGTTTTGAAACTAACTTAAATTCTGGAGAAGAATCACGGCCCTGATATGCATCACAAAGGTGATTCATACAGTTATTTTCCTCAAAATATACTGCAATATCCAATTACTAGTTCTTGCCCCACCTGGGCTGCCGATTGTCTTTGCAAATTTGTGAATCGTAAATGCTCTTGAATGAGATTGCAAAAGGAGTGGGTGTTCACTCGGAGACAAAGCGAGCTGTGTGCTGGAAAATATACTATGTATCAGACATTTTAATGTACTAGTGGAGTCCAAACAAATTCTTTTGTTGAAAAAAGGCTGACGTAGCTACGATATACTCATTAGAAGATAGTAGCATTTTGTAAGATATTTGATGAAGTGCAGTGGTTCACTGTAGGAAATTATAAACCGTCCCATAATCAACAGATATATAAAAGTCCCATAATCAACAGATTATCTCTGTGTTTCGTATATACGTGCTCCTCCAACCTGCACTTTCTTGGAAAACCAGGAGTTAGCTATACCCTAAGCAATTGTACAGCTAGTTTGACGTGAGTCAGGTATGATAAAGATGGCCAGTGGTTAGAGCTCTAAGGAAAGTATGAATGAGACGGGGGACGGAGGTTATCCCTATCTGGCCCCAGCGATGAGTTGATCGTGAATACTTCAGTGATAAAATGACATAGAATTCTCAGACAGGTCATATCCCATTGTAAACCCTCATAACTGATGCTTAAACTCCCTCATCTCATGCTGTTACTATCGTTACTCATTTACTCACCATATTAGTTACAATGTTTTATTTTCCTTGGGGATTCCCATCCATTGTCGGACAAGGTGCATATTTCACTTCATAAGCTTGAGGTAGAAGGTAAATGGTGTTTCAATCGCATTGATCAGCTTTATTATACCAAGGTAATAGCCTCCACTAATGCTTTAAAGTCAAAGGTCAAGGAAATATTATTAAATAAGGCATAGTAATCTGTGAATAATTTTCCCTGAATGAGTAGTAATTAAAACTTGATTCTTAACAATTTATATGAGTTTTAAGTTAATCTATTTGTAATGAGGATTTATCTGTACAGATACTTTTCTTCCCTCTTTCTAATCCCCATTTAATGTTTTCACTGTCACGCACAATGACCATACAAGACCAATAAATTGACATGATATATGGAGAATTACGCTCTTGTAGGAGATTAAAATCATGATAAAGAATCTGTGTTAATGTACCTAGTGTTGCAAGGGAGGCAACTGACAGAAGTCATTTCACCAATGTAGATAGGTAAGAGCGTTTATGTTGTGATGTAGTTACACAGGCAAAGGTAAGGTATCTGGATGAAATTACTGGGTCAGCCTACTCATTGGCTAATATGCTAAGAAGTCTGGAGTGCAACGTTACATCTAATGAATTAGAAATTTGTACTATAGTGCTATTCCAAACTTGCCATTGATTACTCCACTGAAAAAATGCCTTTACCGTAGCCTAAATTGTAAAATAAACCCTATGCATGGGAAACAATTTTTCTATCTTCTAAATTAATATAATTCCGAGCAATTATATTGCAAATATTTTTACCACTGTTAGGAAGACAGCAAGAAGTACTAGAATAAAGAGGAAATGAATTGGGTGGGTTTCGTAATTAGTCTTAACTTTCTTAACTATTTCCGCTCAGTGAGGAAATTTAAACTAATTGTCCAAGGAAATGACACTTAAATAACGACATAAATAAAGACACTTTTAATGAAATATATTTGGTAGAAATATAGTGAAACGGTGATTATTTATTTTTGCGTCATAAGTTTACAACTTGAAAATGCTTTCGGCTCAGGGATTTTTTATCATTTTCATTTGTTCTGGCCAGTTCTGACGTATTCACAGTATGAGAATTGTCCCAGGTATGCAGATCCTAGAGTTCTCGTCAACTAACCAGAGGTCTGTTTATAAAACCCATTCTCAGGTTAGACTTCACCTCAACTTAACGTCCACGTTAACTAACGACAGATTTAACTGGACATTATAAAAATGGCCCTTAGTCTAAGTAAGAAAATGGAAATAATAGAGCAATGCGAAAGTGGCGTGTTGTCGAAGAGTGAAGTGGGCAGGAGACATATGAGGTATTCCCTGGATGACATATATAACACAGATGAAACAGGACTATTTACAACCTTCTCCTCAACACAACCCATGCAGTTCGGGATGATATTTTTCCTGAAGTGCTATCAAGAGAATAATATATTTTCTAAGATAATAAATGTATGATTCAAACCGATTTCATTACAGTATCGTGCATATACACCCAACATAGAATTACTGTTAGTATCTTGAGGGCCTAACTAAATATTTAAAAAGAACTTATTGTGATAAAACCGCTATTTCAATGAAATTCTTATATATGTTGAAGAATATTGATGTCCAAAGTGGACAACACATCGGATGGGAGAAAACATTTTCCAGGGCAGGATCCCTTTCACTGTTTCTTTTCGTCTGTGGAAACAAATGCGATATGTTATTCCAAATGGCTTTGTGAAATGTCACAAAATATGTGAATATACTAATCATAAAAGAACATCCAAAATTTTTTTCCCCCTAAAAATCACTGTTCTTCAATGAAATTGTCACAACACAACCTGCCAACATCACTCAAGCAAAGCAATTTTTGGAAAAGGTAAAAAATTACATTTTGGCAGCGATTGAAACCCAAGAGGTGATTGTTCGCCGTGCCACCATATTGGAAAACAGGAGTGTTTCCCTGCGTTGGCAGTAGGTGATGTGGGGGTTGTTGAGTGCAGTCTCTGTAGTACAATCCATGAAGCCAAAAACACGACTAACACAAAAACATCACCTCGCACAACCGATGACGAAGCAGAAGTCCTCGTTGGTGTTTTCCAACCCACCCGTTGTTGATTTGTCTCATTAGTGATTACCAACCCACCCTGATGGTTATTATCCATCCCATTGGTGATTAACCTCACATTATCACCAATCCCTCCCCCTGGCATTGGTGATTACAGACCCACATCGATGGTGATTAACCCCGTTGGTGATTACCAACCCTGTTGGTGATTAACTGAAGCACAAAAACACATGGTATGATGACAACATGCACAAAACACATGATGCTGGTGTGGGTATGATGACTCTGCTCTGCATGAAAATATGTTCAAGATAAATTGCCAGTGTGAGTAAGGACTTATTTCATATGAGGTGAAGTTGAGGCACGGAAACTCTGCTGACACTCAGAAGCCTATTGCACAGGTAGATGGGTGATATAGCAAAGACGTGAAGGGTTATGGAATCCCTCTAGCGGTGGCGTGAAAAACATCACCTTGAAAACCGTCAACTTGTAAGTCCTGTATCTTATAAAATAATGGTTTTTGAGCAGTGAAACTCATGTCATTATAAATAATCATCCTTCCTCTTTCGTACAAAGTTGGAATCAAATCTGTAACTTACAGATTTGAAGTACAGAAGTGTTTATCCAGGATGAACATTGAAAAGTGTCACCCTCTTGCTCACATCTACCGGCAAGTAATAAAGGCGATACAATTTTGATTTATCGATTGTTTTAAATTTATGGTGAAACTAATCAAAATAATGGAATGAACATTAAAATGCATTAGAAGAGTGTAGTTTGGTCACTTGGGAAAATGACAATTCGAGGCTTTTTGCATTTTTTGGAGGAGGTACGGTGCTTTTTGATCGAATGGTTAGATGGTGAATTAATTAGGGTTCTGAATTGCTGCGAAAACCTTCCCCTTCTTTTTGGATTTGAGCTCCGACTCTTTGGATGGAAATACTTCCGCCACCACACCAACCTGATTCCTAGAAAATAGTTGGCAATAGGTTTCATGGCGATTACTTGCTCCAACCCCTATTAAGACGATACTTCACCATAGTGAGGGTTTTGTTGGGCCCCATGAGATCTCATTTTATAGAGGTTGTACTGTATCTAGGTCATTGATGTCGCTCCTAGCTAATTGATGCATCAAGCTGCAAACTTGGAACTTCACTTTGGGAAGTTACATAATCAGCAAGGAATACCACGGAATCCACACATGATTTTCTTCTTATTTCAAAAGTAAATGATTGGAAACTCATTAACATTCAGTTTAAAAGAGTTAACAAAGCCAGTTACAGGTAAACGCTTTTTCACAGTAAACCTATTTTTCAAGGAGTACCATATTAAGGCTACTCTAAACCTGGCTTTAAAAGGCTGTTTAAGATGCTTGAGGTTTACATAACTACGTAAAACTTAATCGGTGTATCTAGAATCATGGAATTTTTCCCCATCGTAGGAAAAGGATTGTTTTTTTTAAAGTGAAATGTATTTAATCAGAGGTTTATTTTTTATTTATTAAAGAAAGGAAAATATTTTATTTTCAGCAGCTTTTTTTGAAGCCTAAGAAATGAAACTAGGATTTTTCTTTCACTCATATTCTAGCTTAATCCTTCATCTACCCATTCAAATAACAACTGTTGATGCTGTTTTCAAATCTAAGACAAAATAGTGTTAACAGTGGAACATGCCATGCCAAAACATTGCATTCTTCAGTCCGTGGTTTATGGGAGGTCATAGAGACTTTTTCTTCCATTTTCGGTCTGTTCCCCTTTCTGTGCAAGTACTTTGCACACCCCTTGATTACGAAACTGGAGAGGGAGCCCACCCTTTGGAAGGTTGCACCCGGAAGCCAAGGTCCTCACTCTGAAAGTGAAGGATTCTCACTTAGTGTCGAGTTTCATCTTTCTCTCAGTGATGGGATGGGATCTCAGTAAAGAAGGCTACATAAATATTCTGGGGACCTTGGAAAACTGCTAATGAGAAAATGATTAAGTTGTGGGAAGTAGAAATCATCTGCGGGATGTAGTAAAATAAAATCCTTGAAGGTTTTGAGTCCTTCGTTATGTTAATTAATTTCTGTGTTCATATTACTGTGTGCAGTTGAACATTTCTGAATGAGAATCGTTCGCAAATTTTAATACATTTTTTTGCTCTAAAATCCTCCTCTTCTGACTCATTTACCACGGTAAGCTCATCTGTTTCATCATCTGAATATTGCAGATCCCTTTTTCTGCTATGGAATGAAAATGTTGTAATATTCCACGTGTTCTTATTATCCAATTATGATGTTTACAGTGAAGATTCTGCTAAATTTTTAAATCAATTAATTCTACAAGGAAGTGCAGTTAACAATTGAGTCCACATCAAATAAAGCAGGGTGGCTTTGGAGAATGAGCCTTAAAAGGCAAAGGAGGAAGCGTTGACGAACATTTTGGATGAGCTCCAGCCAACTCTTCAGCCACACTTGTGGAGAAATCTTATATGTACTTCTTTTCATTCTGGGGAATTGTTATCACCATTGTCTTATTGATGCATATTATGGAGTGGGACTTTCTAACTCTTCCAAAATGGCACGATGAAGTAATATTAGAAGATTATTTCCTTGGGTACAGGCACTCTCGCAGTCCACATGTCAATCTCAGGGTTTTCAACAATAGTCCAGTGGCTCTATTCTGGTTTGTTTATGTCATGTGATCGCATGATGTTGTACTTGTACCTGACAATTACTTGTACTTTAATGTTTTCATTTCTTGAAGATTCACCCCAATTCTCTTCAACACACTTTTCCACACCAAATTCCTTTAATTGATATATTGAAGTATTCTTACTGACCACTTTATGTAAGTAGAAATAGAAATGTGTTTATATGGAGTTGTTTGGTCGTTTTTGATAAACACCAATTTGTGCTAATGTTTCGCCTCTTTATTTCGCCTTCTTCATGACTCTGGTGACAGTTTTTTTTATTAATTTGTCACCAGAGCCCAGAAGAAGCCGAAATAAAGAGGCGAAACATTGGCACAAATTGGTGTTTATCAAAAACGGACAAACAACTCCATATAAACACAGTTCTATTTTAATTGATATGGATGTGAAAATTACTTGTGATGGATAAAATGTTCTATCTTTCCGTGCATCACTCATTGATGCTAACTTATTTTGATGTTTGGTAGATGTAATATTGTTTCATGGCTCATTACACTTTTGTTATTATTCAGGGATATACACCAAGTGCTGCTAGGTGCAAGCAAGGAATCAGTTTGCACTCCCCAAATAATACATTTTAATCAGCCATAGTCCTTGTATTTCTTGGAAAAGCAGCCTTGAATTTATGATGCCTGTGACTCTAAAGAGCCTGGAGATAATAATTTTATTGAGAGACTCATTTCCACAATCTTTTGTGGAGTTGTCTTAGGAGTATTTTAACTTTTTAAAGGGGTTTTTCTCAAAAACTATCGAGAGGTGCCGGATTGACTTAGCTGATTTTCACTATGTGTCCCTCTGTATGCTCACCGTGTCATTATGATCCAGGTCAGTGACTCGTCTTTACTTCTCCTGTGAGAGAGATAGAGGTGATATTTTGCATAATTTCCAAGTGAATTACTTCAGTTGGAAGTTGATTATTACAAATTACTTTGGTGATATTAATGGATGTATTTTGCTTCAGTCAAGCATGAAGGAACCATGACGTGCATTCAGAGCATATAATGCCGTGGCATGATGCTGGGATCGCGTCATCCTGAGATGCCCACAAAATGACCTACCATGCTACACGCCTGGCAACGAAGTTTACGCTGGTGTAAATATGAACAGGAGATTCAGCCACGGAGGACAATCTATGGCAGTGAATGTGGAATGATACAACTTGTAATGAACGTAGCAGAGCCTGTACTCATTCCACATTCAGTAAGGGATTCCTTGAGGATTTCACCCTTCAAAGATGCTTGCTGTGAACATGCACTTTATGTGTTAGTGAATGTCATTGTTAGTTATTTTTAGTGGATATCACGCTGTCGCAACTTGTGGTATTGTGCCTCTCAGATAGTGACTTCTGTGAAGTTGCATATTGTGTCATTAATAAGCCAATATTTGACATTGCCAATCAGTTGGAGCCTAAAAAATCAGTTAATAGACTCCAGATTACTTGAATGTATTGTCACCCTTATTTCTTGTTTTGTTGAAAGTAAGGTGAATCACTGTGTGTATCCTTTGTCACTAACTTATGGTGATGTAGTGCTCAGAGCCAAAACTAGTGGTGCTGCGAAATCGAACATGTAACAATTCTTGTGTATCTATTAAACAGAAATAATGTAAGTGCACCTTTTGTGTTTTTTGTTGGGATGGTGGTGCCGATTCAAACACCCTTGTCCATGCCATGCATTGTGCTCCATAAGGTGTGACTCAGTGAGGTTCAACTGCAGAATGACTGCAAACATGAATATTGAAGATATATTCGAGACTCAAATTACCACGAGCGGTGCTGGTGTCGGTATATACGACCGTGCTGGTGGCGGTATATACGACCGTGAGCAGGATAAACTGTGAAGTTGTACTATGGGAGAAAAAAGTTTCCCGACAAATGGAGCACCGCCACTATCGCTCTGAGAGAAAATCGGGTTCCTTTCTCACGGTACAATATTCTTTGGTCTCTGCCAGCACAAGGGAAGTTCATACACGGTGAGGTGATGAACCCATCACCCGAGTACGTGACGGAATACCGGCGGCAGCTAGCTTGCCCCGAGCTATAAACGCGCTGGCGTCCAGAACGGAGGCATATTATTCCTTACGTGCATTTTAAACACTATTTAACCATCTCGTTCTCGCCGAACGTCACTCCGCATTCTTTCCTACCTTTTTCTTTTAGGCCTCGCTCCTTGTTCTGCACCCTGACAAAGTCCTGGGATTCACTCGCCTCTTCACTCTCTTTCTCTCATTTGAAAAAGTTAACAAAAAGCGAGCCTGAATATACCATTGAATCACTCCGTTAATATCATTAGGGAGTGGTCGAGCTGTAGGTAATGTAACTGTCTGGTAATACGAAGTTTTCAATATGAGATATGAAGATAACGAATGTTTTTCGTTCACCTCTTTCTTGTGATACGTAAGCACTAGATACATATTTTTACCCAAGACATCATAGGCGGATTTAGGGGGGGGGGGGGGGGGGGGGGCACGGGGGCACGTGCCCCCCCCCCCCCCCCCCCCCCCCCCCCAGAAGCTTAAAAAATAGACAAGATTTTTAATACGGTCCCATTATAATTACGTTCATTTAGTTTTGTGTATTACGGAGCCTCAATCATTTGAGCCTTGAGCCCAAGTCAAGAAGACAGATTTGCCGGTGGACATTGGTCATTCGCTAGTCAGCGCTCAAAAAAAAAAACATCGCCCGAGTGGGAATTGGGGGCTCGTGGGGGGGGGGGGGGGGGACCGTGAGCTTTGTACTATGCACTTCAAAACACCCGGGCCTCGTCTGCTTGCAGCTACAAAATCAGCTCGTGAGAATATCTGTGGCGGCAGAATGCGAGGTAAGACGCCTCTCATTCGCTGATTTCTACCGCTGCTGGTGCTCTGCCGCCTTCTGCTAGATGCACCCTTTGAATAGATCGCTACATTGTCGCAACTACTAGTGCTGTGTGTTCCTTTTCTCTGGGATTTAATTGGGACGAAGACCGCGAAGTTGACGATGAGGAGGACGAAGACAATGTTTTTAGGGACGCAGTATATAAGGACGGCGACGTCAATGTATTAAAATTAAATTACGATAGAAGAATGAGCGGTTAAGAGTGATGATCTGGGACCATGTCTCAGGTAGTCACCAGAAGGGTGTGTCCCTCCTCGGGAACGGTCCTAATCCGCGACCCTTTCCCGAGCTCCGAGGCCCTAGCTGGCCTCTCTCCTCGACCCACGCGGCGGGGGGCTACCACGGCGAAAAGTGACCGTACCAAGTATGATTTAAACTTTAACAGCTACGCCATATTGCAATGAATACCAGTTTTCATCGTACTCCTGATAATCGTGCGAGTACGCACGTCTTTTAAACGTCGTTCTACGATGAAAAATAACAGTTTTATAGATTTTCGTAAAAATGCTGTGGGCGACTGCCGGAAAAATGGCAACCTCGCAGTGAAATGGAGGGGGTTCCGCGAAGTTTGAATATGTCTGGATGATTTTCTGACGCTTTCCTCATTATGTGTGCGTACGTCTACTGAGTGTAGTTTTGATTTTGGTGTTATTGACGTCAATGAATGATATGTATCACTGTCTTTACCGAATTGTTACCTAGGGAATATTTCCAACATTATCTATCGCCCATGTCTATACGTAAAGCAACACATAGTCCGCGATCGATTAAGAATTCCCGGATACAAGATTTTACGTCGTCCCCCAACCCCTGAATGTTTTTTTATAAGTTATTTTCTGTTTGACAATTTACCAAATATATTCTCACAGTCAAAGAAATAGGCGAGGTTTCTCTTGAACTTACTAGCTGTACACTTGGTCTTGAATTTCTTTTGGACCTGGAGATTTATTTGGACTTCATCTACAACTACATAATATCTTCGAGACACCACAAAGAGCGAAGAGAAAGCTAGGTTTATAAAAAGAGTACATGGGAAATGTGATGAGAAGATAATAGAACGATGTTACTTTTCACAAGTTAGGCCCCACCTTGAGTATGTAGCCAGTGTATGGTATCCGAATGAACTAGGTTTTAACGAACCTAGCTGCTTTACGCTGCACACTGTCTAGTGTGCAGCGTAGAGCAGCTAAAAGAGCGTTAAAAGGTGTTACGATAGGTTGAGTAGTGTATCATAATTAATACAAGAATTAGGGTTGGAATCATTATGAGAACACTAGAACCGCTGGATTGTACAACATTCCTAATACCGCTGAGAGGACAAAAATGTCCCATCGGAAATCTTAGGTGTCTGGTGACTTAACTTGACTTTTTAATTCAGGAATCAATTGTTTTACTAAGAAGAGACTTCAGATTAAGAGCATTATTCATTTTAACTACAATTTGTTGTAGTGTAAATACTACAATATTATGGGATTTCATATTACGAGCAATAAAACCAATATTTTTTGTATTTTACACTGTCTATTACCTTTATATTTGGTGCATAGTTTTGTTGATATTTTGAGAAGGGAAACATTTTTATGACTTCTTGGAAGTACTCAAGTGTAGAAACTTTTATCGCAAATTAAAACAAACTACAGTTAAGTAAATATAATATAAAAATAAATAAATAATGATGCAAACAAATATTCGTATTGAGTACCAATGTAACGACATATCTTATCTTTGGCACCAATTTACGGAGAGTTTGATATTACATTTTGAGTAGGCCACTAAATTACTTGCAGGTATCTATATGTGTTCTTCGTCTCTAGACTGTGTATTACTCGAAATACAAACGTAAGAAACAGCAGCGACACATTTCTTGGACATTAGCTAATAACATTATGCACAATTATAAGAATTTTTTCCTTATATGCAATATTTTCGCACCTGCCAGCGGCGATGGGGACCACCAACCTTCGATGGATCCATGCGATATATGAGAGCCTCAAGTATTATAAAGTTACTCTTGAGCTAGTCCGGTACTCCCCCTCTAACTTTGTTCATTATGCGTAGCAAAATTGTTTGTTTGTTTTCAAATAATTTGCTAGTGAAAGTGAAGTAAAAAAGTTGGAATTTTCTTATGCATGGGCCGGCAAGTTTTCTGACTTCAAATTCTCTAAGACGTTCACCAATAGGACCCATGATAAGGGATGGCATTCAACATACATTTTGAATCCTTATCTACGGCCATATAGTATTTCTGCCTATATTTGTCAGGCTAGGAAGCCATGAATTTTATCAATCGACACCTGCACATTGACGGCAAAAGCTGCTCATCTACGGAAATATATGGACCGGGAATCCACATGCTTTGATAGTTTGCTATAAATCTGATCCAAACCTCTGATATCAGAGCAAACTTGTCATCTTTCAAACGCGAATTTGGCAGCGTATTCCAAGTGATGTCCAATAAGGGAGAAGTAGCATCGTAACTTGAACAGATTAGATAATCATGTAATACTTTGGATTCGAGAATTCTTAAGTGATTGTGTGCAAAAGTTTGTTCAGACGACGTAACCTCTAATGAAGTGAAAGTCACTTCGGGCGTTCCTCAGGGAGGTGTGATAATTCCACTATTGTTCCTTTTATGCATAAATGACATTGAAGAAATAGTTGATAGTAATCTTAAATTATTTGCAGACGATACAGTAGTGTACAAGGAAATTCGTGGATATAATGATAGCTCTCACAAAAGACCTAGATGCAATTCAAAAGTGGTGCGATACGTGTCAGCTAGAATTAAATTTGAAAAAAGTGTAGTAATGAAATTCTGGTAGAAAACAGCTCTCCTGATTACACTTTACGCATAGAACAAAGCAGTTTGGATACGGTAGAATCTGCGAAATACCTCGGAGTTTAACTGACACATGATCTTTCAAGGGGTAAACATTTTCGCGAAATAACTGGTTAAGCTAATCGTGAATTGGAATTTGTAAGAAGGGTTCTTGTTAAGTGCGACTAAAAACTTAAAGTAATAATGTTATTTTCCCTAGTTAGACTTCGGTTACAATACGCTGCCAGTATTTTAGATCCTTAAGATGTATGACTAGAAACCGAGCTCGAACGCTTACAGTTAAGATTTGCACGATATGTGAATAGTCGACATTCACAACAGTATTGTAAGGGTAACAACTTACAAGCCTTCTGCAACTATTAGAATAAAAACGCTGTTCCACCGACACGTCGGCTAAAGTGTAGACTTAATTTTTTGTACAAATACCAAGACGATCTCTTTTCTGACGACACTAAGGGCATTTTACGAAACCCGACATACTACGGCAGGCTAGATCATGAGAAAAAAATGAGAGAAATAGACTGCAGAACGTACTGTTTTAAAATGTCATTTTTCCGCGAACGATAAGAGACCATAACAACTGTAAATGACTCTGTACAGTTTGGTTTGTCGTCAGGTAGTGTAGCTGTTTAGTTTATTATCTTAGTAATGCCTGCTTACTATCATGCTATCGAATACTAACAGCACGTCTCGTTTGTTCTCCATGATCGTTTTTGATCGGTATGCATTTTCACAGTTGTCAATTACTCTCGCACTTACTATTTCTATCACTTGTAGCATACACTGTAAAAAAAGTTTTGGGAAAATACGATAAGAATCATTGGCACTATAATTGCCAATGAGTTTTGTCGTAAAACTCCAATAAGATTTCAACTATGAATGTTATCGTAAAAATCCAATGAGTTTTAAACATTAAATCTTATCGTAAAATTCCAATGAGTTTTAAACATTAAATCTTATCGTAAAATTCCAATGAGTTTTAAACATTAAATCTTATCGTAAAATTCCAATGAGTTTTAAACATTAAATCTTATCGTAAAATTCCAATGAGTTTTAACATTAAATTTTATCGTAAAATTCCAATGAGTTTTAAACATTAAATATTATCGTAAAATTCCAATAGTGTTTAAACATTAAATCTTATCGTAAAATTCCTAGAGGACTGTGAAGGTTCAAGTAATAAATTACTACAAAATACATACAAATTCAATATAGTTTATTAACATAAATAACAGAAGCATAAAAGACAAATAGGTTTACAAAGCACACCATGCTTCCTGAAGGACTCTGGCCCCAAATTTATATTCTTCCCTCAATTTAATTAATTTGGATGCCAACCCATGATGATAATTCTTTAAAGTCACCTCCGGAAAATTAATGGCCGTATAATAATGGCAATCATAATACTAGCATCTGAAATGACAGAAGTAATATTTTATTAGCACAGAAAATACATTGCAGTTACAATTGTATGCATAATTCAAATATACACTGCCCCATTGATCGTGTGTCATTTTTGACCTATAATTTTAGACACTTTCTTTCAAGCCACATGGATGAAATTTGGTACCTGGCTAGAAAAATGTTGTGTATTTTAACATTGAAAGCCCATAAGGCAAAATTTGGATTTTAGGTTGGACTCTATTTCTGGGGTCAAGAGGTCATATTTTTAATATTTTGCTTAGACTTGACAAAATTTACAACCTTTTTCTAGCCAGATACCAAATTTCATCCATTCGGTTTGAAAGGAAGTGTCTAAAATTATAGGTCAAAAATGACGCACGATCAATGGGACACACTATAAGTTACATTGCAAAAAATGTGTAATAAATTGAACATTTTCACACATTCTCATTGTCACAAAAATATTCAATGTATTGTAACACATCACTTTAAAAAATTACTTAACGTTTTCATTAAGTGTTAGTTGGGAATTGATGGTTGAAATGCACTTGTAAATTATAAACTTTTGTTCTCATAACAGTTGGGCTAAGATAAGAAAATTTTGATCTGTGGTAAAGGATGTGTATTTTATCAGTATTCCTTATACCATGAATATTCATATGAATGTTAATGCTGGAAAGTTAGGCTGGAAAAGAGATAATTAACGAGAATTGTAGTGTTATATGTATACTCAAGGCACTGTTAATAAATTAAGTTTTTAAAGAAGTGGCTTACATAGCAATGGAAATGATATTCCCATTATGCATTTAATAGTTAAAATTTTTAATACTGTAAAAATTGTCCCAATGGATATACAATCTAATAATCAATATCAAAAACTCACCTAAATGGCCTTATACGCTGGGGCATATAATTCAGGGCGCCGAGGTCCACTCCCTGAATTGGCATCCAATGGTGAACATGAGAGAAATGCATCCTCAGTAAATACTTCCTCTAGGAGAATCTATTCCATGGTAAGCCTACTTGTGTGCTTAACTCCAGACTTAATGCCCATGTATGACGTCTTGCTCAAATATATTTTTGAGCCTGGCATCAATTCCTGCAACTACCATTTAAAACATCAGTATAGAAATTCATGAATAACAGAAAACTTCAACACCAAAATTATTGCTATGATTGCAGCCCAAGAAAACTTAACAGCATTTAGATATCAGCTTAATAAACAACTGCAGTAGTTTGCACTAACTGACATTCACGTAACAAGTGTAAAAAGTTACATCTCAGATTTGCTGCAACATATAGGTTTTGATATTTCCCAATTTCCCTGACTTTTTCCTGACCAACATTTAGATTTTTACTGACTTTTGAAAATGCAATAAAGAGACAAAGTCCGCCATTCAGCATGAGAAGGGGGTGAAATATTGGCATAAATGCATGACTAGGAGAGTATTTATCTTATAAACAAAAATTCAGGTACAATTTCTCCAGAGCACATGAGTTTAAGTAAAAATTAAATTAAAACTAAAATAAAATGTTGTAAATTGCACATAAAAATATGGTACATCAACAATAAAAAAAGATGATATATTGCAGGATATGATCTGCACAAGAAAATCCACATTAACCAAAATAACCCCAATAAGATGTCCTAAATGACCCATAAGGCTTCTGAAAAACAAAGACTTAAAACAATGTGATTTACTTCAGGAACATATTATGGCATAATAAAATGAACACTAACTAAACTAAGGTAAATGAGGGAGTAATAGACCATGTGCCATTAACTGGACTTTTATGGGATAACCGACAAAATAAGCCTTTCTCTGATCCAAATATTGTAAAGTAGTGGGAAATTACAATCCTACCATCTAACTATTAAGAATAAATGTAACCATGTTGAAAAAAGATACTGACATATTTGACCTGTAGCACTAGTCTTCTTTTGTACCACAAATTGCTTAAGAGACACTTCAGACATGGCTAAATTGAACTCGTAAGTTCCTTAAGTATTTCAATTGAAGGTCAAGGTCATATGTATAGTTTCCAAATGCCATAAAGTGCAAGCACAGTATCAACTAATATAATATCTTTGATACAACATGGCAACATTGCTTAAACATGTAATGCAACAAAAGAGAGTACACTGAAATATTTATACCATTGCAGTGATACGATTATACTGCATGTGAAAAATTACAATCAAATTTTAAAAAAGAGAAACACCTCTGCGAGATTTTGTTGTGCAGCCAAATCTTCTTGATTAATGAAATCTCTCAAATTTTGTCTTGGTGAAAACCCATACCTTTTACTGCAAAAATGTTAAATAAATATGTAAGTGACGTGTCACTTCCTCGCAGTCATATTTTCTTTAATTCAAAATGTTAGGAGTGTGATTCTTTAAATTACACACAACTCTATCAAACCCAAAGAATGGTTTCAAATCGCACTATTTATCTTTCCCCAAGGATATTCAGGAAAGTTATATGCTCATTCATCATCACTACACTGGCAAGTTATTTCAATTCATTAACATCCTCATCTTTCTCAAATTTTAACTTACGTTTTTGGGCATGCACTTGTACTTTAACTGATTAGTGTCATGTTCGTCTTCTTCTGATTCCCCATCCGGAGTGGATTAATCCCGCTCTGGAGGACGCACATCCACTGGTGAGACGCTGGGGAGCTGAACTTGAGACACTGGCCTCTTTGATTCGCAAGTAATGCGTAACGGATTACTCTCATGAGCACTCTGCCCATTTGCGTCTTACTTAATTCGTGTGTAGTGACTCCGGCACTCCTTTATTTAGTCGCCAGCTCTTACCAAATCTGAAAAAAATAACAATCGTATGAATAAATGAAGTACGTTGGCTTAGGACTTTGGCAAACGATCAGGATATTGATATTTAAGTACCAGTTAGAGCCGTCCATTCCTCTTCCTGCGATCCTGCTTCATCCAGGAACCAACCCTTTCCGGTGCTCCCCATCGATGAGCAGGCAATTGTTAATTCAGGTTTACAGCCTATTAAATATAGTCACATTTAACATTGCAATAACTTAAGTGCATTAGAGTTAAAATGCTGTTTCAAAAGAAGCAAATATATGGAAACTTGCCTGATATCCTGAAAATTTTGGCTTCAAAAACTGGGTACTCGAGAAATCGTAAGATTTAACTCTCACTTCAGCCCTCAATTTTAGGCAGGCATCGTTGGCCGAACTTAGCAAATCTTCATCTTCAATCACTTCCAACGTGTCGTCTGCCCTGTACTTCACAAGGAGATATTGGTGTTCAGAGGATTTTTAATTACTCATACCACTCATACTGTAGAACTACAGGTCACTTTCCTCGCGGTAACTAATTACGCACACTCTGCGACATTCTCACAAAACAATAATGGCGGCGCCCGGCGGCGCCCGTGGCAAGAACAAAGTACGACATGGAGGCGACTGCAGACCACCTAATAGTTATCAACATCACACAAGATATTCCACATCGAGAAATTTTTTCGGAATTTTTTATGCTGATATTTCACTTAATAGTTGATAACTCTTCATCCTTTATATACATATATGTAAAATACATACCTCTTCGAGATTATACAGATCACTGGGTTTGCTACTAAGCAATTGAGAAACGTCTGGGAGACATTGTCGTGGCTCCCCTGTCTGGAAGACTACGAACCTTGCTACGCCTTTCATGATGTTCGGAATGCCAAAGGCTGCTAGGTATACGTCGTAGTTAGGTTGAATAGGCTTTAGTTAAGATGTAAAAAATTAATTTAAATTCATTATTATCAGCGGATCAAATATAAGTTTAGACAACACAGGCTAAACTATCATTGTAGTTGGTGGAGTGGCTACGGTCGTGGGCTCACGTGTGAATGGTCGTAAGGTCAACTCACTTCATCGGAAATTTTTTTTCGTCTCGGTTTCATTAATTCTCATTTTTTTCTATTATTTTCTATTGCAGCAGGTCTCACCGGACGAGGGAACATTTTTCTTACCCCTATCTTCGATATTTTTTTTGACGTCTTATTCCGAACGCGGTAGCGTGACATAGGCCCGTATTCATAGTCAGGTCTTGAGTCGATCTCAGCTCAAGACTGAGATGAGACTGAGACCGCCATCCGTATTCATAGTTGTTTCTCAGCGCGATCTCAAGACTGAGATCGGCTTGAGACCAGCGATGCGCGGTTATTTTGGATATCGTTATTTTTTATACCGGAAAAAGTGACGACTCCGCAAGAACGGTGAGAGTAAACTTAAAATTATGGCGGGAATAAACAAGCCCTTTTCTGTAGAAGAAAAGCAGCTTCAATTCAATTGCGAGCATATCCATCTATTATAATACAGCAATTTTATTTGTGGCTTTAATTATTAGTGCACAAATAGCCTTCCACATTAATTAATATCAATTATGATTGAACAGAAACTTGTAAAAAAAATTAGGTGAAGTGAAGTATCGCTGGAGTTGTAATGACCTGGTGACTAATATACTGGTGAAACATAATTTTCATGTTTATTAACGGAAGGAAAAGAACCTATGTGTGCTAGATTAACTATCCATGTACAACTCAAAAGATTGCATGATCTTAATGCCTAGCATGAACATTGTATAGCCTTTATAACAAATACCTATGATATATAATAGCACCAATGGACGTAATGATAAACTGGTTAAAATTAGGGATATTCATGAGTTCCGCGGAATTCAAATTACCAAGCATTTATTGTACATATAGTGTAGGTAAAAAAAGCGGGATTTCAGCTCTTTAAAAAAGTTGGGAATTCACTGAAAGTCACAACATTAATTCACTATTAGTTCATCATTACATTGATAAGATAAGAGCAATGTGACGTATTTTTAGTAAACAATCAATGAAACTGCCTCAATTTTCTTTTGCAATGAGATTATGATATTTAAATTAATTGCTGATAAAAAACTAAGATATCGGTGTGCAGCAAGAGAGAAGAGGCCAAAACCCACATTAAACTAGGGAAGCCAAAACTGGAAGTGGTGAAAGAGTTCTGCTGCTAGAAAGCCGAGTAACTAACGAACATAAATATATGGTGGAGTTGGCTAAGGAGAAGATGAGACTGCTTGAGGAGGAAATAAAAAGAGTGGCGTTTGAGGTTGAGGAGAGGAGAAAAGGGGAACTCCATAGGCTTCAAATGGCAATATTACAAAAGCAACTTAGCAAATGTAACCATTTTCAGAGATAATAATTGATTAAATTGAAACAACCTAGTTTTATTAACTATTGTAAAAATTGCTTCATTTACAACCCTATAATGAAAAATGATTTGAATAAACTACTGCCTAATAACATTTCCACATAGTAATTTTGATTTTAGATGGGTAATGCCTGGTGGTTTTGGGCTGCATGGGGCACAGGTACTGTGTTTGATTCGTCATCCATTACATTTCATAGATCTTGATAGTGTGCCCCAATATTGTGCAGTACAAGCAACAAACTTGTGTTGTCCTCATATTTGCTACAATTTTTCTTCGAAGACACTGGAACTTTTGTTTCAGAACTCCTTTTCAATGATATTCCTTGTCCATATGTTGGCTAAATTGCACCTGGAAAATAAGTTTTTTGTTACCAAAGAGCGTTTATGTCTTTCGCGAATTAAAACTACGTTATATATAGTGGAATATCACATGCATTTGAGCTGCGCTCTGTTTAGTTTTCCTAACACTCAAGAAAGTTAGCCACATATTTACTAAAGAATGATTAGTATGTGGTGAGACATTTCACTTTATTTTCTTATGGTAATTACTAAAGAATTGATACTTTTTTATAGGTGCTTATCCAAATAATTAACCTATAATTTATAATAAATTAATGAACGATTATAGGTTCTGTTTAATTTTCTTTGCAATTATTTCTTATTCTCATAGCTTATTAATGTTTAAGACTGCTTTGATTCTAGCCAATGTGCAAATCCCACATAATTTTTAAATTACTAATTACACCAACATATTAAATATCGGCAGTGTTCTCTAATTATACTATTAATGCAGGGTAGTTGTGAATATTTGGACATGCTGTGAACTTACTACCACTGGCAGGAGAGACAAGAAGAAATGTTGCAACATAAAGTTTTCCTGCTTCACGAACAAAGTATTGACACAGTATTGTACTCACTAAATTCACTTTCTGTTAGCTAATAGAATTTAATTGTATAGGTATTTCTATTTATTTCACCTGCCATGGGTAGTGAATTCATATAATGCCAAATATCCTCAATCACTCGTTAATAACTATCTTTCTACTGCATTTTTTGCATAATTTATGAATGCTGACTCATTGCCGATGCCATTACTTCCATTTGTGATATTGGCATTGGCTGTGTATGTTTTATGCAATCATATTTTTCATTCCGTACATTGACTACAAACACAAAACCTAAAAGTTAATTGTGGGAAAATTATCAATATTGGCATCAGAATAGCGCTAATATATAATGTGAATCAGACAGCATAAATATATTTATACACACCTGCAGAAAGTCTCCGGTTGCATAAAATCTTAGAGCAACTAGCAGTCGTAGCATTTCTGGAACTGGAAGACCCCTGTTTCACTGGCCCTCTTCGATGTCCACAATGGAGTAGGTAAATACCATTTCAAACGGTGTCTTCTGAACATAGGCGCCGTCTGTAAAATTCCTCGTCCGAATAATATTCCATGGGGTTCTCATTGTCACTAATATATCGCTTCGGTACTCTCTCTTCATCTTCGTCCAAAAAATTCATCATTTCCTAAATCATGGTACAAAACACCGACCATTACCCATCTAAAATCAAGATCACTTCACCAAGAATCAAATTCGAGGATGTCAGAGTCAGAAAATATAAGAAAACAGGAGAGTTACAAATATGAAACTGATCGTAATCGTCATCCAATATAGTGACTTAAATTGGTCAAAATTGCAACGGGAAACGATCTAGTAGAACAATTTCTTACCTGTGTTAAGCGAAGCCAAGATCAAGAGCGTATTCCAAAAGATATATCCACATCAAGTGAGAATGAAGTCTTGACCCGGTGGAGCACCCGTGAAAACTTTGTGAATTTTATGCGCACCAGATCCGGGAAAGCACCAGACCGTACTTTACAAGAGTAATCGTCGTCAAATAATGTAAATAATATCACCAAAAACCCTAATTATACAAAAAATAGTATATAATAGCCAAGAATAATTGCATTAGCGCTCGAGCGTTCGTTCACCCAATGTGTTTTCAAGCGGTATCCCAAACAAATAACAACAATCGTATTCACCCGTCAAAGTAATTAAAATGTGGTTTGCCTTTATTGTTAACAACAAATAAGTTAAAATAACTCCAAAACGTCGAAGCGTATGGAATATAAATGAATCTAAAAACGATATTCGGTGTTACGCCATCAGCCATATTGGTGCAAGTTGGTCTTGAGATCGGCTCAAGACTGCCCCATCGATGTCTTGGCAAAATCTCCAATCTGGCTCAACGCGATCTCAAGTCGATCTTGAGATAGTGACTATGAATACGGAATCGCACAAATTCTCAAATGGATCTCAAGCAAATCTTGAGACTGGGACTATGAATACGGGCCTGAGGACTGCTAGTGAAAGGGGGGAGGGGAGGTGGAAAAGTGGGTTTGAAAAGAACCAGTCGTACCTACACCTACAAGTCTCCCCTGTCCAAATACGTGGTCGACGTACGGCAAAGCCATGGCATACTGCAATAGCAAGGGAGCGCTTGGACAAGGGGGAGAAGAAAATAAGAAGTCCGAAGCATTGTACATACATCGGCTTCTCGGAAAAAGCCATTAGCCTCGGGGCCGGAGGTGGGGGAAGGCTTCGGCGCTTATACAGTAACCTTTGTTGGAAAAATACAATGATATTTAATGTTTAAGCCAGAGACTGAATTTTCCAATGATATTTATTGTTTTAATCGTAGCAACCAAAATTTTCCAATGATTCTCATTGTATTTACCCAAAACTTTTTTTACAGTGTATCTGAAGGTAGTGAGTGCATGTTTCTACGTAGGCATGGCTGTCATTCGATTGTCTTGCTGTTTAATTAGCTTTGTTTTATATAGTGTAGTACATGATTGTGAGTACTCACTCCAGAACAGTTACAGAATAACCCTAAAGCCTTTTGGTCATACGTGAGGGAAGTTCTAGGCAATAGATCAACAAGCAACACTAAGAAACTAAAAAGGTGAAACAGTATCAAGCAATTTGGACAAAGATAACTTGTGAAACTACTACTTTAAAAGGGTTTTCACTGATTCATTTGAGAATACATAAATCACGGTGAATGACAATTTCCAGCAAAAGATATCGCCACCGGCAGAATATATATCGTTCGCTAGAAATTATCATTCACCGTGATGGATGTGTTCTCAAATGAATCAGTGAAAACGCTTTGAAAGTAATAAAGCACCAGGTTATCCTTCCCCATACGCCTTGATTAAACTCCGCCTTTTTCGTTTCTTAGCGGATGAAGAGTCCGTTTTTTTTCCTGAACAGACCTCACATATAACAAAAAGGCTTTCAGGTTATCCAGCAATTGTTCAACCAGAGTTTTCCTTTTAAAATCCGAGAACGTATTCCGAGAAGCTTCCTTTTGTACGACTTTAGATCATTTATACTTTTCAATAAGTGAATTATGGTGAGCGATGGGCGAATCTGAACCCAGTTTTTACAAAATACATATTAGTAATAACTTCAGTATGTGGAACCTCTCCATATCGGATATAAAAATTACACTTCGTAATGGTCCACTAAATTGATTTCTCTTTTACGACCCGAGTTTCATCACATGGTGACATCTTCAGGTAAGAATGATAATTTTTAATTCCCAATGCATACAAAATCTGGGAGCGTAGCGGCAAGAGGGGAAAGGAGGGGGGGAATGGGAGGGGAGTAAGGAGGGGGGGGGGGAATGGGAGGGGAGTAAGGAGGGGGGGGGGGAAAGGCGGGCATTTGAGTAGGGCTGTTGTAGGTAAGGAGGCAGAAGGGTAAGGGGTTGGGGGAAAAGGGCAGCGTTACCCTGGGTAGGGATTTTCCGGCGTTAATGGGCCTCCGAGCAACAGGGGGTGTAGCAAGAAAGGAGAAGGGAAGGATTGGCAAGGAACAAATGCTCACAATGCATTTTCTCAGAACTTCTATTCACAATGGTCACTGGTGTTCAGCAAGTCAAGGCTCTTGATGAGGGTGCATGTCGTTTGGAGGAAATTTTTTTGTGAGTTCGTCAGATTAAGAGGAAATGCACTTGGCATAACTATTTCTTGGATCCTGATAAAGGCTCACTGATCGGTCAGCTACTGGAAATATCGGAGTTGAGGGAGGGGAATCTCCTTCCATTTTCTTCGGAGTGCAGTATGTCTATCAAATGCAAAGTACACAGGAAATTCAGATGTACTGGAAAAAATCGCGGAAATAGCGTTGCGTACTCGCAACGTTGGACAGAAATGGGGTTTTAGAACTATCGTAACAACTTTTAACATATCTTGCCGATCTTCGCTGCACGCGTTCTAACTTCATTTTTCAGCCTCCTTCAAAAGTAGGGAGAAGTAGTTTATTTCTCTAACTTTTTCGTCCAACTTGCCTAATAATCTTTTAACAAATCTCAATTTATGGTTTATATTTATTCCAAACACTTTTGCTTCGAATTGTAATTAAGTACAATTACGCAATTCAAGGCATCTACATGTACCCAATACCCAGGAAGCCACAGTAAGGTGGGGGTGAATTCTCACCAAACATGCACGACATGCTCAGATATTAAGAGTCTCTATGCTATTTGAGGCAAATGCATTGGTAGCGTAAATCACTATTAGAAATATAATCACATCCTGAAATGTATTTTCATGTTTCTGCGGATACATAACTGTTATTTTATTAATTTGGTTTTTCATTACCTTTTTAGGAATATAATATATGGAATGTCTGTGAGAATGTACCTTGGAGGTGTCTCGCAGGTATTATGTAGTTGTAGATGTAGTAAGTCCAAATAAAACTGCAGGTTCAGAAGAAATTTAAGATCAAGTGTATAGTTAGTAAGTTCAAGAGATGCCTCGCCTATTTCTGTGACTGTGAGAATACATTTCATAAATTCTCAAGCACAAAGTCACTTATAAAAATAACATCTTAGGGATGGACAACGAGGGAATCTTGAATCAGGGAATTCTTAAGCGATCGAGAACAAAGTGTAGTTTTTCCTATAGAAATGGCTGACAGATAATGTTGGAAACATTCCCTAGGTAAAGACAGTCTACGTCTACGTAATACCCTGCGAGCCACAAGGGTGTATGGCTGTGGGTGAAGATCACCAAACATGCACTATTGACATGCAACTAGGATATTAAATGGATACATGCTAGATAATACCGCCTCAAGCAGCTACATGGTAGCATCTGCATAATGAGAATAGGATTTTTGGTTGTTACATTTATACATCTACATCTATACGATTGTTATTACATGCATCATGCTCTACAGATGTCTCTGAATATATTTCACCTACCTACCCCTTTGCTACGCTGCCTATAGTTCTCTCTTAAGGTTCGCAGGAAAAATGACATTTTAATCTATCGGTACGACAATCTGTCTCTCTAATTTTGTTAATGTGATCAAACCTAGCATAATACGCAGGTGTTCTCAATATATATCGAATGTCATCAGTGAACAAATAGGATTGGAATTTTCTTAAAAGTTTCAACCTAAATTTTAACCTGCGTTCTGACAATAATTCCCTAGTTCTTCCATTAAACTCGTGACACTTATACAATTATCAAATCGGCCTTTAGCAAATCTAGCGGATCTCCTTTCCACACGCTCTAATACCTTCTTTCTCGTACTCTCTCATCGACAGTGTTACATATCATTCATTGACGTCAATTACACCAAATTCAAAACTAGACACGTAATACATAATGAGGAAAGCGTCAGAATATCATCCAGACATATTCAAACTTCGCGGAACCCCCTCCATTTCACTGCGAGGTTGCCATTTTTCCGGCAGTCGCCCACAGCATTTTTACGAAAATCTATAAAACTGTTATTTTTCATCGTAGAACGACGTTTAAAAGACGTGCGTACTCGCACGATTATCAGGAGTACGATGAAAACTGGTATTCATTGCAATATGGCGTAGCTGTTAAAGTTTAAATTATACTTGGTACGGTCACTTTTCGCCGTGGTAGCCCCCCGCCGCGTGGGTCGAGGAGAGAGGCCAGCTAGGGCCTCGGAGCTCGGGAAAGGGTCGCGGATTAGGACCGTTCCCGAGGAGGGACACACCCTTCTGATGACTACCTGAGACATGGTCCCAGATCATCACTTTTAACCGAATGAGCGTAGGCGCGCGTGTGAGACGACGGGGCGAGGGTTCGACTTCTACGCAGTCAGTCACGAATGTCCGGCCAAGTTAGTTTGTTACGATTACATAATTTAGTGCGTAACGAGTGATATTACCTATAAATGAGTGACAAAGATAGAAAAAGACAAAATAATAAGTGAATATTTCTATACAAAAAAAAACAAAAAACGGACGATGCAGTTACGGAGACTGGTAAAGGGATTGAATATGATGGTTCTCCTGTGCATCCATCCTTGCTTGCGGCAACTATGTCAATGTCAACACATGGAACACATCCACCAGCCACCGCTAGTTACAAGCTGCAGGAACGTGACATAGGTAGGTATCGCGATGCCCTTGTTGGAACGATTTTGATATTTTGTTGGTAATACTTATTTTGAGCTGTCGTTAGATTTTTCTTGCACACAAGAGTGTATAATAAATAGACAACTAAACAAATAATGATAACATTGATTGGAAAAATTCAATTTACATAGTAGCTATAATTTCTGAAGTAAGGTTTAGGATTTTTATCTTTTATCTTATTAACCAATTCAGTAATTGATTGTCATACTTTCATAAGTTACATAATTTAGTGCGTAACGATTGATATTATCTATAATTAATCAAAAAGGTAGAAAAAGACAACATAGCTTAAGCGCGTATTTCTTTACTATTAAGTACCGTATTACAATATATATTCCTTTTCTAGATTATTTGTTAAAGGAAATATCATCCAGGTTCCCTAACACTCAGCTTCAAAAAATCGGACAGTTGCAAAAGCTGCTGCCTCATAACTTCAGTAACGAAGATATTGAGGATGTTTTGCAAGGTGCTGAAGTGTATAAAGAGGACCTTCCTTGTTTTGTAGCTTTGAAGGGAGAGCTAAAAATTTGGCAAGAGATGAGAGAAAATATTATGCCAAAGTCTCCAGCAGATGCCTACAAAACAGCAACGGCGCTGCGAAATATTAGAACTCTATGTCAATTGTTGTTCACGTTTCCTGTGACTTCTTGCACTGCCGAGCGATCTTTCTCCACCTTACGCCGATTAAAAACATATCTTCGCAGCAGAATGGCAGAAGATCGTTTGGATGGACTGGCTTTAATGCATATCCATGAAGACATTGTATCACAAATGAACGTTGATGAAGTACTGGGCATCTTCAGCAGGAAACATAAAAGAAAACTGTTGCTATTATATATGTAACTTAATGATATTTTCATATTAATAACCATTATATTAAAATAAAGAGTATATTTCGTGCAGTAATTGTTGTATGTTGTTTTTTAATCCCAAATATGAGAAGACCGTTTGCCCTTCAGACCCTTGTGCCCCCCCCCCCCAGAAAAAAATCCTGGATCCGCCCCTGCAAGACATGGTAAAATAATGTTATGCTTTTTTTACCATCGACTTCTCTTTCGCCATGGAAACCTATGTTTTGCCATTCAAGTGAATTTGGAACTGATCTCGGACAGGTGGAGGGATCTATCTTCTACTGCTGCAATGGCTTTCCGTATTTCGCCGCTTAAGGGAAATTCTCCGGGAGAGTAGGTCAAGGAACCGTTTTTATATCCAGCTCTTCGTCTGCTCGTCTAACAACTTCCCAAAAAATTTCCGCCCTCCCTGAATTGGATTTGAGCAAGAATATTATTTCACTTAACTTGCCTGGGATTATTACCTTGTCTTTCTATTTTGCTTATCGAATAATAATAATAAAAGGTCTTTATTGGGGCGAGATTGAGAGAAAATCTTCTGCCATCTAACCCCTCATCAAAATAAATATATAAATCATATGGTGGTCAATACCTAAAACAATTACAATCTGAGGTTAAAAAAATCAGTAAAGAATACACTTATAGGAATTAAAGAATAATAAATTAATACAAAAGAAATATATATGCACAAATCATCAATATTACATATCTAATAGTGTGTGAAAGAATTTACAATGTGGGAAAAACGTGAGGATTATCATGCTTACATCCTTCACACAAAACCCCACTGCAGGAAAACACCCACACAAGAAGGGGGGTGTGAAAAACCTGCGTAATCCTACTGACAGTAAAGCTAGTGTTTAAGAATAACTCAAATATAATAGCATGTACATAGGAAAATTAGTACATAATAATAAAAATTCAAGAAAAGAAAAATTACAAAAGGTAAGGAGAAAAAAATAGTTAAAAGGGAATTTAGGAAAAATTAATAAACAAAACCACCATCAACATGGTGTTAAATGTACGCCGTTTATGCTGCCATCCGTGTTCTAATCTATCACGTGTATTGAGAGAGTGCCCGTGACTTGTGATGCTCATGTGCCCGTCTGCTGAACTTTGAGAAGTGTTTTATGTAGCGCCCTTTTAAAAGATGGAAGTGATGGAGAGTTCCTTAAGGATAAGGGAAGTTTATTCCATTCACGACATGCAGTGACAAATTAGCTGCCATGGCGGCTCCTTCTCCGGACAAAATACCGGACTGCACCTTTTTCAACCTCATTCTAATGCTAATCCCTGATATGCCGGGTCGAAGAACGGGAACAACTTCCTTTCCTCTATCACATCAGCAATTTTTTTTTCCCATTGTTCAGGGGCAGGGTCACTGCCTGTTCGACTATGGGCAGACGCCTGCAGTATGATCACCGATCTCTCCAGACTCCCAGCGTTACGACGGATTAACTACTCTCTCCAGGGCGGCTCCCGCCTTGTATATCCGTCGCTGGGGAGAAGGGGGGGGGTTTCTTCTGCAATTGAGGGGGGGGGGGGGACGGACTCCGATCCCGGAGGCCGCCGACGCGTGTCCATGCTCTCCGTGGGGGGGGGGGAGACTCTCTTCTTTCTTCTTGGGGTCACTCTCGAGCCGTTCAAGGGCACACACCGGAGAGGGGTCGAAAAAAGCGGGGAATCGGGGGGTTGGATGAATCACGCACTCAGACCATTCACACACATGTTGCACACGGAAAAAACATACCTACCCTGAGTCGAACAGACAAAAAAAATTAAACTCACCTTCCCTCAAGCACATCCATATTACGGATATAATGTGACCGGCCAAACGGCAACGGTTACATATGCCCCCCTCTTCGGGAACAGGAAATACGGGAAGCGTATTTACGAAAAAGAAAAAAGAAAAGAAAGCACAAACTGCCAAAAAAAACATCGCGACTCGCGAGCAACACGTCTCACAACCTCCTGAATGAAAGGGAAAAGGAGAGAAATATGACAATGAGGGATTATAACGGGTGGAGATTGTATTAGGACCCGGGATAAAATTAGGAACAATAAGGGACAAGGTTATGGAAGTTATACATCCCGATCACGTCACCTCTTTCGTTTGCATTCTCACACGCGTTAGAGACTGGAATTCTCTTTACGGTGAACGGGTCACTGAAAAGGGGAAAGAACTTATGAAACAATCCTGCTTTCGTGTCCGAGACCCGCGGAGCCCTCAGTAAAACTTTGTCCCCTTGTCTGAACTCATGAGTCAATCTCTTTTGTGCGCGTATGCGCTTCCTGCCCTGACGTCTCAGATTGGCAGAAACAATCTGTCGGACTTCGTTTCTCTGCGGTACCGCCTCTCCCACGTAGGGATTGAGGTTTGACCCCGAAATGCGCCTCATAGGGCGTCATGCCTATCGACTCATGCGGAATCTCGTTCAACCATCGATTTATATAAGGAGGTATCAGCTCAGGCCAACTCGTGTGCTGTCGCGCACAATAGACACGGAACAATCGCGAGAGTTCCCGCATGATCCTTTCACTGGGATTAGATCGTGGGATTGACGAATGGATGACTTGAATGCCCAAGTCTCGTAGGGTATTACACCACACTTCGCTGGTAAACTGCGTCCCGTGGTCAGTCAGTACCTTCTCAGGGTTTCCACATTTAGCAATGAACTTATTTATTAAATACGTTAGGCAATTCTTACTAGTGGGCCTATTTACAGGGTATACTTGAACAAATTTTGTGAATACGTCTACCACAACGAGGACGAATTTATTTCCTGCACGTGACTTCGGAAGCGCGCCATACAAATCCAGGGCATAAATTTCTTGTTTCTTCTTTGGTATTCTGCATCTGCAAAACTTCGATTGGAGTATTTTGTTTTATGACAAACGTACGAATAAAATTGCGTATTTGCTTGCCCATGTCCTTCCAAAAAATCTTTCCTTGGTGATCGTTTCGATTTTCCGGCTACCAAAGTGAGCATAGGAAGTGTGCACTAATTGAATCAGTTTCCTAACCTGGCTGCTTGGCACCCACACTCGAAATCTAGCATCTCTTCCTACCCGGACGTAAACGAATCCTTGGTTGAATCTGTCAGCTCGTCTACTTATATTCCTATATTGGGGATGGTCCCTGGGTAATGTCCCTCCTAAAAATCGAACTATGGGTGAAATTTTGGGATCATCCAATTGAGCCCTTTTTAACTCCTCCACTCCTCGCCACGGTGTCTCAGAAATTCCCAGGTCGTTGTCTGCAATTATGAAATCCGTATCACTTTTGTCCGCTACTTCGCTTCCTCCACAAGGGTGTCTACTGAACCAGTCAGGGACTATGTTTTGCTCCCCCTCGCGATTCTGGACTTCGAAGGAGAATTCTTGAATTGACATCGCCCACCTCCTCATCCTACTATTTCTAAGATAGCACCTGCTCAAAAAAATTAATGATTTGTGATCCGTGACAACTGTAAATTCCCTGCCTAGGAGAAATGCCCGCAACTTTTCGAGTGCCCACACTATAGCCAACATTTCTTCCTCCGTCGTAGAATATAAAAACTCAGGCCCTCGTAGCGTACGACTTATTAAGGAGATTACCTTTTCCCCGCCTGACTCGTCCCCTTGACTTAGCACAGCGCCTAGGCCGCGATCGCTACTATCTGTCTGGAGGAACTTGCGTTTTGAAAAGTCCGGGTGAGATATTATAACATTGCTTACGAACGTTAACTTGGTGGCTACGAAGCATATCTCGTGCTCCTCCGTCCACCTCCATTTACTTCCTTTTTTCTAAAGATCAAGCATTGGGCTAATCGTCTCTGAGTAGCTCCGGCAGAAACGCGGGGATCCCTCACGCTTTTTGGCCGTTGGTACTGGGTGATCGCCTCTATCTTTTCTGGGTTGGCGCTGACGCCATCGACACTAATAACATATCCCAGAAAATTGATCTCCTTTTGAAAGAAACGTGACTTTGATAGATTCAACCTTAAATTGGCTTTTTGCAGACGCTCGAAAACACTCGAATGAGCGGGAGTATACCACGACGTCGTCCACATAAGTCGCAGCGTACTCGGACGTGTCGCTCCCCATCATCCACACACCGGATCAAAGCCGCCCCGCTATTTTTCAATCCGAAGGGACCTCTGCAAAACACGTAAGTGCAGTGCAAGAGGAAGGCGGTATATTTTTGATCGTCCTCGTGCAGTTTCAATTGCCAATAGGATGACGTGAAGTCCGCGTTGGAGAACCAAACGGCTCCATTAAACCGCCTCAAAATTTCCTCGACTCGGGGTGGGCGGGCGTTCTCCGCAATCGTCCTCGAATTCAGCTCTCTCGCATCTAGGCATACCTGTCCCGTTTTCTTCTTCACGATCACTAAGGGGTTCACGAAAGGGCTGGTGGCTCTCCGAATAATGGCGTGACGTACCATCTTGTCGATCTCCGCGGTTACGGCCGACTCATAAGCGACAGGGATTCGGTAAGTCTTCCGCGCAAAAGGCCTCTCGTCATTCACCTTTATGCGGAACATAAAATGTTTTGCGGTGGTTAATGATGGCATGAACAATGTGCGAAACGAGACCAACAGGTCCTCCAATCTCTTTTTTTTCTTCCGACAAGCCCGTGAGCGCGACACACGCCTTGGTCCTCTCGTCGACGGAATCTGCCTCGTCCTCCGCTAATGACCCACACATAATCTCCTCGCCACCTTCATCGAACTCCTGGACGACCACGCTGTCATCCGGGAACCGTAACACTATGGAATTCCGGGGTACGTCAATAATAGCTTTAAATCGCTTTAGGAAATCAATCCCTAAAATGACGGGACGTATTAACTTCTTGATGACTAAACACACGACGTCGCATTCCCGGCTTCCCAGCGTAATGATTATCAATGCTTGTCTTGTCACGGGCGAAGATCTATGCTGGTCGGCCCCAATGATACGGGTTCGGTGGATGGGAAGCGTGGGTATCTCTTTGTCCCTTGTCCCCGCATGGATGCCACCTCATCCTCAGATATTGCTGAGATTTGAGTGTCTGTTAAGGCAATAGTTGAATACCCGGCGCACGACAGATGGATCTCGGGACATATTCTCCACTCGCGCTCCCTTTCGCGGCGAGGTTCGGGCGTTAAAGGCCGGTCCACCCGACACGTGGACAATATAGGGATCTCCAGCGTTACACTTGATCGGTTTGGGCAGGGGAGGTCGGTCGGCCCAAACTCCTCGCGTTTCCCGACGGGGGTGGGGACGTTAATAGGAGGGGAGGTGGGATCTGTTGGCCTTGCCCGTCGGGGGTATTTACTCCTCTCATGGCTTCGTCTCTTTCCCTAATGGCGTCCTCCGTAATCCGGTGCCACTCTCCAGTCTGCGTGCGTCCTGTCGGATAGGCGTGCCCCCGTTCGAATCGCGTTTACATGCGAGGTCCTCCCTTCGGGCCTCCCTGGGAGTGATCGAATCGCCATAACATAAACAGGAAACAAGGAACAACATCCAAATCAAGCACTGAAGCAGAGTATAGGGCTTTAAAATTCAAATTAAAAAAAGGGCGGATTAGGGAACTACGTGGCGCTGGTAGTCACCTTGTCCAGAAAACTCCGTCTGCTGGGGAAATCTAATGTTAATTTGGAAGTAAATGAATTCGTATTCTTATCTTAATATCGCGTGGAAGTAATTTTCCGTTGCTGATGGCAGTCTCTCCAGTACCTATTATAATTGGTCGCAATACTAGCTTTCAAAAGCTTTCGTTGCCGCTTTGGAATCAGACGGTCTTTACAAGACGAAGTATAATTTCCCACACATAAGCATCGATATATACGTACCGTCTATGAACAGATCATGCGAATAAAGTTGGCTCCCAATTTTTATTGACAGCCCCATTGACATTACCTACCTGGTCTTTCGGTATTTTTCGCCTAAAGTGCTAACCGCAAGTGAAGTGTCATATACCGCATCATCATTAGGTACTAGTTTTCTAATTCCGTTGCCACTGCCAAAGCCCCCTAAATAGGAACCATGCCACCTAAACTAATGCACAATGCTGTAAATTGTGAGAAACTAAAAAAATACTAAGTTACACATATGATACAAGGTACAGTTGAGCATCATTATCCGGCACAGTCGGGACCGAAGTGATGCCGGATTAGGGATTTCGCCGGACTAAGGGTCATGCAAGGCAACTAGTTTATTTCTGACGTCCGGGATGTTTTCATTGAAAGGGGTCAATTATTTACAACAAAATATTTGCCATTTACTGAACATTATTTTAAAAAGAGTAACTGAGAATTATCAGAAAGAAATGGTTTATTGATACGCAAAGTTATATTTAAAATTATCGAAGTTGCGCAGTGAGTGAAAATAACGGAATCTAAGCAATTTGCATATTTCTGCACATGTAAAAGTTTCATATTGTTATTGGAAAAGGGTATAAAATTTGATATTTCTTACGCTGTTCGTAACATAATTTCCTTCCGAGCTCGATTTGTTATCAGCTGATTCAGCGCGATGTCAAAGCGTGGGTGTCGTGTGTACGGCCGCCCATCACTACGTCGCCGCGGGCGACCGGACTGGATTATTCTTTTAAGGCCATCTTCAATCTTCCTTCAACAATTTCAGGCTAATCATCTTCATCCCCTCTCGGATTTATTGTTATTAATTACCATTTCAATGATTTCATCATCTATGATATGTTGTGTGGTGAGAATATCGTGGCCGCTAACTATCCTTTCGTCTAAATTTACCAATTCCATTTCCTTTAATTCAGGGTTATGGATGATGTTTGCGAGCTCCATAATCATATTTTTATCCTCTGAAAAATGAAATTTTTTAAATCCCCACTTATTTCGTCTATATCAAACCTTAAAGCAGGCCACAATTTAAACCACGCGTGTTTTAGAACGGACGGTGAAATGCTATTGTCTGCCCGCGAAATTTCCCGAATCACGTCTTTTGGATTGATGACGTCTATTTCTAAAAGAGTTTATCCTGCTCCATTAGCATTTGGCCAGAAATACTAACTAAGTCCTTCACTTCGACGCAATCGATACCAGGCTATCTAAATCAGCACTTAAATCTTCTTTCATAGTTTTTCTCTCTGTTATCTACTTCTTCGTGTTACTTTAACAGTAAAATTTTGATGATTTTTCTCTTTCAGCTTCTTAATGTGTTATATTGTTGAAGATCCAACTCAGTATGTTTCAGTCATACGCTTTACTGATGCAACGGCGTCAAGCTTTTTCACAACTTGCACTTTTTCTGCGTTGGTTAACGTTTTGTGCTGTTGCCACAATTGTATGTATGAGACATGTTTTGGGTGAAACGTAAGAATATAACCAATAATTTTATCAAATTACGTCTATTGGTCAATCAAAAATGCGCGCGCCATTGAAAGAGGCCGATCTGTAAATTAGTCGTAGTCCGTCTCGGCGATGTCTTCAAATTTATATGTTTACTTCAAGTTCCAGAATAATTCCAGTATACACGAAGTATCAGAAATTAATATGTTTAAATTATTCTGATTCCCGAAATGGGAAAATTAACGTTAAGAATGGTATCTCGGTATTAATATAAGAATAATATCTCGGCAGGTTATGAAGCAATGTTCCGGTTAAAAATGTTTCGGCATTTTCCACTAACAAGTACTTGGTTGGTCATGGCAAAATTGCCGGATTAGGGGTTCCCGGATTAAGGGTGCTCAACTGTAATTGCATATAGATCTATATCTATATATAGTTCGAACTATTAAAGGAGAACAAATTCAAGAATCAACATTCATTTATTAAGCAAATACAAAAAAAATTAAGTCATACAATGTCAAGTAAGATTGTTGAAGAGCAAGATAAAACTTATTTGACCGAACAAATTTAGTAAAATTTTCACTGCAACAGTGACACAAAATTCCAAAAACATCTACAAGAAACACAAATCTGATGTGATTCACAAGGATTTCAGTCAGAAACTGCCGCTCCTTATTCTAGAGTATGGGAAATTAAAAGACAATGGTTTCCAGAAATTTCTTCGAATAAGGACCAATGACACTTGCAAGTATCCCCTGAAAAACTATTAAAAAACACATTCAGGGTTACATACATTCAAGCACATCGGCGTCCGAGGTGGGGTCATCCCCCCCCCCCAGAATTGCCCCCGGGCCCTTGAGTAATGAGTCTTCATTAATAAATTAATTAAATTTCACTTGTTTCCAGCTTGGCTTTTCCCTTCTGATGCATATTCTACCCGTTCATATGCACTTCTAGCGGAATTCTAGTCTCTACCCCCTCCCATCCGCAAAAAATGCGGGCCCTTTTCTTAAGAGCCGGGCCGGGCTTCAAGGTTGGCTCCTCCCAGGGAGCAAGTTCCGACGCCCCTGTTCAAGCAGTTAAAATTAATGACAAAATAACAATAACGAGATAAATATCATTTTAAGAAATTTAATAATAACAGATTAATTAAATTAATAAATTCATTGCAGGAATACTACTTTAACATACGTAATTTTTAGGAAAAGTACTGATGGTGACCTGACGGTTTAACAGTATCTGTCCGATGGAGATGAAGAGACTGAATAAGCCATCGTTGCTCGGCTTTTCGTTAATGATATCTATCATTAACATGAAAATAATAAGGGGGCATAATCATAATTAAAACTATGAACAACTTGAAATAAGAGCGTATGCTTTCCCGGCGAATTGAATGAAGAAATTCCTCTCGGGTTCTCCACCGGGTAAGTTGGTCCATGGCCGACGTTTCGGTGCACGAGTCCGGCATCGAAACGTCGGCCATGGACCAACTTACCCGGTGGAGAACCCGAGAGGAATTTCTTTATGAAAAACTTACCTCTTCAATGATATTTCCATCGCCGTTTTAAAGAAATATTTTCCCTAGAATGTCCTGAGGTGCAAAGTGCTTCTCGCAGACAACCTGTCTTGCCCTCAATACCAAATCCTTCCTTGGAATAGCAGCTTGCCATTTGGCACGCTTCTCGGGATCTTTCGGAATGGAAAAAAAGACAATGATGACTTTTTCGACTCGTATCCTTCCTTGCAACCCGGAGCCTCGCAACTGCTCGGCATTGTGAACACCTGTATGATAAATGGCATTTTATGCTCAGTATATTCAAAAGTAAGTCACATATCGGTATATAATCAACATCTATACTCACCGATGAATCATTTGCAATCCAAGGAAAACTGAAAGCCACTCATGGACAAAGATGTTCTCACTTTTCTACTCGAGCACCGTATAACTCGCCTCTCTCACCACGTATTCATAGCGGAAAACTTGGGGTATGTACTACCAGCGCCACTAAGCAGGAACTACTCTCTCAGCCTCAAGGATCTGCCAGCTCAGCCTATAGGGTAATATAGGGAGTTGCCGGACCTGTATATATACGACCGTGCTTTTAACCCATGCTCTGTAATCCATGGCGACGCAATAAATTGTTTCGTTACCGAGGCATGGTGTGTTTCAGTTCTATTCGCATCTAATTGCCACCCTCCGTAATGTCCAACAGTTCCTACCCTAAAATGCTTAACACACTTGACTGATGTACTCTCTCGGGTATTCCCCGCCCGGAGATCCGAATGGGGGACTATTTTACCTCCGGAATATTTTACTCGAGAAGGTTCCATCACGGCTTGATAAGAACGAAAATAGTGGAGCAGCTGCGACTCCTCGGGATAATGATGCGGTGGTTTCCCCTTGCCTTCCACGTCGCAGTACTACAGCCGTTAAATTAAATGTTACACACAAAGTAAATGTTACCACGCCTGTAGTGAAATGAGTGTCGCTGTACCGACCACTGTGGTCTCCCCTGATGAAAATGAAGTGTATGGGAAGTGTGCACGAAGTGTTTATCACAGCATTGGACTTTAGCATGTACTTCGGGGTGTATGGGAAGTGCAAAAGTAAACGCCTGAGAGAACACGAAGTGTACGCGGGGGGGTGTACGCGAAATGTATGCCAAGTGTATGCGAAGGGGAGTGTATGCGGAGTGTTTGCACGAGGAACGGGGTGTATGGGAAGGGGTGTATGGCGAGTTTTTGCTAGGGGAACGGGGTGTATGCGAAGGGATGTATTCCGAGTGTTTACTAGGGGAACGGGGTGTATGGGAAGGGGTGTATGGCGAGTGTCTTCTAGGGGACCGGGGTGAATGGGAAGGGGTGTATTCCGAGTGTTTGCTAGGTGAACGGGGTGTATGCGAAGGGATGTATTCCGAGTGTTTACTAGGGGAACGGGGTGTATGGGAAGGGGTGTATGGGAAGGGGTGTATGGCGAGTGTCTTCTAGGGGACCGGGGTGTATGGGAAGGGGTTTATTCCGAGTGTTTGCTAGGTGAACGGGGTGTATGCGAAGGGGTGTATTCCGAGTGTTTGCTAGGGGAACGGAGTGTATGTATTACAATATAGTTTTTTTCCAAAAAATATGCAATTCTGGTAATCTCTGCATTAGATGTATTTCTCATAATGCAAATAAACCATAAAAGTACAAAACATTTTCAGGAAAAAAAAGATTCACTGTAGATAGCACTCTAGAGTGCTATCTACAGTTACATCTCCAGAAATGTTTCCTCTTGTGGGCTCATCAATCTGAAACAAAGGGAGATGCACATCAGTTAGGAAGAAGATCAAAGTTTAACTGGAACATCACCACTTACATCACAAAATTATTCACTTACATTGCATTACATGTTTTTTCTGTTGGGCTTTTGATCCGGCTACTTCTTCTATGTTGTGTACTCCACACTTCAAGAGCCAGGCTTCAGAAAAGAACACAGATTATTTTTCCATTACAAACACAGCATTGAATTTTTTTACATTTATACCGGCTTTCTTCCCTTAAATAAGTACCAACGTTTTAATGGTTAGAGGATTTACAGCAAAATTTTACCTGCAATGGAACCGATGAGAGCGTAGCTGGAGTGCTTCTTGCCATCGTCCCAATACTTGGCAGTTCCTTTCACTCGGTACCACTTCTTACGCTCGAAGTCATTAAGATGCTCCGGCTTGAAGCGTCTTATGTCACGAACAGGGACGTTTTCCGTTTCGTTTGAACCTGCCCACTTAATTTTCGCATACCATTTGTCGGTATGAACCACATCCTTGATAGGCTCGTTTATTTGTGCAACGTTCTGGCTGGACATGTTCACTTTAAATTATTAACAATAATTCGCAGGGAGTTGAGGGCACGCGTATCCAAAAACTCATGTGCTTCGAAAGCGAGCGTATAGATGAGTGCGGTGCGTCGGCCGTGCCATCTGATATCCAGGCGCAAATCGACAATTTCTGACTAGCAGCTTTGTAACATCTTACACAACAATGTAGTGGAGTCGATTGTTGGAAGGAACCAATACCTCGTACATACATACTGCATTGGTTGACCGTGGAGGTAATGTAGCAAGGCAGTCAGGCGACAGAATAGGGGTTGTAGGACATTGTAGGGACATTGTTGTAGGGGTGAGATTAGAGGATGTACGAAAGTAACGAGCGAATGCTCCACCGCCACTACTAAATTTCATTCGGGAACGATATAATGTTACATGACGGACAAGAATGAGGGAAGTGTCCACGAAGGATGCGAGACACCTTCCCGTACATTCCCTTGATCTGGACGAAGGGGGCAGGAAGTGTACGCGAAGGGAAGTGTCCAAGAAGGATACGAGACACCTTCCCGTACATTCCCTTGATCTGGACGAAGGGGGCAGGAAGTGTACGCGAAGGGAAGTGTCCACGGAGGATACGAGACACCTTCCCGTACATTCCCTTGATCTGGACGAAGGGGGCAGGAAGTGTACGCGAAGGGAAGTGTCCACGAAGGATATGAGACACCTTCCCGTACATTCCCTTGTTCTGGACGAAGGGGGCAGGAAGTGTACGCGAAGGGAAATGTATTGGGAGCTGTGGAGTAACACTTCAATAGCACTTCCTCCTTCACAAGGAAGTGTTCATGAAGTGTATCCCGAGACGAAGTGTATTGGAAGGTGCACTACAACCTCCGCATACACTCCCAGGCGTACACTCCCTCGCAACGGGGTGTACGGCGGGAGGTTGTGCACTCCCCATACACTCGCTGTACATTTCGCGTACACTCCCTTAACCAGAACAATACACTTCATTTTCATCAGGGTCCACCTTCACTGACATGAAGAAGACCCAATTGCACGGGCATTTTCGTATCTGGATACGAAAAGATGCAATATAAGATAAGTCACACATTTGTCGTTTGTAAAAGGCATTTGTGGAATATTTTGCACCAATTGAAGTACGAATGAGCTTGTACACGAATAAAATGGATGCAAATCACGAATATGTCGATGAAATACACTCGTGAGCGTTATTTTTCTTAAAATGGAAAATAAGTACACAAGATACATAGTATCCTTTCGTATCGGATATACGTATCTTCTCCCATCGGATCACGACAGGATACACGTACCTCTTCGTATCCTGTTCTAGGAACTATTTTTTGTCTAACCCGTCAGCGCTACGTACGGACAGCTGATCCGGAGGTCAGCTCTGTAAAGAGCCTTTAATAAAAATATTAATCAAATTTTAATAACTAACTTTCAAGCCCTCAATTTTTTCTTCGTTATAGGATACTGGCAATCTGCATGTACTGATAAAAGTTTTTTAAGCTCATGCATAGGTAGCTCAAAGAAAACAGACTTCATTAATTGCAATTTGTGCCCTGCCATAAATGTATTTAATTTACGCAAAAAGTTTTTATTGAGAAATCCCAGTTTACTAGAGAATTAAATGTTAATTTTAAGGCCATTTGAAAAGGCTCTAAAATGGCGGGGTGCGCTGCCTTCTGCGCTGTGCTGACCCAACAGGTAGGTAGTTCCAAGGAGAGTAGAGAACTCTCTACTCTAGTTCTCTACTCTCCTTGGGTAGTTCATGTTGCGAGTAGTGATGGGTAAAAATAATCCATTCTTCATCATAATCGATTATTTTCTTCCGATTCTTTCGATTATTGGATCGATTATGAAGATCCGATCCTATGGTATAATCGATTATTTCAATGGAATCGGCGGGAGAAGAAACAAATTAAAAGTTGGCGTACTCAGCGTTATCTGAAAAACTATTCTTATTAGTAATGGGAAGGATGAAAAAAATAAATACGAGAAAATATTATGCTTAAAAGTATAATTATCTAATAAAGAATCAGCGTGATCGGTGAGTGCAGGGCGAATGAAAGACAAATTTTTGCTCAATAGATCTATTTTTTCTCCCTTCTTCAATTACTCTGCATTATTCATTTAATGGGAGTTAAAAACCCATCCCCCGTAAACATTAGTTCCATTCAGCTACTTTGCCCTTGTCTAATTACTCCCATGAACATTCTTTTCTCCAAGATCTCCAGAGCTTCCTCTCTAAGCCTTTCTTTCTACCCATAGTCTTCTCCATCCTCCTCCAATACCAACATCCCCTAAGCTTCTGGTCTATCTTTTGTTCCATCATACCAATCTTCCATGCCAATACTCCATCAAGCTCTTCACTAATGTCGCCATTAACATAGAAATATAAACTATGATTTTTAGGGCATCGAAAAGCCTACCTAGTGATCGAATCAAGGTAATTGAGCAAGCTGCTTAAGATAACGTAACTGGCCCCATGTTAGTAAACACTGCATTCCCACAGGTCCATCCATCTACACTAGTAAGGCAGCTGCCTTATTTGTGAAACAACCCTTGAATCTTCCCAAATCATAAAGAAGAACACTCGAACCACACTCGCTAAAATGAATACTCATTAACTCAGTACTCAATGACCTTATCACAACACGGTCTAAATCACCCAGCCTCAGTCATCTACAATATTCACTCACCATCCAACAAAATCTGTCACATCAATATCAAATTTTAAGAAATACTTTAAAACAACTATTCCTAAAGAAAACATACTATATAAATCATAACAAAGAGCCTTGCTGATTTTTTTATAATAACTGCAATTGCTGCAAAATGATCATTTTTGGTACTAGCTTGTCCTCATGTAGAAGTAGTATGCATTTTCATTATTGATTGGTTTTCATTTTGACAATTTCTAGTTTACCACTGTGACCAATATAAATAAAATAATATTAAATAAAATTACTCTTGTAATAATTAAGATCAATTAACCCCACAAGCGTCTATTAAACACAGAAATAGAAGCTCATCGCTTGACGTTTCGCACCACCCACCTTCAAAACACGATTATTTAAATCTCTGCTATTCAGATCAACTAATAATACGATTATTTACTGATTCTTTTAACATATTCCATGTATTCCATGATCCACGAGCGTCGATTATTTACGAGAATCAGCTCGCGCCCATTTATGTTGCGCATCCTTGACACGATTATTTCAAATCATTTGATTCTAATAATCGGCAAAGAATCGTATGCGCCTTATGAATCTTTGCCGATTCTCAACTCATCACATAATCGTCGATTATTCCAAGAATCGGTGCGCATTCATCACTCGATTATTTTGGTCACAAAAGAATCGGGTAATAATCGTATGATTTTCAAAAATCGTATGTTTGTTCAACGATTCTCAAGAATCATACGATTATTCACCGAGGTGCGCATTTCGTTCATCAACCGATTATTTCGTTCACAAAAGAATCGGATCATAATCGCATGATTTTCTAGAATCGTATGTTTCTTCAACGATTCTCAAGAATCATACGATTATTCACCGATTATTTGCATAACCGATTATTTCAACCCCATTTTTTTCTGAATCGATTATGCCTTAATTTTATCATATGATACGATTAATCGATTATGGAAAAATTTTGCCCAACACTAGTTGCGAGACATAGGAAAATTCGTCTCCTGAACTTACCATTGTATTTCAGGGCCCCTGTGAAAACTATCAACGCTCGAAAAGTCTTCTCTGTTAAACATTGTATTAATAGTCGTTTTATAGGCTCCAAGGGCATCCTTTTCGTGGTGTCTTCTGCTACCGTGAAGCATGGCGTGAAGGTCGTGCGGCGATGGGCGAACTTCACGGTATCCATTTGAAAATTATACTAACTGATTTTAAATGAATCAAGTGCATAAATAATATTAAATAAATGAATGAAAGCTAATTATAATAAATTAACGGAATAAATACACCTCCGATACTAGTTAATAATTTAAACGGAGTGCAGCGTCTACTTGGAATAGAGGCACTGTATTAGAACGCTTAGCAACGACTGATGGCGTCCACTGACAGCGACCTCCGGTCAAAAAGCGATCAGCCAATAGAAAATGGGCGCACCATTTGGCCAACCTCTACCAATAATTGGGAGCGTCCGCAGCACCACCTGGTGGCAGGTAGAGGATATAGTTTGACGTCACACGTAGGATTAACCGGCATGCAATAGTTTGACGTCACGTTTTCGCGCCATTGATTTTTTCCACTTTTTAATTAATGAGGAAATATACTTAACGTCATTTAAAAATCGAACGGCTTAAAACACGTACTCCAGAGGTTATAAACTTTCGATTTGGTTGGTTATTTAGGGGAGGCGACCGACAGCTGTGGTCATTTGCGCCATATAGGATAGGTGGATATTTGGGTAATGGTAGGAGTTTTCAGGGAACGGAGGAAGGGTGGAGAGAAACCCGGCGTCGGCATTGGCCTACTCTTAACGAAAGGCGCCAAGGGGACCACGGATTAACGTCCCATCCGACGGACGGAGTACTGTACTTGAAATGCCCTCCACTAGGCACTCAAGTGGGGACCGGTTTTCCACTGAAAAATCCGTCACTGCCGGGATCCGAACCCGGGCCCTCGGGATGGGAGGCCAGTACTCTAGCCACCACACCAACCCGATCCCCTATAAACTTTCGATCAAGATAATAAAAAAATAATAGGAAACTACCCTTACGATATTGATAGAAGCCTAGAACCACGACGCTGTAGGCGTAAGTCAGAGGGTGAGTAAAATTAGTTATTTTAATGTCAATTTTTTATCTCTGCGTAGCTCCTTGCATTATATTTTCATTTTCGAGATCCAAAACTTTTCCTCTCTTCCTCATACAAGTATAAATAGCATGTTCCAGTGAGTCCTGATGTGGAGTCACGGATGCATCTTTCGCGTTATGGCAATCTGTATCACTAACGCTTACCCCTAAAGTAGCGCAAGGTTAAAGCCCATTCTACAATGGACGTAAGACGTAAGACGTAAGGATTTCCATACGACTGGCAATCTCCAATGCTGACGTATGCCGTAAAAATATCGACATCGATCACGGTGCATTCGGAAGCACTCCGGTCGTATATACATGGATATTGAAGACAAATGAGTGTCGATTTTTTCTGGCGTAGAATAGAGAACACTGTCAACAAATATACGATTACTTAATTATTGAAGACAAGCATTTGCAATGCTAACAGGGCTGTCTGGGATGTGATCAGAACTGAAACAAATCAATGTTGTTCGGTCTTAAATGACCAAATAAACTCAGAGCAAAGATCATTATGGGCTTCAATGCACTTATTAGTCCGCTGTCTAACTATTCATTTCTATATAAATAACGGTCAGGAAAGTTAACAGCAAGACAATCTTTGATTTACATTATTTATTTCAGTGTACCCTTTCATCTTATCATAGAATTACAACTGTCCATGCCACTGAGTTTTTGAGATTTTGGACGATATTGGTGGGTGTCGATCAGTATAAGCCATTTAAACTTAAAAGACCACTAATCATCCAAATAAACCAAGAAACTGGTTCATACAATAAAAATTCAGTTAGAATGCGGGATGAAGCAATCCAAATATTATTCAATGAGGCAACAGTTAATGATAAGCTCGTCTAAACTCGCTATATTTCAAATTCACGACCAAAGATTATTTCAAATACTTCCGCAATTCTTCTCGAAGTCAAAAAAACTTCCATAAAAGCAATAACCCGTGGCTGACACTGGCAGTAGTAATGAGGCGCTCTGATTGGCCTGCCGTTAGACGTAAGACGTAGAGATGGGACTTGGCCATGTCCCTTACGACAGCTCCTTGCGTCTTACGACAGCCCTTACGACAGCTCTTACGGCTTACGTCTTACGGCTTACGTCCATTGTAGAATGGGCTTAACAGTAAATAAAAATCGCTCCACTGATAGTGATAAGCAATTTTAAGTGTCACGCGAAATATGAAGAATGTATATCAGGTTCTCTCGGACATAAGTTATATCAAAAAATAACGGTAACGCTAGCGCACGCCTTATGAAGATCCATGATCGCGGCCAGAATCACAATTGTGACAAAGTTTAAACTTTGTTTCAGGAAGCTCTAATTGCTCTTGCCGAAGGTATGTTCTGAGTGTGGAAAAGTTCCTTATTCCCAATTGCTTATTTTGTACGTGCCTTCGTATTTGTGATTTGATAACACCTCCATTTCTTTCTGTCGCAGGTCCATTTAAGTAAAACTTCTTTACCGCCGCAGTGATTTGATTGTTGTGGTTCATTGCTACTAGTCACTGAAGCTAGTGAGCTCTCAGCCAACGACGAGTGATGTATGAAATGTATTTGTCATTAGTAATTTGATCGAAACGTTCGTTAAAGATGCATATGCTGATTGAAAATATACTGTTTGGTCACCAACAATTTTATTTTTCATTTTAGTCAACTTAAGTTGGTAACCTTGGTAACGGGAGATTAGAGAATGATCGGTTGTGGGATTCGATGAATATCGACCGTGAGATTCGAGAATTATCGATTGTGAGAATCGAGGGGTATCGATTGTGAGATCTTGGGTCCGATGTGGTATTCCTACGCCTCGTATCTCCTTCGTAGCGGACATAGCACGCCTTGATATCTCGTTCGCATACTGTCCGTTAGTGGATGGTATCCACTGCCGAAGCGCGACAGCAGGGCTCCGTATCTTCTTCAGCATTGGATAGTATCCAGTTACTAAGTGTATACATTGGAAGCTGTGCTATCTGGGGAGCTGCTGCCCTATCCTCCGGGTGATAGGAAGCATAATTGTTGGAGACCTCCCGTCGCCAAATCAGGCCGCCAACAATGGGGGCGTTTACTCAGAACCGAAATCATAATATTGTGCACGAAATTGTTAGATGGAAACGAAAAAAGAATTTTAGTGAAAAAAATAATCTTCGAACCATAACCATTCACTCATAAATCAAAAATTGAAATAATCAAAAGGTGTAGCCCACTGAAAAAACTAATTGTAATGACATAGACGTCATTTTTCTCCCGTCCTTGACTGCTCTTATGGGAAGGGAGTGGAGGGGGATTCTCGAAGGTCTGCTCGCACAGATCCTCTCCCATTGGGAGAGCTAGCTGTGTCCCCCCATTGCCATAAGGCGAAGTAGCTTCGCGGGCTCAGTTGTGATTGGACGAAGTCGATATAGGTACGTCACCACGCCAACTTTTCCGAAAGGGTTAAAAACATCAGTTTTTCACCGCTTATAACTCGAGAAACAATTGACGGATCAAAAACCGGGAAAAATACGGGCCTTTTTATTTTACAAACTCTATCATATTCGGCAATAGAAAAATTTGGTAAACCACCAATTACGCTTCTCTGACTTGGCGACGGGAAGCCGCAAACAATTAAGCTTCTCATCACCCGGAGGAGAGGGCAGCAGCTCTTATTCTAATGAGTGAAGGTATGTAAATAATTTTTTTGTTACCTTAAGATTAATATTTTATTTATTGGTTTTAACTGTTTACGTGACTTAAAATCCGACGACCAATGGTTGCGTCTTTTTTATTCGGTTAACTTACACACGTTAAATTAAAATTTCAACTAAATAAGGCTAATAACAAATTTTTATGTATTTCAAATATTCAAAGTTATTAAGAACTTCGTAAATCTTACTATCCCACACACAAAATATATATCTAGATCTCATGTAGTAATATCTATGGATAGATGTACTTCTGAGATATCCCACACAGCACAGAGAAAATTTATACCGTATAAAATATGCATAAATGGATTGGTATAAAATTCCGTCGATTATTAGCATTTAATTTGAATAATGTGCGCGCACTGCAAATCGATGTCTTGCAAACAAGATCGACTTGGACCATCTCGAAAATCAAAATGGCAGTCATGTTGATAAGCCGGTAGCGTGAGAAAGAACTAGCTCCTCCAATATTTACGTGTTCTGGCAATTTGTGATCGTAGAAGCTTGATTTCAATTCTAATGGACAGTTAAGTTACGGTGAGTACCTAAATGATTGTTATGACCAGTGATTGGGTTGAAGATTATTTACGAATTCGTCATTGTTTTCATATGCCTTCCATGTTGATTTTTTTAATTGCTGCCAATTGACTCTATTTATCATGTTTCAGGCACATACAGTCTTTAACAAATTGGGACATAAGGAATGATCCAACAGCAATTCAGATCATCATTCAACTAAGTATTTGATAAACGTGAAAAGTTTTGCGTGTGTTATGACAGTGCAGTGACTTTCGATGATATTTGAACGAACCAACTTTTGGAAAAATATAGTTTCAATTTTTAGAAGAGCGTTGTTTTTTTAAAAGACAGCAGGTTTCTGTGCACCCAGATAAAACATTTGGTAGATGTGAGCTTAAGGGTATCGAACTTCAAACACTTATCCCGCCAAAACGGTGTTCACATGCAATGTAGTTTGATATTGGTGATTGTCGCACTGGCTGTTCTTGAGGATGCCTTATGTATTGGAATATTATGTGTTACAATTTCTAGTGAATGCAATGATTGGAAATGGAAATAGTGTCAATAAATGTAATTAATTTTATTAAGAAACACGTTTTTGTTTGCAATCGTCTTAACTCGTATATATGAGTTATTGAAATTGTGAATTCTCTATGTGACATCAAGAAACGGCAGACGTGCACAAATTATGCACGGTAAGTCTGTGTATAGTTAACGTGTGCCAAATCATGCCGTATCAAATTACGTGATCTGCCTTATCCGATCCGAGATCGTGCCAGTTCAACTTTTTCAGTGCCTATTCTGCAAAGAAGTATGTCCTTAGTTTTCTGTAAATTGTTTGACATGGATCCATGGTCTAACTAGATATATAATGAACCTAATAAAATGCGCAATAGATTAAATAACATGCGATTACAGTACTATGCACACGATAAAAATATTAAATAATATGCTCAAAACATTCAAGTATTATGAAACGTACTATTACAGTCACCGTCTAGATTCTTCATATTATGCACATAAAAGAGGTCGTTATGTGGACATTAGCCCCTTTATATGGACAGTTTATGTACATTTTATGCACACATTATACCACTGCCATGGTATATTTAGTGCATAATATTTGAACGTAATGTGCGTTTTATTCCCTTTGTGCTGTGTGGGATGTATTATACGTGCATTAGTTGTCGGTGCCTATGGATTAATAGCACAATTATTATTTCGCAAAACTCGTGAGGAAGGGCCTACGTGTTTGAATTATGTTTGCAGGAAAATAAACATTACGAATACCTAGATGAAGACTTAGCTGTAATAGATATCTGTTAGACATCCATTAGTTGTAGGTGCTTGGGTATTAAGAGCACTTTGTTATTTTGCGAGGAAGAGTCATCCCCTAAACCCGGGAGGAAGGTCATCCCCTATCAAATATTTTCTATATAGGAATGCTATGGGACCTATAGGAGTCTTATAGGAAATTTGCATTTCATATAGGAGCTCTGTAAGCCTTATATAAGACTCCTATATAGGAGCCCTATAGAGGATCTAATATAGCTGAACTCTATAAGAGCTCCTATAGAGGATCTAATATAACTTGGAACTCTTGATAGTTCTCAATAGAAAGTTTATAAGATTCACATAACATTTATATATTTCTCAAAGTACACCAACCCCTGCGATTTATCTAAGGTTTCTTTAGCTAATTATGGAATACTTTTCATGCTTACACCAAGTATTTCTTGTCCTCACGAATTGGTCTAATTAGTTTTTTTGCGGTATAATATTTAAATCGAGGTTGCTATGCGGTACTTGATCGATCAATTTTGTATGTTACCACAGTAAATGTGCAACAATTTACAATTTCAATTAGTTATGCCTCTGTGCTCATCTTCGACTCGAAGAAGTGCCGATACCCTATACATTTCACCTCCTTTGATAACCATTTAAAATGTTGTACGGACTTACAATTCAGTGCCAATTAAACTTAAAACCATTTCTTAGTTAACAATATTACCTATCTTTGTAAAAAATAAACCAGGAAAATTCTTCACTAATGCTACAGTCCCCAGATAGCACAGTAACTTGCTGAAAACTTGCACCAGGTTTGCAAAGCAAGCATCGGGAACTTGCTGTAAAGTTTCAAAGCAAGTCTACAAGTTGGCAACACGTTTGTATCGAACGTTCAAGTCTCCACTTTGTGCACTTGCAGCAAGTGTACAGTAGGGCGGATCGGAAAATTCGATTTTTCGCGGAGAAACTTGGCCCTCTGGAAAAAGTTGTCAAAGTGACTCAAAATGAGGCCAGAAAAATTTGGGGCCTCTAGGTCAACCCTAGACCCTCGCGCCGTGGCCATTTATGGGGAGGGGGGCTGAAAATGGAAAAAGTCATGTTTTTATAGCGGTTCCCCATGGATTTTGCCGAGTAGCGGCCCTTGAGGGCAAACATTTCGTCCATTTGTACGTATCCGCAACCATTAAGCCACAAATTGTGTATGTTGAGTGCGCGGCCGCGCTTAATTATGCACCGCCCACGCAGCGTCGCGGCGCCTAACGGTCAGAAGGCCGCTCGAGCGTCTCCTGCCGGCTCGTGCCTCCTGCCCGGTCGCCGCGAACGCAGCAAAACTCATCACGGATGCGTCTTCCGTCGTTGGTCTCATTAATATTAGATAATTAAACTATTTTCAGGGAATAACAATTACGGAAGAACTGTATGAAAGTAATATAACACACCGTCATCAGTAAGGGAGTAAAGAAACACTCCCCGATTCTTAGCCTACTTTTACTATTTTTTTCAGCATGGAAGAAGAATGAAAAAATAATTAAAGTAGTTACCAGAGCTCACCACGCTGAGGTACCTGCACTATGAACTCCCCCGCCCACACACCCACACTTAGAATAGAGGAACGCATTGTCTTTATCAGATTATGTGCAATCGAAAAAATAAGAGTGGTCATTTTGTAGTACCAGTTGTTTTATCTGTGCGCAAGTATTCGTCTTTAAACTTTATTTTCATTGAACCCTAAAGGTCATTATCGATTTTTTGTTTTTGAAGTCAAGCAGATAAATGTAAAACTTAATCTATCACAGCATGAACCTAGATAGGTTTTGAAGGTTGGCATTTTGGTTCTGCTTTCTAGTATTTTCAGTATTTCTTATCGTCTCTCGTTGTTGCGGTGTCAATGAAGCTATTTTACAAATATTTCAAAAGTTTGCGTGTGACAAGGACAACTCCGTTCCACGGTTGAGCATTACTCAAGTAATTCTCGAATTTCTTCAGTCGTGAGATGCGATAGAGCACGAGTCGGTGTTCTCGTCCCATATTATCAGAAGCTTGTAGTCTTCTGCATGAAATTTAAAATCTGTTAACTCAAAAGTTCTTGGATTTTCGTCGCCTGCGTATTTCTTCATGCCTCTAAAATTATTTTCCACGCATTTCTTCACACTTTCTCTCTATTGTCAGCAATCATTTGGAGGAGTAAATTTTCTGAGTGCCCGAGAAATCCGTTTCTCTGAATAACAGAATCAATGACTCTTTTAAGATCTACTGGTAGATCTCTTGATCAATATAATATTTTCCATAAATTTACAGCACCGTCGTGTATACAATGGTTTTTCTTTCACTGAAAACCAGACAGGTGCGTATACTTTTTGAATGGCAATAGATTTTATACATTAGCGCATGAATTTTCACTGGACACGTATGCCAGTTGTCGGCTGGTCGTAGTGAGCTAAGGAGAATGAGCCACATTTTTTGGAGTTTATCTGGCCAAATTTTCTGAGCGAAATCCTTTGGACACAGCACTAGAAATTTCCCGAAGATACTGCTGGTCACTGCTTAGCAATCTCAAGTCTTCTTCTTGGTGCAATTTTTTTGGAACTGGCTCGAATCTTATGATATCAGGAGTGTGGCAGTCGTGAAGGGTGGAGACAATAGGTCTTGCAAACAAGTGTGGACCCTTAGTTTGCCCGTCTAATGTTTCTACCAACTGCCGCAGTGTTAAGTCAATCAAGTGTAATTGGCAAATGGACCACTGTAAGGGACGTCGGAGTTTTGCTTCCAGCAAACGGATGATGCTTCCTTCCTGACCTGTATTAGACTTTGGTGCCATCGCATCCAATCACTTTTAAATTTTAAAGTTCAATATTTTCTTTCGCAAAAAAATCAAGAATTGCAAATATGACGTTTCTTACAGATCCTCCTGTGGGGGAGACAAAACCGAAAAATTGGGAGCCTGGCTCTTCAACAAATAAGACATGTTCCTCCCTAACGTAAGATTGATATGTCCTCTTGCCTATTTTCTCCAGTTTAATTGTTTCATCCTTTCGGCCGTAAAATACAGACCTTCAATTGCATTCTTTCGTTTGTCTTTGCTTTTACTGAATCTAGCATCTTCTTTTTCTGTCTTCGTAACAAATGCCGGTCCACTACCTTTTCCGGAGTTTTGGGTTTTGCGTCGGATACAGTTGCGCTGACGATCATTGCTGCTGCTCTGAGGGACACGTCACCGGTACTTGCACATACCTCCGCCACAGTTGGCAATTGAAGACGCCTTTGCCCCAAAAGAGGTCCAGGTTGATTTTCATTCCTAATCGTATGAGGAACGTTGAGGTCCAATTCGGTTGAGATTTCTCGAGATGCAGTGGAAAAATTCTTGATGCTCACTTTTTACCTCTTCAAGAATGAAAGATTTTGAGTCGACGCTCTCCAACGAACCTCTTCTGAGGATTTTCTTTAATCGTCGAGTTTCTGAGGCATCCAATCCACCGAATACCATCTTTCGTTTTGTCTTTTGATCCCTAAAAAATGCCGCTTCATTTGGGAAAACTTTATCCTCTTTCTAAATTTACACTCGTTAATTCTTTATCACTGACACGCAAAAATATCAGTTTCTGGGATTCATTTAATACTATATTCATTTTTTTGTCGATTTGGCACCTTTCGTAGGCTTGCTTGCATTTTTTCTTAAGTCGTAGTACGTCCTATGGTACCGTTTAAACATTTTAATCAAACCACGTTCCGGAATGATTGGAATAGAGGTGCGTCTCCACAAAGTTCGGACACTTTTTTCGCTACCAGACTTCTTGATAAACCGTAGGCCCCCTTCCTGCGCTGGAGTATCTCAATACGTCGTGAACATAAAAAAAACATTTTTTCACTTCTTTTAAAGTCGACGTTAATTCGTTTATGTCAACGAGACAGGAAAAATGGTTATAGTGTGTAGGGTTATATTAATTTCAAATAATCCTTCCGTGATTGTTATTCCCTGAAAATAGTTTAATTATCTAATATTAATGAGACCAACGACGGAAGACGCATCCGTGATGAGTTTTGCTGCGTTCGCGGCGACCGGGCAGGAGGCGCGCGAGCGGCCTCTTGACCGTTAGGCGCCGCGACGCTGCGTGGGCGGTGCATAATTAAGCGCGGCCGCGCACTCAACATACACAATTTATGGCTTAATGGTTGCGGATACGTACAAATGGACGAAATGTTTGCCCTCAAGGGCCGCTACTCGGCAAAATCCATGGGGAACCGCTATAAAAACATGACTTTTTCCATTTTCAGCCCCCCTCCCCATAAATGGCCACGGCGCGAGGGTCTAGGGTTGACCTAGAGGCCCCAAATTTTTCTGGCCTCATTTTGAGTCACTTTGACAACTTTTTCCAGAGGGTCAAGTTTCTCCGCGAAAAATCGATTTTTCCGATCCGCCCTAGTGTACAGGGCAAGTCTTGCGGCAAGTATGCTCCAAGTGTGCAGAACAATTCTACTGCAAGTGTGAACAATAAATCTGCTGCAAGTCTACAGTATGTATCGTACTCAATGTATACTTATTCAGGGTGTCCAGCAGCTGGGCATTTGAAAATTCCCTGAGATTTCCAGGTTTTCCAGACATAGTTTTTATTTTTCCAGAGGAAATATCTATTTTTTTCTCATTTAGTATAAGAGGACATTGGGTATGGTTATTGTGGAATTAAACGTACGTATTATTATTAATCTTGCATATTTGGACAAAATAAACCAAATCCTGTATATTTGGAGTAAAATAGACAAAAACTCCAACATCATACAACACTTTCATATAGTTCGTGAGAAAATCACATCCTTACCCTTTCTTAGAGTAAAACATTATCATGCTGACGTTCGGGAACAAAGTTGCATTACAATCAGACTTCGCTATGAATAGCATTGATATAAAATAATCAACAACTTAAAAAACTAAAAGAATTTAATTTTTTCCAGGGTAATCGTCTACGGTAGGTTAAAGGAAAAGAAAAAAAAGTCCTGCGTCATGGAACACATTCATATAATTTAAAACAAAATCATATCACAAACCTACTATGCAATATGCTGCACGTTTCCAGATGCCAAAACCTCCGGCTTGACAAATCTTGCCATTACAATTTTCAACAAATCAGTCATTGCCGAAAACAGGAGCGGAGCCACAGGCTTGCTGGATTGAAATTCCATCAAAAATTGTTCCAGCTCCGCCGCAGCTGTGGCAAAGAGAGCCAGTTTAGGACCTAACATTTTGCCATGGATGGTGAACTTAATTAATCCGAAACTGTGACACAGGTTCACATTTCTTGCCCTTATGCTCACTATTCTCATCAACCGGAAAGTTCTTGACATAATTTCGTAAGGCTGAAAGAATATCGAGGGCTCTGAGCGCAACCATTTCATTTTCTAACCACCTAACTGCACAGAACTTCAATGGAAGACGTTGAGAATGAGTGATTTGTTTGAAGTCAGGTCTACGGGTTGAGGGATATAAAAATAAATTGAACGGTTGCCGAAGGAATGGAACGATATCCCATCCAGTTTCCTTCATACCAGCTTGAAATGCACAATTTATCGTATGCAGCCCACAGCTATCTTTTATTACATTATTCCATCAAGATCTCCCTCTATCAACGGTCTTAGCTGTTTAAAACCACCGCGTTTAACCTCCAGAAAATGCAACGTTGCCAAGTGTAAACGGCACATTTCTGAAGGATGCATGGAAAACGTTAATTTTTATCGTAGAACGTCGATCAAAAGACGCCCGTAATTCTCTTAGAACGTGTGATACAATGGCGGTAATAAATTGTTGCTCATTTAAATAGTGAATAACTTTAAACATCGTATTGCACGCGGTCAGTTTCTTCCGCGCGGCCCCATGCCGCGAGAGTCCGGTCGCTGATGAGGGTCGAAGCCGAGCGAGGGTCCGGATTAGGACGATCGCGAGCAGAGACAGTCGCTAATGACCGACTACCTGGTCTGCCCCCCAGAAAACTACCATTAACCAAATCTAATATCCGGGGGCCATCCGTATGCCCTTCAGAGAGGTCAGACTGTAGTTCTTTCAAAAATTTGAAATTCACATTTGGACCATTCACTGAAACTTGAAGGATTTTCTCAAGTTCTTTCCTGGTCTTGAAGCTTCTTTTAAAGCCCCGAGGAGATCAATGGCAGTAGTATGCCCCAAAAATGCTGAAGTGAGGTACCGCGTGCAAACTACATTCTGATTATCGTCCCAAAAGCGAACACTAAGATCCATTTGCTGTTTATTAGCAATCTTATTCAGGCTTTCATCAAACCCCACAGCAAATTGCTGGCAACTCTCCATGCTCCGTTTCAGGCTTCGTTCGAAATACGGAGAGATCCCATGAACAATAGTATAAGCCACTTTAGCTTACTAAGTTGCACTTGATTGACAATATTACTGTCATGATACATTCTTTTGTTTAAAGTATGCTATCGGCTATTTGTCGTGAAGAGCTGTGAGACATTACACAAGACATGCAACACAAAACTTCCACCTCTGTAGCCGAATCTCTGAGGAGGAATGTCCTCAATTTTCCCTTCTCATGTAGGTTTTTCTCAGGTTTTTCACAATTGCACTTACAAGTGCAAGAGGGCTTTCTTGTACACGAAATAGCAGTGTTTGCCTCAGTGCTCATAGAACGCTCTTCTTGGGTTGTACTTGCAGGGTTGTCAAAAACTTCACTAGACTGCGTAGCCATGGGCGTCTCAGAATTTTGGGATAGTTGCGATGGTTGGGTAAAATATTTTAACGGGTACGTTGATTTCTGTGCTTCAACCTACTTCATGTGATTCTTCCCCTTTCTGTGACTTATAGGCGCTTGAGAACCCAACTGTATTACTCAATGCAAAAGTATGTCGGCAGACTTTGCAGAAGCAGGAGTGCACATTTTTTCTACACGCTGTGCCCATGGATATCTATCTGATCAACCACTTTTCATCAAATGATGTCTTATAGTGCTTGGATAGGGCCATTATGTTAGATCATCTGAAACAAATAAAATGTGGGTTTCATGAAATCCATTACTTACCATTCATTCGAGACTGCTAAATGTATTAACATTTTATATGCATTCCCCTAAGATGGCCACTCTCTCTTTAATGGGTTAATTTTTCCGGCAAAACCCCACTAAATGGCGAAAATGAAAACTACAGCCAGTGATAGTGTAAAGAATGTGAATTTATGCAATGTAAGAAAGATTACCCTATGACAAGTACTTTTGAATAAAAGTGAGTTTAAAAATGACCAATTTTACAATTTTTTCCTGACATTCCATTACTATAATTGGGAGGTTTTACACGCTTTGGTAGAAGGATAGAGACTAATTTCGCATTTAGAATATGCCCTTATCCTTCCCCTCCCATAATATTGTGGGCATGTGGAATGTATACTTGTGGAACTTATATGACGCCGTATAATACACAACAGCTATTTACGTATTAAGAATTGAAATAAATTTTGTACTAACCTGTGAAGAGAACGTAGGTTCGGGCTGCAGGACTTCAATGGTTGACAGCAATTGATGGCAGTGCATCCGGCCGCGTTCTTCGTAATGCAGGCCGAATTCGCGAGGAGCGAGGTGACGGGCCGAAAGCACTCGAGTGCTTCGGCGAGAAATGACATAACCACTAAGAACACAATGTATATAGAATATATTGTAATTTCGGTGAATGCAGGAATGCTAAACGCGACAACGGAAAGGAAGTTTGATCTCACAGCTTGCAGATTAAGGTACGTCATTTACGCTGCTGACTTAAATACGACGACCACGAAGAACACAATGCATATAGAAAACATTGTAAATACTCTCGGTGATTACAGGAATGCAAAATGCGACAATGAATGGGAAATTTGACTACGTATGCAACTTGCCGAAAAATGCTCATTATTTCCGTTGCTGTTTTATACATTGACTCCATCAAAAATTCCAGAGTCAATAAGATATTTCCCTGAGATTTCCCTGATATTTCCAGTGAAAATAAAATTCCCTGAGATATCCCGGTCTTCCCGGTTTTCCAGAGTGCTGGACACCCTGTTATTTGACACATCGCGGGTAAGGAGTCAGTGACTCCGGGGGGGGGGGGGGGGGGGGGGGGGGGGGGGGGAGAGCCACATCCTCCTCGAGGTGCTCCTGGTATTGCTGAACGTGACGGATCTAGACCTGGCAGTCAATAAACAGCTCCCATAACCACGGTGCGTCTCTGTGATAAGTGTGACCACATCTGCGGGGCGGAGGGTAAGAAGTCGCTAACAGAGAGACTCCGGAGACCCCAATGTCCCAGGACAACTTCAATAAGGAATTAAATACCATTAAGTATATTGCCCAACAAAATGGTTTTGACCCAAAACTGATTGGAAGATCTGACAAAAAACAAGCTATTAATTTTATAACTTCCATTCAAGTCGATATTGACAAACTTTCACGCTGGTGCAAGCTACCATTCATATCTCATATAAACTATGTAATATAATCCATAATGCTAAAGTGTCATTTTACAATCCTGTGTCATTGGGTAAATGTTTTTTAATACAAAGGACAAGTATGACAATATGCAGAAAAGTGGTGTTTACCAGTTGAAGTGTGATACCTGTAACATTGGATATGTTGGATTAACTGGGAGAAGTTTTAACATTATAGTGAAAGAACATAGACGATGTTTTTTTAAATAATGACGAATCCTCCGGAATAGCCAAACATTTATGTGACGAGAACCATTGGTGTGAATTTGAACCTCGGATTTTACATTGTACTGACAAGGGGCGTAAAATGGACTTATTGGAACAGTTTGAAATTGTGAATTGGCCCACTAAACTTCGTAATGACCATATGTTCCCCTCCCAGTCTCCTCTCCTTTATCTACTACCATCCCTCCACGACTCTCAACCTTAACCCCCCCCCCCCTCTCTCCTTCGAAAAACAGCCTTGGCCATTACTCATGCTTCCCCCCTCCCCCCTGTTGTCATATTCCCCTCCACTCACAGGTATATAAGTGTAAGCCACCCATCCATTGTACCTGAAGATGGCATGACATGCTGAAACCCGGGTAGACTTCCTGAAATAGAGTGTGGAATTATAACCAAGTGTTTTTCTGATTAAATATATCGAGAAAGGCTGGGAGCTGCCCTAGACGAGGCACCTCAGTGAAGTTTAAAAACGTGGATGAGGTAGATGCTGCTGTTGACTATCTACGGAGAAGCATCATCACATCCTACGAAAAACAGCTGCCCCCCTAAGGCCCAGGAAGGAAGAGTGTAAATTACCCAGTTGGGGAGCAGCAATTAAACGGTCTCTGCATAGAGACTAGGAAACTCTTTAATAAGGCAAAGAGGACGAGAATGCCTCAGGTTTGGGAACATTTTAAGGATGCCTGACGGAGGTACAAAATGGCGACTAAGCGATCTAAGAGAGATTTATAGAAGGGCTACTTTGCGAGAGTAGAGACTGTTCCACAGATGGCAAGACTTCATAAGTTCCTATCGAGAGACTCGGAAGCGGGGGTGGTTTCTCTGCTGCTTCCCTTGGGACAATTCACGTCTTCCGACAAGGAAGCGCTAAAGCTAATGCTGGAGACCCACTTTCCAGGCTCCAGGGAGATGCATCATGGGAGGAATCCCATCCATCCGGCTCGGACGAAATTGAGGCTTCCCCCAGCATCGTGACGTATACAGTTAAAAAATGGACAATCGTGGGTTTTAGCCCCTTTAAGGCTGCTGGGGAGGATGGGGTATTTCCTGCACTCCTTCAGGAAGGGCAGGATGAAGGCGGACTACACAAGGGCAGACACCTTTCGAGGAATCAGTCTTATGTATTTTCTATTCAAGACACTAGAAAAGATTGTGGACATGTACATAAGGGAAGGGCCATTAAGGGACCACCCTCTGCACCTGTATCAATATGCCTACCAGAAGGGAAAATCCGTGGAGAGAGCGCTCCACAATCTTGTTAGTAGGATTGAGAGAGTGCTGAAGCACGGAATGTATGGACTGGGGTCATTTCTGGATGTCGAGGGAGCATTTAATAACACATCCTTCGATCAAATCTGCATTGCTGCAAGAAGACATGGCATCCATGCTCCCATTGTGAGCTGGATTAGATACATGTTGGAACAAAGAACTGTCAAGGTAGCCTTGAGAGACAGTTCAATTAAGGTAGCTGTGACTCGAGGCTGTCCTCAAGGAGTACTGTTGTCTCCACTCCTCTGGAATATTGTAGTCGACAGTCTTATTTTAAATTTAAATAGGACTGGTGCGTACACTGAAGGGTCCGCAGATGATGTGGCTATACTCATCACTGGAAAGTACCTCGATACTATCCCTGGACTCATGCAGAAAGCCCTGGATAAAACCGGAGAAAATTATGCTTGTATTGTTTACCAATTGAAAGAAAATGGAGGGCTTTAGACCTCCCTCTTTGCGGGGTAAGATTTTATATCCCTCACCATCGGTTAAGTACGAGTATCTTGGGGTTATTTTGGACTCTAATCTTAACTGGGGAGAGCATTTGGAGACCAAGGCAGAGAAAGCCTGTGCCTCCTTATGGATGTGCAGGGGGACCCTTGGTAAAACATGGGGACTTCAGCCAAAAGCCATTAGATGGATTTATACGGCAGTCATTAAACCTAGTTTCTTGTACTGCTCTATAGCTTGGTGGAAGGAAGTCCGGCTCAAAACTGCTGGGAACAAACTGAACCACCTTCAGCGAATGGCCTGTATGGACATTTCAGGGGCTATGAGAACAACCCCAACTCTGGCGCTGGAAACGCTGCTGAACCTCGCTCCACTTTATGTGGAAGCTGAGGTGCAGGCAAGGACAGTGGCTTATCGTCTCAAATGTGTGGGACAGTGGTATGACAAAGGAAGTTCCTATGGTCACAAGCAAGTTTGGACGGAACTCATGAAGTCGAGTCCCATCCTCGGGATGGGCAGTGATGGAATGATAGCCAGGTTCAACCAAACACCCCCCTAATTCAAAACCCACTTCCCGGATAGGGAACAGTGGGCTAGAGGAAAGGGGAAAGAACTTCACTCTGGGGCCGAGGTATGGTATACGGATGGCTCCAGAAAAGAAGGAAGAGCGGTAGCAGGGGTGTACAATTGTAGCGCACCAAGGAAGCTTTCAATCCCTCTGGGAAAATATGCTACGGTGTTTCAGGCAGAGGTATATCCACTTCTGACCTGCACGTATGCTATTAAGGAGAAAGGGATGTTTAACAGACCCATACACATATGCACGGATAGTCAGGCAGCTTTAAAGGCGCTGACATCACCATGGCGCAAATCACAGCTGCTGCAGGAATGTCGTGAGGCACTCAATGATATAGGAAGCTACATCAATAGGGATAGCAGAAATTAGAATGTGGGGCTTATCCCGGGATTCTGAATTCTGGCGAACTACACCAAGTCTTAGACCGGCCAAACTACGTATAGGAGGAACCTAGGCCTGGCCTTGCCAAAGGACTTCTGTCACTAAACAGGGGTCAATTACGAACGGTAGTGAGACTCCTTATTGGGTACTACCAGGTGATGAGGCACCTGCACCTCCTGGGAATTGTAGATTCACCTAGATGCAGGTGGTGCGAAGAAGGGGATGAAAGCACATCCCACATATTATGCGAGTGCCCTGCTGTGATGAGGACTCGAAATAGGTACCTGGGTTCACTGGGAGGAACTCCACTGCAAAACAATCTAATCTATTTGACAGCATTTGGGACTAAAAATTATATTTATTTCTCCGAAGTATTATGCATTGGTGAAGTTCATAAAGCAAGGTTAAGACGGCAAAGGAACGCAAAGCATTCACGCCACCCATCTCTCGATCGTTGGGAAGAACATCTTGTTCCAGAGGTTTGCTTTCGCCTGCTGTAAAAATAATTATTGCTGTTATTTACTGCCAGTATGACAGTTTTATTTGTCAACCCAGATTCATTTACGAATAAAATATTATAAATATTCTTTAATAATAATGGAAAGGGAACAATGTGCTATGCTGGGTACATTTCAAAAAATACAATTATGCTCTCTGCCTGGCTTAACAGTCCAGTACATATTTTTGCATTAGATGTGTTTCCATTGATGCGGCCAATGACCAGTGACTTCTTTTATCGTTTCCCCTGCGATTCTATTGCTCAAAACAGCAATGGAGACGTTTATTCGGAACCGAAATCGCAATTTTGTGCACGAAATCGTTAGATGGAATGAAGAATTCACAAAAAAGAATTTTAGTGAAAAAATAAAATTCTAACCACAAACATTCAAAAATTAAAATAAGCAAAAGGTGACGCCCACCGAAGAAGCTGCTGTGATAACATTGACGTCATTTTTCTCCCGTCCTTGACTGCTTTTAGGGGAAGGGAGAGGAGGGGGATTCTCGGAAGGTCTGCTCGCATAGATGTTGTCGCAACTGCTCCTATTGCCAGAGTCAGCTGTGTCCTCCCCCCTTTGCGATGAGGCAAAGGAGCTTTGCGGGCTCACGTGTGATTGGACGAAATCGATATACGTCAGAGGTTGCACCACGCCCACCATTCCGAAAGGGTTAAAAACATCAGTTTTTCGATTAATAATTGACAGATCAAGAAACGGAAAAATACGGGTCTTTTTATTCTACAAACTCTATCAGATTCGGCAATAAAAAACTATGATAAACGACCCCATTGCTAACCTGTACGCCCAAAAGGCACATGTTCATGCCTGCACGCCTAGCTTAACCCCCAACCAACGCTTACTGCTACGCTTTTGATTTTCATAATTCTGAAGCCGCATCAGTGCCCGAGCGCTAGCAGTCCATTCCATTTCTCTAGTACTCATCGAAGGCATACCAGTTAGTACATGGGACATTTACTGCGGGTATATTGATTGGATATACTTGGATTGGAAGCGGCCTCTGTCGCCCTCGTTACGATAAAACCCTATTGAAATAATGCGATTCTGCACTCATTGTCAGGGTTCAACACCTATTTGTTGGAGTGCCAAAAATACCTCTCCATACAACAGAAGTTTTCAATTCACGGGGAACTTTCTGGTTACTTGTGCGATGAAGGAAAAAAATAAAATATCTTTTAAGTTTACTAATAAAAGTGGGACTCCTTAATATTTTATAAATCATATAGATCGGTACTAAAAGCTGTAAAGCCAAACAATGCAATGTACACAATCAGTGGCGTAGCCAGGATGTTCTCCGGAGGGGGGGGGGGGGGGGGGCAAAAATAGGTTAACGTTCCGTAACACAGGTTTGTTTTTGCCCATTCATGAGAATTGAAAAGATGTCTTTATATAATTTGTATTTATTATATTTTATTACATTTCTCTCTCTCGTTGAATGTCAACGGGCACCTTCAGCTGGTTGACCTGTAATTTTTCATTTGACTAATAAGCGGGAGGGGGGGGGGGGGGGCAAGCGCCTCACCGTGGCTACGCCCATGTACACAATATCGTTAAGAGTGAAACTAATAATTGTCGTCGGTGCTCCCTTAAACCTAAATCACTGCAAAGGATTGGGTTTTTCCTTCCGCGTCTGCCCTGGTATGTACCTCGGCGTCAAGGGCAACGGGAAAAGGAAGGAGTGAGGAACATTACTAGAGTCAATAGATTTACAACATTTACAAGTTCTACGCCATCTGCACTGGATAGGAACATACATTTGTAGTTGTCTTTCCTGAACGTTAGTGGGTTCATAGGAGTGTGTAGGAGGACATCGAAACACGCTTTCTGGATTGTTAAAAATTATATCCCAATCATTGATAAACGTAGAAAATCAACTCGGGTTTTCCACCGGGTCAGATTGTCCATGGCCGTTGTTTCGGTGCTCGACTATCATCAATGATAAATCACAACTTTGGTGCACACGAGCAACTTTAACCCAAACATTCATTTAATAGTTCGTGGTTTTGAAAAGGTATCGACATAATCGAAAATCTAATCGACCTCTGAATTCAAAATGGCAGTTGTGAATAATGTGATCAGGGATTATTTACACACTCCCTGAATGTGATCATGTAAAGCAAGGAGTGTAGGGAATTATACTCCTTGATGTAAAGTCAGCACGGAGGAGAGCAACTGGAATGAAATTAATCTGGAAGTATAATGTATTCATGAAGCTTTTACCATGAATATAGATTTTTACTTTAAAATTGGAAGTGCCGATTAAGGTACGGCGATAAAATTCTTGTCTATACAAAGCGAGTCTGCTGAAGAAAATTCAAGAGTTTGTCATCGTTTTTGTTGTAATCTGCCTCCCATAATTCTTAATTGAATTCTTAATATAAGAAGTGACGGCGTTTATATATTTGGTAAACGTGAACGAGAGGGTTACAACGTTCAAAATGTTTTCACCCCCTTAAAATTGATGTTTTTCGACGAAATTTTCAGGACGCTACCTGCTGCGATGACAGTACATTTTCGCTAAAAATATTTGCAAAAAGTGAAAACAATCACATTTTTACAGCATCTAAAACCCGAAAGGTGAGTCTTCGCCGCGCCACCATACTGGAAAACGGCCGTGTTTTCCGGCGTAGACACCGCGTGGCAAGTCGGACGTTGAGTTGCGTTTCTGCAATAGAGGCTGGCTCTCTCACCGATTGACTCCCCCGCACATGGAATCTCGCTAGGAAGATGACACCGCGTTCACAGGAGAAGCGTGTTCCCCGTCACAGGTGTGGGTATAATCGCACGTCTCCGAAATCGAAAAAGGGTGTTTTAAAGAATCCACCCAACAAACTGAACTTTTGGGTATGATCACACGTGTAATCGTAGGCGTCTTTCTTGGTATGTACCTCGGCGCCTCAGACGTACGTCTCAGAAACCAAGAAAGGGTTTTTCACGAATGCCCCCGCCCCAACCAACAAATAGAACTTTTGGGTTTGATCACACGTCTCAGCAACCAAAAAAGGGTTTTCCGTAGGAACACCCTTTAGCAAGGCATGTCGTCCGTACGGTACAAGAGAAAAGCGAGCAGTTGATTCAATTCAACCGGGAGCAATTCGAGGCGAGAAATGTGTGCGGCACTCAGTAGTCGCTACGGACTAGCAGAGGCGGATGTAGCGAAGAGGTGAAATTTTGCCGATTCCCTTCAGCAGCGGTATCGGGAAAAGCCGAATATGGCATCAAAAACATCGATTTTCAGGTAAAAAATGGTGAAATTGTAAGTGTTGTACCTCGGGAAATAATGCTTTAGCAGCGAGGAAGGAAGCAGTCTTATAAGTGTGTAAAATGTTCCAATAGGTGCAAAATATTCTAATAGGTACAGTACAATTTTCTGTCGGATTCCAATAAGTCCCATATGTATCTTATGGGACTGATAGAAATTTTCTATAGGTCTTAAAGCCAAAATCCAATAGAATTCCTATAGGATCGACCCATAGGAAATTTTTGATAGGGTTATCAATATCTATTAGACTAGCTACCATATTGACAATAATTATCTAATAGATAGCTTTTAGATATGTTTTCATCTAACTACCCCGGTGAAAAAATTGTACCCAAATTATACACATTATATAGGGGCAGCCTGTATACAAATTTTGCACAATGCTTACAAATTGTATACAATGTATACAAAATGTATACAGTTGTACACAATGTATACGCATTGTATACAGTGTATACAATTTGTACACAGTGCATACAGTAACAAAAACGAACAGATGGTTCAGGTAATATTAGTGCTACGATAGAGATTACTACCACCTTAACATTATCCAGCATCTCATTCTAAAATTGAATAATATCTTGTTTAGTATACGAAAAAAATGACCTTTTTTGTACCGGGAGCGGCTACCAACTAGTTAGCCCAGGGTGCCCAGAGCAATGCAATAGAGCCTTGGCCGGTGGTGTATTACTCTGATCTTGCAGTTGGGGTGTCATTTTCTTGCGCAGGTGATTGACGTAGTCGCGCAAATTCTGCTGCGACAGAAGGTTATGTTCAGGATGCATCTCACACCACAAAGTGCTTCCTTGCCATGTATCTTCTGTGACTTGGCTGACTGGCAGTATGGAAAGCTAGAAGGTCTCCCCTCAGGGTCTCCGTCCACTCCATGTGAGCTCACATTTTTTTTGTTGTCTGTTTGCCAAACCAAACTTTACCAGGGCCCTCATCCGAGAAGGGCTGGTTAACCCCACAAGCAGACTGCCACTATTAGCCGGCTGAAGCTGTTACCATGGATGCCACAAGGAGGCCAGTAGTCGGAGGTTTTTGACCCCGGTAAGGACCAACCGGGTTATTATCATTTTTATGTAACTAGTTACTGTAACTCGTTATAACGTAACCCAAGTCAGATATCCTTGCTCTCCTCCCATTCCGGAGGCATGTAGCGATCAACTGCTTGAGAATTAACGCGCTCATCATCATTGAGAAGTGTGAAGATGGCATCGACCTCTGCATGCACCACAGACCATTGGTCCATTCAAAATCTCTCGGTTCCACCAAATGCATTAATCCTTACACATGGTATTCTTTCCCATATATATTGGCATTCACAGTCTGCCCAATGCCCCGATGTTCCTCCCCTTTGCCAGCTGTAATTAGTAAGAAAAGAGAGTTTTTACCATTTGAAGATGAAATTCTCTGCTCCTTCTCATCTCCTCTTCAGTGTTCTTCAAACTCCTAAATGTTCGTTTTCTGTGTAAAGTCGTGTCATGAATGTCCATGTAGAGTCAGTCATGAATGACCTGCAGCGTTCATCCATGGTATTTCTACTGTAATTCGATGAACATGGTGTGCAGATATATTTGTAACAAACATTTATTCATAAAATTCCACTCTGGCAAAGAAGCCATAGAATGCAAATAACACAAATTAGATATATTGACACACACATACATCTTTTGACTATAATAGATAGGATTATGAGCAACGCAGCACATAGATTCCACGTATGTAACATCAAGACTTTAAAAATAACCTGTACGGTAGTAAATCTGACACTCTATCAACAGCTTTTGCCTTTGGTCACAAAACGATCTTGCTATTTTGCACTTCATGAAAACGTTTATACCTTTAATTACATGAATGATATCAAAAGAGGCTAATGCAGTCCTCAACAAATGCCATACTTTGTACTTTTTAAATCAAATTTTTCAAAAAATTTGAAATGCTTTCTTTTTATTGTAATCATAAAGCTTTGGTCATTTCAAAAATAAATTATGAATGAGGAGGTAACCACGGGGGAAAGGAGAAAATGCTGAAGATTGAAACCAGAATTCCACTTAATCTTAATGAGCCTCTCAATGTCAGAACACATCTTTTCTATTTGGCAATAGAAATCCATTCTATCACTAAAGATATGCTGATATCACGAAAGACATATGCGGCAAATTATCATCCTTCAGATGCTGTCTACACTTCTTGAACTGAAGACTTCTTCAGATTTAATGGCAAACACTATAAACTAAACAATTTATTTATCTTACCAGTCCTGGAGCAGGATACATTTGTAGGTTTTTAGATTTCCACCATTTGTTGGTTGAACACCTTTTAATATTCTTCTGGTTTTCAACCAAGTTTGTTGGCATTTTTGATGACAAGAGTAAATTGGGTCTTCGGGTCTTTGTACTCTGGTGTTTTTGCATACATTTTGTCACGGAATGTGTGCATGTCATGGAAAGATTGTTTACAAATTATTGTTTTTCTGCAGCGTTATTAACAAAACACAACTAAAATCACATGTGAGCACAACTTATCCGCATATTCATTTGTGTGACATGGTTTCTGTTTCATAAATGTTTCATTCATTACGAAGTAAAACAAAGAGAAATAAACGACAACTTTGTTGCAGCCGAGGCTAATGAGAATCTGGTTTTGTGAATCAATTTAGTATATCATTTCGTCACACTTTCAACACTATAATACACATTAGTTATGGGCGTTGGAAACCAGGATAGGAAGGAAAGAATTAAAATTCTCCTTCCTTTGTGTCTATGATTCGTTAGAAATTATTAATATCCAACAATATGATAGGCTTACACTGAGTTTGACAAAGGCTACATACATGATAGGAGAAAAGATGAGCAAGAAATAATGTTCTTAAAACAATAACCAATGCTTGATAAGTCCCATGGAACTAACAATAGCTCTCGCTAGTGCAACAATGAGGTTGAGCAGACCAATGCTGCAGCCATTCATCGCCGGAGTGGAATGTCCAGTGCATCGGCGGAATGCCGCCTCCGGTGCCTCGATAACTTCCTCGCCATCGAGTCAAGCTCTTTCCTTGCCTCGTGCTGGAATGTCTGCAGGGTGATAAGAATATGATATTTCGAATGACACACAGGCAGAGATAAACCGTAGAAAACTAAATTACGAATACGCAGCAGTTAATGACACGGGTACCGGATCAGGTAGCTTGGGAGTGTTCACTCAACTAGCCTACGACAACAGCGGGCCTCGGAAGAGAGGATGGTGCATTGGTAGTGCCCCAGCAGAACTTTTTTCAATTACTTTCCCGCACATACACACACACCATATTTTTCCTGTGAACGCATGCTATACATATGTGCCAAGGTTCTGAGTTAAACTTCATGTCAGGTAAGAGGCATGGAGGCAATTATGTTAAATCGCAAGCAACTGTCAAACTACCGTTGCGAGTGGAAGCATGATTAGGCACCGGGAGTTTCACATGGAGATTGTTGGTGGTACAACAGTGATTGTTGGTGCGGAAGGCGAGGGGATTAGTGGAAAGACCTATTTAAAAAGCGGAACAGGGTGTGCAGGTTAGTTCATAAAAGATGTTACTTGAAGTACATTTGCTATGGACGTGAACGGGGTAGCTAGGTGAAATGAAGAGACAATGAAGATTTAAGATCGGTTAGGAATTTACCGAGAAGTTCTTGGACGAGTGTGCAAATGAGGAAGATATCGTCACTAAGACAAAGGCATTAAAGAGGTTTGAGAATTCGGCAGGAGTGAGGAGTGTCTTCTAGATGGCCCATGGAAAGGTACGCTGAAGGCACTCTAGTTCCCACTGCAGGGTCTTTCGTTAGGAGAGAGAACTTATTGTCGAAAGAGAAAGCAAGTTATGTTAGGATGGATTTCGGTAGGTCAAGAAGAAATTTAGTGGATATAAGGTGAGGATTAGGGAGAGAGACAGTGACTGTGCTGAGATTATGTCAAGATGTCTCCATCCCTGTCTTGAAACTTGTTTTTTCGAGAGAGGGCATCATTCTCTCTCTCCTCCTTGTTCTGGTAATTTTCACTTTCCTCCATTCCTGAATGGTTTCCCTCCTTCTGCCTCCCAGGAAACTACGCTAATGACCGACTTCTTTGTTGACCAGTCCTGGAGAAATTAGAAATACTTACCCGCACATGGATAAAAGAAAACAATCCCAAATAACCGCTACTGTAGGAACCGAGGAACAGTCGCTTACCCACACTAAGACACCACGCACACTGTGTTTCCTCCGTGCGAAAAGAATTTAAAATTTTTGCTTGTTTCGAATCGACTTCCTGGTGACAGGCCATGCGAATACTTACGGGTCAGTTTACAGTATTCGGCACTATAACTGTTGAGTGTAGTGTTGTGTGTGAGAAGAAGAAACTTGTGATCTAGTACGTAATCAGAGAATAAACTCAGTGGAAACGACAAACATGAAACACTAAAAGTAATCTAAGGACTAAGCTAACCTAATAAGCAAAAGGATGCCATTGATGGATTTGAGGTGGCCATATTTTTGTGATTTTTTAGCATGTTTTAGGATTTTTTTGGTCAACATTATTGATTTTTTTAATAAGATTTCGGCAACCAAGGCAGTGCTGCTGTACATTGTGTAAATGCATATTTTTGTTTTGGAATTACATCTATTGAGGCTTCCTGTGAGCATGCCTGCCACCATGGCAAAATATTGACATATAAAAACATGAACACAATCAGTAAAATAAAATAAAACAATTAAAACATGAAAAAAGTGGAGCAGTAGCATTCACATGAATAAAACGATACTTACTAGAAGAACTTAATGCTAGATAGTCATAGGATAGACTCATAGATGAGTAATTGACTTTGGCAGTTGGTATTTGGTGGGACGTTCACGATCATTATCCCAGATCATGGAGAAGTGATGGTGCCCAGTAGACAGGTGGCTTGAAAATTTGTGAACAGCTCCTGAAGGGAGACTTGTAGAGACGGAAGCCTGTGGGTGTACATGGGCACACGAACATGGCGCACCATCATCAGTCAGCCGAGACGGAGCGGAGCGCTTCATTTTGGGAAGTCTCCAATTTGGAAACGATGGGTTTGCGGCAAGCGAAACTCTCATAGTCAAACATTAGAATGGGGTGAATTATCAACGTGCATAGGCGAATTCATGCCGCATGAGAGAACGGAGAAACTACCTGAGAGAGGAGGCCAACCGCCTGCCAGGCCGCAGTCGCTTTGTTCAAGCAAACTTTCAGATGCTCTCCATACGTGAGTTTTTCATAATCCAGAATCACGCCCAAAAAGCAATGTGCCCTCAGAATTTTGATGTTGTTGAATTGTCGGTGAATGTAGGGTGTGTGCTTTGGATGACGAGAAAAGTTTAGGTATATGAAAGGACTTCAAGGAGTTGATCTCAATTTTCCATTCGGGTCCATCGACGGAGGAGCACAAGGTGTGCGTCCTCTTGTTGGTGTCGCCTCTGAAGCAGGTGACGTACCAACGTGCATGTCAGCAGGGTGGCTCCGAAGGATACAGATTGCACGGGGAGCGGCAGATTCATTTCAGTCAGCAGTCCCCGATGCCACACACTGTCCAAGGCACAAGCGGTGTCCATAAAGACGACGTCCGTTCATCGACTACAAGGGTAAGCACAGGAAATCTCCCCCACAAGCCGGAGAATCTCGTGAACCACTTACATATTGGTACAGTAGCCGAATTGCTCCAGATGAAGAATGTTGTTGGAAGAGATGCAAGATTCTAGTTTGGAAAAGATAAGAGGTTCAAAAATGTTGGAGAGGTTGGAAAGTAAAGAAATAGGCAGGGTGTCCACTGACCGGGAAAACCTGGAAAATCGGGAATTATTCGTGAATTTTCAATGCAGGGAATTGTTCGTGGATTATTCGTGATTTTCTGGTCTGAGTCGGGATTTTAAAAATTCTTAATTCAAGACAAAAAATCCTTCTTATATAAATAGGATAAATAACGATGACTTTAAGATATGGATTTGCCGTTGGTATGAATGAATAAATAAACGATGGAAAAATAGTTAGGCTCAATGTATCGTCAGCGCTGTGTGGATCGGAGACGTTCGACTGTCGAATGGATGCCTTCAGCGTCGCGTCAAGTGCCCTTTGTTCTCATTCATTGCACATCGGACTAAGCCCGGGCTTGTCGTGGCCACGATACGCAAACATATGCCTAACGTGTAGTGATGGCCGGATCGGGTCCAAAGATCCACGGATCTTTCATTTTACTCGGTTCCGGTTCGGATCCAAAGACACGGTATAAAATCGGGTCCGGATCGTAGATTTTAAATTTTCGCGGCTTAGCGATCGAAGTGCCCCGTGAATGGAATGTAGGTGCGGTAGATATTGACAAGAAGAGGATGTGTAACTCAGGTCACGAAATTAGATGAAAATGTTCCCGTGCAACTAGAAGTAAAATAAAGAAATATGACTTTTCCCCATTACCCTGGTACCTATCGCGGGAAAAATTACGTAGGAAGTCACGCGGGTGGCCTACATTCGCCGGGATCAGGCTGACAACGAGAGCTAGTTTACTGTGTGAAGTTCTATCCGTATCGGTTTAATTTTTCTTTCAGTCATTGCATTGAAAATGTTATCATCTTCAATTTCAAACCATTACATCTGAATACTCACTTTATAATACTTTTGTTGTTTAAATTAGATTTACAAATGTACCATTAATAAATTAAGGATGGTCGGGTTGGATCCACGGGTCTTTCATTTCATTCGCTACTGAAATCATATCTGAAGACAGTAAAAACTCAGATCCGGATCGGAGATTTTAAATTTCTAGGCTTAGTGATCGATGCACCCCGCGAATGGAATGTACGTATGGTAGATACTGGCAAGGGGAGGTTGTTTAACTTGGCCACGAAATGAGAAGAGATTTTCCGTGCCACAAAAACAAAATAAAAAAATACTCGTCGTGACTTTTTTCTCCATTCTCCAGTTATCTCCCGGATGCGCGAGAAAAAAAAGCCGAATGTCACGCGGGTCGCCTACATTCGCCAGATTCCCGTGAACCTATGATAGCGTAGTTGTTAAAAATGAGGACTAGTGTACTGCAGGTTTCGAGTTCGTTCCTTAACACTGCCTAGGAATACAAGCTATGCTGTATTCCTAGGGTAATACAAGTAGGCAGTTAAAAAAAGGAGATTATCAGAAATTTCACGTGAATTTATAATAAAAAAATAATAAAATTTGGCGTTAGTGAAAGGATTGGAAAAATTTTTTATTACAGAATTAAATCGTGTAATCATTATGTTAACTTTACAATGTATTTTTGAGTGACGCATTTGTAAATGTAGGTAGTTTAAACGATAGAAGTACAAAAAAGTCAGTATCCACACAAAAAGGTTGTAAATGGAGGCCTCCGGATGATAAACTTTTTGATTCAATGGCTGAAAGAAAAATTTTAAACAGCGATAAGAATCGAACTTCATTACCTGCAGTCCACTACCCCACTCTGGTATTGTCGGCTTACCTGATTTAGGAGAATACATTCTCCCCACATGTCATTCTACTTTTTTCTTGCAAACCCAGGCCAATGGAGAGAAAATCCGAGACTTTTTTTAAATTTTGTTTATAGCAGCATGAAGAAAGGCTAATTTCATTAAAAGATCAGAGTTACACAACCTCTCCTTAGGAGTAGAAAATTTTCAAATTTCATTTCAAAAGTTATTGTTAATAAGACATTGCAAAATTACTAGCTTAGCAGCTTGAAATATTCTGTAATAATTCTTTTGTCTTAAAAATGGAATCCCCGGATATTCCATAAATGGAATCTCTTGGCCGCATTAAAATTTTTTTTTGTTTCTAAAAAAGAGTTTGAAAGCATTCAAGGATTTGATTAATAATTGGAAAATAATTCCTTTATTAATGAAAATAAACTTATAATGTTTCTTTTAACTGCACATTTGATGTCATCGGATACTTTACTGTAAGTACAATATAAGTTGGCTTTCTGGTAGGCTTTGCAATATATTTTTTACGAACTTTTCTATAATTTTTTGAGAAATCTAATTGCTGATGTTTGTTAGATATATTCAGGATGCGCTTACTTGAATTAGGATTTTTATTACATTAATTTTTGTTAGAAAAAGATGGTGTAGGATACTAAAGACTGTTATGATTTCACTTTTTTCTATATAGTCTACTGGTACAAAAATGTTACATTCTGATTCTGAGTGAACAGAAAATTGAGGCTTTGAGACTTAAAATAGAAAAGCATTGCAAAAGACATTAACGTAGAAAATCATCATTCCAAGAACAGTGGTTGAATGCTGAAGACTTTAGCTAGTGGGTTTTTTAAGTTCCTCTTGTAGAAGAATTTGCAATTTCTCATGGAAATGCTAATTTAGAAAGAGGGTGTTCAATCAAAAAGTAGTTTATCTTTCCCATTCAGAGAGTCTCTTACTACCAATAAAACTACATATTTAATTACTTTATCTATATTATGCTCTGGGTTGAACTACAAAAAATCCATATTCTACAGAGAACTTGAAAAACATCACTTTTGACTCGTACAAGAACCGCGATATATTAGCCTGGAAATTTTTATAAATTTAGCCTTGAAAACCTTGAATTATGCTTGAATTTTATATTTTAACTTGTGTGGACACCCTGAATGAGTGGCCGAGAGTGTTGGGGTATTTAGGATGATTTTTCCTTCAGTCCAGCACTGTGGGAAGTGGTATGATTTAGGATATCAGAAAGGAGGTCAAGGAATTTAGGAATGTAGCAGGAATGTTAAGAAGGAGATGTTGTCAAGAGCAGGAGCACGATGGTAAGGAGGAAGTAATTCCAGCAAGGTCACGTGAAGAGGTGAGAGGAAGAGAATCAACGGCAGGATAGGGAAGAGCATGTCCTCAACAGGGGATCAATTGCTGGGTCCAGAGTCATAACCTCCCTGAGGAAGTCAGCCTGGAGTTCAGACTTTTGCTTCGAGTCGAAAATGTGGACACTGTCCGTTTTAATGGCCCTTGCTTTTCGTTAGGATGGCGACTCACATGGAAGACCATAGGGAGAGGTCTTCAAAATTCAAGGAAGAAACGTGCTCTTCCCATTCCTCCTTCGATTTTTTTTTGTTTTAACTTGGTTAGCCAACCAGCTGTAATATTCCACCTCAATTCAAGAAACGTTTCTCCCTTAGGGTCTCAGATTTTGTTATAAATTGGTGCATGGGAACAAAATCAACTCAAACTGAACACCCTCAAACAGTTTTATGAAAAAAAATGTTTTGAGCGAATTATGCACGTTTTAATTTTTTCGCATTTTTAGCAAAAAACCGAGCCTTAAATCATATTGTCACTTATATCTCCGCTTGTATTGTCATAGAGCAATGATTAATTGCTCTTTTTAAAGCTAAATCTTTCTTAAATGCAAGTATATAAATAAAACATTATTTTCTTCTAAACCCTATTGTTGTTCATTACTAATGTTTAAAAAATTGTTAATAAACTTTTCTCAAATACTCCATCTCAGAATTGGCCGAAACTTTTTTTCCATAATCTAAACATACCCAGCTAACTATTCCAAAAATAAAATTTAGTGGAAATTCATAAATGCGTTTTTTATAAATATTTAAACATTTACAATTTTCTCTCCCGCGGCCGATTGGCTCCCCCATTTGGAATACATGCAGCAGACACGCGATGCAAGCCTAACAATTTCCTAATTGCTCAAGGTCGTGGCTATATGAGATAAAAATATATTATAAACTATAATGTTAACAACAATTGTTATTTGTTCTTTCACTTTTCGAGCTAAATATTGAGTTGATCCAAATTTCTCTTGAACTTTTGCCACACTCCAGCTTTTAGGCTGTGTAGACAGTACTAAAATTTTTTCACTGTAGGAATTAGCTTCAGAAAATTTTTCCTTGAGTTGACTTAGCATTTCACACCATAACTCTTATGGGCCGAAGGAAGTTCTTGCTTTTCCCCATACTTTCCCAATTGCTCTTCGATAAACGGAAATAATTTTATGAATTTTTTCTTTAGAGTATTTTCTACTTCTCAATTTTTTTCTATTTACAGGTGATGTACCGATTTCGGATAAACTCAGGTTGATTTTTTCTAGCACAGATTGACGAGGTGAATAAGGTGCACCATCGCTCTCTCCTTCTTAGTCACTGTCATTGCTAAAGTTGCTTGTAGGTAGCGATACATGAGTGTCCGCAATTTGCAGTAGGCTGGAGTTGCAGAGAGCAATCAATAAATCAGAAATAAATGTCAACAAGATCTACTAGTATTTCATACATTATTTAAAGAAGGAAAAGAATAAAGTAAAGATAACAAGAATAGTGGGTGAATCACATTTAAAGAGATAGATTGTTCCAAGCTTTACTCACTCCAATTCAAATTTTGAACTACTCGAAATATTGAAAACCTTTTTATTAACCCGTAACTTATTTTAAACATATCATGACCTATCTTTTTATCTGTCGATAATGTTTTTTAGCTTCACTTTGTTGACTTCATAGTTACATACATAACTACACAAAAAAACCGACGGCATCGCAGCGCCATCTCTGAGTCAAACCACGAACTAATAAATTCGACTTGACTTTCACACTCTAACTTCAATACTTTCCCTTGTTAATTATAGTTGAATTTAACTACATATACTGAATTTAACAAGAAATACTGAAAGACATAATATTACTATCTCAACTAATAAAAGCACACCAGTAGTTGCTCATTGTTCTTTCTATTTTTACATCAGTCCTGTTTTCACAGACAAGATCTTCAAACGTTTCTTTGGCAACGGCTTCGTCATGATATCAGCTACTTGATGTTCTGTGGAAATCTGTTGAACTTCAAGCTTGCCTTCTGTTACTTTCTCTCTGATGAAAAAGTGCTTAATTGAAATATGTTTTGTCCTGCGATGAAACTCTGGGTTCTTAGCCAGTCTCACCGCTGCTGAGTTGTCAACTTGAATAACTGGAACATTTTTAAGTTGTGTAATTCCTCTGAACAGTCTGCTAAGCCAAATTGCCTCTTTGGCCCCTTCATATTGCGATGATCTCTGCTTCAGTTGTAGAAGTTGCTACGACAGCTTGTCGTTGGCTCATCCATGAAATTGCCCCTCCTGCATACCTAACGATGACTCCAGAGGTTGAACGACCCGTTGAAGTGCATCCTCCAAAATCTGCATCGCTGTAGACGTCCAGAAAACCCTCATCCACATTGCTTCGATAGACTATCCCCAGATCCAATGTCCCTGCTATGTATCTGAAAACTCTCTTGGCTCGTACCACATCTTCTTTAGTTGGATTTTCGAGTGTCCTTGAAAGGAATCTGACACTGTAAGCCAGGTCTGGTCTTGTGCCAAGCATCAAATACATCAGAGCTCCAACAGCCTGTCTGTAGGGAAACCTTGGTGCCTCGTCATCTTTCCCTGGTGTGGAAATCTCTGCACCTTTAAGCATTGGGGTTGAAACGGGTCTACATTCTGAAAAACTGAAGTGTTCTAAAATTTTCTTTGCATATGCCCTCTGATTTATCTTAATTAACCTCTCTTCTCGCTGAATTTCAAGGCCCAGAAAATAGTTTGTTCGCTTTGCAACAATTTTGAACTCTTTCTTCAACTCTTCAATGAAGTCTTCCATCTCTTGCAGATCGGTTGCAGCCATCAAGCCATCATCTACATAGATCACAAGTAATACCTTCCTACCATTTCTCTCTCGAATGTATAAACATGGATCAGCATCGCTGTGGTTAATTGGAATATCGATAACTCTGTGGTTAGTTGGAATATAAACCCTGTATCGCTCATCTCCGTCATATCCTACAAGGAATCCTTTCACTGCCTTTTTGTCCATCTTCTTCCTCTTTTCGGATGGAATGTGAATGTAGCAGGAAGATCCAATGATACGCAGATGTTTGATTCTCGGTTTCTTTCCCATCCACAGTTCATATGGACTGACTCCATCTTCTGACGATTTTCCTGTTCTGTTAAGAATGTAAATGGCTGCTGTCACTAGCTCTGCCCATATTGCATCAGGAAATTTAACTTCACTGTTTGAGTACTTGAAGGTCCTTGCCATCTCGACGATTGTTCGATTCTCGCGCTCACTGCCGCCATTCTGCTGAGGTGTGTATGGCGCTGTCAGTCTCTGTGTGATTCCGCTCTCTGCCAGAATGCGCTTAATCTCTTCACAGTCGAATTCTCCTCCATTGTCACTGAGTAGCTCTTTAATGTTATGCCCAAGTGTCTTTGGATGTGCTAAGAACTGTTTTAACACAATTTTGACATCTGACTTTTGTTTAATTATGAAGCCATACCGAAACTTTGTGTAGCTATCCTTGAACACAACTAGAAATCGTTTTTTGCTGAAGGATTCGCAAAGTGGGCCTACAACATCAGAGGAAAAAAGTTCTCCAGGTCTTGTTGCCTTTCTCCTAGTGCCAAACGGTATGCGATGTGACTTGCCAAAAGTGCAGGGCTCACAAAATTCTCTTGCCATTTTCACAGTGATACCCAACTCTCTTTTGAGCATCTCTCTCACATGCCGTTTGTCTTGGTGTCCCCATCTCTCGTGGTACAGCTGGAGTGTTGAATTTTCTGCTTCAACAATGTTGACCCTTCCTTTTTTATCGGAAACGGCTGGTTCGATGGCTGCCTTGTACAGAGTTCCGCCTTTCTCGCGAGTTCCTCACAGTACTACCTTCCCATCGACTTCCAGCCAGCACTTAGTTGTCGTGGAATGGAATTTGCTATTTTCATTCCTATCTTGGGCAGCTAAAACTGAAAACAGGTTTCTCGAAATACTTGGAACGTACCAAGTGTCTCTGAGAGTCATCTTCAAGGTCTTTCCTCCAGCGAAAGATAGAATTTCAACAGTGCCTTTCCCGATGGCCTTGAGAGCTTCTTTTCCAGCGGCCTTGATGACGCAGGGACTTTGAAACTCCTGGAACTCGACAAACAGATCCGGACAATGCGTCACATGCTTTGTTGCTCCGTTGTCGATCCACTATCCTGATGAAACCGTATTGACTTGAAACATATCTTCACTCATAACACTCAGGGCTACATTGGTATCCACGGTATTGCTCTGAGGAGCGCTCTTCTTTGGTCGTCCATCAGCAATCCACTTCTTGCATGAAATAACCCAATGCCCTTTCTTCTTGCAGTAATTACAAGTGTCGTTTCCTTTTGACCTCTTCGGACCTTGGCTTACTGCTCTTCACGACTAATGCTTCTCCCTCAGTCTCCCTCTGTGCTACCGCTCTTTCTAAAATTTCGCTCGTACATGCATAACTGAGTGATTAGCTCTTCAAAAGTCTTTTCTTCATCTTTCAACAATAACATCCAGCTGGATCTGAAATTCTCGAATTCACCCGGTAGAATTTGCAAGACTTTACTTACTAAGAGCAGGTCTGGCAGCGCATTTTCATTTTTTGCTTTCAAGCCATTATTTAGCTCGAACCACAAATTTTTCAATCTCGCGGCATGAGTCGAAACATCCTCTCCATTAATCCAACTAAACGCAAAGAACTCAGTGCATATCTTGAAAAGCTGGTCTTTGGATGACGCCTCGAAATGTGACTTCAATGCCTCCCACGCCTCTCGCGCTGTCTCTTTATCCATTATTTTCTCGTAAATTGCGTCAGTCACCGAACTTGAAATGATTGACTTGGCGTAACTATTTGCCTTACGGAATAAATCGCTGACCTTCTTGTACTCTTTGATGTCATCTTCCTTAGCATTAGGCGACAGAGACTCGGGTTTCACCAATTTTCCATCGATTGCATCTAGGGCTCCCTCGTGGTAATCCAACAAGTCCCGCAATTTCCTCTTCCAAATTGGCCAGTCCACCTCTCCACCCAGGGGTTTGATGTGCTTCGCCAAATCCATTCTTGAAGAATGCTGTATTGACGAGACTTCACATCAACTTTAATTCGATGTAATTTTCAATCTCGCTGGCAACTCGCTATTTTGTCAAAAGCAACTCGCGTGAGCTAGGCGGCCTGGGCCCATAACCTATTGAAAACCTTTTTATTAACCCGTAACTTATTTTAAACATATCATGACCTATCTTTTTATCTGTCGATAATGTTTTTTAGGTCCACTCTGTTGACTTCATAGTTACATACATAACTACACAAAAAACCAACGGCGTCGCAGCACCATCTCTGAGTCAAACCACGAACTAATAAATTCGACTTGACTTTCACAATCTAACTTCAACACGAAAAATGTTGTCTGTTTCTTTGGAGTGATTCTGAATAGTGTCAATGAGCTTGATCCAGCAAAGTATCACTGACTACAGTCCTGACGCAAGACCCTACCATTATGATCAAGCCGTTAGGAATAATTGTAACTTGTTGAGAATTGGAAAATAAATTATTTACGCATTAATTTAAGCACTTTAAAAAATGTTTAGTATTAATAGAATGCTCTCATTTACTGTACAAAAGCAACAATTTTCAAAGAAAAAATAAACTTTTCTAATGAAGCATTGCAACATTCCAACTTACAATGAAGTTATTCCTCATTTAACAAGGAAAATTCAACTAGGTAAAGGTCGGCATTCAAATTAAGTATTTGACCATAAACATCTCGCATGTTTAGAAATCATTAAAATATGAAAAATTGATTTTCAAAACACTAAATGAATGACCTCTTGCAATAGTTAATATTTTGGTCAATTTTGCCCGTAATGTAAATATAAATGCCCATGCCCATAAATGTTACCTTATTACTATTTGTTCCTTTGATGCGACAAAATAACTATGAATAGAACATTTTACCATATTATATATTTATTTTTATATCAAAATTAAAGCACCTCAACTTTTTTTTTAAATCTTGGCGTGCGTCAAGAAAAGAGAGGGATTGGGCGGGTGGTCGAGGGTGGCCATCTGGTGGCGGCGAGAAATCTGGCACCACTGGCCTCCTCCGCCAAGATGTGATTTTGTGTTTAGTAACAGATGAGAGAGTGATTTGAGAAGAGTTTCCTGCAAAAGAAAAATGCCAACGTCTGTGGTGTATTGCAACGGTTAGCATTTTTAGTCAGCTACGTGCGCTGACTATAAATATTGGCTATGTTCCAACACCGCTATGGTATGTATTAATACATAGAAACACTCTTATCATTATGAGAAAAAATAATTGAACAATACATTTCGGAAAACGTGCATTTTAATCTTCGTTTTCTGCTTTTTGTTTCAAGATGGCATTTTCATCACAGAAGTTAAGTACATCTTGATAAATCACATATATTAATGTAAGGATCCCTGCTACTATTATTTCTTTAGGAAAATTCAATTTCTGTGAACTTCACCAATGCAGCTTGTAATCCTGATGCTGGGTGATTCTTGGCATTCTAAGTGAATTTTACTAACGTTGATTTTCTTCTCTTTTCAGAGTTCACTTGAAATGATGCTAGCGCTGACTTGAGAGTGGATTGAATGGGAAGGGGGTGAAAGGAATGCAAAACAATCCCAGTGTCTGGTGTGTCTCTCGGGAAGGATGCATGGCCCCTAAGAAGTCTACGCACTTTTACAAGTGTTGAAGTGTGTTGTTAAAGAATAGGTTTCCGGAACATATGCAAAGAAAAATAACTTGAATGCAATTATGCGCACACTAATCTGCTCACTCGATTCAATATTCTCAGGATTTCTGTGATAGAGAATAGTGACAATGCACACAGCTGGAAAACGATGGATTCCCAACTTTAGAGTCCATGCCACTTGAACAATGTTTTAAGTGCGTCTCGCAGCATCCCCAGATGTGCAATCTGTAAATCAAGTGTTTTTCAGTGTCGCTAAAATCTCTTCAGCTTCAGCTTTGCTAGTATTCAACGAGCAGCCTCATTTCAAATTCAAAGACGCAAACTGGCCGCGGAAACTTTAGCGGCCTCACCCGTTGTGACATGATATGCCTTGCAGCCCGGTAACCCTAGTTCCTTTAAAGCCTCGTTGATTTCCACAGAGAAAGAGGACATCTTGGTAGCTGTACTGGTAGAGCACCTGGCCAGAAATCAGGGGGTCTGGGTTCGAGTCCCGGTCAAGGCGAATGATTTTTTTCTCTGTGGAACATCTTGCTACAGCCTCATTTCATTAATTTCCTCAGCTTTTGGCAAAACAAACACTTTTTCCAGGACACTGATTGATTTGGAAACTCATTTTGCTAAAATGAACAATTCACAGCATTTTGTCATTAGGTTTCAGCGCTACAAGACGTTACGCCAAGCAAAAAAGAAATGATTTGACGCCGATTCTTTCTCAGGAGGCAAACAAACGACACTGCCTCTCACAAATTCCCATCAAAATGGCAGCAGGGATTTTAGCGCTTCACTAATTACAGCCACTTAAAATGCCACACTAGACTGATGCATTCCTTAAAAATTGACAATGGTTATTGCCTTTTACCCTTTTATTATGTAAACTTCCGACAGCAAGAATAAAAAAAGTAGTGTATAACCATAATTCCTCCAATATGGATAAATATTTATAAATTTTTTTTCTTCTAATATTTTCCAATATTCGCCGCATACGAAACCACAAAATCTATTCCTGGTATAGTTTTGTTTATCTCTGAGTATCATATCTGGTCTATAATGTGGCTGCATTTTGTCAGTTATGATATTTCTCTCCCAGCATAAAAACGTGATTGCAAACAGTTATGATGGAACCTATAAGTTTCTGAAATGGTTTCTGATCTGTGACAAAACTATTGTAGTTTTCCATCAGGTTATTTTTTGGCTATTTTTAAATTCTGAGAGCATACCATGTCTTCATGCATATTCATTAGGAGCTAGAAGTTTTTTACCCACTTACTATATGATATACATAAAAGTAAGCTAAAAAACTGGGGGCTGAACATATAGATTAGATTAGATTAAAAAGAAGGTGGAGGTACTCAGCGAGTTCCTAGGGCACTTAAACCTATTGGTCCATTGTGCTAACCACCATTTAGGAGATCACCCATTGAGACTAATTGCCCAGCTATAGGCCAGGAGGTCTCCTATGAGGATCCCTTTACCCCCTGAACATATATAATTGAGGCTTTTATAAAAGCCACCATGTGCACCCACCAGGTTGCAGTGGATCCACCTGTTTATAGTGGTTGAGATAAATAAGTTTACTCATCAAGTCGAGGACAAAAATAGATGACATTCCGAGGTGGTGTTGGTCTATCCTTGGGTAAGGCAGGCATTTGAATTGATTGCCAACAATTATGCTTCTCATCACCCGGACAAAAGGGCAGCAGCTTTTCTTCTTATGAGAGATGGTAAAGACCACAGTGGCACTCACTTCACTGCAGGCATGATAACAACTACCGTAACGGCTGCAGTACTGCGATGTGGAAGGCAAGGGGAAACCACCACATTGTTACCCCGAGGAGTTGCAGCCACTCCACCATCTTCTCTTTATTTGCAGACGTGAACAAACCGTCTTGAGTAAAATATTCCGGAGAGGTAAAATAGTCCCCATTTGGATCTCCGGGCGGGGAATGCACGAGAAAGTGTATCAGCCAAGGGAGATAAGTATTATACAGGAATATGGAATTTAAGGTCCCATTGGACCTGCAGTAGATTGGAGAACCAGAAGCTGGAACTGTGAAGAGTGGATCTCAACAAATTAGGAATCAGTGAAATGAGGCGGACAAAAGAAGGAGACTTTTGGAGAGGAAGCTACACCAGCGTTCACACAGGATCCGTAAACGGTAATGCTAGAGTAACGGCTGAATACAAGAGTGGGGATGCATGCGAAACAGCTTCCTTTGTTTGAGACCAAGCCCAGAGATACAGTTGCCGTGCACAATTACATGCCTGCCATGATCTATAATGACGCAGAACTGGAAAACATCTGTGATGACAGAGTGGAAGTAGTAAAACACATTAGAGAAGAAGAAAACTTAATCATTTTAGGAGGTTGAAATAGGCCATGCAATTTCAAAGGATTTATACAGAATGAAATTTTATAGAAACAACCTGAACCCTAGTGGACTATGGGAGATAAAGCTTTGACACTTTTTCAGCATTCTTTCTCCAATTTCAGTAAAAATGTTTCGCCAGCCATCTCAGCATTTTTTTCACAACATCTCCTAGTTAGAAGTATTTATCAATGAATTTAATAAAGTGCCATTTGATTTGATTCCGACGAAGAACTATTGTTGAAGGTGCAGCAGCTTGATTGGCCCATCTCCCAATGTCTCAGTTCAGGCCCCCCCAGGGGTGCAGGAATCCACTTCAACCACTTTCCAATTCTCCTTCCAAAAAGACAAACTCCCTTCTAGAGGGACAGGAGCCAAAGATCCCTAATCATTAACAATCACACATAATACTTCGTTCAGCAATACTCTACAGCACGTTTACCTCTTGAACATTTCAGCAGGTAGCCATTGAGTATTTTAGTTAACTTTGATAAAAGCCATTTCTGTATTTTATGTTCTAGGATGGCAATTTAAAATTCATTTCATTAATCATAAAGCATCATCATTGAGGCTGATGTTGAACAATGTCATGAGCATGGTTTACAGAAAATGTCAAGGAGAAATTAGGTGACTCCAACGCTTCATTGCCCAGAACCTACTCGAGCTGTATTGACAATGACTTAATTCAGCAACGCATTAGTATCTGAAGCAGTTATACTCTTTACATATTATTTCATTCACAAGTCCAAAAACTATAAAAACCTTACATTATCAACCTACACAAGTCATTACCTAAAGGCATATTTCTTGACTTCGAAGTGACAGCCGATAATGGTTTATTACCATTTTTTTAATCCATAAGTAGGATTCAATATGACAGCAATAAACTTCATGTGGAGGCAGTTAACATTTTCTCATGTAGAGAAGTGAAAAAAACACAAGAGGATCATAAACTTTGCTCACTCTATTCAGGGCATCAAGGGCAAATTGTAAATTATCAAGCTTCTGGTGGAATAATTTAAGGGTGAGTAGGTATAACCAGAGTGGAAAAATTGAAATACCAGTGTTTCACAGGGTTACCAACAGAGAAGAGGCTGTAAGAGGATTGCGTGGGGGAACATTGGCAGTCGTGCATCCACCCCAAACACTCCATTGGCAACATTGGATATCTTTGGCACCGTTGGACAAGAAGGGGTAAAATGGAAGAAGCTGCTCTCACCTGCAATGCAGTACGCAAAACCAACACTCTCTGCTGCATCGAGTTCTCATCCATAAGACTAGCCTGGTCGTCCTTGTTCCAGCCACTATCCACAGAGAGCTCTTCAAGCAAACTAACAGCTCTACGCAAGTTATCCCTAAGGAGTTCATTCTGCCTCTCAAGCTTGGTGAGATGCACACACACCTGAATACACTTCTGTTTACTTCTTCTGGAAAAGAAAATTTATCCAATATAAAATTAAGAGGCATAATGGCATTCAATTTTAAATCTGCAACTAATACAAATGTGAAATAATACAGACAACCAGAATAAAAAAATCTCAAAATTACTAGAGCACATTAAATATAATAATTATTTTCAAAATTATATAATGATGCCACAAAAACTATTATTCAGGTGGGTGTGTGTCAGCAATGATCACTAGGAAGAGAGAGGACGGACAAATGACACACACTGCACAGCACATGCTGTGATGGAAGGGGGCAGCGATTACGTAGCCTCTGGTGAACGACACGTGCACAGAGAGAGTACCTTTTGATAAATCCACAGATACCGCAATTTGATAAACCTGGGCCATTGGTGTGGCAGATGGGAAGAGAGTGAAGTGAGCAGTGAAGTGGCCAAAACTCAATGAGGGTGGAAACACAGATTGCACCACACAGCCAACACCAGAAAATTACAACCCCTAGGAAACATGCAATTGTTAAAATAATATTTTTTTAAACTATAGTAAAGGATGAAAAGCACAGGAGTTATCATACAGAGTTTACAAGATTATAAATGGGCATACAAAAATAATATGCATAACAATTCCCTCATTCCTCAACTGCAGTAGCATTATTTATAATGCAACCAAGCCACGTTTACCACTGATGCAAAAACAAATATAGGTATCAAATACTTTGAACAAACACTTGGAAATATTTGCTTTTGAAAATCATGGCAATAATTTCAACGCTTACCAAACCAATGTTAAAAATCATCCCTTGACTGACCCACCAAGTCTTCGATCACCCATCACCCAAGGTATATTGAATCTAGAGGATAGGAGATTTCACCGCAATGAAAGTATTCTCCTTAGTAGGGAGTAAAAATATATTTATCCAATTCTCAATTGCAGGAGTAGCAGTACAGGAATAGCACACAACACAAATTGGTCATAGTCTTTGTGTTACACGCAAAAAACATATTTATCCATTGAGTAATAAGCCGTATTACATTAAGGAAAAGAATACACTCACTAAATATCCGAACAAGTTGCCAATGCGTGTCTTAAAACACTATTTCTGCTCAGGTTACCTTAGAACATGGGCCAAAGCAGATAACAGGTTTCACACAAGTGCACAACAGAATTAATCAAGACTTGAGAGCATTCTTGGAAGATATATGACAATATCATTCAATTCTCTCTAGATCCATCAGAAGGTTTGAGTTTTTATAATACCACAACAACATATGTGTGCGGTGGTGGAATTACACGGAATGCTCACATAGAACCTGCTTCACTCCCACAGAGTCTAAAAGTAGGTACAGCGGGGTCATTGCAATAATCAAGAGAGACCAGCTGCAGTGGCAACCCTTTGCGAAGGAGAAGCCTCTCTGCTCTGCATAATTATACCACCAATTGAGAAGAAAACCTCATCAGCAGTCTTCAGATGGTCAGAGGCACAAACATCTCCTGCCTCAGCCTTGCTGGGGAATAGCATACATATCCTTCGAGTGAGATTCAGTCTCTGTCTAGTTGCTGTTCAAGAGGAGTTGCCATTATCAGAAGGGCATAACTTCATTTAGATGAAAATGCCAGAAGAGGGGAATATATTCCGAGGCAAAATTGAAAGTGACAGAAGAATCCAATATGTAAAAGGCAGTTGTCATGAAAGGTTTGCTGTGTCCACATCAACACCGTGTACAATGATCACTAACGAAAAGGTGAGGAGGAAGTGAAGGCTATTCAAATGCTGCATGTGATCCCCATTCCCTTCTTGTAGTCACACCGGCAATCCTGCAGAAGAGAACTCAATTTACCAGTATGGTACTCTGAGGGAAAGTTCCATTGCTTCAATCTGCGCAATGGACACCACATCATTACAAGGAGAAGAGTTGTAATAATGGTATGTTCTCACCCTCTAAGGGAGTGCACTAACGTAACTGAACTTAAGACACATTTATATTTCCATTAAATTCATGCAGTTCATGAGTTATCATTCAAATCCCTTTTAATAAAAAATTGACCATCAAATTACCACACTTGGCTTATCGTAAGCATTGAAGTTTAAAACTCTGAAACAGAAGAATATTCAAAATACACACCCTAATCTGCCTTCCTAGACCATCACTGAACTCCACAGGAATTATATGCCAAAGGTTTAATTAAAACCTCCAGAAGAAGAATCTCATTGGGATTCCAAGTGTGGCAGTGTTTGAGCAAGATCATCAGATGGAACCTTCTTTGCGAACCCCTCCATGAGGTTCCAGCGCGGTATGAATTGGAAGGGTGCGGCGAAGCCAGGAGATATGACGAGGCCAAGGAGGTGGGTGGCCACAATGGCCATGTGCAACACAGCTGGTGATAGGAGGGGAGGGAAGAGGATTGATTGCTATGACTGTTGGGAGAATTGAGCGAAAAAGAATTTAAAGAAAAACAGCTGTTGCATTCTGCTCATACAATCCCTACCCATGGAGCAAATTCATAACAATATTTCACTATGCTTCAGTTGTCACAGGTATGTATTACTGTTCACAAGGGCAATTCTGAAAGGTTGAATTTGAGATATCAGACACCAATATATGGAATAAATGTCATAGTTAGTAGTAAAATCCATGCTCCCTTGATGGCACGGCGGTCATGGTGACGGAGTTGGATCATTTCATTCATAATCAGTCAGTCACCACTCCAATCATCTACAGTCTACAGGTCTGGATACTCTCGTCATTAAGCACTGGGGAATGGTGAGTGCACGGTAATGCCATAGTTCATGAGTAGGTCGCAGCGGCACATGGAATAGTAGTGCAAGGAAAATACATGGGGTCTCAAATTCAACTTCCAATGCATTCACAGCTGGGGGAAGTAATTCTTTCAGGATGTTTAAGACTCACAGAAACAATCTCGGCCTTTCTTTTGTGGAATTTACCACGGGAGACCTCAAGGGAGAGAGGAACTCAAGGGAAATAACATATTTGCAAGATAAGGGCGAAAGTCTAATAGTTTGCGTGGTAACGGCTTTTGAAAGTGACTGAAAAAGTGGGCATAACTGGAGTCCAGTAGCAGAAGTGGGCATAACTCGAGTCCGGCTGTGTAAGATGACACTATCTAAGGCGGGAAATGTAAGGGTGCAGAGCCTATTCGCAAAGCAGAAACCTCTCCTTCTCCAAGGGAGTTGTTGGCTGTTACATCTTATCCTTGTGAGGGCATTATGAATGTAACTATTTAAATACAATTTATTTATAAGTATTAATATGATATGTCACAAAGTTGAGTCTGACTCTAAAAAGAACAATTTATTTATATGTGTTCTAGTCATTATTGAAAATCACCTTCAGTTTTCATAACTACTCTCATGAATATCAATGGTTGCAACTATCAAGAGTAACTTCCTCCACAATTGCACGGCTGATTAGTTGCATCACGAACGACCACAGTAAAATACTGCACACTAAGTTTCGCTCAAATTGATTTCTAACATAGCAGTCATCAAACATTTCAGAGACGTGCTTTGAGGGCAAGGTGAGCACTTGCTGGAATACTTCTGGTGCTAATCTGAACACTGCAATGCAAAGTTTGTTACAATGCTACAAGGCCAAGAGCAATGAACTCGCACACTCAATGAGCACTTCATTTTCATCTAGAAGCTCGCCCTCAGGAAGAAACGAGATGATTCAAGTAGATTCCATTAGTTCATAAGAAAACATTCGAAAAAAAACATTCGAAGGAAAAGAAAGTAAGTGTGAGACAGTAATATTAAAAGTGGAGGTTGCAGTCATTACAAAAGTGATTCACTATCAAGTTTACTTCTAATGTTACAGGAAAAATAAACAAAATCTGAGTAACTATTGACAGTTACCTCAGCTAACTCATTATAAAGAAAGAAACATGTATATGCCCTGTCTATTGAATTCAATGTCTCATTGAAATTGGTGCGAAGGTTTCCCTGGCATTGTTCAGATGTTCTCTGCATGTCGGGTTCTGCATATCTTGACTAGGAGTGACAACAGTTTCGCTAGCTGTCCTGCTAGCATCTTCAGGTCGAAGGACCTTCCACCTGAAGATGCTAGCAGGACGGCTGGCAATAGCATCTTCAGGTCGAAGGACCTAACATATTAATAACATATACCAAACATGTTTAATAACAAAATATGTTTGGTATCAGATAAACAATGTCATAATCAGTTCATAATAATATGACTGTCATAAGTTGAATTTTAATATGATTAAAAATTAGTTATAAGAGTAATAAACACACTAACCTAAATTATAATCCAAACTTTCAACATTTAACTAAAAGTAAAAAGTCATGACACAAACCCTTGAGCCTACTTTAGGTTTTTGTTGAAAAACCCAACATTTTTAGCCTCTCTGGATCAAGGCAATTTTGATTCTGGTCATTAATGTTATCTGCTACGCTAAATATGTTTCTCATTTTTGACGAGAAACTTTCATGTTTTGTATTCTTTTATGATTTTTAATCTATACAGAAAAACAGCAACAATTTTATTTCCAAAAACACAAGTAAATTTATTCTAGAAATAATCAACTTCCAATCATCTGTGTGGATAATATTTACCTGGATCAAGGTTTAAGGATGCAATAGCTATATGTTATTACTTTTAATATAAAGTTCACTTTCCTTATCACATACTCATCAAACGTTAATTTTTTAAACCTGTGTAACTATTCTTTAACGTGTAGCTAAAATAAACATTATAAGTTCATTTTCATTAATAATTGAATTATTAACCAGAATATAAGACCCTAGTGATGCCATATTGTGTCACCCTCTATCCAGAAAGGTATAAATGTAATTATGCGAAAAAGACTTCTGAGCATGTCACATGCCAAGAATAATATATTATAGAATATTAAATAATAAACAAAATAAAAACCGAAAATTAATTCAGTGCACAAGCGGTTTACATTAACTTTGGTTGCTGTTGTTAATCAAATCCTAGAATGCTTTCAAATTCTGCTTTAGAATCAAAAACTTTGTAATGCGGTCTGGAGATTAAAAAATATGGAATATCTGGGGATTCAATTTTTAAGATGAAAAAAATCATTATAGAATATTTTATGCTGCTAAACTAGTAATTTTGCAATGTCTTATTAATAATAACCCTTAAAATGGAATTTGTGAGTTTTATACTCATAAGGAGAGGTTGTGTAATTCGGACCATGAAATGAGATGAGCCTTTTTTTCATGCTACTAGAAGCAAAATAAAGAAATACATATGTGTCTCAGCTTTTTTCGCCATTGGCCCAGGATCCCAAGGAAAAAAGTAGAATGACATATTGGGAGCCTGCATTCTCTGAACGGGGGAAAGCCAACAATAGCAATACATACTTACATTGAGCGATACATACTTAAATCTAAATTAAACAATAAAAGTATAAAAAAGTGAGTATTTAATATGTATGGGTTTTAAATTGAATGACAACATTTTCGATGCAATATCTGAAAGAAAATACTAAACTGAGATGGGGATCGAACTTCCTTTAGCTCTCGATGTCCGCTTGATCCCGGCGAATGTAGGCTACCCACGTAACATTCTACGTATTTTTTTCTAGCGATGCCGCGGTAATGGGGAAAAAAGTCATTTCTTCTAGTTGCACGGGAAAATTTTCATCTAATTTGGTGATCTGAATTACACAAACTCTCAATATCTACCGCACCTCGTACCGCAGGGGGATGCTTCGATCGCAAAGCCGCGAAAATTAAAAAATCCAAGATCCGATTTTATTTTGGATCCCGATCCGAGTGCAATGATATTTTCGCGGATCCTTGGACCCGAAGGATCCGATCCGACCATCCCTAGTATCGACGGTATCGGTATCGACTTTAGGCGATCGATTCTCGATACAGATACCAATCCTAAAGACACGGTCACTTTATGGGACCGTGCCTAAAGAATTGGTGGTATCGATAATAGGTATCGAGAATCGAAACATCCCTATAAGAAACAAAAAAGACTTAAATTCATTATTAGAAGCAGAGAAGATCTTAAATGAAGTGCGTCAGTCCGAATCTAAGTGAAATGTCTGGATTTCCAGGCTGAGCATGTTTTTCTCGGAGAGGGCATGCATTATGCCTAATATTAACAATTAGTCCGTTTCCAATTAGTTTTGGCATAGAATGAGAGGTATGAAACCAATAAGTTTAGAACTCAATCTGAACACAATCATATTCACAGCAGCTTCTTCGTCTTTTTACCTCTGACCTGTCTGATCAACCTATGAACAGCAAGCCTATCTCTTCTGTGTCATTCTTGCAAGTCGCTAGGGGTCAGATATAATTTGCAGCAAATGAAGGATTTCAGGTAGACTGGAGATAAATTAATCTTCGACACTTTTGCCTTATTCGGCGGCTACAAGCAGAGCACTGCTGCCACACAATTCGATAATTTATGCAACAGAACAAAAACGAAAGAGAAACCCACACAGTCAATGGCAGAGGCATTCAGATCACCCTCACCACACAACGCACCTACCACCCACAATGAAACCAAACTTGCTCCGAAAGGGGTCTAACAGGATACAATGACAGTATGCTAAGCAAAAGTTCAGGTTATGCCAAACTGAATGAGACTTTTGTGCCAAGCACCAACAGCACTACAGAATTTGGTGCTCATGAAGAGTGCCTGTGATCATGTTTAATTCAATAAAGGTTGGAAAACATTTCAGAAAACGGCAATCCTCTCTCGGGAACTACTCTTGCAGCCTCTTACCACTCCCAGAGAGCACCGTTTCAGATGGAAAAATGGAAATTCGGATCCCCATGCAAAGCAAACTGTCCTTGCGTTATATCAACAGGTTTCAGATACATACTTTAAGGTCCTCTCTCAATGTTTCAGCTAATTTCACTAAGAACTAGATTTGAGGGAAGAGGCCACCGCCCACGGAAAAATTCCTGGAGATAGACACAACCAGCAGAGCTCTGACAGGAACAGACAAAACCAACACAGTTCTGACAAGAATGTAGATTATCATTGGTATCCACCCTTAATTTTCTCCACTCTCAATCAATTCTCACCAATGAATCAACTATCCACCGCTGAAATTTAATGAAAGCCAACATAAGATGACATGACCTAATTGGATTACATTTTCCTGCAGTTCGCATTTCATGCCACGGAGGCAGAATCTCAAAACGTAATTAAATGAGCACAAAAATGGAATAGCTAAAAACATCACAAATGGCAGACATGCATCTTACTGTAAATAAAATTAAAGGTTTATTCATCTTAAATGTGAAACTTGGATGAAACTACAGGTTTCGTTCACATTCGGTCAGAAAGCATATCAAAATGAATAATTTTTTGACAAGCTTGTAGACACTAAATGTCAAACTTTACAATGTTTCACAACCCTGATCAAATATTTATTCAAATCTGAATAAATATTACTTACATAGATTTGTAAATTCTTTACTACAACATAACTTAATTATAGCAGGGTTCAACAGTTACAATTCACTAGACAGCTTACTCTTTCCACTCTAACCCCTAGCAAGACTTACATTTTCCCCTTTTTTTAACTCACCCAATTAACAACAACTAAATAAATGATAAATATTTGGAAAATGTACAAACTATAAAAAGATCAATATGCCACACCAATCGTAATTGCACTGCACAGTACAAAGACAACTGATAACACGCAAGCAACTGGCACACACAAGAAGGAGAAGAGAATCACTTCATTCACACACTCCAGTGAGTCGGATCACGAGATTTCACTTCAGTGGATTCCAAAAGTTCAAGAAGCAGAGGTGAACCCACCTTTCTCTGGGTGGCAAAAGAATTCCACTCTCACAGTTCCGCAATATTTCCATTATTTTCCAATGAATACTACTCGGATTACAAATTCCAACTCAGCCTAATGGAGTGCAGAAAGAGAGAGAGGGTGGGGGAGGAGGGAAGAGGGAATTAATGTAAGAAAACTTAGTGAAGTAAGCAAACCAACAGGCAAGAAATTTATTCTGAGAGAGTTCTTCAATTGAACAGGAAAGCAAATTACACTTCCATAAAACTTCTGCATCTGCACATTTTTACTTTACCCATCTATAAAAGTCAAAACATTGAAATCTTGCCCCTAAGAAATTTGTAAAGAAAAACATTATGAATTCCAGATTACTTAGCAAAGCACGAACCCCAGAAGAAGAATCAATAGACGGTCACATGAGACATTCATAAGAGTGAGATAAACAGCACAAGTGTAATTGAAATGTGTAGAGACACACAATCGTCATGTCAAGTGCTGCCCTCCACTTCCTCATTTACAATTGTGTGTCTTGGTCCTCCTCTGCCTCTTCTGCATCACTGTATAATCATCGTGAGCCTATTACCAATTCTTGGGCGACAATATGCTTCACCTGCTGCTAAGCTAAATGCATTAACAAGTCCACATAAAATATTGGTGAGATATGATATTTTCTGGGGATGCACTTCCTAACCTCAAAATATGACTAAAATATGAAGTGCATCTTATGCACTGGTCATCAAAATTATCGGTCTTCTCTTCTGGTTTCTCAACTTCTAGTTTGCAGCAATACAAATATGCGAATAATCTATTGCATTTTTTCCTTATGCAAACGAGTGGTTTAGAGTAAATAATTTTAGTTTTTTCTTGTTTTGCAAAAATAATGAGTAGCATGATAAATATTTTATGCATCGTTACTGAAAGAGGGAGAATTACAATGAAACAGAATGCAGTCCACTGAATCCACTCCAATCGCATTCAAGGTCCACTAGCATCTCAAGGTCACAGTGCACCCAATGTACACCATCTCACAAACTGCTCAAATGTAGAGAAAATCTGGCACAGTATGGCACTCACACGTGAGGTTCAGTTGTGGCGTCATGATCAATGTCTATAGTCAATTCACTTTTTAATTAATTATATTTTCTCATTTTATCCACACACTAATGTTTAAGACATTTTTAACAATGGAAAATAGTTTTAACACCACCCAAAAATTCTCTACCTAATATTCAATTAATATGAGAGTTAGGTACACCAGAGGTGGAATCAAGGATCTTTCCTTGCGTAGTCACCATCCTTATTTGATATGAATTCATCTGGAAGAGCAATGCTCAGCATATGTGTTTAAATGAATTACTTTACTGACTGAGATTGGTGATTTGACGCACAAGACAAAATTTTAAGATTGGGCACCATACTTAGCTCTCCTTAGCTCAATTGAAGAAAAATCAAATTGATGCAATTGCACGTGTTATTGAGATTTGAGACTGGACTCCCCGGTCACCATAAAACAGTCAATGACTAACATATGCAGACTAAAAAATAGCACTGAAGATGATAGAGACTGTGAAGAAAATACTATGGAGCTTCATATAAGTAAGAAAGGGGGAAAATTTTCAACCTTCACAAACAGTAAACATGGATGAGGTGCCACAGATGTTAGTTGCACACTCAAACAAAACAGTCGGTTATTCAAGATTCCCATGTGTTATTGTTAATACTAGGTGTCATGAGAAAACATATTACAGATTTGTGTTTACTTGCTGTGCTGTTGGAACAAAATTGGTACCTCCTTTGATTTTCAAAAGGTAAACTTTGCAAACTGCAGAGAATAACTTTCTCCTTAATGTATAAAAAAGACGGTGAGTCTTCAATGTTGATGCTTCCTCTACAAATACAGTATTATATACAAATATACTCTAACATACTTCCTACATTAAGATTGACTCTTCCTTGGATCAACGTAAAAACCATGACTTTCCCGCAACCGTTGGTGCAAGCGTGCCTCAGCTCCACCCTCACCACTGATTCCCTGAGGGAAAGCATTTCACTAACAACAAAAGGCAACTCCCAGAGGCAGATGGAGTCCACACCACGACTTTTCATCCATCTACGTGTCAACGACAGGAATTGGCAGCACCATGGCCCAGAATGCAATCCTTGCTGAGTCCTTGATCAAGCCGAGTATGGGTTTGTTTCTCTGCAAGGGGCGGAACAACTGAGAGCTCCTCATCCCTCTCTGCAGTAGGATCCTCTTCCTTCTATAAGCTTAAGCAGAAATAAAGAAGCCATATGTCCCCTTTGAATCTCTCGTTCTCTATCACTGTGCCACTCACGGTACGGGAGCATTGAGGAGAGAATGGCATCTTACAAGGGGGCAACCATTCCATTTACTCCAGTGAAACAGGAGGGAGGCCAGGGCAGAAGCATTAGTGCGCTCTCTGGGCTGAGCCCTTGTGTGGCATATTTAATTTAGCTCAGCTTAATTGTCATACTTGACATGCTGGCTTCTCAACCGGACGGCCTGGGTTCAAATCTTTGCAAGGACAGACTCTCCTCACTGAATGTCTGGCCCCCACTTGGATATGCAAAGGGCAGTGCACTTTTTCAGTACTCCATCTGTTGAATGGATTCGAGGTCCATTTGATGCCTTTCTCTACGAGTAATGCCCATACGCTCACTTCCAGGGTTGGGTCATTACACGCAGAATATTATTTTTCTACACACATCCCAGCTAGCACAAGGGAAACGGTCTCTTGAAGAAATATAAGAGATTCCGGGGAAATGGCAACCATTTCCCTTCCATTTCCCTCATTTCTTCATTTTTGGAGGGTACCCCCCTAACACTTCCGCTTAGTTCCGAGGACAACACTTCCCTTTTCGGAAAGAGATTATCTCAAAAAATCAGTAAGCGGAGACTGAATGATCACAGCAATCATTTTAATTGCTACCAGATTTAATTGCTACAAATACGGTTAACTATAAGACGAATTTGACAATTATTAATACAGTGATTTCACTGACTGTAACCCGAAAAGCGGAACTCCCGGCGATACCAAACCTACCAATCAACGTCGCTGTAGCGACGTTGTTTGGAGTGACGTTGGTCCCGACAATCGCCATTATAATTTGGTAGTGCATTATAATGCTCTTTGACAAGCCTTGTTGGTGCCTGCTGGATCTTTGAATTTCGTGGAAAACTGTCTCTCTTTTCACCGGTTTAAGGTACGTACCTTCTGATTTATTGTGTATCTCAGCCAATTTTCGGGGCTTTATCATGGTTTCTCCTAGCCTGTACTCTACACTCCCGTCTATATCTCTTGTGGGGCATAATTATAGCAAAAAAATTGTATGTAACTATAATCCTTGCGTATAAATAAATAATTATCTAGTTAAATACTCATGCGCTTATGTGCTTTATCTTGAAAGTACAATTCCATTATGGGCGTAAATGATTGGTTATCACAGGTGTCGAAAACATTGTGTTCAATTGCATCGTGATACCTATATTAAAGGCAATAAATTGCAATTTCCACAGGTTTCTTTTTCTTTCATTGTTGCGTAGAAGTAAAACTGTTCACGGTGAGACAAGCAGCATCAACCCGAATGGCCTTACACGTTATGTTAATTGAAACTATATCTTACCTACCTACATGTAAATGTTGTCGATGCCATGGTTGCTCGGTTATGATTTCTCGCGTTTTGCCCTAATGTTTTCGTTGGGTAATAATTGACTAATAATAATTGATAATAGTGACTAAAGTCACTAGGTTATCCATTGATATCGACGGGTGTGTTAAGTACTATCTGCTGATGACTGACATTCTATCAAATTGATGTTTTTTTTCAAAATTTATTAGCTAATGAGCATTGCATGTTATTTTATTGGCCCCTGGTCCCTTTTTATCTGAGTGGATGCAAGTGTTCTGCTATCTCAAACCATTCTTAACTTCCATGTTAATGCACTCATTTATGCATTTTCTTGATTCAAAGTTCTTTTACTTTTCAGGCTCGGATGCAGTTCCTTGACGTTCAGTGTAGCTGGCATATGCAGTTTCTTCTCTATGGGGATATATATTTGTAGCTTAACCGTCATGATTATCTGATGTTCCTTGTTCTTATTTGTTGTTAAATAAACTAATAAAAGAAAATATATTTTTATTTACAATTTTGGGTGGGTGCCCGTAGCTTACCACTGACAGTACGTATAATTGCCAGTAGATGGCGCAAAGGTTCACAAATGCACGTAGTACGCGGCGTTATCACATGGTGGCGTATCTTCGTTTTTTAGGTAGAGACCCTTCTCATTGGTTCCTAGCGAGCCAATCTGGTCCGCATTTATATAATTGTAGACCGTCTCTCCAGTATTGCGGAAATTTCTTCACCGTATCTCCCCGGGATCTTCATTGTATCTTCACCCCGTCTCCTTTTCTTAGGGAGACGATGACCAGTTCCGGGAGACGGTGTCCTTGATTTCTGCGGACAGTCTCTGCAGATTCGGGGGAGATGGTTCGCCCTGTGCTAGCTGGGATGTAGCAAAATAGTGTAGATTATGTAGAAAATTGCGTATATTATGTAGAATATTATGCTGATTTTTTTGTCCTTAAAATAATGTTTTATGCTTAATAAAATGTAGAAAAGTATAATTTAAATAAACAAAGCATTACATTGATTTCATGGTTACAAAATTACATTACCTTGAACAAATAATGTTAGACTTCCTAAATCATTGTTTTATTGTAGTTTTAATAACTATTATTCTCTTATTTTATTAACTGTATAATTTCATTATAGTATCTACATATAATTAGGCGTGACTTGCTCTGATGGAGGAACCCAAAATGATTACAAAATGTTGACCTCACATACAATGAAGGTAAATGTTAACCTGTGGCCCATTAAAGTAGCAGAATAACCTCTTTCACAAATTCTCTTCCTTAAATATTTAAAATTTTAATTTCTAGTTTATACTTTATCACATTCACAGGCAAATTAAGAATTATTAGTGATATATTTTAAGGTTCATTTGCATGTTCAAATGAAAATAATGAAGTAATGTGAATTAAATTTAAATCTGAAGTCGCAAAATCCATTGATTTTGAATCTAACCTTCAAAAGAGGCATTTTAACAAGATGGCCTATATAGTAAAAAATCCTACTGCATGTAATAATGGAACAGATATACAAAATTTAAGTAAAATATACCATAACATTATATCCACAACATAAATATATCTTATTAAATTTTCGATATTTCGGTTTTTATGTAAAAAAATTTGTTGAAGAATTTCTGTATCTAAGAAGTTAACATTGTCGTTGTTGCTTTAAAAAAATTGTCACCAAAGGTATGTGACAAGATATTAATATAGTTCTGTAAAATTTTTTTTCTCTCTTTCTGTTCTATTCCAAGTCTGTTAAAAAGTAATTGAAATTTAAAAACTTACATCATGTAATAAATAGCCCTGAAGAAGGCGAAATAGAGGCAAAACGTTGGCGCAAATTGGTGTTAATCAAAAACAACGAAACAACTCCATATAAACACATTTCCATTGCTACATAAATAAAGTGGTCAATAAGAATACTTCATTATAATGAAAATAATGCATACCAAAGGTATTTTACCTACAGCTATTCATTATTTATATTTGCAACAGTAAATACAATTGGTAAGTTGAATTCTAGACCTCTTTTTAATTAAATATATGGATGATTTTTTGGGAGTTTAGGTCCTTTTTTTTAAAATGAAAAATACATATTTAACTTTCGGCCAACGTTTCAGAAAATGTATTTTTTCCTTCTTCAGAGCTTAAGTTGGGTGAATTTGTTTTGAACAAACTTATGATGTTTATAGTTATAATATATTACAATAATACATAACAAATTCACCTTATACAACTTAAGCCCTGAAGAAGGAAAAAATATATTTTCCGAAACGTTGGCCAAGAGTTAAATATGTATTTTTCATTTTAAAAAAAAAAAAGGACTCCCGAGAAATCATCCATATATGTATTTAGTAAATACAATGGCCAATCAGAAGCAATTAACCAATCACAGTTATTCGCTGGTTTCCAAAATGGCAGGTAGGCCACAGAGGAGTGTCTGTGGAGTGATAGAGGGTTCAAATTGATAAAAAACAATAGGCGTGCAGCTTTTCGTACCGTGAGTCAGAAGACATTGAAGAATACAGCAGCTAAACGACTGTAAACTCACAAAAATGAAAGTAGCTCATAAACAGGGGGTTGTGGTGGCCTAGTGGGTAAGAGCACGGAGCTGGAGGGTCCTGGGTTCAAACCCCGGGCAAGAGCCTTGCTGGACACCCACATCTAATATCCTCACGATCTCGCATTTTCAGAACTTCGTAGGATATCTTCGCAGGTGGCCCAGGGAAGGGGGGGGCACCTTCGCAGGCCACCTTCGAACTGCCCCCCCCTTCCTCCCTGAATGTGTGAATTTCACTCACCATTGGCTTAGCCCAGGGTGAGTTCTACCCTCACCTATCAAAGACCAACCTTCGGGTTGAATCACTCAGTGAGTGAGTTCATAAACAGTGTTCAAATACCCTCAAAATAAATCAATCAGGCCTAGGGTCTTTTCTACATTATATGTATTAGCCTAAATTGGAGTAATACTATTGAATACTTAAAAACTATGGACAGGCCCTGGGCTTGTCCCTATGAATTCATACAATTTTATTTTAATATTTTTGTTTGCTTCTTGACTAGAAATGTACGCCGGTTTCCATCACCAACTGCTACAACATCTGCATTGCCCTTGAGCCAATCCAGAGTCACCTCTACCCCCAAAAGAAGATCTACAGTTACTGATATCAGTGAAAAAGAAGTTGTAGATAACCTTACCCTTCCTAATGCTAGTGACGCTGAAAATGTTACTTTGTCTGACAGGCCGGATTCATCAGCATCATCAATTAATTTGTCATCTTTGCATTTTGCTAGTACCAGTAATGAGAATTTAACTATCAGCAATGATGACACTGATAGTTGTGATAATAATGTCCAACATGACTTAGGACATTCAATTTGGACATCCTTATACTCTTCAAGTACACTTATAGCCACAACTCAGCAGTCTCAATAGTCTTGGCAAATAATGCCCGAATATTGAAGAGAATACAAAGTATTTTCATTCCTTGAGGTCATACTGAATATTTTGAAAGTGTTGCTTTGAGTGTCGCTGCATGATGCGTCTGTTGAGAAACCTTCCATACTACCTAGTCAAGTACTTGATATCAGTTAAAAATGGCTGTATTCCAGCAAAAGCTCTAAAATTATTGTCTTCAAAATGCAAGTCAGCAACTTACTTGATCCATCATAAAGCTGAACTTTAAAACATACATGGTTGCTTTTATTTTACAAAATATTGCTATATTTTCTTAATAGCATCAATAGATTGTGAGAATAAATTTATGTCTACGCGTGAAAAGCTTTGAGTTAAATGGTGTACAAGTTGCGAACATTCTTATATCTTTACCCTCATCATCTCTTGCATATATTCTGTGCCAATCATATACCTGAACTTCTTCCAGCTGCAAATGAGAGAAGTTCTGGTCTACTTCCAGCACTGGTTGTCTTTTGCTCAATACAGAATCATAAAGATTAGAGCATCTCTAGGCATTAGAGTGGAATTAGTGTTTCTCTCCATAGGCAATTATTTTTAGTAAAAATTTTGAATGACACAAGAATTCATATCACTTTATGCATGAATGTTGCAGTTATAATCACGAAAATAGGAAAGTACTGATGTACACTTGTTTCACTTTTGCTTTATAACGTCACCATAGGGACATGCAAATGACACTGATGCACTCACCATTAGTTGTTCATCAAGTACTACACACCCATTATGCCCGTTACATTTGTTCATATTCATACCAACACCAAAATTTTAACCTTTGACCAAATGAAAACTATTCTGACATCTTAAAAACATTATCTTGACGTTGGTGTTCTAGTTGGGTGAGGTCGATGGCATGAGACACATCATCCTTTCCAGATTTTTGAATAAGGGTATTCCCACCACTCTACGTGAAATTACCAGCAGTTTCGCAACTAACCTGACTCTATTCTTATACATGGGATATTGCATCACATTTTTCGCCTGATGATGATAATTCATTCCTAACTCGGCTCGTGAGTGTGAATATCTCAGGGGTATTTTGCAAATGTTTGTTCACCTAAATAAATATTGTTGCAGTACTTTTACCGTAGTAATGAGTGATATATCTGTTATGTAACAATGAATGTGTTTCATATCCTGTCAACTAACTTGTTTGACTGTACAGGAGAACCTCGGATAATCGACCCTCTTTTATACGACGACCTCTTTTATGCACCGTTTATTTTTGGTCCAGTAAATAACCCCACAAGACCACATGCATTTCCATCCTCCCTTATGAAACTTTTCATGTATGCGACGAACTCAATTATGAACCGTTTTTTTCCAGTCCTTTGGAAGGAAAGTCCTCACTTATATGACTTTTCAGTGACTGACCCACGGAAAGATGTTGAATTTGAGTTTTTGTCAATCACTATTATAAGTCTCGTATTTTCATTCAGTCACCATTTCAATTATTTGTAAGAAAATGTGACTTTTTCCCCGTTACCCCGGTATCATAAAAAAATGTAGAATGTCACATGGGTAGCCTGCATTCGCTGCCATCAGACGCAACGAGAGCTGTGCAAAGTTCGATCCCTATTGCAGTTTAATTATTTCTTTCAGTCGTTGCATCGAAAATTTTATCGTCCTCAATTTCAAACCCTTACATCTGAATACTAACATTTTTATACTTATATTGCTTAAATTTAAGAATATATCACTCAAAAATTAGAGATGGTCGGGTAGGATCTAAAGATCCATGGATCTCTTATTTCATTCTCTAGTGAAATCAAATTGGAAGGCAGTATGAATTCGGATCCCAATTGAAGATTTTTAAATTATGCAGCTGAGCGATCAAAGCACCCCATGAATGGAATGTACGTACAGAGGATACTGACAAGGACAATTTGTAACTCCGGTCACGAAATGAGATGAAAATTTTTTCTGTGCACTAGAACAAAAATAAAGAAATATATGTCTTGGCTTTTTTCTCCATAGGCCCGGAGGCGCGAGAAAAATATCACCCATAATGTCATGCAGGTCGCCTACATTCGTCATACTCTTATGAACCGATGATAGCGTGGTTGTTAAAAATGAGTGCTAGTGTACTGCCAGTTGGGAGTTCGTTCATTAACACTGCCTAGGATTACAGTCCATTCTGTACCCCTAGGGTAATGCAAGCCGGCATTTAACAAAAGTAGATTATCAGGAATCGCATGTCAGTTTATAAGGCAATATATTAAACATAAAATTAATAAAATTTGGTATTTGTGAAAGTGATTGGAAAAAAATTTTATTACAGAATTAAAATCATGGAATCAATATGTTAACTTTACAATGTATTTTTGAGTGATGCATTTGTAAATCTAGTTCAAGCAATAAAAGTAGAAAAAGGTAGTATCCACATACAAGGGTTGAAAATTAACGATGATAAAATTTTTGATTCAATGGCTGAAAGAAACTTTTACACATCAATAAGAATCGAACTTCATTATCTGCAGTACAACACCCCACTCTACCTGCTATTGTTGGCTTACCCCAGTTCAGAGAATGCAGGCTCCCAATATGCCATTCTACTTTTTTCCTTGGGATCCCGGGCCATTGGCGAAAAAAGCTAAGACACATATTTCTTTATTTTCCTTCTAGCTAATTTTAAATGGAAACAGCTATGAGAATAAAACTTCATTATCTGCAGTTCACTACCTCACTCTGCTATTGTCAGCTTACCTGAGTTCGGAGAATGCAGGCTCCCTGCATGTCATGCCACATTTTTCCTTGCGAATAATGGAGAAAAAAGCCATGTTTCATGCCATATTTCTTTATTTTGCTTCTAGTACAGTTGAGCATCTTTAATCCGGCACAGTCGGGACCGGAGTGATGCCGGATTAGGGATTTTGCCGAAGTATGGGTCACGCATGGCAACTGGTCTATTTCTGACGTCCGGGATGTTTTCATTGAAAGGAGTCAATTATTTATAACAAAATATATTCCTTTGCCATTTACTGAACATTATTGTAAAAAGAATTACTGAGAATAATCAGAAGAAATGGTTTCTTAATACACAAAGTTATTATTTAATATTATCGAATTTGCGGAGTGAGTGAAAATAACGGAATCTAAGCATTGTGCATATTGCTGCACATGTAAAAGTTTCATACTGTTATCGGAAAAGGGTATAAAAATTGATATTTCTTACGCTGTACTTTGAGTAACTTAATTTCCTACCGTGCTCGATTTGTTATCAGCTGATTCAGCGCAATGCCAACGCGTGAGTGTCGTGGCCGCCCATCACTACGTCGCCGCGGGCGATCGGACTGGATTATTCTTTAAAGACCATCATCAAGAATAGTCTTCCTTCAACAATTTCAGGCTGATCATTGTCATCCCCACTCGGATTTATTGTTACAGTAGAAACTCGAAATTACGAAGTCGACGGGACCGGAAAAATCGGTACTTCGTAATATCAAATTTCGTATCAACGAGTATCTTTCAAAAACATCACGATGAAGCTCTTTGTCATTTCCTTAAATTAAGATGAACTCTCGCGATGTACTTGCATGATTTACGAAGTTATAATTCATAAAAATATACTTAAATGTGTGTTCATGCCCACAAGGTGCAAACAGTATAACGCAACTAATTTGTCGGAAGTTGATTCTTCCCATTTTCGGGATTTCCACCACATCGTTCCATCTTTTCACGGCGGAAATCCCGAAACTCAGAAGAATTAAACTCCCATTAAGCCCCATGGAAATTTACATCATGACAACTAACTTGCCGTTCTTTTTTTCCAATGCATGATTAGGCAATGAAGTGTCTTAGCAAAATTTTTTGTGCAGTTTGGAATAAGCCTATTAAGCTTCATAGCGCATTTTTCTATATTATTTCCTAACTGGAGAACTCTTTAACTGAAGCGTGAGCGGTGTTTAATCATCAGTAATACTGATTGATGTATACAGTAAGGAAGTGTGCGACTTGCGCGATCATTGGCACCGGATATTGAAATTAGAGGAATCAAATTTCGTTAGTAGATGGTCCTTTCTCCGTGTCAGGCATAATATATGTATCTACCTACGTTAAGCTAAGACAGTGAAAATAAGATTCTCTTGCGGATGCTATGCGATGGATACACGTTATGTATTTTGTATAAATAATGATAAGCCCATTAATTTCCCGAAATAACAATCGTTTTTCTCCCTCGGATTCAACTTATTTGTGAGTGCTTATTTCCGAGATGATAGAGCTGAAAGAAGAGCTTATAGAAGAGTCCAGCTGTGTACCTCCTTTCAGAAGTAGGGTGTACAAGCTACGCACTTCAACGGTGAAGGTTGATAGCTTCTTTTACGCTTCATCGGCTACTAACGATGCTAACATTACAAATTTCGTTTTTCACTCTACTACACGAAAGCTTCAGTCGTGGGTCTATTTAGATTAGGTCTGCCTGCCTGCTCTTCATTCATTATATCTCAGAATTCTTTTAAACATTCGCTATTGAATTGAAATGTGGGATATTTTTGCTAATTGTTTTTCCTTTGCTTATCAAGCAAGGAGACTTGCGTCCAAGCATTGCAGCTCCAGGTCAGGCCACGCATCAAGCTCGAAGCTGCCTTCTTTCCCTCCTTTCCCCCTCGCTGTGGGTGGGGGTTACTCCATTCGCCCACTCACAAAAACAGCTGCGTGGCCCATGGTCTCGTTGTATCTTACGTCTGTTGTGAGGGTGATCCACCTGGCATTCAAGACCAAGGGCTGCGCACGAAGAATAAACCTCGAATGAATCATCAGCTTTACACCGAATAGTCGCATCCATGGCCGACTCGCATCTTATCTTCCTCCTCCCTTACCTCAATTTGCTGCATCGGCGGAGCGGGAAGACATGACTCTGGCGAATGGAGCTTTTACCATGAATCAAGATATGCCCACAAAACAATATTTACGCTGAGTTAAGACCCATCGGCGTGCACAGATTCCTTGAGATTGGGGAGGGAACTTCTTAAGAGGGTCCAAGAGCTGGTATGGGGGGCCTGCAAAGTCAGCGTGGGGCATCTCATGCTAGCCTAGCGTTGAGGGGGTGGGACGGAGGGGCACTCGAAGGGGCCTGATATCCCGGAGGGCAGGCATGGGGGGCTTGGGTGTGAGGGGGGTGGCTCGTGCCCACTCATAGAGCGGGAAGGGGGGACACCCCCTTTTTTGGTGACACCCCCTCCTCCACTTTCTCTAGAATTTATGGCGACAATTGTTGAAAGCGTTGACAATGGCACCCCAAACTTTTCCGCTACAGCACTTTTACTTAACTTATTTGATTAAACTTCATGAATCATTTTCACCTTCTCCTCCAACGATATTCCCTTCTCTTTCTCTTTGGTTGTGATGGTTCCATGTCCATGACCGTTACAACACTCGGAACTCCTTTCCTCAACACCCCTACCCAAAGATCCTGGCCAATTTTTATCTTGCTTCCGCACTGGCTAGGTACCAACTAACTCCCAACCCCGATGTCCTCCGGGGGGGTGTCGTCCGATAGCACAAGGAAGAGATGAAAGCGCCTCCAATTGGGCTAGGACTCTGACGAGGCTTTCTGCTCCTTCTCCGAGGTCGTACTTTCGGCATCTCATAGGATGGTTCCACTTATCCTCTTCTTGTTTACATCTCTAATAAGGATTAAGCTACAAAACACTTAAAAGTTTCTTTATCGATCTGCAGGAACGCAGCTGATCTCTCTTTTAGGATATTTCTTCGATCGCTATGTTGGAGTGAAAGGGGAGGAGGGTACACCATTTTCCGATATAAATATATATATGGGTGCTTAAGCGTTTTTTCCCATTGATTATGCATGCGCCCAGAACTAGTCCTCCTTTAGAATTAATGTGGGTTAAACTAAATGGCCCTATGAACCATGCGAACTCATACTTTCTCTGATTTTCTTTGCTGTTGGCGGTGGAAGAAGGGAAGGGAAATGCGTATGAAGAGCCTTGCTCGATGACTACATCAAAATGCTCAATGAGGACGATAAATTAAACATGAGTCCTTCGATGATAACTATTGCCAGCCGGAATAATTATGCCGTCGAGCAAGGTTGAGTGTAATCAGTCTGAAATAGTGAGAAAAAAAGCTTCCTTGGGTTATATTCACGACTGAATCTACCGTTCGAACAACATAGCACCATCTCCGATACATGTCATAGTTATTGCAAATGCGCAGCAAACGATTTCTATACCAGGAATATTCATCATGGATTTATGTTTGGGAAAAATGGTAACAAAAAATGCCAGGGATCATGAGAGGAAAATGCTGGTTGTAGCAATTAGTCTCTCGCCGGCGAGTATATCCGTACACGACTACTTAACATTTTTTTACTCGTTGGCAACTCTGTGGACTCGTGGTAACAAAGCAAAACGCATTTTTTGTTCGATTGGTTCCATATTTTATGAGCTACGATGCCTACGATTCAAAGTCGTCCTGAAGGTCTGGTTTCGCTGGGGCGTCCAGCGGCCACGTCCAACTGTCGCGTCTGGACGTCGCGGCTAGACGATGCGGCCGGGTGGTTTCATTCAGGCGTCTACATCCTGTTTCCGAAGCTGGGCGATGTGGGAGAATGTGTATTTAGTTAAATTACAAATTTACGTTTTCTTTACTCGTTGGCAACTCTGTGGACTCGTGGCAACAAAGCAAAACGCATTTTTTGTCAGATTGGTTTCATATTTTATGAGCTTCGATACCTACGATTCAAAGTCGTCCTGAAGATCTGGTTTCACTGTGGCGTCCAGTGGCCGCGTCCAACCGCTGCGTCTGGACGTCGCGGCTGGATGATGCGGCCGGGTAGTTTCATTCAGGCGTCTACATCCTGTTTCCGTGGCTGGGCAATGTGGGAGAATGTGTATTTAGGGAAATTACAAATTTATTATCGTTTGTGTTTCCTGAGAGTGAGTTGATTTTACGCTTAAATGGATGGTGACGATTTAGTTTTGTTGGAAGACGAAGAAAAGGACGACCGATGTTGCAAGTAGTTTTACAAAAAAGAGCTGGAAAGGACGTGCGATATAAAATGCGGAGAGAGGAGAGCAGAAAAATCACCGAGAATTGGGACTGCCCGACTAGGCGTCCGCGTCTCGACTGCTCTCGAAACAGTCTAGACGCAGACGTAGGGCATCAGCCGTCGAACACGACGGCCGAGACGTATCAGTGAAACCGAACCCATCTGATATAGATTGGATGAGTACGGCAGTGACTTCCGGCTGCTGGACGCGGACGCCGCACGCGGCCGCGGGATGCCCCAGCGAAACCACATCTTTACTATTGTAGCATTGAAAAATGAGATATCGTTCAGGTAATACATTCAGTGTATAATGTATTTGGCGACGATGATTAACCCTTAACCGGTGACGTGCGGTCTGAGAGACCGCTGCGTTTTTAAAATTATGAATATTTTCAAAATGACTTTTTGAAAATGTCTATAATTTTCGTTAGCTTCATATTTTTGTATAATAAGGATATAACGCTCTTAAAATTTAACCTTTGAATTATTTATTTCTGTAAATCTGCAACTGAATTCGATTAGCGGTCTGAGAGACCGCACGTCACTAAATTGGAAAAAATCAGTAAACCTAATGCTGGTGGACATGATTCAAAAAGTTGTTAAAAATAATTCGTAGTGATTTTTCAAGTATAAGAATAATTAATAATTTGTTAGGAAGCATTTTTTGTTGCACAACGTGGATAATAAAGTACCTAATTTTTATAAAATACATTGAGTAAGAATAATGACTATTCAAGTCGTTGCTGAAGGCGAACGCAAAACAAATGAAATCTGGTTTTTATTGGAAATATTACATATTTCGTTCTTTAAATGTTAAGCTTCTTATAGATTTTATAAATAATTACAATAAAACAGTGGTTAATTTCTCTACCCCTTGCAGGCAGTACGCATGTAATGTATTAACTAAAAATGACGGAACCCATTAAACCCCGAAATTTCGCGTGCTCACGCCTGGAGTGCAACATTCATTTATGCCTTTCTTTTGACTGTCGGTCTCCCTTTAAGTATTTGGGGACAGAACATCTAAGCATCGAGTTTTACCGGCAGAAGAAATAAAGGGACCGATGCCGTTTCAAAATTTATATTCCTAGCAAGCCCGCCAAGTGTGGTTTGAAAATGATGTGTTTGACTGACGCCGAAGCAGTTAATTGTTTAACGCATATTTGTACGCATGGAAAGACAGATGGGATAGGTTTCTCAGAGAAAGACAAAAATCTATCAAAATCAACGCAGTCAGTTCTTCGTCTCTCTGAGCCAATCATGGGGTCCCACAGGAATATCACAGCGGATAATTGGTTCTCATCTATTGAACTGGTACAAAAATTAAAAGAAAAATGGCTGACGTACGTTGGTACAATCAGGAAAAATAAAAGGGAAATACCTAATGATTTTGCGCCATCCAAAGGGCGCAAAGTGGGCTCTTCACTTTACGGATTCTCAACCAACATGACTCTAGTATCCCATGTCCCCAAAAGAAATAAGGTTGTTTGCTTAGTTTCATCGATGCACTACAGGGTGAGTGACGATATAGAGTCAGCGAAACCAGAGGTTATCGCATTTCACAATGCGACTAAGGGTGGCGTAGAGACTTTAGACAATATGTGCTGTAGCTACACATCCGGCCGAAGGACAAGGAGGTGGCCAATGGCAGTATTTTTCAGAATATTAGGCATTTCCTTTGTCAACTCTTTTGTGCTTCAGCAGTCTACGAAAGATAAGAAAGATATGACACGATGTAATTCATTAAATCGATAGCTGCAGATCTTGTTAGACCCCATATAAGAAGGAGAATGTCGAATCTTAGACTCCCGAGACAGGTACGATTAAGTATTGCGCAAATTCTCCATCTATTGTTGGAAGAGGCTGAAGAAGTAGAAAGGCTCGGGAAGCGGACAACATGTAGACTGTGCCCGCCATAAAAAAAACGGAAAACCTCTTTCTTATGTTTCCAATGCAAAAAGCCTGTGTATTTGGAATGCATGACGAAAATTCGTAAAGAATGTGTGAAAACGGAGATATGAGAGCCATTGTGAAAAAATGTAATTTTAATCACCTGCAGAATGCATCAAGAAAAGGAATAAACGAGATAAATTCAATTGTTTCTTATTATTTAGCCGTCGTACTTTAACATTTAAGGCCTTATTTTTAAATCTGGCCAAATATTGATACTTAAAAACGATAATTATAACTCAAGTGTTTTTGACATAAGTTTTTTGACCCTGTTTCAAATAACTATTTTTACCGAAAAATTGGTTCGTATTGGTAATGCATAAAATTAAATATAAGTTTTAGAATAGTTAAGCAGATAAAGGAACATTAAACTAAGCATTAAAAATGGCGTTGCAACATTTTATGAATATTTTATTTATTGCGGTCTCCCAGACCGCACGTCACTGGTTGTGTAACAGAAATTGCACGTCACTGGTTAAGGGTTAATTAGATGTTTAACTCTGACAAGGAGCGCCGGAAAACGTTACTGTGATCCATCACTATTCGTATAAACGGGTAACTTTTTCACGTCGGGACCAAGATCTGAGGTTTGTAATTTTAAAACTTCGTTGTTTCGTAATATCGCATACTGTTACATACACGTAGATACCCTTTTGGTCGGGACCGAAGATTTTGCTTCGTAAAATCAAAATTTCGTAATTTCGAAGTTCGTATTTTCGAGTTTCTACTGTATTATAATTACCATTTCAATGATTTCATCATCTGTTGTGTGGTGAGAATATCGTGGCCACTAACTATCCTTTCGTCTAAATTTACCAATTTCATTTCGTTTAATTCAGGGTTATAGATTATGTTTGCAAACTCCATCATCATATTTTTATCCTCAGAAACATGAAATTTTTTAAATCCCATTTTATTTCGTCTATAGCAAACCTTAAAGCAGTCCACAATTTAAACCACGCGTACGTTTTTAGAACGGACGGTGAAATGCTATTGCCTGCATGTGAAATTTCCCGAATCACGTCTTTTGGATTGATCACGTCTATTTCTAAAAGAGTTTATCCTGCTCCATTAGCATTTGGCCAGAATACTAACTAAGGCCTTCAGTCCGACGCAATATTGCGTATTCGATATCGAAACCAGGCTATCTAAATCAGCACTTAAATCTTCTTTCATAGTTTTTCTCTCTGTTATCTACTTCTGATCATGTCACTTTAACAGTAAAATTTTGATGATTTTTCTCTTTCAGCTTCTTAATGTGCTATATTGTTGAAGATCCCACGTAGTATGTTTCAGTAAAACGCTTAACTGATGCAACGGCGTCAAGCTTTTTCACAACTTGCACTTTTTCTGCGATGGTTAACGTTTTGTGCTGTTGCCACAACTGTATGGATGAGACATTTTTTGCGTGAAATATTAGAATAAAACCAATAATTTTATCAAATTACATCTAGTGGCCAATCAAAAATGCGCGCGCCATTGAAAGTGGCCGATCTGTAAATTAGTCGTATTCCGTCTCGGCGATGTCTTCAAATTTATGTTTACTTCAAGTTCCAGAATAATTCCAGTGTAGGCGAAGTACCAGAAATTAATATGTTTAAATTATTCTGATTCTCGAAACAGGAAAATTAACGTTAAGAATGGTATCTCGGTATTAATATAAGAATAATATCTCGGCAGGTTATGAAGCAATGTTCCGGTTAAAAACGTTTCGGCATTTTCCATTAAGTACCAGATAGTCATGGCAAAATTGCCGGATTATAGGTGCTCCCGGATTAGGGGTTCCCGGATTAAGGGTGCTCAACTGTAACATGAAAAAAAGGCTCATCTCATTTCATGATCTGAGTTACACAACCTCTCCTTATGAGTATAAAACTCACAAATTCCATTTTAAGGGTTATTATTAATATGACATTGCAAAATTACTATTTTAGCAGCTTGAAATTTTCTATAACAATTTTATCATCTTAAAAATTGAATCCCAAGATATTCCATATTTTGAATCTCCAGACCGCATAACAAAGTTTTTGATTCTAAAGAAAAATTTGAAATCATTCTAGGATTTGATTAACAACAGCAACCAAAATTAATGTAAACTCATTAATGACAATTATATGCTGAATTAATTTTAGGTTTTTTATTTTGTTTATTACTTAATGTTCTGTATTATATTATTCTTGGCATGTGATATGCTAGGAAGCCTTTTTCTATAATTAAATTTAAATCTTTCTGTATGGAGGGTGATACGATATGGCATCACTAGGATCTTATATTTTGGAAAATGATTCAAATATTAATTAAATTGAACTTATAAGGTTTCTTCTAACAGCAATCTAAAGAATAGTTGAACAGGTAAAAAAATGTATTTTCTGATGAGAATTTGATAAGGAAATATGAAATTAGAAGTAATAAGATATTGTTATTACATCCGTAAATTTTGATCCAGGAAAATATTATCCACATGGATGATGGGAAGTAGATTTTTTCTACAATAAATTTACTTGTTTTTTTTCAACACTACTGTTGCTGTTTTTCCATATACATACATTTAAAATGTAGCATTAGAAAAGAATGAAATTCAGAATCGAGTACCTGAAACTAAGGATCCAAAACAAAGATAAAGGTCCGAAACCCAGGCAAGGATCCAATCCGGATCCGAAAAAGATCACGACACGGTGAAAACAAATGATGCTCGTTCAAAAAAAATCTTTTCTTCACCATCAAATTGCTCGGACCTACAATCCCGACTTAGTAATTAAATAATAATTTCAAAATGGCTAAATGAATAACAATATCTAACTTCTATTATCAATTTTTTCCTGATATTTAATAGAAACTTAAAACTATTTTCAGTTAATTTCTTTTCTTACCTAGTGATAGCCTGTTTTAGAAGAAAAATAGTTGGTAAAGGAAGAAAATTACCTATTATTCGCAGCAGAGTTTTCAGTAATCAATACTCCTGCATAAGCTGGTACTTGTATGTGGAAGATGAACTGTCAATTAAGCCATTACGATTTGTGCCAAGCATTGATTGAAACTGGGCCCTCCTGGTCAAATGCCAGGAATGCTAACTATTAGACCAAGAGATTCAATTTTGGGAACAGATCTTACATTATTTACGGATTGCAAATGCACACTGTTTCTGTCTAGGTGTCACAAACAGACATTTAATTGTACAGTTGCTGGAAATACAATTATTTATTAGGCTTCATTTGCCTGCATCTAAACATGCAACTGCAACCATGAAACAAAAGAGAATAAATTGGACATTTGAAAAGGGTTTCATGTTCCCTTGCTATGAAACTTCCTCAGTTATGAAACTTTTTCTGGCTGCCCGCTGAAAGTTTCATCAGTGAGGTTCCACTTTTGTGTTTAATGGGTGCCCTGGAATAATAAAGCATTCAATTCACGCTTTTAGCCTATTCAACCTGGAAATAGTTTAAAGTGCAATAATCTTTTTCATTTAATTTTCATCCTTCAAAAAAATTATTGATTTGGGGATTAGCTTCTGGACGTCAGCAAATTTCATGAATACCTTTTTTATTCGATACTAGCTTTTTCATTTACAAAGTGTGCAGTTTTCAGTACTTCTTCAAGAAAAAAAAATGAGGTAAACTCTGAAAGTGAAATAAGAGTATGCAGGGTCGCATCCCAACAGTAGGCTAGGTGAAATCTGGCATCAGGATTATGCGAAAAAAGCAGGTAGTCGAAGGCAATCTCAGGGGCAAGAATGGAGTGAATGGAGAGGCCTCCGAATATTGGGGGAGGGTTGGGGGGCAATGCAGACAGCGCAGGCTCTTTGCCTCAACAGAGGAGGGAGAGAGAGAAAGAAGAGACGGAGGCTTCCTCAGGTAATGGCACGTAGCCAGAATTTGCTTTGCTTAAGTCTAGTGCAGCGTACTTTGAAACAAATCAGCCCTGCCCGTTCAGTGCTCACATGTTGCAAATCTCTTCCCTTTATTTTCAGTGCTTGGTATTTACTTTCACAGGGCCCATTCCTATCTCTCCTCACTGGTAACGTTCACTGCTTAGGTTCATTACCTTACCTTGTTATGAAGAAGTTTTTCATGTTAAGTTGACAGGCCTCAGAACAGAAGGTGCATACATATCAGATTGAAAAGAACAATTACCGCATTCCTCCTCCGAATATAGTCCCCCGCTGATTATGATCCCCACCCCCAACTTTTGAAGTTCAGTTTCGGAAAATGTTTTCGAAATGCAAAGCAGGACTTGAACATAATTTTCTAAGGTTAACAACTTGAGTAATAAAAATTTCCATTGTTTCAGTTATCAATATGGAGAATCAAGTTAATATATTTACCAAAATACTCGATATTATTTCACCTAATTAAGTTGACTAGCTATTGTATTTAGGGAAACTATATTTCCATAATTAGGTGGAATGGAGAAGTGAGATATGCAAATGAGAGATCATGATTTTGAAGTGTAAGCACTGCAGTATGTGCGTTGGGGGAATCATGGCGGCCAAATGTTTTTTCATTTGAAATGCCACCCTCTGTAGTTTTCATTCGTGTTGGTAGCAAGAAATCAAGTTTACTGACATCGCATCAAAGCACTATTTTAAAAAGGAATGGCAATATGATTAAAGGACACAAATTCCTAAATCTAAAGTTTTGCTTAATGTTGCGGGTAGTTTTTTTTTCAAATAAAAGTTTCGTTATACCCATGTCTGAGTACGTAATCACATAATAGCCATTGTCCAAAAGTACATACTTGGCAGCAGTATGACATTTAATCTGTACAGGTGCTCATGGGTCCATTAAACAAATATTTCATGCTTTTACTACCTTCTCCACTCGGGATATGGCATTTGTTTACTTCCGATTATTTTATTTGTGACTTCTATTATTTGTATTGGGTCTGAATAATATTTTGAGACGCATTTCGTCAAGAAAAATTGACAATGTCTGCTATTTCAGTGAAAGCATATGCTTTTCTTCCTCTTCCGATTAGTGACAAAATCTCTTCAAAATCGATGGATTTCTGCATAAATATGATAGAATAATTTGGGATCGTAAAAAGGACCTTGGTCAATCACTCCCGTTTGCGCGATGCATGAACGTCTGGAATTGGAACAGATTATTTCCGATAACGCAAGTTAATAATGTTTGAACAATGAACTTTCATTTGTGGATGAATGCGCGCAGGTAATTGAATTTTGTAGAGAGTCCTGAGAATTAAAGTTTTCGATTTCTAAGGAAAAATGTTTCATCAAAAATTTACCTTAGATAAGCTGTGACTATGAACTTGGCAATTAATGACATAATTAATAATCCTAAATAGGAAATAAAAATTGGAATATCAAAACTTAAAAGCTTTATGCGATATATCACCTGTAATGCCCTTATTAGGATGGCTACTATCCATTGTATAATTTCCGTCACCCACAAGTTTGAAGACCAATACCTCCAAGATGGCTATGCAATTTTAAAGTAAAGTACATAAAATTAGAGCTTGTTTATTTCTATATAACCTGATGGTATTAAAATATTTTTACAAACTTTATTTAATGAAGTATGTGTTTAAGAAGGGATTTTTAGTTAATTTTTTTTTGGGTACCCAATGGATCCATCGAATCTGGGGCATCGTAAGAACAACACTTAATCAAACTTTCCCATTCACATGTTGTAGCTAAGGGCTTTGTTAATGGTCATTAAAGTTTCATACTATTAAGTTCATCAGTATTTTTGTTATTGATGAATTTGTCAGACTGCGTTATTTTCCGTCCCGCACGCTTTCTGTTCTGAAAATCACCATTTGGACTTTTATCTTGCTCGAGTCATTAATATGAATCCGCTTATGAAATATCAATAGAATTCGTTGATTATTTGATATCGATACATATTTACTTTTTTGCTATAAAAGCACGCTCAACTGCCCGGAGCATGCTTGAAAGAGAAAGGTAGGATGCCCGTGGAATCTTCTGCTGCAAGAAGCTTACCTATGGTGTGAATAAGTCATGAGGACTCGACAATAGTGGAAAAAAGGAATGCAAGTCAGTACCAGTTTAAGAACTGACGGTATCTTTGGAAGCATACTGTCACTATGCCTCCTTGTGCAAAGTTTTTGCAGATGGAGTTGAGGATAATTTAAAGTGCAATTTATTTCTTTCATTGAGAAGCTGAAAAATGTGGAGACAAAAGCTATCTTACTTATTGCTGATTTTATTTAGGTGAATACTGCAACTTATAAACTTTTATTCAACCATAAGTAAGGATATTAGTCCTGTGCATACCAGAGAAATTTTCTTGCGTGGTGTTTGGTGCACATGGTACCTACAGTAGCATACAACTTGGCAACCTCGAGCAGCTTATCTCTCCTGGCCAAAATTCCTGTCGTGTGGAGCTCGCTTTCCGAAATAAATATATACAAGTTGAAAGCATATCTAATTTTCTCAATTTGTTAAGTCAATTCATGCTTAGTTTTCAAAGACAAAGAATACCGTCAAAATGAAAGTTATTTCTGACTTCTGCAAGCTGATTTGGTGCATGTTTTTAAAATTTGTCGTAACATAATTGTTAATTGAGTAATCTATTTTAAACTTTGCTTAGTCTAAGATATGTTCCATATCTTATGCGAAGAAAAGAGAAGTGGCTTTTCCTGTCTTTTTTCAAGTGGGCGTCAAAGTTTAACTTGCTTACCAGAACTTGAAAAAAAGCCGGCCTTTTTCAAAGTCGAAAGTCCAAAGTCTCAGTCAAAAAATTAATTAATATAACTAACTTCAAAGTATATTTTTGACATTAATAATAAACATATAAATAAACAAGCTTTAGTTCGATTTACTTTATTTTAAAATCAAAATAGCCTTTTTGTAAATATTGACCTTCAAACTCAGGGGATGGAATTTTACAATGGAAATTATGGTGCCAATTGAGCTCGAATATAGTCCCCCCCCAAGACTTTTTCTGCGACGGTTTAGGCCAAAAATGGGGGCCACACACACTATGCATCAAACTAGTGATCACATTTCTAGACACTTAACACTTGAATTAATTGCGCTGGGTAATCCAGATTATAAAAGGGAGGAAAATTATTAGAAAGAAATGGAGAATTTACTTAAATAACAGGAACAGGGAGTATGTTCCACTGAGCTCCATCTGACGCTGTAAACAGTATTGTTTATATTGACAGCCAACATATAGTTTGCATTTCCTATCAAAGGATGGTGGCCATTTCATGTAAATTAAATACGATGCACCATGCAATGTGCAATAACGTATCTGAAATTGCATGATATCACGTGAAATTCAACATCACCCCAAAGCACTTGCTATTGTGATATCAACAAATATGCAATTTCAAAAATAAGACGACATCAACCCAAAACATGATATCCCAATATCAACTGATATGACAGTATCCTGATATGACAGCATCCTGATATGATAGTATCCTGATATGAAAGTATCCTGATATGACGATATGGCAATACCCCGATATGACGATGTCTCGATATGACAAAATCCCAATAACCCTGATATCAACCAATATCACTATATTTCCAATTTATATCATGAAGTTCAACAGATACTGATGCTTCTGCAATATCAAATTGCTCGATAGCACGATATTCAAAACAGCGTATCACACACCCCTATCTATGAGTCACACACAATAATAATACAGTGTAATCCCGGTATAACGAGTGCTCATAATCCCACGGATATCACTCGCTAAATCGAGCGCTCATTATATCCGAAGGTGTTGAAAAAACCCACCTAATTCTCATAGTCGTTCGTATTTACAGTTTTTCTTTTGTTTCTGCAGTATTTGAAGAATGTAAACAGCAATAGTCATTTCAGGCACAATCTGGTAGAATATCAACATATTTCATGAAAGTATACACGATAAATTATGTGATGACGATAAATATCGCGATAAAATACCATGATATCGCGTCCCGATAAAATATCACGATATCGCGCCCCGATAAAATATCACGATAAAAGAAAGTTATATTGTGCTCGTTCAAATATCACGAATCGCGCCCGATGAATTATCGTGATATTCTGCCGGTTAATTGTGTTGGAAAGAGACAGCCGTTGGGTTGGCCTTCGCTTAAGCTGGAGCAAGTACGTCCCCTATCTGTCCACGCAAGTAAGTACGTCAACTATCAGACCACTGAAATTTAATGAGAGAGTGTGAGAGAACTGCTGAGAATTTGAATTATCAGATAGCAGAATAGTAACTTTTCAAACGTACTTGCTCCAGCGTAAGCGAAGGCCAACTCAACGGCTGTCTTTTTCCGACATGATTAACCGGCGCAATATCACGATAATTCATCGGGCGCGATTACGCTACATTTGAATGAGCGCAATATCACGATCTTTTATCGCAATATTTATCATGATAATATATCGTGATATTTTATCAGGGCGCGATATCGTGATATATTATCGGGTCGCGGTATCATGATATTTTATAACGATATTTATCGTGATGTTTGTTGTGATATTTATCATGATGCTTCTCGTGATATTTATCGTACCCCGATATCTTATCGTGCCCGATAAAATAGCAGGGCACGATAAGACGATATTTATCGTCATGATATGAGTTATCGTTATCACCACCTTACGATATCGCCCATGCCTAGAAATAACTCCCTCTCCTAATCTCATCTTGCTCGTCGTCCGCCCACTCCCCTCCCACTGATGACGGCCTAACAAAAGAAGAACGTAAAATGGGAGCTCGCAGAGCGTACTGAAGGCCGTAAATCGCTAATGTTTGGACATAACTGGCTTTAGGTGTTGTAGATATGGTGCACATATTGTATTTTTAGTAGAGATGGGTTCTCGAATCCACCTAACCCCCCGAATCCACCGAATCTTACTGGATTCGAGGATTCGAAATTTTTGGCTGGATTCAATCGAATCCAGTTTGAATTCCAAAGAGCAATTTTATTTTATCAAACCTTTTTTAAAGCTTTCTTAAGAATATTACTGTAACCTTCATTGCCATAACCACATAATTCATCGTTTTCACTGTCTCTCTTAAACACGTCAATTTTTACTGCATCAAAGCGTAATATGCAATTTTCATCATAAAAATGTGATTTAGATATAGATAAATGCATGAGGAATTTCTCTCGTGAACTCGTAGGCGGAGATAGCTCTCCATTTGCCGTAAGATGGCAGGCACAATGCAGTCGTTAGTGTTAATACGGGGTTTACCAACATACCGTATTTACTCGTGTAAGCCGCGCCCTCGTGTATCCCGCGCACCCCTATTTTCGGGCAGGTTCGTGAGGAAAAAATTATTTCTATCGAAAAAAAAAATTTTTTCCCTTGAATCTGCATCATTTTGTCATAACATGAATGCACGTTCTTTAATAGAAATGCTGTGCCTAAATTGCGTGCACGTCTTTCTCATTAATTGATTGAATTACATGTTATTATCGTCACGATCGTCATCAATGCACGGCCTCTTTTACTGTGCATCTGTTTCTCGTAGTATCTCACAGTTTCATACGATCACATCATCCAGCTATAAAAACGGCATTTGTTCAAAAAAACATCCAACTGAAATAATTGCAAAAATATATACAATTTCAACCCGTGATTACTCTATTATTACGGAAATCGTTGGCATATCAACAAAAAAAAGCCAAACGCCATCCGTACCTGATAGCGGTGATCTCGTCTGCTCTCTGCGTAGTAGCTGTGGACTGGGACGATTTAACAACACCGAAAAGTCTTGGGAAGACACGGAAAAAACTAAGCTCAATGTAATAACAATTATAATTCTTATAAAACTAAAGAAAAACACATTCCCGGAAATATAATCATAAATCACCAATGAATATTCATATCATAACAGTTCTCATTCTTAGTTTTCGTCACTGCTAGATTCAGATGCACCATATTTCCTTCATGGAGCTCGATTTCCTATTTTTTCGGCATCATTTATAATATGTAGCTTTATACTCACAGGAAACTATCGAAATTTCACATCAGAATTCATTTTAGGGTGATAATAGCAAATTATTTTAAAATGCTAAATGATCGATTCGAATGCGTTTACTACTCTCACGCTTGGAGCGGATAGCACGAATAGTAAGAAGGTATATTCTCTGAGCATACGACTATTGCCACCAAGTAACAAATTTTTTGTTGTGTCTTTGCAATGTAGCTTTAATGTGTACGCAAAAGGAGCTATCTATTAGTACGTAAAAATGTTGCTACAGATACGTGATACCGAAACAAACTCCGCTTACGATTTTGAAAAAACATAAAACTCCTTGCGGCAGCTTACAGTATACAGTATATTTAAATACATATCAGTGCTACAATGTGTTGTCCTACTTACGATCTATACACGATAAATCTATTGCTTTGACAAATGGTGTTTCTGATCTAGCGTTTCTTCCAGTACCGTTGTACGCTCAGACTTTGTTAAACGTGGATTTTTATTTTTAATTACATACTTCAAAATTTCAGAATACTTTAATGTACGATTTACTACCCAGCCAGCACACGGTAACATGTTTATGTAAAATCCTCGTAAACTTAATGTGCGTGTGTATACGTAAACATAATCTTCCCGTATTATTTCATGTTTACGTAAATTCTAAGTAATCATTTTATGATAATGAACGTAAACGTAAATGCTTAATGCTTATGTAAGCATCTCGTAAACGGTTTTTAAACCGCACACGTAAACGAATTTACGTGATTCTTACGAGTGTGGGCCATTAAGAAATTAGTAAATTTACAGCATTATGTCATAGATTATACTCTGCGCGTATGTTTAATGAAAATATTTGGCTCATAAAGTTAACATGTAGATACATGAAGTAGTTTCAAGTATCTTTTTCATTAAATGTGGAGTACATATGTTTCAAGCTGATCACCGATATGAGATAGCAGTTTGATATTTGTTCCAAAATCCACCCCTGAGCTCCCTTGCAATAAGTAGGTAATCACTGCAAATATTAGTAATTAATCATCATTCACAAGTAGTTAATTGATGCTCACCAGTAATCATAACCATTGGTGAAGAGAAATTAATTTTAAATCTTCAAAGATTTTTTTAAGGGGTGTTGTCACTCCAGCACAATTAACGAAGGATTCATGTGTTCGACAATTGAGGAAAGCAAATTCGATCGTAAATCATCACTACAGTTCCTTTGATAGTCTTAACTTATAGTTATGTAATGAATTATAGTTATAATCAACTATTGAAACTTTACTTCGCATTCATGAACCGGCGCAAGTTCATGCATGAACCGAGTCTCAACAACTAGCCATCTGACAACACTCACATCAACGAAGCAGTTAGCCTGGTGGTAGCGTGCCGAGATGTGAAGCGATCGACACGGGTTCGCTTCCCTGAGCCACCTATGGGCAAAAGCGATGCTAGTGATGCATATGTAATTTTATTTTTTTACCTTTTTTATTCGTGAAAATTTTTAAACGAGGTACACTGGATTTAATTGCACATTTAATACGTAGTGAGGGAATATATATGGCAAACAAAGTATTTGATGCGTATGCATTATGGCAGACGTTAGGGTAAACCGCTTCTGTGCTGCTTACTCCATGATGACGACATGTGGCCGCGATTTTTAACGAGATGCATCTTAGAAGTTTACGTGAGCAACTTGTAAACAAATAAACTGTTTACGACATATTTACGTAAATTTAAAATAAATTGAAGGTAAAATGTTTATTCATGCTGGCTGGGTACTAAACCATGCTGTGAAGACTAGTATACCACTACTACTAGACAGAATGCGAAACTTAGGAGAGAAAACAACAGGAATCTGAGGAAAAATGGTTCGCGGCTAACACGAAATCTGGTGGATTCGTATAAGCCGCGCACCCCCATTTTTTCTCCGGCGTTTCGGGAAAAAAGGTGCGCGGCTTACACGCGTAAATACGGGCGATATTTTAAAATAATATAGAATTTTTTTTACTGCTAAAGAAGGTCAAACGTAAACAATGTATACTATCTTAAAGAAAAAAATATTTTTTTTAAAAATGTAGTCTTCAACTACTGAGTGATCATGTGAAATTTCTTTTGTTCTATGTGTAAATTGGAAAAAATTGAAAAATGCATAATTTTGTCAGAAACGCATTAGTGTATCCTGAATGAGTTAATTTGTTTTGGTTTTTCAGCAATAAATATTTATAATATGGTCAGAGTCGATTTACATTTTTTTGTAGTGTTATGTTGTTTATTAAACTGCAGATATAACAAACACTTACTGCACATGCATTCACTTTTGCTTTGCATGATAACTATTTGAAAAGGAAACATGCCTGTCATCACAATGTTCATAAACGGAAAGGCAGATTCGGGATTCGATTCAAATCTTAGTTGGATTCGATTTGGGATTCGGATTCGAGGAAAAAGTGGATTCGACCCACCTCTAATTTTTAGTTTAAGTAGCAGATAATACAAAACACAATCGTTTATTTTTGCTAGGCGGTGAATCGTCCTTGAGAGATATCTGTCGTAATACCGAGCGTATACCGTGGGAGGAACTTTTTGGCCTCGCTATATCCGCTTTATTTTACATGTAAAACATAGGCCTTTTGGTGGTACAAAGACAATCACTCGCTATAATGCGATTCTCGCAATAAGCCGTACTCACTATACCGGGCTTCTACTGTATTAAAGTTAGCGTTAAAATTGAGCTTAATCTGTGCATATCTCATTCCCAAGCCGACCGACGACTTTTTTAGCCCACATGCATGTCAATGCCTGTTAGAGATCATTTACAGATACAGATGAAGCTCCTTGCTGTCAATATGATCCTTCTCATCTTTCCAGGAGAATCCAAGGAATACACAAGAAATGAGGTGAAACACACTGAAAAGATGATTGACACCTTCCCATGCCAAATGGCCATGCATGTTCACATTTCCTCAAAGGTTCCACACCACCAAGAGACATTTCTCCTGACCCTTGCCATTCCCCCCCTCCCCATATGCAGCCATTTTACGCAAACAATAAACTACCTGCCTGTGCCCAGTTTCACATGCAACAAATCATTCCTAAAGCACATACATACTCCCTCCACATTCTGAACTACATGGAGACCATATTACCAGAAAAAGATACACAAAGTAACTGAACCAAATTTAAAAAAAAACAGTTAATATCACAGTTAGACAGGGATAATTATTTATCAATTAACCTTAATAGATGTTCCTTGGTTCTGAGTAGTTTGTCACTTTTGTTCTTCAGATCAGTGAGCTCTGCAACTTCACTCATCAGTTTCATCTTTGCTTTCTCAATTTCTTTTAGCTTGGTCAAAGTGTTCAAATTGTCTCTTTCGTACTGCATTCGCAACTCTTCTAGCAGTCTAAAGAGAAGAAAATAGGAAATGTTATTAGATCATGAAAATTCCAGAATTCTCATCAATGCACTTCACACAAATAACTACTACAGAAAATCATGCCGTGTCACACAAGGCTAGCTACTGCAGTCTGATGCAGGCAGAAATGCACAGTGAATTTACCATAAAAAGCAAGCAAATGCATGGAAACCTTGCCAAATGCATTGGCTGAATGTACCCTCGTTCCACCTTGCGCTTAAATCCATGTAGTTTCTGTGATTTGACCTGTATCTATTTTACTCTCGACTCTTGCCATTAGCCGTGTATGCCTCTTCACTAAAAGAACCACCTAACCAACAGATCCATATTAATCATGATGTCCAAGATTTTCCCTAACAATTCTGCAATCTTCAGGCCAACATATCTTTCACAACTCTCCGATGACCAGTAGCCATCCTGTTAAGCTAACCTGTTGAACTAAGATATTTGATCGGTAAAGGACAGAAAACCTGTGTGGTATGCCTAGAGATGGGTAAATTACCGTAATTTTCAATTGAGGTAAATTACCACGGTAAATTACGGTAATTTTCATTACCACGGTAAATTACGGTAATTTTCGAAAATTACCGTAATTTTCCAGTAATTTTAAGTTTTCAGCTGCTAATCCTTATCAGAGGACTCAAAACAAAATCAAATAGCATTGAGATACAAATGCCGACGCTTATATCAAACATATCACAACGTTTATCCATTATAACTCATTAAAAAAAATAAAACAAAGTTGGCACCAACACGCAATGTGACTCTCTTTTGTCACACTATGAGAAATTTTCGTTCCAAAGACATACCTCTGCGCAATGTGCATTTGTTATTTTACTCTGAATTAATTGGAATTAATCATGGACACAATGTAAACAATATAGTTTTAGCTTCTTAATTTATAATATCACCCATTCCAATGGTTTCTTTGTGAGGAAGAAGTTTTCTGAAAAAGAACTTTTCTGAAAATTACCGTTTATTACGGTAATTTTCAGGGGTGTTGGTAATTTACGAAAAATACCACGGTAATTTACCAAGTTGCCCATCTCTAGGTATGCCATTCTGATGGGAGAGAGCACAACCAAATTACTGCATAGATATTCGATGTTATTCTACTTTCTGGTCATTAATGCTGTTTCTAACTACCTACAGCAGAAACTCAAAATTACGAAGTCAATGGGCCCGGAAAAATCGACACTTCGTAATATCAAATATCGTATGAACAAGTATCCCTCACCAACATCAAAATGAAGCTATTTCCCCAGAAATATATGCACTCCCACGACACACTTGCATGATTTACGAAGTTACCATTCATGAATGTATCTGGGTCATTCCACGTCAAATCTACCCCAAGGTGATGATTGCCCTTAGCATTTGACCGATTTTGACCAAATTTGGCACAACAGCTCCATTTCATAAGAATATGTAAACCCCAAAGTCGTTTTGCAAAAATCGCAACCATTTCCGAAATATGTATTGCAATGTTGCAAAATTCAAATTTAGCAAAAGTTACTACACATTTTAAGGTGTATCTCCGAGACTATTTGAGCTATGGTTACGTTAAAGGACATGAATTAAACAAATATAATAAGGGATTATATTGTGAAAAATAAACAATTTTATGAAGTTTATAACAATTTTAAAGTTTCCAATCTATGTTTGATGATGTACCTATGCCTTTGATGTTGCTCATTTTTTTGTGTGTTGTAGGCACAACCCTCATCTACAAATTAAAAAAGTTTGCCAGAGGTGACATTTCATTTAAGAAAGAAAAATATTTTTCACTACGACCAAGTTCCCAAATTTCTGTTTTATATCACACAAAGTGAGTCTGCACAATGGAAAGTAGAATTTCAATTTTTGGCTCATTTCTGCCTGCTCTGCAGTTCATGTACAAGCATTAATAACATTTGCACCAAGCAGCCAAAACAAATAATGGCCACCACGAATTTTCGGCACCGTGGATAGCAATGTCTTGGCCCATCAAGTCACTTCCATCTATTCCGCGGTTGTGCTTTACAGTGAGATGTGGTTTCTGTGCAATTGTATCTTTTTGTGCTTTTTTCAGTGTTTTTGTTCCTTGCTCTTTTTCGTGGTCGCAGATTTTTCTCATTCAAACTGAGAGTTTAGCTTCTTTTTTCCCTGTCTGTCAGATTCATCTGAAGTTTGTGAAAATATAAAAGCAATATATATATATTTTTACGTAAATACCTTTAATTATTTATTTAAACACATTACCCACAGTTAAAAATGCTTAAAATCTGGTAACCCTGAGGAAAAAAATTGATTTGGCAACTTGCGTGAAATGACCCCATAACCTCCCAGCGTAGCCATACAGATATTGCGGTATTTACTCTACTACAAAAATCGTACCATGAAACAATTACGCAAAGGAAAGTGAGCACTATTTTTAGTTCACAACCACAGATTGCACAGCAAAAAGTTACACATTAACCTCCAGCTGGCATCCATTTCGCTCCTCTCATGGGCACACGATATTTTCCGCACCTAGATGCTCGCCACGACTGGGGCTTCAAAAACAAAACAACACATGGATCTGGTGATCGTGGCCTTCAACTATGCCGTTTTGACAAGTTTATTAGGATAAAATTCACGGTTCATCCTACAGAGTGTCATACACTCAGCACGTCAGGGTGTAGTCATATGGCTACGGTGGGTGGAAATGGGTTAATAAAACAGTGAAAAGATTCTATCACGGATGCTATGTCAATCATGTATTTTGTATGATTAATGATATGCCCGTTAATTTCGCAAAATAACAACCATAACCATCTTTTTGTGGTTATTTCCAAGATGAAGTCTGAAAGAAGAGCTTAACATGTTGGGTATGGATGGCGAGAATTCTCGTCATTTAAATCCCATCCGTTGTGGATGGATGACGAGAATTCTCGCCTTTTAGGTGCATCATGGTAAAGTTTTAAATTGTGTTATTTATGGATATGGTGAAGGTTTTTCATTAGCCTACTGTTATTTATTAAGAATAATCGTAACATAATTTTCGATAACCAGAAGTAATTTTGTTAATTTTAGCCACTTAACTCTATTTAAATCTCAGTCTGGTGTTCTGTGATGGCGCGTAACTTCAATTTCATCAACTTTAATCTTATTCATCTGCCCTCTTCTTTTCGGAGGGCATATTTCTTTAACGGCTTCCTCGGTCACCCAACCTCCTCACCTCATTGTTTACGAAATGTTTCTCTACATGGCCCCAGCTTAGCCAGCGGTGAGGAACCATATCTCTATCACCGAGATGACCATAACTGTATTGCCTCGCCTTCAAGTTCCTTTCACAGCAGATGAAATGCACTCTCAGCTCTACTCTATCAACATAAACATTCATTATGAAAAGGATGAGGGGGTCAATAATGAATTGCTCATTGTTTTTTTAAAGTTGTGGTTAGTTCCTGTTCGCACGAGGACCGGCCACTTTTTTTTTGTTCCTTTGAATTCCCTCCCTCTGTTGCTGCGGCAAGCATACGCGTGCCTGTTTTGTTTTGTAATTACGAATTGGCCCGTGGAGGGCGTTCGAGAGGGAGGAAGAGAGAGATTGGGCTAGTACCTGGACAGAGACCAGTCCGAACGAGAGAGAGAGAGAGAGGACAAGCGGCCTGCCGGCACAGTGTGTGTGAGTGAATGAATGGTGCAGACCCTCGGAAGACGTCGGCAACTAAGGTATGCGGAGCGCATGCCCGGCTACTTCCTTCCGTTTCACCATTTTTTTTGTGACAGTTTTTCTTTAATTTATTCTTGTGTTCGTTAAAGACCAGCCTCCATTCTTTATTTTACCCCTGTGGGGCTCTTCACTTGTCTGGGGACATCACGGCCACGGCACGAACAGTTCCTTCTCTCGCGTGTCTTGAGCAGTTTGATTCCTTGAGTCCCAGTGAATTGTCATTTTTGGTGTCGGGATTGTCTTGCGAGAGGGTTTGCTCAAGCCGTATTTTGAAATATTCAATGCAATGGCATTGCATAGGAAAGACAGTGCTTTGCGCGAGGAAGAAATTTTGTTAGATCTGAATGCTGGTGATTTGTAAGATTTTCCATTACAGTATGATGAAGATAGTTATGAGAGCGGAAGTGATTCCTATATTGTAGTGAAGATCAGAAATAGAAAATCCACTCCTCTCTTGATAAGTGAAAGTGACTCCGATAAGAGTGAAAATGAAGACAAGAATTCACCATGTAAACCTACAGTCACGCACCACAGTTAAACACCATGGGTTGGCATTACACCCGGCAAAACAATAAGCTGTGCACCCAGTGATAATAATGAACAAGAATGTGGGAGAGGAGAGTGTCGTTAGTTACGAGGAGTTGTTAGTTATGAGGACGCTCGGGGGCGAGGGAGTGTATCCCAGGGTGGGATGAAGCGAATACTCTCCCACCAAGATCGTCATGGGAGCCAGATGAGCCATCCTCGGACGAGGACAGAGATAATAAGCTGAAGGAGGGTGCTCCTTTGAGAGATCACCCAAATCGGCTCTCGAGAGACCTTGGTAAACATCATCACGTCCCTATCGTGGGAAAGGGGAAGAAGAAATACCACACCCGAAAAGATGCAAAGTGTGAGCTTAAAGAAAAATTAGGAAGGAGACGAGGTATGTGTGCTCAATTTGCGGTGCTCCACTCCACAAGGGAAAATGTTTTATGGAGTATCACACAAAGAGGAAACACTGAGACTTAGTCTGTGAGTATTATTTTACAAATCCCAACAAAACATTTTCCTGTCCTAAAACATTTTCCTAATTCCTGTCCTAAAACATTTTCATTTTGAAATAAGTTACAGCATTTTTACTGATCACAATGCAATCAAACAGTGAGGTTTAAAATCCACTGGAACAGAGGATTAAAAGACATTTAAGTACCCCGGTACGTTATGTGTCAAAAAGGAGTTCATCTTAATGTTTACCTCCTTCGAAAAGTAGATTGTACAAGCCACACACTTCAACGGTGGAGGCGTGATAATTTCCTTTACACTTCTTCAGCTACTAACGATGGCAACACAAATCCCTAATTAACGTTTTTCACTATGCTCTGCGAAAGCTTCAGATGTGCCTCTATTCAAATAATTTCGCCTGCTCTTCATCCACTAAATTGCAGGCTTAATATAAAATTCCTTTACACCTAAAAATTGTGAAATATTTTAGCATATTGTTCTTCCTCTGCTTCCGATTAAGCAATGGGATTTTCGTCTGAGGACTGCAGCTCCAGTTCTGGCCACACCCATCACTGATGGGATTCAAGGCCAAGGGATGCGAGCAGGAAATAAGCATTGAAATAATCATTTATGCTTCATGCATCGTAATCACATCTTCCTCCTGCTCTACCTCAACAGGCTACGCTTGTGGGGAGGGAGGACAAGACCCTCTGGAGACTAAGGTCATGAATCAAGATATGTCCACAAAATAATATTTGAACGTAAATTCAATAGATTCCAGTGATATTGAGTGGTATTTGAATATACTGAAAGGAAGACAATTTGCAATATACTACAGATTAAAAAACTTTATTCTGACCCGACTTGGGTTTCGTTGACACTGCAACAGCATCAGGTGACAACTGACATCAATGGTGCGCTTATATAAGTGAGGAGTGGGGAAGGGTAGGAGGGAGACGACATTTGTGAATGGGAGGGCTAGAGTGTGGGGGGGAGGGGGAGGTGTGTGTGAGGCGAGGAGGTCCGAGTAAAAACAACATCAACTCTGGTGGAAAGCCCAGAATTTCTGAAAGAGTCTCATCGTGGAATGGGGTTTCTCCCTTTGGATCCTGGAAGCATTGTCACAGCTGCAAATAAGGTGCCGCATGGTGCAGCTCGTTGTCACTGGGGAAACAAAGGGTCGAGGCCCTGGGGAGGGAAGGGGGTTCTCATCATTGACCATGGTCGAACTGTTGCCGCATATGGTTCCCGTGTGGGCGGATTGCGGAGTGGGCACTGGTCATCAAAGTCCTCGAAGACGGTGGCTGGGGTGGCTGGGGTGGGGAGGGGGATTCCAACTTGGTCTCAAAGAGTAGTGTACAAAACAGGGAGAGCAAAACGCATTTCAGAGTGATGCCAATCTTCAAACAATCACACTTGAAACGGATATTTCAGGAAGTCATACGACACTTGATCTTGAGAGGTATAATTTCACCTCTGTATTGCCATATGCTAGTGTTGAGAATAAATTCAGTAGTTTCCAGCGAATTTGAGTGGTTTTCAAACATATCAAAAGGAAGACAAAATTTGCAATTTACCACAGATTAAAAAACTTTATTCTAAGCCAGGTTGTGTCAATTGTGTTACGTGTCCATCAGTACCTGTTGCACAACACCAGCGACTGAAAAAGCTTATTTCAGTGGTAAAAAAAGTGTGGATCCAGAATGAACTTAGATCCTGGTACAGCAAACGAGACGCCCTCAGGCATTATCGTCTGCACGAAGAGTTGTGTTTTAAGCTCCGTTACGTAGAATTCTTGGTCCTGGATGAATGCATGAGAAACCTGGCCGAGGATATTGGTGAAAGAAAACTACACTCGATGAATGTGAAATCGGCTAACCTCCAAAAAACCATTGAGTACTCTTATCGAAGTATTGTTCGTAAAAGGAAGATATCAGATATTTGGAACAAATTGTAAAGGATGAGAGGACTTATACAAATATGAAGAGGTTAGCTGGAAGGAGAATTAAGTTAGATCACACTATTCTTAGGATTGTCAACTCAAGATGATGATGATGATGAGCATGTACTCTAAGTGATGTTTACAAGCATTGAATCCTTTCTGACCTTGATTCCACATCAGTTTAGGGACTAAGGTTTTTCTGGCTGGAAATAAGACAGAGGTTGGCCTTGCCTTCTGCACTCCTCGATCGACTCGTTGTGCACACTCATCGGGATGCTGTCCTCTGCGAGCCGCCGCATCTGAGCGACCTCCGCCTCCAGGAAGTCACAGCGACCCCGAGCATCACTCAGCTCAGCCATGCACCGCCGATGTTCTTCCTTCATGCGGCCCAGTTCCTCCATCAGCTCGGTTACTGCAGGCAGAAAAAGGCATTAAGCACCTTGCAGTACAGATGGAGGGAGCTCATGCACTCTTCCCACTGACTGTGCGTAGAGTGTGCAACACCAATGTCACACCAGTTACCACAATGGCATTTTCCCCTCAATCTCAAGAGAACCACTCTGACTCCCATTGACCTAACTTTAGTACTGGCTTATGATACATGTACATGTAGTATACACTTTTTAATTTCAGATAAAGGTTATTATTACATTTGAATGTTCAATCAAACTGCACTTACTCTTTTCCACAAAATGTTTAATGCATGCGCATACTACCCGTTTCAACTCACGAAGTCATCTTCGGAGATCTTGATCATCTTGCACCAGAAGATGACTCTGTGAGTTGAAATGCATATTGCATCAAAAATGCCGTGGAAAAGTTAGTGTGCTGTTTGATTGAATACATATTCCTTCCACAACACCAAGCCAGAATCAGTTCAGCTTATTCAAAATTAGAGCTGAACCAATATCAAACCAAGTTTGTAAATGTCATCGATGGTTGCAGCTCGATACAAATTTCACTTTTACTCTGTTACATATTCACCATTCATTTATAAGAGGTCATACAATGTCTCTTCTTCCAAACCCTACTTTCGCAAATAGCTAATGAATTGTACATAAGAGCTACCAAGAACTCATGTCCCTAATCTGCTATCTTACAATGAGGTATTTTCCATTGAGACATCAGTGAAAATATGTCTTAGTTTGATAAGCTACATCTTCCAAAAGAGGAAACTGATCGTAATGCAGTGAAATATATCTAACAGAATGTTCGTTTCTACATTTATTAATGCAATTAAATTTTTTTTCCACCTAAGCTAAATTTGCTAAATTTTATTTGAATTAAAACGTTTTTCAGGACTTGTAATCCAATATCCAAGAATTGGATGCTTGTAATTCTGCTAGCTATGTCATATTTAATTGAAATCTCAACATATATTAAAGCCAATGATGAATTTTAATGAATTTCATGATTTAAAAAAGTTGTTATAGAATTAGTAAAACCCTCAAACGAAACTGGTGACTTGTCTGAAACTAGAGTTGGACCGTTGCATCCGCGAGGTTTTCAGCGTGAAGAGAGTCTAGAGAAATAATAATTACCAGGACTACATACTTGCATTAAAATAGGTTTTCTCTATTGGAGAGAGAGCTTCTCAAACTCAGCAGTCTCAACATACTGTGTACTGACAGTAGGTACTTACCAAATTGTGCATCGATTGTGGTCAAAATGTTTACCTTCTCATAGCAATACCACAACTCTTTATATTTGATCTGAAGACAATGCTGTCAAGTTCTATATTTTCATTCAATTTTCACTAGTTTGTAATTAATTCAAAACTGGACTGAACTTGAAGGCAAATCAACATTTTCTGCTTGCTTATTCATATGCTTATTAAAGTTAATATATTCAACAGTCATAATTGGTTGTAAAGTTATGTTATTATAAATTTGAAATTTTAACACCATAATTAAAAGTTCTGATTTAACCGCGTATGATTTAATCAAGGTATGATTCATATTTAAAGAAAAGGTTGGGAAAATGTCATCCTTGTGAGGAGGAGGAGGTCGAAGTCTTAAAAGCATTCCTTATTACATATGTAACTCATTTATCTCGAGTCATAATTGAGTTCCATGAATGAACACAAGAGAAGATGTGAAACTGATGAAGGTAATATGATTTAAACTTGGATGTGATGGATGAAGAAGACAGGGAATCGATTAGAGAGAATGAATTTGCAAACAAACTAGGAGAAAATATAGCACTACTACCTATGTGCTTGTAGTTCTTAAAGAATTGTTTCAGTAACAATGACTTTACCATCACTTGTCCTTCAAGTGCGCATTGTTAAATGGCATCTCCCTCCCACTCTCAAAATGCCTGCAGGATAGATTCGTGAGAAACATTTCAGGTCTCTCGTGCCCTTTTTAGAAATCTTTTTGCATAAAAATATTACAATTTTTTGTGGAGTCGAAAGGGTTAGGGACTTTTAAGGTGAATGGTGGGAAATAGCAGGGGGATTGGGCAATGCAAGAGCAAGAGGTGGGCATGACAAAACGAGAAGGGGATTAGAGCTTGCAGTGTGACTGGCTCTCTGGAGGGCTATGGCATCTAGGAGTGAGGACATAGGGAGGAGGAGGAGGAGGCCCATCCCCCTATGGGCCACCCATTGTGCACTCCTCCTGGGGCCCAATCCTTCAAATCATGTGATAATTATTGTATGCAAACATTTTCTAATATTCATTCTTTTCATATGTCGCATGCGAAAAATCTTTTGCATTCTTGAGTGGCATGCGATTATGCCCTTCGAAAATTATCGCATTATTATGGGATACAGTTTCGACGTTGTCAAGTTTAATTTAATTAATTAATTAATTTGACCTCATTGGCTAACAGAAGGATTGGCGGACCAATAATCTATTAGGAACAGAGGAGGGAAATTCAAGTACCCCTCTAGTTAGTATTGACTGTTGTTTATTGATAACAACACCAGATATTGTTTTTTACAATTTGACGAATTTAACATTGGCTGAAAAAAAAGTCCTCACAGATTATTATTTAAAATAAATATCAATTTTTCCCTCGTGATTTCGCTCAATGCAGTATGTAAACAATATATTTGAAATAATTACCCGTTAAGATAAATTATCAACAAAAATGGGTGGCATATATTTCCAAGGAGCAGCAGAAAATTCTAGTGGGATATATGAGCAACCATTAGGAAATAGAGAAATGCAATGTTTTCAGCATCATTTACCACCAGGGATGCTCAAAGACTTTGGGAAGGCTTCACAAATGAACTTCATGCCCTGCCCTGGGCTCTAAAATTTGGCAGCAGTGGAGGAAAATAAGTGAAAATAAGTAGTTTTGAGTCATGTTCTCAATCAATCTATTCTCGGTAAATCGCAACTTACTTTGATTCTGATGATCTGCATACAATGCATGAAAGCACTATGTACTTGCAATGCTTAGACCTGGCAAGATTTGGAAAGCAAGGCCAAGGTTAAAAATTGCCAAGTCACGAGAGTACCGGAATGCAACCAGGGGTGCAGGTCCGCTGCTGACGGAAACGATGTCTGATGTGCAACATGATGCATTCAATGTTTTAGGGAAAACACTCATCAAAGGTCATCAAAGGACTGAAGAGAGTGCTGTAGAGTTCGTGAGCACAGATTTCCATGTAAATTATTTTTTCACAGCTTTCATCAAACACTTTTATGCTATATGTTCTTAAGTTATCTAGCAGGCTAAAATATTATAGCTCAAATTCATGAGGTAATTTCTCATTTAAGTTACATTAAAAAAAAATGAAGCCGAAAATATTTTTTGTAACTGGCCAGTGGTTTGTTTTCGCTGATAAATTATGATAACATTATTTTCGTTGGTTTTTCTAACATTATTCAAATAACATGGATTTCAACTTTTGAAAGCTATCTGATAGGGATGTGTCGATTCTCAATGCCACCGATTCTCGTGGATTTGTATCCACGAGAATCAGTGATCGGAGAAAGGGTCAGATCGTATATATTAACAATTAGTAACTTAGCAATTGTAGCTGAGAGGGATGGGAGGTGAATGGAATATAGGTGCGTTAGATAATGACAAGAATATGTTGTGTAATTCAGATCACGATATTAAATGAATGATTTTCCAAGCAGCTAGAAGCAAAATAAAGACATATTTTTTTCCCCATTACCCCGGCATCGCGTAAAAAAATACATAGAATGCCACACGGGTAGCCTACATTCGCCGGTATCAGGAGGACAACGAGAGCTAAAGGAAGTTCGATCCCCATCTCAGTTTCAAATTTTCTTTCAACATTGCATCAAAAATGTTATCATTCAATTAAAAACCCTTATATGTATAATTACTCACTTTTTATACTTTTATTGTTCAAATTAGATCTACAAATGTATCGCTACAAAATTAGGAATGGTCGGGTCTAATCCAAAGACCCACGGATCTTGCATTTCATTCGCTACTGAAATTAAATCCAAAGACAGTAAAAATTTGGATCCGGATCCAATATTTTTAAATTTCGCGGCCTAGTGATCGAAGTGCCCCCCGAACGAAATGTAGGTACAGTAAATATGTACTGACAAGGAAAAACTGTGGAAACAATACTTTAACTTTACAATGTATTTTTAAGTGATGCATTTGATTTTTAACTTGGGTCACGAGCTGAGATGAAAATTTTTTCCGTGCTACTAGAGCAAAATAAAGAAATACATGTCTTGGCTTTCTCCTCCGCAGGCCCTCAGGATGCACGGGAAAAAAATAAAGCAGAATGTCACGTGGGTCGCCTACATTTGCAAGATTTGCATGATAATGAAGCTTTTAAAAATGAGAGCTAGTGTTCTGCCGTTCGCGCATTCGATCCTTAACACTGCCTAGGACTACAGTCCATGCTGTATTCCTAGAGAAAGGCAAGCAGGCAGTTAAAAATAAAGTAGATTATCAGAAATTTCATGTCAACATATAAGCCAACAAATGAAACAAAAATAAAAATATTTGACATTAGTAAAAGTAATTGGAAAATATTTTATAACAGAATTAAAACTGTGGAAACAATACGTTAACTTTACAATGTATTTTTAAGTGATGCATTGGTAAATCTAGTTAAAGCGATAAAAGTACAAAAAAGTCAGTATCCACATATGTACAAGGGTTGGAAATTAATGATGATAAAATTTATGATTCAATGGCTGAAAGATAAATTTTTAACAGCAATAAGAAATGAAATTCATTATCGGCAGTACACTACCCCAATCTACTATTGTCGGTTTACCCAAATTTAGAGAATGCACGCTTGTCATTCTACCTTTTTTCTTGCAATTAATGGAGAAAAAGCCAGGAAACATATTTCTTATTTTTCTTCTAGTAGCATGAAAAAAGGCTCATCTCATTTCATGATCCGAGTTACACAACTTCTCCTTATGAGTATAAAGAACTTTACACTCAAGGATATGCGGAAGATGTAGCAATGCTCATCAGCGGCAAATACCTTGATACTGTCTCTGGACTCATGCAGAAAGCCCTGGATATAACAACAAGATGGAGCATTGAAACAGGGCTGACGGTGAATCCAGAAAAAACTAAACTCATATTGCTTACCAATAACAGGAAAAGAGAAGGCCTAAGACTTCCCTTACTACAACGAAGGTCTTTACAACCCTCCACAACTGTTAAGTACCTTGGGGTAATTCTAGACTCCAAGCTCAACTAATGCCGACGCTGGGTTTCTCTCCACCCTTCCTCCATTCCCTAAAAACTCCTACCATCACCCAATTACCCACCTATCCTATATGGTGCAAATGACCTCAGCTGTCGGTCGCCTCCTCCCCTCAATAGCCAACCAAATAACCAACATCTAGCGGCAAAAACAAGAAAAGCCTCAACCTATTGAACCTCTTTATATAGAAATGATGGCAAAGTCCCGGCCATATGTAATGTATTATAATTCGGAAAACCTCTCTACTTAGTACCTGTTTAATTCATAATCCTTCACATATAGAATGGGTTACCTGACCCCATGGTGAACCATTTCCTCTCTACTTCAAAATAGCGATCTTTTCTCACCATGATTTTGAAACTTGCAACATAGAACATGAAGTACTTCATTGCTGCAGAGCTCGCACATGAGTGGCGGGGGTGTGAGCTTTCGCAAAATGTTGCCAGATTTGCTGCAACATGGATAAAGGGGACGGGAGGGACTTTGACTTAGATTTTGAAAAAAAGAGACCATACTGGGTGATTGGGCCCAATAGGAAAAGGTTTCGGTCAGCTACAAACGAAGACTATGATAGGCTAATGCTTGATTGTCTTATGCAAGCCAGGCGGAAAAATATTCCTGTATCTGGACCTATCCTCCATGAAAAAGCTTGAGAGGAAGCATTAAAGCTGGGATTGGAGGATTTTCAAGCTTCAAATGGATGGCTATAGAAGTTCAAAATGAGGTGGAACCTAAGCTCTTTGAAAATATGTGAAAGTGAGGCATCGGTACCTCTTGATGTTCAATACAAGTGGAAGGAAAACCTTGCTGAACTCATTTATGGTTATGACAAAAAAGACATTTAATGCAGATGAAGCAGGCATTTTTTATAGCCTACTCCCTGAAAGGACTTTGGCTACTTAATGGGAATTGTGCCATGGAGGAAATAGGAGCAAGGAACGTTTCACTGTTCTTTTCTGCTGTAATGCTGATGGCAGTGAAAATTTTGAGCCACTTGTAATAGGAACATTTATGAAACGTATTGGTGCTTCAAAGATGCTGAGAAGCTTCTGCTCCGCCTCTACAAATGCTCTAAGAACTCCTGGATGATGACATCTATATTCTTTGATTGGGTTACTATGGTCAATGCAAAAATGAGGGCCAGAAATCGGAAGATAGTTTTATTTCTTGATTGTTGTTCAGCTCATAAACTAGATGTAGGAAGGTTGAAGAACATTAAGATTATTTTCCCCCTCCAACTGTACCAGTAAGCTGCAGCCTCTGGACTAGGGAGTGATTTCAGTAGTTAAAAGGGCATACAGGGGTAGCTGGTTCGATATTCTCTTCAAAACATTGGAAATGCAGCAGATTTGGGTAAATTAAAGTGGAACTTATTGCAGGCAATGCATAGATTGTGTTATTCCTGGAATGGAGTGGATAGCTCATACATTACGAAATGTTTTCATAAGGCTGGGTTTTTGTGGAAGAGTTTGAATCTGCTGATGCACATGAAAACATTTCAGATGAACTAAAGGAATGGTCTGCATTCACCCAAGAAATTTTTATTTTTCTGTATCATATAAAGGTTATGTGAATGCTGATGATGACCTTGTTACTTGTGATCCTGAAAACAAGTGTACTGTGACAGTTGAGGTGGCTACAGACAGTGATGATGAACGCAGTGAAGATGAGCATGCAAGTGTTAGTATTCCAATTCCAAATAAAAAGGAGGTCCAGGAAACTTTAAGAACTTTGGAGTGTTTTTTTCTATACAGCAAAAACAGTACTGATAATTTAAGCCTCCTTAACAAAGTGGAGAAAGCTGTTGGAGGAGAATATATTTCAAAAATGAAAGAGAGAGACATTGCAACATATTTGGACAAAAATGTTAACATATGGATTTTAATAATAGACTGAATATTTTCCATATTCCCATAATTATTTTGATGATAACTCCCATATTCCTTTAGACCAAATTAATATACATAATTCTATATCCTGAACTTATATTTATTATGTCATATAATTCTGGTACTTCACATTTTTTCATTGGAATGATCATTATGTAGAAATGTTTGTATTAAACATAAACAGATTATAACAGAAAGCCACATAATACTAGTGTTCCTCTGCATTATTGTTGTCATTTGAGTACTTGGCAATTGTTAAGTTAATTTTTAAAATGCTCAACAACATTTACAAATGCATTCAGAAGACTTATTTTTTGGTTGAAAAGTATTGGGCAGTGCCATTGCTAGATAAAGACTCTTATGTTTTGCCAAACTTATTCAAATAACCACTAAAAAATTCCAGAGTGTGTAACCTCTTTAATGTGACCCTCTCTATATGGAAGTGCCAAAATCTCGGTCCCTTCAATTTCGATTCACAGAGGTTTTACCGTAATACACCTGTAAGTGGTCTTCCATTCTCTCCATCCCAGCTACCATATACTGTAGGCGTCTACGATCAGCATTTCTCACAAGCATGGAACTCCTAATGCCAAAGGTACAGAAGAATGCTCATCACCTACTAGTTTTAAAACAGGAAACCACAAAAACTTTTCATGGTAGGCATGCTCGTAAAAAGGTCATAAGGTACTATCCTGGTGATAAAGTAGTTTATCACACTGGTAAAGATAAATATTGGCAAAAGGCTACTGTGCTTTAGGCAGAAAATGAGCCACGATCTTATTGGAGAAGTCATGAGGGAAATGAAAATTGTCCATTGAGAAGGAATACTTCTCACTTTAAGAAGTCTTTCAGTGAATCTAGGTCAAGTGATCGTTTTGTCCCACCAGAGCGGTTACCAACTGTTGATGAAAGTGAAAATGCTGAGAAAATTGATGATAGAGTTTCGTGTAACAACCCAGTTGAAAATGTAATCATTAATCCAGTTGAAAATCCTTGTAAAAAGGAGTTAACTCTAAGGGCTCAACCCAACTGTGGTAAAGTCAATCCCACGGTCACTAGGTACACGGGAGAATTGTAGAGAAACCTGTAAGATGTTCATTTTGTATCAATTTAACCTGTAAAATGTTGGTGTTGATTTTGCTTCAATCTGTTAATTTTATATCAATTTAACCTGTAAAATTCTGGTGTCCATTCTGTATCAATCTCAAAGGGGATGTGTTTCATGTTAAGAGTTGACTAGCAACCTACTGTTTGCTTATTTATGGGGAAGTTTATTGATGTTTGGTCAGAATTAGGTTGTTGTAACAAGCTGAATAAAAGAGTGCTATTCTGACATTAGGATAAAGAAAAGTAAAACACTTCTGGGTACCAGGTCAAGTTGGTGTTGCTGGAAATGAAATAGCTGATGAACTTGGAGGAACAGGAGCCAACTGAAGACCGTTTGGTCCAGAACCATTCGTACCTGTTGCACCCTCACTTGGGGAAAACTGAGATCCGAATGTGGGGCCTAGCTTGACATTCTGAGATCTGGCGGAAAGCGCCGAAGCTAAGGCAGGCAAAACTCCACCAATAGAGGGACCCAAACCTGGCCTAGCTAAGAAACTACTCCTATTAAATAGGAGTCAACTACGTACGATAGTGGGACTGTTCACAGGACACTATCAAGTGATGAGACACCTTTATTTCCTGAAGATTACTGATTCAGCCAGATATAGATGGTGTGAAGAAAAGGATGAATCAACTTCTCACCTTATCTGTGAGTGCCCAGCCATAATGAGGACTTGGAATAGATATCTTGGCTCACCTTTTCTGGAACCCAATGAAATTAACCCCTTCAATGCGGATGACAGTCCTGGCTGTCATCCGCTGGCGCAGATGACAGCCAGGGCTGTCATGCCCTTGGGATCCTTTTGAATGGCTATAACGGAACTACGCGTGGCTGTTGTGGAGTGCTTTCTTTTCTCCACTCTGCAGTTGGGTTCTGGCCGTCCTGTCGTGCACTTCATTTCTGGTTTCACCAAATTTTTGCTTTTCTGCAGTTGTTCGCGTTTTTGTGAATTTTTCGCTGTAGTTTCAGTGTGATATTTTCCGATGTACGTGGTTTTTTTGGTGTGTTACATGTGACTACTGAACCACTACTGGCATTCGTGTTTTATCAATTGATCATCAGTGTATCGTTTTATTCTTCATCGGTATTTTGGTGTTTAATGATGAGGTTTATGGCCATATTCTTCTGGAGACGGAGAGGAATGCGGAGTGCATATTTTTGAACAACCCATCTCCTAGAGGGAGGATAACGGACTGAAAGCCATTGGCTATGGAGGAATTAAATGTTTGTTTGGGCCTGCTCTTCCACATGGGAACAATCAGAACAAACCAGATGTCCGATTATTGGAAAACATCGATATTTTTCAATTTTAAAATATTCCAGGATTCAATGCCGAGGGATTGTTTTCTAGGGATATTGCAAGAACTGCACTTTGCTAAAAATCATGATGAGAATGTTCCTGCTCCCAGAGATCGTCTACATACAATAAGATCCCTTCTAAACTGCTTCCAGGAGGCAATGGTGGCATCTGTATACCCAGGAAGGGAATTGTGCATTGACGAGTCGATGCTACTCTGGAGAGGCCGCTTGGTTTTTCGCCAATACCTTCAGGGTAAAAAACACAAGCATGGCATAAAAATGTATATGCTTTGTGAACCTGCAGGGTTAGTTTACCGCTTGATTATTTACGCGGGCTCCGGAGATGATGAGTTGGGTGGACGAGGACATGGAGATAAAGTTGTGCATAAACTTCTAGAGAACTTAAAGAATAATGGGCACAGTGTTTATCTGTACAATTGTTCCAACAATGTACATTTAAATATGGGTCTGCTTTCAAGCGGAACACACTGCACAGGAACCCTGCGAGCGAACAGGAAAGAAAATCCTAAAGGGGTTTTCGTCCGAAAATTGCCAAAGGGAGAGGTCATTACTCGCTGGAGTAAGTATGGAATTTGTGTCTTTCAACGGAAAGACAAGACAGACGTTGCCATGATTTCCTCAGAGTCTGGAAGCAACTTTGTACCAATTTCACGACCAGACAGACGAAAACCAGAAGCCGTAGGTGCTTACAATAAGTTTATGGGGGGGGGGGGGGCGTGGACATTGCGACCAGCTGTTGTCGTACTACACCTGTGAGCACAAAATGCTCAGGTGGTATAAGAAGTTGGGAATCCACTTATTTCAGATTATGCTCGTGAACAACAGCTATATGCTTTATAGCAAATATAGCAGGAATAAAAAGAGCCTTAATGCTTATAGGTTTGAATTAACTGAGTCCTTACTTTACAGTAGGACAAAGGCCTCGACTCTTTTTCCGCAACCAAAAAGGGGTTTTGCCCACTTTCCCGCTATAGCAGCTGTTGGGGAGAAAGGGCAAAACAGCAGAAGAGATGCAGAGTATGTCACACTAAGGGAGTAAGGAAATCTGTGGTGTACATTTGTCCTGACTGTGAGGGCAAGCCGGGACTTAGCCGCACCCTTGATTTGAGGGATTTCATAAAGATATTTAAGTTTTCGTGAAAACCTAATCTTGTGAGGATTTTTGTTTGCATAATTGTGGATTTCAATATAATAAATTTTGTAAGGTATTAGGTATAGATTCATTCTTTGGTCTGTAAATATTTTGTTTTCATTGTCATAATATTTTATAATTCATTATTTTCAAGGTTTTCCGTAAAGTCATTTTTCCTGTTGCAAATATTCTAATTAATTTAACTATTGACGACATCTCTTTACTTTATCATTGCTGTTTTGGACTTATTTTTGAACATACATTTTTTATTTTTTATTATGTACCATTGCATTATTCAAAACTGCTGTTTGAATGAATGTGAAAATGTATGCCTACATTTGTGAGATCTTCCGTTTGTAAGAATACTCTACTGCATCGAGCATTTTTACATACTATGATAAATACAGTTTATCCAATGCATATCAAAATGATTTATTATTATTGTTAGTAATGCAATTATTTTTCCAATGTTAAAAATTGCTAGTAAGTCAACATAGCTCCCTGAGTTCCTGACACTCAGAGGGATAGGACAACAGAAAGGGTTAAATAGACTGAGGCACTCTGTGGCTCATAAACATTATCACCGAGGACGGGTTTTTCCAAGGAGACTAATGTAATATCTGTGGGTTTGTCATAAGGGCCAATGGCAGATCGTCTGCCATGACAAATTCTCAGGCACGCTATGAGCGGGCGACACCCAGCGGACGAGTGACAGCATGGGATTCCAAAATAATTTGGCGTGACCGCTAATTATATTATCGTAAATAGGAACCAGAGAGTATATGCAGTTAGGCTGGTGCGTATAAATCTAGTAATAGTGCTGCTGCCTGAGCTACGATCAATATAATTTTATAGTTATTAGTGGCTTTCATGGAGGCAAAAAACTTTGCAGCACCTAGAGATAGGGGGTTTTTCTTGTACATTATATGGAAGAACACGGAAAATTTAAAACACAACCGAGTAAAATGTATTTAACCATTACGAATAGTGAACAAATTCCATCTTCATATAACTAAACTCAAAGCCAAAATATTTACAGCAAAAAAATGCAATCATGATAAGTACAAATTATAAGTATTCTTACAGAAAAAAAATCAAAATTTAAAATATAAGCAGACAAAACCTGTGCGAACTCTCTCATTTAAACTTCTTTGCATAGAGAAACGCAACCATTAACCTCTTACTGAACTTAAACAAGATATAATTCAGTGATTTGAAGTTTCCCTCTAAAATTTCCTAAAAGAAACGAATCACCACATCAGTTGTGCAGGTTGCATACATCAGGAAGCTTCACCAGGAGCTGATGACATTCCTGAATGTCATAAAAATTTTGTTTAAGAGCTGAAAAAAGACAAGTACACGCAATTTATATGTATGTTTTGCTTAAATTAGGCAAAATAAATAGAATTAGCAAAAAAACATATTCCGACACTGGCATAGGTACCTTCATATGGTGCCGCATTGAAAGGGTTAAAGGGATCCTCATAGGAGACCTCCTGGCTATTAGCCAGGCAATCGGTCTCTATGGGTGATCTCCTGAATGGTGGTTAGCACAATGGACCAACAGGTCTAAGTGCCCCAGGGACTCCTAGAGTACCTCCACCAATATTTTAATCTAATCTAATATTCATCCAAGTATCAAATCAATTCTAAAAGCATTGATTTCAATATTTTTTTATGCCCACGTCTTATTTGCAATTTAGGTTTTTACCTTTTTTCTGTAGACTAATTGCTTCTTGGATAACTCACGCGTCCACAAATGCTTGCTTGCTCAAGACTGTATCCAGATACAACACGTGAATAGGATTTTAGGCCAGCCTGCAGTCCAGATGTAAATCCCGTTGAAAATGTTTGTGGTTTAATGGCTCGGGAGCTTTAGAAGAGGCAACAAGGTCAAAAATTAAGAAGCATTGTGGAATGCTGTCGAGGAGACATGGGAGGAAATTACTCCAGGAAGATGCAATCACATAGTGAGCTCTATGCGTTGGGGTATGGACACGGTAGGCTAGTCACTCTGCGCAGGGAATCCCCCTTAGTTCTGCTTTGTTTCATTAGGCTTCAGCGGGGACAGTGGTTGAGAGAGGTGTAAGTCCATTGGAGGGCTACCCGCCTTTATACTGGTGTCACTCATATACTACGTGCAACCTTTGCAGATGAACTGGTGGATTGAGCAGGAGTGGGAAGGGACATGAATGGGTATTGCATGCATGCCCACTTAAAAATGGTTTGTTTCAATTCTAATGGTCACAGGGTAGAATTTCTTACGAGAATGATGAATGAATGCATCTGTTTCTCTATCCTATTGGAAAATAATGATTAAGATCATAATTCTAGTAACATGGTCAAATTGCGAGTGCTGCATGGTCATCTCACGAACTCATATGTGCTTACGGGTTTGTTTACAACTAAATTGAATATATTTTTTGAGGTGTGTTTTCATTAAAACTGGTTCATTAGGATCAAAATTGAGCTGAAATACAAAATATAACAACAGATGATATCCATGAAAATTTACTGCTGAAAAGATGGCAAACATGGAGAATAGCTTTGATAAATTGTGCTAAAGTATGCCCTTTTGCCAAAAAAGATATCTTCATTGTTTCAAACGACGAAAACTTAGGTATGGTGGTGAGTAGACATTACGCTCGATAAGGCTGTACCTTTTCCTTGTTGACGTTAGAAACTGCATATGGCCAGTCATCTTGTGTTATGCTCTGGCCTTACTATCCCTTGAGCAGTATCAATTAGATTCATCCACAAGAAACAGGCATTATTCGAACTGATTTCAAATTATGAAGTGGGCAGTGCTCGTTGCAAAAGATAAAATTTTATGAAGACTCAAAAAAATAAAGGATTAAAAATAAACCTAATAAGAAATATAACGCATAAAGTTAACATAAAATGGTGCAAATGAGACATTCCCTCTTGTCGTGCTCAAAGCCTCAATCTAAAATACTCGTGGCATATTGAATCATATGGTGTCTAGCAAGAAATAGCACATCCCCACTACTATATCATATCTGTATTTTCTAACCACTTGAATGTCGGATTGATATCCTTAATGTTCAAATATTGTTTTCAATTCTTTTTATGATTTCTGAATCGCAAAGCAGCTCCGCCAAACTGATTTTCAACCCTCACTCTTGCCTTTCTTCACCCAATTCCCGCACGGAGAAAAACTTCCGAGCTCCCCGTTGCTGGCTGAAGTGAGGGGGGTGGCCTCTTTGTCCCTCAAAACGACCCCTTCGAGGCCAGAGAACATGGGGTGGGCAGCGTTGCAATGTCAAGAGGGCAGGGCTTTCAACCACTGGCACCAGTCGCCCCACGTAAAAGTGGTGAAAATATTTTGTCTGGGACTGAACAAATTGGGACTTCATATTTGACTACAGTAAGCATTTAACCCATTGGCTTACCATTTTTCTTGCGTTCTACTCCCTCAGAAATACCATTTATTTTGAGAAAATATTCCACTGATAAAAATGCTATAAATATTATAGTTTATTTATATATTTTATTGAAAATTTTTATATATCTAGGTTAGTATTTTGCCAAATATAATTTGCTGCTAGCAGTCGAAAAAATGTTTTCATTGAACATTATTATTAACATTTATACAAGGTTAGCAAAATTATAAACAATTTTTTTTCGGGCATATTTTTTGAAATTTTTAAACTTTTTTTTTGTATTCTTACTGTAAACTATATCTTCTTTCATTGTTGAAAGTTGCATTGAAATGCACCGAAGGGTTCTGGAGATATATTATAATGAATCTGGCAGAATACTGAAAATTTTTTTTTTACCGTCATTGGCATTTTATCTCAAACTTGAATAGCTTCTTTCGATATTTTTTTATTTTTCTTAAATTTCACTTGTTCTGAATTCTAATTACTGGAAACTATATGACAATGGGATGTAATTGAAAATTCTTTGTGAATAAATCGTAGGTTTTACATATAGGTTGATTTCGTATGATGGAGTTTGAAGCAATCTGGTAGGTGAAGGGCGACACCTCATTCTTCACACTCCCACCTGGTTTCGCTCTTCATTCCATTTGTTCTGCACACCACACATTTACGTGATGGATTTTTCTGGATTTGGCGGGATATGAATTGGAAAATGTCCCCAATTTGCCGCCTGGAATCTCATGGGTGAGGGTGCCTGATACTGGTCGCCCGCGTCCTTTGTAGTCCGGCATATTCGAAAAAGAATAGCTCTCCTCCTACCACTTACAAAATAAGTAATAATGAATTAACTAACGTGGAATCCATTAAATATCTTGGAATAAGACTGACAAATGATCTTTCCTGGGGTAAACACATTCGTGAAATAATTGGTCAAGCGAATCGCAAACTGGGTTTCATTAAAAGAGTATTGGGTAAATGTGACGATCATGTACGAGAAATCAGCTACTTTTCCCTTGTTAGACCTCATTTGGAATATGCTGCCAGTGTATGGGATCCCTACGAAATCGGTCTAAGTAATGAACTTGAACGTGTGCAGCGAAGATCGGCAAGATTTGTAAAGGGACGATACGATAATTATATTAGCGTAACCAGTCTATTAAATGAATTGAAATGGGAATCATTGTCAGATCGCAGGTTGAAATTTAGACTTAATCTCTTCCACAAATTCCAAGGCAATATTTTCAGTGATGATGTTAAAAATATTTTACGAACCCCAACTTACTATGGCAGACTGGACCATAATCATAAAGTTAGAGAAATTGATTGCCGAACTGACCGATTCAAAATGTCCTTTTTCCCTCGCACAATAAGAGATACGAATAACGGTAAATATGTCCTATCGGAGAGTAGCAATGAATAGCATTGGTAGCTGCATGTTGGTATTAGTACTTAAAGCTAACCCTACTAACAGAATGTTTTTGCATGTTTTATTTGCAATTTCTATCTTTTTTAAATAGTGTAGTTCTGACTACTATATTAATACTATTCCTTTTTTATGCATGATATGTAGTGCATGTTTGGTGAGCAATCACCCCCTGCCACACACCCTTGTGGTGGCTTGCAGGGTATTATGTAGATGTAGATAGATATTCACATTTTCTAGAATTTTCTCAGCAGTCATCAAATTGAATCTTCTTGCCTGCTGTTTTCGTATATAATACGTAAGTATTGAATAAAACCATATCCATGAGATAAAAAAATATCTTTTTATAACCTTTGGTATAACGACGCATAACAGGAAAAGATGATAATCGTTGACCCTGCCTGTCAACAGCATTCATTTGTACGTTGTAATCGGGAATACATTTTGGTTTTATGATTGATTCTTTAGTTCTTACTGATTTCTTTCCAGTGTCAGCCATTTCCAAGGTCTTGTGGTATGTTGTTAGTGCATGCACGTCTTTTTTATCTCTCCATTTCATAGCAGCGATTCCATTGCTATACTACTTTGCCTCCCCTTTCTTCTACTGTATATTTTTGAGTTCTGCCGGCATATTCCTTCGGTTTATTCTAACTGTGCCTAAGGCATTAGTTTTCTCATCAATCAACTTCAGAAATAGATCAGGTTATGTGTACCAGTTATCTAACGCCACAGTGTAACCCTTGCGAAGTAATGATGCAAAAGTTCTAGTACTACTGCTGCACTCGAAGGAATTTCCTTTGCTCCAGCTGGTTTTTTCCCAGTGTAAATTGAATATTGTAGGCAGTACCCTGATGAGCTTTCACATAATTTGTAGAACTTGATTCCAAAGCGAGCGCGTTTACTTGGGTTGTCCTGGGCATAGCAGAGGGTGCCACAAAATTTCACCAAGCTTTCATCCACGTCAAGATTTCTCTCCGGAGTGTACATGGCTCTAAATTTTGAATTTATGCAGTCGATCACTGGAGATATCTTTTTCAGCCGATCGTTTTCATTCACTTTTGAATTATCAACAAAATGCAAGAATTTTGATAACAACAAAAAATGTTTTTATGGCATAACTCATCCGAGAAAAGGCGTTTCTGTCACGTTGCGTGGACTTCTGTATCTTTGAAGTTTATTTTTTCTCAATTGTGCCATTAGCACACACAATGAGAAATAGACCTGAATCACATCTCTAGTTGTTTCAAACCACCCTTTCCTAAGATAACTTTTTCTATTTTTTTTCGGAGTACAAAAAGGCATCTGCATACTTGTTGGTTTCAGTTGCGACAAGTTCCCAAAAATCACCTTCAAGAAACTGGAAGAAAATGTCTCTCTCACTAGGATTGTTTCCCACGAATTCTTTCATTTATGCCAGGTTTACCAGAGAATCTAAATTCTTTCACACTGGTTGCTTTTACACCAATGCCAATTGTTTTCTCCCTTAGCTTATTTTGGATCCGCCGGACATTTTCTTCACTGCTCACAGTTTCTGAATAATCAGAGTCATTGGTGTCACTATCTTCACTGTTATCACTTGCACTGATGTCACTATCATATATAAACTTTTCTACATCATCGTGTGTATACGCTGGCTCGAGGGCTCAAGCGTGCTCGAACGCGAGCATCCGTGGCTGTGGCAGCGGCAGGGATACTGGCTGCTAACTAATATGTATTATCCGAAGGTCACGTCTTCATTCAGTAATTCTATCTTCTTTGTTGATGTAGCAGCAAATAGGAAAAGATGAAAGGCAACTTTTGTGAGGCAGCAGAAAAGATTGTATTATCTTTTGCATAGTAGCAAGTTCACTGAAGATGAAGATAATGGGTATCTTTCGCTTACGCGATGTCACTCATCAGATATACAAAGTGTAATATTGCTTTCGTTATCTCATGTTGGCAATGAATTGGTGTCTCAGCAATACTGTATCAAATAGGAGGAGGATAGGAGAGAAAGGAGACAAAGTAAGTTGGTGCTGAATGTGCATTGGGTTCATGATAAATGATGACGGCGCGGCGAAAATACTTTCAAACCATCGAGTACATAAAAGAATAAAATATGAACTGCAATACAATAACAGCGTCGGAATTTGCATTAGGAGAACGTAAAAGCAATAAAGAACATACTTTATAAAACTATCTGAAATTTATGCACCAAAAGAGGTTTGGAAAAAAAATAATATACGAGACCGGCGAATCGCCATCTTTGTAAGCAAGGGCCAATTTCGAGCGGATGGTGAATCGCCGTCTTTGTAAGCCAATGGGTTAAGTGATTGTCAGTATTAAGGAAGAGAGACACCATTAAACAAATGCTTGGTTAACTTGCCCTGAGTCACCTTTGCAGCGAAATCAGAGGCTTACGTTGACATTCTTTTTTGCCGAGGTAAAAGTTCCCGAGCTCGACAATTGGGACTCATAAGACCCAATGGAAAAAATACCTCAGAAGCACAAAATTATGCGTTGAAAAAGAACTTGTTTGAAATTTGTTTGGAAAAATGAATGTTTGCCGTTACCACTAGTGATGACAACAATGACCAAATGGTACATTAATCCAAGCAATTTTGTTTCACCCATGGATACAACTTACAGTTTTAACTAGCGCCATTTGCCTGGCATTTTAGGTCCCACTGTTCTCTGCATGTATCTGGTCATTATCTAAGATGCAAAATCTGTGATTTTAAATGTAGATCCTCAAGCTATGGAAATTCCAATTAAGTTTATCACGGGGTTAATGGCAACATTATCTATAACAAGATGAAAAAATATTTTAACTCTCACTTTCATTCATACACATTTGACTTTTGAGTTTCAGGAATTTTCCTTAATAGCCTTCAGGAAATGACATTTTTTTCTGGTGGAAGGGAGGATTAGAATGAGAGTGAATTTGACCAGTCACAGAGAAATGCGATTGCACTGAGTTCTCCACAAGTAAGGTTTCAATGGCACTTCCCTAATTGCAATGCAGTTTTCCTTCCCGTCCCTCTCTCACTGAGAGCAAGTTCCTCCCCACTCTCCCACCCTGCACCATGAACCACGGCCAACCAGGTGCACCAGTGGTGCCCCAAACACCTCTCTTCCCCCATATCACTCCTCTCTCACCATTCGCTTCCCTCTCCAACAACTCCTCCACATCCCCCAGCTCCAATTTCCACAGCCTAAGATCCTCCTTCTCTTTCCCCATCCACAACTGCTAAAAACCTGCAATTCCTTCATCCCCTATCACAAATTAAGAATAAACATAAGTTAAAACTTTGTGACTTCCCCAGTTTATCAATACACCCACAACCGGTTTCAGCTGTCCAGCCATCATCAGGTATGTAAAACTCAGAAATGGCACAGCATGTTTACATGTGGTCTTGAGATCATGGGAGAAATTAAGACTAAAGCCTGGAGGAGCAATCAAAGTTAATGAAAATACGAATTACGAGAGGGAAATCTCAGCAGCCTTGAAGGTGGCCAATGCTACTTCAGCGTGAGTTCACCTCATTAAGCATGCAAGCGGTGTTTTCGAAATGTTCTCCAATATGTGATCTGGAGCAATGAATGCACTTAATGGCCTCCACTAACAAAGATTGCCCGGGGGAATGTTCTCCACTCTCCACACCATTCCTTTCCAAAATGTGCACAACCATGGTCCAATGTGAGAGGGATACTTAATAATGAGGAGGAGAGGGACGAAATATGTTTCGACATTCTTCTTAGAGCACTCCACTCTTGCAAAGGTGGAGGATAAGAGATAAAAATGGGAAGCACGTTCTGTGAGGGGGAAGTACTCACTCTTTCCCTCATAGATTTCATGGACTTCGATGAACTTCTCCTTTTCCAAGTCCAAGTACTCCTTCAATAGTTTGTTCTGTTCCTCCAAAAACAGGTTACGATCATCTACCTCCACATTTATCTTGGAGTCATCTTTGTCCTGCAAATGTTTAAACAATAACATTAATCCTAAAAAGGGCATAAAGTGAAATGAAGATTTATCTAATCCAATCAAAAAAACAACAACATACGCTACTCCAAATTGTAACATCAAAAAATGACACCAGAGTAAATGAAGAGAAATAATACAACTTAAAACTGTATTAATATCCTTAAGTACCACAGAGAAGAAAAAAGTGGTGAATGCAATGAATAAATGCTAAACTCTTATTGATGAGTAAATCAGGCGTCTTGCAAAAATCAAGTGAGTGACTTTGAACTATAAGATGGAAAATGCTACAGATGAACTTCGCAGGAGGGAACTGAACAGAGACCATGTAGAAATTTGAGTAATTATCACTATTGGAAAAGTACACCTACTTTTGTTATGTTGCAGCGGAAAATAGAAAAATTGGACACAAAGAGCAAGAGTTTTCCTATATCAGACCAGAAATGAAAGAGGGCAAGAGATGAACATTCTGATTAATTTAACTCCATATTCTGCAGGGAGGGATGGAAACATAATTTAATGAAATTTAATACAATAGCATCATATATTAAAAATAACAGAGCTAATTCATGTATGAATCCCATTATATAAAAATGGTCACGGTTCTTGTATTATTTGACTTTAGTAAAGCCTTTGATTGGGTGGGCCATTCTTACTTCACTTCTTAAAATGAAAAAATTGACCTTTACTGGCTCTGTGTTGAATTGGTTCCACTCCTACCTAAATGATCGACATCAAGCTGTGAAGGACTCTGAAGGAAATCTTTCCAAGTGGGGCCATGTCTTGAGTGGAGTTCCTCAAGGTTCCGTCCTTGGACCTCTATTATTTTCCCTTTTCGTGCTTGATCTTCCGAATTGTATCTGCCAGCATTTGCTCTCTACTACGCAGCACACCATCTGCGAATTTACTACCACAGATATTCTCACGAGAGACTAGTGACGGAATCTCCAAAGTTAACGAAGACGTCTCAGCTATAATTGTAGATTGGGCAGAAAAGAACTCCCTTCTTCTGAATAATAGCAAAACTCAGGCTATCATGTTCGGGAGCTCCAAAATAACAAACAAATTAGATCTCATCATCATTCCAAACATTAAAGTTGGAGAGACCGAGTTGACGTACTCTAAAACCTGAATGACAACTTGTCATATATTTCTAACAAAATCAATATGGCCTTGTACCAGCTTAAATCGAGTAAACACCTGCTTCCCTTACCTACCCAACAAATGCTTGTTTTGTTTTTGTTTGCAAAAAAGTTGTGATTATTGTTGTTTAGTCTTCAATGATTTGACAGCTGAATACACCCTGAAGCTTCAGCGCCTCCTTCATTCATGTGTGCATTTCATTTTTAATCTACGCAAAGATGAGCACCTTACTCCCTGCTACAAAAACTTGGTAGGTTGAATATCTGCTCACATCGCAATTATTAGCTTGGTACTTTCCTTTTTTCTCTTCTTGCCAACAATGAACCTATGTACTTAAATGGCATGTTTTTCAAAAGAATTACAAGCCATATGATAATGACCAAAAGTGAACCTAGTAACTTTGTACTTCTGATCCACAGAACGTCCACCTCCCTCAGATCATTTGTTGTTGCTGCAACAATACTCTGGAATTCACTTCCAATTCATATCAGAAAATCTCGCTCTTTGACTGTTTTTAAAAGTAAATTGTATGAAGTTTTGCTTAAAAAAATCATGATTTGTTGTGATTTGCTTTGATTTGCTATATTAGATATGATGTTTAGATTTGTTATGATTTTTAAATGATGTTTTGATTTATGATGTTAATGTTTTATTATTGGTATGATATGTCTATTATTTTATCCCTGAGGATTTCAATTTTTTCATTTTTTATTTCATTTTCTCTCTTGTATAGCTGCTCTTGTTTATGTTTACTATTTTATAATTGTTTTTTCACCTCACTGCCTCATTATTGTATTATTGCTGCTCCAGTGTACTTGTCCGAGAGCATAATAAATTTTCTATTCCATTCTAATACTATCCCGAAATAGTGAACCAATGCCACAACACAATTCTTTATTTTCATTCATAAATGTTAATTTTGATAGATGGCCAATGATTTTTCTAATAAATTAAAAATCATTCCACCAATTTAGTAGAGATACTTTTGCTTTCACCATATAAAATGTATTGGGTGATTAGAAACTTTTTTTTAATGGGAGCTTTACGAGCAGAGCACAAACTCTCTGAAGAGAGACATCATTATTCAACGCATAAATTTCAAGCTCTGCTCGTTACAACGTGCCAAGTGCACTGCGTTTGTCAGGCGCATATATCAGAAGTCAATGGCTCATCAGCACACTGCACGCACTACAGTCGGGCCTGGAAAGCCTTCACATCGATACTTGGTCAGTCATCAATCAGCAGTTGAATCACCAAAAGCGCCAAGCAACTGGTATGAGGGTGGAAAGAGAGGGAAGAGCGGCACAGAAGGTCAGGCAAGAGCACACCAACAGAGCAACAAAACGGAAAGTACACTCTCATAGAATGACTCTGGAACATGGGTGAGGCACCCACAGAGAGTGAGAATGGAATGACAAGCATTCGCCTAATGATCACACAAAGAAATACATCATCAAAAACATTCATTCTTGCTTCCACTACTTCTTCCACGCTTCACTTATGCTGGCTGCCTTTCCCATTTATGATATAAGTACAAACAGTGTTGGATTGGCAATTTCTCATACATCCCGGTGTGCCACTGGCGGGAGAGGACAAAACAGTTGACTGAAAATTAGTGTAGTGCGTGGCAAGCTTTGGCCTGCAAAGTCAGTCTGCTTGAGTGAGTTGGTCTAAGTGGGTATGAGTCTGTCATGGTCTGTGGTCACTCACGTTATGTGAAGTTCGCTACCCTATTATGTTTTATGGTGTTCTTTTATGGTCCTTTAGAATAAAATGTTCTAAAGATCGGAAAACCACTGTGCCACTCATGTTCATCCCCTCTTTATAATCAGTATTCATTATTACCTATCGAGGCATTATCTGAATTGGCATCCACACCTCAGGAACTGAAAAAAAAATTATGATGCAGTCATTCGTCTAAGCATGATCATGACATCATATACTTATGTTTCCCTGATTTACAATTTTACCTCAAATTCATCACAATTTGAATCACCTAATATGACTTATACTCGACTCCTTGCTCAGGCAAAGAGAGCATTCTTTTGCCAAAACAAAGATCTACCTACAGCTGGAAATACAAGCAGGGAAACACTTCATTAGAACTTACATCTGGAGCATGCTTCTTTATGGCTGAGGGACGGTAACAGCAGCGGAAAAGACAATGCTAAAAATATTTTAAATAAGGTTCTATAGAAGAATGATAAAACATGGTAGAGTGTACTGTTCTGACCACAACAGCCACCATTACTATCATGACCACACTGCCAAAACCATCGCAAGCAGATCATGGATCATCTTTCTCCTACCCATGGGCACTCACACTCTTCAATCACATCAAAGTCATCCTTCTCCCTACTATCCCAACCGCTCACGTTTCCCTGTTCCCTGCTCATCGATCTCCCTTCACTTGAGTGCAACTGTGCAAATGCCACTCGCCTCTTCTACGACTCTACACATTATTTTCTCTTTTTGATAATATGCACTGACTTTCTGTCCTAAAACGTGCCTTTATCATTCAAAGTGTTCCTCTGCTGAGCCCCCTTTCCTGGCATTCTCTCATGTGTCACTCTGCTGTGGAGCAATAATTGCACACATGACTGTGGCCACAGAATTCCTGGCCATTCTCCAGCTACTGGATATCACAACAGCCCAGAGTACTTCATCCATCATAATTGTATAAAACCAGGCTTCACCCTTCATAATTAGGGACACTAACTGAAACCTTGCCTTCCATGAGTTTTCAATGCCATTACTTTTGTCATATGTTGCGGCTGGAGCGAAGGCATGTCGACGTATCGATAGTATCGATATGTCGACATGCATGGGGGGAACGGACGCTCTCGCCGACACATGGCCCATGACTAGCACGGTGGATGTGTGTATTCATTTGAACCCTTAACGGCTTTAACGATAACATAACATGGTGGCAGCGGTGTAAATTTAATCGTACAACGGTGTGCAATTATCGAGTACCTAGTAATTATCAAAATGACCGATAAATCAAGCGATCAATTGCCGATAACGGTCAGCGGACTTTCGGTGCAACCGCCCGATTCATTTGATTTTTCGGCACCAGAGTCATGGACAGTTTGGAAGAAAAGGTTTCTGCGCTATTTGTCCGTGACAGGATTGACGGGGAAAGCGCAGCAGGAACAGATAGACATACTGATGTACCTAATGGGTGAGAAAAGCGAAGAGGTTATGCTACAATTTTCGCAACAGCCTCAGACTTTAGAGGATGCGTTAAAAGAGTTCGATACGTATTTCGTACCGAGACGAAATGTTATTTTTGAAAGATTCAAGTTCAATTCAAGGGTACAACAGGAGGGGGAACCAGTGGATGTGTTTATCACCGATTTGCATTCGCTTGCGGAGTATTGTGAATTCGGACTGATAAAAGAGGAATTGATACCTGATCGCATCGTAGTTGGCATGCTGGATGCTCGAGTCAGTGAGTCCCTTCAGTTGAAACCCACTCTCACTCTTACTGAAGCTATTAACGCCGCTAGGCAAGCCGAGCTCCAGCGTAAGCAGAATAAGATAATCAGGGACAAAGGTGATTATAGCGTCAACGGGGTGAAAGGGCGTCGAGACATCCCAACTGCTCAGCGAGGAGGCTTCTCTCCCGGTAGAGGAAAGAGTCCGATACCGAAGTGCCAGGGGAAGCCAGGGTCGGCGGAGCAGCAAGGACAACCTCCTGGTGGAAGTTCAGGAAGATGTATTTTCTGCGGTGGAGTTCGCCATCCGCGGTATGAGTGTCCGGCCAGGGACTCATTTTGCTTTACGTGTAATGTGAAAGGGCACTTTGCCCGAGTATGTAAGTCTAAAACAGTACAATTGGTTGATGATTACTCAGATGGGGAAACTAATATGGAAGAGTTTATTGGTGTGGTGGAAAATATGTCGAGAATTAACCAAAAAATTGCTCGATGGAGTTGCCTTGTTAAGATTAAGGAGATTGGTATAAGTTTAAAATTTGTGATTGACTCAGGGGCAGATTGTGTTTGCATTCCTTCAGGGCTTTTGCCCAAAGAAATTGAACTTCGCAATAAAATAAGCGAAGTTTTGAGAGGACCTGATGGGAAAAGATTGGAGGTTGAGGGAAAAGTAAAACTTACCCTGTGTTATAATGGTTCTGATTTTTTTTGTGCTTGTTTTGTAATCAAGGGTCTAAAGACCCCTATACTCGGGAGAAATGCTTTGGAACATCTGAATGTATTAAGATTTCCTCCTCAAGATCTTCATGTCTCCAGTATATCAGAGACAGAGGTTATTCCTTATAGAGAATTTCCGAAACTGTTTTCGGGAATAGGGGAGTTCAAAGGGGTTATTACATTTAAGGTTGAACCTGGATCAAAGCCGTTTGCACAGACTGTTCCTAGAATTGTACCAATTGCTCTGCTTGAAAAGTTAGAAACAGAATTGAAACGACTGCAAAGGTTGAATATTATTGTACCAGTTGAAAAGGCAACTGAATGGGTTGCTCCTATTGTATGTGTGCTAAAGAATAATTCGGAACTCCGCATGTGCTGTGACTATACTGAGCTGAATAAGTGCATTGTAAGACCATATTTCCCTATCCCTAAAGTGGAGCTAACCTTAGCCAAACTCCAAGGAGCCAAAATATTTTCTAAAATAGACTTAAACAAGGGTTTTTATCAGATCAAACTGGACGAATCAAGCCAATTGCTTACTACCTTTATTAGTCCCTTTGGAAGGTTTATGTTCAAAAGATTACCCTTTGGTATATCATGTGGACCTGAATATTTTGTCAGTAAAGTATCAAAATTGTTGATGGGAATGAAAAATGTGATTCATCATGTAGATGATATTTTAGTTTTTCATTCCAGTGTGGAGGGCCATGATGAAGTACTGAGACAAGTTCTTTCCAAGTTGGAAACAGAAGGCATTACAATAAACCCAGATAAAAGTGTTTTTGGAGTAGATCAAGTGACATATTTAGGGCATGTGTTAACTAAGAATGGAATCTCTGTAGATCCAGAAAGAATAAAAGCTATCACAAGGTTCCCTGAACCCAGTAATAAATCAGAGCTCCTTAGGTTCTTGGGAATGGTGAATTTTGCGGCAAGAATTGCTGAAAATAAATCACAGTTGCTAGAGCCGCTCACTTCTCTTTTGAAAAATGATGTTCCATATTTATGGGGTTTATCGCAGAAAGAATCATTCGAAAAAATTAAAACACTTTTATCGAGTGTCCCAACGTTGGTCTATTTTGATCCTAGGAAACCTGTAGTAATTAGTGCAGATGCGAGTTCTTTTGGCCTAGGAGGATGCTTGTTTCAAATTAATGAAAACAATGACCGTGAAATTGTTGCTTATGTGTCACGCACAATGACTGATACAGAACGTAGGTACGCCCAAATTGAAAGAGAAGCTTTGGCTCTGACTTGGGCTACAGAAAAGATGTCAGAATATGTAACGGGATTAGAAATCACTCTAGAAACGGACCACAAACCTTTAGTACAGATACTGCAATCAAAAAACTTAGATTTACTTACTCCTAGATTGCAGCGATTTCGAATTAGACTCATGCGCTACAATTACAAGATAATTTATACTCCGGGAAAGAATCTTAGTGTTGCAGATTCACTATCAAGAAATCCGGTGGAAACTAGTACCAAATTTGATGAACTGAGAGAGGAAGTGGAAGCATTTGTAAATTTAGTAGTAACTAGTTTACCTGTAAAAGATGCTTATCTGGGAAAAATAGAAGAGGCACAGAAAAATGATTTAATCGTTGATGAAATATTGCAATGAAGGGTGGCCTGATAAGAGTACACTAGCTCCAACGTTGTATCCTTATTACCAATTTAAGCATGAATTTTCAGTTGGGGAGAATCTATTGCTGAAGGGCACTCGGATAGTAATCCCACCCCAGTTACAGGATGAAGTGCTTAAATTTATTCATTTAGGTCATCAAGGGATTGTTAAATGTCGTCGACGAGCCCAAATGTCAGTTTGGTGGATTGGTTTAAGTAAACAAATAGATCAATTAGTTCAGAACTGCCCAAATTGTATTGAAGAAAGAACTAACATAAGGGAAACTTTTGTTAAAGATGCATTCCCAAAATATCCTTGGCAAAAAATTGGAGTTGACTTTTTTAAATGTAGAAACCAATGGTATTTAATTGTTACTGATTATTATTCTAGATTTTTTGAAATAATTTCTCTTTCTCAATTGAAGGAAGAGTTTGTTATCTCTCAGCTAAAACACATATTTGCACGCTATGGCGTTTGTGAAGTGATGTGGTCGGACAACGGACCTCAGTTTGGATATAAATTCAGGAAATTTGCAAAAGAATATAATTTCAGTCATTTAACAAGTTCACCCTATTATAGCCAATCCAATGGTGCAGTGGAATCAGCAGTAAAGGTGGCTAAGTCATTAATAAAGAAAAATGTGGATCTCAGTGAGGCCCTTCTGGCCTACCGCATCACTCCCCTAGAAAATGGGTTTTCACCTAGTGAGTTGTTATTCAACAGGAAATTAAAATCTAAGTTACCATTGCTACCAAGTATCCTTTGCAAAAATGTAAAACCAAACATACAAGTAAGGGAAAGAGAAAATAAATGCAAACAATCTGTATATTACAACAAAAGGCATAGGTCTGTTGATCTCCCAGAGTTGAAGGAGGGAGATAGAGTTTGGTTGGTGGATAAAAAAGTGTATGGTAAAATTATTAAACAGCTGAGTGAATATCCAAGGTCATATCTAGTGAAAATTTCCAGTGGTGTGGTAAGAAGAAATAGGTGGCATTTAATCTCTTCCCCTTATGTGAAAAAAGAAAGTGGAAGAGTGGAGAATGGGGAAGAGAGTGGTGATTGGCCCCTTTTTGGGGTAGATGGTGATAATTGTGGTAGTGTTCCCTTGCCTGTGGAAAATAAGAGCGATGTTGAGGGCACTACTGAGGAAAATGAGGTACCCAAGGATGATGTACCGCCAAATACTAGAAGGGTCAGGAAGACACCTGTATGGCACAAGGACTATGTATTTAATTAATGTATATTGGGAGTCTTTATTATGTCTCTACTTATATGTATTGTATGTCTGTTGAATACAACTAAAAGAAGGGGGATATTGGGTCGGCTGGAGCGAAGGCATGTCGACGTATCGATAGTATCGATATGTCGACATGCATGGGGGGAACGGACGCTCTCGCCGACACATGGCCCATGACTAGCACGGTGGATGTGTGTATTCATTTGAACCCTTAACGGCTTTAACGATAACATAACAATATGCCTTCCTATTCCACTTAGGCATGAGACAGGGAGTAACCTTCAACTCACTCAAATCAACAATTGGTCTGCCAAGGGTATTCCTATCAGGCTTCATCATCCTTACTCCCACCAGTGCCAATCTCAGGGTCTTTAAAAAGCACGAATCAAGCCATGGCATCAAGTTTGAAGCCCATCAAAATTAAGTGATGCACGCAAGTGAAGGAGGGAAAAAAACAATGCTTTATTTGCTGATGACCACTTTTACAGAGACGATGAAATTTAATTGTAAAGTGGATAATGGAGCTCTAACTCTTTAAGCTAGTGGTCTTCATGAAATTACTATCCACAAAAAAACTCTCAATCACATGGAAATACGAATGTGAATGTTACAACAGTCTGTCCATTGCCAAAAACAATTAATTTTAGTCTCAAATCTAGATTAATCTCAGCAGAGTAAAAAACTCTTACGGTAGGAAAGAGTACGAATAGGGAGATGGGATTAAGGTGGGAATAGGGAGGTGGGTGGTGTATGCTGCACAGCTATCCTGTCAATAATGGACCATGAGATTCTTGCCATAAACTATACGACCAACATCCTATATCAGCAAGTGATGGGCAGAATTCGTTCAAGGGTTTTATTATAGATGATTGTTATAGGTCCAGAGAAATATATTTGTTTCATTCTCTTGCGCAGGATATAGAACTTGAAATAATAATTACTCCTGTAAAAAATAATAATTAAGAATCAAATGGGCAGAAGAGCATAAAATATCGACGGGTCTGACAACTTTCAAAACAAATTACTTGAGCTTACTACAGTGACGTCAATCTAGATAATTTAAATTGACAGGAATTTCGGGGGCAATGAATACATTACGTGAATGGGAGTGAATATTTCAAATTAAGCACATATTAACATTGCCATGGTTATATTCCTATAACACAAGATCCACATCAAAGTTGAAATTTGGAGGCGATGAAACATTTGGGTACAAATCAAGTGTGCTTTTTTCCACCATGAGTAAAGTATGTACTTTGATCAAAGGTTTGTACCACCATCCTCAATCCACTTTATCCAAATATGGACTGTCCAATAATCACTGCACTTACCTCAAGATAAAAAGCTGAGGATATGAGTTAATTAGTTACCCTATAAAAAGCAAAACTTGCCTTGTTAAGCAATTTTTCTCTTTCCTCGTACAATGCTTCATTCTCCAACACTACTTCACGACACTTCTGTCCCAAAACCAGCATCTTCTGCTCATATGCTTTAATAATATCATCCTTTTCTTTGATTGTTTCCTCGTACGCATCTAAAAGAGGTGAGAGAGTCATTAGGTCCCAGTTCACCAGCTTCGATCCCACTGAATCAGACTTCTTCACCGTCTTGGGAAGCTTTTTCTCAACTTCTTCTGTTATTTTAGGAAAATTCACATCATCCCTTTCATCTTTTTCATACTTTTCCTGGAAAGACACGTTTTTCTCACTGGAGGCACGGTCAAATTTAGAAATATTCAATCCTTTTTTCGCAGCATTTGGTAAATAATTTTCTATCGTCTCTGATGTTAGAAAACCTTCTGGTAACGGTGGAATCACATTGGTCGCATTTTTTTTCGAGTGAGAGGGAGACTTTTGATTAAGAAAATACAACTTCTGATAGCGTCCAAGTTGTGAGTTAAGGCAATAAACCAGCTGCTTTAACATGCACACATCTTTCGTGAGCTCACTGTTTGCCTTGAGTAGGTCGGACAACTTCTCGTAATCCGCAGATTCCGTATCTTTATTGCTCGTCATTGATTTTCGTGAGTGTTCGATGATTTAAACCTAAAATGAGATAAGCCAAATATTAGTCTCTTGCCCAGGCGCTATTTCCACCGACTAAGTCTACTGCAGTGGGTCGTCATTAGCCCTATAACAGCTTTTTTCCTCAAAATTAAATACTTACTCTCATTTTCATAGTTAACATTGAGTAAGACGAATAGTTTCCAGTGACAGAAACACTACACCTTACCCACAGCAGACAAGAGGATAACCCTTCGACTTGCTTCGACTGTTTAAAAGTGCGCCTTACGTGTACTCCTTTGTTTGTTTACTCCGCTTCTCTTCCGTGTAGAGACGGAGGGATATACAAATACGGAAACAGGAATGCTCACTTCCAATGAGGATAGAGGCGGTAGAAGTGGTAGAAGTACTGAATGAGGCATTGGCAAGCTAGCCTACGAGTAAAAATGAATCCAGATTGCGGGTGCTTGGGAATGATTAGGCCCCACCTACTCCGTACAAAACATCACGTTTTATATGGCATCTTGAGACGTGAGCCTAATTTGACTAATCTACACATTTGGAGCTTGATTGCGTATTTTTGCACTTTCTTCTGTTTCTTTGACGAATTTTTACAATTCATCCCATTATTTATCAAACTATTCAAAGTTTTACGTGCAAAACAACTTAATCTGTACAAGCATTGCGAATAGCAAGAAAAATTGCACCCGAAAATCGACGTTGGGGTTACAGTAAGGTGACCAGACGTCTCGCTTTTAGCGGGGCAGTCCCGATTTTTAACTAGCTATCCCACGTCCCGCGGGGTTTTAAGAAAGTCCCGATTTTTAGAAAGAATACACAACAAGGTAGGGAACGGCTGGAGAACGGGAAGGGACTATGCGGTTTTTGGCTTCCATGTAGCTATTTCACTAAGATATGAGTTTTATATTATTTTTGTAAATTTTATAATGTTAAGCATTAATTATAAAAATAATTATTGAGAACTGATTATCAGGAACTGCTTATTACAGTTATCGCCTTGATCAGTTGCTAGAATTCGATCACCATGGTGATGCATTGTATGGAATTAATGAACAGTAGCATTTTTGGGTATTGGCAGCGACGAAAACATTTTGTGGCGATTGGCACATTCACGGTCACATTATTGAGGAAACTTTTGTTTATCTCTCTTGTAGTTGAAAGAATATCAGCTATACATAGTCATAATGATCATGCTTATTTTTAGCCGCAGAATTGTAATTGGGGAAATGTTTTCATGGTGCGAAATACCGGTGTCCATATGTTGTAAAGCTAATTATCACTAACGAATTAATGCAAGCCAGCAGCTGTATACATAAGGCCTCCCATCAGGCTGTTGTTAGCGAAGAAACGCTGGATAGCCGTCGTCGAAAGTAGTTGTCGTTGTCGACAGGTCGATTAGATACAGGTTGTGCACACGGTTTAACACGTAGGGCAAGCTTGTGCGCCATGAATGCTTCAGAATTATATTTAGTGTATTTATAAATGCAGGTAAATCCATTATAATAATTTTACTTTTAAATTTTGATACTATAAGTGCACCCGTGCAAGTAATGATTTTTTGTGATATCTAATTAGTTTCGATAACTAATTTTTTTCCGTGTGGTTCATGAACGCTTTCCTACACTCGGCCTACCAGGGTTGAAGCTTGCACAGGACCTGCGTGAAGCTTGCGTGAAACTTGCTGTGCAACATTGCAGCACATGCAGTAGTCTGATTGCAGCGTGCTTGCTGCAAGCTTTAATCTTGCTGCAAGCCTGCTACAATGACAAGCTTGCTGCAAGGTTGCAGCAAGCTTGCTTTGCTATGTGGGTACCAACTTACAGTGTTTTTAAGCAATATGTATTCAATAATTTATAACAATTTTAAATATTTTTTTTAGATTTTTAACATAATGAGTATGAAAAGAGGATGCAAATTCAACGATCATCTGAGAAGTCAATTTCCTTTTATTGAAAAAACCAAAAGCGATTACATTGTGAAATGTGAGAAATGTAATGGTGAATTTTCTATTTTGCACGGCGGGAGGAATGATATTTCAAAGCACTTGGAGACACAGAAACATAAAATATATTTAAATACATCTTCCTCCAAAATACAGGAATTTCTTAGAAAACGACTATGGAGACGAAGAAAAGGAACTAGCATTAGCAGAAGGACTTATGTCTTTTCATGCTATTAATCATAACCATTCCTTCAGATCTATGGACTGTGCATCACAAGTTATTAAAAAGTTATTCGACAAAAAATTTGCCTGTGCTAGAGCAAATCCGAGGCAATTGTTTGTAACGTGCCTTCCCCATATGCATTTTCTGCTGAAATGCTGAAAGAATTTTGTGGAAACTGCGGAAGTCGAATATCAGAAAATACTTGGATACAGTAAAACACGCTGGCTTTTGCCAGCAGTCTTTTTCTTTTGCCCGCGTCCCCCCGGTAAATGGTTGGTATCCCGCTTCACGAATGTTAAAATATGGTCACCTTAGGTTACAGAGGATTGTTACATCGAAGGCCGAGTAACCAATGATTGTCGAAGCAAGAAAGCAATAGTGGGCACTTACATGGATGGCGATACAAGCGTGGAAGTAAGGAAGCGATTCATTAGAACTTACATCTGGAACATGTTTCTCTATGGCAGTGAGTCATGGGACGATGACAGCAGCATGTGAGTCAAGGGTGGAAGCATTCGAAATGTGGTATATACTAAAGAAGAAGAATGATGAAGATGAAATGGATCGACAGTCTGAGTAACGAGGAAGTCTTAGGAAGAGTGGGAGAAAAGAGAAGTCTCCTGAAAACTGAAGAAGACGGGACAACTTAATCGGCCACATCATAAGACATGATGGTATGATGAAGACAATTGACGGAGGACAAGTGGACGGGAATAACGGAAAAGGGAGGCCTCGTACGAGATAGATGAAGCCAGTGATGAAGGATGTGAAAGAGAATAAATACGCGTAAATATGACGAGATTAGCCGATAGAAGAACTCAGAGCTGAGTCATACCAATCCTAGGATTGTTGACCTATGATGATGATGAAACACTTTTTACTGAGGTGTAGTGACATCGTAATTGCTGATAATTAAACTGATATCGTAATTGGTTTCCGCAACCGCAAAACCACTAGATAGAAAGTTCCTTGCTCATATGATGAGATTTGCCAATTTTAGGTGCTCGGCCCCACTGCGCGGCGTGACGTGATTGTGAATATACAAAGCGAAGACCGCACGGCGAATTTGAATTTGGAGAAATTTGAAAAGAGGCCGTATTTGGCCTCCCGATATCTAAAGCCAAAGATTCTTCCTCCCTCCGATACTATATATTAATACTAGTTCTGACTACTAGGTATATTAATACTATTCCATTTTTTACGCATGATATGTAGTGCATGTTTGGTGAGAAATCACCCCCTGCCACACACCCTTGTGGTGGCTTGCAGGGTATTGTGTAGATGATACGAGGAGGACGTATTTGGCTGTTCGCTGGCACCTACCTAGTCTCGCGAACTATTTTAACGAAATGATACTGCGGTAATTTCTGCCCTCATAACGTTTCCGGATATTTATTTCTGGATAAAAATAAGCATGGCCGATATGGGTATTGGTAATTGATGTCCTTTCAATGCTAAGCATGATAAATTATTTTTTTTGAGAAGGTAGCTACAGCTGAAAAACCTATGGTAATTTTTACAGGATATAATGACTAAAACGGTTCTTCTATGCATGATTTGCATTCGGCGACTAAATGAGTACATACTATTTTATTGAATCCTTCATTGAAAAACCCCGCTATGTTCGTCCCCAACTCACCAAGGCAGGCATTGCGCTCTTGAAGCAGCAAGTGAATCACGCTATGAATCAGCGCTACACATGCTTCATTCGTGACAAGCTGAACTTGCAACCTCGACATCCTTCTTGTATGGAGTGAAAGTTAGAAAGTGACTATATTAATTTTAGAAAAACAAACAGTTAATTTTTGGGTGAGCATGAAGTTGAATCACTTCACCACCAATTAGAGGAATCCTTTTTAAACCATTGCTTCTCTTGAGTCGATTAACTGACCAATAATAGAGTCAAATAATGTGTTTCACTGTTCAACATTATATCTGTGCCTACAACATGGCAATCAATTATGGTATGGAAATAAAAATTTTGCATTCGTGAAATCATATAGTTGGTAACCATAAAAAACCATTGACATGAGACACTGTTAGTTAACCTTAACAGGAAATCAATGATGTAAGTTCTAATAAAATACTTATTTACAGAGTGAATGATACTTACTTGATACACCTGAGTCCCCACATTTGATATAAGTTATTTGACACACATTTTTTATTCACCAGCAATCTCCCAATACCAAGGGACCCTTTTGTTGGAGCGTTGGGTGAGAGGGACCTCGTCGGCCGCCAAGCTTCTTTGCCACTCGGGCATCCAGACAAGAGCGCCGTGGTTCATTCCACTTCTCCAATGTCCTCGCCTCCCGATCTCCTCTCCCTCCATCGACGCCTCATTACTCTCGGAACCACTCCATAGCTGGAGTCCGGATGCCCACAGTTTGAACCCAGGTTCGATATATCCCTCTTCGGAAACAACTCCTGAGCGATTTTCTGGACAATAAATCCTTCTTAGGTAGCCCTACAACTGGATCCTCGCGGTGCACGACTCTCCCTCACCACAGAGAATCCGCCTCTGCTATCGGCCTTCCTCCAATTCGCAAGTGTCATCTCACTGTAGGTGGAGACGAGAACGAAATGACCACTGCTGAGCGCAATTCAATCAAAGTACAGTCTCGGACCAAAACACTTCCCATCGGAGGAGAGAGGAAGTTATATTGAACATCGTCTCTGCTTCTGATATGAGAGCTGGCAACGCATCCGAGACATTCTTTTCCTTTCTGCCACTCTGCATCTTTGCCACTGTATTTATAAGGATTGTATTTTTACTGTGGTCGAGGATAGGTTTGGGCTGCCACCTTATTAGATCTAGAATGTTGCAGTGAAGAGAGTGATCTCCAAGGTTGGCGTCGAGGGGAGGAGCGACAATTGGTTCTCGCTGCAGAGAAAGGGCGAGAAAAGTTGACTTTCGGATGAATGCGATGCTCGGAAAGAGCGTGGTGAGCGATTAAGAGCGGCCGATTCAAATCCAATCGGGGCGCCGTGGTCCGAGAGTTGTAGAAAAGTGGAGTAGAAATGCCGTGACTATGGAAGAAATAACAGCTGGATTTTGCATCAGAGTCATCTCATCAATTCCATCTCGTCTGTAGCTAGTAACAGGAAAAAACGAATGAATTATTACAAGGAAATAGAAAATTGAAACTCTTCCTTAAACTTTTAGCAATGCCACGACTTTTATATTTCTCAAAGAATTATACATGATTAACTTATATGAAAAATGACAGTACAATGTACGTAGTGCCAAATCACCAGAAAAATTGTATTTCATCGTAGCCTTCAGTTAAATCTTTAACTTTACCATGTCACGTGAGCGTCGTTCTACACACTCCAAGTTCGAACACTTCCAGAGTTAAAAGTTGCCAACAGTTTTATAGAATTTTACACATACGGTAATTATTATAGCTATATTGCATATGATTGACTGTTTAACAAAGTGTTTACTTGAAAAACTTTCGCAGTGTCTAAAACTAAGATAGTGCTAGTGAAAAAGTAATAATGCATCTCTGCCACCGATTGATTTGTAAAATTACAATTATTTTTACCGACAATAACTTATTGATCTACAATAACAATGCTAGAAGTGCCATTTCCTCCTACATTACGTTGAGGTTGCCCTCACCCCACTCCCTCAAACAATATTTCACTGCCTTCCACAACTGAGGACGCTCGCGCAGGTGTCCGGTCCTTTCAAGGGAAGACGTATTTCCACCGACGGACGACTCTCCCTCACAAACACAGACTTTGGGGTGCGTCGTACGGCCACTTGCGACAGGGTAAGCAAGTCCGGATAGGTTTGTTTCGTACCATTGCCGTTGGATTGTATCTTGACACCGAGACGGGAAGGAAATTGGGAATGGGCCATGGTGATTGTGGTTCATGCAAGAATCTCGGCACGCAACATATCGGGCATACAAAGTGCCGCGTGTTCTGATCTGGAGTGCGGGGGCGGATCACCTTGAATCGCCAGAGAGAGACGTCTCCCGTCGCAAAGGGGTTTGTCCTTCTCCCGAGGGCGATCCAAATGCAGGGAGTCCCCCAAGGCTCCTTCACCTCGGCATCAGTCAAATCCGTGTTGGCACTACAGATATCAACGGCGGTCTTTTTGCTTCACTTTGTGGAATACTCCATAGCGGTAAAAGTTTTCTCTTTACAACAGGGATTATACGAACATTTGTGGGCACGTGTATTTGAACGTCGCCTTGAGTAACTACAGATGAAAGAGTTCCACTGGCGAGCAATATGTCCTCACTGTCTATTTGCTGGCTTGCCAGTTCATCTCCTCAAGAGTGAATAGCCGCAGGGCGTAGTGATCGTCAATTTACGTCTCGTCAGCGAATCTGCCGATATGGAGAATGAATTATTTAAACACAAAAACATGATTTCCACTTCAACAGTGTCTCTGGAAACGTTTTGTAAATAAGTAGATGGAAGGTCCATTTTTTAAAAACAGTTCTTCGAAGTTCCATACTATAGTCTGCTCGCAATGTATTCAAGTTTTTCTTGAATTAGAAAACAACAACACTCATCCACGTGAAATAATGCTTTTTATCAGGAGCTCCAGCTTAGGCAGTTAAAATTTTAACGGAGAATAAGTTCAAAGGTTTCAGCTTTGAAGCTAAAATGCCACTCGGTTGCTGGTATAGCAATCGGACGATGTATTTTTTGGATACGGTAACGCCACGGAAGAGAAGCATGTAGCGGACATTGTGCCCCGCCCCTCATCTGTTCGTCCTGGTGAGCGAGAATTTAGGCAGCCGGGGGAACCGATTCACTTGTCCGTGAATGCGCTCACAGCGCCTCGAGTGTCCTCTCCAGAGGGGGGGGGGAGTGGGTCAGTTGGAAACGCATTCACGACTGGCCACCGGCGAACGATCGGCAAGAGGAGTCGAGGAGGCGGGCGGTGGCGGCGATTGGCTGCTCCTCCGTGGGTGCGGCGGCGTCGTCGGCCTTGTTGGGGCGCCGCGACGACGCCTGCAGCAGGTCCACCTCGGAGGAGCAGACGGCCGCCGACGGCAGCGACTCGGACGGCAGCGACTCCTCGTCCACTTCCTGCAAAACAGCACACACTGAACTACATTACCCGCCTCGCATACGGAAGTCACACTGGGAAGAGACAGCTTCTCATTTGCAAACTCAGCGGAAAGACTCTGCTTGCGTCGCGCACATTTGGCGTGTCTATCGAGTTACGTGGAGTGGAACGCCAACGTGGAGTGGAAGATTGTGCGATTAGAGCAGGCACTCGTAAAATCTATAATCTGCATTAGCCATGCATTCGGCAATAAGATAATATTCTTTAAGCATCCATTATCATGCACGGGAAATCGAAATTAAAAACCCTGTTCTGTTTTACACTATGAATCCCTGTGGTCTATTCTGTTACATTGAAATGGAGATTAATACAACTTTTCTAGTCAATAGTAAGGATGATGAGATGTTTATTTGTTTTTTTCAATTTCCGTTGCCACCGAAAACAGTACAATGTGGCACTTACATCGGGGTATTAACAATGTAACAATAGAGGAGCGCACACACACATCCCCGTGGTGATAAAACCCACTCAGGCGGGACTCGAACTCGCGAACCTAAGGTTAGCAGGCGAGGACCACGCCGCCACCAGAGGAGGAATGTCGGAAGAGGAGGGGAGGGAGAAGGAAGGAAGGAATCTGCTCAGATAAAAGCATTGATTACGGAGCGGATATTCCGTAAAATCGCTTAGTTTTCTGTTTCTTGAATTGCTGCAACATTTTTCAATTCCAAATCCATCTGTCAATAAAAGAGTCATAGGTAACATCGGCGCTACGTAATGCGAAATCGATGGAGATGAAAAACCCAACGTGTGCGCTTCTTTAAATGGACCGATGTGGCAAACCACATTTCGACCCAATCTTTTCCCAGTTACACGCAGTACAGTACCACATAAATTTAATTAACCTTTTGGCAGGTATAGTTAGACCGTAGCTCAAATGAACACACATTCATCGTGGTATCCTATCTCACGCGTACAACAACAGAGGTGTTCCACCAAAGCTGACGTTGCGCATTTCCCTAGGCGCATTGCCTAGTCACTAAGGAGTATAGAATGCACTGGAGGAGGAGGCATCGCAGCGGATTTGGGAAGCCAGGTCGGCCATCTTGGTAGGTACGGCCTTGCAACCTGCGACACTCGCACGGTTGAAGTTGTTTTTGCACGCTGTGAAACTTTGAGAAGTGAGATAAACAATGGAATGATCTTTTAAAAATTCGTCAAAGAGACAGGAAAGTGCAAAAATACGCAAACAAGCGCCAAATGTGTAGATTAAATTAGTCAAATTAGAACCAGTTTTAGCACTAAAATGGACTCCTAGAGGGATCAAATGAACCTCCCTTAGGAAGATGAACTGAAGCCGAAATTAAGGTGAGATTTCATTGTTATTAACGTTTCAATGAACAAAAGCAGTCTCCGTAAGATGTTATTCCACGGAGCGTAATCGTTCCCAAGCACCCTGTTACGTTCATTGTTACGTGTGCACATGGGATTGTGCATCCCGAGGACGCAGCTCCTCCAACTCACCTTGATCTCGGCGAAGGTGACGGGCTGGGTGCGGTAGCGTCCGGAGGCGGCGCGGCTCCTGCGCTCGGCGCGGCGGTGCTGGAAGGGTGGTCGCTGACGCGAGAGCGGCTCCGGGTATACGGCGTCCACGTTGAACTCACGCTGGGTCGCCATCTTGCTCACTCGCCTGCACCGACCATAGGAATAACCTTTTGTAATTTCCATCACTAAAATGATTAAAGTACACACGCCAAGTGGAAAAAGACCAACTTTAAATCAAATTACAATATGAAGAAAGCCTGTTGTCCTTATGTGTAGCCAATAACTTTGTCCACGGCCTCGATCATGGATCTTCATAAGGCGGGCGCTAGCGTTGTCGTTGTTTTTGGATTTAACTTATGTCAGAGGGAGAACGTGATCTCCGTTCTTCATTTTTCGCACTTCAAATCGCTTATCACAATCAGTGGAGCGAATTTTATAGGCGGTTATTGTTAACCCTGCGCTTCTCTAGGGGGTAAGCGGTATCGATAAAGATTGCGATAACGCGAAAGGCAGATCCGTGATTCCACACCAGGTGGTCACCAGGAGTGCGCAATCACAATAAAAACTTGTACTTCTTTTTATGCATCGTTCAATCTGTATAATTTCGCTGTACTGTATCGCTTGCTGATAATTCGGAGGTGCGGTTGGAACGGAAGAATCATTAAAAGTAAGTTGGATCCGCCTGGCAATGGTACCTCTAATTCCCTGCACTGATTGGGCAACTGACGAGGGTTCCCTCCTCGTGGTGGCGCCAACTTGACGACACCTCAGATCTCGAAGGAAATGAGAGAGAGAGCAAAGGGCATTCCACGCAAGACAATCACTCGAGAGGAACGGAATGCTGCCTTAACAACATTTACATTTCTATAGCCTACATCCAGCCGCATCAGATTGTTTTTGGCAGCATCATCTCCGTTTAGATTCAATGTAGCAACCAAGTATTCCACCAGCCTCGCCCCGCACATAAAGGGGGTGGGGGAATCACTCGTCGCAAAGGTCATCCACACACCTGACGACTAAATGCACTCAGAGGAAAAGGAAGGGACTAGTAGATTGGTCGGCCTCGTGCGAATGACCCAACCCACGAGTTCGTCAGCATTCGGGGACCATTGCAATATACGTGGGGAAAGCCTTCACTCAGCATTATCCTGCCGTCAGAGATTCTGCTGCAATTCCCTTTTGAAGATGCGCGTGCTAAGGACCAAGGTTCGATTGCAATTGGAATGACAATGTATTCCACATACCCGCAATGCATTTTACGACTCTTCCAATAGCATATATTTCACACACTACTCGCCGTTAATTGCCTCGTGAGGATCATTTCATGGCCACTCTAAAATACATTCCGTATTCTGCGAGAAAGAGCGTCTGCGGACAGCAATTTCATTCTTAGCCACAGAGAGTGAGTCGATTTGTGGCGCTCGAATACTTGAGCGTAGAGTGGTTCACTTTGTGTTGGCATCTATTTCCATGGAACAATATGAACATGTGCCTACTGCAGTGCACAAGATATTGATTCATGGTTACGAAGTAATGAAGAGCTGCATACTGCTCATAGAACAAATACCCGGAGAAGCGTAGGGATCATCTAACATACCTATTGATAAAGCAACATAAACAAGATTTTGCCCGCGAATGCTCCAGAAAAAGAAACATCAATGACATTCTCCGAAGGATGTTAGTTTCGCTATTTCGGTGATATCAAGTATGAGAGACAAAACATTGCATGCACTCGAAGGAGAGCTGAAATGAAGAGAGGAGCATCCAAAAGTATTCCAAAGTGAAGAACGCGACAGACAGCGAGAGCTCGAATGAAATTGACGAATTTGATTCCTCCGATTCACAGAAAATAATTTTATACACATATTTATAATATTAAGCATTAACAATAAAACAGATATAACAACATTATTAATATTGCTATATTTGTTTTATTGTTATTTTAACTGTTCATATTTATTGTATATGCATATTATTGAATTTTTGCCCTTTTTTCGCTAAAATATTAATTTTTAAAAATTCATTTCAAATTTCAGTGACCTTTACAACATATATAGGCAAAATTACAAAATGATTCGTGGATATTTTCATGCAGGTAGTTAGCGTTACGCCGCACTCTTCCGGCTAACATCTCCCGGGGAAGCAGGCAGCTGGCGAAGCGAGGCCGCACCGCGCGCTGCCTATCTCCTAAGGAAAGCGGCACCAACTCCCCGCATGCGCACAATTCTGGACAAAGAAATCCACCACGATTGAAGTTTAAAAACCGCCTGTCTCCCTCTCATTCCAGTGGTACCATGTAAGGACTAACTTTGGTTGGCGTCGACAAATTTATGGGTTTCTTTACAGAAATGGATTTTGAAATGAATAGTTTATGCTACTCTTATAGAAAACTTTAAGTATTTTCCATCTTTATTGCGGTTATTTGAATGTCCATTCCAAGTCGTAGATGAATTTCTTCTTATCTGGTGATAGGTGTTCAATGGAAAATAAAAAGAATTCAAATTGATTTATTTATACCAGCTGTACCCGGCCACGCGTTGCTGTGACTCTGTCTAGTCGAAAGGAAAAGAAAGAAAAGAGAAAGCACACATTTCTAATATGTTTAATTTCGCAATGATTGTGGGTGTAAAATATTTTTTGTTGTCCCATTGTCTGTGCAGGTGTAGAGATTGTCCGCTTTGCCGACTCTGGAACACGCAACATATCCATGTGAGAAGCAATCCGTGTCTAGGTATAAACCGCACAATTCGAACGATTGGCCTTGAGCTTTGTTGATAGTGATTGCAAAAGCCAATCAAATTGGGAATTGCAATCTCTTAAATTGAAATGGCAATATTTGAAATATTGCCATTTCAATGTAATAGATTGCAATATTTCCATTGATATGCCTGATAAATTAGTTAACTGCGAGCTCTGTGAGCGTAGTTTTCACCCTAAATGTACCAGCCTTAATGACTTGGATCTTAAGGCTCTGCAGGAGTGCAGAAACATTTTTTGGGAATGTTTTTCCTGTAGATCGCCGAAGTTCTCTCCAGCCAGCAACCAACTCTAGACGTCTATCGTCTCAAACAGGATTTGTCACTTTCGAGAAACTCTGGTGTTCCCGTCTCAGCAGATCAAAGCGTGCGAGAGAGTGTGTCTCCTCCTCCGCCGAATCTGCAAAAGTGATTCCAGTCGGTGGAATAGTCTCCAAGCCCACAAAAGAATCCTCCCCGCCAACTGATTCCGGGAAACAGTCAACACGGCGTCGCAGCCCGCCTACAAGTTCGAAGAAGGAGCTTTTTGTGAAGCCCACTCTAGTCTAGCCAAAGGTCCAACGTGATGGAGCCGAAAATCGGGATGCAAGTTCTTCTACGATCATGAGAAGTGTCGCATCATCCCCTGTTAAAGGGGTGAAATAAGTTCTCGTGAACAATGATATATCATCTCCTGCTAATGCCGAAAATCGGGAAATGTGTTCTTCAAAGGTGGTAAGTGTGGATCGTGCTGAAGTGGATAACGATGGTTTCCAGACAGTTAGTTCCAAGAAAAGCGGAAGCAAACAAAAATGGAGTGTTTGGCTCTGATTCGCAATCAGAACACAGTAACGTCTCGGGTGTGCCGCGCTGTAAAATCCTGTATGCCGGACGAGTTAAAGCACAGACTACGGTCATCGCTGGATACTACCTGCGCCGTAAATTTCCACAGGGCGACTTTTTGTGCAAAGGCATTCATATATCGGCGAACACCATCGTTCGTTCATGATCGATGAGTTTGCGCGATGAACTCTTAAAAGGTGAGAATTTTTGTGTGCCATTGTGCATTCATCCCAAACAATAAGTTGCCGTTTCCGCAATACTTTTTGCATGCCGAATGCTTTGGCACGTGGGAGTTTCAATGAACTGTATATGCTCAATGGAAATTTCTAAGCGATCAGAAGTTCTTTACGTAATTAGGAAAGTTTTACCAGTTCCTCCAGGAGCATCTAAGAAAAAGGTTTCTCCGACCCCGTTATTGCCAGTTGGCATTATTTGGGCTTAATTGTCCTTTTGCTCGAGCATTACCTTAGGAATATTTGAATGCACGCACGACAAAAGATCAACAATGTTGTAATTTTGTTCACGATCCAATTCCACATCGAACGGAGCAGTATCAGATCGATTTGTCATTGGCATTTCCAATCGATTGAGAACTTTGTTCGCGATTTCTAAGCACAAATCTCCAATGCAATCGGAGAAATACTAAGTGACAGCAGCTGCTGTCGAGAAGCACGATTCGTGAGCAACGTTTAGTATTGCGTGCGTTGCTGTAACGTTCAACAGATGGCGCTGCCATCGCAGTCAAAAAAATTTGTTTTTTTAGCATGTTTTACCTGTCACAAGAGTGACATAGGTATTTAAAAATACGTGTATTCGAATGCAATGTCGTGTGAAGATTTCAAAACAATCGGTGAAGAACTTTCGCAGATTTAAGATTTTGAACGAACGAATATTTATATGCATAGATGTTCAGATTTTTAACTTTGCGATGAAATTCAACAGGAGCCTTCTACTAGTACTTTTATATTTTCGTCGGAATATAATTGTCATATTACGCTAGACTATTTTCTAATATTTACAACATAAGTTTTATCAAAGATATACTTTCCATGTCTCATATGTGTATTATATGATGTATAATCATATATGTATACAGAAGTAGATATTTTTGTTCACTTCAAACCATTTTTTCCAAAAAAAAAATTCAACCATGCGGTCGAGGATCCGAATCCCATGGTGGTCATGCAGCTCGAGAGGAATTTGTTGTTTATACAGCTGACCATATATTCGACAGTGGACTGTTTTTTGTTTCTAGAGGTGCAATGAGAACGATACGCGAGGCAGTTAATGGCGTGCAGTGTTTCCCTTCTCCATGGCAACGGGTTACTACTGTCGTGGAAAAAAGTCATGACACTCGAGTTTACAAGTCAATGACAGTTGTACCCGTAGTCCCACATGAAAACAAGTTATATCAAAAATTAGCAAATTTAATTCTGCGTTTAACTGTGGAAAGTGAAAATTTTTATTTTAACTTGTTAACATTTTATTGTCTGTGAAACAAAAAAAGTGCCGGTTTTTTCACCGTTTTAAACGGAATGCTCACTTTAAAAATGCATAACTTTTAAAGTATTCATTGGATCGTAACTAAACTTTAATACAACATAATGGAACTTGTTGTTAACGTATGTACAAAGTTTTAAGATAATCAAAGTTAAAATAAAATTGTTCTTGTAAATTTTGTGAAACAACTTTTTCTCAGTACTGCGTGGTCATATCGATACGAATCTTGTCCTGTCATGTAGCTTATGGTAATACAAGGCTAATCGGTTCTCGATATTTAGAATATATTTAGTTGTTTATTTTATGTGCGCTTACATTTAATTCGATGTTTCCAACAACAAGGGGAGTGAAGCGAGCGGGAGGAAGTGGACGCATGTCCTGGGTATTCCGTGCGACGTTGCCGCGTTCGACACCTCTGTTGCCATCGGACTCCATTTGTTGCATTGTAACTTTAAAAGGTAGGATTCTTTTCTTTCGAAAGAAAATTAACTCCTTTCCATCTCCTTTTCTCATGAGGGCTTTGGACCTCCAATGGCAGGTTTAAAATTGGGTTGCTAGCTAATAAGCTGTGGTCATTATATTACATTGTGCTGATGGCGAAGCCGAATGACCCGCTTTGTCTCAGCGATGAATCATTTGTATTTGTATGTCTGACCCGTCTGACCCTACACTCATTCTGTCGCCGATTTTCTTTGGATTAACATCTGACAGTATGCCTGCTAAACCATTGACGGAGGGCGAGTTTGCCATGGTTGCTAGTGCGATTTGTTCTTTTAGAAGCGAAAGTGAAAAGATTAATGATAAGAGGTATCCGGTCTATCGTAAAGTGTCCGAGTGTGTTGGAAGATCGTTATCGACGGTGAAGAGATGTGCCACTGCAATGAAAGAAAATCTTTTTAAGTTACAATGCAACAAAAATGTATGGATTCTACACATGGAGCGCGGGGATGGCGTCGAACGCGGCAACGTCGCACGGAATACCCAGGACATGCGTCCGTTTCCTCCCGCTCGCTTCACTCCCCTTGTTGTTGGAAACATCGAATTAAATGTAAGCGCACATAAAATAAACAACTAAATATATTCTAAATATCGAGAACCGATTAGCCTTGTATTACCATAAGCTACATGACAGGACAAGATTCGTATCGATATGACCACGCAGTACTGAGAAAATGTTGTTTCACAAAATTTACAAGAACAATTTTATTTAAACTTCGATTATCTTGAAACTTTGTACATACCTTAACGACAAGTTCCTTTATGTTGTATTACGATCCAATGAAGACTTCAAAAGTTATGCATTTTTAAAGTGAGCATTCCGTTTAAAACGGTGAAAAAACAGGCACTTTTTTTGTTTCACAGACAATAAAATTTTAACAAGTTAAAATAAAAATTTTCACTTTCCATATTTAAACGCAGAATTGAATTTGCTAATTTTTGATATAACTTGTTTTCATGTGGGACTAAGCGTACAACTGTCATTGCCTTGTAAACTCGAGTGTCATGACTTTTTTCCACGACAGTAGTCGGCTGAAAGCCCTCTTCCGGTGTAAACTTTTTCAACTTCATGTTGGGGATATACATGATATTTAAAAAAATTGTCTGGAAGAACACTATCTTACATGCATCTATGACGGTAGTTGCCGAGCGTGCAGACTCCTGACACACTATTGACTTCGGAGGAACCTGATTCATCGCGTAGGTTAGAAAATTCAAACCCCGACCAATCCGAGCGGCGGCCTTTGAAATTGAGGAGGGACAAAGTAAAGTTCAATAGGGAACACGTGTCCTCAAAATCGGCAATGCAAGTCATGGGTCTCTGGGCATGCGGATCTGTGGCGAATGAGAAGATCATTGTAGCTGCGGAGACAGCGCTGCTGTACATACCGCGGAAACTTTGAAGCTGGTACTCGACGAGGACTTGCAGGCTGCTATGCCCAAAATAGTCCCAGAGCAGTGGAGGGATATTTGGGCGAATGAGACTAACAGCGAGTTATGTGGCGGAAAGTTGATAGCCTTGGTGTGGCCCACTTCAATCAGACAAGACGAACAGACGGTCGTCGAGGACTTGACTCGTTTGTATCTGAGTCTGGCGGTGTCTCGAAGGGAGCCCCCACGATCGTCTCTGCTAACCAGCAGCTCACACATGAACAGCAACATCTAAGTCACTGGTTTTTTAGGGGAACTGGCATTTGTGAAATAATTCAATAAAATGGAATTTGGATGCCTACGCGTTTTGCAATTTATTGTAAGTGGAGACATTTTGTTCCACACAACTGCTGCTTCGTTATCCAAAGCCACTTATGTCGTCGCCACAATGCTCGCCTCTTTGGGGCAATCGATTCTCTAGACACATTCGATTCCAAGGACGCCTTCGCAGTCTGTGGGAAGGAAGGCTGGACTTTCTATTTTCCGTGGGGAGAGTATTTTTAGCTTGCGCTGGCCCCCGACGTCTTCACCCGACCGCTGCATCGCGTCTCTTCGGCGAAACGACGCGCTGCACGATATGTTTCCCGTCACGATTTGTCCAAACCAATGGCCTTTTACCGGAATGACTTCCCGTCGTCATTCAGCCCCTCTATATTGAGAGCTCTCCAAGGACTACGGTGCAACCAACGTTTCTTTTGTCTTCAATAGCTCTTTTATTCCATAATCTTTAACGATCCTTCGGTAGGTAGGTATAAAGCAGTAGAGTGCTTAGACAGCTGCTGCCATGAGAAACACACGTTCCTTAGTTTACTATGCTTAAAATTATTAAAGCACGACACTTACCCTCAAACGGTCTCGATCCACGGTTGATGCAATTCAATCCAGTATGACTACATGAAAAATACAAGTGTGACTTAAATTATTAAATGGGCGACTCAAATTGGCTCTACAAGTCATAAACGTTAATTATGCGACATGTTATTCATGGAGACTGGTAAAAAAAATATTTTTATTGTTGGCGGTATAACCTTTGCTTGTGAATATAAAGAAAATTTGTTGTCATTTTGATCAGCATCGTCTACTGTCTAGAATTTTCCGACTCGTCCCATATTGCCTGGCCCATGGCGTGTACTGGTAACCAATTGGGATTTCTGATGATATGACGCTGCAGCGACGTCATGAGGTCAAAGGCAAACTATTCGGGATTTGTTTCACCTCGGGCAGTCAAGGAAGGCAATGAAATGTCCTGGATTGACGGTCAACTGAGAGGACTATCGCTTCTACAAACGTTGTGTTCGAATGCAGTGAAGACACCTCTGCAGGCGGTAATATCATCCTTCTACCCATCATGCATTTCCCTCTGCCTGCGTTCAAAAATGTTTAATCACGCTATTGGCTCTAGAACTCTGAACACATCTGTTAGCACGTAGTGGATCGAGGCTGTCATGCTCACTAAATCTCAAAAATGAACTTGGTCTCAATTTTGACCACGGTGGAATGATATGAGCGTCAATGCCTGCATATTTCATGTTTAACGGCATTGTACTTTTAATGTTGATCGACCGAATGTGAATCCTCGAAGGCTGCGGCACTCGTGCACGGATATACTTCATTTCGATGGTCCACGGCGTGATACAACTCTTCACATCTCACTTTTTATGATAGGCGACCAATCATGGATGTTTTCATTGGCTACTAATCATATCGACTGCGCAACAGAGGTGTTTTGAAGTATTATCTAAGCTCCATAACTTTCGTCAAATTGTGAGTGTTAAAACAATAAATATGTATTTGGACGGTTTTTTGCCATATAATTTAAATGATCCTTGCATTACAAGAATTGCAGTAACCTCTTTTCATTATCATTTCAGGTTATATCTGAAATGTGCATAAAGATTACTTTCTTCACCAATTCTTGATGAAATCGGATTTGTTTTACACTGTCAACCCTCCAAGACAGGAGGACCTTTAATTGCCTCTCATGCCGGGGGAGAATAAAGTCTTGGTTCTCTGTTCAATCTTTGGTGAAATTGCAGTTTACTTCGACTACTGCCAGGTATTCAGTGATTGCATCACACAGCTCTGATGTCTTGAGAGCAAATGTTGATGATTTCACCAATAAAAGCTTGAAAGACAAACGGCTTTTCCATATGTTAGTGATCAATTTAAATGTACCTAAGGGTGAGATAATGTATAACGCTTCATTGAAATTACTGGGATTAATATGTTCTGCTTATGCGATGCGTGATAATTCTGAATGAATTTGTCGTTCGTAAATAGCAAAAACTTGCGTACAAGTTCAAAATGATTCTTGGTAAATATGTCTTCAATCTAAAGTGTGGATAGAATATTGTTCGCAGAAAAATACGAGAGTGGAAATCGGGCTCCCTTGAAAAGGAACAACCATCAACAACGTTTAAATTTTGTCGCATTCCAAAGGATAAATGGTGGAGTTTTGCAAAAGAAATACTGAGTTAATGTGTTCATAGGGCTCAATTATCAGTTTCCTTGGCAATTTTACTAATTCTCTTAAAAAGTTCTAAGGAGTTGGTCGCAAATGCAGCTTTACCCGGAGGCCCAGAACCTCCGAAACATTCCTCCCTGGTTCTCCCAAGAAAAGTTCTCTCGTATTCTCAATCATCACCGTCTTCAGTTTTTCGATGTCCAGCCATATTTTCCGTCACACTCATCATTCTCATTTATTCAATACTCCACAGTTATTTTTACTTGATCGCTTCATTCTTCACCGACAGCCTTTTTCTGCCTGTCTGCTGCACAATCACTAATACTGTGGAAACACCATTTCACAGTTCAACACGATTTCGGGAAAAGACACCTTTCGGAGGAATCTTAACATTCTAGAATGATTTCCCAGACTTTAAGAGGCTTGAAAATAATTCTTCTCCCATACGATGAACTTAAGTCGGCCAACCGCATAAGTCACTTCGAAGTGGAAGAAATTGTAGACAGACTTGAATGAAGTAAAAGAATTTTTGGGTCTTGTCAGGCCAATGTGCCAAGGTCCTTTTTCGAGGGAAATGAATGTCCAATATCATTAACGGAGCTTGAGAGGGAGGGGATAATTTTTATAAAAATTATGTCCTGACGTGAAACGCATAATATATATCCTGATTGCAGCGCTATCTTCTCATTACCCACAGTTCCACATGCCCAGGGACCCAAACAAACAAGTCTTTGAATCTCTTTCTGTATCGGAATAAAAGGGTATAGTGTACACCCAGGGTTCGGCAAACGCTTTAGACGGAAAAGACAAACTTTTTAGTGAACAGAGAATTAATCATTATTAGGGAGAAAAAAAGGTATTTTTAAAGAAAAGGGCATTTAGAGGTACTGTACAGTGTTTGTTAATTAACAAATACTATTAGCTAAATTATATTAATATCAAAATAAATATCCACACAAAAATTTCTCATATTCCTTTTAATCAGAGTAAGTGATGAAATTCTATTTCCTACGAAAGTGTCATAATGTCCACTTTGTAATTAATCGTTTTCAACGTATGGTACAACTTTAGGTGGGTATTGTGTGTTTTAGTATATTCTCATGTGGTTGGTACTCCTGTGCTCCCCACATACTCCCTCCCGGAAGTGACGTATTTTGGTAGCCGTTAAGATGTACATTTTGTGTTAAAGTGTCGGGAATAACGACCTGAATGAATCCCAGTTAAACTCTCTCATTAAGAAGTTAACTGCCTAAATATTCAAAGCTGTGAGATACATCACGGCGCAGTCGTGTCGAGTTCAATAGAATTAGGTGCAAATAGGGGAGGGGAGACACTTTTAATATATCGTGAAACCACGCCGTGGATCTTCTGTGTAACCGAAGGGTTTTCACAAACTCCGCAGCCGAGTGCTTTTAAAACGTTTTTAAATATTGAAATGTTATTTCAGCAGAAAATCGACAGCCGCGATGGCTGTAAACAGGTCACATAGCGATTTACAAATAGCAACGGCATCCGAAAAGCTCGGCACTCTGGGTAGAAATCTAAAAAAGCTTAACAAAACGATATTTTCACCTTTTATTTCGGAAAAAACAATGATATTTTCTGAATATGCAATAATCATTGTCCAAAATACCGAAAGAATTTTATTTCTACGTGCTTTTTAAAAAAAAAAGACATCCATGATGTTGATAAAAAATGATCGAAAAATTACACTCCCTTTTTTTGTGAAAACTGACGATAGAATTTTGCTACTGTTGCGTTTTAATGTATGTACGATAAGTAATTTTTAAGCATACCAACATAATAAAGTGTATTTTGTCCATCAGCTGTAGTGAACAATTAGATTTTGTTGATATATTTTTTAAATTTTATTAAACGATTAAAATATGCTATTTTTCAAGTATTTTTACGATAAAGTAGAAAAAAAACTTTACGTTAGCGATCAATAGCGACAAAAATATTCATACCAAAGTATAAAGCAAAGAGTTAAATGTTTAAAAGAAAAATCCTGCCTCCATCTACCCCCCTCCCCCTCAAACCCCCCGCGCCCCCTACCACTCCGATCAAGACACGAGGTCTAACCGCGCGGCGCGGAGCAGCTGAGATGCGGAAATTTGTTCAGAAGTTGTTACAATTAACGATTACCCAATAAAAATGAGACATCACTCAAGTTTTCCACTCCAGTATACATAATACATAGGTAAGACTTTTTGATCCATTTTTTTAAATGTACACATTGCGATTCTATTTAGAAAGATAACATTTGCAAGATTCAACGCGTGTCGGCAAGCTTGTCTCATGAAGCGGAGGGCTGCAGAGGAATATTTTCTCATCTTAGTGAAACCCAATTTTTACCATTATGCACTCACACATTTTGCTTTGCACACATTCCTGAGCCTTTTAGCTATCAGCCGCTCAAACCTTTGAATTGGGAAAGGGTACAGCGGTGGTCACTACCCGGCCGACCGAGATAAGTGAGCCGTGTTGGTAAAGATGGCATTCGATGCTTTGCTTTTCGTTTGTGGAAATGCCGCTTATTGCTGAATTGCCTCGTTCCCGAAAAGGGTTTTTTCCACTATTGCGTATCGCTCCTCTTGTACACTTGCACGGACGTAGAATTCCTACGAAGTAGCTCCCATGGGTTTCTCTGCAAATGCTTGTTCCAAATTGGTTGAAAAATTATCTTTTTCACGATTTTACGGTGCGAATTAGTCAGATTGTCGTCGTGAGTGCGAAAGGATCTCAGTGCTCGTTCCACGGAAGCCAAAAACCAAAGAATTCTCCAAAGTTCAATTTCCCCGGAGCGTGAAATTTCAACGTAGAGGCCGATATAGAGGATACCCCTAGACAAATGTCACAGTGATTGTGTGCATTACGGAGGGAATTTCAGTCTGATTTTGATTACTTCTCAGGTGATTCAGATTTTTGCAATTCTGGATTAGAAAAAATTGGACTCCACGAAAGTGACTCGAAAAGAAATGCATAAAACGTGATTTTCAATGGAAATTCGGTGCATTCCAAAAGAAAATTAGCCCTGCAATATCTTCACAGTAAGTTTAACCTAGGAAAGGACATGGAATTGAAGGAAATTTTGACAAGTGTCAAGCACACAATTTTTTTCAATTCGTGCTTCAAAAATGGGATGAATGTAAGAGAACTAACGACAGGTTCAAACAAAAATGTCTCTGTTGGTTAGAAAAGGATGTACCGTTCCCAGCGGACATTCATAAATATCTGCTTGGAAATCCCAGCTCAGGTTGGTACCAATCATTGGTTAACATATTGCCATTGGCTGTATTTTACGAATTCAAAGCTCACGAGCTTTCCACAGCGAAAGAGGACGCCTTGGTAGCTCAACTGGTAGAGCACCTGGCCGGAAATCAGGGGTCCTGGTTTGAGCCCTGGTCATGGCGAATTATTTTTTTCTCTGTGGAATACCTGGCTGTATTTTATTCCATGGAAATTTAGTATTGCTTTGCAATCAAGTTTCGGGTTCTTCTGGAGAGGGAGAAAGGCCGAAAAAAGATTTTGAGAGGTCTAGTGATAGAACTGAAAGAAGAAAAATAGCAGGTTTAAGGGAGAAAGCGTCAGCAGCAGAACTATCGACATCCACGACATTGCGCTGCGAAGGGAATGACGCGAAAATAATAACTGAAATGACTACAACAACCCCTCCCACCCGAGGAAAACGAATGTCAAAAAAAATGAAGGTCAATGCCTACACCTCACAATGAGTGGACGTGAGAGGAAGCTCTTTCGTTAATTGTTGATTGCAATTTAACAAAATTGCAACATAAAATACTTCGCAAGTCTGCCAAAAAAATGTGTACACAAGCTTCACCCTAGTTATGAAAGGGTTAGATTTCAGAAGAATGCTTCATACCCAGAGGGCATATCAGTAGGGGGAAAAATGTGTGAAGTGAGCCTTCAAGAACCGCTGAACCACACAGCCTCTCGCACTATAACATCCGAGAAACCGCTGAAGTGGCGGTAGAAGAACTTATTAACGAGGAACTTATTGCAAGGTTTGTCACGATTTCGACAGCACTATCTTCTGGGTTGGAAATAAATTACGGTACTTTCAGCGATTACGTGTATCCGTGGTATTTCATGCCGCCCACGGTACTATTTCATGGAGCATCGATTGCAAAGGCAGCAGTGCTTCCCATTGGCCAGCTGTCGGAGGAAGCTTTGGAATCTCGGCATAAAGATATTAGAAGGTACCGAGAACATCATACGAGAAAAAGTTCCCGCTTGGCTGAAATGGAGGATCTTTTCCAAAGGCTCCTCCTAACTTCGGATCACCTAATACCCGGAAGTTATATTTCATGAAATATAAGAAGAAATGTTTCGAAAGAAACACGTGATTGGCTTGTGGTGGAGGAGCCAACTTCGGATGAGGAGAGTGATGATTTGGAATCCCATGAAAACTTATAACGGGTTGATGAAATTAATTTTTCGGGTTACATCACTCGTGATAAATATTATTTTATTTTTATATTATCTTTTCAAGATTTAAAATTTTTCTGAAGTTATTTCTTGAGTATGTAACGACAGTACAAACGATGACGGTGATGCCTTCTGTTAATCAATTATTACATTACTATTGTTTACAAAAATCATTTTATGTATTTAATATGCAATGTTTTGTTTAAAAAAATTAAACTACGTTTGAAACTGCTTAGTATTAAAAACAATTTATTAAAATAAAATAATCTCTCTATACTGTAGCGGTACGCCAAGTCGATTTTTGGATTTTTTCAGTCCCCACTATTTTGTTTAAAAAAGACTACGGATCATTTTTTTGGCTAAATTTCGTAATATTTATGTTTAAAAGCCTAAGCAACAATAGTTGGGAAGATTTCGTCGTTCTATCTATAGAAATAGGGAAATGTGATTTTTGACCAGATTTTTTCGATTGCAGCCGACAGTGCGTTCTGTAGCTGTAGGAGGGGGGGGGTGGTTAGCTGGTCCTGTGTATTATAATCTTTGGTGGTTAGCGCAACCAGGTCCACTTTGTCCAGATGAAGACACAAGCGAGATAAGAGACTTGGCCAGCCAGCCTCGCACGTATGGCACCCATATTACTGTCGTTTCTGCCCAATACACGTATTCGGGTTCTTGTAGATGATCCAGCCCGGAGGACCAGTTGTTCAGTATTCTGTACTCTTTAGACAGAAATGCGTTACACTTGCAGTCTCCCCTTCACACAAGCAGCTCTGTTCAGCTCAGCAGCAGACTGCACGTACACCACACTCCGCTGACGACCTATTCAGTCCACACTCCGAGGTTGGACAGGCCAACTGGACAGGCACTGACCGACCGACGGCCTGAACAAAATTTAAACCAGCCGACCGTTTTCCCATCTTCGCCCGTTTCAATGCTCACATTTTCCGAAATTAAACAACTATGACGAGGGAGATTCCTTATTGAATTTTTACCATATGTTTTTCACAAGGCACATGTACGAGGACACTGCATTTCAACTCTCTTCCACCACCTACGCTTCAAAGCAACGCCCAGCTGCTACCCAGCTGACTTGCAGCATACACACTATCTGAAAGCGGCAGTCAGTAGGTGCGTATTTCCTCACAAGAGCCGAAGCGAACTTGATTTCTGGAACCACCAACAATACATGTTTTCCCTGGGACGATAAATATTTTTACTTCCAAAATCAAGGAACATTTGAAAAAGACGGGAGACTTGAACAATAAAACACTCATGGCGCACTATAAATACTCCCTTAAAAACATTAACATCAATTTTATTTAAAATGGAAAGAATAATAGTCATTAAGTTTTTTTTTAATTTTATAACGATTGTTATCAACATTGATTGTTTATGAATGATTATCATTATTATCCACACAGTTTTTAGAAATCAGACAAAAATAAAATCCATACTATTTATATTTCCTGAAGGATAAAAGTGGCTCATCAAGTTCAGACAGGACTATGCCGAAAAACGGTAGGCACGAATGGGAACCCTGATCTGTGGTAATTGAGGTGGAGCTACCACCTAAATCAAATGCCGGTGCTTATCCCTAAGTATTTCCATACATTTCCCTGCCAATATCAAGCAAGCCATTACGTCTGAGGGTGTATCCCATCCTCCTGCATGGCGTTGTCAAATTTATTGACATTCGTCCATCAGTGAGGCCGAGGGGATGATCGCTCTCGATCCACTTTCTGTTTTTTAAATGGCTGACCACGTGTGTCCCACATCGCCTCTCCCCTCCCGCCCCTTCCCCGCTACTCTCAGTCCCACAACCAACCCTCAAACATCCCCCAGTTTTCCCTTCGTGTACAAGGCTCTCGCAACCAGTTGCTCCTTCCCTTTTATCCAGTGGCCCTATTTGTGTCGAATCCGATTTCGTATTTTAAAGTACGGCGGCACTGCACAAGTTGCAAGTGGCTTGCATTGTTTGTTCTGTCGTTCCACTATTCGTCGCCGTGAATTTTAGTTGATAGGGATTATTTTTACGGTGAAAAATTGTGCATGGATTTATAAAAAAATTATTTCATCCGCCCTAATTAAAATTGCCTCCATATATTACCCAGGAATTCACATTGCTGGTAGAACACAGTTTACGAGCAGTGGCGAATGATATGATATGTTTAACATTGCCTTTTTTCTGAGAATATAATCACCAATAAGGTAAATGGACACATTTAAAAAATGATATTTTTCACAGAAATACTGATGAAGCACATAAAATCACGCTGAAATTTTCAACCGCATTGAAGGAGCCAAATTAAAAAAGGGTAAATTACGCAAATAAGCAATGAACAAGAGAAATAGTAGTGCCGAGTAGAGAATAAAACCATGAGCTCAACGAGACGGCGACAGTCAGTTCAACCGAAATGCATCATTCAGGAAGAGCTGGGCACTCATCCCACGAGAGATATTTATGGGAAACTCGATCATTACATTCTCTGAATCTGTTTAGTCATTTCTCACAGGCGTCCCTGTTGGCGTGGCTCTGATCCAAGGGGAGACTATTTGGGCCCACGTTTCTATAATGCACTGAACAAGGAAATACATCGGATTCCCTTCACGAAAAGAAAGTTTTCAACGAATGCGTAACACCAACCCTGCTAACGCCTTCTCACAGCTATAGGAGCCCCTGGCACACGAGGGCGCGCATTCCCCTGCGGGTGGACCCTATCGTCCCCAGGTGATGTCGGTCCCGTGACACTTAATAAATGTTGGAAGGAGTTTGATATGAAATTTGCCATACTCGAGTTGTCATACTTGCCCGCACTGTCGTGGCGTCCGACGTCACTTCCGACCTTCCGGCTGGTTTCCAAGGCTGTCGCCCGCCGGAAGCGCCATTTCTGGAAGCACTCGATAAGGTAGCTCGTCCGCGGAGAGAGGGACAAGAGCCGCTCTCGCTCCTCCGGGGAGGACTGCTGCTGCCGACGCGGCGGCCGTCCTGCGCTATTTCGGGAGTTGCTCGGCAGGACACCTGGCGGCGTGGACGGCCCGCGTTCGCAGTTCAAAACCATTGTCATCGCCATGGATATTATTTCAACATCCATGGATTATTATTATTGTGGGTATGGGCCACGTATCCAGGAGCGGCTGTGTTCGAGGCTGTCGGGATTATAGGTAACCAAGGAGTCAGGTGGCACAAACACGAATCGTTTGCAAATTTAGTGTGTCTGAATCGCTCGTTACAATATAATTGATTGTTTTTCTCTCCTGTCTCGAGTATAGTCCCCAGATGAGTTAAAACACAAATGTACACAATGAATGTGGCTGTAACCGGCGGTTTTAACGCACCAAATTTTCGACCAATTAGTGTTTGCACCACGTGACTCATTGGTTACCTATTCGAGATAATCCTGACGGTTTCAAACACAACCACCCTGGGGAGGTTCGCAAACCGCTGACCCCCGGAGATGCCAATGAGTCGCTCGGGAGACCTGTTTGAAATCCAGTGCAGTTCATGATTCAGTGCCCTTCGAATGGGGCAAGGAGACTACATTGAGGACTCAACAGGAAAACTGATTTCTGCTGTCACTTCGCACGCTTTCTATTCGTTCGCCAAAATCGGCCGCATAGCGGCGTTGATTATTGCGAGCGCTCCTGCCCTTTCTGACTTCCTCCATTAGCGAGTGGTTGTGTTTTGCTCGGCCGAAATCTGCTTCATCAAGTGTTTTTGCCAGTGAAAACTGTTTACGTCTTCTTAGCAAGTATTTAAATATGAGGCCTAACCGCCGTTGTTGTGTTCCTGAGTGCGACGCTGGGTACGAAAGTGCTAAAAAGCGCACTAAGGAGTTGGGCTTACGGAACATCAAGTTGAAGGTAAGTAAATCCCCTCAGGTGAATCAAATTTGTTTTCTGTCTTCTACCTTACTCAGGATAATGTAAATGCCTTTCACCTTTCAAATAGTGTTTTCTGCCGTGAGGTAACCCTATTTCTGCTTATTCCCTAACTGTAATTTATTTCCTTACTTTCCAGGCTCTCTTGATATTTTCACTTTGATTGGATTACGATGAAAGGAGGATGTTAGAACTACTGAACGCAAATATTTTCCAAAGTCTGATTTCAATTTACACTTATATAACAAGAAGTTATAACGATATACATTTCTCATCAACCAGGAAAGAATTATTTGAATTAGAACCCTAGGAAGTGGGTATAGAAAATTGTTATACCATTGTTAACAGCAAGTGTTTATTCCTTTAACGCTGAGTTGAAAATACTAATGCATACAGATATGTAATATTTCATTGCCGAATATATGGGCAGTAAGTCCCTTAATTGTAAATAAAGAATCGCTTTCTTAGGTTGAATGTACATTTTATTATGGCTTAAATATCACATTAATTTCTTTGTAATATGTATCATGCATAATGAAATTCAATAAGTGCATAGGTGTTACGTTGCTCTTTTGTATTTGATCCACTGAGCAAATGAAGGTTTATAATATATTTTTGCTGAGTGACAACAGTATGTCATAACATAAATGTTGTGTAAAGGTTTAATTTCAAATAAATATGACCAAATTGTCAGCATGATTTCTGTTCTGCTTATTTACATCCTATTTTTATGAGTTTGGTAATGGAGTTTTCATTGACATCAACTGATCGCCAGCATTGTTGTTAGTTGCTGTTATCCTTAGACTATACATTTCCTGAATTAAGTCATTAAGTGCCAACCAAGTATTGCTCTCTCTGCCAATCCTTTGTTAGGATTTGCAGTTTCTATTTTGATGGGAGGATTCAAATTCTAGTGAAAATTCTCTACATTCAAGTCTAAATGACATTATCTCACAACTTCTATAAAATTAATGCATCCACCTACGTGAATGTAAGAATTGTTTCATCTCATGAAAATATTCCGTTACAGTAATCAGTGCATCACAGCGATGATCAATTTATTTCCATTGTGGGTAGACATTTTGTATCAAGGATACCAAACCCTTTTTGGGTTGGGACCAGGGCGGCCTAGCTTGGCTGGGGATTGCCAAGGCCCTCTTAGCATTCTCAGTCCTTTTCACCATTCACGAAGGGGCCCAAAATTTGTTTCCAACCAAGGGCCTCCATCGATATTAAACCACCCCTGGCTGGGGGGATGAAAAAGTTCTTGGGACGTGATGGAAACATGAGTTACTTGCTATTATGGTTGTACTGCTTGTGAGTGCATTAGCAGCGGCCCAATATATCACTGATTAATAATTCATCTTTGAGTTTCAGGTGTGAAATTGCATTCTGGTCGATGGCAGTAAAGCTGAAAGTAGTCCTGCATTGTTGACAATAGTAGCACATGCATTATATATCTGATTTAGGTAATACATCAGTTCTGTTTCCCACTACTGTCATGTTTTTCCCCATGAAAGGTGGATCACTCAGCCGTCAGCACCATGTGTGGCGACATTTGTAAACTCATTAAAATGCACGGTGGGTGACAGCATGTCTAGCGGGCAACTCAATAATCCTCTAATGTCATATTCGTGGACCGGGGCCTGGGTGGCGATTCCGAAAGAAATAAAACTCATATGGAGAGCTGTGGCTCACCAGGGAGAACCATTCGTGACCATCGCCGCAGACATGAAAGCATTAATCATCAGCTAGAATTACATGCATTCTCACCTTGTGTTCCGCGCGAAATAGATAGATTTATGTAAACATACTTAAAGGACCTTGGAATCGTTCCACCATTCTATTCACCGATGGATGCTAAGCTGAAATCTACCAGTGCTCTGCCCGTGTATCTGGGAGAGTTGAGGCTGCTCTCAAATTGCCTCCCTTGGTCGGAGGTGACGCATTCCACAACATGACATCCATCCACGAAGGAATGTAACACTGTCTCAGCTGATGTGCCGCAATCGGGATTGCCTCCGCCCAGCGTGTTAAGTGATCTACACAAGTTAGGCAGTATCCGTTGGAAACAGGTAGTGGCCCACCTATGTGGACGTATTCGAACCTTTGTCCAGGGGAAGGAAGGAAATTCGTGGATGGGAGAGGTGACATGGTGAGAAGTTACTTTGGACTGTTGGCAAGGAATGCACGAGCGGGCCCAAAGGTGATGGTCCTTTCGTATCAAGGGCCACACAAAACAAGAAGTTATGAGGTTGCTTTCACATTGGGGTACACCAGGTTATGAAGTGAGTCAAGTGCTGGAAGGAAGGGGTGACGTAAGGGCGAACACAAGGGGTCGAGGTATCACAAAACAATTGCACCATGCATCCACGGATGGGATGCACCCTTTAACCTCTCCAGCATGTGCAACGTAGCAGTTGCATCCGCTAAATTCCATGCCTCTAGCATGACTTTAATCGGAGCTATTTAAATCGCTCAGGGTGATTTTTTTCTGGGCAGTGTCAACCATTTGTGCAGACATTAGACTAATTATTTTTAACATGATAGTCGCTCTTCAAAAAAATTACCGTCAATACAAAAATATTTGCACTTTATTATTATAAATGGATTCTTACATTTTTCCAGGTCATTTATTTTTTCTTGCACTCCATATCTGGCATTTAGTAGTGGACCTGAGTGTGGTATTTCTCGAAACAGGGGTCTAAGCAGAGTGACAGGGCCCCTGGGCAGTTTTTACACCTGTATCTTGTATCTTTCCGTTTTTCATACACACCATGCACTTACTTCTTCCAACCTTCAATGATTCTGTTTTTGAGTTATCTTCAATAAAATGATGGCCTGTCAAGCGTGTACCTTCCGTATCCGTTTTGATGGCTGCCCTTTGCGTTTCTCTGTTCTATCCATGATACTTGACTATGATTTTACTGACCAAGTCTACTCTGAATGAGAGATGATCTTTTTTGTTACCAGCCTTGCAGAAGAGAATGTAATAATTTAAGACAGCTATATTTATGAAATGGTTGAATAATTTCTTGTACCACACTTTTGTCTTTTTCCTTTCTATCAAGAATGATTCTAAAAGTTGGTCTTTCAAGTCTATGCCTCCCATGTGTTTATTGTAATCGCATGCCAAAGGCACAGAGGAGGGGTAGCACTGTCGATCACTTCCCAATTATTATCTCGAATATTCACAGACAATTGAGAAGGTTCTTCCTCTTCGGAACTAGAATCCAGAGAGAAGCCAATTGAATCCTCAGAAGTTGTATCTGAACATACTGCACTCTCTCCTTCCAGAGCCACGTTGCTCACCAGACAACTCAGGTGAGCCATGCTCAACTAAAGAGGGGTTCAGTGACGGGACGGTCCCAACGAAAAAAAAAACTAAGTGCCCAATTCAACCGTAGGCATATCAGGGTAACTAGACCCACGACTTCAAACGTCGTAAATAATATACCAGAGTTGACAGGTCTTTGTAGTTCCCAGAAGCATTGAGTGACCATGTCTAGAGGGATTGTGGCTTCAAAATTATTACCACAATGAAAGAGAAAGGAAATGTTGGCACTGAAAAACAGATAACAAGGAACCACAGACAAAAGCATTCGGCATCAGCACGCCCGTGTCATCTCTCTGGAAGCTCATAAAAGGGATCGTGAGAGGGAAAAAATACGTTCGTATGCGGACACCAGACGCTGGGCTGCAAGAGAGCTTTCCCTTTCCCAGGCATCAGTTGAAAGAAACTTGTTTTAGGTGCGTTAACATTAACACAGATACGTAGGAGGACCAGGACGAAGGCAGGAGGACCACATATATACTCACTGAAAACACATATATGTACTTGAGTGTGAGCGATAAGAGTTCCCAATGAAGAACCTGGATGCAAGTGGTGCTCCACACCCACTTGAGACATGGATTATAGCGGATGCAGACGGTAGGTCTAACACGCTGAGGGATTAAATGCCTCCATCTGAAGTCACGCTTGAGGGGTTAAGTTGACGGGAGGAATCTTGGAGGAGGGTGGCGTGTTCGTCATCACACTCCTGCGAGCATCCTAATGCTTCAAAATTTATGGCAGATGACACGGGACAAGGCATCTGCCATCATGTGATCCGCCCCGGCTACATGACCAATGCCTGTCATGTATTGGCCGATCGAATACAAATAGCAGAATTGCCACAGGGAGCACTTTTCCGACTTTTGACGGAATGCAAATGTCAGTGGTTTGTGGTCGGTGTAAATGGCAAAAATCTGATCCTCTATCATATGCTGAAAATAACGCACCACCCGATATATAGCAAGGAGATCCCTATCACCTGGGCTGTAGTTTTTCTTGGCTGCACTCAACTTCTTTGAGAAAAAACCCAGTGGTTGCCAACTTGATTCTGTGCGCTGTCGGAGCACTGCCCCCAGTGTACAGTCCGAGGGGCATCGGTGAAGAGCAGCCCTAGGGGGAGGGGTAAGGGCGAGAAGCACATACTCAGAGCTTTGCACTTCTGGAGGGCATTACTCACGTGTCTAATTAATTATTCACGCACTCCACCACGAAACACATCGCAAAGGGGGGCTTGTAGGATGGCAACACTGACAAGGGGAGTGTCCGAGTTTCGGGTCTAGGATTTTGACGAAATTTGCCAGGCAGGTAGTCCTTGATTAGTTATTTACGAATCACCCCACATATAGGGTTATATATCCAGAAACTTCGTCAAAAAACGAGTTTGAAATATTTGATTGCAAATATAAAGTTAATAATTAGTAATGTTTAATCAGTGCAGCTTGGGTTAGGGGTAAAGTACCAACTTCTCAATGTCGACGTCCCAAGTTCAAGTCTCTTCGTGACCTTTTTTTCATCCTAATTTCGTAGTACGACTTTCCCTTGTTTTACATATTTTTAATCTGTTTGCCCGAGATGCATTTTAACTATTTTGCGTTCTAATTATGTAATTTGCTAAATTTGCTAAAATCACGTAATTAGTACGTAAAATAGTTGATTACGTTATTTACCTAAATAACGTAGTTGATTACGTTATTTACCTAAATCACGAATAAGCATATGCCGGAAATACTTCCGCACGCCCTGTCATTTTTTGTGTATGAAATTAACGGAAGAGCATGAAGTGTGATCGTGATTTTTAATTTCCGCATTTTTGGCCACGCAGTCCCGACGCACGTACAACATTTGTTCTAATTTACCTGGTGCCATGATTTTCCAGCACTGTGCTTTTTTGTAAAAACTAATCGCAAGAGAAAAAAGAACTTAAGGTCTGCAATCTTATAATTGTAAGTATTTACCGAAATGTTCGGGTGATTCTAACATGCTCCTTAAAATGTGCAATACATTAATTCTTCAAAATTCGGGTGATCGGGCAAAATATTCGGGTGGGAGAGAGTTTCGAATCAGGGACGTCGCTTGGAAATTGATAAAAAACCAGCGGTAACAAATAATTTTGAAGAATTAATGTATTGCACATTTTCAGGAGCATGTTAGAATCACCCGAACATTTCGGTAAATCCTAGACCCGAAACTCGGGACACTCCCCTTGTGAGAAGAAAACTCCTACAAAAGTTTAGCATTCCCAAAAATTGACGTAATTGTTTCACCGTCACAGGTTGTGGGAACAGGTTTCCGCACTCACGCTATAGCCTAAAATTTTTACATTAGTAACACTAAAAACACACTTAGCAGGGTTAATGAGCACACTGTATTCGTTAGCTCACCTAGAGTGTGCTCATGTTCATCCTCATCGTTGGAAGCGACCAAAATGTCATCTAAATATGCAAAACAGAAAGAAGTCCCCTCAGCGCCTCGTCAATGAAACATTGAAATGTTTGCGCCGCATTGCGGAGACCATAGGACACGTAAGAGAATTCAAATAAACCAAAGGGAGTGGTGATGGCAGTGGATGTCATGTGGGTGCAGTGGTATTTGGGCACAGACGAGATCGATGGTGGAGAACACACGGGGGTGCCACTAAGGGATGCCGCAAAATCCTCAATGTGTGGCATGAGGTGACAATCGGGAATAGAGTATTTGCATACTTTTGGGAAGTGACATCAAAAAAATCTATCGATACTTCAGGAACTAAATTTCCTTTCTGACATTCGAGAGGCTTATCGTTAAGTTATTAGTTAACAAAATCTGATAAATTATTATTGCGCCGAAACACTGGTCCGCCATGTTTAGTGTGCTCTGATGTCATCTCCCATTCTAGACCATTTGTTGATTTGGACAAAGTAGCCTTGGCCTGTTTTGATATTAATCCTGCTAACCACTAATCCGCTCAAAGAGACCTGAAAACCATACCATTTCTGGATCATCTCATGTGCGCTGTTGTGCTAATCATTTTAATGTAAGTGTAGCAAATCTACTTAAGAAATAAGTTGTTATTAGTTTTATAGGCATAATTGTGTTACACAATTTGCTGTTGGGCGATACTTTACTTAAACTGTAATTATAAACTTTTTTGCTATACTTTTGTTGTTCTAATTGAAATTACGGAACATATAAGGCAATTTAATCATTCATGAAAATATTATTGTGGCCGATAAAACTGATCAGTACTGTTTGGAGTGATGGTTTTATTTGGGTTTCCTATGCCGTATATAAATGGTTTATTATGTTGTATTACGATAATTAGGTCGTGTATCTTTTACTTGTCATTTTTGAACGGTTTGCGTTAAATCTTCTCCTATTCAAGTGGTTCATAATAATGCATTACTACCCTTATGATATCATCGCAATTTATAATTTTGAATTCAAATGGTTTACTAAGTCATATTTAAACGGATCATAATGTTTTTTTACTAAATTTTTCTCATATTTAAAGTAGTAAATTTGCTTTACTAAGCATAACGATAATATCTGTATTTACACAGCGTGTCCCAGTTCCGTTAAGACTGATTGTTTGAAATTACACACAGCAATGATATTTCATGGCGAGTTGTGTTGTTACAATCCTTGAAGTTTCATTAACAACCTTGCTGAATTTCAAAGTGCTAGTATTTCCTCATCATGAGTTCTGGCTGCCAAGGTAACAGTATGCTTCTGACACTCGTTGGAAAATGGAGATGCAGCAGCGACGCAACTTCAACTTTTTTGTTAATTTAGGAAAATCTGATTCTGATTTCTAATAAAATGATACTAAAATTGATTGTAACTGCCGTCAAGACTTGGTGTTTCCAGTGTGAGCCTCCAACAAAGCGGCAGAGTGCAGAGTGGTTGAGACCACAGAGGCCGAAGAACGTGCACTCACGCAGAAGTGTCGTGAGAAGACAACAGTTCTCATCGATTCCAAAGGTATCATTCACAAGTAGTTTGTACCAGGAGGGCAAACCGTTAATTCAGAGTATTATCTCGGCGTCCTCCATCGTTTGTGGGCGAGAATTCGGTGGATTCTACCAGAATACCGAGAGGCAGGTTCCTCGTCGCTCCTCCCCAACAACGCCCCACCCCAAAAAGCAAAGATTGCACACGCGAGTTTAGTCCGGAAAAGAGGTCACAGTCCTGGATCACACACACGCCGTATTTGCTGGATTGGACCCCAGTACACTTCTCAATATTCCTCAAATTGGAGTTGGTAATAAAAGGACACCGTTACGACGCCATTAAGGGCATCCAAGAATTTTGTACTGCAGTACCGAATGCAATTCTGAAAAGGGGCAACAGCGAATGTTTAAAAACACTTTTGAATCGATTTCAGCTGTATTCAGGGGGAGACTATTTTGAATAAATATAGGGATTTTTCCAGCATAATGAATGAATTTTATTTTTCATAGCCACAGTCCTAACAGAACTGGGACACACTGTGTATAATATGTACAGTATTTACCGATTGATAAATTTATATTAAGACTAGTGACGATGGCCAAGAATTGGGAAAAGTACTTACATTTCGAATAAACAACCCAAATTCAAACTATTAATATAGTTAGTTACATTTTGTTTGTTAAATACATATTATTCCATTTTCAGTTGGAAGAGGATGCTGATAATTTTATGAGATGGAAAATGACGGGTGGCCTACTCCGAATCAAAAAAGTGTTGTGCCTCTTGTGTTTGAGTGCTAGTCTAGGCCTTCAAATGTGCCTTCGACTGAGAGGCCTGTTCTTAAGAAGAGGAAGGTGATAGGACTACTTAGCACTGTTTCCCATGCCAGCACATCAACTACGACAGCTTTTAGACTTTCCTCCAAATGAAGATGCAGCCACTCCAGTTAGGCACCAACAGGACATCAACTGTGACAACTCATTACCGTTACCGATTGCTGATAGTACACAAACGCGCTCTCCTTATTCTTCCTTTTAAGGTGATTCCCTTTCCTTTAATGCTAAATGATTCTAAATGTAGAAGTATCCGAAAACTTATGGAAAAGGGAAGCTTAAACCTGCGGGGAAATATGAGTTATTTATTTAGTGATCACAACTCTGTAAAACAAATTTGTACTAAAATGAAGGGTTTCTTTAATAAAACACAGGCCACTTCCTGTAAAAAGCAAAAATGAAGGATATGCACTTTGTTTATCGGTAGTCACAAAAGCAAGAACTATCCCATAATTAATAAATTAAATTGAAATTTACGAGTATACCATTCATGTCATGCAGTATTACAGCTACCTCAAGGTTTAATAGTGCACTGTTCAGAAAAGCTTAATTACTTATTTAGTAAAGCCTCGGTAAAATTTGTGGCTTTATTACAGAGAATACATAATGGAAGGCATAATTCATGGTTTACTACATAATATAATGCAAGAAAAATAATAATAATATGGCGACCGTGATAATTTTACGCCTTGCTGCTCACATCCAACCTAGTCTGCGTTGTTGCTCAGAAAATGTCCGTTCATTATCGTGTCCAAAACCGGAAGATAGTTAGAACTTGCCTCTGCGAATCCAACTTCCATGAACACAAACTCAGTTTTATGTCAAATAGCAAAATAACTTCAAAAAGGCAACAATTATTTTCACTATCAATGCACAGCTAAGCTATTTCACTACTGCTAGTTTGGGAGATGACGTCACACTACGAAGAACCAATGGTTAGGCATTAAGACCTAGGCATTTTCAATGCTAAAACAATGCATATTGAAAGTTATTTATTAAATTAATTACTTGGAATTATACCTTGGTATTTTGATGTGGCATTTCGAAACCAAACACCACTCGCAACAATAAATTACAACAAAATACCTCACTTACGCAAATACTCTATTATGCGAGCGCTCAAAGTGAGGATGTCACCGCAGGGACGCCACCTGTTCCCTTTCTTGGGAGGGACGAGAGCGGATGACCAACAGCTGTCCCATCAGCTTCCGTTCCTACCCGCACCATAAGCTTGTATTTTTATAATTCAAAACTGAACTGAACTAGAAGGTTAATAAATACTTTCTGCTCACTTATAAAAGTTATATATTCAACACTCCATAATTGGTCGTAAAGTCATGTTATGATTTATATAAGTATTAAATTTTCTGATTTGAGTTGTATATTTTTCCTTTCAACAGTATGCAAAATAACATTAAATGTATCATTTCAATTCTAGAATTCAAATACAATAAGACCTCGTTAATTCAAAATTCAAGCGACCAAAAATATTGGACTTCGAATTATTTGGGTTTGAACTAAATGTACTTTCCGAAAATTAACAAAAAATATCCGGTACTAAGCACTAAAATGAGGAGTTATTGGCTAAAATTCCTCGCATTTATCAGATTCAGGTTTAAGTTGGAGAAGTATTCACTATCAGATGCGATCACACGGAAAATAAAAATAAAATGAATGTTTTCGAGCATGGGTCCACTAATATCACATACCTTTAAATGTAAAAATTTTAGGCTATAGCGTGAGTGCGGAAACCTGTTCCCACAGGTTTACAGTAGACCTTTAAATTTCTTATTTCCCCAAAGAATTTTCTACAATGATGAACTGCTGCATCATCTTCCTCCCAAGATCGAAGTCCCTTATCTGTTACGACCATGAACCAAAAGTATCACATTTCACTCATCGCTTTCCCATGCCCTATCTTCTCAGGTGGCATCCGATGGTGGAGGGGCTTGGGAGAGGGGAGATGATGGTGGTAGGGGGGTGGAGCATCATGTCAAGGTCGGCGACAAACCCAGAATATCCCTTACCCCTCCGAAAGAATCTCGAGGGAACCCAAGAAAAAACTTGATGAAGCAGTGTCGGACAGACAGACACCACAGCCAAAAGTAGTCTCCGTATCGCCTGCCTTCCTCACCTCGTGATTCACGTTCGAGTTTGGGGTTAGATGGGACAAGAGTATAGATGGGAAAAGCGTAAACAAAGCTGATTGTGAGAGCCATGACTCGTCAGCGGTTCGGGGCAAACAAAAGAATCTGGGGATGCACACGAAGCGAGATGTGAGGAACGGCTACCAAACGATAAAAGTGCTTGTGCAGGGAAAATGGGTTGAGGACATCACACCATCTGGAAACTACTACTCCACCATGCCTACAGCAGATGAAGACCACAAAAAGTTTCAGCATGCCTGAAAGAAATATGATTTTGGTGAACAATTCCAGCGAGATACCATAATGGCCAATTTGAAATTCTCTAAAACAAACACTACTATTAAATTTTTGTTCATTGTAACCCCCGAGTATTTTTGACTAATCGTTAATGGCGCACCATTCCAAAAAATGATTGACCTCCCTTCTCTGCGGTAGTAGAAACATAATAACGTTACCTTCATCACTGAGGGGTGGAAAAAGCAACTGAAACACTGAATTCATAAAATTTCATTACAGAAAAGATAAAGACTTTTTATTACTGAGAGACATGGATATAAATTGGTTGCCAAACTTACATCATGACCTGTAAACGTATTTGAAAAAGTCATTTCTTGCCTAAAAAATGAATCCAAAGTAGTTTGTTTACTTTCTTTTCCTGTAATTCGTGAATGTGTTTACATACAACGCCCGTGGCTTTCGCTACATTGCTGTCGGCACTTAGCCTTTCATGTAACGCCATTTCCACGTTTGAAATCGCAGCAAATGCCTTCTTACGGTTTAATCGTGTATTTTCGAATTGCTTTTCTGCCTCCTCTTCCCCATCTGAATCACTCACTTCCTCCCCGCGTTCCGAACAAACGATGTCCGCTTTCTTCGCTGAAGTGCTCTCACACGCATTGCATTCTACAGAGGTGGCGGTCATGTTATCGTCGAAATGGACATATTCCGAAAAAGAGGTTGGACACTCTATTTCACCATCAATTTCTGGCCAGTCCAAGTCTTCACTGAAGTCATTGTCATTGGATGCAATTCCTTCTCCTAAACCAGCTTTTCGGAAGCAGTTTTCTATAACTGAGGAAGAAACTTCATCCCAAGAAGCAGCTACGTTCCTCATCGCATCCAGCGCATTCCATTTTCCGATTTCAATGGCGGGAATATTTCTTGAGGTTTCTCTAATCAAATACCTCACCAGTTTCTTCCTATATGAGCCCTTCAGGCTGCAAATTATACCCCGATCCAGGAGCTGCATGTAACTAGTGGTATTGGCCGGAAGGAAAAGAACTCTAATATTATTTAGAATGAGCCCTTCACAATGTTGTGCTCAGCACACTGAATGTTTCGATCCCGACCAGCCATCTTTTGCTCGAAAATTCAGAGCCACTCAAGAAATAATTTAGTGGTCATCCAAGCTTTTTTGTTAGCCCTATAAACACAGGGAATGGTTTGGATTCCTTTGAAACATCTAGCATTGTTGTATTTTCCGATCACCAGAGGCTGTAACTTCTCGCTGCCATCGGAATTGCAACATACCCTCACGGTTAATCTCTCCATACTTCTTTTTCCTCCACAGTAAAAGCTTGTAAAATATTCCACTTTCATCCACGCTAAAAATATCTTTAAGTGCATAGTCCACAAAAAAAGTGTTTGACGTTTGATCACAATCTCTCAGCTGCTTCTATGTCAACTGATTATCCTTCTCCACTCATGCACAAACACAAAATACCATGCCACTTGATATCTTGTAAACACCCATTGGAAGATTTAAATTCTTGGTCCATTTTAAGTGCTGCGATCATGTCGACCTTTTCTTTCGCCAATGGCCCTTCGTTAGAGGAATGTTATCGGACCTGCATCGGAAGAACCACTCCAATAACCCACTCTCTCTTGACTCTTCACATTTCGCTCCCCTTATCCTCTTCATCCTGCCCCCGTCCTTTCCTCTCTCTAGTTGTGACGCAATTACATCACGATTTTTAAGGTATGTCGACAGGACCCAAAGCGGAATATCATAATTATTTGCATTTTCTGTTTTTGTTTTTACCCCACGATCTCCTCACAAATGACACTGAATTTCTCTTTTATTGACAGTTCCTTGTGTTTTCTCTTTGGAGGCATCTCAAATCCTACCTTCCGTCCACGGACGTAATGGACTAAACGGATTTCACCTTCAACGAAGGAATAAATTGTTATAGGTAAAATATGAAGCTCAGGAATTCCGAAAGGAGTGAAACACCCATCAGGAAACACATTTTTGTGGACTTCGCACCTAAAGATATTTTTACAGCAGGAAAAGAAAAACAGTACTGCGCTAAATCATAGTTTCGAAGTTTTTCGTATAGGATACCTATGACGCTAAATAATTACATGAAAGGCATGACTATGGTTAAAATCACAGCGAGGCAATAAAAATACCCTGGCAATTTTTTTCTCGGGAGATGGATCTTAACGATTCTTTCTACCGTGAGAAGAACTTCGTGTGTCAAGAGATTTATACGGTGACCTTTCCTGGCGATGGTCAGATGCTGAATGCTACAGTCATCTCTCGAGGAGAGGGGATGAATGGGAGGAAGAAAGGGGAAGGCGTAGTAATCATGGCGCAAATGCCCCAGAAGAAAGCTAGGGCCGAGATGTGTGTGCACTCGAGATATACTTGATTATGGGTAAACAGCTACAGGCACACGGCGCACCACAAGCAGAAACAAGTGTTCAAAATAGCTTGGAAGCACTTTAACAAATGCTCACGAAAGCGATGCCAAAATCACAACGACTATAAGCACTAACTACCATCGAATGGCGCTGCCCCGGTGAATCGTTTCGAAATAATCGATATGTTTGGGCATCACGGGTCGAAATTAGACTTCGAGTTACATATTAAGCGTATTTCGATTTATCCATGCCATGAAGTATGGAATTTCCTATCCCATTTGTCGGGGACTGCTCACAACTTCGAATTATTTGATATATCGAATTAAGAGGGTTCGAACTAACGTGGGTTTACTGTATTTCAGTTAAGATCAATATTCCAATTTGAGAAATCTGCTATTCGTCCCATCTCTAGTTATTGCAATCATGGCATTATAACGACTTCCTCCACAAATAAGCACCTAAGGAATGTTCAAACAAACTTATTATAATTTCAGAAGAGTTACACATAATTTTACATCTTTTATCTCTCTTCCACAGCCAGGGCACACAATCACAAATCAGGCATACTTCACTACAGTACTGATTAACACACATCAAAGCAGTTTCTTTCATCCAGCAACTTTTCCATCACTCATTCACGTCACTAAAAGGCATCATATACAAGCATGGCATATGATTTCATCTTATATATCTTCCTTAGGTTAGGAACTGAAAATGAATTTCCAAAATACCAAACATACAAGAATCACAAGTAGATTTATGGTAAGCATAATTCTCACAGTTACCAAGAAATATTTTCAGTCTACATTTTCACATTCAAGTTTCTCAGTGATGACTCACTCATGATGCACACTCAGAAAGACAAACATTTCCACCACATCACCACCAAAAACACTGTGCTCAAATGTAAGATCTTAGTAACACACCTCAATGTTGGTAATTCCAAAAGGAAGAGGGTGTGTGTGGCCAAAGCACCCAAAGGTTTGCGATGCACGAGAGCATCATCAGACAGCCATGTCGAGAACGGCACCGAGGGAGGAGGGCACCCAAACGCCATTCTGGAATGCAAATATCACATTTCGATCCAAGTACACTTGCAGCTTGCCAACGCGGTACACTTGCTTTCCTTCCCGCCACCGGTTGGCCAGTGGCATGAACACAATGCCGCGTTCCTCGCAGCGCTTCTGAAGGAGGTCTCGAAAACCTTGCGGGATTTGGGTGGCCGTGCGCACTGCTTCAGCAATCATCTGTGGCGAGACACACAAAGATGCAGGGAATTAAGCGCTAATAACGTTGTGCACAACAACACACAACTGAAACCACTGAATTACCACTTGCATACCCTAGAATACTTTAGCAAAAGAGGAAAAAAGAATGATTATAGGAGATATGATGAAAAGAATGCTATTACGTACAAATCAATACGAGGGAGGAAGGGACGCGGTGATTGTTGAAGTGGATGGGGGAGGGAGGCTGGAAATGGGGTGGGGGAAGGAGTTGATGGGGTCAGGGTACTAACGTTTCCACCATTTCCACCTCCATAACAGAAGTTACCACTGGCAACAGGATTGTGAATGTTTGTCCGCAAATCCCATGGGTCTATTCAGGCAAAGGCTGTCATCAAATCATCTTTAACTTGCACACAACATCATCCATTTTTGGTTTTCTTATTTGATTTCCTCCTTTTCGATTTGGCCTTATGGTCCTACAACTATATTTTCTTCACAGGTGATAAATTTAGTCCATGGATTAGAAAAAATTGTTCATAAAAATGTTATACATTAATAGTTCATTTTTTTTCTAGTCAATTTCTTCACAGTTGCTTGAGCTCATGCCATTGTTAAAGTACATTTTCTCTTGTGCTTTCCAAAAAAATATGGTCACATCATTATTATAACATGTGGAGTCACTTGTAAGCTTTTAAATCTTTACTCCAATGTACTACTTGAACTTGTATTACTCCAAGGAATTAAGTCACTAGACATGGTATGCTTGATAAACCAGGTCATAGTGCAAGATATTCCACAGAGAAAAAAGTAATTTGCCTTGACCGGGACTCGAACCTGGACCCCCTGATTTCCGGCCAGGTGTTTTACTACTAGAGCTACCAAGGCGTCCTCTTTCTCTGTGGAAATTCTAGAGGCTTTTATCTTGCTATCGTGCATCTCAGCAGTTAACTCCGCTAAAGTTTTCACGGCTAGCTAGCGAGCCTTGAATTTGCAGGTCATAGTGATTATTGTTAGGAGCTCCATCATGAACAACTGACTCGTGAGAACGATCTTGCTTGCAGCTCATGATTGAATACAACCTCAGATTTTCTTCAAAGGTCACAATTGATATCAGTACATATTATTTCCAACTAATATTTACTCTTCATGTAGCTCAGCTTTTTTGTTACGGTCACAATACGTGTGAATGACAATTCTCTAATGATAAATGATAACAGTGGGAAATATTCTCGCGGCTGAGCTTAAAGCCACCAAGTGCATCCACTGGATTGCAGATGGTGGGTCAACCTCTAGATATGGAGGTTAGCTGTGAGATAAGCAAGTTTACTCGTCGAATAAGCAGTCGTGGATGAAAAGCAACAGCATTCCGAAGGTGTATTGGTCTATCCCTGGGTAAGATAGGCCTCTAAATAATACAGAACCTGTGAAGATGCCATGACTTGGCAATGGGAGGTCGCCAATAATTACGCTTCTCATCACCCCTCAGGAGAGGGCAGCAGCTCTTCTTCACATGAGTGCAGGTGGAGACCACAGTGGTTGGTACAGCGACACTCATTTCACTACAGGCATGGTAACATTTACTTTAATGGTTGTAGCACTGCAATGTGGAAGGCAAGGGGAAACCATCCATGAAGATACACAAGGGCACGGCTTACACGAGTAAATACTGTCATATTCAAGAAATTGAAGAAAACAGTAAAGAACATATGGCAAGTAGAAAACTGAAGGAGGCTCAGCTGGCATTTCAAAAAGCAGTGGGACACAACATAGGGGAGGACCTGACTGAGAAAACAGTGGAAAAGCATGGGGAAAACATTAAATGTGGGCTACAGGAAGACGCAAAGGAAGTACTTGGAAGAAGAAAAGTTGTTAAGAAGAAGCCATGATTCACATAAGAAGTCTTAGACCTGATTGAAGAAAGAAGAAAGTATGAGAATGAGAAAAATGAAGAAGGGCAGCTTTGGTACAAAAGAATAAGGAACGAAATAAATCGCAAAGCCAGGTAATGTGGATGAAGAATCTATGCAAAGATGTACAAAACAACCTTGCACTTGGAAAGGTGGGAGCTTCCATTAGGATAGTGAGGAACCACTTCAAGGAGCGCAAGTTGCAATGCCATCAGAGACAAGAATGGAGAACTTTTGATTGAAAATGAAGACAAAGTGAAGAGATGGGAATAATATCGGGAAGAGTTTTACAACGGAAACAATCTCAGCACTAAAGTGATTGAAGAGGAAAGCGAAGTCGAAAAGGATGATATGGGAGCATCAATATTGAGATCGGAATTTGACGCAGCAGTAAGGGACCTTCGGATGAATAAGACTTCTGGAATTGATGATACACCCGCAGAACTAATAAAAAATGCAGGAGATAAGACATTAACCCAACTCTACAAAACCATCTGCGACATGTACTCAACAGGAGAAATAACCAGGGACTTACAGAAAAAATTCATCATTCCTATTCCCAAAAAGAAGAGAGAGGAGAAATGTGAAAATTTTAGGACTATAAGCGGGCGACACATGCATCAAATATATTGACCAGGATCATGTACAGAAGAATAGAACAAAAAGCAGAGGAGTTCCTGGATGAAGATCAATTCGGATTCAGGAAAAGCAAGAGTACAAGAGAGGCAATATTGGCCCTTAGGCTGCTCATAGAGAAGAGAATGGAGAAGAACAAACCGACCTTCATTGCCTTTGTGGATTTAGAGAAGTCTTTTGACAATGTGGATTGGAATTCAATACTTGATATTCTAAAAGGAATTGGAGTTTCCTACAATGATCGAAGAATTATCCACAGTCTGTACAAAATCCAAGTAGCTGTGATAAAATCTGGACCCAGCTGTGAAGAAGCAAGAATAAAGAAAGGAGTGAGACAAGGCTGTGCACTGTCTCCCGTAATTTTCAATGTTTACATCCAGAGAGCCATCAATGAAATCATAGAGAAGTCTTCTGGAGTGCACATCTACGGAGAAAAAATTAGCATGCTTCGACTTGCTGATGACAAAGCACTTGTAGCAGAGACAGAGAAGGATCTGATTAAGTCTCTAATAACCATGGAAAGGACAATGGTCAGATATCATCTGAAGATCAATAAGAAGAAAACTAAGTTATTGGTGTGCAGCAAAAGAGGGGAGGCTAAAACCAATGTTATGCTAGGAAAACAGAAACTGGAAGAGGTGAAAGAGTTCTGTTACCTTGGAAGCCGAGTAACCAATGATGGACGAAGCAAAAAAGAAATAGCAGAATAGTCCAGGCAAAGAGGGCATTCTTTCAAAAGAAGAATCTACTTACAGCTGGAAATACTAGTGTAGACGTAAGGAAACAATTCATCAGCACGTACATTTGGAGCGTGTTTCTCTATGGCAGTAGGCATGGACGATGACAGCAGTGGAGAAGAAAAGGGTGGAAGCATTTGAAATGTGGTACTACAGAAGAATGATGAAGATTAAATGGTTTGACTGAGGAACAAATGAAGAAGTCTTAGGAAGAGTGGGAGAAAAGAGAAGTCTCCAGAAAACTATAAGAAGAAGACAGGACAACTTAATCGGCCATATCTTAAGACACAAAAGCCTGATGAAGACAATAATCGGGGGAAAGGTGAATGGGAAGAACAGCAAAGTAAGACCTTGTATGACATATATGGAACAGGTCATGAAGGATGTGAAAGAGATGAATTGTATGAAGAGGTTGGCCGATAGAAGAATTGCGTGGAGACTGCGTCAAACCAAATCTAGAATTGTTGACCAATGATGATGATGGAAAATATTGCAATCAAACCTACAAATAGTTTGTATTTTTAAAAAAAGCTATTGCTTATACACAATGAAAAGTAGTATTTGTGTTTTCTACACAGAATTTTCATTCAATGATGACTTAGGTTTAAACGATACAACCTCATCATCATCGTGACATCAGAATCATAAAAATTCTGTGAGGAAAAAAAGGACACATTCATTCCCTTTCATTATGAAGAACTGTTTCCACAAAGTTACACCAGCAACCACCAACCTAATTTTTTGTAATTTTTATTTGAATTTTTTCTCCTATTTTGTTACAGAGCATTTTAATACGAATTAAGTTGCTGATCCTAAATAAAGGTGTTTCCTTAGAATGACCAAAAGGCAGTTTCATTCCAATAATTAGGTGAGTAACTATAAATATTATCAGTTGAGTCAGTTGTTGAATAATTGTGACATCTATGATGGGATGCATTAACATCCTGCGCAGAAAATTATTACTGAACAAGAGTAAGTAATTGCTAAAGATTAGTAACAATAGGAGTAATAAATTAGTAATGTTCACCATGAGATATTTCTCAAAGTGAGATCTTTATCAATTTATTATACACCTTAATGGACTTGGACGTCTACGAATTAGATTATGAAACTTGGGGCAAGGGGGATTACAAGCCTTAAAGTTAATTTATTTAATGCAAGTTGCAACTGCAGTTCCTCTCGTCTGCCCTGAGTTTAGCAATACCACAATCAATACAAGTGTCTAAACCTCAAAAATGTGAAAGTGCTCACATCATTACAGAGGAGAAAAAATGCACTGCTGCATCTAAAAACGTCTCCACTTAGCAAAGGGCAAAGAAAGGATTCTCAGAAAGAAAGATCCCAAAAGGGACCACACGACCACCAGCGAAAAAATTTCATGATCCCGAAAAGGACTGCACTAACGAGAAAGATTGAGCACACTGTTTCGGCCAGGATGGGTGTTCTTGAGAATGACATTTTATGTCAGTTGCACAAAAATGAATTTACACTGCCTCTGGAGGGGAGATGAAATTTGCAACCCAAGTGAAACAGGGAGATAACATCTCAATGCTTTTTGAAGACCAAATGGTGATCAGCAACGAGGAATTATATCTGCTGCAGGGCAATTTTGTTCAGCCAGAAGACATTCTGGCGCCACCATAGATAATCTTATCACAGGACCGATGATTACCCACACAAAGAAATTTCATAAAACGTGCGGAAAATGAGTTTCTGCACCATTCCGTGTTGAGGACAACATAAAAACCAAATTTCACTCACTTGGGAACTTTCCCACTGCCACTTCACTTGCCAACGTGCGCACATAACCTTAAGCATAAATGCCTTGCGTAGCCTCACTTACCTCAAACCTCGGCTCCATTGGCCTCCGCAGGGGTGGCTGGGCGGGAGGAGGGGGGGGCCCAGGAGCACCCATATCCATGGGTCCTATGTACGAGGGCATGGCGTCCATGGCTGGAGCCATTGGGGGCTGCAGGGCTGCGGACGGCACCACCGTGCGGTTCATCATCTCGAGGGCTTTGTGAAACTGTTCTGTTGGCAAAAGAAGAGCACATCTGTGGCACTCAACACCATGGCACACATCCCACGGTAGACTCGAGTCATCGGTCTGTGTACTTTCACATGCATGGACCACTGTTACAGGGAGTCCCACATTTCGTTGACAGCCTGAGCTCTAGTGGCTTACGTTTCCTGTGTAAATCCTCATAAAGATCAAAGTGTCGGATTACCAAACTGTCAGGAAATCAGCATGTGGCTAAGTAATGAGAAAAGAAAGGTTTTCGGAAGGAAAAACAGGCATCCAATCAAACACTAACATTTATTTGTCAATATTGTTACAAATAAACATTATCAAAGAAAAGTCTTTTAGTTTCATCATGTCAGGTAGTTTTTGCAACTTTAAATTCTTCACTATGTTTTCAACAAACGGCTTTTCATAATTGCTAAATTGCAATTAATAATTTATCAGACATCTCCCACTACATCAGTCAAATCATGATGAGACTCTAATTATTATTATTATAATTAACTTAAAAACCATCTTTTTGGATAGAATTCTTGAATTGCGTAAGGCATGAAGTAGTGACCTGCCAACTTTTATATCTAAAGAAAAGGGTCTTCCTGTGCATAAAAGTTTTAAAAACTCTATTTTTTGTGAAAGAGCAATGACTTATCATAATAACAAAGGGAGTTATGAATTTTTAATTTTACGAGAATATTTCTCAAACCATTAATCTGCTGCCTAGCACTTTCCCGCCAATGTAGATAACTTCAAAACGTGTAAAGAGGAGGAGTGAGAATCTTCACTTGACGAGGAGACTGCCCTCCAGGCGGGCAAGACTTAGGGCATATTCGGGAGAAAGAGCTACCACTCCACTCAAGTCTCTAACTGGGAAATTACCTCCTAAGATGGGAGAAAACTCAAATCAATGTATATTACTAAAACTTTTTAAGGCAAAAATGATGATATCATCAGAAACAATGGAAAGTTTTCTATATTATAATAATGGTGACAGCAGCTGTTCTATTTCAGCACTTTTTGAAACGAACCCTTGGTCAACGAGGTGGATAATGTGAGACATTATTTTGCTATTTTTTTCTACTAAACTTGGGTGTGACCGTGGAATTTATTGTAAAGAAAGGCATCTGTTGGCAAAGAAAATCATTTGGAGCGAAAATTAAGTTTACCCCATTTCCAAATATGTAACATATAAAAATCAGTGACACTAGCTTTATATTGGGTCATTCACATTTTCTATATTTGCATTATTTAAATATTAATAAAAATAAGACAAAAAATTATGCTTCAGTCCACTGAATTTCCTATAACCAAGTTCAACTTTAACACAAGGTCCACATAAACTGATGGCCACTGTCAAATAGTCATTATATTACTAGTGTGAAGTGTACTGGTTAAAAGTCTGTAATAATTCCATGGCCTGAGTGACTTCAAAAACTTAATTTATAGGCCTATAATTCAAAAACTCTGTAAAATACAAGATAACAATACAAGCAATAGACCTGCACAAAAGACATGACTCTTCAACCTAAATTATCAAAAGAAAGTGATGGGCTGTGTTCCGCTTTGTCATAGGGGTTCTCCGAGTGAGCAAGTGGAGCGTTGAGCTGGGCTGCAGAGTTCCTTCCTAATCTGTGGGTCGCAAATGTAGCACAATCGTGCCTGAAGAGAAGTGGAGGAGAAAAGGGGAGAAGCGTTGAAATGCAGCTCGTTTTCATTTCCTTCTTCACATACTATTTCAATGAATCACTGTTTAACAGATGTTGCTGTTTGATTGAAATTCACTAAGTGTTACCAAAGCCTGACAAGAAACTTCAAAAGCTACTGGGTGCTTCACATGACAGAGAGGCATTCACAAGGCAAAAGAATTATTGGGTGTTGCTGTGTCTTTTCTCATAACATCTTGAGGTTTATGAGCCACGATTCTAATAAATTCTTACAGACCATGGAATCTTTAAATTGGCAGCGGGTATTCATTCCCTTTACAGAGTAGTGGCCAGCACAGGTCACAAAATGTCTCACCAGACAAGACACAGCAAAACCCGATAATTCTTCTGCCTCAAGACGAGCAGTGAAAGCTTCAATGAAGAAGAAGTAAGAGGCATTCATCCTCGTTATCAGTGCAAAGTGGTAGATTTCGGATTCTACGAAAGGAGGATGCGAACAGCATGTGGTTAACCATCTGCTCACTCCTCTGTGGATAGGGCCGCAATGTAACTCAGGAAAAACCTGGAATATTTGGGAGGGGTTAATGGAGAAAGAGAGAGGTTAAAACAAGGCTTTCCTAGGAATGCCCTCGATAAAGGCCATGAAATCTCTTTGAGAAAGAAGGCAGAAATAAGCAGCCTCCGTAGGTCACCTCCCTTGCCTCGGCATCACTCTCTCATTCGAATACATTGGGGAGGGCACCTAATCCCTAATCTATGGCATCAAGTTCCCTTGACCAACCCCCCTTACATACCATGAATGCATTTATCACACCTTTTTCTCCCTTTCACAGTGATTCTTCTATTTCATAGCATTATTCTTTCAAATCCATGACTTTTTATTTCCCAGGAAGCACCACTCCTTAGCATTGAAGAGAAGTGGGCTCAAGGTAAGAATTGTTCCGGGAATGAAGCAATGGTGAAGAGAAGCCTGATGTTGGAATTATCCTACTCGTAACAAATGGTGCCAAAGTGTCCTTGAGTTGAATTTCCCATCCAAAAACGGAAGAGCTGGACAACACACAGAATACTTGAGTCACCTGACCCCACATGATAAGTATTTGCAGGAAATATTTAATGTGATAGGAGAATAAAAAGTTCAGGAGTTCAGGTGAGAAACACAGACCCCAATTATTTCCACTCATAGTGATAGACACAAGTACATTAACCCTTTGCGGTCCAACGTCGAGGCTGGCTCGACAGGCCTAGCTCTAGCAGCAGGTTCAACGTCGAGTTGAGCTCGACATCAGATGGCGCTGCGATTATGTGCATTTCATGTAAGGTGCTGCTATCTTATGTCACTTTTGTGAACTTCTAGTACCTTATGAAGCCTTTTCGCCTATTTTGCAAATAGTATTTCTTTCGCCTACTACTAGAATTCCACAAAAAAAATTGGACCGCAAAGGGTTAAGAAAACATTAAGTTAATTTACATTAGCATAAAAAAATGAGGTTCTTGAAAAGGTATTAAAGATTCTCACTGGCAGCAAATCCAGTGAGAGCTGACATATCACTAGAATGGCTTGTGTCTGCACATTCCCAAGCAGGTTTCCCTCAAAGAAAGAGGCATATTCCCTAGGGAGTGATTCTCCCTAGAGCTGTAAGACTAGCTTTCATGGTGGTGAAAATCTAGGACACTGGTTTACCAGACAACATAAGAAATCCCAACATTCCAAGACTCAAAGAGGAGGACCCAACTTTGAATCCTGGAGGGGAGAGTACCTTTGATTTGCGGCTGAGCAAGGAATGCCTCGGACAGCATGCCTTTCCATCCCATGTACCAGTTAGTGACTTCATCGTAGTTAGGGGAGTGGCTCAGCCACAAGGAGAGGATCTGAAAGTGAAAATTCACATAAACCATATTGCACATACATTTGCGGATCTATGCACAGCACTTATAATTTCTTCCATTTGAAGATACTGCACAAAGAATGGTATAAAAAATACATTTATGAGAAAATGCTAAATGATACAATGGCCTGAAATAATCAGCAGTCCACAGAATGTCAAGTGCACACATTCACCCACACTGCAAAAAAACTGTCAAAGACAGGAGCCAGAAGACTTTTTCATACAGCATTCAAACTTCTTCAACACAAGAAGGCATGCACAGTTTGGTACACACGCTAGCAATAGATCATTTGATCATATTATGGGGCCTCATTCCAAAAGGACTCAATATCGCTGAAGTAATAATGTCTCATCAATTACGGATTTGTCACCAACTGGGTTTCTCTCTTTACAGCAGCGCAAAAGATGGCAAGATCATGACTTTCTGTACACAATGTATGCTTTAGAGCCATTTGGTTGAGGCAAGAGTCAGTGGTTCTTCAAAATGCCTAATGCAAGAGAAGTCAATGTGTTCTCAAAGGACTTGGCTGAGTGATGCCTTAAAGAAGAGCCATCAAAAGAAAAATCTCATCACTTCAGAGGCCGGAAGTACATAGTGCCAGAAATAATCAGCACTCCACAGGGTGTGTACTACGTTAAGTACACACCACACTACAAAAACAACTGGAAGTGCAATGTTGCTGGAAGTACATAGTTCATAACTTAGTTCAGGAAATGTTGCTGACAGCGATAATGCACTAGGCTCCCTCACTGCATAGTGCCTGGAATACTTCCTGGAATCGGTGGCACTACCTGTGTACCTACACTGACACTACTTAGTTCCAGTGGATCCACTGGAACTATGTACTTAGTTCTAGGAGGATTGGTTGGCAAGCTGCGAGGCTGTTTCTCGCATAGTTCTGGGAACAGTTCCTCAATGAATTCTGTATTACAGGTGTGGTAGAGTGAATATATCATTTTAATTTTGTGTGATGCTGTGTAGGCATGAGTTCGTCCTGTATGGTGTGTATGGTGAACCATTCAGAGACAGCAGCCCAATTCATAGTTGTATAGTGTTCAATATACCTTGAGGCAAAACAATTCATTCATGACATAAACAAAAAAAAACATTTAATGCGCAACGTAAACAACCCCAACAATGGGAGAAAAAGAGTAAGGAAGGCGAGGTCACTAAGGACGCGGTCGGAGATAAACAAGCAGGAAAGGAGGAGACGGAGGATGCAGTCGGAGAGAGAACAAGCAAGGAAAGTGACGGGGACGGGGGATGCAGAAGAAAGCGAAGAAACAATGAGGAAAAAGTTTATTTTCAAGACTGACCGGGGCAGAGGTTACAACCTTATCAAGAAAGTCAAGAATTATAACTTATTTACCCCTCCTAAATTTCAGGTAAGGGTTGTAATAATGGGTTTTCATTTGCATTGGTTGCGTAATAGTGAACACTTTCGCCCAGTGTCCTGTTGGTATCCTTAGTTGAAGAATGAAAAATTGATGATCTTTGGCCTGAGGATGCCAGCTGGACTGTAGGCGGTACTATTGTCTACTAAGAAATGAATTCATCAGATATACCGGGAGGCAGAATTTATCCAAGCAATGTAGCAATAACATGCACACAAACAGTTCCTCAAAATGCAGAAAAATTCTAAATTGATTCACTGAATACAATGAAATAAGAAAAAAGGACTGCAGAGAATCTTGTATTCATTTTTCATAGCATTAAAATGAAATAACCACAAACGTAGGTGAGGACCTAGAGAAAACAGTGTTCAGATATGTAATTTATATTGCAGTAGGCATGTTCCAAATGAATAGGGACAAATGATGAAGGGGACTTCTGACAACAGCCAATGTGAGAAAATTCATCCACATGGATGTTGAAGATGCTTGTCTTCTGGATGCAGCATTTGTAGAGGCAATAATTTCTCGTGCGTTGCAGCAGGCATCTTCAGGTCAGTGAAGTGAACATCCTTCGTTTGTGTCCTCACTCATCTGTTGGTGTCACGTATTCTTTGATTGGTCCAATTCTTTTGCCCTTCTGAGCATGCATTTCCATGCATTGGAAAGTGTGTAGCTGTTGTCCCAGGTTGTCTAGGTTTTTGATGATTTCAATTGCTTCTTGGTCATTTCACATCAAAAAATGGGAAAATGGGAAGTTTTGCTCCACCTCCAATTTTCACGAAAATTGGTACATATGTTTCCTGTTCATGCATTAGTATGTGTGCAAAACAGTTTTCCCAAATATCAAGTTTATCGAGAGTTACAGCTATTTGTTATTTTTAGATTTTTACAATTAAGCCCTTGGCTTTGTCTATATCTCTTGATCTAATTGAGCTAAAAATATCCAAAAAAAAGCTTGTTTTATTTGTTGAAACTTGACAAATGATATTTTAGGGACAGATTAAAGTTTATAAAAAGTTTTTGAAATTTTTCGAAATGCTTAAACTTTTGAACTCGATTTGCAAAAATACGTACCCCTTCGATTTTAAGAGTATTTTTTTAATGATTCAAAGGGCTATGCGTCGGCTACAGGTTAGTGAAATCACATCAATACTTAATTCATAAATTACTGCGTAAAAAATTACAAAAGAATTGCGTGCAGAGTACCCAGTAGCGGATCTGTTTTCTGTTTGCTCAGCGCTGCAGCCTTCCGAGGGTAGGGGGTAAATCAGGTCAATCGGATGAAATTAATTCCCTGAAAGATCTGAGCGATTCATTGGGCTCCATGTTCCCCCACTCGCACTTCTAGTTCTCTGGGATCCCAGGTTGACATGGCACCAACTCAGCCGAATGGTGCAACTAACCACCATATCAACATAACAAAATGATGGGTTATTCCAGAGAGCATGTTCCCATAGCACTGATCAACTATTGATTGACTGTTGATTAGTGCTCCAAAGCACTAATCAACCTCCGTGAAATTCGGTCGCTGATCAGATATCGTCAAAATTTGCTGTGTCAGTTAACAGTGGTGATAATCAAGTTACGAGTGAACCCTCTCACAATGTTACGAGAAATGTAGGTTCAGAGAAATGAGATAAAAAGAAAAATGACAGTCCAAAGTTGTATTCTGATTGTTCTGCTACATCTGTGTCGCACGGCTCATTTGACTGATCATGATACGTCACAGTCGGCTGGTGATGAGTGAAGGTTGCTGGTTCAAGACGGAGATCTAAACATCCCTTAATTATTGGTTCCACAAAAACTGATGGTACACTGTGTGGTAATCCAAGAAAAACCCATGTACATGTTTGGGACTTCAAAGAGAAAACTGCAGGGGAAACAGTTCAAGATTACGTCTGTGCCAGAATTCCAGGTCATGATTTTGAAACAGAACAGCTACAGGTGACTAAGGGTGCTTATGTGCCATTCCGTGTGTCAGTAGACTTCAAACAAAAGGAAAAAAAAGCTGCATAAAAGCTTCACATAAAAGCTGCAGCAGGAGAGTAGATGACCTTAAGTCTCACCACCATCGGCCTCTGGGATGTAATTCAGATGACAAATGCATCATGGTGGAGGGTGTCACAAGCAACGATTTCCGACTGTTGAAGGGATGCTGGTTTCCATTTGAGATTCTGACGATGCCGAAGATGACGCTTCTTCTTATTCCAGTGACTTGAACTGATGTTGAAACCGATATCACGGATGATGAGATGGACAGTCTCAATGACTTTGAAGTAGGCACTCACTAACCATCAAAGTGCACTGCCATGGTGAATCGTTTCAAAATAAACGTTACGTTGGGGCATCACGGGACGAAAATCAACTTCGAGAATCATATTAAGCATATTTCGAATTATCTGTACCAGCTGGTACGCAAGCCGATATCACCAGTGACCTCCAAATAGGGTTTGGAAAATCAGGTCCACATATAATGAAGGTCGGTTGTTACAAAGTAAATATTCGGCCCTCTAAACTTCATTATAAACGGGCTTGACTGTATAATGGATAACATTAGAAATGATAATAATGAATGGTGGAAATAAAAAAGGCAAACGACAGATTCATATTGAACCCATTCATACTAAAACTTCACGCTACAGTAAACCCTCAACTTATGTGGTTAATTAGTTCCACAAATTTTCACATAATTAGAAATCTGCGTAAGTCAAATACAACAACAACTTACCGATCCATTTTTGAACCATTAACTGTGCCACTTTTACTGTGGCAATCGGCGACGAATACAGTGAACGCCATCTTTTGAGAGGTCATTAAGTTACCATAAAACGATAATTCCGAGAGTAACACAAATACAATCATTATTTCACTAGAAATTTAAATTTGAAATAAGTATAATTTCTCAAAACATGTTCTTCTTTTTTAGCTGTGTAGGACAACAGACCTCATCTATGGAGTAGACAGTTAACTATGCATCGACTTACACCGCATGTCAAACTAAGCCGAACAAAGACGTTGATGCTGGTTACAGGCTTACATTTTTTTTGGGTTTCTGTTGTCGTGACCAGCGATGGATTTCAAAGTGCTGCATGTCGTGTTTATGGCGTGACAGAACAAATAGCCAATGTACGCTCCTCATACCGAGGACTGCCAGACCCGTCGCTGCTTAGGGCGCCATGGTTAAGTCCAGTATGTTTTCTCTCACCTACTGGTGTGAATGTGTCTCAATTGCAATTGCTGTGAGTTAATGTTTGATGTACATTTATTTACATATATATGAGTTCTCGCAGCGAAGTGTTATTGTAGGTGAAGTCCACGGACTTTTAGACTTAGGCTTTTATTACACTAGGCCGCCAGGCAGTGCAGCCAGCCGCAACACCGGTGACGTTGCTCGTCATTAGGCATTGACTGTTATGGAGCCTATTAGATTAGGGTAGCTGGTGGAATCGCCACAAACTGGCTGCTGACTGGCCACGATGGCTGCACCTGGTTGCACTACCTGGCGGCCTAGTCTAATAATAAGGGCCTTAAGAGTTAAAATAAAGGTTAATGTTTCAGCAGTGTGGCGAGAAGCCTAGGAAGGCTTCAGCAAAGAAGGCGAAAAGGAAAAAGGTAATCACATTAGACTTTTTCACCATCATCATAATCAAATCATCACCTATCGAACTATGTAATGACTTTAACTAGAGTTGGCATTCTGAACGCTCGTAGTTTGGCATCAACTCTTGACAATGAGTCACGGGAGGTAACTGGTGTATCTAGGGCTGGGCGGTTCTCCGGTGCACCGGTTCAGCGGTTCGGTTTTATGCAGAACCGGCAGGCCGGTTCCGATTTAGTAAAATAACCGGTGCACTGGAGAATCGGTTCTGAACCGGTGCACCGGGGAAGCGGTTCTGAACCGTCGCACCGGGGAAGCGGTTCTGAACCGTCGCACCAGGGGGCCGATTGTATAACTTTACGTTCGAACGTAAAGAGTCGTATTCCGTGGTGTTGTGGGTAATTCTTCGAAAACAATTGAAGGCGCGATTGTGTAACTTTACGTTCGAAGGTTTTTCGGCTCACGATCGAAGGAAACCCGTCGACTGCTAGGTACTTGACGTTACGGCCATTTTCAATTGTTCGAAGGTTTGTTTTTGTTTGCATTTTAATGTATAAGTGAAAAATTATCGTTGTGAAGATCGTTGTTTGTACTATTAGGGGTTAAGAATGTAATTTAAAGTATCAAATTGCTTAACCCTTTATAGGGCAGAAGTCCCTAGAGTTTTTTAATTACTCGGGTCACTACACGCTCAGTGGTTGACTGAGCGACCACATTTCCGAGAACGAGTGACTCTAATGAATAGAAGGTGAACCTAACATCTATCAATCATCAAGGCAACACAATAAAACGTATGCTGAGGAAAACTCATGCCAAAAATCAGAGATACCACCAGGATTGAGGTGGTCGCTCAGGCGACCACCAACCTATAAAGGGTTAAAAAGCAGTGTATGATGTGACAGAGTGAATTAATTAGAATAATCATAACAACGTTGAGTGGGTCAATGTTTTCCATGTTATAGCAATGAATAGGGATGATATCAATGTGCTTTGTCAATTTCTATTCATTGCCTATTGAAATGAATAGCAATTTAAAACAAACTATCGGACTGTTACATGTAATTTCAACTTTTAATTTCAGCATTGGCATCAACAGTTTCACTTGAGCAATGCCACTTACGGTGAGAATATTACATAGTGAAGATATAGCGTGTGTTGTGACTACACATTGTGGCAATTCAACGAATAACAATTTTTTAAATGAACTATGATGGATTGCATGTCTGTTTATGATATCTATACAGATGTCAGAGAAAATTGTTGCCGGCAATTACTTCGTCGTTTCACCTATTGCCTTAAATTAAGATTTGCAATTTATGAGAATTGAAGTTATGTGGATTTCTCTTGTCTTGTAAGTGTGATTGTTTACGTCCCAGTGAAAGGATAAACAGTGTAGTGCTTTGTTATTCTTCATTCAGTGAAATTTCCCACCCCAAGTGTCACCTTTTTATTTCATTGCATAGTGGTGTCCAATGTGATTGTGTTGAAATAATTATTCCGTCTACGTTTAAGGCAGGTAATGTCTAATTAGCAATAAGCATTACGATTTGCCCTCATAAGGGATTACTGTGTTGTTTGAGAGTGTTTTAAATTATGACTGTTGTTGTTTAAGTCCAAGTGAAAGGGTGATATTTTTGTCTACTTATACAACACATGCTGTCTCGTTACGCTTTATTCATTAAATTTTGCCAACTCAAAAGATAATCTTTTCATTCACTCGCCTTGATGTCATTAGCCATAGGATTGTGCCGCTGTGTATGCCTGGAGAAATAGTGAAAATTATTTAATGCTGCCTTATATATCTCACGGTAGGTTATCGTGTACCTACGTACAAGAAATGGTATGCTACAAGAAATATGGCTATGGGAAAATAGGTATGCTACAAGAAAGACAGGCGGAACGGAATTTTAAAAGTGAGTTTCATAGGTATTCATCTTCGATGTGATGGAGAAGGCTGTGAAAGTGTTTCAATAGTAATAAAGGTTGATTATTGCCATAATGCTGGGAACTAGCTTGAGGATAGAATTTGTGTATCTATAAATAACCTAATCAATTTATGTCTGAAGATTTATATATATGTGCCAATACGTAGAGCGTAGTTTTGGTAAATGATATTTACAGTGAACCGTAGAACATTAGTTAAATAAGATGACGAGAATATCCGGAGTGATAATAGGGAATTTCAACATGATGTAGCATTTTTTTATTCACTTTCAGCAATAGAGAACACGATTTGAGTGACGATGAAATATTATGAGTTGCAAATTAAGCAGACGTTTTTGATAATTATCTGTGAAAGTCATGGTATGACAAGTAATTATGAATTAATTTATCAATTGGGAACGCATTGAGGCCACTGTATAATACTCGTGAGCAAGTTATCTTGAATTTGCAGGCATTGTGATGTTTATTATTAATTCTTAATATTCAAAACAAATGCAACCACTTAAAGCTCTTCGCGCATGCGCACAAGAGAAACAAGTGCGAAATATGCTGTAAATCTGACAACATCGTAACTTTCGATTGCCTGCTGACGATCACCCTTATACAATCGCACTTTTCACCCTCGTTCGAAGACAGTGAGCTCGATCGAGAGTGAACGGGTCACTAACGATCGAACGTTAGCTGAGTTACACAATCGGCCCCCAGGGAAGCGGTTCTGAACCGTCGCACCGGGGAAGCGGTTCTGAACCGTCGCACCGGGGAAGCGGTTCTAAACCGGTGCACTGGGAAGCGGTTCTGAAACACCGATGATCGTTCGCTGCTCGGCTTTCACGCCACTGCCTCCCTCCCCGTCTCTGCTCGTAGCCGGGTTGGCTTGCGTCCACGCCTGTGAATTTTCCTATTCCCTCTGTGTTATAATTTGGCTGCCTATCGTCTCACAAATAATCGGCCACTAGAGTGCAGAGCGAACACTCGCACATCTAAAGCAATGTCACATAAGTACTATATCTATAATACATAACTATAAGGGAGTTTCCGTATTCTTATGTTATTTTGTTTTGTCGACGATTACAACGAATAAGTTCGTTCAGGTGAACAACCAAACAGTTCATAATCATTCAAGTTAGTGCAGTAGCATTTTTTATTAAACCAATGCTGTTGATTTGGGGAGATTTTGTGAAGGAAGGAGCATTGTTTCAAGTTCCTATCTACCCCTGCCACACGTACATAAGAAGCGCCAAATTTAAACAAAATTTGTACATATTGACGTTGATTATTAATGTACAATAACGTAATGAAGACATTCTCAGTTGGTGGAGGCTTCATGAGGCAACCTTCCCCTTGCTTGCAGGGCTGGCCAGGAAATATCTTGCTATACCAGCAACATCAGCAGAATCCGTAAGAATTTTCAGTTTGGGAGGACTTGCTATAAATAAATTGCGAACGTGTTTACTAGGCGAACACGCCGAAGAACTAATTTTCATTTCCATGAACCAGCGCCATGTGCCAGCCAATTTCTAGATTTAAGAGAGTAGTAATTGAAAATTGTAATTTAGCTTCTGCACTTGGGTTAAAATCTAAATTTTGACAATCAATTTGTTCTCAACCTTCAGCACACCCTTCCAGTAATTGATAAAATACAGCTCCATGTGGCATTAATAGAACAGCATTTTATTTCTTTGAAGAAGTCACTGGGATGTTTACCGAAGCAAAAACCAGACATGTAGGAGCATCGTTTGGAACTTTAAAAATGTGAAGATAAATATAAGCCCAGCCCTCACCTAAAAACCATTGGCTCCCCAAACATGCTTTACTACAGTTCAGTTTAGAAAAGAATGCCTGCATTTTAACTCCTCAAGAGTATGCGTCGCAGTATATGCATCCACTCAATTCCATGCCTTCGGGGTAACTTTAATCGAAGGTAGTTTAATTGCTCAGGGTGCTTTAATGGGGAAGGCATTGAAGACTTAGTGCAGACTTTGACGCAAACGTCTTAGCGGATCGATGGCTCTTGTGACTTCCAGTTTTGGGTTTTCTTGTTGGCTTGTCAATCTCTTGCATTCAATTTCGGTAATCGAGGGTTGTCCTTTGAGCTTTTCCAATACCCACCGTTCCGATCACTTTGTTTCAGCAACCTCAATTGTATTAAAACCGTCACGGAACAGTAACTCGAAGTATTTCAGAACACTGAACTGGCACTATTTATTTACCAACTAAATCACACGTGAAAGGCAAAGGATGATAAGCATTATCGATATCTTCCCAATTATTTTCTTGCATTAAAAATTAACTGAGAAATTTTTCCTCTTCCTAGGAGCAGGAAACCAGAGGGTACCCAATTAAATCCTTGGAAATTGTATCTGAATTGACTTAACTCCGCTCTACCAGAGCGCCTTGCATTTGCTTGTCGGACAACTCACGTGAGCTAGAAGTCATGGCCAATTTAAGAGGAAATTAGCGAAGAGACGATCCCGATGCGGAAAAGAATAAAGCCACCAAAGAAAACACAAGGCGTCAGAGTAAGACCCTCGACTCGTAATCGTTGCCATTATGAAAGAGAAAGGAAATGTCGACTAAAAAACTATGAATCACAGACGAAAGGAATCAGCCTCTCCACACATCTCAGCTCTCTTGATGCACGTAAATCAGATCAGATTAAGTGGAATGATTTTGTCCGTACGTAGACACCAGTCGCTCTGCCTCTAGGGAGCTTTTCATTCACCAAGGATAAGTTATTAATTTAGCACGACGCGTTTTGTTGCTACAATAGCTATATCATCGAGGCTGATCAAGCCAATTGCTAATGCTGTTTTACCAACGAAACGCGTCGTGCTAAATAAATAAATATCCGAGGAAATTTTGCAATGTCTTCATTAAAAAATAATGTGAATTTCATCGCCGTTCACGCGGCAGGTTCGAATTCGGCAGATCAACAAATATAGGTGCATTTTTTAACACTTCAGAAAACCAATTTATGTGTACGCCCAGGCCTTGTACAAAAGCCATTGGCTCTCGCAAACATTCCAAAATTTTACTGTTTAGTTTAGGAAAGCATACCTGCGTTATTAAGAAGTATCTTCTTTAAGAAAAAAAAAACAAATCTTCAAAAAACTGTATAATACATAAAAAATGGATCAAAAAATATTTTGGATGAGAAAAAATGCGGTTCACTAGAAAAACTACAGTTCAGTAGAAAACACCGGTTCATTAGAAAAAATCGGTTCATTAGGCAACACCAGTTCAGTAGAAAACACCGGTTCAGAAGAAAAAACCGGTTCAGTAGAAAACACCGGTTCAGTAGAAAACACCGGTTCTATCTATTGAACCGGTGCACCGCCGTCGAAAATGGTTTTTTTCAGAACCGAGAACCGGTTCAGCATTTCCTGCACCGCCCAGGCCTAGGTGTATCTGTCGCGGCAACAGAAACACAGAGAAAACACAAACATAAGGTCTGAATACACCGGCATGAATTGCGGGTGTGAAATTCGCCAAGGGGGCGAATTTATTGCCCCTCAGACCAAAGCGATATATTTGCGGGCTTCATGTGGGCATCAGTACTTCCTATTCAGTGGTAACTACTGTGGAAGTGTCATCTGACAATTATGAAGTTCCCTTTGTAATGATATTCCCAGAAGATAAACCGAGAAAGGAATATTAGCAAGCAATACTATCTCATTAAAAAAATACTTTTTGCAATTAATGTTCAAAAGCATGCATATATATAAGTATTTTACCTGATCATTTTCATTGATTTTAGGGTTGAGTAACAGATATTTCTTAACCACTAAAATTAACTCCTCTGCCGACATTTTTCACAGCAATTTTGCTCTAGACTAGAGTTGCGGGAACTGGGAAACGCTACATGCAGCAAACTGAATTATGTCCACGTTCCATTGGGTGGGATTCACGTAGGTTCGCACGTAGTGGTATCTTGCTTTTGTCCGGCATGAATTTTGCTCCCGCATCCCACGCTGATGTGTGCAGACCTTAACACTGGCCTAACTAAACATCTGCTTAACTCTGGATCCATGTAACTCTCTGGATCCGCATTAGTCGAGGACTTACTGCACATATTTTGTACCCTTGACATTAGGCAAACAACAACATGAAACTGAATGGTTCATCTGAATAGTCACAACAGGTGAAATAGAGTTCAATGAACTATTCCCTAATTGGAACTATAATACCCATCACCACAACACAGAATCTAAAACTAAAGTTTTCAGTTCCATCACTGAATGCAATAATATTGGCAGACATACCTGCAACCATTTGGGGAAGAAATATTTCTCAAGGAGAGTGGCCATGATCTGCAAAGGGATTAAGTCCACCCACTCCATCACCCAATTCCACTGATCTGAAAATGGAAAAGTCACAGTTAGATGCGCAGAGAAATGCCATGTGTATGACACTCCAGGTGCACCTGAAAACAGAATGCCAAGATCACATGCCTCACCAAAATGCCAAGATTGGGTTATTTTTTACTCACTTATTCTTATAATAAATGAGAGATTTGTCCATAATGAAAGTTATGAATATATCTTAAAGATACAGTTGAGCATCTTTAATCCGGGCACAGTTGGGACCAAAGTGATGCCGGATTAGGGATTTTGCCGGACTATGGGTCATGCATGGCAACTGGTCTATTTCTGATGTCCGGATGTTTTCATTGAAAGGGGTCAATTATTGATGACCAAATATATTTGTTTGCCATTTACTAAACATTATTTTAAAAAATGTCACTGAGAATAATCAGATAGAAATGGTTTCTTAATTCGCAAAGTTACTAATTAAAAGTATCGAAATTGCACAGTGAGTGAAAATAACGGATGCTAAGCATCATGTGCATCATTTTGCTGCACATATAAAAGTGTAATATTATTATTGGAAAAGGGTATGTAGAATTTGTCATTCCTTATGCATTGCTTCGCACAACATACTTCCTACCGTGCTTGGTTTGTTATCAGCTGATTAAGCATGTGGTGAGCGCATGGGTGTCATCTAAACGGCCGCCCATTACTATGTCGCGGGCTATAGGACTGGATGATTGTTCAAAGACAACCATCAATGGTAATCATTAATATAAAATCATTCTATAAAAGATCATCATTAATAGTAGTCTTCTTTCAACAATTTCAGGCTCATCACATAAGGAACGTTAAAAATGCTGGATATTCCAGGGTTATTGCAACGCAACATTTTGTTGGAAAAATAATTTCTACAATAGCTGTGACTAACATTATGGCAATGATAAGAAGATTATAAATGGTGCAGGAAATGTTAAATATTGCATAGTTTCCGAGTTACTGACTGACTATATTTTTTGATGAAACATTCAGTGGACTTTCAACAGCGAACAATGACAATCATGAAACCTCAGTTTCTATTTCCCTAATCAAAATACAATTTCGCCTGCAATCTTTGAGTTTCTCCTGCCATTGTCACCTTTACAAATAATATTTATTGTGAATTGTTAGCCTAAAAAATAATGAAATAGTAGTTTTTAGGGCTGTGCGAATCTCGACTTTTCGAGATTCGAGCGAGATAAAAGTACTGCTCGAATCTCGCTCGATTTTGAGATCAATACGCTCGAAAAATGAGTCTCGAGCTTGTCTCGAGATCTCCGTTGTGGTGGACGTAATTTTACGGGGTCTTGCGTTATAATACGACGTAGTAAATTTATATTTATTCCCTTCCTTTAACATGATAATTTCATGATGTCATGCCATAAAATGTAGAGATATCTCTTAGTTCTAGGCCTAGACTCGAGAAGTTAGGAGACCCTAGGCCTCGGCGTGGGGCCTAACCGAGTCCCTGCTCTATTTCGTAATCGGAGGCCTAAAACCTACTAGCAAATGACGCATAAAATAGACACGTATGAACGTAGGCTACTTTTAGAACTAGCATAAACCCAATAAGTAAAAAAAAAGTTGCAAAAAATTCGGTTATTCTTGCCCATCTTTAAAGGAAATCTTCAATTTAATCCCGTACTACTGTGAATTTCAACCATAACGAATCAATACATTGCATTTTAATGGAATATATATTACCGTATTTACTCGTGTAAGCCGCGCCCTCGTGTATCCCGCGCACCCCTATTTTCGGGCAGGTTCGTGAGGAAAAAATTATTTCTATCGAAAAAAAAAATTTTTTCCCTTGAGTCTGCATCATTTTGTCATAACATGAATGCACGTTCTTTAATAGAAATGCTGTGCCTAAATTGCGTGCACGTCTTTCTCATTAATTGATTGAATTACATGTTATTATCGTCACGATCGTCATCAATGCATGGCCTCTTTTACTGTGCATCTGTTTCTCGTAGTATCTCACAGTTTCATACGATCACATCATCCAGCTATAACAACGGCATTTGTTCAAAAAAACATCCAACTGAAATAATTGCAAAAATATATACAATTTCAACCCATGATTACTCTATTATTACGGAAATCGTTGGCATATCAACAAAAAAAAGCCAAACGCCATCCGTACCTGATAGCGGTGATCTCGTCTGCTCTCTGCGTAGTAGCTGTGGACTGGGACGATTTAACAACACCGAAAAGTCTTGGGAAGACACGGAAAAAACTAAGCTCAATGTAATAACAATTATAATTCTTATAAAACTAAAGAAAAACACATTCCCGGAAATATAATCATAAATCACCAATGAATATTCATATCATAACAGTTCTCATTCTTAGTTTTCGTCACTGCTAGATTCAGATGCACCATATTTCCTTCATGGAGCTCGATTTCCTATTTTTTCGGCATCATTTATAATATGTAGCTTTATACTCACAGGAAACTATCGAAATTTCACATCAGAATTCATTTTAGGGTGATAATAGCAAATTATTTTAAAATGCTAAATGATCGATTCGAATGCGTTTACTACTCTCACGCTTGGAGCGGATAGCACGAATAGTAAGAAGGTATATTCTCTGAGCATACGACTATTGCCACCAAGTAACAAATTTTTTGTTGTGTCTTTGCAATGTAGCTTTAATGTGTACGCAAAAGGAGCTATCTATTAGTACGTAAAAATGTTGCTACAGATACGTGATACCGAAACAAACTCCGCTTACGATTTTGAAAAAACATAAAACTCCTTGCGGCAGCTTACAGTATACAGTATATTTAAATACATATCAGTGCTACAATGTGTTGTCCTACTTACGATCTATACACGATAAATCTATTGCTTTGACAAATGGTGTTTCTGATCTAGCGTTTCTTCCAGTACCGTTGTACGCTCAGACTTTGTTAAACGCGGATTTGTATTTTTAATTACATACTTCAAAATTTCAGAATACTTTACAATGTACGATTTACTACTAAACCATGCTGCGAAGACTAGTATACCACTACTACTAGACAGAATGCGAAACTTAGGAGAGAAAACAACAGGAATCTGAGGAAAAATGGTTCGCGGCTAACACGAAATCTGGAGGATTCGTATAAGCCGTGCACCCCCATTTTATCTCCGGCGTTTCGGGAAAAAAGGTGTGCGGCTTACATGCGTAAATACGGTATTATTTTATTTTCCCATCTTTCAGCACGAAAAGTTATTGGTTCAAGGTGTTTTCTTGTTTACGCAATGGTAAATGCGCCTGAATCCCGGAATGCTCACGCAAAGCTGCTTTATGACCTTGAGATAGCAACCCTGTCAGCTGTTCCGAGAGACGAGATGAAGCTCGCCTTGGGGTCGCCTGTAAGCACGCATGTCTTGACACTTGCACGCGTTGTTGAGCGGAATAAAGTGAATGTTTGTCCTTGACCGATGCCAACAACCGAGGCAATTGGAAAGATATGTGACATTGTAGAATTATATGAAACATCACAACTGATGGTATCAGATGGCTAAAACTCGCTTAAATGCTTGGCAACAAATTTTTCCGGTATAAACATGTTCACTCACTACCTTCCCCCTGTATATAGGTCTGTTTAAGTTGCGTTTTCTGTACTTTCCCAATCTAGAGCTTTAAGCGGAATTCGATACACGGTTCGGGTTAGCCAAAAATTAAAATAAATTGAATTGAAGAACCAAGGAATATGAAAATGATAGCGAACACACCGTAATTTAAGACATAGAAATTACAATTTTTAATAAATGACAAAACAATTGATGTTATCGTAGATGCTACCTGCGCTGTTTTTAAGTACCCTTTCGCGCCGGAGCCTTGCAATGAAAAAGGCTTCCCTTGTCATTAGTACCGTGAGCATATCCTTGTAGTATTTCTCCGTACGGAACTCACTCATGGCAAGGAATCGCACAGACATACTCCTCGTTTATCTCGATTCATAAGTCAGGGAAGCCGGACCCTTTCCTCGATCACTCGGCAGACCGGTGATAACGACCCTCTTCTCAGTACCATCCCCACTCAGCCAACTATTCTTTTACTCATTTACTAAAAATAATTGCCGCCTAATATGAAAATACAGGCCCAGCAGTTCATACCGAATGTTCTGTTCTGCATTTATTAATTTTAAACGGAACTTTACCGTTATTATTAACAACATTTTTTCGACAATTTTTTTTATAGAGTTCCGTTCAAAATGTGGAAATGTACAGACAAAAAACTTTATAAATGTAACTCTGAGTTCATACTTTCCCAGTATGATACAAATATTGTGATACTTATTGTTATCGTTATATATCCACACAGTATGTAAACAAATGCTTGACCACGGACACACAGTGAAAGCATCTACCATGCTGATACGAAAGATTGGAGATTACCCCTGTCCGCATGCCACGGAAGGGTCGAGCGGGGCGGGGAAACGATAAAGTTGTCATTTTTAGGGTCGATCCCTCAGCCGGGTCTACATAATTGACACAACTAAACCGGTTTTCCCCAGAAGATCCCCTTCACCCAAGAAGAGTTCTTCGTCTCTTCACGACGAAATTCATCTGGGCGTGACTCATTCAGCGAGAAAGAGGAGAGAGTAACCCGAGAAGATCTCTCCGCCTTATCAGTGTCTACCCCCGCCCAGCTTCGCTTCGACCCAGGTGGCCACCACTAGTGGGGGATGAGTTGGGTCACATTTTGGGGCTTCTGCAGCCAACACTTTTCATGCTTGCTTGCATCTCGCTTAGCAGCGACATGCAAGCGATGTTGACATGCCGTTAGTTCACTTGCGTGGAAAGATCTACGCCATTTATTAATGACATTCTTATGCTTCAATTGAAAAATCTACGCGTGGGCGCGGTTAAGTTCGCTGCGAAAGGGCGGAATACGAAATTTTACCATTCAAAATGTTGCTTGGATTTATTAGTTATCCCATCTAACAGCCGAAATTTAATATGAGAATAATGAATTTTCCTCATCGAAATGGATGAACTGACAGCTTTCTAACAAGTGCGAAAAAGTGCTACAATGTCCCGACATTTATATGCACTGGTGCGACGTGTAGCTATTTCGCGGATAGATTTCAACGGGCTCTCATGATTTTTCATAAACACATTTGATTTACACTTGATTGCCACAAGTTTAAATGAAGTGCTGCGTGACGATGAAGAAGATGAAAGTGATGACGGCATCATCCCAAAAAAGAAGACATCCTCCAGCCATTAAATACCTTGCATCATTTCCCATTACTTCACGAAGTTGATGATCATTTTATAGATAATTCAAGAAAAATTTAAAAAGTAATCCACTCAAAATGGAATGGTAAAAAGTGCAAAAAAGACATCACAAAATATTTTTTTAAAGTTGATTCTGTAAATGAAATTTTACTTTCAGAGGGGTTTCTCTTCATTATCATTTTGCCTAGGCAGTTTATTAGTTTGCTATGCAATGCTAGTTAACTTTCTTTGAGTGGTGTCCTTTTTCATTTAATTATCTTGGATACCTTTTTTAAACAGCCTTATTTTCAAATTTTATCTCTGTTCAGTTCATACTCTTCCACTTGCATGCCTTGATTAACACTTGATTGCCACATATTTAAACGCTAAATCTGTACTTTTGCCTGAGCAGCCAAAAAGCTAGATGATTAAGTTCTGAAATTCTATTGTACATTTTGATTTAAAATATAATTATCTCTCCACCATAATTAAAATAGTTTTAATTTTTACAGTGTAATATGTATGCAATAATGATCCCTTAGTAGTGAAAATAGTTCCAATGTCATTGTGTTCTCAAACGTTGTGAAATCTTTGCAAAATTTTCAAAATCCACTCATATCTTGATTGTATATAACACCCCATTTTTCAGTCCCAAGGTGTTACGTAAAATGAAGACTACTTAAACTTATGTTTGTGTAAGTACAAAATTAGTACATGCATAGCTAAAAGTCTCTACTGCAATTTCAGTGTGCTTAAATCTCGCTCGATCTCGTTCGAGATTCAAGATTTTTTCAAATTCTCGCTCGATCTCGCTCGAATTAAAAAAAAACCTGCTCGCACAGCCCTAGTAGTTTTCTCTGTGTAATTATCCATATGTTATATGTATGTATGTATGTAATTATCCATAAAGTTTGTATACAGTTTGTTAAGCAGTTGTGTTTAACTCAAGCGATGTCATAGAAAGAATGAAATTTACTTTTAAAAGAACTCAGCAAAAGAGGAAAAAGAACAAACATTCAATTTGTACTTCAACTGCCGACAAAACCACAGAACTAGAGCAATTTGCCACGCCAAGGTTATGTAGAAACAGCACTTTCCCAACGGCCAATTATTTTCCTCTTCTTTAACTCGTTCACCCCGGCGTGGGCGGTCAAAACAGTTCTTCGTATGGGGCATCGTGACCCACCCATGTGTCACACTCTCCGTAGATCCGTATAAGACATATGAGTGCAGCAGCCGTTGGGTGGTAGTATAAACTGAATTGTCCCCTGTCAGTTAGATCCTTAAAAGGGCCTGCATAAAAAATCGTACGCCGGGTTGAACGTGTTAATAGCTTATTTATAATACAATAGGGTAGTTTCCTAAAAATGTTTTATTGTCTTGATCGAAAGTTTATAACCTCTGGAGTACGTGTTTTAAGCCGTTCGATTTTTAAATGACGTTAAGTATTTTTCCTCATTAATTAAAAAGTGAAAAAAATCAATGGTGCGAAAACGCGAAATCAATGGTGCGAAAATGCGACGGCAAACTATTGCATGCCGGTTAATCCTACGTGTGACGTCAAACTATTTCCTCTACTTGCCACCAGGTGGTGCTGCGGACGCTTCCATATAGACGCTGCACTCCTTTAAAGCTTATGAACAAGTATTGGAGGCATATTTATTCCCGTAATTAATTATAATTAACTTTTATTTATTTATTTAACATTACTTATGAAGCTGATTCATTTAAAATCAGTTAGTATTCCTTTCACAAGCATACTGTGAAGTTCCCCCATCGCCGCACGACCTTCACGCCATGCTTCGTCGTAGCGGTCGTAGCAGAAGACACAGCAAGCAGGACGTCCTTGAGCTTATAAAATGACTAATAATACCATGTTTAACTGAGAATACTTTTCCAACTTTGATAGTTTTTACAGGCTATTACTAATAAATATTCACTAGAGCTGAGGGGCCCTGAAATACAACGGTAAGTTCAGGAGACGAATTTTCCTATGCTTCGCAACGTAAACTACCTACCTGTTACGTCAGCATGAAGGCAGCGCACCCCGCCATTTCAGAGCCTTTTCAAATGGCCTTAAAATTAACATTTAATTCTCTAGTAAACTGGGATTTCTCAATACAAACTTTTTGCGTAAATTAAATACATTTATGGCAGGGCACAAATCACAATCAATGAAGTCTGTTTTCTTTGATGAAGGAAACTACCCTATTCTTCAGTAAGTAGTACAAGAAACTACTGCACACATTTATGATGTCACTTTTGAAAAATGTGGCTGTTCGATCACGGGACTTATTCCATTCGAAAAAAAATAAAAAAGGGAGAAAGGGAATGGGTCTGGCGTGAATCGGATAGAGAGAAATAAAGGAGTCGTGATGTGGAAGAGGAAAGGTAGGAAGCAGAAAAAAGGAAGGAAGGCGCTCACATACCTTTGGTGTCTTCGAAACTCATCGCTCCCGGGCCCGGGGTTGCATTGGTCTCCAACTGCACTCAACCAAAGATCTACTTCGTCTGACCTCGGCTCGAGGTTCAAATTTTAAAAGAAACAAATCGACACCTGTCGACGCTACCACACACTATTACACAAGACAAGTGAGCGCCGACAAACTAGGAAGGAATAAGGGGGAAATTCAAAAGGAACTGAGTTAACAAAAATATATGAATGGCCTAAGCCCGGCTCGAACATCCCGCCCACCGTGAATTACCCCGATAATTCACTCGGAGAAAATAAAAATAACAAAGCACTGAAGTAAAAAAAAAAAATACTTTCTTGGAGTTGGTGGACGGATTGAAGTTGCTACTCTTCAATGGGTAGAAGCACTAGCTTCACCACAGGCCTTATCAAGAGGCCAGATGGAGTACGCAACTCGACTACTCGGACGGTTCCTTCCGAATCGGGAAACGTTTTGGTTACCCGGCCCATCCTCCACGAAGAGGGTGGGATATTAGCATCCCGAATTAAAACGATATCCCCACATTTAAGATAGGGCAGGCCTGAGACCATTTAGTCCGTTGTTGAAGAGTGTGTAAATACTCTAGTGACCACCTTTTCCAAAAGTGGTTTCTCATCCGTTCAACCAATTGCCAACGGACTGGCAGAGGAAGGGGATCTGAGGATTGATTGCCGGGTAAATCCAGCAAGGCCTGACCGACAAGAAAATGTCCAGGAGTCAAATAATTAATTTCTGAAGGATCGGAAGAGAGCGGAGTCAGAGGACGAGAATTTAACACTGCTTCGATTTCACATAATAAAGTGGAAAATTCTTCAAAATTAAGGGCATGTCCCCCGACAACTCTACGCAAATGATATTTTACCAATTTTATGCCGGCTTCCCATAATCCCCCAAAATGGGGAGCAGAAGGAGGGTTGAATTTATCTCGATACCAAAAAATGGGGGGAAAGACAACAAAGATTCCTTGTGAGAACTAGACCGAATAAATTTATAGAATTCTGACAATAATCGATTAGCCCCCACAAAGTTTGTGCCACAGTCTGAATAAATGACTGAAGGGATTCCCCGACGAGCAATAAAACGTTGTAATGCGGCGACGAATGCGTCAGTTGATAGAGCTGTGACTAGCTCTAAATGGAGAGCCTTACAACTAAGACAAATGAATAAGGCTACATACGCCTTTGAATGTGCTGCATTTCGTCTATTACTCATTTTAAAGAGAAATGGTCCCGCGTAGTCAACTGCCACTGATGAAAATGGCCGTTGAGGGACAACGCGTGCAGCAGTCAAATCAGCCATTAAAGGGTGTTGAGTGGCCCCTTTATACCGGAGGCAAGTAACGCATTTAGCTATTTGTGACCGGATGATTTTTCGCAGCGATGGAATCCAAAATTGTCTTGAGATAATTGCTTCCACGGCCCTTGGACCGCCATGTAATGACACTAAATGGTAATGACGAACTACCAAAATAGAAAAATGATTATCAGAAGGAAGCAATAGAGGTTCACGCGCTGCGGCTGGAAGTAATGAATGACGAAGGCGACCCCCCACACGAATTAAGCCTTGAGAGTCCATAATTGGATGAAGGCTTCTTATCGAGCCTGATAAGCTCTTTCCCTTTCGTAAGGACACTAAAATCCCTTGAAAATGAAAATTTTGAATTAATTTTACCAATTGCAACAGACTCTCCTGCCATTCTGTGCTGGATGGAGGGGAATTAGGAGGAAAACGTACTCCCTTGAAAGCCTTTACAAACCTCAAAACATAAGACATTACTTTGACAACTTTTATAAATGAGGAATATCGTTTTATCCATTCAAGAGGATCACTCTGCTCACAAATAGAGCTGCAAGTTAAACCTTGCTGCTTATCTCTGGGAGGAATGAAAGTTGCAATTCACATTCAACCTCAGGAGTCCAAAACCCAGTGTCAAGTCTGCAGAATTGCGGCCCTTCCCAATATAAATTTGCCTCCAGAAGTTGCATTGGCAACAGACCACGTGAGATACAATCCGCTGGATTCTGACCGGACTCTATATGACGCCAAGAGCAATTAGGCAAAAGTTGATTGATCTTATTAACTCTATTCGCAACAAAAGTTTTTAGCCGGTGTGGCGGGAGCCTTAGCCAAGATAATACAATCTGTGAATCAGACCACGCATACATTTCCTCAAAATGAACACGATTTTTAAATACGTCGCATACTCTATTCATGAGTTTTGCGAGCAATGAAGCTCCCAGTAATTCTAGTTTTGGTAAAGAAATAGTTTTCAAAGGTGCAACTCTCGATTTTGCAGTTAAGAAAGAATCCTTAATTTCCCCGGAACATGCCACAGTTCTGACGTATAAGATGGCACCAAAGCCACGCTCTGATGCATCACAAAACCCTAATAGTTGAACCTTTGAATCAGTGAAGTTAATTCTTTGTGGCAAATGAATTTGGGATAAGTACGAGCTCTGAGAAACAAATTCACTCCACTGAGAATGAATAATGTCAGGAAGGGGTTCGTCCCAACCTAATTTTAAAGTCCACACTGACTGCATCAAACATTTTGCTCAAAAGACAATAGGAGACAACCCACCAATAGGGTCAAAGATTCTAGAAATATTCGACAAAAGCCTTCGCTTTGAATTCACTGAGACTTCGAAACATACTTGATAAGAAAAGGTATCTTGAGCCGGGATCCAAATGAGACCCAACACCTTGAGCGAGGGAGATTCAAAGGCATCAAATTTTGATGTTTGCTCAATTTCATTAAGAGAAAACCCCGCTAAGAATTCGGTGGAGTTGCTCGCCCATTTACTCAATGGAAATCCCCCAAGTGACAATAAATCGATCAGTTGCTGTCGAAGCATTAGCGCATCGGAGATAGAAGAAGCCCCGGTCACTATATCATCAACGTAAGTTTCGGTATTGAGTACTTGAGCTGCTAGAGGGAACTTATGACCATCATCAATGACTAATTGACATACAGCTCGCATCGCTAAAAACGGTGCAGAAGAAACTCCATAGGTGACTGTATTTAATTCATAATCCACCAATGCTTGAGTCGCATCATCACGCCACAAAATATGCTGATAGCATCGGTGCTCTGGGGCGACTAAAATTTGCCGGTACATCTTAGAAATATCTGCAATAAAGGCAACATTATGGATGCGAAAGATTAACAAAATATCAAAAATATCGCCTTGCAACTTAGGGCCTGTAAGTAATTCATCATTGAGTGAGACACCCGAAGATGTACGGGCAGAGGCATCAAAAACTACACGAAATTTTGAGTTAACGTAGTTATAGACAGCATGATGCGGAATATAATATTTCCCTTGGGATTTTGATTCGGACATATGACCAAGACGAAGGTATTCCTTCAAAAAGTCACAATACTTAACATGCAACTCCTTTCGGCGAGTTAAGCGATGCTCGAGGTTCATCAAACGCGAAACCGCTTGAGAGTATGAATCCCCGAGCTTAGGTGGAAAAGATAGGAAAGGAAGTGAAACAATGAATCTTCCAGAATCATCTCTTCGAAAAGTTTCTAAGAAATGCTGTTCACATTGAATATCTTTTGGGTCATGAAAGATTTCAGATGGAAGTTCTTCCACTTCCCAAAATCATTTTCTAAATATTCCCTATCCTGCACAATGGAGAACGACGAGGTACCAGACCCTTCTTCCACAGGTAGGGCGGATATAGAGCCACAAATAACCCAACCAAAGATAGAATTTACTGCAATCAGTTCGCCATTTAGAAACGATTTCTGTCCCGCAAACATAATTTTGGGATAAAGATCCATTCCTAAAATAAAATCGATTTGCGATGGCTGGTCAAAATGAGGACCCGCCAGATCCAAAAGGTCAACATGGTTCCTTATGAGCTGTGGAAGAGGAACCCCAGGAAGCTTTCCCAACAATTTATGGCATACTATCGCCCTTGTTCTCAACCCAGAACTGAAAGAATGCTTGGGAAAAAGACGGCACGTCGCGGAACCGACCGGCCGATTTAAAGGGGTTTGAGACAGCCCAAACAATGCCCTATGATACGCAGACATTGGCAGTTTTAAACGCGTAAGGGCATCGACAGAGATCGCCGAAATCTGAGAACCCGAGTCAAGCATAATTCTAAGAGGTTGCAATTTTCCATCGCCATCCAAAAAATTGACGACTGCAGTCCCTAAGACAACAGTCGAAGAAAGTTCGCATTCAACGCAAGACGAATACGTTTGTGGTATCGCTTCGGCGGACCAAAGACTCGAAGATGAGTCCGGTGGCGACGAGCTAGGAAGGTGGGCAGAGGGCGAAGGCTGGCTACTAGCTACCGCGACGGGAGCATTCGATCGCGTATTCCGCTCCCTATGCTCAACGACGGAATGGAGGGTGGTATGGTGATACCTCTTACACGTTTGACACCGCAAGTTCGAAAATCGACATTTCGGTGCCCAGTGACCACTCCTCAAACAATTAAAGCATAGTTTTTTTGAACGCACAAAATTACCCCTTTGCTCAGAATTCATGTTTAAATATTTTGGACAATCAGCTAACAGGTGAGATAAGTCACAACTTGGACAAGATGCATTAGAGTTTGAAGGATCTATCCCAACGGAAGTAGACATTACGGTCTTGCTCCTGAGATTGGAACTACGAGCTTGAGAACTCCTCTCAATTATTCCGCGAGAAGTTTGAAAGAGTTTAATACGTCTTTTAACAAAAGATAGAAGTTGTGAAACCGAGGGAAAAGTCTCGTCTGCCACAGTTTCTTCAAAATGCGTGAGCACGTCAGGGTCTAATGATCTAGCAGCCAGTCTGAATAAAATGAATTCCCCAAGGTTGGGGATATTCAAAGTGAGGAGTGCCGAATACATTTCAGAAAAGACATTTGAGAAATTCTGAAGGGACTGCAATGCACCCGAAGACGAGGAGTTGAAATGCAACAATTTATCTAAATAATTAAATCCCAGCACTCGTGGGTCATCAAAATGATCGCACAGCTCCTTCCATGCAGAATCATAATGAGTGTCCCCAAAGGGAACGGAAGAGATTATTGCCAAAGAATCTCCAGAAAGAGCAGACTTCAAATAGCTGAACTTTTCAATAGGTGCTAAATCTGCTCTATCATGAACTACTGATCGGAAGAGATCGCGAAATGATTCCCACTCGCTAAAGGCACCCGAAAAACGCGGAACATGAATAGTGGGTAGCCGACACTTAGAAATTTTTGTCATCTCAGTAGAGCTGTCAGAAGGGCCCGAAGGATTTTGAACAGCCGAAATTGCTGAACGTTCATAGACGGAAAGAATAAAATAATACCTTTCATCGAGAGTAACACCGAGTAATCGATCAGGTTCATAAGATTCCGTCAAATTAGAACGAAGGCAGTGTTCATATATCTTCCTCTGAGCCTCAAGAAAATTTTCATACACCCCTTTAAGGTGCAGACAACGAGTACGAAACATTGGAAACTTAGGAGAAGCTGACAACGGATCCGAGGACAGATCCAATTCCTCCGCCAACCCGTAGGCAACAGAGATTGACGCTTCAAATTGTTCTCTTTGGAACCGTAACAACTTGAGCCGAGAGTCAAACTGCTCCCGAGTAGCAACTCCTTTCCGAACCACCTCCTCACCGTCAGGCATGTTCAGATATGACGATTAAATAAAGAAAGCGAAACAATGCCCATCGAGAAAAAGAGACGAATAAATTACCATGATCACATCGGGGTCACCAAAATGTTCGATCACGGGACTTATTCCATTCGAAAAAAAATAAAAAAGGGAGAAAGGGAATGGGTCTGGCGTGAATCGGATAGAGAGAAATAAAGGAGTCGTGATGTGGAAGAGGAAAGGTAGGAAGCAGAAAAAAGGAAGGAAGGCGCTCACATACCTTTGGTGTCTTCGAAACTCATCGCTCCCGGGCCCGGGGTTGCACTGGTCTCCAACTGCACTCAACCAAAGATCTACTTCGTCTGACCTCGGCTTGAGGTTCAAATTTTAAAAGAAACAAATCGACACCTGTCGACGCTACCACACACTATTACACAAGACAAGTGAGCGCCGACAAACTAGGAAGGAATAAGGGGGAAATTCAAAAGGAACTGAGGAAACAAAAATATATGAATGGCCTAAGCCCGGCCCGAACAGTGGCCGTGGCCAAAATGGTAGCTCTTCTACTACAGAGGCTCCCTGGGAGTGCAAGCTGTGAGTCAGTCAGAGGTACTCTCACCGAGGTGTTGCTGGTGAGGATTGATTTGCAGCTCTTGGAGGGCCACTTGCAGCTTAGGCAGAATGTTCTTGGCCAGGAAGGCATCCAGGTCACCTTTGGGGAAGGCCTTTGCCCACGGCGTGAGCATCAGGCGTGCCGAGCGATCCGAGGGGTGCCAGCTGACCAAGGCCACCGACAGCTTCTGGCGAATCATCGGGTACACCACCTCCAGACGGCTGCCTTCAATGGAGAAAGAGAATGAGAATGACTCCGTACTTGGGAGTAAAGTGAAGTCATTTATCTTCACAATTGGGGGCAAGGAGTCAGTAGACTCCAGGGTGGGACGAGGGCAGAACGAACATGGACCACCAAGACCGTCATGCGTGGTGAAGAGCCACATCCTCCTCCAGGTGCCCCTGGTTTTTGCTGAACATGACGGATCTAGACCTGGCGGTCAATAAACAGTTCCCATCACCATGGTGCGTCTCTGTGCTAAGGGTGACTGCAGCTGCGGGGCGGAGGGTAAGAAGTCACCAACAGAGAGACTCCGGATACTGGGGGACCTCCAGTTTTATTTATCCTTACCCATGCATGCGGGGCTCTGCATGGGCGGACCCTTTATTTCCCTAGCTACTCGTGGGACCACATATGGAAACCAATTCTAAAAACGTAATGGAGTGTGCTGAAAAGCACACTCTTGACATGGACTCTTGTAGTCTCATTTCCCCGGTGGACAGGGCTTCCACTCATTTTTTGATACAGAAAAGTGAGAAAGTGAGTGATTTTTGCCAAAAAAGTGAGGGGAAAATGTGGAAAAAGTGAGAAAATAATGAGAAAATTGGTGATTTTTACCCCATGTTACACTTCTGGCAATTACTATACCCCTACATTATTCAATATTTTAAACAGAAACTATTATTTACAGCAGTAGGGATAAAAATTACAAAACAAAGAATTGGATAGTGAAAACATGTATTTCAGACTCAAAAAAGATAGAAGAATGAAAAAAAAAACTCTGCTAGAGATGAACACTACAAAATAGATAAGAATGAGGCACATATTGTACCATACATTAGGAGATCAAATAAACAATAATAAATTAAATAAAGAATAACACTTTTAGTCTAGTCAGGGTCCACCTGCTCCTTGAGATCATCAAGATCTACATCCCACCCCTTTTTGTGATTCTTAAAAAGCTGCTCTAGTAGAGACGATGTCCTCTTCTCTACTTTCTTTTGTAAAGGCTCCTTTTTCTTAAGCAAATCATCTTTGCTGGCAATAGCCTCCTCCAGTTTCTTTTTTGCCTTGTTGACTAGTTGATCAGAGGCCTTGCGCTCCTCAATCTCCTTCTTACTTGTCGCATGCAGGTCACCCTGTAGCTTGCCCAACACCTGTCGTTCCTTTAACTGGACAGCCTCTTGCCTCTCCAGGCGAGCTCTAATCTCTTCAGCTCGTCTTCCTTTAGTTTCTGTTGAACCTCCAGGTACTCTTCATACTTTCCGCATGCTGCTGCTGCTGCGAGCTTGAGCAGTAGCTACTCAACCACAACGCTGCAACAGGTCTAACGCACGTGCCGGAGCACCAGCCCAGAGACTGCAGAGGCTGTCAGCAAGCCACATGCTGCATCAGTCGAGGCACGGGGCCTGCCCCGACGTCAGCACATTAGCCAACGATGCCAAATGCAATTGCCTAGTCTCGCTTTTTTGTGTAGACAAGTAGCGAGGAGGTAACGTTAAACAATTGAGACAGTCTAATAGCAGACGATCTAGTTGTGCAGCGCCAGAGTGATGGCAGTGGTCGTGGGCAGAAACTCTGTTCCATATATGATAAAAACCTCCCCTACTTCCCCCATCCCAGTTCCCCTCCACCTACATTCCCCATCCCCTCGGTTCATACTGTGGCACAGGTTGCGTTTGCGCAGAGATTGCAAAGGAAAAAAGCAAAAGTAAACAAATGCCCGCAGCGGCCAGCCGGCACGCAACAACACAAACATGCTTCAATACGCCTACCAGTGGTCCGTAGCATCTCCTTGCTTGCTTGCCTGACCGCCTCTAGCCCGCGACACCAGCACCCTTCCAATGCAACGGCCGCAGAGTGGCCACTACGCTAACGCAATTGCAGTGAACTATGTCCACCACTCGTGGCGCAAGCGCAAAGGCAAGTGATTTCCGCAGAAAGGATGGATTTTCTGGTGGGATAGGCTCGCATTTGCCAGAAAAGTGAGCATTTTACGAAGTAGTGAGCATTATTTCAAAATAGTGAAAAAGTCACCCGGTTTTTGAATAAGTGAGTAAAAGTGAGTCAGTGGAAGCCCTGCCGGTGGAGGAAGCAATACTGTTGGAGAGCACCAGCGGGGCTCCCAATGAAGATGAAGCCTCCACTATTCCATCCCTACCTGTGGGGGTCCCTATGGGGAAACTCACTCACCTTAGTTGCCCCTCCAATCCTTCGGGGGCAACCCTTCTGACTCCTCGGAGTCAACCATCAAGGAGGCACTGGGTCGCGGCTCCCCCCAAAGGGGCAGACTCTGACTCCAGTAACACCACAGGGAGCATCTCTCAAAGGGCTCACTATGAGGGGAAAGCGGACTGGTGCAGCCTCGAGGAGGCAGAAGAGAAGGCAGGGAGCGAGGGGACGTGGCGGGAGTCTGGCGGACACCTCTGCTCATGGGAGAACTGCTGGCGAGGCTGGTGGGCCCCAGAGTGGGGACGAGATAGACTCCCCCTGCTGCCTCTGCCGCAAAGAGGAGGCTTCTCCCATGTAACTCATACGAGGCCTGCCTCTTCCATTCTTCCCGTTCACTTCTCCCTCAATGATTGTCTTCAAGAAACCATCGTGTCTTAAGATATGGCCGATTAGGTGGTCCCATCTTCTTTTTATAGTTTTCAGCAGACTTCTCTTTTCTACCACTCTTCTTAAGACTCCTTCATTTGTCACTTGGTTGATCCATTTTATCTTCATCATTCTTCCGTAGCACCACATTTCGAATGCTTCCACCCTTTTCTTCTCCGCTGCTGTCATCATCCATGTTTCACTGCCGTAAAGAAACATGCTCCAGATATACGTTTTGATGAATTGCTTCCTTACTTCTACGCCTGTATTTCCTGCTGTAATTAGATTCTTCTTTCGATAGAATGCCCTCTTTGCCTGGGCTATTCTACTGACTATTTCTTTCTTGCTTCGTCCAACGTTGGTCACTTGGCTTCCCAGGTAACAGAACTCTTTCACAGCACCACATTTCGAATGCTTCCAGCCTGGACTTCTCTGCTGCCGTTATCCTCCATGCTTCGCTGTGATATAGTAGAATGCTCCAGATGTATCTAATGAAATGTTTCCTCACTTCCACGCTTGTATATGCAGCTGTTAGCAGAATCTTCTTCTGGTAAAATGCCCTTTTTTGCTTGGGCAATCCTAGTGGCAATTTCTCTTTTACTTCGTCCATCACTGGTTACTCGGCTTCCCAGATAGCAGAACCCTTCCACTTTCTCGATTTTTTGTTTTCCTAGTTTAACATTGGTCCTGGCTTCTTTTCTCCTGCTGCATACCTTAGTTTTCTTTTTATTGATCTTCAGATGATATGTGGTCATTGTTCTTTCCATATTTCCAAGTGTCTTCTTTAAATGTCCTTCTGTTTCTGCCATGACTGCTATGTCATCGGCGAATCGTAGCATGTTGATTTTCTCCCCGTGGATATTCACTCCCGGGGACTTTTCTTTGACTTCTTGGATGGCTTTCTCGATGTAGACATTGAATAATAAAATGGGGGTCAGTGCACATCCTTGCTTTACTCCTTTCTTTATGCTTGCTTCTGTACTGCTGGGTCCTGATTTGATTATGGCCACCTGGTTTTTGTACAAGCTGTGGATAACTCTTCGGTCATTGTATCATACTCCAATTTCTTTTAGAATTTTTAGCATCATATTCCAATCCACGTTGTCAAATGCCTTTTCCAAATCTACAAATGCAACAAATGTCGGTAGATTCTTCTCTATAAGTAGCCTGAGGGCTATTTTGCTATTTGAGGGCTGAGCTAGCTGAGGGCTATTTGAGAGCTAATTAAAATTGCTTCTCTTGTGCCCTTGTTTCTTCTGAACCTGAATTGGTCCTCATCCAGGAACTCCTCTGCTTTTCACTCTATTCTTCTATAGATGACTCTCATCAATATCTTCAAGGCATGTGTCATCAGGCTTATGGTCCTAAAATGTTTTGCAACCACTAACTTATGTTGTGTGCAGAACTCCAGCAGTCTTTCTCCTCTTTCCTTTCGGTTACTCAATCCATATTTCCCAGTTATTTTTCCATCTTGACCTTCGCCGATGACAGTGTTCCAGTATCCTAAAATAATTAGTTTTTTTCCTCTTACCTGTTTTATAACTTCCGTGATACCTTCATAGACGTCTTCCACATCTTCATCTTCGTAGTCCGACATAGGCATGTAAACTTGTACCACAATGGTTCTGTAGGCTTGGTCTCAATCTTCAACATTATAATCCTCTCACTGTACTGCAGGAAGCTCTTCACGTGCAGTCCTGCACTCTTCATGAGCATTATGCCAACTCCAGAATTACCATTCTGTGCTCCGGTGTGAATAATTCTATAACTTCCACTCCAAAAGTGTTTTTTTTTGTTTTGGATGGACTGCAGCAGAGAGAATATATTATCATTATTATCATTACATAAGGTATAAAATATCATTTCAAAAGAATTTGAAAAAAATGAAAGAAACAGAAATTAAAATTTTTTCACTCAATTTTTTCAGTGAAGAGTTCTTAAGTAAGTTTTAGTTCCCTTGTTTTATTATTATAAACAATAACACTATGTACAATCATAACCGCATTTATTTAAACGTACAAATATAGTAATTAAAGAGAAAGTGGCACATATCATTCCCAAAATTTTCCATAACGCAGAATATAGGCATTAATTTTGCTGAAACCTCTTTATAACAAACCTCAATTTATCAAAATGACCGAAAAATTGGTCCCTTTCATTTCGATATAAAGAAATTTTACTGTAAATGCAAAATCAACAGTATCATTCCACCATATATTTCACAGAACTTCAAGTTTTCAATTATTTACAGAAAGATCAAACAAAGGCAGTGTGTGTTCATCACAGTGAATACTGGATGCAATGTTGGCTTCATCCACATCCGAAGGAAATGCAGTCGTGATAACGCAACGTACAGATTCCAACGTCAAGATAGTGTTCCAGGTCTCCTTCCTCCCAGAAAATGCCAGATTGGTCCAAGCGTCTTTCACCAGAGTTCAAACATCTCACAAAAACCCCCACACGATTAAAATTCCATTGCACTTGGACCAAGATTTCAAACAGAAGCTGCTCTGCCTGAGCCTCTGTCACATGCAGATACTTGGCCCCTATTTCTATGACCTTCAAAGGATTTCATTGTTATGCTATTTTATTGAGGGGAGGCAACCGACAGCTGAGGTCATTTTGCCATTTAGGATAGGTGGGTAATGGCAGGAGTTTTCAGGGAACGGAGGAAGGGTGGAGAGAAACCCGGCATTGGCATTACCCTATTCTTAACGAAAGGTGCCAAGCGGACCACGGCTTAACGTCCCAACCGACGGACGGAGTACTGAACTAGATATACCCTCCACAACGCACTCAAGTGGGGACTGAAAAATCCACCATTGCTGGGAATCGAACTAGGGCCCTCGGAATGGGAGGCCAGTACTCTAGCCACCACACTAACCCAAGTTACGAACATAGATTCCTTCTGTCCTTCCGAGCCACAAACACTAGCTAAAGGAAGGGTTTCAATAACCATAACTTGATAGCTTGGATATACATTACCAAGTAGGGGGAGCCACGGGTGGATCCAGGCGTGGATTGGCACAGTGTCTGTGAGTGGGTTCCAGCACTCCACCTCCGCTTGTATTTTGGGCAGGATGAGGCGATCGCAAATGGAATCAAGGATCCAAGTGGGAACCAGCGGCATCCACGCCTCCAGGATCTCGATCATGGCATCACACTTATCCCGGCAGTTCCACTCACTGTCCAAAATACCGAGGTTGGAGCAAAACAGGAAAGAAATGACAATGGGTCGAAGAACTAAACTGGCCAATGTCAGAATAAAATACATGCAATCCTGTCACACAATTGAAATATTCCATCAAATAAAAAGAATGAAGGGCAACAACAGACTTGTGGAGATTCAGTGGTGCCCATCGGCAGCGAGGATATGTACCCACTTGCATGCTTGCTAGTTGAACTAACACGGAGGAACCAGAGAGAGAAAATGATATACAGTAGATACTTGAATTTCAAAGTCAACGGAACCGGAAAAAATCCACACTTCATAATATAAAATATGATATGAACAAATTTCGTATGAACGAGTATTCTTCTCCAGCATCACGAAATAGCTATTTTTTCCCTGAAATATATACACTCCCGCAATGTAATTGAATGATGTACTAAAGTGATAATTCATGAATGTATCTTTAAACATGTATTCATGTCAACAGGGTTCATAAAGTTAATCACGACTACCTTGTTCCTTTTCCCCAATGAATCTGAGATTAGGCAATCAAGCATCTTTGCAAAATTTCCGTGCAGTTTGGGCTAGGTGTATGAATTTCTATTACAGTAGAAACTCGGAAATACGAACTTTGAAATTAAGGAATTTTGATTTTACGAAGCAAAATCTTCGGTCCCGACCAAAAGGGTATCTAAGTGTATGTAACAGTATGCGATATTACGAAACAACGAAGTTTTAAAATCACAAACCTCGGATCTTGGTCCCGACGTGAAAAAGTTACTCGTTCATACGAATAATGATGGATCACAGTAACGTTTTCCGGCGCCCCTTGTCAGAGTTAAACATCTAATTAATCATCGTCGCTGAATACATTGTGCACTGAATGTATTACCTTAACGATATCTCATTTTTCAATGCTACAATAGTAAGGACGACTTTGAATCGTAGGCATCGTAGCTCATAAAATATGAAACCAATCTGACATAAAATTCTTTCGGCTTTGTAACCACGAGTCCACAGAGTTGCCAACGAGTAAAGAAAACGAAAATTTGTAATTTAACTAAATACACATTCTCCCACATCGCCCAGGCGCGGAAACAGGATGTAGACGCATGAATGAAACCACCCGGTCGCGTCGTCTAGCCGCGACGTCCAGACGCGGCAGTTGGACGTGGCCGCTGGACTCCCCAGTGAAACCAGACCTTAAGGATGACTTTGAATCGTAGGTATCGTAGCTCATAAAATATGGAACCAATCGGACAAAAAATGCGTTTTGCTTTGTTACCACTAGTCCACTGAGTTGCCAACGAGTAAAAAAATGTAAAGTAGTCGTGTACGGATATACTCGCCGGCGAGAGACTAATTGCTACAACCAGCATTTTCCTCTCATGATCCCTGGCATTTTTTGTTAACAGTTTTCCCAAACATAAATCCATGATGAATATTCCTGGTATAGAAATTGTTTGCTGCGCGGTTGCAATAACTATGACATGTATCGGAGATGGTGCTATGTTGTTCGAGCGGTAGATTCAGTCGTGAATATAACTCTTTTTTTCTTCTCATTATTTCAGACTGATTACACTCAACCTTGCTCGACGGCATAATTATTCCGGCTGGCAATAGTTATCATCGAAGGACTCACGTTTAATTTACCGTCCTCATTGAGCGTTTTGATGTAGTCTTCGAGCAAGACTCTTCATACGCATTTCCCTTCCCTTCTTCCACCGCCAACAGCAAAGAAAATCAGAGAAAGTATGAGTTCGCATGGTTCATAGGGCCATTTAGTTTAACGCACATTAATTCTAAAGGAAGACTAGTTCTGGGCGCATGCAAAATCAATGGGAAAAAACGCTCAAGCACCCATATATATATTTATATCGGAAAATGGTGTACCCTCCTCCCCTTTCACTCCAACATAGCGTTCGAAGAAATATCCTAAAGGAGAGGTCACTAGGCAGTCCCCACGAGGAAAATTCACCCAGCTCTCCTCCTTTGCTCCAAAACCTCGGCATACTCTCCATCACCTAGTCGTTAAAACTTTCGCGGTCCATATTATGACTTGTTATATGTTTTTTGGGTTGTCCGCGTCTTGTTAACTGGTTTGAGGGTGGCCGACGTTTCCTCTCCTTTGCCGGAGACTTCCTCAGAGTAGCCCTGAGGAAGTCTCCGGCAAAGGAGAGGAAACGTCGGCCACCCTCAAACCAGTTAACAAGACGCGGACAACCCAAAAAACATATAACAAGTCTCCATCACCTTTCTCTCTCACTTGCGGCTAACCTATCCCTCCCACCCTGGCTATATTTCCCCTTCAAGTGACCCTCCGTGTCCCCCCTTCCCGCTCTATGAGTGGGTACGAGCCATCCCCCTCACACCCAAGCCCCCCGTGCCTGCCCTCCGGGATATCAGGCTCCTTCGAGTGCCCCTCCGTCCCACCCCTTCCACGCTAGGCTAGCATGAGATGCCCCACTCTGACTTTGCAGGCCCCCCATACCAGCTCTTGGGCCCTCTAAGAAGTTCCCTCCCCAATCTCAAGGAATCTGTGCACGCCGATGGGTCTAACTCAGCGTAAATATTGTTTTGCGGGCATATCTTGATTCATGGTAAAAGCTCCACGCGGCAGAGTCATGTCTTCCCTCTCCGCCGACGCAGCAAATAGATGCAAGGGAGGAGGAAGATAAGATGCAACTGTTTGGCGTAAAGCTGATGATTCATTCGAAGTTTAGTCTTCGCGCGCAGCACTTGGCCTTGAATCCCAGGTGGATCACCCTCACAACAGACGTAAGATACTACGAGACCATGGGCCTCGCAGCTGTTTTTGTGAGCGGGCGAATGGAGTAACCCCCACCCACAGCGAGGGGGAAAGGAGGGAACGAAGGCAGCTTCCAGCTTGATGCGTGGCCTGACCTGGAGCTGCAAGGCTTGGACGCAAGTCTCCTTGCTTGATAAGCAAAGGAAAAACGATTAGCAAAAATATCCCACATTTCAATTCAATAGCGAATGTTTAAAAGAATTCTGAGATATAATGAATGAAGAGCAGGCAGGCAGACCTAATCTAAATAGACCCACGACTGAAGCTTTCGTGTAGTAGAGTGAAAAACGAAATTTGTAATGTTAGCATCGTTAGTAGCCGATGAAGCGTAAAAGAAGCTATCAACCTTCACCGTTGAAGTGCGTAGCTTGTACACCCTACTTCTGAAAGGAGGTACACAGCTGGACTCTTCTATAAGCTCTTCTTTCAGCTCTATCATCTCGGAAATAACCATGCACAAATAAGCTGAATCCAAGGGAGAAAAACGATTGTTATTTCGGGAAATTAATGGGCTTAGCATTATTTATACAAAATACATAACGTGTATCCATCGCATAGCATCCGCGAGAGAATCTTATTTTCACTGTCTTCGCTTAACGTAGGTAGATACATATATTATGCCTGACGCGGAGAGGGGACCATCTTCTAACGAAATTTTATTCCTATAATTTCAATATCGGGTGCCAATGATCGCGCAAGTCGCACACTTCCTAATTGCATGCATCAATCAGTATTACTAATGATTAAACATCGCTCACGCTTCAGTTAAAGAGTTCTCCAGTTAGGAAACAATATAGAAAAATGCGCTATGAAGCTTCATAGGCTTATTCCAAACTGCACAAAAAATTGGGCAAAAGATGCTTCATTGCCTAATCATCCATTGGAAAAAAATAACGGCAAGTCAGTTGTCCCAATGTAAATTTCCGCGGGGCTTAGATGGGAGTTTAATTCTTCTGAGTTTCGGGATTTCCGCCATGAAAAGATGGAACGATGTGGTGGAAATCCCGAAAATGGGAAGAATCAACCTCCGACAAATTAGTTGCGTTAAACTGTTTGCACCTTGTGGGCATGAACACACATTTAAGAATACTTTTATGAATTATAACTTCGTAAATCATGCAAGTACGTCGCGAGAGTTCATCTTAATTTAAGGAAACGACAAAGAGCTTCATCGCGATGTTTTTGAAAGATACTCGTTGATACTAAATTTGATATTACGATGTGCCGATTTTTCTGGTCCCGTCGACTCGAATTTCGAGTTTCTACTCTAGTGCCTTTTTCTATATTACTTAAATGTGTACTGAAAAACTCATAAGGTACGCATTGGCAATGTATTTACATTTTAAAGCTAGTATTGATGTATGCATACACTAAGGAAGTGTGTGATTTGCACAATCATTTGCTACTAGATGCTGCTCTGGATGTAGAATTTAGAGCAATAAATTTCTGCTCTGTGTCAGGAATAATAGATTAGACCTAATTTGAGCTATAACGGTGAAAAGATTCTCCCACAGATGCTATGTCAATTATGTATTTTGCATAGTTGGGAAAGTTGCCAAAAAAATTAACTGATTCAAGTTAAACTTAATCTCCGTAAAAATTAACTAGTTGAAGTTAAAAGTTACCTTTCTGAAAAAATAACTGATCAAAGTTGAAAAAAAGTAACTTTTTTATGTTGAAAGTTATTTTTTCAGTTGCTTTGGCAAATCAGATGCAGTGCGGTAATAGAGGAGGCCTTGATAGTCTTTTGTTTTGAGGCAAACAAACACTAATTCTATTCTGAGATTAAGATCGTTCTCTTCATTGTTGCCCAGTAGCAGTAATGGGAGGATACTAGGGAAGTGCGAGTACTTGAAAATTCGAGTTGAGTCGAATAGTTGGTACTCGACTCGAGTGCTTCGAGTAGTTTTACGAAAGTAGAGTCGAGTAGTTTTTGTCGACGGAGCCACCAAGGCCGATAGGTTCAGAAATCTGCCGACAGGAAGCGCTATCATCAAAATCGTGTAAATCTCTGGTTATACTATAAATTATCACGTACGAACGTGTACTTACGTACGTTCATTTACATTTGCGTGAATGGTTTCATGTACGTTTATGTGAACGGATCATGCACGTTTACGCGGTACCATAGGTACCGCGCGCAACAAACACCACGCGAGAAAATTTCTCTAGTATGCACAGGAAAAATATCCTTGCCTATGCTTGAATAAAAGTTTATAAATTGCAGTATTCACCAAAATAAAATCAGCAATAAGAGAGATAGCTTTTGTCCGCACATTTGTCGGCTTCTCGACGAAAGAAACAAATTGCATTTTAAATTATCTTCAACTCCGTCTCCAAAAACTTTACGCGAGGATGCATAGTGACGGTATGCTTCCAAAGATACCGTCAGTTCTTAAACTGACACCAACTTGCATTCTTAAAGGCGATACTTTTTTCCGCTATTGTCGAGTCCTCATGACTCATTCACAGCGCAATAGGCAATCTGCTTGTAGCAGAAGTTCCACATGCGCGCTACCTTTCTCTTTCAGGCATGCTCTGGACAGTTCAGCATGCTTTTATAGCCTAAAATAAATATATATCGATATCAAATAACCAACGAATTCTACTGAGATTTCATAAGTGGATTCATATTAATGACTCAAGAGCAAGAGAAAGGTCCGAATGGTGATTTCCGGAACGGAAAGCGTGCGGGACGGAAAATAACGCAGTCTGACAAATTCATCAATAACAAAAATATTGATGACTGTAATAGTATGAAACGTCGTATGACTATTAACAAAGCCCTTAGCTACAATACGTGAAAAGGAAAGTTTGATATCTCGATCTGTGTTGTTCTTACGATGCCCCAATTCGATGGATCCATCCAGTAACAAAAAAAATTCGCTATAAATCCTTTCTTAAACACGTACTTCAGTAAAAAAATTGTAAAAATATTTTATTACTACCAGTAAACGTAGAAATAAACAAGCTTTAATTTGATATACTTTAATTTAAAATCGCATGAGCCATCTTGGAGATATTGCTCTTCAAAGTCAGGGATGAAGGAAATTTTGTAATGGATGGTAGGCATCCTATTAACCCCTTCCCTGACGCGACCGAGTTAACTCGTCCCAAGCGGTGGTTCCATTTTCGACGCGACCGAGTATACTCGTCCTGCCGCGGCAATGCGTCTTCTCTCATGTTCTGCCCGAGAATACCCGTCCTCTTGACGTAGTTCTATTTTTCCTCACTAGAGGGCATAAGCCTTATGATTTCTGAGATACTTCATGAATTTTTTTCGAGTTTATAACATTGATATTTACAGAAAGCATTAGCTGAAATATACGTATTTTTACGCGCGTATAACACGAAAAGTTCAATGATTGAACATTATTCGCAGTGGTTCTTTTCTATGAATATTTGTGATATATTAGGCGTTACTTGTATATGCATCCGTTTAGCATATCATCGTATGTATTTATATCTAAAAATATTTTTTTGTAGTTTTTGCTCTAAACGCACTCTTACCGCTATTTTGTCAATTGCATTTCGTGACTTTTTTATTTCATGACAGGTTTTTCCCGCTTTTCAAACAAACTTCTTTGTAGATTTCATTGAAACTAATTTTCGTTGTGACTATTGTTGAAACCATTGTTCGTTTTACTTATCGCTAATCATAACTTGCCATCTTGAAACAAAATGGTGGAAACTAAAATCTGATTTTATTCACGTGGATAAAGATTTTGTCCGCATTTCACAGATAAATGTCCTTAGGGATTATGATGAAACTTTTTTTTTCGTTGTTATGCACCTGCAAGGAGACTTTTTGCTACCTCAAACCACCGACTGCTGTCTTCAAAATCTTATTTTATTCGTTTGGACAGATATTCCACAACGAACCGGCTTTTTTTTTTGAGAAACTTTTTTCATTGGTATGAAGAGACATGAGAAGGTATATAGCTATCTCGAATCATCGTCTTGAAATAATACGTATACAAAGGACTAGTGACTCACCGTTCCTAATAAGAATAATAACACGTTTGATTTCTTTACCCTGTTGTCTCGGGCAAAGCCGAGACCGGGAATGCTAGTAATTTATAAATATACTTTTCACTGTACAATCTAGACATTCCCAAAGCGTAAGAAAGCCACGCTTCACCGTTGCTTTCGCCCTTTGAGTAGGTTTTGAATGAGATGCTGAAGAATCTTTTTTGTAACTCTAGGTCTTTGGGTCATGGAAAATTATTGCTAAGAGCTGATTGCTTGTTCTTAGTCTCCTTTTCGCTTCTTTTATCTCACTCACCGCAATAGCATGCCTCCCTTTGCCTCGGCGGCACAACATACAGCAATCTCATTGTCCAGGCCTCCTCCCCCGCTAACTTCGGGAGGGCAATTCCCGGTACTTTCCGCTAACCGAAGGTTTATCCTGCCTTTTTCTTTGAGTACACAAGGTCACCGTCGCGGACTACCCTGGGTCCCTTCACTCGCGCGTCACGGTAATTCTCAGAACAGGGGAGAAAGGGTATTTCTGGGTAAAGGGGAGGGAAGACAGGAAGGCTACCAGCCGGGGCATCGGTGTCGAGAACATAAAAGGTTTTAGTATCATCCCTATGCCGTGCTTTCTTTGTTTCTCCAGGTCATTGCTCCATTGGTTTTTCCCAACACATGGTTCTCCTGCTTACCGTTTCCAGTATTCACGGTAAATTCGATGGCTGCCCTGATGCTTAGAAAACTCTCTCAGTTATTCGTTGTCCTCTCAAGCGTACACGTCTAGCACTCCTGTGTCACTCACTTAGGTACCAGTCTTTACTGTCGTTTGTGATTTTTTTCTTTCGCCGTGAAAGTAATCATTTTGGTTTTGTGAGAAATTATTATCTTTCACGATGACAAGTGAAAATGAAAGTGACTTTTCAGAGGAAGAACTGCAAGTCCAAGACATTGAAGATTCTGGATCTGAATCCAGCTTCTCAGAGCATTCTCTCTCTGATAGTGAAGATGAAGAGGAATCTGCGCCAGAAGGGCAGTGGTGTGAAGTGGATAATTCTCGCCAGCCTGCACCCTTCAGGTTCCAGTTCGAGGGAGAATCGTCCTTGAATTTTGACTTGGATGTGGACGGTGACCCACTGCAGTTCTTTGAACTTTTTCTCGACGAACATGTAGTGGGATTTATAACTGATGAGACGAATCGGTACGCATCCCAGTGTTTCCGAGATGAGGCATCAACAAGCCGACACCAATGGCGCGAGGCAACCAACGCAGAAATGCGAGTGTTTTTGGGGCTGGTGATACTGCAAAGTATCATTCGGAAACCGGAGCAGGAACAGTATTGGTCCAGGAGACGGATATTAGCAACACCCTTTTTTGGAGAGACAATGTCCCTTCGGCGATTCATTCATCTACGGAGATTTTTGCACTTCAGCGACAACGATGCTTACAATGCAGAAAATCACCCGAACCCCAAACTGAACAAGATTTGGCCAATTTATTGTTTGTTAGAAGAGAAATTCAAGGCACTTTATACTCCGGAGAGAGACGTAACGGTGGATGAAAGTTTACTACTTTACAAAGGAAGACTGGGTTGGCGCCAGTACATACCTCAAAAGAGAGCAAGGTTCGGGATAAAAAGCTTTTTATTATGTGAATCAAAGAGTGGGTATGTTTGGTCGTCTATCGTCTACACGGGAAAAGGAACTTTATTAGATGAGGATTTCAGAAATATGTCCATGTCCTCCCAGGTGGTGATGTCCCTTATGAAACCTCTTTTCGATAAGGGGTACTGTGTCACGACAGACAATTTCTATACCTCCCCTGAATTAGCCGTGGCTCTTCTTTCTCGGCGTTGTGACACCTACGGGACTGTTCGTGTGACGCGGAAAGGAATGCCGGAGGGACTGAAAAATAAAAAATTGAAGAAGGGTGAAATAGTGTCCTACAAGAAAGGCAAAGTTTTGGTAGTTCGCTGGAAAGACAAGAAGGATGTCACACTGTTGTCTACAGTGCACAACAGTGAGGTGCAAGAAGTGGAAAGAAGAGGGAAAGTGATTATAAAGCCGAAGGTTGTAGTAGACTACAATGAGACCATGGGGGGTGTTGACAGGGTCGACCAACATTTGGCCGATTATCCAATTCCCAGAAAACGCGGGAAAAAGTATTATAAAAAAATATTTTTCCATTTATTGGAGCTGTGTGTGTGGAACTCGTTTGTCCTGTACAAAAAGAAAGGAGGGAGAAGTGTGCACCTCGACTACAGGCTTACCATTGTGGACAAAATAATAGAAAAATACCACCCCCAAATTATTTCCCCCAGGGTAGGCCGACCACCCTCTGCGCCGCACCCCCGGCGCCTAACTGAGAGGCACTTCCCGGACGTCATTGAGGCAACGCAAAAAAAAGCTAATCCCACAAGAAAGTGTGTCGTGTGCGCCAGAAAGCGAGATGCTCGTGGGAAAATTTTGCGCAAAGAAACGCGATATATGTGTCGAAATTGTGACGTGCCCTTGTGTGTAACTCCCTGCTTTCAGGTTTACCACACACAGGTGAACTTATAATGATTATGTGCAAATTTTATGGTCTAATATTTTTCTTATCTTATTACGAATATGGAAAAAATAAATCAATTCACTTCTCAATGAATAAAAATGTTCATTTATGTAAAATTTTTCCCTTTATTACCATTTATTATTTCTCTACGTCTTGAGATCGGCCTCATTTTTCTTGATAATAGTGTCGATAGATCTCTAAAATAAATATTCAGTCGAACAGATTTTTTCAAGTTTATATTAGAACGCTAATAGTCAATATATTAGTGATAAGTATTCTAATAAGTGAACAAAGGTAATAAGTAGTAATCAGCTAGTAATGTACGCAATACGTTTGATTTTGTTGAAACGAAAAAAAGATCGCTGGCCGGGTATAGGCAACCCGCGTGACGTCAAGGCCATACACACTACGAAAAGCAGAGACCGCCTGCTGAGATGGGTCAAGAAAACCCCTCCACGGAACGAGAGAGAAAGCTGCGACGCAGCTGGCAGTGACGAGCGTTAGACAGATCGCTGACGGGCAGATCTTGGACGAAGCATCACCGCCTGCATTCCGTTCGGACTGAAGTGCATAATTACTTGTTTTTCCGATAAAAACAAACTGCAAATAAATGTCTGAAATAAATTACTCGTATTGATAGTAATATATACTTATTTCATTTCTAAAAGCTGTAAGCATAAAAAAAATTAGGCCATTCCAAAGAAAGTTCAAAATGTTGAAAAATGCATTAAAATCGCCATTTTTTAATTCTTTAAAATAACATCTAAAAATAAATATTTTCAAAAAATGACCTTTTCCCCTGTTTTTAAATCTGCCAGACAATAGGAAATTGAAATAAAAAAATATGTCTTCATTTTAAAGGAATTCTCGAAAAAATTCGTCAGGGAAGGGGTTAAGGGCATTGTGGATGATATAGGTATCGTATGAAACTTATAAGTTTTACTATTTCTTTTTTTTATTTCCTATTTAGGATTATTAATTACATCATTAATTGCCAAGTTCCTACCCATATGTTTTCTATAATAAATATTTGTTCAAATATATTTCCTTAGAAATCTAAAACTTTAATTCACAGGACTCTATACAAAATTCATATACCTGCTCACATTCATCCGTGAATGAAAATTCATTGTTCAAACATTATTAACTTGTGTTAATGGATATCCGAAATAACACGGCACGGGCGTGCCGATATTGGGTGTTCATGCATCGCGCAAATAATCAGGCGATTGACCCAGGTCCCCTTTACGTTTCTAAGTTCTATCATGTGTAAGCAGAAATCATCGATTTTGAAGAGATGGTGTATAATTGGAAGGGGAAGAAAAGAATATATGTTAAAAAAATAACTATGTAATTAACGGCCAATCATAAATTTGAGGTACGAGCTTATCAAATATTTACTGCACAAACAAGGCATTTTGTATGAAATGCACTGCGTTGTTGGACTAACCCCGGCATACACGATATCGCTGAGAAAGCATTCTCTGAAAAGAAATACATAGGAATACGAAATACAAGGAATGGTCTTTTAATTAGCCTTATGTATTCCTTAAGAAAAAATATTTTGCTTCCTGGCTTACTTTCATTACAAATTAATAGGGCATGTCACTCATGTAGGCCTCATATTATGCCTAAGTACACTCTAGGTACCATACTGCAAGCTAATTTACACATTTTTCAGTAATCCTAGGAATGAAGGTAATTTTCTTATTTCGAGAGCTACCGGAAAATTTCCATTAGGTCTTTTGGCCTGCGCTACATGCCATATTAATTTGAATGTTTTTTTAATCATGCATTAGTAGGGACATGACATTTTCGCGAAACGTTTTTTGCGACAGGATTCACGAAATAAGCGACTTTAGGGTTTAATCACGACATTAACCGTGTTTCTTTGAAACGCGATTTTTTTAACGAAATTTGAGATATTTTGCAAATGCCGAATTTTTGTAGCATGAAATATTTTCTTTAGTGATGGCCGGATGGGATCTTTCATTTTCTTTCTTTCATTTTTCTCGGTTCCAGATCCAAAGACATGGAGTGAAATCGGATCCGGATCGTAGATTTTAAATTTTCATGGCTTAGCGATCGAAGTGCCCCGTGAATGGAATGTAGGTGCGGTAGATATTGACAAGTAGAGGATGTGTAACTAAGGTCACGTAATTAGATGAAAACGTTCCCGTGCAACTAGAAGCAAACTAAAGATATATGACTTTTTCCCCCATTACCCCGGTATCGCGGGGAAAAAATACGTAGTATGTCATGCGGGTAGCCTACATTCGCCGGGATCAGGCATATAACGAGAGCCATGAACGAGAGCTAGTGTACTGTGCGAAGTTCGATCCCAATCGCAGTTTAATTTTTTCTTTCAGTCACTGCATCGAAAATGTTATCATATTCAATTTCAAACCATTACATCTGAATACTCACTTTATTAGATTTTGTTGTTTAAATTAGATTTACAAATGAACCACTCATAAATTAAGGATGGTGGGTCGGATCCAAAGATCCACGGGTCTTTCATTTCATTCGCTACTGAAATCATATCCAGGGACAGTAAAAATTCAGATCCGGATCGGAGATTTTAACATCTCGCGGCCTCGTGATTGATGCGCCCCGCGAATGGAATGTACGTATGGTAGATACCAACAAGGAGAGGTTAAGTAACTCGGGTCACGAAATGAGAAGATTTTTTCCATGCCACAAACGAGGAAAACAAAATGAAAAATACTCGTATTGACCTTTCTCTCCATAGGCCCGGATGTGCGAGAAAAAAATTAAGCCGGATGTCATGCGGGTCGCCTACATTCACCAGATTCCCGTGAACCTATGAGAGCGTAGTTGTTAAAAATGAGGGTTAGTGTACTGCCAGTTGCGAGTTCAATCCTTAACACTACCTAAAAATACAGACGTGCTGTATTCCTAGGGTAATGCTAGTAGGCAGTTAAAAAAGTAGATTATCAGAAATTTCATGCCATATTATAATTTTAAAAAATAATTAAATTTTGCGAAAGGAAATAATGGGAAAAAAATTTATATTACAGAATTAAATCGTGGAATCATTATGTTAACTTTACAATGTATTTTTGAGTGATGCATTTGTAAATGTAGGTAGTTTAAACGATAGAAGTACAAAAAAGTCAGTATCCACACAAAAAAGTTAGGAAATGAAGGATGATTTTTTTTTATGCAATGGCTGAAAGAAAAATTTTAAACAGCGTAAGAATCAAACTTCATTACCTGCAGTCCACTATTCCACTCTGTTATTGTTATTACCATTATCTCATTAATTTTCCTTTAACTTAATTTTGCCTACTGTGTTTTTTATGTTGCGTAGGGTAGCCATAACTTTGTATTGGATCTCAAATGTATGTACTATTAACTGTTTGTTCACATTGGTATGAAGTCTTTATTAATGAGTAATATTAAAAAAAAACCCTTCCTGTAAGACTCCTTTTTCCCAACATTACTTTTCCCAACACAGCTTTCACCTTTTTAAAACGATTTTATTTACCATGTTTGTCATTTTTAAACACCGCTTTTGATGATTTTTATTTACCATTTTTCGGTGTCCCTATGCATTAGTTAGGTAAACCTGCTGATGTGATAGTCGGATTGCTGGCTAACTTTAATTACGTTGACTTAAGTAAAAACTGGGTCTCTTCACCCATGTACAATAATGTACAAACTCGACTCGACTCAATACTCGCGAGTACTTTACAACTCGACTCGATACTCGACTTGAGGTCAAAAAGTACCATTCGCACATCCCTAGAGGATACTGTAACAGTAATGGTAAGCCACATTTAGGAAATTTGACAAGAGTGACATCTGAAGGTTCGAAAAATTCCATAAATTAGGTGTTGTGTCTTGGTGCAATACATAACAACAAGGTGTGTCTGCCATCTCTTGGTTTCTACAAATATTACTCCGCCAGTAGCTTTCCATCATCAAGCAGTTAAGAAAGGTGTACAGATATCAATATTTCTCAGTGTGTGGCTAACCATTATCTAGCCCCGAGCGCCTCAATTATTTCTTGAACCTCCTCGTCTTTCTGGACTGGGTTTCTAGAACCTGGAACTCTGTTAATAATAACGTTAGAGCTCGACTCAAAATTTCTAAAGACTCAAAAAAAACATAAGGAATAAACTTCTGGTACTAATTATCATGCGATTTAAACAAATATTTTTCTGGTTGTTCCATTCTATAAACAAACAGGTGACCGTGAACAACTGGCGAGTGTGAGGCCTGCCCTGCGAAGAAGGGTCGAGATAATCCCCGCCTCTAAGCCGAGAAAGTGCCATCGAAAGTTGTTAACTAGTCCGTCTCGGCGATGTCTTCAATTTTGTATGTTTAGTTCAAGTTGCAGAATAATTCCAATGTAGGTACACGAAGTACCAGAAATTAATAAGTTTAAATTATTTTGAATCTTGGGATGGGAAAATTTAAGAATGGGACAATATATCAGCAGGTTACACAGCAATGTTTCAGTAAAAAAGTTTTTTGGCATTTTTCAAGTACTGGATAGGTGGTCATGGCAAAATTGCCGGATTATGGGTATTCCTGGATTAGGGATTCCTGGATTAAGGGTGCTCAACTGTATCTAGATTGTACATGAGATAAAAGACACATATTCAATGCTGGATCTCCAAATTGTGCCCTGTGAGCTCCTGCAAGCTCAGGCTCTGGATCAGTTGACTTTTCATATTCGCAATCAGAGTATGTTCCAGCATCACCTATCTATAGCAACATTTACAGCATGATGGATAGTTGCTAAAGAGTATGCATAAAGCTATATTGCAAAGACATGACTAAGAATTTGTACAAGGTGGCAAGAGTCATGTGCTTAAAGAGTTTGAGTGAAGAAAAAGATGTTTAACAAAAGAGGCTGTGCATATAGTAGTGGTATAAACATATGCAATGCAATACATTTGTAAGAAATAATATGTAAATGCTTGGGTTGAGCACATAATTTTTATCATAGAATGTGCTTTCAGGTTATAAAGAAAAGATGCTGGCCACAGGGGGAAAAATTAATTTTAAAAAAATGGGAGTGCATGGGACACACAAGGGCGTGTTTTGCATGCAGTTCAATAATGAGGAGAGGGAAAGGGTGGTTTGTCACCTGACGGCCATGCGAATGCTGGGCACCCATGCTTCCCACACAAGGCGATGATAGGGATCGCTGCCCACGGCATCGTTGGTTGCAGCCAGCCTCCCACTCCATTCCAGCAGATCCCGCCACTGGCGCAGGGTTGCGTGCATCTCGTCACTGCCACGGGGGCTCTCAAGTGGGCGCCACGTCGACTCGAGTCGCTCCTTGAGCAGGGGTGCCACCACGCCCACTGCCAGTTCCCCCAGCTCATACACCTTGTACGCCTCGTAATGATTCTCCTGCAATGGGAGAGGCACACAGTCAGACAGCAATGGGCATGCGGCCACAGCCCAATTGGATGAGGGCGTGCCATGCTCACTGTACGGTAATGATTCATGGTTAGGTTGACATGGTCATTTAGCAACTTTCACCAATATATACACGTGAGTGTCGACACTCGACATGAACTTCACCTCACCAGCAACCAAGATCCATCAATTAGGGCAAAATGAGGTGCAGAATAAGTGAATAATTAACAGATTTCCAACATTCACTTCCCTGTAGATGGGGCAAGGGGAGAAGTGCTTAAACATGCCATCACCTCAGAAAGGCAAGAAACACTCAGCAGACACTGGTGGCCAACACAGCAGCCAAACTGTTAAAAAGCACCTAAAATAACAAACTAATATAGAATCTCTACACTGCACATGTTTTCTTCAATTTACTACACCTAATCTGCGACTTTGATGCCCAAACTTTAATCCCTTAATAATCAAAAACCTGTGACTACTACATAATACTAGGAATGCCAATAAAAAGAGTCGTTTCAGGCGTTATATGGTGGAATAACATAATTAAATAAGATTGGCAATTTTCCAAAGAGAAATCTTTACTTTGACCGGTTTCGATGTGATACGATGTGACCTGATGATGATGTAATCTTATTTAAATCAGGAAGGCCAGTGTCCCTCCGGCTTGTTGAGTTGACACAACCTGACATGCGAATGCTCACCTTGAGGTCGCTGAAGCTCTCGGCAGCCTTCTCCAAGGTCAGCTGCTGCCCATCGCCCGTGAGGCACCCGACGATGCTCAGCAGCGTCTCCAGCGCCTCAATCTGCCCCTTCTCCTGCACCAACAGCCGCCCCAAGCTGGCCTCCTCCTGCTCCAGTCCCACCACCCTGTCCTTGGCATACCGCATGCGCTTGTCATTCTCAATTATGTCCTGCATGCCAAGGAGGGAGATTATGAGCAATACGAAAGCAATCTCTCCAGATACATTTCAATAATCTAAAAACTGTTGCCTTACCAGCACGGAACTCCAGCTAATTTTCAGGCTAATGAAATGTTTCCTCACTTCCACGCTTGTATTTGCAGCTGTAAGCAGAATTTTATTCTGGTAAAAATGCCCTTTTCGCTTGGGCAATTCTACTGGCAGGTAGCAGAACTCTTCTACCTCCTCAATCTTTTATTTTCCTAATTTAACATAAGTCCTGACTTCCTTTCTCCCTACCTACCTCCTAACCAATACCTTACTTTATTTTTTATTGAGTTTTCTCTTCTTAGTTTTCTCAAACAAAAATAGAAACTTTTTATTGCATTTGTAGCGAGCGCAACTTCCTCAAAATATAAGAACTAAAAAAATTATTATCTATAATATCTATTCTATTAACCTAAACATCAAGTTTTTTTTTTTTTTAAGGCAGAGATACGAAGTCTGGAGATGGGTTTCACCGCATAATTTATGGTAGAAAGACAACAGTTTTAACAATTGAATTCCGGCAAAACTCTTGTATTTTCACAATAAATAACATGCCGAAACCAGTCACTGTAAGTCAAAAAAGAAAATCTGTAAACATCGTCGACAGTTGCCGCTCAATAAAAGTCATGCATACTCCCCCATATTCTACTTTCGCAAATAGCTAATGTATTTAACGTAAGAGGCATCGGACGTGGGGGGCAGAAGGGGCCAAAGGCCTCATCCTCCCCCAAAATTTACCCCAGACCCTTTCAGTCGAAGTAGGTACTTTCTGACACACATTATTACACCTTAATATGCTCTTTTATCAAAATTCTAGTCTCTAACCCCTAAAAATGCATGCCCTTTTCTTAGGAGCAGGGCCCTTTTCAGGCAAAAAATAAATTAGCAAAATAACATTTAACATATCAATTGCAAATCTAGTATTCAAAATTCGAGATATTCAAATTATTAAGGTTTTACAAATTTCATAACAACTTAAATTTTGAAATAAGATACGATATTTAAGGTGTTCTAACTTTACATTTCAGTATTTCGAGATCCCTCACATCAAATACTTTCTAGTTTTCATGATATTTGAATACAGTAGAACCTCTTTTTTACGAACCTGTAATTTACGAAATGACACCAATTTACGAACCATTCCGCCGGTCCCGATCTTTGTATATAGGAAAACCATGTAAAATGACCTCTATTTTACGAAACCTCGATTTTACTGATTTACGAAGTGAGAGGCCGGTCCCTAGGAGTGATTGACCTCTGTTTTACGAAGTTTTTGAAATGATTTTGTAGCACTGAACTCACTACAATTGAATAACGATCGCTGTATACCGCGACAGGAGCAGCTGAAGCCGGATAGGTCATGTTGAGAGGGCCCTCGGTCCAAGCATTTCATATGGGAAAATGTGGAAAAATCGAATGTGAGCATAGTGCTTTTCGAAGTGCTTAAACTGTAGCAAAAATCCCAGAGACTGATCATCCGAATCGCAATTCAATCCTAATTATATGATCCAAGGAAAAAATGTTCAAAGATGCATTGCACGACGCCTACTTCTCGAAAACAATGCCCCAGTTCATAAATTAATCGGATTAGTGCTTGGTAATTTCTATTCCTTTTCTATCACTTTGTGTATTGCGAATACCTAACTCATCGTCACAAAGGATCCATATTTCCACTGGAATTATTTAAAATTAGCTTTAAGGTAGCCGCCGAAACCCCAATTCAGAACTTTGCTCAGCCTTTCACTTGAAAATAGCATTCCCGTAGGAAGTTCTTTGCTGCAGCTGTCGTGGAGCTTAGTTTCATTAGAAAATGCTAATTTTGCAATAATAAATTACTTATATTCAAATCTTGTTGCAATTTGATTATTTAATTTTTCATTAAAGTGTTTTACGTCGTTTGGTAAGAATTTGTGATCGCGTCTTTGAGATCGCGATCGCTTTCTATAGCCGCGAGTAAATAGTTCTCGTAAATCACTGCTAGATGTCAGCACTGTAGAACGCATCTTAAAAAGGAGGGAATTTCAAATTAACTGAGTGAATTTCTAACTAATATTGGCATTCATCAGCTGCGAAATATTATTAAATGTCTTTCAAACGATACACCATCTTCAAAAAAGGTATTTTCTGGTCTTTTCAAAAATATACCAGGTCAGTTGGAACTTTGTTTTGAAATTTCCTAGTTAAAATGCATCCCTGGCTTTCCCATGTTAAAATGGCTTCTTTAAACACAAATCGACTAGCACTAAATATACCCCTTTCGCTAATTAATGCATAATTGCATATGCTTAAAATACTCCGCAGGATGAGTTAATTCTCTTATGAGTTATTCCCCTTATTTTGAGATCTACCAACTGAACAGCTACAAGAACTTTATTCAGTTGCAGCAGCCAAGTTCATACCATTATAAATTTGTAGAAAAAAAATATTCACCTGTTTTTTTTTTTACTTTACTAAAGTGAGTCTCCTAGCCTTAGGAATAATGCCTATGCTATACAGTGAATCAATACAATTGAGGTGTAATTTTTAAATCCTTTCAATTTGATGTAGGTATACTGCACACAGAGAATTTCACGTAATATCTGTTGTTTTTTCCCAGAATGAGCAGATGACGATTATATATTATAGTAATTAGTTTGATTTCAACCCTAACATAACTTTTTGACAAATTAAGTACAGCATAGTGTTTAATTGCATTGAAAGTATACTTGCATTCTTGTCAGCAGAGTTTTAGTAGTTTTAGCAGATCAAGCCTCTTATGTGCATGATGTGCCTCCATGTACATTGCTCCATGCTGTGCGAGGTGTTTGCAGAGCATAGGACAGTGGTGACACATCAGTTCCGGGGAGACAGAGGAGTTAGTGGAAGATAACCTCCAATTTACAAACCCTCTGATTTACAAAGCTCAAATTTTTGGGTCCCTTCAAATTCGTAAAATAGAGGTTCTACTGTATTCACACATCTCCAAAAAAAAAATGATTAAACTACAAGTTACAAGCAAAATTATACCTACTACAGAAATCAGAAAGTTTAAAAATGAGCAATGTTTTCAAAGGTATAAAAATAAAAGGTACAAAGGAAAACTCTTATGTGAAAGAAAAATAACTGAACATGTGGCATATACATGTTCTCTATAAGCAATGGGTTTGAGGAATTTGAGTGCATGAGATTAATTCCCAAAGCACAAACAAGGGAGATGCTGTGCCCAGAAACACCAATGGCTTGGGAAGAGAGAGATTCCACGCCCGCTGCAAAGGAGGACACACACTTACCTGCTCGCACATTTCCACCAGAATGTTCAGGTTGTGCTGCAGCTCCGGCAAGGCAAAGTTGTCAAACTTTTTCTCTTTGCGTATCTCCCACTCATCTGTTGGCCTCTGCTGGCCCGCAATTGCATGATAGCCACTCAGCACCCTCCTCTCCGGACCCGTCATGTCAATCACTTTCACCTTACTGAGGTGGCTGAGAGGGCATGCAAAGAAATGGCATCGACACCCGTACAAAGCTTAGGCTGTGTTACAGAAAACTTTAAGTTGTTTTGGCAAGTTTATTAAATAAACTCTGCCTTTCCAAAATCCTGTAACCTTTGAATTCAAGACTTAACATCCAAACAATGACATTCTGAATTTTCACTTAGCCGGCATCATCACAGAGGAAATAGTATCCTCCCTTAATTATAAATGTTAATCAATTTCAATATGTAGAAAAAGTCTTAATAGTGTTCTAGATTCAGGGGCTGAATTTTCAGGGATGAAAATCACTGATAGGTTGATTCCAGGTACTCAAGAATGACAGCAAATGCAAAAGCATTCAAGTATAACATGAAGCTGTGAGAAAAATGGACCCTTTATAAAAGGGCTACAGAATAAGTTTACAGTAAAACGCACTGTTTTAATTCAAAAATATTTGAACAGAACGTGAGTCATACTACAGTACATACATATTCCAGAAAACAATATTTCATTAATTTGATAGTTCCTCCTTCAATCGTGGAAAAAATGCACCATGAAATCCCCACTAATATACTTTTTGGAGTTATGATGCCAAAGATAAAGCCTTTACCTCTGTTTCTCACTATGAATATTATTATGCCATTTCGTTTAATGGACCATATACATATTTTAGGGTAAACTAAAAGTTTCCTTCCTGAAAACATTGCTTTTCATTAAATGCTTACATTCATACTACCACACTACCCCTGAATTTTTCTAAAATACCATAAAATGATCAGATATTTGCCGTAATTATGGCAATGCTAAGGGACTGAACACACAGTGTATTCACCACTCAAAATGAAACTGTGGTTAAAGGAAATTATAAACCGGGATTATGCTTCAGATCCCCTGCCTGTGGTGTGGTGGGACTGGTTGAAACAAGTGGCTGGCAGTTCCAAGCCTAGATGAGGGTCTGGCAATGGGCTAACTACTCGTTCCCATAGAAAATTCAGTTCAAAAACCTTTGTGGAAGCCACGAATAATTAGCATATTTTTTCGGAAACAACTACAGTTAAACCCCTCTTTTACACCCTAATGGGGAACAAGAGAAAAAAGTGTAAACCCAAGGAAGCTGTTAATTGAGGCATGCATAATTTTATTAATGTTATGCCTGAAAGAATAGCTCCATGCTTCTTGATTTTGCCTACCCAAAGTCTTCTCTCCATTGAATGACAAGTTTACAAAATTGAACATAAGTAGCAACAAAAAATTTTTAAATAATACCAAAATCTCTCTCACTTGAAATTCATGGAGGAAATAGGGAGATACCAAACAGATTACATTATGACTGGGCAAAGATTTACGAAACACCTGAAAATATTGTAAATCAGAGGGAACATAAGGAATTAGAGAACAGATGTATGAGGGAAGATGCAGAAGGGCAGGGGAAGGGGTGGTAAAAGAGTAAGCGAAAAATACTGCAAACGGCAAAGACCCTTGAGAATGATATGTGGCGGTGACCACCTTAGGGTGGTGGCCCGCTCAGCCGATGAAGGGTGACCCCCACCACTAGGCAAGTTCTCAGATAGGTCGTGATACTCTTTTTACAATAATGTTCAGTAAATGGCAAACGAATATATTTTGTTATAAATAATTGACTCCTTTCAATGAAAACATCCCGGACGTCAGAAATAGACCAGTTGCCATGCATGACCCATAGTCTGGCAAAATCCCTAATCCGGCATCACTTCGGTCCCGACTGTGCCAAATTAAAGATGCTCAACTGTACTATGTTGCCAAAGAGAACAAAAGTTAGAGAAAAAAAGATAAAATTTTTTTTCACGACTTTATTTAAATGTTCAAAATTACGAAATTCGGTATTATGAAGTGCCAATTTTCCGGTCCCACTGACTTCATATTATCGATAGTCTTCTGTAGTAAGATAAGAGCAGACACATTATGGGAAATGAAGCTGGGGAAAGCAGTAGGGATTGATCATATCCAAATTTTTTTCTAATTCATTTTCTATCGACAAAATTTTATTTCTCCTTTGTTGGCCATGATTAGGTTTGTTTACCATGAGCACAGTTCACGTATCTTTTGAAATGTGTTGCTTCAGACACGGAACACTTTCCATGATAAATAAACTACCATTTTATTTCTTCTGGACCTTTGATTTCATGTTATTCATCCCTATACTAATAGAAATAACTTAGATATAAACACAAAAACATGGCCATGCCAAAGCAGTTATCAATGCAAAAATTATTTAATTTTTCCACAATTTCATGACTAGCATTATGTTGACATATTTCTTAAGTTTTCTCATGCCGTTCAACACTAACAGAAAAAACGAATGAAGTTAGAACAGTATACAAAATAATGACAAAACTTCCTGATGCATGTTCAATAAAAGAAAAAACTAAAGTACAATATAACAAAACAAACATCCAAACTTTATGAAAGATAGATAGGGATAAAAATGCAAAAATTAATAACCGTTGCAATTTGAATCCTACAATTAAATGCCAGGGAAACTTTAATTTAAAAAAACAGACAACAAAGACAAAAGAAAGTCAGGGATGCCATAGAAAGAGGAGAGATGAAGAAGAATTATCACAGAGAGAGGAGGTAGAAAGACACAGCATTAATTAATTTCCAGATAAAATAAACGTTGGTGATTGATCAGCAATCCAGAACAGAAACGGAGATTATTATTAAGCCAAGGAATACAGAGAGAGAGAGAGATCGGGGAAGATGCTGCATATGGGCGTGTATGACGAGATTTGGTGAGACAGCGGCGTAAGGCAGGAACAAAAGAGTGGAGAGAAAGCATGCACATGCAATCAACGAGGGTCAACTAACTGATAAGTGGGAATAGAATCTATTCAGGTTAAATGAAGTCAATATAAAGTAATTTTAAAGGAACTATAAGGTCATAATTGTTAAAAGCCCTTAAACAAGAAAGTTATGATGCTCGGTTTATATATTAATTTGACATATTACGGAACATAAGTGATCAATATTTCTGGTGAGCATTGTAAATTTAATAGGTCCCAGCAAGTTTATTGGGAATTACTCATAAAAGTATAAGCTTTGTAAATGAAGGTATGCATAGCGAATGTTCTTAAGTGTAATTTGGGCCCAATCATTAATTTGATCATAATCATAAACCTCATTTATTTTAGTGCATTTGTATGCGTCTGTAAACCCCAGAATTCTCTTTAAGCAACAAAGAAAAGAGAAGGTGAGTGCGATGGTAATCGTTTATTTCAAAAACTTGAATGGATTTTAACTGTTGAGGGAAAATAAGTAACGGTTAGTTTCGGAATACGCAACGATATAATTTCACCCAAAGGGAAATGTTTTTTTATTAGCATAATACACGGGGCAGAGTAATCATCATCAAAGAGCATCATTACAAAATTGATGCAGCCAACATGGGCATAATTTAAGGAGTGACATTCACTCCAGCAAATATCATTACACCATAAGTTCGAAGGATTCAGGCTTAACGATGTGGAAATCCATAATGACAGAGAAAATGACAACAAATATTCCACTTTTAGATTCATTTATGGTACAACTAGTGGAATATACATTGCCATTTTCTCTGTCATCATTACACCATCTGTTAAGTGCAATTATTTTCTTTTCCCTGGCAGTATTATTTACCTGATAAGAAATATTGTTAGTGTTCTACACCCACGCACCTCACTTCCTTGCGGATCTTCCTTTTTGACTTCCCCTCTTCGAGCACCTCATCAACACTCTTGTACACGTAGCGCACCCTCTTCTTCTTTCGTCCCCCATCGCCCTTGCGCCACTGCGACAAGATCTCCGAGTACTCCTTCGCCTCCTCGTCCTCCGAGTCAACTCGCACCTCAGCCATGCTCTGCCCTTTCTCGGGGCCATAGGCACCTGTGCATAATACGTCACCACAACCAGGGTTTACTTCTGCTCCGTGGAACCTTCCCCAAACAACATTACACTTGCTTTGCAAAAATGGAAAATGCATAGATATTATGGGCCTTTGTTTTTGAAATCACATGAAATAACACAAATGGTTTGCTCACTGAGCCAAATTATCACAATTTAGCAAACACAGTAAAGCATTGCGACCATGAATTCAATTTCTCCTGTGTCTGTACAACAAACTTGAAGACCTTTTACTATTTCTGTGTCACTGTAATCATATTTCATAAATTGCATATAGGACAGAATGAGGGAGTGAGTGGGAGTATGGTCGCACAAGAGACAAGTGCAAGGATTAGCCATTACTTGGGGTGGAAGCTTTCAACTGCAAGTAGTTGTGTTGGTGTGAGCTAATTATCAGAAGTTTAAAAAATAAGAGATAGACAGACACCTTGCTATGAGTCTAATATGTTGCGATCATGAATTTAACCCTTTCACTTCAATGGGTGTACACACCATGCAGTTGTGCGCCCAATGTACTGGGGGTGTGTACACACACCTGGTGAGTGTTTGGTTTGCGTTGAGAAGCGAAGATACAGTTGAGGGGAAGAAAGCTATGGATCGTGACATTGCTTCATTGAAAGAGAATCAAACCTGGATTTTGACAGAGCTTCCACCAGGTGCAAAGGCGATTCGATGTAAATGGGTCTTTCGACTCAAGAAAAATCCAGATGGCAACATAAACAAGTACAAGGGGAGATTGGTTGTTGAGGGGTTCAGTCAGCGTCACAACACTGATTACAGCGAGACCTTCTGTCCGGTGGCGAAGATGGGAACGATCTGCTCAATTCTCAGCATTGCAGCAAGTAACAAGATGTACCTCACACAATTCGGCTTGTCAACAGCAGTTCTGTACGGAGAGCTTGAAGAAACAGTTTTCATGAAGCAGCCTCAAGGATATGAAGACGGAACCAGCTAGCTGGTTTTCAATCAGTTTGTAAGCTTAAGAGAAGTCTTCACGGACTTAAGCAAGCACCTAGATGCTGGAATAAACGACTTGGAGCATTCCTACAACAACATGGGTTCAAGGCCAGCGATGCTGATCCATGTGTATACATTCGAGAGAGAAATGGTCGGAAGGCCATACTTGTGATCTGTGCAGATGATGGCTTGATGCCGGCATGCTGATCTACAAGTGATGGAAGTTTTTATTGAAGAGTTGAAGACAGAGTTGAAAACCTTTGCAAAGTGAGTAAGCTATTTTCTGGGCCTTGAAATTCAGCAAGAAGGGAAGTCCATTAAGATAATTCAGAGAGCATATGCAAAGAAAATTTTAGAACGCTTCAATTTTTCAGAATGTAGACAGGTTTCAACTCCAATGTTCAAAGGTGCAGAAATTTCCACACCAGGGGAAAATGGAAAGGCACCAAGGTTTCCCTACAGAGCTCTGATATATTTGATGCTTGGCGCAAGACCAGACCTGGCTTACAGTGTCGGATTCCTTTCGAGGACACTCAAAGATCCAACTCAAGAAGATGTGGTACGAGTCAAGAGAGTCTTCAGATACATAGCAGGGGCATTGGATCTGGGGAGAGTCTATGGAAGCACTGTGGATGAGGGTTTTCTGGACATCTACAGCGATGCAGATTTTGGAGGATGCACATCAATCAACAGGTCCTCTGGAGTCATCGTTAGGAATGCAGGAGGGTTGATTTCATGGATGAGCCAATGACAAGCTGTCGTAGAACGTCAACAACTAAAGCAGAGATTGTTGCAGCAAACGAATGAGCCAAAGAGGCAATTTGGCTCAGCAGACTGTTCAGAGGGATTATACGGCTTAAACATGTTCCAGTCATTCAAGTTGACAACTCAGCAGCGGTGAGACTGGCTAAGAACCCAGAGTATCATCGCAGGACAAAACACATTTCCATTAAGCACTGATGAAGCCATTTCCAAACTAACGTCTGAAGATTTTGTCCGTAAAATTAAGACTAATGTGAAATAGATAGGACAATGAACAGTTACTGGTGTGCTTCTGTGAGCTGTGACAATAATTACATCTTTTTCAGTATTTCTTGTTTACTTTATGTCATTAAATTCAACTTTAATTAACAAGGGAAAGTGCTGAAGTGAAAAAGTAGTGTTAAAGTCAAGTTGAATTTTGTATTTGATGGTTTGATCCAGAGATGGCGCTGTGAAATGATATTGGAATTTCGTTTTTTGTTGGTGTTATGTAACTAAGGGGGCAGCAAAGAGGACCTAAAAAAACATCATTCGAATCTAAAAAGAGACATTGAAATGTTACCAAATAAATTATGGAGAAATATATATCTCAATAACATGGCCCTGAAAAGGACCTCCGAGAAAGAGGAACAGATGTAACCTAAAGGATACACCACGATCCCCTTCACGTCGGGTACTTCCGAGAAGATTGCCAGAGTGGTCAAAATGTACGACGTCACAACGGGATGCAAATGTGTCACAAAACAGCAGATGCACTACCCAGTGCAAAGGACAAAATCCCACAGAACCTTTATATATAGAGAGTGAATCGAGTGCCCTGCTCATGTGGGAAAGCATACACTGGAGAGAGATGGATGAAAGTCAGAATGCAGCAACATCGAAGGGCTATGAAGAATAAGCAGCACCCACTGTCGAACACATCCTAGTATGCTTGGAGCGAGCCTGGGCATAACATACCCTTCGAAGATGCCAGTGTTACAGCGAAGGAGAACAAGTACTATCCTCGCCTGATTAGAGAAGCCATTGAGATACTAAAAAGCCATTCAACAGAAACGATGGCTACCACCTCCATAATGCATGGGACAGAGTTCTCCAACCAATGAGAAAGCGGCACCTGGATGGGGAGGCCTAGATAGATAGATAGATTGTAATAGTGGTGGAGTTCCTCACAACGGAGGCCCTGAGGCACTTAGACCCATTGGTCCATTGTGCTAACCACCCTTTGGAAGAAGTCACCCATTAAGGCCGATCGCCCTGCTAAAGGCCAACAAGTCCCCGATGGGGATTTCCCTTACCTCCCTGGGTTCCAAAAATGGGGAACCCAGGTACCTGTTTCGAGTCCTCATCACCGCAGGGCACTCGCATAACATGTGGGATGTGGTTTCATCCTCTTCTTCACACCACCTACATCTAGGGGAATCTACGATTCCCAGGAGGTGCAGGTGCCTCATCACCTGGTAGTGCCCCGCGAGGAGTCCCACTACCGTTCGTAGTTGACCCCTGTTTAGTGACAGGAGTCTTTTGGCAAGCCCAGGCCTAGGCTCTTCAATGTGTAGTTTGGCCTGTCTAAGGCCTGGTGCAGCTCGCCAGATCTCAGAATGTCGGGTTAGCCCCCACATTCTAATTTCCGCCATCCCTACCGACGAGGCAATAGGTATGATTGGCTCTGGACCAATCGGATCTCGGCTGGAACCGGCCCTTGCCAGCTCATCAGCCATCTCATTTCCAGATATGCCTGCATGACCAGGCACCCAGAAAAGTTCCACCTTGCCGCATGTGCCTATATCATTGAGACACTCGCGACACTCCTGCAGCTGCTGTGATTTGCACCATGGTGATGTCAGCGCCTTTAAAGCTGCCTGACTATCCGTGCATATGTGTATCGGTCTGTTAAACATCCCGACTTCCTTAATAGCATACGCGCAGGTCAGAAGTGCATATACCTCTGCCTGGAACACCGTAGCATATTTTCCCAAAGGGATTGAAAGCTTCCTTGGTGTGCTACAATTGTAGACCCCCGCTCCCGCTCTTCCTTCTTTCCTAGAGCCGTCCGTATACCATACCTCGGCCCCAGAATGAAGTTCTTTCCCCTTTCCTCTAGCCCACTGTTCCCTATCCGGGAAGTGGGTTTTGAAGTAGGGGGGTGTTTGGTTGAACCTGGCTATCTTTCCATCACTGCCCATCCCAAGGATGGGACTCGACTTCATGAGCTCTGTCCAAACTTGTCTATGTCTGTGACCATAGGAACTTCCTTTGTCATACCACTGTCCCATACATTTGAGACGATAAGCTGCTGTCCTTGCCTGCACCTCAGCTTCCACATGGAGTGGAGCGAGGTTTAGCAGCGTCTCCAGCGCCAGAGTTGGGGTTGTTCTCATAGTCCCTGAAATGCCTATACAGGCCAATCTTTGAAGGTGGTTCAGTTTGTTCCCAGCAGTTTTGAGCCGGACTCTCTTCCACCAAACTATAGAGCAGTACAAGAAACTAGGTTTAATGACTGCCGTATAAATCCATCTAATGGCTTTTGGCTGAAGTCCCCATGTTTTACCAAGGGTCCTCCTGCACATCCATAAGGAGGCACAAGCTTTCTTTGCCTTGGTCTCCAAACGCTCTCCCCAGTTAAGCTTGGAGTCCAGAATAACCCCAAGATACTTCACCGATGGTGAGGGATATAAAACCTTTCCCTGCAAAGAGGGAGGTCTAAAGCCCTCCATTTTCCTTCTATTGGTAAACAATACAAGCTTAGTTTTCTCCGGATTTACAGTCAGCCCTGTTTCTGCACACCACCCCATTGCCTTATCCAGGGCTTTCTGCATGAGTCCAGAGACAGTATCAAGGTACTTTCCAGTGATGATTATAGCCACATCATCTGCGTACCCTTGAGTGTATGCGCCAGTCCTATTCAATTCTAAAATAAGACTGTCGACTACCATATTCCAGAGGAGTGGAGATAACACTCCTCCCTGAGGGTAGCCTCGAGTCACAGCTACCTTCATTGAACTGTCTCTCAAGACTACTTTTACAGTTCCGTGTTCCAACATGTATCTAATCCAACTCACAATGTGAGCATGGATACCATGTCTTCCTGCAGCAATGCATATTTGATCGAAGGACGTGTTATTAAATGCTCCCTCGACATCAAGAAATGCCCCCAGTCCGTACATTCTGTGTTCCAGCACTCCCTCAATCCTGCTAACAAGATTGTAGAGCGCTGTCTCCATGGATTTTCCCTTCTGGTAGGCATGTTGATACAGGTGCAGGGGGTGATACCTTAATGGCCCATCCCTTATGTACCTATCCACTATCTTTTCTAGTGTCTTCAGTAGAAAAGACATCAGACTGATTCCTCGAAAGGAGTCTGCCCTTGTGTAGTCAGTCTTACCTGGTTTAGGTATGAAAACCACCTTGGTGACCCTCCAGGCTTTTGGAACATATCCATAAGCCAGGCAGGAGCAAAATATTCTTACCATTGGAAGGAGGAGCAGATCCTGCCCTTCCTGAAGGAGCACAGGAAATACCCCATCCTCCCCAGCAGCCTTAAAGGGGCTAAAACTCATGATTGCCCATTTTGTAACTGTGTACGTCACGATGCTGGAGGAAAGTCTCCATTCTGTCCGAGCCGGACGGATGGGATTCCTCTCATGATGCATCTCCCTCAACTCCCTGGAGCCTGGAAAGTGGGTCTCCAGCATTAGCTTTAGTGCTTCCTTGTCGGAAGACGTGAAGTCTCCCGAGGGAAGCAGCAGAGAACCCACCCCCGCTTCTGAGTCTTTCGATAGGATCTTATGAAGTCTTGCCATCTGTGGAACAGTCTCTACGCTCTCACAGAAGCTCCTCCATGAGTCCCTTTTACAGCGCTTGATTGCTGCTTTGTACCTCCGTTGGGCAACCTTAAAGTTTTCCCAATCCCGAGGCATTCTTGCCCTCTTTGCTTTATTAAAGAGTTTCCTAGTTTCCAGAGAGGTTGAAAAGGATGTCGTCCTCCTCTCCCCACGAAGGGTATGAGGGGCAACTGGGATGTGTGGGTCTCCCAGAAGGAACCCCCACAGGCAAGGTTAAGGTAGTAGAGGGTGCGTCCCGACTGGGATCCCCATCGGGGCTCTCCACCGGTATCGCATCCCCCAAGGAAGAAGACAGACTACAAGAGTCCATGTGAAGAGTGCGCCTGTCAGCGCCCTCCATAGTTTTGTTTGAGGGTTCCATGTTTGGTCCCACGAGTAGCTAGGGAAATATGGTGTCCGCCCATGCAGAGCCCCGCATGCATGGGTAAGGCTAAATAAAACCAGAGGTCACCCAGTATCCGGAGTCTCTCTGTTAGTGATGCACGGGTGTGTGGTTAGTGACGGGTGACCGCAGATGAGGTCACCCTTAGCACAGAGACGCACCGTGGTGATGGGAGCTGTTTATTGACCGCCAGGTCTAGATCCGTCATGTTCAGCGATACCAGGGGCACCTCGAGGAGGATGAGGCTCTTCACCGCGCATGACGGTCTTGGTGGTCCATAGGCATGTTCTGCCCTTGTCCCTCCCTGGAGTCACTGACCCCTTACCCCCTGGGGAGGCCTATATAAGGTGGCAGATTTCCATGTTCAACACCTTTTGAAGGTGCTGACTTCAATGTCAGCGAAACTGTCGTCAGCAAAAGCCAATGTGAGCACCCAAAGAGATCACAAAATGAACACTGCGAAAATGTTTGAACCTTCAAGGGTAGAAAAATACAGTCTTATACTTTCAATTTCTGTGACTTAAAAATGTGTATGGAATGGGCATCCCTCATAGCCTATGAGGGATGCTCATCGAGTCATAGGGCAATTAGTCCTCATGCAGGTAAATACAGTATTTTAAGTGACTTGAAGTCATTGTGAAGACTAATTGTTTGCAGCATGTGATAATAATAGAAGGTAAAATAGAAGGTGAATGGCAGCAAACTCACCAATGGCACCTCTGCCCTTCCTTAGATGAGCCTCAATGGGAGCCGAAATGCCCTGAAGGTCTTTCCCGAGTCCCTTGCCTGGTTGGAAACCCATCTGTGGAGAAATTGCCAAAAGCATGTTATACATATGTCATGCTTAGAGTTTTTAAAACCATCACCAATTGTTATATAGTTACGGTGAACTTTTACTTTATCACCATCAGAATTAATATTTTCCCTTCATTCAACCCTTGGCCATGGAATTTTAATATCATCACAAGGATACTTCATTCAATTCATTATGCTTCTGGAAGTTAAACCCCTTGATGGGAATATAGAATGAAGAATTGGCTAGCAGCTCTCACTCTAGTAAAGAGAGATCTGGTTCTTTCCCAGTGCATCTGCTTCGTGAAGGTTTCTTGGGTCCACCACCACGTTATTGTATCCATTTTTCTGAATGAATTCAGAAGCCCTGAAGACGATGACCGAGTCGGTGGTGGACCCAAGAGACCTTCACGCTCACTGTAGTAGTTCCCACGGTGACTACCTCCCCCCCCTGAGGGACAGCACATTAATCTGGGGGGTGAAAGTTAACATGAAGGTGACAGGAAGGAGGTTAAGGCAACGTTTAACTGAAAGGTGTGGATTCAAGTTATTGAGCATCTTCCTTTTTCTCCGTAAAAACAGCAAAAAAAAACACAGAATTGCATAGTTTCTGGGTATGGAGAACAATGTCCATCATCTGATGCCACAATATTACGTATAATAGGTGCAAGCATGAGCTACTTCCAATGCTCTCCGCACTCCGACTTCTCAACCTAGCTCTTTGCTAATAAAGGTGAGAGAGCAGCATTTGTGACCACCTCACTTATTGTAAAAGTAGTGATGGACGGATCCAGGTTTTTTGTCTGATCCGGATCCTTGCCTGTGTTTCGGATCTCGTTTTCGGATCCTTAGTTTCAGATACTCGATTCTGAATATCATTCATTTTCTAATCCTAGATTTTTAATAAATATATAAGTACAGGAACAATAAAATTACCAAAAAACAAGTAAATTTATTGTAGAAAAAATTAACTTCCTATCATCTATGTGGATAATATTTTCCTGCATCAAGATTTACGGATGCAACAACTATATCTTGTAACTTCTAATATAAATATCACCTTCCTAATCACATACTCATCAAGCAATACATTTTTGAAACCTGTACAACTATTCTTTAGAGTGCAGTTAAAAGAAAAATTTATTCATGTTCATTAATAGAGGAATCATTTTCCAATTATTAATTATATCCTTGAATGCTTTCAAATTCTTCTTTAGAAGCATAAAAAAGTTTTAATGTAGCCAAGAGATCCCATTTATTGAATATCCGGGATTCCATTTTTAAGACAAAAAAATTATTATTATAGAATATTTCATGCTTCTAAATTAGTAATTTTGCAATGTCTTACTAATAATAATCTTTAAAATGAAATTTGAGAATGTTATACTCCTAGGGAGAGGTTGTGTAACTCTGATCTTGAAATGAGATACAGTAGAACCTCTATTTTACGAAGTTGAAGGGACCTAAAAATTAGAGCTTTGTAAATCAGAGGGTTTGTAAATTGCAGGTTATCTTCCACTAACTCTTCTGTCTCCCCGGAACTGATGTGTCACCAAAACCAACTGATCTCCAACAGTAGGAAATAGTTTTTTGCGGTGACACTCCCATGCCCTGGCAACACCTTGCACGGCATGGAGCAATGTCCATGGAGGCACATCATGCGCATAAGAGGCTTGATCTGCAACAAATGTATGTCTACTAAAACTCTGCTGACAAGAATGCGAGTATACTTTCAATGCAATTAAACACTATGCTGTACTTATCTAGTCAAAAAGTTATGTTAGGGTTGAAATCAAACTAATTACTATAACAAATAATAGTCATCTGCTCATTCTGGGAAAAAAACAACAGATATTACGTGAAATTCTCTGTGTGCAGTTTATCTACATCAAATTGAAAGGATTTAAAAATTACACCTCAATTGTATTGATTTGCTGTATAGCATAGGCCTTATTCTTAAGGAGACTCACTTTAGTAAAAGAGAATGAAACAAGTAACGAATTAAAAAAAAAAAAAAAGATGAATATTTTTCTAAAAAAATTTATAATGGTATGAACTTGGCTGCTGCAACTGAATTAAGTTCTTGTAGCTGTTCAGTTGGTAGATCTCAAAATAAGGGGAATAACTCATAAGAGAATTAACTCATCCCGTGGAGTATTTTAACCATATGCAATTATGCATTAATTAACGAAAGGGGTATATTTAGTGCTAGTCGATTTGTGTTTAAAGAAGCCATTTTAACACGGGAAAGCCAGGGATGCATTTTAACTAGGAATTTCAAAACAAATTTCCAACTCACCTAGTATATTTCAGTGAAAAGACCAGAAAATGTCTTTTTTGAAGAAAGCGTATCATTTGAAATACATTTAATAATATTTCGCAGCTGATGAAAGTCAATCTTAGAAATTCACTCAGTTAATTTGAAATTCCCTCTTTTTTAAGATCCTGTTCTACAGTGCTTACATCTAAGGGTGATTTACGAGAACTATTTACTCGCGGCTACAGAAAGAGACCACGATCTTATAGTCGCGATGGCAAATTCTTACCTAATGACGTAAAACACTTCTAATAAAATATTAATTAATCAAATTGCATCAATATTTGAATATAAGTAATTTATTATTGCAAAATTAGTATTTTTTAATGAAACTAAGCTCCACGACAGCTGCAGCAAAGAACTTCCTACGGGAATGCTATTTTCAAGTGAAAGGCAGAACAAAGTTCTGAATTGGGGTTGCGGCGGCTACCTTAAAGCTAATTTTAAATAATTCCAGAGAAAATATGGAACCTTTGTGACGACGAGTTAGGTATTTGCAATACACAAAATGATAGAAAAGGAATAGAAATTACCAAGCACTAATCCGATTATTTTATGAACTGGGGCATTGTTTTCGAGAAGTAGGCGTCGTGCCATGCGTCTTTGAACATTTTTTTCCTTGGATCATAAAATTAGGATTGAATTGCGATTCGGATGATCAGTCTCTGGGATTTTTGCTACAGTTTAAGCACTTCAAAAAGCACTATGCTCACATTCGATTTTTCCACATTTTCCCATATGAAATACTTGGACCGAGGGCCCTCTCAACATGACCTATCCGGCTTCAGCTGCTCCTGTCGTGGTATACAGCGATCGTTATTCCATTGTACTGACTTCAGTGCTACAAAATCATTTCATAAACTTCATAAAACTGAGGTCAATCACTCCTAGCGACCGGCCTCTAACTTCATAATTCAGTAAAATCGAGGTTTCGTAAAATAGAGGTCATTTTTACATGGTTTTCCTATATTCAAAGATCGGGACCGCCGGAACGGTTCGTAAATTGGTGTCATTTCGTAAATTAGAGGTTCGTAAAAAAGAGGTTCTACTGCAAGCCTTTTTTCATGCTACTAGAAGTAAAATTTAAAAAAGTCTCACATTTTTTCACCATTGACTCGGGTTTGCAAGAAAAATGTAGAATGACATGTGGGGAGCATGTATTCTCCAAAATCAGGTAAGACGACAATAGCAGAGTAAAATGAAAGATCCGCACATCTTTGAGTCCGACGGATCCGATCCGGCCAACACGATCCGGCCCAAAGTTATGGGAGACCAAGAACTTGTGGATAGCGCACATAATTGGCTTAGAGGTAGAGCAAAGGGGGAGACTGACTGCCAATGGAAATTGTTTTAATATCAATGGCAACTTTTCTTCCTTTAGTAACTTACAACCATGTAATATTACCATTACATCATCATTCGGATCACTCACAACCATGAATTTGAAAAGAGTCACCTAAATTCAAAAAATAAATCTCAATGGTGAGCACTGAAATTTACATCTCTCTGGGAGAAGAATTTTTAATTTTTCCATAGAAATACACCAATTTTGCTTTGGATACTGTCACCAAACAGTAATAATGCACAAGATGGATTTTTACACTTCAAATGATAGTAAACAAATAAAAAGCCTTTTAAAAAACTCATTCTTATGAAATTTGATGTTCAGAAATGCCGATTTTTTTGATCCTGTGGATTTTGTAATACCTATTTTTTACTGAACCCATGTGGAGTTGCTAGTCTCCCATCGGGCGCCTCCCCAGGTGGCGGATAGGGGAATGCTCACCAGATATGGTGGGTACTGAGGAACTAAAATACTTGGGGTGGACCAAAACTAGCACTACTGCCTTGCAGTGAGGTGTTGGATCACCAAAGGCTAGAGGACAGAAAACCTTGATCAAAAACCCAGGTCCTCCAGGCTGGGGGTTGGTCGTAGGGCTAACAACCCTACACCAGAAAACAACCTTAGTTTATGAAAACAAAAATCAGCCTCGGACGGATGGATATAATGGCCAAAGACCTTCACGAGAACGGAAACACAAATTACGGATTGTGACATGGAATGTAAGAACAATGTTGAATCCAGGAAAGATGAAAGAAGTAGCAGATGAGATGCAGAAGTACAGAATTGATGTCATTGGGTTACAAGAGATAAGATGGCAAGGACAAGACAGAATAAATAAGAAGGAATACACCTTACTATACAGTGGACCAAAGAATAGGACAGGAAGATATGGTACAGGATTCATTATTTCGAGTAAGATAAGGAAGAGCCTCTTATTATTTGAACCAATAAACAAGAGAATTTGCAAGATAAGAATAAAAGGAAAGTTCAGAAATATGACTTTCATTACAGCTCATGCACCTACGGAGGACAAGACGGAATTGGAGAAGGAAGAGTTTTATGAATGCCTGGACAATGTGTTGTCTTCGTCGGAAATATGATATGGTAACAATTTTAGGTGACTTTAATGCAAAAATTGGGAGGGAAGACAAAATGAAAGGAGTAGTTGGAAGATACTCAATACATGAGAAAAGTAGTGAAAATGGTGATATGCTCGTGCAATTTGCAACCAGAAACAACCTCATCATAAAAAGCACAGGTTTCCCTCACAAACGAATACACTTAGGCACTTGGAAAATCCCAGGTACAAACATAGTTAATCAAATAGATCACGTGCTGACTAAGAGAAGGCATTCATCATCAGTTATTGATGTCAGAGCATGCAGGGGTCCAAACTGCGACAGTGAACACTACTTAGTAAGGGCAATCATTAAGCGAAAATTGTCAAAAACCAAAGTGACATCCAAATCTACCAGAAAACATTGGAATGTTGGAAAACTGAACATCCAAGAGAGCCTAGACAAGTACCAAAGAGGTATGGAGAGAAAACTTTTTGAGTACCAGGCAGAAAAGAATATCAATGAAAAATGGAACAATTTAGAAACAATCATTAAGGAAAAGGCAGAAGAAGAAATTGGTGACAGAAGGACGGAAAGGAATAGCAACTGGTTTGATGCGGAATGTATGGACGTCGTTAGAAACAAAAACAAAGCCTGGGAAATAATGATTGCTAGGGATACAAGAGGCAATAGAAGAGAGTATAAAAGGTTAAGAAGGGTAGCAAATAAGGTGTGCAGAAGAAAGAAAACAGAAACAATGCAAAAGCAGTTACAAGAAATAGAAGAATTAAATGATCAATCAAGTGAAGTAAGAACATTTTACAAAGCTGTAAAAAGAATGACAAAAGAGGGATACATCGCATAATCGGGCATGTACAGGGACAAGGAGGGAAAGATACTGGGAGATGATGAGAAAATAGTAGAGAGATGGACAGAGCATTTCTGCGACCTGTTGAACGATGAAGTGTTTGAGGAAGAGAGCGAGGTACATCAATATCAAGAGGAAATGGGCGAGGAGGAAATCGAAGAGCCTACGATGGAGGAAGTGGAAGTGATTGTCGGGAAATTAAAAAATAACCGGTCACCTGGTGAAGACGAAATAGCCCCAGAACTTATTAAGAAAGGCAGAAATATACTCATGAGATGCATGCATGAATTAATCAGTGACATTTGGAGACAGGAAATAATGCCTGTAAAATGGAGAACTGGCATTATATGTCCCATATACAAGAAAGGCGACAAAACGCTCTGCAACAATTACAGAGGAATTACGCTGTTGAACATTGCATATAAAGTGCTCTCAGGAATTACACAAATGAGAGTTAGCAAAAGGGCAGAAAGCATCATTACCGAATATCAGGGTGGATTTCGGCCAGATATTCGGTAGCACAACAGACCAAATATTAACTTTACGTCAAATAATGGAGAAGCACTTTGAGCACAACCAAGATTTACACTTATTGTTTGTAGATTTTAAGCAAGCATTTGATAGTGTGAAGAGAAGCACACTGTATGCAGCATTAAACGAATTAGGCTTGCCTAAGAAGTTAATCAGACTGGTAAGAATGACAATGCAGGAAACCATAGCTAAGGTTAAAGTCGGCAATAAAATGGGTAGTGCTTTTCCATTTAATACGGGAGTAAAGCAAGGAGATGGTTTGTCTGCAACATTGTTCACATTGGCCTTGCACTGGGCAGTGAGAGGAGTTGACCCTGGTGGAATAATATTCTATCTGAGCAGTCAAATACTGGCATATGCAGATGATGTAGTCATTGTAGCCAGATCTGCAAGGAAGTTGAAAGAAATATTTGGCTCACTAAAGGAAAGCGCAGGAAGAATTGGACTGGAAGTTAACTGTGATAAAACAAAATACATGTGTATGTCCACATCTGAAGCTTGCAGACGACCTCAGACATCAGATTTCGACAGAGATAAATTTGAGGGTGTTTCATCCTTCAAATATCTTGGAGATTTAATCTTCAAATTGATTACTTCAGAGAAAATTTAGCTGAGAAAATTCTAGAAAATGTGAATATGCTGGACTATAAAAGATGTGGGCGACCAGTATCAGGCACCCGCACCCATGAGATTCCAGGTGGCAAATTGGGGGCATTTCCCAATTCATATCCCGCCAAATCCAGTGAAGAAAAGTCCATCATGTAAATGTGTGGTGTGCAAAACAAGAGGAAAGAAGAGCGAAACCAGGTGGGAGTGTGAAGAATGAGGTGTCGCCCTTCACCTACCAGATTGCTTCAAACTCCGTCATACGAAATCAACCTGAAGGTAAAATTTACGATTTCTTCAAAAAGAATTTACAATTATATCACATTGTCATATAGTTTCCAATAATTATAATTCAAGACAAGTGAAATTTAGAAAAATAAAAAATAATCGAAAGAAGCTATTCAAGTTTGGGATAAAATGCCAATGACAGTAAAAAAAATTTTTTTCAGCATTCTGCCAGATTCATTATAATATCCAGAACCCTTAGGTGCATTTCAATCCAACTTTCAAGAACCAAAGAAGATATAGTTTAAGAACACAAAAAAAAATAAAATAAAAAAAAATACCTGAAAAAAAATTGTTTATAATTTTGAAAACATTGTATAATTGTTAATAATAATGTTCAATGAAAATTTTTTTTCAACTGCTAACAACAAATTATGATTGGCAAAATATTAACCTAAATATATAAAAATTTTCAATAAAATAATTAATAAACTATTCAATTTATAGCATTTTTATCAATAGAATATTTTCTCAAAATAAATGGATTTCTGAGGGAGTAGCACTCCAGAAAAATGGTAAGCCAATGGGTTAAGAAAAAAAAGGCTTTGGAAAAATATTCCCACATCAGAAGAGGTATATATTCGATTTTAGAAGTCATGAAATCAAGGCAACCAGATTGTTGCAGACATGGGTAAAAATGTACTGTGTTGAGCTCACCTTACCTGAAATACGGTAAAGATAGCAACAGGAATGCAATATAAATTCAGTGGTAGTGAGTAATGAGGTGATGATGCTTCATTATTAACTCTGTGTGTCCAGAGAGAGTCGAGGGATGTGTGCCTCGGCTGTGGAGGGTAAAAAACAAATGCAGAATGTGAAAGGCTTAAAAATTTGAGAGAGAGATTGTCACCAAGAAGAGAAGCATTTCATTCTGGCATTATGGGCTCACACTTATGGAGCAAATATATGTAGATGCATGCTGGTAGAAGTGATTTATTGTGATGAATCATTGAAACTTTTTCAATGGCTAGTTGAAGTCACGACAACTGGATCATTTCATTTGAAATAACCAAATTTTCCATAAATGCTGTCACACAATCTCAGATTTAAAAGAAAATCAGTGTGCAGATGGTACAAATATTCTTGAGACTATATCCCTTCAATGATTTAGCAGAACTAAATTGTCCCCAAGGTCTTCATTAAAAATCTGGCAATGGTTTACATTGCAAAAATAAACTTTGAAAGTGACATTCTGCTGACTGAATGAAAAGCTGCATGAATCCAGACTGCACAGCCAGGAATGCAGTCAAATGTTGAGAAACAAAAGATTGAGTCAAAGAGACAGCGCTTGAGCGGTGAGGAACCAGAGGATGTGACAGTGTCAACGTCAGGAACCAGAAGTGACAACGTCAGGTGTGACGCTTGTCTGGCTCATCTCGGAGGCGAAGCAGGGTAGGGGGGAGCAGTATCGAGGGTGGAGGTAGGGCTGGGCTGTTTTTCGGTGCACCTGTTCAGCGGTTCAGTTTTTCAGAACCGACAGGCCAGTTCAGATGTAGGGGAAGAACTGATGCACCGGGGAAGAGGTTCTGAAACACCGATGGTCGTTCTCTGCTTGCCTTTCACGCCCCCTTCTCTGCTCGCAGCCAGGATGGCTGACGACCACGCCTGTGAGCTTTTCTGTGCTATAAGTTGTCCGCCTGGCTGTCGTCTTGTAAATATTCGGCCACCAGAGTGCAGAGCGAGCACTCACCCATGTAAAGCATTGTCACACACGTAACTCAACAGGATGTATCGTTTTTTTCATGTTAAATTGTTTTTTCGATGGTTAAAACGAATAAGAAATAGTTAATAATCCTTCAGGTTAGTGCAGTTGCTATTTATATTAAACCAATGCTGTTGGTTTTGGGCGACTTAGTGGAAGAAGGAGCATTGTTTCAAGTTCCTATTTACCTCTGCCACATGCAAGAAATCAGAGGATAAAGCAACTGCTTAAGTAAGTCTCAATATTCGTGTCCGCAATTGATGGGAATTATCGTATATAAGAAGTGCCAAATGGAAACGAAATTTGAACATTTTGATGTTAATTATTAATGCTCAATATTGTAAGTTCTTTCCAAGAGTATTTTATGCCAAAGGATGGTGAGATATTTTTAAATTAATAATATTTTAAATAATGGTAAATTTAAGGACAATCAGGGTTTATAGGAGTTTTTCCTTTTCATTTTCCCTGACTTTTCCAGGATTTCCAGACCATTATTAGTGATTTTCCCTGACTTTTGAGTGCCTGAATACTCCAAGATTTCGGTCATTTATAGAGATAAAAGTGGTAGTGAGAAAAATTGTAGGTTTATTTTCGTCATATGACCTTCCAGTAATAAGAGATCAACAACTTTAAGTCAACAAAATAAATATTATCATTACTTACATTGATATGCCTTCAGAATGGGTTTTAATTGCAGAAAAATATATGCAAAGAAGGCTAACCTGGCTTTTCCTTCAAACCTGATGTCATGTTAAAGTAGCTCTTTGAATCAATCATGATTTTTTCTTCCTCACATCCTTCTACAAATTTGGCTAAGTTACTTCAAATATGGCTGAGAATAACTTTTTCCTCGCCAGAGGGACAAAGCAAAGCATTCCTGGCGAAATTGCTAGCAAATGAAAATGAGATGCGCACACCTTTTACCAATCTTTTCGCCAAACTGTGCAGGCTCTAGCCAGAAAGAACCATAATAGGGCTGCCTCCTCCACAACGAAGCCGTGTCTCCGAATTTTGAACGTTTTGCGATTTTTCCCTGACCACACATTAAATTCCCTGACTTTTCCAGGATTTCCATGGCTGTTTTCATTTTCCCTGACTTTTCCAGATTTTCCAGGTTCCTATAAACCCTGACAATACGGTTACCCAAGACAAAATTTGATGTGACACCCTAAGTCACCAGAAATTTTCAGGTAGGTTGCTGGCTGTCTATGTTTAACATAGATTCAAAAAAGGCAAAGTCAAAGTCAGAGACCCTCGCCCCATAATCGTTGCCATGATGAAAGATAAAGGAAATGTTGACAAAGAAAGGCAGATAATTATGAGCCACAGACAAAAGCAATCAGCCTCTCCACACCATATCAAGTCCCTGGAAACACTTTCATCAGATCATAAGGGAGAGATTTCGTCCGTATGCAGACACCAGCATTCACCAGGCATGAGTAAGTCACTTAGCGTTTTGTTGTTACAACAGCATTCTCATCAAGACTGATCAAGGCACTTGAGAATGTTGTTTTAACAACGAAACATGTTGTGCTACGTGAATAAATATCTGTGGAAATTTTGCAATGTCTTCCATCAGCAATAATGTCAATTTCATCACCGTTACAATTACAATAGGCAATTTATATGTACGCATAGGACTCTAATAAAAACCATTGGCTCACTGAAACATTCTCACTTTTTACAGATCAGTTTAGGAAAGCGTACCAGCATTATTAAGAAATATCTACCATATGGAAAAAACAAATCTTAAAAAACATGCTACATAATAATTTTGGCAAAGAACTTTTTGGATGACAAAAAAACGTGGCTTGCAAGGAAAAAAAAGTTTAGTAGAAAAAACTATTAAAAAAATGGTTTGCTATAAAACACCATTTTAGTAGAAAACGCTGGTTCAAGAGAAAACTCTGGTTCAGGAGAAAACACAGGTAGAAAACATCGGTTCAGTAGAAAACACAGGTTCGATCTATTGAACTGCTACACCGCCATTGCAAACTTGTTTTTCAGAACCGAGAACCGATTCAGTATTTCCTGCACCGCACAGCCCTAGGTGGTGGGACCATGGTGCAAAACAGCATTGTGTGAATCACGGTGCACCACAACAATGATCCCCCAATGAGCCACCAGGCAGAGCAGAGGATATGGAGAGAGCTGCACAACTCTGCTTCATCGCAACGCGCATTTGGGGCTATCAGAGTGGCCGAGGAGCCATCCCTGCCCCCCCTCCCCAGCACCACACATTTAGAACACTTGAGGCAACAATTCTAACAGAGAACATTATCCCATCAGGAACATAATTTATATCTGTAATGCCCAGTGGAATGGGCCATTTATTCCAGGTATTAGATTTCGATCCAAGAAAGAAAAAGTGATAAAACCAGTCTCCTTTGATGGATCCACCTCCTGATCAACGAGTGACACAGCAGGACTTAATTCACCTAAATGCTCTCAAGGGGTTAATCCCAGTCACTCAGTCTCTTGACATGACAACCAAGCCCAACCACCCATCAAATCCTAAATTCTTCGAGGCCCATTGACCTCTCATGCTCATGGTCCTTGACCTCATGCATTCAAACATACAATTTTCATTCAACTCTTCTTATAGCCTTTTCTTTCCATTACTCCTAGGCACCTGAGTGAGTCCTCAATGCAAACTCACACACACACACCTGGAGAAGCAGCTTGGCACCAATGCCCTTGGTGTGCCTCTCCCAGTGGCCAACACCGCCCTTCTGGCTGAGCATGCTGGGAAATGCAGAGCTCGCCCCCCTCCTCCTCAAGCCGGCAATCTCCCCCTCGCCATCCAACCGGCCGCCACCTTGCCTCCTCCGCTGTGACACCCGCACCACTTTCACCTCATCTTCGTTGCTGAAAATACAAGGCAACAAAAGCCATGTGAGCTCGTGGCACAAAGAGGGAACTGCTGCTAACGTCCACTGAAAACCTGGGTGGAGACAATGAAATCAAATCACCCACAGAGTAGAGCCATGGGTTCCATTTCTAGAATTCCATGGCTTCCACTGGTAGTGGAGATAAAATCTTGAGTTACACTTGCCATCCAGCCAAATACAATTTTTGCTACATTATACACTAAAAATAACTCAAAAATAACCCATTTATTTCAGAAGATTCTTTCAGATGAAATAGAAAACTATTTAAACAAACACAGAATTTTTTATGATAGAATAATTATCTCATATGTATTTGAGGTACGATTTATTTCGGACTTCAATAAATCTGCTATTTGTCCATCTCTACTAGTTTCTTTTGAGTGCACTATTAATACACTATCGAATTTACTCGTGTAAGCTGTGCCCTCATGTATCCTGATTATTTCTATCAAAAATTATTTTTTTGCCCTTGAGTCTGCATCATTTTGTCATAACATGAATGAACGTTCTTTAAAAGAAATGCTGTGCCTAAATTACGAGTACGTATTTCTCATTAGTTGATTAAATTACGTGTTAATATCGTCACAATTTTCATCGCGTCGTGCATCGTGCCATTTTACTATACATCATTTTCTCGTAGCATCTCACAGTAATCACACTGATTGATCTCACATTTGATTAAATTACGTGTTACTATCGTCACGATCATCATCGCATCGTGCATCGACACACGGCCTCTTTTACTGTGCATCTTTTTCTCGTAGCATCTCACAGTAATCACAGTTACATACGATCACATTATCCAGCTATAAAAATGGCATCTGTTCAAAATAACATCCAACTGAAATAATTGCAGAAATACATACAATTTCAACCAGTGATTACTCTATTATTCAGTTGGCATTTAGAAATCAGTTGGCATATCAACAAATAAAAGCAGAATGCCATCCGTAGCTGATAGTGGTGGTCTCATCTGCTCTCTGCGTAGTAGCTGTGGACTGGGACGGTTTAACAACACCAGAAAGTCTTGGGAACACACGGAAAAAACTAAGCTCCATGTATTAACAATGATAATTCTTATAAAACTAAAGAAAAACATTTTCCCGGAAAGAGAATCATAAATCACTAATAAATATTCATATCATAGGAGTTCTAATCCTTAGTTTTCATTACTGCTAGATTCAGACACACCATATTTCCTTCCTGCTGCTCGATTTCCTATTTTTTCGGCATCGCTTATAATACACAGTTTTGTACTCACAGGAAACGATCACAACTTCACATCATAATTCATTTTTAGAGTGATAGTTGTAATGTATCTGAAAATGCTAAATGATCGATTCGAACTAGTTTACTACTCTCACACTCGGAGTGGATAGCACTGATAGCAAGAACGTACAATCTATGAGCATATGGCTATTGCCACTGTGTAACAAATTCATTGTCGTGCCTTTGCAATGTAGCTATAATGTATATGCAAAAATTTTGCTTCAAATACGTGATACCGAAACAAACTCCGCTTACGATTTTGAGAAGATGTAAAGATGCCGCCCCCCTTGCGGCAGCTTACAGGATACAATATAGATTTAAATACATACCAGTGCTACAATGTGTTGTCCTACCTACGATCTATACACGATAAATCTATTGCTTTGTCAAGTGGTGTTTCTGATGTAGCGTTTCTTCAAGTACCGTTGTACGCTCAGACTTTGTTAACCGGATTTTTATTACTAATTACTTCGAAATTTCAGAATTTTTTACAAAGTACAATTTACTTCTAGACCATACTTACCAATTAACATCGATATGTTCACAAAATGTGAAACTTAGGAGAGAAAAACAACAGGAACTTGAGGAAAAATGGTGTGCGGCTTACAAAAAAATCTGGAGGATTCGTGTAAGCCGTACACCGCCATTTTTTCACCGGCATTTTGGTAAAAAAGGTGCATGGCTTACATGAGTAAATACGGTAATTACACAAAACATCGAAATCTTTACACACCAAGCCAATTGATAGTTTTCCTTACGCCATATACTTCAGCACATCCCATTGCTATGCATTTCTGCCATCACAAATTATTTCCTCACTTTTCCATTATTCCTGTTACTAGTCAACAAAAAAGGATATAAGAATGCTCTTTTTTTGCAACATCTACAGGTTGGCTTTAAATACAAAATCAAACAAAATGTTTGAAAAAACGAAAAAGCCATACTTCTGAATAAAACTTTTTTTAAACTAATTTTTCCTTTCCAAATTTAAAAAAATACTCTATTGAACTCCGGTATGGTGAATGGCGAATGGTCCCATACAAATACAAATTTAATGCTGCAAGGAACACTTTTCATAGAATGACCCTCTCCGAGCAACATTGAGTACGCACCTCGAGGAGGAAGCAGCGTCATCTTCTGCCTCGCCTTCATCGCCTTCCTCCCCCCCCCTCTTCTCACCTGCCTGCTGCACGCCACCAGCGATGAAGCTCACCGGTGATGAGTAGCTCTTCTTCATCCCTCCCCGGAAGCTAGGCCGGCTGGAGCCTTCCTCCTCACCATCACTCTCCGTTGACCAGATCCCTGCCGCGGTGATGAAATCAATCTACATTTGTACACACCAGCCAAGCCCGTCTTTAATGAAGTTAAGTGGGCCTAACATTTACCTCAGTACAACCAAACTATGTATCTATGATGAAACAACATGAATTGTAGTATTTTTGCTTTATTTCTTACAAGAGGTTAGACCTATCATACAGCTGGGGGTCATTTCACTCACAACTTGTTTTAGCATTATAACTTCATATTCCTCTAACAATAAGTCTCTAAATTTTTTATACAGGAGATTTTACTCAATAGTGTGGTAGCTCAGGAGGTACAAAGTGAGTTCAAGGACAAAAGGGTACCTGGTTTAATTCCCAGTGATGTCTTTTGACTCCTGTAGCAAAATCCAGGCTGAAAGTTTTTCTTTGTCATCATCATCAGTCAACAATCCTAGGATTCACATTAATTACCATGCAAAAAAATTCACCTGGACCAGGAATCAAACCATGGACCTTTGGCTTTCCGGGCCACTGCGCTGACCACTACGCTACCCAGGATCCCTAATTCGCATGTCAATTTTTACCGACGTTCAAGGTACTAGATGTTGAGCTCTCGCGGTCCATCAAGGATGGCAACTCAAGGGAGAAAGGGCTTCAAGGAAGCCATGACCTAAGGTGAACCCCATCCAGCACTAAAGCCCCGCTTGGCGGTAAATGTAGGATATTTCAAGTGTGAACGGCAGTGAAATTCACATTAATTACCATGCAAAAAAATTCACCTGCACCGGGAATCGAACCACGGACCTTTGGAGCTAATATTTGGAGTGGTGTGAGTGAGGGGCAGAGTTCAGCATGCCTGTCTTTGCCTGCCAGTGCGGGAGGAGTTGATGGGGGAGGATCAACTCGGTGAGAAACGAAGGCGAACGTAGTCCTCTTTTGGAAGAAGAAACAGTGCCTATGCCGACCAGAGATAAAGCAGACCAGGCTCTTGGAAAAATTAGCTCCGTTTACCGGGCCAGTGATGCTTCTGTCGACGACTTTATTTATTTTTATTTATTTATTTAACTGCTCACATACAGCATTTCTGCCAATTTACAGTGACGCAATAACAGACAATAAATATAAACGACAAACGTAAACAATCAAAAACAAAGAGTACAGGGTGAAAATAGTAAAGAACGCAAATGCAAGATACGTGGAAAGGGAGGTGGAGAAGAGAGGTTTATTTATTCACAAGGAAATGGGACATGGCGAGATTAATAAACGAGTTTACGGGTAGAAAAAACGAATCAATATTATCCGGCAATAAATTCAGTAGGGAGGAAAGGCGGTGGTGGAGTGAGCGCTTGACAAGGGATAGTCTAGGGATAGGCATATGGAGCAAGGAATGCTTACTTGTGGATCGACTCGGGACTCTGAAATTAATTGAGGAAAGCAATTCAGGACAATCAGTGTGTGAGTTTAGGATATTGTACATAAATTTTAAATCTGTTTTAATTCTTTGTTGGCAGAGATCAGGGATTGACAGAGAAGATAGGATCGAGCTAGTAGGCATGTTACGGAAGTGTGGAACTCTGTGTTTTACAATTCTGGCGAAGAAGCTTGTTGTACTGTTAAGAGAGGTGAGATTGGTAGGAGCTGAGATGGACCATATGGGAGAGCAATATCCTGTAATTGGAAGGATAAATGCTGTGAAGTAAGACTTAAGAGCTTGAGGATCAGTTATTTCGGTGTAGCGGTATAGGAGACCTAATAGAGACATGGCTTTGTTCTTGATTGAATGAATGTGATCCGAGAAGTTCAGTTTACTGTCAGTTAAGACACCTAAGTCCTTCACAGCCGAAACACGTGGAAGAGGTTCAGAGTTAACGGAATAGTGAAAAGTAATAGGGGATTTTTTAAGAGAAATAGAAATAGAGTTGCATTTCCTGGAATTCAAGTTGAGCTTCCAGGTATTGCACCATTTTGCAGTCAAATCTAAGGCAGTCTGAAGTACTTTGCAGTCCGAGGTGGTGTGAATTTGTTTGAATATTTTACAGTCATCGGCATATAGTAGAGTATTAGCTTGGGAGGGAGACACATGGGTGGCCACGTCGTCAATGAAGAGGTTAAATAGATATGGCCCCAGGACACTACCTTGAGGAACACCAGATGTTACCGGGGACCAATGAGAAGAAGTGCCAGAAAGTATAACCCGCTGAGTTCTATTGCTAAGAAAGGATTTGATGAGATCAAGAAAACTGCCGTGTACGTTGAACCGTTGACTAAGCTTGTGAAAGAGGAGGGTATGGTCTAGAGAGTCAAAGGCTTTGGAGAAATCAAGAAATATGGCATCAAGTTGTGTATTTGTTAGTGATGGACGGATCCAGGTTTTTTGTCGATCCGATCCGGAACCGGATCCTTGCCTGGGTTTCGGATCTTTATCTCAGTTTCGGATCCTTAGTTTCAGATACTCCATTCTGAATTTCATTCCTTTTCTAATTCCAAATTTTTAATATAGGTATATATAAAAACAGCAACAAACGAATTACCAAAAACAGGTAAATTTATTGTAGAAATATCAACTTCCTATCAACTATGAGGATTATATTTACCTGGATCAAGATTTATGGATGCAATAACTACCTATATCTTTATAGGTGGAATAATGGAATATCTGGGGATTCCATTGTTAAGACGAAAAAATTATTATAGAATATCACTATACTAACAATTTTGCATTGTCTTATTAATAATAACCTTTAAAATGAAATTTGAGCATTATGTACTCCTAAGGGGAGGTTGTGTAACTCTGATCTTGAAATGAGATTAACCTTTTTTCATGCTACTAGAAGCAAAATTAAAAAAAAAAAAATGTTTAGGATTTTTTCTCCATTGGCCTGGGTTTGCAAGAAAAAAGTAGAATGACATGTGGGGAGCCTGCATTCTCCAAACTCGGGTAAGCCGACAATAACAGAGTGGAGTAGTGGACTGCAGCTAATGAAGTTCGATTCTTACGCTGTTTAAAATTTTTCTTTCAACCATTGAATAAAAAACTTTATCATCCTTCATTTCCAACCTTTGTGTGTGGATACTGACTTTTTTGTGGTTCTATCACTTCAACTAGACACGGAAAAAATCTTCTCATTTCGTGACCAAGTTACACAACCTCTCCTTGTCAGTATCTAACATACGTACGTACATTCCATTCGCGGGGCGCATCGACCACGAGGCCGCGAGATGTTAAAATCTCCGATCCTGATCTGAATTTTTACTGTCCTCGGATATGATTTCAGTAGCAAATGAAATGAAAGACCCGTGGATCTTTGGATCCGACCCGACCATTCTTAATTTATGAGTGGTACATTTGTAAATCTAATTTAAACAACAAAAGTATTATAAAGTGAGTATTCAGATGTGATGGTTTGAAATTGAATATGATAACATTTTCGATGCAGTGACTGAAAGAAAAAATTAAACTGCGATTGCGATCGAACTTCGCACAGTACACTAGCTCTCGTTGTACGCCTGATCCCGGCGAATGTAGGCTACCCGCATGACATCCTACATATTTTTTTCCCCGCGATACCGGGGTAATGGGGGAAAAAAGTCGTATTTCTTTTTTTTTTTTCTTCTAGTTGCACGGGTACATTTTCATCTAATTACGTGACCTTAGTTACACATCCTCTTCTTGTCAATATCTACCGCACCTACATTCCATTCACAGGGCACTTCAATCGCTAAGCCGTGAAAATTTAAAATCTACGATCCGGATCCGATTTTACTCCGTGTCTTTGGATCCGAATCCGGAACCGAGAAAAGTGAAAGATCCGCGGATCTTTGGATCCGACGGATCCGATCCGGCCATCACTAGTATTTGTTGCTATTGAGTTGACAGCATGGTGATGGAAGACAGCTAGGTTAGTTAGACAAGAACAATTAGGAAGAAAACCATGTTGATTATTCGACAGGGCAGGGGATGTAAAGTAGTATAATCTGTGGAGGATAATCCTCTCAGCGACAGTGGATAGGATAGGTAGTAATGAAATCGGGCGATAGTTAGCAACTTCACATTTAGGACCAGTTTTGTGAATAGGAATAATGTTTGCCATTTTCCATTGGAGTGGAAATACGCCGAGTGTGAAGCAGCGATTCAAGAGGAGACTCAGAGGAATCGCGAGGGAGGGGGCGCAGTTACAAACAAAGCAAATTTTAAACTTTAGCAAATTCAGTGAAGTGGAAGGGTCTGTGCTTTCCGCAACTGCCAGTAGACTGAAGTAGACGATGATCGAATGATTTTTCAGCCGGGAATAGAAATTCAAAGTACTTTCCTGTTAATGTGAAGAGTGTGTATGTGTGATACTAAAGGTCCAATGGTTGTTTTGATATGCTTTTTAACGTCGCGACGAAGTCACCTAAGTTTTCCATTGCCAAAGAATTAATTGTACCCTTAAAATTTTAAGATTCATCCTGGTCTCGATTATTTTTCCTATTAGCAGAAGTAATGGGAATACCTACTTATGTTTTCTGGTACATAATTGCTAATTTGGGCAATTTTTAAACGTTTTCGTAAATATTGCCAGAGCCGATTTTATGCAAATAATAAAAATTCATCCCATTCAACAATTTTATTTTACGTGTCCTGAATTCACGGATACATTCAATTTTGAGTGAATGCATCGATTACTCTCGGCAATGGCATTTCACAGCAGTTACCTCCATTCACTTTAAATCCTCCAGATGGCAGCACTAGTATGACACATGATGTGCATTGCAAACGAAGAAGGCATTTGCTTGTGTAAATAAATACTCGCTGCAACTAATTTTCAAGAGAAAACTGAATGCGAATTTTAGGAATGGCTAGGAAGAGGTAATTATGCAAGAAATATTTTCGACTGCCAAAAAATGCTGTTTTCTGCAAATCATTACCGCAACTTTCCTAACTGATGGACATACTGGTTAGCACTCTAATACTTCAGAAAAGCGTAAATTATTGATTTGGAAGATTTAATTTGTACAATGAACGATAAATATGCAATTATGCATGAAAGCGGCCTTTCTACCTGTTCCTAATAGATGGTAACAAAAGAAAAATGGAAAATAAGAACAACTGTGAGAATACATCATCTTCGGATATAACGAGCGCTCGCTATAGCGAGTGATTTCACAGAGCCATTGAGGAGAGCACTCGTGATACCGAGCTTCCACTTTATTTAGAAAGTAATCCTCAAGTGTTTCGGTCACATGTGAGAGAAAATATGTGAGTAAGGAAATAGGTCCATAGTGCACACACTTAAAAGCAATAAAGGAATTGGAGTCACCAGCAGTTTAGAAAAAGACAATTCTTTAAACACCTTATTCCAAAGTGTATTCAACTCATCATCAGGACTCAGTTGAACAACCGCCTTACATTTTTAGTGAAAAAATGCCTGAAATAAAAATTTCATGTCGCGGAATAGAACAGCAGTTAAAAAGCATTAGTAATAACAAATCACCAGGTCCCGAGCTAATTCCTTCCAGGTAACCTTCCAGAAACCAAGTAACTACAGACCCATTTCACTCACGTCAATCTCTTGTAAGGTATAGCAAGATATTCCACAGAGAAAAAACAATTCGCCTTGACCGGGACTCGAACCTAAGGCTGGTAGCTCAACTGGTAGAGCACCTGGCCGGAAATCAGGGGGTACGGGTTCGAGTCCCGGTCAAGGCGAATGATTTTTTCTCTGTGAAATATCTTGCTATAGTGCATCTTAGCGGGTAACGCCGCTAAAGTTTTCGTGGCTAGCTCGCGAGCTTTGAATTTGTCTTGTAAGGTATTTGAGCACATTATAGTCAGTTCGATGATGGGGCATTTGGACAGTCAGGGATTGCTCATAAACAGTCAACATGGGTTCTGGAAAAGTAGATCTTGCGAGATGCAATTAGCATTATTCGTACATGATATTTTAGTCTATGACAAAAGCAGTGCTGAAGTTGATGCGATATTTTTAGATTTTAAAAAGGCTTTCGATAAAGTTCCTCATGATAAATTAATCTTGAAGTTACAGAGTTTTTGTATAAATAAAGACGTTGTATGTTGGGTAAAAGAATTCTTAAGTGGGCGAGAGCAGAGGGTTGTCATAGATGGTATCACGTCGGACACAATCAAAGTCACATCGGAAGTTCCACAACGTAGTGTAATAGGTCCACTTCTAAAACTTTTATGCATAAACGATTTGGGTACCATAGTTATTAGTAAGCAGTAGACTTTTTGCAGATGATACGGTATTGAGCAGGGGTATATAAAAGAATAAGATAGGAAATCGCTTAGCAAGGATTCAGATGCAATTCAAGTGGTGCAACAAATGTCCTTTAGAACTTCGCCTTGAAATGTGCATAGCTCTTACTTTCTGGGAGAGGAATATTCGATAACGTGATCCTATAGCATTAGTGACATGAAAATAGCATTGAAACCATAAGGTACATAGGTGTCACAATCACTAAAGATTTATCGTGGGGAAGACACTTCCAGGAAATATGCAGCCGAGCCGAGAGAAAGCAAGGATTTATAAAACGAGTACTTGGGAAATGTGATGAGAAGACAAAAGAGCGATGTTACTTTTCACTAGTTAGGCACCACCTTGAATATGTAGGCAGTGTATGCAGTGACGTATTTATGACCTCAGAGGCCCCCGGCGGAATCTAGAATGACGCCCCCAATGTTATAGTCTTGCAACCTGGAAGCTTGACATAGACTTGTCCTTGCTTATAAAGACAAAACATGAGTGCAAATATCTATCACTATTAATACTCTGCTAGTAGGTGCCAGGTTACAACTCCATTTAGAATTACTCTCTCGCGAAGCCCCCAGTGTACGCGAGGCCGCCGGGGACACCAATGGTAACGAAAGAAAAAGACTGGCAATTTTCCACAAGAATAAGGATTTTATTTGACCGGTTTCGGTGTACAATACCATCTTCATGATTCACTTGACTTCACTTCAAGTAAAATCCTTCTTCTTATGGAAAATTGCCAGTCTTTTTCTTTCGCTATGATATTCCACCAAATCAAGCCTGAAACAACTACCTTTACACCAATGGTAAATACAGCCCTGAGTGTATGGGATCTTAATGAAATAGGTTTGATCAGAGAACTAGACAGTGTGTAGTGTAGAGCAGCTAGGTGTGTTAAAAGGTGTTACAATAGGTTTAGTAGTGTATCAGAATTAATACTAGAGTTAGGTTGGGAATCATTATCAGATCATAGGTTAAAAAACAGATTAAACCTATTACAGAAATTTTTAAAATGGGTAGCTTTACTGAAGATGTCAGATATATATTGAAACCACCAGCGTATAGTAGATTCAATCAGATGCATAGATTAGAGAGATAGATTGTGGCACCGATAGATTTCAACTGTCATTTTTCATCCGTACTATTAGCGAGCACAATAGGCAGCATAGCAAAGGAATAGGTAAGCGAAATTTTTTATAGTACCCAGCCACCGCATGACGTCCAATGGACATCCTAAAAAGGTCCATGCAGGATATCCTTTGGATGTCAGGAAAAGGACACCCTTTGGATGTCCATCCAATGCAATGAAAATGACATCCTACAAAGGTCCATGCAGTTACATCAATATGGAGGCCAGGAAATGATGTTCAATAGTCCAAAGTTTTAGTTGTAAATGAGCTTTAAATGGTAATCTCGATATACACAGGCCTGCTGCATGGGACGAAAACTACTCTGTTACGTCAAGAAAGAATTAAGAACGAAAGGTGTTGCTCAATTGTTTCCCCAGCTTATAAGACTTTTATTGTTGACATTTGTATGTTCACGGTTGGGAGTGTGAAACGTGCTGTTCTAATCGTACTTGCGTTTATTTGCATTATTTGTGCAATATTACTATTTTATATGTTTCGTTGTGGTTTTGGAATCCTACGATGGTGAAGTTCATGGTGGTAAAACAAAATTAGACAGGTAAATAAAATGCCTATTTCATTCTTTACCTTGGCGTACTAGCTTGCAAGTTAAACCCCTTCCCATTTCCTCGTAACTGTTGTCAAATACTTTATATGTTTTCTCTGGGTTTGTATATGTATTTTGTCAGCATTCTTTACCTTTGGGAAAGCTTGAAAGCTGTATTTCTTTTAGTTTCCAATAACCATATTGTCATTCACTTTGTATTCGTGGTTTAATGGCTGTCGAGAACATTTTGAATTTAGAAAACCTCAGTAGCATTATTATAGTATGCAGTGCTGCTCACTTAGAACCAAATGAAGTTCCCAACTTGATTGAACATATAGGTAACTTTTAGTGATGACAATTTTCATGTCTCACGCTTGTTCTGCTCTTCGGTGACTGATAAAAATTAAATTTAGCACTTAAGTTTTATGTGACGAAGCCAGTGCATTAAGGGCAGGTGAAAGCTGCCCTGGCGAGAAATTTACCGATCCAAGCATATGTATGAATAAGGTATATTGTATAACATTACGCATTTTAGCAGAGCAAGTTTGAAATATAAAAATACACAGAAAAATTAGATAAATCAAAAACATGTGTGACGTAGGTACGTTTTTTTTTGTCTGACCGGTTTGTATTTGAGTGTCACAATTACAATGCTGATAAGAAAAATATTGGGACAATCAGTAAAGGCCGCTTTACACGATACAATTTTTTTTACAATTTCTTGCATGAGGAAATTGTACCGTGTAAAGCGGCAAATTGTACGAAAACTTGTGCAATTGTCTGAATGACTGAACGGGAAATAGAACGTGTTCTAATTCCATTCAGACAAACATACAATTTCGTCCAGTCTATACAAGAGTTTGTACAAGAAATTGTGCAAAAAATTGTATCGTGTAAAGCGGCCTTAACATGCTTTTGAATAACTAATGTAAAAACTAAGTGATGCAACGAAACGGCAAAATGTTACAAAATGTAGCAAAAGTTGTGTTCCATAAGTGCCTAAATTATAATCATATTTAGATTGTTTTATTCGTATTGTGATGGTAAGTGTATAACGGGTAGGCAATGGAATATTATTAGTTGAATTAGACCAACATCGAGTAAAAACGTTAAATGAGTCAACGAATTCAAAACACAACTCCCATTTCTCCACGCTACGTGTTCTCGAGGGATCACTCTCATGACGTCATAGAAGTGAGTGTCAGGCCTGTATGTTGAGACGGTCTTGTTATTCCTCATGAGTTGTGTTATATATGTGCTCAGAAGACTCGAAAAGTGAAATAAAAGGAAGGCGTTAAATTGGTTTCGCGGCGTGATGAGCCGTAAATTTATTACCTAATGGATAATGTGGGAAAATAAATCATCACAATCCTTAAAATATCTCATGCAATAATAGTAATGACACCAGCTTAACAAAATGGCACCACTTAGCTGACCTCTCAGGCGAGTTTTTATTGTTTTGTCATGTAATTAGTCACTTATGTAATTAGTCACTTACTGCCTTAGATAACTCAGATTCGTCGGCTTTAGCCTGGGTGACAAGTGCAATGTTAATCCTGTTACATATATCAAGGATGTTTGAAACTATGCCGTATTCTGATAATTTGCTTATACTGACAGGTGTCAACAAATTCCCTGCAGCCACAAAAATAGAAGTGGATAGAGTGACGAGGGATTGGCTGAGGCACAGTAGCAATAGGAAAAGAAAACTGTCCAAGCTGCAGCTGTACATGTTGTTTAAGGATAATTTACTGAATATTTTTTTAATTACGTAATTATTCTCTCTTATGATCACACTGCATATGGATTGCATCAGTAGATCCCAAGAAACTGAAATACTTGCCTACATCCTTTCAAAATTCTTAAATGAACATCCATTGGATTTCCACAAGTGGGACATTTGGACATACATAGGATGTACATTGGACGTCAAATGGATGTCATTGCAATGGCTGGGTAGTGTATAGCGCATGATGTATGTATTAACAACCGACCCCTTTCCAGCGAAATTACAAGTAAATTGTGCCTGTTTGGCGATCTTCAACCCCTGCCACACACCATGGTGGTTCGCCGGGTATTACGTAGATGTAGATGAACACGTTCAATTAGTATATTTATAATCGGCGAAAATTACGTGAGATAGAGCAACAGGTATTCTCTACATGCCATTTAAAAGTACAAAAATAACTAATTACATATTTAAAACTCAGGGGGCACTCACCATAAATATGCTGATTTTTTGTGAGTTTACGAGTTGGCCGATTAACGTTGAACTCATTTTCCAGATCGTAGTCTGTTACCTCAAAGGCTTCCACTTCTTCTTCCGACATTGCAGAGACCGAAAATCTCCCTTGATCCTTCGGAAAGTATTAAGAACCCTTATCCTAAATAAGAGTAAGTATTTACAGTAATTAGTAAACGAAAAACGATCTGTATCGCTACAGATTACCACGAAAATTAAGAATTATCGGAGCAAGAATACGACGATCCAATTTTCCAAGCCCTTACCAACAACCGTAGAAATTAACACCCCTATCCAGATGGAATATTAATATTTATTTCTACATGGAGTGTTTCACACATTGCTTACAAACAACACTCTCCGCGAGCCAAACAAAAACACAGCACATAATCACGCTCACCCCAGGGATCAAAATATCCCTCTTCTCATCCTTGCTCACCAATCAAACACAAAACAGCTTTGCCACCACATCAGAAATATATATCGTGATGGGGTAGGCTAAGTGGATCAGCATTTTTCAGATAGGCAGCGGTGTCAGAATATTTTCTCATAGCCGTATACCGTCCCTTGTGGGCACACCATTCGAGTTTCATGGAATCGAGGGGTCATTAATTTCCGCCATTGCAAGGAAAATTTTTATCTCTGGCCTCTTGAAATGTAGGCAATATGCCTGACAGTGTTGAATATATCAATTGTAATGTTGGCAGCTCTGGTTCTTACAGCTGGTCACAGTTTTATTCGTGTTGATTGTGCGATTTGCGATTGTCCTTGTGCTTCATCAGTGATAGTTTTGCTGCAGTACTTGAGGTGTATTGTCTTCTGAAGCCTATGCAGTTAGGTGATGAAAGATTTTGTGTACATTGAAGTAATGGAGTAATGTGGGCAGAATGGAATCCTTAGTCGCTCACGTATTATTAAACTCCGCGTTCATACTTCGCTGCTTTCGAAGATAAATATGTTTCAAAATCCCGTGATTAATAGGTTTGCTGATTATTTTGTTATCTGCGGTCTTGATATAAGTTCAGGACTCGAGTTGGATAGATTTTCTGGTAAGTTCGTTTGTATACACAATTCGTAGAGTTACTAAATTCATTGTTACAGTTTTAAACAAATTTTAATATCCCGGCCTGGAAGCATGAATATCTCCATACTGCATGATCTAGCTATAAGAGCCCAACATTCTGTGAGTCATTAGTATTTATGGTGAGATCTGTAGGTTTGAGCAAGGGAGCTATAATCTCACGCTCCTGCCCAATTTTGTATCAAGAGTGATTCGATCCTTCTGCCAGAATCTTCAAAAGTAATGAAGATTTCAAGCCACAATCTTCGTGCTCTGATGCCGTATCTTAAAGTCTACGAGACTTTACAGTGGTTACCTACCTACTTCTCTATATTATTGATCCATTGGAGCTCTTAAAATTAGGGCTATATTCCTCACTCACCAGTTTTCTCACTGAATAATATTGATTTGATTGTTATTGACTTGGTATTCAGCCTATCCATCATCGTTTAAACGAATTCTATCCAATACTGTTCAGATAAATATCCTTGTTTTTACTCGTGAATCATTTGAAGTAAGGAAGTGAATCAACCATCACCTCACTAAATATCGCCAACCCAGTCACATAATTTTAGTTGAAGAATAAATTTTTGAATGCAAAAAAGTACCCAGATAGCAAGCCAGCTGGATTCCAGCCTGGATTTCGGCTGGATGGAACCAGCTGGACAAATTGCCTGGAATTCAGGTGGAGTACGTTGCTTAAATCCTGTTGGACCAGACAAATCTGTATCCAGCTGAAATCCAGCTGGTTTAGGTAGCTTGAAATCCAGCTGGATTCAGTTGGAATCCAACCTATTATTCACCTTGAATCCAGCTGGAATCATGTAAAAAGCACAGCTGGAATCCAGCTGGTTTCCAGCTTCACGCTGGATTTACGTCTGCACACTGATGAATTCCAGTTGGGTTCCAACTGGAATTGCTGGCTTTGCTATCCGAGTAGGTAGTTATTTCCTACTTGATCGATATCATTATCTTGATCATTTATAAGACTTAAGTCAGAAAATCCAAATCTTTAGTGGATAATCTCCTCATAGAACAACTGTGATGAATTGACATTAAAATAAAAATCTCTAGGCAAATTGTAACATGATTCAGGCTATTACTAGATCTCAGCATCGTATAGTTCACTGAAAGCAAGGGGTCACATAACCCACATCGTATACACCTGTATGCATACATTAATTGGTACATGTTTTCCCAAATTGATGCAGGATATGATTAATAGGTTTTAATTTCATTGTACCACTGAATATTGTCTATACTATCAGCATCACCTGGCTACATACAGTACTATCAGAATTTTTAATATTAGTAGCATACCTCATCTTTCTTTTTCTAGCGAAAGAAGAAAGGCCTTAATACACATTCTATTGACGATGGATTCAAATCATGTGAAAAATGAGTTCAGTGAGAAAGCAGTAGAGTTCTGTGAGAGAAATAATATAATGATCATCTGCATTCCACATAGCAATTCCAGTTGGAATCCAACTGGAATTCACCAGGGTGCAACCATAAATCCAGCTGGATTCATCCACTGTAAAGCTGGAATCAGACTTGACTTGTCCAGCTGGATTTAAGCTACATATTCCAGCTGGATTCCAGGCGATTTGTCCAGATGGATTCATCCAGCCAAAATCCAGTATGGAATCCAGCTGGTTAGTTAGTTAGTTATTGAGGGGAGGAGGCGACCGACAGCTGAGGTCATTTGCACCATTTATAGGATAGGTGGGTAATTGGGTAGTGGTAGGAACATTTTCAGGTGACGGAGGAAGAGTGGGGAGAAACCCGGCGTCGGCATTAGCCTACTCTTAACAACAGGCACCAAGAGAACCGGCTGAATGTCCCATCTGACGGACAGAGTACTGAACCTGAAACGCCCTCCACTAGAAACTCAAACAGGGACTGGTTTACCACTGAAACACTGTCGGGATTCAAACCTGGGCCCTCGGGATGGGAGGCTAGTACGCTAGCCATGAATCCAGCTGGCTTGCTGGATCTGGGATATAGTTCATTTACTATCAGATACATGGGTAAATATATAGGGTGGCGATCGTCTGGGAAAACTTGGAATTGTCAGGGAATTTTGGAAATCTGGAAGAGTCAGGGAATTCTCGTAACAGTCAGGGAGAAACTGGGATAGGAAATTCTCATTATTTTTCTACTATTACGTTTACCTGGGTCTTAGTTAGGTCTTTCCTGCCCTTTATTTCACCAAAACATTTCACCAACTAAATCTAATGTCCGTCGCCGAAGTGCATAGAATAAGCCTCGTCAATTCGTTGAACATTCAGTTGTGAATCAGTCGTACAATGTATCCGTTTTATATATCCTTAATGCGACATTTGCCTAGTAGTGCTAAAATTCATGATCGCCGTGTATTCTGCTCATCACGAGGAATCCAAGGCTAGGTTGTTCGGAAGACTTTACCTCCCGTTCTTATTAACTTCCGAGACTCAGGTCTAGAGGTAGTTGGAGCACACTAGCTTGTAGTAAATACGTGCTTGCAGTTCTAAAAATACAAGACGATGATTATTAAAACGGCAATACAAGTACGATCACACGTGTAAACAAAATCTTACATGAGATCGTCTTCGATTTCCACACCCCCGTTCGCGAGATCATAAGAAGAGTTCTCCTCCCCTCCCCACCTTTCATGCTTGATGCAATTATTGAATGGCCCCCTTAGCTCCCTCTCGAAGCATTTAGTCAGGTCACAAACCACCTCAAATATGACATTCCTAAATATGATGCTGCCGTTGCTAATTGCCTCCTGTTTTCGCTCGCAGTGGCACGATTACGTTTTGTTTGTTTAACACGTTCAGCTCGACGGATGCGAATGCGCATACGAGGTGCGTTGCCATGACACCGAAGGATGCGCATTCGCGTCTGTTAATGACCTCTATGATCACCTTACTGAAGACCTCTCTGAAGACTTCTCTGAAGGACGCAAACTGATGTCTTTAATAAATTATCGAGTTTTGTTATTAAAAAATTTTTAAAACTAATTTCATAATTACATTTAATTGACTGGCCAAATTAATGTGGAGGAAAAACCTGTCCGTTTTTCACGATTCCACACTAGAAATATTCCGGGTTGAATGTGTTAAGCAAATATTTTTACATTTTTGGTTCCCTATTACAATCAAGGGGTTATGACCACGTTAATCAAAGTGTTATTCGCTTCTAAAACTCGTGCCATCCGATTTTGATCCAGTCTAAGAACTTGGCTTTGGTTTGTGTTTTTCGCGTAGCTTAGTGATACCTGTGCCGGTGTCCGCCAGTAAATTGGCCATTAACTTTCCCTTCGATAGCTTTTCGTAATCTTCAACTTCCCAGAACTACCACGACATGCCACCTCTTCCTTGAAGATTAGACATTGTCAGTTTGTAATTTTACCAAAGGAAACATACACGGCTACGGAAATATGATACATGGCCGTGAAAAATGAATTAGATAGATAGATAGATTGTAATAGAGGTGGAGTTCCTCACAACGGAGGCCCTGAGGCACTTAGACCCATTGGTCCATTGTGCTAACCACCCTTTGAAGAAGTCACCCATAAAGGCCGATCGCCCTGCTAAAGGCCAACAAGTCCCCGATGGGGATTTCCCTTACCTCCCTGGGTTCCAAAAATGGGGAACCCAGGTACCTGTTTCGAGTCCTCATCACCGCAGGGCACTCGCATAACATGTGGGATGTGGTTTCATCCTCTTCTTCACACCACCTACATCTAGGGGAATCTACGATTCCCAGGAGGTGCAGGTGCCTCATCACCTGGTAGTGCCCCGTGAGGAGTCCCACTACCGTTCGTAGTTGACCCCTGTTTAGTGACAGGAGTCTTTTGGCAAGCCCAGGCCTAGGCTCTTCAATGTGTAGTTTGGCCTGTCTAAGGCCTGGTGCAGCTCGCCAGATCTCAGAATGTCGGGTTAGCCCCCACATTCTAATTTCTGCCATCCCTACCGACGAGGCAATAGGTATGATTGGCTCTGGACCAATCGGATCTCGGCTGGAACCGGCCCTTGCCAGCTCATCAGCCATCTCATTTCCAGATATGCCTGCATGACCAGGCACCCAGAAAAGTTCCACCTTGCCGCATCTGCCTATATCATTGAGTGCCTCACGACACTCCTGCAGCAGCTGTGATTTGCACCATGGTGATGTCAGTGCCTTTAAAGCTGCCTGACTATCCGTGCATATGTGTATCGGTCTGTTAAACATCCCGATTTCCTTAATAGCATACGCGCAGGTCAGAAGTGCATATACCTCTGCCTGGAACACCGTAGCATATTTTCCCAAAGGGATTGAGAGCTTCCTTGGTGTGCTACAATTGTAGACCCCTGCTCCCGCTCTTCCTTCTTTCCTAGAGCCGTCCGTATACCATACCTCGGCCCCAGAATGAAGTTCTTTCCCCTTTCCTCTAGCCCACTGTTCCCTATCCGGGAAGTGGGTTTTGAAGTAGGGGGGTGTTTGGTTGAACCTGGCTATCATTCCATCACTGCCCATCCCGAGAATGGGACTCGACTTCATGAGCTCTGTCCAAACTTGTCTGTGACCATAGGAACTTCCTTTGTCATACCACTGTCCCATACATTTGAGACGATAAGCCGCTGTCTTTGCCTGCACCTCAGCTTCCACATGGAGTGGAGCGAGGTTCAGCAGCGTTTCCAGCACCAGAGTTGGGGTTGTTCTCATTGCCCCTGAAATGCCCATACAGGCCAATCTTTGAAGGTGGTTCAGTTTGTTCCCAGCAGTTTTGAGCCGGACTCTCTTCCACCAAACTATAGAGCAGTACAAGAAACTAGGTTTAATGACTGCCGTATAAATCCATCTAATGGCTTTTGGCTGAAGTCCCCATGTTTTACCAAGGGTCCTCCTGCACATCCATAAGGAGGCACAAGCTTTCTTTGCCTTGGTCTCCAAATGCTCTCCCCAGTTAAGCTTGGAGTCCAGAATAACCCCAAGATACTTGACCGATGGTGAGGGATATAAAACCTTTCCCTGCAAAGAGGGAGGTCTAAAGCCCTCCATTTTCCTTCTATTGGTAAACAATACAAGCTTAGTTTTCTCCGGATTTACAGTCAGCCCTGTTTCTGCACACCACCCCATTGCCTTATCCAGTGCTTTCTGCATGAGTCCAGAGACAGTATCAAGGTACTTTCCAGTGATGATTATAGCCACATCATCTGCGTACCCTTGAGTGTATGCGCCAGTCCTATTCAATTCTAAAATAAGACTGTCGACTACCATGTTCCAGAGGAGTGGAGATAACACTCCTCCCTGAGGGCAGCCTCGAGTCACAGCTACCTTCATTGAACTGTCTCTCAATACTACTTTTACAGTTCTTTGTTCCAACATGTATCTAATCCAGCTCACAATGTGAGCATGGATACCATGTCTTCCTGCAGCAATGCATATTTGATCGAAGGACGTGTTATTAAATGCTCCCTCGACATCAAGAAATGCCCCCAGTCCGTACATTCCGTGTTCCAGCACTCCCTCAATCCTGCTAACAAGATTGTGGAGCGCTGTCTCCACAGATTTTCCCTTCTGGTAGGCATGTTGATACAGGTGCAGGGGGTGATCCCTTAATGGCCCATCCCTTATGTATCTATCCACTATCTTTTCTAGTGTCTTCAGTAGAAAAGACATCAGACTGATTCCTCGAAAGGAGTCTGCTCTTGTGTAGTCAGTCTTACCTGGTTTAGGTATGAAAACCACCTTGGTGACCCTCCAGGCTTTCGGAACATATCCATAAGCCAGGCAGGAGCGAAATATTCTTACCATTGGAAGGAGGAGCAGATCCTGCCCTTCCTGAAGGAGTCCAGGAAATACCCCATCCTCCCCAGCAACCTTAAAGGGGCTAAAACTCATGATTGCCCATTTTGTAACTGTGTACGTCACGATGCTGGAGGAAAGTCTCCATTCCGTCCAAGCCGGATGGATGGGATTCCTCCCATGATGCATCTCCCTCAACTCCCTGGAGCCTGGAAAGTGGGTCTCCAGCATTAGCTTTAGTGCTTCCTTGTCGGAAGACGTGAAGTCTCCCGAGGGAAGCAACAGAGAACCCACTCCCGCTTCTGAGTCTTTCGATAGGATCTTATGAAGTCTTGCCATCTGTGGAACAGTCTCTACGCTCTCACAGAAGCTCCTCCATGAGTCCCTTTTACAGCGCTTGATTGCTGCTTTGTACCTCCGTTGGGCAACCTTAAAGTTTTCCCAATCCCGAGGCATTCTTGTCCTCTTTGCTTTATTAAAGAGTTTCCTAGTCTCTCTGCGGAGACCGTCTAATTCTGCTCCCCACCAGGGTAATTTACACCCTTCCTTCCTGGTCCTTAGGGGGCAGCTGTCTTCGTAGGATGTGATGATGCTTCTCTGTAGATAATCAACAGCAGCATCTACCTCATCCACATTTCTAAACTTGCACTGAGGTGCCCCCTCTAGGGCAGCTCCCAGCCTTTCTCGATATAGTCCCCAATTGGTAGTCCTCGGGTTTCTATATGTTATTTCCCTGTAATTGGATTCTAAAAGAGTGAAGAGTATGTGTCTGTGGTCAGACAAAGTTATCTCCCCTGACACTCTCCACCCATCAATCCTGTGCAGCAGAGAACTGGTGCACAGTGTAATATCTATCACCTCCTGCCTAATGCTATTTGCAAAGGTAGGTTGTGATCCTTTATTGAGTATTTGTAACTCCGTAGACATAAGATACTCCAACAGTGCCTCTCCCCTTCCGTTGGTGCTCCCACTCCCCCACACAATGTGGTGCGAGTTAGCATCACAACCGATCAGAAGATCCCACTTGTTGGTCTTACAGTAACTCACCAGCCTCTCCATCTCATTTGATGGTGGAGGAGCCGGTGCATCGTATGGTAGGTAGGAGGAGCAGATGACCACCCTCTTCCTGTTCTCACCTTCCCCCAGGGTCAGCAGAACTGCTGTCTGATCCCTAGTGGTAAATTCTGATAGATGCAAAGCACTTATCCCATTCACATAGATACAAGATCTAGGCCTATCAACAGTGGTACAGTAATATATTTTTCCGCCTGTCATGCTCAGGCCCCTGACTCTTCCCTGGAAAGCCCAGGGTTCCTGAATCAGAGCTATTTTGACCATACCTTCAGAGAGTATCCTTTGCAGAACCCCTGAGGCAGCCTTACTGTGTTGTAGGTTGGCCTGAAGCACGGCTATGCCAGCCATGGTTCGGCCCCGCCCACATCTTCTTCCTCCCTTGTCTCCTTCTCTTCGAGGGGGTATGGAGCCTTCCCTTAGGCCACTACCCACAGGGGCTCCCGAGTCAGACTCTACCCCCATGGGGGAGACCAGGCTTGGTGCCTCCTTGAAGGTGGGCCCAGAGAGGTTGAAAAGGATGTCGTCCTCCTCTCCCCACGAAGGGTATGAGGGGCAACTGGGATGTGTGGGTCTCCCAGAAGGAACCCCCACAGGCAAGGTTAAGGTAGTAGAGGGTGCGTCCCGACTAGGATCCCCATCGGGGCTCTCCACCGGTATCGCATCCCCCAAGGAAGAAGCGTCCCGACTGGGATCCCCATCGGGGCTCTCCACCGGTATCGCATCCACCAAGAAAGAAGACAGACTACAAGAGTCCATGTGAAGAGTGCGCCTGTCAGCGCCCTCCATAGTTTTGTTTGAGGGTTCCATGTTTGGTCCCACGAGTAGCTAGGGAAATATGGTGTCCGCCCATGCAGAGCCCCGCATGCATGGGTAAGGCTAAATAAAACCGGAGGTCGCCCAGTATCCGGAGTCTCTCTGTTAGTGACTTCTTACCCTCCGCCCCGCAGATGCGGTCACCCTTAGCACAGAGACGCACTATGGTGATGGGAGCTGTTTATTGACCGCCAGGTCTAGATCCGTCATGTTCAGCGATACCAGGGGCACCTCGAGGAGGATGTGGCTCTTCACCACGCATGACGGTCTTGGTGGTCCATAGGCATGTTCTGCCCTTGTCCCTCCCTGGAGTCACTGACCCCTTACCCCCAAAAATGAATTAAATGTGTGTACAATTTGTGTGAAGGCTTAACTCTTGTAGGTTTCATATATTTTTCTTTAGGGCAGAGGTTCCATATATTTTTTCATTCTTATAGCTTTTAATGTATCGATTTCAGCTTTTAACATTTTCTGAGTTTTGACGAAAATTTAATTCCGCAGAAATAAAATATTCTGATAATAGGAGACCTTTTGCCGATTGGTCAGGGAAATTGGTAAAGCCATCAGGGAAAAGTCAGGGAATTTGAAAATTGTTTATCAGCAGCCACCCTGATATACTTAAAATACTGTGGTGAGTAGCATTTAGAATACGTCATATGCTGGGTAAAGATTTAGGAAGAGACCGGAAAAGTACTTTTCTAATAGTTTGCGGGTGAAGGTGTAGATGACTTAGTAGTGATGAAAAGTGAAATAAGATTCAAAAGGCTAATAAAGAGGAAGGGAAGTAAAGTACGATATAGGGGCATGGATTTGTGAGGAACAGTGGAGATATATCAGGAGAGATACATGAAGGGAGGTAAGGAGAGAGAACAGTTGAGGAAGGATGGAATAAATGAAGGTAGGTCGGTAGGAATGGCTGCAGAGTAAATTTATTGGTTATAGCATTAGAATGAACAAGAAGTTATGGGTAACAGAAGAGAGATAATGGAAACAAGTGAGGGAAGAAGTAAGTAAAAGATGTGTGGCCATGCAGCTGCGCTGGAGACGATATCAGGGGATAATCAACTGACAGAATTAAGCAAACCGTTTACATACAGTAGGAAAACAGGAGCATATGAAGGGTTTATGACTATTTGAATTTAACCTTGTAGCAAAAGTGCACAAGTATACATGGTACTTAAACTGCTTCATGAATGTTGCCTGAGTGAAGTACTTTAGGAATGGCAGTGGTATAAATGAGACTTGCCAATAAATTTTCTGTCTCTAATGAAGAAAAAAAATGAGTTATCTGGTGGTTCTTGGTGTGGACATGTTTGGAGGTGAGGTCTCAACCATATTTATCTGTTGTAAGAAAAGAAGATGGGAAGCAGCAACTGTGACCTTCTGTCGAGAAACATAAGAACGTAGAACTCTTGGCAAACCATCAGATGTGATGGAGAACCAAGCAGTTGAAGAGAATTACATTCTTAAACCAGCCTACTGCTTAAAATTGATGGTTTCAGGCTTTACTTTATGGAATTTGCTTTTCATGCATCATGAATGATAGAATAAACTTTGCATTTCCTTTACTTGTCACACTGCTACGACACCATGGTTGTCATGATCGTGACATTATGGTCATCACCGGATGATGATGATGATAATCGTCAAAACCATGTTCGTAATAGTTTGACATAAATAATTGTGGAAATACAAAGTTTATTCTATTATTCATTCATCATCGTGATGATGACGTTAATCGTTGAAACCATGGACGTAGTCATTTAGGTATATGGAGAGGGTGGTGGTGGCCAATGCTAGAACGTGGGTGTGGCCTGTCCGCCATCGTTGTTCTCCCCAATTTACCGTTGCTCTTACGGGATGACGCACTACTTTAGCATTTTTACGATGTTTTCCATTGATAATCCTCGTAGAGAGAGAATGCATTTCCTTCTTCAAAGGCAAACGAAATGTTTTTCTCTAATCCTTAGGAAAACTTAGTAAGCTCTTATTAAGGCTATCTTGCATTTAAGTAGGATACCAAGAGGAAACAACTAAAAGACCCTTTAATCCATCTCGTACTCGACAATCAGCATAATGAATCACCAGCAATGAAGCTTGAGGTCAGCGGCATCGGAAGTGGGGGGCAGGAGGGGCTGAACGTCCCCCCCCTCCCCCAGAATTTGCCCTGGGCCCTTGAGAAATGAGTAGTCTTCATTAATAAAAAGTAAATTTCACTTGGTTCCAGCTTGATTTTTTCCTTGTGACACATGCTCACACCTTCATATGCTGTTCTAGTGAAATTCTAGTCTCTACCTCCTTGTATCCACACAAAAATCCACACGGGCCCTTTTCTTAGGGTCCAGGCCCTTTTCTTAGGAGCCCTGGGCCCTTTTCATGGTTGCCCCCCAGCAATAATTGTTCGGACACCCCTTCTTGAGGAAAGGGCACAGAAAGTAGTTATTACAGAAGTATTTCCGAAAATGGAACAATGAAGTAGCGTGTTGCCCAAGTCTGTTGTTGAAACCTTTTCTCCACCCTGTAATAGCTGTAGATTGCACAAAATGAATGACAGAAAGGAATAAATGTTAACATAACTCGCTTTGTAACTAAGTTCAGCCATTAAAGAATTGATTGCTAGATCAGATAGGAGAGAAGTTCTAAAACACTGTCCATCCCACTTTATCTGCCCCTTTAGGATGGTAAATGTTAGACCAAATAATACTACATGAACTACTGAGATTTCTAATAAAAACATAAATGTTAACACACAAGAAATAATTACTTTTCAAGATCTTTTATTTGGACATAAACTCTGAAAGTTTTAATTTTTTAAATGTTTGGCAAAGGTGGATTTATCATCACGGTTTTTTGCACTCCTCTTGTGTTCATTCACATGTGTGGAGAACTTCCGTCCAGTTTGTCTGATATATGCACCATTGCAATCTGAACACTTTAACATATAAACACCACTCATTTGATAGACACTGGACATAGCGCAGATTTAACTTTCATGTTTTACATGTGTGTGACAAACGTTTTAAACTGGATGTTTGAGAACGTTACGAAATTGTAAAACACTACAAATCTCAGAATGTAAATATTTGAAATGACATGGCAGAGTTAAAATCATCACCCTTTGTCACATGTTCCCTACCACACCATTCCCCAACCCCTCCGCACCCCCCACTAACCTTCAACCTAGGGAAAGTATTCCCACCTCCAGCCCCCCCCCCTCCATCTTCCTACCAAACCAACTCCTTGCGCAAGTGAACCGCAAGTGACTCACCCCCTCCCCACACCATGCCCCTCGATTTGTTACCCCCCCCTGCTGTTTTATATTTAAGGCCATTCCTTCATGTTGCCTTGATAATGACGCTCTAGCCGTCGAAACCACAGTCGGTTCTTGCAATAAAAGGTGTGGAATATAGCAAGTCATTTTTATTTCTACCAAGTTCCTGGAGTCGTTCACCACGCGTATTTCGTTGTGTAGTACACCTGAACTACATAGTTCAAACGGATTCAACAGAACTGCTTAATTCCAGGAGAAGTGGTCGGCAAGCAGTGAGATCATTTCACACGTAGTTCAGGGAATCGATGAATCCTGCATTCAGGGTTTGTTGCTGGAGAATACTCTGCAGTTTTGCCAAGTGTCATGATGGTCGCCTCAGGTCAAGGATAAACTACTGATGATCCTTGACATGAGGTTGACAGCAGAATAATTGGTGAAGCTGCTTTCTACTGAGCAACAATCGCTCCAGAAAACCCAGAATGCAGTATTCATCAAGACAACACCACGGAAACTTGTGGATGAGTGTTTCCTCGAAATGCAGAACAACTCTAAATTTTCAATGAGTACTTAAATAGAATAAAGCTACTGTAGTAAATCTGAATACATTTTGATCCAAATAAAAGGAAATAGCTACATACAAATTATGGTGATGAACTTAAAATAATGTTCCAAATACCTAATTTATATTACTGCGGGCAAATACTAAGTGAATAAAAGACAAGGGACAAATGAACAAAGGGCACTGCTTGTTGCGGTAACATAAAACAAACATATTTTAAGATAAAAATAAACCTGTTGGAGCATAATGAATCCATTGGAAAGAAAATGTATTGGACCACTTGTGTTAGCTATTTAGATAACAGTTGACAAAAAAGAACCTCATCAACTCATTTAATGTATACTATTTCACATTAATGCATAATAAAAAATCTTAATAAATGTAGTGATAAGGAGAATGAAAATTGTAAATTCCACTGGTTATATTATTGGTACTTAGCACTGATCACAGTACCAATAATAAAATCAGTGCATTTCACAATTTTCCTTCTCCTTATTACTATGGAAAAATTCCACAAAAAAGTACACAGTCACAAAGTCCGAATAAATTTATACTTCTTCAAAGTAATATTCGCGCAGCTATGGAATTTTCATTTTACAAACATTTACATTTCATCATAAAACAGTGAAAATAAGATTTCTTGAATAACAAAGAAGAATCAGCAAAAATAAAATAATTTAGAAATGCTTATAGGGGAGGAACTATGTCCTGAGTTAGCTGAACAAAAAATTCATGGTGAACCAATGAACCAACCAGCTTTATTATATTTTTTCCAAGTTTTAACTTTTTGTTTTATTGCAATAATAGAGTCTCTTCCACTTACTGGGCACTCTCAGTCAACCATATTCTATTCCTCTTGTCTATGCGTAGCTCACGTTGAGGGCGATCCTCTATAATTGCCCTTCAGAGCAGAAATATTCCTCCCCATTGGGGAGAGTATATTAGCCAGCATGACTATTTCTCTTTTATATTTCCATGCTATGGCTATCAAAACATTTCTCACTCATTTTATTTCTATCATTTGCCATTGCGAAGCCTTCCTATTCTGTTTAGTCACACCACACAAGAAGAGAATTTATTTTGCTTGTAGATTGTCAAAAGGCACTTTGTGGTCTCGTCCACTGGAGTGCAGTTAAAAGAAATCTTATAAGTTAATTTTCATTAATAAAGGAATTATTTTCCAATTATTAATCGAATGATTAAATGCTTTCAAATTCTTTTTTAGGATAAAAAAAATTTTAATGCGGCCAAGAGATCCCATTTATGGAATAACTGGGGATTCCATTTTTAAGACGAAAAAAATAACGTAGAATATTACTAAATTAACAATTTTGCATTGTCTTATTAATAATAACCTTTTAAAATGCCCAGTTTTATTATTTTTTGACTTATAAATTGACATGAAATTTCTGATAATCTACTTATTTTAACTGCCCATTAGCATTACCCTAGGAATACAGCATAGCCTGTATTCCTAGGTATTGTTAAGTATCGAACTCGCAACTGGCAGTACACTAGACCTCATTTTTAACAACTACGCTATCATAGGTTCACGGGAATCCGGCAATTGTAGGCAACCCGCATGACATTTGGCTTAATTTTTTTCTTGTGAATCCCGCCTCTATGGAGAAAAAAGACGAGACGAGTATTTTTTTTATTTTGTTTTAGTGGCACGGAAAAAATCTTCTCATTTCGTGACCCTAGTTACTTGACCTCTCCTTGTCAGTATCTACCATACCTGCATCCCATTCGTGGGGCGCATCGCTCAAGCCATGAGATGTTAAAATCTCTGATCCGGATCCGAATTTATACTCTATTCGGATATGATCTCAGTAGCGAATGAAAGACCTGTGGATCTTTGGATCCGACCCGACCATCCTTAATTAATGAGTGGTACATTTGTAAATCTAATTTAAACAACAAAGTATAATAAAGTGAGTATTCAGATGTAATGGTTTGATATTGAATATGATAACATTTTCAATGCAGTGACTGAAAGAAAAAATTAAACTGTGATAGGGATTGAACTTCGCGCAATACAGTATCTCTCGTTGTCAGCCTCATCCCGGTGAATGTAGGCTACCTGCATGACATCCTACGTATTTTTTCCCACGATACCGGGTAATGGTAAAAATGTCATATATCTTTATTTTGCTTCTAGTTTCATGGGAACATTTTCATCTAATTTCGTGACCTGAGTTACACATCCTCTTCTTGTCAATATCTACCGCACCTACATTCCATTCACGGGGCACTTCCATTGCTAAGCCACGAAAATTTAAAATCTACGATCCGGATCCGATATTACTCCGTGTCTTTGGATCCGGAACCGAGTAAAATGAAAGATCTGCGAATCTTTCGATCAGATCCGGCCATCATTAGTGAATTATAGGAGGGACAGTATAAACGAGAGGTGTGAGAGGGATATGTGGAGGGATGCAGAAGGGTCAATGTGCTTGGAAATTGACCTTAGTTGATGGTGAAAGATCTTCTATAATGGCCAAATAAATGGATATATTCTGTGCCTGTTATATAAACTGCTTTACTGCAAGCTCTCACTGGTTTATTTTCCATTTCAGGTGATACTTTGCATTGCTCTCCTCTGGACCGACCATACAAGTCCAAAGTTTTGGCTCACTATCCGGATAATGTCCCGTGGAATACCTTCGACAATGAGGCTGTATCAATGGTAATTTTTTTTATTCACCCTGTAAAAGCATAGAATTGGTATTGTTTCTGTAATGATTTAAGTCATGGTTTTGTATTGTCTAGTTTTGCAGTTGGAGAACCATTTGGTAATCACTCACTTACCATAATTACGCATGGAAATGGAGTTTTAAAGAGTTTATAAGCCTAAACTGCCTGTAATAACCGCTGTAACCATTATTCCACTAGATTAGACAGTTAATGTAAATCACTCATCATAAATCTGGGCCTTATGATTTGTTTGTAGAAAGTGCATGATGTCCCACGAAAGACAAGGTCATGTAAACTTCCAACTTTTGTGGAAAGTTACCTATCACCGGAGAAAGACAAATTTAAAATGCTCAGATGCACTATTAGGTATTGTCAACTTCATCATTTGTTAAATTGTTATGCCTTAAGAGAATGCATTTCGTCAATTCTGTGGTGATTGTCATTCTGATCACATAACTTGCAAACCGGCGAATGCTATCACATTGGTGACCAAGTGTCATTTCTTCTTAAGCCTATGATTTAAAACACATTTAGCAATAGATTTTTCAGATAGTCAGTTGTTCACCTTCACCCTGTGCTGTGATACATGATGATAGGGAACAATAAAAATGTATGTTGGTAATGGTGAGTAGGGCTTGTATTGAGGGAATTTGTAACTTTTGTTCGTACTCATTATTGTGGACTTCTACTATATTTCCAAATGCCAATTTTATTTTTTTATGCCTGAAGGCTGGAAAACCTAAACCATTCAGACACTTTACTTTTTGTATGCCCCAGTTATATGGCCACCAAGAAAGAGAAAGGCCTCTTGAAGTTATTGCTTTCAAAATGTTTTAATATTTAGCAGTGGTGACCAGAGCAAAATCAAAATACTCCCAATGCAAAAAAGTAGAGATTATTGCTTATGTTGTGAGGAATGCCCTACCCAATACATTGGCTACACATGAAGGACATTACTGTTTAAGGTAAGAAAATGAAAAGTGCTTGGAAAAAGCATGAAAATGTTCCATAAAAATCTCACCGCTTTGGAGTAGGCTGAATTTTTCTAGTCCCAAGTTGGAGAAGATTTGACAACACTGCACAGCACTGTCCCTTGGCTCAAAAAAGAGCTCTTAGCTCGTAGTGCATTTTTCAAGGCATTTAGTCATATGTCTCCAGACACTTTTCTGATTTTCAACAATGCAATAGGGTGGTGAAATGAAATAAATTTCTAATGTCATTTTTCAGATACATTAATGCTATATTATAGCAATCCTCTATATCCCTATTACTTTATGATAAAATTATTTTTACAGTGTGAATTAAAGGCAAAAACAGCGTTTTCTTATGAATTTCATTATTCTAACGGAATATATGATGATAAACCAGTTTCCATAGATTGAAAAATCTCGATAGTGTTTATGGTACCTCTAGCTTCAAACTGCGTTTAGATTTGGGTATTGCTCTCTCAAGAGCTGTAGCCAAGGAAACCTAAGTGTTGCACCTTCGAGGGCCTCCCTCTAAGTAGCAATAGAAAAGAAGTTTGATTTTTCGGTAGGACGCACTTGTTGGGGCGGATTAATTGCCACAGGGCACCCTTGAGGTCCTCCCTCTCCTATGCGACAGTCCCCCCTGTGCAGGGGTCATTGAGGAAGGGAAATCCGTGGCAAGGGGGGACTCTCTTCATGCAGGACCATGTCCTGCAGAGTCTTGCCGTGAGACCTGTGAGAGCCTGGCAAGAGACAGTTTTGCAGTGCTGTCTAATTTCCTTCAACTCACGACGATTTGGCCCACGAATTACATAGTAAGATTTTTAAGCTGATGGCTGTGCAGCAACTTAGTGCCAGACATCCTACACTTGGAGCATAAAAAGAGAAGATTTGGAAATGTTGAAAATTATTCAGCAAATGCGCAAGTATGCTCTGCCAGTGAATGAACAAGTATTCGCTTCCCAATCCACCCGCCCTCTTTACCATATTGATGTCTTTGTTGTCCACAAGAGGCGGAAAGTGTACTACACCCTAATCAAGTCCCTGTCTCCAGCCCCACAACTCCCCCCCCTATCCAGTTGTCGAAACGGACTTATCCCAAGACGAAACTTACTCTGGACCGATTATGTATGGTTGTAGACCACGCCACGCCTTACTAATCCAAATGAACCTTAGTACCTGCTGATTCCACAGTGAGCTTACAACAATTGCCTATGTACCTATTATGTATCTGGGCCTTCAAACCCCCCTCCCCTCCTACATTGTCCCAGACCTGATGATGGTTCATGGTGCAGGTCATGATAAGAATGAATCTTTGAATGAAATCCACACATATGTATTCTTTTCTTTACTTTTAAAAGTTACCTTAGTGCTGAATGGCTTACTTCGTCGTTGGTACGTCAGATTTCTCATTTAAAAATATTTCATTTTACACTGCAATTTTTAAGCATTTCCTGTTTTTTGTTAAATTTGACCTTTTAATGTCCCAACTATAGAGTAAAGTGGATATCCTCCAAGGGGAAATTGGTTTAGTATTTCTATTTTTTTGGGAAGCAGATGTTTGTACATGCATCACTTCCATGGACGTATTGAGTGCGTATTACAGGAATGATCCTACAAATATTGCAACTGGTTCCATGGTTTTAAAAGAAGAATGATATTGTAACGATATGATATTGTAATCAGATAACCATGCAACTGGGTTTCCTAATGTCTAGCTTTATGGATCTTTCGAGAATCAAGAATGGGATATCATGTTTCTCAAGAATTCTCTAATTTATATATTTTATTTAGATGTTGGTAATTGACTGTATCAGTAAATTTTAATAAACATCAATTCTGGAAAGAAGATGGGTTAATGGCATTTACTAGAAACCAAAATTGCTATTTTATGCACAAATCGTTAGATGGAAAGGAAAAATTAACCAGAGTTAAAAAAATAATAAGCAGAGAGCCACTCCCTCATGAATAAAGAATTGAATTATGCAAAAGGTGACGACCACTGAACAAGAGACATCATCCATCCTTGACTGATATCGCTGCTGGGAGGGGGTGAATTGGAGGGGAGGGGGGTGGAGGAGGGGAGTTGTGTGCTAACAGCTCCTGCGCATATGCTGTAAATAATCCAGAATAACTGAACATTGAATGGGGACTTTTCGTATGCATTGTGGCATGAACAGATCAGTGCTCTGATTTCACAAATTATGATGCAGTGCCTTTTGAAGTGCATGGAGCCTCATTTGCACACAATTAGAGGTATTTGTTCTAATTGGGCAAAGAAACTGCGTAGTCTCTGTTGTGATTGGATAAAGTACCAGACTTTTGACCGCCTACACATACAAAGGGTTAAAAGGGTTAACAAGGGGTTAAAAGCATCATGTTTTTGCTGCTTATAACTTGAGAACTATGTGATGAATTGAAGTAAGCAAAAATGTGGGTATTTTAATTTTAAAAACTTGGCATTAAAAATAATATGGTAAATGACCTCATTGAGGTTTGTGTCCATGATGATGTTATTCATATGTTTCAAGACACTTTATATCAGAGGATGATGCACAAATTGAGTCAAAATTTTTAAAATTGAGGTCTACTAAATTTCATCAATACATACATAATTTCAGTCCTGCAACAATCCTTGCAGGACTGAAATCCGAAAGCTGTCAAATACAGTTATCAGTGTTTGATGAATGGAAAGCTCTGGAACTGGGGCCAGGGCTCACTCAGGATTCAAGTTGGCTGCGCGTAACGTTAGTAGCATTGGAGATCCATGGACATTGCTTCCTGAGCCTACACCCACTCACTCATTTTAGTGAGTGGGATATATCAGTACTGTGGCTCTGTGTTAAACGCCCTTGTATTGTGTGCATGCAGGGGAGCTTTATGAATGTTGGTTTCAGAGAATTGTTCATTGACACATTCCATGTGCTTCCTCCCAGCTTTGCCTGCCGCATGGCTTGCAGTTCCGCACCCAGAAGCACTCACTGGAGCCACGGTTCCACAGCTTCATCACAACAAGGGAGGATGGGAGCCGTACGTACGGATTCAGCCTTGTCTTCTTCGAGGAGGTGACGGATTGGAGAATATGCAGCGCCATGCAGACCCTTCAGGTGATGATCTCCCCCTTCTCATTAAAGTGCATCCAAGAGCCCTCATCATCGTGGAGCATCGATTCCTTTGTCAGCACTGTCGGTGTAATTGTGTCTTCCTTTCACTATGGTCATGGTTCTCTCGGCTCCTGGCAGCTGCCCTTATGGTATCGGAAACCAATTTGAGAACGGGTGAGCAAACTAATGAGGAAACAGTATACACAGTAAGAGTCAGTCAAAGAACAGTCCACCCATGGATATCGCAATATCCTCATGATTTGCCCACGATAATAGCAGGATAATAATAATACAGTAGAAGCCCGTTATAGTGAGTATGGCATATAGTGAGAATCTCGCAATAACGAGTGATTGGTATTGTACCATCAAAAGACCCATTATTAACATGGAGAAGAAAACAGATATATGGAGGCTAAGAAGCTCCTGCCACGGTATACGCTCAGTATTACGAGCAAATGGTATTTATATTTAGTAGCATTATTTGTCAAATACAACTTAGAATATAATATTTGTGCATTTTTTCTTTATTAATTAAAGTCCAATCAAGTCCACGCAGTGAGGATTTATGGCTGGCCCTGGCATACATTGCATGCACACTCGCACTTTTTAGTTATTCTTTTGTTTAGCCAAGTTCACATAGGGCGTTAGATGGACAAGCAGTAAAGCATTAACCAATCACACGACAGTGGATATGTGGTTAAGGGGCAGAGTTCAGCCCGCCTGCCTTCACCCTCCACCCACTCGTTCCCGCCCCTCCGCTCATTCCTGCCCCTATACTGAAGCAGACGACGCTTGAATAATTTTTCAGCCAGGAATAGAAATTTAAAGTAATGTGCTGTTAATGTGAAACATGGTTATGCGTGATACCTAAGGTTCAATGTTTGTTATGCTTTTTATTCTCACGTCGAAGTCGTCAAAGTTTTCCGTTGCCAGAGAATTAATAATTTCCTTATAATTTTACGATTCATATCCTGGTTTCCATCATTTTTTCCTGTTAGCAGAAATAATGGGAATACTTATGTTTTCTGGTACAGTTGTTATTTGCACATATTTTTCAACATCTTCGTAAATATTGCCAGGGCCAATTTTATGCATATAATTAAAATTTATCCCGTTCAACAATTTTATTTTATGATTCCTGAATTCACAGATGCATAGAATTTTGAGTGAATGCATCGATAATTCTCGGCAATAGCATTTCACGTGAGTTACCTCCGTTCGCTTGAGATCCTCCAGATGGCAGCATTAATACAACACATGTTGTGCATTGCAACCGACGGAGGCATTTGCTTGAGTAAGTAAATACTCGCTGCAACTAATTTGCGAGAGATAACTGAATGTGAATATCAAGAATGGCTAGGAATAGAACATTACGCAAGAAATATTTTCGACCGCCGAAAATGCCCTATCTTGGTGGGTCATTACAATTTTCCTATCCAAGGGACGTACTGGTTAACACTAGAAGACCTCAGCAAAGTGTTAATTATTGTTTTGTGAGATTTAATTCGCAAAATGATCAGTGAATAAGGTCGAAATGGCTCTTCTACCTGTTTCTAATAGCATGGTAAGGAAAGAAAAACAGATAGTAAGAACAACAGCGGGAAATGAGAGGCTCAAGCCAGCACCTTCGGATATAACAAGCACTCGCTATACTGAGTGATTTCCCAGCCATTGTATTGCCCAAGGACCCATTATGCCGAGCTTCCACTGTATTTGAAATTGATGGTTTTTGACCAAAGAAGTTGGATTTTTTGCTTGAACAATAATTATGTAAGGAAATTTACTAACTGCCATCTGCCCACTGAGCTACTGTCTCCTCGAGAGGAGATCGCCGGGAGGTGGCCGGGTGCTCGTGCGTCCCATGTGCGAACCCCTCCTGACAAGAAATTCCCAACTAGACATGCTTCCTCCCTACGGGAGGAGGAGATTAGGGGGTGGCGATCCTTCGGCAGGGGTAGCAGGTCTCATGGCTCAATGCTGTGGTCGGGCATGCGGGTAGGGTGAGAGTTGGTGTTATTTTGAGACTGCCTGTATGTCTCCTATAAACAATGGGTATTCGGGAATATTCGTATGTTGTCATTGTCCTCATCCTTTGAAGAACGGAAAAAGGCATTGAATAACCAATAGGGTAGTTTCCTATTATTTTTTTATTGTCTTGATCCAAAGTTTATAACCTCTGGAGTACGTGTTTTAAGCCGTTCGATTTTTAAATGACGTTAAGTATTTTTCCTCATTAATTAAAAAGTGAAAAAAATCAATGGCGCGAAAACGCGACGGCAAACTATTGCATGCCGGTTAATCCTACGTGTGACGTTAAACTATTTCCTCTACCTGCCACCAGGTGGTGCTGCGGACGCTTCCAAATAGACGCCGCACTCCGTTAAGGCTTATGAACAAGTATTGGAGGCATATTTATTCCGTTAATTAATTATAATTAACTTTTATTTATTTATTTAACATGACTTATGCAGTTGATTCATTTAAAATCAGTCAGTATTCCTTTCACAAGCATATCATGTAGTTCGCCTATCGCCGCACGACCTTCACGCCATGCTTCGTCGTAGCAGAAGACACAGCGAGCAGGACGTCCTTGAGCCTATAAAATGACTAATAATACTATATTTAACTGAGAATTCTTTTCCAACATTGATAGTTTTTACAGGTTAATACTAATAAATATTCACTAGAGCTGAGGGGCCCTGAAATACAACGGTAAGTTCAGGAGACAAATTTTCCTATGCTTCGCAACGTAAACTACCTTCCTATTACGTCAGCATGAAGGCAGCACACCCCGCCATTTCAGAGCCTTTTCAAATGGCCTTAAAATTAACATATAATTCTCTAGTAAACTGGGATTTCTCAATACAAACTTTTTGCGTAAATTAAATACATTTATGGCAGGGCACAAATCGCAATTAATGAAGTCCGTTTTCTTTGATGAAGGAAACTACCCTATTACAGTTTAACATTAGTTGCACTTTGACCAACAAAAATGTCTTCACATACTTACGGAGCTCTTGCATTCAGTTAAATCTCATACGAATAATTATTTAGTTGTGGATGCATGCGCCTGCAATTAGCTGTATTAGGACCTGAAACCCTCATACATCTCCCACCTTCCGCATCCAACAATGCCCATTGCGGTCAATGTTTTTGAATAAAGGACGTTGGAGATAATGAGTGTAATAATGCAGTTCCGATAGCGTAGAAAGCACTATAAGTTTAATGGACTGCTAGGAGATTTCTAAGATTGTTTTTAATGCATTTTAGGTAGGGACATGACATTTTCGCGAAACGTTTTTTGCGACAGGATTCACGAAATAAGCGACTTTAGGGTTTAATCGCGAAATTAACCGTGTCTTCTTTGAAACGCGATTTTTTAACGAAATTTGAGATATTTTGCAAATGCCGAATTTTTGTAGCATGAAATATTTTCTTTAGTGATGGCCGGATCGGATCTTTCATTTTTCTCGGTTCCGGATTCGGATCCAAAGACACGGAGTAAAATCGGATCCGGATCGTAGATTTTAAATTTTCACGGTTTAGCGATCGAAGTGCCCCGTGAATGGAATGTAGGTGCGGTAGATATTGACAAGAAGAGGATGTGTAACTAAGGTCACGTAATTAGATGAAAACTTTCCCGTGCAACTAGAAGCAAAATAAAGATATATGACTTTTTTCCCCCATTATCCCCGTATCGCGGGAAAAAAAATACGTAGGATGACATGCGGGTAGCCTACATTCGCCGGGATCAGGCATATAACGAGAGCCATGAACGAGAGCTAGTGTACTGTGCGAAGTTCGATCCCAATCGCACTGCACCGAAAATATTATCATATTCAATTTCAAACCATTTCATCTGAATACTCACTTTATTAGACTTTGTTGTTTAAATAAGATTTACAAATGAACCACTCATAAATTAAGGATGGTCGGGTTGGATCCAAAGAACCACGGGTCTTTCATTTCATTCGCTACTGAAATTAAATCCAGAGACAGTAAAAATTCAGATCCGGATCGGAGATTTTAACAACTCGCGGCCTCGTGATCGATGCGCCCCGCGAATGGAATGTACGTATGGTAGATACCAACAAGGAGAGGTTAAGTAACTCGGATCACGAAATGAGAAGAACATTTTTTCCGTGCCACAAATGAGGAAAACAAAATAAAAAATACTCATATTGACCTTTTTCTCCATAGGCCCGGATGTGCGAGAAAAAAATTAAGCCGAATGTCATGCGGGTCGCCTACATTTGTCAGATTCCCGTGAACCTATGAGAGCGTAGTTGTTAAAAATGAGGGCTAGTGTACTGCCAGTCGCAAGTTCGATCCTTAACACTACCTAAGAATACAGCCGTGCTGTATTCCTAGGGTAATGCTAGTAGGCTGTTAAAAAAAGTAAATTATCAGAAATTTCATGCCAAATTACAAGTAAAAAAAATAATTAAATCAGGCGAAAGGAAATGATTGGAAAAAATTTATATTACAGAATTAAATCGTGGAATCATTACGTTAACTTTACAGTGTATTTTTGAGTGACGCATATGAAATCTAGTTGAAGCGATAGAAGTACAAAAAAGTCAGTATCCACTCACAAAGTTTGGAAATGAAGGATGATAAAGTTTTTTATTCAATGGTTGAAAGAAAAATTTTAAACTGCGTAAGAATCAAACTTCCATTACCTGCAGTCCACTACTCCACTCTGTTATTGTTATTACCATTATTTCATTAATTTGCCTTGAACTTAATTTTGCCTACTGTGTTTTTTATGTTGTGTAGGGTAGCCATAACTTCTGTATTGGATCTCAAATGTATGTACTATTAACTGTTTGTTCACATTGGTATGAAGTCTTTATTAATGAGTAATATTTAAAAAAAACCCTTCCTTTAAGACTCCTTTTTCCCAACATTAAACACAGCTTTCACCTTTTTAAAACGATTTTATTTACCGCATTTGTCATTTTAAACACCGCTTTCGTTGATTTTTATTTACCATTTTTCGGTGTCCCTAATTATAGGAATAGGCACATGGTGGCCGTAGTTTATGATGGCAGAATTTCTCTGAAGGAGTATTGGAGCACTGATCTTTTATTGCAGCAAACATATTTAGAGAATTACTGAAGAGAAACAGATGTGAACAGATTTGGCAAGCATGGCACTTCAGTAATAATGAGAAAATTTTGGATGCGATGAACAGACTATGCAAAATAAGACCCGTTTTTGGAATACTTCATTGAAAATTTTGAAAATGTATTTAAAGCAAACCAGGAGCTATCTCTTGATGAAGCAATGATTCTATGGAGAGGAAGATTAAAAATTAAGGGGGCTCCCTAGCTGAGGCCACTCTCACATGTAACTGCTTTTCTATTGTAGTTCTACGATTCCCCGCATAGGTGGCGGGATGAAAAAGTGGAAAGGGAAGGCCCTCTCCCCCCCCACCCTTCTCCCCCTCCCCTAGATGTAACATGATAGCTTGCTGAGCATCGCTCGCCTCCCTCTAAGTGGTCTGTTTTGATGAGTGACCGGAAGTTGCGATATCTCGCCCTCCGTCAACCCAGATGTCTCAACCCGACCTTTTCTTATTTCTGACCTGAAGACCGGCTCTCAAATCTTCCAGTACAGTTTCTGGGCATCGTTTTCACTTTTGATAATGGAAGAATTATTCCTCCAGACTTGCACTTGCAATGATGTTTTGTTTAGACCCCCTCCCTCCCCAATTGGCAAGTGAAAGTCCCTATTTATCGGTTCTCGCAGGGCACAAGCCGGAACGCTTGGAATTGGAAGAAGAGAGGGGAAAGAGGAAGAGGGGGGGGGGGGAGGAGAGGAAGGTTTGCCTGCAGAAAGGCAAAAAGCGAAATTTAATACTTTTGATTAGCAGTCGTAGCTGATAAGAGAGATGAGGGGATGATGGTGAGGGTAATCCTCATCCTAAACAAGTCTTGTGGGTATTATCCTTCTTCGGACCGAGAACAGTGCCGTAAATTTAAATGTCTGCCTTGAACATATTGGTGACCTGGCTAAATTAAAAATTTCAGTCTAGAAAAGAAATTTTAGAAATTGTTACGAAACTCTATGGCTGCATATTCCCGAAATTGACGAGTTTTTTTTTTCAACCCCTTGGAGAATACACATTCGCTTTTCTTAGCAGCAGGCGTAGCCCTTATGAATTTTATGCAGTCATTGTCATTCTAGCAGATAACCTAAAATCTTGTAGGTACCTATGCCCCCGTCTGGTTGAATTTATTTGAGATTGCCACTAACTAACCGCGGTATTACCCATATAGCGACAACGGCAAGGTAGAGGCGCGACGATGCCGCAGAGGAAATATCGTTTGCCTTTATCGGGAATCAAACCCAGATATCTCTAGATTTTCGCTTGCTCGTCTATATTTTACGCCCATTATGAAATTCATCTTTGTCTAAACTCATGAAACTCCGAGTTAGAATATGCACAACAGATGCAGGATGAAAAGTGGAAAATTTGTGGCATAATTTAAAAGAATAGTTCCAACAAAGAATGACAAAAATCTTTCATTGGGCTATTGGTTTCAGTATAGGCCGTTCTATGAAATTCCCCCAAAATAAGCCAAGTCAAAAATACAATATACTCTTCAAACACGGATTATCTAAAGAATGTTTACATATTTTAGAAATGCAGAGTGAAATCGAACAGCAAATGTCAACAAACAGCTTTTAAAATATCACACTGCTATGAAAAACAAGGGAAGCACACGGATTTGCATAATATAATTGTTATATTAGTACTACATGAAAACATAATAAGAGAAAACAATTCGCATGCTATTAAAATTTTGGGAGAACTTGATCCTGCATTAGTATTTATAAAAGGATAAGGAACATGAAGAAACAAAGTCAAGGAAAAATGATGAAAGCACTTCAAATAAGGTTGAAATCCACTCTCAGAAGATGATTAGCTCTCAAAGGGAAATGGAATGGTTTTTCAATGAGTGTCAGGGTAAGTATTATTCTCCAACGTCACCATCAAACTCTCGTTCAACAGCTTTTAAATGTGATGTAGAATTTCTGGCAAAAGGCTGTCCGTGTAAAATTTTTAAAATTTATCCTCCATATATTTTGATCAGTAGTGATCATCTCTGTTAATCCGCAAAACTGCCACACCTAACTGGCTCCATAAAATAAGGTGGCAGTATTTCTTCTCCGTGATATTGAGTTGACCTTGGATCTAGTAAAAATAATCACTCTTTACTTTTAGAGCAACTTTGCCATCTATAATCTCACAAGATGCTAATTTCTTTCAAGAGACAGCATCCGTCGGATGCGCATCCCTGCATACGTATGGACATTTCACCTCGACTATTCCATCGACATCTGACAGGACGCCATCTGGTGTTGCTGCTATGTAAGAGGTCCTCCTATCGACAAAACGTCCCGATGGGTTAACCGTATTGCCCCTGAATCTCTCGTACTCCGCTATCGCCAATGCCTCACCTGCAATTCCATAGCCGGTGGCTTTATTTCCGCGAAAAGATGGGTAGAGTAAAGACTGAACAGTCTTCTCCCGAGAGGTTCCTGCTCTTAATTTACAAACTCGAGCAAAGGTAGAGGCGGTGAGCCTTTTTCTCTGCTAAACATGCCATGTTTGACAGAGGCGTTGAGTTCTGGTAGATGCTTCCAGTTGTCTTGTTTGCTCCTCGTCTAATTTCAGGGAATTTAGGAAATCATGTCTCACAGTTAAGTCGATTTCAAACTCCTTCTTGATATTTTGTGGGCCATGCAGGCCATAATGCTGGGCAGGATGTTCCAATTGTCCTTGACATTCAAGACGTCGCTTTGCTCGCATCTCTGCCTTTTTTCGGAGGCCAGTTTGAATATTTTCGTAAAAAATCCTGGACTCTTGTTTGTGATGCTGCTGTGTATCAATGTATGAACATTTGGTCCTGCATTGAAGGCTGAAGCGGCCACTTCACACCTAGTTTGATATGACCCCCTGAAAGCGAAATTTACTCTTTTCCCTCCTACATATTTTGCCACATATGAGTTGAAGGATTCTGCTTGATTGTTGGTTACGTCCAGGATAAAGCTGGGAGTGTGGTTGGCCCAGGAGTTTATCTACTGACATGATATCGTCCCATACCCCAAAGTTCATCAACAGAGGCACACGGTTCTCCTCATGAGACTTTGGTCCACGACAAAAGTACGCCGCACATTTGCCTAGATCCTCGAAAACAAGCCGGGGGCCATTCATATTGTTTTTCTGTAGCTCCTTGGGGTCAGCAGTTAACGTACTCTTTCTAAATTTTATGGCAGAAGGTACCGCATTCCTTAACCGATGTAAGTTGTCTCCAATATTTTTCCTAATAGTTACTGGTGCATGGCATTTCCAGTTATTTGTTTTCCTTACTACATCTCTGATGCGGTTGCAGTATTTCGAAGCAAATGGTTCGAGCATTCCACCTTTAGAACAGGAAGGTCTACACCATATGGCAATACTCTCCCAAGTCTTTGCATGATGCTGCTATCTCCATCTCCTGAAAAAATTATTGAATTTAGTGGAGCATACAGATAGTCATCTTCTTGAAAACTTGACACATACTAGAGTACTTCTTACCTATGAGTGTATTGCACTTAAAATTATACATTTTAACACTCTTTTGAAGCCTTCTACTATGGTATCTGCTTCCATTGCCGTAGAAGAAGCTCTCCAGTTCTTAAAACATGTGTGAGGCCTTTCATTATTCGTAGGGTCTTTTGAACTTGCTTGCGTACATACTGCAGTACTTATTTCTTACTCCAATAAATGTGACTTTTTTAGTTATAAATCCCACAGTGTAAGCCTGAAAATGTGTTTCCATTAATAGCGTATATCTATGTTTTTTGTTAAGTGTCCTCTTGTGCGAACTATTGTGTATCCGCCTAGTGCGCCCTCTATGTGAACATAACCCTTTCCACCCGAGAATTTTTTTTTTGTAAATTTTAACAAACTTTTGCGTTTTTCTGGTTCATAGACACTTATTTTAGTCATCAGGAAGAAAAAAAAATTTTCAGACCAACAGTTATCGCGGAAAAGTACCCGCATAATCGTGCGGGTTAGGGTGTAATTGCGTAATCAGAAAAAATCCTCACCCGCACATTCGTGCGGGTTCGGGCGCAATTACGACAGAAAAATATTCTAAACATATTTGTTTTAACATGATTTATACCAATATGAATCACATATCAATGCTGTTATTAACAAAAAATATTATTTTTCCTTGGAGAAACCAATACAACTAAAAATAAACTTATAAACACGTGATAAAAGGCAGTTATATTTTTTATTTCTTTCTCAATATCCACCAAATAGACATTAATTTAAGGAGGATTTGTGTGGAAATCTTTGAAACAATTTTTGTGTTTTAAAAGACATAAATAAACATTAAAATTCTCACATCTTGTTCTTGTCCTGCTATTACATTGATTGTATCTGCACATTCTCAGCGATAGGATGTCATCAATCTTTGGGAAATGGTTATAACCATCTAAACGCTTGTCTTCACAGGGAATGATACTGGGTGGATTGTAATATTTACATTTTTTCACTTTAGGAATTTCATCCGCCATAATTTCTTCATCAGTTCCATCCACCCTAGCTCTATCGGGAGTAGCAATGAGAGCTTCCGCGAGTTCAGTCCTGAACTTCAGGAAGTCCTTTGTTTTCCTTCGGGGACTTCTATTTTCTCTAAATGCTTCCTTGTACGGGAACCAGCTATTTACGGTTCCTAAATCCATAAAGTGTAGAATCACTCTGAGGGTCCACTTTTTTGTTTTAAACCAAATTCTGTAGTTCTCCATCATTTGGTCACATAGATCCACTGCCTCCATTGATTTGTTATGTCTTCGGACAATAGCTGGGCAAGATACATCCACATATTTTTTTTCTTTTTTAGACCAACGCTGAACATGCTGCTGTGGTTCGACTCCACTACAGGTGGACGCTAATAGCACCTTGTTATTGTCCTTCCATTGAACGACATTAATATTATCATCACAGCGCACATATTGCAGTGACTCACCCCGATTCATTTTTTTTTCTTTGAGCTTGATCTGGCCCGTGACTCGATTTGCCATTATGGTACCTGTCCCTTCTATCCCTATATTGTTTAATTTTTCCAATAGTGGGAGAGTGTTAAACAGGCGATCAAAATAGACAAAATTCCCCGCGGGGATAGTTTGAATCAGGCGAAAAACTACTAGGCCATGGCCTAGCTCCGAAAAGGGGAGAGGTGTACTCTTTCCCTGAAACACTTCAAAGTCCATCACTATACCCGAAGAAGATGAGAAGTCATTCACTGAAAATCAAACGTTGACTGAACCAATGAGTCCCAGGGACCCATGCAAAGGCGATTATTTTGTTTCATTGTTAAGGCTGGCTCAAGCGCAAAAATCCCCAAGAGTTAAATAGTAACACAACTTGGAGTACGAGAATACACAACACGGTGTAAGGGATCCGGCTACAAAGACAAAAGTTACACAAAAATATGTAACTGTCCGGGTCCCAGACACCCATCGGTGTAAGTTACGAATTATTTGTCAAATCGTGTCATCAACTTCTGACATGAGCAAGGTCGTGTGGGGTATCGTTCACCAAGAGATACTAAGTAATCAGTGCAGTAACTGAGCTCGGCTTCTACAAACGTACACGTGCAGCAACAGGAAACAAAATAAACATTCAAGACAAGGTTACTTTTTGAAGGGAGGGAATGGGGAGTTGGGGAAAATATGAAAAGCTGTCAAGGCCATAGGGGGGATGGGGCGAGGAGTTAAAGAATCATCGAAAATGATATCGTAGTTGTGTACGACCCCATACATATAAAACATTAAATAAAGTCGGCGTGGCTGTGTGCCATGCAACGTTTCTCTCAGGAATTTTCACTAATACGTTCATCTTTGAAGAAAATAAAATCGTGATCATAAGTCATAATTAAGCCCTAACCCGCACAATCATGCGGGTACATTTTTAATCGGAAATAAATATTTAGTAATACAACATACTAGACACTCGAATGAACAGCTATAGCAATTGAAATTTAAATAATTGTAAAATTAAGCACTAAAAAAATTAAACAATTATAAACATTAAAAAAATTGCAACTAACCTTAGAGCAACAAAGGAGCACGAAGAGGATCTCAGAAGAAAGTCATCAGCATGATCTACTGTAAACGTATTGAACTAAAACCTTCCCCATGCATTAGAGGGGAACCCGCACGATTGCTGCGAGCCGGTGGGAGCCAGAGAAACAGCTTGTGGACGGAGTCAAAAAATTTTTTTCCTTACCCACACGATCGTGCGGGTCAGGGTGGAAAGGGATAAATATATATATATATATATATATATATATATTATTGATGGACGGATCCAGGTTTTTTGTCGGATCTGATTCCGGAACGGGATCCTTGCCTGGGTTTTGGATCTTTATCTCGGTTTCGGATCCTTACTTTCACATACTCGATTCCGATTTTCAAAACCTAGATTTTAAAAAAATATATAAATACAGCAACAATAGAATAACCAAAAAAAGTGAAGTTATTGTCAAAAAAATCAACTTCCTATCATCCTTGCGGATAATATTTTTCTGGATCAAGATTTACGGATGCAATAACTATATCTTATTACTTCTAATATAAAGATCAACTTCCTTATCATATATTCATCAAGCAATACATTTTTGAAACCTGTACAACTATTCTTTAGAGTGCAGTTAAAAGAAACATTGTAAGTTTATTTTCATTAATAAAGGAATTATGTTCCAATTATTAATCAAATCCTTGAATGCTTTCAAATTCTTTTTTAGAAACACAAAATATTTTAATGCGGCCAAGAGATTCCATTTATGGAATATCTGGGGATTCCATTTTTAAGACTAAAAAATTATTATAGAATATTTCAAGCTGCTAAACTAGTAATTTTGCAATGTCTCATTAATAATAACCTTTAAAATGAAATTTGAGAATTTTATACTCCTAAGGAGAGTTTGTGTAACTCTGATCTTGAAATGAGATTAGCCGTTTTTCATGCTACTAGAAGCAAAAATTAAAAAAAGTCTCGGATTTGTTCTCCATTGGCTCGGGTTTGCAAGAAAAAAGTAGAATGACATTTGGGGAGCATGTATTCTCCAAAATCAGGTAAGCCAACAATAGCAGAGTGGGGTAGTGGACTGCAGGTAATGAAGTTCGATTCTTATCGCTGTTTAAAATTTTTCATTCAGCCATTAAATCAAATAATTTATCATCCTTCATTTCCAACCTTTGTGTGTGGATACCGACATTTTTGTAATCTATCGTTTAAACTAGATTTATAAATGCGTTGCTAAAAATACATGGGAAAGTTAACGTAATGATTCCACGATTTAATTCTGCAATAAAAAATTTTTCCAATCATTTCACTAACGCCAATTTTTTTTTTTTTTCTTATACATTGACATGAAATTTCTGATAATCCACTTTTTTTAACTACCTACTTGCATCACCCTAGGAATACACCATAGCCTATATTCCTAGGCAGTGTTAAGGATCGAACTCGCGACCGGCAGTACACTAGCCCTCATTTTTAACAACTACGCTATCATAGGTTCACGGGAATCTGGCGAATGTAGGCGACCCGCGTGACATTTGTCTTTATTTTTTTTCTCGCGCATCCTATGGAGAAAAAAGTCAAGACGAGTATTTTTTTATTTTGTTTTTGTGGCACGAAAAAAATCTTCTCATTTCGTGACCGAGTTACACACCCTCTCCTTGTCAGTTTCTACCATACTTACATTCCATTCGCGGGGCTCATCGATCACTAAGCCGCGAAATTTTAATATCTCCGATCCGAATTCGAATTTTTACTGTCTTCGGATATGATTTCAGTTACGAATGAAATGAAAGACCCGTGGATTCGACCCGACCATCCTTAATTTATTAATGGTACATTTGTAAATCTAATTTAAACATCAAAAGTATAATAAAGTGAGTATTCAGATGTAATGGTTTGAAATTGAAGATGATGACATTTTCGATGCAATGACTGAAAGAAAAATTAAACTGCGATAGGGATCGAACTTCGCACAGTACAGTAGCTCTCGTTGTCCGCCTGATCCCGGCGAATGTAGGCTACCCGCGTGACACACTACGTATTTTTTTCTCGCGATACCGTGTAATGGGGAAAAAGTCACATTTCTTTATTTTGCTTCTAGTTGCACGGGAACATTTTCATCTAATTTCGTGACCTGAGTTACACATCCTCTTCTTGTCAATATAATCTACAGCACCTACATTCCATTATCGGGGCGCTTCGATCGCTAAGCCGCGAAAATTTAAAATCTAGGATCCGGATCCGATTTTGCTCCATGTCTTTGGATCCGAATCCGGAACTTTACTACGCAGTCATAATAAATACAAAACAAAACAGAGAGGTGACGGAAACATAGAAACACAAAAAGGAGACACTCACAACAGTTTGGACGTTTCCACGGTCGTTTCCGCCTTCCAAAATGTAAATGTACATTGGAGGGGTGGGCGGGGGTCTTCTGGAGCCCCCCTGGCACTTAGACCTCTTTAGATCCATTGTGCCAACCCAAATTTAACCTGCCCGCCACTTGCAGACAGGGGAAAAGAGCACCACGGTAGAGGTATACCTATCCAACCTCAGTCCGGGCCCAACGTTGCTTAACTTCGATGATCTGACGGGAATCGGTGTATTAATGTGGCTAGGCCCTTGCACCAATAGAGACTTCCAGAGAAATTGTTGAAATTTTCAGTGCTATATTGGTAGGATATTTCAGTGTTGTGTGTTGTCGCCGTTATCACTACCACTCAATGTGCACCAGCTTCGAAACAATAAACTTAATTTATTCACGTACACTAATGATACTCATCCCACACGGACCAGCGTTTTGAGTGCAAGAGCAAGCGACGCACAGTGGTCCCTGATCAAAAAAAGACATCAAGTCATTTCTTCAACTTTCTACGAGGGCATTTGGAATGGTGCATTCGTATTGTACATTTAATGGCCTACAATATAGGTTATTACTTAGAGCTACGGAAGCCTACCTACTCCTACTCTCCTACAGAAGCCCACCATGAAAGCTGAATTGATGTTCATTGTGTCCAGTGCTCACGTTTACATGCCTCACCGGTTTCTTCCAGTGGGAGGAAAGTGGCCGCTAGTTCTCCTGCTGCACTCCAGGCTGTCTACATTAATCCAAATTGTGATTGGTAGAGCTTGCAAGAAATCTTTGGAATTAGGAGAGGTCTTCAAACCTGAGAATCTGCTGCTTCCAGCTGCTGATGACCTTGTGGGGGAAGACATTCGCGTGGCCCTGAACCAATCAAAGATCAGTGAAAAGGAGAAACTATTACTCCTTGATCATGCTCGCAAGCACTATGTGGAGGCATGCAAGCATATCCTGGAAAAAAGTTCCTTCAAATCTACGGATTCTTTCTTGAAGAGCTGCGGGCATCTGCATCCAGAGGAGAGAACTTCAGAGAACAGCGTAGGGGACATGGTGAGGGTGGTTGAAGTGATGCCATGGCTGATTGCATCAGATTTCAGACTGACTAGTTGATGAGTGGAAGCTCTTGCAGCTGGAGAAGGATGAAGATGACTCTAGAAATGACCGTATTGATCAGTATTGGGTTCAGTTTTTATCTACTCGCACTGCTTCTGGTGACTTAAAGAACCCTACTGTCTCGACGTTGGTGAAAGCTGTGTCTCTCTCTCAGGGACAGGCTGATGTCGTGAGGGACTTCTCAAAGGCAGGGAGGATTATAACATATGACAGAACTGCTATGTCTGAATGCACTCTTAATGCGTACATGGTAGTCAAGAGTGTGCTTCACGGGTATGGCAATAAGCCTAGTACCTATTACCAAAGATCTTGCAAGTGCACGCTGTGCTAATCAAAATTACAAAGCATACTTGGAAGAAAAGAGGAAGAAAAAAGATGAAGCCCAAAAGAATAGAGAAGATGTAGAGAGACTGGAAGAAGAGAAGAAAAAAGCAGAACAAATCGAGAAAAGCAGGGACACTATTGTGGAAAAGGAGGAAAAACTTCGAGGATTGCGGGAGGAAGAGGAGCGTGCGTCTGCTAGGGCGGACAGACTATTTGATGAAGCCAATGTTCACCTTAAGAACGCCATTGTTAAGAAGAACATTGAAGATATTGCCCTTGCCCAGGCGATGTTGGAAGGCATGGCTGCCATTCGCAGAGATGCAACAACTTCTCATAAGCATGCCACTGCTGTCGAAAAAGTGGTACAAAAAAGAAAATCAGACCTCATATCAGATTTAGCATTTGAGCAAAAGAAAATACGGAAGAACTATCTGTAGTGATGTAGTTCCTTCCTCATGCTAGTTATCAGATAGAAAGGCTGACAATGTTTATTTTTGAAAAATAATTATTCTATGCAATATTTCATTTCTTTTAATTTTCTTTTAGAAAACAAAAATTTGTATTTTTTCTTGATTTTGTGTTTATATGTTCATTAAAAATATGTATTTAACCCAATTAGGTAGTCCTGTTTTCATTCCTCCTCTTAGTCACATGTCCTAAGTCCAAAAGTAGGAAAGGTTTATTCCTGCTTGGTGGCCGAAAGTCTCTATTGTTGGTCACTATTTGGTCACTATTTTGTTGCTATTTGGTCACTGTTTCACCAAGGAAAGTCACTATTATTCAGATCATAGACTGGTAGCAGCCCTGCGGAGTACAGGAAGCACGGTGGTTGTTGATTCTGATGTTAAGAGGGGTGGTGCATTGTCCTACATAGAAGGCAGGGCAGAAATTGCATTGGAGGAGGTAGATGATGTTGGTGGAAACACAAGTAGATGCAGGAAAAATTGGCAGAGACCTGAGTGTGGGAAGGAAGGAGGCAGGAGGAGAAGAGAATATAGGGCAAGTCTTGCATCTCGGGCGTTTGCATGGAGAGGGGAGGACGTGAGTGTGTGGCACGGATTTGAGAAGCGGGCGGGTAGTTTTGAAAATAGTGCTTAAATTAGGCGGTCTTTTGTATGTAATGCGGGGACATTTTGGGAAAAGTTTTGAAGTGGAATTGTGGTCTGAAAGGATAGGGAAAAGATCTTGTAGGACTCTTTGTAAGGAATGTGCGCCAGGGAAGTAGGTGGTGAGTAGAGAAGGGGAATTGCGATTTTTGGTGTGAGATTGTTGTGGTGTGTAAGGTTTTATATATATATAATGTAATGGTTTGACCATTACGCAATGCTCCCTGGCCCGACCGCATTCCTTCCCCCCCCTCTCGTACCCTCACCCCACCCCCTCTAGACTCGACCCGTGGAGGAATGTAAGACTGAGTGCGAGCGGGAGTGAATGAGTCATTGTACGAAGTGATATGGGCCTGTGGCCTGACCCACGCCTAAACCCCCCCCACATCGAAAACCCCCCCCACCCCATCATCATCCCCGGGGTATATAAAGCAGGCAGCAGCAACGCCTCAAAAAAGATTCCAAGAAAGCGAGCCACGGGCGGAGCTTATGCCCATCGCCAAGCCGGATGAGTTGGGAGGAGATTCCAAAAAGAAAGCGAGCAACGGGCGGAGCTTATGCTGTCGCCAAGCCGGACAGGTTGGCGAGATTGTTTCGCGGACGACAAGAGAAAAAACATCCTGAAGGAGACTCCCATGCATCGAGTGCCAGACGCCGCTCCAGTCCTGATATGAAGGAGCCTGCGGTCGGAGAAGCAAAAGCAGGGAGATCTCCAGGACGTGGTTGTCGCCGTGAGGCCAAGTAAGGTTGTCGACGCCCGACCAGCTTTCAATATAACCCCCCCCCCCCCCACTGTGTTCAGCTGCTGCACTGGCTTCCCCATGAACTCCTTTGAAGCGGTGTACTAAACTTTATTGAAGTGGAACGAGTGCTCACAGAAAGAAAGAGGGAAGGACTCAGAATTACCTCCCTCCAGAAGGCTGAAATTGCTAAAATTTGTGTCGTTGCCCACCGCCTAAGACGGTGTCATTTTTTTTTGTTTTGTAAAATTATTTTCACTTTTCCTGTCATCATTCCTGTTCATAAAATCATTTTATTCATTCATCCCTCATTAACTTTAGAAAAAGAGTATATTATCCTTTGTCAAATGTATCAATTTTTTGTTTTGGAATAATAATGTGTGTTATATGAATGGGAAAGTGTGTGTGCGTCGTCTTTTTCCGCGGGTCGGGAGGCGAGGCTCCTTATCACCCCCACCACATTCCATTCCTACCCTCCATACGTTTTGCCCCGGCGGTAAAGCCAGGGAGCGTGTGAAAATTGCACAAGGTCGGGGACCCCCCACCCGCTTGCCCTCTCTCAAAGAGACGTATGTCTATTTTTTCTCGTACCAGGTGACGCAGTTTGGCTTTGCGGACCTAGCGCGGGAAAGGTTCGCGAAGATTTTTTTATTTTCTTTGTACGTGTTTCTTTCGGCCCAAAAGTTCCATCCGTTGGACCATTACAAGTTGGACCATTACATCTGGCGCCCGAGCAGGGACACCCGATTGTTATTTATTGTCATTAATTTTTCACGTGTGTGTGCGGCATTTAGTCATGGGAAACGTATGATTAAGGGTTGTGACGGAAGGAAGTTTTATTTTGCATTATTAGGGAATTTGGACTTGCAGTAAAATGAGTAATAGAATGAAGGAAACGAAGTATATGGAGGGACGGAGGATCGATGAGACGGAGGTTTCGGAGAATAGTGAGGAGGGTGAGGTGAGTGAGGTACGAGTAGTTGGAGATGAATCGGCCGTTTGGTCGACTACTAGTTTCAAGTCCTTACCGGCCTCACCTCACTTGTAGGAATTCAAAAATACTTATTTGCTGAGAAGGAGGAGAGGCGAAGGGAGGAAGAGGCGAAGGAGGAAAAGAGACAGAGGGAGGAGGAGAAGAGACGAAGGGAGGAAGAGGCGAAGGAGGAGAAGAGACAGAGGGAGGAAGAAGCGAAGGAGGAAAAGAAACAGAGGGAGAAGGAGAAGAGGCGAAGGGAGGAAGAGGCGAAGGAGGAAAAGAGACAGAGGGAGGAAGAGGCAAAGGAAGAAAGAAGAGATTGTCAGTTCAGGGAAATGTTTCAAATAATGAACGGTAAGATAGAAAACGCGAAAACAGAAATTAAAGGGGAAGTGGAGAGTATTCGCGAGAATTTGACGCAAACCATTGAGGTAAAGGAACAGGAAGCCATAACGAGGGAGACGGGTTTAAAGGCTCAAATAAGTCAAATATCCGATGAATTTATCACAGAGAAGGTAGAAGCGGCCCGACGCGAAGAAAATTTAGCTCAGAGGTTGAACAGGCTAAGTGACAGGGTGGGACGCACGGAGCAAATAGGCAGCGGCCAGGTTATAACCACCGCGGTAGCTCCACCCAATATCGGCCTAAATAAACCAATGTTTAGAGGTAGAGCGGATCAAAACCCCCAAATATTCGTGAGTGAAGGAGAGGAGTATTTGAAACTGCTCGCTATCCCACTTGTTCAATGGCCATATCTTTTTCTAAGTATGATGGAGGGAAATGCTCGTTTGTGGAGAAATGCCTTATTTCCAGTGCCTGGAACGTACGAAGAACTTAAACAAAAGTTTTTGCAGAGATATTGGGGTGAGAATGCGCGGTATGAATATCGAGCTAAAGTAATGACGGGGTACTATTCGCGTGTGAGGGACGGCAAAATGAGTGAACATGCGATGAAAAAGATTGCGTCAGCTAGATCTTGTGAGCCCCCGATTTGTGATGAGGAACCTAAATTCTTTCTCACACGCCAATTCCCCCCATGGGTGCGAAACCTTTTAAGAAGCGCGGAGCCGATGGGCTTGGAGAAGCTAGTCATTCTGTTAGAATATTACGACGAAAGCGTAGAGAAGGGGCAGAATGCTAGGCTGCCGCCAAGGGAAAGGCCACCGTGTGTAAACGCAATGCAATGGTCAGAAGGGGCAAGCACCGGTCGAAGGGAATGGCAGAGAAAGAGTCTATGGAGAGGGACAAACAGGTCAGAAACGAATAACGTGAGGGAGACCAGAAGGGAGCTAGTAAATGATTCACTAGCTGTTTGAATGTGTAGATGAAGAATCAAGCTTTGTGTAGAGTGGAAGCAAAATCCTCTGTTCGTATTCTAGGCTTCGCAAATAGCGACTAAAAAGGGACAAAAATGAAAAAAGTTTGGCTATTTTTTATAAACTTACAAATAAACCAATAAAAAATCCATTCCACTCACGCCAAAAAAAAAAAACAATTCTTTTGCTACAATGGGAAAATTTTCCAAAATACCAGCTGCTATGATAAAGTTGTAGTCGCGTTCATCTTAAGCATCTGCAACGGGCTTTTAGAGAGGCAGCTAGGGAGCACCCTTAAGACCTATAATCCAGAAAAAATCATTAAGAATGGCTTACTAGTTCATATGGTTTGTGAAAGTGATTCTGGCTACATTAGTAATTTAGAAATATATTCGGCCAAGGAAAAAAAAAATTAGAACAAACCATCCTTTCTCTTTTGAAGCCTTATCTCAATCCTTGGCAACACGTATATCAAGATAATTATTACAACAGTGTAAAAATAGCAGAACTGCTCTTTGATAATAAAATTAGAGTTTGTGGAACCATCAGACCAAATAAGAGGTCTCCTTGCCACATCGAAGAGTGAGGTGAAAACATTGAAAAAAGAACAGAGCGCATTTTCTCGCAAAGGTGGAGTGTTACTTGTGCTGTGGAAAGACAAAAGAGAGGTGAGGATGATTAGCACTATTCACAGCGCTAAGATGGGTAATACAAAGCTGAAAGATAGGATCACAGGACTTTCGATCAAAAACCCTTTCTGTATTTTGAAATACAATGAGTATAAGAAAGGCGGGCTGATATGTATTTATCGTCTTATACAATCCTGAGAAAAAAAATGAAATGGTCGAAGAAAGTGCCCTGTGGCTAATAAACTGTGTTCTTTTTAACGCTTATATAGTTTATAAAACGCTGAATGAAACAAATAGCATTCAATTCTAAGGCTTTCTGCTCCAGACAGCCAAAGAGTGGGGAGCGAGTAGTGAGGAGCCAGATGAGCCATCCTCGGATGAGGACAGAGATAATAAGCTGAAGCGGCGTGCTCCTTTGAGAGATCACCCAAATCGGCTCTCGAGAGACCTTGGTAAACATCATCACGTCCCTATCGTGGGAAAGGGGAAGAAGAAATACCACACCCGAAAAGATGCAAAGTGTGAGCTTAAAGAAAAATTAGGAAGGAGACGAGGTATGTGTGCTCAATTTGCGGTGTTCCACTCCACAAGGGAAAATGTTTTATGGAGTATCACACAAAGAGGAAAAACTGAGACTTAGTCTGTGAGTATTATTTTAGAAATCCCAACAAAACATTTTCATTTTGAAATAAGTTACAGCATTTTTACTGATCACAATGCAATCAAACAGAGAGGTTTAAAAGGCATTTAAACACCCCGGTATGCAACGTGTTAAGTTGTGGGACAGTGTTTAGGGTATGTAACCTGGTGTAGAATCACTGATACATCTTTTGCGTTATCGCAATCTGTATTGATAACACTTACCCCTAAAGTAGCACAGGGTTAACAATAACCATCTAAAAAATTCGCCCCACTGATTGTGATAAGCAATTTGAAGTGCTGTGCGAAAAATGAAGGATGGAGGTAACGTTCTCTCTCTGACATATAAGTTAAATCAAAAGATAATGATAACACTAGCGCACGCTTTATGAAGATCCAAGATTGAGGCGCTGGTGGGTTGTCAGTGACATGGTGTGTTTTGACACGAAATCTTCTTGAAAAGATGCCTAGTCATCGTTTGAGACGTTAATCTTTTCTTTGCAGGCGATGCATGCCACGGAGGTGGCGAGCAAGAGAACTGCACCGACGGAGGGGCGAAAGGGTCGCAGAGGAGGGGGGAGTGCAGGGTTGACGCGATCGTTGCCTAGACACTTCAAACTGTCTCTGGCGCAGTGGGAGGGGGACACGGAGGGGGAACCTTCATCGCAAATGGAGTACGATGCTTCTCAAGACTCACTCTATGCCTCCAAGTCCATCGCTCTAGTCTGCCAGCTTCCCTTTGTGCAGGCCGCAAGGAAGTTCCTCACTGGACTCTACAAGTAAGGAGCTACGTTAATTATTATTATTATCAATAATAAAATTCTTACAGTATAACAGTAATCACATGCTAACCTCTATACTTCACTTTTATCCATTACTAGCTGAAGGTGCCCGTTGAGATTCAACGGGAGGGAGAAATGTAATAAATACAAATTGTATTAAGAAATTTTAACATGTATCATGAAGGGGCAAAAACAAAATTGTGCTATGGAGTTATGTCTACTACTTGTCTATGGCTCCACGTCAGTATCAGAACCATAATTATAATTTAAACTAATGCAAACATGTAATTACTGCCTAGACTCATACCTGTGCCTTTACAAAAACAAGAATATTATTTAGAAACTTTCAGGCCAGAAGATACGAAGGAGGTTAGAAGGGAGGGTGCATATGAATTGACATTGAGGCCAGATTTGAGTTTTTGGGAATGGTAGGAAACACCTCTTCTGCAAACAAAATTTTCTCTGGCCTTTTATGCATGTTGCGTTTGTCTCAATTCTCAAATTTCATGACAGTGTCGTTAATGAACTTCCTACAGATACATGTTAATGCCTTTTATTCCAAATAGAGTAAATTCTATTATTATTGCCTAGTACAGATTTAGCCTTTACTTAAACCAGGTACTTGTCGCTCCGTTACCTATGTTCACACCTGTTAGAATATATTTGATGTATCACTATATTACAATTTTTTTCCATCTTGCTACTCTTATTTTTGGTTAGATGTCATTTAAGCTTCTTAGCATGCTCTTGTGTCTCAAAATACAACGATTTCAAAAGCGGTCCACATCAAAATACGGCAATAATCTATAAAATATTCTCTTTTGAACCACACAGAAACTTTCATTTAAATACTTAAAGTTTTACCGAATGCACACCTACTTAATCTGGGAGTAGTGCGAAAGGTTAGCCCATATGGTTTTACCAAATGAAATAGCCAATCTAGATTGAGAAACAGCTGCAATACCCTTTTTAACCCTCGCCACCTGTTACTAAAAAATCATGTCCTTCCTACTTGGGGTCTTTTTGACCCCATCATGAATATTAATTCTTTTAAGTGATAATATTATTCCAATGACTTATATTCATTGGTATTTTAATTAAATACATTTCAGATAAATTAACAGAAAAATACCACAGTATAATATACATTGCATAATTTAGAAAAAAAAATATTATACCGTATTTACGTGTGTAAGCCACGCACCTTTTTTCCCGAAATACCGGAGAAAAAATGGGGGTGCACGGCTTACACGAATCCTCCAGATTTCGGGTAAGCCGCGCACCATTTTTCCTCAGATTCCTGTTGTTTTTTCTCCTAAGTTTCGCATTCTGTCTGGTAGTATGGTTAGTAGTCTTATTAGTAGAGGTATACTAGTCTTCGCAGCATGGTCTAGTAGTAAATCGTACATTGTAAAGTATTCTGAAATTTCGAAGTATGTAATTAATAATAAAAATCCACGTTTAGTAAATCGTACATTGTAAAATATTCTGAAATTTCGAAGTATGTAATTAATAATAAAAATCCACGTTTAGTAAATCGTACATTGTAAAGTATTCTGAAATTTCGAAGTATGTAATTAATAATAAAAATCCGCGTCTAATGTAAAGTATTCTGAAATTTCTAAGTATGTAATTAGTAATAAAAATCTGCGTTTAACAAAGTCTGAGCGTACAACGGTACTGGAAGAAACGCAAGATCAGAAACACCATTTGTCAAAGCAATAGATTTATCGCGTATAGATCGTAAGTAGGACAACACATTGTAGCACTGATATGTATTTAAATATACTGTATCCTGTAAGTTGCCGCAAGGGGCTTTATGTTTTTTTCAAAATCGTAAGCGGAGTTTATTTCGGTATCACGTATCTGTAGCAACATTTTTACGTAATAGATAGCTCCTTTTGCGTACACATTAAAGCTACATTGCAAAGACACGACAAAATATTTGTTACGTGGTGGCAATAGTCGTATGCTCAGAGATTATGCCTTCTTCCGTGCTATCCGCTCCAAGTGTGAGAGTAGTAAACGCGTTCAAATCGATCATTTAGCATTTTAAAATAATTTGCTATTATCACCCTAAAATGAATTCTGATGTGAAATTTCGATAGTTTCCTGTGAGTATAAAACTACATATTATAAGCGATGCCGAAAAAAATAGGAAATCGAGCTCCATGAAGGAAATATGGTGTATCTGAATCAAGCGGTGACGAAAACTAAGAATGAGAACTGTTATGATATGACTATTCATTAGTGATTTATGATTATATTTCCGGGAATGTGTTTTTCTTTATTTTTATAAGAATTATTATTGTTATTACATTGAGCTTAGCTTTTTCCGTGTGTTCCCATAACTTTCCGTTGTTGTTAAATCGTCCCAGTCCACAGCTACTACGCAGAGAGCAGACGAGATCACAGATGCACAGTAAAAGAGGCCGTGCATCGATGCACAACGCAATGATGATCGTGATGATATTAACACGTAATTTAATCAGCTAATGAGAAAGACGTAGTCGTAATTTAGGCACAGCATTTCTATTAAAGAACGTGCATTCATGTTATGACAAAATGATGCAGACTCAAGGGAAAAAATTTTTTTTTCGATAGAAATAATTTTTTCCTCACGAGCCTGCCCGAAAATAGGGGTGCGCGGGATACACGAGGGCGCGGCTTACACGAGTAAATACGGTAATTTTTTATATGGCACTCACAGTAAAGACTTGAATAATGAGGATTAAATTTACCTAAATACGTATTTAAGTACATAGTTTAATTATCTTAATGCAATATAATATTTGAAATATTTAAACATTTGCAACATAGTGCCAAAACGTGATGATCAATAACAAAATGTCATGACTCAAAGAATTGTGCCAAATTTTAATGTGAAACCTCCATCTACACACTCACTAATGTCACATTGCATACAGATGCTTCTTTGTTGAACATGATCACCTAACACGTATCTGATGCAAACATTATAAAGATCATTGGTTGTTTGTCACTCTTATGAGGGCAAATGGAACATCTGTCACCCATTTTCTGGACACCAATTCTCTTGTCATTTACTAGCAGAATACCGCCAATCCCAGCATTTTCGATCGCAGTCCGAAATCTATTTGTTTGGCATCCGGTTTTTCCTACTCAGCGATGTATTTCAGGTGCTAACATTTTTTTTTGCTAATCCTAAAAGGAATCGCCGCCTAGAATTTTTTTCCATGGAAAGGGGTATTTTCCAGGGTGTCTACCAGTCGGGAAAAGTCGGGAATCCGGGAAAAAGTCTGGAATTTATTAACGTCGGGAAAAAATCTGGAAAAGGTCGGGAATTCGCTGAAAAATTATCAAAAATCGGGAAAAATGGTTGCTTGCAAATCGTCAGGATAAAAATTGGAACGGCAGACATAGCTTTACGAAATGAGATATTGTTTCCCTTTTTCTTTATTTGTCATTATCAAAGAGGTGTTATTTTAAACCTCTCTGGTCAGTATTTGTGAGTTCGTGACTTTCGACGTTCGATTGCACTAGACATAGGCACCTTTTCCTGCATGCCGCCGCGTGACAAATCGGCTTGGTTGGTTACAGGTTGAAGATCGTATACTTCCCTCCTGCCCATGAATGCTATTTCGAAAGAATGACTTTGACCGTGATTATTACAACTCTCCCAAAGATTCAGGCGATCCTTAGATCGTACTCTAGTACGATTGTGACATTTTGCATTTTGCCATGCCTCTGAGGGTGTAACTCGATTAAATTCCACTAGAAATATTATATTTAAACGATCGCGTCCTAAGTTTCTATGCTGCGCATCGTCATAATCCGGTGGGATTAATTAACTTTACTGTGGAATTAGAATGTTTTCTTTCTCTCATCCATTCAGTAAAGCTTACCGTTTGCCATTTTGTTATAAGCATTTCCCATTGAATTGTGTTACTTCTGTACGCAAGCATAACGTCTTCGTGAAAGAACAGAGATCAGCCCCTGGAAAGTAAAAAAATTATGTTACGTTTTGGTGTTTTCCCGGTGGATTAGGTGAGTGAAAGTTTCTCGGGTCTTTCGCCGGGTCAAAGGCTCCATTTCTGCCGACGTTTCCGAAAACGACTCGTTTTCCTTCTTCAGGGATGTGAAGATGTCTCTGGCTCACAGCTCTGAAGATGGAAAACGAGTCGTTTTCCGAAACGTATGCAGAGATGGAGCCTTTGACCCGGTGGAAGACCCGAGTAACTTTCACTCATCATATTACGTTGTCGCCGACGACGCCATACGTGCCGCCGCCGGCGAATATGTCGTTGGCTCCTGGATGATATACTGGAGAACTCGCCATTTGCCAGCTAGTGCGGTGGAATGTCTTTGTTATTCATCTGATGGTGAGCTAGGTAGCTCGAAGGCCGCCGGAAAGTCTAGTTCATCTGTCGGCATGTGCGAGTTTGCAACAAAATAGTTCGTTTTTCCTGGAGAACTCGGCATTCGCCAGCTCGAGTTGAGTTGGTTCGTCAGTCTTCGAGTTGGTGTGTGCTCAAGAGGTGCCTTTGGTTGGACTGGCTACGGACATCATTTCATTCAAAGGCTCCTTTCACACGGGACGGCGCGAACCCGACTGCCGTTTATGGCGCTCAGTGGTGCAGGATCCCTAATACTTGGTATTTGTGAGTCTAGAAAAACTTTCTATGTAGGGTTTTTGTGACGCGCCGATTGACGAATTCAAAACCATCTTAAGTAAGGACTTAATGCTGTTGCTACTCCTCTAGTAGATAAGATAAAATGTTGCACTGGTAACAAGTGCATCATTTGAAAAGGAGCAGGCACAGCTTCACCTTCAATTCTCTCAAATATAACGTATATTGCCCCGATTCTTGTTCTGAAAAATGAATTTTGTAACTGAAGGTGAGTGCTATTTAAGTGTTTATTAATATATTGAAAATATAATTTGCAAAATTATTTTTTTACATAATTTCTTGTTCAAAAATATTTTTTTTTGAAAATTCACTTTTATATTTTTGCAAAATAATTAATTTGTGAAAATATTAACATCGAATTCGTGTTCAAGGATCACGAAAACCTTTGTGCTACAATTTTTAATGAAACGAGAATTTGAGCTTGTGTAAATTAAAGTAATAAAAATATTGCAAATACTTTTGTGAAAAAATTTTTTGCGAAAATATGAACATCAAATTAGCATTCAGCGACTTAGAAAACTTATATTTGTTCATATTTATTGTGATGTTTTAAATAAGTTAATTTAAGTAAAAAATTGCAAAACATTTTGCGAAAAAATTAGTATACAAAAGTTTCGAATCTGAATTCGTATTTAGCGACCTCGAAAACCTATATAGACCAAATTTCATATTAATTGAACATTTTTTAATCCAAAATACCAATTATTATGGATCCTGTACCGCTGTGCGGCGTGCCGCTGTGCATTCCTCAAAAACAGCCGTGAATGTCACGGTACAGTCCATTTCGAGTATACGGCGTTTTAATTTCTAGTAGGAGTTTAATCATGAATGAAGTAGATAAGGTGCTGTGCTTGTTCTTTTAATAATGTGGATATAATAAGATGGCCAATTTCAAGTGAAAAATTAGACAGCACTGGGCATTGAACTATTGACCGTCATGATGACACATTAAGAAGTAAGCCTTTTTGGTCTGGAATTTTAAAATTTTTGTCTTGAAAAGTCTTGAAAAAGTCTTGAATTTCTTTTTCATATATTAGTAGACACCATGTTTTCTCGAATACATTTGGTATGCATTTATACCTGCAAGATCTACGTTACCAAAAAAGTTAGCCAATGGCCATCTTCTAGTCCCTCTTTTTAAATTGATCTACAGTATGCACACCAAATTTTTCAGAGTTGTAATGCAGAATCACTTCCCGTTTGTTCTTTTCAGAGCAAACAAATTTCAAATGGCTTATGTTTAGTAGACCATAAAACCACTGATTTTCCTTTGCTAGGGGCATATGAAGTCTAAAGAGTGTTATTGGAAAATTCAAAATTTGAGGATTAATCTACTGGGATTTTACTGTTGTTTGTGGCAATTACGTGCGAATTTTTTCGCGTAGTACTCGTGAGCGTTAGGGATAATTTTAATAAATCTTGGCCAAGATCAAAAGCTGTAAAAAAATTATTTGTGCTGATGTTTTGACCAATCCCACTCAAGTGACTCACAAAATCCATTACTACCCGCTTCCCTTGCTGTATTTCACGAATGTTTACCTGCGTACATTTGCAATTTCGCAATTTACATATTTTACATTTACATATTTTCGCAATCAACAGTTATCCCAATTTTAATGCCGTATTTTCATGGTTTTGACGGAATATATACTTTAAAATCACCTTCCTCTAAAAGTACGCAGATGTTCATCAGCAGTGATGTTGGGACCTGGAATGAATGAACTTTTACAACCACAGGAAAATAAGTTCATGATATCCAACACAGCTTCTGCCTTGTTTTTTGTTTCATTTTTACGTGCTTCCTGCTTCACTTTATCATCAAGTCTTAAACAGCTCAGAATATTTCCAAAGTGACTTCCTGACATAGTTGCTTTAAAAATCCGAAATCCAAATACATCCGACCAAAGTTCGTTCAAAATTTTACCTCGCCCTTTTCGAACACGGTAAGTGATACACAGGCCAAAAAAAGCTATATATGTTGAATCGAATTCAATGGAATCTCGGATTTTCCATTTTCTCCAATCTTTTTCTGCTATTAAATTGATTTTCCCGTGGATTTGTGTATTGACAATTTTTTTCTACCATCAAATCAGTAACAAACCATCAAAAAAACTCAGCATCTTCCACACACTGAACATGCCCTGGGAAACCGGCGTCCTACCTGATGATATTCCTGGATAATATTTTTCCAGTCGACTTTGGTTCCATACCATCCCATTTTATTTTTCCTTCCGTACTCCCCGTGAATCATCTTCTTTGATACATATGCCTAGGATTTCCTCATGAAACTCATCCTCCTCCTGGTCCCCTATTTCCACCTTCCTGTTTCCTGCCTCTGCTTTACTTTCATCACTCTCATTATGAATGTTTTCTTCATCGTTAATCTTTTGATCCCAAAAAATCGTTAACGGCTACGTTCTTGCTGTATCTAGGAGCAAATTTGACTCTATAGACTGCCATAATCAGTTATTGTTCATGTATGACCGCTAATAATTCCCCATCGGGATCCCCAGTGGGGGATGTATGCTTGAGCGAGGAAAGATGTGATTTCTGCAGTCGTCGGAGGAGTGACCACGATTGACGATTCTCAGCGTAAAAGCCTAGCTCTTACCAGAGGTCGAATACTACAAAGTCAAAATACAAGTGGAGAAAACACTGACTGTTATTTCTGACTTATTGCTGATTAGAATGAAAGCATAGCGTTGATGACGAATCAGCTCTGCGAAGATAACAGTTAGATAAGAAGTTGCAGAGCAATGATGGCTTCAACAATCGTCGGAGGAGCAACCACAAGTTACTAATTCTCTCTATATCAGCTGAGCTCGTTACAGAGGACAAAAATTGTGAAGTCAAAATGCGCTGGAGAAAACGTAGACTGTTGCTGATTACAAAGAAAACAGGCTGCTGATGATGCTCCGCTCTGCGCAGATAATAGTTGGATTTGAAGCGGCAGAGCTAGTTGAAATCATAGTATGCTAGCAATCACTTAGCAGTATTCAGCTTCTGTTATGTGATGGGGTAAGGAGAGTGTGATCGACTGCGTATGCTTTAGTCTCCAAGTTCACCCATTTGGAAGCTGCTGATATTTAATAGATTTTGCACTTGAATAGCTTAGTCTCTATTTGTTTCACTATGTTGAAATGTAGTTTTTTTGATATGACAGTGTATATGACCAGAATATCTACCTTGGTGTCACATACGAGGGAAATACGTCCGTAGCTCTACGATCTTCTTCTCTTCTAATAATTTTAACACTCAGTGTATTACTCAGTTTATGATATAAAATGCTTTCCTTTCATGGCAGAGTCATGACCAAAGCTATTATTTATTCAACTTTTTCTAAAAGAAAATGAAAATTCATCTCCTAGTACTAAAGTACGATCTGGTATATTTTAGTTCCATATACCCTACCTGCGGTCAAAATTGACCCCAAGCAAGAAATTATTTTTTTAAAGGCTTATTGTAGGAAATGTTTTAAAAATGAAAAATGGAGTCCATGCAAAAGTGTTTTATCAGAGAATTCCTAAAATATGATGCATAAAACTGTAAAAATTAATAAGTTATTCAACTTTTTCTATGAACTGGGGTCAAAAAAGACCCCAGTAGGGGCTTTCTGTAACTCGATAACGTATTGTCGATAGCACACTCTTAACGAAAGTCACCGCTTGCATCGACACTCTCTTACCGAGAGTGCGTTTCTGTAACTCCGCCTATCGACAACTCGTCGATGCAAAACATGCCCTATAGTGGTTTCGGTAACTAACGACGCAGCGAGAGGCACCCTTGAGAGAGGCTAAATTTTTCAGCCAATCAGAATTGGAGATTTTTCGCCCTTCATTTGAAAAAAGCAAAGTGATATTCGCTACTAGCAACGGAGAAACCAGAGAAATAAGTTTCTATGTTCATGGGAGAAACATTAAATGCAACCATGTTTAGGGAATGTTTTCTTCATTCCCTTAAATAATAATAATATTATTCACCAGAGGCATATTCATATGTATAGCTTCAACATGAGAGAATAACATACTACCTATAATAATATTTAGCATTTCCAATCATATACATGTATATTTGTGTCAATCGATGAACTTGAAATTAATTCATCCACATAGTAAAATGATTCACTTACCAACAGCTATTTAACAGAAATTTTAAACTTGGTTGCAGTTTAATACTTTTAATGTGGTTTGGTAAATTGTTGTAAAAAAGGATCCCTTGGTTAACATATGCAAGTTATTAGCCATGCAATTTCCTAAAATAGTCCTAACTCACCGCCACAAACTGACCGAAATTATATTATATATTGTGACCTCGGTCACGCGGGGGGGTGGGGGATGTGGGGAGGGGTTTCGAGGTGCACGGGCCGAAATGCGGGACGGGTTGGGGGGACGTGCGAGTGACCCCGGGCACCTGGGCTGGGAGGTGGAGAGGGACGGGGAGGGGGGTGGGGAGAAGATGTGGGGGAGGTCTGCCGATGACTGGAGTGGATGCCGAGAGAAGGAAAGCTTTGACAAGAGTTTCGTGAATTGCATTTAATGAGATCACACACATAAAACAATAAAGTAAGAATGAAACAATAATTGACGATGTGACTAGTCATGCAAAATACAATGAAAAGAACAGTGAACAACAAAATAACCTCGGTGAACCTAGTCTTTAATCCACAATATTCCGGTGTCCTTGAAGAGGACAACAAAGAAAAGAAATTGAAACAATGCAATGAAAAATACACGCACAAACCTCGATGGAACTGATTTTTAGTCCACAAAATTCAGGTATCCTTGAAGAGGACACCAACGAAAAGAAATTGAAACCATACAGTGCGAAGTACGCGCACAATCACACGTCAGGGGGGGGGGTGGGGGCGGGGGGGGGGGGGGGGGGGGGGAAAGAGGGGGGAAATGGGATCTTCTTCAACTGGGTGGGTGGCAGTTCTAAGGGGAGGAGGGGGCTCGGCGGGACTCCTCACCGGGCCGCTGTCGCACCGAGGGCTGACACTCCCTGACGGCTCCTTCGTCGGGCGCTTCACTTAAAGGGGTCGGGGCAGACGGTTCTGGGTCAAAGGGTTAGCAGGGCTTGTTACTTATCGAGCCTCCGTCGCGCCGATGGCTGAAATCTCGCTGGCGGCTGCTCCTCCGGGCACAATACCGGACTGCAAATGCACCTTCTTCAACTTCGCCGGAAGCCAATCCCTTGTATGCTGAGTCGGAGAACGGGCACAATCTCTTTTCCTCTATCGCCTCAGCAGTTCTCCTCTCAGTCTCGGGGGCGGGATTACTTCGTATTGGGCGGTGTGTTGGGTGCTTCCGGCCTAGACACCGGACTATCCGCGTCGCGACCTCGCAGCGCGGCCAGCTAGTGTCTCTTCCTCTGCTCACTAGTCTCTCCCCTCTTATATACTCGTTGCTGGGAAGGGGGAGGGGGTTTCTCCCGCAATTGGGGGGAAAGGGACTCCTGCAATAGGGGGAGGGGGTGGACTCCAATCCTGGAGGCCGCGGAGTCATGTCCAAGCTCTCTGTGGGGGGGCGGGGGATGTGAGGAGGGGGAGGGGGGGGGAACTCTCTTCTCTGGGCCACTCTCGGGGCGTTCAAGGGCACACACCGGAGGGGTCGAAAACACGTGGAATCGGGGGGAAGTGGGAGGGGGAAGGATGAATCACTCACTCAAACCAGTACTTAAGGAATTCCAGGCATGCAGAGCCAACAATAACTGACCTACACCACATTTCATTCACACACAACTGCACACGAAAGAAAAACATACTCTAAGTCGAACAGAACAAAGGAGAAATCAAACTTTCCTTCCCTCAAGCACCCATATTCCTTATGTAATGTGACCGGCCAAACGGCAACGGTTACAATATAGATGGCATGCCATTATCAAATCTAAATCACAGGAATTAAGTTTTTTTTAAGCTATTTCAAGGGATTTAAAATGACAACTCCCAGTATTAATAGTTGGCTTTCTCTCCATTTTAAAGAAGTTAAATCTACGGATAACATAGGCAGATATGTTGTTTCAGGTCCTAATTATTTACTGTTAATGAGTTTAATAACTTGAGATAATAATTTTTGTGGACAATAGTTATGCACTGGTAAAAATACAATTTTATTTATGTAAAAACTCCTCTTAAGGACACACATCACAAAAATGAAAATATCTATGCAATCATGATGGATGATTGGGAAGAATCAAGTTTTGCATATTTCTCAACACCAAGCTTGGTTTAGTATACTGTACACATCAACTTATCAAAGCAGACAATAAATTGATGTTTATAAACGTTATTAACTCACCATCGTGAGTGCACCAGTTGTTTTGACTGGTTAGGACCATTGTATACACATTTCACTCAAATGACAGCACTATCCATTACGTACTCACTCAATCATAAACAAAGCTCTATAAAAAAATTGGATCACCATGTGAAGCCTTCGGAACATCTCTTAAAACTGATTTTAACGCATATATGAACACCACAGGAAGTGGAACACCTTATTAATTAAGTGCTTGGCAGTCACAGCCTATTATCTTTCGGAAACACTTCATCACCACTTGTATAACACTAATAAATGTCCAGGGAACACTCAATGTAAACACAATGATCACAACTGATTTCAGGCGAGGAAGATGTAAATCTGCAACATTCTGCTTGCTTCATTTGCATATTATTTCCATGGAATACTGAAATTTCCCAATACCGTCACTCCATTGTACGTTGTTGATAACAAGCATATGATTATGGACTTGCAAATGAGGCAACATTTCGTCAAAAAAGTTGATTTCAGGGCTTCTTCAACAAACTTCAAACTTCCCTTCAACTAATTGGCTGAAGAACACAGCATAAAATACCTCACCACCACATGTAGGACAAAGATTTGGCAAATATAATTATATGACAGTACAATCATTACCCACCTTTAATATTCTCGCATCCATCTTACTTATCAAGCATAGTCAAGCGACGAATTACGGTAAAGGGGCTCAAATAAAGGAAGTGATGGCAATGAGGCAGGTAAAAGAACATTAAACTCAATACATAAAAATAATATAATAAGTAATATATCGCTTCACAAACGTCAAGAAAGTTTCAAAGCAATAAAATCTCTTACGTCTTCTTACATGGGCATTACCATGAGAATAACAACGACATAGTTTTGCCAGCTAACTGCACCACATTTACCTTCCTTACCTTTGCTCAGATTTCCTAATTGCATTTCATGCATTAGAAAAAGGCAGTTAATGTCCTTCAACAATTGATACAACACTTATAAATACGTCAAACTAAGCCAACTAACGTAAACAAACAGCCGCCATGATGATCTGATAAGCTTAACGGGGGGTGTTTGAGGCTCCGGTTGCTTAGCAAGAGTTTTCGGTAGCACTATCGACATTAGTCTTAACGAACAGCTTACAGGAACCAAATTGTCGAGAGCCGACTCTTTCGTTAAGCTACTGAGATAGCGACGTCGATAGTGGATGCTATCGAGTTACGGGAAAACCCCTACAGGTAGGTAGGGAGGGTTAATACCTTTCAATATCTTTGCAAAAGGAGCAATGCAGTTTATGGCATCCCTTTTGGATGAAAGTTTTTAGTATCATTGCAATGGCATCAATCAACATCCCACGGATTGGTAATAAGACATTATGGTACATTGGAATTTGAATTTTATTCCCTGGTTTTTAACACAGAAAGAAAAAACATGAGCCAAATCCACAAAAATAACCTTAACAACGACCCGGGTTTCACTGTATTACAGCATCGTCAGGTAGCGTATATCAAAGATGCAGCAACATATATATGAAAGAACAAAATAGTGGTGGTGAAGGGCAGGAGCGTGGGAGTGGACGGGCTTACTGTGGTCATCAGAACAGTGTGGGGAAAAAGAAGTGTGAGAGACGTGGGATGGAGTGGGTAACAGGGGGTGAGGTAGTTACAAATGAGTGGCAAATATAAAAAAAAACAAAAGTCTCGAAAGGTTCCTTTGAAGACGAGACAGTCCCTGGAAGTTGGATGGATGCAGCACGGGACCTCGTCCGTTGGGTGCTCCGTTGAGAGGTCGTAAATGTGGGAGGGGGGGCAGACCCCTGGGTGATGGGACCCCCTTTACAAAGGGAGTGAAATGCTTCCTGGCTGTGGGGTGAGGGGTGCCGATGATGGAGGCCTCCGTTCATTTGCCCCCTTGGTGAAGGAGCAACAACCGAGTGGGGCTCCCCCTGTTGGTGGAATTCAGAGCAACGCCTTGTCCGTCAGATTATTTGGAGGGCTCGCAATTATTTCCATGATTGTTTCCGTCAGATTATTTCCATGGAGGGGTCGCAAAAGATGGGCCCGGAGAGGGTGGGGGGTCGGGGGATGGACGGCACGGCGATGCCTTTCTTTGTAGTGCCGTGGTTCCCTCCCGCTGGTGGTGCATGTGGAGGCAATGGTGAAAAATATCCTTCAGTACTTTTGGTGAAGGTCCGAAGAAGATACGGGAGTGGAGCCTTAAGCGCATCGGAAGGAGGAAGAAGAGACGTGAATGAGATGGTGAGGGGGAGGGGGGGTGGAGGAATTGGGCGGGAGGGCTGGTGGATTTGGTTAAAGTTGATGGAAAGAAGGGGAGAATTTAAGTGATAAAAGAATTTGTTAGGAGAGGAATGTTTTTCTTGGCTCGCTTGATTATTTCAATGTGCTCCAAAGCGTCTATTCTATTACCTTTCTTCTCAAAATGGAGAACTTTCGCTTGAGAATTGCACGTATGCCTTGTCTCTATCAAGTGCTTAGCCACCATGGAGGTTATATTGCTTTTGAACACTTTTGGTGTTCTTTCATCCATGTGGATAAATCACGTCCAGTCTGTCCGATGTATGAAGCACCACACTCGCACGTTACTTCGTAAACGCCACTTTTTCTTCCCTTATCCATGGAGTCCTTGTTATTACAGAGGAGATTATTCCGAATAGTTGGCGAGAGTTAAATGGCAACTTTAAACTTGTCTTTTGGGATTATGTTTTACTATTTTGTTTGATATTTTACCCATGAACAGTATTTTACACCACTTGCCTAAATTTGTACTGTTTTCTGGTTGGAGGGAGGTGTTTAGGCTTATGGCTTCCGTTTCTTCACCAGAAGGGAATCAATTAGTTTAGTACTATAACAGTTGCTCACTGCTATGGCCTTGATCGTATGGAGTTCTTTATCCACCCCACAGCCAGGAAGGGAGTCATCGCATTTCACACCCTTTGTAAAGGGGGTCCCATCACCCAGGGGTCTGCCCCCCCTCCCACATTTACGACCTCTCAACGGAGCACCCAACGGACGAGGTCCCGTGCTGCATCCATCCAACTTCCAGGGACTGTCTCGTCTTCAAAGGAACCTTTCGAGACTTTTGTTTTTTTTTATATTTGCCACTCATTTGTAACTACCTCACCCCCTGTTACCCACTCCATCCCACGTCTCTCACACTTCTTTTTCCCCACACTGTTCTGATGACCACAGTAAGCCCGTCCACTCCCACGCTCCTGCCCTTCACCACCACTATTTTGTTCTTTCATATATATGTTGCTGCATCTTTGATATACGCTACCTGACGATGCTGTAATACAGTGAAACCCGGGTCGTTGTTAAGGTTATTTTTGTGGATTTAATGACATCGATTATATTTATTTAGCATACGTTGATATATATCGTGAGTCTTTTAGAGGGCCCATGTGAAAAACTAGGAAAATAGCAGATCTTTGATCAATTGGGAATTCTTAACAAAGTATATTCTGGATATTTACAAATAGCAAAAATAATAAAAAAAGACAGTTTATTTACTTGTGGAAGCTTCATTGAAGCCAAATTTATAAGTGACAAACGAAAATATACCAAAAATGTCGACAGTGTGATTGTAAAAATGAGGCTCGATAATGGAAAAAAAAGACAGTTCATTTACTTGTAAACTAATTTTTATATTGTTATAACAAATCCAGTCATGTGATGTACATTTGAGATGATTTTTAATAAAATATATTAAAATAAGAATAATTTTGAAAAAAATCAATTGGATGTTATAGTATTCAATGAATTTTAGCGTGCGAGGGAGTGGGGGGGAGTTCAGGGAGGGGGAGTGTGATTCAATCAATTAAAAAAATTGCACAAGTATATACAAAGTATTTGAGATGGAAACAAAAATTATTTTTCATAAAAGTAATGGGAAAAAACTAGTGTTGGGCTAATCCAAAATTTGATCAAATCTGAATCCTGTTTTTTTAATCGAATCCTAATCCCAAATCCTAATCCTCCACAATTTTGTTAAATTCAAAGCCTCCTTTTATCTGTAAATTGTTAAATATTCCTTTCTCGTGAATTCTCTAATTAAACCCATTCGACGCTGAATCTTATTTCTCAAACCAAATAATAAATGAATAATGGTCAGATAGTCCCACTCACTGAAGTTAAGGACATGTTCTGGGCAAATATAAGGAATGGGTAATTTCAAACATAAATCAGTTTAATTTTCCTTAATAAAATTGAAAATTCAATGAAAACATTAAGTTTTTGTTTACAAAATGCTGCATTTTCACTATGTCAGCATCTAATCGATTTCTTTTTTTATCAACCAAATTTCCAGCAGTACTGAAATTTTTCTGAAAATACTGTTGCTGGAAGGATGCAGTAGAACCTTTTTTGTTCGGTTCACGTTCATGCATATTTTGACGGTCCGCGTTCATGTGTAAGCCTTCATCGATGTCAATGGAACCTCTTCCGTGCACATATAGCTTCTTTTTTGCTGTAATGGACAGAGCAGGCGTCTCTATGGATAATATCTACAAGGTCAAACTACGCCGCAAAAAGTCGTTGATGCCTGATCACATCAGACTTGTTCACCATCTCGATGATCAAATATCGCCATCGAACTATGCAATGTCTCTAACTAGAGTTGCCGTTCCGAGCACCGGTAGTTTGGCATCAACTCGTGTGCGCCTGACAATGAGTTGTGGGTTGTCACGAAGTTGAATCGCAGCAACAAAAACGTGGAGAAACTCAAGCATGTCACCGGCATAACTGAACATCCACGTAACTCAGATCCACGTAAGTTGAGGACTTACCACTCTTCCACTGATACATAGAATCCACATGACTGGTATTCAAATCTTTAATCCATTGATTGGATCACATCCAAAGATTTGATCGAAACTTTTAACCTTGGATTCGATCGAATCTCGAATCCATGGATTCGACCAAATCTTTGAATCCCTGCCCCAACCCTGGAAAAACCCTCAAAAACTAAAAATAAAGAGCTAATACATGCACAAAAAACATAACTTACCTCGTAGTAAAAAATAAATTGTTGAAACGGAGCTTCTCAACGTGGGCATCTCTGGCTGCGCCGACTGCACACACTCCGAGGGCTATCAAATGACTGACAACGAAAAAGGGAGAGCTATGAGGTGGCGTCTTCCGTCAACGCTATGACCTGCAGTTTAATATTACTGCAAAATGTATCTCCTGATGTTACAGGGTTTCCACAATGTTTACTTAGCCAATGTGCACGAATATTTACTACAATAGAGGATGAAATGTACACATCAGTTACACCCCTTAAGGAAAGATATAAATTCTGAATACAGCTCCAACAGTAAGATACTGCATTAAATTTTACAGCAGATAACAAGTTGTACTAATCAATGAGATGCGGCCATTGAAGCAGGGTAAAGAATGTGTTGGCTAATAAACCAAAATATCTCGGGTTCAGGTACCTCCTGAGTTGTGTTTTTGTTAGCGTTACACGGAAATGTGTGATGCAATGCCCACATTTGGAGTAACTTGTTCCTATTTCAATGCCTATGAAGTTAAACCAATTAACGGGAAAGAATAGTGCATTCGCATGGAAAGTATGGCTGAAAAGTCTTTAACGTCTAACAAGGGGAGACCACGAACCTTGCTACGCCTTTTTGAATGTCATATTTTTTATGATGTTCGGAATGCCGAAGGCTGCTAGGAACACGTCGTAGTTTGGTTGAATAGGCTTTAGTTTGGCTGTAATAAATTATTTAAAATTCATTATTTTCAGCGCGCCGATCATAAACTCTAGAGAACGCGTCCTCATCAATGAGTCCAATTGGTGCGATGGGTACGGTCGTCGACTCCAATGCCGAAGGTCGTAGGATCGATTCATACTGTCGGAAGTTTTTTTTTCGTCTCGATTTCATTAATTTTCATTTTTTCTATTCTTTTCTATTGCAGCAGGTCTCACCGGACGAAGGAACATTTTTTGACCCTTATCTTCGACATATTTTCTTTACGTCTTATTCCGAACGCGGAAGCATGACATATAGTAGCAACCCTGGGGTTCGCTCACTAATTTACGTGTCCATTGATTATACTGATTAACTTCCTAATCACCATGGAACACAACGATTTCATATGGCTGTATTCACATTCATGCTTGCGGTCTTAAGGCAGTGAACACCAGCATGCGTAAATTAGATAAAGAAGAATGCGTAAAGAATAATAATTACCTTATTACCAAACGCTCTCATTATAACATAACCGAAAAAGAAATAAAATTACTTGGTATGTAAGTGGTGAAATAAATGTAAATCTTATATATCTTATCCACTGGATGTGCTTGCTTTATCCATAGGTCATGAATTAGAGTACACTTTACTGTTGATTATCTAGGAGGGCAGGAAATTAACACCAGGTCGAGGTTCGTTAGTATAAGTCACTCGGACACCTTTTCACTCCCGAAAAAACACTATGCTAACTAGAAAAAGAAAACTACTTGTCTATGCACGTCGCCAAAAAAATAGAAACAGCGTTGACTGGAGCGAATGCGTAGCCGAAGTGAATCCATCTAAAGCCGTGGAAACGGAGGAAAGACAATGAAATTCCAGGGTGTCAGGGATTAGGAGAAGGCGGAGACGGTGGAGGGTTTAGGAAAACCCCAACATCCGGAGCTTGGGAAAAAGTGAGCGGCGATCTTTTGGTCCCTTGGTGAACGGTGGAAAGTGGCGGAGGGCGGCAGCCGCGGGGGTTGGTCACTAACGGAACCTCGTCCTCGGTGAAGGTATAGTTTCTATGATCTCTCGAGCGTGTATTTCGTTAATATCAAGGAAAGGTAATTTTCAAATGTTGTTTCTTTTCCATATATTCAAATGACACAAAATCGCCGGAATCTTCCCAAATAAATGTCATTTTTCTTCCTTCAGACACTGGCGTGTGATAACTTTTGTGTGTGTGTGTTGACGCATACGAAAATATGTCGAAGATAAGGGTCAAAGAATGTTCCTTCGTCCGGTGAGACCTGCTGCAATAGAAAAAAATAGAAAAAATGAAAATTAATGAAATCGAGACGAAAAAAAAACTTCCGACAGTAGGAACCGATCCTACGACCTTCGGCATTGAAGTCGACGACCGTAACCACTGCACCAATTGGGCTCATTGATGAGGACGCGTTCTCTAGAGTTTATGATCGGCGCGCTGAAAATAATGAATTTTAAATAATTTATTACAGCCAAACTAAAGCCTATTCAACCAAACTACGACGTGTTCCTAGCAGCCTTCGGCATTCCGAACATCATAAAAAATATGTCATTCAAAAAGGCGTAGCAAGGTTCGTGGTCTCCCCTTGTAAGCCCGCATCTGAGGCTAAAAAAAGACAGAACTGTTGTAGTCAAGGAATCCTTTTAGTTTCCACTAGTTGGCTAAGACGGTAACAGGAAACCAAATTTGCATTTCAATTTCATTAAGAACTACTAATAAGCAATACAAGTGTGTAAATACCACAATATGATAGTGCTTGCATAATTTATCGAAGGAAATCTTGAGACATGGTGACTAGCATCTGGCGAAGCTGTAAAAAACCAGAGTAATGACAATGGCAATGAAAAAAAATAAGGTCTTGGGCAGTGAAATTTAAAACATTTCCTGTACTGATATATCTTATCGTATTGATGCAACCACTTTACTCTCTCTACTGTAATGTTGCAATACGAACACTCCACAAAATTACCATAAAAATGCATCATTTCTTGCTCTTAAGCGAGTGTAAACGGATTTCAATAAATCATAACTGAAAATTTTCTCACTAAATGATTAAAAAATCATAAAAAAATATTCCCTTTCAGATAAGAAAATTTCAGGAAACTCTAGATTAGTACCCAAAATTTCCCCCTAATTCCTGGAGTTCAACCCGAAGGTTGGTCTTTGATAGGTGAGAGTAGAGCTCACCAGTGGTGCTGGATTTTTTGACCCTCAACCGTCACCAGATCAAAAAGTAGAAGAGAAGAAAACCATATGGAGCCCTATGAAGCAGACAAGATCCTGATAGATAAACGACATTTTGAGATACAATGAACTATCAAGGAGCATGATAGGAGGTAAAATAGTAGAGAAAGTCCCTCGGGGAATACCGACAGACAGATATATTGTCCGTGTAAAGCGGAAAATGAAACAGAAGATTTACAATGACATAAAGGAGCTAGCAGGAAACAATAGAATGGAGGGCTGTGGTCTACCAAATTCTGGATTTAATGGCACTGTAAGTTCTTGTAACTGTAAGTACAGTGAAGAAGAACCCTTTGCCAAGGCGTGCCTGCCATGCATCTATTGGATTTCCGAGAAAGTGGAGAGAATACTAAAGAGGTACGACATCAAGACCATCCACAAACCACCAGCAAAAACCCGGGACATGCTCGAAAGACTTGGACTAAAAGACCAGGTGTCCACCAAGTTCCCTGTGGATGCAAGGAAGGTCTATGTTGGGGAGCCGCACCATAGAAACGCGGTTCAAAGAACATAAGAGCCACCTGGGACAGCCAGAAAAGTCAGCCATAGCTGAGTATTGGACCGAATGCCAGAACTCGGTGCGGTTCGCCGACACCAAGTTACTTTGCCAGTCCAACGGCTTCTGGGATCGGCTCATCAAAGAATCCATTGAAATCAGACTGGCTGGAAATAATTTTTTCCATCGGGATTCGGGTTACTCTCTGAGTAATACATGGAAAATAAAAGTGTGGAATATACAAAGTCATTTTTACTTTTTCATAATACATGGAAGCCTGTTTTGAAAAATATTCAGGAGAGCAGGTGGAGCCGCCACTCGCAGTGGCATGACAGCCAATCAGAGCCCACTTCCAATCGAAGGATTGACGAGGACCAATCAGGAGTCACTTGACCTCCTGAGCAGGATAAAAATTCTCATTCGGCATCATTAGCCCTGAAGGCGATGGAGATCGAAACCTCGGCGAACTTCAAGTACCTGACCCAGGGTGGAGATCCCGAGAGAGCTCTTCACTCAGTCTATTCGCCGGGAAAGCACCAAATCCTTCTTCATATTATATGGTAGACTTTAGAAAGACTGTGGATGAGGGAGATGCTGCAGTGAAGTACTTTGCTTAATTAGAAGAGAAAAACATTCTAATAATCAAAGCCAGTGCAACTTTTCTCATTGAACATGTGCAACAGATAATTGACTCCATCGTCACCTTGGAGGGATATCATCATTTCCTTTCATACATGCGTTGCAAAGTAGAATTGATGGCCTACTTGACAATTTTAAGATAGTTAGTAAAGGTTTATTAGGCAGTCATGGAACTTCTGCCATAAGTACTAGGTAATAACTTTAAGTCAGTGGTAAGGAGGGGAGAGTTGATACAACTGTTTACAAATCTAGGGGGTTTGTGTGAGAAGTTAACTCGGGTTTTAACATTAGATACTGCCTGGTACTTAACTTCAAGCATGGGGAAATTATTTGATGCGAAGAACATGATCCAAAACACTGAAGCATTCACTGTGCAGTCCGCAACATCCATTGAATATGAATAAACTTGACTGCAAAGGGCTCTCAAAGGTTAAAAGCTTCGTGACAGGCCCCCATAACCTTTGAGATTCGCTGAGCATTTGGATCCATCTCTTCAAACAACGCAAGACATTTTTCTATACAAGAGAAGCCCTCCTCCATGTTCTTGATCATAAATTCTCTTGCTTCATGTTCTGGCTGTTCCATTTCACTTCTTTGCCGAGCACGAATTTCCAACAAATATTCATTTGTCAGGGGCTGTTTGTTTTTCTCGAATAATTACACAAAGTCCTCCTCTTCCAAGCCCATTAGCAGTAAACTGCTCACGCAAAAATTCCAGGCTAACACATTTCAAAATTTGAAGTAACTTTAAGAGTGCTAAGAAAATGGGTTAACCTAAGCCTGGAACATCAGGATTTGAGCACCAAAAAACGTGTATTTTTTACAAATAAAATAACGTAAATGTACAGATTAGGAGAGAAAAAAATGTCTACGCTCGTAAACAAATGTAGAAACAAGGGTTCTATCAGATGCTATTTAGTTAGAAAAAATCGATTCAATTGTCCAGATAATATACACTTCTTAACCCAAGGGACTCGACATTTTTATGAACACTGAAAGCATGCCCTTCTGATTGTTACAGGGCTCCTTGTCTCCATCTTAAAGAACTAGTCATCATGTACGATGTGTTCCTCGTATTGGCTTCCCAGCGTCCTCATTCATGCCTATTTCTAGGCTATAGTCTAAAGAAATACGCATGTTTTCGCAGCTATTTCTCCGACAGAAAGTAAGAATGGCAGAGACCAGGTGAAATCCTGAAGGCATGCTTGACATTGATGCCAATATGGCCGAACCAAGTGGACACACTTTGCCTGTACGACTGCTTTTTCCACAAGTGAAACCATTTTAACGACAGCATGTTTTGCTATTCATCTTCAGGAACAAGCGCAAGCTTAGGACAATTGTTCTGCCATTTACGTGCAGTTGGGTGGGGCAGGGAGAAAAGGCCCCTACTGCCTCCACGATTTTCCTAATCTTTTCACATTGTTCTAGCAGGGTTGACATTTTTCGCTAATAATTGTGTAACATTATCTCTCACTTTCACTACGAGGGTGGTGGAGGCTTTAATTTCATGGTGATTTTAGATTATTTCAATTTGAGCATTTATTTCTCTGAAATGTGTTCATTGCTCCCATTGTCGGATCTCATTTGAGTCCTTTGGTAGTATCGTTTGCCCCACCAAAGAACCTGCTCATCCTTACTCATGTGGAGTAGGCTCAGTGTTATACGTCGTATTGCACCATATATTTTCATTTATGCCACATAAATGGACTATATTTTCGTGAGAGTTGAAATTTGAGAGCAAAATAAGTAGAATTACAAGATGTGTTTCCTACTTCAGTGATTTTCTTTGCATTCCGCTGATGCCTCCCTGTTTGCGTGCCATTTATTTGAGCGAGGAGGTGTTTGTGTTGCAGGCACGCCATGGAGTTGCCGACCAAAGAGGAGTTGGACGTGGGGGAGGGGAGGGGGTGGAGGGGTGCCAACACGACCGTGTCTTTCAACTGTGATCTGGGGGTGTTTGAGTGCCTCAATGTGCCCAACACTCCCCTCCCACTCGAGAGCTACGTCCACAACCTCCTGTACGAGGTGAGCATCCCACAGCCTGGACGCAGCATCCGTTTCTGGTGCTTCGGGGAGCTCCTGGTGTTGCAGAGACCCAGCTCCATTGAGGAGCCGCCCCTCTTTGATTTCCCACTGCGACTCATGTTCCCGCTTGTGGGTGGGCCGAAGAGACTCGTGGAGCTGTTCACCTGCCTCCTCCTTGAGAACCAGGTTCTTCTCTACTCGTCAGGTGGGTGTGCCTTGACCTCTGCCCCTCCTCCTCCTCTGCTTCCCCCCCAGCAGATCTGCTTCCTTTCCTTGCGCTTCTGCAGCTGCACAGGGAATATCAAGCAGGCCTCAGGCCAATGTATCACTCTTTGCATTCATTATGAGGAGAAGTGCAGTGTGACCTTGCGTTACCACCTCCGATTCTATCAAATTTCTGTGCATATTATGAAGTTGTTGGTCCTGTTTCATAAATTATCCGTAATGCTGGAGTTGGTGGTAAGATATCCCTAATGAGAATTTTTGAAGTTATGAATTTAATTGCAGTCCTAAAGAGCAAATATTCTCATTCCCCTTAAACAAGGAATGTCATGTGAAAGTGCTGGAAGGAAAGAAATCTGATGTTACCATAAGTATAATGTGCCATAGCATTAGCACAGAGCTCATTTCTACCCCATGCATTAAGATAATGTGACTTTGAACCTTTTGATATTCATGCCAAATGAGATACCCCTCAGTGATAAAAAAATAATTCACATTATAAGCTTATTAAGCTCAATTAGTTATTTTTTCAGATTATCTGTACATGATTTTTTTAATTGGCCACTGAAATTGTCAACCATGTTTACGAAAATTTTAAACGAAACTCCTAAAAATCAATCACAATATGATGACCTCATATCTTAATGTGAATTTTAAGTTACATACATTCGTGAAAGAAAGACTAGCCATTCTTAAGACTTTAAGGGCTAATGGATTATCAGAAGCTATAAAAGGGATAAATAACATCCATGGAAGAAAGAAATTCAGCTGATGGCACTTTTTATTACGAGGAAGAAACAGTGTGAATAGTCTTTTCTGCTCACAGAAAGATGAATACCCTAATTTAAAATATCTGTAAATTGTTTTTAAATTTTATAGGGCGAGCATAAATCATAAATCTTTAGGTGGAACAAAAGCCACCACGTTTTCTTATTCTTCCTTGCATTCTTGTCCTGCCACACCTTCTTCTGTTTTGTATTCACATAGTCGGAGAGCATTTTCAATTGAAGTACAATCAGATTTTGATGATGATAATAGATTTGGCCTAAATTAAGCCAAAACAGTAAAAAGATCCTCTCATGGATGCCATGTCAATCGTGTATTTTGTACAAATATGCCCATTAATTTTGCAAAATAGCATCCATAATTATCCTGTGGATTCTGCTTATCTTTGTGGTAGTTTTTATTTTGTGGTAGTAGTTATTCTTTTTAGCCTAATTATTCAGTTATTATGTTTGTTGGTTACGTATATTTATTTATTTTTCATTAACCGGAAAACAATACAGATAGTCTTTGCATTGAGCTCTTTAACTATTATAATTACTCAAGCGCAGACATCCATGCAGTGAAAATCCTCCCCGGGCAGGATTGGAACCCACAACCCTGGGATTGACAGGCAAGAGCCTGCTAGGAGGGACAGTACCCACACCTGAAGTGTAGTTTGAACCCATGGCGTTAGGGTTGTCAGTTTGGTGTATTCCTGTGCTGACTATAGCAGCTGACTTTGGCATGTCAAGAATTTAAGTGACATTTTAATCACTCTAATTACACAGCATGAGGAAACACTGGGCAGATGTCACTTTGTTGGGGATGAGTGGTGAATTGAGTCTTTGTGGATGAAGTCAGGCGACAGAGAGGTGTGATGGTGTATGGCAGAGGCCGAATGGAGGTCCCCGTGGCATTGCTCTGCATAGTGTGACGCGGTGTTAGGAAGAGGGAGAATATTTGCCTCTGCCTCTGTAAACCCTCGTATATTGGAGCGTGTGACCTCCTTCGTCTTCAGCACCCTCATCTGTTTTGCAGATTACCAGCGCTTGATGCTGGTGGCTGAGGGCATCACGTGCCTATTGTTCCCATTCACGTGGCAGCACGTATACGTCCCCATCCTGCCCTCGTCACTCACGCACTTCCTCGATGCGCCCGTGCCGTACGTGATGGGCCTCCCTGGGCCGCAGCACTGTGCCACGGCAGGCAGCAGCCCCTGGATGGGACCCACGGTGTGCCTGGGATGCCGATCCCATCGCACCAAAATGGCCAGTGAGGTGAGTGTGGCATCCCGTGTGCTTAAACATGCTAATGGATGTTGATGCTGAAGTGGTGCATATATTACAGGAAGCTACATTCTTAAAGGTTTTATAAGATGCAGCGTTGTGCACATCTAAATGTGTTCACTGGTAACTATGTGGGATTCCAAAAATCGATTTATTCACAACTTTTACAAACCACAAATAAAATGAAAGCTTTCTCACACGACCCTTGTTTCAGTGCTAAATTTCAGATATTATCATGAAGTAATAAAGATATATTTAGGGCTTCACACTTTTGTCCATGGCCAACTCTTGAGTGCTATAAAAGCCTGATCAAACTAAATAGGTTTTTTAACCTCCTGGTAAATATATTTTTGGAGGGTGCAGATTTGATATGAATCAGTAAATTATTGTAGCTGACTGCGTAGAGGCCCTAGAATGGTGAGGACTTTCCCAGGAGTAAGAGTAGGTAGTGTTTGATAGGGATATTTTCTTTTCCTTGTGTCTTGTATTGACAATACAGTAGATTCCGGTTAATAGGGCCACCGGTTATTTGGGGCAGCTGCTTATTCGGGACAAATCATCAAGAACAGAACCCGATTGAAGAAAGTCCCTGAGTTTTCTCCGGTTAATTGGGACAGGAAGCCGCTTAATCGGGCCATGCATCGGCTGTATTTGCCTCCTACTCCTTTGAAGAAATACAAAGTTTTAAGCTCTTGTAAATCATTTGGTACATTTTCCCTATCCATTTGAACCGGTACCCATGAGGGAATCTATTCCCACCTTCACTGTCTCATTTACTATTGCGAAACGAAGTCAGTCATGAAGGCGCTTTCAATTAATGCTTCACTGTTTGTACACTTGCCTTTGTCCTCGGGTAGTCCAACTAGATTTGGTTTAATGGTCACGGAGCTGCATAAAGTGTAGGTACACAACTTGGCTTCATTAGCAGAGTATACCATTAAGGTGAAGGTTAGGCTTTAGGCGATGCCGCATAAGGATTTAGCGCTGGCTGAAAAATTACATTACTGGACCGAATTAAGGACCATCCACCTCAAACCAGCCATCGTCATTTGGCGGAGATAACAGGAGTGCCGAAATCAACGATAGCCCGATTAATATAGCAGCAGGATAAACTTAGAGAAGATTGGAGCAATAAAGGGAAACAATGAGCTCCCCAAAAATGCCAATGCCAAGGCAAGGATCCTGAAGTCGAGGATGCTCTTAATCAATGGTTTTCCATTGTTAGTGGACGAGGAGTTAGTGTCAGTGGATCTATGTTAAAAAAGAAGTTGGAGGAGTTAGCTTTGAAGCTTAGCCATACTGATTTCAAGTCAACAGATGGTTGGCTATCTAGATGGAAGAGTAGAAACAAAATAAAGTTCAAAAATGCTCACGGAGAAAAACATAGTGCTGATTTTGCAAGTGCAGAGGAATGAAGATGTAAGCGGCTACCCACCCTACTTCAGGAATTCAGTGCAGATGACGTGTACAACGCCGATGAAACCGTCCTGTATTACCGAGCCACACCTAATGGCTCCCTTTGCTACAGTTATGTGGAACTAGGTGGGTCTAAAAAAGCAATGGAACAGATTACAGTTTTGTGCTGCTCAAACATGTCGGGAAGTGATAAAAGGAAACTTTAGGTGATTGGAAAAAGTGCTAACCCTCGCTGTTTTAAGGGGTTATGAATGAACAGCTTAGCGGTGGAATATTATGCCAATAAAAATGCATGGATGACTGCAGGCCTCTTCAGCCATTGGTTAAGCAGTTGGGATAAGGAACTAGCACGTAAATCAAGGAAAGTGATCATTTTTCTGGATAATTGTACGGCACACCCTAATTGCTCCGACGTCTTAAAAAACATTCAGTTGGAATTTTTACCAGCCAACACAACATCTCTTGTCCAACCAATGGACATGGGGATCATCAAAAATCTGAAAACAATATACCGTGCAAAATTGATTGATCACATTTTAGCATCACTAGAAGATAATCTTTTGACATCGTCTTCAACTGCCAAGGAAGTGAGCTCAAAAGTAAACGTCCTGCAAGCAGTCACATTTTTGGCAGATAGCTGGCGAGAAGTCACTAGTAAAACGATTAGAAATTGTTTTATTCATTGTGGTTTTAAGCACTCAAGTGCAGAAATATCGGAAGAACTGGAAAGTGAAAATGAATCCGTTTCCGAACTGCGTCAAGTTAAGAACTTTGAGGAGTTTGAAAGGATCGACTCTAATATGGACTGTTATGACAACAGTGATAGCCGTGAAGATGATATAGTGGAAACTATACTAGCTAAACAACAAGGTTTGGTTGAAGACGAGGAGAGGGATGGAGAAAAAGACGTATCTAAGTGTAGCCGAGTGACTTCTGCAGATGCCAGGAAGTTTATTGATGGGTTGCGACGCTACTTTAAGCAAGAGGGCAACGAAGGAAGTCTGATGTCATCATTTTCATCATGCCTGTGCCGACTTTGTATGCGCGACGAGGGTGAAGAGAATGAAGCAGAACACCCTGGACAAATTCCTTGAGCGAAGAGCTACACATTAAATAAATAGTAAGTACCCCTGGTTTCTATGCAAATGAAGCTTTAGATCACCAATTATTCTTATCTAGCATTTCATCACTAATCACTAATCCTTCTTTTGCAGGGTTTTGTAAAGGGAATTTATCCGAAGTAGATCGAGGCCAAGAGATTTTTTATGACACAAGATTTCCAAAAATGTTAATACCTAATGCATGTTTTCTAGTCAATTTATTGTTTAAGTACTATATAATTAAACATTTTGCATGTTAATTGATGTAAACGCTTACTTAAACATATTTACGGGATATTTCGGATAAACGGGGCAGCTGCTTAATTGGGGCAAAGTACACCAGTCATGATGTGTCCCAATTAACCGGAATCTACTGTATTTGGTGATTTGTGTGAATAGATCTGGATGAAAGTGGCTCAAGGAAAAACATAGAGGGCAGGGTCATAGTCTTTGAGGAGATAAAAAGTGGCTTACTAGGGGTTCTAGTGATGCTTTTCAACTTGCTTTTAACGCACATTTTTGCATAAAGTACTTTAATAGCCAGATGAGAATATGCCCAAAACTTTATTTCATAATTCACTAGAGTCTCGATGTTAGTATGATAGAGAAGCATTAGTGAATGCACTGATAAAACTGGGACTAATTTTCTAATTCTAATTATCAAAATAACTTTGCTACTCATTACCTGAAGGGTTATCAGTAAGACTGGAAACATGGGATGATGTAAAATTAAGATTGTATGACAGACTAAAATGTCTGCAACGAGTTATTTTATTCAGCATACACAAGTAAAGGATATTATATATTGAAGCTGACCATGATTCGACAATGAAATTGAAGTGAACCTCATCTCAAGATATGGACAATTAAGTTGTCCCTTTTCTTTTTAGAGTTGTCTGCAGACTTCTTTTTTCTTCTACTCTTCTAGCACTTCCTCGTTACTTACTCAGTTGATCCATTTAATCTTCATCATTCTTCTGTAGCAGCACATTTCCAATGCTTCCACCCTTTTTTTCTCACCTGCTGTCATTGTCCATGCCTCACTGCCGTAAAGAAACATGCTCCAGATGTACGGCTCGATGAATTGTTCCCTACTTCTATGCTTGTATTTCCAGATGTAAGTAGGTTCTTCTTTTGGTAGAATGCCCTCTTTGCCTGTGCTATTTTGCTGACTATTTCTTTCCTGCTTCGTCCATGGTTGGTTACTCAGCTTCCTAGGTAACAGAATTCTTTAACCTCTTCAAGTTTTTGTTTTCCTAGTTTGACACTGATTTTGGCCTCTTCTTTATTGCTGCACACCAATATCTTATTTAGTCTTCTTATTTACCTTCAGCTGATATCTGGCCTATGTCCTTTCCATGGTTACTAGAATCTGGTTCAGATCCCTCTCTGTCTCTGCTATGAGTGCTATGTCATGAGCGAATCGCAGCATGCTCACTTTTTCTCTGTGGATAGTCACTCCAGATGATTCTCTTTGATTTCATTGATGGCTCTCTCGATGTAAACATTAAAAATTACAGTGCACAGCCTTGCCTCACTCCTTTCCTTATTCTTGCTTCTTCACAGCTGGGTCCAGATTTTATCACAGCTACTTGGTTTTTATACAAACGGTGGATAATTCTTCAGTCACTGTACGACACTCCTATTCCTTACAGAATTCCAAGCATTAAATTCCATTCCATGTTGACAAAAGCCTTCTCTAAATCCACAAATGCAATGAAGGTCGGTTTGTTCTTCTCCATTCTCTTCTCTATAAGCAGCCTAAGGGCCAATATTGCTTCTCTTGTACCCTTACTTTTCCTGAATCCCAATCGATCTTCATCCAGGAACTCCTCTGCTTTTCGTTCTATTCTTCTGTAGATGATCCTTCAATATCTTTGATGCATGTGTCGTCAGGCTTATAGTCCTAAACTTTTCGCATTTCCTGCTCTCTTCTTTTTGGGAATAGGAATGATGAATTTTTTCTGAAAGTCCCTTGGTATTTCTCCTGTTGAGTACATGTTGCAGATGGTTTTGTAAAGATGAGTTAACGTCTTCTCTCCTGCATTTTAATCAGTTCTACATGAGCATCACAATACCAGAAACCTTATTCATCGGTTCCTTGAAGTGGTTCCTCACTATTCTGTAGGCAGCTTCCACTTTTCCAAGTACAAAGTTGTTTTGAACATCTTCGCATAGATTCTTCATCCTCATTTCTCTAGCTTTCCTGGCTTTACGACTATTTCTTTCCGTATTCTTATGTAGCAAAGCTGCCCTTCTTGAGTTTTCTCATTCTTGTACTTTCTTCTTTCTTCAATCTAAGACTTCCTCCATGATCCATGGCTTCTTCTTGGCAGCTATTCTTCTTCCAAGACTTCTTTTGCGGCTTCCTGTAGTCCACATTTAATGTTTTCCCATCGCTTTTCCCCTGATTTCTCATTGAGATTCTCTCCTATGTTGTTTCCCACTGCTTCCTGAAATGCCAGCTGATGTTGAGCCTCCTGTTTTTCTACTTGCCATATGTTCTTCTTTGTTTTCTTCAATTTCTTGAATTTTAGATGGCATTTCATCCTCATTAAATTATGGTCACTGTCGATGTCTGCCCCAGGGTAGCTTTTGCAGTCCTTCACTTGGTTTCTAAATCTCTGCTTCACTGAAATGTAGCCTGTTTGAAATATTTTTCTGTCTCCTGGCATTTTCTGTTAGCCATGGTGAATGTGAAATACAAACTCCTTTATAGGTTGCGTACGATGAAGAACAGCTACTTTATTTATTTCTTGTTTACACAGTATTGCTAGGCAGCAGTAGCGACAATACAAAAAACAAAGCACCCCCCGGTCATCCCTGTTAGTTGACGCCTTCCACTGATATGGATGAACACCTTCTAACACCTCCCCTCGGGAATCCACATCAAGCAATTAAATCTGAAATTTTTACAATGCAAAACATCATACATCTAAGTTTTCCACCAAACATACAATGATACTTTTCACAAAAAAGCTTTCCTTATATTTGAACTTGTATAAATTAACATAGACCTAATTTACTTGAAAGCTCGTTTGTTCTTACTCCAGGTAGGATCTTAGTGAGAAGGTTAGCCTCATTTTCCTTTGAATTTATGTATTCCACCTTTACCTTATCACTTTGGCTCAACTCTCTGCAGTCTTTAAATTTTGGCATAACTCTCTGGCCCATTGGAACCCTCAGCAAGACTAATTGCACCATTACTGTCACAAAAAATATTTACTGGGTCCAGCACAAATTTATTTAAATCTAATTCCTCTAGTAAATATTTGAGCAGGCTGTCCGCAAACCTGGAAAACTGGGAAAACCTGGAATACTCGGGGAATTTCGGTCTTCCGGAAAACTCTGGAATTTGGCGAGTGATCTGGAAAAATCTGATTTAGTCGCAAATTTGGAGGTTAAGATTCCTTCCCATTATTTGAAGCTGTGTGAAATGCGTAGAGTTAAGTAGTTGCAATCCCTACAGTGACGGTGGCAGAAGGCGTTCACTGAAGATATGTGAAGGCTTTTGTGCCTGGTCTAAATGGGTGTAAGCCGTGGGACGTATACCGTAAGCTGTAAGGGCTTTCTTACGACAGCCTCTCTCCAATAGGAGACGTAAGATGAAATTCAAAATCAGGGAGCGGACGGGAAACAGTTTTGAGTTCCGACATCATGCCCTGTCATCGTGACTTGTGCTTTCATAATGTTTTTTTCACTTTATAGATTATTTTACTGTGTTAATTTTTTGAAATTTCTTTTTTCTAAACTCTCAACGACTTTTTGTAATGCTCTCTTCATCTCTGCACCATATTTTTCAATGTTTGAAACTAGATCGAGCGACCTGAGACAAACGTAAGGTCAGCAACTTGTTGGCCTTTACCTGACGTCTTTATCTGCTCCTTTCTTTTCTTGGCAACTTGTATTGGCCATATTTCACTCTGCAGGTATCAGCACCGGGAATGTCTCCTGATCCTGCAGTTATTCAGAAATTTTCGACACTTAATATTCAATGCCTCTTAACGAAACATGGGTGCTGGGGCCTTATTCTCGTTCTCTCGTATCGCTGGACACTGAACGTGAATGCAAATGTTAACGCAAATTATGTTACGCGGCATTATCTTTGCGTTCGTGTTCGTGATAGCATTCGCGATCACAAGTTAGGTTGTCCAATCACAGTGGTGCTTGGTATTCTCTTACTATACTTATCACCAGAGTTAACGCAAGTTGCGATGAGGAAGCTTACATGGCTTGTGAGGCAGTGATATGTCGATGGAATGCTATTACTGAGAAAATAAGAAGCTTAAAATAACTTATTTAGTTAGTATTTTTACTATGCATAAATGTGGCAACAGTGTATCACGTAGTTTCCTCAAGTTTAAGCAAGAAATGCATGTTTGTTTTGTGATGCGACGAGTATTGTCACTGAAAGTTTTGTAGTTATATCTGTGTGTTTATTCTTGAGATACCATCGCACATTATTATGGAAGAATAATGCAATGATATTGACATAAGTAGTCATCATGCTAGGCTTTCATTAACTTCAGTTCGTTTATTCATGAGATTCCATCTTTGTGAACGAGATCTTTGGTCTTTGTTTACTTTAATTATCGACGTGGTATTATGATTTAAGTGTTCTTCAAAGTAATTTCAACGACAAGGTTATTCATATTCATGATGTCTCATATACGCCACTAATTGGATATGTTATGAAATTGTATTGCAAATGCTTTGATGAAATGAACTTCTTGTGATGTCTTATTTAGCATCTGAAACTATTATGTGGATAAATGTGTTGGAAAACGAGCTACATACACTCTTTAATATGCTGTAAAGTGTGTTTTTGTAATGATTCGGCTGTAATGTGAAATACCGAGTGATCGTTCTTCGTAAACAGCTGTTCAGTGAAACCTAACATGGTGCTTTCAAGTAGGTTTCGATAAAATACAGGGTCCTTAAGGTCCCCAGGTACCTGGGCCGTTTCCGAAGCGTGGCTGCTTCCCCCTTCCACTCAAAAAGTCGGCGTGACGGCTGGCGAGCCTGGCGGGAGCCGTTGGGCTAGAGGGAGAGTGCACGGGGCAGTGGTTAGGGGAGGAAGGGGAAGCTATAGGTAGGGGAAGGGGATTTGGATAATGTGGAGGCCTGAAATTTGAGGAACCGCCTTCTCTCTCGCTAACTTGAGTTTGCGACTGCTGAGTAGGTAGTCGAGTGACGGCTCATTGTCTCTCCGCCGCATGGCAGTAGAGGGATTTCGAGGCAGTCTTTGGGTTTGGAAAAGAGATTATTTATGGAGGAGGTTGCACAGAGACTGGTGAGTTTTTCGTCTCGTCGACTCACAAAAGTGAAAGAAGGATACGATAACTAATTAATGCAATCTCATGTAGTAGCGGGCCAATCCGGTAAAAAAGAATGGCATAGTATAATTTTATTAATACATGCTATTGTTTACAGTTTCGTTAGTTCTTTACAGTGTTTCAAACCATCAAAATGTCTCATGGAGTTGGGTGTCGATGAAAAACGTTACTCCCCATACGTAAAAATATTTATTTCCTACTTTTTTCCAATTTCAATATTTCTGGAAGAAGGTGATTGAGGTAAAATGATTTTCCTCTCCTCTCCACCATGTGGCATTCCCAAAAAGCCTTATCTCTCTCAGTTTTTTTCTGAAATAAAACCATGTGGGGTCCAAATCAAAAATATACAATACAGTAGAAACTCGAAATTACGAAGTCGACGGGACCGGAAAAATCGGCACTTCGTAATATCAAATTTCGTATCAACGAGTATCTTTCAAAAACATCGCGATGAAGCTCTTTGTCATTTCCTTAAATTAAGATGAACTCTCGTGACGTACTTGCATGATTTACGAAGTTATAATTCATAAAAGTATACTTAAATGTGTGTTCATGCCCACAAGGTGCAAACAGTTTAACGCAACTAATTTGTCTGAGGTTGATTCTTCCCATTTTCGGGATTTCCACCACATCGTTCCATCTTTTCATGGCGGAAATCCCGAAACTCGGAAGAATTAAACTCCCATCTAAGCCCCGCGCAAATTTACATCGCGACAACTAACTTGCCGTTCTTTTTTTCCAATGAATGATTAGGCAATGAAGCGTCTTTTGCCCAATTTTTTGTGCAGTTTGGAATAAGCCTATGAAGCTTCATAGCGCATTTTTCTATATTATTTCCTAACTGGAGAACTCTTTAACTGAAGCGTGAGCGATGTTTAATCATCAGTAATACTGATTGATGCATACAATAAGGAAGTGTGCGACTTGCGCGATCATTGGCACCGGATATTGAAATTAGAGGAATAAAATTTCGTTATAAGATGGTCATTTCTCCGCGTCAGGCATAATATATGTATCTACCTACGTTAAGCTAAGACAGTGAAAATAAGATTCTCTCGCGGATGCTATGCGATGGATACACGTTATGTATTTTGTATAAATAATGCTAAGCCCATTAATTTCCCGAAATAACAATCGTTTTTCTCCCTTGGATTCAGCTTATTTGTGCGTGGTTATTTCCGAGATGATAGAGCTGAAAGAAGAGCTTATTAGAAGAGTCCGGCTGTGAACCTCCTTTCAGAAGTAGGGTGTACAAGCTACGCACTTCAACGGTGAAGGTTGATAGTTCCTTTTACACTTCATCGGCTACTAACGATGCTAACATTACAAATCAATAATTTTCGTTTTTCACTCTACTACACGAAAGCTTCAGTTGTGGTTCTATTCAGATTAGGACTGCCTGCCTGCTCTTCATTCATTATATCTCAGAATTCTTTTAAACATTCGCTATTGAATTGAAATGTGGGATATTTTGGCTAATCGTTTTTCCTTTGCTTACGATCAAGCAAGGAGACTTGCGTCCAAGCATTGCAGCTCCAGGTCAGGCCACGCATCAAGCTGGAAGCTGCCTTCATTCCCTCCTTTCCCCCTCGCTGAGGGTGGGGGTTACTCCATTCGCCCGCTCACAAAAACAGCTGCGAGGCCCATGGTCTCGTAGTATCTTACGTCTGTTGTGAGGGTGATCCACCTGGGATTCAAGGCCAAGGGCTGCGCGCGAAGACTTAACCTCGAATGAATCATCAGCTTTACGCCGAATAGTCGCATCTTATCTTCCTCCTCCCTTACCTCAATTTGCTGCGTCGGCGGAGAGGAAAGACATGACTCTGCCGAGTGGAGCTTTTACCATGAATCAAGATATGCCCGCAAAACAATATTTACGCTGAGTTAGACCCATCGGCGTGCACAGATTCCTTGAGATTGGGGAGGGAACTTCTTAAAGGGCCCAAGAGCTGGTATGGGGGGCCTGCAAAGTCAGCGTGGGGCATCTCATGCTAGCCTAGCGATGAGGGGGTGGGACGGAGGGGCACTCGAAGGGGCCTGATATCCCGGAGGGCGGGCATGGGGGGGGGGGGGTGGTGGTTTGGGTGTGAGGGGGATGGCTCGTGACCACTCATAGAGCGGGAAGGGGGGGACACGGTCACTTGAAGGGGAAATATAGCCAGTGTGGGAGGGATAGGTTAGCCGCAAGTGAGAGAGAAAGGTGATGGAGAGTATGCCGAGGTTTTGGAGCAAAGGAGAAGGAGAGCTGGGTGAATTGTCCTGGTGGGGACTGCCTAGTGATCTCTCTTTTAGGATATTTCTTCGATCGCTATGTTGGAGTGAAAGGGGGAGAGGGTACACCATTTTCCGATATAAATATATATATGTGTGCTTGAGCGTTTTTTCCCATTGATTTTGCATGCGCCCAGAACTAGTCTTCCTTTAGAATTAATGTGCGTTAAACTAAATGGCCCTATGAACCATGCGAACTCATACTTTCTCTGATTTTCTTTGCTGTTGGCGGTGGAAGAAGGGAAGGGAAATGCGTATGAAGAGCCTTGCTCGATGACTACATCAAAACGCTCAATGAGGACGGTAAATTAAACATGAGTCCTTCGATGATAACTATTGCCAGCCGGAATAATTATGCCGTCGAGCAAGGTTGAGTGTAATCAGTCTGAAATAGTGAGAAGAAAAAAAGCTTCCTTGGGTTATATTCACGACTGAATCTACCGCTCGAACAACATAGCACCATCTCCGATACATGTCATAATTATTGCAAATGCGCAGCAAACGATTTCTATACCAGGAATATTCATCATGGATTTATGTTTGGGAAAACTGGTAACAAAAATGCCAGGGATCATGAGAGGAAAATGCTGGTTGTAGCAATTAGTCTCTCGCCGGCGAGTATATCCGTACACGACTACTTGACATTTTTTTACTCGTTGGCAACTCTGTGGACTCGTGGTAACAAAGCAAAACGCATTTTTGTCCGATTGGTTCCATATTTTATGAGCTGCGATACCTACGATTCAAAGTCGTCCTTAAGGTCTGGTTTCACTGGGGCGTCCAGCGGCCACGTCCAACTGTCGCGTCTGGACGTCGCGGCTAGACGATGCGACCGGGTGGTTTCATTCAGGCGTCTACATCCTGTTTCCGCGGCTGGGCGTTGTGGGAGAATGTGTATTTAGTTAAATTACAAATTTACGTTTTCTTTACTCGTTGGCAACTCTGTGTACTTGTGGTTACAAAGCCGCATGCATTTTATGTCAGATTGGTTTCATATTTTATGAGCTACGATGTCTACGATTCAAAGTCGTCCTTAGTATTGTAGCATTGAAAAATGAGATATCGTTCAGGTAATACATTCAGTGCATAATGTATTCGGCGACGATGATTAATTAGATGTTTAACTCTGACAAGGGGCGCCGGAAAAAGTTACTGTGATCCATCATTATTCGTATAAACGAGTAACTTTTTCACGTCGGGACCAGATCCGAGGTTCGTAATTTTAAAACTTCGTTATTTCGTAACATCGCGTACTGTTACATACACTTAGATACCCTTTTGGTCGGGACCGAAGATTTTTCTTCGTAAAATCAAAATTTCGTCATTTCGAAGTTCGTATTTTCGAGTTTCTACTGTATTCCTTTTTTGAAATATGGAGTTGCCCCTGGATTTGATAAAAATAATCTGAACTTCCCTTCAGATTAATATTTCCTTCCCAGATTTCACAGTACTTGATAATTGTGTTTTTAATTGCCTCAATTGGAGAGATATCCCTACACTAATAGGTGCATTTCACTTCCACGAGACCTTCTCCATCCCATCAGGGGAGGGAGGCAGCCAAAAATGGAATCTCTTCGTCCACATAAAGGCCAGCTGGAAATATTTTATAGCCATTATTATTATTATTATCAGCCTGCATACAAGATATATTATCTGCACAAAACAAAGAGTTTCCATAAGAATGACTTGAAGTAAAGTCAAGGATAAATAATGCAAAAAATAGAGTCCCAGAATTGATCTGTGCGGTACACCTCAAACCACCTGTAGAGGTTTAGATTGAACATTAGTTGCCATCAGAATGCAACACAATAGCTCTTTAACCTTAAAGAATGAGAAAATATGCGAATACAGAGAACTTATTATTGCTCAGTGATTGGTGGATACTATGGCAATTTGAAATGTGGCAGTTGTGGGAAACTTACCTTTACAGAAACCATGTTTATAGTCATGAATTAGTTACATTAATTTTGTTGGATAATGAATTCTACATACTACCAGTAAGTAATGGGTATAAAGATCATATTGGAGCTAAAGAATTTAATGGGTACAATAAATGGTGTCACAAGGTAAAATATTATGTAAAATGAAAACTATTTTTATGTCGTTTGTTATGCCTGTATGCCACTCCATAGGTGATGTATCATTGCACAAATATTCAGACAAATTCAATATTTGCAGACAACAAGGAGACAGATCAAATCTCATTTTCACTACCATGGTGAAAATAAACCGTGACAGACAGTGTGACAGAAGCGTGAACACAGTGTGCTTAGAATGTGACAAGAGTGTGATTACAGTGTGCATATACCGTGACAAGAGCGTAAATTGGGACTCAAAAGCGTGCAGAAAGCGTGATAGACACTGTGACGGTACAGTGTGTTCACAGAGTGAGGACACAGTGCACACATTGTGAGGACAGTGTGACTAATAGCCTTGTACAGTGTGCAGCACATTGTGGTTACACTGTCCAACACGCTTTGAAGGGAGCACACTGTGCGCACAGTGTACATACACTGTGACTAATACACTTGCACAGTGTAATACACATTGTTGTCACACTGTCTGTCACGGTTTATTTTCACCATGGTAGCATGGAAAAATTTTCATCCCATTTCGTGACCTGAGTTACAAATCCTCTCCTAGTCAGTATCTATGGTACCTACATTCCATTTGCAGGGCGCATCAATCACTAAGCTGCAAAATTAAAAAATTTCCGATCCAGATATGATATTATAGTATTCGGTTATGATTTCAGTAGCGAATGAAATGAAAGATCCATGGGTCTTTGGATCCAACCCAACCATCCCTAATTTTTTATCGATACATTCGTAAATTTAATTTAAACAATGAAAGTATAAAAAAGTGAGTGTTTAGATGTATGGTTTTTAAATTGAATAACGACATTTTCGATGCAATAACTGAAAGAAAACATTAAACTGAGAGAGGAATCAAACTTCCTTTTGGCCGCTATACACGATACAATTTTTTGCACAATTTCTTGTACAAACGCTTGTATGAGGAAATGTACCGTTTAAAGCAGCAAATTGTGTGAACGCTTGTGCGAATGTCTGAATGACTGTACGAAAATAGAACCTGTTCTAATTTCATTCCCACAAACACACAATTTTGTTCAGTTTATACAAGCATTTGTAAAAGAAATTGTACAAAAAATTGTATCGTGTAAAGCGGCCTTTAGTACACTCGCTCTCGATGACCACCTGATCCCTGCGAATGTAGGCTTGCCCACGTGACATTCTAAGTTTTTTTTCCTCACAATGCTGGGGTAAATGGGAAAAAAGTGATATTTCTTTATTTTGCTTCTAGTTACACGGAAAAATTTTCATCTAATTTCGTGACCTTAGTCACACATCCTCTTCTTGTCAATATCCACCGCACCTACATTCCATTCACGGGGCACTTTGAGCGCTAAGCCACGAAAAATTAAAATCTACGATCCAGATCCAATTTTACTCCGTGTCTTTGAATCTGAATCCGAGTAAAATAATAGTTTTGCTGATCCTTGGACTCAACTGATCATCCCTAGTATTGACGGTATCGACTTTAGGCGATCAATTCTCGATACCGATACCAATCCTCAAGAATCGATAGTATCGAGAATCGACACATCCCTAATTGCTATCAATTTATTTTTGTCGCAAAGTTCAGTAAAAACCTTCTACCCAACTTGACCTATCTTTGTAAAACTTCATGCATTCTTAGCGATACCTATCCAAAGAATGGTTACCTCATCATTCACTACTTAGTTGATTCTATAATATTCGATTCCTAGTTTGCTTGAAAAACTCTTCAGCGTCCAGTGAATTCATAAGTATTTTTCTTATGCATAAGAGATTTTAAATTATCTTGTTGTTTTTGTAACTCTCAGTTTTCTATATACAACTTCAGTTAATGGTAGTACAATACCTTCTACACTATCTGTTTTTGGAACAGACCTCAATTTTTGTAGGCGAAACGCACCAGTTTGACAGTCACGCTATGAGAGAGGACAGTACTATAAATTTCTGCCAGAGTGCTTAAATTCTTTCTCTCCTTTTAAAACTCCTTCCACTCCACTGCTGATATTGAAATGGCTTATTGACTGTTGATTTGGAGTCAATGTTAAGCTTCGTCAGCACCAGCAGCTTCTATCTCCACCATACTATGAGAAACTCTTCTCAGGAATTTTAAGGTCACCAGCTCCACTTTTAATTGGAAATGGGTAACACCTAACGAAATCTGTCAAGTAGTTAATAAACTTAAAAGATCAAAATGTACAGATATCTATGGCTTGTCAAATGATATCATGAAGGAAATAATTATTAATATTGCGGAACCTCTCTCAATAATCTTCAATACCTGTTTCCAATCTGGCTATTTCCCTGATGCCTTGAAACTTGCTAAAACGATACCTATCTACAAAAAAGGTGATAGAGATGAACCTTCCAGCTATCGCCCAATCTCGATCATCCCTATTTTTGGTAAAATATTTGAGGCAATAATAAAAAATCAACTTTTTTCTCATTTTAATATGAACGACCTATTCTCCCCGCAACAATATGGTTTTAGGCCGGGTAAAAATACTATTCAAGCCGTAGACTATGTAGTAAATTCTATTTTAAATGCCTTTGAAGAGAAATCTAGTGAAATGCTGACATTAATGGATCTCACCAAAGCCTTTGACTGTGTCTCACATTCTCTGCTTCTGAGAAAACTGGAGTATTATGGGATTCTTGGCAAGGAGCTCAATCTGTTGAAATCTTACCTTGAAAATCGCAGACAACTTGTTGAAGTAAATGGAAATAGGTCCAAAATACTGCCAGTCAAATATGGTGTCCCTCAAGGTTCTATCCTAGGCCCCTTGCTGTTCCTTTTGATGATCAATGACATCTCATCCAATGTTAATTGTAAAATTATTATGTATGCAGATGACACCACTTTTATTCAAAGATATAATCACACTACTAATATTAATGAGATATCAAGTAATATCCTGTCCCAAGCTACAAAATGGTTTTCGGATAATGGTCTGGTGCTAAACACTGATAAAACTCAGCACTTACTATGTAGTCTGAGTAGTAAATCAGTTGACTGTAAATCAGTTAAGCTTTTGGGAATCCGTATTGATAGCAAACTATCCTGGGCCCAGCATATCCTAGTTACATCAAAGAGACTTTCCAAGGCCCTGTTCATGCTGAGAAAACTCAGATCGCTCATTCCTACCAGTTTTCTCACAACTGCATATTATTCTCTATTCCACTGCCATATAACTTATGGACTAGAACTCTGGGGAAATGCTCATAATGTGCATCAGATATTCATCCTCCAGAAAAAGGCCATTAGAGCAATTACTTTCTCACCTCCAAGAGACCCTTGTAGGCCTCTCTTTATTAAGCTAGGCATTCCAACAGTCTACTGCATTTTCATACACAAGATTCTCTTATATATCAAGGAAAACATAAATAAATACTCATCTAGATCAAATGTACACTTGTATGATACTAGAAGTAAAGACCAAATTGATTTGGCCTTTTGCAGGCTCAGCAAGTCCCTTCTGTATCATGAAAACATTGGTATCAGAATGTTTAATTCACTTCCGCCGAAAGCCAGGTCAGCACCCATTGCGAAATTTAGTCGAGTCTTACATGCATGGCTTTCTACCAAAGCTTTGTACTCGGTGGCGGAATTTTGGGAGCTAAATTTTAATGATTTAATATTTTAAATTTTATAATTTTTACTCTAGGGTGTTTCTTTTTCTTCTCTCCTTTTTAATGATTACTGTCTGCTTTTTTTGTTGTTTTTATGTACTGTACTGCTAGTTTTCCTATTTTTGACAACATCTGTAATGTGCAACACATTGATAAGATGAATAAAGTCTATTATTATTATTATTATTAGAGGCAGTGTGTCAATAAAACCAACCTACATTTGGAACTGAGGCAACAAGTTGGTTTGCTTCAAATACTTCATCAAATGTGGAGCATCAAAGTTAATTATGCCTCTCATAGTATGCCCTTACACATATTATGCCCCTCAAGTAGGTACTACAATTTTCTTTACGGGCTCCATAACTTTTAAGAAATCCAAAGTGCACTAAAGGCAGCTTCAGAACACAAGATTGTTTCTTATTGGGAAATTTCAAAATCTGATAGTACTCCGTGTCTTTATGAGTCTCTTAGTATTTCAATGGGTACGTCTACTAGTTCATACTAATGATGATGGTGCGTGTGAAGCATCTGATATTAACTTGGATTGGGGATGCCATTGTGTGTTTGCAGGCCAACCTGTGTTTTGTGGACCTCGACAATCATGTGCTGCAGCTTCCAGAGGATGTGCCCCTCTTCCCCCAGCAACAGGAATTCATCGCCGAGATATACGACCTGCTGGCTTTCCATGCCGTGCCCCCTGGTGACATTCCCTCCAGCGGGTGAGTAGAGGCGACGACGACGCCAGCTCCCGAGCAAGTAACAGATTAGAATATGTGCAGCTGAAAACATATGAGCCCCTTTAACCAGCTTTTGTGGTAAACAGTGCACTATTAGCATGTTTACTTCGTTTTGAGGTCATTGTTTCCTTCTTTTATGTATCATTTCATGCTAATATCAAAGTTGGTATTTTTGACACTCATCCCACAATAGAAAAACCAATAGGCATGATTAGGGATCATGAAAAGTGGAAAATAAAATCGAGGGAAAGCGGTGTAAAAATCATAGTCCCAGCAGTGCAAAAATCGCAAATTTCATGCCCTGGTGGTGAAAAAAATATTTACGTATTTCTCAGTTCAAACAAACCAAGAATTAATAATAATAATAATAATACTTTTTATTACACCGTTAGCAAGTACATGCATGGTTTCGTCAAGAAATTTGGACAGGACATATACACACAAGGACTACAATGTCATCATATCAATATTAATGAACATATATGTACAAAGTTTTTCAAATTACAATATCATCATTACAAAAATAATGGACATATCTATACAAAGTTATTTACAAGCAATCACTTTGAGATTCTCTTACATCATAATAGCATTTCTTAATTAAGAATTCTTTGACTCTCCTTTTGAAAATCATTGGAGAGGTAATGGTTTTAAAGCCATTTGGCAACTTATTGTATAGCATTGAGGATGAGTGATAAGCACCTTTAGCAAAAAGGGAGTATGAATGCTGACTGGCGTGTATGTTATTGTTTGAGCGGGTGGAGTAGTCATGGTATATGGAGTTCATTGGGAATTTATCAGGATTTTCTTTAACAAAGCAAACACAAGACAAAATGTAAATAGAGGGCAATGTTAGTATATTTGCATTAGTGAAGAGTGGTTTTCCAGGGGTACGTATAGGGACTTGGAACATGGCTTTAACTGCCTGTTTCTGGGCAGAGAAGGCTTTACTAGCTATGCTTGAGTTTCCCCAGAACATAATGCCGTAATAGATATATGAAAGCACTTTAGCATAATATACCATTTTTAGAATGTCAATGGAAACAACAGGAGCTAACTTTCTAATCATGAAGATACAGTAGAACCTCTTTTTTACGAACCTCTAATTTACGAAATGACACCAATTTACGAACCATTCCGCCAGTCCCGATCTTTGTATATAGGAAAACCATGTAAAATGACCTCTATTTTACAAAACCTCAATTTTATTGATTTACGAAAAGAGAGGCCGGTCCCTAGGAATGATTGACCTCTGTTTTACGAAGTTTTTGAAAGGATTTTGTAGCACTGAACTCAGTACAATGGAATAACGATCGCTGTATACCGCAACAGGAGCAGCTGAAGCCAGATAGGTCATGTTGAGAGGGCCCTCGGTCCAAGTATTTCATATGGGAAATGTGGAACAATCGATTCAGCATAGTGCTTTTTGAAGTGCTTAAACGGTAGCAAAAATACCAGAGACTGATCATCCAAATCGCAATTCAATCCTAATTATATAATCCAAGGAAAAAATGTTCAAAGACACATTGCACGATGCCTACTTCTCGAAAACAATGCCCCAGTTCATAAAATAATCGGATTAGTGCTTGGTAATTTCTATTCCTTTTCTATCATTTTGTGTATTGTGAATACCTAACTCGTCGTCACAAAGGATCCATATTTTCTGTGGAATTATTTAAAATTAGCTATAAGGTAGCTGCCGCAACCCCAATGCAGAACTTACTTCAGCCTTTCACTTGAAAATGGTATTCCCGTAGGAAGTTCTTTGCTGCAGCTGTCGTGGAGCTTAGTTTCATTAAAAAATACTAATTTTGCAATAATAAATTACTTATATTCAAATATTGATGCAATTTGATTATTTAATTTTTCATTTGAAGTGTTTTACGTCGTTAGGTAAGAATTCACGATCGCTTTCTGTAGCCGCGAGTAAATAGTTCTTGCAAGTCACCGCTAGATGTCAGCACTGTAGAATGCATCTTAAAAAAAGTGGGAATTTCAAATTTACTCGAGTGAGGATCTAAAATTGACTTAAATTAGCTGCGAAATATTATTAAATGTATTTCAAACGATAGACTTTCTTCAAAAAAGGCATTTTCTAGTATTTCACTGAAATATACTAGGTCAGTTGGAACTTTGTTTTGAAAATTTCTAGTTAAAATGCATCCCTGGCTTTCCCATGTTAAAATGGCTTCTTTAAACACAAATTGACTAGCACTAAATATACCCCTTTCGTTAATTAATGCGTAACTGCATATGCTTAAAATACTCTGCGGGATGAGTTAATTCTCTTATGAGTTATTCCCCTTATTTTGAGATCTACCAACTGAACAGCTACAAGAACTTAATTCAGTTGCAGCAGCCAAGTTCATACCATTATAAATTTGTAGAAAAATATTCACCTGTTATTTTTTTTAATTCATGGCTGTTTCATTCTCTTTTACTAAAGTGAGTCTCCTAGGAATAACACCTTTAGGAATAGCCTTAGGAATAACGCCTATGCTATACAGCAAATCAATACAATTGAGGTGTAATTTTTAAATCCTTTCAATTCGATGTAGATACACTGCACACAGAATTTCATGAAATATCTGTTGTTTTTTTCCCAGAATGAGCAGATGACTATTATTTGTTAGAGTAATTAGTTTGATAAAAAATAAAATAATCACTTGGTAAGATTCCACAAATTTTATTTTTCCCCGACCTAGGTTTCGATTGGTTTGACAATCATTATCAAGGAATTGGTAATGATTGTCAAACCAATCGAAGGCCTTGATAATGATTGTCAAACCAATCGAAACCTAGGTCGGGGAAAAATAAAATTTGTGGAATCTTACCAAGTGATTATTTTATTTACTATGCGGTTCCACCAAGTGAAGCCTGAGGATTTCCTCTTTATTAATTAGTTTGATTTCAACTCTAACATAACTATTTGACAAGTTAAGTGCAGCATAGTGTTTAATTGCATTGAAAGTATACTCGCATTCTTGTCAGCAGAGTTTTAGTAGGCGCACATTTGTCTCATATCAAGCCCCTTATGTGCATGATGTGCCTCCATGGACATTGTTCCATGCTGTGCGAGGTGTTGCCAGAGCATAGGAGTGTCACCGCAAAAACTATTTCCTACTGTTGGAGATCAACTGGTTTTGGTGACACATCAGTTCCGGAGACAGAGGAGTTAGTGGAAGATAACCTCCAATTTACAAACCCTCTGATTTACAAAGCTCTAATTTTTGGGTCCCTTCAACATCGTAAAATAGAGGTTCTACTGTACCAACAAATATTTTCTTCACTATTCCAAGAACATGGGGAGACCAATCCAAGTTATCTGTTATTTGGAGTCCCAAGAACTTAATGGCAGTTGCCTTGTTTAAGCAAGTGACATTGTTATCTGTTAGAAGGCTACTTTTTTTGTAGTTTTTACTTATAAACTGGATGAGCTGTGTTTTTTCTTTGTTTAAAACTAGATTGTTACTAGTGCACCACTGCTGCATTTCACGAATGGTGTTGTTAGTGTATTCAATTAACCTATCTAGGGAATCAGCTGTAACAATGGCAGAGTATCATCTGCATAAAGGGTGATTTTACAGTGTGATAGGTGATTTGGGAGGTCATTTACAAAAAGGAGGAAAAACAGAGGTCCTAATATGGATCCTTGGGGAACACCAGAGTTCTTGCATAGAGGATAAGATTTAGCAGTTTGTGTCATATAGGTGTCCCTGTAGGAATAGCTCACAATTTGTTTTCTGTCACTTAGATATGACGAAATCCATTCCAGTGCTCCACCAGAAATTCCTAGATTTTGAAGTTTATATTTTAATATGTTATGATCAATAAGATCAACAGCTTTGCTTAAATCAAAGAATATACCTGCAGTGAGAAGTTTTTCGCCTAAACCATGCAGAGTATTGTTAAGGAGGTCAAAAGTTGCAGAGTTGGTTGATTTTCCGATTTGGAAGCCATGCTGATTTTCAGCTACGAGGTTATGCAGTTTCAAGTAATTGAATACCCGAATATAAAATAGTTTCTCAAATATTTTGGAGAAGACAGATATGACAGATATTGGTCTATAGTTACCACGTGTCCCTTTTTTAGGAACAGGAGTCACGCGAGAGTATTTGAGGATTTCTGGGAACTGTCCACTTTGGAAAGAGGAATTTACCACGTCTGCCAAAGGTATTGCAATAGAATGAGAGACTGCTTTTACAACAGGCATTGGGATGCCATCGATCCCTGAGGAAAGTTTGTTTTGAAAGGAATTGATTATTTTTACAATTTCAGCTGGGCAGGTTGGGAGTAGAAACATTGAGTGAGGTGAATAAGCATCGTTTATGTTTGGGGGTGCACTAGTTTGCTTGGTCTGGGAAGTAATTGAGCAGAAATGGTGATTAACACTAGAACGCCCAGAGGGGTCATTTTGACCCCATCGGGTTTTTAAATTTATTTTATGATCTCATTTTTTAAGAGAACAGAATTTCTTCTCGTGACTTTTAATATTTTTAATAGGTGTTCACTTACATACATTTTTACCTTCCTAAAATAATTCATTGAGGAGATAAATTATATTTTACCTTGAACGCCCAAATGGGGTCATTTTGACCCAAGCGTTCATTTGCGCACTTTTTCTCTGTAAAGGTCCTTTTTTATTTGCATTTTTGTGTCATTCTGCTGCATATGTGTTCACTGTTCTCTTGTCTTATTTTTTACATTCGGTTACTTATCTTCCAAGTTTGTATCAGTTTCCAAAACAGTTTTGTTTTCTTTCCCCATCACGTCCTCACTTTTTGTTTTGCTTACATGTGGAATATTTAGTAATTACTTTGCTAACATCATCACACTTTGTCAATCTGTGCGGTGTGAGGAGAATGCAATTTTGCGTACCACTTTCGCACGGAATTTTTCTACTTAGTTGACTCCAAATCTGATTATTTCTCTTCGGATGACGAGTGGTGAATAAAACTCGTTCTTACAATGGAAAAGAAAAACCACTCCACACAAAGGTTTTATTGGTTTCTACCATGATTTCGACAATATATGTCATTATCAAGATTGATATTGTCGAAACCATGGTAGAAACCTATAAAACCTTTGCATGGAATGCACAAAGTGGTTTTTCTTTTCCAATCGAGTGGTTCCACAAAGTAAAGCCTAAAACTTAGAAATCATTCTCACAGTTGTAGTAAGTGAAGTTCGTGTATTTGTTGTCCATTGGTCGTGGCTTCTAGGGACGAATTTGCGGAGTGATCGTTATTTTGAAAATAGCTGTAATAAAAAATTTCTCAAAGACCAGCATAATGTTCTACTGACATTCTTGCGGAGCTGCATAAGATTCAATAAGATGAGTCAGATTGTGGAGAGTGTTCATTTGACAATTCCGACGGCAATCTGACATTTGAAGCTTGTGAAGAATAAACATAATCCTCAGAATATGACGATAAGTAGGTACCCGTTTTATGATCTCAGTAGAGACACTAGGAGGGGTGGACCTAAAAGTAAGATCACTATTTGATATAATATTCATTCACTATTTTCAAGGTACTCGGGGTCAAAGCAAAAGATACCCTTGGAATAATCAGAGATAGATATGACAGTGGAAGGCCAGCAGAGAATTTCCATAAGAGTGAAATGGTCGCAATCCCGAAGAAGCCAAGGACAGAGAAATGCGAAGAACGGAGAACCTTTAGCCTGGTGTTGTCACAATGTTGTTTCAATGTGTAGCCACACATTGAAAATACTTACTAAGATTATTAGCAGAAGAATGGAAGGGAAGATCGAAGGGAATCTTTCGGAAAATCAATTCGGATTCACGAAAAATCAAGGGGTTAGGGAGGCAATGCTCAGCTGAAGGATACTGGCCGAGAAAATGATACACGTAAACAAGCCGTTCTTTGTGACATTCGTGGACGTAGAAAAGGCTTTTGACAACGTCGAATGTAACATAATGTTCAAGATACTGGAAGTGATTGGAATGATTTGAATGGACTACAAGGATAAAAGAAAAAAATGTTTAGTCTCTACAAGAACCAGGTCACCACAATACAAATAAAAGACGGAAGGAAGATAAAAGACAAAATAAATGAAGTATTCAGATAAGGATGCAAACTCTCCCCAGCACTATTCAATATATACCTGAAAGAAGCAATAAGAAACAGAGGAAATTGGTATCAAGGGCATCAAGTGAATGGCGAAGAAATAAACATGCTCTGGTTTGCGGATGACATCGCAGTTGTAGCACAAAGTCGAGAGGACCTACAAGCATCCCTGACCACTATGGACCAAGTACTTCAAGAATATAATATGAGCATCAACAATAAGAAAACTAAAATCCTAGTGTGCGGAAGAGAGAAGCTTAGGGCAAATATCACAATTCGAGTGAAATTGGAATAAGTGGAGAAATTCATTTACCTCGGCAGCACTATAACTTGGGATGGAAGAAGCTCAACGGACATCAAGCGAAGAATAGTACAAGCTAAGGAAGCTTTTATGAAGAAGAGACAACTACTGTGCTCAAGAACCTACGGCTACAAACAAGGAAGCCCATTATCGTATGGAGCATAGTACTCTATGGATCAGAGACATGGAAAATCGGGAAAGCAGACCAGCGAAGAATTGAAGCCTTCGAAACATGGTGCTGGTGGAGAATGTTGAAATGAAATGGACAGATAAAGTGAGGAAAGAAGAAGTGTACAGAAGAGCAGATGAAGAAAGGACAATATGGAAAACCCTATAGCATAGAAGAAACAGATGGATTGGATATACCTTGAGGCACAATGAATTAGTTAGAAATACAATAGACGGGGAGATTGAAGGGAAGGTCCCGTGAGGAAGACCAAGGGGCAAATATATAGAGCAAATAAAGAAGGACGTGAAAGAGTAAATATACCAGAAAGTGAAGGAATTAACACAAATTTGGGCATAATGGAGGGCTGCAGTAAACTAATAATGGGATTGAAATACTGAATGGGAAGAAAACGATTTTCATTAGGCTTCTCAATTTTATTTTAAAAAATTCTGATGGTATTTCTAAATTTGGTAGGACAAATCATTCATAATTCAACAATTCAAACTGCAAAAACAATAAATAAATACATTTAAATACAGTAGATGACATTTGTTGTGTAATGAGTGTCACCATTTTAGGCAAGAAAAAATTAAATTGAAGAAAAACGAGAAAATGATTGCAACACTCAAAGTTGGTGTTTCAATAAATAGTTATATCGAGAAAAACATTACTATAATGAACTGAAAAAATCTATGAATGTGAAGAATTAGGACATCATTTAATGAAAAAACACTAAAAATGAAAAGATATAAATGCCTTGTGATAAATTAACTTATTAATCACCGGGGGTCAAAATGACCCCATTTGGGCGTTGAATGATGTCAAGAAGTCCGGGCGTCCTAGTGTTAAACATATTAGCTATTTCTTCAGGATCAAACACAGTGATTCCACTGAAAGTAATGGAGGTTGAGTTATAAGCTGGGCTAGAGGCTTTTGTAGAGTGGTTAATGACATTCCAAGTAGATTTTATTTATTTATTTATTTATTTAAATACATTTTTCACATACAGCCATGACGCCAATTTAAAGTGAAAAATATAACAAGACATGAATGAGACAAAAAACAATAACAATATAAAAACTAATGAAGAATAAACCAGAAGAGGGAGGAAAACATTCATTTAGCTGACAGATGGGACAAAGCTTGTATGGAGAAATTATTGCATGACAAGTAAAAAGGATCTATGGAGGGAGGGAGTGAGTTTAGAAGGGAGGAGAGGCGGTATAAAAGTGAGCGCTTGGTTAGTGAGATCCTGGGAATAGGTAGATGGAGTAAGGAGCGCGAGCGGGTGGAACGAGTAGGTATTCTAAAATTCAACAGAGAAAGGAGTTCCGGGCAGTCAGAGGTCGAGTTTAAGGTATTATGAAGTAATTTCAAATCCATTTTAAGTCTAAGGTTCTGCAGGTTAGATAAGGAGAGAGAAGACAGCACAGCATCAGAGGACATATTGCGTAAATGTGGGACTCTATGTCTGACTATTTTGGCAAAGAAGTGAGGGATGCATTCAAGGGATTTGAGATTAGTCGGGGCTGACATGGACCAGATAGGGGAGCAATATAAAACTATGGGAAGTACAAGAGTTGAAAAGTAGGAGTGTAGTGCAATGGGATCTTTAATTTCCGTGAAGCGATAAAGAAGGCCTAATAGGGACATCGCTTTCTTTTTTACGGTCTGAATGTGTTCGGAATAATTTAGTTTAGGGTCAGTAATAACACCCAAGTCTCTCATAGTCGTAGTTCTGCTTAAGGGAGATGAATTAATTGTGTAATTGAAAATGGTGGGTTTTGTTTTTAATGCAATAGTCATGATGCTGCATTTTCTAGGGTTTAGCTTTAGTTTCCAAGTATCACACCACAGGGCAGTTTGATTAAGGGCAAGTTGAAGATCTATGCAGTCAGAAGGATTTTTAATTTCCTTGTAAACCTTGCAATCATCAGCGTATAGAAGTGCATGAGTTTTGGGGGACTGTAGTTGGGACGGAAGATCATTAATAAATAAATTGAATAGATAAGGTCCAAGGACACTGCCCTGAGGAACTCCAGACGTCACAGGAGACCAAGAGGAAGAGGCACCGGCGAGTATTACCCGCTGGGTTCTGTGGGAGAGAAAGCTAGAGAGGAGGTTAAGGAATCTACCATGTATGCCAAACTGTTGGCTTAATTTATGGAGGAGGAGTGGATGATGAAGACTGTCAAAAGCCTTGGAGAAGTCAAGGTAGATGGTATCAAGCTGATTGGAGTTATCTATTGCACTGACGGCGTGGTGCTGGAAGACAGAGAGATTCGTTTGGCATGATCTACCCGGGAGGAAACCATGCTGTTGGGAGGATAAAAAAGGAGAGGTGAAATAGTAAATCCTGTTTAAAATTATGCGCTCACACACAGAGGATAAAATAGGGAGTAGAGAAATCGGACGATAGTTAGAGACCTCATATTTAGGACCAGATTTATGTACAGGGATGACATTCGCCATTTTCCATTGGTAAGGAAAAATTCCGAGGGAAAAGCAGCGATTGAACAGCAGGCTCAGAGGTGTCGCGAGGGAGGACGCACAGTTTCGTACAAAGATGGGGCTGAGGCCATCAGGGCCAGGAGAGCGATGGAGAGGGATTTTGCGGATAAATTGAAGAACTTCCCGGGGGTCGGTCTGTACCTGGGATATACAGTGACTACCATTTGGGGTGAGGAAATGATCGGAGGTGATGGAGAGATTGGATGTAGGCGTTAAACAATCCGAGAAGAATTTTTGGAATAAGTTTGGTCTATTGGGTCCAGCAGCATCATTAGATTCATAGGATAAAGTATCAGGTATGCGGGAGCGATTGCGGCGGCGATTAACAAAAGACCAGAAATTTTTGGGCTTGGTGGTAATGGATGAGCATATACTCTGCGCATACTCTTCGTGGTCTCGGCGGATTAGAGTCTTTGAATAGCGACGTAGTTCTGTGAAAGAACGTCGAGTGTGCACATTTGGAAAAGACGTATACAGGTACCAAGCTCGATTTTTGTTTCCGAGAATATGAATGGTGTCCGCCTTAAACCAGTTGGGGAATTTCTTGGTTCTTGGTTTCACGAGAGGGACGAAGTCCTTTATGGCACTCTCAATAACTGCATAAAGGAAATCCACTCCTCCTTCCGGGGACAACGATGAAAGCACACCCCAGGGGATTAGGTCAAGGGAACGGTTAACGTCCTCCCAGCACACCTTCGACCAGGCAGGGAAAGGTTTTGGAGGTGTGGGTGGAACCCCGTGGCGTTTTAGGGAGTTTCGAAAGCAGTAGGCTGCATCCAGGGACTCGTGGTCCGAGTCAAAGATATTTCGTCCGTGGGTGATTGTCTCTGGGGGGACGGTGGAAAGGAGGAAGTCCAGTGTTGCCGCGTTTCGCGTCTGTTCAATGCTGAATTGAGATAGGTGGAGCGCATGAATAAAGTTATGCATAAAATAGTCATCTTGTGAATTGAGCGGATAGCCACTCGTTGGAGAGTCCCAACGGATAGATAAATTGAAATCGCCAAAAAGAAAAACGGGACCAAGTTCAATTGCACACATCACTGAGTCAAGGCACTTTTCTAACACTGTGATATCGCTGGCAGGGGGACGGTAGAAGCAACCAACGAAAATCTTATTGCACTTAGAATGCTTACCAGAGGGTAGGGAAACTTCACTCCACACAATTTCACAGTCAGACTCAAGGTCCAAGCGGCGTTTCGACTGATACACTGAGTTAATTGCCACAAGTACTCCACCGCCTCTAGAGAGACGATCTCGTCGGTAAATAGTATGGGAGGAAGAAAAAGAGAGCTCACCGTCAGGAACTGAGGAGTTTAGCCAAGTTTCGGAAAGAGCAATAATGTCCAATTTGGAGAGCTCATGAGAATGGGAATCACAGGTGGACAGCTTATTTTTGATGCTTCTCACATTCTGGTAGTACATATGCACTTGGGGGCCACAGGTAGGGCCAGGATTGAGGTGTATGTCACTCGAGAGTAGAATGAGAAGCAGAAAAACAGCTTTAGGCCGAGGGTACGTTGCGGCGGCTGTCGGAGAGGGCTCTCGGGGTCGCGGGGACCTGAGCGATGGGCCACCGGGACAAAGCAGGCCGGTGAGGGACAAGCCACACGATGCAAACGTGGAGAACAAAAATCTTCTTTCACTGAAGACTTCCAAGGAATTGGGATGGGCAAACGATAGAGCGGGTTCACACGTCAGCACTTTACAAACACGGAAGGTCAAATTTAGAAGTAGGAGAACACCAATAACTGAAATCGTCAAAACAGCGGGAGCACGATATGTACGTGGCTTCCTCTTGGCGGCCATCTTGGAAGTATGTCTGACAACATTACCTGAGTTACTAATGTAGTTTTCAATGATGGCCTTCCTGGTGTTGAACAAAAGTGCTCTGAATTCTTTACGAGCACTTAGATAACCCTGGTGTGAAATTACATCACCAAGTTTGCGTTGAAGATGAAGTTCTCGAACCTTTTTAGACAGAGCAATGAGTTCTGGAGAGTTTATCTTAAATTTGTCACACAGTGTTTTCGACTTGACCCGTTTCACAGGGAAAGCAGCTTTAAATTGCATGAGAAAAATTATAGACATAAATTGACATATCTTACTTATTCTATCCAATCTTCATTAATAGTTAACAAAATACACAGAGAAATATGCAAAATACAGGCCACAACAAAGGTGACTCAATGGCCACCTAGCCTAAGGACGGTGCTGTGTGGGTTCCCTACGGCCAATTTCCTTGGTACTGCTGCTCTGTATATACAAAGTTGCGTCAAATATGTATAAACCTTGTAGCATCAAAGATATATAAATATCGCTTTCAAACTCTGTTTAAGCTGTCAAATATGCTGAAAATTTTCGGCATTATGGTCTACAGAGATACTTTTTCTGATCAACAGTAGCTCCGATTGAACTACAGTAGAAACTCGAAAATACGAACTTCGAAATTACGAAATTTTGATTTTACGAAGCAAAATCTTCGGTCCCGACCAAAAGGGTATCTAAGTGTATGTAACAGTACGCAATATTACGAAATAACGAAGTTTTAAAATTACGAACCGCGGATCTTGGTCCCGACGTGAAAAAGTGACTCGTTTATACGAATAATGACGAATCACAGTAACGTTTTCCGGCGCTCCTTGTCAGAGTTAAACATCTAATTAATAATCATCGCCGAATACATTATGCACTGAATGTATTACCTGAACGATATCTCATTTTTCAATGCTACAATACTAAGGACGACTTTGAACCGTAGGCATCGTAGCTCATAAAATATAAAACCAATCTGACATAAAATGCACTCGGCTTTGTAACCACGAGTACACAGAGTTGCCAATGAGTAATGAAAACGTAAATTTGTAATTTAACTAAATACACATTCTCCCACATCTCCCAGCCGCGGAAACAGAATGTAGATGCCTGAATGAAACCACCCGGCCTCGACGTCTAGCCGCGACGTCCAGACGCGACAGTTGGACGTGGCCGCTGGACGCCCCAGTAAAACCAGACCTTAAGGACGACTTTGAATCGTAGGTATCGCAGCTCATAAAATATGGAAAATCGGACAAAAAATGTGTTTTGCTTTGTTACCACTAGTCCACTGAGTTGCCAACGAGTAAAAAAATGTCAAGTAGTCGTGTACGGATATACTCGCCGGCGAGAGACTAATTGCTACAACCAGCATTTTCCTCTCATGATCCCTGGCATTTTTTGTTACCAGTTTCCCCAAACATAAATCCATGATGAATATTCCTGGTATAGAAATCGTTTGCTGCGCGTTTGCAATAACTATGACATGTATCGGAGATGGTGCTATGTTGTTCGAGCGGTAGATTCAGTCGTGAATATAACCCAAGGAAGCTTTTTTTCTTCTCACTATTTCAGACTGATTACACTCAACCTTGCTCGACGGCATAATTATTCCGGCTGGCAATAGTTATCATCGAAGGACTCATGTTTAATTTACCGTCCTCATTGAGCGTTTTGATGTAGTCATCGAGCAAGGCTCTTCATACGCATTTCCCTTCCCTTCTTCCACCGCCAACAGCAAAGAAAATCAGAGAAAGTATGAGTTCGCATGGTTCATAGGGCCATTTAGTTTAACGCACATTAATTCTAAAGGAAGACTAGTTCTGGGCGCATGCAAAATCAATGGGAAAAAACGCTCAAGCACCTATATATATATTTATATCGGAAAATGGTGTACCCTCATCCCCTTTCACTCCATCATAGCGATCGAAGAAATATCCTAAAAGTGAGATCACTAGGCTGTCCCCACCAGGAAAATTCACCCAGCTCTCCTTCTCCTTTGCTCCAAAACCTCGGCATACTCTCCATCACCTTTCTCTCTCACTTGCGGCTAACCTATCCCTCCCACACTGGCTATATTTCCCCTTCAAGTGACCGTGTCCCCCCTTCCCGCTCTATGAGTGGTCACGAGCCATCCCCCCCACACCCAAACCACCACCCCCCCCCCCCCATGCCCGCCCTCCGGGATATCAGGCCCCTTCGAGTGCCCCTCCGTCCCACCCCCTCATCGCTAGGCTAGCATGAGATGCCCCACGCTGACTTTGCAGGCCCCCCATACCAGCTCTTGGGCCCTTTAAGAAGTTCCCTCCCCAATCTCAAGGAATCTGTGCACGCCGATGGGTCTAACTCAGCGTAAATATTGTTTTGCGGGCATATCTTGATTCATGGTAAAAGCTCCACTCGGCAGAGGGAAATTAATGGGCTTAGCATTATTTATACAAAATACATAACGTGTATCCATCGCATAGCATCCGCGAGAGAATCTTATTTTCACTGTCTTAGCTTAACGTAGGTAGATACATATATTATGCCTGACGCGGAGAAAGGACCATCTTATAACGAAATTTTATTCCTCTAATTTCAATATCCGGTGCCAATGATCGCGCAAGTCGCACACTTCTTATTGTATGCATCAATCAGTATTACTGATGATTAAACATCGCTCACGCTTCAGTTAAAGAGTTCTCCAGTTAGGAAATAATATAGAAAAATGCGCTATGAAGCTTCATAGGCTTATTCCAAACTGCACAAAAAATTGGGCAAAAGACGCTTCATTGCCTAATCATTCATTGGAAAAAAAGAACGGCAAGTTAGTTGTCGAGATGTAAATTTCCGCGGGGCTTAGATGGGAATTTTTAATTCTTCCGAGTTTCGGGATTTCCGCCGTGAAAAGATGGAAAGATGAGGTGGAAATCCCGAAAATGGGAAGAATCAACCTCCGACAAATTAGTTGCATTAAACTGTTTGCACCTTGTGGGCATGAACACACATTTCCGTATACTTTTATGAATTATAACTTCGTAAATCATGCAAGTACGTCGCGAGAGTTCATCTTAATTTAAGGAAATGACAAAGAGCTTCATCGCGATGTTTTTGAAAGATACTCGTTGATACGAAATTTGATATTACGAAGTGCCGATTTTTCTGGTCCCGTCGACCCGAATTTCGAGTTTCTACTGTATAAACGTGTGGTGACTCTAGTTTATCCAGAGATACTGAGAATCAGAAATATAGTATGACTTGTCCGGACTTGTCTTTTGTCGGTACCTCCCCACCGTGGCTCATTCAAAATGACAATGCCGGCTTGCCTTGACTTAGTTAGTTTTTCTAAAATTACTTTTCGTACAAATAATGCGCCGCATCATTCGGAAATATTACTGTGGTGTCCCTACCTCTCGTATTTTTTTCCGCCATGCCAAGACAGCGACTCTCCAGCCGCCGACCCTCTGCCACGGGTGCCAAATAAGTTTGCTGCGGCAAGAACGCTGTCAGTCAGTCAAGAATGCTGGAGTCATTACATGAAGTCGGCAACATATACTCAACATCAGTCAGTAAATTCAACATTTGTCCTTAAATAACTCTTTTTGTCCGCCCAAGGAGTAATTGCGACCCATCAGTCACAGCTTAGGTGGAGCGCTCTTTGAATGAAATTATTACGTCCATTTGACAACATTGTCTTTCCGCCCAACCTTGTCCAGCGTTCATATTGGTCCCATTAATGCTACTTACTGAAATCATCTTTCAACAGTGCAAATGTTTTAATGGCACCTGTTCTGAAGAATCTTCCGGGATAATACTACGCAAGTCATATTTCGGCGGCACGACGAAAACGATGCGCCCCCACCCCACCACCATAAATGCGATCTAGGGAGACATACGCAGATGTCATGGTCACACGCATCATCAGACTGATGATAGTGGCTTGGTCAATTAAATAATAATTATGTACAGTAAAACTTGTTTATAACGATCATGCTTGTTACGAAATCCCACCTAAAACGAGTTCTCAGTCCCTTGGACTTTCCCATGGTCGCAAATGTTAAATATCCCTCATGTAACGAATACAGATATTACAAAATCCCGGCTATAGTGACCTATTCTTTGGTCCCATGGCCAATTATTGCCTCTTTCATAACAAATTTCTGGCCATCTCTGTAACCTAAATGCCCCTTCCCACTCCATAAGTTATTTGCATGCACGGCCATCACTTAAGCCTCCCTCAGAGCAATTCCTCGTGGAAATTCATCTGCTCAGCAAATTCTGCCTTTCAGGTGCTCGACGCAAAAGAAAACTCTCCATTGTGAACTCCTTAATGCTCCGTGAAATATTTTCAACAATTTAAAATACACTAACTAGTTTAATCTTATTAACTAAATGGAAGAAAATTAATGCCACAACACTGCAGAAAACCAGCTGAAAATCTAAATAACCTAAGCTACAAAATTAAACTGTAAAAAATACGTATCTAACTCCTCGAGCATATCCATTACACTTTTTATTTAATTCAAAGGATATTTATAAGGATTAAATTATAAGGATATTTGATCAACAGCTTTGGATTTGCCACTTATTTGACAGTACACAATTGCTTTCCTCTTCCTACAGTGATCCAGCCATCCATCAATAGCTGCAAGCCCTTGAAGATTCAAACGACTAGATATTTTCTCAGCTTCTTTTTTAAGGTGCTGACTGTTGAGATGTATACTAGCTAGCCAGATAAAACCATTCCACAAGCACGTCCCCACTAATTCCAAGTATTCTTCGCTGTTTTTTGTTTCCTATCTTTTACGTTGCCCTTAACTTCAGCTTTTTCAATGGCACCTCTTTGAGATAAATGAGTAGAGAGCGTAGAAGATGAAACATCATATTTCTTTACTATTTCTATTTTTGAAATTTTAGGATTACAGTCCAAGTCATTAAGGATTTTTATATTTACATCAATAGATAGAGATTTTCTCTGTTTAATTCTCTTAACTTCACCTGAATCCTGAACCGAGAACATTCTCACGTACCTATCACCGCAGTTGTAAACAAGCACCACAATGGAGGTCGATTTCCTGGGGTCTAAGTCCTAATGTTGTTGTGCTCCGTAAATTTATAGAGGAGAAAGATGTGCGAGGTCAGTGGTTGCTCGAAAGACATCAGCGTTTTTGACAAAAAGCAGTCACAGAATAAAGCATCACAATCTACATTAAAGTAAAGCCTAGCACTCCTTGTAATTAAAGAACATTTTACTCAACAAGAGGACAGGAGGTTTACACCCCACCACCCGCAATTCGTAGGTTTAGATTATTTTAATGTGAGTGTAACTTCATATCCCTTGTTGTGAATATGAAGATACAGTGACTTAACTGCTGGCTATATAGTGTTTAGCTTAAGAAAAAGTAATGTGCTGTACTTTGATTATTTTGTATGAAAGATGCTGATCGCTTGGAGTCGTCTATACAGCGTGCCTTCTCCCTTTCCCCTCTGTAATTGCCAGCAATATCGCATTTGGCTCAAAAGATTAATGTGGACCTTGATTACTTCGTGTCAAAAATGCTGATCGCTTGGAATCGTAGAGAGAGTGTGCCCTCTTCCTTGCTCCCCTGTCTTTTTTGCGACGCAGAACGACAGCTGTTTTCATCGCGATGCAATGGACTAACATGGCCTCACATCTCTAGTTTCGTAAAGTTATCTTTCATTCCTTTCTTCAGCTTTGCATTGAAAATATTGAACAGGAGTGGTACGACATTATTCTTCGGTTGTTGTAAGATAACTGCATTTAAAATTTCTTGAAGTGGAACCTGTATGACATATGGATTTCTAATGTCATAGTCCACGTGCATGAAATGCTTAAGGCATTTCACTAAAGAGGTTGTGTAATTGAACACAGTAGTGTATGTCAATATTTATTACCAAATGGATCATAGCAATAAGAATCTTACGCCAGAAGACAACAGTGATATTTAAAATTGACATTCATCAAGAACCATCACTCAGGAAGGGATTAGTCCAATGTTTTGTGGAAAATGAACTAGTATCAGTAAAAAAAATTGCCTACATTGGTATGTGTAAGCAATATTAATTAATAAAAAATGGTTATTCTTTGGGGCCATGGTAAATTGTTAAGGATCTTTTCCATTAATACAGACGATTAACCACAAAAAATCCTGCAATTCTGCGACATGCATAGAAAAAATGCTGTATAGTGGATGGAACAAAATCCCATTTATAACGAAATGAAAGTCTGGTCCCATAAAATTTGTTTTAAGCAAGTTTTACTGTATTAATTATCGCCATGAGTTTGCAAACATTTTTTCACCAAATGGGATGTCTTTCATTATGCATCTTTACATAAATATCAAAATAAAACTTATTGTGTATTTCAAGGTTTTTTTCACAAAATATCGTACGATAGGTTTAAAAAATGTGAAATTTCATGCAAAAATGCACACTAACAGCCAAATACAGCTAAATTTTGCAAATAAAAATTTATTCGCAAAATTTTGGTGAATTTCGCTAGTGTTTAAATGGTAAATTTTAACGTATTAGGGCTTTAAACATCAAAATAACAACTGTTATGCTCTTTAAAAATAAAATGCTCTTTAAAAATAAAATGCTCTTTAAAAATAAAATGCTCTTTAAAAATGGCAAATTTTAACGTACTAGGGCTTTAAACATCAAAATAACAACTGTTATGCTCTTTAAAAATAATTCGCAAAAAAACCCATTGGTGAATATTCAGGGCCCCTTGGCTTGATAGATTATAAATTATTTTATGAATTAGATTATGAATTGAGTTCTTTTCTTTCTTCTCACAGTTAATTCCATGGTATAGTTGTTAAGTTTACCATTTATAAACTTTGTATAAAAAATTGGCTGTTGAACTCATCAGAAAACCTTGCACTAGTTGGTGAAAATTTGTATTCCTGACTGGTTTATTACATGTTTGAGTTAATTTGCAGGAACCGTGGAGTTGTAGAGAGTGGTCCCACGTTGAAGTCTTGCCCCTCATGCCATGGTCATCGGCACCGCCACAAGCGGCGCTCAAGACGGAAGCACTCGTGGTCCCACGACTCTGACTCGGCCTCATCCTCGCCCACGCACTCAGGCTATGAGCACCACGAAAAGCGCCACTCGATGCGTCGTGCCGTGGTGGCCGCTGCAGCTGCTAAGGCCTCTGGTGAGAACTCGAGGATCGCAGACGACATGATCCGGTCTGCCACTGGAACCAGTGGAGCTGATGCCTCAGAGACCCTGAAAAGGGTTCTGACCATTGCCACCAATGCCCGTAAGTCCCTCTCTCTTGTTTCTCTTCCTCTGACAAGGGGCCCTGTGCCAACAATGATAAATTATTATTTCTACTGATAATGTGGTAGAATGTGACAACAATAAAGATAATATTTGCCTATGTGTCTACTACGCTAAATAATACTGCATAGGAGGGAATGTTCCCATTTTCCCCTTTCAACTTATTTAACATGTTATGTGACCACAGAACATTTTACATTTTTTTCATTGCTGCTGTCAAAACTGCTTCTAACACTTTCAGCCCAGCTTCATCTTCTATTTCCACATTCATGAAGGTGTTCATTAGAGCATGACATATAAGATAATGTGCTATGTTTTATTGAGCATTTAATGTAGGTGTCATGCTATTAGCTTGCTCTAATGATGTCACTGGTAGGGTAGCACGACATGGTGCCATTACGAATTACTGTTCACCTCGTGACAACTGCTGTCACAGTCCCCACTCGTTCCCATTGTCAACATAGCTCATTTGCTTGTTGTAGTGCTCCACAAAAGTGCCCTCTTGGCATCACCCCATTGTCCCAATTGTCCTCTTGGCATTCGTTGCAGAATGGATTTATTTGTGTGTTACTGCCAAAACCTCGGGGTTTGAGGGAAGACTGTCATGGGTGGAGTGCATTTTCATCCTTTCTTGATGATAAGATAATTAATGATAACAGCTTTAAGTGCAGAAACTGAAGGTGTGACTTCTGCTTTCCATATTTTTAATTTCGCCTCACTTGATGGTGACCCTCAAGCATTGTAACCATAAGGTCGTGTAAAGCTGATTTCTTGCAGTTTTAATAAATTTTGATCACCATTTAATTGATTGGTTATGCCCTCAGTAAATTAGAAATGAAAGCAGTGCAAGGGTTTTCGTCTGCTGAGGGTGAGCAGTTCAATGCCTCAGACATCATCACCTCCAGAGTGAGTTATTTAGCCTTTGAGGGTTTTAGGTACTCTCGATGGCATAAACAGTTGAAAAATGGCCAAAGTAACTGTTGATGGCGGGTGTAGCTCCTGTAAAAAATCACTCAAATCGAATGAAAAAGTTGCGTTCTGTGATGTACCTTCTCAAATATATCACTCTAAATTCACTGCATTAAACGATTTATCGTTAAAGGCTTTGTTCGAAAACTGTGATGTATTTTGGAAGTGTTTACCTTGCTGATCTCCAAAAATTTCAGTTGCCACAATGGCGAACAATTTTGAGTTCTTGAAAACTGAACTCAGTAAACTAAAAACGGAGGTCGAGCAAAAACCTGTTACTTTTGCAGACTGTGCTAACATCATCTCCAACTAGGGAAGTGACTCCAACGCAGTTAATGATGACTGCAAATAATAGGCCAGTCTCCAGTCAATCTAAATTCGTTCCAATAACTGTGCCAAATGGCAGTTCTAAGCAATTGCAAGTGAACGAAAGTACTTGAAACTCAACAAGCAGCTCGGCGAATGTTCCGGCGGTGCGCAACGAGACAACGGATCCTGTACAAGACGTGGACTAAGAGGGACCCTACGTGGAGGTAATAAGTTAACAGGCAAAAAGACATGGAAGAGAGCAAAAAGCCCTGGATCACTGGAAATGATAACAACTTCTCTGGTGTGTGCGAGTGTGGCTCTTTGTCAATCGCCTCTCACACCAGACCCGAAGAAATAAAAAATCAACTTGAGAAAAAGTTTTGTGAGAAGGAGTTGACTTGCGATCAGTTCCTCGTATCTCACAAGTCAGCTTCTTTCAAAGCGGACTTGGCCATTCTAAATGATTTAAAGAGGATGGATATCTGGCCAGAAGGAGCTGTGGTATCCAAGTTTAACCCCTCCATTCTAAAAAAGGCAGAACATCGTGTAAACGACTTGACTTCAGCAACTGTGTCCCAGGCTCGGGCGGGAGGTGACACAAATCTGAAACATCTGCTTCTGCCTTTCAGGGTGCTGATTCTAGGCAATTACCGAAGTGTACACATATGGTCATGAGGTCCACAAATGCTGCTAAAACAACAAATAAGTGACTAGGCCACCTCAAACAGGGTAAGAAGCTCGTTATGTGCACAATTTTACATCAAAACATTCAGTGCATTTGTAATAAACTGGCGTTAACTAATGCTGTACTAAGTGACTTGGACATTTCAATTCTTTGTCTAAGCAAACATTGGTGCAAATACGACAAAAAACAATCGTTTGGGTTTGAAGGCTACACTTTGGCAGACTACTACTGCCGTTCAGAACACAGAAATGCATTTATGTTAAGAACGAGTGTACTTTTAAGACCTCAGTTTTCAAAGAAATTTGCAAAGAGAAGTGCTTTAAAATAGCTGCAGTTGTGTTAAAAAACATTTTGAATGTTGGAAATTTAATAATTATGAGTTTGTATAGGCCCCCATGTGGCAGTGTTGATGAGTTTTTTCAGAGATTTGAGCATCTGTTATGTTTAAGTGTTGATAAAAAAGGCAAGGTGTTGATTTTAATATTGACATGTGCTCCCAAAACTGTGCGTCAACCAAACTCGGTGAAATAATGGATCTTTAAATGGATCTTTACGGGATGACCTCCTTAATTAGCTTCCCAGCTAGAGAGACTACAATGTCATCTAAAAACATTGACCTCATTATAACTAACCTTAATCTAACTGGCCAAGATCTCTCTCAGGTGATAAATTTAGGACTTTCGGACCACTATGCACAACTTATTTTCCTTCCAAAGACAAAGGATGTTCTGTACAAAATGAATATGTGGTATTACTCAGTAGAGAGTGCAAATTCATTTAATGAGCAATTGATATTAGTATGATCTGGGATCACTTGTACAATTAGAAGGATGTTCAGGAAATGTACTGCTACTTCATAAGCAATGTTAAAATTATTTTTAAGGGTGTTTTCCCAAAACAGTAGTACCTATGAGATGTATAAATAGATCAAAATGCTAGGTCACAGATGAGGTTAGAGCTGAGTGTAATGAATTCAGGCAACTTTGTGCATTGAAGATAACTCGTGATGATTTGAAGTTTAAAAATTATTTTCTGAACTGTAAAAAAGATTACAAGTCCTTTCTTTTAAGGGCAGGAAAATCATACTACGATTATTTCATTTGCCAATCAGAAAATGTGATTAAAGTATCATGGAACGTAGTGAAGAATGTGATTGGGACTAAGCTGACCAGTGGGTGTGTGCTCGATTTGTTTGAGATTAATTCCGGTACGTAACCAAGGACTCACTCGTATGTTTCTTACATGTGTTCGGGATTATTCCGTACTGGAACCAGTCTTGAATGATTCAAGCACACCCCCACAGGAGAGAAAGTTTGACGTTAAAGAATGAGGTTGGGGACAGCTTATCCAATCCAAAAGAAGTTGCTGATTTTGCTAATAGATACCTAGTCAATGTGCCTCAGAAAAAAATAGGGAGTAAGGATGGATTTAATAGCCATGTAACATCTTCTATGGTCTTCTCTTTCCTCTGCTACTGAAAATGAGGCCTTGAAGTGTTTTATGGGTCTCAAAAGTAAATTATCAGTTGATGACATTCCTGTCACTATTTAAAAAAATGTGCTATTGCAATAATTTAGCCCATGACTTTCATAATAATAAGTCTATCCTAATAGTCCCCTCATAGCAGGAAAATTTATGTCTACTAAAACTCTGATGACAGTAATGCGAGTATACTTTCAATGCAATTAAACACTATGCTGTACTAAACTTGTCAAATATTTATGTCAGGGTTGAAATCAAACTAATTACTATTACAAATAATAGTCATCTGCTCATTCTGGGAAAAAACGACAGATATTACGTGAAATTCTCTGTGTGCAGTATACCTACATCAAATTGAAAGTATTTAAAAATTAGACCTCAATTGTATTGATTAACTGTATAGCATAGGCGTTATTCCTAAGGCTAGGAGACTCACTTTAGTAAAAGTGAATGAAACTCACAGCCATGAATTCCAAAAAGAACATAAATATTTTTCTACAAATTTATGATGGTATGAACTTGGCTGCTGCAACTGAATTAAGTTATTGTAGCTATTCAGTTGGTAGATCTCAAAAGATAAGGGGAATAAGAGAATTAATTCATCCCGTGGAGTATTTTAAGCATATGCAGTTATGCATTAATTAACGAAAGAGGTATATTTAGTGCTAGTCGATTTGTGCTTGAGAAAACCATTTCAACATAGGAAAGGCAGGGATGCATTCTAACTAGGAAATTTCAGGACAAAGTTCCAACTAACCCTGTATATTTCAGTGAAAAGACCAGGAAATGCCTTTTTGAAGAAAGCATATTGTTTGAAATAACTTCAATAATATTTCGCAGCTGATGAAGATCAATTTTCGAACTTCACTCGAGTTAATTTGAAATTCCCTCTTTTTCAATATGCATTCTACAGTGTCGACATATAGCAGTGATTTGCGAGAACTATTTACTCGCGGCTACAGAAAGCTATAAGTAGTGATCGCAAATTCTTACCAAATGACATAAAACACTTTAATGAAAAATTAAATATTCAAAATGCATCAAGATTTGAATATAAGTAATTTATTATTACAAAATTAGTATTTTTTAATGAAATTAAGTTCCACAACAACTGCAGCGAAGAACTTCTTACGGGAATGCTACTTTCAAGTAATAGGCTGAACAAAGTTCTGAATTGGGGTTGCGGCGGCTATCTTAAAGCTAGTTTTAAATAATTCCAGAGAAAATATGGATCCTTTGTGACGGCGAGTTAGGTATTCGCAATACACAACATGATAGAAAAGGAATAGAAATTACCAAGCACTAGTCCGCTTATTTTATGAACTGGGGCATTGTTTATGAGAAGTAGATGTCGTGCCATGCGTCTTTGAACATTTTTTCCTTGGATCATATAATTAGGATTAAATCGTGTTTTGGATGATCAGTCTCTGGGATTTTTGCTACAGTTTAAGCACTTCAAAAAGCACTATGCTCACATTCGATTTTTCCACATTTTCCCATATGAAGTACTTGGACCGAAGGCCCTCTCAGCATGACCAATCTGGCTTCAGCTGCTCCTGTCGCGGTATACAGCGATCGTTATTCCATTGTACTGAGTTCAGTGCTACAAAATCCTTTCAAAAACTTCGTAAAACAGAGGTCAATCACTCCTAGGGACCGGTCTCTCACTTCGTAAATCAGTAAAATCGAGGTTTCGTAAAAAAATAGATTCTAGTGTGCTATTATCACAATCAAAGACCAGAAGAGCCAAAGATAGTCATCATGATTGGTCAACAATCTTAGGACTGGTTTGACGCAGCTCTCCACTCCATCCTTCTATCGGCCAACCTTTTCATTGTGACGTAATTCTTCTCTTTTACATCCTTCACAACCTGTTCCATGTATCTCATACGAGGCCTGCCTTTTCCAATCTTCCCGTTCACTTTTCCCTCACCGATAGTCTTCATCAGGCCATCGTGTCTCAAGATATGGCCGATTATGTTTTCCCTTCTTCTTTTTAGAGTTGTCAGCAGACTTCTCTTTTCTCCTACTCTTTTTAGCACTTGCTCGTTACTTACTCGGTCGATCCATTTAATCTTCAGCATTCTTCTGTAGCACCACATTTCAAATGCTTCTACCCTTTTCTTCTCCGCTGCTGTCATCGTCCATGATTCACTGCCGTAAAGAAAAATGCTCCAGATGTATGTTCTGATGAACTGTTTCCTTACTTCTGTGCTTGTATTTCCTGCTGTTAGTAGATTCTTCTTTTGATAGAATGCCCTCTTTGCCTGGGCTATTCTACTCACTATTTCTTACTTGCTTCGTCCATCGTTGGTTACTCGGCTTCCTAGATAACAGAACTCTTTAACCTCTTCAAGTTTTTGTTTTCCTAGTTTGACATTGGTTTTCGCCTTTTCTTTCTTGCTGCACACCAATATCTTAGTCTTCTTCTTATTGATCTTCAGCTGATATCTGGCCATAGTCCTTTCCATGGTTGTTAGCATCTTATTCAGCTCCTTCTCTGTCTCTGCTATGAGAGCTATGTCACACTGAATCGTAGCATCGTAGCATACTGATTGTTTCTCCGTGGATGTTAACTTCAGAACACTTCTCCTTGACTTCATTTATGGCTCTCTTGATGTTAACATTAAAAATTACGGGAGACAGTGTGCAGCCTTGTCTCACTCCTTTCCTTATTCTAGCTTCTTTACATCTGGGTCCAGATTTAATCACAGCAACTTGGTTTTTGTACAGACTGTGTATAATTCTTCGGTCATTGTAGGACACTCCAATTCCCTTCATAATTCCAAGCATTAAATCTCAATCCACATTGTCAAAGGCCTTCTCTAAATCCACAAATGCAATGAAAGTCGGTTTGTTCTTCTCCATGCTCTTCTGTACGAGCAGTCTAAGGGGCAATATTGCTCCTATTGTACCCTTACTTTTCCTGAATCCGAATTGATCTTCATCCAGGAACTCCTCTGCTTTTCGTTCTATTCTTCTGTAGATGATCCTGGTCAGTATCTTTTTGTTAAAATTAAGTTAACTAGGTACATTTGTTAAAATTAAGTTTTTCAATTTAAGAGAGTGCAAAACTTTTTTCTTTTACTCAGTAAAATACTTAAAACTTGATGGAATTCTTTAATATTTTTATTTGCTAAATAGACAAAGCTTCAAACACCGTTATTCCAGTAAGCAAGGTACAGTTTTCAGAGGAACGTTGCTGCAATATCTAATTTACATCAAAATTTTTAGTTTTTTTTAGTGATGGCCGGATCGGATCCGTCGGATCCAAAGATCCGCGGATCTTTCATTTTTTCGGTTCCGGATTCGGATCCAAAGACACGGAGCAAAATCGGATCCGGATCCTAGATTTTAAATTTTCGCGGCTTAGCGATCGAAGCGCCCTGTGAATGGAATGTAGGTGCGGTAGATATTGACAAGAAGAAGATGTGTAACTCAAGTCACGAAATTAGATGAAAATGTTCCCGTGCAACTAGAAGCAAAATAAGGAAATATGACTTTTTTCCCCATTACCCCGGTATCGCGGGAAAAATTACGTAGGATGTCACGCGGGTAGCCTACATTCTCCTGGATCAGGCGGGCAACGAGAGCTAGTGTACTGTGCGAAGTTCGATCCCTATCGCAGTTTAATTTTTTTCTTTCAGTCATTGCATCGAAAATTGCATCCCTTAACTCTGAGCCCTTTACTTACCTTGAATGGACATAGCATAAAACGCCTTGATATAACCAATTTCTTGGGTTTCACCATAAGTGACAATTTGTCTTGGCAAGAACACATAAATACTGTTGCCAACAAAGTGGCGACTAACCTCTTCATTATACGAAGGCTGACTTTGATCATATCTGAGGAATGCCTCAAGCTTTTGTATTTTGCAAAAATTCATTCTTTACTCACGTATGGTATCATCATCTGGGGCAACTCATCTCAATGTAAGAGAATTTTCTCCCTGCAGAAACAAGCTGTCAAAGCAATTGCTGGTGTTTCTGTCAGAGAGCATGGCAAACCCTTTTTTAAAACATTGAAAATCTTAACCCTACCCAGCATCTACATCCTTCAATGCTCCTCCTTTGTTAAAGAAAACCCCACTATCTTCCCGCCTAACAACTCTTTCCATGCCCATGACACTCGGGCTCATGGCGACGTGCACCTCCAAAGGTTTAACTCTAGCTTTACTAAAAATGGCCCACACTTCATGTGTGCCCGTATTTATAATCATCTCCCTCCAAATTTGAAAGGCATTTCCACAGTAGGGAAATTTAAATCTGAATTGAAGAACTTTCTACTAGAGAATGCTTTCTATAGCACCTCTGAATATTTAAATGGTTAACTGTGTTTTGTAAACTGTGCATAATTATGTTGTTTTTATTATTTTTTCATAATATATATATATATTCTTTAAATTGTATGTATGTATCCATGTAATTGACGACATTCCCATGTCTATAAGACCTAACGGAATAAAGAATTATTATTATTATTAATGTATTCATCTTAAATTTCAAACCATCAATTCTGAATACTCACTTGATTATATTTTTGTTGTTTAAATTATATTTACAAATGTGCCATTAATAAATAAAGGGTGATCGGGTCGGATCCACGGGTCTTTCATTTCATTCGCTACTGAAATCATATCCGAAGACAGTAAAAATTCAGATCCGGATCGGAGATTTTAAAATTTCTAGGCTTAGTGATCGATGAGCCCCGCGAATGGAATGTAAGTATGGTAGAAACTGACAAGGAGAGGGTGTGTAACTCAGTCACGAAATGAGAAGAAGATTTTGTTCGTGCCACAAAAACAAAATAAAAAAATACTCTTCGTGACCTTTTTCTCCATACGCCCGGATGCGCGAGAAAAAAAAATGAAGCCGAATGTCACGCGGGTCGCCTACATTCGCCAGATTCCCGTGAACCTATGATAGCGTAGTTGTTAAAAATGAGGGCTAGTGTACTGCCGGTCGTGAGTTCGATCCTTAACACTGCCTAGGAATACAAGCTATGCTGTATTCCTAGGGTAATGCAAGTAGGCAGTTAAAAAAAGTGGATTATCAGAAATTTCATGTCAATTTATAAGTAAAAAAAAAAAAAAATTTGGCGTTAGTGAAATGATTGGAAAAAATTTTTATTGCAGAATTAAATCGTGTAATCATTACGTTAACTTTCCCATGTATTTTTAGCAACGCATTTATAAATCTAGTTTAAACGATAGAAGTACAAAAAAGTTGGTATGCACACACAAAGGTTGGAAATGAAGGATGATAATTTTTTTGATTCAATGGCTGAAAGAAAAATTTTTAACAGCGATAAGATCCAAACTTCATTACCTGCAGCCCACTACCCCACTCTGCTATTGTTGGCTTACCTGATTTTGGAGAATACATGCTCCCCACATGTCATTCGACTTCTTCTTGCAAACCCTAGCCAATGGAGAAAAAAATCAGTTTTTTAAAATTTTTGCTTCTGGTAGCATAAAAAAGGCTAATCTCATTTCAAGATCAGAGTTACACAACCTCTCCTTAGGAGTATAAAATTCTCAAATTTCATTTTAAAGGTTATTATTAATGAGACATTGCAAAATTACTAGTTTACAACTTGAAATATTCCTTTAATAATTTTTTCATCTTAAAAATGTAATCTCCGGATATTCCATAAATGGGATCTCTTGGCCGCATTAAAATTTTTTTTTCTAAAAAAGATTTTCAAAGCATTCTAGGATTTGATTAATAATTGGAAAATAATTCCTTTATTAATGAAAATAAACTTACAATGTTTCTTTTAACTGGACTCTAAAGAATAGTTGTACAGGTTTCAAAAATGTATTGCATGATGAGTATGTGATAAGGAAGTTGATCTTTATATTAGAAGTAATAAGATATAGTTATTGCATCCGTAAATCTTGATCCAGGAAAATATTATCCACAAGGATGATAGGAAGTTGATTTTTTCGACAATAAATTCACTTTTTTTGGTAATTCTATTGTTGATGTATTTACATATTTTTTTTAAATCTAGGTTTTGAAAATCGGAATTGAGTATGTGAAACTAAGGATCCGAAACCGAGATAAAGATCCGAAACCCAGGCAAGGATCCCGTTCCGGATCCGGATCCGACAAAAAACCTGGATCCGTCCATCACTAGTTTTTTTTTCAGTTCCTTTTCTGATTGTTCTAACGCCATGTGATTGTTACCTCCTAATAAAATTATCGATGATGATTAAAAAGTTCATCTAAGATAGATTCCAATAACATTGCATTATGCGAAATGATGTAAGAAGGGCCTGGAGACAGCATTGCGTCATGAAGTACATTTGGCCATTTTATTGGGCAATACAAACAAGCTTACCACCTACTCACAAATCATTTAGTTTATGCAATTGGCAGAACTATAGTATGGGCATTAAGATGAGTAACAAAATGCACAAAAAATGCAAACGTGGGGAGAAATGTGAAAAATATTCATCAAAAATAATGGTAAAGTGTAAAATGATTGTTCTTCAAAAATGTGTGACATCAACAGTTAAAAGAGTGCAAATATGCAATTGATTGCCATGTGTGTAGTTTCAATAGGTTAAAAGAAACGATATAGCACTATTCCACTTGTATATACCTTATTTACTAGTGTAAGTCACGCCCTCGTGTATCCCACGCACCCCTATTTTCGGGCAGGCTCGTGAGGAAAAAATTATTTCTATCAAAAAAAAAATTTTTTTTGCCCCGAGTCTGCATCATTTTGTCTACGTGATACCGAAACAAACTCCGCTTACGATATTGAAAAAACAAAGACACCCTTGCCACGGCTTACAGGATACTGTAGATTTAAATATATATCAGTGCTACAATGTGTTGTCCTACGTACACGATACCTAGCAATAGATTTATCTATACACGATAAATCTATTGCTTTGTCAAGTAGTATTTCTGATGTAGCATATCTTCAAGTACTGTTGTACGCTCAGACTTTGTTAAACATGGATTTTTATTACTAATTATTTTGAAATTTCAGAATAGTTTACAATGTACGATTTACTGCTAGACTATACTTACCAATTACGTCGATATGTTCTCAGAATGCGAAACTTAGGAGAAAAAAACAACAGGTATTTGAGGAAAAATGGTGCATGGCTTACACGAAAATCTGGAGGATTCGTGTAAGCCGTACACACATTTTTTCACCGGCGTTTCGGGAAAAAAGTTGCACGTGGCTTACCTGAGTAAATACAGTATTTGTTGTTTGAGTGTGCCCCGCGTTCTATACCAGGTGTGATACCTGACGTTTCGTGGCCGTTGCTGGTCACTTTATCAAAGGGAGTGAGGTATCTCTCGAGTTGGTGGAGTTTATGTACAGGGGTATACATGGAGGGAAAAGGGTGGGGAGGGGAGGAGTGGAAGGAATTGCATTTTTATATAGGTTCGAAGCAGGGTCCCACGCGTGGCTGATTTGGAGGCCACAGTCCCTATTGTAATTTTGCTGGCATTTTCTTATTTCCAAAGCTTCGCGGATCAGCCGGGGCTTGAAGTAATTCACCTTTGCGATTATCTTTGTTTGGTTGAGGTCATTCGCGTGTCCCGAGGCTTCATGTTCCGCTACTGCTGATTTTAAGGGTTGTCCCAGTCAAATAGCCAGCTGGTGTTCTTCTAAGCGGGTTTTAACAGAGCATCCAGTTTCGCCAATGTATTTCTTCTCGCAAGTGTGGCATGGTATCTCACATACTCCTCCCACTTGAAATGGGTTGCGTCCTCTCCACTCCTCAGGCAGTTTATAGTTTTGATTTCGTGTTTACGGAGGATGTTGCCTATTCTATCCATTATGCCCCGAACGTAAGGAAGGAAGGCTCTCTTGGGTGCAGGGTTGTCTGCGTCCTGTGTCCCAATTTCTTCTTTTGGGCCATCCTTATCCTTGGTCATGATTTTGTAAAATGTTTTTGAGATGGCTCTCTTGTCATATCCGTTCTTTTGTAGAATGGCTTCCACTTTCTGTCTTTTGGCCGGGAAGTTGGTCTCGTCACAAACTCTGCAGGAACACTGAATTACGGTGTTGAGTACCGCATTTAGCTGTGCGGGATGATGGTGTGAATTTGCATTGAGGTACTGATTGGTGGAAGAGGGTTTCCTATACACCGTGTGTCCCTGAGTTCCATCATATTTCTCCTTCGCACTAATTCGTCCAAAAATGGAATATTACCATCTTTTTCTACTTCCATTGTGAAAACAATATTGTCGTTTATACTATTTAAGTAAAAATAAAATTCATCAAGCTTCTTTTGGCCATGCGTCCATATAATAAAAGTGTCGTCCAATCTCAACCAAATCTTAGGCTTATTAACCACGTTTTGAAGTGCTCTCATCTCGAAGTTTGCCTTGTAAATATTTGCTACCGCTCGGGAGTTAGGTAATCCCATAGCTGCTCCGGACATCTGCTCGTAAAAGCTGTTCCTCCACCAGAAAAAGGTGCTGGTCAAACACATCTCTGTCAACTTGGCGAAATTTTCACCGAATTCTTCTTCGATTATGCGGATCGCCTCATCACAGGGAATGCTGGTAAAAAGCGATACAACGTCAAAACTGATGAGAATATCACTAGGACTAACCTGGATGTTTTCAATGATCTTTAAAAATTGCTGTGAGTCTCTCACGTATGAGCTGGCCTCTTCCACCTTAGGCTGCAATACTCCCACTAAATGTTTGGCTAGCTTGTATGCAGGTGCATCGATAGCGCTAACAATGGGCCTCAGGGGCATATTTTCTTTATGAATCTTAGGGAGGCCATATATGCAAGGAGTTTTTGGGTTTTGTGGGGTCAATCTCTTCTTAAGTTCTGCATCTTCGACCCATTTTTTGACGACTTTGGTTACTTTCCTTTTGTAATGCGTGGTCGGATCTTTCTTAATCTTGTGGTACAGACCATTTTTCAGGAGTTCCTCCATCTTATTTTCGTATTCCTCCTTATCCAATATTACTATGGAACTATAATACCACTAATAACCACAATATAAACTCCACCAACTTGACAGATACCTCATTCTCCTTGATAAAGTGACCAGCAACGGCCACGAAACGTCAGATATCACACCTGGTAATGCGGTACGCGGGGTACACCCGAACAACAAATATATGCATCTATAATGACCCGCGAAAGTTTCAACCAAGAATCACTATTCCACAGTTTACTGCATGTACAACAGGTTTCAGCTGCCAGGCCATCAGACAGGAACTTGAATTGTCTGTTTTGTATAGATATTATGTGCTCCGAAAATGGCAACATTCCACTACAAAGTGGAATTTCCCATTATGCCCATTTAAACACCTTTGAATTCTCCTCAGATATCCAATTGACTTAGGGGTACATTTCTCAGCTTTGGAGGATGCAAGAAGGCTGATATGAAAAGCAGTCTGTTAGCGCAGGGAGCTTCTCCTCATCATGTTTCAACTTGTCTTGATTTGTTCCTCTCCTGAAGTTCTCAAGATTGTTGTCCCTCTCTACTCAAATGCAGAGCTTGCCATTCCCGTCTTGAGGCTGTTCTTTTGCCCCTTTTGTGATTGTGGTGTCATTGCTGTGTGGCTGGAGAGGGAATTGAAATTCAGTAAGCTCTCTGAAACCATGCCGTGAAAACGAATACATACCAATGCACCCTTTGACTTATATCCCTTTTGGATTGGGAATAGCTTAGGCTAGATTGCCTTCACTTACCATATTGGGTTGTCACCAAATTTACCCTGGAGTGTTGGGAATTGCAGCAAGGTGTCAAATTGAAAGTGGAAGATGAGTGCATTGGCTGAACCACGGGTGCTACTTGAGAAAACACTTGAGATGGCTTTGAAATGTGCCTGAGGTAGTTGCTGTGGCTCACATGTTGTTGTGTGGCATTTGCGTGTGTGTGGCTGCAGTGTGTTGTTGGTTCTCCTGTCTCTGCAGGGGTGAGCATGCTGCCGCTGGAGGGGATGCTGCCTCCAGCAGGAAGCGCCAAGCAGGAAGCACGAAGTGAGCCTGAGCAGTACGTGGAGGACCTCAAATTCAATAATGCCCTGCGAGAGGTGTTCCTCAACCGATTTGTTCATATGTTCTCAGCGTATGAACACTTTGTGATACAACCTGATCAGGTAAGTGATGTGTAAAGGCTTTGCCCTTTGCGTGTTTAAAAATACAATTTCACAATTTTCGCTTATTGAATCGTGATTGGTGTACAGTGATGGAATTGGAACTGGAAATTCAAGTTTTGAAAAGATAAAGAGTAACAGTTTTGAATGCAAATTAAGTGCAGGTCTTTCTTGCAGCTAAACTTACCGTATTTACTTGTATAAGCCGTGCCCTCGTGTATCCCGGGCACCCCTATTTTCGGGCAGGCTTGTGAGGAAAAAATTATTTTTTTTCCCTTGATTCTGAATCATTTTGTCATAACATGAATGCATGTTCTTTAATAGAAATGCTGTGCCTAAATTACGTGTACATCTTTCTCATTAATTGATTGAATTACGTGTTAATATCATCATAATCGTCATAGCATCATTCATCGATTCACGGCCTCTTTTACTGTGCATCTGTTTCTCGTAGCATCTCATGGTAATCACAGTTACATACAATCACATCATCCAGCTATAAAAATGGCATCTGTTCAAAATAAATCCAACTGAAATAATTGCAGAAATATATACAATTTCAACCCTTGATTACTCTATTATTATGGAAATCCGTTGGCATATCAACAAATAAAAGCAGAATGCCATCCGTAGCTGATAGCGGTGGTCTCATCTGCTCTCTGCGTAGTAGCTGTGGACTGGGACGATTTAACAACACCGGGAAGTCTTGGAAACACACGTATAAAACTAAGCTCAATGTATTAACAATGATAATTCTTATAAAACTAAAGAAAAACACTCTCCCGGAAAGAGAATCATAAATCACTAATGAATATTCATATCATTACAGTTCTCATTTTTAGTTTTCGTCATTTTTAGTTTTCGTCATTCCTAGATTCAGACAAACCATATTTCCTTCCTGTAGCTTGATTTCCTATTTTTTCAGCATCACTTATAATATGTAGTTTTGTACTGAAACGAAATGTTCGCAATTTCATATCAGAATTAATTTTTAGGGTGATAGTTGCAATTATTTTAAAATGCTAAGTGATCGATTCGAACTCCTATAGCTACTACTCTCACGCACTGATCGGATAGCATGGATAGTAAGAAGGTACAATCTCTGAGCATACTACTCTTGCCGCTGTGTAAAAAATTATTTGTAGTGTCTTTGCAATGTAGCTTTAATGTGTATGCAAAAGGAGCTATCTATTGTTTAAAAATGCTGCTACAGATACGTGATATCGAAACAAACTCTCCTAACGATTTTGAAAAGATGTAAAGACGCCACCCCCCTTGCGGCAGCTTACAGGATACAATGTAGATTTAAATACATGTCAGTGCTACAATGTATTGTCCTGCGTACGATCTGTACACGTTAATCTATTAATTTGCCAAGTGGTGTTTCCGATCTAGCCTTTCTTCAAGTACCGCTGTATGCTCAGACTTTGTTAAACGCATATTTTTATTACTGATTATTTTGAATTTTCAGAATAGTTTATTATGTACAATTTACTACTAGACCATGCTTACCAATTAACATCGATATGTTCAAAGAATTCAAAAATTAAGAGAAAGAAAACAAAAGAAAGAATTTCAGGAGAAATGGTCCACGGCTTACACGAAAATCTGGAGGATTCGTGTAAGCCGTACACACACACTTTTTCACCAGCATTTCGGGAAAAAAGGTGCCCGAGTGGCTTACTTGAGTAAATGCGGTAATTCAGTTGACTAAGAAATTTGATAACTGTTCTGAGGTTGATTACCCTGATATTTTATTGGTTTTCTGTAATGTGTAACTCACTAGCCTTTAATCATTATAACTTTAATGTTGATGGTTTCCGTGATGTAACTGTACAGAAGTTTGCATTCAGTGACATGTTACACTACCCTACTGTGGACCAAGAAGGATTTTCCATCACTTGGGTTGGGTGCATTAGTGCTTCAAGTTGCAACGCTAGAGCAGATTAGGCATTTGTCATGCAAACTGGACAAAGTTGGTCAAAACAATTTAAAGTGCTTTGAACCCAGGTCAAAATTCAGGTGACTGTCCTTTTGAAAATGCCATGTGGATGATGTGGAACACGGCCATATGGAATTGATGTGGATGTCCATAAGGTGTTTGACACAGTCCATAATGTGGATGATGTGGACCATGTAGAACAAATTTCCCATGTAGAAGACATCGAAATGGATGATGTGGAAGGCTACCTGGACCCATGTGGAAGTATACCTGGACGATGTGGATGCCCACTTCATCCATTTGGCGTCCACATGGGATATACATGGGCATCCACATGGACATTCGTCCACATTGTTGACCAAAATTCCCTTGGGAAATGCATGGGGATGTCCACATTTAACCTACGATTTCATTAAGTTACAACTACATCAATCATCTGATAAAGATATTTTTTTAATTTACTACCAGATCACTCACCTCCCACAAAACACAATATAACATAACTATGATACACAAGTAAAAAGTTGTTTCGACCAGAAATGAATGTTTGAATTGTGATAATGCAATAAATATAAATTACCAGATTTTGAAGTAATGGAAAGGTTGGGAATTGCTCGTAGATGATGTGTTAGGAGGCTTACAGGACCTCTTTTCATATAAATCCATGGGTAAACAGGGTGTCCAATGTCAGGGAAAAGCTGGAAAACCGGGAAATGCCAAGGAATTTGCCACTCAGGGGAAAATCAGGGAAATGTCAGGGAATTTTGAAAACGGCTGTCGAAAACTACAGTATTTCCCAGTCCATAAGACTGTATTTTACTCCAAAATGTGCTCTAAAATCAGCCTGCGTCTTATGAGCTGAGAGTATCACTTGGTCTTCTAAGACGCAAGATGATTCGTCGTGGAAAGATACTATTAAATATTTTTTCCCACATCAGCCATAGAAAGTGGTTGCCTTTGTTAAGAGGACGTTTTACACGGTACATTTGTTTGCACAATCTATTGCACGTACGCTTGCATGAGGAATATTGTACCGCGTAAATGGAAAATTGTGTGAAAACTTGTGCGAATGACTGATTGGAAAATAGAAACAGCTCTAATTCCATTCAGACAAGTATACAGTTTGGGATTCAATGGTGTGAGATGGCCTTTACAAATGTGGATTATAACACTGTTTTGTCCCAGTAGAAAGCAGTAGAGTTTTCATATTTCCTTGACAGTACTCCCTAAAAAAATGTCCAAATAAGTCATATTGTGTATAGTGTAGCATATGTGCGTGTATACTATGTGTTGCGGGATCGAAAATGACTCTTCAAATCAGAGCGGGCTGTAAATTTTCCAATATCTCGGCTTCCAGACATCGTATAACTTTCTTTCTTTTAATAATCTGGGGTGCCTCAAATAGAGAATAACAACTAGCGTGCTTTTATGTTATAAAACAACATCAAATACAAGACAAATTACGACATACAAATATAATTTTTTTTCTATTTTATAGGTGCACCTTATATTTTTACCACAATTATTTGGGAAGGATTATGTTTCAAACATTTTAGTTACCAAATGACATGTTTTTGTCAAAATAGATACAAGTAAATAAGAAATATAATTTAATTATTAGAAAATCATTCAAAATCATTATTAAAATCATGAGATTTTAAAAATATAGGCTATCTCGGCTCTTATTTAAAAAAAACTAAATCGCATGTTTAACCAGCTTTTCAATGCTTTTTATTAAAAATATCTAGCATTGAAAATAACAAGTATATTCTATTTGTTTATATTTAAAAAAACAGACAAAAATGAACTTTTTTAAATTCAATATTTTAAGAACTTTTGTCAAAAAATTCAACTATTCATGATAATAGATTATTAGAAAAGCTAGTAAACTTTTAAATGGGAGTTGCTAAGTCTCTTTTTTTTACCAAAAATTAGCAACTTACTAGCAGACAAATTGGCGGCTTTTCCGTCCTTAGTGGGATAAACAAATTAGATTTTGCAAAGCCTATTGCACTTACAGCACCCATAATGAGAAAATTTAAGGATATGTGGCGATACTCTGCCACAACAGCCGGAAAATAATCATATTCATTTATAAGCCATTCATTATGGAGTAATTCATTATATTATTATTATTTATTATCAATTATTATTATTTATTATTTTATTCATCTATATACCAACCGGGCAAAAATACCCATGTTGGTTACCATGAGGAGTTGTTGATGAGAGAGAAACAGACAATCTTGTAAGAGGAGCTCAATAAAAAAAACAGCTATCTGCAAGGAGAAAATAGCGTTTCATTCCGCGCTGAGACGCTAAAGATATAATAATAATAATTTTTATTAATCCCAGGACTTTACATAGTAAAATATAGGACAAGTCAAAAACACTAAATACATACACATTCAAGATCATACACTTCTGTGGTAAGCGAAATCCTCCAGAAACTCATTTGTGCTATAATAGCCTTTGTTTAACAGAATAAGTTTCAGATTTATCTTGAAATTTGCCCTCGTAGGAGCATTTATTACGCTTGGAGGCAGAGCATTATACACCTTGGTAGCCATGTGAAAGGGGCTCTTGTTGTACATGGCAGTAGAGTGGCAGTACATATGTACATCCCCACTATGGCGAGTGGTACGTCCATGCACTTGACCATTAGTAATAAGGTCTTTTATATTATCTCTGACATACATACACAAGTGATATATATACAGAGAAGGTAAGGTTAGGAGGTTTAATTCCTTAAAATAGGGTTTACCAGATTTCCAAGGGGGTATCTTTGCTATATACCTTATACATCTTTTTTGTATAGAGAAAACTCTACGAAATCCAGGTGATGATCCCCAGAAAATAATTCCATAGGACAAATGGGCTTGAAAATAACCATAATAGACCATTTTCAGAGCATTTAAATCAACAGTATCCACAAGATTCCTCAGAACATATCCACTTTTAGCCAGGGTCGAGCATAGGGCATTGGTATGGGTCTCCCAGTTTAGGGAATCATCAATGGATAAGCCTAGAAACCTGGTACCATTTATCCTCTCTATGGGCTGACCGTTTAAGACTACCTCTAACTGTGGCACTTCCCTCTTTTTTTCTGAATTGAATATAATTAGTTTTTTTTAACATTTACAGAGTTTATTAAGGCTAAACCACTTTTCTAGGAGTAATAATGAACTCTCCAGCTTGGTTTGCAGCAGCTTAGGATCCCTGTGGCTCATTGCTAAAGAAGTATCATCAGCATATAATACAATATCATTATTTTTGATAAACCTCGGCAAATCATTTATGTACAACAAGAACAAGAGCGGCCCCAGAATACTGCCCTATGGTACCCCTACATTTATTATTTCTGGGGGTGATAAGTATTTTTCAACTATGTTGTTGAAGCCTGTACGCTCAACCTCTACCATCTGTTGCCTATCCTTTAGATATGATTGTAACCATTTATGAGCAATACCCCTGATCCCATAGCACTCACATTTACTGAGAAGGATTTCGTGATCTACCGTGTCAAAAGCCCGAGAAAGGTCATTGAATATACCCACTGAGAATTCATTCCTGTTCCAAGAAGTCATGATTTTTTTTAGGAAGCAAGCAATGGCATCATTGGTGCTTCTCCCCTTTTGGAATCCAAATTGTTCCATGTTTAATAGTTTGAATTGGATGACATAGTTCATAATCCTGTCTCTCATCAATAGCTCAAAAATTTTAGATACATTAGTCAACAAGGATACCGGCCGGTAATTTTCTATATTATCGACATCACCTTTTTTGTGGATCAGCTTTATTTTTGCAATTTTTAAATAGTTAGGAAACTTACCCTTTTTAAAAGACTCATTTATTATTAAGGTTAAGGGTTTAATAATAGCTTTAGAACATTTTTTTAAGATCAATGAAGGAATTTCGTCTATTCCAACTGATGGTTTGTCTTTCAGGCTATTTATGCACTTCAATACCTCATTTTCTGTTACCGGAAAGAGGACCATAGAGGACCTCATATGTTGACAGTGCTCAGTATTAAATCTGTCGTTACTTACTATCGAGTTATGTATGTGTAGAGGCACATTTGCTAGGTACTTATTGTCTATATGTCGCTGTATATTAAAAAGCAATAATCCACTCATTGTTTACGGCCTTTTTAAAGTCCCACAACCAATCGAAGCCCTTTCTATTCATGAGGTAGCCTTGTATTTTCAAAATGTAAACATATTAGGCCTGTCGGCATGTGAAGCCTCTTCTCGGGCTTTGAATGGAATCCCGAAATTTTTTGGAAAGTCTCCCAAGGGTTGATTGAAAATCCAGCAAATAGGCTGGAAATTAAAATATATTGTTGTTACAGCCGTTAATGTATGAGATTGGGCATTTTACATTGATTCATGAAATACGGAAGACAATAGTTTGACCCGACTGGGACTTGTATCCGCACCTGCAAAGTTAATTTTTTATTTCTTTGATTATTGATGAGACTGAAATACTAGTCGTCACAAATTGTTACGAAATTGTAATTTAATAAATCTAGCTTTAAAAGAGTAATAAAGATTTTATTTCAAAATTTAAGTTTTATCATTTATCTTCCATTTACCCACCACAGATATATAAAACAGGATAAACTTCCCCAATTAGGCTCGAAAGAAGGCGAAACATTCTTCAAAAGTGCGATTTTTAATAGTGGCAAGATGCTATTTTTAGTATGGAAAAATTGAAAATTGTCAGTGAAAAGTCAGGGAATTTGAAAAGTCACCGCCGCTGGACACCCTGGTATAAATCCACTGTTAGTGGCATTTCAGCATCCAATAAAATTTTAGTGGATCTACAACTAGTGGATCCACAAATAGTGGTGATATTGGAGTCCACTAAAACGTTCCAGGATCGACATGTTTCAGAGGAAAAAGAGAAAGCAGCATCCACAGAAGCGTTTGCACTGGTTAAAGTGCAAAATTTATCGTACTCAGGGGTTTTCGCCTCTCGCTGTAGCTTTTCCCTCGGGGAATCGTCCTCCATGCTACTTCTGAAAACTTGGTAGAGTGATGTTGGACTCCATTCTTTTTTATTGAAGTCTTTTATGAAAGATATCGGCACTATCGCCTTTTCACTATCTCTGCAAAATGTTATACATACGCAAAGCTCGCCATGGCTTTGTGTGAAATTCTTCTAATGTTACATAGATTACCAGAAACAAATATCTGTTATCAATATTGCTGGTTAAACAGTTTATGTTTGCCACATCTGTTATTGGTTTCCTTCATTGGTTATAGTTGTTACGATGGTTACGATTAAGGCTGGGCAGTTTTCCGGTGCACCGGTTCAGCGGTTCGGTTTTTTTCAGAACCGGCAGGCTGGTTCATGTGCAGGGAAAAAATTAATCAGGCTAAAATTCATCTATTAAGACATCCAACTTCAGTAATTTATTCTGAATGCATTGGACATTAAGGTGCATTAATCTGAGAGCTTTTAAGTTAGCCTCTGTGTCTTTGTTTCCGTTAGTTGTATTTGCCCTTTCACCAGCTAAAACTACAGCCTGTTTCCCTGATTTTTACAAATTTCAAGCACCTTAGTTATAGTTAGTTTTACCGAGTAGGAATGATCCTTTGCGGTTTAGGTGCACACCATCCTTACTCAAACACTTATCATTGAGGGCCTTGTTGATATCACTGAATAGTACACCAAGAGTCTCACATGCCCATCTAATGTTTTCATTGATAGCTCTAATGTAATTGTAACTCACATCCCTACTGAACATTATAGAATGGGGTCGTTTACCATATTTTTTTTATTGCCAAATCTGATAGAGTTTGCAAAATAAAAGGACCCGTATTTTTCCGTTTTCTGATCCGACAATTATTTCCCGAGTTATAAACGGCGAAAAACTGATGTTTTTAACCCTTTCGGAAAAGTGGGTGTGGTGCAACCTCTGACGTATATCTACTTCGTCCAATCACAATTGAGCCCGCGAAGCTACTTCGCCTTATCGCAAAGGGGGGGACACAGCTGACTCGGCCAATGGGAGCGATTTTGACAGCATCTGTGCGAGCAGACCTTCCGAGAACCCCCCTCCACTCCCTCCCCCCTCCCCTGAAAGCTGTCAAGGACGGGAGGAAAATGACGTCAATGTTATCACAGCAGCATTTTCGGTGGGCGTCACTTTTTGCTTATTTTAATTTTTGATTTATGACTGAATGGCTGTGGTTAGAAGATTAATTTTTTCACTAAAATTCGTTTTTCGTTTCCATCTAACGATTTCGTGTACAAAATTGCGATTTCGGTTCCGAGTAAACGCCCCCATTGACCACTAACAAGGTTTTGGAAACAGTACCTTAATTTCGCGAATTAGGGAGTATATTTCTTCCATTACCCCTTCTGGGCATTTTGATTTTCTGATTTATGTGTTTGATGATTGAGTCCCCAATGATCCACACGTTATTCCTCTTCTTCCCCGAGGATGATGCACTGATTTGTTCCCTCTGAAGTGAAGTTGGAGATTTGTCTACAGCTGTAGATTTTGGCTTGTAGAACCTATATTTGGATGATTGTTTTTCGGTCGGACACTCGTTATGATTGCGTTCCTTAGGCAAATCATGCATGAGGATTGTAGCATCCTTACTGTTATCAACCTTTTACTTCACGTAAGAGACCAAATTTGCTTTGAGTTGGTATCAGGCAGAAATCTTTCCTTTGCTGTACACAAAAACTCGTTTTATTCCCGCCTGACGAGAATGATCGTACATGGAAAGCACTCTCACTTCCTTTTCTAGTTTCTCTTTTTCAGTCTCTAGTTGTTTGCTTTTTTCACATAATGAGCTCAAGTCTTGCATTAAAAGGGCAATCCATTTATCTTTGGAGGCTAGTTCATTTTTATGAGCGGCGTCCTTATGAACAAGCGTACACGCCGTACAGACCCAGGTACTTTCACTGTTTTTGACCGAAATATCAAATTAAGCACATTTAAAATGTTTCCATATTCAGCAAGAATTACAACAAATACCTGAGCAAGAATTACAACAATAATGATATGGCTCACTTCATCACTGACACCACTAGTTCAAATTTACTTCTTTTGCCTATGACACTAATTTCCTTCTCTCCTCATCTACGTACCCTACTTTGTTCGATAATGCTAATGTTATTTCTAATAAACTTTATACCTGGTGTCAAGAAAATCACCTCAGCCTTAATACCCAAAAATCACAGTCAGTTATATTTTCTCATTAAAAAATTGCAAATAACTTTCTAGTTAAGTTAACAATTATACTATAGAGCAGGTTAACTATACAAAATTTCTTGGTGTACACCTCAGTAACAACCTCTCCTGGGAACTACATATTGACACACTCATGAAAAAACTTAGCTCTGTGTGTTATCTTGTGAGAACTTTACGTAGTTCACTCAGTCTTGATGTCCTTATAATTCTATATTATGCTATCTTTTTCTCACACATGACATACAACGTAATACTTTGGGGTTCATCCATGCATACAGTAAAGATCTTCAAATTACAGAAAAGATTAGTCAGGATTATGATGAAAAAGCCATACTGTTCCCCATCCGGACCAATCTTTGAAAATCTAAACATTCTTCTTTACCCCTGCCCCACTAACACACTAACGTTACAAAAACGTCAGTATAACATTTTTTTGGTTAGTGCGCGCCACTTTCGTTAGATTTCCTAACCACTCTAACGGCCAAGTTCTACAGCCACGTCAAGTGGTTTTAGAAAAACGCTAAAATAACGTTAGCCGCGAACTTCTGTCGAGTCGAGGAGGGGGCCGGGTCCGAGAGTCGCAGGTCACCGTCAAACTTTGGTCACCTTCGGAAGAAATCGACACATTGCAATTACTTTGCCAATGCCTCCTTTAATAAAAGTATTATATTAGTATTAAAGGATTATTATTATACTACTATTAAAGGAGGCCATGACTACAATCGATGCCTTGCAAACAAGATCGACTTCGACCACCTCGAAATTCAAAATGGCAGTCATGTTGATAAGCCAGAAACATAAGAAAGAACTATATCTCCTCTTATATTTATGTTTTCTTGTAATTTGTGATCATAGAAGCTTACTTTTAAATTGTAATGGACAATTAAGTTACGGTGAGTACCTAAATGATTGTTATGACAAGTGACTGCGTTGAAGATTATTTACGACTTTGTCAGTTTTCATCTGCCTTCCATGCTGACTTTTTGAATTGCTGCCACAGGAATTGAGTCTATGTATCACTTTTCATCAGGCACATAAAGTCATAAACAAATTGGGACATAGCAGTGAGCCAACGACAATTCGGATCATCATTCAACTACTTGACAAACGTGGAAATGTTTTGTGTGTGTTATGACAGTGCAGTGATTGACTTTCGATGATATTTGAACGAAGCACCTGTTGGAAAAATATAGTTTCAATTTTTAGAAGAGCATTGTTTTTTTAAAAGACAGCTGGTTGTTGTACACCCAGATCAAACATTTAAAATTAAATGTTCGCTACTTTTTATTCACATGCCATGTAGTTTGATATTGGTGATTATCCCCCACTGGCTGTTCTGGAGATTTTGCCTCAGTATTGGAATCTTATGTGTTACAAAGTCGAGTGAATGCGATGATTGAAAATGGAAATAGTGTCAATAAAAGTAATTTAGGATATTAACAAACAGACGTTTTTGTTTACAATCGTCTTAACTCATATAAAATGTGTTATTGAAGTTGTGAATTCGCTGTGTGACATCAAGAAGTGGCAGACGTGCGCGATTTTAGTACGGTCGAAGTCTGTGTATAGTTAACGTGTGCCAAATTATTCCGAATCAAATTAAGTGTCTGCTCTATCCGAACTGAGGTCGGCTAGTTCAGCTTTTCAGTACTTATTCTGCAAAGAAACTTTTCAGTACTTATTCTGTTTGCTTTAAATTGTTTGACATGGATCCCGCTGGTCTAACTAGATATGTATAGGAAGAACAGAATAATATGCGATTAGTGAACTATGCACAAGATTTATAATGTTAAATAATTCCCTTTGTGCAGTGTGGGGAGTTACATTCACGTTTTATGCTGTCGTTATTTAAACGTTATCCCCAAACTATGAACGAGAACGAGTTATATGAACGAGATCATATGTTATCCCCAAACGGTTGCTCTAAACGTAAAAAAGAACGTTCGGATGGTTGGACATAATGTGTTTCGAACTGCGTTCGTTCGAACGTTATACTAGCGTAATTCTAATGTTTTTGTGTTGGTGGGGTGTGTATACATCATGTTCTCAGTGGTATATGTTCCACAAAACCTGTCCAAATTCTCCATAAGTGCTGACTTCCATCAATATGAGACTCGAAGATCAAAATACCTCCATCAAGGTGGAGTTAGGACTAGTGCATCCAGCTCTGAAATGGGCTTTAAACTATTTAACAAATTACCCAATCGGATAAAAAACATTAAATCATTCTGTGCTTTTTAACATAATGTTCAAATAACACAAAGAAAAACACGAGCCAAATCCACAAAAATAAACTTTACTACGACCCGGGTTTCACTGTATTACAGCATCGTAACAACGGTTATAGCATTAAAATAATTGATTCCCTTCTGGCGAAGAAACGGAAGAAAGCGGCAATAAACCGAAACACCTCCCTCCAACCCGAAAGCAGTATGAATTTACGCAAGTGGTGTAAAATACCATTCATGGGCAAACTATCGAACAAAATAGCTAACATAATCCCTAAAGACAAGTTTAAGGTTGCCTTTTATACGCCTACTACTCTGAATAGGCTCCTCTGCAATAACAAGGTCCCCATAGATAAGGGTAGGAAAAGTGGCGTTTATGAAGTAATGTGCGAGTGTGGTGCTTCATACATCGGACAGACTGGACGTGATTTTTCCACGCGGATGAAAGAACACCAAAAGTGCACGGAGACAGGCAATATAACTTCCATGGCGGCTAAGCACTTGATAGAGACAAGGCATAAGTGCAATTTTGAAGTGAAAGTTCTCCATCTTGAGAAGAAAGGTAAAAGATTGGACGCTTTGGAGCAGATCGAAATAATCAAGCGAGCCAAGAAAAATAGCCCTCTCCTCAATGAATTTTTATATGACTTTAATTCTCCCCTTCTTTCCATCAACTTTAACCAAAATCAAACTCAGACCACGACAACCTAATCAGTCCACCAGCACCCCTACCCAATTTTCCTACCCCCCCCCTCCCCTCTCCCCCCCTTCACCAACTCATTCATGCTTTTCTCCCTTCCCCTCCTTCCGATGCGCTCAAGGCTCCACTCCTATATCTTCTTCGGACCTCACCAATAGTACCGAAGGTCCTTTTTCACCATTGCTTCCACATGCACCACCAGAGGAAAGGAACCACAGCACTACATCATTCCTTCGAAAGGAAAGGCTTCGCCGTGTCGTCCACTCCCCCCCCCCTACTGGCCCTCATCCCCCCCCCTCACCCTCTCTGGGCCCATCCTTTGCAACTCCTCTACGGGACATCTGACTGACAAGGAGCTGCACCGAGTTCCACCGGCAGGGGTGGGGGTACCCCACTCGGTTGTTGCTCCTTCACCAAGGGGGCAAACGAACGGAGGCCTCCATCATCGGCACCGCTTAACCCACAGCGAGGAAGGGAGTCATCGCATCTCACACCCTTTGTAAAAGGGGCCCCATCACCCAGGGGTCTGCCCCCCTCCCACATTTACGACCTCTCAACGGAGCACCCAACGGACGGGGTCCGGTGCTGCAACAAACTTCTAGAGAAGGATTGTCCTCAAAGGAACCTTTGCAGACTTTTGTTTTTATATTTGCCACTCTTTGGTGACTACCTCACCCCCTGTTACCCACTCCTGCCCACGTCTCCCACACTCCTTTTTCCCGACACTGGTCATTTCTGTTGACCACCAATAACCGTCCACTCCCACGCTCCTCCCCTTTCCTCCCTCCCTTGCCCCCCCCCCCCCATTTCGGTTCTTTCATATATATGATGGTGCATCTTTAATAAACGCTACCTGACGATGCTGTAATACAGTGAAACCCGGGTCGTAGTAAAGTTTATTTTTGTGGATTTGGCTCGTGTTTTTCTTTCTGTGTTATCATGTTTCGCTTCCACTCCATATCGCCTGAATCTTCAGAATAATGTTCAAAGTTTCCTTGAGGAGAAAATTTTCTACTCTGTCAATGAATATGACTAATCAAACTGAGTGATTATCAGCTCTGTGCTCCTTGTACCTAATTTGACATTCATAACCTTTTGCTTTGTTTTTTCATTGCTTCTGTATTTTAATTGTACATACATCATCTTGACATGTCTTATATCATGTGAAAATGTGATCTTTGGACAAATAAACTATTATTATTATTTGGAAAAACAGCTTCGACAAAAATGCCAGGAAAACACCAAATCCAACCGCTTCTACAGTAAATTACACCATAAACCATTATGTAACATGTAACAAAAATATAATAATGATAACCTTTATTTACCAGAAAGGCCAATGCAAATGGGCTTTCTGGTAAATGGGCACAAAATTTACACAACAGCACCTCAACACACAATCAATGGCACTTCCTCAGCATTATCAAAGACACTGTCCATGGGTCACCAAAATTTTAAAAGAAAGGTTCACTGGCATCACATTATTTTGTTGCGAAACACGATTATTCACTCGACAATATATTGCAAACCAAACAAAATGGTACCCCACTTGGCATAAATTAAATGAAAAAGGTCAAAATACCCCAATAAAATACCATATCTGCTTGCAGTAAAGTAATGCAAGTTGAAACTTCAAGGATCCTTCGTTCAACAATGTATTTTCTAACAACTTCGTAATGTTACAGTTAACTTCAGAAAACAAATATTCTATGGTTGAGGAAAAGACAACAAAACGCAGATGCTACAGAAAGAGAAACAGATTTCTTAGCAGACATATTTCCATAGCATTGCATTTCAAAGATTACACATACCAGTTCGATACAGCCTCAGTACAAAAGTACCTAGTGGATGAACCTGAACCAAATTATTTAGAAAACAAGAATGCATTAGACAACTGTATATTATGCAAGAGTGTGTAAATATACTGAGATGATAAATTTCAATTATACTCCAATAAAAAGGTTTAAAATTAGGTCTATAACAAAATATGTGAATTTATATAGTAAACTTCATTGTCCGGGAATGTTTATTCCTGTGGGGTTATGCTTATAAGGAATACGTTTATTCCTATGAAGAAAATAAATTCATTTTAAGTTTGGATTCATAATTTGAGATTGAACTGAATTTTCAGTTACCTTGCAAGTATGTCTTGTTTCCATGGCATTGTTACTTAATTTCTGAGGAGAAATAATTATAGCTTATGTGAAGCCCAATCTTTGGAACTTGTAGTAGTTTTTGGTAATGGTACTTTCTCTTGCTCATGTTTAATGAAGCATTGATGTTTACGCAATGTTTTGTCCCTTTGTTCTAACATCATCACGTGACGGCCTCAGGATATGGAGCAGTGGCTGAGTAGCCGAGAATCGATGCAAAACTTTGACAAGGCTACATTCCTCTCCGACCAGCCTGAGCCCCATCTGCCCTTCCTCTCCCGATTCATCGAAAGCCAGATGTTTGCCACTCTCATTGACAACAAGATTCTCTCGTCATGGCAGGAAGTGGATCCAAATCTTCGTGTTTTTGACAGTCGGATACGACTTCTCAGGTTTGAAAAGTTCTACCTCCACCAGCCCATGCATCACAGTTGTGTTATGTTGTTATGTATATGAGCTGTGTAATCACACATTATACATGGTGAACAGAATGGGCCTACAATTATCATTGGAAAGGTCCACATGAATTCTGGCAAGCAATGAAATAAATCTTACCTTCATAGTAAGATTTATTAATAGTAAGATTATTTCTCGTGTGCTATTTTAAGCAAAAATTAAAATGCTCTATCCTGGAATGGGTTGAAATATTTTTTGTTCATTGTAAAGGTTATAATTTTGTGATAAAAATTATATCCTCTGTTTGTAAATATGTCCTCTGAATATAGTCCCCCCATTTCTGAAGTTCAGTTTCGGAAATTTTCTTTGAAATGCAAAGCAGGACTTGCACATAATTTTCTAAGGTTAACATCTTGAGTAATAAAAATTTCCATTGTTTCAGTTATAAATATGGAGTATCAAGTTAATATATTTACCAAAATACTCGATATTATTTCACCTATTTAAGTTGACTAGCTATTGTATTTAGGGAAACTATATTTCCATAATTAGGTGGAATGGAGAAGTGAGATATGCAAATGAGAGATCACGATTTTGAAGTGTAAGCACTGCCATATGTGCGTTGGGGGAATCATGGCGGCCAAATGTTTTTTCATTTGAAATGCCGCCCTCTGTAGTTATCCACTCGCGTTGGTTGCAAGAAATCTAAAGTTACTGGGATTGCAGTGAAGGATTATTTTAAAAACAAATGATGATATATTTTAAGGACACAAATTCCTAAATCTCTATCATCTTTATCGAGTTTTGCTTTGTGTCCTGGGTACAGTTTTTTGTTTCAAATAAAAGCTTCGTTGTATGCGCATTTGTGTACGTAATCACATGATAACCATTGTCCAAAAGTACATATTTGGCAACAGTATGACATTTATCCATTGGCTTAGTATTTTTTACTCCTCATTTGTCACTTATTTCACTATTTTTTATTGAAATCATATAATTATTTTTAATCGGTTAAAATACATATTACAGCCCTTATCATGGATTTTGTTCATTAAGAGAATATTAATTATTCATTTATGACATTAAATGTGCAAAATCTGTGAATGATCAAAAGAATGTTATAAATAAATAGATTGATGGACCCGGCAATTTGCCGTCTCTTTAGCGGAAGGCCAAGTTCTGGCAAATGGCTGTCTCTTGAAGCCAGTGGGTTAATCTTCAGAGGTATTCATGGGGTCCATTGACCAAATGTATCATACTTTTACTGCCCTCTCCACTCGGGATGGTATTTGTTTAATTCTGATTATTTTATTTGGGTGTTGTATTATTTGTATCGGGGGCAGAATAATATTTTGAGAAATATTTTGTCGATAAAAATAGACTGCATGTCTGCTATTTCAGTTAAAACATATACTTTTCTTCCTCTTCCAATTTGTGACACCATCTCTTAAGGCCGCTTTACACGATACAATTTTTTATGCAAACGCTTGTATAAATTGAACGAAATTGTATGTTTGTCTGAATGGAATTAGAACGGGTTCTATTTACGATTCAGTCATTCAGACAATCGCACAAGCATTCGTACAATTTGCAGTTTTACACGGTACAATTTCCTCATACAAGAGTTTGTACAAGAAATTGTACAAAAAATTGTATCGTGTAAAGCGGCCTTTAGAAATCGATGGATTTCAGCCTAAACATGATTGAACTTGGGATCATAAAAGGACCTTGGTCATTCACCCCTGTTTGTGCGATGCATGAACACCCATAATCGGCACGGGTTATTCCCAACATCCATTTATGAAAGTTAATAATATTTGAAAAGTGACTTTTTCATTCACGGATGAATTCACGTAGGTATATGAATCTTGTATACAATCCTGTGGATTAAAGTTTTTGATTTCTAAGGAAAATTATTGATAAAAAATTTATCATATTCATTCCACCTCAATTCAACAAACGTTTGTCCCTTAGGGTCTCAGATTTTGATAAAAATTGGTGTATGGGAACAAAATCAGCTCAAACTAAGTAATCTCGAACAGTTTTGTGAAAAACATTTTTTTGAGTCAATTATGCATGTTTTAATTTTTTCGCATTTTTAGCAAAAAACCGAGCCTTAAATCATATTATCACTTATATCTCCGCTTATAATTGTCAAACAGCAATGATTAATATCTCTTTTTAAAGCTAAATCTTTATTGAATGCAAATATATCAATAAAAAATTATTTTCTTCTAAACCCTATTGTTATTAATTACTAATGTTTAAAAAATTGTTAATAAACTTTTCTCAGATACTCCATCTCAGAATCGGCCGAAACTTTTTTTCCGTAATCTAAACATACCCAGCTAACTACTCCAAAAATAAAATTTAGTGGCAATTCATAAATGCGTTTTTTATAAATATTTAAACATTTACAATTCTCTGTCACGGCCCGTCGGCTCCCCCATTTCGAATACCTGCAGCAGACACGCGATGCATGCCTAAAAATTCCCTAATTGCTCAAGGTCGTGGCTATCTGAGATAAAATATATTATAAACTATAATTGTTAACAACAATTGTTATTTGTTCTTTCACTTTTCGAGCTAAATATTGAGTTGATCCAAATTTCTCTTGAAATTTTGCCACACTCCAGCTTTTAGGCAGTGTAGACAGGACTAAAATTTTTTCACTGTAGGAATTAGCTTCAGCAAATTTTTCCTTGAGTTGACTTAGCATTTCACACCCTACTAACTCTTATGGGCCGAAGGAAGTTTTTGCTTTTCCCCATACTTTCCCGATTGCTCTTCGATAAACAGAATTAATTTTATGAATTTTTTCTTTAGAGTATTTTCTACTTCTCAACTTTTTCTATTTACTGGTGATGTACCGATTTCGGATAAACTCAGGTTGATTTTTTCTAGCAAGGATTGACGAGGTGAATAGGGTGCACCATCGCTCTCTCCTTGTGAGTCACTGTCATCGCTGGAGTTGTTTGTAGGTAGGGATACATGAGGCTCCGCAAATTGCAAACCAGAAGGCCCCGGCTGTGACAGTACTGCTTCTGCAGCCACAAGCTGTTCAGGAACGTCTTCTTGATGACTGATGGGATACCTTGGTTTGTCACCTTTCGCGACTCCCTTATTCAGAAACACTCTGCACTGACGACACAATTTTCTGCCCTCGACCAAAGACATCGCTCTAGTGCTGAAAATTTTCGATTTGTAATGTGTGGCAGTAATTGTATATAAATTAGCACTACGGATAATGCAATGTAGTTTCAGTGGATTACAACACTGTTTTTGACGCTTTGAAAAGAAAGCAAGAAACGATTTTTCATTGTTAACGCACATGGTTTCCACTTTGACACCACTTCTATCCTCGATGAGCTGCAGATCTCCTCGATACATTTAAAGACACTGTCCCGCGAACACTTTCCTCCTCTCACTGCGCCGATTGAGCAAATTTTGAAACAATTTTGACAATTAGTTTAAAAAACTATGTACGAGAAAAAAGAGAAGGCAGACAGCTCTTGAATAAGGAGATGGACACGCGGTGACAGACCAAAACAAACTGAGACTTCTTCGGTGAATAAACGCGGCTGTCAACAAAAACATGTGCAGCTAGATGGTTTTCTTTTAGGCGAATAGCGCAATGGGCAGAATTGGCCACCAACGGGGTCATAAAAATAGGGTTCTGAAAGGAAGTGGAAAGGTTTTTACCCTCTTGCCCTAATCCGTAGGTGACATAAAATATTTCTTTTTAGAGAGAGCAACGTTTACGGAATACGTCTTAATGCACGAAAAGCCACAGCTGCAGGCTCTCGACTTGAATTGAAAATGAAATGTTTTTGCATGGATAAATAATATTTGGACACTAAAATCCGAGTTTGCAGTAAATTTGTCTATAGAGATAAAAACAGTGATTTAGCAAAAACGAAGAAATTTTTCTGCTGGAACAAATGATGCAAAAATTCCATAATTGTAATTTATTTTCATTTCATTTCATCAATGAATTATACATGAAGATTCTGTAAAAGTTTTTTCATATTAATTGTCACAAATTTTTAGCTCTTTAATAAAAGTTAATCCGCCTGGAAACTTAAGTGGGGCTCAATGGCAAATTTCTCTGCAAACATCCATTTAACAGAACAAATAACAATTGTTGTTAACATTTATAGTTTATAATATATTTTTATCTCATATAGCCACGACCTTGAGCAATTAGGGAATTTTTAGGCATGCATCGCGTGTCTGCTGCATGTATTGGAAATGGGGGAGCCGACGGGCCGCGACAGAGAATTGTAAATGTTTAAATATTTATAAAAAACGCATTTATGAATTGCCACTAAATTTAATTTTTGGAGTAGTTAGCTGGGTATGTTTAGATTACGGAAAAAAAGTTTCGGCCGATTCTGAGATGGAGTATTTGAGAAAAGTTTATTAATAATTTTTTAAACATTAGTAATTAATAACAATAGGGTTTAAAAGAAAATAATTTTTTATTGATATATTTGCATTCAATAAAGATTTAGCTTTAAAAAGAGATATTAATCATTGCTGTTTGACAATTACAAGCGGAGATATAAGTGATAATATGATTTAAGGCTCGGTTTTTTGTTAAAAATGCGAAAAAATTAAAACATGCATAATTGACTCAAAAAATTTTTTTTCACAAAACTGTTTGAGGATATTCAGTTTGAGTTGATTTTGTTCCCATAGACCAATTTTTATCAACATCTGAGACCCTAAGGGAGAAACGTTTGTTGAATTGAGGTGGAATGACCCATATACAAGCTGTGACTAGGAACTTGGCAATTAATGACCTAATTAATAATTCTAAGTAGGAAACAAAAAAATAGAATATTAAAACTTACCGTATTTCCTCATGTAAGCCGCGCCCTCGTGTATCCCACACACCCCTATTTTTGGGCAGGCTCGTGAGGAAAAGTATTATTTCTATCAAAAAATTATTTTTTTTTGCCCTTGACTCTGCATAATTTTGTCATAACATGAATATGCACGTTCTCTAATAGAAATGTTGTGCCTAAATTACCTGTACCTACTTCTCATTAATTGATTGAATTACGTGTCAATATCGTCATGAACGTCATTGCATCGTTCATCACTGTTCATCTGTTTCTCGTAGCATTTGACAGTAATCACAGTTGCATACAATGACATCCTTCAGTTATAAAAATGGCATCTGTTCAAAATAACATTCAACTGAAATAACTGCAGAAATATATGCAATTTCAACCTATGGTTACTCCATTATTATGGACATCTGTTGGCATATCAACAAATAAAGTCAGAATGCCATCTATGGATATGACGATTAACAATGCCGGAAAGACTTGGGAACACACGGAAAAAACTATGCTCAGTGTAATAACAATTATAACTCTTATAAAACTAAAGAAAAACACATTTGCGGAAATAGAATCATAAATCACTAATGAATATCTATTTAGTTGTCGTCAGTGCTATTATGCTCCTGTGAGAAACTCACATTCTCCGTCCCACACCTCTCACTGTCTTCGTTGCCATCCATGTCATTTGAAATGCAACATTTCTTAAAGCTTTTTTCGACCAAATCCTCTGGAATCATCTTCCATGATGCCAAAATCCATTGACAAATCTGCGTCAACTCTGTTTTTTTTATATGGGGAGTTTGTTCATGTATATTGTTTCTTCATGTTCTATTTAAGCAAACATCCAATGGCTGCAACATTGACGTCATGCCCCCTGTCACCTGGTCAGTATTTCCCTCTTGCAGCCTTTGTTTTACCGGTTCTTTAAGATGTCCACAAAAACTCTCGAGCACTAACATGCTCCGCAGTCATAGTAAGGCACCGGTACGGGATTCCCATACACATTTAATCCAGTCTAAGACCATATTACTGTCCATCCAACCTTTTTCTTGTGCCCTTACTATTATACCAGTAGGAAATGTCACTTTCTTGGGTAGAGTTTTTCGTTTGAAAATAAATGCAAAAGGTGGGAGCATTTTCCTATCAGCCATTACTGTCAATATAACCGTACAATGCTGTTTTTCATAATCACCACTTCATACTTGCACAGATATCTGGCCAATTTCATGCACAGTTGTTTCTGACGGCATCTTGAAGTACACTGGGGCTTGGTCTGCGATTTCCAATTTGTCCCAATAAGTAAAAATGTTTTTTCCTCAGCTGAATCATATATCCCTGAAAGCTCTCCAGCTTATCTGCATATGCATCAGGTAAGCGCTGGGAAATTGTCGTTCTTCTCCTGATTGTTAGTACGTTACTGATAGAAATCGTTGCAGCCGTCCTGTGCTTGCCTTAAAGTCTGCCGGAGCAACACCTAATTCTGTCGCTTTTTTTTCTCTTGCTTTCACCTGGCACATTTCTGATGTGACTGCGTACGCATACTGTCATCGATCACGGATGCACAAAGCCAGTCGCTTTTCTAGTTCTGGGTATTTTGCACTTTTACCCCTAAATGTCCTAAGAAGTGTGGGAGGAAAGAGAAGTCTGCTGGCAACTCTAAAAAGAAGAAGGGACAACTTAATCGGCCATATCTTGAGGCACGATGGCCTGATGAAGACTATCGCAGAGGGAAAAGTGTACGAGAAGATTGGAAAAGGCAGGCCTTGTGTGAGATACATGGAACAGGTTGTGAAGTATGTAAAAGAGAAGAATTACCTCACAATGAAAAGGTTGGCCAATATGAGAATTGAGTGGAAAACTGCATAAAACCAATCCTAGGATTGTTGACCAATGATGATGACCCCTAAATGCTCTTCTGCATTTTCTCGGGGTGATAGTTGCAAATTATTTTAAAATGCTAAATGATCAATTCGAGCTCGTATAGCTACTACTCTCACGCACGGAGCGGATAGCACGGATAGTAAGAAGGTACAATCTCTGAGCATACGACTCTTGCCACTATGTAAAAAGTTTTTTGTCATGTCTTTGCAATGTAGCTTTGATGAGTATGCAAAAGGAGATATCTATTGTGTAAAAATGCTGCTACAGATACGTGATATCGAAACAAACTCTACTAACAATTTTTCAAAGCATAAAGACGCCACCCCCCTTGCGGCAGCTTACAGGATGCAATGTAGATTTAAATACATATCAGTGCTACAATGTATTGTCCTGCGTACGATCTGTACACGTTAATCTATTAATTTGCCAAGTGGTGTTTCCGATCTAGCCTTTCTTCAAGTACCGCTGTATGCTCAGACTTTGTTAACTGGATTTTTATTACTAATTACTTTGAAATTTCAGAATACTTTACAATGTACGAGTTACTACTAGACTATACTTACCAATTAATGACGATGTGTTCACAAAATGTGAACTTAGGAGAAAAAAAACAACAGGAATTTCAGTAAAAATGTTGCGTGGCTTACACGAGTAAATACGGTATATGTTTTATACGATATATCATCCGTAATGCCCTTATTAGGATGCCTACTATCTGTTGCAAAATTTCCGTCACCTGCGAGTTTGAAGATCCAATCCTAATCCATGGCTAATGCGATTTTAAAGTAAAGTATATCAAATTAAACCTTCTTTATTTCTACGTGTACTAATGGTATTAAATTAATGTTATTTACTTAAGTATGTGTTTAAGCACGGAATGTTTGTGAATTGTTTTGGGTACCGGATGGACCTATCCAATTGGGGCATCGTAACACAGACGATCAGATATGAAACTTTCCTTTTCACATGTTGTAGCTAAGGGCTTTGTTCATAGCCATACAAAGTTTCATAGTATAAAGTTCATCAGTTTTTCAGTTGTTGATGAAGTTGTGAGAATTTTTTTTCCATCCCTCATGCTTTCCGTTCCAACAATCACAGTTTGGACCTATTTCTTGCTCTCTCAAGTTCATTAATACGAAGCCACTTATGAAATATCAATAGAATTAGTTGATCATTTGATATCGATGCATATTTATTTTTTGCTACAAAAGCATGCTCAGCTGGCCAGAGCATGGCTGAAAGAGAAAGGTAGGGCTTGTGTGGAATCTTCTGCTGCAAGCAGCTCGCCTATCTCTGTGAATGAGTCAGGAGGACCCAACACGTAAGAAAGTATTGTTTTTAAGAATGATAGTCTGTGTCAGTTTAAGAACTTTTTGGAAGCATGCTGTCACTATGCCTCCTCATGCAAAGTTTTTGGAGATGGAGTTGAGGATAATTTAAAGTTCAACTTGTTTCTTTCGGCGAGAAGCTGAGAAATGAGGGGAAAAAAGATATTCCACCTATCACTGATTTTATTTTGGTGAATACTGCAACTAATGAACATTTATTCAAGCATATGCAAGGATATTTTTCTTGTTCATACTAGAGAAATTTCCTCGCGTTGTTTGGTGCATGTGTTACAGTAGCTTGCAACTTGGCATCCTCAACCAGCTTATCTCTTCTGGACATTAGTCCTGTCGCATGGAGCTCAGTTTCTGAAATACAGTCGGATCCGGATTTAAGGTTTTCGCATTTAACGTTTTTCCGCATTTAACGTTTATTTTTTGAGGTCCCGATTCATTCCCTATAAAAACAATGTAAAAATTGTCCTAATTTAGCGTCTCCGCATTCTGCGTTTTTCCGCATTCTAGGTCGTAAAAAATCTTCCCGCACAAGATTTTTTATCCGATTTAAGGTTTACTCATGACGATTCATGCAAATGATTATCTATACATCAGTGATGACTATCACCAGCATTAGTTTTCAATAGGTCGATGGTCCTTAAGGTTTCGCTTTAAGATGCTTGTATATGTACAATGAATGAATGTATAATGAACATACGAACATTAACATATTGTATGCTCTTGGTAATACATTCATAAATGTAAAACCGCATTTTCCCCTATAGTAGGTTTAACTCAATGATGATATGCCATATTACGCAGTTTAAATCGTCGAAATTTTCCCGGGCGCTGTGTAGAAAAAATGAATGTGGAACTGCGCGCCATGTGAGAAACTTGCATGTGCAACAGCAGCTTGATTTCTAGGAGCTACAAATCAAAATTGATTGCTAAATAAGGCATTCTCATTATGTCGTACCATCAGTAATATTCTCATAATCGGAAAGTACCAATATTTTGCGAATTGAAATGTCTTTCTTTCGCTCGTCTTTAATGATGCTATAATGATGATTTTTCGAGTACATAGCCGCCTACACCTCGCTTTTACAGAATAAAATGGGTGTAAAAATGTATCGAGACCACTGAGAAATGTGTAAAAATGGAATTTTTAACGTTGATAACCATCCACACTAACATTCCCAGTGGGAATTTTCCTTAACTCCATTTTTCTTAGGAAAATTTCCAACATCTATTAGGTGCCGCAGTGACAACGACAGTAAAATTTAACCCCAGAAAATGCAGAGGTTAGCTTCATGCTAAGTTACGGCTGCACAAAAAAAGGCGGGAGGGTTGAATTACAATGTGTTTTGCCTGAAGGTTCAAATTAGAGCATTTACGAGTTAGGGTTGGATGGTCGGTAGTAAGGGTTTATTTAGTTGCGTAACTGATAAAAAAAATACAATTTATTATATAGCCACATTTGAAGCCAGTGAGAAGTGGCTCAGAAAAGAGAGTGGCGACTTCTTTGTAAATCATATGCTCCTCGGCAGTCGAGTTGGCAGTGTTACAGGGAAACACTTTTCAACATGACCATTGATTGACCAGTACCAGTCTCCTGGGTGCTATTGGTTTATAGAGAGCAGAGGCTGCTGGCTTTGATTTTGGGATGGCTTCGAAAAGGAAATCTCTTAGCTTCGAAGAGAGGAGAAAAATTATTGAGGAGGTGGATAAAAATCCTCACTTAAAGAGAATTGACTTGGCGAAGAAGCTGCTCATGCCAGTAACAACATTGAACAACATCATAATGAAAAGGGAAGCAATTTTAAGAGAATCCACAGCATTGGGTGTTTTATCTAATCGTCGTAAGCACTCAAAAAAGTCCTCAGTTTGAGGAACTGGAGAGCCATTTACATTGCATTGGTGAGAAAGGCAATTGTATCAATAAATTGTGGGCAGCAACAAGCCAAAATAAATTTGTTACAGGCAATCCATTTTGTTGCAAGCGCATGGGAAAGTGTGAATAGTGCAACCATCTAAAATTGTTTTGCCAAAGGGGGGTTCCTGAATACCACTGAAACAGAATGTGATTTGCAAACTTTTGTGGGCGATAATGAATGGCAAACTTTGAATTCAGAAATATCGTTCAGTGATTTTGTTGAATGTGATGATAACCTGCAGACCAGTGGCATTGTTTCAATAGGGGAATTGTGTGGTACATCAAATGAAACAGTTTCTAACTGCAGTGAGAATGAGGATGAGGAAGAGCTGACAGTGGCTTATACCTTTTCGGAGGTTGTGGTTGGACTTGAGAAATTGAAATCATACTTTTCATCCATTGAGAACAATCAATCTACTTTACTGATGGTTTCAAAACTGGAAAAGAGCTACTTCTTAGTTATAGTAAAAAAAATAAGCAGAGTAAAATTTCAGATTTTTTTAAAAAGTATAGCTGTTCAAAAACATAATTAGTCTCTCCTAAAAGTTTTAAAATTGATATTGAATTCCTGAGTAGTAGAAGGCTAAGCATTGCATTGTATTTTTGGTTAAGGCATTTTCATTTTTGGTTCATTTTTCATTTATTTTCGTTTTGTCACTGAATCCAACCTTCTTTGGGAAGAGCATATAAAACTAATGAAAACTTATTTATTGTTTTATGTGACCCCTTTTAGTGACTTTTATATTTATTATATTATTATTTATTATATTATAATTATATTTTCTTTTCGTAGAAAGCTGTTCTAATCATTACAGACCCTAAAACCTCAAAAAAATGGCAAGTCCGCATTTAGTGTTTTTCCGTATTTAGTGTTTTAAATTTTGTCCCCCCTGAAAAACCTTAAATCAGGATTCTACTGTATATAATGTTCATTATTCCATGTCAAATGTCGACCAGTTGATTGCCCTTAGGGTCTCCGATTTTAACCAAATTTGGCAAAACGGCTCCATTTGATGAGAAAAGGAAAACTCCAAAGTGGTTTGTAAAAAACGCAACCTTAATGAGAAATTGCAATGTTGCAAAATTTGGTTTTTGCAAAAGTTACTACACATTTTATGACATATCTCCGAGACTATTAAAACTAAAGATGTGTTTGAGGACTTATTTTGAAGGCCTTGAAATGGACAATTATAATAAGTGATTGGATTTGGAAATATAAACAATTTTATAAAGTTAGCAACGATTTTAAATTTTCAGATCTGTTTTTGACGATGTACCTATGCCTTCAATTTTGTTCATTTTTTATATGTTGTAGACACAACCCTCCTCTACAAATTAAAAAGTTTGCCACAGGTAATATTTAATTTAAGAAAGAAAAATATTTTTGAGTGAAGGCGTGACACCCTCCGTTCACCCTCCTACATTATGGTAGGCCCACCGACCGACATTATGGTAGTCTGATGTCTCAGATCTCAGTAACTTTCTCATCCATCTTCTTCTCACCAATTTTTAATTTTATTTTTGCTGATTTTCTGGTCAAATTGACGTGGAATGACCCATATATAGGGACCCAGAAATTTCGCGAATGGGTGTTTTTTGCAATTTTATTTTTAAGAGCATAAAAGTTGTTATTTTGATATTTTATGCCCTAATAAGTTGAAAATTGCCATTTTAACGTTAGTGAAATTCACCGAAATTTCGGTAATTGCCCTTTATTTGCAAAATTAGTGGTATTTTGCTGTTAGTGCATAGTTTATGTGCAAAATATCCCATTTTTTTTAAACCTGTCACGATATTTTGCAAAAAAAATATGAAATGCTTTAAGTTTTATTTTGATATGTATGTAAAGACGCGTAATGAAAGACGTCCCATTCGATGAAAAAATGAGTGCAAACTCGTGGTGTGAAATAAATACATAATTATTATTGATGTTACGTCAAAGTTTGTTCACTGTGTTTTCTGTCCTCATATCTATCACGCTAAATGTACAGGCCTCAACGAGATTTCACTAAAAGCCTTATTTGAGTGCAGGGAATTATTATGGAAGTGTTTTTCCTGCCGAGCTTCAAATTTCATCATTTCCAACATGGTGGCGGACATCGAGTTCTTGAAACCGGAACTTAATTCTCTGAAATCTACCCGGGAAGCAGCCGTTAAGCAGAAAAGGACCATTTCTTTTGCCAATACGGTTAAATCTGACACATTCCCTGCGGAAGGTAAACCCCTTGCTACCCAGCTCGCGAAGAAAACATCTGTTGCGTACGAACGACCGGTGACACGGAATGCAGCACGCAAATGTGAATCTTGTGTACTAATGTCTTCCAACTCCGTCGATAATCCCATTCCTAAGCCTAACTGTGAAGATGCTAACCTTATTTCTGCTGACAAGTGTGGTGATATCAGTGACAGTGTCTCGGTGAACCAAGTCCCCGACGAGAATAACGACGGATTTACCCGTGTTAATAATAAGCGCAATCGCCGCCCCTCTCCAACCATGGGTACTTCTAAAAAGATGTGCTCCCTTTCAGGTATCCGTAAACGCTCACATATTCATGTGTGGAACTTTCCTCCAGACATTACGAGCGACGCGGTGCTACAGTATATTAAGGACCAATTGCAGGAGTCTTAATTCTTGTATCTCTGAATCTACGATACACCTCTGTGGAATTTCCCTACAGTTTGCTTAACGGAGAACAGGTATTCGAATCTTGCTTGACCAAAATTGAACTTGACGATACGCACGTTTACCTAGCCTCTATTTATTACTCTCCTTCTACTAATTTCAATGTGTTCCTTAAGAAATTATCGGAACTTCTAGATCAAACTTATAATGCTATTGAGAACTGTTCTTTAATCATCACTGGGGACTTCAACTGCAATATTCTCCAAGATTCTAGAGAAAAACGAGAGCTGTTTGACATTCTTTCTTCTTTTAATATGAATATCACTAACAATGAGCCAACGAGAATCAGTAATACTTCTTCAACTGTTATTGATAATATTTTTACAAATATTGACCTAATGTATGTGGAGACCAGGGCTGCAAGTCGGTCATTATTACCATTATTAGTCATTATTTCTGATCTTGGTCATTAAAAGTCATTATTATGCTAAAAAGTCACTAAAAGTCATTATTATACCGTATTTACTTGCATATAGGACTAGGTTTTTTGTCACTTTTATCCCCTTAAAAAATCGGGGTCTTCCTATGTGCAGGAGTGAAGGATTCTTTGCTTTTTTTGGAATAGTGTCAAGGTCGAAATCAAAGTCACCTTTGTTGGATGGTGCGATAATAACATTGTATGAGGGGTGACTTGTCACTATTTTTGACTCTTTGGTGGCAGATGCTAGCACGCTACATGTGCTTTGGAAGCGAACGTATAGATGAGCCTGGTGCGGCGGCCGTGTTATCTGATATCCAGGAGCAAATTGACAATTTCTGACTAGCATTTAGTTAGTGGCCTTCCCCTACTCCGTGGCGTTGGGTCCGGTGATGGCCGTATTGTTTTTGTTGCGTCCATTACAATACGAGGTGAGTGATCCTTGTCGTTGGTGTTTGTTGAACTTCCCTCTCCCCTATGGTCCAGTCACTATCCAAATTACTGAGTCTGCCATATGGGCCTTGAATATTCTTGATTTTAATCGGCATGCACTCGCTTTTCGTTGGTTTCCTGCCCGAGAATGGGGAAGTGCCGTTTCAAGACGACTTGGCTAGAAAAGAAGGACGTCAACGGTTATTATATTAAGGGGTGGTGCCGTGCAGGAGATTCGGAGGAAAGGGCGTTCTGCACTGTATGTACGAGTCAGATTGCTGTCACGGCAGGTTTTCAAGCACTTGAACAACATTTCAAATCGGAGAAACACAAAGATGCCTGTCGCGTCAAGCTATCAACTTGCCAGCTTCGGCTTGAAATTGAGCGCCCTGGTTTAACCTCAGCAGGAGAGGTGCCGACAACCAGTAGAGCTCCAATTCGAATTACATACCCAGCTGACAGTGGAAACGTTGCCGCTGTGTACTGGCTTTTGAGATGCTGTCTCTCCAACTTCCCTGCAAATTCGTGTGATGGGATCGAAGCTTCTTTCCAAGCTATGTTCCCAAATGGTGTTCCCCCTGACTTTTCTATGAGCAGGACCAAATTCACATATTTCCTGAATTTTGGAGTTGCTCCTTATTTTAGGGGAGAACTGTCCACAGATCTAACTGGTTCGTACTACTCTATTCTATATGACGAGACTGCTGACAAAGGTGGGAACAAGGAGCTGCAGGTGGGTGTTCGGTTATGATCAGAGGGAGAGGAAAGAGTTGTTGCTCGTTACCTGAAGACCTTTTTTATTGGATCTGCAACTGCTGATGTGCTTTTGGCGAAACTTAAAGATGCTCACACTAGTTATTCGCTGCCACATGCTAAGCTCTTAATGCTTCGGAGTGACGGGCCAACGGTCAATGAGAAGGTTCAACGATTGTTGATAGAGGAATTACTGGTGTCAAGGTGGAAGGGACTCGTTGACTTGGGGACGTGCAACATTCACATATGCCACAATGCCTACCAGAGAGGCATTGACGAATTGGGGGAGGATGCAACAAATCTCATCATGGGTGTGTACAATTTCTTTGCAAAGTGGCCGTCGCGATGGGAAGATTTCAAAGCAATTCAGAGGAAATTAGGGCTACCAACTCATGAGTTCATTATTCATGTTAATTCAAGATTGAACAACATTTCAACAAGGGAATTGCTAGCTTCTGCCCTTAGTGTTAACGCGAAGTATTGTGAGCACATGGAGTACGAGAAGAAGAAAAGGGAAGTGGAAAGTCGTATGGCTGAAGAGGAGTTGGCAAGAAGAGCAAAAGAACAGGAAAAATTAAAACAAATGTAAGAGGAGCAGGAGAAATCGTGTGATCAGCAGGAAAGGCTTAAAGCTATGAGGAAGACTGAAGAAGAGAAAAGAAGAGCGTCAGATAAAGCTGGTTGATGTAGCCACCAAAAGGCTTAAAACTGCTGTAGAAAAGAAAGACATGGAGGGAGTTGCTGTGGCCCAAGCTATGCTTGAAGGAGCGGAGGCAGTCCGAAAAGAAGCTACAGAAAAGAGGAAGGAAGCTGAGAAAACTCAGCAAAAGGTGGAGCAATGCACCTCTAAACTTATATCGGACTTCTTCTCCCGCAAGCCCAAGGAAACATAAATATGTATTTACTAATTCTTTGCATTTTTCCCCTCCTTTTGTTCTTCTAGTCTGGAAAATGTGTCTGATTTAATCACATTATATTTATCCCTCAACGAAGTAAATGTTTTATTTTACTATTTTGTTACCGTATGTTTCTAGTTAGGAAGTACGTGCAAGTTATTTTTTTTTTTAAAGTAAGAGTTTTTTTTATTTTGCATTACTTTCATGTGGATAAAGTTTTATTCGACACATTTTTTAATACGTTGTTCAATTACTTTCCCTCTTCAAAGGCACAATATGTACCAGAAAAGATCAGAGCCCTGTATTCTCTGCCATGCATTCAACTCCCAGACTGGACCCTAAAAATCCCTTGCAATGTGCGAATTGAAGATGCGCGAGTACAAGATATGTGTTTAAATCGTGCATTTTACAGATTTTTATTGCTTAGTTGGCTAGTTGGCCACCAGTTTGCGAGTTGGTGGAGAATGCAGGACTCTAGGAAACATATACTCAAGTATGTTTGGCCGGTTTCAGTAAGGTTTTGGTTGTATTTGGTCAATTTTTGGTCATTATTTGGTCATTATTTGGGCAAAAGTAAGTCATTTTTCCATTAAAACCAACGGGTAGGACCGCTTGCAGCCCTGGTGGAGACTAAAGTTCTCACATCTCAGACCATTTTCCGTTACTTTGCACACTCACAGTTAGATCTTCTACAAATTGTACAACTACTTATAAGAGAAACTTCTCGGATGAAAATATTACTACCTTCTGTGAAATGCTAAATTTACATGATTGGTCAAAAGTTTATCATATGTGCTCTTTTGATGATAGCTTTAAATACTTTTATTCATCGTACCTAAATTACTTCAACTACTGTTTTCCTCTTATGCCTACAAAAAGGAGAAACTACTCTAAATCAAGTTGCATAAAGCCTTTGGTTACACAAGAAATTTGTAACCTTTCCAAGTTTATGAAAGATATGGCTCTGCACTTTCGTGGTAAAGTAGACCCTTCTGACAGACGGGAGTATGCGGACTTGAAAAAGAATTACAGACGCATCCTTCAGAACGCCAAGAGAACATACAATAGCCAAAGAATTAATAATGCTGCTAACAAAACTAAAGAAATTTGGAAAATTGTGAAAGAATCCAGTCCTCACAAGAGTAGTACGTCTGAATTTAAACTCTTAGACTCCCAGGGAAAAAATATTGATGATAATTGTCGAATGGCCACTGCCCTTTATGATTTCTTTTTATCACATAAACTTCCGAATATGAATCTACATACTAGGTTTTCCCAAACAACAAGCCTTTGTAACTCCTTATTTCTTCATCCCTGCTCTGATTCAGAATTAAGGAATGTTATCAGGAATTTAAGCAACAAATTCACTTCTGGTATTGATGGGATTCCATCTGTCATAATCAAACAATCATCTAACGCAATCATGTCTCCACTATTATTCCTGATCAATGAATCCTTACAGTTGGGGATGTTTCCAAGTTCGCTTAAAGTGGCTAAGGTCATTCCTCTATACAAAGGCAGGGGTAGTCGTCAAGACATGAACTCATATCATCCCATTTCTCTACTTAACCAATTTAGCAAAATCTTTGAAATTGTGTTCTACTCTCGTCTCATAACTTACCTCGAATCTCAAAATTTACTATCCACCTCCCAGCATGGCTTTAGGAAATCGAAGTCCACTAACACTGCTATTTACCAGGTTGTGAATAAAATACAAGATGACGTGGACAACAGACAAGAATCCCTTATTCTTATGTTTGATTTCTCCAAAGCTTTTGACTATGTCAATCATAATCTTCTTTTGCAAAAACTTGAAATGTGGTATTAGAGGTGCAGCTTGTAATTGGGTTGAGTCTTATCTAAGTGATAGGCATCAAAGTGTTGTCCTTACTAGAGATGGAGCCAATTTTGTGTCCCCTGAGAAAAAAGTGGTCTTAGGTGTTCCCCAAGGCTCTGTTCTGGGCCCAGTACTGTTCATTTTATTGATAAACGACCTCCCTGATATTCTGAAATCTGTACCTGGTGTACTTCCTGTATTGTATGCTGATGATACCAATGTTCTCGTGTCTGCCTCGTCATCAAAATGTCTGGCCTCAAAATCTAACCAAGCCGCAAGTCTCCTAAAAGAATGGTGTTATCAAAACTCTCTCCTACTCAATGTGGAGAAATCAAATTTTATTTATTTTCATAATAAGAACAAACATCAATCTTTCATCTCTGTTAATATTGATAGCAATCCTATTCCACAGAATAATAGTTCTTCTTTCTTGGACGTCACCTTAGACAGTCAAATCTCTTGGGAGGGTCATATTCAGAAACTCCGTGGTAAACTGAGTTCTGTCTGTTTTTTAATTCGGTCTATTAAAAGAACTGTGAATGTTGATGTACTGCTGTCAATTTACTATGGTGAGTTCTTTTCCCTGATTATGTACAGCATCCTCTTCTGGCAACATATTTGTAGCAACCAATCTCCGGACAAATAAAAATTATTATTATTATTATTATTATGTGGCCATGCCGATATGATCAGTCTGATGATGCACGTGACCATGATCGGAGGTATGCATACGTCTCCCTAGATCGCATTTATGGTGGTGGATTCTGGGCGCATCGTTTTCGTCATGCCACCAAAATGACTTGCATAGTATTTATCCCGAAAGATTCTTCAAAAATGTTGCCATTAAAGTAATTGTGCTTGTGAAAGATGATTTCAGTAAGTGTGTGCCTAGCATTAATGAGACCAATAACTACGCTGGAAAAGAGTATCTCAAATGTCTTAGCCTTTGGGCGAAAAGACAAAGTTGTGAAATGGACGTAATAATTTCATTCAAAGAGTGCTCCCCCAAAGTTGTGACTGATGGGTCACAATTACTCCTTGGGTAGGCAAAAAGAGTTATTTGAGGATAACACATCGAATTCGCTGACTGATGTTGAGTATATGTTGCCAACATTAAGATATGATTCCAGCACGACAGCGTTCCCGCCGCAGCAATGCTTCTGTATGCTTCTGGATGAGAGACTTACTTGAGACGATGTCCACGAATGGGAATAAGGCTCACCACATCTTCAGAACATCTCCAGTCCCAAGTATATGAGAGGAGGAGGCTGGAGAACCACCTCTGGCCACTTGCACTTGGGATATGTTAATGGTGAACTACATGTCCAAGATTTTATCTATGAGGGACCATCCATCTTATGATATACTCTTTTTTCAACAGAAGACCGAGGGCCACTAACCCAATTACCTTTTGTTTTCATAATTTTATTTTAGGTAATAGATATAGCCTGCCAATCATATACCCTACAGGATACTCGAAGGACTCTCCATGGTCAATGCATCGACCAGCGTTTATATTCCGGCTCCTTCAATGTCAAAAATCTACAACAACATCTGCAAAATACTAACGACTATTCAACGAAATTCGGGGGGAATACGCAGACTTCACAATTGTTTACATGGACGGGTCAAGATCGGATACTTCCTGTGGATGTGCATGGTGGCGTGATATCACGGTGTCATCAGAGCTAAACTTAACCATATCTACAGCATCTATACTGCTGAACTCTTTGCGATCAAGTTGTCGCTAAAACGAATGACGAGTAATCATTCAAAATTTCTCATCTCTCACTGAGTGCACTTCAGTCCTTGTCTGTAGTTATTCCTCCAAATGCCCCCTTGTTCAGGTTCCACCATTTCATCCCTTAATAGTATAGGTGTAACAATTTCCTTTGTGTGGATCCTTGGACATGCTGGAATAACTGGAAATGAAAACTGCAGCCAAAGAAGCCTTGAAAAAACAGGATACCATATTCCTCCGAACATAGTCCCCCCCCTTTTTTGGCCGAAATCTTCATGGAAAAAGTCTGGGGGGGGGGGACTATATTTGAGCTGAAGGCACCTAATGTCCGTTGTAAAATTCCATCCCCCGAGTTTAATGGCCAGTATCAAAGTTGAACTTGCTTCCCGGAACTTGAAAAAAATCCAGCCTCTTTAGCTGTCTCGGTAAAAAAAAATTAGAAAATATAACCAACTTCAAAATATATTTTTCACATTAATAAATGTATAAATAAACAAGCTTTAGTTCGATATGATTTATTTTAAAATCAAAATAGCCATTTTTGAGATATTGGCCTTCAAATTTGGGGGATGGAATTTTGCAACGGACAGTAGGTGCCTTGAGCTCGAGTATAGTCCCCCTCAACACTTTTTCCACGAAGATTTCGGCCAAAAATGGGGGGACAATGAGGGGAAAATATTAAGTATGGGATAATGGGGGGAAAAACTATATTCGGAGGAATACGGTGTGTGTGTCCAGTTTTTCTTGCTGTAGCCTTCTGAATTTCTTTTTGAAAATCAAAAATAATATTTTTTCAAAAATGCCAATCCCAAAAATTTTGACTTTTTGCACTGCAGCTAATCTGCACCTTACAGTACTACATTCCCTGAAAAGGAGAATTTCCACTTTTGAGTTTAACAGGTTTGATGAACAATGTCCATGGTTTAACTTCCGTGGCTAATTTATTTATTTAGTGCATTGCGTTTCACTATTATTAGTTGTCAGGAAAAGCATTAGATCATTTTATGCATGTTGCTATTTAAATTGTTTTCCTTCGTCATCTGAGTAACTCTCTTGGTTTCAATTTCCACCATCTCTTTGGGTGGAGATGTGTATTTTGTATTGCATTTGCTAATTAATTGTTTTTCATGGCATTGATAGATATTGTTGATGAAAATTTGTAGAAAAATCATGGAGAAGTGATTTGAAAGTTGTGGATCTTGAAAACAGGATTTGTGGTGGCCGCGATTGCTCTCTCTTCACTCTAATCAGGAAACCTCTCTAATCAGGAAACGCTTTGGCGATAGTCTGGTGCGTACTCCCTCTTATGAGCCGTGCACAGCAATCAAGGAGACGCAATTGCTGCTGGAGAAGAGACTGACATCGGTGGACTTCACAGCCCCTCCTCCCAAGATCCAGCCCTGCATGTCTTCGTCCTACATCAGGGCAAGAGAGAAGGCAAGACGTCGCCGAATAGCCACCCAGGTGAGTATCCAGAGGATCTCTGGTCTTTTGGACTTCTCCTTATTCTTAGGCCCAACTCTGGCCGGATTAATGAATGACACTCAAATTACTAATTCATATCTTGTGGCGTTTTTGGTACCCCCCCTCGGCAGACTAATTACCTTCCAGACTTAGCCAAAGAACTTGCATGACAGGCGTAGCTAACGACAGTCGTTGGAGCCAACAATGCCTACGATTCCAAAATCATCACTTGTGGACTGCACCGTGCCGGCAAACCGTGCCGCCACCTCACCGGGGTGGGCATCACTTAGATAGATAAACTAAAACGCAGGTGGAGGTACTCTAAGAGTCTTTGGGGCACTTAGACCTGTTGGTCCATTGTGCTAACCACCATTCAGGAGATCACCCATGGAGACCGATCGCCCGGCTAAAAGCCAGGAGGTGTCCTATTGAGGATCCCTGTAATTTCATGGGGTTCCAGAAAAGGTGAGCCAAGATATCTATTCCGAGGCCTCATTATGGCTGGGCACTCGCAAAGAAGGTGAGAGGTTGATTCATCCTCTTCTTCACACCATCTACATCTGGCTGAATCAATAATCTTCAGGAAATAAAGGTGTCTCATCACTTGATAGTGTCCTGTGAACAGTCCCACTATCGTGCGTAGTTGACTCCTATTTAATAGGAGTAGTTTCTTAGCTAGGCCAGGTTTGGGTCCCTCTATTGGTGGAGTTTTGCCTGCCTTAGCTTCAGCGCTTTCTGCCAGATCTCAGAATATCGAGCAAGTCCCCACATTCGGAACTCCGTTTTCCCCAATTAGGGTGCCATAGGTACGAATGGTTCTGGACCAAACGGTCTTCGGTTGGCTCCTGCTCTGCCAAGTTCATCAGCTATTTCATTTCCAGCATGACCTGGTACCCAGAAGAGTTGTTTTACTGCAGCTGCCTAGTGTGTTGAGTGCATTTCGACACTCCAATACCTACCGTGATGTGCACCATGGTGATGTGAGAGCTCCGAGGACAGCTTGGCTGTCAGATATGAGTTGGTTTGTCATGCAAACCCACTTCTTTTGCTGCATATGCACAGGTCAGAAGCATATAAACCTCGTCCTGAAACACTGTAGCTTATTCCCCGAGAGGGATAGATATTTTCTTGGATAGGCTGTAGCTGTATATACCGGCTCCTCCTCTGTCTTCTTTCCTGGAGCCATCTGTATACCATACATAGGCTCCTTTATGCAGTCCTTCCCCTCCTTTCTCTGCCCACTCTTCCCTAGCTAGCAAGCAGATTTTGAAGAGGAGGGTGATTGGTTGAATGTAGCAATCATTGCGTCAGAGCCTATTTCGAAAATCGGGCTTTACTTCTTGAGCTCTGTCCATAAAATTCTGTGACCGGAAAAATTTCCTCGTGATGCCATTATCCTAAACATTTAAGACAATATGCTGATGCCCTAGCCTGAACCTCAGCTTCCCCATAGAGTGGAGTGAGGTTTAGGAGGGTCTCGATTGCCAAGGTTGGGGTTGTCTTCATTGCCCCCGAAATGCCCATACAGGCCATTCTCTGCAAGTGGTTTAGTTTGTCCCTGGCAACATTCTGCCGGGTCCTTGTCCACCAGACAAGTGAGCAGTGCAGACAGCTAGGCTTTACTACTGCTATATATAGCCAGTACATGGCTTTTGGTTGTAGCCCCCAGGTTTTTCCCAAAGCTTTCCTGCAAGACCATAGAGAGGCACAGGCTTTCCTTGTTTTTGCCTCTAGATGTTCTTCCCATTTGAGCTTGGAGTCTAAAATTGCCTCAAGGTATTTAATTGATAAGGAAGGTTGTAAACACCTTCCTTGTAGTAAGGGAAGTCTTAGCCCTTCCCTTTTCCTCTTATCGGTAAGCAATATGAGTTTTGTTTTTTGTCGATTCACCATCAGCCCCGTTTCAGAACACCATCTCGTTCTTCTTTCCAGGGCTTTCTGTGTAAGTCCAGACACTGTATCAAGGTATTTGCCAGTGATCAGCATCGCTACATCATCCGCATATCCTTGAGTATACACATGTGTTTTATTCAGGCTTAATAAGAGAGTGTCAACTACTAGGTTCCATAGGAGTGGGGATAAAACCCCGCCCTGAGGACATCCTCGCATCACAGACACCTTCATGGAGGTGTCCCTTAAGGTGACCTTCACTGTTCTTTGTTCCAGCATGTATCTGAGCCAATTTACTTTGTGATCGTGGAGGGTATCACTTATTATAGCCCCCTGAATGCGGATGGAGACCAGAAGTTTGGCCATCAGCTCCCACCGGGGTCAGAAAAGAGTTCCTGATGCTGCGATGACAAACTTCCACCTCGTCCACTTTACCCATACCACATTCCCTCCCCTCAAAAATCTACCTATCGACTATTTCCACATTAAACCCCATTCCACCATTGACCTTGTTGAAAACACTCCCTTCTTATGCCAGGAAAAAACCTCCCCTCTCACCTGTTCGAGTTGAGATGGCTAGGAGCTCACTTGCTGAGTTTGTGTGGCGGTGTCGAGTTAGTTTTGTGAGCCTTTGTCGTTTTGGAGGGTGTCCTAGTGGCCACTCTCTATTGTGCCAAGCTGTTACGGATTTCCCTCAATGGGAAGAATATTTCAATTGTTGGTTTGTACTTGCTTTGTCTATTTCCGTTGAAATACATTGTTTGGTATTAGTTAGATTCATATACAGTTGAGCACCCATAATCCGGCAATTTTGCCATGACCAACTACCTGGTACTTAGTGGAAAATGCCGAAACATTTTAAACCGGAACATTGCTTAATAACCTGCTGAGATATTATTCTTATATTAATACCGAGATACCATTCTTAACGTTAATTTTCCCATTTCGAGAATCAGAATAATTTAAACATATTAATTTCTGGTACTTCGCCTACATTGGAATTATTCTGGAACTTGAAAGTAAACATATAAATTTGAAGACATCGCCGAGACGGACTACGACTAATTTACAGATGGCCACTTTCAATGGTGTGTGCATTTTTGATTGACCACTAGACGTAATTTGATAATATTATTGGTTATATTCTTATGATTCACCCAAAACATGTCTCATACATACAGTTGTGGCAACCGCACAAAACGTTAACCATCGTGGAAAAAGTGCAAGTTGTGAAAAAGCTTGATGCCGTTGCATCAATAAAGCGTTTGACTGAAACATGCTATGTGGGATCTTCAACAATATAGCACATTAAGAAACTGAAAGAGAAAAATCATCAAAATTTTACTGTTAAAGTGACACGAAGAAGTAGATAACAGAGAGAAAAACTATGAAAGAAGATTTAAGTGCTGATTTAGATAGCCTGGTTTCGATTGCGTCGAAGTGAAGGGCTTACTGTCGTGGAAAAAAGTCATGACACTCGAGTTTACAAGTCAATGAATGTTGTACGCGTAGTTCCACATGAAAACAAGTTATATCAAAAATTAGCAAATTTAATTCTGCGTTTAACTGTGGAAAGTGAAAATTTTTATTTTAACTTGTTAAAATTTTATTGTCTGCGAAACAAAAAAAGTGCCTGTTTTTTCACCGTTTTAAACGGAATGCTCACTTTAAAAATTCATAACTTTAAAAGTATTCATTGGATCGTAACCAAACTTTAATACGACATAAAGGAACCTGTTTTTAAACTATGTACAAAGTTTTAAGATAATCGAAGTTGAAATAATATTGTTCTTGTAAATTTTGTGAAACAACTTTTTCTCAGTACTGCGTGGTCATATCGATACGAATCTTGTTCTGTCATGGAGCTTATGGTAATACAAGGCTAATCGGTTCTCCATATTTAGAATTTATTTAGTTGTTTATTTTGTGTGCGCTTACATTTAATTCGGTGTTTCCTCGAACAAGAGGTGTGAAGCGAGCGGGAGGAAATGGACGCATGGCTTCGGAAATCCGTGCGACGTTGCCGCGTTCGACACCATCTGTTGCCATCGGACACCATTTGTTGCATTGTAACTTAAAAAGTTGACGGAAAGGGGTGTACTTTCTTTCGAAAGATAAGAATCCCATCTGTTTAAGTTACAATGCAACAAAAATGTATTGATTCTACATATGGAACGCGGGGATGGTGTCGAACGCGGCAACGTCGCACGGATTTCCAAGGTCATGCGTCCGTTTCCTCTCGTTCGCTTCACACCTCTTGTTCGAGGAAACACCGAATTAAATGTAAGCGCACATAAAATAAACAACTAAATAAATTCTAAATATGGAGAACCGATTAGCCTTGTATTACCATAAGCTCCATGACAGAACAAGATTCGTATCGATATGACCACGCAGTACTGAGAAAAAGTTGTTTCACAAAATTTACAAGAACAATTTTATTTCAACTTCGATTATCTTAAAACTTTGTACATAGTTTAAAAACAGGTTCCTTTATGTCGTATTAAAGTTTGGTTACGATCCAATGAATACTTTTAAAGTTATGAATTTTTAAAGTGAGCATTCCGTTTAAAACGGTGAAAAAACCGGCACTTTTTTTGTTTCGCAGGCAATAAAATTTTAACAAGATAAAATAAAAATTTTTACTTTCCACAGTTAAACGCAGAATTAAATTTGCTAATTTTTGACATAACTTGTTTTCATGTGGGATTACGGGTACAACTGTCATTGACTTGTAAACTCGAGTGTCATGACTTTTTTCCACGACAGTAGTTAGTATTTCTGGCCAAATGCTAATGGAGCAGGATAAACTATTTCAGAAAAAGACATGATTTGGGAAATTTCACGTGCAGGCAATAGCATTTCACCATCCGTTCTAAAACATGCGTGGTTTAAATTGTGGCCTGCTTTAAGGTTTGATATAGACGAAATAAGTGGGGATTTAAAAAATTTAATTTTTCTGAGGATAAAAATATGATTATGGAGTTCGCAAACATCATCCATAACCCTGAATTAAAGGAAATGGAATTGGTAAATTTAGACGAAAGGATAGTTAGCGGCCACGATATTCTCACCACACAACATATCATAGATGATGAAATCATTGAAATGGTAATTAATAACAATAAATCCGAGTGGGGATGATGATGATCAGCCTGAAATTGTTGAAGGAAGACTACTATTGATGATAGTCTTTAAAGAATAATCCAGTCCGGTCGCCCATGGTGACGTAGTGATGGGCGGCCGTACACGTGACACCCACGCGTTGGTATCACGCTGAATCAACTGTTAACAAATCGAGCATGGTAGGAAATTATGTTATGCAAAGCACAGTATAAGAAATATCAAATTTTATACCCTTTTCCAATAACAATATGAAACTTTTACATGTGCAGCAATATGCACAATGCATAGATTCCATTGTTTTCACTCACTCCACAACTTCGATAATTTTAAATAATAACTTTGTGTATTAAGAAACCATTTCTTTCTGATTATTGTCAGTAACTCTTTTTAAAATAATGTTCAGTAAATGGCAAACGAATATATTTTGTTATAAGTAATTGAATCCTTTCAATGAAAACATCCCGGATGTCAGAAATAGACCAGTTGCCATGCATGACCCATAGTCCGGCAAAATCCCTAATCCGGCATCACTTCGGTCCCGACTGTGCCGATGCTCAGCTGTACTTTTGTTTCTTGTTCTCCTCCTCTTGCTCACCCGAGCTTGGAAAGAATTTTGTCCCCTGGACGAGTGTTTCTCGCGAATTCATTATTTCATTCGCCACTGCAAGGTCCAGTGCAGGGGATATCCAACCTTTCTCTGTTGGTGTTCACGGTCGTTTTGTGTAATGGCTCTTCCCTCATTTCAGTCTCAGCTTTCCTTGGCCAGAAGCTTGCTCTGCTGTAATTTTATTTCATGTTCTCACCATAACTGTTTGGAGGTGTCAGAAACGCAGAATTGCCTTTTTTGTTGCCCTTTGATGTTCTTTAATGTGCACTTTATTGAACCGCAGGATTTGCTAAAGTAGGGTTCGGAAAGGTGTCTTTGGGCCCCGTTACACAGTTGGTTATCACACAGCCGTTGCACAGTTGTGTTTAGTGGCCATGCCATATTTCCTTAGTATCCTGGGGATATTTTCAGATGTTCCAGCGATGAATGGAATGGTGACATTTAATTTGCATTATGTAATTTCCACCTTTCAGACTTCCTCTGTAGTATTTTTCATGGGGGTTTGACATACCTTTCCCTCCATTTGGGATAACTTCAACCATTATGACAGCATTAAACTCTTCACATAAACACAGAAGACTTTCGTCTGCCACCTGTGAGGGAAAGTCCTTCAAAACGCCTATATATGGGGTCAAAAGGCTGATTCATCACCTTCTGACGTGAGCAGGGAAATTTTGCCAAAAGAGAAAAAAAACCAAATAAGGCTAAGAATGGTAAGGGTATGTCTCCCCAACAAATAGCCAAGATATCATCAACTACTTGTTCATTATTTTAACGCTGGTTGATCCAGCCTGTAATGGATGCAGAAGCTCCGCATGCAGTGCCTCCCAAAAAAGAAAACAGGGGAACATATATGCAGCACGTGCACCCTCTTTTGACGTCTGTCATTTACGTGAGCAAATGTTCCCCCAAATGTTCTGTCCAAGGGTACATTTGCAACATCCCCTCAGTGGGTTTCACTTTGTCATGCCCTTTCTGTCGCTCCATTGTTTTTCTCCCGCTTGCTCCGAGTTCAGTTCACTCTGAGAGCCAACTTCATGGCTGAGAAATGTAAGTCATTAGATCTGAAACCAGACTTTGTTTAATTAATGAATGCAAAAGTAGTGGGGTGGTTGGGCATTACTATCACAAATATCATGTAGCTGGCGTATATTATGTCATTACAGAAGAACATATTACGCATATCTTGATGAAATTCAATTTGGGACTTAGAACTGTTTGTGTGTGGCCTTGCTTTCAGCAAACATGATTAAACATCTTTATTAATAAGAAGAGTTTGATATAGCGAAGATTTTTTGAGGTCCGAGAGCTCTCGTTATGTTGAGGTAACTGTACTACCAAATCTGGCTGGGAAAAATACCTTTCATCCCAACCAGCAACAGTGGACTCAGAGAGACTTTTCCCATGATAGCCTGGCCACATTTGTGATAAAATGAGAAATTGGCTTGATCTGGATTGTGGTAAAAAGCTCATTTATTAAAATAAAAACTTAAAACAATGAAATTTTGTATACTTGTAGTTTGAGTGTTTAATTCAATTGTATGTGTAAAATTAATGATAGAATTCAAAATAAAACATAAGGCTAAAGAGAAAATAATGATTTGGCCTTGAAATTATGCTTGGGATTCTAGTAAATTTTAACATTAAGGTTTTAGATAATATTTATTATGAAAGGTTCAGATTCAAGATTTTATTATAAGATTCAGATTCAAAATGAGATTCAAGTGTGAATTTAAGATTTGGAGTCAAGATTCGAGAAAAACTGGATTCGACCCATCTGTAATTGAAAGCCTTCTTTCAGTCTTCCCAGGCCATTGATAGGTTACACTTGTATTGGCAAGTGTCCTGGCTCACACACCTATCAATGAGCAGGTTGTCCTTGCATCCCATGATGCCTTTCTTCGAGCCCCTCCGCTTTACTTCCTCCCACTCTGGTTGGACGTGCTGGAGAAAAGGTCGTTTAGGATGGAAGCGAAGACTAGACTGTTGAAGCAGGTTACAGGGTGGTAGTTTTTCGGATTTAACAGGTCTCCCTTTTTCGGTATTAAAACCGTACGTCCCTCAGTCAGCTAGGGCAGAATTGGTTCCGATCCGGACAGGAAGGATGTGAAGATTCAGGCAAGGCGTTTGTGTGTAGAAGTGAATTTCTTCCACCAGAAATTATTCACTGCATCCTGGAGCAGTGAAGTTGCTAGAGAATCTCTTTCCTTGACTGAAATGGGACCATCCGTATCCACTAGGTGGCAGTCTCATAGGTCTCCTTTCAGAAATGTTCCCCATCTGAGACAGATGGTGGATTTTGACAACATTAGTAGGAGGTAGGAAGAGATGGGACACCTGAAAGAAGAAGGTGAAGTTCTCCTCACTGGCATTGGTCCTTTCGACCAACTAATTCCTCGCCATTTTAGGTGTCCATACTCTATTCTCCTTGTGTTGGCCTAGAATAAGCAGCATGTTTTTGCTGTGCGTGTGTTGGTCTCCCTGGATAACATGAGAAGTGTGCCTGCTCTTTGGTGTAAAGGCCTGACTGGAGAGAAGGTAGTCCATCACAGACTGATATCTGGACACCTTAGCATGATTTTGGCTTTTAGCTCTTTAACCCTACTTGGTGCTTTCTTCTCCAAGGTGGCAGGCACTTGGGATGAGGCCAACAGTTGGTGGCAGCATATACATGCCGTCAATTTGTTGGACTAAATGTTAACGTCATGATCACATCTATGATGACATTCAATTAGGATAACTCTTGCTCCAGCAGAGGAATTTTATGAAGGATATTTCTCTTCCTGATAGACACCTCATTTTAATTGATCATCCTTTCCAATCATATGGGTAGATCAGAGTTGGCCTTCGGCTCATCTCCCTTCACCGAAAGATCAGAGTGGGAGCCCTGGCAGTAGGAGGAGGTACATCTGCCTTTGAGCCTTGGCCGGTGGTGTACTACTCTGATCTTGCGGTTGGGGTGTCGTTTCCTTGCTCAGGTGATTGACGTAGTGGAGCAGATTCTGCTGATAATAGTTTGCTGTATTCAGGATGCATCTCACACAGCAGCATGGCCAGCTAGGTCTCCACTTAGGGTCACTGTCCGTTGTGAGCTGTCCACTAGAGCCTTTGGGTCACATCATGTCCTCGACCCTTGGATAGGTGGCTACGCTTGGCGGATGTTATTGATGAGTGTACGGATGGTCAGATTGAATCCTGCGGATCCAAGTAGCCTCGGATCTTTCGGTTGTGGATTCGGATCCAGAGACTCGGAGTAAAATCGGATCCGGATCTTAGATTTTAAATTTTAGCGGCTGATCGATCGAAGTGCCCCATGAATGGAGTGTAGGTGCGGTAGATATCGGCAAGAAGAGGCTGTATAACTCAGGTCATGAAATAAGATGAAAAATGCATAGAATGTCGCGTGGGTAGCCTAAATTCGCTGGCATCAGGCGGACAACGAGAGCAAACTTCATAGAAACTGCATGAAAGCAGGATATTCCACAGAGAAAAAAATCATTCGCCTTGACCGGGACTAGAACCTCAGGTTCGAGTCCTGCTCAAGGCAAATGATTTATCTTCTGTGGAACATCTTGCTATCGTGCAATTCAGAGGGTAACTCCGCTAAAGTTTTCGTGGGTAGCTTGCAAACTGTGAAACTGCGCAAAGTCCGATCCCTAACCCCAGTTTAATTTTTTCTTTCCGTCATTGCATCGAAAATGTTATCTTTAATTTCAAACCCCTCTATCTGAATACTCAGATTTTTATGCTTACATTGTTTAAATTAGAGTTATGAATATATCACTCAAAAAATTAGGGATGGCTGGGTCGGATCCAAAGATCCACGGGTCTTTCATTTCATCAGATACTGAAATTAAATCCAAAGACAGTTTAATTTTGAATCCGATCGGAGATTTTTGAATTTCCCGGCTTAGTGATCGATGCACCTCGGAATGTAATGTAGGTATTGTAGATACTGACAAGGAGAGAATTTGTATTTTGGGTCATGAAATGAGAAAAATTTTTTTCCATGCCACAAGAACAAAATCAAGAAATACATGTCTTGGCTTTTTTCTCCATATGCGAGGGATGCAAGGGTCAAAAATAAAGCCGAATGTCATGTAGGTCGCCTAAATTCGCCAGACTCGCATGAACTGATGATAATGAAGTTGTTAAAAATGAGAGCTAGTGTGCTGCCGGTCACGAGCCTGATCTGTAACCTTGTAAGGAATACAGTCCATGCTGTATTCCTAGGGTAATGCAAGCAGGCAGAAAAATGTCGATTATCATAAATTTCATGTCATTTTATAAGTCAACATATTAAACATAAAAACAATAAAACTTGGCATTAGTGAAAGTGATTGGAAAAATAATTTATTGCAGAATTGTAATCGTGGAAACATTACATTAACCGTATAATGTATTTTTGAGTGATGCATTTGTACATTTAGTTTAAGCGAGAAAATTATAAAAAGGTAGTATCCACATACAAGGGTTGGAAATTAACACTGGATATGTACACAGAGTAGCCTGTGTACATATCCAGTTGTCACTTTTGGTTTCAGCTGCGTAGATGGCTTTGCCTTCCGAGCTTTCGCGACCATTGCAGGGCCCATCCTCAGGGAAATGATATAAAGAAGCTGCAATGTTCCGTATTTATGGAGGTGTCCCCTCCGTCTCTGGCCTTGACTGGTCATTGTTCTCCTTCACCTGCTGACGTCAGTCAGTGACGGGGGTCACTGTCCCTGAACAATCTTCTTACAGGCGGAACGAAGTTTAATGCCATCATCTCGGTTGAAATTCGCCGGTCTTTTCTCAATGGCCTCTCCCTCAATTGATCAATCGTGGGAAGCAGAGGCCTTTTCTTTCGAGATGACCCTTGTCCTCTCGTTCCAAATGCCCTTCTCCCAAAAGGGCATGCTCTGCGACTGCCAATTCCTTTTTGCTCCTGTGCAGGATGGCTCTCCAATATTCTTTCAGCCAACATGCCATGGACCGTCCGCTTTGTCAAATGCATGCTTTTCGCATGCGCATGGAACTTCGTACACTCCTTCCGTGTGGAGGGGGTGGAGCCGGTCCTTCGCAGATGTTATCTCTTAGGGGGAGGGCATACCTCCATGAATACGGAACATCGCAGCTTCTTTACATCATTTCCCCACCCTGCAACGGTCACGAAAGCTCTGAAGACTGTGCCATTTACGCAGCAGATATGAGAGTGACAACTGGAAATGATCAATGCTGCCAAAATCTTTGATCGGCCATTACTCTTGGGGGAGGACACTCACCACTGCAGACAAGAAGATTGGAAAGTCTTCGAATAAAGAAGCGCCGATTGCTCTCTTCTCTGGCCTTCCTTCGACGCTGCCATGACTCCGACACGATTCCCAATTGTGTCCAAGCTGTACATCACTTGAAGATGGTGGCTGTGAGGAGGATACTTCACCATACGAGCCTGGCACTTTTGGGAGAGCGATTTCACGCCACTCGGTTCCTGCTTCACCAATGCACCGTGGAACTCTCTCCCTGCACCTCGCACTAGCAAAGACACTGAAAGTGGAGATTCGGGAACAATGCGATCACATCACCTTCTCATCGGCCATCAGGACCTTCCAGGTAGTCGCCACGAAACAGGAGAAGAAATTTGATCACCTCCGTGGAAGTCAGCATCTCATGTTGGAGACAGCAAGGTCGCTCATAACCAGGCGGGAATTTCTCTCAACGATGTGGACATGTCAGTTTTATTCAAGGGATTGAACTTTGCCCTTACCGAATACCAAAAGAAGAGATGGTAACCATACTCTGTGAAAATTACCAACCCTGGAAGCTGACCCAATATGTTTGGAGGTTGCAGCCATCTTCTCCAAAGCCCCTCTCCCAAAGGCCAACACATAGGCCGTGAATAGACAGGCCCTTGTGGAACTCAGATCCTATCCAGACATCCAGTTTTTACCAGCTGATAAGGGCAAGGCCACCCCCATCATCGACACTGCCAATTGGCGCAGGACAATCAAGTCTGTAGGAAGATCCCACGTACATCAAAGTCAAAAAGGATCCGACAGCCAGAATAGAATGTGAGGCAAGAGAATTAATCAAGCGCTCCCAAATCCCATTGAAGAAGCAGCGGAGACTTCTGCCATCATCCACGAGGCCACCATGATTATGTGGAGTGCCAAAAACCCACAAGGAAGGCACACCCCTGCAACCCATCGGATCTCCCACCTACAGGGCCCTCACCTTGCCCAGCAGTTGCATCCCTTCATAGGACAAACTGGCGTGGCAAACACCACATCCAAAGAATCAAAGAAACGAAAGTTGCAGAAACTGACATCCTCTTGTGTTGTCTCCAAGGTGCCAAGTGTCAAGTGGACATTCCAGGGAAATTGAATCCCTTTGGTCTGCCAGCCGACTTCGCCAAGATGATTGACTTCTGCCTCAGGAGTAATTACTTTCTCTGGGAGGGAGAATTTTACGAACAAAGAGAAGGAGCTGTCCCCTCTCCCCCATTGTGGCCAATCTCTTCGTGGAGCATTTTGCACAAGATGCTCTCGCATCCTACAGCCTCCGACCATCCTAAGGACTCCGTTACGTGGATGACGCCTTCGTCATTTGGCCACCCGGCATCGAGAAATTACGGGTGTTTATGGAGGAAAGCATGTCAATGCATCGGTCCATCCAATCCACCATGGAGATGGGAGGATAAAGGTGCCCTTCCATTCTTGGATGTTTTGGTAGAGAGATAGGAGCCGATGGATCCCTGCGGCATTCCGGAAGAAAGCGCAGCACATGGATCGCTATCTCCATGCAGCCTCCCATTGTCGTCTCTGGCAAAAAGCAGCATTCGTGAAAACTTTGATGCACAGCGCCAGAGTTGTGGGCAAGGGCTCATCATTAAAAGCTGATGAGAAGCTCACATTGTTTCTGCTCTGGGTAAAAATGGCTGCTCCGAGTCTTTCGTGAGGAGGAATATGAAAATGGAGCCGAGAGTCTCCAGATCTTATTGCACCAGATCTTACGCTTATCATTCTCCACAACAGGCACAATGTCTCCAGGGGTTTAATGCAGCAGTGGACTCACGTCAATCGTATCTGAGGTGGTGATATAGCACCAATGGAGCTGATTTATTTGTGTGTATTGTGACGGTCCCGCCCCTCAGCCGGAGGCCGCGGCCGCAGAGCCGGGACAAACGTCCACATACGTGTGCGTACCGTCTCCCGAAAATGGGGGGGCAATGCCCTCGCGAGGGGGACCCCAACGTGCCCAACCGATGTGGGAGTGACGGTGACCCACAAATGATAAGATTTAAAAGGGATCGTGAAGGGGGTTAGGCTGGGAGTGAGGGGGTGGGAGTATGGCCAATTAGGCACTGAATAAACACACTGAAACACGCGTGGCTTGGATATAGCAAAACATTTTAGTGCTTCGATTAATAACATGAACTCCCTCCAGAATACATGACATAAGCATTACATGGGAATACTAATGAGGGATGAATCACAATGAAATGGATGACACGCGAATACCTTGGTGAAATGGATGGGGATGAAAATGATGAGATGAAAATGATTAAGGATGCAAAACAAAAATACAGCCTTTACAATTAGCTTCGGCCGAATTGACTGACCGAGTAAACAAAATTAACAAACAACCTTAGACACTGGCTGACAATAGAAATGAATGAAGGCTCCGTGGCCAACTGTCACAGTTCAATAACATAGGACACGATATGGCGATGGGGATGAGCGTTGCCTCAAAGGTCCCACAACGCTCATGGGTTCACGCTGGGCTCGCCGGTCGTGAAACAAACTGACGAACAGGGAGGGAAAAAGGGAGAGCAATGGGCGAAGATGGGGCGACAGTGGCTTACGCAACGGCCGGTGCAGGCTGATGATTGAGGATGAGGCGTAGGACGAGGGTAAGGTCACTCGTGTCACCCAGGCAGCATTTACGCAGGCGAGCAGCCCTGGCCCGCGGATCCTTCACACGACGCCGACAGAACCCTGTGTTTCCGGCGTCCCTGAATCCGTGGCGTGTGGCAGCTACCAGCAATGCATGCTCGCACTGTCCCGAACTTTCGAGACAGAATTGTGGCGAAGAGTGGCCAACCAAATCCACCTCACGTCGTCGCCAGTCCTCTGCAGCCTTCGGTCCGTGCTCCTTCACTCGCGTCGGTTCCCCAAGTCTTTCCAGAAGACTCGCCCAGCTGTCCTTTCTCTCTATCTCACCAACGAAGCTTTGGTCTCTCATCAACGAAGAAGAAGAAGAAGACCTCGGTCTCTCACCAACGAAGAAGACCGCTGATCAATCAAGAAGAAGCCTGTCTCTCACCAAAGAAGAAGCCCCTGGTCTCTCACCAACGAAGAAGAAGACCTCGGTCTCTCACCAACGAAGAAGACCGCTGATCAATCAAGAAGAAGCCTGTCTCTCACCAAAGAAGAAGCCCCTGGTCTCTCACCAACGAAGAAGAAGACCTCGGTCTCTCACCAACGAAGAAGACCGCTGATCAATCAAGAAGAAGCCTGTCTCTCACCAAAGAAGAAGCCCCTGGTCTCTCACCAACGAAGAAGAAGACCTCGGTCTCTCACCAACGAAGAAGACCGCTGATCAATCAAGAAGAAGCCTGTCTCTCACCAAAGAAGAAGCCCCTGGTCTCTCGCCAACGAAGAAGAAGAAGACCTCGGTCTCTCACCAACGAAGAAGAAGACCTCGGTCTCTCACCAACGAAGAAGACCCCAGCGGCGCTCCGCCCGCTCTTATATCCCCGAATCCTCGGGGCGGGATGGGGGGTCACTTGATTGGGAGGACGGGTGCACAACGTCACTTGGGGCAGGCTACTTTTACACACCCTCCTGTGACCCTGGAGCGGGGTCGAATAGCCCCTCCCAGGCCACACACTCACACACCCGCGGAAGCAAGCCACTCCAAAAAACAAACCACTCGCGCTGAACCACATTCCTGGCCAAAAGGCCGGGGGCAGGAGCCGGGGATAGTGGGAGGGTTGGGGTGGTGAGTGCGGAAAAGGTAGGAGTGGGAGCCTTGTGACGGACTCAGACCGTCACAGTATATATGTGACCTTCGCATTCAAGCTGCAGCCGGATAGTAGATGACTTAACGTCTTTTCTTCAGGGCAAGGGCCTGGCCACGTTGAAACACCAGTTCCTGCCAGATCAAGCAATGCTGGGCTGGATGGAGGTTGGACTGTGGCATCCCCCCTGTCTACGAAAGTGGGGAGAACAGGTTCAATCTGGATATGTGGTCCAAGTGTGAGGGGAGGGGGGTGCTCTCCAAAAGGCCTTTCCACCTTTCCAATTAACATTTTTTCTAACATCTTCGGCTGGTCTTGCCATATTCTGCATCTAACTACATTCTTACTTAAGGCAATGTCTGGGGTACATCTGCCTAAGCTCAAACAGCAGGTCTTGATATTTGGTTCATTTTTCCCCCTCCATCGTGCCCATGTTCATTTCGGCTGGTGCCGAAAACTCAATCACATGCATGGAACAGGAGATGTGGCCGAGGAGAATGATGTCCGGCTTAGTCGTCATCAACTGCCTGGTGGTGGAAATAGAATAATTCTACCACATTTTACATTTATCATTCTCCACAATGGACTCGATCACTCAAAGTGCATAGGGATAGCACAGAAGTTTCATCAATGCCATAATGGTTCCACTGGTGAAAATATAACACCTGCAGAGCTATGTTGTGCCGAGGTAAATATGCTGACTTGGCGTAGAAGCTACAGCCCAGGAGAAGATGGCTCATTGTCTCGGCCTGGTCTCGGCACCTCATGTCACTGCCTTAAAAATAAGGCAGAGGTATGCGAGGGTGTTTGTCCTCAAGCAGAATGTGAATTCAATTGACATAGTTTCCTTTAGTCCCAGAATCTTCCCCAGAAACTTCCTTTTTTTCTGAGAGTCCCGTTCTCGCTACACTGTACTGTGGTGTGTCTGAATTTGGTATGATCAGGATAGGGATTTGGATTTATATGTCGTCTGGCACAGCCTAGATGCCATTTTCATTTTCCTTGCCCTTTCTTCATTTTCTGCCTTTTCATTCTTGTTTGGAGTTGAAACCACACCAGGGGCCGTATTCTGTAACTTGGGTGATGTCTATCACCGGTGATTGACATCACCGAAAAACTTCACCCGTCCTTGACGTATCCGATTCTGTAACTGGGTAGTGAAGTTTCTTCACCCGGTGATGAGGGTGTTATGAAAAATTGCGCCGTCTAGTTCTGGCAAAATTAGATTAGCCAATAAAGAGAGCCAGTTGTATCACATGACCGCAAGGCAGGCAAGTAATGTGCAAATTAAATGCTTGTAGTCACGATCATGTATGTTCATGCTTGTAGTAATGGTTTCTCGAGTAATGATATGTTTGATAATATTTATTATGATGTTCTAATAACCCGGCTAGGTGATTATTAACAGTAGGATTAATATATATTACGAAGTGAACAATAGATTACTTTGTTTTATTGAACATCAACAAAAACAATTGCACCATATTCTATCGTGATACGTGAATAAACCACGGTGAAGACGGTGAATGTGATTAATTTTTCAGTTTCCTATTTTCAACTTCCACAATATCAATCATGAACAGCGTAAATGTTGTTTTTCACTTGTTTGCGAAGACTCAAATGTACACAACAACACTGTCATTCGCGTAATAAATTTATATAGGTATATCATCATCGTACAAGTCGATAGAAAGGGAGCTGCGAAAAACAAACGTAAATATATAACGAGCAACCGAAAAATTTCTTAATTGCTCAAATTGTTTGTGTTAAAATATTGCCCAAATACCTACTCTGAATCTAATCTTGTTTGTGTACGTATGGTAACTTGGAAATGTGATTGTTGGCTTGGTTAACCGAACTTGAATACAGTGTATCAGAACCATATAGACGTGTGTTATTCCTCGATCGTAAAATCATACGCAATATATTTGCAATAATTTAAACAAACATGATTACTCGTCGAAGTGAAATTTTAATTGGTTCTATTTCGTTGTATACAATTATGTATTTTGGTGTCCATATAATCGTATTACTATACTCGTACAAGAAATTTTGACTTTTCTAAGTAAATTAGAGATGTTATTATTGACGTAGGATCTAGTTTTTTCCCGGCGTATAATGCTGGTGAAGTCTTCACGGGTTCTCCACCGGGTCAGGGAAACGGCTAAGGCCGACGTTTCGACGGCTAACACTGCCATCGTCCTCAGGGCGTTGAGTGTCAGGTCCGCTCCATGATTCTCCGCGCCGGTAGGCGCGATTCAGCATATCGTGCCGGTGAGCGGTGCTCACCCTAACCGATATTTTCACATATTGAGAGCGCATGACGGGTGAATGTACTGTTGACGTGTCAGTGTTGTTTGCGAGAAGTGAAACTTACAAGCTAAGCCATACAGTGGCGGCAGTCGTCCGACATGGACATAAGATTAATGAAAACGGACGACCGCCGAATACATGGGCGGCCGCCGTCGGAAGAAGTTCCGTTAAAACTAGTAAACATAATTTATTTTTTGCAATTACCATGGATTGGGACAGCCCAGATAATTATTTTTTGATCTTTTGTATTTTTTTCTTTGATTTTTTGTAATTTTTTTGGCTGCACCATCGGATACATTGATGGTGCAGAACGATAATCACCAAACATGGTGATTTAAAGTGCGTATGGAGATCTTTTTGTATCAGGATTGCGTCAAACCGGCGCAATTGTTTATATTTTTTGTTAATGCTCCACGCACGGGCGTCCATCTTTTCAACAGAATACAACAGAAACAATAAATGAATGATAACCCTAGTGATAAAACATTAAAGGCGATAATCGGTGAGGCCGAATACGCCGCCGAATTCAAACTCCCGGGAGAGAAAGTTGGTTCCGAACTGGTACGATAGCCAGGGCGGCTATCTTGCCAGAATCCGGGATTCGGCTTTCACGCCGGCTGAAGGCCGGCGGGAGCGAGCAAAACAAAGGAAATGACTATCATGAATAAAAATTACTAACATTAGAAGAAACTTATGATTAAAGAATGACAGGAAAGACTCATAGAAGAGTAATTTGAAGAGGCATACGGTGTTTTGTCGGGATTTGCGGATCATAATCCCAAATGTCTGTAAGGAGTGTATTATCAGTCCCCTTGAGTCTGGCTTTGAAATTGCGTAATAGTTTACGGATGAAGTCCGTGATTGTGGGAAGGCCGTGGGCCTTGCGGACATCCTGCATGGGTGTTAGGCGACTAAGGTGGAGTAATCGTCTGAGGGACGCATTCTGAAAGGTTTCCAGGCGACGGCGGATGACAGCAGAATTTGCAAAAATCTCGGCGCCGTAAAGCAAGACGGGCCGGACGGTTGAAACATAGAGACGCACTCTCGCCTGATGGGAGAGAGGCGACGTCGGAATGCTAAGACGCGCGACCGCGGAACGAGCGGCGACTGTTTTGGCCTGGCAATGGGAAAGGTGCGGTTTGTAGGAGAGCTTGTGATCAAAGACGATGCCTAGAAAGCGATGTGACGTTGCCCTTGGAATATTCACGCCGCTGAGTGTGGTGTGAAGCTGCGGAAAACGGTGTTTGTTGCGGTGGAAATGGACGTGTGTGGATTTTGCGGCGTTAATCCGCAATTTCCACATCTCCGTCCATTTCTGTATTTTCTGTAGATGGCGGTTGAGCTTCCGAACGTTCGAATCTCCGGTCCAGGAGGACGCGGAGATCGCCGTATCGTCCGCGTACATGTATAAATCGGTTTGTGGTGTGGTTGGCATGTCATTGACGAACAATGTGAACAGTAATGGACTGACGAGGGAGCCCTGAGGGACGCCTGCCTCTGCGGGACGGAGTGACGAAAGAGCCTGTCCTTCTGCAACGCGGAAGGACCGGCTCTCGAGGTAACTACGTAAGATGCGCAAAATGGGCGCCGGGAGCCCGAGAAGGTGAAGTTTGAAAAGAAGACCGTGGTGCCATACACGGTCGAACGCACGCGCGACGTCGAGGAACACAGCGTCGGTCTTTTTGGAGAGATTGAAGCCGCGGGTAATTTTCTCAGCCAGGCGAAGAGCCTGCTGGACCGCGGACATCTTAGGTCGAAATCCAAGCTGCTCCGGGCGAAGGATGTGGTTTGACAGGACAAAGGATTGCATCTGATCAAGGATAAGGCGTTCATAGATTTTGGATAGGTTGGATAATAAAGTGATCGGTCTGGAATTTCCCGGGATTGCTGGATCCTTCCCCGGCTTGGGAAGGAGAATTACTTTACCAACTTTCCACGGAGAAGGATAATGGGAGAGACGGAAACTATGATTGATCAGGTCAGCAAGGAGAGACGGGAATTTGGGCACGCGCGAAGCGAACTTCAAGGCCAGATTCGGAATTGAATCAATGCCCGGTGCCTTCCGGGAAGGGAGAGCGGAAAGATAATGGGAAATATCCGCCGCCGATGTGAGCGGCGGAATATCAGTCGGCTGGTCAGGAAAGGATGACAGGAAAGACCGAATCTGTTTGTCGGCCTTTGAAGGTGAAGGATCGGATGCCATGACTGATTGTAAGAAGTCAGCTTGGATTTCCGTTTTTCTCTTTGGGTCGAAAATAACGTCGTCTCCAACTCGAAGCGGGGGAAAAGAAATTTTGTTTGTCCGTTTCAATGAACGGACGCATCGCCAAATCGATTGGTCGTCGAATTTGAGACTTTCGATGTGATTCTCCCACTGGGATTGAGAGAAGCATCGAACGGCTTTTTTCACGGCGTTGGAGAGACGATTATACCGCGCTCTGTCGTCGTCATCGCGCGTGCGCTGCCAAAGGCGGCGAGCTGCATTGCGGCACTTAATTTGTTCGGCAAGAATTCGCGGAAAGGGCGTCCGGCCGGCCGGACGCCGAGGAAAAGATTTGGTTGCCGTGCGCTGCGCTGATTGCAGACAAACAGTCAACAATTCCGCGCGAACATCGACATCCGCAGGCGTCGGCTCTGTCAAAGGAGAAATGGTCTCCAGATTCAGAGCCAGCGCGTCAGGAAAAAGGTTCCAGTCCGTGACTGGCAAGGAAGGAGGAAGGAGCGCTTTCGGAGAAAGCGGAACTTCGAATTTAATCGGAAGGTGGTCCGATGAAAATTCATGGACCACCTCCAAGTCCAAATAATAGGGCAAATTTTGAAAAAGGGCGATATCCAGGATATCACCGGAGAAAGAGCGTCGCATAGGGCGAAAAGTGGGCTCCACTGGGGAGACGACAGAAATCGGCCGCTCGGAGACGAAATTCAAAAGCCTCCGACCGTTGGGATTGCTAGCAAGGCAATTCCAGGATCGGTGCTTGCAATTCCAATCAAGTTTACCATGGAGATGGAGAAAAACCACTGCTTGCCCTTTCTTGACATCCTAGTATACCGGAAGGAAGACGGATCGCTGGGTCACCGAGTATACCGGAAGCCGACTCATACGGATTTATATCTGAATGGAAAAAGCCACCACCATCCCTCCCAGCGGAGTGCAGTACTGTCTACACTCATCCACAGGGCGCTATCCGTGGCGGACGAGGATAGCCTTAATGAAGAAATCAACCACCTACGCAAGACATTCCGCCAAAATGGATACCAGGAGAGGGAAATAGAACTGGCCCTTAAAAGGACCTTGGGCTCCCACCATCCGGAAAAAAGACAGGCCCCCAAAGAAGGACATTTGGCCCCGGAAAAGACCGACGAAGAGAGGGAAAAACCCTTAGCCAGAGCTTGTCTCCCGTATGTCTCAACCATTGCGGGGAAAATTTCACGTATTCTCAAAAAGAGAAATATTGAGACTATCCACAAACCTCCGGGGAAGCTCAGGAACCAACTCGTCCGGGTCAAAGACGGATTAGGCCTCAAAACTCCGGGAATCTATCAGATTCCCTGCGAGTGTGGGGAGGTCTACATCGGAGAAACCGGCCGCACCATTGAAACCCGCATCAAGGAGCACCGGAGGTGCATCAGATTGGGATATCCTGAGAAGTCCGCCGTCGCCGAGCATAGCCTCAACAAGGACCATCTCATTGCTTTCGACGACGCTAAATTACTTAGCAAATCCTATGGTTATTGGGACCGTCAAACCAAGGAGGCAATTGAAATCAGGTTAGAGGCGAAGAATTTTAACCGCGACACAGGATACGCCCTCAGTAACGTGTGGAAGCCGGTGATCCGGAAAATACGAGAAGAGAGAGAGAGGATTGGAAAGAGCCAATCAGGAGCGAGCTTGCGGAGCGAATCCCGTGTGACCTGAGAAGAGCCAATCAGGAGTGACCTGAGCCTAGGCGAAAAGTATATATACTGGCATTTTCTTGGACCTGACACTCAACGCCCTGAGGACGATGGCAGTGTTAGCCGTCGAAACGTCGGCCTTAGCCGTTTCCCTGACCCGGTGGAGAACCCGTGAAGACTTCACCAGATGTTATTATTGCTCTGCCATTGTTTTAGCAATTTTATAAATATTTATTTCAATGCTTGTATGTATGTCTTTTTGCCCCTGAAATTTTGGATGGTATGCAAAATTTGGGATAGGTTAACACAGGTCATTTTTTACTTACGTCAAAACACATTAACTTAGAGTTGTATGACAGTAAATATACCATTTTAATTATTTTTATTATATGCACGTGTTATTTTTTCCGTTTAAATTGCGTCAGAGTCCCTACATTAACGTTATTAATGAACGCACGATGTTTGTTTCTCGCTAACATGATGGCGGACCCTCAATATATTTACGGGGTGATGAGATAAGGGCGGCTATTGAGGAGGTGATGTGATATCACCCTGTTTGGGGTGAAGAACATCACCTTGTCGCGTTACAGAATCGGAAGAGCGGTGATAGGTGATGTTCATCACCGGTGAAGGCTCATCACCGGTGATGACGAGTTACAGAATACTGCCCCAGGTATTTTATTTCTGAACTCCTTTTATGTCACCACATTTGGTCTTCATTGTCCTGACTCTGACTTTAGCATTTACAGTAGAAGCCCGGTATAGTGAGTACGGCTTATTGCGAGAATCGCGTTATAGCGAGTGATTGTCTTTGTACCACCAAAAGGCCTATGTTTTACATGTAAAATAAAGCGGATATAGCGAGGCCAAAAAGTTCCTTCCACGGTATAAGCTCGGTATTACGACAGATATCTCTCGAGGGCGATGCACCGCCTAGCAAAAATAAACTATTGGGTTTTGTATTATCTGCTAATTAAACTAAAAATACAAGATGTGTGCCATATCTACAACACCTAAAGCCAGTTATGTCCAAACATTAACGATTTACGGCCTTCAGTATGCTCTGCGCGCTCCCATTTTACGTTCTTCTTTTGTTAGGCCCAGTCATCAGTGGGAGTGGGCAGACGACGAGCAAGATGAGAGTAGGAGAGGGAGTTAGGTCTAGGCATGGGCGATATTGATAGTTCAATATCGGGATACGATAATTTTAGCATATCATAAGGTGGCGATAACAATAACTTAGCGTGATGATAAACATCATCTTATCGTGTCCCAATATGTTATTGGGGCACGATAAGATGTCGGGGCACGATAAGATGAGATGTCGGGGCACTATAAGATGAGATGTCGGGTCACGATAAGATGTCGGGGCACGATAAGATGTCGGGGCATGATAAGATATCGGGGCACGATAAGATGTCGGGGCACGATAAGATGAGATGTCGGGGCACTATAAGATGAGATGTCGGGGCACGATAAGATGTCGGGGCACGATAAGATGTCGGGGCATGATAAGATATCGGGGCACGATAAGATGTCGGAGTGCGATAAATATCGCAATAAATAGGTATCGCGATAACTATCACGATAAATATCGTGACCATGATAAATATTGCAATAAAATATCATGCTATCGTGACCATGATAAATATCGCGATAAAATATCATGATATCGCGCCCCGATAAAATATCACTATATATTATCACGATGGAATTATCGTGATATTGCTCCAGTTAATCGTGTCGGGAAAAGACAGCCGTAAGTTGGCCTTCGCTTAAGCTTGAAAAATATCTACGACCCCCGAAACATGCCGTATTTCAGTGAACCTTCAGGCCAATTTTCCCAACTGATGGACGTACTGGTTAACATTCGAAAACTCGACAAAGCTGATATTATCGTCATGACATATTCGCAAAATTATCCAAAAACTTCCACAGTGTACCTAATATTTTAATTCCGACTAGTTACGCTGTCTTTACAGCTTTCTTCGGCGATCGAAAAATAGAAGAACTGGAAGAAAAACATCGAAACTAGGGGAATTAATATTTTATATAATGGAAAATGTCCTGTTTCTTTCATGAAATATGTTGATATTCTACCAGATTGTGCCTGAAATGACTTTTTTGCTGTTTACCTTCGTCAAATACCACGGAAACAAAAGAAAAACTGTAAATACGAACGACTATGAGAACTAGGTGGGTTTTTTCAACACCATCGGATATAACGAGCGCTCGATTTAGCGAGTGATTTCCGAGGGATTATGAGCACTCGTTATACCGGGATTCCACTGTATGTTCATGTATTTTGTATACTCATAGGGTATTTGTAGTCATGTTTTTGCTATTATTTCTTTTAAGGACTTCTGTTTGTTTATCATAATCTCAAGATTCTCTACAAAAAACTGAAAATCTGTGAGAGCTAAGCATTGAAAATTTAGCCCAGACTTCTTGTAGCATTATTTGACGTCTATTGTGCTGATTCATTTCTTTTTTCTGCTCTTGAATTATCTTTTTTTTTAAATGCAGTTAAGTGAAATTCTATGTACATTTTTAACTCTGTGGTGAATGTACGTCTCATATATTCATGGGCAACTGCGAAGAGAGAAACATTCTTTCGTCTTGCTTCCAGGGCCCCTCTTCTCTTATTTCTATCACTCCAACTCTCTTTCCCCCCTCGAGCCATTTCCTCCTCACCCACGCTGGTCCCACACTCGTTTGGGGTTGCATTCCATCCTCCTCCTTCAAAATTGAACAAAATACATGTAATGATCAAAACGCGAGCAAAAATCTTTGGATCTACATAGTGTTTGGTGTCAAAAGAAACAGAAAAATAAAGGAGTTATCAATTCTCTACTTGCTTGTTTTCAATATTTCCATATAATTTTTATAATTATTTCTGCAGTTTAAAGTTCCAGTAACTGGTCACTAACTCAAAGTCACTAGCAGCCGACCCCACAGGGGCACGGGAAAAGGAAATGCAGCAAAGGGATTGGAAGGGTCTTCTACCTGCTCAGCCCCTCCCTGCAGAACACAAGTACAGACTCTCTCCCATTTACTTCCGCACTGAGTGACTGGCGAAAAATGTAGCTGCCACAGCTGAAGGGTCAATGCTAACTAATTCTATCACATATTGTTTTTTGTTCTGTGTGATATAATTATTTGGCTTCCTTCATGGGAGCATGGGTGCCCTGAAATTGAATAATCAATGTGGGGGCATACTGGTCACTTCTTTTTACAATTTTGTCGAGAATGCTTGATGTGTAGAAATCAGTCTGAATGGATTTGTACCCCCCTCTTGGCCTTCCCTCAAATGGCCCTCTTGACTCTTTGTACAGTGGTCCAAAATATTTATTTCCCCTCAAGCCAACTGCTTCCCTGTCCTCACCCTGACTTTTGTGCTGCCTCTCCCATGCTACTTTCTCCATTGGACTTCACTCATTGAGAAAGTTAATTTCAAGTGGCTATTCATGGGAGGGAAGAAGTATCTGAGATTATTTCCACAATTTAAATTAATTATTATTAATTAATTACCAACTAAAGGGGAAATGGGTGAAGGGAGTAAAGTTTTTTAAGCGGCAGACGGGGATGAGAAAGCCGGAGAATGAACATTTAAGAGAGGTGGGCCAAGGGGGGGTGCCATATTCTCTTTTCCTTCCATCCAGCAAATGCAGCACACTCTGAACTTCAATGCACTCCAGTCAGGATTGCTCTGCCATGACTTGAACCCTTGCTCGATGTCATCGCCGTTGGCCACCACTTTTAACGACCGACACTTGGAGAGGCTATTCTTCACGTATCCCCGGGTGCTCTTTACCGTTAATAAGCAAGTGCTCCCTCTCCACTTGATTGCAGTTAAACCAGGGAAACGAAGATGCAAATGTACCTCAAAACATCTTTGTGCCGCCTACGCCCTTCTCGCAAAGTGACGAGGGTGTGGCCGTGAACAGGCAAGCGCTGGAGGACCGGCTCGGGCCTGAGAGGCGACTGCTAGTGGAGGGGGGGTGCGGCGGTGGGGGGGAACTGCTGGTGCCAGGGTGCAAGTCGGGTGGCAATCCTGTGGCGCAGCACAAAGAGCGACGACCCTTCCCCATCCTGGACCACGTAGCCCTCAATCAGGAGCCTCCCAAGCCGTGAGTACTCTGACCAGAGGTCGGCCCAATCCACTGCTCTCTCACTCAATCACTCTAATCTTGGATCCCGAATCTTTGTGGAATTTGAAATGTACTTGGGCAGAATTTCAATCATATATGAATTCACTTATCTGTTTATGAAGGTAATCAATACCATTGCAGCATTACCCATAAAATATTTAGGACCCATAAATAATGAAAAACACATTTTAAATTAATTTCACACTTGCATTTTTACATTACTTTCAATTTTCATGAAAGAAATCATATCAAGAAATTTTAGCAGGTGGATAATAGTTCATCTCACCATGGTCACAACATGTGATATGTAGCATGGTATCCATTACAAAATAAGCAAAAACTGGAAGGGAATTGAAAATACATTCCTGTAGCCATAACTTGCATTAAAGATATAGTAAAATACATGATAATAAGTTCAGTCACCCCTATAAATCTACACAGTTTCCAAATTTGGAAGGATAATTACTACTTTTGATCAGCAATGAAAAGTAAGCATTTCCGTATAGAGTAGCAAATACAGTTAAACCTCCCTATAACAATTTGATGAAAACTTCGCTGTGACGAAGTCATAGCCCCAGTCCCGAAACCTTCCCATACACAGTGCTCCCAATAAAATCTCCCTTAATGAACCTCCATGTGTACGATAATCGTGGATTACCGTGGATAATTGGTGGTGTACAGCATTCAAAAATGATTTTTGCCCTCTTAAACTTCCCCTATCTCCCCTGCTCTCACAGATAATGGTCGAAAATTAAGCAATAGCCTGATTAGTTCTGCTTGGATTTAGACATTTTGCACGGGATGGGTCACTTGCCCAGCCAGCGTTCTCTCTCACATGAGCAACGTTTCTCCTCTCTGCTTCAGAGTGAAGGAGAGGAGAGGCGGTCAGGTGGCGGTCAGCTCAGTCGGGGCCGTGATTTCTGTGGGGAAGGGGGCGGAGTTGATTCCGCCAGGTGGGGTGAGTGAAGGTGGGCAAGAGGTGGGAAGGGCGAGGATGCACAGTGGGGGGGCGACCTTGTCGAGTGAGGCCCTGCTCAAGACCATGCGGCAGCCGAAACTAAGTGGGGAGCCCAGCCCTGCGGAAATAGCTCAAACCAACTGGAATTTTGTGGAGACATTACTCAAGGTGGGTGGTGTTCCCTTCTTGCTTTGCTGGTGTATGTTATTACCATGAAGTTTATGATAATAAGATTAAACTCCTTCTACACGGGAGAGGCCAATTGCATGTCACTTGTGATACACTAGAGCTTCTTTTCTTGCCCCTAGGGCAGCTGTTTGCCTCGAAGTCGAGCATAGTGATTCCATTGAGTTCTTGTTTTTCGTGAATTTTTTGGAATTTATATTTGGTATCCCTTGTATGGCCGTATAGAACTAGATTTTCTGTAATAGAAAAGCTATGCTTTGGGCAACTTCGTGGATGGGGTAAGAGGTAGCGAAAGCGTGGTAACGTTCAGCGGTACCAAGAGTATTTTCCTTAGTAATCCTTCCGGCAGGCCAGTTATTAAACCAAGTTTATTTGTGCAGAAAGACAGCATGACTTATAGTCTTTATTCCAATTACGCATCAACAATGTCAACTAATAATTTGCCTCATTAGCATCACACATCCGAAATAAAAAAAAGCTGGCCAAAAGTAAATTGTAAATGGGAATGTATTTATAAATGGTGTTTTCATATTGTAGAGATATGGTCTACAAAATAGGGTGCTAAACTGGTCTCCATTGTAAACAGCAATGTGTATAACCTGCAAACGTTGGCTAAATAAAGGGTTAGATGCTTGTGACTCCGAATCTGTTAATTTTAGTGAAATTCACGTTGATAGAAGATGGCTTTAAGTGCATAGGTGTGATTCACATCATATTGGCCAATGTTTTTAGGAATTATGATATGTTCTAGAATAGACGAGAAAGGAAGCATTATTTAACAATTTACAGATAAAAGGAAGATTTGAATTGAATGAAATTGAGGAGGATTAGGATTCGATAGAAAAACAGGATTTGGATTCGGGATTCAGATTCGTTCAAATTTTGGATTCGCCCCATCACTAATTATGATATATGCCATTAGTAAGTACCTGCCACCTCCAAGATACCGTGTGGCTATCATCGGGCCACATCATATTGGCCAGGGGTCGCGCCTGTGGGTGGCCACGTCTGCTAGCATGGGAGAGGTGGCCACCCTGCGTTCACCAAGCAGGCCGAGGGGGACAGCCGTCTGCATTGCGCCGGCAAGCGCATCTCCTCGCGCTGAAGTGTGCATCACCATTTTTACTCTACCCCTGTGGAAGATGTTATTATTATGTATGGTACAAATGGTGCTTTTAGCCAAAATTAAACTATTTGTGGATTTTATGTCACCAAATAGGTTTTTTCTGACTCTGGGAAAATTAGCATTAAGCCACAATCAACCTTTCCCTACAACCACTCCTGTGTCAGCCCAACCAATCCTGTTTAGTAATCCTGCAAAAGCTAACGTCAGGATGTGCAGTTTTGTCATAAAACGAGTGATTTCCTCATAAGGATGTGAAGATGAGGACCAAGAGGATGCTGGTGGAGAAGATGGGGTCGGAGGCCGTTGAGCTGGGCCACGGCACGACTGCGGCATCCATCTCTGGCCTTGAGGAGAACACCCTGATGGCCAGCCTCTGCGACCTCCTGGAGAGGATCTGGTCACACGGGCTGCAGAGCAAGCAGGTAGGTACCACTCGTGTGCCAACACTCCCCCTCCCTCTCTTCTCGTGGCCTCACCCTTGCAAGTCTCAATAATATACACTTCAGCTCCAGTGCAATATTGGTGGAAAATCAGTTTTATGCTAGTATTTTAAGCAGCATGTTGACAAACAGAAGTCAGATGGCATTATTGTACCTTTACTCTTAATGTTAATGAAATCCAAACATGGTTTATTTATTTTATAAAAATGTTCACATATTTATTGTAGAGATCAGATGAATAGCAGATTTCTCTAATTTGAATATTAATCATAACTTACTATTCGAATAGCTCAAATTTATATTACCTCAAATTCTAGAGTTGCAATCAATATTAGGGATGTGTGAGTACTCGAAAATTCGAATGGAGTCGAGTAGTTGGTAATCAACTCGAGTACTTCGAGTATTTTTACGAAAGTCGAGTCGAGTTGAGTAGTTTTTGCCAACGGAGCCGCCAAGGCCAACAGGTTCAGAAATCTGCAACAGGAAGCGCTATCATCAAAATCGTGTAAAGCTCTGGTTACACAATAGAATAACATGTACATACAGTAGAACCTCTATTTTACGAAGTTGAAGGGACCCAAAAATTAGAGCTTTGTAAATCAGAGGGTTTGTAAATTGGAGGTTATCTTCCAATAACGCCTCTGTCTCCGGAACTGATGTGTCACCAAAACCAGCTGATCTCCAACAGTAGGAAATAGTTTTTGCGGTGACACTCCCATGCTCTGGCAACACCTCGCACAGCATGGAGCAATGTCCATGGAGGCACATCATGCACATAAGAGGCTTGATCTGCTAAAACTACTAAAACTCTGCTGACAAGAATGCAAGTATACTTTGAATGCAATTAAACACTATGCTGTACTAAACTTGTCAAATAGTTATGTTAGGGTTGAAATCAAACTAATTAACGTGGTCAACGTCCAAGATGGCCACCGGTTACCACTCACGTGCTCCTCGCTCTGTTAAAACTGTGGTGTTTTTAGTGGTAGTTTTCTTTATTCCGGTTTTTTTTCGGTGTTGGTACTTAAGTGCTTGTGAATGCCCACCTATTCTGTCACGCTATGACACATATTCCAACAACTATAAAAGTTATTTTGGATTTTCGTGCAACGGCTTTGGTGCCTGCGGCTTCAGCGTCAACCATCTCCAGCTCACTGGCCCGTCCAACCTTTCGCCGGGAGGTCGCCGCCGTGGGACCGCCCCGAGTCCCCTGTCGTCTGGGTGGAACCTACTCGCCCTCCTAGTCCTCCTGTCTGGTGACGTCAGCCTCAACCCCGGCCCTATGCTACAATTTTACTACCAGAATATTAGAAGTTTACAGAACAAGCTTACCACAATTTCCTCCCACTGCAGTGAACTCTGTGCATTCGATGTCATAGCCCTATCGGAAACCTGGCTCAGCGACCGAGTGCTTGACAGTGAATTGGGTTTCTCACACAGTCATCAGGTATTTCGCAGAGATTGGAACTCTCGTGGTGGTGGTGTACTCCTGGCTATAAATTATTCTCTCCCGGCCATCCGACGATCCGACCTCGAGTCCCAATGTGAAATTATTTGGACAGAAGTTCGTTTTGAGAGTTCTCAGGAAGTCCATCCCCAAGCATCAAGAAAACTCTTCGTTTGCTGCTTTTATTGTCCACCTGCGAGCAATCTTACGGTTTTGGAGGAGTGCCTCGACTCAGTTCTCCGCATTCACACCCTCGGCGACCTGATCTTATTCGGTGATTTCAACCTTCATGTCAATTGGACCTCATCGACCAGTGGTAGTAGTGCCGACGCCAGTGGCATGTTTTTCGTCGACCACTTCATTGACGGCATGGGTCTTTTTCAATGCAATCCTTTCCCGACCAGAAACTTGGCAACATTGGACCTCGTACTTTCATCATTTTCTCTTCCTCCCCCTGCCATGTGCAGAAATATCTTCGAGTCCAACCACTCCTCACTTGAGTTATCTGTTTCTTTGCCTAACCGTACTTCCAGTTGTCTTCCCTCCCCCTTCAGGTCCGTGAAAGCCTGGAGAAAGGCCGATTGGCCTGCCATTAACTACGTGCTCTCCCTCCTAACCCTGGGACCTCCTGGAGTGCGGGTCTACGGACGAAGCCCTGGACACATTTTGTGACTTCCTGCATGGTGTCATCACCGGCTTTGTTCCCTCTCGAAGGGTCTCCAAGAAGAAACCCATATGGCTCTCTGGTGAAACATCCCTCGTGCTCGTAAACAAACGTGCTGCGTGGAAGCTTTGGAAGTCCCATCCCAACCCACAAACCTATGCCACTTTCTCACGCCTCCGTCGATTATCACACACTCTTCTCCGCCGCGACTACGACAACAGTGTAAAGTCAATTTCTGACGACATGATGACTAACCCTAAACGTTTCTGGTCACTATTTAATACCAGGCGTAAGTCCGCTCGCTTACCTTCCGTCATAAAATCTGATCTGGGTCATTTCACGGGAGATGCAAGACCGTCAGCTTTCAATAGGTACTTCTCCTCCAACTTCACATCTCCCAACCAACAAATCGACCTTCCAACGCTCTTCCGGTGTGCCCACACTCCCTGTCATCGGTCCACGTCACGTCTCAGGAGATGCTCTCCCTCCTCAAATCTTTACCTCCAAATAAAGCCACCGGATCTGATGCCCTTGGTTCACTCTTCCTGCATCGAACCGCAGACTCTCTTCATGTCCCACTTTGCAAATTGTTCAACCGATTTTTCGCATCGGGTTCTTTCCCCCTACAGTGGAAAACGGCACTTGTGACTCCCATCTTAAAGTCCGGTCCTAAAGATGAGGTTAATAATTATCGTCCAATATCTAATCTTCCAGTTCTTTCCATTTTATTTGAGCGAATTATTCACGACCGCCTTCTATCATTCACTATCCCGTTCATTTCACCTCAACAGCACGGCTTCCTTCCGGGTGGTCCTTGTGCCACAAACCTGACCATTTTGCATCACCACATAACTTCCGCCTTTGAAGCATATTCTCAAATTGACGTCTGCTACATTGACTTCGCTAAAGCTTTCGACTCTGTTAATCATACCCTCCTGATTCACAAACTGGCCAACCGATATAATATCAACCTTTTCCCTTTTCTATCTCTTCTCGCCAACTTCCTCTCCGATCGCTCACAGCGTGTAGTTCTGGATGGAGCCACTTCCGTAAGTCTACCCGTTACCTCTGGTGTTCCTCAAGGCAGTGTTCTCGGGCCGCTTCTTTTCTCTCTTTTCATTGATGACATTAACGATTGCGCTCTCTCCAACTCTTGCGGGATCCTCCTCTACGCGGACGACTGCAAAATCTTCAAAAGGATTTAGAATATTTCTGACTCCCAGTCCCTACAACTTTCTCTTACCTCACTGGAGGCCTGGTGCTCGTGGTGGAGACTCAAAATTAATCCTTCTAAATCAAAATATATGTCCTTTTCTCTAAAACCAACAACAAATACACACGGCTACACCCTTTTTAATCAATTAATTCCAATTGCATCCTCACATAATGGCTTGGGTGTCACCTTTGACCCCAAACTTACTTTCGGTCCACACATAAACAAAATTAAATCCAAAGCCATGTCTGTCGTGGGCATGCTGTACAGGTTTACTAGCATCACCCACCCACTCGCCCTCAAGACCATCTTCACTGGATGCATTCTTCCGATTATTGAAAACTGCTCCGTTATATACTCAACAGCCTGCCCATCCAACTTGAAAGTTTTGGAACGCCCCCTAAATTTCTTCTTGTCCGTTGTCCGTCACCGTGTACCACACCTCCGTTCCTCCTCCCGGTCTGAGATTATGTCTGCCCTTTCTTTAATCCCACTGGCGACCCGTAGGAACATCTCTGACCTGTCCTTTCTCCACACTGCTATTAACGGTCAGTTCTGCTCCACAGAAATTCTTCCATGCTTCTCTCTCCATGTCCCAGTCCGTCCTTTACGTAGCAATCACCTCCTCTACCTTCCAACATTTCGACTTTCTCTCTCCCAGCGTTCCCTTCCTTATAGACTTCCTAAATTTTACAATTCTATCTCATCTTCCCACCCTTCCCTTGATCTCTCCGCACCCTTCCAAACGTTCAGCAACCACCTTAAAAATATCTCCCCGACTCTTTATAATCACCATTAACAATTCTGTTTCTATATCTCTTAATACTGACATGCTGATTTTCATTTTATTATGGTAATTTATGTTTTATTCTTTATTTTGTATACTATTTTGTTGTTTTTGAGGATTTTATGTTAACTTGTTCACTGTAAAGGCCGGCACCGGCTGTTTTTGAACATTTTAAATAAATCAAATCAAATCAAATTACTACAATAACTAATCGTCATCTGCTCATTCTGGGAAAAAACAACAGATATTATGGGAAATTCTCTGTGTGCAGTATACCTACATCAAATTGAAAGGATTTAACCCTTTAACTGCGCAATTAATCTGAAATTTGGCTCTCCACAGGCGCAAAAAAAAAATATTTTTCTTTTTTCTTATTTTTGCGTATTTTCATTAATTATCACTTTATATTCAAGGGAAAAATTGTTAAAAAATTTTATGTTGCGTAACTTTCTAATTCTTTTACTCTGAATGTCGTATTGCAGGAAGTGGTTTTTTACTGAAAGCCGAAATATTTTTTTTTTCAAAATTTATTTTCGTACATCAAATCATTTGTAAGTACGGTTAGCATAATGAAAATTCAATTATTTACTATCATAGTTGTTTGTTAAAAATTTTTCTTGCTGTGAAAATCACGAAAACACTGACCAATACATAATCCCACACCACACTCCTTGCACCAAGTGTTGACTAGTTTTCTGCGCCTCTCCGCACGCTGCGTATTCATGCAGTAGTGGCACTGTCTCTGCGGTTAGGCCCTCTTATCTGTGGGTGGGACGAACTCCAGGTAGTGTCGTAAAATAACGTCCTTTCCCAAGAATTGGTCTGGTGCAAGGTTAGTGGGTGTCGAACGGCCAGGGTGGGGCTGGGACAGGGTACCGTATTTTGTGAATATCTGTCGCACTATTGTACAACTGAATTCCTTCAGTGACATGCTGCTTCCAGTTTTGACGGAATGAAAGTGGTATGCATTGATAACATCTATCAGATGGAAAAACATTTTCTTATACCATTTTACAGATTTCCTCATGCATTCCACTGAACTGATTTGCATGTCCGACTTATCTACCAATCTCATGTTCTTAGTATAATCTAGAACAGCATCAGGTTTTTTTATAAATATATTACTTCTCCAATCTCGCTTATTACTCGCCACTAATTTCCCTTTATGAACAGTTGTAAGCATGGTTACATCACGCTTATCATGCCATTTGAGAGCTAATATTTTATTCGATTTTTTCACATGATAGTCTCCTGGATTACACTTAGGTGGGAACGATGGCATACCTTTTCTATTCGTCCTCACTGTCCCACATGACCCCGTCCCATTGTCAAGTAAATATTTACATAGTCTTGGACTAGTGTACCAATTGTCCGTGTACAAAATATGTCCTTTCTGTAAATATTTCTCCATCATTTTCATGACAACGGCACCAGATACGCCTAAGTCACTTTTGGGAATTTTTGTTGTCTTCCCCGTATATGGAATCATGTCTAATATGATCCCTGTCTCACAATCGCACAAAACAAAGAACTTGATTCCAAATCTGTGCCGCTTTGATGGAATATACTGCTTGAATGACAGCCTACCTTTGAATAGCATAAGCGATTCGTCTATCACGAGCTTTTGAAACGGATTGAAGAAACCACTAAATTTTTCCTTTAGCATACAAAAAATTGTATCAATTTTGTGCAAGGGATCTTCTGGGTTTGCAACATCATTATCGCTGAAATGTAAAAATCGTAAAATACCCAAAAATCTGTCTCTTGACATGTATTTCCCATAAACTGCCGTTTCTATAAGGGGATCTTTTGACCAGTATTCATCAATAGAATGCTTCTTCAAATGCGGCATCAGCATCGTCAAGCCTAAAAACACATACAAATCATTTTCAGTGCAATCATTCCAACGGCCCATTCTGGAAAATTGCGACAATGGCTGCGACTCAATACAATTATTGGCGTAGCGATTAGTTTCGTTCACTATGTGTTCCACAATGGCACTGTCAAAGAAAGCCTCAAAATATTCCAACACATTGTTTTCATCACAAATTACAAAACCACTACTAATTCCTGCACTTGTAGAGTCAAAGTTCCAAAGTGGTGGCACAAAATTTCGTCCGCTCTCCCACTCAAAAACTGGATCGGGGCTCTCTCCTCATGTCTCATCTTCACTGGATGACTTAACAGGATCTTCTATGTTTTCATCACTGTCTTCCAAATCTGAAGAAAATACTTCTTCTTCATCGCTGAGTTCATCAAGAACAGACACAATATCCCGTGAGGAAATGGTCTCTTCCCGGGGCGGATGCCGTGTGACGAACAAGCGCGACTTTCTCTCGACATTTTTCAAGGGTGACTGAGGATTCCTGGCAGCTGGAGAAGGGCAATAAATGGGAAAAGAGGGCAAAAAGATGTTTGCATGACATCTATCCGTCAAAGGAAGAAATTTGAGGCACCCATGGCGTCTGGGAGTAGCACCACTCTTCAAATCGCCAATAGACGATGGGAGCAGTCTACTACGTCGATCGCTTATAGACGATGGGAGCAGTGAAAGGGTTAAAAATACACCTCAATTGTATTGATTTGCTGTATAGCATAGGCGTTATTCCTAAGGCTAGGAGACTCACTTTAGTAAAAGAGAATGAAACAGCCATGAATTAAAAAAAAACAGGTGAATATTTTTCTACAAATTTATAATGGTATGAACTTGGCTGCTGCAACTGAATAAAGTTGTTGTAGCTGTTCAGTTGGTAGATCTCAAAATAAGGGGAATAACTCATAAGAGAATTAACTCATCCTGCGGAGTATTTTAAGCATATGCAGTTATGCATTAATTAACGAAAGGGGTATATTTAGTGCTAGTCGATTTGTGTTTAAAGAAGCCATTTTAGCATGGGAAAGCCAGGGATGCATTTTAACTAGGAAATTTCAAAACAAAGTTCCAATTGACCTAGTATATTTCAGTGAAAAGGCCAGAAAATGCCGTTTTTGGAGAAGGTGTATCGTTTGAAATACATTTAATAATATTTCGCAGCTGATGAAAGTAAATCTTAGAAATTAACTCAGTTAATTTGAAATTCCCTCTTTTTTAAGATGCGTTCTACGGTGCTGACATCTAGCGGTGATTTACGAGAACTATTTACTCGCGGCTACAAATAGCGATCGCGATCTCAAAGTCGCAATGGCAAATTCTTACCTAACGACGTAAAACACTTCTAATGAAAAATGAAATAACCAAATTGCATCAAGATTTGAATATAAGTAATTTATTATTGCAAAATTAGTATTTTTTAATGAAACTAAGCTCCACGACAGCTGCAGCAAAGAACTTCCTACGGGAAAGCTATTTTCAAGTGAAAGGCTGAACAAAGTTCTGAATTGGGGTTGTGGCGGCTACCTTAAAGCTAATTTTAAATAATTCCAGAGAAAATATGGATACTTTTTGACGACGAGTTAGGTATTCGCAATACACAAAATGATAGAAAAGGAATAGAAATTATCAAGCACTAATCCGATTATTTTATGAACTGGGGCATTGTTTTCGAGAAGTAGGCGTTGTGCCATGCGTCTTTGAACATTTTTTCCTTCGATCATATAATTACGATTGAATTGCGATTTGGATGATCAGTCTTTGGGATTTTTGCTACAGTTTAAGCACTTCAAAAAGCACTATGATCACATTCGATTTCTCCACATTTTCCCATATGAAATACTTGGAACGAGGGCCCTCTCAATGGACGGACATGCATGTTTGGCGATGTTTCATGGAAACTCTTCCCTTGGGTTTTCCCATCTAGTTCTGGCAGTGTAACTGTTTCGCATTCACGAAGTCTAATTTAAAAAGAGATTGTATGTATTTCCTATTGCCAGTATGTCTAACCTTAGAAAATAATTTTGCTGACTTCCCAGCCATTTTACCTTGGGACTTGTTAGGTATCAGTAGAGGTCCGTGAAAGTGGTTTTATTTTTGGCTTAAATTCGTTTTAAAACTATGTGATTTCGGTGTTATAGAAAATATTGGCGGTGTTATTATAATGTTACAATTTTTGCGCATTACTAGGCATTTTATTATTTTTGGTACACATTTTGTGAATGCTTATACTTTTATTAAGTATTTTACATAACAAGAAAGGCAATGAAAGAAGCACGCATAACTAAACACAATCGGTTGAACAAAGAAACTTGAACTGGGGGTGTGTCGAAATGATTTTTTTTTGCATTGAAGCTCAGTGGAGCGCCGAATATCCGACGATCAACCGCTAATAAGTAGCACCCCCTCTCCTCCTATCTTTTCTGTTACTTCCCCCCTTGCCTCATCTGCTAGCGCTTCCGTTCCCGGCCAGCGGCCGTGTTTAAGTCTACAACATTGTTGCATTAGGCCCACACTAAAGGTTTTCCTGCATTAAGTTATCCAATTACGCTGTCTACTGCATCGCGGTAAGTCACCGGAATTACTGCTCGGCATTGACGCGTGCCAGGCGCGTGAGCTTATAATTCCGCTCTTCCGCGGCCGTGTTCAGCACATTATTGATTTAGAATATCTAATTCTTCAGGAGAGAAAGCGCGTCATTCTAGATATTTCCGAGAATTTCAGGATTGATAAATGTGAATCGAAGAGAGGCGGTGATTAATTTAACGGAAAATTCCGGCGAAGACATCACTACAGTGCGCGATATTACGTGAATGCGTAATGCGCGAGACAAAACAAGCCAATTGACCTTTGAATCGTAATGAGATAGAGCGAATGATCGCGACTGATGCGACTAATCGCGACGCCTTTACCGAGAATGGTGATAACTGCAATAAATTCCTATCTCTAAGAACTCGGGCGCCAGGTCTCCACGACCACCAGCTATACGATCAAGGCCACCTCCGGCCTTAATCCACCCAGATAGCCTGCAGCGGCGACGATTCACCAGGGTTCGATGGGGTGAGGTGGGGACAAACAATAGGAACCTCCACACGCTAAGGTCAATTACGGTATTTATTCAGTTTATAGTTACAAATATTAATGTAGGTGAGCATAACACAACAACGCCCATTATTCGGGGCTAGATCACCCTCACAGACATAAAATAAGTTTGGCACACGGAGATTAACAACACTGACTACAAAGCGGTACATAACTTGGTCGAGGCTTAATCCCTCTTGAAGACATTAAATAAATTGGGCACAGCGAGATTGACAATACTGGCTACAAAGCGATACATAGCTTAATTGAGGCTTAATCCCTCTTAAAGACATTACATAAGTTTGGCACAACGAGATTAACAATTGTAACCCCAACCCTGCCAATTGAACGGATGAAACCAAAATCGATGTCTAGCTATCTCCAAATTCTACTGGAGCAAACTGAATTTAGAGGGGTAATTACCGCGGAAAGGCATATTCTACTGATCGACCCACACCCTCAGGGCCCTCAAGCCACGTACCTTAAACTCAAGAACAATGAGACCAAAAATGGTGACGGGATCACCCGTCGCTAACACCGGATCAACGTCACAGTGCCTTACCAACACACAGAGAGTTTACTAGGAGAACCATCCCCGGTGGAGTCCGCGAGCCAAGAGAGCTTCACGCCTCGCTCCGCCGCCTCCTTGCTTCGTCCCCTTGGCGCAGGCGCGATGACGCGACTTCGTCGTCTGCTGCCCCGACCGCGCACCTTCATAGCGCAGGCTTTCATTCGGCGGGCCCTGACGAATTACGGGCTCGCTTGCGGTCTGGTGGGAGGCTCGGCTGGCCAGATCCAAACCTCCTTCTCCGCCTGGCAGCCCTTCTATGTCATCGCGTGCTCTCTCTCTCTCTCATTTGTTTTACAACGATAACGGGAAGTAGGAAGAATACACGGCTTGAGTTCCCAATATTTATATATCCCTCTCTAAGTTAATCCAAAAGTTTGACATCGATTGCACCTTCTCCGACAATACATACAAATACATATGAAAATAAAAAAAAGCAGGTAGAGAACATGAAAAATAAATAATAAATATATAAAGCAAATAAATAAATTACGTTGTCCAGTCATATGTGCCTCTGACGTTGTTCAAAACTCTTTAAATCAATTAGGAAACATTATCAATAACACATAATGGCATAATAATAAATCAAATATTGGTTTGGCTGCCCTTGGGTCCCGGACTCCATACTCTTCCATACGTCAAACGTACAAAAAAAAAATAATTCCGTTACAACGTCATTAGCGTTAAACAATGAAGGCTTAGACTTTAATCGATTATGACTCATTACAAGCGATTTTTTTGCTAATTCACGTAAAATTCGCGAAAAAGGCGGAATTTCTTTTTATTTTCGTGGTGTTTCGCGTTATGTCGCGTTATTTCGCGATATTGCGAATTTCACGGATCTCTAGGTATCAGGTTAAAAAATTCCACAGAATAAGTGAGAAGGAATTTATGCCCAGAAATACTAATTGAAACAAGTGTTGACTATAGCAGAAAAAACACTTGTAATATCTAGTGTTCATTATTGATGAATGACAGCTACATTCTACCGGTAGTGAAGACTGTATAAACAAGGGGGTAAACTGTTATATTTTATTTCTTCTCTCGTGTCGCTCTGAGGATGGTGTTAATATTTTGTGGGTAAATGTCATCATTTTACTAGTCTACTTATGCTACTTCATACAGTAACCAACATTCACAAAAGTGGTCATAATCCTCAATGTTTTCCTCATTGTACAGGGGAAGTCTGCATTGTGGTCTCATTTGCTCAACTTTCAAGAACTTGAGGACTGTGGTGACACATCTAAGGCAGTGATGGACCCAAACGCTCTAACTCCAGGTAAAGTTGTACATTTCATATGGCTCACCGGCCACTTACATTTCAGCTCTACAATTGGTGGGATATGAACTGCAAAAATTGTTAAACCCCCCGCCCCCCCCCCCCCCCCCCCCTCTTTTGTGTGTCTGTATGGGGGAAAGAGGCAAATGTATAAATCTCAGGTGTATTGTATTGTATTATTTATTTATCCAAAAGACACAATGCACAGTAATGATACATGCAAGTGTATAGGACATGTCGAACTGGTACAGGAAATGCACTATATTTGCAAAATGATAACCTTAAAAATTCTGCGTCAAGTATTCACTGACACTATAAAAACACGAATCAGAAAGATATTCTTTGACCATTTTCTTAAATACAGGAAACCTCTCTGCATTTTTAATACATTGTGGTAAATTATTATATAATTTTACACACATAGCTCTTGGACCATTTGATGCAATTGATAAATTAGATGACCTAACGTGTATGTTTTTACACTGTCTAGTATCATACATGTGGACCCCACTATTCAATTCAAAATCAGCACTATTTTGTTTTATATGAACAACAGAATGATAAATGTAGACACATGGAACAGTTAACAGTTTTCATTTTTTAAAGAGAGGTCGACAGTGAGCATAATAATTTTGGTTGCACATCACTCTCATTATCTTTTTTGATGAGAGGGCAGTCCCCATAACACTATGCCATAGGAAATTATTATGTAAAATAATCCATAATATAACATTGTTAATATGTTTTGGCTTACTGAATATCTTATGACAGATAGTAAGTAGAATACTGAATATAACTTTTTAATTAACAACATAACATGGTAATTCTATCAATGAAACAACTTTGGCCGTCACATTGTGGAATTTTTCCATGATTGAAAATAAGAATGAATTTTGTAATTTTCCACACGTTTTTTAATAACCAACCGGTTTCAACACTGACGTGTCATCATCAGGGAGTCCCTGATGATTACAAAGTTCATTCTTATTTTCAATCATGGTAATTCTATTTCAGATTACTATCAATATCAATGGCATGAATGCACCTGTAGGCTTTGTATTCAGTTGGTATCAAAAACTATAGATATGATTAAGTTGTATTCTATGTAACTGATGTCCTTATGTCCCCTGTCTGACCTGCTCTTTGAAATCAGGTTTGCAGGGCAGAATTATCACGTGACATTGTACTGGAAGGAAGGCCCAGGATTAGAATTGAGAATATTGAGTTTTCGTAAAGGTTATGAAGTGAGGAAGAAATGGGTCACTATTAGGCATTTTAAAGTAGCGAAAGGTGGCCGAGATAGCATGGTAGTGCAGTGGGTAGACTGTTGATTGAGGTGTCCCGGGCTGCAATTCAGGTGGCACTCAAATGAGGCAACAGGTGAAAGGCACCTAAGAGTGTGGATTTCACATGCTTAGGCCCGTATTCATAGTCAGGTCTTGAGTCGATCTCAGCTCAGTCTCAGCTCAAGACTGAGATGAGACTGAGACTGCCATCCGTATTCATAGTTGTTTCGCAGCGCGATCTCAAGACTGAGATCGGCTTGAGACCAGCGATGCGCGGTGATTTTGGATATCGTTTTTCTCATACCGGAAAAAGTGACGATCGGCACTCCGCAAGAAGGGTGAGAGTAAACTTAAAATTATGGCGGGAATAAACAAGCTCTTTTCTGTAGAAGAAAAGCAGCTTCAATTCAATTGCGAGCATATCCATCTATTATAATACAACAATTTTATTTGTTGCTTTAATTATTAGTGCACAAATATCCTTCCACATGAATTAATATCAATTGTGATTGAAAAGAAACTTGTAAAAAAATTAGGAGAAGTGGATTATCGCTGGAGTTGAAATGACCTGGTGACTAATATACCTACTGGTGAATACATAATTTTCATGTTTATTAACGGGAGGAAAAGTACCTATGTGTGCTAGATTAACTATCCATGTATAACTCAAAAGATTGCATGATCTTAATGCCTAGCATGAACATTGTATAGCCTTTATAACAAATACCTATAACGTGTAATAGCACCAATGGACGTAATGATAAACTGGTTATTATTAGGGATATTCATGAGTTCCCCAGATTTCAAATTACCAAACATTTATTGCATATATAGTGTAGGTAAAAAAAGCGGGCTTTCAGCACTTTAAAAAAGTTGGGAATTCACTGAAAGTCACAACATTAATTCACTATTAGTTCATCATTACATTGATAAGATAAGAGCAATGTGACGTATTTTTAGTAAACAATCAATGAAACTGCCTCAATTTTCTTTTGCAATGAGATTATGATATTCAAATTAATTGCTGATAAAAATTGCTAATATCATCTGCAGATCAATAAGAATAAAACTAAGATATCGGTGTGCAGAAAGAGAGAAGAGGCCAAAACCCACATTAAAATAGGGAAGCATAAACTGGTAGAGGTGAAAGAGTTCTGCTGCCTAGAAAGCCGAGTAGCCAACGAACATAAATATATGGTGGAGTAGGCTAAGGAGAAGATGAAACTGCTTGAGGAGGAGGAGGAAAGAAAGAGAGTGGCGTTTGAGGTTGAGGAGAGGAGAAAAGGGGAACTCCATAGTCTTCAAATGGCAATATTACAAAAGCAACTTAACTTAAAATGTAACAATTTTCAGAGATAATAATTGATTACATTGAAACAACCTATTTTTATTAACTATTGTTAAAATTGCCTCATTTACAACCCTATAGTGAAAAATGATTTGAATAAACTACTGCCAAATAACATTTCCACATGGTGATTTTGATTTTAGATGGGTAATGGCTGGTGGTTTTGGGCTGCATGGGGCACAGGTACTGTGTTTGATTCGTCATCCATTACATTTCATAGATCTTGATAGTGTGCCCCAATATTGTGCAGTACAAGCAACAAACTTGTGTTGTCCTCATATTTTCTACAAGTTTTCTTCTAAGACACTGGAACTTTTGTTTCAGAACTCCATTTCAATGACATTACTTGTCCTTCTGTTGGCTAAATTGCACCTGGAAAATAAGTTTTTTGTTATCATAGAGCGTTTTTGTCTTTCGAGAATTAAAACTACATTATATATAGTGGAATACCACATGCATTTGAGCTGCGCTCTTTAGTTTTCCTAACACTCAAGAAAGCCACATATTTACTAAAGAATGATTAGTATGTGGTGAGACATTTCACTTTATTTTCTTATGGTAATTACTAAAGAATTGATACATTTTTATAGGTGCCTATCCAAATAATTAACCCATAATTTATAATAAATTAATGAACGATTATAGGTTCTGTTTAATTTTCTTTGCAATTATTTCTTATTCTCCTAGCTTATTAATGTTTAAGGGTGTTCAACGCATTTTGAATAGTCCGATTTAACGGCTTCTCATCTCACCATGATCTCGCGGCTCTAGTAGTTCTTGTGAGTTGCCATCAGCGTCGCCACCGTGGAAAGTGGAATGGGGAGTTGAGGGGAGGGACCTGATATGTCGCAGCTGGGATTTTTCGGGGGCGGCGACAGGAGGCCTTGCGAAATCCGCAAGGTTGATCAAGTTTCTCAGAAACAGATAAGGTCGAGAGCTCTCTTTTCGGAGCCGAGTGTGAATTGTTTTCCTCGTCATCGTTGTGGTCGAGAGTAAGAAAGGTCAGCAATTACCTAAAATTGAAAACACCTAAAGGGTTCTGGGATTGTCGGCATTGCCTTGGATTTGTAGTGCAGTTTTTAGTGGTTGTCAAATGTTATGGACTGAAGTTATTAAATTAGTCATCCATGATTTATTTTAGCGGGATGCACGTTGCCCTCGTAAAGTAATTGTGAGCATTTTTAATGAGGTTAATTAAAATATCGTCTTTCCCCCTAGCATATGCGACTAACTCCGACTCTTGTCTTTCATTAATGTGAAAGTTCAATGTTATTTCTCTACAGTTTCCTACTATTTACAGGGCCAAAGCGCTCATATATTTTCCTCTAACTGTTACCAGAGTACTTTTACTTGAATATCAATGGCGGAGGCAACAAAAAATTTCGTTTATGAACGTTGTGCATTTACGTTTTTCGGTTATCATTATGATTTTACGGTTAAATTGAATACGCTTTTATACACACCAGAAACGAAACGGACTAAACGGTATTAATGGTCAATGCTCCACATTTATTAACACGCCGTTTTAAATTGAGATTATTAGTGAAAAAACTTTTTTCTTCGCAGGTAATTCACAATATTTACAATAATTCCCTCAATTAAACCCAATGACTGGTTTGACAGGGTTGAGTTCCGCCGTACTAAGGTGGAAGGTGAGTGAAATTCACACATTCAGGGTAAAGAGGCCAGTTTTCCGACTTACACAACTCTGATACTGAAATTCAAACCGCGATATCATGCCAAAGTGCTTCGTCCGGAATTGAATCTGTTACTGAACGCTCTACCCACTGGGCTACTATGCACTTACTAGTTACAATTAGTAATTATAATGAGCAAGTTAAGTATGATACCCTGAAAATTAACTTAACCATTCGTAAATAAGGTATATCTTCCATTCTGTGCATTGTTACACAAAATTAAAAGTTGAGAAAACAGAAACATAAATGGCATAAATAACAGCCTGCAGTAGAAATTCGTATACAAATTACCAACTAACATTAGCACAGGAAATCAAAAAGGTTATATAAAGCAGTAATACAATGAAAATACAGTTTATGAGCACATAAAATTAATATATTAACATCACTCTTAGAAAGAGTGTAACAACAAATTATTAAAGTTCACTGATTATATTCACCATTACTGCATAGCTGTTTACCGGATCTTCACGCCCTTCGGATAAGAAGGATCCACGATTTGTTTACGAATTTTTTTACGAAGGAGCCCTTACATTTAATTATCTCGTAAATTTAATATTGCGAAATAAATGCCTTTTTCGGTTTTTTCCCTGCGAATCGAATTCTGCACGTTGCAATCTCTCCTCTTCGTTTTGGTGTATCCTTTACGATACTGCGCTTTTCTATAAGGCTTCGTGGACTCTTCCATAACGCCGTCACTTCTGGACGCTGGAGAACACAGCCACACGCACCCTTCCTCAAGAGATAATCAAAACTAAAAAAAATCCACCCGTCGTACAGTGGCGAATTTTTGAGAATTCCTTAACAAAACCATAAAATTGAAATTTCGTTTGAAGGGTTCCGGATGTTTGCAACCGTTAGCTAAATTATGTGAGTATCTACAGGGCTACAGGTTTGTTGAAAATCGTTTCCTTCCGTATCCTTTCCCTACTCATTGGCCTTGCTGCTGCTGTCTTTTCCGGAGAGTTCCACTAGTCGCATATGACACTGAAATAACAAAAACTACTTCATGTGTGCTTTTTCGGTGCATATCGGGCACCCATGAAGCAAAATTACTGCGAAAGATGTGCATTGAGAATATTTTAATTTAATTATACGAAGTTTTATTTATCAGTATGCAATATTTTATACTCGCGGCTGATCTTAAAGCCACCAAGTGCGTTCGCCGCGTTGCGGATGGCTGGTCGTTCTCTAGATATAGAGGTTAGCTACGAGATAAGCGAGTTTACTCGTTAAATAAGCAGTCGTGGACGAAAAGCTATCCCTGGGTAAGGTAGGCCTTCAATTAATACAGATCCTGTGAAGATACCGCCAACAATTACCCTTCTCAGCACCCGGAGGGGAGAGCAGCAGCTCTTATTCTTATGAATGAAGGTGGAGACCACAGTGGTCGGTAGACCGACACCCATTTCATTACAGGCGTGGTAACATTTACTTTAGCGGCTATAGTACTGCGATGTGGAAGGCAAGGAGAAACCACCACATTATTATCCCGAGGAGTCGCAGCTACTCCACTCTTTTCTTTTTATCAAGACGTGATGGAACCCTCTACAGTAAAATATTCCGGAGGGAAAATAGTCCCAATTCGGATCTCTGGGCGGGGACTACCCGAGACACTACATCAGTCAAGTGTGATAAACATTTTAGGGTAGGAAATTGGAACATGTGATCACTTTGGACATACGGAATATTGAACCTGAAGGTGGAAATGCAGAGAGTGGACCTCGATGTATTAGGAATCAGTGAAATGAGATGGCCCGAAGGAGACTTCTGGAGCGGAAGTTACAGAATTATTCAAACCGGATCACTGAATGGTAACACTGGAGTAGGCATAATGCTCAGGAAGAGTGCAGGACTGCGCGTGAAGACCTTCCTGCACTACAGTGACAGGATTATAATGTGAAGATTGAGAACAAGCCTACGGATACCATTGTGGTGCACGTTTACATGCCTACGTCGGTCTACGAAGATGAATGAGTGGATGACGCCTCCGAAGATATCACGGCAGTTATAAAACTGGCAAAACAAAAAGAAAACCTAATTATTTTAGGCGACTGGAACGCTGTCGTTGACGAAAGTTAATATGGAAGAATATCTGGAAATATGGTTTGGAAAATCGAAACGAAAGAGGAGAGAGAATACTGGAGTTCTGCAGACAACATAATTTAAGTAGCGGTTGTCAACACATTGTTTAAAAATCACAACCGCCGTAGTAAAAGTCACAAACGAAGCAACTAAAGATGGTTGAAGCACGAATACTAACAGCTAGAAATACAAGTGTAGAAGTAAGGAAACAATTCATCAGGACGTACGTCTGGAGCATGTTTCTTAGCGGCAGCATGGACGATGACAGCAGCGGAGAAGAAAAGAGTGTAAGCATTCGAAATGTGGTGTTACAGAAGAATGATGAATATTTAATGGATCGACCGAGTAAGTAACGAGGAAGTGCTGAGAAGAGTGGGACAAAAGAGAAGTATCCTGAAAACTAAAAAGAAACGGGACAACTTAATCGGCCATATCTTGAGACACAATGGCCTGATGAAGATAATCGTCGAAGGAAAATTGAACGGGAAGATTGTAGGTAGGCCTCGTATGTGATACATGGAACAGGTTGTAAAGGATGTAAAAAAGAGCCATTACGCTGATATGAAAACGTTGGCCGATAGAAGATCCGAGTGGAAGAATGTGTCAAACCAATCCTAGAATTGCTGACCGATGATGATGATGAAAATTTTGTAACTAAAAAACTGAAATATTGCATTAAATGGAGCATTTTCCAAAACTTTGAGCAGACATTAAGTTATTAATTAAGCAGTGTTAAGTCATCTGATTGGATGACGTTACAGCCCAGTATTTTATAATTTGTCGAATTTACTTTACCAAGAAATAAATGAACTTTTCAAAATCAGAGGTTGCGCTCATTTTGAACAGAAACTTTTTTGCTGTTTCGCATATCTTGTCCAATATCAGAGTTTTAATATTAGGAACAGTACAATTGAAAGTTCTAAGTGTGGTCATATAACACGAAAGAGATAAAAAATTGTGAATGAGTTAATAGTAGCCACTTTTGGGGCATAACGTGTCCACTTTTTCGTCCTCATGAAAATACTCCGGGGATATTCCTATATTTTATTTTTGGAAATGAAACATTTTCTTGTAAATTTCATAACCAAGTGGCTACAAGGAACTAGAGAATTAAAAAAAAATGCCGGTAAAGAAACAAAAAAATGGTTTGATAGAGACATCAGTGTTTCCATCAATACGCCTCAGCTATTTGCAATTGAATGAATATGCAACTAATCGTCTATTTGTTTCTTTCAAAGGAACAAGTTCAGGGGCGTCGGAACTATTTTCGCTAGGAGGGGCCTACCTTGAAAAGGGCCCGCATTTTTTGCGGATAGGAGGGGGTAGAGCCTAGAATTCCCCTAAAAGTGCATATGAAGATGGTAGAATATGCATCAAAAGGGAAAAGGCAAGATGGAAACAAGTGAAATTTAATTTTTAATAATGAAGACTAATTTTTCAAGGGCCCGGGGCAAATTCTGGAGGGGGGGGGGCCGAATGCCCCCCCTGCCCCTCACTTCCGACGCCGCTGAACTAGTTCACGTTCAAGCGACGTCAGAGCGAATTTCTTTGTGCATAAGCGGTGAGCTCAACTGTCAAATGCTGTACAAATGATCCTCCGAGTAACTAGCCTGCGGTTAATGTCGTTGTACATATCAAAAATGCCGAAGGGCCCATGGAATAGAGTGAATTAATAGCATTCCAAATCATGAATGACCGAGTTTTATCATTTTAAGTCATCGTCAGGTATAAGTACGTTATCGTTAAAAGAGTCTCAGTTGCTACACCATCAATATGTAGTAAGGTCGGTGGCTCTGTTCTGCAAGAGCAAAAGTTACCCTAATTATGAGCAGTCACTAGTCTAAGATGCGGTTGCTGCCTTGTGGAAACAAATTATGATTCCTCGTGGGAAAATCTACCTTCCGTCTCATATTGTTCAATTCGTGCCAAATCCTGCACGCTACTTGATTTTTCCCCCTAACGATTTGAAGTGTAGCCCCCTAATCATACTAACCATGTTATTATTGAAATGCAATGCAGGCGATAGTGTGAGCAAATTTCGTAATGCTATTTTATGTCGACATTGATAAGGGCAGCGCCTTACAGCGGGATATGTTGTTCAATAAGTGTGGATATGGTACGGTAAAGGTTCAAATCCTCATATCATGTCGTACAAGTTGATTGTGCCTCATGTAATAATATTTAATTTAGTCAACTAAGTAAATGCTATTATGAAAAAATTTAATACGTGTAATTGTAAATAATGACTACATATGGGTCTGAATCTCATTTGGACTCAGTTCGCATTGTAACCCATGCTAAGTGACCCATGAACAAATGTTCATGAGATCTTGTAAGACATATATTAAGATAAAAACGAAGAAAAGTGTGTCAGTTCCTCATTGGGTTACAGGTACACAAAAATATGCTTTACCAACATGCTACGTGGCTATTTCTCAAGAAGTACTAAAAATACTCACGAAAGTGTGACACCTCTTGACATTTTCTCTTAATTTTTGATCGTGACGTAGGCTATATTTTCATTTTCAGTGAAAATATACTCGCAATAAAAAAAGAATCACAGTCACCAAACAATCCACGATAATCTCGGAAAGGTTTTTGGCAAATATATATTTTTTACGGGGTACCATTCTCAACCATAAACAATAAAAAATGTATTGGAGCTAATATCCTGACAAAGAGTAAAAAATCATTTGAGAAAGCATGCCAAGGTTCAAGAAACAAATATTATATTTCAGTATCTCTGACCATCAATCGCACGTTAAGTGAGAGAAAGATAGGAACTTGCTATTGCGAAAATGACGAAAATAATTAAATCCTCATAGTGCATTGGTAATATAATTTAGTGTTCGCCGTTATAACATATGTGGGTCCCTTATCTCCTCTTCCCAAGGCAAAAAGCTAAGGCAATATCACGAAAAACATTGAGCATATGCACTAACCAAATAGCATATCATTATATAACAGAGGTGTATAATGTGGGTGGGGTGGATGTCCATGAAAACGGAGTTGGCAACTACGAAATAAAAGCCAGGAGGGAAGGATGTTCGTGGCTACTTTTTAACAGTGCGCTTGATAAGTGCGTAGTCAACAATTGGATAGTGCACAGGATCGTAAATTATAGTAACATTACATTACTAAATTTTCAATCATGCATGACGTTAGGTCTACTGCGAGCGGAGGACATCACGGTTGGATGCGATAGCAAAGGAACAAGAATCACGAAATAGGGCCGCACACAGGAAAGGGAGTCTATCAGATTTCATGAGGCAGGATATTGCTTCTCATACTATTGTAGCAGGTGACGGTAGAAAATGGTATAACAAATCTACATCTATGTGATTCCCTGCAAGCCACCGCGAGGGTGTGCGGCAGGGGGTGGAGATCACCAAACATGCACAAGACTACTGCATGGAACTATTGACATGCAATAGGCTACTACATGGAAACATGCTACATAGAGTTTGACTGTTATTAACTACTTAGTAATAAAGGGATTGGTTGTTAATACATGCATTATGCACTCCAGACAACTCTACAATATTTCACCTTACTATCCCTTTGCAATGATGCGTATTGTGTTCTCTTATAGTACGGGGAAAAATTACATTTTGAATCCATCAGTACGACAATCTCTCTCTTTCTAATCTTATTAATCCGGTTGAATCTAAACCAATACGCTTGTTTTTAATAGGTATGTGCCTAACATATCTTCAGTAAAGCTATCCGTTTTAAATTTCTATAATAGATTTAAAATGTGGCTCACAAGAGATATTTATGTGCAAGAAGTACAATCTCGCCTTGCATTATCGTTATTTCTTGGTTTTAATTTGTGAACGCGTGAGTTAAGTCCACAAATTTTCCTGCAAAAATGTAGGATTGTTTTTCAATTATTAATGTTAATGAGACTAACATTTAATTTACATTTTTTGAATGAACTTCAAACTATAAAGTCATTGTTATTTGGCAGTTGAAAACTAAATAAAAATCGTTCGAAGCATTGTAATAGTCTCATTTTAATTATCCAATTTCAATTAATTATCAGTTTCAATTATCGCCCAACAATACGAAAACTCAATATTTTGCAATTGTTCTAAATAGCAATGTCAAAATATGAAACTAACGACACGATATTTCGTATTAAAAAAACAAATTGGTGTGAATAAATAGCATAAAAATTAGTTTGTGGAGGTTTTGAAAGAAATAGGTTGATCCTTTTCTCGACGCCCAGACACAGTGGAATATCTCGCCAAGATCGCTCAGACCCTCCGTCAACCTTCCACACTGCTCTTCGAGCGAGGATGAAACTTGATCGCTTAGAGATAAGGAACCCCCCCCCACCCTCCGCCTCTCCCTCTCGGAGCGTCTCGGAGGCGAGATGAAGCGGTGGAATGGGGAGAGGAGGGGAAGATTGGGCGGGAAAAATATGAGGGGAACGCCTCAGCTTGCGTTTAGTTCGGTGAACGCGATGCATCGTCTCGCAATTTTAGATGCTGCAGGAATGGGTCGTAAGACGAGCACATGGCATTAGTCTCTTCTTTAATATGTAGGATTATAAATTGGCTGTGTCGAAGGAATTTTCCATTTACGTTCATACACCGCTGCGATAGGCGTTCAAAAACGCATAAAAACAGTAAAGTTTAACATGCGATTTCTTGATTTTTCCAGGCTCAGAGAAGATATTTCCTCGATAGGACCAAATACTCAACCTTTGCGCATAATATAATGAAAACAAAATGGACGTATCTATCATAATACGAGCATGGCATTTAAAATAAAAATAGTCTGCAGCGGCAATATTTGGCGAGGTGTTGAACACCCTTAAGACTGCTTTGATTATGGCCAATGTGCAAATCCCACATAATTTTTAAATTACTAATTACACCAACATATTAAATATCGGCAGTGTTCTCTAATTATACTATTAATGCAGGGTAGTTGTGAATATTTGGACATGCTGTGAACTTACTACCATTGGCAGGAGAGACAAGCAGAAATGTTGCAACATAAAGTTTTCCTGCTTCACGAACAAAGTATTGACACAGTATTGTCTTCAATAAATTCACTTTCTGTTAGCAAATAGAATTTAATTGTATAGGCATTTCTATTTATTTCACCTGTCATGGGTAGAAAATTCATATAATGCCAAATATCCTCAATCACTCGTTAATAACTATCTTTCTACTGCATTTTTTGCATAATTTATGAATGCTGACTCATTGCCGATGCCATTACTTCCATTTGTGATATTGGCATTGGCTGTGTATGTTGTATGCAATCATATTTTTCATTCCGTACATTGACTACAAACACAAATCCTAAAAGTTAATTGTGGGAAAATTATCAATATTGGCATCAGAATAGCGCTAATATATAATGTGAATCAGACAGCATAAATATATTTATACACACCTGCAGAAAGTCTCCGGTTGCATAAAATCTTAGAACAACTAGCAGTCGTAGCATTTCTGGAACTGGAAGACCCCTGTTTCACTGGCCCTCTTCGATGTCCACGATGGAATAAATACCATTTCAAACGGTGTCTTCAGAACATAGGCGGAATAATATTCCATGGGGTTCTCATTGTCCCTAATATATCGCTTTGGTACTCTCTCTTCATCTTCGTCAAAAAAGTCCATCAATTTCCTAAATCATGGTACAAAACACCGACCATTACCCATCTAAAATCAAGATCACTTCACCAAGAATCAAATTCGAGGATGTCAGAGTCAGAAAATATAAGAAAACAGGAGAGTTACAAATATGAAACTAATCGTAATCGTCCAATATAGTAACTTATGTTCAAAATTGCAATGTTAAACGATCCAGCAGAACAATTTCTTACCTGTGTTAAGCGAAGCCAAGATCAAGAGCGTATTCCAAAAGATATATCCACATCAAGTGAGAATGAAGTCTTGACCCGGTGGAGCATCCGTGAAAACTTTGTGAATTTTATGCGCACCAGATCCGGGAAAGCACCAGACCGTACTTTACAAGAGTAATCGTCGTCAAATAATGTAAATAATATCACCAAACGCCTGAATATACAAAAAATAGTATATAATAGCAAAGAATAATTGCATTAGCGCTCGAGCGTTCATTCACCCAATGTGTTTTCAAGCGGTATCCCAAACAAATAACAACAATCGTATTCACCCGTCAAAGTAATTAAAATGTGGTTTGCCTTTATTGTTAACAACAAATAAGTTAAAATAACTCCAAAACGTCGAAGCATATGGAATATAAATGAATCTAAAAACGATATTCGGTGTTACGCCATCAGCCATATTGGTGCAAGTTGGTCTTGAGATCGGCTCAAGACTGCCCCATCGTTGTCTTGGCAAAATCTCCAATCTGGCTCAACGCGATCTCAAGGCGATCTTGAGATAGTGACTATGAATATGGTATCGCACAAATTCCCAAATGGATCTCAAGCAAATCTTGAGACAATGACTATGAATACGGGCCTTAGTGTTTTGTGGGGAGGGATGGATCCAGGTCTTTTTTTCAGATCAGATCCAGAACCAGATCTTTGCCTTGGTCTTGGTTTTGGATCCTTAGTTTCAGATACTGAATCATGAATTAAATTCCTTTCCTAATCCTACATTTTTAATATATACAGAAACACGGACAATAGTATTTCCAAAAAACAAAGAATTTACAGTAGAAAAAATCAACTTCCTATCATCTATGTGGATAATATTTTCCTGGACTCATTAAACAATACATTTTTTAAACCTGTTCAAGTATTCTTTAGAGCGCAGTTAAAAAAAACATCATGATTTCATTTTCATTAATATTTGAAATATTTTCTAAAACATAAGATCCTAGTGATGCCATATTGTAATACCCCCTATCCAGAAAAGTTTAAATGTAACGAGAGAAAAAAAACATCCAAGCATATCCCATGACAAGAATAATATGTGCACAATGTACAGTGCACAATGGGTTTACATTAACTTGGGGTGCTGTTGTTAATCAAATCCATGAATGCTTACAAATTCTTTTTTGGAAACACAAAAATAATTAAGTGTGGAGATTAAGATTCCATTTCCAAGACGAAAAAATTGTTATAGAATATTTCAAGCTAGTAATCTAGTAATTTTTGAATGTCTTATTAATAATAACTAGACTTGGACTATTGGACCGATACCGCATTTTCGATGCCAAACGGATACCAACCTCGATACCAGCACCTGATACCAATAGTATTAAAGTAAAACCCCTTATTTACACTCTTCTAGGGATTGCTAGAAAAAAAATTTTTATGTGGGAAAAGGTAATTTTCAGTTTCACATGCATACTTTAACAATATAAAGTAAATATATAAATAAGAAACACCGATAAACTGAATTAAAGCAATATTATTAATTATTTCTTAGAGTATTGAGTTGTCCTGATTTATTTTTGTGCAATTTATTTCTACCAATGTTTCAACCAACCCAACTAACCATTGGAGGTTGTGAAACCCATTATTCCCAAACTTATACATTATGCAACGTCTTTTCTCTCATGACGTAGCTATTCACGGCAATATAGGACGATCTAGAACTTAAAAACAGCTTTTTAAGTTGGTATTCCTTCATACCATGATTTCTTGACTTCTCTCTTCTTCGGCAGGTGTCTGGCATGTGTCGGAGTAACATCACAAATTTTCATCATTGCATTCACTGTAGAGACTGGTAATCTAAATTGTTTCACTACGTTAGTGCTAGTTGCTTTGAAGGCTCCCGCAGTGATTAGAAGATTACTCGAGGGTTTCCGTTTTTTTTTGCATTGGTTCATCTACTGATTAGACAGTTTCACCGGCATTCCAGATGGCATCTTCAGGTCTGAAGTATAGGAAATATACAGCATGAAGATGTGAGAAATATATAGAACGAAAATATAGGAAATTTGATGGGATGCGATCTTCAGACATGAAGATGGCGCCTAGAATGAAGGACGAAGGTCCTAAGGGATGAACCAACACGGGAGAAACCCAAAAATCCTCGAGTCATCTGAAAATATCTTAATTCCCACCCATTTCCTAGTAAAATAAGATGCACGTTCCGGAGTAATTAAGGATAACATGAACAACACACGAGAATATTGAGCTACCTCGCTGGTCGGCCAGCGCAGCAGTTATCCAGCGGCAAAAATTTCTCAATAAAATAATTTTATTTATTTAATGCTGATTTCAAACGATAAACTAGTTTCAATAAGTTTTGTTTTGTAATGACGTATGGTAAAATTGTTGAAGTAATGCAGCGCGACGGTCGGACAAATGATCTCCTGTTATCATTCACCAGTTCAGTTCATGTATTTTTAACATTTCATAATGTTGGCTAAAAATTCATTTCCATTCTTAACAATATGAATTTCGGTACAACTTAAATATATTCCCGCAGGTGTTCCTGAACTATAAACGGTGTCCTATATGCATTCATTTCATAGTAGGAATCTTTTTCCGGCAAAAGAATAGTGAGTGTCTATCGCGATCGAAACTCGCAATCGCTGAAATGATAGCGAGTGAAATTTCGTCTGTACTGTGTACTGTGCCACCACGCCGCTAAGTTCAAATTATTCCATAAAACGAAGCGCATTACTGTTCTCTCTCTTATTTTTGAAGTTTATATGTACGAAACGAGGTAAAACAGTGTTTTGTATAAACTGGTATGCATGGCAAAGTGCCATACAAGGGAATTTTATTTTTTAATATTTCACATTCTTACCCGCATCTAACGCAAACAGCGGGAAAACGGAAAAGTCGTGGTGTAAATACAGGGTTCTATGTATGTTCGGAGATATAGGAAATTGGATGGGACCCAATAAAAACACTGTAAATTGCGGGAAAACAAATTCCGATAACGTAAATACGAGGTTTTACTGTATTTTGCGATACCTTACTATTTTTCCCAAAAAATTCATTAAATTTCTCCTTCTCATGAACTGCACTCAGAAGTCAAAAGTGTTTTGAAAGAGCACTAATTAATGAGAGGAATGACATTGTGGCAACTCTTTTATTTTGCTACTCTTACAATTAATCATTAGAATTAGATTTCAAACTGAGCCATATTACGTTTGTAAATACTGACGATTCTTTTTAAGAAATATGAGCAGCTGAACATGCTCCGTATTTAAGAGGGTCCTTCTATCAGAAATCATAGCATCAGTCTCTGAAAAAATTAGCTGAGAAAATTGTAAACGTGCATATCAGGCAGTGGCCAAAGGGTCCCTGGCGCCCCCTCAGGTACTCTCTTATTTCATTCGTCTTCTACCACTGAAGGTAGGACTAAATGGAAATAATTGTAATAATAATGCATAGGAAAACTAGGAAAAAATAGGTATACATGTAAAGATTGTTGGTATTGGTTTCGAGAATCAATTTTTCAGAAATCGGTGTCGAGAATCAATAAATGTTGGTGTCGACTCATTTCTACTTTTATTCTATGAAGTTGTAAATTTCTATCAGTGGTAAATTGATCATGTAACATTTGTTACTGAACTGGTATTCAATTTGGTCCTGTGTGTTCTTTAATTATCACTCTTAAATTTTTAAAACTCATTTGCATTTCTAAAAGCAAGCCTCAGAAGGAAAATACTCCTCTATCATCAATTTCTCCTATCTTGCCTTGGTTTGCAGAAGACTAATGTATGAATGAATGAAAGATTTATTAATTTTCTGGGGTAACCCATTAGAGCAAGTAAATTATAACAAAATGCACATTCTGCTCAATTAAACACAATTCACAATTACACATACATAATTAACATAATACATGCAGAAATTAGTCCAGTTAAACTCCAAAATTTATGAATTAACCATATTAACACAAATTAGTGTCGAATATTTAAATAGGAATACAATTTCATTTTGAAGGATTGGAGGGAGGAGGAGGAGGATTTAATGTGGAGGGGCAGTGAGTTCCAAAATCTGGAAGCCGTTATGAGGAAGGAATTGAGGTAGTAGAGGTTGGTTCGGGCTTATGGAATGTGAAGAAGGCTAAGGTCGGTGTGAGTAATTCTATGAGAAACACCAAGGAGTAAAGAGGTTAAGTAGGTCATCAGGATTTCGATTACGGATGTACATTTTTAATGTAAATTAGTCTTTTGCAATTTTTAATTCGGAAAGGCAAATAAATCATTATAATAATCAGCTATATATACGGATTTAATAATGACATCATGTATGTGTTGAAGTGAAAAACTAATGTTAAAGTTAAGTTGAATTTTGTCTTTGATGGCTAGATCCTGAGATGGCCCTGCAACACCAATTTTGGAAGTTTGTTTGTTGCTGTTGTTGTTATGTAACTAAGGGGGCAGCAAAGAGGAGCCAAAAAAAGCATTCAAATCTAAAAAGAGACATCGAAATGGTATTACAATTACCAAATAAATTATGGAGAAATACAAATATGTATACAGTCAAGGCCACTTATATCAAACCCGTTTATAAGAAAGTCCCGGTTATAAAGAAATGAAGGTTGTTCCCCATCAAAGAGAGGCTGAGAAAGACTGGTCCACATATAACAAAGTAAATCTTCGGCCCCCTCAACTTCGTTATAAACAGGCTTGACTGTATCGCAATAAGTTATGGGCCCTGGCTGCCCAACTCACGTGAGTTGACTTGAAGTAAATAGAGAGTTGCTTGCGAGATCGTGCGAATCACGTTGAGGTTAAGTTTGCTGTGGAGTCTTGTCATCTCATTGCTTACGAGAAATTGCGGGACTTGATGGATTACCACGAAGGTAAGGGTAATTTCATGCAAGAAGTGGATTGCTGATGGACGACCGAAGAAGAGCGCCCACTCAGAGCAACGCCGTGGACACCAATGGACACCCTGGGTGCAATCAGTGAGGATATTTTTGAAATCAGGACGGTCTCATCAGAATGGTGGATCAACAATGGAGAAACGAAGCATGTGACGAATTGTCCAGATCTGTTTGTCGAGTTTCAGGTGTTTCAAAATCCCTTCGTCATCAAGGCCACTGGAAAAGAAGCTATCAAGACCATCGGGAAAGGCACCATTGAAATTTTATCATTCACTGAAGAAAACACCTTGAAGATGACTCTGACAGATACTTGGTACGTTCAAAATATTTCCAAAAAACCTTTTTTCTGTTTCAGCTGCCCAGGATAGGAATGAAAATGGCAAATTCCATTCCATGACAACTAAGTGCTGGCTGGAAGTCAATGGAAACGTAGTACTGTGCAGAAGTCACGAGAAAGGCGGAACCCTGTACAAGGCAGCTATTGAGCCAGCTGTTCCTGAGAAAACAGAAAGGGTCAACATTATTGAAGCAGAAAATTCGACACTGCAGCTGTATCACGAGAGATGGGGACACCAAGACAAGTGACGTATGTGAGAGAGATGCTCAAGAGAGAGTATCACTGTGAAGAGAGAATTCTGTGAGCCCTGCACTTTTGGAAAGTCACATCACGTACCGTTTGGCTCTAGGAGAAAGGCAACAAGACCTGGAGAGCTTTTTTCCACTGATGTTGTAGGCCTGTTTTGCGAATCCTTCAGCAAAAAAACGATTTCTAGTTGTCTTCAAGGGTAGGTACACAAAGTTTCGTTATGGCTTCGTAATCAAACAAAAGTCAGATGTCAAAGTGGTGTTAAAACAGGTTTTTAGCACATGCAAGGACACTTGGGCATAACATTAAAGAGCTACTCAGTGACAATGGAGGAGAATTCGACTGTGAAGAGATTATGCGCATTCTAGCAGAGAGCAGAATCACACAGAGACTGACAGCGCCATACACACCTCAGCAGAATGGTGGCAGTGAGTGCGAGAATCGAACAATCATCGAGATGGCACGGACCTTCTAGTACAGAAACAATGAAGTTGAATTTCCAGATGCAGTATGGGCAGAGCTAGTGACAACAGCCATTCACATTCTCAACAGAACGGGAAAATTGTCAGAAGATGGAGTCAGTCCTTATGAACTGTGGATGGATGGGAAAGAAACCGAGAATCAAACATCTGCACATCGTTGGATGTTCCTGCTACGTTCACATTCGATCCGAAAAGAGGAAGAAGACGGACAAGAAGGCAGTGAAAGGATTCCTAGTAGGATATGACGGAGATAGTGCTATAGAGTTTATGTTCCAACTAACCACAGAGTTATCCTGTCGAGAGATGTTCAATTCCAAGAGAGAATTAAAGAATGTGAAGATGAAGTCAAGCCACCATTGAAAGATATCAGGCATGGAGTCGAATTTGATGAAAAGGAGAAAGAAGAAGAGCCACAGATTGACATCGAAAAAAGAATCATCAATTAGTGATGTAGAATCACTTGGTGAAGGTGAGTGAGATACAGATGAGGAAGAAAACTCCAAGCACTCATCTGGTGGAATTCTGAGAAATCTATCAACCTTGAAGAAACCAAAATATCTTGAAGATTACGCCATGAGAGTGGAGGAGTTCTTGAATCAAGTGATGGAGGATCCTGAGACCTTTGAGGATGCGTTGAGAAGCGAGGATTCAGTCGAGTGGAAGAAAGCCATGGATTGTGAAATTGCTTCATTGAAAGAGACTCAAACCCAGATTTTGACAGAGCTTCCCCAAGGTGCAAAGGCTATTCCATGTAAATGGGTCTTTCGACTATAGAAAAATCCAGACGGCAGCATCGACAAGTACAAGGGGAGATTAGTTGTTAAGGGGTTGTAAACCGACGGGTTAAACGCCACGGGTTGGCAGCACCCGCGGCGTGAATAGCAATGATTTACTAGTCAAACATGGGGAGTTTGGCATTACGCCCGGCGTAATAATGGGTGACAAAGTGAAAGTAAGGAGGGGGCAACAATAAAACAAACAGCGTCTGTAGTTACGCGGCCAGGAAAAAGGAAGGTCAGAGTGAAAAAGACGCGAGGAGAACGTAAAAACAAGGATCCTGAGAGAATTGAAAGATAAGGTGTACGCCTCAGCGGAGCAGTCCCGGGACCCGCGAAAGGGCAGATATCGGCGGGACAGGCAGATTATTCCAGCGGAAGCCTGAGAAAAGAGAGAGTCAAGGAGAGAGCAGGAACGAGGGGTCATCGTGGGGAAATCCTACGGGAAGGCGGCCCAGCGGATCACGGGAACCAGTGGCCACGATAAGTGGAGAGTCTATGAACATTGGAATAATTATTTAAAAAGAAACAGCCCACTACAAAGTTACTTATAAAGATTGCATTAAGATTACTAATTAGATTAAAAATTGCTATATATATATATATAGCAATTTTTATAGATATATATATTTATATATACCTATATGTGTGTGATATATGTAACTGTATAAGAGTGTGTGTGGGAGGAAACTAACGAGCTAGCCGGAAGACAGAAAGCGAAGGTAAGGTACTCGAAGGTTGAAGAGGGTTAGGGGTACAGGGTTCAGTCAGCGTCACGACACTGATTACAGCGAGACCTTCAGTCTGGTGGCGAAGATGGGAACAATCCACTCAATTCTTAGCATTGCAGCAAGTAAGATGATGCATCTGACACATTTTGGCTTGTCAACAGCAGTTCTGTACGGAGAGCTTGAAGAAACAGTTTTCATGAAGCAGCCTCAAGGATATGAAGATGGAACCAGCAAATTTTGTAAGCGGAAGAGAGGTCTTCACGGACATAAGCAAGCACCTAGATGCTGGAATAAACGACTTGGAGCATTCCTGCAACAACATGGGTTCAAGGCCAGCGATGCTGATCCATGTTTATACATTCGAGAGAGGAATGGTCGGAAGGTCATACTTGTGATCTATGTAGATGATGGCTTGATTCCGGCACCGATCTACAAGTGATGGAAGTTTTCATTGAAGAGTTGAAGACAGAGTTCAAAATCTTTGCAAAGTGAGCAAGCTATTTTCTGGGCCTTGAAATTTAGTGAGAAGAGAAGTCCATTAGGATAAGTCAGAGAGCATATGCCAAGAAAAGGAGGGTCGATTTCATGGATGAGCCAACGACAAGCTGTCGTAGCAACGTCAACAACTAAAGCAGAGATCGTTGCAGCAAATGAATGGGCCAAAGAGGCAATTTGGCTCAGCAGACTGTTCAGAGTTATTATACGGCTTAAACATGTTCCAGTCATCCAAGTTGACAACTCAGCAGCGGTGAGACTGGCTAAGAACCCAGAGTATCATCGCAGGACAAAACACATTTTCATTAAGCACTTTTTGATCAGAGAGAAAGTGACAGAAGGCAAGCTTGAAGTTCAACAGATCTCCACAGAACATCAAGTGGCTGATATCATGACGAAGCCCTTGCCAAACAAACGTCTGAAGATTTTGTCCATAAAAATAGGACTGATGTGAAATAGATAGGACAATGCTCACTTACTGGTGTGCTTTTGTGAGCTGTGACAATAATTGCATCTCTTTCAGTATTTCTTGTTTCTTTAATTAACAAGGGAAAGTGGTGAAGTGAAAAAGTAATGTTAAAGTCAAGTTGAATTTTGTATTTGATGGTTTGATCCAGAGATGGCGCTGTGAAATGATATTGGAAGTTCATTTTTTGTTGGTGTTATGTAACTAAGGGGGCAGCAAAGAGGACCTAAAGAAACAGCATTCGAATCTAAAAAGAGACACTGAAATGATACCAAATAAATTGCAGAGAAATATATATCTCAATAATATGTATTACGAAGGTTAGTCTGGATACTAATTCAATTTTTCTTTCCCATCTTTCTCATCTTACTTCTAATCGCAGCCTTGGCATGGTGTGTCTTACGGAAGAGGTTGGATTGTATGTGAAATGAACATATATTTCTGTTTGTTTTTATTGTGTATTTTATGCCTGTTGCTTTGCACCTTGCAATTTTATGGCTTTACTGTCTTTTTGCACAATGTGTATTGGAGTGTTTACATGTGTCTAATGTGATTGGGCAAAGCAGTTACTTAGTACTTGATTCAAATGCTTTTACATACTTAAGTTTTCTCAAGGTCAAGTTGCCCATGAGAGTAATCATTCTTTGTATTGACTATTTGTGTGTGTTTATGGCTTTGGTGCTCTTATTTTGCAGCTGGTTATCCACATTGGTCAGATTGGATCTCTCTCAAACTGCACAGATTATTTATGTTGTGTGTCTGCAGTTTGGGGTTATCCATGTATTATATAACCTTGATTTCCTTTCCTCATCCTCCTCTTAAAATAGATTCCCCCCATAATGTCTTCGTTTCATGTTGAATCGCACTGTGAAGGAAGAAGCTAGATGAACAAAAACATCTCCAACAACAAGTAGTCAACTCCAAACACTCAAGTAGTCAACACAATAGCACGCAGTGAAACCTTTTGACTGCTGTTATGTTGGTGGCACTGGCTCCACTATGACCTGGCACCTCTCCTGCGCTGACTCTTTCAGGCAACGGGTAGATAGTGTGAATCTGTGGGTGTGATGGGACGATGATCGCACACCGCAACCGAGCATACATACCCTAAAGACCAGTTACGTCTAGTGCGGCGTAACTTGAAACAACACAGCCTTGCTTATTCGGTGCGGACATGTGACAAATCTCTTCCCTTAATTTTCAATTCTTGGTATTTCCCTCACAGTACCTATGCCTATCTCTTCTCACTGGTAAATTTCACTGCTTAACTTGTTATGAAGAGGTTAATTTGACCGGCCCATGAATATATAATAATCTTTAATGTCCTGTCGGTTATACAAGTACAACATAGGACTAATAGAAGTTATACGCATACATACATATCAAATTGAAAAGAACAATTATAAACACATACATGCATCAAACAAGTGATCTTGTCTCAAGACACTAGTCAGTAGAAGGTGTTGTGGTCCGTTTTACTTCCATCAAGATCTGTGATGAGTTGGTGCTACTCAAGGGGTTGACTCCTTGCACATCTTCGTCTTTGTGAATGAATTCTCTGCGTCAAGTGACACTTTTTGGGAGTTTTGACTGGTGTGGTGTCTTCTTGCCAGTTCTATTGAGTTTTTGATGCCGTGGGTCTCATTGAAATAGAAGATCTAACGTATTGGCATGCAAAGGGGATGCTCTGGAGGCTATTGGTCAGATTCACAGTAATGGTTATAGAGTCTTGGGTAGCCCATAGTAGGTATGTTGGTGCCTTAGGGTTCATGACTGTGACTTGTCGATGAATTGTCGATTCTGGAGAAAGCAGCTTTGCTCTCATTCAATCTATGTAACTAGTAGTAATAATATCATTAAATAAAGTGGAAAGCTGAAGTCTTTTACATATGTCTCCAATGGACTTCCACAAGTTATCGTCCTCATCCACTTGTCTTGCTCCCAGTTTATTTCTTTGATCCATTGTTTTCTTGAGCATGTGGAAAGGAATATTAATGCATTCACTACCTCTTGCCTGATAACCTGGAATGACAACCCTGTTACAATTAACAATATTTGTTTTTGCAAGCATTAAAACATCTAGAATGCACAAATTATTAATAGTTATCATTTTTTTATTCACTGTTAGCACATGAATTGCATGATTTCATCAACTTACAGCCCTGGATGAACTATCCCTAACAAACTACTTTTCCATATCAAATCCACAGTATCAGGAAATTAATGGTGGAAGAGTATTGTAAGAAGGAAGGAAGGTGGAAGAGGATTGGTAGTGTCCACTGGTTTTTACAGTTGACCATACCAAACTTACTTTTCCACAAGTTTCCACCTATGTAAGGCAATGTAATTGTTTAAATGACTTTTAGTCACATCTGCAAGGTTATTTGTAGATTGCTTCAATAGCTTGTCAGTCAGAGAGGTCAGATATTCATTTGTAATGAAAAAAATTCATAATCTTTGAATAAAGCAAAACTTTGAAAACAAAGTTTTTGTCCATTTACCCTGTGAAACTTGTTGAATGCATAATATTTCATGAGAATCCATCCACTGTGCAGCAATTTCTCTCAAGGGGCCTCAGCCTGTTCTGTTTATTCATCTCAGCAACCTGACAATGAAATTAACGTATCGTTGATCCAGATATGTCGTCAATAGCCTTGGAAACTGACCTGCCACTCCCTCGAAATGGCAAGTTCAGCACTTTGCCTGCACGGGGCAGCAATTCCCCGTCAAATGACCTCCTCAAAGGACCATCGAGTGTGAGCAGGGCAGCCATGAAGGGTGCCGCGGGAGGGGATTACTCGGAACAGCCTTTGCTGCCCCCACTGCCCCTCTCCCTCACCTGCGACATGAGGTGAGCCCACTTTACCAGCAGTCTCATATAATTCAAGAAAATGTTTTAAAGCTCTTCAGAAATCATTTTAAATGTATTTCTCAAGCCAGCACTACAACTAACTGTTCTCATGCAACAGAACATGGTGCCAATTTAGATTTATGTCTCTACAAATTTCCATTATTTGTAAAATTGATTGTGGCTCTACTCAATAATTATTTGTTTATTACTTATGGCCTTAATGTTTTAAATGGTGATAGCACTAGCTGCATTGTCAACCTGTAGCTCCTGCCAAAACTAAGTTTTCCTAGTAAAACATCGCATCTGGATTTTTCTTGCTTGTTTTTCATTTAAAAGGCTGCTGATTGTATGGGAATTACTTGAAACCCTCAAATGAATCCGATTATTTGTTTTTGAAGTGTTTTCACTGTTATGTAAAAAGATTTCTCCATTGCCAGTATCTTGACAGTAATAAGGAATCTTTAAAAGGTAAAATAGTGAATTTCAAGGAACATTATGTTGTAAATAGAATTGTGCCAATACTACCCGGGAATACTGGAATACCTCAAATACTTTAAATTATTCAGTACTTGAGATATCAAATAATTATGCCAAAAGATAAAGTTAAAAAGATAAAGAAAACAGTTTCAACAAATAGAATTCCAGCAAAACTATAGCCTTTTCACCATAAATAATAAACCGAAACTAATCAATGCCAGTCACACTTCAAAGAAAGTTAGTAAACATCGTCGATAGTAAATGCTTGATACCAGCTTTGTTTATACTCTGTAAAATATTCATCATTAAGAGGTCACCCAATGGATACCTTCATCCAAATGGAACTTTAGTGAGTAGCTAGTGAATTAACCCATTGGCTTACAAAGACGGCGATTCGCCATCCACTCAAAATTGGCCCATGCTTACAAAGATGGCGATTCGCCAGTCTTGTATATTATTTTTTTTCCAACCCTCTTTTGGAGCATAAATTTCAGATAGATTCATCATATATGTTTTTTATTGCTTTTACGTTCTCCTAATGCATATTCCGACGCTGTTATTGTATTGCAGTTCATATTATATTCTTTTATATACCCGATGGTTTGAAAGTATTTTTGCCGTGTCGCCGTCATCATTTATCGTGAACCCAATGCACATTCAGCTCCAACTTACTTTGTCTCCTTTCTCTCCTATCCTCCTCCTATTTGATACAGTATTGCTGAGACACCTATTCATTGCCAACATGAGATTACGAAAGCAATATTACACTTTGTATATCTGATGAGTGACATCGTGTAAGCGAAAGATAAACATTATCTTCATCTTCAGTGAACTTGCTACTATGCAAAAGATAATACAATCTTTTCTGCTGTCTCACAAAAGTTGCCTTTCATCTTTTCCTATTTGCTGCTACATCAACATAGAAGGTAGAATAACCGAATGAAGGCATGACCTTCTGATAATACATATTAGTTAGCAGCCAATATCCCTGCCGCCACAGCCACTGACTCTCGCGCTCGAGGCCGTATATACTCGCGCTCCCCATGAAGCAAAGGGCAAGATTGTTACGGACGATGATGTAGAAAAATTTATTTTTGATTGTGACATCAGTGCAAGTGATAACAGTGAAGAAAGTGACACCGATAACTCTGATTATTCAGAAACTGTGAGCAGTGAAGAAGATAGTGCAGAATTTTCCAGCGAAAATGAAGGCAGTAATTGTCCAGCGGATCCAAAATAGGCTAAGGTAGAAAACAATTGGCATTGGTGTAAAAGCACCCAGAGTGTGAAAGAATATAAATTCTCTGGTAAGCCTGGCATAAATGAAAGAATTCTCAGGAGCGTGGGAAAGAATCCTAGTGAGAGAGACATTTTCTTCCAGTTTCTTGAAGGTGATTTTTGGGAACTTGTCGCAACTGAAACCAACAAGTATGTAGATGCCTTTTTGTACTCCGAAAAAAATAGAAAAAGTGATCTTAGGAAAGGGTGGTTTGAAACAACTAGAGATGAGATTCAGGTCTATTTCTCATTGTGTGTGCTAATGGCACAATTGAGAAAAAATAAACTTCAAAGATACAGAAGTCCACGCAACGTGACAGAAAGGCCTTTTCTCGGATGAGTTATGCCATAAAAACATTTTTTGTTGTTATCAAAATTCTTGCATTTTGTTGATAATTCAAAAGTGAATGAAAACGATCGGCTGAAAAAGATATCTCCAGTGATCGACAGCATAAATTCAAAATTTAGAGCCATGTACACTCCGGAGAGAAATCTTGACGTGGATGAAAGCTTGGTGAAATTTTGTGGCACCCTCTGCTATGCCCAGTACAACCCAAGTAAACGCGCTCGCTTTGGAATCAAGTTCTACAAATTATGTGAAAGCTCATCAGGGTACTGCCTACAATATTCAATTTACACTGGGAAAAAACCAGCTGGAGCAAAGGAAATTCCTTCGAGTGCAGCAGTAGTACTAGAACTTTTGCATCATTACTTCGCAAGGGTTACACTGTGGCGTTAGATAACTGGTACACATAACCTGATCTATTTCTGAAGTTGATTGATGAGAAAACTAATGCCTTAGGCACAGTTAGAATAAACCGAAGGAATATGCCGGCAGAACTCAAAAATATACAGTAGAAGAAAGGGGAGGCAAAGTAGTATAGCAATGGAATCGCTGCTATGAAATGGAGAGATAAAAAAGACGTGCATGCACTAACAACATACCACAAGACCTTGGAAATGGCTGACACTGGAAAGAAATAAGTAAGAACTAAAGAATCAATCATAAAACCAAAATTCATTCCCGATTACAACGTACAAATGAATGCTGTTGATAGGCAGGATCAGCGATTGGCATCTTTTCCAATTATGCATCGTTATACCAAAGGTTATAAAAAGATATTTTTTTATCTCATGGATATGTTTTTATTCATTACTTACGTATAATATACGAAAACAGCAGTCAAGAAGATTCAATTTGATGACTTCAGAGAAAGTTAAGCTGAGAAAATTCTAGAAAATATGAATATGCCGAACTGTAAAAGGCGCGGGCGACCAGTATCAGGCACCCTCACCCATGAGATTCCAGGCGGAAAATTGGGGACATTTTCCAATTCATATCCCGCCAAATCCAGAAAAATCCATCACGTAAATGTGTGGTGTGCAGAACAAAAGGAATGAAGAGCGAAACCAGGTGGGAGTGTGAAGAATGAGGTGTCGCCCTTCACCTACCAGATTGCTTCAAACTCCATCATACGAAATCAACCGAAATGTAAAACTTACGATTTATTCACAAAAAATTTTCAATTACATCACATTGTCATATAGTTTCCAGTAATAAGAATTCAGGTCAAGTGAAATTTAAGAAAAATAAAAAAATATAGAAAGAAGCTATTCAAGTTGGAGATAAAATGCCAATGAAAGTTAAAAAAAAAAATTCAGTATTCTGCCAGATTCATTATAATATATCTCCAGAACCCTTCGGTGCATTTCAATGCAACTTTCAAGAATGAAAGAAGATATAGTTGACAAAAAGAACACAAAAGTATTTTTTTAAAATTTCCAAAAATATGCCCGAAAAAAATTGTTTATAATTTTGCAAACCTTGTATAATTGTTAATAATAATGTTCAATGAAAGAATTTTTTCGGCTGCTAACAACAAATTATAATTGGTAAAATACTAACCTAGATATGCAAAAATTTTCAATAAAATATACAATAAACTATAATATTTATAGCATTTTTATCAGTAGAATATTTTCTCAAAATAAATGGTATTTCTGAGGGAGTAGCACGCAAGAAAAATGGTAAGCCAATGGGTTAAGGGTTACTGAGAACCTCTACTCTGCTATCACTACGAGCTATTGTCACTTTTTTCCATCGAGATAGCGGAGTTTGATGAGCTATATCTTCCAAAACAGGAAACCAATTTTAATGCCGTAAAATATATCTTATAGAATGTTCATTTGTACATTTAGTTTTGTGAATGAACATTATTTTGTCACCTTAAATATATTTTACGGAATTTTTCTGAAAAAAAGAGTGACTAAAAATCCAATGATCTAGAATCATGTGCAAGCTGTTTTGTTGGCCATCATCATGTCAAAATGAAAATCCTAAATAAAGTCAATGGGGTTTTTGAGGATTTGAAAACAAAAATTATTTCAAAATTTACAAAAATTTAACGCAATTTGTAAAACCCAACTCAAACTGGTGACTCAACTGAAGCTCGATTGGGACCTCAAGGTTGTCAGCACGAGGGGTCAACTCAACCAATTTTTGAGGGTTCCCACACTCACCATCTCCGATTTTCATAATTTTTTCCATGTAGCTAGATTCAACCTTAGTTTAGAAAAATCCAAAATATTTTAACCAAAATGCAAATACTTTCTAGGATATGAATATTTGTATACACCAACGCACAGAGGAAGTCCCTGACAAATGGAATAGGAAATTGCGTACTTTATAGTATGGATAATTTGAAATATGCTTAATATGTAACTTGAAGTCGAATTTTGACCCGTGACACCCGAATGTATCGTTTACTTGGAAATGATTCACCGGGGCAGCACCATTCATTGGTAGTTAGTGCTTATAGTCATTGTGATTTTGGCATTGCTTTCTTGAGCAGGCCAGCCGTGGCATTATCCAGGACTCTGGCTTCTCCCTCAGTAATTCTTGGAGATCCGCCGTATGGAAGAGGCCAGAAAAAGATTGGACCAATCAGCGGCTGAAATGTCATCAGCCACGGAAAATTTGGCCTGGTGGAAAACCCGTGTTTTTGGGCCTACGTGCTAACAGTCACATCAATATCCGTGTGACATGTGACGGATCCACCCACCTAACCCGCGTTTTACTAGGGGACGGCCGCACACATAGAGATCCGCGTTTGAGCCCAACGAGGGGCGTACTCCGCGAAATCCAAAATAAAATTAAGGATCCCCCCGAGTCGTTCGATATTCTAATGCCTAAAAGGGGAATAATGGGGACTAACCTTCCCATCAACTGGGACGGAACACACACAAATTCTTTTACACAATTTTACTGCGGCCCTTGGCCAAAAGTGAATAACATGCATAACATTTTTAAATGACACTTAACCAGAATGTGAATAAATGCCCTGATGAACATGAGACGAAAGTGAGGGTGATTATAACAAATGACATGGATGATGGTGAAATACTACGAAGACATAATAAAAAAAATAAATGGAATAACAGGTGCAACCGATAATTCGCACGGCAGGAGCCGCGTAGGGTGACAATTCCCTTGGCGAGATGAGCGCTTTTAACAAATGCACTGTACAAAATGAGTTACTTTAGGACGAGAGGATCTGGGGTTGCTTCCAAAAGTCCAACCACTCCTAAATTTCTTGGGGTGAAGAGGTTCTCCCACGGTGAAAAAGGGGGGGGGGAGGGGGTATAGTGGCTTGTGACGGCTTACGTGGAGATCCTGAGATGAAGCGACGACAGGAACGAGTGGCGACCATCGGCGCACCGATTTCTCCGGGCTGGATTGGTGCTCGGCCACTCAAAAGTGGCTCCGCCACTCTCTGGTCCCGGTAGGAAATACTGCTGCCGTGTGTCGTCCGGAAGGTCCAGCTGCTCGCGATCGTACTTCCACGCTTTGGGCTATCTGCCAGTGGGTGGAAGTGCTGCGGCTTCTGCTTGGTTTCCTTCTCCAGCTCCGTGTCGCTCTTTGGATCTGCGCACCTGCAGCCTCTCGACAATAGTCACTAATACGGTCTCCCTGGAGGCATAGCTTCCCGCCTCCAATTGCAAATCTGTTCTCCCCGACACGGCGCGCTCACCGCCCTTAAATACCCACAAATGTGGGAGGGGGGGCATCCGCGGGCACACCACATGGGTAATTGAGGGTGGGGTAACTTGGGAAATCCCCACACATCGAAGTAAAACACAACTTGACTTGCCCGTTGGTCCACTTGACGCCGGTGACGAATGGAGAACCCTCTCGTCGCCGGCGACATCACTGACCTTGGTCACGAACACGTTCAGAGGAGTACACCTCACCAGGGACAAAAGGGGATGGGGGGGTGAAAAAAGGAACAAAGAAAAAAAACAGACAAGCGCACAAGGACGAGAGGGGATCTAAAACCATGATGCGACGGTAAAACCGTTACCGTCACAATATTCTCTGTGAACTAGGTTGTGGCACTGGTTAACCAAGGGGGATGGTGGTGGAGGGTCTCACTGGGGGCCATCGGGAGAAGAAGTTGGACGCACACAATGAGGAAGGAAAGTAAAGAGGAACAGTGTTCATATGAGGAGTGTATTGAAAGGGGGATATGCTTCCAAAGGAGAAACTAGCCGAGGTGGCCAAATACCAGTGGCGAAGCTGAAGGGTAGTCTGGGAGCCTGAGAATACCCAAAATAATTAAATAAAAACATTTACTATTTTTTCAGCTCTATGATGCATTTTATGTTGCCGAGAAAGCGTAGGAAAAAAGAAATTTGGCCTATGTTTCCGCACATTGCGTTGCGTTGAAGTGTTTCGGATGTTTTGGAGGCTTGGGAGTCTGGCTGCTGGCAGACCCCAATTGGCCGGATGGCGCATGCGCATACGCTTATTCGCCGCTGGACGCTTGCACCTGAAACTGCGTGATTCTTGCGCGCTGAGAGCCTAGACACTCGCGCCTAGTTCTCGCGTCCTTCCGAGTCTCAGCGAATGATCAAGAGATGGCGAGACGGAGGGAAATTAAGAGAGACTGATTCTGTATGAAACAGTTTCGCTGCATCTGAATTTTTTCTTCGTTTAGTGGTTGGAAAATAAAAAGTCAACCTACGGCAAAAGGACTGAACAATAACAACAACCAGGATGGACTAGACACGTTTCACTAATTCAGAAGGCTCGCTTTTGAAATAATTGACACCGTTTTCCACATGGAATCTCATTTTGAAGACTTAAATAACTTCTATTTTGCAGAATTACTAGATGAAGATCCTGCATAAGATACATCATTTCCCTCAGCGATATTGGGTAGCCTAATAAAATGCACTCATTATTTAACAGTGAACAGCTAAAAAATGAACTCATTAATGTCTATTCCAACGAGAGTAAACACTTTCTGGCACATTTGTTACTTAAATATTTTTGGACAAGAACCTGGAAAGAGTAGGTATATCAAGAAACTGTGGGAATCATAAGACTGATTAAGATATTTCCTGTATCAACTGTATTGTCCGAAAGAAGTATGAGTACGTTGAAGACAGAGGACACATTTTTAAGAAACTCCATACCGGACTCCAGTCTAAGCAATTTAAGCACCGTGGTGGTTGAAAAGGCTTTACTGAACAACCAATTGAGCGACGAAAGTTTCAAGGAACGCGTCATCGACACATTTGCCCAAAGGAAAACCTGCTGACTCTATATGATCAACGGAAAAATTTAAGGCAAATTACTTAGCCCCTCAAGTGCTGACCTCTGTGCATGGTTGGGTGTCGGAAAATTTATTTCAAATAAACAGTGGGGCGAGAGGTAAAGAAGTGAACAAGCATCTAGCGTTCTCTTCGTATGCAATGCATGTTTAAAAAAACTAGATTTTAAAAACCCACCGGAACAGAGGGTTATAAACCATTTAAATAGCCCGGTACACAATGTGTTAAGTCGACTGATTTTTGTCAACTGGAATATTTGAGTCTCATAAGTAGCAAATTAAGGGACCGATGAGCTAGAATACCCAGTTTGAATACCTTAGCTTCGCCACTGCCAAATACATTTCTCTCTCTGCATTTGATAGGTGGTTATTCTCATTGGATGGGAGCAACAAGAGGATGGAGGGATACACAGTAGAGAGCAAACACATTTGTTTGCTCTCTACTGTGTGGGGGAGTTGGAAATGAGCAATGTTTCGACAAAAAATTCCACTGTATTTGGATATGAACCACAGTCCTCCAGGAGTGGAGCATTTTAGAAAGGTACATGCAAATTCATATTTCACATGAAATGATTTTATCTCTTAGATTAATTGCACTTACACATGAGTTTTACATGAATGCGAACTATTGTCAAGTGCCAGAGCTTCCTGAGCAAGCTCGATTCACATTCCCTTCAAGTGTCAGTATTTTCAATTCTGACTTGAGCAAGAGGAAGAAATTCTCGCAGACCAGGAATCGAACGGTGGGTCTTTGGCTTGCCAGGACTTGTATAAGTGTGTACACAATGTGCACTGCATGTCACCACCCAGAATACCTTATGACTAGGGACATGACATTTTCGCGAAACATTTTTTGCGACAGGATTCACGAAATAAGCGACTTCAGGGTTTAATCGCGAAATTAACTGTGTCTTCTTTGAAACACGATTTTTTTAAACAAAATTTGATTTATTTTGCAAATGCCGAATTTTTGTAGCATGAAATATTTTCTTTAGTGATGGCCGGATCGGATCTTTCATTTTTCTTGGTTCCGGATTCGGATCCAAAGACACGGAGTAAAATCGGATCCGGATCGTAGATTTTAAATTTTCGCGGCTTAGCGATCGAAGTGCTCCGTGAATGGAATGTAGGTGCGGTAGATATTGACAAGAAGAGGATGTGTAACTAAGGTCACGTAATTAGATGAAAACGTTCCCGTGCAACTAGAAGCAAAATAAAGATATATGACTTTTACCCCCGGTATCGCAGGAAAAAAAAAAAGTCACTGCATAGAAAATGTTATCATATTCAATTTCAAACCATTACATCTGAATACTCACTTTATTACACTTTGTTGTTTAAATTAGATTTACAAATGTACCACTCATAAATTAAGGATGGTCGGGTCGGATCCAAAGAACCACGGGTCTTTCATTTCATTCGCTACTGAAATCATATCCAGGGACAGTAAAAATTCAGATCCGGATCGGAGATTTTAACATCTCGCGGCCTCGTGATCGATGCGCCCCGCGAATGGAATGCACGTATGGTAGATACCAACAAATAATAATAATAAATAATAATAATAATCTTTTTATTTCTGTTGGTTACCAGGTAACATAGAAATCGTCAGAAGAGATAACATTATGGAGTGTCATATATACATATATCAGGACAAGGAATAGTAATATCACAAGCAAACATAAAAGTTCTAGTAAAAAAAAAAGTAAAAAAAAAATAGTTTTAGGCATCACAACAATCACATTTAGATTCCATGAATTCTGAAATGCAGTAATATGCTTTGTGAAGAAGTAGATTCTTTACACGACGCTTGAACAGTAGCAGAGAAGAAAGTGACTTGATATCAGATGGTAGGTGGTTGTAGATATTTGAGGCTGTGTGATGGGGACCTTGTAGAGAAAGCGAAGTGGAGCTCTGGGATAAGTGAATGTTTGTACTATTGGGCGTGTGGTAGGGGTGCACATCATGGTGAAAGGAGAAAATTTGGGGGTTTTGTTTAACAAACAAGGCACAGCTGAGTATGTAGAGGGATGGAAATGTAAGGATGGCGTGGCTCCTGAATAAAGGTCTGCCAGGAGTACGGAGGGGGAGGTTTAGCATTGCCTTAATAGCTTGCTTTTGTAGGGAAAAAATCTTGCAGGAGAGGTTGTCCTTTCCCCAAAATAAAATACCATACGATATGTGAGCTTGGATTTTTGAGTGAAATAGGAGTTTCAGCGTATTGAGGGCGACAGTTGGGACTAGTTTCCTGATCATGAAGATGCCTAGAGTAATTTTTTTCATGATGTGCTTTATGTGGTCAGACCAGTCCAGGTTTTCATTGATTACTAGACCAAGAAACTTGACAAAGTGTGATCTGATTAGGGTGTTACCATTTAAACGGAGTAAGAAGCTGGAGGTAGGTGGGTGGGTACTTAACAAGGAGAGTTAAGTAACTCGGGTCACGAAATGAGAAGAAGATTTTTTCCGTGCCACAAACGAGGAAAACAAAATAAAAAATACTCGTATTGACCTTTTTCTCCATAGGCTCGGATGTGCGAGAAAAAAATTAAGCCGAATGTCATGCGGGTCGCCTACATTCGCCAGATTCCCGTGAACCTATGAGAGCGTAGTTGTTAAAAATGCAGCAGTGCTGTATTCTTAGGGTAATGCTAGTAGGCTGTTAAAAAAAGTAAGTTATCAGAAATTTCATGCCAAATTATAAGTAAAAAAATAATTAAATTAGGTGAAAGGAAATGATTGGAAAAAATTTATATTACAGAATTAAATCGTGGACTCATTACGTTAACTTTACAGTGTATTTTTGAGTGATGCATTTGTAAATCTAGTTGAAGCGATAGAAGTACAAAAAAGTCGGTATCCACACACAAAGGTTGGAAATGAACGGTGATAAAGATTCAATGGTTGAAAGAAAAATTTTAAACAGCGTAAGAATCGAACTTCATTACCTGCAGTCCACTACTCCACTCTGTTATTGTTATTACCATTATATCATTAATTTGCCTTTAACTTAATTTTGCCTACTGTGTTTTTTATGTTGTGTAGGGTAGCCATAACTTCTGTATTGGATCTCAAATGTATGTACTATTAACTGTTTGTTCACATTGGTATGAAGTCTTTATTAATGAGTAATATTAAAAAAAAACCCTTCCTTTAAGACTCCTTTTTCCCAACATTAAACACAGCTTTCACCTTTTTAAAACGATTTTATTTACCGTATTTGTCATTTTTAAACACAGCTTTTGATGATTTTTATTTACCATTTTTCGGTGTCCCTACTTATGACTAAAGGAGTTTCTTTTTGCAAACATAGCTGTGATATATGAATATTGTCTGTGTTTTTGTGTATTTTCAACATTTGATGACCTCCACATCTGACAATGGATAGAAATAAAAATTATTATTTCTTACAACTGGTTAAAATGTTTGAGGTGAATTCAGAATTCAGGTCTTTCTCTTAATCTTAGTCTTAAGTACCAAATGAAACTTTCTCAATTGCCTTACTGTCTGTGTCATTTCAGGAGTGTTCAAGGAATGTCAGAAATTAAGACAGACATAGGGTATGCAAGGGCATGGGTTCGTCTGTCCCTGGAAAAGAAGGTTCTGTCTGCACACTTGCGGTCTCTTCTAAGTGACTATGCTCTCCTGAGGTGAGATTGTTGTGATGTGTGAGGTACAGATGGCAGGAATTACGATGGGAGAAAAGATTTTTCCCCATGATGTCACTGCACTTTTTTATTTGTTATGAATTTGGATGGGTGACCATTAGTTCACTCATCTGCAACAGTTGGAAATTACAAGGATTTGAAGTTGAGCATTGATTAAATAGCTCCAGCAATAAAACTTTTTCAGTTGTATAATGCTGTGAGACCTGACCTGTGGCTCATAGCTCTTGGTAAATAGTTTTTAAATAAAAGCATTTTGCTCTATTTTTTGTAGATTTAATGTACACCAACATTTCTTAATTCCTTTTGACGTCTAGATAATATGCATGAATCATTTTAATTTTGATATTTGAGCATGTTTTTATGTTTGTGCATGGGAACTTCTTGGGTATGGGTCTTCTCATGGGTAGTGGATTAGGTAAAGATTATTACTGCCGTAAAAATACCTTATTGTTATTTATGTTTATGCTGTTATCATAATAATATATAAAAATGTAGTGGTATCTGTGTCTGTATATTCTATGTTCCTTACGCATCTCCCCAAAAACTACTGAACCGATAGAGCTGAAGTTTTTGTAGGATTTGAGTGTTTACACTAGATGATGCTATAGGCTACATAAGGCCCATAGTGGGCCCTGTTCCCCACTCTGTAAGGACCCGGGTTCGATTCCTGACAACAATTATGTGTTTACATTGGTGGAAATTGACTTTTTCAATTTATGGAAGCGCAAGAGTTTTTTCTTTCACTCAGTAAAATAATTAAATGGTAGTCTGAAAAAAATTCTGGGAATTTTTTGGGCTCGCCCCCTAAATACAGTAAAACCTCCATACAACGAATTTGTTGGGACCGAAAAACTCATGACTTCGCTGTAGGGGGTTTCGGTATATGGATGTGATATGCGGGTTGCGTCAGCGCAGGGGCACCCAAGCGTTCCGTGATGTTTACGATTCAAGTCGTGTAAATTACTTAATCTTGCTTTATTCACCTTTCCTATAGCGATGATGAACAGTTGTTATTATTTACCATCAAATACCGTGGCTATCACCTCGTGATTTTCAATCTGCGTATTTCTAATTGAAATTATTGTTTTTCTCGTCCATTCTGCTCTACGTCTCATTGCTTACTTTAGTTACATTCTGATATTAAAGGAATTCCAAAATGAATTCCTGTGGATTACGTATTTTTAAAGTGCTCCATAAGTTTTCTGAGTATCTAGTCGATATTATTCTTGTAGGGTGATTACGTAAAATCCCGTGCTTCATAACGTCGCGCTCTGTAACCAAAAACTTCGCCCCCAGCGATTATGTATCTCTAGGCGAAGTTCTCAACGTCGGCGAAATCGAGGCGCTACCGAGAGTATGAGAAATTTATGCTCGCGTCATTAGTTTCTCTGCGGTCTGTCCTTCCGTTCCCTGCACGAATCTTTCCATCCAATCCAAGGCCAGAAAGCGGTCATGTGATCGATTTTCGGTAGCAGACGAACACAAGGGCTAGCGATGATGAATAATTAATTTATGGTTAAAGAATGCGTGATATTAAATAAATGGTGGCCAGCATAATGTGAGTTCAATGCCTACATATTGTGAAAGTATTACACGAAGTATTCAATGTGTATTATGTTCATATTGGATACTGCTTTACGTCCAACCTTGAATACCAGTAGAACTAGGGTGTATTCAATACATATTATGATACGTATTCAGTACCTAGGTAGGCTCTCATACCCAATTAATACGTATTGAATACACGAGGAAATATTCAGTACGTATTAAATGATTGAACACAACTGTAGTTGAGGTTTCATGAGGATGTATTCAACCACATTCCGTACGTAAAAACTCGTTGACAAGAGCTCACACTTTTACAGAAGAGCCATACTGTGGCCGTACCCATTAAGCCTAACGAACTAGGTAATACCAAAAAATCATTCTAGAATACGTGCATGGGTGCACCTAGTACCAAAATTGAAAAAAGTATGAATGCGAATACTAGATGTTACATGTTTATTATATATACGATTACACAAATTCTCATTCATGTACACGATATAATTACCTACACACTCTATAGTCCTCACTATAACCTAACCATCTACTTAATGAACGCCCTAACATGTAACTGATTTAGATATGATGACTAATAGTTCATTCACAGTTGAAAAGCCTGTAGAAATAAAGTTTCCAGCATTTCTAACTAAATCATATGATAATCTATAGCATATGCTACACAAAAATACCGCTGCAGAGAGATAGCATTGAGGATTATTGAATTTTCATGTCATGTGTAGATAGCTCTAGTAGCTGACTACGATCGTACATCGACGTATTAAGGGGCCGTGGGACATAGCTGTTTTTCAGACCTATTTTTCAAGGAAAATTGCTCCAACAGGAAGCCAGATATCGGAATGCAGTTTTCAGTAATTAAAAGAGAAAGTATCAAACTATTACTCTATAATCCTAGATTTTACGTAATAAGCCTTGTTAAAAATATATATCCATGTAAAAATAGACCTTTTTGTTGCAAATATTGGGAGACAGAGGGGCTATTTTTTTAACTTTCATTATTATAGAGTACAAGATTCAAGCTTAGTCTGTTGGATCCTTGAAAATTATTGATTTTCATTGAAAGACACGCTGTTGAGATATTCTGAAAGTAATTTATGTTTTTTGCCAACTCCAGCCCAGGGATACGCCTCGAGAATCGTGCAAATCACTAAACAGTTCACACATTCTCCGCCTACTGCGCTACTCAAAAAGTGGCACGGTCCCTCTACCCTATATCCTAAAACGGTAACCTTGAGGTGCTGGAGCTTGGGGGAAGGGAAAGTGAAGGCGGGCGGGAAGCAGAGGCGATTGAGACGGAGTGTCTGATGAGTCTCTGTTTAGGTTGTCGCTCTAGGGGTGTCTAGTAATAGTCAAACTGACTAATTGTCAAGTCTCGAAATGTCATCGGAAGCGTACCGATATCGGAAAAATAAAGTAGGCAGTCGCTTGACATTTTCGATGGCGAGGAAAAAAAGAAAGGGTGAATATTTGGCCAAGCGGAGGGAAGAAAAAAGGTAAATATTGTCATTTTTTGTAAAAACACCATCTTAATGTAATGATATATTCATGTGTAAGTATGCAAATTTCTATTATCCGAAACAGGCAATTCTTATCCATGAAACTCGGCAAGGGTAAGTGTCTTGAAGGATAATGATGTTTTTTAATTTTCCCTGGCGGAGATGCTGCTTCACTTGCTGACGACGATGGCAAAGAGCACTGAGTAGATGACATAACTTCAAAATTGCTGTCATCATGGGTCTCAGGGTAGCCTTTGTCAATCAGCTGCATAATGTCATCTTTGTGCCTTTTCAAATGGTTTTTTAAACCTGAAGTAGTACGCGATGCACCACACGATATCTTTGCACTACAAAAATTGCAAACTTCTCAGAAATTGCAAATTTCTTGTCCAGTTCACAAATGTAAAAATGTTGCCACACTTCGCTGGTCATTCTAACTTAATAAGTTAAAATAATCATTGGTGGATTAAAAACGAACGTAAGTTTTACGATGGCTTATATACTTCTTCTCCTCAATCCTTACACAACTGACAAACCATGGCAAACTTGCGCGCATGCAACACCGCGATTCTTTTGTTTCTTATTATAAGCATGTGGAAGATTTTATTATTATTAGTATTTTGCTATGTTAATCACAAACCTTATATTAAATAAAGAATGCACAATTATTTCAAAAATTAAATTTATAAAATGTAAGCGTAGTCATTAAATGATGAGTCAAAAAAAAGAACATCCAATCTTGTGAGCGTTTGATTCTTTTGCTTTTTCGTGTAACTCTCATGAAGTTATTATGGATTTATATTTTCATGCTTAACTTAAAGATAATTTGGTTTGAAATATTAATTAATGAATTGGTACCAATCAAATCTGCTAGCCCAAATGCTTTGTAACATGTAACCCAACCGATGCCCGTGAATTTCAAAAGCATAGTTGATTTATGTAATGTATTCCAGATGGAGAAATTATTACTTTGTATCCTCGAATATCGAATAGTGCAAATAGCTCACTACTCGAGGTGTTTTAGGATTCGACTATTCGAATGTCCCATCTCTAATTTTTACAATTTGCTATTTATGCATGAGTCACAGGATTTATTAATGTGTGAATGAAACTAAATGGAAAAATGTTATATTTGATTCACATAGTATGGTGGCGTGAAATCAACTCACAGTCCTGTATGCTAAAATAATGTCATCTTTGAATGATAGCTACCTTTTAGAAACCTTCTTCAGCTGGAGCCTAGTTCATGGGAGGTAAACTTGTTTTCTTTTCAGGAGCTTGTACAAGAGATATGCTTTCCTCAGGAGTGATGATGAAAAGGAACAATTTTTGTACCATTTGCTAACCCTGAATGCAGTGGACTACTTTTGTTTCACCAACACGTACACAAACACAAGTAAGTCAGAGTTGGTCCTTCTGTTGGATATTTTAAGGTCAGTGATGTTATGCTGTCTCACTGTCAATGCCTTATCTGTGTCCCTTGCCTTGCTCCGTTCAGCAGTCAGCATGAACATATAAGTTCATTTTCATAATTACAATATTTATTTGGCATTATTGACATTAGGGAGTTTTCATGTTTCATGCATCTCTGCTAAATATTGGTCATCCCAGTTTTAAATTACAAGGGAAATTTAACTTTTATTTTGGTATTGTTTTTTTTTCATTTTTGTGATTTACTTCTTGGTAATATCTGCGTTTTTTTAAAGTTGAACTCTTATACTTATTTCATTGGTTTTCTTCAGATATTGTACTCTGTGGTGCTTATAGCTTTAGGATTAGTGGATGATTGTATGATGTGATCATACTGAGATGTGTTTTTAGTTTGATTTTATTGTGCACCATTTTGAATGCGAGTAGCACTTGGGTTTCCAATTAAACAATATTTATATCAATTACTCTGTAGAGTTTTCTGTATTTTTGTGTTCAAATCTTTGAAGTCTATGAACAGGTTCAATGAATCAAGGCAAAATTAATTAATCAAATTAATTGAATAAGAAGGTTTGAAAATTGAGATTTCTTTGTTCTATTAATTATCAGAAAAACAAGTTAAGAAAATATTCACAATTAAAATATGGTGACCATAATGGTAAAAATCCTTGAGCATGCAAATCTAAGTGCATACTGAACCAATCATGTATAATATGTAATTTTATAGGATATCAGAGAAGGTTCGTGGAAGGTTTTTCTCTTTTTTTTGCCTCCTTATGTTAATAATGAACTGAGTCATTGTAAAATTTGTGTTGGATGCATCAGATTCTATTTAACGCATATATGGCTATGTTTGATGTCACTGTTTCTCTGCATCAATAACTGACGATTAGCCTATAAAATGTCAACATAAACTCAAGGGACCACTGTTATTTTAACTAAATTCATTTCAGTTTGGTGTTGAACTAAAGATGAGTCGATACCGATTCCAATTCCTGGAAAATGGATTCCCGATACCATTTGACCAAAACATGTACAGAGTCACACGCAAAAGTAAATGTGCAGAACTACTCTGTCTGCCGCTTGGACCCCATTCGATACGAATGGAAAATATTTCAATGTTGGCATAACGGAAGAAGATAGACGTGGTTGTCAGTCATGCAGGATAGATGAGAAAGTAGCACTGAGTTGACGGACACGAGCGGAAAGGATTAGTAGCACGTGGCGTGTGCAATTGAACTGCGACCTTTGGAACTATTAAACTTCGACCAAAATCTTATGCGGACAGAAGTTGACAGAGGCCGGATCTGTTTCCTTAAGACACTATTGCAAATCGCCGAATCTGAGACGTTGATAGAAGTACTGGGAAATTCTTTTTATGACATTTTATTCTATTCAAATTTTATGGCACTAGTTCTGATTTGAAGGGAAGTAAATGTTCTTCCAACATTCTTTTTGGGGTTCTTGTCAAGGTCGTCGTTCAGCGATATGGAGCACCATTATGAGTTTAAACGTGTTATTAATATGTATGTGCAACGAATTACTTCTCTACACATTAGATACATATCTCCTTTTTTCCAGTTTATTCAAGGATGTCAATAAAAAGATTTCAGTGAGTGATAGGAGATGACGTTTTTGCAATATGGGATTGATGGTAATGAGTAAATTAAACAAATATTTAAAATGAAACCAGGAAATTTTACTAGGGTATTAAAGTGAGAAAAACACCCAAGCTCAGACTAACTTAAGAAGAAAATTTTATTTGAACTTTTAAATATTTTCTGGCATTTTCCTTAGCGTCTAGTACCGCTGGAAGGCGGGTTCTCATTGACAGAAAAAGACTTTCCAAGAATTGCCAGTGAAGTCCTAGGGTATTCCACACATCCCTCGCGTGTGCCTTCAGATCTTCATCTGCTCTGATATTATCAGCCGTTCTCTCCTTCGCCATCAATCATCATACATTTTCGATGAGATTGAGGTCTGGTGATCGTGCTGACCAGTCAATCACATTAATATGTGGGTGTTGGGCCAAAAAATGACGTACCACGTTGCCTCGGTGCTCTGGTGAATTGTCATGGACAAACGTCACCTCCTCACCCTCTGGCACTATTTCTGATTTGAAGGGAAGTAAATGTTCTTCCAACATTTTAGCATAATCTGTCATTGTCATTCTTTTAGGGGTTCTTGTCAATGGCCCCAGACCAGAAGCTGTTATTTCCCTAAAAAATCTAATGGTAATGTGACCAGAACTTCGTTGCCGAATGATATTTTGTGGGTCATACCTAGAAGACAAATTGTACGTAATAATTTATTTGAATGATCTATACAAAACTCATTGATAATTAATGCATTTAATGAAGACTTTTTGCCATTAAGAATAATTTTTCATAAAGTATATAGTTCAGAGTTGTAATGAATAAATTAACTAGATTTTGGGACACTGATAAGAGCGGACGGAATATCAGGTGTTTGTGGAGAGAGAGTGACAGAGAGAGAGGCATGAAGAAAGAGGTGGAAAGTAGAATGGTTGAGGAAAAATGGGAAATATTAAGCAATGGGAACAGTATACATTAGGAGGATCAAGAAATCATGTATAGTAACAGAAATGATGGAGACATTTAGGAAAGAAGGAATTGGAACAAGAAAAATGCGGAGCTGGGCAGAAATGATATTAGGGAATAAATAATAGACTTCAGAGAGAAACAGAGGAAAGTGGCAAAGCAATGTGTAGAGGTCTACAGGCTCTAGAAAGGCAGAGGGATCGATGTCCTTTGTCATAAGGAAGGAATTTTATCTGGCATCAAGGAATGGAAAACCATACCATGCGTAAATGGCAACTCAGGAGGGTTACTGGTGGAACCACAGCAGATTCAGCTTAGGTGGAGAGAATACGTGGAAGAACTCCATGAAATCAATGACAGGCATAAGAGCTTCGTAATAGAAGATGATAAGCACGCAGATAAGGATGAGCTGCGATTAAGAAAAATGGATAGTGAAGTCATTGCAGGAAGTACTGTAGGCATTAATATCCCGTCGGAATTATTTAAGAGCCCAGCAAACGATGGAAGGTAGAGATTATTTGGGCTTATTTGTCGGATACACAAAGAGTTCACTCTTGGAGGCTCTGCAGCATTCTACTAACTGATAGATCCTCCATGATTTCCTTCTCCAGGAAAGCAAAGAAAAAGCCAAAATGCATATGCGGTCCACTTAGCCCCACAGCAAGTTTTGCCAGTTGTAAAGGTGCACAACAGAAATTCACGAGTTGACCCCCTGAACTCAATTTTTTTCCGAAAGAGCACTATCCACTTACTTTGTGTACCAAAATTCACAAAAAACATTTCTCAGAAAATCTCCGCAATCAAAACTTTCGAAGCACTAAATATTTTGAGTGGTCACACGATAGCAAACACCAACACATTAATGGGTTCGCATTGCCAAAAATAGTGCAAAACAGCTTACATTCCTTTGCGATGCCAAAAGCCGTCTACAATAAAAATTTTAACTCTATAGCTGATCAAAAATGTGCGCAAATTCAAATTGAAGGAATCAATTGCTGTCCATTTAGCATTTAGCCATCATGACTGCTTGTTAGGTCCAGTTCTCTCTCAACAGAGGTGGCTCCTCCAGCTCTCAGTGGCATGTTCTGAACAGCTTGTTGGATGGTTTAATTTTCCTCAGCAGTTGTGCAGCGGGGTACACCGCTTCAAGGTCTACTTAAAAGTATCTCAGAATTTTTTCTGGTGCGTCTCACCCATTTACGGACAGTATTCCAATGGACTCCTAAGGCCATCGCTACATTTTCCAAAGAAGAGCAGGCGGCTACCATGAAAACCATTTGCCCTCTCATAGAGGCTGAGGTTTCACCTCGATTTCTTCTCGGCATTATGTAGGAAGGACGAGTGACGGTTGAGGGGTTTACGTCGCAATTCATACTAGATTTCTCTACACTAAAAAATCAGGTGTGACTAAAAGCAATGCATCTTTGAATAGGATCATACGGTCAAAACCAGTCTCAATATTTTATGCTGGAGCTGGAAACAATAAACATACTCTAGCAGGAAAAAATTAGCAATATTATAGCAGTAAAAGATCTGGGGGCACCGATGAGGGATATGTGGAAATCCCTAGGATATCATCCGTGATTATTTGAATTTTTTTGGTACAGGGAGATCCACCTTAAAGGTACTAGACGCTGAGGTAGATGCTATAAAATGTTGAAAATATCAAATAAAATTTCCTTTACAAGTAAGCCTGAGCCTGTTTTTTTCTCATTTTTATACTCTAATACAGTCGGATCCAGATATAAGGTTTTCGCATTTAACGTTTATTTTTTGAGGTCCCGATTCATTCCCTATAAAAACAATTTAAAAATTGTCCTAATTTAGCGTCTCCGCATTCTGCGTTTTTCCGCATTCTAGGTCGTAAAAAATTTTCCCGCACAAGATTTTTTACCCGATTTAAGGTTTATTCATGACAATTCATGCAAATGATTATCCATACATCATTGATGACTATCACCAGCATTAGTTTTCAATAGGTCGACGGTCCTTAAGGTTTCGCTTTAAGATGCTTGTATATGTACAATGAATGAATGTATAATGAACATACGAAAATTAACATATTGTATGCTCTTGGTAATACATTCATAAATGTAAAACCGCATTTTCCCCTATAGTAGGTTTAACTCAATAATGATATGCCATATTACGCAGTTGAAATCGTCGAAATTTTCCCGGGCGCTGTGTAGAAAAAATGAATGTGGAACTGTGCGCCATGTGAGAAACTTGCATGTGCAACAGCAGCTTAATTTCTCGGAGCTACAAATCAAAATTGATTGCTAAATAAGGCATTCTCATTATGTCGTACCATCAGTAATATTCCCATAATCGGAAATTATCAATATTTTGCTAAATAAAATGTCTTTCTTTCGCTCGTCTTTAATGATGCTATGACGATGATTTTTCGAGTACATAGCCGCCTACACCTCGCTTTTACAGAATAAAATGGGTGTAAAAATGTATAGAGACCACTGAGAAATGTGTAAAAATGGAATTTTTAACGTTGATAACCATCCACACTAACATTCCCAGTGGGAATTTTCCGTAACTCCATTTTTCTTAGGAAAATTTCCAGCATCTATTAGGTGCCGCAGTGACAACGACAGTAAAATTTAATCCAGGAAATGCAGAGGTTAGCTTCATGCTAAGTTACGGCCGCACAAAAAAAGGCGGGAGGGTTGAATTACAATGTGTTTTGCCTGAAGGTTCAAATTAGAGCATTTACGAGTTAGGGTTGGATGGTCGGTAGTAAGGGTTTATTTAGTTGCGTAACAGATAAAAAAAATACAATTTATTATATAGCCACATTTGAAACCAGTGAGAAGTGGCTCAGAAAAGAGAGTTGGCGACTTCTTTGTAAATCATATGCTCCTCGGCAGTCGAGTTGGCAGTATTACAAGGAAACACTTTTCAACAAGACCATTGATTGACCAGTACCAGTCTCCTGGGTGCTATTGGTTTATAGAGAGCAGAGGCTGCTGGCTTTGATTTTGGGATGGCTTCGAAAAGGAAATCTCTTAGCTTCGAAGAGAGGAGAAAAATTATTGAGGAAGTGAATAAAAATCCTCACTTAAAGAGAATTGACTTGGCGAAGAAGCTGCTCATGCCAGTAACAACATTGAACAACATCATAATGAAAAGGGAAGCAATTTTAAGAGAATCCACAGCATTGGGTGTTTTATCTAAGCGTCATAAGCACTCAAAAAAGTCCTCGTTTGAGGAACTGGAGAGCCATTTACATTGCATTGGTGAGAAAGGCAATTGTATCAATAGATTGTGGGCAGCAATAAGCCAAAATAAATTTGTTACAGGCAATCCATTTTGTTTCAAGCGCATGGGAAAGTGTGAATAGTGCAACCATCTAAAATTGTTTTGCTAAAGGGTGGTTCCTGAATACCACTGAAACACTGAATGTGATTTGCAAACTTTTGTGGGCGATAATGAATGGCAAACTTTCAGAAATATCGTTCAGTGATTTTGTTGAATGTGATGATAACCTGCAGACCAGTGGCATTGTTTCAATAGGGGAATTGTGTGGTACATCAAATGAAACAGTTTCTAACTGCAGTGAGAATGAGGATGAGGAAGAGCTGACAGTGGCTTATACCTTTTCGGAGGCTGTGGTTGGACTTGAAAAATTGAAATCATACTTTTCATCCATTGAGAACAATCAATCTACTTTACTGATGGTTTCAAAACTGGAAAAGAGCTACTTCTTAGTTATAGTAAAAAAAATAAGCAGAGTAAAATTTCAGATTTCTTTTAAAAGTAGCTGTTCAAAAATATACCGTATTTACTCGTGTAAGCCGCGCCCTCGTGTATCCCGCGCACCCCTATTTTCGTGCAAGCTCGAGAGGAAAAAAATTATTTCTATCAAAAAATTATATTTTTGTCCTTGAGTCTGCATCATTTTGTCATAACATGAATGCACGTTCTTTAATAGAAATGTTGTGCGTAAATTATGTGAACGTCTTTCTCATTAATTGATTGAATTACGTGTTAATATCGTCACGATCATCATCGCCTTGAGCATCGATGCACAACTCCACGGCCTCTTTTTCTCGTAGCATCTCACAGTAATCACAGTTTCATACGATCACATCATCCAGCTATAAATATGGCATCTGTTCAATATAACATCCAGCTGAACTCATTGCAGAAATACATACAATTTCAACCCTTGATAACTCTATTATTATGGAAATCCGTTGGCACATCAGTAAATAAAAGCAGAATGCCATCCGTGGCTGATAGCGGTGGTCTCATCTGCTCTCTGCGTAGTAGCTGTGGACTGGGACGATTTAACAACACCGAAAAGTCTTGGGAACACACGGAAAAAACTAAGCTCCATGTATTAACAATGATAATTCTTATGAAACTAAAGAAAAACACTTTCCCGGAAAGAGAATCATAAATCACTAAGGAATATTCATATCGTGACTTCCCATGTTTAGTTTTCGTCACTGCTAGATTCAGACACACCGTATTTCCTTCCTGAAGCTCGGTTTCCTATTTTTTCGGCATTGCTCATTATATGCAACTTTGTACTCACAGGAAACGATCGCAATTTGACATCAGAAATCATTTTTAGGGTGATAATAGCAAATTATTTTAAAATGGTAAATGATCGAATCGAACTCGTTTACTACTCTTACGTACGGAGCAGAAAGCACGGATAGTAAGAAGGTATAATCTCTTGAGCATACGACTCTTGCCACTATGATACAAATTCTGTCATGTCTTTGTTACATAGCTTTAATGTGTAAGCAAAAGGAGCTAGCTATCTATTGCGTAAAAATGTTGCTACAGATGCGTGATACCGAAACCAACTCCGCTTACGAGTTTGAAAAGACAAAGACGCCGCCCCCATAGCTTGCGGCAGCTTATAGGATACAATGTAGATTTAAATACATATCAGTGCTACAATGTGTTGTCCTACTTACGATCTATACGTGATAAATCTATTGCTTTGACAAATGGTGCTTCTGATCTAGCGTTTCTTCCAGTACCGTTGTACGCTCAGACTTTGTTAAACGCGGATTTTTATTTTTAATTACATACTTCAAAATTTCAGAATACTTTACAATATACGATTTACTACTAGACCATACTTACCAATGAACGTCGATATGTTCACAAAATGCGAAACTTAGGAGAAAAAAAAACAACAGGAATTTGAGGAAAAATAGTGCACGGCTTATACGAAAATCTGGAGGATTCGTGTAAGCCGCGCACCCCCATTTTTTCACCGGCGTTTCGGGAAAAAAGGTGCGCGGCTTACACAAGCAAATACGGTAATCAATCTCTCCTAAAAGTTTTAAAATTGATATTGAATTCCTGAGTAGTCAGAAGGCTAAAGAATTCTATTTTTGGTTAAGGCATTTTCATTTTTGGTTCATTTTTCATTTATTTTCGTTTTGTCATTGAATCCAACCTTCTTTGGGAAGAGCATATAAAACTAATGAAAACTTTTTATTGTTTTATGTGACCTCTTTTAGTGACTTTTATATTTTTATATTTATTAGAAATTATTTATGATATTATAATTATATTTTCTTTTTGTAGAAAGCTGTTCTAATCATTACAGACCCTAAGACCTCAAAAAAATGGCAAGTCCGCATTTAGGGTTTTAAATTTTGTCCCCCCTGAAAAACCTTAAATCAGGATTCTACTGTATATGTTTCCGAGTTTGTTGAAAATTTTTGATTTATTTATTCATTATTAGCGCTACCATCGCTTCCTATCACTTACTGGAATCTTTTATTGATATCTGTGAATGAACTAGACTACAAAATTACACACGGATATCTATCGTTTACCAAACGGTTATTTCAAGCAGATTAGTCCTTTTGCCACGAAAGGTAGCCCAACCAGGCATTTCTTTCTTTTTCTTGCGTTGTGTGGGGATATATCACAGGCCCCCAAAAACCCACTCCCTTGAACATGAAATGCTGGAATTTTTTTAAATAGCCCCTAATGTTTTCATGAATTTTTATCAGAATATGGCATATTTATGTAACCAGGGTAAATTTAATTGACAATTAAGGGTTAAAATAACATGCTTAAACTCATAATGGCGTTTCATAGACTGCATGCCGTGGAATGTCTAGGTGCTTCTTTTCACTGCTCAACTGGACGATTCTCTCCATTTCCGTGGAGAATCGGAACCGTCTTCCTGCATTGCTTTCCGCATAAGATTTTCTCGAAGGTTACAAGAGTTTGGGAGGTAGCAGTTAAATTGCACGCGCCGTGAGCTACAAAATATTTCTCCTTCGCATCGTCAACGCGTCCCTTCACCTCTGCTCTCTTCTTTCTTCTGTGAAACTGCGCCCATCTTCTTGCATCCTACCAACATTACAATATCTCCCTAGGCTATTGAATGGGGTCTGGAGCGGTGACGCTGCGAAGCAATGAACATTTACTTTTGTGTGTGACTGCACATATATGTACCTATTTTTACCTAGTTTTCCTATTACTATTATTTTTACCTATTTCCCATACATTATTTTAAAATTGTTCCATGAAATCTAAAAATACCATTTTAAAAAACAGAAATTTGAATATACCTACTATTTACTTTGGGAATAAACTTCTGATATTGCACTATGAGGACATTATGAAAATAAAATCTGCCTAAAAATGAAAATTTTTAATTTGTGTTGGGTTGGGTTGGGTCTTATTACCTTCTTCTAATTCAGAATCTAAAATATCATAGCAATATTCATTCTGATTTCTGAGATATAGTGTGTACCATATATGGTATGCTAGGCACTTGTAGGATGTCTGTTGTGATGCGGAGTTATCTGCTCTTTTATACATCCCTGCAATTTATTTCAAAATAAATTACTGTTGTAGTTATGTTAATCATATTATGCAAATAAAGGGCAAAGATAGTGATTATGCATATATAGTTTTCATCCTGAAAATGGACACACAGAAAATGAATAAGATACATATTCTCAGAAACAAAACTCTTTTCAAATAGGATAATTCTTATTCAGTTGAAATAATGTGAATTACATTTTTCAAAGCGTTACTGTGTAAATCTATGAAATCTTTATGATTTATGGAATTCTTTACGATTTATGGTTTAACTCTTTATGATGTATGGAACTTGATAAAACAGTCAATACAACAACCCACATTGCACTTTATGCACTCACGTCTAGATTTAGCTCCACACAGTCCACACCTTCTTCTCTTTTTTCAGCAATACTTGCTACGAAGTGATTGTAGCCATCTTTGCGGGTAGTGTCACTAACCTGGCTATTTACACTAGTTTGCCTCACTCTTCCTGGACCCCTTGGGATAAACCCGTAACGAGTAAGATAGATCAATACTATCTGCCTTCTAAATTCTAATTGGGGTATAGATTTACCTGCTTTGCTCATAAGAATCCACGCATTATGAATCACTCTATTGATCAGCCAGGTAAACAATGGCCACCACCATTTCTTTCTCCGGAAACTGATGCGGTAGTTTCCTACATTTTCATCCATACAGTTAGTGTTCCCCATGTACTATACTGGCTAATGGCATATGGTCAGGGAATAGCTACTCATTTCTTTTTCGATCGACAGTACCGTCCTACCAGTGAGACTGGATTTACCCCATAAGTAGTTGTTGCCACTGTAACCAATGAATTATTTATCCAACAAATCAAGCAAATACCATCACATGATACTTTACTTTCCATGCTTCCTTTTTTTTCATAGACTGTGAGGGCACGATATGGCTATTTTTCGGAATCCTATTCTCACGCACTGTGCCCGTGCCAAGCAGTCCTCTTTGTTTTTGATGCTGAAGAAGGTTGATCCCTGTAAATAAATTGTCAAAATACAACTGATACGATAAGTTCTTTATGGATGGTGGAAAATTGTGAAGCATTTTGATAATAGGAGTGGCCGCCTTACGAAATTTAGCCTCATAGTCCGTGTTTGGCTCACAAGATTTTCCCTGGTAATAATCAAAAGAGATCAAATAGCCATCTGGTGTATTCAAGCATCATATTTTGTAGCCAAATCGAATGGGCTTACCCTTGATGAATTGCTTACAGCTATGGCGGCCGTAATAGGGAACCATGCACTCATCATAGTCAATGTGTCTCTCCGGCTGAAATTTCATCAGGCACTATTACTATTATAATTTTGAAGCATGTTAGAGAAAGGTCTCAGTTTCCTCATCTTATCATTACTAGCCATGCGGTTATTATCTGCACATTGTATAAATCAGCATATTTGAAGGAAACGATCCCTTAGCATGGCATTTAGGATGAGATCATTTCGAAGATCATTTTCATTCTCCCAATAACTTCGCTTACTTGGCACTACACTATACCCTGAGAGTATCAGAATTGTTATAAAAACTTGCATTTTATCTTGTGAAACATTAGGATCTGTACAGTTTTTGAACAGTGCATATTTAGAAGTTTCTTTACAAAGGAAATCAATGATATCAACATCAAAAATATCTTCCGAGGACATATATCTCGCCCTGTGGTGAAGTTGGGCTCAGGAAACACACCAAATTCCCACTGCTCAAAATTCCCATCAGTCCATGGCTGCCTTCAACTTGGCCCCTGGATTAAATTTCCATACGGAGAGATGCTTGGTTTCTTGCTGAGCTAGATTAGTGTCTTGAGAGTATGCAGACGAGCCAGATGATGATGAAGATGGCTGGGAACGGCATCTGTCACGAAAATCAGTGTCACTGCCAGTGCCCAGACGAAGATCGCCGTGAAATACCACTTCAGCTGGACTGAGTGAATCTGCCTCTGATCGGACAAATTGTCTATGAGACCGCCACAATCTTCGCCAGCTGAAGTGTATTCAAGTGGTACTGAATTGATATTTGGCTCTAAAGGTTCAACAGATATCTCTCTCACATCAAACGTCTCTTCTTCCTCCAATACTATCCTTCAATTATCATCACAATAAAACTTTTCTCACTACTTGTGGAAATTTGATCGAGTGTTTCTACCTAATTATACTGAATGGAAGGAATAAACTGAATAGTCTTAATAAAAGAAGGTAATCAAGTTAACCATGATTAGTGGTGGTATTAGAAACCAAGTAGTGCAGGTGCTTCTTAAAGGGAATATGTCCCAAATGTGGAATACCGATTGATCAGCTAAGGAGAGTGCCAGTGCTAAATGAAGTCTTTAAATCTCTAGTGATTCTAGCTGAGTAATAAAAAGCATACGTTTTGTTAGACTCGACCAAGACCTACAATGAACAGTAGCAAGCGCCACTGTGCAGCAGGTCGCTGCAGTTCTCAAGTAAGGGCTGAATAAGTGCAATGTTAAGACTTTGTATTCCTTGCTTTGTAAGATTGCACACTATGGAATGAATATTTTCAATGAAATTAGACTATATTTATTAACCCTCAATAAATATGCTTGAAATTATTATTTTATGTTGAAAAAAATGAGTGGAAGAAAATCTTCGATGATATACCAAAGGAGGAGCGTCTAGAAAATGTTGACCTTAAATAGGCCGAGCGATGCCATTTGGCATCACATCTCAGTAATTAATAATATGTTGGACATATAATTTCATGGGCATTGTTTTCAGATGCTCACAAAGCAAAAAATGTAAGAAATATAACATAATTACCAAAAATATAATTCCAGAGGGTTAATTCGAGTCAGAGAAACTTAATGAATACTGAAATTAAGGCAATAAGTCCAGGTCGTGCTATATGTGAAGGAATAAATAAAACTAGAGGCAGAAAAATTTTCGGTATGATGTGATAAGTACTATAATTTTGATACATAAAAAATTTTCAGGACAAGGCAATAAGAAAATTTTGGGACAAGGTGAAAGTTTCAGGATAGGTAGAGGGCTTTTGCTCACTTCCAAGTCCTATTTTCAACATTTCATCATGTCTGGTTAAACTCATTTTCATTCTTCATTATATGCAGTAAACTCAATGATACGAAGCATGATAATATGAAGTTTCGATCATTCGAAGCTAAACGATCGGTCACGATGAAAATCCTATAGTAACAAAATGGCAATGTTCAAAGATACAATATTTTTTCGAAATTACAAACTTTGGACCCGGTCCCCAGGGACAAATGAATTCATTTTTATGAACTGCGGCGAAAAACTGCTTAAGCAAAACTATTGCGTAATACACATTGAAAGCATATCTAATTCTCCCAATTTGTTTAGTCATTTTACATGTGTTTAGTTTTCAAGCACGCAGAATACCATCAAAACGAACTAAATTTCCAACTTCCACAAGCTGAGATAGCGCTTGTTTTTAAAATTTGTCGCAACGTAATTGGTAACTGAGTAATCTATTTTAAACTTTATTTAGTATAAGATAAATATATGTTCCACATTTTATGCGAACAAAAGAGAAGTGGCTTTTCTTGTGTATCTTCAAGTGGGCATAAAAGTTAAACTTGCTTCCTGGAACTTGAAAAATATCCGGCGTTTTTATCTGTCTCGGTCGAAACATTAATTAATATAACCAACTAAAAAATATATTTTTGAAATTATTAAACGTATAAATAAACAAGATTTAGTTTGATATATTTTATTTTAAAATTGAACTACTCATTTTTGAGATATTGACCATCAAACTCAGAGGATGGAATTTTACAACGGACATTAGATGACTTGAGCTCGAAAATAGTCCCGTCCCGTCCCCCCCCCCCCCCCCCGAAGATTTCGGCCAAAAGAGGTGGGCTTGCTATATTCGGAGCTATATGGTACATATGCAGTTTCATGCACGTGTAAACACCGATTCATCCATTCGTTCATGCAAACATACACGAATCCGTTCATGAAAACGTACATGAAACCATTCACGCAAACGTAAATGAACATACATACATGTTAATCTATCGTGTAACCAGAGCTTTACACGATTTTGCTGATAGTGCTTCCTTTCAGCAGATTTCTGAACCTACTGGCCTTGGCGGCTCCGTCGACAGAAACTACTCGACTCGATTCGACTTTCGTAAAAATACTCGAAGTACTCAAGTCGAGTACCAAATACTCGACTCGAATTTTTGAGTACTTGCACATCCCTACTCAAAATTCTATATCCGGAGCAGCATCTCCTAGCAAATGATCGTGCAAATCGCACACTTTCATTGTGTATCCATTCATAGCTTAAAAATATAAATACCTTGCTCATGTTTACGTTATGAGGTTTTCAGCAGAGATTAAAGTAATAATGAAAAATACGCCAATGAATCTTCATAGGCCTAGTCCAAACTGCATGGAAATTTTACAGAGATGCTTCATTGCCTAATCTCTGATTCCTTGGAGAAAAGAAACATGTTAGTTGTGTTTAACTTTATAAACCCTGTTGGCTTGAACACACATTCATAGATGCATTCAAGAATTATAACATCGTAAATCATACAAGTGCATTAACTGCATATAAGTGCATGTATTTCAGGGTGAAAGCATCGCATGTCATGATACTCCTTCGTACGAAATTTGATATTACAAAGTCGATTTTTCCAGTCCCATTGACTTCATAATTTCGAGTGTCTACTGTAGCTGAATTAGTGGAATTTACAAAAACCATTTTGATAAGGAGATGATAAGATCTGGTGCATTCAATGTGGTATGGATGTTGGCAATTAGGGGATGAGAGAGAATGATTTTCTGAAAAGGATGCTGATCTATTACAAATTCAAATTCGTGGAAAAATAAGCTTTGGATGGATATAGGTCTGTAATTTTTTTCTTTGTCTTTTTTTATAAATTGGCCATACTCCAGAATTTTGTAGCATTTGAGGAAATGCACCCTTACATAAAGATTCATTGCAAAATAAAATTAACCTCTAATCATTGAGAATGCCAATTTTGACTATCTTCATTGCCAAAAGTGACACTTTGTCTCTTGTCTCTTTCAGCTGTCTCCTAGCAATGTTGTTTGCATTATTTTGGGGTGAAACATTGTAAAAATCTTCATTTACTCTTCCTTTTTTCTCCTCACTGAACAAGGTATTGGACCTCTGTCCACTGAGGGACAGGAAACCTCCCAAACCTGGTTCTTGGCAAAATGCATGGTTGAGGAAAGGGGAGCAGTCACCTCTACCAAAATCCCTAACCCCCACAAAGAAGGCCATGAATGTGTGAACATATGCAGCTGAGCGTTCTCATGCTGTTATACAACTTCTTGCTCATACTATAGTTTTTCGATAGTCTTCACTTGTTTCTGAACCTTTGGACAGATTGCGTTTCTACTTATAATGCTATTAATAATAGTTTCAGCAGTCTCTGTAACTCTTGTAGGTTTGTCAATTAATGGTGACAGGTCATATGATTTGACCATTCTGATGACACTGTTTTTGGCGGAGTTTCTTTCATCAAATTGATGTTCAAGTCCCCACCAATGGTAACACATCTATTTTCCTCAAGTATTGGCAGTAATTAAATGTGCTATAAATAAGTTGAAACAACCCAATGCTGTGAAATGTAGAATGGTTTGCCTTTCACCATATCAAATTAATGTGAAGGTATATCTGTGCTGTGAGATCCCTATCTAATCACTGAGTTCTGAGTGTGAAGCAAACGGAGTTTTTCACAAAAATCATAAAACCATCAATGTTAACATACTTCTACAGTAAATTGTTGCATATCTATTCCCAGCATATATACTGGATACTGTTGGTGATTTTTCTTATTCTTTATATATTTTTAACTGCCATATAGAACTTACTTCCACCAGCTTTAAGTATTTATTCTCAGTACTTTAACAATACAATTTACAATTTGTTTATTTATGCATTGTTACTCAACATCTCGATGCACATCTCTTATACCCAAGTCTTTTACAAACTTTAGAAATTGATTCTTTTGAATAGGTTTTGTTAGTACATCAGCCAACTGATACTTTGTATGAATATTCTCTACACTAATTATACCTTCTTCCATTTTCTGCTTTATAAACATTAAAATCAATGTCCATGTGTTTCAGTTTATTTTGATCGGGATTTTTTACAGTTTTCCTCGTGCTTTCGTTATCTTCGTAAATAGTTACATTTTTAATAATTACATTTAATTCTGACAACAGTTTTATAATCCAACATGCCTCTACTGCTGCTTCACACAATGAAACTAATTCAGCTTCATTTGTACCTAGTGCAACAGTATTTTGTTTTTTAGATCTCCATATTACAGTATTACCATACAATTTAAAAATGTACCCACTGTTTTATTTTTGGTCATTATCTCTAGCCCAATCAGCATCAGCATAACCAACTAATTTATTTATTTATTTAGTTAAGTTTATCCAACAACAAAAGAAAATTACAGGACAACCATGAAAAATTACTAATAATTACATACAATAGTTTTTACATCCCTTGCATATTCTGATTTAGGTGAAAAAAATCCAAATCCTTTGCAAAAGCATTATACACATTACATATTCTATTTAATGTTGCTTTTTCGCAATACTCTGTATTGTACGTTTTCCTTAAAAACAGTCTACCACTTCTACCCTGAAATGGGGGTGCATAAAAGTTCAATAATTCTATCTGTAAAGTGCTTTTGCCATTATTTATTATGTCATATAGCAACATCAAATCTTTAACAAGTCTTCTACTTTCTAATGTACTAACTTTAAAATATCTAATGTGTAGTACCTTTGTGGAAATATGCTTTTCCATTACAGGGTAATACCCATGCTCCCTCATGAATAATGCCCTGACAAATCTCTTCTGCACCTTTTCAAGAAGAGCAATATGTTTTCTTTGAAATGGACACCATATTACAGCTGCATATTCTAGTCTGCTAACTACTAACTAATCTACTAACAGCTGGAAATACAAGCTTGGAAGTAAGGAAGCAATCCATCAAAATGTATATCTGGAGCATGTTCCTTTACGGCAGTGAGGCGTGGACGATGACAGCAGCGGAGAAGAAAAGGGTGGGAGCATTCGAAATATGGTGCTATTGAAGAATGATGAAGATAAAATGGATCGACCGAGTGACAAATGAAGAAGTCCTAAGAAGAGTGGGAGAAAAGAGAAGTCTGCTGAAAACTATAAAAAGAAGATGGGGCAACTTAATCGGCCATATATTAAGACACGATGGCCTGATGAAGACAATCGTCGAGGGAAAAGTGATCGGGAAGAATGGAAGAGGCAGGCCTCGTATGAGTTACATGGAGCAGGTCGTAAAGTATGTGAAAGAGAGGAACTAAGTCAATATGAAGAGGTTGGCAGATGGAAGAATCGAGTGGAGGGCTGCGTCAAACCAATCCTAGGATTGTTGACCCATGATGATGATTCTAGTCTGCTATGCACAAGTGTCTCATACAGCACAATTATTGGCTTTGTTGTTGTGAAACATCTTGTCACTTGTAGAATAAATCCTAGTGTCTTCATTGAAACTGAGACCATCTCAGTAATATGCTCTCCAAAACTCATCTTCTTGTCGAACATGACTCCCAGATCTCTGTGTGATTCCACTTGCTTCAAACTAACTCCCCCTGTGGTATATGGAAATTCTAATTGCCTTCCATCCTTCCATAATGGTGATAATGTGCAGGAATTATTTTTAGAGTATATCAGATTATAATTAATTGTCTGTTTCACGTATCTCAGATTTCTCTTCCAAGCTTTCAGCAAATCCTCACTTGGCTTTGATTGATATCTACTTAGGTAGCATATGGCTGTGGCTAAATGTGCTCTCGAACCAACTGATAACATACATGAGAGACCCTATTAATGACCTACACTTCGTTAATGTAAGTAAATTCACTTTGTAAAATTCCACAGATTTACTAAAACCGACCTAGGTTTCGACTTACCACAGTCATTATCAATTTGTTATATATTCATGAAGCGACCAACACTTCATTTCATAGCTCAAATCTGTCATTGTGTTTTCATTTAACTTTAAGTTTATATCCATTCCATCCATATATTCCGTTATTGTTTTATCAAACTTTTCATACCAATACTTGGGTCACTTCTTCAATCCATATAATGATTTTTTCAATTTTAAAATCTGTCCATCTGGTACTTCTCATCCTTCTGGTGGCTTTAAATACACACGTTCATTTATATCTCCGTATAAAAAGGCTCCTTTCACATCTAGCTGGTGAGTTAGGTAATTTCTATGGACAGCAACAGACAAAAATATTCTTAAAGTCTGTAAAGTCAACACAGGAGAGTAAATATCTCCAAAATCTTTCTTTCTGTTGGAAACCATGTACTACAAGTCTTGCCTTATATATTTCCCTCTCTCCTATTATATCTTTGTAAAAACCCATTTAGTATCCTACAGTTTTTCTTTCTTTGGTTTTGGTACAATCTTCCAGGTTGTAACCCTTCATTTACAGCAACTTTCCAATCTTGGTTGTCCTCCATTTCTTCCATCTGTCGATAACTTGATGGTACATCATCTTGGTTAGTCATTAAAGCAAATAGAGTTTCATCATCCTTCTCACTCAAATTAATGTCATATTCCTCCAGCCATTTCGGTGATTTTGTACTTCTTATAACTCTCCCTTTTTCCCATTCTTCCGTGACTGGTTTTTCTATGACACTTTCTCTTGTCCTTGACTGTTCTTTGCTTCTTTCACTAACTTCTGGTTTGTCTGTTTCTCCTTTTCTTCATTACTGTCTTCTTCAGTTCTCCTCCTTTCGTGTGTAGAACTTTCTCCACTTTCAGATGGTAAGTATACTAATTGATGTTCTTTTAAGCTTTCATTGAATATTACATTTCTTGCAATCTCTACTGTATTACCTAGTTTCTGCATTGAAGAGTCTAAATTCTGAAATACTAAATCCTATCATAATCATTTTCTTCCCCATATTGTCTAATTTTTGTCTCTGTGCTTTAGGTACATAATTATAAGCAGTACAGCCGAAAACTAGCATATTTGAAACATCAGGTTTTCTGCCAGTCCACATTTCACTTGCAGTTACCTCTTTTCCTAATGACAGACTTCTTGGCTTGGTGACGTCAGCAGAATATAATATAGCATCTCCCCAAAATTGTTTCCCTAAGGCTGACTCTAGTAATATTGTTCTGGCTTCCTCCATCAACGTTCGATTCATGCGCTCTGCTACACCATTAATTTCTGGGTTATATGGCACTTTATATTGCATTGATATACCTTCTTGAGCACAAAATTTTGAATTTCCCTGACACTTATTCTTTGCCATTATCTGAACGAAGCTGTAGCAATTTAGCATTGAAATGCTTAGTTGCAAGAGAATGATATTATTTAAATTTTTCAAATACCTCAGACTTATGTGTAATTAAATACACCGTGACAAAATGCGTGTAATCATCAATAAATGTCGAAAAATATCTATGACCTTCTCTACTGGTCAGAGTGATTGGTTCACAAACATCTGTGTGGACTAATTCTAATGGTTTGCTTGCTCTATATCCAGATTCCATTCAACTCCTTCCTTAATTAACCCTTCATATACAGTAAACTCTCGATAATATGAAGTCAGCGGGACCAGAAAATTGCCCTGTTAAAAGATTGTCTTGTCATCTTTCCTAATAAACATGGCTCACATAACGTGCTCTCTGATCTCTTATTTTTTAAATAATTTAAGCCATTCACTAAGTTCTTTTGAACTAAAACATTTATTATTCCTCATGCCCAAATGAACAAAACGTCTGTGCCACAATTTAGCCACCGCATTACAATCTTAAGTCACAGAATAGCAACAACTTTAATAATCAATCTTAGTTTCAATCATGTATAAGTTACCATTTGAATTTCCTACAATAACAAGTTTACAATTTTTAAATACTCTTTAACTTTTCCTTTGCAAAATGTATTATTCAATCCACTATATTCCATTTTTGACACAGACAATAAATTCCTTCGATGTTCTGGTGCGTAATGCACATCCTTGATCGTACAATAAAGGCTTTATTTCCTACAAAACATTTAACTTTAATATTACCAACCCCTATTGCTTTTGGAGTCACCTCACTCGAGATTCCTTGTCTATAACCTTTTTACCGCCATTACCTTTTTACCATCACTACGCTTTTCTCATTCAAATGCTAAATCTTGTGATTCATGCCTCTCTACAGCATCTGACCACCTTCCTCGTCCGGAACTATTGTATCCGGGTACTTGACATGGTAAATTTTCTCCGGAACTATTGTACTTGTCCGCTTGTACTTGTAAATTGATCCGCACTTGATCTCTTTGATTTTCGTGTCCTCTGTAGCATCCACGTCCTCTGGTTGTATTCACGTCCTCTACACTGGTACTTTTTGTGCCCGGGTTTTCCGCAAGTGAAGCACGAAAAAGCACTGGTCCTTCGCATGCTTCCTGGCTCCTCTGAATTTTTCTTTTCTTCTTCTCCAAGGAGTCTGTTCTTCACGAAATCTAACTTCAATTTTTCCATCGTTTCTAACGCTGTGACAATGCCTTCATACGAACGGGGCACATAGATAGTAATACGTAATTAACCTTTTCCTCTTCACTTAGTTCAGCAGCGGCTTCTTTTAATTCCATGGAAATTCCTTCCATTTTGATGAAGTGGATAATTACTTGCGTATTTCATCTCTGATAATTTTCTTCCCAGGAACAACTTCGACTGTACTCCTTTCTTCATGAAGTTCTCTTCTAAATTTTTAAACATCGCACAGGCAGATTCTTGATTCAAATATTCAGTGTGACTATCGGCAACTCCAGCTATAATTATCGCCTGCGCTTCCGCCTCGCTCGCCAAGTTCTTGTCGAGATCCTTACAAAAATCTTCAATCGCCTTCGGTACTCCATTACACTTAGGATGCTTTTTATTCTGAATGCCCAGATGCTGAAATTTGCTCCGACGAATGGCGCAATCGGGAATCATTCTCTCAGACTCGTCATTATTCTTTTCTCGTCGATCTAAAATTCGCCAAACCACGTAACCACTGAACCATGCTCTGCTACCAATTTTGGTGATTTTTCTTACTTTTTATATGTTTTCTAGCTGCCATATAGAACTTACTTCCACCAGCTTAAACCATTTATTCTCAATACTCCAACAATACAATTTGTTTATTGTTCGTTGCTACTCAACAACAATGTTAACATACTTCTACAGTAAATTGTTGCACATCTATTCCCAGGAATAAATACATATATTGGATACCTTATTCACAGTTAGTCAATTCACATTAATTGCCATGTGAAAAAATTCACCTGGACGGGGAATGGAACCTGGACCTTTGACTTTGAATTAGGGATCCTGGGTAGCGTAGTGGCCTGCGCAGTGGCCTACGCAGTGGCCCGGAAAGCCAAAGGTTCGTGGTTCGATTCCTGGTCCAGGTGAATTTTTTCACATGTGGCAATTTTTGTGAATTTCACCACCATTCACATGGCTGGCTTGAAATATTCTACACAGTTAGTCAATGTTCGCTTATACTAAAAACATCAACATGTATTTCATTGAGGAATACCTCTATTTCACGAATCTGTGTTCTTTTCAAGCATTGAACATTAAAAAGAGTGTTACACATTTATAGTATTAAGGTATGAAGAATTACCTTTAGTCTTGCCACTGATGTGTTCAAACAACTGAGCAATCCAAGATGCTTTTTAACATATTTTTTTGGCACAGTTAATTTATTAACAATATCACCATAAGGTTACAGAGAAGACTTTTGGAGGCTTGTGAAGTTGCACAATAAACTCTAACTTAAAAAGCATTGTAAGCACTTTCACCTTCAATCTTCTCACAAGAGTTACACATCACTGTTGAAGTTGTAAAGTAATGTTAAAATTAAGTTGAATTTTGTAGTATAAAGTTTGATTCAGAGATGGCACTGTGACGCCGATTTTGTAAGTTCGTTGTTTGTTGTGATTATTATGTAACTAAGCGTTCAAAAAAGGGGGACCTAAAAAACAGCATTAGAAGCTAAAAAGAGACATCGAGATGTTACCAAATAAATTATGGAGAATAGCATATGTATCTCAGTAATCACATTAAAAATATCCTTGATATGTCCAGTCACCTCAATATCGGTAGTTTCCTTGCCCAAGCATCCAATGTGCAAATCATTTGGCTGCTTATATTTTAGCAAGTTGTTTGTTTGCTCAGGAGAGTTTTCAGAAGGTTGGGTCTCTCAACAGTCGGGTACAGACTTTTCTTTATGTCCTGAGACGTCTCCTAGAGATTTAACCCTGGGCCCACCAGTCAGCAGTCCATTGCTGTGAGGCTCAGCTGGGCTACCAAACTGACTGTCTTGGAAAGGAGAAATCGCTGTATTTTAGCTTAAACAGTTATGTAAAGACCTGCTTTATTTGCAAATTTCATGGCTTAGAGGTACATGCATTTCAATTTTTTTAGTAGCTTTCGGTAATTTATTATGGTTTATTGATTGTTGATAGGTTTCCAACGGCATTGTAGATTCGTGGATCGCTCCATTTTTCGGGTTTCATCACATTGTTACTCTGAGGTGACTATAGTTTTGCCTGGATTCCCCTGGGTGTCTTCAGATTGAAGTACCTTTAAAGGCATTTTGGTTGAATTTCAGTTACTCACGCTCTCTCACTGTTGTGCTGTCATTGTTCTCTTTCTGAATTATTCTCTCCCAAGGATTAGTTTGGTGGTATCTGTCTTCTCTCTTGCTGCATGTTTTCATGGTCTCAATCACATCTATTATCAGCCTAGGATAATATCTGCGTTCCTTTGCTATGATTTTAGCTTCATCAAATTTTATTTCATGTCCGGGTTCGCTCCTAGCGTGCTCCGTGACTGCTGTTGCGCTGAATGTTCTGGGTTGCCCTCTTCTGTTCATGGATCTTCATGGACTGGCATATCTCACCAGCGTAGGACTTGCCGCACAACCAAGGTATGCGGTACACGCCATCGTGGAGACCTTGTGGAATTCTTTGGGCCGTGGAAGTATATTGCTTAATTTCGTCATGCAGTTGAACCTTTTGACAATGTCCCGTTTCTTCAGAACTCTGGAGATCTTTTCGCTTGTATTGGGAATGGAAGGGATGGTGTCTCTTCACCTTGGTTTTACTCATTCTAGTGGGTTTGGTATTGTCTTTTTCCTCCTTTCAGTACCACATCCCTCTTGTATCAGATTTCAGTATTGTCGTGAGGTTTTCCTTTTCTCTGGCTAGTGATTCTTCGTCTAGTAATTTATATGCGTGATGTGCTGGTGCCGATGCCAGTGGTGCCATCTGGGAGGGGCGATGGTGTGAGGCAGCATTTCATTAGTGGTGAGTGTGGGTGGCCTTCCTGTAGACTGTGCGTAGACCAAGGCGTCCATCTTCTTCCTGACCATCGTGTCCAGAATCTTGTTGTCTTTTCCTGTTATGAATCATGAATTGGGTTTCCAGTTGCTGTGAGAGTGAGTTCAAATCTCTTCGTGAATATGTCTGCTATCGCTGTATTGAGGAGTGAGCCCATAGCTGCCCCCTCGTGTTTTTCATAGGAACTCCCGTTCTGAGGGAAGTAGGAGTTCTAAAGGCAGTACTCTATTAGTTAGGGGCAGTCCTCAGGAATTCCAAATGGTGTGAGCTCTTTTATGATCTCTACCATTCCTTGAACTGGGACGTTGTTCTTCAAGATTCCAACGAAATTGGTGCAGCCCCCATATGAATGATGAAGTTTTTTTCTGTTAGTGTTATAAGTGTCAATACACCCTCAAGTTCTGTCCAGTTTTGAATTGACCACAAACTATAGTGTCTAAGTTCAAGTGAATTGAAAATTTACTGAAAAGATTAAACTTGGCAGTATCAACTCAGATCTGAAGGAATATACAATGGTATTACTAATTATTGCAAGTTAAACATTTTGTGCGTAGTTCACATACAATTTGTTAAGAATCTATTGTCAATAAATTACCTTAAGGCACCTGAGTTGAAAAGCTATCTGTTCTAAAGGAGAAAGTCAATTTTAATGCAATTATAACATACTGGTAATTATTATTTCTCTACTTCTCTATACTCTTCAAGCTGAAAACCTTATGCCACAACAGTCCCACTCAAGTTACAGTGAAGTCACAATTTCGTAATAGCATTTTATCAGTATCATAACATGTAAATTTTAAAATAAATGAAAATTGATTTCTTTAAAGTATAAAAAACATCATTGGCTTTATTTTGTTGCAATTTAAATGTAAAATGACTGCAGCTGAGCTTGCTGTTCTTGATCATCCAACTGTAAGTCATGAAAACCCTTTTGTTCCAAATAAAACTTAGAAAATTTTTATTTGTTTTGTAATTTTATCTTAGGTTACAATAAAATTTGTATATGCACAGATAAGTGTGGAAATATATACTCTATAAAATACATTTCACTGCACTAAAATATGTTTTCTCTTTTGGAACATATAGCTGATCAAACTTAGGATTCTCAGTGCATTTTCGACGATGTCCTGATGGTAAAAAGCTACAATAGCTCATAGCAGAGTAGAAGCATAAGTTCTCAGTAATTCTCACATAAAATTTAATAGGCATTTTTTAAAGTACCATTTGGAAGAAAGGGCATATTGTGTGACCTCTTATAACTTAATGATGAATTTGTAAGAGAGTGAAAACAAAACTTGTATCGGGCACCAAACTTACGCGATGTTTACTAACTCGATTCGATTTTGAGTCTTGGCTAGAAGTGATAATTTTCGGTGTGTATTTATGGTGAAAAGACAACAGTTTGCCAAAAATCCATTTGTTAAAACAGTTGCCTTTCTACCATAAATCATGCAGAGAAACTCATTAACAGACTCATATCTCCTCCATCCTCTCATGGTGTAAATGATGTAGGTAGTTCATCAACACTCCCAATATAGCACTATAGCCTGAAATCAAGTGAATAACGATAGATATAGGATCTGGAGGAATTATTCCTTCCCCACTACCAGGCAGCTGGATCAACAAAGCCTGTTCTCCTAGACAATCTCTCTCGTGATCGAGTTTTTGGCACCAGCAAAAACGAACATGTATTATTGTTTAAGTTATACATCTGGCAGCTAATATTGTCAATATGTATTATGTTCTAATGAAATCGGCTGTAGTATGGATTAGTTCTCCAGCATTTTTAACATCATCAGAATATAGATTGTTTTCTTATATACTTTGAAGACCAGTCTCTGTTACCTTATATTGTTCAAGTACATTGTCTTCTTTCTGCTTGTGGCCACATGGCTTTTTTCAACACCTTCGGATATTACGAGCGCTCGATTTAGCGAGTGATTTCCGAGGGATTATAGCACTCGTTATACCGGGATTCCACTGTACGTAGGATGTCATGCGGGTAGCCTACATTCGGGTGGACAACGAGAGCTAGTTTACTGTGCGAAGTACGCTCCCTATCGCAGTTTAATTTTTTCTTTCAGTCGTTGCATCGAAAATGTTATCATCTTCAATGTCAAACCATTAAATCTGAATACTCACTTTATTATACCTTTGTTGTTTAAATTAGATTTACAAATGTACCATTAATAAATGAAGGATGGTCGGGTCGGATCCACGGGTCTTTCATTTCATTCTCTACTGAAATCATATCTGAAGACAGTAGAAATTCAGATCCAGATCAGAGATTTTAAAATTTCGCAGCTTAGTGATTGATGCGCCCAGCAAATGGAGCGCCACCACTATTGCTCTGATTGAAAATCGGATTCCTTTCTACGGTAGAATATTCTTTGGTCTCAGCCACCACGAGGGAAGTTCAAACACGGTAAGGTTCAAACATGGACTCATCGACATATGACGGAATACCGGCAGCAGCTTGCTTGCCCCAAGCTGTAAACGCGATGACTTCCAGAACGGACGCATATTATTCCTCAAATGCATTTTAAACGCTCTATTTAACTATCTCGTTCTCGCCGAACTTTCCTCCGACGCCGAGCCTTTCTGCCGAACTTCGCTCCTTGTCTCACACTCGGGCAAGGTCCTGGGATTCACCCGGTGTTCGCCTCTTCGCTTTCTTTCTCTATAGTTTTAAAAAGTGAAGAAGTTTATATTATTTAGGAATTATGTTGAGAGCTGCCGCTAATTACTGCTTCGAACACATGGGATGATTTAGCGAAGTATGTAACATAATTAGGACAGTTAACACCTCATCTATATCTAAATCTACACAATACACAAGCCACCGCGAGGGTGTGTGGCAGGGGGTGCAGATCACCAAGCATGCACAATTGACATGCAAACAAGCAACTATAGGGTCTCATTCAACTAGATTGTTAGTATCTATAGTATTTAAGGGATTAATACATGCATCATGCCATACAGACAACTCTAAAATATTTCCACTACCTATCCCTTTCCTAAGCTGCCTATTCTGTTCTCTTATAGTACGGGGGGAAAATTCCATTTTTAATCTATCAGTACGACAATCTAGCTCTCTAATCTTATTTATCTGGTCGAATCTAGCATAATATGCTGGTATTTTTAATATATGCTTAACATCTTCAGTAAAGCTATCCGATTGAAATTTCTCTAATAGATTTAATCTGTACTTTAACCTACGCTCTGATAATGATTCCCACCCTAATTATTGTATTAATTCTGAAACACTTCTCAACCTATTGTAATACCTTTTAACGAACCTAGCTGCTCTACGCTGCACACTGTCTAGTTCTCTGATCAAACCTGATTCATTAGGATCCCATAAACTGGCTGCATACTCATGGTGGGGCTTAACTAGTGAAAAGTAACATCGCTCTTTTGTCTTCTCATCACATTTCCGAAGTACTCTTTTTATAAATCCTAGCTTTCTCTTTGCTCAGCCGCATATTTCCCGGATTTGTCTTCCCCACGATAAATCTTTAGTAATTGTTACACCTAAATACCTTATGGTTTCTACGTTTTCGATCTTCGTGTTATTAATTTTATAGGATCGCTCTATTGAATTATTCCTCCTCCAAAAATGATAGATACACAATTTTTAAGGTTAAGTTCTAACTGCCATTTGTCGCACCACTTTTGAACTGCATACAGATCCTTGCCAAGTGATTTCCTGTCTTCTTCTTTTGATATAACCCTATACACTACCGCATTGTCTGCAAAAAGTCTAAGCTTACTACTGACTACGATACCCAAATCCTTTATGTATAAAAGAAATAGAAGCGGACCTACTACGCTACCCATGCGTAACACCCGATGTGACTTCGATTGCGTCCGACATGATATCATCTATGACAACCCTCTGCTCTCGCCCACTTAAGAATTCTTTTAAGCAAAATACAACGTCATTATTTGCAACAAAACTCTCTAATTTCAACATTAATTTATCATGAGGAAATTTATCGAATGCCTTTTTAAAATCTAAAAATATCGCATGAACTTCAGTACTGTTTTCGCTGTAGACTAAATTAACGTGCACGAATAAGGCTAATTGTGTCTCGCAAGATCTACCTTTCAGAACCCATTTTGGCTGTTTATAATCAATCCCTGACTATCCAAATGCCAAATGATCGAACTGACTACAATGTGCTCATATATCTTACAAGAAATTGACGTGAGTGAAATGGGTCTGTAGCAACTAGGTTCTTCCCTATCACCGCTTTTAAAAATAGGTGTAATGTTAGCTACTTTCCAATCCTTGGGTACTGTGTGGTTCTTCAATGATTTTTCAATGTAATGACCTCAATGATTTTTCTTTAGTAAATGCAAAACAAACTTATATTCAATTCACCAATCATGGCGACAGCTTCACTTCAGCTTGGCGGAGCCCTTTGTTCCACTTTTACATTTGGTTTTCATGGAGCCGGCAGGACATGCAACTGGCTTTACATTACAAAACTTGTCTTTCACTGTAGAGTCCTGAGAGAAACCACGTGTATGTTGGCTGAACACTGGGGCCAAAAGCTGTTGATGAAGTAGGGTATAGATTTAAATTATATCATTTCTATTGGTAAAATCTTGTTTCTTATGCGTAAAGTATGAAGAATTTTTGAAGTATGAAGATTGAGGAAAGTAACATTTTGACTGACATATAAAACTAAATGTCCTACGGCTGAGAAATTGGAGTGATTTCGGTGTTATTACTTGAGTGTATTCTGGTGGTGTTGTGTATGTTGGTTGGCTGAAATCATCCATGAATCCTCATTCAAAAGAGAAATACCCAGTTTTTCTAGCCCAAGAATTAATGAATAAAAGGAAATTATTGTTGTTTACGCTCAGGATAAGCTCTTGGTCGAAATACAGCTCACATGTATTGCTTAACAACTTCCACGACTATGAGTGAGTCACAAAAGTTTTGAAAACAGTCTCATTAACTTCAATTTTCACTTTTGAGCCAAATCTCATGGACACCCTCTGAAACAAATACCCCGAGCAGAAGTGTTCTAGAGCAACATATTCGGTATTGAGCTGTATTGGAATTGGTCATTTTACTTATTTGGCCGATACACACTTCCTTAGTTTTTTCTCCGAAGTAAGAAATCGATCGCTAAATTTTTGCTTAATAGATACTCACACCCCTTATAGATGACAAATTCAGGGTAATGCTGTACAACTATTTTTGGCTTTGGTACTGGTAGAACGTTCTTAGTTTATTCTTGTGGTCACATTTGCCCTTAACTTGCATAATTTATGATTAGTCTACAAAAATTGAATGGAATCAGGCGATACTTTGTGAAAAAGTGACATGGTGTAAGAAAGACGACGATGTATTTTTCATACTTTTTATTGAGTAAAACCCTACTGGTTTCGACATTTTCGTGTCATTGTATCTGAGTACCCTTGACTATGACATGAGAGTGTCGAAACCGGTATGGTTTTACTCAATAAAAAGTGTGAAAAATACATCGTCAACATTTTCTTACACTAGTCCAAAATACTATAATATAGCTTTGGGATTTTTTCACCTTTGGAGAGAATTGCACAGAAGAAGACTTTGCTTCTTTGACTGTTTGATCATCATTGGCTGATGAAAAGTCACCTCCATTGGAAACTCCATCGATTCTTGATATCTGAGTCTGTTTCGGTGACCCCTTAGTGACCAGAGAATTTTTTTTACTGTAGAAGATGATCCAGTGAGATATTGCATAGTGAGTAATTAGATCAACATATACGATGAAAATCATAGAAACATTATTATCTTGAAAATGTTTGAGCTGATTAGTTGCATTAAGAAAACAATGAATATAATAATTCCAGTGGAATTAAAATTTTCTCGAGCTATGTATCTTCAAATTATCAAAAATGCACAATGCTGGAAAACGAAAAGAAAGTTGGAAACCCATTATCATAACGTTGTAGGCCTCAAAGAGTCATCATGCGGCCTGAATATTGCACATTTCATGGCCACTGTGGATGAATGAACGAATGATGATCTTCCTACTCAATATTTTACGACCCCAACATGTAGATACCTCGAGAGCAGGCAGTATTCGGTAAGCAAAATAGAAAGACATGGCAATAATCCCAAGCAAGTTATGTGAAATAATATTCTTGCTCAAATCCAGTTCCGGGAGGGCGGAAATTTTTTGGGAAGCCGTTAGACGAGCAGACAAAGAGCTGGACATAAAAACGGTTTCTTTACCTACTCTCCCGGAGAATTTCCATTAAAGCAGCGAAATACGGAAAGTGACTGCAGCAAAAGAAGATATAACCATCCACCTATCATGAGATCAGTTCCAAATTCGCTTGAACGTCAAAACATAGGTTTCCCTGGCGAAAGAGAAGGTGGTCGAGGGTAAAATATAGCATAACATTCCTTTAACGTGACTTGGATAAAATATGCATCTAGTGCTTACGTAAAATAACAAAGTGGTGAACAAAAAACATTCGCCATCTTCAGGTCTCGAATTGAAAACTTCGTATTACCAGTCAATTACATTACAGCTCGACCACTACCTATTGATATTTACGGAGCGATTCAATGGTTTATATGGACGCGGAAAATATTCAAGCTCGTCTTTTGTTAACCTATTCATATGGGAGAAAGAAAGCGAAGAGGCGGACACTGAGTGAATCCCAGGACCTCGCCTGAGTGCGAGACAAGGAGCGAGGCCTAAAAGAAAAAGGTAGGAAAGAATGCGGAGTGAAGTTCGGCGAGAACGAGATAGTTAAATAGAGCGTTTTAAAATCCATGCGAGGAATAATATGCCTCCGTTCTGGACGCCAGTGCGTTTATAGAGCTCGGGGCAAGCAAGCTGCTGCCGGTATTCCGTCACATACGCGGGCGATGAGACCATCACCTTACTGTGTTCGCGCTTCCCTCGTGGTGGCCGAGACCATAGAATATTGTACCGTCAGAAAGGAATCCGATTTTCTATCAGAGCGATAGTGGCGGCACTCCATTTGTTTGGAAACTTTTTTCTCCCATAGTACGTATGGTAGAAACTGACAAGGAGAGGTTGTGTAACTTGGTCACGAAATGAGAAGAAGATTTTTTCCGTGCCGCAAAAACAAAATAAAAAAATACTTACCGTGACTTTTTTCTCCATAGGCCCGGATACGCGAGAAAAAAAAAGCCGGACGTAATAAAAAAAGTCACGCGGGTTGCCTACATGTTCCCGTGAACCTATGATAGCATAGTTGTTAAAAATGCGAGCTTGTGTACTGCCGGTCGCGAGTTCGATCCTTAACACTGCCTAGGAATACAGGCCATCCTATATTCCTAGGGTGATGCAAGTAGGCAGTTTAAAAAAGTAGATTGTCAGAAATTTCATGTCAATTTATAAGTCAAAAAAAATAATAAAATTTGGCATTAGTGAAATAAATGGAAAAATTTTTTATTACAGAATTTAATCGTGGAATCATTACGTTAACATTACCATGCATTTTTTAGTGACGCATTTGTAAATCTAGTTTAAACGATAGAAGTACAAACAATAAATTTACTTGTTTTTTGGTAATTCTATTGTTGCTGTATTTATATATTTTAAAAAAATCTAGGTTTTGAAAATGAATGAAATTCAGAATGGAGTATCTGAAACTAAGGATCGGAAACCGAGGTAAAGATCCGAAACCCAGGCAAGGATCCGGTTCCGGATCTGAGATAAAACCTGGATCCGTCCATCTATACTCACTCCCCAATTTCTTGTTCATCACTAGAGCACCTCATGTCCTTGCACTCCCTCAGCTGCACAATACATATGTGCTATTACATATGTGCAATTGCTGTCCTTCCTACTCATGTGACTGAGGCCTGCCACGTTTAGATATCCCTTCTCACTTTGACCTTCTCAGTTTGACCTTCCTGTGTAAGTCAACGCGTAGTTAATTATATACTCCATAGATGACGCCTGTTGTCCATTTCAGCGAAAAAAATAGAAGTAGGCATCCACGTAAGTCAAAACACCAAAACTTAACTATACATCTTTGAACCATTAGCGGTGCCGCTTTCACAGCAGCAATCGGCGACAATTACGGAAAATGCTATCTTTTGAGAGGCCGTTAAGTTAACATAATACGAAAAAGCCGAAAGTAACACTAATCCAACGTTTCTTTCACTGGATATTTATATCTAAAATAATAATAATTACCCAAGACTTCTTTTTTTGCTGCAATGGACACCAGGCGTCGTCTATAGAGTAGATAATTAACTATGCGTTAACGTACATTGGAAGGTCAAACTGCGCCGTAAAAAGACGTTGATGCCTGATCGCATCAGACTTTTCACCATCATGACGATCAAATATCACCTATGTAATGTCGTAAACTAGAGTTGGCATTCCGAACACCCATAGGTTGGCATCAACTGGCAACAGAAACGTGGAGAAACGTCACCGGCCTAACTGAACATCCGCGTAACTCCGAATCCATGTGACTCGGATATCCGCGTTAGTTGGGGACTTCCTGTAATTGCTCGTTTTTAGCATTTAAATCGAAAATGCCATGGCAGGAAATGTTTATGCTGCATATTGTAAACTAATAATTCTTGTCCACACATGAATTCTTTGAAATTCTCAAATTTGAACTAAAAAGTTACTCTGCATTCTTCCAGCAACAGTATTTTCAGAAAGAGCCTTCAGTACTGCTGGAAATTTGATAAGAAAAGAAATCAATTAGAACCTGACAGAGTGCAAATGCTGCATTTTCTAAACAAAAACTTGTATTCTGTTTTCGTTGAATTTTCAATTTTATTTAAGAAAAATTAATGTTTTATTTACATTTGAAATTTCCCATTCTTTATATTTGCCCTTGAATACATCCTTAATTTCAGGGAGTGGGGACCATATGACGATCATCCATTTATTTTTACTTTAAGAAATAAGATTCAGCTTTTATAATTGGATTTAATTGGAGAATTCACTGAAAAGGAAGAATTATTTAACATGTTGTAAGTAGGTATAGGTTGGCGATAGTAAAAAGAAACACTTTTAAATAACTTCTCCACGGTTTAATATCAACAAGTCCTTCTATCACTCGTACAGTCAGAAGAACAACTCATTACATCTGATGTGCTCGACACTTCTTACGAACAGAGAGTTTTGTAGTTCCAAATCTTACCACCAGATCACACTAGATTAGATACTTATGAAACACAGGTATGAGAAATTGCTCATACTTTCACTCCTCCTCAATTTCTTAATACCTTATTTATTTATTGAGTTTAATGTTCACCCAACATATACATATTTATAGGGTGAACAACCAAAAGATATAAATACAAATATAAAGTAATCTGGTCACAGCCATAAAAATAATAGCAATCAAATGCCAAATAAACAGGTCACTGCCAAAATAAAAATAACTTCCTTTGTCACTGCACAAACAAACTTCTTTTACTTATGGATTCATATGGTTGACTCCTGCAGTCCAAGCCCATTTCTGTGTCTGAAAAATATTTCTGGTGCCAAGGGTTTAGTCATAATGTCCGCTAACTGACTTGCTGATGGAATATACTTTACAGATATAATTCTATTTTGATACAGATCTTTTATGAAATTGTACTTTACATCTATGTGTTTCATCCTTTTCTGATCCCAACACTCAAGTGCTTTTATGCAAGATTGATTATCCTCGTATATTGTAATTGGCTCAGGGATTATTATATTTATCTCAGAAAGAAGTTGCTTTAGCCACATAACCTCAGTTGTAGCTGTTGCTAATGCTAAATATTCCGCTTCTGTGGTTGATAAAGCTACAGACCTTTGTTTTCTTGTTCCCCACATCACAGTATTACCGAAAGTTTGTATGACAAAACCAGATATTGATTTCCTGTCAAAGTTATTTGCAAAATCTGAATCTGCATAGCATATTACTGGTTCCTCTGATTTTCCACTCATATAAATTCCTAGATTCAAGGTTCCTTGGATGTATCTTAAAATTCTTTTTAGTCCTTTCCACTGTTCTTCAGTTGCATTCTTTTGGAACTGGCTGTAGAAATTAACTGCCATACAGAGATCTGGCCTAGTTGCCATGCAAACATACATTAAACTACCAATTAGTTCTCGATAGGGCTTTTCACCTATAATACAGGGTTTTTTACTATCCACTTCATAACTTAAATTCAAACCTAGGGGAGTTTTAACAGGCGCACATCTCTCCATGCTGTACTTACTGAGGACCCTTTTGAGGTATGCAGCCTGACTCAGAAACATCTCTTTCCCTGTTCGAGTGATTTTAATTCCCAAGAAATATTGAATTTCACCAAGGTCTCTCATTTTAAACTCACTTGCAAACTTCTTCTTCAATTCGCTGATTAACATCCTATTACTTCCTGCTATTAAAAAGTCATCTACATACAGGAGTAAATAGGTGACATCATTACCACTGGTCTGTAAGTACAGACACCTATCAGCTGTACACTGCTTGAACCCCACTCCCTTTACAAATTTATCAAATCTCTTGTTCCACTCGAGTGGAGCCTGTTTCAGACCATAGAGTGTTCTATTCAATTTACAAACTAAATTTGAGTCAACATTCATACCATCAGGAGGATACATATAAATATGCTCTTTGAGAAGACCATTTAGAAATGCATTCTTTACATCTAGTTGGTCCACATACAGATTATTTTTATTTATGACACTGAGAAGATCCTTAAGAGTCGGTAAGCGAGCAACAGGTGCATATGTTTCCTCATAGTCTACACCTTTCCTTTGTGAGCATCCTTTTATTACCAATCTTGCTTTGTACCGTTCTACGTTACCTTCAGCATCATGTTTGACAGTGAATACCCATTTGCATTTGATAGGAACACTATTTTCAGGAGGTATTACTAAAGTCCATGTGTTGGTTTCCTTCAAGGCCTCTAATTCATCATGGACTGCACTGACCCAGTGTTCTCTGTCTGCCCTGTTTTCTATTTCCTGAAAACTCCTGAAAACATTGTTACAAGAATTTATAGCACTAAGGACACAGAATTCCAATTCACTTAAATGAAAAGTATTAGGCTGAAACTCTTTTAATATATTTAGATTATTCTTTATAGCCATATTGACCATTGCTTCATTTGCCTCATCTGCAAATCTTGCAAGAAATGCTAGAACAGAATAGTCTTGGAGATACTTTGGCCTTATTTTGATTCTGCTTGTTTTTCTTAAGGGAACAACTTTCCCTTCTTTCTCTACTACTGTAATGCTATCATTTTCATCAATTTCCACCTCAGTTCTATCATGAACATGATTTACGCTTTCCTTTGTCAATGCCTCATCATTTGGGAAGCCTTCCTCACTTCCAGACTGAAGGAGACTTTCTCGTTCACCATCAGGGAAACCTTCCTCTCCTTTTTCCTTTGAGAGCTCTTGGAAACTTCCCTCTGAAAGCTCATTAAAAATCACATTTCTGCCGCTAATTACCCTTCTTTTTCCAACCAACCACAACCGGTAACCATTGTTGCAATAACCCAGCATAATACACTTCAAACTTCGATGATCAAACTTACTAACCTGTTGTTCCTTAGGGACATGCAGGTAAGCAATACTTCCAAAAACCCTCAGATTTGAGAGGTTTGGTTTTTTTCCATACCACTTTTCAGCTGGGACTTTGTCCTCAGTGATACCTTTTGTGGGACTCCTATTAATAAGATATGCTGCGGTTAAAACAGCCTCTATCCAAAATGACCTATTGAGTGGACTTTCAAGTAACATACATCTACTTTTATCTAACAAAGTACGATTCATTCTTTCTGCAACACCATTATTCTCAGGCGTTCCAGGGATAGTGAGCTCATATTGGATACCTTTATCCTGAAAGAAATTCTTCACTTCATTATTAACAAATTCTGTACCATTGTCACAGCGGAATATGGAAATCTTTAGATTAAAACGACTGGTGACTTGGGCTTCATAAATTCTAATGTACTCAAAGACCTCTGATTTGGCTTTTAATCCAAATACTACAACAAAATGACTCCAGTCATCAATGAAAGTTAGAATATATTTAATACCATTATAAGCTGTAGGATTAATTGGTCCACACAAGTCGCTATGGATTCTCTCAAGTGGTCTAGTACTGGGATATCTGGGATTGTTGAAGGGATTTTTGTGTTGCTTCCCTTGAATGCAAACTTCACAAAATTCAGTGACATTTTTAACATCTCTTTTATTAATTCCTTCAACAATGTCACACAATTTTAACAAACTCTGTGAGCTGATATGCCCCAGTCTCTTGTGCCAGAGATTGTCAGTAATTACAGCTGCTGCGGCTTCTCCTTGTGGTTGAACTTCAACCTGTAATGTGGTAATAACAGACATCTGGTATATCTTTCCATGTCTCCAGCCTTGGGCAACTACTTCCCAATTTTTTCCCATTACGGAACACTTTCATTGACTGAAGAGAATGTGAAATCCTTTAATTTCCAACCTGGAAACAGACATAAGGTTAAATTATAAATCATTAAAAATGTTTATTGAATATAATGGTTCATTTTTGCACCTTTGGCGAGAGCAGGTTACAACAGCAGACAGGTTCTGGAAGGAAGGATTGGCAACCGTGGTCTTATAACAGTGTATATCTTTATGTAATGGTGTAATGGCATCTAATTTAATTAGAATGCATACAATGTTAAAGTTAAACTGACAATGATAGGTTTACACATAATTTTTTTTACACAGTACTCTCAGAGTACCCTCTAATGCAACAGAATTGCTTCGGATTTTCGATAGATAAAGCGAAATGATCTCATGAAAAATCATTATCAAACCGTAAGCAGTTGTCTCACATTTTATGGCAGTTTTTTTACCAGAGCTGCCTGATATTATGCTTGGAAGATACTCCTTCTGTCAAGCAGCTGGGTATAATGGTGTATTCATGGGGGAATGTAGGAAATATGTGTAACTCCCTCAACCAACTCCATCTAGGAAATTCAGCCTGTGCAGAAGTCCTCGTTCACTCTTATTCCTAGAATATCAGGCGCAGAAGGACACCTATGTCACCATCAAACAATTTGTGTTTCCATCCCTATTCTCACCCTTTCGGCGATATGCCGGGTGGGTTTTTCAGAGAGTGCGTGGTGGTGGTTCGGCGCAAGTCATAACAATGAAGATGTACAAGGATCTTCGTTCTGCAGATACCACAAGAGAAAAGAAGAATAAACCGGAGTAATTAGGATTTCAGTTATGGTGTCTCTGCTCTTCCGAAGGGTACCTTTTCCAGGTGTTTCCAAATGGAGGGGCAAGGGCAAACCCTGATGGGCTGCAGTTAGGTTTGGGAACTCAGGTTGTTTCAGATTTCTTGAAAGTTATTCCTGATCTGTTGCATCAACGATTTTTCTTGATGCATTTTTTTTTCTTTGTACTCCTTGTTTCGTATCTTAAAAAAACTGATATTTTTTTTGCATCTTGCACGGTTCAGGGAAATAGTACTGGAAAATGTCTGCCAGAAGATTCAAAGACCATCGGAAGAAAACCTTGTGGTTCTTTTGATGATGTATATGATGCAGAATCTAAATGTCTGTTGTGAAATGGAATTATAATTCAGCTGTCATTGTCGCAAGCAACAATGTTCCAGTTATTCCACGACGAAGTGCAAAAAGATTTATTTGGAAGGAGAGGCCTCATGTGATAGGGTAGTACGATAAGGTGGAGTAGACCTTCACGACAATGCAAATGCAAACTACCGAGTAAAAATCAGGGGAAAGAAGTGGTAGTGGCCATTATTTATTTATCAATTGGCCAGTGTATGTACAACTTCCTGGAAAATATACCGAAAATCTACAAGGGAATAATATGTCACAAGTTGAGTTTACATCATATGTTGAACAAGGAAAAGAACCTCTCTATGGCTGTATGCAAATAGCAAATGAAAGAAAATATCCCCAAAGGCGTAATCTTCAGGGGCAGAGGAATACAGAGGGGGAAGGAAGGAGTATATACAAAGTAAGGGATCTTTCAAACGAAATCAAGCATGCAAAGAAATTTAAATTTAGTACGAGGCATGTCCGGAAAGTAAGTACCGTTTCGTTCTACCGCAACCACAACGCTAGTGTTCCGCACCTGCGTACTCGTCTTTATGGTTCATTGTTTTTCGACTGACGCCATTACAGCCAGATTATGTTGTGTTTACATTTGTTAGTGATCATTTAAAATGTTTAAAACAATATCTGATCCCGCCGACTGTGAAGTGTGTTCTGTAATACGGTTTTTCAACGCAAAGAATGTTAAGCCAGCTGAAATTCATCGTCAACTTGTGGAGATTTATGGTGAAAGTGAAATGAGTGATGGGATGGTGAGAAAGTGGGTTAGAAAATTCAATGATGGACGAACCAGTGTTCACGGCGAAGCACGGAGTAGGCGGCCTTCTGTTGTCAATGATGGTTTGGTTGAAAAAGTGAATGAGAAAATTCTTGAAAACAGACGGTTTACGATAAGAATGCTTTCTGAAGATTCCCACAAATTTCAAAAACTTTTTTTCATGAGATTGTCACAAATTGCTTAAATTATCGCAAACTGTGTCCCCGTTGGGTTCCGAAAATGCTTACGGATGACCACAAAACAAAGCGGCTTGTAAGTGCATTGAGATTTCTTACCCGATGCAGTTTTGAGGGAGGTGACTTCTCAAACAGTATTGTGACTATCACTTATTCTTGAATTTGAAGCGTGATTTTGGAGGAAGGCGCTTTGACAGCGATGACGACGAAAAGAATGGTGTTCAGCAATGGCTGTCTTCCCTGGCGACAATTATCTATGAAGAGAGCATAGAAAAGTTGGTTTCCCGTTATGAAAAATGTCTAAACAATGGTGGCAACTATGTAGAAAAATAGTGAAAGGTGTACTCTTTCATGTAAAAATAAATCTTGCCTTGAAAAAAATTTTTTTAAGAGTTTTTTCCCAAACGGTACTTACTTTCCGGACAAGCCTCGTAAATGACACACTCGCACACTCACTCACATTGTTACAAACAATTGTCACACTCAAAATTAAGAGAATCAAGGTAAAAATAAAAATGAACTGTGACTCACACAATCACTCAGGTTCGTATACTATATACAGTCACCTTTGTGAGTTCAATCACACACACACAAGCAGGGTTTACGAGGATTTCTCCAACGCCAGTGACCCTTCATACGAGCAAGATAAAAATAAAAGTGGGGGATAGTAAATTGAATAGAATAAAAAGGAAAACTGAATAACTAAAGTAAATAAAATAAAATTGATAATAACTTTCAAGCACTCATTCACGTGGGTTTGCATACGATACACACAGTCACCCTCGTCATTCTCATTCACATGCAGGGTTCAGGGACTTTTTCCTCAATCATGCACTCGGGTTTGTACATTCACAGAGTACAGTCACCCTCGTGAATCACATTCACGCACACAATCCGGGTTTACGAGGAATCTCCTTCGGCAGTGACCCATCACACGGACAGGGAAAAGGAGTAAGGATACCCAACGTCAAAAACTTGTCATATGTTGCACTGACCAAAATGAAAAGTAATAAACTAATAATGGTCAAGGAGCAGGAATGTCGTACAACCCAAAAATAGGTAGGCCGTTGCGTATGTCCGTACCACTGGACATAAAAAATGATTAGTAGGGACACCGAAAAATGGTAAATAAAAATCATCAAAAGCGGTGTTTAAAAATGACAAATACGGTAAATAAAATCTTTTTAAAAAGGGTGAAAGCTGTGTTTAATGTTGGGAAAAAGAGGAAGGGTTTTTTTTTAAATATTATTAATAAAGACTTCATACCAATGTGAACAAACTGTTAATAGTACATACATTTGAGATCCAATAGAGAAGTTATGGCTACCCTACGCAACATAAAAAACACAGTAGGCAAAATTAAGTTAAAGGCAAATTAATGAGATAATGGTAATAACAATAACAGAGTGGAATTGTGGACTGCAGGTAATGAAGTTCGATTCTTACGCTGTTTAAAAATTTTCTTTCAACCATTGAATAAAAAACTTTATCATCCTTCATTTCCAAACTTTGTGTGTGGATACTGACTTTTTTTGTACTTCTATCGCTTCAACTAGATTTACAAATGTGGCACTCAACAATACACTGTAAAGTTAACGTAATGATTCCACGATTAAATTCTGTAATATAAATTTTTTCCAATCATTTCCTTTCGCCTAATTTAATTATTTTTTTTACTTATAATTTGGCATGAAATTTCTGATAATCTACTTTTTTTAACTTCCTACTAGCATTACCCTAGGAATATAGCACGGCTGTATTCTTAGGTAGTGTTAAGGATCGAACTCGCGACTGGCAGTACACTAGCCCTCATTTCTAACAACTACGCTCTCATAGGTTCACGGGAATATGGCGAATGTAGGCGACCCGCATGACATTCGGCTTAATTTTTTTCTCGCACATCCGGGTAGAAAAAGGTCTAGGCGAGTATTTTTTATTTTGCTTTCCTCGTTTGTGGCATGGAAAAAATCTTCTTCTCATTTTGTGACCCGAGTTACTTAACCTCTCCTTGTTGGTATCTACCATAGTACGTACATTCCATTCGCGGGGCGCATCGATCACGAGGCCGCGAGATGTTAAAATCTCCGATCCGGATCTGAATTTTTACTGTCTCTGGATATGATTTCAGTAGCGAATGAAATGAAAGACCCGTGGTTCTTTGGATCCGACCCGACCATCCTTAATTTATGAGTGGTTAATTTGTAAATCGAATTTAAACAACAAAAGTGTAATAAAGTGAGTATTCAGATGTAATGGTTTGAAATTGAATATGATAACATATTCGATGCAGTGACTGAAAGAAAAAATTAAACTGCGATTGGGATCGAACTTCGCACAGTACACTAGCTCTCGTTGTACGCCTGATCCCGGCGAATGTAGGCTACCCGCACGACATACTACGGTGGTTTTTTTTTTCTTGCGATACCGGGGGTAAAAGTCATATATCTTTATTTTGCTTCTAGTTGCACGGGAACGTTTTCATCTAATTACGTGACCTTAGTTACACATCCTCTTCTTGTCAATATCTACCGCACCTACATTCCATTCACGGGGCACTTCGATCGCTAAGCCGCGAAAATTTAAAATCTACGATCCGGATCCGATTTTACTCCGTGTCTTTGGATCCGAATCCGGAACCGAGAAAAATGAAAGATCCGATCCGGCCATCACTAAAAAAATATTTCATGCTACAAAAATTCGGCATTTGCAAAATATCTCAAATTTCGTTAAAAAAATCGCGTTTCAAAGAAGACACGTTTAATTTCGCGATTAAACCCTAAAGTCGCTTATTTCGTGAATCCTGTCGCAAAAAACGTTTCGCGAAAATGTAATGTACCTAATGATTAGGTACATAGGTCATCTAATTGAGGAAAATGAATCCAGGAGAAGGTACAGGTAATGCAAAACTCACACAATATTCACATGTGTAAAATGTACCCCTGCATCCAAAATATTTTCTTGATTTTCACCAATAAAAAGGCCACAGATATGAACACTGTGCTTTCCAAAACTATTGTAATAATCCACGACATGTTAATAATCTATTGTAAAACATTTGAGTTATGACTATAAATGGAACTAAATATAGCCAAATAAATTATCATTTTACTATTGTCTCAGCATCCGAGAACCAAAAAACTGCCAAAGGTGCAAAAACTCACCATTATTTTTTTTTTGCATAAACAAATTTTTTTGGGCATAAATTTGCTATATTTTCTTTTCTGGTATATATTGAGAAGGAATTTAAAGAAAAAAGTGGAATTTTCAGTGTAATAATGACCTTGTCCGTAAATGGGTTCAAATTTTCAATGTTTCTATGATTTTTACTGTAAATTTGTGTTCCTGTTATACCTGAAACTTGCATTTTGCACGAAGACATAATGAAAAATGAAGATTTATGCAAATCAATGCACTCAGAAATGGATCAAAAGTCAGGGAAACTCATAAATTTTGGTCTTGCAGCGTCTTGCAGTAAAAGTGCTACAGGTCAACGTGTACCTATTTATTGCTCTCGCATAGATCAACAATGCAATAATTATAGCTAAATGACCTAAGGTTTTTGCAACATTTTAATTAAAACATTTTAACAAAACAACAACAAAGATTTTAGTTTGGTACTTATAGGGGGGATTTCAAATTGATATCTATATTATGTAGGGTCAGTTGAAGTGTTAGATACGCCATGTCCCAAGTATCAGACTTATTTTTCTGCATGATGATAAGCTCTAGGCGTTGCTCCATTGATTTAATAAAACTTGTTAAGCAGTTAAGTATTGCAGTACAGTGCAACCTCTTTGAAACGAGACCTCATGGTGCCCAAGAAAACCCTCGCTATAGTGAAGTATCGTCTTACCGAGGTTGGTGTAAATAATCGCCATGAAACCTATAGTCAACAATTTTCTAGGAATCGGGTTGGTGTGGAGGCAGAAGTATTTTCATCCGGAGATTCTGAGCACAAATACCGAAAGAAGGGGAAACTTTTTGCAGTAATTCATATCCCTACTTAATTTACCAACTAACCATTAAATCATAAAGCACCATGCCTACTCCAAAAAATGTAAAAAACACCTCAAATTGCCGACCATGTTCCCAAATGCACAACTGACCAAGCTACTCTTTTCTAATGCTCGTTCCATTTCATAAGTTTGATTAGTTTCACCAAAAATTTAAACCATAACTGATAAATCAAAAATGTAACACATTTGTTACTAGCCTTTACGCTTTTCCTTGGTTGGTCTTAATTTTTATGATCAGTATATTCACGTTCTTCGCGACATTTCACGGAAGCCATTTGGAACAACGTATTGCATTTGTTTCAGCAGACGAAAAGAGACCGTGGAAGTGGTGGAAGGGATCCTGCCTTGGAGGGCAATTTCTTTCATCTGATTTAATGTCCACATTCAAAAACAATCTGCTGTACGATGCATAACAATTTTATTGAAATAGCGATTGTATCACAATAAGTTCTTTTTAAAGATTTCATTAGGCCTTCGATGTACTTACAGTAATTTTGTCGGGTGCATATGCGCAACGGTAGTATGATACAAAGGACTGAATTGATGGGTCTAATGAAGAGCCCTCATATACCAACAAATGTGTTAAGTATTAATTCATATAATTGCTCAATAATGGCAGCAAAACATAGATAGGAATATAGATGTATGTGAAAGTCCATAAACTAAGAGCGCTACTCCTTGGCACCGCGTTCATCACATTAAATCACGCAGTTACAAGTATAGGTAACAAATAATAATTTGCTAACTTCAATAATCTCGTAAATTGTAAAATTAACTCACGAAAATGTTCAACATTGATAAATATAGAGTGAAATAAATATGAAAACAAATTTAGGAAAAGACAATTGAGTAGCTTGCTGTTTTTCCCTTCTGACTCTAAAGTGTTCTGCGTTTTTGGGCCATGGTGTCTATATTTGAAATGCTCTCAACTCACAGATGTGCGAGTGTGCTCTCAATCATCCAGGAAACAAAAGAAGATCAAATATGTATTTGCCACTGCCAATGCTGCAGGATTTCCACTAATACTAACAATAAATTAATTGGATGGTGATTTATAATGTGCAGATGATACGTAACACTTCATATTAATTGCATTGCTAACAATCGCAAGCTATGGCTGATGTTGGCCACTTTTGGTGTTTGTTTGCCGGTGACGGAAACTCTTGCAATGGTGGGGGCCGACACCAAAAGGGTCTCGTAAAAACCATATTTTTTACATGGCAATCAAAGGATCAATTGACGGTGCCCCTGCAAACTCTCGTAATGGTCTCACAATAGGCAATACTCGTACAACCGCGGTTCCACTGTAGATGGGGGACTGGAGACATGTTTAAATCTTAAAAAAAATTTAGGAAATTAAAGGGAAAAAATACTGTTTCAAAAACGTAAAAGTATGCTATATAAAGAAGAGGGAAATATCAGTGTCTTTCACTTAAAATTAATATATCTAATCCTTCAGAAGAGGTAATATGAAAATGCTATTTGTCTTTTATTATTTCAAAACTATCTTCATCAGCATTCATTCGTAATATATTAATTACTATTCTGGTCAATTTTAATAAAACTCTCATTGCACATTGCATTATGTTGATGCCACAGATTTTCTATCATTAAAAGCACCATTAAAATTTACATTTTGGCTAAAGTAACATTGTAGAAAGTTCCATGCATATAAAATATAGTTCATAGGTCAGTTCCGACATATTCACTTGTTACATCTTGGGTCTCATGTTGCACCATGGAAAAAGCTCATCTTATGACAAATTGTACTGGTTGTTGTATGGTACTACCCAGCTCCCCAAGTTATTCTCGGAGTTTCTATTTCTCAGCTCTATTGCTCACCAGTAATTATTGTCACTTTCATAATGTTTTTACTTCAGTAACCCATAATCTAGTCACATCAGAGCACTCTTCAGATACATATTAAGATTTGCAACAGCATCATCATCATCAGTTGTCAATCCTACCAATCTTTAAATAAATTGGTTTGATGCAGTTCACCATTCAATTATCCTTTCACTCTTCATTAGTCTCTCGGTCAATGCATTTACTCATCATCATTCATCTGTAGCATCACATTTCGAGTTCTCTTGACTTCTCTGTTGCTGTTATTGCCCACACTACAATCCCATTCATTAATTCAGAATGATAACTAAACATGAAATACTACTGGGGAAAGTTTTGGATGCTATTACGAACTTCGGCCCCCACTGTTTCCCGACAAGAATTATTTGCCATAAAGAAGCATGCTCCAGAATACGATCTAATAATTGAACATTAATATTCTAACATCATGCTCCAGGTTGTTATGTTATCGTCCATATGTCACTGCCATAAAGGAGCATGCTCCAGATGTAAGTTTCGATGAATTGTTTCCTTACTTCCACTCTTGTGTTTCTATCTGTGAATGGAGTCTTCTTTTAGAAAAAGGACATCTTTGCCTGCATAATGATGATATTATTTTCTCTTATTTCATGTGGCGATAAGTCAGCTATTTTGACTGAAATAAGGAGTGATTTGAATAAGTCCTTTTAATATATACACTTTTTATTCTTCTGGTAGTTTTTCAATAATTTCGGCATTTATTTGATGTACATTGTATAATGATTCATTCTTGGGTTTCGCACTGGGTGATAGACATAAAAGCCTGTTTCTTTTTATTTAAAAGGTGCTAGTGTAGCTCTTTTTTTCATATCTTTGAGTGATTTATTAAAAAAACAATTTTCATACACTTCATCCATTGAATTTTCATTAGAACCAATATCTTGTGGAAGCTCAATTCCATCAGTATTATTGACACGTTGGAGTCTGTTACCAAACAATGTTCAGCAAAATCTTATTGTTCTGGATGAACACTCATATTTTCCATCAGAAAAAATATATCACTTTAAATTAAACCAAAGGGGGCTTCTTTTAGTAAAACGATCCACAATTCACATTAGCATATAGAAATCTTGTCACAACATGCAATACCATGAAGATGATGAATGAGTTGTCTTTTTAAGCCTCAGCCCTGAAGGACATAACCCGTTAGATCTTCACACAAATAGATCCAGCGGGTCACTTCTGTTACCTCATAGCTGAACAGGTGTCGAATTATTCTTTAATTTACTTTTGACGTGTCCTGTATACACCTGCCATATGTATTTGTAATACTGTGCATTGTGTCTGCTGGACAAATAAACTTAATATTATTCACACAATATGTTTTAAGTTTGACAAATATGTGTATAGTTCTATTCTGCCTCCTTCATACTCTATTAAATGCACTTCACTTCACCATTTCATCTTTCATCCACACTGTTACATGAAAAGGCACCCGACAAAAGTATTATGTGTAGATAGTTGAGCCCTGTCAATCGTCATGGAACGTAATTAATACTGAATTGAAATTCTGGAGAAATTGACTATATTATTTATTTTTACGATAAATTTTGAGTTAAGGTTTTTTGGAATACACAGTTCGATTCCCGAGAGTGGACTTTAATCATATACGCAGCCACACCCAACCTGGGTTTTTGGTGGATATCTGTCTGGAAAACTGTAAGAGAGACTGAATAAGTAACTGCCCACCCTAAAAGCCTAGTTTGTGAATTTCACGTGCAGTTACGCTTAGAATTTGGTAAACTCTACCCTCATCTGTCTTACCTATATAACCTTGGTATTGAGCATAAAATTTAAAAATACATGGCCATTATTTATGAACTCCAAAATACTGAAAGTTAACAGTTTTTATAAGTCAGTGGCGTGCGGTGGATCAAATATTCAGTGAAGCATTAGATACATACTGGGAGGGGGGCCAACCCCTCCCCGAAAACTGTTTGTAATTTTAGTTCAATGTATTTTTACGCCAAATCATCATGTCACTTGGAAAATTATTTGAAATTTCAGCATCTAGGTTGTGCATATAAAGAATTTATGAGCCAATGAGAGAAGTGTTGATTTTTAAAGTCTCGGAATTTGTGTTATGACACAAAACTAACTGCAAATACAATCAAGTTCATTTGTAGCAATAATAAAAGAAAATCACTCCAATTTATTTAAATTTAGTGAAATTGGACAAGAAAACTAAGTAATAACGTTAAAAACCACTGAAACGCCTTCTCACACACATATATGTATCAAATTACAAGGATATAACAAAAGTGTTGCTATATGAAATATTGAGGCAACAAGGTTAATTTAGTTCCACCTAAGCCTTGATATTATTTTTATATTGATAAAAACAACAGTTGCTACTATGTATTCTGTAAAACAGGCAGTAGGCTTGCTTACATACTCACATAATAGCCTATATGTATAGAAATGTTTTCTTTGTTACACTCTATGATAAAAACGGAAAATTAATGGGAGACATTTGTGCTTAAAAATCTGTATTGAACAATTAAATATCTCAGGACTATATCGAACAAGAGTAGCTTTAAACAGTAGACCTACCCCTTAGCAAAACCATAATCACACAAAAAATTAAATACAAAACTGACGGATAGATGCCACTATATGAGAATAGTCCTAACGAAACTGAAAGTCCATTCTCCTATCCTTAGTGGTAAATTCGTTAACAACGTCATCAAAAAAACTTTCCTTCATTTTCTCTTCTGCCAACAGTTCACACTCAATAGATATTATACCCAGGTGAGAAAGTCTCTTTTGTCCAGTGGTATTCCTTGAATACGTTTTTATTCTTTTTAGTGCTGAAAAGGACCTTTCTACTGATGCCGTAGTCACTGGAATAGTGTATATCAACGCAACCAATAAATTGATTTGGGGGAAAGTTGACTTTAGCATGATGTTTGAGTCAAAAAGTTGACAAAGTTCCATCAGCATCTTCCCTTTGAACTCTTCACTAGAGTAAAACACTGTAAGTTCATTTTTTAAGCGTATAGGGTCAAAAAATTTTCCATATGTGTCCAACAAGGTTTTTAAAGCAATTTCCGGGAAATCGACTTCGTGCTTGGAGAAATTTTCAGTTGCAAGAAGTCCAACTTTGAGTAATCTTCAAAGCGTGACTTGAAATGCCCATCTATATTGTCAAAGATCTCGCAGTAGACTCTTCTGTAGTTCGTTTGTCTTCTCTTATTGGGTGGTCCTACCTCCACAACTATTTCCTCATAATATTTTTCAAAATCGTCACGAAGTTTGGCAATACTCAGACGAGTGCTTTCAATTTTCTTTCTACAGTAGACAATATCACTTGCCTGGTGCTGCAGGGCATCAAAAAGCACATCTGTAAAAGCAAAAATGTTATCAAAGACACTAAGGAGAAAAACAAACTGAAAACCATCTAGTACTGACAGAAACCCATTAACTGGAGCAAGTATGTCAGATTCGATTTCATCTGGATGTTCAAGCATTGCATTAAACACATCATACAGTTGAGTTCTGTTTTTAAAAACTGTGTTTACGAGCCTTGATGAGTAGTTCCAGCGAGTGGGGCTATACACTGGGCAATCTCCTTTTCAAAAAATCACCAAGGAATGCAGCACGCTTCGGGGATCTTGAAAAAAATGCTGAGATTCCATTTAGTGTGCTGAAAAATATTTTGCACTCAGGAATCTCACTAACACTTTGAGATAGCACCAGATTCAAAACATGAGCATAACAATGTACAAACAATGCTTCCGGGTAAATCTCTTTAATTCTGGCCTGCACTCCAGTTAAGTGTCCAGACATTGTATTGGCACCATCATATGTTTGTGCAATAAGTTTTTCACTGCATTCAAACTTAATTAAATACTCAATAATGAGCTGCGCAATAGCAGCAGCATTCTTATCTGAGCTTATGTCACTGAAGCCCAAGAAACGTTCTTTAATTTTCCCATTATAAATATATTGGGCGACAATGGAAAACTCAGCTTTGTTAGACACATCGGTCGTTTCATCTACCAATACAGCCACAAAATGTGCCTCTTTCAGCTCGGTTTTTATTGACAGTAAAAGAGATGAACTCACTGCTTTAATAAGGTCATTTTGGATGTGATTGGACAACCCTTTAAAACAGTAGCTGTTTCTAAGTGCTCTGCCAAAAGAGGGTCGTAGTCAGCCGTGTACCTCAAAAGTTCGACATAGTTTCCTCGATTAACGGACTCTTCTTTTTCGTCATGACCCCGAAATGCTAATTCCTGTTTACCCCAAAAACACACAGCATTGATTAATCTCCTAAGAATTTCTCTGTTGCGCTTTACCTTTTTATTGTGGAATGAGATGTCCACCCGCAACTGGGCATCTAATGCAGTTTCAATTCTGCTCTGCCCAAAGGATACAATGCATAGAGAAGATCGTAAGTGGTTCACTGATATCTCATGACCCGCAATGGATTTCACCAAGTTACCTAAATGAGTAAATCCACTTTTTGTCCAACTAGTATTTCTGTCTTTCCCAAACAATAAACAGTTCCAGCAAGAAACTGCATTCAGCTCTGAACTACCCGCTAACCACGCACAGTTCTTATATGAACTCGATTGAAAATGCCGAGTAAATTTTCCACATTTTTGCACCAAGTTTGGCAAGTCTGGAGTAGGCCTACCAAGTTTTATTATTTCCTTTTTTTCTTCGTATGATCGAGACGAAAAGGGAGAGTTAAGAACACTTTTAATGATGCACTGGGCCATTTTACAGTAACCTAAAACAGGAAAAAAATTCTTTAGTTTTATTTTAAACACATAGCAAGAATATTAAAACGCCATATATCCACAACAGAAAGGTGTAGTTTATTTACATACGTACACTGTGACCATGGCGTCAGAAAGAACCGTGGCTGAGATCAGGACCAGCAGGGGCTTTCTGTAACTCGATAGCACGTTATATCGACGTCGGAAATTCGTTAGCACACCGCTAGGATGAGTTACCGTAAATTCCGCTTTCGTACACGCCGCCAACTTCGCTGAGTGCGGTGAACACAGTAGATAGCGGCTGCACTCGGCTACATTCGTATGTCTCCGCCGTCAACCGAAGCTAGCTTCCTCTGTCCTTTGTTAAGCTAGCCACCCCTCCAGCTCCCCCCTTTCCGCTGCTCAGGAATTGTCTGCGTGCGCATTCTGTCTACCCAAGCTATGAGCGCACAGCCTCACCGGGATCGCAGTCATTACCGTCTGCCGGCTGCCGTTGCTTTAAGGGGTATAATGAACATCCGTACTATTTAAGGGAGCTTATAATGCCTTTATACTGTTAATTTAGTAGCTTTTAAACAAATAATGAATAAATTATACAAACGCAATTTTTTACTGAAGCAGTGCTTCATTTGCTTCATCGTACCGCACGCCACTGGTATAAGTCTAAAGTACTTATTCATGTGAAATATGACCTCCTGTCTTTTACAACATGTAATTTACAAATTTCCAAGAAATATTGAATGGAAAACAGTCATCCTTGACCTGAATATGTATCTTTTATGTATTTTCTCTTCTAATGGCACTTGGCTTGATCTCATAAAAAAATTATTATAAAACTTCTTATTTAATTTTGTAAAAGAAATAAAGCGTGCAGGAGAGAAAAACGAATTCCACATGAATTTCTTATGGATGCCATCTGGAGTGGAACCTTTTGGAGCAAATTCAATTTTTTACAGATATGAGAGCAATCTGTATCTTGCACTCTAAAATAAAAAGAGTCGTTTCAGGTGTGATGTGGTGGAATAACATAATTAAATAATATTGGCAATTTTCCACTAAGAAATCTTTACTATGACCGGTTTCGATGTGATCCATCATCATCAGGTGACCAAATCTCACCAAAGTCCAGTATATATACAAACTGAGGGCAGGAGGAACCGGGCAAAAAACGAGGAGTGAGGGAAGAGGAGGGGAAGGGGGCCTAAACCGAGGGTGACAACGGAAAAAGGGGGGTGGAGGAGGGTGAACTGGTGCTAGGGGTGGGTGTTGGGAAAAACCACACTTAAAACTAAAAGCTCCATGTATGAATTTTCACGAAAATCTTTGGAGCCAATCCTGGAAATAAAAAGTATTCACTGCTCAGTATAAGATTTTAAAACTTGAATATGTTTAATATGTTTTAATGGAATAGCAATTTATTGAAATTTAATAATTTTAACTCCATGAGCATTTAACTTCTGACTCAGTCCCTTTTCGTTTTAGTATTGAGCTGCAGTAGGACTCACTTTCGTACAATCTTAGCCCTAAAATTTTGTTTTTTGAACAAATGGTTACTGAAATGCATCTTTTAAAAGTTATTACTTTGCCCTACCACATGCTATTTAGTCAGGAAAATACTGACAGTGGTTTCCCATTTTCTACCTTAATATTGTTTGTAATGTGACACCATGGCTTGAGTAATAGTCTCCCACCCAGAGGACCTGGGCTCATATCCTAGACATGATCATCAAATATCCAAAGGTATATTATCCCCTATTTTTAGTTCTTTGTGGAAAATACTTCAAGTTCAGTTCTCCATTTGTTTGATGGGACATTAAACCGAAGACCCCTTGGTGTCTTTTGTTACAATCAGACTAAAGCCTATGGCTGGATTTCTCTACATTTTGTCTGGCTCTAATCCCTTATTTTGTCTGGCTCTAATTGACTTATTGTGAATGGTCACTCACAATAAGTCAATGGGATTTCATTTTTCACAATTCATCCAAGGAACAATAACTAATTCCCCAACGAGTTCTTGTATAAGGGCTCTCAGGGCTTTTGTAGTTTTCAAGTGCCACCAGGTCAAAGTGGAGGGAAGCCCAAGGCTGTGGACTCTTGTAGGGATAGAAGATAATAGGCACAAAGTGTGTGCTTATTGAGTGCTTATGAAATAAATGAGCAGTGGCAGTTAAGCTCTTTAAAAAATTAATACTCAGTTGAAACATTGGATTGACACGCGTGTTGTATAAGTGCATGATGCCGTCTCTGGATGTTAAGTTGGACATTTCTTTGGAAGGGATTCCATACCATGTGCTGATATTCCCTGCCAAGAGCAAGGGTGGTGTGATGATGACATCAGCCAATGCGTGGGTGGCTGCCGCCGGCACCCTTGGTGGTACTGCTCCGGTCAAAATCCCAACGGGGACCCTGGAATTCATCTTTCACGTGAGTGCTTGAGGAAATAGTGCCATGTGCTTTGTGGAGCACACCTAAGTATTTATCTTTGACATCCCCCCTAGAGATGAGCATACTGTTTCCATGAAATCCCCAATTTTTCTCATTTCCTCTGTGTTGCTTTGGATGTGGAAACAGTGTGTGTTGTTGATGTTGCCATTGTGGGTCAATTACATTAGCTTGTAATAAAAATGGTAAAAGTAATTCAATTTGCCCTGATAAGGATGCATAGTAAATGTGATGGAAAGAACTCTGGTAACACTATTTTCCCTGAAAGTGAGGAGACTTAAGGAAAAAGAAATGTAATAAATATTTTGGTGGAAATGGTAGAAAAAGTTTGGTTATTTTGTCTCTAGGAAACTTCCATTATGCCTGCCCTTGCCAGCAGCTCACCAGGGAAAATCCTGGTCTGCTGCCCTTGGCTTTCAGTGTGTGCCTAGAATTTATTTATGCTGAACAGATTTAATAGATGCTAACTGACTACTATTGTTACAATTCCTGGAAAACAAATTCATTTTCTCACAGAACGATAGATGTAGAAGCACTGGAATTTGAAAAATTCCTTTCATTACACTCAAACTGTGTGCTCAGATCTTGCCTCTGATTTTCAGGATGGCTCAGTAAACAGCCAAGTCCATATACAGTGAAGTTAATTGGGCCCAGCAATAACTTTGTTATAACCAAACTTTGTTAAAGCGGGCCAGTTTTCCCAAGCACACCCACAATGAGGACTACCAGCTTTACCGAATAGCCCGTGTACATTTGCCGGAGTTCACATAGCAGATCCAAATATTTGGTCCTTTTTTCTATCTCCTTCACTGCCATGCCATTCATTTCTGCCGGTGCCGAAAACTTGATCACGAACATGGAATACAAGAGATTGTCTACATCCATCTATTTTTATTGAAATTTTGTACAGGGGCTTTGTTTCTATTTAAGAATTATATGAAGGAAGACTTGTCTGTATTTAAATTTAGTCGGTAATGGTGACATCGTTCACTGAGGCTTTGTAACAGTGATTGTTCTTGCTGTCAAGCTTTTGACTGATGAGGCTGACACAATAATGTTAGTTACTTCAGGGTATAATATTGGGTCAGCTTTAGTTACAGGTTGTAGCAATACTGGTTGGTCATTGATGAATAGTAGATATAGAAAATTCTGACAGGAAGGATGTGAAGATCATGGCAAGGGATTTGTGGCTAGAAGTCAACTTCTTCGACTAAAAGTTATTCACTGTCCATCCATTCCTGGTGCAGTCAAGTACTTTTTGCCAGGCCTTCTTCACGTCACTTTCCGTGACTGAGGTGGGACCATCCATGTCTGTTCGATGGTGGCCAAAGAATCTTCAAGGAGGGCTATGGTGGGAGTGCCTTCATTGAATAACTAAATGAGGTTGCGTGGATTGCCTTCCACAAACTTTACGCCTCCGAGACAGGTGGTGGTGTTTGGACCACAGGCGGAATAAGAGGTGGGATGGATGTGAGAAGGTGCAGTTCCCCTTTCTTGCCTTGGTCCTTCTCACCAGTTAGTTCTTTGCCAGTGAAAGGACCCAAACTCCATCTATCTCTTGCTGCTTGAGAATAAGCAAAACTTTGTTATTCAGGGTGTGATGATTTCTGTGGAAAGCATGAGCAGTTTGATTTACATTTGGAGTGAAGGTCTCAGCGGAGGACGGGTACTCCATCATACACTGAATTCTTGTTATGTGGCCATTGTGATTTTGGCTGGTAGCCCTTTTTAGCCTGTTCACTGCTTTACCCTCCCAGGTGGCTATCACCTGGGATGAGGCCAATAGCTTGGCAGCAGCGTAAAGCATTCAGTCTATTTCCCAGTGGTTAGACACTTCCATCAAGATCATAAATATGATGCCATTCAAATGGGCTGCTGGGGACAGCTGTTGTTCCCGTGGAGAAATTTTGTTGCACTGCTTTATTGATTTTTACTTCTCAACTAAGTACTTGTGGAGCATAGCATTGAAAAATGAATAGATTACACCTGGCTTTGTAAACAACGTATATTCAGAAGCTAACACATACAGTTGGATACAGGCAGAACTGAAACAACCAAATACAATACATGATAGGCGGCAGCACTTTTCAAACAAAAGAAGTCAATAATCCAAATGGCCAACTTACACAATATCAATATGAATACAATGACAAAAAAATCACACACCCCAACAACTTTTGTGGTGTATAAATTTCTTTGCCTAATCATGGGTCGTCATGCATAGATGCAAATTGGCCTTTGGCTCATCTCCTTTCCCTAGAATTTAAGCCAGTGGCAGTGGGTGCTACATCTCCTACTTTGTAGGTGATGGAGGTGGTGCACCATTCTGACCTTGTATACTAGTTTGTAACGCAGCTATTTAATTCACTCCTTTTAGCACAAGAATCTTGGAATTTTGACTACCTTGCGGATTGGTCACGATGACTCAGGACCCTCTCCCAAGTGGATGGTGGATTACGTGATTGTGCGTAATGAGATCACAGGACATACGTACAAGTGAGTACAACTTGATAACTTCCCTTCCGCAACGTCATGTAATCTTGTACAACCTGCCCACATGGATGGTGGTGGTCACATCTGTGATTTAAACATTAACTCAGTCATAATTCAGAGGAACAAATCATGTGAGATTGATGGAAGTATATGAAAGTGAAGGTTAATTTGTCACAGAGTGTATTGCACTCATAATGAAACCAAAGTGTATTGCAAGTTACAGAAACCAAAGCTGTACTCGTGTCACTCATATCCCTGATTTTTTACCAGATTCGTTGGAGATTACAAGTATAGGGTTTCCTCTGTACTCTATCCTTTCTCAATCTTCCTACATCCTTTGTCCATCCACATTGTCCACATCATAATTTATTCTTTTCATCCTTGACTGTATTTGTGGCATCCTTTTTGCCCTTTGCATATTATATTGTTATTAGTCAACTGATCTATTTTTGCAAAGGTTTTCATATGTGGTGGTACTATCATTTGCAAAAGTATCTATACACCAGCACGCCCCATTTTACCTTTGAATTGAAAGGGGTCGACTTGGAAAACATTTTTGGGTTGGCATACAGCTTCGGCCTTAGCTAGAATAGCTTTAGGTCACTGGGGGCCGATGAGTAGGTAAGGCGGCTAATGCAACAGGGCTAGAGAAACGAGTCAAATAAAGGGACAGAAGCCCCAGCCGAAGGAATTCACTGCCGAAGAAACTCAAGTCTTCAATCTCCTAGGGCTGATCTTGGGTCGGTAGGACCATCGCAAGTCTTAACTTGTGGTCTCCGTCTTGAAGGTTTTTCTAATACAAGAAGGGAACGAAACAAAAAGAATGCCTTTTCATACAAGAGGCCTGCGTAGTGTAGTGGCTACCATTCTGCACTCTCATCCTCTCACTCTAGGTCGGGAGTTCGTTAGCAATTGCATCAAATGGCCCAAGAGCTATGTGTGGTAAATTATATAATAATTTACCACAATGTATTAAAAATGAAGAGAGGTTTCTTGTATTTAAGAATATGGTCAAAGAATATCTTACTGATGAGTGTTTTTATAGTGTCAGTGAATACCTGACGCAGAATTTTTAAGGGTATTATTTTGTAAATATAGAGTATTTCCTGTACCTGCTTGACGTGTCTTATACACTTGCATGTATTATTACTGTGCATTGTGTCTTTCGGATAAATAAATAATACAATACAATACAATACAATACAATACATTCGGGCCGACTGCTTGCACTACTCATGGATGAAGTGGGTTTTGCGTGCGGTAAAACTAAGAGTTGTAAGGTGTAATAATGGATTGCACAAAACATGCGAAAAAGGAAAAACAGCGAAAACATTTCAACACAATAATAGTAAGATGGAAATGAATTATACTTTTAAAAAATGCATCAAATTGACTGTGCAAAGTCTAAAATCAGCTCATGAACGCCACAAATGTAGTTGAATATGATAAATTTGCACCAGGTTTTAGGAATTCCTAACAGAACAAAATGTATTATTACTTTCCTTTAAAATCCTCCATTAACCCATTCGCCTCTTAATTTTTCACGGATTTTTGGGACGAAATTCCTATTTAATTTTCTTGAAATTTTAATTTATATATTATCTTATAACTCAGGTTTGCGAGCACTAATCGGAATGAAATTTGATCACAAGATTTATTTCTTTGCTTGTAATGGAATTAATGTAGTTATTTGCTGTAAAACATAATATTTATGCATTAGTTATAAACAAATTAAAAAATACAACTTTTGATTATTTATGTCATCATTTTTTTTATCAAAACCTAAAATATTTTTTCAACTTTGTCTTCATTGTTATGATGAGGATGTTACTCCTTGAAGTATTCATTCTGATACATTGATATATTTTCACTTTATTGCTATTTCAGTGTTGAGGCAACCTGAAAACGAATCGTGGAAATGTAATATATTAGGATTGACTTTTTCGCGTTCATCTCAAGCTAAAAATCACTACTTTTATATTATTGTGATTATACGTATGTTATAATGTAAGTTTCAGTGATATTTTCACAATTATATAAAAGCAAAATGTTTTACTTGTAATTTTTTTTTTACCTCGATGTCTCTTTTGAATGATATTTTTTGAAGCAGTCTGGAAGGTGTAATGCGACTTTGCATTGTTCACATTCCCACCTACTTTCACTCTTCTTCTGCAGCTGCTTACATAGTTCACAGATCCTGGATGGATTCTTTTTCATGCGATTGGGAGGAATCCGGTTTGGAAAATGAGCCCAGTTTGCTGCTTGAAATCTAATCGGTGATGGGCCAGATGTTGGTCAACCTCGCCGTCTGTATTCCGGCATATTTACTCTCTCCAGGATTTGCTCCGCTACATTTTCCCTAAAGTCATCGAAAAGTAGTTTTTTGCCTCTCACTTTTTGAAACAACACATATGAATTATACAAAGCCATGTCCATTGTGTAGAAAAATATTTTACGATGACCTTTTGCATATCGGCGCATGATGGAGAAAGAGGCCAACTGCTGATCCTGCTGGTCTACGGCGTTGATCTGCTTATTGTAGTCGATAACTACCTGAGGTTTTATAATAGCTTCTTTAGTTTTCATGGACACCTTGCCCGTTTTTACCATTTTTGGTTGTTTATGGTACGTGGACAAAACATGCACCTCTTTTTTGTCCTTCCACTTATAAGTGGCAATTCCTTTGCAGTACAGCACTTTCATTTCCCCTTTCTTCAAATGCATTGATTTGAACTCCTTCGGCATATTCTTCCTATTCATTCTAACCGTTCCAACGGCGTTTATTTTTTCATTTGTCAATTTATGAAAGAGGGCTGGTGATGTGTACCAATTGTCCAAAGCTACTGTGTACCCCATGTGATAATAGGGCTTCATTAGTTCGAGGACTATGACTTCACTACATGGTACTCCATCGGCTCTTGCTGGATTCGCTCCGGTATAGATGGAAAATTGCATGCAGTAACCAGAAGCACTTTTGCAGATTTTGTAAAACTTCACTCCAAATGGCGCACGTTTACTGGGATTATACTGCACATAAGATAACCTTCCGTGGAATTTCATCAAACTGTCATCTACTGCAAGATTTTGCTGTGGGTCATACATTGTTGAAAATTTTATGTTCACATAGTCAATCACAGGAGAAACCTTTCGCAGTTTGTTATTTTCATCTAAATTTTCATTGTCGACGAAATGTAGAAATTTTGAAAGAAGTAGAAATCGTCTATATGGCATCACTTTGCTAAAAAATGGTGTTTCGGTAACTGCTCGTGGACTCCAATATTTTTTTATTTTGTTTTTCCTTACTTGTGCCATCAGTACACACAATGCAAAATATGATTGTAATTCATCGGCACTAGTTTTGAACCATTCCTTTGTCAAAGCACTTTTGCGAGTTGACGGAGACTTCAAATAGTAATCCGCATATCTGTTAGTTTCCAAACACACTGAATTCCAAAAATCAGCTTCAAAAGTATTCATAAAAAAATCTACCTCACTCGGTGCACATCCCAGTTTTCTCAAAACAGTTGATTTCACCCCAGCCGTAAATTCGAAATTAGTCACACTCCTTCTGTTTTTGGACCACTTCCATTCTTCATTGTTATTCCTCAAATTCAACTCTGTATGACATCAATTGTCTCCTCATCTTCACTTCCACTATCACTGCTTGACTCTTCTTCAACAGAACCAGAAGTATTATCGTCGCTCACGTCACTTTCATAATCACTTTCGAGAAGAAGATACTCCACGTCTCCATCAGCCAATAGTCCACGTGCCTTACTCATTTTTAGGGTTTACGTGCGTCCAAACCACAGAAAGATCTTCATCCCCAGCACTGCGCTTGCATTCACAGCGACTTGATAACATTTTCTCTACTCCCGAGTGCATCATCGCCAGTTTCGCGCTGACTCCAGCTCACCGAAGCGATAGGAGATCGGACATCTTATTATTTTCTAGCAAATCGCATACGATGTATTACTACATATATCCTTATCACCAGCTTTAGCTTTCATTCTCAGCGACTTGATTATATAGTCTAGAGTGCATCATCGGGTGTTTTGCGCTGACTCCGGCTCACCGTGGCGATAGGAGATCGCCCACTCACAAAATAAGATGTTACAAAGAAAAACAAAATGTATGAAATAAAATAATAACATATGGGTCATTCCACCTCAATTCAACAAACGTTTGTCCCTTAGGGTCTCAGATGTTGATAAAAATTGGTCTATGGGAACAAAATCAACTCAAACTGAATATCCTCAAACAGTTTTGTGAAAAAAAATTTTTTGAGTCAATTATGCATATTTTAATTTTTTCGCATTTTTAGCAAAAATCCGTGCCTTAAATCATATTATCACTTATATCTCCGCTTGTAATTGTCATACAGCAATGATTAATAGCTCTTTTTAAAGCTAAATCTTTATTGAATTCGAATATATCAATAAAAAATTATTTTATTCTATACCCTATTGTTGTTAATTACTAATGTTTAAAAAATTGTTAATAAACTTTTCTCAAATACTCCATCTCAGAATCGGCCGAAACTTTTTTTCCGTAATCTAGACATACCCAGCTAACTATTCCAAAAATAAAATTTAGTGGCAATTCATAAATGTGTTTTTTATAAATATTTAAACATTTACAATTTTCTCTCTCACGGCCCGTCGGCTCACCCATTTGGAATACATGCAGCAGACACGCGATTCAAGCCTAAAAATTTCCTAATTGCTAAAGGTCGTGGCTATATGAGATAAAAATATATTATAAATAATAACTGTTAACAACAATTTTTATTTGTTCTTTCACTTTTCGAGCTAAATATTGAGTTGATCCAAATTTCTCTTGAATTTTTGCCACACTCCAGCTTTTAGGCAGTGTAGACGGGACTAAAATTTTTTCACTGTAGGAATTAGCTTCAGCAAATTTTTCCTTGAGTTGACTTAGCATTTCACACCCTACTAACTCTTATGGGCCGAAGGAAGTTTTTGCTTTTCCCCATACTTTCCCGATTGCTCTTCGATAAACAGAAGTAATTTTATGAATTTTTTCTTTAGAGTATTTTCTACTTCTCAATTTTTTTCTATTTACTGGTGACGTACAGATTTCGGATAAACTCAGGTTGATTTTTTCTAGCATAGATTGACGAGGTGAATAAGGTGCACCATCGCTCTCTCCTTGTGAGTCACTGTCATTGCTGGGGTTGTTTGTAGGTAGCGATACATGAGCCTCCGCAAATTGCAAACCAGAAGGCCCCAGTTGTGACAGTACTGCTTCTGCAGCCACAAGCTGCTCAGGAACGTCTTCTTGATGACTGATGGGAGACCTTGGTTTGTCACCTTTCGCGACTCCCTTGTTAAGAAACACTCTGCACTGACGACACAATTTTCAGCCCTCGACCAAAGACATCGCTCTAGTGCTGAAAATTTTCGATTTGTAATATTTGGCAGTAATTGTATATAAATTAACACTACGGATATTGCAATGTAGCTTAAATGGATTACAACACTGTTTTTGACGCTTTGAATAGAAAGGAAGAAACGATTTTTCATGGTTAACGCACACGGTTTCCACTTTGACACCTCTTCTATTCTCGATGAGCTGCAGATTTCTTCGATACATTTAAATACACTGCCTGGTGAACACTTTCCTCCTCGCACTGGATGGAGCAAATTTTGTCACAAAACATTTTCATATGCAGGTATCGATGAAATTTCCGAAATTAGTTTTTAAAAACTATGTACGAGAAAAAAGAGAAGGCAGACAGCTCTCGAATAAGAAGATGCTCACGTGGTGACACACAAACAAACTGAGACTTCTTCGGTGAATAAACACGGCTGTCAACAAAAACATGTGCAGCTAGGTGCTCTTCCCTCAAGCTTTTAGGCACATACCACAATGGGCAGAATTATCCACCAACGGGGTCATAAAAATAGGGTTCTGAAAGGAAGTGGAAACGTTTTTCCCTCTGGCCCTAATCGCTAGGTGTCATAAAATATTTCTTTTTAGAGAGAGTTCCGTATACGGAAAACGTCTCAGTGCACGAAAAGCCACAGCTGCAGGCTCTCAACTCGAATTGAAAATGAAATGTTTTTGAATGGATAAAAAATATTTTGACACTAAAATCGGAGTTTGCAGTAAATTTGTCTATAGAGATAAAAAGAGTGAGATAACAAAAACGAAGAAATTTTTCTGCTAGAACAAATGATGCAAAACTTCCATAATTGTAATTTATTTTCATTTCATTTCATCAATGAACTATACTTAATGATTCTTAAAAAGTATTTTTATATTAATTGTCACAGATTTTTAGCTCAAATAAAAGCTAATCCGCCTGGAAACTTAAGTGGGGCTCAATGGTAAATTTCTCTTCAAACATCCATTTAACAGAACAAATAACAATTGTTGTTAACATTTATAGTTTATAATATATTTTTATCTCATATAGCCACGACCTTTAGCAATTAGGAAATTTTTAGGCTTGAATCGCGTGTCTGCTGCATGTATTCCAAATGGGTGAGCCGATGGGGGCCGTGAGAGAGAAAATTGTAAATGTTTAAATATTTATAAAAAACACATTTATGAATTGCCACTAAATTTTATTTTTGGAATAGTTAGCTGGGTATGTCTAGATTACGGAAAAAAAGTTTCGGCCGATTCTGAGATGGAGTATTTGAGAAAAGTTTATTAACAATTTTTTAAATATTAGTAATTAACAACAATAGGGTATAGAATAAAATAATTTTTTATTGATATATTCGAATTCAATAAAGATTTAGCTTTAAAAAGAGCTATTAATCATTGCTGTTTGACAATTACAAGCGGAGATATAAGTGATAATATGATTTAAGGCTCGGTTTTTTGCTAAAAATGCGAAAAAATTAAAATATGCATAATTCGCTCAAAAAAATTTTTTTCACAAAACTGTTTGAGGATATTCAGTTTGAGTTGATTTTGTTCCCATACACCAATTTTTATCAACATCTGAGACCCTAAGGGACAAACGTTTGTTGAATTGAGGTGGAATGACCCATATATATAAAGGACACACAACATACTATAGTACACAACAAGGTAATACCAACTTCGGCAAGAGAATGTAAAAATGATACGGTGATAGATTACGAAAAAAGCACGTTGCCTCACGAAAAACACGTGCTGCATAACTTTTAGAATAAATATTTATAAAACATTTGACATCCGGATAAAAAATGTGGTAATATATACATACACATCTACTAATAAAAAGAATAGTTTTAGGTTATTGAGGTCCCATGCCGCAGCAAGAAAAATATGTCTTTTACGCAACCGGCGATTCGCCGGCTCTTTACCTAAAGACAAATCAAGACAGGCCGGCGAATCGCCGGCTCTTTACCCGAATGGGTTAAGTACAGCAGTAATGCCACTGCAATGAATTTATCGGGTATTAACGCACGTATTAATTATATTAGAGGCCGTAGAAAACGAAGCGTTTTATGTCAAGAAGAAGGGAACTTATCCTTCCCATTCTGGCTTCGTTTTCACCATAGAGATTACTCAGTAAGTTCTATGATTTTCACCCCTAGACTAACATGCCTCCACCTGTACTTTTAAACCCACTTGGTTTCGCATAGTCTGAAAGTTTCCGAAAACTAACCTTGGTTTTGTGAAGTCCTGGATTAATTTACTGGAAATACTTATGTGCTTACATTTTCTTATTTTAGATTTATAATTCTAAATTAGAATTTGAGTGAATGATAGTTGCAGTGCACAAGAGTGGCATCGACCCTGTATCAAAATTTTTAAACACACCGTCTATATTTAAAACTTTTTCCCTCCTATTGAATGTCAACAGGCACCTTCAGCTAGAAAAGCTACAGAACTGATAAAAATTCCTAGGTATTTCTAGTAGATTTAGAGGTATGAAATTTCAGGCGAAGTTGCTATTCGTTCGATGAGTCAGGAAACAAGGAAAACTGAGATTTTGTCGCCTGCATTCCAGATTCCATTTTTTAAATGGGATTAGACGGGGAACACAAAAATTTCCATGTATAGAATCTATATTTCCCTCATTAAAATATGAAGTGATTGAGCTGCAAGCATAAAATTTGGACCAATATGATGGGGAAGCATAAAATGTTTTAGTCAATTCATTCGCTTTTCTTTATCAGTCTATGAACTGAACATTTTGAACTTTTAACAGAAAATTTAATCATTTTGAGGGTTTTTTGCTTTTGTTTCCTTACATGGATCATAATTTTGCAATACACAGAAGCTAGTACTCTCATATTGAAGGACAGTCAACTTACGGGTTTTTAAATACCTACATGATGTCTTCATCCTTTACGCTTTGAATTCATAAAATATTCACAATTACCCGTGCCACTTTCAAATTATAAGTGATATCTAAGTATTTGAGTGGAATAGTGAACACACGAAGTATAAAAATACGAATCATTCCGGTTCCTATGTAAAACGCAAGTGTCATATATCCTTATGTCACAATACTAGAAGAATGCATATTTTTGGATACCACTGTTGGTAATTACACAACATTTGGTATTTTAATCAATGAAAGACTTCATTAAAACATGTCTAAAGTGAAATTTAATACAAGGAGATGCATTAAATTACCTATTATATGTGAAAGGAGACTTATATCGGAGACACCATTTTAAATAATGCTTCACCAGACTCTAGTTCAAGTGTTGGAGTATGGGTATTTGGTTATAACTATAAACTGACTGATTAATTCCAAAACGAAAATTGGTTTGTATTCATAAAATGCAAGCAACAAGAAGAAGCATATGAAATTTTCATTCAACGGATCGTGTATTTGAATGCAATGGAGAGGAAAAATTATTTATACCTGACAGAAATATAATCATCCCTTTGGGCCCATTACTCATATTAGATTTCCATATTAATAATTTTCATTGCTGCAAACTAATAGCACTCATAAAATTGTTCTAGGTGCTCTTGAAACCAATCTACTGCAAAAATATATCCCAAATTATTACCAAGCAAAACTGTATAGAGGTAAAGCAAAATATTTTTGCAATAAGAGAATCGTATAAAACATTACCCACCACTCGCATAAAGCATGTTCTTCCATCCAAAAATTAGACTCGACAAGCATTTTGAAAGGATATTATTCATTCGAAAACGACAATGCTTTTGTTGTAAGGTCCTAGATAGAAGTAACTACGGGTACGCAAGAGCATCTGCTAACATTAATATCTCATAAGGGTATTTTTCTAGCTTTTTTCATTCAAAACTGATAAGGTGTGAAGGCAACTTATGTTAAAGAAGTTTAATTCGGAATCAGTGTGCTTTTAGCAAGGGAACTTCTTCAGTTCTTTGGTAAAATCTTACCTCTACCCAAACTACAAGCTATCCTAAATTGTACAAAAGACCTCAGCAGTCGGTTCACTCCCTCGAATAAGTACTAATACTGCAAGGAAAACTAATGTCATCAATGACTATTTGAATGCTGGAATATTAAGAAAGACCACATTAATCAGAAAAATAGCACTATGTCCATCAATATATTCCTGAGAAGAAAGTATTTAACAAGGAGGATGAATTATTTCTTGAACTCGAAGGTGTTTGTGCTGATTTTGATGCCTGGAGTGAAGAGGACTCAATGGTTCTCATGTAAACCAATAGCCATCAATAAGTACCAGATTTAAGTTGACCAGAATATGTATCTTCAAAAGTGGGCGTGACTTTACCATGCTGCCCCAGCTCTACATCGTCTAGGGTTCCGTTGCCGGAATTGATCTCAGGTCGAAAATTACAAATTTGCCCCACGACTTAACACGTTCAACCCGACGGACGCGAATGCACGTCCGAGGTGCATTGCCACGATACCGAAGGACGCACATTCGCGTCTCTCAATGACCTCTCTGATTCGACCACCCTGAAGGATGCAAATCCGCGTCTTTAATAAATTATCTAGTTTTGTTATTCAAAAAATTTTTTAACTAATTTTAAATCACATTTGAGTGACTGGCCAAATTAATGTGGCAGAAAACGCTTTCTGTTTTTCACAATTGCACACTAGAAATATCCTGGGTTGAATGTGTTAAGCCACTGTTTTGGAGTAGCAAAACACGGGACCTTCATTGCAGATTTCAGATAGACATATGTGCCTTAAATCTTAGTCATCAACATTTTAAGTTCCGTAAAAAATGTTACAACAGCAACAATGATGGAAATTTTAAGTAGCCAAGCAATGGCTGTTTCAAATCAGTTTGGTGATCTCCTAAAGCACAATGAAATCAGTGACAAGGAAGGTATGCTAAATGATATGCTGTAGGAAAAATACTTGCCCCCAAATGCCTTTCTTCTTTCCCTCTTGCCACTCCCCTTGTGAGGACCTTCCTCCCTCTCACCACCCAAACTACTTAACCCCCCAGATTTATGCTACTACCCCTCCCTAATTTCATGCATGTTAATCCTCTCTTGAAATTCATTCTGGTATAGTATGATAACGAGTCAAAAAGTTGATCCAGCGTAAATCATGTGATGGGACATTTGAGATTGTCTGGCTCATCGTTTCATGACCAGGCTTGATTCTGTGTTCCAGAGGGTTGCATCTTCCGTGGGTGAGGTGTGATTCCTTTCTTCCTTTGGTGTCCTTTCTCCCGGAGGTTTCCATGTGGCCGATGGCTGGGGCATGGCGTGGATGACGACTCGACAGAGAGGCTGCTGGTAGGGGAGATGATGTCGTGGAGCCACAGCCCTGGGAATGACCAGCGCGGAACAGCCGTGAGGAGTGGCGGCAGCCGTGGGGGTTCGAGGGAGGATTTGCTGCTGCAGGAGGAGGAGTGGGGGGCGGGAGGAGGCAGGAGGAGGCAGAGGGGGGGGTCGGTGGATGGCCGCTGCTCGTCAGTGGCTCCTCCCCCCCCCCCATCAACGCTGACGCTGCTCTCGCCCCACCTGCCGCAGTGCTCTCCCCCGTCACCCTCGAGCCAACGCCAACGGCCACGCCCACCCACCATTCCTGAGATTCAGCAGATGCTGGGTGAGTTACTACTCACTGTGACAATAGTGTCCGTGGCTTCTTATTACTCTCGGCAATCTCATTGTGGTGTTGGTTGCTCAACCAACATGATGGAGGTGCAAATGCTGTATACACATTTAGATGAGAGGTCAAAAGCTGGCTGGAGAGAAGTCAATTCACAGGAAATACACGGCAAAATTGGTTTTTCAGCATGCAGGATTATTTTATAAGGATGATTTGGGAGCCCCAATCTTAAGATCAGAATTTGACACAGCTGTAAGGGACCTGAGGATAAATAAGGCTTCAGGAATAGATGATATTCCTGCCGAACTAATAAAAAAACGCCAGAGAGAAGACGTTTACTCAGCTGTACAAAACCATATGCTATATGTACTCAACAGGAAGGATACCCATGGACTTTGAGAAGAACATCACCATTCCTATTGCCAAAAAGAAGAGAACGGAGAACTGTGAACATTTTAGGATCATAACCCTGACGACACATGCCTCGAAGATATTGACCAGAATCATCCAAAGAAGAATAGAGCAAAAAGCGGAGGAGTTCCTGGATGAGGACCAATTCGGGTTCAGAAGATACAAGGGCACAAGAGAAGCAATTTTGGCCCTCAAGCTACTTATAGAGAAGAGAATAGAGAAGAGTCTACCGACGTTTGTTGCATTTGTAGATTTGGAAAAGGCATTTGACAACGTGGATTGGAGTATAATGCTAAAAATTCTAAAAGAAAATGGAGTATCGTACAATGACAGAAGAGTTATCCACAGCTTGTATAAAAACCAGGTGGCCATAATCAAATCAGAACCCAGCAGTAGAGAAGCAAGCATAAAGAAAGGAGTGAGGCAAGGATGTGCACTGTCTCCCGTACTATTCAATGTGTACATCGAGAAAGCCATCCAAGAAGTCAAAGAAAAGTCTTCGGGAGTGAATATCCACGGGGAGAAAATCAGCATGCTACGATTTGCCGATAACATAGAACATGGCAGAAACAGAAGGAGATTTAAAGAAGACACTAGGAAATATGGAAAGAAAATGACCAGATATCATCTGAAGATCAATGAAAAGAAAACTAAAGTATTGGTATGCAGTAGGAGAAAGGAAGCCAGGACCAATGTTAAACTCGGAAAACAAAAAATTGAGGAGGTGGAAGAGTTCTGCTACCTGGGAAGCCGAGTAACCAGCGATGGACGAAGTAAAGGAGAAATCGCCAGTAGAATTGCCCAAGCGAAAAGGGCATTTTACCAGAAGAAGATTCGGCTAGCAGCTGCAAATACAAGCATAGAAGTGTGGAAACACTTCATCAGAACATACATCTGGAGCATTCAACTATATGGCATCGAAGCATGGACAATAACAGAGAAGTCCAGACTGGAAGCATTTGAAATGTGGTGCTACCGAAGAATGATGAAAATAAAATGGATTGATCGAGTGACAAACAAAGAAGTGTTAAGAAGAGTGGGAGAGAAGAGATGTCTTTACTGAAAACATTAAAAAGAAGACGGGACAACTTAATGGGCCATATCTTGAGACACGATGGCCAAATGAAGACTATCGTCCAGGGACAAGTGAACGGGAGGAATGGAAAAGGCAGGCCTCGTATATGAGTTATGTGGAGCAAGTTGTGAAGGATGTAAACGAGATAAATTACGTGAATATGAAGAGGTTGGCCGATAGAAGAATCGAGTGGAGGGCTGCGTCAAACTAATCTTAGGATTGTTAACAATGATGATGATGTAACATATCATGTTAAACCTGTTAGAAATTCCTAACGGTGGTGTGACATGTATCTTGTTCATCACCCTTAGTATCTAGGTAGGAAAATTAACATGTTGTGTGGGTTAGTGCTGCATTTTGCTGCTAACCTGCAGATTTTCATTGTTATCTCTGATGTATTATTTCTGTTTTTTGGACCATGTTCTATGTCGCATGTGTGACCTACTGAACGATAGAGATATTATTATTGTTATTGTGTAAACAAAAAATGTTGCATATGGCTATTCAACCACTGTCTGATAATGAAATAAATTTAATTACAGTAGAACCTCTTTTTTACGAACCTCTAATTTACGAAATGACACCAATTTACGAACCATTCCGCCGGTCCCGATCTTTGTATATAGGAAAACCATGTAAAATGACCTCTATTTTACAAAACCTCGATTTTATTGATTTACGAAGTGAGAGGCCGGTCCCTAGGAGTGATTGACCCCTGTTTTACGAAGTTTTTGAAAGGACTTTGTTGCACTGAACTCAGTACAATGGAATAACGATCGCTGTATACCGCAACAGGAGCAGCTGAAGCCAGATAGGTCATGTTGAGAGGGCCCTCGGTCCAAGTATTTCATATGGGAAATGTGGAACAATCGATTCAGCATAGTGCTTTTTGAAGTGCTTAAACTGCAGCAAAAATCCCAGAGACTGATCATCCAAATCGCAATTCAATCCTAATTATATGATCCAAGGAAAAAATGTTCAAAGATGCATGGCATGACGCCTACTTCTCGAAAACAATGCCCCAGTTCATAAAATAATCGGATTAGTGCTTGGTAATTTCTATTCCTTTTCTATCATTTTGTGTATTGTGAATACCTAACTCGTCGTCACAAAGGATCCATATTTTCTCTGGAATTATTTAAAATTAGCTTTAAGGTAGCCGCCGCAACCCCAATTCAGAACTTCAGCCTTTCACTTGAAAATGGTATTCCCGTTGGAAGTTCTTTGCTGCAGCTGTCGTGGAGCTTAGTTTCATTAAAAAATACTAATTTTGCAATAATAAATTACTTATATTCAAATATTGATGCAATTTGATTATTTAATTTTTCATTTGAAGTGTTTTACGTCATTAGGTAGGAATTCACGATCGCTTTCTGTAGCCGCGAGTAAATAGTTCTTGCAAGTCACCGCTAGATGTCAGCACTGCAGAATGCATCTTAAAAAAGAGGGAATTTCAAATTTATTCAAGTGAAGTTCTAAAATTGACTTAAATTAGCTGCGAAATATTATTAAATGTACTTCAAACGATACGCTTTCTTCAAAAAAGGAATTTTCTGGTCTTTTCATGGAAATATACTGGGTCTGTTGGAACTTTGTTTTGAAATTTCCTAGTTTAAATGTATCCCTGGCTTTCCCATGTTAAAATGGCTTCTTTAAACACAAATCGACTAGCACTAAATATACCCCTTTCGTTAATTAATGAATAACTGCATATACTTAAAATACTCTGCAGGATGAGTTAATTCTCTTATTCCCCTTATTTTGAGATTTACCAACCAGCTACAAGAACTTAATTCAGTTGCAGCAGCCAAGTTCATACCATTATAAATTTATAGAAAAATATTCACCTGTTTTTTTTAAATTCATGGCTGTTTCATTCTCTTTTACTAAAGTGAGTCTCCTAGCCTTAGGAATAACGCCTATGCTCTACAGCAAATCAATACAATAGGGTAGTTTCCTTCATCAAAGAAAACAGACTTCATTAATTGCGATTTGTGCCCTGCCACAAATGTATTTAATTTACGCAAAAAGTTTGTATTGAGAAATCCCAGTTTACTAGAGAATTAAATGTTAATTTTAAGGCCATTTGAAAAGGCTCTGAAATGGCGGGGTGCGCTGCCTTCATGCTGACGGTAGGTAGTTTACGTTGCGAAGCATAGGAAAATTCGTCTCCTGAACTTACCGTTGTATTTCAGGGCCCCTCAGCTCTAGTGAATATTTATTAGTATTAACCTGTAAAAACTATCAATGTTGGAAAAGAATTCTCTGTTAAACATGGTATTATTAGTCATTTTATAGGTTCAAGGACGTCCTGCTCGCTGTGTCTTCTGCTACGACGAAGCATGGCGTGATGGTTGTGCGGCGATAGGCAAACTACATGATATGCTTGTGAAAGGAATACTAACTGATTTTAAATTAATCAACTGCATAAGTAATGTTAAATAAATAAATAAAAGTTAATTATAATTAATTAACGGAATAAATATGCCTCCAATACTTGTTCATAAGCTTTAACGGAGTGCGGCGTCTATTTGGAAGCGTCCGCAGCACCACCTGGTGGCAGGTACAGGATATAATTTGACGTCACACGTAGGATTAACCGGCATGCAATAGTTTGCCGTCGCGTTTTCGCGCCATTGAATTTTTTCACTTTTTAATTAATGAGGAAAAATACTTAACGTCATTTAAAAATCGAACGGCTTAAAACACGTACTCCAGAGGTTATAAACTTTCGATCAAGACAATAAAAAAATAATAGGAAACTACCCTATTGAGGTGTAATTTTAAAATCCTTTCAATTTGATGTAGATACACTGCACACAGAGAATTTCATGTAATAACTGTTGTTTTTTCCCAGAATGAGCAGATGACTATTATTTGTTATAGTAATTAGTTTGATTTCAACCATAGCATAACTATTTGACAAATTAAGTACAGCATAGTGTTTAGTTGCATTGAAAGTATACTCGCATTCTTGCCAGAGAGTTTTAGTAGTTTTAGCAGATCAAGCCTCTTATGTGCATGATGTGCCTCCATGGACATTGCTCCATGCTGTGCGAAGTGTTGCCAGAGCATGGGATTGTTACCGAAAAAACGATTTCGTACTGTTGGAGATCAGCTGGTTTTGGTGACACATCAGTTCCGGAGACAGAGGAGTTAGTGGAAGATAACCTCCAATTTACAAACCCTCTGATTTACAAAGCTCAAATTTTTGGGTCCCTTCAACTTCGTAAAATAGAGGTTCTACTGTAATTGTATGAATAAATTAAATTTTCACAGAAAAAATTATTTTTCTTTCTGGTTCTGTTATGGTGTCTACAGCTGTTTTCAAGAAAAAGATGAATATAAGTTATTATAATGATTAGAATGGCAAATATAGTCAAGCCCATTTATACCAAACCAATTTTTAACAAAGTGAAGGCTATTCCCCATCAAACATGGCCATTTTATCATGTTAAAAATCCCTCTTTTAACAAATCTTTATTCATTGTTGGTCAATTTTTAAGGATTTTTTTGGCACAATGGGTAACCCATTTCTTTCCATAGTACCCCCAGTTGTTGTTAACATATTTTCAGTATTATCTGCAAAATAGGGCTCAGAAAAACTGGCCCACATTGAACGAAGCTCAGTTATTACGAAGTAAATATTGGGCCCCCTCCAATTCGTTACAAACGGGCTTGACTGTATATACAAACATGGAATCTACAATATTAAGTTTTTTTCTATTAAGTCTTTCATGTAGGATATTTCTTTAATAATGATTTAAGTTTATTGAAGACATTACCATATTAAACATTTCATCACATTATAGCATTTAAACAATTTAATCCATTAATTTGTAATTATTATTCATTCTAAGAGAAACAGAAAGCAGAAATGCTTATTTAATGTACCCCTTGTAAGAGACCCAAGGAGTTTAGGTTGCAGTAATCTCTGGCAAAGGGTAGTGCAACCTCAGAGGTGTACTCCACCCCAACCCAAGTCCTCCAAAGTCCCCAGAAGAAAGAATACATACCAATTGGGTCCTGAAGGGCACAAAAGGTTAGTTCATAGGTGCCACTTGTAGCATTCACGACTGGACCTCACGTATGTTTAACGAGACTCATTGATCGTAAAATGGCAAGAATTGACCTATTCATCAAGATAAATATCATACATATTACACAAAAATTTGCAAACCTTTCAATACCAATTCCATTTTATCAACACGTTCACGGTCCATTTTTCTTTTCCTATCCTCAGCTTATTTGTCTTTGAGCATGCTTTCATGTTCGTATTTCAAATGGATTTGAGATTTGAATTTGAGATTTGAATTTCAGAAAAACTGGATTCGATTAATCTCTAATGAATACACTCACTGAAATTGACATGTCTTTTATCCTTTAATGTCATCATTGGAATCATAAAATTATTGTTTTCAATAAAGTTAGCAGATTTGATTTTTTTTATAATTCATGAGAATGTGAATAAGGGACTCAGACTTTAACACATTCACTGTGGAGCTGTTTAAAGCCCTACCCCTCACAGCGCGGCGTGACCCACCGGTGGGTCACACTCAGCCTTTTGCATGGGCGGTGTGACCCACCAGTGGGTCACAGTCCTGCCGAGCTTCTGGCCACTGCCGAGGGATGGTGGTTGAAGCGGCAACACTCAGCTTTTTCCTGAGATTAGAGGAAGGCTGGGGGAGGCTACTCCCAGCTTCGCCCCCAGCCTGCCCCTCCCCCGGCCCTGTGGGACACGCTATCGGCTAGACCCTGGTGCAGGATGAGGGAAGAGAGGGGCAACAATACAATGCATGTGGTAAAGATTTGCTGACGTTCGGAAAACCCAGGAGACTCCCACCCATCTCTGTTTATTGCCCCTGCTCTTGTTCATGCCCGTCTGTGAGACATAAATGCCCGCCCGTTCGTCCCTGATTCCCCAGCCCTGCTCACACACTGAGAAAAGGGAAGGGGGATCCTTTGGAAAGAGTACATAGTGGTTTGTCTCACTCAGAAAAAAGTAGTGTCTACATTTCGGAAGACGTCCACCCGGCAAGAACACGGTCACTCATCAACCACTGAGGGATTGGCTCAAGAACGCTATGCAACCCTTTCCCAATCGCCCTTCCGTAGAGGGGGGGGAAGGGGAAGGGAAGAGAGAGAGTCAATCTCTCACACAGCCGAGCGAGTGCAGTTCGGACTGTTTAGTTTACGAGCAACTGACGGACAGCCAAGAGGTTGAGGAGAAAAAATTTTCCTAAACATTTTCATTATTTTTAATAAGTTGATATGTTTTACTATATCGAGTATTGTTCATCCTTATGTATAAAAATCGCATAAACTTTAAGAAAAAAACAAACATAAAGCAAAAAATAAATGTATTTTGGATATAATACGCTAATTGTAAATTTGTTCGTGACCCACCAGTGGGCCACACCGCTCACGCTGAAAAAAGTTTCAGGAGGGGCGGCGTGACCCACCGGTGGGTCACACTAAGTGTCACATAGTAGTCTATTATTTGAACAGTGACTAACCTCTGGGTGAAGTCACTTGAGAAGTTCTCGATTCCTACTCTCACAATACTCCTCGCAAGTTACGACAATTCATAGAATTTTATGGCCGCGGCGCTAGTTGCATCTGCGTAACCCACCGGTGGGTCACGCCGCAGTGAACATGTTAAAATGAGATGTGTGTCAATTATGTTATAGCATTGTAGTGACATTATTTCTGTGAGATTGTGACATAACAGATTTTTGAGCCAATATCTCAAATCATGAAAAGTAACACTCTCTTGTGTCAAGTTCAACACTCAACTCTCCCCCAAATATTTATTCCCAAAAAGCTCAAACTGTGGCCGAGTGCATGTGTGTGTGTGTGTGCATATGGAGAGTAGCATCGCTTTCCAGAAGTGCTCCAATTGAATCCCTTCTCTCCTCCGCAGGTGATGCTGTGAATAGCATCGTGAAGTACTACTACCGGAGAAAGCGTGAGAAGGAGGGACTAACTCTCCTTCTTTGTGGGGAAGTGGGCCTGGTGCACTGCTTGGAACAAGTTTTCCTTCATGGTTTCAAAGCAACGAGGCTCTTTGGCAAGAAACTCTACCTCTGGGATTACTTTGGTAATGGCTACTCTCATGACTGATAGCTTGCCCTAGGGCTGGGTGATTTTCCGGTGCACCGGTTCAGCGGTTCGGTTTCTTTCAGAACCGGCAGGCCGGTTCAGATGTGGAAAAAAAACTGGTGCACTGGGGAATGGGTTCTGAACTGGTGCACCGGGGAAGCAGTTACTTCATAGTGACATGCATAATGTATACACATATGTTTACTCCCTTTGCACTATACTTTCATTCTCATAGCTCTCAGTAGGAGAAGGCTAACTATATCACTCAGATCGTGTTCAAAGATTTAATTTTGTGGCTTACTGTTTTATGTGAATTAGAAAAAGTGATTCTCACTTACATCTCTAGAAAGGTTAATGCACAATTCCTCAATTAAATATCGCCTCTCTTGTTGAATGCTGCACGTGTGTGGTTAGGAGTGAATTAGTCTCACTCCAGTTGGTGGCCTTCAGTTTTGTTGTCATGGTGTTCTCAAATCTGAGACACTGGAGTTGAATTCAGACAGTAGGTGCCTGTAATCAAGCAGCATGGAAAGTGAGGAAGAGGGGTTTGGTGTTGTGGTGCTGAGCTTTGGGTGCACTGGGGAGGGCCTTCAAATGGTGATGAAGGAGCGTAGTGGCTTCTGGCCCCCATGTGTCAGGGAAGAGCGTTGGTGGAGACAACAGATGATCAATGAGCTAGAGATAGATTAAATGGCATACAACTGTACTTAATGTTCTGATAAAATGTTCGGTCATGTGAAAAATATCATCCCAAAAGATTCTTTGCCATTTGATGCATTTGATTTGCCGCAATGGTTACTGAATACAGACACTCCCCAACTTACGACTGTCTGAAGTTACAACCACATTCTTTTGAAAGAGTCATAGTGTCCTTCAAAATGATGCCTTCAAAATTATATTGCAAATTAGGCATGTTGACGCCAATTTGGCTGGTTTAATTGATTTCAACACAGTCTGTTTTCACACAAACTTTTGGCTTGACTCAATGACTGAAACACGCCACTGCAGGCTGACCACCACACTGTGCCTTCTTTCCTCTCCCCTCCGCCCCCTGTTTGCAAGAAGAGATTCTGATTCTGCCCCCTCCTCATGCCCCCCCCCTCTATTCTCCCTTCCGTGCAGTCAAGGCCAAGGAGGAGCTGGCGTGTCGTGTGGTGGCACAGAGGCGGGAGGGCCGATCTCGATCAGAGAGCAGCCGCTCCAAAGGGCGGGATGTTGTGAGGCAGTACTGCCGCCTCATCGAGCGCATCAGCAACTCGAGTCGAACGCTCGGCAAGGATGGAAAGTTCCAGCTGTTTGTGTGCCTTGGAGTCAGGTGAGGAGTGCTTGATGCTGTGCGCTTGATATGCCAACCAACATGTGTGTGTGTGCCTCTCTCACATGATTGAATAGCATTCAAAATAACATCCAACTGAAATAATTGCAGAAATGTATACAATTTCAACCCGTGATTATTATTACGGAAATGTGTTGGCATATCAAAAAATAAAAGCAGAGTGCCATCCGTACCTGATAGCGGTGGTCTCATCTGCTCTCTGTGCAGTAGCTGTGGACTGGGACGATGTAACAACACCGGAAAGTCTTGGAAACACACGGAAAAAACTAAGCTCAATGTAATAACAATTATAATTCATATACAGTGAAACGTCTCTTAACGACCACTCCTATCAAGCGACCACCCCTCTCAACGACCAGTATTTTCCGGAACCGACTGTAATGCCCCTATGTTCATGGTATTCATTACCCTTATTCAAAGACCACCCCTCACCCCGACCAAAGACCACCACTTTCAAGGGAAATTCCCTCTATTCAGCAAAACAAATTGTCGTAAACCTGAGTTTTTCCCAGCTTTTGGGAATCATACCAGCCTATTAGGTCAGTCCACAGACGAAGGAGGGCCAGTCTGCCAGCGGGTGTGGATTATGTAAGTGTGATTCGTAACATAGTAGTCTTCGTAGCCTCGAGCGGGGAGAAGGCTCGAGGCTGCGTGCGGGGCTCTCTGGCGCCGCGCCTAGGCAACGGCGAGAGATGCAACTGAGTTATGTGCACGAAAATATTAACATCAGAGGTCGTGCGATGAGAAAAAGTCTCACTATTTGTAGCCGATGGTATCAGACATATCATTACACAGCTGCGGACGCTTCATTTATACTTTTTGAAACGGTCGGTCAATAGGAAGAGATAAAAAGTCAGCTATGTAGAAGGAAAGGAGACTTATTCTAACTAATGATTACAAAGTGAGCACACGTTTGAATTTGGTGTGAGAGAAAATCTCATTGCGCTACCAATGGGGCTAAGGGATGATTCAGCGAGTCATTTCGTGAGGAACGCCGTAACTTCGTTAGTGACGGCACACGATCCACCACTGAGTCGAAGATGTCAAAGAGAATTTGTTTGAGTTTAGAGGAAAGGGTTCGAGTTATTGAAGAACGAGATAAAGGTGCATCTGAGAGAAGGCTAGCAGATTTATTTAAATGTGAGAAAACTCAAATAAATTGAATTTTAAAATCTAGGGGCGACATTTTAAAAGAGTGGCACAACAGTAACAGGAACGGTGGAGTGAAGAGAAAGCGGCAAGAAAAGTACGCAGGGATCAATTTGAGTGTTTTTGAGTGGTTTAAAGTTGCATGTTCGAAAAATATTCCTTTTAGTGGTGTATTAATAAAGGAGAAGGCCTTGCAAATTGCTCGTAAATTAGGAGATGAAGATTTCATGGCCAGCAATGGCTGGCTTGAACGGTTTCGTGTACGGCATGCCATTTTTTTTCGCCTAATTTTAAGACGAATGAGAATTAAAGAAAAAAAATATTATTTTTGGAAGCACAGTGTTTTCTTTGTTTCGATTACCTCATTGATCAATTTAATTTCTTGTAAAATATCAGTTTAATGTTAACGATGTAAGTATACATGTATTTAAATATATGTATGTATAATATTTTTTGTACTGCATTTCCGCCAATATAGTGTAATTACTTACCTATATATTGTAATTCGCATGTAGTAACCAGTGCAATAAATTTAATTATGTGCTTTGAAAAAATCTAATGTTTATGAAATTCCTATCCATCAAAATTTTGCCATGAGTTGGTAAAAAATATTGAAACAAACTCGATTATTATTAATGAATCCTGAGCTCAGTAGTTTTCCCATTTTTTTCAAACTAGCCGCCCAGTCATTTGCAATTACATATATTCATAGAAACAACCCCTCCAGACCTAAACCCCTGTCAAACGACCACCCCTCTCAAAGACCATTTTCCAGTGGAACCATTGGTGGTCACCTAATACAGGTTTTACTGTAATACGAAAGAAAAACACATTCGCAGAAATAGAATCATAAATCACTGATGAATATTCATATCATAACAGTTCTCATTTTTAGTTTTTGTCACTGCTAGAGTCAGACACACCATACTTCCTTCCTGCAGCTCAATTTTCAATTTTTCTGCATTGCTTATAATATGTAGTTTTGTACTCACAGGAAAAGATCGCAATTTCGCATCAGAATACATTTTTAGGGTAATAATTGCAAATTATTTTAAAATGCTAAATGATCGATTCGAACTCGTTTACTACTCTCGCGCACAGAGTTGATAGCACGAATAGTAAGAAGGTATAATCTCTGAGCATATGACTCTTGCCACTGTGTAACTAATTCTTTGTCGTGTCTTTGCAATGTATCTTTACTGTATTTACTCATGTAAGCTGCGAACCTTTTTTTCCTGAAACGCCGGTGAAAAAATGGGGGTGCGCGGCTTACATGAATACTCCAGATTTTCGTTTAGGCGTGCACCATTTTTCCTCAAATTCTTGTTTTTTCTCCTAAGTTATGATGTGAATATTCATTAGCGATTTATGATTCTATTTCCGCAAATGTGTTTTTCTTTCATATTATAGGAATTATAATTGTTATTACATTGAGCTTAGTTTTTCCATGTGTTTCCAAGACTTTCCGGTGTTGTTAAATCGTCCCAGTCCACAGCTACTGCACAGAGAGCAGACAAGACCACCGCTATCAGGTACGGATGGCACTCTGCTTTTATTTTTTGATATGCCAACAGATTTCCGTAATAATAATCACGGGTTGAAATTGTATATATTTCTGCAATTATTTCAGTTGGATGTTATGTTGAACAGATGCCATTTTTATAGCTGGATGATGTGATTGTATGTAACTGTGATTACCGTGAGATGCTACGAGAAAAAGATGCACAGTAAAAGAGGCCGTGCGTCGATGCACCATGCGATGATGATCGTGATGATAGTAACACATGATTCAATCAATTAATGAGAAAGACATGCACATAATTTAGGCACAGCTTTTCTATTATAGAATGTTCATCCATGTTATGACAAACTGATGCAGACTCAAGGGCAAAAAAATAATTTTTTGATAGAAATAATTTTCTTCCTCACGAGCCTGCCCGAAAATAGGGGTGTGTACTAGGGCGGATCGGAAAAATCGATTTTTCGCGGAGAAACTTGGCCCTCTGGAAAAAGTTGTCAAAGTGACTCAAAATGAGGCCAGAAAAATTTGAAACCTCTAGGTCAACCCTAGACCCTCGCGCCAAGGCCATTTATGGGGAGGGGGGCTGAAAATAGAAAAATTCATGTTTTTAAAGTGTTTCCCCATGGATTTTGCCGAGTTGTGGCCCTTTAGGGCAAAAATTTCGTCCATTTGTACGTATCTGCAGCCGTTAAGCCACAAATTGTCTATTTTGAGTGCGTGGCTGCGCATAATTATGCACCGCCCATGCAGCGTCGCGGCGCAACTGTCAGAAGGCCGCTCACGCGCCTCCTGCCCAGTCGCCGCAAACGCAGCAAAACTCATCACGGATGCGTCTTCCGTCTTTGGCCTCATTAATATTAGTTAATTAAACAATTTCCAGGGAATAACAATTACGGAAAGATTATTTAAAATTACTACAACACACCGTCATCATTCAGGGAGTAAAGAAACACTTCCCGATGTTTAGCCTACTTGTAGTATTATATTTCAGTATGGAGAAAGAATGAAAAAATAATTAAAGTAGTTACCAGAGCTCACCACGTTGAGGTACCTGCACTATGAACTCCCCCGCCCACACTCCCACTCATAAAATAGAGGAACGAATTTCCTTTATCAGATTATATGCTCTCGAAAAAATAAGAAAGTGGTCATTTTGTATTACCAGTTGTTTTATCTGTGCGCAAGTATTCGTCTTTAAACTTTATTTTCATTGAACCCTAAAGGTCATTATCGATTTTTTGTTTTTGAAGTCAAGCAGATAAATGTAAAACTTAATCTATCACAGCATGAACCTAGATAGGTTTTGAAGGTTGGCATTTTGGTTCTCCTTTCTAGTATTTTCAGTATTTCTTATCGTCTCTCGTTGTTGCGGTGTCAATGAAGCTATTTTACAAATATTTCAAAAGTTTGCGTGTGACAAGGACAACTGCGTTCCACGGTTGAGCATTACTCAAGTAATTCTCGAATTTCTTCAGTCGTGAGATGCGATAGAGCACGAGTCGGTGTTCTCGTCCCATATTATCAGAAGCTTGTAGTCTTCTGCATGAAATTTAAAATCTGTTAACTCAAAAGTTCTTGGATTTTCGTCGCCTGCGTATTTCTTCATGCCTCTAAAATTATTTTCCACGCATTTCTTCACACTTTCTCTCTATTGTCAGCAATCATTTGGAGGAGTAAATTTTCTGAGTGCCCAAAAAAACCGTTTCTCTGAATAATAGGATCAATGACTCTTTTAAGATCTACTGGTAGATATCTTGATCAATTTAATAATTTCCACAAATTTACAGCACCGTCGTGTATACAATGGTTTTTTTTTGCTGAAAACTAGACAGGTGCGTAATACTTTAAAATGACACTAGATTTTATACATTAGCGCAGGAATTTTCAGTGGACACGTATAGCCTCAGTTGTCGGCTGGTCATAGTGAGCTAAGGAGAATGAGCCACATTTTTTGGAGTTCACCTGGCCAAATTTTCTGAGCGAAATCCTTTGGACACAGCACTAGAAATTTCCCGAAGATACTGCTGGTCACTGCTTAGCAATCTCAAGTCTTCTTCTTGGTGCAATTTTTTTGGAACTGGCTCGAATCTTATGATATCAGGAGTGTGGCAGTCGTGAAGGGTGGAGACAATAGGTCTTGCAAACAAGTGTGGACCCTTAGTTTGCCCGTCTAATGTTTCTACCAACTGCCGCTGTGTTAAGTCAATCAAGTGTAATTGGCAAATGGACCACTGTAAGGGACGTCGGAGTTTTGCTTCCAGCAAACGGACGATGCTTCCTTCCTGACCTGTATTAGACTTTGGTGCCATCGCATCCAATCACTTTTAAATTTTAAAGTTCAATATTTTCTTTCGCAAAAAAATCAAGAATTGCAAATATGACGTTTCTTACAGATCCTCCTGTGGGGGAGACAAAACCGAAAAATTGGGAGCCTGGCTCTTCAACAAATAAGACATGTTCCTCCCTAACGTAAGATTGATATGTCCTCTTGCCTATTTTCTCCAGTTTAATTGTTTCATCCTTTCGGCCGTAAAATACAGACCTTCAATTGCATTCTTTTGTTTCATCTTTGCTTTTACTGAATCTAGCATCTTCTTTTTCTGTCTTCGTAACAAATGCCGGTCCACTACCTTTCACCTGTCTTGCGGAGTTTTGAGCTTTGCGTCGGTTTCAGTTGCACTGACAATCATTTCTGCTGCTCTGAGGGACACGTCACCGGTACTCGATGGCATCCCAATGCCTGTTGTAAAAGCAGTCGCTCACTCTATTGCAATACCTTTGGCTGACGTGGTAAATTCCTCTTTCCTAAGTGAACAGTTCCCAGCAATCCTCAAATACTCTCGTGTGACTCCTGTTCCTAAAAAAGGGACACGTGATAATGCAGACAACTATAGACCAATATCTGTCATATCTGTCTTCTCCAAAATATTTGAGAAACTATTTCATATTCGGGTATTCAATTACTTGAAGCTGCATAAACTCATAGCTGAAAATCAGCATGGCTTCCAAATCGGAAAATCAACCAACTCTGCAACTTTTGACCTCCTAAACAATACTCTGCATGGTTTAGGCGAAAAACTTCTCACTGCAGGTATATTCTTTGATTTAAGCAAAGCTTTTGATCTTATTGATCATAACATATTAAAATATAAACTTCAAAATCTAGGAATTTCTGGTAGAGCACTGGAATGGATCTCGTCATATCTAAGTGACAAAACAAATTGTGAGCTATTCCTACAGGGACACCTATATGACACAAACTGCTAAATCTTATCCTCTAAGCAAGAACTCTGGTGTTCCCCAATGAACCATATTAGGACCTCTGTTTTTCCTCCTTTTTGTAAATGACCTCCCAAATCACCTATCACACTGTAAAATCACCCTTTATGCAGATGATACATCTGCCATTGTTACAGCTGATTCCCTTGATAGGTTAATTGAATACACTAATAACACCATTCGTGAAATGCAGCAGTGGTGCACTAGTAACAATCTAGTTTTAAACAAAGAAAAAACACAGCTCATCCAGTTCATAAGTAAAAACTACAAAAAAAGTAACCTTCTAACAGATAACAATGTCACTTGCTTAAACAAGGCAACTGCCATTAAGTTCTTGGGACTCCAAATAACAGATAACTTGGATTGGTCTCCCCATGTTCTTGGAATAGTGAAGAAAATATTTGTTGGTATCTTCATGATTAGAAAGTTAGCTCCTGTTGTTTCCATTGACATTCTAAAAATGGTATATTATGCTAAAGTGCATTCATATATCTATTACGGCATTATGTTCTGGGGAAACTCAAGCATAGCTAGTAAAGCCTTCTCTGCCCAGAAACAGGCAGTTAAAGCCATGTTCCAAGTCCCTATACGTACCCCTGGAAAACCACTCTTCACTAATGCAAATATACTAACATTGCCCTCTATTTACATTTTGTCTTGTGTTTGCTTTGTTAAAGAAAATCCTGATAAATTCCCAATGAACTCCATATATCATGACTACTCCACTCGCTCAAATAATAACATACACGCCAGTCAGCATTCATACTCCCTTTTTGCTAAAGGCGCCTATCACTCATCCTCAATACTATACAATAAGTTGCCAAATGACTTTAAAACCATTACCTCTCCAATGATTTTCAAAAGGAGAGTCAAAGAATTCTTAATTAAGAAATGCTATTATCATGTAAGAGAATCTCAAAGTGATTGCATGTGAATAACTTTGTATAGATATGTCCATTGTTGCTGTAATGATGACATTGTAATTTGAACAACTTTGTACATATATGATCATTAATATTGATATGATGACATTGTAGTTCTTGTGTGTATATGTCCTGTCCAAATTTCTTGATGAAACCATGCATGCATTTGATAACGGTGTAATAAAAAGTATTATTATTATTATTACTTGTACGTACCTCCGTCACAGTTGGCAATTAAAGACGCCTTTACCCCGAAGGTGGTTATTGCACATACCTCCACCACAGCTGCAATTGAAGACGCATTTTCCCCGAAGGAGGTTTTGATTGATTTTCATTCCTAATCGTATGAGGAACATTGAGGTTCAAGTCGGTTGAGTTTTATCGAGATGTAGCAGAAAAAATTCTTGATGCTCAATTTTTACCTCTTCAAGAATGAAAGATTTTGAGTCGACGCTCTCCGACGATCCTCTTCTGAGGTTTTTCTTTAATCGTCGAGTTTCTGAGGCATCCAATCCATCAGATACCATCTTTTGTTTTGTCCTTTGATCCCTCAAAAATGCCGTTTCATTTGGGAGAACTTTATCCTCTTTCTAAATTTACACTCGCTAATTCTTTAGCTCTGACACACACAAATATCACATAGTTTCTGGGATTCATTAAAAATATATTAATTTTTCTGTCGATTTGGTACCTTTCTCACCTTCGGCAGCTATGCTTGCTTGCATTTTTCTTAAGCCGTAGTACGTCGTATGGTACTGTATAATCATTTTAATCACACCATGTTCCGGAATGATTGGAATAGAGGTGCGTCTCCATAGTTCAGACACTTTTTTGGCTACCAGACTACTTGATAAACTGTAGGCTCCCTTCCTGCGCTTTCGTATCTCAATGCGTCGCGAACATAAAAAAAATATTTTATCACTTCTTTAAAATTCGGTAACGTCAATTCGTTTCTGTCGACGAGAAAGGAAAAAAAATAAAGGTTGTAGGGTTATTATAATTTCAAATAATCCTTCCGTGATTGTTATTCCCTGGAAATTGTTTAATTATCTAATATTAATGAGGCCAACGACGGAAGACGCATCCGTGATGAGTTTTGCTGCGTTTGCGGCGACCGGGCAGGAGGCGCGCGAGCGGCCTTCTGACAGTTGCGCCGTGACGCTGCGTGGGCGGTGCATAATTACGCGCAGCCGCGCACTCAAAATAGACAATTTGTGGCTTAATGGCTGCGGATACGTAGAAATGGACGAAATTTTTGCCCTCAAGGGCCGCTACTCGGCAAAATCCATGGGGAACCGCTATAAAAACATGACTTTTTCTATTTTCAGCCCCCCTCCCCATAAATGGCCACGGCGCAAGGGTCTAGGGTTGACCTAGAGGCCCCAAATTTTTCTGGCCTCATTTTGAGTCACTTTGACAACTTTTTCCAGAGGGCCAAGTTTCTCCGCGAAAAATCGATTTTTCTGATCCGCCCTAGTGTGTACATGAGGGCACGGCTTACACTAGTAAATACGGTACGTAATATTTACCAAGTATTACTTCAAAACCATTTGATCGACTATATTAAAACCTCCTGGAACATTCCATGTATATTTTCCTATCAATCGAATGCTGCCTGCTGTGCAGTCTCTCTGTCTGGTGTGTGCTCTTGAGAGGTGAACATTGGGTTTTTACTTTATTTTTGCACTTCTCAAGTGGGAGCAGCGGGAAATGTGGGTGTGCATGTGTTTCACAAAAATTAAAAAAATTTTGGATTAGTTCGTAAAAAAAGATAAGTAAACATTTTGGAGTGAAAAATTTCATATTTTTCATTCCTCTGCGCTATGCTCACTGTACTAGACTGAGGAGAGTACCTTTTTTGAAATACAGTCACTCCGACGATCGGTTAGTCATTGCTGCAAAGATGAGGGCAAAAATTCCACCTTCTATCACATCGAGGGCCATTTTTACTTTAGGAATGCATTTGATGTAGTAAAGTTTCCTTTTTTTCTTTAAAAATAAACACTCTATTAGGCTGAGGAGAGTACCTTTTTTGAGTTACAGTTGCTTCGCTGATAGGTTAGTCATAGCTAAAATGATGGGGGGGCCAAAATTCCACCTTCTATCACACAGAGCCATTTTTTTACTTTTCTGTAAAAATTTGCTGCAGTAAAGTTTCCTTTTTTAATTATTTTTTTAAAAACGCTCTCTAGTAGTCTGAGGAGAGTACCATTTTACTAAATGTACTCTCATTGAGTGATTATTGATCGAAAAATAAATGGAAGATTCCGCCTTTCATAATTTTAAAATGTGGGTGTTTTTTCAAATTATCCTGCTGATTTAGCAACAAACATTAATGCATAATAAATGTTTTAAGACCTTTAAAGTATTAGAAAAGTACTTTAAAATGCCTAGCTTTGGAACTCACATTTCATACACAAGATCGGGGCTGGTAGGCAACAATTGTTTTATTTCACGCTCTGCACATCAAAAACGTCAATTAATATTTTCATGCTTTCAAAATTGATTGATGAAACTATTTCCACTTTCTTCAACTTCTTCTATCCAGTTTTTGTCCCTTTACCAATAACATAAAGACATTTACTTAGCAACGTTAACAAAATTGCATCGAAACTGGTTTCCCATGTTAAAAGATAGGGAAAACACTATTTTTTCATGCTTAAATTTTCACACTTTTCATTCAGAAAATGAAAATAAAAATATGCCTAAGCTATTTGCCCTGCTTTCGTCTTTCAAATGACACCACTCCCACTTCAATCTGACCTGGTGCCTTTGGAGATTACCTCAAATTAATGAAACAACCTCAAGCGCTGCAAAAACACAAACATGCAGACAACTGCCTTCCACGAACCGCGTTTTGTGCATTTCTCTCTGCCCCACAAACTGCTAAAAATCCAAAACTACTGCCAAATCATACAGACAGAGAATCCACACTCAATGCACCATACGGCGTCACTCTTTTAGCTCAAAAGTTGGGAGAGAACAAGACAAAATGGATACACAGAATGACTGACTGACACGCTACAAAAGTAATGTATATAGATTATTTCTAAGCATCAATGAAATACTCAAACATTTTTGGATTTTATACCTAAAACTGGATATGGAGTCGAGCAAATATTATCCTAAGGTAAAGTAAGCAATAATTTGAGAAGAAAAAGTAAGAACATGTAATCAGGTGACAAAACGTGAAAGAAACATGTGTGTACTAGGTACAAGGGAAAAAAGGGTTATGTGTGAAGATGGAGAAAACAAGAAATGGAAAGAGAAACCAAAGGAGCCAGCAATATTTAGGCAATACTGTGGGCAGATAAAGATATTGACATGACGGAGATGCACGGTAACTGAAATTGACTAAATTCCAGCGATTCCTTAATCTTGCCTCGGTTGCATGACTTCCCCCACAAATTTAGGGCCCACAGGACTACATAGCATAGTTACCGAGATATTGGAAAACTTTAATACTAGTAGCATAATAATGTGGAATGCATTAAAAGAAATTCGACTATACATGCGATCGTTATTTTCACGTCCCGAAATTGCACGCAGTCGGCATTTGATTCACCTGCTGTTGTCCTCCTTGGTCAGATGATTATGAGCTCCACCCACTCTCCTACATTGCTGGAATTTTACCGATTTAAAAATAGTGTGGAATATGCATAGTATTTTATTTTACGTATCCCCTTCGCTGCCGTGGTGAGCATAGAAAAAACTAGAGATGATCGTATCGGATCCGTCAGATCCGTGGATCTTTCGTTTTCCAGATTCGGATCGGAAGACACAGAGTAAAATCCCATCCGGATCGTAGATTTTGAATTTTCGCTACTTAGCGATCGAAGCATGTGCCCGTGTTGTACTAGGTGCAATAGATATTGATAAGGAGAGTTTGTGTAATTCAGATCGCGAAATTAGATGAAAATTTTCCTGTGCAACTAGAAACAAAATGAAGAAATATGACTTTTTTCACCATTACCCTGGCGTCGCAAGAAAAAAAATATATATATTGTAACCGTTGCCGTTTGGCCGGTCACATAATGGGAGTAATATGGATATGCTTGAGGGAAGGAGAGTTTAGTTTTTCTGTTTGACTCTGGGTACGTTGGTTTCAAGTGCAACATGTGTGCGTGTGTGGTCTGAGAGCATGATTCACCCCACACCCCCCGATTCCCCGTTTTGCGACCCCTCCTGTGTGTGCCCTTGAGTGATTTGAGAGTGATCCTAGAAGAAAGAAGAGAGTCCCCTCCCTTCCCCCCTCCCCCACAGAGAACAAGGACACAATGCGGCGGCCTCCGGAATTTCTGTTCCCCCCCCGCCAAGTGCGGCTCAGAGGAGCGTGACCCCCCCAGTGAACCACCTTCAGCGGATATATAAGCCGGGTGCACAAGCCACCCGAGAGAGAGAGGTTGATCTGTTATGCTGGTAGTCTCTAGTGAGATCAGCTCTGGACGTGATTCTTGGGGTGAACGCCAATACGGGAGAGAGAGTGGCGTAGAGAGAGAAGCTTTGGAGTGGCGCTGGGTGTTAGACCAGAGGAGAGGACAGGCTGAACGGGAATAGGTGACTGACCGGAAGTTTTCCTGTCGCCAGGGAAAGGTCGCCCCAGGCACTTCGAAGGACACTCTCTCAGCCGAAGGAGACAGCGGAAGGTAACGACCCCAGAGAAGGAGCCACCAGCGGGGTTTGGTCCTCAGCGGTGACGGAGAGCCACAGAGGTCTGATAAGCAGAACGACCATACCCCCCCCCAAACCCAGAACTGTCCCCCAGTGACGAAGAGCCACCGTCTCGCGTCTTTCCCTTGTTCCGATTCCCCCCCTCCCCTTTTCCCTGATGTGTGATTGCGTGTGTGTTCTTTTCGTAGGGTTGTCATTCTAGTGTTTCATTTTTTTTTAGTGTATCTGATTTTGATGGATTGTCGACAAGTTTCGAAGGGAAGTCATTTTTTTGTTCACTGGTTTTTTTTATATTTGTTTGACTATTCGCTTGGTTAATTACCGTTGTTCAGTTTCCGCCAACACCAGTGAGAGTGGGTGATTTTATGTATTATTGCCTGTGTTTCATTCTTGCTTTTTTTTTGATGTCATTAAACATAAGTCCAACAAAGATTCGTGTCAAAGCTCTCCTTCTTTCAAGCACTCCAGTCATCAGAGGGTTCCCCACACCTTCTCCCGCCCCCCTTCCCGTCCCTTTCCACCCCCCAACCCAGGTGCCTGGGGTCACCCACATGTCCCCCAACTTTTCCCGCATTTGCCCGCACACCTCAAACCCTCCCACATTCCCCCACCCCCCGTGTGACAAGTCACAATATAGAATGTCACACGGGTAGCCTACATTCGCCGGGATTGGGCGTTAATCTAGAGCTACTGTACGGAAGATGGTTCGATCCCTATCGCAGTTTAATATTTTCTTTCAGTTATTGCATCGAACATTTAATCATTCAATTAAAAACCCTTTCATCTGAATACTCTCTTCATCATAGTTTTGTATTTTAAATTAGACCTACAATGTACCGCTCAAAAATTAGGGATGGTCGGGTCGGATCCACAGATCTTTCGTTTCATTCACTACTGAAATCATATCCGGAGACAGTATAAATTCAGATCCGGATCGAAGATTTTAAAATTTAGCTGCTTAGTGATCGAAGAGCCCTGCAAATGGAATATAGGTATGGTAGATACTGGCAAGGAGAGGTTAAGTAATTCGGATTGGTTTTCGTAAAATGGAGAAGGAATAGTGATCATTGGTTATTTTAATTGTCAAGTCTAAAAACTTTACCACCCACCTCAAGGGTGAAGTTAATAGAGTCATGTAATGAATTTAAAAGATTTTTTTAAATGTTAAGCTGACGAAGGCTACCAGTCCATAAACATAAAATATCATCCGCAGAGCGGTCCCAATTTTCCAAACACCTCATTGAAAAGACTACACCAGTGATTTCATCCCCAAAGTGGTCCACACCCAGTGCTGCAAAGGCCACAAGTTAAACTTTCTCAAACAGTTGGAGATAACGTCTGCTACCAAAAACAACGTACACCTGTTTTAAACGAATACATGTTCCCTTTCCAACTGCCCCTTCCTGACCTTTTCTCTCCTCCCCAACTTGACTCCTCCTCCGGCCAAGTCACAACTAGTTACTATCCCCCCCCTTTTTCAATTGTTGCCCCAACCCACCATGATCACGGGAACACCTCTGCAGGTATTTTAGGAGCTCGCTGACTCTCCGCACTTACCTTGAAGATGATTGGTATATGATCGAAACCTAGGTCGGTGTTACAATAATATATTCTGTGGAATCCTTCAAAGTGGTTTGCTGCGGTTCCACCAAGTGGAGCCTGAGGACTTCCCTTTTTATTTTAGTGGTACACTACGTTCGATTGAACTAAAGAAGGAACTTGATTTGGTCGTTACACAATGTTTGATTCCTCCCCAACAATATCCTCCTAGCTGCAGTTCAAAGGACCTAGGATCATCAATAGTTAAAAAGCTAGAGAATTTCCGTGAAAGTGGTCGGACAGGAGTAAATATGCCAATTGGTTACAAGCACTTATTAGCTATTCCTCCCACTAGTGTTGAATCAGAAAGGCTTTTTCATCAGCGGGTTTGATTTTCAATAAATATAGGTCAGGAATGAGCGATAAGACATTACACATGTTTTTTAAGGGCATATTTAACCCTCCAGCAGGCGCACCCTATTCTCTGACACTAGCAGGCGCGCGTGGCACTCAGTGCAACGCTTGGTTTTCCACTAATATTAATAACAAAAACTCGAATTAAGAAGCGTACATTCCTTTCCTTGTTTTATTAATAGAACTTCACATAGTTAAGGCATACAAAATAGATGTTTCAAACACTTTTAGAATTCAATCATTGGTTATTACATTTTTTAAAGCAATGACAAAAAGTCAATTAAAATATTAAACAGTTTGTATCTCTTAAGGTTTTTGTCACGTCATTTATGTACACTTTTTGCAGGTAGTAACTGTTTCACAGTGCTTTCGGCAAGAAAAGTTATTGCACCTCCCACATTTGATTGTCGTTGATATGTTCTTTGCACGGCCACACAATACCCACTTTCCACGTTTCTTACTTGTTGTCTCGCTCACCTCTTCAACTTGCAAGTCTTCATTTTGATAACTTAACAAGAATATTTTAATGTCAGCTGGTAGGGATAATATGTTTGACCTGTTTTTCTAGTGTGCGTTCATCAATGTGTACGATAAGGGTTTTAGGAATGTTCTCCTGCAATGTTTATTTGTAGGATTGTTTGACCTATATAATACGTGAGCATTGATTCCTGCGATGTCCAAAAATCTATAAAATAAAACTAATGGCCACCTTTTCGTAATTCTAGACAAAGAATACAAACTACACATTAGGTCAACTGTGTTGACACCTGTTTTCGTTGCATTGTAATCTAATATAATACACGGTTTATTTGAACCTTCATCTGTAATCCCCTCATCATGCATTGTTGAAAGCAACAACACCGCCTTGTTTTTCTTTGTAACATATGAAAGGAGGGTAATGTCTTTCTGAAACCCGTAGAGAGATGACCCTACAGCGCGGGTCTTGTTTGGCAAAAATTCAGGCAGAATCTCTCTTTTATTTTTTTTCAGCGTGCCAATGGTTGTAATGTTTTTTGTAAAGAGGTGCTTGGCAAGCGGATAACTAGTATACCAGTGATCTGTGGTTAGATTACGATTAGATGCCTCTATTGATCTTACAAGCCTCTTGACAACGTCTACTGGTGAGTTTGACACTAAATATGGACCATTCATCTGCTTCCCGCAATACACTTCGAGATTACTGGTGAAGAATGTTTTGGCATCACACATAGCATATAACTTTATCCCGTATTTCGCAGGTTTGCTCGGTATATATTGAATGAAACTGCAACGGCCTCTAAATGGTTGCAACATTTCGTCAATTGTCACTGATCGCAAAATAAACAAAAATCGCTTGTAACTCATTGCAGCCCTTAGAATTTGCATTCCTGATCCATCTTAACTCCACGATTCTAAAGCATTTGCATGATGACCTTTTGTTATGCCAATTATAAAAAGTATACCCAGCACAGCCAAAAATTCTGTTCTTGTTGTTTCCTTACAAACCCTATCCCTTGAATAGTGGACATCAGCAATTTTAGTTTGAATGTACTTGTTTGTTTGCATCACAATTTCATCAATCATCTCTATATCTATACATTTTAGGAAAGCTGTAGCCACATCAGGTGTATTTCTTGCACAGAGTTTTGTCCCTGGGAGTGATTTTATAATGTTTTTGTGCTTGATCTTTGTAGTACCGGAAAGAGAAGTTTTTTTCCACTTGCAAGATTTATCAACTTTTCCAAAAAAATAATTGTTCTCACCATCAATATCACAATCTTCCGCAGTAGTAGGTTCTTCCATGTCACCATTAGACGTAGTTCCATCGGAGTCTCTGACGTGATCACCAAGGGAAATATTTTCCTCCTCATCCGTATCATCACTTTCCTCAATGCCGACTTCCTGTTCCTCGTCTGGTACTCTAAGATAGTCTTCTTCGTCAATGAATCTTCGTGCCCTAAGCAGTATGATAATTAGCTTCTGAATTTTTCTAGATATTTGAAAACTCATAAAAAGGGCAACAAAATATGCAATGGAAATTATTCCTAAAAATATACTCACATCATAGGGCTCGCGTTGGAGAGTATGCCACAGGTCTATTTCCGAAACTTTTTCTCTCCACATACAGCTGCTTCTACACACCATACGTTTAGCTGTTAGCTCAACCTGATTCAGAGAACGAATGGTGAAAACTCTTGTGTACCTACCTACTCACCTCACACTACATCGTACAGAAAGAAACAATGCTGATCAATAAGTGCCACTATAGAATCGAATTTCATCACCAGGCGCGCGTTGAACTGAGTGCAACAAAGACGACAATTTCAGCTACTTATTCGTTTTATTACGAAATACGTGAAACCTTGCGCTTTAATTACAAACAGAAATGTTCATAGTGATACAAAGAAGGAATAATTGGTGCGTTTGGTTCACTGACCTTTCACCATTAATAACGTGAGAACGAAACGGCACAATGTTGCACTTTGTGCCACAGCTGGAGGGTTAAAAAAAAATGTAAGTAACTTTTCAGTGAGGATACCCTAATTCCTGAGTTTCTGTTTGATTTGTAAAAGTCTACAATTTCTTTCAATTTAAGAGCAATTTCTACTGCTATTGGTGCTTTATTTTTTTATCTCACAAGAAAAACTGTATTGTTTTACATTTTAGCAAAACATTCTTCAGTAACTTTGTGGGGTTTTTCCAGTTTTAACGCCAAAGATAAAACAATAAGAAATACACACAAAGTGAAACAAACGCTCACCACCCCGGATTTCAATGCTTCAGCATCATAGAAGAGACTCCCCTGTTTCTAAACGTTGTGTGGTATTGTTTTATAATAATTTTAACTTTGTTATTCATCAAAGTTTCTTAACATTTGTTTAATTTTAATATGGAGTCCATATGTGCATGAGATATTTTAGTTATATTTTAAATTTAATTCAATATGTATATGTGATACTTTAATTAAATCCCGGGATTGAGGAAATCATAATCCCGTAATCCCAGGATTGAAAAATATCTCCAGGATTGCAATCCTTAATCCTTGTCAATATCTACTGCACTTACATTCCTTTCACAGGGCGCTTCGATCACCAACCCATGAAAATTCTAAAATACATGATCCGGTTCTGATTTTACACTGTGTCTTTGGATCTGAGTAAAATGAAATATCTGCGGATCTTCGGACCCAAGGGATCCGATCTGACCATCCCCAGTAATTACAGTGTCTTATGCTTTTAAAACTATTGAATGTATGTATCACCTAACCCATTTTTTTTTTTTTTTTTACTTTTTCAGGGGATCCTTGCAAGTATTTTTGGTCTTCTTCTAAGCCATTTCTGGAAACCGTTCAGTATTTAATTAAATACTCAAGAATAAACAATGGCTCTTTCTGAATGGCATAGTTTTGAATCACAACCGCTTTGTGCTGCTTGTAGAAATACAGTAGAAGCCCATTATAGTGAGTACGGCATATAGCGAGAATCTCGCAATAACGAGTGATTGGCAATGTACCATCGAAAGCCCAAGATTAACAAGTAAAAGAAAACGGGTATAGCGAGGCAAGAAGCTCCTGCCACGGTATAAACTCGGTATTGCGAGCGATATTTCTTTAGGGCGATGCACTGCAAAGAACAAATGAATGCATGGTATTTATCTTTAGTGGGCATTATTAGTCAACTACAACTTAGAATACAAGATTTGTGTCATCTCTACGTTATTTAAAGTCCAATCAAGTCCAGGCACTGACGATTTACGGCCTGCCCTGGCGTACCTTGTGAACGCTTGCTTTTTTCAGTTCTTTTGTTAAGCCAACTTCACATAGCTGAATGGGCGGAAGATGGACTAGCGGAAAGGCATCTAGCCAATCACACGACAGTGTAGAGCAGTGGTGTGCGAAAGGGGCGGAGTTCATTCAGTCTTCTCCCTCCTGCATCCACCCGCTCGTTCCCACCATTCCGCCCGCCCACTCATTCCTGCCTCTAGACTGAAGCAAGACTCTAGACTTGGATCATTTTTCAGCCAGAAATTGAAAGCACTGTGCTGCTGTTAATGTGAAGCATGTGTATGTATGATACTAAAGGTACAACATTTGTTTTGTTATGATTTTTATTCTCATGACGAAATCATCAAAGTTTTCCGTTGACAAAGAATAATTTTTCCTCATAATTTTACAATTCATTTTTTCCTGTTAGCAGAAATAATGGGAATAGGTACTTATGTTTTCAGATACATTTGTTAATTTGTACATATTTTTCAATGTTTTCGTAAATATTGCCAGGGCCGATGTTATGTGAATAATTCAAATTTATCCCATTCAACAAGTTTTTATTTTATGATTCATGGATACGTACAATGTTGGGTGATAGTATTTCAATCGGCAATAGTATTTCACGGGAGTTACCACCGTTCGCTCATAGATTCTCCAGATGGCAGAACTAGTACTACACACGATGTGCAGTGCAACCGACAGAGGCATTCACTTCTGTAAATAAATACTCGCTGCAACTAATTTTCGAGAAAGAACTAAATGTGAATATTAGGAATAGGTAATTTGCAAGAAATATTTTCGACTGCCAAAAAATGCCATATTTCGGCGAATTATTACAACTTCACTAACCAATGGAATTACCAGTTAACACTTAAAGACTTCAGCAAAGCGTAAATTATTGTTTTGGAAGATTTACTTTGCAAAATGATTGATGAATATGTAATTGTGCACGAAAACGGCTCTTCTACATGTTTCTAGTAGCATGGTAACGAAAGAGAAACGGATAGTAAGAATAACAGTGGGAAATGAGAGGCTCGGCACCTTCGGATATAACGAGCGCTCTCTATACTGAGTGATTTCCCAGCCATTGTAAGCACTTGTTATACTGAGCTTCCACTGCATTTGAAATTGATGTTTTTTGACCAAAAAAGTTGGATTTTTTGCTTAAACAATCTTAGTATGGCATTTTATTGTGACTTGATGTTTCGTTATTTGTCTAGTGAATAAATAATTGTTGATGCTTTAATTTGCCTTCCTTTTCTAACATAATGCTTTTGGGTATTTCTAGAGTTAACTTGAAAACTTAGCATTTTGTCCAATTTCTCACTAAGGTATATTGACATAAAAATTATTTACTTCCCCTTGGGATAAGTTCTAAATGAACATCGTACAATAGTGGTTCTTAGCTAAATGAATGGTGATATATCACATTCACTCATCCGTAGCAGAAATGAGGCATGCAAAGCAAATTCTCGAATCTATTGTTAATTGCATGAATAAGATCCAGAAAGCTAAAATAAGTGCTACTTTCGAATAAACAGATGTTATTTTGTGAGTAATGTCACATCAATTATATTTAACGGAACACTTCATTGCCCATTGAAAATCCGGCTTCCACGGTGCAAAGCAACACAAATCCATTAAATAAATCCAAAACAATATTATTTCATTTAGGCTTGTATTATTATTTATTTCCCTCACTTCTCGTGAAAAATCCTCAAAGGCATTATTTTGAGAGCAACTTGCTGGAATTGGTCATACGTAACACCATATGAATCAGAGTGCAAGTTGGGTAGAGGAATGTGGCGAAATGCTCGAATCTGCCTTGGCTTCATATACTTTCGTTAGGAAGTATATGGGGCAACCCCTCCAGTAAGCTCTATAGAAAGAACCCATCAAGTCTTCATCAATATGAGTTGTTGCTACAAAAATAACTGCTATTTCATGCATTCATTGTAGGACAATGTATTTAGCAACTGCCATACTATGTATACTGTAGTGTAGGAATTGAATGAGAAACGTCGACCTCTCATTTCCTGGTAAATTCTAGATAATCCCTTGATAGCTTGGTGCAGGATGATGTTTATAACTGGATTTAATTTAAAGATACATTTAATTTGTTATGATGGTACATACTGATATACTTTAGCTTTTATTTAATTTGATAATTATAATTGCACCAGTTTAAAAATTGTCAACAGCTAGTGTATCTTTGTCTTACTCATGTTATCGTCGCCGTTTCAAATGGAATTTTTTGTTGTTGCAGGGAGCACCTCCTCCATCGCATGATCACACCACTGTCAGCCTCCAAGACGACTCAAGAAATGTTTGAGGAGCAGTCGTTCCTGCGGGATCACTCCTTGTCCTTATTTCTGTGCCAGATACTTCAGTCCTTGGACGAGTTTGAGTTTGTGCTGGAGAATTCGCTCACCAAGGGCATGATGGACACTTTGTAGCATCTTCAAGGGAGGAGTGATGACATTTGTCGGCTGTTCAGTTCCAATTAGTTTGATTCTTATGAACGGAAGAATAGAAATCAGATAAGTTGTAATCTCACCTCTGCAGAAATGAACTTTGCGATTTTATGGGGTGGTCCATGTTTTGGTGCTGTAAATTTAATTTTCCTCTGAACAGTCTTTTAATAATGACTCCAGGTCCAGAGGAATGGTTAACATAATTTATTTTGCTCTGAGTATAAACCTCGGTGTTATTGCGTCTTCTACTGTGCATATGGTTGCATATCACAGGTACAACTTCTTGTCACTTATGGTATCTTATGCAAAATGATATGTTCCTTGCATTTAAATGTGGGTTACTATGTTCTGTTTTTGGACCAATTTTGACTACTGGCCTATCAGATTGCGATGGTGCATGGCTTTCAGAATAGCTGAATGTCAGAAAGAGCTGACTTTGGTCATTTCATATAAATTAAAACAATAAATGGCCTACTGCAATTTTTGGATACACCCTCTGAATATTTTTTTCTGATTTGAAACAGTCCATGGTAATGGTTAAAAATAAGTCAATTCATAATTAAGAGTGAGTTAACACGAACTTTTCACCAGAGGCTGTAGATAATAACATGAGTCAGCTATGTTCATACCCATGCACGATTCCCCAAGTCTCGACATAAACAGCAATCCCACTTCTGTGATATGACCTCATAATGGATGATCAATTGACATTGCCCTTCCCACAAGGTTGTTTCATCCCACAATAATACAATAGGTGATGAATAAGATTTTGAATGACATTTTAAAATGAAATCGATCTTGGCGAAATTTACGTATGTTTTGTGGCAGTGGTAATGAGTGCTTGCTATTTTGTTCACTTTGTATGTTTCCCCAGTCTCATTGTCTTGGATTCAGTCTAGAGTGGCATCTAACCTATATTTACCTCAAACCCTCGGTCTTCAAAATTCCAGTATCAGTGGAGGATATGAAAAACATGTGGATAATAGTGGAGAAACTGCAGTTGTCTTTAACGGGTTTGCTTTGGATGACACCAATCAGCGTTATCCTTGTCTTTTGCTGGGAGCACGTTGATGACAATAGGTGCTGCTTAAGGTATGGGCCTGCTGCTCTGCGGGAAAATGGAAACAAATACAATCCAGAAGGATTGTATTTACAAGTGAATTTTCCTATCATAAATTGATGTTTTGGTGGTAGAATTTTAAAACCATATATGATGGAATATAAAATGATTGCCTATTCCTGTCAGGCAATATTCTGAGGCCAAAGGTTGAACCATAAAATCCAGGGTATTTTTGAGCCATAATTTTGTTTAAAAAGAAGTGTCTTAATTGCCGTCTAATACAGTTGTTATTTTTTAGTTCACCATAGTCATGCCCTTTGAGTATCATTTAATTTCGATAAGTGAGGAAGACATAGGTGAAAGATCTCTGGAAAATAGGTAATTGGCCATGCTTGTTTGCTGTAAATTAAGTGACAAAATGTTCAATTTTTTAAATATCTCCATTCAAAATTCTATTTAAAAACAAATCTCCATTTCAAAACAAAATAGAGGAAATGATATAAGATAACATCTTTAACATATTTCCTGAGACCATGTGTGTTATCTCCCCGTTTCACACACACTGTGCATCGAATGGTTCCCCTATTAATGATATGTTTGTAGTTTCAATTTGTAAGTTTCAGCTTTGCATTCCGTGAAGCAAAACAATTAAGTGTTTTATGATGCAGCAAATATTCATGTCCATTCTTTGTCTGAGGTGGTCTGAATGGATGAAGCCTATCGTTATGACCTAAGAGAATGTGAACGATTGCTTACAATCTGTTTCTCTGTCATTTTTCTCCTCTCTCACTCTGAATGCTGGAGATGAATTATGACTTCAGTTGACAATTCATCTCCCGTGTCCAGCTGCTCGACACACTCGATGTTTCTGGGTGCACACCCTATCCCCCCACCTCATTCTCCAATTATTGATCACCTTTTGCTGTCCAGCTCTCTATGCAAGGGAAATTAAAACCCATGTGTCGCTTCACATGGGAGAAAAGCATAAGGTCATCAGTGTGGGAAATAATAAATCATTGGAATACATTAATTGTTCATTATTGTAGGAAAGGGTTTGAGAATGTGATTGGGAAAGTCACTGGCATTTTTACTCCCAATTCTACATACATCTCAAGTGTTTGTGAGACAACAATTGATTTTGCAATTGCCTAGATTTAGAAGAGCACGTACACGAGTCATCCAAACAAGGATGGAGATCATTTCTGTAGAAGAATGAATTTCACGTAACAACACTGATAGGACCCTTCAGTTGCATTTTCCTGTGCTGGCAATACTGTCAAAGCAGGGAGTGAGCAGAAATGGACAAGCCATGCCTCGGAACTAATATCATATGCATTTATTTTGAATTTCCATGCGCTACATGTAGATGTCGTTTATATTCTTCTGTTTCAGTCAGTGCTTTTCATTGGTGGAGGCCGGTTGAATTCCATATTAAACACAAAGATAAGCTTAATGATTCCACTTGTAATACCTAGCTGTAACTGATGGAAATTTCTAATGAGAATTGTGAGGCCACTTCTATATACATAGTGGTATAGAAACTTGATTATTTTCAAGAAGTGCCGTTATTCACGGGAAAGCACAAGTTTGCCTCACTCTATTTAACTCTCTTAGTGTGGCGGGCCGATATATCAGCTTTTGCAACTCGGGTGAAAAGTGCGGCAGGCCGATATATCAGCCCCACATCGATATATTGTTCAACTTTATGACACTGAAATAATATCATTTATTCTTCAGTCAATATAAAAAAATTGTCCATTTATTAGTTGGTTCAACATAAGCAACGTAAAAAAACTGAATTTGGATATTTATGACAATAGCTTCATAATATTTTTTTTCCTAAGATGTGACATTTTATTCCATTACCCGCTAGCATTTGTCGCTAGAACCCCAGGAATTAGCACTAAGAGGGTTAATATCGTGATTGAGTTTTAGTGTGCACTGTGTGTGTCTGACTATTAAGGTTGGAGAGGCTCAGCCAAATAGAGAATGATTCAGAAGTGATCTCAAACTGTTGAAATACCTCATTTGGAAAGAACGTGGATTGAGGGGACCTTAAGAGGGAAAATGGGACTAGAAAGTATGTACTCTTGCATTTCGAGGCTTTCTATTTATGGTGTTGCAGGAAGAGTTGGGCTAGTTTTTGTGGACAAAGTCAAATTGCCACTGTGCCTGGAATTGCATTCTTGGCTTAACAAATGTTTTGGGTCATTTTGTTTAAGACTTCCAGGGGTCACAATTGGTCCATTGCTTAAAATACCTAAGTTCCTGAGGCTTTTGTTGTTTTCATCGCATCATAATGCATGTTGTACTTTTGTTATATAGCTCTATTTCATTGTCTTCATATAATGATTATCCATTCCAGACCAACTCACCTGATCGGATAATTATTATTTTTAATGGATCTGTTACATTTTGTGAATGACTTAAGTTAGTTGATCAGCTATATTGCTGATGTTTTTGGAGCTGAATATCTTATTTGTCACTTCATATTTCAGGCATATGTGATATTATGCAATGACATTAATGTAATTTTAAGTATTTGTCGAATCCCCTGAGCATTGCTTGTTCTACCAGAACCTGTGTCTGTAAATAATAGAGGGATATTGAACCAAAATGGGTGGCTGTTACAAATCTCCTTCAAGAAGGAATAATGTCTATGTTAGGTGTAAATACACTTTATACTTTTTCACTGATCACTATGTTGTGACAGCATAATGAAGGAATGTCTGAATTGGAGAAAACCATGACCAAAATGCTCCCTCTATTAATTTAATTGTAGTGTAGCTAAATCATGAGAGACCACAAGTATATTTGTATCTATGTAATGGAAAATTTGTATAAAAATTATTTCCTAAATATCTATTTCATATTTCTTTTGAAAGAATGTGATGTCATTAAAAGTTACCACTAGAGATGTGTTTCAATTCTTTTAATATTAGTAGTCTATCTTTTTAAGTCCTCAACCTACAGCTGTCAAAGAACATAACTAAATTCAAGCAAGAGCTGGTATTTCGGAGGCAGCAGTGTTTGATGGTTATCAAGCCATTGAAGCAAGCGTACCTGAGTGCAGGAACTCGTGGAGTGGGATCAAACCATAGGTTTTATTCTTCTCTGCCATATATCCTATGGATTTACCCTTCGGTTGTACCGAATGAAGGAATATGTAACCTTTTGGCATACATGACTTCAGTGCCGTTAAGAGGTGACCCTCAAAGATTTGGGTCCTCTCATATTGTGTGTGGGGGTCCACCATTAGTTTTTGCTTTTACCACAGCTGCCACAGAGAGAGCTTTGCTTTGCTTTTTTGGTTTACGTTCATGACCTTCCAGATTACATAATTTCCACAAATAAGGTCACGCCCATCCTTTATGCTGATGACACCAACTTCATTCTTTCTTCCCCCAATCTCCAATCCTTGTTAGTTCACAGTCTCAGTAGACAGTCTCTGACAAATTTATTAAATGGTGTCTGAACAACAATCTAGTTGTTTACATTGATAAATCCCAAGTGTTACATTTTGCTTGTTCAAAAAATTCTGACAAATCTTTTTCTATTAATATCCAGGGAACTTCTATACCCCAGGTTGATTGTATTAAGTTCCTTGGTGTAGGTACACATTGACTCTCTTTTGTCTTGGGAAACTCTTAGCAAATAAACTTGTATGTTACCTCATTCGTACTATCTGTCCTACCGTTACCACTGATATCCTTCTTACTCTATACTTTGGCCTGTTTTATTCTCATGTTACCCACAGCATACTTATCGGGGGATCTTCTCCTCTAAAAATATTTAAAATTCAAAAAAAATAATTATCAGACTCAATGTTTAAGCTGGCCTGCAAACACCCTATCAGCCTCTGTTTAGTGACCTTAAAATCCTGCCCTTACCCTGTGTCTACATCATGTATGCCTCTCTATATATCAAAGGTCACATAAGAGATTTTACTCTTAACTCTGATGTCCACTGTTACTGTACCAGAAGACGTCACGATATTCATGTACACTATGTACAAGCAAAAAAAATCAGCAATGTTACCTATGAAAGATAAGGGCCCCCTCCTTGCCGATATCTTTATGGATGATTGGGAGAAAAAAACTTTTTAATTCTGACAATAGGTTACTCAACAATGTTTTATACTGGTACCGCTACGTGGATGACATTTTATGTTCATGGACGGGCAACAGACGACAGCTAGACGGTTTTAATCTCTTTCAAATAGCCTTCATCCTAAGATAAATTTAACAATGGAAATAGGTGGATCATCATTGAATTTTTTAGACTTGACCATTTTTATTCCAAATAACAGACATAATTTTTCCATCTACAGGAAACCCGGTCATACCCAGTGATTCGTGCCACCGCCACTCCCATAAGCATGCCGCATTTCATTCAATGATCCACCGCCTCCTACATGTCCCACTATCAACTTCAAATTTTAACTTAGAACTTAACATCATTTGACAAATTGCCCACAATAATGGGTATGAAGATCATTTAATCACCAGAATTTTAAATAAAAAGTTGAAATGCCTAGCTTCATCACATTCCAGCTCCCTGTCACCCGCGGAAACTAAAAATAAAACTAAATGGTTTAAAATACCTTTCATAGGTCCCTTATCTTATGCGGCATTAAAGGCTATCCCTCGAGACACTCAACCCATGTTTTTACAACACTCATACCTTGGGCCGTTTGTTAAATAATTCTAAAGATTTTATCGAACCAATTTTAAGAAGTGGAGTATACAAACTTGTATGTAAGAACTGTAAAAGATTTTATATCGACCAAACTGGACGTAATTTTAAAATTAGAGCTAAAGAACACCGAACGTGCTTCCAAAACAAAGATGATTCTTCGCCCGGCACCTTTTAGAATTGGGCCACCAAAGTGACTTCTTCCACCCATTGGAGGTCATTCAGTACTCAGCAAAAGGGCGAAAATTGGACCATGAAATTGGTAGTCAGGACCATGAAATTGAACACTCTTAGGGGAGACTTGGATCAGTTAGTGACCAAGCTGGTTCTCCTTGGAAGCAATTAGTTTTTACTCTTTATTTCCAAGAAAAAAAGCTTTCAGTTAATTTCAGGTGAATTTAAGAAAATTCTGGCAGGTGGAATGCTTGAGTGATACCTGCCGTCCTTCCTGCATTCCTTTCCTGACCACCAGAGGCTCCCTCCCAGCACCTCTGAAGCCCCCCTCACCACAGACCAACGCTCAGCTCTCAAACATTCCCAACCCTCCCCCCTGCCTTCAACTCTCCCCCCCACCCTTCTACCAACCTGGGATGAGGACCCATATGGTACAACCCACCCCCTCCTTACCTGACTATATACATATTCTGGCATGTTTAGCTTCTATGTTAAACATACTATTTTAATACTTGTATCACTACTGTTAAAAGAGATATCAGAAGTAATATTTCCTGATGTTTGTTTCTCTTGTACTTTTATAATGATCTGTAGAAGGTGTATTTTATAAAGGGTGTTTCTACCCATTCAATAAATTATTATTATTATTATTATGTTAGTCCTGATGATGCTGCAGTGCAGTGAAACATGTTGACTGCTTTGTAATAAAAGATTTTAGGGGGAAAAGTGCAATCACCTCATGTCCCGGTGCACAGTAACATATTTGTCCATTCAAAAGAACAGGTCTCTTATCTTATTGGTAACAAAAAATATGAAGAGAATAAATAATGACATAGGGCAATTCTTTCCCTTCCTTAGATATGACAAATTTTGAACAGAAAGCTATCCTTTGGATGCTAATGAAATTCTGAGTTAAGAGTTTAGTTTATTGCTAATATTAAGTACTGCACAGATGACACACAAATTCAATCCATCCCTTGGACAATAAGATGGAATGATAAACTATACAACCTCGAAAAATGTGACCATAAATTCTCTCCAACCTTCAAACCAACAATTGTTAAAAGCAATCACTAGTCAACAACACATACTTAACAAATTCTGCAACAAGGTAGCAAAAAAGAAGTTGATCCACAAACAATGACAGGTTAGTATCCTCAAAGGAACTGCAATAAGTCTCCAAGTTTATGGGCATAATAGTCTGGAACAAGACGCCTCTCATCCTCACTTGTCGAACATTCCCACTGCCTCAGCTCCTCGATGGAAGTGACGCCAGTCATGACAAGCAGCGTTTGGAAGCCGCAGTTGGTCCCCAACAGAATGTCTGAATTGCCCCTGCACGCGAGTGTGACATAACAGAACCATGTGACAATGACAATAATACCAACCGTGACATTAATAGAACAACACACCATGTGGCAATCATGGAACTACTGCCACAATGAAAGGGCCATGCCAATCCGTGAATTCAAACAAACAGGTGTAAATACTGCTATGAGAAAAAGTACCATTCATTTCCCACAAGGGATTTAGCCAACACAATGCAGTACCGTGACAAAGTGGTTGCTGCACAAGCCCATATTCTGTATTTAATGGATAAACTACATGGACACTACCTTTTGCACAGGAAACATCTGCTCCTCCAAAACCTTGCACTGTGGTGCACAACTGGAGACAAAGAAAGCTGTGCACCACTGCTGGGCCTCTTGTGCATCGTGCCAACATAGTTTCTCTGAGACAAGAATATGCAGAGTGGGCATTGCTTCCACAAAATAATAAAAAGACACATTCCATTGTAAATTAAACTCATTTAGGCGACGAATGTTAATGAAAGGAGTGGTGGGCAAAAATGGAAATGTAAGGTTAGCAAGAGCTGATTCATTCAAGTGATAGCTTAGAAACCATGTTTATAAACTAGTGAGGCAACAGTGACACAGCTTATAATGAAACAAAAAACTTAGTTAAATTTGCATACATGAAATTACTCATGCTGACGAGCAGTTCATGAGGTGTAATTTCAAAGGCGATTCTACCGTCAATTTTGGTTGGCAAAAGAGGCCAATGAATAAGTTTTTTACTAGGATTTCAAGGATAGAAATTAGGCCACAATTAGTTCATAGGTTGGGAACTAGCAGTGGAAAGCTTAATGGAGTAACTCATTGATGTGCATAATAGCTAGATTTCCACAGAGAAAAAAACCATTTGCCTTCATCGGGACTCCAAATTCCCCCAATTTGCACCAAGTGTTTCAGCCAATCACCAAATTTCCAAGGCAGTGTCCTACTTCCTTGTGGATATCTAAGAAACACACTGGGGAATGATTTTTTTCTCTGCAGAAGCTTGGCTATTGTTCAAATAATTCCCCAAATAACAGTGTCTCAATTCAATAATGACGAGCACTGAGTAGGGACATCAGAAAAGGATCGGAGAAGAGTCTGATTTGGAATATGCCATTGGGCATTTTGGGAAAAGAGGATGGGAACAGACTGACAGCTTTTGAGACACTGGCACACAGTGAAGGGCAGGTGCAGGTGAGTTTGCACAAGGAAGTGTGGGGAGATGGGGGGGGGGGGGGGGGGGACAAAATTGAAGCAAAAGAGGAAACAGGAGGGAAGGCAGGGGGAGGAAGAAGGGTGATCATTATGGCAAGATGCAATGCCATGCCATAGAGGACAAGAATGGAGAACTTTTGAATGTAAATTAAGACAAAGAGAAGAGATGGAAAAAATATCTGGAAGGGTTATACAATGGAAACAATCTCAGCACAAAAGTGATTGAAGAGGAAAGAGAAGTGGAAAAGAATGATATGGGAGCATTAATATTAAGATCGGAATTGGACGCAGCAGTAAGGATGAATAAGGCTTCTGGAATAGATGATATTCCATAGCACGCATAGCAGAGACAGAGAAGGAGCTGAATAAGATGCTAACAACCATGGAAAGGACAATGGCCATACATCAGCTGAAGATCAATAAGAAGAAAACTAAGATACTGGTGTGCAGCAAGAGAGAAGAGGCCAAACCAACGTTATACTAGGAAAACAGAAACTGGAAGAGGTGAAAGAGTTCTGTTACCTGGGAAGCAGAGTAATCAACGATGGACGAAGCAAGAAAGAAATAGTGAGTAGAATAGCCCAGGCTAAGAGGGCATTCTATCAAAAGAAGAATCGACTTACAGCAGGGGAAATACAAGCTTGGAAGTAAGGAAGCAATTCATCAGAACATACATCTGGAGCATGTTTCTTTACGGCAGTGAGGCATGGACGATGACAGCAGCAGAGAAGAAAAGAGTGGAAGCGTTCAAAATGTGGTGCTACAGAAGAATGTTGAAGATAAAATGGATAGACCGAGTAACATATGAAGAATTCCTAAGAAGAGATGTCTACTGAAATTATTAAAAAGAAGACGGGACATATTAATCAGCCACATCTTAAGATACGATGGCCCTATGAAGACGATCGTCGAGGGAAAAGTGAACGGGAATAATGGAAAAGCCAGGCCTCTTGTAAGATACATGGAACAGGTTGTGAAGGATTTAAAATAGAATAATTACATTTTATGTTTATTTATACCTACCTCAATTTTTAGAAATTAATTATAAATAAACGCCTTTCCAATTCAAGGACTATGAACTAGCCAAAATACCTTAGCAGAGCCCCCCACTTAAATGCACAATAGCAGAATTTCCACAGATAAAAAATCCACCTTGACCAGAACCCAGACCCTATTATTCATGGTTAGTTAGCATTCTACTTACAGCTGGAAAATCAAGCGTAGAAATAAGGAAATGATTCAAAAGAACATACATCATCTGGAGTTTGTTTCTTAATGGCAGTGAGGCAATGACAGCAGTGGAGATGAAAATGGTGGTCGTGAAGGATTTGAAAGAGAGGAATTATGTTAACGTGAAGAGTTTGGCCAGAAGAAGAATTGATTGAATTGAGCATCAAACCAATAATAGGATTGTTGACCCTTGATGATGATGATGAATAAATACAGTAAAACCATATATTTGCATTATTGGAATTTGCATTTTCCCGCAATATACGACAAGTTTTTATTGAGCCCCATTCAATAGGGTAGTTTCCTATTATTTTTTTATTATCTTCATCGAAAGTTTATAGCCTCTGGTGTACGTATTTTAAGCCGTTCAATTTTTAAATGACGTTAAGTATTTTTCCTCATTAATTAAAAAGTGAAAAAAATCAATGGTGCGAAAGCGTGACGGCAAACTATTGCATGTCGGTTAGTCCTACGTGTGACGTCAAACTATTTCCTCTACCTGCCACTAGGTAGTGCTGCGGACGCTTCCAAGTAGACGCTGCACTCCGTTAAAGCTTATTAACTAGTATCGGAGGTGTATTTATTCCGTTAATTTATTATAACTTTTAATTATTTATTTAATATGATTTATTCAGTTGATTCATTTAAAACAGTTAGTATTCCTTCTACAAGCATACCCCGTAGTTTGCCCATCGCGCGCGACCTTCACGCCATGCTTCTCGGTAGCAGAGGACACCACGAGCAGGACGTCCTTGAGCCTATAAAACGACTAATAATACCATCTTTAACAGAGAAGACTTTTCCAACTTTGATAGTTTTCACAGTCTCTTACTAATACATATTCACTAGAGCTGAGGGGCCCTGAAATACAATGGTAAGTTCAGGAGACGAATTTTCCTATACCTTGCAACGTAAATATACATACCTGTTACGTCAGCAAGAAGGCAGCGCACCCCGCCATTTCAGAGCTTTTTCAAGTGATCTTAAAATTAACATTTAATTCTCTAGTAAACTGGAATTTTTAAGTCCAAACTTTTTGCGTAAAATAAATACATTTATGGCTGGGCACGAATAGCAATTAATGAATTCTGTTTTCTTTGATGAAGGAAACTACCCTATTCCTTATGTCTCCAACGTATGTAGAGAACCCTTACGCCATGACTTTTCCGTTTTCCCGCTGTTTGCATTAGATGAAGGTGAAAATGCAATAGATTTGAAAAACAAAATTCCCTTCTATGATATTTAGCCATTTACACCAGTGGACATAAAACACTTTTTTTTACCTCGTTTCATGCATATATACTTAAAAAAAACACGAGAGAGAGAGTAGTAATTTGCTTCGTTTTATGGGAGAATTAGAACATAGCTGCGTGGCGGGCAGTAGACAGCGCCACTAGTAACGGACAGATGAAATACTTGCACTCGTTATCCTTTTGCCGGGAAAAGATTCGTATTATACATTGAAAGCGATTAGGATGCAATTAATTATTTAGGAACACCTGCGGGAGTATATTTAAACTGTACCGAAGGTCATATTGTGAAGAATGAAAATTAATTATTACCCCAGACATTACGAAAAGTTAAAAATACATGAACTGAACTGGTGGATGATGGGATCATTCGTCCAACCATCGTGCTGCATTGATTCAAGAGTTTTACGACAGGTTACCGCAAAACAAAACTTATTACATCGCGTGAAAACCACATTGAATAAATCAAAATTATTTTGTTGAGAAATTTTTTACTGTTGGATAACTGCTTGCGCTGGCCGTCCAGTGAGTTAGCTTTATTAGAGTTAGAATATTGTGGGGGGGGGGGGGTAAGTGACTCCAGGATGTAACGCAGGGCAGAACATGCCTATGGACCACCAAGACCGTCATGCGTGGTGAAGAGCCACATCCTCCTCGAGGTGCCCCTGGTTTTCGCTGAACATGACGGATCTAGACCTGGCAGTCAATAAACAGCTCCCATAACCACGGTGCGTCTCTGTGCTAAGGGTGACCGCATCTGCGGGGTGGAGGGTAAGAAGTCACTAACAGAGAGACTCCGGATACTGGGCGACCTCCGGTTTTATTTAGCCTTACCCATGCATGCGGGGCTCTGCATGGGCGGACACCATATTTCCCAAGCTACTTGTGGGACCAAACTTGGAACCCTTAAATAAAACTATGGAGGGCGCTGAGAGGCGCACTCTTCACATGGACTCTTGTAGTCTGTCTTCTTCCTTGGGGGATGCGATACTGTTGGAGAGCCCCGATGGGGATCCCAGTCGGGACGCACCCTCTACTACCTTAACCTTGCCTGTGAGGGTTCCTTCTGGGAGTCCCACACATCCCAGTTGCCCCTCATACCCTTAGTGGGGAGAGGGGGACAACATCCTTTTCAACCTCTCTGGGCCCACCTTCAAGGAAGCACCAAGCCTGGTCTCCCCCATGGGGGTAGAGTCTGACTCGGGAGCCCTTGTGGGTAGTGGCCTAAGGGAAGGCTCCATACCCCCTCGAAGAGAAGGAGACAAGGGAGGAAGAAGATGTGGGCGGGGCCGAACCATGGCTGGCATAGCTGTGCTTCAGGCCAACCTACAGTACCACCTACAGTACAATCAACGATAGTAAGGCTGACTTAGGGGTTCTGCAAAGGATACTCTCTGAAGGTATGGTCAAAATAGCTCTGATTCAGGAACCCTGGGCTTTCCAGGGAAGAGTCAGGAGCCTGAGCATGACAGGGGGAAAATATATTACTGTACCACTGTTGATAGGCCTAGATATTGTATCTATGTGAATGGGATAAGTGCTTTGCATCTATCGGAATTTATCACCAGGGATCAGACAGCAGTTCTGATGACCCTGGGGGAAGGTGGGAACAGGAGGAGGGTGGTCATCTGCTCCTCCTACCTGCCATACAATGCACCGGCTCCACCATCGAATGAGATGGAGAGGCTGGTGAGTCACTGCAAGACCAACAAGTGGGATCTTCTGATCGGTTGTGATGTTAACTCGCACCACACTGTGTGGGAGAGTGGAAGCACCAATGGAAGGGGAGAGGCCCTGCTGGAGTATCTCATGTCTACAGAGATACACAAAGGATCACAACCTACCTTTGCAAACAGCATTAGGCAGGAGGTGATAGATATCACACTGTGCACCAGTTATCTGCTGCACAGGATTGATGGGTGGAGAGTGTCAGGGGAGATAAATTTGTCCGACCATAGACACATACTCTTCACTCTTTTAGAATCCAATCACAGGGAAATAACATATAGAAACCCCAGGACTACCAACTGGGGACTATATCGAGAAAGGCTGGGAGCTGCCCTAGAGGGGGCACCTCAGTGCAAGTTTAAAAACGTGGATGAAGTTGCTGTTGATTATCTACAGAGAAGCATCATCACATCCTATGAAAACAGCTGCCCCCTAAGGACCAGGAAGGAAGGGTGTTAATTACCCTGGTGGGGAGCAGAACTAAACGGTCTCCGTAGAGAGACTAGGAAACTCTTTAACAAAGCAAAGAGGACAAGAACGCCTTGGGATTGGGAAAAATTAAAGGTTGCCCAACGTAGGTACAAAGCAGCAATCAAATGCTGTAAAAGAAACTCATGGAGGAGCTTCTGTGAGAGCGTAGAGACTGTTCCACAGATGGCAAGACTTCATAAGATCCTATCGAAAGACTCGGAACCGGGGGTGGGTTCTCTGCTGCTTCCCTTGGGAGACTCCACGTCTTCTGACAAGGAAGCACAAAAGCTAACGCTGGAGACCCACTTTCCAGGCTCCAGGGAGTTGAGGGAGATGCATCATGGGAAGAATCCCATCCGTCCGGCTCAGATGGAATGGAGACTTTCCTCCAGCATCGTGACGTACACATTTACAAAATGGGCAATCATGAGTTTTAGCCCCTTTAAGGCTGCTGGGGAGGATGGGGTATTTCCTGCACTCCTGCAGGAAGGGCAGGATCTGCTCCTCCTTCCAATGGTAAGAATATTCCGCTCCTGCCTTGCTTATGGATATGTTCCAAAAGCCTGGAGGGTCACCAAGATGGTTTTCATACCTAAACCAGGTAAGACGGACTACACAAGAGCAGACTCCTTTCGAGGAATCAATCTCATGTCTTTTCTACTGAAGACACTAGAAAAAAATAGTGGACAGTTACATAAGGGATGGGCTATTAAGGGATCATCCCCTGCACCTGTATGAACATACCTACCAGAAGGGAAAAATCCATGGAGATAGTGCTCCACAATCTTGTTAGCAGGATTGAGGGAGTGCTGGAACATGGAATGTACAGACTGGGAGCGTTTCTTGATGTCGAGGGAGCATTTAATAACATGTCCTTCGATCAAATCTGCATTGCTGCAAGAAGACATGGTATCCATGCTCACGTTGTGAGCTGGATTAGATACATATTGGAACAAAGAACTGTCAAAGTAGTCTTGAGAGACAGTTCAATGAAGGTAGCTGTAACTCAAGGCTGCCCTCAGGGAGGAGTGTTATCTCCACTCCTGTGGAATATCGTAGTCGACAGTCTTATTTTAAATTTGAATAGGACTGGCGTATACACTCAAGGGTACGCAGGTGATGTGGTTATACTCATTGCTTGTAAGTACCTTGATACTGTCTCTGGACTCATGCAGAAAGCCTTGGATAAGGCAATGGGTTGGTGTGCAGAAACAGGGCTGACTGTAAATCTGGATAAAACTAAGCTTGTATTGTTCACCAATAGAAGGAAAATGGAGGTCTTTAGACCTACCTCTTTGCAGGGTAAGGTTCTATGCCTCTCACCATCGGTTAAGTATCTTGGGGTTATTTTGGACTCCAAGCTTAACTGGGGAGAGCATTTGGAGACCAAGGCAAAGAAAGCCTGTGCCTCCTTATGGATGTGCAGGAAGACCCTTGGTAAAACATGGCGACTTCAGCCAAAGGCCATTCGATAGATTTATATGGCAGTCATTAAACCTAGTTTCTTGTACTGCTCTATAGTTTGGTGGAAGAGAGTCCGGCGGAAAACAGCTGAGAACAAACTGAACCACCTTCAACGATTGGCCTGTATGGGTATTTCAGGGGCTATGAGAACAACCACAACTCTGGTGCTAGAAACTTCTGAACCTCGCTCCACTCCATGTGGAAGCTGAGGTGCAGGAAAGGACAGCAGCTTATGATCTCAAATGTATGGGTATGACAAAGGAAGTTCCTATGGTCACAGACAAGTTTGGACAGAGCTCATGAAGTCGAGTCCCATCCTCGGAATGGGCAGTGATGGAATGATAGTCAGGTTCAACCAATCATCCCTCTACTTCAAAACCCGCTTCCCGGATAGGGAACAGTGGGCTACAGGAAAAGGGAAAGAACTTCATTCTGGGGCCGAGGTATGGTATACGGATGGCTCTAGGAAATAAGGAGCAGGGGTCTACAATTGTAGCACACCAAGGAAGCTCTCAATCCATCTGTGAAAATATACCACGGTGTTCCAGTCAGAGGTATATGCACTTGTGACCTATGCGCATTCCATTAAGGAGATCGGGATGTTTAACAGACCGATACACATATGCATGGATAGTCAGGCAGCTTTAAAGGCGCTGTAATCATCATGGTGCAAATTACAGCTGCTGCAGGAGTGTCATGAGGCACTCAATGATATAGGCACATGCGGCAAGGAGGAATTTTTCTGGGTGCCTGGTCATGCAGGCATATCTGGAAATGAGATGGCTGATGAGCTGGCAAGGGCCAGTTCCAGCCGAAATCCGATTGGAACAGAGCCAATCATACCTATTGCTACGTCAATAGGGATAGCAGAAATTAGAATGTGTGGCTTAGCCCGGCATTCTGAGATCTGGCGAACTACACCAAGACTTAGACAGGCCAAACTACACATAGGAGAACCTAGGCCTGGGCTTGCCAAAAGACTCCTGTCACTGAACAGGAGTCAATTACGAACGGTAGTGGGACTCCTCACTGGGAGGTACCAAGTGATGAGGTACCTGCACCTCCTGGGAATTGTAGATTCACCTAGATGCAGGTGGTGTTAAGAAGGGGATGAAACAGCATCCCACATATTATGCGAGTATTCCGCTGTGATGAGGACTCGAAATAGGTACAGCTGAGCATTTTTAATCTGGCACAGTCAGGACTGAAGTGATGCCGGATTAGGGTTTTTGCTGGACTTTGGTTCATGCATGACACCTGCTCTACACTAAGTACCAGAAATGTATATGTTTAAATTATTCTGATTCTATTCTGATTTCTCATTTGGAATGGGAAAATTAATGTTAAGAATGCGATAATATCTTGGCAGGTTATGAAGCAATGTTTCGGCATTTTCCACAAAGTACCGGGTAGTTGGTCATGGAAAAATTGCCGGAATATGGGTGTTCCCAGACTAGGGATTTCCAGATTAAGGGTGCTCAACTCTACCAGGGTTCACCCTTTTTGGAACCCAGGGAAGTTAGGGAAACCTCTTCCCATTGGAGACCTGCTGGTCTTAGGCAAGGCGATTAGCCTCTATGGGTGATTTCTCGGAGAGAGAGAGATTGGCTCAATGGACTCGTAAGTGCCTTAGGGTCTCCTTTGTTAGGCACCCCACCACTATTACGATCCATCTATCCAGCTTCTCATGTGTTCTTTATTTTAGCCTTAAATTCTCCGGAACGTAAAATTTATTTTACTTGGAAATGGGAAATGAATTACAATATTTTCAGATGACATGAGTGTTTTCTGGTGTCTTCCCTGTTGCTCCCTGTTGGACGACAGTTTCCTTGACGCCATCTTCAGGTCAGAAGATGGTGTGTCCCATCGTGCATTTCCTGTATCACGTTGTATACCATATACTTCCCATACTTCAGACCTGCAGATGCCATCTGGAATAACGGCAAAACAGTCATACAGTAGGATGAACCAACACGGAAAAAAAGGAAACCCTCGAGTCATCTTCTAATCACCACAGAAGTCTTCACAGAAACGATTTTGCTTACTATAACGTAAGTTTGTAATAACGTAGTCTCTAATAATGATAGTCTACTGTATGTTGAGTGACTGTTCCTGAAATACTTATGAAAAATGTTATTTGTTCTGCATAAAAAAATGAAAATATATACAGTATATACAGTAAATATATACAGTCCACTTTGGATGCAGCGACAAGTCAAAGGGAGTCAATCGAGGGAGATTGTTCTTGTTTTTTATGTTAAATTTAGGTGTGAATTTTGTAGGATGAATGCGATTAATTCTTTGCGTGATTGTAAGTATTTTTTCATCTCTCTCCCACCAGTTCCCTCCCCTTCCCCGATCCCTTTCTTTTGCGTGCGGAAGACAGGATATCAGCAGCAGTGACCTTCCTCCTACCGCCCCCGAGTGAGTGTCGTCAAGTAAGCAGTGGGAGGTGACCACCAGCTGAAGCTACAAAGTGTGCAGACCCACCACAGTGCGTTTCTTGTGGTCACCTTAGTCAAGTGGGCCTTCACATCGCGAGCATGTGGGCAAGCTTCCTCCCCCCCTTTTTCCCCCCTCCCCCCTCTCAAGTAAGCAGTGGGAGGTGACCACCAGCTGAAGCTACAAAGTGTGCAGACCCACCACAATGCGTTTCTTGTGGTCACCTTAGTCAAGTGGGCCTTCACATCGCGAGCATGTGGGCAAGCTTCCTCCCCCCCTTTTTCCCCCCTCTCAAGTAAGCAGTGGGAGGTGACCACCAGCTGAAGCTACAAAGTGTGCAGACCCACCACAATGCGTTTCTTGTGGTCACCTTAGTCAAGTGGGCCTTCACATCACGAGCATGTGGGCAAGATTCCTCCCCCCCTATATTCCCCCTCCCCACCCTCTACGCTGGAGGGGCAATGGCTTAAAAAGGACTGCCGCCCTGGTTTTGAGCTGATTGTTCCTCTGGGGGCTCTCGAGTACTTGGTGGACGACCGTGAGGCAGCAGACATGGAGGTGAGGGCGTCGAAGGGAGAGGGGAGGCAACAAGGCTGGATATTGCCGGGAGGTTAAGCGACCTAGGAGATGGAAAGGAGTCGCAACCCAAGTGGAAAGTGGTTCCGCAGCCTGGCCGTACAGAAAGTGTCGCATCCGCCCAGCAGCAGCGTCTCAACCATGATAAGCACTGCCCACCAAACAGCCACAGCCCAAGCCAAGTCCGTGTCAAATCCCTTCCCCCTTAAAGAAGTTAAGAGAATTCCCGTTCGTATCTTTTTCACTCTCTTTTCCCCATTACTTCCTGATCCCTGAATGTGTGTGAGCGTGCGTGTGAAACATTTCTTGCAATCATTTTGTATTAAATTTGGTCTAAAGTGCTAATCAGGTGTGAGTGATTGCCAGTGCGCAACATAATTAAGTGGAGTACAGACTCTGGAAGCTGCACTCAGTCATTCTGAAGTAATATTGTCAAAAGGTGCTAAAATCCCCGTTACATTTCAATATGCACACCGTCGTGCTTGGAAGGGATCAGTCTTTTCGTCATAATTTTCAGAAATGTTTGACGATTAAGTAGTCTATCATGATTAAGGGTTTTGTTCATTTTTCTTTTTATTGCTTTCCAGGCATCTATTAGAATAAACATAGATTGGAGATAATCAGTGACTGTTAGTCACTCAACTGTGAATGAATTCAATCTGGGTACACTGGGCAAGGCAATAATAAAATAAATTGAAAAATCTGGCAAACTTTTGACCTGCTTACAGTTACATCAACATCAAAATTTCAGGAAAAACAATCACTGCCGATGCCAAAATATTCATCATAATCGTATTGAAATACAGAACAATTAAAAGTCACATTAATAAACGATATTCACCAAAGGATTTAAAAACCCAGCATTGACAACACCAAGTTTTGATTTAAATCAATTACATCTGATTTAAATAAAAAATTCAACAGAGGTATTCATCGTATTCATCACCACCACATGTGCCACTCATACCTATCTCCGATCATCAACGTCCTCTTCGGATCCAGACTGTGGACTTTGCTGATGGCCTCTGCAACAAATGGATTTGGTTTACCCAACACCAAGGGATCTCGGGCTGAGCATGCTGTCACTGCAGCCACCAAACTCCCTGTTCCTGCAAAAGTCAAAATAAAGATTTACGTCAGAACTTCCAGACTGTCAAACCCTCCACAAAAAAACCAATACAAGCTGCAGTTACCAAAGAAGGATGTGTTCTCTCAGGAAACTAGAATGGTTCATGGAGGAAGAGTGGGAAAACACATTTGTAGTTCTCCACGCTGAAGAACATCACCATGAGTTAGTTAATGCACACCACACCCGTCAGCATACAAGTCAAAGCAGTGCTTGGGTCAACCACTGAAATTCTGATCAATTGTAGTTCGAACGCCACAAATTCCAACAGATTTTGAGAAAACATTGTACAGGGTAAGGTCGACAAAGTTAATGCTAATATTATGGAAGATGGGAACAGACTGGAAGAAGAGAAGTCTGATCCAAAATTTATACATGACTCAGAAAGCACAAAAGAGAAGGTGGAAGGGCCGTGATAGGGAGAGGGATTAAGCGAAATGTCTGTTGTCACCGTTAACATACATAAGAAATGGTGAGAGAGGCATAGAATAGGCTTGTTTCAAAGGTAGGGGACAGTCAGTAAAGTTTGAGGACAATCAAGTGCTAATCAGGCATTCAGTCTTATAAAAATTACTAGAGATGTTAGAAAACAGAGTTAAAAGTATGGAATTAAGATAAACTTCAAAGTGAGATCATTGAGGATAAAATGGATTCAAAGGAATGCATAATAAAGAAGTCCTTCGAATAGTTGGAGAAAAGTGAAGTTTGCTGAAAACTTGGGAAAGAAGATGGGACAAATGAATCTTGAGACACGATGGCCTGAAGAAGACAAATGCCGATGGACAAGTGAACCGGAAGAATGGAAAAGGCAGGCCTTGAATGAAATTTATTGAACAAGTGGTGAAGGATATGAAAAAGAGAAGAATTACGTTAGTGTTTGAAGAGAGTAACTGACAGGAGATTAGAGTGGAGAACTGTGTCAAACCAATCTCAGGGATGATGAATGAGATTTCCACACAAAGAGGGCAAAATTGTAGAGGAGAATTAATAACAGGATGGCTGAGCAAAGAAAATACTGATGAAAATGTGGAGAGTGGCACTGCATGGTGGCACTGCAGTGCACTGGTTACATGAGATCTGAGAGGAGAGAAGATGCAAATAAATGCAGGAGTTTAAAGGAGTAGACTTGGAAGGAGGGGATTCAAGTGCTGTTGGGAAGATGAGCAGGGAAGGAGAGAACAAAGGCAAACAGGAGTCGTTGAAATAATTTATTCTTCATCAAAACCTGCCTTAGCCAGCAGAACACTAATATTATCACTTTCAAATTCTTATTCCATGTGAATATTCATTCTCCTTGAAACAATTCTTCATGTTTGATGAATACATAGAGTGGTCACAGGTGTGTGATAAAAGTAACATGGAAAAAGAAACACCACATCCCAAAACATAAATGTGTTAAGGATGATTCTGGGAGCAAATAAGTTAACCTACTCAAGACCCATCTTCAGTCTCACATGATTTCAGCAAGTAGGGTCTCTGCAAAGTGGTTAGTAGCCCCTAATCTCCCTTCTCTAAGTCTGCTGTGTTATGCAACTCTCCTTTGGGAAGAAGATTATATTGAGGCTGAGGAAACCAAGAAGACTTCTCCCATGCAAGAAGCTTGACTCACAAAGACTGAATTTACTGTAGGTAATCAAGAAAAATGTCTTTTGAATAACGTTCCACGAGTACCTACTTAATAGTTGAAAATATTTCTACGGAACATGAACTTGTTTTCACCTCCCTAGCTTGGTGATGAGAATGCTGGACCAATCTGGGAGAAACAGTGATTTGGTAAGGTATTTCCAAGTTATGTGGTCACAGGATCAAGAATGTCAACCAGAACTCCCACACTGTGCAATTTGAAGGCTGTAATATTCGTGGAAACACTACATACAGCAATTCAAAACATTACCCTTGGGACAACGTCATCCAGTTGTTACGGAACTCCAAAGTGGCACAGACATAACTACTAGGCATTTTTTCAAGATGTAATGAAGACGAGAGTAATTTGTGATGATGTTACTGCTGTGGTAGGAGGCGCTTGGAACTGATCTCATGACCTTTATCGCAAGCCATGGCTTGAAAACCCACACATCTCAAATGATTTGTCTTCTAGCACAAATCCTGCATCATTGGTGGTTATACATGGCTGTGCACTTGGGAGAGAGTGCATCACCTCCCCTTTGCAATTACCTCTTGGGAGAGCCAAGGGCTAGAACTCTCTTGCAGTCTGGGAATTTAAACTCTGCGCACTGTGGGACAGTGCCACATTGTTGTTGAATTTCTTTTAACCTGGGACTTTGAAAAATTTTTCCTCCAAGTTGGTAACATTTTTTGTCGACTGCTGTATGATATTCGTTTCTCATGTGACTGTAGTGTAAAGTTTTTAATGGACCAAGGTATATTTCTTTAATTAAGTACATAGTTATGGAAAATCAACCGCAAACTTACTTAATAAGAATTAATGAAAAATGTGATGAAAAATACCCAAAAACCTTGTGCCACTTCATGGAACACCCATCAAAAGATTGATGGCACTGTAACGTTTAAATAGGGATTATGATTCCATGGAGAAGTCACCAAAATCACGAGGGTTTGAACTCAGGCCCTCTGTGGACTCACCATACCACCCTCACCCAATTCAACACACCAAGACACACACTCATTTCCTAACCAAAACCCTTAGCAAGATGTTTAAATGATCCTCACCTGGGTACACCAACCGGGAGCTAACTGGGAAGCGCTCATCCGTGTTTGTGGCTATGTACAAGCATGAGGAGTCAGAGAGGTATGATGCAGCCTTCACCAACTTGGGGTAGCTGATGTGAGGGTCGAATCCAACCAGGACGGCGCCCACTTCGGGGTCCAGATGCTTTTCAATGTCTCCCTCCAGAGATCTTAGTGTACTCCACACTTGTGGCATGACATCAGGCTGGGAAAAAAGTTGAATAATGCAGTTCACTTTGGGAAATAAAAGTAGATTTCAGTTGCAATCAATGCATCTTTAATCACATTATCAAGGGTCATTAATTTACTAATTTCTACCACATACTGTCAGTACGTAAAGCTGCAATTTTTCTCCATGGTACAAAAAATACACAGTTAAGTAAATATTTACAAAGTACCATTGGCTTATCCACCCCCAGAAAAACCTTATCTGAGCAGACACATTAGATTTCCACAACTATCCAACTATCACATGGGTGAGAGGCCTGAATATGAAGAGCACAGCTGGCATGAGGTTAGCAACGAGTCTAACTGGCTTCATTCCATGTAAATACAACAAGTTAACTAGTACGAAAAACAGCATAAACACTATTAAAATGTTTGGCAATTGAAAACTGCCATAGATAAATTTCTTTTCCCACCACATCACAAAGCATAGAGGGGATAGTATACATATATTCTCAGAAAACCAAAGTAGAAGGACACTCAACCAGAAGGAGCAGATTGGATTTTGAGCAGAGGATCTCTTTGGCCTTGAAGCTGATTGACTGGGCTTCAAGTGCTTTGGTAGAACAACCAAAACACATTTACAAGTTGAAACATAAGTAAGTCTACTCATAAATAAACTAATTGTGGCACTCCCAGAAAGTATGGGTTTCATGCAAGAAAAGCGTAAAATATGAAATAAAAAATTAATATGACTTGGCAATGGGAAGCCATCAAAAAATATGCATGACAACACCCAGAGGAGAGAGGATAACAACTCTTCTCGTAAGAGTGCAGAAAACTCAAGTGCTGCAACAACACTCATTTCACTGCAGGTGCGGTAACTGCCACATACAGAGTCATTCAGTCTCTGAGGAAGAATGGAATTTTTCCAATTTTGACACAGCTCACAACACAAGCACTTTGCTTTCAGCCTGGTTCTCAGACAACACCCATATTCTGAAATTATGGCCTCCTAAAATGTCATTAATGAGTACCATTTTTTTAAGCTTGAAAAAAGGGAGGTTTGCATGAAATATATAAACAATGATTTTAACTAGAAATACGTACTCTATAAACAAAAGGGCCGCAACTAAAGCTTTCGCAGAGCATAGTTAAAAATGTTATTGATTGATTTATGATGTTACCAACGTTAGCGGCTGAAGAAGAGTAAAGGAAATTATCACGCCTTCACCGTTGAAGGCTTGTGCAATCTACTTTTGAAAGACGGTAAACATTAAGCTGAATTGGTTTTTAAGCTCTATTTCAGAGCCTTTGTCTCGGGAATAACCACGCAAAGATAAGCTGAATCCAGGGGAGAATGACGTGGTTGCTATTTCGTGAAATTAACAGGGAAATGATTATTTGTGCTAAATACATGATCGACATAGCATCCATGAGAAAATATTTTCAACAGTTTAGCTTAATTTAGGTCTAATCCATTTTTCCTGATGGGGAGCATATGATTTTCTTTTAGCGGAAATTTATTCCTCTAAATTCTATATCCGGAGCAGCATCTAGTTGCATTTAAGTGCACAAATCGCACACTTCCATAGTGTATGCATACATAGCGTAAAAATATAAATACACCGCTCATGCTTACATTACGAGTTTTTCAGTAGAGATTAAGGTAATAAAGGAAAATGGGTTTTTGAATCTTCATAGGCCTAGTCCAAAATTGCACGATAATTTTGCAAAGATGCTTGACTGCCTAGTCTCTGATTCCTTGGAGAAAAGAAACAGGTGAGTTGTGTTTGACTTTATGAACCCTGTTGGCATGAATACACATTTATAGATACATTCATTACTTTTTACATCGTTAATCATGCAAGTGCGTTGCGGGAATGGATATATTTCAGGAGGGTAGCTTCATGCGATTTTGATAAACGATACTCGTTCATACAATATTTGATTATGAATTGTCGATTTTTCCGGTCCAATTGACTTTGTAATTTCGAGTTTCTATTGTATTTAACCAATGAAAACCTCACAATGATTGTAAAAAGTCATTCTCATTTATTGTAATAACATCAAGTCTGATTAATCCATTACTCAGATGCTAATTGCGTTTTTTTCTGTAGAAATATTATACCATTACCAAAACAACATCACCATGCTTGCAAGATGCAAGAATTTCCTTAAGACTGCTTCTTCTGTTTTACATTCTACTGAAATACATAACAGGTTTTCCGTACCCTTTTTAGATTGTGGTGTAATTCACAGAACTAAGTCAGGGGTTTGCGAACGGCCCATAGCTAATGAAATAAGATGTGTGTCACAAATTTTAGAAGGGTGTATTTCCTTGAACCAATTGTTGAGTGACATATACCCTTGGGAGAAATGCTGGGTGCATGATGGTGTGGAAATCCTCTTGAGAAGAATATCAATTTGCCTCTAACTGCAAAAAAACTCCCACCAAGAAGGTTGGGTACTTCTGATGCATTCCTGCAGAGTCAAAAGGGGAATTCAAAGACCGTGAACTGGCCGCGGAAACTTTAGGGGTGTCACCCGCTGAAAATTGCACAATGGCAAGAAGTTCCACAGAGAAAAAATCATTCGCCTTGACCAGGACTCGAACCCGGACCCCCTGATTTCAGGCCAGGTGCTCTACCACTTGAGCTACCAAGGCGTCCTCTTTCTTTTGTTTATTTCCACAGAGAAAGAGGATGTCTTGGTATCTCAACTGGTAGAGCACCTGGCCGGAAATCAGGGGGTCCAGGTTCGAGTCCCGGTCAAGGGGAATGATTTTTTTCTCTGTGGAACTTCTTGCTATAGTCAAAAGGGGTTTTCATTAAGTGGAGTTGCTCCCTTTATTCCTCAGGGGGAACCCAAGCGACCCCTGATGAAATAGATGCTTATGAGTCATGGCCTCTTTCATGGGACTGTGTGAGAACCTTTTACCTTTCAAACGAATTGAGGCTTAAGATGTTGGATCAACCACCAAGAGTCAAGAGTCTGCTAGAAATGCATTCCCAAATGATGTAATTAAAAAAAGGGCTTAAGAGGTTGAACCATCATAGGGGGAATGGATTTTTAAGAGTTCTTCAAGGGATCAGTGAGCGAGGAGAAGAAGAAAGGTGAAGCTAATGGACAACGTAGGAGAGGAGAAGGCAATAGGTGCTCCCTGCTGAATAGGTGAAATCAGAGGGTGTGGTTTTTGATGGGTAGGGGTCCCACGCAAAACACCAGCCAGAGTGTGCGTGACTGCACTCCACACACTCTCTCGGAAAAACACAGTTGAGCAAAACATGTCACCCAGGAGTTGGTTGGTAGCTATAGCCTAATCGGTGGAAAGATGTGGAGCTAGGGAACAATAAAATTCGTATCCTGCAAACTTTCTTGCTCACTATAGTGAACATTTTGAATCATGGCTATTTTCTTTGTAATTCAGCAGAGCATTTTTCTCTCATCTGATCACTTGCCCTAGTCCAGAGAAAGCCTGCAGTAGGTTGTCTGAGGCCAACACAATGAGCACAGTGCGATCTCACTGTGACATTCTAAGCTCACTCTTGGCACAAACAAAGGCTTGCTTTTTTTGTGGCCATCTCAGTGACTATAGTGATTCAATGGATGGGGGGAGGGGGGGTGTATAGGGCTCTTAGTATCACCTTGTCCGTTACAGGAGTGGTACAGAGTAAAGCAGGCAGGCGACTGACAGCCACTGCACATTGTTTCAACATTAACGGCAACTTCCTTCCCTCTGGTAGCATATGACCATACAATACATAGTCCCCTTATTTTTTTTCCTGCTTGTCACAATTTATCATTCAAATCGCATGCTACCACGATCTTAATAAATATTGTATAAATTAAACAGGTACTCTTGATTGTGGGTACTAAATTAGCAACCTTGGCCAAAGAATCTTGAAGAAATGTATTCCCAAATGAAAAGTGGTGGAATGGCCTTTATGGAAACCAAATTGGGAAGAAGAAAATAAATGATGAGTTTCAAAATGATTGTACAACTGGTTATGGAATGCCTTTTCAAAAATTTTTCCAAAGACAGGAATTATAGAGATAGGCCTGTAGTTGGAAGGCAAGGTTTTATCCCCCTTTTTAAAGATACGGATGGTTTTAGATATCTTCTGGGATTTGGGGAAGATGGCTGACTGGAAGCAAGAGTTCAAAATTAAAGCGATGGGTTCATCAATTACACTGCCAAGTTTTTTAATTAAGTTGACTGGTAACCCATATACATCTGTGCTATTGGAACATTTTAAAGAAATGACGGATCCTATACCTACACATGTTTGTGTGGTCGTTGGAGAATAAATTCTATTTAAAGAGGTGATGATGATTCTCATCTCGTGAGGTGTCACCCATTTCCATTTAAAGGGGAAGACGTGGTAGCTGGGAAATTCTTAAGAAAGTCCATAGCAGTGTAGAAATAGGGGGGGCAGTTCCTTTCCCTGGGCCACCTCTGTGATTTCCAAACAAGTTCCAACACTCAGGAAATCGAATCACGAGGATTTTAGGTGGGAGTGTCCAGAAAGGCTCTTGCCTGGGATTCGAACCCGAGACCCTCCGGTCAGTAGCTCAGTGCTCTCTACCCACTATAAGCCACCACGACCTCAAAGTGATGGTATCAACCAAGAAAATTCAAATTTTCTCTGATTTTCTCGGCTGTTGGCGTCGGAAGAAGGGAAGAGCAATGCTTACGAATAGGATACCTTTCCTCGATGGCTACATCGAAATGCTCAATGAGTACGGAAATGAAACCTGATTCTTTCGATGATAACTATTGTCAGCCGGAATAATTTAGCCATGGAGTAAGGTTGGGTAATCAGTCTGAAATATGTAGGGAGAAAAAAGCTTCCATTTGTAATATGCATGACTGAATTCACCGCTCGAATGCCACAGTATCTCTTCTGATGCCTGTGAAAACTATTTTAAGCGCACATGTGCAGTAAACTACTTCTGTACTAGGAATACCCCTCGTGGATTTATGTTTGGGGAAAACAGGTAGCAAAAAATTCCAGGGATTATGAGAGGAAAATGCTGATAATAGCAATTAATTTTCCAGGGTTGATATGCATTGCCAGGTTTGATTTTCCCTGACTTTTTCCTGTCTTTCCAGACCAAAACAGATTTTTCCCTGACTTTTAAAAATCACTTCATTTGAAAACTAAAGAAATGATGAGAAATATTTAAAAAAGAAGTCTTCTTTTATAACCTTCTTTTAAAGGATCAATGTGAAGTACAGGTACAACAGTTCTTGTACATAAAATGGAGCCTACATAAAGCGTCACTTACAGATTTATCTCGATAGTCAAAGTACATCAACTCTTGTACATAAAATCAAACATAAAAAAACAAGCCCACACACAGTGGGTTTGTGATACACGCTTCAAAACAAAAGAACTCATTGAATCATGCTCTGCAGACGGGCAAGTTCTTCAACAATGACCTGTGATTCAGGCAGTTTTACTGCTAAAACCTTAATCTTTTTGTCTCTCATTGTTTCATTTCAAATAGAACGTTGTTTTTTGGACTGCCTTTTCTTCCTTTCGCACTACTTTCCACTTCTCATGGTACCTCTCTCTTGCACTTCTAGCTTCGGTTACCATTGACTTTATGATTTTCAAATTTATTAAACGGCCACTGGCCATGATTCCGTCATAAACTTGCCTTTGGGCAATTAGCGAAGAGCCCAATAGATTTTCAACGACTATTTCCTTGTTGACAGAGTAACCTCTCGCTACATAAGCATTTCTATGACATAAAATTAGCATTTTTAGGAGGAACTTATACATGTTTGCAAACTTATATTCACCAGATAAACAATTTCGCCACAAATGGTTGATTCGGGTTCCCGACCTTTTGAACTGTTTTAAGATATTTATCATATACTGCGAATCAAACATCTGTGATCACGCATCTGAAAATCTAAGTTGTTATAACTATGCTATGAAGTTGCTCTATAATAACATTATTAGAGAAAACAAGTAAATTTTCACGTCAGGACCGATATCAAAGGTTTGTAATTTCAAAACTTCGTTTTATTCGCAATTTCGAGTACTGCTACAAATATTTAGATGCCCTATCGGTCGGGACTGAATATTTTGCTTCATAAAATCAAATTATCATAATTTTGAGGATCGTAATTTCGAGTTTCTACAGTATATGGAACATGTGGGGTGGAATTGACACCACCCATTTTTCACGTGAAGTCATATTTGACGTTTTGCAAAGCTGGATGATTATTCATTTTTATTCAAAGTGGATTGCATCATTCTGAAGGAATTTTCACCATTGTTGTAAAAATGAGAGCTCTTTCCAATTTGGACTGTGAATGCTTTTGTTATGTCGTAATGTCACATACTGTCCAATATATTTTGTTTGGCAATTGGCTTCATAATAGCAAAACTCAATGATATAGAAGTTCGTAGCATTGAGTTTCTCCTGGATTTGTTATGGAAGTGTTTCTGCAGTAGTGTAAACAAGTTCTTCATCTAGCAACATCTTCACTGGCATATAATCTGCATGAAATATCTCGGTTTGTTTCGCCAGTATTCAGGGACTTCAATTCTGCTCTGACGTTTCAAAGGATGACTCACTCTTCATCTTCAGGATGATGCAAACATTTTTGGCTGCTATTAATACCCTTGGCCTGAGGTTAGCAGTTTCATGATTGGTTGAGTCATTATTCTAAATCTAATAGCCCTGATTGTTAGAATGTTGTCTGGTCACCTTCTCTTGCATTGTGGATGCTATTTAAAGCCAGGTTCCAAGAATTATTCAGGTGGAAAACAGTCTCTAAAATTGCATACAGCTGGGTGGACACTGATAGCCTTTTTGGTAAGTCTGTTTCAATAATAATCTGAGTGGCAAAGTAGTTTTGCCTTGAACCTCTGGGGTTACCTTATTTGGGTGTACTTGAAGAAAGATGACAGAAAAGGGGGGTTTGTTACAAGATGGAAAGAAGAGAGCAAGGAAGAGAGAGCAGGAAGGATGGGTTGCCAGTGGAGAAGGATCCGTGTGGATATGGTCATTTAACAAAGTACAGCTATGTCATTTGGAGTAGGTTAGAATTTCGAAATATTGTATGAAATCAACTTGGTATCATTATCCTAATTGTGTAATTAAGTGAGGGTTAATTTAGATATGTTTGACATACATTTTTTTTAAATTTTGTTTTCATGTTAAATGTGTTCATTGGCCCTCACACTTATTATCCTTTCAGTCTGTCTCAGCAAGATGTGGATATAACACACTGAACTACTAATAAGTCCAGGGCAGCATCCAGAGTAACAGTTTAATTATTACAGTTTAATAAGAATAGAATGTCATTAGTATTTATAGTTCAATAGTTTTCCAGTTTTTAATTTAGGTTTTGCAAATAATTACTCGACATGACATGAAGGATGCGTCCCAACCTGATGTGTGAGAGCTCACCTGAGGTTAATTGTTAGCACTTGCCACTGGCCTGATAAGAAAAACATTGACAGCTGCTCATGTACATGTATCAGCTGATGATTAACAAAATAAATACTACTCGATAATTTCCTTCCTCATCTAATGTTTTCCTCAGCATACCAGTGTCTTCCATGTCAATCAGCCCCAATGTAATTAAAGCCTTTGGAAGTTAAGCGTTCACGTTCATTCATTCAATCAAGAAGAAGCATAGTGGTGTTGAAATCTATTTACCTCCTTGGTGACTTTTTAGAAACTTCAAGAGCCATGGTTTAAATGAACAATTCATACCTATTAAGAGCCTAATACCTATAAAAGGAAACCCTAGATTCAAAAGGGTGGGAGTGCCTCAAGGTTCCAGTCTTGGCCCCCTCTTGTTTCTCCTGTTCATCAATGATCTTCCTAATCAGTTCTCAAAGAGTTCCACTGTTCTTTATGCGTATGATACCACTAATATTTTAACTGGACGATCAAATTTATAATGTTGTAGTAACAGCACACACTTTTGTAATAATTTTCTTCATAGTTATACCTACCTATTATAATTGGAGGGTTTGGTAATTGGCTACTACCATTAATATTTCCCTTAATTTATGTCCCTAAGTTTAAGAACAAAATAACTCAACATTTCCAAAATGGTGTACAACCGACCTAAAACAATTAATTTGGGTTAAAATAAGAGCACACAAGAAGTATAAGATTACTAGATGACTAACTAATATTTTCAAGATTAAGATCTCAACGTAAAACTATGTCATCTTGCTGTTACAAATCCTACCTTTTAAAATTGGAAAATTCAATTCAGACCAATTTTAGAATGTTTTGAAAATATGTGAACTCATTAAAAACAACAAATGCTATCCCTATATCAATGAACTATGCTGAAAAACAAAGTAATAGTTCCCAGACCACTGTAAATTTGTTTGCTGAATATTTTCAAGTGTCTTCAAGCCAAAATCAACAAATAGTGTTGAATATACTTATTATAATTCTATTAACCTGTCTAAATGTTTGCTATCAGAATCTCAAGTTCTTAAGCATTTAGAAAGTTTGGACACAAATGTTGGCCCAGATCCCAATGGTATACCAGCATTATTGCATTGACAATGACAGTGTATAGTTTGTATGTGTTCAGGGCCCTCCTCTCTGTAAAAGAAAATGTACAAATGTCGATCAAATGTGCATAACTACTCCACCAGAGGTAGAGATGACTTGAATGTTGCATTCTGCAGATTGGCAAGGTATTATAAGTCCTTCCACAACATTGAAGTGAGATTGTATAATACGTTGCCTGCCCAGCTGAGAGCTGAAGACACTTCCCAATTTAGGAGAAGACTAAGCACTTATTTGATGCACTGTCCTCTATATTCTATTGAGGAATTTTATGAGTGTGATGTAAATTTGATATGTGATGACATCTAATATGATATGTATCATTTTCAATAAGAATAAAATGTATTATTATTATTACTCAAAAAATGTTGCAATTCATTTGTATCACCTTTAACTGTTTTGTTTAGTAGTTCCCTGGAGGCTGGATACTTCCCTGAGGAGTGGAAATCATGCTATGTTCGGCCAATTCATAAACCAGGGCCAAAAACTGATATTGCCCTATTATGACTATATCTTCTATTACAAAAGTATTTGAAAAAATTGTTACTGCCATTCTTTCTCCAATTTTTAAAACATAATTAATCCAGAACAACATGGGTTTATCCATGGTCATTCGACTCTTACTAATCTTTTGACATTTACATCTACATAATATTTATAATCCCTTTGAATGTAACCTGAAGTTAGATTCAATTTGTACTGATATATAGAAAGGCTTTCGATCAAGTTGACCACACTATTTTCGTTGCCAAATTAAAAGCTAGAGGCATAATTGGAGAAATGCTATCATGGATGATCAGTTACCTTTCAGATCATAAATTCATAGTTAAGTTAAATGGTTTTTGTTATGCTCCTGTTAGTGCAACATCTGGTGTCCCTCATGGGGTCACATCTCGGGTCTTCGTGGTATTTATTAATGATATTGTTGATATAACTCAGGGGGCACAATATCTCTTGTATGCTGATGACTTGAAGATATATAAAGCTATTGAAAACTATGACTTTCTTATGTTACAGATAAATCATGTAAATGATTGGTTTTCTCTTAATAATTTTGTTGTGAGCTTTATAAATGCTCTGTTATTTCCTTTTATAGGAAAAAAGTACTATAATTTATGATTGTAAAATTGAAGGTAAGCAAGTTGAAAGACTGAGAATTACCAAAGACCTTGGAGTACGGCTAGATTCATCCTTAAATTACGATTAGCTCATATAGAAACTGTAACTAATGATGCCATGAGAACTCTCGGTTTTATATTAAGGAACTCCGGGGAATTTCAAAGTTTCAGGGCAATTAAAACACTATATTTTTCTTTAGTCAGGAGTAAAGTGGAATACTGTTCTAATGTATGGTATCCACCCTTAAGAAAAAGTACTGGTGAAATCCATCAGTTACTAGTCAAATTTCACCAGTAGCTGGTGAGATCAATCAGTTACAGGTCAATTTTCACCAGCAACTGGTAACACCCTCCAGTGACTAGAAATCTATCAGTCACTCTTCAGCTTGCATCAATTTCTTGTACAGTGCTTTCAGAAACTGCTAAAATTTTTGAAGCTTCCGAAAATCCCCAAATTATAGAATTATGTAATAGTCACTGAAATAATACTCATTGATCACAGGTCTTCCTAAAACATTTAGATCTCCTCCAGCAACTGGGTTAAAATCCATTTCAAACCTCCTCCGGGCTTGAAGGGTTAATTATATATATGTATTAAGCTAGCAGATAGCAATGCGTTCCAAATATGTACATATTGATTACATGACCAAGGTTCGATTATTGAAGCTTCCACTCCATTTCAGTTATTTTTTTATAATTACAACTAATTTCCTATGAGGTGAAACCAAAATTTTTGGAACATCAGATCAAATTAAAATAATGTATCAACTCGCAGAGTTGTTTCCATATTTAGCAGCACAGTTTCAGTCACTCCCTTCTGCTTTATCGTACGTTGGTTCTCAGTGTCATGGGGAAACTCTTATTTATCTCTCTTATAGTTCAAAGAATATAAGTTATGTATATTCATAATAGTCATGCTTATTTTTAGCCACAAAATGGTTTCTGGGGAAATGTTTAGCGGTGAAAAATATCCCAGTTTCAATCTCTTAGTAAAGTTAATTGTCACAAATGCAATAATGCCAGCCAGCAGCTGTATATATATGGCCTCCAAATCTCATCTCCCTGGTTGAAAAATGTATCAGATTGCTTAGCAAGATTGATAGGCTTATGTGTAGGTAGGTAGTATAATCTGCATGTATGATAACTAAAACTAGTGATAACCTGCAATATATACACATGCAACATCAACCTTCATTTCTTTTTCAATTTTTGTGATGGGTGATAAGTTTTTGGTGAATTTTCACCAGTAACAGTAAATTTTCTTACCAGTAACTGGTGATTTTTCTCATCAGTAACTGGTGAATTTTCTCACCAGTAACTGGCAAGCATTTCAAAAAACTAATTAACTATTCATCAGTTATTTACCAGTAATTCATCAGTTATTGATCAGTTTTTGGGTGAAATTTTTCTTAAAGGCAAATTATGAGAATCATATTTATGCTGTGGAACGTAGTCAACGAATGTTTTTATGCCATGTTGCCTATAAGTTACAAATTCCAAAGGACCACTATAGCTATCATGGGCTGTTTTCTGAATTAAATATGGTTACTCTGGAAAAACGAAGATATATACATTTCTGATCTTATCATTCTTTATAAGATAGTAAATAGTTCAATAGACTCTATAGACCTTACTTCACCTTTAAATTATTATATCCCCTCGTTCAATGCTAGGAATTGTTGTGTCTTTAATTTAAATTATAATAGAACCAATTATCTGTTCTACTTACCATTACACAGAATACAAAGATATGCAAATATGCATCCAAAAAATATTGATTTCTCCAAATCCATTTATTCACTCAAGAATGGAATTATTAAACGTTTGTTGGGTAGCTAATGGTTTCTAGATTACCATTCATCTACCTTATTCTTTCATGCTCATGTCTGTGTTTCCTTTATATTGGTTGTCAATTCACGAATATATTCAACGAATTCAACAATATTTTTCCTTCCTAGTCCATGAATAATTGTTTCCAGAAACACATAGAAATGTTTCTCACAAACAATTGGCAGATGTTTAATGAAGAAGTTATCCTATCGATTCTGTTTCTGCACCCCCTAAATATAGACTTAACCCCTGAGAACATGAAAACAATGATTTCGTTCTGAATTGGTGTCATAGCCAGAGTTTCACCCTAGCACAACACACTTCTTCCCAACTATGTTACTGACAAGTTGCCTTCTTCACACTATCCAAAGCACAACCCCACTTTCTGTAAAATAGCAACAACATTACATGGCTGGATTTACACAAAAAGATGTAAATAACCACTCCTTATCTAACTAAGACGTGGACAATGAGTGGTAACGGTAATGCAATGAGGAGAAGTCCAGGGGCTGCCCTAGGATGGTGTTTAAACCATTTGTTATGTGATGAGAACAGGATGGAATGTAGAAAGTGGCTGAGGGGCCCCAAAGCCTAACAACATACGGGGAGTAGAGGAAGAAGAATTTATGTGATCGCTACATCATTCCTCTCATGGGACTCCACTGCTTTCTCTCTCCGCAGCCCACCACCTCTTCCCCAACCACTGCGTTCCAATCTCCCATTGCTATATCAGGTTCTTCTTCCTTCACCTCACCTTCCTCATTGCTTCTTACAGCGGTAAATATTCAGTGGCGAGCTACATCTAATGTCACTTGCCCCATTTGCGATAGGTAAGTAATTGGATATGAGCAGGGATTTGTCAAATAATTGGAGAAAGGGTGGAGTGAAACCTGGCATCAGCAATAGTCTAATAACTCCTGGATAAGAGTGAGAGAGAAAAGGACGGTAGGTAACAAGAGGAAGGGGAGGCAAGGGGGGGGAGGGGGGACAGTGTCTTTCTGGGGGTATTACCAGAGTTCCTCCAGACCAAACTCTTCCCCTCCTTCCCAGACGTGTAAAATATTGGGAATGAAATCACTGTGCAGTTTGTGCATATGATTATTTGGCAAATCATCAAGTATGATTTTGGGGCTATGAAGTTGATTTTAGTTCTTTGCCCCTGGTGCAGAAGTCCTGCCAGAACTAGTTCTAGTTCCTTTAAGGCCTCTAATATTCCACAGGGGAAAATGATGCCTCAGGGAAAAATGGTCAAAGCACCTGGCTGGAAACCGTGGGATCTGGGTTCCAATCCATGTCAAGGCAAATGATTTTTTCTCCGTGGAATTTCTGCTATTGCAAAGAAAGTTGGTTTGTTATTCTCAATTATTTTTCTAAGGATGGCCGAAATTGATTTCCTTCTACCCTTGCTTCTTCTGGAAGCAAATGGATCATCATCCAGGAACTCTTCATTCTATCCTTCTACAGATGATATCCATGTCAACATCTGTATGGAATACGTCATCAGGCTTATGGCTCTTAAGTGTTCAAATTTCTGCTTTCTCTTCCTTCTGGTGATATGTATAATGACATTCTTCCAGAAGTCTGTCAATATATTTCCTGTTGAGTGTATGTCACAGAAGGTGTTGTATACGTGGGTTAATGTCTTCTGCATTTTTAATTGGCTTACAAACAAGACATATTCCAGGGTTCTTACTTATCTTCAAGTCCCTTACTGCCGCAGACCCCAATTCTGAGTCTTCCAGGTCATCCTTGTCACGTTTCTCAATTTTCTCTTTAATTCCATAATCACTGAGATTACTTCCTTAGCTCGAAATGTTTCTTCTGCCTCTTCCTGTTCTTTCAAATGTTCTCCACTCTTCTTCTCCAGGGCAGATTACAATTTGAGCTCTACGAGCTGCATGTAGGATAGTGATTCCTCACATGCAGCTTCTCTCCGTGCAAGATCATTTTATGCATCTTTGTATAAATCATTCATCAACATTACTCTGTTGTCACTCCACCTCTTGGTCAAAAAAAAGATAAGACAATCCTTAGGAAATAACTACAATTAACAACCCAATGATAATCAGTGCAGGAGGAGTATCAAATAGGTACATTGGAGAACCCTCAAATAAAATAGCTCAACTTCTACAAGACCTAAAGCTATAAACTGCATTCTACTGCACTGGTAGCCTTAGGAGCCTGCTCCCAAAAGTTAAGGACCCAAACGATCAATTACAATTGAGTGAGGCATACTGCAGACTCATTTGTGCTGAGTGTGATGTCACGTATATGGAATCAACTAGGATGGAGCATTCGTGAGTGGACAGCTCACAACATTGATGGGACATTATCAAAGGTATGGAGGCTTCACCATTTGCAACCCACTTCCTTAACAAAGGCCGTCACACTGATTTCCTCCCAGTGATGATGCATGCACCAAGGAAAGTATGGGACCAGGATGGACATTTTAAGGAAGATGGCATTCATTTCCCTCATTGCTTACTTTCCACTCACCCCTCCTACACATCCAATGGCAGAACTACAATTCAACTGGGAGGACTGCCCCCCACCCTCTGTCGTGACTACTTTGTAGGTAGACTAGTAGATTGTTCTATATCTATAATGCACATAACTACCATTTCAAAGATACAACTCTTAAGAGTCTTAAGTCTTGGTAATTTACATGACCACTGTTTGCTAGTAAAATGGAGGATAAGCATTTAAGAACGTCATAGTATTGATAAAATGAGAAACGTTACCCATGTTTCCGTCGACCAAGAAATAATGGTATTGGAGCAATATAAGTGGTGTCATCATAAATGTTTATCCTTCCTCTACATAACACAGTTGGAACGAAAGCACTAATGAACATCGTTTTCTCAGGATAAATATTTGAAGTTCGTGACCCTTTAGCTCACATCTACCCCACTGAATGAAATGTCTTCGGTTCAGAAACGTCTCAAGGATCATTATTCACTGCATATCTCCAAAAACTTTGAGTTCCGTGCAACGTAAAGAGACTAAGCAACAATATATAGTCTTAAATAATAATAAAGTTTTAATTGCTCACCCCATGGCCTATGTACCTAATGCCTGCAATGTCTAATTCCTTAGCAAAACCATCGGATCCAATCAGGTACACTTTCTTGTTGAATTCAATACTTTTTAAATAACTCGCAACAAGGTATGCAGTACTGATGATTTCTTCCTGAAATTCAAAGCAAGATAGCCCATTGTACTATATCCACTGTCCAAAATACCTTCGGTATTTTTTTTAAATCTCGATCATCAACAATTCATTACAACGTCCCCAGGGCTCTTTGAATTTGTTACATACAAAAATCTATGTTATATTAATACTAATTAGTACCTTCTTTGCAGGGAAACCTAACTTAGTACACTTTTCGACATAATCGACCCTGTCTCTTGTACTGTTATTAGTGACATAAAAGATTTTCTTTCCGAGATTATATAGGCGGTTGATTAAATCCGGCGAGCCATCTATGGCATTATTTTCCACCCATAGAACACCTATGCAGGATAAGATTAGAAAGATTAAACACAGAACCTGAGAAAAGGTGCTGAAAAGTGTTCAGAGGACACACCGTCGCAGTCAGTGAGAACAGTATCAAAGGAGTCTATGAAGTTCTTCACATCTTCACGCCGTGAATTTGATATGAATTTCGCTGCTTTTGAATTCATCTTTCGCAAGATACAGATCAATAACAATCACAAGATATGACAGCAATTCCTTTCACAGAGTACACAAAAATAAAAAATTGACACCACTAACTATGCGAACTTAGCAAAAGTGATATATCGAAGCAATTCGAAAAAGCTAATAGTTAACTCTTAAAGATATGCAAAAGTTATTCTAATTCATTTGACTTCACAACTGCTTGACCTTGACTTAACTACCGAAAGTCAAAAATACGTGAACGGCAGGGAACGCGGAGATTGGCGGAGATTCCGCGGATTCCGCGATGTCGAAACCAAGGAGAGTATAGAACAGGAGGCCGAACGGAATAGAGGGAGGGGGTGGAAAACCGGTCCGGATCCTCGCCAAGATTCGGTGGCGGGAAGAGATTTTTTCACGACCACAAGAGGCGCTGTTGCAGATCACTAACAATAAGCTGCATTAGCAGCGGCGGAGACTGTGTTTTGACTGTGTCGTGCAACGAAAATCGGGTATCCTAATCTACCTGCTGTGTAAATTGTGACTATCGTGGAGACTGATATTTAAATCCTCGGACCCTAGTCGTTCAGAAATTAAAATACTACATTATTTATAAATAGTTTCTCTCCCTTCATTTCGAGGCGTATCTCCATATCTTAACCCAGATCTGGGCCTCAGCACTACCTACAGGGAGATAAGAAAATCTCTCTGCGGCGGAAAAGTACGAGAGCACCAATCCAGGTAGTTTCCCCCCTTGTTATCTGTACTCCATGCACAGAAAAGTGAAGAATGGTGAAGTACAAGGCTTGCAAGAGTCGTAACGGGGTATGATTGTCAAGTGTGTGTTACTCTGACGGTGTCGATGTATTTAGGGTATTTGTTAAAATGGAAGGAGGCTAGTAATAGACGGATAATGCGTTACATGTCAGTTACGTCAAGTTGATCTTGTGACATGTTCATGCCAGTTACACTTCGGTGTCATTGACAGTTGAGTTTGTGGACGGAATCACAAAAGTGCCGTTAAGTTCCTAACAACATGAATCCCTCTCTGCCGGCTAGTATGTCAGGGGAAGCCGATAAAATGAAAGGTGATGCAATCGGTGATACGATGTATAGTGAGCGCTGGGTTTTAAAGACTCTGATGAAGCTTTCGGAGGTACTAAGTCGTGTTAAGAGGCAGAAACAGAGTGGAGGCCTTAATTAAAGCGACTTTTAAATTTTTTTTCCTTGTAATATTTTACAGAAATACGTGGATTACACCAGTTCAGATGACTATCGTTTGGAGTCAGATCTAGAAGGAGATCTAGGTCTTCTCTGGGACATGACAATAGAGCCGGACGTTGCCAACTTTTTAGTGGAACATGATGTTCTGGATCTTATTGTGGATATTTTGAAATATAGTTGCTCTCCAAGGCTTACTGTGAGTTATTTTCAATGAGTGCTAGCTATAGAATACTTTACATTAGTGCGAATGTGGATCTTTTGACAATCAGGTGCTCTCCAAGGCTTACGTGTGTTGTTTACAATGAGTACTTAGCAGTATTACCTGACCAGTAGGGTAATTTCACTTTTCTTTTTCTTGAATATTGACATTCTTTGCCACCAATCATTTTGACCTTTATAGGTTGCCAATTGGCATTGCCGACAGGGTAGAGAGTATTAATATTCAAGTACGTTCATCTTACATTAAATGTCTTTCGCAGCTAAAGACTTTATGTAATAATCATCAATCAACAACGTCAACAACAATCAGCCATCTAAGATACGTAAACAAAACAAAGGAATACTGATATCACACAAACATCAGCTGTGAGCACTGAAAATAAACTTTACTGAGAATCAATCTTATTACATCATCCAGTTATCTTTACACTTCCCCTTGACAAGAATGGTTCTTGGCAAACTGAACACAAACAAAAACCTATCTTCTCTCTTTGAGAGCACGAGCACAAATAACACATAAATAATAAATACAAACAATATTACAATTAATTTCAATGAACAAACAAAAACTTCAACAAAGATGCATAGAACCTTAATATCATAATATTATTAACATATATGTGTATAAAAATTAATATCAAGAAATTACATGTCCTTTTCTTTCAAACTAAGTCTAATAGCTAATTCCTCAGTACATGTTCCTCATTCATCAGGACATCAGTGAACGTAAGTAAATGTGTTACCACCAACAGGCTTAGGCTTCACTTTACCCATTACATCAGTATGTACTAACTCTAATAGCTGACAGCATACTCTGAAGCTTTTCTTCGGGAAACCTCTCCGTGTCATCTTGCCCTGGATACAAATAGAACACAACTCATTTTTCTCCTCGTTCCTACTTCCCTCGAGGGCTGGAATTCTTCTGATGGCTTCCTCGTGAAGGTGGCCCATCCTCTCATGCCATGATGCTTCTGCTCGTAGTGTGGATACTTGGTAAGGCTGCCCATCCTCTTGTACTTGCTCAGCTACTGATGGATATCCTTGAATATGGCTGGAAAATTCACTTGGCTCAGTCTCTAGAACATACAGCTCTCCCGCAGGATAGGCTTTAAATACTTCTTCCCCATCTTCATTTGCAACTGCATAATCCTCTTCAAATGTTACTTTCACCCCCTTCTTTGTTAATTTCCTCACAGAAATCAGATTGACTTCGAGATCCGGTACATACAAGACATTTGAGAATTTAATAGAACATTCTCCACATTTCTTTGAAAGCTTTAGCATTATTGAACCCTTTCCCTTCACCAGTAATTTCCCCTTTCCAATTTTTACAAATGTTTCAATTTCTTCAAAATCCATGAATAGTATCCTCTCAGGTGACATAGGGTCCGTTGCCCCAGGATCTAAATACCATTTATGTCCTTCCCTCTTTGTCAGCAAACCATTAGCACAGATATAATGCTTGCTTACTTGAGTCACGGATTTTTCTTCAGCTTCTACATATGCTGCCTTTGGTTTTGCTCTTAATACATTCATCCTCTTCTCTGCTTCGGCAGCTTGCCGGCATTCTCTACTCATGTGCCCCCATTTTCCACGTGAAAAGCATTTCACCAGGCTTCTATTTCTCTCCTTTGAAATGGAATCACCACTATTCCAGGGGATGTTATTCTGGCTTAACATTTCCGGTTGATTTCTACCTCGATTTCTAGAGTAACTTTGCCTCCCTTTAAATGTTGTAAAAGCTGCTGCTACTTCATTCTCACCATCAGTTTCTTTTCTAATTGCTTCACTCATTCTATATTCTTCGAGGTAGAGGCGATTTTTTTACTTGTCTAACTGTTAGATTTTCAGTATCTCCACTGATTTCTGGAAATCATCATATTTTGGAGATGGTAGGCTAGCTCTCATCATCATTGCAGCTTCGTTATCTGAGATTTTAAATCCTCCTTCCCATAATCTTCTTACCATGGTTTGTAAGTCCGTGGCGTAATCAATCATCGACATTTCATCCGGCTTAATGTATGACCCCCATCTTTTTAGTACAGAGAATAAAGATAGCATTGACATTTCAGTATGCATGTCCTGTAGTGCCTGCCACATATTTTTGGCTCTTGCTTCCTCACATATATCTTCGATATACCCTCTCCCAACATGTTTCAGCAAGTATGCTCTAGTTCATCGGTTAGTTCTTGCTTGCACATCATTTAATTTTTCTACGTCGTCGTAGCCTGGATATATTGCAATCCAGTAGTTCTTCTACACCATATCTGCTTTGGCTATTGCCTTCCACTGATAATAATTATCTTTAGTTAACATCATAGCTATTCTGGTAATTTCTTCTGTACCTGCCGTAGTTCTCGTTCGTTTTTCAGGGCACCGGCGTAAATTACTTCGGGAAACTATTCAAACATGTTTCGGGTTGAAATTCTTTGTCTCCAAACTTCATCCTCATGGATCGAAATTCTTCGTCTTCAAGGGTCGAAATTCTTCATCTTCAAACTTGATCCTTGTATATATCTATGCGTCAATTATTCCGCATCCTGGGCCCATAACCTATTAATATTCAAGTACGTTCATCTTACATTAAATGTCTTTCGCAGCTAAAGACTTAATTTAATGATCCTCAATCAACAACATTAACAACAATCAGCCGTCTAAGATACGAAAACAAAACAAAGGAATACTGAAACCACACAAACATCAGCTGTAAGCACTGAAAATAAACTTTACCGAGAATCAATCTTGTTACATCATCCAGATGTCTTTACATAGAGTCGTCTACAGACCGGAGGTTCAAATCTGGAAGCTGTTTCTTGGGACGGAAACATTTTTCTTGCAATAGATACTCTTGGGGCAGCAGGAGTGTAATTGTTCTTTTCCCCATAGTAGGTGGGTTTCACTTGCCGTTGGGCTAGTGATATTAATTTCACTAAAAGACATAATTGGTGAATACACCATTTGGGTTGTTGCTGTTTCAGATGGCAGTATTTGTGTCCTGTTCTCTCTCTTGACCTGGAGATAAATATTGTGGTAAAGCAAAGGGGGGGGGTGTAAATGTCAGGTATAAATAAAAATGTCATAGCTATCTCATTGAAAGAGTATCCCTGATAGCAAAGCCAGTTGGAATCCAACTGGAATTCACCAGTGTGCAAGCGTAAATCCAGCTGGATTAATCCAGTGTAAAGCTGGAATCCAGCTGGTATCCAACTGGATTCCCACTGTGCTTTTTACATGATTCCAGCTAGATTCAAGTTGGATAACAGGTTGGATTCCTACTGGAATCCAGCTGGATTTCAAGCCAACATTCCAGGCTGTCTCAACGAGCTAGATACTGACTTGACCAGTCCTACTGGATTTAGGCTACGTATTCCAGCGGGATTCCAGGTGATTTGTCCAGCTGGATTCATAGATCCGAAATCCAGGCTGGAATCCAGCTGGCTTGCATTCTGGGGTTAGTCCAGTGTAGAGTAGGATAAAAGTTTGCGAAACCCCTAAACAGTTCAAAATTTTTTACAGTTATTAAATACAGTTGTTTGCAATATTTTTGTGGAAGTTCAGTTTAACATGACTTAATTTAAAGTTTATCGATTACTTATTTCTGTGGATTTTGTATGATATTGTGAAGATTTAATAAATTAAAGTCCTAGGAATTGAATTTCCGCAAATTTTTATTCTCTTACTTGCATGCAAAAGTTATAATAATTTCTTCAGTTTCAGTGTACAAAGTAGATAGGCATTAATTGTGCCACAAATAACTAATGTCTATTTATGTAGGTGTGGTATATTAAAACCATTGCCCTGAGTATTGACATTTCGTGCTGTAATGTATCAATATCTGGTCGTTTCTTTTAGGAAATCATGATTGGTATCCTTGGTAATCTGGCCTGTGAAGAAAGTGTGCGGGGAAAAGTAGACTCCAATGAGGGACTGATAAAAGAAATAATTAACTTGCTCAATTTCACAGATAGTCCCACATTGGTACAGTTGGTCAGGTTATTAGCAACATGTATATGGGAGAGAGGGAAGAAAGGCAAACGTGATGAGGCATGTGGTGACGATGCTTCGAGGAGTACCCACTTGGAGCAGTCACACTGGGCCAAGTGCCTGAGGGAGGAGAGTGCCCTGGTGACCCACAGCGTCAACTTCATTCTCGCCAGCTCCAGGAATGGTAAAACCTCCCTCCTCCATTGCATTTGCTTGTTGTTTGTTGCCATTTATTTGTGTGGAGGCGGTGGAATGATGTGGTTGGTGGGTTGTACGTTTTTTACTCATTTCAGCCCTCTGCTGCTATTGTAATACCTTCCTATCTCTAATGGATGAGCAGGATTTCTAAAAGACTTGTTTGTCATGTGATTTAGTAGCTGGGGTTTCCATGGGCAACCAGGCTCCGTTTGAAACACTTGACTAACTTAGGCCGTTCTAAAAATTATTTCTATACCATCACTTTCTCCATCTTCATTCATTGTCTTAATGTTTGAAGTGTAACCTACCTATTACCTATTTTCATTGAGGGTGTTCAACTGGAAAGATTCGATTGAATCAGGGGATTACAGATTTGAATACCAGTCGTGCGGATTCTAAGTACCAGTGGCGGAGAACTACGTTAAGTCCTTGATTTACGCGGATGTTCAGTTAGGTCATGGTACTAATACAATTAGGTAGGTCGCTCCCGAGGACGTAAAAGCATCCGTTCTGCGCAGCTATGCTGTGATGTATACACTGGAGGACAAGCAGCGGAAGAGCATTAAATGCTCTTCCGCTGCTTGCCTAAAGGCCGCTTTGGACGATACAATTTTTTTTACATATTCTTGTACAAACGCTTGTATAAACTGAACAAAATTGTGTGTTTGTCTGAATGGAATTAGAACAGGTTCTGTTTTCCGACAGTAAATCAGACATTTGCACAAGCGTTCATGCAATCTTCCGCTTTACACGGTGCAATTTCCTCATACAAGCATTTGTACAAGAAATTGTGTCCTGCAATGCAGCCTTAAATCATTTGATAGTAAAAACGTATATGAAATTATCATATTGTGCATCTCTTAGATAATGCTGAGAATTATGCTGTGATATTATCGTGCATGTTGGCAAAACTCGTACCCGTAAAATAGCTCACAGTGCACGAAAACACAAAGGTTGAGTTCAAGAAGTAGTACGATGGTTGTGAGGCTATCACAAACTTATAGTACTCACAAAAAACTGAGTGAATGCCTCTTTTATAGTTGGTTTCGAAATATATATTTCAAAGGAATGCAGAAACGACATTTTAATCAGCACGTGAATGCAAATTGTCACCATTCAACTCCTTAACCCTTTCGCTACGAACACCGTTTATAAACGCCGCTGATTTTTCACTCCTGTGAACGAAGGCCGTTTATAAACGCCGCAGATTTTTCTACGCAAGCGAACGAAGGGCGTCTTAAAACGTCGCTAGGACCAGGTAGGCAGAAAAGGTCCAAGGTGTCATAAAGGACCCTTCCTCGCGGCTCTGAAGACCCTTCCTCAGCTTAGAGGCGGGGATTATCTCGACCCTTCTTCGCAGCGCGAGCCTCACACTCGGCAGTTGTTCGCGGTCACTTGTTTGTTTATGCAGTGGGAAAACCAAAATAATATTTGTTTCTAAATCGCATTATTTAGTTCCAGAAGTTAATTCCTTATGTTTTTTTGAATCTCTAGAAATTTTAAACCGAACTCTAACGTTATTATTAACAGAGTTCACCTGTCAATGAGATTCAAACCGATTTGGGAGAATTTTTCATTGCAGTGAGGAACTAAGACGTATGTTTTTTTATGATTTGACGATAAGGTAGTACCGATATTTTTCTCTCCGTTTTACTTGTTTATGAACATATATTGGAAAACAACTGTAATGGTAATACCACGCAACATACCGCGAAATCTAATACATCTACATTATAGGTTGAAAATCCCGCTGAAGGGTGTGGTTTACGTTAATTCATTAGCAGTCAATAAAATTTAATTTCTTGTAACTGAATCTTTTTGGTGTAACTGCCATTCAGCTATAGAAAGTATCTTTCAAGCTGAAAAGCATTCAAAGTTTGTTCTGTGTAATGCGGCTAAGAGTGATCATTATGTTGTAATCATTTATATTAAAACTAGAAGAAAACCGCATGCGCGCGTGATGGAATATTTGGAGGTACAATATATAATTTCTAGGCAGAAAAATCTATCTCGCGCTACCATTGCGAATATATTTACATAAAAATGTTTCCTGATGAAGGTATAGCACCAAAAAAAGTGAATGTGCTTTTATATAAAACACGGGTATGGTTGGATTATGCGCGGACGTCTTCTATTGCGAAACAACAGTAATAATTATTATTGTAACCATTGATTTTATGTCTATTGTGCTTAATATCTTAATATTAACATTAGAATTTCGTTTAAAATCTCTAAATGGTATTTATAACAACAGGAATTTATTTGTGCATTAACCCCCACTTAAAGTCTTACTATTATTTATTTAACAAAAATCACTGTATTAAAAATAGTTGACCGCGGACAGAGGCCGAGGTGGGTTCTCATTTGGAAAAGGGCGAAGATAATCTCTGGTCAGTGTCCGAGGAAAGGGTCGGGAACCCCGCTGAGTCCGGTCCCAAAGCGGGGGAAAGAAATACCTGCCCGATGCCTTGCTTCAAGAGAACTCCGTACACGGAGTGGAAAAATATTCTAGAGGAACCCGTGAGAAGGAAAGCATTTTCCTGCGTAGGACTCCGGCGCGAAAGGGTTAAGAACCGCTACTGATATAAATAAATAAACTGCTACTGCACGATATAAATGCTGACCAAATCCCCAGGTACAATAATTTTTGACAATGACATAATACCGAATTACCTGAAGTCTATATTTTCTACTTATATTAATCCATTTTCACTATCAAATACCTGGAAAAGAGCCGTGTTACCTCTCGTAATTCGCGTTTTTACTCTAAGGAACTCGAAAAGATTCATGCTGCTAAATTTACAAAAAAGGCCATAACATTTCAAAATATTCAAACAAATATTTATTTAAAGGCAAAAAAAACGAAAACATTAATTCACAATAAAATACGATTGTCAGATTTTTCAAGTACAAGATTCAACTTCTTTGGCTAATCAACATCGAATGTAAATATATACATTGCATGAGTGAGGTCAACAATGGAAAACCGATCTGCAAGCAGCATAACGCTATAGCAAGTCACAACTATTCCAGTCAGAAACTGCCACTACTTATTCTTGATTACAGGAAAGTAAATGGCAAATGGTTTCCAGAAATGGCTTAATAAAAGGTCCAGCAAACTTGCAAGTCTAACCTGAAAAAAATGAAAAAATAAAGCCGGGGTGACAAATTCAAGTACTAGTAAATAAAAAGTCAAGATATTTCCTAATAGATAAGCATTGTTTTTGGAAATTTACCCAAGCAAAAAAAGGTTGTAATAGATTATGGAAACGCCTCAGCAAATGACAAATTTTTACCACAACAACACGAAAACTTTCTTTCCCTTCAAGTAGAAAATCAAGGGAAAGCAGCAAAATAATGGCCAGATTGTGACACTCTCAACAACACAACACAAAATCCAAATTTGTTTCCAATACCACAGGGTTAAAAGGTCTACGGAAACCTGAAAAAAAATCTTAAATTAGATAAAGAAAAATTGAAAAACTTCACAGGATTCAATTCTCCAATGAAAAAACTTACTACGATCCATTTTTCACAGAATAAAGTAATATGTATTATCGGTATAATCCATGATATAATAATCACCTAGATTTTTGTGAACACATAGGAATGCCAATAGTGTCTGGAGGCATAATAAAATAAATATAAATCCAAACCTAACATAGAAATATCAAAGATAACTTAAAGGAAATAAAATTTCTTTACCACAGAGGTAACCAGTACACAAATCCTTCATCTTTGACTGCCGCACAAAAGATCAGCATCAATGCCTTCATGTTTTCCATCATACATGGCTTAGTAAAATAAGAACCGAGGTCAATTTCACAATCAATATAAGTTTCATTCCCATGAAGATCCTCCAACAGGCAACAAGTACACGTTGCGCCGAAACTCATTAAGCTCCAACGAGAAAATATTAGCTGGTACATTTGATTCTAGATAATTATTCAGTGTACCCATTTCTCATACTTCAAAATCCAACATCCACAACCAGCATCAATAGTTTCTCAGCATACAAATCTCGGTAACACCTGGGAAATTTTGAAAAGTGTGCATATCAAACAAGCCTACACATAGAATGTTAAGATTCTCACAATTAGTGGACAAAAAAATTGGAATTGAGAGCTCCTTGAAATAATCAACATTTGGCTCCTTCAAAATGAAGAAATGAAATAAGATTGATTCCACTCGAGCATATTCAGCAAACACTACTGCTCATTCTTCAACATCAATAACCAGGATCAACATTTTCTCTTCTTATGAATCTTGGTAAGATACTGATCTTGGCAAGATGTGTGCATTCAACTACTAGTCCAATAACATAGCACCACCTGCAAAAGCACCTGGAAAATTTTTAAAGTGTGAATATCAAACAACCTTCATCATCATTAGTCATCAATCCTCAGATTGGTTTGACGCAGCTCTCCACTGAGTTCTTTTATCGGCTTATCCAAACAACCTTACACCAAGAGTTTAAAGTTCCACACAATCTTCAAAATTAATAAACAGCATAAAGAGTTTCTCTGATAAGTTCTTGGTAAAACCTGGAAAATTTTTAAAGTGTAAGTGTATCAAACAACCTTACACTTAGAATTGTATGTATTCCATGTAACACAGATCCGCGTTAGTCGAGGACTTACTGTAATTGCTCGTTTTTAGCATTTAAATTGTAAATACCATGGTAGGAAATGTTTATGCAACATATTGTAGGCTAATAATTCTAGTCCACATATACATTCTTTGAAATTCCCCAATTTGAAAATTCTAACAAAAAAGTCCCTCTGCATTCTTCCAGCAACAGTATTTTCCGAAGGAGGCTTCAGTACTGCTGGAAATTTGGTTGACGAAAAAAATCAATTAGATCCTGACAGTGAAAATGCTGCATTTTCTAAACAAAAACTTGCAATCTGTTTTCATTGAATTTTCAATTTTATTTAGAAAAATTATACTTCGATTTTCCTTTGAAATTACCCATTCTTTATATTTGCCCTCAAACATTTCCTTAATTTCAGTTAGTGGGGACCATTTGACCATTATTCATTTCTTTTACTTTAAGAAATAAGATTCAGCTTTTATTGGATTTAATTAGAGGATTCACAAGAAAGTAAGCATTATTTAACTATTTACAGATAAAAGGATGACTTGAATTTAATAAAATTGAGGAGAATTAGGATTTGGGATTAGGATTCCATAAAGAAACAGGATTTGGATTCGATCAAATTTGGGATTCGCCCCACCACTACCTCATATTAAAGAAGAGACTGTGTAATGCAATGCGTTCATCTTACGACCCAAGCCTACAGCAATCAAAAACGCGAGATGATGCATCGCATTCATCAAAATAAACGCAGTCTGCCCCTCTCCCCATTCCACCTCTTGATCTTGCCTCCAAGAGGGCGAGGTGGATGGGGGGAGGCTTCCTTATCTTGAAGCGATTAAGTTTCATCCTCGCTCGAAGAGCAGTTGGGAAGGTTGATGGAGGGCCTGAGCGATATAGGCGTGATATTCCACCGTTACTGGGTGTCGAGAAAAGAATTAACCCATTTCTGCCAAAAGCAACTCAAAACTAATTTTTATGCTAGTTTTTCAAACCAATTAGTTTATTTAGTGCAAAAAATCATGTCATGAGTTTCATATTTTTGCCATTGCTATTTCGAATAATTGCAAAATATTGCAGAATTGCAGAGTTTTCACATTGTTGGGCATTAATAGCACTATGTCTAGCAATATATTCCTGAGAAGAACGTATTTAACAAGGAGGATGAATTATTTCTTGAACTCGATGGTGTTCATATTGATTTTGAAATCTGGAGCGAAGAGAAATCAATGGTATTATGTAAACCTGTAATCGATAAGTACTAGATTTAAGTTGACCAGAATATGCATCTTCAAAGGTAGGCGTGGCTTTACCATGCTGCCCTGGCTCTACATCGTCTAGAGTTCCGTTGCCGGAATTGATCTCAGGTCGAAAATTAGGAATTTGATGGAGATAAATACACACTTATCCATCATTGATCAAGAAATACAATCAAAACACTTGTAAAGGAAATTTAAAAAATTCACCCAGAGGAGTCCCGATCCTACGACCTTCACACTGCACCTTCAAACTGCACCTTCACACTGCACCTTCACACTGCACCTTCACACTGCACCTTCACACTGCACCTTCACACTGCACCTTCAAACTGCACCTTCACACTGCACCTTCACACTTCACCTACGACCTACACCATGCTTGTCTAAACACTGATTTTTTTTAGCTTCCATCACTCTGTGCTGGAACAAGAACCTCGAGATGAGCCCGAAAGAAAGGCCTCGGGTTGAGAGTGTGAACGTGAATTCATTCAGTGTATTCCTTCCACTGGGTCTTTTGTTCCAGTGGTTGATTCGACACCAGTTTCGCCAGCCTGGTCACTTCCACGTTCGACCTTCTCAGCTCTCCCCTACGTAAAACTATTCCAGCAAAGGCCGCAACCGGAACTAGTGAGAGTCTATAGGATTGTGCTAAACCTTAAAAGTTTTTCCAACTCGATTCAATGAAATAATGTGGGTTTATAAATACTAGAGGTGGGACAAATCCTAAATTTTCTCGAATCCGAATCCTAAGAGGTTCTCGAATCTCTCGAATACCTCGAATCTCTCGAATCCTACATATAAAGTTGATAATAACAGAAAAGAAAAGACTTTAACAGCTGTTAATGAAAAACAAAATTAAGAATAGTTTTCAAAAATACAACTCCTTATTGCAATAATACAAATAAGATTTGAAGAGCTAACATAGATAAGTAATAAACATGTTACACAAATTTTTTTGCACGAATTGAAAGCATGTGAAAGTTCTAGGAGGCATAGCAATGATATGTTTCCAAAAAGTTATTAAACCGATACTGAATTGCATGTTTGAAAATGATATCTTTTTTCCAATATTGTAGCGTCTTCAAGACTCATTCACAGCGATAGACGAGCTGCTTGCAGGAGACAATTCCTCATGTGTTAAACATTGTATTGCATTGTATGCAGGGGGACACGGGGAAATATATTAACTAGATTACATATGGTTGGGCCAAGATTAGGAACAGTGTGAAAAAATTGTAGTTGTAAATCGGAGAGAATATTAGGAATTAGTTTACAGGTGTATGAGGAAAGATGCAGAAAAGCAAGCAGTATGGTGCAGTAGACACAAGAGTGGTCAAGACACATTGGGTGTTGGCACAAACTATGGAGGATATTGAGGAATGATGGAAATAGAAAGATTTAAATACAGCAAGGTGAAATAAAATTTAAGGAAACAAGCAATAGACTTAGGAGGGGTATGAAGAGTGTGAGAGAAAAGTGTCAAAAAGGTCAATGTAAATAGGTTGAGAGGTTTCAGAGAGAGGGAGAAATAGGCGCCCTGTACTCAAAGGTTAGAAGGTTATTCAGCAGCAAGAAGTGGAATATGATATTGTGCATTAGTGTTAAGTCAGGAGAGCTGCTGATAGAACTTACAAGAGATTCAGCATAGGGGTAATGAATACGTGGCAAGAACTGCATGGCACTAACAATAGGCAAGGGAACTTGGGAATAGAAGAGAAGGATATAGATAAGGATGAACTGGGACCAGGAGTCCAGCCATGCTAGTAAGTTAGGGTAAACATTATGAGAAAAGAAGGTGTGAGGGACTATATTGTTATCCTATCAAAGCTACTTAAGAATCGAGGTTGAGAAGAACGTGATGATTTTACTGGTTTGTTCGCAGGATGTATGAGGATGAAGTTTGGCTGGAGGGTTTTTTAAAATCTGTATTAATACCTAACCAAAAAATAAAGAGAAGGCCGCAAATGCTGAAAAGCATACACTTCTTAAATTAAAATAAAGTTCATAACCTATGCGATAGCATCAGCCGATCCGCGAGTTATGCAACCTGGACAACAATAGCGACAAAAATTACGTACGTATGCTGTAATTTCTCGCAGCATTACAATTCCACAGATTACTGAGGTCATGATAACTGGTGGTACATCTGAGAAAATTTTACTTATCTTTCATAGTGGTAACTTACTGCATGAGTTTTTACTTTGTCTTTCATGGAGCGTTTAGTCCATCCACCAGTTATGCAACCAGGACGACAATCACGGCAAAATCGTCTCATGATCGTCAAAGCAAATGGTGAACCATTCAAAAATTTGCTAGCGTAAATAAAGAGAAGAAGTTATTTGCGGACGTATGAAAATTTTTGGACTTGAAGGAAAAGTCGTTAATGGCGGGAAAACGTAAATTGCGGGGACGTAAAAGCGATGTTTAACCTTAGTTGTAATGAACGTTTTTATCGGTCGAAACTAATCTGTTCTAAGTTATTACATAAATAATTCGGTGTTTATTTATATATTAGGATTCGAATGATGAAAATAGCACAAAGATTCGAGTATTCGTTTCTCGAATCTTTTTCAAGATTCGAAGATTCGAATGTCCCATCTCTAATAAATACTTTTGAAAATGATAGTACAGCTACTTACTAAAAAATTCGTACCACTTCCCGACGCAACCCGCTCAGCAGGCTCTTTAAATCCTCGATGTGACAACACCGTATTCGACTGCCAAACAACTATCGCGTCAGGTTGACGATCTGAGAAGCAGGGGCACCCGAATGAAACATCGAAGCAAAGGCCCCGTGATATAAGGGGGCTGGAAGCTCACCAGCGGCGGCGGCGAGTGAGGTTTATCTTTCCCGAAACAACTGACGAATGCCTTTCGCAATGAGGACCACCGTCGTGCCTCTCCACCTCGCTCGCTGACCATGCAAGCACGGAATTTAGGGAACCCCAGTTCTCCAAATTACAGAGAGATTATCTGACTGACTGACTGCTTTTCAAGGAACACCCAATGTGGTCAATCCATTGCCGATTCGGCCTCATCGGACTATCGTTCGTGGAATTTGGGAAAACCCACGGACAAATATGTCGACGATCTACCATATCTCATAGATCTACAGTGACACAATACCATGCAAGCCACCTCGAGGGTGTGTGGCTGGAGGTGTTGCTGAGGAGTGGAAGCTCACGGGCGAGGAGAGAGAGGACGGTTTTTTTATGCCTGAGATAAGTTTCGATTGCCTTCCCGCAGTGAAAACTGACATTGTTTCACTTAAGTAACGCCACTTGCCATTACTGGAAAATTATGCTTTAGTATTAAATACTATTATTAGCTAAAATTCACTTAGTCCCAGAAACAGTTTTCATGAAACAGGTCTCGACACATTAGCGATACTTTTCTATTCTACCTAAATAATACGATTATGTTTTTCAACTTTATTAGAACTAAAGTTTTCAAACGAGAATAAAAAATATGATTTATTTTTTCTTCTATGAAAGGCAATGCCACACATCGAGAAATTTATACTCCTAGTTCTGAATCTCACACATTTCCCTTAAAGAGCTTTCATTGACACTGCGGAGGACATTTATCTTTTAATAGACACAACAGCAGAACATGGGCATAACACCATGGTGTTTTTTTCTGGGCTACAACTCACCAATTCCCGAAAAGAAAGTGAATACATGTCATTTTAACTTATTTTTCATTGTTGAACTAAGCAAGGAAGATATTTTTTGGAATCACTCCGTAATGTTTACGAAATGGAAGGTGATATAAAATATGAAAAAATAAGAAATGAAAGAAATCCAGACGTGCAACTTTGTGAGCATTTGTAAGAAAGTCCTTCACGCCTTACCGCAAGTCCTGCGCATTGCATTCTCCGACGCACGGTCTGTGGACATTGTCGAACAGCATCCCTAGTAATCTCTTCGGCAGTCGAAAAAGTATTTGCCCTTACTTGGTCCACTGCGCACGCGTCTTTTTGAGTGTTGACTTTAGGTTTCCCTGAACCCGCCTTCCTGGAAAACTAATGGGATTCCTCCCACTTTTTCTTCAAATTAATAATTGGCATGCGGGATACATTCAATTAACGTGCAATCTCCCGAACTGGCATATTTGCCGTTAGCATTCCTACCACTCGGTTTCTCCACCTACTGTCCACCAAAATATTATGCGCACTCGAGTTTGAAGGGTGTCTATGAAGCTACCAAAATAACTACAGAAAATTTAATAATATTATTTTTTGTCGTTTAATTCTACGCTAGTAAATTTAAAAATGCATTTCTCAAAAACCCTTCGGATTATTTAACCCAAATTTTAATTCTATATAAACAAGAATGTTTTATGTGTTTTCTGTAAAGTTTAGAATTTTATCTGATGTTTTTCTCCGCTCTAGGAGGTCGAAAAAATGCAATTTTATTTGCGTTACAAACCTTATTTACCCTATTTATGATACATCGTTCTTAAGAACGTAATTTAATCGACTAATTTTATATTAGTTTAAATTGATTGCTTTGAATGAGGTGGTTCAGTGGTTATTTGTTGCTGGGAAAGCCGTGCGACGTTGACGCAACAATGGTTGGTCATTCAGGGGAGGTGACCGACAGCTGAGGCCGACATTTGTGCCATTTAGAATAGGTGGGTAATTGGGTAATAGTAGGAGTTTTCAGGGAACGGAGGAAGGGTGGAGAGAAACCCGGCGTCGGTAATTAGCCTACTCTTAACAAAAGGCACCAAGGGGACCACGGCTTAACGTCCCATCCGACGGACGGAGTACTGAACTTGAATTGCCATCCACTAGGCACTCAAGTGGGGATCGGTTTTCCACTGAAAAATCCGTCACTGCCGGGAATCGAACCCGGGCCCTCGGGATGGGAGGCCAGTACTCTAGCCAACACACCAACCCGATCTCCGGCCGCAAACTTGTCTCACTCTGGCCCATACAAATATAAACTGATGTAAAATTAGTTGATTAAATGACATTCTGAACAACAATGTATTATAACATTAGGATATCTAAGGATTGCAACGCAAAGAAAATAGCATTTTTTTAAACCACCCAGAGCCGAGCAAAACATTACTGATAAAAATGATTGAGTATTATTTCTTGGACAGATAAAATTCTGAAAGTAAAAGAAAACGCATAAAACATTCTTGTTTATATCGTTAAGATTTGGATCGAATAATAACACATTCAGCTCCACTAAAGTCATCAGGTCCAACCCCTATGGCCAAATGTAAATTTAATGAAATCTTTTGAAAAACTTATTTAATGGTACCTTTTGCTATGTTTTTAAGTTTTGATGATATAAATAACATTTTAGTGTTAATTACTTTGCATCAATGCCGGCACCGTGGTATCGCCTTTGCATGATTGGATTAATTACTTATGTTTTTAAGTAAAATATTGGGTTGAGTTCGGCTTTTTATATCCAGGCCATACTTTAGTTGAAAGATCACAGTCCAATTACTCAAAAATGTAAGTAATCGACTTAGTATAATGTATTACAGTGTTGCCTATATTAACATTTTCACGGAAATAATGGAAAAACTATGTACCTAGGTACATCTGCTTTGTTTCCTCAAAATATTTTTTTTCTTATTAGTCATTTAACTAATAAATCCGGGAGCCAGCTAGATTTTCACTTCTTTGAACAAAATATCTCGCTCTATGGCATCAATCCTATGCGGAATGCAGAAGCTTGCTTTTTTGTGGCCCGTGTGCAGAAACCCTTTTTGGACGAGTCTATTTCTGCAAACGGCTCCTGCCGGGGGTTTTGGAGGAAGTGACCATCGGTAAGGGAGAGGTCCTTCCCCTCCCACCCCCAAACTTACCCTCCCCTCCACCTGCCACCGTTCCTCGCATTGAGGGGCCACGAGCTTTCAAACGAGCAGTACAGAGACATGAGACCTTCTATTTTCTCAAATGACCCCCGCCTCTCAGGGTTAGAATCCCCAAGGTTGTAGGAAGTGGCTGACCCTTTTCACTCCAGGAAAACCCTTGTCTTTCAAAGGACCCAACCTGCCTATTTCCAGAACAAGGACCTACCACCGAGGACAACTCTTTCCGGATGAGTGTGCAACGCAAACAAGGTAGTGCCTGATCTCCAATGAGGAGGATAAGTGGTGAAGGCATTTTTACTCTGGTGAGGAAAAAGCACGTTTTTATGGAGCCGCCTATGATGGAAAATCCAGTAATTTCAGAGTTATGTCCAGTAGGCTCCAACTTCACGCATATTCATTCACATACACACTCATACAAATAAATTGACACAAACAGTCAAGTTTTCAAATAATTTCAGCAGAATTTATTATTTTTTGTGAAACTTTCGAAAACATCCTTCCAAACAAAGCCCTGGCTCTCCATCACACTCCTCACAAAAGTGCAATGATTCTGTTCTTCTCCCTTCATCAGCACACATCCTACACCTACGGCGGTAAAATCTCTGCTTGTCATTTTTTGGAACCTTACAAGGCAAATGCACAATTTTTGCAGTTTTTTTAGGTGCTTGCAGAGGAGATTTCTAGAACTCAGAAGAGATCTAATTACGTTTAACCTAAAATCATATGGACTAATTTTTTTACAGTATTTTTCATATAAGATGAATTTGTCAACAATCTGAAAAATATGAATCCCCACTTTCTTATATCTGAGGGTTTTTCTTTCGCAGGGGTGATACGAGAGCAATTGGTCTTGCCTGTCGACCCCTGCCAAGAATTCATTGTACTTCGCAACGGGTAGAGGTAATCTTTTTTTAAATCCTCTCCTATTTGTCACTTCCACCATTTCACATTGGAACTCACTCCAAATGAAAAGTACACACTTCTCTCTTTTCTTTCCATTTTGCGACACAAACACCATTTCCACTGTATCCTGAAACAACCTCACCTTTTTGTAGTCACAACGACAGAAGGATTTTTTTTCCGGTTTTGTCGGAGGGTGCCTGTACAGTAGGTACATTGTTTTAACAAGTTTAGCGCAAGTTTGACGCTGTTGTAATAGTTGTCCATGAATATGCTGTGGCCAACTCCCAATTTACCCTCCATCAGCTTCATTACCACACTTTGATAATGATCATTGCCAACTTGAGTAAGAGTTCCCTTTCCAGAATACACAATGCATTGAAGTACAAGGCCACTAGGTTCTGTCAACAAGTACAATTATATGCCATATTTATGTCTCTTTCCCCTTATGTACTGCCGGAACAGTAACCTACCCCTCCTCAAAACCATCGATTCATCCAAGGATAGTTCCCTATTTGGAAAATAAATGGAATCCTTTGTCTTGTTCAAATGGTTGATGAGAGGCCTTAAATTTTCAATTCAATCCAGTGGCTCAGCTACAGTCTCGGACAAATGGGGGAGTGAGCGAAGATTGGAAAGAAACCCATTTCTGCTCATGAGACGGGAAAAACAAGGGAGCTGAAATAGTTTGTCCGTTTTCCAATAATCCTGCAGTCTATTCATTCCTATTGTTCCTGTATCCTTGTTCCCAGCAGTCCAAGAAAAATATTAAATTCAGCTTCTGTAATAGATTTCCACTGCCCGCCCGTAAAAATTCTCTCACCGTATAGATTTGCAGATTTTAAAACCAATTCATAAAATGCCCTATTCGCCAACAAATAGAAAAGTCTATTGGCTCAGTGCCGAATTCACTCACTTTTCAACCTGCTTCTCCAGAGAAACCAAATTGCAAATCCTCATTTGGATGCTCTGTCCATTCTTCCTCGATCTCTCCTGGTACTGGGCCTGATTTCCTCTGGTTCCTCCTCTTCATCTGCAGTATCACCTTCTCCTAACGCGGTTTCGCTCAAGCTGGAATCCCCCTCATCAGTCGACAAAAATTCTTCTGAGGGATTGTCCCATGAAGATCCCATTCCACTTTCCTCTTGCGTGATTGAAGTCCTGAGGGCCCAAGTTGTGCTTCTGTCATTTCCTAAATTATTCCTAGAATTTCTATTATTTGTGGAAAATTATTTAAGCTCACTTACTAGTATTATAAATAAAATGAAATTAATTATTTTAATTACTTACGCCATATTACAACCATGCATAAATAAAATTAAATGTATAGTGATAGAATATATACAGTAACGTAGGTGTTAAGATGAATATACAGGGTGTCTACCAGTCGGGAATCTGGGAAAAAGTCGGGAATTTTTTAACGTCGGGAAAAAATCTGGAAAAGGTCGGGAATTCGCTGAAAAATAATCAAAAATCGGGAAAAATGGTTGCTTGCAAATCGTCAGGATAAAAATTGGAATGGCAGACATAGCATTACGATATGAGTTATTGTTTCCCTTTTTCTTTATTTGTCATTATCAAAGAGGTGTTATTTTAAACCTCTCTGGTCAGTATTTGTGAGTTCGTGACTTTCGTCGTTCGATTGCACTAGACATGGGCACCATTTCCTGCATGCCTCCGCGTGACAAATCGGCTTGATCGTTGCAGGATATTAATCCGTGGTTGCAGGTTGAAGATTGTATACTTCCCTCCTGCCCATGAATAACGTCTTCGTAAAGTAAAAACATTATATTACGTTTGGGTGTTTTCCCGGCGGATTAGATGAGTGAAAGTTTCTCGGCTCTTCCACCGGGTCAAAGGCTCCATCTCTGCCGACGTTTCCGAAAACGACTCATTTTCATTCTTCTGGGCTGTGAAGATGTCCCTGGCTCACGGCCCTGAAGATGGAAAACGAGTCATTTTCCGAAACGTAAGTAGAGATGGAGCCTTTGTCCCGGTGGAAGAGCCGAGAAACTCACTCATTATATTACGTTGTCGCCGACGACGCCATACGTGCAGCCGCCGACGAATATGTCATTGGCTCCTGGACTACTGTAGAACTCGCCATTTGCCAGCTAGTGCGGTGGAATGTCTTTGTTATTCATCTGATGGCGAACTCGCTAGCTCGAAAGCCGCCGGAAAGTCTAGTTCATCTGTCGGCATGTGCGAGTTTGCAACAAAATCGTTCGTTTTTACTGGAGAACTCGGCATTCGCCAGCTCGAGTTGAGTTGGTTCGTCAGTCTTCGAGTTGGTGTGTGCTCAAGAGGTGCCTTTGGTTGGACTGGCGACGTACATCATTTCATTCAAAGGCTCCTTTCACACGGGACGGCGCGAACCCGACCGCCGTGTACGGTGCACAGTGGTGCAGGATCCCTAATACTTGGTATTTATGAGTCTAGAAAAACTTTCTTTACAGGATTTTTGTGCATATACTTTGGATGCACCGATTGACGAATTTAAAACCATCTTAAGTAAGGACATATCGCTGTTGCTACTCCTCTAGTAGATAAGATAAAATGTTGCACTGGTAACAAGTGCATCATTTGAAAATGAGCAGGCACAGCTTCACCTTCAATTCTCTCTAATATAACGTGTATTGCCCTGATTCTTGTTCTGAAAAATGGGTTTTGTAACTGAAGGTGAGTGCTATTTAACTCTTTATGAATATACTACAAATAGAATTTGCAAAATTATTTTTTTACATAATTTATTGTCCAAAAATAAAGAAAAATTTTTTGAACATTCACTTATATTTTTGCAAAATAATTAATTTGTGAAAATATTAACATCGAATTAGTTTCCAGAGATTGTGAAAACTTTTGTGCTTTAATTTTTAATGAAACGAGTATTTTGAGTTTGTGTAAATCCAAGTACCTAATAAAAATATTGCAAATACTTTTGTGAAAAAAGTATATAGCGAAAATATGAACATCAAATTAGCATTCAGCGACTGAGAAAACGTATATTTGTTCACATTAATCATGATGTTTTAAATAAGAGTTAATTTAAGTAAAAAAAATGCAAAACTTTAAAAAAAAAAATAGTTTACAAAAGTTTTGAATCTAAATTCATATTCAGCGACCTCGAAAACCTGTGTAGACCAAATTTCATATAAATTGAATATTTTTTAATCCAAAATACCGATTATTAGGGATCCTGCACTGCTGTGCGGCGTGCTGCCGTGCATTCCTCAAAAATAGCCGTGAATGTCACGGTACAGTCCATTTCGAGTATACGGCATTTTAATTTCTAATAGGAGTTTAATCATGAATGAAGTAGATAAGGTGCTCTGCTTGTACTTTTAATAATGTGGATATAATAAAATGGTCAATTCCAAATGAAAAATTGGAGAGGACTGGGCATTGAACTATTGACCGTCACGATGAAGTTAACGTTTTTGGTTTGGAATTTTAAAATTTTTGTCTTGAAAAGTCTTGAAAAAGTCTTGAATTTCTTTTTCATATATTAGTAGACACCATGATATAAAACTTACCTTCTGCCACTTTCAGCACTCTGGTAAAACTCTTTCAAAAGAGAAATAAAAAAGATGTACTCCAGTAGAATGAGGAGCCTGCAAGGGAGGTAGCTGCGTTCACGGAAACTCTCAATGAATGTATAACCAACCTATTTGAGCGCGCACGCGTGCATTGCAAACTGAGGAGCTGCTGTCCCTTGAAAGTTTAGAGACCCTCTGCATAACGGCACATTTATTGCCGGGTGGCATGAGCGTCGACGGTGATTGCTGCTAAATGTTGGTGGGATGGGTAAATGCCCTGAGTGTCGGAGATACCAGGGAACTACACTAGGAAAAATATTCAGAAAAGGCTTAAACATTTTAGTTATCTCTAGAGTATGGAAAAAAGTGGCACTAAAACTTGCATTTCATGTTTGATGTAAATGCTTGAAAATTAAATATGGTTAGCATGTGAAAAATAGGGCCATCACGTTTTTTTCCCGGTACCAAATATTTTTTCGGCCATGGCCTTAGCCATGATAATACTTCTAAATCCTTTAACAAAGACGCGAAAACATTTATCTATAGTTGCAGAGAAATCATCTTCTAATAGATGCTTGAATGATTCTTCGGCTTCTTTCCATTTTTGAAGTTGTAAAACCTGTGATGTGTGGGGTTGCAGAGTAGGCCTAAATAAAAACAACTGCCCCTAGAAATAAAAAATAAATATTAGAGTTCTTTAAAAAGTTACAACAGTTTATTTTTGATATTCTAATTCGATATTGAACATCTTTAAACAGTCAAATACATGCATAAATACATGTCTCTTCTATTAATTTTAGAATTTAATTTCAAAAACAGTGAAATTCTTATGAAAATTCGAAAAATAATCAAAATAAGAAACCAAATAAACGGAATGCTTGTCGAAGCAAAACCAAGGAGCCGTGGAACCAAGCGTAAATGGCAAAATTAACTTCCTGGACCTCACCTTAGAGATAAGTGACCAAAAACACGTTTTCTCCATCTTCCGGAAACCCACCTACACCGATCAAGTGATACCCTTTGATTCCTGCCATCCCATCGCCCATAAATTAGCCAGTTTCAACAGCATGATCCACCGACTAATCAGTATTCCCCTGTCGACTTTAAACTTTGAAAGTGAACTGAAGACCATAAAATACATAGCCCTGAAGAACGGTTACAGTTTGGACACCATCGAAAAATTACTCCGCAATAAGCGGAAAAAACAGGCAGTGAATTTAAACACCTCCCTCCTACTAGGTCCCAGCGCTTCAGACAGAAAGTGGTGCAAAATCCCTTTCCACCATAAATTATCTTACAAGATAGCCAACACCTTTCCCAAAGATAAGTTGCGTGTTTCCTTCTACACTCCCTTGACCCTATCTAAAGCCCTCTGCTCCAACAAAGACCCCATAGACCACATCAAAAAGTGCGGTGTGTATGAAATTAAATGCGACTGTGGAGCCATCTACATCGGCCAGACTGGAAGGAATTTTTCCACACGCATCAAGGAACACAAAATGTGCTACATTTTAGGCAACAATAAATCTATTTTTGCCAAACACCTGGTAGAATCCCAACACACATGTAATTTTGATTTTAAAGTGCTCCACACTGTAGACAAAGGCAAGACATTAGACGCCATGGAGCAGGTCGAAATTATTCAACGAAGGGATAGGAATCTCCTCAACGATGTGCAATTCTACTCATCCCCCTCCCCACTCCTCTCAATCACTTATCTCCTCTGAGTGTTTTTAGACAAGGGCTCCCTCCTCACCTCTACCCACTGGTTTTCCCTGGCCCACGTGAGTTTTCATTGTGCTACCTTAACCAAGTGCCCCCCCGTGGCCCCCCCACCCCCATGTGGACACACTCCCCGAGCGTCTCAGCCCCTTCCACGGACCTGGCGTTCGATGCATCGCCACGGGACACCCCTTAGCGGCCAGAGGCCAGTGTTTTCACCGCCTCCTTCTTATCTGTGGGCTCGAAGACCAGGAGCGTCCTACTGTGAATATCCCCCCCACTTTGCCACTGTGCCTTCGTCGGGCAAGGCCGAAAGACGGCTGCAACTCCCACCCCTAGCACTATTTCACCCTCCTCTTCCCCCCTTTTTCCATTGTCACCCTTGGTTTAGGCCCTCTTCCCCTCCTCTTCTCTCACTCCTTTTTTCCCCTGGTCCCTCCCCTCATTTGTATATATACTGGACTTTGTTGAGATTTGGTCACCTGATGATGATGTGTCACATCGAAACCGGTCAAAGTAAAGATTTCTTTGTGGAAAATTGCCAATATTATTTAATTATGTTATTCCACCATATAACGGCTGAAACGACTCTTTTTATAAAATCTTCACCTCGACCACTGGACGAAGAAAATGTCGACAAGAAAAAAGCATACCTGCCTTGCATCAAAGGGACCACTGATAAGATAGCCAGAATCCCACAGAAGTATGACATAAGATCTATATTCAAACCTCGAAGGCAAATTAAAGACTTCTTACGCAGCGTGAAAGAAAAAGATACATTGGAGACCGAAGGATTCTACAAATTAAGCTGCCGATCCTTTGATAAGGTGTACGTAGGAGAGACGGGCAGAACAATACGGACGAAAATAACAGAGCATGGAGCCGCCATTCGACTGGGCCACTTCGAAAAATCAGCGGTCGCAGAACACGCCGCCCAAGGACACGAAATCAACGTGATTAATGCAGAAGTCATAGCAAGAGAAAAACAGTTCAAGACGAGGTTAATACGAGAGGCCCTCGAAATTAGGAAGTATGCAAGCAATTTCAATAGGGACCAAGGACAAATGGTAAGCTCATCCTGTCTTCCAGTTATTCGAAAGAAATATCGAGAAACCCCCACCTCCACCCTCATCCACTCCCCCACCTCCACCACCGTGAGAATATAAATCAACGTGCAAACCAAGCAATGTCATTACCCTGAGGAAGTCTCCAGCAGCGGAGATGAAACGGTCAGTCATTTTTACACTGTGACGCGGGATTACCCAAAAAACAAGACGCTGGAATTCATGAAAGTTTTAACCTCTTCTATTTTGTTTTCCACTGCGCCTTCTGAAAAGCCAGCAGTGGGTGCCTGGGTGGATATCTGCACCTAGGCAGCTTTTGCAGTTCTTCACCTGGTTTCTGAACCTCTGCTTCACTAACATGTAGTGAATTTGAAATCTTCTTCTGCCTCTGGGCATTTTCCAGGTATATCTTCTCCGTTGGTGGTTTTGAAACAATGTGTTTGCCACCACCAACTTGTGTTGTGTGCAGAATTCTATAATGCTTTATCTTCTCTCATTTCGAATTCCCTAGCCATGTTTTCCTGTTATTCTTCCATATTGACTTTCGCCAATGACAGCGTTCCATTTTCCTAAAATAATTAAATTTTCTTCTCCTTTTACGTGCTTCATTACTTCCTTACTTCATGTGTTATATATAAATATAACACATGGAGTTCAGCCAAATCTTTGAACTTCATCTTCTCATCATAGAGCCTCCTCTTTCCTTTAACCCCCGCGATGCACCTTTCCAGCTGCTCCATCTTCTTTCTCAACCCCTTCATCTCCGCTTCCTCATGGGGAGATTGCGCTGAACTTAGGTAAGATGTACCACCACGGAAAACAGAACGTATTGCACCATCTGTCAGTTTCGATGCTGATAATCGCACCGTAAGCAGCTTCCAATCTTCTCGTCAAACGTGGATGTCTGCCATAAAACATCATGTGCCAGGAAATGCTTAATGCATGTCTGAAAAATGAAGTAAAATTGGTACTAAATGCATTTAAAAAGATAATCATCAGCAAATAATGATAGCCTTTGCTCCCTGACTTCATGATGAAAACTAATAATTCGACTACACTAATGATTCGTTGGTTAATGGTAACGTGTAGTAATGTTTTCTTTATATAATTACTACGACTAAATATTAACTCTGAACAACAAGCATATTAGTTCAAAGCAAGCTGAAAACAAAAACATTACAGCCAAAACATATTCTTTGTACTGTTTATAACTTACCCTCGGATGTGCAGTTGGTATGAATCTGTCTCTCGGAATAATCCTTATCCACTTTTTCTTCAGCTCGTCGTCTTCTGGAAAACAAAACACTGACACTTTCTCACTGCTCGAATAATTTCCACGGTAGTTAGGAACACAACATTTATAAACTATTTTAATTTAAAAAACGATGCATAAATACAAAGTAATCTTGTTGTCAATGAGGACTAGGCCTCCGGATGATGATGTCAGAGGATTTCTAACATGAGTCCTAAGGCCTTCTAATCTAGGTGGTGTTGGCCAGTGCCTTTCCTTGGGCCACCTGCGATTTCCTACAAAGTTGTGGCCTTTGCAGTTGGGGGTGTCCAGAAAGGCTCTTGCCTGGGATTCGAACCCGGGACCCTCCGGTCAGTAGCTCAGTGCTCTCTACCCACTAGGCCACCACGACCCTACCAAGACACCATGATGTGTCTTGGCTTTTTTCTCCATTATTTGTAAGGAAAAAAGTTGTCTGCATTCTCCGAACTCAGGTAAGCCAAGCAGTAGCAGAGTGGGGTAGTGTAGGTACTGCAGATAATGAAGTTTGATTCTTATCGCTGTTTAAAATTTTTCTTTCAGCCATTGAATCAAAAATTTTATCATCCTTAATTTCCAACCGCTGTGTGTGGATACTCACTTTTTTGTACTTTTATCGCTTAAACTAGATTTACAAATGCATACTTAAAAACACATGTTAATGAAGTTAACGTATTGTTTCCACAGTTTTTATTCTGTAATAAAATATTTTCCCAATGAATTTCACTAATGTCAAATTTGTGTTTCATTTGCTGACTTGTATACTGACATGAAATTTCTGATAATCTACTTTTTATAACTGGCTGCTTGCCTTACCCTAGGAATACAGCATGGACGGTATTACTAGGCTGTGTTAAGGATCGAACGTGCGACCAGCATCTCACTAGCTCTCATTTTTAACTACTATGGCATTGTGTCAAGAGTTTACTTATATTGTCTCATGGGAATGCCTTTGTTGATAGCAGCTTTTCTGTGAGCAAAGACATAATGGTAGAGAATATGTTAAAAGATACTGTAATTGGGCTTCATCATATTTGGGACTACATCTCCCGTTACGATGGTTACGTCAAATCCAATGTAATTACTAAGGACATGGTGAGGTATTCACAATTAGCATATATTCATTACAAAGCTGCCTTTGAAGCTAAGGCTCAGGTAGAAAGGGAGAATGAGTTACAGGTTCAGAGGGAGGAAAGAAAGGGAAAGGCGGAGGAAGTAGAGCAGTTGAAGCTAGAAAAGATGAAGGCACAAAAACACTTGATACGCTGAACATAGAAATCATCAAAAGATCCAAAAATTAATTAAACATGTCTATTTTTGTGATTCAACCTACATATCTCCATAATTGATTTCCTCTTCCTGTTTTCAAGTTTTGATCTGAGGCCAAATAATTTTTTTTTTTAATATTCCATGTTTTTATGATTTTTACTGTAAATTTGTGTTCCTGTTATGCATGAAACAGCATTCGGCACGTAGACACTGTGGAGAATACAGATTTGCAACAAAAAAATGCACCCTCAAATGGTTCAAAAGCCAGGAAAGTCATAAATTTTGGTCATGGAAAAGTCAGGGAAAATAAAAAACTGAAACTGCTGGACACCCTGTACATAGCTGTTTATTTCTTTGGCACGCACTTAATTTTTTATTTCCTTTGAAATGCCATTTCAGTCATTTTAATGAGTCTCCTTTTTTAGCAGTTCCTCTTAGAAGAGGGAATGAGTGTGTACTTTGTTGAAGATTAGTATGGGTTGTCAACTTGCTTAAAAAAGTAGAATGGTAAAATGACTCTTGTAAATGTCAAGTAGTTGGAAAACTTGAAGCTGTGGATACCATGTGTGTATCCTCATGTCGAGTACTATGCGCTGTTCTCTCAGCGCCAATTGTGGTGCACACTAGAGCAGTCACAGTGTGCTTGGTGACCAAGTCAACCTTGCCATCTTCTTCCTGTAGGTGAATTGCTGACTGCCACACTTGGACTGCTGGAGTCATTATTCAACTTGACTTCGTATGACGATGACTATTTCTGCAAGCAGTTCTCCACAGAAGAGAGCGTGAAATCTGTGGTCGAAGCCCTGAAGGAAGTGACCAGTCATGCAGAGGAGGTGGCCGATAGCCATTTGAATCATCAAAGGGTTAAGGATGCATGTGCACACTGGGTCTCTGTGATGCACCGAATGACTTACCATCGTGCGGGAGTTGGTGCTCTTGGTGGGTGGTGCACAGATGGTGCTCGTGTGCCATTTCTCAATCAATCCATCTTATTTAATACCTATATGTAGTGGACACCCAGGTAGAACACCAAAGTCACAATGACGTCATGATCAGGTCACGGGCCAAAAGTCACGGTGACGTCAAAATGGGCAACAGCGGGGACGTCCTCCGTGAGTCATTTTGACGTCATCTTGACCAGAAAATGACTCCATAACTAATGCTATGAGGGACGTCCTTCTTGAGTCATTGTGACCTCATCTTGACCTAAAAATGACCTCCTTCAATGGTACCCAAAATGCACTTAAATTTATGCTCAAAATTACAGTGGGATTTGATAAAACAATGAAATCAATGTGAAAGGTTTATTGAATATCTCACGCACAAAACAAAAAATATCAAATATTCTGCATATCACATTACTATTAGCACTCTTCAAAGTAGAAACATTCCCACTGCCATCGGAACTCTGGTCGATTCCATTGTCACATCATCAGGCACTGATATCATCACCAGAGGCTGATGAACTGGAGGATGAATCAGACTCCTCCTCACGCATTGCCTCCAGGTTCAACCTGTCCTCAACCATTGCTACTGCTCTTCTCCCATTCCGCCTATCAACCTACATAGACAGCAAAGCATACTTGAACACAAGCCCTTCAAAAACTATCACAATAAATATCAAATAAATGCTAACTTGTGCTGCAGTCCGATAGAATTTTTGATCATAGAGTCGACAATGAGACATCGTGACATATAATATGTTATAACTCGCATTGTAATTGGAACTTAAAAAGTTCTTAAATTTATACTCTAAGCTGAATCTTTAATTACTATTGAGATGAGTAAGTGACCATGACGAATTCAAGAACTATTGAATTAATCTTCAGCAAATAGAGTGAACTAAACGCAATGACAATTTCAAATATCAACACACCAGACCAGCAACAATTCGGTCGGAAAAACCTCAAAATAAAACGGAGCGCTAAGGGGAACGACCATAGAGAATTAATCAGGCTAATCGAAAAATACAATTGAGAACAGGCATTTTGTCAGCGCCAGCCGGCGAATTAATAGGATTACCTAGATCAACATGAAGACTCCCCAGTAACGAGAAAAAAGAAGTTATACTTTTTGTGTTGCTTGCCATCTTGAGGCGAAACAGGGAACAGGGTGAAATATCACAAACATTCGTGAACACTTTCCCCACTGACAGACCTTTACAACTTCCTCCGCTCTTGCCCGACGTGTTTGATGTTTGATTGACTTGTGTGAATTCAAGAGGCGACAAGTACAAACCGAGTCATGAAATGTTTTTAAGTTTTGGTATCGAAACACTGTAGGCAGAGCCGCACGTTTCCTGAAACAGTAATTTTGTTTAAAAAAATAGATTCATTTTAATAGAGAATGAAACCAATAAATTCTGAAAGAGAAATGTGAAAAGTATACTGGCTGACGCGGATAGTTGAGCGCAGTGGCGTGATAAGCACACAATTTCAAATCCTTCAACTCCTTTAAATTCAAATTACACTGCCTGAAGTTCATGCGACTTCCTGTGCTACCAAGGACTCTGATCACGAAAAGCAAAAATCCATAGAAAAGCCAAACACGATATTTCTTGAAGGTTTGCAGAATCACTACATAGGACTAAACATTTCTTGACGTCATCTTGACATCATGTGCCGTCACCTGGAGTGCTTCGTCACACAGAGGTCATTGTCAGGTCCCATGACGTTAGGTACATCACTATGATGTCAAAATGACATCATTGTGACTTTCGTGTTCTACCTGGGCAGTTTGGACATTTACTTGGTTGAATTTCCCCTCGGCAATCATGCAAACAGAGTAAAATTCCACACTATTCATTCACGTCTTGAATGGATGGTTTCAACATTGATTGGTTTCAACATTTTTTTCCTCATTATAATCAAGAGGATTTTCATTGAATGAGGATTTTGTGAGATGGCTTGAAATGGTGAAAATGGATGAAAAGGAGATGGAAAGGCAATGGAATGATGGTTGGGTAGAATATGATTGGGAGCAGTGGAGTCTGCAGTCAGGCAAGATGTAGTGGTACAGCATCTTTGAAGAAAGAAGAAAAAAGTCAACTTTGTACTGCTCACAGTTTTGATTTTATTTTTGACACGTTTCAACGCCTTGGCATCATAACCAGCATGTTTCTGAAGATAAGAGGGGTATAGAAAACAACTTTGCATTTGTCTTTCGGAATGCATTTCATGGCTTTGTAAGAGTTCAACCGATGAGTGGTAGCCTCACGCATTTGGTCTTCTTGATGTCTACGCTAACCTGGTGTTGAAAGGCGTTGAGAATAATATCGAAACTGGGCAGTACAAAGTTGACTTATTTCATCTTTTTACCGTTGGGCTGTCAGAGAGAAAGAATTGTAACACTGGAGTCAGCTTCAGATGCACACATGGGAGCCAGAAGTGAGGAGTAAAGGAAAAGGAGATGGTAGGGATGAAAGGTTAACAGTATGATATACATAGTTGAGGAGAATTTGTTTGCTAGCTAAGTCACAACTTCAGTGTAGTCGTATGAAAAATCCAGTCAATGGCCTTTATCACAGGTATGTAAAATAACATGAAGAGGGAAGTGGTGTCATTGACCAATTACTTGACCTTCTTTGAACTCCAACAAATTTTTGACTCCACATGAACTTCACGCCAGAGGCAGAGTTATATTCACAGAGACACTTGGGAAAGTTACCAAAAAAATGAACTGTTTAAAGTTAATCTCTGTCAAAAGTAACTAGTTAAAGTATAAAATTACTTTTCTGAAAAAGTAACTGGTTAAGTCAAAAAATAACTGGTTAAGTTATGTTACTTTTTCAGTTGCTTAGGCTAATGGGATGCTGTGGTAATGGAGAGGCCGTTTTGTTTGTGTTTTTTTGCTTTGGCAAACAAAGAGAACACTGGAAACTGGTACACTGTGGTTTTTTGCATCTGTATCAATTTTAGGGATGGGTGGAGTAGCATTTTTCTTGAATTCAAATATGAAGTTCGAATATCGCACTCTAATATCAAATACTAATAGACATTTTTCCACCAATTTTAAAGGCAAACAACAATTCAAATAAAAAATAGCATAGAACTACTATTTCCGAGAACCAATTTATTAAAAAAAAAACTTAATTGTAAAATTAGCTGAACAGAATTTATTAAAATTCTGAAGTATTGAAGGATCTAATAAGAACAATGCTCTTGACATTATATTCACATATATTTATAGATGGTCACAAATCGGTTGGAGCACAGCCATCAAAATAATTCTATGTAAAAATATCACCAACTCCAATAAATGAATTGCACTATTTATCCTGCTTTATAAGCATGAACAATTTTTCATTGGCACTTCACAAGTAAATTTGCAAATATAGTACTACTAAACACACAAATTTCTCTTTGCAAACAAGGTATGTACTAACTTCTAAAACACAAATTATATGTACTTCGTAAATAAGGTATGTAGTACCTACTAACTTCTAAAAACACAAATTGCACTTCCCAAATAAATAATACTAACAAATGCACTTACTTCTAAAAACACAAATTGCAGTTCCCAAATAAATAATAATAACTACAATTGGGGGTCAAAAATGAACCACCAGCCTCCCCGTGGCTGGAAACAGCTTCGGCTTTTTGCTCGAAAAAAAGCAGAAAAGCCTTAGTTACATGAAAGTGGCGCTACAGTATGTTGTTATCATTGGCAATGGTACTTGTGACAGAACGTGCTTACAAGCCTATTTACTAACTTAATTTAGAAATATACCTTACCAAGGTCCTTCTTATATTTTTTATGTAATTTAAATATTTCATTGGTTATGGTGTAATTAATACCAGTGCTTCCAAATGGTAGCAGCGTCATTCTTGCCAAACAATTTTCAAATATGAATATAAATAAAATTCAAAACAAAAGAGTTGTATTTGCAAGGGAATAGTTTAACCCATTGGCTTACCATTTTTCTTGCGTGCTACTCCCTCAGAAATACCTACCATTTATTTTGAGAAAATATTCTACTGATAAAAATGCTATAAATATTATATATTATTATATATTTTATTGAAAATGTTTATATATCTAGATTAGTTTTTTGCCAATTATAATTTGTTGTTAGCGGTCGAAAAAATCTTTTCATTGAACATTATTATTAACAATTATACAAGGTTAGCAAAATTATAAACAATTTTTTTTCGGGCATGTTTTTTGAAATTTTTAAACTTTTTTTTGTATGCTTATTGTAAACTATATAATCTTTCATTCTTGAAAGTTGCATTGAAATGCACCGAAGGGTTCTGGAGATATATTATAATGAATCTGGCAGAATACTGAAAATATTTTTTTTTACTGTCATTGGCATTTTATCTCAAACTTGAATAGCTACTTTAGATATTTTTTTTATTTTTCTTAAATTTCACTTGACCTGAATTCTAATTACTGGAAACTATATGAAAATGTGATGTAATTGAAAATTCTTTGTGAATAAATCGTAAGTTTTACATATAGGTTGATTTCGTATTATGGAGTTTGAAGCAATCTGGTAGGTGAAGGGCGACACCTCATTCTCCACACTCCCACCTGGTTTCGCTCTTCATTCCTTTTGTTCTGCACACCACACATTTACATGATGGATTTTTCTGGATTTGGCGGGATATGAATTGGAAAATGTCCCCAATTTGCCGCCTGGAATCTCATGGGTGAGGGTGCCTGATACTGGTCGCCCGCGTCCTTTATAGTCCGGCATATTCACATTTTCTAGAATTTTCTCAGCAGTCATCAAATTGAATCTTCTTGCCTGCTGTTTTCGTATATAATACGTAAGTATTGAATAAAACCATATCCATGAGATAAAAAAATATCTTTTTATAACCTTTGGTATAACGACGCATAACAGGAAAAGATGATAATCGTTGACCCTGCCTGTCAACAGCATTCATTTGTACGTTGTAATCGGGAATACATTTTGGTTTTATGATTGATTCTTTAGTTCTTACTGATTTCTTTCCAGTGTCAGCCATTTCCAAGGTCTTGTGGTATGTTGTTAGTGCATGCACGTCTTTTTTATCTCTCCATTTCATAGCAGCGATTCCATTGCTATACTACTTTGCCTCCCCTTTCTTCTACTGTATATTTTTGAGTTCTGCCGGCATATTCCTTCGGTTTATTCTAACTGTGCCTAAGGCATTAGTTTTCTCATCAATCAACTTCAGAAATAGATCAGGTTATGTGTACCAGTTATCTAACGCCACAGTGTAACCCTTGCGAAGTAATGATGCAAAAGTTCTAGTACTACTGCTGCACTCGAAGGAATTTCCTTTGCTCCAGCTGGTTTTTTCCCAGTGTAAATTGAATATTGTAGGCAGTACCCTGATGAGCTTTCACATAATTTGTAGAACTTGATTCCAAAGCGAGCGCGTTTACTTGGGTTGTACTGGGCATAGCAGAGGGTGCCACAAAATTTCACCAAGCTTTCATCCACGTCAAGATTTCTCTCCGGAGTGTACATGGCTCTAAATTTTGAATTTATGCTGTCGATCACTGGAGATATCTTTTTCAGCCGATCGTTTTCATTCACTTTTGAATTATCAACAAAATGCAAGAATTTTGATAACAACAAAAAATGTTTTTATGGCATAACTCATCCGAGAAAAGGCCTTTCTGTCACGTTGCGTGGACTTCTGTATCTTTGAAGTTTATTTTTTCTCAATTGTGCCATTAGCACACACAATGAGAAATAGACCTGAATCTCATCTCTAGTTGTTTCAAACCACCCTTTCCTAAGATCACTTTTTCTATTTTTTTTCGGAGTACAAAAAGGCATCTGCATACTTGTTGGTTTCAGTTGCGACAAGTTCCCAAAAATCACCTTCAAGAAACTGGAAGAAAATGTCTCTCTCACTAGGATTGTTTCCCACGAATTCTTTCATTTATGCCAGGTTTACCAGAGAATCTAAATTCTTTCACACTCTGGTTGCTTTTACACCAATGCCAATTGTTTTCTCCCTTAGCCTATTTTGGATCCGCCGGACAAATACTGCCTTCATTTTCGCTGGAAAATTCTGCACTGTCTTCTTCACTGCTCACAGTTTCTGAATAATCAGAGTCATTGGTGTCACTATCTTCACTGTTATCACTTGCACTGATGTCACTATCATAAATAAACTTTTCTACATCATTGCATGTATCCGCGGGCTCGAGCGCGAGCGTCCGTGGCTGTGGCAGCAGCAGGGATACTGGCTGCTAACTAATATGTGTTATCCGAAGGTCACGTCTTCATTCAGTAATTCTATCTTCTATGTTGATGTAGCAGCAAATAGGAAAAGATGAAAGGCAACTTTTGTGAGGCAGCAGAAAAGATTGTATTATCTTTTGCATAGTAGCAAGTTCACTGAAGATGAAGATAATGGGTATCTTTCGCTTACGCGATGTCACTCATCAGATATACAAAGTGTAATATTGCTTTCGTTATCACATGTTGGCAATGAATTGGTGTCTCAGCAATACTGTATCAAATAGGAGGAGGATAGGAGAGAAAGGAGACAAAGTAAGTTGGTGCTGAATGTGCATTGGGTTCATGATAAATGATGACGGCGTGGCGAAAATACTTTCAAACCATCGAGTATATAAAAGAATAAAATGAACTGCAATACAATAACAGCGTCGGAATTTGCATTAGGAGAACATAAAAGCAATAAAGAACATACTTTATAAATCTATCTGAAATTTATGCTCCAAAAGAGGGTTGGAAAAAAAATAATATACGAGACCGGCGACTCGCCGTCTTTGTAAGCCAATGGGTTAAAATTAAGTAATAAAATATTTAACCTATGTTAGAACACATATTAGCAGGATTGAGCATGTATTCTCACTTAGTAAATTAAACGTGGCAACAACACGTCAGCCATGTTCTGAAGTCAAAATGAGTTAAAAGAGCTCGTAAAAAATAGAATGTAACTACAACACACTATAAAATAGCATATCCATACAATTATTGTGCATGCTTTATCACCCTATAGATGATTTTACATGTACTGGTGTTTTTGCTGGATTGGTATTTACTCATTAAATAACATAGCTCTTTTGCGGGAGTTTGAATCATGGTGGAACCTCCTTAATGGGCTTGAGAACTTCAAGTGTTGCTTTCATATTAACTGGAATTGTACCCTCAAGGGTTCTAAAGGTAATGATTACTTTGCACCATTATTAACTAAATTCATGAATATATTATGAATATATGTCGTAAATGATTATGATGTGTCAGGAAGCATGCTAATCACTCTATAGCCACTGGTAAATGTATGTTTGTGTGTGTGCACATTCGCCACCAGTGTCTTTCCAGTGGGTGTGGAGAAAAATCACACGTAACGCTTGCTTGCTCAGCAGGGGAGCATGCAGACGCAGTGTTTGACCTTGTGGTCGGTCTGTGGGTGGAGCGGTGGGCCGTCCAAGGTGTTGTGGACTGCAGTGCCCTCCACATGACCTTGGCCCTCGAGTTGCTGGAAGCTCTGCTGCCGCTGTCATCTCGCCGCTGTGCCATTGGCAGTGTGCTGGCCGTGCTGGAGGCCGTGTCTGAGGAGTGGGGGGAGGAAGAGGAGGCCTCTGTTGGACTCCGGGGCACTCTGGAGGGACTATGCGTGAGCCTGGTGCAGCGCTGGGATCTGAGAAGCGGTCAGGCGCAGGATGAGTTGGGTGCGTTGAAGAGCCAGCAGCTGAGTGCCCTCGAGAGTGTGCTGGCGAGGAGGTTGGCCATTGTTGAGTCGAGCAGTGGGAAAGGTGGTGCGGACATCACGGAAATTGTCAAGATAATAGAAGAGATGAGGGTCGACCACTGACGGCAGGCACAGGGTGTGCGAAACCCAAATTGCTCTTTGTTTGCACCAACTTTCCAATAAATTCATGTCCTAAATGATCATGATGTGTCAATTATCGTGCTAGCCACTCCAGGACCACTTGTCAGTGGCATGCACATTTTGTTTCCCCCACCCTTGCTGTATTTTGCTGGAGAGGAGCTCTTCCATTTCAAGATACTGATGCTAGAGCTGGAAATTGGGATTTTCTCTTGATGGAAAAGATATGTGGTGGACTGGATTCCCTTTGAATTAACTCTCAGATTAACATACCTGTGTCCAGCAGATTGAAGCGTGCTCAAGAGGCCCCTCTCACGTTTACCAATCGATCTCAGAAGGTGGATCTGAGCCCGGCATGGCAAATGGAACAGGCCAGATGGATCCGAGAAGGGAGCCGAGTCAGCGTACCGCTTTCCCTAACCGACCTCAGATGGATCCAAAGGCGTGTTGCACTTTTCGTTCTTCTTTTGGTTGCTCATGGGAGACAAATTGTAATCAATTTCCTTTGCAAAGTGAGTTCATAAGCTCACTTGGCTTCTACAATTACCGACAAAATAAATACTTTTTCAACTCCATGGTGCGAGGCGTTTCCAATGCAGGGCTATGTAAACAGATGCGACTGCTGAGAGATCGATATTTTCAGACCGTGTTGGTAAAGCAGGTGATCTGAGAGATCTGAGTCCGATTGGTAAACGTAGTGTCAGTCAGCGGGGCAAGGCTCAGTATAGCCACAAAAACATCATCAAGAGTGAAAGTAAACGCGGAAAAGGTTATCTGCTGATCAATGGAGATTTCCTCATTTAATCTTGGTGATGTCAAATCCCTGGTGTTTTTTTATTAGATGTATGCGAAAACTCAAATAACAGGGTGCCAACCAAAATTTAAAACAAAAATTCCAGGTCTCCTAAGGCTGATTTACCTACATGGTTGAAACAAATAATTTCTTACCTATACGTAGACTAATTTCCATTTTGCATGTGTATTAGCACAATCCACTCAAAACTATGCTCTTCTCTTCAAGTATATCATTCAGCGCATTTTCTGAAATTACAACTTTTAATTTTCTATTTCTATAAATTACGTAATTCACATAGCTAGGCATTCATAATGAGGGCATAATCGCATTATCCTTATTTTTGATGCAGAAACTTGCTCCCCCTTGACTCTGAACATCAGACAAATCCATATCCAGGGTTGGGCACTAATCACCTAGTATTGATTCGAGTCACGAATCATGAATATCGAAGGAAATAAGATTCGAAGCATGAATCACGATTCACTGCTGTAAATTTGATTCAAATCTCGAATCATGAATCATGTGATTTTTCCTTTAAATATGATTCGTGCGGTTCACGAATCACGAATCATAGAATTATTGCAGAATGACAATACCACTAACAAGGGGAGTGTCCGAGTTCCGGGTCTAGGATTTTGACGAAATTTGCCAGGCAGGTAGTCCTTGATGAGTTATTTACGAATCACCCCCCATATAGGGTTATATATCCAGAAACTTCGTCAAAAAACGAGTTTGAAATATTTGATTGCAAATATAAAGCCAATAATTAGCCATGTTTAATCAGTGCAGTTTGGGTTAGGGGTAAGGTACTCGCTTCACAATGTTGACGTCCCTAGTTCGAGACTTTTCGAGTCCAATTTTTTTTTCATCGCAATTTCGTCGTACGACTTTCCCTGGTTTTACATATTTTTAATCTGTTTACCCGGGATGCATTTTAACTATTTTACGTAATAATTACGTAATTTGCTAAAATTACGTAATTAGTACGTTAAATAGTTAATTACGTTATTTACCTAAATCACGTAATTAGTACGTGGCGGAATTACTTCCGCACGCCCTGTCGTTTTTTGTGTATGAAATTAACGGAAGAGCATAAAGTGTGATCGTGACTTTGAATTTCCGTATCTTTGGCTACGCAGTCCCGACGCACGTACAACCTATGTTCTAATTCGCCTGGTGCCGTGATTTTCCAGCGCTGTGCTTTTTTGGAAAAACTAATCGCAAGAGAAAAAAAGAACTTAAGCTCTGTAATCATACAATTGTAAGTGACTACCGAAATGTTCGGGTGATTCTAACATGCTCCTGAAAAGGTGCAATACATTAATTCTTCAAAATTAATTGTTACCTCTGGCTTTTTATCAATTTCCAAGCGACGTCCTTGATTCGAAACTCTCTCCCACCCGAATATTTCGCCCGATCACCCGAACATTTCGGTAGATACTTACAATTATATGATTACAGAGCTTAAGTTCTTTTTTTCTCTTGCGATTAGTTTTTCCAAAAAAGCACAGCGCTGGAAAATCACGGCACCAGGCGAATTAGAACATGTGTTGTACGTGCGTCGGGACAGCGTAGCCAAAGATACGGAAATTCAAAGTCACGATCACACTTTATGCTCTTCCGTTAATTTCATACACAAAAAACGACAGGGCGTGCGGAAGTAATTCCGCCACGTACTAATTACGTGATTTAGGTAAATAACGTAATTAACTATTTAACGTACTAATTACGTAATTTTAGCAAATTACGTAATTATTACGTAAAATAGTTAAAATGCATCCCGGGTAAACAGATTAAAAATATGTAAAACCAGGGAAAGTCGTACGACGAAATTGCGATGAAAAAAAAATTGGACTCGAAAAGTCTCGAACTAGGGACGTCAACATTGTGAAGCGAGTACCTTACCCCTAACCCAAACTGCACTGATTAAACATGGCTAATTATTGGCTTTATATTTGCAATCAAATATTTCAAACTCGTTTTTTGACGAAGTTTCTGGATATATAACCCTATATGGGGGGTGATTCGTAAATAACTCATCAAGGACTACCTGCCTGGCAAATTTCGTCAAAATCCTAGACCCGGAACTCGGACACTTCCCTTGTAAGTAATGGTCACATTCTGAACATTGCTCCCATAATTGGGAACCTATATCAATCTTTTCGCCGGTTAATAAACACTTGTGTAGATACATTGTGGATTAACTGAATATCATAAATTACCAGTTCTGTGTACAAGCCTTCAAGCCACCATAAAGGTGTGTGGCAGGGGGTGAATTTTCACCAAACATGCACTACATATCATGCATGAAAAAGTAGTAATAGTATACTAGTCTAAACCTCACTATTAAAAAAATAAATATAGTAAACTAAGCATGCAAAAACATGCTGTTAGTTGGGTTACCTTTAAGTCCTTACACCAACATGCAGCTACCTATGATATACATTGATTCACTCGTATTGGACATATTTACCGCTATTCATATCCCTAATTGTACGAGGGAAAAAGGACATTTAGAATCTGTCATTTCGGCAATCAATTTCTCTAACTTTCTGATTATGGTCCAGTCTACCATAGTAAGTTGGGGTTCGCAAAATATTTTTAACATCATCACTGAAAATATTATCTTGGAATTTATTTAGGGGAAGAACTCTACATTTCAACCTGCGATCATACAATGATTCCCACTTTAATTCATTTAATAGACTGGTTACGCTAAAATAGTTATCGTACCATCCCTTTACAAATCTTGCTGATGTTCGCTGCACACGTTCAAGTTCATTTTTTAGACCAATTTCGTCATCATCATCATCATCATTGGTCAACAATCCTAGGATTGGTTTGAAGCAGCTTTCCACTCGATTCTTCTATCGGCCAACCTTTTCATTGTGACGTAATTCTTCTCTTTTACATCCTTCACAACCTGTTCCATGTATCTCATACAAGGCTTGCCTTTTACAATCTTCCCGTTCACTTTTCCCTCGACGATAGTCTTCATCAGGCCATCAAGTCTCACGATATGGCCGATTAAGTTGTCCCTTCTTCTTTTTTGAGTTTTCAGCAGACCTCGCTTTTCTCCTACTCTTCTTAGGACTTCCTCGTTACTTACTCGGTCAATCCATTTAATCTTCAGCATTCTTCTGTAGCACCACATTTCGAATGCATCCACCCTTTTCCAGGGGCGGATTCAGCATCAAATTTGGGGAGGGGTCATGACCTGGGTCCGGGGAGTATGGAAATCCCCCCCCGAGAGAGAGGGGCGTTCTCCCGTCATTTTTTTTAATACCCATTTTTTTACGCATTTTGGAGCCTAAAATTTCATTTGTATTCTTAAAAACAGTTGAAATTGAACAATTTAGACATTTAGAAGTTTAACAATGGAGAAGAAATAAAAAGCCAACTTGAAGTTTAAAATAATTATAAAATATTAATGTTTCATACAACAGAAAATGTGAAAAAATTTTGGAAAAGTGATGACCTGCGTAAGGATGTCCCAATTCATGCTCCCTTTTGGGTTAGCCAGCTAAATTTTAGGCACCCAAATCCATTCTCCCTAATGCTTAACGAATAGGGACACAGCCTATTTTATTTTTGAGCTTGTTTTTTACAGTAGGGAGTGCTACGCTCTACGATAAATACAACTCAAACGTCTCTCACGTTTGGGACTTGTAGCCATGCATTTGCATATACACACCCTTTACTCCTTTTCAAGGAATAAAAAGTATGAAAATAATAAAAATTAAAAATTTTTGATAAAATTTGGGGGGGGTCATGACCCCTGTGACCCCCCCCCCTAAATCCGCCACTGCCCTTTTCTTCTCCGCTGCTCTCATCGTCCATGCCTCACTGCCGTAAAGAAACACGCTCCAGATGTATGTTCTGATGAACTGTTTCCTTATTTCCAAGCTTGTATTTCCAGCTGTAAGTAGATTCTTCTTTTGATAGAATGCCCTCTTTGCCTGGGCTATTCTACTAACTATTTCTTTCTTGCTTCGTCCATCGTAGGTTACTCGGCTCCCTAGGTAACAGAACTCTTTCACCTCTTCAAGTTTTTGTTTTCCTAGTTTGACATTGGTTTTCGCCTCTTCTTTCTTGCTGCACGACAATATCTCAGTCTTCTTCTTATTTATCTTCAGCTGGTATCTGGCCATTGTCCTTTCCATGGTTACTAGAATCTTGTTCAGATCCCTATCTGTGTCTGCTATTAGTTCTATGTGATCAGCGAATCGCAGCATGATTATTTTTTCTCCATGGATAGTCACTCCAGAAGACTTCTCTTTGATTTCATTGATGGCTCTCTCGATGTAAACATTAAAAATGACGGGAGACAGTGCATATCCTTGTCTCACTCCTTTCCTTATTCTTGCCTCTTCACAGCTGGGTCCCGATTTAATCACAGGCACTTGGTTTTTATACAGACTATGGATAATTCTTCGGTCATTGTAGGACACTCCATTTCCCTTCAGATTTCCAAGCATTAAATCCCAATCCACGTTGTCAAAAGCCTTCTCTAAATATCTAAATCGAAAGCAGACGTTCATTGCAATCAAATGCAATGAACATCGGCTTGTTCTTCTCCATCCTCTTCTCTATGAGTAGTCTAAGGGCCAATATTGCTTCCCTTGTACTCTAACTTTTTACTCTAGCTTTTGCAGTCCTTCACGTGGTTTCTAAATCTCTGCTTCACTTAAATGTAATCTATTTGACATCTTCTCCTGTCTCCTGGCATTTTCCATGTGTATCTTCTTCGGTTGTGATTTTTAAACAATGTGTTGGCTACCACTAACTGATGCTGTGTGCAGAACTCCATCAGCCTTTCTCCTCTTTCGTTTCGGATTCCCAATCCGTATTTTCCAGTTATTCTTCCATCTTGACCAGTCTCCTAAAATAATTAGGTTTTCTTCTCCTCTTACCTGTTTTATAACTTCCGTGATATCTTCGTAGACGTCTTCCACTTCTTCATCTTCATAGTCCGTCGTATGCGTGTAAACCTGCACCACTCCGGTATCTACAGGTTTGGTTTCGATCTTCATCATTATTATCTTTCTTTGTACTGCAGGAAGCCCTTCATATGCATTCCTCCTTCACTCATGTGAAGAAGAGCTGCTGCCCAGTGGCGGATTTAGGGGGGGGGGTCACAGGGGTCATGACCCCCCCTCAAATTTTATCAAAAATTTTTAATTTTTATTAGTTTCATAGTTTTTGTATCCTTGAAAAGGAGTGCAGGTAGTGTATATGCATATGCATGGCTACAAGTCCCAAACGTGAGAGAAGTTTGAGTTTTATTTATCGTAGAGCGTAGCACTCCCTACTGTAAAAAACAAGTTCAAAAATAAAATAGGCTCTGTCCCAACTCGTTAGGCATTAGGGAGGATGGATTTGGGTGCCTAAAATTTAGCTGGCTAACCCAGAAGGGAGCATGAATTGGGACATGCTTATGCAGGCTATCTGCTGGGATCAAAACCGATGAAAAACAAGAGAATGTGAAAGGGATGACAAATGATGTACAAAATTTTACACAATCCATATTGTTAACTTTCTCAAGCGATTGTGTAAAGAGAATTTAATTTGAGTTTAGGGTACCGTAGATAAGCATCTTGTCATGTTTTCCGTAATTTAGATAATACATTTATTTTAATGTAGAACAATTCGGCTTTCTCCTACTTCTGAATGAAACTCTCCGTCATGTCACTACTCCCTATAACGATATTTTATTGTGATAAACGAATCAACACATATAATCATAAAAATATCAACAAACTTTCAGCCAAAATATTTTCCCTTGTTGGTAGCCATCTTCATCGAGTCCACTGCTCTCGCTTTGAATCATGGGAAAAGGATGCACTCGTCGATGCCCAAATCTAGCAGCTGAAAAAGGTACCTAAATCCGCTCCCTTATGATGCCTAACGAGTTGGGACACCCTTCCTTCTCCCTAAATTCTGGGATGGTACCTATCTGGTGAATTGGGACACAGCTATAGAGCCCGCATAGTCGGAAGTGCCTCAGTGCTTTCGGAAATGTTCCGCAGTTTCCGATGTCTCGTGATAAGCTCGACTGACAGACAAGTGAGTCTTCACCTACCCTTGAATAGTAGGAATAGCCAATATATTATATAATGGAATAGCAGGGTCGCACCAGGCGCGTAGCCAGGGGGGTTAAACTCCCCCCCGTGAAATTTTTCATCGGCGAGGAAAAAGAGAAAATAAGGGAGGATGAGAGGAAGGCTATACGACCAAAGCAGCATCGTATGGCAGTTATACGTCGGCCCAATGTCATTTTACGTCACCAATGTCGTTTTAACATCGGATGATAATTAGGATATAAAAATGACACATAAATGATACCTTTCTCCGATGTAAAATTGATTTGGTCTATCGTATCTTAAATTGATATTTATAGATATCGTTATCCGATGCATAAATGATGTCAGCTGAGCCGACTAAGAAAGGCCTTAAAAATTATCATATTTTTCTGGTCGCTGGATTTTATAATTTTGAGTATTAACATGTTTTCCCCCGATGTCAGAGAGAAGAAAGTAAAAAATTCGTGATGGGCCAGAACATCAGAAACCATTTGGAGGCTTAGATATAAAATAAGAAATATGATTATTTAAGGATTCGATAACACAGAAAGAAAAAAACACGATCCTGTGTTATCATGTTTCGCTTCCACTCCATGTAACCTGAATCTTCAGAATTAGTAAGGATTCGATATTTGCTTACAAATTGCCGTGGCAGGCTTGGAATATCCTACATTTACCGCCAAGCGCGGCATTAGCGCTGGATGGGGTTCACCTTTGGTCGTGGCTTCTTTGAAGCCCTTTCTCCCTTGCGTTGCCATCCTTGATGGACCGCGAGGGCTCAACATCTAGTACCTTGAACCTCCGTGAATTTGCCATGCGAATTAGGGATCCTGGGTAGTGGTCTCTGCAGCCAAAGGTCCGTGGTTCGATTCCCGGTCCAGGTGATTTTTTTCGCATGTCAATTAATGTGAACCCCCCATATTGGGTTATAACTCCAATAACTTCAACAGAAAACGAATCTGAAATATTTCACTATAGTGGTAATGCTTAAAGTTACGCATCTTTCACTGAGGGAAGTTGGGTCAGAAGTAAAGTAGGTATCTCATTACTATGATGAATCCTTATAATTACCCCTTTTTTACTAAGAGAGTTGGGTAAGGGGTAAAATGCGGGGTTTTTAGTGTGAACATTCCTAGATCGAAACTACCTATCTCCATTTTTTTTCCATCGCATTTTTATTGTACGATCGTCCCTGATTATAAATTTTTTTAACAATTTTATCCAGGATACATTTTAGCTATCTTACTTATTAAATCATCCCAATATCATGTTAATGAAAAATCAGTCCATGGTAATATCAAACATGCGTCGGTCCAATATCGTTTTTATGCCACTGTATAGTGGTGGCAGATGTCTTTTTATCATAAAATTAATATCGGCCCAATATCGTCAGTAAATGTTATTTTTATAATGGCAAATGTTATCACTTTTGACATTTGCCGACATCGGTAGCCAATATCAGATTGGCCAATAAGTGATATGTGACGGTGTAAAAATGATAACGGGCAGATATAATATGATGCTGCTTGGGGAAGACTACGTTGTTGCAGAAACCGTGGACTCCTCCTTCAGATTACCAGTTCCCTCATAACGAAGTAATGAAGAAAGGAAAGCCTACAAAAAATATGCACAGAGATCACATCTTGACAATTTCCACTGGCTTGTGCTGTCTCATAAAGACGGGGCTGTACTGTAAATATTATGTACTTTTTTCATCTGGCTTAGGAAGTGTCCACCACAACGTGACTCCACTTAGGAAATTAGGAAAGGAAACCCTTAAAAAGTTTGATAATCTTAAGAGAAAAAGGTGACCTTACCACTCACGAAGAAAATCGATTCCATGTATGTGCAGTTGACAATGGAAAAGACTTTTTACTAACATGCAATGAACCATCTCTAGAAATAAACAACCGACTAAGGGGATCGTGTTGGTGTGGTGGCTAGAGTACTGACCTCCCATCTCGAGGGCCCGGGTTCGATTCCCGGCAGTGGCAGATTTTCCAGTGGAAAACCGGTCCCCATTTGAGTGCCTAGTGAAGGGCATTTTAAGTCAGTACTCTGTCCGTCGGATGGGACGTTAAACCGTAGTCCCCTTGGCGCCTTTCGTTAAGAGTAGGCTAATGCCGACACCGGGTTTCTCTCCACACTTCCTCCGTAACCTGAAAACTCCTACCAATACCCAATTACCTACCTATCCTACATGGCGCAAATGACGTCAGCTCTCGGTTTCTTTTAACATTTTTGCATGCAATTATTTTCTAGATTTTCCCACTTTCGTAATTTGAAAAACTGATCATGAGTTGGCTTTCTATAAACTTTTGTTACATGATACTGATAATACCGTAGAGCAATATTAGCACCCAACTAAATCTTTTTAGTAATCCCCTAATTAAACAGAGAGTTTTTAACTTTTATGTATGAGCTTATCATCACTGTAAACCTTTTCCAATGGAATTTGTTCGCATTTTCTGTTGTATGAAACGTCAATATTTTATAATTATTGTAAACTTCAAGTTGGGTATTTATTTCTTCTCCATTGTTCAACTTCTTAAATGTATAAAATTGTTCAATTTCATTAGTTGTTAAGAATACAAATGAAATTTTAGGCTCCAAAATACGTAAAAAATGGGCATTTTAAAAGAATGTACACGGGAGAACGCCCCTCTCTCACGTGGGGTGGGGGGCGGGGCGGGGGGCGGGGCGGGGGGGTACTCCCCGGACCCAGGTCATGACCCCCACCCAAATTTGATGCTGAATCCGCCCCTGCTGCTGCCCTCTTCTCTGGGTGATGAGAAGCGTAATTATTAGCGGCTTCTCGTCGCCAAGTCATGGCATCTTCACAGGTTCGGTATTATTGAGAGACCTACCTTACCCAGGGATAGACCAATATCACCTTCGGAATGCCGTCGCTTTTTGTGCACCACTGCTTATTCGACGAGTAAACTCGCTTATCTTGCAGCTAACCTCTATATCTAGAGGTCGACCCACCATCCGCAACCCGGTGGATGCACTCGGTGGCTTTAAGTTTAGCCGCGAAACCGATTTCGTAGGGATCCCATACACTGGCAGCATATTCCAAATGAGGTCTAACAAGGGAAAAGTAGCTGATTTCTCGTACATGATCGTCACATTTATACAGTACTCTTTTGATGAATCCCTGTTTATGATTAGCTTGACCCATTATTTCACGTATGTGTTTACCCCAGGAAAGATCATGTGACAGTCTTATTCCAAGATTTAATGGATTCCACGTTTGCTAATTCATTATTACTTAATTTGAAGTGCTAGAAGGAGAACAATTCTTTTTCCAAAAATTCATTACCACGCACTTTTTTTAAATGTAATTCTAACAGCCATATATCACACCATTTTTCAATTTTTTGTAGGTCATCATCAAGGAGTCTACATGTAATAAATGTAATATTCGTGGTCATCATTTAAATGTAGGACATTTCATTGCTATTTTTTCAAAACAATTTAAAGTCACATTTGAACAAATCTGTAATATAGTGTAAAATATATTATTGAAGTTTGCATTAACGATATTGTTCCGTTCTGGCGTATACTTACACAGTAACAGTCGGTGAAAGACTGATGTACGTTTCTAGCAGTGAAATCAGTGATATTAATTCATGATTCGTCAGTGAATCGTGAGCTGCATCACAAAAGTTCGGCTCATGAATCACCTCAACTAAAAAAAAAGAGTCGACTCACGAATCACGATTCATTAAAAAAAAATGATCCGAATCACGAATCACAAATCACAGTTTGTGATTCGTGAATCATGATTCGTGATTCATGAAGACGAATCATGCCCATCCCTGTCCATATCTAAAGATGCAATATTACGCAGGATCCTCCAGGATAGCCAATGAAATTATAAACCTTTTTCAGGAAATTCAAAGTTGTGACAAACTGGCCTTGAAAACTTTAGCGGCGTTGCCCGCTGGTGTTGCACAATAGCAGATACTCCACTGATTAAAAAAAATTTCAAGAATTCTGTTAGCCTTGCTAAGAAATAGTTCTCTCAGTCTCAGGTGATGCTGGAAGAATTCCTCTCATGAAGTCCTAAAAGAACAATGCATGGTATATGCAGGTAATATGTGACCCTTAAATATTTCATTTGCATAGAATCCTGCGAGTATGTAACGTTTGACTTGTATCTCCTCATAGGAATTTGTCCAATGTGTCCTGCTGAATTCTCTTCACTGTGATATACAATCCAATTTCCATCATCATTATCGGATTCATTACTTGTTATTCCAGAATCATAGTTGTCAATAATTTAAATATTAGATGAACTGGTTATTATAACAGGTGACTTTACAACACTAACATCCACTATGTTGACTCCAATAAAAAACAGCACTGCTCGCTGGACGAAGTCCCAAGGCAACGACACTCGGACACTAGCTACTGTCTGAGCCTTCAAGAGGGGGGGGAGTAGGCACGGATAATTAGATTAAACACAAGAGGGAAGAGAACTGACTAAATCAGTTTCCCTGCATGAAAAAATTGAATCTCCTTGAGTGTGTGGAGCCAATGGCACAGGGACATGGCCTAATTAAAGGGCTTGCTACCCCAATTAAATGGACATATCTCGGGGATACTCCTCCGTGTCTTCTGTCCTTCAAGTTTTGACCCAAATACGCTGCTACCCCAAAACAACCACAATCAACTGTACATATAAAAGATGGTTTAAATCAGGGTGATGTGAATAACACATCAAAACACTTAGTGAATAAGTAAAAGATGCAGTTAAGTTGATGCCTGTTCCTTCATTATGGACCTCCTCACTTTATTGACTTGAATTTACAAATTTCTATCAAATTTGATAGCAATACATTATATTGCACAGATAGGGAGGGTAGGCTGTCCCAAAAAACAACTATTTTGAAATTTCAAAAACATCAGTTGGGTTCCGATGACCCGGGAGTGTTTAAGGAAAGGCAAAAAAATATTTTTGAAAAATATTCAGGTAGCTAGAGGGGCCTAACATCAACACCCTTAATCTGTCACATAATTTCGTGAAAACTGTCATTTTAAGGGCAAACAGCTACGTTATGACCCTATGGGCAATAATTTAATCGGTTTTTGCGTATCCTACACCGTTTAGGCTTTGCGGCACGGTGTGATGGGCGCCAGGGATTCTATGCGACCCCCCCTCCACCGGTTACCACCGCTCATTTGCCACGGTATTGTGGTGCCTTTCCATAATGCGCATTTTGAGCTTGTCTCTTAGACCAAATAATGTCGACACTGACGTAATGCAATCAATTTTGACTTTATATTCCTGCAGAAATAAATGATCAAACAAAGTCGGATTTCAGAAGGGCAAGCTCTTTCTTCGTTCCGTGGCTTACCATTTTCCGAAACTGAGATACAACCTGCAACAAATACTGCCTTTGTCGCTCACTGTTAGCAATTATGCTGTTGAATTCAGTGATAAGTGCAATGTGCCGTGGATGTGCCGTCGAGCAGCTTGATACGTTGTCTCCCAATCTTTACGGTCTTTGTTCTGAAATTCTTGAGGTAGCTCTATAGAGTATCAAAGAGTGTCTTTGAACTAGATGACACAGAAAACGATAGATCCTTACCCTGAGCATTTTTTGGCTTGGCTACTCTCTTCAGGGACTATACACAATCATTCTCACGTTCATTCATACGTTTCACTCTTTTTCTCTTTACGCTCTACCCCATCGTCAAACCAAGACAAGCACACTAGCTCCTCGCTTATGTACCACAAGTAGTTTGAGAATTTTTCCTTAGCGATGATCAGAATCTCATTGAAATTCGGTCTCCGATTCATGCTACTCCAAATACAACAACTAGGGTTGGGGCAGGGATCCCAAGATTCGGTCGAATCCTATAGAATCCATCAATGAGATTCAATCGAATCCAAAGTTAAAAGATTCAATCAAATCCAAAGATTTGAGCAAATCAATGGATTAAAAATTTGAATACCAGTGGCAGTATCTTATCTCAGAATCTAATTACAGAAAGTCCTCGACTTAGGAGGATCCGAGTTACGCGGATCCGGAGTTACGCGGATGTTCAGTTAGTCCGGTGACATGCATATGTTGCCACGACAGACTCAACCCGTGGCTCATTGCCAAGCGCGCAAGAGTTGATGCCAAACTATGGGTGTTCAGAATGCCAACGTATTGTCGTAACGCCAACGTATTGTCAAAAGCTAGTAGTGTAAACGGTGCATTCCAGAAGGGGGAGGGGAGGCGATAGGCACCCTTTGCACCATGTGTCACCATCCTCGGTGCCAGGTCATGCGGGACACCAAGCCTAAATGGTGCAAGATACGCAAAAACCAACAAAATTATTCCCCACAGTTTTATAACTTAGCTTGTTTACCCCTAAAATGATAGTTTTTGCGAAATTATACGACAAATTAAGGGTGTTGGTATTTAGGCCCCTCTCGCTAGCTGACTATTGAATATTTTTCAAAAATCTTTTTTTGCCTTTCCTTTTACACTTGAGAGTCATTGGAATCCGACTGATGTTTTTGAAATTTCAATAAAAGTTTTTTTTTGGGAGAGCCTATAGGGAGGGCACTGCTACATATTGGATTTTCATCGACCAGAAAGGATGATAGATTGCATTTAACATTCGTACCAATGTAAATTAAAAATTACTTTCAAATCAACAGCACACAGTCAATGGGCAATGAAAATGTGATATCCTTGTGGGACTAGAACCCCAGGAACAGCAGAGGCAATGAGAGGACTACCCTTAGCTCTCTTTAGAATTGAAACTCTTGCTTCACTATTACATAGAAAGCAAATGTATATTATGTGTCAGTTCATGAGGTAGAAGTCAATTTGAATCATGGCACTCAACAATAGACTCATTGCAGCGGATTAAAAATGCAACGTTTCAAAGCAGCCCCCTTAACACATGCAGCAAGTGATGGGTTCATCCAGGGAGCAGCCACCGAGTGTGCGAGGGCAAGCATCACTTCCAGCGCAGGTGGCTCAGTGCTCCTCTTGGCGCTCCTCCCCTTGCACCACTGCTCTGGGAGGCCGCTGCCTCGTCCTGCGCAGCCAGCTCCTCATCCAGCAGCAGCTGGAAATTGCCCAGCGACTCTGCAGACGGGATCTTGTTCCAACGCACGCTTTTTCCACCCAGAAGTAAGACAACCAATCACTCAAAATGACCAACAAACTGGAGACACTTTATGTGAATCACAATTTTTGAAACAAGGGAATAAAATCAATCCATCTCAATTTTAAATTCATCTCAGCGTGGTTATAAAATGAAGACCACTTGAATAACTTGCAAGTATTGGATGCATTAGTGTTTTGCAGGTGCCAGAAGTATTTTGAAAGCTAGTTATTTTTTGGAATCGTCACTTAAGCTTCCCCATAGCACACACACAATTCATAGAAAAGGAAAGAGCTAAGGATATTTGCAAAATACATTTCCTGATTGGGTTCACAGGGCAAAAATAAGAATCTCAGCTACTACTAAGTTTATGGATACGACATAATATATCATCTGTTAAAGCCTCCACTCCTGAACAATGGCTTGATTTCATACTTCCTAGGGTAGGGTTTAAGTAATGGTTAATCATCTTTCACACAACAGCGATTTAAATAATGGTTAGTTCATCTTTCTCATAATGTAAGAATGAGCCATCACAAAATGAGAATCATACCCTTCCTTTGCTGCAAAGAGTATGTAATTCATGAATAAAAGCTGAACACTTTCAAGTAGAGCTGAATAATTTCAAGTAATTAATTAGGTAAAATTATTTTTTACAGCATTTATAGTTGTGTCATACATTTTAAAGTTCAAACAGTCACTGAGAGCTTTCCTTCTACTTCAAATATAAATACAAGCTTCAATTGATGAAAAAGGATACACACCCTGTATAAAGGTGTGTACCACATTTCCATGTGGTAGGATCCTATGCTGTTTAGCTTGTGGTGAGTGCTTAATGAAGCAGCCAACTGCCACAAGCTGTGTTGGATATTGTAGTTTGGAGACAAGATTTAGTGATTTCATGGGGAAGTTTTCTCTTCATCTCAATCTAAAAGTTCTGGGTCTGGATGTACAAGACTCTTTGCACTGGAAACTCACACGTTGACAAACTTTGAAGTAGACCCAGGAAATGTGGAGTATCTCTTGACTCTTGTCATTCCACCACTGCTCCATCAGTACACTATGGGCCTACTATTTAGTAGACAAAAACTGGAATTATCGTTTGGGCTCATTCTCCTCATTCAATCGTAACTCTTCAGACTTCAAAAGTGGGCTAAAAGAATTCTTTGAAGTATCTCTCTGGGAGAAGTAATTGTAGGTATCATTTGAACATTTTCGATATCCTCAACCTACCCTGCCCAGGTATATATATTTTTCACTACATAATACATGTTAATGTTCATAAATGTGGCACTAGAAGCTTTAAGACCTCGGTATACTTCCTTTCAACCTGATACTTTGTTTTAATTCAATCTATACTGGTGTAAAATTTTTAATCGACTGCCAAGGAAACCGAAGGGGATCATCTATTTCCTTCAGTTTCCATGTTAGCATTAAAGTGTAAATTGTACAAATATATGATTAACAGTTCCTAATACTTGACATAAGGGATCAGCTCTAGGGCTCATGTGAATTTATCAATTGTACATTTTTGCTGGATAGTTCAATGTACTTGCATACATATCTGTCGGATACCATGAGATGTTGTGTACAAGTTATTTTATATATCATGAAGTTAAAATTTAATTATCCCTCTATTGTTAGGATGTATGGTATTCAAAATGAGTTTGTTTTGATGTGAAGTCCATTAAACAATGTGATTTTGTTTTTTGTGAGACCCAGCAATTAGAAACCAATAAACAGTTAGTTGCTTGTCTGATTCTTAGTCGAGTGGTTTATTAAGTTTATTTCTTCGATGCTTATAATTGCTGTGATAGTAGCCTTAATCAAATCACATCTCTGCTAACCGGTTGTGAGCCCAGGGCATATTACGAGCGTGTGAAAAAGGCTATGAAGTTAATTACACATTGATAGGTATTGTCAGGTGAAATGGTGTCAATATTTCAAGATGAAACGGCTACAGAAGTTCCAGTCCTAAACTCGTCATTTCACGTGGTCATTGCGAGTGAAGGTGGAGTTACTTTTACATGATGCATTGGAGGCGATCGTTGGTTACGAAGATGCATCACTCACTCAAGGCGAAATTAGGAAGCGAGCCAAGAACAATACCATCGCTTTGTCCATTGCGTGTAAAACAGTAGGTGATGAATTTTTAGGAGATATCGCTGACTGGATGACCACAAGGGAGGCATGGGAGATTCTAGACAATTTGTGCAATAGTGCAACAGCTGTTGAATGGTACTGAAGGAGCTCACCCATTGTACCGGAGATCCCCATTCAACAATACTTCGCAAAAATGCACAATTTGCAGAAGAGAGCAGCAAAAGGTGGGTTGGAGAGGTCTGGCAAGTAAGTCGCGAGAATTATCCTAGGAAATTTACCGGAGGAATACCCGAGTTTTATTCCGTCCTGGGAGATTCTAGCAAGTCGTCACAACTTTACTGAAGTCAAAGCTTATCATGGCAGAGAAGAAATTGCAGTTGAGGGGAAATAGGAGAAGACAAACATCACACATTACAAACCGTTCAGAAACCTACAATCAAAGGGGGAAACCGAGAACACAATCGATAAGCAACGAGGGAGGTAAGGTGAAGAATGGCAAAGGAGATGAATCAAACAAATGTAGAAATTAATGATAAAAGGTATTGGTGCTATTTGCAGGAAGGAGGGACATATTTCAAAGAATTGCCCAGGAAGAATGGTCATGAAAGAGAAAAAGTTGTCTACAGCCATCGTGTCCAGGGAATTCGTGTCACTCTGCGCGAAGAGGAAAGTACCTAATGGCCAGGGAGTGTGGTAATTGGTATGTCAGATCACATTTGTCCACGAAGAGAACTATTTTCCCACTTTTGAGGGGGAAGTCAAGGTTAATGACTTTAAGAAATAAGGTAGAGGGGTCATTCCATGTGAATTCAACACACCACTCAACCCGACCATGTCAGATTTTTTTCAAATTTGGTACATTCAATCATCCTGGTAAGAGATGGAAAAATACCAATTTGCAGAAGTAAATGACGATTGTGACAAAAGTTATAGGTCCGCGAAAGTTGGAAATTGGTCGAAATTTCAACATGTCTGTCTCAAGATAAATGACTATAATTCTGGTTCTATTCGAGGTACAAAAATGAAACACACATTTTTGGAAAGGTAATACGTAGGGCTTTACAATGATTATCAACATGACATGTTTATAAGAATTTCCACACTTGATGTCATTGACCGTGACCTTTGACCTCGAATATCTCAAAACACCCCCCCTTCAATTTTTTTAATAAAAATATATTTTATTGCTCATACATTTTACTATATGCATGCCAAATATCAAGATGGCACACGTAAGGCATCATGCCCAAAAAATTATTTGTCTACATCACCACACAACAAAAATGCAATAATTACCACTTAAAAATGAACGCCAACAATTGACCAGTATATATGAGTAACGTTGGACATAAATATGGCTTTATCACTGCAGAGCTACAGAAAACAATGTGCAGGGTAGCTTCAATGAAAATACAGTAAAACATGGTAACAACTCACCTCATATGTCTCCAATTAAATTGTTAATGTTCACCAGGTCTGATGCAGGGAGACTGTATGTCCTTCCAGTTTGTGTCAATGGATCGAGTCTTGTAAGAATGGCATGTGTATACTTCACTGTAATTCATGTAAACAAGCCGTAATACTTACATTGAATACAAAACAATAATCACAAACCCAGACTTTGATAATTGAATCAAACTCTCTGTGATTAGATGAACCTAATTAAGACTAATCTAATTTGCAGTTAACCTAATTATACGTTTTCATTATTGAATCAAACTCTCTGACCCTAATCTGATTAGAGTCAGAGAGTTTGATTTAGAGTGAGAATCAGACAGTCATTTCAGCTAGTCATCTGTAGCTTGTCTCATGGATGTGGCTTGTTTGAACTACAGTGAATTGTACAAGTGATTTTGACCACTATTTCTTGTATGTGCATTAGTTGTTTGTGCAAAATGGATTTCAAGTCAAAATTGTACTGTTGCAACCCATTTAAAGAAGAAGGCCATGCAAGAGTAAACGAGAATTTGAGGGATGTTTAGGAGTAGATGGTAAATAAGTCTCCTAATGTATTACTAGGGGGGAAAATTTGCAGTAAATGCAGAAAAAAAATATCACAGAACCCATCAGAACATGCTGAAGTGGCCTCTGCTGTGCCAGAAACTTCCACAGAAGATGTGAGTGAAGATGAAATAGCACCTGGTATTGCACTGGATTATTTAAATAGTAGCTTTCAGTATTCAGGTGAATCTCCTGTGAAGAAAAAGAGACTTCAAAATGAAAAAAAGTACCGAAAGGAAAAATTGAAAAAGATAGCCTCTGTGTTGGAGCATACTTATGCTGTGCAACCCGAAAAAGAAGAGTGTGTAGAACATGCAGAAAGTGAAATCATAGCCCAGCTCAAAGATAAGTTTCAGAGTACAGACAGTATGTGTGACAAAATACAGATTTTGACTGTGCTTCCGAAGAGCTGGAGTGTAAGGAAAACCATGAAAGAATTTTCTGCTTCAGATTACATGGTACAGAGAGCCAAACAGTTAGTGGCAGAACATGGTATATTAGTGACACCAAATCCAAAGCCAGGTAAGACATTGTGTGAGAAAACAGTTCAATGTGTACGTGACTCTTACTGTGATCATAACATGAGTCGTATGATGCCAGGAAGAAAGGACTGTGTGTCTGCGAAAGAAAACAGAGTCAGACTACATAAGCAGAAGCAGCTAGTGTTGCACAATCTTAAGGAAATGTACAAATATTTCAAAGAAACATATCCAGATATAAAAATTGGAATCTCCAAATTTTGTGAGTTGCGGCCAAAGCACTGTGTTCTTGCCGGTGCCAGTGGAACCCATGCTCCTTGTGTCTCCCACCAGAATTTTAAGTTAATGGTTGAAGAATGTAAATTAAAGGAGTTAACAAAGCTCGAAGAACATATGTTACCATCGTACAAGCACTGTTTAGCATTTGTTAGATGCAATCCTGCTCTTCCAGCATGTTTCTTAGGTGCATGTTCCTATTGTCCAAGTGTGACAAAACTAAATAATTATCTCTTTGAACTCTTTAGTAGAAATGGCATAGAAGAGGTTACATATAAGTGTTGGTTAACTACAGGCAGGGTAGTTTTAGAGACTTTAACAAAAGAGAAGTGTGATGCTGAACATATTGGACGAATGCGGAGGTTAAAATGTGGAACTTAAGGAAGTTCTGTGTATACCAGCACTACAAAAAAAAACATTTTGCTAGGACAAATAGAGCAGAAAAGGTGCAGGATAGAGACCTTCCACAGTGTAGTGAACATCTATCTTAGGGAGAACCTAATTCTCAGGGCAGAGTGAGAGTCATTCGACTCTACTGTGCGTCGACAGTGGGAGGCATTGGTGTACAGGAGATAAGTGAAGAATTAAAAAATATGGGGAAGAAGACTTCCAGAGTTTCCTTTTGAACTTGGCACTGTCGTTTAGGGCACCTGAACAAGCATTGTACGAAAAGGATAGGTATATCCTACAAGAGATTAAGGAAATGGGAGGGTGTAAGAAGGATGATTGCAGCACTTATGGGGAAGATGAAAGGGTGTGCCCTCCCCAAGGGTGAGGGCTACCCAGCAAAGGGTGCACTCCGATGTTATGGGGCCCACTTCCCCCCTGAATCACTAGGGAGATGCATGTTTGTTGTCACTTTCATCGATGAATATTCCAAGTTCATCACAGCAGTTCCTATCAAACACAAAGGAACTCCAGAATTCATCAAGTACCAGGCAAGAGTGGAACTATAGAAGGGAGTGACCAGGGCAAGGGAGAGTACACAGGAGCATCACTTCAACAGTACCTATCCAGCTAATTGCTGTGATAGTCGCCTTAATCAAAGCGCATCTCTGCTAACAGCATAAGCTCAAAATTATCATGTTTTTGCATTACATTTTCATACAAAATTTTTGCGAACCAAAAGGTGTAAAAATTTGTAACTAGGTAAATAAAATGTGGTCAACCCACATAGCATAGACTACTTTTTATCCACCTGATGGGTCTGAGGTTGACTTGATGCACTTTTACAATTTCTTGTGATGAAGTCAGTTTCTTGGCATGCAGCATTATTTTGTTTCCAAAAATTAAATAATTATGCATTAACTTCTTGGATAATACTCCACGAAATGTCATTATTTTTCAAGATGGTGACCTTGTCAGACACATCTGACTGTGGCTCCTTCCAAATTCTAATTAATTTGAGCGATAAAATTGTTTCTTGTGGTTTTTGCTCAACTATCTTTCCCAAAAGTATTGTAAATTAAGGGACATTACTGGAAAGCACTAAATGAAGCTGATTGTTTTTTTAAAGTTTTTTTGTTGTCTTATAAGCAAAGTTTTCTCTTTCCAACATGGCTGACGACATTAAAAGTTGGAAATAGTTTCCCTCAGAAACATAATTGGTGCAACTAAGATCAAACCTGTGGCCAAAGGTTGCAAAACTGTGTCCTCTGCTGACACTGTTACCCACTCTGCATCCGCTCCCAATGCTCGTGAATCATCGGCACCTGAGGTCGCATTGGTTAATGCAGTATTATCACCAGCAATTGAGATATTCACCGGAGATGATACAAACACCTTGTGTAACTACTCACATGGTAACAGTGAAGGAGAATGTCAAGTAGCCTCATCTACGAAACAACGGCGGAAGAGGGCGAATGCAGTTGTTGGCAACATCTCTAAAACAGGTGCAAACAGCCCGTTCATTGGTGTTCCTCGTCGTGCCAATATCTATGTGGGTCGAGTCTCTCTGGGCACTTCCCCCGAGGATATATTGAAATGCCTTTTGGTTAAGTTCCCTGTGAATGAGTTCACGTGTGAACAATTTCGATCGAATGAAGTGCAGTGTTCGTTCAAACTTAATATACCCTTTGCCTTACACAACGAGGGGTACTGAATTGTGCAGTGTGGCCAAGCAATGTCGTCATTGGCAACTTTTACCACCCTAAGAAGTCTCAATAATTCTAACGTCTACACAGCCACAAAAGTGTTATCAAATACCTCTCCACTTCTATGCCATTATGTTCCCATTGACCCGAATTCCTGCTCTAGGCCTGTTATGCAGCATCAAGCTGCTGTCAACAAAAAAAAACTCGAGTCCTGACAAGTGGTGATCCCAAATAGGATCGAGGGTCTTTCTTTCCTTCAATTAAACATCCAGTGTTCAAGAAATAAAATTCCGGAGCTTTAAGTTCTTCTATCTATGCATGATGCTGCTGTGGTTTGTATCTGTTGGCTAAAAAAGGATGGAATGTACTCACTACCTGGCTATGATATTGTGAGTGTACATTGTCGTGCTCATGTGAAAAATGGTGGTGTTGCAAAATATATTCTAAAATATAATGTTCTCAATGTCCCTGTGCAAAATCTCTTTGTTAAGCAGGTCTTCTGTTTTACATCCAGCATCATTATCAGTTCTATTTCCATCATGTGTGTTGCAATGTATCGTTACCACTTGGGAAATTTCAAATGTTTTAAAAAAATCTGGATGGCATCCTTAGTGAACTTGTCAATGGACGCCTTGACGATACTATAATTCTTATGGGTGATTTTAATTGTAATTTGATGTGTGATAGTTCTAAGAAGAGAGACTTTATGAACTTATTGTTGTGTTATAATTTACATGCTGTTATTTCTGATGTACCACCAGAGTTGCACGTGACACTTCATCATTAATGGATAACATAATTACTAATGCCAATGTTAACTGCATTTCTGCAGCTCTACTCAATTGAGATACATATATCTGATCATTATCCTACTCATAATACTCTCAGTACTTCCACATTACAAATTATCCAAGCCCAGAACTTTTAAACGTCTATTCAGTGAAGCTAATGTTGCATACTTCATGAGTGACATAGCGCTTGAAAATTGTCAGGATGTTTATTATGGAGGTGACTTGGATACTAGTTTTTAATTTTTTTATCACAAGTTACAATACAACTTCAACTGTTCATTTGCCCTAACATGCACGGCACACACCAATCGATGCACTAAGTGGATCACCAGTGAAATTCAACAGATGCCCATCACGCTTAAGGAACATGCATTCAAAAGTAAGGCATCTGATGATCCGAGTGGTAGGATGGAAAATAAGCTTAAAACGGTCTATTGTAAAACCCTAAACAATGCCAATGCCCACAGTAGAGTGGGTGAAATGTCACTATTTTATCAGAATGACAATGCAGATGACTCCCGAAAGCTTTCTACAATAAAATTATCTGCCAATCTGAAAAACTGTCAAACTGCTGGCTCCTTTGAAGCAAACGTGAAAAGTTTTTTACGAGACAAACTCTATTATTCCTTCAAAAAATTTCTCCATGATAATAGTGCATAAATATTTTGTCTATGTATAAGCTCTGTGTATTTGTGATGAATCCTATATCAGTGTAATCAGGTATTTGGATAATAAACATCATTATGATGGTGGGATAGAGGCTTCCATGTTCCCATGACCCCTACAGCTGCACGTGTGGGAGCAATGAAAGTTGCTTCTGGTACAGTCTCCCAAGGGAGAGAGGAGGTTGAGGAGCCAGATGGAAGGACTGTAGTTCCAGACACTTGCAGCATCCGTTCCTGTGAAAAAGCATCTGATCCCAGAGGGGCAGCCTTTCAAGTGATGGTGACACGTTAAAAGCACTGTTGAGGCAGGCAATGGAAAACCACTTCAATCAAAAATAACCATGATTATTCTGATGGTCTTGTCCTTAGAAATATAAATCCTGGCATCTACGCGCAGCAGTCCCAGATGGATGGGGCAGGTGTGGTGCCCAACAGACCCATCATCTTACAAAACACCCTCCTTGCATGGAAAAAAAGAAAACAGCAGCAGCCCTTCCGGGAGAAATTTTAACAGTCCCCAACTGCATAGATCTAGGGGTGACAATGTGACGTTAATAGCCAGGTGTCGAGGGACAGACATATACCTTGGGGAGGCGGATTGCTGGGCAACAGTGCAGGTACATAAAAGGGGTAAGGGTCTGTCCACACACAGAAGGGGATCCAATGAGGAGAAGATATTACTTCCCCTTTTCAGAGAGTGGTACCGTATTTACTCGTGTAAGCCGCACATCTTTTTTCCCGAAATGCCGGTGAAAAAATTGGGTGCGTGGCTTACACGAATCCTCCAGATTTTTGTGTAAGCTGGGCACCATTTTTCCTCAAATTCCTGATGTTTTTTTCTCCTAAGTTTCGCATTTGTGAGCATATCGACGTTAATTAATAAGTAAGGTCTAGTAGTAAATCGCACATTGTAAAGAATTCTGAAATTTCGAAGTAATCAGTAATAAAAATCTGCATTTGACAAAGTCTGAGCATACAACGGTACTTGAAGAAACACTACTGTCGTGGAAAAAAGTCATGACACTCGAGTTTACAAGTCAATGACAGTTGTACCCGTAGTCCCACATGAAAACAAATTACATCAAAAATTAGCAAATTTAATTCTGCGTTTAACTGTGGAAAGTGAAAATTTTTATTTTAACTTGTTAATATTTTATTGTCTGTGAAACAAAAAAAGTGCCGGTTTTTTCACCGTTTTAAATGGAATGCTCACTTTAAAAATGCATAACTTTTAAAGTATTCATTGGATCGTAACCAAACTTTAATACAACATAAAGGAACTTGTCGTTAAGGTATGTACAAAGTTTTAAGATAATCAAAGTTAAAATAAAATTGTTCTTGTAAATTTTGTGAAACAACTTTTTCTCAGTACTTCGTGGTCATATCGATAACAATCTTGTCCTGTCATGGTGCTTATGGTAATACAAGGCTAATCGGTTCTCGATATTTAGAATTTATTTAGTTGTTTATTTTATGTGCGCTTACATTTAATTCGGTGCTTCCAACAACAAGAGGAGTGAAGCAAACGAGAGGAAATGGACGCATGGCCTTGCAATTCCGTGCGACGTGCAATGAAAGAAAATCGTTTTAAGTTACAATGCAACGAAAATGTATGGATTCTACGATTCTACACATGGAGCGCGGGTATGGTGTCGAACGTGGCAACGTCGCACGGAATCCCAAAGCCATGCGTCCACTTCCTCCCGCTCGCCTCACTCCCCTTGTTGATGGAAACGCCGAATTAAATGTAAGCGCACATAAAATAAACAACTGAATAAATTCTGAATATCGAGAACCGATTAGCCTTGTATTACCATAAGCTCCATGACAGGATAAGATTCGTATCGATATGACCACGCAGTACTGAGAAAAGTTGTTTCACAAAATGTACAAGAACAATTTTATTTACACTTTGATTATCTTAAAACTTTGTACATACCTTAACAACAAGTTCCTTTATGTTGTTTTAAAGTTCGGTTACAATCCAATAAATACTTTAAAAGTTATGAATTTTTAAAGTGAGCATTCCGTTTAAAACGGTGAAAAAACAGGCACTTTTTTTGTTTCACAGACAATAAAATTTTAACAAGTTAAAATAAAAATTTTCACTTTCCACAGTTAAACGCAGAATTAAATTTGCTAATTTTTGATGGAATTTGTTTTCATGTGGGACTACGGGTACAACTGTCATTGACTTGTAAACTCGAGTGTCATGACTTTTTTCCACGACAGTAGATCCGAAACACCACTTGACAAATTAATAGGTTTATCGTGTATAGATCGTACTTAGGACAACACATGGTAGCACTGATATGTATGTATTTAAATCTATATTGTACTCTGTAAGCTGCCGCAAGGGGGGCGGTCTTTATGTATTTTCAAAATCGTAAGCGGAGTTTGTTTCGGTATCACGTACCTGTAACAACATTTTTGCGCAATAGATAGCTCCTTTTGCGTACATAGTAAAGCTACATTGCAAAGACAGGACAAAGAATTTGTTTCATAGTGGCAATAGTCGTATGCTCAGAGATTGTACCTTCTTACTATCGGTGCTATCCACTCTGAGCATGAGAGTAATAAACGAGTTCGAATCGATCATTTAGCATTTTAAAATACTTTGCAACTATCACCCTCAAAATGAATTATGATGTGAAATTGCCATTGTTTCCTGTGAGTACACAACTACATATTATACGCAATGCCGAAAAAATAGGAAATCGAGCTGCAGGAAGGAAATATAGTGTATCTGAATCTAGCAATGACGAAAACTAAAAATGAGAACTGTTATGTTACAAATATTCATTAGTGATTTATGATTCTATTTCCACAAATGTGTTTTTCTTTAGTTTTATATGAATTATAATTGTTACTACTAGCGATGGACGGATTCAGGTTTTTTGTCGGATACGGAACCGGATCCTTGCCTGGGTTTCGGATCTTTATCTCGGTTTCGGATCCTTAGTTTCAGATACTCGATTCTGAATTTCATTCATTTTATAATCCTAGATTTTTAATAAATATATAAATACAGCAACAATAGAATTACCAAAAAAACAAATAGATTTATTGTAGAATAAATCAACTTCCTATCATCTATGTGGATAATATTTTCCTGGATCAAGATTTATGTATGCTACCGTATTTACTCGTGTAAGCCGCGCCTTCATGTATCCCGCGCACCCCTATTTTCGGGCAAGCTCGAGAGGAAAAAAATTATTTCTATCAAAAAATTATATTTTTGTCCTTGAATCTGCATCATTTTGTCTTAACATGATTGCATGATCTTTAATATAAATGTTGTGCATAAATTACGTGTACGTCTTTCTCATTAATTGATTGAATTATGTGTTAATATCGTCAAGATCGTCGTGCATTGACGCAAACTCCACGGCCTCTTTTACTGTGCATCTTTTTCTCTTAGCATCTCACAGTTACATACGACCACATCATCCAGCTATAAAAATATCATCTGTTTAAAATAACATCCAGCTGAACTAATTGCAGAAATACATACAATTTCAACCCGTGACTACTCTATTATTACGGAAATCCGTTGGCATATCAACAAATGAAAGCAAAATGCCATCCGTACCTGATCCTGGTAGCGGTGGTCTCATCTGCTCTCTGTGCAGTAGCTGTGGACCGGGACGATTTAACAACGCCGGAAAGTCTTGGGAGCACACGGAAAAACTAATGTCAGTGTAATACCAATTGTAATTCTTATAAAACTAAAGAAAAACACTTTTGCGGAAATAGGATCATAAATCACTAATGAATATTCATATCGTGACTTCTCATGTTTAGTTTTTGTCACTGCTAGATTCAGACACACCGTATTTCCTTCCTGAAGCTCGGTTTCCTATTTTTTCGGCATCGCTCATAATATGCAGTTTTGTACTCATAGGAAACGATCGCAATTTGAAATCAGAAATCATTTTTAGGGTGATAATAGCAAATTATTTTAAAATGGTAAATGATCGTATCGAACTCGTTTACTACTCTTACGCACGGAGCAGAAAGCACGGATAGTAAGAAGGTATAATCTCTGAGCATACGACTCTTGCCACTATGATACAAATTCTGTCGTGTCTTTGCAATGTAGCTTTAATGTGTAAGCAAAAGGAGCTAGCTATCTATTGCGTAAAAATGTTGCTACAGATGCGTGATACCTCTGGATTTGAACATTTTACTACAACTTATAGTTTCCGAGTAACTCTAATTACCGATACTTGCTGAAAGTGTCATTTTTACAGTGCGCTGTGACCTTCACGGACCTGTAAGTCCTTGAGGTCATGGAGAAAAATTAACAAAAATTGGTTTTGTGCCTTACAGACATGTAGTAGTAAGTGTGTTAAATTTGAATTTTTTCTGAAATGGTGCTGGAACAAGTGATTGGTGAATTGGCATGGAATAACCCTTTTAAGACGAAAAAATTATTATAGAATATTTCAAGCGTCTAAACTAGTAATTTTGCAATGTCTTATTAATAACAACCTTTCAAATGAAATTTGAGAATTTTATACTCCCAAGGAGAGGTTGTGTAACTCTGATCTTGAAATGAGTTGGGCCTTTTTTCATGCTACTAGAAGCAAAATTTAAAAATGTTTTGGATTTTTTCTCCATTGGCCTGGGTTCGCAAGAAAAAAGTAGAATGACATGTGGGGAGCATGTATTCTCCAAAATCAGGTAAGCCAACAATAGCATAGTGGGGTAGTGGACTGCAGGTAGTGAAGTTCGATTTTTATCGCTGTTTAAAATTTTTCTTTCAGCCATTGAATCAAAAACTGTATCATCTTTCATTTCCAACCTTTGTGTGTGGATACTGACTTTTTGTACTTCTATTGTTTAAACTAGATTTACAAATGTGTCACTCAAAAATACATGGTAAAGTTAACGTAATGATTCCACGATTTAATTCTGCAATAAAAAATTTTTCCAATCCTTTCACTAACGCCAAATTTTATTATTTTTTTATTATAAATTCATGTGAAATTTCTGATAATCTACTTTTTTTAAGTCCCTAATTGCATTACCGTAGGAATACAGCATAGCCTGTGTTCCTCGGCAGTCTTAAGGATCGAACTCGCGACCGGCAGTACACTAGCCCTCATTTTTAACAACTACGCTATCATTGGTTCACGGGAATCTGGCGAATGTAGGCGACCCACGTGACATTCGGCTTTATTTTTTTTTCTCGTGCATCCGGGCCTATGGAGAAAAAAGTCACGACGAGTATTTTTTTTAGTTTGTTTTTGTGCCACGGAAAAAATCTTCTCATTTCTTGATCGAGTTACACAACTTCTCCCTGTCAGTTTCTACCATACGTACATTCCATTCGCGGGGCGCATCGATCACTAAGCCGAGAAATTTTAAAATCTCCGATCCGGATCTGAATTTTTATAGCCTTTGGGTATGATTTCAGTAGCGAATGAAATGAAAGACCCGTGGATCCGACCCGACCACCCTTAATTTATTAATGTACATTTGTCAATTAATTTAAACAACAAAAGTATAATAAACTGAGAATTCAGTGTAATGGTTAGAAATTGAAGATGATAACATTTTCTATGCAATGCCTGAAAGAAAAAAATTAATCTACGATAGGGCTCGAACTTTGCACAGTACACTACCTCTCTCGTTGTCCACCTGATCCCGGTGAATGTAGGCTACCTGCGTGACATCTTACGTATTTATTCTCGCCATATTGGGGTAATAGGGAAAAAAGTCATATTTCTTTATTTTGCTTCAAGTTGCACGGGAACATTTTCATCTAATTTAGTGACCTGAGTTACACTCTCTCTTCTTGTCAATATCTACCGCACCTACATTCCATTCACGGGGTGCTTTGATCGCTAAGCCGCGAAAATTTAAAATCTACGATCCAGATTCGATTTGTCCGTGTCTTTGGATCCGAATCCGGAACCGAGTAAAATAAAAGATCCGTGGATCTTTGGATCCGATCCGGCCATCACTAGTTATTACATATAGCTTAGTTTTTTCCATGTGTTCCCAAGACTTTCCGGAGTTTTTAAATTGTCCCAGTCCACATCTACTGAGCAGAGAGCAGACTACACCACCGCTATCAGATACGGATGGCATTCTGCTTTTATTTGTTGATATGCCAATGGATTTCCATAATATTAGCGTAATCGTGGGTTGAAATTATATATATTTCTACAATTATTTCAGTTGGATTTTATTTTGAACAGATGCCATTTTTATAGCTGGATGATGTGATCGTACGTAGCTGTAATTACTGTGAGATGCTATGAGAAAAAGATGCACAGTAAAAGAGGCCATGCATCGACGCACGATATGATGACGATCATGGCAATATTAACATGTAATTCAATCAACTAATGAGAAAGATGTACACGTAATTTAGGCACAGCATTTCTATTAAAGAATGTGCATTCATGATATGACAAAATGATGCAGACTCAAGGGCAAAAAAAAATAATATTTTTCCACACAAGCCTGCCCGAAAATAGGGGTGCGTGGGATACACGTGGGTGCGGCTTACATGAGTAAATACGGTGATTGGAAATGCAATGGTGGCAATTTAAAACCCAACAGCACCCACTCCTCTCATCACAGATAACTGAGGATTAGGATAATAGGGAAGGAAGGATTGGGAGAGAAGTGAAGAAAAAGAAAATCAAAGAACAGACACCTGACCTAATGGCCCCAATTAAAAGTCCCCAATGAGTGCGGGGAGTACTCACTGAAAACCAAGCGGTTAAAGAGTTTACAACCCATTGCTGACAACTGGTCCCGCAGGACTCACTTAAAAACTCCACACCTGCCTCTCCTTGGCTCACCTCCCCTCTTTCAGTGACAGTCTACATGGCTGGCAAGAGACAGAAAAGAAAGTCTGTGGGTGTAACCTCACCATACTTTTTCAGCATTACATCAGGATCAGGCAAGCCCTTCCTACTATGTCAAGGTCACAGTCCATGGGCATTCTGCACTCCAAATGACTGGCCAGGAGTTGCACGTAAATCCAAAAGGCAGCTATTGCTAATGTTGCCCAAACTAACTCAACAGATAGTTTGGTAGGTACTTTCCTGGACTACTCCTCTGACGGAGAATGCATGTTGATCGCAGCCATAGAGCTAAGAAGGAGAAAAACATGACGGTACTCACTCTGGTATCCCATCAGGTGGGAGAACGACAGATATAATATTGTCTATCAATTTGTACTTCAGGATTCGATCATTCACAGTCGTTGAGGTGAGAGATGGGGATGCATTCACCTGGAATTCAAAAACAGCACCTGGATCACAACATGGATGACACATGCCCACTTCCACGATGCAAGCTAATAATGTTCCCCTGATAATCATTTCATGGATAAAAATAAGCATGGCTGACATGAATATACAAGTTGATATTACTCAATGGCTGGGTAATATAAATTAAAATTCTGATTAAGTAGCTATTGCTTAAAACCTATGGATGTTGTCGCTAGATTTGAATCAATGAAAATGTTCCATAGAGTTAACACAAGGACATAAACAATCATTGAGAATAATTTATGCATACAACATATGTGCTATGCAACAATCTTTTATGCCCGATGGAAAAGGTAAGAACTAGTGAGTGGCTGAAACGAGTCGAGTGTTAACCTCAATAAGCCAAGGCTTTAAGCGGTCGTCCACAATTATGTCATAGCCATAGCATTCAAAGCAGTGTCTGTCGTTGGCCATGACAGGAGCAACAGCCTTTAGGGAGTGCACAATGAGCCAAGAGATGGATGAGAAGAGCCTCTCCGTCACTGCCTTTCCTCGCGTCCCTTCCAGGTACAGCCTCAGATTCTGAACGCTCAGTTTCCCTCCATGGATGCCATTGTATTCACCCTGCAGGCACAAAATAATTTACTGTCAAACACTCTCTTTACCCTGTGGCAGATAGCAAATGGATACAGCCCATAACTTCAAAAATAAGCATTCTTCAGGACTTGGTGAAATGCCAAACAAGACAGTAAAATTTTCTATCCCTTCTATGATAGAACCTCTAATATATCTTTGTAACTCGCTAAATCTGGACACAGCAGTGAAGAAGCAAGGATGTAGAAAATATTGAGATAAGACTACATTTTCTCCCATAATTCTTAAATTGTATGTCAATAAAGTCATTAGAAATATTTAAGAGGAATAACAGAAATTCCACAGAGAAAAATCATTCACTTTCACCAAGACTCGAACCTGGATCCCCTGATTGACGGCCTGGTGCTTTCACCAAATGAGCTAAGGTTCTCGCAGCCAGTTTGCTAATCGATTCTAATTCAATTTTGTCTAAGAGGAAACATTAGCAAACTTTGATTCACTTATAGTGGTCATGACAGATAGAGAAAGTGAGTTAAGACTCCATAGGAAGGACAATGGCCAGATATCACCAGAAATAAAATAAAACTGAAACAAACATAATAGTATACCACAGAAGAACAAAAGCCATGACCAAAGTTAAATTTGAAAGGCAAAAGCCAGAGTAGGCAAGTAAGTGGTACAAAATTCAAGGAATTTGAATTAATAGCGAAGCAAGAGGGGAAGAGTCAATAAAATATCCCAGGTGAAGAGGCCATTCTATCAAAAGAAGATACAAATTGCAAAATGTGTCATTGGCTATTTTGTTCACCCAAAAAATATCCTGTATGTACTTCAAATTTTGCATGTTATGTAACTTACATGAAATTTTTATCACCATTACAAATGAAAAAAATGCATAAAATTTCCATACAGTTCCCATATATTTTGTCATTCGTATTGTAAACTTTTTATATTGTATACAGTGGACTCTCGATAACAGTTAGTTTATGCAGGGACCCGAAATCCTGAACGTGGTAAGGAGGAAAACATACTGAACAGGTTAACCTTCCTGGGTTGTTTGAAGACATACGAGAAAGATGCATAACATTCAGGGGATCAATAAGCATGCCATCTAGTTGGTTCATTCTGTAGAACGCTAGTGTTCATGTTTATTGTAATGAAAATTCATTTGCAATTATTACTGTTCCCAAGCAAATACGTACGATACCTTGCCTTGATGCGTACTCAATAATTAGTTATGAAGATAACAATAATATACTTATTTGCCCAGTTGACACTGTACATGAGATTGGTAAGTGTATAAGGCACGTCAAAGGTTCAGACTTAATTAAGAGTCGCATAAATATTCCTTAACACTATAAAAACACTTTTGTATAAAGTATGCTGAGACAGCCTTTTTGAATACAGTCAGTTGTTATCAAAACAGGTAGGTGGTTATACAATTTAGTGCACATGACATTTGGACCTTTTGTCGTAAGGGCTAGGTTTGTTGATTTCACATGAATGTAGGTAGGTAGGTTTGGTTTAAGGTGCATCGACAACTTAGGTCATACCGCACCTTCGCATGCTTATTCCTGAATATTACTTATAACAAAACAATTCATTCATTTGCTATTATAGGTCTGTCTATACACAGTATATCATGTGTGTAACGTATAAAAGGGGAAAATCTGGTCATATTTTTGTGATGAGATTGGTTTTGCGGAGGAACGTTAGGACTTTGTCAATTTCCTTTGGGTTATCACCCAAAATAGTTTTTAGTTCTCCAGAGATTTTGAGACGGTTCCGGATATCTTGGTACTTCGTGCAGTCTGCCAGTATATGTTTTACCGTCAAAATGGAATCACAGTCTGTGCATATTGGAGGTTCCTTCTCCATAGAGAAGAGGAAAGAGTGAGTCAAGCCTGTATGTCCGATTCTGAGCCTTGTGACTATTACCTCCTCTCGTCTGTTGTCCCGGATCGAAGACTTCCAGGCTCGTGTGTTATCTTTTATGTGGCGCAACTTATTCGATATTGTGTTGCGCCATGTCGTGTTCCAAATGGCGAGGAATATATTCTTTAAGTATAGTTTTAGGTCCTGATACGGGATAGTCGCTGAATTATATTCTCCCCTATTGAGGGCTTCTTTTGCCAATGCATCCGCTGCTTCGTTCCTGTGAACACCAACATGGCCTGGAATCCAGAGAAACCTAACACTTACTCCTTTGGCATCAAGCGACATGATGGTGGATAGAATGTTTTGGAGCAAGGGATGAGTTGGACAGCCACTACGAATGGCTTGAATCGCACTTTTGGAGTTGGAGAAAATCAGAAATTGTTTATTCCTTGCTATTATGGCGTCCAGCGCAACTTTGATCGCGAATAACTCCGCCGTGTAGATAGTGCACCACGGGTGTAACTCTAAGGACGCTGAGCCTACGTCTGGTGATACATAGGTGCATCCACATGCAGAATCATTTTTGGAGCCATCGGTATAAATTTTTCCCTGCGTCTCGAAATTGTTTATTGCCTCCAGTGCTCTGACTCGTAGTTCGCTTGGAGTGATATTAGTTTTGAAGCCCAAGTAATTTACCAAGCATTGCGTCTGGGGATGCTCCCATGGAGGATATTTAAAATTTTCCGTTGGATATATATTGGGAAATTCCATACCCAAGTCTTCAATGAGATTTTTAAAACGAACGGCGACAGGCTTAGTAGCCCTGGATCGAGCATTAAAAACGTCTAAAAATCGAGGTTTAAAAAGTAAGTTGAAACATGGATGGTTCCGTATCGATAAAATCCTGCAGATATAGTTGCTCATCAAAATGTTCCTTCTAACCTCCAGGGGAGGTTCTCCGGCGTCCGAGTATATACTAGCAACTGGGCTTGTTCGGAATGCTCCAGTCGCCAGTCTTAGACCAGAGTTATGTACGGAATTGATGGGTTTAAGGTAGCTGCTACGTGCAGAAGCATACACAAAACTACCGTATTCTAGTCTGCGCATCAATTCTGGTTCTTTTTAGCGATTGCTAAGTACACATAGCGACGGTATTAGCGAATGTCGCTAAAAATCAGATTCCGGTTCCATTTTCGCTAACTCCACGCTAGGCTAGCGGTCGCTAAGGCCCGATAGCAACTGATAAACATCAAATTTATATTCCCGTTCGTATTAGCAGTAGCTAATTCGTAGCTAACTCATAGCAGATGCTAATTTACGTATCGCTAATTGCAAATCAACTCTAACATACCAGTGAAGTTAATAAGTAGCTGCTAAATCATACTTAGGACATTTAACAACTCAAAAGAACGTATAAGGTGAGTTCATTTTAAGTTTTCATTCATTTGTTGTCTTTTGCATAGAATCAAGTGTTTCATATTTGTTGATATTTTCACCGAACCTTTTTTAACCACTCGCAAATCTTGAACTGCGTAATGAAAATTTGTTTAACTGTTGAATGCATAGACATATGTAAGGGAATCATCACTCACTAGTACCTTCAAAAATATCTCATAACCTTATCTTGAGCGCAGCAATTTCGAAACATTGCCGGAAGACCCTAGTGAGTTTATTATGATAGTTCGAGTACTAATTAGCGGTAATACTATTTTGATGCTGACGGACCAATTTACAGACACAATGCATTGAGATGGTGGTGCTATGCAGCAAAAGTTTGTTAAATGAGTCGTAAGTAGAAGTGTACGTATTATTTTATAAAATATCAAATTCAACATCAAAGGACTAAAGACGATGGTCCTAACAGCATACATTATTTGTATTACCTACTGATGGATAGCGCACATCAAATACCTACTTCATAACTGTTAGGAGGGAGAGTTAACAAAATATAGTTTTTCCCTAAATACTTCTAGAAACGTGTACGTCATGAACGTTCCCATGTAGTCCTATAAAAGGTTTCAGCATTTCGACTTTGTTATTGTCTTTTGGGTTTATATCCATCAGAGCAAACGTGTTCTTCTCTCCTAGTCCTGTGCCAGAGGAATGGTAGTATTTCTAAGTGACAGGAACTGTCAAGAGTCGTTTGACAGCCAAAAATCAGTGTATATAACCTGTAATACAAATTCGACTAAAGAGTCTTCTCCCCTTTTTCCTCGTACGTTGTTACTGACGTTATTACCACCAATACTGAAGTGTGACTTCATTGCATAATTCTAGATTCACTCATAAGTGCGTTTAGTAAATATTCCAGTATGCAGTTACATTCTGTTGCTTCCTTCAGCACAGACCCTTCATTATGCACCTCCTATAGCCTGTGATATGTGATTAATGCTTGTATTACTCTTCATAGCATGAGAGTACGCTGCAACTTTGAGCAAAGGGATCTTGAAAATAGAGATGCTGAGCATGCAGATCCCTTAGAAGAGGTTATGGCCGACGAAGGAAATACTATTTTGGTTGGAGATAGATATAAGAAGGGAATTAGGATACTGAATTACATCCTGTATTATTTATAAGAATTATGACCTTATATGTATTTTAGACTAATTTTATTAGTTATGGGAATATTGTATAGTACCTATTAGTAAAAATTGTATTTAGTAATAAATGAAATTAAACATCGGCATTGTTTCATAATTTCAAGTAAAATATATGGCAGCTATCTGAATCTATCTAAATATCATCTTGTTTGTCATCGAAAAGACGATACTAGCCAGAAAAATCCCTTCATTTGCATTATTTCCATGAATTTCTTCAAGGCGGTGGCCATTTCTTTCAAGGAATTGTCTATCCCCTGGTAAATAGAACTATCCAACTTAAAATGCTTTTTTTTACTTCCCTCATGGAAAGCACTTATTATAATTTCAAGCAAAGAAGGGGAATGAATATCTAGCATCGAACCTCCAAATATTTATTTGTTATCTGTTGCTCCTTTCACTCATCTGTTTCAAGTTTTTTCAATTAGACACTGTTCCCCTGAAAAATTTACGGTTTTTTGGATTTACTGTTTTACTGGTGGTAAATGTAACTAAATTACATTTCCAATACTGTTTAATGTAATTATACACTTATTCTTCATTTCCAACACAAAAACTCTGAAAAATATAATCAATTTAACAAATTTAGACAGAACTTTACTACACGATGATTTGCAATATGAACACAGCAATGCCCTTTATACTCCATTTAGCAAAAATATGTAAAATAATAACTTTCAAACTTTAGTAGCGAAAGAAACGGAAAAATTTCGATATTCGCGAACAGAGAGTGAAACGCATACCCTTTTTCTGCTTACAAATGATCGACTGGTCAACCATTAATTATAATGTGATTTAAGAAAAAGTACTGAAATAATATTTCCCTTTAAAAAAGAAAACAAACGGAATAACATTTCCTGCATTGCATATTGAAATAGTCGCAATTTATAAACACTTAACTTCAAACGCTCATGTGAGTTAGTAATACGATTAGAAACATTTTTTAAAAATTACTCACAACAGCTATTTTTAGAGCTGCTAATCTCATACGGTTGTTTATTTCAAAATTCCCGCGGTATTAGGGGGGTAGAATTTCGTCAGTGTCCTTTTTCTCTTCTCATTGGTTGATGCTGAATGACGTGAAACAATGTTTGAATTCATCGCTAAGCTTCCGAACTTTCCCGAGCCTTAGCAGTCGCTAATTCAACCATAACCCAGAATCGCGCTCATTCGTAGCAACCGCTAAAGTTAGCGGTCGCTAGCTCTTAGCGACGAAAGAACCAGAATTGACGCGCTGGACCTTACTAGTGCCCTGTAAATATAAAGCATGGTGGTTCTGTCGGCACCCCATGAGGATCTGCTTAAAATTTTTAAAATATTTAAAACCTTGGTACATGCATTTTTGGTACTCCGTATGTGCTCCCGCCAATCCAATTTTTTGTCAAATATAACACCTAGAAAACGATGTGTATCCACGAATGGTAGCCTATGACTGCCAACCTTTAGATCTGGCTCATGAATAATGTTTCTTCGCCAATGTATATGCAGGCATTTAGTTTTTTCTTCCGAGAATCAAAAGCCACTTTCCTGGGACCACTTATGGAGGCGGTTTAAGGTCATTTGGATCTGCCTCTCGGCAGTGGGTATTGTGGATGACCGGCAAAATATTGCCAGGTCATCAGCGAAGAGAAAGCCCATCACGGGTGTTGTCACACAGTCCACAACGCTGTTTATTGCAACGGCGAATAAAGTTACGCTGAGAATGGAGCCTTGAGGAACTCCGTTCCTCACTACATGGGGTTTTGATACCACGTCCCTACTCTAACTCTAAAGGAGCGATTGTTTAGAAAGTTATTCACGAATATGGGAAGATTACCTCAGTAACCCCAATCATATAACTATTTTAAAATTTTGTACCTCCACGTGGTGTCGTAGGCTTTCTCCAAATCGAAAAAGACTGCCAAGACGTGCTGTCGACAGAGTAGGGCTTCTTGGACGTAGTTCTCGATCCTTACCAAGTGGTTCAGCGTCGACCTGCTTCGTCGGAAGCCACATTGGATGGTTGACAGAAGGTTGCGGCTTTCCAGGCTCCACATTAGGCGTCTGTTGACCATCCTTTCTAGCAGTTTGCACATGCAGCTGGTCAGGGAAATTGGGCGGTAACTACTAGGGTGTGACTTTTCCTTACCCTGTTTGGGTATGGGAATTATTAAGGATTCTCTCCAGTTCTCGGGAAAGACCCTTTCAGTCCAAACTTGGTTGAAAGTGCTGAGTACCTCTGTCATATGTGAATCTGGCAGATTTCTAAAAAAGGAGTTGTGGATCAGGTCACCACCTGGTGATGTATCTTTCGTATCTTCGATTGCAGACAAAAGCTCCCACATCGTAAATGGAGAGTTTTAGGTAGCCACGACTCTCTCCTCAGCAAAATTAAGGATGTGTCTTTCCGAAAGTTGTTTCGTGAGTTTGAAGGAAGGGTTAAAACTGTCAGTTGCACTCATTGCGGCATAATGGGTACCGAAAGCCTCTGCAATGTCAGATGGGGACGAAATAATTGTCCCGTTCACTCTTAAGTCTGAAACTGAAGAAGAGTTTTGTTTGCCCATGATTGATTTTACTTTGTTCCAAACTTGTACAACTGGAGTTCGATGGTTTATGCTCGCAACATACTTCCTCCATGAGGACTTCTTGGCATCACGTACAACTTGCCGGGCCCTGGCTCGAAGGTGCCTAAAGGCCGCAAGATTATTGGAGGTTGGAAATCTACTGAATATGCGCAAGGCTTTTTTACGTTTATGTATAGCCTCCGCACATTCCTCGTTCCACCATGGGACTGGGGGACGACTAGGAGTTCCAGAGAATGTTGGAATGCTATTTGTCGCCGCTTCGAGTATACTGTTTGTTAAAACCTCCATATTTCGTTTTGCTGACATGGTGCTGTCAAATTTAAAATTAAAATTTTGTCTAAAATTCGCCCAGATGGCGTATTTGGAGACTTCAGTACCAAGGGTTCTTCTGTTTGTGTGCCAGTCCTTTTTCTTTCTATAGGAGGAGAGGCGGAAGCAGCAAAGGATCCAGAAAACGTCGGGGCCATTAACGTTCTGTATTTCTCTCGGGCTTCATAGCAAGATATTTTCTCCACTGTTTTAATCTCCATAATTTTCCGTTCTTCCTGCACTACCTTACAACTGCGGGAGTAAACTGGATGTGTTCCCTCACAGTTGACGCAAGTGACAGGAGAAGAGCAGGTATCTTCACCGTGCTGCTTCTGGGAGCATTTTGGGCAGGTGGCTGCGCCCATGCACTTGGTGGCAATGTGACCAAATCTCTGACATACATAGCAGCGCATGGGGCTCGGAATGAAAGGCCGAACGGGACAGGAAAGATAACCAACGAATACCCTTTTGGGAAGGGTGGAGGCGCCGAACGTAAGGACCACAGAAGTGGTATTAATGGTCTCTCCGTTCCTCTTCGTAGTTAGGCGACATGCGAATGTTACGCCTTGTGAGGCCATTTCCCTGCATATCTCTTCCGTGTCTACATAGAGCAGATCGTAGTGAGATATTATGCCTTTGCAGGTGTTTAACGTCTTGTGGGGTACTACTTCAACTTCGATTGTACCTATATTCTTTACCTGCATGAGCTTCGCGCTTTGTGTATCGCTTTTGGTCTCTATGAGGATCGTACCGTCTCTTAATTTTTTTATTAATCCCACGCCTTCAGGAACGACATTTGAAATAACTCTTTGAATTAGAAATGGTGAGCTCTTACTTAGGTTTTCTCCTTCTTTCAAACATTTGACTACCAGATATTTCTGTCTTCCATCGAAAGCGCAATTACCTTCATTTGGTATTAACTTCATAACACAATCTCGCCCGCCCGTGTCTGGACAGGGTCTTTTGTTGGGAGGTAATGGAGGATATTCCATAGAAAATCTTAAATTCGTCCCCCGAGCTCCCCACCCGCCATGGAGCCACACATTTGGGATGCCACACCGCAAACCGGTGTGGACGCCAGGGCTACTCGAGGGATATAGCACTATCGATTTGGGAGCCTGCCTTGGGTTAGAACCTCCGACGCGTGGGCCCTCCTAACCCATGCGCCTTTAGCCGCCCTAAACAGACCCCTGTCTCTCCAGCACTCGCTATCGAATGCAAGCGTGTCGAAAGCCGATTGACTCTGGGTGGCTAGCCCTCGGCTGCCCGTTTACAGGGAATCCGGGGCCGAAGTGGGGTGTTGAACTCCGGCCCATACCGGGCATCCGACACCCGGCTGGGTGCCAGAGAACTCGTCCACCAGGATCCCCTTCTCCCCCTTACGGGTCACCGCACACGGCAAACATGCGGGTGGATCGCAGGCCAGCTGGTATGGCCGCTCACAGACAGTTGACCCACATTGCTGTCCGGGCTCAATCCTTGCTGGCACAGGGTTTGTTTTCGGGGTTCTCCTCCCCGCCCTTTTAGTCGCCTCTTACGACAAGCAGGGATACTGCAGGAGTATTCTCAATCCCCCTACCCGCAGGGGTGCACATGAATGTCTTTACTTCTTGTTTCATAAGAATGAAAGTTATTTCGAGTGAAGTCTGACTTGTGTTTTTTTACATACACAACACAATGATATACATACACAAATGGTACAGTTAGTATTTGCAGACTCTTAAATAAGGAGCGACGATGAGCATTATACTTTGCATCACATTGTTCTCATTATTTTCTTTTGTATTGTGAAAACATCTCTCAATAGGGAGGCAGATCACTATACCATATGACAGTCGGGAGTAGAATAAACCATAATATAGAGTCTTGAGAACATTTTGACTGACAGTATGCTTAAATACAGAGATCAAGTAGAATATTGCATTCAACTTTTTAAACCCGTGCATAATTTGTACAATGACCAAACAGCACGTTTTGTATAAACAGTCCACGCAAAAAGACACAAGTTTAAGGGTTTCTATCTCCAAAGAGAGAAGCGATGTTTGTACAGAGCACATGCAGGGCCCTGCAGGTGACAAACTTCTTACATGCTATACTTTGCTTTAGCTCCATGGTTCCACGGTGCCATCCATGGGTCCCGTTCCCATGGTTACCACTTTAAGACACACGTATAATATGCTTCAATGCTTGCTATGCCTTGTATGGTGGAGTGGTTTGTGCATTGGGTTTGCCATGATAGGGTTTGGATCCCCCAGATGGCAACTTTTTTCCCACTTGAAAATCTTAAGATTTCAATGTGTTGACTTTCATAATTATTAACGAATCATTATTCATAGTTCATGGAGCATTTTAATGTGATTTTACCACAATTTATGGGAAACACGTCCAAGGAAACCTGCTCAAAATGAAGATTTTTATGGGCCTTTTGTCTGGTCATATTTCTCTGAAATACAAAGCACTTTGCGTACGATTAATTTTTAGTCCTAGCAAATTACATGTTTATTTGTCATCAAGTTGTCTTAGACATATTTATAGCATATGTGTCATTCCACCTCAATTCAACAAATGTTTGTCCCTTAGGGTCTCAGATTTTCATTAAAATTGGTGTATGGGTACACACTCAAACTGAATACCTTCAAACTGTTTTTTGAAAAAAAATTTTTTTTTCAGCAAATTACACATATTTTAATTTTTTCGCAACTTTACCAAAAATCCAAGCCTTAAATCATATTATCACTTATGTCTCGGCTTGTAATTGTCATACAGCAATGATTAATAGCTCTTATTAAAGCTAAATCTTTACTGAATGCAAATATATCAATAAAAAATATTTTCTTCTATACCCTATTGTTGTTAATTACTAATGTTTAAAAAATTGTAAATAAACTTTTCTCAAATACTCCATCTCACAATCAGCCGAAACTTTTTTCCATAATCTAAACATACCCAGCTAACTATTCCAAAATTAATATTTAGTGGCAATTCATAAATGAGTTTTTTATAAATATTTAAACATTTACAATTTTCTCTCCCGCGGCCCGTCAGCTCCCCCATTTGGAATACATGCAGCAGACATGCAAATCCAGCCTCAAAATTTCCTAATTGCTCTAAGTCGTGGCTATATGAGATAAAGATATATTATAAACTATAAATATTAACAACAATTGTTATTTGTTCTGTTGAATGGATATTTGCAGAGAAATTTACCATTGAGCCCCACATAGTTTCCAGGCAGATTATCTTTTATTTGAGCTAAAAATCTGTGACAATTAATACGAAAAAATTTTTTAAGAATCTTCAAGTATAATTCATTGTTGAAATGAAATAAAAATAAATTACAATTATGGAAATTTTGCATCATTTGTTCTAACAGAAAAATTTCTTTGTTTTTGCTATCTCACTATTTTTAGCTCCATAGACAAATTTACGGCAAAATCTGATTTTAGTGTCAAAATATTTTTTATCCATGCAAAAACATTCATTTTCAATTCGAGTCGAGAGCCTGCAGCTGTGGCTTTTCCTGCATTGAGACGTTTTCCGTAACCCGAGCTCTCTCTAAAAAGAAATGTTTTATGGCACCTAGGGATTAGGGCAAGAGGGTAAAAACCTTTCCACTTCCTTTCAGAACCCTATTTTTATGACCCCTTGGTGGCCTATTCTGCCCATTGCGTTATGTAGACCATCCTGCCACATCCTGCTGCACATGTTTTTGTTGACAGCCGCGCTTATTCACCGAAGAAGTGTCAGTTTGTTTTGGTCTGTCACTGCGTGTGCATCTCCTTATTCGAGAGCTGTTGGCCTTCTCTTTTTTTCTCATACGTAGTTTTTTTAACTAATTTTGGATATTTCATCGATACCTGCATATGAAAATGTTGTGTGTCAAAATTTGCTCCACTGGTGCAGTGAGAGGAGGAAAGTGTTCACGAGACAGTGTCTTTAAATATATCGAATACTCTGCGAGCGATCTGCTGCTCATCGAGGATAGAAGTGGTGTCAAAGTGGAAACCGTGTGCGTTGACCATCAGAAATCGTTTCTTGCTTTCTATTCAAATCATCAAAAACAGTAATCCACTGAATCTGCATTGCAATATCCGTAGTTAATTTATATACAATTACTGCCAATTACAAATCGAAAATTTTCAGCACTAGAGCGATGTCTTATGTCGAGGGCAGAAAATTGTGTCGTCAGTGCAGTGTTTCTGAATAAGGGAGTCGCGAAACGTGACTCACAAACGTCTCCCATCAGTCATCAAGAAGACGTTCCTCTTGTGGCTGCAGAAGCAGCACTGTCAGGGCTGCCAGTGGACTCACTTTTTTCAAAACACTCACTATTCCTCACTTTATTTGAAAAATGCTCACTATTCTCACTTTTTGAGATTTTTTTGTTTTAAACTCGCAAATGTGCCATTCGAGTTTCCTAGCAATTAGTGACGACAGCAGAATCAAAGACTTTCAGAATGAACGCATTTTCAGTGCCAAGTGAGGTTTTTTTGCCCTCCGCAGCTGCACAAGTCCGCTGCCACTTTTCCGTGCTAATGATTGGTAAAGGGTGCACGAATGATCGCAAAACGCTGATGATCTGCTGTTTGATTTTTCCTGCATTTATTTCTTTATGTTGTGCTGCCAAAATAAATTAACTCCCTAAGAGAATACCACAAGCAAGCACGGCACGAAGCCTGGGGTATCCGACCAGTCAGTAGGGCCGTCATGAAAGTCACGATTGGAAGAAAATAACAAGTTTTACTTACCTTAGAGACCACAGCTGATGCATTAAATACATTGGCGATGTACAGATAATCCGCAGCCCGGATAATGTGCATACAGTAAATTGGGAGTTTACTGTAGTTTGTAGTGACTGGAGTGCACAGCGTATGCGTAGCTGCCGGCAGGCAGGGTGTGTGTCTTTGCACCTTCTAGGTTAGCATTAGGTTAATGTTTTATTGTCATCTACTTTTCCTGCTCCTGAACAATAAAACTGGATGTGAGAAATGTGTTAGACTAACCTAAGGGATATTTCAAGCATGCATAAGTGCCTTCGGATAGCAGGATAGAGGCCCTTGCCGGTGGGGTTTGTCTTCACTGTGCGATGTGATGGCCTCTGCCTATTTCAAACGTACAATGTAAGGAATCTTATCATAGTTATGTACACAGGTTTGCTCCATTTATGAACTCATTGGTTTATTCACCGATTTCCATTCTGCTCTTCTTTCAATTGCACTTATCTTTATTATTCTGTCGACTACGTTTCCTGGCATGTCCTCTGCATCATGTATGCATGCTGTTAGTTATTATGAAGTCAAATATAGTCAAACAATGTTTTCTTTGACGGGTTGCTCCATGTCTCGCGTCTTGACTTGCTCTTGCCTGTTGCTACAGCTGTGGCGGAATGCAAATGGGTTCGGCTCGACGAAAGCCCGCCGTTGTCGATACTCTTTCGCACTAACACAGAAACGAAAAACAGGAGCCAAATCCACAAAAACAAACTTTACTACTCGTGTTTTTTCTTTCTGTGTTATCATGTTTCGCTTCCACTCCATATCGCCTAAATCTTCAGAATTAACTCTTTTGCACAATCAATGTGTCAATACTATGTATCTTGTACTAGCCACGCTGTCGCAAAGTACTGATGCGTCCCAGGATTATTTTCTTTCTGTATCTGTGATGTGGTCTATTATCAATCTAGTCATGTAGATAGTATATGAAACATACTTTTACGTCTACCTCTAGGACACAAGATGGTGCCAAAGTGCTCTACAAATGGGGCTTGGCTGAAAAGATAAGACTCGCTGGGCTACAAAATTGGTGATTGGGCATATATCATCCAGCGAACTGTAGTCTATTGTCAGGTTTGCGAATGCAACATCAGCATTGAATGAAAGGGGTTGCAGGCACTCGACCAACATGTCAAAACGGCAAAGCCCTAGAGTTGCATCATAGTGAAGCTAAATCCACATCAACTGGTTCTCACCAAAGGGCCCCCTTTACTACCAAATACGTCCACGGATTCCGGGGCAAGCTTGTTAGCAGTCGTGAATAAAGTCTTCCCCGCTGTTCCAGTGTTGCAGATTGCAGGCCAGCGCTTATAGGTTGGCACTGCTATGGACTATGAAGTGTATTCAGGCTTGTTATTCTCCCTCTTCTTGCGATGGTGTTGCAGATCTGTTCAGATGTACGTTTAGAGGAGAAAACGTGCCACAGTACATGTCTCTAGGTAGAAAATAAGTGACTTATTAGTGGACAGATGCTTTAGGCCCCTATTTTCGGGATTCAGTGTCAGAAGACTGCTGAGTCGCTGCTAGTTTTGCGATTTATCATGATGAAACGACAAATGAAACACATGTAAAGGAGTTGTAAATGTCAGTCAGATTCTTTTCAGAGAAAAAGCAGTAGGTTGTGTTTCAACATCTGGAGACATTTTTTTAGCAAAGCTACTGCAGAGATTTCATCTAAACTAATCCATTCAGCCATAGACCACTCTCTTTTCCCTGCAAAGAAATTTCTGATCCTTTCTAGTGATGGGCCTAATGTGAACAAGGTTGTGTTTAGAATAGTCAATGAATGACTGAGAGAAGAGAACGGCCAGTATCTTTTAAACTCAGGCTTCTGTAATCTACATATTCCTAACTCTTCCTTTCAAGTCCGTCTTGGTCAATTTGGTTCTGATGTATCAGACGTTATCTTAGTCCATGATTTTCTAGATTATCCGAGCTGATTCGAGGCCTATGAACAATATTAGGAGGAGGAGAAGGAAGTTCCTAAGCTTTGGGTTTTTGAAGCATGTGTCTTTAAGGTGGGTCACATTAGGGTCAGAGACTATTGGAACAGTGGCCAGCTCTCGCCCACTATTTTTTAAGTGTTACCAAATGACAAAATTTCTGAGAAGATCTTATAATCGAAGTAACATATTACTAAGCAATAGCTATTGCGCTGAGATTGCGGTGTCAAAGATGTCGCCGAGATAAATATAAAGTTTTAAGGATGAAAAAATCTACCGCCGTTCAATTCTAGTATGAGAATTGACAATAATTGGAGCTGAGTATTTGACTTGAAGAACGTCTGTAATCTACCCAAATATCCACTCGTAACCAAAGTTGTTTCGGCCACCCTCGCAAGCTATTGGCAGAGCATATGTTGAACGGCATTTTTCATTTTCAAGAAGTCAACTTCCAGCAGAGTATTCTGCCATGGAGGAGCGGACTATGAATGCACAACTGAATGTAAAAGATGGCTCAACGTACTATGGAGGCAAACCAGAATGCCTGTCCATCACCTCGGTTCTTTTATCGGTGGCTCAGACTGCGCATGGCAAATACCATGTTCAAATAGAAGCCAAATGCAAAGAGTTGAGAGATTAATTGGTCAGGAAGGATTTTGAAGAAAATTAATGTTGCAAGAAAGAGGAAAAAGACACAAATTAGAGATGGGATATGAAGAACTTATGAAAGCTGCAAGAAGAACTGAGGGCTGCAAAAGAAGCTGAGGAAAGCGAACAACAAATGGCTGACTAATTAACTGGCGTAGCCGATCAAAAATTAAAGGATGCTCTTAAGAAAAAGGATTTTTAAGGAGCTAGAGTTGCCAAAGGTGTATCAGAGGGTGCCATGGCTGTCCGTGCATGTGCAGGAGATATGCACATAATTTACTCACTTTTTCCATTAAAATCTCACTTTTCTTAGAGAATAACCCACTTTTTTCACTTTATTTTGGAATCTACTAGCTGGCAGCCCTGAGTAATGTCACAACCAGGGCCTTCTGGTTTGCAATTGGCGGAGGCTCATGTATCCCTACCTTAAAACAGCTCCAGCAATGACAGTGAATCACAAGGAGAATGCAATGGTGCACCTTATTCACCTCGTCAAGCTGCGATAGAAAAAATTAACCTGAGTTTATCTGAAATCAGTACAATACCAGTAATTATAAAAAAATGAGAAGTAAAAAGTATTCTGTAGAAAAAATTCATAAAATTACATCTGTTTATCGAAGAGCAATCGGGAAAGTAGGGGGAAAAGCAAAAACTTCCTTCGGTCCATTAGAGTTAGTAGGGTGTGAAATGCTATGTCAGCTCAAGGAAAAATTTGTTGAAGCTAATTCCTAGAGTGAAAAAATTTTAGTTCTGTCTACACTGCCTAAAAGCTGGAGTGTGGCAAAAATTCAAGAGGAATTTGTATCAACTCAATATTCAGCTCGAAAAGTGAAAGAATTAGTAAAGGAACGGGGTATTTTATGCACTGGTAATCCTAAGCGAGGAAAATCACTGCCTCAAGAGACAGTAAACAAAGTGATATCATTTTTCCACGACCCTGGTGTAAGCAGAGAAATGCCTGGAGTTAAAGATTACGTCGGCGTTAGTGACAATAGAAAACGTACACATAAACAGAAGAGACTAATTTTATGAAATTCAAAAGAGATATTTTCTAATTTTAAGAAAAAATATCCCGAAGATACTGTTTCATTTTCAAAATTTGCAGAGCTAAGACCTAAGGAGTGTGTTCTTGCGGGAGCATCAGGAACCCATATTGTATGCGTGTGTCTGGGGCATCAAAATGTTAAATTAATGATTTTAGGTGCAAGACTTCAACTGTTGCACGCTTTTCTTTGTGGAAGGTCTGCATGATGGGAGAAATGATTCACTTTGTACAGTGAAAGCTCTCGTAACGACCACTCCTATCAAGCGACCACCCCTCTCAACGACCAGTATTTTCCGGAACCGACTGTAATGCCCCTATGTTCATGGTATTCATTACCCTTATTCAAAGACCACCCCTCACCCCGACCAAAGACCACCACTTTCAAGGGAAGTTCCCTCTATTCAGCAAAAAAATTGTCGTAAACCTGAGTTTTTCCCAGCTTTTGGGAATCATACCAGCCTATTAGGTCAGTCCACAGACGAAGGAGGGCCAGTCTGCCAGCGGGTGTGGATTATGTAAGTGTGATTCGTAACATAGTAGTCATCGTAGCCTCAAGCGGGGAGAAGGCTCGAGGCTGCGTGCGGGGCTCTCCGGCACCGCGCCTAGGCAACGGTGAGAGATGCAACTGAGACATGAGCACGAAAATATTAACATCAGTGGTCGTGCGATGAGAAAAAGTCTCACTCTTTGTAGCCGATGGTATCAGACATATCATTACACAGCTGCGGACGCTTCATTTATACTTTTTGAGATGGTCGGTCAATAGGAAGAGATAAAGAGTCAGCTATGTAGAAGGAAAGAAAACTTATTCTAACTAATGATTACTAAGTGAGCACACCTTTGAATTTGGTGTGAGAGAAAATCTCATTGCGCTACCAATGGGGCTAAGGGATGATTCAGCGAGTCTTTTCGTGGGGAACGCCGTAACTGCGTTAGTGACGGCACACGATCCACCACCGAGTCGAAGATGTCAAAGAGAATTTGTTTGAGTTTAGAGGAAAGGGTTCGAGTTATCGAAGAACGAGATAAAGGTGCATCTGAGAGAAGGCTAACGGATTTCTTTAAATGTGTGAAAACTCAAATAAATGGAATTTTAAAATCTAGGGGCGACATTTTAAAGGAGTGACACAACAGGAACGGTGGAGTGAAGAGAAAGCGGCAAGAAAAGTACGAAGGGATCAATTTGAGTGTTTTTCAGAGGTTTAAAGTTGCACGGTCGAAAAATATTCCTATTAGTGGTGTATTAATAAAGGAGAAGGCCTTGCAAATTGCTCGTAAATTAGGCGATGAAGATTTCATGGCCAGCAATGGCTGGCTCGAACGGTTTCGTGTACGGCATGCCTTTTTTTCGCCTAATTTTAAGACGAATGAGAATTAAAGAAAAAAAATATTATTTTTGGAGGCACAGTGTTTTCTTTATGATTCGGTTACCTCATTGGTCAATTTAATTTCTTGTAAAATATCAGTTTAATGTTAACGATGTAAGTATACATGTATTTAAATATATGTATGTATAATATTTTTTGCATTTCCGCCAATATAGTGTAATTACTTACCTATATATTGTAATTTGCATCTAGTAACCAGTGCAATTAATGTAATTATGTGCTTTGAAAAAATCTAATGTTGATGAAATTCCTATGCATCAAAATTTTGCCATGAGTTGGTAAAAAATATTGAAACAAAATCGACTATTATTAATGAATCCTGAGCTCAGTAGTTTTCCCATTTTTTTCAAACTAGCCGCCCAGTCATTTGCAATTACATATATTCATAGAAACAACCCCTCCAGACTCCTAAACTCCTGTCAAACGACCACCCCTCTCAAAGACCATTTTTCAGCAGAACCATCGGTGGTCGCCTAATGCAGGTTTTACTGTACTTATTCCACGAATTTACTTTAACCCAACCGGTTTCGAGATTAGCACGTAATCATCAGGGGTACACTCTCCCTCATGTATCCCTGATGTACCCCAGGAGTGGGGAGATTGTAGCCCTGATGATTACGTGCTAACCTCGAAACCGGTTGGGTTAAAGTAAATTCGAGGAATAAGTACAAAGTGAATCATTTCTCCCGCCTTTAGGTGCAAGGTTGTCGCCGCTCAATCTAGTGGATAACACCAAGCCGCTGCCATATAAAGACTATTTGTCAGCAACGATGTGTTTCCCTGCGACCGAGGCATGCCATCTGAACAAATGTAAAAACTGCCCTGGGCCGAGCAAAATTCAGAATTCAATAGAAGAACACTTTGATGGAAATTTAATTGATTGCATTACTTCCCACCAAGTGGTAAGTAATGTAAGTTGGGTGCAAGTTGACCGTTGCTCCCTAGAAATTTTTACAAAATCTACCGATAACTTTCTTGAAAAGTTACAGAAACTTCAGCCACATGACTACATTGCTAACATACAATCTGAATTTCTTAGAAATGTTAAGCATAACATTCAAGTGGAGCAGGTTCTCATCACTGAAGATTTTTCAGAAAATTACGCTTTCGTTTTACAGGATAGCGTACAAGGTATGCACTGGAATAACGACCAAGCAACAGTTCACCCCTTTTCTATTACCGCCCTAAAGTCCAGGATAATGTAATCCCATTGAACTACGTAATCATATCAGACAGCCTGAAGCATATAACATTAACTGTACATTTTTTTCAAAAACTTCTCCCTAAATTCTTGAAATTGAAAGTTCCGAAGCTTAAAAAAGTGATATACAGTCGGATCCGGATTTAAGGTCTTTGCATTTAACGTTTTTCTGCATTTAACGTTTATTTTTTGCGGTCCCGATTCATTCGCTATAAAAACAATGTAAAAATTGTCCTAATTTAGCGTCTCCGCATTCTGCGTTTTTCCGCATTCTAGGTCGTAAAAAAAATTCCCGCACAAGATTTTTTTCCCTATTTAAGGTTTATTCATGATGATTCATGCAAATGATTATCCATACATCAGTGATGACTATCACCAGCATTAGTTTTCAATAGGTCGACGGTCCTTAAGGTTTCGCTTTAAGATGCTTGTATATGTACAATGAATGAATGTATAATGAACATACGAACATTAAGATATTGTATGTTCTTGGTAATACATACATAAATGTAAAACCGCATATTCCCCTATAGTAGGTTTAACCCAATGATGATATGCCATATTACGCAGTTGAAATCGTCGAAATTTTCCCGGGCGCTGTGTAGAAAAAATGAATGTGGAACTGCGCGTCATGTGAGAAATTTTAATGTGCAACAGCAGCTTAATTTCTTGGAGCTACAAATCAAAATTGATTGCTAAATAAGGCATTCTCATTATGTAGTGCCATCAATAATATTCTCATAATCGGAAAGTATCAATATTTTGCGAAATGAAATCTCTTTCTTTCGCTCGTCTTTAATGATGCTATGATGATGATTTTTCACGTACATAGCCACCTACACCTCGCTTTTACAGAATAAAATGGGCGTATAAATGCATTGAGACCACTGAGAAATGTGTAAAAATGGAATTTTTAACGTTGATAACCGTCCACACTAACATTCCCAGTGGGAATTTCCCTTAACTCTATTTTTCTTAGGAAAATTTCCAACATCTATTAGGTGCCGCAGTGACAATGACAGTAAAATTTAACCCCAGAAAATGCAGAGGTTAGCTTCATGCTAAGTTACGGCCACACAAAAAAAGGCGGGAGGGTTGAATTACAATGTGTTTTGCCTGAAGGTTCAAATTAGAGCATTTACAAGTTAGGGTTGGATGGTCGGTAATAAGGGTTTATTTTGTTGCGTAACAGATTAAAAAAATACAATTTATATAGCCACATTTGACGCCAGTGAGAAGTAGCTCAGAAAAGAGAGTTGGCGACTTCTTTGTAAATCATATGCTCCTTAGCAGTCGAGTCGGCAGTGTTACAAGGAAAAACTCTTCAACAAGACATTTTCATTTTTCATTTATTTTAGTTTTGTCACTGAATCCAACCTTCTTTGGGAAGAGCATATATAACTAATGAAAACTTTTTATTGTTTTATGTGACCCCTTTTAGTGACTTTTATATTTATTGTATTATTATTTATGATATATTATTATATTTTCTTTTCGTAGAAAGCTGTTCTAATCATTACAGACCCTAAAACCTCAAAAAAAAATGGCAAGTCCTCATTTAGTATTTTTCCGCATTTAGTGTTTTAAATTTTGTCCCCCCTGAAAAACCTTAAATCAGGATTCTACTGTATTATTCAGATGTAGCAGCTGCTCATTATAAAAACAAGTATAACATTCAGAACTTATCTCTTCACAGGAAAGATTTCACAGTCTCTGTAGAATGGCATTTCTTTGCTACATCGCATGGTAAAGGGCCAAGTGACGGACTGGGAGGAACTTTAAAAAGACTAGCAGCAAGAGTAAGTCTTCAGCTTCCATACGTAAAACAAAAACGTACACCTATTGAACTCTTTAACTGGGCAAAAGATCATATTTTAGGAGTGGATTTTGACTACGCAAAGAAAGAAGAAATTGAAAAACACTCTGATGTACTTCCGAAAAGATTTCGTCAGGCAGTTAGTATACCAGGCATTAGGGAGTTTCATGCAGCAATACTCAAATCAAATGGAGTGGTTTTAATGAAGAGATTCACTTCGTCAAGCAAGGGACCAGGAGTCAGCTGTAGTTGCAGGCAGGAGTAACAGGATCCTCAAATAAAATATTTCCGAGAGGACCCCTTCCTACAAGGTAAAGACACCATATGTTTACGGAAAGCATGCTAACTTAGCCATTTTACATTTGTCTTAAATACAAGGACTTTGCTTTCTCATTACTTTTCAATCGATTATGTTGGAGTAGTTAGCAAAATTTTTCGCCCAGCAAAAGTGGGGCTCAATTGTAAATTTCTCTGCAAATATCCATTCAACAGAACAAATAACAATTGCTGTTAACAATTATAGTTTATAATATATCTTTATCTCATATAGCCATGACTTTGAGCAATTAGGAAATTTTGAGGCTTGATTCGCGTGTCTGCTGCATGTATTCCAAATGGGGGAGCTGATGGGCCGGCCGTACGAGAGAAAATTGTAAATGTTTATATATTTATAAAAAACTCATTTATGAAATGCCACTAAATATTATTTTTGGAATAGTTAGCTGGGTATGTTTAGATTTTGGAAAAAAGTTTCGGCCGATTGTGAGATGGAGTATTTGAGAAAAGTTTATTGACAATTTTTTAAACATTAGTAGTTAACAACAATAGGGTATAGAAGAAAATATTTTTTAATTGATATATTTGCATTCAGTAAAGATTTAGCTTTAATAAGAGCTATTAATCATTGCTGTATGACAATTACAAGCGGAGACATAAGTGATAATATGATTTAAGGCTCGGAATTTTGCTAAAAATGAGAAAAAATTAAAATATGCGTGATTTGCTGAATTTTTTTTTTCAAAAAACGGTTTGAAGGTATTCAGTTTGGGTTGATTGTGTACCCATACACCAATTTTTATCAAAATCTGAGACCCTAAGGGACAAACGTTTGTTGAATTAAGGTGGAATGACCCATTTAACATGAAGTGCAAATACATATTTACTTTACAATAAACTAGTGTAGTTTTATAAACATCTACTTTGCTAGGACTAAAAAATTTAAAAATATATATATTTTAAAGTATGATTTGCTAAAATAAATAAAAATCTAAGAAAAAGAAATATTATCACATCATTCTAAAAAAATAATATTTTCTCAAGTGAATTAAAGTTTAGCATAGTACTGGAAATAATTAAATGCAAATCAAGGAAATTATCCACAAAATGAATAATTTATGAACATTGAAAAGAAGTAATTTTGGTTTCAACAATATAGCATATTTAAAGTTGTCTATTTATGCAAGGGCACAACGAAAATCATGGGGCACTCATTCATATCCGATATCAATATAAATTAAATAAATGTAAAGATACTGGTATTCAGTGGAATGGAGCGCTTCAATAAATATTTTCCATAAAATCTTTAAATGAACTAAAGTTAATGAGCGAAATATAAATGAGAGCACCCAAAAATCTTTACATAAAGTTCACGTAATTTCAAATAGTATTCCCATAAGAGTACTTATGGAATCGGCCGGAACTGCTCTGTCACGAGCGTAAAATCAAAATTTTTGAAAATTCCGTTCATACAAAATCAAGATTCTGCGCTTATATTGATGTGAAGTTTAACTGGAACAAAATCAACAAATAAAAAGGTTAGTTCACCATAAAACAGCATTTGCAACATACGTCTCCCTAGAGTAATCATAAAAAAGTCATTCCCTACGTAATGGTAGGAAATAGTCATTGTTGCTTTTTAAGATTTGCCCCAGAAATTCGCAACTCAGAAGTCAACAGAGCCTAGGGATTTTCCACAAGAAGATATTATTGCACTTGATATAGAGAGAATGTGGCTTCAAAAAAAAACCACCTTGATTGCCCAGTTTGGTCGCGTATCTCTTGTAGAACCAAGTATGGTAGGAATATGTTTACAAATAAAAAGAATGCTGAGTGCACGTTCAATCACCTTGTTGAGCCATACATACCATCTCATCAACTTCATGATGAAGCTCTTTCCCTTTCAAAATAGCAAAAACCAGATCCTCTTTGGATTTCAAACATCCTTTCTCTCTATATCACAAAAATTGTCTTTTTTTTATTAACCCATTGGGGTAAAGTGCCGCGGCGATTCGCCGGTCTACCTTATGGTATGCCTTAAGGTAAAGAGCCGGTGATTCGCGGGTCACGTGATGGAAATCAATGTTCTAATGCTCTTCTTTTTTCCCGATTTTATGTACCACAAGTCTTTATTTTTATTCGGTGAAAATAAATTGTGAAATATTTAATTAATAAATAATTTTAATTTCCAAAAATTTTTTTTTTTTAATTCCGTGAAATTTTTCAGAAAATTAAATAGAGTTTAAAGGGCAGAAAATCCATGGAAAATTAAGAGGCGAATGGGTTCACCCTCTTAGTGTGGCGAGCCGATATATCAGCCCAGTATCAATACATTGCTCAACTTTATGACACTAAAATAATAACATTTATTTTTCAGTCAATGTAAAAAAATTGTGTCATTATTAGTTAGTTCAACTAAAGTAATGTAAAAAAAACACATTTGGATATTTATAACAATAGCGTCATAATGTTTTTTTTCCTAAGATGCTACATTTTATTAAATGATCCTCCACGTTTCTCGCTAGTACCCCAGGAGAAAGGTTAGCACTAAGAGGGTTAAGCCTAAACTCCTTAGATGTTTCTGCATGTCCTTTGTGCATTGGCTCACTAAAAATAGATTGTGAGAGTAACTTGGTTTGTGAAGGAAAACTTTTTTGACTGACTACGCTCTCAAACCCCTTTGTGGCCCAGAGACATTGATATTTTCTTCCTCTGGACCCACGACACCAATTCCCTTAACACTTTTGTTTCCTCCCTGAATTCTTCAGCCCCTGTCTCCTTCAATTCTTCCTTTTCCAGTTCCAAAATCACTTTCTTGGATGTAGACACATCCCTTTCTGACAGTAAATTCAAAACCTCGGTACACATTAAAGCCACCGACAAGCAACAATACCTTCACACTACAGTAGCTGCCACCCACTCCACACCAAACGCTCCATCCCCTATTCTCTTTCCATCCGCGGACATAGGATCTGCCACAATCCCGACGACTTGCACCTTTCTAACCTACACACCTCCCTTCTCCATCGTGGGTATCCAGAAAACCTTCTCTAAAAAAGAATTTTAAAAAAACCTTACACCCCACAACAGCAATCTCACACCAAAGAACACAATTCCCCTTCTCTACTCACCACCTACTTCCCTGGCGCACATTCCTTACAACGAGTCCTACAAGATCTTTTCCCTATCCTTTCAGACCACAATCCCACTTCAAAACTTTTCCCAAAATGTCCCCGCATTACATACAAAAGACCACGTAATTTAAGCAACATTTTCAAAACCACCCGCCCGCTTCTCAAATCCCTGCCATACACGTAGGTGTATGGCAGGGATTTGAGTCAATGTGTCTAAGACTACCTACAAAGTGTCCTCACCCCCCCTCTCCATGCAAACGTCCGAGATGCAAGACTTGCCCTATATTCTCTTCTCCTCCTGCCTCTTCCCTTCCCACACTCGGGTCTCTGCCAATTTTTCCTTCATCCACTTGTGTTTCCACCAACATTATCTACCTCGTCCAATGCAATTTCTGCCCGGCCTTCTATGTAGGACAATTCAGCACCCCTCTTAACATCAGAATCAACAATCACTGCACTTCCTGTACTCCGTCATCCCCCCACTCATCCCTACCAATACCTAAACACTCGTCTTCTCATGACGTGCTTTTCAATCAGTGTTTCAATGTTTCCATTATTGCCTCCCTCCCCCCTCAGATTCCGCCATCAACCTTCACACCCTTGAGCTGACTTGCATTCTGCTTCTCTAGGCATGGGCTCCCCCCCTGGGCTCAATGCGTCCTTTCAACCAACACTTGTACTCCTCATCGTGACTACAATGTGTCCCCACCACTTCCCCTCCCCACTTCTCCTTCTTCCCCTCCCTGCCTCTCCTTTTTTCCCCTCCATTCCCCTTCCACTCCTAAATACCCTGTCCCCCTATAGCTTTCATTAAATTACCCCCAACATTACCTTCATACAGTCAACATCAAATATATCCAAAATTGTGCTAGCTTAATGGGCATGACATGCTAGTTGTGTTGGCATAATATTAAGTTTTAATATGGGCACTAGATCTAAAGGCATATCTTTCCCTGGAGAGGGCCTTAATAAATCAATATTAAAATCCCCCATTATTTCTAAATGTGCCTCATTTGCAATAAAACAACCCAAGAGGTTTTCAAAACCGCGTAGACGCTCTCACTTTGGAGGTCTGTAGACTATTGCAAGCAGCATTTGAGAGGAGAGTCCCTTTACCTCACGGCAAAAGGTTTCTGGCTTGTTAACCCTCTTAGTGCTAACCTTTCTCCTGGGGTACTAGTGAGAAATGCGGAGGGTAACTTAATAAAATGTAGCACCTTAGGAAAAAAAACATCATGAAGCTATTGTCACAAATATCCAAATGTGTTTTTTTTACATTACTTTAGTTGAACTAACTAATAATGACACAATTTTTTTATATTGACTGAAAAATAAATGTTATTATTTTAGTGTCATAAAGTTGAACAATATATTGATGTGGGGCCGATATATCGGTCCGCCGCACTTTTCACCCGAGATGCAGAAGCTGATATATCGGCAAGCCACACTAAAAGGGTTAAAGAATACACGGGAGGGTTTCACGAACATATACGCACACCTCCCCCTCTCTTTCCTTCCCTTGTCATTTCGCAAAAGAGTGTAATGGTTTAGTGTCACAAAAGCATTGGCAATTGGTGATTTTAGCCATATTTCTGTAACATGGATTTAAATGGACTACTCCATCATCATAATAAATTTTACATTCATCAAAATGTGCTACAAGGGATTGCGCATTAACTTACGAAATTTTAACTTAAAACTATCCTATTCTAAAATCATTTAGATATAAAGTTAAAGAGCACATGCTGACTACTTGGTGTGGTTCTCTTGTAACATCATTCAAAGGGCAAATGAGAGGTTCTGACTATTAAGGTATGAAAAAGTACAGCAGAAGAAATAATACGTGTAAGGTAGTAAGTAAGTAGAAAGGAAGGAAATTTCATAGTAAATGGAGAAGCTAAGAGGCAAAGTGATAAAAGAAATGAATACCTTGCCCTTGCAACACTAACCCCATGTTTTTGCACAGAGACATTGGTGAGGTGAACATACATGTTGTCCAATTCATGAGTTCCAGTGTCATACTTGACAGTGCAGAAACGGCAAAATCCCAACTTGAAGAGATAGGCTTTCAAGGGACGGAAAGATGTGACCAGGACATAGAGGCGTAGATCAAACTTCTTCCCTCCAATCAACAGTGGATTGTCTATGTACCTGTGAAGCAGCAGGAGAATGCACAGAGTTGAGCCACCAGAAAGCAATTGCAAACTTGTTTTCCTCAAATCTACCACCAGCATGAAATATCAATTCACAGCCATCTTTTGAAAAAAACAGCAATTTAAAGTTAAATACTTAAAGAGCCCTCCCCCTCCCTTCCAACAGCACAACCACAGGGAAAATATTCCCTGTCTCTGTGTCCTACAGACAACCTTTCTTAACTCAAATCCTCTCCCATCTTCAAAGCCCATCCCACTCCCTGTGTATCGCACATCTTTACCTCACCACCAACAACGCTCCCTCACCCTCTCATCCTTCACTTTCCATTCCTGTTCCCACCAATGTCATTAACCACCTTCAGTGCAATTTCTGCCCCATTTTCTATAATGACTGTCCTGTAACCCTTCTTCTCCGCACTCACCGTCCCCAAGCATGCCTCAGTACTTGATTAATAATAATTGTTCCTATTCTTTCCCCTCTCTCCCACCCACAGATAAATCCATTAAGCTTCACACCATAGAACTCAGATGTATTTGGCTCAACGCTTCCTCGGCCTTCATGTGGCGCATTCTCCCCCCCCCCCCCCCCCTCCAGTCCAACCCCTCTTTTCTGTCAGCAGTATTCCTCTTCTTGCTGTGAGGGGAGGTGGTGACCTCCGAAATATTCAGACCTGAAACCTGTGTTCTTTTTATGTGTTTTATGATAACTATTCACACTTGTAAACAGAATTTAGCTCAATAAGCAGTGTGTATGCATGCATCTAAGTCACTGAACTATAAATATACCTGGATATGACGTAAGATTCTCGAGCAAGGCAGGGGTTGAAGGCTGAAGGAGATTTGCTTTCCCTCGACCACTTCTTCAGCTTTGACAGCTTGTTGATGAGGAAGATGCCAGCTCCTTGAGACTTACCACATGGCTTCATGATCCAAGTACTTTGTGGAGTCTTTCTATACTCTTCAACAAACATGTTGTAATCTGCTGGCAGGACAAAGGTGACTGGGACAAGGTCCAAGTACAGGTACTGCCTTCCACTACCTGGCCATGCATTAAACAAAAGTAACTGATAGTAGGTCATTTCCCCATTTGATGCCACCTGAAATAAATGTAATTTCCCACCAAAACAATATTTGAAATCCAACTAGGTATTGCCAAATGTTTTCACCATGAGGTGAGGAAACCAGGAAAGAGGCAATTGGTTTTGTGCATTTTTGTACATTGCTTTGATATTTGTACACTGAGAATGCATTTGTGGGTGTGCCAATTCACTTCCTGTTTCTACCTGACTCATGCACCATGCCCGCTGAGCACAATCCCGTTGTGAACTACTAAGCTGGGCGTATTGCATGGCTAGTGCTTCAAGGGGCAATGCTGTTGCTGATAGGGTGAATATGAGCACATCTCGAGCGTGATCTTGGTGCCACTGGCCCTCTTCTGATGCCGTTGTCACTAATAGCTCTCCTCAAATCCCTAAAGATAGCAGCATGTCTAGCACAGTCTGTGGTGGTGACAAGTTCTATAAATGAGGGGTGGGTGTGTTCCAAAGAAATTCAGTGTTGCAGTTTAATTTAGTATTGAGAATGTACGAATGTATACTGACGCCACTTGTTACATTGATATTATGTGAGTAGTTTACAAATTTTGTGTGTTAAATTCATATAGGTATTCCTATCGGTATATTCTATATTGTTTACAACACAACCGATATACCTGTGCTCCCATTAACTTACTGACAGACTGAGGAACACCATACACGATGGATTTTTTTAAATCTATTGTCAGCTCTGCGTGAACACCCAAATATTTTACTCATGTGATGCCATTGGAGGGGGAGGAGTGGAATTATTATGTTGACACCTTTATGGGATGGTGTAAGAAAAATTTGACAGTATATTTTTCACTCTTTATTGAGTAAAACCCTACTGGTTTCGGCACTCTCATGTCATTGTCAAGGGTGCTCTTTGTAACTACTCCACTCATTGTAAGGCTACTCAATGACACAAGAGAGTTGAAACCAGTAGGGTTTTACTCAATAAAAAGTATGAAAAATACGTAAGTTTTTCTTACTCCATGTCACTTTTTCACAAAGTATTGCCTGATTCTATTCATATCATACCTTTATGGCAGACTGACAAAAAATGTCATCCAATTCGTGGTCTGGGTGGCAGGATAATGATTGTCAACCAAAATCCATCTATCTTTGGAGGATATCTTTTGTGCCCGTCAATGATTCAATAGCCCCATTATCTGCTGCCGCCACAGTTTCCCTTGTTTTGTTTTGTAGACTACAGCTGTTTAAGGTAGAACCTCTACTACAAGTACCTCTGATAACATGCCTTGATATTTTGATATAATGTAGAGAAATCATTCCTTCGTCAAACCATGAAAAAATATTTGGGGGTCATCGGCCATTTAACACTAATTACAGGATTTGAAAAAAGTCATTTTCAGCCTCAAATTAGGTACATTGCTCTTATGGAAGAATGGAGACGTCCCTCCCTTAAATATTTTATTTCTCCTGACAAAGCCATCTCAAAAACTAGTATATTGTGACTGAATAATCAACGAATAATATCTATTTTTTTTCAGGTTGCCTCATCGGCCATTTCAGGCTAATATCTATGATTGAAAAACGATGAAGAGTCTAACTTCCGTTCCTTAGCCACCATAGTGACAGAAGTCTGGCAACGATGTTAGGGGAGTAATCAAAAGAACCTGGCCCGGTACGTCATTCATTCCTTACGTCACGATTGCAGACGATTTATGCTTCGAAGTGAGTCATTGATCAGTACCATCTGTACTGTACTCCCTGTTAGTACTGGTTACCTGAAGAATACCTAAGAGCGCTAAAATATTTTACACTTGGCAGTCGTCATATGCAGAATATATAGATCCCTGAAGATAGTAGACATAACACTGTTTACGCGATAAAGTCGCACTTTATTACTACTCACGATGGTCTATAAGTTCTTCAAAAGAATATTTTCAAATTCTAATGTATATTTTGTAATATAAATTCATCGTTTTCATTTTGCGATAAATAATACTTTGTTTTGAATTCTTATTTATTATCACCACCTTAATATATTTCATCAAATAAGTAAAATTTAGAATATAAGTGAATAATACGGTTGTAGGAATTTGAACTAGACTCGATGCATACTGGAAATAGGCAATAATATATTAGGTAATACAATTTCCCCAAACCTACTCACTGATCAACTACCCAAGCATTCTCCGAGAGAATAAAATAGTTTCTCGAGGGAAAACTTGATAGTTCTGATGAAAATTATAATATCTTAATTCTAGTTCCTTCAAATGAGAGTTGTTTAGCCATATATCTGTTTCGCGAGATCCTACTTATTATGGCATTTTATTGGCAGTTAACTTAGCTGATAGTTCATAACCCTTACAATTTTCTGATACCGGTCAAACCATTAGGGGTTATCTATATATATAAAAATGAATGTAGGTGTGTGTGTATGTCCTTTATGCATTACTACACCATTCATCGGATCGCCATGAAACTTTGGGAAGTTGTTGAGTACATTCCCGAAAAGAGGACTATGAAATCGATATTTCAATATCGATACTTTATCGATATAATATCGCTAAAGTATCGATAAATCGATACATTATCGATACAAAATTGAGCCTTTATGCATTACTACACCATTCATCGAATCGCCATGAAACTTTGGAAAGTTAATGAGTACGCTCCGCGAAGGTTTCTACAAAATCGTTAATTCAATGTCGATACTGTAGCGATATACTATCGATAAAATATGGATACATCGATACATTGTTGATACAAAATTGAGGTGAAATTATTTAGGTGTTTTTTTTATCAAAATTTTATAAAGTATCATTACAATATCGATACTGTATCGATACAATATTGATAACTTCATGCATTACCACAACATTCATCCAATTTCCACGAAGCTTTGGTTAGTTGTTTTGTTCACTCCATGAAGGTTTGTACAATATCGAGAATACAATATCGACACTGGAGACGGGATGTGCATCCCATTGAACTTGCAATTCATTGAAAAACTCACATGCAACATATTCAAATCATCCGGCATGGGACAAATATTTCAGAAATGCCAACTTATTGCTTGGGATGAATGCAAAATGGTTCACAAAGCATCGCTCGAGGCTCTGGATCAATCATTGCAAGATTTCCGTGGAATCCTGAGACCATTTGAGAACGCATTAATATTGCTTGCACGACATTTCAGGCAAACATTACCTGTAATTCCTCGATTGACACTAGCGGATGAAATAAATGCTTGCCTGAAATATTATACTTTGTGACGACATGTAAAGACGTTAAAATTATATACAAATATGCGTGTCCAGCTGCAAAACAATCGATCAGCTGAGATATATTGTATACCCATAAGAATTGTGAAATTAAACATACTATAAACGTGCGCTTTCCATTTAACCACATTGAGCCACAGCAACACGTGGCCGGGTCAGCTTGTACCTTATAAAACACTTATCAATAAAAAAACACACACTTATCAAATATGAACAATATTGTATATACCCATGAAGCCCTTAGTAGTAGTATCAGGTATACCTTTTACCAAGCCCGTAGCCAGGACAAAAATTGAGGAGGGATTTACTGATTGGGATCTAAAGACCATGTCCTCTAGAAAAACAATGTCTTTTAAAATACCAAAATAGTAATTGATCTTTATTTACTACCTTTTTATTATCTGTCATACACAAAAAATAATCTCACCTCTATGCTACTTCCTTCTTGAACTTTTCATACATTTTACCCTCTACCTGAAACTTTGGAGGGAGTTTTCAAACCCCCCCCTCCCACTCACTACAGCCTTGCCTTTATCTATATAAACCTGATGGCAACGTTCCACCCACCATAGTATAAAGAGCAATAGGATATCTAGATAATTTCTTCCTCATTTTATTAGTATTCTTTTCATTATTTGGCTAAAATAATATAAGACTAACGCGATAATAATTTTAAAGATGCCATTAAGAAACGGCAGCTTTCAAATTAATATCAGAATACACCCTATTCCTCTTCGGGTTGGCTTGAGATTTGTACGTCAAGACAGTAGTTACAATGCCGCGCACTCAAAATTTTATACCCCAATTATATTCCAGTCCGATGAGAATTTCTTGTTACATCAATTATTGATAACACTGAATTACACGCAGTACAAATAATCTACTTAGCCAATACAGTAACTTCCACGATTCAACATCCATCAATAGATGCACTCAAAGAGTTGATTTGAACAATACTTTCAGCAATATTCCTTCCCTTTAGATTTTACAAACTATTAGCCTTACATTTAGACATAAATTTGCCTTTAAAACAAGCTTATGAAGCCATTACTCTAGCCCTCAAATGGAATCAGCGATTCAAAAAGGCAAATTGCACTGCCCAAGAGAGCTCAGTTATAAAAATTATCGCACTATAAAGTAATAGAATAAGTGTAATTTGTGACTGCTATACAAAATACCATATTGTAAAACTGAAGTTAAATGCTTGAAAACTAATAGCAGAAGGCAACGGATCTCAATGAGGTAGCGCAGGCAAACGAGGGTGTCCAACCGGTGTGAAAAATTGGTTTCTATGTTAATATTTACACATAATTTAATATTTACGGTGTTGTCCAGTTTGTCGTCAGCAAATATGTCTAATAAATTTGTTTTAATTAAGTTTCTATGAAAAACTCAAAAGTGATTTTTAAGTTCTGCTATTTTATTTCATATCTTATTTTACTATTATGAAATTTTATCATTGCTCCAGAGAAAGTTTTTAAAGTGCCTCTGACAAATGGCGTCAATATAAAAGCCTTTCTTCATATCAACAAATTACTTCAGTTGGAAGAGAACTCATGTTTCATATAGCCATGTTGAATAGTTTAAAATCGTTTAAAATTATTATTGACAACATGTTGAGTAATTTTATGTTGTTAGTGCGTACTATATTCATCTTATGAAAGTAGTACTTCGAAGCGCAGGTTCTACCTTAAATTAGAGAAATATTATTTTTTTTAAGTTTTGACGATATTTATTCAAACTTCATCACAACATTCTCCTTTTTTCAAACAAAAGAGAATATTTTGTATAATCATCAAGTTATCATACATTGGGCAAGGGCCTAGCCACGTTGATACACCGGTTCCCATCAGATCACCGAAGTTAAGCAACGTTGGGCCCGGACGGAGGTTGGATGGATGTCCCCCTTCCATACCTCTACCGTGGTGTTCTTGTCCCCTGTCTGCGAGTGGCGAGCAGGTTAAATGTGGTTTGGCACATTGGGTCTAAAGAGTGGTCAGAGTGCCAGGGGGGCTCCAGAAGGCCTCCGCCCACCCCTCCAATTTATTATCATACATTTCTGTATTTTTTTAATTTGATAGGCTGTACTGGAAACCACATAAGGATACAGGCTCCCCACTCCTGATTTGGATACTGTGATATAAGCTTAGCAAAGAGATGCACCTTTGAACACAATTTAATGACCACTATTACATGTAAAGCGAGAGGTATGGATGTGGCTTTAAGTTGTAAAAGTTCACCAAAGCTTATGGTGAACATATGCTTCTTGACACTCAAACTTATGTGGCCTCTCAAAAACAATTATGACTTTCACAAGAAAGGTCCACAAGGTTTAACAGCCTGATTTGAGTCATACTCACACACCAATAGTCTCCAAGGGAAAATTCATACAGTGAAATTTCACATGCCCTCATAGCCTGAGAGCTAAGTATTTGGGTGACAAATAAAATTAAAATACTCCAATGGCTGTAAAAATTGGCAACCGTCGTCCAGGTACACAACAACAAATTGCTGTGTTTGGGGGAGGGTCAATTGCACAGCAGTGACCAACCACAGCCTCTCAACCAGAAAACCCTCCCCTCTGGTGGTTTATACGGGAATGTTACTTCCTCGTCAGTGACACAACCACAGACACACTCAATTGGGATCCTTCACAGGGCTGATGGGACCCTGATCAGGATGCCTGATTTATGAGCGCAAGCACTCAGAAAAAAACACACATTCAAATGGGCCTCACACCTACTGGGAGAATAGAGCTCAAAAAGAGCGTGGTCAAAGTGGAAGGACAAAACGAGGATGTGCGTCGGATACGCGTATTTCGGACACAAATACGAGGCCCACTTCAGTGAGCTGAAGGGAGAGCACTCGCAAACATAGGGTTGTAAGTGAATTATCGGGGAGGACAACCTAGAATAAATACAAATAGAGCAGAAGGGGGAGGGGGCAGGGGGAACCAATGACAGGACAGTGGAGGGTGGGGAGGGCAAAAAGCCATAGGATGGTGCAGGTGGGGGGGGGAGGGGGGGGGGGGGGGGGGAAGGAAAAGGAAGGTGTCGTGTCAAGTGAAGAGGGGGGGGGGGGTGAGTGAAGTGAAAGGAGGTGACCGTTGAAGATAGTGGGGGAAGTCTAAAGGTCTGAAGTTCGAAACCGAGGGATTCGTGCTCACGTGCCAAGATGGTGTCATCAACACCCTCGTGTACCATCGCCTCATCTTTGGGGCAAACATGATGGACACGAGATGCAGAGCATGCCGAAGGCAGCCGAAGACTTTAGGTAATCTACTCCCTGGCTGCAGCTTTTATGCGAAGAACGCATATGTAAACCGGCACAACTTGGCTCTGGGGGTGTTGTGCTACCACCTAGGACACCATTACGGCATAGTTGCGTCTTACACCCCTGGAGACATTGAGTCCATCATGGAGAACGATAGGTGTAAGATCTGGTGGAATTATTCCTTCTCCACCACCAAGAAGTTGGAGGGGACGATGCCTGATATCGTTCTCCTCGACAATCTCTCTCATGCCACGTTCGTGATTGAGTTTTCGGCTGAAATGAACTTGGCAGCGAAGGAGTAAGAAAAAAAGGTCTATATATCAAGATCAGCTCTGCGACAACTCTGGCAAATATATGCGGGCTACTCTGTGAAACTGGTAGTCCTCATCGTGGGCGTGCTTGGTGGTGTCAAGAGATCACTGGTTGAGAATCTCAAGTGCATCCCAGCGTGCAGGGTGCAAGCGGATGCACTTGCAAGTGCCATGCAGAAGGCTGTCCTTCTCGGTTCCATCCGCCTGCTTCATGGGCATGACCCTAATGCTGGGTAGCCACCTATCCAACGTGGTGGATGTGGCTACCTGTAGGCGGTACCCCTCTCGAGTCTTGGGCAATTATGAAGGCAATGAAACCTGATGCTAGCCAGAGACTCGGAGGTGGATGTTACTTTACTGTAACAAATAAAATCATGATAACAAAAATCACCTGGTATTGTTTGCAGGGTGGATATTTACTATACAGTGAAATAGTACATCTATTCTGTTGCAGTCAGGCAATTAGAAAACTTGTCATTTATGTAGAGCATGGAATGTAATTCCAAATGATGTTTGTAGGCATCTTTGCACAAAAACCTTTACCTGCCTTTAATTAAAGAAACACCAGTTAACGCAGAAACACCACTGCCAATTTCTACTTTCAACTAATTAATCAAAACTTTTTAAGACAATGTAAAAAATTAAGTGAGATTCTGATTAAAAGTATTTCCTTAAAGAACAGGATCTATCTACCTTACAAGGGAAGGTTCCCAAATGTAACTGGCGGATCGCGATCAATCTTCGTAGGGTGGTAGAAAACAAAAATTCATTAGCTACGTGTCTTCAGAAATGCATCTAATAGGCCTTAGTTTTCAAGATATTTGCATTAGAAAATCTCTAAAAACACCTAAAAATAAGCACAACATAACCCACCATATACAGTGTGGCACTATGTATATGCTATAGTTTAAATTACCAGAACCCGAAAGAAGTTGTGGATGGGTGGTAACGTCTTCAGATAAAAATGTAAAATGTAAATTGGAGGGGTGGGCGGAGGCCTTCTGGAGCCCCGCTGGCACTTACAATTAGACCTCTTTAGATCCATTGTGCCAACCCACATTTAAGCCACACGCAGGCAGGGGACAAGAACACCACGGTAGAGGTATGGAAGGGGGACACCCATCCAACCTCCGTCCGGGCCCAACGCTGCTTAACTTCGGTGATCTGACGGGAACCGGTGTATCAACGTGGCTAGGCCCTTGCCCTACGTCTTCAGATACTTCTAATTTTCCTCCAGTTCGAGGCTCCCGAAAGGTAAATTTTTTTCGCCTCCGTAAGTAGCACTTTTTTCATCGCACCCATATTTCATCGCAGTAAAATCGTGCAATAAAAATTCGAGTTACGTCACATAAATGTTTAGAAAGTAGAATGTTACATAAATGTTTATGAAGGAGAACGTATTGTGGCTTCATATGCATAAATATCGTAGCATCTCGCAATAGGGCTTTTTGAGACTTAGGCTTCAGCCAGAAGTGCTAGGAGAAAAGCGAGGATACGTGGGTTCACTCCTGCTGAGCACAGTTAGAACAACTCTAGGGTTATTGTGGCAAAGGTTTCCGCAGCTTTCTAGGGCTGCCATTTACCAGTGACATTTTGCATTATGCACACTGAAAAAAGATTGGGTGCGGCGACTAAGAATCGCGCATGGCAACCAACTTTGTTGGATACTGGGGCGCCATCCAATTATTTGGTAGCCATTTTAAAACCTGGCAAGAAACTGCTCCAGATTCGCCTGAGAGTCTGCCTGTATTTGGCTGTAAGCCTTTCCTTCACTGCTCTCACCTCCTGTAACCGGCACTGGGAAACACCGAGATATTCATATCAGTCATTGAACCGTTATTATCCATCATGATGAAACCCTGTGTGAAACCTGAGAACAATTCATTGTCTTGGAGGTTTATGGGAAATAGTTCACTCACCAGCACCAAATGCTGCACTGCCCTCATGGCTGGCTTCATTGCAGCTCATTACAGCTGAAGTTCGCTCAGCTAGGGGACTACCCTCTTTCTCCAGCTCTTTGCGATATCTTTTTATGTTCTTCACCAGCAAGTCCTTCCTAGTTAGCTCATAGTGGTTGGGAAAATGATTTATTGTCCTGAAATAAGAGGGAGATCTGAACAACTAGTTCAAGCCACTTTCATGGAGCACAAAATCTGTTCAGTTGTGAATAGGAACCATAAAAAGACGTAAAAAGAGCAAGAGATGGTTGGAATGGAGGGGTGGGAGGGAGAGAGAGAGAAGGAAAACAGTTTCTCTCTGCCCTCCTGCCACCTACCGCGTCGCTCAGCTGACCCTTAGAAGCATTTTCAAAAGACCACTCAACCTCAAATCCTCCCCCACCCTCTATGCCCCTCCCACTCCCTGTGGACGAACATCTTCACTTCACCCTCTCTCTCAACCCTCACTTTCCACCTGTGCATCCACCAACATCATTTAGCACCTTCAATGCAATATCTGCCCCACTTTTCATAATGGCCAATGCACTATTCTTCTATTCAATGTATTGTATACTATTTTAAGTACACGATTCTTCCTTCAACAATGGGGTCGTTTACCATATTTTTTTTATTGCCGAATCTGATAGAGTTTGCAAAATAAAAGGACCCGTGTTTTTCCGTTTCCTGATCCGACAATTATTTCCCGAGTTATAAGCGGCGAAAAACTGATGTTTTTAACCCTTTCGGAAAAGTGGGTGTGGTGCAACCTCTGACGTATATCGACTTCGTCCAATCACAACTGAGCCCGCGAAGATACTTCGCCTTATCGCAAAGGGGGGGACACAGCTGACCCGGCCAATGGGAGCGATTTCGACAGCATCTGTGCGAGCAGACCTTCCGAGAACCCCCCTCCACTCCCTTCCCCCTCCCCTGAAAGCAGTCAAGGACGGGAGGAAAATGACGTCAATGTTATCACAGCAGCATTTTCGGTGGGCGTCACCTTTTGCTTATTTTAATTTTTGATTTATGAGTGAATGGTTGTGGTTAGAAGATTAATTTTTTCACTAAAATTCGTTTTTCGTTTCCATCTAACGATTTCGTGCAAAAGATTGCGATTTCGGTTCCGAGTAAACGCCCCCATTGTTTCAGTGAGTCTATTCTTTGCTCTCTCCCACAAACAGATTCATTCTTAAAACTTCACACAATAGAATTCACATTTACATTTGAGTTAATTACTTACATTTGGCTACTCAAAGCTTTCAAATTTCCCGGCTTTAATTTTTTTCCCTACCCTCTCTCTCCCACTCCACACCTTCCCCCCCACTCCTATTATATCTCGCTCTCTCTTCTCCTCAGTATTCCCCTTTTCACTGACAAAGGTGATGGTCACCTCTGAAATATTTTAGTCCTGATTCTTGTGAGCACATGTCCCCCTGTTGGCACCATGTCCTGCCATGCTGGCGGTGGTGGGCCCACAACATTGTATGCACTATGTGAAATGAATGAGACCTCATAATTTCTTGCAACGTTCTTTACACTTTTCCACTTCACCAAAAAATAAACCAGACATTACTAAACAAGAAACACCAAACATAACATGAATTGTATCTAGTGAAAAGTTGCACTCATTCAGTGATGGTTGCGCTGGACAGTACAAGAGCTGCAAAAGTGTTCTAAACCTATGCCACTTCCGAAATGAAAGAGGAGAAAGACTGTTGAATTTCTGCACACAACATAAGTGGTCACTAACACAGTGTTTAAAAACCATATCTGAAGAAGATACTTGGAAAATGCCAGGAGACAGAAGAAGATTTCAAATAGACTAGATTTTAGTGCATCAGAGATTAAGGAACCAGGTGAAGGACTGCAAAAGCTACCCTGGGGCAGACATCAACAGTGACCATAATTTAGTGACAATGAAAAGTTCAAGAAATTGAAGAAGACTGTGAAGAACACATGGCAAGTAGAAAAACTAAAGGAGGCTCAACATCAGCAGGCATTTCTAAAAGCAGTGGAAAACAACATAGGAGAAGACCTGAATGAGAAATCAGCAGAAGAGCATTGGGAAAACATTAAATGTGGACTACAGGAAGCCGCAAAGGTAGCTCTTGGGAGAAGAAAAGTTGCCAAGAACAAGCCATGGATCACAGAAGAAGTCTTAGACCTGATTGAAGAAAGTACAAGAATGCGAAAACGGAAGAAGGGCAACATTGTTACAAAAGTTGCAAAGGCAGGAAAGCTAGAGAAATGTGAATGAAGTACCTATGCAAAGATGTAGAAAACAGCCTTACACTTGGAAAGGTGGAAGCTGCCTACAGGATAGAGAGGAACCACTTCAAGGAACGGAGCGCAAGATGAAATGCCATAAGGGACAAGAATGGAGAACTCTTGATTGAAAATGAGGATAAAGTGAAGAGATGGAAAGAATATCTGAAAGAGCTATACAACGGAAACCATCTCAGCATGATTGATCTTCTCCATTCTCTTCTCTATCAGAAGAGAATGGAGAAGAAAAAACTGACGTTCATTGCATTTGTGGACTTAGAAAAGGCTTTTGACAACGTGGATTGGAATTCAATGCTTGATATTCTGAAAGGAATTGGAGTGTCCTACAATGATCGAATAATTATCCACAGTTTGTATAAAAACCAAGATGCTGTGATAAAATGTGTACCCAGCTGCGACGAAGCAAGAATAAAGAAAGGTGTGAGACAAGGCTGAGATATTTAATGTTTATGTAGAGAAAGCCATCAATGAAATCAAGCAGAAGTATTCTGGAGTGAATATCCTCAGAAAAATAATCAGCATGCTATGATTCGCTGATAACATAGCTCTCATAGCAGAGACAGAGAAAAATCTTAATAAGATGCTAACAACCATGGAAAGAATTATGGTCAGACATCAACTGAAGATTAATAAGAAGACTAAGGTATTGGTGTGCAGCAAGAGAGAAGATACCAAAACCAACGTTGTGCTAGGAAAACAGAAACTGGAAGAGGTGAAAGAATTCTGTTACCTTCAAAGCAGAGTGACCAATGATGGATGGAGCAAGAGAGAAATAGTAAGTAGAATAGCCCAGGCAAAGAGGGTATCTATCAAAAGAAGAATCTACTTACAGCTGGAAATACAAGCTTAGAATTATGGAAGCAATTCATCAGAACATATATCTGGAGCATGTTTCTTTATGGCAGTGAGGCATGGACGATGACAGCAGCGGAGAAGAAAAGGGTGGAAGCATTCAAAATATGGTGCTATCGAAGAATGATGAAGATTAAATGGATCAACCGAGTTACAAACGAAGAATTCCTATGAAGAGTGGGAGAAAAGAGAAGTCTGCTGACAACTATAAAAAGAAGATGGGACAACCTTCGGTCATATCCCATACACAACATGTTATGTAATTATTCGTGTAGGTTGGGTCGAAATCTAGACTAAGGTGTATCACCATATTTATCTAAACAATACTCTTGGTTGTTCGGGGTATATTGAGTTGAAATGGTTCTACTCAAATTTTTCCAACATTATACCGATTTCAAAATAAACTTTTAATGAAGATTTTCTGATCGAACACTTGAGTTACGATTGCCCATGCTGATTGCTTACTTCCTAGCCAAAATGCAAATTTTTATATCTGAATACGAAAGGCGATGAACAAGTTATGCACTTGTATATTGTATTTTTCTGTAGAAACACATATAGTTTTTTATATGGGTAAATGTACTATAAGATTGGCTTATGTTGATGTCTGATTAATAAGATTATAGTTCCTTGAATTTCATGTCAACGGAAATATTTTTTCAAAACAGTTTAAAAATTTACAAAGGGAGGGTCCGATGCTAGTCTGTTAGGATGTTTACGAAAATTGGCAGGCAGGTAGTCCCTGATTAATGACTTAAGAATCATCCCCCTTATCGGATTATAAATCCAATAAATTCAACAGAAAAGCTTATAATATTTTGTTACATTCATAACATTAAAAGTTACGCATCTTCCATCGTGGGAAGTTTGGTCAGGGGTAAAGTATTTTATTAGTATTAACTGCTTAAAATTACTCCTCCTGCAACAAGGAGAGTTGGGCCAGGGGTAAAGTCTACGGATCCCAATGTCAACCATCTTAGTTTGAAACTATCTCTTTTGTTGTACTACCATCCATGGTTACAAATAATTTTTTTTAATGTTTAGCCAGGATACATTTTACCTATCTTACGTACTAATTGCGTAAATTACATAATTAATGCATAATTTTTTTTCAATTGATACCCAATTTGACCATACAAGAGTATTATCGGGTTCTTAGTGGACATAGAGCTGATTTTACACTTACTGTACACTTTTCTGATATGTGTATGAACTGTTTTTACACATTGTAAAAACTAGTTATTATCCTGTATCTACACCAATTCCAAACACTTTGTGCTGTATGGGATCTTAAGACATGATGTCCTGATGAAGACAATTGTCGAAGGAAAAGTGAACAGGAAGAATGGAAAAGGCAGGCCTTGTATTGATCATGAGTTACATAGAACAGGTCGTAAAGGATGTGAAAGAGAGGAACTAAGTTACTATGAAGAGGTTGGCCGATAGAAGAATCGAGTGGAGGGCTGCGTCAAACCAATCCTAGGATTGTTGACCCTTGATGATGACTTACTACATCTTTCTTCCCCAGCATTATTCTCGATTGTTCACTGTTCTCAAAAAATTTCCTCGGCAAATCCATAGTTTCAGGCTTAAGTTTATTCTCACACCTAGCATTTGATTTTGCCAAAATCCCTTTGTCAGAATAAATTCTCTGAACTTAACAAACAGAATTGCCTGACACATTGAATGTTTCTTTTCCTACTCCACCCCAAGGAAGCTGGGATTCTTAGTGGTTGTACTTTTTCTTATTACTATTGCTTAAATTTCCACGGATTATTTCTGTACAGTTGTCATTATATGAAGCTTTCTCTGCCATAATCTTGACTGATTCAGCCTCTTTTTTTTTGGAATGTCTACTTAAAGCACTTGCTCAATTTTACTCAAGAAATTTCATGAAGCTTTTCTAATTTGTCCTTCCCTCAGGATAGTTTTATGGTGATCTCTTAAGAGTTAGTAATTTTAGGGGAGAACAACCTACCTCCATGTGAGATGAATTGAGTTTTGCTATTGCATCTTCCTTTTGTAAGCCATTGGCTTCATCTGGAGCTATGCCAATATCCACACAGTCAACTTGATCATTGTCACATTCTTCATTGCAATTTCTACTTATCTTAAATAATATGGAAAACCTCCAGACCAAAACTGGAAGAATGTACTACTTCACTACCAAATGCATGGCTTTCATGGAGGACAAAATGACATAATTGAAAAACTGTACTAGGATTTAAAAACTGAAATTTTGCGACAAGAAAATAAATGCATACGTATTTAACTAACACAGCTGATTGGGAAGGAAAACCTCATGTGACTCAAAAGTAACATCTGCATCCTTGGAAGTCATAGAGCAGTTTACCTCTACCTGCATAAGTTGACCTTTTTGCGTTTCACTCATGAATAAGTAATCACAGCTCTAATGTTATGCATCAAGCTATCATATAAACATTATATTATAAATTTATAATATCAAAAACAGTTTTCGTCTCCATTCCATCCATCACCATGAAAGATGCCATCATCCCACAGACATGCCTTGCAAAGCTCTCCCAATGGTGTGTGAGTAATTACTTACACCTTAACTTTAATAAATCTTTTGTAATGACCTACTGTAAAGGTAACCCATCCTTCTTATTCGATTACTTATATTCTGGGAACCTGTTAGTAAGAGTTAATCACTTTAAAGACCTAACGAAGTAAACTTTGACTCAAGATTGTGTTTTGATGTCCATATTTCAGTCACAACATCCAAGACACTCAGAATGCCTGGAACCCATTTTATGGAAAATATATCTCAACTTTGGAGAGGGTTCAGAAAATGTTTTTAAGATTTCCCAACCAACACACTAACGTTAGAAAAACATCAGTATAACGTTTTATGGTTAGTGCACGCCACTTTCGTTAGATTTCCTAACCACCCTAACGGCCAAGTTCTACAGCCGCGTCAAGTGGTTATTTATCACTTTTCATCAGGCACATAAAGTCATAAACAAATTGGGACATAGCAGTGAGCCAACGACAATTCAGATCATCATTCAACTACTTGACAAACGTGGAAATGTTTTGTGTGTGTTATGACAGTGCAGTGATTGACTTTCGATGATATTTGAACGAAGCACCTGTTGGAAAAATATAGTTTCAATTTTTAGAAGAGCATTGTTTTTTTAAAAGACAGCTGGTTGTTGTACACCCAGATCAAACATTTAAAATTAAATGTTCGCTACTTTTTATTCACATGCCATGTAGTTTGATATTGGTGATTATCCCACTGGCTGTTCTGGAGATTTTGCCTCAGTATTGGAATATTGTGTGTTACAAAGTTGAGTGAATGCGATGATTGAAAATGGAAATAGTGTCAATAAAAGTAATTTAGGATATTAACAAACAGACGTTTTTGTTTACAATCGTCTTAACTCATATAAAATGTGTTATTGAAGTTGTGAATTCGCTGTGTGACATCAAGAAGTGGCAGACGTGCACGATTTTAGTATGGTCGAAGTCTGTGTATAGTTAACGTGTGCCAAATTATTCCGAATCAAATTAAGTGTCTGCTCTATCCGAACTGAGGTCGGCTAGTTCAGCTTTTCAGTACTTATTCTGCAAAGAAACTTTTCAGTACTTATTCTGTTTGCTTTAAATTGTTTGACATGGATCCCGCTGGTCTAACTAGATATGTATAGGAAGAACAGAATAATATGCGATTAGAGAACTATGCACATGATATATAATTTTAAATAATTCCCATTGTGCAGTGTGGGGAGTTACATTCTCGTTTTATGTTGTCGTCATTTTAACGTTATCCCCATACGGTTTGCTCTAAACATAAAAAAGAACGTTCGGATGGTTGGACATTATAACGTGTTTCAAACCGCGTTCGTTCGAACGTTATACTAGCGTAATTCTAACGTTTTTGTGTTGGTGGGGTTGCATCTAATAAATTCTCAATTCCCAGAAATAAAGGTGAATATGATGGTGTAATGAGTTATCTAAATTTGAATACTCTTCAGTCCAGAAGAAAGCAATTTGGCATTATATTTTTGTAGTATGTTTTGCACAATTATGTTAACTGCTCAATACTGTAGTCATGTGTGTCACTATAAAGGGTACCTTCGTTGAACACCAGGCTGTGCAACATATTTAATGTTCCTTATCTACCTAATAATTACTCCTTTTATATGCCATTGTATCGTACAATGAGGGACAGTAATGAAATATCAAGAGATGCTGACTTTTTTAATATGAGTGCAAGGGCCTTTAAAAAATATGCAAGAAGTACTGTTTCATAATTTTCAGTGGTATATGTTGTTTATCTTGTTTTGATACTGTCAATTCTATGTATTTATGCATTATAATGTACTTTTACAAAGGGTGTTTTTTTATACCCATTTATAAATATTATTATTGTTTCATAAGTGCATAACTTTGATGGATAATGTCAAAATAACTGAGTGCCCTCAGCCATTTTGGGAAAATTGCACTAAAATGAAATAAATTTTTATTGAGGGAATGAAAAAGCCATTATTTTTATTTCCGAGTCTGAAAGCACATATCTTTAGGATAATTATGATCCAAAACTTATTAAGATTAGTGAAGAAGACCCTTTTTGTGATAATGGCATTAATTGTTAACCATGTTTCTAGCCGAAGAAAGTTGCACGGGCAATGATTAACAGGGTGGCTACTGATAACCAATTTTCAAATTCCCTGACCTTTCCCTTACTTTTCCCTGATGGCTTTACCAATTTCCCTGACCGATCACCAATAGGTCTCCTATTATTGGAATATTTTATTTCTGCTGAATTAAATTTTCGTCAAAACTCAGAAAATGTTAAAAGCTGAAATCAATACATTAAAAGCTATAAGAATGAAAAAAATATATTGAACTTCCACCCTAATGAAAAAATATATTAAACCTTCACAAATTAAGCCCTCACACGAATTGTACACACTTTTAATACATTTTACAAGCACATACTTACTACAAGCTAGTGTGGTCCAACTACCTCTTAACCTGAGTCTCGGAAGTTAAAAAATCGCGAGGTACAATCTTCCAAACAACTTAGCCTTGGATTCTTTGTGATGGGCAGAATACACGGTGATTATGAATTTTAACACTACTACCCAAATATCGCATTAAGGATATACAAAAGGGATTCATTGTACGACTGATTCACAACTGTATGTTCAACGAATTGACGTGGCTTATTCTATGCACTTTGGCGACGGACATTAGTTTTAGTTGGTGAAATGTTTTGGTAAAATAAAGGGCGGGAAAGACCTAACTAAGACCCAGGTAAACCTAATTGTAGAAAAATAACGAGAATTTCCTATTCCAGTTTCTCCCTGACTGTTACGAGAATTCCCTGACTTTTCCAGATTTCCAAAATTCCCTGACAATTCCAGGTTTTCCCTGACACCCTGATTAAGAAGTTTTTTTAAAGGCTAAAAGAAAAGGGCTCATATTATTTTTTTCCCAAGTCCTCAAAGCCTTGTGGCCATAGTTAACTCATTAATTGTAAATAATTCAGAAATGGCTGAGATAGCATTTTTTGAGTAAAACAGTGCACCTTGTGAATGAGCATCGTGAATGGAAGAAATTCAGAAGTATCGTAAAGATTGAGAGGCTGTAACTAAAAAACTACTTGGGCTAGGTTAAAAAAATTTGGGCTTTTTTCTTGCATTGGCGAAGGGATTATATGTACCAAGTTTGGTCAAAATCTGAGCCGGTGGGTGGCATTATGTGGTTGAACTGACATGGAATGACCCTTTCCTGATCCCTGTAATTATTTTTAAAATTAAGAACATAACAGTTTTGCCTTCAATATTTTCTATTAGATTGATTGGTGCTGTAGAACTGTTGGAAATACATATATGCTTGACTCATTTAAGGAGACAAAAAAAATATAACCAATTTCTTGAGAATTTTAAGATTTGATTTTTCTTCGTACCTTCATTGCAGAGGAACCTAGTTGACTGGAAGATAAGCAAAATACTTTATAGCATTAAATATGTAAGTGGGAGTTAGACTGCAGGAACCTATCATTATGAAAGGATATAACACGCCAAGTTTCATTAAAATCTGACATGGTGGTATGGAACTGCTTTGGAATGACCCAGGGAGGAACCCCAACCTCTTAGTTGAATATTAAAACTGCACCAAAAGTCACCCAGAAACCAAGATAATACAAAGTCAACCAACGGCAGCAAACTCTACGCGCGAACAAGTCAATTCTGATGGAAGGAGAAAATTACAGGGTTATGGATATTCGGCTGTTACGTCATATACGCTATAGCGCTCTATAGAGCGTGCCTGTTGGCTGGTTGTCCGGCAAATCTAGGGATTTTTTTAGTTAACCTAATGTTATAAACTAGCCATACTTCCCCAGTTGAACTTCAAAGTAATAAACCTATTTTACAAGCTGTCGGAGAATGGACTACGACAATTTTCCAAATGTTAGTCTATAGCGAGGTGTTATACATGATCATTTTCGTGGGAAGATCCTCGACAACTTCTACACTAGATGAATATTTAAATCCGAAAGGTAACTCAAATAGAACATTCTATTTCAATTAAACTTCAAAGAATACTCAACATTCCGAACACATTTACTTTCAAAAGTGCCACTATTCAATCGGATACTGTCAATAAATATGTCACGACGGCAAGCCGATTCTGGGACAATGGTTTTTATCATAATTTTTCAATGGTTTCAATCTCAAATTAATAGAAAATACTTACTGATGATCATGCATCCGATATCCGCTATCAACACTGAATAAATTACGACATGTTTGAGTCCCGGCCCTGAAAAATCATCAAAAGAAAATTGATTATGAATCCTAAACATTTTGCTATCACCTGGCTACTGCATTATACAGTACCAGTAGAAGTTCCAGTCTTCTTCAGGTCCCACTTGAAGCCACCCTCTTTTCTCAAAGTTGCTCACTAAAACTGACTTATCCAAATCTGAACAAAAAACTACTTTCATTTTCAAGGGAATGGAGCAACTGTAAATTTATCCTAGTGTTACTAAGTATATGTTTTCGAAGCGCTGCAACCGTTTCTTTGGTAACAGCTAAAATAACAAATATGATGTAAAATATATACAAACCCGCAAGATTGAATACCGACAGGGCGCTAGTGAATGAAATGAATGAAGGATTGTGGGAGTCAAATCGTCAAATGCTGTGCACTGCGTGCAGCGCTTCGATGGATGTTGGTTCAGTACGCATTGTTCGAGAATTGCTGTTGTGAGGCCTTCCGAAGTTGAGAATTTTCTAGTAGTCGTGAGTAGTACACCAATTTTTTCATTCTTTCTTTTCAATGAATTTAATCGTTGGGTTAGCCTTTAGTTTTGCAAGTTGCATTATTTTCTGAAACGAAATTAAATCCTTCCCTGTTTATTTTATACTATATTCTCTTGAAATTCTTGCTTGGCCATTTGCCTGTTCTGAATTGTTCACTCGTATATTGCGTTCAAAATGGCTCGTGATGAAAGGTGTCCTGGTCATCCCCCCGCCCCATTATTTTCAACGTACCCAATCTCCTAGCTCTGAGCAGCAGCTGACATGATATTACTGTGTTTATTCTGGATTATTTGTCACATTTATGTAGTTCTTTGGTCAGCGGAGCTACATTTTGTGTATACTGCAGTATCGTTATTTCATGAGAACTATTTTCCAATTTCTTTTAAAGGTTTTAAACGTCACCTACCGTAGGCCTTCCATTATGGACACTCCCGACTGCTGTTGTAATCGCCCGAAAGGGAAAATTTTATGCAAGGCGTGTGGTTTCATCCTTGATGGTCGTGTTAGACGACTATGCCCTGCGCATCCTAAAGTACGTATTTCTTCAGATTTTTCCTTTATAGTTTTATAGTATCGCTGCAGCGATATGTCCAATTCTACGTTTTACCTGTATTGGTAAACTTAAGTTTAATCACAATGTGAGGGGATTGAAAATTGTGTTATTTCCATCGAAGTATGAGTTAAAAGCCTAAGTAGACCTAAAGCTCAAAGTTCATAAATGTCCCAGAACGGGAATGTGCTAACAAGGATCCCGGGGCATAACCCTGTGGTACACGTTGAACATTGCAGATTGCCGGGGAACTTGGCTGCACTGTAATTGCAGACAGTTTACAGTGCAGCCAGTAATTATTATGCCAGTGCAGCCAGTAATTTTTATTACAGTCTATTGAGTCATTAATGCTGAAAGGCATGTGATATTTTTTTCCTATTTCAGGTGATTTTCCTCATGGATAAAGAACAGTGCCCCAGATGCAAAGCCTATTCTTATTTGATGCAAGAATTTTACTGCCGCTGATCCTAACTCATCAGTACTGACTCAGAACTTTTAAAAATGCAAATATTTTCTGCCTATAGAATGTAATAGTTTCAATAAATTTTATAATCTATAACTGCAAGGGCATTTGTTTAAGTTGGTTCAGCTGAAACGAGACAGGTTAATGGCAGGGCAGTGAAGTGTAGTCCTGTGTATTATAATCTTTGGTAGTCAGCGATTGAGTCTGCTATTGCGGCAAACAGGTTGACGAAGGATCAGTTCATGGTGGTTGGTATGGTTTGTGTCATGTAGGGTTGGTATTATTGTATTATGAAGCATATGCTGCGCAACGCGGTGAGCCGTTCCCTTCACCAAATGTTCACCTACGAATGCGGGGAAATAAAAAGCGTACAAACAAGAATAGTTAAGTGTTACTGAATCCTGGGAATAGGTCAGAAGTAAGCATGAGTTCCCAGTTTTTTATATTTTAGGGGTAAATATACCCATAAGGAAAGCAAATCTTGCTTAGCGTCTTGAGTGCCTTGAATGTAGCTGTCGGAAAAGTATGGTCAATTTTTGTCTGTGATAAACCGAAATAATGTCTGATCAGACTCATGACACTAGAGCTAAGTTCATGGTCAGTACCTTTAGTATTATATTTTTCAAGTGCATGATGTATCTTTCTCAATTTAGACGAACAATTTTGTATTGTTAAGCATGAAGCACCCAGTGAAAATGTTATGACGATGGATTCCCGCTATGAGTGTCCTATCTGCTTGAATTATTTGGAAGATGCCGTCCTCACCTCCTGTGGTCATCGCTTCTGTTTGAGATGCATCAACTTATGGCTCGAGTATGATTTCTTTATCAGTGGCAGTTGATGCGTTACGTGTAACGGCTGTTTTGAAGTCAATGTTCTCAATTTCAGACAGAAAGGCTCGTCGTGTCCGGTGGATGTGAGGCCATTGAGCCACAAGGATATATTTCCTGACAACTTCACCAGAAGAGAGATAACCCAGGCCAGAATTAATTCAACACCGAAGGTAAATTATGGGCATTAATGCTCACAACGTATATTATGAAGGAATTATTAGCCCTCTTGCATAATTAAGAGATGTTTAACCCTCAAGATTTGTCGTAGGGTTGTTATTGGTTGTAGTGGTGGTGTAGCATGTAACATCCCTAAGCTGTTCGCTACCGTTCATGCTAGGTAGGTATATCACAGTTACGTTGCCAAGGTACTTAAAGTATTCGCTATTCCTTCGTCAACAGTTAAGGTGAGATCACTTCAGGAAACCATTAGGTATCAGAGAAGTGGGGAAGCCATTGTAGAAATTAGAAATGAATAACAGGTTTTGAAAATGGCCTGTGTTACGCCAGTTGCTTGTCTTGGCTCTGTTCATTGTGGAAGTTATTATTTTTAACGGTGTGACCAAGCTCTTGACCATTTTGTGATTTATAGGTGTACGTAAAGCAAGGTCGATGAATTAGAATCAATTTTATTTAGATCACCTGATTTTTAAAAATAAAATCTGATGGCAGTTATGATCGTTAAAAATAGGGAAATCAAGTAAGTATTATTTTGAAACATTTCACTCTAAAGGAACTGAGTATGAGTGTGTCAGTTATGCATTTTAAAGAAAAAAAGCAACAAATGTTGATGAAGAAACTTAAAATATGATATTTTTAATTAAAATACTTGCATGGTTTTCTCTCCAGGCATAGTAAACACATTTTGTACTAATAAAAACATCAATTTAGTAATGTTCATGCATGTTATATAATGACAATAGTTGATAAGTGCATGCAACTTACCACCAGGGACAATTGATCAAACAAATCTATAAAAAATCTTACAGCAAATCCTCATTAACCTTTAAATTAAATTTTGGAAATGTGTGTAACAACCCATGCATAATAGCAAGATATTCCACAGAGAAAAATCATTTTCAAAAACTCCACTGAACTTGGATACCTCTGCAGAACCGCTGTCTCTGATATGAACGAGTGGTGCAGATCCAATGGTCTCACCATAAATTCCACGAAATCCTTTCATCTTCAGTTTCATCACAAAAGAAGTCCTCCCTCTTCTAGCCTCCTACTCCGAGTAAGTGATAACCCCATCCTTCGTTCCCAAGCCATCAAGTTTCTTGGGTTAACAATTAATGAAAACCTGGATTGGTCTCACCATGTAAATAATGTTACCAAAAAAATAACAGTTGGCATCTTCCTCATTAGAAGATTAGCTCCAATCGTCACCTTAGACACCTTGAAATTACTTTTTCATGGTAAAATCCAATCCCACATCAACTATGGGATATTATTCTGGGGAAATGACTCTCTCTCCAGAAAGATCTTCTCTCTCCAAAAGCAAGCCCTAAAAGCTATGTTTCGCCTTCCCTCACGTACCCCTGGCAGACCCCTATTCAAAAAACTGTCAATTCTTACTGTTCCATCCCTCTACATTCTAAACTGTGCCCTATTTGTAAAGCAAAACCCAGAAGATTTCCCAGCTCACCACAAAGTACACTCCTACCACACTCGTAATCATAATAACATCCACCTGCCCCATTATTCTCTGTCCTCATCTCAGCACGGTCCACTTCACTCAGCTTCAGTCATCTACAATAGCTTACCACCGAACATAAAATCCATGACATCCATATCCAATTTTAAAAAATGTCTAAAGGAGCTCCTAATTAAGAAAGCATACTACACCTTAGCAGAATATTTTGATAATGACTGTGATTGTTGTAAAATGTGACCCTCTATTTTATGCCTTGTATATATTTATGTATGTATGTATACCTGACGATTTCTATGTTGCATAATGTAACCAACAGAAATAAAATTATATTATTATTATTATATTATTATTATTATTTGCCTTGGCAAATTTAAAAATGGTCAAATGGTCAAGGCGAATAATTTTTTTCTGTGTGAAATATCTTGCTATTGTGCAATTCAGCGGGTTACTCCGCTCAAGTATTCACAGCTAGCTCGCGAGCTTTGAACCCATGCATAATAAATAAGTAATATGCTTCAGGCATATAATATGTATCAGTTGTAGCATAAATGTTTCCATTTACAACAAACTTATTTTTTGAGCTCATCATGCAATCGAGTAAAATTCTAATATCACCGATTGTTAACAGATGCATAAATGCTGATCAAATTATTCCTACGACAAACTAAACGTACAAACTGAGCATTGGGGAACATTTTGGACATTCATTCCTTTTTAACCATATAAAAATTATTTCTTTTATTTCAACTTACCAAAATTGAAAAAAACTAATATTCAAAATTTGAAACTTTTACATTGCAATACAAAAACATGAGAATTTCTCCATTTCCAAGGCTTAGCCTATTTCTTGTCGCCGCATAAATGTTTCCTCCAGTGCTTAAAATTCTCTTACTTTTCATAGAAAATGCTGGGCCACCAAGTTATTTCACAGCCACTTCACTCAAATTTGGAAAAAGATCTTTTGCACTTCTCCACCACAAAAATGGGGCACTATGTTTTGGATTTTTTCATATTTTTGCTGGAAACATTTGTTAGTTTATTTTTTCTTTCCTTTGGAAGGCATGCTTTTCTTCATTATTTTGTTTCCCACAAGCTAATTCATCAAATGACTTGGCAATACTTAGATATTGCCTAAGTTCTTCATCTCCAGAACTTGAAGCTTCAGAATTCAATATTTCTTGAGATTTGGAATTGGTAACATTTTCTAGGCTATGTCTTGTCCAACATTTTATTTTCTTTACCATATCATCCTTTTTGAAATTTCTCTTTTAATCTTGGATAATTAACCATTTCCGGCCAGAAAAATTTTTGTCTGCGATTTTGAAGATTTTTTGGTGTTTTACTCATATTGTCACCTAAAATACTGATGCAAAATATTTTGGCGATATATAAAGTCGTTTCCACAGAATGACCCATAACCATTTGGCTACGCTGGGCGGTAATGGGGTCAATATCTCGCATACTGCGATTTACACCTGTATGTCCAAAAAAAAAATAAAGATTCTGTGCAAACATAGTTTGGTATTTAGAGGTAATTAAAATATCAGTTTCTATACAAAATTTTAATTTCTTCAATTAATTGCATCTTATTGCACAATAATAAGAACATTAGTCTTTAGTGACCAGGGCAGTGGTAAGATAAATTTTTACTCATATGCCCAAATTTTATGGAATATTTTGCTAAACTGAACGTACACAAATCAGCCTTCCTCTGAGCTACCTAAATACAGTAAGAACAATATATTTATAGGAACTATATTTCAGTACATGCCTTAGAAATAGGCTTTTGACAACACCTCACAATCACATATAAACTTGTTCGTTTGAAAAAAGTAATTATCAAAATTAACTTCTACAAATACGTCTCTCTACAAAAACCTCTGCAAGTTGAGCAATAAAGTACTTCAAAAAAGTTGTCTCAGTACTGGGCCAATATTTAGGCACTTTTAGTACAGCCACATGTAAAAGTGAAATAAATGTCTAATGCCAGAAACTCAAAGTTTTCTTCAAAAAACGGGCATTAAAATAAGCATTTCCCAAGTTTTTGCACAGCAGTTTGCGTTACTTAGTATGATAAATTTGAAGCATGGAATGCAGGGTCTAAGGTGGCATTTAGAAAAAGAATTTCACACTTGGCTGCTGTAGTAATCGCCAGCAGACCGTAACCTCCTGTTGTCCGTTTCCTGAGCAGCAAAGTGATCCAAACAGTCAAAATGGAAGGTAATGAGTGGAATTGCCAACCGTCAAACTATGACCAGGTCCCAGACTTTCTGTTTTATATCACACAAAATAAGTCTGCACAATGGTACGAAGCATTTAAATTTTTGGCTCATTTCTGCCAGCTATTAGACTCATATTCAAGCGTTGAGTACGCTTACACCTAGCAGCCAGAAAAATAACGGACGACACTATTTTTTGGCACCGTGGATAGCAATGCCTCAGCCCATTAAGTCTCTTCCATCTATTGCGCGGTTGTTCCTACCTTTTAGTGAGATGTGGTTGCTATGCAATTGTGTCTTTTGGTGTTTTTTTTTCCAGTATTTGTTCCTCACTCTTTTTTATGGTTGCAGATTTTCTCCTCAGAAATGAGAGTTCAGCTCCTTTTTTTCCTTTTTGCCGAGTTCATAATCTGAGACACTGTAGTTTGCACCACCAGAAATATGGTCTGGGTTATCTTCCTCTTCTTATTCAGGAAATTTTTCAAACTGGAATGAAGCGTGAGCCCTAAAAGGACGGCCTGAGAGATTATCAGCAAATCCACCTGTATCTTCGCCACCAAGTTCTTTGCCCGAATTGCTGCTCATTTCTGGAGGTTCAATGTAAAGCCCTTGTATCAATGTCATCCTCCAAAATGTCTCAGATATCTCGAGGCATCAGATTCATGGGAGAAATACGAGAAACAATATATTTTTTCTATGTAAACACGTTTAGTTAATTATTTAAACACGTTACCTACAGTTAAATATGCCTAAAACCCAGTGACCACGAGAAACAAATGGATTTGGCAACTTGCGTGAAATGACCCCGTAACCTCCCAGCGTAGCCATATGGCTACGGCGGTATTTTCTAGACCACAAAAATTGTACCGTAAAAAAATTATGCAAAGGGAAATGAGCACATGATGCCCCTATCATTTGGAAACAAAGAAAATCTATCTTGAGTTCACAACAACTGATTATGCAGCAAAAAGTTACACATTTACCTCCAGCAGGCATCCATTTTGCTACTCAGACGTGCACACGACTTTTCCTGCACGTAGATTCTCGTCCCGAACAGCTTTCAAAGCAAAACAACACATGGATCTGGTGATCGTGACCTTCAACTATACAGTTTTGACACGTTTATTAGGATAAAAGTCGTGGTTCATCTTACAGAGCGTCATACACTCGGCAGGTCAGGGTGTAGCCATATGGCTACGGTGGGTGGAAATGGGTTAAAGATGACAAGCATAAACACTTGTTTTCTAGATACATATGATGTAAATCTTATCTTCGTTGAAACCTATAGTTCTTATACTGTGGATAAAACTGCCCTAAAGGAGCTGCTGCTCTTTGCTTTAGACAAGAATAAATTCAGTCTCTATTGTGGGAACTATTAAAGACATTGTGATTTCCCGTTTACCTACTGGTTTCCACAGTAAATTCCACGAATTGTTTTAAAAGTAGTACCTAGTACTATTTTTCAACGTGAGACCACTGATAAGGACAGAGCAAATGAATTTTAGTATCAATAGCATATGTTAGACTTGGGCTTTTTACTGTTAGGAAAATTTTTTGAAATTGATTTACCCCTAATCATTTATGTCAATCTCTTTATGTGAATTGACGGCAGACTTATTGCCTTGTACCTTCCTCATGTACAACCAACTTTTGGATTTTCCTTTAATGTTCCCCAAGTATTTTTCTTTTGAATTCTGTAACTGCATCAGGGTTTATAGGAACCTGGAAAACCTGGAAAAGTCAGGGAAAATGAAAATGGTCATGGAAATCCTGGAAAAGTCAGGGAATTTTGTGTGTGGTCAGGGAAAAATCGTAAAACGGTCAAATTTAAGATTTTATCACCTGAAAATGCCAAGAGATTGAAAACTGCATGTAGGAGAGGAGGACGGGATGAAGGAGGGGACGACTGGCCTCAGGCCGGCTTTGCTGCGGAGGCAGCCCAGGGGCCCTATTCTGGTTCTTTTTGGCTATAGCCTGTGTAATTTGGCGAAAAAATAGGTGAATGGTGTGTGCATTCATATTCTCATTTTCACTCACTAGCGATTTAGCCAGTAAACCAGACAGCTTCATCCCGCTGACAGCGAAAAAGTTATTCTTGTTTGTCTGGCAAACATATAGCAAATGTTATATGTTCGCCAAGAGGGACTTTCGCTAGCAGCTTAGCAAAAGAATTGACGAGTCCCCGACTCGTGATTTGATAACTGCTATACACTATTATAATGTTACGTTTTTGATCCCACTTAGTTTAATTTAAATGAAAATGTCTGGCATAAAACCTCTCACTGGTAGGGGAGTCAGCATCTTCTGTTGGTCATGATGCAGAAGTTAGTGATAACCGCCCACCTTTGCTGAATACACAGACATCCACAATCAGGTGCTGCAATCCATCATCAGGTCTCCGACTGCAGAGTTAGCCAGCATCGCTGGGACTGCTTCTACTAACCAGAGTTGTATCGAGTGCTTTTGTATGCAAAATGATGTCGCAAATTCAGAAATGCTGTGGTGTCTGCAAGCTATTGAAAACCATTCCTCCCTCTCGGCCACAGGGAAGCAGGCATCTCTGTTCGCATGAATGTTCCCAGACAGCAATATGGCAAAGAAAATGAGATTGGGCAAAGATAAAGTAGGCTATTCTCTTACCTTTGGATTAGGATTTTCTTTCAAAAAATACTGAACGTTGCTCATGAAGCAGATGCATTTGTGGCTTCATATGATGAGAGTCTGAACAAGAAACCTAAGCATCTGCAAATGGACATAGCAATCATATTTTGGAGCAAAGATACAAATGATGTGCAGATGCATTATTATTACTCAGTTTTCCATGGTCATTCCCGGGCAGTAGATCTACACAAGGCCTTTCAACTAGAGCTGAAACGCTCTCACTTACCAAAATGCTTCAAGTTTCAATAGATGGCCCTAATGTCAACTTGGCTTTTCTCAAAGAGCTTCAGGCTTATCTACTTGAACCAAATGGACCTAATAGCCCTATTCTTTTTTGACATGGAATCCTGTAATCTCCATACTGCCAATAATAGTTTCAAGGGTGAATTTAGGGCTGTTGGTTGGAAACTGGTTGAATTCTTGCATGGAATTTACTGTGTGTTCAAAGATGTACCTGCTCGAAGAAGTATTTATACAGGTATACCTCTTCTTATGTCGTTACTTGGTTCCATGAGATGTGACGTAAGTCAAATTTTGACATCCAAATTTCAACTAACTCCAAGAAAACCACTAGTAATGAAATGTTTACGCATCATTTTCATGAAATAAACCTACTTTCTCGTATATTATAGTAAAATATTATTAACCAAAAGAAGACAGAACGTAATTACAATCCCATTTCAAACATATCGCGAACGCATACAACATATTTGTTCTCATATTTGCCTCCGCTCTTGTGGGTGATGCTTTTTGAAATGTAGACGGCTATTGTAACATTCGCACAAATGCACTGCTCATCCATCGAAAGTTTCACATCTAATACTCTTTTAATTTTACCAAGGAATAATATTTAATGCTGTAACCTACCTGAATGGCGATATTTATGTTATCCTTTGCGGCTGGTGGACGAAGAGGTGGGTTAGACGATTAGATGGTTACATCATGGACGTAGATGGCTGAGGATCGCCCTCATCACACGAGTCATTCTGAGTGTCGATGCGTTTCAGAAACTGGTCGAGAGTGCCTTGAACTGACTTACTGTTCTTATTTTCAAAGATTATTTTATAAGGGACAAAAGCTTCGTGACATGCCCCCATAACCTTTGAAAAGCACTGAGCATTTGGATCCATCTCTTCAAACAACGTGAGATATTTTTCCATGCAAGCAAAGGCCTCCATGTTCTTGATCGTAAAGGTTTTTGCTTCATCTTCTGGCTATTCCACTTCACTTCTTTGCTGAGCGTAAATTTCCATCAAGTCCTCATTTGTCAGGGGCTGTTTGTCTTTCTCAAATGATTCCACAAAGTCCTCTTCCAAGCCCATTTGCAGTAAACTACTCAATGACACTAATGATCATTGATTTCACCTTTGTCAAAACCCTTGAAATCATTCACAAATTTTGGGCACAGCTTCTTTCATACGCCATTCATAGCCGAGCTTTGAACATCATTCCATGCAGCTGCAATGTTTAGTATGGCTTTGTTGATGTCGTATCCCTTCCAGAAGTCACGGGCTGCAAGAGACTCATCAAGATCAGTAGCGGCTATTACTTGTCGTGGTGTATGTTTCATGTAGTAGTGCTTAATACCACTCAGTCCTCAATACCACTTTTATCTCTATAAATGACCAAAATCTTGGTGTTTTCAGGCACTCAAAAGTCAGGGAAAATCACTAATAATGGTCTGGAAATCCTGGAAAAGTCAGGGAAAATGAAAATGAAAAACTCCTATAAACCCTGTGCATTTCTATGAGGGTCCTTTGCAGTGGATTTTGGCATTTTATAATTTCGATGATCACGTACGTTCATCGGTGGGCGTATGTATACGATTTCTTCATTTTTGCAGGGCGTACTTGCTGTTGTCTGAGGGATTGTCTCACTTCCACATTGTATCACCTTGTTTCAATGCTTTCTTTTTTAAAATTATTAGGGATACATTTACTAACCCCGTGCTCATCACATGCAGGAACGATTTCCATCAGCCCTCCACTAATAAGCTTTTGGGATAACTTTTACAATCATTAAAGGAATCTCTCAAATAACTTTTATAAGTATCGAAGTCTGCCAATTTAATATGATCAATCTTTCTTTTTCATTGAAATCTGGTTCAAAATTAAAGAGAATTTCGCAGTAGGTAGTCTTTAAGTCCCACGAAGGTCTCAATATTAGTCGCTAGTTGTGGGATATTGGTTGCCAGAAAGTCAAAAATATTGTGCCCATATTAGGTGAAGTAAATAATTGTTGTAAGCTCTTTTAAAAATTCCTGTGCTCTTTTGTACGGTGATAGCTCATATAATGCTACCACTAATAGGGCCTCCCAAAAAACTTGATGACGCACGAAATAATGAAAATGTTGCATTAGAATTTCAGGTTCACCACTGGAAAAGCCAATTAAGAAAAATGGTAAATAAATGGTAGTGCGATTGCGCAGTACTTATCACCCTGCGGTGTTAAAATTTGTATTGGATTCCACTACCATTAGTATAATTCACTGCCAGTGTAGGTACACTTTGTGCCAGTTAGGTACACTACACTTGGATGAATTAGCTTGTGGTAAACGAAATAATGAAGAAAAGCATGCCTTCCAAAGAAAAGAAAATATAAACTAACAAATGTTTCCAGCAAAAATATGAAGAAATCAATCTTTAGACTCTTGAGCTGGCGTATGTCCATTAGCTACATTGTAAATGCCCACCCGGACTCAAGCTAAAATTCTAACCTTTCCTCAGTACAATGTAGTCCTAATATTTCCCCTCCCCTTCGCCTTACTCCTGGTCAGTCCCAATGGCCGCACTGTGTTTTATTCTTCTGAGGAAGGAGGTTGCATGCTCCGAAAGTTTAAACAAGTGTGTTTTCCTTTGTGTAATTTATTTTTGTGTCGCCACATCTGTCTGCCCTGTGAAAGAAGGGCCACTTGCCTACCGCTTTCAAAACACACGAGAATCCAAATGACTCTTCACAACATATGGTCACCAACCTCTCGTCCACTCCTTTAAATGCTCAAGAGCTGGCACTGCTTAACAAAGGCCTCTCATTTTCTCCTAAAGTAAACCATGCCCATCTCTTCACTGACGTGGGTCAATTCTGCGGCCCCTCTGTTGGAAGCAGTTCTGGCATTCCCTCCCCCAGTCTCTCCCGAAGCCCATTCACAATGCTTTTCATCAATTCCGAACCCCTTCTGCATGGGAATCACCAATCCTGCCTGACCATTCACTCAAAATATTCATAAATCTGCTTCTATCCAAAGTTTCATTGTCCTCACTTCCTGAATTCCTTAAATCCAACACTCAACCTCTCACATGCAGAATCCATAGCCCTCAGAAAACTGGTTAATAATCCGGACATTATTATCACGTTGGCAGATAAGGGCTCCACAGTCGTTATCCTTGACGCCTCCGCTTACATTGCTGAAGCTGGTGGACAACTCACAAGCGCCTACTGCTCCAAACCCTGACTTCCAAAAGGAAATCATCCACTTCCTAAATGAGACATGGGCCCAAGCGAGGGCCTCTCTGCTGACAACATCTCTGCTCTTATGACCCCCACACTCATGCACTCCACATTTTTATATCCTCCCCAAAATTCACAAAAGGATAATCTGGGACGTCCTATAGTATCATCCTGTAACTCCCCCACAGAATGAATATCTACTTTTGTGGATTACTATCTCCAGCCATTTGTCCGATCCTTAGCCTTTTATGTTAAGGATACATACCATTTACTCCATCTTCTCAACTCCACCTCCCTACCGAAGGAAACGCAAATCACAATGGCCACAATAGATGTCACCTCCCTCTACACCTCTATCCCTCACCCTGATGGCCTTTATGGCCCTGATGGCTATCGGTTGTAGATTCAGTTCTTCTTACGCCAATCTCTACCTCGGCCACCTGGAAGAAACTTTCCTCTCCAGCTACCCCTTAAAACCTCTCCTCTGGCTCCGTTATATCGACGACATATTCCTCCTCTGGACGCACGGAAATAACTCCCTTGACAACTTTATTTCCGCGCTGAATGCCTCATCCTCCCTCTCTTTCACATCTTCCACTTCTAACTCGCATATCACCTTCCTGGATGTCGATATTATGCTTGAAAATAACAAATTCCGCACCTCAGTCCATCTAAAACCCACCAACAAGCAGCAATATCTTCATTACAGCAGCTGCTATCCCTCACGCACCAAACGCTCCCTCCCCTATTCCCTCTCCATTGGTGGCCACCGCATCTGTAATAATCACGAATCCCTAAACAAATTCCTCACCAACCTTCATCACTCCCTTCTCCAGTGCAGCTACCCGTAAAACCTTCTTCACAATAAAATCATTAAGCACTCACCCACCCCCATATCTCCCTCAGCAAAGGGTACCCACAGCCTTTTGCTATGTACCACCTACTTACCAGGCGACCAGGCTCTCACGCCTATACTCAAGGACCTTCACTCAATCCATCTCACAAGGGGAGACCACGTACCTTGCTACGCCTTTTTGAATGTCATATTTTTTATGACGTTCGGAATGCCAAATGCTGCTAGGAATGAGTCGTGGTTTGGTTGAATAGGCTTTAGTTTAGCTGTAATAAATTAATTTAAAGTCATTATTTTCAGGGCGGTAAACATAATCTCATGACAACGCTCGTCCTCCACCGAGCCTAGTTGGCGTAGTGGTTAAGGTATTCGACTTCCAACTCTAAAGCCCGTTTCACACGACACTTGATCCAGCACAAGGTCTAGTATACTCGCTAGTATGCTAGCTTTCCAGTATCGTGTGAACAGAACCAGTATACTGGCTAGCAAGCATGCTAGCTAGTATACTCGCTGAGCTACTGGATTTCGTACTTGATGCGGTACTAGTTTGCTACTAGCTCCCAGTAGGTCCTAGTAGCCGTCGTCCAATCACGTTAGCTTTTTTAAGCGCAATGCGGTCTTCGCTTTTTTTAATCAGCGCCTCCTACTCATTGTCCCGGCTGTTACGCACTCTTTGGCGGCGAAATCAATGTGTGGTGAACATGTCTCGACAATTGTATTGGTCGCCTGCTGCCATCGATTGCCTTATAGAAAATTATGGGAAACATGAGTGTTTATACAACACAAAATTGCCAGTGTACCACAATAAGATGACGAGGACAAGGGCAATACAGGAAATCGCCAATGTCGTGGAGACTTTAAGACCAGGCACCACACCGGTTGACGTTCGAGCGAAATTGAGCTCCTTGCGAACTCAATTTGGTGTGGAACACCAAAAAGTGAGGGCATCCATGAAAAGTGGATGCTCAACGGATGAGGTATATAAAATCATAATAGTAATACAGTTCACGACGAGATGCATTGACATTGTTTATTACGTATTTATTTGCGCAGGTTTATGTACCGTCATTATGGTACTATGAGAAACTGATGTTCTTGCAGGAACACATTGTTCCTAGGAAGAGTAAAGAGACACCAATTAGGAATTATCAATCGGTACCTATGGTAAGGAGATGTAACTAAAATATTCACTTCAATCGTGAAAGAAAATTATTTAAGCCAGCTGTTTTCCCTGAAATGTTTAGGACAATGTCTCCATAGAATATGCCAGTCCCGATGTAGTCGAGGGGGAGTATGAAGTGGAAGTCATTCCCCCTATGGTTCTTCTGGAGACTGACGTTACATGCAGAGAGGATTTTAACGTAGAAAGTGGCCCAGGAACATCAGTGGACTACAGTACAGAATCCACTTCCAAACCAACAAGGGCAAAAAAGAAAAGGAATGCTGATGATGCCCTTTTAGAGAAGTCGAATAGCGCCCTAGAGAGTATTGCAAGGGCTTTAGATAAACCACCCATACTGCCACCAAGTTCAAATGAAATGAACTTCATTAGGTACGTAGATGGAGCCATAGAGGGACTGCGAAACAAGAGGAGAAAATTAGAGCTAATGAAAAAGATTAATGATTTAGTTCATGAGGCTCAGATGGAGGAGTTAGAATAGAGGAAAGATCTTAATTTTTGAAAATTATTATTTATGAAAAGGAAGCATGTTGAAGAAAATGTGCAAGAGTGTTTCTAGTCTCTATTTTCATGTTTTTTTTATTTATAAAGCAAGAAGGCATACTTATATTTTGATAAAAAGAGTTCCAATGCACACTTTTGACTTTTATTATTATTAAAATGAGTCATTTGGTCAAAATACTCCCAATTGTTTCAAACGTACCTGTTGTCACTTTTTGTAATGAGTTCATATGATGCTCACTTTTATTTCTGCTGAGGAAAGATAGGTAGAAAGGAATAGGTAATGCTAAAGTCATTTTGTTATGAAAAGCCTTTTATTCCTTTGGGCAGAAACAATGACACAAAGGGAATTGTTATTACTCTTTTTGAACTTTTTGATGTTCCCCCTCTCAACCTCCCCTTCCTGCCAGTCAACCTGGCCAACTCCATTAAAATATTTCACAAACTCCTCTCTAATTTCATACGCCTGCCCAGCTGCTCTGGGGTGACCCTGAGCCTGCAATATAAGTGAAATCCTTCCTCCACTACCTCTTCACCTCTGTTTCCTGGCTGATGAGCCAGAAGAAAATTGTGTAGGAGGCAACAAACCCGTATGATGTTTTCCACCTTATTCGGGGGTAGATTTATCTTAGTTAGTAGAACCCTAAACTTGTTGGCTAATATGCCAAAGGCATTTTCGACAACCCTCCTGGCCCGGCTCAAAGATTCTAGTTTCTGGGGTTAATTCCCTGACCCTAAAAGGCTTCATGACATGCTTTCCAAGGGGAAAAGCGTCATCTGCTACTATAACATGCGGTATATTTTTATCCCCCCCAGGTAATGGTCTTTCAGAAGGAATGCCCAGTGAGTTTTCATCTAGGGCCCTCTTCAAATTGCTTCTGGCGAACACATTTGCATCATTCACACGTCCATTCACTCCCACATTTACCCATATAAACTTGCAGTGAGCATCTGCCAATGCCAATAAAATAAGACTATCATTCCCTTTATAATTCCTATAATAGGAACCACTGGCTCGAGGCGGTCTGAAGTTAACATGCTTTCCATCTAATGCTCCAATGCAGAAGGGAAAGTTCCACATGGCCAAAAACTGGGATGCAATTACTTCCCATTCTTCAGCCGAAGAGGGAACCTAGACAAATTGACAGTAGTAACATTACTTCAAGTGTACTCTTCACCATGCATGACAGCTATATTCAATAAATTTTGTAGTATTAATACCTTAATCTCCTCCTCCAGAACCTCAATAATGGCAGAAATTGTGTCAGGAATTACTATAGATAGCGTGTTTGTTGCTATCCTTGTGGAATAATTAAGACTCCTGTATGTCTCTCCAGTAGCCAAGAATCTCAAAGTAATTGATAATCTGAGGAAAAATGATACATATGTTAGGCGTGATATGATTATTTTGCATCGCCCGCATTTGGAATTTCATGAGTATATCTCAATACCTGTCAGTGGCACTAATACTTTGTCTCATGACTGTGTCTTGTCGGGTTATACGGGGTGCAACTTTTACCAGTAGCTCAGCAAATAATTCTTCATTCATCCGAAGGTAATTACGAAATGCTAAGGTGTCCCCTAACCTGAAATAATGCATAAGAGATTAATAATAGCATGGCATTAATCAAGAGCCTTAAAAGAAAACATTCAGAAAATGTTCACAAGCACGAGCGATGTTTGATCACAGAATTAAAATCTTCACATCGCCACAGAATAACAATAAATATTTAGAGCCATCGACTGCTCTCGATGTATTTTATTCTGCCAACATTGGCCAAATTCATGGGCCAAATATTCAAATTCGAAATACTACGCGAAATAACTCTGATTAATATTACAATTTCATTTCACTCCATCCTTTTCAAATGCACGATCCTTTTAATCAACCCGATTTCCTTTGAAATTGAATTCCAAAGTAAAGGTCTTGAACTTTTGTATTTCATCCACACAAACGCATCTCCCATCCCTCTTATCCTTTCTGCTCCGACTTCTGCTACGAAAAGTGAAGAGCGTAATTCGTTCGTTTAAATGCAGCGCTAAAAGACGTGCACAACAAAGGATGAAATGAAGGAAAAGAGCGAGCATTGACGGTGGAATTTCTATTTTAAATATACCTTATCTCGCCCTGGAGCATGTGAAGGACCCCACGGCCTTCTTCTCTTCTCCGGATCCATTCTCTTGCCCAAATTCGCCGTCGTCTTCGTTGGGCTCGAACTCTGTTCGCCATCCCTGCTATTACTGCAGCTGCAGCAGCCAAAAGTCGCCTTCTTTCATCGAAATTTTCCATTTTCTTTTAACAAATTGCAATGGTGAACTTATCCGCTTCGCAAGCACAAGGTCAATGATCGTGTGAAACCTTCTAGCACGGTTTCTAGCATACTAGGTTTCGTCCTCAATATCTAGTACTAGCTAGCATACTAGGTCTTGTGCTGGATCAAGTGTCGTGTGAAACGGGCTTAAGGTCGCAGGATCGCGGCCGGTGGAGTGAAAATTTTTTTCGTCTCGATTTCACTTATTTTTCACTTTCTTCTATCATTTTCCATTGCAGCAGGTCTCACCGGACGAAGGAACATTTTTTTAACCGTTACCTTCGAAATATTATATTGACGTCGGCGCCCGCTAATTTGTGTGTCCATTGATTATAGTGATCAATTTCCTAAAGAACATGGAACACAACGATTTCATATGGGTGCATTCACGTTATTGCTTGCGGTCTTAAGGCAGTGAACTCCAGCATGCGTAAATTAGACAAAGAAGAACGCGTAAAAAATAATAATTGCCTTATTATCAACCGCTCTCATTAGAATATAACTGTAAAAGAAATAAAATTACTTGGTATGTAAGTAGTAAATTAAATGTGGGGGATAAATCTTATGTATCTTATCCACAAAAAAATTAACTTATCACACGCAAGTGTCTAAAGGAATAAAAATTACATTTATTTGGGAAGATTCCGGCAATGTTGTGTGTCCTTTAAACATATCGAAAAAAAAACAAAATTTAAAAATTTCCTTCCCTTGATATTAAGGAAATAGAAGCTCCAGAGATAATAGAAACTATACCTCCACCAAGGACGAAGTTCTGTTGGTCACCAACCCCCGCGGCTGTCGCCCTCCGCCACTTTCCACCGTTCACCAACGGACCAAAGGACCGCCGCCCACTTTGTCCCAAACTCCGGATGTTGGGGTTTTCCAAGAGTCAGCTGTTTTTAAACCCTCCGCCGTCTCCGTATTTTGTATATATTCGTACATATTTGTACATTTTTGCCATATATTTTGTCTCATTTTGGACACTACTTTTTTTTAACTCTAACACTCTTTAACACTAACCCTCCGCTGTCTGCGTCTATTGTATATATGTCGTACATATTTGTACATTTTTGCCATATATTTTGTCTCATTTTGGACACTAGTTTTTTAGTTGTTTACACTCACAGGAAGTTTGTGGGTACAGGTGCTTGGGTGGTACTTATCATAAAAACAGCTAAAGCACATGATAATGGCGCACCAAGAGCATCTTATGAAACACTGCCCACTACATGTACAAATCGTTCTTGGCACTTCGTCTGGGAAACAGACCTGGCGAACATTTTGAAAAAAACTTCTGGTTTCTACTAGCTTTGATGCATACCATGCGTACTGTAGCATGCTAGTAAATTTGGGCGAAGACAATTGGTCGTGCACTAGTGAATGAATTCGAATTTCGTCTTCTCTGGAACTTATTTCACGGTTCTCTTGAAGTAGTAATGTGCAGTTTTGCAATCTTGATATGAACTGCTTCACTTGGCGGTAAAAATACACGTCGCAGGGTTGGCAAATAGGGGTGCACTTTGGGGGAATAATTTTTAACTGGCATGTTGGCAGGTCATTTTCGTCCGTAAATATTTCGTCATATGTGGCAGGGTTTGTTTGTCCTCCCCATGAATCTAACAAAAGAAGGAAACGGTTTGTGGACACGTATGGTTTCACTACATTCATCAAAAAGAGTTTGAACAGGTCTGTTGTTAATTTTCCTGATTTGGAGGAGGTCACGACTACGTTCTTCCATCTATTCTCCAACTCCTCTACATTCCTCCTCACTCTTGGGCCGAATGCTCCTCCTAATTCCTGCATGCACAGAAAGACTTTCGGTAAAAGTTTGCCAGATGAAGTGATAGCGTATTGCGCTGTGAACGAATGAGTAACTTTGTTCCTGTCTCCGGTACATAAGAGCACAGATTTTTCACCCTGGTGACTTAATGTTCTTTTAATGTCAACTCGGTATTCACACCCAGTTTGGTCCGTATTTATGATGTAATCTGGATCATAGTCTGTAATTACCTTACTCACTTGCTTTTGGAACAGGTCTGCACTCATCAGTATTTCCTCTAATGAAGAAACATCTCTATGAGAGACATAGTTTGTTACTTTTCGTTGCCTAATTTTATATTCCTTTTTGAATTTAATCAGCCAGGATCTTGAGGCAGAAAGTGGGAATTCCGGAGATATATGCTGATAAGCCACGGTTAATGCCCACTGCTGAAGTGATCTTGAAGTAACATGTTCCTTCCTTTTCCTCGCTTCACAAAATCTGTCGTAAGTGCATTTCTTTATCGTGTCATACTTATCTAAACGTGTTCCTCCATTTTCAATGTCTCTACTCCACATTTTCAGTTGAAATTTGCGCCTCAATAAATGGGATCCTCGTTTCTGAAGGGTACCTAGCGACCAACTAGGATGTTCTTTCGCAAGATAAATCACTCGAATCTTGGTATCCAGTAGTACGCGAACGAATTTTGGAGATTTCGGTGAAGGCTCGTAAGATTCACTAGCACTCTGCGATGGGGGGGAACTGCTTTCTTCCGATTCTTCTTCGCTCTCACAGTCACCAGCAAAATCTGCGTCTACATCTTCGTTTTCAAGGAACAATTCTTCCTCTTCAACGAATATGTTCTCCTCTAGAATATCCATGAACATGTCCACAGCTCTCTCTCCAATTAAACGAGCCCTTCTCGATACTTCGACATCTAAGGGGTCCTTAATAACATTCCTTTCCCTTAAAGTATCTGTGAAATGTAAAATTTATTTTTTTAGCAGAAATATGAAACTAAAATATTCAACAAGGTTGTCATTTTATCAATATAGATGTCCCTTGTTTAGCTAACAAACCTCGAGCAAAATATTTACTCTCTTTGCAGGCATACGCAATGGAGATAAATGTATTTCTAGCACCAGCACATCTGATATTACATTCAATAGTATAAATGTAACGATACTTCGCTATACTATAGGCTTACCTTGTAAGTAAATCACCGTGTCTTCTCTGGAACAATCAAGAAGGCATCCTGTATTCCCTTCTCCCTCCGAAGGAATTATTGCACTGGATGTGCTTGCTTTATCCATAGGTTCCGAATTAAGGTACACTTTGCTGTTGATTACCAAGGATGGCAGGAAATTAACACCAGGTCGAGGTTCGTTAGTGTAAGTTACTCGAACACCTTTTCACTCCCGAAAAAGAACAATGCTCACCAGAAAAAAAAAACTTCTCGTTTATGCAGTTGCCACCAAATGATAAAGTGTTCACTGGAGCGCATGCATAGCCGAAGTGAGTCCTCGGTCACTCCTTCCGCCGGCGGAAACCTAACCACCCCAGGGCAAACACTAAATTCTATCACCACCCTCACCCGATCTGTCAATCCTCGGTCACTTTCCCTTTCCAACCCTCTCTGCGACTCCATTCCTCCACCACCCTGACCAGACCACCCTGACTTCCACCAGACCTGACCTCCGGCCACCCCTGAAAACACCCTAATGCATCATCCTTAGCCTTTACCTCTCTCCTCCCCCGACCTCCGACCCCGTTCTCCCCCCCCCCCCCCCCCCCCCCCCCCCCCCACATCGCCCCACTCCCCGGACTTTCACCATACATAAGGCCGATACAGTATTTTGTATCCCCACCTGAAGATGCTGCGCCGCAGCGAAAACATGGTCGAGTCAAGATAGATAGATAGATAGATTGTAATAGCGGTGGAGTTCCTCACAACGGAGGCCCTGAGGCACTTAGACCAATTGGTCCATTGTGCTAACCACCCTTCTAAAGAAATCACCCATAAAGGCCAACAAGTCCCCGATGGGGATTTCCCTTACCTCCCTGGGTTCCAAAAATGGGGAACCCAGGTACCTGTTTCGAGTCCTCATCACCGCAGGGCACTCGCATAACATGTGGGATGTGGTTTCATCCTCTTCTTCGCACCACCTACATCTAGGGGAATCTACGATTCCCAGGAGGTGCAGGTGCCTCATCACCTGGTAGTGCCCCGTGAGGAGTCCCACTACCGTTCGTAGTTGACCCCTGTTTAGTGACAGGAGTCTTTTGGCAAGCACAGGCCTAGGCTCTTTAATGTGTAGTTTGGCCTGTCTAAGGCCTGGTGCAGCTCGCCAGATCTCAGAATGTCGGGTTAGCCCCCACATTCTAATTTCCGCCATCCCTACCGACGAGGCAATAGGTATGATTGGCTCTGGACCAATCGGATCTCGGCTGGAACCGGCCCTTGCCAGCTCATCAGCCATCTCATTTCCAGATATGCCTGCATGACCAGGCACCCAGAAAAGTTCCACCTTGCCGCATCTGCCTATATCATTGAGTGCCTCACGACACTCCTGCAGCAGCTGTGATTTACACCATGGTGATGTCAGTGCCTTTAAAGCTGCCTGACTATCCGTGCATATGTGTATCGGTCTGTTAAACATCCCGATTTCCTTAATAGCATACGCGCAGGTCAGAAGTGCATATACCTCTGCCTGGAACACCGTAGCATATTTTCCCAAAGGGATTGAGAGCTTCCTTGGTGTGCTACAATTGTAGACCCCTGCTCCCGCTCTTCCTTCTTTCCTAGAGCCGTCCGTATACCACACCTCGGCCCCAGAATGAAGTTCTTTCCCCTTTCCTCTAGCCCACTGTTCCCTATCCGGGAAGTGGGTTTTGAAGTAGGGGGGTGTTTGGTTGAACCTGGCTATCATTCCATCACTGCCCATCCCGAGAATGGGACTGGACTTCATGAGCTCTGTCCAAACTTGTCTGTGACCATAGGAACTTCCTTTGTCATACCACTGTCCCATACATTTGAGACGATAAGCCGCTGTCTTTGCCTGCACCTCAGCTTCCACATGGAGTGGAGCGAGGTTCAGCAGTGTTTCCAGCGCCAGAGTTGGGGTTGTTCTCATAGCCCCTGAAATGCCCATACAGGCCAATCTTTGAAGGTGGTTCAGTTTGTTCCCAGCAGTTTTGAGCCGGACTCTCTTCCACCAAACTATAGAGCAGTACAAGAAACTAGGTTTAATGACTGCCGTATAAATCCATCTAATGGCTTTTGGCTGAAGTCCCCATGTTTTACCAAGGGTCCTCCTGCACATCCATAAGGAGGCACAAGCTTTCTTTGCCTTGGTGTCCAAATGCTCTCCCCAGTTAAGCTTGGAGTCCAGAATAACCCCAAGATACTTGACCGATGGTGAGGGATATAAAACCTTTCCCTGCAAAGAGGGAGGTCTAAAGCCCTCCATTTTCCTTCTATTGGTAAACAATACAAGCTTAGTTTTCTCCGGATTTACAGTCAGCCCTGTTTCTGCACACCACCCCATTGCCTTATCCAGGGCTTTCTGCATGAGTCCAGAGACAGTATCAAGGTACTTTCCAGTGATGATTATAGCCACATCATCTGCGTACCCTTGAGTGTATGCGCCAGTCCTATTTAATTCTAAAATAAGACTGTCGACTACCATATTCCAGAGGAGTGGAGATAACACTCCTCCCTGAGGGCAGCCTCGAGTCACAGCTACCTTCATTGAACTGTCTCTCAAGACTACTTTTACAGTTCTTTGTTCCAACATGTATCTAATCCAGCTCACAATGTGAGCATGGATACCATGTCTTCCTGCAGCAATGCATATTTGATCGAAGGATGTGTTATTAAATGCTCCCTCGACATCAAGAAATGCCCCCAGTCCGTACATTCCATGTTCCAGCACTCCCTCAATCCTGCTAACAAGATTGTGGAGCGCTGTCTCCACGGATTTTCCCTTCTGGTAGGCATGTTGATACAGGTGCAGGGGGTGATCCCTTAATGGCCCATCCCTTATGTACCTATCCACTATCTTTTCTAGTGTCTTCAGTAGAAAAGACATCAGACTGATTCCTCGAAAGGAGTCTGCTCTTGTGTAGTCAGTCTTACCTGGTTTAGGTATGAAAACCACCTTGGTGACCCTCCAGGCTTTTGGAACATATCCATAAGCCAGGCAGGAGCGAAATATTCTTACCATTGGAAGGAGGAGCAGATCTTGCCCTTCCTGAAGGAGTGCAGGAAATACCCCATCCTCTCCAGCAGCTTTAAAGGGGCTAAAACTCATGATTGCCCATTTTGTAACTGTGTACGTCACGATGCTGGAGGAAAGTCTCCATTCCGTCCGAGCCGGATGGATGGGATTCCTCCCATGAAGCATCTCCCTCAACTCCCTGGAGCCTGGAAAGTGGGTCTCCAGCATTAGCTTTAGTGCTTCCTTGTCGGAAGACGTGAAGTCTCCCGAGGGAAGCAGCAGAGAACCCACCCCCGCTTCTGAGTCTTTCGATAGGATCTTATGAAGTCTTGCCATCTGTGGAACAGTCTCTACGCTCTCACAGAAGCTTCTCCATGAGTCCCTTTTACAGCGCTTGATTGCTGCTTTGTACCTCCGTTGGGCAACCTTAAAGTTTTCCCAATCCCGAGGCATTCTTGTCCTCTTTGCTTTATTAAAGAGTTTCCTAGTCTCTCTGCGGAGACCGTCTAATTCTGCTCCCCACCAGGGTAATTTACACTCTTCCTTCCTGGTCCTTAGGGGGCAGCTGTCTTCGTAGGATGTGATGATGCTTCTCTGTAGATAATCAACAGCAGCATCTACCTCATCCACATTTCTAAACTTGCACTGAGGTGCCCCCTCTAGGGCAGCTCCCAGCCTTTCTCGATATAGTCCCCAATTGGTAGTCCTCGGGTTTCTATATGTCATTTCCCTGTAATTGGATTCTAAAAGAGTGAAGAGTATGTGTCTGTGGTCGGACAAAGTTATCTCCCCTGACACTCTCCACCCATCAATCCTGTGCAGCAGAGAACTGGTGCACAGTGTAATATCTATCACCTCCTGCCTAATGCTATTTGCAAAGGTAGGTTGTGATCCTTTATTGAGTATTTGTAACTCCGTAGACATAAGATACTCCAACAGTGCCTCTCCCCTTCCGTTGGTGCTCCCACTCCCCCACACAATGTGGTGCGAGTTAGCATCACAACCGATCAGAAGATCCCACTTGTTGGTCTTACAGTGACTCACCAGCCTCTCCATCTCATTTGATGGTGGAGGAGCCGGTGCATCGTATGGCAGGTAGGAGGAGCAGATGACCACCCTCTTCCTGTTCTCACCTTCCCCCAGGGTCAGCAGAACTGCTGTCTGATCCCTAGTGGTAAATTCCGATAGATGCAAAGCACTTATCCCATTCACATAGATACAAGATCTAGGCCTATCAACAGTGGTACAGTAATATATTTTTCCGCCTGTCATGCTCAGGCCCCTGACTCTTCCCTGGAAAGCCCAGGGTTCCTGAATCAGAGCTATTTTGACCATACCTTCAGAGAGTATCCTTTGCAGAACCCCTGAGGCAGCCTTACTGTGTTGTAGGTTGGCCTGAAGCACGGCTATGCCAGCCATGGTTCGGCCCCGCCCACATCTTCTTCCTCCCTTGTCTCCTTCTCTTCGAGGGGGTATGGAGCCTTCCCTTAGGCCACTACCCACAGGGGCTCCCGAGTCAGACTCTACCCCCATGGGGGAGACCAGGCTTGGTGCCTCCTTGAAGGTGGGCCCAGAGAGGTTGAAAAGGATGTCGTCCTCCTCTCCCCACGAAGGGTATGAGGGGCAACTGGGATGTGTGGGTCTCCCAGAAGGAACCCCCACAGGCAAGGTTAAGGTAGTAGAGGGTGCGTCCCGACTGGGATCCCCATCGGGGCTCTCCACCGGTATCGCATCCCCCAAGGAAGAAGCGTCCCGACTGGGATCCCCATCGGGGCTCTCCACCGGTATCGCATCCACCAAGAAAGAAGGCAGACTACAAGAGTCCATGTGAAGAGTGCGCCCTTCAGCGCCCTCCATAGTTTTGTTTGAGGGTTCCATGTTTGGTCCCACGAGTAGCTAGGGAAATATGGTGTCCGCCCATGCAGAGCCCCGCATGCATGGGTAAGGCTAAATAAAACCGGAGGTCGCCCAGTATCCGGAGTCTCTCTGTTAGTGACTTCTTACCCTCCGCCCCGCAGATGCGGTCACCCTTAGCACAGAGACGCACCGTGGTGATGGGAGCTGTTTATTGACCGCCAGGTCTAGATCCGTCATGTTCAGCGATACCAGGGGCACCTCGAGGAGGATGTGGCTCTTCACCACGCATGACGGTCTTGGTGGTCCATAGGCATGTTCTGCCCTTGTCCCTCCCTGGAGTCACTGACCCCTTACCCCCTGGTCGAGTCAAAATAAAAGTTTTGTGGAATTGCATTGCTAGTTATTCTCTCATCCATAATGAGAGCGGTTGATAATAAGGCAATTATTATTCTTTACGCGTTCTTCTTTGTCTAATTTACGCATGCTGGAGTTCACTGCCTTAAGACCGCAAGCAATAACGTGAATGCACCCATATGAAATCGTTGTGTTCCATGTTCTTTAGGAAATTGATCACTATAATCAATGGACACACAAATTAGCGAGCGCACCCTAGGGTTGCTACTACATGTCATGGATCCGCGTTCGGATTAAGACGTCAATATAATATTTCGAAGGTAACGGTTAAAAAAAATGTTCCTTCATCCGGTGAGACCTGCTGCAATGGAAAATGATAGAAGAAAGTGAAAAAATAAGTGAAATCGAGACGAAAAAAATTTTCACTCCACCGGCCGCGATCCTGCGACCTTAGAGTTGGAAGTCGAATACCTTAACCACTACGCCAACTAGGCTCGGTGGAGGACGAGCGTTGTCATGAGATTATGTTTACCGCCCTGAAAATAATGACTTTAAATTAATTTATTACAGCTAAACTAAAGCCTATTCAACCAAACCACGACTCATTCCTAGCAGCATTTGGCATTCCGAACGTCATAAAAAATATGACATTCAAAAAGGCGTAGCAAGGTACGTGGTCTCCCCTTGTCAGTAGTAAATTCACCACCAATATATTTCCTACCCCACCCTCCGGTCACTTTCTAACACCCTACCCAACTAATCAAACTAATAAAACTGAAAACCACTTATCTCCTCTCCGGGACCATTTCCACCCCCAAAAATGAGCCCTCCCCATGCCACCATCCGTGCTGCACCGATTTTCACACCACTTCATCCCACTGCCTTGCTTCCACCACCTTCCCCACCCCCCACCCCCCCCCCCTCAACCTGCACCTCCAGCAATGTGGTCTATCGGCTCTGCAATGTAAACACTGCCCAGCATTCTAAATTGATAAATCCTCTACACCACTCAACATTAGGTTCAGTAACCACCGCTCCTCTAGCAATGACTCCTCTCATTCATGTTCTCTTTCTGTGGCATAACACTCCTTTAGCCACGAAAAATCCTTTAACAATTGTTTGAATGCGTCCATTTTGGCTTCCCACCCCCCGACAGTGTCTACATTTAAACTCAATTTCATAGAGCAAGCATACATTTGGCTTTTGAAAGCATATACTCCCCCAGGCCTCAATGTCAGCCATTAATCGTCCCCTCCTCTCTTCATTCCCCCCCCCCCCACTCTCAAACCCCAGGGTTGGTGCACATCATGAAAGTCTGAGAACTGAAAAATTGGTCTGGAAGTCGGGAAAAAGTCTGGTAATTTCATAGTTGGTCTGGAAAAAATTACCCACCTTCAACACCAATGAGACATGTGACTCGTTCAACTGCACTATGGCTCCTATACTTCAGCGAGGCATGAGGGATGGGGATACAGCGTCGAAAATACCAAAAATGTTGAATATCAATAATGAAAGATAATTTCATATGTGTAGGAAAGAGTAATCTAAGATATAATAAAAGAAAGAGGATTAGGAGCTTGAAACATGTGACCTGGTACACAGCTACTGGAGACCGAGACTTTTTTCAAAGTGTTTGGTGATGTCACCAGAGCGGAGATTTTATGGTGGTGCCTACAAACTATCATGAATCATTCGTCACTCTCGTCTGCTGGAAAGTCCATCAAGTGTTTTTCCTCTGATGTTCCCCGATAGTAAGATGTCCAAAGCGAAGAAATTAGGAAGAAATAAAATAGGTTACATGCTGGTTTACCATCTGGCCCCATATTTCTATGAAATGGTGATTAGTGAAGTTCAGCTAAGTGAAACTTTTATTATTTTCTTCAACCCTTGAAGTAGAGCCTGTACCTACTGTTGGGAACCCTATTGTTTGGTACTGTAATAAAATTGCAGCCAAGGATATTGCCTTTAGTGGGGAACATGGACTAAAGGCAGGTAATCCCGGTAGTAAACCTTTGGACTAAATTAAACTTTTGGCCGATGAGTTTTTAAATTTAATACTAACTGAAAGTAATATAAATGGAAAAAACCTCTTTCAAAAATTAAGCTATGTGCCAAAAAGTACCAAGACATTTCTCAGAATGAGATTGAAAGATTTTTAAGATTGTTGTACCATATGGGGAGCATAAGACTAAATAAAATCCAAGATTATTGGCGAAAGGATGACAATTATGACCAGCTGAATTTCCCAAAGGTAATGTCGAGGGATAGATTTTTGCAAGTTTTAAGGTCGATCCACTTTGGATGAAATGTCCAAGAGGGTGAGCCTAAGCCAACGGACCCTTTGTACAAAATCAGGCCCTTGCTAGACTTATTTGAAAGAAATGTTGATGAAGTTTATTACCCATTCAAAAATTTATCTTTAGATGGATCATTAGTAATGTGGTGTGGGAGGCTCTCTTTTCGACAATTTATACTGAATAAAAGGCATAAATACGGAACTAAACTGTACATGTTGTGTGAGCCGAACGGATTTGTTCTAAAATCATATGTATACACAAGTTCTGGAGACCCAGAGGTTGATGGGGTCAATCTCACGGAAAAAAGGATAGAAAAGTTGTTGCAAAGCTACATAAATGTTGGACATGCTGTTTATATGGACAGTTATTATAATAGCGTGACCTTGTCTAGCGATTTATTGAAAAAGAAAATTTTTACTTCAGGGACCCTTTGACCATCACGAAAAGGAAATCCTGCAAATGTAATACGTAAGAAATTAAAAAAGGGGAAGTTTACTCTGAGTTCACGGACTTAGTGTAACGAAATGGAAAGACAGGAGGGATGTCCTCACCATTTCCACGGATGATAATTTCTGTGATGAATAGGAGGAGGGGGAAGGAGTGAAGAAAGGCGTGCGGCGTGTGGTGGCCCAATGTAGGTAGCAAAAATATGGGGGGAGTAGATAGATCAACTGATCTCTTTCTACAATTTTGACAGGAAAACTTTGAGGTGATATATTCAATTGGGATTTTGTATTGTTCATATAATGTTAAACAACTCATTTTTACTGCACAAAAAATATAGTGGTAATGCAAAATCTCTGGAGAAATTCTGAGAGGCCGTGATACAACAACTAATATATAAATGTGAAGCTCCACAGCCAAAAATTCCATCACCATCAGGCATTGTAAAAATCCATTTACCTAGCAGAATATATAATCCAAAAACTGACAAAGGCAAAAGAGCTAAAAGAGAAATGTGTCGCCATTGCTGTAAGACAGGGCAGAGGAAAGATGTACAGTATCATTGCGTCAATTGTGAAGGGGAGCCTGGCCTTTGCCTTGAACCTTGTTTCCGATTTTTTCATAAGTATAAATGTAAAAATTTTCAATTTGTCAAAAGATTTCTAAATTCATGCATTATATACTGTATGTTGTTAAAAAATTCAATTAACTTTTGTAAAAAATATTGCACAAAAATATTGTTGATCCATGCAGCAAAACTTTAAAATAGATCCTCACCAAGCATGCAGATTACGCTCCTGAAAATGCTGGCAATGACTAAATTTTATTGCCCATTGTTTTCCTTTGCAATGTATTGATTTTGCATAGCTAAGTACCAGGGGCGTCTCGTCTTAAGGATCACATGAGCACGTGAACCGCCTGGTAATTCGAAACAATTGAAATATACACGATGCTGTGTGATGAAAGCACGGTCTCTGTGGTACGTTAGAACGTATTTGTATGTGCTGATTCACTCTCTTTTTCCATTTGAATCACGCGCCACGGCCGCTGATCGCAACCCCGTTGTGAACTACTAAGTTGGGCGTATTGCATAGCTAGTGCTTAAAGGGGCAATGCTGTTAATATGGTGAATATGAGCACAACTCGAGTGTGATTGCGGTGCCACTGGCCTGCCTCTTCTAATGCCGTCTCCAACAGTTCTTCTCAAATCCCCAACATAGCAGCATGCCTCACGGATTCCATGGTGGTGACAAGCTCAAGGACCCTACCTCGGAGTAGTTTCTTGAACAACCGCATGGTATCGTTCTGGCCAGTTGGTTGTCGAAAATGATTACAAACCACAAAGGTTAACAGATAATTCTTTGAGCACAAAATAATGTGCTTTCAGCTAGTGTAGTTGAAAACATTGGTTAATACAACACTAGGTATTTTGACAGCCCTTCAATAGAGAATAGATATTCCTGAAAGGTAGTGAAGGCTTTGCTTTGTGCTTTACTGTGTTGTGTTGTTTTGTTTGCAGTGTAGCAGTCATTGAGTTGTATATTCTTTGTGGATTTCAAGTACAGGACAGCATTTTATCGAGCTCCTCAGCTTCGTTGTAGCGGCAAAGGACCAAAGTCACAAAAGTTACTTCCATCATTTGACAATAACGTCAATACTTTCGATCTGTCATCACCTTGAGTAAAAGGCTTGCTGAAGAAATAACACAGTGACGTTGCTTTATGGCTTACTCGGCAAACGGCAGGAGCGAGAGCTAGGGGGAAGCATCGTGCCAACGCATATGTGAACTTAGTGACATTGTATCTTCCATCGACTCCAGAGAGAATGTGTGATAAATTTGTATTCCGTGTTTGGTGGAAATTAGTTATAGCTGAGTTTAGGAGGATTTAGTTTTTTATTCACCTATATAGGATATAGTGTGCAGCGTACATATGCGTGACCTATTCCCGGTACTGCTTAAATAGTATAAAAGTGTACGTACTTGAAATGGTGGTTCCACGTAAGGCATGCAGTAATTGTTGATGAAGTAAGTAATGCTTGTGCAATTTTGAAAAATAAGCATGCCGAAAATATTTATTGCATTCGTAATAGTGCTACGACGGCACTCAAAATGAATACGGTGCAGTATCTTCTTCAAGTCCCTTTTTCTACGATGGGAGAAGAACAAAGGTTGCAGATCAAGACAGGAGGTGCTCATCAGCCTGATTTGAACATCACTACTGAAGTTAAAGGTTCAAGGTGCAGAAGAGCATTTAAGAGGGATTGGTACTCAAATATAAGTGGCTATGTGGGTGTGATACGATAAATGCACATTACTGTTTCCCCTGCCTGCTGTTCGGTGGCAATACTGCATGGACGAAAACGGGAGTGACTGACTTGGGACCCTTGAGCGATAAAGTGAAAAAGCACGAATGTTCTTTGAAGCATGTGAATAATAAAATGGACCATGATAGGAAAGGATAATATAATGATTCAGCTTAACGAAGGACATAGACTGGAAATTAAGCGAAAAAATGAGGTAGTTGAAAAGAACAGATACATATTGTCAAGGCTGATTGATTGCATCAAATTTTGTGGTGCTTTCGAACTGGCATTGAGAGGTCACGATGAATCACAAGATTCTGATAACCCAGGAGTTTTCTGCGTTTTAGTGGATTTTATGCAGGATTTGGATAGCAGTATGAAGGAAAATCTCCAGAATGCAACTGTTTTCAAGGGAATATCTGCAGCAGTACACAATGAGTTGCTCCAGTGCATGCTGGATGTTTGCAGAGATCAGATCCGAGAAGAAATTAAGGAATAAGACTTATTAGCGGCACAAGCGGATGAAACTACCGATGTTTCAGCACGTATTCAGATGGTAATTGTGTACCACTACATTCTGAATGGTGCACCGGTTGAGCAATTTTGGGGATTCTGGAACCCACCAAATCATGACGCAGAATAACTTAGCACAGAGCTCGTGAAAGAACTCTATGTCCACGTTGAAGAAATTTCTGAAAAATTGATAGCACAGAGTTATGATGGTGCAGCAGTTATGGGCGGGAGCGTTAATGGAGTCTAGGCAAAAATAAGAGAACATTTCCCAAGAGCCTACTATGTTCATTCCTATGCACACCAACTTAATTTGGTGATGGAAAGGGCAGTTTCAAGGAATAATCAAGCAAAACTGTTTTTCGCTAATCTTTCAGGCATACCACCATTTTTCTCTTGATCATCAATAAGAACCCATATTTTAGACAAGGAAGTGCGGAAACATCTTCCAAGGGGCTTAATGGAATTATAACAGCAGGACAGTGAACGTCGTCTTTGAAAACCATGGAACTGATCAACTGTTTTGAACAGCTTAAGCAAATCAGAACAATTGACTCAGTCACGTTGGGTGAATGCGATGGCCACATCCGCACCTTAAAAGATCCAACTTTCATGTATTGGCTTTCTGTTTTTCACAAGATTATGCTCCACGTAGAAATTCTGTTCAAACAAATGCAGAAAAGGAAAGCTGACTCCATTGAAGTTCGAAAAGCTGTCTGATTTTCAACTTCAAAAGTGCAGAAAGTTAGAGACAGCACTGATGAAAGTCAACTTTCAGATTTTAGCTCCCCAATGAGCAAAAGGAGAAGGAAACAAAACGATTCTGCTGCTTTGAAGGAAGTGTGCGACATTATTTATGTCCAAGTTGAAGACTGCTTTTCATTCACCGATCACCTGAGAGTGGCCAAACTGCTAATTGTAGAGTTATTCTCAGTGTTTCACAAGACATTTCTAGAACGAGACCTCAAACTAGCTGTAAGTACTTATTCAAAATTAAATGCAAATCGTCTTTGCACCGAGCTAGAAGTTGTATACATGAGAGAAGAGTTCGGTCATGCCCATGGAGCTGTCGCTATCTTGGAGCATTAAACTAAAAATAATTTAGAGGACACTTTTCCTGAAGTAGTCAAGCTATTGAAAATTGGTATTACTATGCCAATGACTACAGCAGAAGCAGAGAGATGTTTTTCAATGCTGAAGCGCATTAAGACGTTTCTTCGGAATTCCATGGGTCAAGATCGTCTTAGTGCATTGGCAATGCTGGCGATAGAGAATCGTCTTGTTCGCGAGATGAAGGACTTCAATTTTTAAGGTAATCGAGAAGTTCGCCACGCAGAAAGACAGGAGGATGCAGTTTCTCTACAAATGAGGAGTGGGTGAGTTCCAATAGGATTTAGTGATGTAGTTGAATTTAGTATTAAGAGTGTACGAAAGTATGCTAATGCCACTTTTGACATCAGTGTTATATAAGTATTTTTTAAATGTCATGCGTATACTTCATACGTGTATTCCTATCAGTATACTCTACAACATTAACAACACATTGCAGGCTATCTGGGCTCCCATTAACGTACTGACTGACTGACGAGCGACCTACAGAACAGATTTTTTTTTCTATCAACAACTGTGTGAACACCCAAAAATTTTACGCACGTGACACCACTGCTAAATACCATGCGTTGCTTCTTTTGTGGCACCGTTTTCTTCTAGTAATAGGCATCCACTGTAGAGAACAATTCAAGATACATTTCATTTCACGTAATTGCTAAAAGTAATATGCTTCTTTTGAATGCATCACCTAAAAAACAGTAAAACTAGTTTTGTGAGCCATGTCATACCTCTACGGAAAATAATTTATCATGAAATCTACAAAATATCAAATTCCAGTATTCAGGAGACTTTCTTCCTTAACACGTTCACTGCGGCGTGACCCACCGGTGGGTCACGCAAATGCATTTAGCCTTCCTCTAATCTCAGGAAAAGGCTGAGTGTTGCCGCTTCAAACACCATCCCTCGGCAGCAGCCAGAAGCTCAGAAGGACTGTGATCCACTGGTGGGTCACACCTCCCATGCAAAAGACTGGGTGGGCCACGCCACGCTGTGAGGGGTAGGGCCCCCGCAGTGAATGTGTTAATTATTCCTCTTTGCAAATGCTTAGGGATAGGGAACACAGACGAAAAGAGAATTTTTTATGAAAACACAATGATAAGTGATTACGGGTTGCACACCCTGCCCCTACACCTTGCTTACCCAGTGGCGGGGGACTGCCATTCGGCGGGCCAGGATTACAATTATTTGAATGAATCAATTAAAAAATAAATAAAAATTTCAACATTTTTTTTGCTACAGTAGATTCCGGTTAATTGGGACACATCGGGACCGGTGTACTTTGCCCCAATTAAGCGGCTGCCCCATTTATCCGAAATATCCTGTAAATATGTTTAAGTAAGCGTTTAAATGAAAGTCAGAAAGCTTAATGACAATTAAAATGCAAAATTTTTAAATATATAGTACTTAAACAATAAATTGACAAGAAAACATACATTAGGTATTAACATTTTTGCAAATCTTGTGTCATAAAAAATCTCTTGGCATCGATCTTCTTCGGATAAATTCCCTTTACGAAATCCTGCAAAAGAAGGATTAGTGATTAGACATAGAATTTACGATGAAATGCTAGATAAGAATAATTGGTGATCTAAAGCTTCATTAGCATAGAAACCAGGGGTACTTAACTATTTATTTAATGTGTAGCTCCTCGCTCAACGAATTTGTCCAGGGTGTTCTTTTTTTTGTCCAGGTTGTCATTTTTTTGTCCAGGTTCATTTTTTTTGTCCAATTTGTCCAGGCGCATACAAAGTCGGCACAGGCATCTAATGATGACATCGGACTTCCTTCGTTGCCCTCTTGCATAAAGTAGCGTCGCAACCCGTCAATAAACTTCCTGGCATCTACAGAAGTCACTCGGCTACATTTAGATACGTCTTCTTCTCCATCACTCTCCTCGTCTTCAACCAAACCTTGTTGTTTAGCTAGTATAGTTTCCACTATATCATCTTCGCTGCTATCACTGTTGTCATAACAGTCCATATTGGAGTCGATCCTTTCAAACTCCTCAAAGTTCTTAACTTGACGCAGTTCGGAAACGGATTCATTTTCGCTTCCCAGTTCTTCCGATATTTCTGCACTTGAGTGCTTAAAACCACAATGAATAAAACAATTTCTAATCGTTTTACTGGTGACTTCTCGCCAGCTATCTGCCAAAAACGTGACTGCTTGCAGGACGTACACTTTTGAGCTCACTTCCTTGGCAGTTGAAGACGATGTCAGAAGATTATCTTCTATCGATGCTAAAATGTGATCAATCAATTTTGCACGGTATATTGTTTTCAGATTTTTGATGATCCCCATGTCCATTGGTTGGACAAGAGAAGTTGTGTTGGCTGGTAAAAATTCCAACTGAATGTTTTTTAAGATGCTGGAGCAATTAGGGTGTGCCGTACAATTATCCAGATAAAGAATCACTTTCCTCTATTTCCGAGCTAGTTCCTTATCCCAACTGCTTAACCAATGGCTGAAGAGGTCTGCAGTCATCCTCTCATTTTAATTGGCGTAATATTCCACCGGTAAGCTGTTCATTCGTAACCCTTTAAAACAGCGAGAGTTAGCACTTTTTCCAATCACCAAAAGTTTCCTTTTATCACTACCCGACATGTTTGAGCAGCACAAAACAGTAATCCGTTCCATCGCTTTTTTAGACCCACTTAGTTCCACATAACTGTAGCAAAGGGAGCTATTAGGTGTGGCTCGGTAATACAGGACGGTTTCATCGGCGTTGTACACGTCATCTGCACTGAATTCCTGAAGTAGGGTGGGTAGCCGCTTACATCTCCATTCCTCTGCACTTGCAAAATCAGCACTATATTTTTCTCCGTGAGCATTTTTGAACTTTATTTTGTTTCTACTCTTCCATCTAGATAGCCAACCATCTGTTGACTTAAAATCAGTATGGCCAAGCTTCAAAGCTAACTCCTCCGACTTCTTTTTTAACATAGGTCCACTGACACTAACTCCTCGTCCACTAACAATGTAAAACCATTGATTAAGAGCGTCCTCGACTTCAGGATCCTTGCCTTGGCGTTGGCGTTTTTGGGGAGCTCCTTGTTTCCCTTTATTGCTCCAATCTTCTCTAAGTTTATCCTGCTGCTGTATTAATCGGGGTATCGTTGATTTCGGCACTCCTGTTATCTCCGCCAAATGACGATGGCTGGTTTGAGGTGGATGGTCCTTAATTCGGTCCAGTAATGTAATTTTTTCAGCCAGCGCTAAATCCTTATGCGGCATCGCCTAAAGCCTAACCTTCACCTTAATGGTATACTCTGCTAATGAAGCCAAGTTGTGTACCTACACTTTATGCAGCTCCGTGACCATTAAACCAAATCTAGTTGGACTACCCGAGGACAAAGGCAAGTGTACAAACAGTGAAGCATTAATTGAAAGCGCCTTCATGACTGACTTCGTTTCGCAATAGTAAATGAGACAGTGAAGGTGGGAATAGATTCCCTCATGGGTACCGGTTCAAATGGATAGGGAAAATGTACCAAATGATTTACAAGAGCTTAAAACTTGTATTTCTTCAAAGGAGTAGGAGGCAAATACAGCCGATGCATGGCCCGATTAAGCGGCTTCCTGTCCCAATTAACCGGAGAAAACTCAGGGACTTTCTTCAATCGGGTTCTGTTCTTGATGATTTGTCCCGAATAAGCAGCTGCCCCAAATAACCGGTGGCCCTATTAACCGGAATCTACTGTATTAACAAATGTTGTATTGTTAATGTATGCAAATATAAAGGAAAAAAATCAAGGGAAAAAAATAAACCAGAATATCACGCAGGTCACCTACATTCACTCATTGGCTCATGTCAATTTGGACGTAATTAGGATATCATAATTTTTTGGCAGATTTTGACAGCAATGCTCTCTAAGTACGCCACCTTTTGCCGATACCTGGACCTTTTCATTGGCCACTCAGCATTCTAATCATAATACGTTCCCTTGACATTACTCGTTTTTGTCTTGCAGTTCCTCAGTATCCTTCAATTACGACACAAATTAACATGAAGGTAAATGTATGATAACCTAGCCTGCCACATGAATGGTGGTGAAATTCATATTAATTGCTATGCGAAAAAATTCACCTGGACCGGGAATAGAACCACAGACCTTTGGCTTTCCAGGCCACTTCGCAGACCACTATGCTACCCAGGATCCCTAATTCGATGACAATTTTACCGAGGTTCTAGGTACTAGATGCTGAGCCCTTGCGGTCCATCAAGGACGGCAACGCAAGGGAGAAAAGGGCTTGAAAGGATCTAAGGTGAACCCCAAACCATTGCCAAGTGCCAGTAAATGTAGGATAACTAAGCCTGCTGCGTGAATGGCAGTGAAATTCACATTAATTGCCCCGCTCATCTACATCTAGTACCTTGAACCTCGGTAAAATTGGCATCGAATTAAGGATCCTGGGTAGCGTAGTGGTCTGCGAAGTGGCCCCGGAAAGTCAATGGTCTGTAGTTCGATGCCCGGTCCAGGTGGTTTTGTCTCATGGCAATTAATGTGAATTTCACCACCGTTCACGTGGTAGGCTTGGTTATCCTATGTTTACTGGCCTATCGCGGCACTTAGCACTGGTTTGGGGTTCAACCTTTCACCTAATAAATATCGTAAAACAGTTCAAGAGGTGGGGAACCCGAATCAACCATTTGTGGAAAAATTATTTATCTAGTGAATATAAGTTTGCAAAGCTGTATAAGTTCCTCCAAAAAGTACCAATTTTGAGTCATGGAAATGCTCATGTAGAGAGAGGTTACTCTGTCCACAAGGAAATAATCGTTGAAAATCTATTGGGCACTTCTCTAATTGCCCTAAGGAAAGTTTATGACGGAATCATGGCCACTGGTGGTTTACTAAATTTTAAGTTCACAAAGTAAGTCAATGGTTACCATAGCCAGAAGTGCAAGATATAGGTACCTTGAATAGTGTAGTGCGAAATGAAAAGAAAGGTAAGGCCATGTCTGTGGTCCAAAAAAACTTATATTTTAGATGAAATGCAACAATGGAGAGAAAAGAAGATAAAAGTTTTAGCCGAAAAACTGTCTGAATCACAGGTCATTGTCAAAGAACTTGCCCGCCTGCAGAGCATGAGTCGGTGCGTTTTGTTTTGAAGTGTCGATCACAAGCCCACTGTGTGTGGTCTTAATATTTTGGTTTATATTTGATGTGTTATTTTATGTACAAGAGTTGATGTACTTTTACTATCGAAATAAATCTGTAAGTGATGCTTTGTCTTTTTTGGCTCCATTTCATGTAAAAGAATTGTTGTACCTGTACTTATCATTAATCCTTTAAAAGAAGTTCATAAAAGAAACTGTCTTTTGACATAATTCTCATTATTTCTTTAGTTTTCAAATGAGGTGATATTTTAAAAGTCTGGGACAAATCTGTGTTTTGGTCTCGGGGAAAATGCAAAGTGGGGGGCATCACGTGCCCCTCCCCCCACTCCATCCTCAACACTGGAGTCTCCTCTGGCGGTTGCGCCACTGGAAGTGAATAACATTCTGTGAGTCTGTGGCCGCATCTTTTAGAATGAGGAAGAAGTTTTTGAAGATTGTCTTCAGTTCATAGGCTGTCGCAATTGCAGGTCTTACATGCCTGCAGATTTAAATAATGACATAGGTACTACATTTCAAGTATAGGGGATTTATTGAGATTAACATGGTCAGCGTATTAACACATTCAACCCGGAATATTTCTAGTGTGCAATCATGAAAAACGGAAAGCTTTGTCTGCCACACTAATTTGGCCAGTCAATTAAATGTAATTATAAAATTAGTAAAAAAATTTTTGAATAACAAAACTCTACAATTTATTAAAGATGCAAGTTCCCATCCTTCAGAGAGGTCATCAGAGGGGTCATTAACAGACGCGAATGCACGTCCTTCGGTGTCTTGGCAACGCACCTCGGATGCGCATTCGCGTCCGTCGGGTTGAATGTGTTAAGGAAAGGCAAGGGAAGGAGGGGGCTCTCTTGTGTGACTATTCTGTGGCATTGTCAAATCTTCTTCTAAATCGAACTTAGATCAAACATAGCCTGTGAGGTGGTAAGTTTTTGTCAATGCCTATGCGTGGAGTGTATGTCTGTGAAGGATTTAGTGCTTTCTTGTTGAATGATGTGGGTGAAGTGTTCTTAGGATCCACACTATGTAAGGTACTTTCTGATGGGAGTCTGGCCACTGATTTTTTCATCATCCTCAGGGTGTTTGAATGATGTGAGGATGGTGGACAAGCTGTTGTAGCATCCAGGGGTGCAGCAGGGGGGAGGGAGGTTTTGGGGGTTAAAACCCCCTCCCCCAGAGGAACTAAAATATTGCAATGAACTTGCTAAAAAAATCATGTATATTTGAAATTTCTTGTAAATAAACTTTCTTTCCCTTTGAATATCTTATCTTTTTTTTCCTACCTACAACCCGAGTATTTAAAAAACACTTAGTATTTGGGCATGATAAATTATACATGCATCACGTAAGTGTAGTCAGTGTGATAGAGGATTGTATTCCTTATGTGCTCTGCCCATGTTAACCCAAGAGAGAGGTACAGTGCATGTGCCTACCATCCGATCTATGTGAACCCCCCAAAAGATATTCCTGGCTGCACCCCTGGTAGTAGGCTTGTGCGCTGACCAATTTAGGTCATCGAAATGCTTAGATGACGATGGCTGTCATCGATCATCGAATAGAGTGTACACGATGATCGATGACTATCGATGATCGATGAATGTCGATGATCGATGAATGTCGATGATCGATAAATTACGATGATCGACGAATATCGATGGTCGGTGTGGATGTCTCGGTCGGAAGTTTGGTGTGGCTATTAAGTGAAGACTGAATTGGGTCAAACTTATTTAAGAAGGACTAGTCCTATTTATTAAAGAGCGAAACAAGCACCAAGTTACAAATTAAGCAACAACTCTTTGTTGTGGTGTAATGCAGTTCTCATTTCTGCATTTTCATCGGTGAGTAGATGTCAGTCGTCCAACACAACGTTCCCTGCATTGCTGAAGAACCACTCTGATGACGTTGAAGTGGCAGAAATAAGATTTGGATAAAGCTGGCACCTCCTCGTCCTTGTGGACCTCCGGCAGGAAGGGGTCGTTAGCAGAGGTAGCGTTTCTCGTGTCAGCAGCACATCACGACTCATCGACATCAATGATTCGCATCAACTCATCGGCTCATCGACATCGATGATTCTCATCGACTCATCGCAGTCGATGGTCGATGACATTAATCGTCATCGATTTCAGTCATCGCGGTGCGATGACTGAAATCATCGTCGATGACTTCGATTAATCGACTCATCGCACAAGCCTACCTGGTAGCATCTACCACCTCACCCAATTGAAATCCTGACAAGTGAGCCACCTGTATGTCCTAGACTCTTTGCTTGCATATTGTCAGTGGCCCAAGACTGTTGTAAAGCGAGGACTGGTGTGATGCTCCGTGTTGGTCACTGGTGAGTATTCCATTGTTGCAGGTGGGTGTGGCGCTTACCAGTGTTTCGCCAGTGCACCAGGGCGGCAGTGGTGGGCACTCGGAGGCAGGCGACGATGAGAAGAAGGGTCTGCTGGTGCTGCCGCCTAGCAGTTACTCTCCCAATCCCCTCATCACTGCCATGTACGAGAGAATCATTCTTCTTGAGCAGAGGTCACATGAGCAAGACATACTGGTGGAAAACTTGCGGGTATGCCTTATTTCGACCCATAATTCAGCCTTGCTGAGTTATTTTTCATCATGTCATGGTGTGGTAGAGCAGTGGATCAAGTGACCATGTGGCTTTGAATGGTTATTTGAAAAGAATATTCTTAGAAGTGAAATAATAACAAACTAGTTCTTTATTTAAGTATCTCAGAGTTGAGAGGTAGGTTTTACATACTAAAGTTACAACTTGATAGTTAATGCAACTTGCCTGGTGGCAAGCACAAGGAATAGCAACTTCATTTCAATAGGTTCATCTTATTCATGTTTGCCCCCTTCAAAGCCCCCTCCTTGCCTGGCCACACATTGCTTCCAATATTTCTTCCTGCTTTTGAATGCCCGTGGAAGCACATCTTTTGGATTGCCTTGAATTCCTGGGTACAATTTCTTTCGATGTCATTGGTTGTATCAAAGCAGCAGCATCCTTTCAAATTCAACTTCCTCTCTGGGAAAGAGGAGAAAGCCTGCTGCTGAGCCTCGTCTGGTGAGTAGGGTGAGTGACGCATCACCGTCATCTTGCTTTTGGCCAAACATTCATCCTCAAGCAAAGAGGTATGAGCCTGCATGTTGTCATGGTGCAGTTTCCAACTCTGGTTTCATCAACGCACGCTGCATAAATTTTGATGTGATGTGGTGCATACACAATTGTCAAGTAAGAGTGGCACAGTCCAACACTGATTTTGAATCCATCAGGTCCATCCCCCGATGGTTTGTATGCACCAAATCATGCTCTGAGTTGACAGGTATGTTGTCTGTTTAACAGGAAGGTTGCCTGCTTCGTGGATCTTCATCAGTCGAAGTCCTCCATTTTGAATTCACCGTCAACTAGGGCTGTGAGTGCAGGGGTTTTTGCAAGTCAAGTGAGAATTTGAAAAAAATCTTGAATCTCGAGTGAGATTCGAGCACACTGAAATTGCAGTACAGACTTTAATCTATTTAGGTAATAATTTTCTACTTACACAAATATAGGTTTAAGCTTAGGCATTATTAACCAAATTCTGTCGAGCGTAACTTTAGCCTTTTACAGATCAACATCTACGTGGAATCATTAGGATGAAGGTATCCTGTATTTATGCAATGATAGACCTCCATTGAATTATGAATACACCCCTATACTTTCACCCCAATACTTTCACCACTAAAATTTAAAAACGTTTTTCCATCATCCAGTACCTAAGCTGAATGGCCTCATTCCATGTTTTAACTTGGTATCTTTTTATATGCCTTGCCTATATTCACATAAATACAGTTCAAGTAAAATAACATAACAGGACTTATAACTTGTGCTTGGTCTTTATTAAATTATTGCTTTTTTATTACTTAAATTACCTACTAACTTGCTAATCAGATTGTCAGTCATGTAAATCGTGACAAGCTAGGCCTAAATTAGATAGAGTAAAATCTGGTTATAACACGCCCCACTACACCGCAGGTCTCACTATGTCCACAAAATGATTACATTGACTATTTTTGTGCTAGAAGTAGGTAACTTTTTCATGAATTTTATCCCGACGTCCCGGCCGATGCGTCTCAGCGGCGCGACTTCCAAGATATCTACACAGTCTGCTACATGTCTAATACAGTAAAACTTCGTCTCACCATGTCTCCCTAAATGATTCCATGGACTATTTTCATTGTAAGTGGAAGGTTACTCTTTAGCCGATTTTATCCTGATGCGTCGCAACGGTACTACTGAAGGCACTCATACCACTGTAAGCTATTGTCAAGATCACACGAACATGATCAACGACATCTAATATGTAATTTGATACGAAAGAAAGGCAACCGCAAGAATGTAAGCACATACATTGTTTCATAACAAAATTAACAACCCAGCAAATCGAATTGGTCATGACATCTTGTGAACTGGAGCTGACAATCAACAAATAAGTACTTGGAGCAAACATCTGTCAATGGACTGCCTGCTGTTGGGGAAGGAGAATTGTGTGATTGGAGAAAAACAACTTGACCGAAAAGGAAGAAAAATACGGTATATTATCTTAAGTGGAATTCAGAAAGTAACAACAAAATTACATTCATGCTCGGTAGTTTCGTTGCTCTCGATCACTAAAAATCTAAAACAGTCAAATGATGGGTGGCCATGCTCCTAGTGTGGAGATTGGATTGGCAAAGCATTTTGAAAGTCTGGAGGCACTTCCCGAGCTAGAGTAAAAATTTAACACACACACAGTGTTGTTGAAAGATGTGGAGGAGTTGTCTTCATCTTGCATTGTCCCGCAGCAGGTGGAGCAAACAATATGTGCTGTGCAGGAATGGTGCGATGCAGATACCGAGCTCAACCCGTGGTACTAAGCCATTGGCGTGTGAAATTCACCCTCATTCAGGGTGGAAGGGGGCCACTTACTTTCCCTGGGCCGCCTGCGAAGTTCTGACACACAGAAAATCAGACGTCCAGAAAGGCTCTTGCCCAGGATTTGAATCCATGACGCTCCAGTCGGTAGATCAGCGCTCTACACACTAGGCCATCACTGATACTGATTTCGTTCCATGATGTGGTTTGAGTGCAGCATACTCCGTCTGGTCTTTTTTGAGATGCTTTTCTTTAGTTCGCTTCAGTTCCACGGTGCCATCCATGGATCCTGTTCCCATGGTTACCACTTTAAGACGTATGTAATATGCTTGCTATGCCTTACATCGTGTAGTGTCAGTCAAAGTGTCAGTTAAGTCAACTAGAATTACTCTTCATAATGACTTATCAGCACTGAAGCAAATTATGAGGAGTATTTAAGGTTCCTTCTTTTACATTTGAATGAAAAAGGAAAAGCGATAGAAGAACATGTTCCCTGGTGAAACATTTTCCCTCCATGCTAGGATCCCACTCTTTGGGGAACTCCGCACGTTATCACCCTATAGTCACTACAAATGTTTCCAATTTTTACTCACTGCATACGTAGGATGACCAACTATATTTGAAGAAAATAAGGGAGATTTCTATATTTTTGACCAAAAATAAGGGAGATTTAGAACACGGCAAAATTTCACAAAAAAAAGAAAAAAGCAATGCAATATTTGTATAAAATAAATAAGAAATAAAAAGAACTTTATTTTATGCTTTAAGAAGACGTAAATATACTTTGCAACAGATTTTGCTTCAGACAATAGTTTGCCATCACTTTTTGCAAATTCTAAAAATTGTAGAAGTGATGTAGATAAAACCACTGAAAATGAATGATGCCAAAGCACCACCAGCTGAGCAACACAAAGAACAAAAGAAAGGAAGTAAGTAAGTATGCGTTCATTGGTTTAACAGACAAGGAGATTTAAACTCATTGGTTGGTCATTTCTAAATGAAATAATTGATAGAAAAAACTCGATATAGAATCAATTGAGTCTGCTCTCGAACATTTTAATGAATTTTGACTATGCACAAAATTTAAATGATTGAAACAATTATTTTACTTGACTAAAAATTGCGGGAGAAATTCAGCCAAAAACAGAAAATACGGGATCTGGGAGATCAAGAGAAAATGGTGTAACCCTCTCTCCCTGGTTACCTTTATTTATCCTTCGTCCAGCAAGCTCAATGATCCTTACCTTCCACACACACACTTACAACACATACACATAAATCACAGGCAATGGGATATTTTAGTTGATAAAAGAACTCTACTTATGTTGTTCATGCATAATATATATTTTTAATTTTTATTACTAAAGAATTGGGCCCAATTTACATAATTTATACAAAATACATTTATATTAAGTAATTAAAAATTCTTGAGTAGTCTTGTAAAGTGGACGTAAGTTCTTTGAATTTAATTTAAATATCCCGGTTCCTTTTCGCATATATCGTGATCGTGGTGGTATCTGGACCTCCCTCCGTGAAGCCGGGCCGGAGTGTGCCTTCTTCCCCTATGTGAGGATTCCCTCCGCGACGCCTCCTCGCTTTCACCTGTACTGCCGAGGCTGCACCCTTCTGGCATTTATCTCCTTTCCTCACCTTCGCTCCGTACCCTCACTCTCGGGGTCGTACTCTCTCTCCGTCCTTGTAACTGCGCTCCTGCATTCTTGTCCATGACCGGGTGCATATCCTATATTGTTCGGCTGGGTGTAATGCCAAACCTCTAATGTTCAATACGTAATGCTAAGTGTTGTCTGGGTGTAATGCCAACCCATGGTGTTTAGCTGTGGTGTGCGACTGTAGGTTTACAATAGGGCCAAATATGGGAGATCCCAGGAAATACAGGAGACTTGCAAAAAGTTATCTATGCATAGGTGAACATAGATAACCTTTGAACCACTGTAGTGACCTGCTGCTCGGTGAAGCTTATACATTAAGGGGCCTGGATACAAGACCCAATCTTAATTCGTAACCATCGGGGCGAGTTAGTTCCGAATTCGGCCGCATGAGGGTCCCTCCCCCCCTCCGGTGTTTTGAGGGTGTGAGTTGGAGAGAAGGAAGTAGTGGAGAGGGGGAAGAGGGTCGAGCGAGGCTCTGTCGCAAGCGGTTTCACGTTACATGGTCACGACTTTGCGAATTCGATGGTTCTCCCCTAGCTGAATAGACGCCCAAGCAGCATATAAGGAATATTAGTTTTTCATAGCTTATTTCGTTTGATTGCAGTGCATCGAACGTAAATGTTCCATTGATGTAATAGGCAGTTTGAGGTTAATTGTAATTTAAGAGCGAAATAAGGAAACATTTATGAGCGAAATTACTGAATGAGTTAAAGAGTGAAATGAATATTTTAACATAGGTATTACTATTTATGTTGGTAGATAGGATGGCCTATGATGAGGCAGGAACACCCCATATCAACTAGTGGCATAACTCAAGTACTATAGCTGCTCCCAAGATGAAGGGGAATAGACAATATAAGACCTTAGAAGAAAAAATTTCAGCTAAAGAACGGGCCTGAATTGCGAGATTGTGTAAATAAAGAAGCTGTTTATGAAGAAAGTAAAAGACGATGTGCAGGAGGATGTAATCAAAAATCTGCTCATAAAAGGCTAATAATACGTACATACACATACGAAGAAAGGACAATGCATGAACTCTACGTTGAGCCACTTTCAATTTAGTTGATATAAATATTTAAAACAAATACACTTGCGTCTTACTAAGAGTCTCATATAAAGCCAGATTTCAAGTAAATCGCTTCTCTCGATAACTCATCTCTGCTGTGGTTTCCATCACATGCGTTTCACTTTAGGTTTGTGAGAACATAACATCATTAACAATTTCGAACTCAGCATGTCGCAAATCAGTGTAGTATGTTTGGAAAATATTTAACTAGAATTTTCTGAAAATGATTATCCCTGTACTCAAGCCAATGAACTATAGTGATCCCCCAACGCATGCTTTTCTCAATTTGGAGGCACTATTACATGTACTTGGGATAGCTCCTTTTAAAAATCTTAAATGCTCTTCGCTGTACATTGACCGATTCTGACATTAAACCTATTTTCTCTGGACTCATTCCGGCAGCATATACCTAGCCAGTGAAAACCAACAGAGCGATTTCACCTTTTGAAGGCATTTCCTGTTATTCACCTGTGTCCCATGCACATAACCTGTCTACTAACTTCCTCCAATATCTCACCTATAGTGCACCTACCTTTTCAATGATCAAATGTTCGTGATACCCACCACTAGCACTTAAAAGCTATTTCATCCCGTTCTATTCTTTTAAAAATTATTCCCATATGGGACCAAACAATAGAATCGAAATAATGTTGTGGTAAATTTCTATTATTCCTTATCATCTCAGCATCAAGCCAATGTATCATATCAATGCGGTCCTGCAATCCAATCGAATTCCAAATATCAAAATACTATGTGCCACAGATGATTGTTGGACAACCTAAGTTTAAAAATGACAACCACCCTGTTAAATTTTCATCTTGGTAATCTTTTCCACGTAAAGAAGTGTCCACTTATTTATTTCATCGTATACCACCACCTACGAGCAATAACACTGTAAAATCTGGCTATTATTAATATTCATTCCCATCTTTCATACATATACTCAATTCAATACATATATTTATTTCCAGCTTTCAAATATTTTTGTTGATGAAGTAAATTCTGTTCCTCCACTGTTTATTTTGAGTGCAACCAGGTTTGGCAGTCGATCCCTTCTCAGCAAATATAATTGAAGACAGCTTAACTTACGACAACGTTTCTAATATACTATTATCTGTTGAAGTATTAATCTTAAACGTGATAATTATTAATCTTCGATTAATAATCATCACGTTTTTCCTTCAAGTTAAAATTTGGAATGCTGAATACAACTCATTTGAGTTTACATCCATGAAAGGGACCTCAGAGATGAGAGAAAAGGAGACGGAAGCGTGCCATGGAGAATGCAATGAAACGAACGCATTTAAATATAATTATAAAAAAGCTTATTTACAACTACGAGTAAAAAACGTGGTGTACCATTTTTAGATAGAAAACAAGATAAAGATCTCTCCAATTGAGGATGACTCTCTATTTAGCGACATGCGTTTTCCGTGGATTCGTAAGTAGTACTGTCCGCATTTTTCAAACCCGTGTCCTCAGCATGGGAAGCCACTAGTCCAAACTAAACCCCGGAGCATAGCCATTTCACTTCGAATTTGAGTACCCACAAATAACATGAGTCAAGCCAATAAAAACATGGCATGAAATCTCCAGAGCTATGCGCTTTTCTTTTAGCCATTGCATTTCATGATCACAACTGTTGAGTTTTATTTCTCCTTTAACCCTTTCGTGACGGAGCCACATGTTAGAAAATGCTACTTCCCTCACGAATGCCATAAAGTATTCTTTGCATTGCCAGTACGGAGCTTTCGCTACGCTAGGATCCTCTCCGGTACCTGTTTCCCTAAGTTGGGTTGGGGCCCAGAGGGGTGTCGAACCTTTTTCTCGGGCACCGGACCGAGATAATCTTCACCCTTTCCCGCTTGGGAACCCCTTAACAGCATGCCGTCGCGGTCAACTATTTGTTTATGCAATGGTTTTGCTAAAAAAATTGTTGCTGCAGCGTCGATATTAATTTTATCGGAAACGAATTATTTTAGTTTTACAGTGCCTTTACAGCTTTTAAACGAAATTCTACCATTAATATTAAGCTCTCTAGCAAAAAAATCATATCAATGGTTAAGCAAGTAATTTTGCCGTTTGTTACACTCGTAAATTACTTTGACCACTTTTCTACAATAAAATTATTATGAATTTAAAAAGCCTTATTCAGGCCTTTGACATCATTAGAGTGCGAATCAAAGAAACGATACTTCGAAATCTTCAGCATGTTAACCCTTTCAGACCCGATTTATTTTTAACCGATGAAAAAATTTTTTTTCAGTTCATACCTATTCTATATAAATTAAATAATGATTGTATGTAGTTTAAATACCCATTGTACTTATATTTGTTGAAATAATTTTATGTCCACTGTAATGGACATTTGGACTATAAGGTTACTTTTGAAATTTAGTGCCTCAACACACTACTAGATGGCAGAACCCTTGTCCATCAGGAAGTATATAGGTTAGCTAGGTGTCTATGCTTCTTATGACTGATACACCAGAGAACCAGATATATCGATTTAAAGCTGCGAATCGTACCTATTACCTTAATTGCTCAAGCGTGTTTTTCACCAAAACAATGTGGAATGGAAATGAATCACATATTTTCGGTTTGAGTTGCCATCCTTTGTGACATAAAATTTAACATACCTGCTAAATACCAGATTATACTAATGGTGGATACGGAGAGAGGTACCCCATGCCTTCCATTCCTATCCTTATACCTTTTCTCCCGGTCTGAATCGCCTATTAGTGCGGAAACAGAATTGAAAACACTCATGTAATGTATACTAAGGGTGTATACTAACTTGTTCGTAATTTAACAAATACATACTTTTTCTTTAGCAATTTAGAAACCTTTATCATAATACATAAAATAAATATGGTAGCTATTGCAGTTTTTTTTAAATGCAAAAGCCTACGTTTTCAATGTTCAGCAAAAAATGTTACCTACATAAAAAACACACACATGCCTAATGAAATTGGTGCGAAGGTTTCCGCGGCGTTGTTCAGATGTTCTCTGCATCTCGGGTTCTGCGTCCGCGTTTGTTGACTGGGGTTGACAACAGTTTCGCAAGCCGTCCTGCTAGCGTCTTCAGGTCGAAGGTGAGGAAAGCTGCTTTTTCGCCGTCTTATATAGGGCTGGTAGAGTCCGTGCTGCGCTGTGATTGCATTTTTTCCATAATTGGTTGTAGCATTTAATAACATTCACACTATATCAAAGATAAATATTTATGTCTTCGAGAATGGATTATAGAATACCTGGCCTTTGTGGGATGTGGGAACTGGCTCATCTGCATCGCTTCCATCACTATCTAAACCTTCGATTTCAGAGTCATTTGATTCTTCAAAGTATCTTATAAATGTTCTGATGGGCTCAGCATAATTGCAATTAAATGCATCTAAAAATTACATAAAACGTTATACTGGAATCACTATCCATTATTAAATCACAAAATGTAAATTAATGAAAAAAAGTAAAATAAAACTAATGGCGATGCCTAAAAATATATAACCCCAGAGTATATAGCAACAAAATACAAATAAAAATAAATAATTAGTCGGAATAGTGTTAAATTATCTTAGAAAACTCTTCGAAAACAAATACTTAGAAAATAAAGGATATGGAATGATTACAGCACTGCACTGGTAGCATTTACCTACGTATATATTATCAAAAAGGAAAAGAGATAAACAGAAGTGACCTTTCCTCGTGGTCCCAATGTCCATTATAATGGACATTCATTTAACGATTAACGTGGCAAAAACTAAAAATCAATGGTTAAATTTAAGACTCATAGTCCAATTAATAAACATTGAGGAATGTTTAAAAAATTCTGCAAGCAATAGGAGCCTATAGTTATAAAAAAATAAAATATAGAATATCACATATCTTTAGGAGTTGATGATATGGATACCATTTCTGAAACGAGCTCCCTTCGTAACCAAACCGCTCTATCGACACACTGCTCCACACACATAGTAGTCGACAAAGTATCACTGAGTGACGGAAGCTCATAAAAAAACGTGAGAATACATTGAGTACAGTGTAGCAATAAATTGAAACCTAGGTTCATTACAATGGACACCAGGTCTGAAAGGGTTAATTCATGAGATGTACGGTCTACGGCATCCTTAATTTCGATTCGAAGGACTGCCAGAAATCACTGTATTCTTTAGGCAGAAACCATTGACCAACGAAAGAAAGTGAAATAGTCAGCTGTCATGATTATATTATACTGAGTAATTGCAGGGAAAAATAAACATTGAAACTCACGAAAAATATTGCCATCAACACATATGAAAAAATAGCATTCAGTTGTTGAACCTAAAAACATTATAACTTCCTAACTAAAAAGAAACATGAAAAAATCACTCATAACCAACTAAATAATTAACAAAAATTTGTTTGGAGATTCTTTTACTCACGAACTACGTTAAAAATAACGGTAGAGCTCCGTTTAAAATTTGCAGTTTTAGAACTAAACATAAGGAATATACTTATAATGCTCAGTTTTTAAATTAAACAATAACTTCTTAGTTTGTTATTCCACTGCACCAACAAGCAAATGACCGCGGACCCCTGCTGGGATTAGGGCGCGCACTGCAACGAAGGGTCAGGATAATCCTCTCCCGCGGCCCAAGAAAGGGTACCTAAGACGTCCCGAGAAGAGGGCCTTTATAACACACACCTTTCTGGCCTGCTTGGGGCTAGCTTAGCGACTACGACTTGTTTACACGTCGTTAGATTGTTTGCGTAGAAAAATTGACACCGTTTTAACACGTCCTTCGTAGCGAAAGGGTTAAAGAGTAGTTTTAAAAAATACTAATTCGGGAGAAAGCAGCAATATGTCAAAATAAATAAGAAAGGTATTAAAGAGTAGATTGGAATAATTATTAACTTAGAATCCGCTGACATTTTGGGCTGAAGAATATTAAAATTATTGTAACTTGTCCATTATGTTGTTTTCCCACAGCTATTTTGACCCGTTCTATTCTTTTAAAAATTATTCCCATATGGGACCAAACAGTAGAATCGAAATAATTTTGTAGTAAATTTGCATCTTTCCCTGCATGAAAATGTTATGAATTTTCTTCTCCGGAAACGAAATTTTCCAGTAATTCCTCAGTAAATGTTATCCTTCTCTATGGATTCCTTTTTCAGGAGTAACATCTCTGTAAATAAAGGGGTACATTACATTTAACATCCCATCTCCATCGGAGACTAACCAGTCTGGAGAAGCTGCCAGAAAAGGCAGTTTTTCGCCTACGAAGAGATCTGCGGGGAAAACTCGACTTTCGCCAATCTTCTCTCTCTCCACAATTGAAACCTTTTCGTTGACGTTCCCCAATTCAGTCACCTTATTTCGATTGCAGGAAGGGAACAGTATATTATCTATCAATATGTCTTTTAGTCTTGTGTTCCGTTAGTTGTATATACACCCAAACGTTTACGCGGTCAGTGTCTCTGCGAACCAAGTCCTATTTATAGGGTTGAACCAATTCATTGACAAGTAATCGGTAATCGTCCATATCGACCATTTTGCCTATTAATCGGTATCGGCGATTTAGCAGATTGATCGTCTTCGTAAATCGGTCATTTTGTTTGTAATGTTGTTTGGTCCCGAGCTGGAAAGAAGTATCATAGATTCCAGTTACACATTTATTACTGACATGAAAAAATGAAAATTAACAAAGCATCTTCCTAACAAGTTATTTCATTACATATTTTAATATATGAAAACAGTATTACTTTTAATTTTTAAATATTCATTCCTTTTCAACCATATAAAAATGATTTCTTTTAATTCATCGTATCTAAAATTGAAAAAATCAATATTTAAAATTTTACATTTTAAAATTGTAATACAAAAACATGAGAATTTCTCCATTTCCAGGGCTTAGTCTTTTTCTTGTCGCCGCATAAATGTTTCCTCCAGTTCTTAAACGTCTCTCACTTTTCATAGAAGATGCAGGGCCACCAAGATATTTCACAGCCAGTTCGCTCAAATTTGGAAAAAGCTCTTTTGCACTTCTCCACCACAAAAATGGGGCACTATGTTTTGGATTTTTCATATTTTTGCTGGAAACATTCGTTAGTTTATTTTTTCTTTTCTTTGGAAGGCATGCTTTTCTTCATTATTTCGTTTACCACAAGCTAATTCATCAAATAACTTGGCAATACTTAGATATTCTCCTCTTAAGTTCTTCATCTCCAGAACTTGAAACCTCAGAATTCAATATTTTTGAGATTTGGAATTGTTAACATTTTCTAGGCTATGTCTTGTCCAACATTTTATTTTCTTTATCATATCCTCTTTTTGAAATTTTTCTTTTAATCTTGGATATTAAAGATGACAAGCATAAACACTTGTTTCTAGATATGATGTAAATCTTATCTTCATTGAAACTTATAGTTCTTATACTGTGGTAAAAACTACCCTAAAGGAGCTGCTGCTCTTTGCTTTAGACAAGAATAAATTCAGTCTCTATTGTGGGAAGTATTAAAGATATTGCGATTTCCCGTTTACCTACTGGCGTCCACAGTAAATTTCACGAATGGTTTTAAAAGTAGTACCTAGTACTATTTTTCAACGTGAGACCACTGATAAGGGCACAGCAAAGGATTTTTATTATCAATATCATATGTTAGACTTGGGCTTTTTGCTGTAACAAAATTTTTGGAATTGAATTACCCCTTATCATTTATGTCAATCTCTTTATGTGAATTAACTGTAGACTAATTGCCTTGTACCTTCCTCACGTACGACCAACTTTTGGATTTTCCTTTAATGTTCCCCAAGTATTTTTCTTTTGAATTCTGTAACTGCATTTCTATGAGGGTCCTTTGCAGTGGATTTTGGCATTTTATGATTTCGATGATCACGTACGCTCATCGGTGGGCATATATTTACAGTAAAACCTCTCTACAACGAACCCCCATACAGCGAACTTTTAAGGAAACCTCCCTATTTCGAAGTCATTGGCCCGGTCCCGGACCCTTCCAATGGACAATGCACGCAAAAAAACCTCCCGTAACGAACCTCTCTAATTACGAAAACTCCCTACAACGAAGTCTGATAATGGGCCTAATACCTGAAAAGTGCCCCTCTAGAACGAATTATTGAGAACAAACGCAGTATTTTGCATTTGCAGGTAATTATTTCCATCGATATTTGCGTAATAAGCAGGAAGTAGAACCGCAGCGGAGTATTCTGCGTCTTAACCGTTCTGCTCCGAGCTTCAAAGGGGTTCAAATCCGAGACCTACAGAGCGGAGGGCATGAAGGAAACTTGACACTCTGGCTCGGTGAAGGCCATAGTCAACTCTGATGGTTCCCACCATAAGAAACGTGTAAGGGAAGCCAAAGCTTCGCTCCGCGTGGTTCCGTCTATTGCTCCGCTCCGACCTTTGTGCCACTCCGAGGAGGAGCGCTTGGCAATTTTGCGCTCCTCTCTGAACCGCCTAGGTGGTTTACAAGTCGAACTGGTTTGACAGAAAATCCGCGGAGCAGCTCTTTTTAAATTAAATTTCGATAATATCCCATTGAGCATCCCTTATCAGGGTGTCCACTGACCGGGAAAACCTATAAAATCGGGAATTATTCGTGAATTTTCAATGCAGGGAAATGTTCGTGTATTATTCATGATTTTCTGGTCTGAGTCAGGAATTTTAAAAATTCTTAATTCAAGACAAAAAAATCCTTATTTTAGAAATAGGATCAACAACGATGTCTTTCACACGTTCACTGCGGCGTGACCCACCGGTGGGTCACGCTAATCCATACAGCGCCGCGGCCATAAAATTCTTTGAGTTGTTGTAACTTGCGAGGAGTATTGTGAGAGTAGGAATCGAGAACTTCTCGAGTGACTTCACCCAGAGGTTAGTCACAGTTCAAATAATAGACTACTATGTGACACTTATTGTTAGTGTGACCCACCGGTGGGTCACGCCGCCCCTCCTGAAACTTTTTTCAGCGTGAGCGGTGTGGCCCACCGGTGGGTCACGAACAAATTTACATATTAGTGTATTATATCCAAAATGTTTATTTTTTTGTTTTCTTTTTTCAAGTTGATGCGATTTTTATACATAAGGATGAACAATACTCGATATAGTAAAACATATATCAACTTATTAAAAATAATGAAAATGTTTAGGAAAATTTTTTCTCCTCAACCTCTTGGCTGTCCGTCAGTTGCTCGTAAACTAAACAGTCCGAACTGCACTCGCCCGGCTGTGTGAAAGATTGAGACTCTCTCTTCCCTTCCCCCCTCCCCTCTACGGAAGGGCATTTGGGAAAGGGTCGCGTAGCGTTCTTGAGCCAATCCCTCAGTGGTGGATGAGTGACCGTGCCCTTGCCGGGTGAACGTCTTCCGAAATGCAGACACTACTTTTTTCTGAGTGAGACAAACCACTTTGTACTCTTTCCAAAGGATCCCCCTTCCCTTTTCTCATAGTGTGAGCAGGGCTGGGGAATCGGTGACGCACGGACGGATATCTACGTCTCACAGACAGGCGCGAACAAGGGCAGGGGCAATAAACAGAGACGGGTGGGAGTCTCCTGGGTTTTCCGAGCGTCAGCAAATCTTTACCACATGCATTGTATTGTTGCCCCTCTCTTCCTTCATCCCGCGCCAGGGTCGAACCGATAACGTGCCCCACGTTATCGGCCCCTCGGTGGAGGGGCGGCCTGGGAGTCACCTCCCCCAGCATTTCTCTAATCTCAGGAAACAGTTGAGTGTTGCTGCTTCAACCACCATCCCTCGGCAGTGGCCAGAAGCTCGGAGGGACTGTGACCCACTGGTGGGTCACACCGCCCATGCGAAAGGCTGAGTGTGACCAACCGGTGGGTCACGCCGCGCTGTGAGGGATAAGGCTTTAATCAGCCCCGCAGTGAACGTGTTAATATACATATATATTATTTGATAACTGTACAAGATGTAATGGATTTGACGTTGGTATGAATGAATAAATATACGACGAAAAAGTAGTTAGGCTCAATGAATCTTCAGCGCTGTATGCATCGGAGACGTCAACTGATCGAATGTCGTCGAACAGATGCCTTCAGCGTCACGTCAAGTGTCCTTTGTTCTCACTCATTGCGCATATAGAAGGCAACTAGTCGAATATCTTCTAACTAGACTAGGAAACACCGAAGACATCAAGTCATTGAAGTGGAGCATCCGAAGTATCTTTCGAAGAGTATGCGAGTATTGATAATGATTTCGCTGTATTTGCCGACAATGAGGATCCCGAAATTTTGGCGGAGATGCAGGATGTGAGCGATGAAGAGAGAGGAGCCCAGCATAGCGTAGTGCGCCCCGGTTGGAAGGAAGTGGTGGACGCAATAGATGTTTTGGAGCGAGTTTTTTTAATGTCAGAAGATGGAGTAGAGAATTTGAAGATTCTGCGGCAGGTTGAGCAAGCAGCCAGCAAAGAAATGAGGAAAGGGATGAGACAGACGACTTTAGAAAACTATTTTGAATAGAATAATTTTGAATTAATATAACTTAAAAACAGCTACCGCTTCGCATTTATAAATAAAAACTTGCTTTAAATCTATGTAATTTTTCGAAATTTGTATTTAACTTCCTGAAATATACTCATTTTCAAGCAATATGGAATGTTTCGGCTGAGGTAAGTCGCACGAGAGCTGACTGTATGTACGACGAGGATGGTAGATGGTCCTGTATTAATATTTGTGAGGAGGTAAGTGAAGGAGAGATAAATCGAAAACCGGATTAGTTATTACAGGAATTATTGTACTTCTTCTGTCTGTGTGCCTAACCAGTTGGGCTATTTGAAGAGCGGCAGACAACTGGGCCACGATATATCGGAAACACACGAGCTTTCGGTTAGGGGTAAGGGGAGTCATTGAGGAGTGGAATGGGCGAGGGAGGTCTCCCCGAAGGAACGTGGGAAGGGGAGGGGAGATAACAGCAGCATTGTAGAGAAAGAGGCGAGTAAGGGCGTAGTTATTCTTTCTTTCGGAGGGGGAAGGTTATTGAATAATAGGCATTTTGGTATGGAATGTTTGGGAGGGGTTAGTTGGCAATGCACTCCTTCCTCTTACTCATTTCAATGCGTGCACTAGGTTAGATTTCGTGCTGCATCCAACTCAAAACGTCTCCATTCCAAATTGTTAGCATGCAATATTACTGGTGCAACTAGAGTTTTCAGAACAGCGATTTTCGCTTGTCTACTTGGTTTAGAAAGAGATCCTTCTAATGTCATAAACGACGCAAAAAAAGTGGGCTCAGGTTCTTTTACGTGTTTTTATTCTCTTAATTGCTAACATAATACATATTTAACTCATGTGATTGTGCTTTAGCGACTAATTATTCCATTTTAATAGTTTTAGCCTGCAAATAGCGCACATTTAAAAATGAGAGACGTTCGGCAAAGGACTGAAAAAGGGCAAACCTGGTTTTAAATTTTCTTCAAGTATGAAGAGGTGGATGAACGGCGACACTAGGCGTGGATTCAAATATTACCTGGCGTACTCGAGGATGGTACTGCGTTTTGGCACCGAAGAACGGGTGTGCCAACAGAATACCGATCGTATCCAGCTTCTATGAAGGCATCATCAATGCATTATCATTTGAGATTGCCATTGTGACCTCAGGGCATTGCCGACTGCCACGTTTTTACTCGTGGTAACTAACTCACCCCACCTAACTTCCATCGTTGTTTATCGATATCTAATATATACCGGTCACGAACATAGATGTTTACCAGTATTTCAATGGGATTTCAATTTCAATGCCAACATTGCATTTTATTTCGTAAGTCTAAATGGCAATATGTGCTCTTTCAAGCAAAATTGCTGTATAAAACTGCCAATTGATATCGACTTAAATTATTGCACTCCAAAAATAATATCGACTAGATACTGAGAAAAAATATGGAGCACTTTAAAAATACGTAATCCACAGGCATTAATTTTGGCATTCCTTTAATATCAGAACTTAACTAAAGTAAGCAATGAGAGGTAGAGCAGAATGGACGAGAAAAACGATAATTTCAATTAGAAATACGCAGATTGAAAATCACGAGGTGATAGCCACGGTATTTGATGGTAAATAATAACAATTGTTTATCATCACTATAGGAAAGGTGAATAAAGCAAGACTAAGAAATTTACACGACTTGCATCGTAAACATCACGGAACACTTGGATGCCCCTGCGATGACGCGACCCGCATATCACCTCCGTACAACGAAACCCCCTACAGCGAAGTCATGATTTTTTCGGTCCCAACAAATTCGTTGTATGGAGGTTTTACTGTACTATTTATTCATTTTTACAGGGCACACTCGCTGTTGTCTGAGGGATTGTCTCACTTCCGCATTGTATCACCTTGTTTCAATGCTTTCTTTTTTTAAATTACTAGGGATACATTTACTAATCCCGTGCTCGTCACATGCAGGAACGACTTCCATCAGCCCTCAGCTAATAAGCTTTTGGGATAACTTTTACAATCTTTAAAGGAATCTCTCAAATTACTTTTAAAAGTATTGAAGTCTGCTATTTTAATATTGTCAATATTTCTTTTTCATTCAAAACTGTTTCAAAATTAAAGAGAATTTTGTAGTAGGTACCATGTGGTCTTTTAGTATCACGAAGGTCTCAATATTAGTCGCTAGTTGTGGGATATTGGTTGCCAGAAAGTCCAAAATATTGTCCCCTCTATTAGGTGAAGTAATTAATTGTTGTAAGCCCTTTTAAAAATCTTTTGCTCCTCTTTTTATGGTGATATTTCATACAATGCTACCACTAATAGGGCCTCCCAAAAAACTTGATGACACACGCAACGATTTAAATGTTGCATTAGCATTTCGGGATCGCCACTGGAAAAGCCAATGAAGAAACATGCTAAACAAATGGTAGTGCGAATGCGCAGTACTTATCACCCTGCGGTATTAAAATTTGTATTGGATTCCACTACCATTAGTATAATTCAATGCCAGTGTAGGTACACGTCGTGCGGGTTGTTCTTGAACTATGTCATGCATAGAGAGGTTTACATTTACAAATCACATTTAAATTGATATTCACACCTGGTTGCCAAGCAAATTTCTATTGCTGAAAAGGAAGAAAGGTTGATAAATATGGAACTAAAAATGTAGGTTTTAGTCAAAAACGAATCAAATAAGGAAATTGAATGAAACATTTAAACAAAGCATGCCGTTATCCGTTGAATGATAAAAAGTTCTATATCTTGAGTGCAACTAATTTCGAAATGCATAAGAACAAACATCGGCACCTAATTCAATTCTTTTCTTGTGGGAGTAAAAAATAAATAGAATGGAGTTTAAACAACAACAACAAGCCAACAACAAAATTGTATTACACAAAAATTCTTTTTAGTGTGCCCCTAGACCATGATAGGGATATTTCGTCGAAATTTCACGTGTAGCTTGCGCTGTGCGTTGAAAAGTGAATAAATCAGTCAATCTGGACATTCCGTGTTATGCACATAGAAGACTACGGAAGTGGCGGTCCCGAAGGGAGCTGGCGTAAAATATGTCCTCCAATACTTCGCAGGTCGGTAAATAGCACTTCACGTAAGGACCCGTTGGATGCTCCTAGCCGAACATCGGAAGGAAATAACACAAAAATCGCCTGACTGCGACTCACCCCAAGATCTGTTGTTCCTTTCTGAGATATTGCGCACCTCTCTTCAGCTTACCGGGAGACGGAACACAATTGTAGACCCATGAAATCCGAACCTCAGAAGACTTTTATTTTTTCGGGCGAGAAGAGGGAGGCCAGCGGAGGGGCGAAGGAGGGGGAATAGGAGGAGGTGTGGGGGTCCGCAGCCACGCTGCTGGCAGCGCCGTCTTCCCGCCAGCATTACGTGCGACGGAGCACCGAAAAATACTCTGAACATGCTCAACAATTTACACGATTATAGAGAGTAAATGAAATTAACTTTCATGAAATGCTCCTTTATTGAAAAATCTAGGATGTAGCATTGACCCAAACGAAGAATTAATTTTGTGTCTCATCTTATGGCAGAGAACCTTTCCAGCAAAAATAGTCTATTTTCAGGTAATTTCTCTTATTTATTTCTCCAAGGTGGTTAGTAACAAGTGAATGCGGAAACATATGTATTCTAGCTATATCTTTCTAGCGTCGAATGGCAAAAACATAATTTTTTCATCTGATAGCACGTAACCATGTCAATGCCAGAACCAACGGTCTGAAATTGACTTTTCACGAGTCAATTTCAGACCGCCCCTTAAAATATCATGGTCAATGGTGTCAAAGGCTTTGGTTATGTCAATAATTAGACTGGAAGTACATTTATTACAATTAATAGACTCATAAACATCAGCTATATAATTATCCAGTGCATCTTCCGTTCCCTTCCCACATGAAGAACCAAATTGGTTTTGACTGAAGAAGTGATTTTTAACTAGAAATTTGACTAATCTAGACTTGACCTGCTCCTAATATGTTAGAAAATATCGATAACAGTGAAATAGGTCGATAATTCTGAATTTGTGACCAGTCACCTTTTTTGTAGATGGTTTGACTACTGCTTTTTTTAGAACATCTGGAAAAACACCATTAATGAGGCTTAAATTATAAACATGCACAAGAATTGGTGCTATTCCTCAATGACTAGTTTTAGTAGTTGACTATTGAATTTGTCAAAACCAGGTGATTTATTGAGAGGAAAGGATTTCATTAATTTATCTTCTCCAGGAGTACCGGTTCAAAATACATGGAATCAATGTATGAATAAGTACAACATTCAGTTATGAAGTCATCAATACCTTTAAAGTTACTTAATTTATTATTATCTCGTGAACTAATGAAAAAGTCATTAAATACACGAGCTAATATGGTCCCTTCAGTAATAGTGCTACTGTCTATTTCTAAAGAAATTGGTTGTGAACTTAATGGTGACTGACCAGATAACTCTAAATATATTCCATCGAGCGTTCGGGTTACTGGTGACTTGTTGAAATTTTTGCAAATAATAATTGTTAGAAGCTGCTCTTAGTTCATTTCTTAATTCAATTCTACATTTCACAAATATCGTTAGATGGATTGCATCTATGTTTCTTCAGCAGATCATTTTTTCTTTCAATATTCTTTAGCAATTTACTCGTCATCCATGGTTTTATTTTTTCCAGAATTATAGCTAACGACTGTAACTTGTGATAAAGAAAGGGTCTCTAAAAGTATTTCATGGAAGATAGAAAACGCCTAGTTGCATCACTTTCATTTAAAACGGGACCCCAATCTACTTCAGCTACTTTATTGATAAAGCGATCATGATCAATTTTAGTTTAACCGGGAGTCACTACTCTATGATGCCCGAAGTTACTCTTTGATTGCCTACCAGTTTCTTATTGCGAAGAGAGAAGTATATTGTTATTGCTTCATGAAATACATCCACTTGTAGGTCATACATATAGAACATGGTGAATAACATGATAAACAAATGGTCAATGCAAGTTGCCGATTTTGAGGTTACCCTGGTTAGAACCAAGGAAGTTAATCCTAAAGAGCTCATCACATTTAAGTACTGATTGTAATAATAATCTTTATTGCCCTGTTGGTTATACAAGTATACAACATACGACATGGTCAGGATAAATGAAATAGTCTACAAAAATCTGTCATTCAAAAACTCATCATGTGTATCATCTATGTTTCATTCTCTCAAAACTCATCATCTTTCATAATGTGCTGTTCTCTTTTGATGAAACCTTACGTGTGACGGAACTTACCATGCTTGCTGCTGTGCGCCTGGAAATATGGCAGTTCAAATTCTCTGAGACCTTGTCCTTTAAGGTGAGCAATCCTAGCTCAGCTCTTCCTTGAAGGGACTGTCCGCAAAGATGCCTGCAAATGGCGACAGCCCGTGATGGGCACCCTCAACTGTATTCGCCTCTGACCGTATGACGTAGATGTCCGACCATGCCCATTTGCCCCTGGTGCCCGCATCCTAGGCGGGTGCCCGGGTCCTAGGCGGGTGCCTGGGTTGCTCGCCAAAACTGAGGGGAGTGGTGGTATAAGAGAGAGCGAAAAATATTTCAAACTGCAAAGACCCTTGAGAAAGATATGCGGCGGTGACGATCTTAGGGCGGTCGCCCGGCCTGGAGGCGAGTGCCGCCCACTAGATGGATGACCGACTCTTCTCGGCAACTTCTCTGTTAGGTCACATTCGTGATGCTTGGGAAACGTCAAATGTCTTTGGTTTGGGGGCCTCTCTCTCTCTCTCACGCACAGCGACCCTCGCCTGTTTGCCGGCCTCGAGTATCTTTATCTGTCTTGCTGAGCTAAAAGTAGGGGAGGTGGTGTGTGGATAGCATCAAAGCCCGTGAGGTTCCTTCCTCTTCTTGTGGGCAACCTTGGGGGGCACATGCCGGTGGCTGATTGGAACAGCTTTGGGTGTGGAGCGGAATGGGGAGGGTCAGGGATGCGGCGTCCTTCGTTATCGGGAGGGTCTTCGACCCCTCCTCTCGCACTCCTCTTAGACCATCCCCTTTACTCCCCCCCTCCCCGACAACCCACCAAGATCCACCCGTAAGCAAAGAACGCTGCATCCCTGACCCTCCCCCTTCCACTCAGTACCTGAAGCAGTTCCAATCAACTATATACACTAGGGCGGATCGGAAAAATCGATTTTTCGCGGAGAAACTTGGCCCTCTGGAAAAAGTTGTCAAAGTGACTCAAAATGAGGCCAGAAAAATTTGAGACCTCTAGGTCAACCCTAGACCCTCGCGCCGTGGCCATTTATGGGGAGGGGGGCTGAAAATGGAAAAAGTCATGTTTTTATAGCGGTTTCCCATGTATTTTGCCGAGTTGCGGCCCTTTAGTGCAAAAATTTCGTCCATTTGTACGTATCTGTAGCCGTTAAGCCACAAATTGTCTATTTTGAGTGCGCGGCCGCGCGTAATTATGCACCACCCACGCAGCGTCGCGGCGCAGCGGTCAGAAGGCCGCTCGCGCGCCTCCTGCCGGCTCGCGCCTCCTGCCCGGTCGCCGCGAACGCAGCAAAACTCATCACGGATGCGTCTTCCGTCGTTGGTCTAATTAATATTAGATAATTAAACAATTTCCAGGGAATAACAATTACGGAAGAATTGTATGAAAGTAATATAACCCTACACACTATAACTTTTTTCCTGTCTCGTCGACATAAACGAATTGACGTTACCGACTTTTAAAGAAGTGGTAAAATATTTTTTTTATGTTCGCGACGCATTGAGATATGAAAGCGCAGGAAGGGAGCCTACGGCTTATCAAGTAGTCTGGTGGCCAAAGTGTCCGCACTTTGGAGACACACCTCTATTCCAATCATTCTGGAGCGTGGTGTGATTAAAATGATTATACGGTACCATACGACGTACTACGGCTTAAGAAAAAATGCAAGCAAGCCTATGAAAGGTGTGAAATCGACAAAAAATTAATATATTTTTAAATGATTCCCAGAATCTATGTGATACTTGTGTGTGTCAGAGCCTAAGAACTAGCAAGTGTAAATTTAGAAAGAGAATAAAGTTCTCCCAAATGAAGCAGCATTTTTGAGGGATCAAAGGACAAAACGAAATATGGTATCCGGTGGATTGGATGCCTAAGAAACTCGACGATTAAAGAAAAACCTCAGGAGAGGATCGTCGGAGAGCGTCGACTCAAAATCTTTAATTCTTGAAGAGGTAAAAAGTGAGCATCAAGAATTATTTTCTGCTACATCTCGAGAAAACTCAACCGACGAGGAACCAACTGACTTAGACCTCAAATTTCTTCATAAGATTAGGAATGAAAATCAACCTGGACCTCCTTCGGGGCAAAGACGTCTTCAATTGCCAACTGTGGCGGAGGTATGTGCAAGTACCGGTGACATGTCCCTCAGAGCAGCAGCAATGATCGTCAGTGCAACTGTATCCGACGCAAAGCTCAAAACTCCGGAAGACAGGTGAAATGTAGTGGACTGGCATTACTTACGAAGACAGAAAAAGAAGATGCTAGATTCAGTAAAAGCAAAGACAGATAAATCAAAAAATGCAATTGAAGGTCTGTATTTGGACGGCAGAAAGGATGAAACAATTAAACTGGAGAAAATAGGCAAGAGGACGTATCAATCTAAGGTTAGGGAGGAACATGTCTTGTTTGTTGAAGAGCCAGGCTCACAATTTTTCGGTTTTGTCTCCCCCACAGGAGGATCTGCAAGAAAAATCACAACTGCAATTCTTGATTTATTTGCGAAAGAAAATATTGAACTTTCAAATTTAAAAGTGATTGGATGCGATGGCACCAAAGTGAATACAGGTCAGGAAGGAAGCATCATCCGTTTGCTGGAAGCAAAACTCCGACGTCCCTTACAAGGGTCTATTTGCCAATTACACTTGATTGACTTAACACTGCGGCGGTTGGTAGAAACATTAAACGGGCAAACTAAGGGTCCAAATTTGTTTGCAAGACCTATTGTCTCCACCCTTCAAGACTGCCACACTCTTGATATCATACGATTCGAGCCAGTTCCAACAAAATTATCCCACGAAGAAGACTTGAGATTGCTGAGCAGTGACCAGCAGTATCTTCGGGGAATTTCTAATACTGTGTCCAAAGGATTTCGCTCGGAAAATTTGGCCGGATAAACTCCAAAAAATGTGGCTCATTCTCGTTAGCTCACTACGGCCAGCCGACAACTGAGGCTATACGTGTCCAAAGAAAATTCATGTGCTAATTTATAAAATCTAGTGTCATTCAAAAAGTATACGCACCTGTCTGGTTTTCAGTGAAAAAAAACATTGTATACACGAGGGTGCTGTAAATTTATGGAAATTATTAAATTGATCAAGATATCTACCAGTAGATCTTAAAAGAGTCATTGATCCTGTTATTCAGAGAAACGGTTTTTTCGGGCACTCAGAAAATTTACTCCTCCCAATGATTGCTGACAATGGAGAGGAAGTGTGAAGAGATGCGTGGTAAATAATCTTAGAGGCATGAAGAAATATGCGTGCGACGAAAATCGTGAAATTTTGAGTTAACAAATTTTAAATTTGATGCAGAAGACTACAAGCTGCTGATAAAATGAGACGAGAACACCGACTCGTGCTCTAGCACATCTCACGACTGAAGAAATTCGAGAATTACATCAGTAATGCTCAACTGTGGAACGCAATTGTCCTTGTCACACAAAAGCTTGCGCTCTTGAAATACCTATTTGTAAAAGAGGTAACCCAAGCTTCATTGGCATCCGCAACAACGAGAGACAATAAGAAATACTGAAAATTCTAGAAAGCAGAACCAAAATGCCAACCTTCAAAACTTAGTCTCAGTTCATGCTGTGATACAGTGAGTAAGTTTTACATTTATCTGCTTGACTTCAAAACTAAAAAAAATCGATAATGACCTTTAGTGTTCAATGAAAATAAAGTATAAATACGAATACTTGCACACAGATAAACCGACTGGTAATACAAAATGACAACTTTCTTATTTTTTCGAGAGCATATAATCTGATAAAGGAAATGCGTTCCTCTATTTTATGAGTGGGAGTGTGGGCGGGGGAGTTCATAGTGCAGGTACCTCAACGTGGTGAGCTCTAATAACTACTTTAATTATTTTTGTATTCTTTCTCCATACTGAAAAATAATAGTAAAATTAGGCTAAACTCGGGGAGTGTTTCTTTACTCCCCGAATGATGACGGTGTGTTATATTACTTTCATACAGTTCTTCTGTAATTGCTATTCCCTGGAAATTGTTAAATTATCTAATATTAATGAGACCAACGACGGAAGACGCATCCGTGATGAGTTTTGCTGCGTTCGCGGCGACCGGGCAGGAGGCGCGAGCCGGCAGGAGGCGCGCGAGCGGCCTTCTGACCGCTGCGCCGCGACGCTGCGTGGGTGGTGCATAATTACGCGCGGCCGCGCACTCAAAATAGACAATTTGTGGCTTAACGGCTACAGATACGTACAAATGGACGAAATTTTTGCACTAAAGGGCCGCAACTCGGCAAAATACATGGGAAACCGCTATAAAAACATGACTTTTTCCATTTTCAGCCCCCCTCCCCATAAATGGCCACGGCGCGAGGGTCTAGGGTTGACCTAGAGGTCTCAAATTTTTCTGGCCTCATTTTGAGTCACTTTGACAACTTTTTCCAGAGGGCCAAGTTTCTCCGCGAAAAATCGATTTTTCCGATCCGCCCTAATATACACGCGCCCCCCAGGGTTGCCCAGAAGAGGAAGGATGTAACAGACGTTCCGTGATGCTATTCCCCCACCCCCTTCAAGCTCCGCAGGATTGATAAATATACACCCAGAACTGGGGTCTTTCCTCTTCACAACCAGACACTGTTCCCCCACACACCGTAAACCCTAACTTCCCGGCCGTCATAAATCTTTGAGGAGACGATGCGAAAAATATGCTGAATTGCGCCCCATTTGTCATCAAGGTCTTAGTAGCAGAAAAGAAACTATAATACCTCGCAAAATCATTTATTCCTCTGGCGATACGGAAGACGCTACAAGTAATAACCTGTGAATGATTTTTTTTCTGGAAACTGGCTTAGTTCCCTTCCTTTTTATAGCTATGATAGAGGACAACTACAGCGTGTTTGGGCTAGTTGCCATCATAAAAGCATAGATGTTTGAATCAAATGTCTATTTTTAGCATCCATACTAGATTCCCGTCTCTACTGACTATCCTGAAAATAAAATTCATATTACAAAATATTCAACTTTTCTTTTATTTATGTTTTTGATACTGGTACGAAATTTTGCCCACACTAAGATCACCGACTTTAAAGCTTTGATATAGGAAATACAAGTAGAAACTTATTTTACTATCTTTTAAGATATGCGTCTTTTAAAATGCTTGCACAAATAACCTCGAGAGTTAGACAATGTTGCCGAAGAGAACAAAAGTTAGGGAAAACAAAAATAAAATTTTTTTCATGAATTTTTTAAATTTTTTTGATTTTCCAGTGAACCCTTTGGAACCCTTCACTCTCCCCATGTAATCAAACGTTATGATGTGGACTTCGGTCGTCAACTGTTGTTTGTGTTTGATTCGTGTGTCTCCTTCCCGCAGAGGAAGGTAGCTGAGCTGCAGGTGCTGAAGGGTGGGGCGCAGTGGGCTTCTCGGGACGAAGAAGAGGAAGTGGCCCTGCGCTGTTGCCACGGCCTGTTTGTCTGGAGGATCAGGGGCTTCACTGCACAACTGCAGTTGATGCGTAAGGAGGTCTCCCCACCACACGCAACGCCACAAATGCTTTACAGCCCAAGATTCTACACAAGACCGTACTGTGGCTACAGATTCTGTGTGCGCCTGAATGTGTCTCCCAGAAACTCGGGACACCTGTCCCTGGTGGTGCATGTGGTGCGAGGAGAATTTGATGACATCCTGCATTGGCCTTTCAGTGGTGAGTAGTTGTGGATGCACAAATACATCCCCCTACACACTTAAATGCATATACAGTAGAGTCTTGATTTTAGGTAACAACTTGGGACCCTAAAATGGGGAATCAAATTATGTAAACTCAAGAAATTAGCGGATTTCGAAAAATATGCTAAGATTTCACAACGTATGAGAACACAATGACATTGAAACTATTTTCACTCAAAGAGATCATTATTACATACATATTAAACTGTAGAAATTAAAACTATTTTAATTATGGTGGAGAGATAATTATATTTTAAATCAAAACATGAATTAGAATTTCAGAACAGAATCATAGCTTTTTGGCTGCTCAGGCAAAAGTACAGATTTAGCATTTAAAAATTTGGCAATCAAGTGTGTACATAATTAGAAAATCATTCCTGTGAAAGAGTATGAATTGAACTGAGAGATAACATTTGAAATTAAGGCGGTTTAAAAAAAGTATCCAAGATAATTAAATAGAAAAGTACATCACTCAATGAAAGTTAAATAGCATTGCATAGCAAACAAATAAACCACCTGGCAGGGCTTCCACTCACTTTTTGATACAGAAAAGTGAGAAAGTGAGCAATTTTTGCCAAAAAAGTGAGGGGAAAATGTAGAAAAAGTGAGAAAATAATGAGAAAATTGGTGATTTTTACCCCATTTTACACTTCTGGCAATTACTATATCCCTACATTATTCAATATTTTAAACGGGAACTCTTATTTAAAGCAGAAGCAGCAGGGATAAAAATTACAAAACAAAGAATTGGACAATGAAAACATGTATTTCAGACTCAAGCAAGATTGAAGAATGAAAATGAAAATAAATAAAAAAAGTAGATTATCAGAAATTATAAGTAAAAAAAATAATTAAATTAGGCAAAAGGAAATGATTGGAAAAAATTTATATTACAGAATTAAATCGTGGAATCATTATGTTAACTTTACAGTGTATTTTTGAGTGACGCAATTGTAAATCTAGTTGAAGCAATAGAAGTACAAAAAAGTCAGTATCCACACACACAGGTTGGAAATGAAGGATGATAAAGCTTTTTATTCAATGGTTGAAAGAAAAATTATAAACAGCGTAAGAATCGAACTTCATTACCTGCAGTCCACTACTCCACTCTGTTATTGTTATTACCATTATCTCATTAATTTGCCTTTAACTTAATTTTGCCTAGGGTAGCCATAACTTCTGTATTGGATCTCAAATGTATGTACTATTAACTGTTTGTTCACATTGGTATGAAGTCTTTTTTAATAATATTTTTAAAAAACCCTTCCTTTAAGACTCCTTTTTTCCCAATATTAAACACAACTTTCACCTTTTTAAAACGATTTTATCTACTGTGTTTGTCATTTTTAAACACCACTTTAGATGATTTTTATTTACCATTTTTCGGTGTCCCTAGTTATTAGTATGGATTTCCCAACTTAAGGCTGTTCTATACCAAACCAATATCTCTTGAGTAACCGCCACGGGCGTTAGTTCCGAGAGCCGCCGCTTCAGTTTCAGTGGGATGGGTAACTTTACTGGGAGGAGGGGGTGTTCTTTGAGGGGTGTTTGGGGAGTGGCTTATTTATTCAGTCACCAATGAGTGACCACCGGTCCAAATGTTCCTTATCGCCTATTGCATCACACGTCGTCACTCGACCCCTTGGACGAAGGCCGAGGGAATCTTTGTTTACGAGTGATTCATTTGTCTTCCTCATCTTAGCTACCCGCTTATCTTTGCTACTCACCTAACACGAACGTAACTTGTCTATAAGTGGGATTTGATTTAGTCCACTCTCGCTACCAGGTAAAATCTTCGGGGCTATTTATTTTCAGTACAGAAGTAAAATGCTTCTCGTGACATTGACCTAATTCCTTTATTGCAAGATTTTTCCAATACGAGTGTAACTCCGTCTAAAGTTTGTCCAGAAATTAATTGGGATCGAGAAAAAACTAAAACACAACGTCATTGTAAGTGTGAACTGGAGCAAAACTTTTTATGGACTACGGTAGATTATATTTATTCGATAGATGAAAAGTCCAAAGAGAGAATCTTAAAAATGAAAATTGAGCATCAGTAATTCAATGAAATAAAACTGACTGACTGATGGCTCGTCACCCTAGGGTGACTTTATTTCATAGTATGCCAAAAACTGGCTTATTATATGTGTCATTTTAATCCCGGAACCGACTAGGATCTTTAATTAGTCATTAAAATATCATTCGGTCTATGGAAACTGTCTATTGGATTGTTTTTATTTAAGGCTGCACATTCCATAGCTGTGTTTTCACTGTTGTCTATCGTTTTGTAGTATTTCGTACTTTGATTTGTTATTATTTTTTCTAGTGGGTCAATTGTAGCTTTTTCGTATATTTTGTCATTTGCGGTCCATTATTTAATTCCATGCATGTTTCTTAGCATCCTTCGGTCCATCGCCTTAATATTGTCTACCTTGTTTCTGTGGAGTTTGCTTCCTTAGCTATTTCTCTCCACCTCTTACAGCAATTTCGCGGCAAGTGATTGGTGCAATCTATTTTAATGACAGGGAGATCAACGCCGTAGGGAGGAAGTTCGGCCAATTTCTTGGTAGCACTGCTGTCGCCATCCCCTACGAATTAAATGGAAATTTTATCGTATTTGCGTGAAGGAAGATAAAACTAATTACACAACACCCATTTATAAGATTCATGACAAGCACATCATATTATATCGCCTATAAGCCGGTGGTACTTCAAATTGTGCATCTCTACTCTTGTTTTAAATCCCTCGACAATCATGTCGGCTTCCATTTCCGTCGAGGACTTGTTCCAATTCTTGAAGCACATATGCTGTTTGGCCTGTGTTTTCATAGTTCTGCATTTCGCACATATACTGCAGTATTTGCAGCTAAATGGTGCATTATTTCCCAGAGCTAACAGAGAAGTGAAACGGTGTCTTATATCAAACATTTTTCTTCTAGAAGGCTCATAAGCTGTCTCCTTCCTTTGTCTCTTCAGTGGTATCACTTGAAGTCAAGCAGGAATTTACGTTTGTAAATTGGCCTTTCAAAAGTTATTGAACCGCAGTGCCCTAAGGACATTTCAGAGGGATGAAATGTCTCCGATATTTTTTTGAAATATACGAGAAAAACTAAACTGCAGTTCTACGAAAATGTTGATTATATTCGTAAGATTCGTTTTTCTTCCAATTCGGACGTAAACGTAAAATACGCTTCCATTTAGCATTACTTACATAAACAAGATTGGTGCTTGAAGGAGTCAACCCCCTGTACTTTTATCCAATATGTGTTGGAAGCAATTTTTTCCGATCCTAAATAGTACAATAGTTTGCACGAGTAATCCAGTTACTGTAGATCCATTCTAATGCATTAAAAAGGAAATATTAAATTTCACGGTAAATGGTTACTCGGTCGGACCAGGTGACCATTATTCTGCGTTTTACTGTCAGCTTATTGAACACAAGCTCCCCATTTTAACTATTTTACCTCAATTCACTTTCTCAATTTACTTTCGAGAACAGGGCCTGGGGCCCCGAATTTCCCAGGCGATACGGAGGGGGACCCGAAACTTTTTCCAAGAAATTTTATCGTTCTGATTTTAACTAGGCATGATAATCCGGATTAAACTGCTTATATTTCATGTGCTAAGTGAAAAGTAACATCGCTATTTTGTCTTCTCGTCACATTTCCCAAGTACTCTTTTTATAAATCCTAGCTTTCTCTTCGCTCGGCCGCATATTTCCCGGATGTGTCTTCTCCACGATAAATCTTTAGTGATTGTTTCACCTAAATACCTTATGGTTTCAACGCCTTCGACCTTCGTGTTATTAATTTTATAGGATCGCTCTATAGAATTAATCCTCCTCCAATCTTGAATTATATCTAAATCCTTGCTTCCTGTCTTCTTCTGATATACCCCTGCGCACTATAGTATCGTCTGCAAAAAGTCTAAGCGTAAAACTAACTACGCTACCCTGGGGAACTCCCGATGTGACTTTGATTGTGTCTGACATGATACCATCTATGACAACCCTCTGCTCTCGCCCACTTAAGAACTCTTTTATCCAACACACAACGTCATTATTTAAACCAAAACTCTCTAATTTCAAGATTAATATATCATGTGGAACTTTATCGAATGCATTTTTAAAATCTTAAATCTATCGCATGAACTTCAGTACTGCTTTCGCCGTTGACTAAAATATCGTGTACAAATAAAGCTTATTGTGTCTCGCAGGATCTACCTTTCCGGAACCCACGTTGTCTGTTTATGAGCAATCCCTGATATCCAAATGCCCCATGATTGTACTGACTACAATGTGCTCAAATACCTTGCAAGAGATTAACGTGAGTGAAATGGGTCTGTAGTTACTAGGTTCTTTCCTATCACCGCTTTCAAAAATAGGTGTAATGTTAGCTACTTTCCAATCCTTGCGTACAGTGCGGTTCTTTAGTGTTTTATTGAATAATATTTATAGATAGGAGGCTATTTCAGAAGCTAATGTTTTATATACCCGGGAAGGAATTTGATCGGGACCTGGTGATTTGTTTTTACTAATGTTTTTTAACTGCTGCTCTATTCCGCGACCTGAAATTTTTAATTCGGGCATTTGATCACTGAATGTTTTCGGCGGAGGTTCCACTGCGATGTGTGACGATGAGTTGAATACGCTTTGGAAGAAGGCTTTTAAAGTATTGGCATTTTCTAAACCCTCAGGTGACTCTAATTCCTTTATCACTTTTAAGTGTGTGTACCTACTGTGGACCTATTTCCCTGAAGTTCTCTCTCTCACATATGACCAAAACACTTTAGGATTGCTATCTAAATATTCTCCTAACATCTTGCTCTTGAAATGTGATAACGCTTGCCGACATGATTTCCTTGCTAATGCTCTCGATTTTTTATAGTTTTGAACTAACTCATTTTTTTCCTCTACCGATAGACCCTGTCCCTCATTTTTCATCTCAGCGTGGCATACCCTTCGTCGCTTTAGTGATTTCCTAACCTCCGCGTCATACTACCTATGCTCTGTATTATCAATTTACTTGGTATATATTTATTAACTGCTTTACGGGTGACCTCAAGAATTTCTCTCCCCGAATCCTCTATATCTAATCCTTTGCTTTGTTCGCTAAATACATTAAACGATTCCCTTAATTCCTCTTTCATACCGTCGTTAATTAGCCTTGTCAAATAAGTATACCCTCCTCCTTGGTTTATAATGTTTTTCAACGCCTACATTAAATATCGCATGCACTATTTTATGATCACTAATTCCTGTCTGTAGCTACATTTAGAACTTATTCGGGTATATTTGTTGCGAATAAGTCTAGTATGTTGTCTCCCCTGGTCTGTTCTTTTACTAGTTGTTTTAAAGTTTCGTCGTACCGATGGACTGAAAAGCAGCCGATGTAACATCCATTTTTAAAAGTGGTGATAGGGAGCAGCCATCTAACTACAGACCTATATCCCTCACATCCATTTCATGCAAGGTCCTGGAACATAATTATTAGTTCAGTCATGGGACAACTATATAGCCAGAATTTATTGTCCGATGTTCAGCATGGGTTCCGGAAGAGCAAATCATGTGAAACTCAACTTGCTCTCTTTTCTCACAATATTTTAGTTTCTGGCGAAAATTATATTCCAGTGGATGCTATATTTCTCGATTTCAAAAAAGCTTTCGAGAAGGTGTCTCATAGCAAACTAATGTTGAAATTAAAATATTATGGCATAGACAGTAACATTAAATCATGGATAAATGATTTCCTGCATGATCGGGTGCAAAGGGTTGTTTTGGACGGTGTTACCTTACCGGCAATTAAAGTCACTTCGGGTGTCCCATCAGGTAGTGTGATAGGTCCACTCCTGTTCCTCCTGTACATAAATGATATCAATAAGGTTGTCATAAGTAAGCTTCGTCTATTTGCCGATGGCACTGTAGTGTACAGGGAAATTCTATGCCCAAACGATAAAGAATATTTAAATGATGACCTACAAGCAATTGAAGATTGGTGTGATACATGGCACTTAGAATTAAAATTTAATAATTGTCTCTTGATGAATTTTTGGAAAATGAATAGCTCTCCTCTTAGCACTTGAATTGAAGAAGATCTTAGCAGATTGAAATTTAGACATAATCTCTTAAACAAATTCCAAGACCATATTTTCAGTGATGATGTTAAAAATATTTTGTGAACCCCAACTTACTATGGTAGACTGGACCATAATCACGAAATTAGAGAAAATGATTGCCAAACTGACAGATTCAAAATGCCCTTTTTTTCTACGTAAATTGAGGGATATGAATAACGGTAAATATATCCAGTACGAGTGTAGCAATGGATAACATTGGTACCTGCATGTTGGTATAAGGACTTATAGCTAACCCAACTAACGGCATGTTTTTGCATGTATGCTTCGCTATTTTTATCTTTTTTTAAATAGCATAGTTTTGAACAGTACCTATACGAGTACTATTCCTTTTTTTATGCATGATATGTAGTGCATGTTTGGTGAGAATTCACCACTTACCAACACACCTTTATGTTGGCTTGCAGAGTATTATGTAGAAGTAGATGTAAAAAATGTGACGTAAAGGTGTTCAACAGTGATTCGCAGAGTTACTTATCCTTACCTCCTGTTATAAAACTACACGTATTCCAGTCTATCGAAGGGAGATTGAAGTCTCCGCCTACTATTATTCCTCTGTATTTGTTCCGAGAAATCAATGTTCCTATCTCTGACTCTAGTTCCATTATAGAATTGATGTCTGCATCCAGTGGCCTGTAATATGCACCTACATATATCTTTTTTTTGCGTCACTACTTTTAATTTTAACGGAACACCAAATACTTACTACATTTCGCTCTGAAATAAGTTTTCTTCTACTAACATACGGGTCCTTCACAGCTATAAATAATACTCCTCCGTTTCTGCTTACTCTATCCTTTCTGTATATGGTAAAACACTTAGGGAATACTTCATATCTGATATGTCCTTCGAAAGCCATCTTTCTGTGCGTACGATCATATCAGCATCAGTACTTTTTATGAGGTGGTGAAATTCGGCTACTTTATTTCTTAAACTACGACAATTCACTACTATCACTGAAATTATTTCTCCCAATCTATTTCTCTCCTGGTGCTCTTTTTCAGCTAGTATTTTCCCCGATAATTATTTTAGCGACCCACTATTTAATCTACCAATCTGATATGTATGTATCTGTAGTAATCTGATATATATGCATGATTTGAACTTCTGTTCTGGGGCCGGTTAAATTAACTGCTTCATGACAGGATAAACAGTGAGCTTAACCAGAGAAAACAGATAGGAATGGGCACTGTGAAAGCAAATACCGAGCACTGAAAATGAAGGAAGACATTTGTTTCATGTCGGTACCGACGGGCAAGGATGAATTGAAGTTAGGCTAAACGTGCCCCCCGAAGCAAATTTCTGGCTACGTGCCTGCCTGCTACTGAAAAAAATATCCCTTGCTGAGCTCGCTCGGTCTGAGGGCTCTGGATTTCGACAAGGGGCCGGAGGGAGGCGAAGTGGCTCGGACGTGGCCTTGGAATGGTTCGAGAGAGAGAGAGAGAGATAAGGAGCCAGGAGGTGGAGGGTGAAGTTAGCGGGAGTGGGGGGGGACTTAGAGCAGCGCCACGGAACGAAAGATTTTTAGCACGTAAAATAGTGAAAACATGGTTCGGAAAATAATAAATAGCAACTTTAGTATGCACCTAAGGTCTTTGAGTTTGATATAATAGTAGAAGAGAAGGATGAATCCCAGCGGAGAGTGGAACACATGTTTCCATTACGATTTCAATGTCAAAGGAGAAAAGGCTGAAATCGGGCTATTTTTACGATTTTCAGTGCCTGAAGCTCTTTAATGAGTACTGCTAATGAACATATTGTTCCATAAACCGCACACATTGATCCTTAATCTAACGATCAATGAAAACCGATCAGCTCTGCGACTTATATTAAACTCGTTATCTTCGATTTTGCAAGGGTCTGCAGAGCCGGTTTCTGCAGTGGTATAGAACACCCTTAAGGACTACTCATCGATTGTCAGACCTAAGAACTTGGTACTGCCCACTCTTTCAATAGATTTTCCATTTATGCCTAAGTTCAGATGGGGCACTTCTCTTTTTTTTACTGAATTGGATAAAGTTGGTTTTATGTATATTTACTGAAAGTTTATTCTCCCTGAACCAATTACCCATGAGTTTTAAGGCGCTATTTAGCTTGGTTTGTAATGGTTGGGGATACTTGTGACTTACTGCTAGAGTTGTATCGTCTGCATAAAGTACTATATCCTCCTTTGGAACACTATTTGGTAAGTCATTTGTATATATCAAATACAGAAGGGGTCCAAGGATGCTGCCCTGAGGCACTCCTATATTTGTAGTCTGATATCACATTATCCTCACCAATTACCACTATCTGTTTTCGATCCTTCAGATACGATTCTAACCATTTATTGGGAATGCCCCTGATTCCATAACGTTCACATTTTGTTAGAAGAATTTTATGGTCAACGGAGTCAAATGCACGAGATAGATCGTTAAACACACCAACTGGGTACTCATTGGAGTCCCAGGATGTCATAATCTTCTTTAAGAAACTCACGAGAGCGTCATTTGTACTTTTACCTTTCTGGAAACCATATTGCTCAGCTTGCAAGATTTTACTTTTAGTGATAAAGCTTGTAATCCTATCTCTCATAATAGTTTCAAAAATTTTAGAAAAATTTGACAGTAAGGAAACTGGGCGGTAATTGTTTATATCGTTCTTGTCCCCTTTTTTTATGAATAAGTATGACTTTACCAATTTTTAGCTGGTCAGGAAATATGCCGCTCATGAAGGATTGATTTATTATAAAAGTTAAAGGCTTGTTTATGGCAAGTGAACATTTTTTTATGATCATCACTGGGATTTCGTCAAAACCTACAGAGTTTTTACATTTCAGCTTTTTAATATACGTTAAGACCTCATCCTCTGTTACTGGGAAAAGGGCCATAGAAGACTGAATGTGCTGGCAGTGCAGGGTATTTGAAACACAGTTACTCCCTATTTGTTTTTGTAAGTTCAGGGGAGCATTGACTAAAAATTTGTTTGCAAATTCTGCCACTTGTTTGGGTTCTGATAAGCTAATGTTTTCTTCGTTTCTTAATTTAAGATTCTCTTTTCTATTAACTTTTCCGCCAGTAATATTATTTACTATTTTCCATGAAGTTTTGGTTACATTACTCGATTTATATATCAATTCGTTATAGTAGTTTTTCTTAGCTTCAATCAGAAAGGTCTTATATTTTTTTTTATATGTTTGGAATTGTTTTTTACAGTCTGGATCTTTCTGCCAACTTTTTGATTCACATATTTCCCTAAATTCAGCACTGGCTGCTTTTACGTCGTCCGTCACCCAGCTTTTACTTCTATTGTTAGGATTTATGGGAATTTTTTTCCTTGGGAAGCACTCTTCAAATATAAGCTTAACATTTAGTATAAAGTAGGAATACATTTCTTGCGCATCATTTAGCTCATACAGCGAATCCAAGGCATTTCGCATAACTTTTCATTAAAAAGATTTACTCTGTCGCTCGGGTAATACCTACGATATGCCTTATATAGTATGTCTTTATTCTTTGGGATGTACGCCAATTGGGCATAGTGATCGGAGATGCCTAGGTTGACCACATTACATGGGTTCTTATTGTCACTGTCCCTCAAGTCGATATTTGTTATTATTAGATCAATAACCTGCGAAGTAGTTTCAGTCTCTCTAGTAGGTGAGTTTACAAGAGAAAACAGCCCGTACAGATTCATAACCTCGCGTAATTTGGTAGATAAGTCATACTGGGAGTTCATGTCAATGTTAAAATCGCCACAGATAAAAACATGTTACACTTCGACTATCTTAAAACTTTGTACATACCTTAAAAACAAGTTCCTTTATGTTGTATTAAAGTTTGGTTACGATCCAATGAATACTTTAAAAGTTGTGCATTTTTAAAGTGAGCATTCCGTTTAAAACGGTGAAAAAACCGGCACTTTTTTTATTTCACAGACAATAAAATTTTAATAAGTTAAAATAAAAATTTAGTTTTTTATTTTAAAAATTAAAAACAGTTAATGGTACTGGTGAAACAGAAAAGTCATATTAACTCGGTTAATCCCAAAATTAACCGAGTTAAAAAGATTATCTTCGTTGGTGAAACTGGCCCTAAGGATCCGAAACCGAGATAAAGATCCGAAACCTAGGCAAGGATCCGGTTCTGGATCCGACAAAAAACCTGGTTCCGTTCATCACTACTGTCGTGGAAAAAAGTCATGACACTCGAGTTTACAAGTCAATGACAGTTGTACCCGTAGTCCCACATGAAAACAAGTTATATCAAAAATTAGCAAATTTAATTCTGCGTTTAACTGTGGAAAGTGAACATTTTTATTTTAACTTGTTAAAATTTTAATGTCTGTGAAATAAAAAAAGTGCCGGTTTTTTCACCGTTTTAAACGGAATGCTCACTTTAAAAATGCACAACTTTTAAAGTATTCATTGGATCGTAACCAAACTTTAATACAACATAAAGGAACTTGTTTTTAAGGTATGTACAAAGTTTTAAGATAGTCGAAGTGTAACATGTTTTTATCTGTGGCGATTTTAACATTGACATGAACTCCCAGTATGACTTATCTACCAAATTACGCGAGGTTATGAATCTGTACGGGCTGTTTTCTCTTGTAAACTCACCTACTAGAGAGACTGAAACTACTTCGCAGGTTATTGATCTAATAATAACAAATATCGACTTGAGGGACAGTGACAATAAGAACCCATGTAATGTGGTCAACCTAGGCATCTCCGATCACTATGCCCAATTGGCGTACATCCCAAAGAATAAAGACATACTATATAAGGCATATCGTAGGTATTACCCGAGCGACAGAGTAAATCTTTTTAATGAAAAGTTATGCGAAATGCCTTGGATTCGCTGTATGAGCTATAAATAAAATTGTTCTTGTAAATTTTGTGAAACAACTTTTTCTCAGTACTACGGGGTCATATCGATACGAATCTTGTCCTGTCATGGAGCTTATGGTAATACAAGGCAAATCGGTTCTCGATATTTAGAATTTATTTAGTTGTTTATTTTATGTGCGCTTACATTTAATTCGGTGTTTCCAACAACAAGAGGATTGAAGCAAACGAGAGGAAACGGACGCATGGCCTTGGAATTCCGTGCGACGTTGCCACGTTGGACACCATCCCCGCGCTCCATATGTAGAATCCATACATTTTTGTTGCATTGTAACTTAAAAAGATTTTCTTTCATTGCAGTGGCACATCTCTTCACCGTCGATAACGATCTTCCAACACACTCGGACACTTTATGATAGACCCGATACCTCTTATCATTAATCTATTCACTCTCACTTCTAAAAAAACAAATCGCACTAGCAACCATGGCAAACTCGCCCTCCGTCAATGGTTTAGCAGGCATACTGTCAGATGTTAATCCAAAGAAAATCGGCGACAGAATGAGTGTAGGGTCAGACATACAAATACAAATGATTCATTGCTGAGACAAAGCGGGTCATTCCGCCTCGCCATTAGCACAATGTAAGCATCACAATGTAATATAATGACAACAGCTTATTAGCTAGCAACCCAATTTTAAACCTGCCATTGGAGGTCCAAAGCCCTCATGAGAAAAGGAGATGGAAAGGAGTTATTTTCTTTCGAAAGAAAAGAATCCTACCTTTTTAAGTTACAATGCAACAAATGGTGTCCGATGGCAACAGAGGTGTCGAACGCGGCAACGTCGCACGGAATTCCAAGGACATGCGTCCACTTCCTCCCGCTCGCTTCACTCCCCTTGTTGTTGGAAACATCGAATTAAATGTAAGCGCACATAAAATAAACAACTAAATAAATTCTAAATATCGAGAACCGATTAGCCTTGTATTACCATAAGCTCCATGACAGGACAAGATTCGTATCGATATGACCACACAGTACTGAGAAAAAGTTGTTTCACAAATTTTACAAGAACAATTTTATTTAAACTTCGATTATCTTAAAACTTTGTACATATCTTAACAACAAGTTCTTTTATGTTGTATTAAAGTTTGGCTACGATCCAATGAATACTTTAAAAGTTATGCATTTTTAAAGTGAGCATTCCGTTTAAAACGGTGAAAAAAACCGGCACTTTTTTTGTTTCACAGGCAATAAAATTTTAACAAGTTAAAATAAAAATTTTCACTTTCCACAGTTAAACGCAGAATTAAATTTGCTAATTTTTGATATAACTTGTTTTCATGTGGGACTACGGGTACAACTGTCATTGACTTGTAAACTCGAGTGTCATGACTTTTTTCCACGACAGTAGTACCTACCTTTAGAGAGGTAATAGTGTTCAGTCTCTTTTTTGTGTGAATTTTTGTGCATCCGCCTAGTGCGTCCTCTGCGAATATATATTTGGCTAGTCAGCTCGTACTCTACTTGCTTCTTCGTGTTCGTCAATTGATCAGCTCCTGAACTTCATCCGTCTCATCGTTCCTGTGAGTGTACTGTTCTCTTTTCCCTACCACTGTTACCATCCTATTTTCTCCTTTCGCTTCCTATTATTACCTTCATCCATCCATATGGATCTTACACACCCTTGCTGATTTTGGTTGCACCAACTGGGCGTCCATGCTCACAAAGTCGCCAAATACTGCAGCCATACTGAGTTTCTCACACGTCATGCCCGTCCCTCGGTATCCCACCCAATCGTTGTCAAATGTCTGGCATTCCACCAAGCCTCCACGGCCACTTTCATATACACAAGTGTACCACACCATTCTATCCACCTTACCCTCTTGTCTCACTATTCGTCCCTCTTCACTAATCATCAACATTCTCTTTTATCGCTTTACAAAATCATCTCTCTTCCCCACAACTCCTTCCTCATGTCTACTGCATACTTTCCTCTGCTCTCCGTAATCTTACTCGTTGACGGAGTGACGACCGGAGAAAACTCTCAACCCTTTACAAATCTTTCTTTCGCTCTGGTCTTCCCCTTCCCGAACTCACTCTGCCTAAGCCGCCAGCCCCCCCTCCTGCTCCCAAAACCGGACCTAGCCAGCATTTACAACCTGCCTGTCCCTTCGCCCCGTAATCTGGACCTCCCCAAGCGGCAGCCCCAAGCCACCCCCAGAAGCCGACCGCGAGTTCGTGAACCTCTCTTCACACACCCTGGATGACAATGAATGCTTGGTTTTAAGAAAAGGACTCACCTTCTCCCCCACTCCACATGTCAACCACGTGAACATCGTCACCGATGCCTGGAAACTTTGCCGAGCACTCAGGTGGCGTGCATTTTGGAATTCCCACCCCAGTCCCCCAAATAGACCGACCAATATCCAGTCCCTTACCAAATTTATCCCACCTTCTCAATGTGAGCCAAAGCCACTCCCTTCCAGCCATCCGATTGAGATCTTCATTAAACTCTCCCTCAACAAAATTTCTGATCCTTCATTCCTTCAATCCATTAAACCTCCAAAAAATCTTACGCACCTCGCTCTCAAAAAACTTTCCACTAATCAGGATATTGGAATCACTGAAGCAGATAAGGGCTCTACCATTATGGACATTTGTCAACATGACAACTTTTTCATTATGGACAAAGTCGAGCATATCTCAGAAGCCATGCGCCAACTCAGCGATCACTCCTCCTATGCTCTCCTCCCAGAAGACCCTAACCCACAGTTACAAGTTGAAATTTCTTCCTTTCTCGAGGAGTTTGGACCCAACGAAGGGCTTTCTCCCTCTGAAATTGCCATTCTTTCCCCCCCCCCTCAACTTCAAGACCCCCCATTTCTACCTACTTCCAAAAATCCATAAGCCCAGCAACCCACAGGACTCTCCCACAGTGCATCTCCTCCCTCGTCGACCATTACCTCCAACCAGTAGTCACTTCCCTCTTTTATCAAAGACTCCTCCCACTTTCTTGACCTACTCCACTCCGTCCCAATCACAGGCACCAATCTTCTATCTTTTGGCCATGCACTAGCGTGTGCAGTATTTGAAGAGCGTTCATAATTTCTAGCCTCGGTCACGGAATAAAACAACTCTGCCCCTTTTAGAGTCCATCATGCCAGGACGCAGTCGTTTCCTTGGTTATCCCTTTGAAATAACATGGCCCCCTGTGGTCATATCCTAAGCCTTGGACTAAGCCTTAGTCTTAGGAAATGGGCCTATAATCTGATGTTTTTGTCGGGTTGCTCATCTTTTTAATAGGTCTTACCAGTGAAGATTTCCTAACTGTTGGAAACTGAGAATACTGTAGTGAATGAAAATAAACCCAGAATTTTTCATAAGTTTAAGACTTCTTTGCTTCCTCAGTACCACTTTCATCTCTATAAATGACCGAAAACTTGGCATTTTCAGGTGTGCTCAAAAGTCTGGGAAAATGAAAAGCTCCTAAAAACCCTGTTCAGTAACTTATTCTGAAAATACTTTTTGCCTTATGTAATTCATAACTAATGTGATAGATGGGCTGTCATGTTATTTAACGCTGATGATGGAACTCATGTCAAGCAAGTTTTAGAAGTTTATCTTTATAGGATAGGTTTTGGTCAATTGTTAAATCTCACGATGAGTAAGTGTTAGCGTGATTTGGTGCTCGTGTGTGCTATTTGCACATGAAAGGCACATGTCCTGGAGCAATGACAGACTTACTGTCGTTCTCTGCACGCTCGGCTCAAAGGCCACCCCTCCATTCCCTTCCCATCATTCCCCTCTCCATGTGTGATGCAATGTCACCATGACAGACTCTTCTGGTATCATGTTCCAAGGTGAATGGTGTTGAGGGATATTCGGTGTGTCTCTGCAGTGAATGGGTGAGAAATAACTGGGCATGGTGTGTTTATGTCCCCCCCCCCCCCTTTTGTGTGCTTGCGCAGGGCGCATCACCCTGGAGCTGGTGAACCAGAGGGACTTCCCTCGGGGAGAGAGCGTGCGGGAGGTGGTGGGCGTGGGAGGGGAGGGGGCCCCCAGGGCCTTCTCGCAGCCCCCACAGGAGGGGGAGCGCTCGACCATCAACCCCCGTGGCTTTGGCTACATGGAGTTTGTGGCGGTGTCGGACCTGGAGCCTGGGGGCTTCCTCTTCAAGGACACGCTCACGATCAAAGTGCAGGTGGAGGAGAGCAGCAAGTGAGGGAGTGGTTGCGCACGGTGTCAACAATTAGAGTGGAATGATGGCGGTGGCAGTTTTTGAAGAATGTTTTCATATTTAAAAAGATCAAAAGTAAATGGTTGACGTAGGATCTAGTTTTTTCCCGGCGTATAATGCTGGTGAAGTCTTCACGGGTTCTCCACCGGGTCAGGGAAACGGCTAAGGCCGACGTTTCGACGGCTAACACTGCCATCGTCCTCAGGGCGTTGAGTGTCAGGTCCAAGAAAATGCCAGTATATATACTTTTCGCCTAGGCTCAGGTCACTCCTGATTGGCTCTTCTCAGGTCACACGGCAGATGTCACGGCGACGATGGCAGTGTTAGCCGTCGAAACGTCGGCCTTAGCCGTTTCCCTGACCCGGTGGAGAACCCGTGAAGACTTCACCAGTAAATGGTTGGTTTTTCACCTGTGAAAATTGGTCATCTTAGGCTTGAAATTTTTTTCAAAAGCCTATTAATCAATGCCAGCTATACAGTTTGTTGTTTTGTAGACCGTGCAATGTGAAGTTAATTGTTGTTGGTTTGATGAGCATGTTAAAACTACTACAGTTCGGACTCGATGATGAGTTCGAAGGTCTCTCTCAATGCCAAATTCAGTTTCTTTGCATAATGACAAGAATCATGGAAAACACCACCAAGACAATTTCATTGACAAAATCAAGAATAATAGGAGTAACAGTGACTGGTTACACCTGTACTTTGGTGCTTTATACCCTTTTGTGAAATTAAAATTGTACCTCTGAAGGTGTGGAGGGATTTTTTAAGTTGTGATTGGAAATGCACTCTAATGTTTTCTGCTTATTTTAATATATCTGTTTTTGTACTTACCTGACTCAAACTACTTTCATATTTTTCCAGAATATATTTTAATAGAATAAAAATGATGCCAGTTTCTTTGCATGAATCACCTTTAGTTTCCCAGATAATTGTTACACCCAGAGCATTGGACGAGGCCTCACCTTGCACAGTCTTCTCCTGAGAGCTTGAAATCCTCAACCCTTGGACATCAGTAAGCAGCTTGTATAGTTTTGAGTGATTGTGGAAATGTCCAAATGGTAGCCATGGTAATTGTGTGGCACTTACTGTGGCTGATATCCAGGCGGACACACCACAGCCAGTGAATGTTGTGAGCAAGATGATGTCCCCTGGGGTACACGGTAACTCTCATTGATCAAGACAAGTCTTATGGAAATTGCCACTGGATCAAAGTGACCTGGAATCGAAGCATTTGCATAAATCCTCTGTAGAGTGGTGCGTTGCGCAATGGCAAACCAAAGGCCTCTGGTTCAATTCTTTGAAACCTTTTTCCTCAGGCTATTTTCAACATGCTTGCTGTGCATGACGGCAACATAACATGTTTCTTCTTCATCATCCTGATTGATCCCTTGAAGAACTCTTAAAGTTAGTTAGTGATACAGGGAAGGAGGCGACCGACAGCCGAGGTCATTTATGGGATAGGTGGGTAACTGGGTATTGGTAATAATAATAATGTTTATTGTTCTAGGACCATGTCCTATGGAACATAAATCATTTAATAAAATTTGACTCTGCAGGGAAAAACGGAATTAATTACTTGCCTAACTAAATATATAATACAAGTATACAATATAAATACAATACAAGAAATATGCAGTATACAATACAAGTATGCAATCAAAAGAGAATGATACAGAACAAGAAAAGACATCACAATTTCCCATTTTAAAGATCAACAACAGCGGAAAGATAAAGTACCTAATAACAAAATAAATGTATAAAGTAACTCAATAAAATAAGTCAGTGATGTGATTGTACAATTTTACAAAATTAAAGATTACCTTATATTCAATTTTACAAAATATTTGACAGTAATAAAGAGAAAAGGAAAAACCTCGATTTGAATAATAATATTAAGTAGTAGATAACATTTATAGATTTCAATATAACATTGCAATGTTGTCTTATTATTATATGATATAACAATAAGTTTTAATTACAATTGTATTTTTCAAACAAATATGAATACATTTTAATTTTGAACTGATTTAAAGTATCACAGTTAATAATGTCGTCCGGTATATTATTCCATATTCTTATAGCAGAGTTTAGGGTTGACAATTGGTACACCGTAGTTCTGCAACTTGGAATTTTGAATCGTCTTCTAGCTCTTACTGTTCTGCCAGCTTCACTCTGGTTACGTATGATCATTTCATATAGATAATCGGGTGTTTTACATGACAAAATTTTGTATACAAACACAGATAATTGGAAATTTGTTTTCTGTTGAGGTTTCAACCACTGCAACTTAGTGTAAAAAGGAGTGACATGATCCTGGATATGTATATCATATATGTATCTAATCATAGAATTTAACAGTGCTTGCAACTTCTTATATAATTCACCCGTTAGGTCAGAAAACACAAGAGAACAATAATCCATATGTGGAACCAACAAAGTATTAACCAATTTTTTTTTTCGAACCTCTATTGGCATTAGGCATTTGAATTGTTTGATTTGTGCTAATGTTTTATATACCTTGTTGGAAATAGCGGATACATGTTCATTCCACGTTAGCGTGTTGTTGATATTAACCCCTAAGTTTTTTACCATGTCTGAATAGCCAATATCAATGCCTTCAACTTTTATTTTTGGTATTCTATCATAATTAAGTTTTTTGACATACTTAGCGGTACCAATAATAATAGCTTTAGTTTTTTGAGGGTTAAGTTTTAGTAAATTCGTCCTGGCCCAATCACAGATATGATTAACATCTTCATTTAATTTTTTAATGGCATTATCGATATTTGTTGGATGACAGTCAAGGTAAATTTGTAAATCGTCTGCGTAGAGGTGATAGTTCGAGTGGGAGATTGAACGTGGCAAATCTCTTATGAAAATTGAAAATAAGAGGGGACCAAGTATTGAACCCTGAGGCACACCACGTGATACTTCCGAGAAGCTAGACAGTTTGCCGTCATCTCCTTTTACTGCTTGAGTTCTCTGAGACAAGTAGGAACGGAACCATGTAATCACTGGGATAGAAAATCCCAGTTGGTACATTTTATCCAGCAACAAATCGTGATTAACACAATCAAAAGCCTTTGAAAAATCAAAAAGTACAAGAATAGTAACTCTCTTTTGGTCTATTGAGAGACGAATGTCTTCAGTAACTCTAATGAGAGTCGTTTGTGTGCTATGTCCCTTTCGAAAACCTGACTGATACTTATCCAGTAAATTATTAGATGATAGGAAATCTAATACCGAGTTGTAGACGAATCTCTCAAGTGGTTTAGAGGCGACGGGCAGCAGTGAAATAGGGCGGTAATGAGATAGTTCGGTAGGGTTTCGAATTTTCTTTATAGGCTTTATAATTGCTCTCTTCCAAGAAACAGGAAAAACGGAATAGTTTAGTGAGCTATTGTAAATATCAAGCAGTGCCGGAAATATTACACTCATGACCATTTTCAGCATTTTATTATTAATCCCATCATTTCCAGCAGCATTAGACTTGATACAATGGAAACATTTTATCATTATCTCGGGAGTTAGATTAGGGAAGTATTATTTCCAAATTCATTAACTTTGGACAAGTTGACTCCTGCAGCATTATCACGACAAATGGTAGAACCTGATGTTGATCCGGGGGTGGTGTTGACTGATAAGCTGATAAAGTATTCGTTTAATTTGTCCACGGGGACACTGAGTTTACTACCATCATTCCGAGACTTAATCAGTCCAAGCCTTCGAATTTCGTTCCATATAGTTTTAGAATCCCACTTATCCATAAAACACTGATTATAATAATCTTCCTTAGCCTTTTTCATAATACTTTGCGCCTCATTTCTCAGTTTTTTGTACTCCTGAAATAGTTTTTTAGATTTACTTCTCGTTGTATCTGCGGCGAATTATGTCCCTTTTATTTATGATATGCTTTATTTCCGGAGTAATCCATGGACATTGATTTCGCTTCGGAGTAAACCTTTTCAAAGGGGCATGAACATCTAATAATTGATTTAAATTAAGCATTAGGATTGATACCTTGGTATCAACAGAATTTGTAGTCATGAAGTCTATCCATGGCAAATTATCAAAATCTTCTTGAAAATTATGGAGATCGAATTTACTAAAATTGCGGTAGAAAATTAACTTCTCTTTGATTTTAGTTACCTTGAAATTAAATTTTATATATATTAAATCGTGGTCAGATAGGAAAGGAACTGGAAATTGTCCATGTTCCTTAATTTTAGAAAGATCATCTACAATTAATAAATCTAATAAGGTACTTGATGTGGGCCGATGATGAGTCGGATGAGATGGTACTAAAGACAGATTGAACCTGTAACATAGGTTCTTTATATAATTACTATCGTGCGTTGTTTTTAAAAGATCCGAGTTAAAGTCACCACATATTACTACATATGTTATTAAAGGACGGAAGGAAGCCTGCGAGTGTGCATTCAAAACATTCACTCAAGTAACCTACCTTAGGAGGTCTGTACACAACTCCGAATAGAATTTTTCCAAAAGAGCATGATATTTCAACAAACATAAATTCTGGCTTAAATTTTTCATTGACGCAGGACAATATCTTTGAATTTAAATCCTCTTTAATATATACACATACTCCTCCACCACTTCGTTCCAACCTGTCGTTACGTAACAATGTATAATTTTCCAAATTTACATATTCCGTGGGCATGGATGGTTTCAACCACGACTCGGAAATTGCTATCACATGATAATCACTACGAACAAAGTGCTTACGAAATTCATCAATATGAGCTGGTAACAACTGAGCGTTAACATGACATATATTCAGGTTTTCATATAAAATACTACTATGAATATTTGAGGTTACACGCGTCGAGTTAGAATTGTCAGCATTATTATATGTGAGCACTCCACCTCTTGAACCTCCAAGTTCATGTCATTGCAGGGCATGGAGATCGTCTTCAGTGCGTAAAAGGAGTCGCTCACTCCCATTATACTCCCTTGCAAATATTTTCCCCCCTCTGATCCATAAATATTTGAGTTTACCATTCTTTTTAAGCTCTCTTGCCTTTGAATACACTTTGCGATTTACAGCACTGAGTGATTCATTTACATAAATGAGGTTGTCAGGGGAATCACTCAAACTAATGTCTTTTGTTGAAAAACTTCTTTTTACTTGTCGAGCTTCCAGCATTTCTCGTACTAAATTCGATCTCATGAATCGAACCCGGATAGAAGGGGGTCTACTGTTGGGTTGGTTTGAACGGGCCTTAAGTCTGTATACATAATCGACATCACTAGCTTCAATTTTGACCCCAAGGCCCAGCCCAACTTGACAAACAAGGGCCTCCAAAACCTCACCAGACTTAAACGGAATCCCGTGAATATCTACGACATTCCGTAGAGAGTCCTGCTCCCATGTGTTCAACTGAGCTTCAAGGTTCCGGACTCGCTTTAACAAGATTTCATTTTCGGCCACCATGCCGTCAAATTTACCAATGATGTTCGATAGTGATTCGTTAATGAGAGAAATAGTTTTGCTATGTTCGTTGATTAAGCATTCCCAGGTTGATATAACTTTCCTTTAGTTCACTTATTTCGTGTTTAATAGAATTCACAAACTCACTATGGTTTTCCTGGATCACCTTGACGCGATCCAATAACTCCTTTAGGATAGGATTGGAAACCTCATGTTGTCTCTTGTCGTGGAAAGATCCAGGGTCCAGGGCTTTGATCGGGGTGTCATCACCGCGGGTGGAGCGACACTTCGCTATGCAGGTGGTGCAGTGGTAGGAACATTTCAGGGAACGGAGGAAGGGTGGAGGGAAACCCAGCATCGGCATTAACCTACTCTTAACAACAGGCACCAAGGGAACCGGTTTAACGTCCCATCTGACGGACAGAGTACTGAACCTGAAATGCCCTCCACTAGGCACTCCAGTAGGGACCGGTTCACCTCTGAGAAATCCACCACTGCCAGGAATCAAACCCAGGTCCTCAGGATGGGAGGACAGTACTCTGGCCACCACGCCTACCCGATCCCCAACAACTTAAAACTCCATTTCACCGGGGATGGTTCCACCTTTTAAGCCCTTTGTTTTCAGTACATCATTTGGGAATATGTGTTTAGCAGACTGTCAACTCCAGATTCCTGGGTGGTTGAAGGTAATTGTAAGAACTCCAACTTCTTTCAGCTGTTCGTCTAAAGAGGAATTCTTGCTGTAATTCTGAATCTTCTCCTTACATTCAAGGTCCAAGTTTGTTTGTTCAACTCCTCCCATCCCAGGGTTAAGGCTGTATTCTCATTAACGGAAAGGGTCCTGTTTTCTAACTCCTCTGATTTTGAAGATCGGCTCCTTTTGCATAACGGCTTTCCCCTAAATTGAGACTGCTCACTAGATAACTGATGGTCACATGTCGTTTGTTTTGAGCGGCATATGACCCAGCTGTTGGCAGTGGTTTCTGGTGACAGGGACCCCAGAGCGAAGTCTTCTGGACAAAACTGCAGCGAGGCAAAAGCAAGGAAGAGCAGAGTGTGACCAAAAGAGACGTGTCCTCTAAAGCTCGGTGGTCACCTCAGCGACCACTTATCACATATTACCAGAAGGCATTCAGCAACATTGGTCAACAATCCTAGGATTGGTGTGATGCAGCCCTCTACTCGATTCTTCTGTCGGCCAACCTCTTCATATCGACGTAATTCCTCTCTTTCACGTGCTTTACGACCTGTTCCCAGGGCCGAGCCCAGGGGGGATGTATGGCACAAGTTGCGTCATAGTTGGGATTAATGATTAAAATTAATCATTAAAAATGTGGTTATCTATTTAAGTTAATCATAACTATTCAGGAGAGTTAGCTGACTTAGTGCCTACTAATAGGACCCAACAGCACGCTAACAGTACTAAATCTGTAAAGAAATCCACACCAGCTCACTGTTTATGAATGACCTGTAACTCACAAATCTAAACTTAAAAGTGCCTCTCAAAAGCAAGTGCAAGCAAGTGAAGTTTTGAATAACCGCAGCCCTGTCATCAATCGAAACTGCTCCCGATATTGCTACTCAAACATCTATTGAATGTGAAGTTGCAAGTGAAAACTTAGCCAACAACAACGATGGCTTCACTCTTGTTAGTCATAAATGCCGTCCACCAGCCATGAGCTCCTCTGACAAGAATTGAATGCTCTGGGATCCCACATAGCTCAAATCTTCACACCTGGAACTTCCAGCCAAATACGAAGAAAGAAAAGGTATTGGAGTACATTAAGGAACAATACCCAGAAGTTACAGACTCCCAAGCTGAAATGGAGCAATTAAAGGTAAATATGCCTCGTTCCGTATATCCATCGATGGCGATCTTCGTGAAAAACTCCTGAAGCTGGATTGCTGGCCCAGAAATATTTTCTTTGGAAATTATTTTTTTCCGAGACTTCGCCCCAAGATGCCTGAGGGATAGAGAAACGTTTGAAAGTCCTTCACATAAACATTCAATGTTTGCGTAACAAATTACTGGAACTAGTAGTTTTTGTGAATGAGTATAACCCAGGTGTGATTTAAGTGAACACTGGCTTATGCCGAGTGAATTGCAATCTTTTTGTCTCACCGGCTATAATGTACTAGCCGATGCCTTCTGTCATTCGATACATAAAAATGGTGGAGTGCTAATACTGGTGTCTAGTAGTTTATGTCTTTCTCCAGTTGGTTTCTCTAACGATTTCTTGAATGAGGAGCAAGTGTTTGAATCCTGTGTAACAGGGCTCCATCTTAAGGACTGTGACCCATGCATCGTTAATAGCAACCGAGCAATTTCAACGTATTTTTCTCAAAAACCAATGAGCTCCTGGAAATGATTCATAACTACGCAAGAACCTACTCAAATCATAACTGGTGACTTCAACTGTAATTTACTAAATGAGAGTGTTGAGAAAAGGGACTTGATGGACCTATTGCTAACATTTAATCTGGTTACTGTAACTAATGACATGCCTACAAGAGTTACTTGTGATTCTGCATCACTGATTGACAATATAATAATTAATGCCAATGTATTCTGTGTGGAAGCAACTATTGTGATATTTCTGATCGTTACCCAAGTGCTGCGGTTATCTCTAGGAACAAACCCCCAAATCCCAGGGCTTATAAATGCCTTTTTTGTTATGTAAATATTGTGTCCTTTGGGAGGGAACTCACACACTGGCAGGAAGTATACAATGCAGATAACTTTGATGCTAGTTTTGATCTATTTTATAATAAGTCGCTATATATTTTTGACGATGCATTTCCCTTTACACTTATATCTAAACCCAGCAAATGTCACAGAAAGAAATGGATTGCTGATGAAATTCAACAAATGTCTTACATGCTAAAAAAAACTTGCTATTAATTGTAAATTATCTAATGATCAAGGTCTTAAAGGTGATTACAGGCAACTCAAAAAGCACTATCGTAAGACCTTAAATAATAAACGAACTTTTAATGATAGGAGGATAGCAGCAGCCACCAATCAATCAAGAGAAATTTGGAAAATTATTAACAGTAACAGAAACATTCCCAATAACCACCACCTGCCTAAACTGCTAAATTCCGAGGATAACTTTTCTCAACTTGCAGCCTCAATTGTCGAACGTTTCTCCCCCCCACCCCCCTCATTGACAGCCTGTAAATCTGATGCACACCTGAACACTCAAGTCAACCCCAGTTCATTTTTTCTCACTCCATGCTCTGCTAGTGAACTCAACGCAATAATGCTTGGTCTTAGTAATAAATCCAGTGCTGTGGTCTAGATGGGATACCTGGATACATCTTAGCTGCTGTTCATCCTTTTATCATGGATCCTTTACTATACTTAATTAACGAATCCCTTCGGCTAGGTATTTTTCCAATGACTCTGAAAGAATCAAACTTTATACCAGTCTACAAAGGAAAAGGTGATAGTAATGATCTGCACAAAAATCACCCAATTTCACTGCAGTCGCAAAAATATTTGAGAAGGTTTTTTACGCTCTACTATATTCCTTTCTTGAATCTCAAAAATTGTTTTCCACGTGCCAACATGGGTTCAGGAAAAATAGATCCACATCATCTGCCATTCATGAAGCAGTGCATTTCATTCTATCTGGGATGGATGGTAAAAGGAATGCTTTAGGCTTATTTGTAGATTTCTCACAAGCCTCTAATAACGTTAACCACCAACTGCTTCTGAAGAAGCTGGACAGATTGGGCATCCGTGGTATCCCCAACAGCTGGAGCCAATCATATTTGACAGACAGATCACAGAAAGTTGGTCTGAATGTTGGAGGTGCTCAGTACAATTAAAAGGCATTTTTTGTGGTGTTCCCCAAGGTTCTATCCTGGGCCCTGTCCTATTTTTAATCCCTATCAATGATCTTCCTAACAGCCTGAACATCATTGAAAATGCAAAGGCTATCCTATATGCAGACGACACGAACATCCTCATTTCTTCCCCATCATCCCAAAGTATGATTTCAAAGAGTGAACTAATATTACAGCGTCTAAGCGAATGGTGTACAATTAACTATTTCAATTTCAATGTGGATAAATCTCTATCCATGTACTCCTCACTTAAGCATCAAAACGATCTGAAGCTTGGTCTGAATGGTCATCCATTATGTCAAACTCAGAGCATTCAGTTCCTTGGTGTTCACATCACCTCGGCCTTGGATGAGCATGTCTCATATATAATTAAAAAACTGAGTTCTACGTGCTACCTCCTGCGTGTCATTAGGTTTTCTGTTAGTCCTGATGTATTACTATCGCTTTACTATCGTCAATTGTACGCCCACATTGCATCCAGCATAATATTCTGGGGTTCATCTCCCACATCAATTAAACTGTTTAGATTGCAGAAGAAAGCTGCTCGCTCGATGACCGTTGCACCTTACAATGCTCCATGTCGTCCCATATTTAAGAAACTCAACATCCTTCCACTTCCATGTATATATATATATTTTTTTTTGGTTTTGTATATTAAGTCTAGTGATCTCTCTAAAAATTCTGATGTTCACAACCACCATACTCGTGCTCATGATGCTATACATCATGAGTATGTAAGGACAAAATCAGCCTCACATGGGCAAAAAACTTTGGGGTTACGCCTTTTCAACAGATTACCATCAGTTATATATAAGAGAGTGTAAAAGTATGAATACCTTCAAGTTGAGATTGAAAATGTTTTTGCTTGGCAAATTATATTATTCGTTGGATTAATATTTTCAGAATATTTAGAATGTGAATCTTATGCTTACCAGTATTTTTGATTTCTGTATAACTGACGAATCCTATACCTTTGTAATATGGTCTTTGGTTTATAAATATTATTATTATTACTTACAGATCGTGCATACACTGCACGTTACCTTTTACGGTGATGTTTACTCCCTCTTCCCCTTAGACAACAACCGTAGCATTTGCCCACCTGACTGACCTGTCACCAAAAGAAGGCCCCATTCTTGAAAGTGAAATAATGAACAAACCTTCCGGTTCAACGGAGACTGCAGCATATCTAGCTGACGTTAAAGATTCAGCTTACTCTGCAAACAAAAATCTTTCACCTGAACTTATTAATAGAGCTTTGAAATTAGAATTCCAAAGTCTACTGTCCCTGGTTTTTCCAACTTCGTGTAGAAGACCGAAAGTTCTTCTATCAAACAGAACAGAAAAAGAATGTAAATGGCTTGTTTACAGTAAATATAGGAATGCTGTCTTTTGCTTAGATTGTCTGATATGTTCTTTACCCACAGAAAGAACTATTTGAGGCACTACAGGTCACAGGGTTTCAACAGACCACAGGAGAGTTAGAGACATAGAACTCCATAGAAAAATCCAAAGCCCATATAGCGTCTCAAATTCAAGGCTCCAATGGATCTCTAAAAAGGGTTGATAAAGATTTGACTGAACAAAATGGTAAATCACCACTGTGAAGTTCTATTGGTCGTAATAGACTACTGTCGTTATCTAGCAGAGGAGATGTTGCCCTTAATAAATAAAGACTCACTGGATGGAAAACTTTCAAACTTATTCATATAGCTTGCAAGGTACAACCTAGATGCAAGGGTTTATTTGAAGAAGCTTCACAAATCAAAAGAAAAGAAGAAACTTGGATCTCATCTGCTTAGCTATATGAGCGTGTTAATGAAATCAACATGTGCTCCATAATTCTTGACTCTACTCAAAATATCAGCAAGAAGGAATGCACAACTGTACTAGTTAGATATGTCGAGTGCATAGATGGGCAGGGGGAAATCAAAGACAATGTGAAACCAGAGGAGCAACTTCTTAAGGTGTTCACCGGTGGAGACAACTGGTGAGCACTCGTAATCTGAGCTGTTTAATAATCTGCGAACGATTGGTATTGACACGAGTGGTGTACGAGTACAGAGCATGGATGGTGCGGGAAACATGTGTGGTCGATTTAATGGAGTTAAGTCATTTGTGCTCAGAGAGTGACCTAAAGATATGTGGTGTTGCTCGCATAGACGTTCCTTAGTCGTTAAGAAGTCCAAGTGGATATATGTCCTCAAGTATGGGACATGTCCTCAATTCTTCAAGAGTTCTATGTGTTCATGTCTGGCAACAAAAGATATCATGCATTCTTTGAAACATTAAAAAAAAAGCCCCATATCCGACCAATAGAATGAGACTAAAGAGTGACAACACAACTAGATGGTCGAGCAAAAGTGATGATGCCCTGGACGCAATTATTACGATGTGCAAAGAGGATACATCCTAAGATAAAATATGGGAGACGAATTCCAGGGCATTGGCAATGGGACCATTTCAAAAGTGGAGGCCATGAGGAATGATGGAGCAAATATGTATCGCTCAATCATCTCACAGTTGAACAACACAACTTCCAGCAAACATCCAACTGAAGAATTCGTTAAAGAAAAAGGTCTATGGACAAACTTGCCATTGATGCAACACTAATCTGCCCAAGAGCGAAAATAAGAAGTGTACTTTCAAATCCTTGATTTCCTATAGTCTCCACTTCAAATAAGTCTTCAGTCGGAGGATTGGTTTCCAGAAGTTCTCTGAATATTGTCAAGCAAATGACTTACTTTTCCCGTTTGATGAATTTATTCAACTGTACAAAGTTAGGTACCCGAGCATTGATGTATCAGATGTGCTGAGCTTGAGTGATGAGTCTGAGCCAAAATAATAATGAAAGTGAAACCAAAGATTCTGGTGACAACAAGCCTGATGGTCCAGGTACAGATCCTAATATAGCTGGGCAAAGATTTCTGGAACAATGGGTCAAGAAAGGATTCATTGGGCCTTATAGGTGTTTATTAAATATTTTTGAATTTCCTAACGATGTTGTGCCAGATACTTCTTGCAATGCCAGAAACAAATTGCTCAGCAGAGAGGGTTCTACATCTACACGATACCCTGCAAGCCACTGTGAGGGTGTGTGGCAGGGGGTGAAGATGACTAAGCATGCATTATGGGTTATGAGCTGATTAAAAATTGTAAAAAATAGGCGGAGAATGGGAGATGTCTGGCTCTCCAACATGCTAGTCCTTTCTTTCGAAGTAGTTACAGTGAAGTTACAGAAAAATTTGTCAAGTGAGCAAAGAAAGAAACTACTACTGTATAAAGGGCATCAAGGGTAGGGTAGTCAAAAGGGTACCAACACCACCAGTACTGATTTTATCTGTATTAATTTATTAATATTAGAGTTTTCTACCGGTATAATTTGTAAATAAAAAGTGGAATTTGTGTGATGCAGCGAACACAAACACCATGCATCCCCCATAACCTTTTGCGAGACCTGCATGCTGCTGCTCTAAGGTGAAGTATCATAACAGTGCCTTTGCAGTAAAGTTGACTCTGCCCATTTTGTTAGATACATGATCCAACTGTGTAGTTGTAGGAGCTCATTATTCAATAAATTTCCCATACTTTTTTTAATTTGTAACATGAAAGAAGCATTCAGTTACTTAATAATACATATATAAGAACTAAATGATTCTATTCTGTACAATTTCTTTTTTTTTGAGCATTGTATTGTAAAAAATAAACTCTCAAATCCTTATGTTTTTTTTAGCCTTGTATTAAGTTTAATTAGTTCCCTTATATATGTGCAATAGTTTGCTAAGATTTTATTTCTATTTTTTAGATTTGTTTTTGAGGGTTTGGTAATACATCATTGGAGCTAAACCCTCAAAACTAACTAAAAATACGGATTAATTTATTTACGGGGACTAGACCCATTATATAGAAGTACAAGAACAACTACAAAGTGAGGTTGATAATAAAGTAATGTGAAATAAACAAAAAGATGTAAAATAACATTTATATAAAAGTCATAATTACAAAAACAAATTATTTAGAGATGAGCAAATTCGCTAACCTCTGTATTCTCAATACAGGGTTATTGAATGTATAATTAGTGTGGTGATTACTTATTTGAAATGTAGCAACTAATCGAAATGCATGACTAGGTACATGAAAATTAATTAAAGATAGAATTTCAGATAAGTTAACATGGTTATTTAATAAATTACACAATATAACTAGATCATTAATTTTTTTCCTTTCTGCTGGAGTAGGCATATTAAACACAAACAATATATCTTGGTGGGGAGTGAAGTATGATAACTTACATTTGATTGCAATGTGTCTCATAAATTTTCCTTGTATCCTCTCTAAGGTGTTTCGTGGATTCATTTACGTAAAAGGGTGAGACCAGATTGGTCGCAGAAGCCGACAACGTGTATGATGCTTGAATATTTGGCCAGAAAAGTATTGAAAACATTTGTGTGAAGCTGATAATTGGAAATCTTCCAGAATCCTCCGTTCCCCTTGGGGCGTCACTCTGTTGGACTGGCTATCAAATTATAACGCGGTAAGTAGAGCAGTGGGGGTGTTTTGGGGGGGCCATCAGCACTGGGCACCCCTGCCTGTTCCGTGTGTCTCAGACGAGGGGCCTGCCTTTCCCAGTCTTCCCGTTCACTCTTCCCTCGACGACTGTCGATTGAGTTGTCCTATCAGCCAAGATGTGTCCAATCAAGTTGTCCCGTCTTCTTTTAAAAGTTTTCAGCAGACATCTCTTTTCTCCCACACTTCTGAGGACTTCCTCGTTAGATCCATTTTATCTTCATCATTCTTCAGTAGCACCACATTTCAAGTGCTTCCAGCCGTAGTCCATTGATGGTTAATTGGCTTCCTAAGTAACAGAACTCTTCCACCTCCTCGATTTTTTGTTTCCTAGTTTAAAATTGGTTCTGGCTTCTTTTCTCCTGCTGCATACCTTAGTTTTCTTTCCAGAGGGCAATATTGAGTGGGGAATCATATTTCTATAGACAAAGGCGACCCAAATGAGAGACAATGACACCATCAGAACTTGCCAAAAGAGAGCAGTGGTTGCATAGGTGACCAATGATGGTTGAGTCGGTGATAGCAACCTATGAAGGATTAAAAAAAAATAGTTGACTTTGAGATTTCACCAACAGGCAGGAACTGGCCAGAGTAAATTAGTGAAAAGCATCCAATGGCTCAAATTATAGTCTATTATCTCCTTTGTATCTCCCAGCAGTTAGAGGTATGAAATTGAAAACTATCTGTTCACAGTGAAATACTTGAAAATGACAAAACACATAAGTTGTGAGAGTAAAATACTCGAGTAAGGCAAGGAAAATTTCTTCAACACAGCTGTACTTGAGTTTATCCTTTTGAGGTGTGAAATTACAAGAGAGAGAGATATATGTGGAACATACATATTCTCAAAGCTCACCCAGTTAAGTAGGTGTGACTCTCATGAATGTCACTATTTGTTTTTTCAAAACTTCTTGAATGCCACCATCAATTTAAAACTGTACAACTTCCAATGATCATCTATATGAATTATTTTACAACTGGAAACATATGGTTTCGTTTACAAAGAGCATATTTCTCAAAAGAATTTTCAAAGGAGTATGCAAGTAGACAGTCAACTCCATTTGTAGCAACCCCTTTTTAGCGAAGTTCCAGTTATAACGATGTGAAGGCTATTCCCTTTCAAAAATAGCCATTTTATCCTATTAAAACTCCTACTTTTAACAAACATATATTGATGGTCCATTTTAAACGAACTGTTTTATTGTGCAACTGATAACCCATATATTTCCGTAGTACCCCCCAGTTGGTGTTAACATATTTTCAGTATTATCTGCAAGCTAAACTCAAACAAAGGCGGACACTTGATAATTTTCGTCCATAAATACGCCCGCCCGCCCCTTACTCTGCCTCCCACGAACGCACACCATGAAGGCCTTTGCCGCTCCGTGATTACGGTTGAGTCAGGGTGGTCCGATGACAGGCATAAGGGTTGAGTGAGGTAATGGTTGCTATGTTGGAAAGGGCAACAACGCCCATGGCTAGAGATTGACAAAAAAGTGCTGCGAAGGAAGAAGATGGGAAGGCCAAAGGAAGGAAGAGAAGGACGTAATTCTAGTGATTCATAGCCGTATGACAACGTTCGAACGTGAGGCGATGGTGTTGGGTACAATAAGGGGACAGCGATTGGCTGCAAAACATGCTGGCGTCAGGGTTTCCCACCCCTCTGACTTTCTGTTTCGCCTTGCCATCATACAACTTTCTGCTCTTTGCTCTTCCTGTGGCACTGCCTTCAGTCTTTGGTCGTCAGCCATCGGGTCAATGTGTAAGCTCACAAGTAGGTCTGCGTAAGCTCATGCCTCATTATCCATCCGTTTCCCCTCGACCTTAGTTGATGACTCAGTGACCTTGATGCCACGACAGCCAACCCTTAGCTGATACGACTTTGCCACTGAGTATGCCATCTAACATCCTCGTACAAGGTAATTTCATCGGGTTCACAGATTCAAGTTGGAGGCGTATGCAATACTGCGTATGCGCGATCATGCTGAAAATAAAAACAAAATGAATATTTTCGAGCATGTTTCCAGTAGTATCACATGAGGTGTATTTTCCAGGTCACCAAAATTTAGATTTACCGGCCTGCTCTCAGCCCATTTCCCCCTAGACTTCGCTACGATGATGAACTGCTGCATCATCATCCTTCCCTGCTGGAGGTCAGTTACGACCGTGAACCAAAAGTATCACATATCACTCATCATCACTTTCCCACACCATAACTTCCCATATTATGGGCTTCCAGTAGAGGAGTGGCTTGGGAGAGAGTGTCCACATGTCTAGCACAATTTGTCGTGGTCCAATTGCCATTGTCTTTCATTATTGCCAAAAATTCACTGGGAAGTGGTACATGCATTTCCCTGTGCCACTCCAGCACATGAACAAGAGACGTGTGTGTCAGCCCCATTGCCTCAAACCCAGAGGCACTTTGTCTCAAGTGCACATGGTCACCATTCCCTCGGGGATTTCCTGATGGCCAAGGCTCTCAGTGAAAAGGAACACATGCTGTAGCTGTTTTCGGTAATTTGCCGGTGTGGACGGTCTTCAGATGGATTTGGAGGAAGGGAAGTGTGAGTGCGAGCAGGGCCAGGTTTTTAGAGTTCAGTCTGGATAAACGTACCTACCTTTACTGCAGGGAGACAGGATTACTTATAACTGGCAAAAAATATCACTCTTCCATTCTCTCATTACATACATTTCAATTCAGATTCATAGTTAAGTCTTGCAAGAAAACCACTGACTAGGTTTTCAATTCCAAATACTTTGTCATTATGAGGAGGGCACGCTGACTTGTTTTGTAGTTTTCACAAATGCCAAAGGTCCCGGAGAATGAAAGAAATGCAGTGTTGCCACCAAGAATAAAGTCTGAAATTCCCTGATTTCCAGACCAAAATTTTCTGTTTTCCCCGAGAATTTCAAGCAACAACCTTCATTATTTAATGGGTGTTATGCAATAAACCAAGGTCACTTGCAGTATCTGTGTCAAAATATAGACTAACTTCAAAGAAAAACAATTTTCCAAGCAGAAATGAGGGAAAAAATTGCATTTTCAAAAGAAATCTTTTAATTTTGTTAGGAACATGACAAATTGTACAAAATTTTACCAAAACACAATTCAATCAAGTTATATGTGAGGAGCCACGTAAGGAACAAGTAAAATTATTATTAAAAGGAAGTGGACTTAAAAGAAATAAAAGCTTTTACAATCTTTACTGAAATCACATGCGAGATGTGAAGGCTGAGATTTCCTCATCAATAACTGAAATTTCCTCATGCTTCTTGCTGAGTATTTCAGCTTTTTTCACCTCTAACTCTGAGATCTTAGTATTAGAGCTGCATTTTCCAGCTGCTTCTTTGGTTTTAGAGTCGGCATCTAGCCACAATCATTTCAAGTAGGTCTCGTACTCCTGCCGAGCTCCCTTGAACGACCTGATTAACTGACTGTTAATTTCAATTTCAAACAGGCCACCAGCACTTTGGAGACCATCATAGACTTACCTCTGAGCTATGAAAGAAATGGAGCTCTGGTTTTCAACCAGGCATTCTTTGTTAACCGAGAATTCCCTTTTTACAAAAGCTTGTCCCCGACTTAAAATTAGGCACTTCTTGATAAAGTCCTCAGAAGCCTTCCAGACAATCCTTCCATAAGTGGTCTACTCTCTGATCTCTCCTATCGTAGCCCTTGCAAAGTTCAATAAAGTCTTTGTTTAAAGTTAGATTTCTAAACTGTTTCTCGACCTTATCACATTCCTGAAAACCTTCCTCATTCTTTTTCTTGAAAACACAGAGAGCAGAAGAAAGCCTGACAATACTTGTAGGTGAGTGATTAGTAATTCAATTAGGATCACAAACTTATTGCCTTACAAATCTTATACTTAATAGGGGACTTTAAATTGAAAGATTACACATTTTAACTACATAAGTACAGCAATCTTCTTTAAACTAGGAGTTCTGCCTTTGTGAGGGCTACTTCACTTAGCTGAGTTCTTACAGCATGACTGAATGTGAATATAGCTGGAGGTTTCAATTTTTTTATCCTGAGTCAATATCACAAACAGAAGCCTTCTCTAGCAAAAGTTCTAGTACTATGAGAGCCATCAAATCCCTGATCACACACACCGGTTCAATCAGAAAGCAAGAAAGTTGGCATGAGTACATCACATTGATATTCCCTCAAAAATGGTGTCATTAGACAATGTAACCAAAGAAAGCTAGCGTAGCAGCAAGTAGCTTATCCTCTAGATATTTCTGCCTCGATTTAAAACTTGCAGACTGAATTTTGATCTTCTCATGTTCTACCCCTTCAACATAATAATAATATTTTATTTGTCCAGCGATTTGTAGTTTCAAATATAGGACACGTCATGGTAGGTAGAACAATACAAGTGAAAAAATTATGAATAGAGAAACTCATCAACAGAGTAAAACAATTTCCTCAGTAGAAATTCACGAAGTTTGAGGAGGATCAATGTGTTTGCACTCTTAACTTGAGGAACCTCTTGTTATACACAGTAACATATTCCAGGGGGGGCATAACCAGAGTTTTTGGTTCTTACATGTGTTTGATGGTGGTCAGTAGACCTTCTTGTATAATAAGAGTGATAATTGTTATTAGTAGCATAATTTGAGTTTTTTTTAACACAAACGATTGCAGCAAACATATAGACTCAAGGAAGAGACAAAATACTAAATTTCTGTAAGAGAGGGCGACATGGTGCATGAGGAGAGGTGCTTTGCCTCTCAGTCGCAGAATCCTCTTTTGAATATTACTTTAGAATTGGGTCCCAGAGGACAATACTGCACAATGTCTGGGAGTAAAATTCCCCATAATAAATTGATAATAGTGCATCATTTGCTAACAGTTTGTCTAATAGACCGAATCAAAAAACAGACTGAACTCAAGTTTGCTCTGAGTTTCTGAACATGACCCTGCCATACTTCTTAAGATTAGGCAAAAATTTAATTGCATTTTCAGTTACTTCTTCATTTTCTAACCAGCACACAGAACAGAACTTGGAAGGCAGCTTATGAGCTTCTGGAGGACTGAACCTAAAATAATCACTCTTTCTAGATGAAAAAATTGTAGGCTGATCTAAGGAAACAGAACATTCTAATTAAACAGCTTTAGTAGCAGCCTTATAGGCAACTGTTGTTAACAACATGTATCCCACATGATCCCATGTTAAGGAATATGGGAGAGCTGTCCCCAAATGTCGACTTACAAATGCCCAGTTAACACTAGAGCCATCCATAGACACCCGTAAAAGCTTTGTCAAAATTAAATCTTTCAAATTGCCGGTCTTGCCTTTAGCCCACTGGCAGGCAGGCAGCCTCACGTGGTTCATGACGCACACAGCAAGGGAGTTGGAGGTTAGCTACGCAGACAATAGATAGTATAACTTTTTATACCATTTACAGAGACTGAGTCTGCTTTACATGGAAAAACCCTTCAATTAAGCATGCACCACTTGTCCAGAACATTTTTCCATTTTCCCTTAGGGTTTCTTTCCCAGAGTTTTCCCTGATCACCATAACTGTGGCAACCGCCTGAAATGAAGTTGCTGGCATTAAATATTTAGTAATTTCTATTGTGAATATTCTGAGAAATTAAGCTCCAGGAGAAAAGAAGACATTGAGACAGGAAGGATCATAATTCATGATAGTTTAATTAATGCAAAGAGAAGGATGTAGAGTTATATGTTGGGTGATGGAAAAGGCAGTAAAGAAGCCTTTTCAGTGTCGGAGACATGTAGATTGAACATCCCACTCCCAGATCAAATGGCAAGGAGCAAAACATTTCAAATGTGTTGTTTGCTGAGAAAATGACTGTGATATGGGCCATGTACTCTCAAAATTGATTAATTACACAAACTTGACACATGTACATTTTTATTTCTCACACCATCACATATGCAAAAATGAACTACATTCAAATGATTACTTCTTGATACCCTTGTGCAATAAATGTGCAAATAGCTGCAGCATCAAAGGCTCCACCAGCTTCGACTCTTTAATGTGAGATAGGATCGGACCAAGCAATTTGATGCAAAGCACAAATTGACAAAAAGCACAAATGCTTCTCTCCTTTGGTGGCTCTGCGCCGTGGGAATGGCATCACGATTTCTTGGGAGTGGATGGTTGCTGATTCCAATCGATTTCGGAAAAATCTATCACAATTTGTTTGCTCATCGGAATGTGCTGCCTGAGGACGTTATCAATATATGTGATTTATTCATTCTAATTCCATGCATATATCAAAATACTCAAAAATAACATCAATATTTCAGAGATATGACTTTCACCATTGCATTGATTTTACGTAAAATTATGACTTCGCAACTTTGGGAATAGTCCACAATGTCACCAAACTATAGAACGTCATCGTCCAGGAAAATGCAAAAGGATGAGAGTGAAATAAAAAAATACGCTCACCGGTACACGATGCCCGCTGCGTCGAACATCCTTTTCGAAGCAATAGTCTCCACCTTGCCGGCATATTTATCTGACAAGTACACCACTTCCTTAATGCCGGACTGCGTAATGATTTTAGCGCACTCATTACAGGGAAACAGAGCGACGTAGATTGTACAGTTTTTAACGTCCTTCGCGTTTTTGTTAAGAATGGCGTTCATTTCAGCGTGACAAACTGAAACAATGTAATTATTCATTTAGTCTGCGTCCACCAATGAAGTTTCCTCAAAGAAGCATCACACTAACCATATAAATATTTGTTATCTAGATCCCGTCGGTCACCCTTGGCCCATGGAAATTCATCGTCGCTACATCCAATAGGCATTCCATTGTATCCAATACCAACGATTTTATTTTCATCATTGACCACACACGCTCCCACTTGCGTGACAGGATCTTTACTCCTCTTGGCGGCGAGAAAAGCCATCGACATGAAATAGTCGCTCCAGCTTAGATAATCCTCTCGCTTTTTATTTATGTCCCTGAAATTCATACTTACGTTCACAGTGGCCACTTCAGGTTACGTGTCTCACTATAATGTTAAAGAAAGATTGGAATTACCTGGAATTCGTTGGGATCACCTCCATCACTTGGCTTTGAATACTTCTAACCATAGGTTATTTCCCAGATGATTACGTAGTCAACCCAAGGATGCTGATTGACCATGCACTTGAAACATATCGCGGGATTGAGGATAACGATACTCAATCGTTTTTGAGGCTTTTCACGGGTACCATACAGAGTGATACAGAGGTTACATTCTCGACCCCAGAGACCTATTTCCAGATTGGTCGCGATTCTCACTAGTAGCGCTAGCATCGGGAGCTGCCTTTCAAGTTGAATACAGCCGGTCATGAGTACATGGAGGCAGGTCGCCCACACCGCGATATATGGAGCAAGTTGCGCCAAAGAAAAGAATTTTGGGTGTTTTTTCAAGTGCATAAAGAAATTGACAAAATGTAAATGGGTCATTCCACGTCAATTCGACCAGAAAATCGGCAAAAATGACCCTTAGGGTCACGGATTTTGACAAAATTTGGCATAACGCATGGATCATTTAATCTCCCGTATTAAAGATCTATGGCATAACGGCTCTATTTAATACGAAAATGAAAACCCCAAAACCGTTTTGCAAAACACACAACTGTTTCCGAAATATTGCAACGTTGCAAAATTCGAAATTTGCAAAAGTTACTACACATTTTACGATATATCTCCAAGACTATTAAAGCTACAGACCTGCTTAAGGGCTTATTTTAAAGCCCTTTAATTGGAAAATATAATTAGGGATTATATTGAGAAATATAAACAATTGTATAATTTCTGTAACAATTTTAAGGTTTCAAATCGATTTTTGTCGATGAACCTATGCTTCGATTTCGCTCATTTTTTATATGTTGTAGAAACAACCCTCCTTTACAAATAAAACTATAATTGCAAGGATTAACCCGTTCATATATCAAGTACGTTGTCAGGGGTTTATATTTCAGCAAAAATTCTTGTTCTAACAGCACCTTACTATAATTATTGAATGAAAAGGTGTGAACTACCAACATACATTTTACCAAGATCTTGTTGTGGTCTCTGCTGGACAGACAATGCCACGAACAGGGATACTATATTAATAGGATTCCCGAGTCCCGCGAAGCCAGTGATACCAGCCCAGTCGCGTAAAATAGGTTCCACCAAAGCGGCGCTGGCATCGCGAAGCGCCCGACAAACGTGAGTAAGCCCGTCGCAAATACGTTGCGAGAGGAGTATTTTCGTTCGAAAACAAGTAATAAAGGACTGCAGAATAGAATTAAAAATATTTAACTTACACACTCCCTGGCCTCCCTCCCTTTAATTTACACACTCCCTGGCCACGAACATGCATGGACTCTAAACCTCAGAGTATAACGTACTTACTCTGAGCTCTAAACGGCGCTGCATGTATTGCGTTATTTCCAGAACTTCCGCTTTTTAACCTTTCCCTGGTGATGTCGCCAGCGTGCGAAGTGCTTCGTAGTTTTCTGTGAAAATACAAGGCGGCAGTAGGGAGTTTTGTGACGGCAAGCCACTTATCTTCTAATTTTTATGTTGAAAATCCACCTTCAGATATATCGATTATTCGATCACTTATTCTTTGATGTTAAGACTTGCCTGTGGTGAGACTGTTCAATGAGGGTCAATATAATTCCTTGGAGGGAGTGGTAAACAATCCCCCGACCACGTTGGAACGCTGCAGGGATTTGTGCATTTTCGTTTCTTGCGTTGAACGTTTTTTGTGCACAGCCATGACGACTAAGAGCAGGAATAGGGTAGTTTCCTATTATTTTTTATTGCCTTGATCGAAATGTTATAACCTCTGGATTACGTATTCTAAGCCGTTCAATTTTTAAATGACGTTCAGTATTTTTGCTCATTAGTTAAAAAGTGAAAAAATCAATGGTGCGAAAACGCGACGGCAAACTATTGCATGCCGGTTAATCCTACGTGTAACATTAAACTATTTCCCCTATCTGCCACCAGGTGGTGCTGCGGACGCTTACAAGTAGAGGCACCAGAGGCACTGTCAAGGAGAGTAGAGAAGTTCTCTACTCTCCTTGGGCACTGTATTGGGTCCCAATACAACGTGCCTCTATTCCAAGTGGATGCTGCATTCCGTTCAAGCGTATTAACTATTATCGGATGTGTATTTATTCCGTTAATTTATTATAATTAACTTTTATTTATTTATTTAACATAATTTATGCAGTTGATTAATTTAAAAAGAGTTAGTATTCCTTCTACAAGAATACCCCGTAGTTCACAGTCGCGACACTCAAGGTTAAAAAACGGAGACAGTCTGATACACGGGGTTGCAACACCCGGGCTGCGGTCCGAATCGCGCACGATGCGCTTGAAAGCGCTTCGGGCCGTTCCGATTCGAGCTTCGAAGCGCTTTGCAGCGGCCCCGCAACGAGCATACCACGCGCATCAAAACGCTTCACTACGCATCAAGATTTTTTGATGCAGTTGATGCGAAGCGAGAAAAGGGCGCGGACTTATAAGTACTCGGCAATGGAGAAATTCGAAGTCAGAATCGAGGGTGTTGAGGATACGATGGAATTCCTACTTTCTGCGGAGGATGCAGAGCGTGCGAGGACAGGTGAGTTAAATAATTAAGGTTTTAAGATAATATATTACATTTTTAAGGTAAATTATTCGAGTGTAAATGTCCCGATATTCGTGGTTGAATTATTATTTGATTATCGCGGTGGTTGTTGCTAATAACTCAGTGAAATGCATATTAGTGGAATTATATATGTAATTACGTGTTACTATGATATTATTTGGATATTTTTATAAATAAAGCATAGAATGAATAATTCAATTGATAAAGCATTATAATTCTACGCGTGTTCGTAACGCGTTTTAACCTAAAGTGGTTTTTAAAAAAATTACATTGACTAATTATCTTTAGCATATGCTCTTATATTCTGTAAATCCAAATTCATCTTTATCTTTCTTTACCAATTTTATTCCTATTACAAAATATTCACATTGTGGACAGGGCCGGATTTAGGAGTATGCCACCTGTAGGCTAAATCCATTTGCCGCCCCCCCTTTAAGAGACTCACAGTTAATGGACTCATATGTTATACATATCGGATATTTTCAATTTTTAGTAAATTGCCAAAGTGCCGCCCCTTAAATTTTACCGCTCTAGGCTGCAGCCTTTTCAGCCTATTTAGAAATCTGGCCCTGATTGTGGAATTCATACAATACTTACCACCAGAAATGTGAACACACCCCAAACAGCAAATGATATTGTAGTCTCGTCGAAATAATAACCAATATCACTCTAAACGTTGCTAGACACGCCGATATATTCAACTTTACTGCCGATCTTAAGATTGCACTTGTACCGATAAAATTTTGCCGCTCGCTTCGCATCAACCCGGTCCGATTCGCACGCATGCATCAGCGCTTTAAAGCGTTTGTGCAATTCGGACCAAGCACTTCAATGCAATCGTGTGATGCGCATCGTGCGCGATTCGGACCGCAGCCCCGGGTTAACAGCAAGGCTCAGCAGTGGTGCTGCCATCGCAGCGGTGCAGACAGCTCACTACATACTACGCGAACGGCACCAGCGGCGAGCGTTGGTACTAAATCAATCTGCATTAGTGTACTGGCGCTTATTTAAAATATATTCCATTCATTAATAAAGTTTTAAGGTTGCATTTCACTGAATTATACTCCGACCGTTGTTATCGTCGATGCTGCCCTGGAAGGCGTTGAAAGTATTGACTCCACCAGACAATTGCAGTGCACTCCTTAAAAATATATGCATGCAATGACAAACATATGCATACGTATGTAGCCTTCAGAGAAATCTGTGCTAAGTATCTTTTTCTCAGCATAATTCAATAATTAATATTAACGTACTTACACTTTGAAATATAATTGCACAAATGTATGAATAAGGATAGTCGCGAATTTTATAATGAACAAATATCACTTTATTTATCAAAAAATCACCTACAAAGCTGGGGAACCATTATTTGAGCTACAATTTTAACCAGGAGGGAAATAATGTCAAAACTTATAAACATCTAATACACAAATGCATATACTAGAATATCTGTAAATGCAAGTCTGAACAGTCAATGGAAAACAAGGTCATCAATATATAAGCTTCATATGTGTACAATATATTGAGAAATACTCCCCGATAAGACTTCATAGACTACACATATAAGTTGCAAATGATTCCAACACTCTTTGATGAAGGCAGGTATGCCCGCAAAGGTACATTAATACAAATAATATAAAATATTAACAATTCATGAAAATTTTCGCGGTCCATGTTTATAGTGATGTGGTTTAGCATTAAGGATTAGGCAAACAAAGATCAGGAATAGCGTTGTGATTTAGTTTAATACCAGAAGGGCGGTGCTGATTAATGCTGAAGTGAACACATTCGGGAGCCAGATTTGAAAATATTTTCAATGGGAAGTGCTGACAGCTTATTATTACAGGCTGCCCTAATCCATTGTTTAGATCTGAAAATGAGAAAAAATAAAATTAGACAAAAACATTCATTTTACTATCATTTCTATTGACCTATTACGTTAAAATATTAATTCGGACTTTAAAAAAACACATTAAACTTGACAGTAGCTTTTTCGCCAGCTGATATCTAAGATAGGACCAAGTCATTTTCGTCTCCGATGAACGAAAGGAAACGAAGAAGGGAAAGCAAAATTAAATCACCTCCTACGAAGTCTTCACCTCCCTATCCAAATTTCCATTCCCTTTCCTTCTCTAAGAATACTGCATTCGGTAAGCATTTGAGTGTGGATGAATGAAATCGAGTGCGCAACTCTTATTATTCCGCAATATTCCAGCCCGCAAGTGACACATGGATATTATATCAAATTGAGTGGAAATCGATATCTTAGATACAGAGAGCTGAAAGCTGTTTCAAGCTTTATTTCCATTCAAGACCAGAAATCCCCTGTACTACCTCATGTAGGAACGGAACAATTGATCGCTAACGTTGCCACATGTCCAACCCAATCACTTTGTTTATTCAAAAAATTTCGGAGACGATAAAGGAAATCACTATGCGATAAACATAATCGAGAAGTAACGATCCATCTACCTGCCCACCTACTGTGTCCGGAGAGTACCGTCATCATTGAAACGTTTATGTAATATCTTTACGCGACATAGTGTAATCGCGATGCAGCGATTACTCCGCGAAAGATTACCTGGTTTCTTTCTCTGAGAGAAAACTGGTTATCTTTCGCTTTAATATCATTTCGCGGTGTAGTATCATGTAATATCTTTTCGCAAAAGATTACCTGGTTATCTGTCACTGAGGGATCGTATCTTTGGGATGTCATAGTACCCTTAGCGAAAGATTACCTTTAGTTGCTCAGCGAAAGACTGGTTATCTTTCGGTGACGGATCGCTACTTCGCGATTTCACTATGTAGCGTAATGATAACACATAAACGCTTTGAATGCTACATTTGTGCCTTTCTCTGCGTCTCTGGTATCATATTAACCAAAATCGCGGCACCCGCTGGACCCAGTAGGTGAGAGATCGAAGGTTTCCTCCCGAATACATGTTATCGCATATAGTTACTTCCTTTATCGTCTCTGCAATTCTTCGTGTCAGCAGAGAATTCTATCAGTGGCAACGTTAGCGATGAAACCGCAGGAAAGTAGCTGCAGCTGAGGGATCGCTTATTTGGGATGCCAAAACATTAGCGATATGAAACCTCGGCGAGATCTCCCGTCAACAGTGGAAGGCAGCGGATGGCAGTAATGAAAAAATTAATACACCGTCAGCGATAGCTTTAATACTATCTCAGATTCCGTCAAAAAAATTTATTATTAAAGTATTCAAAAGGAGAGCCAAAAATGATGACCACACTTTAATTTTTTGTCAACAAGCACTTTGATCTATAAGACTTCACGAAATCTTAGGAGTTAATAGAATTCATCGGAATATTTCAATAGATGACGGCGAAAGATGAATGAGATCGATAACACTATAACTGTTGACACAGCCAGCAATCAATAACCCAATAAGATAGCGGAATTTAAGGCCGATTTCAGCATGAAAACGTTGAATTATATACAGCTACTTGTACCAAGGGAAGGAACTAAATTCATCAATTGGAACAACGTAGCATTCACGCGAAACGCGTCGTTGAGATTAACCCCAGAACTGATGAATTTGTTCAGCATTGTCCATAAAGGATATGACAATGGTTGATGGATAGTAATTGGAAATAAGGAAGGGTTGTCCTTTCCCATCTGGTGGATATAAATTATAATTTATATATATACATCTTGGGTTTGCTGTCCTCAACAGTTTGTTGCCAGTGAAATGGAAAAGGAGGAATGAATAGGATAATTATAAGCGGTCCAGCTGCCGTGCTCCATATTAACAGGAGGGAAACATCACTCACTGGATCATTAAATTTTATACATAGCAGATTCATTGCTACAAAACAGGTTTGGCAATCTCCGTTTCCGCATAATAATTTCGTTTTGAATTGATCTTACGCCTTTTTGTGAATTATAAGTTTCAATTCTGGGGGCGATTCAATTCTGTGAACTAGCTACAGTGGCACTCGATGACACTAACCACAGAACATATTTCGTGTCGTCTAATTCAAATTCATTAACGACCGTTAAATGTAATTGCAAGATATAACAGGCATGTAGTTTAACTCACCAAAACAGGATGTAATAGCTCCATCTTAAACAGTACGCAAATATAAATCATTAGGAATAACAGCACTCACCTGTCAAGAGATCTGGGCAAATGATGAAACTGCAATTTGGGATTCTTCTTTTCCGTGTTGGCACATCCTTTCACGCAGCAGGATCTCGTTGATTTCCCCATGACAGCAGCACATTTGTCACCTGCACACTTCTCGTTCACTTAGTTTCACTTTCCAACAACTCTGTGACATTCACCATTCGTCAAAACGATCACAATAGACAATTTCTGCTGTTTGGGCAGACAAGTTGCCGCGAGTTGCCGGGTCCCATGGACCGTTTTGAAACGTGTGGGAGGTTGGGGAGAACGGAACCCGCCACTCGACCAATCAGGTGGCTCACACGCATTAACATCGGGGCATAGACTTACAGACAAGGCAGAATATTTCCATCTGTAGTGAGCTGTCTGCACCGCTGCGATGGCAGCACCATACGTGCCATTCTCTCCCATAAGGCTTGCATCCCCGTGGTCTGATAGCAGACGATCTAGTACAGCAGCGCCAGAGTGGTGGCGGTGGGAGTGGGCAGAAGCTCCGTGCCATATATGGTAATAACCTCCCCTACTTTCCCCATCCCAGTTCCCTTCCCCTACATTCCCCGTCCCCTCGTTTCATACTGTGGCGCGGGTTGCGTTTGCGCAGGGGTTTCAAATGTGCGTACACAAATAAAAATCCATAAAATTCACTAATGGCACTTTATTGTTTCACACTGGAACTGATGTTACAAAAAATACTAAAGGCACACAAAGTGAAAAAATATCAGTACACACGAAGGAAATAGTGCCGTAGTTCGCCCATCGCCGCCCGACCTTCACGCCATGCTTCTCGGTAGCAGAGGACACCACGAGCAGTGATGAACAGGATGTCTTTGAGCGTATAAAACGACTAATAATACCATCTTTTACAGAGAAGACTTTTCGAACTTTGATAGTTTTCACAGGCTAATATCACTACATATTCACTAGAGCTGAGGGGCCCTGAAATACAATGGTAAGTTCAGGAGACGAATTTTCCTATGCCTCGCAACGTAAATATACATACCTGTTACGTCAGCAAGAAGGCAGCGCACCCCGCCATTTCAGAGCCTTTTCAAATAGCCTTAAAATTAACATTTAACTCTCTAATAAACTGGGATTTCTCAATACAAAATTTTTGCGTAATTAAATACATTTATGGCAGGGCACAAATCGCAGTTAATGAAGTCCGTTTTCTTTGATGAAGGAAACTACCCTATTCTCTCGTGCAAGGATGCAAGACGGGATACAGTAGAACGAGGGAAGAAAATGCCAAGCTGGGCGTGAAGAATAAGTAATTGTTCAAAGCCACTGTAAGTACGCATTATGTTGTTAATGCTCTACATTTTTAGTACTCTTATTTGTTTTGTTATCAAGTGCAATATCATAACGACCGTGCTCTTTTGTGGTTCAAAATAGTACGAAAATCCGTAAACGTTAATCATTTCCGCTTCCTCGTTCACGTTGCGGTATAAAATGGAGGCACTCGTTATTGTTGACGCGCTAGGAGTTATTTCCGGGTGTTGTTTCGTTGGAACTGAAAAAATCCGAAATTGGGGTGGAGTTACTTGTTAATTGAGGTAAATTACAGATTTCCTCGAAGATATATGTAGTTTCCACGGCTCCTGTAAGGAAGATTGATCAGCAAATTTTGCATATTTAATGTCGCTGGGACTATATCTATCCCTTTACGTGTGTTATGTTTTGTGTTTGGAAAATGTAATTGCCATTATGATGAAGTGCCAAAGACAGCAGCCCATACGGATATTTTCTGTCTCAAGCTCGATTTGAAATTTTGAAGGAATTAATTTTCCGCCAGAAACCCCCTAACAGTAGAACATGCCCAACATCTGATAAATACCTTGGTTTTACCGTCATCAAAGACGTCTTGGCAGGAGTGAACTCCGTAAATACGTAGTCAAGCGAATAGTCGGTGGGGAAAGCATAGTGGATTTTTATTTAAGCAGTAATTCTTAAGGCAGTAATGTTTCATGTCATAGAACTGAGTTAAGAAAAACAGGATGGAACAGTGCTTATTATGAAGGAAACAGTTCGTGTTAATGTTAGTATTGTTGTTAATGTTGTTGGCTTGTTAGCAAGCTTAAAAAGTCTGTGGATTCTTATCGTTACTATTCGAACACAATACCTAACATGCCTATGCATAGCCGCGGTTAAGTTGTTTAGCGAAAAATGAAGGACATCTAAATGAAATACATAATAAGGGTGGTATAATACTTAAGCGTTAAAAGGCTATTTCATGTTATGGGAATTTTTATCTGACCTGAAGTTGAATTTTAGACTTCGTCACTTAACTAAATTCCTATACACTATTTTCACTGATGATGTTAAAACTATTTTGCGTCCAACTTTCTATTGTATACTGGAGCACAATGATAAAATTAGAGAATTTGATAGCCGAACTGAGTCAAAATATCCTTCCCTCGTACAATTTGCGATATGAATAGGTGTTAATACAAATATGGAAATGTGAAAATGGATAATATAGGTAGTTGCAAGTTGATATAAGTACTTCTTATGGTGTTCTAGTGAAATTCACGCCCTGCCACACACCCTCGCGGTGGCTCGTATTGCATAAGTGTAAATTCAACTGAACCCAACTAACAGCATGTTTATGCATGCTTGCTCTGCTATTTAACCGTTTTTAAATTGTTGCATCGAACAGCATATAAGTACTAATCCATTTTAAGCATAACATATAATGCATGTTTAGCGATAATTCACCACCTGCCACACACTTTTATGGTGGCTTGCAGGATATTATGTGGATGTTATGACAAAGAGTAATGGGCTATTCCATTTCCAGACTAATGCCCATCTGCAAAAGTGGAGGGTGGTAATACACCTGAAGCACAAGCTGTTCGCAGCTCACAGTGTTGTTTGTGACCTGCATTTCTGTGAACATGATATTATAAGGTACCTATTATGACACAAAGCTCCCGGATGGGAGCAACTACAGGATCGAGAGGGGAAGGCCAAAATTGGTTGAAGAGGCAGTCCCAACAATATTTCCAAATCTCCCTAGCTACTGAACAGAAAATGTTCACCTGAGGAAACTACCCTCAACGAGAACAAATGTTTCCCCTGGGAACACGAGTGGAGATATTGAAGGAGACATTGGTCAGGAGGTTCATTTTGAAGGAGGTGCAGCACCTGCTTTCGCTGGCTGAGGTGGCTACACAAGTTGCTTCACCTCAGAGGCCTCGAAAAGTCCCTTGATCGACATTGGGGTGGTTATGAACATGCTGAAGGAAGTCGAGCTGCCTGCCTTGAACTGGGGCAGTGCTATTGTTGGGAGCAACGTAGTTTTTGTTCGTGTTGGACATGATTGTGTGACGGAAAGAACAGTGGTGATAACCCATGAACTAAGGGTCTAGGTAAGATGCATAAATTATTCCCTCATTTCATTGTATAGTCTTGAGAACTAATGGGTAATGCCTTTTATATATGATTCTTGATGGTCTTCAATTTGGTGTTTTATTTTAGCTGATATTCCGTGGGCTGGATGTAAACATTCCAGGAGTGGAATGTATTTCATAAATCAGTGAGATTGGCCCAATGCTTGCCGTAATCGATGGACTCAAGACATGTCCCAGAACACAGAAAGGTTTATGAAGCTTTTTGTCCTCCTTAGAGACAATCTATTTAATTTCCTCTACCTGTCTGGTTTCACTATATTGCCACTTTTTGCTGATCCAACCCTTAACGATAAACATGCTTATGATGATGTAGTTTTTCCAGTGGTATTCATGTGTTTTGTCCTGGATTTCTGTGATTGGAAATAGTTTTTAGTGCATTTCACATCCAACTTGTTATGTGGCCTTCCATCAGATACTCGCTCACCCTGAGGGATATTGCTAGTATTGTTATTCATGGTAACTTTCTGAGTAATGATATCAAGGCCCATATGAGGTGGCATCCTTACTCTACCTAGCCCAAACACCCTCAATAGATATATGAGTAGTGTGAAGGGGGCACATGGATTCCAGGAGGCGATCTTTCAATGCATGAAGGAGAAAGCAAAAGGGTTTGCATCGGAAGAAAGGAGAGAGGTTTGGCTGCAATTTCAGTTCATTAGAAAAATTATACTTTGAATGACATCACTTATGGTAGCGAATGACATCACTTATGGTAACTTTGAAAATGTTTCTTTTTAGGTGTTCTGCTTGTGGATGAAATGAAGCTGTCCAAGGCTGTATCTTTTGATAAGAACACGCTGACAGTGGAAGGCTTCACTGATTTAGGTGATTACACTCCCTTGAATCAGTGCAATCAAAGGGATGATCATGCGTTGTTGCTGATGTTTCAGCCATTTCGAGGAAGATGTGTACAAACCCTGGCTTGCTTCCTAAGTAAGGGTTGTGCAAGTAGCACTGTGCTGCACCACATTATATTGGAGGGTACAATGTTGGTGGACTTCTACGTGGATGCGGTGACCTGTGATGGGGCACAGTGGAACCAGAGTATGTGGCGACAGTTTGGCATAGATGAGAACAACTCCAGCTGTCAACATCCATGTTGTCAGTCAAGGAGGTTGTGGTTTTTGTCAGACTTCCCACACCTCATTAAAAACATGAGGAACTTTTTTGTTTCCCATGAAGGGGCCCGGGTATTTCCTTTTTCAATTACTATTCATGCTTTTCACCTTTTATGCCTGCTATAATTCCTTTCTTCACCCCTAGACTCCGGTTGGGGTGGTGAAACCAAAGCATTGGGATGCTGTCATCAAATTGGATAATCGTAAGGGAGATACCATTTGAAAGCCTGCCCAAAACTATTTGTGGATCGTGTGCTCCCCAAGCCTTACCAAAAGATGAATGTGGCAAAGGCATTTCAGGTCGTAACTTCAAATACATTATATCTTTCTTTGTGTTGTTCATATCAAGCACAATTGCAAGTTATGCTATTCTGCATTACTACTATGGTTGACTTTTATCTGTTTCAATCCCTGCTTTTCTTAGTTTTTTGGACGCAATGTGGCTGCTGGCATTGTGGCATACAAGCCACATCACCCCGACCTGCATGACTGCCCTGCATCTGTTGCAGTCGTCGAGAGGGTGAAGGGCCTTATAATGGCTATGAATTCCAGAGCTCCAGGCTGGGCACTCGGAATGGAATCTGAGGAGTGGAGGGTGAGAATGTAAATGTTGCAGCTTTCTTTGAGTACATAATTTTTTCATCAGTCTTCTTCACTCTCAATTTGTTGTACTCACTTTTAAGATCACTTGTAGAGGAGTTCATGGTGTATCTGGAGGAATGGGAAGCAAAGGCAACAGACAAGGGCTACTACTTCCTCTAGTACTTTTGCCTTGGCTTGAAAGTACCCTACCAGCCACTCTGGAAATTCATCGCTTCCTGGATTCAAATTGTTGCTACCAGTATTTGATGACTGCAAGATTGAATCAGGATGCATTGCAAGTATCCTCATGAAGGAAATAATAGTTTATAATGAATTTCTTCAGAATGAATACTGACCTGTCAACATGAAACCTATATGTTATATTACAGAGGTTCTTTGGCATGATGAGGCGTGCATCAAATGACCTTACTGACTCCATTCTCTTCTCGCAGGTGTTTCACATATCCATGTTCATGGACAACGCCCTCTTCTGCTTTCCTGTACGGCAGCGGTCCCAGCGTTATCGAAATAATTATCATTTTTGACCGAGTTCATGGAAAATGGTGTCGTAGTTTAAGTTAGAACTTCGACAATATGCCTGTAAATGTAATAGAAGCCATTTGAGTGAGCTGGCAAGGTGACGATTCGACAATAAGCGGTCATGCATTAGCAGCGCACCGAGAAATGGCGCCTGCCTTTCACTTGGCCAACCTCTCCCAAATCAGTGTCTCTAATCGCAACAAAAAAGAACATGTTTTGAGTAATTATACTTCAGATTTAAATATCCAATGAAATAAAGATTGGATTTGTGTTGCTCTCGGAATTGTATTATGGTAACTTAACGGCCTCTCAAAAGATGGCGTTCTCTGTAATAGTCGCCGATTGCCGCCAACCGCGGTAAAAGCGGCACCGCTAATCGTTAAAGAATACATAGGTAAGTTGTTGCGTTTCGACTTAAGCGGGAATTTTTTGAAACGAATTAACCGCGTAAGTCGAGGACTTACTGTAGGTTTGAACCTTTCCTGCGATTTGTAAAAGTTTCCTCGTGAAAATAAAACTTGGTGATGGAATACCACCATGAGGTATTTACCTCAGCGTTTCAGAGGAACGCGTTGTATTCTTGAGATGAAATGTTTAAGTGTAAGCGTGATACGTCCTTCAGGAAATACCTCTTGGGGAAAAGCATGACGAGAACCTATGAAATGTGTATTGGCACGCAGGTATAAAATGTTAGTGCCTAAGCCATTTGGATAAAAACATTCTGTGTATTTCGACAGTTTTTTTAAGCGTGAGACAAATTATGTTGTAACTTATGAATAATACCTGTGTGTGCGCTAATTCATGATCTTTTCACAGTAAATAGCTTACGAATGGAAAAACCCGAAGGGACTTTCACTCTAACAAAGAATGAGTAAACATTTAAAAGTTGATGAAGTGACTCTAACGGTTTGGCATGATTAATCACAGTATGAATCCCCTCCTAACGAACTGTGATCCAAGAAAACATACGAATTCGCCAACAAAAATAGGAGTTAAGAACAGACAAATTATGGTCTCCAGGCCTGAACAGGTTGTATAATGAATGTACGAAATACATGGTTGGTGTTTACAGAGCTGATCAAATGAGGTAGTACCAATGTAGCAGAGGTCGTTGTCAGAACGTTGCATGCACGTTCACAAGGTTACTTTGTAACGTGCACGTTGCAGCAACGTTGCACGAACCTCCAACTGCAACGTCATAGAGTATCATTGTTCAACGTGCATGAACGTTGTCGCTGAGACTCCGCTTTACCTACAATTTCACACATTTCACCGCAATTCACGCCACACATTCCTCTTTACATGAAGGTTTTAATCGTTCTTATTCGATCTCTCACAAGAACTCTGTTGATAACCAGCATAACAGTTCCTTACGGTGTCAATTGCACGGATTATTTCTAAGCCATCGGGCCAACATTGGGACATTGTGAAAGGAGGTCTACTGGATGACAGTGCTGTGCATGCCACGCTTGGCCATGTAAGTTGAATATCATCTCGTTTAGCACTTTCTCAGCGTTCAGATTGATATACTGCCATGGTAATACGAAAGTTTTAGCTGAGCAAAAACTCAAGAAGTCTATACGTTGTAGTGAAGGACTTGCCGAAAGGCCGAAACACTAAAAGTTTCACATCCTTGATTATCATTAAATAATTCAGTAAGCCTGAAAATTCAATTCTAATTAAACTTTAAACCATTCCTATGGTATTCCTATTAGACACGTACTTTTTGATCCTAGAATTTTATTTCTCATATTCATGTCTTGAAACAATTGCGTTTTCATTTTTAATGATGGATTAGAGGCACTCAAGTGGGTACTACCGACATTAACTAACCGACGTTCGTAAATACCGGGTACGACCGATTTCAAACCCTCTTAATGAGGGTCCTACCTCGACTCCGACCCTTCGCCAGCGACCCTCACCGAGGCCCACCTCTCCTCGGGGGGTCACACGGCAGAACTTGACCGATTACAGTTAAGTTTTAACTTTATAAACTATAAATGTTATATACAGTGTGTCATTTGTTCGTACTCTCCATTGCAACACGACTGCAGGCCTTTTTTTTTGATCGATCCTCCACGATAAAAAATAAGATTTTTACAAATTAAATATCGGAAATCATAGTTCAGGCTTGGCAACGCTGTAGCGGAACACGTGGTTTTCGTGAGAAAGTGGAGAGGGAAGTGGAACGAAGGAATCTCAGGGGCCTAGGAATCTTACGTTGTAAAGGAGGAGAAGAGAATGAAGGTAAAGGAGGAGAACTAAGTACCAACTACGTACGCTGCGTATGTGTTCAAGAGTCTACTAATATTTTCCTCTCCCGAATTCCAAGAATTCGCATTTCTACATCTACATAATACCCTGCAAGCCAACATATAATAGGTGTGTGGCTACCCAGCCAGCACACGGTAACATGTTTACGTAAAATCCTCGTAAACTGAATGTGTGTGTGTATACGTAAACATAATCTCAGTGGCGTGCGGTACGATGAAGCAAATGAAGCACTGCTTCAGTAAAAAATTGCGTTTGTATAATTTATTCATTATTTGTTTAAAAGCTGCTAAATTAACAGTATACAGGCATTATAAGCTCCCTTAAATAGTACGGATGTTCATTATTCCCCCTAAAGCAACGGCAGCCGGCAAACGGTTATGACTGCGATCCCGGTGAAGCTGTGCGCTCATAGCTTGGGTAGACAGCATGCGCACGCAGACAATTCCCGAGCAGCGGAAAGTGGGGAGCGGGAGGGGTGGCTAGCGTAACAAAGGGCAGAGGAAGCTAGCTTCGGTTGACGGCGGAGACATACGAATGTAGCCGAGTGCAGCCGATATCTACTGTGTTCACCGCACTCGGCGAAGTTGGCGGCGCGTACGAAAGCGGAATTTACGGTAACTCATCCTAGCGGTGTGCTAACGAATTTCCGACGTCAATATAACGTGCTATCGAGTTACAGAAAGCCCCTGCTGGTCCTGATCTCAGCCACGGTTCTTTCTGACGCCATGGTCACAGTGTACGTATGTAAACAAACTATACCTTTCTGTTGTGGATATATGGCGTTTTAATATTCTTGGTATGTGTTTAAAATAAAACTACAGAATTTTTTTCCTGTTTTAAGTTACTGTAAAATGGCCCAGTGCATCATTAAAAGTGTTATTAACTCTCTCTTTTCGTCTCGATCATACGAAGAAAAAAAGGATCCTTTTTTATTATTTCGAAATAATAAAACTTGGTAGGCCTACTCCAGACTTGCCAAAATTGGTGCAAAAATGTGGAAAATTTACTCGGCCTTTTCAATCGAGTTCATATAAGAACTGTGCGTGGTTAGCGGGTAGTTCAGAGCTGAATGCAGTTTTTTGCTGAAACTGTTTATTGTTTGGGAAAGACAGAAATACTAGTTGGACAAAACTCATTTAGGTAACTTGGTGAAATCCATTGCGGGTCATGAGATATCAGTGAACCACTTACGATCTTCTCTATGCATTGCATCCTTTGGGCAGAGCAGAATTGAAACTGCATTAGATGCCCAGTTAGGGGGGCTTTATAGCTCGGCGGCGGCGGCGCTTACGATGGATTTCGCCGCGGAAGGAAATCGGTGGCCCTTCACAGCTCTGCGGCGCGGAATGAAAAAAGAAGATCGCAATGCGTTGCAAGGCACTGGAACTTGTCGCTTTGTACCTTCAGTTTTTAAAAACCAGGACCTTCAGCAATATATTAATAATTTGCGGTGTATTACTTATAAAACTTTGAGATGGGATGAATACTGCAACGAAACATTAAACGACTGTGAGATACTATTCCATGTGTGTACGCGCAATGCAATAGTTACATTTTCACTAAACTCTTATTTCTGGGATAGCTGTGACTTCTCTTCTTCGATTATAAATTTAACACTTCATAACAACCTTTATATTCGTAATGCATCTCATACGCGCTCATGAAAGTGTCCAATAGAACACATCCAAGAATGCTGGGCGATTCGAACTAACCGGGCATCCCTCTTCTTGCCGCTGGGATTCAGCAAGGCTGAATATTTGCGGCAGCCCTTAGAGTAAGAATACGATATTCCATATTCTTACTCTAAGCGGCAGCCGCTAGCCGTTTAAGCGCTAGTCAGCGATGCTCAACGGTCTGACGTCATGATTTCCAAAGGCGTGTTCTCATTGGCTGATTTCTGCCGCTGGAGCTCTGCCGCCGAGCTATAAAGCCCCCCTTACGGGTGGACATCTCATTCCACGATACGGGAGATGATGAGAGCAGGCTTCAGACCACATATCCCTATCCCTTCTATCCCTTCCATCCCTATCCTCATACCTTTCCTCCCGGTCTGAAGCGCCTATTAGTGCGGAAACAGACTTGAAAACACCATGAGACATGAGATCTCATTCCACAATCGAAAGGTAAAGCGCAACAGATAAATTCTTAGGAGATTAATCAATGCTGTGTTTTTTTGGGTAAACAGGAATTAGCGTTTCGGGGTCATGATGAAAAAGAAGAGTCAGTTAATCGAGGAAACTATGTAGAACTTTTGAAGTACACGGCTGACTACGACCCTCTTTTGGCAGAGCACTTAGAAACAGCTACTGTTTTTAAAGGGTTGTCCAATCACATCAACAGTGAGTTCATCTCTTTTACTGTCAATAAAAACTGAGCTGAAAGAGGCACATTTTGTGGCTGTATTGGTAAATGAAACGACCGATGTTTCTAACAAAGCTCAGTTTTCCATTGTCGCCCGATATATTTATAATGGGAAAATTAAAGAACGTTTCTTGGGCTTCAGTGACATAAGCTCAGATAAGAATGCCGCTGATATTGCGCGGCTCATTATTGAGTATTTAATTAAGTTTGAATGCAGTGAAAAACTTATTGCACAAACATATGATGGTGCCAATACAATATCTGGACACTTAACTGGAGTGCAGGCCAGAATTAAAGAGATTTACCCGGAAGCATTGTTTGTACATTGTTATGCTCATGTTTTGAATCTGGTGCTATCTCAAAGTGTTAGTAAGATTCCTAAGTGCAAAACATTTTTCAGCACACTAAATGGTATCTCACCATTTTTTTCAAGATCCTCGAAGCGTGCTGCATTCCTTGATGATTTTTTGAAAAGGAGATTGCCCAGTGTATGCCCCACTCGCTGGAACTACTCATCAAGGCTCGTAAACACAGTTTTTAAAAACAGAACTCAACTGTGTGATGTGTTTAATGCAATGCTTGAACATCCAGATGAAATAGAATACGACATACTTGCTCCAGTTAATGGGTTTCTATCAGTTTTAGATGACTTTCAGTTTGATTTTCTCCTTAGTGTCTTTGATAACATTTTTGCTTTTACAGACGTGCTTTTTGATGCCCTGCAGCACCAGGCAAGTGATATTGTCTACTGTAGAAAGAAAATTGAAAGCACTCGTCTGAGTATTGCCAAACTTCCTGACGATTTTGAAAAATATTATGAGGAAATAGTTGTGGAGGTAGGACCACCCAATAAGAGAAGACAAACGAACTACAGAAGAGTCTAGTGCGAGATCTTTGACAATATAGATGGGCATTTCAAGTCACGCTTTGAAGATTACTCAAAGTTGGACTTCTTGCAACTTCTTGCAACTGAAAATTTCTCCAAGCACGAAATCGATTTCCCGGAAATTGCTTTAAAAACCTTGTTGGACACATATGGAAAATATTTTGACCCTATACGCTTAAAAAATGAACTTACAGTGTTTTACTCTAGTGAAGAGTTCAAAGGGAAGATGCTGATGGAACTTTGTCAACTTTTCGACTCAAACATCATGCTAAAGTCAACTTTCCCCCAAATCAATTTATTGATTGCGTTGATATACACAATTCCAGTGACTACGGCATCAGTAGAAAGATCTTTTTCAGCACTAAAAAGAATAAAAACGTATTCAAGGAATACCACTGGACAAAAGAGACTTTCTCACCTGGGTATAATATCTATTGAGTGTGAACTGTTGGCAGAAGAGAAAATGAAGGAAAGTTTTTTTGATGAAGTTGTTAACGAATTTACCACTAAGGATAGAAGAATGGACTTCCAGTTTTGTTAGGACTACTCTCATACAGTGGCATCTATCCGTCAGTTTTGTATTTAATTTTTTGTGTGATTATGGTTTTGCTAAGGGGTAGGTCTACTTTTTAAAGCTACTCTTGTCCAATATAGTCCTGAGATATTTAATTGTTCAATACAGATTTTTAAGCACAAATGTCTCTCAGTAATTTTCCGTTTTCATCATAGAGTGTAACAAAGAAAAAATTTCTATACATATAGGCTATTATGTGAGTATTTAAGCAAGCCTACTGCCTGTTTTACAGAATACATAGTAGAAACTGTTGTTTTTATCAATATAAAAATAATATCAAGGCTTAGGTGGAACTAAATTAACCTTGTTGCCTCAATATTTCATATAGCAACACGTTTGTTATATTCTTGTAATTTGATACGTATATGTGTGTGAGAAGGCGTTTCAGTGGTTTTTAACGTTATTACTTAGTTGTTTTGTCCAATTTCACAAAATTTAAATAAATTGGAGTGATTTTCTTATATTATTGCTACAAATGAACTTGATTGTATTTGCAGTTAGTTTTGTGTCATAACACAAATTCCGAGACTTTAAAAATCAACACTTCTCTCATTGCCTCATAAATTCTTTATATGCGCAACTCATATGCTAAAATTTCAAATAATTTTCCAAGTGACATGACGATTTGGCGTAAAAATACATTGAACTAAAATTACAAACAGTTTTCGGGGAGGGGTTGGCCCCCCTCCCAGTATATATCTACTGCTTCACTGAATATTTGATCCACCGCACGCCACTGCATAATCTCCTCGTATTATTTCATGTTTACGTAAATTCTAAGCAATCATTTTATGAGAATGAACGTAAACGTAAATGCTTAATGCTTATGTAAGCATCTCGTAAACGGTTTTTAAACCGCACACGTAAACGAATTTACGTGATTCTTACGAGTGTGGGCCATTAAGAAATTAGTAAATTTACAGCAATATGTCATAGATTATACTCTGCGCGTATGTTTAATGAAAATATTTGGCTCATAAAGTTAACATGTAGATACATGAAGTAGTTTCAAGTATCTTTTTCATTAAATGTGGAGTACATATGTTTCAAGCTGATCACCGATATGAGATAGCAGTTTGATATTTGTTCCAAAATCCACCCCTGAGCTCCCTTGCAATAAGTAGGTAATCACTGCAAATATTAGTAATTAATCATCATTCACAAGTAGTTAATTGGTGCTCACCAGTAATCATAACCATGGGTGAAGAGAAATTAATTTTTAATCTTCAAAGATTTTTCTAAGGGGTGTTGTCACTCCAGCACAATTAACGAAGGATTCATGTGTTCAACAATTTAGGAAAGCAAATTCGATCGTAAATCATTACTACAGTTCCTTCGATAGTCTTAACTTACAGTTATGTAATGAATTATAGTTATAATCAACTATTGAAACTTTACTTCACATTCATGAACCGCGTCACAACAACTAGCAATCTGACAACACTCCCATCAGCGAAGCAGTTAGCCTGGTGGTAGCGTGCCGAGATATGTAGCGAACGAAACGGGTTCGGTTCCCTGAGCCACCTAGGGGCGAAAGCGATGCTAGTGATGCATATGTTATTTTATTTTTTTACCTTTTTTATTCGTGAAAATTTTTAAACGAGGTACACTGGATTTAATTGCACATTTAATATGTAGTGAGGGAATATATATGGCAAACAAAGTATTTGATGCGTATGCATTATGGCGGACGTTCTGGTAAACCGCTTCTGTGTTGCTTACTCCACGATGAGGACATGTGGCCGCGATTTTTACGAGATGCATCTTAGAAGTTTACGTGGGCAACTAGTAAACAAATAAACAGTTTACGACATATTTACGTAAATTTCAAATAAATTGAAGGTAAAATGTTTATTTGTGCTGGCTGGGTAGGGGTGAATGCACACCAAACATGCATTAGATAATAAAAAAAGAAAACAACTTAGGTCTTTTCCACAAATATATTTAAACAAATCTACCGGTTTCGGCCTTCTCAAATAAATTTGTTTAAATATATTTGTGGAAAAGAATTAAGTTGTTTTCTTTTTTATAATGAAAAATAACTTCCACAACGTAAACTCGCCAACCATTTCTTTTACGCATTACATACCATGCATAAAGAGGATGCAAACTCATATGCTATCCGTGTTCATACTAGTGGATGTGTCCTATATGGTAAGTCGAAAGTTACCGAATATTTTTGCGTGATCGGTCAAAATATTGCCTTGGAGTTAAGAGAACAAGTCCAAATTTCAACCTGATAATGACTCCCATTTATTGTTTCGTAAGGATCCCATACAGGAGATAGGCTATTCGAGCACTGAAGGCCTTTTTGAGTATGGAGAGTAGGTCAAATAGTGGGCCATTACATAACTTACCATTCACCAGGATAGCAAAGAATAATGATCAGGTAACACAGTATAGGTTTAGCGGGCGGATGAAAGTAGAGATAAAAGAAAAACATATAAATCAAAATAACACCCATGCATTTCCACACTGTAACTTTCCCAATAATTTAGAAAACAGAAACGCCACAAATGCAATAAGCAGCCATATCAAAATAGAGGAATTTCCAGTAGTGGCAGTTAATTGTCGTAGTTTAAGAAGCAAGATACCCGAATTCCGACACCTTATAGAGGGTGCTAATTCTGCCATAATAATAGGAATAGGAGTTTGTTGACAAGCGATATTGCTGATGGTGAACATTTTCCCGTAAATTTCAGGGTATACGGGAGAGATCAAGAGGGTCGACCGGGATGGGGAGTATTTATCGCAGTTAAAGGTTAACAGCAGTCAGAAAAAATAGAAGTCATTCCCGAGAATGTAATAGAAAGTGTATGGTGTTCCATCATATGCGCTAATTCGAAAGTAGGTAATATACGTTTGTGCCTGTACTATAGACCACCCCGATCCGATGAACACTCAGTACTAGAACTCGAGAAACAGATCAGGGCCCGTATTCTCGTTTGAAACGCAACCTCGGTTATCTCCCCAGCAACGAAACCGAGGTTGCGTTTCATTGATTTCCTCATTAGAATGTTTACAAAAAGTTAACGCGAGTCCCGAAAACCTATGGTATCCCTTGGATACCACTAGAGTTTCAGAAAGAGAATAAGGACCCAGGTCCATTAATTCCCATGGTAACGAACGACAGATTATTGTAGGTGGAGATTTCAATGCACCATCGAAAGATTGGAAAACATGTAGTCATAAGTCTGGGGGTAGGGACAAAGAAATCAGTGATTCATCGCTTTAACCTGTTCGTATCGTACGAACTACATAATATAGTAACCTTGCCTAAAAGAGGGGAGAACGTTCTCGATTTATTTGCCACAAACATCCCTGAAAAAGTTATTAAAGTTGAAAATGTCGAATAAGTGACCGTATGGTAGTACACGTAAAATTATCCCTCAATACTAGAAAAAAATTTAATTAAAAAGAAGGATTTACCTTTTTATTAAAGCACATTTTAATGGATTTAGGCGTGACTTACGGCCTTATATTGAAAAATTCGATAGCGTCAGCGAAAATGGTGTTACAGACAACACATGGAAAGAGTTCCTCCAAATTACGTGGTCACTTGTCAACAGATTATACCTCATTAGTATAAGAGTGAGAAAAGGGAACCAAGGTGGTACAACGCGGAGGTTAGAAAATGTTTAAAACGCCAACGAGTTAGCTACGCGAAACTAAGAAAAATGTGGCTAACAGCGATCCAAAAAATATTATCGAACATTTTAAAATGCGTAAAGCAGCTGCAAAAACGGTCCTTAGAAAAGCGTTTAGTGAATTCAAGAGAAAAGTACTCGGAGAACAGCTAGAGGTAAATCCGAAGCTATTGGTTTTATGTTAGGGAAGTAAAAGGAACTAAGAGTCAACGGTTAATTCATCCACATCTACACGATACCCTTCCAGCCACGACGAGGGTGTGTGGCAGGGGGTGAAGATCACCAAGCATGCACTACCGACATGCAAACAAGCAACTAGAGTGTCTCATGCAACTAGATGTTAGTATCTATAGTATTTAAGGGATTAGTACATGCATCATGCACTACAGACTACTCTAAAATATTTCCCTACCTATCCCTTTCCTATGCTGCCTATTCTGTTCTCTTAAGGCCGCTTTACACGATACAATTTTTGTACAATTTCTTGTACAAACTCTGCATGAGGAAATTGTACCGTGTAAAGCGGCAAATTGTACGAAAACTTGTGCGATTGTCTGAATGACTGAACGGGAAATAGAACGTGTTCTAATTCCATTCAGACAAACATACAATTTCGTTCAGTCTATACAAGAGTTTGTACAAGAAATTGTGCAAAAAATTGTATCGTGTAAAGCGGCCTTTATAGTACGGGGGAAAAATGACATTTTGAATCTATCAGTACCACAATCTATCTCTCTAATCTTGTTTATCTGGTGGAATCTAGCGTAATACGCTGGTGTTTTTAATATGTGATAACATCTTCAGTAAAGCTATCCGATTGAAATTTCTCTAATAGATTTAATCTGTACTTTAACCTACGCTCTGATAATGATTCCCACCCTAATGCTTGCATTAATTCTGAAACACTACCTACTCATCTTGTACTATCGTAACACCTTTTAACGAACCTAGCTGCTCTACGCTGCACACTGTCTTGTTCCCTGATCAAACGTAATTCATTCGGATCCCATGCACTGGCTGCATACTCAAGGTGGGGCCTAACTAGTGAAAAGTAACATCGCTCTTTTGTCTCTCATCACATTTCCCAAGTAATCGTTTTATAAATCCTAGCTTTCTCTTCGCTCGGCCGCATATTTCCCGGATGTGTCTTCCCCACGATAAATCTTTAGTGATTGTTACACCTAAATACCTTATGGTTTCAACGTTTTCGATCTTCGTGTTACTAATTTTATAGGTATGCTCTATCGAATTATTCCTCCTCCAAAACTTGATAGCTACACACTTTTTAAGGTTAAGTTCTAACTGCTATTTGTCGCACCACACTTGAATTGCATCTAAATCCTTCCCAAGCGATTCCCTGTCTTCTTCTTATACCCCTATACACTACCGTGTCGTCTGCAAAAAGTCTAAGCTTACTACTAACTACGGTACCCAAATCGTTTATGTATAAAAGAAATAGAAGCGGACCTAATACGATACCCTGGGTAACTCCCGACGTGACTTTGATTGTGTCCGGCATGATACTATCTATGACAACCCTCTGCTCACGCCCACTTAAGAGTTCTTTTACCCAACATACGACGTCATTATTTATGCCAAGAACACTGTGTATAGTGTTTATACAGTGTTCTTGATTTGTACCAAAACTCTCTAATTTCAAGATTAATTTATCATGAGGGACTTTATCGAATGCCATTTTAAAATCTAAAAATATCGCATCAACTTCAGTACTGTTTTCGCCGTAGACTAAAATATCATGTTCGAATAAAGCTAATTGTGTCTCGCAAGATCTACCTTTCCGGAACCCATGTTGGCTGTTTATGAGTAATCCCTGACTATCCAAATGCCCCATGATCGAACTGACCACAATGTGCTCAAATGTCTTACAAGAGATTGACGCGAGTGAAATGGGTCTGTAGTTACTAGGTTCTTCCCTTTCACCGCTTTTAAATATAGGTGTAATGTTAGCTACTTTCCAATCCTTGGGTCCTGTGTGGTTCTTTAGTGTGTTTAATTGAATATTATTTCTAGATAGGGGGCTATTTCAGAAGCTAATGCTTTTTATACTCTGGAAGGAATTAGATCGGGACCTAGTGATTTGGTTTTACTTATGTTTTTTTTAACTGCTGCTCTGTTCCGCGACATGAAATTTTTATTTCGGGCATCTGCTCACTGAATGTGTTCGGCGATGGTTCCACTGCGTTGTGTGACGATGCGCTGAATACGCTTCGGGGGTCTAGTACAACTCGGCACGGGCCATCTCGGCGCGGGCCATCACGGCGAGGCCAATGTATTTAATACTGGATGTTACCGGAAGTGTGGACATATATATGGACCACATTGGAAATGAAGTGTAGGAGGTAGTTTGTTTACTTGGGTTTATATCTTAAATGGAGATGGACGTAGTAATAATGATATTAGGAGGGAATTTCTTTGATGAAAGAGGTGTTTACTAATAGAAGAGAGCTTTTGACGAGAACTTTGAGCATAGATGTATATACAGGTGAGGAACACCAAGCATGCGCTATTGACTGTGGCTATGCAACTAGAGCTACGTTAATGATAACTATGCTACGAAGAGCTACCACTACAGGCTACTCTAACAATATTTCCCCTACCTATAAATATGCTATGCCGCCTATTACGTTTTCTAATGGTAAGAGGAAAATATGACATTTTAAATCTATCGGTATAACAAGCCACTCTCTAATCTTATTTATCTGGTAATTTCTAGCATAATACGCAGGAGTTCTTAATATATACCGAACATCTTCAGTGAACTTTTCCGTTTTAAATTTCCTTTGTTCATAAATGATTTCAATAAGGAGGTAAAAAGTAAAATTCTATTTGCCGGTGATGCAGTGGTCTACAGAGAAATTATTAGCCCAGCGTTAAAGAATCTTTGCAAGATGACATATTAGCAATTGAGAAATGGTATGATACATGGCAGTTGGAAATAAATTTAAAAAATGTGTGATAATGAATTTTTGGAAAAACATTACTTCTCCCCCTAATACTTATTACATGATGAATAATAAATTAACAGACATGGAGTCCGCTAAAGATCTTAGAATATTACTGACACATGATCTTTCTTGGAATAAACACACAAGAGAAATAATGGGTCAAGCTAATCGTTAAACTGGGATTCATCTGGGTAATATGTAGATGTAAATATAGACTGGGATTCAACAAAAGAGTACTGGGGAAATATGACGACCATGTACAGGAAATTAGCGACTTTTCCTTGTTAGACCTTATTTAGAATACGCTGCCAGAATACGGGGTTCTCTATTTAGACGTATCTCTCTTATTGTACCTTCATGGTGTAACCTGCTATGTTACGCTGGTATTGATAAAATAACTGCAGCTTCTTCTAATAGCCTGTTCACCTTATATTTTGGAATTTGATTTATTTTGTGTTTCAAATTACGATACTTACTTATAAATGATTCACAACTTCTATTACTTTTAATATTTGTAATACTTTCCATACATTGATAAACATTGTAATAATTAAGTGAATATTATCTTTTTTTGAAGAAAATACAACTATATTTTTGAGTCTAATAAGCAAAATTCTAAAAGATAATGTAAAATATAAAAATGTCGTAAATTTCGAAAAACAGCAACTGAATATTAGTAGTGAAATAATGCATTGGTATCGGCTCGTCCTTATAAGTAGTTTCATATAATTAAACTCATTCTTCTATATGTCCCGTAAAAATTGTCGTCAATATAATTTATAATTTTTAGCATTAAGGGATGTTGCCTGGTAAGACATGCTCATTTTAAACAATAGCTTTTCAAGAGTTGTAAGAGTTGTCTGTTGAAGAAGCAGATACTCGGTGCCAATGGTATTTTTACATGAGCATCTGTCCCGGTACTTAAACATCTCTCTTCTCCGCGACGAGGTGGCTTGCACCGAGGTGTCCCATTCCCACGCTTTGGAATAAGGTGTTTAAAGAAATGGCTTTTTCTACACTGCTGGTGACTCAGATTCCTTTGTCGTATTTAAGTGTGTGCACTATGGACCTATTTCCCTGAAGCTCTCTCAAATATGACCAAAACGCTTTAGGATTACTATCTAAATATTCTCCTAACATCTTGCTCTTGAAATGTGATGACGCTTGCCAACACGATTTCCTTGCTAATGCTCTAGATTTTTAATAGCTTTGAACTAACTCATTTTTTTCCTCTACCGATAGACCCCGTCCTGCATTTTTCATCCTAGCGTGGCATACACTTTGTCGCTTTAGTGATTTCCTAACCTCCGCGTTATACCACCCTGCCTCTGTTTTATCGCTTATGAATTTACTTGGTATATATTTATTAACTGCTTTACGTGCGACCTCAAGAAATTCTCTCCACGAATCCTCTGTATCCAATCCTTTGCTTTGTTCGCTAAATGCATTAAACGATTCCCTTAATTCCTCTTTCATACCGTCGTAATTAGCCTTGCCAAATAAGTATCCCTCCTCGGTTTATAATGTCATTCAACGCCTGCAATAAATTTCGCATGCACTATTTTATGATCACTAGTTCTTGTGTCTGTAATTGTATTTAGAACTCTTCCGGGTATATTTGTTGCTGATAAGTCTAGAATGTTTTTTCCCCTGGTCGGTTCTTTTACTAGCTGTTGTAAAGAATGTGACGTAAAGGTGTTCAACAGTAATTCACAGAGTTCCTTATCTTTACCCTCTGTTACAAAACCACACGCATTCCAGTCTATCGAAGGGATATTGAAGTCTCCGCCTATTATTATTGCTCTATCATTGGTCCGAGAAATTAATGTACTTATCTCTGACTCTAGTTCCATTATAGAGCTGATGTCTGCATCCGGTGGCCTGTTTTATGCGCCTATATATATTTTTTTTGCGTTACTACTTTTACTTTTAACGAAACACCAAATACTTTCTACATTTCGCTCTGAAATAAGTTCTCTTCTAGTGACATACGGGTCCTTCAAAGCTATAAATACCCCTCCTCCGTATATGGTTAATGTATTCTTTCTGTATACGGCAAAACACTTCGGGAATACTTCATAATCTGATATGTCCTTCGAAAGCCAGCTTTCTGTACCTACGATTATATCTGCATCAGTACTTTTTATGAGGTGGTGAAGTTCAGCTACTTTATTTCTTAAAGTACGACAATTCACTACTATCACCGAAATTCTTTCTCTCAATCTGTTTCTCTCTTGGTGCTCTTTGCCAACTAAATATTTCTTCGTTAACTTTTTTTCCGACCCACTATTTAATCTACCTATTACATTTAATGGCTTATAATGTTCGTTCTTTCAATGTGTTTTTCTCTGACCTTCTAAAACTACTCTGCATGTTCTGTCAAATTCTTCCACGATTTTTCCCCAGCTGATTGACCTGCACTCCGGGCTACCACCTGAGCTAAACCCTACGTGTATGCTCCAGTATCCTACGCGCTACCCTAGACGATGCCTCGTCCGTGTAGTGGACACCCGAGCGATTCAGGGGCACCCGACACGTATCCAGCTCCGGCCCGAGGTCCAAAAACTTCACGGAGTCTCCGGTTTATGCCTAATACTCGGCTCCAAACCATCGACCCCCGATCCGACCTAGGTACCAAGTTGCATATATAATCAGCCTCATATCGACACCCAGACCTCCACGAACGCGGTGGAACGCGGAGCATGGATCCCTTGAACGGAATCCATTACATCCTCGGACCCCCGTTTCGCGGCGTCGTTAGTGCCGACATGGGCGACCACGTGCAGCTTGGAGCAGTTAGTGGCACTGACCGTTGCTTTCAACGCCTTCGTCACCTGGGGCACCGTACCTCCTGGTATACACCAGGAGCGTACCCGTTCTTCGTCACCTCTCCCTCGGGATTCAACACCTCCTTCCCGACGGGCCCTGGCACGCATCGAGTCCGCTACCCGGCGGACATTGGAGCTACCTAATACTCCCTCCCTTCTCTCCCGACTCCCAGTCGGCGAAGCCTCCAGAGACGGCGGCGTTCGACCTCCGCCAGCGACGTCGGTGCATCGATAAGGTCGAACCTGTTACTAACGGGGAAAGGCTTGACCTCCGCCTCTGCATTGCCCCGTTTATGTAGGGTGACCCCAGGGCTCCGTCTACCGACCACTTCCTACTCTCCCCCGGATTCGGAGGTTGGTTCCGCGAGGGGCTCTAAGGCGCGGGGGACGTCTTCAACCCTACAACCCGCACCAACGCGTGTGGAAGGCCTTGGACGACCCCCAACCTCCCTCGACCGTCGCAACGTCGCCACCAGCCGCCCCACGAGAGAGTTGAACTTATCCACCGTCTTCTCGAGCTCAGTGATTCGAGCCCGCAAGGGCTCGCGATCGGGCGAGTCACGGAAGAGGTGGATTGCTGGCCTAATGGGAGTCATCATAATCTAACTCTAACTATCTCTCTCCCCTAGACTCACAGCAGAGCTATCTGGTAAAAGAAATCTACTATTTACTGCACAATAATAAATAACTAACAAAAGGTGCTCATTTCACTGTGTGCACACCAGTGCCCTGCCTCAGCAAATATTTTTGTATGTTACAACGTAACGTTGTGACAATGTTCTGTGGTGGGAACTTCATACATCCTGTGCACGTTCATGCGTAATGTGCGCCAACGACAACGTTGTGTGCACCTAAGGCTCTTCCCATTATAACGTGCATGCAACGTTATGACAACATTCTCTGCTAATAGGGTACTGGGAAAAGGAAAATGGTAGGGGAACGGTTAACAGGAGAATTACGTGGTGGAAGTATTTATTTTTCTTTAAAATTAACATGGCCATAATGAACAGTTTTATACTGCTCATAGAAACTAACCATTGAAAACACAAGGCTCGTAGAAACACAGATGAGCAATATTCAATCAGTTGATTGGAAGTTTCTCTTCATACGAAGTGATAAAAAACAAACTCCAGTGCCGATTGGAAGATTGAGGGGAGGAAGAAGGTGTGAGTCTTATACCGCTCAAACAAAGCGACTGCATTTACAACAACACATAAGAGCTGTGGATCACTTTGAGGAAGTAGAATACTTTAGGGAAATAGAGATGAGGAAGAGGGTCTTTGTTCCTTCCCATTGTATCCGCACTTTCAAGGCCTTTATCTTGTCTCGCTCAGATCCGAAGGAAGCCGAGCCTTATTCTCTGCATATAGACAGGCTTGTTTAAAATAGGCTTCCAGACGCGATAATTTTACCTCCCTAAACTAATGCGAATGGATCGGATTGCGAGAATATAAGTTGAACAACACTGCGTGGATGCTAAAACGAAACTGACTTTTATTGCATCCGTTCGCCACCTTTTTACAACGGCCAGAAAACAACAGAGAAACATAATGCATGTAAAATTCAAATTATCCCAATACAAAAATTCATTATTTATGAAACTTAACGTCTTATAGCTAGTCTCTCCATTCAACAAAGGAAATTCTTCTCCACTTCCGTCCTTCATTGCCCCCCGAGAGACGACAGTTCCGACTGACTCTGATTTAGCCTTCTCTGTTGTCTCAACATTTTCGCTTTAGTGCGCACGTGAATCCATCACTGTGGATTAGTGTAACGACCCTCTGGCTGCCACGTGCACTAACGCATATGCAATTGGCAAGCAGCCGAACCAACTGCCTCCGCTCTGCCTAAATTATTTCCCCTCCATGTCTTTTTCCCTCCTTTTTTACTCTTTCACAATTACCTTATCAAAGTCTCCCCATGAGGTTTAAGTTAAGGTATCCATTAGAAAACATTTTTATTATGCTCAACATTCCATTCCACTAAAATTCGTATTAAAGTTACGACATCGTAAGTTGTTCTACCTTTTTCAAAAGGATACTTGACGTGGACAACACACGGTTGAGCTTAAATCCACCACCGAGTGCGTGCACCGGGTGACGGGTTGACCTCTAGATTAGCTGCGAGTCTACTCGACCAAAAAGCAGTCGTGGACGAAAAGCGACGGCAGTCCGAGATAGTATTGGTCTATCATTGGGTAAGATAGGCCTTTGATGATACAGAAACCTATGAAGATGCCGTGACTTGGCGAAGGAAGGCCGCCAACAATTACGCTTCCCATCACCCGGAGGAGAGGGCAGCAGCTCTTCTTCACATGAGTGAAGGTGGAGACAACAGTGGTCGGTACAGCGACTCAATCATTTCCCAACAGGCGTGGTAACATTTACTTTAACGGCTGTAGTACTGCGATGTGGAAGGCAAGGGGAAACCACAACATTAATATCCCTTATCATTAATATGCGAGGAGTCGCAGCTACTCCACTCCTTTCTTTCGTATTATGACGTGACGGAACCCTCTCGAGTAAAATATTCTGGAGATAAAATAGTCCCCCATTTGGATCTCTACTACCCGAGAGAGTACATCAGTCAAGTGTGATAGGGGCAGGAAGGAAAGATCGCTTCGGACCTGCGTGCGATTAATGACTGCGGGAACAAGAAGAATGGAACTAGTAATGAAGAAAATGCAAGGAATCTAAAAAGGAGACCTTTGGAGTGGAAGCTACAGGATTATGCACATGGAATTATAAAATGTTAATGCTGGATTAGGGGTAATGCTCAGAAAGAGCGCCACAATGCGTGTGAAGACTTCCTGTAGTAGGAATGATAAAAAATGGTGAAGATGAAGACCAAATGTGTAGACACCGTGCGCCCACACACCAAATGGATATTCACTCATACGCATTCAATACCTAATGAATACCCATAAGGATATAATAAACCACATGCCGTAAAAAAATACATACAAAAGTCTCACAGTACTGTTGATAATGTGCCGGCGCACAGTGGTCCGAAATCAGATAAAACCTTGCCAAAATTAATACTGATGCTTTCGTTGCTTACTTGTTGTAAAGGTTGATGTACTTTATTACCGTCCATCACGTATGATGCTATCCTCGCGAGCAGCTGAAACTGGGGAACCTTATCATACGCTTCTCTGAAGTTAAGAAATGCTGCGTCTACCTGAAGATTACCCCTTCGTCGGACTACGAAATTGAAGAAGTGGAAGACATCTAAAAAGACGACGAAGATATCACGGAAGTTATAAAACAGGTAAGAGGAGAAGAAAATATAGTTATTATAGGAAACTGGAACGCTGTCGTCGGCGAAGGTCAAGATGGAAGAATAACTGGGAAATATGGATTGGGAAACCGAAACGAAAGAGGAGGAACTTTGTGTAACTTATGTTGTTTGTATAGGAATTGGGGTTCTGCACAAGACATAAGTTATACTAGTAGGTTGCAGACAATATTGTTTGAAAATCAAAACCGAAGAAGATGCCCGCGGAAAATGCCAGGAGATGGGGGAAGATTTCAATTACATTATATTTTAGTGAAGCAGATATTTTGGAACGAGGATAAGGACTGCAAAAGCCAGCTAACCTGGGGCAAACATCGCAAATAACCGAAATTTAGTGATTTTAGTGATGGATTTGACTCCAAAAAGAGAGGAAAACAGTGGAGAAGATATGGCAGGTAGAAAAACTGAAGGGCGCACAACATCAGATGACATTTCAAAAGGCAGTGGGAAACAACATAGAAGAGTTCCTGTCTAGAAATAAATGGAAGAGCGTCGGGAAACATTAAATGTTGACTGCAGGAAGCCGCAAAGACGTTCTTGGAATATGAAAAGATTTCAAGAAGAAGCCATGGATCACGGAAGAAGTCTTAAATCTGATTGAAGACAGAAGAACGCGAAAACTGAATTATTCAGTCTGTATAAAATCCAAGTAGCTGTAATTAAACATGGACCCAGCTGTGAAGAAGGAAGAAAAAGGAAAGTAGTGAGACAAGACTGTGCACTGTCTCCCGTAGTTTTCAATGTTTACATCGAGAGAGCCATAAAATAAATCAAAGAGAAGTCTTCTGGAATGACTATCCATGGAGTACAATCAGCATACTACGATAAGCTGATGACATAGCATTCATAGTAGAGACAGAGAGCGATCTGAAGAAGATGCTGATAACCATGGAAAGGACAAATGCCAGATATAATCTGAACATCAATAAGAATAAACTTAAGATAATGCTATGCAGCAAAAGAGAAGAGACCAAAACCAACGTTAAACTAGGAAAACAAAAATTTGAAAAGGTGAAAGAGTTATGTTTCCTTGGAAGATGAGTAACCAGCGATGGACGAAGCAAGAAAGAAATAGTTAGTAGAATAGCTTAGGCAAAGAGGGCATTCTATCAAAAGAAGAATCTACGTACAGCAGGAAATACAAGCTTGGAAGTAAGGAAGCAATTCATCAGGACGTACATCTGGAGCAAGCATCTTTACGGCAGTGAGGCATGGACGATGACAGCAGCGGAGGAGAATAGGCTGGGAATGTCGTGCTACCGAAGAATAATGATGAAGATAAAATGGATGGAGCGAGTAGGTAACGAGGAAGTCCTAAGAAGGAGAGTGGGAGAAAAGAGAAGTCTTCTGAATGCCCTAAGAGGAAGACGGGACAACTTGATCGGCCACATCTTAAGACACGATGGCCTGATGAAGACAATTGTCGAAGGAAAAGTGGAAGGGAAGAATGGAAAAGGCAGGCCTCGTGTGAGATACATATGTAGAACAAGTGATGAAGGATGCGAAGGAGAATAAATAGGTAAATATGAGTAGATTTTCCGATAGAAGAACTCAGTGGAGAGCTGCGTCAAACCAATCTGAGGATTGATGTCTTATGATGATGATATTCTCCGAGAACTCATTGCCCTCTGTGTGAGGTTTCGCAATGACCGAGTTCATAGTTTAAGATAAAAACATTTTTCGAACCCTTGCACACATTAGTGCGGAGACACCCTTTATAGTGTGTGGAGAGTACGTTCTCCTTTCCTGTTTTTACGGTGGACGTTATATACACATTTCAGAACATCATTTTTCTCAAAAATTTTCCATCCATTGGGAAGGAGAAAACAGTGTTTCGGTGGCGAATGATGACACACGAAGTCGGAGGAGACGATATTTTTCGAAGAGTGAAGTGAACAATATGAATTGAAGTAAATATTAAAATTGAATCATGTAACTTACATGTACCTAATCAAAGGCGAAACACAGTTTTACACCATGGTATTGTTTTTTACCCCCAAAGTCTAAACCCACAAGGTTGCCATATTCTTCTTCATTTTCAAGATTTTCAGGGAAATTTGAAGAAGGCCGCTTTTTTTCAAAAATTGATAATGAATTGAAACAATAAACTTTGACCCCATGTAAATTTCTAATGCGTGAGAACAAGTACAAATGCACCAATGTAAAACCAAATGCACCAATCAATGGAGAACCACCATGCTAAGTCCGGGTTGGGAAAAACGTCTTTTTGATTTTTGGTCGGCACATTTCAGCTGAGCGACAGCTGGTCAGCCTTGACGCGAGACGCAGAGCCAGATCAAAGGCGATCTCCTGTCATGCCAAGTCAGCGGGGGCATTCAGCGGGTGTTTCCAACATCGCATCGACGCACATCCCTCGAGTCCCCGTCGTCGTGGAGGAGGCCTCCGGAGGAATTACTCCTCTGCCGCCCCACCACAAGACTGGTCACGGCGGCCAAGCCTGGAATCGTCGAATGTCATCGATTAATCGGCCGACTTGGCAGAGGAGGAAATCGAGGAAGGGGATGATGCTGATTCAACGCCCCACCATTGGTGCTGCTCCTTCCCGGTTACCCAGAATGCATCGGCCCCCTGTCTCCGTGGCAGCAGTCAAACCCCGTAGGAGAGATTGTCGCGATGAAAGGAAGTAGCCCTGAGTGGACTATCAAACGGACTGCGCGCTGAACTCCCCTATCAGAAGTACAGGCACACTCATCCCCTGCCCATTACCCCGTGCTATTCCACTTGCAGGGTCCTCCTAATGGAGATCAATCCCCCCCCCCTCCCTCTCGCCCGCATACGTCACGCGCTATCGACAAACTGGCGGCTTGCCCTGGCGGCCGCGGCGCGGCGCTGCGCTCGCCGTCACTACCGCAGTGCCTGCTGGTGTCGCGGTGTGAGCGGTCGCCATGGCGAGGACGCGAGGGTCGCAGGTCGCCGCCTCGCGGCCGCCGCCTTTGGGGGCCCGCCACGCCACGTGAGTATCGATCGAGGTAGTGCGTTCTCAGGGCGGGACCCTTTTCTTGGGGTTCCTCGGGAGTTTGTTGTGGATAGGGTGCCTGCGGTGAGGTCGTGGGCGCCGATTGGACGCCCGTAACACGGACTTTCGGTGAGTGCAGAGGTTCAGGGGTCGGTGGGACCTCCTGCCGAATGCCACCCTCCGATGGCACCCAGTCCGAAAGTGGTGTCTACCGAGCGTCCGTCGTCATTAAGGGCGCATGGGAGCAGTGCCTATCGGAACAGTCACGGAGCGCCATTCCGATCCGAGAGCAAAAATGGGTACTTCATTCGAGACACGTTTCAGCCATGGACACCATAACTAAACGATCGAATTTGGAATAGAATAATTATTGCTTGGATGCTATTATTTGTTTGAAATGCCTTTATTTTTAATTCTCATTAGGCGGTCAAAACGAGTTAGAGATCCGAAGAACATTTCATATGACTGCAAAATACATACATTTTGGTTACCTATGTTATCTGTAGCGTTCTCTTACTGTGCAAGGGAAGAAAACATTCAAATCTATCTACATGACAATCTATTGCTCTAATATTGTTCTTAAGGCCGCTTTACACGGTACATATTATTGTACAAACTCTTGTATAAACTGAATGAAATTGTATGTGTGTCTGAATGGAATTAGAGCAGGTTCTATTTTCCGTTCAGTCATTCAGACATTCGCACAAGCGTTCGTACAATTTGCCGCTTTACACGGTACAATTTCCTTACGCAAGCCTTTGTACAATGAATTGCACAAAAAATTGTTTCGTGTAAAGCGGCCTTTAGAATTTAACATGGTAGGATGGGGCTTTTTTCATCGATTCATTCATTAATCGGCAAACAGATCAGTTTGACATCTACATCTACACGATACCCTGCAAGCCACCGCGAGGGTGTGTGGCAGGGGGTGAAGATCACCAGGCATGCACTACTAACATGCAAACAAGCAACTATAGGGTCTCATGCAACTAGATTGTTAATACGCTGGTTTTTTAATAAGTGCCTAACATCTTCAGTAAAGCTATCCGATTGAAATTTCTCTGATAGATTTAATCTGTACTTTAACCTACGCTCTGATAATGATTCCCACCTCAATTCTTTTATTAATTCTGAAACGCTACCCAACCTATCGTAACACCTTTTAACGAACCTAGCTGCTCTACGCTGCACACTGTCTAGTTCTCTGATCAAACGTAATTCATCAGGATCCCATACACTGGCTGCATACTCAAGGTGGGGCCTATATATTTTCTTGATAAGTTTCGAAGTCTAAATTTTAACCTAGGGGTTCAATAGCGATTCACACGAGGTTTTCGACCAACCTTCTTCCTTTGTTGGGCGACTATTTCAAAAATACTCACCCTTCACAATGGACGGCTACAATGTAATGAATTGGCTTCACGAGATCATGTGATGTAAACAAACCAGGTAGGTTGTGGAGCAGAGCCGCTGGCCAATTGTTGTGAATGCTAGCTCTGTACTGCTCCTCTGAGGAAATGGAGAAGTACTCAACCTCATCGAATGTTGACATACGTATGAAATGGCAACGTTCTTCACCAGTTTAGACTTCTATTATTTCTAATACTCCCGAATCATTTCACAACAGTTATCAAACAACAAATATCACTGCTGATATTAATTTTAGGTGTCATACTGAAATTCTCCGTTGAGTAAATTTCCCGCTCAGACCAGAAAAAAACAATTGCTGATGAAGTAGAATGCATGACCGTGAGGATGAAACAGTATTATTATGCACCTCTGTTTCCCGTACTCCCTTTCCCTATTATTTTGGTGCACCAAATTCTTCAAAACTTATCGAAACACTCATTTATTCGATGTAAATCCAAACGCTTGCATAAAAGGTGCCCATGAATTTTGTATCCCACATGAACGCAAGAGGCACCTTGCGAGTAGATTGGCAATTATTCGGCCGTAAGCCAGGGCATAAAATCTCAAACTTCAGCCCTGTCGTCGATGCAGTTAGCAGAAACAAACAACAGTTGCCATTGGCCACGGAAAAGTAGGCACTGAAAAGTTCACGCCCAATCATTCTCATGTTCTCCTGCCTTAAATGGCAGGTTTTCTCGGGAGACTTCGCCCTCATGTGTCGGCCGTTTGCTTTATAGCCACGTTCCCATCCACGCTGGTCGGATATTTGCTTCTTCCCCACTCCCCTGCCTCCAACCTCTTCTCCGATTCAGTTCTCCCAATCGATTCCATCGCGTCTTGCCTGCCCCATCCTACTTTCATCTCATATCTCCACTCATCTCCCTTCGTAATTGTCCACAGTCTGCTTCTCTCTCTCGCCCAACTTTCCTTCCTTTGATATACTCCTCTCCGTGCTTGCCTTCAATACCTCTCTACTGTCCGCGTGCTTGAATCTCACCACATCCTCCTTTCTTGTCTAGTTTGATCTTAAGTTTCTCTCCTTTTCCTCCATCCACTATCCACTGTGGATAGTAACTGATTTTGACTACAATTTTTATGTGACTTAAGTAAGGGTTAGATAGGTAAAAAATTACTAGTGTAGTGTGTACTTCATGATGCATGTTTAAGCATTACTAACGGATAGGGAAATACCGATAAATGTACTTTTGTAAAACGTGTTTATTATAAGTAATCAGTTCATCAAAGTGTAGTCACTAACCACCCTAGTTGCACGTGACTCTTATATCTAACTATATGTTAGACCCTTATATCTATGTGGAGTAGTAGCACATTGCATCACATAGTTGCATGTCAATAGTGCATGTCTGGTGATCTTCACCCCCTGCCACACACCCTCGCGGTGGCTCTCAGGGTATTACGCAGACGTAAGCCGGTGATGGTTTTGGGTGGTGATTTCTGTTTTGCATGAATTTGCCGGATGAGCACACTTTTATTATTGTTTCGTGGGTGCAAAAACAACGTGGTGTGAAAAATACGTTTTGTCTTCAAGTGTAGGGAAGTAGACACTAATTTTGTTCACATACTCTTTTTACTTTCTTGTTCATCTGAATTCCATATTCAATTGTAAATGCGGAACTGGTGGCCACATTCTAAGCATATGTTAAGAATGTGACCTGGTGTTTAGGTCTCATCATTCATTCTTGTTAATTGTTGCAATCGGCTCCAGCTGTAACTGCTGGATGCCATTTGCAAATCTTACGCATCCCACTCTCTCTTCTTTCATTCACCACCCTTCCTTCTGCCATCATAACACTTTGATTTTTTTATTTATACAGATGTTAAATGGTGGCTGAAGGGCACTCCTCTCTGCCAGCCGTTCTCTTCTCACGTCAGATCCTCTCTCTCTCAGTTTTGCCTTGATAGCGTGGATTCAATGAAGTGCTCAGGTCTTGAAATTACTGAAGATTTTTCGTGGAGAAGACAGATCCAGGAAAAAAGCGACCAAGCCAAGAGGAAGCTGGGATTTGTTTTAAAAAAGTACTAACGAAATGTGATGAGAAGAAAGAAGAGCGATGTTACTTTTCACTTGTTAGGCCCCACCTTGAATATGCAGTCAATGTATGTACCTATAGAATCTGAATGGATTAGGTTTGGTGGAAGAACTAGACAGTGTGCAGCAAAGAGCCGCTAGATTTGTTAAAAGGAGTGACAAAAGTTTTATTAGTGTATCAAAAATAACCGCAGAATGCGGTTGGGAATTACTATAAAATCGTAGGTAAAGTGCCGATTAAATCTCCCGCAGAAATCAAGAACGGACAGGTTACTGTTAATGTTTGATCTGTCTTTAGAGCCTCTGCGTGTAATGCAAGATTTGATAATATAAACAAGATTAGGGAGGTAGATTGTGGTACCGATATGTTTAAATTGTTATTTTTCCCACGTGATGATCAATATTCAAAACATTATTCAGTTCGCTTCGAAAAACGAGATCTCAATATTATTGAAAGTTTTGCTTTTATATCAATTAGTATTTACATCTATTAATAATGGCTTCGCAATAATTTCCACTATAGGAACAGGTGGGCGCCGCCATTGTTAAATTGCTAAATTCACTTTGTTCTATAGCACAAACGTGGAAAATAGCGTATTATAGCGTAATTTTGAAGTGTCAGGTCATCTTAGGTTCGCGATTAATTAAATTTCATATGTGCAGAAATGAAGCGTATGCGAAGTTCTTAATGTTCACTTGCTGAACACAATATTCGTACGTAAATGTGGTAGCTTGTATGGTGTAACCGGTCGATGTATTTACGAACAAACTTAATATTTAGTATCCAGTAACTAATGATACTAGCTTATTAAGAAAGTTCTAACTTAGGTGGCACTTACTGCCTTCATGTCACAATTAAAAAGTAATGAACATTTGAACAGAAATCTCAGTTTTGTAGCGTAAACAACGCCGTGATTGAGTAGCACAGGTAGATTTGAATTGAAATTCATGCCGTAAATGCTCTCGCATCATTGATAAGTAGCTCTGCAATGAATGTTAGTGGCGGTGCAAAAAGCGTGGTAGGGCCATTCTATAAATGGGGAACGGGGTGATTCCAATGGAGTCGTTTACCATGTATTTGCCGATTCTGATAGAGTTTGTAAATAATAATACCCGTATTTTTCTGTTTTTCTATCCGTCAATTATTTATGGAGTTATAAACGGCGAAACACTGATGTTCTTAACCCTTTCGGAAAAGTGGGCCTCTTACATCAACCACTTCCTCCAATCACAACTGAGACCACGAAGCTACTTCGCCTTATCGCAAAGGGGGAACACAGCTGGCTCCGCCAATGGGAACGGTTGCGACAGGATCTGTGCGAGCAGACCTCCCCTCCCTTCCCTTCCCTTAAAAGTCAAGGACGGGAGGAAAATGGCGTCAATGGTCTCAAAGCAGCTTCTTCGGTGGGCGTCACCTTTTGCTTATTTTAATTTTTGATTTATGAGTGAATGGTTGTGGTTAAAAGATTAATTTTTTCACTGAAATTCATTTTTCGTTTCCATCTAACGATTTCGTGTACAAAATTGCGATTTCGGTTCCGAGTAAACGCCCCCATTGTTCAAAAGATATTATTTCACACGTAGGAGCACTATTGAAATACATGAATTGCTTATACCCCGTTTCCACAACTAGCTTATGTACGCGCGTACCAACCAGCGATGCGTTCCCACGACACTCGTGTAACTCAGTGCTGCCCTCCGTTGGCATCTGACTGAACAAGTTGCTGGTATAAGTAGTTTACAAATACATTCAGAACTCCAGCACATTCTTCATGTTTTTGCCGTTTTAAAAATTATGAGACATTCATTCTCACTTGTTCATCAATATACAGCCGACAAATATCCATTTTGTCCAACTTTATAGAATATCGTGATTCATTTTTCCTAGTTTCCGTCCCGATGCCAGCGCCTAACTAGTGAAAAATGGCATGGTTCGGAACTACGAAATACCATGGTCCTTACGTGCGTTCCCACGGTGTTTTTTGGTCACACGCGTATGGACGCGCGTACTTACGCTAGTAGTGGAAACGGGGTATTACCGGCATTGTAGGATTAAGTTGGCTTTGTTTCGTTATGGAAAGGTGGCCGAGACATATTTCAACGTCAACCTATGATGCCAGCGGCCACAAACGGGCACCGTATTGACAGAGGGGAACACGGTCTGTCTTTTCCCGCTCTCCAAACTCGCCCTCTCAGGTTGCCACATCCCATCCGCTTTTTACGCGAAAAATGGAAAAAATCCTTGATTTCCATCGTAGAGCGTCAATCAAATAACGTTTTTCGACGTCTTGGAATGAACGATACGATGAAGGAGATAAATTGTCGAAACGTTCCAAAGTTTATAACATCGAAAAACCATGTCTAGTGGTCAATTTCGCTAGGGTTACCCCACCCGCTGGGAAAGGTCTGCCTTCGCTGTCCTCCTCCGGGGATGGGCGAGGCTCGAGGAGACCGAGGGTGGACCCCTCAAATGACCTGCTGCGTCCCCCTACCTGAGCGACGGGGTCCCGATGAACTACCATTAACTTAAATAAATGCTGGCTTTCGAGGTTTCCCATTATTGATGAAACTAGTATACTACACTATTCTTTTGCATGATATGGACGTTAGAGACACTGGCCTATAACTTCATGTCTGTTCCCTATCGCCGCTCTTAAAATTTGGGGTCATGTTTGTTATCTTCCAGTCTTTGGTGAACGCGTGTTCCTCAAGGGATTTGTTAAATATTACTTTACCGATACCGAGCCATTTCGAGAGTTAATTCTTTCTACACACAAGTTGGAATTTCTACACACTTGAGGACTTGTTCGGGCTACTGTTTTTTAGTAGGGATACGAATCCACTACAAGATACGTGGTGTGATAAAAAAATAACAGGGATAACTTCTTTGGTTTCATTGGCGTAGTACATCATTAGTTCTTGCCATGTGGTCGTACGGTCAGTAAGGAATACCACCTGGAAGTCATTACCCGTTTTCGTGTGTAGCAGTCCGACGCCCATAATTGTGGCAAAGCAACCTTCGAAATTGTGCCACCACGATAATGCCCCCACACCTCACGTGCTAGTTCGTGACCTTTCAGTGAACCGTTGTTTTGGTGTTTATGCCTCCTACCGTCATTTTGCATCAGCCACCGTATTCGTGGGACATGACCCCTTTTGACTTCATTCTATTCCCGAGGCTGAAGTGAACCATGATGGGACGACGTATTGCCACCATTGATATGAGATCTGTTCTGATCGCTGGAGGAGCTGAACTTCCAGAACTGCTCCCAAGATAAGAAAGAACACTGGCACGGGCATATACACATCTCTGAGAGGGATTACTTTGAAGGCACAAGATTAATGCTGATTAATAAATAAGTATTCTTTAAGAACAACGAAAATTTCCCTTATTTTCGACCACGCCACGTCTATCGATATTGTTTGCTGTAATAGATCTGTCATGGTTTTGGTCCAGACTACCCTTAGTTTGTTTAAAAACGCCCTGAAAAACGAATTAAAGAAATCCTTAGGTACCTAAAATGGAGGTTTAGATAAGGATTATTTTTTAATTCTTTGATATTGCCGCTATCGCTTTTCCAATATTTAGCCGTTGATTTTTTGCTTCCCAGAAACGTAACATGTAACCAGAATGCTTTCGGATTTCCGTGTAGTTGCTCTCCGAGTACTTTTCGCTTGAATTCACCCAACACTTTTGTAAGGACTCTTTTCGCGGCTGCTTCACACATTTTAAAATGTTCGATAATATAGTTTTAATTGTTATCAGACACATTTTTCTTAGTTCCGCGTGGCAAACTCGCTGGCGTTTTAAACATTTTCTAACTTCCGCGTTGTACCACCTTGGTTCGCTGTTCTCACTCTTATACATATACCATTTTATGCTAAACGTGCAATGCAACAGAGTTACGACTACACACTACTCTAAAAATCCTTCACCTAGGTACCTATTAATTTGCTACTCTGCCTATTATGCTCACCTATGGCACACGATATAAATGCATCACAGTGCATACATATTGGTAGAACTTGGTAAGGAAACCACAAAATTAGAGGATTATTTGCAAGATCACAGCTATTAAAAGATTCAAACCATACGAGTTTGAACAAACACTTCAGACATATGCCTTCGCACTACATCTGTACACGATATTTTAGTCCACGGCTAACACAGTACTGAAGTTGATGCGATATTCTTAGATTTTAAAAAGGCATTCGATAAAGTTCCTCATTTCCCTATTCCATTCTAGTCTTAGTTCTGTATTTCCCGAGAATGCATAGGATAGTAATGTTGAAACATACTTCATGCCGTACAGAGGCTAGTCTAACAATGTTTTACCCAACTACCTCTTTGCTATGCTGTCTATAGTGTCCTCTTATGGTATGCGGGAAAATGGACATTTTAAATCTATCTGTGCGACAATCTCTCTAATCTTACGTGCCTGGTCAAATTCAGCATAAGGTTATTAATATGTATCTAGCATCTTCAGTGAACCTATGAATTAAATTTATGCAGGAGATTTAATCGGTAATTTATCCATGATTTGATGATTCCCAACCTAATCAATAAGTGCAACCTTGGTTATTTTCACCGAATGTATTACGGTACTGCACGGTTTCAGAGCATAGGCGACATCTTCAGGTACAAAAATGTGTTTGAACTGCATGACTTGTGTACACCATTGGGGAAGCTTTAAACCGTTAAGTCAATCATATCCAACCGAATTCTTCTGTTAACGTTGATACACTACTAAACCTATCCTAGCACCTTTTAACAAACATACCTGTTCTACATTTTGCATTATCTAGTTCTGTGATCAAACCTAGTTCATTCGAATCCCATACACTGGCTGCATACTCAGGCTGGGGCCTAACTAGTGAAAATTAACATCGCTCTTCTGACTTCTCATCACATTTCCCAAGTACTCGTTTTATAAATCCTAGCTTTCTCTCCTATCTCCTAGCTTTAGCTTCGCTCGGCCGCATATTTCCCGGATGTGTCTTCCCCACAATAAATCTTTAGTGATTGTTACACCTAAATACCTTATGGTTTCAACGCTTTCGATCTTCGTGTTACTAATTTTATAGGATCGTCCCATTGAATTATTCTTTGTCCAAAAATTAATAACTGCACTCATTTTAAGGTTAAGTTCTAATTTCCATTTGTCGCAGCACTCTTGAATTGCATCTAAATCCTTGCTAAACGATTCCCTGTCTTCTTCTTTTGATATGCCCTTGTACACTACCGCATCGTCTGCAGAAAGTGTAAGCTTACCACTAACTACGGTCCCCAAATCGTTAATGCATAAAACAGGGTGGCTTTCGTCAGGGAAAACCGTGAAAACCTGGAATTGTCAGGGAATTTTGTAAATCTGGAAAAGTCATGGAATAGTCAGGGAATTCTCGTAACAGTCAGGGAATTCTCGTAACAGTCAGGGAATTCTCGTAACAGTCAGGGAATTCTCGTAACAGTCAGGGAGAAACTGGAATAGGAAATTCTCGTTATTTTTCTACAATTAGGTCTACCTGGGTCTTAGTTAGGTCTTTCCCGCCCTTTATTTTACCAAAACATTTCACCAACTAAATCTAATGTCCGTCGCCGAAGTGCATAGAATAAGCCCCGTCAATTCGTTGAACATTCAGTTGTGAATCAGTCGTACAATGTATCCCTTTTGTATACCCTTAATGCGATATTTGCCTAGTAGTGTTAAAATTCATGATCACCGTGTATTCTGCTCATCACAAGGAATCCAAGGCTAGGTTGTTCGGAAGATTTTACCTTAATTAACTTTCGAGACTCAGGTCAAGAGGTAGTTGGAGCACACTAGCTTGTAGTAAATACGTGCTTGCAGTTCTAAAAATACGAGACGACGATTACTAAAACGGTAATACAAGTACGATCACACGTGTAGACAAAATCTTACGTAAGATCATCTTCGATTCCCATACCCCCATTTATGAGACACAGTAAGAAGAGTCTTCCTCCCCTCCCCACCTTTCACGCTCGACGTAATTATTGAATGGTCCCCTTAGCTCCCTCACGAAGCAATTTAGCAAGCCACAAACCACCTCGAATATGATATTCCCAAATTTGACGCTGACGTTGCTACTTGTCTCCTGTTTTCGCTCACAGTGGCACCATTAAGTTTTGTTTGTATATACAAATGCTTTGACATTTTTGGTTACTTCTTACAATCAAGGGGTTATGACCACGTTAATTAAATTGTTATTTGCTCCTAAACGTCACTCTTGCCATTCCATTTTGATCCAGTCCAGGAACTTGGCTTTAGTTTGTATTTTTCGCGCAGCTTAGTGATACCAGCTGTGGCTGAGTCCGCCAGTAAATTGGCCAATAACTTTCCCTTCGATGCCTTTTCAGTAATCTTCAACTTCCCAGAACTACCACTACACGCCACCTCTTCCTTGAAGAATTAGACATTGTCAATTTGTAATTTTACTGAAGGTAACATACATGGCCACGGAAATACGATACTCGGCCGATATTCCGATAATAAGAGACCTTTTAGCGATCGGTCAGGGAAATTGGTAAAGCCATCTGGGAAAAATCAGGAAAAAGTCAGAGAATTTGAAAATTGGTTATCAGTAGCCACCCAGATAAAAGAAATGGAAGCGGACCTACTACGCTACTTTTTAAAACTCTCCATATGACTGTGACGGACATGATAGCATCTACATAACGACCCTCTGCTCACGCACACTTAAGAATTCCTTTATCCAAAACATATCGTCATCTTGTCATCAAAAATACAAGAAATTGAAGCCACACACACCGTATTGCATGGTTGTACATAGATTTGGTGCTCCTCCCAGACCTGGTGGGACATTAACTCTTCAGATGGAATAGTATGGCACAAGCTTCCATTATTGCATACATACTACCAATTAGCAAAAATAATCTTGCAATCATGTAAATATTAAAAGCTGTAGCCGGTTTGACTTTTCAATCCCAAGGAATCATAGGTGTGTATCTTCTGAAAACGAAATAAAGAAAGATGTGACGTCGCTGCAAGTTCTTCGGTCTGCTCGTCTCGCAAAAAGGTTGTATCGAGTTTATCAAGCAGTTTACTTGGGATTTTGAATGTGCTCCAGCGGCTAATGTTACATTGCACCTTCTAACTTAAGGCATAAAACGTAAGCCGATCACATCCGCCATACCCTGGGCGGGAGTCGAAACCGCGACCTTTGGGTTGGTTACCTTCCTCGGCTGGTCGACGCCAGGCCGACTCCAGTTGAAACTGAGTAACTCTCTCTCGCGCCACACATGTCTGGTGTGCTATAATATGTATAATGTTGGTCTCCACCCCCTCCTTCCAAGTTCGCCGATATGTTGCACTCTGTTCGGCATAATCGATGCACGCCGTGTGTACTGTGTGTGGCAGGTGGTGTCCGTGATCACTATGCCTACACGCCGTGTGTGATTGTGTGGCAGGTGGTGTCCGTGATCACTATGCCTACACGCCGTGTGTGCTGTGTGTGGCAGGTGGTGTTCGTGATCGCGGTATGGCGTCGTGGAGGCGGAGGCCGGCGTCGGGCACGTGGGCTGCCGTGGCCGGGCCGGCGCACGACCCGGGCCCATCTCCCGGGCAGCGGCTCTTCCTGCAGCAGCAGGAGTACTCGGGGGGGCTCGTGCTCCCGCCGGGGGCGCCGGAGACGGAGGAGGAGTACGTGCAGTACTTGCAGGAGCGCATCCTCTCCTCCCAGGAGATGCAGCTCTACCCTCTCAAGGAGGACCTCGCCGAGTGGCTGAACAAGACCCTCGGTGAGTCCCTGTCCTTCTTCCTTCTACTTCTTTACGTCCATCGGCTCATCTCAGTGACATCCATGTAATGGTTGCTTGTGTAGCTAATCTGGGTAGATGGAAGCTGTCAGTCGAAACTTCCATCCTCCCTCTTTCTGTTCAAAAACTAATCTACATAATATCTACATCTACATAATACCCTGCAAGCCACTATAAAGGTGTGTGGCTGGGGAATCTGTGTTCAGACAGGGGAATCTGTGACACTCGTCAATGAACGGAGGCCTAACACACTCAAAGCCCTCGAACATGGGCCTTCTGGGTCCGCAGCGTTGTCACATCTGATTCCGTTCTTCACGGAGAACGGAATAAGTCAGTTCTCGTCGTTTGGTCAGCAGGAATACTCGGGAATGCTGTCTTCCTCACCCATCGCTCGTTCCTTGCTTACTCCATGAAAACAGCTTACCCCTACAAAGTATGGCCCTACAAAAAATGATCACTGGCCCCTTTCTCGTGCTTACTATGGCATCACCAACGTGCTGAATCGCGGATTCAAACAGTCAACCCATGTATTCGACTGCTGTGCATAGCCAGGTGGTGACCCTTCTTCAATCGATACGATTAATTTTCCGATTTTTCAAGCATTCCTATCACTGCAATCACATACCGAGTGGCCGTTGCCTGCCGAAATCCAAACTGATCCTCTCCTAGAAATTCCTTGCCTCTTTCCTCCTTCCTTCTAAGCACTCATTACCTATATGCCGCATGAGAAATCAAACTTATCGCTATAATGTCTTCGCACTACTCTTATGCCTCCCTCTTTCGGGATAGGTATCGGTACTGCTTTTACAAAGGCCTCCGGTCAAACCCCCTCCTCCAGGCACGAACAGCCACAAACTCCTCCTCTCGCTTCGTGGGCCTAATTAAGTCTAAGAGTGCTTGACCAGAAACAAAAGAGCCTCGCCCCTTCGGTTCGACATGTCTTCGCCTTCATGTCGGACACGTTCAAAATCTCTACCTTCAATTTGCAGTACTTTTCACAGTGCTCATTCCTATCTCTGTTCCCTGGTGAAGTTCACTGCTTACCTTTTTGTGAAGCAGTTAGTTTACCCGGTCCCAGAACAGAAGTTCAACGCATTCGTACATATCAAATTGAATATGGCAATTATCAACCACATGCATGCATTAATCTGGGCATCACGTTGGTTGGATCGATGTCGTCCTACGCTCAGCCTATCTCACCTATAAAACAACCTTCACTCCAGGATTTGCTCTTACAAAGCTCACTTTGACACCGGACAACTAGAATTCCTGAATGTCCTTACTTTCGGGCCTAGCCACAGGCCTCCGCTAGATGCATAGCTTACGTCCGCTGATCATTGCGTACCCCTGGATGATTCCCGAAAGCGTAGGCAGGAGATTTACGTTGACTATAGCGACAACCCATCTTCCCTATTTTCCTCTATTGCACTGGCGATTCGTTGCTTGTCAAATTTCTGCCATTCGATGCTATTGGTAAGCCACCTCATACATTACGCGATAGGCTGGTTTAGTTTAGTCATGAATGTGATTGGTTATTGATTATTTCCTATGACTGTAAATTGTGTTCCCTTATTTGGTCTGTTGGTATATTTTAAAATGTTCACACTAGTTCTTTTTTGTACTTATCTAAAGCTATGTAAGGCTACCTTTAAAATTAGAACTTTTTCCTTCTTTCCTCAAAACCTATGTAATTTTTCATTTGTAGGCCTTCTTAGGATTCCGTCAATTGTTGCTCAGTGTTTTCACTCCGCTCAAAATTACGTATAAGGTGCATCACACTCTGAGTCAACATATTCCGAGAACCTTCTCAACTGTCTTTTAGCTTGGAGCTCTTTGCAAAAAAAGGTCGATGACTATCGGTTTCTTAATTTCCACCGACGCTGCGTATGATTTCTATACTTTTTTGTTTGTCACGTAGGCCGATTTATCGTGAGCGTAGCCTGAACCTCGTCCGAGCAGTTCCTAGAGGGACCACACCAAATGGATTTGCGAATGCCCGAGCAGGTCCTCTAGGAGTCCACCGAGGCATTCTTTGATTCAATTACTATTATTACCACTTTCGTCCTATCTTGCTACCTAACTACTATTTCGCACGAGGCCTTCCTTTGCCATTCTTCCCTTCCACTTGTCCCTCGACGATTGCCTTCATCACGCCATCCTGTCTCAAGATATGGCCTATCAAGTTGTTCCGTCTTCTTCTTAAGGTATTGAGAAGCCTTCTCTTTTCTCTCACCCTTCTTAGAACTTCCTCGTTACTTACTCGGTCGATCCATTTAATCTTCATCATTCATCTGTCGCACCACATTTCGAATGCTTCCACCCTTTTCTTCTCCGCTGCTGTCATCGTCCATGCCTCAATGCCGTAAAGAAACATGCTCCAGATGTACGTCCTGATGAATTGTTTCCTTACTTCTACGCTTGTATTTCCTGCTGTACGTAGATTCTTCTTTTGATAGAATGACCTCTTTGCCTGGGCTATTCTGCTGACTATTTATTTCTTGCTTCGTCCATAGTTGGTTACTCTGCTTCCCAGGTAACAGAACTCTTTCACCTCTTCCAGTTTCTGTTTTCCTAGCACAACGTTGGTTTTGGCCTCCTCTCTCTTGCTGCACACCAATATCTTAGTTTTCTTCTTATTGATCGTCAGCTGATATCTGGCCATTGTCCTTTCCATGGTTGTCAGCATCTTATTCAGATCCCTCTCTGTCTCTGCTATGGGTGCTATGTCATCAGTGAATCCCAGCATGCTAATTATTTCTCCATGGATATTCACTTCAGAATACTTCTCTTTGAATTCATTGTCGCTCTCTCGATGTAAAAATTACAAATTACTGGAGACAGTGCAACTACCGGAGTAGTAGAAAACTATTTTTCCTAGTAGAATAAACGAATTCCCTGTTATTAAAAAAAATGAACACTATTCTGGAAGCCTGTTGACATTTTTTTGTAGATGTCGCACAACAATGCTCTTTAACCTGGCTTCACATGTTAGTGGAGAGTAAACAGTCCCTGTAATCTACTTGTCATTGACTCTTCTATCTCGCTGTACTTTGTGCTGACATTGTCATTTAATTGGTCCTTCGGTAGCGGAAAAATGTCTGCTCTCCTCACAGTACCAATTGAGTTTTCTGCTTCAACGACTTAGACCCTGGAACAGTATGTTGCCAGTCTGCGGATAATCAGTCTCCCCCTCCCTCTCTGTCAGTGTTGTCCCGCGCGCCGCGTCTCGCTTGCATTCGCCAAAATAGACTCTCCGTGGATTTTCACTTTCTCGCTTTGTCTTCGCAACACTCGTTAACTTTTTCAAAAACTGTCCTTAGCATTGCATTATTATTCATTGAAACACTATGCTGGCAACACATAGATTCGTTCAGCAGATAAATTTATAAATGCAATTGAGTTATTTAAGTATTCCTGCGCCATGTAACAGAATTGGCCGACAGACCAGAGGGGCAAGTGGTATATTTTATATTAATATAAATAATGTATCGGCAGCTCTCGGAAGCTGGTGTTAGTAGCGCAGAGCCTAAACTACAACACACAATAGGATAAACCATCCTTCTCTGCCAGGCTTGTCAGTATTTCATTAATTTATATAATTTTTCACGTAGAATTTCATGTAAATTCTGACTTTAATTAAGTGCGATTTTAAAAAGCAATGAACCGAGACGCGAGCCATATTTTCATTTTATTCACTTTGACGTGGCGACGCGATTTCACAAAAAAGATATCGGTGAGATCAGCGACTTCTCTAGGGATAGCCTTAAATTTGGGACGCCGCCGCTGCACCTTCTCCCCGATGCGTTTTGGTCGCCACCTACTGAGCACACTCACTTTCACAGAGTCCTAGGTCACTGTCACCTACTTAGTTGCATCCATCTGTTCGTCATCGATTACTGCAACCAACTCATTTTTCAAAGCACGTGAACCGCCCGGTAATATCAAACAATTGAAATAAGCACGATATCGTGCGATGAAAACACGAGTTCTTTTCTTGAATTTGTGAATATGTCGATTCAGTCTGAATCACGCGCCGCTAAGCCCGCTGAACACAATCCTGTGGCGAACTACCAAGTTGGGCGTATTGCATGGCTATGGTGCTTGGCAGGGGGCTGCTGTTAACACCTGCTGTGTGAATGTGAGCACAACGGTGCCCTCATCTAATGTCGTCTCAGTAGTTCTTCTCAAATCAGAAAGAGATGGCAGCGTGCCTCCCGTAGCAGAGAGACGAGCTCAAGGCTGCTGTTCAAGGAGTGGTTCACTGAACAACTGCATATGGCGTCGCTGTGGCCAGGTGGAGGTCCAAAATAATAATAAACATACAAGGCTTACAAATAATTATTTTGTTCCAAAACAGACATGCTTTCAGTTGGCGTAGTTGAAAATATAAGTTATGTACAACAGTCGACAGGTGTTCTGTAGAATGGGAACGCTGCGTGGGCTCCCATTAACGTACTGCAGCTTACGCGATGGATCATCTCTTATCCATTGTCAGCTCTGTGTGAACACCCAAAGATTTAATGCACGTGACGCCGCCACATATGAATGCGACGAATGAAACGTTTCTCCCTTCACCCCGTGACCATCATAGTGGTCACTCCCCATTGGTGCCTAGCTCGTACCTCGTTCCTTCATTCCGAAGCGTCCCTCTTCGATGCGCGATACTTCCGTGTGCCCTTCTTCCGATATCCGCCGCCCTTTTCAGAATTGCACAGTCACCATGCGTTTCCCCTCCCCTGCCTTCGTGCCTCTCCCTCCTCAGATGGGGTGTAGTTGAGGGACACCCTCTTGGGACCAGTCTCTGTTGTGTCGTGTCGCAACTGCTACTCTTCTATTTGCAGACATCGAGTACATCACGGCCGAAAACTTCCTGGATGCGCTGGACAACGGCATGGTGGTTTGCAGACTGGCGCAGGTCATCCAGGAGAAAGCCCAGCTGGCCATCGAGGCTGGGAGATTCCCAGGGGTGAGCTGTCTCGTAAGAGGAGGCCTTTCCAGACTGTCCCTAGCAATCAAGGGGTTATCGCAGCGCCGTGTGAATTCCTTTTGGTCCAGGCAATGAAAAGCTTTTCACCTCCGAATTATGTTCTTATGAATCGATTTGCTTGAAATTTGGACAGTAAGTAGGGAATAGCTGAAAAATCAAAATCTACCCTATGCCGATGTGCGCTTTTACCCTGGGGGTGGATACCACCCCAACTCGGAGGAAGGAATTTTAATATTCAAAAAGACCTCAGAAGTCGATAGAGGAATACACTCTAGGCAAAAAATGTTCCATGGAGTTTTTTCGAAAAATCAATACTGTTTCAGTTAATCGTGAGTGAAAGTGTCAATTTTTTTTCAAAATAAATGCATTTTTTATACAGTTTGTCACGAATGAGTTATGATGTTCACGAGTTACGATGAAAATAAAGTCGATTCGGTTGAAATGGGGAGAACCGACGGCCGGACCCTCTTTACTAGGGTCCAAACCCTTCGAAGCAGCTAATCCGAGACCCTTCCTCGAGTTCGAAGTTCGGGAAGGACCCGACCCTCACTGCGGCAGGCCCAACCGCGGAAGTTGACCATTTGCAGTTGAATATGCAATTTAAAAGTTTATAACTTTAACCCGAAATTATCCTGTTTATCACATAGTGGTCGGAAAGACGATTAAGTAGGTTTTTTGAACTGTATTGTGCGGTAAAATTGAATGATTATTGAAGTAAGATATTCCCTATAGCGATTTGGCAACCCTGCAGATCGTGTCGTTTCTGCCTTCCAGCCGCCAAATGTTCAGACTTTGCTTGCGTGTCAAGGTTCCAGCTATGTCATTGATTCTCTAAGGGGGCCAGGGGGGGGGGAGGGGGGGTTAGTGACAATAATGATATGAGGAAATAAACAGAAAATAATAAAGAAAGAATGAACAGAAAAGCGCGTAAACGAGTAGACCTCGATTATCAGTAGCTTGTAGCAGTAGCAAGCAAAGTCTGAACTTTTGGCGGCTGGAAGGTAGATACGTCACGTTAGAAATTTCAATGATAAAATCACGTAACCAGAAATGGGAACTTAGCAAAAACATTATCAGAACAAGGGCACGTTTCCAGTGTGTTCCTTGCACACTGATCATGCACTACCACGTTGGAGTGACTTGCAATGGTTAACAACTGGGAGGAAATAACTGTTACAAACCTTAAAATATGATATTGTGATAGTAAAAATGAAAACAATGCATTGAAGTAAACTGTGAACTTACCTCACAAAGAGTGGAATACAACGTTTCCCCTACGGCACATTTGCAGCCATTTTGCTCTTCTCACGGAATGACGAGGTGACACAAACACACGAAGACTTTTACTGGATCTATTGGGACAATTGGGTGCACTACAACAACCCATATCGCTTTTTTGTAAATGTAAATTCAGAAAAAAGTGTGGCTCGTATCTTATCGCCTATGCCACCACACAGGCAGAGAGATATTGCAGGAGTGAAAATGGCGGACTGCGACGACTCCGCTGTATAGTTATTAACAAATTCTGAAGATTCAGGCGATATGGAGTGGAAGCGAAACATGATAACACAGAAAGAAAAACACGAGCCAAATCCACAAAAATAAACTTTACTACGACCAGGGTTTCACTGTATTACAGCATCGTCAGGTAGCGTATATCAAAGATGCACCATCATATATATGAAAGAACCGAAATGGGGGGGGGGGGCAAGGGAGGGAGGAAAGGGGAGGAGCGTGGGAGTGGACGGTTATTGGTGGTCAACAGAAGTGACCAGTGTGGGGAAAAGGGAGTGTGGGAGACGTGGGCAGGAGTGGGTAACAGGGGGTGAGGTGGTCACCAAAGAGTGGCAAATATAAAAACAAAAGTCTGCAAAGGTTCCTTTGAGGACAATCCTTCTCTAGAAGTTTGTTGCAGCACCGGACCCCGTCCGTTGGGTGCTCCGTTGAGAGGTCGTAAATGTGGGAGGGGGGCAGACCCCTGGGTGATGGGGCCCCTTTTACAAAGGGTGTGAGATGCGATGACTCCCTTCCTCGCTGTGGGTTAAGCGGTGCCGATGATGGAGGCCTCCGTTCGTTTGCCCCCTTGGTGAAGGAGCAACAACCGAGTGGGGTACCCCCGAAGGACCTTTTTCACCATTGCTTCCACATGCACCACCAGAGGAAAGGAACAACAGCACTACATCATTCCTTAGCAAAGGAAAGGCTTCGCCGTGTCATATATATCGTGACGGTTCTTTCATATATATGTTGGTGCATCTTTGATATACGCTACCTGACGATGTTGTAATACAGTGAAACCCGGGTCGTAGTAAAGTTTATTTTTGTGGAATTGGCTCGTGTTTTTCTTTCTGTGTATAGTTCTTATTTGGCAATCCACCCACCAACGAAGAGAATACACAGAAGAGGAAATTATAGAAGGACTCACTCACACAGACACTAAGAAAGATATAGCGCATATGTTGTAGACACAAACCTCCTCTACAAATCAAAGAAGTTTGCCCGAGGTAATATTTTATTTAAGAAAGAAAAATATTTATGAGTGAAGGCCCGCCGGTCACCGCGGCCGACCGTATGTTATATTCTGGTGTGTCTTCAGATCTCTGTAACTTTCTGCCATTAGCTAATGGAAATGAAATTTCAAATAGTATGAAAATGTCAGCAAATGGTTTTGTTTGAATTTTATCAAAATAGGGGTGGCTTTTAATTCGTTATGGTAAGGACGGCCGCGGGCTGTTTTGGGCGACCGTCTCTTCGCTCTGTCCATGTTTACATATCACTCAACTACGGGATAACTATTAAAGATAGAGACTTGCGGTTTTCTTTATTTGATTCAGGAGATGTCATTCCATATAGCGATTGGAAAGAAAAATTTTGATTTCTCTAGGTTTGCGAGAAAATCTAGCGGAACTTTGGATTATTAAAACTTGCTTCAGAGGGAAAAATTCAAAAATCGGAAAAAATCAAGATGTAGCGACATCATTCATCTGCAAGCACGTTTAAGCACATAGATGAGAATTGGTTTCCAAAGGCGCTATCATCAAAGCGGGGGACCCCTGCACGCCCAAATTGTTTCGGCGGCTGCGGACGTCAACCGGGCCATTCTCCAATGGCTACGAGCCATCCTCTCGCTCCATTCTCCCGTCAGCGTCACTCGTCAGCGGCAACGCTGGGTCACCCTTCCCTCCTCCCCTAATCGTCCCTTGTACGCGGCTCGCTGTGAAAAGCCCGGGAGTGTCGGGTTTCGTCTGAGAAATGGTTGAGTAAGACAGAAGGTCTTCCAGGGGTTTTATAACCCTCCGACTTCATTTTTAAAGTTTTACAAAAACTACTAATTGTAGAGATGAATGCATAAGAAGTGACTTCATAATAATAACGCTTCCTTCTCGCTCCCGGCACTTATTAATACCCATTCGTAACTGTCTTTAAATTAATTTATTAATTTTATAATTAATGGGCTATCATACTCTCTACAGCAATGGGTTCGTTTTCCATATGTTTATCGCCGGATCTGATAGAGTTTGTAAAATAAAAAGACCCGTACTTTTCCGTTTTTTGATCCGTCAATTATTTCTCGAAAAACTGATGTTTTTAACCCTTTCGGAAAAGTGGGCGTGGTGGACCCCTGACGTATATTGACTTCGTCCAATCACAACTGAGCCCGCGAAGCTACTTCGCCTCATCGCAAAGGGGGGAGGACACAGCTGACTCTGCCAATCGGAGCGATTGCAACAGGATCTGTGCGAGCAGACCTTCCGAGAACCCCCCTCCACTCCCTTCCCTTCCCCTAAAAGCAGTCAAGGACGGGAGTAAAATGACGTCAATGTTATCACAGCAGCTTTTTCGGTAGGCGTCACTTTTTGCTTATTTTAATAAAAAGATTTAATAAAAGAGAAGTAGATAGCATTCGGAGTAAAAATTCGTGAAAATAATAGAAAAAGTGACAAATCAAGCAAACGTATGTAATTTCGAGAGGTTGAATTTGTACCAGATGTTAAGGAATGAATTGTCTTCTAGTGGAATAAAATACATTTATACTTTTCTAAATTTTTCTTTACAAAAACTGCTGACGCCGCCGAAATGTATTTCGGAGACGATACTCTTGAAGGGTAATATTAGTCGTAATTATTTAGAGGAGGCAACCCACAGCTGTAAATCATTTGCGCAATTCAGAATACGTGAGTGATTGCGTAGAGAGAGGAATATTTCATGGAACGGAAGATGGGAGAAGAAAACCCGGAGTTAGCCTTCTCCACAAGAAAGACTCCAAGGAGCCCACGGTTTATCGTTCCATCCGACAGACGGAGTACAGAACTTGAAGATCTCTCTACACAGCAATAAGTAGGCACCGAAAAACCACTGAACGATTTCTGCTACATTAATTGCCATGCGAAAAAATTCACCTGGTCCGGGAATCGAACCACGGACCTTTGGCTTTCCGGGCCACTTCGCAGACCAATACGCTACCCAGGATCCCTAATTCGCATGTCAATGTTTACCGAGGTTCAAGGTACTAGATGTTGAGCCCTAGCGGTCCATCAAGGATGGCAACGCAAGGGAGAAAGGGCTTCCAAGAAGCCAAAGGTGAACCCCATCCAGCGCTAAAGCCGCGCTAGGCATCCTGGGTAGCGTAGTGGTCTGCGCAGTGGCACGGAAAGCCAAAGGTCCGTGGTTTGATGGTCCAGGTGAATTTTTTCGCATGGCAATTAATGTGAATTTCACCGCCGTTCACGCGATTGAAATATCCTACAATTCCTCTGCTACAGCCGGGAATCGAGCCCGATCCCTGATGGTGAAGACCAGTACTCCAAACTATCATGACCACACAATCTCTTTCTCAATTGTTATTCACATTCGCGTAAATCTCCATAAGAGGCCAAAGAAAACACCAGGTTTAGTCCCAAGGAGTTGGGGCCTAATCGATTTTCTGCCTTCGTTGTCACTCGTAGGCTAGCATGTGTATGCCCTCTCCTGCACCTTCTAATCTCGTTCCGTCTATGAGAAATGAAAAATTGTGCCGACATTCAAAAACTTCTTTCGCTGAACGGTGAAAAATATTTGCGTAGCGAGCGTAAAATGAGGGGGCTGGGCCGCCACAGGGGGGATTGCCCCCTAGTTATTTAAAATATAATAATAAATTGTTGAATATATATTTTTTGCTAATAAGAGTACGGTGAAATTATTTTTTGGTCATATTTTCCTCTATCGCCTTGCTGGTATGACGAGCCCCTCATGTCTTCAATGCAAATCCTCCTACCGTGCCAAGGAAGGACATCAAGACTAAATCCGTATAGTATCTGAAGAAAAGCGATGTATTTCAATCCATTGAATCAAACAATTGTTGAAAACTAATGATCGTAACCTTTTGAGCATCCTTCACCTGCCATTCCTCGTCAGGAGGAACTTTCTCAAGTTCGCCGTTCCAATCGGCATTGAGACCTTTTCGTCAGCCTCAGCTGACTCGGAAACAGTAATCAGGTGTGTGTCTCGACGGCTGTGTATTTTCCATCTTCCCCACAATCCTCCCCGTACTTGAAGCGTACCTACAGTTCTGCCTGTCCGCTTCGAGTATCAGGAGCCCAAGCTCGAAAGGTCACCATTCTGCATACTCTTTGTCTTCTAGCTGTATCGAATGACCCCTGCAATCGAAGCATATGTCATACTCCTTAACGTTTGAAGAAAATCCTTTTTTTAGTCATGCCCATTGTCTCTGGCTCTTCTTCAAATCCCTATCAAACCCATCTCTTTTTCTCCGGACTAACAACTTTTTTTCGAGGTTTCCGAGCTCTTTTTTCCCCTCATCCTTAACGTCGGACTACAATTTCTGTCCTCGAACATTTTGGTGTGTTTTTCAGGTATATGAAGATCGTATCATTAAATTGATCTACATTTTGCATTTACAATGCAATTTTATTGCAATCGGTAACAAAGGTAGTTACGGATCATTATTTACCAGGACTGTAACCTCCATTAATGGCTTTGTGGACTTTATGGACGGATAGGAGGGGGTAGAGACTAGAATTCCGCTGAAAGTGCACATGAAGGTGGTAGAATATGCGTCAGAAGGCAAAAGGCAGGCTAGAAACAAGTGAAATTTAATTTTTATTAATGAAAACTCATTTCTCAAGGGCCCGGGGAAAATTCTGGGGGAGGGAGGGGGGGGGGGGGCAAATGCCCCACTTCCGACACCGCTGAGTGGTTATGACCTGCGGCTTAATTTGACCGAAAAACGTATCTCTCGACGTTACAGGGTTTCCACAATGTTTAATTAGCCAATGTGCACGAATAGTTACTACAATAGAGGATGAAATATACACATCAGTCACACCCCTTAACGAAAGCTATGAATTTTGAATAACGCTCCGACAGCATGATGCTGCGTTAAATTTTACAGCAGATTACAAGTTGTAATAATCAATAAGAATCTGCCGTTGAAGCAGGGTATAAAGAACGCATCGGCTAAGAAACAAAATATTCCGGGCTCAAGTACCTCCTGCGTTGTGTTTTTGTTGGCGTATCGCGGAACTTTATGATGCAATGTCCACGTTTGGAGTAACATATTCCCATTTCAACGCCCATGAAGTTAAACCAATTAACAGGAAAAATAGTGCATTCGCATGGAAAGTATAGTTGAAAAGTCCTTACGTCTAAGCCCACATCTGAGGCTAAAAAAAGACAACTATTTTAGTCAAGGAATCCTTTTAGTTTCCGCTAGTTGGCTAAGACGGTAACAGGAAACCTAATTTTCATTTTAATTTCGCATTAAGAACTGCTAAATGAGCAATACGAGTGAGTGAATACCACAATATGATGGAGCTTTCATAAATTAATGAAGGAAATCTTGAGACACGGTGGATAGCGTCAGACGAAGCTGTAAAAAAGCAGAGTAATGATGGCAATGAAATAAAAAAAGATCTTGGGCGGTGAAATTTTATACATTTCCCGTACCGATATACAGGTATATACAGGTACCGATATACCTGTATCTTATTGTACTGACGCAACCACTTTACTCTATCGACTGTAATGTTGCACTCGACAAAATTACCATAAAAATGCATAATTTCTTGTTCTTAAGCAAGTGTAAACGGATTTCAATAAATCATAACTGAATTTTCTCACTAAATGATTAAAAAATAATAGAAACATATATTCCCTTTCAGATAAGAATTTTTCAGGAAATTATTCGAAATTTAGATATGTACCCAAAATTCCTCTCTGATTTCCGGTGTTCAACCCGAAGGTTGGTCTGTGATAGGTGAGAGTAGAGCTCACCCCGTACTAAGCATTTGGCGTGTGGAATTCACACATTCAGGGTAGGGGGGCCACTCATTTCCCTGGGCCACCTGCGATTTTACTACGAAGTTCTGACTCGCAGAAAATCGAATCGCAAGGATTTTAGGCGGAGGTGTCCAGAAAGCCCCTTGAACCTGAGACACTCCGGTCGATAGCTCAGAGCTCTACCCACTAGGCCACCACGAGACACCCTGTAATGACCCAGGTTAGTTTATTTTGAGCCGTACGCCTCGCCCGTTAGCGAGCCCCCCCCCCCCTTTTCCTCCTTCCTGGGGGAGTCGGGAGCGGTGCTCCTGGGCCGAGGGCTTTCGGTCTTCTGGTGGAATATGGCACCCGAGTCCGATGGGACGTCCTGTATTTAAGTGGAAACGGAGTCCGCGCTCGGGGGAGTCTTGCCGTCGAGCTTATGTTGCCGAGACGCCTGAAGGAGCTCGTCAACGGCACGACGCCTCTGGTCACCGTCATCGGCTGCCCGGTCCTCGGCAGGTATCGCCGCCTCACCTTCCCCCTTCATTCCCCCTTTTTCCTCTGGTTCTCGCCATCTTTACCATCACCCTCCTCTGCCTTAGCGTGCTCCTGTGTTATTTAATTTGATTAAATTTGTTTAGCCTACACGAGTCTTTTTGTTGGTCCCGCCCCCACGGACCCTTGGGCGGTCCAATGTCAAATTCGTATTCGTGACTGCTACAGCCAAAGGTCACTACTTGCCTGTGGAATTACACAAGGGTCTGTTTTAAGGCCCATATTATTTCTAATTTACGTTAATAACCTAAGCTCAGGAAAATTTAAGGGCAGGTTAATTACTTTTGCTGACAATACCGCTTTGAGTTACTCAGCCAGTACTTATAATCTATTTCATCAACAGATGCAGTCTGACTTTAATAAACTGAAATGCTGGTTTTCCGTCAGCTCAAAGGTACTGAGTCCTAAAACTAAGTATGTGATTTTTAATCATAAATATGTTAAAGTGGAATCAAAAGAATTGGACTTCAAATGTGCCAAGTATGTTAATGTAAATGCACCATTCTGCAATGGTGACCGATGTCCGTCACGTTTGTCTCAAAGATGAGATGATGGTACATGAGGGTTTTGATGACACCATTTTGGCACGCGAGCACGAATCCCTCGGTTTCGGACTTCAGACCTGCGGAGCGCAGGAAGGCGAACGTGAGCTCCTTCGATAGCCCATGCGATTCCAAGTATTGATAGAAACTTCCATGCATGGGCTTCTAGGTATGCTTGCGGAGCTGGGTCTTTTGCTCCGCATTCTTTATTTCGAGCTTTAACACGTCCACCTTCAGCGACAAGATAGATTTGTCGCATGCTTCTCCGCTGGAAGTAAGGTACAAGTCCAAACCGAGGCCATCTGCTGCCATTTTCGCCGCCTGGAATAGGAACGCCCCTTTGCCGACACTCTCGTGTTTCTTTACGAGCAGCATAAGGGGGTCCGTGCTGTGGAACATGCGGCAAGCCATATTAAGGACTACTCTGTCATGAAGGCACTCCAGGCTTATCAGTCCTCTACCACCTAGCCTTCTCGGGAGATACAATCTGGCGACGGAAGACTTCGGACGAAGACTACGGTACATGGTCATCATTTTCCTCGTTCCCCTGTCGAGGTTTTGCAGCTCGTTGACACTCCATTTGATGCAACCGAAGGTGTAGAGCAGTGTTGGAACCGCGAAGGTGTTGGTCGCAGGAACCTTGTTCTTGCCTGACAGGTCAGAGCTCCAGATTCGCCTGAGAGTATGCATGTATTTCGCTGTAAACCTTTCCTTCACTGGTCTCACCACCTGCATCCAGCGCTGAGGGACGCCGAGATAATCGTACGCTTCGTCATCATCAAGAAGACGCATAGCGTTTCCGTCAACGAGCTGCACGTCTTCCTGGTCTTCGAAATCTTTCCTTTCGCCAGATGGATGGTTGCGCACTTGTCCAATCTGAATTCCATCCCTATATCCTCACTGTATCTGCGTACGGTGCCCAACGCCAGGCGCAGGTCTTTCGCGCTTGAAGCATAAAGCTTCAGGTCATCCATATAGAAAAGATGGGTGACCTTATGCTCCCTTTTTGACGGGACACCGCACATATATCCCCTACCTCGTCTCAACTGAACGGACAGAGGGAGGAGAGATAAACAGAACAGGAGGGGACTAAGGCTGTCGCCTTGAAAAACACCACGGTGGTATGTTAACAATTCCGTGTAGACGGTCTTCTTGCCAGATGGTATGGCGAAGCGCGTTTTCCACAGTGGTAACAGGTGTTCGATCCAGGACAAAACCTCTGGGTGGACTTTCAAGTACCTCAGCATGACTATAATCAGCTCATGAGAGGTGGTGTCAATAGCCTTCTTGTAGTCCACCTAGCCCATTGACAGGCTACGCTTGTATTGACAAGGGTCCTGGCTCACACCTATCAATGAGCAGGTTGTCCTTGCATCCCGCGATGCCTTTCTTCGAGACCCTCTGCTCGTATCTTCCTCCCATTCTGGTTGGACGTGGCGGATGATAAAGTCGTTCAAGATGTAAGTGAACGATTTATATGCCGTGTTGAGACAGGTTATAGGGCAGTAATTTTTCGGATCGGACAAGTCTACCTTTTTTCGGTATTAAAGTCGTTAGCCCCTCAGTCAGCCAGGACGGAATTGGCTCCGTTCCTGACAGGAAAGATGTGAAGATTCTGGCAGGGTGTTTGTTCGTGGAAGGGAACTTTTTCCACCAGAAGTTATTCACTCTGTCCATTCCTGGATCCGTGAAGTTCTTCTTGCCAGAGAAGGCCTTCTTCACATCACTTTCCGTGACTGAGATGGAACGATCCAAATCCGCTAGGTGGCGGTCACAAACTCTTTAAAGTGGGCAATAGCTGGAGTACCTTCGTTGAATGGCTTCCTAGTCTCGTAGATATCCTTCCAGAAACGTTCCACCTCTAGGACAGTTGGTGGTGTTTGGACAACAGGTGGAGGGGGTCGGAAGAGGCGGGACGGCTGAAAGGAGAAGTTGGAGCTCTCTTTCCTGGCGTTGGTCCTCTTGACCAACTTCTTCCTCGCCGTTTTAAGTGCCCGCACTCTATACACCTCGTGCTGCTTAAGGATAAGCAGCACTCTTTTGTTCAGTATGTGGTGGTCTCTCCGGATTGCACGCGCAATTCGCTTGACCTTCGGCGTAAAGGCCCGACCGGAGGAAAGGTAATCCATCACACACTGAAATCTCGACACCTGTTGTCTTGCCAGCGTGGTTTTGGCATTAAGCTGTTTAAGCCTGTTTGCTGCTTTAGTCTCCCAAGTGGCAGGCACTCGGGGAGATGCCAACAGTGTGGCGGCAGCATATACCACGCAGTCTATTTCCCCTAGCTGGTCATTTCGGTCAGGATCATATCTACGATGCCATTCCAAAGGGACAGCTCTTGGTCCCACAGAGAAATTTTATTCTGAATATTTCTCTGTCTGGTAGTCGTCTCATCGTAGTTTATGGTGCTTTCCAACCGCTGAAGCAGATCAGAATCGGCCTTCGGCTCGTCTTCCTTCGCCGAAAGTTCGGCGGAAGCACCGGCAGTAGGAGGAGGTTCATCTGCCTTTGTAGGTGATGGAGCCTTGGCCGGTGGTGTACTACTCTGACCTTGCGGTTGGGGTGTCGTTTTCTTGCGCAGGTGATTGGCGTAGTCGCGCAGATTCTGCTGCGACAGATGGTTATGTTCAGGATGCATCTCACAGCACAAAGAGTGCATCCTCGCCATGTATCCCCTGCGACTTGGCTCACTGGCAGCATGGCAAGCTAGAAGGTCTCCCCTCTCCGTCCACTCCATGCGAGCTCCCTTTCTTGATGGCATAGGTTTGCCACGCCCAACTTGGCTAGGGCCCTCATCCGAGAAGGGCCGGTTGCGGGTGGCTTTCCTGTTACTCTCTTTAGGAACCAGTAGAACCGCGAGTAGCCCCACAAGCAGACGGCCATCGTTAGCCGACCGAAGCCGTTACAGGGGACGCAAGGCCGGTGGTCCGTTTTGTCCGTTTGGTTTTGGCACCGTTTATTATTATTCTAATGCTCGTCCAAAGGGATCCTCACGAATTCCTAGAAACAGAGTTGGTGAACCAAGGCAGTAGAAAACCTTGAGTGGAATACGAAATCGGCGAGTGGACGACCAAACCCCCCCTCCACCTTGTGCCGCAGTGGTCAGTGGGAAGATGGCTGACGGGAGAATGGGACGAGAGTGAATGGCTCGTAGCGTGCCCGGTTGACGTCCGAAACAATTTAGATTTTTGGGCGTGCAGGGGTCCACCGCTTTGATGATAGCGCCTTTGGAAACCAATTCTCATCTATGTGCTTAAACGTGCTTGCAGATGAAAGATGTCGCTACATCTTGATTTTTCCGATTTTTTAATTTCTCCCTCCGAAGCAAGTTTTAATAATCCAAAATTCCGCTAGATTTTCTCGCAAACCTAGAGAAATCAAAATTTTTCTTTCTGATCGTTATACGGAATGACATCTCCTGAATCAAGTGAAGGAAACTGCAAGTCTCTATCTTCAATAGTGTACCCGTAGTTGAGAGATATATAAACATGGACAGAACGAAAAAAGGCCGGAAACGGTCCCCCAGAACTGCCCGCGGGTGTCCTTACCATAACGCATTAAGGGTTGAAAAACTACTAGAAAATTATATGTATTTTAAATTATGAAAAGATAATAATCTAATGGAAATAATATGCTAAATTGTTTAAAAATGCCGGTAAAAGTTTTTTTTGATTTTATTATAATAGGGGGTGGTTTTTTAAGGGTTAAAACATTCTGGAAAATCACAAGAAATGTCCCAAACATCAAATAATCTTGATTCGACTTATTTAAACTTATTTCAGCCTATTAAATGCTTTATTTTACGGTTTTATTAAGTTTTTCAACATGGGGTAGTTTTCACCCCTAGGAATAATAAGCGCACATTCGCATAGGGTGTATTTTGAATTGGAGGGTAAGTAGAGCTTAATCCCAAATAATCCCATGAAAATCCACGCATAAGTCCGGAATTCGGAGGTAACACCCTGTAATTGCCTGGAATTGCTTTGCATGAAGCTCTGGCGCATGGCATGTGCGGAGTTACTCTCAGTGACATGTTCTTGTTTTCGATGCGAATTTCACATTTGACTCTTTTGCCACCGCAGCCGGCGCCCAGCATCCGGTCTCGCTTCTGGGAGCATGCGGCGCGTCGGAGTTTCTTCTGTCGGGACAACATGGAGAACTTCATCAAGTTCTGCCGTAAGCTGGGAGTTCACGAGAACCTGCTGTTCGAGAGCGACGATCTAGGTCAGTGGCCAAAGAGGCAGATCACGCCCTCCTCTTCTCATTTGTTCAAGTGGAGAACGATCCGGCCCGACAGAGGGCTCAAGGGTCGCTCTGAGAGAATTGCGAGATAGTGATCGGACAAGAGAGAGCTCAATTAGAGGTTTCTTTCAAGCATACGTAAAAAAATCATCAGATGTAGAAATGCATTTGTTGTCACAAGGACGGAAGCCGAATTCACTTAGTGTTGACCTCAGGAATTTTGAAAGACAGGAAGGGTGCGGCAGCTGCAATTCGTCACAGCATGGCTCTGCGTGATCGGGTGTGGTCTAGCACTTCAGCCACTTGAAAGTCGCCGCTGTCGCGAGAGGCGCGCTTCCGGCACCTCGCCTTTCATCTCATTCCGAGCTGATCGCGACCAGTGGTAACGTTCACTCCTGCGTTTACCAGTGTGGGGTGATTCCGGGGGGCTGTGGCTCACCCGGGCGGATATTTTTCACGCTCGATCTATACCGCTCCGAGTTGAGTTGCTATTGATATTTTTTTAAATGAACATTTACCGTAAGAAATACGTAGTTACTTGCAATAACAAAAAGAATAGTAAACAAGACAATACCGCCGCAAGCTTTAAAAATGCTCCTTAGGTTGGCAGCATCTTAAAAAAGACCCAGATTCTTCTCAAATTTTCTTTAACCGTCAAAGCTCCTTGTAATCGCGCGATAGAACTTTCCTGTATGTGGCTTCTGGAAGCTTTTAGGTTTGCCGGCCTCAATGTGACACACAACAGCCCCCCCTACCCCCCTCTTCCACTCCCCCTTCTCCTCTCCCCACTATTATTCCTCATCTTGATGGAATAGGTCTGACCCAAGGTGACTGCTACAACAGGAGGTGGTCTCAGCTGAGGGAGTGTGGGACGTCACAGGGTTCCATTCTGTTGTACCTACGTGTGAAAACAATTGCATCAGTTCCCTTGAATAGGTGAGTATAACATTATGCTCACCTTGGGTCTGACCATCGAAATATCCTGATACTTAAGATTGTTTACTTTTTTGTGTTGTGTATCTATATATTTTTCACACCGGTGACCATCGTTTGAAGTCCACTCTCCTCAAGACATCCAAGTGGACTTCAGCCGATATCTTTAACCATTCCGCATTACTTTGTAGCTGGGACATTCCCCCTCCCCCACGCATTGCACGCCCCCTTATAATGTCAGTTTGCTTTTAGTGTCTACTCCTTTTGTGTCGTCATCTCTGCCTCCACGGTAATCTGTCATTCTTATGTATATGTATGTATTTCGTATGTACTATATATTAGAGACAAGCTGACCCGGCCACGCGTTGCTGTGGCTTAATCTGGTTAAATGGAAAGCGCACGTTTATAGTATGTTTAATTTCACAATTCTTATGGGTATACAATATTTTTTGTTGTTCCATTGTCTGTGCAGATATAGACATTGTCTGGTTTGCCGACTCTAGAACACGCAACATACACGCAACACACACGCAACAAAATACACGTACATGTGAGAAGCAATCCGTGTCTAGATCTAAACCGCATAGTTCTGAAGATTGGCCCTGAGCTTTGTTGATGGTGAATGCAAATACCAATCGATTGGGAATAAAATCACTTAAATTGAAATGGCATATCTGTTGGATACATAGGAATGCGAGGAATGAGGACATCTTCGCCTTTGAAAGTTCCTGTCCAGATTTTGGATTCTAAGATGTTACTCATTAATTTATTTACTGAAAGCCGCGTGCCATTGCAAAGCTTTAGCTGGTGGATATTTAGCAACATGATAATTGGCACGCCATTTTCAATTTCAGTATGTGCGGTGGCATCCCTGGCAGATCGAGTAAATTCAAACATTCCGTTCGATAACCAATTGACTCATCTGCTTCCACAACATCGTCGATGGTCTTGTACATATGTGCCTGCGTCGCTTAGAGTGTTAGACTGAATAATATTGTTTAGTTCGCAGAAGTCTTTGTTCTTGGCCGCAATAATAGCTCGTTCACTTAGCCAATTGTGATCCTTATAATTGATTTGAATATTGGGAAATACTTTTTCAACCATTTCTTCTTTTGACGTTACTAAATTGCAAAATTTATGAGGCAATGAATTTTTCCTGGGGTCAGATCAACCGGCACCTTTCCTTTCCCAATTTCCAGCAATTTATGTGAGTATATCTCAGCTGATCGATTGTTTTGCAGCTGGACACGCATATTTGTATATAATTTTAACGTCTTTACATGTCGTCACAAAGTATAATATTTCAGGCAAGCATTTATTTCATCCGCTAGTGTCAATCGAGGAATTACAGGTAATGTTTGCCTGAAATGTCGTGCAAGCAATATTAATGCGTTCTCAAATGGTCTCAGGATTCCACGGAAATCTTGCAATGATCGATCCAGAGCCTCGAGCGATGCTTTGTGAACCATTGTGCATTAGGGCGGATCGGAAAAATCGATTTTTCGCGGAGAAACTTGGCCCTCTGGAAAAAGTTGTCAAAGTGACTCAAAATGAGGCCAGAAAAATTTGAAACCTCTAGGTCAACCCTAGACCCTCGCGCCGTGGCCATTTATGGGGAGGGGGGCTGAAAATGGAAAAAGTCATGTTTTTATAGCGGCTTCCCATGTATTTTGCCGAGTTGCGGCCCTTTAGGGCAAAAATTTCATCCATTTGTACGTATCTGTAGCCGTTAAGCCACAAATAGTCTATTTTGAGTGCGCGGCCGCGCGTAATTATGCACCACCCACGCAGCGTCGCGGCGCAACGGTCAGAAGGCCGCTCGCGCGCCTCCTGCCGGCTCGCGCCTCCTGCCCGGTCGCCGCGAACGCAGCAAAACTCATCACGGATGCGTCTTCCGTCGTTGGTCTCATTAATATTAGATAATTAAACAATTTCCAGGGAATAACAATTACGGAAGAATTGCATGAAAATAATATAACCCTACACACTATAACTTTTTTTCCTGTCTCGTCGACATAAACGAATTGACGTTACCGACTTTTAAAGAAGTGGTAAAATATTTTTTTTATGTTCGCGACGCATTGAGATATGAAAGCGCAGGAAGGGAGCCTACGGCTTATCAAGTAGTCTGGTGGCCAAAGTGTCCGCAATTTGGAGACACACCTCTATTCCAATCATTCCGGAGCGTGGTGTGATTAAAATGATTATACGGTACCATACGACGTACTACGGCTTAAGAAAAAATGCAAGCAAGCCTATGAAAGGTGCGAAATCGACAAAAAATTAATATATTTTTAAATGATTCCCAGAATCTATGTGATAGTGATGTGCGTGTCAGAGCCTAAGAACTAGCAAGTGTAAATTTAGAAAGAGAATAAAGTTCTCCCGAATGAAGCGGCATTTTTGAGGGATCAAGGGACAAAACGAAAGATGGTATCCGGTGGATTGGATGCCTCAGAAACTCGACGATTAAAGAAAAACCTCAGGAGAGGATCGTCGGAGAGCGTCGACTCAAAATCTTTAATTCTTGAAGAGGTAAAAAGTGAGCATCAAGAATTAATTTCTGCTACATCTCGAGAAAACTCAACCGACGAGGAACCAACCGACTTAGACCTCAAATTTCTTCATACGATTAGGAATGAAAATCAACCTGGACCTCCTTCGGGGCAAAGACGTCTTCAATTGCCAACTGTGGCGGAGGTATGTGCAAGTACCGGTGACATGTCCCTCAGAGCAGCAGCAATTATCGTCAGTGCAACTGTATCCGACGCAAAGCTCAAAACTCCGAAAGACAGGTGAAATGTAGTGGACTGGCATTACTTACGAAGACAGAAAAAGAAGATGCTAGATTCAGTAAAAGCAAAGACAGATAAATCAAAAAATGCAATTGAAGGTCTGTATTTGGACGGCAGAAAGGATGAAACAATTAAACTGGAGAAAATAGGCAAGAGGACGTATCAATCTAAGGTTAGGCAGGAACATGTCTTGTTTGTTGAAGAGCCAGGCTCACAATTTTTCGGTTTTGTGTCCCCCACAGGAGGATCTGCAAGAAAAATCACTACTGCAATTCTTGATTTTTTTGCGAAAGAAAATATTGAACTTTCAAATTTAAAAGTGATTGGATGCGATGGCACCAAAGTGAATACAGGTCAGGAAGGAAGCATCATCCGTTTGCTGGAAGCAAAACTCCGACGTCCCTTACAAGGGTCTATTTGCCAATTACACTTGATTGACTTAACACTGCGGCGGTTGGTAGAAACATTAAACGGGCAAACTAAGAATCCAAATTTGTCTGCAAGACCTATTGTCTCCACCCTTCAAGACTGCCACACTCTTGATATCATACGATTCGAGCCAGTTCCAACAAAATTGTCCCACGAAGAAGACTTGAGATTGCTGAGCAGTGACCAGCAGTATCTTCTGGGAATTTCTAATACTGTGTCCAAAGTATTTCGCTCGGAAAATTTGGCCAGATAAACTCCAAAAAATGTGGCTCATTCTCGTTAGCTCACTACGGCCAGCCGACAACTGAGGCTATACGTGTCCAAAGAAAATTCATGCGCTAATTTATAAAATCTAGTGTCATTCAAAAAGTTTACGCACCTGTCTGGTTTTCAGTGAAACAAACCATTGTATACACGAGGGTGCTGTAAATTTATGGAAATTATTAAATTGATCAAGATATCTACAAGTAGATCTTAAAAGAGTCATTGATCCTGTTATTCAGAGAAACGGTTTTTTCGGGCACTCAGAAAATTTACTCCTCCCAATGATTGCTGACAATGGAGAGGAAGTGTGAAGAGATGCGTGGAAAATAATCTTAGAGGCATGAAGAAATATGCGCGCGACGAAAATCGTGAAATTTTGAGTGAACAGATTTTAAATTTGATGCAGAAGACTACAAGCTGCTGATAAAATGAGACGAGAACACCGACTCGTGCTCTATCACATCTCACGACTGAAGAAATTCGAGAATTACATCAGTAATGCTCAACTGTGGAACGCCATTGTCCTTGTCACACAAAAGCTTGCGCTCTTGAAATACCTATTTGTAAAAGAGGTAACCCAAGCTTCATTGGCATCCGCAACAACGAGAGACAATAAGAAATACTGAAAATTCTAGAAAGCAGAACCAAAATGCCAACCTTCAAAACTTAGTCTCAGTTCATGCTGTGATACAGTGAGTAAGTTTTACATTTATCTGCTTGACTTCAAAAATTAAAAAAAATCGATAATGACCTTTAGTGTTCAATGAAAATAAAGTATAAATACGAATACTTGCACACAGATAAACCGACTGGTAATACAAAATGACCACTTTCTTATTTTTTCGAGAGCATATAATCTGATAAAGGAAATTCGTTCCTCTATTTTATGAGTGGGAGTGTGGGCGGGGGAGTTCATAGTGCAGGTACCTCAACGTGGTGAGCTCTAATAACTACTTTAATTATTTTTGTATTCTTTCTCCATACTGAAAAATAATAGTAAAATTAGGCTAAACTCGGGGAGTGTTTCTTTACTCCCCGAATGATGACGGTGTGTTATATTACTTTCATACAGTTCTTCCGTAATTGTTATTCCCTGGAAATTGTTTAATTATCTAATATTAATGAGACCAACGACGGAAGACGCATCCGTGATGAGTTTTGCTGCGTTCGCGGCGACCGGGCAGGAGGCGCGAGCCGGCAGGAGGCGCGCGAGCGGCCTTCTGACCGTTGCGCCGCGACGCTGCGTGGGTGGTGCATAATTACGCGCGGCCGCGCACTCAAAATAGACTATTTGTGGCTTAACGGCTACAGATACGTACAAATGGATGAAATTTTTGCCCTAAAGGGCCGCAACTCGGCAAAATACATGGGAAGCCGCTATAAAAACATGACTTTTTCCATTTTCAGCCCCCCTCCCCATAAATGGCCACGGCGCGAGGGTCTAGGGTTGACCTAGAGGTTTCAAATTTTTCTGGCCTCATTTTGAGTCACTTTGACAACTTTTTCCAGAGGGCCAAGTTTCTCCGCGAAAAATCGATTTTTCCGATCCGCCCTATTGTGCATTCATCCCAAGCAATAAGTTGGCATTTCTGAAATATTTGTCCCATGCCGGATGATTTGAGTATGTTGCACGTGACTGTTTCAATGAATTGCAAGTTCAATGGGATGCACATCCCGTCTCCAGTGTCGATATTGTATTCTCGATATTGTACAAACCTTCATGGAGTGAACAAAACAACTTTCCAAAGCTTCATGGAAATTGGATGAATGTTGTGGTAATGCATGAAGTTATCAATATTGTATCGATACAGTATCGATACTGTAATGATACTTTATAAAACTTTGAAAAAAAAACACCTAACTAATTTCACCTCAATTTTGTAGATCAATAATGTAGCGATATATCCATTTTTATCGATATTATATCGATACAGTATCGATATTGAATTATAGATTTTGTAGAAACCTTCGCGGAGCATACTCAACAACTTTCCAAAGTTTCATGGCGATCCGATGAATGGTGTAGTAATGCATAAAGGATATACACATTACATACATTCGATACAGTATCGATATTGTAACGATACTTTATTTTTAAAAAAACTAAATAATTTAACCTCAATTCTGTATCAATAATGTATCGATCTATCGATACTTTTGCGATATTATATCGAGAAAGTATCTATATTGAAATATCTATTCCGTAGTCCTCTTTTCGGGAATGTACTCAACAACTTCCCAAAGTTTCATGGCGATCCGATGAATGGTGTAGTAATGCACAAAGGACACACAGACATACATTCATTTATATATATATATATAGATGAGTCGGTACCAATCGATTTTCGTGTCCGATTCTGATTCCTGAAAAATCGATTCTCGATACCGATACCATTCAACCTATACATGTATGCATATTTTTACCCAGTTTTCGCATACATTATTTTAAAAATGTTCCATGAAATATGTAAATACAATTTTACAAAACACAAATTTGAATATACTATTTACTTCGGGAAAAAAACCTCTGATATTGCACTATGAGGACATTATGAAAATAAAAACTGTTTGATGACACAGAGTTTTATATTTTTTCCATGAGCATGTTTAGTAACAAATACATTGTTTAATAACAAAACATGTTTGGTATCAGATAAAAAATGTTATAACAGATTCAAAATAATATGACTGTGATATCATAAGTTTCGGTTTAATATGATTAATAGTTAGTTATAAGTGTAATAAAAACACCAACCTAAATTATAATTCAAACTTTAACCATTAATAACTAAGGATAAAAAGTCATGACACAAACCCTTGAGCCTACTTTAAGTTTTTGTTCAGAAATACCAATATTTTTAGCCTCTCTGGATCAAAGCGATTTCCTCTCATTGTTGATTACAAAACTGTTTCGTATTATATGTATAGTATCCAGGTTTTTTTTCCGAAGATTTTTCAGGACCCTACACCTTGCTCTGGTTTCAAATCTTTGTCTTGGTTTCGGATCCTTCGTTTTAGATAGATAGGAGATAGAGTCGGATCGGATCCAAAGGTCTGCGGATCTTTCATTTTATTTTCTAATTCGGATCCAAAAAGACAAGGAGTAAAAATCGGATCTGGATCGTAGATTTTGAATTTTCGCTGCGTAGCGATAGAAGCGCCCCGTGAATGGAATGCAGGCACGGTAAATATGAGCAAGCAGAGGTTGTGTAAATATAATCACGAAATTAGATGAAAATTTTTCCGTGCAACTGAAAGCAAAATAAAAGAAATATGACCCTTTTCCCCCATTACCCCTGTATCGCGAGAGAAAAATACGCGAATGCCACGCGGGTGGCGGCGTACACTTGCCGCGATCGTTTTGGCAACGAGGGCTTTAAGTGAAATATAAGCGATGTTCGATCCCTGTCGCAGTTTAAACTTTTCTTTTAGTCATCGCATCGAAATTTTTATCATCTTCAATTTCCAACCCTTACATCTCAATACCCACTTTTTTATACTTTTGTTGTTTAAATTAGATTTACCAAAGTCCCACTCAAAAATTAGGGATGGTTGTGTCCGATCCGAAGATACACGATCTTTCATTTCAATCGCTAAGAAAATCATATCCGAAGACAGTATAAACTCAGATCCGAATCGGATATTTTAAAATTTCGCTGCTTACTAATCGAAGCGGCCGGCGAATGGAATGTAGGTACGGTATATACTGACAAGGAGAGGTTGAGGCCATGAAATGAGATGAAGATGATGATTAGACTAAAACAAAATAAAGAAATACTCGTCTTGCCTTTTTTCTCCATATGCGCGAGAAAAAAATGAAGCCGATTGTCTCGCGTGTCGCCTACATTTGCCAGATTCGCATGAACCTATGATAGCGTAGTTGTTAAAAATGAGAGCTAGTGTACTGCCGGTCGCGAGTCCATCCATGACACGGTTTTAATTTTTCTTTCAGTGATTATTTCGTAAATTTTATCATCTTCAACTTCTTTAGGAGCGAAGGAATTTTGAAAAGTATAGTTTCGATTCTGATAGTGTATTTACTTCCAAGGTCTAATCAAACCCCCCTAGTGAACATCCTATTGTAACACAATCAAACAATTCTATTTTCCTTTCAATAGCAGATCGAAACGAAACATATTTGTTTCGTTTTAAACATTAGTCATTTCACAGCTATACCTGAAGAAATATTTTTTTTAGTTCTCCACTCTCTAATTTTAAGGCACTTTCAAATGAAGATGCATGTAGAAAATTTCTGATAACCACAGTGAGCAACATACAAACATTGATGACAAAATCTCCCACGCACATTACTTTTCAATTCTTCCGTCTTCGCCAAGGCGGATATTGTGGTGGGGTGGAATTTAAACACTCCATGTTGCACATCGTTAATTAAATAACTACCCCAGGCTGATTTTCATACTGTCCCTATAAACACAAAATGCCGCTGACTCGCGGCAGCAGCACAACGTCGCAGCGCTGCAACAGCTGCGGACGCGCTGCTGCAGCATGCCCGACACCATCAAATTTCCAATATTTCCATGTCAGCAGCGCTACTGATGTCAGAGCGCTGCAGCATCGTTATTGAAGCGCTTCCATAGCGCTGCATCAACGCACTCGCCGCGCTGTGGAAGCGGTTAAAGTTACGCGTCTACAGTGCTGCGCGCCAGGGCTCCCGCAGAACGTAACTAGGTTATTAACCTTAGGGATTAATAATAATTGGGACCTTCATAATAATGAATAACGGCTAATAAAATTCCGCGTAACTTAATTGTTATCGACCTAGTTCCGTACGTTCCGACATGTATGGTTAGGTATGTTCCGACATACGTCATTATCAGGGCCATATTTTGTCGGAAGCGATATATTCGTGAAATTATGGCCATTACACTATTCCTCTAAGTGATGCCTGCCCCTGGAGTAACTAAAAAGACTGCTCAACATAAAACGCAATCAATGTCGAACTGTATGTAATGCAACAAATAATTGTTTTGACAAGCAGACCTGAGTCCTCCCACCGAAAAATATCGCATTGACCAGGCAGCCCGGATAATTACCGAAGTAAGTGGCGACTGAAGTCATCCTCCAGTGCAAGACGCAGTTGCAAGTTTTAATACATTATAAGTGCCTTATTTATGAATTGTGGGCGAACATCTCGCTACCTCTAACGCACCCAAAAAACACGTTACCTGGGCAGCGCTGCCCTGTTGGCCAAAGCTTACACTCCAGAGAAACTCCAAAGTAAGAAGCGTCCAAAAGGAAATGACAGCGAAGCTACTCACTTGCCCAAAATGCAAGCAGTCCTTTGTCAGAATAATTCAATGTTAATATTTGCAAATACACTATTGAATATCCAACAAAACTACAACTTAGCTAATTCAACGCCCGTCTCGAGTGTTTTATTTAAAATTCAATCCTTGTGCAACTATAAGCACAGGAACTGCATAACCATTCCAATACACTCACCATAATGAATCAAAAAGGCTTCACAGCGAATTTCTTCCTCCTTGCACCCATGTGGTCAATTGAACAATTAAATAACTTAACGACCCTGTAGTAAGATGCTTAGCCACAGATTTAAAATGCAAGCAGTCCTTCGTCGGAATAATTCAACGTTAATACTTGCAAATGCACTTAATGGGCGTTCATGAAAACGACAAGAGGACTCTCAATTGAGAACACAGGGTGGCAACAAATGACTTTATTGCTCAACAACAATGATGAACGCATTTTCGTAAATGAGCATTAAAATGACAAAGTATACATTGTGACGAACGGGTTCGCACATCTGACCAAGCGAAGAGCATCTCGGGATCGTGGGCGACGTAGGAACGGGTAGATTTTTTTGTTGGAACGACGGACGGAAGGAGGGTGTGGGAATCTTAAAAGGAATCACTGGCAGTCATGGGTCCGAGATAGAGTGTAACATATTTATTATTGCAATTAAGGACAACACGACAAGAATGAATATTACCAGCGACTGGGAAGGAGCACTCGGGAAAGGAAGTTAGTACTGATGGTGGACACAGCTGATACTTGCATAAAAATGGACAAGCGAAAATACAAAAGAACAACTTGGTCATGAAAATAACCGATAAACAAAATTTACGTATACCCGTAGGGTTCAACAAAAAGTCCTCTGCCACGACGGTTGCGTTGAACACCTAGTCACTTGATTGTTCAACGATTACTTGACGGGGGGGATTGAAGAGCGGGAGCAGGGTTGACACGTGGTGAAATCTCCCACCACACCTTCCGTCGAATGACTTTCGTGTTGTCGGGACAGGTGGCGTCGTAAGGCAAAAACTCACGAATACGGCTTTCGTTATGAGAAAAGGACCGCCAAGGTGCAGCGTCTCCGTAGAAAAAAAAGCTCGCTGGATGGGCCGAGCTTGAAGTGCTCCATTGACCAGAGCCACGGGAGCTGCACTGCTAGTCTTTTCGCAGCCGATGTCAGGAAGCTTCACTGTCTTGCTGCCGTCTGTCTTGCCGCCCGTCTGTCTGTCTCACATGTTCCTCGTTGAGAGAGGAGAAGGGAGGGGAGGGCAATGGCTTCTGGGTGCACGAAAACGAACGTCACGCCGTGCGGGCTCTTGACGACTTGATACTTGCAACAGCGCGCGGGGTTCGAACACTGCGCGCACACACACACATATCGGTATTTCATGTATCGAACAAAACAAAATATCACTCAACAATGTAATATAGAGGGGAGGGAGAGAACGAGGGTGAGTGCTTCTCACCAATCGGGAGAAAAAAAGGGGGGAAGCGCTGCCGTTACAACATATACCTATCTCGAATAGTCTTGGATTCAAACAATAAGTATAGTTACATTGTCTACTGAGATAAACATTAAATAAATGTCGGCGATACGTTTTTGTAACAGCTACTCGCAGGCTTCAGGGTTTTGCTAGCTAAGAATTCACCACGCTTCGAAAACAACTTAACGTGCTCCACTTACTTCACTTTTCGACTCTTCTGAGCACATACAACACAACCAGGGATGCTATTTACACGCACCCTGAACACATCTGTCACAGCTCACAAGAAATAATGGCCGATTCTGCAAATCGTTAACCCATAACGTTTTTTTGTCACCATGTAGTGCCTCAAGTATGATGCACCTTATTCAAAAGACTACCTGCAGCGCTGTAGCAGCGCATCCGCAACTGTTTGCTGCAGCGCTTCAAACATTAATTGCGAATGCATTTCTCCATAGTTCGCTCAATGAAAGCGCTGCGAAGACGCTGCTGTCGCACTTCAGTTGGCATGTGCTTCACTTGCCGTGCACTTGTGAAGCGCTGCAGCAGCCGTTTCTGTTTACTCGGTACCCTTGGTCTCCTTGATCCATTGAAGAAGAATGGGCTTCCCATGTCTAGTTGACGATATCCATGGACTTATTCAAATTTTGGCCTAAATTAAAACGCTAGTAGGTACCTGAATTCTACAACAATTTTCAATATAAAGGACAAGATGTTGGAGTTTTTTCCTTAGAGATGCAAATCCAGTACAAACTAGATTGCTATAATACATTCAAATTAGTACTTCTTTCGTCACTCAGTAATGAAAGAGGTAAGCTCATAAACAAAAATTCATCTGACTTTGTTTCAGTACTGTGCTAAGAATGGCCAGAACTTCCATCAACATCATATTTGCGACTCGTGATGCCTTTGCAGATTTACTTCCAAATGCACCGATTAATGGAGAATCACCATGCCAAGGTCCGGGCTGAAAAAGAAACACTTTTCGACTCTCAAAGTCAAAAAGTGTTTTTTCTTCATTTCAGTCCACTGTGCATTGGTGTGAACTCTGCCCAGGATAGGGTAAGGCAAGGCACTTGAAAAAAGTAGATTATCGGAAATTTCACTAAGAAAAATTTTAAATGGCGATAAGAATCGAACTTTGTTACCTGCAGTACAGTACCCCACCCTGCTGGTTGTCGGCTTAACCAAGTTCGGAGAATGCAGGCTACCCTGACATGACATTCTACTTTCTTTCCCGCAAACCCAGGCCAATGGAGAAAAAAGTCGAGATATACATTTCTTTATTTTGCTTAGAGTTGCTTGAAAAAAAAGGCTCATCTCATTTCAAGATCCGAGTTACACAACCTCTCCCTACGAGTATAAAACTCACAAATTCCTTTGAAAGTTGATGATTATTAAAAAGGCATTGCAAAACTACTCGTTCACCAGTTTAATCTATCTTATGATAATTTCTTCATCTTAAAAATGGAATCCCCAGATATTCCACAAATGGAATCTCCTGGCCGCATTAAATTGTTTTCTGTGATTCCAAAAAATAATTTGAAAGCATTCAAGGATTTTGATTTATGACAGCAACCCACAATGGAATAAGTTAATGTAAACTCGTGCTGCACAGAATTAATTTTAGTTTTTGAGTCTGTTTATTATTTAATGTTCTATATTTTATTTTTCTTGGCATTTGATACAGTTGGAAGTCTTTTTTTCTATAATTGCATTTATAATTGTTGTATAGAGGTTGATACCGTATGGGATCTTATATTTTGCGAAATAATTCAAAAATAAATGAAAATTTTTGGAACTTGTGTTTCTTGTAACTGCACTCTAAATGGCCTGAATGACTTCGCTCCCTCGGGACCCCGAGAGAGAGAGAGAGAGAGTGATCGTTTGCCGTCACTTGTCCGCAGTGCTGCACAGTGGGCCGCGCAGCGTGGTGCTGTGCCTGCTGGAAGTGTCTCGGCTGGCGGCGCGCTTCGACGTCGAGCCGCCCGGACTGGTGCAGCTCGAGAAGGAGATCGCGCAGCAGGAGGAGCAGGAGGCGGCGCTGGGCGCCACCAACTGGCGCCACAGCATCGGGGTGGCGCCCAGGTCCTCCTCCTCGGCGCCGAAGATGCGCCACAGCAGGCGAGTGATGCATTCTGGGCCATCCCCCGTGCCGCTTGGCAGCAATCCTTTCTCGTGGTTCATATCTGTTGTCCAAGATGGTTCCATATACAACGATTTAAATGTCGGAAAGTAAATAATGATACGTGCTGGAAAACCTATTATACCGTTACTTCTTTTGGTGTGACGAAAACTTGCATAAAGCCGGACCTGGGACTATTAGGAGAATAAAAAGTAGCTTGCTGCTTGTGGGCTGACGTTTCCACACTTGCCCATTTTCAGCTTTGTATATTAACCTATTATTTATTGATTGGGTTTCGGCCGGTGGAGATGGGTCCATCACACCCATTTTCACTTCCCACACGATGTCCCTCTTCATCCCCTCCTGCACCTCCCATCCAATCCACCCCTTCTTCCCCTCCCTCTCTTCCCTCAATCACCTCCTTCAAAGCACCATCCCCTTTTCATTACCTCTTCCATCCACACATTCTGCCTTCTCCTACTTATATTAATCAAATTTCTCTCCTCTCCTACCAACTCTAGCCCTTCATCGTTCGTCTTCCTTTCGACCCACTTTACTTTCTCCATCCTTCTCCACACCCACATCTCAAAAGCCCCAAGTCTATTTTCATCTTCTTTTCGCAAAGCCCACGTTTCCGCCCCATATTGTACAATGCTCCATATTAAACTTTTCACTAGTCTTTTCTTCACTTCCCTACTCAACGCCCCTGTCATTAACTCACGAGTAAAAGCTTCTTTTGCCAATGAAATTCACTTTCTTACTTCAATGCTGCTGTACCCTTTTTCTTCCAGCACACTACCTAGGTAGCCGAATTGATCCAACTGCCCCACAGCTTCTGACCTCATACTTAAGCAGTTAAACTGGCCTTTATTGTCCTTGGAAATCGCGTTTCTTTCGTTTCATTCTGGTTTATAACTTTCGCACCGCCCCTGCCGTAACGCATCCAGCATTATTTGCTAGCCACGGGCTGACTGGCTGACTAGCACTTGGTCATCTGTGAGCCTTTCCCCCTCGACCTTTACCGCAGCCTCCAGCTCATCCCAAGCCTCTCTCACCATTTCCTCTTGGGAGTAAATGTTGAAAAGCACCGGCGATAACGGACAGCCCTGCCTAACTCCCCTCCCTATTGTGGCCCAATCCGATTCTCCATCGCTACTCTCACTTGCGCCTTCTGCGCCATGTATAAATTCCGGATCAGTCTCCTGTCTCTCCAGTCTACTCCTATCTTCCGCAATATTTCCATTAACTTGTCCCACCTCACTCTGTCGAACGCCTTTTCGAAGTCAACAAAGCACGCAAATACGTCCTGATTGTATTCTAGATTCCTTTCCACTAGTATTCTCATCACTGCAATCGCATCCCGAGTGGCCCTCCCCTTCCGAAATCCAAACTGATCCTCTCCTAGGAATTCATTTGCTCTCTTTTCCATTCTCCCATTGATGATTCTAAGCACTACCTTTGCCGCATGAGAAATCAAACTTATCGTTCCATAGTATTCACATTCTTTTGTCACCCTCTTTTTCGGTATAGGTATCAGCACGGTTTTTACAAAATCCTCCGGCCAAGCCCCCTCCTCGTATATTCTACGAACAAGTTCATAAAATCTCTCCCTTCCCCCTCCTTCCTAGGATCTTCAGAAGCTCAGCTGGGATGCTATCAACCCCCACCGCTTTACCTGCCTTCATTTCTCGCAGTGCCTTCTCTATCTCACTATCCAGTATTCCGGTCCGCACTATCCAGAATACGTCATCCTGATCTACGTCCTTTACCTCTTCTATGCCCAAGTTCCTAGGCCTATTTTCGCTATCATACAGTTCTTCAACATATTCCTTCCGACGACGCAGGATCTCCTCTGGCTCCATTGCTAGATTTCCCCTTCTATCTTTGATGCACGGGACCGTTTTCCATTTCTTGATTCCCGACAACATTCTAACCTTTGAGTACAGACGGCCTATTTCTCCTTCTCTCTGGAGTCTCTCCATCTCCTCGCATTGCCGACTCCACCACTTTTCTCTTGCTCTCTTTGTTTCTCTCCTAAGCCTGTTGTTGATCTCCTTATCTACATCTGTGCAGTACACTGCAACCCACCGCAAGGGTCTGTGGTAAGGGAAATGCACAACGCCTTTTGCCTACTTCTGTTTTCACATTTTTCCTTCTTTCCTCGATCCTTTCCATCATTTCTGCTGTTACCTATTGATCCTCTTGGCGTCAGCTGTTCCAATTGTTTTCTCAGCGGCTTCTTTTATGCCCGTCTTTATCGTTTCCCACCCTTCATGTATTAGTACCATGCTTCATCCATTGTTCTTCTTCCCTCCTCTTCCTTCGTGCATCCATCCACAATCTCCTGATGGTCCCTCCTCTTTGTTGCAATCAGTGCTCCCCTTCCCATACAGCGCATGTCATGTCGTGTAGGTTGGGTCGAAATCTAGACTAACTAAGGTGTATCCCCATAGTAACCCAAACAATACTCGTGATTGTTCGGTGTAAATTGAGTTGATCAGGTTCAACTCAAATTATCCCAACATAACACCAATTTCAAAATAAACTGTTAATGAAGATTTTCTGATCGAACACTTGAGTTATGGTTGTCCATGTTGATTACTTAATTCCCAGCCAACACGCAAATTTTAATATCTTAATACGAAAGGCGATGAACAAGTTATGCATTCGTATTGTATTTCTCGGTTGAAAGATATAGTTTTCTCTATTGGTATGTATTAAGATTGGCTTCTGTAGATGTCTGATTAAGAAGATTATTATAGTTCCTTGAATTTCATGTCGACGGGAATATTTTTTCAGAACAGTCTAAAAACAAGGGAGAGTACGATGCTAGTCTGATGTTAGGATGCTGACGAAACTTGGCAGGCAGGTAGTCCCTGATTAATGATTTACGAATCACCCCCCTTATCGGGTTATAAATCCAATAACTTCAACAGAAAAGTTTTAAATATTTTGTTACAATCATAACGCTTAAAATTACGCATCTTCCATCATGGAAGGTCGGGTCATCATGGAGAAAGTAGGTATTTTATTAGTATTGAATGCTAAAAATTACTCTTATTCTATCAGGGTGAGTTGGGTCACGGGTAAAGTGCACAGTTCTCAATGTTTTCATGTTCATAGTTCGAATCTATATCTCGATATTTTTTTCCATCGCAGTTTTGTTGTACTACCGTCTCTGGTTCTTAATATGTTTAACATGTGTATCCAGAATACATTTTACTTATCTTACGTATTAATTGCATAAATGACGTAATTAATACATAAAATTTCTTTTCATTTAATACCGGATTTGACCACAGACGAGTATAATCCGGTTTGTGGCGGACATACAACCGTATATAGACTGAATTTATTCCACTTGTGCACGTGTAAGTAACAGCATTTAGACGAGATCATTCCTGGATATTAAACGGCCTATGGACACATTTGTGGCCGTTTGTGCTGTATGAGTACGTCTCACTTTGTATTCTCTTTCCTACGTTCAACCTTTTAATCTCACATTTCATCACCAGCAAGTTATGGTCGGAGTCGGCATCTGCACTTGGAAATCTATGCGAATTCTTTACGCTGTTCCTGAATCTTTGCCTAATCATGATATAATCTAGTTGGTGTCTTCCAGTATCCCCAGGCATTTTCCACGTGTACCTACGCCTAGGGTGGTGTTTAAACCACGTATTTGTAATCACTAAATTATTCCTCCTACAGAACTCCACTGCTTTTTCGCTCCGGTCATTCCTTACACCCAGACCATACTCCCCTACTTCACTTCCGTCCCTCCCTTCCCCTACTACAGCGTTCCAATCTCCCATAACTATTAGGTTCTTCCTGCCCTTTATTTTCCCAATTAATTCTTCCAACTGGTCATACACTTCGACTACTTCTTCTTCTCTATGTCCCCCTGTCGGCATGTAAACCTGTACTACGACTACATTCGCCGGTTTCGCCTTGATTTCGATAGCTAGTATTCTATCGCTTACCTGTTCCACATTCAATACCCGTTTTCCTAGTGTTGCATTCAATACAACTGCTACTCCCCGCTGGCTCTCTTCCCCTCTCCTGTGTATAACCCTGTACTTTTCACTCCAGAAGTCCCCATGGTCTCTCCATCTTACTTCGCTTAATAATCCCAACAAATCGATCTCTCCCCTTTTCATGTCTAGCTTTATGTTCTCTAGTTTTCCTGACGTTCCATGTCCCGATCCTTAGCATTGTTGCTCTCTTCTCTGGTTTCTTCTTCGCCGCCGTTGCTGCTCTCTTTCTTTTCGTGCAAGGATTTCGTGAGATGACGACCGCAGAGTCCTTGCTTACCCTGCTGCCGGGCACGACACCCGTCCCACTAATTTGGTCCCGGACCCCTTAGTTGCCAGGATTCAATTCTCTATTGTTCAAGACCATTGTGCTCTCGGGAGAGTTTGATTGAGGTGGTTTCGCGTTGCCTGCTGTTAAATAGTGTGGTCTAGACTAGATAGGCTGCCCCACTGGGGTCAGACGCCCAGAGTTGGTCGAAATCGGTGTCGCTTGTAATAAAGGGCAATCGATTTGACACGTCCAGCGGATGAAGTTGGTCAGTGTGTTTCCTTGTTTCCAGCTCGTCGTCGGCGCTCTCGGCGGGGGGGAAGTGGGGCGGGAGCACGAGCAGCAGCCCCGGGCCTCGAAGCGCGACCCGCGGCGCGGACCGCCCCCGCAGCACGGACGGACACCTTCGCCGCGCGAGGAGCGAGGGTGGCGCCGCCAAGGCGGTGGCGCCCAGCGACGACATCGAGTGGGCGTCCGCACGCAGCTCCACCACCGAGTGGCCCTCCTCCCCCGCCGACGAGCTGGACAGACGGGTGAGTCCACGTTTGAGAACGCCTCCCGTCCATGGTCTTCAAGGGACGCGTCCGAGGACTCTTTCGCAGTTTGCCATTTTGCCAGCGTTTAGCGGGGAGAGAATGAGCTCGATTTTCACTCCAGTCTGAACATTCAGGTGCGAGAGCAGTCGTGGGAATTGAAAATGGTGGCCTCGCTTGTGGAACGAGTGGTGGCAAAGAGAAGAAATACGTGAATGCGAAGAGGTTAGCTGATGGGACAGCTGCTTGAAACTAATTGCTGACCGGTGAGGGACATCCTCGGGGTCTCATTACAACTCCATCCATTTATAATGTGAATGTTCTTGTATCTGTAGTTGAATATTTCCCGCTATTCTTGAGAAATGTGTTCATAACGTGGCATCATTTTAAGATACAAGAGTTCAGCCGGGAAAACTACCATTGATCAACTTGTGGAAGTTAATGATAATTTCATAAGTAAATTTTAATATTTTCTTATTAAAATTCATCACCACTTAACAATTCCAAATCGGCTGGTAGTAACTCTCCACTGGATTCTCCAATAGCTAAACTCTTCATCCTGATATCATTTTCCCCTCTTTAATAATTCTCTTTAACAACTTGCTCCTTGTATGTCATACGAGGCCTGCCTTTTCCATTCTTCTGGCTTACTTTTTCCTTCACTGTTTTCTTCATTAGGCCATCATATCTCAATATACGTTGGGGCAATTTAATCGGCCCCGTCTATAGGGTTTTCAGCAGATATCTCTCTGCTCTCACGCTGTTCTCAAGACTTCTTCGTTTGTCTCTCACTCAGTCCATTTTATCTTCATTATTCTTCGGTAGCATCACATTTCAAACGCATCTAGACTTCTCTGCTACTGTTATCGTCCGTGCCTCACTGCCATAAAGAAACATGCTCCTGTGGTGGATTCTGATGAATTTTTTCTCCTTATTTCCACGTTAGTATTTATAGCTCTAAGTGGATTCTTCGTCAGGTGGAATACCCCTTTCGTCTGGCCTATTCTGCTATTTCCTTCTCGCTTCGTCCGTCATCCGGCTTACCTGACAACCCTCTCACCTCCTCCAACTCTTGTTTTCCTGGTAACGCATTGGCCTTGACCTTGACCCTGCATGCCTTAGTTACCTTTCATTGGTCTTCTAACAGTAAATGATCTGTATCTTTTCTAGGTGCACTAGAATCTTCTTAAATTCTGTTTTTGTCCCTGCCTAGACGGTTATGTCATCTCCAAACGTGTCATATGCTAAGTTTTCCTCCTGGACTCCTGAAGCTCTCTCTTTGATTTCACCACTTGACCACACTCTGCTGCTGCATCCTCGTTTCATCACAGCTACAATTGATTTTTATATAAACTGTGGATAATTCTTCAGTCACATTGTAGGACTCTCCAATTTCCTCTAGGATCCAGAGCACTGAATTACAATTTTCAAAAACCTTCTCCAAATCCACAATAACTATGAATGTTGGTTTTTTCCTTCTGTTCACTATGAGTAGACTGTGGGTCAAAATGGCTTCTCTTGTGCTTGCAATCAAATTGCTTTTCATCTCTTAAGTCTTCAGCTGTGCCTTATGTTCTTTTGTAGATGCTCCTTGTTAAGACCTTCAAGGAATACCTTGTCTGGCTTAGGCCCCTGTGCTTTCCACATTTCTCTGCCTTTGCGAATACGTTTAACGGTATTTTTTCTGGCAGGCCCTTGGTATCTCCTCTGTTGAGTATATGTCGTAAATGGTATTGCAAAGATGGTATTAATATAATAAGTTTAATATAATAATAAGTTTATTACTCCATACACAAATAACATTTCAATAACAAAAGTAGAGTAATTTTAGGTGGCCTTGAAGGAGAACCTGTTTAAGGCTACCATCAAATAATAATACATACAATATGCTTTGCTTAAAGATACATATTGCTCTTGTAGTGATGCCATAACAATCTCTCAACAATGTAAGTGCGTATCTTAAAAGCTACTTACTAACAGCTTAATTACTACTCAATTACATTAGTTATTTACAACAATATTTGCTCTACACTTTCTTTAGTGAGAAGCCAAGAATGTACATTTTCCAAAAATTTTTTCACAGACTTAGAAATAGTGCATGACTGGGGTAATAGATTTTATACCTTTGGTCCTACATACAAAAAACATCTTTTGAACAACGTCAAATTTGGTTTTGGCAAGGGTATACTTTTTTTACGCAGGGTAAATGGAGAAGGCAGGCACAGAAATATTTCCGAGTTTCCACTTCTTGTATAAAAACACCGTAGAACCTTATATAGAATATATAGATGCCTCAATGGAAGCAAACGTAAATGAAGAAAAAGTGGAAAGGATCTTTCAAATCTGTTCTTTTTCAAAATAACATGAATAATTCTTTTTTGTAAAAAAACGGCAGGTTTTAAAGAGTTCAAATAAGAGCCACCCCAACAAAAAATTCCATAAATTAGTCTGGAGTGTACTTACACATTATAAATTATTCTAAGGAAATTTAAAGGACATTTATTTCTGACGAAGTAAATATTTGTCAATGTTTGTCGCATTTTATTTATTAGACTATCAATATGCTGTTGCCACTTTAAGAATTCATCAATGGTTACTCCCAGGTATTATAAACTGGAAACCCATTCAATGGGCAAGCAGCTATTGCATGAAGTTATCGGACAGTTTTCTTCATGATAATATAAAACCCAATCAAACTTGTACCTGTTACATAAATTATAACACATATATTTCGTTTTAGTTACACTCATTTTCAATCTGTTGGAGGTCAGACTGCATATCATATTTTACATCACCCCAGTTAATACCTTCATAATTTAAAGTGACATCATCAGCAAATGCTGTCACATGACCTCTAAAATTGAAATGACATAGATGGTTTATATAAACTAGAAATAGGACTGGGCCCAAGACAGAGCCTTGTGGAACTCCAGAAGTTATCATATTGTAATTACTGTAAACATCACCAATTTTTACACACTGCATTCTCGATGATAGATAACTGGTAAACCATTTTAGTGGTATTCCTCGAATACCAGCCTTATGAAGCTTAAAGGTCAGAATCTTGTGATCAATGGTATCAAAAGCCTTGCTAATATCAATAAATAAGCTGCCAGTGCGTCGATTTGAGATTATAAACTACAAGGCTATATATAGCCTTGTAGTTTATGTTACTCATGTTTACAAGGCTATATATAGCCTTGTAAAATAATTTTCTAGAGCATCTTCTGTCCCCTTTACACTTTAAAAACCATACTGATTTTTGCTGAAGAAGCAGTTTTTATTGAGAAATTTAATTAATCTCGACTTGACTAGCTTCTCTATAATATTTGAAAATATCGAAAGCAATGGAATTGGACGATGATTTAGTATACTTGATCAATCACCTTTCTTATATAAGGGCATGACCACTGCCTTTTTCATCTCGTCAGGAAAAACACCACTGGTAAAACTTAGATTAAATATATGTGAAAGAATAGGAGCTAATTCATTAATAACAAGTTTCAAAAGTTCACTGTTAACCCTTAACCAGTGACGTGCAATTTCTGTTACACAACCAGTGACCAGTCTGGGAGACCGCAATAAATCAAATATTCATAAAATGTTGCAACGCCATTTTTAATGCTTAGTTTAATGTTCCTTTATCTGCTTAACTATTCTAAAACTTATATTTAATTTTATGCATTACCAATACGAACCAATTATTCGGTAAAAATAGTTCTTTGAAACAGGATCAAAAAACTTATGTCAAAAACACTTGAGTTATAATTATAGTTTTTAAGTATCAATATTTGACCAGATTTAAAAATAAGGCCTTAAATGTTAAAGTACGACGGCTAAATAATAAGAAACAATTGAATTTATCTCGTTTATTCCTTTTCTTGATGCATTCTGCAGGTGATTAAAATTACATTTTTTCACAATGGCTCTCATAACTCCGTTTTCACACATTCTTTACAAATTTTCTTCATGCCAAGGAGAGTAGAGAACTCTACTCTCTACTCTCCTTGCTTCATGCATTCCAAATACACAGGGATTTTGCATCGGAAACATAAGAAAGAGGTTTTCCGTTTTTTTATGGCGGGCACAGTCTACATGTTGTCCGCTTCCCGAGCCTTTCTACTTCTTCAGCCTCTTCCAACGATAGGTAGAGAATTTGCGCAATACTTAATCGAACCTGTCTCGGGAGTCTAAGATTTGACATTCTCCTTCTTATATGGGGTCTAACAAGATCTGCAGCTATCGATTTAATGAAATTAAATCGTGTCATATCTTTCTTATCTTTCGTAGACTGCTGAAGCACAAAAGAGTTGACAAAGGAAATATCTAATATTCTGAAAAATACTGCCATTGGCTCTTGGCTCCTTGTCCTTCGGCCGGATGTGTAGCTACAGCACATTTTGTCTAAAGTATCTACGCCACCCTTAGTCGCATTGTGAAATGCAATAACCTCTGGTTTCGCTGACTCTATATCGTCACTCACCCTGTAGTGCATCGATGAAACTAAACAAACAACCTTATTTCTTTTGAGGACATGGGAAACTAGAGTCATGTTGGTCGAGAGTCCGTAAAGTGAAGAGCCCACTTTGCGCCCTTTGGATGGCGCAAAATCATAAGTTTTTTTTTAAACTTTTTTTTTAAAAGTTTAAGTAAGGCCCTTTTATTTTTCCTGATTGTACCAACGTACGTCAGCCATTTTTGTTTTAATTTTTGTACCTGTTCAATAGATGTGAACCAATTAGCTGCTGTGATATTCCTGTGGAACCCCATGATTGGCTCAGAGAGACGAAGAACTGACTGGGTTGATTTTGATAGCTTTTTGTCTTTCTCTGACAAACCTATCCCATCTGTGTCTTTCCATGCGTAAAAATATGCGTTAAACAGGTAACTGTTTTCGGCGTCAGTCAAACACATCATTTTCAAACCACACTTGGAGGGCTTGCTAGGAATATACATTTTGAAGCGGCATCGGCCACTTTATCTCTTCTGGCGGTAAAACTCGATGCTTAGATGTTCTGTCCCCAAATGCTTAAAGGGAGACCGACAGCCAAAAGAAAGGCACAAATGAATGTTGCACTCCAGGCGTGGGCGCGCGAAATTTCAGGGTTCAATGGGTTCCGTCATTTTTAGTGAATACATTACATGCATACTGCCTGCAAGGGGTAGAGAAATTAACCACTGTTTTATCGTAATTATTTATAAAATCTATAAGAACCTCAACATTTAAAGAACAAAATATGTAATATTTTCAATAAAAACCGGATTTCATTTGTTTTGCGTTCGCCTTCAGCAACGACTTGAATAGTCATTTTTTCTTACTCAATGTATTTTAGAAAAATTAAGTACTTTATTATCCACGTTGTGTAACTAAAAATGCTTCCTAACAAATTATTAATTATTCTTATACATGAAAAATCACTACGAATTGTTTTTAACAACTTTTTGAATCATGTCCACCAGCATTACGTTTACTGATTTTTTCCAATTTAGTGACGTGCGGTCTCTCAGACCGCTAATCGAATTCAGTTGCGAATTTACAGAAATAAATAATACAAATGTTAAATTTTAAGAGTGTTAGATCCTTATTATACAAAAATATGAAGCTAACGAGAATTATAGACATTTTAAAATAGTCATTTTGAAAATATTCATAATTTTAAAAACGCTGCGGTCTCTCGAGACCGCACGTCACCGGTAAAGGGTTAACGTTGTCATAACCAGGGGCTTTGCTAGCAGGAAAGGATCTTACTAATGTAGTTATTTCAGCAGGATCGACTGGTTCTAAGTACATAGATTCGAAGCCATGTGAATAATCACAATACTCAGCGACGAATTCATCAATGCCACTGTCGTTACTATTATTATTACTATCGTAGGAGGAAACAAAATAGTCATTAAATGCCCTAGCTATTTTAGAACGAGCAGATGTTATACTACCGTCTATTTCCAGGCAGATTTCATGGGGAATGAGTGGTATGCGGCCGGATATTTCCTTCAGTATTTTCCATTGCATTTTTGAGTTTCCGTGTGCTCCTTGAAATCTGTGCAAATAGTAGTTATTGGAAGCAACCCTAAGTTCATTTTTCAAATTATTTCTACAGTTTATAAATGCCTTTGATAAACTTTCGTTTAATGGATGGCGTCTATGTTTTTTGAGCAGATAGTTTTTCCTTTCAATAAGGTTTAGAAGATGACTAGTTATCCATGGCTTTAATTTTTTTCTTGTGTCGTAATTATTGACTTTGATTCTTGATGCAGATATAGCACCTATTAGTAAGTCATGAAATAACGAAAAAGCCTTTAATGCATCTACTTCGTTTACAAAGGGTCCTTATTCTCTTTCTGAAACTCTAGTGGTATCCAAGGGATACCATAGGTTTTCGGGACTCGCGTTAACTTTTTGTAAACATTCTAATGAGGAAATCAATGAAACGCAACCTCGGTTTCGTTGCTGGGGAGATAACCGAGGTTGCGTTTCAAACGAGAATACGGGCCCTGGACTCCAATCTACTTCAGCTATTTTGATTTTAAAATATTCATAGTCAGTCTTAGTTTTGGCAGGAGTAGTCGTTAATTTTTCTTTGCATAATGGTTCTTTCACACAAATAGAACAGCGAATCAAAGAGTGATCGGTTATTGCTTCATGAAGCACTTCTATTTGAAGGTCATGCATGCACATTTTATATAACATAGCAAACAGGTGATCAATACAGGTAGCGGAGTGTCCTGTTACCCTAGTTGGCGAGTCAATCAGACACGCTAATCTCAAGGAGCTCATTAAGTTTAAGTAATGATCAGAATCATTAGAAGGTACCATAATATTTATGTTGACATCACCAATCACAATTATATTACCTTTTAAACTATACATTAGCGATTCAAATTCAGATAAAAATTGTGCTATCATAAAATTTTGATCTCTATAGAGAGCAATTAACTGTAATTCGAATTTTTCAAGTTTGAGGGTCACCTGGACAAAATCAGCAGTGACAGCTTGAATTACATTAGAGTAGCAATCAATTAATTGATTGTACTTTGTACAATTGTACTTTGCAGATAAACAATAACACCTCTTGCTCGACTACCGCTACTGCATTGTGCAAAATATTTATAACCTTCCAATTTGTAATGGTGAAGTTCATGTTCACAAACCCATATTTCACTCAGGATGATTATACTCGGTAAATAAGAAAGGCCATGTAGATACGTTTCAAATAAATCAAAGTTTGATCTGAGCCTACGGATATTTTGATGAACAATACATAATATACTGCTATGAAATAACTTAATATTGGTGTAATCTGACATTCTAAATTTTATAAAAAATTTATATCGTCCAAACTCGTCAAAACAAACACTGGTTCTTTCTCCGCTTTTCGCATTAAAACTTTACCTCCACATATCCACAAATATTTATAGCCTTTCTAATTCTTGCACCATGCAGCACTTTTCTCCTCCCAGGACAAAGGGCTTCGTTAATGTAGAGAGGGGTGGGTGTCACATCGAGGTTCAGGTGCCGTGTTGAGAAGTCCCTCTTTACTCTTCTTTTTGCCAGGAGATGTTCCTTGATGTGCTGACGGAGGAACTTAACGTGGATACCACACTGCCCACTTTCCGACTTGGGTTTGAAGCGGTAACAGCTGTCAATGTCGTCCGCTTTGACTATAACCCCCAACTCGGCCCCAATATTACTAATTATGCTCGGAAGGTCCTCGTTTTTTTGAAGTGGGTAACCGTGAATCTCGACTGAATTTGCTAAACTGCGTTGCTCAAGGTCATTGGACTGTTTTGCAAGAAGCGCAATTTGCTTCTTCAGTGATCTATTTTCACTTTCTAAGAAGTCCATTCTAGCAAAGCACTCGTCTAATCGCTTACTATGAGCCTCAAGCACCGAAGATAAATCGTCCAACCGATCATACAATTTGTTAATCGAATCTCCAAGATTAGCCTCTGTTGACTTTAGATCAGCTTTGATTTCTTTGAAGAGATCTAAAACTGCATCTGATGGAAAACTATGGGGTGCACTTTTAAGTATTTTAGTTTGGTGCACAAGTAGATTCACTATTCATGCTAGATCTACGAACCACGGTGCACTCACTGCATTTTCTTATCACATCTGCGTTTTCAAGTCTGTATCTACAACGAGAGTCACTTGAGACTAGGAGGAAAGGTGTAAGGGTGGATGGGAAAGGAAGAAGGGTAGAGAGAGAGAAACCTGACATTGGCCTGTGGAACCCACCCAGGGGACCACGGCCTAACGTCCGACAGACTGGGTACTCTCCTCTAATGCTCTCGAATGTATAATTATGATATATATAATTTCAACTTAAAATGTCATCTGCTGAAAATATTCTTTTTCTTTTTGACCACAGGCTTAAGCTATGAGTTGTGTTTCTTGGAGTGAGGGATTATTTAAGGTAAGGTAAGGAGTGATCAGGTTAGTCAGTATGTCAGTTGGACCAATATTGTGACAAGTTCAATTCCATCTCACTCTCTGTGCTTGTTGAAGTTCAGCCACAATAGCCAATCGGATAAACCATACTGTAATTGGGAGGGGGGGGGGGGGGGGGGCACTTTGATTTGCTGTAGCTGAGTGAGATTTAGCTCTAAGGGCAAGGTCAGTATCATTCGCCTCAAACTTAAATCCCAAGGCATTACCCTTCTCGTATACATGAGCAGAGACCATTTCACCTTCATGCTGTGGAATGACATGGATTTCAATGCTGTCTTCTAAATTATCTTGCTCGATTCAACTTCAGAACGGCATTTTCTTAAATGGATATTGTCATTAACACGGGAAACTTTGCCTCACATTATCTCTCATCGGGACGTCGTTGCTCGTAAGAGTGCAGTAATTCATAGGTGTCGTAGACCATAATGATGTTGCTATTATTACTTCTACATCTACACGATACCCAGCTAGCCACCACCAAGGTGTGTGGCAGGGGGTGAAGATCAACAAAAAATGCATTATTGACTTGCAATTAGGGTACTTTATGGAAAATGCTAATAATATGGGTCACATGCAGCTACATGATCATTATCTACATAGTAGTTAAGGGATTCGTTGTTAATGCATTCATCATTCGCTACAGACTACAATATTTCACCCACCTATCTCTTTTCTATGCTGAATACTGTGTTCTCTAATAGTATGAGGGAAAAATGACATTTTAAATCTATCGGTACGACAGTCTATCTCTCTAATCTTATTTACTTATCTGATTGAATCTAACATAATATGCTGGTGTTTTTAAAATATACCTAACATCTTCAGTAAAGCTATCTGTTTTAAATTTCTGTAATAGATTTAATCTGTACTTTAACCTATGCTCTGATAGTGATTCCCACCCTAATTCTTGTATTAATTCTGTTAACACTACTAACCTGTGTGATACCACTGATAAACACTACCAAATATGCACTACTAAATGTAGTGCATGTTTGGTGAGAATTCACCCCCTACCACGCCTTTATGGTGGCTCGCAGGGTATTATGTAGATAGATGTAGATGAAACCTATTGTAACACCTTTCAACGAACCTAGCTGCTCTACGATGCACACTGTCTAGTTCTCTGATCAAACCTAATTCATTAGGATCCCATACACTGGCTACATATTCAAGGTGGGGCCTAACAAGTGAAAAGTAACATCACTCTTTTGTCTTCTCATCACATTTCCCAAGTACTTCTTTTATATATCCTAGTTAGGGAAACTGAATTGTAAGGAGTGTGTAGCATTGGGGAAGGTACCCACACAGCACACAGAAAATTTATACCGTATGAAATATGCATAAATGGATTGGTATAAATAGTAAATAATATTCCGTCGATTATTAGCATTTAATTTGAATAATATGTGCGCACTGCAAATAATATGTAAACATTATACCATCTAAGACTGCGAATAAGAGGCGCATAATATGTTCATATTTTTTTAATAGACTACAATTGATATCTTGCAAACAAGATCGACTTGGACCATCTCGAAAATCAAAATGGCAGTCATGTTAATAAGCCGGAAGCGTGAGAAAAAACTAGCTCCTCCAATATTTACGTGTTCTGGCAATTTGTGATCGTAGAAGCTTAATTTTAATGGACAGTTAAGTTACGGTGAGTACCTAAATGATTGTTATGACCAGTGATTGCGTTGAAGATTATTTACGAATTCGTCATTGTTTTCATCTGCCTTCCATGTTGATTTTTTTAATTGCTGCCAATTGACTCTATTTATCATGTTTCAGGCACATACAGTCTTTAACAAATTGGGACATTAGGAATGATCCAACAGCAATTCAGATCATCATTCAACTAAGTATTTGATAAGCGTGAAAAGTTTTGTGTGTGTTATGACATTGCAGGACTTTCGATGATATTTGAACAAACCATCTGTTGGGAAAAATATAGTTTCCATTTTTAGAAGAGCGTTGTTTTTTAAAAGACAGCAGGTTTTTGTGCACCCAGATGAAACATTTGGTAGATGTGAGCTTAAGGGTATCGAACTTGAAACACTTATCCCGCCAAAACGGTGTTTACATGCAATGTCATTTGATATTGGTGATTGTCTCACTGGCTGTTCTTGAGGTCATGCCTTATGTATTGGAATATTATGGCTGCTATTCTGAACGAGATAAGGCCGGCCTTATAAGTCATAATAGCGGAAAAAGTCGATATTTTCAAGAGTATTACGACCCAGTCGTTATTTGCTATTCTGAATGCCGAAGAGTCACCGGAAGTCGCTATTCTACAGATATCCCATAGCGCGGTCGAAATATGGTATTCTGAACGGCAGATAGCGACCGGCCGGGTCGTAATATTATTCCCCGATTCTGAAGACCGGGCAATCTGGATAGCGCGACGTAAATCAGCTCGCTGAATGACTTTCAAATGTTTGTTATGTTTACTTCGAGTAGTGTCGGGTATATATTCGACGTTTGTTTACTATCTGAAAGGACTGGACGTCTGCATTTCAAGTTTTGGCAATTGTTAATGCATATTTAGAAGCCCGGGGTAGGCTACGATAAGAGAAAGTGATACATATGTGTTTGTTTTTTGTGAAATCAGTGAACTGTGGTGTTTCTATTTACTTTGAAGTCATTGGTGGTGCCTGTTTTAGTTTCTGTGGTTGTTGTATCGGAAAATTTCAAGCATGTTCATTTATCTGGTAAGAATTAAATCTTGTTAAGAATTACTAGAAATTGTTATTTATAAACTTACCGGAGGACCACAGAGGTTCCATCCCATGCCCCTCTGTAAACTGACCACTGCACGCAAATACCTTCGCAAACCGACCACGATTTATAAACAATAATAATAACAGGATGATATTATAAATTCATTTGAAGTGATGGAGGACAGATTTATTAGCCATTTCCGGGTGTCGAGTGAAGTGACTGCGTTTGTAGTAAACTGACTTGATTAAACCTTGCGGCGAGAGAAATCCTGCAAGCCATGGCTTGATGATGTGTAAATACTCATTAATAGATCATAATAGTAGACGGGGAAAGTGTGATGTGCCATATTATACTTCATTGCAAAGGCAGTTTATTAATGTGAACGTATTTTCAGTTTATAGAACCTTTAATTAGTTATTTACCTGCCCGATGAAAAGCAATAAAACTCCTACCGACAATAATCCTTTTCATCTCATTGTGTATTTACAACGTCTCCATTGGGTCGTTCTTAATTGTAAATATATTAATAACTTTAGTTACCCTTGAGTGTAAACGATTTTTAATTTGCTTGCATTGTAAACAAACAACAGTGATTTCATGAAAATACCGGTACAGAAACGAAATTGCCGAACGTGAGCAGCTGTGTGTCACTTAATAATCCTGAAGGGTACAGAAACCGCAATCATTTCCATTCTATTAATTTGCAAATTGTATAATTATGAAACTATTGATCTTTTATGATGATAAGTACGATTTTCGTGCGAGTACCCTAGCCTCCGTAGCAAAACGTATTTAATGTTTACCAACATTGTTTATGAAGATGATAAAGTAATTAATATAAGTTCTACCACTTAAGATTTGTGATAATCGGATGAATATAATGAATGTGGTTGCTTACCCCAGAGCGGAGCATTAGGTACCAATTCATCATTAATAAACTCGTATTTATATACCATTAATAACCACCACATGAATATTGATAATGAGTACGTTTTCAACGAAGGCCCTTTTCTCTGGCATGCTTTTTAACGTAAAAAATCCACGGAGAAGTTCATATTTCGTATTTATAGCTAAGGATTTTAATAGACTACAGGCGAAAACAATTTTACGACGAGTTTGGCTGTTTCATATGCAAATGTAAGCAGGAGAGTTACCTCAGTTAATGATGTTTGCTCGAAAGATACATTGATCTGGATGAATACGCGAATTTTCCAAGCAGGATAATAAATAATTCATTTATAATTTTATACATTAATATCAGCTGTTCGCTGGCCATTGTGAGAGGCGTAAAGTTGGCCGTAAATCTATCCCAAACTGTCCCAGAAAATGTAAACATCGCTTGCTATTGGCTGCCGGAATTTTTGTTTTCTGATCTTTACGGTTCTCATACCGGAAGGGGCGGGTACAATTATTCCACCTCAGAACTGGGCAATTTATTCCCCACCTCGATTCAGAATACCAGATCGGGGAATAATGACCCGTGGAATAGCGCGGCCTTATAATAGCGACCCCGATTCAGAATACCAGCCTATGTGTTACAATGTCTAGTGAATGCAATGATTGAAAATGGAAATAGTGTCAATAAATGTAATTAATTTGATTAAGAAACAGACGTTTTTGTTTGCAATCGTATTAACTCGTATAAATGTGTTATTGAAATAGTGAATTCGCTATGTCACATCAATAAACGGCAGACGTGCACGAATTTTGCACGGTATAAGTCTGTGTATAGTTAACGTGTGCCAAATCATGCCGAAATCAAATTGCGTGATCTGCCTTATCCGAGATCGTGCCAGTTCAACTTTTTCAGTGACTATTCTGCAAAGAAGTATGTCCTTTTTTTAGTTAGTTTTCTGTAAATTGTTTGACATGGATCCATGGTGTAACTAGATATATAATGAACAGAATAATATGCGCAATAGATTAAATAATATGCGATAACAGTACTATGCACGCGATATATAATATTAAATAATATGCACAAAATATTCAAGTATTGTGAAACATACCATTACAGTCACCATCTAGATTCTGCATATCATGCACATAAAAGAGGTCGTTATGCGGACATTAGCCCCTTTATATGGACAGTTTATGTACATTTTATGCACACATTATACCACTGCCATGGTATATTTAGTGCATAATATTTGAACATAATGTGCGTTTTATTCCCTTTGTGCTGTGTGGGTAATATTCTTTTGAAGTTTTGAATGGGAAGACATTCAGTGTGTTTGAACATTCTGTTGAACCTGAAGTAGTATTTGAGTGGAAAGTAGTTCCAAAAGACCAAAAGGGTTAATATGCTCCCTATCGTTCCTTCAAGGAGGACCAAGAGGCATAGGTTAGTGAGTAATCCAGTCGGTGACAATTATAGCCCGTGTCACTATCTTCCTGGTTATTGGCTCTGTCTCACTGCCTTTGCAAGATTTCGAGGTGGCGAGTAGGACCATGTTGTCTACAACTCTGGAAGGGTATCTGTAGCTTTTGTTATGGCAATATGCTCCACCTATGAGGCTGGCACAAACTGTCTTGTAGACTCTCTGGCCAACAGCTAACCATCCTTCATATGATTAGCCAAATTCTATGTCTCATAACAGAGTGAAGACATTGATTAAGTCATTGACGGCTAACTTTGATAATACATTTCCTCCACTGGAAAAATGGTTCATGTATGTTCGTGAGGTAAATATTTTCAGCTAGTTTCCTGATATATCTAATACTTACTGTATGTGCGTGAATCTGGTGTATCTACCAGCTATGTAATAGTAATGTTTTCATGCTTGTACCCCTTTCGTCTGTTCCTAGCAATGACCGCTGGCGGTGCTCAGATCTCGTTGCAGGTGCAGCAGGTGGCGGGGATGTCGGAGCGGCAGTGCCAGTGCCAACAGGGACGCTGCAGTCGGCTGAAGGTCAAGAAGCTGGGTGAGGGGAAGTACAACATTGCCGGGCGCAACGTATTCATAAGGGTAAGAGGCGTTTTGTAAGAGGAAGGAGTGAAAACCTCCCCCTCCTCATTGGGGAGGGAGTGTAACGGTGGCCTGAGTGGAGGCAATTGGCGAGGTTCATTTGATCCTTGATAAGGGAACCTTCCTGAGGAATCCTGACCGAATTAGCATTAGCCATCGTGGTGGATAGGATGGGACCTTCCTGTCAGGATCTGACCTAGTGGATCGAAAGGAAACTGTCTGTCCTCTTTGATGCGTAGAAGGGAAATTTCCATTGGGGACCAAAAGTATGGGGAATATGTGTGAGCGGAACTCTCTGACATCCTTGAAGGTTAGAAGGGAGAATGACGGACCCTACCGATCACGAAGGAACTATATGACCTCCTTGTTGCTTGGAAGGGGGCTGTCCTTGGAAAATTGCCCGAGTGGAAGGAAAGAAACATTTTAACTCCGGGAAAAGAAATATTTTTATCTCCTTTACGGTTGTAAGTGGACATTCCATAGAAAAAGTTACCGAGAAGTTATGAACGACATCTCCTGACTTGCCTGCTGTTTAAAAGGGGGCCCTACATTGTGGATCAAACCAATGAGATCAGCAGGGGACCATTCGACCTTCTTTTGCAGTAATAAGGGACCGTACATTAAGGGCCTTAATGTAGGTAATGTCCGTAATGCAGAAGGGAACCTTTGAATACCGGACGGAAGCAGACCATTCACAGAGTATCTGGCAGAGTACAAGAGGGGAACCATGTGACGTACTTTGAAGTTGAAAGAGACGCTACCATGGAGGACAAAGCCATCTAAAGAACAACACTCTTTTCCTTGGTGGGACCAACTGTTGAGGACCTGGCCGAGGTGACAGATTGGGCCCTTCTCGCGTGCTTTATAAGGTTAGAAGGGTGCCTTTCACTGGGGAGCTGAGCGAATAGACCGGAAGGACCCCCCCCCGTTGCTAAGACTTTCCATGACGAAGATCGCCCGTTTTAATTCCATGTTGGTGAGAATGCCTTTGAGAACTTAACTGGGTATGTATTTCAGAAGGGAGCATTACTACTACCCTCTTTGAGGTTAGAAGTGGCCAATCCATTCCAGGATCCTGACTGAGTTATAAGGAATAGAACCACCATATTGGGTAGAAGAGTTCTTTCCGTAGAAAACTTCGCCAACAGCGGCGCGCCGCGGCGTCGGAAGTGGGGGTCAGGGGGGGGGGGGGGGGCATTCGCCCCTGCCCCCAGAATTTGCCCCGGGCCCTTAAGAAATGAGTCTTAATTTAAAAAAAAATAAATTTCACTTGTTTACAGATTGCCTTTTCCCTTCTGACGCATATTCTACCACCTTCATATGCACTTTTAGCGGAATTCTAGTCTATACCCCCTCCTATCCGCAAAAAAATGCGGGCCCTTTTCTTAGGAGCCGGGCCCTTTTCAAGGTTTGCTCCTCCCAGCGAAAATAGTTCCGACGCCCCTGTTTGCCAAGTAGTTCAAAAAGAAAGTGCATGTGGTTAGAAGCGGCCATGTCATTAATAACCAGACCATGTACAGTAGAGCGCGCCCTTGGCGGTTGAAAGGGGATCTTGCGCGGGACGAATTGCTTAGAATGAAAGTTTCCATGGATGCCCATGGAAACCAGAAGGAAATATGCATTCTTACTTCCTTGCTGGTTAGATCTCATGTGAGGGCTTTAGGAGTTAGATCGGAGTGGAAACCCGTGACTTCTCTGTGGGTTAGAAGAGAACGTTCCATCGAAGACCTGTCCGGAAAGATCGGGGAAATGAATTTGTAAAGTCAAATTCCAGATTTCAACGTCGTTATTGCAACAAGGAAAACACGCGATTGTTCTTGGAGCAGTATATTCTCGTGTGCTACAGTCATTGGAATGGATTTATATCATTTTGATTCATAAATTCTAGCCTCCACCACCCACTTCATTTGTTGGCGAGCAGACGTCGTGTTTGTGAGTCGATGTATGATATTCATCATCATCAGTCAGCAATCCCAACATTGGTTTGACGAGGCCTTCCACTCAATTCTTCTATCAACCAACCTCTTCATATAAACGTAATTAATCTCTTTTACATCCTTCACAACTTGCTCCATACAACTCATATACGAGGCCTGCCTTTCCCATTCTTCCCATTCACTGTTCCTTTGATGATTGTCTTCATCAGGCCACCGTGTCTTAAGATGTGGCCGATTAAGTTGTCCCGTCTTCTTTTTAATGTTTTCAGTAGACATCTCTTCTCTCCCACTCTTCTTAACACTTCTTCGTTTGTCACTCTATCGATCCATTTTATCTTCATAATTTTTCGGTAGCACCACATTTCAAATGCTTCCAGCCTGAACTTCTCTGCTGCTGTCCATGCCTCGCTGCCATATAGTTGAATGCCCCAGATGTATGTTCTTAAGGCTGCTTTAAACGATACAATTTTTTGCACAATTTCTTGTACAAACTCTTGTATAGACTGAACGAAATTGTATGTTTGTCTGAATGGAATTAGAACCCGTTCTATTTCCCGTTCAGTCATTCAGACAATCGCACAAGTTTTCGTACAATTTGCCTCTTTACACGGTACAATTTCCTCATGCAGAGTTTGTACAAGAAATTGTACAAAAAATTGTATCGTGTAAAGCGGCCTTTACGAAATGTTTCCTCACTTCCACGCTTGTATTTTCAGCTGTAAGCAGAATCTTCTTCTGGTAAAATGCCCTTTTCGCCTGGGCAGTTCTACTGGCAATTTCTCTTTTACTTCGTCCAATGTTGCTAACTCGGCTTCCTAAGTAACAGAACTCTTCCACCTCCTCGATGTTTTGTTTTCCTAGTTTAACGTTTGTCCTGGCTTCTTTTCTCCTTCTACTTACCAATACCTTATTTTTTTTCTTTTTATTGATATTCAGGTGATATCTGGCCAATATCCTTTCCATAATTCCTAGTGTCTTCTTTAAGTCTCCTTCCGAATCTGCCATGATTGCTATTTCGTCGGCGAATTGCAGCATGCTGATTTTCGCTTGGCAGGCGAGCTCGCCTGCCAAACTGATGGTCTCGGGTTCGAGTCCCGCTGGGTAAAAATACCTAAGCTGTGCATGGGTGTTTTTAAGTGTGTTACGTCCTTATATTAAATTGCTTGTAATTGAGGGAACATTTAAGCAATAAATAAATAATTATTATTTGGTTATCATAAATGTAAGCTCTGCTCTCGTGTGTACTTTCCTTTTCTCGACGTTTCCTGCGGAGTTCAGCGTTTATGAGCAATAATTCGGGTATTATAGTCATATGTAATGACTCCGCTGTTTAATTCGAGTGGTTAGTGATGTTAAAATTAGAATTTTTCGATGCCCATGCGTAAAGCAGACGCACATGCGCGGGAATGCCCATGTGGGCTCGTGACGTGCTTTATTAGGGTGGTCCTTATTTTTAGCGAAAACATTTTATCGTTAGTTTCTTTTGGGACACATTTCTTCCGTATGGTGGGAAAATAAATCGTGAGGAATATTATTGCAATCGGATAACGGGAAAACGTGCCGCATCGAACTTAAAAGTTTTAAATTTTCGTATTTTTGGCTGTTTTTCGGACGTAACTGGCGATAATGGAACTCTCGGATTTTTCTGTTGCTTTTCTGTTACTTACAACGATTCGTTGGACATTTGTGGTGTGTCATCTCTAAACTCTGTTTCCCGAGATACAGCCCCCCGAGATACGTGAGAGCTCTCGCCCCTTGTCGCGCCAACGCTCCAACATGCACACACCAACTAAGTGCGCCTGCCGCGTCGCATTTCTTCTTTAAAGGACCAATATAGTCTATTCTGGAAGATATTCTACACTGTTTACTCCGTGAACTTAAAATCTGGGCATGTTTATAGTACTTCAATCTATTGATACGTCATAAAAACTTGGAAACTAGAGGTTGTTTTAAGACATGAATAATCAGCTTCAGTGTTTGAAATCAGATTACAAGGATAAATGAAATCATTTCCTAAGGAAAACAGAGTTTTTTAATTTTATCTTTTAATAATTCATATAATGCATTTGCAATTTTTATTAACCCCGCAATTTTCATATTCAGCCCACGAATACCATAGGATAACATTTTTCCTATCACTATATCACACCCACGGAGAGAATACTCTCGCTCACTGTTGTACGATTAAGATGGGTAAGTATTATTATTTTTTTACAGCACTTTCAAAGTTTCTCAAAATTCTTTTGATTGAGTAGCTTCATTACAGTTTGGAAATTTACGCCTGAAGTCAGTCACAACCTTCAACAAAAATTGTTTCGGCCTTTCATTTTTTGTAAGTCTTGCATTAAGGTCTTCCATTGATTTTACTCCTCTTTCAGCAGTATCATTGACTTCTCTCTAATGCTTGACTATCTTCAGTCCTTATTTATACGCCTCGTCACTTTTATACTCAACCGGATCCCCGGAGAGAAATGCCAAAGGAATATTATGTCTTTCGTAAAGATTTTCATACTATCTACAGATAAGGTCTTTGATTCCTTTGCCAATGAAGTGGTCAATATCCTTCGGTGGAACAGAAAATCGTTTTGATGACTTGTAAGCACTATCGGTGATGTCTGATTCTAAAGCTTCTACCACTCGATTTTTCGTCTCTGCCTGGTATATTTTCATCGAAAATCCAAGAGCTGCAGCTTCCGGGGATACCACAAATGGTTCCTAAAGTATAGTGCCTCAGCACTAACGCCACAGTCGGATTTTCTGCTTTTATAAAGATTTTTGAAAAAATAACGAACTTCGTGGCGGCCCAGTGGGTGGATATGTTTCAGGAGTGGAGATGTGAACAAGTGTGTTCTTCTCCTCGTGGAGTGTTTCCTGTGATACGTCGCGGTGGTGCACTGTAAAATCGTTTACCTCGCTTTTACATAAACCTTTCGAAAGAGCTGACATGTAGACGATTTAATTTCTTAAGATAAATTTAGCAGGCGATATTTTGGAAATGTATTCCAAGTAGTCTATATCTAGCTGTAATGACAGGAGAGATTTAGTGAGTAAATTGAATGATCGTCTCCTATGGGTGAATAGAAAGCAGGAGTGCCATTGGTTTTAAGGATTCGAACAAAAAAGTCTTATTTCGACCAACCTTGAAGTCGCAAGGTCTGATAAAAAAATTATAATAATTCAGGATTGAATGGAATTCAGGCCGAAAATGATACATTATATCCGTAGAAATATATATTGGCTCTTGATAGTTTCAATAATCTTGGCTACGTGGTGGGGTAAGAAAAAATCCCTCCGATGAAAGAATATTCGGGCAGAGGAAGGTCACGCACCAAAAGATCCCGACAAAGAGCCTCTCCCACACGGCAACAATTCCCCCAGCCACTCTCGCGGTGGCTTGCAGGGTATTGCGTAGATGTAGATTATTGTTAGGTTAGGCCGTTTATTATTTAAGATAAACTCCCAGTTTTCCTCGATACAGCACCTTTAATTTAAGAGGGTCGTCGTGGTGGCTTAGTGGGTAGAGCACTGGGCTACTGAGGCCCCGTTTCCACTACTGACATTTCTACGACGGTAACTCTCTACCCGCGCAATGCTAGTAATGGAAACGCACGAAAACGCCTACCATGGTAGATAGTCCTACTAGCATTGAGATACCCTTGTTAGATCAGGGAATAGTGGTTACCGTCGTGTCTTTTTTGTAATTGGAACGCAAGTTAGTCAAAATCCTGGTAAGAATTATGGGAAAACAGTTGAATCACGGATAGCGGTGAAGGATCCCGGCGTGTGCATCTGGGATGTGGTGTCTTTGTTTGGCTTAATACTTGATTTTTGTCAATGCTCAATGATGCTCCAGAGTTGTTATTACCTATGGTTTACATAATTTAATTATATATATAACTTTATATATATAATTAAACCATAAGTTATATATTTATATATAACTTATGGTTTACATAATTTAATTATATAACTAATTTCCCAGCAATGACCGAACAAAAGAATTGCAAAAACTTTGCTGACGAGGAGACGGACATGCTCCGTAGGCGTACGCGATAAGCCCGACGACAATTGATTATAACAATCAATATAGATTCTTGAATTAAACTTCAACTCGTTTCCACTACTAGCGTATGTACGCGCGTACCAACCAGCGATGCGTTCCCACGACACTCGAGTAACTCAGTGCTGCCCTCCCTTGGCATCTGACTGAACAAGTTGTTGGTAGAAGTAGTTTATGAATACCTTCAGTATTCCAGCACATTCTTCGTGTTTTTGCCGTTTTAAAAATTATGAGACATTCATTCTCACTTGTTCATCAATGGACAGCCGACAAATAACCATTTTGTCCAACTTTATAGAATACCGTGATTCATTTTTCCTAGTTTCCGTCCCGACGCCAGCGCCTAACCAGTGAAAAATGGCATGGTTCGGAACTACGAAATACGATGGTCCTTACGTGCGTTCCCACGGTGTTTTTTGGTCACACGCGTATGGACGCGCGTACTTACGCTAGTAGTGGAAACGGGGTACACACTTCAATGTTCTACCCAAGGAGAGTAGAGAACAGGAGGCCGAACGGAATGGAATAGCTTTGGTCCGAAGCGCCGGCAAGGTTCCAGTTACCAAATGAATCCGCAGCGCGGCGCCACCGTTAGTCTTCATGCCATGCTCGGCGTGAATCGTACTGCTTCACACGTAAAAATGAAGGCAATGTTGAGCCCGAAATAAACACGCGAGGCAAACGGCTACATTTATCAAGCACTTCTGCCGAAAACTCAAACGGTGAGCACTTGAGTAAGCTAAGGCTTTCAAACAAAGACCTCATTGCACTTGAGAAATTTGCTATCGCGGCCGTATCCTCCAGAAGCAAAAGCGCCACGCCCCCTCAAAAGTAGAGGCATTTATTTATACATGTACTCCGTGAATTAAACATATAGCATCAGTACGCTATGATTTGACAAAATAAACGAGTTCGATGTGACACCTACGAAAATTATAAGCAAACGGGATCATATTTAATAAAAGCAATATGTAACCATCTCTTATTACTCCACTTTCCAAACCCTCCTGCGAAACCCAATGCTGGCAACGAATTCCAGAAGTAAAATTAATCGCACCAAAAAAATAAACAGGGGGGGACACTCTTCATTAAAAAAACATTATTTTCCATTTCACACCTTTTTTTATTCACAAACCATGACCACAATTGCAACATTTTTCAAAACATCATTCGGCGTCAAATAAGTTCACAGAAAGTACAGGGATAAACACATACTGATTAGAACAATGTTAAAAGTAATGGAATGAATGAGAAATGTGAGTCAGGAAGCCTTGTCCTCCTGGTCCATGCCTTCCCTACTTCTTGCAAGTCTGATCAATGCGTCTCTGATGTACGTACTACTTTTCATTAGCCACACTGAAAGAAAAAGTAAAGAATTTGTTATTTGAAATACATGCTACTACGGGAAACGTACTTGAATACACACAGGCTAGACACTATGCCAAGAATTACTGGTGAGCTACACACTTCACTGACATTCTAGCGCACTTTATGATGCAGGATAGACAAAAAGAATCACGTATAACTCTATTACCACACTCTCAGCGACATGAGGAATTAAACAAAATGGAATGTACACTAGGCTAGACAGTATGACAAGAATTACTGGTGTATTGCCTTAGACCACGTAGCCAACAGACACTCATCCTGTAGAAATAGATATTAATCAACGACTCCACAATGGAATACAGCCAATAACTTCCTTGTTAACGTCATTTGATTCACAATAACTGATTGCAAGTAGGGCATCATGAGGAGAAGTAGAAAGTTGCATCTCCAATGTCGTTGTCGCACCAGAACGGAGGATGCGTATACGGAATTAGTTTCAAGCGTTGCATGCAAATATAGAGTTTAATTCGCAAATTACATGCAAATTGCACAAATTCTATCAAACTGTCGTTTTTGGCATAATGATTTACAACACCGCTAACGTAAACACGTACAAAGTCACTTATCGTTACATTAGCCCCCATCACGATATGTACGTACTTAATAAATCCTAAAATCCAATTACAGAGACTAATATAATAGTTTCTATATTTGATAAAATTGAAGGTGCCAATTTAAAAGAGATCCGTTGATAAAAGGTGCGTGTAACGAATGCAATGCTTGGCTAAAAAATACACGCAGGAACAATTTCTATTTCCAATTTATACTTAAACGAAAAGTGAAACGGTTTATTCTAAGTAAAGGAAACATGCTAAATGAAAGACGAACTTTTGGGAAATAGCATTTGTCCTCCATGCGCATGAAGCAATGTCGAAAACCAAGATTGTCTCATGTGTATTAACTTAGTTGCACTTTAGAATTGAATAGAAAAAATACATGAACAATATCATCCATAAACAAGGCAAATTCACAACCGCATCAACATTGCACACTACAAACCACCACAGGGTGAAGAGGCATGGGGTAAACCATCTTCATGTATGCATCTTCAATAGAAATTAACATTAAAAACGAAACATATTCGTGTCACGTACTATTATTGAACGATTGGGAACGAACCTCCCCTGCCACACACCCTTGTGGTGGCTCGCAGGGTATTACGTAGATGTAGATGAACCTAGCAAATCATATGAAGGGAATCTTCATGATATTCGAAACGGCATATAAAAACAAGCAAGTCAAGATCAAAAAATGTTATCGATTATTCACTTTAGCATCATAAAAAACAATGAAAACATTTGTGTGATGGTTCGATAAATATTAACGAGAAAACTGGATGATGTGACTTTGTCTAGGCAACGTGCTTTCCTTTACACGCGTGGAATGATAAAAAATGTTATTGATAATTCAATTTAGTATCATAAAAACAATGACAACTTTTGGTTATAGTGCGATCAATGTTAACGAAAAAACTTGATGATGCTTTGTCTAAGCAATGTGCTTTCCTTACACACGAGGAATGCTCATTTTCGAAAAGCATTATTTATCTACCTATATAATATTCACCGGAAATATTTGTCAGTCTACATGGAAGTGTTCTAAAGAGAAGGAAAGGAATGTAACCCTTCATGAAAAGAGAAAACAGTAATGCTTACCTTAGGTGCTTTGAACAGGCTGGCATTTCTCACGCCTTTTTCCTTATTGGCCTTGCATTGTCTCCTATAGCCACTGGAACATGCAGACACAAAACAATTCTTGCTCATTTTCACAAAACTTTGACTGCAATAAGGTTTTACTTCCAGAAATTGCTTGATATATACAAGACGCACCCTGCTCCACCATGCAAACGCTCAGTAAAAGATTGCTAATGTAGCATGAAGATCTGCAACAGCGCCTCTTGCGGTCGTGAAAAAAACTCTTCCCGCCACCGAACCTTGCCGAGGATCCGGACCGGTTTTCCACCCCTTCCCTCTATTCCGTTCGGCCTCCTGTTCTCTACTCTCCTTGGTTCTACCATCTTTGCGCATTTCTATAACGATCGTCGATTTTCTTTTGAACTGGAATACTGGTAACCGCTATTGCCGGGTCTACTGCCGGGTCTACACTAGCGCTTTAAAGTCCACTTTAAGTGACTAGTCACTTTAAAGTGTTAATGTAGGTGTCAGCAGCTTACTTAAAGTCCTTCTCCACTTAAGTTGACCAATACCCCCTATTTAAAGTGAGCGTAGTCAGTTGTTACCCATTAATATGTCGTCAAGCGCACAGAGTGACAAAAGAAATCAAATCGTGGGATACCAAATTAATGAAATAGATGCATATAGATACAAATTTATTAAATTTACACATTCCCTTAGTCAATTCATGACTATACAAACGTATGTTTACGAGTTAAGTAGTCAGTGAGCAACTTGTCAATTATCACAACCATGAATATTACAATAATATAATCTCCATAATTTATATAATCCCGATGATCACAAACATCAAAGAAAAACATGAAAAATTAAGCAAAACTAAATAACCTGATTAATAACTACTGAATTTAATCTATTCCGAATGATTTAAACCAAGAAAATGACCCCTAAAAGAGCGGACAATTATAGTTTTGAGGAAGTGGTTCTCTTTTCAAAATATGGGAAAGTTATGCCGTAAATGGCAAATTTAAAGTGCACACCAAGCATTACAATTTGTTTTGCATTAACGTTTCAAAGGCTTGCTTATGTTTTTATGGCGAAATTTTATTTTTTCTGGCTCAAAATGGTATTGAAATAATGTGAACACTTGAAACCTGCGAGGTAAATGAATATATAAACAAGCAACGAAGTTTGAGCAATAATTATGTGGCACAAAATTAAAAGCGTTTGGGAGAAGGGCTGCTCGTTCAAAAAGTTACTCAATGGATCACTACATATCCATTTACAATGTAGGTACTCATCAATGGTGCAGGTCTGAAAGTCCGAAACATTTTCGTAGTTGAAAATATCACACATAGTAGGTACGTGGCGACTTGGCATATAATTAAATATGATTTCTTAAAGGTTCTCCACTAGGTAACGACTCTTCTACTAATCAGTTACTCAGAAGAATTAAATTATGAATATACAAGCGAGTCGTTTACACTTGGCTCGCTTGCATATCTTCGAATGTTTTCCGTCTTTGTTTTCAGTTATTAATCTTGAACAGCCGTGACGCTGCAGTCAACTTAAAGTGCATGTGTAGAAGACGTCCATGACTTAAAGTTATATTTAAATAGGCTCACTTTAAGTGGAATTGTTATGTAGACCCGGCATATGTGACGAAAGCAGTGATTACAAGGGTAACACTGTAGCTAACTGGAACGCAGGTAGGTTATGAGGGCTGAAATAACCGTGGTAGAATGTCAGTAGTGGAAACGGGGCCTCAGGCCCGGAGGGTCCAGGGTTCAAAACCCGGGCAAGAGCCTTTCTGGACACCCCCACCTAAAATCCTCACGATTCCATTTTCTGCGTGTCAGAACTTCGTAGGAAATCGCAGGTGGCCCAGGGAAAGGAACTGGCCCCCCTTCCACCCTGAATATGTGTGAATGTCACACGTCATTGGCTAAGTACGGGGTGAGCTCCACTCTCACCACATTCAACCAGGACCGATGGACAAACTTCCTCCGGGGATACATGAAGGAGTGTACAAAGTTCCGTGTTCCTGCGAGAAGTCTTACGTGGGCGAGACGTGCAGATCTATGAATACGCGCATGAAAGAACACCAGAGGGCGACGAATAAAAACCAATGCCATCTATCCGCCATCGCCAAACATGCGTGGAGCGAGCCAGGTCACGTAATTCAATTTGGAGACGCCAAAATCATAACAAGGGAGGCACTATATTTTCCGAGGGTCATTAGAGAGGCGATAGAAATACTTAAAACACCATTGAACATGAACAGAGAGGACGGATACCGTTGCATTCTGCTTGGAAGAGGGTCATCAAAAATTCCGGCCAATCAGAGGGCAGCACCTACACGACCAGGCCTATATAGGGACGACGAGAACGACTTCTCACCACTTCGACCTGAAGACGCCAACAGGAAGGTTGGCGAAACTGTTGTCTCACAGTCAAACGACGCGGACGCATCCCGAGAAAAATGCAGAGAACATGATATTCATTGTACAAAGCTTTCTAGATATTGAGGTTTGAGTTCATCGCAAGTGAAGTAGAGCTATTAATAATGAATCGGTATAGTTTAATTTTCGCATCTACTGCTAGTGTCCATACAACGTTGGCAGCCACAATTCTTCCGGAGAAAGTTACGAGAGAGGAGAAATAGAGGTCGAGGTACGTTAGGCGTGATTCAAAATAAACTTTTTATAGGTATTTGAGGCCTATCGTCATGTATTAAGAAAGACGCTGGAGCAATTTCGTACTGCATTAAATCTCACCAGACGTGATTATGAAAGATCGGACACGATGACGAGAGAAGCAATTTCGATGACAAGAGATACTTGATCAACCTTAGGTATACATGTTTACAATTATATTGATATTTTACAATTCGATTCCGGCTGTCACGCTAAGATTTTATAGCGACGGGCAAATCGTTTCCATGACCGTATGCAGCTATGACGTTCCCAGATTACTCAGCAAGAATTCGTGAGGGTTATAAAATATGTTTAATTATGGTTGAAGTGTGTATGAGTGTCTATTGTGAGGAGTGTACTATTTACATTTAAATAAGATATAGTTTTAGAGGTTAGATACGTGCTATTTGCCTTTATTTATTCTTTTTATAACACCAACGTTTCCACGGACGACTCGTCTTCAGGGTGAGTGAAGTTGGTGTTATATAAATATTTAACCCGGCGGAAATCCCGAGAAGACCTCACCTGAATTTTTGCTAAGTGTTTTCGTAGCGTTTATTAACTCGGGATAAATCAAATCTCAGGTTTTAGGTTCAAATAAATTGCGCGTTCCTTAATCAACCTAGTAATTGCCTTAAATAACGATAATTGAACTCAAATGTCTAGACTTATATCTCAAAGTAGCGGACAAAATCGCCTGCGCGCCATGTTGCTTATACTTTATTATCTCGGATAATCACCTTTCACCTCGCGAAAACGGCCGGTAAAATTATTAACCGAGATAATGCACCAAAACCGAGTTAATGGTACTGGTGAAACAGAGAAGTCACATTAACTCGGTTAATACCAAAATTAACCGAGTTAAAAAGATTATCTTCGTTGGTGAAACTGGCCCTGAGTGAGCGAGAATGAATCTAGCCTCTTCTGAATTTACAGTGCAGTAATCCTGGTCCCCACGTAAAGACGCACAACAAATAGGCACACGTCGCGGATAACAGTCTCCTCTACTGCCGATAAAGGGAACTCCTTGCGGAAAAGAAATATTTTCAGGCAGTTTAGAGCTTTGGACATCAACCTAGCATGATGCAAAACCCCGGGAACTTGGAACAAAAACTGAAACTTGAGACTGTAACCTATCACTAAAACAACCCTCTAGTTTCCAAGTTTTTATGACGTATCAATAGATTGAAGTACTATAAACATGCCCAGATTTTAAGTTCACGGAGTAAACAGTGTAGAATATCTTCCAGAATAGACTATATTGGTCCTTTAAAGAAGAAATGCGACGCGGCAGGCGCACTTAGTTGGTGTGTGCATGTTGGAGCGTTGGCGCGACAAGGGGCGAGAGCTCTCACGTATCTCGGGGGGCTGTATCTCGGGAAACAGAGTTTAGAGATGACACACCACAAATGTCCAACGAATCGTTGTAAGTAACAGAAAAGCAACAGAAAAATCCGAGAGTTCCATTATCGCCAGTTACGTCCGAAAAACAGCCAAAAATACGAAAATTTAAAACTTTTAAGTTCGATGCGGCACGTTTTCCCGTTATCCGATTGCAATAATATTCCTCACGATTTATTTTCCCACCATACGGAACAAATTTGGGGGGTTCCCAAAAGAAATTCGAAAATTTAAAAAACCCTAATAGTAGGGTGGTCATTATTTTTAAATTTTCATGGAAGCACCCTTTTAGTAGTGCTTCATATTTTTCTATTTTCCTCTGACAAAGGTCTCGAAAATGACAAATATTGTGTAATAAAGGTTTGTGATGTTGATCCAATGTGGGATAAATGGCAGGAAATGGATTTGTTGGGATTTTGCGGGAAGAACTGTAAAATTGTTTCGGTGATATACGAATTCATGCTCGGCATGACGACAGGTATATTCTGATATTAAAGTACGGCTGATGCAGCCAAAGTTACTAAGATAGTGTGATAAGTCGTCTTACACTGCATTATAAGTGAAAAAGCATAAACCATGGTGTGTTCCATGAGTTAAGTACTGTTGGAAAAACATCTACCGTGTCAATCAAATCCTAGGAGTGACATTAACAACAATAAGCTCATTGTTGTTATGATGTAACTTTTTTGGTGATTTAGTGGAATTGGATTTATTTTTCGAAATAAAATAATAGCCAGTGACATAAGTAAATTTTTAAGCCATATTTTAAGAAATTAGTAGTTTCTACCCAAACGGCAGATTAACCTTGCTGTAATATTGTGACAACCTTATTCGTAGTATGGCAACATTGTACCAAGGTTAAATTTGCAAGGTGTAACATTGCCGCAAGGTCACTAATGCGCGTTTTTCAACCTTGCCGCAAAGTTCCGGGCGTAGCCTTGCCGCAAGGTTGCGGGCGTAATCTTATTGCAAGGTTGTAGTACAATGCGATGGCGAGTTCGCAGTTCAAACCAGTGTAGTAGAACTCAGTCCCGAAACGTACTGTAATTATGCTTATTTATTTCATATAATTCTCCTTTCACGTTGGTCTGCCATTAATGTAATATCCTTTTATTTATATATATTTATATTTGTTGTTACGTCAACTTCCTTTCTGCTGTGTTTAACAATAAATCAGAATCACAACACAAAACAATTCCCTCCTAATATTATATAACCACACAATCACTTTCTTCAGGCTCTCACTTTCAACAGACAGGCCATATAACATATACTCCAGAGCCACTTCACTGTTCACTTGACACACAAATACAATCAAATACCCTCTTAAAATTAATTACGTACAATATTTCATGAGGAGTGGACCACTTAATTCCTCGAGTACGCTCTGGGGAGTTCCCTGCTGTATCCTTCAACTTGCGATCGCTGCCTCCACCCCCATTTCTCCGCCTAGATGGTTGAAGATCAGCACCGCGTCTGGTGCAATTCCGCAATCCCGTCAGATATTTCCCCGGCGTGGATTCAGCTCCCCTCGGGCAGATTTGTAGACCTCTATGGCTCTCGAATATCTTTTCGGGAAACCTCCCGACGTGGATTCCCCTCCTACGGGCAGATTGTTGGCCTAGACGAGCCCGTGTCGCTCTCCCCGTTATACAGCCAACTCTCCCATTGTTTACCTTCGGCCAAAATATAACTCCCTTGCGTTTCTTGCCGCGACGACTAACAATAACATTAGTTACATTTCCTTTGTTAAGTACGGCAAGTCGCGAATGCCCCGGATCACCGCGCTCGTTATCATAATCAGCCATTGTAAAGCCAGACGCCATATTTTGCTATGTCTCTGTATGAAATCTTTGGACAAAATTGAAGATAGATTCCCATGCATAAGATTCCCAATTGGCAAGACATGGCTTGTAAATGACATGTTACAGTACTAACATTCATTTTTGAACGTACGTTGTTGTAACTTGCTTTCACACAGTAAGTTCCCACCAAATCGTGTTGTAACAATTTCGAAATCGCGCAACTTAACATGCAAAATATATTTTTCCACTCGTGGTTTAGAATTAGTTTCATCTTGTACTTATTTCTTCCTTGATCATATTAACTTATTTCTTCTCGTTTTATCTCAATAAGGTAATTCTTTCACACAACCAAAAAAATGTAATGGTGAAAGTGTAAAAAAATATGTACACCTTAATGTGGTTGGGAATAATTAATATGGACGTTTATCGACAAGTATATGAACCTATTATAAAACGATGCTATCCTCCCTTGTGGCCTGCCTATAATATTAAATACTGCTTAACCTAACGTTAGACTACGCAAGTGTGCAAATCTGAGTTAAAAGGCAGAGGGTTAGACACTCTTTATATATTACCTCTCCTTGCCGACACCAACTCACTCGCGAGATCTAATTTCAAAAGACTAATACTACAGAGATTTCCCCCTTATAATATTCCTCGGAAATCATTTCAGGGGTAAAAATAAGCTTGACCGGTAGGTATATACATAATTAATATTCTGTCGATGCTGAGACTTGACTTTCTGTTTATTTATCCATGGGCAGATGAGGCCTCATGGCCCCCTCTACCCCTGCCCCAGATAAGAGAGAGATAAATAAGAGTTTTCTCTGAATAAGTAGCTGTTGCTGACAATATATGGCCAGTGTTGCAAAAAGGTGACTTTTAAGGAAATTCCCCAAAGGTTTGTTTATCTCTAGCAATTATTTCCCATCAGCAAAGATCCCGTTAGATGGAACACCAATCAAGAATGACCAAAGAACTCGCGTACGTGAGGAATATGAACAGCAAATTTTTTTAATGTGCAACTTCTCACCATCGTAGGCCCCGACGCGCATGCGCGAAAGAGAGCTTGTGGAAACAACCTTGCCATAACCTTAATTTAACATTGCCATTGTAACCTTATCCTTTCAATATTCCCGCAGCATTGTGGCAGCATTGGCAACATTGCCAAGGTTCCCGGAGCCGTAATGCAACGTTGCGGTAAGCGTATGTGCTCTCTGGGTATGTGGTTGGTGCCCATGATGAATTGAATGCATTGAGTAGGAACGTGATTTTCTGGGGATTAACTGTTGTTAATACAAAGTAGAAGCGATGACTTAAGTTAAGCGTAAAGTTTCTGAGCAAATTAATTTAAAATTTAGAATCGGCTTGGTGGGTGAGGGAATCATTACAAGATACAGAGACTAATATTAGTAGCATGCATATGCAAACTAAAGAGAAGGATGCAGGTGAACCAAGATTTTTCGTTATGGTTTAACACCTTTTATTCAGCATATTTGACGATTTGGGTAATTTGTCAGATTCATGAGGATCAAAGTTTGAATCCAGTGTTAGGTGTGTTTTTCAGTGTTAACTTCCTCAAGCCAGCTTTTCCATTCCAATAAACTTGTCACAGGGAGTCTCGTAGGATAAGAGATTTGGTCTGCTAATTCCTTTCCTCAGTAAGCTTGCTATCGCTTCTGCACTGTCTCTCCTTACATATGATTATATATGTAAGGAGAGACAGCGGCTTTATTGATATAGCAAGAGGGAATAATCAGGGAGACGGTTGAGGTTGTTGTGATAAGAGTACGTAGTTGAGTACTTGGTATGAATTCCTTCAAGACGTGGGACAATTACATTATTTTCTACCGTTGCACTTAAAATCTTGCGCTGTAAACCATTAATAATGCATAACACTGCCATGGAAAAAATTCCCTTTCAAACGACTTGAAGTTCCCGCAGGGTAATTCGCTGTAACGACAGTAAATTGTTCTGTACCTGGTAAGTTGGCAAAACAAGCTGCGTGATTTTTTATTCCCTCATTGGGGGAAAACCGACGTGTCGTCATCAATTATGATGGCGTGACTGCCATCTATCTAAGACCGCACAGACTATCGTACATACCGAGCTTTGTTCGTGTTTCCAGTGGCGCTCGCGGTCCTGATACCCTAGAGTCCTCTAGATGGCAGTTTAGATGTTTGTAGTTTGTAGTTTTGTAATTGGCAGTCCAGAGGAGTCTGCTGACACCCCATGAGTAGAGGGAGTAGAGGCACTGTATTGGGAGAGGTTGGCCAAGTGAAAGGCAGGCGCCATTTCTCGATGCTCGGTGCGCAGATATTACGTGGCCGCTTATGGGCGTATGGACTAACGGCGTCATTATTATCGAATTATCTCTTTGTCAGCTCACTTAAATGGCTTCTATCACATTTATAGGGATATTGTCAAAGTTCTAACTTAAACTATGACACAATTTTCCATGAACTCGGCCAAAAATGATTATTAATTCCAAAACGTTGGGACCGCTGCCGTACAGGAAATCAGAAGTGTGCGTTCTCCGTCCGGCACGGAGACCACAACAAGATGTGTGTTGGTAGCTCAGTCCTTTTCATTCCTAATTTTATAGTAAGTTGCGGTTAGAACAAGAATTTTTGCTGAAAATAAACCTCTGGCAACGTACTTGCTAAATGAACGGGTTAAGTCTTGCAATTATAGTACATATGGTAGCATCCTATTAAATTTACGGGGTTTCTGAAAAACATTGAAAGCACTATATCTCAAAAATTTACCGAGCCTTATACAGAATCCACAAAATATTCCATAATTAAAAAGCTATGAAAATATTACGTACTTTATTCAGCAATTGCAAACTCACCAGCGTTTAATATCGTGGCAACGAATGGAACATAATGCTCTAAAGACTGTTATAATGAAAAATGGACACTGTCACTAGAAGCAGCACGAATAAAATCGAAAACCGGGAGCAGTGGCTATACATTCCCTTCAATATAATCTACATATATAATCCCAATACAGTGCCTCTACCCATGAGCCAGTAGGGCGACGGAACCTTAGAGCAGGAAGGCGTCGTCTTCTCAGTCTTAAGGACGAAACAGGAGCTCGGTGTGGCGGTGGGAACTCGGAAATGACGACATTAATGAGCGTAAGCTCCATCCCTTTGCTAAATTTCAGTCGAAAGGCGGTGCAAAATTGTCTCACGTCGGGCAAAAATATTTCGTAACTTTATTCCGGACTCCCTGCCCCTCTACATAAGGCAATGCAAGGAGATCCGAAACCTCCCCTCCCCAAATTGTCTTACGTAATACTTGAATGGCCCATTACCACGGTACCAAACATTTGGCATCGAGTGTGTATCGTGTGGTCACACGCATGTACACTTTTTGCCGGAGGGAAATGGAACGATACTTGAGCAGCAACAGAGTATATAAATTTTGAAGCAGCATGAAGCACAAATGTGCAATTTGGCTGAATTCGCCCTGCAACGGTTTCACGTCAACCCTCTGTCCTCCTCAGCTGCTGAAGGGCCGGCACATGATGGTGCGCGTCGGAGGCGGATGGGACACCCTGGAGCACTTCCTGCTTCGACACGACACTTCCTGTGGCGCTACCAGTCGCAACGCCTCCTCCTACCTCCACGTCCGAGCCAAGTACCGCAGCCCCCCGCCGGATGGCGTCGCCGGCTGCTAAGGGCCTCGCGAGCTGGCCTCGTGTGTTGGCACCAGATGTCTCTCCATTGCGTCTCTCCGACTAACAATGGACACTTGTGCTCCTCCTCCTCGTGCTGTGACTGACTCTTAACCGCTCTGCATGGGACTGCGCTGCCACAGGACGAAACACTGGGGATCGAACCACGGACCTCCTATCCGGCCAATGCGAATGATTCCTCCTATATATTTCCTGTAGAATCCTGATTGGTGGCAAGCAATTCGGCCCGGAAAGCCAATTCCCGGTCGTGCAAACCTTTGCGAATCCTCGGCACTTTCAATGGATCCCCTCTCGCGCCATTCATCCCATCTCTGTCCTGCTCAGCTCCTTTCAAAATATAAGGCCCCGTGTCACCAACTAAGATAACAGTTTGCAAAAACTCGGTTAAAATTATTGTTTCGATAATCTCTTGCTTGTGTTCCAGCATCATAATTGTTATCTAGATTTTTCGAAACTGGGATCTGTAAGTACAATATGGCAGGTAAATTTCTCATTCCATGACGCCACTAAACGAATTGCCTATCTGTATTGAGTTCGGCTGACTTGGCTTCATACTTGCATTTTATTTGGACCCACATAGCACAAAATATTATCTACAAATATTTATGTTGTCTTTAATGTTTACCTAGAAAACGTCCAGTTATCACGTGTAGATATTTTCTGGATATTTATAAGATATTCGAGTGTCTGCTTTTCCTATATCTACTAAACATCTTCCGTCAGGCATTTAATAGATATCACTCGACGTCTCCAGCGTTAACTTTAGGAAATAAATCAATATAATACCAGCATGAACTTCAATGATATTGTCTGTATTTACAGCATCTCGTAAACTTACGACTCCTAGAAAGACATGAAAACATGGTCAGCGTGTATGCTCTCACAGTGTGTGGTTCTGAAACGTCTCCTTCAGCCAGGGGCGGGCGTCAGGGCAGGTGTTGCCACATCTCCAGACAAAAGACAATCTGTGTAGTTCGGTTCTCCGTGGCTTTAGGGGGCCCCCTCCCCGGATCCGCCCCTGCCTCGAGCAAAATGGAAATGCCATATTCCCAGCATCGTCTTTTGTGCTCTCTACCTATTACTCGGGGCATCATCATATCTTGCCATTACCTGACGATTACCTTGACTGAAAATATTAACTGAGAGATAGTTCCCCGAAACTGAGTTTTCACCTCTGCAGTGGTTAGCAGCACCCGCTAATTCGCTTGTCACTGAAATTAACCAAGCAATAAAATTATCTTAGTTGGTGAGACCGGTCCCCCCCCCCCCCCCCCTCTGCACACTTTGTGACCGTGTCTGCATTCTCTTGATTCGCCGTGGTCGCCTTGGAGGCGGTTGTCAACGCCAATCATGAAAGAGAACAAGCTAGCAATGTCAAATGCACCCATTGAGTTACAAAGCAGCCATCGCAGTTGATATTTGAAGTGAGGAGAAAACAAATTACATTCGAAGTGCGTATCCGAATCGTGTTGAACTGACTTCGGGAAGAAACGCGTGGATTGCGACATTACAATTTCTACGACCTTGGTTCTTTTCAGAGAAACCACGAATGAATTTTTTAGTGTTTCTTACATTGCAGCAGCCATTGGTTTGGAAAGTGATTCCATTGTAAAACCAATATTTGGTGACTTCAAGTTGAGGAATTTAATTTTGTATTCCAAAGAAGCAATAAACAATGGTATTAAAATCATTTTTTCTGTTCTCTTGATATTTCTTCATGCTAGATATTAAAAAAAAAAATATATATATATATATATATAATGTGCATGCTGCATCCAATTCCATAAATGCACAGACTATACAAGTTTCACTCGTTAAAAAAATATAGGAGAGTTATTGTGCACTCCAGCCGGTGTACATCCTTTATTGAAGCCATCGAGAGTGCCAAACAGATTGACTGGTAGTCGAGTGTATTCGTTGGATGTGCCGTCGTTGACGCTATGGCGAGCGGCGACTGGTGCTACTGATAAGGTAAGTCGTTGCGCATCGCTATTGCGCTTGGCTGCGAGGTGACGTAGATGCAGTCGGATATTTAGGTACGGCCAAAATATGAACTACGTGGTCACCATTAAAGTCGATCCTTTTATGACCTCGATACCAGTATGCGGTGGTATCTTTTGTAATAACGGTAGAAAGGGGAAGTTTACTACGTCAGGAAATAGGGTAGTTCACCATTTTTTTATTCTTTTTCATATTCGTAGTTCATAATTCAGCACGAATAACCATATCATTCTCGCAATATTTTCTTTGTCATAAATACTATAAAACACATTTTAAAGTTGCAAATTTTGGATTGCGCCAAAGAAGCACGACTGCCATCTTGTACGCGCTTGTGACGTCACAAGCCCTCAGCTGCCGAGCGTATATTTCAAAACCTTACGGGTAAACTTATTTCTGGAGCATTTACAGCTCTGTCGAGGTGGAAAGATAAATTAATGATTTACGAGAAGATATTAAATGTACAGGGAGAAAGGACAGAAGAATAATGTGCGTGCTACGCGAAAAGGAAATACGTATGAAATGGATCCCGCAACGTAAATGCACGCCTTGGAGTACGCCCTGTAAAGGTTTCCGAACTGAGGAAAAGAGCAGACGTTAGAAGAAGGCTAATCTGGTATCTTGGCTCTGGACATGGGTAGTGCATTTTGTCTGCGAGAACAACAGAACTCAGAAGCCTAATAAGTGTTCAGGAATTCTCAGAGAATGGTATTCTATTGTTAAAAGTCTCAATCTTCCAGAAAGTGATGTCTATTTAAATCTGATGGAGCACATAAGGAATTCTAATGCATGTTTCCAGCCTACTAAAGCAAAAAATGACATTAAATATGTACTATGTAGATCCATTTATTGCAGTACCAAGGTATTTTTAAATCACCTACAACACAGCAGCTGGTCAGTCTTCACAGTTATCAAGCATATTACTTTTTTCTTCTTCGACGGTCTGGTTTAAGGTGCAAGCTTTCTTTTATTAACTTTATGCTCCGGGTATATCCTACAATGAACATAACTCAATATCTCAATTTGTTACAGTATTCACCATTTCGCTTTAGCTCCACGTATTTCATGAGAGTGAAACCATTCGTTATTTTTAAAAATCCGCTGCATAAATATAAAAATATTGACAGACGGAAGATTGCCTAAAATAGCAGCCCTCACCCAACCACCACTTTCACATTCAACTACATCGACCATCTTGAAAGAAATATTTTCATTACCTCGCGTATTCTTTGGAGTACACCTTATTTCTCAGCCGGCAGGAAGGAAACCTGTAACAATAAGAACCGAATGTCGTTTCTTGTCCGTCCGCCTGTGCGTCCGTTCCCCCCTCTGCCTCGAGACGGTCGTTCTAGAGACATGCCGCGAATCCCATTGTGTTTGTGAGCAGCTTCAAAGACCGGGGAAAATATAACACTCATTTTTAACACTCATTTTGTGTAGTTAATGTCGAAATTTGTTGATGTTTTTCGAGTCTTTTCCGATCGTTGGCTATTGCCGTTTTTGCCTCCGAATGAAGACATAAATGATGGTTAAAACAGTTTGTCCTAGCATGGTCGTAAACTGCATGGTATTTTTGGGAGTAATGTTAGAAGGTGCATACATACAGGCTTGCTGCCTGCACTACTCACGGATGAAGTAGTTTTTCCTCGCGGTTAAAACTAAGAATATATTAAGATAATGTAAATCATAAAAAAGCACGAACGCGAAAATAAAAAAATTCATCAAAATAAGAGGCAAGGTGATAAATGAATTGTGCTTCCGAAAATGCATCAAATCAACGGTGAGAAATCGATGAACGAAAGAAAGAATTTGATTAAATGTCGTTATTAGATGGGGGAAGAAAGGATGATGAGTTTGGTAAGGGAAATGAGATTGCTGGAATGTGAAGGAGAGATTGATAGTGTGAAAGCAGTGTACGGGTGAGAATTAAGGATTGGTGGAAAATGGAAGTGTGTAAAAGTGGGTGTAGGCCAGAAGGGGAAATTCGAGGGTGAGGAAGAATTCCTAATTGTAAGCATGAGGTGAGGAACTCGGTGTGGCTGGAGTATTGGGCTACTTTGTGTGCCTGGATGCGTACTTGTCTCAGCCAGAAGAGGGCGGGATTGGAATTATCCATTGAAGACAGGTAAGGAAGAGGAGTAACAGAACTAAGGAGGTTACAGTGGTAGGAAATGCGAATAGAACACTCACACGAACGGTGACACAGCAACTACAGGAACTAATGAAACGACGATGACGAAGAAAACAGTCCTTTTATTACCAACTCCAATTTGAGGAATACTGAGAAGTGTACTGGGGTCAAATACGGCGTGTGTGTGATCCAGGACTGTGACCTCTTTTCCGGACTAAACTCGCGTGTGCAATCTTTGCTTTTTGGGGTGGGGCGTTGTTGGGGAGGAGCGACGAGGAACCTGCCTCTCGGTATTCTGGTAGAATCCACCGAATTCTCGCCCACAAACGATGGAGGACGCCGAGATAATACTCTGAATTAACGGTTTGCCCTCCTGGTACAAACTACTTGTGAATGATACCTTTGGAATCGATGAGAACTGTTGTCTTCTCACGACTCTTCTGCGTGAGTGCACGTTCCTCGGCTTCTGTGGTCTCAACCACTCTGCACTCTGCCATCGTCCCAAAGCAATTTGGAATAGACGATAGCCCGAAATTGATAAAATGTGAGTTTTACGAAGCGGGATTGGGTGCGTCCACTTTGGATGGGAAAAAAGGAAGGGTGTTCAGGGACCTCTCGGCTCATGGGGAGCACTCAAATGCCCTCTGGCATACTCTCTCTCACTCTCTCGGTTTCAATATGACGTATATTCCAACACCTTAGAAACATACACTTTACATTACAAAAAAAATGAGATGATGAATGGCACAAACAAAAAACAAATTAGGGACTCCCGTGTGCAAAAGGATATACGCCTAATTATACCGATGAAATATTTCAAGTGGAGGGTGTGAATTGGACGAGAGAGATACCCACTTGTAAGTTGAAAGATCTGAACGGTGAGGATATAAAGGTTAGTTCTTTGAGCAAGAGTTAGTGAGGGTTAACCTTTCCCCCAATACAGAATACAAGATTTTAAAGCGCAGGGGACGGGCTGGTGATTTAAGAGTATTTCATAAAGTGGCAAGGATACCGAAATCATTTCATTCTTGGATCCTCGCTTCTTCGGTGCGTAAAATATGAGCGAATTTTACATTACTTTGCCTCTAGTGATAGTTCCCGCGAATATTTCCCTCACAACTCGATCTCACATTTCCGTACAACAGCAACATCTCGATTTGGAGAACAATAAATGATATGTGCCATTTGTCTATGTCCTTCACACCTCTTTTGATGAAGACGGCTTTCATTTCAACATCTAATGCATTGAATCTCCCCTTCATTTGACCTCGCTCAAAAGCCTCAGGGTCGACTACGAGCATTTTAGGCAATCTCATTTTCCGCCAATGACACCACTCAATATGGATAGCATTGACAGGAAGTCTCCTCTTTGTATGGGAAGCGCGCGCTTTTTTTTAACGCTTGTGCCACGCGAAGCCAAATCTCTCAAAGTATATCGATGCTTGAATAGTTTTCGCTTTAAGCTGTTATTTATCTTGTGTCTACGTTTAAGCTTATTCAGACAACATTCAGAGATGGCTTTAATCAACTGCACATCCGATTCTTTTACTACGGCTGAACGCAACTTTGGTTTGGCAGATTTTAGGAGGTGAAGCAAATGATTACTGCTCTTTTCATCGTGCACGGGCATCATGTAGATTACTGTGGTCCTGTCTTCAGGAAAGATTTTAGTACGGAATCTAAACCTTTCGTCCGTGTCCTGTCCGAGGTCCAGGACCAAATAACCGAATGCTTCTTGCGTCACCTCTTTATATACCCTTTCCAATTCCTGCGATTTTTCAGGATAGACCTGCCGAGCCAAGTTCCCAATTTGTAACCGATCTCTAAGATTTTTAAATGTTACTATATACTTGGAATTTAGGGATATATTTCTCGCTTACGGGCTCTGATAAAATATGTTTGGCGTGATTAGGAAAATGGAAATCTTAAAATGATGACTTCCTTATGTGAACAATGTGCATATGTCTTTACTGCACGCTCCCTCCATACATACATACAGTTTCCTCCAACTCCTCCTCCCTACCTGCGGAAACGCAGATCATAATGGCCACAATACATGTCACCTCCCTCTACACCTCTATCCCTCACCCTGATGGCCTTTCCTCCCTTCGGTACTTCCTCTCCAAACGTCCAACTCCACATGTACCCAGCACTGACTTCCTCATTGACCTCTCCAAAATCATCCTCACTCATAACTCTTTTTCCTTCAATGGAAAATTCTACTTACAAACAAAAGGGTGCGCCATGGGTAGTAGATTCAGTCCTTCTTACACCAATCTCTACCTCGGCCACCTGGAAGAAACTTTCCTCTCCAACTATCCCTTAAAACCTCTCCTCTGGCTCCGTTATATCGACGACATATTCCTCCTCTGGACGCACGGAAAGAACTCCCTTGACAACTTTATTTCCGCGCTGAATGCCTCATCCTCCCTCTCTTTCACATCTTCCACTTCTAACTCGCATATCACCTTCCTGGACGTCGATATTATGCTTGAAAATAACAAATTCCGCACCTCAGTCCATATAAAACCCACCAACAAGCAGCAATATCTTCATTACAGCAGCTGCCATCCCTCACACACCAAACGCTCCCTCCCCTATTCCCTCTCTATTCGTGGCCACCGCATCTGTAATAATCCCGAATCCCTAAACAAATTCCTCACCAACCTTCATCACTCCCTTCTCCAGCGCGGCTACCCGGAAAATCTTCACAATAAAATCATCAAGCACTCCCTCACCCCCAAATCTCCCTCTACAAAGGCTACCCACAGCCTGTCACTATGCACCACCTTCTTTCCAGGCGTCCAGGCCCTCAAGCCTATACTTAAGGACCTTCACTCCATCCTTCTGAGCAATAAATGCACCGCCAATATATTTCCTACCCCACCCTCCCTCACTTTCAAACGCCCCGCCAACCTGTCCAACATACTAAAATCCACTAATCCCCTCACCAGGACCATTTCCGCCCCCAAAAACAAGCCCTCGCCATGCCACCGTGCGAGATGCAAAACCTGTCCGATTTTCACATCGCCTCCTCCTCCCTCTGCCTTGCTTCCACCACCTCCCCCTTCCACCTGCACCTCCAGCAATAAAAGGTCCACCGGCTACAATGTAAACATTGCCCAGCATTTTACATTGGTAAATCCTCCACTCCACTCAACATTAGAATCAATAATCACCGCTCCTCGTGCAACGACCCCTCTCAGTCGTCTTCTCTTTCCGTGGCCCAACACTCCTTCAGCCACGAGAAATCGTTCAACAATTGTTTCGATGTGTCCGTTTTGGCTTCACACCCCCCCCCCCCCCCCACAGATCTGCACTTAAACTTAATTCCTTAGAGCTAGCTTACATTTGGATTTTGCAAGCATATAATCCCCCGGGCCTCAATGTTAGTCATTAATCACCCCTTCCCCTCTTCATCCTTTTCCAACCCCCTCCCCTGTCCTCCCACACTCCAACCCCCTCCCCCGTCCTTTCCCCTCAGTGCCATCCTCTCCACTCCATCCCAGTTCAGTCTCCTCTCCTCTATTCTCTGAAGAAGGCGGTTGCGCCGCCGAAAATTATGAATATACCAGTGAGTCCTTTTCATTATTTTCTATTTTTTGTGTCATCACGCCAATGATAAACTTATATAGAACTATATATATAAGTAGATAGGAACACATAAAAGTACGAACACACAATTGGTGGAGAAGATGGAATAGAGCCGAATCACAATGGAAAAAAGTTCGACTGAACCGATATATACAAAACAAAGCAGACAGATGACGAAAACATAGAAACACGAAAAGAAGACACTCATAACAGTTTGGATGTTTCCGCGGACATGCCGCCTTTTTCAACAGAAGAGAGTTGACTGCCGTTGGCCGCTGGCTGAGTCCTCTTCGTGAGTGAAAGAGTGGAGGGGGTGGGGGGGTAAGAATGGATATAGGAGTGGGGCGGGTGACAGTGGCAGAGGTAAGGAAGTGGTGGTCTCTAATGAGAAATGTTCAAACCTGGTGTTTCATACGTTCTTTCTATCAAGATACGGGCCAACTCACGAGTTCTCACCTCAATACTTGTGGCACTTTCAGAAAGAACTTCTACTATGGCAAGGGAATAACAATTGTCGAAAGTTTGATTGTGGTGGGCAGTATGTTTTAAGGATAGGTTCATGAAATGGAGGAATATTGGTGGAATGCCGGTGGTTGTTCATCCTGATAGCTACAGGTGTAGTGCACTCTCCAATGTAGAAGGAGGGGCAGAAATCGCAGGAGAGGCGGTAAACTACGTTGGTGGAAGTGCAGGAGGGTGTAGAGGAGGATTTGTTGAGGACCGATGGGGAGGCTGAGCGGAGTAAAAAGCAGGATTTGCATCTCGGGCGTTTGCAAGGTAAAGAGGAAGGAAGGGGAGCATGTTTAAGAGTAGGTCGGGTGGATCTAAGAATATTGCTAAGATTGAGTGCTTTGTTGTATGTTACGGAAGGGCAGGCGGGAAGGAGACGTTATGTAGTTTGGTTGGTGTTTATGAGAGGGTAAAGATATCTCAGGATGCTTTTTATTTTGCGTGAGCCGGGAAAAAATGTGGTGGTCAAATTCAATCGGCCAGGAGAGTCATTTTTGATTCGGGGTGTGTAATTAGCGGTAGGGGATAGAATTTTCTTTCTGAGGAGAGGCTCTGGGTACCCACGTTTCTGGAGGGCGTGATGGAGGTTATCTATGGCTTGGTGTTGGGAGGGGGCATTGTTGCAAAGACGGTGGGCCCGGACGGAGAGAGAGTATGGGATGGATTGTTTGGTGTGTGGCGGGTGACAACAAGTGTAATGCAGATATTGTTCATGGTTGGTAGGCTTTTTGTGGATGGAGGTGATGAATTTGCTGTCTTCAAGGAGAATTTTGATATCCAGGAAGGTGGCGGATGAGTCAGAAATGGAGGAGGTGGACGTAACTGAGAAAGAAGAGTTAAGGGAAGAGATAAAAGAGGTGAGAGAGTTGCGCCCGTAGGGCCACAGGAAAAAAATGTCATCAATATATCGGGCCCACTGGAGAGTTTTGAGAACTTGAGAGTTTAAAAATGAGGTTTCTAGATGGCCCATATAAATGTTAGCGTACGACGGTGCCATGCGGGTCCCCATAGGGACCCCTTGGATCTATAGATACGTGTTATTGTTGAATGAGAAGGCATTTTTGGTTAGGACGAGTTCTGCTAGGTCAGTGTTGAAACTGGTGGATGGAGAGTGGGGTGTTGGACGTTGTGAGAGGAAATAGTGGAGAGATTCTAGGCCTTCGTGGTGGGGAATGGAAGTGTAGAGTGATACCACATCTATCGTAGCCATGAGAATATTGGTGTCTCTGGGAATGGGGGTGGAATTAAGGATGTCAAGAAAGTGGTAGGAGTCTTTGATGAAGGAGGGGAGGGAGGTAGAAGGTAGTGATCGAGTAGAGCAGAGATTCTTTCTGTGGGAGCATTGTGGCTGGATACGATGGGGCGACCAGAGTTGTTTGGTTTGTGTATCTTAGGAAGCAAGAAGAAGTGAGGAGTGTTGAAGTAGGTGGGAGATAGAAGACTGATGTCTGAGGTGGCGAGACCCTCAGCGGGGCCGAACTCTTTGAGGAAGGTGAGAATATCATTTTGGAATTGGGGATTGGGGTAAAGCTACGTTTTCATGTGGCCGTTTTTGCGTTGACGCACACTGCGCCACCAATCAGAAGCGAGCACGCCAACGCAGCCTGTGTTGCCGTCCGAGTTGGTTATCTTTCAACTATCTGCGTTGACGCAGCTGCGAGGAACAACGCATTCTGCCTGTCATTTGTTCGTCAAGTGATTCTTTCGCTACGGATTATCACCTATACCACGGTTTACCACCGTCATATGTTTCTGTACGTTGCTGCTGGCTCTGCCGGTGACATGAAAACAGGGTGTTTCCTGCCGCACAACGCAGCGTCAACGCAACGCAAAAACGGCCACATGAAAACGTAGCTTAATGTGTAAGGGGAGAATAGAAAGTAGTGTCATTTAGTTGCCTTAAACCTTCGGATACATAGGCTTGTTTGTCAAGAACGACTACGGTAGAACCTTTGTCTGCTGAAGTAATGATTATGTCTTCATTGGCAGAGAGGTTTTTTTGGGCTAGAGATTCAAGACGGATGGGATTTTGGGTGGAGTGAGTGGTTGAAGGAAATTTTTATCGCTTAGTTTGATGAGGAAGAGTTTGATGAAGATTTCCACTGGGTGATTAGGATGAAGTGGTTCATGTGTCGACGAATATTACCGAGTTGGGAATATTCCTGAACTTTCCATTGTATTTCAAAGCCCCTCAACTCTAGTGGATATGCATTAATGTATTAGCCCGTAAAAACTATCAAAGTTCGAAAAGTCTCCTCCATTAAACATGGTAAAGATAAAGAAACGTTTATTGTTCTTGGACCACTTGGTCCACTAAGAACATACAAAAAGTATACATTATTATGAGAGCTCAAGTTCAGAAAGGTAACTATAAAGGATAGTGGGTACAAGCAACAAGAAGAATAATAATATCAATCAAGAAAAATAAAAATACATGATAAGTCTAATTGTATTTTCTTGTAAGAGCAGTTTGTTAAACAATATGTTTTTAAAGGCCTTCAACGAATTAGAATTTTTTATTGTTTCAGGAGTACTGTTCCATAACTTTGCCACAATAAAAGAAAGAAGTTTATTGAAAGAGTTGGTACGATCAAGTGGGACTATTGAATTATCTGGTGACATTCGGGTTTCAATATTTCTGTTTTTCTCCGTAGTCTGGAAAAATTGCATGATGTATTCCGGCTGTTCACTTTTGGAAAGTTTGTGCAAAAAAGAGGCAAGCATATGCTACATATGTATTCCGTCCTTGCTTTAACCCGAAGGCATCTTAAACTGGAAAGATAGGGGAAATATGATCAACTTTAAAAAAATCATAAATGAACATAACACGCATTTAATTGCCGTTGAATTCGAATGTTAATCTCTGATGGTATTAATAGTCGTTCTATTATACTGCGAAGCATAGCGTGAAGGTCACATGACTACGGGCCAACTTCAATTTGCGCTTAGTAAAATTAATACTAACTGTTTCTAATCGAATCAACTGAATAATAATTTTAAATAAATATATGAAAGTTAAACATAATAAATTATTTGCATTAATATACCTCAAATACTAGTTAATAAGCTTTAGGGAACGATCCGTCTGGTTGGAATAGAGGCCCTCTATTAACCTCCTACCTAACCTCCTCTATTAACCTAGAGGCCCTCTGTTAATAGAGGGCCTCTAGGTTGGAAGTGTCCGCAGCATCACCTAGTGGCAGGTAGAAGAATGTCACACGTTTAATAGAAATAGTTTGCCGTTACGTTTTCGCGCGGTTGAATTTTTCACTTTTTAATGAATGAGAAAAAAATTAACGGTATTTTAAGAGCGAATGGCTTGAAATATGCCCTCCGAAAGTTATAAAATTTTGATCAAGACAATAAAAAAATAGTAGGACACTATATAGTATATACTCCAGTATTCAAAAGAATTTTGCTCATTGTCACACTATTTTTCTTATCAGAATTTTAAGTGACACTCAAACACAAACTGCTCCGACTCAGAAACAAATAGTATACAGTATTTTTCCTCCCCGTCTGAAATACTTTCCACAAAACTTTTATTCTTTAAATACACACATTTGTGGATTGTATTGTGTACTGCAGTAGATTATATAATTATATATTTCAACGAAAGAAAGTAAAAATTTACTTAAATAAACCATTAAATTGTTTTAGATTTACCTAATTTTTGCAGCGCATTTTTCCACTTCAAGCATGTACTGAATTGTGCAATAGCGCCCACTTATGCCTCTTCTACACGTCCGCCTGCGCTCAGCGTACTTGGCTCAGCCTGAACGTTGAGCCACCTTCCTTTCTACACGAAGCACTTAAATCGACGCTTCGCCATCTGGTGCCGAAGTTTACAAATGACAATGTAAACACTCAACATGACTGGCATAGATGATTATTGAGAGAATGAGATAATTCTACTGGTATATTATCACTTTCTATTACCTTCGGTACTTTCCGGAACTTTTTCCCCGTTCCCTTCCATTGGATTAAGAATCTTATTTATCCAAGTTTTAAATAGCAGCCACGCGCCACACGAGTTGTTTAATCCGAACAAAAACAAAGCGTATTACTTAAGCTGGGGTCCGGAGGCTTGCTGAGCCTACCCCTCGGCTGAACAATGGTGGCACCTCTACACGGTGGGATCAGCCGTTAAGTCGGCTGATCCAGGCCGCTCATCCTAGCGTGTAGAGCCAGCATTACACAGCCGGACCTCCCTTGAGGTATTAATACCTCGAGGGAGATAACTCGGGTAATGATGGAAGAGAAAGGCGAAAGTCAAATAGTTTGCGTGGTAACGGCTTTTGAAAAAGTGGGCGTAAGGAGTCTGGTAGCAGAAATGGGCGGAACTAACAAATGAGAGTTGTGCACCTCTTTAAGATGGACAACGGAATGGTGTGAAAACTATAAACAGCAATTTTGAATGCCGTGCATACCACCCCGTAATCTCTGTGTATCATCCACGCTGTGGATTATTGTTCACAATCCAGAAAACTCTGAAGACTGCTAGAGCCACCGTATGGGTAATCCCAATCAGTAATCCCCTAGATCAGACATTCGTTAAGTAATCCCAATCCCACTGTATTCTCCAAAGTGCTTGATTCCAATACAGTGCCTCTAAAGACTGCAAACGCCACTGCGGACTATATGCGAACTATATTCTCACTAAGCGCTCGTCTGCGGGTGGAGGTGTCTTTTCTTCTTGTACTCCCCCAACCGGTGCCGCCCGGGGTTTTAGAGAATGGAGAGAGGGGTAACCTCAGAGGGTAACCTGCTTTCCAGCGCCTCCTATCGGTATCATTTTCAACTACGAGTAACCTCAAAGGCAACCTGCTTCCAGCGCTGCCTCTTGGTAACATTTTCAACTACGGATAAGCACAACATGGGACGTGATACTGCCTCAATTTATAACGCTTAATGCACGTAATAAGCAAACCACAAAGGCGTATACCCATCAATGGTGATATAGTTTATAATTGTCTTCTGAAAATACTTGAATAATTTTTCGGATGTAATACGGTAACCTTGATGGCAACCTCAGCTTCTTATGTTGTGTTTTTCATCAGGATCATAAGCAAACTGTTTAAATTGTTTATAATGTTATTCGGATGCAAACTAAGGCAACCTTGATGGTAACCTTGCTGACATAAACAGAAACATTGAAAATTCATGCATAATTTTTGGATGCAATATAGGGTAACCTTGATGGCAACCTCAGCTTCTTATGTTGTGTTTTTCATCAGGGTCATAAGCAAACAGTTTAAATTGTTTATAATGTTATTCGGATGCAAACTAAGGCAACCTTGATGGTAACCTTGCTGACATAAACAGAAACATTGAAAATTCATGCATAATTTTTGGATGCAATATAGGGTAACCTTGATGGCAACCTCAGCTTCTTATGTTGTGTTTTTCATCAGGGTCATAAGCAAACAGTTTAAATTGTTTATAATGTTATTCGGATGCAAACTAAGGCAACCTTGATGGTAACCTTGCTGACATAAACAGAAACATTGAAAATTCATGCATAATTTTTGGATGCAATATAGGGTAACCTTGATGGCAACCTCAGCTTCTTATGTTGTGTTTTTCATCAGGGTCATAAGCAAACAGTTTAAATTGTTTATAATGTTATTCGGATGCAAACTAAGGCAACCTTGATGGTAACCTTGCTGACATAAACAGAAACATTGAAAATTCATGCATAATTTTTGGATGCAATATAGGGTAACCTTGATGGCAACCTCAGCTTCTTATGTTGTGTTTTTCATCAGGATCATAAGCAAACAGTTTAAATTGTTTATAATGTTATTCGGATGCAAACTAAGGCAACCTTGATGGTAACCTTGCTGACATAAACAGAAACATTGAAAATTCATGCATAATTTTTGGATGCAATATAGGGTAACCTTGATGGCAACCTCAGCTTCTTATGTTGTGTTTTTCATCAGGGTCATAAGCAAACAGTTTAAATTGTTTATAATGTTATTCGGATGCAAACTAAGGCAACCTTGATGGTAACCTTGCTGACATAAACAGAAACATTGAAAATTCATGCATAATTTTTGGATGCAATATAGGGTAACCTTGATGGCAACCTCAGCTTCTTATGTTGTGTTTTTCATCAGGGTCATAAGCAAACAGTTTAAATTGTTTATAATGTTATTCGGATGCAAACTAAGGCAACCTTGATGGTAACCTTGCTGACATAAACAGAAACATTGAAAATTCATGCATAATTTTTGGATGCAATATAGGGTAACCTTGATGGCAACCTCAGCTTCTTATGTTGTGTTTTTCATCAGGATCATAAGCAAACAGTTTAAATTGTTTATAATGTTATTCGGATGCAAACTAAGGCAACCTTGATGGTAACCTTGCTGACATAAACAGAAACATTGAAAATTCACGCATAATTTTTGGATGCAATATAGGGTAACCTTGATGGCAACCTCATCTTCTTATGTTGTTTTTTTCCATTAGCATCACAATCAAAACGTTTAAAGTGTTTATAATGTTATTCGGATTAAAACTAAGGGAACCTTGTTGGTAACCTCATCTTAAAATTTGGATCTATTATTGTTTATGTAATCGAAGAGCATGAAACAATTAATGTTGAAACATCATAATATTCTGCAGCTGCAATACAATGTAACCCCATAGGCAAAATTGATGTGACCACAGCTTACAATGCTTAAATTAACCACAAGATATGGAATATATATGGAAAAATATATGGAATTGTTTGCTGCATTATTGTATACAAATGGATGTTCTAAAGGGTAACCCTTCCATTGAAGTTCTTCTTTTTGTGTTCCTTAACAATGATTTTTGTTTAATTATCAACTTCTTTATCAAGACCATTATTCCCAGGAATGACATATTATGATCATGATACACTCGAGTGTAATAATGTCTGGAGTACAATAGAAACTCTTCACATTTGTCTTATGTGGTCAAATATATTTGGTATTGAATGCTAACTATATATAATTAACATGCAAAAGATACCAAATATGTCCCAAAATTTTTCAAGGACCAAAATCATCAATCTATCTTGTTTCTCTGGATTAGAATTAGGTAAATGGATAGGAGATAGAGCATCTTCATAGGAACACAAGCATTAAAGCATATATGAGAACAATATTAAAATGGAGTTGTCCTAAAATGCACGCAGTAGTCAGGTATGCTTTAAAGGAAATCAAATTCCAGTCAGCCCCAGAATGAGAGATCAATCATTCTGTGGAGGACTTTCCAATAATTTTCAATCTTATAGAGCTGTAGATAGAGGGAATAGAGTACTATATTTGATTGCATGAATACATTGATACAGTTCATCAAAAATATTCAGGCTCTCATAAATGGAAGCAGTTCTTGTTTTAAAAAATGTCTGTCAAGTTTGTATCAGTGAAGTTAAAATTTTTAATTCAATATACTAACAATGGCGACAGAAGGAGATGGGTGAAAAAGGAATCAGTCAGTTCCTGAGTGCTGGCCTTTTGACAGACATGGCAGGAAATTGTTAGTCAGAATAAAGAGCATTATATATTTAATATTGTCGTGGAGCAATCAAACTGTAAATCTTTGAAAGAAGAAGATGTAATGTGTAAAATAATTTCTCTGTCACAAGAACAGTAATAAATACATATATAGAACAAGTCAAAGATACAAACAATATCATGGTTTTAAAACTCATCTACAGAGTAGAAGGCATTGGACAATAAAATATGCTTTAACTTCATTTTAAAAGCCACTGTGCAACGGCTAACCTTAATTTAACGAGGCAGGAAATTTTATAAGATACATAAAATGTGTCCTAGGACAGCTGGCATCTATATTGGTAGTTATTATTGGAGTATATGTTATAAACATAATAAGCTTAGGTTACTCTATTCAGCATGCAGTATGTAATTACAGACGGTTTGTTTACATGCTGCACGATAAAACTTTCGAAACTGAGGTTGCCCTTAAGGTTACCTTTGAGGTTGCCCTATATTGAAATCTAATAATTATAGGAAAACGTTCCACATTCTGTGTCCGTATTGTGAATTATATAAACATAATAAGCTTAGCTAACTCTATTAAGTACGAAATATGTAGTAACACAATGTTTTCTTTACAAAACGAATGATAAATATTTTCAAAACAGAGGTTGCCCTTAAGGTTACCTTTGAGGTTGCCCTATATTGAAATCTAATAATTATAGGAAAACGTTCCACATTCTGTGTCCGTATTGTGAATTATATAAACATAATAAGCTTAGCTAACTCTATTAAGTACGAAATATGTAGTAACACAATGTTTTCTTTACAAAACGAATGATAAAAAGTTTCAAAACAGAGGTTGCCATTAAGGTTACCTTTGAGGTTGCCCTATATTGAAATCTAATAATTATAGGAAAACGTTCCACATTCTGTGTCCGTATTGTGAATTATATAAACATAATAACCTCACCTAACTCTATTAATTACGAAATATGTAGTAACAGAATGTTTTCTTAACAAAACGAATGATAAACATTTTCAAAACAGAGGTTGCCATTAAGGTTACCTTTGAGGTTGCCCTATATTGAAATCTAATAATTATAGGAAAACGTTCCACATTCTGTGTCCGTATTGTGAATTATATAAACATAATAAGCTTAGCAAACTCTATTAAGTACGAAATATGTAGTAACACAATGTTTTCTTTACAAAACGAATGATAAATATTTTCAAAACAGAGGTTGCCCTTAAGGTTACCTTTGAGGTTGCCCTATATTGAAATCTAATAATTATAGGAAAACGTTCCACATTCTGTGTCCGTATTGTGAATTATATAAACATAATAAGCTTAGCTAACTCTATTAAGTACGAAATATGTAGTAACACAATGTTTTCTTTACAAAACGAATGATAAAAAGTTTCAAAACAGAGGTTGCCATTAAGGTTACCTTTGAGGTTGCCCTATATTGAAATCTAATAATTATAGGAAAACGTTCCACATTCTGTGTCCGTATTGTGAATTATATAAACATAATAACCTCACCTAACTCTATTAATTACGAAATATGTAGTAACAGAATGTTTTCTTAACAAAACGAATGATAAACATTTTCAAAACAGAGGTTGCCATTAAGGTTACCTTTGAGGTTGCCCTATATTGAAATCTAATAATTATAGGAAAACGTTCCACATTCTGTGTCCGTATTGTGAATTATATAAACATAATAAGCTTAGCAAACTCTATTAAGTATGAAATATGTAGTAACAGAATGTTTTGTTTACAAAACGAATGATAAATATTTTCAAAACAGAGGTTGCCCTTAAGGTTACCTTTGAGGTTGCCCTATATTAAAATCTAATAATTATAGGAAAACGTTCCACATTCTGTGTCCGTATTGTGAATTATATAAACATAATAAGCTTAGCTAACTCTATTAAGTACGAAATATGTAGTAACAGAATGTTTTCTTTACAAAACGAATGATAAAAAGTTTCAAAACAGAGGTTGCCATTAAGGTTACCTTTGAGGTTGCCCTATATTGAAATCTAATAATTATAGGAAAACGTTCCACATTCTGTGTCCGTATTGTGAATTATATAAACATAATAAGCTTAGCTAACTCTATTAAGTACGAAATATGTAGTAACACAATGTTTTCTTTACAAAACGAATGATAAAAAGTTTCAAAACAGAGGTTGCCATTAAGGTTACCTTTGAGGTTGCCCTATATTGAAATCTAATAATTATAGGAAAACGTTCCACATTCTGTGTCCGTATTGTGAATTATATAAACATAATAAGCTTAGCTAACTCTATTAAGTACGAAATATGTAGTAACAGAATGTTTTGTTTACAAAACGAATGATAAATATTTTCAAAACAGAGGTTGCCCTTAAGGTTACCTTTGAGGTTGCCCTATATTAAAATCTAATAATTATAGGAAAACGTTCCACATTCTGTGTCCGTATTGTGAATTATATAAACATAATAAGCTTAGCAAACTCTATTAAGTATGAAATATGTAGTAACAGAATGTTTTGTTTACAAAACGAATGATAAATATTTTCAAAACAGAGGTTGCCCTTAAGGTTACCTTTGAGGTTGCCCTATATTAAAATCTAATAATTATAGGAAAACGTTCCACATTCTGTGTCCGTATTGTGAATTATATAAACATAATAAGCTTAGCTAACTCTATTAAGTACGAAATATGTAGTAACAGAATGTTTTCTTTACAAAACGAATGATAAAAAGTTTCAAAACAGAGGTTGCCATTAAGGTTACCTTTGAGGTTGCCCTATATTGAAATCTAATAATTATAGGAAAACGTTCCACATTCTGTGTCCGTATTGTGAATTATATAAACATAATAAGCTTAGCTAACTCTATTAAGTACGAAATATGTAGTAACACAATGTTTTCTTTACAAAACGAATGATAAAAAGTTTCAAAACAGAGGTTGCCATTAAGGTTACCTTTGAGGTTGCCCTATATTGAAATCTAATAATTATAGGAAAACGTTCCACATTCTGTGTCCGTATTGTGAATTATATAAACATAATAAGCTTAGCTAACTCTATTAAGTATGAAATATGTAGTAACAGAATGTTTTGTTTACAAAACGAATGATAAATATTTTCAAAACAGAGGTTGCCCTTAAGGTTACCTTTGAGGTTGCCCTATATTGAAATCTAATAATTATAAGAAAACGTTCCACATTCTGTGTCCGTATTGTGAATTATATAAACATAATAACCTCACCTAACTCTATTAATTACGAAATATGTAGTAACACAATGTTTTCTTAACAAAACGAATGATAAATATTTTCAAAACAGAGGTTGCCCTTAAGGTTACCTTTGAGGTTGCCCTATATTGAAATCTAATAATTATAAGAAAACGTTCCACATTCTGTGTCCGTATTGTGAATTATATAAACATAATAAGCTTAGCTAACTCTATTAAGTACGAAATATGTAGTAACAGAATGTTTTGTTTACAAAACGAATGATAAATATTTTCAAAACAGAGGTTGCCCTTAAGGTTACCTTTGAGGTTGCCCTATATTAAAATCTAATAATTATAGGAAAACGTTCCACATTCTGTGTCCGTATTGTGAATTATATAAACATAATAACCTCACCTAACTCTATTAATTACGAAATATGTAGTAACACAATGTTTTCTTAACAAAACGAATGATAAATATTTTCAAAACAGAGGTTGCCCTTAAGGTTACCTTTGAGGTTGCCCTATATTGAAATCTAATAATTATAAGAAAACGTTCCACATTCTGTGTCCGTATTGTGAATTATATAAACATAATAAGCTTAGCTAACTCTATTAATTACGAAATATGTAGTAACAGAATGTTTTCTTAACAAAACGAATGATAAACATTTTCAAAACAGAGGTTGCCATTAAGGTTACCTTTGAGGTTGCCCTATATTGAAATCTAATAATTATAGGAAAACGTTCCACATTCTGTGTCCGTATTGTGAATTATATAAACATAATAAGCTTAGCAAACTCTATTAAGTATGAAATATGTAGTAACAGAATGTTTTGTTTACAAAACGAATGATAAATATTTTCAAAACAGAGGTTGCCCTTAAGGTTACCTTTGAGGTTGCCCTATATTAAAATCTAATAATTATAGGAAAACGTTCCACATTCTGTGTCCGTATTGTGAATTATATAAACATAATAAGCTTAGCTAACTCTATTAAGTACGAAATATGTAGTAACAGAATGTTTTGTTTACAAAACGAATGATAAATATTTTCAAAACAGAGGTTGCCCTTAAGGTTACCTTTGAGGTTGCCCTATATTGAAATCTAATAATTATAAGAAAACGTTCCACATTCTGTGTCCGTATTGTGAATTATATAAACATAATAACCTCACCTAACTCTATTAAGTACGAAATATGTAGTAACAGAATGTTTTCTTTACAAAACGAATGATAAAAATTTTCAAAACAGAGGTTGCCCTTAAGGTTACCTTTGAGGTTACCCTATATTGAAATCTAATAATTATAAGAAAACGTTCCACATTCTGTGTCCGTATTGTGAATTATATAAACATAATAACCTCACCTAACTCTATTAATTACGAAATATGTAGTAACACAATGTTTTCTTAACAAAACGAATGATAAATATTTTCAAAACAGAGGTTGCCCTTAAGGTTACCTTTGAGGTTGCCCTATATTGAAATCTAATAATTATAAGAAAACGTTCCACATTCTGTGTCCGTATTGTGAATTATATAAACATAATAAGCTTAGCTAACTCTATTAAGTACGAAATATGTAGTAACAGAATGTTTTGTTTACAAAACGAATGATAAATATTTTCAAAACAGAGGTTGCCCTTAAGGTTACCTTTGAGGTTGCCCTATATTGAAGTCTAATAATTATAGGAAAACGTTCCACATTCTGTGTCCGTATTGTGAATTATATAAACATAATAAGCTTAGCTAACTCTATTAAGTACGAAATATGTAGTAACAGAATGTTTTGTTTACAAAACGAATGATAAATATTTTCAAAACAGAGGTTGCCCTTAAGGTTACCTTTGAGGTTGCCCTATATTGAAGTCTAATAATTATAGGAAAACGTTCCACATTCTGTGTCCGTATTGTGAATTATATAAACATAATAAGCTTAGCTAACTCTATTAAGTACGAAATATGTAGTAACAGAATGTTTTGTTTACAAAACGAATGATAAATATTTTCAAAACAGAGGTTGCCCTTAAGGTTACCTTTGAGGTTACCCTATATTGAAATCTAATAATTATAAGAAAACGTTCCACATTCTGTGTCCGTATTGTGAATTATATAAACATAATAAGCTTAGCTAACTCTATTAAGTACGAAATATGTAGTAACAGAATGTTTTGTTTACAAAACGAATGATAAATATTTTCAAAACAGAGGTTGCCCTTAAGGTTACCTTTGAGGTTGCCCTATATTGAAATCTAATAATTATAGGAAAACGTTCCACATTCTGTGTCCGTATTGTGAATTATATAAACATAATAACCTCACCTAACTCTATTAATTACGAAATATGTAGTAACACAATGTTTTCTTAACAAAACGAATGATAAATATTTTCAAAACAGAGGTTGCCCTTAAGGTTACCTTTGAGGTTACCCTATATTGAAATCTAATAATTATAAGAAAACGTTCCACATTCTGTGTCCGTATTGTGAATTATATAAACATAATAAGCTTAGCTAACTCTATTAAGTACGAAATATGTAGTAACACAATGTTTTCTTTACAAAACGAATGATAAACATTTTCAAAACAGAGGTTGCCCTTAAGGTTACCTTTGAGGTTGCCCTATATTGAAGTCTAATAATTATAGGAAAACGTTCCACATTCTGTGTCCGTATTGTGAATTATATAAACATAATAAGCTTAGCTAACTCTATTAAGTACGAAATATGTAGTAACACAATGTTTTCTTTACAAAACGAATGATAAACATTTTCAAAACAGAGGTTGCCCTTAAGGTTACCTTTGAGGTTACCCTATATTGAAATCTAATAATTATAAGAAAACGTTCCACATTCTGTGTCCGTATTGTGAATTATATAAACATAATAAGCTTAGCTAACTCTATTAAGTACGAAATATGTAGTAACACAATGTTTTCTTTACAAAACGAATGATAAACATTTTCAAAACAGAGGTTGCCATTAAGGTTACCTTTGAGGTTGCCCTATATTGAAGTCTAATAATTATAGGAAAACGTTCCACATTCTGTGTCCGTATTGTGAATTATATAAACATAATAAGCTTAGCTAACTCTATTAAGTACGAAATATGTAGTAACAGAATGTCTTCTTTACAAAACGAATGATAAATATTTTCAAAACAGAGGTTGCCCTTAAGGTTACCTTTGAGGTTGCCCTATATTGAAATCTAATAATTATAGGAAAACGTTCCACATTCTGTGTCCGTATTGTGAATTATATAAACATAATAACCTCACCTAACTCTATTAATTACGAAATATGTAGTAACAGAATGTTTTCTTAACAAAACGAATGATAAATATTTTCAAAACAGAGGTTGCCCTTAAGGTTACCTTTGAGGTTGCCCTATATTGAAATCTAATAATTATAGGAAAACGTTCCACATTCTGTGTCCGTATTGTGAATTATATAAACATAATAAGCTTAGCTAACTCTATTAAGTACGAAATATGTAGTAACAGAATGTCTTCTTTACAAAACGAATGATAAATATTTTCAAAACAGAGGTTGCCCTTAAGGTTACCTTTGAGGTTGCCCTATATTGAAATCTAATAATTATAGGAAAACGTTCCACATTCTGTGTCCGTATTGTGAATTATATAAACATAATAAGCTTAGCTAACTCTATTAAGTACGAAATATGTAGTAACAGAATGTCTTCTTTACAAAACGAATGATAAATATTTTCAAAACAGAGGTTGCCCTTAAGGTTACCTTTGAGGTTGCCCTATATTGAAATCTAATAATTATAGGAAAACGTTCCACATTCTGTGTCCGTATTGTGAATTATATAAACATAATAACCTCACCTAACTCTATTAATTACGAAATATGTAGTAACAGAATGTCTTCTTTACAAAACGAATGATAAATATTTTCAAAACAGAGGTTGCCCTTAAGGTTACCTTTGAGGTTGCCCTATATTGAAATCTAATAATTATAGGAAAACGTTCCACATTCTGTGTCCGTATTGTGAATTATATAAACATAATAACCTCACCTAACTCTATTAATTACGAAATATGTAGTAACAGAATGTCTTCTTTACAAAACGAATGATAAATATTTTCAAAGCAGAGGTTGCCCTTAAGGTTACCTTTGAGGTTGCCCTATATTGAAATCTAATAATTATAGGAAAACGTTCCACATTCTGTGTCCGTATTGTGAATTATATAAACATAATAACCTCACCTAACTCTATTAATTACGAAATATGTAGTAACAGAATGTCTTCTTTACAAAACGAATGATAAATATTTTCAAAACAGAGGTTGCCCTTAAGGTTACCTTTGAGGTTGCCCTATATTGAAATCTAATAATTATAGGAAAACGTTCCACATTCTGTGTCCGTATTGTGAATTATATAAACATAATAACCTCACCTAACTCTATTAATTACGAAATATGTAGTAACAGAATGTCTTCTTTACAAAACGAATGATAAATATTTTCAAAGCAGAGGTTGCCCTTAAGGTTACCTTTGAGGTTGCCCTATATTGAAATCTAATAATTATAGGAAAACGTTCCACATTCTGTGTCCGTATTGTGAATTATATAAACATAATAACCTCACCTAACTCTATTAATTACGAAATATGTAGTAACAGAATGTCTTCTTTACAAAACGAATGATAAATATTTTCAAAACAGAGGTTGCCCTTAAGGTTACCTTTGAGGTTGCCCTATATTGAAATCTAATAATTATAGGAAAACGTTCCACATTCTGTGTCCGTATTGTGAATTATATAAACATAATAAGCTTAGCTAACTCTATTAAGTACGAAATATGTAGTAACAGAATGTCTTCTTTACAAAACGAATGATAAATATTTTCAAAACAGAGGTTGCCCTTAAGGTTACCTTTGAGGTTGCCCTATATTGAAATCTAATAATTATAGGAAAACGTTCCACATTCTGTGTCCGTATTGTGAATTATATAAACATAATAACCTCACCTAACTCTATTAATTACGAAATATGTAGTAACAGAATGTCTTCTTTACAAAACGAATGATAAATATTTTCAAAACAGAGGTTGCCCTTAAGGTTACCTTTGAGGTTGCCCTATATTGAAATCTAATAATTATAAGAAAACGTTCCACATTCTGTGTCCGTATTGTGAATTATATAAACATAATAAGCTCACCTAACTCTATTAAGTACGAAATATGTAGTAACAGAATGTCTTCTTTACAAAACGAATGATAAAAATTTTCAAAGCAGAGGTTGCCATTAATGTTGCCTTTAATGTTACCCAATATTGAATTGGAATAATCAAGGTAAAATTCCAAATTATTTTTTATGTTCTGATTTAATCAAACATATTAAGTTTAGGTTATTCTTTTATATGCAATACGTAATAACAGACGGTCCTTTTACATCCCGAATGATAAAAATTTTTGAAACGAAGTTGCCATATAGGTTGTCCTTGAGGTTACCCCGTTTTGCAATCGAGGGATATATTGAACCAGTTACAAACTCTTTCCTTATCTATAGGATTACAGAAATAAAAGTTTCCTCTCTGTTTTCCTCTTCCTGCATCCTAATACATACGCCAACCTTACGCGTTTTTTATACACTTCGAAAATGATAGAAGCTATATGTCCGAGGTAATTCTCAAGTTGTACCCACAGATTAACATATATGTAAATAGTATCATAAACAGTTCCAAAATCTTTACTTATTGCATTGATTATTGAAGTTTTTTAATATGGATGGGTCACGAAGTTTCCTTGAAATATTATTTTCGACGTACATCATCATTACTCTCTCACGTTGCCTATGTATTTCAACCCTGTGTTATAATAAATAGCAACTGTACTAATATTACAGTTGTTTCAACATTGTTCTATAATTCTGAATGTATAATAATGCACATTGTTCAGTAATATTTCAAATCCTTTGCTATTCGCGGTCATGTGTTGCGCATTTCGCCATGACAGGTTGCCTTTGAGGTTACCCCTCTCTCCATTCGGAACGACTCGTGCCGCCCGTGCCGCCGCACGGGGGTTCAGCAGGGGCGGGGCCAGGGATACTATTTACCAGGGAGTGTGTAAATAGGAGGGCCCACTAGGTGGCAGGCCGAACGGTTTTTTGAGGAAAATTCCCGCGCATTTAATCGAGTTGCCAGAATTCGCCAATCGTGGCGTTACCTATTCCAGCTGCCCGGCTTCTTCGCAAAGTGTACGTGAAAGTGCCTGTGGTAGCTGCAGTTTTGGAGGACTGAATAATGCTGTTCTACGAGATTTTTCAGTGATTCCGTCCAGTAACTTCCTGAAGAAACGATGAGTAAATCACTGTGTTGTTTTGTGCCTGGCTGCACCTCAGGATATGAATCCACCACAAAGGAGAATGAGAAGTTGGGGATAAGGAACAAAGGTTTGTTCAATGAAAAGGTTAGTGCAATATCTTTAAAAATGGGAAAAATCATGTAATGCATTGCAAGCGTCGTAGTGTTTAGTCAGTATCAATTATTTTAGAGCATGGCTGGGCTGCACTTGTGATATCTTTTACTGTGGGATATATCATGTAATGCATTTCAAACGTCTCATTATTAAGTCAGTATCCATTATTTTAGGGCTTTAATTCAAGATCGGTTGATATTGGGCTCCTAACTAATGTGGATGACCGCATTGTGTACTGCACGGCTGGGCTGCGTCATCACACGCCATTTTGGAAATCAAGTCTCTAGTCCCTAGCAAAAATGCATGCATTTTTGCATTTGTTCTTTTATCTCATGTAGCCGAACAATATAAATTATATCATGCCGATGTATTTTCATTACGTTATGTGCACCTAGTCACGGGTGTCCATGTTTGAGGTAATTTAACTTCACCAAGGCTTGAGTAGAACGACGCATTTAATCTAATAATTCAATCATATTAATAATGGAATAATACTCAGAATAATTCTCTCGTAGAAATTTGAGGCGGACCGCTTCTCTGAAGGCGTTAAATATATATTTAAAGCACAAGCTACTATGGCAGATTCGCGAAATGTTTTTGTTATTAAAACAGATGTTAGGTAAAGGAATTGTTTATTGGGCGCCAAGAAAGGATCGTCAACGATATAGGTGCCATAGTAGTAGTAAGTTTAGAGTTATTGTAGACGATGCGGTAATTTACAGGGAAATGGCAAATGAAACAGATAGTGAATCGCTCAATGCAGGAATTCAAGTTTGATGCAATGGATGCTAGTTTGAACTAAAACTAATAGCTTGTGGCTATTAATGTTTGGAAGAGGAATAACTAAAATGATCACTATAGGAATCCATATAGGTAACATCAGTGAATGCATTACTGTACCAACTGCTATAAAATTGTTATGATAGTTTTAAATTAATGTCTCGATTTTTCCCTGTTAAATTATGTTTGCACTATTATAAGCATTGTTTTTAATTTATTCTAATTTTATTTCCAGGCATATGTCTCTGCAGATTTTTTTCATCCAAATGGTGGCACCTTGTGACACATGCTAGTTATTTTAAGGCTGTGTTTATGTTGACTTGATCTTTGGAATTGATTGTTCGTAAATATTCCCAAATATTTATTCACTCTAACCTTGTGCTCCTATCAATAAAAGCACCCAACTGTTAACTTGCTCATGTTGTACTGTTCTTTGAAGTTTTTAAAAATATTGACTATTTGCAAAACGCATTATTTTTCATTGTTTAAGTCATTGTGTAAACATTCTTTGGTATTTCAATAAATGCATCCAACTGTTAACTTGCTCATGTTGTACTGTTCTTCCTGGTTTTTTGGAGTAATATAGCTACAGTTTGCAAAATGCGTTCTTTTTCATAGTTAATTGCTTAGGCCTTTGTGTAAAAAATCTTTGGCGTCTCCCAGTTTATGTTAGCGGGTTAGACTGTGGTTTTACTAAGGTTTAAGTTACTCTATCTTCCAATATTGTCACTAGCGTTTTTCATTTCCGATATCTGCTGTGCTAAAGTTGTGAGAGTGTATGTCTCCTTGACAGTACCTTGGTTAACACTTCTTTAACTTACGATATCAAGTAACCAGCGTAGTATGTTCTCGTTGCCTTTTTATTACTGTTTTGACGAAGAGGTTTGTTTGTATGAGTATGATGCCGGAATGTTAGGCGGCTTTCGAGCAGTGTCTTTTTTTACGTATCATTTAGTGCGTTTCACCTGTATTTTACAAGAGCATAGCACCAGGGATTTGTCAATATTTTAAATTCTTTTCTGCAGTCCCTCTAATTGTTTTCGAACGAAAATGCTCCTCTCGCAACGTATTTGCGACAGGCTTATAGTCACGTTTGCCGGACGCTTCGCGATGCCAGCGCCACTTTGGTGGAACCTATTTTACGCGACTGGGCTGGTATCAATGGCTTCGGGGGACTCGGGAATCCTATTAATATAGTATCCCTGCTCTTTACACACTCCCTGGGCGGGGCGATCTTTGACGAGTCCACGAATATTATATTAGAGGATTATTGAGTCGGCCGCTAGACGCGCTGTCACCCACCGCGCATTTTATTGAGTTTACAAAAGTCGCCACTCGCGGCGCTAGTTGAGCAGCGATCCATTTGTCACGGGGAATAACATGGCAATAGTGGGAAACAGAACTGATGTTTTGCGTAAATCAGATATATACTGCATGTGCTACTATTGTCAACACTGCAGGAACACTTTAAACTTTACTGTCATCAACCAGAATGCAATTTCACAGCCGAAACTCAAAGAGAAACCATTAATCAGCTTTATATTGGGACGTGTACACCGCTAATGCACTCGCAAGCAATACACATGATACGCAAGTAACTCACGTATCCACCACGTCCCAAGAACTTTTTCGTCTTCCCAAACAGGGGCGGTTTCATATCGATGGAGGCCCTCGGCTGCAAACAAATTTTGGGCCCCTTCGTGAATGGTGAAAAGGACTGAGAATGCGAAGAGGGTCGGGCGCCTCGGCAATCCCCGACCAAGCTGGGCCGCCTATAAAGTGTTTGGTATCCTTGATACAATATGTCTACCGGCAAAGGAAAGAAATTGATTATCGCAGTAATTACCGTAACGGAATATTTTCCAAAGATGAAATAATTCTTACATTCCCCTAGGTGGATGCATAGAAATTCTATGGAAGTTGTGCGATTTCCATTTAGACCTAAATGTAGGTATCACTAGAATTTGAATCCTCCCATAAATATCGAAAATACAATAATAACAAAAGAATTAGCAGAGATACGCAACGCTTGGCACTTTAGGACTTAAATCAGGAAATGTAAAGTCTAGAATAATAGCAACTAACAACAACAATACTGGCGATCAGTTGATGTCAATGAAAACTCCATTACCAAACTCATAAAAATAGGATGTAAATAAGCAGTACAGTAATCATGCTGACTATTTGATCCTATTTATTTGAAATCAAAACTTTACACTTTACTTTATATGTTATAACATACTATTGGCACTCAGAAAAATACATTATAAACTTTTAGTTGCCCAGTGGATCAAATACAGAAAACCAACATACGATGCAAGTAATAAATTGTATTTTGTATGATACACATTACATAGAAAGTATTGTGATATTGAAGCCATAATAAAATGTACATGCAACCTAAGAATGTGATTCTTTAGATATAATCGAGGGACTTATTTCCCAAATATTCGGCAATGAAATATTACATATCTTCATGCACGAGTTTTTTTCCAAATCAGCCTTAAAGGAATAAACACTTGCAGGTAGCAATCGCCTAACAATTCTCTATACCCACTTCCTAGGGTTCTAATTCTTTCCTGATTTCTGAGAAAGGTATATCGTCATAACTTCTATTTATGTTGTTATATAAGTGTAAACTGAAATCAAACTTTGGAAAACATTTGCATGCAGTAGTTCAACATTCTCCTCTCATCGTAATCCAATCGAAGTGAAAATATCAAGAGAACCTGGAAAATAAGGAAATAAATTACAATTAGTGAATGAGCAGAAATAGTGCTACCTCACAGCAGAAAAAAACTCTTTGAAAAGTGAAAGACATGTCTTGTCAGGTGTAACTGCACTTACATTAACCTGAGTAAGGTAGAAGACGGAAAACAAATCTAGTTCAACTTGATATTTTAATATTAATAGCACGAGGAGCATCGCAACCATCTCACTGTTTACACACACAATGCCTTTACAACCCCTACAACGCGTTACATTCACTGGCGATAGCTAACCAGTACAATCATCCAATGACCTCTTAGTATTCACCTTGCGTAGAGTAATTAATATATGATACAATTTAAGAATTTCACCTTATCATACTTCACCCGAGGGGACTTACTTACCTTCGCCTTGAACAGGCTTCTGTTCCGTAAGCCCAGCTCCTTATTTCCCTTTTTGGCACTTTCATAACCAGCGTCGCACCCAGGAACACAACAACGGCGGTTAGTCCTCATCGTAAAATACTTGCCAAGAAGACGTAAACAGTTTTCACTGGCAAAAACACTATATAAAATAGATTTCGGCCGAGCAAAACACAACCACTTGCACTACCGCTAATGGACGAAGTCGGAAAGGACTGGATCGCTCGACTATCAGCGCCGCTATGCGGCCGATTTTGGCGAACGAATAAAAAGCGCGCCAAGTGACAGCAGAAATCCTCTTTCCCCTTGAGTTCTGGGGCCTCCTCATGTAGCCTCCTTGGACGAGTCGTTCCGAATGGAGAGAGGGGTAACCTCAAAGGCAACCTGTCATGGCGAAATGCGCAACACATGACCGCGAATAGCAAAGGATTTGAAATATTACTGAACAATGTGCATTATTATACATTCAGAATTATAGAACAATGTTGAAACAACTGTAATATTAGTACAGTTGCTATTTATTATAACACAGGGTTGAAATACATAGGCAACGTGAGAGAGTAATGATGATGTACGTCGAAAATAATATTTCAAGGAAACTTCGTGACCCATCCATATTAAAAAACTTCAATAATCAATGCAATAAGTAAAGATTTTGGAACTGTTTATGATACTATTTACATATATGTTAATCTGTGGGTACAACTTGAGAATTACCTCGGACATATAGCTTCTATCATTTTCGAAGTGTATAAAAAACGCGTAATGTTGGCGTATGTATTAGGATGCAGGAAGAGGAAAACAGAGAGGAAACTTTTATTTCTGTAATCCTATAGATAAGGAAAGAGTTTGTAACTGGTTCAATATATCCCTCGATTGCAAAACGGGATAACCTCAAGGACAACCTATATGGCAACTTCGTTTCAAAAATTTTTATCATTCGGGATGTAAAAGGACCATCTGTTATTACGTATTGCATATAAAAGAATAACCTAAACTTAATATGTTTGATTAAATCAGAACATAAAAAATAATTTGGAACTTTTACCTTGATTATTCCAATTCAATATTGGGTAACCTTAAAGGCAACCTTAAGGGCAACCTCTGTTTTGAAAATATTTATCATTCGTTTTGTAAAGAAAACATTGTGTTACTACATATTTCGTACTTAATAGAGTTAGCTAAGCTTATTATGTTTATATAATTCACAATACGGACACAGAATGTGGAACGTTTTCCTATAATTATTAGACTTCAATATAGGGCAACCTCAAAGGTAACCTTAATGGCAACCTCTGTTTTGAAAATGTTTATCATTCGTTTTGTAAAGAAAACATTGTGTTACTACATATTTCGTACTTAATAGAGTTAGCTAAGCTTATTATGTTTATATAATTCACAATACGGACACAGAATGTGGAACGTTTTCCTATAATTATTAGACTTCAATATAGGGCAACCTCAAAGGTAACCTTAATGGCAACCTCTGTTTTGAAAATGTTTATCATTCGTTTTGTAAAGAAAACATTGTGTTACTACATATTTCGTAATTAATAGAGTTAGCTAAGCTTATTATGTTTATATAATTCACAATACGGACACAGAATGTGGAACGTTTTCCTATAATTATTAGACTTCAATATAGGGCAACCTCAAAGGTAACCTTAATGGCAACCTCTGTTTTGAAAATGTTTATCATTCGTTTTGTAAAGAAAACATTGTGTTACTACATATTTCGTACTTAATAGAGTTAGCTAAGCTTATTATGTTTATATAATTCACAATACGGACACAGAATGTGGAACGTTTTCCTATAATTATTAGACTTCAATATAGGGCAACCTCAAAGGTAACCTTAATGGCAACCTCTGTTTTGAAAATGTTTATCATTCGTTTTGTAAAGAAAACATTGTGTTACTACATATTTCGTACTTAATAGAGTTAGCTAAGCTTATTATGTTTATATAATTCACAATACGGACACAGAATGTGGAACGTTTTCCTATAATTATTAGACTTCAATATAGGGCAACCTCAAAGGTAACCTTAATGGCAACCTCTGTTTTGAAAATGTTTATCATTCGTTTTGTAAAGAAAACATTGTGTTACTACATATTTCGTACTTAATAGAGTTAGCTAAGCTTATTATGTTTATATAATTCACAATACGGACACAGAATGTGGAACGTTTTCCTATAATTATTAGACTTCAATATAGGGCAACCTCAAAGGTAACCTTAATGGCAACCTCTGTTTTGAAAATGTTTATCATTCGTTTTGTAAAGAAAACATTGTGTTACTACATATTTCGTACTTAATAGAGTTAGCTAAGCTTATTATGTTTATATAATTCACAATACGGACACAGAATGTGGAACGTTTTCCTATAATTATTAGACTTCAATATAGGGCAACCTCAAAGGTAACCTTAATGGCAACCTCTGTTTTGAAAATGTTTATCATTCGTTTTGTAAAGAAAACATTGTGTTACTACATATTTCGTAATTAATAGAGTTAGCTAAGCTTATTATGTTTATATAATTCACAATACGGACACAGAATGTGGAACGTTTTCCTATAATTATTAGACTTCAATATAGGGCAACCTCAAAGGTAACCTTAATGGCAACCTCTGTTTTGAAAATGTTTATCATTCGTTTTGTAAAGAAAACATTGTGTTACTACATATTTCGTAATTAATAGAGTTAGCTAAGCTTATTATGTTTATATAATTCACAATACGGACACAGAATGTGGAACGTTTTCCTATAATTATTAGACTTCAATATAGGGCAACCTCAAAGGTAACCTTAAGGGCAACCTCTGTTTTGAAAATTTTTATCATTCGTTTTGTAAAGAAAACATTGTGTTACTACATATTTCGTACTTAATAGAGTTAGCTAAGCTTATTATGTTTATATAATTCACAATACGGACACAGAATGTGGAACGTTTTCCTATAATTATTAGACTTCAATATAGGGCAACCTCAAAGGTAACCTTAATGGCAACCTCTGTTTTGAAACTTTTTATCATTCGTTTTGTAAAGAAAACATTGTGTTACTACATTTTTCGTACTTAATAGAGTTAGCTAAGCTTATTATGTTTATATAATTCACAATACGGACACAGAATGTGGAACGTTTTCCTATAATTATTAGACTTCAATATAGGGCAACCTCAAAGGTAACCTTAATGGCAACCTCTGTTTTGAAACTTTTTATCATTCGTTTTGTAAAGAAAACATTGTGTTACTACATTTTTCGTACTTAATAGAGTTAGCTAAGCTTATTATGTTTATATAATTCACAATACGTACACAGAATGTGGAACATTTTCCTATAATTATTAGACTTCAATATAGGGCAACCTCAAAGGTAACCTTAATGGCAACCTCTGTTTTGAAACTTTTTATCATTCGTTTTGTAAAGAAAACATTGTGTTACTACATTTTTCGTACTTAATAGAGTTAGCTAAGCTTATTATGTTTATATAATTCACAATACGGACACAGAATGTGGAACGTTTTCCTATAATTATTAGACTTCAATATAGGGCAACCTCAAAGGTAACCTTAAGGGCAACCTCTGTTTTGAAAATTTTTATCATTCGTTTTGTAAAGAAAACATTGTGTTACTACATATTTCGTACTTAATAGAGTTAGCTAAGCTTATTATGTTTATATAATTCACAATACGGACACAGAATGTGGAACGTTTTCCTATAATTATTAGACTTCAATATAGGGCAACCTCAAAGGTAACCTTAATGGCAACCTCTGTTTTGAAACTTTTTATCATTCGTTTTGTAAAGAAAACATTGTGTTACTACATATTTCGTACTTAATAGAGTTAGCTAAGCTTATTATGTTTATATAATTCACAATACGTACACAGAATGTGGAACGTTTTCCTATAATTATTAGACTTCAATATAGGGCAACCTCAAAGGTAACCTTAAGGGCAACCTCTGTTTTGAAACTTTTTATCATTCGTTTTGTAAAGAAAACATTGTGTTACTACATTTTTCGTACTTAATAGAGTTAGCTAAGCTTATTATGTTTATATAATTCACAATACGTACACAGAATGTGGAACGTTTTCCTATAATTATTAGACTTCAATATAGGGCAACCTCAAAGGTAACCTTAATGGCAACCTCTGTTTTGAAACTTTTTATCATTCGTTTTGTAAAGAAAACATTGTGTTACTACATTTTTCGTACTTAATAGAGTTAGCTAAGCTTATTATGTTTATATAATTCACAATACGGACACAGAATGTGGAACGTTTTCCTATAATTATTAGACTTCAATATAGGGCAACCTCAAAGGTAACCTTAAGGGCAACCTCTGTTTTGAAAATTTTTATCATTCGTTTTGTAAAGAAAACATTGTGTTACTACATATTTCGTACTTAATAGAGTTAGCTAAGCTTATTATGTTTATATAATTCACAATACGGACACAGAATGTGGAACGTTTTCCTATAATTATTAGACTTCAATATAGGGCAACCTCAAAGGTAACCTTAATGGCAACCTCTGTTTTGAAACTTTTTATCATTCGTTTTGTAAAGAAAACATTGTGTTACTACATATTTCGTACTTAATAGAGTTAGCTAAGCTTATTATGTTTATATAATTCACAATACGGACACAGAATGTGGAACGTTTTCCTATAATTATTAGACTTCAATATAGGGCAACCTCAAAGGTAACCTTAATGGCAACCTCTGTTTTGAAACTTTTTATCATTCGTTTTGTAAAGAAAACATTGTGTTACTACATATTTCGTACTTAATAGAGTTAGCTAAGCTTATTATGTTTATATAATTCACAATACGTACACAGAATGTGGAACGTTTTCCTATAATTATTAGACTTCAATATAGGGCAACCTCAAAGGTAACCTTAATGGCAACCTCTGTTTTGAAACTTTTTATCATTCGTTTTGTAAAGAAAACATTGTGTTACTACATATTTCGTACTTAATAGAGTTAGCTAAGCTTATTATGTTTATATAATTCACAATACGGACACAGAATGTGGAACGTTTTCCTATAATTATTAGACTTCAATATAGGGCAACCTCAAAGGTAACCTTAAGGGCAACCTCTGTTTTGAAACTTTTTATCATTCGTTTTGTAAAGAAAACATTGTGTTACTACATATTTCGTACTTAATAGAGTTAGCTAAGCTTATTATGTTTATATAATTCACAATACGTACACAGAATGTGGAACGTTTTCCTATAATTATTAGACTTCAATATAGGGCAACCTCAAAGGTAACCTTAATGGCAACCTCTGTTTTGAAACTTTTTATCATTCGTTTTGTAAAGAAAACATTGTGTTACTACATTTTTCGTACTTAATAGAGTTAGCTAAGCTTATTATGTTTATATAATTCACAATACGGACACAGAATGTGGAACGTTTTCCTATAATTATTAGACTTCAATATAGGGCAACCTCAAAGGTAACCTTAAGGGCAACCTCTGTTTTGAAAATTTTTATCATTCGTTTTGTAAAGAAAACATTGTGTTACTACATATTTCGTACTTAATAGAGTTAGCTAAGCTTATTATGTTTATATAATTCACAATACGGACACAGAATGTGGAACGTTTTCCTATAATTATTAGACTTCAATATAGGGCAACCTCAAAGGTAACCTTAATGGCAACCTCTGTTTTGAAAATGTTTATCATTCGTTTTGTAAAGAAAACATTGTGTTACTACATATTTCGTACTTAATAGAGTTAGCTAAGCTTATTATGTTTATATAATTCACAATACGTACACAGAATGTGGAACATTTTCCTATAATTATTAGATTTCAATATAGGGCAACCTCAAAGGTAACCTTAATGGCAACCTCTGTTTTGAAACTTTTTATCATTCGTTTTGTAAAGAAAACATTGTGTTACTACATTTTTCGTACTTAATAGAGTTAGCTAAGCTTATTATGTTTATATAATTCACAATACGGACACAGAATGTGGAACGTTTTCCTATAATTATTAGACTTCAATATAGGGCAACCTCAAAGGTAACCTTAAGGGCAACCTCTGTTTTGAAAATTTTTATCATTCGTTTTGTAAAGAAAACATTGTGTTACTACATATTTCGTACTTAATAGAGTTAGCTAAGCTTATTATGTTTATATAATTCACAATACGGACACAGAATGTGGAACGTTTTCCTATAATTATTAGACTTCAATATAGGGCAACCTCAAAGGTAACCTTAAGGGCAACCTCTGTTTTGAAAATTTTTATCATTCGTTTTGTAAAGAAAACATTGTGTTACTACATATTTCGTACTTAATAGAGTTAGCTAAGCTTATTATGTTTATATAATTCACAATACGTACACAGAATGTGGAACATTTTCCTATAATTATTAGATTTCAATATAGGGCAACCTCAAAGGTAACCTTAATGGCAACCTCTGTTTTGAAAATGTTTATCATTCGTTTTGTAAAGAAAACATTGTGTTACTACATATTTCGTACTTAATAGAGTTAGCTAAGCTTATTATGTTTATATAATTCACAATACGGACACAGAATGTGGAACGTTTTCCTATAATTATTAGATTTCAATATAGGGCAACCTCAAAGGTAACCTTAATGGCAACCTCTGTTTTGAAACTTTTTATCATTCGTTTTGTAAAGAAAACATTGTGTTACTACATATTTCGTACTTAATAGAGTTAGCTAAGCTTATTATGTTTATATAATTCACAATACGGACACAGAATGTGGAACGTTTTCCTATAATTATTAGATTTCAATATAGGGCAACCTCAAAGGTAACCTTAATGGCAACCTCTGTTTTGAAAATGTTTATCATTCGTTTTGTAAAGAAAACATTGTGTTACTACATATTTCGTACTTAATAGAGTTAGCTAAGCTTATTATGTTTATATAATTCACAATACGGACACAGAATGTGGAACGTTTTCCTATAATTATTAGATTTCAATATAGGGCAACCTCAAAGGTAACCTTAATGGCAACCTCTGTTTTGAAAATGTTTATCATTCGTTTTGTAAAGAAAACATTGTGTTACTACATATTTCGTACTTAATAGAGTTAGCTAAGCTTATTATGTTTATATAATTCACAATACGGACACAGAATGTGGAACGTTTTCCTATAATTATTAGATTTCAATATAGGGCAACCTCAAAGGTAACCTTAATGGCAACCTCTGTTTTGAAAATGTTTATCATTCGTTTTGTAAACAAAACATTCTGTTACTACATATTTCGTAATTAATAGAGTTAGCTAAGCTTATTATGTTTATATAATTCACAATACGTACACAGAATGTGGAACATTTTCCTATAATTATTAGATTTCAATATAGGGCAACCTCAAAGGTAACCTTAAAGGCAACCTCTGTTTTGAAACTTTTTATCATTCGTTTTGTAAAGAAAACATTCTGTTACTACATATTTCGTACTTAATAGAGTTAGCTAAGCTTATTATGTTTATATAATTCACAATACGGACACAGAATGTGGAACGTTTTCCTATAATTATTAGATTTCAATATAGGGCAACCTCAAAGGTAACCTTAATGGCAACCTCTGTTTTGAAAATGTTTATCATTCGTTTTGTAAACAAAACATTCTGTTACTACATATTTCGTAATTAATAGAGTTAGCTAAGCTTATTATGTTTATATAATTCACAATACGGACACAGAATGTGGAACGTTTTCCTATAATTATTAGATTTCAATATAGGGCAACCTCAAAGGTAACCTTAATGGCAACCTCTGTTTTGAAAATTTTTATCATTCGTTTTGTAAACAAAACATTCTGTTACTACATATTTCGTAATTAATAGAGTTAGCTAAGCTTATTATGTTTATATAATTCACAATACGGACACAGAATGTGGAACGTTTTCCTATAATTATTAGATTTCAATATAGGGCAACCTCAAAGGTAACCTTAATGGCAACCTCTGTTTTGAAAATTTTTATCATTCGTTTTGTAAAGAAAACATTCTGTTACTACATATTTCGTACTTAATAGAGTTAGCTAAGCTTATTATGTTTATATAATTCACAATACGGACACAGAATGTGGAACGTTTTCCTATAATTATTAGACTTCAATATAGGGCAACCTCAAAGGTAACCTTAATGGCAACCTCTGTTTTGAAAATGTTTATCATTCGTTTTGTAAAGAAAACATTGTGTTACTACATATTTCGTACTTAATAGAGTTAGCTAAGCTTATTATGTTTATATAATTCACAATACGGACACAGAATGTGGAACGTTTTCCTATAATTATTAGACTTCAATATAGGGCAACCTCAAAGGTAACCTTAATGGCAACCTCTGTTTTGAAAATGTTTATCATTCGTTTTGTAAACAAAACATTCTGTTACTACATATTTCGTAATTAATAGAGTTAGCTAAGCTTATTATGTTTATATAATTCACAATACGTACACAGAATGTGGAACATTTTCCTATAATTATTAGATTTCAATATAGGGCAACCTCAAAGGTAACCTTAAAGGCAACCTCTGTTTTGAAACTTTTTATCATTCGTTTTGTAAAGAAAACATTGTGTTACTACATATTTCGTACTTAATAGAGTTAGCTAAGCTTATTATGTTTATATAATTCACAATACGGACACAGAATGTGGAACGTTTTCCTATAATTATTAGACTTCAATATAGGGCAACCTCAAAGGTAACCTTAATGGCAACCTCTGTTTTGAAAATGTTTATCATTCGTTTTGTAAACAAAACATTCTGTTACTACATATTTCGTAATTAATAGAGTTAGCTAAGCTTATTATGTTTATATAATTCACAATACGTACACAGAATGTGGAACATTTTCCTATAATTATTAGATTTCAATATAGGGCAACCTCAAAGGTAACCTTAAAGGCAACCTCTGTTTTGAAACTTTTTATCATTCGTTTTGTAAAGAAAACATTCTGTTACTACATATTTCGTACTTAATAGAGTTAGCTAAGCTTATTATGTTTATATAATTCACAATACGGACACAGAATGTGGAACGTTTTCCTATAATTATTAGATTTCAATATAGGGCAACCTCAAAGGTAACCTTAATGGCAACCTCTGTTTTGAAAATGTTTATCATTCGTTTTGTAAACAAAACATTCTGTTACTACATATTTCGTAATTAATAGAGTTAGCTAAGCTTATTATGTTTATATAATTCACAATACGGACACAGAATGTGGAACGTTTTCCTATAATTATTAGATTTCAATATAGGGCAACCTCAAAGGTAACCTTAATGGCAACCTCTGTTTTGAAAATTTTTATCATTCGTTTTGTAAACAAAACATTCTGTTACTACATATTTCGTAATTAATAGAGTTAGCTAAGCTTATTATGTTTATATAATTCACAATACGGACACAGAATGTGGAACGTTTTCCTATAATTATTAGATTTCAATATAGGGCAACCTCAAAGGTAACCTTAATGGCAACCTCTGTTTTGAAAATTTTTATCATTCGTTTTGTAAAGAAAACATTCTGTTACTACATATTTCGTACTTAATAGAGTTAGCTAAGCTTATTATGTTTATATAATTCACAATACGGACACAGAATGTGGAACGTTTTCCTATAATTATTAGATTTCAATATAGGGCAACCTCAAAGGTAACCTTAATGGCAACCTCTGTTTTGAAACTTTTTATCATTCGTTTTGTAAAGAAAACATTCTGTTACTACATATTTCGTACTTAATAGAGTTAGCTAAGCTTATTATGTTTATATAATTCACAATACGGACACAGAATGTGGAACGTTTTCCTATAATTATTAGACTTCAATATAGGGCAACCTCAAAGGTAACCTTAATGGCAACCTCTGTTTTGAAAATTTTTATCATTCGTTTTGTAAACAAAACATTCTGTTACTACATATTTCGTAATTAATAGAGTTAGCTAAGCTTATTATGTTTATATAATTCACAATACGGACACAGAATGTGGAACGTTTTCCTATAATTATTAGACTTCAATATAGGGCAACCTCAAAGGTAACCTTAATGGCAACCTCTGTTTTGAAAATTTTTATCATTCGTTTTGTAAACAAAACATTCTGTTACTACATATTTCGTAATTAATAGAGTTAGCGAAGCTTATTATGTTTATATAATTCACAATACGGACACAGAATGTGGAACGTTTTCCTATAATTATTAGATTTCAATATAGGGCAACCTCAAAGGTAACCTTAATGGCAACCTCTGTTTTGAAACTTTTTATCATTCGTTTTGTAAAGAAAACATTCTGTTACTACATATTTCGTACTTAATAGAGTTAGCTAAGCTTATTATGTTTATATAATTCACAATACGGACACAGAATGTGGAACGTTTTCCTATAATTATTAGACTTCAATATAGGGCAACCTCAAAGGTAACCTTAATGGCAACCTCTGTTTTGAAAATTTTTATCATTCGTTTTGTAAACAAAACATTCTGTTACTACATATTTCGTACTTAATAGAGTTAGCTAAGCTTATTATGTTTATATAATTCACAATACGGACACAGAATGTGGAACGTTTTCCTATAATTATTAGACTTCAATATAGGGCAACCTCAAAGGTAACCTTAATGGCAACCTCTGTTTTGAAAATTTTTATCATTCGTTTTGTAAACAAAACATTCTGTTACTACATATTTCGTAATTAATAGAGTTAGCTAAGCTTATTATGTTTATATAATTCACAATACGGACACAGAATGTGGAACGTTTTCCTATAATTATTAGATTTCAATATAGGGCAACCTCAAAGGTAACCTTAATGGCAACCTCTGTTTTGAAAATTTTTATCATTCGTTTTGTAAAGAAAACATTGTGTTACTACATATTTCGTACTTAATAGAGTTAGCTAAGCTTATTATGTTTATATAATTCACAATACGGACACAGAATGTGGAACGTTTTCCTATAATTATTAGATTTCAATATAGGGCAACCTCAAAGGTAACCTTAATGGCAACCTCTGTTTTGAAACTTTTTATCATTCGTTTTGTAAAGAAAACATTCTGTTACTACATATTTCGTACTTAATAGAGTTAGCTAAGCTTATTATGTTTATATAATTCACAATACGGACACAGAATGTGGAACGTTTTCCTATAATTATTAGACTTCAATATAGGGCAACCTCAAAGGTAACCTTAATGGCAACCTCTGTTTTGAAAATTTTTATCATTCGTTTTGTAAAGAAAACATTGTGTTACTACATATTTCGTACTTAATAGAGTTAGCTAAGCTTATTATGTTTATATAATTCACAATACGGACACAGAATGTGGAACGTTTTCCTATAATTATTAGACTTCAATATAGGGCAACCTCAAAGGTAACCTTAATGGCAACCTCTGTTTTGAAAATTTTTATCATTCGTTTTGTAAACAAAACATTCTGTTACTACATATTTCGTAATTAATAGAGTTAGCTAAGCTTATTATGTTTATATAATTCACAATACGGACACAGAATGTGGAACGTTTTCCTATAATTATTAGATTTCAATATAGGGCAACCTCAAAGGTAACCTTAATGGCAACCTCTGTTTTGAAAATTTTTATCATTCGTTTTGTAAAGAAAACATTGTGTTACTACATATTTCGTACTTAATAGAGTTAGCTAAGCTTATTATGTTTATATAATTCACAATACGGACACAGAATGTGGAACGTTTTCCTATAATTATTAGATTTCAATATAGGGCAACCTCAAAGGTAACCTTAATGGCAACCTCTGTTTTGAAACTTTTTATCATTCGTTTTGTAAAGAAAACATTCTGTTACTACATATTTCGTACTTAATAGAGTTAGCTAAGCTTATTATGTTTATATAATTCACAATACGGACACAGAATGTGGAACGTTTTCCTATAATTATTAGATTTCAATATAGGGCAACCTCAAAGGTAACCTTAAGGGCAACCTCTGTTTTGAAAATTTTTATCATTCGTTTTGTAAAGAAAACATTGTGTTACTACATATTTCGTACTTAATAGAGTTAGCTAAGCTTATTATGTTTATATAATTCACAATACGGACACAGAATGTGGAACGTTTTCCTATAATTATTAGACTTCAATATAGGGCAACCTCAAAGGTAACCTTAAGGGCAACCTCTGTTTTGAAAATTTTTATCATTCGTTTTGTAAAGAAAACATTGTGTTACTACATATTTCGTACTTAATAGAGTTAGCTAAGCTTATTATGTTTATATAATTCACAATACGGACACAGAATGTGGAACGTTTTCCTATAATTATTAGACTTCAATATAGGGCAACCTCAAAGGTAACCTTAAGGGCAACCTCTGTTTTGAAAATATTTATCATTCGTTTTGTAAAGAAAACATTGTGTTACTACATATTTCGTACTTAATAGAGTTAGCTAAGCTTATTATGTTTATATAATTCACAATACGGACACAGAATGTGGAACGTTTTCCTATAATTATTAGATTTCAATATAGGGCAACCTCAAAGGTAACCTTAATGGCAACCTCTGTTTTGAAACTTTTTATCATTCGTTTTGTAAAGAAAACATTCTGTTACTACATATTTCGTACTTAATAGAGTTAGCTAAGCTTATTATGTTTATATAATTCACAATACGGACACAGAATGTGGAACGTTTTCCTATAATTATTAGACTTCAATATAGGGCAACCTCAAAGGTAACCTTAAGGGCAACCTCTGTTTTGAAAATATTTATCATTCGTTTTGTAAAGAAAACATTGTGTTACTACATATTTCGTACTTAATAGAGTTAGCTAAGCTTATTATGTTTATATAATTCACAATACGGACACAGAATGTGGAACGTTTTCCTATAATTATTAGATTTCAATATAGGGCAACCTCAAAGGTAACCTTAAGGGCAACCTCTGTTTTGAAAATATTTATCATTCGTTTTGTAAAGAAAACATTGTGTTACTACATATTTCGTACTTAATAGAGTTAGCTAAGCTTATTATGTTTATATAATTCACAATACGGACACAGAATGTGGAACGTTTTCCTATAATTATTAGACTTCAATATAGGGCAACCTCAAAGGTAACCTTAAGGGCAACCTCTGTTTTGAAAATATTTATCATTCGTTTTGTAAAGAAAACATTGTGTTACTACATATTTCGTACTTAATAGAGTTAGCTAAGCTTATTATGTTTATATAATTCACAATACGGACACAGAATGTGGAACGTTTTCCTATAATTATTAGATTTCAATATAGGGCAACCTCAAAGGTAACCTTAATGGCAACCTCTGTTTTGAAAATATTTATCATTCGTTTTGTAAAGAAAACATTGTGTTACTACATATTTCGTACTTAATAGAGTTAGCTAAGCTTATTATGTTTATATAATTCACAATACGGACACAGAATGTGGAACGTTTTCCTATAATTATTAGATTTTAATATAGGGCAACCTCAAAGGTAACCTTAAGGGCAACCTCTGTTTTGAAAATATTTATCATTCGTTTTGTAAAGAAAACATTGTGTTACTACATATTTCGTACTTAATAGAGTTAGCTAAGCTTATTATGTTTATATAATTCACAATACGGACACAGAATGTGGAACGTTTTCCTATAATTATTAGACTTCAATATAGGGCAACCTCAAAGGTAACCTTAAGGGCAACCTCTGTTTTGAAAATATTTATCATTCGTTTTGTAAAGAAAACATTGTGTTACTACATATTTCGTACTTAATAGAGTTAGCTAAGCTTATTATGTTTATATAATTCACAATACGGACACAGAATGTGGAACGTTTTCCTATAATTATTAGACTTCAATATAGGGCAACCTCAAAGGTAACCTTAAGGGCAACCTCTGTTTTGAAAATTTTTATCATTCGTTTTGTAAAGAAAACATTGTGTTACTACATATTTCGTACTTAATAGAGTTAGCTAAGCTTATTATGTTTATATAATTCACAATACGGACACAGAATGTGGAACGTTTTCCTATAATTATTAGACTTCAATATAGGGCAACCTCAAAGGTAACCTTAAGGGCAACCTCTGTTTTGAAAATTTTTATCATTCGTTTTGTAAAGAAAACATTGTGTTACTACATATTTCGTACTTAATAGAGTTAGCTAAGCTTATTATGTTTATATAATTCACAATACGGACACAGAATGTGGAACGTTTTCCTATAATTACTAGACTTCAATATAGGGCAACCTCAAAGGTAACCTTAAGGGCAACCTCTGTTTTGAAAATATTTATCATTCGTTTTGTAAAGAAAACATTGTGTTACTACATATTTCGTACTTAATAGAGTTAGCTAAGCTTATTATGTTTATATAATTCACAATACGGACACAGAATGTGGAACGTTTTCCTATAATTATTAGACTTCAATATAGGGCAACCTCAAAGGTAACCTTAAGGGCAACCTCTGTTTTGAAAATATTTATCATTCGTTTTGTAAAGAAAACATTGTGTTACTACATATTTCGTACTTAATAGAGTTAGCTAAGCTTATTATGTTTATATAATTCACAATACGGACACAGAATGTGGAACGTTTTCCTATAATTATTAGATTTCAATATAGGGCAACCTCAAAGGTAACCTTAAGGGCAACCTCTGTTTTGAAAATATTTATCATTCGTTTTGTAAAGAAAACATTGTGTTACTACATATTTCGTACTTAATAGAGTTAGCTAAGCTTATTATGTTTATATAATTCACAATACGGACACAGAATGTGGAACGTTTTCCTATAATTATTAGACTTCAATATAGGGCAACCTCAAAGGTAACCTTAAGGGCAACCTCTGTTTTGAAAATTTTTATCATTCGTTTTGTAAAGAAAACATTGTGTTACTACATATTTCGTACTTAATAGAGTTAGCTAAGCTTATTATGTTTATATAATTCACAATACGGACACAGAATGTGGAACGTTTTCCTATAATTATTAGACTTCAATATAGGGCAACCTCAAAGGTAACCTTAAGGGCAACCTCTGTTTTGAAAATATTTATCATTCGTTTTGTAAAGAAAACATTGTGTTACTACATATTTCGTACTTAATAGAGTTAGCTAAGCTTATTATGTTTATATAATTCACAATACGGACACAGAATGTGGAACGTTTTCCTATAATTATTAGACTTCAATATAGGGCAACCTCAAAGGTAACCTTAAGGGCAACCTCTGTTTTGAAAATATTTATCATTCGTTTTGTAAAGAAAACATTGTGTTACTACATATTTCGTACTTAATAGAGTTAGCTAAGCTTATTATGTTTATATAATTCACAATACGGACACAGAATGTGGAACGTTTTCCTATAATTATTAGATTTCAATATAGGGCAACCTCAAAGGTAACCTTAAGGGCAACCTCAGTTTCGAAAGTTTTATCGTGCAGCATGTAAACAAACCGTCTGTAATTACATACTGCATGCTGAATAGAGTAACCTAAGCTTATTATGTTTATAACATATACTCCAATAATAACTACCAATATAGATGCCAGCTGTCCTAGGACACATTTTATGTATCTTATAAAATTTCCTGCCTCGTTAAATTAAGGTTAGCCGTTGCACAGTGGCTTTTAAAATGAAGTTAAAGCATATTTTATTGTCCAATGCCTTCTACTCTGTAGATGAGTTTTAAAACCATGATATTGTTTGTATCTTTGACTTGTTCTATATATGTATTTATTACTGTTCTTGTGACAGAGAAATTATTTTACACATTACATCTTCTTCTTTCAAAGATTTTCAGTTTGATTGCTCCACGACAATATTAAATATATAATGCTCTTTATTCTGACTAACAATTTCCTGCCATGTCTGTCAAATGGCCAGCACTCAGGAACTGACTGATTCCTTTTTCACCCATCTCCTTCTGTCGCCATTGTTAGTATATTGAATTAAAAATTTTAACTTCACTGATACAAACTTGACAGACATTTTTTAAAACAAGAACTGCTTCCATTTATGAGAGCCTGAATACTTTTGATGAACTGTATCAATGTATTCATGCAATCAAATATAGTACTCTATTCCCTCTATCTACAGCTCTATAAGATTGAAAATTATTGGAAAGTCCTCCACAGAATGATTGATCACTCATTCAGGGGCTGACTGGAATTTGATTTCCTTTAAAGCATACCTGACTACTGCGTGCCTTTTAGGACAACTCCATTTTAATATTGTTCTCATATATGCTTTAATGCTTGTGTTCCTATGAAGATGCTCTATCCCCTATCCATTTACCTAATTCTAATCCAGAGAAACAAGATAGATTGATGATTTTGGTCCTTGAAAAATTTTGGGACATATTTGGTATCTTTTGTATGTTAATTATATATAGTTAGCATTCAATACCAAATATATTTGACCACATAAGACAAATGTGAAGAGTTTCTATTGTACTCCAGACATTATTACACTCGAGTGTATCATGATCATAATATGTCATTCCTGGGAATAATGGTCTTGATAAAGAAGTTGATAATTAAACAAAAATCATTGTTAAGGAACACAAAAAGAAGAACTTCAATGGAAGGGTTACCCTTTAGAACATCCATTTGTATACAATAATGCAGCAAACAATTCCATATATTTTTCCATATATATTCCATATCTTGTGGTTAATTTAATCATTGTAAGCTGTGGTCACATCAATTTTGCCTATGGGGTTACATTGTATTGCAGCTGCAGAATATTATGATGTTTCAACATTAATTGTTTCATGCTCTTCGATTACATAAACAATAATAGATCCAAATTTTAAGATGAGGTTACCAACAAGGTTCCCTTAGTTTTAATCTGAATAACATTATAATCACTTTAAACGTTTTGATTATGATGCTAATGGAAAAAAACAACATAAGAAGATGAGGTTGCCATCAAGGTTACCCTATATTGCATCCGAAAATATGCGTGAATTTTCAATGTTTCTGTTTATGTCAGCAAGGTTACCATCAAGGTTGCCTTAGTTTGCATCCGAATAACATTATAAACAATTTAAACTGTTTGCTTATGATCCTGATGAAAAACACAACATAAGAAGCTGAGGTTGCCATCAAGGTTACCCTATATTGCATCCAAAAATTATGCATGAATTTTCAATGTTTCTGTTTATGTCAGCAAGGTTACCATCAAGGTTGCCTTAGTTTGCATCCGAATAACATTATAAACAATTTAAACTGTTTGCTTATGATCCTGATGAAAAACACAACATAAGAAGCTGAGGTTGCCATCAAGGTTACCCTATATTGCATCCAAAAATTATGCATGAATTTTCAATGTTTCTGTTTATGTCAGCAAGGTTACCATCAAGGTTGCCTTAGTTTGCATCCGAATAACATTATAAACAATTTAAACTGTTTGCTTATGATCCTGATGAAAAACACAACATAAGAAGCTGAGGTTGCCATCAAGGTTACCCTATATTGCATCCAAAAATTATGCGTGAATTTTCAATGTTTCTGTTTATGTCAGCAAGGTTACCATCAAGGTTGCCTTAGTTTGCATCCGAATAACATTATAAACAATTTAAACTGTTTGCTTATGATCCTGATGAAAAACACAACATAAGAAGCTGAGGTTGCCATCAAGGTTACCCTATATTGCATCCAAAAATTATGCATGAATTTTCAATGTTTCTGTTTATGTCAGCAAGGTTACCATCAAGGTTGCCTTAGTTTGCATCCGAATAACATTATAAACAATTTAAACTGTTTGCTTATGATCCTGATGAAAAACACAACATAAGAAGCTGAGGTTGCCATCAAGGTTACCCTATATTGCATCCAAAAATTATGCGTGAATTTTCAATGTTTCTGTTTATGTCAGCAAGGTTACCATCAAGGTTGCCTTAGTTTGCATCCGAATAACATTATAAACAATTTAAACTGTTTGCTTATGATCCTGATGAAAAACACAACATAAGAAGCTGAGGTTGCCATCAAGGTTACCCTATATTGCATCCAAAAATTATGCATGAATTTTCAATGTTTCTGTTTATGTCAGCAAGGTTACCATCAAGGTTGCCTTAGTTTGCATCCGAATAACATTATAAACAATTTAAACTGTTTGCTTATGATCCTGATGAAAAACACAACATAAGAAGCTGAGGTTGCCATCAAGGTTACCCTATATTGCATCCAAAAATTATGCATGAATTTTCAATGTTTCTGTTTATGTCAGCAAGGTTACCATCAAGGTTGCCTTAGTTTGCATCCGAATAACATTATAAACAATTTAAACTGTTTGCTTATGATCCTGATGAAAAACACAACATAAGAAGCTGAGGTTGCCATCAAGGTTACCGTATAACATCCGAAAAATTATTCAAGTATTTTCAGAAGACAATTATAAACTATATCACCATTGATTACCCGTAGTTGAAAATGATACCGATAGGAGGCGCTGGAAAGCAGGTTACCCTAGAGGCCCTGTATTAACAGCAATGTTAATAGAGGGCCTCTAGGTTACCCTCTGAGGTTACCCCTCTCTCCATTCTCTAAAACCCGATCTTTTGACTGCGTTTGCTGCGCCACCTCAATATGTGACCCGGTAGTACTTTTTTATTTTTTACATTTTTTACGTTTTCGGCGCGGGCGTACGGATTTAAAAACACCAGTCATAACGGTCATCACCTGGCGCGCATCGTGTTCATAAGTGGACGCCGTTATCGTTGTGATCATTGTGATTGAAGCGACGCTGTTGTGTTTGCAATAGATTGTTTACCTTGGGAGGATTTGTTTGACAACTATTTAGACATTGACTGGTGAGTTTATTCACTCCTTTATTATTAGATACTATTATTTTAGAGCAATTGTTCTAAACGTAGTTAACGCAGTCCGTGAAAGTTAGTGAATGCACGGCCTACTTCTGTACACAAATAGGAGGCTATTTTTGAAATAATTTTGCTTCAATCTGAATAGGTATTCATATGTTAATTATTTAACAAGTATTTAGTTTAGTGCAATCTTATGACAGTGGGTATTGCTTACTCTTTCCGGAATTTTTCCAACCCCGACCTAGAGGACCTTATTGTTGCAATTCTTATTTGGCAATGAAAATTAGAGTTGGCATGACGCACACATCTGTTTAATAATGTCCGTATTTCACAACTATGTATAGGTAGATGTGAGCTTAAGGGTCACGAACTTCGAATATTTATCATGCATCCAACTCACCCTTGTTGCGATTAAAGTGTTTCAACCGAAAGTGCCGGAACTGCTCTCTAGTATTCACAAAACATTGGCAGTCTTATATAGGTGGACTCGCACATTAATAAACTCCTGTACTGGGTAACATCGGTCATTTATGTCTATGGAAAATACGGAATCCTCCAGTCTCCTTTCCCCTGATGCGAGACTTGTGGCAGAGATGACAGTCACTCTCATTCACAGCATTTTTCACTATGTAGTGCCTTACATACAGCATGGAGATCCCCAATCTTCAAGTCATGCCACATTAAGTTTCTAGTGCATGATTCCATGGCTTGTGAGGTAGTGTCAGTGCTACAACCTGGCTGATTCACTGAGATCGATCCTCCTTGAAAGAATGACTCTAGATTAGTCAGTAGTTCACAATAATCATTCATGCAGTTGCCTTTGCTGTCATTGGAGAGCAAGCCATTCATCACCAAAGTCTTGAAAGTCTGAATGAATTCCCTGCTGTTAGTAGTGTGGTTTGATCCACAGTTCTGCCGGACGACATTAAATAAATTTTCCAAAGGGCCCTGATTTAATTTTTTCCATTGAGATGCCAAAACCCCTTTATCCCTCAACTCTCCCCAAAGCATTTAAATGCTTTGATGGTAGCTAGCCAACCGTTTTTTTAAGGGTGAATTCACTTCCTTTGCTTCTTCTAAAATCTTCCATGACTTAACTTTGAGATAAATGCCATTCTCCAATGTCTTTGTGCTCATTCTTATGTGTTTTTGCACTCGTCATTGTGTTATGCTTTATTGCCAATTTCGTTATTTTGTCAGTAACGGTGGACATGTATTAATCCATCTATGTTTTAGTGACAATGTAGGTACATACCTACTGTTCTGAATATTGTGTACTTTTTCTTGTTAATATTTTTAACCCTTAGAGAGAAATTATTTTCTGTTAATTTGGTGATTCTGTTTTTGATTTCAGTCAATTTTGTTAAGTTAAATATTCTGTCCAAGTCCCTGTTGTATGATAGATTGTAAGTTGTATGCACTCTTTTCTTTTTTTATTCATTTTCAAAAGTTGAATAATATTCTGTTTCCTGACCTGGGCTTGGGCTACTGCATTCTGCAAGTGTCTATTCCCTGTTTCCAATTATTTTTCCTTTAACCCTGTTTATGTCACTGATGTGCCTCAATGTGTGTGTGCATTAATGTTGTGAATGAAATAATTTTATGTTCTTTGTGTGCCTCTGCTGCTTACTGCTAATTAAGAGCTTTACTTTGCTTGAACTTTCTTCTCTGCAGATCATGATCCTATTATTGAGAACAATATTTTGTCTTGATTGTAAACCTGTGTGTGAGATCCTAATTTGTGTCTGTTGTTTTCAAGTAGTGTACTAATGCTACTGAAGTCACTCATGCGACTTTATTCTGTGCTCTCATAGATTCTATGGTGATTGTATATGTGCATCTGCTCATTAATGGCTTGGTTTTGGCTTTTGTTGCCGTATAATCATCCATAACTTCAGTACTACATTTATTATTTAATGAGAGTTATGTATTAAAATCTTGGACATTACATCATAGTACTTTGGGCTGAAACGAGAAGTTTTATAATGTACTTGATTTTTACACTGCCTATTTCAAACCAGTGTTTCTTGATATTATAAAATGTGGGGTGTTCTTTTAGTACTTATGACCCCAACTTGGGCTTGTTGCCTATTCTGATGTGGGAGAATCACTGCTTGACAAACCCACTCCACTGATTACCATGTGATCATTCACTGAAGCTGTAAAGTGTTGGGACTTTCAAAGCTGTGTACCACTTAAACCTATTCTCCTAATAACATTTATAACATTTCCATTGTGCGGTGGACCTTTATACCTGTATGTGTGCATCTGTGCTGGAGTGTACAAAGTTACGGGGCCTTCAATGCCTACATCATCAATACTGTGGAAGTTTTTCCTGGATTAATAGCCATTTACCCATTTTTGTGTAAATCTATTGGCCTGATGGTTTTAATGACATATTCATTAAGCTTTGGAATACATATTTGCGTGTGCATCAATGTTGGTATTTGTATTTATGAGAGATCCCAAAAATTGACATGTTACAGGGCAGTGAATAATGGACAATTGGAAATGATGTGCCAATTATTTGTGGGTTTAATGGTTGTTTGCTATATATCATGTAATTTGATGGCATAGGATTGGTGATGTGGATCAGTGGGCTATTCAGAAGTCTTTTGTGAGGGACGTTTAATTGATGACTTTTTATGTCTCATTTTTTGAACTAGTTACCTATATCGGACTGTTTGTATATTTGCATTATGCCTTGATACTTGATATGATTGAAGATAAGATTGTGAGTCAAAAAGTGAAATTCATCATGCCTCTCCATATTTCTGTTTAGTTTTTGTCGTTACTATGAATGATAATTTAAAAAAACTATTGTGCTGATAAATATTCATAGAATTCAGCATTTATACATTACATACATTTAAATGTCTCACATATGGCTATCATTCATTGTTTGTAATTATGTAATGCTATTGTCACTACTATTTGCTGCATTATTGAGTGTGTGAAGCTTATACACATTTCAATTATGGCAATCGGTGTTGTTCAGTGAACAGACAAATCAGTCTTTTGTAATAGAAACAATTACCCTGATGAAAATAAAGTTTACAGTTAAGCTTAAGGTAATCAATTGTTAGATATGTGCAGGAAATCTGAATATGTGTGACAAAAGTGTTATTTGGAACACGTATAAAGTGTGAAGAATTAAGTGTGCCAAAAGTGGGATTTGGCAAAAAATGTAAGAGGAGTGCGCAGAAAAGTGTAATTTGGAACACGTAAAGTGTGAAGAAAGTGCCAAAAGTGGGATTTGGCAAAAAATGTAAGAGGACTGTGGAGGAGAAAGTGCACAGTTTTGCACACTTAAATTTCACCATGTTGGTGTACTTTTTTTGTTTATCACGTGCTAAATACTGGTAGTTCAATTTCGAATTTTAATGTTATGTCAAGGATATTTTCAATGAAAAAGATCCACTGCTGTAATTGTAACCTCCATTTGGCAGCTACAGCCAAATAAAAGATTTTTGTGTGCATATCTACCTTTCCTTTGAGTATACATTCCTATCGATCTATTTTCAGAGTTATTGCCGCTTCATAAATGGCTGGTTATGACTGCGATTGTCTGCACGAAGGTTATGCATAAATATCGAGTGTAAAGTAAAGCAGTCTTGGAATAGGAAGTTGTGCAAACCTCATTTACCGCGAGGATTGAGTGAATTGCCTGAATAGCCATTTCATATCTACCCGTGTGCATGCGAAATCGGCCAATTGTGCTTGAAATGTTGCATTACTTGTCTAATTTTTCTTTTTTCCTATTCCGGAATGCTTTCCTTCGCGCCGAAGTTTGAAAAGTTGAGTAAAAAAGAGAAAAGATAATCATTTAGAGAAGAAAGAATTATGAAAAGTACAAGTAGTGACATCTAACGGTGATTTGAGGAACTACCTGCGCTCCAATGCTGAAATTGCCTTTTAACCTCTACTAGTTCGGGGGAACAAATTTAGGGTTGCTAGTTATCTCTACTAGGTTGAGTTTCACCTCTCAACCCAACATACGCGATCTTTTTACTCTGGGAGATGGCGCGCCCTGTGCCGCCGATTCCCGCGTGAGATGAGCAGCGTTTTTCGGAAGCACGAGAGGGAATATTGTAATCCAGACTTATGTACTTGGATAGCAATTCCTTATAGTTCAACGTCTCTGGTGCTCGTTAAAGGCTGGCATTCGGCATGGCTTCCAAAAGGAAGGATGCCCAAGGAAAAGGGCTTTATAATAAGAAAATTAGGTAAATTGTCAAATTCTTCCGTTGATATATTTTCATATTGGAAAAGGAAGGACTTTCAGTTGTCACCGTGAAGTGTTAAGGCCGCTTTACACGATACAGTTTTTTGTACAATTTCTTGTACAAACTCTTGCATGAGGAAATTGTACCGTGTAAAGCGGCAAATTGTACCAAAACTTGTGCGATTGTCTGAATGACTGAACGGGAAATAGAACGTGTTCTATTTCCATTCAGACAAACATACAATTTCGTTCAGTCTATGCAAGAGTTTGTACAAGAAATTGTGCAAAAAATTGTATCGTGTAAAGCGGCCTTTACAATTTTGTCCGCAGACTTGGGGAAGATGATGACGACGATCTTCCTGGCTCTTTTGAGGCCGAATTGGCGAACATGGACTTAATGGAGGCCGAAACGGAGACGGACGTCGGTGACTTACAAGCCGAGGTACTTCAACTGTCAAAGAGTATGTACCTACTGTTGGCCTAACTTGCGGTATGTATTCCTGATGTACCCTTTTTATGTCACCTAAGGGTCCGGAAACTCGGCAGACTTCTTTGAAGTGGAGCAGACCATCTCTACCTCCTGTGGATCCAAAGAGCGATTCCCTTATTTTCCAGCAAATAGACCTTGATCATTATACAGGTACGTATCTGTGTAAGTTATTTAAATTGTTAAAGGCTTATTTGTTTATTTACATACACGGGCGGTACAATAAACGTGAGTTTCAGTTTTATTGCTCTGTGATTCCGCCTCAAACTACGCCCCTGAAGCGCTCGGGTGGTTTTGTCAGGAGATAATTAGTAGAAGTTTTAAAGGTTGTTTCAGGTAGTGTTGCCAGTTTTCGCGTGGTGCTATACATGAGGGGTTTTCAGAGCGAAACCCTGAAGCCTCAAATATTCACTGCTGTACATACATGACACGTACCTTATAAGCTAAACGCCCCAAAATGATGGGTGTTATATTGTTTTAATTAAATGCAGATTTATTGGAAACTCTCCCGGCTATTGGATCCTTTAATTTTTAGGTCAAACTTGAAAACTTTCAACACAGAAAACAGGCAATATAACAACATATTTATATTAGGTCAAGCTCAAGCGACAAAGCAGTTTGCTCCACCGGCACAGATGGCACTACTGGTGCACAGCTGTGATCCCAAACGTCAGTACATATAGTCCCCTTAGCATGTGCAGTTATCGTATGTCTCACTGTTGGAATCATCCGAATGGATAGCAATAAACAATGGATAGCAAAAATACACTTCCCATTGATTCCATACAGTGGGCACCTCCCATACAAGTAAGCTCTTACATGAAACATAATTGTCACAACAAAATCATGGGACATGAACACAACTCTTGAAAAGTCACACACCATCATCAAACTAAATAAATAAACATTGTAAATAATATAGCAAGTACAAAACAACATATTGAGAATAAAGTAATCACATATGCACAAGTCCCATTATTGTGCATAGTTCCTGAATTCTTTGCTGGTTTTGCCATTTTGTCCCCTTCCTTCTGGAGCCCTTTGTAATTGGCCTTCTCTGCCTTGGCAAGCAGGGTGTGTGCAGTTCCTTAGTGCCTTCCTTTTCCCTGTTTAACTTTGGTTTAGGTACGAGTATCTTTGTCTCGTGCTGGTCCCCCCCTTCCTCCTTGGTATGCTCATTAATGGTCATTTGTCTACGGAATTCTTGAAAACCTTGACACCAGGGCTGAGTAGCAGTCAGGGCAGCCACACAATTCAGGTTTGTGTAACTGACCCAAACGCCTTGGAGCAACATGTACCTTGTCATCAGTTTTGGCATCATCTTCGGGCAGACGGATGTCTACGGCATTGGTCGATTCCTCAAGGTCATGCAGTTCTCGCATTTGTTTGTGAACCGTCAACTCTTCTCCTCCTCCTGTTTCACCTAGAATGTTTACATGACCATCGTCATCTATAACATTCGTGAATAACTCATGCTTCCCCTGGCGGGACGATTTCAGTTTCATTCACTTGGTTGACACCGCATGCGTGACTTCCCAGCTCTTGCTCATTGGGATTATCGGTGCATAATTCATACATCTTTCCAGTCTTCTTTGCGGTAAAGATTACCTTACCATTCAGTATGCCTAGGGCATTGTCATTGTACAACGTCTCAACCCTTTCCAGTCAGTTGGGGAACAGTGGCAGTCCCTGTGCATATTTAACTCTCTGTAAGCGTAGCTTCATGCCTTCCCCATATCAAAACGACGGACGAATCCAGCACCTCTAATGGGCAGTTTTACGCTCTGTTTCCTCTTGGAAGGAAGTTCTGGCAGCTCTGGCGAATCACCGCTTAACCCACTTATGGGTTCTCTGCACCTTAGCCGTGCTTGTGATTTCAAAAATGATTTTAAAATTTTCCATTCCCATGGATCTTACTTTTAGTAGTCCCTCTACTTTCTTAGGCTACAAATATATATTTTGGTGTGCATAGTTTCCATTTTATTGGCCTCTAATGAAAAAAGTTGGGTTGTTGGATTTACGTTGCCGCTGTGGCACTTAGAGTTTCCTCGTCGCAATGTTGGGAACTGCACTCGCAATACTAATGTAAAAGTTGTTATGTTTCATATGAAATGGTATCTTTATTTATAGTCATAATATTTAAATATTTAAACTTTATAAACAAAATTAAATTTTTAACAAAGGGAAAATTATACTACACCAATTTTTCTTTCTACTATATCAAATAATCATAATGTTTGCCTGTTAATAATATTCAATGACAAAACTTCATCTATTTGCAAGAATAATTCTTGGAAACTCATGGCTAGCCTAAGGGGGCGTTTTCATCTACAAAGTCATCCTTTGAGAGAAGCAGTAATTGAGGACCCAATTGGTGCATTCCATTTGTATGTTGACAAAAACATTATCTATGTAATTGTTTGCTGGCACAAATCAGAAGCAGTTCGAGTGCATTTAGAGAGAAATTTGAAAACAACTTGGAAACCTACAGACGATATAGAGATGTATGCTTTTTTTGGACTTTCGTTGGCGACTGGACACCTCAAGTCGTCAAAAGTAAATGTCAGTCGCCTGTGGAATAAATTGTATGGTGCCAATATTTTTCGTGTAACTACGTCGGAAAATTCAAGCAATTCCTTCGATACATACGCTTTGACAATAAAATCACGTGCGCTGTTAGAAGAGAAAAAGATAAACTTGCTGCGATTCGCTTAATCTGGGATGAGGTGAATTAAAATTTTCAACATTGTTTTGTGCCCGGACTCTCACTCGCTGTTGATGAGCAACTAATTGGCTTTTTTAGACGTTGTCCTTTCCGACAATATATTCCATCAAAACCTGATAAATATGGTATGAAGATATTTTGGGTTAACGATTGGGCTTTGGGTTACCCATTGGGGGAGGATAGGAAAGGAGAATGGAGGGGTGCCTAACCAGGGTGTGAACGTGAAGTGGGAGAACTCTTGTGCCCCATATTTTGGCTCCAATCAGAACGTGAGGTGCGATAATTTCTTAACGACCTTGAAGATAGCACTGAATTTGAAAAACAGTGGTCTAACACTCGTGGGAGCACTCGGGAAAAACAAGCCCTAAATACCAGATAATTTTTTACCTAATCGATCTTGACCGGAACTTTCTTCTATATTTGGGTTCACAAAAAGCCTAACATTGGTTTTGTATGTCCCCAAAATAGGAAAATCTGTAATACTGCTGCCGTCAGTGCATCATGATGGAAACGATGAAAGTCACAGCAAACCAGAAATCATGTTGTATTATAACGAAACGAAAGGAGGTACAGATTTGATGGACCAAATGGCACCTTCATGTACAGTGAAACCTCTGTTCACGGACACCTCTAACTTACGGACACCTCTGACTTAAGAACAGTTTTCAATTCCCCGGAACAAGTATATGCATTTGTATAAGGATCGAACCTCTAGTATAAGGACACTCCCTCTTACGGACACGGACACCTTGTTGGGCACAATTTTTCTCTTATATGGACACCATCGCCATGGGTTTTCTGACCCATCTCTCAAAAATGGAAAGTTCTTTCCTCTAAAAATACCGTTTACGAATAGCTGGGTAAAAGAGGCCAGCAAAAATGGTCAAACCAGTGAAGATACAAAAATGCGCATGTGGTGGAATGAAAGAGTGTCCTGGAATACATTCCTAGAAATGCTAATCCCAAACGAAAGAGCACCTCGGCCAGACGCGTGTAGGATCCTCGAGCAAGCGGTTGTGTATGATTCGTACGCAGCAGTCTACAGATAACACAACCTGCAGAGGTCGAATAAACAAAAGGGTGTCCTCGATTGAATTCTTGGAAATGCTAATCCCAAATGAAGGAGCACCCCACGGAGGCCCCGAGGGTAGAGGGACACAGCCTCGTAGGAGGGCTCGGTGTGACGCACGTAGAGTGACCACTGCCCTCGAGCAATCGGCTGCGTATCATTCATACGCAGCCAATTACTTCTTCTGTTGGATGTAGACCTCCAAGCTTTTGACAGATCATGAACTCTCAGTACCTTTTGAACCTCTCCAACTGTGTCACCTCGCCGTCATTTGTGCGTTGTTCATACAGTTTACGGTGCTAGGGGGCATCTCAATTTTATTACGCAATGCCGAAGGGTAAAAGTCTTTCCTTATGAGAGAAAGTGCAGGTGTTGGAGCATGCAGATAAAGAAAAGAGTGGTGTCCGTAAATTAGCGGTTCATTTTGGTGTGAGTAAAACTCAAATTTCTGATATTCTTAAGCAGAAGGAGACCATCATGAAGTTGTGGATGGAAAATCACAATGGAAACGCTAAAAAAGTGATTCCATCGGGAAACAAATTGGACGCCGTTCTCTTCGAGTGGTTCACAAAAGTGAGGGCAAATAAATTTGCCAGTCTCTGGACCTCTTTTGCAAGAAAAAGCGCTTGAAGTGGGAGTGGCACTGGGTATAGAGAACTTTAAGGCCTCAAATGGGTGGCTGGAAAAATTCCGCTTAAGACACAATATCGCATTTAAAGCTGTGTGCGGGGAGGCTGCAGAGGTGTGCAAAGAAGGTGCTATGGAGTGGATTGAGAGGTTACCTGTGCTGCTGGAAAACTTCAAACCCAGGGACATCTACAATGCCGATGAAACGGGATTGTTTTTTAGGGCCTTACCTAGCAAAACCCTGGCCCTAAAATCAGAAAAATGCTCTGGAGGGAAGGCGTCAAAGGAGAGGCTGACAGTCTTACTTGGCGCTAACATGGAAGGTGATTTCCTGAGACCGCTGGTGATAGGAAAAGCCGAGAATCCAAGGTGCTTCAAAGGAGTGAGTAAAGATAAACTGCCCATTACGTGGAAATCAAATAAGAAGGCTTGGATGACTGCGAAGATAATGACAGAGTGGTTGCAAAATCTCGATTAAAAAATGGGAAAGGAAAAAAGAAAGATTTTGCTATTTCTTGACAATGCTCCTTGCCATCCCGATTTAAAATTAAAAAATATGAAATTAATTTTTTTTCCTCCTAACACTACCAGTGTGTTACAACCAATGGACCAAGGAATCATTAAAAATTTCAAAGTCTTCTACAGACAGTTCATTTTAAAAAGCATGCTATCTAAAGTTGACCAAGGGCATTCCCACACTCGTGTGGGGAAGTCGATTACTGTTCTTGACGCAATATTTTGGATTGATCGAGTGATCAAAAACATAAAATGTTCAACTGTGTGTAATAGTTTTGTAAAATCAGGGTTCACTAACATTGAATTATCACCAGAGCTGGAAGATGTCACAAATGACTTGCAGTTAGACTCTTTGTTAAATGATGTTGGCGAAAGTGCCGAATATGTGAGCATTGATTCTAATTTATTGAATGTGGACCACGAGGTTGACGTGGAAGTAATTATTGAAAGTACTCTTGATGAAGGAGACGACAAAATCAGTGAAAGTGATGACAGTGAGCCTGAGCCTATAGTGGAAGAGATGCCTGTGGTATCGTATGCTGGTGCATTGCATCAAAGTGAACAGTTAAGAAAATTTTGCATTTCAAAAGGTAACAGCGAGGCATTAAGTAGCCTTGTTGATGTACAGTTAAATTTTGAAAAAGAATTTGTTACAAAAAGAAATAAGCAAACCAAAATTAATGATTTCTTCACGCCAAAGTGAGCTATATATTTGTACATACGCATACATATTAAAATGTGCAGATCGAGAATTTTAAATATACATACATATGTGAGTAAATGCATTACGTTGTTTTATTATTACCAATTTATTTGAAATTATTAAGAAGTGATATTTGAAATAAAAGGATTTCTTTCAGCTGCTTTAAATTCCAACAGTATAATATTTGCGTGGTAAAACGATGCGTAAAAATGAGAGTTTCTTTGGGTCACCTCCAACTTACGGACACCTCACTTACGGACACATTTTCTAGGACCGTTAATGTCCGTAGGTGAGAGGTTTCACTGTACATGCCAAAGAGAAACCAATCGGTGGACATTTGCTTTCTTTATGAATATTTTAAATGTAAGTGGCATTGTTGGCTTCATTTTATTTACAACCTTATACCCGAATAAAAAGGAGCTAGAAAGAAGAATAGTGTATTTGGAACAACTAGCAGAGGAATTAGTTTGTTGAGACGGCTACAGAAAGCAAAGACAAAGAATTGGAAGTGCTGCATGACAGATTTTCAAGAAGATTCCGTGAAATCTCAAAATGCAAGCGATGCTAAAAAACCTAAACTCTCACAGTGTCACTTATGTGTGGTGAAAATACAGACTTATCAAATTTGTAGCTCCTGTAAAAAAAATGTATGCAAAGACCATTCGAAATTTCTTTGTAATGAATGTAAATAAGTGTATAGAAATATATTGTTTTACCAGATTTGCAAATAAATTGCTTGATTAAATCTTCTCAAATACTTGTGCATGGTACTGATATATTTCATAATTTCCGCTCATATTTTAATATTGTAGGAGATTTCTTTCAGTATTTACATGGTAAAAATCTTTCATGATGAACAAATACATAGGCGATTTACCACATAGGGAAACTTTGTGAATATATTTCTCGTTTCTTTGTGTACTCAGAAACACATAGGTTTTAGTCATCCAATGTTTATTAACGTGAAAGGGTGAGAGTGGGGAGGAGGAAGATGGGTAATTCCACGGAGGTTGTTTTGAGGTGAAGGGGTGGAGATACATGGTGGTGGGCCACGGATCAGGGAATACCGGGATCATTAGGCCAGGTAAGCGTAGGAAATCCATATCGTGAAGAAAGGTTGAGAGTGCAAGGAGGCAATTAGACGCAATAGGTTGCTCTTTCTTCACCCTTTGATCGCTGCGTGAGGGACAGGGAATCCACGCCTCATCGCAAAGCGCCCCCTGGGGTGGCCCTCCCTTCATTCCAAGAAGGTCCAGCTCGGGTGCGTCGTTGGAGGTGGGGGGAAGTTCAATCAGTGTGTTGGAGGTGGGGGGAAGTTCAATCAGTGTTTGTGGGGGGGGAAGAAAGTGGGCGGAGGAAGGAAGCTTAGTGGGAAAGTACGGATGGTCTTCTCAATATGTTAGGGTCAGTGCAATGCTTACGGAAAGAGAAGGGTCCTCCAGAGAGGGATTTTGGTCCCCTAGCACTAGAACACTAGCTCCTCTTCCGTTGGTCCCTCGCGCAGCACCAACCTGAAGAAAATAGACGCCATCGTATTCCATGTTTTTTTTCCATTTCCTGCTCTTTCTTACCACCTGCAACCCAAACTTCTTAGCAATAATTATTTTGGCCTTTCCCACCAATCCCGAAGCAAAACGTCATCTGCTGCTCTCCCCCGCAACACTGTTACCTGTCCATCTCTATGGAGACATCCTCAGTGAGGGAATGGGCTCTGCTGTAGGCCCAAAATACCGACTCTTCTAGCCCCCCACCCCCTCCAACTGGACTCGTTGACACGTCCCCGATTGTCCCACATTCCTCATATCATCTGACTTTAATCCTTTTTTTTCTAGAAATTTCAAAAGATATAAGCTCTGAGAATATCCGTTACATTTGATCGTCGGAATGTAGCCCTCAAAAATCACGAAGGTATCACTCATCTCTTCTCACCCCACCTGCCCTTTTTCAATTATTAACGTTTAAGAACTCAGGCTTGTGCTCACAATACAAAGATATAACATGTGGGTAGACGAAGTGAAGCATAATTATTTTACATGGACCCAACCGACTTTTACTCGGTCCTCATTTTTAGTATTTGGATACATAAAAAATAAAAAAATGTGCACATGATAAAGCGGAGTTAATCCAGATTGCATATCGGAAAAATTATTTACAACTATCATTATGCACAAAATTAAAAACTTCATTAGAAAATAACCGTCTAAGGGACCAATAAAAGAGAGTATTACGACAACAAACAGAAAAGAATGCAGCATTAAATATTTTTAGCTATAACTTATGTAACAATGGGTTAAATCTAGCAAAACTCTTTAAAAAATAAAGAAAATAGAAGTCACTAGCATTATCAATCAGAAAAAAGGCGAAAATGCGAAGAAAGGCCAAGTTTGAAATATAATGACAAAATATAATGCAGCGCCACTGTGGCACCGTAAATCCAACGGCATAACGAAATGAGTAAATCCATATGAGGGTTAAGCTAATGGGTTGTTGCCTCTTGTCCAACACCATTTTACATTGCGTATTATTGTTCAGATATGTGTATAATGTAAAAATCAATACAATAAAACCTCTACTAAGTGAACCTCTTCATATCGAAATCCTCTGTTTTTCATTATGACTTCAAGGTACCCCCAAAATTTGTATGCAATTATATGGAGAAACCTTTTCCTATTGTACCTCTATATTTTCGAAAAGCCTCCACACTTTGTACTGAGAATACACCCCCATGACGAGCCAACAACCTCCAAGGAGTAAAATATTCAGCATATTCAGCTATTATGTTAGTGAAAATGATAGTAAAACTAACCTCTGGTCTAAATAGAACTTGCAAACTGGCACGGAACTGGCAATTTCTCTTTTACTTCGTCCATTGATGGTTACTCGGCTTCCCAGATAGCAGAACCCTTCCACTTTCTCGATTTTTTGTTTTCCTAGTGTAACATTGGTCCTGGCTTCCTTTCTCCTGCTGCATCCCTTAGTTTTCTTTTTATTGATCTTCAGATGATATGTGGTCATTGTTCTTTCCATATTTCCAAGTGTCTTCTTTAAATGTCCTTCTGTTTCTGCCATGACTGCTATGTCATCGGCGAATCGTAGCATGTTGATTTTCTCCCCGTGGATATTCACTCCCGAAGACTTTTCTTTGACTTCTTGGATGGCTTTCTCGATGTAGACATTGAATAATAAAATGGGGGACAGTGCACATCCTTGCCTCACTCCTTTCTTTATGCTTGCTTCTGTAGTGCTGGGTCCTGATTTGATTAAGGTCGCCTGATTTTTATACAAGCTGTGGATAACTCTTCGGTCATTGTATGATACTCCTATTTTTTTCAGAATTTTTAGCATCATATTCCAATCCACGTTGTCAAATGCCTTCTCCAAATCTACAAATGCAACAAACGTCGGTAGATTCTTCTCTATTCTCTTCTCTATAAGTAGCCTGAGGGCCAAAATCGCTTCTCTTGTGCCCTTGTGTCTTCTGAACCCGAATTGGTCCTCATCCAGGAACTCCTCCGCTTTTCGCTCTATTCTTCTATAGATGATTCTGGTCAATATCTTCGAGGCATGTGTCGTCAGGCTTATGGTCCTAAAATGTTCAGTTCTCAGCCCTATTCTTTTTGGCAATAGGGATGATGATGTTCTTCTCAAAGTACGTGGGTATCTCTCCTGTGGAGTACATGTCGCAGATGGTTTTGTACAGCTGAGTTAATGTCTTCTCTCGGGCGTTTTTTATTTGTCCGGCAGGAATATCATCTATTACCGAAGCCTTATTTATCCTCAGATCCCTTACAGCTGCGCCAAATTCTGATCTTAAGATTGGGACTCCCAAATCATCTTTATCGACTTCATTTTCCTCTTCGATTACTTCCGCTCTAAGATAACTCCCATTGTACAACTCTTCCAAGTATTCCTTCCATCTCTTCACTTTATCTTCACGTTGAATTAAGAGTTCTCCATTCTTGTCCCTGATGTTATCTCGTCTTGCATCCTGTTCCTTGAAGTGATTTCTCACCATCCTGTAGGCAACTTCCACATTTCCTTTTGCGAGGTTGCTTTGTACATCTTCGCATAGATCCTTCATCCACTTTTCCCACATGTCGATAAATGTTTTTGTACTGCAGAGTAAATGTCTTCTCTCCAACATTTTTAATTAGTTCGGCAGGAATGTCATCTATTCCCGAAGCCTTATTTATCCACAGATTCCTTTTTTATTATTATAAACATTTAAAATATTTAAAATCATAACTGCATTTATTTAAATATACAAATTATGTAATTATAGTACTATAAGTAGAGTGAAATTCGCGAGACGCGAAATACCGCGAAATCGGAAAATAAAACGAAGTTTCGCCTTTTTCGCGAATTTGACGTGAATTAGCGAAAAAATCACATGCAAAGAGTCATAATCGATTAAAGCCTAAGCTTTCATTGTTTAACGCTGATGACGTTCATTCGCTCTATCTCATTATGTTTCAAAGGTCAATTGGCTTATTTTGTCTCGAGCATATCGCATTCGCATAATATCGCGCACTCTAGTGATGTCTCTGCCGGAATTTGCCGTTAAATTAATCACCGCCTCTCTCTTTGATTCACATTTATCAATCCTGGAATTCTCGGAAATATCTAGAGTGACGTAGTTTCTCCCCTGAAGAATTAGATATTCTGAATCAATAATGTGCTGAACACGGCTGCAGAAGAGCGGAAATAGAAGCTCACATGCCCGGCACGCGTCAATGTCGAGCAGTAATTCCGGTGACTCACCGTGACGCAGTAGACAGCGTAATTGCATAACTTGAGCAGGAAAACCTTTAGTGTGGGCCTAATGTAACAATTTTGTAGACTTAAACACAGGCTAGGAACGGAAGCGCTAGCAGTTGAGGCAAGGGGGGAAGTAACAGAAAAGATAGGAGGAGAGGGGGTGCTACTTATAAGCGGTTGATCGTCAGATATTCAGCGCTCCACTGAGCTTCAATGCAAAAAAAAATCATTTCGACATACCCCCATTTCAAGTTTCTTTGTTTCTGATTGTGTTTAGTTATGCGTGCTTCTTTCACTGCCTTTCTTGTTATGTAAAATGCTTAATAAAAGTATAAGCATTCACGAAATGTGTACCAAAAATAATAAAACGCCTAGAAATGCGCAAAAATTGTAACATTATAATAACACCGCCAAGATTTTCTATAACACCGAAATCACATAGTTTTAAAACTAATTTTAGCAAAAAATAAAACCACTTTCACGGACCTCTAACTATAAGTAAATATTTAGATATAATATATAGTAATATAAAGTGAAGTAAATATAGTAAAAAGAGACAGCAGCACATACCATTGCCAAAACGTTCCGTAAGGTGGAATACAGGTGTTAATTTTGCTAAAATAATAATAATAATTTATTTAATGCTTACAGGTATCCCCCAATTACAAGCGTTGTAATAAAAACACAATTACATTACAAACAAAGTCACACATAAAACTAATAATGATAATAGAATAAATGAATTAAATAAATACATTAAACATCACTAAATGAGGCGAGCATTTTCCTCCTTAAACTAGTCAGGGTGTGTCAGAAAACAGGTCTGAGTTAGGGTTCTGGGCAAGGAAGTCATTCGCCGTCCGCATCATGCGGGTTAGCAGTTCGAAGCGCGTTACGTCCACTCTCCCGAAATGACTTCGAAAGAGTGGAGTATGCCTAGTTCTTCGCATAGGTACGTTTATATTTGCAGAGCCGAGGAGTTGGCTTGAGTCAATTGCCCCGTTCAAAATGTTGCGTAGAAAAATAACATGAGCAGTCTTCCTTCTGACTTCTAGAGGAGTAAGGTGAAAAAGCTTGCACAAATTAGGGTAGTCATTTTTATTATAAACAGGACCATTGTATTTGAGACATAACCATTTCACAAAGCGCATCTGAATTTTTTCAATGGCGATTGAATATGTCTTATGATGTGGGTTCCATATGACACTTCCATACTCCAGAACAGGTCGTCGAACAATGGAGCAGTACGTACCCAGGCAGCAAAAACAACTTGAGACAAGCTTGCCTCAAGCTTTCCATCACAGACTTGAACACTTGCTACAAGCTTGTCCTGGCAAGCAACCAAACTTGAGGCAAGCTTGCCTAAAGCTGTCTAGTTCCCTTCTTCAAAACTTATCACAAGCTTTCCATGCCAAGCTTGTAGAAAACTTGCATACACACACTTTGCACAAACTTGCCGGGTGAGCTGGTGGACCGCTTGCTACAAGCTTGTCCTGGCAAGCAACCAAACTAGAGGCAAGCTTGCCTCAAGCTGTCTAGTTCCCTTCTTCAAAACTTAGCACAAGCTTTCCATGCCAAGCTTGTAGAAAACTTGCATACACACACTTTGCACAAACTTGCCGGGTGAGCTGGTGGACCGCTTGCTACAAGCTTGTCCTGGCAAGCAACCAAACTAGAGGCAAGCTTGCCTCAAGCTGTCTAGTTCCCTTCTTCAAAACTTAGCACAAGCTTTCCATGCCAAGCTTGTAGAAAACTTGCATACACACACTTTGCACAAACTTGCCGGGTGAGCTGGTGGACCGCTTGCTACAAGCTTGTCCTGGCAAGCAACCAAACTAGAGGCAAGCTTGCCTCAAGCTGTCTAGTTCCCTTCTTCAAAACTTAGCACAAGCTTTCCATGCCAAGCTTGTAGAAAACTTGCATACACACACTTTGCACAAACCTGCCGGGTAAGCTGGTGGACCGCTTATGTACACAAACTAGCCTAGTAAGTTCATGGAAAACTTTAAAAAAAACCTGAATACCAGGAAAAATTTATTTCATGCAACTAATGCAAAAGGCTGACTTTGCTAAATGGAGAGGCTAATGCTAGTTGAAGGAAGTGAATGAGCTGCCAGGACATTAATTAAAATTGTCCTATTTAAAAAAAAAGTTTTTAACTTTCATTTACTATAAATAAACCTGTTGTATCACTCTCAAAGTCACAACCACAGACACATCATATGCAACAATGATTAGCTCTGGACCTCTGCACATAAATTGTTACTAGTTTGAAAAAATACTTAAGGCTAAACCAGCTAAACTTCTTTCAGTAATTAACAGTTACAAAAACTGTGTCAAAACGAGGTTTCGTTATGTCTCTATCAAGTGTAATTGATTCCTATTATTCACAAACTTCCTGAATTAAACAGTTTGATAAAGTTCATTCTTCTTAAGATTCATACAAGTCATATGAAACACATTGGAGACAGTGCCTAGGAGTCTGCGTTTCGGTGCGGCGATAACGGCTGACTCAATCAAGACGAAACTGCCCAAGCAGAGCCAAAGTGCTTTATATTTGCTTTTAATGTGTATTCATTTCTGGATTAAATGCGCATTGAAAGCACATTTTTGTCCACACCTTAAAGGTACATTAAATGTACACTGTGAATGTATATTTTTGTCTGCGCATTTTAGGTACATTGAATGTGCATTACGTATGTACTCATTTCACTACATTGGGATAGGTGTAATGGATGTGAAAGAGTGAGGCATGCTAACAAAATTATAATAAATATAACAAAAGTATAATAATAAATACCTTTATTTACCCAGAAGTCCAGTGCGAATGAGTTATACAAAATTTTCACAACATCACCTCAACACACAATCAATGGCACTTCCTTAGCGTTTTCGAAGACACTGTCTATGCATTACCAAAAATTTAAACGAAAAGAAAGAGTTCACTGATATCACATTATATTATTACCAAACACGGTTATTCACTCGGCAATATAAAGCAAAGCAAACCAAACAAAACGGAACCTCACTTGGCATAAATTACACGAAAAAGGTCCAAATACCCCACTACGGTACCATATCTACTAGCAGTAAAGTAACACACGTTGAAACTTCCAAGGATCCTTCGTTCAACGACGTATTTTTTAACAACTTCGTAACGTTACTGGTAACTTCGGAGAACAAGTATTGTACGTTTGAGAAATTCTGTAAACACAATAAAACGCAGATGCTACAAAAAGAAAAACGGATTTCTAAGCAGACATTATTCCATTGCCTTGAATTTCAAAGTACACCTACCACTACGATTCAGCCTCAGTACACAAGTACCTAGTGGATGAACCGGAACCAAATTATTCTTCAGAATACAAGAATGCATGAGACAACTGTATATTATGTAACTAGAGTGTGTAAAAAAAACACAGATGATAAATTTCAACTACACTCCAATAGTATTCGACACATGTTTACGTGTGTTTCTCGCGTTTCCATGCGCGGGCAAGAAACAAAAGAAAACTGCCGAAGCAAGCGCAGCCAACTTGGCCATATAAGCGGAATTTCTACCGGATGATATTGTTTAAGCGCAGTAATGGACTGATAATAACGAAATAATGTTTGCCAATGTACCATTAATTCCGTTTTTTATAAATATTTAAACGGGTCTCATGGTGAACTATTGAAAACATATTATGTTATATGTGTTTTGATTGGTAATCCTGACCTCCATATGCGACCTGCATAGAAAGTGCATTGCAAATGCGCATTAATAATGCGGTATTTCTGCGGATTAGCGACCAATGCGGTCATACGCGCACTTAATGCAAGCTTTCTAGGGAAAACATGCCTCAAGCGTTTTACAAGCTTAATCCGGAAGGCTTTTCCTTGGTAACTTGCGTATTGCTTGCTTCAAGCGTCTCAACGGCAAGCTTTCTAGGGAAAACATGCCTCAAGCGTTTTACAAGCTTAATCCGGAAGGCTTTTCCTGGCAAGCCCAGGGCAAGGCTTGCCGTAAGCTTACGTGTTACCTGGGTACGAATGCTAGTTTCGATGGAGAAATTAGCAACAAGATTCCGCTTTAGGAACCCCAAGAGGCGATAAGTTGAGCAAATCGATCTAATGTGCGCATTGAAGTTAAGCTTGTTGTCAATTTTGACACCACAATCTCTTTATAACGAACCTCTCTTTATCAAAATGACCAAAAAATTGGTGCCTTCTATTTCCACATAAAGTAGTTTTACTGTATTTTGGTTTTTGATTGATCAATGCATTTCACCATTTGCTCAAGTAAAACAGTCAACATAATTATGCATTCAGAAATAATAATTAAATGTTTATAAAAAATTAATTAACACTAACAATTACTGTATTTGAACTATCATTTTCAATCATTCTTGCTGCAATTGAAGTCTTCATTGAAATGGTCCCAGTGCAATTTGTTACATGCTATTGACTATGTTCACAAGACGATGTAAACATGTATAGAAGGAAATAGTTTCAATTGTTGGTATTGTTAATAAATTGAAATAAAAATTATAAATTTTGTTCAACTTTACTTCTTTTCTACCATAGGTATGTATTCTTTTTAAACAGTCTTTACTTTAATTTAAAAAAATGTAACTTTTAAATAATTTTTAAATCAATAAAGTATTTTCACTACCAGATATTTCAATAAAAGCGAGTGACGTAAATTGCACACATTGAGATGAAAAGAATAATTTGTTGGCTACCCTCAAATGGAATCCACTTCTTGCCATTCGACCTACCCATTCAAGTGGTTAAAGGTGTAATTGCATTTACAGGGTGTCTACCAGTCGGGAAAATTCTAGAATCCGGGAAAAAGTCGGGAATTTGTTAACGTCGGGAAAAAATCTGGAAAAGGTCGGGAATTCGCTGAAAAATAATAAAAAATCGGGAAAAATGGTTGCTTGCAAATCGTCAGGATAAAAATTGGATCGGCACACACAGCATAACGAAATGAGATATTGTTTCCCTTTTTCTTTATTTGTCATTATCAAAGAGGTGTTGTTTTAAACCTCTCTGGTCAGTATTTGTGAGTTCGTGGCTTTCGTCGTTCGATTGCACTAGACATGGGCACCGTTTCCTGCATGCCGCCGCGTGACAAATCGGCATGGTCGGTTGCAGGTTGAAGATCGTATACTTCCCTCCTGCCCATGAATACTATTTCGAAAAAATTACCTTGACCGTGGTTATTACAATGCTCCCAAAGATTCAGGCGATCCATTGATCGTACTCGAGTACGGTTGTGACATTTTGCATTCTGCCATGCCTCTGAGGGTGTAACTCGATTAAATTCCACTAGAAATATTATATTTAAACCATCACGTCCTAAGTTTCTTTGCTGCGCATCATCATAATCGGGTGGGATTAATTAACTTTACTGTGGAATTTGTATGTTTTCTTTCTCGTATCCATTCAGTAAAGCTTACCCTCAGCCATTTTGTTATTAGAATTTTCCATTGAATTGTGTTGGTTTTATACGCAAGCATAACGTCTTCGTGAAAGAACAGAGATCAGCCCCTGTAAAGTAAAAACATTATATTACCATTTGGTGTTTCCGGCGGATTAGATGAGTGAAAGTTTCTCGGGTCTTCCTCCGGGTCAAAGGCTCCATCTCTGTCGACGTTTCCGAAAACGACTCGTTTTCTATCTTCAGGGCTGTGAAGATGTCCCTGACTCACAGCCCTGAAGATGGAAAACGAGTATTTTCGGAAACGTCGGCAGAGATGGAGCCTTTGACCCGGTGGAAGACCCGAGAAACTTTCATTCATATTAATATAATATTAATAATACGTTACGTTAGTAATATTACGTTGTCGCCGACGACGCCATACGTGCCGCCGCCGACGAATATGTCGTTGGCTCCTGGATGATATACTGGAGAACTCGCCATTTGCCAGCTAGTGCGGTGGAATGTCTTTGTTATTCATCCGATGGCGAGCTTGCTAGCTCGAAAACCGCCGGAAAGTCTGGTTCATCTGTCGGCATATGCGAATTTGCAACAAAATCGTTCGTTTTTACTGGAAAACTCGGCATTCGCCAGCTCGAGTTGAGTTGGTTCGTCGGTCTTCGAGTTGGTGTGTGCTCAAGAGGTGCCTTTGGTTGGACTGTCGACGGACATCATTTCATTCAAAGGCTCCTTTCACACGGGACGGCGCGAATCCGACCGCCGTGTACGGCGCAAAGTGGTGCAGGATCCCTAATACTTGGAACTTATGAGTCTAGAAAAATTTTCTATATAGGGTTTTTGTGCATATACGTTAGATGCGCCGATTGACGAATTCAAAACCATCTTAAGTAAGGACTTAATGCTTTTGCTACTCCTCTAGTAGATAAGATAAGAAAATGTTTCACTGGTAACAAGTGCATCATTTGAAAAGGAGCAGGCACAGCTTCACCTTCAATTCTCTCTAATATAACGTGTATTCTTATTCTGAAAAATGGGTTTTGTAATTGATGGTGAGTTCTAATTTACTGTATATTAATATATTGCAAATATAATTTGCAAAATTATTTTTTACATGATTTCTTGTTCAAAAATAAAGAAAATTTTTTTGAATATCCACTTTTATATTTTTGCAGAATAATTAATTTGTGAAAATAATAGCATCGAATTCGTGTTCAGAGGTCGCGAAAACCTTTGTGCTATAATTTTTAATGAAATGAGAATTTTGAGTTTGTGTAAATCCAAGTAATAAAAATATTGCGAATACTTTTGTGAGAAAAGTAGGTAATTAGCGAAAATATGAACATCAAATTAGCATTCAGCGACTGAGGAAACGTATATTTGTTCACATTAATCGTGATGTTTAAAATAAGAGTTAAATTAAGTAAAGAAATTGCAAAATGATTTGCAAAAAAATTAGTTTCCAAAAGTTGAAGTAGTATGAATCTAAATTCATATTCAGCGACCTCGAAAACCTATATAGACCAAATTTCATATAAATTGAACATTTTCATTCAATTAATTAAATTGAACATTTCAACAAAAGTTGAAGTAGTATGAATCTAAATTCATATTCAGCGACCTTGAAAACCTATATATACCAACTTTCGCACAAATTGACCATTTTTAAATCCAAAATACCAATTATTAGGGATCCTGCACAGCTGTGTGGCTTGCATTCCTCAAAAACAGCCATGAATGTCAGGGTGCAGTCCATTTCGAGTATACGGCGTTTTAATTTCAGGTAGGAGTTTAATCATAAATGAAGTAGATAAGGTGCTGTGCTTGTACTTTTAATAATTAGGATATAATAAGATTGGCCAATTCCATGTGAAAAATTAGACAGGACTGGGCATTGAACTATTGACCGTTATGATTTTGGTCTGGAATTTTAAAATTTTTGTCTTGAAAAGTCTTGAAAAAGTCTTGAATTTCTTTTTCATATAATAGTAGACACCATGATTTACATTGTCCAAAGTTAATGTTATCTTTCCTGCAACATTTTTGATGCTTTTTCTCTTTGCCATATGGAGGGCAAGGAGAAATTCCATGTTACAATTCTAAGGAGCTGCTCGTCACGGACACTTTTCCCATCACTAAATGTTTAACACGGAAAGAGATAATGTAACCTCCTAGAGTAGAATATTCCATACAAAAATACTGGAGTCCCCAATCAGATTACCTCATGGAAGGTACTCAATAGAGCTAATTAACCTAATCTGATGGTCAATTTACGATTGGAACATGGGTGTGATATCACTGCACATCTGTGGAAGACGAAAAATGCTGAAATCATGAAAATGGAGGTTGGGCGTGGCCCAGAGGTGCAACAATGATGCAGGTTAGAGGAGGGAAGTGTTCGGGGCATGCCTTCTTTCAGCGCTACATTTAGGGAGCACCTTTGGTGCTCTCCCCTGCATAGAAGAGGGGAAAGAGTGAGGGTACCCTCATGGCACTGGCGTTGGGATTTGGATGTCAGTGAGATTAAGTGGGATGAGCAGGGAGAAGGGATTAAGTGGGTTGAACAGGGAGAAGGAAGCAGCAGCATCATACACACCAGATCGATAAGCATGGAAAGGCAGGAATTGTGCTCAGGAAGACCTCCACGATGCCAAGGTTCTTTCAGTGCAAAAAGAGGACAATCTATGTTAAGGCAGCGACTGAACTGGGACTCGAACCACGGACCTTCAACTTGCCGGGCTAGCGTGCTACCAATTACACCATCCAGCCAAACGTAATCTCCATGATTCGGGATATGGGCGAGGTTTATATCACGACGTGCCACAAGAGGAGTGGTGGCCACGAGATGGCATGTATGTTTCTATTCGTCTTTCACTTCCTCTTATCTCTTCAGGTATCCTCTTCTCTTGGTGAGAGAAAAACTGCCATTCCCCCAAAAAAAGTGCTTTCCTTCTTGTAAAGTCAACTCAGTAATCTAAAGTGTTATAAAAGAGTTTCTAATGACTGAGAGAAATGACAATGTGACAACTCTTTTATTTTGCTACTCATACAATTAATCACTAAAATTATATTTCAGACTCCAAGCCAGACTCCAGTTAAAAGGTCTACACTAGCTGAAATCAGAAATGCATGAATATGTAGTCAACATTATATCCATACTCGTACTACCGTGGTTCCACTGTATTCTTACAGAGTATAAATTGTATATGTCTGCACCAACTGAATGTAAACTCAAGGTGGGAGTGCTCTGTGTATCAACAGAGTGTAAATGCTCACTAATATGCACTAGATGATGGCATGTGCTGGTTTCTTAAGAACAATTCTCACAAATAGTGCATTCATTTTACAGGTACATGTTAGCCCAGCTATTCATGCTAAGCCATTCTATTGTCACAATAATGTTGTTTTCTACACACTGGATTGATTAAATTGTCTAAGATAAAGAGAACTAAGAGGGTGGGTTAAGAAGGACAAAGCTTAAAAATAAATGAGGGTATGATGCTTGGTGAAGGAGTTGATACCATGACGTGTGGTGTTGGAGTACAAGAAACTAAATTTTAATTCCATTTGGGAGAGCTCTGGTGCCTTAGTAGAACATTACTGCGACTACTGCCTACCACGTTAGGGTAAATTCTGACAGAACACGTATACTGATATGATAGCAAGTACTGGCACACATCACAGGGTAGCCATCAATTTCAAGCCAATGTATCACAAGACTACTGGCATTTTCAATATTCTGTAAAGTTAATATGCTGAAGGAGGGCTAGGAGGTGATTTTAAAAGGTGGATGGGTGAAAATCCTTGGGAGAAATGAAAGTTCCAGTCCAGTTGCTGCATGCAGGTTCTCGTGGATTAAAATTTTTGAAAATGTTTTGCACAGGAAGTTAAAAAAAGTGACTGATGCTCTTAGTGTGAAAAGTGGAGTAAACAGTCAAACAAATATTTCATGCAGAGTAATATGGATAAGAATATGATGTTATTACATCAACAAAATACAGATACAGTAAAACCTCTCTATATCGAAATGGAAGGGACCAATTTTTTAGTCATTTTGATAAGTGGAGGTTCATTATAAAGAGGTTTTAGCAAAATGAACACATATTTCCGCCTTATGAAACTTTTTGGTAGTAAAATGTGCTGCTTTCTCTTTGATTACTATATTTGTATATTTAAATATATGCAATTATGCTTTTTCATAGTTTTAATGTTTATAATAATAAAAACAAGGGTACAAAAATTACTTAAGCAATATCCGCCGAAAAAAATTTGTAATTTCTGTTTGTTTCATTTTTTTTCAAATTCTTTTGAGATGATATCTTCCATCTTATTTAATAATAATAGATTTTCACTGCTGCAGTCCCTCATATTAAAAAAAATCTTTCCATCACACCCAAAGCATCCTGCACCTCTTTTTTGGTTGGCTTTGGCATAAAATCCTCACCATCACTCTCTTCTTCTTCCATGTTATGGACTACTACTTGAGATTCCCCGCCAGCTTCTTCCTCCATTTCTTCGAACACCTCTCCCTCATTTGTGGCACATGTTAGCTAGACATTGTCAACATTAATAAAGTCGTCAAATGATGACTGAACATTAATTATTTTGTTTATTTCAAGCCATTCTGTTGGTTCGTCCTGATACAAAATATCTTCCTCACTGCTGTCCCCCATAAATCCAGCCTTTTTAAAACATTTTTCGATAACTTCTGCCCTCAAACAAGTCCACAAAAGACAGAGCCTGTGCATGGCCTGAATTATGTTCCAAGAGCACTTTTTCAAATCATTTTTCTCCTCAACTGTTCGCAACATGTATGACACCAGTTGCTGCCTGTAATGTCTCTTCACAATGGAAATTATTCCTTGATGAAGTGGTTGCAATTTGCTGGTGGTGTTTGGAGGAAAATATACTACTTTGACGTGTCGTTACACAATCCCTTCAACTTATGTGCTGTGCACTGATCAATGAAGAGAACTATTTTCCAGTTTCTCACTCCCATCTTTGAGTCCAGCATGGTCAACCACTCACAGAATAAAGATGCTGTTATCCAAGAGTTTTTTGAGTTTTAGTATGAGCTAGGAAGTTTTTTAATATTTTTAAAGCATCTAGGCTTTTTATATTTTCCAATCACAAGAGGCTTCAATTTCTCTGAGCCATCAAAATTAGCACAGAAAATCACTGTGAATCTTTATTTGCTTTTTTTACTCCATGGCATGATTGGCCTCTAACTGCTAAAGTTCTGTCTGGAAGCAAGTTACAAAAAAATTCTGCCTCATCTGCATTAAAAATGTCTCGTGGTTTATACCCGGCTAAAATCGTCTGCAAAGCTTTTTTCCACTCTTCTACCACTGTGTCACTTACAGAAGCTTCTTCCTCACTCATCTTCAAAGTTTTGATATTCCACCGCACTTTAAACTTTTGAAGCCACCCATTCGATGCATGAAAATTTTCAATGCCCATTTTCACTGCTACTTCTCTTGCCTTTTGCTGTAGAATAGGTCCAGAAACAGGAATATTTCTGGCTCTACCTTCCATCAACCAATCAAATATGTGTCTGTCTAATTGTTCACTTTTCACCGCCCGCAATTTTTTATTTATGTAACCTCGATGTGCTGCATCTTCAGTTTCTTTACGTTTTTTTTAATTTTTTTAAATAGACGGTAAATTTACACAGAAGTTAGGCGTATTTCACTGACCGATGTCTTAAACTACAAAATTGTGGCTCAAATAACTAACAATATTGTATGTGGGGGGACGGTAATGCGCCATTGTTACGGATTGAAAGATAATAGAATGGTCGAGTTACAATTCGCGGCGACAATATCCAAAAGTAAAAGACGACTGCCTCGAGGCGCTAGCATGAAAAAAATGCGATCATTCTGGTACGGCCGTAATAATATCGAGTGTTCATAGTGAATTAAACTTCAAATGAATAGTTCAAAAATGAAACAGAATAGGCCAAATTCTCCTTAAAAGATCATTTGAACGCTAAAATATAACTAATCTTCCGATACAGTACATTAGTCGCATCAGATGTTAATCTCGTACGTGGGTATGGGTCTTTCATAGCTCGGCGTTGCGTTGAACGCTAAAATATAACAAATCTTCCGAAACGGTACAATAGTCGCATCAGATGTTAATCTCGTACGTGGGTATGGGCTCTTTCATAGCTCGGCGTTGCGTTATCACGAGCAGCAGGCTTTCATAGCTCCGCGTTGCGGAAACAAACGAAAAGCGATAGGCGTTTCGATAAATCTGCCGCAAACTCACTGCAATTCTGTACATATCGCATTAGTATTTGATTATAACTGTGTTAAATCATGTCTACATACAGATAAATAAATATGCAAGTATTATGAGTCGCCACCAGAATTTTTAAAATTCCATCTGCACACTCGCTGACTTGGAACACCATTATTTTAATAAGTAACTTCAATGACTCAAAATATGAACTCAGTCGCCAAATCCTGTTATTTGTTAATATTAAGTCAGTGTGGAAGAAGAATCGTATTAGCTAAACTATCTAGATTAAGATATTATCCAGTCACTTGCGCTTGAACAACTCAATTGCAAATGTGTATAGTATGCGATAGCATCGGAGTTAAGTTTTCTGTGTCGTTAAGGATTGGTGAGGGTAAATGCAAATAGAATATGCAGTGGTGTCATTCGTGATTATTTAAACCTAAGAATTAAACCATTTTACCGTATAAATCAGTCTGGGAGTTGTAAAAACTCTTAGGACCCCGGGTCTAAATCCAGCAGGACATTTGTCGTAAATATTGTCGTATGGATATGGATGGAATTATTTTAATGATGAATATACAAAACGCAAGCAATGCAAATCGATGAAAATAAGTCTTTGACGCATATGATTAATAACAAACACACTAACAACTGCCCAGCTAAGCTTCACTTTTCAAGCGCTGCGGGTTTTCGCGCTCCCAACGTAGAAAAGTCGGAACGGCCGGACGGAACTTTCTGCGGCTGGCGCCGGCTGAATATTTCATTCCATGGAGGTAGTTGGCTCGCCATGGGGGTGTGTTCTCAGTACGATGAGCAGAGGTTTTTCGAAAACATAGAGGTGCGATATAGAGAGGTTTCTCTATATAATTACATACACATTTTGGCGGGACCAAGAAGTTATTACGATAAACGGAGGTTTACGATATGAAGAGGTTCACTAGATAGAGGTTTTACTGTACATGCCAAATGCTCCGACTAGTCTGCTGCTTGAATTCATTCAAATTTGGGGCTTCATTATGATGTTGCCAAGAATATTGCAATTATATATTTTCATTTTGTGTCATTGATCACTCTTGAAAGAATATTGCAATTCCACCAAATGAAATAAATACTGTTATTTTTTCAAAGGTCTAACTTGTAATTTGCATTGTAGCACTATCAATGGAATGCAAAACTATGATGGTATCACACATCACTGTGCATGTATTGTAATGTAAAGAAACATGAAATTCTGGCAGCAAATAATATCCAGCAGGAGAAATAAATATGTCGTGGAGCATGAGATGATTTCTGAAATAAATACCAGCTAAAACAATGTTTTTCCCTCTTGAATTATGTAATATTTAATTGCAAGCAATTTTTACACTCGCTCCTACATGTACCACATACTGAAAATCAGGCATTATCTATGATTTGATACATTACATTTAGGGATTGATGAAACATAATATCTACCATTACAATTAGAAATTCCACGTGAGCATATATGTATATTGCAATGAAATTGAAACTGACAAAATTGAGTGCCTTACCAGTAGTTAACAAGCGAAATAACACTTAAAGAACTAAAAGCAACTCCTATTCATAATACTCTGGGTTGTGAGCTAGGGTGTGCAAAAAGCACTATAGAAAAGAAATGTTGCAGTAGCTGCAATAAATTATGTATTTTCATTCTGTGTCATTGATCACTCTTGAAACATTTCACACACTGACCGAGGTAAAAAAAATTAGAGATAGTCAGCTAACATGCCCTATCTAATTTGAAATGAAAATATCCCCCCAGTTTTGACACTAAACACACCACACTAGTTACTTGCCATGAAAATAGATGTATGTTGAACCCATCATACATCTAAAGTTAATATAATTCCAATAGGATTTTTAGTTCAAAAAGAAGTACAACTTCACAAAAATCCTGCACCTTACAACGTATACCGATGGTAGGTTTTTTTGATACAAGTAACACATAAAAACTAATACTTTGAAGGACATATATGAAGCAAACGCATTATTTCCAGCAAACATAGCACATAGTCGTGAAACAAGCATGTATAAAGACACTATTTCCTTCATCTATCCATAAATATCCTAGGTGAGAATGATTTATACCTTTTAAAAGGTAATCTGCCACTTAACTCTCAAAAAGGGCTTTTGAAAAACATTTATTAACACGGTAGTACACGATGTAAACAAAGCAACGTGAAGTACTCAAGCACTTCATTTATAAAAGCGCAAACGAGACAAAACATGAAATGTGAATTATTCTTTGGTACTCACTAACTCCTCCACATATGCTATGATTCACCAAAAGTCTAACTTTTTCTATCCTAACTAAAATGTAAGCATAATCTCCCATTCCAAAATGAGATGAACCGTGACTTGAATTTAAGTTGTGTGATACCCTGAGTCACGAAATGGCAAGAGCAATGTGTCAAAAAATAGTGAAAAGGCCATTTGAGAAACATATATCATTGTGAAGTACATAATGTAAACAGCAAAACAAGAAGTCATCACACTACGATCATTCTGATACATATCTAGTACAAGCACAAATATGTCAAAAGTTTAACAAGAATTGTTTCTTAGAGCACACCATTGGCCACACTTATGTTATAAATCACCCAAAATTATCTTTTTCTCTTTATACTCAAAGTTTTACACCATTCCCAAACTGAAATGAACTGTATCACGCAGCGGATTTGGGTGATAGATCTTGCGATAGCCAACCTATGCTGTTGCCAGCCAATAGCAGAACTAGCATAAGAATGTGCTCCCTGATTGGCGGAGCGTAACCTGTGAGCGGGAGTTCGACGTTAGCTTAGAGACTTAGCAGACTCCTGATTTTTGCCAGGAATTTATGGTTCCTCACTATCATATGTCTTGCGCTTCACCCTGGACTCATTGAAGAGCATGGAGGTGTGGTTTTCGGGCTGCTCTAATCAGTGGCTGTGATTTTGCCCGTCTGCTGTTGCAGGTCAGCCTTTCAAGGGAATGCCAGGGGCCCAAATTGGCCCAGTGCCCGTGATGCGTATGTATGGGGTGACGATGGAGGGACACTCTGTCTGCTGCCATGTCCACGGCTTCTCTCCCTACTTGTACGTGCAAATACCTGATGGATTCAGCGAAGATCATTGTGGCCCATTCAAAGTAAGTGTGGTGGGGGTGTGGTTGTGGGGGCTCATGGAATTGCCACTCACTTGCTGCTTTCCCTTGCGCCTGCAGGAGGCTCTGAACAAGGCAGTCATTGCAGACATGAGGGGAAACAAAGACAACGTGACGGACGCAGTGCTGGCTGTTGAGATCCAGGAGAAGGAGAACATTTTTGGTTTCCGTGGTGCCAAGAAGGTTCCTTTTCTTAAAGTCACTTTGGCATTGCCCAAGCTGGTGGCAGCTGCCAAGCGGTTGCTGGAGAGGGAGGTCATCTATTCAGCTCTTGGAGTTCATTCATATCAGGCGTTTGAGTCCAACATAGACTTTGATATTCGGTGAGTGGTTATCACATTCAATGCACGTCTTCGTTTAAACCTTCAAGCCCCGAGAAGATTTAAATGGATTTTAACCCAGTCGTCGGAGGAGATTTAAATATTTAGATGCTTAATGAAGACCTGCATTCATTGAGTTATATATCAGTAAATATTAGTTGTATAATCTGGAGATTTTTAGTGATGGCTGTGAAACCTTAAACAGTAAAACCTCTTTATATCGAAATGGAAGGTACCAATTTTTTGGTCACTTTGATAAATAGAGGTTTCAGCAAAATGAACACCCATATTCCACCTTAAGGAAAGTTTTGACAATGATATGTGTGCTGCTGTCTCTTTAATTACTATATTTGTATATTTAAATAAATGAAGTTATGATTTAACATATTTTTAATGTTTATAATAATAAAAACTAGGGAACTGAAACTTGCTTAAGAACTCTTCACTGGAAAAATTTTAATTTCTGTTTCTTTCATTTTTTTAAAAATTCTTTTGAAAAGATATTTTCTACCTTATTTAATGAATATAGATTCTCACTGCTGTAGTGTTCCATACAAAAAAAACCACACCTAAAGCATCCACGCCTCTTCTTTGATTGTCACACACTCCTCACCATCGCCCACTTCTTCCATATTAAGATGTTATATTGGTGACTCCCCTCCAATTTCTTCCTCCACTTCTCCCACCACCATCCCCTCAATTTGGAGTGCACGTGAGAAAGGCACTGTCAACATTCATCAAACTCTGATTGAACATTAATTATTTTATTTATTTTATGCCATTCTGTTGGCTCATCCTCATACATAATGTCTTCCTTGCTGCTGTCCCCCATAAATCCAGCCTTCTTAAAACAGTTCTCAATAACCTGCCACTTTAAATACAGTGGAACCGCGGTAGTACGGGTACGGCCTATTGCGAGACCCCCGCCATTACTAGAGATTGCAGGGGCACCGTCAATTGACCCTTTGATTGCCATGTAAAAAATTACACTTTTAACGAGACCCTTTTGGTGTTGGCCCCCACCATTGTGAGAGTTTCCGTCACCAGCAAACAAATGCCAAAAGGGGCCAACAGCTGCCATAGATTGCGATCTGTTAGCAATGCAATTAATATGAACTGCTGCGTATCAACTGCACGTTATAAATCACCATCTTATTAATTTATTGTTAATATTGGTGGAAATACTGCAGTATTAGCAGTTACAAGCATGTATTTGATCTTCTTTTGTTTCCCGGGCGATTGAGAGCACACTCTCACATCTGTGAGTTGAGAGTATTTCCAAGATAATAATAATAATATTTTTTATTACACCGTTAGCAAGTACATGCATGGTTTCGTCAAGAAATTCGGACAGGACACATACACACAAGAACCACAATGTCATCATATCAAATGAACATAAATGTACAAAGTTGTTCATATTACAATGTCATCATTACAGCAACAATGGACATATCTATACAAAGTTATTCACATGCAGCCACTTAGAAATTCTCTTACATCATAATAGCATTTCTGAATTAAAAATTCTTTGACTCTCCTTTTGAAAATAATTGGAGAGGTAATGGTTTTAAAGTCATTTGGCAACTTATTGTATAGTATTGAGGATGAGTGATAAGCACCTTTAGCAAAAAGGGAGTATGAATGCTGACTGGCGTGTATGTTATTATTTGAGCGGGTGGAGTAGTCATGATATATGGAGTTCATTGGGAATTTATCAGGATTTTCTTTAACAAAGCAAACACAAGACAAAATGTAAATAGAGGGCAGTGTTAGTATATTTGCATTTGTGAAGAGTGGTTTTCCAGGGGTACGTATAGGGACTTGGAACATGGCTTTAACTGCCTGTTTCTGGGCAGAGAAAGCTTTACTAGCTATGCTTGAGTTTCCCCAGAACATAATGCCGTAATAGATATATGAATGCACTTTAGCATAATATACCATTTTTAGAATGTCAATGGAAACAACAGGAGCTAACTTTCTAATCATGAAGATACCAGCAAATATTTTCTTCACTATTCCAAGAACATGGGGAGGCCAGTCCAAGTTTTCAGTTATTTGGAGTCCCAAGAACTTAATGGCAGTTGCCTTGTTTAAGCAAGTGACATTGTTATCTGTTAGAAGGTTACTTTTTTTGTAGTTTTTACTTATAAACTGGATGAGCTGTGTTTTTTCTTTGTTTAAAACTAGATTGTTACTGTTGCACCACTGCTGCATTTTGCGAATGGTGTTGTTAGTGTATTCAATTAACCTATCTAGGGAATCAGCTGTAACAATGGCAGATGTATCATCTGCATAAAGGGTGATTTTACAATGTGATAGGTGATTTGGGAGGTCATTTACAAAAAGGAGGAAAAACAGAGGTCCTAATATGGATCCTTGGGGAACACCAGAGTTCTTGCTTAGAGGATAAGATTTAGCAGTTTGTGTCATATAGGTGTCCCTGTAGGGATAGCTCACAATTTGTTTTCTGTCACTTAGATATGACGAAATCCATTCCAGAGCTCTACCAGAAATTCCTAGATTTTGAAGTTTATATTTTAATATGTTATGATCTATAAGATCAAAAGCTTTGCTTAAATCAAAGAATATACCTGCAGTGAGAAGTTTTTCGTCTAAACCATGCAGAGTATTGTTTAGGAGGTCAAAAGTTGCAGAGTTGGTTGATTTACCGATTTGGAAGCCATGCTGATTTTCAGCTAAGAGTTTATGCAATTTCAAGTAATTGAATACCCGAGTATGAAATAGTTTCTCAGACATTTTGGAGAAGACAGATATGGCAGATATTGATCCATAGTTGTCTGCATTATCACTTGTCCCTTTTTTAGGAACAGGAGTCACGCGAGAGTATTGGAGGATTTCTGGGAACTGTCCGCTTTGGAAAGAGGAATTTACCACGTCTGCCAAAGGTATTGCAATAGAATGAGAGACTGCTTTTACAATAGGCATTGGGATGCCATCGATCCCTGAGGAAAATTTGTTTTGAAAGGAATTTTATTTTTACGATTTCAGCCGGGCAGGTTGGGATTAGAAACATTGAGTGAGGTGAATGAGCATAATTTATGTTTGGAGGTGTACTAGTTTGATTGGTTTGGGAAGTAATTGAGCAGAAATGGTGATTGAACATATTGGCTATTTCTTCAGGATCAGACACAGTGATTCCACTGAAAGTAATGGAGGTTGAGTTATAAGCTGGGCTAGAGGCTTTTGTAGAATGGTTGATGACATTCCAAGTAGATTTGACTACATTTCTTGAGTTGCTAATGTAGTTTTCGATGATGGCCTTCCTGGTGTTGAACAAAAGTGCTCTGAATTCTCTACGAGTACTTAAATAGCTCTGGTGTGAGATTGCATCCCCAAGTTTGCTTTGGAGATGAAGTTCACGCACCTTCTTCGACAGAGCAAGGAGCTGTGGAGAGTTTATCTTGAATTTGCCACCCGGTTTTTTTGACGTAACCCTTTTCATAGGGAAGGCAGCATTGAATTGCATAAGAAATACATTTAAGAAGGCACTAAGCTTTTTATCGCTATTTTCAGCATGAAACACTTCATTCCATGATTCTTGCATAATCATGGTGGAAAACTCCATGATATATTCACTTGAGAACATTCTCTTATAAGTATATACAGAACCAGAATTCACACAATGTCTTTTAGTTAAGTATATTGGGGAAGGTTTACATGTGACTTTACCAAAATCAATATATACATTTAGGCCTAAGTGATCTGAGAGGCCAGTATTATAAGTCTCACATACCAGGCTGGATGCTGGGATGTCAGTAATGAAATAATCTAGAAGGGACTGATGTTGTGGGGTAATTCTTGTGGGATCAGTGTTGGCAACATGAAGACCAAAAGAGTTGAGCAAATTAAGGAAATCATATTTCATACTGGAGTCTTTTAAGAAATTTATTTTAAAATCCCCAAATATTATTAAGCCATCAACATTTCTGGTTAGAACACACACAAGAATATCATTCATAACATGTAGGAAATCGTCAAAATTTCCACAAGGCACCCTATATATAGATAGAACAACAAAAGTTTGGTGATTCACTTTCAATAGACCAGCTAGGCATTCACACAATTTCTCTATAGAGTGATCAATATTTAAATCAATGATATTTACCTTAGGACGACAGTACAGAGCAACACCACCACATCTGAATTGCTGACGACAATAAGACGAAACTAGGTGGAAACCTTCAATGGCAGAAGAGGATATTTCACTTTTACATAGCCAATGCTCGGCTAGAACTAGAACATCCGTACCTATTTCATTCAGTAGTAGTTCAAGCTCAAGGTTTTTATTTCTTAGACTGTGTATATTAACAAAAAGGAATTTTATACCAGCACTTTTCACTTTGGATCCTACGTCAAGACAACAGTCATTTAGGGAATTTTGGTTTCCTAGTCAAGAGCAGTTTGTATCAGTATTATGGTTTGGGTTACCAGAGTTGGATCGCAAAACTCTCTCATTTCTTGGGGGCAAAGGCAATATGTTATTTACGATTGGTTTTTCGGATATACTTATTAGTCCCGTATCAGCAATGGGCGGATTAGTCGTTACACTTGCATCAATTGATGTATTTCGTTTGAACTTAAATCTACTAATTTCCACACCATCCGGCCAAGTAGATTTTTGATACATATCATTAATCAGAGAATAATCAGTTCCAAGTTTAAAAGAACAACCTATTTCATTAGTGGATATCTCATCACAAGAAAATACATGCTCAGTGAATTTGGACTCTAAATATTTCACAATCTGTGAACTCGTCGTTCCCACCTTAATTCGGCTGAGATAGAACCATGCTCTACGTGGTACACCGAAGGAATTTTCCTTATCCTCCACGTTATTCCCGCGCACAAAAAAAGTTTTTTTCTTGGATTTACTTCTTTCTTGGATTTTACTTGAATTTCGGCGACGTACAATAGTGTAGTCGCTATTTCCGTCATTGGGGGAAGCAGGTTTCACTTCCTCGGCAGCGTTTAACGGAACTCCAGGATCGGGTGATGGGACACTCCTGAATTCAGGCATGAGGGTTCTTACGTCTTCAATTTTCGTAGCGGAAGAGTTCGGGGTTATGGTTTATTGGGTGTTTAATACCCTGTTTGGGTGTTAAGCACCGGGCAACAACACTGCCGACTGATTGTATTGGCTTATCGGACAAGGCACAATCACTCGCCAGGACTTCTTTATCAGCCTTCACTATATCAGAAAATGTCACATTCTTCTTGATTGAGGATTTTTCCGAGGCAATCTCGTTTTTGAGAGCCTCAAATTCACATTTAAGCATTTCAATATCGGCCGCCATCTTATCAATCGGATACTTTCGTAGGCGGCATAAAAAACACTTCCATTTCATGAAATGGTGATCGTTAAGCACTTTCAAACAAATGTCGTTTAGGCCGGTGCATTTGTGGTGAAAAATATTATCACACAGAACACAGGGAATGACCTTATCTGAAAATTCAGCCGGTAATTTGCAAGAGCCACAAGCCAATGTACTGTGGCTGTCCGCCATATTATATCGATATGGTAGACACCATCGCCCTAAAACGACAAAAAAGCATCGGAAGGGAAAAATGGCAAGCTACTGACAATTTTCTCTCCTTAATTTGTTTTCATATTTATTTCTCTATATTTATCAATGTTGAACATTTGCATGAGTTAATTTTATAATTTACGAGATTATTGAAACTATTAACCGGTGTCAAGCCCGAGAAACTTTTCTTCAAATTATTATTTGTTACCTATACTTGTAACTGCTTGATGTAATGTGATGAACGTGGTGAAAAAGGAGCATAGCGCTCTTAGTTTATGGACTTTCAATATGTCTACATTCCTTTCTATGTTTTGCTGCCATTATTGAGCAGCAATATGAATTAACACTTGACACATTTGTTGGTATAGGAGGGCTCTTCATTAGATCCATTTTTTCTGTCCTTTGTATCATTCTACCGCTGTGCATATACACCAGACAAAATTATTGCAAGTACATCGAGGGCCTACTGATATCTTTAAAAAGAATTTTTGTGATTAACCTGCTGTTTCAATAAAACTGTTATGCATGGTAAAGCAATTTGTTTTTCAATGTGGACATTGCATCAGATGAAAGAAACCGCCCTCCAAGGCAGGATCCCTTCCACCACTTCCACGGTCCCTTTTCATCTGCTGAAACAAATGCGACACGCTATTCCAAATGGCTTCCCCAAAATGTCGCAAAGAACGTGAATATACTGATCATAAAAAATAAGACCAACCAAGGCAAAGCGTAAAGGCTAGTAACAAAGGCGATACATTTTTGATTTGTCAGTTACGGTTTAAATGTTTGGTGAAACCAATCAAAATTATGGAATGAACATTAGAAAATGGAACGAGCATTAGAAAAGAGTAGCTTGGTCAGTTGTCCATGTGGGAAAATGGCTGGCAAGTTTAGGATTTACTGAACCAATTGTCGTTGGCACACCCTCTCTACGTGGGATATGGCTCCCTGGTCTACCGTAGCCGACTTATGCAGTTAGGCAGCAAGAAAACCACCATCACATATCTTACATTTATAGCCTCCAATTTGTCGGCTGAGTAGCGATCAACAAACAACAGAATTTTATTTTTTTACCTCCATTCAAGCTTAAACTCCAAATTCTCAAAATTTCTAAGCGGTTATCCAAGAATTTCTGTTTGTAGGGACATGGTAGTTGTCGTACATTTTTTAAACAATGAGTTTTGTTGGATTTTCCAATTACAAGTGGAGGTAATTTCACTGAACCATCGTGGTAATCATAAAATAGCATAATAAATCTCTATTGTAGAAAAATCCTGCTTCATCAGCGTTAAAAATGCTTCTGGTTCATATTGCCCAATCAACTTTGGCAACTTTTGCCTCTAATTTTTCTCAAAATCGGGATCTACTGATGCCTCAACCCCAGAAAGTTTTGTGGTGGCCAAGTTCCACCTGCTTTCTTCTACTATGAGTTCAATGAATCACAATTAACACATGCAGAGATACCAGAAACAAAGCTTTTCCCTGTGTCACTCTTACATGTACAAGAGCCAGTTTAAGCGTGCTTTTAAGTCACCTTTATGGACTCGTAAGTTGTCAATTGAAGCAGAGCGTACGATATTTAGCTCAACATATCTATGTCCGGCTTCTACTCAGCATATCCATTTCCCATATGTCTACGCAAAAATATTTCGCATTACATTTTTTCGACTGCTGACATTCCGTGTGCAGCAAACGCTTGCGATACGCTCAACCTCCCACAGCAACGCTAATCCAGTCTTTGTGAGCATGCTATTTGCAGCAAACCTATAGAAAAGCAACTGTATATTATGATAAAAATGAAAGAAATGGTAATAATGACATGCGTACTGGTTCAAGGCTTATTTGCTTATGTCATGAAATTTTGCAAAAAATTATCACGTCGATGTATAAAATTCCACGAAAGGCACGCACCTGATTTTTAACGGACGTTTAGGAAAACAGGGAACACGGATTTCAAGAGTAAATGACAGCTCATGTACTTCTGAAAAAAAATGGCGTTTGGTTGGCAGCTTGACAGGACGAACTCCACCTGCTCGTCAATTGGAGATGCTTGTTGTAAGGGAGATTGCTATTGGGAGGTTTTATGGTATTTGAGCTGTGATTTAATATTCAAATTCGATGTTCAAGTTTGAGAAATTAGCTATTCAACCCATCTGTAAATGAAATCAAATTTTTCTGCTGAATGTTCCGCCCATTGGTCATTTGTGCATTTACAACATTTGGAGCATGCCCATATGTGCACTTATGAATTTCTCAAAAGCCCATGTGATTTTTGTTGCCTATTGTTTATCCTTCCATGTCTATAACCATGACTTGAGTGAGCCTGTAAAATTGCTGGGTTTTCTATTAGATTCTAAATTAACTTGGAATGAGCATACTATTAATGTCTGCAGTAAACTGTCTAAAGCATTTGTTTTATGAGAAAAATTAAGCCACTCATTCCTAATTCTTATTTTTTGCTGAATACCATGCATACCGTATTTACTCGTGTAAGCCGCGCACCTTTTTTCCCGAAACACCGGTGAAAAAATAGGGGGCGCGGCTTACACGAATCCTCCAGATTTTCGTGTAAACCGCGCACTATTTTTCCTCAAATTCCTGTTGTTTTTTTCTCCTAAGTTTCGCTTTCTGTAAACATATCGACGTTAATTGGTAAGTATGGTCTAGTAGTAAATCGTACAATGTAAAGTATTCTGAAAATTCGAAGTAATTTGTAATAAAAATCCAAAAGTCGGAGCGTACGACGGTACTTGAAAACGCTAGATCCGAAGAACCGCTAGATCCGAAACACCACTTGACAAATTAATAGATTTATCGTGTATAGATCGTACTTAGGACAACACTTTGTAGTGATATGTATTTAAATCTACATTGTATCCTGTAAGCTGCCACAAGGGGTCAGCGTCTTTATGTCTTTTCAGAATCGTAAACAGAGTTTGTTTCAGTGTCACGTATCTGTAGCAACATTTTTACGCAATAGATAGCTCCTTTTGTGTACACATTAAAGCTGCATTGCAAAGACACGACAAAGAATTTGTTACATAGTGGCAAGAGTCGTATGCTGAGAGATTATACCTTCTTACTATCCGTGCGTGAGTGTAGTAAACGAGTTCGAATCGATCATTTAGCATTTTAAAATAATTTGCAATTATCACCCTAAAAATGAATTCTGATGTGAAATTGCGATCGTTTCCCGTGAGTACAAAACAAAATATTATAAGCGATGCCGAAAAAGTAGAAAATCGAACTGCAGGAAGGAAATATGGTGTATCTGAATCTAGCAGTGACGAAAACTAAAAATGGGAACTATCATGATATGAATATTCATTAGTGATTTACGATTCTATTTCCACAAATATGTTTTTCTTTAGTTTTATAAGAATTATAATTGTTATTAAATTGAGCTTAGTTGTTTCCGTGTGTTCCCAAGACTTTCCGGTGTTGTTAAATCGTCCAAGTCCACAGCTACTGCGCAGAGAGCAGACTAGACCACCGCTATGGTACGGATGGCGTTCTGCTTTTATTTGTTGATATGCCAACGGATTTCCGTAATGATAAAGTAATCACGGGTTGAAATTGTACATATTTCTGCAATTATTCCAGTTAGATGTTATTTTGAAAAGATGCCTTTTTTATAGTTGGATGATGTGTCGTATGTAACTGTGATTACTGTGAGATGCTACGAGAAAAAGATGCATAGTAAAAGAGGCCGTGCATCGATGCACGACGCGATGACGATCGTGACGATATTAACACGTAATTAAATCGATTAATGAGAAAAACTTACATGTAATATAGGCACAGCATTTCTCTTAAAGAACGTGCATTCATGTTATGACAAAATGATGCAGATTCAAGAGCAAAAAAAATAATTTTCTTACAAATAATTTTTTCCCTCACGGGCCTTCCTGAAAATAGGGGTGTGTGGGATACACGAGGGCGCGGCTTACACGAGTAAATACGGTATTTTCATTCTCAAATACTGTATGGCCCTAAGTTGTGGGGAAACTCAAGTGGTGTTAAAAAGTATTTTTGTGCTACAAAAGAAGGCAGTTAGATTAATGGCAAATACTACTGATAGAGATCACTCTCTACCACTATTTGTTAGAAGTAGTATCATGACAATGTGGTACTAGAAATAATTCAAAAATATTTATCACTTTTTATAGACTGGCAATATTTCAAAAGTCTTTTCCCTACCTAGGATACAAGCTGTTTAGCAGGTTACCTAGAGCAGCCTGAATTATGGACATGCAAAAATTTAAAAATAGCTTGCGTAAATGGTTTATTAATCAGGCCTTCTACTCAGTACAAGAATACTTTGATTCGGATGTTGAAAAATTTTTTGCTTTAATGTGTGTATGCATAAAGTGTGCCTTATTTCTATTAACCTTCTTGATGATGTCTATAGTGGTTTGAAAAATACTATTTAATGACCAAAAAAATTATATATTTTATATATATAATATGTAGAAGAGAGAGAGGAGATGTCCGAATAAATGCTAGCAACAAGGTGTTGAGGGTGGGGGTGAAGGAAAGGATAATCAGTGGACACTTACCAGTAGATGACCCATGGAGAGCCTGGTGTCCACTGCGCTATATATACACACACACTCAATACTCAATTGAAGAAAGCTCAGCGGAGCAAGTACACAAGTTCTCGACGAGCGAGGATAAATCACAGATCACAAAAAACACAGGCACAAAAAATAAAGTGGTGATAGATAAAGTGGTAAATAAATTCAGTGGTGATCCTCGACACCAAAGAATACATCAAAGAGGCCCATCGTCAACTTGGTGACACTGAAGCCTATCAACTGCTGACCCACGACCCTAACATAGATTTTCAGATTGAAATTTCCCAGTTCCTCCAAGAACTTGGACTCGAGGAAGGTTTAACTCCTCTCGACATATCCATCCTTTCCCCCCCAAACCCAAGAACACCGCAATTTTATCTACTGCCCAAAATACATAAACCAAATAACCCAGGATGCCCCATCGTTTCCAGCTTCAATTCCCCCACAGAAAGAATTTCTGCCTTCATAGACCACTACTTACAACCCCTAGTCCTCTCCTTGCCATCATTCATCAAAGACACCTATCAGTTTCTAGACCGCCTACATTCCACTCCAATTCCCCCTTCCACAAATTTAATATTGGCAACTGTTGACGTGACTTCCCTTTACACCTCAATACCGCACGAAGGAGGATTGGCTGCTCTCAGTCACTATCTTTCTCGCCGCCCTATCCCACATGTCCCTTCCACAGACTTTCTCCTTAAACTTACTACATTTGTACTTACCAAGAATGCCTTTTCCTTTGACAAACAAATGTTTTTACAAAAAACCGGAACCAGTATGGGAACGCGAATGGCTCCTGCCTACGCTAACCTATTCATGGGCCATCTAGAAGAAACCTTCCTCACGAAGCAAACACTTCAACCCCTTCTCTGGTGTCGATTCATCGACGACATATTCTTCCTTTGGACGCATGGAAAAGAATCCCTTGAAGAATTTTTATTTGCTCTCAACTCTTCCTTCTCCGTCAAATTCACTTCCCATTTCTCAGAAACCACCATCAACTTCCTTGACGTCGAAATTGAACTCATTGACTCCAAATTTTCCACCGTCGTTCACACCAAACCCTGCAACCATCAGCAATATCTCCACTTCAACAGCTGCCACCCACTCCACATAAAACGCTCCATTCCTAACTCCTTATCAATCCGAGGACATCGCATTTGCAACAACGCTGAATCATTAGACAGATACCTAAGCCAACTCCACACCACCCTTAAAAACCGAGGAAAAGATTCTCAGCAGCAAAATACTCCCATCTTCCTCTAAATACACGCCCCGTCCGAAAACATCTGCCCCTGACTCTTTAAATATCATCACCATTTTCTTCCCGGGGGCCCATAAACTAAAATCTATCCTCAAAACACTTTATCCGCTGCTAAAACAAAACGATGCCACCTCCTCTCTCCTCCCTACCTGCCCCTCTGTATCCTACAAACGACCTGCAAACCTACAGAACATCTTAAAATCCACCGATCCTCTGTCATGCTCCCAAAAGACCACCCTACTACCTTCGCCATGCAACCGCCCCCGCTGCAAAACATGCACCCTGATCAGTAACTTTAACCAATCCCCTAACAATCTGCACCCGCTTACCACCCGCCGACTTAAATACGAATCCAACTGCTCTTCTAAAAACGTAGTCTACATGCTCACTTGTAATCACTGCCCGTCCTTCTATGTAGGTCACTGCACTACTCCACTCTCAATCCGAATCAATAATCACCGCTCTTCCACAAAATCCGGATGCAACTTTCCTGTCTCCATCCACCCACCAAATCACAATCTTTCTTTTGACAGCTGCTTCTCACTCACCATCCTTGAAACCCTCCCTGAAACTGCTTCTTCCCTAGAGGTTAAAACCAGAGAAATTGCGCACATATGGGCCTTAAAAGCATTCAGACCCCCTGGCATTAACATTTCTCACTAGCACTCCGCCATTTTCCTTTTTCGTTTACCCCTCTCCCCACCCCACCCCTTCCACAGCACACCTTAAAACCATCAGTCGTCTCTTGGCCGAAGAAGGCGCTTGACGCGCCGAAACAGTTCCAAGCAATTGTGAGTGACCCTAATTTATTTTTTGTGCCTGTGTTTTTTGTGATCTGTGATTTATCCTCGCTCGTCGAGAACTTGTATATATATATATATATATATTGTGACGGAACGGGCTTGATTCTCCTTCGCCCGTTGACTCGTCGCAGTCCTTACGCCTTCGAGTACTGGAACCCTTACCTTGGCCTCGACACCTCGTCTCCTTCGGACTTCCCCGGGTGGGAACTGGTTTTGAGGAAAGGGAGATCGCGACCTTTGTCGCGTGTTTGAGAAGGGCGCCACCTCAAAACCGCGGCATCGGACCAGCTCAGCCAGCAAAGCAAGGACGATCCAAATTGTTCGAGGGTCGGGGGGACTTTAAGCCAGGGCGGACGGTAAAACAGTGAGAGCCGTATGACGTGAGCGCGGGAGAAATTACGCGAAGCGTAAGAATGAACCTCTGCCTTTTTTTTACAATTAACACAAGCAACATTTATTCACTGAAATGAGCATGACAATGAACACAAAGGCACTCTACAGCTAAATAACACAGGTCTTAATGACTAATGAGGGATGAAGAGGTGAATGAATGGCGAGACATAAATGGTACGAAATTAACAAAAATGAAATAATAACCCTGTAACACTTTGTCCAAATAAATGACCAAGCATAAAAAAAATAGAATAAAATAAACTACTAAATGGAAAGAACTACAGGTTCCTCGTCCTTTTATGAATACTAATGATGAGGACGGGAGTAAGTGATACAGAAATATGGTCCCGTAGGACTATGATTGTCCACTCTTGGGATCAGTTTGACTCTTCTCTTGACCTGAAGGGACTTTAACTCTGCTTGGATATCTCGTACACCACTTATGCTGGCGCACACGGGTTTCACAGTGGGGAAGCGTGAATAAGAGGGTTGAAAACACATAGGATTGGGGAAATACGGGTGTGGCGATACTTATTTGTGAGTTGGTGTGGAGCTTGACGGCGAAATCCAGCGCGGAGAGACTGCACCGTTGAGTTTTCGGTATGGTGGCGTGGAGAACGGAATTCAACAACTCCTGTTGAAATAATGCACCTTCCGACTGAAAGGAACTCGTCCAACCTTTGGTTCCGGGGATGCGGCGACCCGCTACCTTTTGCGGTCTGTCACCCTTATCTACCCGAAACCGCACCTCCTCTTTGGGGTGCCGGGATCGAGGTCCGCTGCGTCTGGTTCCTCTTCTGGGGCAGAACGCAGGAAAAACCGCTAGGGAACGACTTTGTCAATTCCTCGCGGAAGTCGTGGTGATCTCCGTCTCCGATTATCGCCTCTCTCTCCGTCCACACTCTCGCCTGGATTCACCAGCACACCTTGAGCTACTCTGCTCGACTCCCAATCACCAACTGCCAACTGATATCTCACCCGACTCAACCGTCGGCGTCCTCCTTGTAACGCTCATCCCCATCACACGTGACTTCAATTCAAAAATCACCAATAGACTCACGTCTTACACTGCCCAATGACCTGGGTAGACACAAGTGGCGTGATTCTTACACTTAAGGAATCCAATGCACAAGACAAAGGAACATTTTACCAGATATCCAAAAAAAAAAAAGGCAGGCGTTCATCTCGCTTACGCAACGGGGACTTGGTTCGGGACGGGAATGACCGACGCGCGGGAGGCGCGACCAGGGAAATAAAGATAAGACGGCCAATCCGTCACATTGCCCCCCGGCGTGAATGAGCTCCTTTTTTTGACAAAACAATAATATAAAAAAAAGCGAGTTCACGCCTTAGACGAGAAAAAAACTATTTAATCGAAAAAAAAATCTTACTTTGGGAAAGGAAACTGGGATTTTAAAAAAATTACGAACGATAGGGAATCAATGAATAAGCATTGAAAATACCTTTAGACGAACCTTCTTCGTCCACAAGAGAATAAGCGTTCGAGCCGATGAGACCAGAGATCTTGAATGGACCCGAAAATAAGTAAAAAAACTTATGGAATAAGCCAAGTTTGGCGTCGGACACTTTAGGAGTCCGAAGAAGAACCAGATCATCAACCCTGAAGGGTGGATAGGTCCCTTTTTGAAAACTTTTCCTACGTTTCCCTCTTTCAGAGTTCCATCTATTCGAGTTTCGCTCTTACAGCCCCCCACACGTGGCTGATTAGTTAAGAGCCCATCGGAATCTCGGTTACATCTTTGGGGTCTACCTTTGTGCTGAATCGTATTGATTCGCTGATTTCTTTCATACCTATTTTGTCTCGCATTATTATGCGGCGGACTTGAATGATTATAATTACCACTCGTAGCCGGAAATGATTCGAATGATTGATCATACAAGCCCAATAATACAAGTAATCGATCGAGAGATAATTGTTCGGCCGATTTTAACAAGTTCTGTACATTCAGGGGAAATTGTCTGATCAATGCATGTAGGATTTCTAACTCGTTCAACGGTGGAGAACACAGGCGTGCTTGTGCTAACTTCTCCGTGGCGCATTGCTTCATGGTCCCCGACGTACTTTTGGAATACCTACCCGTCGTCACCTTCATACGGTAGCTGAACTGCGTATCCGCATCCCAATAATTTGCCAAGAATTTCTGTCTGAATTCTAATATCGTAGAAGGGAATGGTAACAGCGCGTTTCCCCATGTCTTTGCGTTACCATCTAGCATCTGATATAACAAACGTGATTGCAAAGTTGGAGGAACAGTCACCAGGGAAAAGTAATTCTCCACTTCTCTCATGAAAGCTATTGGATGTTCATTACTATTAGCTGAAAAAACAGGCATTTTTATCGCTTGCGCGGCAACTGTTGAGGTCACCGCGGCCGGTTCTTTAGCTTTTAATGCGGCCATTTCAACTTCGATAGATTTCAATCGTTCCTCTTGCGCCTCGGCATTATCGTATGAACGTTCTAAGTTTTCAGTCCGAACCTTTATATTTTCCACTTCGGTCTGAACTATCTCCCGACATTCATCACGAACATGATGAGCCACCTCAGTCATTTCGTGCGCGAATTTAGTTTCAACTTTACGAAGTTTGTCATCAATCCGCGAGATCTCCTTACAGAAATTGTCATGAATTTTTTTTATTTCCGCTTGTGCCCGCTCGCTATCAGCTTTCATTTCTAATTTAACGCCATTTATTTCCGATTTAACGCCATTTATTTCCCGATGCAATGATTCATTTATTTCCGATTTAACGCCATTTATTTCCTGTAGCATTACTTCATTACCTTTTCTTATTTCCTGTAGCATTAATTCTACGAGGGAGGCCGTTCGGCTGGGCTCCCCTCCGCCGTCACCTACCCTCTGAGTGACATTTGATTCACTAACCTCCGCATCGGGCGTGCTCAATAGCATGCTCTGGAATGTGCCCACAAGTCCTTCCGTATCGGAATGCACGCTTCGTCCATCGGAATCGTCGGTATCATCCCTAGTCTCCCGATATTGAGTGAAAGCAGGCGATTGCTTATCGGCTCCCTCCATAGTGGATTCTAATTGATATAATTCGTGAGTATGAAGTGGAACCACCAGAACATTCGTTAAGCCGAACACACCGCAAGGCGAAGAAAAAAAAAAAAAAAAAATACGTTGGACACGAAAAAGGAAATATGAGTTCGCCAAAACTCTCCTAACAAGAAACCGGGGAAACGATTCAAACCTTTAAAAATCACCACGAAACCACACAAAAAACGTTCTTACACTTTTAATCGGGTCTCAGTGTCTCGGTTGGTCTTTAACGTTATTCCGCAAAGAATATGCACTACCAATCAAGCCGCGAGCTCGGCGCCAATTAAATGTGATGACCGCCACAACCTCTAATCGCCTCACGTCTCGTGATAAATAACTGTGATGACCGTCTCTACCTCTGGTCGCACTACGTTTTGTGAAAAATAACTGATGACCGTCTCTACCTCTGGTCGCCCCACGTTTCGCGACAAATAACTGTGACGGAACGGGCTTGATTCTCCTTCGCCCGTTGACTCGTCGCAGTCCTTACGCCTTCGAGTACTGGAACCCTTACCTTGGCCTCGACACCTCGTCTCCTTCGGACTTCCCCGGGTGGGAACTGGTTTTGAGGAAAGGGAGATCGCGACCTTTGTCGCGTGTTTGAGAAGGGCGCCACCTCAAAACCGCGGCATCGGACCAGCTCAGCCAGCAAAGCAAGGACGATCCAAATTGTTCGAGGGTCGGGGGGACTTTAAGCCAGGGCGGACGGTAAAACAGTGAGAGCCGTATGACGTGAGCGCGGGAGAAATTACGCGAAGCGTAAGAATGAACCTCTGCCTTTTTTTTACAATTAACACAAGCAACATTTATTCACTGAAATGAGCATGACAATGAACACAAAGGCACTCTACAGCTAAATAACACAGGTCTTAATGACTAATGAGGGATGAAGAGGTGAATGAATGGCGAGACATAAATGGTACGAAATTAACAAAAATGAAATAATAACCCTGTAACACTTTGTCCAAATAAATGACCAAGCATAAAAAAAATAGAATAAAATAAACTACTAAATGGAAAGAACTACAGGTTCCTCGTCCTTTTATGAATACTAATGATGAGGACGGGAGTAAGTGATACAGAAATATGGTCCCGTAGGACTATGATTGTCCACTCTTGGGATCAGTTTGACTCTTCTCTTGACCTGAAGGGACTTTAACTCTGCTTGGATATCTCGTACACCACTTATGCTGGCGCACACGGGTTTCACAGTGGGGAAGCGTGAATAAGAGGGTTGAAAACACATAGGATTGGGGAAATACGGGTGTGGCGATACTTATTTGTGAGTTGGTGTGGAGCTTGACGGCGAAATCCAGCGCGGAGAGACTGCACCGTTGAGTTTTCGGTATGGTGGCGTGGAGAACGGAATTCAACAACTCCTGTTGAAATAATGCACCTTCCGACTGAAAGGAACTCGTCCAACCTTTGGTTCCGGGGATGCGGCGACCCGCTACCTTTTGCGGTCTGTCACCCTTATCTACCCGAAACCGCACCTCCTCTTTGGGGTGCCGGGATCGAGGTCCGCTGCGTCTGGTTCCTCTTCTGGGGCAGAACGCAGGAAAAACCGCTAGGGAACGACTTTGTCAATTCCTCGCGGAAGTCGTGGTGATCTCCGTCTCCGATTATCGCCTCTCTCTCCGTCCACACTCTCGCCTGGATTCACCAGCACACCTTGAGCTACTCTGCTCGACTCCCAATCACCAACTGCCAACTGATATCTCACCCGACTCAACCGTCGGCGTCCTCCTTGTAACGCTCATCCCCATCACACGTGACTTCAATTCAAAAATCACCAATAGACTCACGTCTTACACTGCCCAATGACCTGGGTAGACACAAGTGGCGTGATTCTTACACTTAAGGAATCCAATGCACAAGACAAAGGAACATTTTACCAGATATCCAAAAAAAAAAAAGGCAGGCGTTCATCTCGCTTACGCAACGGGGACTTGGTTCGGGACGGGAATGACCGACGCGCGGGAGGCGCGACCAGGGAAATAAAGATAAGACGGCCAATCCGTCACAATATATATATGTATATAGCGTAACTTCCCCCTCCCAGTCTCCGGCTAGCATCAGGTTTCATTGCCGTCATAATTGCCCGAGACTCGAGAGGGGTTGCGCCTAAGTTGCGCCTTTGTTTATGATCTAAAACGATGGGACCACGTCACTGGTGCATACAAACAGCTGAAGTGGCTGAAAGTCAAAGAAAGATGGCTTTATATGTCTCTTATCGTAGCCTTCAAAATTCTTAAGACAGGTTGTCCTTTGTATATATACAGGTCCTTCGTTTTTAAAAAAGGTATCCACAGTCACTCAACTAGGTCTCGTAATTTAGACCTACAGATCCCCAAGCATAAAACCGAAATCTACCATAAATCGTTTATAGCCACCATATCCAGAAATTGGAATTTACTCCCCAGGGAATAAAAAAATGCCAGTCAATAAGTACCTATAAATCAAAATTACGCAGATTATTACTATGAAAGACGACTCACATATACTGTATTCACTATCTTATATTATTATTCTTCATTCTTTCACTTTTCATTTAACTAATTAACTTTGTTTGCTAATTTCAAATTTCAATGGAAACTGAATATTTATGTATTCAATGTGCTGGATTTATGTATAGTAATTAGATAATTTTTCCTGTAGTAAATCGCAATGTAATCCTAGCTACATTGTATATCGGGAATAATTATGAACTTGTCACAACAGAGTATCTTTTCAGAACTTATTAAGTATATGTTATTTTATTGAATGTTAGCATTTATATACATTTGAAATGAAATCCTTGTAAAATAGTGCGCTTGAAACAAAATGTTATTAACAATGTTAATTTGTCTATTCACAAACGAATATGATTATCCCTATTCCCTACTGTTATTGTTATTATTAAGAGCTGAAAATGTATATTTATATTTATGAAGCATTATACTTTAATTTCAGTTCCACAAGTTCACAAAATTACCTTTGTTTTAAATTGATAGCGTGAAAATTCGTGAACTTGAAGCAGAATGTTATAAATGTTATAAAGTGTAGTTGCTTTATTATATGATATCATTGTGATGTAATAATTATCTTCATTGATTGTATTGTAACTATAGCTTAATTTTTGAATTGAAATTGAATATTATTCGCAACTTACACTGTACTTTATGTCTAAAAGGCCAATATTGGTCTACGACAATAAACTTATTATTATTAAGAGTCTGCCACCGTTGGATAGGTGGCAACCCTGCACAAGGGTCATGCTCACGAGGCAGGCGGAGGGACTCGAGAAGGACAGCCCACTGCGTTGCACCTTCGTGTGCATCCACTCGTGATAAATTATTATTATTATTATTAAATTCAGTTCAGTCCAAGATCACACTTCATGGCTGGGAAGCATTGAAAACCAGCCGTGTGACCCATCATCATTATTTGATCCCCTTCCGCCACTTAAAGATTAACTGTGTGCCTTTGGCTCATTTGTTTTTAACTCCTTTGATTTAAACACTGGTATTCCTTTTCCTCTTTTATCCACAATGATGACATGTGCGCCTCTCACACCCGTGCTGCTCACCCCATTGTCCCCTTCCTGCCAGCCCAGGGTCCAGTTATGCCCCCCACCTATGCTCTCTCAGGATGAAACCATGGTTGGTCTTATATTTCAAATATAGCGTAAAGGTAGCACGGGTTTCTTTTTCTTCATCATGAATAATCCTGGAAATGAGGTTTGTTTGGGAATTGGTGGTGCTTGACGCAAGTGCGCTCTCCTCGCAGCTTCATGGTGGACACGGGCCTAGTTGGCTGCAGCTGGGTTGAGCTGCCGCCGGGTGAGTGGAGCGTGAGATCGAGGAGCGGAGAGCCCAGCGGCGTGCAGTCTCGGTGTCAGCTCGAGGTGGATGTGTCGTGGGAGGCGATGGTGGCGCATGCACCAGAGGGGGAGTGGGCCAAGGTGGCGCCCTTCCGGATCCTAAGCTTCGACATTGAGTGTGCTGGCCGCAAGGGTATGACTATCCTCTCCATTGCATTGGGGAAATATGATGGTGCATAATTTTTTTCGCATTGTGAACCAGCAAAAAGTTAGGAATTTTGTTGGCTGACCTGAAATTTATATAATTAGTAATTCATGAGTGCACATAATTTCTAGGACATCTTTCAATTGAGTTATTTTTATTCATGCATTTGAAATATTGTGCACTAAAAATAAATAGTGGCATTTACCATTGTCGATTTTAAAGCAATGCAATGACCTTGACTAAACCATGTACATTCAGTGTAATCTCGATAGAATGAGACCTGACAGTGCCCAAAAAATCCCTGGTTGTGTCCCTTAGGTATAAGAAAATGCTAGCTCTCTTGAGTATAAGGGAAAGTGAATAACATATTAGGGTATTGCATTACTTTCATCCTGAACGTGGTAACGAGGAAAATATGCTAAACAAGTTACGGGCCATATCCCAGTTTATTGAAGACATATGTATGGGTTGCACAACTCTCATGGGACCGGTGTCTGTCAAGTTAGTTCCATCCGTAGATGGCTGGTGTTCATTTATTCTAGCAATTTGCAATTGTTATACCTCTCAAGAAAATACTTAGAACACCTGGCGTTGATCCACGCTGAATAATTAATTATGACGATGATGACCGAAATCACATTTTAATAGTACAGTCCACTAGGGATGTGCGAGTAGCACTTTTTGACCTCGAGTCGAGTTGTAAAGTACTCGCGAGTATCGAGTCGAGTCGAGTTTGTACATTATTGTACATGAGTGAAGAGACCCAGTTCTTACTTAAGTCATCGCAATTAAAGTTATCCAGCAATCTGACTATCAAATGGCAGGTCTACCTACCTAATGCATAGTTATAAACAGTCAAATTAATATGGCACGTAGCGCAGGCCAAAAGACATAATGGAAATTTTGCGGTAGCTCTCGAAATAAGAAAATTACCTTCATTCCTAGGATTACTCAAAAATGTGTAAATTAGCTTGCAGTACGGTACCTAGAGTGTACTTAGGCATAATATGAGGCCTATATGAGTGACATGCTCTATTAACTTTAAAGTAAGCCAGGAGGCAAAATATTTTTCCTTAAGGAATACATAAGCCTAATTAGAAGAGCATTCCTTGTATTTCGCATTCCTATGTATTTCTTTTCAGAGCTAAACGCTTTCTCAGTGATGTCGTGTATGCCGGGGTTAGTCCAACAGTACAGTGAATTTCATACAATATGCCTTATTTGTGCAGTAAATATTTGATAAGCTCGCGCCTCAAATTTATGATTGGCCGTTAATTACAGTAAAACCTCTATCTAGTGAACCTCTTCATATCGTAAACCTCCGTTTTTCGTAATAACTTCTTGGTCCCGCCAAAATTTGTATGTAATTATATAGAGAAACCTCTCTCTATCGCACCTCTATGTTTTCGAAAAACCTCCGCTCTTCGTACTGAGAATACACCCCCATGACGAGCCAACTACCTCCATGGAATGAAATATTCAGCCGGCGCCACCCGCAGAAAGTTCCGTCCGGCCGTTCCGACTTTTCTACGTTGGGAGCGCGAAAACCCGCAGCGCTTGAAAAGTGAAGCTTAGCTGGGCAGTCGTTAGTGTGTTTGTTATTAATCATATGCGTCAAAGACTTATTTTCATCGATTTGCATTGCTTGTGTTTTTGTATATTCATCATTAAAACATCCATATATAAATATTTACGACAAATGTCCTGCTGGATTTAGACCCGGGGTCCTAATAGTCTTTACAACTCCCAGACTGATTTATGCGGTAAAATCGCTTAATTCTTAGCTTTAAATAATCACGAATGACTCTACTGCATATTCTATTTGCATTTACCCTCACCAATCCTTAACGACACAGAAAACTTAACTCCGATGCTATCGCATACTATACACATTTGCAATTGAGTTGTTCAAGCGCAAGTGACTGAATAATATCTTAATCTAGATAGTTTAGCTAATACGATTCTTCTTCCACACTGACTTAATATTAACAAATAACAGGATTAGGCGACTGAGTTCATATTTTGAGTCATTGAGGTTACTTATTAAAATAATGGTGTTCTAAGTCAGCGAGTGTGCAGATGGAATTTTAAAAATTCTGGTGGCGACTCATAATACTTGTATATTTATTTTACTGTATGTAGACATGATTTAACACAGTTATAATCAAATACCAATGCGATATGTACGGAATTGCAGTGAGTTTGCGGCTGATTTATCGAAACGCTTATCGCTTTTCGTTTGTTTCCGCAACGCGGAGCTATGAATGCCTGCAGCTCGCGATAACGCAACGCCGAGCTATGAAAGAGCCCATAGCCACGTACGAGATTAACATCTGATGTGACTAATGTACCGTTTCGGAAGATTTGTTATATTTTAGCGTTCAACGCAACGCCGAGCTATGAAAGACCCATACCCACGTACGAGATTAACATCTGATGCGACTATTGTACCATATCGGAAGATTTGTTATATTTTAGCGTTCAAATGATCTTTTAAGGAGAATTTAGCCTATTCTGTTTCATTTTGAACTATTTAGTTGAAGTTTAATTCACTATAAACACTCGATATTATTACGGCCGTACCAGAATGATCGCATTTTTTTCATGCTTGCGCCTAGTGGCAGTCGTCTTTTACTTTTGGATATTGTCGCCGCGAATTGTAACTCGACCATTCTATTATCTTTCAATCCGTAACAATGGTACATTACCGTCCCCCCACATACTACATTGTTGGTTATTTGCGCCACAATTTTGTAGTTTAAGACATCGGTCAGTGAAATACGCCTAACTTTTGTGTAAGTTTACCGTCTATTTTTAAAAAAATTTAGAAAAACGTAAAGAAACTGAAGAGGCAGCACATCGAGGATGCATAAATAAAAAACTGCGGGCAGTGAAAAGTGAACAATTAGACAGACATATTTTATTGGTTGATGGAAGGTAGAGCCAGAAATATTCCTGATTCTGGACCTATTCTACAGCAAAAGGCAAGAGAAGTAGCAGTGAAAATGGGCATTGAAAATTTTCATGCATCGAATGGGTGGCTTCAAAAGTTTAAAGTGCGGTGGAATCTCAAAACTTTGAAGATGAGTGGGGAAGAAGCTTCTGTAAGTGACACAGTGGTAGAAGAGTGGAAAAAAACTTTTCAGACGATTTTAGCCAGGCATAAACCACGAGACATTTTTAATGCAGATGAGGCAGGATTTTTTTATAACTTGCTTCCAGACAGAACTTTAGCAGTTAGAGGTCAATCATGCCATGGAGGGGAAAAAAAGCAAAGAAAGATTCACAGTGCTTTTCAGTGCTAATTTTGATGGCTCAGAGAAATTGAAGCCTCTTGTGATTGGAAAATATAAAAAGCCTAGATGCTTTAAAAATATTAAGAAACTTCCTTGCTAATACAAAAACTCAAAAAAACTCTTGGATGACAGCAAGTTTATTCTGTGAGTGGTTGACCATGCTGGACTCGAAGATGGGAGTGAGAAACTGGAAAATGGTTCTCTTCATTGATAAGTGCACAGCACATAAAGTTGAGGGGATTGTGTTACGACACATCAAAGTAGTATATTTTCCTCAAAACACCACCAGCAAATTGCAACCACTTGATCAAGGAATAATTTCCATTGTGAAGAGACCTTACAGGCAGCAAATGGTGTCATACATGTTGCGAACAGTTGAGGAGAAAAATGATTTGAAAAAGTGTTCTTGGAAAATAATTCAGGCCATGCACAGGCTCCGTCTTTCGTGGACTTGTTTGAAGGCAGAAGTTATTGAAAAATATTTTAAAAAGGCTTGATTTATGGGGGTCAGCAGTGAGGAAGATATTTTGTATGAGGACGAACCGACAGAATGGCTTGAAATAAAATAATTAATGTTCAGTCATCATTTGACGACTTTATTAATGTTGACAATGTCTTGCTAACATGCGCCCCAAATGAGAGAGAGGTGTTCAAAGAAATGGAGGAAGAAGCTGGCGGGGAATCTCCAGTAGTAGTCCATAACATGGAAGAAGAAGAGAGTGATGGTGAGGATTTTATGCCAAAGCCAACCAAAAAAGAGGTGCAGGATGCTTTGGGTGTGATGGAAAGATTTTTTTTTAATATGGAGGACTGCAGCAGTGAAAATCTACTACTATTATTAAATAAGATAGAATATATCATCTCAAAAGAATTTGAAAAAAAATGAAACAAACAGAAATTACAAATTTTTTCCGGCAGAGAGTGCTTAAGTAAGACCTTGTACCCTTGTTTTTATTATTATAAACATTAAAACTATGAAAAAGCATAATTGCATATATTTAAATATACAAATGTATCAAATCAAAGAGAAAGAAGCACATTTTACTACCAAAAAGTTTCATAAGGCGGAAATATGTGTTCATTTTGCTAAAACCTCTTTATAATGAACCTCCACTTATCAAAATGACTAAAAAATTGGTCCCTTCCATTTCGATATAGAGAGGTTTTACTGTACATAGTTAGTGTTTTAACATATACTTTTCTTCCTCTTCCAATTAATGGCACCATCGCTTCAAAATCTGTGATTTCTGCCTAAACATGATAGAACTTGGAATCATAAAATAGACCTGGGTCAATCACCCCCATTTGCACGATGCATGAACACCCAATATCAGCACTGGTTATTTCCAATATCCATTAATGCAAGTTAATAATGTTTGAACAATGAATTTTCATTCACGGATGGATGTGAGCAGGTACATGAATTTTGTATAGAGTCCTGTGGATTAAAGTTTTTGATTTCTAAGGAAATATATTTGAACAAAAATTTATTATAGATAATTATAATGTATAGATATTTATAATTATCTATCTTAAGATATGACTAGGAACTGAAATTAATGATGTAATTAATAATCCTAAATAGGAAATAAAAAAATGGAATAGTAAAACTTATAAGTTTTATACGATACCTATACAGTAGAAACTCGAAAATACGAACTTCGAAATTACGAAATTTTGATTTTACGAAGCAAAATCTTCGGTCCCGACCAAAAGGGTATCTAAGTGTATGTAACAGTACGGGATATTACGAAATAACGAAGTTTTAAAATTACGAACCTCGGAATTTGGTCCCGACGTGAAAAAGTTACTCGTTAATACGAATAATGATGGATCACAGTAACGTTTTCCGGCGCCCCTTGTCAGAGTTAAACATCTAATTAATCATCGTCGCCGAATACATTATGCACTGAATGTATTACCTGAACGATATCTCATTTTTCAATGCTACAATAGTAATGACGACTTTGAATCGTAGGCATCGTAGCTCTTTAAAATATGAAACCAATCTGACATAAAATGCGTTCGGCTTTGTAACCACGAGTCCACAGAGTTGCCAACGAGCAGAGAAAACGTAAATTTGTAATTTAACTAAATACACATTCTCCCACATCGCCCAGCCGCGGAAACAGGATGTAGACGCCTGAATGAAACCACCCGGCCGCGTCGTCTAGCCGCGACGTCCAGACGCGACAGTTGGACGTGGCCGCTGGACGCCACAGTGAAACCAGACCTTAAGGACGACTTTGAATCATAGGTATCGTAGCTCATAAAATATGGAACCAATCGGACAAAAAATGCGTTTTGCTTTGTTACCACGAGTCCACAGACTTGCCAACGAGTAAAAAAATGTAAAGTAGTCGTGTACGGATATACTCGCCGGCGAGAGACTAATTGCTACAACCAGCATTTTCCTCTCATGATCCCTGGAATTTTTTGTTACCAGTTTTCCCAAACATGAATCCATGATGAATATTCCTGGTATAGTAATCGTTTGCTGCGCGTTTGCAATAATTATGACATGTATCGGAGATGGTGCTATGTTGTTCGAGCGGTAGATTCAGTCGTGAATATAACCCAAGGAAGCTTTTTTTCTTCTCACTATTTCAGACTTATTACACTCAACCTTGCTTGACGACATAATTATTCCGGGTGGCAAAAGTTATCATCGAAGGACTCATGTTTAATTTACCGTCCTCATTGAGCGTTTTGATGTAGCCATCGAGCAAGGCTCTTCATACACATTTCCCTTCCCTTCTTCCACCGCCAACAGCAAAGAAAATCAGAGAAAGTATGAGTTCGCATGGTTCATAGGGCCATTTAGTTTAACGCACATTAATTCTAAAGGAAGACTAGTGCTGGGCGCATGCAAAATCAATGTGAAAAAACGCTCAAGCACCCATATATAGCGATCGAAGAAATATCCTAAAAGAGAGATCACTAGGCAGTTCCCACCAGGAAAATTCACCCAGCTCTCCTTCTCCTTTGCTCCAAAACCTCGGCATACTCTCCCCCATCACCTTTCTCTCTCACTTGCGGCTAACCTATCCCTCCCACACTGGCTATATTTCCCTTCAAGTGACCCTCCGTGACCCCCTTCCCGCTCTATGAGTGGGCACTAGCCATCCCCCTCACACCCAAGCCCGCCCCCCCATGCCCACCCTCCGGGATATCAGGCCCCTTCGAGTGCCCCTCCGTCCCACCCCCTCAACGCTAGGCTAGCATGAGATGCCCCACGCTGACTTTGCTGGCCCCCTATACCAGCTCTTGGGCCCTCTAAGAAGTTCTCTCCCCAATCTCAAGGAATCTGTGCACGCCTATGGGTCTAACTCAGCGTAAATATTGTTTTGCGGGCATATCTTGATTCATGGTAAAAGCTCCACTCGCCAGAGTCATGTCTTCCCTCTCCACCGACGCAGCAAATTGAGGTAAGGGAGGAGGAAGATAAGATGCGACTATTCGGCGTGAAGCTGATGATTCATTCGAGGTTTATTCTTCGCGCGCAGCCCTTGGCCATGAATCCCAGGTGGATCACCCTCACAACAGACGTAAGATACTACGAGACCATGGGCCTCGCAGCTGTTTTTGTGAGCGGGCGAATGGAGTAACCCTCACCCACAGCGAGGGGGAAAGGAGGGAACGAAGGCAGCTTCCAGCTTGAGGCGTGGCCTGACCTGGAGCTGCAATGCTTGGACACAATTCTCCTTGCTTGATCGTAATCAAAGGAAAAACGATTAGTAAAAATATCCCACATTTCAATTCAATAGCGAATGTTTAAAAGAATTCTGAGATATAATGAATGAAGAGCAGGCAGGCAGACCTAATCTGAATAGAACCACAACTGAAGTTTTCGTGTAGTAGAGTGAAAAACGAAAATTATTGATATAATGTTAGCATCGTTAGTAGCCGATGAAGTGTAAAAGGAACTATCAACCTTCACCGTTGAAGTGCGTGGCTTGTACACCCCAAGGTCCGTGTATATCAATATGTATATTTACGGACCTTGGTACACCCTACTTCTGTAAGGAGGTACACAGCTGGACTCTTCTATAAGCTCTTCTTTCAGCTCTATCATCTCGGAAATAACCACGCACAAATAAGCTGAATCCAAGGGAGAAAAACGATTGTTATTTCGGGAAATTAATGGGCTTAGCATTATTTATACAAAATACATAACGTGTATCCATCGCATAGCATCCGGGAGAGAATCTTATTTTCACTGTCTTAGCTTAACGTAGGTAGATACATATATTATGCCTGACGCGGAGAAAGGACCATCTTCTAACGAAATTTTATTCCTCTAATTTCAATATCGGGTGCCAATGATCGCGCAAGTCGCACACTTCCTTATTGTATGCATCAATCAGTATTACTAATGATGAATCATCGCTCACGCCTCAGTTAAAGAGTTCTCCTGTTAGGAAATAATATAGAAAAATGCGCTATGATGCTTCATAGGCTTATTCCAAACTGCACAAAAAATTGGGCAAAAGACGCTTCATTGCCTAATCATTCATTGGAAAAAAATAACGGCAAGTCAGTTGTCGCGATGTAAATTTCCGCGGGGCTTAGATGGGAGTTTAATTCTTCCGAGTTTCGGGATTTCCGCTGTGAAAAGATGGAACGATGTGGTGGAAATCCCGAAAAATCGGAAGAATCAACCTCCGACAAATTAGTTGCGTTAAACTGTTTGCACCTTGTGGGCATGAACACACATTTAAGCATACTTTTATAAATTATAACTTCGTAAATCATGCAAGTACGTCGCGAGAGTTCATCTCAAAGACAAAGAGCTTCATCGCGATGTTTTTGAAAGATACTCGTTGATGCGAAATTTGATATTATGAAGTGCTGATTTTTCCGGTCCCGTCGACTTCGTAATTTCGAGTTTCTACTGTATATCATCCGTAATGCCCTTATAATATGTTAGAGGTTAAATAATATCTTGAGATATCCGCTTTAAACTAAGATGTTTTAATAACGAGTCACAGACACATCCAAATTCCAGTTTACAAATTGAACGACTGACAGAGTTGACAACAACAATATAGATAAATAGTTACTGACATAAATAGCAACATATGTTGCCAACCCATATTTATGTATTAGATTACAACTCTAACATAATAGGATGCCTACCATCCGTTACAAAATTTCCTTCACCCGTGAGTTTGAAGACCAATATCTCCAAGATGGCTAATTCGATTCTAAAATAAAGTACATCAAATTAAAGCTTGTTTATTTATACGTTTACTGGTAGTATTAAAATATTTTTACAATTTTTTTGCTGAAGAACTTTTATTCAATCATAGGCGAGGATATTTTTCCTGTGCATACTAGAGAAATTTTCTCGCGTGGTGTTTGGTGCGCGCGGTACCTACGGTAGCTTACAACTTGACAACCTCGAGCAGCTTATCTCTCCTAGCCAAAATACCTGTCGTGTGGAGCTCGCTTTCTGAAATAAAGATATACACGTTGAAAGCATATCTAATTCTCCCAATTTGTTACGTCATTTTACACGTTCTTAGTTTTCAAACACGAAGAATACCATCAAAACGAATTAAATTTCCGACTTCCGCATGCTGAGATAGCGCATTTTTAAATATTATTCGTTACGTAATTAGTAACTGAGTAATCTATTTTAAACTTTGTTTAGTCTGAGATATGTTCCATATCTTATGCGAAGAAAAGAGAAGTGGCTTTTCATGTGTATCTTCAAGTGGGCGTCAAACTTGCTTCCCGGAACTTGAATAATATCCGGCGTTTTTATCTGTCTCAGTGGAAAAATTAATTAATATAACAAGCTAAAAATATATTTTTGACATTATTAATCGTATAAATAAACAAGATTTAGTTCGATATACTATATTTTAAAATTGAACTACTCATTTTTGTGATCTAAACCTTCAAACTCAGGGGATGGAATTTACAACGGACATTAGGTGCTTTGAGCTCGAATATCGTCCCCCCCCCCCCGTCCCCCCCCCCCCCCCCCCCCCCCCCGTCCAGACTTTTTCCGCGAATATTTCGGCCAAAAAGAGGGGGCTAGCTATATTCGGAGGAATACGGTACATATTCGGTTTCATGGACAGTGTAACCACCGATTTATCCATTCGTTCACGCAAACGTACGTGAATCCGTTCGCGTAAACGTACATGAAACCATTCACGCAATTGTAAATGAACGTACGTAAGTACATGTTCGTACATGTTATCTACCGTGTAACCAGAGATTTACTCGATTTTGATGATAGCGCTTCCTGTCGGCAGATTTCTGAACCTATTGGCCTTGGCGGCTCCGTCGACAAAAACTACTCGACTCGACTTTCGTAAAAATACTCGAGTGCTCGAGTCGAGTACCAACTACTTGACTCGACTCGAATTTTCGAGTACTCGCACATCCCTACAGTCCACGCAAAAAGACAAATTACTCCATTTCTCATTTATGTATTTTTAGCACTCTACTGAAATTTGATATTGCCTGCCTGTCGCTGTTGTTGGTTGTTCTAGAGTACACAATATATTTTGAAATGGGATCCAGCGAATATCATCCCTATCTGGCCAGTAAAAAGATACTGTTGGACCTGCTGGGTGCATGAATCTAATTCTGGCATCTCCCTGATCTAAATTTAAAATTTTAATAAGACCAATATACCATTTAGAATCATAATTACAGCAAACAAATGAATTTACTTACAAGGATTCTGCAATATGTTTTGCATCTCAGAAAAATTAAATTGTGAAGCATAGTTGCTGTCACTGCTAACTCTTTTTGCAGCCAGAGTATTGGTAGATAAAGGTATGAATTGGTGAAAACTTCTGGTGCCAGCCACAGTTTTTGATTTTATAAATTGCTGTTGCAGATTAGTTATTTTAGAACTTATTTTTCTTCTAAATTAAAAAAATGATTTTTAGAAAATTTTTCTCTGTAAAAACTAACATTTTTTTTGGATCAGAAATTTGCTCTTTATAATTTCTCTGTAAATTGGCCTTTGTCACCATCCTCCCTTTCACGCTGTCCCCAATACCATTGTACAAGGTGCGTACAAGGTGATTTTCCATGACGCTTGTTGCCAAGAAAGACTGCGTGGCAGTGATTCCAAAATCAACCTCGTGATGACACAAAGTAAAAAACTTTTGTAATTTTTGTATTGAGCACTGCACCCATCTTTAAAATACTCTATTTTATTTGCAGCAGGACAGTGATACTTAATTTACTCCACAATTTTTGACTGAAACTTATAGACAAAGCAACATCATGATTGAAATCATCAGAAATATAACATAATGATAAATGGCCTAATTCTTCAGGTGTCAAGTTTTTTGCAGTATATAACAGCAGGGTGTATAGTGCGCGACATACAGGTCCAATGGCAACTTTGTGCTGCATGTTGTTGCACAAAACCATAATTTTCAACTAAGTAAATATATGAATACTAATGCCACATTTTCATTTACATATACAGTAAAACTAGTGATGGATGGATCCAGGATTTTCTTCCGATCCAGAACCGGAACCTTGCCTTGGTTTCGGATCTTTATCTTGGTTTCGGATCCTTATTTTCAAATACTGGATTCTTAATTTTATTTTTTTTCTAATCCTAGTATTTCTAAAAAAATAAATAAATTTACTGTAGAAAAAAAATCAACTTGGTATCATCTCTGTAGATAATATTTTCCTGGATCATGATTTGCAGATGCTTTATATGTTATTACTTCTTATATGAAGTTCACTTTCCTTATCACATAACTCACCAAACAATACAAATTTTAAACCCGAACTTCTATTCTTTAGGGTGCAGTTTAAAGTAACATAAGTTCCATTAATTTTCATTAATATGTATTTGAATTATTTTCAAAAATATAGGATCCCATTGATGCCATATCATATCACCCTCTGTACAGAAATTATAAATGCAATTATAGAAAAAAAGACTTCCAACTGTATCAAATGCCAAGAAAAATAAAATATATAACATTAAATAATAAACAAACTCAAAAACTAAAATTAATTCTGTGCAGCACGAGTTTACATTAACTTATTCCATTGTGGGTTGCTGTCATAAATCAAAATCCTTGAATGCTTTCAAATTATTTTTTGGAATCACAGAAAACATTTTAATGCGGCCAGGAGATTCCATTTGTGGAATATCTGGGGATTCCATTTTTAAGATGAAGAAATTATCATAAGATAGATTAAACTGGTGAACTAGTAGTTTTGCAATGTCTTATTAATAATCAACTTTCAAAGGAAATTTGTGAGTTTTATACTCGTAGGGAGAGGTTGTGTAACCCGGATCTTGAAATGAGATGAGCCTTTTTTTTCAAGCAACTCTAAGCAAAATAAAGAAATATATATCTCGACTTTTTTCTCCATTGGCCTGGGTTTGCGAGAAAGAGAGTAGAATGTCATGTGGGTAGCCTGCATTCTCCGAACTTGGTTAAGCCGACAACCAGCAGGGTGGGGTACTGTACTGCAGGTAACAAAGTTCGATTCTTATCGCCATTTAAAATTTTTCTTTCAGCTGTTGAGTAAAATATTTTGTCATCCTTAATTTTCAACCCTTGATTGAGGATACTCACTTTTTTGTACTTTTATCACGTAAACTAGATTTACCAATGCATCACTCAAAAATACATAGTAAAGTTAACGTACTGTTTCTGCAACTTTAATTCTATTATAAAATATTTTTCCTATCTCTTTCACTAACGATGAATTTTATTATTTTTGTTTAATTTGTTGACTCTTGAATTTGTAATGAAATTTCCGATAATCTACTTTTTTCAAGTGCCTTGCCTTACCCTATCCTGGGCAGAGTTCACACCAATGCACAGTGGACTGAAATGAAGAAAAAACACTTTTTGACTTTGAGAGTCGAAAAGTGTTTCTTTTTCAGCCCGGACCTTGGCATGGTGATTCTCCATTAATCGGTGCATTTGGAAGTAAATCTGCAAAGGCATCACGAGTCGCAAATATGGTGTTGATGACGGTTCTGGCCATTCTTAGCACAGTACTGAAACAAAGTCAGATGAATTTTTGTTTATGAGCTTACCTCTTTCATTACTGAGTGACGAAAGAAGTACTAATTTGAATGTATTACATCAATCTAGTTTGAACTTGATTTGCCTCTCTATCAGGGTGGCGAATGTCGTGGAAAACCTGGAATTGTCAGGGACTTTTGGAAATCTGGAAAAGTCAGGGAGAAACGGATATTCTCGTTATTTTTCTACCATTACATTTATCGGGCAGTCTTTCCCGCCCTTAATTTCACCAACTAATACTAATGTCTGTCGCCGAAGTGCATAGAATAATAGTCAATTTGTTGAACATTCAGTTGTGAATCAGTCGTATAATGTATCCCTTTTGTATATCCTTAATGCGATATTTCGCGAGACCATTAGAAGAGTCCTCCTCCCCTCCTCACCTTTCACACTCGACGTAATTATTGAATGGCCCCTTTATCTCCCTCTCGAAGCAAACAAAACAAAACTAAACAAATGTTTCGATCTGCTATTGAAAGGAAAATAGAAGGTCCATTTGGTTATGTTACAATAGGATGTTCACTAGGGGGGTTTGATTAGACCTTGGAAGAAAATACATTATCAGGAACGAAACTATATTTTTCAAAATTCCTTCGCTCCTAGAAAGAAGTAGAAGATGATAAAATTTACGAAATAATCACTGCAATGCTCCACTGCTATCTGCAAAACAATTTGGCTTTCCACAAGGTATGTCTTCAGTGTGGTTGACACTATTGTACAACAACTTAATTCAAAGCAAAAAGTTATGGGAGTATTTTTTGACTTAATAAGGGCCTTTGATGTGATTGATCATGAAAAATTATTGTTCAAGTGTGAATTACTGGGTATTAGAGGTCCAGCTCAACAGTGGCTGAGAACGTACCTTAAAAATCATAAACAAAGGGTAGCCATCCGAAAGAATGGAAATACTGTCCTTTCTTCCCCATTTCATATAATTAAAGGTGTTCCTCAAGGATCGGTGTTGGGTCCGATTTTTTTCTTAATATATATACTCCCATGCAAACTGCAATAAAATCCCAATGTAACTACTTTGCTGACGATGTGAGTGTGGTGTTTCATAAAAAATCTTTTCAGGAAGTTATCTCTCTGAGTGAATCCATAATTGAAGATATGGACATGTGGTTCAATAGTAATAGCTAGGACCCGAAAAAAATCGCATGTTGCGATAAATTCGAATTTTCTGCAAAAATTCGGGATAAAAGCAAAATATCTTTGAATAAAGGAAATATGCAAAATGAGGTTATGAATACCAAAAAACTAGTAGGAAATGGCAATAAAAATATCTTCGCATGTTTTTCTTTATGCAATATCTTTTTTTATCCATTAAAACTGTGATTATTATCATATGAACATATCAAATTAGCATATTTTCAACTTAAACGTAATAAAACACACATATGTGAAATGATTATGCCGCAAATGAGCCAAGGACCATTGTTGCGCATTTTGTTTCACCTTTGTCAGTAAACAAAAGTGTTTTTTGGCATGCACTCACATTCACATGGTGCATTAGTCTTGTGAAGCAGTGTCAATGCGAGACAGTGCGAGGCTTCAGGTGCTACTGGTATATCCCAATTATCGACAGATACGATACACAGCTAAACTTAGTATTTGCATTGTCGGAAATTTCCATTATCAGAGTTTTCCAGCAATTTACAACGTTTTTATCGTGTCCCATCCCATTTCCTTTATCTCCACCATATGTACAACCCCGTATTTACACTTTGATATTTTCCATTTTCCCGTCGTTTGCATTAGATGCGGGTTAGAATGCGATAGAATTCAAAGTATACAAAATTTCAAAAACAAAATTCCCTTCTATGACAGTTAGCCATATACATGCTAGTGTGTACAAAACACTTTTTTGTGCTATTTCATGCATGTTCATTTTAAAAACACAAGAGAGAGAGCAGTAATGTGCTCTCTCCGTTTTACGGAATAATATGAACTTGGTGGCATAGCGTGGCAGTACACAGCGACACTAGTGACGGAAAGATATAAATTTTTATTCCTCTTGCCAGGAAAAGCTTTGTACTATGAATGAATATGTGTGGGATGCAATTTATAGTTTAGGAACACCTGGGGGAGTGTATTTAAACTGTGTACCGAAGTTCATATTGTGAAGAATGAAAATGAATTTTCAAACAGACATTATGAAATGTTAAAAAAACATTAACTGAACATGTGGACGATAACAGAGAATCATTTGTCAGACCATCGAGCTGAAATGGTTCTGCAGTTTTATTACAGGTTACAACAAACACAACTTATTGAAACTTGTTTTATCGCGTGAAAACCGGAATGAATGCATAGAATATTTGTTGAGAAATGTAGTAATATAACTGCTTGCGCTGATTGGCCAGCGATGCAGCTCAATATTATCATGTTGTTTATGTTATCCTTAATTATTCCGGAACATGAATTTTATTTTACTGGGATAGAGATGCGAACTACAAAATTTTCAGATGACCGAGGGTTTCTGGGTTTCTTATGGTTTCATTCATCCAGGGTGGCGGTCGTCAGGGAAAACCTGGAATTGTCAGGGAATGTTGGAAATCTGGAAAAGTCAGGGAATAGTCAGGGAATTCTCGTAACAGTCAGGGAGAAACTTGGATAGGAAATTCTCGCTATTTTTCTACCATTACGTTTACCAGGCAGTCTTTCCCGCCCTTTATATCAGCAAAACATTTCACCAAATAAAACTAATGTCCGTTGCCGAAGTGCATAATAATAATAATAGATTTATTTGCCCAGAGATACAAAACAAAAGGTTTCCCAATGTGAGTACATAAGGCACGTCATAAAAAAATACACATAGGTACAATCTAATTGGTAGATGAAAGGTAGTCATTGACAGAGTAGAAACACTTATCAAGAAGATAACTGGTTACTTGCTTTTTAAACACCATCAGTCTTTTTTCGCTGTTTATAGTTGGCGGAAAATGATTGTACAACTTTGCACACATTAAATAAGGCCCTTTTAAAGTTGTACTTAGGGTTGACGCTAAAATATGTACATCGTCACAACTTCTTGTTTTACATGTGTGGTAGTATTTATTTGTTTTAAAATCAGTTAAGTGTTTCCTTATATACAGAAAAGCATTATAGATATACACAGAAGGAAAAGTCAGAATCCCCAGTCTCTCGAAAAGAGGCTTACAATGTACCCGATAAGACTCATTACACATGGTCCTTATCAACTTTTTTTTGAATTAAGAATATACTATTTGCTCTTGAGGAATTTCCCCAGAGTATGACACCATATGAGATCTGGGAATAAAATATACCATAATATCGAGTTTTGAGTACATTAAGGCTGACAGTATGTTTCAAAACAGATACAAGATAAAAAACTGAGTTTAACTTTTTGGACAATTTTGAGACATGCACATCCCACTTAAGATGTTTATCAACATGAATTCCTAGGAATTTTAACTCTTCCACCACATTACAATCACTATTCATAACAAGCTGGGAGCAGTTCTCACATCTGTTGCTCTTAGCTGAAAAAATTACAGCTTGTGTTTTTTGGCAGTTTAATACAAGATCATTACCACTGCACCAATTCAACATTTTTTGTAGTACCTGTTCACTAGAAACTATCAAATCATTCACTGTTTTACCAAAAGTTACAACACTCACGTCATCAGCAAAAATCACACAATTTTTTTCAACAATTGGTAAGGTTCAAAGGTAGGTCATTAATGAAAATCAAAAATAGTATTGGACCCAACACTGATCCTTGTGGCACACCTTTTATGACTTCCTTTGAGGAAGATAAATATACAACTCCATCTTGTTTATAGGCCACCTTCTGATATCGCCTAGATAGATATGATCTTAGCCAATTTAATGCTACCCCTCTTATGCCCAACAGTTGGCATTTTGAGAGTAGTTTTTCATGATTTATCATGTCAAATGCTTTACTCAGGTCGAAATAGATACCCATAACTTTACATTTCTTATTAATATGCTGTAGAATGTGGTCGACTGAATTGAATAAAGCTTGCTCAGTCGACCTTCCTTTTCTATAGCCAGATTGATTGTCAGATAGTAGATTATATTTTTCAAGGTATTCAACAAGCCTTCTACTGTAAACATATTCTAATATTTTGCCAAAATGAGGTATGATAGAAATAGGCCTGTAATTACATAGTTCACTTCTGTCACCCTTGTTTTTATATACTGGTACCACCTTGGTGACCTTAAAGAGCATCAGGATATTCACCTTCAACTAGGGACTGGTTAATAAGATGTAACAAAGGATTAAGAATTATATCACCACTCTGATTGATTATTTGCCCACACAAGCCATCTACGTCAGTAGAATTCTTTTTTCCTATGTTAGCTAAATGCGGCAATAATTCAGTTTCATCACATGGTCTTAAGAAGAAAGACTTACATGATATGACATCAGAGTGACATGGTGAGGCAGGTATAGTGTTCTTTTGGACTGGCTTTTGTAAGAAAGCATTGTTGAAGGCATTTGTTATTTCAGCGGGGTCAGTAATTAAATTCTGAAATTCATCTCTAATAAATTCAGGATTTCCAGCTAAATTTAAACTTGTGCTACCTTTAATGATTTTCCAAGCTTCTTTTGAGTAATTTGAAGAGTTTTGTAAGCGCATATCGTTGTACTCTTTTTTAGCCTTCGTAATACAATACTTGTAATGCTTTTTAAAACTGTTATATTGAGAACGTAACCAATGGTCATTACAGTAAAACCTCCATACAACGAATTTGTTGGGACTGAAAAATTCATGACTTCGCTGTAGGGGGTTTTGGTGTACGGAGGTGATATGCGGGTTGCGTCATCGCAGGGGCACCCAAGTGGTCCGTGATGTTTACGATGCAAGTCGTGTAAATTTCTTAATCTTGCTTTATTCGCCTTTCCTATAGCGATGATGAACAGTTGTTATTATTTACCATCAAATACCGTGGCTATCACCTCGTGATTTTCAATCTGCGTATTTCTAATTGAAATTATTGTTTTTCTCGTCCATTCTTCTCTATGCCTCATTGCTTACTTTAGTTACGTTCTGATATTGAAGGAATTCCAAAATTAATGCCTGTGGATTACGTATTTTTAAAGTGCTCCATAATTTTTCTGAGTATCTAGTCGATATTATTCTTGGAGTGCAATAATTTAAGTCAATATCAATCGACAGTTTTATGCAGCAATTTTGCTTTAGAGAGCACATATTGCCATTTAGACTTACGAAATAAAATGCATTGTTGGAATTGAAATTGAAATCCCATTGAAATACTGGAAAATATCTATGTTCGAGACCGGTTTTTATTAGATATCGATAAACAACGATGGAAGTTAGGTGGGGTGAGTTAGTTACCACGAGTAAAAACGTGGCAGTTGGCAATGCCCTGAGGTCACAATGGCAATCTCAGATGATGATGCCTTCATAGAAGCTGGACGCGATCGGTATTCTGTTGGCACACCCGTTCTTCGGTGCCAAAATGCAGTACCATCCTCGATTACGCCAGGTAATATTTGAATCTACGCCTTGTTGCCGTTCATCCAGTAATTACCTCTTCATACTTGAAGAAATTTAAAACCAGGTTTGCCCTTTTTCAGTCCTTTGCAGAACATCTCTCATTTTAAAATGTGCGCCATTTGCAGGCTAAAACTATTAAACTGGAATAAGTGGTCGCTAAAGCAGAATCACATGAGTTAAATATATGTCTTATGTTAGCAATTAAGAGAATAAAAACACGTAAAAGAACCTGAGCCCACTCTTTTCGCGTCTTTTATGACATTAGAAGGACCTCTTTCTAAAACAAGTAGACGAGCGAAGATCGCTATTCTGAAAACTCTAGTTGCACCAGTAATATTGCATGCTAACAATTTGGAATGGAGATGTTTTGAGTTGGACGCAGCAAGAAATCTAACCTAGCGCACGCATTGAAACGAGTAAGAGGAAAGACTGCATTGCCTACTAACCCCTCCCAAACATTCCATACCAAAATGCCTATTATTCAATAACCTGCCCCTCCGAAAGAAAGAGTAACTACGCCCTTACTCGCCTCTTTCTCTAAAATGCTGCTGTTATCTACTCTCCCCTTCCCACGTTCCTTCGGGGAGACCTCCCTCGCCCATTCCACTCCTCAATGACTCCCCTTACTCTTAACGGAAAGCTCATGTGTTTCCAATATATCGTGGCCCAGTGGTATGCCGCTCTTCAAATAGCCCAACTGGTTAGGCACACAGACAGAAGAAGTACAATAATTCCTGTAATAACTAATCCGGTTTTCGATTTATCTCTCCTTCACTTACCTCCTCACAAATATTAATACAGGACCATCTACCATCCTCGCCGTACATACAGTCAGCTCTCGTGCGACTTACCTCAGCCGAAACATTCCATATTGCTTGAAAATGAGTATATTTCAGGAAGTTAAAACAAATTTCGAAAAATTACATAGGTTTGAAGCAATTTTTTATTTATAAATAAGAAGCGGTAGCTGTTTTTAAGTAATATTAATTCAAAATTATTCTATTGAAAATAGTTTTCCAAAGTCGTCTGTCTCATTTCTTTGCTGGCTGCTTGCTCCACCTGCCGCAGAATCTTCAAATTCTCTACTCTGACATTAAAAAAACTCACTCCAAAACATCTATTGCATCCACCACTTCCTTCCAACCGGGGCGCACTACGTTATTGCTGGGCTCTTCTCTCTCTTCATCGCTCACATCCTGCGTCTCCGCCAATATTTCAGGATCCTCATTGTCGGCAAATACAGCGATATCATTATCAATACTCGCATACTCTTCGAAAGATACCCCTTCAATGTTTAATAATTGAGCGAATTCACTCCATTCCTCCCTCTCCTCCGGCTGTGGGTCGTCTTGGCCGTCCATCTCTCCGGGAAAGCCTGACCTCCTGAAGCAATTCGAGATCGCGCTTCTCTCTACTCCATCCCAAGCAACACACAGACGCTGAATGGCTTGCAGGATGTTCCACTTCAATGACTTGATGTCTTCAGTGTTTCCTAGTCTATTTAGAAGATATTCGACTAGTTGCCTTCATATGCGCAATGAGTGAAAACAAAGGACACTTGACGTGACGCTGAAGGCATCTGTTCGACAACATTCGATCAGTTGACGTCTCCGATGCATACAACGCTGAAGATTCTTTGAGCCTAACTACTTTTTCGTCGTTTATTTATTCATTCATACCAACGGCAAATCCATTAAATTTTGTACAGTTATCAAATAATATATATGTATCTTAAAGACATCGTTGTTGATCCTATTTCTAAAATAAGGATTTTTTGTCTTGAATTAAGAATTTTAAAAATTCCCGACTCAGACCAGAAAATCATGAATAATCCACGAACATTTCCCTGCATTGAAAATTCACGAATAATTCCCGATTTTCCAGGTTTTCCCGGTCAGTGGACATTATGATAAGGGATGCTCAATGGGATATTATCGAATTTAATTTAAAAAGAGCTGCTCCGCGGACTTTCTGTCAAACCAGTTCGACTTGTAAACTGCCTAGGCGGTTCAGAGAGGAGCGCAAAATTGCCAAGCGCTCCTGCTTGGAGCGGCACAAAGGTCGGAGCGGGGCAATAGACGGAGCCACGCGGAGCGGAGCTTTGGCTTCACTTACACGTTTCTTATGGTGGAAACCATCAGAGTTGACTATGGCCTTCACCGAGCCAGAGCGTCAAGTTTCCTTCATGCCATCCGATCTGTCGGTCTCAGATTTGAACCCCTTCGAAGCTCGGAGCAGAACGTTTAAGACGCGATACACTCCGTTGCGGTTCTACTTCCAGCTTATTACGTAAATATCGATGGAAAAAACTACCTGTATATGCAAAATACTGCGTTTGTTCTCAATAATTCGTTCTAGAGGGGCAATTTTCATGTTTTGGGCCCATTCTCAGACTTCGTAGTACGGAGTTTTCGTAAAAAGAGAGGTTCGTTACGGGAGGTTTTTTTGCGTGCATTGTCCATTGGAAGGGCCCGGGACCGGGCCAATGACTTCGAAATAGGGAGGTTTCCTTAAAATTTCGCTGTATGGGGGTTCGTTGTAGAGAGGTTTTACTGTAGTTGACAATACTTGGAGTGACATAGTTTTTAAGTAGCTGGCCATACTTATGATCTCTTATGTTAACCATTTTTTTCTAACTGATCCTTTGGATCTTATTGGCTCGAGAGGAAATGCTAGATTGAAACAATGAATGTAAATTTCATAAAACTTACAGAAATTATCCTTAAATTTATTTGACCATTTTTCTTGATTCCAGTTTTGTTGAAGTAATGACACACACGAAAGTGATTCATATTAATTTCATTAAAGAACCTCTGATCTTTTGTCTTAGTTGGTACTGAATTATTAGTTTGTACCATGAAAGTAGACATTATAGCTAGGTGGTCCGACAGTGCAGTATTAAAAACAGTTGTTTTTACATGTAATTCACAGTGGTTAGTGAATATATTGTCAAGTAGCGTTTTTGAACTTTCAGTGATCCTAGTAGGGGTCTTCACTAACGGTTTCATATCGTATCTGTGGAAGACCTCCCGAAGCTGTGTTTGCTCATTGCCATCAGTTAAAAGATTACAGTTTAAATCCCCAGTTAATATGATGGTAGGCCTTTTTGGGTGATCAGTGATTTTTATGAATAGTGATTTTAATGTGGTGGAAGAGTTAAAATTCCTAGGAATTCATGTTGATAAACATCTTAAGTGGGATGTGCATGTCTCAAAATTGTCCAAAAAGTTAAACTCAGTTTTTTATCTTGCAGAATAGAATATATCATAGAATAAGCCCCTTCAATTCGTTGAACATTCAGTTGTGAATCTTAGTTATTTAGTTGTGAGTCAGTCGTACAATGTATCCCTTTTGTATATCCTTAATGCAATATTTGCCTAGTAGTGTTAAAATTCATGATCACCATGTAATCTGCTCATCACAAGGAATCCGAGGCTAAGTTTTTCGGAAGATTATACCTAGCGTTTTTTTTTTTTAACTTCCAAGACTCAGGTCGAGAGGTAGTTGTAGCTCACTAGCTTGTAGTAAATACGTGCTTGCAGTTCTAAAAATACGAGATGATGATTATTAAAACAGTAATACAAGTACGATCACACGTGTAAACAAAATCGTGAGATCGTCTTCGATTTCCATACCCCTGTTCGCGAGATCATAAGAAGAGTCATACTCCCCTCCCCACCTTTCACGCTCGACGTAATTATTGAATGGTCCCCTTAGCTCCCTCAATTTAGTAAGCAATTTAGTCAGGTCACAAACCACCCCCAATTTGACTTTCCTAAATATGACATTGCCGTTGCTAATTACCTCCTGTTTTCGCTCGCAGTGGCGCGATTAGGTTTTGTTTGTTTATACAAATATTTTTACATTTTTGGTTCCCTCTTACAATCAAGGGGTTATGACCATGTTATTCAAATTGTTAATCGCTTGTGAAACTCGTGCCATCCAATTTTGATCCAGTCCAAGAACATGGCTTTGGTTTGTATTTTTCGCGTAGCTTAGTGATACCTGTGCCGGAGTCCACCAGTAAATTAGCCATTAACTTTCCCTTCGATGCCTTTTCAGTAATCTTCAACTTCCCAAAAATACCGCGACACACCACATCTTCCTTGAAGAATTAGACATTGTCAGTTTGTAATTTTACCGACGGAAACATACACGGCCACGGGAATACAATACACGGCCACGAAAAATGTATTCAAAGTGTGTACAATTTGTGTGAGGGCTTAACTTGTGAAGGTTTCATACATTTTTTGATTCTTATAGCTTTTAACCCGTTAACGCCTAGCGGTACCGTTTGGTACCATTCGGTAGTGTATTCCTTAAGTTAATTTTATTCATATTTGTTTAAATTCCTTCCAATTTTGAACTTCACATCAATTTAAATATGTTGAAGCATATGATTCCGAAGATTTCGCTTTTACTGAACCATAATTAACGCACATACAGATGTTTGAAATAGGAGAATTTTCAATGATCGCCAAAAAACTATTTTTTTCGTGCACTCATTCCGATTTTATTATATTTTTCTATTCCTCTCCTTATCTATGCGAGTTTTTCAAGTAATATTAAATCTTAGTACATGTAGCTATGAGCTAGAGTAGATTGTTTGGATTTAGATGTATTCATAGAGAAGTTACAATGCCTAATATATCTGTGGTACCATATGGTACCGCTAGGTGCTTCCCATGCTATTTTCATGCGAGGAGCGAATTCCTTCCGCGTTTGTATTTCCCCCCGATTCTTTTGCGATATTATGTTTTTAACACTTTTTATCAATGTTCTTATTTATTTTTTTATTATAATAATTATTTTAGAAGTTCATTTTTATTGATACATGATTATAGCGTGAGTTTATTGTATGTACACCTCGAAAATGTTTGTAGATCGCAATAGTAGTCCGCATGTGGTGAACCTGGTCTGAGCCGTAAATCACGCAAGAGACCTCAAATACGTCAGAAATTGATCATATGGGTTGATAAAGAAATTACTGTACGTGACACGATTTTCCATAATCCTGATTACTCCTCGTTTCGTGAAATGTCCCCTAACACAGTTTTTGAACTGTTTTTTGACGAAGAAGTTATTTCTCACCTAGTGCTGGAATCGAATAAGTATGCCCTTTTCGGCAAATGTAGTAATCCAAATATAACACCTGAAGAAGTGAAAGTGTTTGTTGCTGTTCGTTTCCTTCGAGGGTAAAATATGGTTCCTAGTGGAACCGTATTTTACCCACTTTATTTTATTGGAAGGAGCACACGACATGAGAAATGAGATTGTGTGTAATTCAATGATGTGAGACAGATCCTTACTGATAAATAGATTAATTTATGGTTGTGATAATACTGCTGTAAAACCTAGGATGAAATGTGGAATATTCGCACTCTTATGGACATACTGAAGAATAAATTTGGCTAGAATTATAAAGAGGATCTGTGCTTGAGTTTCGGTGAGTCAATGGTATTATATTTTTGGAGACACGAATGTAAGCAATTCATCCGGGGTAAGACAATAAGATTTGGCTCTAAAGTTTGGTGTCTCAATAGCCCAGATGGCTACCTGCCAAATTTAGACGTATTCTAAGGGAATAACCCGAGGAAAGTGTAAATTTACGAAAAATAATTTGGATAGGCAGCAGCTACTCTGATAGGAATGTTAGATGAACTACAAAAGAGAGAATCACCTTACCGGTTCTATTTTGATAATTATTATACAAGTAACAGCTTAGTGAAATATCTCCGCTAAAGGAAATATGGTGCAACTGGCACAGTGAGAGAAAGTAGAATACCTATAGACTGTCCTCTGAAGTCCAATAAGAAATTGGCTAAGATGAAACGCGAATCTTTTGAAGCTAGAAGATGCGTGAAAGACAACATAACTGTAGTGAAGTCGGTGGAAAATGAAGTTGTATCAGCTATATCATCATCTCACGATATATAACCATTATCTGGTGTGGGCAGATTCTCTAAAAGGGAGAAAAAGAGAATCCTTGTGCCACGACCCGATATTTTTGGGAAATATAATGCATTTAGAGGGGTCGCCGATCGACTGGACTGGAATATATCCCTTTTTTGTGTAGGTGTTAGGGAAAAGAAATGGTGGTGGATAATTTTTACGCGGAGACTAGATGCAATGATGCACAATGCATGGTTGTTGATGAGGAAGTCAGGAAGAGGTATAATCCTACTAGAGTTCCGTCGGGCAGTTGTGCAGACATACCTGGAAAGATTCAAGTATCCCGCAAAATCTGTGGGACGTACATCTGCATCTTGAAGACGTGAAACCGGAATGATGTTAGTAAACTCATCATCAGATAGCATATTATTTTCAATAGATTGCATTTGATTGCTATCGGTCGATTTTCTTTTCAGTGTCTCTGATGAAGTAAGGTACGATGGGTACAACTATCTCGTGAAATCCACTCCCCTGCAGCGAATGTTGAAAATTGAAAAATGAAAACTGCACCAGTAGGACATGAACAGAATGTTTGAAATGTAACGTAGAATTATGTATTGTTTTTTTTTAATCATTCCATTTCTGGCAGTGATTTATGCAAGCCTTGAAATGAACTTTCATTTACCTTGGAAACATTTATATTTTAAATTATTATTACGATGGTAATAAATTGTTTGCATGATTCATGGTATTCCAAGGACATAATATGTTAAAAATTAATATTCGGATGTTAAAATATAATATACTAAGCATTTTCGACAGCTACAGTTTAATTTCAGGAGATTCTCCAAATCGGTTACATTTTATACCCTCAAGCCTAGCGGTACCGTTTGGTACCAGGCTGTATCTCCATAACTACCAATGTTCTAAGAATAAAATTTACGCATAATATCTCAGAAAATGATGTTAATTGAAATATTAGTTTTTCACTGAATTCCGAGAAAAATTCTTTTCCAGGCGTTACCGGGTTAATGTATCGATTTCAGCTTTTAACATTTTCTGAGCTTTGACAAAAATTTAATTCAGCTGAAATAAAATATTCCGATAATAGAGATATTTTGGCGATTGGTCAGGGAAATCGGTAAAGCCATCAGGGAAAAGTCAGGGAATTTGAAAATTGGTTATCAGTAGCCACCCTGTCATATCCCTCTGGATGAAAGTTTCGTCGGCTTTCCAGACGCCATCTTCAGGTCCGAAGGTCGTGTCCCATCACATTTTCTTTATCTTCTTTCTATATATTTCCTAGTTTATTTCCTATATTTAATTTCTTATACTTCAAACCTGAAGATTCCATCTGGAATGCCGTCGAAACTCGTCCAGTAGGATGAACCGAAGCGGCAAAAAAGACGGAAATACTGGAGTCATCTTCTAATCACCGAGGAAGCTTTCACAGCAACTAGAATATATTCAATTTACGCGTAAATAAAATTTCTGGATTCTCATGATGCAACTCGCACTGATGAGGGCATCATCGGATTACCGTTCTCTACGATAGAAAGAATTATGATGATCACAATGTGATTAAGAAACATGTTAGACATAGACTTACTAATAATGTGGACAGTGAGAGCTTTTTTTCTCACTATAAGACAGTTATGAATGACAGCACAGACATTGTCGAAAAAGAAAATGTCAAGAAATCTTGGGATGAAGGAATGCCAACTTGAGAAGTGGTTTTTAAGTTTGGTTGGTTGGGTTGGTTAAAACAGTTCCCCTACCCCATGACTGGATTGCTTTTTATGTAGGTACTTGAACCTGGAAACAATCTTTGGTAGGATCAGTAGGTATTAGCATGAAGTCTTATTGAATTCTTAAATTGAATTTGCCGTAAACTAGGTGAAAATTTTTTTAAATTACAGTTTTTTTCTAAAGTGACCTTTGTGACCTTTTTTTAACTCATATTTTCACATTAGAGAAGTTAGTGTCAGATTAATTTGTCATAAAAGGGATTGCATGGATTTAAACAAACTTATTGATTGAAGTAATGATACATTTGTATATTGTGCAAACAAGCTTAAGAACTGATATTTACAGTAGAACCTCTTTTTTACGAACCTCTAATTTACGAAATGACACCAATTTACGAACCATTCCGGCGGTCCCGATCTTTGTATATAGGAAACCCATGTAAAATGACCTCTATTTTACGAAACCTCGATTTTACTGATTTACGAAGTGAGAGGCCGATCCCTAGGAGTGATTGACCTCTGTTTTACGAAGTTTTCGAAATGATTTTGTAGCACTGAACTCAGTACAATGGAATAACGATCGCTGTATTCCGTGACAGGAGCAGCTGAAGCCAGATCGGTCATGGTGAGAGGGCCCTCGGTCCAAGTATTTCATATGGGAAAATGTGGAAAAATCTAATGTTAGCTTAGTGCTTTTTGAAGTGTTTAAACTGTAGCAAAAATCCCAGAGACTGATCATCCAAATCGCATTTCAATCCTAATTATATGATCCAAGGAAAAAATGTTTAAAGACGCATGGCACGACGTCTACTTCTCGAAAACAATGCCCCAGTTCATTAAATAATCGGATTAGTGCTTGGTAATTTCTATTCCTTTTCTATCATTTTGTGTATTGCGAACACCTAACTATTCATCACAAAGGATCCATATTTTCTCTGGAATTATTTAAAATTAGCTTTAAGGTAGCCGCCGCAACCCGAATTCAGAACTTTGTTCAGCCTTTCATTTGAAAATAGCATTCCCGTAGGAAGTTCGTTGCTGCAGCTGTCGTGGAGCTTAGTTTCATTAAAAAATACCAATTTTGCAATAATGAATTACTTATATTCAAATCTTGATGCAATTTGATTATTTAATTTTTCATTAGAAGTGTTTTACAATCCTTCTTTACAATTCCAATCCTTCCCTATGGCCTGTTGACGCGGAAATCAACCGGTTTATTGTCTTTCGAAGGAAAGACAAGGAATCGGTTGGAAGGAAAGACATTAAACCGGACAAAGAAAGAAGTCAACGTAAAGAGGAGACTCTAAGCAATCTATCCATCAATAATAATTTATCCAAAGGTCGAGACGAGCCAGAGGATAATGTGCATTGTTCCTGACTATCAAACAATGATAGTACATCAACACATTCCTGCATCATTTCGATTCTACATGTAAACATACAGTGTATTCGTAATAAGTTACTTGACCTTGAGGTTCTAGCGTGTGATTGTAAACCAAATATCATATGTATCAACGAGCACTGGTTAAATCACGACGAAATCAATTCTTTCAATCTGCCTGGGTACTTCATTGTGGATGCATTCTGCCGTACTATGTATAGAAACGGTGGTGTTTTGGTTCTTGCATCCGAAGGTATGTGCCTTGTTCCTCCGCGTTTTGCCCACCAATTCCTCAATGAAGAGAGAATATTTGAATGTAATGTGTTGTGGGTCTCAGTGTAAATGATGTTGTATATCATATAATAACTATTTACCGCTCACCTTCGAGTGATTTTAATGCTTTTTTGAGCAAATTCGCAAACTTGCTAGAGTTAATATATGAGTCATCGCTGAATCCTCATCTAATCATAACAGGTGATTTTAATGGGGTCGTTTACCATATTTTTTTTATTGCCGAATCTGATAGAGTTTGTAAAATAAAAGGACCCGTATTTTTCCGTTTTCTGATCCGACAATTATTTCCCGAGTTATAAGCGGCGAAAAACTGATGTTCTTAACCCTTTCGGAAAAGTGGGTGTGGTGCAACCTCTGACGTGTATCGACTTCGTCCAATCACAACTGAGCCCGCGAAGCTACTTCGCCTTATCGCAAAGGGGGGGACACAGCTGACTCGGCCAATGGGAGCGATTTCGACAGCATCTGTGCGAGCAGACCTTCCGAGAATCCCCCTCCACTCCATTTCCCCTCCCCTGAAAGCAGTCAAGGACGGGAGGAAAATGACGTCAATGTTATCACAGCAGCATTTTCGGTGGGCGTCACCTTTTGCTTATTTTAATTTTTGATTTATGAGTGAATGGTTGTGGTTAGAAGATTAATTTTTTCACTAAAATTCGTTTTTCGTTTCCACCTAACGATTTCGTCTACAAAATTGCGATTTCGGTTCCGAGTAAACGCCCCAATTGTGACTTTATGGTGGACTCCAAAGCAAAATGTGACTTGTTCGAACTACTGTTATCTTTTAATATTTTTGTTACTAACACTGAACCAACTAGAGTTAGTGGTAATTCGCAGACTGTCTAGATAATATAATGACAAATATAGATCTGATGAACGGCAACACCACAGTGATCGAATCTCATATATCAGATCACTATCCTCTTCTCTGTAAAATAAACATTCCATCTTCCCCCTACTCCAGCAGCTTCTACAAAAGATATATTACGGAGCAGAACATAACAGCTTTTCAAGAAACGTTGAATTCACGTGATTGGTCTGAAATGTATAGTTTAATGTCCTTTGATGATAGTTTTCAGTACTTCTATTCTACTTTTCAACATTACTTTGACATTTGTTTTCCCTTAGTCCTGAAGAAGGTGAAAAATTCTTCTTTACTTTCCAAACGTAAAAAGCCATGGGTTACAGATGAAATCAGATGTCTGTCAAGTGAGATGAAGGAGGCTGCCATACACTACAAACAAAATTGAGCTGTCGGATCGATTAGAGTATCTGGCACTTAAGAAAAGATACCGTAAATTTCTTCAAACCGCAAAAAAAATCCTTCAACAATCATAGAATAGTAAATGCTGACAATAAATCAAAAGAAATTTGGAAAATCATCAAAGAATCCAAAGCTGACCACTATCAACATTGCAACCTTCAACTTCAAGACTCTAAAGGGGATCTAATTTCTGATTATACTACCATAGCATCCAATCTCAATGATTTTTACCTGTCTCATCAGATGCCCTCAATCCCAGGCAATTCAAATAACTATTCTGTAATCCAATCGTCAAGCAATTCGCTATACTTGTTTCCTTGTACAGAATCTGAATTGACCAATATTGTCAATAAATTGCCCAATAAAAATAGTCATGGATTAGATGGTATCCCCGGGAGTGCTGTAAAAAGATGTGTCCTTGTTATCAAGGATCAAGTTCTATTCCTCATTAATGAATCTCTAAGGCTTGGAGTTTTCCCAGACTCTCTCAAAACTGCCAAAGTTGTTCCTCTCTACAAAGGCAAAGGAAGCAAACAGGACATGAATTCATACCGTCCGATTTCCCAGCTGAACCAGTTAGGTAAAATTTTTGAAAAGGTCTTCTATAACCGTCTGGTATCATACCTTGAGTCATTCAGTCTCTTGTCCCCTTCTCAGAATGGGTTCAGGAAATCCAAATCCACAGCCACCTATGAAATGGTGACCCTCATACTCTCAAATTTAGACAATAACACAGACTCTGGGTCTTTTCTTTGACTTTTCTAAAGCATTCGATCTTGTCAATCACCAACTACTCTTGCTGAAACTGGGATACAATGGTATACGAGGTACTCCTTATAAGTGGATTGAATCATACCTGAGTGGACGTCACCAACATGTTGTATTATGTAAAAATGGCACTCAGTTTATCTCTCCTGGTAAAGAAGTCCTACTTGGTGTGCCGCAGGGCTCTGTCTTGGGCCCTATTCTATTTTTGCTGTACATTAATGATCTACCAGATACTCTTAAATCGGTTACTGGTGTCAAACCTATACTCTACGCTGACGATACTAATGTTTATGTGTCAGCCCCATCACTGAATAGCTTGTCCCTTACAGCAGTCAGTGCCATATGGGTGGTGTCAAAATAATTTCCTTGAACTGAACCTTGACAAGTCTGGCCTTATCTATTTTTGTAACAAAAATAAAGCACCTGCAGCAATACCAATTGTTGTAGAGGGGAAACAACTTCCACAAATTTCCAGTTCACAGTTCGTAGGAGTTACCTTGAATAAAAATGTAACATGGGTCGAGCACATCAGTAAATTGTGCAATAAGCTTAGTTCAGCATGCTTTCTCTTAGAAGCATCAGGAATACTGTAAATAATGATGTGTTATTATCTATTTATTATAGTGAATTATACTCTCACATTATCTTCAGTATCCTGTTTTGGGGTTCCTCTCCCCATGCTACTGTAATCTTCAAAATTCAGAAGCGCATTATAAGGCTGATGTGCAATGCTCCCTATGATGCACCTTGTCTTCCTCTTTTTAAAAAACTGTGTATCCTGCCAATTTCATGTCTATGTCATTGGTATAAATGTAAAAAATAACATTCTTCAGTATACATCCAATGATGTATACCACTGCCACAACACTAGAACTTGTAAAGACCTGCATCAAAACTTCATCAGGACTCATAATACTGCCCAAGGTCCTAAACCTATGGGCCTGAAGATTTTTAATGGTTTGCCTCCAGAGGTGAAAAAATGAGAGAACTTCGGTCTTTAAGAAGAAACTACTGAAGTTTCTGAACAAAAATCTATTTTATTCCGTTGATGATTTCCTGCACTTGTAGCACATAATTTATATATTCCAATTAAATTTTTATTGGATATGTATCTATACTGACGTGTCCTATATTTGTATTTTGTGTACAAACTACAGATCTTTGGACAATAAATATATTATCATTATTATTATTATTATTTACGTCGTTAGGTAAGAATTTGAGATCACGACTTTGACATTGCGATCGCTTTCTTTAGCCGCGAGTAAATAGTTCTCGTAAATCACCGCTAGATGTCAGTACTGTAGAACGCATCTTAAAAAAGAGGGAATTTCAAATTAACTGAGTGGATTTCTAAGATTGACTTTCATCAGCTGCGAAATATTAAATGTATTTCAAACGATACACCTTCAAAAAAGGCATTTTCTGGTCTTTTCACTGAAATATACTAGGCCAATTGGAACTTTGTTTTGAAATTTCCTAGTTAAAATGCATCCCTGGCTTTCCCATGTTAAAATGGCTTCTTTAAACACAAATCGACTAGCACTAAATATACCCCTTTCGTTAATTAATGCATAACTGCATATGCTTAAAATACTCCGCAGGATGAGTTAATTCTCTTATGAGTTATTCCCCTTATTTTGAGATCTACCAACTGAACAGCTACAAGAACTTAATTCAGTTGCAGCAGCAAAGTTCATACCATTATAAATTTGTAGAAAAATATTCACAGGTTTTTTTTAAATTCATGCCTGTTTCATTCTCTTTTACTAAAGTGAGTCTCCTAGCCTTAGGAATAACGCCTATGCTATACAGTGAATCAATACAATTGAGGTGTAATTTTTAAATCCTTTCATTTTGATGTAGGTATACTGCACACAGAGAATTTCACGTAATATCTTTTGTTTTTTCCCAGAATGAGCAGATGACTATTATTTGTTATAGTAATTAGTTTGATTTCAACCCTAACATAACTATTTGACAAGTTAAGTACAGCATAGTGTTTAATTGCATTGAAAGTATACTTGCATTCTTGTCAGCAGAGTTTTAGTAGTTTTAGCAGATCAAGCCTCTTATGTGCATGATGTGCCTCCATGGACATTGCTCCATGCTGTGCGAGGTGTTGCCAGAGCATGGGAGTGTCACCGCAAAAACTATTTCCTACTGTTGGAGATCAGTTGGTTTTGGTGACACATCAGTTCCGGGGAGACAGAGGAATTAGTGGAAGATAACCTCCAATTTACAAACCCTCTGATTTACAAAGCTCTAATTTTTGGGTCCCTTCAACTTCGTAAAATAGAGGTTCTACTGTAATTCTAGGTTATTCGATGATAAACAATGGATGCTAATTTCGTAAAAAATATGTGCTAATTTTGCAAATTATTGATGCTATTTTTTTCCAGTCCCTAGTACATAATAGCTTAATACTAAAACACACTAAAACTCAGTCCAAGTTATTCTCAGCAGTCTGATGCAATGCTTTTGACTAATAACAGTAATGTTGTCAATCACTGTAAGCTCTTGGCTTTACATTTTGATAGAATCTTAAAATGGGATCTGCACATAACTCACCTGGGTAAAACACAAAATTCTGTCTACCATCTCCTCTCTGTTCTTAAAAATACAGTAAGTATGTACTTATTAAAAACCCTATACTATTGTCTGTTTTATTCTCATATTTCTTATGGTATAATAACATGAGGGAGTAGGTCCTCAACTAAATTAAACAAAATATCAAGCAAAAGGAAATGATTATGTGCAATAGACCTTATACTGCATATTGTAGACCACTCTTTAAAAGCCTAGCCATATTAACAGTACCTTGTGTATGTATCTATAATTCTGTTATTTTTGTAAAAAACAATATGGTATTATTTTCTTCTACTAATGAACTACATAACGAGGGACCTTGTACATAATTTTGAAACCAGGAGACGAAATGACGTTATCAGCCAGTTTGACAAAAATGTTCAAAGGACCACGCTCTATGTGCATTAATCACGTACCCCCACTGATCAAAAATGTTAATTCCGTCAAGTTGCTAAAACTCTTGTGGTCCATTGATGCAACAGTGTTCCTGTTGGGTGATCCCGCATCAGGGTTTTTAAAAAAAGCCAACGTTTACCCTCCTTTGCTGGAAACCTCGTCAGGGCTAATGATTTCTGCCTGTAGTACGCACATCAAATGTCTACACCCTCGAGGAGGTAGAGGAGGGGAGTGGTGGAGGGGGGGGGGGGGGGGGGGGGGGTGTCGAGCATTTCTGGAAATGACTGGTAGCCGTGACTCACTGATTCTCTGTCCGTAGTCCCTGTTAAAGTTATTCTTGTGTTTCCTAATTTCTAGAGATGGGACATTCGAATCCTCGAATCTTGAAAAAGATTCGAGAAACGAATACTCGAATCTTTGTGCTATTTTCATCATTCGAATCTTTCGAATCCTTAAATATAAATAAACACTGAATTCTTTATGTAATAACTTAGAACAGATTAGTTTCGACCGATAAAAATGTTCATTACAAATAAGGTTAAACCTCGCATTTATGTTCCCACAATTTACGTTTTCCCACCATTAACGACTTTTCCTTCAAGTCCTAATAATTTTCATATGTCCGCAAATAACATCTTCCCTTTATTTACGCTAGCAAATTTTTGAATGGTTCACCATTTGTGTTTTACGAGACGATTTTGCTGTGATTGTTGTCCTGGCTGCATAACTGGTGGATGGACTCAACGCTCCCTGAAAGACAAAGTGAAAACTCGTGCAGTAAGTTACCACTATGAAAAATAAGTAAAATTTTCTCAGATGTACCGCCAGTTATCGTGACCTCAGTCATCTGTGGAATTGTAATGCCGTGAGAAATTACAGTACACGTATGTAATTTTTGTTGCGATTGTTGTCCGGGTTGCATAACTCGCGGATCGGCTGATGCTATCGCATTGGTGATGAAATTTTATTTTAATTTAAGAAGTGTATGCTTTTCAGCATTTGCGGCCTTCTCTTTCTTTTTTGGTTAGGTATTAATACAGATTTTAAAAAACCCTCCAGCCAAACTTCATCCTCATACATCCTGCGAACAAACCAGTAAAATCATCATGTTCTTCTCAAACTCGATTCTTAAGTAGCTTTGATAGGATAACAATATAGTCTCTCACACCTTCTTTTCTCATAATGTTTACCCTAACTTACTAGCATGGCTGGACTCCTGGTCCCAGTTCATCCTTATCTATATCCTTCTCTTCTATTCCCAAGTTCCCTTGCCTATTGTTAGTGCCATGCAGTTCTTGCCACGTATTCATTACCCCTATGCTGAATCTCTTGTAAGTTCTATAAGCAGCTTTCCTGACTTAACACTAATGCACAATATCATATTCCACTTCTTGCTGCTGAATAACCTTCTAACATTTGAGTACAGGGCGCCTATTTCTCCCTCTCTCTGGAACCTCTCAACCTATTTACATTGACCTTTTTGCCACTTTTCTCTCACACTCTTCATACCCCTCCTAAGACTATTGCTTCTTTCCTTAAATTTTATTTCGCCTTGCTGTGTTTAAATCTTTCTATTTCCATCATTCCTCAATATCCTCCATAGTTTGTGCCAACACCCAATGTGTCTTGACCACTCTTGTGTCTACTGCACCATACTGCTTGCTTTTCTGCATCTTTCCTCATACACCTGTAAACTAATTCCTGATATTCTCTCCGATTTACAACTACAATTTTTTCACACTGTTCCTAATCTTGGCCCAACCATATGTAATCTAGTTAATATATTTCCCTGTGTCCCCCTGCATACAATGCAATACAATGTTTAACACATGAGGAATTGTCTCCTGCAAGCAGCTCGTCTATCACTGTGAATGAGTCTTGAAGACGTGACAATGTTGGAAAAAAGATATAGTTTTTAAACATGCAATTCAGTATCAGTTTAATAACTTTTTGGAAACATATTGCTATGCCTCCTAGAAGTTTCACATGCTTTCATTTCAAGCAAAAAATTTTGTGTATCATGTTTATTACTTATATTACATATTACAGGGCTCTTCAAATCTTATTTGCATTATTGCAATAAAGAGTTTTATCTTTGAAAACTAACTTAAATTTGTTTTTCATTGAATGCAGATGCTAAAGTTTTTTCTGTTCTGTTATTATCAACTTTATATGTAGGATTCGAGAGATTCAAGGTATTCGAGAGATTCGAGAACCTCTTAGGGTTCGGGTTTGAGAAAATTTAGGATTCGTCCCACCTCTACTAATTTCCAAATCCTCCCTCTAGACTCTAGTCTTGAAGTGTTTTTCTTTGGCGAGGATTTTAGGATAGGATTAAAGGCCTCTTTAAACTACAAAAAAGGGCCGTCAGAATTATCTGCAAAGCCAAAAAACAAGCCAGCTGCTGTAACTTATTTAAACAATAAAAGATTCTTCCTTTACCTTGTATTTAGTGTTCTGTGCAGTGATGCTAATCAGAGAATTTGAAAATAAGTTGTCCATTCTCAAGAATCTTGGCATTAATGACTACTTCACAAGAAGCAGAGATGATTATGCAGTGAGACAACATAACCTGCTTGTCTTCAATATTAGGCCCCGTCACAATGAGTAGCAGAATTGACAATTAACTGCCTAAATCCTTGAAAGACCAGAAGGTACCTGTTAAGTTCCAAGCCAATCTAAAGCAATACCTATTGACCAAATGTTTCTATTCTTTGGATGAATATTTCAATTCATGAATTGATGTTATGTGTTCAAGAGTTATTTTTTTGCTGTATTATAGTCTTACTTTTGAACTACTTTTAATTTTTATTGTTGCTTAGTATTATTCAACTGTGAATATTTTTTGAGATTTTCCTTATCTTGACTGGTCATATATATGTGCCCTCATATCTTCTGTAACCAATAAATTAGTAATAATAATATTAGTGAATTTACAAAACAGAGTTTTCTCTATAAGAATGCAACATTGGAGGAACATGAACACCTTTGTCTTCAATTAAAAATTTCTTGTAAGAATACCTTAACAAGTTAGAGTGAAGGTGGAAAATATATATATATTATATGCGTTGAGTAGAACGGTCTAGAGTTTTGTATTGATGGCCGAGCTTCATTTTTTTGCGACTATTTCAACATGCTGCGTACATAGATTTAGTCTACTTTTTGGAGAAGGTTAAGCTTTTCAATTGATAATTTTCTTTCCACCTCAGGCCTCCCACATCTAATTCTAAACACTTGACTCACTGTTGCTGTCACGAACCCTGGCAGAAAAGTATTTCAGACCATTTAAGACCTATTTTTCGAGCTGGGCCAATGCTAAGATCCTTGTCAGATCCTTGGTCTATCCTAAGTCAGATTCCTTGGCTCAAAATCCACTGGGATGTTGTATTCTGGTTCAGAGTTCTGCATGCTTTTGTATTTCTGTGTACCTCTGTGCTCTAAGCTTTTGCTGCAAATGTGAATGATTATTAAGTATTATTCCCTTTGAAATCGCAGGTATTTTCCCAGAGCCAAATCAGGACCCAGTCATTCAGATAGCAAACATGGTGGTGCGACAGGGACACACGGATGCCTCCATTCGCAACGTCTTCACGCTGAATACCTGTGCTCCAATTGTCGGGTGTCAAGTCCTCAGCTTCAGTGATGAAAGGGAGATGCTGGAGGTGAGAATATAGTTATAATTCAAAGATTGCGAACTAGCCATGGAAAGCCTATATGGAGTTTCCCACTAACGTGCACAGCATCAAGATTTCTAGATGGCCTGCCTTGACTTTCTCGGTGGTGCTAGTGGATGCACTTGGGCTGTCAGCAGTGAAAAGGGAATTGATAAGGTCATGGCAGGCACAATGTTTTTGGGTTACATGGTCAAGTACCCTTTTTATGCTTGAACTTTCTCCAGCAAATATTTCTAATATATTTTCAGTCAGTGATGCAATCTCTGCTTTGCTCTCCAATGAAAGAACTTGACAGGATTTTTCAGGCAAAAAACTGTGCATGACTATTTTCTTCTTTCTTCTTTTGTTTCAAGAATTATCTGCTATGATTATGTACACCCGTCCACAATAAATAGTTACCACCTCGGAGGCCGAATTTTTCTAAGTCCCGAGTTGAAGGAAATTTGACAACACTGTCCCTTGGCGCAGAGTTTAAATGCCCAGAGCTCTCGCCATTTATTGGGGGTACCCTTCCCTCGAGAACAATTCCCTTTTCGCCCTTTCTCAAGTGAACAGCAGACCGCCTTGACCCACGACCACGATATTTGCTAGAAGACGAGTCTCCCGAGACACATAGGTACCCGTGGCCACAGAACGGGAGAAGGGGCACGAGATGAGTTCCAATCACTTTTCACCACATTTCTAGTAGAAACATGATAGAAAAGGACACTCGCTTTATAACCTCTTTCGAAAATACCTATCATTTATTCCGAGATCACTTTGGAGTCCTATGACAACCGGACGATTTTCTGAGGGTAATGATTAACGTGCTAAATGGTCGTTGCGCTTCCACGGGTATTATAAGACCGTAAAATATGTAATGTTCTGGTTGAAATTTTATGTCCTCTAAACTTAACACTTCAAAACGCCTACATTTATTGATCACTAAGTCACCAATTAACTCAGATTCATCCAACGTTCATGTCGCAGAGCGTAGGTGTGAAGAAAGTCTTAGGAAGGTGTAAACAGAAAGCCTTAGTTTTATTATTCCGTAGTTTTTTTCAATTGATCACTGCTTCAACTGCTCATGTATTACGTCTAAATGAAATTAGATCAGCTGCTAATATGATCTTTAGTATTTTTGTAACGCTTGAACTCCTGGAATATTATTTAAAAGCCATTAATTTATGATAATCAATAGCTATCGGCTTATGTGGGCCGAGATTCTTACAAAGGAGAAGTATCTAAGTTTTTCCAGCCTCATTACATAATTCTCTCTAAAAGAGAGTTGCATAGAACGGCATAATCAGAGAAGCCTTTGAGCCCTTAGCCGATACCCTACTTTCGGAAATAATTCCGATACGTTCAGAAGTCGGTCGGTATATTTTTTCGCCCTCAGAAACATTCCCGACACGTTTTATGATACCCACAACCCCGAACAGTAAGCAGGTGGTGAAAATAGAATCAAGCCAGATCGCAATAAAAAAAACTCATCCGGGAAATGAACCACAGATCTACAAATGTGCTGTTATGCGGGCTATTCCAAGCAAGGTTTGAATTTGGGCAGGCTCTCCATTTCTTGACATTTCCACCTTCCGCTATCTAAATAGTGTATTGGAGAAAAGGGGGTATAGCAGCATTGGTGACAGAAGGAAAATTGTATTGGCAAGATAAGCTTTTAGTCGCAGACACGAACTGTTGACAGGGGCGTTAAGCAGGGAAGTAAAGAAAATACTTGTGAAGAGTTTGATATGGAGCGTGGCACTAATATGACGCTTAAACATAGGCTTCATGGAACGAAGATGGAAATATACTCAGAGCTTTTAAGATGTGAGTATGTAGAAGGATGGAGAAATTAATGTGGGTCAAAAGGAGGACAAATGATGAAGTATTTGAAATGGTAGGAGTGGAAAGAATTTTGATTGATGAATAGGGAAGATAAAAAGGGCGAGGGTGAATTGAAATTTGTGATTGAGTGAAGGACATTGGTTAAACGGGGTGGAGTGAGGCGAAGAACGGGTAGCTTGGATAAAATGATGGGAGGTATGAGGGGCTGAAGAGGGACAGTGTGTGTAACGAAAACTAATGATAATAATGATTCTCCTTACTGCAATCACATCACGTGTTTAATTCCCTTGGAAAATATGAATTGATCCTCACCTAGAAATTCATTGCTCTCTTTTCTATACATCGATTGATGATTCTAAGCACCAACGTAGCAGCATGAGAGATTCAGCAGTTTTCGCACTCCCTTGTTACTCTCATTTTCGTTTTAGATGGCCATACAGTTTTTTCGAATACTCTGACAGTAAGTATATTCTCGTTGCATATCCTACAAGCGAGCCCATAAAAATCCACCGACCTCTCTGCACAGTAGTTCAGTAATTCCAAGTATTCCCTATAATTACGTTGAATTTGTTCTGGTCACATTGCAGAATTACACGTCCTGTCCTTTTTTTATATTTCAAGTAGCATATACTGCGATATGAATTGCCGAGTATTCGGTCTAAGAAATAACCAGGCGAGTATGCGCGAGTGCGAGGATTGTGTGTAATTTGAAAGAAATTCTAAATATATCCGCGATAATTTTTCTTCATTGTTTACCCGATTAAGCTTGGAACTTAATACTTATATGCCGTGAAGACGTTCAGTACGTCTTGTCTATTGTTATCGAAATCTGCCTGTAACAGTTGTAGCATTATTATTTTTACCATTTACTATACAAGCGCATTTTTCGAGCTCTTATCTCGAATATTTTATGATCTCATTATTTCCTACGACGAAATAAAGGCAAAAACGGAGTATTTGGGAATATTTTGGGAACGCTTTTGACTATGACATATCGACGTTGTTAATGACAACTCTTGCTTCGAGCTGCAATCATATTTGGGTCGTCACTCTCTCAGCAGTCGCGAAACCTACATGATCATCATCTCGGAGCAGCAATCGAAAAGAAGGCTGCGTTTCGGGAGGCCTCACTCCTCGGAGCCGATTGTCACAGGGCACCCTTGCGGTCCACCCTCACACTGCAAAAATCCCTGTCCACCTTTGTCAGTCGTAAGAGAGGGTAAACGCGCCATGCTTTACCTGCTCCTTAAATACCCATTGTGCTTGGTCCCTGAAAGAGACTTGAACCGGTAGGAAGAAGACCCGAGGTGTCGTGAATGAAGTGGTGGGTGCCATAAAAAGTGTCGGGGATGATTCTTAAGGTGAAAAAATCTACGCATCCAGACCCATTTCCCGTCTCGGTATTATTTAAGAATAGGACCTCAGCGAAGTGGTCCGTGGTCACTTATTGCCCATATCTGGGCATGTAGTTTTCTTGGAGAGGGAGAGAGGGGAAGGAGAAATTTTTTCTACAGGTAAATTTAGATTTCGTCAACGGAAGGCAGTTTTTCAATCAACATCACTGGAATGAGTGAAAAGGATTAGAATATAATCAGAATGTATCTGCGTGTATTGTTAATTTCAAAAATATTTTTGACAGAGTAAAGAGGAAAGGGTTAATGGAACTATTGCGTAAAACAGGAATAAATTGGAAGAACAGAAGACTGAGCCAAAGTTCATGCATTACCGAGAAAGTGCTGGTGAGAGAAGCGAACGGGGAATTAGATGAGGTGGTATTAGGAAGAGGGGTTGCGTAAGGCTGTGCGTAGTCACCGGCACTTTTTAATTCATATTCGGAGGGAATGGTGGGGGGGGGGGGGGTTCGATACAGGTGTATAGGTAGGGGAAAGTTGATAAGGTTTGCGGGTGATCAAGCCCTGTTCAACTAGTCACCCAAGGACTTAAATCATAAGAAGACTCAAGTAATGAAATTTTGCATGCATGAAGGGTGATTTTAATTTAGAAGAGAGGGGTTAGATCATAGAGCAGGGTGAGTAATTTAGTATCCCGGTTAGTATGGAAAAGGAGTATTCTGCCTGCATTGAAGTCCGAAGGAGAATTACGTTGGTTAAAGAGACGTTTCGTCACTGAGAGGGATAAATGACAGGCTTGGTTGACTCGTCCTCTAGCAGATATCGCTGACAAGGCGGCTTCATTCATTTATTGCTCTCTTTTCCATACCTCAGTTGATGATTTTAAGCATAAGCTTAGCAGCATGAGAGATTCAGTTACCTTCGCATTCCCTTGTTACTCTTTTCCGTTTTAGATGCCAATACAGTTTCTACGAAATCCTCCGACAATATATTCTCCTCGCATATCCCACGGGCGAGTCCATAAAAACCTTCTAGGCCTTTTTGCACAGTCGTTCAGTAATTCCACGTATTCCTTCTAATTACGTTGAATGTGTTGTGGTCACATTGTAAAATTACCCGTCCTGTCCTTAATACACATTTCTGTTTAACAATACGAGAAAACGTTATAACCTTTGAGTAGAGGTATAAGTAGTACTCCAGTACACGCAGTACTCAAATACGGCCTGCTGGGTTTCGAACAGGGACCTTCGAATAGGAAAACACTTTGAGTTTTGACCAATGCATCTAAGAGACGCTCAATCTGTTCCTAATAATCTCCTTAATACTTTTATGTATTAAGTGAGTTTTTTTATTTTTGACATAGCATATACTACGATATGGATTGCTGCTGAGTATTCATTCTAAGAATTAACCAGACGAGTATGCGAGAGTGCGAGGATTGTGTGTATATTGAAATAAATTCTACATATATCCGCGATAATTTTTCCTCATTTATTACGCAATTAAGCTTGGAACTTAACACTTGTATTACGTATAGACGTCCAATAAGTCTTCTCTTTTCTTGCTGAAATCTGTGTCAGTTGTAGCGTAAGTATTTTTGCCATTTACTATACAAGTGCAGTTTTCGAGCTCATCGCGCAGTCAAATAAAATTCACCGATTCTTTAAAAATAACACCGATCGTTATCAGATGCATAAAACTGATAACAATAATCATCTATGTTATTCATGTTATAAGATCAAATTATTTCGTACGACGAAATAAAGGCAAAAACTGAGTATTTTGGAACGTTTTGGAAATGACATAGACTAAGAAATATCGACGGTGTTAATGACAACTCTTTGCTTCGAGCTGCATTTACATTTGGGTAGTCACTCTCTCAAGAGCCGTAGTCGCGGAAACCTAAGCGACCCATCTTCAAGGGAGTAACTCCGAGCAGCAATCTAAAAGAAGGCTTTTTCGGGAGGCCTCACTCCTTGGGACCGACTAATTGTCACAAGGCACCCTTGCGGCCCTCCCTCTCCAACGCAAAAATCCCTCTCCAGGTCATTGAGGAAGGGTCTCACCACAAACCACGGCAAGAGAAGGAGGAGGACCGTGCCTCGGTCTTGCTGGTGCTGCTCGGGGCATTTAAAGGGACAGAGCTGCACTGTTGTCAAATCTCCTTCAACTCGGGACTTTGAAAAATTCGGCCTCCGAGGTGGTAACTTTTTATTGTGGACTGGTGTACTTCTCATTGCTAAATTTGAATTAATATGCTCTATTGTTTTGAATTAGTTGTCGAATCATTTTCCTTTCCTATCAATACAGTAAAAACTCAATATTACTAAATCCATGGGATGAAAAATATTGGCAATTCGTTACATCAAATTTTGCAAGGCTGAAGTTATTTTGATGGAGACATTAACATTTCAAATTTTTTCACCATAATTTGAACTCTAATAACCTTTTCAACCTTATGCTTGCCACTGGAAATTGGTGAAACATCACGACTAGAATGAACAAATGACAATCTGCTAGTGTCCTATTGTTTTTTATTTTCTTGATCGAAATTTTATAATCTCTGTATTTTAAGCCATTCGATTTCAAAATGATTTTATTTTTTTCCTCATTCATCAAGTGAAAAATTCAATGGTGCAAAAATGCAATAGCAAAATATTGCATGCCGGTAAATCATATGTGTGACATGACCTCGGATATACGACCCTCTTTTATACGACGACCTCATATTTATACACAGTTTAATTTGATCCAGTAAATAACCCCATAATAAGACCCCATGTATTTCCAACCTCCCTTTAGAAACTTCTCATTTATACGACGAACTCCATGATAAACCATTTTTTTCCAATCCATTGGTGGGAAAGTCCTCACTTTTACGACTTTTCAGTGACTGACCTACAGAAAGACATCTACTGTCGTTGAAAAAAGTCATGACACTCGAGTTTACAAGTCAATGACAGTTGTACGCGTAGTCCCACATGAAAACAAGTTCTTATAAAAATTAGAAAATTTAATTCTGCGTTTAACTGTGGAAAGTGAAAATTTTTATTTTAACTTGTTAATATTTTATTGTCTGTGAAACAAAAAAAGTGCCGGTTTTTTCACCGTTTTAAATGGAATGCTCACTTTAAAAATGCATAACTTTTAAAGTATTCATTGGATCGTAACCAAACTTTAATACAACATAAAGGAACTTGTCGTTAAAGTATGTACATAGTTTTAAGATAATCGAAGTTTAAATAAAATTGTTCTTGTAAATTTTGTGAAACAACTTTTTCTCAGTACTTCGTGGTCATATCGATACGAATCTTGTCCTGTCATGGAGCTTATGGTAATACAAGGCTAATCGGTTCTCGATATTTAGAATTTATTTAGTTGTTTATTTTATGTGCGCTTACATTTAATTCGGTGTTTCCAACAACAAGAGGAGTGAAGCGAACGAGAGGAAACGGACGCATGGCCTTGCAATTCCGTGCGACGTTGCCGCGTTCGACACCTCTGTTGCCATCGGACACCATTTGTTGCATTGTAACTTAAAAAGGTAGGATTCTTTTCTTTCGAAAGAAAATTAACTCCTTTCCATCTCCTTTTCTCATGAGGGCTTTGGACCTCCAATGGCAGGTTTAAAATTGGGTTGCTAGCTAATAAGCTGTTGTCATTATATTACATTGTGATGCTTACATTGTGCTGATGGCGAGGCGGAATGACCCGCTTTGTCTCACCGATGAATCATTTGTATTTGTATGTCTGACCCTATACTCATTCTGTCGCCGATTTTCTTTGGATTAACATCTGACAGTATGCCTGCTAAACCATTGACGGAGGGCGAGTTTGCCATGGTTGCTAGTGCGATTTGTTTTTTTAGAAGTGAGAGTGAATAGATTAATGATAAGAGGTATCGGGTCTATCATAAAGTGTCCGAGTGTGTTGGAAGATCGTTATCGACGGTGAAGAGATGTGCCACTGCAATGAAAGAAAATCGTTTTAAGTTACAATGCAACAAAAATGTATGGATTCTACACATGGAGCACGGGGATGGTGTCCAACGAGGCAACGTCGCACGGAATTGCAAGGCCATGCGTCCATTTCCTCTCGTTTGCTTCACTCCTCTTGTTGTTGGAAGCACCGAATTAAATGTAAGCGCACATAAAATAAACAACTAAATAAATTCTAAATATCGAGAACCGATTAGCCTTGTATTACCATAAGCTCCATGACAGGACAAGATTGTTATCGATATGACCACGAAGTACTGAGAAAAAGTTGTTTCACAAAATTTACAAGAACAATTTTATTTTAACTTTGATTATCTTAAAACTTTGTACATACCTTAACGACAAGTTCCTTTATGTTGTATTAAAGTTTGGTTACGATCCAATGAATACTTTAAAAGTTATGCATTTTTAAAGTGAGCATTCCATTTAAAACGGTGAAAAAACCGGCACTTTTTTTGTTTCACAGACAATAAAATATTAACAAGTTAAAATAAAAATTTTCACTTTCCACAGTTAAACGCAGAATTAAATTTTCTAATTTTTGATATAACTTGTTTTCATGTGGGACTACGCGTACAACTGTCATTGACTTGTAAACTCGAGTGTCATGACTTTTTTCCACGACAGTAATTTGAGTTTTAGTCAACGATTATTATCAGTCTTATATTTTCAATTTGCACTATTTCAGTTATTTGTTGTAAAATAATTATTAAGCTAGAGGACATAAGTATCCTTTGTCCTCCTTTTGGTGATTCCTAAGCGTTCATTGAAGAAATGTTTTGCCAGTTCATTGACAATGTCCACGTAGGAACCCTTGGGGTTTTTAAAGTTACAAGATCTTTCATTTTACTTGGTTCCGGATTCGGATCCAAAGACACAGAGTAAAATTGGATCCGGATTGTAGATTTGAAATTTTCACGGCTTAGCGATCTGCCCCGTGAATGGAATGTAAGTGCAGTAGATATTGACAAGGAGAGGTTGTATCACTCAGGTCACGAAATTAGATGAAAAATTTTCGGTGCAACTAGAGCCAAAATAAAGAAATTGACTTTTTTCCCTGTTACCCCGGTATCATAAAAAAAATGTGGAATGTCACGTGGGTAGCCTGCATTTGCTGCCATCAGACAGACAATGAGAGCTGTGCAAAGTTCGATCCCTATCGCAGTTTAATTTTTTCATTCAGTCATTGTATCGAAAATTTTATCATCTTCAATTTCAAACCTTTACATCTGAACACTCACATTTTTATACTTTGTTGTTTAAATTAGTTTAACGAATGTATCACTAAAATATTAGGGATGGTCGGGTCGATTCTAAAGATCCATGGATCTTTCATTTCGTTCACTACTGAAATCAAATTCGAAGACAGTATAAATTTGGATCCCAATCGGAGATTTTAAAATTTCGCGGTTTAGTGATCGAAGCGCCCCATGAATGGAAGGAATGAAAACTTGAAACGTGAAAAACTTCAGTATCACTTGACACTTATTTTATGTTTGTATCTATCTCTTACATGTCAATATGGCCTTTCACATAACAATCCTGTTTTTCCTCCTCTCTGGTAACCATGATGTTAGCTTAATACAAAACAATAAAAAAACCTAAAAGTAAATACACGAAATAACAAATGAACATCTACTACAAAGACAGATGAACCTCCTCCTGCCGGGGCTCCTGCCGATCTTACGGTGAAGGGAGATAAGCTGAAGGCCGACTCTGATCTACTCAAGCGGTTGGAAAGCACGATAAACTAGGATGAGGGGACTACCAGGAGGGGGGAGAGAAACGGCGAGGAAGCAGTTGGTGAAGAGGGCCAACGCCAGGAAGGAGAACTCCTCCATCCTCGAACCCCACCACCTGTTGGACAAGCGAAGGTGGAACATTTCTGGAAGGACACCTATGAGACCACAAAGCCAATGGACCTCAAACCATAGCCATTCTTTAGAGAGTTAAGTGACCACCACCTATAGGATATGGATCGTCCTATGTCAGTCACGGAAAGTGATGTGAAGAAGGCCTTCTCTGGCAGGAAGAACTTCACTGCTCCAGGAATGGACGCAGTGGTGGAAGAAGTTCACTTCCACACATAAACACCTTGATAGAATCTTCACATCCCTCCTGTCAAGAACGGAACCATTTCCATCCGGGCTGACTGAGGGACAAACGGTATTAATATAGCTAAAGGGAGACTTGTCCAATCCAAAGAACTACCGCCCTATAACCTGTCTCAACACTGTATACAAGGCGTTCACTTACATCCACTTATCCTCCGCAACGTCCAACCGGTATGGGAGGAAGTGTACGAGCAGAGGGGCTCGAAGAAAGGCATTGCGGGATGCAAGGACAACCTGCTCATTGATAGGTGTGTGAGCCAGGACGCTTGTCAATACAAGCGTAACCTGTCAATGGGCTGGGTGTACTACAAGAAGGCTTTTGTAACCACCTCTCATGAACTGATAATAGCCATGCTGAGGTACATGAAAGTCCACCCAGAGGTTGTGTCCTGCATCGAACGCCTGTTACCACTGTGGAAGACGTGGTTCACCATATCACCTGGCATGAAGACAGTCTACATACATTTGGTAACATATCACCGTGGCGTTTTTCAAGGCGATAGCCTCAGTCCCCTCCTGTTCTGTTTATCTCTCCTCCCTCTGTCCGTTCAGTTGAGACGAGGTAGGGAATATATGTGCGGTGTCCTGTCAAAAAGGGAGCATAAGGTGACCCATCTTTTCTATATGAATGACCTGAAGCTTTATGCTTCAATCGCGAAACACCTGCGACTGGCGTTGGACACCCTACGCAGATACAGTGAGGATATATGGTTGGAATTCAGATTGGACAAGTATGCGACCATCCATCTGGTGCAAGGAAAAATTTAGGAAGACCAGGAAGACGTGCAGCTCGTTGATGGAAATGTCATTTGTCATCTTGATGATGACGAGGCGTATGAATATCTTGGCATCCCCCAGTGCCAGATACAGGAGGTGAGAGCAGTGAAGGAAACTCTCTCTGCCAAATACAGGGAGACTCTCAGGCGAATCTGGAGCTCTGACCTGTCAGGCAAGAACAAGGTTCTTGCGACCAACACCTTTGCGGTTCCAACACTGCTCTACACCTTCGGTTGCATCAAATGGAGTGTCAACGAGCTGCAAAACCTCGACAGGGGAACGAGGAAAATGATGACCATGTACCGTAGTCTTCGTCCGAAGTCTTCCGTCGCCAGATTGTATCTCCCGAGAAGGCTAGGTGGTAGAGGACTGATAAGCCTGGAGTGCCTTCATGACAGAGTAGTCCTTAATATGGCTTGCCGCATGCTCCACAGCACGGACCCCCTTATGCTGCTCGTAAAGAAACACGAGAGTGTCGGCAAAGGGGCGTTCCTATTCCAGGCGGCGAAAATGGCAGCAGATGGCCTCGGTTTGGACTTGTACCTTACTTCCAGCGGAGAAGCGTGCGACAAATCAATCTTGTCGCTGAAGGTGGACGTGTTAAAGCTCGAAATAAAGAATGCGGAGCAAAAGACCCAGCTCCGCAAGCATACCTAGAAGCCCATGCATGGAAGTTTCTATCAATACTTGGAATCGCATGGGCTATCGAAGGAGCTCACGTTCGCCTTCCTGCGCTCCGCAGGTCTGAAGTCCGAGACCGAGGGATTCGCGCTCGCGTGCCAAGATGGTGTCATCAACACCCTCTTGTACCGTCGCCTCATCTTTGAGGTGAACATGATGGACACGAGATGCAGAGCGTGCCGAAGGCAGCCGGAGACTTTAGGTCATCTACTCTCCGGCTGCAGCTTTTATGCGAAGAACGCATATATAAACCGGCACAACTCAGCTCTGTGGGTGTTGTATTACCATCTAAGACACCATTACGGTGTAGACGCGAATCCGGTGCTGCCTTACGTCCCTGGTGACATTGAGTCTGTCGTGGAGAACGATAGGTGTAAGATGTGGTGGAATTATTCCTTCTCCACCTCCTGGCAATTGGAGAATAGAATAGAGAGAACATTTATAGGAGAGCGATTGCTCCTATAGTAGTTTACATCATAACAATTTTCTTGCAAGGAAAAAAAAGATATACATATAATACATAACATAGAAAATACAGAAATAAAAAAGAGTTGGATCAGTTTTATATGTTATAAATTAATATATAAGATTCATGAAATGAGATTTTATATTGTAATCTGATTTGCTTAATTTATGGAAAAAGCAAAACAGGATGTAAGTACAACAGATATTACAATATATACCTTCATATTACAACAATGTTACTGTCTTAACATATTGCATACCTTAGATATTGCGACAATAATACCTTAAACCTAAACATATCAAGTCAGTACATGGCATGCATGTAGTTGGAGGCAAAGAAGCCTGACATCGTTCTCCCCGACAATCTCTCGCATGCCGTGATCGTGATTGAGTTTTCGGCACCGGCCGAAACGAACATGGCAGTGAAGGAGATAGAAAAAAGGACCAAGTATTTGACTTCGGCTTATACTGATAGTGGTTATCGACCATTTTCCCGATATTTTGATACTTGTGAGTATTCAGTTTTTCAAATACATACTTTTATTTGAAAGTATTCGTTTGGCGAAAATCAGCTAAAAACATATAATTTTGAAATCCTGTATCTTATCCGAAATCTGTATTTGTTTACTTAGCTGGGATCTTCGTGACAGTGAAAGTGAGACAAGTGCTTAGAATTGGGAAAGCCTGAGGCGAAAAGCTCATCCTCCTCGGAAAAGTAGACAAAAATCCACGTACGATGAAAATAGGCTGAAATAGCAGCAAAAATTTAAGTTCTGTTGTCAACTCAAGTTTGTTCTGCTCAACACATATGTTGTGCAGCGTTACCTCCTACATTCCAAGCTCGTTTTCCAAAAATATGAAGTTCAAATATAATGGCATTGTCAAGTGATATGACGTTCATCGATTCGCATTAGAAATTTTAAAATGAAGGCAAAGGTGTTTGTCGTGTGCCTCCAATGTTGCATACTTACGGAGAAAACTCCGTTTCGTAAATTGACGAGAAAAACAAATATAAGTAAATATTTGAACCTTAAAGGACATCATGGCAAAAGTACGAATCATATTCTATCAAAATTTCCTTTCATTTGTACTTTTCATATTGTTATGACAATCTCCAAAGTGACGCTGGCCTCTGCAACTCTAAGAAACGTGCCATTTAATTATCACTGCAAAAACATGCCTCAAAAGTACAGTAGAAGCCCGGTATAGTGAGTACGGCTTATTGCGAGAATCGCGTTATAGCGAGTGATTGTCTTTGTACCACCAAAAGGCCTATGTTTTACGTGTAAAATAAAGCGGATATATCAAGGCCAAAAAGTTCCTTCCACGGTATACGCTCGGTATTACGATAGATATCTCTCGAGGGCGATGCACCGCCTAGCAAAAATAAACTATTGTGTTTTGTATTATCTGCTAATTAAACTAAAAATACAAGTTGTGTGCCATATCTACAACACCTAAAGCCAATTATGTCCAAACATTAACGACTTACGGCCTTCAGTACGCTCTGCGCGCTCCCATTTTACGTTCTTCTTTTGTTAGGCCCAGTCATCAGTGGGAGGGGAGTGGGCGGACGACGAGCAAGATGAGATTAGGAGAGGGAGTTAGGTCTAGGCATGGGCGATATTGATAATTCAATATCGGGATACGATAATTTTAGCATATCATAAGGTGGCGATAACGATAACTCAACGTGACGATAAACATCGTCTTATCGTGCCCCGATATGTTATCGGGGCACGATAAGATATCGGGGAACGATAACATGTCGGGGAACGATAAGATATCGTGGAACGATAACATGTCGGGGCACGATAAGATGTCGGGGCACAATAAGATGTCGGGGCACGATTAGATGTCGGGGCACGATTAGATGTCGGGGCACGATAAGATATCGGGGTGTGATAAATATCGCTATAAATAGGTATCGCGATAACTATCACGATATACATCACGATAAATATCGTTACCATGATAAATATCGCGATAAAATATCATGATATCGTGCCCCGATAAAATATCACGATATCGCGCCCTGATAAAATATCACTATATATTATCACGATAAAAGATCGTGATATTGCGCTCGTTCAAACATAGCGTGTTCGCGCCCGATGAATTATCGTGATATTGCTCCAGTTAATCGTGTCGGAAAAAGACAGCCGTAAGTTGGCCTTCGCTTAAGCTTGAAAAATATCTTCGACCCCCGAAACATGCCGTATTTCAGTGAACCTTCAGGCCAATTTTCCCAACTGATGGACGTACTGGTTAACATGCGAAAACTCGACAAAGCTGGTATTATCATCATGACATATTCGCAAAATTATCCAAAAACTTCCACAGTATACTTAATATTTTAATTCCAACTAGTTACGCTGTCTTTACAGCTTTCTTCGGCGATCGAAAAATAGAAGAACTGGAAGAAAAACATCGAAACTAGGGGAATTAATATTTTATATAATGGGAAATGTCCTGTTTCTTTCATGAAATATGTTGATATTCTACCAGATTGTGCCCGAAATGACTTTTTTGCTGTTTACCTTCGTCAAATACCACGGAAACAAAAGAAAAACTGTAAATACGAACGACTCTGAGAATTAGGTGGGTTTTTTCATCACCATCGGATATAACGAGCGCTCGATTTAGTGAGTGATTTCCGAGGGATTATGAGCACTCGTTATACCAGGATTTCACTGTAATTAGGTATTAAAAAAATTCTGGTACCTGCATTAAACGATGGGCTAAATTAACTGCATGTGGATATGCTCTCTATGAATTTCGCTTCTTCCTTTTATGAGATATCAAGCCTCAAAGTCAAGTCTATGTATACAATTTGTGCATGAATAGTACACACAATTGGTGTTAATTGGTCACACAGTGATAATTAATTATTGAATGTGCATCAACTCAAGGTATCGTACGTATTTTTTTGGGAGGTGTAATGATTGAAAATGAAACTTTGTTACATAGTTAGCAGTTCAGATCCTAGTAAGTTGGTATCTTTTGATGATGTTCTGCTAACTTTTAATTTTTAAGATATTGCTTCTGACTACTTAGAGGATGTGCCCGAGAGTAAGTCTGATAGTATTGAGTGCTTGGCATTGAAATGTGACTGATAGAAAAAAATTGTACTGGGAAATGCTAATTAATATAAACGACTTGGCCGAGTCCAGTCACCATAAAGGTAATTTTAACTTTATTTAACATATTATGTGGGGCCATTCAGAAAGCCATAATACTGGAAAGGAAGGAAAAGCAAACCAAAATTATGGAATATGTACAAATTTTGTGAATATTTTTCCATGATACAGATTTAAAATAACCATCTTTTGTATGTGTAATACAGTCAAGCCCATTTATAACAAAGTTGAGAGGGCTGAGTATTTACTTCATAATAACTGAACTTCGTTATAAGCGGACCAGTTTTTCTAAGCCTCTCTTTGATGGGGAATAGCCCTCACTTTGTTATAACCGGGACTTCCTTATGAACGGGTTTCATATGAGTGGGCTTGACTGTATAATATTTCATTTTCATTGTTCCTAACTGTTACATATTTATTGGATAGCAGCCAAACATAAAGTAGGCGCTGTATCTAATAGAACATGTCATAAAGGACTCTCAATGTAATTTCGTAAATGGCCAACCCTGTCTTATCTGGAAAAAAATCATTATACCAAGAGATTCTGCTAAAGGAAGGTTTCACAGTAATTATCTTGGTATCACTAAAGATACCTCAAGTATTTGCTTATTGATCATAGCAATTAATTATGGAGGGATGAGATATTATTTCATGGATTAAATACTCTGATAAATGTGCAAAATTTTGGAAACTTGACGAAAATTTTCACGAACAATGACAAATACTGCATGGGATTTGTTTTCTACATTTATTCCTCAAGTTTGAAGAGTTCATCACATGTGATTTGCTGATAATCTTATCTTTGGGTGATGATGTGTGCCTGCGTTATTTCAAATCTAGATTCTGAAGACATAATACATATGGAAGTAACATTTTGTGTACTTAACGAATGAATTTCCTTGTGATAAAACTATTGAATTTCAACAGTTGGTCCAATTATCTCTTGAAAATTTCAACTGTTACTATTAGATTCAAGTGTTGGCCCTTTTTACTGTGGAAATTGTCAACAGTTTTTTTGCACAGGGATGTTATGTTTTTCGTGTTGACGAAGATTTGGGGATACAGTAGTCTTATCTGGTGAAGTACTGTATTATGAAAGAAGTGAAAACAGTTTGTTGAAGAGTAAGAGGGGTTGTCATTTTCCCAGGCTTCCAACATAAGAATGTTTTTCAAGTAATTCACAAACTGCTGTAAAATAGCCGAGTGGCATTTTTACTCGTAAGTCTCTGTGGGGTTTGATCAATAATAGTGATAATCATGTGGTGATCAGATATACCAAGATCTAAAACAGTGGAAAAATTTTTATCATGATCTTAGCTTGTTATCAAATTGTCTAGTAATGTCTTATTATTATATTTGTAAAAAAACAATTTGGTTACAATTTCAGAGTTCTTTAATTAATCAGGTTCAAATGTCAATATGCATTGTTTGTCTTCCAGAGATGGGCAGATTTTGTCCGGGAGGTTGACCCTGATATTTTCACTGGCTATAACATCAACAACTTTGATTTTCCATACCTATTAAACCGTGCAAATCATTTGAATGCCAAAAACTTCAGCTTCTTGGGGAGGATTAAAAACATAAAGTGAGTATAGCATGAATCTACTTCGTTTTTCAGCTTCTTAGGGAGGATTAAAAACATAAAGTGAGTATAGCATGAATCTACTTCCGTTGTTACTTCAATGTGAAGAGTGCTTGTATTTCTTATTTGGTGGTCTGATATATTAAAGAGAAATTAATGTGCTAAGTTCTTGACGTATTGCTATTGGTTAATATATTTGAAAAACATTGCCTAAAAATTATAATACAGTAGAACCTCTTTTTTACGAACCTCTAATTTACGAAATGACACCAATTTACCGCCGGTCCCAATCTTTGTATATAGGAAAACCATGTAAAATGACCTCTATTTTACGAAACCTCCATTTTAATGATTTACGAAGTTAGAGGCCGGTCCCTAGGAGTGATTGACCCCTGTTTTACGAAGTTTTTGAAATGATTTTTTAGCACTGAACTCGGTACAATGGAATAACGATCACTGTGTACTGCAACAGGAGCAGCTGAAGCCAGATCGGTCATGTTGAGAGGGTCCTTTTTGGAGTGCTTAAATTGTAGTAAAAATCCCAGAGACTGATCATCAAAATCGCAATTCAATCCTAAGTATATGATCCAAGGAAAATATGTTTAAAGACGCATGTAACAATGCCTACTTCTCGAAAACAAGGCCCTTTTCATTAGAAGTGTTTTATGTCGCTCGGTAAGAATTTGCGATTTCGACTTTGCAATTGCGATCACTTTCTGTAGCCGCGAGTAAATAGTTCTCTCAAATCACCACTAGATGTCAGCACTGTAGAATGCGTATTAAAAGAAGGGAATTTTAAATTAACTGAGTGAATTTCTAAAATTGACTTTCATCAGCTGCGAAATATTATTAAATGTATTTCAAATGATAAGCTTTCTTCAAAAAGGCATTTCCTGGTCTTTTTACTGAAATATCCTGGGTCAGTTGAAACTTTGTTTTGAAATTTCGTAGTAAAAGTGCATCCCTGGCTTTCCTATGTTAGAATGGCTTCTTTAAACACAAATGGACCAGCACTAAATATACCCCTTTTGTTAATTAATGCATAACTACATATGCTTAAAATACTCTGCGGGATGAGTTAATTCTCTTATTCCCCTTATTTTGAGATCTACCAACTGAACAGCTACAAGAACTTAATCCAGTTGCAGCAGCCAAGTTCATACCATTATAAATTTGTAGAAAAATATTTACTTTTTTTGGAATTCATGGCTGTGTTTCATTCTCTTTTACTATAGTGAGTCTCCTAGCATTAGGAATAATGCCTATGCTATATAGCGAATCAATACAATTGAGGTGTAATTTTTAAATCCTTTCAATAATAATAATAATAATAATAATTTATTCACTTTTGGCAAGAATACATTGCATAGTTTCGTCAAATCAAATCAATCACAAATAATGTGTCATATACAATCAGATAAAACACTCAATATGTGTGCATATAAACATCTACATAAATTGATGTAGATACACTGCACACAGAGAATTTCACGTAATATCTTTTGTTTTTTCCCAGAATGAGCAGATGACTATTATTTGTTATAGTGATTAGTTTGATTTCAACCCGAACATAACTATTTGACAAGTTAAGTACAGCATAGTGTTTAATTGCATTGAAAGTATACTTGCATTCTTGTCAGCAGAGTTTTAGTAGTTTTAGCAGATCAAGCCTCTTATGTGCATGATGTGCCTCCATGGACATTGCTCCATGCTGTGCGAGGTGTTGCCAGAGCATGGGAGTGTCACCGCAAAAACTATTTCCTACTGTTGGAGATCAGTTGGTTTTGGTGACACATCAGTTCCGGGGAGACAGAGGAGTTAGTGGAAGATAACCTCCAATTTACAAACCCTCTGATTTACAAAGCTCTAATTTTTGGGTCCCTTCAACTTCGTAAAATAGAGGTTCTACTGTACCTTAAATAATATCTTTGATAACACATTGACCGTGGCACCATTTTTTGACTTACCTATTCGGTGAGTGAAATTTTATTTACTAATTTTCCGATAGATTTTAACCCTTAAAGTCATTATTTAGTGTTTAAAAATTTGTAATACATATAAAAATTGTAATTAATGTATTTTTTTAATAAAAGACTGGAATCCCTTTCACGAGTCAACGGCATGAACCTGTATTGCGTGTTGCATAGATATCTCCTGTTCCTTTCTGGCATACTTCTTGCATTAGGTCTCTGTATTTTTTAATATTCCCATATTATTTCATGAGGGTCATATGTACATTCAAATGACGAATTTGAGCCAAGGTGAATGTGAAAATTGATAAAAGGAACCTGTTTTTGTGATCGTGGCTTTTCCTTACACATCGCTTGTTTTAATATATTTTCTTTATAAAAATAAATTCTTTCTCGTTATAACACCATATATTTTTTGCTATCCATGCTTTCAGATGAAGAAGATGAATGATCTATTCAAAGAAACAACATGTATTTTTGATGCATATTATGTAGGAAATTACTTTTAAAATCACAATTACTATTATCTAAATCAATATTTTATTTATTTATGCTTATATTTTATCTTTATACACAATTTAATTGCATCTTTTATCTTCATGATATTCCTCAAAACATTGAATGCGACATAAGGGAGGGCAGCCATTGCACTCTGGAGAGTAAAAACTTGTCTCTTTCCCTTGTCCCCTTCTTTGGAGTATTCTTTTCCTATTTGAAGGATTTGGTGTTTTCCTGGCGTATGATGTGGATGAAGTTTTCTCGGGTCTTCCTCCAGGTCAGGTATTCGGTTGCTGCCGACGTTTCGATGGATAACTCTTCCATCGTCCTCAGGGCGTTGAGTGCCGGGTATTTATGCATCTGCCATGTGCCGGCAGCGAAGGTGAAATCGTCAGGTCACACTTGATTGGCTAGAAACAGCAGTCTCCTTCCTATGTCTGGTGGTGCGTATTTTTGCCAGGACGGGTTTCCACGATTGGCTTAGCGAAAATCCTGAGTCGCGGTTGAATGTTTTGCCCGCCAAACGTATCTCTATGGCCTCCTTGGTCAGTTGATCCCAATAGCCGCTGGATCTGCAAAGTAACTTTGCGTCGTCAAATACGATGCGGTGGTCCCGGATGAAGCTATGCTCCGCGACAGCTGACTTCTCGGGATACGCCAACCTGATGCACCGCCTGTGCTCCTTTATGCGGGTCTCGATGGTCCGACATGTCTCTCCGATGTAAACTTCACCACATTGGCACGGAATTTGGTGCACGCCCGGGGTCCTCAGTCCCAGGTTGTCCTTTACTTTCACTAGTTGGTTCCTCAGTTTCCCCGGTGGCTTGTGGATGGTCTCGATCTTGTGCTTCTTGAGAATTCTCGACAGCCACCCCGAAATCGTGGATATGTACGGGAGACAGGCCTTTGCAACGGGTTCCTCTACTTCAACCAAGGTCCTTTTTGAGGCCATCATGGAATCACCAAATGGCCTTTTTAGTGCCATTTAGATGTCCTTCCGGCTGTAACCATTACGAAGGAACGTCTTCTGAAGGTGTTTGATTTCCCTGGGCAAACTTTCTTCATCAGCCACGGACTGCGCACGGTGAATTAAGGTTGAAAGGACGGCTCTCCGTTGAGCGGGATGGTGATGGCTCTGCCAATTCAAGTACAGGTCAGTGTGGGTTGGTTTGCGATACACTTGGTGACCCAAGGATCCGTCTTCCTTCCTTTGTATCAGAATGTCGAGGAACAGTAGACAGCCATTTTGCTCCTTCTCCATTGTGAATTGGATGCTTGGGTGTTGGCTGTTCATGTGTTCCAGGAATTGATGTAGGGTTTCAGGTCCGTGAGGCCATACGATGAAGGTATCGTCGACGTAGCGGTAAAAGCACTTGGGCTTCCGCGTGGCGCTGGAGAGGGCCCTTTCCTCGAAGTCCTCCATGTAGAAGTGGGCGATGGCCGGGAAGAGAGGGGATCCCATGGCGACACCCTCTGTCTGCTCGAAGTATTTCCCTCCATACATGAAGTAGGTCGTGGTCAGCACATGTTGGAACAGTTTTACCGTGTTCTGGTCGACGCGGTCCTCCAGTAGTTGCAGCGTTTCCCTCAGGGGAACTCGGGTAAAAAGGGAAGTGACATCGAAGCTCACCATGATGTCCGTAGGGTCCAGGTGGATGTCTCACAGTGTTTTGACGAACTCGGCCGAGTTACCCGGCTATTTCCTACCCGGCACTCAACGCCCTGAGGACGATGGGAGAGTTATCCATCGAAACGTCGGCAGCAACCGAATACTTGACCTAAGACCCGAGAAAACTTCATCTTTTGTTTGCTCTCCTTTGAACTAAGCATGGCTGGGAAATGTCTCGATGATCCTTGGAGTTGGCCGATGAAGGAGAAGGCCGAGGTGTGGAAGAAGAGGGTTGGAGTAGGGATTTTGCTACGGAGGGTCTGAAAGAATAGAGAGATACCCTAGGGTGAGATTTTAAGTAAAGGAAATAACTGTTCACAAGGAGGAGATGGAAATTGTGGATGCGCAACTTCCGATACCATTTATGTGGAAAAAAAATTATTGTGGAATTACAAAGTTCATCCTATCATTCATAATGAATGCATAAATGTTTATTATATCCTTCCACCTATATATCGTTTGGTCACAACATAGATATCACAAGCAAAATACCCTTCACTTTCATCAAGTTCCACAATTGTAGTCCATACAGCACATTCACCAGTTAGTCACTACCCTTGACTACTTATAAAATACACACCCTCTTACATGCTGCATACATACGATACATTTACTCGGACACGACGTCACAGGTGGATTTCTGGCATCAACCTTGCTCTCCTCAGCTCACGTCACTCGACTGTGGATTTCTCTCTCGTTGCTGGCCCTCAACTGGTACTGGCTGCTATGTTCGTTTGGAGTCTCTGGGTTTAACCTGCATTATAGCAAATATTCCACAGAGAAAAAATCATTCTCCTTGACCGGGACACGAACCCAGACCCCCTGATTTCTGGGGTTCGGGTCCCGGGGGCCTGAGTTCTCTGTGGAATATTTGCTGTTGTGCAGTTTCAGCAGGTAACGTCGCTAAAGTTTTCACTGCTAGTTCGTGAACTTTGGATTAACCTGCAGTGTTGCTGGTTCTCACCAAAGGTGATCAATGCTGGTTTTCACCAAACACAATTATAAGTTGGACTGTCATAGGTTCTCCGTGTGATGCACTTTGTTGGAGATGGACTCCTGGAGTCTACACCCACCCCTCAATGCAAACAATACTGTGTTATCGAATTATCCACCATGTTCTTTATACTGAACTCGCTGAATTGTTGCTGTTGTTATGCCCCTGAAAGAGCTATCCATTGTTCTTAATTCTTTTTTTGCGACTGTGTGATCGTCACATTACAATGTGGCATCCAATTGTTATGTTACAACATGAAGACACTAACCAATTCAAAAAAGCTTACCCTATGGCAACCAGCATGTGCATAGTCTAGAGCAGTTAACGTAACAATACTAAGAAAAATTTAATAATGATAATATATTTATTTTCTTGGATTTGGTTCCATACAGACTCATTGTAAGTTCGACATTTCACACACACAGAGATAAAAGGCATGAAAATAGGTAATCAGAGAACATCCTCTAAGAGTCTTTGGGCAGTGACGTATAAAGGAATACAATCAAGGCCATAATGAATGGCAGATCAAAATAAAAGCATTGATAATCTCAGCAATTTTCTTCAGCACAAGCGGTTTGTAATGACAACATTTTAGTCGCCATACCATAATTGAACATTTCAATTTCAAGGTAAGCTTTTATGGGCATTCAAGTTTCTGGCTGCCATTATCACTATATCTATTTACAGTAAAATCTCATATTTGCATTATCAGAATTTACGTTTTCCCATGATTTGCAGTTTTTATTGGGTCCCATTCAATTTCTTATTTGTACCTCCAATGTATGTAGAACCCGGTAATTACACCATGACTTGTCCGTTTTCCCAATGTTTGCGTTAGATGTGGGTCAGAATGCAATTGATTAAAAAACAAAATTCCCGTCTGACATTAAACCATACATGCCAGTCTATATAAATCACTTTTTTTACCTCGTTTTGTGCATGTACACTTAAAAAACACGAGAGAGAGCAGAAATGTGCTCCATTTTGTGGAAGAATTTGGACTTAGTGGCGGGGCAAGGCAGTACACAGCACCACTAGTGACGGAAAGATGAAATATTTACACCCTCGATCCTTTCTCTGGGAAAAGATTCCTACTGTGAAATGAATGTGTATAGGACGCAATTTATAATTTAGGAATGCCTGAGGGAGTGTATTTTAACTGTACCAAAGTTCATATTGTGAAGAATGAAAATGAAGTTTTACCCAGACATTATGAAATGCTAAAAATACATGAACTGAATTGGGGACGATAACGGGATCATCCATCAAACCATCGCACTGCATTAATTCAACAGTTTTACTACAGGTTACTATAAAAAAAAACTTATTGAAACTTTCCAGCCTAGAGTTCATCTTGCCTCTTGGGATGACCTGTCTCCCAACACATTGTTGATTTCATATAATGTCATAGAATTTCTGACAAAATTATTTTATTATTATTTGATTTATTTCATTGAAGAAGGTTTGATAATGGTAACCAAGTATTTGATAAGGCGAAAGTATTAGTCAATAATGGAGTGAGCTGGTTGTGCTGAGCAGTGATGTGTACCGTGTGGTTTCATTCATTGTGACCGAGGCAAGTGCAGATTTCATTTGCAGCATTTGTCACCCCCCCCCCCCCCCCCCTCTCCTTTCGTTGGCAGGTCTGTGATCAAGGAGCAGATAATGCAGAACAAGCAGATGGGGAAGAGGGAAAATAAGTCCGTCAATACGGAGGGCAGGGTGCCCTTTGATCTCTTGATGGTGAGTATCCATATGCTAGCTATTCAAACATATTTACGGCTGCTGTTCGCAAATTCAGCAGTGTGTAGAAATACAGGGATACCTGCATTTCCTGCAGCGTACATGCAGATGAACACACTTATGCACCCTTTCAAAGGTGCAGGATTTCTAAAATTTAATTGTTGGTTGGAAGACATCTATTTGAAATAAAACTTTGCAATTCAACGCTTCCAGTGCCACTGATACTTTGATGGGTGTACCATGAGGTTTTTGGGTATTATTCTCTGTACTTTTAATAAATTCCTAATAGGTTTATTTGCTGTTTATTTTCCATTATGTTTTCATAGTTGAATAAATATAGTTCAAATCGAATATTGAAAGATATAGCATTGATTACTACATAATAAGAAATAAATGTTTTCATCAAGTTAGGTCTCCAATTTACAACTTTAGAAAATGAAAACATTTCTTTTCTCAAATATAGTTTCCTGTTAATATCAGTATTTTTATGCTAAACTTTGGCAAGTGATAATACCATATTAGTCCATATAATGTCTGAATGGGAAAACCTTAAATGGTAAAACATTTTGATGAAATAATAAAAATAAATTTATTACAAGACGATAACATCCATAAGGAAAGCACATTCTTGGGAGACCCTTCTAAAATATATTGTGATATGGTTGATCTACAAATGCTGGTTGACTGGAGTCCATGGTGTATTGTGTCTTGTGTCTTACTGCTCTGTCAGGTCCAACAATAGGTTTAGGAATGAATTGCCAACTCCCATAAATCCAAATAGGAATATGACTTCATTATTTGCAAAACATGTTATCGAGCACAATCATAAAAGTGACTTCAAACCACAGATCCAGCATGTGGAAAATAAAGGATTGGACAGTTTGGAGCAGTTAGTGATTTTAAAAATTGACAATGAGAGTATTGTAAACGAATTCCTGTGCGCCTCCCACTCCCCCTTCCTCTTTTTTTCCAAGTAAGGTATGGGGGGCGGCCCCTGGGCCGAGGCACCGCTGGACGTCTACGAGGGGAGCACCAGTTAGTAGCCATTTCTTCCCCTCCTACCACCCATTCATACTCTAGCCCTACCAACCCAACAAAGTTAAGCTTTTTATTTCCATATGATTGGCAAATACCACAAAGTTACTGCCTAAACGATCGAGTTTAATCCTTGTTTGTTGCAACGAGATGGAATCAAACAATAGGGTAATGAATGGTGGCAAGTGCAGGATATGGTCCCAGCTGTTGGGGGCTGGTGTCGTGCCTGGGGACGGGGGCTCTCTGTTGTTGTTGTTTCGGAGAGGAATTATCACACTTGTGCAGAAACAAGAGGAGTGGGAAAGGTGGGAAGACATGTGAACGTGTTGCGGGAGTTGGCTTAAGAGGAGAAGAGGGAGAGAGGTTAAAAACGATTAGCAGTTGGCATATTCTGTGCTGGAGGCTTTGAGGTAGATGGTTTTGTGAGAACCAAAGCTTTGGCTCACATTTTACTCTTTGTGGATGTTCGTAGGTGCTTCTGAGAGAGTACAAGCTGAGGTCGTACACGCTGAATGCTGTGAGCTACCACTTCCTTGGTGAACAGAAGGAGGACGTCCAGCACTCCATCATCACAGACCTGCAGAATGGCAACTCCCAGACTCGGAGGAGGTTGGTATAGCATTCTGGCAGCCCCACACCCACTGTCATATCCCCATCGGCTCTGTTGGTCTGCCTCTTCGGATCTCTCTCTGTGTGCCGTGCCATGCCCTTCAATTGACTACCCCACTCTTGTGCGTTTAACCTTCATCCATGCCACATGGCACCTGACCCTTACCACATTCCATGGTACCCTTCTTATTTTTTATTGATTGTTTCTCTCTGAATTATATTAATAGAATTATTAATATTTTGGGTGAGGACTGTGAAATCATAGAATAGAATAAAATTAGTCTGTTGTAAAAATTAAGTTATGTTTTGAAGATCAATTTTGACATTTTTTATGAAAATATTTTGCCTTGTGTAATTGATGAGGCACCTGTGTACCACTCTATATATTTACATCTTTGTCAAAGTTTTACCCAGCAATACATTTTATATTTGCTTCATGTTCACTGCTTCTTAACACATTGCAAGCCAGACATTTTCTTTCCTCAGCGGCCGTGAATTTTCTCCAAAACTTCTGCACACAGCTATTAAATAATTTATATCTCATCAACTTTATAAAACATTTGGCTTGAAGATTTGGCATTTGTGAAAAAAAGGAGCTACATTCATCATGGTTGACAAAATAAACTTTGTATTTCCACATTTATTTTGCCAACCATAACGAATAAAAGTAAATTCCATAAAGTGACACCAAAAACCATGTGCTAAACTAAATATGTAAATGAATTAATCAAATTTTATGTGTAAGTTAGAAGAAAATGGATATTATATTTTGTCGCCACCGTAAGGATGCCGCATCCCTGACCCTCCCCATTCCACTGAGCACCCGAGGCATCAGCCACCTGAACGCGCCCCCCAGGGTTGCCCAGAAGAAGTAGAGGATGGAACGTCACTGACCTATTTCCCTTCCCCCCCCCCCCCCCCCCCCCCCCCCCCCCCCCCCCCCCCCCCCCCCCCCCCCCCCCCCCCCCGCCCCCCCCCCCCCCTCCCCTTCGAGCAAGACAGATGATGAGCAGCCCCCGCAACCCCTCCCACGCGCTGTAAAACCATCATATAATCCTTGAGGAGAAGATGCGGAAAATGTGCCGAGTCACGCCGCATCAAGGCCTTAGCAGTGGAAAAGAAACAATCTTACCTCTAATGACCATTTATACAGCTGACTATAGGGAAGATGCCGCAAATAATGTGAATAATTTTTTCGGGAAACGGGCTCAGTTCCATGCTATATTTTTAAGTGATTGGGCGATAGAGGGCAATACTACTTGCCCGTCTCTACTGACTGCACAACCCGAAAATAAAATTCTTTTAGCAAAATGTTCAACTTTTATTTTATATACATTTTTGATAGTTGGACAAAATTTTGCCAACACCACGATCACTAGATACTGGTCACTCGACTCTGCATTGGAAGTGTTTCCAAAACGTTACGCACACTGTGAAAGCATTTGCACCCCAGTGCTGCCACTCACGAAAAAGTGGAACTAAAGCTAGACGGTGAACATTCGAAAATCACTGAACGTGAACAACTTAGGATATTAATAATGCTGAAAAGCGGTTGATTGAATAGAATGTTTCTATCAAGGAAAATGCATTTAGGGCTACAGTTAGCCTTTTATCAAGGTTCGGTTTTGTGAAACTATCTCTCAATTTCACCTTTTTCCATTTGCTGCAATAACAATGGGTTCCCATCAGGATTGGAGGAAAATTGGGACATTTGAATTATTGTGTTAATAATGTTCACTATGATGCAACTCATACAATTTTTGGTTTAGAAGAAAGTTGCAATGGGACATTGAATTGAAGGTTTTTTTTAATTGAAGAAATATTACTGCTATTGGGATGTCATGTCGGATTTCACCTTTTTTCTTGAACCTAACTTCTCTTCTCCACTCCTAATTACTTTGATGACCGGTCCATTGCAATCACACATCTACAATGAGGTGTCTGGTTGGCGACAGCAAGGTAAACACCATGGTGCTTACAGGAATGCTACACGGACAAAGATGGCAATGGACGACGGCACTTGAATTTCTTTTAAATCTTTACAATGTTCTTACAGGTGAACCTTCTGTGCATGTAGCACCCCTTTCTCGCCAATACCTAATTATCTTATGATAGAAAAATCACGACACCAGAATGTCTCCTTACTGTGAAAAACTAAAATTTATGCCTTGTGGTCGACGTTGCGCCTATCTTTTGCAGCTTATTTTCGAGGGAACAATGAAAGTTTTTAATAAAACTTAAAAAATAACACCATATCTCGCCTGCCACAGTCAATTTTATTCGGAACAATGAAACTTTGTGCACACTAGCGGCACCACTAGTTCCAAAACTGAACTTATAGGATGCAGAAGGTTGCGACAACAGTGCCCCCGTGAGATTATCATGCGAAAGTTTTTACAGTTGAGCGACCAGTATCTTGTGACCAACACTACTATTGCCAACTTCAATCCATCTACATATAGGAAGTACGAGCAGGTATTTGTTTTGCGATCTTCTAAGACATGTGATACACAGTGTGTGACACAAGGGGGCATCTTTTAAGAGTACATTCACGACCAGCGACCAAAAAATTTATACAATGTTGCCAAAGTCTACAATAGTTAGAGAAAACGGAGATAAAATTTTTCACTATTTTTTAAAAAGTTCGAAATTACCAGAAATGCCAATTTTCTGGTTCCGCTGACTTCGTATTATCAAGAGTCGACTGTAGTTTTTAAAAATGCCTATTGATATGGAGATTTTTTGTTGAGATTCTTTGTTGTGTGTAGTATTAATGGCTGTGGCATAGTTGCTGATGCAGAGGTGTCGTTGGCCCTCCACGTGATAATCTTTCCCCTTTTTGGTGTGCACAGACTGGCTGTTTACTGCTTGAAGGATGCATACTTGCCTCTCAGGCTGCTTGACAAGTTGATGTGCATCATCAACTACATGGAGATGGCGAGGGTGACTGGGGTCCCTCTCTCGTGCCTGCTCACCAGGGGCCAGCAAATCAAGGTTGTCTCCCAGTTACTTCGGAAGGTATGTGTGCTTGCATGTGTGTGTGTGTGGTGCAACATAGTAATTGTTGTCATTACCATTCACTTTTTAAGAAAGCGCTTGACAAATGCAACAAGAGAAATTGCTTGAACAAAAAGTCCAATTACATATTTCTGATAAATACCATAAATAAGTACTTAAAAGTTATTGTTATCTTACAATGAATGTTTTTAAACATGAATGGTTGTACAGTAGAAACTCGAAAATACGAACTTCGAAATTACGAAATTTTGATTTTACGAAGCAAAATATTCGGTCCCGACCAAAAGGGTATCTAAGTGTATGTAACAGTACGCGATATTACGAAATAACGAAGTTTTAAAATTACGAACCTCGGATCTTGGTCCCGACGTGAAAAAGTTACTCGTTTATACGAATAATGATGGATCACAGTAACGTTTTCCGACGCTCCTTGTCAGAGTTAAACATGTAATTAATCATCGTCGCCGAATACATTATGCACTGAATGTATTACCTGAACGATATCTCATTTTTCAATGCTACAATAGTAAGGACGACTTTGAATCGTAGCTCATAAAATATGAAACCAATCTGACATAAAATGCATTCGGCTTTGTAACCACGAGTCCACAGAGTTGCCAACGAGTAAAGAAAACGTAAATTTGTAATTTAACTAAATACACATTCTCCCACATCGCCCAGCCGCGGAAACAGGATGTAGACGCCTGAATGAAACCACCCAGCCGCATCGTCTAGCTGCGACGTCCAGATGCGACAGTTGGACTTGGCGGCTGGACGCCCCAGTGAAACCAGACCTTAAGGACGACTTTGAATCGTAGGTATCATAGCTCATAAAATATTGAAAATCGGACAAAAAATGCGTTTTCCTTTGTTACCACTAGTCCACTGAGTTGCCAACGAGTAAAAAAATGTCAAGTAGTCGTGTACGGATATACTCGCCGGCGAGAGACTAATTGCTACAACCAGCATTTTCCTCTCATGATCCCTGGCATTTTTTGTTACCAGTTTCCCCAAACATAAATCCATGATGAATATTCCTGGTATAGAAATCGTTTGCTGCGCGTTTGCAATAACTACGACATGTATCGGAGATGGTGTAATGTTGTTCGAGCGGTAGATTCAGTCGTGAATATAACACAAGGAAGCTTTTTTCTTCTCACTATTTCAGACTGATTACACTCAACCTTGCTCGACGGCATAATTATTCCGGCAGACAATAGTTATCATCGAAGGACTCGTGTTTAATTTACCGTCCTCATTGAGCGTTTTGACGTAGTCATCGAGCAAGGCTCTTCATACGCATTTCCCTTCCCTTCTTCCACCGCCAACAGCAAAGAAAATCAGGGAAAGTATGAGTTCGCATGGTTCATAGGGCCATTTAGTTTAACGCACATTAATTCTAAAGGAAGACTAGTTCTGGGCGCGTGCAAAATCAATGGGAAAAAACGCTCAAGCACCCATATATATATATATGTATTTATATCGGAAAATGGTGTACCCTCCTCCCCTTTCACTCCAACATAGCGATCGAAGAAATATCCTAAAAGAGAGATCACTAGGCAGTCCCCACCAGGAAAATTCACCCAGCTCTCCTTTGCTCCAAAACCTCGGCATACTCTCCCCCATCACCTTTCTCTCTCACTTCCGGCTGACCTATCTCTCCCACACTGGCTATATTTCCCCTTCAAGTGACCCTCTGTGTCCCACCTTCCCGCTCTATGAGTGGGCACGAGCCATCCCCCTCACACTCAAGCCCCCCCCCCCCAATGCCCGCCCTCCGGGATATCAGGCCCCTTCGAGTGCCCCTCCGTCCCACCCCCTCAATGCTAGGCTAGCATGAGATGCCCCACGCTGACTTTGCAGGCCCCCTATACAAGCTTTTGGGCCCTTTAAGAAGTTCCCTCCCCAATCTCAAGGAATCTGTGCACACCGATGGGTCTAACTCAGCGTAAATATTGTTTTGCGGGCATATCTTGATTCATGGTAAAAGCTCCACTCGCCAGAGTCATATCTTCCCTCTCCGCCGACGCAGCAAATTGAGGTAAGGGAGGAGGAAGATAAGATGCCAGTCGGCCATGGATGCGACTATTCGGTGTATGATTCATTCGAGGTTTATTCTTCGTGCGCAGCCCTTGGTCTCGAATGCCAGGTGGATCACCCTCACAACAGACGTAAGATACTACGATACATGGGCCTCGCAGCTGTTTTTGTGAGCGGACGAATGGAGTAACCCCCACCCACAGCGAGGGGGAAAGGAGGGAAAGAAGGCAGCTTCCAGCTTGATGCGTGGCCTGACCTGGAGCTGCAATGCTTGGACGCAAATCTCCTTGCTTGATCGTAAGCAAAGAAAAAACGACTAGCAAAAATATCCCACATTTCAATTCAATAGCGAATATTTAAAAGAATTCTGAGATATAATGAATGAAGAGCAGGCAGGCAGACCTAATCTGAATAGAACCACAACTGAAGCTTTCGTGTAGTAGAGTGAAAAACTAAAATTATTGATTTGTAATGTTAGCATCGTAGGTAGCTGATGAAGTGTAAAAGGAACTATCTCACCTTCACCGATGAAGTGCGTGGCTTGTACACCCTACTTCTGAAAGGAGGTACACAGCTGGACTCTTCTATAAGCTCTTCTTTCAGCTCTATCATCTCGGAAATAACCACGCACAAATAAGCTGAATCCAAGGGAGAAAAACGATAGTTATTTCGGGAAATTAGTGGGCTTAGCATTATTTATGCAAAATACATAACGTGTATCCATCGCATAGCATCCGCGAGAGAATCTTATTTTCACTGTCGTAGCTTAACGTCTGTAGATACATATATTATGCCTGACGCGGAGAAAGGACCATCTTCTAGCGAAATTTTATTCCTCTAATTTCACTATCGGGTGCCAATGATCGCGCAAGTCGCACACTTCTTTATTGTAAGCATCAATCAGTATTACTAATGATGAAACATCGCTCACGCTTCAGTTAAAGAGTTCTCCAGTTAGGAAATAATATAGAAAAATGCCCTATGAAGCTTCATAGGCTTATTCCAAACTGCTCAAAAAATTGGGCAAAAGATGCTTCATTGCCTAATCATTCATTGGGAAAAAAGCACGGCAAGTTAGTTGTTTCGATGTAAATTTCCGCGGGGCTTAGATGGGAGTTTCGTAATTTCGAGTTTCTACTGTATTTGAAAAGGTTTCAAATTTCACTTTGAGGTAATTATTTTCAAGAAAAGTGGAGAAACAAATAAATATTGCCAAAAGACATAATTATTTCAATGATAATGTCAATATCGTCATTTTCTTTGCAAAAGCTCTCCAAGATGAGGGGTTGTCTTATTCAGGGTGAATTGGATGAGAATCTACTTCTAAGCTCACTACTTCGTTTTCCACATCATCGAATTACCTTGATTTTGGAGCACTGAATGACTTTCTTATAGATAATATAATAATAATATATTTTATTTGTCCAAAAGACACTGTACAAAAATACGAGTTCTAAGCAAGTGTATAGGACACGTCATGGCAATGAGGAAATAAGGTGTATAGATTAAGTTTCATGTTACATAAGATATTCATTGATACTGTAGAAACATCTCTCCAACAAAAAATCAAATACCTTTCTTTGAAACACTCTCATGTTATTCACAAGTTTTATGCAAGTAGGTAACTTATTATAAAGTTTGAAGCCGAGTTTACACGATGCATTTACCCGTGCAAGTATGTTGCTGGACAGATGCGTGAATAGATGTCTGGACAGATGCGCGTTCTCGCACTTGAGGAGTGTTTACACGATGCTTGTGTTCGCGCAATTGTTCGACCATTTTCTAGATATGCATTACGCGATTTCTTTTGTTTTACTAGTATCAAGCGCCACTTCTATGAAACAGACGACATCATACCTGAACTTCAGTTATTGTTATTGACTTTGTTGTTGACGACGACAAATTGCTCGCACACATTCACCAAAATAGAACAGGGGCTATTTTTTTGCATGCATTCACGCATTTGCGCAATTTTGAGTGTTTACACGGTGCAATTTTGATGGTGAATGTGTTCACGCATCTACCCGCGCGTGTAAATGCATCATGTAAACTCTGCTTTATACACATAGTTCTTGGACTTTTTAAATGTTTTGTAGATCTAGATGATGTCACATGCATATCATATTTTAACCTTGTATCATATGTATGGATTTCATTATTCTTAACAAAATCAGTAATATTTTTTTTCACATAGATTACTGCATGATACAGTAGAAACTCGAAATTACGAAGTCGACGGGACCGGAAAAATCAGCACTTCGTAATATCAAATTTCGTATCAACGAGTATCTTTCAAAAACATCGCGATGAAGCTCTTTTTCGTTTCCTTAAATTGAGATGAACTCTCGCGACGTACTTGCATGATTTACGAAGTTATAATTCATAAAAGTATACTTAAATGTGTGTTCATGCCCACAAGGTGCAAACAGTTTAACGCAACTAATTTGTCGGAGGTTGATTCTTCCGATTTTCGGGATTTCCACCACATCGTTCCATCTTTTCACGGCGGAAATGCCGAAACTCGGAAGAATTAAACTCCCATCTAAGCCCCGCGGAAATTTACATCGAAACAACTAACTTGCCGTGCTTTTTTCCCAATGAATGATTAGGCAATGAAGCATCTTTTGCCCAATTTTTTGAGCAGTTTGGAATAAGCCTATTAAGCTTCATAGTGCATTTTTCTATATTATTTCCTAACTGGAGAACTCTTTAACTGAAGCGTGAGCGGTGTTTATCGGTAATCATCAGTAATACTGATTGATGCATACAATATGGAAGTGTGCGACTTGCGCGATCATTGGCACCGGATATTGAAACCAGGAGGAATAAAATTTCATTAGAAGATGGTCCTTTCTCCGCATCATGCATAATATATGTATCTACCTACGTAAGCTAAGACAGTGAAAATTAAGTAAGATTCTCTCGCGGATACTATGCGATGGATACACGTTATGTATTTCGTATTGTGACGGTAACAGTTTTACCGTCGCATCATCGTTTTGGATCCCCTAGCGTCTTTTTGCGCTTGGCACTTGTCGTTTGTCTGTTTTTTTTTTCTGTTTCCTTTTTCACCCCCTATCCCCTTTTGTCCCTGGTGAGGTGTGCTCCTCTGAACGTGTTCGTGACCAAGTTCAGTGACGTCGCCGGCAACGGGAGGGCATGTCCCCCCCTCCCTCTCCATTCGTCAACGGCGTCAAGTGGACCAACGGGCACGTCAAAAAGTGCATTACTTCGACGAGTGGTGATTTCCCTAGTTACCCCCCCTCCATTTACCCATGTGGTGTGCCCACGGACGCCCCCTCCCACATTTGTGGGTATTTAAGGGCGGTGAGCGCGCCGCGACCGGGGAGAACAGATTTGCAATTGGAGGCAGGAGGCTATGCCTCCCGGGAGACAGTATCAGTGACTATCGTTGAGAGGCTGCAGGTGCGCTGATCCAAAGAACAACACAGAGCTGGAGAAGGAAACCAAGCAGAGGCCGCAGCATTTCCACCCGTTGGCAGATTGCGCAAAGCGTGGAGGTACGATCGCGAGCAGCTGGACCTTCAGTACGACACACGGCAGCAGTATTTCCTACCGGGACCAGAACGTAGAGGAGCCGCTTTTGAGTGTCCGAGCACCAACCATTCCCGGGGAAATCGGTGCGCCGATGGTCGGCCCTCATTCCTGTCATCGCTTCATTTCCGGATCGCCATGTAAGACGTCACGAGCCACTATACCCCCTCCCCCCCCCCCTTTGTCACCGTGGGAGAACCTCTTCGCCCCAAGAAATTCAGTAGTGGTTGGACTTTTGAAAGCAACCCCAGAACCTATGGTCCTAATGTAACTCTTTTGTGTAGTGCATTTGTGAAGGCGCTCATTTCGCCAAGGGAATTCTCACCCTACGCGGCTCCTGCCGTGCGAATTATCAGTTGCATTTGTTATTCCATTTATGTTAAATTATGTCTTCATAGTGTTTCATCATCATCCATGTCATTTGTTATAATCACCCTCACTTTCGTCTCATGTTCATCAGTGCATTTATTCACATTATGGCAAAGTGTCATTTAAAAATGTTATGCATGTTATTCACTTTTGGCCAAGGGCCGCAATAAACTTGTGTAAAGAATTTGTGTGTGTTCCGTCCCAGTTGATGGGAAGGTCAGTCCCCATTATTCCCCTTTTAGGCCTTAGAACATCGGACGACTCGGGGGGATCCTTAATTTTATTTTGGATTTCGCGGAGTACGCCCCTCGTTGGGCTCAAACGCGGATCTCTATGTGTGCGGCCATCCCCTAGTAAAACGCGGGTTAGGTGGGTGGATCCGTCACAGTATTAATAATGATACGCCCATTAATTTCCCGAAATAACAATCGTTTTTCTCCCTTGGATTCAGCTTATTTGTGCGTGGTTATTTCCGAGATGATAGAGCTGAAAGAAGAGCTTATAGAATAGTCCAGCTGTGTACCTCCTTTCAGAAGTAGGGTGTACAAGCCACGCACTTCATCGGTGAAGGTGAGATAGTTCCTTTTACACTTCATCAGCTACCTACGATGCTAACATTACAAATCAATAATTTTAGTTTTTCACTCTACTACACGAAAGCTTCAGTTGTGGTTCTATTCAGATTAGGTCTGCCTGCCTGCTCTTCATTCATTATATCTCAGAATTCTTTTAAATATTCGCTATTGAATTGAAATGTGGGATATTTTTGCTAGTCGTTTTTCCTTTGCTTACGATCAAGCAAGGAGACTTGCGTCCAAGCATTGCAGCTCCAGGTCAGGCCACGCATCAAGCTGGAAGCTGCCTTCTTTCCCTCCTTTCCCCCTCGCTGTGGGTGGGGGTTACTCCATTCGTCCGCTCACAAAAACAGCTGCGAGGCCCATGTCTCGTAGTATCTTACATCTGTTGTGAGGGTGATCCACCTGGCATTCGAGACCAAGGGCTGCGCACGAAGAATAAACCTCGAATGAATCATACACCGAATAGTTGCATCCATGGCCGACTGGCATCTTATCTTCCTCCTCCCTTACCTCAATTTGCTGCGTCGGCGGAGAGGGAAGACATGACTCTGGCGAGTGGAGCTTTTACCATGAATCAAGATATGCCCGCAAAACAATATTTACGCTGAGTTAGACCCATCGGCGTGCACAGATTCCTTGAGATTAGGCAGGGAACTTCTTAGAGGGCCCAAGAGCTGGTATGGGGGCCCAGCAAAGTCGGCGTGGGGCATCTCATGCTAGCCTAGCGTTGAGGGGGTGGGACGGAGGGGCACTCGAAGGGGCCTGATATCCCAGAGGGCGGGCACGGGGGGCTTGGGTGTGAAGGGGATGGCTCGTGCCCATCCATAGAGCGGGGAGGGGGGACACGGAGGGTCACTTGAAGGGAACTACAAAACACTTAAAAGTTTCTTTATCGATCTGCAGGAATGCCGCTGATCTCTCTTTTAGGATATTTCTTCGATCGCTATGTTGGAGTGAAAGGGGAGGAGGGTACACCATTTTCCGATGTAAATACATATATATATATGGGTGCTTGAGCGTTTTTTCCCATTGATTATGCATTCGCCCAGAACTAGTCCTCCTTTAGAATTAATGTGGGTTAAACTAAATGGCCCTATGAACCATGCGAACTCATACTTTCTCTGATTTTCTTTGCTGTTGGCGTTGGAAGAAGGGAAGGGAAATTCGTATGAAGAGCCTTGCTCGATGACTACGTCAAAACGCTCAATGAGGAAGGTAAATTAAACACGAGTCCTTCGATGATAACTATTGTCTGCCGGAATAATTATGCCGTCGAGCAAGGTTGAGTGTAATCAGTCTGAATAGTGAGCAAAAAAGCTTCCTTGGGTTATATTCACGACTGAATCTACCGCTCGAACAACATAGCACCATCCCCGATACACGTCATAGTTATTGCAAACGCGCAGCAAACGATTTCTATAACAGGAATATTCATCATGGATTTATGTTTGGGAAAACTGGTAACAAAAAATGCCAGGGATCATGAGAGGAAAATGCTGGTTGTAGCAATTAGTCTCTCGCCGGTGAGTATATCCGTACACGACTACTTAACATTTTTTTACTCGTTGGCAACTCTGTGGACTCGTGGTAACAAAGAAAAACGCATTTATTGTCCGATTGGTTCCATATTTTATGAGCTACAATGCCTACGATTCAAAGTCGTCCTGAAGGTCTGGTTTCACTGGGGCTTCCAGCAGCCACGTCCAACTGTCGCGTCCGGACGTCGCGGCTAGACGATGCGGCCGGGTGATTTCATTCAGGCGTCTACATCCTGTTTCCGAGGCTGGGCGATGTGGGAGAATGCGTATTTTGTTTAATTATAAATTTATTATCGGTTTGTGTTTCCTGAGAGTGAGTTGATTTTACGCTTAAATGGATGGTGACGATTTAGTTTTGTTGGAAGACGAAGAAAAGGACGACCAATGTAGCAAGTAGTTTTACAAAAAAGAGCTGGAAAGGACGCGTAATATAAAATGCGCAGAGAGGAGAGCAGAAAAATCACCGAAAATTGGGACTGCCCGACTAGGCGTCCGCGTCTCGATTGCTCTCGAAACAGTCGAGACGCAGACGTCGGGCATCAGCCGTCGAACACGACGTCCGAGACGTATCGGTGAAACCGAACCCATTTAATATAGATTGGATGAGTACGGCAGTGACTTCCGGGTGCTGGACGTGGACGCCGCACGCGGCCGCGGGATGCCCCAGCGAAACCACACCTTTACTATTGTAGCATTGAAAAATGAGATATGGTTCAGGTAATACATTCAGTGCATAATGTATTCGGCGGCGATGATTAATTAGATGTTTAACTTTGACATGGAGCGCCGGAAAACGTTACTGTGATCCATCACTATTCGTATAAACGAGTAACTTTTTCACGTCGGGACCAAGATCCGAGGTTCGTAATTTTAAAACTTCGTTATTTCGTAATATCGCGTACTGTTACATACACTTAGTTACCCTTTTGGTCGGGACCGAAGATTTTGCTTCGTAAAATCAAATTTTCGTAATTTCGAAGTTCGTATTTTCTACTGTATATGTAAACAGATGGCACTGTGAGTAACCTTAAATTCTTGAACAGAGGTCGACAATGAGACCTGTAATGCACTTTACAAATAGTTCTTACAAATTTCTTTTGAATGATAAACACATGATTTAAATTGGATGTAGATCCCCATAAAACTATGCCATGGGAAATACGGGGATAAAATAATCCATAATATAGGGTTTTCATTATGTATATTTAAGCTGACTGTATGTTTCAATACAGATAACAAGTAGAATACAGAGTTCAGTTTTTTACATAAATTTGTGGTGTGAACGTCCCACTTCAACACAAAATCAACATCCACCCCAAGAAATTTAACATTATTTGTAACATTGAGGTCACCAAAATTACTCTGTAAGTGGTTACTATCATGTGCATTAAGTGTGGATTGAAAAGCTGTAATTTGTGATTTATTCATATTCAGTAATAAATCATCCCTAGTAGCACAATTTATGCTCACAATATGCTGAGTACATTTTCGTAAAATATGTTGAAAATGTTTCTAGCATATGCTGAGCATTAACAAATGTCCGGGTAATCATATGCTAGAAATGTGCTGAAAACATTTTCGAAAACATGCTGAGCATGTTGTCAACACAGGCATGGAATATTTGAGAAAACATGCTGAGCATATTTCAATTATGTTTTGTAGCATATTTAATCTATCGCCATTCAAGGTCATTTATCGGAGGAAGAAAAGTCCGAAAAGCAAATTAAATGGAAGAAATTTGAACTTCAATACCGGTATTTCAGTCAAAAATGTACAATGTACCTACTACGGTCAATTTTTAACTGAAATATCGGAGTTTGATTTCCTTCCATTTAACTAGCTTTCCGGACTTTTCTTCATCCGAATTAAATATCTTCAGCACAAGATGTGACAGAATTAGAAGACTTTCGATCGTTGCTCCGACCGTATTCCATCTTCAAGTTAGATGCAAAATACAATTATTCGTAATGTTATACTTCTGCTCCTCCTTTCAATGGGTGAAGAGTGAAGTGCTCATCATTGCACTGCACTGGCTTCCTACACACATGTATTCACACTTAATTTTCAAGACTTTCGGGAAATGATTTTAAAACGAAGCAGCTGTAGATTTAAATATTTATTAGTATTCCTTATAAATTCAATTATTTCACTCACTTGATGATCAGTGCCACATAAAATATACGTTTCAACATACCACGTGTCATCTTAAAAAAACAGTATGACAGCACACGGCACGACAAATATAAACAATTGAGATCGCTCTTGCTTTTGAACAACACCAAAAACACAACTTTAATTTTATTTTTCTGCGTATTTAATAACCAAGGGTATTTTTAATCCACTCTCGTCTCAGTAATGTAACATATTCATTTCCCCGAGAGGAAGTTCTTTTAAATTGTTTCAACACTCATCACTGCACTATGATTAATCAACAATTCCGACGTTTTCACGTTTATATATGAACTATAGTTGAATTATGATCTCAATCCTCGTTAGGCTCATTCCAAAATACCGAGCACGGTAATATAACATATCTGAAAGAAGAAAAAGAGTTGTCGTTACTACTCAAGGTAGGAATCGAATGAAAACCATTGGGAGCATTATTAAAAACTATGAAAAATTTATTACTTTTCTTCAACAAAATCTGTTTTCAATAACGTAAATTTACTCGCCGTACCTGAATCGCCTGCGAATGCTCGAACATGATCATCGATGACAGGATGATCATCCCATTATCAAATTAAGCTGCCGTGAACACCAACAGTTTAATGCAAGTTAGCAAGGAGCTTACTTTGGCTAACTCGCTAACTCCCACATTGGTTTCTCAACATAATATGCCGCCGCTCTGCGATGTTGGTGATAGCACCGATACCACCCATTGGTATACCCTCTCCAAGCGCCGCGAAATATGAGATGAACGTTGAGCTAAATGGACACCATCGGCACAATTATGAACATTCAACATAGTTATTTACAATCATAACATTAATTTAGGTCAAATAATAGAAAACGGTAACAAAACCATGGATATACAGACGAAATTAAGCGCGACGATGATGGCAATATTGGTTATGATCAGTTATCGTAACATGACTGAACACGATCGTGGACTGGTAAATTCAACTCAAAACTGCATAATTGTAGACTTAGAGTTATGGAAACATATAAATAAACATGTCTATCAATAAACAATGAGTAGGGACACTGAAAAATGGTAAATAAAAATCATCAAAAGCGGTGTTTAAAATGACAAATGCGGTAAATAAAATCGTTTTAAAAAGGTGAAAGCTGTGTTTAATGTTGGGAAAAAGGAGTCTTAAAGGAAGGGTTTTTTTTTAATATTATTAATAAAGACTTGTGCAAAGTACATACCAATGTGAACAAACAGTTAATAGTACATTCATTTGAGATCCAATACAGAAGTTATGGCTACCCTACACAACATAAAAAACACAGTAGGCAAAATTAAGTTAAAGGCAAATTAATGAGATAATGGCAATAACAATAACAGAGTGGAGCAGTGGACTGCAGGAAATGAAGTTCGATTCTTACGCTGTTTAAAATTTTTCTTTCAACCATTGAATAAAAAACTTTATCATCCTTCATTTCCAACCTTTGTGTGTGGATACTGACTTTTTTGTACTTCTATCGCTTCAACTAGATTTACAAATTCGTCACTCAAAAATACACTGTAAAGTTAACGTAATGATTCCACAATTTAATTCTGTAGTATAAATTTTTTCCAATAATTTCCTTTCGCCTAATTTATTTTTTTTACTTATAATTTGGCATGAAATTTCTGATAACTTACTTTTTTTAACAGCCTACTAGCATTACCCTAGGAATACAGCACGGCTGTATTCTTCGGTAGTGTTAAGGATCAAACTCGCGACTGGCAGTACACTAGCCCTCATTTTTAACAACTACGCTCTCATAGGTTCACGGGAATCTGGCGAATGTAGGCGACCCGAATGACATTTGGCTTAATTTTTTTTCTCGCACATCCGAGCCTATGGAGAAAAAGGTCGAGACGAGTATTTTTTATTTTGTTTTCCTCGTTTGTGGCATGGAAAAAATCTTCTTCTCATTTCGTGACCCAAGTTACTTAACTCTCCTTGTTGGTATCTACCATACGTGCATTCCATTCGCGGGGCTCATCGATCACGAGGCCGCGAGATGTTAAAATCTCCGATCCGGATCTGAATTTATACTGTCTCTGGATATGATTTCAGTAGCGAATGAAATGAAAGACCCGTGGTTCTTTGGATCCGACCCGACCATCCTTAATTTATGAGTGGTTCATTTGTAAATCTAATTTAAACAACAAAGTCTAATAAAGTGAGTATTCAGACGAAATGGTTTGAAATTGAATATGATAACATTTTCGATGCAGTGACTGAAAGAAAAAATTAAACTGCGATTGGGATCGAACTTCGCACAGTACACTAGCTCTCGTTCATGGCTCTCGTTATGTGCCTGATCCCGGCGAATGTAGGCTACCCGCATGGCATCCTACGTATTTTTTTCCCGCGATACCGGGGTATTGGGGGAAAAAAGTCATATATCTTTATTTTGCTTCTAGTTGCACGGGAACGTTTTCATCTAATTACGTGACCTCAGTTACACATCCTCTTCTTGTCAATATCTACCGCACCTACTTTCCATTCACGGGGCACTTCGATCGCTAAACCGCGAAAATTTAAAATCTACGATCCGGATCCGATTTTACTCGGTGTCTTTGGATCCGAATCCGGAACCGAGAAAAATGAAAGATCCGATCCGGTCATCACTAAAGAAAATATTTCATGCTACAAAAATTCGGCATTTGCAAAATATCTCAAATTTCGTTAAAAAAATCGCGTTTAAAAGAAAACACGGTTATTTCGCGATTAAACCCAAAAAGTCGCTTATTTCGTGAATCCTGTCGCAAAAAACGTTTTGCGAAAATGTCATGTCCCTAACAATGAGCTATTTCCATCAAAATATTTGAGACATTTACTTTGAACATAGGCTAGAAATATGTTGAGCACATAGCATCAAAATATTTTAAGCATGTTTTTCTAACACATGCTAGAAATATGTGGACTACATGCTATAAAATGAGTGGCTCCTAAAATGACATGAAAACATTTTCAGCATATGCTCACAATATGATTCGGAAATATTTCCTTGAGCATAATGGAAATGCCGTGAGCATGTGCTCAGCATCTTTTGTGCTACCTGGGATTGTTATCACACCAACTACCCATTTGCTGTATTAATAATTCACCTGACTCAATTAAATTGAGCAAAGTTTTCCCAGACACTAAAATACTGGTATCGTCAGCATACATTATGCATTTAATATTTGTATTAATCATTAACTTTTCCGGTTACTCATTAACATATAATAAGAATAATAAAGGGCCCAATACGGAGCCTTGAGGTACACCTTTCTCACGCTGAGTGATGAGGAAAGAAAAACCTTTTCATCTCTTCGATATGCTACCCTCTGATGCCGTGCAGAAAGATATGTCTTAAGCCACTGTAGGGCTGTGCCTCTAATACCAAACTTCTCGCATTTAAGAAGCAATTTAGTATGATTTACAACATCAAAGGCTCTACTCAGGTCAAAAAATATGCCCATCACCTTGCATTTTTTTGTCAATTTCATTCATAGCATAATCAATAGCATTAAATAAGGCTTGTTCAGTAGACTTCCGTTTGCGAAAGCCAAACTGGAAGGCAGATAACAGATTGACACTGTCCAAGTAATCAGTAGGTCTATTATAGAACACATACTCAAATATTTTCCCAAACTGGGAAATAATAGATATAGGCCTATACTAATTGTTAACATATGTAGCTCTCCATATTTCTCCTGTTGCATTTTTTAGTAAATTTGCCTCAAATACACCAAACTTTCTTCTTATGGTTCATTTACAAGCAACTTAGAATCAGTTTCGATATCAGTAGTAAATTTGATTATGTATTCAGTAATGATGATTATGATTCAAGATGGATGCTAAGGGTAAACATTGTGGTACCTGTTCGGAAAATCTTGATGGTAATAATAATAATAATAATTTATTTGTCCAAAGATCAAACATACATGATATAGGACACGTCATTGTATATAATGAGGACATGTAAACTCTGTAACATACAGTTATAAGTCATCATCCAAGAGATATTCATCTACCGAGTAGTACATTTTTGAGCGTAAAAGTTTATTAATATTAGATTTAAAAATGGAAGATTTTTCAATTCCTTTAAATTGAGATGGAAGTTTATTATACAGGTGAATTCCCATGGCTCTGTGACCAACGGAAGTGGTACATGTTCTCACAAAAGGAATATGCAAGTTATCCCTTTCTCTTGTGGCGTAATTATGCACATTAGAGTACTTTTCAAATAGAGTAAAATTTGTATGAACATACATTAAAACATAAAAAATGTACACGCAGGGCAAAGAAAATAGTCCCAAAGACTTGAAGTAAGGTCGACAAGGAGCTGTAAATGATGCATTGCAAATGAGTCTGACAGCTCTCTTCTGTAATTTAAATATAACATTAGCACGTGGGGTAGAGCCCCAAAACAAAATGCCATACACCATATGAGAGTAAAATTCTCCAAAGTACAAGGAACGTAGCACTTTAACCAAAACAGTGTGTCGTATAAATGTAATCAAATAACATTTTGAGCTAAGCTTACTAGCTAATGCACAAATGTGAGGCTCCCAGGTCATATAAGAATCAAGATGAAGTCCAAGAAATTTAGCGTGGTTGACCTGAGGTATGTAGTTTTGGTTGATACTCACATGGACATCATTGTGTTTTTTGCCTTAATATGGACATAGTTGTGTGAGTTTTTTTGCTTATCGCATTTTCATCTTGAATGCTCCAACATTAGTAAAACGGCATGGAATGCTTTGAAGTCAAAGGAATTAATCTACCGATGCAAAAACTGCCAGATTATTCCTCCCCGCCAACTTAACCAGGTACAAATCGTACTGGAAACGCTGTTGACAAAGCACAATGATTTGTGAGATACGGTGAAAAACCTCAGATCGGAATTTTCTAAGTGTACTGAGGCTCTGAAGCAGCAGTCTAATATTGTGAAAACTCTTGATGCCAACGTATGTGAGTTGAGATGCTCGAAAAATGTCAATGCGTTAGGCATGTCAAAGATTCACAATGGTATTGTGGTTCAGGACACCTGTGACAAATTGCCTTCCCCTGTGGTTTATCCTGAATATTGAAAATATGTACTCAAGAATGGTACACCATGATTATTTACCAGCTACTGCAAGTTTGTGTCTAAGGAGCATCGCAATCTGATATAACCGTTAATCTAAATCTAGTGGCGAAGTGTCATTGAGTGATCCTGTGATTCACGGTGACAATGTCGATAAAAAGATGGTAAGGATTCAGTAAATAGTACGGCTGTGCGAGCAGGGGTTGTTTTAATTCGAGCGAGATCGAGCGAGATTTAAGCACACTGAAATTGCAGTAGAGACTTTTATCTATGCATGTACTAATTTTGTACTTACACATACATAAGTTTAAGCTTAAGCATTACAGTAGTCTTCATTTTACGTAACACCTTGGGACCGAAAAATGGGGTGTTATATACAATCAAGATATGAGTGGATTTTGAAAATTTTGCAAAGATTTCACAACGTTTGAGAACACAATGACATTGGAATTAGTTTCACTACTAAGGGATCATTATTGCATACATATTACACTGTAAAAATTAAAACTATTTTAATTATGGTGGAGAGATAATTATATTTTAAATCAAAATGTACAATAGAATTTCAGAACTTAATCATCTAGTTTTTTGGCTGCTCAGGCAAAAGTACAGATTTAGCGTTTAAATATGTGGCAATCAAGTGTTAATCAAGGCATGCAAGTGGAAGAGTATGAACTGAACAGAGATAAAATTTGAAAATAAGGCTGTTTAAAAAAGGTATCCAAGATAATTAAATGAAAAAGGACACCACTCAAAGAAAGTTAACTAGCATTGCATAGCAAACAAATAAACTGCCTGGGCAAAATGATAATGAAGAGAAACCCCTCTGAAAGTAAAATTTCATTTACAGAATCAACTTTTAAAAAATATTTTGTGATGTCTTTTTTGCACTTTTTACCATTCCATTTTGAGTGGATTACTTTTTAAATTTTTCTTAAACTATCTATTAAATGATCATCAACTTCGTGAAGTAATGGGAAATGATGCAAGTTATTTAATGGCTGGAGGATGTCTTCTTTTTTGGGATGATGCCGTCATCACTTTCATCTTCTTCATCGTCACGCAGCACTTCATTTAAACTTGTGGCAATCAAGTGTAAATCAAATGTGTTTATGAAAAATCATGAGAGCCCGTTGAAATCTATCCGCGAAATAGCTACACGTCGCACCAATGCATAGAAATGTTGGAACATTGTAGCACTTTTTCGCACTTGTTAGAAATCTGTCAGTTCATCCATTTCGATGAGGAAAATTCATTATTCTAGTTTAAATTTCGGCTGTTAGATGGGATAACTAATAAATCCAAGCAACATTTTGAATGGTAAAATTTCGTATTCCGCCCTTTCGCAGCGAACTTAACCGCGCCCACGCGTAGATTTTTCAATTGAAGCATAAGAATGTCATTAATAAATGGCGTAGATCTTTCCACGCAAGTGAACTAACGGCATGTCAACATCGCTTGCATGTCGCTGCTAAGCGAGATGCAAGCAAGCATGAAAAGTGTTGGCTGCAGAAGCCCCAAAATGTGACCCAACTCCTCCCCCACTAGTGGTGGCCACCTGGGTCGAAGCGAAGCTGGGCGGGGGAAGACACTGATAAGGCGGAGAGATCTTCTCGGGTTACTCTCTCCTCTTTCTCGCTGAATGAGTCACGCCCAGATGAATTTCGTCGTGAAGAGACGAAGAACTCTTCTTGGGTGAAGGGGATCTTCTGGGGAAAACCGGTTTAGTTGTGTCAATTATGTAGACCCGGCTGAGGGATCGACCCTAAAAATGACAACTTTATCGTTTCCCCGCCCCGCTCGACCCTTCCGTGGCATGCGGACAGTTGTAATCTCCAATCTTTCGTATCAGCATGGTAGATGCTTTCACTGTGTCCGTGGTCAAGCATTTGTTTACATACTGTGTGGATATATAACGATAACAATAAGTATCACAATATTTGTATCATACTGGGAAAGTATGAACTCAGAGTTACATTTATAAAGTTTTTTGTCTGTACATTTCCACATTTTGAACGGAACTCTATACAAAAAATTGTCGAAAAAATTTTGTTAATAATAACGGTAAAGTTCCGTTTAAAATTAATAAATGCAGAACAGAACATTCGGTATGAACTGCTGGGCCTGTATTTTCATATTAGGCGGCAATTATTTTTAGTAAATGAGTAAAAGAATAGTTGGCTGAGTGGGGATGGTACTGAGAAGAGGGTCGTTATCACCGGTCTGCCGAGTGATCGAGGAAAGGGTCCGGCTTCCCTGACTTGTGAATCGAGATAAACGAGGAGTATGTTTGTGCGATTCCTTGCCATGAGTGAGTTCCGTACGGAGAAATACTACAAGGATATGCTCACGGTACTAATGACAAGGGAAGCCTTTTTCATTGCAAGGCTCCGGCGCGAAAGGGTACTTAAAAACAGCGCAGGTATCATCTACGATAACATCAATTGTTTTGTCATTTATTAAAAATTGTAATTTCTATGTCTTAAATTACGGTGTGTTCGCTATCATTTTCATATTCCTTGGTTCTTCAATTCAATTTATTTTAATTTTTTGGCTAACCCGAACCGTGTATCGAATTCCGCTTAAGGCTCTAGATTGGGAAAGTACAGAAAACGCAACTTAAACAGACCTATATACAGGGGGAAGGTAGTGAGTGTTTATACCGGAAAAATTTGTTGCCAAGCATTTAAGCGAGTTTTAGCCATCTGATACCATCAGTTGTGATGTTTTATATAATTCTACAATGTCACATATCTTCCCAATTGCCTCGGTTGTTGGCATCGGTCAAGGACAAACATTTACTTTATTCCGCTCAACAACGCGCGCAAGTGTCAAGACATGCGTGCTTACAGGCGACCCCTAGGCGAGCTTCATCTCGCCTCTCGGAACAGCTGACAGGGTTGCTATCTCAAGGTCATAAAGCAGCTTTGCGTGAGCATTCCGGGATTCCGGCGCATTTACCATTGCGTAAACAAGTAAACACCTTGAACCCATAACTTTTCGTGCTGAAAGATGTTAAAATAAAATAATAATAAATATTCCATTAAAATGCAATGTATTGATTCGTTACGGTTGAAATTCACCGTAGTACGGGATTAAATTGAAGATTTCCTTTAAAAATTGGCAAGAATAACCGGATTTTTCTGTAACTTTTTTTAAACTTATTGGGTTTATGCTAGTTCTAGTGTGGTTACACGGTGCATTTTCGCGTTCATTCTCGCATTCATTCATTTACACATTCATTTACACATTGTACAGGTTAATGTATCGTGTAACCAGGCCTTTAGGAAAGCTGAATGTGAATTTTACCTATCTAACTCGAACAATATTGTAAGATCAACCTGGAATATTATCAAACAAAACACCTTAGCTTCCAATCCCAAAAATAGTCCAGAATTCATTAACTTTCAAAGTAGGATGGTTTCTGATCCCATGGAAATTGCCCAATGTTTTAATAAATATTTTTGTAATGTAACTTCTGGCGACGCAATTCACCCCTCTATCCTGCACATCCTTCCAAACATAGTCCATAGCTCTCCAACCTCCATTTTTCTTTTTCCAACATGCGCCAATGAAAAGTAATTTCTATTATAAAACTACTTAAGAATTCCCGGTCAGTTGGTCTAGATGGGATTTCTGTTGTACCTCCAAAGTCATAGTAGCATCTCTGCTTGCTCACATAATAAATATGTCCTTTTCCTCGGGAAAATTTCCTAGCCATCTTAAATACTCGAGAGTGTTGCCGATCCCAAAAAACATATTTACAACCGTATCCTTAAATATTTTGGTCTGCATAACTCTCTTAGCACTAATCAGAGCATGGCTTTAGGGCTGGGCCATCCACCGATACTGCAATCTTTGATCATCTTAACAATATTCATCTTGCATCAACCGACAAGCAATATTCTTTGGGAATCTTTTTCGATTTAAGTAAAGCCTTTGATCGCATTGATCCTGCAGTCTTGAAGTACAAACTGATAAACTTGGGCATTAATGGGGCTGTCTTAAACTGGGTACTGTCTTTTGTCAGCAACAGACACCAGGGCCTGTATTCTGTAACTCGTTATCACTGGTGATGAGCCTTCAACTGGTGATGAACTCACCATCACTGCTCTTCCGATTCTGTAACGTGACAAGGTGATGTTCTTCACCCCAAACAGGGTGATATCACATCACCACCTCAATAGCCACCCTTATCTCATCACCCCGTAAATATATATAGGTTTCACCATCATGTTAGCGAGAAACAAACATCGTGCATTACATGACGTTAATGTAGTGACCTGATGCAATTTAAATGGAAAAAATGGCACGTGCTTATAATAACAATAATTACAATGGTACATTAATTGTCATACAACTCTAAATTAATATGTTTAGAACATAAGTAAGATACGGCCTGTGCTAGCCTATCCCAAATTTTGCATACTATCCAAAATTTCAGGGGCAAAAATGACATACCTACAAGCATCGAAATAAATATTTATAAAATTGCTAAAACAATGGCAGAGCAATAAAAACATCTCTAATTTCCTTAGAAAAGTCAAAATTGTTTCTATAAGTTTGTATAGTAATAAGATTATATGGACACCAAAATACATAATTGTCTACAACGAAATAGGACCAATTAATTTCACTTGACGATTAATTATGTTTGTTTAAATTATTACAAATATATTGGGTATGATTTTTTCGATCGAGGAATAACACCTTTCTATATTGTTCTGTCCATGGCGGTATGTGGAGAGGACCTGTGGCGGCCAATGCTAGAACGTGGGCGTGGCCTGTCCGCCATCTTGGTCTTCCCTGATTTACCATTGCTCTTACGGGATGACGCACTACCAGGGCTGCTACCAGGTCACCTTTTGTCACCTTTAGTCACTCTTTTAAAATAGGGTCACTTAAATTTACTATCTCACTGCAGAGGTCACTAATAGTCACTTTTTCATCGTAAATATCAGTTGGTCGTATTTGAATTCCGCTCCGATTTCACGAAAGAGCTATGCGACCCTATTGTATGGTATTGAGCACTCTCAGTGCTGCAGGGGAAGAGGTATAGGCCCGTTACACAATAGGTGAATTTCACGGACGTGGCTTTTTTGCCATCACTGTGTATCTAGTAATGGTGCGAAGAAAGCAATGCAAGCCTTCATGCTAGGCTGTAGAAAAATTGATCATTAGATTTCCTTCTAAGGTGGGTCGCACTGCCACTACTTTGAGTGGTAGTTTTACTGCCACAAGTCAGTCAGTGGCTCACGTTACCAAACGGAGACTTGCACATTAGGGTGGATTTTCTAACGTGTGGAAGCATCCCAGACATCCTTGAGAGTTTTTGTGGTGTGCCTAATTTTGGACGAGAAGTGAAATCATCAATAATGATTTACTCATTTCTTTGGTGGAAGCAAGACCTGACCTTTAGGACAATGACAAAATAGCCATTTGATAATAATTGAAAAACTTTGTGCCATCATTCCTCAAATATTCAAATAGAGTGCAGAATGCTCCAACCTCTGCTCTTCTCTGGTTTATTGGATGGATCCAAATAAGGAAATTGTTTCTTTTCCTGTTCCTCCAGCAATGATATAGCAGTAGAGCAAGAAGTTTTTGTTGGTCATTTTATGCTTGAAAAATAAAATTATTTTAGAAAACTAGGAAGATCAATGCAGTAACAAAAAACAATTTTAAAAAAGTAAATAAGGTCTGCTTTATCACATGCTTGACAAAGTGAAATTTCAGTAAATGTATGCAGTACTTTTAACAGGTATTCTCTAGAACCTCAAACTCAAGTTTACTCTCTGGCTATAAAGAGGCACATCTGGTATCCATTCCACTCGGTACCCTGATTACAATGTAAAAGAGACTCTTTTTACTCAAATTGCCCTGGCTATACCAACTTGAGAGGTTCCATGGTGATTTTACAGCTCAAGTGTGTAAGCACAATTTGGCCAAAATGCTGCTATTATGTGACGGGCCATACGGCAAGTGAACATTATGCAGTGAGCCAGCAACACACACTGCCATCTCATCCTAGGGGTAGTTGTGGCACCATCCTTCTGCACTACTACTTTTTCGCTTCCCCATATTATTGCTTTGGTCAGCTAAGACTATTGTTTCTCTGTATTTTTCTGCTGTCTCCGATAGAAGGTATGCATCTTATATTTTGTGACTGTCAGTGTTGTAGTGCGAGTGTTTCGGTATGTCAGTTGTTTTTCTCTGCTCCTATTGTACAAGCATAAGATTTTCGGTTTGGTTATTGTTGCTTCCCAGCTGTGTCAGCATAGAGTTCATGCCATGTTGCAAGGTTAACGACAAGCTCCTATCCAGGGACGATGGGCAGGGACATAAGTTCAAGAGTGGGGCACAGAGGAGGCCGATGATGTGCATAAGTCGCACCAATGTCAATAAGAAGGGCTTCCAAAGTGTGCAGCAGCACATCAAAACACGAGAGCACATTCAGCAGGTAGCAGCCAAACTTAGCATAGGCCAGCTACAGCTGAAATCTTCATCCAGCAACAATACAGACAGCATCGACCCTCGGAATGCTGCTCCATTGGTTGTCGGTCTGCACGGCTTCTGTGATGATGTCACCAAAGAAGAACTAATCTGGATTCTCAAGTGTGTGGCATCTGATTTTTGCGCATTGTCTTGCAACGATATTGGAGAGACTTCCAAAATGTAAATGTACATTGGAGGGGTGGGCGGGGGTCTTCTGGAGCCCCCCTGGCACTTAGACCTCTTTAGATCCATTGTGCCAACCCAAATTTAACCGCCACTTGCAGACAGGGGACAAGAGCACCACGGTAGAGGTATACCTATCCAACCTCAGTCCGGGCCCAACGTTGCTTAACTTTTGTGATCTGACAGGAATCGGTGTATTAATGTGGCTAGGCCCTTGCCCCAAGAGAGACTTCCAAAGTATTTGTTGAAATTTTCAGTGCTATATTTGTAGGATATTTCATTGTTGTGTGTTGTCGCCGTTATCACTACCGCTCAATGTGCACCAGCTTCGGAACAATATACTTAATTTATTCACGTACACTAATGATGCTCATCCCGCACGGACCAGCGTTTTGAGTGCAAGAACAAGTGACGCACAGTGGTCCCTGATCAAAAAAAGACATCAAGTCATTTCTTCAACTTTCTACGAGGACATTTGGAACAGTGCATTCACATTGTACATTTAATGGCCTACAATATAGGTTATTACATAGACCTACGGAAGCCTACCTACTCCTACTCTCCTACAGAAGCCCACCATGAAAGCTGAATTGATGTTCATTGTGTCCAGTGCACACGTTTACATGCCTCACCGGTTTCTTCCAGTTGGAGGAAAGTGGCCGCTAGTTCTCCTGCTGCACTCCAGGCTGTCTACACTAATCCAAATTGTGGCTGGTAGAGTTTGCAAGAAATCTTTGGACTTAGGAGATGTCTTCAAACCTGAGAATCTTCTTCCAGCTGCTGATGACCTTGTGGGGGAAGACATTCGCGTGGCCCTGAACCAATCAAAGATCAGTGAAAAGGAGAAACTATTACTCCTTGACCATGCTCGCAAGCACTATGTGGAAGCATGCAAGCATATCCTGGAAAAAAGTTCCGTCAAATCTACAGATTCTTTCTTGAAGAGCTGCGGGCATCTGCATCCAGAGGAGAGAACTTCAGAGAACAGCGTAGGGGACATCGTGCGGGTGGCTGAAGTGATGCGATGGCCGATTGCATCAGATTTCAGACTGACTAGTTGATGAGTGGAAGCTCTTGCAGCTGGAGAAGGATGAAGATGACTCTAGAAATGACCGTATTGATCAGTATTGGGTTCAGTTTTTATCTGCTCGCACTGCTTCTGGTGACTTAAAGAACCCTACTGTTTCGACATTGGTGAAAGCTGTGTCTCTCTCTCAGGGACAGGCTGATGTCATGAGGGACTTCTCAAAGGCAGGGAGGATTATAACATATGACAGAACTGCTACGTCTGAACGCACACTTAATGCGTACATGGTAGTCAAGAGTGTGCTTCACGAGTATGGCAATAAGCCTAGTACCTATTACCAAAGATCTTGCAAGTGCACGCTGTGCTAATCAAAATTACAAAGCATACTTGGAAGAAAAGAGGAAGAAAAAAGATGAAGCCCATAAGAAGAGAGAAGGTGTAGAAAGACTGGAAGAAGAGAAGAAAAAAGCAGAAAAAATCGAGAAAGCAGGAACACTAGTGTGGAAAAGGAGGAAAAACTTCAAGGATTGCGGGAGGAAGAGGAGCGTGCATCTGCTAGGTCGGACAGACTATTTGATGAAGCCAATGTTCGCCTTAAGAACGCCATTGTTAAGAAGAACATTGAAGATATCGCCCTTGCCCAGGCGATGTTGGAAGGTGTGGCTGCCATTCGCAGAGATGCAACAACTTCTCATAAGCACGCCACTGCTGTCGAAAAAGCAGTACAAAGAAGAAAATCAGACCTCATATCAGATTTAGCATTTGAGCAAAAGAAAATACGGAAGAACTATCTGTAGTGATGTAGTTCCTTCCTCATGCTAGTTATCAGATAGAAAGGCTGACAGTGTTTATTTTTGAAAAATAATTATTCTATGCAATATTTCATTTCTTTTAATTTTCTTTTCGAAAATGAAAATTTGTATTTTTTTCTTGATTTTGTGTTAATATGTTCAGTAAACATATGTATTTAACCCAATTAGTCCTGTTTTTGTTCCTCCTCTTAGTCACTTGTCCAAAGTCCAAAAGTAGGAAAGGTTTATTCCTGCTTGGTGGCTGAAAGTCTCTATTGTTGGTCACTTTTGGGTCAGTTGTTGGTAGTTTTTTGGTCACTATTTGGTCACTATTTTGTTGCTATTTGGTCACTATTTGGTCACTGTTTCACCAAGGAAAGTCACTAAAGTCACTATTATTCAGGTCATGGACTGGTAACAGCCCTGCGCACTACTTTAGCATTTTTACGATGTTTTCCATTCAAAATGCGAACCTCATATATATTTAGAGCGTATTGAGTGACATTGTCTGAGTCACACTCAATTCCATGAAGAAATACGATACTTACAAATGTTCCCAGAATTAATTTCAGTATTCGCTCATTTCTTACTCGAGAAATAATGGATTAAATAACGAATATGCACCATTATTATATGGGTTTATTGATGAATCCATTACATTAATGGCTCAAAATGCTCGCAATTATTAAAAACACCATGCATCTCAGTGCGTATCAGACATAAACGCAGAAATGGTTCTGCAGAATACTACAGCCGCTTTCGCTATTTATTTTACTAAGAATAATCACTGTTTTTGCCTTTGTGGATTCAAAATCATGACCAAGTGGCTGAATATTAGATATAATGGGACTATCAACATTGGAACATTAACTAATAATGATTTTTACATAAAATTATAAACTTTGGCAGTTCGCCTAATGTCGAAATATCATTTAATTGAACTTATACCTTAACCTCTATGCATTAGCACATCAGACTCCCACGATAAGCATTTTTTAGAACCTTAAGCAATTTTCAACGTACAAAATCAATGAAATTTGGTAAAATGATGATAACTTCGACTTTTAAAGTGTTCATGAGGTAGAACTGGCTGGAAAATGGGTTTGTGAAATAAAGTTAGCATATGAATTTTAAAATAGGTGCTTTATTGGCAAAAAAAAATTAACTTTGAAACCCAAATACTGGACAAATAGTAAATGACATTGCCTGAGAAAGTGCAGTGATTAGAAATACAGCTACAACAGTGGGTAACTACATAGAGAGAACTTGACTGAGATATCAGTGAAGGCGCGTTGGGAAAACATTAAAAGTGGACTGCATGAAGCCGCAAAGGAGGCTATTGGAAGAAGAAGAGTTGGCAAGCAGAAGCCATGGATCACAGAAGAATTCTTAAGGGAATCAAGGTAAAAATAAAACGAACAGTGACTCACACAATCACTCACTCAGGTTTGTATATAAAATACAGTCACCTTCGTGAGTTCAATCACACACAAGCAGGGTTTACGAGGATTTCTCCAACGCCAGTGAACCGTCATACACGCAAGAAAAAAAAATAAAAGTGGGGGATAGTAAATAAGTAAAGTAAATAAATAAAATTGATAATGACTTTCTAGCACTCATTCACATGGGTTTGCATACGATACACAGTCACCCTCGTGATTCTCATTCACACGCACACATTCACATGCAAGGTTCAGGGACTTTTCCTCAATCATGCACTCAGATTTGACAAACTAGAGTATTTTTATAATTGTATTCAGTATCTGAATCTGAACGTAATGGCACCTGATGATGATGCCTTGCATCAAAATAATGTTGATTAAGTTCACGATAAATTTTATCTGTGGATCCTGCCTTTCAATAAGACCCCCCGTGGTCAGACATGTGATCCCTTAGGGTAATAAGGTGACCCTGTTCCCCTCCCTCCCTGGCTGGCCCTCCCGTGGTCTCGAGGTGTTAGTGATGCAACCAGAGTGTGCATGTTTGATCGTTGCAGGCCAAGGAGAAAAATTTTGTGATCCCTGCGCATTCAGGGGGAGGGGTGGATGAGCAGTTTGAAGGTGCCACTGTCATCGAGCCCATCAGGGGCTACTACTCGGATCCTATAGCCACCCTGGATTTCAGCTCACTGTACCCCAGCATCATGATGGCGCACAACCTGTGCTACACCACGCTCCTGCAGCCTGGCACCAAGGAGAAGTTGGGGTGAGTGTTTTTTCATGTTTTGAGGGAAACGTTCTAAACATGGAATGGCACATCTGTGTGGGATTTGCTAAAAATCCCTCCTCTGCCTTCTGTCCATCTGCACGCAGGCATTCCTTGTGGTCGAGGCAGATGTGTGGTGTCCCTCTCCTGCTGCTGTGGTGGTTTCTCATCTCTCACCACTGTGTCCTCCCATCTGCGGTGTTATATCGAGCGTCACTCATCTGCCAGGAAGTTGATCGGTGGCCTCCACACCGCTCTTATCACACCACGATAGGCAAAGTGCTCTTCTTGTGGACCAAGTCAGCCAACTTTTCATTCTGGTTCCCAATATTCCATTTCGTTGGACCATCATCCTATCCTCCTTGTGTTGCCCAAAGATTCAACAGTTTCTCTGCCACGTATTTGATTTCTCTGCTGGTTCACATTCCTCTGCAAAATGTTTTCCAGGGTTTTGATGAGAGATTCAGATGAACATCACCATAGTTTTGTTGTTATGATCTATGCAATGTATCATGTCATGTTTTTTCATTCCTTCTGTGTGGCAGTTATTCTTCATGTTTTCTTTCTGAGGATGCCCATAAGGAATTATGAAACATTGAAAAGGAAAAAGACACTTGATATAGTATAATCCTCACAAAGTATTAAGACCGCAGACCAAGGTTTCGACAGATCGCAGTCATTTTTAAGATGTCTAACACCAGCGATGCACCTCTGAATATATATTAAGGTTAGAGATGGGTCAATGCCCTTATTTATTGCCTTTCACCAGCTGCCAGGAATCCTCAGTCACCCTTGATAAATGTCGAGAGAAAGTCGTAATTGTTCATCATGTGGCATCCACCCTGGGAAGAGACAGATGTTGTGTCTGCTCATGATGAATTCAGCAATGAAGAAGAAGTGTTTTCTTCAGGGTTGGACGACAGTGATGAAAACATAGAGGATCCTGCTGAGTCATCCAGTGAAGATGAGACGAGAGAGATCCAGTCTTTGAGTTGGAGAGCGGACGGAATTTTGTGCCACCGCTTTGGACTCCACAAATGCAGGAATTGGTAGTGATTTTGTTATTCGTGATGAAAACAATGTGTTGGAGTATTTTGAGGCTTTCTTTGGCAGTGCAACTGTGGAACACACAGTGAACAAAACTAATCGCTACGCCAATAATATACCACTGAATATAAAATGATAATTGATAAAATTAAGCAAAAATAAGAAGAAGGAAAAACATTTTTTGCACCTGTGGAGAGCTATATTTCAGATTAATTGCGCAAAAAAGGGTTAAGAGGGTTCTTCTACCAGGATCATAGCACCAGTCTCTGAAAAAATTTGCTCAGGAAACTCTAAGCCTGCAGGTGCACCCAAATGCAGTGTACTCTCGTAAGCATGTTTCTGTAGGGACCCGAAATCCTGAGCATGTTAACGAGGAAAACTTGCTGAACAGCTTAGGCTTTCTCGGGTTATGTTGAAGACTTCTGTTTAAATTGCAAAACTTCCAGGGGAACAATATGCGTGCCATCAAGTTAGTTCATTGCTGGTGTTAATTTATTGTAACAAAGTTTCATATTCAATTATAACATCTCCCAAAACATTACGTACAATACCTTGCGTTGATGTGCACTTGATAATTTATCACGACTATATGACCAAATTGCACGTTTTATGTACACTCTTCACACAAAAAGTATATGTAGACTCGACTTTGAGGCTTGATATTTCAAAAAAAGGAAGGAGTGGAATTCATAGAGAGCATATGTAGATGCTTTAACCTGTTGTTTAATACAGGTATCAGACTTTTTTCAATAATTACTTTGGAGGCATGTGTTTGCAGTGAGGATGAAAAATGGCAGATTTTATAAAGTCATAGAGACCATTGTCACTTTGGAGATTGTCATAACAACATGAAAAGCATAAATAAAAGAAAATTTTGATATAATATGAATCGTACTTTGGCCATGGCGCCCTTTAAGTTTCAAATATTTACTTATATTTGTTAAATTTATTCTAGTCAATTTACGAAACCGGGTTTTCTCCATAAGTATGTAACATTGGAGGCATGCGACAAACACCGTTGTCTTCATTTTAAAATTTCTAATTTTAAAATGAAAGATATTTGTACGCTTTGTCATCATCAAGATGACGAATAGTGTTTCGGTTAACGAGCTGCATGTCTTCCTGGACTTCCGAAATCTTTCCTTTTGCCAGATGGATGGTTGCATACTTGACCAATCTGAATTCCAACCATATATCCTCACTGTATCTGCGTACGGTGTCCAACGCCAGGCGCAGGTCTTTTGCGCTTGAAGTATAAAGCTTCAGGTCATCCATATAGAAAGGATGGGTGACCTTATGCTCCCTTTTTGACGGGACACCGCACATATATCCCCTACCTCGTCTCAACTGAACAGACTGTGGGAGGAGAGATAAACAGAACAGGAGGGGACTAAGGCTATCGCCTTGAAATACGCCACGGTGGTACGTTACCAAATCCATGTAGACGGTCTTCTTGCCAGATGGTATGGCAAAGCGCATCTTCCACAGTGGTAACAGGCGTTCGATGCAGGACACAACCTCTGGGTGGACTTTCATGTACCTCAGCATGGCTATAATCAGCTCATGAGAGGTGGTATCAAAAGCCTTCTTGTAGTCCACCCAGCCCATTGACAGGTTATGCTTGTATTGACAAGTGTCCTGGCTCACACACCTATCAATGAGCAGGTTGTCCTTGCATCCCGCGATGCCTTTCATCGAGCCCATCTGCTCGTACACTTCCTCCCATACCGGTTGGTCGAGGCGAAGGATAAGGCCTTTCAAGATGGAAGTGAACACCTTGTATACAGTGTTGAGACAGGTTATAGGGCGGTAGTTCTTGGGATCGGACAAGTCTCCCTTTTTCGGTATTAAAACCGTTCGCCCCTCAGTCAGCCAGGACAGAAAAGGCTCCGTCCCTGATAGGAAGGATGTTAAGATTTTGGCAAGGTGTTTGTGCGTGGAAGAAAACTTTTTCCACCCAAAGTTATTCACTGCGTCCATTCCTGGAGCAGGGAAGTTCTTCTTGCCAGAGAAGGCCTTCTTGATATCACTTTCCGTGACTGAGATGGGATGATCCATATCTTCTATCTGGCGGTCACGAAACTCTTTAAAGTGGGCAATAGCTGGAGTACCTTCGTTGAATGGCTTCCTAGTCTCGTAGATGTCCTTCCAGAAACGTTCCGCCTCTGGGACAGTTGGTGGTGTTTGGACAACAGGTGGAGGAGGTTGGAAGAGACTGCTGAAAGAAGAAGGTGGATTTCTATTTCCTGTTATTGATCCTCTTGACCAACTTCTTCCTCGCCGTTGTAAGTGCCCACTCTCTATTCACCTCGTGCCTCTTAAGAATAAGCAGCACTCTTTTGTTTAGTGTGTGGTGGTCTCTCCAGATTGCACGCGCAATGCACCTGACCTTCGGCGTAAAGGCCCAACCGGAGCAAAGTAAGTCCAACACACACTGAAATCTCGACACCTGTGGTCTTGCCAGCGTGATTTTGGCATTAAGCTGTTTAAGCCTCTTTGCTCCTTTAGTCTCCCAAGTGGCAGACACTCGGGGAGAGGCCAACAGTGTGGCGGCAGCATATACCATGCAGTCTATTTCCCAGAGGCTGGTCATTTCCATCAGGATCATATCTACGATGCCATTCAACTGGGACAGCTGCTGGTCCTGCAGAGAAATTTTATGATGAATATTTCCCTGCCTGGTAGTCATCTCATTGTAGTTTATCGTGCTTTCCAACCACTTGAGTATATCAGAATCGGCCTTCGGCTCGTCTCCCTTCACTGAAAGATTGGCGGAAGCTCCAGTAGTAGGAGGTGGTTCATCTGTCTTTGTAGGAGATTGAGCCTTTGCCGGTGGTGTACTACTCTGACCTTGCGGTTGGGGTGTTGTTTTCTAACCAGGTGATTGGAGTATTCGCGCAGATATCTGCGACAGATGCTTATATTCAGGATGTATCTCACAATTGAGTAATAATAATAATATATTATTATTATTTTTTACAGTAAAGTAACATCCACCTCCGAGTCTCTGGCTAGCATCAGGTTTCGTTGCCATCGTAATTGCTGGAGACTCGAGAGGGGTCGTGCCTAAGGGTAGCCACGTCCGCCACCGACGGAATGGTGGCTACCCAGCATTAGGGTCATGTGCACGAAGCAGGCGGAGGGACCCGAGAAGGACAGCCTTCTGCATTGCACTAGCAAGTGCATCCGCTCGCGCCCTGCACGCTGGGATGCACTTGAGATTTTCGACCAGTGAGCTCTTGACACCACCAAGCACGCCCACGATGAGGACTACCAGTTTCACAGAGTAGCCCGCGTACATTTGCCAGAGTTCGCACAGCAGATCTTGATATTTAGTCCTTTTTTCATTCTCCTTTACTGCCATGTTCGTTTCCGCCGTTGCCGAAAACTCGATCACGAATATGGAATGCGAGAGATTGTTGAGGAGAACGATATATATAGGAGAACGATACTGGGTATGTAATTGGAGATGTTTTTTGTAGAAAGACTCGAATACACGGAGGAGTGGTAATTTTTGTTAAAACACCGTTAGCCTACTGTAATGTCCCCCTTAACATGGAAAGCTGTAATGAGTAACAACCCTTTGAGTGCTCTGCTGTGAAATATGTGTATGAAAATCAAATTTATATCATTTTAATAGTGTATCGGTCGCCGATGGGTTGTTTTAAGTCCTTTATTGAGAAACTGGATAACCTCTTGTACTTATTAACTGATCACCCAAAAAGGCCTACCATCATATTAACTGGGGATTTAAACTGTAATCTTTTAACTGATGGCAATGAGCAAACACAGCTTCGGGAGGTCTTCCACAGTTACGATATGAAACCTTTAGTGAAGACCCCTACTAGGATCACTAAAAGTTCAAAAACGCTACTTGACAATATATTCACTAACCACTGTGAATTACATGTAAAAACAACTGTTTTTAATACTGCACTGTCGGACCACCTAGCTATAATGTCTACTTTCATGATACAAACTAATAATTCAGTACCAACTTAGACAAAAGATCAGAGGTTCTTTAATGAAATTAATATGAATCACTTTCGTGTGTTATTACTTCAACAAAACTGGAATCAAGAAAAATGGTCAAATAAATTTAAGGATAATTTCTGTAAGTTTTATGAAATTTGCATTCATTGTTTCAATCTAGCATTTCCTCTCGAGCCAATAAGATCCAAAGGATCAGTTAGAAAAAAATGGTTAACATCAGAGATTATAAGTATGGCCAGCTACTTAAAAACTATGTCACTCCAAGTATTGTCAACTAATGACCATTGGTTACGTTCTCAATATAACAGTTTTAAAAAGCATTACAAGTATTGTATTACGAAGGCTAAAAAAGAGTACAACGATATGCGCTTACAAAACTCTTCAAATTACTCAAAAGAAGCTTGGAAAATCATTAAAGGTAGCACAAGTTTAAATTTAGCTGGAAATCCTGAATTTATTAGAGATGAATTTCAGAATTTAATTACTGACCCCGCTGAAATAACAAATGCCTTCAACAATGCTTTCTTACAAAAGCCAGTCCAAAAGAACACTATACCTGCCTCACCATGTCACTCTGATGTCATATCATGTAAGTCTTTCTTCTTAAGACCATGTGATGAAACTGAATTATTGCCGCATTTAGCTAACATAGGAAAAAAGAATTCTACTGACGTAGATGGCTTGTGTGGGCAAATAATCAATCAGAGTGGTGATATAATTCTTAATCCTTTGTTACATCTTATTAACCAGTCCCTAGTTGAAGGTGAATATCCTGATGCTCTTTAAGGTCACCAAGGTGGTACCAGTATATAAAAACAAGGGTGACAGAAGTGAACTATGTAATTACAGGCCTATTTCTATCATACCTCATTTTGGCAAAATATTAGAATATGTTTACAGTAGAAGGCTTGTTGAATACCTTGAAAAATATAGAACCCGAAGAATATAGCAGAACCCGAGATGCAGAGAACACATGCCTAATGCTTTGCCGCAGTACAGTCTTTCTCTTGGGATGTATAATGGACCCATGATAATATGTATTCCAATGAGTTTTCAATTTAAATTTTATCTGTTGACTCGAAATTTCAATATCCTTTTATTTGTCTTTATGGATGGATGTTTTCATATTGATCTTCACCAATGTAGTGAGGAAAATAATTCAAACGAACCAACATCAAATTCGTATTTGTCTTTTTTCTCTATGGTACTCTACAATCAAATCGCGTGGTTGTATTTCTGCCATTTCCACCTTAGGCTGACTTAGTCGGTAACTCCAAAATTCAGCACTTCCTCGTTTTCCGGTTGTCCACTCTTAAGAGCATGATTTTCAATCTCACCTTCACATTGGTCAGACCTTCACCATTAGTTCCCGTAGTTTTTCCATAATTGGTTGTAGCATTTACTAACATTCACACTATATCAAAGATAAATATTAGGGATGGGTCGGTTCCTCTTTTTTTCGGTTCCGGTTCGGTTCTTAACTTCGGTTCTCGGTTCCGATTCTCGGTTCCGGTTCTTAATTTACCACTTACATTGCATTGCTCAATGGTAAGATAAGGTAATCAATAATCATTTTCAGAGACTGAATTCGAATAATTCGCGACTTTGAAGCATCTAAGTACACTATTTCACCAGGTTTTAATGTGAAGCCTCCACTTTCGGAGTATGAGTAGGTTTCAAACTGGTTTTCGCGCCAATTATTTCGGTACCGATTATTTTTGGCCTCGGTTCCGGTTCCGGTTCTAAGCTCAAGAACCGGTGGAACCGAGAACCGAAGAACCGAACCGACCCATCCCTAATAAATATTTATTTCTTCGAGATTGGATTATAGAATACCTGGCCTTTGTGGGATGTGGGAACTGGCTCATCTACATCGCTTCCATCACTATCTAAACCTTCGATTTCAGAGTCATTTGATTCCTCAAAGTATCTAATAAATGTTCTGATGGGCTCAGCATAATTGCAATTAAATGCATCTAAAAATTACATAAAACGTTATAGTACTGGAATCACTATCCATTATTAAATCACATAAAATGTAAATTAATGAAAAAAAGTAAAATAAAACTAAAGGCGATGCCTAAAAATATATAACCCCAGAGTATATAGCAACAAAATACAAATAAAAATAAATAATTAGTCGGAATAGTGTTAAATTATCTTCGAAAACTCTTCGAAAACAAATACTTAGAAAATAAAGGATATGGAATGATTACAGCACTGCACTGGTAGCATTTACCTACGTATATATTATCAAAAAGGAAAAGAGATAAACAGAAGTGACCTTTCCTCGTGGTCCCAATGTCCATTATAATGGACATTCATTTAACGATTAACGTGGCAAAAACTAAAAATCAATGGTTAAATTTAAGACTCATAGTACAATTAATAAACATTGAGGAATGTTTAAAAAATTTTCCAAGCAATAGGAGCCTATAGTTATAAAAAAATAAAATATAGAATATCACATATCTTTAGGAGTTGATGATATGGATACCATTTCTGAAACGAGCTCCCTTCGTAACCAAACCGCTCTATCGACACATGGCTCCACACACATAGTAGTCGACAAAGTATCACTGAGTGACGGAAGCTCATAAAAAAACGTGAGAATACATTGAGTACAGTGTAGCAATAAATTGAAATCTAGGTCCATTACAATGGACACCAGGTCTGAAAGGGTTAAATTGGCTAAGATCATATCTATCTAGGCGATATCAGAAGGTGGCCTATAAACAAGATGGAGTTGTATATTTATCTTCCTCAAAGGAAGTCATAAAAGGTGTGCCACAAGGATCAGTGTTGGGTCCAATACTATTTTTGATTTTCATTAATGACCTACCTTTGAACCTTACCAATTGTTGAAAAAAATTGTGTGATTTTTGCTGATGACGTGAGTGTTGTAACTTTTGGTAAAACAGTGAATGATTTGATAGTTTCTAGTGAACAGGTACTACAAAAAATGTTGAATTGGTGCAGTGGTAATGATCTTGTATTAAACTGTCAAAAAACACAAGCTGTAATTTTTTCAGCTAAGAGCAACAGATGTGAGAACTGCTCCCAGCTTGTTATGAATAGTGATTGTAATGTGGTGGAAGAGTTAAAATTCCTAGGAATTCATGTTGATAAACATCTTAAGTGGGATGTGCATGTCTCAAAATTGTCCAAAAAGTTAAACTCAGTTTTTTATCTTGTATCTGTTTTGAAACATACTGTCAGCCTTAATGTACTCAAAACTCGATATTATGGTATATTTTATTCCCAGATCTCATATGGTGTCATACTCTGGGGAAATTCCTCAAGAGCAAATAGTATATTCTTAATTAAAAAAAAAGTTGATAAGGACCATGTGTAATGAGTCTTATCGGGCACATTGTAAGCCTCTTTTCGAGAGACTGGGGATTCTGACTTTTCCTTCTGTGTTTACAGTAGAACCTCTTTTTTACGAACCTCTAATTTACGAAATGACACCAATTTACGAACCATTCCGCCGGTCCCGATCTTTGTATATAGGAAAACCATGTAAAATGACCTCTATTTTACAAAACCTCGATTTTATTGATTTACGAAGTGAAAGGCCTGCCCTAGGAGTGATTGACCTCTGTTTTACTAAGTTTTTGAAATTATTTTGTAGCACTGAACTCAGTACAATGGAATAACGATCGCTGTATACCGCGACAGGAGCAGCTGAAGCCAGATCGGTCATGGTGAGAGGGCCCTCGGTCCAAGTATTTCATATGGGAAAATGTGGAAAAATCTAATGTTAGCTTAGTGCTTTTTGAAGTGCTTAAACTGTAGCAAAAATCCCAGAGACTGATCATCCAAATCGTAATTCAATCCTAATTATATGATCCAAGGAAAAAATGTTCAAAGACGCATGGCACGACGCCTACTTCTCGAAAACAATGCCCCAGTTCATTAAATAATCGGATTAGTGCTTGGTAATTTCTATTCCTTTTCTATCATTTTGTGTATTGCGAACACCTAACTCCTTGTCACAAAGGATCCATATTTTCTCTGGAATTATTTAAAATTAGCTTTAAGGTAGCCGCCACAACCCCAATTCAGAACTTTGTTCAGCCTTTGACTTGAAACTAGCATTCCCATAGGAAGTTGTTTGCTGCAGCTGTCGTGGAGCTTAGTTTCATTAAAAAATACTAATTTTGCAATAATAAATTACTTATATTGAAATCTTGATGCAATTTGATTATTTAATTTTTCATTAGAAGTGTTTTACGTCGCTAGGTAAGAATTTGCGATCGCGACGCTTTCTCTAGCCGCGAGTAAATAGTTCTCGTAAATCACCGCTAGATGTCAGCACTGTAGAACGCATCTTAAAAAAGAGGGAATTTCAAATTAACTGAGTGAATTTCTAAGATTGACTTTCATCAGCTGCGAAATATTATTAAATGTATTTCAAACAATACGCTTTCATCAAAAAAGGCATTTTCTGGTCTTTTCACTGAAATATACTGGGTCAGTTAGAACTTAGTTTTGAAATTTCCTAGTTAAAATGCATCCCTGGCTTTCCCATGTTAAAATGGCTTCTTTAAACACAAATCGACTAGCACTTAATGTACCCCTTTCGTTAACTAATGCACAACTGCATATGGTTAAAATACTCCACGGGATGAGTTAATTCTCTTATGAGTTATTCCCCTTATTTTGAGATCTACCAACTGAACAGCTACAACAACTTTATTCAGTTGCAGCAGCCAAGTTCATACCATTATAAATTTGTAGAAAAATATTCACCCGTTTTTATTAATTCATGGCTGTTCCATTCTCTTCTACTAAAGTGAGTCTCCTAGCCTTAGGAATAATGCCTTTGCTATACAGGGAATCAATACAATTGAGGTGTAATTTTTAAATCCTTTCAATTTCTGGCAATTACACTGCACACAGAGAATTTCACGTAATATCTGTTTTTTCCGTGAATGAGCAGATGACTATTATTTGTTATAGTAATTAGTTTGATTTCAACCCTAAGATAACTACTTGACAAGTTAAGTACAGTATAGTCTTTAATTGCATTGAAAGTACACTCCCATTCCTGTCAGCAGAGTTTTAGTAGACGTACATTTGTCTCATATCAAGCCCCTTATGTGCATGATGTGCCTCCATGGACATTGGTCCATGCTGTGCAAGGTGTTGCCAGAGCATGGGATTGTCACCGCAAAAACTATTTCCTACTGTTGGAGATCAGCTGGTTTTGGTGACACATCATTTCCGGAGACAGAGGAGTTAGTGGAAGATAACCTCCAATTTACAAACCCTCTGATTTACAAAGCTCAAATTTTTGGGTACCTTCAACTTTGTAAAATAGAAGTTCTACTGTATCTATAATGCTTTTCTGTATATAAGGAAACACTTAACTGATTTTAAAACAAATAAATACTACCACACATGTAAAACAAGAAGTTGTGACGATGTACATATTTTAGCGTCAACCCTAAGTACAACTTTAAAAGGGCCTTATTTAATGTGTGCAAAGTTGTACAATCATTTTCCGCCAACTATAAACAGCGAAAAAAGACTGATGGTGTTTAAAAAGCAAGTAACCAGTTATCTTCTTGATAAGTGTTTCTACTCTGTCAATGACTACCTTTCATCTACCAATTAGATTGTACCTATGTGTATTTTTTTATGACGTGCCTTATGTACTCACATTGGGAAACCTTTTGTTTTGTATCTCTGGGCAAATAAATCTATTATTATTATTATTATCAGGCTTCGTCGCCTACAACTGCCTTGAGGTGGAGAAAGAATAATTCCACTAGATCTTACACTTATCGTTCTTACAACGGACTCGATGTATCCAGGGACGTAGGGCAGTGCCGGATTCGCGTCTATACCGTAATGGTGTCTTAGATGGTAATACAACACCTGCAGAGCTGAGTTGCGCCAGTTTATCTATGCGTGTTTTGAATAAAAGCTGCAGCCGGAGTGTAGATGACCTAAAGTCTCCTGCTGGCTTCGGCACGCTCTGCATCTCGTGTCCATCACGTTCACCTCAAAGATGAGGCGATGGTACATGAGGGTGTTGATGACACCATCTTGGCACGCTAGCACGAATCCTTCGGTTTCGGACTTCAGACCTGTGGAGCACAAGAAGGTGAACGTGAGCTCCTTCGATAGCCCATGCGATTCCAAGTATTGATAGAAACTTCCATGCATGGGCTTCTCGGTATTCTCACGGAGCAGGGTCTTTTGCTCCACATTCTTTATTTCGAGCTTTAATACGTCCACCTTCAGCGACAAGATTGATTTGTCGCACGCTTTTCCGCTGGAAGTAAGGTCCAAGTCCAAACCGAGGTCGTCTGCTTCCCTTTTCACCTCCTGGAATAGGAGTATTTGTGGACATAATTCCAAAATACCTAAATATTCTAATGGATGGAGCTTTGAACTTAACAGATGTAGTTATCATGTGCTTTCCAAATTTCCCATCTATAGTTCCTACAAACACTACAGAAATCTAGATAAATAGTATGTGATTTAGAAATTTTATATTGAAGATGTAATTTCCTCTTAAAAATGATGCACTTTATAAGTTATGGGGTAAACCAAACAGGAGAAATTGTACTACCATATCGTCTTGCTGGGGGGCAGAGTTAACAACAGATTCAAGTTTACAGAAATTATCCTGTAATTCAGGGCCAGAAACAGCAGATGCTCAATCAACAACTGAGAGTAGGTTAAATAGTTAATCAGTAACACAGTTTCTTAAGTTTAAATTTCCATTCACTCTCAGCAATCACATTCTTCTCCTGCTTGCCAGGTTTCGGGATACACTCGAAACAGAACCAAGGAATGCCCGATTGTGAACCTAAGAACTTAAAAGCACTTTCTTTAAGTTTAGAATACTTTCTGTGAAAAAAAGAGCCACAGCAACTGCATGTAATATGTGAAGTATCAACTCACTTTACACAGAATTGACAGAACTCATCCGCCATCTTGTGGTATATGACATTATATGATATTGTGTTGTTGACATGTTTAGTTATACCTAGGCCATTTGCTGCAAACCACTTGTCTAGCTGTAATTATGTACCGTAAACCCCCGGTAGTTCGAACCCTCGTAATTCGAAATATCGAATAAATTGAAGTTGTTAGCAGTCCTGGAAAAATGGAATAGGAAATTGCATTCTTGATAGTACAGATAATTCAAAATATGCTTAATATGTAACTCGAAGTCGAAACTCGACCAATGGCACCCCAACATATTGTTTAGTTCGAAACGATTCACCGGGGCAGCGCCATTCGATGGTAGTTAGTGCTTATAGTCGTTGTGATTTTGGTATCGCTTTCTTGAGCATTCGTTAAAGTGCTTCCAAGCTATTTTGAACGATTGTTTGTGCTTGTGGCGCGCCGCGCACCAACAGCTGTTTACACATAATCAAGTATATCTCAAGTGCACACACATCTCGGCCCTATCCGGGGGCATTCGCGCCTTCCCCTTTCTTCCTCCCATACATCCCCTCTCCTCGAGAGATGACTGTAGCATTCAGCATCTGACCATCGCCAGAAAAGGTCACCTCTTGACACACGAAGTTCTTCTCACGGCACATCAGAGGGTAAAACAAATTGTAAAGGTCCATCTTCCGAGGAAAAAAATGCCCGGGTATTTTTATTGTCTCGCTATGATTTTAATAATAGTCATGCGTTTCATGTAAGTATTTAGCTTCATAGGTAATAAGGATAGCACTCAAAATGGGACAAGAATATAAATGCTCCAACGGGTGGTCTCTGCGATACCAAGTGGCATGGTATTGTGTTTTTGCGCATGAGTGGAGAAGGATAATCAGTTGACGTAGAGGCAGCGCAGAGAGAGCGATCGAACGTCAAACACATTTTTGTGGCCTATGTATACCTAAGTATATTTCTAACATGGATGAAAGTGTAATATTTTACAACCTTTTACCGGGGAGGGAAAAGAAATGTGGAGAGACTAACTGTAGTGCTATTTTGCAATTCCAATGGTAGCAAGAAGTTCCAGCCTCTGGGGATCGGAAAATACAGCAATCCTATAGATGTTTCAAAGGAGTCCAAACCATTCCCTGTGTTTATAGGACTAACGAAAAAGCTTGGATGATGGCTAAATTATGTTGTGAGTGGCTCTTTATTTTCGAATGAAAGATTGGTAGTCGGGATTGAAACATTCAGTATGCTGTGCACAGCATTGTGAAGGGCTCACTCTAAATAATATTAGAGATCTTTCCCTTCCGGCCAATACCAATAGTTATCTGTAGCCCCTAGATCAGGGTATAATTTGCAGCCTGAAGGGCTCATATATGAAGAAACTGGTGAGGTATTTGATTAGAGAAACCTCAAGAAATATTCCCGCCCATGACATCGGAAAATGGAATGCGCTGGATGCGATGAGGAACTTAGCTGCTTCTTGGGATGAAGTTTCTTCCTCAGTTATAGAAAACTGCTTCCGAAAAGCTGGTTTTGGCGAAGGAATTGCATCCAATGATAGTGAAGATAGACTTCAGTGAAGACTTCGACTGGCCCGAAATTCATGGTGAATTAAGAGTGACCAACCACTTTTTCAGAATATGTCCATTTAGACGATAATGTCATCGCCACTTCTGAAGAATGGAATGTTGATTAGAGTGCTTCTGGGAAAACGCACCTCGATAGCTCTGACAAGGGGAAGAAGTGGGTGATTCAGATGGGGAAGAGGAGGCAGAAAAGCTATTAAAAAATACACGAATAAATCGTAAGGGGGCATTGCTGGGATTTCAAATGTGCACGTTCACAAACTACATATATGAAAAGTAAACAAACCCATTTGGATTCATTTTTAGCAAGAATTGACTCTTTCAAATATGTTTACAGATCATGATGTAATTATGCAACTAATTTATATCCTTGTCTCTCAGTAATAAAAAGTCTTTATTTCTCTGCAATGAAATTTAATGAATTCAGCGTTTCAAGTGCATTTTCCACCCCTCAGCAACGAAGGTAACATTATTATGTTTCAAGTACTGCTGGGAAGGGAGGTCAATAATATTTGGCTTGGTGCGTCATTAATGATTAGTCAAAAATACTTGGGAAATATGATGAACAGTTTTCAGAAAATTTAAATGCAGTGTTTTTTTAGATAATTTCTTCAGGCATGCTGAAACTTTTTGTGGTCTTCATCTGCTGTAGGCATGGTGGAGTAGTAGTTTCCAGATGGTGTGATGTCCTCAACCCATTTTCCCTGCACAAGCACTTTTATCGTTTGGTAGCCGTTCCTCACATCTCGCTTCGTGTGCATCCCCAGATTCTTTTGTTTGCCCCGAACCGCTGACGAGTCATGGCTCTCACAATCAGCTTTGTTTACGCTTTTCCCATCTATACTCTTGTCCCATCTAACCCCAAACTCGAACGTGAATCACGAGGTGAGGAAGGCAGGCGATACGGAGACTACTTTTGGCTGTGGTGTCTGTCTGTCCGACACTGCTTCATCAAGTTTTTTCTTGGGTTCCCTCGAGATTCTTTTGGAGGGGTAAGGGATATTCTGGGTTTGTCGCCGACCTTGACGTGATGCTCCACCCCCCTACCACCATCATCTCCCCTCTCCCAAGCCCCTCCACCATCGGATACCACCTGAGAAGATAGGGCGTGGCAAAGCGATGAGTGAAATGTGATGCTTTTGGTTCATGGTCGTTAGTGATAAGGGACTTTGAGCGGAGAAGGAAGATGATGCAGCAGTGTATCATCGTGTAGAAAAGTCTTTGGGGAAATGAGATGAGAGCAGGCCAGAAAAATTTAAAGGTCTATGGCGAAAATTTTGGTGACCTGGAAAATACACCTTAAGTGATATTAGTGGACCCATGCTCGAAAACATTCATTTTATTTTTATTTTCCGTGTGATCGCATCTGATAGTGAATACTTCTCCAACTTATGCATGAATCTGATAAATGCGAGGAATTTTGGTCATTAACTCCTCATTTTAGTGCTTATTCTTTGCCTTTGTATCGAAAAATATAGTAGTACGGTGATTATCTCAGAAAATACAGGATATTTTTCGTTTCTTTTGGAAAGTATGTTTAGTTCGAACCCAAATAATTCAAAGTCCAATTTTTTTGGTCCCTAGAATTTCAAATTAATGAGGTTTTACTGTATGCTGAATTATGTATGTAAGTGTGAAGACTCGGCCCCGCTTGCTATTGCGGGGACTCGAACCTGTACACATAATTGTGGGTTCTTGCCCTTGGTGTCGGGAACAAGTAATGAAGTAAAAGATTCGTTCTAAAGACAGAATTTATTCGGAAGCAAAAGTTAAACCAATCGCGTCTCGAATAGCCAAAAGAGAGTTACCTCACGTCACCTTAAGCTCAGGAGGAAAGAAAAGAATGCGCGTTCAGTACGGGTGGATGGCGCGGCTTAGAGCACGGACCCAACGGTCCGCGCATCGGTCTCCAATGATGGACTACATTTTGACTGCAACCGATTCACCAATCTTCTCCTTCACCAATCTCCCCTTCAGCAATCTCCCAAAATCCACCGTACACGCCATTATATAGAAGGCAAAAGGAGGATGTTTACTGGTCAAGGGGAAGGAGAGAAGGGGAAGTGAGAAGTCGAAAGTGAAATCTTACTCTCGAGGCATTGGCTTTTGGCTATTCTGAGAGACGCCCATTAGCAGTACAAGAATATCTTTTAGGAAAGTGAAATTTAGAATAACAAAATTATATCAAGATTCATGCGCCCGTCCGGGCCATTACATAAGAGTCATTTGCCATTTTTTTTCACCTCTTATCACTCTTCCAAGTATTTTAGTATATTTTTCACAGTTTTCTATGTCGATTGGATTGTGATTATGTAGGGTTACTTGCTATTAGTAATATTTAATATATCTATGTTGCAGTCTGTGGCTATGAGTATATTTCTCCTTGTCCTCGCATTCCTAAACTTTTTAAGACCAGATTGCCGTTTCTGTGAAACTGATTGAACAGTGTGGTGACATGGCATCCTGTTCAGTGACATTACTATGGTGTTCATTTCAGTTAACTCAATAACAGAGATAGCATAGGAAGAAAACACGAGCCAAATCCACAAAAATAAACTTCACTAAAACCCGGGTTCCACTGTATTACTATATCATCAGGTGATGTGCAATTAAAAGATAATACCAAAATAGAGAATGGCACTGTTGAAATTACATTTTTATTATTATTAACCCTTTCGCTGCTGTGAACGTACCTAGTACGATCGCACGGTAGACTGCTGTGAACGTACTTTTTCGTTCTCACTGTAGAGCTTTCACTTTTCCACCGCATTTGACCAGTAGGTTTCCGGGGAGTTGTGCCACAGCGAAAGGGTTAATCACGTATGATACAAAGTACTAGTAAAAAATGATTCTTCGGCAGTTATGTTGAGAACCAAAGACTGTTTTTAGCCATGATGGGTGGCTGTATGTTTTGCTGTTTACTAACTACCTGTTCTCCTAATTCTTTTCCATGTATCTATATTTCTATCTCATTATTGATGAATGCCCACTGATAGCAATATTGTTGTTATTGAAAAATTATTACATTCTTTCTTTCAAAGTTTTTTCTGCAAGGGAGCACACGTTGGTAGAGATGGAGAGCATTCTGTGAGGGGGTGAAGCAGAGCTCTCACTCCTCTCATGGTGATTTTGCATAATGTTCCCTTGGTGGAACTTGTTCCTGAATTTTGATAGGCCCTTAAGTGTGGTGACGGAATGCAATTGAATGTGGACAGTCTCAGCAAAGTTGCGACCTCTTTCCCACTCCACAGCCTCTCACCTGATGAGTATGTCATCACACCTGCCGGAAATTACTTTGTTCGTCAGTCAGTGAGGAAAGGTCTTCTGCCTGAGATCCTGGAAAACCTCCTGTCAGCTCGCAAAAAGGCCAAGAATGAGTTGAAGGAGGAGACGGATCCCCTGAGGAGAAAGGTGCTTGATGGACGTCAACTGGCGCTCAAGATCAGTGCCAACTCGGTATACGGTTTCACTGGTGCCCAAGTGGGGAAGCTTCCGTGCCTGGAAATATCCGGGGTAAGTGGCTCCCTCTGTGGAGGACGTTGTTCAATGTCTCGCCTTTTGAATTTGTGTCGGGGACCCTAAGCCACAGAGGCATCATGGGATGGATTATCTGGTGGTGAAGGGAATAATAATAACTGGATCAAGTTGGGGGAAATGTGAGGCAGTGAGTACAGGCAGTCAGGTGCTCTTCTTTGTAATGGTGGCGTGCAGAACGTGTTCCCAGAGTTTGTGATTCAGCGTTGAGCCATCTGTTAGGACTGGAGGGGGGTGGCTTTGGAAGGCACCAATCAAGCGTTAGTTCTTTGACCTTGTGGTGCATATGGAAATTGTTTTTGTACTTTGAACCCTACATGTAAAATGTGTTTGTTATTTTTTATTATTTTTCCTTGCAAACTGTCCTTGCCCTGGTTGTATTCTTCACTGTTAGTAATGCGATGAACTTAGAGAAGTTATTCTGATATGTCAGAACAAATTCATTGCTTATTTTGGCATGAGAGAAAGGTCCAAAGTGGTACAGAAGTGGACGATGGCATATTCAATTGCTTCATGGAATGCACAGCACACTCGATCCCTTCTCCCTTTTGACTACACTTTGCCACTTGAGTACACTTCACCCTCATCTCTCTGTGACCGCAAACGCCTCTTGAAGGTGATCCAAAGCTTTCTCTTCTTCGCAATGTCCGAGGATAGCTTCCCTTCATTATTCTGTGGATCACATATCCCTGGGAATGTGGCCCACACACACTTCCTACCTTTCGACCAATTGCAAACAGTCCATCTTCACTTACCTTACCTCACTTCTTAGTCACCAGCTGATGCAGTGTCCCTTGAATATTCTGAAGTGTAGGATCCTGCAACTGCATGCTTGAAGGCCAACTGTCTGGGCAAATGTTCTCAAGTCCCTCACCTCTGCTATCTTCTATTGAATTTTCGCCTTGGGTATCTGCATGGCCCTACCCACTCGGCTGTGAAGTGCTCCTCTTTTGGATGTGGCATTCTAGACACCCTCTCCCTCACAGGCATTGCTGTCTGCAGTGTGGCGCAGACCACCTTGGATTCCTATTTGATCCCACGGGTATATTCTGACTTTGCTGACAGCCACTGCCATTGCCTCAAGTTGTTAACCATGGTTTATTACCATGTTAAGAACATTTTACAAATGATTACTGGCGAAGGATTTTCCTCGTAAACCCTGATTGTGTGCGTGAATGTGATTCACGAGGGTGACTGTACTCTGTGAATGTACAAACCCGAGTGCATGATTGAGGAAAAAGTCCCTGAACCCTGCATGAGAATGACGAGGGTGACTGTGTGTACCGTATGCAAACCCACGTGAATGAGTGCTTGAAAGTTATTATCAATTTTATTTTATTTACTTTAGTTATTCAGTTTTCCTTTTTATTCTATTCAATTTACTATCCCCCACTTTTATTTTTATCTTGCTCGTATGAAGGGTCACTGGCGTTGGAGAAATCCTCGTAAACCCTGCTTGTGTGTGTGTGATTGAACTCACAAAGGTGACTGTATATAGTATACGAACCTGAGTGATTGTGTGAGTCACAGTTCATTTTTATTTTTACCTTGATTCTCTTAATGTTGAGTGTGACGGTACATTCTGAGTGAGTGTCCGAATGTGTCATTCACTGCCATTTAAATTTCTTTGCATGCTGGATTTTGTACCCTTGATTGAGTGCTTTGTATACTACTCCTTCCTCTCCCCCCTCTTTTTTATTCCCCTGCCCCCTTGTGGTTATGGCTTGGGGGATATTTTTCTTCATTTGTTATATGGTATATTTTCTGTGAATCGGTTGGTTGTCTGCTGTAGTTTGCCAGTGGTCTCATAGATTTCCCCTTCTTGGGATTGCAGAAGGATGCCTCCCAGTCCATTTTTCCAAGCATATTCATGAGCTTGTAACTTGAGCCTTCATCAAAAACTGGTGACATTGTCTGCGAATGTCCCCCTGAAATGACGCCTCTTGCCTCCACAAGAGCATTAGGCTATTCTTAGTTAATCTCATCAGAGAATTACTAATGCCAGCAAACCTTGGCGCAAATCTATTGCCTTCTGGGTCAGCCCATGTCTATGCATCCAGAAAAATGGTTTGGCATGCCTCTGTCCTCTGCTCCCTGAAATATTCATATACCTGTACGCAATTACTCACCTGCCCTGAAAATGGTGCACATGAACTTGCTGTCGATCGCCTCCCCTGCATATCTACTCCAAGGAACAAATGCCACTCTTCTTGTCATATTCCACTGAATGTTCGCATTTTACACATGTTGTTTTTAAATTTTAATCCGGCATTAAACCTGGAAATCATCTTTTGGGATTATTTATATTATTTTCGTAGTGATATGGCCTAAATAATTTAGAGAGCACCATTCTTTTGTTGGTTCTTGTATATTTTCTGCAGAATACTTATTAGTATAGGGGCCAGTTCTCATAAATTTAGTATTAATTAAGATTTTTATTATGCTCAAATCTTGATTTTAGTGGTAGCCTGAGCCCTCCCATAGTCATCTGATGCCTGTAATCATCTCTCTCTGTGCATGGCACCAGCTTCCTCCAGTTTTTCCCTCGAGTCTCCTGGCACTGATGTGCATTCTCGGGACTTTTTTTGGTGATAAAGATCCAAGTGCATACTTATGGAATTTGTGGAAAAGGCAGGAATATGAATTAATATTAGAAGTTTGTGAACCCACTCACAGTGGTGAGATGAAATTAAAGGTGTAGACTGTTTGAATGATTTGCTGCTGATGGTCTGGTTGCAGAGCGTGACAGCGTATGGGAGACAAATGATAGAGCAGACGAAGCAGGAGGTGGAGGCCAAGTACTGTGTGGCGCGAGGATATTCACATGATGCAGTGGTGAGTGTTCTCTCATTTGCTGGTGGGTGACTGTGATTAGGGGTTGAGGGCGGGGAGGAGAGGAATTGAGTATGGATTTTGTTGCAGGTGGTAATGATGCACTCGAATGACCTATTCCTAAAAGCTTAGATTTTAAATTTCGCAATTGAAACTCACATGTAGTCTATCTACTTCTCAACACATCCTGTGTGGGTTATAACTTAAGAGTCTAAATTGTATCACCCTTTTTTTGTTTTTTCTTTTGAATTTACGTTGAATATACTCATAGCTGGGCAGAAAAGCGTTAATCCATGTACTGCAATCAGACTTTTACATAACTTTTACAGAAAAAATTTGCACAGTCAAGTCTGATGTTATCACCCTAAGCAATATTAAACAGGACATGAAGAGAACGCATCCATCTAAATACGTTCAATTTGAAGAAGAAGTAACGGCAGGATCAACTCGCGGGAAAATGAAAACCAAGTCTAAGGCTTCTTCAAGAGCTGTGGATTCTTCTTCTGTCAATAGGATTGGCAATAGTTTTTTCACCATCTAATGGCAAAAAAACTATGCCAGCAAAATATTGGTGAATCTTTTGGTATCGCAGCTACCGGTAGCGGTGCATCACAAGGTTTCTATTTCCACAATCAAATACAAACAGCGTCAGGCCCAACTTTACTGATGGAAACGGTATATTACAATGAAACTCCATACCTCATGTGTATAAGTCTACATTACCTAAGCTATACTGTTTATTAAGTAATTTTGACCATGAAATTCTTGTTACGTTCATTTACATAAAAAATATCTCAATGTTAAGTGACATATAATTCAAAATTCCCTACAATTACGTAGAGATTTTGAACTTTAACGGATAACTTTAACTCGCGTTAAATTTTAATCAAGATAACGATTTAACGATTAACGAAGTTAACTTTTTGAGTAGCTTTTAATACATTAACGAAGTTAATTTTTGGATTAACTTTGCCCAGCTATGAATATACTTATGTTGAATTCATGACTTGCCCTCATTCATGTTTTAAGGCGAATGGTGAGTGGCCTATGGTGTGAATCTCCCCTGCCAAGATGGAACCACAGTCGATGACTGTCAGCGCTCCATGACACTAACTAAGTGACCTGACGATTCCCAAATATGGCCTTGTTCTCCCCTCGGACACCGGCTCTACCCTCCCCTACATCGCCCATACCCTTGCCCCACTCCTAACATTGCAACATCGCAGCAGTTTTACAATATCTCGCTCGGACTGCGTCTAGCTAGAATATCTCGCCTCGGCTGCCTCTGGCGTGAACCGGCAACCCACCCACCCTTTTCCTTTTCTGTGGGAACTGGGAAGCCGTCGCAAGCATTGGTCATTATTCTTTATTCATCGTTTTCTGCAATATATTTTTCACTATTTGTATCGGAAGAAGACTGCATGATGACTGGCGAAAAGATAGTCCTAAAAATTAGAGCAATGCGGCGAAAGCCTCGAATCCCAAGGATGTTCATCAGAAGCCACTGGGTAGCCTCGAAAACAATCCACATCGCTCTTACTAAATGAAAAATATTCTACAGCACCTGGTAAGGTAGGAAATAAGACGAGTTCAAGAGGTCGGCAGGAGAGGAATTAGGAATTTTCTTTCCAGCAGCGCATCACACATCACCATTGCTATGATAACATTTATCATAGTTTTTTAACAGACTAAAGGTAGGATTTCACAAAGCATCTCCATTCACTGTCAACCCCCTCATCTCGGCGTATTTTTTTTTTGCATCCGCACCACTTTCCAACACCCCTCATCTGACATGCTTCACAACCCTCTTCTCCTTTTTCCAAGCATTCCACCCTCAAGAGCTATCTTCAACATCCTATCGCCACCTATTACCTACTCGCCCCAGTGACATGCTTTGTCTTATCCTGATTTCCAAATATCTTCCCTCCCCCAACATGTCCACTGAATCCGCTTTAATTTTCTTTTCGCTCCGTCCTACGAAGATGACGGCACGAAAGATGTCTGAATCAATTTTCAGGTGGCGAGCCTGAATGGTATGTTATAACATACTAATGTGTGCTAAATACTTGCTTCTATCTTCTATACTGAAGTGTCATATGTTAAGTTACTTCAGGACGGATTTCAAAAAGGAGTCCGTGTTCTGTTCCCTCTGTAAAAGAGCGCAGCTTATTCTAGGCAAAATTGGAATAAAATACTAATCAACAGAGTAAAAAAGGCTTCAGGTGGGCATTCCTTGATATCAAATCGGCTGTAACAGAACTCGAGTGACATGCAGAATAGTAAAACGGGTAGTAGAGAGTAGAGTGATAGGAGCGAAGTTCTCACGCGGATCATATTCCGGCCAGAATAATTGGACCCGATGGAATATTACGCCCTGAATTCGATACTTGCAGAAACCCCTTGACCTGCTCAGAAGGGGCTGCGGGGCATATGTTCTACTCGTAGCAAAATTCAATAAAAAACTTTCACAACTAATTACTGTCAGGAGTAAAACCTGGATGTTTTCACATAAAAGCTTGGCCAGTAACAGCAGCAGAATAGAGAACATTGGAAGCGATGGAAATGAGTGGTGTTGTAGAAGATTAATGAAGATCAAACGTACAGACTGAAATACGAATAAAGAAGTTGTACGAAGAGTTGGGGAAAGACGTTTTCTGTAGATGATTTGCATTAGGAGATAATCTCATCGGACATACTATGAGGCCTCCTGATGACAATCATTGAAGGAATAGTAGACGGATAGAATTACCACGGAAGGCCAAGGATAGATCATCGTGAGCAAATAAATGGATACGCTAAGGTAAGAAATATGAGGGAGTAAAGAGGTTCGTTGAGAAGAGTGCAGATTGTAGAGCTACAGCATAGGTACCAATTTTCAGATTGATCGCTGCTAATGACTTAGGAGTAATTCGGTGCATTAACATGAATTTCCTATTCTTGAGCCAACATTGCCGGTTGTATCATGTAATTGAAAGTTTAAACATTTTATAGATGGCAATAATAAATGTACTTTAACACTATTCAAACTTTTATTTCCGGTTCTCTTATTTCCATAGATCGGAAAAGTCGGGGGTCAATTATTTCGGGAAGCAAAGCTTTATTATACAATTAAAGAAATTTGTTCTCCATGCGATTCTTCCAGAATTCACCATTCCGGAAGATTATTTGGATTTTGCAGTCCATAGGAGTCCACACCATAAAATTACAAAAGGAATATCGGGAAACATGTAATTGTCCCTGAATTTCGTAGTAATAATTATGGTTTAAAACCATTGGTTTTCTTGAGTTTAAGATCCTCATCCAAGCAAAAACACTTTATTTCCTCAGCTGCCTGTTTTAATGTCATATGTTCCGATGATATTGGACATTTTACTTCAATGATGCTGCATCATTTGTTTTTCCATCAGGCGAGGCTGCTAGGAAACAGTGTCCGGGATCAACAAAAAGGCCACATGGAAACTCTGCTACCCGTTAACTCCTCATATTTCTTAATCGCATAAATTCATTTAGGCTACTGTATCTCATTGTATCATTTTCAGATGACTGGGCATAAAACTTTTCTTTTCTTTGTCTTTTCACAAGTGATTTTCCCTTCTCCTACAAATAACACCAAAATTTGATTACGTCAATCTATTCTGTCTTTCATCAAACCATTGCTCACATTCGGTTTGGACCCGCGTCTCTCTCTCTCTAGAGCTTCTATTGACCCCTCAACCGTCAATTTCTTTATCAGCTCTTCGATTTCTACATCCATTTCCTATTGGTCCATGTCCAATTTCTGACAGAACTCTCCATAATCCTTAGTTTCTTTTGCCTCATAAATTTCCCTAACTTTCCTCTTAGGCTTTTTTGCAAGACACCTCCTAGTTGACTGTTAGCGTTTAGGCCTTCGCTCGCCAAGTCTGTGTATACTTTTGAAAGGGCTTCTTCCACATATCATTTTCTACGCAGAATAATTCCACCCTGGTCCCAGCTGAAAATCAAGCCCCTGCACCCTGCACACGATGAGCATACAAACTACTTTTTCCGCGGTTCACTTGCTTGCCTCCCATAAACTTAGCCACTAACGACAAAATTCTCCGCCAGATTACTAGTGTCAATCATGGCTAGCATAATTGATTTCCATACCTAGGGTTTTAATAATTCGTTGACTCTTTCCAGGGCACCCATCTCCTTGTCGTTGAAAATGTTTTCCCTCCCCTCCTGATCATTGCAGTTATATACTTTGCAATTCGAGTGCTATTGAATACGCGAAGCGGCCCGTTTTTTAGATCCTCAACTAGTGAGTTGCAGCCATATTTTTCTTTTACTTTCTTTTGTTAGAAATAGTTTCAATTCAGGGTGTTCATCCAGAATTTTGAAGATGGATTTTGTATAACATGTAACCTCGTGACTAGAACAATCACTTTTCTTAACCAGTTTCCCACATGGAACGGATTCACGCACCTTTTCAAAAGCACTCGAATCACCACTGCCTACGAGGAAATGGTATTGAAAGAAAAGTAATTGCATCTCCTCGCTCTATCGAAATGCCTGAACAGACATGTCAGCTTCCATGCCACGTGATGATCCACTTATGGTGACCAACAACTATATTTGAAGAAAATAAGGGAGATTTCCATATTCTTGACCAAAAATAAGGGAGATTTAGAACACGGCAAAATTTCATAACAAAAAAGAAAAAAGCTATGCAGTTCTTGTAAACAAAATTAAAAAGAATTTTATTTTATACTTTGAGAAGGCCTAAATATATTTTGCCGCAGATTTTGCTTCATAAAATAGTTTGCCATCACTTTTTTTTATTGTTATTAGATTTAAAATTCAATTTACATTTCGTCATGATTACCGGGGGTTTTACTAATTATATAATTAGTAATTACAAAAAAAAACAAAAATAATGCAGGAATATAGGACGTGGCGATTCCAGGCTGAAGATAACTCTCTCAGAAAGTACCACGGTTTACTCATCGGATTTAATAGGAACAAACATTGCGTCTCTTGCAATGTAAAATAATATCGCTAACAATTAAATGACTTTTAGAAAAGTGACGGATACATTTTCGCATTCCTCATGTATATTAAGATGAAACTGATGAAACCACTGTCTAAACATACTGTGGTGAAACAGTCAAATCAGCCATGGACAACAATTATACTTAAATCTTAAATGTTTAATCTGTTCCGGTGAGGCTAGGTCATTAGCAGAAACACGTATTTTTCTGAGAATCGGTTTGATGAAAACAAAAAAACGTACAAAATCTGAAGAATTGGTTCATTGTAGTCATCCTCAACCAAATAATTACTTCGCTTGCCATTTCCTGAGACTCCCGGCAGACATTTTCTTTCGTTTTGCAGATGAGAATAGACCACGTCTTTCTTACTTCGAGGATGGCCTTTTCTGGCAGTTTCCATGATAGTCTTTTTTTCAGAGATAATTTAAATCGAAGAAATTAATTGTAAATTATTTCTTGACTCACTGAATGTAGAAAAATTTCTTGAAAGATTTACGCAAATATTAGGCAATTGGAAATAGCTCTCGATACGAAAAGTCGAGACGGACTGAGAGCAACGAAGAGGGACGCATAACCTTGCGACACCCTGCGCGCTGTCCTCTTCTCAGCAAAAACACAAGGTTGCAAGATTTGTCTTTCGTTCGTCCCTCCCCTTAAACGCCTCCAGCAGCATGGCCCTCATCCCTCCAGCGGCATCTCTCCCTCCCCTCCCTCATCGCTCCTCGGGTGCTTCGTAATGGTTCCATGATTTCGCCGCAAGTGACGCTCCTAGCAGCGCGTTTTTAGCGACTTCTAATTATTCTAATTACTAGTTATTACCTTCTCGTAATATTATTTAGAAAATTGGAATTGATTAGTGAAGAAACTCGAAAACTTCGTAGTTTTTCGATTTTTATAAATAACAACGCATTCTGCCATTTTGGTAATTTTTTATCATGTTTTTTAATTTTTTGCAAAATGTAAAAAGCAAAAAAGAATTTCATTGGCCAAAAAAAGTTGATGGTGAAAGATTCATGTCGATAACTTTATTTGCCTAGCTGCGAGAAGAAAAACCGTTTCAGGGGCAGTCACCATTGGCCTTAATGCCTTTTCTTAGTGCTGGGGCGAATCCAAAATTTTGATCGAATCCAAATCCCAAATCCTGTATTTTTATCGAATCCAAATCTCGAATCATAATCTCAAATCCTAATTCCAAATCCTAATCCTCCTCAATTTTATTAAATTGTAGTCTTCCTTTTATCTGTAAATTGTTAAATAATGCTTCTTTATCGTGAATCTTCTCATTAAATCCAATAAAAGCTGAATCTTATTTCTTAAAGTAAATAATAAATAAATAAATGTCATATAGTCCCCACTCACTGAAATTAAGGACATGTTCAAGGTGTGTTGAGATTAACGTGCAACCAACTGACTGAAAGCGTCTTTTATTCGGGTGAAACACAAAAACAGTTTACGACATGCATGTCACCTCACCAGATGTAATTGCCAAAACTCCGGCAAAAGCAACTATCGATACTTATCAAGTGACAATCGATATCAAGAGCGAGAAACGATAGGTATCAACAACAGTAGTTTGTTTGATTTTCAACACTTCCTCTCCAAGTAACTACATACTGTTAAATTTTTAGCATCAACAAGACCCCAGAGGTGAGAATATCAGCCACGCTTGTTTTATACCCTCAACATGTCCAATGTTCCATCTCTGCACTTTTCACGTGCAAAATTACACTTGACATCTATGTGCTTGGATCTTTTGTGAAACTCTGGATTGTTAGCAAGTTTTACAGTACTCATATTATTAACTAGTAACTTAGGTGTATCTTTTAAACGTGTCACAGCAGAAAGCAATCTCTGCAACCATACCAGTTCCTTGGCTGCTTCACTTGCTGCCACATACTCTGCCTCAGTGGTGGATAACACAACACTTCTTTGTTTTTGACGAAACCAAGATATAGCACCTCCCGAGTACATGCAAACTACCCCAGTTCGTGAATCTTTAAATCACCCGCATCACGAAATCCTTGTAAAGTTGACACTGGGGAATTTACTTCGTGCAGCAGTCCATAATCAGCTGTGCCTCGCAAATATCTGACTATTCTTTTCACAGCTTTGCAGTCGTTATTGGAGGGGGGAACTCCAGGGATTGGGACACAACACTTACTGCGCTCTATCTGGGCGTGTGACTACCATCAGAGGAACATAAGGCTTCCCACAGCCTCCTCACGATATGGTACACACTGCCATCCAAGGGTTGCTCATCACCACCACCTGCAGTGGTTCAGCAGGCGTAGACACAACAGCATTTGCATCAGCTGGAGGAGCTGAATTTCTAAGTCTGACACCATTGCTAGACAGATACTCAGCACTCTTAAAAGTGGCTGCATTTTCACACAACAGTGTTTCCATTGGCCCTTCTTCTGCAATTAGTTCATCCAATTGCTGGTTGATGGTTTTAGTATTGATACCCTTTACAATTTTGACCATCACATACCTGTTGTAGTAATCAGTAATCGCTAACAAATTAATGGCCCGATGGTAATGTGCCCATGTAATCCATTGACACAAGCTCCCAGGACTTAGATGGTAACTTTGTTGATTGTTGACAGAGGCTCAGGTGGAGTTTTCACAAGTTGACTCCCCTGATAAGCATCAACCCAATATTCGACATCCTTGTCGCAATGGTCTTCCACCACAGTTTATCTCTGATCCTAGCCTTCATACCCGTCATGACTATATGGCCCTCAGGAGCTAACTCTATCACTCTGACAATAAGTGACTTTGGAAGGACAATTCTGAGCAAGAGATCACCAACAATGCATAGTTCCTCCTTTAGTAGCTCATGTCTATTCGTATCCTTAGTCCATGAATTTGTTTTAACAGCTTGTTTGACATTTTCCAGCTCTGGGTCTTTGATAGTGTCTTCGACCACTTCCTCCAGGCCTTGTGCATTGTGGAAATAGCCCAAATTTCTGCCCTTTCATTGTCAGATGTTCCAATAGCTTGTTAGCCCAAGCCACCAGGACTAAAAATAGGGACTAGCTGTGAAATTGTGATGGAAAGATGATTTTTGTTACCTATATGTATAATAATAATATTTATTTGCCTAGCGATCTTGTCACATTTTTCATTTTTCACAATCTTCATTATCATTCAGGTATTCCTCAATTGAGTAGTACATCTTTTTAAGTAAGTATGCTTTGAGATTTACTTTAAAAGTGGCAAACCGTTTAAAATTCCTAATTTTTGTTGGTAACTTGTTAGATAATCAAATACCCATTTCTTTGGGGCCAATTTTTGCAGCTTTAGTTCTTATAAATTCATAGTGTATGTCATTATTTCTTCTTGTATTTTACATTGGTATTGTTTTTTATATACAAGATTAATAACATAATGTATATACATGGAAGGGGCAAAATTTGTAGATTAACTAATAATGGTTTGGATGGTGAATTGTTAGGTTTGCCGGAAATTATTCTGATTGCTTTCTTTTGAAGTTTAAAGACAGTAAGAGAGATTTTGGCAGAGCCCCAGAAAATAATGCTATAGGCAATATGTGAGTGCAATTCACCATGATATAAATTTAGCAAGATTGCTTTACACATGGTTGCACGTAAATGCCTTAACAGGTAACAAGTTGAACACGTTTTTTGAAGGATATGGTTTACCGTATTTACTCGTGTAAGCCGCGCCCTCGTGTATCCCGCGCACCCCTATTTTCGGGAAGGCTCGTGAGGAAAAACATTATTTGTCAGAAAATTATTTTTTTTGCTCTTGAATCTGCATCATTTTGTCATAACATGACTGCACGATCTTTAAGAGAAATGCTGTGTCTATATTACATGTACGTCTTTCTCATTAATTGATTTAATTACGTGTTAATATCGTCACGGTCGTCTTCTCGTCGTGCATCGATGCACGGCCTCTTTTACTATGCATCTTTTTCTCGTAGCATCTCACAGTAATCACAGTTACATATGACACATCATCCAACTATAAAAATGGCATCTTTTCAAAATAACATCTAACTGGAATAATTGCAGAAATATGTACAATTTCAACCCGTGATTACTTTATCATTACGGAAATCCGTTGGCATATCAACAAATAAAAGCAGAACGCCATCCGTACCATAGCAGTGGTCTCGTCTACTCTCTGCGCAGTAGCTGTGGACTTGGACGATTTAACAACACCGGAAAGTCTTGGGAACACACGGAAACAACTAAGCTCAATTTAATAACAATTATAATTCTTATAAAACTAAAGAAAAACATATTCGCGGAAATAGAATCGTAAATCACTAATGAATATTCATATCATGATAGTTCCCATTTTTAGTTTTCGTCACTGCTAGATTCAGATACACCATATTTCCTTCCTGCAGTTCGATTTTCTACTTTTTCGGCATTGCTTGTAATATGTTGTTTTGTACTCACGGGAAACGATCGCAATTTCACATCAGAATTCATTTTTAGGGTGATAATTGCAAATTATTTTAAAATGCTAAATGATCGATTCGAACTCATTTACTACACTCACGCATGGATAGTAAGAAGGTATAATCTCTCAGCATACGACTCTTGCCACTATGTAACAAATTCTTTGTCGTGTCTTTGCAATGTAGCTTTAATGTGTACACAAAAGGAGCTATCTATTGCGTAAAAATGTTGCTACAGACACGTGACACTTAAACAAACTCCGCTTACGACTTTGAAAAGACATAAAGACGCCGACCCCTTGTGGCAGCTTACAGGATACAATGTAGATTTAAATACATATCAGTGCTACAAAGTGTTGTCCTAAGTACGATCTATACACGTTAATCTATTAATTTGTCAAGTGGTGTTTCGGATCTAGCGGTTCTTCGGATCTAGCGTTTTCAAGTACCGTCGTACGCTCCGACTTTTGGATTTTTATTACTAACTACTTCAGAATACTTTACATTGTACGATTTACTACTAGACCATACTTACCAATTAACGTTGATATGTTTACAGAATGCGAAACTTAGGAGAAAAAAACAACAGGAATTTGAGGAAAAATAGTGCGCGGTTTACACGAAAATCTGGAGGATTCGTGTAAGCCGCGCACCCCTATTTTTTCACCGGTGTTTCGGGAAAAAAGGTGCGCGGCTTACACGGGTAAATACGGTATTTGAGTCTCCCATAAGGGTTGGCTCTCAAGGAGATACCCAAAAATTTAACAACTGAGACTTATTCAATTGATCGGCCATTTATATTAACAAGCAGGCTCTCATAATGTTTTTTGTGGTGCGAGGAGCAGGCTATTTTACTTTTCTTTACATTTAGGCTAATGCAGTTGTCATAAAACAAGTTACTTATTTTTTCACGTACAGACCTTGATTTATGAATAAGGGAGTGGCGAGAGCCAGCAGATAGAATCACGTCAATGTCATCAGGATAAAGTACCTGTATAACCCCATCAATATCCCTTAAGTAATCGGTTAGATCATTGATGTGTATCAAAAAGAGCAGGGGACCCAGAATTGATCCCTGGGGGACATGTGAGGAAATATTATATGCCTCAGATGAAAATTTATTCCCGTCAACTGATAATGTTACAACCTGGGAGTGATTGTAGAGATAGGACTTAACCCATTTTCGGCCAAAGGTGCGAAAACGAACCATTTTTGTTTTAGTTAATAACAAATTCAATAAGAAGAATTCTCCACCTTTTCTTTTATTTATTCTTCTATAAGGTACTAAACTTATTTTTCAAGGCGTTTTATTTTTGATTCTAGCTAATCTCCCTTTGTTATTGATTTTTAAATTTGCCTAAATTCAGGTTCAATTAGGGGCGATTAAATAAATTTTTTTATAAAAATGATAATGCATGCATATGAATAATTGAAGTCGCCAAAATAGAGTACTCATAATCCCATGTCACATACTGATTCATATAATCATTTATTTTGCCATTGAATAAAAAAAAATGTTTATTGAATATAATGGTTCGTTTTTGCACCTTTGGCGAGAGCAGGTTACAACAGCAGACAGGTTCTGGAAGGAAGGATTGGCAACCGTGGTCTTATAACAGTGTATATCTTTATGTAATGGTGTAATGGCATCTAATTTAATTAGAATGCATACAATGTTAAAGTTAAACTGACAATGATAGGTTTACACATAATTTTTTTTACACAGTACTCTCAGAGTACCCTCTAATGCAACAGAATTGCTTCGGATTTTCGATAGATAAAGCGAAATGATCTCATGAAAAATCAATATCAAACCGTAAGCAGTTGTCTCACATTTTATGGCAGTTTTTTTACCAGAGCTGCCTGATATTATGCTTGGAAGATACTCCTTCTGTCAAGCAGCTGGGTATAATGGTGTATTCATGGGGGAATGTAGGAAATATGTGTAACTCCCTCAACCAACTCCATCTAGGAAATTCAGCCTGTGCAGAAGTCCTCGTTCACTCTTATTCCTAGAATATCAGGCGCAGAAGGACACCTATGACACCGTCAAATAATTTGTGTTTTCATCCCTATTCTCACCGTTTCCGCGATATGCCGGGTGGGTTTTTTAGAGAGCGCGTGGTGGTGGTTCGGCGCGAGTGTGTGCAGTCTTAACGATGAAGATGTACAAGGATCTTTGTTCTCCAGAGACCGCAAGAGAAAAGAACCCGAAGAATATACTGGAGATATTAGGATGTCAGTTATGGTGTCTCTGCTCTTCCGAAGGTACCTTTTCCAGGTGTTTCCAAATGGAGGGGCAAGGGCAAACCCTGATGGGCTGCAGTTAGGTTTGGGAACTCAGGTTGTTTCAGATTTCTTGAAAGTTATTCCTGATCTGTTGCATCAACGATTTTTCTTGATGCATTTTTTTTTCTTTGTACTCCTTGTTTCGTATCTTAAAAAAACTGATATTTTTTTTGCATCTTGCACGGTTCAGGGAAATAGTACTGGAAAATGTCTGCCAGAAGATTCAAAGACCATCGGAAGAAAACCTTGTGGTTCTTTTGATGATGTATATGATGCAGAATCTAAATGTCTGTTGTGAAATGGAATTATAATACAGTTGTCATTGTCGCAAGCAATAATATTACAGTTTTTCAACGACGAAGTGAAAAAGATTTAGCCGAAAGAGGAGGCTTTTATCCCCCTGCCTCATGTGATAGGGAAGTAGGATACCTAGGGGTAGGCCTTCATGGCAATGCAAATGCGAACTACTGAGTAAAATCAGGGGAAACAAGTGGTAGTGGCCATTATTTATTTATCAATTGGCCAGTGTATGCACAAATTCCTGGAAAATATACCGAAAAGCTACAGGGAATAATATATCACAAATTGAGTTTACATTGTATGTTGAAAAATGAAAAGAACGTCTCTACGGCTGTATGTAAATAACAAATGAAGACATATATCCCCAAATCCGTATTCATAAGGGGGCAGAGGAATAAAAAAGGGGGAGAGGGGTAAGGAAGGAGTATATGCAAAGTAATGGAGCTCTCATTCATTCGAACAAAATCAAGCATACAGGGAAATTTAAATGGAAGTAAATGACATAGTCGCACACTCACTCATATTGTTACAAACAATCGTCACACTCAAAAGTTACGGGAATCAAGGTTAAAATAAAAACGAATAGTGACACATACAATCACTCAGGTTTGTATACTAAATACAGTCACCTTCATGAATTCAATCATTCACACAATTAGGGTTTACGAGGATTTCTCCAACGCCAGTGACCCGTCATACCCACAAGATAAAAATAAAAGTGGGGGATAGTAAGTTGAAAAGAATAAAAAGGATAACTAAATAAAATAAAATTGATAATGACTTTCAAGCACTCATTCACATGGGTTTGCATACGATACACAGAGTAACCCTCGTAATTCTCATTCACACATACACATACATGCAGGATTCAGGGACTTTTTCCTCAATCACGCACTCGGGTTTGTACAATCACAGAGTAGTACCCCCTCATGAACCACCTTCACACACACAATAAGGGTTTACAAGGAATCTCATTCGCTAGTGACCCATCACACACACAGGAGAAAGTAATAAGGATGCCCAACGTCAAAAACTTATCATAAGTGGCACTGACCCAAATGAAAAGTAATAAACTAATGTTGGTCAAGGAGCAGGAATGTCAAGCTACCCAAAAATAGGTGGGCTATTACGTTTGTCCTTACCACTATACGTAAGAAAAGATAAAGTAGGTCATCTAATTGAGAAATTAATCCAGGAGAAGGTACAGGTATTGCAAAACTCACACAATCTTCACATGCGTAAAACGTACCCCTGCATCCAAAATATTTTCTTGATTTTCACCCATGAAAAGTCCACAGTTATGAACACTTTGCTTTCCAAAACTATTGTAATCATTCTTAGCAAGTATATAAACTATCATAAAACGTTTAATTACTCGAGTTATGACTATAAATGCAAATAAATTATAGCAAAAAAATTATTATTTTAGTATCACCTCAGCATCCAAGAAGTCTAAAACTGCCAAAGGTGCAAAAATGCACCATTATTTTTTTTGCATAAATAAATTTTTTAGGGCATCAATTTTGATATATTTTCTTTTCTGGCATATATTGAGAAGGAATATGAAGAAAAAATCTAAATTTTCAGTGTAAATAATGACCTTGGCTGTAAATGGGTTAAGCCAATTAAGAGGAAGCCCTCTAATTCCTATACTATCTAATTTCATAAAAAGCCGGTCGTAATTAGCATGGTCAAAGGCCTTTGACACGTCAAAAAATAGCCCTAGAGTTTCATGTTTGCTATCTATAGAAACTAAAATACAATTAATGGCTTGATACATAGCAGTCACTTCCAGTCATGGTAGATTTACCACATCTAAATCCAAATTGTGAATTAGAAAGTATACCTTGTCTTTCAAGATACATATAACATTAATTTAAGATATATTGCCTTTTCAAAGATTTTAGAAAAGGTATTTTGGATGGCAATTGGCCTATAATTAATAAGATCATTAATATATCCATTATTTTTATAGACTGGGACTATTTTTGACTCCTTTCACATAGAGGGAAAAATACCTTGGTTTATGGATTCATTTATTAAGTACAGCAATGGAGCTTTTATAAAATCAAAGCTATGGTAAATAACTCTGCCTGGAATTTCATCTGTGCCCGAGTTTAACTTATTACTAAGTTTGGATATAATAGATTTGAGTTCAGATTGTAAGCAAGGTGTTGTGAAAAAGGATGGTGGTAAATTATAAGAAGGAGATTTGGCTTGGGAAGCTGGAGGTCTGGGAGCAGTAGAAAAGTGGCTAAATTAAATTTGTTTGCTAAAGAGGAAGAGGTTTGTTCCCAAGCTGGGTTCCTGGTCGCATCGTTTAGGGAGAGTAGGTTGTTTGGATTTCTTTCGTTTACCTTCATTAATAAGTTCCCAGGCTGTCTTAGTTTTTGCTGGAAGTAAGTAATTTATTATCATTGTAAGTTCTCTTAGAGGTAGCAATTAACTTATGGTAGTACTTCAGATTTTCCTTATAGCATAGTTTTTGCTCGAGATTGCCAGAAATTTTGATAGAGGGATCTAAATCTTTTAAAAAACTGAATAATTTCAATCAGTCAACCATGGCTTAGGATCAATTTTGTGATAATGTCAGCTGAACACAAATCTTGCTTGAGGGCTTGGTTTGCTCTTCTCTTGTCAACAACAATGCATATGGGTAATAGAATGTCAAAGATGAATTTTATGTGAGTTTTTTAATGTTTTTTGTGAATTGAAGCTTCTACAAATTGGAATTTTACACTCTTAGTGAAATACATTATTTTCAAAAAATTCCAGATTGCACAAAAGATTTCGTCAAATTTTTGTAATAACTGAACCTTTCACTCCACATAATTGTTGTCAATTTATTGTGTGCCCAGTGGTGTTTTTTAAAGAATCATTTGTTGTAAACCTGAGAGTGTCAATATCTGAAAGGAACTCTTCATGTTTACCTAACCATTTTAAAATTTTAAACATAATTATAGCATAAAATTTATGATTTAAGGGTATTAATTCGTGCAAATAATGCGATCGCAAAGTTTTCTCAGATGAAGCTGCATTTTGCTGTTGAAGCTCCAGATGAACATATTTTTTCTGTAGTTGTCCTATCCCTGTAGAATTACGTAGAAGTCATAATAGAAAGTAGCGATTCAAAGAAAGCAGAAGGGAACACTGAGCTATATTTTCACTTAAAATGTTAAAAGCTCCGCAAAATACAAGGAATTCATTTCAGTGTTTAATTTTTGGGACATCCAGTTTATTTAGAAAAACCACTGCACATAAAAGCTATTGGCGACTGAGTACATGAGGTGAGAGAATGGCCACACTTAAGGACTCAAGGGTTTTGAATGGAGATGCCCAGGGAACCACCAGCAGTTGGCACTCAAAGCTTCCCAAATGATTAATGTTTTCCCATACAATACATGCTTTATCCTGAAAGTTGTGCAGATTTTATTTTGATTCCTCTTTTAAAAGTGTAGCATAATTACCATGAATTGACTGCCCAAAAGAGCTAGTGGCAGACAAGTTGCGTTGGGAAGAGACCAAGATGAAAGAGAAGATTTTTAGTACGTCTCTCTGGGCATTTGAATAAAGGAATGGGAAGGAAAATCTGGACAGTCGTGGCTCGCTACTGTTGAGGGCTAAGTGTTAAAATTGAGTTTTCCTTAAAAATTAGCCTCCACTGAAAAACAATATTGTGCCAAGGAAATCCTGCAGTGTATATCTGCCCTGGGAGACATTAATCTCTCTCTCTGCAGCAGCATGTTCAACACGCAAGCACATGCACCAACGTGGCAGTCGGACTTCCCCTCACTAGGTCCTTCTTTTTGATGCTCACGAACATTTGAGACTTGATATGTGCCCCTCTAACTGCTGCCCCCTATCATCACAATATGGTTCTAAATATTTTTTCCAAGCAATAGAATTTTTAAGCTGGTTCTCATAACACCCTCCATCAATTTAAATATGGCCTAGTCTTAAATTCCGATTAATGCTAATGGAAGTCCAAAGTAGAAGGGGATTGCAAAGCAGGGCTGGGAAAGGCGACTTTGGAGAGAGGCCAGGATACAAGGATGGAGGAAAGGGGTCTTAGTCCTGAAATACCTTCAGCCTAAGAAGCATTCAGTTAGGGTATGGTTACTTGCGTTACTTATGGGTCAAGACTGAGGAAGCAGTTCTTGAACATGCTCTTTAACAGCTAGATTGAGAGGACAAACGGTGTTACCATTTTGTTGAAGGCAGAAGTGAATGCAGAAGAGAAAGAAAAGAGTTGGACCTTGTACGTTGTGGGCTCTTAGATTTTAGAAAAGTGACATTTTGTACTTTCGTTTGTTTTGTGTGTATTGGCCAAAAATACCCAAAGATTGGGATGCCAAAGTGGAGAAATATTCACTTTACATCAAAGAATATTTGTGTATGGATTATTTTGGTTATTTTTGTCAAAGTCCCTCTTAGCTTCATTATTAACTAAACATTTTTTAACCATCCGCATGAATTATTCAGGGTGTCTACCAGTCGGGAAAAGTCGGGAATCCGAGAAAAAGTCGGGAATTTACTAATGGCGGGAAAAAATCTGGAAAAGGTCTGGGATTCGCTGAAAAATAATAAAAAATTGGGAAAAATGGTTGCTTGAAAATCGTCAGGATAAAAAATGGAACGGCAGACATAGCATTACGAGATGAGATATTGTTTCCCTTTCTATTTATTTGTCATTATCAAAGAGGTGTTGTTTTAAACCTCTCTGGTCAGTATTTGTGAGTTCGTGACTTTCTCGTCCGATTGCACTAGACATGGGCACCGTTTCCTGCATGCCGCCGCGTGACAAATCGGCTCGGTCGGTTGCAGGTTGAAGATCGTATACTTCCCTCCTGCCCATGAATGTTATTTCGAAAGAATGACCTTGACCGTGGTTATTACAACGCTCCCAAAGATTCAGGCGATCCATAGATCGTACCCTAGTACGATTGTCACATTTTGCGTTTTGCCATGCCTCTGAGGATGTAACTCGATTAAATTCCACTAGAAATATTATATTTAAACCATCGCGTCCTAAGTTTCTGTGCTGCGCATCATCATAATCGGGTGGGATTAATTAACTTTACTGTAGATTTGGAATGCTTTCTTTCTCTCATCCATTCAGTAAAGCTTACCGTTTGCCATTTTGTTATTAGCGTTTCCCATTGAATTATGTTGCCTTTATACACAAGCATAACGTCTTCGTGAAAGAACAGAGATCAGTCCCTGGAAAGTAAAAACATTATATTTCGTTTTGGTGTTTTCCCGGCGGATTATGTGAGTGAAAGTTTCTCTGGTCTTCCACCGGGTCATTAAGGCTCCATCTCTGCCTATGTTTCCGAAAATGACTCGTTTTCCGATACGTAGGTAGATGTGGAACCTTTGACCTGGTGGAAGGCCCGAGTAACTTTCACTCATTATATTACGTTGCCGCTGACGACGCGATACGTGCCGCCGCCGACGAATATGTCGTTGGCTCCTGGAGATGATATCCTGGAGAACTCGCCATTTTCTAGCTAGTGCGGTGGAATGTCTTTGTTATTCATCTGATGGCGAACTCGCTAGCTCGAAAGCCGCCGGAAAGACTAGTTCAGCTGTCGGCATGAGCGAGTTTGCAACAAAATTGTTCGTTTTTACTGGAGAACTTGGCATTCGCCAGCTCGAGTTGAGTTGGTTCGTCAATCTTCGAGTTGGTGTGTGCTTTGGTTGTACTGGCGACGGACATCATTTCATTCAAAAGCTCCTTTCACACGGGACGGCGCGAACCCGACCACCGTGTACGGCACACAGTGCTGCAGGATCCCTAATACATACTTGGTATTTATGAGTCTAGAAAAACTTTATATACAGCGTTCTTGTGCATATGCGTTGGATGCACCGATTGACGAATTGAAAACCATCTTAAGTAAGGACATATCGCTGTTGCTACTCCTCTAGTAGATAAGATAAAATGTTGCACTGGTAACAAGTGCATCATTTGAAAAGGAGCAGGCACAGCTTCACCTTCAATTCTCTCTCATATAACGTGTATATCCCCGATTCTTGTTCTGAAAAATGGAATTGTAATTGAAGGTGAGTGCTATTTTGTAAAAATAATTTTAGTAAATATAATTTGCAAACTTATTATTTTTACATAATTTATTGTTCAAAAATAAAGAAATTTTTTTTGCAAATTCATTTTTTTTAAATATGAGTGAGTGATATTTAACTGTTTATTAATATATTGCAAATATAATTTGCAAAATTATTTTTTTTTACATAATTTCTTGTTCAAAAATAAAGATTTTTTTAAAATTCACTTTTATATTTTTGCAAAATAATTAATTTGTGAAAATATTAACATCAAATTTGTGTTCAGAGATCGCGAAAACCTTTGTGCTATAATTTGCAATGAAACGAGAATTTTGAGTTTGTGTAAATCCAAGTAATAAAAATATTGCAAATACTTTTGTGAAAAAGTGATTAGCGAAAATACAAAGATCAAATTAGCATTCAGTGACTGAGAAAACGTATATTGGTTCACATTAATCGTGATATTTTATAAGAGTTAACACACTCAACGCGGATGCCTTGAATTCAAGGTATGCCCCTGAGAGCACACTAAAAATTGTAGACGTCTATATTTGGTGGATTTAAAGTCTACAGATAACTTCACTGATAGAAGTTTGCTGTCGACCAAGAATAGACCTAATGTATGCACGATATTAGTCCTAATGACGGACACGGTCGACCAAATTTCCCCGAGAGCACCAAGGTTGCAGTAGACCTAATGTAGCCCTAATTTAAACGTCTACATCTGGTTTCTCTCTGCATACTTTCGGGTGATCGTCCGCGTCCGTTGGTTGGTAGACAACAGTTTCGCTGACTGTCCTGTCAGCGTCTTCAGGTCGAAGGTGTCGGGAAGTGATTTCTGCCTTGCTTATATAGCGTTCGCTGTCCGGGTGCTGCTCTCTGATTGGCTGATCGGAAGCTGCTCTCCAATTGGCTGTGGTTGATGACTCTCTTCCAGGCGCTGTGTAGAGGATATCTGTCCTCTCTGTTGAAGTTAAACTTCGTTTTGTGAATTTCTATTGCTTCCCTAATTTGCCGAGGGAAGTATCTTTTTTCCTTGGCCAATAGCTTGGTCTCGTCAAATTTGATGTCATGTCCCGGCTCCGACCAAGCATGTTCGGCGATGGCTGAGAGGTGGAATTGTTTGTTTTTCGTCGCCCTCGTGTGTTCCTTAATGCGCACGTTCATCGACCGGCAGGTTTCTCCGATGTAAGATTTTCCGCAGGAGCAAGGGACCTGGTACACTCCTTCGTATAACTCCTGCGGAATGGCGTCCTTGGGGCCGGGTATGGAATTGGCTATCTTTGTCACACAGTTATATCTAGTGACCACGTCGTGCTTACGAAGTATCCTGGTGATCTTTTCGGAAGTTCCTGCGATGAACGGAATGGTGACGTGTATTTTTCGTGAAGCTTCCTCGTCTCCGTCTTCCTCTTTCGTAATATCCGTGGGAGTTTGGCATCGCTTTCTCTCCTCCTTCGCGGTCCTTTTTAGGACCAAGTCCCTACGGTAGCCATTTCTCTGCAGTGCCGCCGTTAGATGTTTGATCTCGCTCCCTATGGATTCTTCATCGGAGATGCTGTAGGCTCTGTTGATTAATGTTGCCACAAGTGAAGCCTTCTGACTAGGATGGTGGTGAGATGCTGCGTTGAGGTATCGGTCAGTGTGAGTCGGCTTTCTGTAAACAGCGTGACCAAGCCTCCCGTTGCCTTTCTTGGAAACCAAGACGTCCAAGAAGGGTAACCGCTGATCTCTCTCCATTTCCATGGTGAATTGAATGCTCTGATGTTGTGCATTCAATTCACCATGACATGATGACAGAGAGGACGGATATCCTCTACACAGCGCCTGGAAGAGAGTCATCAACCACAGCCAAATGGAGAGCAGCTTCCGATCAGCCAATCAGAGAGCAGCACCCGGACAGCGAACGCTATATAAGCAAGGCAGAAATCACTTCCCGACACCTTCGACCTGAAGACGCTGACAGGACAGTCAGCGAAACTGTTGTCTACCAACCAACGGACGCGGACGATCACCCGAAAGTATGCAGAGAGAATCTAACCCACGCCGCGGAAACCTTCGATCAAATAAGTCTACATCTGGTATTCAGCAAACGATAAGGTTTGTGAACTATTTAAAACATATCATATATGTTTTTGGTTGGTAATTTTTAGTTACCATTGAATTTCAACCAACCATTTAAGTAGTTCACCTTGAGACCCGTTTAAATATTTATAAAAATCGGAATTGCTGGTACATTGGCAAACATTATTTCGTCGTTATAGTCCATCACTACGCTTAAATAATATTATCCGGTAGAAACTCCACTCATGTGGCCAATGTTGGCTGCGCACGCATCGGAAGTTTTCTTTTGTTAGAAATCGTGCCCGCGCATGGAAACGCAGGAAACATGCGTAAACATGTGCCGAATCTAATTGGAGTGTAGTTTAAATTTATCATCTCAGTGTTTTTTACACTCTAGTTACGTAATATACAGTTGTCTTATGCATTCTTCTATGTAAAGAATAATTTGGTTCCGGTTCATCCACTAGGTACTTGTGTACTCAGGCTGTATCGTACGGTAAGTGCACTCTCTTAAATTCAAGGCTATGGAAATATGTCTGCTAAGAAATCCGTTTTTCTTTCTGTAGCATCTGCGTTTAATTATATTTACAGATGTCCTCAACCGTAGAATACCTACTTGTTTTCCGAAGTTACCTGTAACGTTACGAAGTTGTTAAAAAATACGTTGCTGAACGAAGGATCCTTGAAGTTACAACGTGTGTTACTTTACTGCTAGCAGATATGGTACTTTAGTGGGGTTACCTTTTTCATTTAATTTATGCCAAGTGGGGTTCCGTTTTGTTTGGTTTTCAATATATTGCTGAGTGAATAATAGTGTTTGGCAACAAAGTAATGTGATATCAGTGAACTCTTTCTTTTCATTTAAAATTTTGGCCATGCATAGACAGTGTCTTCGGAAACTCTGAGGGAGTGTCATTGATTGTGATTTGAGGAGCAGTTGTGTAAAATTTGTGTAATTCATTTGCACTGGACTTCTGGTAAATAAAGGTATTTATTATTGCATTTTTGTTATATGAATTTATGGTTTCTGGCATAATTCCTGTAGAAGCAGTTGGATTTGGTGTTTTTCAGGCATTTTTGTCGAAGTTATTTTTCAAAATAATCAAATTCATTGCTCTTGTGAACAGAAGAGTACTACTGGTACTACGTACTACTATAAGTTTCGACTATGCAGCGTATTTATCAGTTTACTTGATGATGACGTGTCGTAGAAACGCACGTAACGTATTTAGCATATTGAATATTAAACTACGTAGTTAGTTGGTATATTATTATTCTGTATGGAATACCAAATTTACTGACTTGTTACATTTTAGTGTTCATTATCGCACTACTATTAAAACTATTTTACGTGTAAATCTAGTACCTATGCTGAAAACCTACGTTAATGGTTACCAGTAGACCACGAATGGCGGACATTTGCACCTTTTTTCGACCACATGTAGACCTAATGTGAACCAAAATAAGACGTTTAAATACGGTATGAAGGAAACTTAATGGTTTGCTGTGTACCAGATGTAGACGTTAAAATTAGGTCTACATAAGGTTTGCTGCAAACTTTGCGTGGTTACCAGTAGACCACGAATGGCGGACATTTGCACCTTTTTTCGACCACATGTAGACGTAATGTGAACCAAAATAAGACGTTTAAATACGGTATGAAGGAAACTTAATGGTTTGCTGTGTACCAGATGTAGACGTTAAAATTAGGGTTACATAAGGTTTTCTGCAAACTTTGCGTGGTCGCCAGTAGACCACGAATGGCGGACATTTGCACCTTTTTTCGACCACATGTAGACGTAATGTAAACCAAAACAAGACGTCTAAATCTGGAATTCAGCAAACCTTATGGTTAGCTGAATACCAGATGTGGATGTTGAAATAAGGTTTACATCAGGTCTACTGCAAACTTTGTGCTCTCAGGGGCCTCGTTAGCCTGGGAGGCGGATGCCTTGACGTCAAGTCATGAGGTCCCGTTATGTTCGTTGCTAAGTAAAAAATTATTATTATATTGCAAAAATTTTATGTTTAAAGCATTTATAATAATGTATTTATTCATATAAAAGAAAAAAAAAACTTTTGCACATGAATAAGTTTTCATGAAATAGGCCAGCATTGAGTGTGTTAATTTAAGTAAAAAAATTACAAAACGTTTTGAGAAAAAATTAGTTTACAAAAGCTTTGAATTTAAATTCATAATCAGTGACCTCGAAAACCTATATAGACCAAATTTCATATAAATTGAACATTTTTTAATCCAAAATACCAATTATTAGGGATCCGGCACCGCTGCCGTGCATTCCTCAAAAACAGCCGTTTATGTCACGGTACAGTCCATTTTGAGTATACGGCAGTTTAATTTCCAGTAGGAGTTCAATCATGAATGAAGTAGATAAGGTACTGCGCTTGTACTTTTAATAATGTGGATATAATAAAATGGCCGATTCCAAGTGAAAAATTAGACAGGACTGGGCATTGAACTATTGACCGTCACGATGACACATTAAGAGGTTAGCCTTTTTGGTCTGGAATTTTAAAATTTTTGTCTTGAAAAGTCTTGAAAAAGTCTTGAATTTCTTTTTCATATATTAGTAGACACCATGATTATTGATGGTAAAATATGGTATTTCAGTGTGTTTTTGGTGATCAACTAGATATTTTCAGAATTTCTGTATCTAGCTAAGTTATATTTGCCATGCATATACTCTTTACTTTGATTGCTTCAGTCGCATGAGTGAGCTTTGATGAGAGCATGAAATGATCATGTTCTAACCTGAAGAGAATAATACTCTGATTGCGTGCAATCAAAAAGCCAGAACACCAGGAGAGAGGAAGCAACCTGTGCCTGACCTGTGTGTGATTCCTTAAAGAAATTGGCTGGAATCCTCTGGGCAGGAGGACAACTCGATAGCTATGGTGAAAGTCTCTCTCTCTGGAATTTTCACCATTTCCGGGCGATCTTTGGGGATCTCATCATGCTTGCATCTGATCACTAAAAGTTGATGTGTCATACTCTTATTTGCATTTCCTTGGCGTTTTTCCTCCAAGATACCCTGTATCTCTCTAATGTGTGGTGCTTTTTCGCAGGTAATATACGGCGACACTGATTCCGTGATGGTGAAATTCGGCGTCAAATCCCTTGAAGAGGCCATGTCTCTTGGTAGGGAAGCTGCTGAGTATGTCAGTTCCAAGTTTGTGAAGCCAATCAAGTTGGAGTTTGAAAAGGTATTCGTTGTGGTTGGTCTTGCATTTCAAGAACACAGACTGCATTTTCTTGGAATGGTTGGAGGGAAGCAATAGCTGCATTTATTGCTTTAGTAATAATAAATGCCCTAACCCTCACAAACATAATACGATTGCATTCAATGCCATTTTTTCCTTATATCTCTTCAAGTATTCCTGCTTTAATGTGGTGGGTTACTGAAAACAGCGTAATTTTCATATGAAAGGATAATGGGAAATTAAAAGCCATTTCCAAAAGTGCATTTTTCATTAATATTGAGATTTTGTAATATATATATAAATATATGCAAATAACCCGGTGATGTGTGCAGTATGTGCACGGAGTTTCCACCAAGAGAGAAATCACTCCCATCTGCCTTGGCTGGGATTCAACACTCAGATTCTCAGTCAAGGTGAATGATTTTTCTTCCTGAGGAAATTCTGCTGTTGTGCTTCACTTCCTTGTTATTGAATATGTTCAAGTGCAGGTGGCCCATATTTTTTTATGATATTGGTTCTTAGAAAGGGAATTCTGTATACCGCCATTCCCATTGAAGTTGGACGGGGAATGTGGAGTCATACAATGACTACCGTAGCTGCCATAAAATATGTTGTGGAACCGTTACAGTTCACTCTACACTGACGCATTATATATGCTCGCTTATCATGTATGGTATTAATTTGTTGGCAATTTTGACATCTTCTATATCAATATACATACATACATACATACATATTTATTGGACGTTAAGCAAGATACATCTGCAATAGTCTTCGTCATGGTTAAGGACAACACAAACAAAATCAGAATACATACTATATCATTGATATTGCACATAAGATATTCATCAATAGAATAAAATGCTTTTGATACAAGCCAACAATAAATGATAGATTTAAATCTAGCCAATGTAGCATTTCTGGCCTCTTGGGGCAACATATTAAACAATTTTATTTTTAGAACATTGAAATGTTCCTTTGTTTTTGTTAATCTGCAGTGTGGTACAACAAGTTTTTCTTTTCTCCTTGTGTCATGGTGGTGGACACTGGTTGTTACCTTAAACAAGTCAATATTTTCTTTAACGTTACAAAGGCATTTGTAAATATACAGGCTGTGAAGGGTTATGATACCAAATTGTTTGAACATCGGTTTACAATGTTCACGAGGGGTAGAGTTCGAGATGATTCTCACAGCTCTTTTTTGTAGTAGAAAGATGTCATTTACCATTGCAGCATGACCCCATAGTTCAATACCATAGTTTAGATGGCAATGAAAAAAAGCAAAATAAATTGATCTTAGATAATCCTTAGGCATAAGCTCCTTGAGTTTGCGTAGCATGAAAATTACCTTGGATAGTTTGACACAGGTGGCGGATATGTGCGTATTCCACTGTAACTTGCTATCTAATTCAAAGCCTAAGAGCTTTATATTGCCAGTTTCATTTACTGCTTTGCTAAGGGAGAATATTGTTGACTGAGTTTTTTCGGTATTTAAAGCAAGTCCATTGGCTGTGAACCAAGTTTGTGCCATAGTCATAATAGAATTTTGCAAGTTTTGGATGTTGTTGAGATCTTTGACATTATATAAGAATGTTGTATCATCAGCGTACAGGACTGATTCACAAGGAACATTGTAGCGGAGGTCGTTAATCATCACCAAGAAAAGAAGAGGGCCAAGAACAGATCCTTGGGGTACCCCATGTTGAACAAGTAAAGGCAAAGAGTGTTTGTCGTCAATGGAAACACACTGTAGACGATCCTTCAAATAAGAGTGAATGAGCTTTAATTCATTGTTTCTGATTCCATAATGAGCAAGTTTTTGAAGGAGAATGGAATGAGACACACAGTCGAAAGCCTTAGAGAGGTCGCATGCAATCAGGGCAGTGGATGATTTTTCTTCAAAGGCCTTTAAGATAGTATCAGTAATATAACTGACAGCAGATGAGGTGGATTCACCTTTGCGAACACCGAACTGTGATGGCCTATGTGTAGTTTGGCCTGTCTAAGACTTGATGTAGTTTGCCAGATCTCAGAATGCCGGGCTAAGCCACACATTCTAATTTCTGCTATCCCTATTGACGTAGCAATAGGTATGATTGGCTCTGTTTCAATCGGATTTTGGCTGGAACCGGCCCTTGCCAACTCATCAGCCATCTCATTTCCGGATATGCCTGCATGACCAGGCACCCAGAAAAGTTCCACCTTGCCGCATCTGCCTATATCATTGAGTGCCTCATGACACTCCTGCAGCAGCTGTGATTTGCACCATGATGATGTCAGCGCCTTTAGAGCTGCCTGACTATCCATGCATATGTGTATCGGTCTGTTAAACATCCCAATCTCCTTAATGGAATGCGCATTAGGGCGGATCGGAAAAATCGATTTTTCGCGGAGAAACTTGGCCCTCTGGAAAAAGTTGTCAAAGTGACTCAAAATGAGGCCAGAAAAATTTGGGACCTCTAGGTCAACCCTAGACCCTCGCGCCGTGGCCATTTATGGGGAGGGGGCTGAAAATGGAAAAAAATCATGTTTTTATAGCGGTTTTCCATGTATTATGCCGAGTTGCGGCCCTTTAGGGCAAAAATTTCGTCCATTTGTACGTATCTGCAGCCGTTAAGCCACAAATCGTCTATTTTGAGTGCGCGGCCGCGCGTAATTATGCACCACCCACGCAGCGTCGCGGCGCAACGGTCAGAAGGCCGCTCGCGCGCCTCCTGCCGGCTCGCGCCTCCTGCCCGGTCGCCGCGAACGCAGCAAACTCATCACGGATGCGTCTTCCGTCGTTGGTCTCATTAATATTAGATAATTAAACAATTTCCAGGGAATAACAATTACGGAAGAACTGTATGAAAGTAATATAACACACCGTCATCATTCGGGGAGTAAAGAAACATTCCCCGAGTTTAGCCTACTTTTAATATTATTTTTCAGTATGGAGAAAGAATGCAAAAATAATTAAAGTAGTTATTAGAGCTCACCACGTTGAGGTACCTGCACTATGAACTCCCCCGCCCACACACCCACTCATAAAATGGAGGAACGCATTTCCTTTATCAGATTATATGCTCTCGAAAAAATAAGAAAGTGGTCAATTTGTATTACCAGTCGGTTTATCTGTGTGCAAGTATTCGTCTTTATACTTTATTTTCATTGAACACTAAAGGTCATTATCGATTTTTTTTATTTTTGAAGTCAAGCAGATAAATGTAAAACTTACTCACTATATCACAGCATGAACTGAGACTAAGTTTTGAAGGTTGGCATTTTGGTTCTGCTTTCTAGAATTTTCAGTATTTCTTATTATCTCTCGTTGTTGCGGATGCCAATGAAGCTTGGGTTACCTCTTTCACAAATATTTCAAAAGGGTGAGCTTTTGTGTGACAAGGACAATTGCGTTCCACAGTTGAGCATTACTCAAGTAATTCTCGAATTTCTTCAGTCGTGAGATGTGATAGAGCACGAGTCGGTGTTCTCGTCCCATTTTATCAGCAGATTGTAGTCTTCTGCATCAAATTTAAAATCTGTTAACTCAAAATTTCACGATTTTCGTCGCACGCGTATTTCTTCATGCCTCTAAGATTATTTTCCACGCATCTTTTCACACTTCCTCTCCATTGTCAGCTATCATTGGGAGGAGTAAATTTTCTGAGTGCCCGAAAAAACCGTTTCTCTGAATAACAGGATCAATGACTCATTTAAGATCTACTGGTAGATATCTTGATCAATTTAATAATTTCCATAAATTTACAGCACCCTCGTGTATACAATTGTTTTTTTCACTGAAAACCAGACAGGTGCGTATACTTTTTGAATGACACTAGATTTTATAAATTAGCGCATGAATTTTCTTTGGACACGTATAGCCACAGTTGTCAGCTGGCCGTAGTGAGCTAACGAGAATGAGCCACATTTTTTGGAGTTTATCTGGCCAAATTTTCCGAGCGAAATCCTTTGGACACAGCATTAAAAATTTCCCCAAGATACTGCTGGTCACTGCTCAGCAATCTCAAGTCTTCTTCGTGGGACAATTTTGCTGGAACTGGCTCGAATCGTATGATATCAAGAGTGTGGCAGTCTTAAAGGGTGGAGACAATAGGTCTTGCAAACAAATTTAGACCCTTAGTTTGCCCGTCTAATGTTTCTACCAACCGCCGCAGTGTTAAGTCAATCAAGTGTAATTGGTAAATAGACGTCTTGTAAGGGACGTCGGAGTTTTGCTTTCAGCAAACGGATGCTTCCTTCCTGACCTGTATTCACTTTGGTGCCATCGCATCCAATCAGTTGTAAATTTGTAAGTTCAATATTTTCTTTCGCAAAAAAATCAAGAATTGCAGTTGTGATTTTTCTTGCAGATACTCCTGTGGGGTGGACAAAACCGAAAAATTGTGAGCCTGGCTCTTCAACAAACAAGACATGTTCCTCCCTAACCTTTGATTGATACGTCCTCTTGCCTATTTTCTCCGGTTTAATTGTTTCATCCTTTCTGCCGTCCAAATACAGACCTTCAATTGCATTTTTTGATTTATCTGTCTTTGCTTTTACTGAATCTAGCATCTTCTTTTTCTGTCTTCGTAAATAATGCCGGTCCACTTCATTTCACCTGTCTTCCGGAGTTTTGAGTTTTGCGTCGGATACAGTTGCGCTGACGATCATTGCTGCTGCTCTGAGGGACACGTCACCGGTACTTGCACATCCTCCGCCACAGTTGGCAATTGAAGACGTCTTTGCCCCGAAGGAGGTCCAGGTTGATTTTCATTCCTAATCGCATGAAGTACGTTGAGGTCTATGTCGGGTGGTTCCTCGTCGGTTGAGTTTTCTCGAGATGTAGCAGAAAATAATTCTTGATGCTCACTTTTTACCTCTTCAAGAATTAAAGATTTTAAGTCGACGCTCTCCGACGATCCTCTTCTGAGGTTTTTCTTTAATCGTCGAGTTTCTGAGGCATCCAATCCACCGGATACCATCTTTCGTTTTGTCCTTTGATCCCTCAAAAATGCCGCTTCATTTGGGAGAACTTTATCCTCTTTCTAAATTTACACTTGCTAGTACTTAGGCTCTGACACGCACAAATATCACATAGATTCTGGGAATCATTTAAAAATATATTAATTTTTTGTCAATTTCGCACCTTTCATAGGCTTGCTTGCATTTTTTCTTAAGCCGTAGTACGTCGTATAGTACCGTATAGTCATTTTAATCACACCACGCTCCGGAATGATTGGAATAGAGGTGTGTCTCCAAAGGCGGACACTTTGGCCACCAGACTACTTGATAAGCCGTAGGCGCCCTTCCTGCGCTTTCATATCTCAATGCGTCGCGAACATAAAAAAAATATTTTACCACTTCTTTAAAAGTCGGTAACGTCAATTCGTTTATGTCGACGAGACAGGAAAAAAAGTTATAGTGTGTAGGGTTATATCACTTTCATACAATTCTTCCGTAATTGTTATTCCCTGGAAATTGTTTAATTATCTAATATTAATGAGACCAACGACGGAAGACGCATCCGTGATGAGTTTTGCTGCGTTCGCGGTGACCGGGCACTAGGCGCGAGCCGGCAGGAGGCGCGCGAGCGGCCTTCTGACCGTTGCGCCGCGACGCTGCGTGGGTGGTGCATAATTACGCGCGGCCGCGCACTCAAAATAGACGATTTGTGGCTTAACGGCTGCAGATACGTACAAATGGACGAAATTTGTGCCCTAAAGGGCCGCAACTCGGCAAAATACATGGGAAACCGCTATAAAAACATGACTTTTTCCATTTTCAGCCCCCCTCCCCATAAATGGCCACGGCGCGAGGGTCTAGGGTTGACCTAGAGGTCCCAAATTTTTCTGGCCTCATTTTGAGTCACTTTGACAACTTTTTCCAGAGGGCCAAGTTTCTCCGCGAAAAATCGATTTTTCCGATCCGCCCTAATGCGCATAGGTCAGAAGTGCAAATACCTCTGACTGGAACACCGTGGTGTATTTTCCCAGATGGATTGAGAGCTTCCTTGGTGTGCTACAATTGTGGCACATCATCAGCGTACCCTTGAGTGTATGCACCAGTCCTATTCAATTTTACAAGAAGACTGTCGACTGCCATATTCCAGAGGAGTGGAGATAACACTCCTCCCTGAGGACAGCCTCGAGTCACAGCTACCTTCATTGAACTGTCTCTCAAGACTACTTTGACAGTTCTTTGTTCCGACATGTATCTAATCCACCTCACAATGTGAGCATGGATACCATGTCTTCCTGCAGCAATGCAGATTTGATCGAAGGACATGTTATTAAATGCTCCTTGACATCAAGAAATGCCCCCAGTCCATACATTCCATGTTCCAGCACTCCCTCAATCCTGCTAACAAGATTGTGGAGTGCTGTCTCCATGGATTTTCCCTTCTGGTAGGCATGTTAATACAGGTGCAGGGGGTGATCCCTTAATAGCCCATCCCTTACGTAACTGTCCACTATCTTTTCTAGTGTCTTCAATAGAAAAGACATGAGACTGATTCCTCGAAAGGAGTCTGCTCTTGTGTAGTCCGTCTTACCTGGTTTAGGTATGAAAACCACCTTGGTGACCCTCCAGGCTTTTGGAACATATCCATAAGCAAGGCAGGAGCGGAATATTCTTACCATTGGAAGGAGGAGCAGATCCTTCCCTTCCTGAAGGAGTGCAGGAAATACCCCATCCTCCCCAGCAGCCTTAAAGGGGCTAAAACTCATGATTGCCCATTTTGTAAATGTGTACATCACGATGCTGGAGGAAAGTCTCCATTCCGTCTGAGCCGGACAGATGGGATTCTTCCCATGATGCATCTCCCTCAACTCCCTGGAGCCTGGAAAGTGGGTCTCCAGCGTTAGCTTTTGTGCTTCCTTGTCAGAAGACGTGGAGTCTCCCAATGGAAGCAGCAGAAAACCCACCCCCGGTTCCGAGTCTTTTGATAGGATCTTATGAAGTCTTGCCATCTGTGGAACAGTCTCTACGCTCTCACAGAAGCTCCTCCATGAGTTTCTTTTACAGCATTTGATTGCTGCTTTGTACCTACGTTCGGCAACCTTTAATTTTTCCCAATCCCAAGGCGTTCTTGTCCTCTTTGCTTTGTTAAAGAGTTTCCTAGTCTCTCTACAGAGACCGTTTAGTTCTGCTCCCCACCAGGGTAATTAACACCCTTCCTTCCTGGTCCTTAGGGGGCAGCTGTTTTCATAGGATGTGATGATGCTTCTCTGTAGATAATCAACAGCAACTTCATCCACGTTTTTAAACTTGCACTGAGGTGACCCCTCAAGGGCAGCTCCCAGCCTTTCTCGATATAGTCCCCAGTTGGTAGTCCTGGGGTTTCTATATGTTATTTCCCTGTGATTGGATTCTAAAAGAGTGAAGAGTATGTGTCTGTGGTCGGACAAAGTTATCTCCCCTGACACTCTCCACCCATCAATCCTGTGCAGCAGAGAACTGGTGCACAGTGTAATATCTATCACCTCCTGCCTAATGCTGTTTGCAAAGGTAGGTTGTGATCCTTTATTGAGTACTTGTGACTCCGTAGACATAAGATACTCCAACAGTGCCTCTCCCCTTCCATTGGTGCTTCCACTCCCCCACACAATGTGGTGCGAGTTAACATCACCACCGATCAGTAGATCCCACTTGTTGGTCTCACAGTGACTCACCAGCCTCTCCATCTCATTCGATGGTAGAGGAGCCGGTGCATCGTATGGCAGGTAGGAGGAGCAGATGACCACCCTCTTCCTGTTCTCACCTTCCCCCAGGGTCAGCAGAACTGCTGTCTGATCCCTAGTGTTGAATTCGGATAGATGCAAAGCACTTATCCCATTCACATAGATACTAGATCTAGGCCTATCAACAGTAATATATTTTTCCCCCTGTCATGCTCAGGCCCCTGACTCTTCCCTGGAAAGCCCAGGGTTCCTGAATCAGAGCTATTTTGACCATACCTTCAGAGAGTATCCTTTGCAGAATCCCTGAGGCAGCCTTACTGTGTTTTAGGTTGGCCTGAAGCACGGCTATGCCAGCCATGGTTCAGCCCCGCCCACATCTTCTTCCTCCCTTGTCTCCTTCTCTTCGAGGGGATATGGAGCCTTCCTGTAGGCCCCTACCCACAGGGGCTCCCGAGTCAGACTCTATCCCCATGGGGGTGACCAGGCTCGGTGCCTCCTTGAAGGTGGGCCCAGAGAGGTTGAAAAGGATGTCGTCCTCCTCTCCCCACTAAGGGTATAAGGGGCAACTGGGATGTGTGGGACTCCCAGAAGGAACCCTCACAGGCAAGGTTAAGGTAGTAGAGGGTGCATCCCGACTGGGATCCCCATCGGGGCTCTCCACCGGTATTGCATCCCCCAAGGAAGAAGACGGAGTACAGGAGTCTATGTGAAGAGTGCGCCTCTCAGCGCCCTCCATAGTTTTGTTTGAGGGTTCCAAGTTTGGTCCCATGAGTAGCTAGGGAAATACGGTGTCCGCCCATGCAGAGCCCCGCATGCATGGATAAGGCTAAGTAAAACTAAACTTACTAAAAATTTCAAGGTCAAGGTTAAGAGTAAACCCAAAGAAGTGCGTGCGAACCTTCTCCATCACAAAGTGTATAGTACTATGTTCAGGGACCGAAAAGGAGTTCTCCTGGTGGAATTCATGGAACGTGGCACAACCATCACTGCAGGCTCATACTGCGTGACTCTTCAACATCTGCAAAGGGCTATTCAGAACAAACGAAGAGGAATGTTGTCATCAGGCATTGTCCTTCTTCATGTCAATGCTCGGCCGCACACTGTAGCTGCAACAAAGATGCTTCTGCCGTGTTTTCAACGGGAAGTGAACAAAGCCCGTGCCAACAAGGGTTGAGCCTGGACAGTCTTCTGGGTCAACTGTCTGTGTGTGGCCATGCCAACTGGCCTGCGTTCCACCCGCAAGTTTGCCATGTGAGGAGACCCGTAAGGAGGAGAAGGGGATCCTGGAGGGTGAGGTTCCCAGCCGGGTGTCGGATGCCCGGTATGGACCAGGGGCCAATACCCCTCTTTGGCCCCAGATTCGCTGGAAATGGGTGGCCGGGAGCTAGCCACTCCCAGTCAATCGGCTTCTGATAACAGGGTGTCTACCAGTCAGGAAAAGTCGGGAATCCGGGAAAAAGTCGGGAATTTATTAACATCGGGAAAAAATCTGGAAAAGGTTGGGAATTAGCTGAAAAATAATAAAAAAATTGAGAAAAATGGTTGCTTGAATATCGTCAGGATAAAAATTGGATCGGCACACACAGCATAACGAAATGAGATATTGTTTCCCTTTTTCTTTATTTGTCATTATCAAAGAGGCGTTGTTTTAAACCTCTCTGGTCAGTATTTGTGAGTTCGTGGCTTTCGTCGTTCGATTGCACTAGACATGGGCACCGTTTCCTGCATGCCGCCGCGTGGCAAATCGGCATGGTCGGTTGCAGGTTGAAGATCGTATACTTCCCTCCTGCCCATGAATACTATTTCGAAAAAATTACCTTGACCGTGGTTATTACAATGCTCCCAAAGATTCAGGCGATCCATTGATCGTACTCGAGTACGGTTGTGACATTTTGCATTCTGCCATGCCTCTGAGGGTGTAACTCGATTAAATTCCACTAGAAATATTATATTTAAACCATCACGTCCTAAGTTTCTTTGCTGCGCATCATCATAATCGGGTGGGATTAATTAACTTTACTGTGGAATTGGAATGTTTTCTTTCTTTCATCCATTCAGTAAAGCTTACTGTTTGCCATTTTGTTATCAGCATTTTCCATTGAATTGTGAACGACTCGTTTTCCGAAACGTAGACAGAGATGGAGCCAAGGAGAGTAGAGAACTCCAGAGTTCTCTACTCTCCTTGGATGGAGCCGTTGACCCGGTGGAAGACCCGAGAAACTTTCACTCATTATATTATGCGTCGTCGCGACACCATACTACCGCCGCCGACGAATATGTCGTTGGCTCCTGGAGAACTCGCCATTTGCCAGCCACTGCGGTGGGATGTCTTCGTTATTCATCTGATGGCGAGCTCGCTAGCTCGAAAGCCGCCAGAAAGTCTAGTTCATCTGCCGGCATATGCGAGTTTGCAACAAAATCGTTCGTTTTTACTGGAGAACTCGGCATTCGCCAGCTCGAGTTGAGTTGGTTCGTCAGTCTTCGAGTTGGTGTGTGCTCAAGAGGTGCCTTTGGTTGGACTGGCGACGGACATCATTTCATTCAAAGGCTCCTTTCACACGGGACGGCGTGAACCCGACTGCTGTGTACGGCGCACAGTGGTGCAGGATCCCTAATACTTCCATTTATGAGTCTAGAAAACCTTTCTATATAGGGTTTTTGTGCTTATACTTTGGATGCACCGATTGACGAATTCAAAATCATCTTAAGTAAGGACATATCGCTGTTGCTACTCCTCTAGTAGATAAGATAAAATGTTGCACTGGTAACAAGTGCATCATTTGAAAAGGAGCGGGCACAGCTTCACCTTCAATTCTCTCTCATATAACGTGTATATCCCCGATTCTTGTTCTGAAAAATGGAATTGTAATTGAAGGTGAGTGCTATTTTGTAAAAATAATTTTAGTAAATATAATTTGCAAACTTATTATTTTTACATAAAATAATGTTCAAAAATAAAGAAAAAGTTTTTGAAAATTCATTTTTTTTTGCAAAATAATCAATTTGTGAAAATATTAACATCGAATTCGTGTTCAGAGATCGCGAAAACCTTTGTACTAAAATTTTTAATGAAACGAGAATTTTGAGTTTGTGTAAAACCAAGTAATAAAAATATTGCAGATACTTTTGTGAAAAAAGTAATTAGCGGAAATATAATAATAATAATAATATTTATTGTTCCGTTGGTCAATAATTTGACATAGAACATAGTCATGAAAACATATAAAAATCAAAAAACATTTTACACAATACAAACATTTATAATACAAATATTATAGACTGTCAGAAAAATATTCATTTACACTGTAGTAGCCTTTGTTGAGCAACATTTTCTTTAATTGGCATTTGAAAGTATAAGGAGATTTTATTAACTTAATTGTTTGGGGCAATTTATTGTATACAACGGATGCAGAGTGATGCGGTCCATGTTGGGCAGCAGTCAGATTATAACTATGAAGGTGAATGTGGTTCTTGGAACGAGTGGAGTGCTGATGAATGGTTGAACTTGGTGGAAACAGGGAGGGATTATTTTTTACGAAGGTGCAGCATTGTAAAATATACAAACAAGGTAGAGTAAGTATATTTAGTGCTTTGAAGAGAGGTCTTCCAGGTGCTCAAATGGACACTCTAACAATGGCTTTAACTGATCTTTTTTTAGAAGAGAAAGCTTTAATTGCAGCACTACTGTTACCCCAGAAGATAATCCCGTAGGACAGGTGGGAATGAATTGCAGCATAATAGACTAGTTTTAAAGTGTCAGTTGAGGTAATTGGGGCTAGTTTCCTTAGCATGAAGATGCCAGTCGAGATTTTCCGTATAATTTTATTAATATGGAGCGACCAATCGAGATCCTCACTAAGATGAAAACCAAGAAAGTCAGTGGAAGAAGAGCGATGAATACTCTCATTATTGATTCTTAATAGTAAGGTAGATGTTGGTGGTGATATTTTACAGTGAAACTGCATAAAGCAAGATTTACTGTTGTTAAGGATCAGGTTGTATTCGAGACACCAATTCACCATACTGTTTAAGGTGTGCCTTGTGCTGATAGACAGGTCATCCAAGGTCATCCCAGAGTTTATGGAGGAAGTGTCATCTGCATATAAAATTGCACTGCAATTGGGCAATGAAAGAGGAAGGTCATTTATAAAAATTATAAACAAAAGGGGTCCCAAAATAGAACCCTGAGGAACACCACAACTTGTTTCAAGAGTACCAGATTTACAGGTGTTTATTCCCATCTTAGACTTACTTCTGTATTGGACAATTTGCTTGCGATTACAGAGGTATGACATAATCCATGAATGAGCATTACCAATTATACCAATATGTATTAATTTACTGGATAAAATGCTATGATCGATTGTGTCAAATGCCTTACTCAGGTCAAAGAAAATACCTGTGACCATTTCATGTTTGTTTAGGGACTGGCATATGGTATTGACAAGATGGAATGCAGCTGTTGTTGTGGATTTACCCTTTCTGAAACCATGCTGAGCTACATGCAACAAATTATATTTTCCAAGATAATTTACAATGCGGTTATACATGAGTTTTTCAAAAATTTTTGAGAAAACAGACAGGATAGAGATTGGTCTATAGTTATCGGATTCAGTTACTGATCCCTTCTTGTAAATAGGAGATATAAGGGCTATTTTTAAGTAAGTTGGAAAACGACCCTCTGAAATTGATGAGTTGAAGATATCAGATAGAGGTTTGGCTATCCATCTGGAGGCACTTTTGACAACAGGCACAGACACTTCGTCATAACCTGCAGACCACTTATTTGCCTGGGAGTTAATGATGGGAAGAAATTCTGCAGGGTCTGAGGGAAAAAGGAAAAAAGAATAGGGGGCCTTGTTCAACTTTGGCTCTGGAAGACCACTACTTGGAGCAACATGGCAGAATTGTTTATTGAAACGGTCCGCAATAGCAACTGGGTCCGTTATTGGAGTTTTGTTGAAAGTCATGCATGAAGAACTACCGTATTTACTCGTGTAAGCCGCGCCCTCGTGTATCCCGCGCACCCCTATTTTCGGGAAGGCTCGTGAGGAAAAACATTATTTGTCAGAAAATTATTTTTTTTGCTCTTGAATCTGCATCATTTTGTCATAACATGACTGCACGATCTTTAAGAGAAATGCTGTGTCTATATTACATGTACGTCTTTCTCATTAATTGATTTAATTACGTGTTAATATCGTCACGGTCGTCTTCTCGTCGTGCATCGATGCACGGCCTCTTTTACTATGCATCTTTTTCTCGTAGCATCTCACAGTAATCACAGTTACATACGACACATCATCCAACTATAAAAAAGGCATCTTTTCAAAATAACATCTAACTGGAATAATTGCAGAAATATGTACAATTTCAACCCGTGATTACTTTATCATTACGGAAATCCGTTGGCATATCAACAAATAAAAGCAGAACGCCATCCGTACCATAGCAGTGGTCTCGTCTACTCTCTGCGCAGTAGCTGTGGACTTGGACGATTTAACAACACCGGAAAGTCTTGGGAACACACGGAAACAACTAAGCTCAATTTAATAACAATTATAATTCTTATAAAACTAAAGAAAAACATATTCGCGGAAATAGAATCGTAAATCACTAATGAATATTCATATCATAATAGTTCCCATTTTTAGTTTTCGTCACTGCTAGATTCAGATACACCATATTTCCTTCCTGCAGCTTGATTTTCTACTTTTTCGGCATCGCTTATAATATGTTGTTTTGTACTCTCGGAAAACGGTCGAAATTTGACACCAGAATTCATTTTTAGGGTGATAATTGCAAATTATTTTAAAATGCTAAATGATCGATTCGAACTCGTTTACTACACTCACGCACGGATAGTAAGAAGGTATAATCTCTCAGCATATGACTCTTGCCACTATGTAACAAATTCTTTGTCGTGTCTTTGCAATGTAGCTTTAATGTGTACACAAAAGGAGCTATGTATTGTGTAAAAATGTTGCTACAGATACGTGACACTGAAACAAACTCCGCTTACGACTTTGAAAAGACATAAAGACGCCGACCCCTTGTGGCAGCTTACAGGATACAATGTAGATTTAAATACATATCAGTGCTACAAAGTGTTGTCCTAAGTACGATCTATACACGATAAATCTATTAATTTGCCAAGTGGTGTTTCGGATCTAGCGGTTCTTCGGATCTAGCGTTTTCAAGTACCGTCGTACGCTCCGACTTTTGGATTTTTATTACTAACTACTTCGAAATTTCAGAATACTTTACATTGCACGAGTTACTACTAGACCATACTTACCAATTAACGTTGATATGTTTACAGAATGCGAAACTTAGGAGAAAAAAAAACAGGAATTTGAGGAAAAATAGTGCGCGGTTTACACGAAAATCTGGAGGATTCGTGTAAGCCGCGCACCCCTATTTTTTCACCGGTGTTTCGGGAAAAAAGGTGCGCGGCTTACACGGGTAAATACGGTATGTGATTCACTGCTTGCACTTGTATGGTGTTTAATGATATTCCAAGCAGCTTTTACACAATTGCTGGATGAGGAGATGTAAGTAACATTATGATCTTTGATGAAGTCCTGGATGCACTTTTTATAGCTTTTCAAATTGACAAGGTACATGTCACGTAAGGAATGATCGGTGAATTTACTTAGCTGATGTAAGTGACGTACATGTTTGCCCATGTTTATTAGATATTCTGGGAATGTTATTTTTTTTGGTCTAGAATTAGTAGTAATAGTCTTAGAGGGGAAAGCATGATTAAAATACATTAAGAAAATATTCATGAAAATTCTGAACTTAGACTCAACATCTTGGGCTACATAAACATCTTCCCAAGTTTCCTGAGAGAGACAAGACAGGAAGATTGAAAAAGCATCAACACAATAATGACGCTTCTGTACATGCAATTTGTTCATTTGGACATTATTCATAGGTAACAGCTTAAGCTCAAGGCCGTAGTGGTCCGAAAGTTCCCTTGGTACAACAGAATGCGATAGCATGTTTGTTGGAAGATCAGTCACAATAAGATCAATTAAGGTGGCTGAGTGGGAGCACACCCTAGTAGGTTGGTCATTTACAACCTTCAAGCCAAAAGAGTTAAGTAAATTTATTAAATCATCACATGATGAGCTTTTACCCAACATATTTATATTAAAGTCACCAAAAACAAGAACATTATCAATGCCAGCTGAATTTACAAATTGGAAGAGATCACTAAGATTCCTTAAAAAAGAAGTTACACTGGCAGAGGGTGATCTGTAAAGTGAAATAACAGCTATCCGAAGTTTTTTGATTTTAACAATTACTATGGAGCACTCAAATTCTTTTTCGGTGCTTTCATTGTAGGTAAGAGCAGAAACACTGAGATTTTCTTTACCGAAAATCACCACTCCACCCCCTCTCGATTCAGACCTACAAAACTGTGACAATAGTTTGAGGCCATTTATTGCATAAGCACTGAGCTCATTGACGGTTAGCCAATGTTCACTTAACAAAAGAATGTCAATGTCTAATTCTTGAAGGAGCACTTCCAGATTACTGGACTTGTTACGCATCGATTGAATATTCATATAGAAGAAAAAAATACCTTTTTTAGGGTTACCTTGGCCTAGTCATGCTTTTTTTGGTTTGTAAATTCCATGTTGGCCACGGGTGACAGGCTTTTGAGCCACATCACTACCATTTTGATAGCTGTCACTCTGGTCAACTGTATCATTGTATACTCTTATTGATGGATAGATTGCTTAGAGTCTCCTCTTTACGTTGACTTCTTTCTTTGTCCGGTTTAATGTCTTTCCTTCCAACCGATTCCTTGTCTTTCCTTCGAAAGACAATAAACCGGTTGATTTCCGCGTCAACAGGCCATAGGGAAGGATTGGACACCTTTTCATAATGTTCACCATTCACTGTAATTTTAAATGATGAGTATGGTCCCCTAGAGTTAAGAGCTGTCACATCGATGTCAAAATCAAATTTCGATTTTAAATACTTGTCAACGTCAAAGGATTTAGTTTTACTGTCCAGATTCCACACATGAATGTGTTCCTTCTTGGGGCTGGCTAGCAAAGGGCAGTCGTTAGTTGCAGTACCACGGATACTTGCTCTGTGTTTCTTGCGCAACAAAAATACCTTGTAACCATCTTCCTTTCGGGACCTTCCTATAGAACATCAAATTAGCATTCATCGACTGAGAAAACGTATATTTGTTCACATTAATCTTGATGTTTTAAATAAGAGTTAATTTAAGAAAAAAAATTGCATAACTTTTTGCGAAAAAATTATTTTACTAAAGTTTTGAATCTGAATTCATATTCAGCGACCTCGAAAACCTATATAGACCAAATTTCATATAAGTTGAACATTTTTTAATCCAAAATACCAATTATTAGGGATCCGGCACCGCTAACGTGCATTCCTCAAAAACAGCCGTGAATGTCACGGTACAGTCCATTTCGAGTATACGGCGTTTTAATTTCTAGTAGGAGTTTAATCATGAATGAAGTAGATAAGGTGCTGTGCTTGTACTTTTAATAATGTGGATATAATAAGATGGCCAATTCCAAGTGAAAAATTGGACAGGGCTGGGCATTGAACTATTGACTGTCACGATGACACATCAAGAAGTTAGCCTTTTTGGTCTGGAATTTTAAAATTTTTGTCTTGAAAAGTCTTGAAAAAGTCTTGAATATCTTTTTCATATATTAGTAGACACCATGGATAAGTTTGGTGGCGAGTGCCAGGGAGGTGGGGTCTGGGTAGGGCGCTCGGAGATGCACAGGTTTGGTTAGCCCGTGCATCAATGACCCAACCCAAAACAGACTACCACCTCTAGGGTGCTATATCCCTTGGGTAGCCCTGGCAACCGGTTTGCAGTGCGGCATCCTGAATATGTGGCTCCATGGTGGGTGGTGGTGGACGAATTCATTTTTGGCATGGCGGAAACAAATCTTCCGCCTCCCAAAAGATCCTGACCCGATAAGGGCAGGGGAGAATCCGAGTTTGGCGGTAGTAAACGCTGCCTACTGATGAGGTGCCAAAAGGAAGGGGAAACCCTTAAAAAGGTTTCTCCTTTTCTCATTCGCCGAGTCTTGTCATCTCTCGTCTGTGGAGATCTGAAATCAGTCGAAAAGCTTTGTGATGGCTCACGGCTCATCGAGTGCAGCAACAACATCCAAGCAGAGAGCAGTTATTAAAACTAGAAAAATTACACGACATCCCATTAACAGCTGAAGTGCACCGCACCCTAAACACCTGTCGGGGATTAATTTCCCATTACGATCTCTTGTACATAGAAGTCAACGAGATCAAGAGTGAGATGGTGTCTCAAGGTGTGAAAGATGCTCGCCTGGTTACTGTGAGCGCGATGGAGAATTGAGAAATGTATGCTCACTTTTGCGTTAGATCGACTCCCTGACAAGGTGTTTGTCGGTTATGAACTGCTTCCAGCACCAGCGCTTCGGCCACATTGCAACGTGATGTGAGGGCAATGCTATCTGCCCGTGCTGCGGCCTGGAGGAGCAAAAGGGTGCGGAATGCTCAAAACAGCCACATACTGCTTTAACTGCCATCGTCCTGTGTGCTCTCGAAAATGTCTGAAGCTCGTTGAAGAATGCAAGATATTGGAATTTAAAGCCCTAGATAAATCAACCTATTTTGAGGCTAGGAAAGCCTACAGGGCCATGATCGCTTTTACAAGTCTTTTACCACCGTTGTGAGCTATCCTGTGCTGAAAAGTACAATAGGTACACAAACTGAAACAGTTAACACGAAGGTCACAGAGAAAGCCACGCTGGCAAAGGCTCTAAAACCAGAAGAAAAAATGAATGCCACCTGCGTGGGTTCTTTCGAAAAGACCCCACAAAAATCCAAAACTGGGGTAACATGCAAAACGCGTGAGAAGACACCATCCCCCGGACCCTCCAGCTCAAAACAAACAGAGCTGGAACAAATCCATCCGTCAGTTGCCACAACCATTCATCTTACTTGGGGACTTCAATTCCCATGACACTCCCATGTGGGGAAGTCCTCGAGTGCAGTGCAACCGCAGAGGTTGTGTTGGTCGTAGCCAATTTCATTTTGGATTTTAACCTGTATTTAGAAAACAACAGAGAGAAAACCCGTTTCAACTGTTTTAACAGTCAGTTTTCATTTATTGATCTCTGCATTGCATCTAACTGTTTGATGAGCAAAATTAACTTATTGGTACATGAGGACTTAAGTGGTAGCGATCACTTTCCCCTTTTTATTTAGGAGGAGGGACGTTTTAATACAGTTTTTATTCCGCCGGGCAATTGGATGGTCCGGAAAGCCGATTGGTTTCATTTTAGGTGTAATTTTAATTTTAAACATGACATCAGATAGGTGTTACTAACATTAACCATTTGTAAAGCAAAATCATTGAAGCCGCAGATGCAAGTGTACCACGGTGTCGTTATGTCCCTTCAAGGTCTTCCGTACCTTGGTGGAACAATGAATGCGCTGAAGCCATTCATCAACATAAGAAAGTGTTACAAATTGTTAAAAAGTTTCCCATGAGCATGAACCTTTCTGCCTTCTTCCACGCTTGAGAGGGAAGGCACGTCAGGTGGTGAAGGAGGCGAAGAGGAGGGCTTCCTGGAAAATTTGTCTCTGGCGTCAACAGCAGGATGCCGGTTGCACAGGTTTGGCGTAAAGTAAGGAGTAACCAGCAACAGCTTGGTGTCTCCTCTCTATGTGTTGGAAGCAACACTGCTGCATCGCCGACTGCTATTGGTGATATATTGGGTCAGGCACTAGCCAAAACCAGCTCTAATGAAAACTACGGTGATAGATTTTTGAAAATTAAGAAGGAAAAGGAGGCATTGTCTATCGACTTTAAGGAGAGATGATCCCTTGCAGATTATAACCTTCCGTTCTCCCTGTGTGAACTTGAATCCGCCATTGCGGACTCCCACATGGCTTCCCCAGGACCCGATGAAGTCCACAATGCCTTTCTCCAGAATATTCCAGAGTTGGCATTGTTGGAGGTCCCCCACACCTTCAGTCAACTATGGGTTGAAGGTTCCTTTCCATCGTCCTGGCAGGAGTCTCAGGTAGTCCCCATCTTAAAACAGGGTAAAGACCGAGCTGACCCGAACAACTACAGGTCGATATCTCTGTCTAGCTGCCTGTGCAAGGTTATGGAAAGAATGGTGAAACGGTGGCTAGAGCATCACAACCTACTTTCTGGTGTTCAGTGTGGTTTCTGAAGGGGCCATTCCACCACTGATCACCTAGTAAGAATAGACAATTTTATACAGGAAGCCTTTCTTCTACGTCAACACGTGATTGGCATATTTTTCGATATTGAGAAGGCTTATGACCGAACTTGGTGACACAAAAGTCTAAACACTCCACATGAATGGGGTTTTAGGGGTAATCTACCCATTTATTTAATTCAAAATTTTTTATCTAACCAAGTTTTTAAAGTCGGAATAGGCCAGCAAAAATCACAATTTTACAGCCAATAGAATGGAGTTCCTCAGGGTTCTGTCCTTAGTGTAACACTTTTCGCCGTAGCGATTAACGGTATCGCTAATTGTGTAGGCACATCAGTAATAGCGTCTCTGTTCGTGGATGACTTTGCGACTTTTTGTTGTAGGTCATCCCAACTTGCTACTCTGGCCAGAGTACTCCAGCTCACTCTGAACAAATTGTACAAGTGGGCTCAAGGTAATGGGTTTAAGTTCTCCTCAGAGAAAAGCAAATGCGTTCATTTTCCTTGGTGTAGGGGACATCACATTCCCCTAGCTTTACGCTCGGGTGGAACAAACCTTCCATTTGTTGAATCAATTCAGTTTTTGGCCTGACGCTTGACAACTGCCTCAACTGGCATAATCACATAGAAAATGTAAAAATTAAATGTCAAAAGACATTAAACATTTTAAAATATCTAAGTCACTCGACATGGGAAGCTGATCGCTCCACACTAATTTTATTGTTCGTGCTTTAGTATGGTCCAAACTTGACAATGGTTCCTTAGTGTACTCTTCCGGCCGAGAGTCTTACCTTCGACCCCTGACATGATACACAATGCCAGTTTACAACTATGTACGGGAGCATTTCGGACCAGCCCAATCTTGAGCATCTACTCTGATGCAGGGGAGCCACCATTGTGCTACTGAAGGAACCTGCTGATGTGCAACTACGCCTCCAAGGTTTCAGCAATGAAGACGCACCCATTTTTTAACTTGTTTTTAAAACCCTGGTTTTTAGATGTTTTTAACCGCAAGACAAAGGCCACACGGCCTGCCAATGTGCATTTTAACTATTTTATTCGAGAGCAAGGAGTGTGTCTATCGGATTTATACCCTGCTGGGAACCACCCACCATGGCTAACTCCTAAAATAAAGATCCTCCTAAGTGAACGTCCAAAGGCTTTTCCACCACTGCTGCCGCCTTCTCTGTGCTCCAGGGCTACCACCCCAAATTTGTCACTGTGTTCACAGACGGGTCGAAGTCTCCTACGGCCTGTGCCTCTGCTGTTGTTTCATCTTATCACGGTACCATAAAGGCTAAACTCTGTCCACTGTGCAGTGTATTCATGGCGGAGTTGTTCTCACTAAAGATTGCTCTGTGTGGGACAGAGTGTAGTGGAGGATTCTCCGCAATTTGCTCTGACTCTCTAAGTGCCCTAAACTATTTCTGGCTGTACTTCTATGAACCCAACATCCCAGCAGATCCATGAGTTGCTACACTCCCTTCAAAAGAAGGGGGTCACCATCATCTTTCTTTGGGTACCCAGCCACGTGGGAATTGTCGACAGTGAATGTGTCGATGCAACTGTGAAGGATGCCCTAAAAGAAGAAAGTTACATGTCGAATCTGGAACCTCTTTCGAAGACCTTCGTTCCCATCTGAGGGCTTCAGTTTTCGAGCAGTGGAAGGAGCAATGGAGCGATCTTCAAAATAACAAATTACGTAGCATAAAACCGGTAACGTCAGCTTGGGCCACGTCTGGAGTAGTCATAGAGAGGAAGTTGTCATTGCACATGGCATCTACGAATCTGGAAAAATGTGGGACATTTGGAGGGCCTAAAAATGCTCGATATAACTGGTGAATTTCAGGATGGTTTGATGAAAATTCCCTCTGTTATTGATTTGCTACTATTGTTATTCCGTGGGCAGATAACCTTCCTGGCACGAAAGTGGCTATTGGCGACAACTTATCTAACCATTTCTGTGCAGATGTAATGACTGTGCTGTAAAGAGAATGACACAAAATTTTTGTCTTCCCCAAAATGCTATTCGTTTTCTCTAGCCATTGGATGTGGTATTTTTTAAACCTCTAAAAATAGCTTTGAGGGATATATTGACGGAATGGAGAACAACTGCCAATAGACAACTGGTTACCACTCCCAAATATGCTTTCCCTACTCTCCTGAAATGTCTTTGTGAAAGAATTGAGCACAATGCAGCTGCTAACTTCATGGCTGGCTTCCACACTAGAATTTCCCTGTTGAAAGCAGATGAAGAAGATCCCCAATGGACTAGACAATAGCTGCAGTGATGAAAGGGGCCCGCGTACAACTGTGCAATTGGTGATTCACTCAGTGGTGTAAATATCGCAAAAAATGTGATGTGGTGGTCAAAAAATTGATGCCCCCTTGAGGAAAAAAAATGAATGTGTAACCAGGAAAAAGCCTCACTTCCGCTGATGTATTAAGCAAACAGCCAGAGGAGTCACATTGTGGTGTGCATTGATTGCCAAAAATAGTGAAGGAAGAAGAGAGCAGAAAATAATTCAGGTGCCTGTATCAGAGGGCACCACTTTCTAAGAAGTCGTACTAAATGACTCTTCACATGAAGAGATGAGGAATAACTCCGGAAAATATTGTACCCAGCTTCCAGAAGTTGAAGATTCAGTGTTAGTCATGTTTCAATGAAAAAACAGGTTAAATTAAACTTGGCCCGTGCAGTATCTTTGGCGGACAAAGAATTGGGAAATCGTTGTGATAGAAAAGCTGGTAAAAATTTTAAATGGGCAGAGAATGATGAAAGGTGTTTGACTGAGGTAAAACTAAGAGAGTGTAGCCTATATTCTCTAAAGTCATCAAAAAAACCAAAAGATTGATATATCTTTATTTTGGGGTGGAATTCCATGAGTTTACTTAAAGAGTAAGAGATCTAATAACAATGACGTTTCTAATTAATCATGAGGAATTTTATTTATATATTGAAGCAGCACCTGATTTCCGTACCATATAACCTCCCCACTTACGTACTTGTGGATTGTATCCCCTTGTTTAATATATTAACATATGAGTCCTAAACAGGACAGCAATGCGTGCGGTAGCAGATTCTGTGAAAAACATACAACTGTTCAGCACTAGATGAACTACGCTTCAGCACTAGATGAACACACTTTGAATCAGACACACGTGTACATATTTATATTTAGATCAGGTAATGCAAATTGATCATATTGTTTTAAAATGCATCACTGTATGTAATAAAACATGTTGAATGAAGAAGTTAAAAAAAATGTATAAACCTATACAGATATAATTTGATAGTGAAGGCCTTGAGTTAACAATAATCATGTAAAGTTTCCGACTATAGACCAGTTGATAATAGGACAAGTAAGACAATACAGTCTTGACTTCCTGGCATTGGATGAAAATGTATGCGAGACAGAAGGATGAAAACATCTTACTTTCTCAACGTGTGTTGCTTCTGTTCTCATGCATAGGTCTATTTCCCTTACCTGCTGATCAACAAGAAGAGGTATGCAGGACTGTACTTCACACGTCCCGACAAGTATGACAAAATGGACTGCAAAGGAATTGAGACTGTTAGGCGTGACAACTGCCCTCTGGTGGCTAACATGATGAACACGTGCCTTCAGAAGCTGCTGATTGAAAGGTAAGTGGGCTGAGTAACTGATGGCTCGGTGTCATGCTGTTTCAATCGCTAATTTTGAGAATTGAATGTGGTAAATGTTGTTGCGCAAGTGTTTTGTTTAATCACGTCAGGCATAACTCTGTTGAAGCAATGAATGTCCATTGAGTGTGATAGTTCTTCTCAGAAGCAATTGTGTGTGTGTTTCAACGTGACAGAGGATAAGGTCATTCAGGATGGAAGTGAACGCCTTATATACACTGTTGAGGCAGGTTATAGGGTGGTAGTTTTTAGGTTCGGACAAATCTCCCATTTTCAGTATTAAAACCATTCACCCCTCGGTCACCCAGGGTGGAAATGGTTCTGATCCTGACAGGAAGTATGTGAAGATTCTGGCCAGGTGTTTGTGTGTGGAGGTGAACTTTTTCCACCCGAAGCTATTCACTGCGTCCATTCCTGGAGCAGTGAAGTTCAACCTGCCAGAGAATGTCTTCTTCACATCACTTTCCGTGACTGAGATGGGTTGATCCATATCTGGTAGGAGGCATCCACAAAACTCTTTCAAGAGGGCTATGGGTGGAGTACCTTTGTAGAATGGCTTTGTGGTCATGTAGATCTTCCAGAAACGTTCCACCTCTGGGACAGATGTTTTGACAACAGGTTGGAAGAGACTGAAAGGAGAAGATGGGAGTTCTCTTTCCTGGCATTGGTCCTCTTGACCAACTTCTTCCTCGCTGTTGTAAGTGCCCGCACTCTATCCACCTCGTGCTGCTTGAGGGTAAGTAGCACGATTTAGCTCAGTGTGTGGTGGACTCTCCGGATTGCACGTGCAATGCGCTTGACATTCAGCGTAAAGGCCCGACCAGAGGAAAGGTAATCACTGAGGAAGACTACTGGTAAGGAAAGGTAACACTAGAGGAAAACACTGAAATCTCGACACCTGTTGTCTTGCCAGCGTGATTTTGGCATTAAGCTATTGAAGGCTATTTGCTGCTTTCTTCTTGCAGGAGGCAGGAATCTGGGATGAGGCCAACAATTTGGCAACAGCATATATCACAGAGTTAATTTCCCAGAGGATGGATATCTCCATCAAGGTCATATCTATGATGCCATTCAACTGGTACAACTTTAGGTCCCACAGAGAAATTTTATGAAGATATTTAGGTGCCACCTCGAAATTTATCATTCTTTCCAACTACTTGAATAGATCATAGTTGGCCTTCGGCTCATCTCCCTTCACCAAAAGAAGAGGTTCATCTGCCTTTGTAGTAGGCAGAGCCTTGGCCGTGGTGTACTACTCTGACCTTGAGGTTAGGATGTCATTTTCTCGCACAAGTGGTTGGCGTAGTAACGCATATTGTGTCGTGACAGATAGATACAAAGTTTATTTACTCTGGGACTATATGCAGTAAACTCTCGATGATACGAAGCACGATGATACGAAGTTTCGATTATATGAAGCAAAATGGCCGGTCCTGACGAAAATCCCATGGTAATAACCTGGCAATATTCAAAAATAAGAATTTTTTGAAATTACAAACTTCGCGCCCAGTCCCCTGGGACAAATGGTATTCTTATTTACAAACCTCGGCGAAAAACTGCTTCAGCAAAACTATTTTTGAATGCGTAGACATCTAACAAATCAGTGTTGCCAATTACGGTGCATCAAAAATGAAATGTGTGAACAGTAGTGCATTCACCTCCCACATATGCCGTATCTCCCAATCATTTTCCGCATGTAACTCTGCATATCATTTACATCTTTGCAGTTATTTATCCTGGATATTTTATGTTTTACGGTTCATGCGGGGGGGGGGGGGGGGGGGGGGGGGGGGGGGAAGGGTCCGGTTGTGGATAGGGAAGGTCCCAGTTGCAGGCGTATCTTTTAAGGTGTCTGAAAATGGGTGCCTAATCCGGGAGACCCTCACCTGCCCATGCTGGGCGCCCTCACCCGTGTTCACCTCCGCCCATGTGATGTAGATGCCCGGGTTGTTCGCCCAAACTGAGGGGAGGGGTGGTAAAAGAGTGAGCGAAAAATTGCCAACGGCAAAGACTCTTGAGAGAAAGATACGCGGCGGTGATGATCTTAGGGTGGTGTGCCGGCATACTAGGCGGGTGCCCGCTCAGCCGACGGGTGACTGCCTATACGCGGCAAGTTCTCAGATAGGTCGCATTCGTGATACTTTGGAAAAGTCTGTCAATTGTCTTTGGGTTGAGCCTCTCTCTCTTTATCTCTCGCACGCAGGGGGGCGACTTTATTTTGCACCTGCGTGCAGGCCTCCAGTATCTTCATCTCTCTTGTCGAGCTTGAAGGAGGGGAGGGGTGGGTGGCGTCATGGAACGTCTGTGAGGTTCCTTCTTCTGGGCCTTCTGGGCAACCCTGGGGGGCACGTGCCGGTGGCTGATCAGAACCGCTCCAGGTGTTGAGTGGAATGGGGAGGGTCAGGGATGAGGCATCCTTTGTTATCAGGAGGGTCCTCGACCCCTCCTCTCATACTCTGACACTTGTAGACCATCCCCTTTGCTTCCCTCCCTCCCTCCTCTCCCCCCCCCCCCCCCCCGATATATCCCTCGAAGATCCACCCGTGACCACCTGCACGCGCCCCCCAGCCTTGCCCAGAAGAAGAGGAAGGAACGTCACAGACGTTCCGCCTTGCTATTCCCCCACCCCCTTCAAGCTCAGCAAGATAGATATAAAGATGCACCCGCAGCAACTGGGATCTTTCCTCTCCACAACCCCCCCCCCCCCCCCCATGCACCCTAAACCCTAACTCCCCATCCGTCATATAATCCTTGAGGAGACAATGCGAAAATATGTAGAACCACGCCCCATTCGTCATCAAGGTCTTAGTAGTAGAAAAGAAACAACATTGCCTCCCAAGATCATTTATACCGCTGACGATAGACAGAAGAGTCTACAAGTAATAACCTGTGAAAGATTTTTTTTTCCTGGAAACGGGCTTAGTTCCGTGCTTTTATATAGCTATGATTGTGCGATAGAAGACAATTAAAGCACGGGTGGGCCAGCTGCCATCATAACAGTGTAGATGTTTGAAGCAGATGTCTATTTTTAGCACCCATACTAGATTCCTGTCTCTACTGACTATGCCTTCACTAGGTATGAAACACTTACTTCAGTAAATAAAATTGTAAAAATATTTTAATACCGTAACATTAACGTAGAAATAAACAAGCTGTAATTTAATATACTTTGCTGCAAAAAAGGAATTAGCCATACTTGACATATTGGTCTTTAAATTCGCAGGTGACGGAAATTTTGCAATGGATAGTAGGCATCCTAATAAGGATGTTCCGGATGATATATCACATAAAACTTATAAGTTTTGCTATTCCATTTTTTTATTTCCTATTTAGGATTATTAATTGCAAAGTTCCTAGTCACAGCTTATCTATGGTAAATTTTTTATCAAATATTTTTCCTTCGAAATGATGGAAAACTTTAATTCACAGAACTAGATAAAATTCATGCACCTGCGCACAGTGGCGGATCTAGGTTTGGACCGGGGGGGTTAGGGGGGGGGGGGCAAACCGTGGGGGGTCTGGGGAATTCCCCCCAGCCGAAGGGGGGTTCGGGGATTTTGGAAATTAGGGATTTTCAAGACTCAAAAGCGGTGGTTTTAGGCTAATTCTTTGATGAAAAAAGACACTACTATGCACATGTAGTAGGTCGTTTTATTAGTAAAAGGTTTATGGTGGTCATTTTGGGCCTAGATTGAAATACCGGTAATAAAAACTTATGATATTGCTTTATCTAGTTTTTAATGATTTAATGATAAGGAACACAAATATAGTCAAATCACTTATGATTAGATAAGTTCATTAGTTTTTATTATTAAATGTTTACGATAAACAAGAGTCAGGAAGTGACTGAAGCAATTAGTGTAAATTGTGAGTGGCTGTTGCTGCGATATTAGGGCATGCACGCCGTGTAAATGTCCCGCCATATTTGATCCTCCGTCGTACCCTTGACCACATATGACAAGCCAAGTTTTGACATCTCTTCGTCTATCGTTGATTTTATAGCCAAGCTCGATGTTGATTTGAGCTCAATGAAGTAAATAAATTCCTCCTTTACTGTGGATGAGTTCATATCAATGTATCGTACAAAATTTCGATTTTATCTAGTGTGTTTTGACCCAATGGGGGGGGGGGGGCTATAGCCCCCTTAGCTCCCCCCATAGATCCGCCACTGCCTGCGCGCATTCATCCGCGAATGAAAATTCATTGTTCAAACATTATTAACTTACGTTAATGGATATCGGAAATAACCCATTCCGATTCTAGGTGTTCATGCATGGTGCAAACGTGGGTGATTGACCCAGGTCCTTTTTACGATCCCAAGTTCTATCATGTTTAGGCAGAAATCCATCGATTTTGAAGAGATGGTGTCACTAATTGGAAGAGGAAGAAAATTATACGTTTTAACTGAAATAGTAGGCATTGTCTATTTTTCTCGACAAAATGCATCTCAAAATATTATTCGGCCCCCAATACAATTAATAGAAGACAAATAAAATAATCAGAATTAAACAAATGCCATATCCCGAGTGGAGAATGTAGTAAAGGTATGAAATATTTGTTTAATGGACCCATGAACACCTGTAAAGATTAAATGTCATACTGCTGCCAAAAATGTACTTTTGGTTAATGGCTATAGCCAATATATGATGTGATTACGTACACAAACATATGGATATAACGAAGCTTTTATTATCGACCATTTAACGAAGATTTATTTAATGACCATTATCTGGTCGAAGCTAATACTGGAGATGGTGATACATTTTGACACCTGATTTTATTATTATTATGCCACATAAACTCTTCTATCTTGATTGTAAATCTTGATTTTTGTCATAATTTAATGTATTGCATGTTACATCTAGTAAAGATGAATTATGCATTCAGCAAAATCCACTCCACAATGATCATCTTCCTCTGCTTTTCGGTTGTATGAATCAAGTCACTCAAGAGTAAAATATGTGTTATCCACCCCAGTCCACCTAAACAGCAGTTCTGTGCATTGGGGTGGAGTTGGGCGGTGATTGAAGTACTGGTGCAGCAGATTCAGTCAGTAGACAGGCCACTGCACTGGCAGGCAGTGAAATCAGTACATTTCCACTGTCCTCACTGCTTGGTATTAATGTAATGTCTCCTTGCACCCCTGGATAGTCAATGGGTGTTCCTTGCCAGCGCTTGCGAGATAGATGCATTTGACTGCTCATTTTCCCTCTCCCCGCCTATCACACTTAGTATGCCTGATGAGGTGGAGAGAGTGGATTCAAAACAATTTTTCTCAGCAAACTTCTCGCAGTAAATTTTCATGCACTACCATGTGAGAGTGACTTGATTCAGTGTGTTCTCAATTGTGAAGTTGGTTTTTCCCGTTATCTGGTGAGGAGAGTAAACTTAAGGCCTGGAGCATTTGCCCCAAGACGTTCAGATGCCATGGTCATGAATACCTACTATTGTTTGATCCTCCTGGCTGCAGAATTGTTTTTCATGAGAGGCTATCCCTTTTTTGGGCAGCGTAAAGAAATCCATCTCGTGTTTCTCTTCTCCAGGGATCCTGAGGGTGCAGTTTCCTACGCCAAGCAGGTGATAGCCGATCTCCTGTGCAACCGAATAGACATCTCGCAGCTGGTGGTGACCAAGGAGTTGGCAAAGCAAGACTATGCTGCCAAGCAGGCACACGTGGAGCTTGCGCTCAAGATGAGGAAGCGCGACCCAGCTGCAGCACCCAAGCTTGGGGACCGCGTCCCGTACGTGTTGATTGCTGCTGCCAAGGGAACGCCCGCCTACATGAAGGCAGAGGTGAGGGTGTCTGCCAATGCCGTGGAAAAAGTCTCCGATTTCATTCAGACCTTACAAGAAATTAGGCATTAGGGGCTAAACTTGATTTTCAAGAAATTTCGTAAATAGTCTTCCCTGCTATTCTATTTGTGGTATAATATACCTGCTCATATGAAGAGTACCTACGGTTTAACTTGTTTCAACTATGGAAGTGTTTGTGGTTCTGTTAGTCATGATTCTAATTTTTCTTAATATCCTTTTTACGTGGTCCATTCTGCCCGGCCATATACATTTAGACTGTGTCTACTCAATGTCGTTTGATAAATTTGGTATCGTTTCCTTCGCTGGAGAATGGGCTGCCACCAACGGTATACACTCGGAGTAAGCTCCAGAATCCTGCACGCTACCCTAACCAATGCCTTGGTGGACACCCAGCGCGAACAGCAGCTTTGAATCTCCCAGCCGTTAAAAACTCAGTCACCATGAATGCATTGACTTGGGGAATGTTTGAAATTGAAGGACCGCAAACTGGCTGTGAGAACCTAAACGGCATTATCCACTGAAAATTGCACAGTAGCAGAATTCCACAGATAAAAAAATCAATTGCCTTGACGGCGTTGATTTTGACGTGAACCCGGTCAAGGCAAATGATTTTTTCTTTGTGGAATTCGGAATGTTGTTGGAATTTGCATGATGTAATTTCTTGAAACACCACATTATTTCTCCTCATTGAGCTGCAGGATATGAAAATAGAAGAAATAAATCAATCATCGAAGAAGTTACAGTGTGGCACACTTCCTTGTGACGTCATGGTGAATATTTTAAGATGGCGGCATATCTTTGAGGAGCTGATTTTTTCTCATTTTTCTGCAATGTATATATTAGATAAGTAATTCCTTGATGACACGTACTTGTTTAATGCGTAACTCACAATAATATGAACCCAAATCATGGTACAGTTGAGCATCTTTAATCCGGCACAGTCAGGAGTGAAGTGATGCTGGATTAGGGATTTTGCCGGACTATGGGTCATGCAAGGCAACTGGTCTATTATTGACATCCATTATTCATGACAAAATATATTCGTTTGCCATTTACTGAACATTATTTTTTTAAAAGTCACTTAGAATATTTAGAAAGAAATGGTTTCTTAATTCGCAAAGTTATTACTGGAAACTATCGAAGTGGCACGGTGAGTGAAAATAACGGAATCTAAGCATCATGTGCATTAGCGTGGTCCAAAAAAAAAATTTTTTTAACACCCGCTCCACATGTTTGCCCCTGTTTCAATTGATGTTAGAAAGCTATGAAAAAAAATTCAGGCAAATTGGTTAATATTTAGAGGTCCCTATGATTGAACACTTTTTGGGTGAATGCGGATTTTTAACTAAAACAATAGTATTTTAATGAAAAAATTTAATGGTGACATAACTGAATACATAAATAATGCTAAATGATCATGATGCATTTACTGTGACCATAAATAAGTCTCTGAAAAGGTAAAAGGAATGTTCAATACAAGATTATTATATGTTTTTTTCACTAAGCCCCTTTACCATCATCATCGTCAGCCATGAGTAATGCCTTCTTACAAGTTGATTATGTGGTTCGGTGTGATTTAACAATCCGAAGAAGATACTGAAACTGGCCTTCATTATTGGTTACACACATATTGAATGTTTGTATCAGGGAAATGCTCATTTCAGCAGAGTCATTAACTAATTTCATCTTGTGAACAGCCTGTTTGAGTTGTATGTAATCGGGATCCGAATCCCACAACTTAGGTTCTTTGCAAAGAAATGAAGCAGCCTTTTCATTCCCATCTTTATGGAGAATGTAAAAGAGTTCTGCAGTTTGCTGTGTCACATATGTTTCCAGAGGAGTGTCATGTTTAAATGTTTTACTCTCAACTCTCTTAAGAGCCTTGGCTTTTGGTGGGCGCTGTAGGTTGGTAACCATTTTAACTTTGGTAGAGTCACAGACACGGGTATCAAAGAGGGGAAGTCCAACCAAATGCTCTGAAAAGAACCACAGATGGCGGTTAAAAGCTACCAAAGCAGCCTTCTTAACATTGCAGTTGGGATAAGCTTCAATTTGTTTTCAAAGAATCACGTCATTCATGACAGATTTCTCAGTTTTGGGGGCCTCATTCCAATGTCGACCGTAGATGAGAGCTACATACAAGCTTACTTCAGTGATTCTTTTTTTTTCCCCAGCTGTAATGGTGAACTGATCTCTAAATAAGTAAATTTTAAGGGAATAAATAGCCTTTGCCATCCAACATGCGTTGTGCAAACCACCTGGATCTCGGAATTTCTCTTTGGATCAATTAGGACTTTGACCACCAAGAAAGGTATAACACAACTTTAAAAGCTCGAGGTAATCATCTCGAGGCTGCTTTGACTTAATTGGGTCTTCTAAAATAGCAGCATAATATCCCATCATTTCTCCTCTTAACATTTTGATTTCATTGGAATCATACAGATCATCACTGCCTTGAGAATACATTAGCTTGTCGATACGAGGCCATTGTTTCTGGAAACGCTTAAATATTGCGACATCTGGACCCCCACTAACTCCAAATGCTGTGGTAAAAAAGAAGACAACATGATTTAAAGTACATGGTGCTTGCATGGAATCCACACAAGACTAGTTTCTAAACTCCACTTGAGAATAGTACATGCTCCACACTTCAGGCCTGTATTGGCAGCTCTTGTGTCAAATACTAGAGCCCGCACATTTTGTCTGAGTACAATTTCTTTCTGAGCAAGTTTCTTTCAATCGCATTTATTCTTTGAGTAGGAATTCTTGCCATACCCCAAATTTTCAGTGCATCCTCAACAATGGCTCTTATTCCTTTTTTTAAGCCCACATTGTGGTTAATGTGGTGGAAAACAAGTCGTTGTAAAATGTTTCGTTTTGAAAGTCTAGATTTGGGCAGTGACCCAGGAGGCTTTCCATTGAGCCACATCTGCCTGCAACCAAGAGATTTAATATGGTAGATATAAGATCTACCATATTAACCTTACCAAACATGCGCTCCAGAAGTTAGGTAGGTCTGGTAGGTACTCGATACTTTAATTTAAATATTTATTACTCTACCTTTATATTGTGTGATTCATTCTAAAATATAGGTATTATTAATTATTAGGGACACCGAAAAATGGTAAATAAAAATCATCAAAAGCGGTGTTTAAAATGACAAATGCGGTAAATAAAATCGTTTTAAAAAGGTGAAAGCTGTGTTTAATGTTGGGAAAAAGGAGTCTTAAGGAAGGGTTTTTTTTTAATATTATTAATAAATACTTCATACCAATGTGAACAAACAGTTAATTACATATATTTGAGATCAATACAGAAGTTATGGCTACCCTACGCAACATAAAAAACACAGTAGGCAAAATTAAGTTAAAGGCAAATTAATGAGATAATGGTAATAACAATAACAGAGTGGAGTAGTGGACTGCAGGTAATGAAGTTCGATTCTTATGCTGTTTAAAACTTTTCTTTCCACCATTGGATCAAAAAATTTATCATCTTCATTTCCAACCTTTGTGTGTGGATACTGACTTTTTTGTACTTCTATCGCTTCAGCTAGATTGCGTCACTCAAAAATACACTGTAAAGTTAACGTAATGATTCCACCATTTAATTCTGTAATATAAATTTTTTTCCAATTATTTCCTTTCCGCAAATTTAATTATTTTTTTACTTATAATTTGGCATGAAATTTCTGATAACTTACTTTTTTTAACAGCCTACTAGCATTACCCTAAGAATACAGCACTGCTGCATTTTTAACAACTACGCTCTCATAGGTTCACGGGAATCTGGCGAATGTAGGCGACCCGCATGACATTCGGCTTAATTTTTTTCTCGCACATCCGAGCCTATGGAGAAAAAGGTCAATACGAGTATTTTTTATTTTGTTTTCCTCGTTTGTGGCACGGAAAAAATCTTCTTCTCATTTCGTGACCCGAGTTACTTAACTCTCCTTGTTGGTATCTACCATACGTGCATTCCATTCGCGGGGCGCATCGATCACGAGGCCGCGAGATGTTAAAATCTCCGATCCGGATCTGAATTTATACTGTCTCTGGATATGATTTCAGTAGCGAATGAAATGAAAGACCCATGGTTCTTTGGATCCGATCCGACCATCCTCAATTTATGAGTGGTTCAAATGTAAATCTAATTTAAACAACAAAGTCTAATAAAGTGAGTATTCAGATGAAATAGTTTGAAATTGAATATGATAACATTTTCGATGCGGTGACTGAAAGAAAAAATTAAACTGCGATTGGGATCGAACTTCGCACAGTACACTAGCTCTCGTTCATGGCTCTCGTTATATGCCTGATCCCGGCGAATGTAGGCTACCCGCATGACATCATACGTATTTTTTCCCCGCGATACCGGGGTAATGGGGGAAAAAGTCATATATCTTTAGTTTGCTTCTAGTTGCACGGGAACGTTTTCATCTAATTACGTGACCTTAGTTACACAGCCTCTTCTTGTCAATATCTACCGCACCTACATTCCATTCACGGGGCACTTCGATCGCTAAACCGCGAAAATTTAAAATCTACGATCCGGATCCGATTTTACTCGGTGTCTTTGGATCCGAATCCGGAACCGAGAAAAATGAAAGATCCGATCCGGCCATCACTAAAGAAAATATTTCATGCTACAAAAATTCAGCATTTGCAAAATATCTCAAATTTAGTTAAAAAAATCGCGTTTCAAAGAAGACACGGTTATTTCGCGATTAAACCCAAAAAGTCGCTTATTTCGTGAATCCTGTCGCAAAAAAACGTTTCGCGAAAATGTCATGTCCCTATTAATTATATATACATTGTGTTGTATTAGAATAGAGATTTACAAAGTATGACAATGACACTGACAGCTGGCACAGAATAGCCCCCTGTCAGTTTGATGAGAATACCTAGGTAAGATTATAGGTTCGCTACTGCTACTGCTTTCTAGTGTTGTTCTATGGAAATATTTTCTCAGTAAACACTGGAACGTGCTATTGTCTATTGAGAAATGATATAACTAAGTAAAACTTCTTGTCTATTTGCAGTACATTGGAATAGTCCAGTAATTTTCTAACAGGAACTTGTGAATGGCAAACTTTAGAAGCGATTACTAAAAAAATGCTTATTTCTTCAAAACGTTCAAATCATAGGGACCCCTAAACATCATCTTATTGATCCTAATTTTGGCATGGTATTTCAGTTGACCTAGTGGAACAAGGGCAGCAATGTGGAGATGAACATTTTTAACTTTTATTTTTTTCTTGCGATTTTGGACCACCTTAGTGTGCATCATATTGCTGCACATTTAAAAGTATAATATTATTATTAGAAAAGGGTGTATAGAGTTTGATATTTCTTATGCATTTCTTCACGCAACATACTTACTACCGTGCTTGGTTTGTTAGCAGCTGATTCAGCACGATGTCAATGCGTGGGTGTCATCTACGCGGCCGCCCATCACTAGGTCGCGGGGGATCGGACTGGATGATTATTTAAAGACAACCGTCAATAGTAGTCTTCCTTCAACAATGTCAAGCTCATCATCTTTATCCCCACTCAGATTTATTGTTATTAATTACCATTTCAATGATTTCATCATCTTTGAAATGTTGTGTGGTGAGAATATCGTGGCCACTAACTATCCTTACCTCTAAATTTACCAAATCCATTTCCTTTAATTCAGGGTTATGGATGCTGTTTGCAAACTCCATCATCATATTTTTATCCTCAGAAACATGAAATTTTTCAAATCCCCACTTATTTCGTCCACAGCAAACCTTAAAGCAGGCCACAATTTAAACCACGCGTGTTTTAGAACGGACGGTGAAATGCTATTCCATGCACGGGAAATTTCCCACATCACGTCTTTTAGATTGATGCTGTCTGTTTCGGAAATAGTTTATCCTGCCCCATTAGCATTTGGCCCCAAGTACTAAGGCATTCACTTCGACGCAATCGAAACCACGCGATCTAAATCAGCACTTAAATCTTCTTTCATAGTTTTTCTCTCTGTCATCCATTTCTTCGTGTCACTTTAACAGCTAAAATTTTGAGGATTTTCTCTTTCAGCTTCTTAATGTGCTATATTGTTGAAGATCCCACATAGTATGTTTCAGACAAATGCTTTACTGATGCAACGGTGTCAGAGTGCATTTGAATGTTAATTGTATCGTCTTTGGAGCAGTTTTATTCTTTTCCTAACTTTTCCTGGTTGGGTTAACTTATGAAAATTATTTACAGTTGGACAATGATGTTGCCGTGTGCTACTGTCCTCACCAAACAAAATAACAAGTGACAAGAGTGTGGAGGAATGGCTTGAGCCACGTGAAGAAGTCTTGACGAAACGTATTACAGCATTATGCGGCAACACCTAATGCCTCTAGCAACTTTTCACCAAGTTTAGAGTGGGCTACATTAGAATATGAAAACTATTTACACCCTGGTCTTTGGCAAGAGATTATACATGTTCTTTTTTAAGTCTAATAGTAATTAAAATTTACTTTAATGTATATGATACCTGAATTGTCTGAATGTAAAGGAAATAACTACTAAAATTTGTTTCAATGTGCATAATGCCTAACCTTTGTTAATGTGAAATAAAAAGGTAGGCATTGCTAATGGATTACTAATGTGTCTGGCCACATTTAACCAGTGGAATATTTTTACCTGCTTGGTAGTAACTGCAGGGAATATGAAGAGATTGTTGTATGTACATTTATGTAAATTCACTTATAGGTATATTGAATCTCACTCGTATTTTTTTGCCTCAATGTGGTTAACATGAATTTTTCTTAACACAAACATATCCCAGTGGCTTGCAATTTGTGTTAATGAGGATTTCCTGTGTTTAAATTTGAATTTGATACTGAATCTAATACACATGTATATTTGTACATTTCAAACAAAATATTCAAATATTATTTCAGGTTTTTTTACACCACCGTATTCAGCCTCTTTTTGTGTCCTTTCCAGGATCCAATATATGTGCTGGAGAACAACATACCCATTGACTCAAACTACTATTTGGAGAATCAGCTGTCCAAACCTCTGCTTCGAATATTTGCACCCATCCTGGGAGACAACAGAGCAGAATCTGTTCTCCTGCGTAAGTACCTCTTCACTTTGTTTTCCAGAGAGAGCACAAATGTCCTCCTGTGTGCCTTTCTTTCATTTTGCCATGGCGTAACAGAGGGTGGGGGAGTCAAAGTTTGTGCCCAGAGAGTGAAACCTGCATATCTATCAAATGAACATCTGTGCATTGAATTGAGCAATGGAAAAGGAATAACTTCACCATTCCTCAGAGCATGTCTGGTCTGAACATGGACCGGCAAATACAATTTGAAGACGCCATCAGACTGATACCCCATGGAGGAGAGAGCGAATACTTCTGAGAATAACTAGGGAACCTATTGAGGAAAATAGGAAAAATACTGGTTCACAGGTTTCTGCAGTGTTGCTTCATATATTTCTCCATTTCTTTTGCTAGGTGTTCACTGTGTTTGTTGGCTAGTAGTTTATGCATTTTTTACTTGTCCCTGCCCTCCTACTTCCTTATCTGCAGACCCAGAGTAAATCAGCATTCGCATTACTATTCCGGATGGTTCCGTTAACAAATAAATTTTTATGCCGTATTCATGGTGTTTTCCTTTCATGTACTGATGGAAAACCAGATGACCTCTCCATTAAGCCAATGATTCATCCAATGATAATTCTTTTGCAGGGGAATAAATGGCAAGCATTCTATCTTGAAAATGGTTAATCAATGGCCTTATTTTGAACAATTTTTCCTCTGGCAAAGACTCATTTTGTGCAGAATTTTTTGCTAAATGAAGCATTTGCAAAATTCCAATCAACCTATCCCGAGGCATGTACCGTGAAAAGCAGGTTAAATTGAATAAATCATCCTTTTTCCAATAATCCTGGATGCTATTCAGCCTAATTGTTCCTATATGAAACAATGAACCAAGGAACCTTTCAAATTCTTCTTTTGACACCTTTCCAGTCGGCTACTCTGACATGTGGCGAAACGTTCACCGATAGATGGCTCTCAGCCTGCCTGTTTTCCTCTAACACTGGTCGTAAAATGCCTCGTTGGCTATGAGGTCAAAATAATTGCGTGGGTGATCCCCAGCTGGGAATTCCTTCAACCCAGGACACTCAGGGAAGGGCTTGAGTGTGATAGCAGGTAGCTCATTACTCCACATTTCAGAAACCCCATTGGTACCTGAGGGGTTTGGTGCCATGGCTTCAATGGTGGTAAAAGTTGTAGAAATATGGGTCCTGTCACGTTCAGAACCTCCAAGGAACTCATCTCTCTTCTCCACTGTCACTATTTTCAGCGTGGAAATCTTCAGCGCTATCCACCCATAACTCATATCTTCTTCTGAAGAATCCGTATCAAAAAGCAGCCTCCTCAGGTCGTCCTCGGTCATTCTATGAGGTTGGGCTTGCGAAGGATCATTCTTTAGATGTCCTATAGTTGTTGACAGAAAAAGTTATCTTATTATTGGAAAAAAGTTATAGCAAGTTTAAAATGAAATAAGTTTTCCAAACTACACCTGCAGATATTGCAGCTAACCGGAGACAGATGGTTCTGCTTCCATTTCAGTTTTCTTGCTATCATTTTCATCTTCTTCTGCCTTCCTCTTTCTCCTATTCCCAGTTCCTTAGTGTACGAATATGAATGCAATGTGTAGATGTTTATCCTAATTGACTATGAACGAATGTGTGGTGAGTACCTACCCGAAGTGAATACGTTGGTGGTGGTATCTTCTGTATGGAAATTTCTTTTTGTGCATTTCAAACGTATACAATTCAAAACGCAAGATGTTACGGTCGCACGCATGTCAGCTGAACTCTGAGCTTGTCTGATCTCTTAGCTGAAGTAAAGAATCGGTATGTGGTATGGTAGAACAGAGCACCATTAGTGACTAACATTTGAGTAATTTTCCTTAATTGTGAACCGCGTGTCAATGTAGAAGGGAGGATAATGTAGCAATTTTGGAAAAAGGAAAAAAAACTCACTTTGAAACTAACATTGACTAGGTGAAACACCTATGATTACCACCCTGCCCATAATACAAAAATCACATAGTAATAACAACAAAATAAGACTAATATAAATACAGTGCCCCAGAGCATAGCACAAAACATTTAAAAACTGTGCAAAAATAACCTAAGGAAAAAGATAGTGGATACAAGAAAAAAATCGTAAAATTCAGGGACGGCTGTGGCCAATAGAACGGATTGCAATTTACTAAAGTGCATCAAAAAAAGGCACTCTTGCTCAATACCAGGCGCGAAAAGAATAAATAAAATGTTATACCACTGATGAAATCCTAAGATGTCACTCGCCACCTACATAAGAATCATGTGACATCCTAAGATGTCACCTGCATAGAACGTGTTAAGTGGGTTTTAATGTACTAAAAATAATACAAAATAGCAATAATTCTTTAGTATCTGTTGATGAAGTCGTTATTTATGCCATTTTTTAAAATAAAGTACCAGGAGAAAAAAGTGGTCCTTTGATGGTAAGAAAACTAATGTGTCAAAATGACGTCCTTTCCGTCCTTCTAGCAAAACTTCTGTCCTCCCAAGGGTTGAAGTGTTCTGTGACTGCCATCTGATGGATGTGGATTGTCCCAGTCACAAAAAGTGTTGTGAAGAGGTAGTAGTTCTCTGGCAAGAAGAAGAACTTCACTGCTCGAAAAGTGGATGCTGTGAAAATCTTCTGGTGGAATCAGAAGTTGACCGTGTCACACACAAACACCTTGCCGGAATATTCACATGCCTGTGGATCAGAACCAATTCTGTCCTGGCTGATTTAAGGGGTGCACTGCATTAACACACCCAAAATTGGGGGAATTGCTCGATGTGAAAAACTACCACCCTCGATCCTACCTCAACGCAAATGCATTCACTTCCATCCTGAATCCAACACATTCAATCGGTGTGGAAGGAGGTACGAGCAGAGGGCCTTGAAGAAGAAAGGCATTGTGGGTTGTAAGGACGACCTGCTCATTGACAGGTGTGTGAGTTGGGATGCTTGTCAATACTAGTGTAACCTCAGGGTTTATAGGAACCTGGAAAAGTCAGGGGAAATGGAAACAGTCATGGCAATCCTGGAAAAGCCAGGGAATTTTATGTGTGGTCAGGGAAAAGTTGAAAAACGGTCAAATTTTGGAATTTATCACCTGAAAATGACTAGAGATTGAAAACTGCGCATAGGAGCGGAGGAGGAGGGTGAAGGAGGGGACGACTGGCCTCAGGCTGGCCGGTTGTGCCGTGGAGGAGGCTGTACGCGAAAGACTCGTATTGGTTAAAGAACAACTATCATGGTCTGAATGAATACTCTGGGGATGTAGATTATTCAGAACTGGAGAGTATATTATTTAAATATACGAGGGAATATCAGTTTCTATTCACAAAAGGTGCTCAAAAGGCATCCTTCTTGACCCCCCTTCTGGTTCTTTCTGGCCTGTGCGATTTGGTGAAAAGCTTGGCGAACGGTGTGGGCATTCATATTCTCATTTTCATTCACTAGCAATTTCACCAGCAATGCTTCGCTTCGTCCCCCTCTGGTGATGAAAAAGTTATTCCCGTTCTGTGTTGCAAACATATAGAGCAAATGTAAACATTTTCATAGAAAGACTTTCACTAGTGGCTTAGCAAAAGAATTGATGAGTCCCCGACTCATGATTTAATAACCACTATAACCCATTATAATGTTACGTTTTTGATCCCACTTAGTTTAATTTTAATGAAAATATCTGGCATAAAACCTATCACAGGTAGGGGAGTCAACATCTTCTGTTGGTCATGATGCAGATGACCTTCACTGAATACGCAGACATTGACGAGCAGCAATCCATCATGAGGTCTCTCGACCACACAGAGTTAGCCAGCATCACCAGGCCTGCTTCTACTGACCAGAGTGGTATCGAGCGCTTTTGTATGCGATATCATGTCGCAAATGGAGAAATGCTGTGGTGTCTGCAAGGTATTGAAAACCATTCCTCCCTCTCAGCCACAGGGAAGCAGGCATCTCTGTTCAAGCAAATGTTCCCAGACAGCAACACAGCGAAGAAAATGACATTGGGCCAAGTTAAAGTTGGCTATTCTCTTACCTTTGGATTACGACCACATTTCTTTCCAAAAATACTGAACATTGCCCGTGAAGCAGATGCATTTGTGGCTTCATGTGATGAGAGTCTGAACAAGAAATCTAAGCCTCTGCAAATGGACATAGCAATCACATTTTGGTGCAAAGATACAAATGATGTGCAGACACATTATCATTCCTCCCCGCCCCTTGGTCATTCCCAGGTGGTAGATGTACGCAAGGCCTTTCAACAAGAGCTGAAAGAGCTCTCACTTACCAAAATGCTTTAAGTTTCAATAGATGGCCCTAATGTCAACTTGGCTTTTCTCAAAGAGCTTCAGGCTTATCTACTTGAACAAAAGCAACACATCTTTGACCCTAGCCCTATTTTTCTTGACATGGGATCCTGTAGCCTCCATACTGCCAATATAAGTTTCAAGGGTGGATTTAGGACTGTTAATTGGAAACTGGTTGAATTCTTGCATGGAATTTGCTGTGTGTTCAAAGATGTACCTCTTCTAGAAGAAGTATTTATATTATGTTCAGTGAAGAAAGTGACCCTGTTTTTCCTGCAAAATTCTGCGCTGTGAGATGGCTAGAAAATGAGGAATTGGCTGAAACTGCTCTTACATCACTTTCAAACTTAGCCAAATTTGTAGAAGGATGGTAGGAAGAAAAAATCAAGATTGATTCAAAGAGCTACTTTAACATGACATCATGTTTGAAGGAAAAGCCAGGTTAGCCTTCTTTGCATATGTTTCTCTGCAATCAAAACCCTTTGTGAAGGCATATCAATGTAAGGAACCAATGATTCCATTCTTGTATAGAGACCTGTCTTCTCTGATTAGAGACCTTATGTCTCTCTTCATCAAAGGTGATATCTTAGATAAGGCTAAGTCAGTAGTTGATGTCGAGCTCAATAAAACAGAAAACTTCTTACCAGACAAGCATTTGAAGTTAGAAACTGCAGTTAAAACTGAGCTGCGGAAACTTAAATTGAGTACAAGTTGCATAAATTCAAAACTGATTGCAAAGATGTGTTGCTTAAATTATGCCAAATGTTAACCTTCAAGTCACCTGTTTAGTAAATGTCACGTGTTGCAGTTGAGTGAAAACCAATTGGAACATTCCCTGATTGCTCAAAGGCACATTTACGATGCTATCAAGGCAGCTTCAGAATATGACCATTGACAAAAGGATGCTACTTTAATTCAGAAATGCATTGTCGCATTATGAAGATACCCTGAATGAGAAGCGGCAAGAGGGAGAAGCAAAGGAATGTCATTTGGTGACCAGGAGGAGTCTCCTTCAACAGATCGAGGAATTGGGAGCCAAACGAACCAAATTAGTGTCAGTGAAAGTGACTGAAATTCTTTCGATTGACGACGAAATTGTAAATCTGACAGCAAAGTTGAACTAATTTTCTTTTTATTTTGTGTACTCAAAGATTGTAGTACTATCTATTGTTATGCAAAACTAGCAAAACTTTCAATTTTATTTCCTAATAACGATAATTTTTATTTTGTTGACTTAAAATTGTTGATCTCTTATTACTGGAAGTTCATATGATTGACCCATTGGCTTAGAGAGACTGTGATTCGCTGGCTGTGGCATAACTTGGCCTTCCAGTAAGAGGCGATGAATCACCAGGCCTCCCTCAATTAATTTATTAATTATATTAATTTTATCATTCACAGATTTTTCACATTTAGTGTCATCCATGAATAATTAATATTCTCTTAATGCAAAAATCAGGACATCAGGGGCCGTATTCTGTAACTTGGGTGATGTCTATCACCGGTGATTGACATCACCGAAAAACTTCACCCGTCCTTGACGTTTCCGATTCTGTAACTGGGTGGTGAAGTTTCTTCACCCGGTGATGAGGGTGTTATGAAAAATTGCGCCGTCTAGTTCTGGCAAAATTAGATTAGCCAATAAAGAGAGCCAGTTGTATCACATGACCGCAAGGTAGGCAAGTAATGTGCAAATTAAATGCTTGTAGTCACGATGATGTATGTTCATGCTTGTAATAATGGTTTCTCGAGTAATGATATGTTTGATAATATTTATTATGATGTTCTAATAACCCGGCTAGGTGACTATTAACAGTAGGATTAATATTATGAAGTGAACAATAGATTACTTTGTTTTATTGAACATCAACAAAAACAATTGCACCATATTCTATCGTGATACGTGAATAAACCACGGTGAAGATGGTGAATGTGATCAATTTTTCAGTTTCCTATTTTCAACTTCCACAATATCAATCATGAACAGCGTAAATGGTGTTTTTCACTTGTTTGCGAAGACTCAAATGTACACAACAACACTGTCATTCGCGTAATAAATAGGTATATCATCATCGTACAAGTCGATAGAAAGGGAGCTGGGAAAAACAAATGTAAATATATAACGAGCAACCGAAAAATTTCTTAATTGCTCAAATTGTTTGTGTTAAAATATTGAGCAAATACTCGGAATTTAATCTTGTTTGTGTACGTATACTAACTTGGAGATGTAATTGTTGGCTTGGTTAACAGAACTTGAATACAGTCTATCAGAACCATATAGACGTGTGTTATTCATCGATCGTAAAATCGTACCCAATACATTTGTAATAATTTAAACAAACATGATTACTCGTCGAAGTGAAATTAATTGGTTCTATTTTTTAGCAATTTTATAAATATTTATTTCAATGCTTGTATGTATATGTCTTTTTGCCCCTGAAATTTTGGATGGTATGCAAAATTTGGGATAGGTTAACACAGGTCGTTTCTTACTTACGTCAAAACACATTAATTTAGAGTTGTATGACAGTAAATATACTATTTTAATTATTGTTATTATATGCACGTGTTATTTTTTCCGTTTAAATATTGTCAGAGTCCCTACATTAACGTTATTAATGAACGCACGATGTTTGTTTCTCGCTAACATGATGGCGGACCCGCAATATATTTACGGGGTGATGAGATAAGGGCGGCTATTGAGGAGGTGATGTGATATCACCCTGTTTGGGGTGAAGAACATCACCTCCTCGCGTTACAGAATCGGAAGAGCGGTGATAGGTGATGTTCATCACCGGTGAAGGCTCATCACCGGTGATGACGAGTTACAGAATACGGCCCCAGGACCCATCGAATACATTTGTGTTGGAAAAGTAAGCTAAAAGTCACTTCTAATTGAAAATGAGCTGAACGATTGGGTGTTGAATCTTGATTCTGAACTGAAAAGGAATCACTGCAGACACATGGAGAAAAGACACTCTCTTCTCTATATGGCAGATGGCGTCCCAAATGAACACCATAGGTCTGTGATAAATTCCAAGTTTGTATGAATTAGTGTTACGAAAGTAATTATTGCCATTTGATTGAGACACAGCCCATCTAGGCACACTGACCTAAGTCAGAATCGCCAAAGTTGCACTAAAAACCTGTGATTTCATGACTTCCCAATGCAAAGAAAAACTTTAATTAACTAAAATTTGAACAGTAAACAGTTGATCCAACAGCAATTGATGAAATTGAACAGTTTTTTCAAAAAGAGTTATTAATGAGTTTACAAAACTAATTGTTTTCAGTGATAACTAAATGCTTTATACTCAACTTATTCCAGCTGTAATGCATCTGAAATTAACTAATTAATGCCTTTGAACTTCTTTCAGGCTTTTGGCGATTTTGCCAGAAAATAAAATAGCCTGCCTTTAATAATAAGTTTTGATTGGCAGGATTTTGGCTTTCCTGGCAAATTACATATAGCACTGCTTCTTCTTAGATACGAGGGAGGCTTTTTCCTTTCCCTATGGTTTCAGTCAACATGACTGGTAATGTCAATCTCAATGTACGCTCTTGACAATTGATCACCTGTGAATGCTTGGTCCACGTACTGGTGCAAACACATATATTCACCCAAGGGATGTAAATTGGTTGGAGGCCTTAACTTGCCCATTATAGCCAGCAGATGTCATGCAATGAGGAACGCTGTTTGTCTCCACGCCATTTATGTAGTTAATGGAGAAAGGACTGTTTAAAAGCAGTAGCAGCTTAGTGGTGCACTCCAAAGAATGGGCATCATTCTTTCAACTGTGTTTCCAAATATTTTTGTTCTTGTTCCTCTAGCAATTTTGCTCATGAGCTTGTTATTTAACTGCAGGTATTTTAGTTATGTTAAAATGAGCATTGCTTGAAATAAAGGTAATTACGCATAAGCCTTTGGTTTTTGTCTCGGTCTCTAGTGACTGTGCATTTTGTGCTGCTTGGCTGTGAGTAATTTGCATACTCCCCTCCACTTGCTCCCTATCATTCCACTGTGCTTCCAGTTAAGAAAAGAATGCAATGTACTAGCTGTCATGCGAATGAAACACAGTCAAGCCCATTTATAACGAAGTCGAGGGGGCTGAATATTCACTTCGTAATAACCGAACTTCGTTGTGTGCGGACCAGTTTTTCCGAGCTTCTGTTTGGCGAGGAGTAGCCTTCACTTCATTATAACCGGGACTTTGTTCTAAATGGGTTTCATGTGAGTGGACTTGACTGTAGTATGATACTATATTTATGGATGGATTAACATCGTGGGAGTGCACCATGACTAAGACAGAACACGGAGCTTGGTAGGACTCCACTGGTATGTACTGGCCTCCACTGGTTGTTTTGACGTTAAACCATTCTCAAAGAGGCAAGGGTAAGGGGCTGAATTACAAGGGTTTACTTGGTTGGGGTGAGTTGGCAAGAGGGAGGCCACGGGACTGGTAACAGCGGAGAAGGGCTCACGGAAATGCAGTCGTTAACAAACGGAAACCATATAAGTTAGGGTATGTTAAAATTTCAAAAGATTCGAGGAAATCCAGCATAGCACTTTTATGACAAGTGTGTAGAAGCGTAGGTTTGAATTAGGGAATGTGTGACGTCACATGTAAATGTTTTGAAAAGAATGTCATTGTTGTCCCTCTCCTTTGTTGGGTGTGTGCGCACTGTGTGTAATGGTCCTCCTTTGACTACGAGAAGGGGATCCCAGTGTAACTTTCTATCATGTTGGGGGTACATTTATTTTCATTCATTGTTAAAGAAACAATATTAAGCGAATATATATTAGGTAGTGTTGAGAAGTAGGTGAGACGTTTATAAAGAATGTCATCCACAAAAAGGCCTTAAATAATACATGCATAAAGGATAGTAGTGGCATAGGGGGGGATCAGTCAGGGAGAAGTCTCCCAATGTAAATTTCTGCAATATTTTCAGAAGGATGCATTATAAATTCATTCATTATTTGATTAATAATGATTATACAAATTATATGATGATATTTTTAATCATCAAATTGATGTCCATGATTGTCGAGATATTATGGTGAGCATAATAATTTTCATAGTGGGATTATTCACCATATTTTTTTAATTGCCGACTCTGATAGAGTTTGTAAATTATAAATACCCATATTTTTCTGTTTTTCTATCCATCAATTAGTTATCGAGTTATAAACAGCGAAAAACTGATGTTCTTCACCCTTTCGGAAAAGTGGGTGTGCATGTGACCTCTGGCGTATATCGACTTTGTCCAATCACAACTGAGCCCGTGAAGCGACTTTGCCTTATCGCAATTTGGGACACACATCTGCCAATGGGAGCGGTTGCGACTGGAGCAAACCTTCCGATATCCCTCCTCCACTCCCCCTCCCGTTCTTCCCCTTCAAAAGGAGGGTGGCGTCAAAGCAGCTTGTTGGCTGGGCGTCACCTTTACTTTTTTTTTAAGTTTTCATTTACGAGTGAATGGCTCTGGTTAGAAGATTAGTTTTTTCACTTCAATTCATTTTTCGTTTCCATGGAACAGTTTCATGTTCAAAATTGCGATTTTGGTTCCGAGCAAACGCCCCCATGATGCAATTCCCGAAGGAGTTCCCCGAGAGTTAAATGTATGTATTAGTAGGACAGGAAGTAAGGGTTCTTGGGACTTCAGGGCTTCCATTCCTGCTCCAATAGAAACTTGTCCTGCATCATCAAAAGGCTGCTGTTAGCCAAGACACGTTGCTTATTATCATTAGGTGGCTGCTGTTTACACGTTGGCCAGAGCTCAAGTGCCAAGCTTTGTGGCCACAATGTGGTGTATTACCACCAGATCATTCGTATTGTCTGAACAATTGCTGCAAGTTCAGCAGAAGCAGAAAGGAGCTTTTCAAAAGTGAATGCAGCATTTTAGAGAATTCGCTGAACTAATTTCATCATCCTAAGTCATCAGTCCTCAGATTGGTTAAACACAGCTCTCCACTGAGTTCTTCTATCGGCTAATCTCTTCATATTTACGTAATTCTTCTCTTTCACATCCTTTACCAATTGATTCATATATCTTGCAAGAGGCCTTCCTGTGCCATTCTTCCCGTTCACTTTTCCCTCAACAATTGTCTTCATCAGGCCATCGTGTCTTATGATGTGGCCGATCAAGTTGTCCCGTCTTCTTCTTAGGGCATTCAGAAGACTTCTCTTTTCTCCCACTCTTCTTAGAACTTCCTCGTTCCTTACTCGGTCGATCCATTTAATCTTCATCATTCTTATGTAGCACCACATTTCGAATGCTTCCACCCTTTTCTTTTCCGCTGCTGTCATTGTCCATGCCTCGCTGCCACAAAGAAACACGCTCCAGATGTACGTTCTGATGGATTGTTTCCTTACTTTTACGCCTGTATTTCCAGCGGTAAGTAGATTCTTCTTTTGATAGAATGCCCTCTTCGCCTGGGCAATTTCTTCCTTCCTCTGTCGTTGGTTACTCTGCTTCCCAGATAACAGAACTCTTTCACCTCTTCCAGTTTCTGTTTTCCTAGTTTAACGTTGGTTTTGGCTTCTTCTCTTTTGCTGCACACCAAAATCTTAGTTTTCTTCTTATTGATCTTCAGCTTATGTCTGGCCATTGTCCTTTCCATGGTTGTCAGCATCTCATTCAGCTCCTTCTCTGTCTCTGCTATGAGAGCTATGTCATCAGCGAATCGTAGCATGCTGATTGTTTCTCCGTGGATGTTCACTCCAGAACACTTCTCCTTGATTTCATTGATGGCTCTCTCAATGTAAACATTAAAAATTAAGGGAGAAAGTGCACAGCATAGTCTCACTCCTTTCCTTATTCTTGCTTCTTCACAGCTGGGTCCAGATTTAATCACAGGCACTTGGTTTTTGTACAAACTGTGGATAATTCTTCAATCATTGTAGGACACTCCAATTCCTTTCAGAAGTCCAAGCATTGAATTCCAATCCACGTTGTCAAAAGCCTTCTCTAAGTCCATAAATGCAATAAACGTCGGCTTGTTCTTTTCCATTCTCTTCTCTATGAGTAGCCTAAGGGCCAATATTGCTTCCCTTGTACCCTTACTTTTCCTGAATCCTAATTGATCTTCATCCAGGAACTCCTCTGCTTTTCGTTCCATTCTTCTGTAGATGATCCTTGTCAATATTCATGTGTTTTGTGTGGCATGTATTGTCAGGCTTATAGTTCTAAAATGTTTGCATTTCTCCACTCTCTTCTTTTCTGGAATAGGAATGATGATGTTTTCGTTGAAGTCCCTGGGTATTTCTTCTGTTGAGTACATGTCGCAGATGGTTTTGTAAAGATGGGTTAATGTCTTCTCTCCTGCATTTTTAATTACTTCTGCAGGGACATCATCAATCCCAGAGGCCTTATTCATCTGAAGGTCCCTTACTGCTGCGTCAAATTCCGATCTCAATATTGATGCTCCCATATCATCCTCTTCGACTTTGCTTTCCTCTTTGATCTCTTTCGTGCTGAGATTTTTTCTCTTTTTGACTCTTCCAGATATTCTTTCCATCTCTTCACTTTGTCTTCATTTTCAATCAAAAGTTCTCCATTCTTGTCCCTCGTGGCATTGCATCTTATGCTCCGTTCTTTGTAGTGCCTCCTCACTATCCTCTGGGCAGTTTCCACCTTTCCAGGTTGTTTTGTACATCCTCGCATAGACTCTTCATCCTTATTTCTCTAGACTTACTTCGCAAAGCCAGGAAAGCTTTGCTTTTGCTAATTATTGACTACAATGACTATTAGTTCACTTGGCCAACCTCCTAAGGAATGTTCTCCGACTCCTGCTGTAAAAAGACAGCAAAAGATAAATCATGCAGTCCATGATATTCCGGTTAAATTGCAGAAAATTTCGAACGAGTAATTCGATTAAAAAGCTGTACCTATTGGACTATCTTAAAATTTTTGATGTTTTTCCAGGTTTCTTATGTTAATATTTTAAGACTCTGATACCATAATATGGTTTAGCTTGTCTCTTAATTATTATTATTATTTATTTGTCATTAGATGATATTCGCCACAATAGACATAGTCATGCATATAAACAATCTCAAAGTAAAATAACAAAAAAAATAGTCACAAAGTGACTACACTACACAAAAGAAGATGAACTATCATATTGTTTAACAGAGCCCTTGGTCACTAAGATCATATTCAAAGTATTCTTGCAGTGAGTAAAATGGCATAGACAATAGCCACTTGTACAGAATTGTATTACCCATTGTTTTTGTTATAACAGGCAATTTGGTAAAGAGTTTAATGCCCATATATCTATGCACCTGCTGGGTTTTAGACAGTCTACAAAATTCAGTGTCTAGGTTACCATTGCTTCTAGTGTTATAATTATGGACATCAGTCCTAGTTAATAGATTGTCAAGATTATATTTTACATCAATCAATTGGGCATATATGTATTGAGAGTATACAGTCATAATCTCACTCCTGGCAAATAGGGGTTGACAATGTTTTTATATGCCACATTGTGTAGTAAACGAATAGCTTTCTGTTGTAGTAAAAACGTTTTTGACATTTTTGACGTCCTTTGCATTGCCCCATAGTCTCAATCTATATAAAATATGGGAATGGAAAAATGCATAGTAAGCATTACGTAGAAAATCATGCGGTATCTGCATTTTTAGTTTTCTTAATAAATATAATGCCCTTGATAATTTATTACACGCAGCAACAATATGTTCATTCCATTTCAAATACGGGTCAAGAACAAAACCCAACAACTGTACAGTTTGATCCACAGTTGTATTTGATAATTTACACGTAAGATGTTATGTTTTATCCTTGTTTAGCAATAATTTATTGGCTGAGAACCATATTTCTGCTACACTGATATTTTCATCCGATACGTCTGTTACTTGTTTGACAGCTCTCCCCCTATGTACGAAGGTAGCATCATCAGCAAACAAGACTGTTTTGCCATTAACATTGCTGGGTAGATCATTTATCATGACCAGGAAAAGAAAAGGTCCCAACACCGATCCCTGAGGTACACCACATTTAAGTTCACATAAACTTGATTTCTTACCATTAAAATACACACATTGTTTGCGATTGGCAAGAAATGATTTTATCAATTGGTAGGGAAGGTCATGGATTCCATAGTACTTCAATTTATCAAGAAGTACCTCTTGAGAAATACAGTCAGAGGCTTTGGTCAAATCACACAAAGACAGGGATGTACATTCTCCATTTTCAAAAGCCTCATTAATTTCATCAAGTGAATAGTTTCTACAGCCATTACAGTTGATTTACCGGACCAAAAACCAAACTGAGTGGGAGGGAACAAATTGTTTACTTTGAAGTATAAGTTCGTTTGTTCTTTAATGACTGTCTCAAAAATCTTAGCTAAGATTGGAATCAAAGAAATTGGCCTATAGTTAGAAGGCATACTTTATCACACTTTTTATATATAGGTAGGGACACTGAAAAATGGTAAATAAAAATCATCAAAAGCGGTGTTTAAAATGACAAATGCGGTAAATAAAATCGTTTTAAAAAGGTGAAAGCTGTGTTTAATGTTGGGAAAAAGGAGTCTTAAGGAAGGGTTTTTTTTTAAATATTATTAATAAATACTTCATACCAATGTGAACAAACAGTTAATTACATACATTTGAGATCAATACAGAAGTTATGGCTACCCTACGCAACATAAAAAACACAGTAGGCAAAATTAAGTTAAAGGCAAATTAATGAGATAATGGTAATAACAATAACAGAGTGGAGTAGTGGACTGCAGGTAATGAAGTTCGATTCTTATGCTGTTTAAAACTTTTCTTTCCACCATTGGATCAAAAAATTTATCATCTTCATTTCCAACCTTTGTGTGTGGATACTGACTTTTTTGTACTTCTATCGCTTCAACTAGATTTACAAATGCGTCACTCAAAAATACACTGTAAAGTTAACGTAATGATGCCACGATTTAATTCTGTAATATAAATTTTTTCCAATCATTTCCTTTCGCCTAATTTAATTATTTTTTTAACTTATAATTTGGCATGAAATTTCTGATAATTTACTTTTATTAACAGCCTACTAGCATTACCCTAGGAATACAGCACGGCTGTATTCTTAGGTAGTGTTAAGGATCGAACTCGCGACTGGCAGTACACTAGCCCTCATTTTTAACAACTACGCTCTCATAGTTTCACGGGAATATGGCGAATGTAGGCGACCCGCATGACTTTCGGCGTAATTTTTTTCTCGCACATCCGGGCCTGTGGAGAAAATGGTCAAGACGAGTATTTTTTATTTTGTTTTCCTCGTTTGTGGCATGGAAAAAATCTTCTTCTCATTTCGTGACCCGAGTTACTTAACCTCTCCTTGTTGGTATCTACCATACGTGCATTCCATTCGCGGGGCGCATCGATCACGAGGCCGCGAGATGTTAAAATCTCCGATCCGGATCTGAATTTTTACTGTCTCTGGATATGATTTCAGTAGCGAATGAAATGAAAGACCCGTGGTTCTTTGGATCCGACCCGACCATCCTTAATTTATGAGTGGTTCATTTGTAAATCGAATTTAAACAACAAAAGTGTAATAAAGTGAGTATTCAGATGTAATGGTTTGAAATTGAATATGATAACATATTCGATGCAGTGACTGAAAGAAAAAATTAAACTGCGATTGGGATCGAACTTCGCACAGTACACTAGCTCTCGTTGTACGCCTGATCCCGGCGAATGTAGACTACCCGCATGTCATCCTACGTATTTTTTTCCTGCGATACCGGGGTAATGGGGGAAAAAAGTCATATATCTTTATTTTGCTTCTAGTTGCACGGGAACGTTTTCATCTAATTACGTGACCTTAGTTACACAGCCTCTTCTTGTCAATATCTACCGCACCTACATTCCATTCACGGGGCACTTCGATCGCTAAACCGCGAAAATTTAAAATCTACGATCCGGATCCGATTTTACTCGGTGTCTTTGGATCCGAATCCGGAACCGAGAAAAATGAAAGATCCGATCCGGCCATCACTAAAGAAAATATTTCATGCTACAAAAATTCAGCATTTGCAAAATATCTCAAATTTCGTTAAAAAAATCGCGTTTCAAAGAAGACACGGTTAAACCCAAAAAGTCGCTTATTTCGTGAATCCTGTCGCAAAAAACGTTTCGCGAAAATGTCATGTTCCTATATATAGGTAACAATTTGCTAATTTTAAGATGATCAGGAAAGTTACCTGACATTAGGCATTCATTAATAGCACCATCCAGCAGACCAGCAATAAAACTGCTAGCTTCTTTTATAAGGTTATTTGAAAAACTATATATGTCCTTACTATCATAGACTTAAGCTTCTAAATGATTCTAATTATACCATTTCTGTTAATTAGATACCATTTTAATTTGTTGTTTGTTATGTAGAATTTATTGAACAAGTCAGCAGCATGAATATTTAGTGGTTTAATTTTAGCAAGACTAGTATATCTATATGAGTTAAAAAATTATTGAACCTATCTGGTGAGATATTAACATTACCCTGTTTAGTCGTACTAGTTTTAGTTGTTTTATGTATAAGTTTCCAAGCTGCTTGACATTGATTACTGGCTTGCTCTACATAAGACAGGTTGGCTTTTCTTTTTTCATCAGTAATTTTGTTTTTGTATTCCCTTTTTAAATCTCTCTATTGATCACAGATATATGGATCCTCAGTTACTTTTGAAAGGGTGTGCAATTTAATTACATTATCTCTTAACTGTCTTAGTTCATTCAAGAACCAAAAATTGAACCTTTTACATTTTATGCTTTTACCACGGCACAGGAGTGGCCAACCAGTCGATCGCGATCGACCGGTCGATCGCGAGGCCAATTTTGGTCGATCATCGATCTCTCGCAATGTCTGGGGTAGAATTCCGTGTACACCCGTGACTTTGAAGCGATTTTAGAAGACAAAACTTTGTAGTAATAGTTGAATGTATTCTGGGAACTTGCCAAGTTCATGAATAATTAGAGTTCTGACAGCCAGACACTGTTATCTCCGCTCACCCAGCACAATACATTTTGACTTATGTCTTACATTGTCACCGGACACAACGCGCGAACACAACAGTTACAACTCGACTCATCGAAGAACACAGTCAGTCAGCTTGAATATTTGGTAGTGCCATACGGTAGCTTCTTTTCTTTTGTATTAACTGTGTCATTATTAAGCAATATTATTTGTCCTCGGTGACCACGTTGGATTTCAATTTTTCTTCTGTTTAAAATGTAGGTACATTTTCTTTGTTTTAAATTAAATTGCTTTTCTTACCTATCTTCTATTTACTTGATAAGTGAGCATTCTCGGCAAGAGATCTCTAAACTGCGGTCATTACACTGGGAGAAAAATAAGGGACAGTATTAAAAATATATTAGGAATAACAGTAATTCTATCTAAAGTAAGAGGTCAGTATTGTAAACCGTAATAAATATATTGTAACTTTAACATACTTTTTGTAAATTCGAATATATCTATATTAGATTTTAATATACTTGTATTGTTGTCCCCGATTGTAGTATGCAGGATTGTTATTATTTCTCTCAATGTAACGGAGATAATTGCCGTAGTTCACGAGTTTTTGAATTTTCTAGTAAAATATTTAATTCAATATTTACTCTTTAAATTGTCATATTTCTTTGCATTCAAGTGTACCCATGAACGTGAATAGTAAACCGGAGAAATCTAAAACTTATCACTTCAATGAAGAATGGAAGCTAGATTACTTTTTTACAATGGTGAATGCTGTTGTTTAATATGCCTTACCTCGGTAGCAATTGCTAAGAAGGGTAATCTGGAGAGACATTTTTTAGCTTTGCATAACAAGTATCAAACAGATTATCCACCAAATTCTGAACTGAGAAAACATAAAGTTAGGGATCTTAAAACTTGATGAACAAATCAACAAAGCGTTTTTAAAAAGCCAAGGTTGAAGTCACAAGCAGTAACTACTGCATCATTCAAAGAAAGCTATCTCTTAGCAAAAAAATGCAAGCCATTTTCCGACGGTGAATTTGTAAAGGAAATATTTTTGGAAATGTCAGATTCACTTTTTAACGATTTTAAGAACAAGAGTGAAATTGTTGCTGCAATTCAAGATCTACAATTGTCTCGAAACACAGTGGTGTGACGAATTGAAATGATGAGTGGGAATGTAAAAGAGCAGTTAATGAATGATATTAATAATGTTCTTGTTTTTCCATTCAGTGTGATGAATCGACAGATATAAGTGATACAGCACAAGTACTTGTTTTCGTTCGTATGATTTTTAAGGATTCTACAAAAGAAGAATTGTTGGGTATGATTTCTTTGAAGGAAAGGACTAGAGGTGTCGACATATCCAAAGCCTTTAAAAACTTGCTCTATGATTTGAAAGTACCACTTTTCAAATTAGTCTCAATAATAACGGATGGCGCAGGTGCAATGATAGGTTGCAAAAATGGATTTATAGCCCTATGTCGAACTGAAGATGAATTCCCAGCCTTTTTGAGCTATCACTGCATAATTCACCAGCAAGTGTTAGCTAGTAAGAGACTAAACACAAAAGAGGTAATGGACTTAGCATTTATAATTGTTAATTCAATTCGAGGAAGTTCCCTCAAACGGCGTCTCTTCCAACTGCAGCTCGATGAAGGCCAACCTGAATTATTACTACATACCGATGTCAGATGGCTGAGCAGAGGTAAATTTCAACAGCGATTTCGTGATTTATTGCCTGAAATTATAGATTTTCTTCACGGACAAGATGGAAACCGTGAAAATTTAAATGATGAAACTTGGCTTAGTGACTTGGCATTTCTTACCGATTTTACTTCAATATTAAGTCATTTAAATTTAGAATTACACAGTAAAAATAAAGCAGTAATTGATATGATCAGCTGCATATACGCATATACATAAAACAAAATTTATTTTGCTAATAGAAGATCTGCCACAAAATAATCTGAATCATTTTCCAAATATGGCGGATAATCTACAAAAACATAAAAATGTTAAGTATAAGATCGACAAATACGTCGCGGAAATCCAAAAAGTAGGGGAGAGCGGGGTTAAGCTGTACAGCGGGGCTAAACCGTACACCCAATTTCCGGGTCTAAATTTGAAGGTAGAGAAGTCAGATAGGTGTCGCAGTCTAGCGACGGGCCACGCAAGTGTGCAGGAGTTAGTTCATTCTTCTGAGCTTACGAGTGTCGGTGTTACACTGAAAAAAGTGTTTTTGTGTGTTCTCTTATAATTTTGGGGCAACGCCAAATAAGAGATAAGTAGAGAACCTTTACTTTCAAACTAGTAACTATCTGACCATAAGAAACTCCTGTTCTAAAGCTATCTTTTGATCACTAGTTATGATTAATTAGGTGATGGGTTTCGAGGTTATGTTACAAAATTCCCACGAGCTACGGGATGGGGCTAAACCGTACACTTCTGTACGGTTTAGATCCTAATGGTTTTTTATGGCATCATAATTAGGCTGGAATTAATGAAGGAAATATCACAAATATTATATGTAATTTTATAGGCTTACTTTACAACGTGGATTGGAATATGACGCTAAAGGTTCTGAAAGAAATTGGAGTATCATACAATGACCGATGAGTTATCCACAGCTTGTATAAAAGCCAGGTGGCCATAATCAAATCAGGACCCAGCAGTACAGAAGCAAGCATAAAGAAAGGAGTGAGGCAAGGATGTGCACTGTCCCCCATTTTATTATTCAATGTCTACATCGAGAAAGCCATCCAAGAAGTCAAAGAAAAGTCTCCGGGAGTGAATATCCACGGGGAGAAAATCAGCATGCTACGATTCGCCGATGACATCATGGCAGAAACAGAAGGAGACTTAAAGAAGACACTAGGAAATATGGAAAGAAAATGACCAGATATCATCTGAAGATCAATAAAAAGAAAACTAAGGTATTGGTATGCAGTAGGAGAAAGGAAGCCAGGACCAATGTTAAACTCGGAAAACAAAAAATTGAGGAGGTGGAAGAGTTCTGCTACCTGGGAAGCCGAGTAACCAGCAATGGACGAAGTAAAAGAGAAATCGCCAGTAGAATTGCCCAAGCAAAAAGGGCACTATACCAGAATAAGATTCTGCTTACAGCTGCAAATACAAGCGTTGAAGTGAGGAAACATTTTATTAGAACATACATCGGGAGCATTCAAGTATATGGCAGCGAAGCATGGACAATAACAGCAGCAGGGAAGTCCAGGCTGTAAGTATTTGAAATGTGGTGCTACCGAAGAATGATGAAGATAAAATGGATTGATCGAGTGACAAACGAAGAAGAAGTGTTAAGAAGAGTGGGAGAGATGTCTACTGAAAACCTTAAAAAGAAGACGGGACAACTTAATAGGCCACATCTTAAGACACGATGGATGATGAAGACAATCGTCGAGGGAAAAGTAAAGGGGAAGAATGGAAAAAGGCAGGCCTCGTATATGAGGTACATGGATCAGGTAGTGAAGGATGTAAAAGAGAGGAGCTACTTCCATATGAAGAGGTTGGCCGATAGAAGAATCGAGTGGAGGGCTCTGTGTCAAACCAATGTTACCAGTCTTACTTTCCCCCATTCAACCAAGCCTTTTCACAGAGTACAAATATTTGTTGAAATATACTTATTACCGTAAAATATTATTTGAAATACCTTTTATTTATTTGGATTCAAAAAACATGATTTGGCAGCAATAACAAAAAGGTTTTTTCCAGATGGTCCGTAAATATCATAGAACAACCAAAAGAGCTGCATGGACCGAAGAAGGGATGAAGTCCGCTCTTGATGATGTCATAAAAAACATTAAAAAACTAATGGAGCCAGCCAGGGCTTACAACGTACCAGTAATGACGCTGAGTGGTAGACTCATAACTCAAAAAAGTTAGTTTTAGGACAAATGCCTGTATTCACACAAGTGCAGGAAAATTAATTTGCTGAACAAGTTTTACCTCTCGCTAAAGTGTTTTATGGAATTTCCTCTGCTGAGCTCCGCGGCTTAGTTTTTAATATGCTGTGAAAAATAGCAATCCACACCCATTTAACAAGGCAGTGAAATTAGCAGGGCAAGATTGGCTTCATGGATTTTTGAAGCGGAACCCAAAAATCAGCGTTTGAAAACCGGAATCAACAAGTATGAGTCGAATTACTGCGTACAATGCAAAACAAGAAGTGGATCTTTTTTCTCCAACCTTACACCTGAAATGGACAAACACAAGTTGGACGTATCACAAATTGGTAACAGGATCACATTGACAAATCACATTGACAGATCGGTCTCAGGAGACGTGAACAGCCCTACTACAGCCCATATGGATTTGGAAATGACCAAAGACCCAACTCCTGATCAAATAGACTAGGAATCTACGCAGATTCACCAATCACGTCTTGTACGGGCAAAAGACCTCAAGCTAAGCTATCTTTTAAATCTCTCTACCCCACACCTCAGTCGAAAACAGTGAAGGCAGGCCTAACTTCAAGACAACAACATTCAGTTATTTTTACTAAGTCACCAAATAAAACAAAATTGGAAGAATCGCCTACAGTGAAAGAATTAAAGCAAAAAATTCAACAACTGCAGGCCAAGATGAAAGTTCAAGAAAATCAAAGAAAAATAACAAGATAGGTGTCATCATCATTGGTCAACAATCCTAGGATTGGTTTGACGCAGCTTTCCACTCGTTTCTTCTATCGGCCAACCTTCTCATTGTGACGTAATTCTTCTCTTTTACATTCTTCACGACCTGTTCCATGTATCTCATACGAGGCCTGCCTTTTCCAATCTTCCCGTTCACTTTTCCCTCGACGATAGTCTTCATCAGGCCATCGTGTCTCAAGATATGACCGATTAAGTTTTCCCTTCTTCTTTTTAGAGTTGTCAGTAGACTTCTCTTTTCTCCTACTCTTCTTAGCACTTCCTCGTTACTTACTCGGTCGATCCATTTAATCTTCAGCATTCTTCTGTAACACCACATTTCAAATGCTTCTACCCTTTTCTTCTCCGCTGCTGTCATCGTCCATGATTCACTGCCGTAAAGAAAAATGCTCCAGATGTATGTTCTGATGAACTGTTTCCTTACTTCTATGCTTGTATTTCCTGCTGTAAGTAGATTCTTCTTCTGAAAGAATGCCCTCTTTGCCTGGGCTATTCTACTCACTATTTCTTTCTTGCTTCGTCCATCGTTGGTTACTCTGCTTCCCAGGTAACAGAACTCTTTCACCTCTTCCAGTTTCTGTTTTCCTAGTTTAACGTTGGTTTTCGCTTCTTCTCTTTTGCTGCACACCAATATCTTAGTCTTCTCCTTATTGATCTTCAGCTGATATCTGGCCATAGTCCTTTCCATGGTTGTTAGCAACTTATTCAGCTCCTTCTCTGTCTCTGCTATGAGAGCTATGTCATCAGCGAATCGTAGCATACTGATTGTTTCTCCGTGGATTTTCACTCCAGAACACTTCTCCTTGACTTCATTTATGGCTCTCTCGATGTAAACATTAAAAATTACGGGAGACAGTGCGCAGCCTTGTCTCACTCCTTTCCTTATTCTTGCCTCTTCACAGCTGGGTCCAGATTTAATCACAGCAACTTGGTTTTTGTACAGACTGTGTATAATTCTTCGGTCATTGTAGGACACTCCAATTCCCTTCAGAATTCCAAGCATTGAATCCCAATCCACGTTGTCAAAGGCCTTCTCTAAATCCACAAATGCAATGAAAGTCGGTTTGTTCTTCTCCATTCTCTTCTCTAAGAGTAGCCTAAGGGCCAATATTGCTTCCCTTGTACCCTTACTTTTCCTGAATCCGAATTGATCTTCATCCAGGAACTCCTCTGCTTTTCGTTCTATTCTTCTGTAGATGATCCTGGTCAGTATCTTTGATGCATGTGTCGTCAGGCTTATAGTCCTAAAATTTTCGCATTTCTCCGCTCTCTTCTTCTTGGGAATAGGAATGATGATGTTTTTCTCGAAGTCCCTTGGAATTTCCCCTGTTGAATACATGTCGCAGATGGTTTTGTAGAGGTGAATTAATGTCTTCTCTCCTGCATTTTTAATTAGTTCTGCAGGGACATCGTCAATACCTGAGGCCTTATTCATCCGAAGATCCCTTACTGCAGCGTCGAATTCCGATCTTAATATTGATGCCCCCATATCATCTATTTCCACTTCGCTTTCCTCTTCAATAGCTTTTGTGCTGAGATTTTTTCCATTGTATAGCTCTTCCAGATATTCTTTCCATCTCTTCACTTTTTCCTCGTTTTCAATCAAAATTCCTCCATTCTTGTCCCTTATGGCATTGCCTCTTGCGCTCCGTTCCTTGAAGTGGTTCCTCACTATGCTGTAGGCCGCTTCCACCTTTCCAATTGCAAGGTTGCTTTGTACATCTTCGCAAAGATTTTTCAACCACAGCTCTCTAGCTTTCCTTGCTTTGCGACTTATTTCGTTCCTTATTCTTTTGTAGCAGAGCTGCCCTTCTTCAGTTTTCGCATTCTTGTACTTTCTTCTTTCTTCAATCAATTCTAAGACTTCCTCCGTGATCCATGGCTTCTTCTTGGCAACTTTTCTTCTTCCAAGAACTTCTTTTGCTGCTTCCTGTAGTCCACATTTAATGTTTTCCCAACGTTCTTCCACTGATTTCTCATTCAGGATCTCTCCTATGTTGTTTCCCACTGCTTTTTGAAATGCCAGCTGATGTTGAGCCTCCTTTAGTTTTTCTACTTGCCATATATTCTTCTTTGTTTTCTTCAATTTCTTGAATTTTAGATGGCATTTCATCATCACTAAATTATGGTCACTGTCGATGTCTGCCCCAGGGTAGCTTTTGCAGTCCTTCACTTGGTTTCTAAATCTCTGCTTCACTAAAATGTAGTCTATTTGGCATCTTCTTCTGTCTCCTGGCATTTTCCATGTGTATCTTCTGCGGTTGTGATTTTTAAACAATGTGTTGGCAACCACTAACTTATGTTGAGTGCAGAACTCCAGCAGCCTTTCTCCTCTTTCGTTTCGGTTTCCCAATCCGTATTTTCCAGTTATTCTTCCATCTTGACCTTCGCCGACGATAGCGTTCCAGTCCCCTAAAATAATTAGGTTTTCTTCTCCTCTTACCTGTTTTATAACTTCCGTGATATCTTCGTAGACGTCTTCCACTTCTTCATCTTCATAGTCAGTCGTAGGCATGTAAACCTGCACCACCACGGTATCTACAGGTTTGGTCTCGATCTTCACCATTATTATCCTTTCATTGTACTGCAGGAAGCTCTTCACACGCATTCCGGCGCTCTTTCTGAGCATGATCCCTACTCCAGCATTACCATTTAATGATCCTGTATGTATAATCCTGTAGCTTCCACTCCAAAAGTCTCCTTCTTCGGGCCACTTCATTTCGCTGATTCCTAATACGTCAAGGTCCATTCTTCGCATTTCTACCTTCAGGTTCTCCAGTCTTCCACAGGTCCGAAGCGATCTCACGTTCCATGTTCCTACCCTAAAAAGTGTATCACATTTGACTGATGTACTCTCTCGGGTAGTCCCCGCCCGGAGATCCGAATGGGGGACTATTTTACCTCCGGAATATTTTACTCGAGAGGGTGCCATCACGTCTTGATAATAAAGGAAAGAGTGGAGTAGCTGCGACTCCTCGGGATATTAATGTGGTGGTTTCCCCTTGCCTTCCACATCGCAGTACTACAGCCGTTAAAGTAAATGTTACCACGCCTGTAGTGAAATGAGTGTCGCTGTACCGACCACTGTGGTCTCCACCTTCACTCATGTGAAGAAGAGCTGCTGCCCTCTCCTCCGGGTGATGAGAAGCGTAATTATTGGCGGCCTCCCGTCGCCAAGTCACGGCATCTTCACAGGTTCTGTATTATTTAGAGGCCTATCTTACCCAGGGATAGACCAATACCCCCTCGGAATGCCGTCGCTTTTTGTCCACGACTGCTTATTCGACGAGTAAACTGGCTTATCTCGCAGCTAACCTCTATATCTAGAGGTTGACCCACCATCCGCAACCCGGTGGACGCACTCGGTGGCTTTAAGCTCAGCTGCGAGAAGATAGGTGTACTCAAAAAGAAACTCGAAACCAAGAAAACCCATGTCTAAGGTAAGAGGCTCTAGGAATACCACCAACAAAGTCCAAAATATTTCTTCAAAATCCAAAAGTCGAAATATTATGTTTGATGATTCGTCATCAGATGATGACCTTGCTGACAGAAGAAAAATTTGTCAAGATGATTCTTTTAATGATATGGACCCACAGACGTCATTTCAAGGAGGAGGGTAGCTAAGAGAAGCCTCGTGCTCAAACGACATATGCCTCATGTGCGGTGAGTTTGGCAAGGACAAAGAAGTGTGGTGCTGCACGTGTTCAGGGTGGGTTCACTCAGCTTGCAGTGCTGCAGACAACTTTATTTGTGATTTTTGTTTTGATGTAAAACTTTAAACATTTTTGTTTTATAAAATTTTATCACTTTTTGATAAACGTTTACCTAACACTTTCATACCATTATCAAATGAACGATATAGTTATATATAGTATTAATTAATTTTCTTAAGTAATAAGTGATAAAAGGTGCTGTATGCAATAATTCATTACTATTTACTTCCCTGATCTTGAGATTTTTTTTACTGTACGGTATAGCCCCTCCTACTGTACGGTATAAAAACATGTCCCTGTACGAAATAGCCCCTGGGGTCGGGGCTATTCCGTACAGGGACATGTTTTTTTATTATTTAATTTAAAAATATAAACAATGAAATAATTCAAATTTCTTTGTGTCCAAATGGAAGCCAATGATCCATATTACAAGTTGCCTATTTTCTTATAATTTTATACCCAATATTAGCTGATAAATAAAAGTTCTCGCGTAAGTGTACGGTATAGCCCCGCTCTCCCCTAATTGAAGATTTTGAGGTAAGATTCCAGGATTTTGAAAAAATTAAAGAAATGGTGGAATTTATATCTTTTTCTTTTAAAAAAGATTTAAGTGTGAAACGCATTAGCCAAAAAATTTCAGATATATTTCATATGGATCAAAAGGCATTAGAAAATGAAATTATAATTTTACAAACTGATTTAAACTTACAAGCCAGAAAATCTGAAGAAGATTTTTGGAAATATGTCAACTGAGAAAAATATCCTAGTGTCACCAAATGTAGCGAATATATCTCTTCTTATTGCGGATCTACATACCTTTGCGAATCGGCATTTTCATACTTGAAGCTAACGAAGACTAAACAACATTATGTCCTGACTGATTCCCATACAGAAGACTCATTGTTATTATCTTTGTCAGGATATACACCTGATTATGATTCCTCGGTTAGAGATATGCAAACTCAGTCTTCCCATTAATGTTAAGGGAACAAAGTAAATTCTAGCTCTGTATTTATCTGGGCTACTTTGAATTAATAAATATTGTTAATAATTATCCATGTTCTTTTAATTCCCCTGGACGTGAGTTTTTTGGCCCTTTAAATAACTATTGTTGATGTTTTTTTACGTAGGTAGATAAGCCGTATATCTATACTTCAGTGCGAGGAGTACTTAGCGAGCTATTGATAAATTAGCAAAAAGTAAGTCATATTATTCTCTCATGATAAATTTTCTTGGCCCAAAAAAAAACGAGAAAGTGAAATATTGTAATAATAATAATAATACTTTTTATTACACCGTTAGCAAGTACATGCATGGTTTCGTCAAGAAATTTGGACAGGACATATACACACAAGAACTACAATGTCATGATATCAATATTAATGAACATATATGTACAGAGTTGTTCAAAATTACAATGTCATCATTACAAAAATAATGGACATATCTATACAAAGTTATTCACAAGCAATCACTTTGAAATTCTCTTACATCATAATAGCATTTCTTAATTAAGAATTCTTTGACTCTTCTTTTGAAAATCATTGGAGAGGTAATGGTTTTAAAGTCATTTGGCAACTTATTGTATAGTATTGAGGATGAGTGATAGGCGCCTTTAGCAAAAAGGGAGTATGAATGCTGACTGGCATGTATGTTATTGTTTGAGCGGGTGGAGTAGTCATGATATATGGAGTTCATTGGGAATTTATCAGGATTTTCTTTAACAAAGCAAACACAAGACAAAATGTAAATAGAGGGCAATGTTAGTATATTTGCATTAGTGAAAAGTGGTTTTCCAGGGGTACGTATAGGGACTTGGAACATGGCTTTAACTGCCTGTTTCTGGGCAGAGAAGGCTTTACTAGCTATGCTTGAATTTCCCCAGAACATAATGCCGTACGAAATATATGAATGCACTTTAGCATAATATACCATTTTTAGAATGTCAATGGAAACAACAGGAGCTAACTTTCTAATCATGAAGATACCAGCAAATATTTTCTTCACTATTCCAAGAACATGGGGAGACCAATCCAAGTTATCTGTTATTTGGAGTCCCAAGAACTTAATGGCAGTTGCCTTGTTTAAGCAAGTGACATTGTTATCTGTTAGAATGTTACTTTTTTTGTAGTTTTTACTTATAAACTGGATGAGCTGTGTTTTTTCTTTGTTTAGAACTAGATTGTTACTATTGCACCACTGCTGCATTTCACGAATGGTGTTGTTAGTGTATTCAATTAACCTATCTAGGGAGTCAGCTGTAACAATGGCAGATGTATCATCTGCATAAAGGGTGATTTTACAGTGTGATAGGTGATTTGGGAGGTCATTTACAAAAAGGAGGAAAAACAGAGGTCCTAATATGGATCCTTGGGGAACACCAGAGTTCTTGCTTAGAGGATAAGATTTAGCAGTTTGTGTCATATAGGTGTCCCTGTAGGAATAGCTCACAATTTGTTTTCTGTCACTTAGATATGACGAAATCCATTCCAGTGCTCTACCAGAAATTCCTAGATTTTGAAGTTTATATTTTAATATGTTATGATCAATAAGATCAAAAGCTTTACTTAAATCAAAGAATATGCCTGCTGTGAGAAGTTTTTCGTCTAAACCATGCAGAATATTGTTTAGGAGGTCAAAAGTTGCAGAGTTGGTTGATTGATTTGGAAACCATGCTGATTTTCAGCTATGAGTTTATGCAGCTTCAAGTAATTGAATACCCGAATATGAAATAGTTTCTCAAATATTTTGGAGAAGACAGATATGACAGATATTGGTCTATAGTTGTCTGCATTATCACGTGTCCCTTTTTTAGGAACAGGAGTCACACGAGAGTATTTGAGGATTGCTGGGAACTGTCCACTTAGGAAAGAGGAATTTACCACGTCAGCCAAAGGTATTGCAATAGAGTGAGCAACTGCTTTTACAACAGGCATTGGGATGCCATCGATCCCTGAGGAAAATTTGTTTTGAAAGGAATTGATTATTTTTACAATTTCAGCTGGGCAGGTTGGGAATAGAAACATTGAGTGAGGTGAATGAGCATAGTTTATGTTTGGGGGTGCACTAGTTTGCTTGGTCTGGGAAGTAGTTGAGCAGAAGTGGTGATTAAACATATTAGCTATTTCTTCAGGATCAGACACAGTGATTCCACTGAAAGTAATGGAGGTTGAGTTATAAGCTGGGCTAGAGGCTTTTGTAGAGTGGTTAATGACATTCCAAGTAGATTTGACAACATTACCTGAGTTGCTAATGTAGTTTTCAATAATGGCCTTCCTGGTGTTGAACAAAAGTGCTCTGAATTCTTTACGAGCACTTAGATAACCCTGGTGTGAAATTACATCACCAAGTTTGCTTTGAAGATGAAGTTCTCGAACCTTTTTAGACAGAGCAATGATTTCTGGAGAGTTTATCTTAAATTTGTCACCTGGTTTTTTCGACTTGGCCCTTTTCACAGGGAAAGCAGCATTAAATTGCATGAGAAATATATTTAAGAAAGCACTAAACTTTTTATCACTATTTTCAGCATGAATCACTTCATTCCATGATTCTTGCATTATCATGGTGGAAAACTCCATGATATATTCACTTGAGAACATTCTCTTATAAGTATATACAGGACCAGAATTCATACAGGATAGGCTGCAGTTTATGGCCACATGAAGTCCAAAATGGTCAGATAGGCCTGAGTTAAAAGTTTTACACTCAAATGCACTCACTTTTATGGCTGATAATCAAATTATCAGCCATACTGTGCATTTTTATAAAAACTTTTTTATATTTACGAACAAATAGTACAACAACTTATACATTGCAGTTGATAAAAAAATTAAATTGCATGTTAAGTTAGTAAAAATCTATCTCGAAAAGTGTCGGAAAATCAAATTTTTTAGGTACTGCATGTACGGAATGCTGCTATCAAAAGTTGGGTCTGGAAATTTATTTTCTTCAGGAGCCTATATCTCGAAAACTTAATAAGTGATTTAAAAATAAAAAATAGTTTTGAACATATATTTTACTTATCTACCCATACCTCGCTGGAGTGCACCTTATGCTGAAACACAGTGTATAAACATAGTATGCATTTCACACCCCTTCCTCCCCCTTAGACTACGCCTATGACAATAAGTCGATCGCGACACACTTTTAAGATAAAAAGTAGATCTTATGTACAGAAAAGTTGGGCACCCCTGCCATAGCATATACATATAAGTAGCTGATTTAAATACGACTTTCCTTTGTTCTACAGCAATTATCAATATTAACCCTTTGAGTGCCACCGATTTGTAGGTGAGTATTCCCAGAAGTGCCACGAGTATTTTGCTAATTTTGTAGGCCTTTATTCAAAAAATCATTATTTGTTGCTATTTTTACATGATTATTTCTGCATTTGAAAGTGAATACTTTCTTCCAAATTAATATGAAAAAAAATGGCTGATTTTCTCAATGACACGCAATTGTATTAGTTTAATTTGGAATTTACAGATTTGAATTATTTTAGTTCTCAATTTTGACCAATAAATCGAGATATAATATCAACTTTAAAGAAATAAACCATTGATAAATATAAAAGATTATTATTTTTCTAGGAATTGATCATATAATATCAAAGGAATTTGCACGAATTTTCAATATATGTATATTCGATTGAGTAACACAATGCAAATTGTATAAAAATCAGGGGAAATTATCAAAATGATTCGAGGTATATAATGTGAATATTTTCGCAGACAAAAGAATATTTGGATGTGAAAACATTACGAAACATGGTATCTGAATAATAATAACAAGAATTTAAGTCTGTTATTGCTTACAAAATGATAACAATTGCATTGCAAATTATTGAAAATATATACTCATACTTAGAAAACGATGACAACATTACAAACCCTATTCCAAATCAAATAACTAATTTTCATATTATTCATAAATGTGATGAGAGACACAAATTCCATGTAGACCTTATTTACATTTCATGCAGTTCTAGATCTGTGAACAGGGCCACGGCCTTTCCTATTGCATACAGCACACACTTTTTCCCTCTGCCCTGAAAGTTTCCTTATCCCATATATTCCTGGCGATACTGTCGTAGGAGTTGACTGACTGGGATTATTCCATCTAAGTAACCATTCACTCACAATTCTAATTATTATTTCTGAAAAAACTACACTCTTGATATTTTTATCAGTATTGCTTGATTTGTAAGTAATATAAGCATTTAGAACCATTTTAGAAATTACATTGCAGATCATTTTCTTCCAGTATATCAAATAATCTTCTCTCATCTAAATACACGTACAACATAATATCCGAAGAATAAATGCCTCCCATGTATCATTGTACTGCTCAATGTTTGTGGACTTTCCTTTGGAAATTCTTGACCCTTGCGAATGAATGAATTGCTTTTGGCTATCGAGTTGGTGGAAAGTAATAAAACTGGATTTTTTTGTGATTTCTTTTCTCGATACCTAAGAATAAGAAGCTCTTCACTTCTAAAACACTTTTTCTTGCCCACACTAAAGTTTTATTTGAGAGGTTGAGGTACGATGATCCAAAATGCATTGGTAAAAAGAGGTTGAAGTACAGGATTGGAGAAGATTTTGGTGGCGGAAGATGGTTGGGACCAGCATTGGAGTTTCCAGGAATTCAAAATGTGGAGGAGGGAGTGAATCACAATTGTCCTGAACCTCAATGAATTCTGCAGAATGATCACGGCTTCCACTTTCCCGTTCATCAGAACTGACACTTTCATTGCTATACTCAATAATTGCCGGTCTCTTCTTAGGAAGGATTATCATGTTTTCATCTGAGTCTGATAACATTTCCCTTCAATAGTGTCTCGATGAAAATGGGTGCTGTCTTCACTTTCCACAGAGTCGTTGTCATTACTTAGTGAATTTATGTATTCCGCTAATCTGTCATCGTCAACACCAGGTGAAAATTCATTTCTAGAAGTTGATGCCATTTTTAGGTAAAAGATTTCACTTTCAAAAAGCCACTAGTGAAATTTCAATGTGTAAACAACAATAAGAGATGGGATGGCACACATTGTATTTTTTATGCACAGCATCATCTTTCAATTACTACTGCTGTATCTACTATGATAACGAGGCTGACAATCAGAGCCACATTGCTGACTCAACACCCCAGCTGACTCAACGCACCAGCTGCGAGAGATAGCATGATACGTAGTACCTTTTCGTCTGCCTTTCGTAGCTAAAAATCAACAACTTGATCGCAGTGAAACAGCAACAAATTATCTCATCAGAAGCGACATAGCAGAGATATTTGAAGCCTAAAGTGTTTTTGCTATGTAATGAATCGTTTGCAAAACGAACGAGAATGCGATGTACTTCGCAGAGAATAAAATGTTTCTAAGCATATAAAAAAATAAGAACACGGCAAACATAATATCTCCAACATAAATACAAAGTTAAAAATATTAGAAGAAAGTCAATTGGTTTTAGGCTAACAAACAATGTAGTTTCCAAAGTGTCGCACAGAAGCAGTTTCGTAACAACCAAATGTGGAGCTCGGAAAATTCAATCCGACATTAAGTTACAGTAAAACCTGTATTAGGTGACCACCGATGGTTCTGCTGGAAAATGGTCTTTGAGAGGGGTGGTTGTTTGACAGGGGTTTAGGAGTCTGGAGGGGTTGTTTCTATGAATATATGTAATTGCAAATGACTGGGCGGCTAGTTTGAAAAAAATGGGAAAACTACTGAGCTCAGGATTCATTAATAATAGTCGATTTTGTTTCAATATTTTTTACCAACTCAAGGCAAAATTTTGATGCATAGGAATTTCATCAACATTAGATTTTTTCAAAGCACATAATTACATTAATTGCACTGGTTACTAGATGCGAATTACAATATATAGGTAAGTAATTACACTCTATTGGCGGAAATGCAGTACAAAAAATATTATACATACATATATTTAAATACATGTATACTTACATCGTTAACATTAAACTGATATTTTACAAGAAATTAAATTGACCAATGAGGTAATCGAAACAAAGAAAACACTGTGCTTCCAAAAATAATATTTTTTTTCTTTAATTCTCATTCGTCTTAAAATTAGGCGAAAAAAAATGGCATGCTGTACACGAAACCGTTCGAGCCAGCCATTGCTGGCCATGAAATCTTCATCTCCCAATTTACGAGCCATTTGCAAGGCCTTCTCCTTTATTAATACACCACTAATAGGAATATTTTTCGAGCGTGCAACTTTAAACCACTCAAATTGATCTTTTCGTACTTTTCTTGCCGCCTTCTCTTCACTCCACCGTTCCTGTTACTGTTGTGCCACTCCTTTAAAATGTCGCCCCTAGATTTTAAAATTCCATTTCTTTGAGTTTTCCCACATTTAAATAAATCCGCTCGCCTTCTCTCAGATGAACCTTCATCTCGTTCTTCGATAACTCGAACCCTTTCCTCTAAACTCAAACAAATTCTCTGTGACATCTTCGACTCAGTGGTGGATCGTGTGCCGTCACTAACGAAGTTACGGCATTCCCCACAAAAAGACTCGCTGAATCACCCCTTAGCCCCATTGGTAGCGCAATGAGATTTTCTCTCACACCAAATTCAAACGTGTGCTCACTTAGTAATCATTAGTTAGAATAAGTTTCCTTTCCTTCTACATAGCTGACTTTTTATCTCTTCCTATTGACCGACCATCTCAAAAAGTATAAATGAAGCATCCGCAGCTGTGTAATGATATGTCTGATACCATCGGCTACAAAGAGTGAGACTTTTTCTCATCGCACGACCACTGATGTTAATATTTTCGTGCACATAGCTCAGTTGCATCTCTCGCCGTTGCCTCGGCGCGGCACCGGAGAGCCCGGCACGCGGCCTCGAGCCTTCTCCCCGCGTGAGACTACGATGACTACTATGTACAAATCACACTTACATAATCCACACCCGCTGGCAGACTGGCCCTCCTTCGTCTGTGGACTGATCTAATAGGCTGGTATCTTTCCCAAAAGCTGGGAAAAACTCAGGTTTACGACAATTTTTATGCTGAATAGAGGGAACTTCCCTTCAAAGTGGTGGTCTTTGGTCAGGGTGAGGGGTGGTCTTTGAATAAGGGTAATGAATACCATGAACATAGGGGCATTACAATCGGTTCCGGAAAATACTGGTCGTTGAGAGGGGTGGTCGCTTGATAGGAGTGGTCGTTACGAGAGGTTTCACTGTATTTAAATTACCAAAGCTGTTGATCATTTCCATTAACAATCAAAATTATTGTTCCACGTAGTTATTAAAAGATCATTCTTGTATTATGTACAATTTACAAGAGTTAAAGATTGAGAAAAACATTGTTTTAACAGGTCTCCTCATAGACGACAATATATCGTCGTTGGCACTTCTGGCACATTCTGCAAACGACGATATATCGTCGTGTGGCACTCAAAGGGTTAAAGTCTCCTGATACAATAAGCTTATAGTCAAACTTAATTAGTTTAGCCAGAGTATCATCAAACTGTTTGTTGAATATGTCAATATCCCCATTAGGTGATTGATGAACCGTAGCAATAATTATCTCAAGTTTCTTGACTATGACTGCGACTATCTCAAAATGGAATTCATAACATTATTTAATCATATCAAGTTCCTTATACTCATACTTGTCAGCTATATAGATACATAGACCACCATTCTTTGAGGGTTTTCCTACAGTACACAGAAGCCATGTCATAACCTTGTAATTTGTACCAATCACACTTTCATCAGGAGTATCTGGCAGAAAGTTCCAACCATACAGGTGGTAGCGGCGTGGTAGACCACACAGGGAACACTTTTTGTCTGGAGACCCAGCGATAGGAGGATTACGGCCTCTACGATTATGCAATACAGTCACAAATCCATCACTACTAGCTTCAGTAGATTTCGTCACGGTATCGTTGCACTTCATCTCTTGACGTTTAAGCAGTTTCTCGTCAGAGATATCAGATGGAGAGTCAATACTGGTCTGGGCACCACGAGTCTCTTGATGATCCGCTTGCACTGATTGAGCTTCTAGTTTACATCTACGCGATACCCTGCAAGCCACCGTGAGGGTGTGTGGCAGGGCAGTTTATTTTGATGTCAAACTTATTAAGTTTAGACTTCTCCCCTGCATCCTTGGTTGCACTAGTTTCCACTATATCAACAAATGAGCCGTTTTTCTTCTCTTTTATTGAACTACGATCCCGTGTCACTTTCAATTGTACCATTTGCTGTTTTAGCATCTCATTGTCGGCCGCTATGTTACCTAATGAGAATGTCACCAGACGACAGCAAAAAAACTTTCAAAATATTTCTTTACTATCAATTGCAGTTTTTAGTGCCAGCTCATTAAGGCCAGTACATTTAGCGTGAAATTTACGAGGACACAATTCACAAGGAATTACTTTATCACCATGTTTTACAGGCAAATTACAGGAGCTACACGAGTTTATGTAAACTTTGGCTGTGATATGGATATACATATCTTGTATTGTTCTTTTTCAAGTTTAGTGCATAGAATAATAAACAACTGTAATGTGAATCATTTTTATCCTTAAAATGGTCATCAGGGTTGAGAAAAGGTTATTAAGGGGCCGTGGGACATAGCTGTTTTTCAGACCTATTTTTCAAGGAAGATTGCTCCAACAGGAAGCTAGATATCGGAATGTGGTTTTCAGTAATTAAAAGAGAAAGTATCAAACTATTACTCTATAATCCTAGATTTTACGTAATAAGCCTTGTTAAAAATATATCTCGATGTAAAAATAGACCTTTTTGTAGCAAATATTGGGAGACAGAGGGGCTATTTTTTTAACTTTCGTTATTATAGAGTACAAGATTCAAGCTTAGTCTGTTGGATCCTTGAAAATTATTGATTTTTATTAAAAGACACGCTGTTGAGATATTCTGAAAGTAATTTATGTTTTTCGCCAACTCCAGCCCAGGGATACGCCTCGAGCGTCGTGCAAATCACTAAACAGTTCACACATTCTCCGCCTACTGCACTACTCAAAAAGTGGCACGGTCCCTCTACCCTATATCCTAAAACGGTAACCTTGAGGTGTTGGAGCTTGGGGGAAGGGAAAGTGAAGGCAGGCGGGAAGCAGAGGCGATTGAGACGGAGTGTCTGATTTACTGACGGGTTGTTTCTTGAGTCTCTGTTTAGGTTGTCGCTCTCGGGGTGTCTAGTAATAGTCAAACTGACTAATTGTCAAGTCTCAAAATGTCATCGGAAGCGTACCGATATCAGAAAATTAAAGTAGGCAGTCGCTTGACATTTTCGATGGCGAGGAAAAAAAGAAAGGGTGAATTTTTGGCCAAGCAGAGGGAAGAAAAAAGGTAAATATTGTCATTTTTTGAGAAAACACTATCTCAATGTAATGATATATTCATGTGTAAGTATGCAAATTTCTATTATCCGAAACAGGCGTCTCAAAATAATGGGAACAGAGTCGCACGTAGGAGGAACTTCTTGCGCTATTGAAGAAATCCCGTCCAATATTGACGATTCAGTAGCTGATGGAACTTTGCATGATTCATTTGACGATATTGCAATTGCCGAAGAAGGGAAAAATGAAGGCATATCCGGTGGAGTAACGGGAAGAAGAATTATCGACTTAAAATATTCGACAAATCGGTTTCCAATTTACTGATATGGTTTAACCTAAATGTCAACCTGCGTTCTGATAGTAATTCCCAGCCTAGTTCTTCTATTAAACTCGTAACACTTATAAAATTATCATAGCGGCCTTTAACAAATCTAGTGGATCTCCTTTGCACACGCTCTAATTCTTTTATCATACCTTCCTCGTACGGATCCCATATACTAGCGGCATATTCTAAATGAGGCCTGACAAGTGTAAAATAGCTTCTAGTACTCTCTCATCGCATTTGCCTAGAACTCTTTTTACGAATCCTGATATATGGTTTGCTACACTATTTATTTCCCTGACGTGTTTCCCCCACAGCATGTCTTCAATGTTGGTGACGCCTAAGTATTTAATAATTTCTACGTTAGATATTTTCTTTTCTTTGATGCTATAATTTTTCTGGGGAAAGTTATTCTTTTTCCCAAAGTTCTTTATCGCGCATCTTCAAATTTAATTCTAGCTGCCAACTATCACAGCAATCATCAATCGCATATAAATCCTTAGCTAAAGAATGACTATCCTCTTAATTTCTTATTTCCTTATACACTACTGCATCAGAAGAAATACGTAAATATGAAGAGATTAGCCGACAGGACTCGGTGGAGAGCTGCGTCAAACCGATCTGAGGATTGATGACCAATGATGACTGCTGCATCATCGGCAAAAAGACGGAGCTTGCTATTTTTAGCTACTGTATTCAAGTCATTTACGGAGAGAGGAAATAAAATTGGGCCTATCACGCTGGGGAACACCCGATGTAACTTTTACTTCGCCTGAGGTGACACCATCTAATACCACCCTTTGAACGCATTCATGTAGGAAATCTCCTATCCAGCCTACCATATTACTGTCTATCCCGTATGATGCTAACTTCGCGAGTAAATTACAGTGGGGAACCTTGTCAAACGCTTTTCTAAATTTAAAAACGCTGCGTCTACCTGTACGTTACCTTCTCCGGAAATTAAAATATTATGAACAAAAAGACCTATTTGATTTTCGCAAGATCGTCCCTTTCTGGACCCATGCTTATTTGTTATCAATAAATCCTGGCTATCGAGGTGTCCCCTTATTGATGTAACTATCATATGCTGTATAATTTTGCACGACAGTGACGTTATTGATATTGGTTTATGATTCGATGGATGTTCCCTATCGCCACTTCTAAAAATTGGGATCACGTTTGCTATCTTCCAGTCTTTGGGAACCGCGTGTTCTTCGAGGGATTTGTTAAATATTACTTTAAGATACGGTGCCATTTCGAGAGCTATTTCTTTATATACACACTACACACGATATACACACGAGCAGGAATTTCATCAGGACCTGGGGACTTGTTCGGGCTAACATTTTTTAGTAAGGATACGATTCCGCTATAAGATACATTTATCGATCGGGGGCAATATTTGCTGAAATCGGTCTGGTATGGTTTCGAGCAAACTATGCTTAGATTGATTAAAAACGCTCTGGAAAAATAATTCAAGAAATTAGCCTTATCTAAATATTTCGCCCATATACCCTTTCAAGGAATTAACAGTTGAAATTTTAGTTCCCTGTACTTCCCTAACATATGATCAAAATGCTTTCGGATTCCCCTCTAGTTGTTCTCCAAGTACTTTTCTATTGAAATCACTTTACGCTTTTCTAAGGGCTGTTTTTGCGGCTGCTTTATATGTAACGTTCGATAATTTTTTTAGATCGCTATTAGCTACATTTTTCTTAGTTTCGCGTGGATAACTCGTTGTCGTTTTAAACATTTTTTTAACATCCGCGTTATACCACCTTGGTTCCCTATTCTCACTCTTATACTCACTCACCGTGTAATTTGGAGGAACTCTTTCCATGTCTGTATCACTATTTTTTCTGATGTTTAGAATTTTTCAAAAGAAGTCTGTAAGTCACGCCTAAATCCGTTAAAATCTGCTTTACTTAAAAGGCAAATCTTTCTTTTTAATTTTACATTTTTGTCAGTATTGAGGTATAATTTAACGTGTACTACCTTGTGGTCACTTATTCCATCGATATTTTTAACTTTAATAACTTTTTCATGGATGTTTGAGGCAAGTAAATCGAGAACATTCTCCCTTCTATTATGCAAATTTACTATTTGATGTACTGCGTATTATGCGAACAGGTTAAAAAATGACGAGAAGATTTCCTTGTCCCTACCCCCAGACTAATGACTACATGTTTTCCAATCTATCGATGTTGTATTGAAATCTCCACCTTTCAATAATCTGTCGTTCGTTGGTATGAGAATTAATGTGCCTGATCTGTTTCTCGAGTTCTAATACTGATTGAAAATAAGAATGAACTTTGTAATTTTCCACACGTTTTTTATTAACCAACCGGTTTCAACACTCACGTGTCATCATCAGGGACTCAAATTAATCCGACAAAATCCGACAAAATTACAAAGTTCATTCTTATTTTCAATCATGGAAAAATTCCACAAGGTGACGGCCGAAGTTGTTTCATCGATTCTAATACTGAGTGTACATCGGAATGGGGTGGTCTGTAGTAGGCACAAACATATATTACTTTCAAATTACCACATTTAGACATTAACACGTGCAAGCCAAGCTACCAGCTGAGACCACCTCCTATTTGTTGCAGTTCTTACGGCTAAACTGTTGTCACAACAACCAATCAACGCGGCTACCCCGAAAAATGAAGTCCATTCAAGACTTGGACCGCGGACACGTTCTCCTGCAGCTACGAACCCCACTAGGGCCAGGCTGGCCAGACTGGCTCGGTTCTTAGAAAATCGTAGCGAGCGCATTTCCGCGAATTCCACGTTGCCACATGGTACAATGCGGAGTCTACCAAACAGTTTGGTCCAATCGTGTGTTGAAATGGCAACATTGCGTCTAGTGGTCAGCAATGGTACGAAAACTCCGCGGACGGAGGGGCTGAGAGGGAAGGGTCGTTATTGCCTCATCACCTCTGCGCAAAGAATTAAAGCGTAGAGGAGACACTGAACAAAAATATGGCTGGTTGGGTAGGCGCCGACTCTGGTAACTCTACCGGTCTACGGAAAAACTATCTCCATCATCTCAGCACTCGAAAGCGAATAAATAATCATGTCCCACGGCCCCTTAAATTGTTTGATTTCCACCGCAGTCTGTATCCATTGATACAAAGTGTATATAGTAATAACTGTTTGAATTATGTATCATAATTTTCTCATTTATCTTGATGTTAATCATACAGATGTCAGTTATGGTGGTGGTGTGAGAAAGACCCAAGTGGATGGGAGGAAAAGAGTGGAAGTTAATTCTAATTGTCTGTAGTGTTGGTTGTGGCCAGAAGATGTTTGGGACATCCCGAGCCAGGGATCTGCGCATGCCGTATCATTATTTCGTATGATTATTCTTTTGAGGGAGGCAAGAATACTCTGCCAACTATTCGGATGCTGTCCCGGTGTGTCTAATGATCTCTGTTTGTTGGCAGAGCAAGTCGTTGCAATGTGAGCACTTGTTAAATGAGCCTCGATGAGTGTCCCGGTGTGTCTAATGATCTCTGTTTGTTGGCAGAGCAAGTCGTTGCAATGTGAGCACTTGTTAAATGAGCCTCGATGAGTGTTCGTCCATGGAGGTCCTGATACATACTTTGTTGTTGCGCAGGTGGGGATCACACGCGCACCAAGGCCGTGGTGACCTCGAAGGTTGGTGCATTGTCTGCATTCACCACGAAGAAGGAGACATGCCTAGGGTGCAAGGCAGTGCTGCCGCAAAAGGGTCCTGTGTGCTCACACTGCGGAGTGCGCAAGGCTGAGATCTACATAGGTGAGCTGGATCGCATGCAGGTGCTGGAGGAGCGCTTCTCCCGGCTGTGGACGCAGTGCCAGCGCTGTCAGGGCAGCCTGCACGAGGAGGTGCTGTGCACCAGGTGAGGGTGGAATGTTTATCATTGTGCTCTGGGCGTCATCACCATTGTGAAGCAGTTGCTGCTCTGCAAAACTGGCTCTCCACAGAAATGGTGTAATTAGAGATGTCGAATATGCAAGAAAGTACACTCTCATGCTAAAAGGTGAAGTGTGTGAATATTGAGGGTTCCCTTGCTAAATTTGATGAACTTGGTCACGGGGAGAGGATGGTTGGGCTGTTGAGAGTCTGTTGATGGGTTTTGCTGCAGTAAGTACACGGCAAACAAATGGTATTCCAGCAAAACTGGTGTCTTTTCACCATAATTAAGCTACTCATCACGATTCAAAATCGAAGATAGTTCGTCAGTGTTGTTTGGTCGAGATATATGAGAGAGAGCGTCGTTTACTCAACTTACGTATTCATCATATATTAATTTATAAGTGAGGGGTCACAACACAATGTGTCTCTTCTTCCATATCATACTTTTGCAAATAGCTGATCAGTTTTACGTAAGAGCTACTGTGAACTCATGCCTCAACTTGGCTATCGCTACTAGCCATTGTCACTATTTCCCATTGAGAATATGCTGACAAGGAGAGGCTACGTACCTTGACCGCGCGATTTGAATGCCGTAAATTTTATTTGGTGCAGGAGGTAAACAGAAATGGTAATTTCATATCAGCTTGGTCCAACTTGGAATAGTTTTTTTGTAAAAAATTATTTTTTAGTCATGAAATAGGCATTCTAATTAGCCATTCACAGACGCTTGGTCCAGTGGGTAGAGTACGGGATTCCCATACCAAAAGTCGTAGGTTTGAGACCCGATGGAATAAATTTTTTTTCCTTCAGAATGTATGAATTTTTTCAATTTTTTCAACCATAATTTTTGTTACGAGCGTTTAACTCAATTCACTTTTTTTTCTAATACCGCCGACCTTGAAAACCATACCCTTACTGTGAAACACTCAACGATGGAGGGCTTCACTTGCGATATAAGGGAGTCTTGCTTTATAATCCATCTATCCTGTTTCATTCCCCAATCTAACACAGTAATTCCTGTTGTTGTCGCAGATCTACATAATACAGTGCGTACCGCAGAAATGGCGTGTGGCAGGAGTCTTTTGGTTATAAGTTGTGTAATAATAATACTTACTTACAATCAAGAATTCCCACGAATGCATATCCGTTACAGTTAATATTAGACTAATGGTATAGTCAAACAAATTTACGTGTTTGGCAACAATCAAAATGGCGTACAATGTATTTAAAATTCACATGAAGTATACGCAGGCGCCTGTGTCCCTCAAGGAACAGCAACTGAATTTGAGAGATAAAAACACTAGTCCCCTCACTTAATTGAAAAGTTCAATGTTTATTTCTCGTCGCGCATAAATTGTTCGCATAAGAGAAGATTATTGGTAAGCTTGAGAATGCTAAAAAATCCCGTCAACAATGAACGACAATTCATGTTTTCGACAATCCTCTTCCTCTTTGATCCCTAACGCAACCCGGTTGTTGAGTGGAGCACGCTATTTGGAGAAAGAGGTCTTGTTAATAATGCCTTGCCCTCCCCGTCCAAAACCCAATCCAGGTGATTTTTCTAATTCCACATTGCCTAAAAGAGTAAATTATCTTATTGTTGGGTTTCTGCTCGTCAATGTTAAAAGTTATCTATTAAATAATTAAAAAACTATCAAAGTATAAACCGAATACTGCTACATAACTTAATATTGTGTAAACAATGACATTTGACGAAGACAAAAGTCAATAATGAATTGATTGAGGTTGATACTGGATTGTTCTCTCGCCGAAAAGCACAGTTTTTTTTCTGTAGTGATACTGCGTGGAAACCTAAGTGACACAGCTTGAACTCGTTGTAGCTATCTCTGAAGTGATACTTTCAAGATAGACATCTCATTTCTTACAATATGTCTAGTGCAACCACGTCCAGTTCTCTTTTTCCCACCGGAATTGAAGAAAATGTAACGTGGACCCTCACTTGCTCGAAAGAGGATGCCACAGGTGCTGTCATATTTTTGCATGGTAAGCTATTTAATTCTGAAAATATTAGTTTTCTTCCCAATGTTCAAAGAAGTTTTTTATAATTGATTTTTGGGAAATGTTAGCTTTGGATTATGATGTTGTTCGTACAGCTCTTTTTAGTAAGAACCTAAAATTCTTAGTTAAATTTTTAATGTGGAAAATGAATGAATTTACTTTCAGAGGCCTTGAGGAAAATGAATGTAATTAAAGATTCATCAAACGTCAAAATATCGCCGACGGCCCGCTTAAACGGACAGAGGGCTGTTGAAATGTTTTTGTTGATTCTGGAGGATAATATATTTGTAGAAGAAGAGGAGTTGTTTGAGAGTGAAAATGCAGAGGGTGACTTCATTTCTGACATTTGTGAGAGTGAAGAGGAAGAAGAATCCGAAGGAAGCAGCTATGCCTCCTTGCAGAGTCCCGATGATTCTTATGAGCCCTCACCCAAATCGCCAAAGTTTATTCGTGTGCCAATAGAAACCAAGATTAAAGTGGTAAATATTTCAAAACAACACCCAAATTGGTCACTATCGACCCTGCAAAAACGAGGCTCGCAATTATTGAAACGCAAATCCCAAATCAAGGTGTGGTGTAGAGATGTAGAAAATGGTGGAACGCGTTTGGACAAGCATGAAATGATTAATAAGAACACTTTCGAAAGATTTCATGAAGCGCGGAAAAGGAGGGAGCAAGTTACCTCAAGAACAATCCAGCAGTGGGCGTTAAGCGCGGCATTTCCTCACATATCGCCAGAATTCAAGTTTTCTGCGTCAAGACCATGGCTTACTAAATTCAAAAAGGAATTTAAAATCAGACAAAGAAAGGTGACTAATTATGTTCCCCGAAAAGACGTGACATCTTTGGAGGAGACATTGATGGCAGCGGAAGTTTTCTGCAGACAAACATCACGCCTTATTGGAAAATATGATCCAGATTACGTAATAAATACCGATCAGACTGGATGCGAGTACACAGTGGACGTAAAGAGGACATTGACTTATCGGGGAGAAAAAACTGTGGAGTTGTGTGTCGGGAATAGGAACAAAATGACCCATTCTTATACAGCACAATATGCCATCACCGCCTCGGGAAAACTACTTCCTCAAGTGTTCCTCTGTCTACAAGAAACCGGAGGCGTTTTCGGTCCAAGAGTGAGCCGAAGCGTAAAGGAGTTGGAGGATAAATGGAATAACGTCGTTGTGACATCCACAAAATCAGGGAAATTGACGACGGATATATTTAAACAGTTTTTGGAAAATGTGCTGAAGTCGTACGTCTCTACAAACAATTTTCTGCTAATATTAGATTCCTGGGGAGGTCAAACAAATTTAAATATGTATGACGAAATATTCGAAATGGACATGGGAAATGCTGAACAAAAGTGTCAATTGAAAATAATACCGCCTCAATGTACGGCTCCTTGCCAGCCCTGTGACGTATATTTTTATCGCCAAGTAAAACAGTTCATCACGAGACTGCAATCATGGTCATATTTAATCCAAAATAACCGTGAGATTAGCTCCAGAGAGGACGAGATACGGATACATTCACTGATACATCATCAGCTATCGTCACCTCTATTCAGAAACATGATCATCTATGCCTGGTACGCATCAAAGTTGTTAGAAAACAGAAGTTTCTTTCAAAATGTTCGCCAGGTGTGCTTTCCAGAGGAAGTTCCAAAGACAATTTGTGCATGTGGCATGAAATGTTTCGTTCGGTGCTCGTGGTGCAATATTTTAATGTGCTTCTGTTGCTTTTACAATGATTATCACCCAATGAACTGCACCCCGATATCTTTTAGGGCAGAAAATCAGTAAGTGAATGTTCCATACTTGATGTAAAAATACATAAGAGTAAATTATGTGGATATTACGACAAATTCCCTCACACTACATCTGTATCATTAACTAACCGTGTAATGTCATTTCTCCCAAAGTAGTTCTATTTCAAGGTTTGTTTATTTCATTAGAGTAACTTTTTATAAGTAACTGCTTTTCGTGAATGATATTTTAAGTAACAAAAGTTTGCTTGGTATATTATTTCATAATCAAATAAAATCAAGTGTTATGAATGCATGAATGTGGACAAATCAAGTGAGATTAGTAAGAATAGGACCCTGCCGTGTGAATCCTCAAAAATAAAGCGTCTCTTGGTCTAATGCTGTGATTTGAGCTCCTTTTAAAGCTCCTCCGAAGGGGAACGGCAAAATGAGAATGTATAAATGTAGGTAAGTATCTGATAAAACAGGAATTACTGTGTTAGATTGGGGAATGAAACAGGATTATAAAGCAAGACTCCCTTATATCGCAAGTGAAGCCCTCCATCGTTGAGTGTTTCACAGTAAGGGTATGGTTTTCAAGGTCGGCGGTATTAGAAAAAAAGGTGAATTGAGTTAAACGCTCGTAACAAAAATTATGGTTGAAAAAATTGAAAAAATTCATACATTCTGAAGGAAAAAAAAATTTATTCCATCGGGTCTCAAACCTACGACTTTTGGTATGGGAATCCCGTACTCTACCCACTGGACCAAGCGTCTGTGAATGGCTAATTAGAATGCCTATTTCATGACTAAAAAATAATTTTTTACAAAAAAACTATTCCAAGTTGGACCAAGCTGATATGAAATTACCATTTCTGTTTACCTCCTGCACCAAATAAAATTTACGGCATTCAAATCGCGCGGTCAAGGTACGTAGCCTCTCCTTGTGAGATGCCCAACTTTGATAAGCTATATCTTCCAAAAGATGAAACCAAGTTTAATGCAGTAAAATCTATGTTATAGAATGTTCATTTCTACATTTATTAATGCGAATAAATTTTTTTGTCGATATACGTCAGAGGTTTCACCACACCCACTTTACCAAAAGGGTTAAAAACATCAGTTTTTCGCTGCTTATAACTCAAGAAATAATTGACGGATCAAAAAACGGAAAAATACGGGTCTTTTTATTTTACAAACTATCAGATTCGTCAATAAAAAAATTATGGTGAACGACCCCATTTAAGAACCATTCCACTGGTCCTGATCTTTGTATTTAGGGAAACCGTGTAAAATGACCTCCATTTTTTGAAACCTCCATTTTACTGATTTACGAAGTGAGAGGCCGGTCCCTAGGAGTGACTGAACCCTGTTTTACGAAGTTTTTGAAATGATTTTGTAGCACTGAACTCAGTACAGTTGAGCACCCTTAATCCATACTCCAGGAACACCCATAATCCGGCGATTTTGCCACAACCACCTACCCAGTACTTTGTGGAAAATTCCGAACATTTTTTACCAAAACATTTCTTCATAACCTGCCAAGATATTATCCCATTCTTAACGTTAATTTTCCAATTCCGAGAATCTGAATACATAATTTAACCATATTAATTTCTGGTACTTCGAGTACACTAGAATTATTCTGCAACTTGAACTAAACATACAAAATTTAAGGCATCGCCATGACGGACTACAACTAGTTTACAGATCGGCAACTAAAAATGGTGGGCGCATTTTTGATTGACCACAGGACGTAATTTGATAAAATTATTTGCTATCTGCTTATGTTTCTCCCTAACCATGTCTAATCTATACAGTTGTGGCAACAGCAGAGGAGTGAGGTATCAGTACAAAACGTCAATGATTGTAGAAGAAGTGCAAATTGTGAAAAAGCTTGACGCCGTTGCATCAGTAAAGCATTTGTCCGAAACATACTGCGTGGGATCTTTGACGGTATAAGGATATAACACATTAAGGAGCAGAAAGAGAAAATCCTCAAAATTTTACAGTTTAACACGTTCAACGCTGACGGACGACGAATGTCGTCCGCCGGGTGCTATCCGCTGACTGCAGACGACGATAGTCGTCCAAGCTCGTAATCCGTTCTCAAGTCCGTCGACGGAAGACGCCACCTCGTAGCTCTTCCTTTTTCGTTGTCAGTCATTTGATAGCCCTCGGAGCGTGTGCAGTTGCTGCAGCCGGAGTTGCCCACACCAAGAAGTGCCGTTACAACAATCTGTTTTTTACAAGGTAAGTTATGTTTTTGGGCGTGTATTAGCTCTATATTTTCAGTTTTTTTAGTTTTTTTTCCCATTACTTTTATGAAAAACAATATTCATTTCGATCTCAAATACTTCATGTATACTTATGTAATTTCTTCAATTGATTGAATCACACTCCCCCTCCCCTCCCCCCCCCCCCCCCCCCCCCACCGCACCCCGAATTTCATTGATTACTGTAATATCTGGTTGATTTTTTTCTAAATGTTTTCTTATTTTAATATATTTTATTAAACATCCTCTCACATTTATGTCACAGTAATGGATTTATTATAATGATATAAAAATTAGTTTACAAGTAAATGAGTCGTCTTTTTTTTATTTTTTCCATTATCAAGCCTCATTTTTACATATGCACTGTTGATATTTTTCGGTGTATTTTCGTTAGTTACTTATAAATTTAGCTTCAATAAAGCTTTCACATATATTTATTCCCGATTTTATAATTTGCTTCTGCATTGAAAATATAACAATCCCTGACTATTTGCAAATATCCAGAATATACTTTGTTAAGAATTCCCAATTGATCAAATATCTGCTTTTTTCTAGTTTTTCACATAGTTCTTTATAAACGTGTACGATATAAATCTAATTAATGTTAACATTCATTTAGCAAATAAATTGCTGTTTTTTGTTTTCTAATATTTTTTATCTCTCATTTAGGTACAAGAGAAAGATATCTCAGAAATGTCAAATCTTGGGTTACGTTTTTTCTCTACTGGAAGTAGGTAAGTAATTTTACGGATTTTCCTAGGGTTTCAATATTTTTATTCTGGTATGCACATAAATATGCCGAACTGCCGAGACAAAATTCACGTTTTTAAACATTTTTTCTTTCAGAATGGTTTCACTCAACGAAGTGGCAAAAGCAGAAAAGTATGGAAAGGGAAGGCATTACCAGGAAAAGGGAGTGCTCACAGAATCATCCAGATTACGATTTCTTATTTACACTTGGTCTTCCGATTCTGATGTAGGTGGGCCGGACATGTCAACAATGCTGTATGGAAATTAATGGAAGGACACCTGGACACTGTACAGTCTCTTTTCATGGATAATTACTACAAAAGTGTTGACTTGGCACACCACTTGCATGAGCGAAGGACCTATTTTACCAGAACTCTTAGAGCTACCCGGAAGGGGAATCTACCTCACCTCATAGCGAAAAACTGAAACGGGGGGAGGTAGTGGACGTATTCAGCCCTGATGGAGCTGCTTTATGAAGTGGAAGGATAATCGGGAGGTTGTGATGATCAGCTCCGAATTCGGGGGTAACTTCGTCGATGTCCGTCATCGGCGAGGGGTTGGCATTACTTCCAAACCGGAGGCCATTGTTCGATACAATGAGTCAATGATCATTGATCACTTTGATCAAATGATGCCATATCACCCCATTGAGCATAAGACTCTAAAATGGTATAAGAAGCTTGCTATCCACATACTACACCTCGTTTTGGTTAATAGTTAATTCCTCTACCGTAAAACCCAGCCCAAAACATCACTCTGCGACTTACGCCTCTCCATGATTAGAACACTCCTCGGTCATACCTACTCAGAATCAATTCCTCATTCCTCCTCCAGCCTGCCCTTTGGAAATATTTCGTAAAGAATTATTGCGAAGGATTTTGCGGTCTGTAAACTGGAAGCTGCGAGATCGTGGATTTCAGAAGGAATTGATGAATGCCGTGAACTACATGAACATTTAAAAGAATGGTTTTTAAACTTTTGTAAACAACAATACAAGTAACAATATGTAATAAGGAAGTCAGCACATATTTCGTCGCAAGTAACAAGAATCAATGGAAGAAACTTCGAAACGGACTATCGGGGAGGGTATGCAACCACACACGACACCCGAGTTGTGCTATCGGGTGGCGGCGGCTGACGATCGTCGTCCAAAATAAAAACTCATCTTTTATGCGTAATATTTATTTTACGGCATTTTTGTTGATTCACTTATTGTTCTTAGTGGTAATACATTACGAAACTTATAATAAAAATTTCAGCCACCGGCAAAACCGTAAAAAAATAGTGCCACGTTGAACGTGTTAAGTGACACAAAGAAATTGACGGCAGAGAGAAAAAACTATGAAAGACGATTTAAGTGTTGATTTTACATCGCTTGGTTTCAATTGCATCGAAGTGAAGGGCTTAGTTAGTATTTCTGGCCAAATGCTGATGAAGCAGGCTAAACTATTTCAGAAACAGATATAATCTAAAAGACTTAATGTGGGAAATTTTGCGTGCATGGAATACTATTTCACAGTCCGTTTTAAAACACGCATGGTTTAAATTGTGGCCTGCTTTGGGGCTTGATGTAGATGAAATAAGTGGGGATTTCAAAGGCTTTCATGTTTCTGATGATAAAAATGTGATGATGGAGTTGGTTGACTGTGCAATCTGCATCCATAACCCTGAATTAAAGGAAATGGAATTGGTGGATATAGAGGAATGGATAGCTAGCGGCCACGATTCTCTCTCCACACAACATACCAATTATTTTCTCCAATGATGAAATCACTGAAATGATAAAACAACAATAAATCTGAGTGGGGATGAAGATGACGAGGCTGAAATTGTTGAAGGAAGACTACAATTAATGATGATCTTTAAAGAATCATCCAGTCCAGTCGCCCACGACGTAGTGATGGGCGGCCGTACAGTCAGCACCCACGTGTTGGCATCATGCTGAATCAGCTGATAACAAATCAAGGGCGGTGGACATGCAGTCAAACTCAGATATAACGAGACCCAAGGGACCAAATGCTTTTGCTCGTAATATCCGTTACGAGTAGCAGCATGTACTGTCACTGTCTTTCCCTCTCTCACACACATACTACTATTCTAATGGAGGGTTGATAACATAACAAAGATTAATATAAGATGATTGAAATTACAAAATGAACAATTTATTCAGTAAACTATCCACACATGTATGCTAAATGTACAAGAAAAAGCCCTTGGTACGTACGACAGTACACAGCCACTGCTCGTTCATTTGCATTTGCTCGTTATAACCGTAAGGCTCTCTAATACAGTCTCGTTTTAACCGTAATGTATATTGCTCATAAAATGCATTATTTCCAAACATCCCTTCTCTCTTTCCTCGCAATAGCCGCAATCTCGTTTTAACCATGCTCGTTATAAATGAGTTTGACTGTATGTTGCGCGATGCACAAATGCTTAACACACACACGATGCTTAACAAATATCAAATTTTATGTACCCTTTTCCTGTACTAAAATTATACTTGAAAATGTGCAGCAATATGATGCACACAATGCTTAGATTCCATTATTTTCACTCACCGTGCTACTTCGATACTTTTCAGTAATAACTTTGTGAATTAATAAACAATTTCCTTCTGATTATTCTCAGTGACTTTTTTAAAAATAATGTTCAGAAATCGCAAACGAATATATTTTGTCATAAATAATTGACTCCATTCAATGAAAACATCTTGGACGTCAAAAATAGACCAGTTGCCATGCATGACCCATAGTCTGGCAAAATCCCTAATCCGGCATCACTTCGGTCCCGACTGTGCCGGATTAAAGATGCTCAACTGTACAACGATCGCTGTTTACCGCACACAGGAGCAGCTGAAGCCAGATCGGTCGTGTTGAGAGGGCCCTCGGCCCAAGTATTTTCTGTGGGAAAATGTGGAAAAATCGAATGTGAGGATAGTGCTTTTAGACGTGCTTGAACTGTAGCAAAAATCCCTGATCATCCAAATCGCAATTCGATCCTGATTATGTGATCCAAGGAAAAAAAAATTACATTGCAATAGTTATGCACACAACAAAAGATGAAAATAAATTGTGAAGGAGGTGTGCAAAAAGTGTGCAGACACTTTCTGCACACTACTCTTACACATTATGCCAAATCCCACATTTGGCACACTTTTATCACTTTTTAGGTGTTCCAAATTACACTTTTGTCACACTTTTCCTGCACATTTTGTCACACTTTATTGCACACTTCATTTTCTCCAGGGAACAGAAATTCAAGTATCCTGGCTAAGTGGGTGTTAAGGTGTGTTAAGTTTTCCAGAAACTTATTCCTATTCCCTCAATCACCAAAATATAGCAATACAAATTTATTAGAGGGCACCTAACTGACTTTCTGCTCCCTTATCAGCTAATAGAAATGGATAATAGCACTTGGGATTGTACAATTAAGTAAAATCGTACAATTAAGTACATTGAATGCGGCATGGCTTCAAAATCGCGTGGTACCAAAGATATTAAACATGCCTGTGCACTTATTTGTCCACCTCCAATTCTGATTCTGATGCACATTCACTGATTAAATGATCCCTTATCACTTGCCTTACAATGTAAACAAAATTTACGGAGCATAAATAAACACGTCAAGAACCCAGAGGGATATTATACTCTACAGAGGGAAATGTTTCACAACCACTTGATTCATATGGAAATATTTATTTGGCAGCAAGTAATTAACTGTCAAAAAAGTAATAAAATGGTAAAAAATTTTAATATGATATTAGATTGCCTGACAAATAACGGCAACATGTTCTCGGCATAGCCTAAGAATATTATGAGAATAGAGGTGGGTACTCACCTTATTATGAAATTTTGTGGTAACTGCTGTCCAAAGACTTCTTTCTGCACAACAGAGGGAACTCTCACAGCGAGGTGGCTAGAGCTAGAGGAATCTGGAGATTTGCCATACGGTTGCGCAAAGTAAGAACTATACGTCTATTCATGAGGCAGCAGGTCAGCCATCCTGGAATGCATGCGAAACGACCATGCAATGTGTAAAATCACATTTCTTTGTTCATTTAGAGTCCACATCTAGTGGACAAATGGAGAACCACGGAAGCTTGCCACTCCGGATTGAATCAACTCTTCAATTCAAACTTGAATCGAGCTTGCCAATGTCAATTTTGACACTGTAAGGGAAAGTCAAGCTGGACGTAAGCTTACATGCTATCTGGGTCATTTTTGTCACCCCTCCGAAATGACTTGCGTAGTATTTGTCCCAAAATATTCTTCAGAAAAGTTGCCATTAAAGCAATCGCGCTTGTGGAAGATGATTTCAGTAAGTTGGCGCTTAGCATTAATGGGACCACCAATAACCACGCTGGACAAGTTTGGGCAAAAAGACAATGTTGTCAAATGGACGTAATAATTCCATTCAAAATTTCATTCTACCTAAGCTGTGACTGACGGGTCAAAATTACTCCTCGGGTAGACAAAAAGTTATTTAAGGACAAACTGTCGAATTCACTGACTGATGTTGAGTACCTATATGTGGCCAACTTTATGATATGACTCATGACGGCATTAACCATAGCTTGGCATTAACCCACCGCAGCGAACGTATTCGGTGCCCGTGGCGGAGAGTCGCTGTCTTGGCATGGCGGAAAAAAGTACGAGAGGTAGGGACACCACAGTAATATTTCTGTGTGATGCGGCGCATTATTTGTACGAAAAGTAATTTTAGAAAAACTAACTAAGTCAAGGCAAGCCGGCATTGTCATTTTGAATGAGCCGCGGTGGGGAGGTACCGACAAAAGACAAGTCCGGACAAGTCATACTATATTTCTGATTCTCAGTATCTCTGGATAAACAAGAGTCACCACACGTTTATAGTTCGATCGGAGCTACTGTTGATCAGAAAAAGTATCTCTGTAGACCATAATGCCGAAAATTTTCAGCATATTTGACAGCTTAAACAGAGTTTGAAAGCGATATTTATATATCTTTGACGCCACAAGGTTTATACATATTTGACACAACTTTGTATATACAGAGCAGCAGTACCAAGGAAATTGGCCGTAGGGAACCCACACAGCACCGTCCTTAGGCTAGGTGGCCATTGAGTCACCTTTGTTGTGGCCTGTATTTTGCATATTTCTCTGTGTATTTTGTTGACTATTAATGAAGATTGGATAGAATAAGTAAGATATATCAATTTATGTCTATAGTACAATTCTTTGTTTGTTAAAATTGAGAAATACGTAAATATTTTTTTCACAGCCAGAGCATGAAATTTGTGATTTTTGCACCACTGGGACTATGATTTTTACACACTGCTTTCCCTCTAGTGTGTTTACCACTTTTCAGGGTCCCTGCCAATTACTCTAGAAACTTTTTATCTTAGTCTACAAATAGAATTCTGCCGAGCACGTACAGTCTTCTGTTGAGAGTGGTTCTATGTACTTGTATTCCACTGGGAACGAATGCAGTAAGAAAATCCGTGGCTGGCCCTGTCGCCTTCAAATAAAGCATCTATCATTCATTCAATTAAAGCATCCATCGTGTAAAACTGATTGCCACATTTGCGGGGATACATTGGGAAAATGTCCAGGTTGCAACAGCAATTGCATTATTTCTGAGGTGAAGTTCTTGGTGCTATCCTCTCCTTCGTAGTCGTGGCGAAATATCTGGTGTCACTGGCAACAGTAGAATATGCCAAATAACCGAATATACCATCTACCAAATAGAATAAATAAATGTGGCAAAATATCTTTTCTGCTTTTATAATTTTCCCAACCCCTTTGCCCCGCTGCTTTATTGTTCTGATGACTGTATTGAGCCTCCAAAAGCCGATATGGTTATTACCCTTCATTTCAAAGCTTCAAGAGGAGACACATTTACCACCAGTGTGTTCGTGGCATCTGTGCTGTTCATATCTTGGACAGGATGCTTGCTCCCTGTGCTTTTAATTGTTGGCATATTCTGCTGTTGCTGTGACCCCATGGTTGAGTAACATGGGTACTAATGGACAACAGAACACCAGAATATAATCCTCAGTGGTTGGTTACAATAGATTCATTTGCAGAGTCTTATTACCGATTGATGAAGAAATCTTCTTGCAGCATATTTGAATGCCCTTTTGCACATTTTAATTTTTTGGCACACGTACAGTGGAAACCCAAAATTACAGAGTCAAAAGGACCGGAAAAATTGGCACTTCATGATATCGAATTTCTTATGAACGATATGATTTAATTCTTTCCTGGCGAATTATTCTGGTGAAGTTTTCTCGGGATTTCCACCGGGTTAAATATTTATATAACACCAAAGTTTCCATGGACGACTCATCCATTGTCTTCAGGGTGAACTTGAGGTTTTTTAACAGGTTCATACTCTCCTTACGAACTAGTTTCCTGAATCAACATCACGATGAAGCTATTCCCCCCTCTGAAATATATGCACTCCCACAATCCACTTGCATGTGTTTTATGGTGTTATAATTTACGAATGTATCTTTAAATGTGTATTTATGGCAACAGGGTTCGTAAGGATAAACACAGCCAACTTGTTCCTTTTCTCCAATGAGTCAGAGATTAGGCAATCAAGCGTCTTGGCAAAATGTCCGTGCAGTTGGGCCTATGAAGTGTCATCAGCACATTTTTCTATATTAGTTTAATCTCTACCAAAATACTTGTCACGTAAGCGTGAGCAATGTACTTATATTTTTAAGGTATGTACGCATACACTATGGAAGTGTGCAATTTGCACAAGCATTTGCAATTAGTTGCTGCTCCGGATATATAGGGTCAGTCAGGCATAATAGGTTACACCTAAATTAGCTAAAACAGTGAAAAGATTGTCTCATGGATGCTATGTCAATCATGTATTTTGTACAAATGAAGATAGCCCATTAATTTCGCGAAATAGCAACCGTAATTCTCCCCTGGATTCAGCTTTTCTTTGCGTGGCTATTTCCGACACGAAGGCTCTGAAGAGAAGAATTTAAAAACCTGAAGAACTTAAAAAGGAGTTCAGTTTATGTTTAACTCCTTTCAAAAGTAAATTTTACGAATCATACACTTAAACGATGAAGGCGTGATAATTTCCCTTACCCTTCTTCAGCAACTGATGGCTGTAACATTTTAAACCAATAATTTATGTTTATCACTATGCTCTGGGAAAGCTTTAGTTGTGGCTCTATTGAAATAAGGTCACCTGCTCTTCATTCACTAATTTGCAGGCATCATTTAAAGTTTTGATATGGCTATAAATTGTGGAATATTTGTGCGTATCATTCTTCCTGTGCTTGCGATCAAGCAAGGGGATTGTCATCAGAGCATTGCAGCTCCAGTTCTGGCCACACACGACGATGGATTCGGATGCCTTTACCCTCCTTTACCCGTTGCTGAGGGGATTACTCCATTCACCCTCAAGAAACAGCAAGGAGACCCATGATCTTGGAGTATCTTACGTCACTTGGGAGGTTGATCCAGCTGTGATTCAAGGCCAAGGGATGTGCGCAGGAAATAAACATCGAAGGAATCATATCCCTATGCTGCATAGTCACATGTCATCTTTCCCCTGCTCTACCTCAACAGACTACGCTTGCGGAGAGGGAGGACAAGACGCTGGAGAGTGGGGTCTTTTATCATGGAACGTGATATGCCCCCAAAGCAACATTTGAACGTGTTAGACCACGTGCACAGAAGGGGGGCCCAAGGGTGGGCCTATGAGACTTCTGCTGAGCATACGGCACCCGTTGAGTGAGTGGGAGGGAGGGGGCTCACGAACGGTGGGCCTTATCCTGCCTTTGTACCATCTGACTCCCACCCCTGATGTCCTCGGGGCTGTGTCGGCCCATAACACAAGGGAGATGTGAAAGTGCCTCCGATTGGACTAGGATTCTGACGAGGCTTTCTGCTCCCTCTCCAAAGACGTGAATTAGAGTTTTTCATAGGATGGTTCTACTTATCATCTAGTTTAAAGCATATCTCTAACAAGGATTAGGCTACAAAATCCTTACCAGATCCCTTGTCACTCCGGAGGATTACAGCTGAGAAGATATCTTTTAGGATATTTTTTCGATCGCTCAGTAGAAGAGAAAGGTACACTATTACATGTCATAAATATATGTGAGATGGACAATGAGATATTGAGAAGGAATATTGAGAGAAGGTAGTGGTGGGTGAAGCAGAACTGGAGGTCAGAAGAAGGCTGGAGCAAGAAGAGAAAAGAATAGCACAAGTTGGGAGAAAGGAAGAAATGTAGTTGGAGGAAAAGGTTTTTTGGGAGGATGAAGTTAAACATTTGAAAAGGGGTGATTCCTGTGGAAAGAAAAAATTAGAAACTTCAAAGCTCGTGAGCTTGCCGCAAAGTGGAGTTACCCGCTGAATTGCCCGATAGCATGATATTCCACAGAGAAAAAATCATTCGCCTTGACCAGGACTCGAACCCGGACCCCCTGATTTCCAGCCAGGTGCTCTACCACTCGAGCTACCAAGGCGTCCTCTTTCTCTGTGGGAAATCAACGAGGCTGTAAAGGAGCTAGATGCTACCGGACTGCGGGACATATTATGTCACAGAGCAGCCAAAGTCGTGCACATGGCACCTACGTCCACCTCGCTATTCTTTTCTCTTCGTCCATCTCGTGGATGGTGAGATTTCTTAATACAATTTGTATTTATTACATTTCTCCCTCTCGTTGAGTGTCAACGGGCACCTTCAGCTAGTTGACCTGTAATTTTTCATTTGACTAATGAGGCGAGGGAGGGGGGGGGGGCTGCCCCACCAACGTGGCTACGCCCATGATCGCATATGAATTCTTTGAAATCTCCCAATTTGAAAATTCTAACAAAAAAGTTCCTCTGCATTTTTCCAGCAACAGTACATACAGAAAAAGCCTTCAGTACTGCTGGAAATTTGGTTGATAATAAAACATCGATTACATGCTGACAGAGTGAAAATGCTGCATTTCCTAAACAAAAACTGTTTATGTATTCATTGAATTTTCAATTTAACTTAAGAAAAATTAAACTTTGATTTACTTATGAAATTACCCATTCTTTATATTTACCCTCGAACATGTCCTTAATTTCATTGAGTGGGGACTATATGACCATTAGTCATATTTTATTTATTTTAAGAAATAAGATTCAGCTTCGATTGGGTTTAATGAGAGAATTCATGAGAAAGGAATTTTATTTTTAATTTTATTTAACAATTTACAGATAAAAGGAAGATTTGAATTAAATGAAATTGAGGATTCGGGATTTGGATTCCATAAAAAAACAGGATTTGGATTCGATCAAATTTTGGATTCGCCCCATCACTAGTTGTGAAAGAAGTAACTATCGAATTAAAACCGATGCGTACATTCAAAAACTCCACAAATATACACTCTATATATATATATATATATATATATATATATATATATATTGGGTATACACAGATACGGCATTAAAAATTATTGAGCTGAAAAAATTGTATTCCTGAAAGATAGCATTTCCAGTGATTTTTTCCAATCAAGGAGTTCTGATAAAAAGTCGTTGCTACTGCAAACGCCCAGGGTTGCGTATACACAAACACATGAGATGAGAGTGGATTTTTAAATAATAAAGCTAAGTAGTGGAAAAAGACTAATGTAGGTTGTAAGAAAATATAGTTTTTAACCAATTTACAAGTATAAATTACTCAGAAAGTGCAGAAGAAAAAAATGGAAACTTTACTTACACAAAGCGAACATCCATTGTTGAAAGAGAACTATGAACAACACGTAGGACCAAGCCGTAGCCAAGTGCTCAACCAGAATACAACCGTCATCATGGATTTTCGAATGTTGATGTATTGACACAATGTACTGAAGCTAAGAGATGGCCTCGGCCCAAGGATCAGTAAAGGGAAAACGTTTGTAGCATCAAGGTGGGCGCTCGAGGGTTGATGCATATGCCCCAGACAATTCCAGAATATGAAAACGCTCAACATAAAGGAACGCTGGAGGCTGCAAACTTTTTGGAACGGATATCCTAACTTCTGCTCCAAGCCCTGTTCTCAACATTCATCATCACATTACTTGCCATGGGAAACAATTCACCTGGACCGGGAATCAAACCACGGACCTTTGGCTTTCTGAGCCACTGCGCACATCATCATGCTACCCAGGATATCCATAATTCACATGGCAATTTTACCGAGGTTCAAGGTATTACATTTTGAGCCCTTGCGGTCCGACAAGGATGCCAACGCAAGGAAGAAAGGGCTGCAAAGCAAAGTCAAAAGGGTTTGCAGCCCTTTCTCCCTTGTGTTGCCATCCTTGATGGACCGCAAAGGCTCAACATCTAGTACCTTGAACCTCGGTAAAATTGCCATGGGAATTATGGATCCTGGGTATATCAATTTCTGAAGTTCAGTTTTGGAAAAAAAATTTTGAAATGCAAAGCAGGACTTGAACATAATTTTCTCAGGTTAACAATGTGAGTAATAAAAATTTCCATTGTTTCAGTTATCAATATGTAGAATTAAGTTAATATATTTACCAAAATACTCAATATTATTTCACCAATTTAAATTGACTTGGTATTGTACTAAAGGAAAACTATATTTCCATAATTAAATGGAATGGAGAAGTGAGATATGAAATCACGATGTTGAATTGTAAGCACTGCAGTATGTGCGTTGGGGGAATCATGGTGACCAAATGTTTTTTCATTTAAAATGCCACCCTCTGTAGTTATCACTCACGTTGGTCTCAAGAAATCAAGGTTACTGAGATCGCAGTAAAGGATTATTTTGAAAAGGAATGACAGCATAATTAAAGGACACTAATTCCTAAATCTCTATCTTCTTTATCGAGTTTTGCTTCACGCTGCGGATAGTTTTTTTCAAATAAAAGCTTCGTTATATCCATATGTTTGTGTACGTAATCACATCATATATTGGCTATAGCCATTAACCAAAAGTACACATTTGGCAGCAGTATGACATTTAATCTTCACAGGTGTTCATGGCTCCATTTAGCAAATATTTCATACTTTTACTACGAGGGTTGATCCAAAAGTAAGGTTCCCAAAGAGCTACAGCCACACGGGAAGGTGCTACGTGAAAAATGGCTACACCTCTGTGCGCGGTGGTTCCCCCCCCTCCCCCCACTCTCAATTCCTTGCCGGCCGCGGTTCCCTCCACCGCTCATTCTTGGCTCAGCAGCCGTCCGCGATGGAGGTGCCCATTGTTGATCCCGCCAAGTGCGAGATTGATTGAGTCAAGGAAGGATTGTTGAACTCCATTGTTGCGGGAGACGAAACGTGGGTGTTTCATTTCAACCCGGAAACAAAAGAAAAATCCAAACATTGGCATCACCAGTCGCAAAGAAGTTCAAACAAACTCCTGCTGGCAAAGTCATGGCCACTCTGTTTCGGGATCGTAAGGGGATACTGCTGATCGTTCGCATGGCACCTGGGACAACAATCAACTCCGACAGTTATTGTGAAACGCTAAGAAAACTCAGGCATGCTATCCAGAACCGCTGGAGAGGGCGACTGACACAAGGTGTAACATGCTGCTTCATGATAACGCCCAACCTCCCACCAAGCCTACCAACTTTTGGAAAAATTTGGGTGGACTGTCACGCCCCACCCACCTGACAGTCCGGACCTCGCGCCTAGCGATTGTCACTTGTTCCCCAAGTTAAAAAGGAACACTTAAGTGGGTGGCCAATGCTTCCGGAGCGACAATGAAGTCGAAGAGGAGGCGGAACTCTTCCTCAATGGATTGGCGGCGGAGTTCTACGACATGGGGATACAGAAATTGGAGCACCGTCTACAAAAATGCATAGAAAAAGATGGCGATTATGTAGAAAAATAGGGCCAAGTTTCTTCTTTCCAACTATGTTAATTTTTATAATGATAAACAAAGGGAACCTTCATTTTTACAAATGGACAACCTTGGATAAACCCTCGTACCTTCTCCACTCGGGATGGTATTTAGGTAATTCTGATTATTTTATTTGTATATTCTCTTAAATTTGTATTGGGAGCCAGATAATATTTTGAGATGCATTTTGTCGAGAAAAATAGACAATGTCTGCTATTTCAGTTAAAGCACATACTTGGTACTTTTCTTCCTCTTCCAATTAGTGACACCTCTTCAAAATCAACAGATTTCTGCCTAAACATGATGGAACTTAGAATCGTTAAAAGGACCAGGGACAATTCACCAAGTTTGCGCGATGCATGAACAACAGTAATCTGCACGGGTTATTTCCGATATCCATTAACGCAAGTTAATAATGTTTGAACAATGAGTTTTCATTCGGGATGAATGCACACTGGTATATGATTTTTTGTATAGAGTCCTGTGGATTGAAGTTTTTGATTTCTAAGGATAAATATTTGATCAAAACTTCATAATGGATAAGCTGTGACAAGGAAATTGGCAATTAATGATGTAATTATAATAATCCTAAATAGGAAATAAAAAAATGGAATAGTAAAACTTCAAAGTTTTGTGCAATATACCATCCGTAACGCCCTTATTAGGGTGCCTACCATCCGTTGCAAAATTTCTGTCACCCACAAAGTTGAGGACCAATATTTCCAAGATGGCTAATGCGATTTTAAATTAAAATATATAAAATTAAAGCTTGTTTATTTCTAAGTTTACTGATGGTATCAAAATATTTTTACAAATTTTTTACATAAGTGTTTAAGAATGGATCTTTAGCCAATTGTTTTGGATACCGGATGGATCCATCGAATTTGGGGCATCGTAGGAACAACACAGATCAAGATATCAAACTTTCCTTTTCACATGTTGTAGCTAAGGGCTTTGTTAATACTCATACAAAGTTTCATACCATTACGTCCATCAATATTTTTGTTATTGATGAAGTTGTCAGACTGGGTTATTTTCCGTCCTGCACACTTTCCGTTACGGAAATCGCCATTTGGACCTTTCTTTTGCTCTCAAGCCATTAATATGAATCCACTTATGAAATCTCAGTAGAATCCGTTGGTTATTTGATATGGATATATATTTATTTTAGGCTATAAAAGCACCCTCAACTGCCCAGAGCATGCCTGGAAAGGTAGCGCGTGCGTGGAATCATCTGCTGCAAGCAGATCGCCTATCGCTCTGAATGAGTGATGAGGACTCGATAATAGCGGAAAAAAGTATCGTCTTTAAGAATGCAAGTCAGTGTCAGTTTAAGAACAGACGGTATCTTTGGAAGGTTACCGTCATTATGCCTCCTCACGCAAAGTTTTTGGAGACATAGTTGAAGATAATTTAAAATACAATTTGTTTCTTTCGTCGAGAAGCCAAGAAATGTGGGGACAAAAGCTATCTCTCTTATCGCTGATTTTATTTTGGTGAATACTGCAACTTATAAACTTTCATTCATGCATAGGCAAGGATATTTTTCCTGTGCATACTAGAGAAATTTTCTTGCGTGGTGTTTGGTGCACATGGTACCTACGGTAGCATACAACTTGGCCAAAATTCCTGTCGTGTGGAGCTCACTTTCCGAAATAAATATATACACGTTGAAAGCATATCTAATTCTCTCATTTTGTTAAGTCATTTTACACGTGCTTAGTTTTCAAACACGAAGAATACCATCAAAATGAAATGTATTCCCTACTTCCGCAAGCTGAGATAGCGCATGTTTTTAAAATTTGTCTTAACGTATTTGTTAACTGAGTAATCTATTTTAAACTTTGTTTTGCCTTAGACAAATACATGTTCCATATCTAATGCGAAGAAAAGTGAAGTGGCTTTTCTTGTTTATCTTCAAGTGGGTGTCAAAAGTTGAACTTGCTTCCCGGAACTTAAAAAAAATCCGGCCTTTTTATGTCTCGGTCGAAAAAATAATTAATATAACCAACTTAAAAATATATTTTTGACATTAATAAAGGTATAAATAAACAAGCTTTAGTTCGATATATTTTATTTTAAAATTGAAGTTCCCATTTTTGAGATTTTGGCCTTCAAACTCGGGGGATGGAATTTTACAACGGACATTAGGTGCCTTGAGCTTGAATATAAGCCCCCCAAGATTTCTCCTGCGAAGATTTCGGCCAAAAAGGGTAGGGGGACTATATTTGGAGGAATACAGTAACGTGAATTTCACCGCGATTCACGCAGCAGGTTGGAAATATACTAAAACAATCATTATGTCTGGGTAAAGTCATTTTCATTATAGTGGCATCTTCGGTACAATTGAAGTAGATTCCCGGTGGTTCTCAATTTTAAAAATTGTATATTCATTTCAGGACATGAATCTTTTCTGGGTAAGAAATTATGAGTGCATGTATTTCATCTTTCCGTCACTAGTGGTGCTGTGTAAAGCCCCGCCACATTCAAATTCTCCCATAAAACGGAGTGCATCACTGTTCTCTCTCTCATCTTTCTGTAGTTTATTATATGTGTATGTAACTAAGTGCTCAAGTGTTTTATATAGACTGGTACACTTGGCCTCAGAAAGTGAACTTAAAGAAAAAAATCTATTGCACACTGACGCAAATAACGGGTCAATAGAAAATGACATCGTGTAAATACACGTAAAATGGTGGGTGGGTACTGCATGCATATTGGTGAAATAGGAAATTTGATGGTACGCGATGATAATGTTGCAAATTGCAGGAAAATGTAAATTACGAAAGTGTAAATATGGGATTTTGGTGCATTTTGAGTTTTTCATTGCATTTTTATGCAATACTTTGCATAGGAAGGAGTTAATTTTTCCACTAAATAAATATTAAATTATTTCTTTCTAAATATTTACTAATTTGAAGATATATCTATTGGTTCCATCTTCTCAAAATTTTGGTTACATTATCCATTTTGTTGCTAGTTTTTGTAAGAAGAGGTTATTTTTTTGCATTTACTAGGTGTGCCTATCCCTGAGATTTAACCCTCTTAGTGCGGCGGGCCGATATATCGGCTTCCGCGTAGTCTATTAGTAAAATCATTATAACTTATTACATTTATATCGTATGGTGTATATTTTTTGTTCTATTAAAAGTGTGAATTCTCTGCTTTATTGAACATATTTTTAGTAATTTTTACTGTCAATTTTAAATGCATTTCATAAACCATAATTCATGCAATAATTTTGGTGTCGATTTTTTTCACGTATGCGTAGGGAAGCTCAGCCTAATCTTATGCTTATTCTTTTTACGCTGAGTGTTGTTTTCACTATGAACAGGCACTGAAAAGCTAATAACATGATAGTTCTCCTATCTTATGAATGTGTTTTGGTGAGGTGGTTTTGATTCAAAACTGCTTACTTAGTATATGGTGATACGGCCCATATGAAAGCATTGCTATGGTCATTCATTTTGGTATCTTCTTTCATCCTTCCAAGCTAATCACTTGGGCCGCTTGGAATGGGATTACATAGTAAGAACTCTTTGTGTGTCAGAGCTTTATTCTTTTTCTGCCTTGTGATAGTGAATATGTCGTCGATAGAATATGAGGAAAGCAAGTCTCTTCTCGGCAAAGGAAGTTCAGTGAGGTTTTTCCCTTGCGAGTGTGTGGTTGAGTCAGAAGCGATTTCAGCAAACACGTGCGTTTCATTTTTGTTTTCATTTTGGATACCTGTTATGGCCACTTATAAAGAAAAAGAAGATGAAGAAATGGTGAATTACCTAGGTATTATCGCTAAGTGACGATGATGATTACTCAGAGGAAGATGTCGAGAGCAGGCATTTGAATGACGAAGAGAATTCCGATTCTGACAACTCTGACATTGTGATGCAGAGAAAAAGGCCGAGAGTTATTGAGGAAAGGGATGAAGATGATAAAACCCGTGAAGTGACCCATGCAATTCCACAACCGAAGTTCAACGTGACATATGAAGGCCGTGACAATTGGAATACTAACGCCTTCACTTATGCAGAAATACCAGGTCCCAAGCATGCACCATCGTCGACAGCTGACCCCAGAGCATACTTCAATTTTTTTCACCCCATGCTATGGAATCTGTTTACAGAGGAAACCAACAGGTATGCTGAGCAGTTCCTTGCTGCCTTGCTTACATAATACATTGTCGCCAAAGTCAAGAGTGAGGCAGTGGCCGAAGGCGACAGTAACTGAAATGAAAGAATTCATTGCAATTTTACTAGGAATGGGTATAACAAAAAGACCAATCATCTTTTATTACTGTGCAAACAATTCTCGCTCCATACCATGGTTCGGCAAAATGATGTCTAGGGATCGTTTTCAATTGCTTCTAAAGTTTTTCCCTCTCACAGAAAAGTCCAAACTTTTACACCTGGGAATGAAAAGTATGACCCTTGCACTCAATTTCAGCCCATTGTTGACCATGCTAACCACCTATTTCGCCATTATTATACACCGCATGAACATCTTAGCATATATGATAGTTTAGATGCATAGATGAAACTTAAGTTGGTACCAAAAGCCATTCACAGTTTCTTCAACATCTACCAAATAAACATCACCACAAATGGGACAAAAAATTCTGGATGCTCTGTGATTCGGTAGTGAACTATAGTCTGGCCTTCTACTGTTATCATGGTGCAAAGAATAAAGAAGATAAGAAAGAATTGCAGGAATATGTACTAACTTTTGTAGTTGTGAAAAAGCTTTTGAAAATAGGTAATTATTTTATGAAAGGATACCATGTTGTTTGTGGGCAATTTCTTTTCGATGTGTGACCTGGCACGTGAATTATAGAAAAATCAAACTTATTTGACTGGGACATTGAGAAAGATTCGGAAGAACATTGCCAAAGAATTGAAAGAAAAGTTTAGCCTAGGGGAAAAGAAATATGTTAGAAGTGATGAAATTCTTTTCTTAGGGCAAAGAGAAAAAAATAGCAAAAAATCCTGTTCTGCTGCTTTCCAGTAAAGCAGCAGCACAAAGCTCTCATGTAAGTAAGAAGAGGCATGGTAAAATCAAAGATATAGCTATAGAAATAGTAACTTTATATAACAGTTACAAGGGAGGAATTGACACATCTGATATGATGTCATATTCATACGTAGATGAAAGACGTACCTTAAAGTTTTGGAAGAAAGTTCCTTTTTCTGTAATTGCTCGCATGGTTCCCAATTCCTATATAATATATAAAGAAACTAATCCCGTAAAAACAATGTCAAGGCTTCAATATAAAGCAAACATTATAGAGTCTCTTGAGGTGGTGGAATGGCTTGGGAAGAGAGAGAGTAACGTATCTCCAGGAACAAGTGAACCAAAGGCTGGACTGCAGCAACTTCCAGGGAAGAAAGAAAATTGTGTTGTTTGTAGTGGAAAACATGGCAAGAAGAGAAAAAGGTCTCGTAGAGTGTATGTATACAGTGTAATAAAGGTGTTCATAGCATTTGTTTGGTTCAGCATAGGTGCTAGATCAACACATGTACAATTAGGGGAGATGTCCTGATGCTACTCCGCAATACACTGTAAGGCGGGACTGTGCAGAGGCCGACAAAAAGTTATGCAACTTGCTAGTTTTTTAAATTTATTTATGATTTTCTCTATGTATATTTTTAATTGTTTCCATTATATAAAAATATAAGTTTCATTAGAAAATGTTTAAAAAAATATATTACTATTGTGTCTGAAAATCAAAATATTATTAACTATTGTTCAACTTTATCGAACTATAACAATAACATTTATTTTTTAGTCAATGTAAAAAATGGTATCAATATTATTTAGTTCAACTTAAATAATGTAAAAAAAACACATATGGATAGATAAAACAATAACTTCTTAATGTTTTTTTGACTGAAGTGCTACATTTTATTAAATTACCCTCCGCATTTCTCGCTAGTACCCCAGGAGAAAGTCCAGCACTAAGAGGGTTAAAAACATAACCATGGCAACATAACTTTGCTCCTGTTGCAACTGTTAGTTGAGCAGATTGCATTCTGGCCATTCTGTGAGTGAGCAAGTGCTTCAATGCTTTTTGTCCACGATATTGGTTACTCCCTCATAATAATCAACTGCAGATTTCTTCTTGTGAGCAGCATTTGGCATCAAATGACTCAGACACACACTCACTTAGGTCTGGAAAATTAACTGCAGCTTAGACTTAAATAATAATTAAACAACCATAAAAATTTCTTTTAAGAGAATATAATAATTACGGTACATGTTCTGTTTTTGTGCTCTAGACCATATTTATCATTTTGATTTTTTCAGACCTGCAACACATTATTTACACATGTAAAAAGCCTCTTACTGGAGCTGAGAACTCATCTCACTCAGCCACTGGTGCATTACAATTGTTTCTTTCTTTTTCAGTCGTGACTGCCCAATATTTTACATGCGCAAAAAGGTGCAAATGGACCTAGCTGCCCAGGACAGTGTAGTGCAACGTTTTGGTGATCCTGTTTGGTAGTGTTGGAAGTGGAGCCAGTGGCCTTTGTCTGGTCTGCCTCAGTTGGCAGAGACACTCTATACGTAAAGAAATGTGAGCCACCGCCAGATGTTAGGTCACAGGCAAGTAATTTGCCTTCAGCTGGCCAGCATGTGACTAAGGGGTTCATTTCAATTGATCATGTTCAGCTCCTAATCTTAAAGAAACCTTTGCATTGAGGTAAATAAATTTATTTTATAATTTAATTCTTTCAAAATATTCTCCTGCAGAACTTGTAATCTTAATTGGATATTCTAATAGCAAATATGAACAGGATTTTACAATGCATGCTCCACTCAAGTAAGATACAAACTCCTCAAAGCCAATGATGGACATGAAGTTGACACCAGAAAATGTTCAACATGACTTTACATTATCATCGATCGCTATGCGTAATCAAGGCCATGTTCTTTCTTCACAAGTATCTGTGGTTAGTTCCAAAAAAATTAAAGATTACAGACTAGAATTCCCTCTTGCTAACTGGGAAATGATTGCTTCAAATATTATAAACTTGCACCACATTTACTCATAAATAACAGAGCAAATGCTCAATGAAAACATATTTGCTATCCGGTTGGTGCCACTGATGCACAACGGCCCAGGGTCCATGGCTATCCCTCCATCCATCGGCAACAAGGGGCACACGAGGTGGCATCCCCTCCCACTTGCGTGGGGCACACGCAAGTCCTCCCTCTGGTCGAGAGGCACCACGCACACGCAAGTGGCGCTGAGCACGCACATCCTCCAGATGTGAGACACGCTGTCCTTGCACAACACTCACCACCACCACGCAGCCAAAGTTCTCCCAAGAACGGAATGCTCAGGGCAGCAGCACACTGTGCGTCACTTGCGCAGAGCTCTGCAGACGCTCGTGCCGTTGGATGCCATGGGAGAGGAGGGGTGCGCTGTGGCTATGCACACGTCACTGTGGGGCGGGGGCCTTCACTTCTTATTCTGCAGCGAGTTGGAGAGCCAGTCCATGGCCTGGTCCAGCCCCTCCCCCTTCGTGGCCGATGTCTTGAAGATCTGGAATGTGCGGTTCTTGAGGGCATCGAGGCCCAGGTGCCGGTGCACCTCAGCGACGCTCAGGGCGCCCTCCAGGTCCTGCTTGTTGGCCAGCACCACCAGGATGGCACCCCGCAGCTCCTCCTCCTGCGTAGAAATCATTCCCAGGGGACACAAGGGGAGTTGAAAAGACAAGAGCACAGCACCGTGACATGACAGGAGGCAGGCACGTGTCAACGAACCGACACTCTGCTGAGATCGGACCGAGTGCCATGCCAGTCATGCCACAAATTCTTTTATGGTTTGACAAGTCATGATTTTTTCCCTCGGATGGGAAATTGCCAGGGTGGTCTTGGAAACATTGAGTGAAGCACGTGTTTGGAGAGAGGTCCACCACGAACGTCTTTAAGATCAGAGACTGAAACACCTCCGAATTCCAAAGACATCCAACACTCAAGGCAGAACATTGGATGGAAATAAGTTGTTTTTCAGAATTACAATCAGGGTGGCTACTGATATCCAATTTTTAAATTCCCTGACGGACTTAACAATTTCCCTGACCGTTTGCTTATAGGTCTCCTATTATCAGAATATTTTATTAATTGAATCACTAATATTTGAATTAAATTTTCGTCTTAACTCAGAAAATGTTAAAAGCAGAAATCAATACATTAAAAGCTACAAGTACGTCCTAATGAAAAAATATATTAAACCTTAATAAGGTAAACTCCCATCCAAAATATACACACTTTTAATGCATGTTATTACCCTCACATTTTTCATAGCAGGGCTCTGGTGCAAAATGGTAGAAATGGTGCATGTAGCAAATACGATAACATCATTCGTGATTATCATTTATTAAAAATCATAATTTCTTTGTCTTGATTTACACTGTGTTGGCTATCATTTTCCTTTGTTTTTCAATTCAATTTATTTAATTTTTGGGTAGTCCAAATTGTATATATAATTCTGTTTAAAGATCTAGATTGGGAAAGTACAGACTACGCAACCAACACAGACCTATCCAGTACGTGGAGAAGATGGTGAGTGAACCTGTTTCTACGGAAAAAGTTAGTGCCAAGCAGTTAGGCGAGTTTTAGCCATGTGATGCCGTCGTTGTGATGTTTTATATAATACTGTAAGGTCACACATCCTCCCAATTACCTCAGCTGTTGGCATCGGTCGAGGACAAAAGTTCTCCGTACTTTATTCTGCTCAACAATGCACGCCAGTGACACCACAAATGTGTTTGCAGGCAACCCCACAGTGAACTTCATCTCGTCACTCGGAAGAGCTAAGGGGGTTCCTATCTCAAGGTCATAAAGCAGCTTTGCGTTAGCATTCTGGCACAAATGTCAGAGTGTTAACAAGTAAACACCTTGAACCCATAACTTTTCATGTTGAAAGATGTGATAGCAAAATATATACGTATGTATACCATTAAAATGCCATGCATTGTTCGTTAGTTGAATTTCACAGTAATACAGCATTAAATTGAAAATTTCCTTTATTGATGGTGAAAATCTGCCCGATTTCAAGTTTCTTTAAGATCTGATGTTTCATTTTCTAAAATCAAATTGATACCTTCACTGTGGACGAAAATAGTCATACGTAAAATTGTTACAACGATTTACATAAAATCAAATTTTACATAACATCGAATTCTACCACATAACAATGTGCTGCATTATGGTGAGTCCCCTGAACCATTGGGAGCGATATTCCACGTATGTTTCCTCGGGTAAAATGTCTTCAAGAAAGAGGTAGTGTGTCGTTGTGGGAAGTAGAGGATTAGTGAAAAGGCATCGAAGGGAAAGTTAATGGCCAATTTACTGGCAGAGTCCGGTGCAGTTATCACCAAGGTGTGCAAAAAATACAAACCAAAGCCAAGTTGTTGCACTAGCTCAAAATTGGATGGCACGAGTGACCTTCAGTTGTGAATAACAATTTGATTAGCACTATTATAACCACTTGATTGTAAGAGGGAACCATTTATGTAAAAATATTTGTATAAACAAGTAAGTGTTCCACTAAGCGAAAATAGGAGAGGCAATTAGCAGGGGCAGCATCATATTCAGGAATATCATACTATTGTGTAATCAGGCCTTAAGAGGAAACCAAAAATGTAAAAATGTTTGTATAAGAAAACAACGTAAGCGCACCACTGCGAGCGAAAACAGGAAGCAATAAGCAACGGCAGCAACATTTAGGAATATCACATTTGAGGTGGTCTGGCTAAATTTCTTCGAGAGGGAGCTAAGGGGGCCATTCAATAATTACGTCAGGCATGAAAGGTGGGGAGGGGGACTCTTGTTACTGTCTCATGAAGGGGAATCGAAGATGATCTTACGTAAGATTTTTTTACACGTGTGATCATACTTGTATTACCGATTTAATAATCATTGTCTCGTATTTTTGCAACTGCAAGCACGCTCTTACTATGAGCTGATGTGCTCCAGCTACCTCTCGACCTGAGTCTCAGAAGGTAAAAAACCATTTATGGGTAAATCGTCAGGGTAGATCGCGAGGTAAATCTTCCGAACAACATACGACTCAGATTCCTTGTGATGAGCGGAATACATGGTGATCATGAATTTTAACACTACTAGGCAAATATCGCATTAAGGATATACAAAAGGGATACATTGTACGACTGATTCACAACTAAATAACTAAGATTCAGGACTGAATGTTCAACGAATAGACGGGGGGCCTTATTCTATGCACATCAGCGACGGACATTAGTTTCATTTGGTGAAATAAAGGGTGGGAAAGACTGCCCGATAAACGTAATGGTAGAAAAATAATGAGAATTTCCTATCCCAGTTTTTCCCTGACGATTCCACGTTTTCCCTGACGATCGCCACCCTGTGAATGCAATGCAGTTTATGATTAAGATATGGGTTGAAAATTTTGACATTGTGTGTGAAGGAACATCCAGACTTGAGTGAGGAACAAAAAGTGTACATCTCTCTTTGCAAAACATAATTGGAAATGATCAAAAGTGGCTTTGTACCTGAAATTTTGCTCGTTGAAAATAAAGGCTATAGGCTGGATGCATTCGAGGGAGATGTTACAGTGTGTACACTCGGACAAGGAAGTGGTTAATGACTTTTCGAAAGTACCCCACTCCTCCTAAGAATTTCCATTTCTAATTGTATTCCATTAGTATTTAGAACACGCAATGCATCTCCTTTCAGGACTGTCTGGGATGTCATCTGTTCAGATAGTCCCTCATTGGTTCCATCCAAGTATTCCATGGGATAATGATGCTGGTTGCCAGGGTTGATGGGCATTCATAAGATATTGGGGCCACAGTGGGCCCAGGCCCAAGGTGGAAACAATACAAATTTGGTCTCTGTCAGCTGGTGCCAGCGCCAATCACCAAGTTGGATGCTGATAGGGGAGGTGTGTGAAACTTATATACTAAACCAAAAAAAAATAAGTAGAGTCCGATTGAAAGCTGGTGGCACCTGCGCAGAAACTCAAATTCGACCTGGGCGAGTCCATTGTGACGGACTCGAGCTCGGAGGGGGTGCTGGTGAAAGTGGTCATTCTCTCCCGGGCTTTGTCTCAGACCACGTGCGTTCGCTGCCAACCAAACTGCTTTTGCTTCATCTTCATTTTCAGTATTTAGTTATTTTAGTTATCATAGGACATAGATAGCTTAGGTAGGTTATTATAAGGTTAGTTATTTTATATTTTGTCATTCTTAGCATAGGGATAGGATAGATTATTGTAATTTAGACGTGTATTTTCAATTTGTTCATTAGTTTCTTAGTCCGATCTTTCATTCATAATATCATTTCTTGGTGTACATTCGTTAGTTATCTTAGTTGTTTTGTTTTCAGTAGTTCATACTTCAAGTTTAATATTGCATAATTTGTTTCTTTCAATTAACCAATTCTCTAATACAGTAAAACCCCTCTTTTACACTTTTGAGGGGAACTAGAGAAAAATGTGTAAATCGCGGGAAAGTGTAATTTGAGGGTATGCAATTTTATATGAAAGTTATGCCTGTAAGAATAACTCCTTGCTTCTTGATTTTGCCTGCCTAATTCTTGCTTTCATTGAACGACAAGTTTAAAATTGAAATATAGTTCCAACAAAACATCTTTAATAATGCCAAAATCTCTTATTTGAAATGCATGGGGACACGGGGAGATATATTAACTAGATTACATATGGTTGGGCCAAGATTAGGAAGCGTGAAAAAATTGTACAGTTGTAAATTGGAGGAAATATCAGGAATTAGTTTACAGGTGTATGAGGGAAGATGCAGCACAGCAAGCAGTTGAGAAAGGATGGAGGGGGAGAGGGGAATGGTGCAGTAGACACTAGAGTGGTCAAGACACTGTTCATTACTGTTAAGTCAGGAGAGCTGCTGATAGAACTTACAAGAGATTCAGCATAGGGGTAAGGAAAATGTGAAAAGAACTGCATGGCATTAATGATAGGCAAGGGAACTTGGGAATAGAAGAGGAGAATGACATAGATAAGGATGAACTGAGGCCAGGATATGCGATAGCATCAGCCAACCTGCGAGTTATGCAACCCGAACAACAATCGCGAGAAAAACGACGTACGTGTACTGTAATCCCTCGCGGCATTACAATTGCACAGATGAGCGAGGTCACGATAACTGGTGGTATATCTGGGCAAATTTTATTTCTCTTTCATAGTGGTAACTTACTGCATGAGTTTTTACTTCGTCTTTCACGGAGCGTTGAGTCCAACCACTAGTTATGCAACCAGGACGACAATCACGGCAAAATCTTCTCGTAAAACGTAAATGGCGAACCATTCAAAATTTTGCTAGCGTACATAAAGGGAAGACGTTACATTGCGGATATATGGACATTATTAGGACATGAAGAAAAAGTCGTAAATGGCGGGAAAACGTAAATTGCGGGGACGTAAAAGCGAGGTTTTACTGTACTTAAATTAGCTTTGCATATTTCTACTTTTAGTCATATATTTTGTTAGCTTATCACTCTAGATTAAATAGTAGGTTAGAACAGATATAGCATTAGATAGATTTATTGTTTATAGCATAGGGTTATCGTTTATCGTAAGGTCATCGTTGCTTTGTTTCGAGGGTGTTTTGTTTTTCGTGATGGAAAACGCGAAATCAAAAGTAGGGGGTGGGAAGATTCTCCACAGTCAGGCGCGAGAAATTATCCATAGTGTGCTGAATTTTATGAAGAGCGAAGCAGAAGAGGGGTTGCAAATCCCTCTGAAAAGCGTTTATGACCGTGTGGCCGCCGCAACCGGCGTTTCTAAACGCAGCTTGATACGGATTGCTAACGAGGGAGCAGCAATTGCCAGTGGATCTAAGGCAGAGTTTGTCTCTCCGAAAAAGAAGAAGCCTCAAAAGAGTCCAAAGTCTACTGTGGACGATTTTGATGTTCAGGTGATAAGAAGAACGGTGCATAATTTCCATACTGTGGAAAAAAGTCATCCCACACTCCAGGCTTTGTTACCGGTTATTACAGAACAGACCGGTTTCAATGGAAAATTGAGTTCTCTCCGTGTACTCATGAAAAGTATTGGCTTCAAGTAAGTAAAATTATCATAAATGATTTTTCAAATGCATGTTTATTTGGTCTAACTTTTTAATGGTCATGTTTTCCCCACAGATGGAAAAAAACATCTAATAACAAGGCAATTTTAAGTGAAAAGTATGATATTCGCTTGAAGAGGATGGCATATCTGCGGAAAATCATGAAATTCAGAGAAGAAGGGCGACCCATAGTATTTACCGATGAAACTTACGTCCACTCATCCCACACAACGCCCTTCCAGTGGACGTGTGGAGATGCACATGGGCTGAGAGCACCTGTATCTAAGGGACAGAGATTAATTATCGTTCATGCTGGTTAGTATAGGAAGTAATTTTTAAACTGACATAGATGACTCATTACTGACCTGAAATATGCTTCGTAGAGTTTATGTTTATAAAAAGTTATCATTTTTACAGGTGGAGAAATGGGATTCATTCCAGGAGCTCTACTAGTATTTAAATCAGGCCTGAAAACAGGGGATTATCACGGTGACATGAATCATGAAAACTATTTTAAGTGGCTAAGAAATCATCTCATCCCAAACCTGCCGCATAACTCTGTGGTTGTGTTGGACAACGCGTCGTATCACAATATACAACAGAATCGCAGTCCAAGCATGAGTGCTAAGAAGGATGCCATGAAGGTGTGGCTGGACACCAGAGGGGTGGAATACTCAGCGAAGGATACAAAGATTGAGTTATTTGCAAAAATTAAAAGAAATAGGGGGTCTGTGATATACCAGGTGGACAGTATTCTGGCTGAATATGGACATTCGACAGTTAGGTTGCCTCCCTACCATCCGGAGCTCAACCCGATTGAAAAGATATGGGGAATTTTAAAAAATTGGGTGGCAATGCACAACGTTTCCTTTAAATTGGACGATGTGAAAGTTCTGGTTCAGGAAAAAAGTGCTGCAATTGATAAGGACGAGTGGTGCAAAGTGTGTGAAAAGGTCAAAGAGGTGGAAAACAATTATATAAGCAATGAAATGGTGCGTGATGAAGCCGAGAATGAACTTTTAATTACTCTGTCCGAGACTGAATATGAGAGTTTTTCCGATTCTGAAAGTGATTATTAACCCTCCGACGGTCGCGCGTATGCAGGAGATACACACGAGGTGAATCCGGTCTAAAATTGTATAACATTGTATGCACTACACTGTGCCTTCCTTTTCTATTCATTCCAAATTCCATTGCTTTACTTATATCTTATTCTGACGTTCAGTGAGTCGTCACTGTTCTTCCTCAGGTCAACTTTGTATTTCTGACATACACGCGACCATTCCGATATTTAAAATTCCAGCCATGACCTTCATAGTTTCTTCCCTTGTTTACTTGCTTACATTGCGTTCTTTTATAAAATAAATGCAACTGTTATTTATATAATGTGTATTTATTAACCATACTCTAATATTTTCAAACTTTTAGTCCCTTCACTTCTCCAAATTTGAATTTGACATTCGCGAGAACAAGAATTAACTTGTCGGAGATCGGTTTGGTGGGGCGACCAGGCTTCCCACGGTTAAGGCTGGGGACATTGTAATAAATGTTACTATGAAAATAAAAATTGCGGGCTGAGAGCGCGCTTGCTACTATGAAAAAATTCTCTTGTGTTGGCTACACTGAGACCCAGCCGCTCCCGAGCGGAGGGGTATATACTTGCCTTCCCCTCCAAACTACCGCCCCCAAAGGCACCTTCCCCTCCACTCGCTATCGTTCCGCGCATTTAGGTGCCACCAGCTTTCAATCGGACTCTACTAAATACTTCACATATTGAGTTATTTTATTACGGAAACTGCTCAATGAATGCTTTTGGCAGCATTTTTCGTTCAGTGAGACATAAGCCTGGTGGCAGGACACAGGACACCATCTTTAATTTTACCTACATCAATGGACTTGTTCCGTAGTGTCACTGGTGAGTATTTAAGTGTTGTTACAGAGTGTAAAAATTTAAGTTTGGCATTTCTTATTAGCTGTTTCATTTTATTTCTATGAAGTTTATATTTGTTAAACTCTTCAACAGCCTGTTATCTTAAATGATCTAAAACCTGAGTCTCGTTTCACCATTGCTTGTTTAATTTCTGTATTTAACCATAGCGCACATGGTTTGGATAACAGAATTATTTTTCTGGAGTTAATATGACTAAGAAATACAACATTAGTGAATTTAAGATATGCACTTTATCGTCTACTGTTACTGTGAATTCAATGGAGGGCCATGGAAGTGTATAAACTACGTTGAGTAATTCTTCATTATTTATTTCATTGATATTTCGTTGAAGAATGTACTATTGCGTGAATTTTGGAGTTCTGACTCAATACACAAGATACATTAGATTGTGAGAAGAGATGCCGGGAGCTGTCCATGCGTAATAACTTTTTGTTTATGAGTAGGTCAATTCATACTGAAGCAGTTGCAGTCGTGTTTTTAGAGTAGAGTGGGAGAATTTTAAGGTTATTTATCGAGAAGATTTGCCAAAGGTAATTTGTATCATAAGTGTTGGTATTGAAGTAAGTCTCCTGCTAATCTTACGTGTTCATATTCCGTCGAATGTTCAGATATTACAGTATCCAGATCGGAGAGATGGCCCAATTGGGGTGGTCTGTATATGAATCTTTGCAGTGTTTATTTTGACTTCAATGAGTAGATATATTCTGGCCTCTTGCTGTAATTAGAATCACTCTTGGTGCCCTACATTTCAGGTCATTCCTCGCACCACCTTTCCCAATACGATCATTTCGGGGGAGCCTGGCCACTGAATGGTGCAGGAGGACGGTATGGAGGGCTTCAGCTTAGGATATGATGTGAAAATTATCACTTGAGAGTAATGAGCGCAGTTCATTGTGGTCAGCTGGTAAGCTCTGAACATTTGAATGAATCGTTGTAGGTGAGCGCGAGTAGCTCTGTATTTTGTGTGTGAGAAGCTGTCCTGTGGTATAAGCACAAGGGATGAAGATTTAAGAACTCATCAGTTGGATGTACTGAGGTGCATTTGTGCTGAGACTCATGGAGTGTGCAGGGTTCGGAGAGGAGGGGAAAAGGGGGGCCGAGGGAGAGGGGGGGCTTGAGGGGGGGGGGGGGGGTGGGGAGCAATTACAACCCTGACCACCACTGTCGCGTGCTCCCGTAGGGGTCGGCTTCAGGAGCAAAAGGTGGGGCGAGAGGGTTTAGGACTTAGGGAGGGAAGCGATTTGGAGACTGACCTGCACCATGGGGAGAGGAGAACATAGGGAATAAAGGAAATGCCTTTGTATAAACAACTGAATGGCTTATCACATGCCCAACATAATCTGCGGGAGTGGAAAGAGCCTGTACTCAAAACATCAGAATAATTTACAACATTTATAATGCAGCTAAATTATTTTTATACAAACATTTAAATGAGAGCAGTCCAACGAGAATAACTAAATTCACCACAAAGCTGAAGACAAAATATCACTCCCTCCTATAGTTTTTAACACGTTCAACGCTGACTGATGTCAATTGAGGTCTAAACGGTGCACTGACTGCGCATGTCCATCGAGGCTCGCATCCCTCCCCCAAGGCCATATGAGACGCCAACCGCTAGAGCCTCTGCTCCAATGCTCGGTCATCCAAAGACAGCCTTCAAAGTGCGTGCAGTGGTCGTAGCCCGAGTTGTACCCTTCTCGGAGCAGAGTTGCATCCCTCATTGCGAAAAGGTAATTGTGTTTTGTTCTTTATATTTTTAATGTTTATTCGTACTTGTTTAACGTAACTTAAAATTTATAATATTTAGGCAAATCCTGACATATTTCATATATTATTACAATGTTTTAAGCTGACTTAGAATCCTTTGCAGTTTTAGAGCCCAGGGTCCAAAACGGGATAAGGCCTTTTGGTAACTGATGCATACAAAAGAGCTGTCCCGAAACAGGAAGAGGGTGTGCAGCCACACATATCACAACGGGAGTTGCAATCCCGCGGACGGCAATCGACGTCAAAAATTAAGATTGCGATTTTGCATTAAATACTTTTTCCCAGTTTTTTTAACAATCAGTTATTGAATGTGGCTATGAATACAATTAATAATGAAAAAAAATAATTGTCAATGGCAAAAATTAAAAATCTTATCGCCACGTTGAAAGTGTTTTTGTATGTATGTACTTCAAGAAAGAGTTATACAGTTTAATGAGGGCTACAAATTTCTTTACAAGACATTACCGATATGTGCTAACTCAATTTTTTTTATGAAATCTCAAAATACTTAGTATATGCATTGCTTATTGATTCTCAAAAAGGAATGGGTAATGAAGATCGGGTCCGAGTTTAAATCACTTGATTTTTATTTTTTTTGTTAATAAGGTGATTGACATCAGGATTTAAATCCATTTGATTTCCATCAATCAACCAGATCAAGTTATTTGTTTAACTCAGTCATACTGCTGTAGGAACATACTAAATGCTTCTGCGGGTCGATTCTGTAAATGTCATAGGCGTCATAAGGGTGATAGCTATGACGGGCACCTTATGACGGCTATGACATTCGAGCGATTCCGTAAGCTACCGTCATAAGGCTTATGACGCCTATGACGGACGACGAGTGAACAGTTGCGCATCGCCATGAAAATCTAGAATTTCGTATGTTGGCAGTCCCAAGAAAATGAGAAAAGCCAATGGGAGCCTTCGACACATTTTGTCAGCTGTGGAATGTTAGTAAACAAGTAATGAAGATGCAGTCCGTTCAAGAGAGTATTAGAGTCAAATCTTTCGAAAGTAATTATTGCATGTCATGTACTGATGTTATTTTCATTCACGGATTCATATTAATGTAGCTGAATAGCAACTTAAGAACGAATGGGTTTTATAATGATGACATATCCAACGTAGTGTATAAGTAGTACGGACGTTCTACAAAACGGATGTAATCTGAAATAGTCCACTAAAATATAATTCTGTCGTGAATGCGTACTGTTAGAAATACGATTTGATCATGTGTATGTTCTACAAAACAGATGTAATCTGAAACAGTCCACTAATGTGCAATGCGTAACAGGTATTGTGATAATTTAGTGTGCAAGGATTATTCTAAATGTCTGAGTCTGAAGTTCTACATATAAGGAGTGTAGTGTTTCTGGTACTTCATCACTATTATGATCATATGTTTTTTTGGGAGTAGATATTTTTCTTACTTGTGGGTTCTGTATTTATATACCTTGTGTCTCCACTTACTGGAAGTAGCCCACAGACTTCATCCCACGTCCCTCTGTAAACCGACCATTACAAATACCTTTCTAAATCAACCACTAGCTTCTAACATAGCTGTAATTTTAGTGTTAAATGTTTGTTTTATTCTGTCTCATATTTATTTTATAAAATTTGGTTTACAAAGTCTCATGAAAATGTTCATAGTTTTAGGCTAATTATAAAGATAATTCGAGTGTTGTTTACTCTTCTATACCTTTGGATTGTATTCTCATACTTCGTATTTTTGTGAAAGGGCTCCATGCCCATAAATAAATACTATTATTATTAAAATATCATGCTTTCGTGAATGCGTAGTGTTAGAAATACGATTTGATCATGTATATGTTCTCTTAGCGGCTCATATGGCTTGTATTTTCATAATTTCATCGTACTAGCAGAGGAAATGATTAAGGGTGTATGAATAGAACTTAACTAGAATGCAGGATTAAAAGTGGGTATTTCATGAAGTCAGAGGATTGCTGAAAAGGATTCTGAGCTTACCGTGGTGTTTTTTCATTATACCGTGGTGTGTTTTCATTATACCAAACATTTGCTCAATACAGTTTCGCATAATGGGACATGAATCTTATTGCCGTCTGAATAAATCATTGCTATTAGGTAAAAGTTGAATGCACTCATATGCACGGAACGTTCGAGTTTTCAAATACTGGAATGAACATTTTGAAATCACGGAACCAACCTGCAAATAAACTGGCAAACTATAGTCTGCCTAATTATTATTAGTTTAGGGCTCAGCTGGGTGGAGATCGCGAGCCAGTCCTTTTGAAATTCAGAAGAGTTCTAAAATATTCTTCGCTTATTTATAAAGGATGTGTGTATCCCTCAACTACCGGCGAATAAGACGAAATTGTAGTCGTTCTTGTCTTTACCTTCAATTGCTCTGCAAATAGCAAGGAATTAGAGTGCTTCCATTCTATCGATAATAAATATGTAAGGAGGATTTGCGCATTACAACACTACAGATTCACAATTTTAATTACAATATCGCTGTGCTTTCACCTGTCACCTTGATCTCTGTCCTTTTTACAAAACAAAACCTCAAGATACCGTTTTTCAACAAAAACTCTCCTATTCCGAGTCCTTATGACGGCTATGACTGAGGTATGACGGAGAATTTTGACCGTCATACGCTATCACGGCGACGACAAAGTTATGACGCCTATGACATCTACAGAATCGCTCCTTATGACGGTCCGTCATAAAACCAATGGTTATGACGCCTATGACATTTACAGAATCGACCCGCTGGAAGTATTCTGGAACAATGCTTTCGGCCAAACTTATGAGTCGTATCAACATTTCAAAAATGACCAACTGATGACAATGAACACAGATGACCATTCACTGGCATATTACTACGGAGCATGTGCCATTTATTTTCGGAATGCAATTCTGAACGATTGTAGGCAGACCATCCAGGATATCAGCAACACTGTGGGACTAATCCTACGGGATATGGGGGTAGATTATATAACAGGAAGAGTTGAACAGAGAAGGATGGCAGCAAAGTTTGTGCCAGGACTGTTAAGAGATGAGATCAGAAAGAACATGGTACATCATAAATGTCTGTAGAGAACTGAAAGAATCAAAAAGTTCCCAGGTGACGAAATTAGCTTTATACATATGTATATGACCCCTACAGCAAACAACCATTGCAATGGAAGTGCCTCCTTCACTTCAGTGATATTGAGTGCAACATCAAGTCTTTACTGTTGTTTCCATATTGATGGTGTTATCCACAAAGAGCCCATGTCAGACAATTAATGCAGTGTTCTAAGAGGTGTGATCAAAAAATAACAAGAATTCAAGTTTTTCTTAACCCAACAGCAATGATTTTTGGAACATCGGTCTCCGGGACCAATATGGGTTTTTGGGAAGGTTAAATGAGTCATCATCATCGGTCTACACTCCGAGTATTGGTTTGACGCAGAGTCCTCCACTCGATTCTTCTACCGGCCAACCTCTTCATATTGATATAGCTTCTCTCTTTTACATCCTTCATAACTTGGTCCATATGCCTCATACGAGGGTTAAATGACTATTTACTTGAATTATATTCATATAAAGAAATTCCATCGATTCATACATTGCTTTGTGCATCGGAAAAGCAGCGTAAAATAGCAAGCGAGTGAACAGCATTACCTGGAACGTTATATATTTCACGTGCGCATCACTAATGAGATTCCTTTCTTCCATCATTGAGACCGGGCATCACCACTCTTCCAGGGTTACACAATACTTATTAATCAGCATCACAATTGAACCCTTCAGATATAAAACGCTTGCGCCAGCGTTTTTTCCTGTCTATGAAGCACTTCTGGAACTCACTTTTTGGTAGAGAGTTGAGCTCCTTCAGCGATTCTGTTTTTACCTCGTCAATAGTGGCAAAACATCATCCTTTCGTGGTTCTCTTCGGCCTTGAGAATAGAAAGATGTCACAGGGGGCCATGTCTGGCGAATAAAGTGGCTAAGGCAAAATGATGTTTTTGATACCAAAAAATTACAAACAAGCAGTGAGGTACAAGCCGGAGCATTATCGCAGCACAATTTCCATGTATTGCTGTGCCACAATTCTGGATGTTTTCATCGGATTGCTTCATGCAAATGGCGTATAACTCCCAGGTAGTATTCCTTACTGACTGTACAACAATATGGCAGGAACTCATGATGCACTACGTCATTGAAATTGAAGAAACAGTGAGAAGTTACTCATGTTATTTTTGATCACATCATGTATTGAGATGTCCTGAGGCAGCTAAGGGAGATTGTTAGAAGGAAACAAAATGGCAGATGGACAAATGCACACTCCACCATGATGATGTGACGCCACACACTACTCTCCTCTCATACATTTAGCAATAAACAATCTTTGTTCCTCAATCGGCTTACTCGCCCATCTAGGCTCCTTGTTACTTTCCCCCTTCCTAAAAATGAAAATCAAGTTGAACAGCCACACATTTGACACAATAGTGGCTGAAACAATTGCAGGCCCTGCTGGACAATTAAAACAAGTTTTGCAAATGTATTCAGTTTGTGGCAGGAGTGCTGGGATCAATCTTCATAATCCCAAGGAGACTACTTTGAAGGTGACAGCAGTGAATAAGATCCTGGTTTTCTGTAATTTTATTTGTGGCCACAAGTAAGGAGTATTTGAAGGTGGTACCTACCTCGTACATAGAGGGGCACAAGGGGTGGACTGTGGTATGGAAAGACAACGGGAGGAGGATTCTCTCAACCCACATGAAACTCCAGTGATGACCCTGGGATTGTCATTTGTCACAAGATTACAAATGCCATATGGTGTACGTAGACAAACGTGATAGGGTGGCATATTAGTAATTCCATCAACTGCCGTACTTAGAAATGGACAACAAAACTAATTTTTCACCTGAACTAATATTCAGCTTTTTTGACATCTTGTGGTGCTAGTTCTTCGTATCAATTCTATCGAGCAGCGAAAAGGAATTTATCAACTAGCCAGGTTGCATTGAATCTTGTGATGCGTACATGTGGCAATGTTATGACTATAATTCTGAGATGATCTAGTGACACAATGTTATGACTATAATTCTGAGATGATCTAGTGACAAGGAGATGCATCATCATTAAAGGCAGGTAATTGTACTGTAAATGGAATCATAATTTTCATTGTCGGACATAAAATATTGAATTTACACCAAATTAAAATCACTGGCATTATTTCCTGGTGCCAGAAATTCAATAAAACGTTTTAGCGTTTGAGTGGCAGTCATTACCGTGGCAGCAACTACAGACTTTGTACCTCACCAAAACGTGATGAGCAGGATTTCTTCAGGAATTGAGTGAATGGGTGAAGAGGACTGGAGGCCGAGTCTGATATTTAAAATGTGTGAATATGAGCACTGATATTCAATTTTCCATTGAGTGAGCTTTCACTGGAGCCTCCAGTTATTGTCATTTCAACCACAAAAATGAGGTTTTCACACCCACAGACTCAGATTTTGACAAAACTTGGTACAATTCATCCTTATACTATTTTAAGTGGCAAATCAAAATTCTTGCTTTAGCAGTTTTCCAGTTACAGATTCTTTAACTACAAAAAAGTTCTCAATTTCTTCCATTCACAAAGCTAACTTCTCAAGGTGTACTATTTAACTAAAAAAATATGATCTCACTCATTTGACAATTTATTCTAAAGAAATTTTTCAGCTAGGACCACAAGGTTGTAAGGATCTTAAAAAAAATTGCCTAAGTCCTTAATTTGTCCCTTTCAGCATTTAAAATGTCTTAACAACATTTTTTGGCCTAACACATAGTAAACCACTAAAGTTATTATCACCAAAAGGGACTAAATTAATCCATACATCTTTTTCATCACAATCATCATAAAGATGTGTGCTTTCAACCTCGGGAATAAAAATGACCCTTTCATTCACTCGAACCTGTATAGGCTGACGTTTTTGTGCTATACACTTAAAAAATGTATTCCAGCTATGATCTTGTACAGCCAAACACTCACCTATGAAATATATAAATGTTTTATATCAAACATTTGGTTTCCTCACAACTTTTTCATTATGGTATCTCATTGTAATGGATTACACAAAAAAAACTTTCCCGGCAGTCATTTTCAGGAAATTAAACCACAAATGACATCAATTTTTATCGAAGGACTGAAAAACCAAGAGGGCCCCTTACTTAAGGGTCGGAAAACTTTCACATACCAAATTCGGATACTTCTGAAAAATACAAAACCACAAAAAATGCAATACTGTAATAGGACATACCTATTAAACTCTAACTTTAGTGAGACAGACTTAAAATCTGACTAATCCAACGTCACGGCCGCAACGTGTTGGATTCACCGTATACATCATAGATTGAACATTGTGTGAAATGTGATAAAAAAAAAAGTCATCCCTAGTATATCGGCATGGAAGGTAGAGGAAATATAATTATCAGTTCAAATGGCAGATTGACTTACCGAATCAATGCTAACTTTTACGCTTCTCCAACAAATTCGCTTAAGACATTAAACGGGATTTGGACCAACATTTATGATGCCAGCATGGGAAAACATTCCAAGTTTTTCTTCAAAAAGTTTACGACAGTCACATTCGCCCGCATTTAATTCTAATATAAAAATACGGGCTTATATGCCAAAGTTGTCAGTTGCGGTCCTAAAATTACTAAACTCACCTCAAGCATATACACCAGTTCATCTTTTGAAATGCCTATCCGATCCTTGTCCGCCGAGTCAACAACATATATAATTGCATCAGTGTTCGAATAGTAGCATCTCCAATACGGCCTAGTGAAATGAAATGAAGGTTAACATCACAAAGCATGCAATGAATTTTGTTCAGCTTCGAACAGTCACCAAATATAAATAATACCTGATGCTGGTCTGGCCACCAAGATCCCAAACTTGAAATTTCAAATTTTTATAGGTTACCTGCTCCACATTAAAACCTATGGTAGGTATAGTAGTTACAACTTCTCCAACCTGTAACCTATAGAAATAGCAGTTGCATAACGTCGATTCAACCGAGATGTGAACCACTGACGTGAATCTGTTTTCAATTACCTGTACAGAATAGTTGTTTTTCCCGCTCCATCCAATCCGAGAATTAAAATCCTCATCTCCCTACTACCGATGAGGCTTCTGAAATAGCTGAGCAACCCACCTGTGGGCAAACGATAGTTGTACTTGACGTATAGGCTCAATTTTAATCAACAGGGTGGAACGAACATTTTTTACGCAGGTGTGCTAATAATGCATATCATAGCATGTTATTTAATCAGATTTCTGCTTACCCATTGTATTAATCAATAAACAAAAATGAAGGGTAATCAGTTCACTTATACTCCTGCAGAAGAACTACAACACCGGCTTTCCACGTACTTATGGAATAAAGCGAGTTGACGAAGACCGGAAAAAATAGTCATGTGTTCGACGTGTTACTTGAAATTTCAAGGTTTTAAATGTCATATTTTAAACAAGTTGATTAAAAAGAATGCAATTATTACAATTAAAACTACTAAATTTATTTTATTTATGAACATTTGTTAATTATTTGCAAAATTCTGGAATTTACAAACTAACGAGGTACTGTATTTGACTTATCGGTCAACGGGGTGATGGGAGTCTGGTGTAACTTATGGTCTAGTATTTACTGAAGTTACACTCATTGGTATCTGGGTAAAGGTTCGGATGAGAGTGACACTTTTCAAAACTTTTTTCCTGCATAAACTACGTAAATTATCGATTTCATTCCAACAATATACGATAGAGGAAAGATTGCTCTTTATTATGAAATGAGTTTAATTTGTCTCAAACCATTATTTCATGAGATATAACACTTACAAGTGGACGGTTTACAAGGTGAAAATCGATGTTTTGGAAGCCATATTGGACTGTTTCCGAGACCACCACTAGAGGGTTCGCAGAGAATTTCACCTCTTCGCTTAATCCCCCGACGACCTGCGCAGAACACTACGAGTATCCCGGAGTATCGGAGTTTCAAGCATCAACTGTTTTCTCGCTCCTCGTTTGAAATCACTCTTTTCTCGCTCTGGCTCGCACTGTACGGAGGCGCTGTCCTGTGCTTATTGTCGCATTGCATTTTCTCTAAGAGTATGGGTGTGTGTTGCCAAAGGATGGGCATAAATGCCCTCGTCGTTACAATCTCAATTTTGACGTGGCGAGGCATAGAGGGCAGTGTTTGTGGTTTTACCACAATCACCAGGGGAAGGTTGGTGGACGATGCAATTACACTCTATCCTACCACAAAGGTAAATGTTTCTCCTTATATTTCTATTTATCTATTCGTCTTGCACCCAATTTTCTACTGTCATTGTGCGTCTCGCGTTGGCAAAGCGTTGGAAGATGATAACTCAGTGCATGTGATAATGTATGGATGTTCTGCTCATATTCTCAATTTGCTTCATCAAGATCTTCATGTGAATACATAATATGTGCCTTAACCAATTGACTGTGCGTAAACCAATAGAAGATTGTGCGTCGTGTTTCGGGAACTTGGTTGGCGAGTGTCAAGATCCCTCCCAAGGTATCAATTCTCTTCGCACAGGCGCTCCTGCAGGATATTTGCTTGCTGAGGCGTGTCATCAAACCCACACCTTGAGGCCTTGAGGTTGAGGCTTGAGGTTGAGGATTTCGCGGACAATCCGCGATTTTTAATGACAATTCCTTTGCCGACGGTGTGAATGCTTGGACTATGTCCTTGATTTTGGTTCTTGGATTTTGGCAACTCTAGGTGGGGGGTATTGTTTAAAACGCGGAGCCACACGTAACCATACGAGCCACACCACCAATTCAGCAACGCACATTACCAAGGAGACGTGCGAGTTGTTTTGGTGGGCGGGAAATTGATATCAACAACGTTCGTCACGTCTCGCACGTCAAGGGGACGTGCGAGTCGTAGGGGTGGGATTGGTGAGAAGGAAGTTCACTCTACGACAGATACTGAATTCCAGAGTCCTCTGGATTGCCAAATAATAATTATATAGTGACTAAATAGTTTACTAGCTAAAGGTGCCTGTTGAAATTCGACGCGAGGGAGAAATATAATAAATACAAATTGGGTTAAGAAATGTTAACATTTTTCATGAATGGGCGAAAGAGAGGATGAGGAACTAGATAAAGCTGAAATAACACATAACACGACCTTGGATCAGATATAGCATCTCGGGTAAAAATATCTCTTTTGCTATTCATTTTAAACTGATTTTCAACAGATTTTCTTTACTCATTTGCAATTCATCTGTAATTGCTTTGCAATTTGAAACACGAAGCATATCAGTTGAAAATCAGTTGCAGATGACCTCAAGAAAAGGTGGAAAATGAGTTGCGAGCCAGATGAAAATTAGTCGAAAATCAATTACAATTGATTTTTAAAATAGTGGAAAATGAGTTGTAATGCAGTTGCAAATCTGTTGCAAAATAGTTTTTAAGTAAAAAGCAGTTGCATCACAGTTTTATTTAATATGACCCTGAGAGCACAAAGTTTGCAGTTTCATGGTAGTGCGATAATCAACACAAAAATGTAACAAGGCAGTAAACTTTGGTTTTCCCCACAGAATATTAATATACCTACTAACTGCGTAGTTTAATATTTAATATACTAACTATAGTTATACTACGTATACGTAACGTACGTTTCTACGACACTTCGTCATCAGGTAAACTAATAATTACGCTGCGTACTAGTCGAAACTTACAGTGGTACAGTACTATTCTGTGCACAAAAACAATTTAGTTGACTATTACAAAAAAATGACTTCGACAAAAATGCCTGAAAAACGCCAAATCCAACCGCTTCTACAGGAATTACGCCAGAAACCATCAACACATAACAAAAATATAATAATAAATACCTTTATTTACCAGATCTCCAGTTCAAATGAATTATACAAAATTTACACAACAGCACCTCAACACACAATCAATGGCACTTCCTCAGCGTTTCCGAAGACACTGTCTATGCATTACCAAAATTTTAAACGAAAAGAAAGAGTTCATTGATATCACATCATTTTGTTGCCAAACACGTGTAACTGTACAGTGAATAACTGTACAGTTATTCACTCGGCAATATAATGCAAACCAAACAAAACGGAACCTCACTTGGCATCAAATACAGGTAAAAGGTCCAAATACCCCACTACAGTACCATATCTGCTAGCAGTAAAGTAACACACGTTGAAACTTCAAGGATCCTTCGTTCAACGACGTATTTTTTAACAACTTCGTAACGTTACTGGTAACTTCGGAGAACAAGTATTCTACGGTTGAGAAAATCTGTAAAGACAATAAAACGCAGATGTACAGAAAAAAAACGGATTTCTAAGCAGACATTATTCCATTGCCTTTAATTTCAAAGTACACTTACCACTACGATACAGCCTCGGTACACAAGTACCTAGCGGATGAACCGGAACCAAATCCCAGGTAGCAATGTAAGCTTGAATCAAGCTTGCCGCAAGCATATTCTTGCAAGCTGGTAAGCTTGCAAAAACAAGCTTGTAAGCTTTTGGCAAGCTTAAATCAAGCTAACTAGTCTCCACGTGTCAAGCTTGCAGCAAGCTTATTATGCAAGCTTACTTCAAGCTTGCATAGTAAGCTTGTAAGCTTATGACAAGCTTGAATCAAGTGAACTACTTTCCATTTGGCAAGCTTGTAGCAAGCTTGTTCCAGAAGCCCGAAACAATGGCCCAGGCAGCAAAAACAACTCGAGGCAAGCTTGCCATCACAGACTTGAATACTTGCTACAAGATTGTCCTGGCAAGCAACCAAACTTGAGGCAAGCTGTCTAGTTCCCTTCTTCAAAAGTCGACACAAGCTTTCAAGACAAGCTTGTAGAGCACTTACATACACACTTTGCTCAAACTTGCTTGGTAAGCTAGTGGACCGCTGGTATACACAAACTTGCCTAGTAAGTTCATGGAAAACTTAAAAAAAAACTAAATACCAGGAAAAATTTATTTTGTGCAACTAATGCAAGAGGCTGAATTGGCTAAATGGAGAGGCTAATGCTAGCTGAAGAAAGTGAATGAGCTGTCATGACATTTAAAAAATTTGTCCTATTTGGAAAAAACCTTTTTTAACTTTCATTTTTTTCTTTTAACTTTTAACCTTCACTATAATAAAATAACGACTTTAAACGACACGACCAACTGCTCAAAATACATGAAAAACTATGTCTCAAATTTTACATCAAATGATAATTTCACAACTATGGTTACTTATTTTTAGCAAAGGAAATTGATTACACTGTTCTGATTAATTTCGAAATACGCTCGTTCCTAGAATAATTCTGAATAACATTCATTACGAAAGTTACACAAGAAGAAGAGGGCGAATAACAATACTCTTTTGCATCTATTTACCTCTACATTTATTATCAGTCATTACTCATACATTTCCAAGAGGAATCTATGTTTATCTTGCATCCACTGGTGACACTCTTACTCAGAATTACATTCGTTGGCTTTTTATCTTCTCCTAAGCTCCTCCACAAAAAGGCACCTGAAAGCAGCACGAATAGAAGACTTAAATACTGCAATAACAACAAATCTTTCTATTTATTTTTAAAAGCAGGAAAGAACTATTAACGGTTAAATTCAATTAATTTACAGCCGCTTCTTTCAATTCAACGACCTTCCGTCAGGACATGTCACAAAAAGCATAAATCTGTATAAATATACAAAAGAACTATGAAAGGTAACTGAACAAATTAACTCACCCTTGCCTCCTTCGGCACTAAGATGCACGATGCTAACAATGCCATAAAAATCTCGTCCCTGGTCCCAGAACCTTGCGAAGTATTAGTGACAATAGACTTTCCTACAAAAAAACGGAACTGTTAAGCAAACAATTCCTATGAGAATTGTGTATATTTTCAGTGTTGCAGTGAGCGAACATTCTGCTCAATAATATTATATATACACACATTATCAGCATTCAGTTCAAAACATACCTCTTGAATGAGGATTTTCACATCACAAAATCCATCCATTCCATTCGCTTCGTCGTACTTTTTCCTTCTAATTTAATCCTGGGACGAAGGCCAAAAAAACTTTCTTTTTCACGGTCCACACATGGTGTGGATGTCTTGAATAACTTCAACGTGACCACAGATCACTTGCCTTTTAACAATTAGCTATTTTAACCACATGCAGTTGCAACCAAAACTTCACGAAATGAGGAGCACGGAAAGAAAACATCGGTAATAATCCAAGATGGAGGTTTACGCGCGCTGCATTTAGAGTCAAGTTAGCATCTCAATTCAAAATAGGGTGGCTATGTACTCAGAATTATAATTTTTAAACATTTATTCTCATTTTAAAATATATTAATATTTATTGTCTGCTTTATTTCCATATTTATTTACTCGTACTATTATAGTAATTCGAGTTTCGATCTATCAAATACTTCAGTAGTAGGTGGTGGGAGTTCTTTGTATACATCTTTGGAATGTAAACAACCGGTTTCATGTTGTTTATATGTGTTGATGTTCGAATCATGTTCGAATAACTAGAGCCAAGCCAACTAACTAGATACTACACATCATTAACATTCATTAATTATTCAAGCCAATAATATAATGATTAATTACAGTATGACCATTTTTAATTTTCTTGGTGTTTGAACAGGAGTAAGTATCAATTTCTACATGGGACTGCAACATATTATCAGAACCTATATGTATTATGTCAACAAAGTCAGTAACAATCTTTGGTCGATTTTGGCAATTGGCTTGTAGATATGGACTATTATCAATACATTGACGTACGAGGTCATAAATGAAAAATATGGATAATAATAATTAAGTAATTTGCTATACAGCTAGCAAAATGGCAATTTCTGAGAACATTTTTCAAAGTCAACCCAGTTATGTTCCTTAAAAGTCAGTTATGTACCTACCAAATGTGGTAATTGCATTTACATCTTCATACTGTCTGTCATTTTCGAGGTTTAACTGGTAGCATGCCTGTATTTAACGGATAATACTTTTCTGAACGAAGATCTTACAAGAGATTGAAATACTATTGAAAATTAAATGTATATACGAACTATGGGTACCGGTATACTCATTCCTTGTGTATAAGAGTTCGCTACGGAATACTACATACCGGTTTAAACTATGTCCCGAGTACGCGTATACCAAATTTTGTGTGCGGTAAGGGATGGCACGCGTCACTCTTATATATCAATATAATAGTGTGCAAACGTCAGAAATGAATCAAATGGATAATAAGAGTCAAGCAAATTGCAATACAGCGAGCAAAAATATTTCCTTTGCATACAACCCTGCTGACACATTAAAATTCCTAAGTGAACGTAGTCACATTCGTTGGAACTCAAAGTTGTATATCAAAGAGAGGTAGGTGGCCCCAGGAAAGAAAGAACTTACGAATGAACCGGCGCTCACGTATTGCTCGAGTTCAAACGGAGATAGTGGTGTTGCGCTAAGGGAGAAAAAGATTCAAGGCATGCACACTTGAATGAAGCTTGCCATGAGACATGATGCAAACTTGAATCAAGCTTGCCGTAGAAAGCTTGCCACGGCAAGCTATGGCAAGCCAATATCTAAGCTTGCGGCAAGCTTACATGCTATCTGGGAATTATTCTTTAGAATACAAGAATGCATAAGACAACTGTATATTATGTAACTAGAGTGTGAAAAAACACTGAGATGATAAATTTCAACTACACTCCAATAAGATTCGGCACATGTTTACGTGTGTTTCTTGCGTTTCCATGTGCGGGAACAATTTAACAAAAGAAAACTGCCGAAGCAAGCGCAGCCAATCTGCCCAATATCATGCTATGATAGATGCTCATAGTCCCCCCCACTCCCGCTATAGCGGTTAATTAACCTTGGTGTAGGAACTATCTTGGCTGAGAAACATGAAGACAGGAAGCGAATTGTAACTGTAACCAGTAGGAGTCTATCAAAAACTGAACTAAATTACAGAACAACTGAGTTGGAGGTTGTCTGGTCAATATAAAAATTCTGTAACTACGTGGAAGGATATACATTTATATAATTTATGTGTGTATGAAAGGCGTAGGCAGGAAAGATATGTGTTTATCATAATATACTATCATGAGGAAAACAATGAAATGATGAAAGGAAGTAGTCCTGTGATTAATAAACAGTTCTCTTTCTAATGCTTTTAGAGTTTATAAAACAATAAATAAAATAGCATCCAACCAAAAGCCTTCTGCTTGATGAAATGATCAAAGGATGAAATGATCAAAGGAAGTAGTCCTGTGATTAATAAAGAGTTCTATTTCTAATGCTTTTAGTGTTTATAAAACACTTAATAAATTAAATAGAATCCAATTAAAAGCCTTCTGCTCCAGAACACCAAAGAGTGGGCAGCCAGTAGAGTAGCCAGATGGGCCATCCTTGGATGAGTACAGAGATACTAAGCTGACAGACCAGATTCCTGTGAGAGATCACCCACATAGTCTCTCGAGGGACCTTCGTAAAATTCACCTTCTCCTTACTGTAGGAAAGGGGAAGAAGAAATATGGCACCCGAAGATGTAAAGTGTGTGCTTACAGGAAAAACAAGGAAGGAGATGATGTATGTGTGCAAATTGCAGTGTTCCACTCCACAAGGGAAAATGTTTTATGGAGTATCACACAAAGATGAAGTTGTGAGACTTGGTGAGTATAATTTTCCAAATCCCATTAAAAAAATTCATTCTTAAATAAGTTGCATAATTTTTAACGATGCAATGCATTTTCAAACAGTGAGGTTTAAAAATCCACTGGAATGGAGGGTTAAAACACATTTATATACCCCGGTACGCAACATGTAAAAAATATTTAATGCTAGAAAATTCTGTTAGCCAACCATTCTGAGACCTAGGTGATATAATGAACCTCAAAGTGATTGAGAGAGCTTGGTATGATCTGAAAACCAGCCGAAGACCTATATGCTCTGCGCCAAGCTCCAACAGATTTCCCATGCCCTCAAATTCAGGTGGTTAAATCAGCACCAAACAAGACAGCTCCCATAAGTCCATGGAACAATGCTTCACATTGAGGAGCTTGATGTCCACACCAGACTGTCTGGGTATTATCAACCCCTAATCCGAAGTCCCCCACGGAACTCAAGATCTCATTAATGAGCGGAATGTCTACGGAATAATGACGAAAGAATGTATGCCGATGTACCAGTAATTCCGTTTTTTATAAATATTTAAACGAGTATCATGGTGAACTATTGAAAACATTATGTTAAAATTGTTTTGGTTGGTTATTTTTGGTTTCAAATTTGGTCGACAGCATCCGTCATTACGACTTTATTATCGTGTCTTGGTCTACAGCTAACTTCAATCAGTGAAGTTATCTGTAGACGTTAAATTGACCAAATTCAGAAGTCTACAATTTTTAGTGTGCTCTCAGGGGAGTTGTAAAAGAGTTTTAAAATCGGTAGCAAAATTGAGTGAAAATCAGTTGCATAAGAATTAAAGAATAAAAACCAGTTGCATAACAGTTTAGCAGAAAATCAGTTGAAAAATAGTTTGATAATGTGTTGCAAAATTGAGTGAAAATGGGTTCCAAATGAGCATGACACTAAAAATTGGGATGCAAACCAGTGAAAATCAGTTCAAAATCAGTTGAAGATGAGTTTATTGTGTTTAAAAGAGTTTCAAACCAGTTTCAAATGAATTGCAGAAGAGATATTTTTACCTGAGATATCACATTTAATTTGATTCGGCATAATTTTATTCAGTTTATAATATTGTTCTTTTTAAGAAAGAAGTTTCCTAAACTTTATTTGAACTGAACAGACTTGGAATTTCATCGTTGAAAATTAAAACTCAATATTTTACGGGTATACCTACAGTAAGAATGTTATTTCCCATTTTCATACCATTAACGAAGGATTGGTTTTAAGTTTAATACAGCTAAATCGTCATTGCAGTCTAGCTTTTTAAATTATTATCAAATAGGCAAAAAGTTTAGCGTTTCTCCACGTTTTCACCTAGTTCTTGACTAAAATTATACTTATCAGTGTTTACAATGAAGGTTATTATGGTGGAATAACCATGAGATTTACAGAAAATTTTGAAGTATTAAGATAAATAACACTTTGGGTTGTAATTCCATCAGGATTTAAACAAAGAAACATATTCCCTGGAGAAAATCAGACACAATGTAGTACATGTTGTAGTATACTCTTATGGGGTTGGTACCCCTGTGCTCGATACATACCTTCCCCCGGAAGTGACGTAGCCCGGCGGAGGTCAAGATGGACTATATCTAAAAGCGTGACTTAGCGTGATCTACAACATGGCGCAGTCGTGTGGAATTCAATGACATTATAGGTGAAAATAGAAGTGACACGTAAATATCGTGAAACCACGCCGTGGATCTTCTGTGCAACCGCGAAAATGGCGGAGTACGTTAAATTACCGACAAGTGTGAATTTCGAAGGTCCCAGTGCCTACGCCGGCTGGACTAATTTTGTCCGGGAATTTGAAAATTTCCTAGCAGCCACCAAGAGGGATGAAGAAACTGACAAAGTTAAGATCGCCCTTTTATTAAATATGCTGGGAGGAAGTGCGATAGCGCTGTTCTCTACTTTTCCGTTGACTGAGCCAGAGAAAAAGAAATACTCAGCTGTTTTAAAAGCGTTCGAGTCGTACGTTGCGCCCAAAATTAACGAGACCTTCGAACGCTTCATATTTAATCAGAGAGTCCAGGAAGAAGGCAGTGGCGTGCGGTGGATCAAATATTCAGTGAAGCAGTAAATATATACTGGGAGGGGGGCCAACCACTCCCCGAAAACTGTTTGTAATTTTAGTTCAATATATTTTTACGCTAAATCGTCATGTCACTTGGAATATTATTTGAAATATTAGCATCTGAGTTGTGCATATAAAGATTATGAGGCAATGAGAGAAGTGTTGATTTTTAAAGTCTCTGAATTTGTGTTATGACACACAACTAACTGCAAATACAATCAAGTTCATTTGTAGCAATAATAAAAGAAAATCACTCCAATTTATTAAATTTTTGTGAAATTGGACAAAACAACTAAGTAATAACGTTAAAAACCACTGAAACGCCTTCTCACACACATATACGTATCAAATTACAAGAATATAACAAACGTGTTGCTATATGAAATATTGAGGCATCAAGGTTAATTTAGTTCCACCTAAGCCTTCATATTATTTTTATATTGATAAAAACAACAGTTGCTACTATGTATTCTGTAAAACAGGCAGTAGTCTTGCTTACATACTCACATAATAGCCTATATGTATAGACATTTTTTCGATGTTACACTCTATGATAAAAACGGAAAATTAATGGGAGACATTTGTGCTTAAAAATCTGTATTGAACAATTAAATATCTCAGGACTATATTGGACAAGAGTAGCTTTAAAAAGTAGACCTACCCCTTAGCAAAACCATAATCACACAAAAAATTAAATACAAAACTGACGGATAGATGCCACTATATGAGAGTAGTCCTAACGAAACTGGAAGTCCATTCTTCTATCCTTAGTGGTAACTTCGTTAACAACTTCAAAAAAACTTTCCTTCATTCTCTCTTCTACCAACAGTTCACACTCAATAGATATTATACCCAGGTGAGAAAGTCTCTTTTGTCCAGTGGTATTCCTTGAATACGTTTTTATTCTTTTTAGTGCTGAAAAGGACCTTTCTACTGCAGATGCCGTAGTCACTGGAATTGTGTATATCAACACGCAACCAATAAATTGATTTGGGAATTGACCGAAATGTTCGGGTGATCGGACGAAATGTTCGGGTGGGAGAGAGTTTCGAACCAGGGACGTCGCTTGGAAACTGATAAAATACCAGCGGTACAAACAATTTCGAAGAATTAATGTATTCCACATTTTCAGGAGCATGTTAGAAACACCCGAACATTTCGGTAGATACTTACTATTATATGATTGCAGAGCTTAAGTTCTTTTTTCTCTTGCGATTAGTTTTTCCAAAAAAGCACAGCGCTGGAAAATCACGGCACCAGGCAAATTAGAACAAATGTTGTACGTGCGTCGGGACTGCGTGGCCAAAGATACGGAAATTAAAAATCACGATCACACTTCATGCTCTTCCGTTAATTTCGTACACAAAAAACGACAAGGCGTGCGGACGCATTTCCGCCACGTACTAATGACGTGATTTAGGTAAATAACGTAATTAACTATTTTACGTACTAATTACGTAAGAAGTACGTAAAATTGTTAAAATGCATCCCGGGTAAACGGATTAAAAATATGTAAAACCAGGGACAGTCGTACAACGAAACTGCGATGAAAAAAAATTGGTGGCGGAGTGTCTGGACGTCGACATTGTGAAGCGAGTACTTTACCACCAACCCAAACTGTACTAATAAAGTATCGCTAATTATTAGCTCTATATTGGCAAAAAAAATATTTCAAACTAGTTTTTTGACGAAGTTACTGGATATATAACCCTATATGTGTGGTGATTCGTAAATAACTAATCAAGGACTACCTGCCTGGCAAATTTCGTCAAAATCCTAGACCCGAAACTCGGACACTCCCCTTGTGATATCAGAACCAGCAGGGGCTTTCTGTAACTCGACAGCACGTTATATCGACGTCGGAAATTCGTTAGCACACCGCTAGGATGAGTTACCGTAAATTCCGCTTTCGTACTTGCCGCCAACTTCGCCGGGTGCGGTGAACACAGTAGATATCGGCTGCACTCGGCTACATTCGTATGTCTCCGCCGTCAACCGAAGCTAGCTTCCTCTGCCCTTTGTTACGCTAGCCACCCCTCCCGCTCCCCACTTTCCGCTGCTCGGGAATTGTCTGCGTGCGCATGCTGTCTACCCAAGCTATGAGCGCACAGCTTCACCGGGATCGAAGTGATAACCGTCTGCCGGCTGCCTTTGCTTTAAGGGGTATAATGAACATCCGTACTATTTAAGGGAGCTTATAATGCCTTTATACTGTTAATTTAGTAGCTCTTAAACAAATAATGAATAAATTATACAAACGGAATTTTATACTGAAGCAATGCTTCATTTGCTTCATCGTACCGCACGCCACTGGATGAATATGACATTTGAATCCATATGAGATGAATAAAAATTAAAATTTTCAGATCTAGGAGATGTCTAAGATATTTTCTAGGCATCTTGTAAACATTTAAGATATTTAAGACATTGAAGATATGCTGTAGATATCTAGTAGATATTTTGTGCTATGTGGGTACTAATGATGACAGTGATAAACACATAATGTATATACAGTAGCACCGTACCTACGTTCGTTGAATGGAACTGAGGTGAGGTAAATGGTAGAATTATTAGGTCAATGAGGGAGGAAAGCTACGCAACGGATGGGTAAAATCCAGTAGTATAGGATGGATGAAGAGAAACGTGCAAATAGGTGCACCATCAAATTAGTACTTAAAGGGTCATTGTTCAGAGTTGTTCCATACGGATTCACTACATCTCGGCTAAAACTCTTGGATAACAAACTCCATGTAGCTGAGAATGTGCGATAATATCCAGCTTGGCTGTGCTGTAATCAGGCAGTCCCCTTACACCATCTCCCAACGTTGGCCCAACGGATCATAAATAACCGTGCGAATGGCACCGTTTCCCAACGTTGGCCCAACGGTCGTAAAGTAACCGAACCGTTCCCCAACCGTGGCACCGTTTCCCAACGTTGGCCCAACCGTCTGTGCTACATGGGCACCCCCTGTGATTTTTTTTCTATGGGGGTATGTTAAAGACATGGTATTTCGACCACCTCTACCAGCTAACATTGAGGAACAAAAGAACTAATAGCTTCAGCTATCCAAACTGTTACGCCGGAGATGCTACAGAGAGTGTGGAACGAGTTCGAGTATTGAGTTAATGTAACTAAAATGTCTGGAGGGGGTCATTTTTAAAATCTATGAACTTGTTTTCTACAGAAAAAAAACTTTGTAAGTACTCTTCACTTTGATTAATTACTCAAGGTTCCATCATGTTTCTTTGATTAAATGCAGATTTTCGAATTTGTGGTGTTCTTTTTGAATCACCCTGTATTTCCTCTAAATCTCTACTCGGCCCTCACCAATGCACGATTCTTCTCACATCAGGGCCGGCGACAGGGGGGCAAAGGGGGCAAATGCCCAGGGACCCGGGCCAAAATAAATGAATTGAAAATAAAAATTTAAGGTATGAATAAATTTAAATGCCAAAAAGAATACAAAATTTTGTTTTTCAAAAGTGAAAAAAACAAATGAAGGTAGAGCGTGTGTCAGTGTGCAATATAGAAGTATGACGTTAACATTGTTGTTGTGTTCTTCGAGGGTTTTGGGGTGATGGGAACGAGAAGGGCGGGCGCTGAGACACTCACCTCCCCTCCTCCCTTAGCCCCGAACCTCTTTGCCTCTCGGCGACATCTTGTAACCTGAACGAAAAGAAACCCAATCCCCCCGCCTAAAGTCTATTGTTTACTTGTTAGTGGACTGTAAAAAATCGTTTATTCTACAGTCAAAGTTACAGATTATCAGTAGCAAGCTACACATTCTAGTGTTGTGCCATTGGTTTTGTATACATGAGCGCCCATGCACGGGGAAGGGAGGGACCGAGGCCCCACCTCCTAGCCTCCCAGTAAGGATTGCAATCCCAGTGAGATTTTTCAATCCCGGGATTACGGGATCATCATCAAAAGTTAGACAACATTTTCTGGAATTTAGTCCATCTTGTTTAATGCTGGCGATCACTATGTCTTTAACACGCGCACCGTAAGCTAATTTACATTTTTCTTATGTATTACAAATGATGACAAATTACTTATTCCAATTAAATGTATTAGTCAATGGACTCAGACGTCTAACGTGATGCAATTCATGTCCAAGAAGCGCTAATTATTAGCGCTGCCTGTTAGCGAAAAGTTGTACGTCAATCTCGGAATCTCGGGATTAATTTAAAATAAATCCCGAAATTTCGGGATTGTCGTTTCATCTGGGATTCCGGGATTGCAACTCCCGGGTGAAATAAAAAAGGGAAGCAAAAAAATATTTTATATTTAAAATTTTGTGAATATATACATATTTCAGAAAGTTATAAATTCTTAAACACGATGTATAATGTATCCTTCTGAAAGTTTTCTAAATTTGTTTCCTTGTTTTACTTAAATAAGTTCAAGGCCCATGCACGCACTGTCATGATTTTGTGTGTTTTTTGTTAATAGAAAGGAGAGGAAGGAAAATTTGAACCGATGCACAGTAGGCTGAAATTCAAAGGAATTGACAAAATTCCAAAATGGCTTTTTTGGAGATAGAATCATGAAACTTGGTACAAATGCTCATAATTGATTGGTAACCGAGGAATGGAATGTCATTGGTCATGTTCTGTCGCCGTTACCGAGATGCAGGGGCTCAAACAAAGCCAAAATTACACCCGACTTCAGTTATCTATGAAAATCTTCCTATTTAAGTTGAGGGTGGCGCTGTGGGAGGAATTTGGTCGGATAAAAAACTAGTAGGTCTGTTTAAACCACTCATTTACTTTAATGTGCTTAAATTTGGGAGTTTTTTTCCTAAATGTAGGTGATATTACGTAACAAAATGGCGGACGCTATTTTCATACAAAAATTCATTCTAAGTAGTAAATATCTGGCATGTTAAGTGCCTGTCAAGTGACTCACATTAAATCAATTGTTGATGCTTTTTAAAGGTATATCTGAAAAAAATTGAAAATTCGTTTGCGACGCCAATAATTACGTTTGATTTTTCGTACGCGCATGCGGAGCTTGAGACACGCGGCGGGAGCTGGAAATGACCTGACGCGAGTATGTTTTTTCAAGCCATAAGGAACATAACTCTTCTTATTCGCCTTTTTTAATATGTGTATATTGCTATCGATCTCCACCAGCTCTACACGTATAAAATCATGGGGATATAGAAATATTAAGGTCTTAAAGTGTACGCGAAATCGCGTTTAAGGTTTCTCGTCTCAAAAGTAAACTTCTCATTCACACCCTCAAAGCCTTAAAATTCCTGTATTTTTCGCATGAAACATTATTTTACGTTCCAGAGGAACGTAAAATAACGTTCCAGAGCAATTCCCCCCTATTAAGGACTTCTTTCCGTTTGTTTGCCCCTTTGCCCCAGCAGTTTAAGCCTTTGACCCAACTAGGAGGTTCATGCAGAAAGGTACATTTTGGACACCGCGGAGCTTTTGGTTGTTCATCGAGAAAATCTACTCAAATCTTTCATTTTCCCTGCGTTACAATATGCATATCCCTGATTTATAAGTCACATTGGACTTTATTATTCTAGGAAAACTTTAGTTTCTAGAAATTGTTTCCCCATCCCATTCCACTGACACGTGTTTCATTTAAAAAAAAGGGTAATTTATAGTAAATCGAAAGATAATGTATGACAGTGTGCAACTTTATTCTGCAGAAAAGGCTAATAATCAGTTAAGTCTTGGTTATAAAATAACCTGAAATTTCTGGTCTAAATTGAGTGAGGGGGTTTGCCGGGATTTAGGGGGCCCGGACCATTCAGTTGCCCAGGGGCCCGAAAATCCTGTCACCGGGCCTGCTCTAGATTTACATTTCTGAATCCCCAAGTGACTCTCGTGAACCAAATTTAAAACATAGGGTCTCATGGAGGTAGGGACTATTAATTTATTATTAAGAAACACAAGCCCAACGTCAACATTAATATCCTCTTTCATGTTCCTTTTTGTCTACGGAGGACACTTCCTCTCATGCTCTGGCCAACCATCCGACCATAATACCATTAACACCTTCAGGACTATGTCTCTCCTAGTCACATCCTGAAATGTATTCTTTCTTTCCTCTGACATAGGTATTTCCCCTGTGAGTGAATACACTATGAAGTTAAACTCAGGATCTTCGGGCTCATATTCATCAATAAATGCCCTAGGCAGAGTATCAGCCACATACAGGTAAATACTTCACAATCAGGTCATACTTTAACAATTTTAATAACATACACTGCATTCTAGATGTGACTTTAAAAATCTCTTTTTTAACTAATACTTCTAGGGACTTATGATCACTTTCTACAATAAATCTATTGCCATAGACAAAATTATGAAAATTAGTGCATCCATATACAATCGCTAAGAGCTCTTTTTGTATTTGGGCACATGAATTCTCACTCTTAGTCAAATTTCTAGATGCATATGCAATGGGATGACTATTTTGCATCAAGCAGGATCCTAAACCATCCTTACTGCTATCAACTTGCAGTGTTATCTCTTTTGACGGATCATTGTAAACACAGGGGCACTCATTAGTTTAACTTTTAATTCTTTAAAAGCCCCCCCTTTCAATTTCCCATTGCCAAACTGAATCATTTTTCCTCAACTTTCTCAATGATGCTAACAAATGGGAGTAATTTGGTATGTATTTAGAGACAAATTGGCACATCCCCAAGAACCGCAATACATCCATTTTATTTTCAGGCACTTTCATTTCTATAATTGGCCTAACATGATTAGGGTCTGGTCTTATACCACATTTTGAGATGATCTGTTCTGCATACTGGACCTCATGAACCCTGAACTGAACTTTTATATATATATTGTGACGGGACACGTGGCTGGACTGTTCGACCTCTTCTCAGCCGGGGTTTGTCTCCGTACGGATCCTGCGGCCGGGCAAATTCCCCCCCCCCCTTTTCCGTTCCCTCCGTCAGCCACGAATGAGAACGTGCCAACGCCACTCCGGAGAAAGGAAAGGAAAGCTTCGCTCCTAATGACAAGCGACAAGGGGTGCCACTCAAAACCGGGGTCAAGCTGATCAGCAAGCAGAGATCAACGAGAAAAATATCTTAGGGTGAGGCCTTCGCGGAACTGCAGCATTACCCTCCGAGATCGGCGGTGATCGGACCTGAAATCGAATGGACGCGGGTCACCGCGTTCGGGAGTAAAGGACGACTCGCGCTCACAGGAAAAACACCCATTTATTACTAGACACGTAAGAAAAATACACTCCTATACTATAATGAGGGATGAATGAGTTGGTGATACGTGAAACATTAATGAAATATACCCAAATGATAGCTAACCTAACTAAGAACTAATGAATGATACAAAAATGAACTGTGAAACCCTTTGTAAAAATGAAATGAAATGACATGAAACCCTTTATACAATATTTACAAGCTCCTCGTCCTTTCGTTTGAAATATGGTTGAGGACCACTAGGACGGGAGGAGAGTGGTACAAATTCAGTCTGCTTGGGACTGATTTTCAAATGACGTGCGCCCCTCTTAGAGAATGTGAGTTCACTTGCGCAGGACGGTGGAGTTGACTCAGGAGTTTGGTAGCGACGGCTTTCGCCCCGATTCACTGGGCGTCGAAGACGGGGTCGGAGTTCGCTCGACCGTTGGCCGATCGGTTCGGGGAGGTTTGATAGGAAAGTACTTATGCCTTGTAAGGTGTCTGGAGCATGCCCGGAGACGCGTGGGTTTCCCGGCCCTAGGGTGAGAAATCGTTGGCGCCGGTCCTCGGCCCATCCTTCTACGTCCGCCTTAGAGCCAACAGGGAAATTGTCGCCTGGCTGCGGTGTCGTCCGCTTGCACGAGATGTGTCCTCTCAAGCGATGACTCTTTCGCAGGTCCGCCTCTCCAGCTCCACGCCTTATGGCTGCTTTCAATCTGTCCTCCTCGCTGCTCCGTTCTCTGCGTCCGCTTGCGTCGCGTCGCTCTCCTTCCTTCGAATCGTCTCTCTTTCCGTCTGCCGTCTTTCACTCTGGAGTCTGAGGTCTGAGGTCTCGGTCTGGGGCGAGCTCACTGGGGAACCCCTTTTTATATCGTCGGTCCATGCGACCGGCGCTACAACTAACATTCAAAAATAATGGAGGATCGAAAACTGGTGGGCGGTAATTTGGCGGTGGGCGGTCTCTCTCTCCGTCTGCCGCGCGCATCCACACGATCGCGCGAAGACGCCGTGATCACGCTCACACGAGCAGATCGTCACAATATATATAGTTCAATATAAGTTTATCACAGGCGTGATGACACAAAAAATAGAAAATAATGAAAAGGACTCACTGGTATATTCTTAATTTTCGGCGGCGCAACCGCCTTCTTCAGAGGGTAGAGGAGAGGAGACTGAACTGGGATGGAGTGGAGAGGATGGCACTGAGGGGAAAGGACGGGGGAGGGGGTTGGAGTGTGGGAGGACAGGGGAGGGGGTTGGAAAAGGATGAAGAGGGGAAGGGGCGATTAATGACTAACATTGAGGCCCGGGGGATTATATGCTTGCAAAATCCAAATGTAAGCTAGCTCTAAGGAATTAAGTTTAAGTGCAGATCTGTGGGGGGGGGGGGGTGTGAAGCCAAAACGGACACATCGAAACAATTGTTGAACGATTTCTCGTGGCTGAAGGAGTGTTGGGCCACGGAAAGAGAAGACGACTGAGAGGGGTCATTGCACGAGGAGCGGTGATTATTGATTCTAATGTTGAGTGGAGTGGAGGATTTACCAATGTAAAATGCTGGGCAATGTTTACATTGTAGCCGGTGGACCTTTTATTGCTGGAGGTGCAGGTGGAAGGGGGAGGTGGTGGAAGCAAGGCAGAGGGAGGAGGAGGCGATGTGAAAATCGGACAGGTTTTGCATCTCGCACGGTGGCATGGCGAGGGCTTGTTTTTGGGGGCGGAAATGGTCCTGGTGAGGGGATTAGTGGATTTTAGTATGTTGGACAGGTTGGCGGGGCGTTTGAAAGTGAGGGAGGGTGGGGTAGGAAATATATGGGTCCCAGAGGCGGAACGTTTCTGGAAGGACATCTACGAGACTAGGAAGCCATTCAACGAAGGTACTCCAGCTATTGCCCACTTTAAAGAGTTTTGTGACCGCCACCTAGCAGATATGGATCGTACCATCTCAGTCACGGAAAGTGATGTGAAGAAGGCCTTCTCTGGCAAGAAGAATTTCACTGCTCCAGGAATGGATGCACAGTTGCACAGCACGGACCCCCTGATGTTGCTTGTAAAGAAACACGAGAGTGTCGGCAAAGGGGCGTTCCTATTCCAGGCGGCGAAAAGGGCAGCAGACGGCCTCGGTTTGGATTGGATCTTACTTCTAGCGGAGAAGCGTGAAACAAATCAATCTTGTCGCTGAAGGCGGACGTGTTGAAGCTCGAAATGAAGAATGCGGAGCAAAAGATCCTGCTCCGCAAGCATACCGACAAGCCCATGCATGGAAGTTTCTATCGAAACTTGGAAACGCATGGGCTATCGAAGGAGCTCACGTTCGCCTTCCTGCGCTCCGCAGGTCTGAAGTCCGAGGCCGAGGGATTCGCGCTCGCGTGCCAAGATGGTGTCATCAACACCCTCTTGTACCGTCGCCTCATCTTTGAGGTGACCGTGATGGACATGAGATGCAGAGCGTGCCGATGGCAGCCGGAGACTTTAGGTCATCTACTCTCCGGCTGCAGCTTTTATGCGAAGAACGCATATGGAATATACGTGATTTACTCGTAGCTACAAACCAGGCAAATAGAGCATGTTTGCGATGTCTCCGAAGCAGACATTTAGAAGCCGTTCGTTAGTAATAAGGAGTTATTATGCATACGAAACTTTTCGTCATTTGCTCATCCATCTCCGATATTTACTTGCTCTTACTTTAATATGATGTTATTGCATTTTACGCTCATCTCCCGCGTACACTACGCATTTAAACCATCGTGTTTACGTTTTTAGTTCCGCTTTCTTCCGAATTATAGCGCAGTAAGCGAGGGTGCTATTCATGCGGAATGTTTGGATTCACTTTCTATTGGTCCGTTGACAGTCCATATCCATGTTCATGTCCTGGGAGAAGGGCAGTAATCTCCATTTTTGGAGGAATGTGAGACATCTGAAGGGTTTTGAGTGATCGCACGATGAGGTGTTATTGCCTATAATTTACAGGAGCATTACACCAGTGATTCCAACCATGACAATTATGAAAATGGCGGAATTGAAGAATGTACAGTGTCCCATTGATCTTGTATCATTATTGACCTGTAATTTTAGCCACTTTCTTTCATGTCACAAGAATGAAATTTGGTACCTGGGTAGAAAAATGAAAGTATTGTTGAGTCTAAGCAAAATTTTAAAAGTACATATGACCTTTTGACCCCAGAAATAGGGTCCAACCTAAAATCCAACTTTCGTCTATTGGGCTTTCAATGTTAAAATATTCGAAATTTGAAAAAGACAGAATTATTTTGTGAAACTATAAACTATTATGTTTTTGAGCACGAAGAACGCGATGGAAGAACTTTAGGAGTTCGAAAATGCAACCGTGACCCCTGAAAGATCACAGTCGAGGTCACAAGGGTTACAAAAAGTGAATCACCGCTACAAACCTGTCGAATCATAGTTTTAAAAAGATGCCAAGGTCAGTGGTAAGGTCTTCAGATCCCATTCATCATCCCTTGACCTTCAAGAGTTACTCAGGGGTCAAAGGTCACTGGGGTGACAAAAAGTGAATCGAGGCAACAAGTGTATCGAATCGTAGGTTAAATAAGGTCCAATGGTCGATGGTAAGGTCTTCGGATCCCTCTTGTCATCCCTTGACCTTCAAGGGTAACTCAGGGGTCAAAGGTCACTTGGGTGACTAATATCGAATCGGGGCTACAACAGTGACGAATCATATGTTTCAAAAGTGCCAAATACGATGGTAAAGTCCCTCTAGGAATTCTCTGAATTTGAACAGTTGGGCAGGGGCCTAAGGTCACCAGGTGTTGCCAAGAAAACATTTCCGTGCATCGAAGAACTGGAGAAAGAAACTGCAAGGTGTGCAGAGTTCATATCCCCAAATATGCTGGTAGACACATTCACACACGCTTTTATCGAGTGAATTCAATTGTGCCTGGAACGGAATGGAGGGCACGTAGAATGAATAAAATTTGATTTTTTATTCTTACCTACTGCTTCGATATTTTCATTTTAAATTTTGATATTCAGTAAAGTATTGATATTTAGAATACTTTGTTGAACAAAGTATATAATAAAGGATTTTTAATTGAAAAAATAAAGTAATGAACTTGAAATTACAATTGAATTGTTTCAATTGATTTGCAAACTCGAAATCAACGACTACCGTATGACCCAAAGAGTTTAAGGGATGACAGGTGGGATCTGAGAACCTTACCATTGATTTTGGCAGCCTAAGAGATCTCAGTTTCATCATGTTTGTGTCCCTATGTTGCCATTTCTAACATCTGTGACCATTGATCTCAGTGTAGCCCTTGGGAGCTCGGGAGACGACAAACAGGACTAAGGAACTTCCATCGTGCCCAAAAACCTAATAGTTTAAGGTTCCGCGAAATAATTCAGTCTTTTTTAAATATCGAATATGTTTACATTGAAAGCCCAGTAGACCCAATTTGGATTTTAGGTTGGACCCTATTTCTGGGGTCAAAAGGTAATATTTTTAAAATTTCGCTTAGACTCGACAAAACGTACAGCCTTTTGCTAACAGGTACCGAATTTCATTCATGGAGCATAAAAGAAAGTGTCTAAAAATTACAAGTCAAAAGTGACACACCATCAATGCATTTATCTGATGTATTTTTCGGGAAATAAGGAAAAGAGATGCCCTAAGAACACGCCCACTTTAAAACGTATTGTGATTGGCCGGCTGAAAGTGGTCCTGCAATGGTGAGGAAAACGTCGGCATTGTGTATAGTACTTGTGGACGTTGTTTTTAACTCATGTTGTCAGCGTTGCGGGGGTAAGGAAGGCTACGAACATTTATGATTTATCTAGATGATTTGGAGCCTGAGTTTGTCAAAGCTGACTCAAGAAATTTGCCGAAAGTCGCAACATTAGCTGTTTACATACTCATCTGCACCATGTTTAAAAGCAGCTAAATAGAGCTTCTTTCAAACTTAGTAGAAAATATTATTGAAGCGGGATGCCAAAGAATGAATATGGCGAGGTAAAAGATACTCAATGCTTGAAAATGTTTTTTCACATTTGAATTTTGTAATATTTATAATACGGCGGTGATGAATGTTTTGGCGTTTCTCCTCCAGTCTCTCCTCCGAAGAGGATCTCCGTAAGCACCACATCAACAAAAAAATCTCCAATAAACCTTACTACCCCATAGCCCCTCCTCGCACAACCAAAAAAAACTCTCCTATTGTACTTAAATGTGATTAAATTAAAAATTGAACTTGTAAATCCTGTCTACCGTCCACTCTGCCAATTCTGTCCCGCTTTCTACATCGGCCTCTCCACCACCCCGCTATGCATCCTCATGAATGACCACCGCTCTTCCTGCAATAATCCCTCCTCCCATTCCTATTCTCTCCCGGTAGCCATACATGCCTCCTCCCACGATTCCAACTGCAACAATTTCTTCAAGGTGGGCATACCGGCCTCCCTCCCACCTTCAGCGTCTCCCCTCCAACTTAAAACGTTGGAGCAATCTTTAATTTGGCTCTTTCGCAAACCGGGAATGAACAGGGTTCATTAAAGGAACCGTCTCTCTTTCTTTCGTTCATCTTCTCATACTTCTTCTCATACCCTTTCCCTCCCCACTCATCTTTACCCCTCTTACTACTTACGAACTTTACTCTTCACCTATTATGTATGTTCACTATCTCTTTCTTTCACCTACTGTTTGAATTTATATTGGTGTATTTGCGCCTATGGCGTTGTGTGTGAATGGTACCACCGTCATAATGGACAAAGTCGAGTACATTGCAGAAGCCATGCGCCAACTCAGCGATCATTCCTCCTATGCTCTCCTCCCAGAAGACCCTAACCCACAGTTCCAAATTGAAATTTCTTCTTTTCTCAAGGAATTTGGACCCACCGAAGGGCTTTATCCCTCCGAAATTGCTATTCTGCCCCCCCCCCAACTTCAAGACCCCCCCATTTTTACCTACTTCCAAAAATCCATAAGCCCAATAACCCAGGACGCCCCATTGTCTCCAGCACCAATTCTCCCACAGAGCGCTTCTCCGCCCTCGTCGACCATTACCTGCAACCCATAGTCACTTCCCTCCCCTCTTTTATCAAAGACTCCTATCACTTTCTTGACCTGCTTCACTCCGTCCCAATCACAGGCACCAATCTTATTATGGCAACGATTGATGTTAATTCACTTTACACATCTATTCCACACAACGAGGGCCTAGAATCACTCCGTTACTACCTCTCACAACGACAGACACCACATTCTCCTTCCACTCAATTCATTGTCCGCCTCGCCGAAATGGTACTTACAAAGAACTCTTTCTCATTTAATGGTCAATTTTTCCTTCAAACCAAAGGCACCGCTATGGGCACCCGCATGGCACCTTCTTATGCCAATCTATTCATGGGCCACCTCGAAAGTACTTTTCTATGCAAACAAACGCTTCAACCTCTCTTCTGGGCTCGTTATATTGACGACATTTTTCTCCTCTGGCCCCACGGACATGAATCCCTTCTCTCTTTCATAAATTCCCTAAATACATCTTTCTCAGTTTCTTTCACCTCTTCCATCTCCGAATCCTCAATTACCTTTTTGGATATCAATATTCTCTTGGAAAATCAAAAATTCATTACCTCTGTCCACAAAAAACCTACAAATCACGAACAATACCTTCACTTCCAAAGTCACCACCCGCCACACATATCAAGCGTTCGATCCCGTTCTCCCTCTCCACCCGAGGACACCGTATATGTAACAACGCCCCTTCCCTCCAAAAATATACGGACAGTCTCCATCACTCCCTCAGGGAACGCGGGTACCCCGAAAAACTACTCCACAACAAAATCCTCCCACCCACCGCCAAATTCACCCCCCGTGCCAAGTCTGACCCCCCACAAACCATTAACTTGTTCACAACATACATTCCCGGCGCCCATAGAATTAATAAGATCCTCAGAGACTTGTTCCCTATTATAAAGAACAACGCTTCCACTTCACTTCTTCTGCCCACCTGCCTCTCAGTCTGCTTCAAACGCCCGCCTAACTTACGTGATATTTTCAAATCCACTAGGCCCTCCCTTCAACCACCATCCACCCGCTCTCCTTTGTCATCGCCTGTGTACTACCATGTGTACATTTACGTGTACTACCATGCGGTCACTTATTCCATCGACATTTTCAACTTTAATAACTTTTTCATGTATGTTTGTGGCAAATAAATCGAGAACATTCTCCCCTCTTTTAGGCAAGGTTACTATATGATGTAGTTCGTAAAATGTGAACAGGTTAGGCAACGACTCGCAGATTTCTTTGTCCCTACCCCCAGACTTATGACTACATGTTTTCCAATCTATCGGTGGTGCATTGAAATCTCCACCTACAATAACCTTTCTTTCGTTACCATGGGAATTAATGGACCAATGCTTTGCATCCTGTTGTTGTCTTACAAAAGAGGATTGTTCGAATTCTAACTTTAAAAACCCGCTATGAGCACTCATTTCCTTTATTCCTAAAATGGAACTTACTTCCAATAAGGCACTTGTACTTGTGCAGAACATTAAGGATGTTTTTCATCCGATCTGGTGATAGGCCAATATTGTTTGGAACGGCTATCCAAAAAACTGTTTATAATACAAGGACAAACACTTTATAAGGCATACCAAACCCAACATTTCTTTGAACAAAAGATCATTTGTGTATTTAGGGCGCAAAATGTACAGCTTGTTGCTATATCATATAATTCCAGTAAATAGTACACCTGTCCTTCTTAAAAGATTAACAAAATGGTTGTTACAAAAAGAGGAAGTAGATTCATCCTTGTGGTCATTATATCTGGTTTTTTACTTATGATATTCGTTGTAAAAAAATTCCACTTTGTGTTGTCTTGTTCTTTATTTCCATAAATGTTTTCTTACCTTATGTTGCGAGGAAAAATTTCCTTGTCATTGCTTAAAACTAAAATGTTTAATTTTTTTCTTTTCATTTTCTTTCGAGTTCACATGTGCCAATGTTTGAAAGGGTGTCTTACACAGGTACCCTTCCTACACCCTAAATTATCTCCACGTGCCGAGTACATGTATATGCCATGTTATGTTTTATGTAATACCTACTACTGGAGAAAATAAATTCAAATTCATTCATTCACTTGAAGTGCTGATTGTCCGTGCATCGCCAATCTATATATTCGGTGCACGGGCGGGGGTCTCAAAGGGTAAGTTGACTTGTGTCATTGTCCTCCAGTCTTGACTTTCACCACGGCCCTGGTCCAGCGTCTTACGTTGTCAGGCTTCGTGCCATTTACCCGAGGCTTGCGAACATTCTGATTGCGGCCGGGACAGCTCTTCTACTGGATTCTTTTTCGTCATAAAATGCTATTGTGTACAGCGAGGATCTTTTCACCTGTAGATGGTGTTATTTCCTCAGGGAGTTTCTTCATTTTGGTGGCGCATCTTAGAGAGAAATGAATCCGGAGAGAACCAAACAGCGGTTGATTATCCGTTGCACCCTTTCCACCTGTCATTGGCACGGACAATCGGGAGTGTACTTCATTTCTTAAGTCTCCATTGTCGCCATCTCCAGAATCCATTGCTTCATACCCTTTCTTTCTCGCCACGAATGCCTCAATCTTTTAGCACCAAGTAAAATAATTTTTGGCCCCAATCGCTCAAAGTCCAAAATATCTAATGACGTCACCATAGCTCACTTTCAGTATTTTATAACCCTATAAGATCCGCTCAACACCACCCTTACACAGCTCAGTTCAAGTTGATAAGGACATTGCATCATCGGCTCATAACCTTTTAGAATGTTCAGTAGCAGAAATTCCACAAAGAAAAAATCATTCGCCTTGACCGGAATGATTTTTTCTTTGTGGAATTTCTGCTACTGTGCATTTTCAGCGGGTAACGCCGTTAAGGTCTTTGCGGCTAGTTCGCGAACCTTCAATTTCTTTTAGAATGTTATTTTTTGCATTAATTACTTTTACAAACAGCGATGCAAGACGTTTCATCGGAATTATTTCTAGCGACAATGACAACAGCAAGGTCGCGTACTCCTCAACATTTACAGAGATACTAACATTCTAACCTCTTAGCAGCCCAACATACATTTAATTCAAAAATGTGTAATTTAGCAATTGTGATACACATGACACGTCATTTTCATTACCATCCCAGCCATTCAGGGTTGGATGCATGGTTTGTTTGGTGATCGCTGCTGATGCATGACTGCTGCTCACGAATGCTGCGACCCACTTACATCCGTCCCTTCGCTTCTTCCTCTTCTCGTCATGCACCTCTTCCTTCTGATGCCACATCTGTGCGTCCTCTCACACACACTCTCTTTGAGAGGGACTGGGCGGAGGGCTGCAGACAAATGCAATGTAGGAGCTGTATTGCAGTGGTGAAGGAAATGATTCCGTAACGGAGTTGAAGTGAAAACGAGGAGAGGGAAATGAAAGGTTGATAAAATGAAACATGGAGACATCAAAGTGGAAAATGAAAGTCCAGGCGCAATGAAGAGTGGAGAGGAAATGCCCAGAAGAAGATGGACTCAGCTGAAACGGTTGGCGAGAAGGGAGGGGGAAGATCTTAGAGGTGGCCAGAATTAGCCTGGAGGGCATTTGATTTGGAATTATACAAATGGACGAGGAGAGGATAGTTAGTCGAGAAGGAGAATGAAGAAGTCGAAAGGAGGAAGAGGGCTTACCGAATAGGGAATTGCGTAAAAAGAGGACTCTGCGCTCTGTGTGCTTCCTTAGTTTCCTGCTGAAGTGAAGGCACTGAAACATTATTTCTCTTTTTCGCCTGTAAATCTGTCTTCTCTCCGAAATGAGTCTTTCAACTGTTGCCGCTTGTTCTGCTCCATTTCAGCCACGGGATTATGAATATTCTATCGCCGACGTATCTTAATATGCTTTGTAAATGGGTGAAGGAGTTTTCAATGCAAGTTTCTCGCCAACTGAAGTTCAATTGTTACCAAGAGAGAGAGAGACTCTTCATTGCCAGAGAGAGAGAGAGAGAGCTGCTAGAGAAAAGGGCGCGCATTTGAATCGAGTGCGCCCGGATGCTTGCCGACGGGACCAATGGCAGAGCTCGCCCCGTAGTTCGGGTTGCGGCCCACGGGAGTCGCTGCTCTCCCCCCCCCCCCCTTCAGAGAAGCGTGGCCTCCCCGAGAGAGATGTGGACGACGGTCAGAGCAGAGAAGGTCGCTGGCGTGGTCGGAGGGCGCGGCGCGGACAGAGAGAGGGCATGAGCAGCAGCCGTGGGGAGGAGGAGTCGCCGTGAGGGGGGGGAGCGTTCGCAGGTGAGGAGGAGAGCACACTCTCTCTGCAGGTGTGCGCGTGTGGTGTTCCCTCGTGGCCTCTCCACACGGCGACGGAATGCGATTGGAATCTCGGTAACGGAGCGCCCGCCCCGGGCGGCGGCCCCCAGAGGGTGGGGCGGCATTCCCCGGCTGCCCCTCCGAAACAGCAGCCCCCCCTGCTGCTGCATGCCCTGAGCAGTGAGTTGAGGAGGTCGGATTTGTGTCGGCCAGGGGGTCGCTGTAATTGCTGGCGTCGCAGTGAGCGCTCCGTGAGGACCGCTGCGCCCACTGGAATGCCCTTTCGGCGTCCGAGGGCCCTTGTGCGCTTGCTTCCAGGATGCCTAGGGGGAGAGCTGGAGGCGACCCGAAAGGGGGTATGGCAGGGGGCTCACAGAGAGAAATCCACCAGTTAGACTCCTGCTAAGTGAAGTGTTTGTTTATAAATGTGCCGGTCGTGGTAGCCAGGTCGGTAACGTGCTGGCCTGCCAGCCCAAGGGTCGCGGGTTCCTATCACGCCCCTTTCAATCGATCAGTTGTGATTGGTTTAGATGACAGAAACGTAGTCGTAGCACCCAAAATCCAAGTCTACTTCTACTTGCAACAAATGTAGTTAATGCGCAGTGTTTGCTTGTTGAAAGGCTCAGTTGAAGTGAATTTTCATTCTACCCGTGATGGATACGTTTCACAATGCCAAACCTGAAACCCATTTCCCCTGCATGTCTTAGTGTTAGGTGTTTGCTCCTGAATCTACCAGAGCAGATTCAGGAGCAAAGGTGAGCTTAATAGTAAAGATTTCAAAGGTAAATGAAGGTTTTACTTGTAGATTACTTCGTAAGATATTATTACTTGTGATATGGTTGTCGATGGATTGCGTTGAAAATTGCCAAAGGAAAAGGCTCTCCTCACGAAACACCCATCTGGATCTTATATTTCATCTTTCCACCAGTATTCTCGTCACTGCCCCCCTTGAGAAAGCCAAACTGGTCCACCACGTCTTACAAATCCATTGGCTCTCTTCCTTCTGTTGACCATTCTAGGCAAGACCTTTGCGCAAATCCAACTCGTCAATCTGTAGTTTAGTCGTTCCTTTGTTGTCCACGTAGTTCTCCATGCAGTTGTTTTTACGGCATCCTCCGGCCAAGCTCCCTCTTCGTATATCCTACGAACTAGCCCATAAAATCTCCCTCCCTCCCTCTCTTCCACTTCGCCCGGCTTCTTCCGACTGGATGTCAATTATCCCCACCACTTTCCCTGCTCTCATGCCTTCCCACCATTTAATGCGCCTAGTTCCAGCTCATCTACGTCCTTCTGCGGCCAATCTCGCAGGCGTTTGATATTCACCTACGATTAATGCCATCGACAAATTTCCCGTCCTGGCCGTGAAGCACCTTCTATATGCCTCTGACAGCATTCCTCCTCCCTCCTCTGCAGTCTCACCTCACATTGCCCATTACTCCATTTTCTTCGCTCTTGTTGTCACTATCCTCACTTTATTGTTTCATTATTTTGTTTATCATTTTGTTTTCCTTATATCGTCTCCTGCCTACCTCCGTGCGTTTATTTTCCCGCTTCCATCTTCCCTCAATCGATTCTGCTTGTCGTCCTGTTACCGCTATTCTCGCTGCTGCTCCTCTTATTCCCGCCTGCACATATTCCTCAACTGTTCCCATCTTCTTTCATGCATCTGTCCACCAACATTGCCTCCGTTTTGCGCCAATCAGAGACGTCCCACTTCTCTTCCCTCCCCTCCTTCTCCCTTGAATGTTTTGAGAACATCCTACATTCCATCCGGATAGTAATAGAGCGGCCGACTGCCTTGCTGATGGATTTGAAAGTCCGATGAGATAGAGAAGGCGACACCGCTGAGTTAGGCTTAGCGTGGATCGATTGATGAGCAGCGTACGTGGGTTCTTGGGTCAGCTAGCTTGTGTTGAATGCATTGCCAATTCATAACGCTGAAAACATTTTACTAAATACGAATATCCATCAGAATCAAGTTCACTGGCTGGAAGGTTTTAATAGAATTCGAGGAAAAGATGTTCACCGGGGTAATTGCTCATAAAAAAACATTGCTGAGACAGTTGACTATCACATTAATACTTCTTTCGGGGGTTTCCTTATTGTGCAGTGATTTTCGCGATGCATTTCGTCGGCCACGACCGTAGCTGTGTGCAGAAGCGAGTGGGCCCTTCGTCCGTTTTCAAGGAGATGTTTTGCGAATTGATATTTGGAGACGTTAAGAGTAAGACTGCTTCACTCGATTGGCGAAATTCCGGGTTCAGGCTTCTCAAAGAGAGGGACCGGGTTCGAATCGGCGGAAATATTTTGGCCCCCCATCTCGTGACATCTCCTCCTCTTCGTCACCACACGGCACCTCTCCAACTTTCTTACCAAAACCCTTTTCTTGAACCCGCGAAGCAGTTGCGTCCGTTTGCAGAAGCTCTTCTCCGATTGGCCTCAAGAAGTTCATTTCCCACTCTATCCTTCTGCAGCCAAGCCCTTCCTTCCCATCCGGTGTCCAGGGCCCTCACTTCTTCCAAGGTCCCCTCGCTCTGCGCGTTTGCCTTCAGGCCCAGCAATGTGCACCAGTGTTTCGTGTCCTCTCTTCGATCGCACCACAATTGCCAGTCGAGTTGCCTTCGCTGTATAGCTCCACACCAAACTCCCAATACGCCCTCTCTTAACTTATCTGAAAGGGTTGTGACAGGTTGGGCAAATGGGTGGCGCCATGGCGTCGAGGAATGGGGGAACTAAGATATTTATTTTTTTAAATTACAAAAAATATAACTTTTGAACGAGTTCATTCAAACTTATAAACATCGATGTTTGATTTACGGTGTTGGTGAGGGGTTTGAATTCAACCTCTGTTGAGTTGTTGAACTAAGCTCAAAATCGGCATCAACAATCTTAATTATGGTTTGCCGAAGTTCATCACTTTGATTGGCATTCGCGAGTGGTATCTAACATCAATCGTAAAAAGTCGAATATCAAATCTCGCAGATTCTTCTCAGTAAGGGACCGTAATTGATGAATTTTGCCGAATTTTTAAATTTACTGAGAGGGCAAATTCCAACTAGTTCTCAAGGTCACACCTGAATCTGACTAGAGGGCGGTGTCCTTACCTGATTTACCTGGCTGTCGAAGTAAAATGGATCGCCAAAGAATGTCGGTGCTTGTTTATGGTAGATCGTTATAGTGAGGCTAAAATTTTCGAGTCAGGTTTTCATCTACATCTACACGATACCCTGTAATCCACCACGAGGGTGTGTGGCAGGGGTTGAAGATCACCAAGCATGCACTATTGACTTTAAAACAAGCAACTATAGGGTCTCATGCAACTAGATTGTTAATATCTATAGTAATTAATGGATTAATAAATGCATCATACACTACAGACTGCTGAAAAATATTTCCCCTACCTATCCTTTTGCTATGCTCCCTATTGTGTTCTCTTATAGTGCGGGGGAAAAATGCCATTTTGTATGTATCAGTACGACAATCTATCTCTCTAAACTTATTTGTCTGGTCGAATCTAGCATAATACGCTGGTGTTTTAATATGTGCCTGACATATTCAGTAAAGCTATCTGATTGAAATTTCTATAATAGATTTAATCTGTACTTTAACCTACTCTCTGATAATGATTCCCACCCTAATTCAAGTATTAATTCTGAAACATTACTCAGCCTATCGTACCACCTTTTAACTAGGTTCTAGCTGCCCTATGCTGCACACTGTCTAGTTCTCAGATCAAACCTAATTCATTAAGATCCCATAAACTGGCTGCATACTCAAGGTGGGGCCTAACTAGTGAAATGTAATATCGCTCTTTTGTCTTCTCATCACATTTCCCAAGTACTCTTTTTATAAATGCTAGCTTTCTCTTCGCTCGGCCGCATATTTTCCTTATGTGTCTTCCCCACCATAAATCCTTAGTGATTGTTACACCTAAAAATCTTATGGTTTCAACATTTTCGATCTTCGTGTTACTAATTTTATAGGATCGCTCTATCGAATTATTCCCCCTCCAAAAATTGATACCTACACACTTTTTAAGGTTAAGCTCTAATTGCCATTTGTCGTACCACTCTTGAATTGCATCTAAATCCTTGCTAAGCGATTTCCTGTGTTTTTCTTTTGGTATACCCCTATACACGACCACATCGTCTGCAAAAAGTCCAAGCTTACTACTAACTGCAGTTGAATGCTAATCTGAGTGATGCTGGTGAACGAGTCATCGCCTCACTCTGACTACATCACACTTTTCTTTTAATTATTCAATTAATCTAGCACGAGCCGCAAGATGCGTCAAGTCTGAGGTGTTCCAAAGTAGACTGTCTCAGGTCTGACTTCGTGGAATTTTTTCACTGCGAAGGGGAAAAAAGACACTCTGCAATTCCACATTAAAATTTACTGACCCGACTCACGCAGGTGTAAATCGGCGGATCGTGTGAATAAATTTTTAATGTGGAATTGCAGAGTGTTGTTTTTTTCCCTCTGTCTTTACTTAGTTTGTCTCAGAAGATATTTAAGTTTCAATTCTTCGTGCTTGCTTATATGCTTACTTTCCTTTTCCCTTTGGGTTTAGTTAATTTACACGATTCACAATATCACGATGGAAATACGGTAAAGGGTCCTCAACACATTGTTGATGCAAGAACATCACCCATTTGCGGAAGAACATGTGAAATCACGTTTCTGTGCACGGCCATCACCCAAAGGTCCGCGAGGTTCCTGAAAACCTAGACGTCGTATTCCTTCGGAGACTCAATAAACAGATGGTGGATGTGAGAACTTCGTAAATTTAAAATGTCCATTTTATGCCGTCGGCAACTTCTCCTAGTTCGCACAGTGGGCTGAAATCGAAAATATCCTAACAACATTCCAAATGGGCTTTTTGGAGATAGAATCATGAAATTGTGAACAAATACTCAAAATTGATTGGCAATCAAGGAATGACATGTCATTGGCCATGTTTTGTCGCCTTTACCGAGATACAGGGGCTCAAACAGAACCAAAATTCCAAAATTGCACCCGACTTAAGTTTTCTACGAAAATATTCCTATTTAAGTTGAGGGTGACGCTGTGGGAAGAATTTTATCGGATAGAAAACTATTAGGTCTGTTAAAATCACTTTTAATTTCCTGTGCTTAACTTTGGGAGTTTTTTCCTAAAATAAGGTTATGTAATGTAACAAAATAGTGGACGCATGTTTCACGCTAAATTTCATATTAAGTAGTAAATATCTATCGTTTTACGAAAGTGCCTGTCAAGTGACTCATATTAAATCAATTGATGAAGCTTTCTAAATGTAGATCTGAAATAAAATTGAAAATTCGTTTGCGACGCCGGAAATTACATTTGATTTTTCGTACGCGCGTCCGGAGATGCAAGCCAGGTAAGCGCCGTGACCATGCTTTTTCAAGCCACAAGGAACACAACGCTTCCAATTCGTCTTTTTTAATATGTGTGGATTGCTATCGATCTTCACAGGCTGTACACGTATGGGGACATTGAAATATTAAGGGCCTAATCCATATCCATTCAGGCAGTCAAAGAAAAAATCTTACCTTCATAGTCTCAGATGTTATTGAATTTAACATATGTCAAACTTCAGGCCGAAGTAAGTAATACGTGTCTTTTAGTTTTGTCCAAAACAATTTTTGTCCCGAGATACAGTCCACCGAACATGGGCCCGCGAGCGCTATTTTTCACATGCGATTTTTGACAAAATACTAAAATGCTCGTATCTCAGGAACGGTTCTAGATATTTTGCTCCTTTTTGTTTTATTTGAAAGATAATAATTTTGTGATTAAAATGGTATCCTTGATTTGAAAATGTGTGTCCACATCTCTTGCTGCAATTTTTTATTTTATTTTTTTATTAAAAAAATTATTTTCCTCAAAAACGCCAATCCTAAAAAAAAATTTTTTTTTACTGTTTATCAGTACCATAGAGTACTACAATCCCTGAAAAGAAGAACTTCCACTTTTCAGTTTAACAGGTTTTATAAACAATTCAAAAAATTTCTGCTTATAACTGAATTTAGCAATTTAATGAACTAAAAATTTGTTCAACTGCATCAGTATCTTCCTTTGATATTGAGTGATATCTTTTTTGAAACATTGACATTGAGTGTCTGTTGAACCAATAGGAACTGGGGCACCCAAAATCTTCAAAACATCGCGAATTGGAAGTGAGCACTGGTGGTGGTGTTGCTGTCTTTCATCTGGGAATCTATATCCAGCAGCCGGTCCATGTGGCAGCATAAAGTTAACAATGATTTCACTTAACTCACAACTAATATCTATAATCTCTGCAATCCACCAGTCACAGTCATACACACAGGCCACAAACATTCCTTTTTGTAGTTCGTGAATTTGAATATTCTCTTGGCATTTATGAGTTCTTGGTTGGACAAATGAAATTTCTTCTTTCTTGCTCTTTAAAGTTCGTGCAATATAAGTTCGTCCATCAATTTGAGTCCAGACATGTGTCTTCTGAATTCCTTTCACAGGGGTAGTTTGGTTCGACCATTCTTTTATTTTCTGCTGGCGGAATTCTTCAACTTCCTCTTTGGGCAACAGGATCAGGTTTATTGATGTGTGTGACTGCACCACTCTTGTAAACTCCTTGGCATTCTGAATTGCAGGTGTACTTGGGCTGGAAATATTATGTTTTGTTGCATGGTGCTTCAGCAGGCCTCCTACACCGTCACAGGACCCCTTACCATGTCCAGTAACACTGTATACCCACTCCATTGGAACAAGAAACTTTGCAAGTTCAAATAGTTGGTAACGGTTTTTGAAGTGACTAGGGGCACCATCAGAAATAATTGTGATCTTTTCTACCTGTGAATGCAGTGGTTGAATAATTTTGTGTATTGCCAACAATGCATGTGCTGAGTCATGTCCTCTGTCATCACTTATAACTGCAACACTTGTGGTCTTGTTCTGAAAATATGTCACTCCAGTAAAAACTGAAACTTGGTCATTACTCCAGTGGTATCCTTGAACTTCTTGTGGTAGAACCACAGACCAGTTCTCAGCAAAATCACAGTGAAGCACCAAACATGCAGCCTCTACCCATTCCTTCACTTCTGCAATGTGTTCTTGTTACAATTTCTTCCGATGTTGGTGTGTTACTGCTTTCACTTTCCACCTCCCAAGTTTGTCTAAGAAGGTATCAATGGCAACAGTTTTCTTAATGAGTTTATTTTTTTCCCATGTTGCATATGTAACTTCAGAAGAGTTATCTGCTACACTATCCAGACCAAGTGTCTGTAAGTCGAGTCCCCCCTTTCCAGGGCAGTCACCACAGTCCTGAAACAAACATATCTCTCGTTCTATGTCACAGACCACTAACGACTTCACATGTCCAACCAAGGTGTCATATGTCATATCTTCAAGTAAGTTCTTCAAAGCTACCACACAAAGTTCAAAATTTGCACAGCACACACATAAACAGACATCTCTAGGTGAATGTGGAACAACCCACTTAGGTCGTAATGCAAAAAATGTTGATCTTCCAATATGCAATGTTGAATGCTCCTTCTTATATATAGCGAAAGTTTCTGTAAAGCTGCGGGTCATGTATCTTTTCACTTTCACCACTTTTTCTCCTGCAACTGTCATAGTCATAATGTATTTTTTGTTGGCACTCTGGCGAGAACAGTCCCACTTATCTTCCAGACAAAATGACTGTGCAATTTGAACATTTGCTTCATTCACAGGATGACCATAATATGGATCTGGTTTTCCAAACACTCCTTTTGCTGACCTCAAATTTCTTGTCTTGTCCACCATGTATTTTGATGCAGATGGAATGTGGTGCAAAATTTGGTTCTTTGTAAAGGATACTGGGATATTTGTTAGAACTTGAACCTTATCATTGTAGGATGCACATGATTCAACAGCTGAACTGATGTTTGATAAAAACTCTTGGCAGGTTGCACAAGCTCCTTTTGGTTCATTTTCTTCTGAAGTTGGAATTTCTACTTTGAAGAGTTTGGTCAGTTTTGTTCTGGTATGCTCATCCACTGCTTCAGAAATTTCTCTGTTTTCTTGATGCCTACATCTCATGAATTGACTTTACTGACCATGGTTTCTTAACAGGACTAACACCAACCTCTGTAGCTGACTGATTCAGGATATGTAGTTCTTCCTCTGCAGTTACAAAATCTGCATCACACACAATATGGGGGGCTTCTTGTTCACTTATTGTCATGTTTGATATTGTGTTAAAACATTTAGAACACAAAAAGTCATTACTGGAATAATTTCACTTTGAAACAGTCTTAAAATGAGCACTCTTATTTCCAACCTGAAGAAAGTCTGTCTTTTTGCTAGTCTTATATATCTCTTATATATCTTATATCACTCTTTTATGGACATGAAAATAGTCAGCACACTTCACTCTCCTATGGCCCCAGTCAGAAGACATTTCAAATAGTCTTTTCCACAAACACCACAGCCCAGGCAGTCAGCAGAATTCTCAAAAAGCTTCACAGCTACTAAAAACGACACCGATTAGGATTTTTATGTTTTGATATGAAATATTGCATAAATCGCGTATAACTGCGCTGAGTAGTGGCAAAGGAGTCGATTTTAGTAGATAAACAGCTGTGAAAATAAATGAATTTGGAGGATTTCCGGTATGAGAAATCGACACAGATTAGGATTTGCCTGTTGACAACTGAACTTTCAGTTCATGTGTTCTCCCTTTTATATCCTAGCTCAAACATTTAGAATTTTCTGGTTAGTTTCAGATTGTTCTAGAAAGTTCTGTTACATTCTTTAATTATGTGGAAGGTTCCACATTGTCCTCAGAGGTTTTCTGAAGTTATCTGGAAGCTTCCACATTGTTCTAGAGTATTTTGTTACATTTCGGAATTATTTGCAAGTTTGTAGATTGTTGAAGTGTGCTCTATTATGATCTGAAATTATCTGGAAGCTTAAAAATTACTCTAGAAGTTTCTGTAACCTCTCTCGAATTATTTGGAAGCTTCCAAATTGTTCTAGAAGGTTCCGTTACGTTTTGGAATCATCTAGAATCTTCCACATTATTCCAGAAGATCATTAATGATTTGAAAAGTTATTTATAAAGAAAATCCAAAAAAATTATCAACATTTAACTAGTTCCTAACTTTGTTTCATTTGTTGTTTTTAGTTAATCACAAACAGTACACATTTATTGAGATTGGTGTTTTAAAATAACAATATTATAAAAATTTGCAATCAAGAAATTCACCATGGAAGGTAAAAAGTTACATTAATTTATAAAACCTGTTAAACTGTAAAGTGGAAGTTCTCCTTTTCAGGGATTGTAGTACTCTATGATACTGATAAACAGTAAAAAAATAAAAATTTTTAGGATTGGCGTTTTTAAGAAAAACGATTTTTTTGGTAAAAAAATAAAATAAAAAAATTGCAGCAAGAGAATGTGGACACACATTTTCAAATCAAGGATATCATTTTAATTACAAAATTATTATCTTTCAAATAAAACAAAAAGGAGCATAATATCTAGAACCGTTCCTGAGATACGAGCATTTTAGTATTTTGTCAAAAATCGCATGTGAAAAATAGCGCTCGCGGGCCCATGTTCGGTGGACTGTATCTCGGGACAAAAATTGTTTTGGACAAAACTAAAATACACGTTTTACTTACTTCGGCCTGAAGTTTGACATATGTTAAATCCAATACCCCCCTGCCTGAATCGATATGGACTGGGCCTAAGGTCTTAAAGTGTACGTGAAATCACGTTCAAGGTTTCACCTCTCAAAAGTAAACTTCTCTTTCACACCCTTGAAGTCTTAAAGCTGCGGGTTTTTTTCGCGCTAAAGATTAGTGTACGTTCCAGACGGACTCTATTAAGGACTTCTTTTCGTTTCTTTGCCCCTTCGCCCCAGCAGTCCAGACCTTTGACCATACCAGGAGGTTCATGCAGAAAGGTACATTTTGGACACCGCGGAGTTTTTAGTTGTTCAACGAGAATTTCTACTCAAATCATTCATCTTTTCAGCGTTACAATATGCATATCACTGATTTACACGTCACGTTTGACTTTATTCATTTAGTAAAACTTAAGTTTCTTCTTTACTTGAATTATTCTCACAGGAAGAAAACAAATTATCTAAAATAGCTTAATATTGAGGCACAACAATATTAATTCTGTTCGTCAAAACCCGTAACTAACATTATTGTTACTCACTTCCTGCTGTTGTGTTTGATTGAGGTAGTTATATTGTAATCAAAGCTTAGTATAAGTTAATACTCTTTGCATTCATTATACTTTGGGGGTAATATAAGTATCTCCGCATCGCATATCCTTTACCATTCCCTCAAGGACTTGTACGATTGATTTGTTTTACGCTGTTTAAGCCTGGAGGAGATTTGAACATTTCTCACCCCGGACGAGATTTCAATGAAATCTCGGTTTTATGTAATTATTTTCTTAGACCCTTGTCTCTTACTAATCTTAGATTGAAGCTTTTCGAACTTAAATACAAGGTTCCCATCTCTATAAATCACAAGTTTCAAGAAATTCTTTCCCGAATATTTTACTTTTCTGCGGCTACCGCTAGAGGGATTCGGAGGTCAGTCAAAATAAAGCTCTGTATTTAGAGATACAAATACAGAGATCTAAATACAGAGCTTTAAGTCAAAATTGGAAACACCAAGGATAGAGTCATTCTGTCGATTTTGAAAATAAATCCGCGCCTAACATGTGACCAAATTTAAACAAATCGTGTATTTGGCAACCGTATTCGCGAACGTTTACACTCGTTTTGCAAATTTGAAGAGACCCTTGCGGAATTGATGGAAACAGAATGGTCACACATCTTATCGAAGCTATAAAAGATGGTGGAAGCATAGGCGCCTCAGCAGGTAGTGTCTTTCTCGGAACACTTATCTCTCCAATATAACTCGGAACTCTATAACTCGGAACACACTCTCCAATCAATTCTGGAAGCGAAAATCAACCACTATTACGAGGGCTGTGTTCGTCGATCGAAGAATCATTCCGTTCATCAGAATGAGAGCGAAATGAAGAAGGAGGGGGCGCCTCCCCTGGAAGACAAGCGATAGAACAGAAGCTCTCTCCGAGAATTCCGGTCCTCACTTGTTTCTATGCGTAGTTGAGTGAAAGATTGTTATTCATTAAGGTTGGCGGGTCCCTAACCCAAACAATTACAGAGAAATCGCGTTGATTCACGAAATTGCATTGTAGTAAATACGTATAAGGCCTGATAAATATTAATCTGTCGACTTGGAAATAACGAAAATGGGAAATGCCCCAATATCAACTCTTTAATACGAGATTCCACCCGATATTGATTGAATCTTCAGAATTTATTTAAATATTTCGAACTGGGTTTTTTTCCCTTTTGGCGATAGCGTTTGCATTTTTTTAAAATTAAGTCGATGTTCAAATGCCTCTTCTTCCCTTGAGCTTCGAGTGATGTGTCTAGTATAGTAACGGGAGAAATTTGTTTTTCATTTCCTTAATATTGCTATAAAAAACCTATTCTTCCCCATTCTTGTGAAATATAAGATGGATTTTCTTCGATGCTACAAAATTATTCCCACACGCAGTTGCGATAATTTAATGGAATTGACCGCAAAATACTGCAGTTACTGCAACAACTGGTCTCTTTGGCGGCGGGCAGGAGATGTCTTCGGGTGTGCCGCCGCAGCCTCCTATCCCGGAGTTCCGCGCCGACGCAGGCCACTACCGCAGCCCGCTGCACGCTGAGCACCCCGGGCACGAGATCATCCGGCCCAAGCCGCGCAGGTAAGGTCCGATCGCCAATGGCGGCACCCTCATTTCCCTTGTGCCTTTGCGCTGGGGCTCTTTTATTGCGTGTCTCAAATTAGGGGACTGGACTGATGAGAAGGTGGAAATCCTTCGTTGTTGGCAGCGCTGGAGTTCAATTAATTGCTGGCAGATGGCGATAGGGCCTTCCTTTGGGTTCACCACGGTGATATTGCCTTCCCATTTCATGGTTGACACTTCTGAACACAGTTATCGTTTAGATACATTTTTAAGATACTTTTCTTTAAAAATACAGCCATGAAGGAGCGTCGCATATTTTTATCAAGTATGGCTCATTTTGTGTGAGGGCTAAAATAAGAAAGCATTTTTATATCTGCGGAGAAACCGGTTGAATGGGTGAAATCTGCGTGCCAAAAAATATATATCGGGAAGGAAATTCAAAACGCGAGTAAAAGAAAACTAAGCATGTTTAAAAATAAACTACTAAAATAAACTTCCTGGAGCATACACGTAGAGGGTTTAGCTCAGGTGGTAGCCTAGAGTGCAGAGGTCAATCCCCGGGGGAGCTATCTTGGAAGAAAATGACAGAACATGCAGAAGTTTTAGTAGATAAGAGAAAAAACACATCAAATAGTGGGTCCGTTTAAAAATTTTAGTTGGAAAAGAGCACCAAGAGAGAAAGAGATTGGGAGAAAGAATTTCAGTGATAGTAGTGAATTGTCGTAGTTTAAGGAATAAAGCAGCAGAATTTCACCGCCTCATAATAAGTACTGATGCAGATATAATCGTAGGCACAGAAAGCTGGCTTTCGAAGGACATATCATATTATGAAGTATTGCCGAAGTGTTTTACCGTGTACAGAAAGGATAGAGTAAGCAGAAACGGAGGAGGAGTATTCATAGCTGTGAAGGACCCGTATATCAGTAGAAGATAACTTATTTCAGAGCGAAATGTAGAAAGTATTTGGTGTTCCGTTAAAAGTAAAAGTAGTAACGCAAAAAAGATATATGTAGGTGCATATTACTGGTTACCGGATGCAGACGTCAATTCTATACTGGAATTAGAGTCAGAGATACGTACATTACTTTCTCGGAACAATGATAGAGGAATAATAGTAGACGGAGACTTCAATCTCCCTTCTATAGAGTGGAATACGTATAGTTTTATAACAGGAGGTAAGGATAAGGAACTCTGCGAATCACTGCTGAACACCTTTACGTCACATTCTTACTACAGCTAGTAACAGAACTGACCAGGGGAAACTACATTCTAGACTTATTAGCAACAAATATACCCGAAAGAGTTCTAAATACAGTTTTAGACTCAGGAACTAGTGATCATAAAATAGTGCATGCGAAATTTATTGTAGGACATTATAAACCAAGGAGGAGGGTATACTTAATCCTTACTAATTAAGGGAATCGTTTAATGTATTTAGCGAACAAAGCAAAGGATTAGATAAAGAGGATTCGTGGAGAGAATTTCTTGAGGTCTCCCGTAAAGCAGTTAATAAATACACACCAAGTAATTTCAAAAGTGATAATACAGAGCCAAGGTGGTATAACGCGGAGGTTAGAAAATCACTAAAGCGACAAAGGGTATGCCACGCTAGGATGAATAATACAGGACGGGGTCTATCGGTAGAGGAAAAAATGAGCTAGTTCAGGGTAAAATCGAGGGTGTCAAAAAATCGAGGACATTAGCAAGGAAATCATGTCGGCAAGCGTTATCACATTTCAAGAGCAAGATGTTACGAACCTGGTGATCTTCAACCCCTGCCTCGCGTTGGCTTGCAGGGTATCGTGTAGATGTGGATGTTCGCAATACATTTGTTTGAAGCCAATGCAATGTGAGAGTGTGTTTGAACCAGAGATCCTCCATGCATCGAATAAGGAACCCAAGCTGGACGCCTTCGGGTCCATGGAAAATTTAAATCCTGATAAAGGGATTTGGCCCTATGATGTTCTATCCCATTCCCCTTTACTTAACGTCCCACCACCTGTGGTCACCTTCTGTCGTCCGAACCCTCCCACTTTGTGGCATGCGGAGCAATTGGCGGAAAATCCAAAAGTCTTCTGGTCCTACGTCAGGGAGGTGCAATGCCATAAGTCTGCCGTCCATTCACTTAAAAATGATTGGGGTGAAATGGCCACAAACACACTTGACAAAGTTAACTTGCTAAATTACTTCTTCCAAACCGTTTTTAACCCATCTTCCGGAGATTCACCTGTCGTGTTACCTGACCTCTTTCAGCGGCTGATGCAACCAATTGAAATTTCCTGTATTGGTATTGAAAAGTTACTTAAAGATATAAGCCCTGATCAAATTCCCTCCCGCGTGTATAGAGAGTTAGCTTCTGAAATTTCCCCCTACCTTGAAATAGTATTTAATAAATCCCTGACCGAACACGTCGTACCGATGGACTGGAAAGCAGCCGATGTAACACCCTTTTTTAAAAGTGGTGATAGGGAGCAGGCATCTAACTTACAGACCTATATCCCTCACATCCATTTCATGCAAGTTCCTGAAACATATAATTGTCAGTTCAGTCATGGGACACCTAGATAGCCAGAATTTATTGTCCAATGTTCACCATGATTTCCGGAAGAGCAGATCATGTGAAACTCCACCAGCTCTCTTTTACCACGGTATTTTAGTTTTTAGCGAAAACAATATTCCAGTGAATGCTACATTATCGATTTCAAGAAAGCTTTTGACAAGGTTACAACATTAGCAAACTAATATTAAAATTAAAATATTATGGTTTAGACAGTAAGTATTGACTTAGTTAGACAGTAGACAGTTCAGTTAAACAGTAATGGATAAATGATTTTCTGCATGATCGGGTGCAAAGGGTTCTTTTGGACGGTGTTACCTCACCGGAAATTGAAGTCACTACGGGTGTCCCACAAGGTAGTGTGATAGGCCCACTCCTGTTCCTTCTGTACATAAATGATATCAATAAGGTGGTAAAAAGTAACTTTCGTCTATTTGCCGATGACGCAGTAGTGTGCAATGAAATTCTATGCCCAAATGATAAAGAATATTTAAATCATGACCTACAAACAATTGAAAAATTGTGTGATACATGGCAGTTAGATTTAAATTTTAAAAAAAATTTGGTAATGACTTTTGGAAAAAGAATAGTTATCCTCCTAGCACGTGCAAAATAAATAATAATGAATTAACGAACTTGGAATCCATCTTGGAATGGGACTGACACATGATCTTTTCCTAGGGTGAACACATACGTGAAATAATGGGTCAAGCGAATCGTAGACTGGGATTCGTCGAAACAGTACTGGGTAAATGTGACGATTATGTACGAGAAGTCAGCTACTTTTCCATCGTTAGACCTCATTTGCAAAATGCTTCCAGTGTATGGGACCCCTCGAAATCTTGAACGTGTGCAGCGAAGATCGGCAAGATTTGTAAAGGGCCGGTATGATAACCTTATTAGCGTAACCAGTCTATTAAATGAATTAAATTGGGAATCATTGTCACATCGCAGGTTGAAATTAAGACTCAAAATCTTAAATAAATTCCAAGACCACATTTTCGTACTATTAGGGATATGAATAACGGTAAATATATCCAATACGAGTGTAGCAATGGATAACATTGGTGGCTGCATGTTGGTATGAGGACTTGAAGCTAACCCAACTAACGGCATGTTTTTGCATGTATGCTTCGCTATTTTTTATCTTCGTATAAATAGTGAAGTTTAGAACAGTATATGAATACTATTCCTTTTTTATGCATGATATGTAGTGCATGTTTGGTGATACTTCATCCCTTGCCACACACCTTTATGGTGGCTTGCAAGGTATTATGTAGATGTAGGTAGATGGTGTGACTCACGGACAACCGTACCTTTCTTCCCTGCTTCCCTGGATATTTCCCAACCCATTCCTCCCCGGCTTTCCAGCTCAACCATTCTCCCCCCACCTTGGAAAGCCTTCCACCCCCATTGACTCAAAGTATATATCTACATCTACATAATACCTTATAGGCCACCATAAAGTTACGTGGCAGGGGGTGAATTTTGAATCTGTCAGTTCGGCAATCAATTTCTCTAATTTTGTAATCATGGTCCAGCCTACCATAGTAAGTTGGGGTTCGCACAATATTTTTAACATCATCCCTGAAAATATGGTCTTGGAATTTGTTTAAGAGATTAAGTCTTAATTGCAATATAAGTTATATAAATATATGGTCCTGCTTTTCCTGTATTTTTTACCTGATGATGTCGCACAGCGACGAAACTGGTCGAACTACCTATGTGAAATTTACAAAGTTTTTCAATTCAACCTGAATCAATTTCACGTAGTCTCGCCGCAAACCATTCATTTTAGTAGTTGAAATCTACCGCAAAAGTTCACATCCAGAAACAAGCTTTACTTCCGTCAGATCCAAATTAAGAAATCCAAGTAGGTATCATTTTCAATGAAAATTCCCTCCTTCTGACACCATTGCGATTGTAGGGGATATCAAGTCCCACTTTTTATTACGATAAATGTGATTTTTACGGATATTTGAGATCCTTCAAATTAACCAAAGAATTCCCACAAGTATGAGACCTATTATTTTAATTAAAAAATTGATGTTTTTCGGTGTTTTATGAACATTTATTTTAAGGGGATAAACCAACACTTTCAAAATGTGTTACATTGCAATCGCGCAAGCCGCACAATTAACGCGTATGCATGTTTGTTTTCACATAGGGCTTGGCATATACTTGTACTGCACACCCTTCTGGTAAGTAGAATATTATGATTAATTTTTTTTTCGATATATCTTCGTTTTCGGAAGTGTTAAAATAAAAATTAAAGTGGGTATCATTTTTAGAAAAAATACAGTTTCGTGATATAATTGCGATAGTCAGGAGCAGTAACTTCTACTTTTTATTGAGAGTAATATGACTATTACGTAATCGTTAAACTGTGGAACCGATTGGTTTCAGTACATTTGTTAAAAAGTTTTTCGGGGGTTTTTGCGGAAACATTTAGTTGAAGCCGTTAAACCACCCTTAGACTAAATAGACAAAGGATCGGAGGCGAACGCAGACATAGTTGCAGGAAGGAACAATATTGCGCCCAGGATTATTTCCTTTGTCGATTTGTTGCGTATGAGGTGTGGGAGGAGAGGTGTGGCTATTGCCACTACTTCGGAGACACTGCTTGCCCCATATTTACGTCCTCTCTCTTGCCTTCAGTGGCCGGCCGTAACCGCCGTGCTAGCCGTGTGCAGCTACGCTATGGCAATTTTGACAGAAACCCTGGCAGTACGTATGAAATATGAATTAAATGAAAGGACATACTCCAGCTATAAAAGGCATTCCTCTCATTTCTTGTATCGAAGGTCTAGTCTTCGATTTTTTTTGCAAACATTCCCATCACGAAGTCAAAGAACGATGACAGCCGGCTCAGCAAGCTACGCCTTCTCATGCTCAAATGAGCTGGGCATGATCCCCTCTCCTAGCCTAGTAGGGTGTCCACACGTCTTCATTACCTTCAACGCTGAGAAAGACCTCTCGACAGACACTGGGATTGTCATTTTAACAAGTTTCTATACTTCCGGGTCCACTAAATCAGCCATTGTCAAATGACGTCGCAAAATCACGATACTCTCCTTGTGCATTTCTAAGTCATTAATAAAAACGCATATTTCAAAGCCTCAAGCACGGAAAAACAAAGAAGGTCCCGTAGCCTTGTATTGAACTTGAATATTCCTTTCCCGGAAATTGGTTCAAAATTTTTCAAACTGATTTATGTCTAAAAAGTTAAGTTTCAGTTCTTTCATATGTGTAATTCAGAGCGTTCTTCGTTCATGTGACATCGATGATTTTAAAATAAAGGATTTTATCGGATCACCTTATCCTGCAAAATAGTATCTAGATTGTCGAAATGGAGAGTCATTCTGGTTAAAAGCAATTACATATACCATTCTCCAAGCATTATCAAAGGCTTTTCTGAGTTTAGTCAGATAAACAAAACATTTTTCTACCGAGAAAGCCTTCCTACTTTTTTGAAGTATTTGAAACAACAAATCAGACTGAGGTAGTACATAGGAATAGAGTAAGAAAAGATTGAAATCTTGTAAAGTTGATTATAGGTCTCTAAGGATATTCATTTCGTATGAGTCGCAAAGTGCGGCATAATTTTCTGCAATTGAGTACAGTAAATTACGTGTTTTAACATCTGTATTCATACACTGTTTCATTTAGCCTGTAATTCAAAATTGTCGGATCTAATTTCAGAATATTTTTCTGTAGCTCTGCGTCTGGTTCTGCTGTGATTTTAGTTGAATTTAGGTATATCTTCCACGGAAAAGATGAGTAAAATATTTTACACTGCTTAATAACTTTGAGAAATTGTGATGATACAAATTCAGTTTATGAGCATAACAGTGCACAAAAATTTCTTGAGGGCATTTTTCTCATACTCTCGTCTGAAGGCTGCTAAATTTGCCACACTCTATAATATAAACTTAGCAGTATATTTTCACATTTTAATTCCTGTAAATATCAAAAAAACATGTCAAGCCAAGGAACAGCAGATTGGTTGATGCTCACAACTTTAAATAACGAAAATCTTTCCTCAATATTTCTACTATTCATATAAAAAGCCCATTATTGTGGATAGCTGAGACTCGGTAGCGATATCTATCGTTTCGTCTGGAATGATTGGTACAAAATGGGCCAGAAAAAATTCCTTTTTTTATTTAATTAGTAAATAGCTCCAAATGGACTATATCAGATCATTTTCAATATCACTTTGCTTCGAAGGACATATCAGATTATGAAGTATTGCCGAAGTGTTTTACCGTGTACAGAGAGGATAGAGTAAGCAGAAACGGAGGAGGAGTATTTATAGCTATGAAGGACCCGTACGTCAGTAGAAGAGAACTTATTTCAGAGCGAAATGTAGAAAGTATTTGGTGTTCCGTTAAAAGTAAAAGTAGTAACGCAAAAAAGATATATGTAGGTGCATATTACTGGCCACCGGATGCAGACATCAATTCTATAATGGAACTAGAGTCAGAGATAAGTACATTACTTTCTCGGAACAATGATAGAGGAATAATAGTAGACGGAGATTTCAATCTCCCTTCAATAGACAGGAATACTTATAGTTTCATAACAGGAGGTAAGGATAAGGAACTCTGCGAATCGCTGTTGAACACCTTTACGTCACATACTTTACAACAGCTAGTAACAGAACTGACCAGGGGAAACAACATTCTAGACTTATTAGCAACAAATATACCCGAAAGAGTTCTAAATACAGTTTTAGACACAGGAATTAGTGATCATAAAATTGTGCATGCGAAATTTATTGTAGGCGTTGAAGGACATTATAAACCAAGGAGGATGGTTTTTTTTGGCAAGGCTCATTACGACGGTATGAAAGAGGAATTAAGGGAATCGTTTAATTTATTTAGCGAACAAAGCAAAGGATTAAATACAGAGGATTCGTGGAGAGAATTTCTTGAGGTCACCCGTAAAGCAGTTGATAACCCCATACCAAGTAAATGAATTAGTGATAATACAGAGCCAAGGTGGTATAACGCGGAGGTTAGGAAATCACTAAAGCGACAAAGGGTATGCCACGCTAGGATGGAAAATGCAGGACGGGGTATATTGGAAGAGGAAAAAAATGAGTTAGTTCAATTCTATAAAAAATCGAGATTATTAGCAAGGAAATCATGTCGGAAAGCGTTATCACATTTCAAAAGCAAGATGTTAGCAGAATATTTAGATAGCAATCCTGAAGCGTTTTGGTAATATGTGAGAGAGCTTCAGGGAAATAAGTCCACAGTGCACACACTAAAAAACGATAAAGGAATCTGAGTCACCAGCAGTGTAGAAAAACCAGTACTTTAAACACCTTTTTCCAAAGTGTGTTCAACTCATCGACACAAAACGCAGTGGAACCACCGCCGAACACTTTCAGTGAGAAAATGTCAGAAATAAAAATTTCATGTCGCGGAATAGAGCAGCAGTTAAAAAACATTAGTAAAAACAAATCACCAGGTCCCGATCAAATTCCTTCCAGAGTATAAAAAGCATTAGCTTCTGAAATAGCCCCCTATCTAGAAATAATATTCAATAAAACATGAAACAACCACACAGTACCCAAGGATTGGAAAGTAGCTAACATTACACCTATATTTAAAAGCGGTGAAAGGGAAGAACCTAGTAACTACAGACCCATTTCACTCACGTCAATCTCTTGTAAGATATTTGAGCACATTTTACTCAGTTCGATCATGGGGCATTTGGATAGTCAGGGATTACTCATAAACAGCCAGCATGGGTTCTGGAAAGGTAGATCTTGCGAGGCACAATTAGCTTTATTCGAACACGATATTTTAGTCTACGGCGAAAACTGTACTGAAGTTGATGCGATATTTTTAGATTTTAAAAAGACATTCGATAAAGTTCCTCATGATAAATTAATCTTGAAGTTAGAGAGTTTTGGTGTAAATAAATACGTTGTATGTTAGGTAGAAGAATTCTTAAGTGGGCGAGAGCAGAGTGTTGTCATAGATGGTATCATGTCGGACACAATCGAAGTCACATCGGGAGTTCCCCAGGGTAGCGTAGTAGGTCCGCTTCTATTTCTTTTATACATAAACGATTTAGGTACCGTAGTTAGTAGTGATCTTTTACATTTTGCAAACGATGCGGTGGTGTACAGGGGTATTTCAAATGAAGAGGACAGGAAATCCCTTAGCAAGGATATAGATGCAATTCAAGAGTGGTGCGACAAATGGCAGTTAGAACTTAACCTTAAAAAGTGTGTAGCTATGAATTTTTGGAGGAGGAATAATTCGATAGAGCGTACCTATAAAATTAGTAACACTAAGATCCAAAGCGTTGAAACCATAAGATATTTAGGTTGTAACAATCACTAAGGATTTATCGTGGGGAAACACATAAGGGAAATATGCGGCCGAGCGAAGAGAAAGCTAGGATTTATAAAAAGAGTACTTGGGAAATGTGATGAGAATACAAAAGAGCGATGTTACTTTTCACCTATTAGCCCCCACCTTGAGTATGCAGCCAGTTTATGGGATTTTAATGAATTAGGTTTGATCTGAGAACTAGACAGTGTGCAGCGTAGAGCAGCTAGAACCTAGCTAAAAGGTGGTACGATAGGTTGATTAGTGTTTCAGAATTAATACAAGAATTAGGGTGGGAATCATTATCAGAGCGTACGTTAAAGTACAGATTAAATCTATTCTAGAAATTTCAATCGGATAGCTTTTCCTGAAGATGTCGACACATTTTAAAAACATCAGATTTGACCAGATAAATAAGATTAGAGAGATAGATTGTCGTACTGATAGATTCAAAATGGTATTTTGCCTTCGCACTATAAGAGAACAGAATAGGTGGCATAGCAAAGGGATAGGTAGGGGAAATATTTTTCAGTAGTCTGTATTGTATGATGCATTTATTAAAACCCTTAATTACTCTTGATATTAACAATATAGTTACATGAGACCCTATAGGTGCCTGTATTAATGTCAATATTGCATGCTTGGTGATCTTCACTCCCTGCCACACACCCTGCCGCGGTGGCCCTCAGGGTATCGCGTACATGTAGAGACCACCTGTCTCGTTATGGCCTCGTAGAGCAAGATGTCCCGTAAGATACGCAACTCCGGGACTAACAAGTCTTCTTTTTTCACTTTCTCGTTGTGTTTTGCTTTATCTAGTGGGTATTTTTCCAAATTGCTTTCGCTGTTTCTTATGTGTTACTTGCGAAAATTGATCAAATCCCCAAATCCAGTTTTACTCCAGACATTTACCCCCTTGGAAAACTAAATGCAAAGCCAACAGGATATTTTTTCAAACTATTACACACACAGAGACATGGTACGGAATTATAAAGCTTTTCATAGAAATGACGATTGCAGATTTTACGTCTTTGTGTTGCTGTATTCAAATGTATTATTGCCGTTTTCGGCCTATCTTTCTCGCTCACTCGCTAGAAACGCACTCGTGGATAGAGGTGAGTGTAATAGGTGGGTGGTCTTAGTTTTGGCTAGGCCGTCGGGTGTGACGTCACAGGGTTCCCAAGGCAGCGCAGTTTACACATGCGGAGATTAGCAATAACGGCGAATGCGAGTCAAAAACAAGCATAATAATAATAATGTTTATTATGTTCAAGGATTTACATCCCCTATGAACAGTAATAAATAAGAAATGTTACAATAGAGCTCACAGTGTGATATTACAACAACAAAAATTAAGGGTTCCATAGGATATTAAAAAAAACATTGAATACTACGTGACATTTTGTTTGCAGTGTTACAATTTTGTATTTGGGTCAGCGGGAGAAAGACAGCAAAGCAGTAATAATAAACATAAGCTAGATACAAGAAAATTGATTAATCAAAATACAGAACATCACTAGGTATATTGAATAAAACGAGATTTTCATTTGAATATTACAGTCAGAGGAATTTTTCTTTCAGAAGTTTGAAGAGTTTCCTCTTGAATATGTACAAGGATGGAGAGTCTTTGATATATTTTTGGGGAGGTTGTTCCATATATGCGATCCTACAACTGTGACCGAATTTTGATAATTCGTGGATCGGATTTGGGGCTCATAAAGATAATCAGGATCCATCAGTTACAACATTAAGGGACTTTACCTTAATTGGATAAAATTCAACTAAATAATGGGGTTCATTGTGTTAAAAGAGGGAGTACATGAAACAGGCCATCATGAATTTGCGCCTTATTTTTAGATCAAGCCAAGAGAGCTTATGGAGGCTGGGATAAATATTATCCTCCCTCCGCAGATCGAAGACGTATCTGACACAAGAGTTTAAGAGACGCTTGATATTGAGTTCCTCCGTTAGGTCGTGAAATACCAAATTACAGTAGTCGAAATGTGGAAAAATAAGGGATGAAATCAGCCGTGTCCTCAGATAGGTGGGCAGCAGAGTTTTGTGTAATTTTAGATGATGAAAGATTGCATTAACCCTATTGGCTACACTCATTATGTGTTCCTTCCATAACAAATTATATGCTATCGTAACACCTAGATTTTTTACACTGTTGGAGTAGGGGACACTGGTATTTTGCACCTTTATCGTGGGCAACGTTACAAGGTTAAGTTTAGCAATGACCCTGGAATTGCCAATGATCATAGCTTTTGTTTTATTACTATTTAATACAAAATAATTTTCCTGAGCCCACAAACTGATGGCAGAGACGTCAGCGTATTTATTGTTTCCATGAGGTCTTTTGGGTAACAATGGCAATAGATTTGTAGATCGTCAGCTTACATCATATACTTACAGTTTGGGAGATCGCGAACATATAATGAAAACAATAGTGGACCAAGTACCGACCCTTGTGGTACACCACATGAAATAGGAACTCATTTTGACCGGTTTCCATGAGAATCTTTCACTGACTGCCGTCGCCCATGTAAGAGAACCAATTTAGAGAGGAACAGGAAAATTTCAGATTTTTCATTTTTTGAAGTAATAGTGCATGCGGTCAAATGCTTTGCTAAAATCAAATAATACCAGGATAGCTAACATTTTCTGTCCATGGCGTATCTTATGTCGTCTGTGACTTTAATGACAGTGGACTGCGTTGAAAAGTTCTTACGAAAACCAGATTGGAATGGGTCAAACAGTTTGTTTGCATTGAGGTACTGTACAATCTGTTCGTGAACAATTTTCTCTAGGCATTTGAAGTGGCGCAAAGTAAGGAAATGGGGCGATAGTCCGCCGGTGACGAGTGATTTTTAACTTTTTTGATGGGTCGAATTAGGGAAGACTTCCAGTAGGACGGAAATATGCCAGTCATTAAGGAGGAGTTAAAGATATTGAGCAGAGCAGGAGGCACAGTTTATGATGATACTTTTAGAAATTATATCGAAATATCGTCTACACCAACTGAGTTAGATCTAGAGGAGAACATAGCTTTCTGCAACATTTCGGGTGTGATGTGATGAAAGTAAAAATTTTTGTCGTCGAACGGAACAACGGCATCCACAGACGAAATGTTGAAAATGGCAGCACCGGTATTGCTGGAAGGTGAAATACCACTCGAAGAGAAGCTTTCATTCAGTTCGTTCAAGGAAAAACCACCTACTGAAAATTTATCTGTCTGTCTGATGAGATCAAGGTATTTCAGTTCTCTCCATATTTCTTTTTAGTTTGTAAGTTGTGAAAAGGTGGCCATATAGTACCCTCTCTTAGATTTAGCTACTAAGCCTTTGACAAAAGTACGCTGTTTTATGAATATTTTGTAGAGAGTTGGGCTCGGACGTTGGGCACAGATTGTAGAGTACCTCATTGTAAACAAACTGTTTGACCCATTCCAATCTGGTTTTCGTAAGAACTTTTCAACAGAAGTAAACAGATTTTCCCAATCGATCTCGGCCAATTTTGTCTGAAATCTTTCTACATCCATGTACCTAGCTTTTCTAAAAGTAATAGCAGGTGACTGAGTAATAGCAGTATGAAATTTATACGTTACAGCAATTTTGTCGTGGGCCGAGAAAAACGTGACAGGTGACTGACAGTAGGATGAGGGGGGAATCAACTATACATAGTTCAAGAAGTGTGTGACAGTTTTCGGTATGATGGGTTGCATTCAATGGGATCAAGTACAAGTCTTTACAATAAATGAAGTTTCTCAGAAATGTACTATAATCACGAAGCAAATCAGCATTGAAGTCCCCAACAATGATTAAATTTTTATAGGTGGGACCAAACTTCAAATAAGCATTTTCAATTTCAAATAAATGTCCCACTTTAGGTGGTCGATGAACAATAACAGTTTCGCAGGTTTCCCCCCGTTATTTCAATTACCAGGAATTCCGGCCAGGCCTCATAGATCAGATTGCCAGGACCTTTGAGTGCAGGCGATGACGTATGAAGGCACCGACTCCGCCACCAACTTTGCCAACTCTATCGTGGCGGAGAAAATGATAGTTTTCAAGCTCCACCATTTCGTCGGGAATACTTGGCTTCAACCACGTTTCGGTCAAACAAATTATATCAGCTGGGTGACAAGTAAAATGGTCCCGAAACTCATCAACATGACATATGAGGGACTGACAGTTGGCAAGGTTATTTCACTCACACTGCTTTTGACTATTTTAAAGTAGCCTGATGCTAATATAGGTTACAAGGGCCTTCTTCTTCCTTGGCTATTTGGATGCGCTCGCCGCCATCTCGGACTCGTACGAACACTCGACCATTTCCCACCCACGAATATTCCCTTCCGTTTTCAGGATTTTAGCAGCAGAGTACATCTTCCTGTTAAACTGAGACAACCATTCATTGATGTACACACTGAGGTGGTGGCATCGACGTTTATGTCACCGAGTGTGAGTTATTTCGCTTGGCTTGAGTTAATGCGGAGACCGGACCTGACGAAGCGTACAATTAACGGAGTTGGTTTCGGTGACTGGGTGGAATCGAAGGAGTGAGCGGGGGCTGTTTCACACGAAAGGAGAAGTCGATGTCGTTAGGGTCGACCTTGACCCCAAGGCTGAGGCAAACTTTGCACACGAGTTGTTCCACACTTTCCTCATCGGGTACTGTGATGCCACGGATCTCTATGGTATTGCGCAGCCGATCCTATTCAATTCGGTTTTAGTGTTGTTCTATTTCATTGAACTTCTTCTTGAGACATACGTTTTCGCTGGTCAAATGACTCAGAGAGCCTTAAATTTGGGTTTATGTGGAGTTAATAACTTCAAGCGACTTAGAGTAATCTTTAAACATGCCAGGTAGAGATAGATTTGCGAATAGCAATCTGCTCCTCTCTTCCACTTCACCTAGCACCTCCACTGGCACTGGGATACACTCCCGGGCCTGTTTTGACCGCTGTATCGTCGCCTCGTGCTGACCGCGCCGTAGTGAGACAGGAGTCTCAGGTCCACGTTTTATGAAGCTCGCCGATTAATTGGAAATTCGGTAATTGAAACACACAGTGGCCGTGATAGACGTCACGGCACTTAGTACTTGATACGGAGGATTGACCCCGCTTGACTGTTTGCGAGCAAGTAATACAGCTGGGCATTGCGAGGCAGCAGGAAGGGAAGAGCAGACACTACGAACCGCACCGTTCAAGGGCTGAGCTCAGACTTGGGTATAAAATGGGTTCAAAATCTCTTGTAGATACGGTAATGGAACTAATACTTCACCAAATGTACTCAAAACGAATTTAAATTAAATATTTTTTACGAAAAATTATGAGAGTACCTAAAGACTTGTGCAATGATTTTCATGGTCAATGATTATTTCGCCTTCTATGAAGCATAAATAATCAAAAATCATATAAGAATATAATTTATTAACCAGTGCACAGTACGATTTTACAATAAATAAATAGAAATAATAGGACTTATTGCGTTCATGTCCACCAACTATCATGTAACAAAAGAGACATTTCGTTGAGCCTACCCCAAACAAGGTCGATTAGTGAGAAACGCACGAGTTGCTCGTAGTTGCGTTTCGGTCTTTAAAATTATGTTACATTATATATATTGGTGCTAAAAGTGGTGTGTTTTTCCTACTGACACGCGGGAAATCATATACATAATTGTAATCATGTTGGACAGATTGGTTGAAGCTTCAGTGTAAAAAACATTTTTAATAATTTATTTTCGTGACGTAAATCAGCCTATGCTGACCATTTATCTTACCAGCATGTTTCAAATTTTGAGCTAAATGTGTTCCAGTTTGTGGTAAGGGACCAAGGCTTAAGTTTTTGGAAAATTTTGAAATTGTAGCCTATTCGAAGTGTAGTGAAATTGACCTGCTAAATGACATTGTACCAACTTAAGAATTTTCCCGCTACCATGTATCTTTTCCCCTCCCAAACTCACTTTTCCACCTTGTTAATCCATTGTCCCTCCCCTAATCATTGGGGATCGGATTGGTGTAGTGATTAGAGTATCGGCAACTTACTCCTAGTGTCCGAGTTCGGACCCCAGCAGAGTGAAATATTTCCCATTGTTCAGTCCACACCAGCTCGAGTGCTTCGGGAGAGCATTCGAGTTGAGTGCTGCAAAACGGTGACGCCTCTAGTCGGTTTCTCATCCACTCCTTCTACTCTCATCCTGGTAACTTTCCTCCCGAAGCTGCGCTATAGGATTGAAAACACTGATGAGATAATCACGCCGCAGTGTCGAAAACTTTCAGAATCATTAAATGTTTGACTAGTACGAGTGTACTTATTCCCGTCATGTATATTCCAATAAGTGTCGTCACATTCCATCCAAGTCACTGACAATGAAATTTACATTAACTTCTTTTAGAAACTTACATTAAATTAAAATAGGTTCTTTAATGTTTCTACACAATTCATTTATTGCTATTATTATTGTAGACAACAATAAAAAACAAGAAATACAGGATAACAGAAATTTGTATGTTCCATTTAGGGCATGTTCATTAACATGCCCTAAATCCAAATCAATATCTGTCTGCGCATTCTATAGGCCCCCAAACACTGATGTGATGTTGAGTCATGATTAGAACTGGGAAAGAAGATAAATTCTATAACGTCCCGTAACAGCGAGCGTAATATAATAATAGGTGGAGATTTCAATGCACCATAAAATAAACTGGAAAACATACTGCTTCAAAGCTGGGGGAAGGGACAAGGACATCTGTGAGACTCTATTAGATGTGTTCTCCAATAACTTCCTGACACAATTAGCTACAGCACCTAATAGAGGGGATAACACTCTTGATTTACTGGCAACCAACATCCCACAACATGTGACAATGATTGACACGGTTGATGGAATCAGTGACCACAGAGTTATAGCTGCAAAATTCTCACTATCTTTAATTAAAATTTTAAACAAAATAGATAGATTTACATTTTTAAAAGAGCAGACTTTGCTAACTTCAAAATTTTCTTAAGAGATTCCTTATCGGATTTCAAAAAGTCTTCCATCAACGTATGTACCAACGATTGATGGAAGTCGTTAATTAATATCATGCGCTCTGGGATCAATAGATATATCCTTAATAAATTCAAAAAAGAAAGCACTGAACCAAGGTGGTACAATGCCGAAGTAAGAAAATCCGTGAGACGGCAGCGAATATGTCATGCTAAAATGAAAAGAATTAGTAAATATATGCCCACTGATGAGCGTAATTCAATAATTGAAAATTATAAAATTACAAAATCCACTGCAAAGACAGCCCTTAGTAATGCATTTGCTGAATTCAAAAGAAAAACACTTGGGGAACAATTGAAAGAAAATACAAAAGTGTTATGGTCGTACGTAAGGGAAGTGCAAGGCCATAAGTCTGCCATCCATTCACTTAAAAATGATTGGGGTGAAATGGCCAAAAACACTCTTGACAAAGTTAACTTGCTAAATTACTTCTTCCAAACCGTTTTTAACCCACCTTACGGGGATTCAACTGTCGTGTTACCTGACCTCTTTCAGTGGCTGATGCAACCACTTGATATTTCCTGTAATGGTATTGAAAAGTTACTTAAAGATAGCAGCCCCAACAAATCCCCTGGCCCTGATCAAATTCCCTCCCGCGTATATAGAGAGTTAGCATCCGAAATTTCCCCCTACCTTGAAATAGTATTTAATAAATCCCTGACCGAACACGTCGTACCTATGGACTGGAAAGCAGCCGATGTAACACCCATTTTTAAAAGTGGTGATAGGGAGCAGCCATCTAACTACAGACCTATATCCCTCACATCCATTTCACGCAAGGTCCTAGAACATATAATTGTCAGTTCAGTCATGGGGCACCTATAGATAGCCAGAATTTATTGTCCAATGTCCAGCATGGCTTCCGAAAGAGCAGATCGTTTGAAACTCAACTTCCTCTCTTTTCCCACGATATTTTAGTTCCTGGCGAAAATAATAATATTCCAGTGGATGCTATTTTTCTCGACTTCAAGAAAGCTTTTGACAAGGTGTCTCATAGCAAACTAATTTTGAAATTAAAATCATATGGGTTAGACAGTAACATTATATCATGGATTAATGCTTTTCTGCATGATCGAGTTCAAAGGGTTGTTTTGGACGGTGTTACCTCACCGGAAATAAAATCACTTCGGGTGGTAAAAACTAAGCTTCGTCTATTTGCCGATGACGCAGTAGTATACAGGGATATTCTATGCCCAAACGATAAATAATATTTTGAATATTGACTATAATTGAATATAAAGAATTTAAATATTGACCTACAAGCAATTGAAACTTGGTGTGATACATAGCAGTTAGAATTTAACTTTAAAGAATGTCTTGTTATGAATTTTTGGAAAAAGAATAACTCTCCTCCTAGCACGTAAAAAATAAATAATACTGAATTAACAACCGTGGAATCCATTAAATATCTTGTAATAAAACTGACACATGATCTTTTCCTAGGGTGAACACATACGTGAAATAATGGGTGAAGCTAATCGTAAACTGGGATTCGTCAAAAGAGTATTGGGTAAATGTGACGATCATGTATGAGAAATCAGCTACTTTTCCCTTGTTAGACTTCATTTGGAATATGCTGCCAGTGTATGGGATCCCTACGAAATCGGTCTAAATAAGAAACTTGAACGTGTGCAGCGAAGATCGGCAAGATTTGTAAAGGGCCGGTATGATAACCTTATTAGCGTAACCAGTCTATTAAATGAATTAAATTGGGAATCATTGTCAAATCGCAGGTTGAAATTTAGACTTAATCTCTTAAATAAATTCCAAGACCATATTTTCAGTGATGATGTTAAACATATTTTTCGGACCCCAACTTACTATGGCAGACTAGACCATAATCACAAAATTAGAGAAATGGATTGCAAAAACTGACAGATTCAAAACGTCCTTTTTCCCTCGTACAATTAGAGATACGAATAACGGTAAATATGTCCAAAAGCAGTGTGGCAATGGATAACATTGGTAGCTGCATGTTTGTATGAGTACTTAAAGCTAACCCTACTAACAGAATGTTTTTGCATGTTTGCCCTGCAATTTTTATCTTCTTTAAATAGTGAAGTTGTGACTAGTAAATTAATACTATTCCTTTTTATGCATGATATGTAGTGCATGTTTGGTGAGAAATCACCCCCTGCCACACACCTTTGTGGTGGCTTGCAGGGTATTATGTAGATTATTATCCCCTTTCCCATGATGAACCCTCTGTCGAGAAAATGGTTCCTTAACAGCATAAGAAGGTGAGAAGCATCTTAAAAGCAGTATACTTTTCTATCTTTGAAAGTATTTTTTATAACTCTAAATTTGCCCCAGCATTTTCACACAATACTGCTACCACAGTATACTCCACAGAGGCAATGACAATGATCAAAGGATCCTAAATAATTTTCGACACTTTTGTGTAAACTGGTAGTTTCCTCTGGGAAAACAGTCCCCCCGCCATTATCATCACTATTTACTAACGAAGCCCAAATGATATTATCAGTGGAATGAAACTGAATTGATAAAAATAATTACAAAATCTGAAATAATGCAAACACATTAAAAAATCTAAAAATGCTAACTATAGAAATTTGAATTTAAGAATAACCAACAGCACAAAGCTGTTTTATCCATCTCATAACTCCTTCGACTTTCATTTCGTCAAACTGATTTAACGGACTACATTTTTCTAAGGGTGACAATTTTGGAGAGGCTACTCCCATTACTTTCAAAACATCTTTCTGTGTGCCTTTACACGTATTGATATCACAGGCTCATCTTTGTAACGTGGCTGAACCCACAATATTTTTGTATGCACAAGAATCCTTTGGAAATCTGAAATATCCGAAAATCCGAAATATCGGATATATCTATTGATCCCAGAGCGCATGATATTAACGAACGACTTCCATGAACCCTTCGTACATAAGTTTATCGAGGACATTTTAAAATCCGATAAAAAATCTCTTAAATAAATTTTAAAGATAGCAAAGTCAGCTCTTTTAAAAATATCAATCTTTCTTTTTTGTTTAAATTTTTTATCTAAAGTTAGAGAGAATTTTGCAGTCAGAACTCTTAGGTCACTGATTCCATCAACGGTGTCAATCTTAGTCACTTTTTATGGGATGTTGGTTGCCAGTAAATCAAGAATTTTTTCCCCTCTTATTAGGTGCTGTAATTAATTGTGACAGGGAGTTGTTGGAGAATACATCTAATAGAGTCTCACTGAGGTCGAATCTAGCATAATATAGTTTTTTATATGGGCCTAACATCTTCAGTAAAGCTATCCGATTAAAATTTCTCTAATAGATTTGATATGTACTTAAGCCTACGCTCTAATAATGTTTCCCAACCTAATTCTTGTATTAATTCTGAAACACTACTCAGCCTATCGTAACACCTTTTAACGAACCTAGCTGCTCTACTCTGAACACTGTCTAGTACTCTGATCAAACCTAATTCATTCGGATCCCATGCGCTGGCTGCATACTCAGGGTGGGGCCTAACTAGTAAAAAGTAACGTCGCTCTTTTGTCTTCTCATCACATTTTCCAAGTACTCTTCTTATAAATCCTAGCTTTCTCATACCTCTGCCGGATATTTCCCGGATGTGTCTTCCCCACGATAAATCCTTAGTGCTTCTTACATCTAAATACCTTATGGTTTCAACGCTTTCGATCTTCGTGGTATTTATTTCATAGGATCGCTCTATCAAACTATTCCTCCTCCAAAAATTGATAGCTAGTGGATGGGATAGGGAGTGGGATGAGAAGGGGTAGAGGGGAAGAAGCGGTGTTAGGTTAAATAGAGGGATTTCTCCTCCTTAGCCCATCCTCATTCACTCTACGCAGGGAAATCCCTCTTCACCTAACACCGCTCCTCTATCCCTTCTCCTATCCCACTCCCCACTCACTCCCTTCTGACAGATAGGAGTCCTTACTGTCGCACTCAACTTGTCATATGAAGATGAGGTGTGCATGCACAATCACCTGAAGATGTAGTAACTACGATATGAAACCCGGGTCGTACTTATTCAAATATAAACTGAACCTAACAAAGTTTCATTCTTTTATTTTCAATTATGGAAAGGTATCACATAGTCAAGCCTGAAGTTATCAGCTATATTTTCTTGACTAATTCAACCGAGTTCTTGATACAATATTTGGGATTAAAACCGGTAAATTGTCCAAGAAAGATATTTAACTTCACCATTGTTGGGATTAACGATTAAGATTAATCGTTAAAATTTTACATGAATGGATATAAAACTAACTTAGTTAATGTTGGGTAAATGAATGGATCAAGTGGTCTGTAAGGCTTTGGTTCACTATTCCCACATTTGATTAACGAAAGTTTAACGTTATTAACATTAAAGAAAGTTTATGTTATATTCAAAGAATATAACATAAATCACAAATTGGTGACTACGGTCAAAATGTTTAAACATTTTGAAATAGTTCAAAAACTTTTTATAAATTTTAATGTCCCTATGATATCAATTGTCAACTTTCAACAAATAAAACAAGCTCTTTTGGAGATTTCTAACTCAATTAGATCAAGAGTTATAAAGCTAAGGGCTTAATGATAAAAATCTAAAAATAGCAAATTGCTATAACTCTCGATTAACTCTATATGTGGGAAAATGATTTTGCACACATACTAATACGCGAACAAGAAACACATGTACAAATTTTTGTGAAAATTGGAGGTGGTCGGGGCACGGTCTCGTTTTCTTGGCGTTATGGAATCTTACAAAGTGCACTGTTTTTATTTTAACCATGTCGCAGTTACACAAAGTCTACGATCACCCCAATTACTAAGCATGTGGCGAACTTTATCGTACTTGTGACGTCAATCTCTCTTTTTCTGTCTCTGCCGCTAGGTGCTGCTGCGGACGCGCTTTGCACGATGAAAGCATATTAAATAGTATGTGCGAGAAACATTTATTCGAATAAATTATTATTATTGTTATTTATTCAATTTAAAATAAGTCATTCATTTTACTACGCATGTTAAGCCTCGTATGCAATGTTCAACGCGACTAACATCCGGGCTTCGCGGTATTTGGCGAATACCAACAGTTAAAAGCAGGGCTTGGAAAATGGCTATCGATTCCATGTTCCACGGAGGATACTTTCTGATCTCGGAGGAGCTCGAACGGACGATTACTATAACTATTCGCCCATGTTTCCCTATAGAGAGGGGCAGAGGGGGGACCGTGAAATACAATTTTCAATTCAGGCGATGAATATTTGCAATTCTTCGCGATGTGAACTTGTGCCTGTCGCATCAGGAAAAGGGCAGTTCCAAAATTTCCAACTGTGTTTTAAAATGAACTAAAAATTAGGATTTACTCTTCTTGTTTACTGGGATTTCGTAGTCCAAATTATTTGCTTATACGTACATATATTGTGAGTCGGGAGTCGTTACTAATAAATTATTTTCTCTGACGAAGGAAATCACCGTATTGAGTTGGTATCCTTCAGAACGGTTTACGATTGGCGTTAACTTGAAACGTTAACCGTGAATTGGTTTCACGCTTCACGGTCTTGGTGAACGATTGTCATCAACTGATGCCTCGACAATTGTCGGTCATTGTCCTCCACCTTCGAATTAATGTTCACGCCTTTCTGAGCGCCTACCATTCGTGTACTATAAACATAGGTACCACTTTTTAACAGGGCACCAAGTGACTTTGATAAAATCTGAGTAGCGTGGGGATGGACGCATAATTGAACTTGCGTGGAACACGTTGAAGTGGCTTTTTGTCGCTAGGTACCTCATTTCTTTAATGACTCGAACATTTGCAGAGTCAACCTTAATACCCTGTCAACTAAATTTATACCCCAAAAAGTAATTGTACTACAGTTGAAGACACTTATTTTTATTAAATTTAAACCCATTGAATTTGACAAATTTTAACACTGCTTTGAGTCTCTCTCTTTCAACAATACTACAGATTACTGAAAACTGCATTACTGCAAACAATCTGAGCAGATTAATAATTAACTTGGTATGTTAACCATCCCTTCTCCATGGACTACGCCCTGTCGTGGTGGGATTGCGTGTTCCCGTGACCCCTAGAGCTGCACTGGCGGGAGTAACTAATATTGCTCCTGGTAGGGTCACCCATGCCAGAAAGGTCGAAGGGTAGGAGCCTGACGAAAGGTAGTCCACGTACCGTGCTCGCAGCGTCTGTTCCTCAGTGAGGCGGCTGTGAGAAGGCGTCTGACCCCAGTGGGGCGGCCTATCAAGTAGAGATGGTGTCACGTTAAAAACACTATTTAACAGCAGGCAACGCGAAACCACCTCAATCAAACTCTCCCGAGAGCACAATGGTCTTGAACAATAGAGAATTGAATCCTGGCAACTATGGGGCCCGGGATTAAATTAGTGGAACGGGTGTCGTGCCCGGCAGCAGGGTAAGCAAGGACTCTGCGGTCGTCATCTCTCGAAATCCTTGCACGAAGAGAAAGACAGCAGCAGCGGCGGCGAAGAATAAACCAGAGAAGAGAGCAACAATGCTAAGGATCGGGACATGGAACGTTAGGACTATGTTAAGGGCAGGAAAACTAGAGAACATTAAGCGTGAAATGGAGAGGGGAAAGATCGATTTGTTGGGACTAAGCGAAGTAAGATGGAGAGACCAGGGGGACTTCTGGAGTGAAAAGCACTGGGTTATATACAGTGGAGGGGAAGAGAGCCAGCGGGGAGTAGCAGTCGTATTGAAAGAAACATTAGGAAAAAGGGTGTTGAATGTGGAACAGGTAAGCGATAGAATACTAGCTATCGAAATCAAAGCTAAGCCGGAAAATGTAGTCGTAGTACAGGTTTACATGCCGACAGGGGGGCATAGAGAAGAGGAAGTTGACGAAGTATATGACCAGTTGGAAGAATTAATTGGGAAAATAAAGGGCAGGAACAACCTAATAGTTATGGGAGATTGGAACGCTGTAGTAGGGGAAGGGAGGGACGGAAGTGAAGTAGGGGAGTATGGTCTGGGTGTAAGGAATGACCGGAGCGAAAAAGCAGTGGAGTTCTGTAGGAGGAATAATTTAGTGATTACAAATACGTGGTTTAAACACCACCCTAGGCGTAGGTACACGTGGAAAATGCCGGGGGATACTGGAAGGTACCAACTAGACTACATCATGATTAGGCAAAGATTCAGGAACGGCGTAAAGAATTCGCATAGTTTCCCAGGTGCAGATGCCGACTCCGACCATAACTTGGTGGTGATGAAATGTGAGATGAGACTAAAAAGGTTGAAAGTAGGAAGGAAAATTAAAAAGTGGGATGTAGGAGCACTGGTTGGAGGGAAGAGGAGGGAATACCAGGAGATTGTGGATAGATGCATGAGGGAAGAGGAGCAATAGATGAAGGGTAGGAAATGATAAAGATGGGCATAAAAGAAGCAGCTGAGAAAACAATAGGAACAGTAGGCGCTAGGAGGATCATGAAACCATGGGTAACAGCAAAAATGATGGAAAGGATCGAGGAAAGAAGGAAATGGAAAAATGTAAATACAGAGCTAGGCAAAAGGTGTTATAAGGAGATTAATAACAGGCTTAGGAGAGAAACAAAGAGAGCAAGAGAAAAGTGGTGGAGTCGGCAATGCGACGAGATGGAGAGACTCCAGAGAGAGGGAGAAATAGGCAGTCTGTACTCAAAGGTTAGAATGTTAACGGGAATCAAGAAATGGAAAACGCTCCCGTGCATCAAAGACAGAAGGGGAAATTTAGCAATGGAGCCAGAGGAGATCCAACGTGGTTGGAGGGAATATGTTGAGGAGATGTATGATAGCGAAAATAGGCCTAGGAACTTGGGCATAGAAGAGGAAAAGGACGTAGATCAGGATGACGTGGGCCCCGGAATACTGGATAGTGAGATAGAGAAGGTACTGCGAGAAATGAAGGCAGGTAAAGCGGTGGGGATAGATAGCATCCCAGCTGAGCTTCTGAAAAACCTAGGAAAAGGGGTAGGGACAGATTTTATGAACTTGTTCGTAGAATATACGAGGAGGGGGCTTGGCCGGAGGATTTTGTAAAAACCGTGCTGATACCTATATCGAAAAAGAGGGTGACAAAAGAATGTGAATACTATGGAACGATAAGTTTGATTTCTCATGCGGCAAAGGTAGTGCTTAGAATCCTCAATAGGAGAATGGAAAAGAGAGCAAATGAATTCCTAGGCGAGGATCAGTTTGGATTTCGGAAGGGGAGGGCCACTCGGGATGCGATTGCAGTGATGAGAATACTAGTGGAAAGGAATCTAGAATACAATCAGGACGTATTCGCGTGCTTTGTTGATTTCGAAAAGGCGTTCGACAGAGTGAGGTGGGACAAGTTAATGGAAATATTGCGGAAGATAGGAGTAGACTGGAGACTGATCAGGAATTTATGCATGGCGTAGAAGGCGCAGGTGAGAGTAGCCGATGGAGAATCGGATTGGGCCACAATAGGGAGGGGATGCTGGATGCGTTGCAGGGACAGTCCGAAAAATACGGGATGAAGATAAACCAGAAGAAAACGAAAGTAATGAGGTTTTCAAGAACAAAAAGGGCCAGTATAGCGATAAAAGTGGGAGGTCAGAAGCTAGAGCAGGTAGAGCAATCTAGGTAGTGTGCTGGAAGAAAAAGGGTATAGCAGCATTGAAGTAAGAAGGAGAATTGCATTGGCAAAAGAAGCCTTTACTCGTAGGCGTGAGCTAATGACAGGGGCCTTGAGTAGGGAAGTGAAGAAAAGACTAGTGAAAAGTTTAATATGGAGCGTTGCACTATATGGGACGGAAACGTGGGCTTTGCGAAAAGAAGATGAAAATAGACTTAGGGCTTTTAAAATGTGAGTGTGGAGAAGGATGGAGAAGATAAAGTGGGTCGAAAGGAAGACGAAAGATGAAGTGCTAGAATTGGTAGGAGAGGAAAGAAATTTGATGGATGAAATTAGGAGAAGGCAGAAGGTGTGGATGGAAAACGTAATAAAAGGGGATGGTGTTTTGAAGGAGGTGATTGAGGGATGAGCGTTGGGTAAGCGGGGAAGAGGGAGAAGAAGAACGGGTAGCTTGGATGGAATGGTAGGTGGCAGGAGGTATGAGGGGCTGAAGAGGGACATCGTGCGAAATTTAGGAGGTGGGAAGAATTAAATGTCCATTTAAACCTACCTTCACCGGTAGAATACTTATAATAATAATGTTAACCATCCATTTGAATGTTGAAATATCTGTGAAAAATTTCCCCAGAGCAACACTCACCGCATGTATTGAATTCCAACCGCCCAAATGTTGATCAGAAAGTGCACTATTTGTTGTCTTCTTAGTCCGATTGAATCATCCAATCGCCTGCTTTCGCTTATCTGGTTTGGCCCCTTTTAACTTCGATGTAAGCTCACTTAGTGTGGGATTAGGAAAATGTGATATTTTAATAGCTGTATTTAAAGGTCTTGGTTCTATAAATAATCTTGAATCGTCGTTCTTTCATTCTGCAATAACTATTTTGTTCATCCAATCCTTTAGCTGGGTAACGTTTTTATTATAGTCAATGCGATTAAGTTCATTTCTCAACCGATCGTAGGACAGAATAGCCACCATTTATCACTTCCTTTCACAAAAAGCCCTGCGAAAACATTTGGACAGTGGTCGCCACACAGTAATCTCTCTCTCCAATCACCACTTCCCCCGATGATCCGCCGAACGCGTCTGTAGATGTGCGTGTGTAACCTGATGTTACGCACACACTCATTTCTTTCTTCTAGTTTCCGTGGCATAGAATTTGACAATCCTTAGCATAAATTTTTAAAGTTTAGCCATGACCATGAGATGCATGAATCTTATGCTACGGTTTTAATTTTGCATTCGGTTTTTTTTTTCGTCTGTAAAATACTTGGGGAGGGGGGGGGTTGAATCCTGAAAGAAATGGGTGCTCGAGTCCTTAAGGCTTAGAAAGCGGGCCCTCCTCAAAATCCCGTCCTTTAATATAATAGCCCCCCCCCCTGATTAAACAGTTGATGAACATGTTTATTTTGACGACAGTGCAGAGTATCTGGGAAATGTGGATGTGCATACTTCCAAGGAGGAAGTGAACATCGAAGAGAGAGAGGGAAAACGCGCAAAAGCAGTCGTGTGCGCGCAAACAATTGAGTGCCGTGCTCTATTTGAGTGTGGGGTGGGAAGAAAGTTGTTCCTCGTCTTAATTGCCTGACCCACTGAACCACTGCGCCAGGGAACCACCAAACCCTCTTTCTCCTGAAAAGAGAGGCACTCTGGTGAGGAGTGTATAATGCACGCGAGACCCTTTGGCATTCGATTGCGGACGACGAGAACGAAGCCGCTATCGATACTCGTTCGAAAGGGAGTGCGAACCGAGGAGCGAAGCGATCAAGAGAGTCGATCCTCGCGACGCTCAGTGTAGTCGTTGGAACCGCGGTTCCCGGCGATCCCTGCATCGCCGACCACGGCATCCTCTCCAAGCTTCGGGAAGGTGGTGGAGGATCCGCCCATCTGCAGGAGAGAGTGTCGTTGCTGTTGGCGTTCCCCCCGATCGCGTGTGGGAACGCCAAGTGTGGGCGCCCTCGTTCCCACGGTCGGGGGAAACAGCACGCCTTATCCCCCGCTTGTGCCACTGCACTGCGATGGCGACGGGCTGCAGCAACGGCAGCGGCGGCAGCCTGAGTCGGCGCCTGCAGGCCTCGTTCGGCTACTCGCTGCAGGCTGCCTTCGACCGCGGAATGGGCGCCGACTTCGGCCGCCGCAGGGGAGAGGAGCCACGCGACACGTGAGTGGAGACGTCTTCCCTTCTACGTCCCATCCGACGGACGGAGTGCTGAACTCTCCGCATGGCAGTATCCGTCACTCGCTGGGTTTCGCGCGCCAATCTCCAATGCTTTTGTAGTCAACACACACTGTGTAGAGAAGACATTGACCGGCCCTTCGTGATCTCGACGTAACTATAAATTAGGCTGCACGTATCGTATGGCAACTTCTAATTGCTGTTTGTGATTCGGGACGAGGCATGGTATATGTGGTTTTAACCCATGGAGTGATGACCTAGAGGTTCCGACAAGAACCGTATCTTTTTCGACCGTTCGAAGCGACGTTTCGCTCCCCACTCCCGTGTGACTTCTCTATCCGCACCCGCGTCCGTCGGCGTCGACTCCGATGGCACCATGGGCGCCAGTACCCGAACGTGCGGCACAGGAGGTGCAACGTAGATATGTTTTCTGTTTCATTACATTTAACGGAACACCAATTACTTTGTACTCTCGGAAATAGCTCTCCTCAACTGACGCACGGATACTGCACGGCTCTGGAAATCCCCCCTCCTCCCCCCCGTTGTGCACGTTTTGTTGTGCATTGCAAATGTATTTGGGGGGAATGCTTCATAATCGGATTCATCCTTCGAAACCCAGCCTTGTGTCCCTAGCATTCATTATCTGTTCTTTGCATGGGGTGGTCAAATTCAGCTACTTTATTTCTCTATACCATGGTAACTAACTACGACCACCTTCTCCTAACCGGCGACTCTCTTGCGGCTCTTATGCACTAATCGGGTTTCTAAGACAACAGCAGCAAACTGAGAAGCGGAGCCGCAATTTTGAAATTCAAAACGGACGAGGTGTGTGGGACAGGAGAGGCCGGGGTGCCACAATTACAAAAGGACATTTAGCTGCTTCACAGAGTATTCAAAGTGCATCCGGGTGATGGACCATTCTTGAGTCTGAGGGCAAGGGAGCGGCAGGAGGCCTTGGGTTCGAGGCCCTTCGGTCGTGAGGCCTGGCGACGCCACGCGGCAGCGCACCGAATTACATCCCAAGGCAGGAGAGGAGGGACGTCATCACCAAGGGATTGGATTCAAAAGAACATTTGTCGCCCATTTGAAAAATATTTTCATTCCTTTTTTACGCAGTTGTCCCTGTTATCTCGTGGTGATTTCTAGTCGGGTAGGTTACCTCCTTACTGCTATGTAGATGCTAACCATCTATTTGCACGTATCTAACCTGTTTCTATTAGATATAAGCATTGTAGCTCATATCGTGGTTGCATATAAGTGGTGCATCTTTTGGTGGTCTTCACCCCCTGCCACACACCCTCGAGGTGGCTCGCAGGGTATCACGAGGATGCAGATGAAGTAGGAGTCATCTCGAAGTAACCCCGACCGATCCACTCCGATACGAAAAGGGTCGTGTCACACAAGCATATGCCATTTTGTTTTGTGGACGACACTCTCGCCCGTTGCAGGCCCGGCGACTTCCAGCAGAGCTGCAGCCGAGCCGCGCCCGACGGCGGCACCCAGCAGCACCAGCAGCATGCACAGCCGACCTGCACCACCGCACCACCACCACCACCACCTCCAATCCACGTGAGTATTAACGGAGACACTCCTCGCGGGTGGGACGAGGTGTTCTGGCTCAGACGCACGCCGCCGCCTCGCGTTCTTTTGTTGTCGCTTGTCAGAACAAGGATTCGTCGTGGTCTATGGAAACCGCAGCCTGACGTTGCTGATTGTGTGGCAACGCTGGCTGTTGTCTTTTTCTCCCCCAAAAAAACTGTCGAAAGCGCCTTGGTGACGTAAATAAACGCAGCGAATTTTCAATTTGGAAACGTGTAAAGCAACAGAGAGAAAATGGACGTGAAGTGCAGATTCAGTGGGCGACACGAAAGCCTTTCGCTTGAACACGAGTTGCTCTTGACCTTTGTTATAATATATACAGTATGATATATTATAACAAAGATATGATAATACCGGAGTATGATGTGATGGCGAGTAAGGCCTATGACACGACCAGGTTCAAGAGGATGAAGGAGGCATGGGAAGATATTTGCGGGAAGTACCCATAATGCCGCTAACCCCGACGAGGGGAAATGGATGTATATGGTTATGATTTTAATTTTGAACTTTAATTAATGGTAGTACTCAAATTTCTATAAGGAATAAAAAAGAAGACCATTCCAATTGTAGGCTATATAATTGGAAAAAAAATTATGCTTCGTTAAATTTAGAACTTAAAAATTTAAATTTAGCAGGCTTGGGCCACCACCTACGCCGGCACAGCTTCTGTAAAACAACTGATATGCGATATCCGCCAACGCCCTGCACCGTAAGTTTCCGAAGTGAAACGGATTATTATACAGTAGTATTTTTTTAGTATTCCTGCGTATCCTTTGGACAAAAGTGAATTTTAGCGACGATGACGATGGGGTCATAGCCATAGTCATAATGGGTCAAGCGAATCGTAAACTGGGATTCGTCAAAAGAGTACTGGGTAAATGTGACGATCATGTACGAGAAATCAGCTACTTTTCCCTTGTTAGACTTCATTTGGAATATGCTGCCAGTCAGTGTATGGGATCCCTAGGAAATCTGTCTAAATAACGAACTTGAACGCTTTAGCGAAGATCGGCAAAATTTGTAAAGGGACGGTACGATAATTATATTAGCGTAATCAGTCTATTAAATGAATTAAATTGGGAATCATTGTCAGATCGCAGGTTGAAATGTAGATTTAATATCTCAAACAAATTCCAAGACCATATTTTCTGTGATGACGTTAAAAGTATTTTGTGAACCCCAACTTACTATGGTAGACTGGATTACAAAATTAGAGAAATTGATTGCCGGACTGATAGATTCACAATGTCCTTTTTCCCTCGATCGATTACAGATACGAATAACGGTAAATATGTCCAATACGAGTGTGGCAATGGATAACATTGGTAGCTGAATGTTGGTATAAGGACTTGAAGTTAACCCAACTAACAGCATGTTTTTTTATGTTTGCTTTGCTATTTTTATCTTTTTTTAAATAGTGAAATTTAGATTAGTATATAAATACTGATCATTTTTAATGCATGATATGCATGCATGTTTAATGTGAATTCACCCCCTGCCACACACCTTTATGTTGGCTTGCAGGGTATTATGTAGATGTAGATATAGCCTTTCTTTATAGATGTAAAATTTCAAAATTAAAGTCACTTTTATGGTTATTTTCTAGCAGATGCTTCGCAAATTGTGAGTTTACTTTTTGGTTTCTGGCACAGGCTTGGTGCTCCTTCACCCGTTCCTGGCATTTTCTGCCTCTTTGTCCGATGTGCACTGCTCCGAAATCGCACTTTAACTTATACACTCCACTTTTTTATTCGTGTGGGATTTTGTCCATCGTGTTGGAGAGCAGGCTCCCGAGGCTTGATTTCTTGTAATGAGCTATTTGATCTTATCTTTAGGTAGTCTTTTACAAATTTTTCGTGAAAAATCATCTAGATAAAGGATTCGTCGCCACTTGGCTGTGGAGTCCTGTGTTGGTTGTGAATCGTAAATTTCTTTTAATGCCATTTTACATAGTTTTTTGTGGCACAGTTTCTCTACTAGCTGCTCATCAAAACCGTTGCATCTGGCAATAAATTTTATGGTAGCACGTTCATTTTAGACATTGTTTGGTGACATTGGGACGTTCACCAACCTGTTGATCATCGAATGGGAGCGTAACCACCGAGAGTAAAGGCCGGCGCGATGAGTCGTGACGTCATCCTGAGTGGTGCTATGGTCGTACGTTCAGCCACCGAAGCAAAATTTCACCCGGCTCTGTCAGCACGCATACTTTATTTGTACACAGCCGTTGACCGTACAGTATGACCGATCGTTAACTTTAAGTCATTAGTACTGGTATTGATAAAGGTCTATCTTTGAAATTCGTGAGCTTATTGCCTCTTAAAATTAAAGTCAACGGAGAATAGATTCTAGGATGAACGAAACTACCAAAGTTATACCACGGAAGTTATGTGAAACGGGAAAATCAATCGTTACTTGCTGAACGATCTAATGACTTGGAATAATTAGGCTTAACCATAAAATCAGCAATTGGAGGCTTTTGAAGATAGTATTTTAAATAGTTCACAAAGAGCTAAAGAGACATGAAATCCAAAACTTTGAGTTAAGCAGATAGATCCGGAAATATGAAAGGCATGAGAAAAAATTGATCTACGCAATGCTTAGCTGAGTTTAGTTGACAAACGCACCTTACATAATCCAAAGCATAAATACTTTTAGTAAAGAGGAACAAAATATTCAATTTCACACTCACCTACCCTGTTTTAAGCACATCTCAGCCAACAGCCTAGCAGATATCATGTGCCTACTTAATTTATTTAAGGTCCAGGTTGATAGAAAAGAGTAACTCGAAACATTTTATACAAATAATTTTATTGCAACAAATATGTGACAAGAATATACACAACATTTCTTAAAAATATTCAAACATCTTGCCGTCATTGTCTTTTCCTCAGCCACCAAATCATTCTTGTTTGCAATAATTATTTAAAAAATATTAGTAGCTGCACATAACAGAATTTTATCGACATCTATTGATCCAAGTTGTCCGTCTAGTATTTTCCAGGGATAACGTAGGACACACCTAGCTCTTCATTGCAGTACGACGCTATGTCTACAAGTCATACTTTGGGCAGTTCGGGGACAGGGGTGGGACAGTTCCTGATCTCAGCCTTGGCCATTTCAGTGGAGAACACAGTATTTTTCTTGACTTCTCTTCGAATTCGTCGTCAGAGGCTTTCGGGTGCAGCTGCGTATAACGCGTTGTCAGTGGGCAAGCTTTCGCGGCCATTGCAGGACGCATCATCAGGCAATAATAAAAAGTATATTGGGAAGTTGATGTTTTTATATCTCTCCATCCCTCCCCCCTTTTACTGTGAAGTGGAGGGGGTGAATGACGTAAGAAGTTGTTGGCCGCCACTTAGCCCTGTCCTTGGGGGGTCGGTGAACTTTCCTTCCCCCTCACAGTGCCAACGGGTGTGTCATTGTTTTTCTTCTTGTGGAACCATCCAGGCGTTTCATTACTCCGGAAGAGCCTTCTCCAAGTCGGACTTAGTCGAATACCCTCGTCTCGGTTGAAGTTCAGGGGGCATTTCTCAATCTCTATGGCCTCGCGGATCAGTCGTTGGTGATAAAAGCTTTCTTGGGCTAACACCCGCGTCTTCTCAATTAAAATTTGGTGTCCCTCCTCGGAAAAGGCGTGCTCCGCTACGGCTGATTTACCCGTGTCCCTATGTGACAGTGCCCTTTCATGTTCCTTTATTCGGCACGCCACAGAGCGGCCAGTCTGTCCAATATATGATTTACCACAGGAACAAGGGCATAGGACATAGGACAGACCGGAACCTGCGTCAAGAACTCGCAGCATTTCATCGAAATATTAAAACAACTGACGGTCAACGAGGACGACATCCTTGTCAGCTTCGATGTCATCTCCCTTTTCACGAAGGTCCCCATCAAAGAGTCAGTGGACATCATCAGGAAACTCACGGACTTTGGGCTTCCACGGGATTTCCCAAAACTAGCCGACTTCTGCCTGAGGAATAATTATTTTCTTTGGGGTGGACAATACTACGAGCAAAAGGATGGGGCAGCCATGGGAAGCCCTCTCTCACCGGTCGTGGCCAACCTTTTCATGGAACATTTTGAGGAAGATGCCTTAGCCTCCAGCAAATTAAGACCGACATGCTGGATAAGATATGTAGACGACACGTTTGTCATCTGGCCGCACGGGAGAGACACACTGGACGAGTTTGCATCTCACCTAAATAGCTTGCACCCGGCCATACAATTCACTATGGAAACGGAAGTCAACGGATCGCTAGCCTTCCTGGACGTCCTGGTGCAGAAGGACACTAACGGGTCCCTCCGACATTCAGTCTACCGCAAAGCTACCCATACCGACCGGTACCTTCACGCAGATTCCCACCACCACCCTCAACAGAAAGCGGCGCTCATAAAAACCTTGCTGCACAGAGCCAGATCGGTGTCCGACGACCTCTCCCTGAGGACCGAAGAAGAACACGTGAGGGCAGCGCTTCGACAGAATGGCTATTCTGATTCCTTCATCCGCCGCCATTCAAGAAGTTCGAAGACAGGGTCATCACAAGGCACGTCAGGAAGGGAGGACACGAAGCCAGTCGCTTACGTATCCATTCCGTATGTCTCCGGAACCACGGAAAGGATCTCTCGCGTACTTAATAAAGCGGGAATCGTGACGCGTCACCGGGCCCTTAAGAAAATGAGAAACATCTTTCCATCCGCCAAGGACCGCCTCGATCCACTCCACTATGAAGGCGTTTATAAAATCCCTTGTTCCTGTGGTAAATCATATATTGGACAGACTGGCCGCTCTGTGGCGTGCCGAATAAAGGAACATGAAAGGGCACTGTCACATAGGGACACGGGTAAATCAGCCGTAGCGGAGCACGCCTTTTCCGAGGAGGGACACCAAATTTTAATTGAGAAGACGCGGGTGTTAGCCCAAGAAAGCTTTTATCACCAACGACTGATCCGCGAGGCCATAGAGATTGAGAAATGCCCCCTGAACTTCAACCGAGACGAGGGTATTCGACTAAGTCCGACTTGGAGAAGGCTCTTCCGGAGTAATGAAACGCCTGGATGGTTCCACAAGAAGAAAAACAATGACACACCCGTTGGCACTGTGAGGGGGAAGGAAAGTTCACCGACCCCCCAAGGACAGGGCTAAGTGGCGGCCAACAACTTCTTACGTCATTCACCCCCTCCACTTCACAGTAAAAGGGGGGAGGGATGGAGAGATATAAAAACATCAACTTCCCAATATACTTTTTATTATTGCCTGATGATGCGTCCTGCAATGGCCGCGAAAGCTTGCCCACTGACAACGCGTTATACGCAGCTGCACCCGAAAGCCTCTGACGACGATGGATTCCGCTGCGAAAACCTACGTTCCAAATTCTCTTCGAATTCCTCCACAACTCGCAAGATATCATGCGGGTCAAAATGATCTTCACAGACCTTTAAGAGGAAAGTTTAAGTAATATTAATACAGAATACCAATACAATTTATCTATTATTCCCCCTATTTATGATACGCGAATATAAATTATTCTCTTTCAATTCAGTGAATTAAATTCAAACTAATATCAGAGCTGGGTGAAATAGTTTGGCTAGTCTTCAAAGTCTAGAGATGTTTTCCTTCCAACTCTTGGTCATGAAATTTACACAGTCTACATAGTTCGCAAGGGTTTACTGCTAAAAATTATCTACATCAAAATGGAGATAATAGTCCGCAAGCCATCTAAAAGGTGTGTGACATCACAACGTCGCCGATTCGCACTAACCTAGTACCCTTCTCACAAATCCCAAGTTACGTTTCGCTCGACCAATTATTTCGCGAATGTTTTCCTACGTGAGATCATGAGTCGACTTATCTTTTTGGGTGGGCAGTCTTCAGCGGAAAGATGTATTTTAATTCACCATTTCATAATTATAAAGAAACTGTTGATTGCATTAGAGAACAAGTATTTTTGTGGGCAAGCATATTTACAAAGAGATACCCTCAATCCCACTCAAAATTTAAGCCAGCGAATGTGAGCTACGCGTATTTTATTTTCCATGGGAAATTACTACATAATCAGTCTGTTCATCTGAAATGAAATGCCTACATTTGATCTAATCTACATTTACTTAATACCCTGCGAGCCACCGCGAGGGTGCGTGGCAGGGGGTGAAGCTCACCAAATGTGCGCTACTTACATGCTACTAAGAGCTACAGTGATACCTACTATTGCATGTAAAAATGCTAGGTATAAGATTCACGTGCAACTAGATGGTTACTGTCAACTTAGTGACGAAGTGGTTACTTGCCAGAAAAGTTTTCTCAAAATATAGGTTTCTATCTTCATTTCTCCAGCAAGCTCAGGTTAGTAATGATTAAACATTCTTATGCACTACAGACTACAACAACAATTTTTTACCTACCTATCCCTATGCTACCTATTGTGTTCTCTAATCTACTTGGGAAAAATTACAGTTTGAATCTATCGGTACGGCATTCTATCTCTCTAATCTTGTTTATCTGATCAAACCTAGCATAATATGCAGGGGTCCTTAAAATATATCTAACGTCGTCACTAAACACAACCCCTGCCACACCCTCGCGGTAGCTTGCAGGGTATCGCGTAGATGTAGATGTAAACAAATTGGCTTTGAGTTTATTCAAAAGGTTAAGCCAAAATATTAACCTGCGTTATGATAGCAATGCTTCTTCGGGGAGAAAAAATATTCGGAAGATTTCAAAATGACAATAGTAGCCATTAATTGCATAATATTAGTGGCTATGTCGTAGTAGTAGTGCATATGCCTTTTAGACCCTTCTTACTACATTAATTTGCTTGTCTGAAAGTATTCCATGACTTTAATAGCCCACCGCGTAAATAGCCATACTTTTTACCGCGACAAATTACGGTTCATAATAAGCAGAGAATAAACAGGAGAGTTTAATCGGCATCAACACGTATGAACTCAAGTATTGCTACCAATGCGCAGCGAATTTTCAGAATAATTAAGCGAATTTCTAGTTACAAATGCAAAAAAATAGGAATAATAACTTAAATGATAATACGTTAGTGGGGATAATAACTCAGGCACATACCTTGCTTCTCTTGGAGGGCCCAAATTTCTCCCTTTTGATGGAACGTATCCATTTTGCTCGGAGGTCCTCTTCCGTTGGAATGTTAAAAACGGACACTTTAGACCCGTTCCTGTAATTTCCGCGGCACCGTGGAACACAACAGGAGGTAGGCATGACACAACACCACTAAATATTCACCAATACAGTGAAAAACAACTTATCAAGCGCGCACAAAGACTGCAAAAACCAGTGTTCCAAATGCGACTTTTGTGTTTACCAGTTTCAATCAACAGTCAACAACAATCGGCTCTAGCAATTCCGTAGACCCTCTATGGAATATTGTAGCACCACTCACAATGACGTCACTCCGTAAACCTCATGCTTTGCGCAGGCCTTCTCTCTCGGTGGTTACATCTACATCTACATAATACCCTGCAAGCCACCACAAGGGTGTGTGACAGGGGGTGATTGCTCACCAAACATGCACTACATATCATGCATAAAAAAGGAATAGAATTAATATAGTAGTCAGAACTACACTATTTAAAAAAGATAGAAATTGCAAAGAAAACATGCAAAAACATTCTGTTAGTAGGGTTAGCTTTAAGTACTCATACCAACATGCAGCTACCAATGCTATTCATTGCTACTCTCCGATAGGACATATTTACCGTTATTCGTATCTCTTATTGTGCGAGGGAAAAAGGACATTTTGAATCGGTCAGTTCGGCAATCAATTTCTCTAACTTTATGATTATGGTCCAGTCTGCCATAGTAAGTTGGGGTTCGTAAAATATTTTTAACATCATCACTGAAAATATTGCCTTGGAATTTGTGGAAGAGATTAAGTCTAAATTTCAACCTGCGATCTGACAATGATTCCCATTTCAATTCATTTAATAGACTGGTTACGCTAATATAATTATCGTATCGTCCCTTTACAAATCTTGCCGATCTTCGCTTCACACGTTCCAGTTCTTTATTTAGACAGGTTTCGTAGGGATCCCATACACTGGCAGCATATTCCAAATGAGGTCTAACAAGGGAAAAGTAGCTGATTTCTCGTACATGATCGTCACATTTACAGAATACTCTTTTGACGAATCCCAGTTTGCGATTCGCCTGACCCATTATTTCACGAATGTGTTTACCCCAGGAAAGATCATTTGTCAGTCTTATTCCAAGATATTTAATGGATTCCACGTTTGTTAATTCATTATTACTTATTTTGTAAGTGGTAGGAGGAGAGCTATTCTTTTTCCAAAAGTTCATTACAAGACATTTCTTAAAGTTTAATTCTAACTGCCATGTATCACGCCAAGTTTCAATTGCTTGTAGGTCAATATTTAAATATTCTTTATCGTTCGGGCATAAAATTTCCCTGTACACAACTGCGTCATCGGCAAATAGACGAAGCTTACTTTTTACCACCTTACTGATATCATTAATGTACAGAAGGAACAGGAGTGGACCTATCACACTACCTTGTGGGACACCCGAAGTGACTTTAATTGCCGGTGAGGAAACACCGTCCAAAACAACCCTTTGAACCCGATCATGCAGAAAATCATTAATCCATGATATAATGTTACTGTCTAACCCATAAGATTTTAACTTCAAAATTAGTTTGCTGTGAGAAACCTTGTCAAAAGCCTTCTTGAAGTCGAGAAAAATAGCATCCACTGGAATATTATTTTCGCCAGAAACTAAAATATCGTGGGAAAAGAGAGCAAGTTGGGTTTCACACGATCTGCTCTTTCGGAAGCCATGCTGGACATTGGACAATAAATTCTGGCTATCTAGGTGCCCCATGACTGAACTGACAATTATATGTTCTAGGACCTTGCATGAAATGGATGTGAGTTACGATGGGAGGCGGAGACTTTCTGGCTAAAGCAGTGCCTTATTGAGTTGAAATGCATCACTTTTGGTAGAGGCAAACGAATTTTTCCGAGAAATGGAAAAATCAAGTCCGTTGTTTAATTTTGCAATTTTTAAATTAAGAAAATTAAGTGAATTATTTTCTTCTACTTCACAAGTGAATTCGAGATTTTTGTTTAAAGAATTTAAATGGGTAAGAAATAACTGAAGCTGTCTTTTGGAGCCTCTCCTCACACAAAACACATCGTCTACATACCGATACCAACACAAAACATTTTTTCTCAACTCATCACTAGAGGAGAACAAATAATTTTCAAAACGGTCCATGTAAATGTCCGCCAGAATAGGTGATAGAGGGCATCCCATGGCTAGGCCATTGGGCTGTTTGAAATATTTGCCGTAAAATTTGAAATAGTTCTGAAAAGCACATGTCTGCAGTAGTTGGATTAATTCACAGATAATTGGGTACGACACAGACTTCTGCACGATTTCGGTTTCTGCAGTCGGTGGCACGCTGGTGAAGAGGTTGCACATATCGAAGGACACTGACAAGCACTTGCTGGGGATAGTCACTTTAGACACGCGGAAGATGAATATGTCAATGGAATTACCGTCTTTTGCCACAGAATTAGAGTTACCTCTAGAAATGTCGTTTAGCTAACAGGTGGTTGGGGGCCGTCACATTAGAAATCACATCGGGAATCCAGGTTTTATGATTCTTGGGCGACCCGAACACCCAATTGGTGCTGAAGGGTTCACTTGGGTTAGTCTATCCACATCATGCCACTTGAATGAAACACGATTTCGACCATTTCTTGCACTCTTGTTGAAAATTGGCAGTTGGGTCTGATTGCAGTTCCTCTGTCCTGTATCCTATCAATAAACTTATAGCATTTCTCAATATATTCACACTTTTTCACTATCACCACCGCCTTTATCTGCTTTTTGAATTATCAAATTTTCGGACGCAAGGGTGCTCTTGGTAGTGCTTTTTGCGTCAAATTCCGGAAATTGTCCTCTGGTCCTGAAAACTTGTTGCAGGTGACCTTTCATTTCCTGAGCTACAATATATTTTATGCTTGTATTTTCTTTTTGGAGGGCTATTTCGCAGTCTACTGCCAAGTTTTTTATGTCTTTTACCGTGACTGGAATTCTTGGAACGTATTGTAAATCTGTTTTAAGAGTGTTTATTTCATTGGCTTCAAATGTGTGCTCTGATAGATTAATGATTTTTTGTGCAAAGTGATTATTCCGATCACCTGCGAATGCCGATGGTCTCGGGAATGTCGTCGTCGATAGTCGTTCCATATTATGCATGGGGGTTCCGCAGGGCACCCTGTGCTCCCGTGGAGCTACCGCGAAGCAGTGGCGTGAACCTTGGCACGACTATGGACCAACTTCACGGTACGCTTTGTGGAATGAATACTAACTGTTTTTAAATGAATCGACTGGATAAATAATTGTAAATCAGATGAATAAAAGTTAACCATGACAAACTAACTGCGTGAATGAATATACCTCTCCGACGACTCGTTAATAAGCTTTGAAGGAGTGCACCGTCTTCTTGGAAGCGTCCGCAGCACCGCCTGGTGCAGGGTAGAGGAAAGAGAGTGCCACGTCACACGTATGATTTACCGGCATGCAATAGTTTGCCGTCGCGTTTTCGTGAATTGGTTACTTTTTAATTAATGAGGAAAACTATAAAAAAAAATTTTTAAATCTTTAAAGTCATTTAAAAATCGAATAGCTTGAAATGCGTTAGGTATAATCTTTCCATCAAGTGACAATTAAAAAATATAGGAAACTGCCCCGTTATTTACCTGTGAAATCCTAACAACTGATAAATAGGGTTTTTCGGCGAAAACTTAGAAATTAAAACTGCAGTTTTTTATTCAGGTTCAACGAAATTTGTAAATGTTGCCTAAAACATCATCATGTAGAATATATTATTTTAAATTGTATTAACGTTCATGAAAGTTAGTTAGGCTCATTTGCAGAGAAACGTGATCGGAAATTTGACCTCGGGAGACAGATATTTAGTGTGTTGACTAGTCCACCGTCCTGTAGGAAATGGCGGTGAATGACCCTTATTATATAAATAAGTTCTTGGTTTAGTTTATATATATATATATATATATATATATAAATCCCGGTATATATATATATATATATATATATATATATATATATATACATATATATATATATATATATATATATAATATCAATGTGTCCTCACCACTTCCCCTCCCCGCTTCCCCTTCATCCCCTCCCCGCCTCTCCTTTTTTCCCCTCCATTCCCCTTCCACTTCTAAATACCCTGCCCCCCCTATCCTCTCACTATCAGTATTCCCTTCTGGTTGAGAAAGACAGCAAACGCTGCTCGAAAGCTCCTGTTTTTATTCGTTTGTGAGGTCTTCGCGGGCATGAAAGATGGAACAGAAAGTGAAGTCATGGAATGTAATAGGTCAAGTAAAGGGTGTCGAATGAAAGCCGTTTTTTCACGGCCAATGCGAATGAATTTAAGTGATGACCTGAAATTGCTACCGCCCATGGCGTATTACAAGGCGAATGAGCATTATCAATGACAATTAATTCCTTGAATTTTCTGCGCTGAAGGGATGCGCAGTGGAAGGCCTATTGATAGTACATATCGATTCACGGGAGATTTCCGACCAACCCAGCTTAAATAGCTAGTCGGAATGGTTTGTTTACGTCGTTGGATATACGTGATTGATAAAATCAAGTATGGTGTATATTTGGTAATTATCACATATCCGTTAAACTAAGCTTTTTAGGGACTGAGGTTTAAGTCATTTGGAGTGAAGTAGAGCTACTAATGATATGGATCGGAATGGTTTAATTTTCGCATCCACTGCTCCAGTGTCCATTACAATGGACGCAGCCACAATTTTGCCGGAGGAAGCTAGAAGCAGACAGGTCAGGGGGGAGGAAAAGGGGTGGAGGCATGCTGATTCAAAATAAACTGTTTTTCCAAGACCTGTGAGGCCTATGGCTGGGCGGTAGAAGGAAATACTGAACCGGCTCTCGGTTCTGAAAAAAACAGTTTGTGTCGGCGGTGCACCGGTTCAATAGACCGCATGGCACAATATCAATAAGCCGTAGGCAGTTGCATTATCCTCTGACTTCTTGCGTGCGGCAGGGGTATATGGGAACTTGAAGCAATGCTCCTTCCTCCACGCAGTCTCCAAAAACCAACAGCATTGGTTTAAAAGCAACTGCGCTAACCTGAAGGATTATCAACTCTTTCTTAATCGTAAATACCGGTTAAATCTTAGAAGTTTAAAGCGGATGGGTCCATTGAAGATGTTACTCATATTAAGAACTCCATCGTAAAATACTAGATATCATCAGATGAACAGGATTAGAGAGTTTTTAAAGAATTGTGACCCACAGCCGCGAGGATATCAGCGGAGCCACCCAGAGCGGAAAACGGGTTCGAATCCCGATCGAGGTGGATTTTGTTCCTTGTGAGGATTAGAGAGATAGATTGCCGGACCACCGATAGATTTAAAATGTCATTTTTCCCGCTTACCATATGATAACCTAATGGGCATCATAGCAAAGAGATAGGTTTAGGTAGCGAAATAGTGGTAGTGCATGTAAAGTTTTAGTAACCCACGCATGCTGAGGTAATACACATAAATATACACGCTAAGAAAATTCTTTATAACTAGGAATCCCTTCATTACTGTGTACGAACCATCTATTAGGTACAACTAATATAATTTCAGGGAGCAGTGAAGCAATTTAGTCGCATGTTCGTCACCCCTCTGCCACACACCGTCGCCGTCTTCGCTGACCTAGGCGAAGGGAGGAAGGAGAAGACACGTGGCTAGGAGACAGTTGGGGAGACCCGATATTCCGGGTGTATTCGGTCGCGCATGCGCAGTAGGCCTTCGTGACGGTAGCGGGAAGTGTGAAACCTTGTCTCTCAGCGAGAGCTGGATTTTTCCCATTACGCGCATCGCAGCATGAGTGAACTTTTAATTGAGGGAGTGGACAAGTATCCGTGACCATACAGCACAGGCTGTGCCCAATATCAGGATAAATAAATAAAACAAGCCTCCTGGGAGAATAGAGCACGAAACTGGCGATGAGAATACTAGTGGAAAGGAATACAAACAGGATTTCATCTACATCTACATAATGCCCTGCAAGCCACCACAAAGGTGTGTGGCAGGGGGTGATTTCTCACCAAAAATGCACTACATATCATGCATAAAAAAGGAATAGTATTAATGTACTAGTCAGAACTTCACTATTTAAAAAAGATAGAAATTGCAAAGCAAACATGCGAAAACATTCTGTTAGTAGAGTTAGCTTTAAGTACTCATACCAACATGCAGCTACCAATGCTATCCATTGCTGCTCTCCCATTGGACATATTTACCGTTATTCGTATCTCTAATTGATCGAGGGAAAAAGGACATTGTGAATCTATCAGTTCGGCAATCAATTTCTCTACTTTATGATTATGGTCCAGTCTGCCGTAGTAAATTGGGGTTCGCAAAATATTTTTAACATCATCACTGAAAATATTGTCTTGGAATTTATTTAAGAGATTAAGTCTTCACTTCAACCTGCGATCTGACAATGATTCCGATTTTAATTCATTTAATAGACTAGTTACGCTAATATAATTATCGTATCGTCCCTTTACAAATCTTGCCGATCTTCGCTGCACACGTTCAAGTTCGTTATTTAGACCGATTTCATAGGGATCCCATACACTGGCAGCATATTCTAAATGAGGTCTTACAAGGGAAAAGTAGCTGATTTCTCGTACATGATCGTCACATTTACTCAAAAAGATTTTAATATCAAAATTAGTTTGCTATGAGACACATTGCCAAAAGATTTCTTTGAAATCGAGAAAAACAGTTTCCACTGGAATATTATTTTCGCCGGAAACTAAAATATCGTGGGAAAGAAGAGCAAGTTGAGTTTCACATGATCTGCTCTTTCGGAAGGAACTTCTGGCTATATAGGTGTCCCATGACTGAACTGACAATTATGTACTCTAGGATTTATTCGCGTGCGTTGTTGATTTCAAAAAGGCGTTCGGCAGAGTGAGGTGGGACAAGTTAATGGAAATATTGCGGAAGATAGGAGTAGACTGGAGACTGATCAGGAATTTATGCATGGCGCAGAAGGCGCAGGTGAGAGTAGCCGATGGAGAATCGGATTGGGCCACAATAGGGAAGGGGAGTTAGGCAGGGCTGTCCGTTATCGCCGGTACTTTTCAACATATACTCAGAGGAAATGGTGAGAGAGGCTTGGGATGAGCTGGATGCTGGAGTAAAGGTCGGGGGGAAATTGATAAAAGCTGTGAGGTTTGCGGATGACCAAGCGCTAGTAAGCCAGTCAGCCCGTGGCTTGCAAAAATGCTGGATGCGTTGCAGGGACAGTGCGAAAGACACGGGATGAAGATAAACCAGAAGAAAACGAAAGTAATGCGATTTTGAAGAACAAAAAGGGCCAGTATAACGATAAAAATAGCAGGTCAGAAGCTAGAGCAGGTAGAGCAATCTAGGTAGTGTGCTGGAAGAAAAAGGGTATAGCAGCATTGAAGTAAGAAAGTGAATTGCATTGGCAAAAGAAGCTTTTACTCGTGAGTTAATGACAGGGGCGTTGAGTAGGGAAGTGAAGAAAAGACTAGTGAAAAGTTTAATATGGAGCATTGTACAATATGGGGCGGAAACGTGGGCTTTGCGAAAAGAAGATGAAAATAGACTTGGGGCTTTTGAGATGTGGGTGTGGAGAAGGATGGAGAAAGTAAAGTGGGTCGAAAGGAAGACGAACGATGAAGTGCTAGAGTTGGTAGGAGAGGAGAGAAATTTGATAGATATAAGTAGGAGAAGGCAGAATGTGTGGATGGAAGAGGTAATGAAAAGGGGATAGTGAAGGAGGTGATTGAGGGAAGAGAGGGAGGGGAAGAAGGGGTGGATTGGATGGGAGGTGCAGGAGGGGAAGAAGGGGTGGATTGGATGGGAGGTGCAGGAGGGGATGAAGAGGGACATCGTGTGGGAAGTGAAAATGGGGGGGGGGTGTGATGGAGAAGAGTTAAACTTGGACCCATCTCCAGCGGCAGAAAACCAATAAATAAATAGACTGATGGAGGATGTGATAGTAAGTTTTGAGAACGCTTGCTTGATATCTCTGTGCAATCGTCGGCGTACGTAGTATTTCATTTGACACACACATATATATATATGTATATATATATATATATAGTGACGGGACACGTGGCTGGACTGTTCGACCTCATCGCAGCCGGTGTTTGTCTCCGTACGAATCCTGCGGCCGGGCAAATCCCCCCCCCCCCCCTTTTCCGTTCCCTCCGTCAGCCACGAATGAGCACTTGCCAACGCCACTCCGGAGAAAGGAAAGGAAAGCTTCGCTCCTAATGACAAGCGACAAGGGGTGCCACTCAAAACCGGGGTCAAGCTGATCAGCAAGCAGAGATCAACGAGAAAAATATCTTAGGGTGAGGCCTTCGCGGAACTGCAGCATTACCCTCCGAGATCGGCGGTGATCGGACCTGAAATCGAATGGACGCGGGTCACCGCGTTCGGGAGTAAAGGACGACTCGCGCTCACAGGAAAAACACCCATTTATTACTAGACACGTAAGAAAAATACACTCCTATACTATAATGAGGGATGAATGAGTTGGTGATACGTGAAACATTAATGAAATATACCCAAATGATAGCTAACCTAACTAAGAACTAATGAATGATACAAAAATGAACTGTGAAACCCTTTGTAAAAATGAAATGAAATGACATGAAACCCTTTATACAATATTTACAAGCTCCTCGTCCTTTCGTTTGAAATATGGTTGAGGACCACTAGGACGGGAGGAGAGTGATACAAATTCAGTCTGCTTGGGACTGATTTTCAAATGACGTGCGCCCCTCTTAGAGAATGTGAGTTCACTTGCGCAGGACGGTGGAGTTGACTCAGGAGTTTGGTAGCGACGGCTTTCACCCCGATTCACTGGGCGTCGAAGACGGGGTCGGAGTTCGCTCGACCATTGGCCGATCGGTTCGGGGGGTTTGATAGGAAAGTACTTATGCCTGGTCAGGTGTCTGGAGCATGCCCGGAGACGCGTGGGTTTCCCGGCCCTGGGGTGAGAAATCGTTGGCGCCGGTCCTCGGCCCATCCTTCTACGTCCGCCTTAGAGCCAACAGGGAAATTGTCGCCTGGCTGCGGTGTCGTCCGCTTGCACGAGATGTGTGCTCTCAAGCGATGACTCTTTCGCAGGTCCGCCTCTCCAGCTCCACGCCTTATGGCTGCTTTCAATCTGTCCTCCTCGCTTCTCCGTTCTCTGCGTCCGCTTGCGTCGCGTCGCTCTCCTTCCTTCGAGTCGTCTCTCTTTCCGTCTGCCGTCTTTCACTCTGGAGTCTGAGGTCTGGGTCTGGGGCGATCATCATGGGTGTTTTCAAGTCTGTTTCCGCACTAATAGGCGCTTCAGACCGGGAGGAAAGGCATAAGGATAGGTATGGAAGGGATGGGGATAGGATAAGGTCCGAAGCATTTTTCAAGCAAGTCTTGCATCTCGGACGTTTTCATGGAGAGGGGGGGACGTGGGTATGTGGCACGGATTTGAGAAGCGGGCGGGTAGTTTTGAAAATATTGCTCAAATTAGGCGGTCTTTTGTATGTAATGCGGGGACATTTTGGGAAAAGTTTTGAAGTGGAATTGTGGTCTGAAAGAATAGGGAAAAGATCTTGTAGGACTCGTTGTAAATTTGAGCAATATTTTCAAAACTACCCGCCCGCTTCTCAAATCCGTGCCACATACCCACGTCCCCCCCTCTCCATGCAAACGTCCGAGATGCAAGACTTGCCCTATACTATTCTCTTCTCCTCCTGCCTCTCCCCTTCCCACACTCAGGTCTCTGCCAATTTTTCCTGCATCTACCTGTGTTTCCACCAACATCATCTACCTCCTCCAATGCAATTTCTGTCCTGCCTTCTATGTAGGACAATGCACCACCCCTCTTAACATAAGAGTCAATAATCACCGTGCTTCCTGTATTCCGTCATCCCCGCACTCATCACTACCAGTACCTAAACACGCGTCTACTCATGACATGCCTTTCAATCAATGTTTCAATGTTTCCGTTATTGCCTCCCTCCCCCCCTCAGATTCCGCCGTCAACCTGCACACACTTGAACAAACTTGCATACTCCTCCTAGCAATATAATCATCGAGAGTGCAGTTAGTGCCGTCAATAGCAGCGTGTAACGTCAGGTAGCTCTGTAGCAATTACTGAAACGTTAACGATTCAATATATTCTCATGACTTCAAAATATAATTTTAAACCGTATTATAAACAAAATACGTAGTGTAAACCCTGGTCCCGCATACTTAGTCCGCATTTTGTGCAGCAATCGCACGGCCGCGGGCCAAGTTAACGAGAAAGGGGCGGACATCTTTTGCGAAGAAAACGTGAGGTTCACGTTACTAATCGCCCGGCTCCTTGCAGTTAATGCATCGCCTGAAGATTTAAATGCAAGCGGAAAAAGTCATCGTCACCAACCTATTTAATCGCTAGAGTTCCGGTGGCAGGTAGTTGACGCTATATCTGTGCCATCTGGTGAGAAAAAATGTGAAAATTACGCGGATTGATGCAGCAATTAGAGCATGTTCTAATTTACATTCGTAGTCTTTCAGGCAGTGGCGTAGTCTCTCCTCGCAATTCTTCACTTCAAATGCATCTTGCGCAAGTATTACGTGTGAAACGGCATCGGGCCAGGTTTAACAATGGCGGAAAAAACTAAGACCACAAAGTGTCCATACCTCACCATAACATCGTTTCCACAATTTTTTTAAAGCTCTATGAAAGTGTACGCCACTGTCAAACGCAAAGCAAGTTAGGTTGTTTGCACTGATAGTCTACTTCAAAGCTTCTACAATCCCTTTTTGGTGTATTTTCCCTCAGTGGTTGCACTCCGGAGAAACATTCACTCAGTGGTTCATTAGGAGATCTGTTCTGCCGCTTTGTATCTGACGTGTTGAACGAATATTCACTCTCCACGTCAGGTCGTCTCCGCCTGTTATTTCTGTCTGCGCATAAATTTTTTTATTCCTATCTCTGAGTTATTTCCGGGATGATTGCTCGAGATGGAGTATTTAAACTTGGCAGAATTTTACGGAAAGTGTAGGTATATCACTTCCAAGGTAGAGCGTTCCTTATCGGCAGTGATGACATCTGACAATGCTATATTCCGTTCCCGTAGCTTCTTCATAAAATGTGTTTCGAAGTTCTTAAACGTGCAGAGTTCTTCAGCCTTTATTATAAGATTTAAATTCTAACACTTTCTAAATTATTTTGATACTATCTTCCCTAGAAAAAGCATAGAGCATGAAGCCGCAATTTCTTTCACATCATTTATATGTGCATAATTTTTATTTCTCTAAAGAAATGAAGTAGGCACATGCTTCAAGCAACGTTAAATGTTCTGAGAGACTATATCAATTGTGAGAGCTGGTGAATTTAAGCATAAATAAGTGAATACTAACGGCAACATGTTTCTAATGAAATGCCTTATGCATTAAATGTGGTTACACAGACTTCACATTACAACATCAGTGGAAACGAGAGATAACATTCTCCTCTTACATTTCCCATTTCCTCAAGGGGAAACCAGCTAGGTATGGAGACGTGAAAATTAAAGAAAAATGGAGATTACTGCCAACATTGGCCTCAATTACGCGTGTAGCTCCAAGTTGCATGGTTAGTTGATGGGTTAGTATTGTATGGAAGCTATTAGTTGCACGTTTACATGACAGTTGCATCAAGTAGGTCTTGGTACCTTTAGTTGCACGAAGTTGGTGCATGCCTGGTGATCTTCACCCCCTGCCAGCCACCCTCGCGGTGGCTCGCGAGGGTATTACGTAACTGTAGAAGTGTATTTGGGAAGAAAGGGTTAGAGCGAAATATCCATGTATTCCGTGATCCCAGCAAGAGCTTGTGGCCCTCGGAATAAGAAATAAATTTTCATTCGCAAGGGATGATGTGAGTTGCATATCAAATAGAATACAAATCCTGTCGTCGATATTCGATTAAACTTTTGTATGGAGACTTCAGCCATCCTATCTCCAGGGCCTCGAGCTTACTCGATGTGCCGCTTTCATTCCTCGATGAATACGGGCGTTGGAAAAAAACTATTTAAGAGGCTTGTACGTGGTAACTTTCCACAGGCGTTCCTATGGATAAGGAAGAAGGACACGAAATTCACTCTGACCATTGGACAAAAAAATTGTTTGTTCCACCATCGTAAAAACTCTTCCTTTTCTCTTAATGAAAAAAAATTAATTTCGTATTATCCTCCAATGATTACAAAATAAGTAGTGAATGATATTTCTTGTTCTTCAATGGCAACTCCCAACACATGGCAGAAAAGTTAATTTGAAGTCCCTGCCAAAAGTTTTAATGTATGTCCCGCATGACATTCGTAGAAATCTTCTTCTGGCGAAAATTATATACCAGTGGATGCAATATTTCTCGATTTCAAGAAAGCTTTTGACACGGTGTCTCATAGCAAACTAATTCTGAAATTAAAATCTTATGTATTACACATTAGCATTATATAATGCACAAATGATTTCCCTCATGATCGGGTGCAAATGGTTGTTTTGGACGGTATTACCACCCCGGCCATTGAAGTCACTATAGGTGTCCAACAAGGTAGTGTGATAGGTCCACTCCTGTTCCTTCTGTGCATTAACGATATCAATAAGATGGTAAAAAGTAAGCTTCGCCTATTTGCCGTTGACGCTGTAGTGCTCAGGGAAATTCTATGACCAAAGGATGAAGAATATTTTAATGATGATCTACAAGCAAATGAAAATTTGTGTCATGCATGGAGGTTAGAATTAAATTTAAAAACATGTCTTGTAATGAATTTTTGGAAAAAGAATAGCACTCCTCCTAGCACGTACAACATAAATAATAATGAATTAACGAACGTGGAGTCTATTAAATATTTTGGAATAACACTGACAAATGATCTTTCCTGGGGTAAACACATACGTGAAATAATGGGTGAAACTAATCATAAACTGGGATTCGTCAAAAGAGTACTGGGTAAATGTGACGATCATGTACGAGAAATCAGCTACTTTTCCCTTGTTAGACCTCATTTGGAATATGCTGCCAGTGTATGGGATCCCTACGAAACCTGTCTAAATAAAGAACTGGAACGTGTGAAGCGAAGATCGGCAAGATTTGTAAAGGGACGGTACGATAACCGTTTTGGCGTAACCAGTCTATTAAACGAATTAAAATGGGAATCATTGTCAGATCGCAGGTTGAAATTAAGACTTAATCTCTTGAATAAATCCTAGATAATATTTTCAGTGATGACGTTAAATATATTTTGCGAACTCCAACTTACTATGGTAGGCTGGACCATAATCACAAAAATAGACAAATTGATTGTCGAATTGATAGATTCAAAATGTTCTTTTTCCTCGTACAATTAGGGATATGAATAATGGTAAATATATTCAGTACGAGTGTATAAATGGATAATATTAGTGGCTGCATGTTGTTATGAGGACTTTAAGCTAACCCAACTAATTGCATCTTTTTGCATGTTTGCTTTGCTATTTGTATCCTTTTTTAAATATTGAAGTTTAGAACAGTATAATAATACTAACCCTTTTTATGCATGATATGTAGTGCATGTTTGGTGAGAGTTCACCCCCTGCCACACACCTTTATATGGGCTTGCAGGGTATTATGTAGATGTTGATGTGCTAATACTACGCAAGCTTTATATCTATACTCGCTTCGCTCGTTAGGGGGCTCCGCCCCCTAAAACCCCCTTTGGTTTTCCCCTCCTCTTACTTGAACGGCTTCGCCGTTTAATTTTGTGCATTTGAGTTTTTACCGCACCTCTCTATGTAGAATAGGACGGATATAGCATTATACAAACCACATACTTGTCCTAAACCCCCGGAACGGCTTCGCCGTTTTAATAGGTCCTTCTGAGGTTGGCTAAAAATTTCAAAGTCCCGACTGAACCTCGAAAAATCCACGAAAAAACGGAAAAAAATTCAAAGTCCAATTACTGAACTTAGATAAATTTTCGACAAAAATGCCGAAAAAAGTACAAGTCTAGTTACAGCACTTAGAAAATTTCCCGATGTTGCCGTGAAAATTTCAAAGTCCAGACTCCGAACTTAGAAATTTTTCACCGAACGAAAAAAAATTCTAAGTCCAGTTAGTGTACTTAGAAATTTTTCGGACCCTCCGAAGCATCTCGGTGTCCGGCGTCGTACGACTCAGGTCCGCGGGCGCTTGCTGCCAGGCGGCTGGCCGTCAAGTCCCATCGCTTTTTATACGTTTTGCCGCATAAAGCAACTTTTGGTGTTAATCATTGACGCTCTTCTATTTAAAAAACTACGCACGAACCGAAACAGGGACTATACAATACATATGTGAACAAATAGATCTTTAAAATGAAACGACTACTATAGTTATATTTATGTAAAAAAGAGAAACAACGATGTTTTAACTCCTGTCGAAGCTTGAGTGCATCAACGCCATCTAACGGTCAATGTCAGATTTTATTATAAATCGACACTAAAACCACCGAAACAGTTTCGCCGTTCAAATTGGTGCATTTGGGTTTTTACTGCACCTCTCTATGTAGAATAGGACGGATATAGCGAATTCGAACACATAAGACCCCTAATAACGTTTGAAATGTTTAATTTTGTGCATTTGGGTTTTTACCGCACCTCTATGTAGAATAGGACGGATATAGCATTATACCAACCACATACTTGTCCTAAACCCCCGGAACGGCTTCGCCGTTAGAATAGGTCCTTCGGAGGATACCGAAAAATTTCAAAGTCCCGACTGAACCTCGAAAAATCCACGAAATCACCGAAAAAAATCAAAGTCCGATTACTGAACTTAGAAAAATTTTCGACAAAAATGCCGAAAAAATTACAAATCCAGTTAATGCACTTAGAAAATTTCCCGATGTCGCCGTGAAAATTTCAAAGTCCAGACTCCGAACTCCGAATATTTTTCGCCAAAGCGAAAAAAAATTCTGTCTAGTTACTGTACTTTTTTTCGGACCCTCCGAAGCATCTCGGGGTCCGGGGTCGCATGCCGACTCAGGACTGTCAGGAAAGAAGGAAGAGGAAAGGCAGGCATTAAAGATTTCAAGAAGATAGGACCGGAGATTTGAATTGAGAAATCACCCGTGGGTTTTTCCCCCCTGTCTCCTGAACGGCTTCGCCGTTTAATTGTGAGCATTTGGGTTTTTACCGCACCTCTCTATGTGGAATAGGATGGATATAGCGAATTCGAACACATAAGACCCCTTATAACGTTTGAAATGTCTTCCATTCTTCAAAATTTCCATATTCGTTCGTGTTGCTTCTGCAATAGCGAGATTTAGTCAACGTATATTCTTACGAGTGCTCCGTACTATTTCACGCCCTTAACCCGCCAGAAATTCAAGTTGTTGGTCGCCCGAATTCGGAGAAAATTTAAGATCACCATTTTTGCGGGGCGAGGGCATTCATGTAATTACACAATTAAAAAACGACAGTGGAAAATAATAAATTGATAACATTTTTTGGAATTAGTTAAGATGATGTTGTGGGTAGGATATCTTGGGAACAGGTTTAATCAGGTTCAGTTGGTTGTAGGTTGGGGAGCTGAGAAGCTCCTTCCCTGTGCCGGAATGGGAGTGGTTGAAGGGAAGGAGATTTGCGAGGTTAGGTGGGTTTGGTAATGCTGCAGTTTCAAGGTGGTTTTATTAGTCTTCTTGGCAGGAGTCATCTGTTACTACTGGAGATTGAGCTGGGTTTATATTGAAGGTGAAGGGATTTAAGATGTGTGGTGTTGGCAGAGAATTTAGGGATACTGATTTTCTGTAATGGTTTGGAAAGAAGGGTCACATTGCGGGGTAGGAGATTTTCCGGGAGGTAAGGAAGGGGACCAAAGTGCTGCGATTAACTTATTGGGGGAGTATTTGATGGAAGTGGAATAGTTGTGGAGGTATTTCTGGATGAGGTCTAGGATAGAGGGAATGTGAAGTTCACTGAGGATTGACACTTTTGTTACGAACCAAGGGGCCCCGACCAGTTGCCTGATCGTCTTGTTCAACCATACTTGGATCCGTTTATGGAGAGCTGGTATGGCAGTACACCATATTAGAAAAGCATATAAGATTTAGGAAGGATGATAGAACATCGATTAGTGAGACTATTTTAAGGAATGTTTGGCAATTGTAGTGTATAAGAGGGTGAAGGGCCATTTTGGTATTGTGGACGGAGGAAACGATTTCGTTAATGTGGCTGCTGAAGTTCAGACTTTCGTCAGTGGTCCCTTCTATAAAGGTGGTCTCAGTCATTTGTGGGATGACTTTATTATAAACGCGAAAGCCCACACGTCGCCGATGCACGCCTATCACAGCACCAGAAAGCGCGCTCGCACTTGCCGAAACACTCGGTGGTTCCGAAATGGGACAGCCAGGCAATTAGCGACCAATAATCTCTGTAGCCTACGCTGGCCCATCGTACTACCCGTTGGGAAATTCATCGCTTCTTATACGTTTTGCCGCATAAAGCAACTTTTGGTGTTACTCATTGTCGTTCTTCTATTTAAAAAACTACGCACGAACCGAGGCAGGGACTATAGAATACAGATAAAAACATTTCGATCTTTAAATTGAAATGATTACTATAGTTATATTTATGTAAAAAAAGAGAAACAACGATAATTCAACTCCTGTCGGAGCTTGAGTGCATTAACGCCATCTACCGGCCAAGTGTGGAAATACCCTATAAATGAGTTTCTGACGGGGGAAATACGCAACGTAGGAAGAAATATTTCGCACCGTTAATAGCTAAAGAAATAAATTGTCTGATTTCATTTTAAATTAACGGTTTTGACGTTTTATCTAAAATAACGCTCCAAGGAACAAACTGTCGATGAAATGTCCAATTTGAGGGGTCGTATCAAAAAGACTATTTCCGATATACAGAGAAATATGAATCCGTCGATAAACAAGGGAGCCAGATTCGAGAAACGGCGAAAAAACACAGATATCGGCCATTTTTAATTTTTTAATTGTTGTTAAAATTAAAAATTTGCTGTTTTCGGATTAGTCCCTCCGGTCATTTTCGGAAAGCAACCTATGTACCAAATTTCAAGTCTCTAGCAATGAAGTGGTTGGATCTACCGATTACGTAAAAACTATATACTTTTTAGGTATGCTTCGGAAGTTTCAATTCGCAAAAATTCAGCTTTGACGGAAAGGGTCTTGTGTACGACGAATTCGGGCGACCACAATCGTGAATTTTTGGCGGGGAAAGGGTTTGTATTATATAGTATTGAGCATTCGTAAGAATAGACGTTACGTAACAATGAATAAATCTCGCTATTACCAAAGCAACACGAATGATAATAAGGAAATTTTGAAATAAAAAACAATATCCTTTTTAGGTATGCTTTGGAAGTTTTAATTTGACAAAACATAGCCTTTACGGAAGGGTTCTCGTGTAGTGGACGAATTCGGGCGACCGCCATCTTGAATTTCTTGATGGTCAAGGGTGTGAAATTTATAGTACTGAGCACTCGTATTAATATACGTTGACTAAATGACGATAATACCGAAGCAACACCAACGATAATATGGACATTTTGAAGAATCGAAGAAATTTCAAACGTTATTCGATTTTGACGTCACGTAGCTCCGTCACTACGCGTCATTGAAACAAACACTTTGCACCGTTTGTTAGAGCGTTTCAATGCCTAAAACTAATTTCCTTACAACATTTTGATTAGATCAATAGTTAAGACGATACAGCTAAAAATACGCGAAAATGTAACAAATTTCTAAACGTAATTCGAATTTGACGTAACGTAGCTCCGTCACTACGCGTCATAATAACAAATTCTTAACACCGTTTGTAAGAACGTTTCAATGGCTAAAACTAATTTCCTTACAAAATTTTGATTAGATCAATAGTTAAGACGTTACCGCTAAAAACCCGCGAAAATATCACAAATTTCTAAACGTAATTCGAATTTGACGTCATGTAGCTCCGTCACTACGCGTCATGGAAACAAATACTTTGCACCATTAGAAAGAGCGTTTCAATGCCTAAAGATAATTGAATGTCAGAATTTTGATTAGATCAATAGTTCAGACGGTACAACTAAAAAACCGCGAAAAGGTACAAAATTTCGATAAAATATCGACTTTGAGGCATCGTATCGAATGTATCGTTTCGATTATCGAGAAAGAAAAAGAAGCAAATCATTCACAATCTATCTCACAGCTTAACTTGAGAAATCGATGTGAATCCGTCGATAAACAAATGAGCCAGGTTCGAGAAAAGGCGAAAAAACACGGAAAAAACGGTTTTTAATTATTTAACCATGGTTAAAATTAAAAATTTGCAGTTTTCAGATTTTTCCCTCCGATCAGTTTTGGAAAGCTACCTACATACCAAATTTCAAGTCTCCAGCTATTCTAGAAGTGGGTTAGAATTTGTATACGTGAGTCAGTCAGTGACGCAAAGGGCTGTATATATATTAGATCTGTATCTACGGCATACCCTGCAAGCCACCTCGAGGGTGTGTGGCAGGGGGCGCATCCACACCAGGAAAAAAGACACAACTAACAAAAATGAGCAACGCAAAACAAACACCACACCTTCAAAAGTAATTGGAGGAACAAAAAGAAGAAAAACTACCAAATCCCAATTATGCAGGAAACACCACGAATACCATGCATGACTTGAAACCCGACACCAATTTCATATACATGCAAAAAAAGCAAGGCATGCAGTCACAACTTGATTTGAACATGCAGGAAATTAAAAAATACTATCGACCTACTCTAAATATTACCTCTATGATTATTACCGATTTACGCGATGTCTAACGTTCTATTCTCGAATCGTACGTGAAAAAGATGACATTTAAACCTGACCGTCCTGCAATTTTTCTCTTTAATTTTATTAGAAGTATCGAGCCTGCTATAATAATTCAGAGCCGGCATTATATGATTGACGTAATAAATTAAATGTCCCTCCTTAAATTTTCCCAGAAGAATAAGCCTATAAATCAGCCTATGCTGTGACAGCGATTCCCATCCCAATTCTGCTAACATACCAGACACACTGCTTTCCCTATCGTAACACCCTTTTACATATCTCCTCTGCTCTTCGATGTACTCGATCTAATTCGTAAATTAAGACTGCTTCATAAGGGTCCCATATACTCGCAGTATATTGTGTGGCCGAACAATTGAAAGATAGCAACTATCCTTCACCCTCTACTAACCTTTTCATAATATTCTTTTAATAAACCCCAACATACCATTTGCTTTACTGCATATTTCCCTGAAATGTGTCCCCCATGATAGATCCTGAGTAAGTATTACCCCTAAGTACTTAACTGATTCCACGTTTACTCATTCCTTACCTGGAATCATAGAGTTTCTTTCTATCGAGTTTTTCCTTTTCCAAAAATTAACTGTCACGCACTTTTTTATGTTCAGTTCTAGTTTCCATTTATCGCACCACGCCTGAATTGCTACGAGGTCTTTTTGTAACAATGCCAGTAGTGTATAGAGAAATTTGCGAATTTGCAAATCATCTGCGAAAAGCCGAATTCTACTGTTTACTACAACACTGCCGAGGTCATTGATATATAAAAGAAATAAAAGTGGGCCTATCACACTTCCCTGGAGAACACCTGATGTGACACTAACTATATTGGACATGATACCGTCTATAGTAATTCTCACCTCGTGGCCAACAAGTAATTGATTAAACCAGCTTACTACCTGTTTATCGATACCGTCACTTTCCAGCTTAATGAGCAATCTGTCATGAGGTACTCTATCAAAGACTTCTTTTAAATCGAGGAATATCGCATCATCCAGAGTGTTATTTTCTCCCGAAACCAATAATTAGTGAAGAATGAATGCCAACTGCGTTTCGCATGATCTAGATTTCCGGAAACCGTGTTGGTTATAAAACAACAAATTTTCTCTATCCAAGTGTCCCATTATCGAACTAACTATCACATATCCCATTATCTTGCACGATATCGATGTTAGTGAGATAGGTCTGTAGTTGTTAGGATCTTCTCTATCGCCGGATTTCAATAAAGGTGTATTATTTGCCATTTTCCAGCCATTGGGATACATGTGCTCAGACAACTATTTGCGAAATATTATTTCTAAGTAATGTGATATTTCTGATGCTAGTGTTTTATAAACGCGTGCCGAAAGTTGGTCAGGGCCGGGGGATTTATTGGTGTTTATGTTTTTAAGTTGATTTTCTATACCGCGAGACTCAATAGCGATTTCAGGCATCGGATGTTTGAAATGTTTATTTAGTGGTTCAATTGGATTTTAAGTGCTGGTAGTGAAAACGCTTCGGAAATATGTGTTTAACCTATTAGCTTTTTCCAGAATATAATTAATTTTTTCTCCATTAACATAGCTAAGCACTTCTACAGAAGATTTATTTCCTTGAACTTCTCTAACATACGATCAAAGCTCTTTTGGATTTTCATTCAAATACTTCCCTAGAATTTTACTTTTAAAGTCAGCTAAGGCTCTTCGATATTCTTTTTTCGCAAAGTGTTTGTAAGTATTATAATTTATAATATTTTTATTAAGCTTATGAGGGGGTGTTTCTTTTCGCGCTTTTTTCAGTCTAGCATGGCAAACTCTCTGTCGTTTTAAAGTTTTCCGTACCGCCGCGTTATACCACCGTGGCTCTGCATTCATCTTTTTTAATTTCCTCGGTATATCCATGTTAACTGCAGAGTGAATAACTTCTAGGGTTATATGTCACAAGGTCTCAGTGTCTTTGCTTAAACTTGCTTCTTGAAATTTTTCTAAACGAATTTTGCAACTCTCTTTTCATTCCATCGTAGTCAGCCCTATCGAACAAGTATATTTTTCTCTTGGACTTGTTATTTTTGTCAATTCTATAAGAAAATGTTGCATTTATAATTCTGTGAATACTGATTCCCTCATCGATACTTATATTTACAAGCTGTTGGGCAGTGGCGAGGCGTGATGATTTTGACTAGTCATCGCAGATGCAAAGGGTAGGTCGGCCAATGCGCGGCATGGTTTCCGAAAAACACATATACCAATTCCATGTTTATTCTCCTGGCACAGAATCTTTAGGAAGTATTGCATTAACCCTTCAAGTCCGGAGGAGGTTTAAATGGATTTTAATCCAGTCGACGGAGGAGATATAAATGTTTTGATACCATATGAAGACCTGTGATCAATGACTTCAATCTGTGATCAATGACTGTGATCAATCAAATGTTCTATTGTTTGTTTTACTAATTTTCTTTGCATAACAATTAGTTTCCTCCGCAATCATTACTACTAAATCGTTAACAAATAAAACTGAAATATTGCTTCAATATTTTTCTAATTTTTTGCTCTGCCCTGTGGACCGAAATTACCAATGGAATTTTCTCTTTTTCCTTTATAACTGGAAATGTACTTCCAAGCAAAATCTGAAGCTTCATCCTCTACCTCATCCAAATCTTCAAACACCAACGCATCAACTTCGGGGCGATCCTTTATGTCATTCTCACTGTTGCTATCAGAACTCAATACACTTTGCTTAGTCACTTTCAAGCAAGACGTCCTCAATCTGTCGATCACTCAACTCCACCAACATTTTCTTTCCTGCACACGCTATAATTGACGGTAGGTAAGTAACAACCCTGATAAAGAAAAGACTCTAATATTCCTCAGTTTGAAGCGTACGGCTTGCGGAACGAAGCACTTACGAAGTAAGCGATATAAAGTAAGCCACTAAATTGTCTGTAAAAATAAAACGAAACTCCTATAATATTCCATCCAGAAAACTAAGGAACTTCCAGGAATCCAGGAAACCAGGAAACTTTCTAAAAACTTCTTGAAGCCGTATGCTGCACACCTGTCGGCTGCTTTCCACTCGTCAATATTTTCATGAATATTTGAAAAAAATTTAATGATAAGTTCCCGATATTTTTCTACAGTGTTGACAAGCCAAGAAGTGAAGCACCATCTAGTGGGAGCAAACGATGGGATCAACTTTTTAAGTACTCTTGAATAGCAAATGATCTCTTACTTGAGTGAGATGAGAAAGTCGAAATTCCAGTTAGAGTTGAAAAAAATGCTTTACATTCAGTGATGTCAACCATTCCCTGAGACAAGACTAAGTTTAACACGTGTGCATAGCAGTGAATAAACAAAGCCATTGGATACTCTTCCTGCACTTTTCTTTGTAACCCTGACAAGTGACCCGACATTACTGCTGCTCCATCATATGTTTGAGCAATGAGCTTTGTTCCTATATTGTACATTTTACAACATTGTCCACATGCTTGAATAAACCGTCTGCAGTTCGATCAGCACTAACGGCTGGAAACCCTATAAACCTCTCTTTTACAACCCCATCGATTTTATTTACGTACCTCAATACAGTTGAGAGCTGTGACCTGCTCCTAACATCAGACGCGTCATCCAGCATGATGGAAACAAAATCAGAATTTTCCGTTTCCTTCACTATTGTTTCGCTCACAACATTACTAACAACGCTAATTAGTTCATTTTGAATATCACTGGATGTTCCTTTAAACACTCCAGACGATTCTAAATGCCCTTTTAGCACTGGATCCCACCTTTTCAAGAGATTTAAAGTTTCCACATAATTCCCTTTACTCATAGACTCATTCTTTTCGTCGTGTCCACGAAACCTCTCTTAGCTTAGCTTGTTTAGCTAAAACATCAATCAACGTAACATCAATCAAGCATTTCAAAATCTCTCTATTCTTTTTCACTTTTTGATTGTGTAAGGTATTATTGATTCTAAGTGTGTTGTTCAAGCCTTCGTCAACTCTTTGTTTTCCGAAATTATAATGATCCATTACACTTTAAATATGACTTTCGGATTTTTCATGACTTTTTGCGGATTTAGTGAGTCCACTTAAATTACAAAAACCAGTTGTAACCCAAATATTTTTGTTAGAAAGTTTTGAAAATAAAAGACTAGCCAGCAAAATAATTTTGAAAAATTTTCACTCCCTCACATCCAAGTATGGTACTCGTAGTTCGAAACAGTGAAGTGACTATTATAAGACCTAGTCTTTTCGGTCACTTTACACGTCAGGTTCACTAACGGAGGACACGGACGGCCGCCCTGAATAATAGCCAGCTTCTCCTCAAATGGAAGTGAACTGAAGGGTTTTTGTTTTAGCTTAACAACCAGATCACAGTTTTCTTCCGCACACGCCATTTCACAAAGTGTTATTACTGATATACAAACAAAATTGTAACCGGCACACAATGATAAAGATAAAACAAAAACACAGCACGACCACTCAACCGCACGCATCAAAACAAAACCACGTGTCTCGAAGCTTATTAGAGGGACTTCAAGGGGGCCCCTTCCGGACTCCCACTCCAGGCGGCCCTCCCTAACGAGAGCTGCCGAACGTTACCGTCAGAAGACGAACAAGCGACCGATGCGCCAATTTTAGAGATGACTTGCCTAGCTAATCGCCATAGCCGACTTCAGTGGAGGGGATGGGCGAGGGTGGGCGCGGGGCTGTTATTGCGTATGGCGTTAAGCTAGGCAAGTCATCTCTGAAACTGGAGAATCCTCGCCCGCTCGGCGTCAATCGGCCACGTTCGGAAACTCTCGTTAGGCAGGGCCGTCCAGTGGTGGGGAAAAGTTTGCCTCGGACCTCCACTTAAAATTCATCCTCAGCGTAGTGGGGTATTGACACCGAAACAGATTCTCTATAATGAGCGAATCTGTAGCTTAAATTTGGTCTTTTTACGTTGTTTCTTTGACAAAAAAGGAACAACTACCGTTGTTCGTATACTCTCAAACAGTTTATGATCTTCTATAAATCCTTCTTTAGTTTTACATTTTGGTTTAGTCATCGGCGAATCCAGAGATGACCGCACGCCTCGCCACTGCTGTTGGGGTATATTCGTTGCGAGGAGATCGAGAGTATTTTTTTCCCTGCTTGGGACTGTTACTAGTTGAAGAAGTGCATGAGAGGAAAAGGTGTTCAGAAGTGTCCCTTCGTCCTTCCCCCCCGATGATGAAGTGACGGTCATCTTTGTGTTGAAGTAATTCCCATATTTGATTTCCTAGTTCTAATATTGAAGCCGGTGGTCTATAATATGCACATAGGTAAACCTTTTTTGCTCGAGGACCTTGTGTGGAGCACCAAACGCTTTCTATTTGACAATCAAGTATAGACTCCCTTGTACTAGTAAGACAATCCTTCACGGCGATAAAAACTCCTCCTCCTGGTCTTCTGACTCTATCTTTCCTGTAAATTTTGTATGATTTCGGGAATATTTCATTATCTGCGATATCTTTATATAGCCAGCTCTCAGTTCCTATAATTACATCTCCGTCGGCGGATTCGATGAGGTGATGAAAATCTGCAACTTTGTTATTCAAACTACGACAATTTACTACGACCACAGTTATAACGCAATTTTTTAGAGATACGGTCGACTTGTTAAAGCTATTTTTACACGTTTTGTCGAGCTTATGTCTAACTGATTCACTCAAAGTTTCTATGATTGGCTCCTCAATAAACTCTCATGGCTTATGGCTTTTTTCAATTCGGCGGAGGTCGGTGCATCTAACGCTCCGACTCGGGAGGCTTCGCCGAATGGGTGTCGGGAGGGAAGGGAGGGAGTATTAGTGGTAGGTAGCTCCAATGTCCGCCGGGTAGCGGACTCGATGCGTGCCAGGGCCCGTCGGGAAGGAGGTGGTGAATCCCGAGGGAGAGGTGACGAAGAACGGGTACGCTCCTGGTGTATACCAGGAGGTACGGTGCCCCAGGTGATGACGAAGGCGCTGAAAGCTACGGTTAGTGCCACTAACTGCCCCAAGCTGCACGTAGTCGCCCATGTCGGCACTGACGACGCCGCGAAACGGGGGTCCGAGGATGTAATGGATTCCGTAAGGTCTAGGCTCCGAGTTCCGCCGCGTTCGTGGACGTCTGGGTATCGATATGAGGCTGACTATATGCAGCTTGATACCTTGGACGGATCGGGGGTCGATGGTTTGGAACCGAGTTTTAGGCATAAACTGGAGACTCCGTGAAGTCTGTGGGAGCGAGGGAGCTGAGTTTTTGGACCTCGGGCCGGAGCTGGAAACGTGTGGGGTGCCCCTGAATCGCTCGGGTGTCCACTACACGGACGAGACATCGTCTAGGGTAGCGCGTAGGATACTGGAGCATACACGTAGGTTTTAGCTCAGGTGGTAGACCAGAGTGAAGGTCAATCCGCGGGGGAAAAATCGTGAAAGAATTTGACAGAGCATGCAGAGTAGTTTTAGAAGGTAGATATATAAAAAAGACGAACATGATAAATCATTAAAGGTAATAGGTGTATCAAATAGTGGGTCCGTTAAAAAATTATCGAGGAGAATTTTAGTTGGAAAAGAGCACCAAGAGAGAAACAGATTGGAAGAAAGAATTTCAGTGATAGTAGTGAATTGTCGTAGTTTAAGGAATAGAGTGGCTGAATTTCACCGCCTCATAAAAAGTACTGATGCAGATATAATCGTAGGTACAGAAAGCTGGCTTTCGAAAGACATATCAGATTATGAAGTATTCCCGAAGTGTTTTACCGTATACAGAAAAGATAGAGTAAGCAGAAACGGAGGAGGAGTATTTATAGCTGTGAAGGACCCGTATGTAAGTAGAAGAGAACTTATTTCAGAGCGAAATGTAGAAAGTATTTGGTGTTCCGTTAAAAGTAAAAGTAGTAACGCAAAAAGGATATGTGTAGGCGCATATTAAAGGCCACCGGACGCAGACTCTATAATGGAACTAGAGTCAGAGATAAGTACATTACTTTCTCGGAACAATGATAGAGGAATAATAGTAGGCGGAGATTTCAATCTCCCTTCGATAGATTGGAATACGTGTAGTTTCATAACAGGAGGTAAGGATAAGGAACTCTGCGAATCACTGTTGAACATCTTTGCGTCACATTCTTTACTACAGCTAGTAACAGAACCGACCAGGGGAAACAACATTCTAGACTTATTAGCAACAAATATACCCGAAAGAGTTCTAAATACAGTTTTAGACACTGGAATTAGTGATCATAAGATTGTGCATGCGAAATTTATTATAGGCGTTGAAAGACATTATAAACCAAGGAGGAGGGTATAATTATTTGGCAAGGTTAATTACGACGATATGAAAGAGGAATTAAAGGAATCGTTTAATGTATTTAGCGAACAAAGCAAAGGATTAAATACAGAGGATTCGTGGACAGAATTTCTTGAGGTCACCCGTAAAGCAGTTGATAACCACATACCATGTAAATGAATTAGTGATAATACAGAGCCAAGGTGGTATAACGCGGAGGTTAGGAAATCACTAAAGCGACAAAGGGTATGCCACGCTAGGATGGAAAATGCAGGACGGGGTATATCGGAAGAGGAAAAAAATCAGTTAGTTCAATTCTATAAAAAATCGAGAGCATTAGCAAGGAAATCATGTCGGAAAGCGTTATCACATTTCAAGAACAAGATGTTAGGAGAATATTTAGATAGCAATCCTAAAGCGTTTTGGTCATATGTGATAGAACTTCAGGGAAATAAGTCCACAGTGCACACACTTAAAAACGATGAAGGATTAAGAATCACCAGCAGAGTAGAAAAAGCCAATACTTTAAATACCTTCTTCCAAAGCGTATTCAACTCATCGTCACAAAACGCAGTGGAACCACCGCCGAACACTTTCAGTGAGCATATGCCCGAAATAAACATTTCATGTCGCGGAATAGAGCAGCAGTTAAAAAGCATAAGTAAAAACAAATCACCAGGTCCCGATCAAATTCCTTCCAGAGTATATAAAACATTAGCTTCTGAAATAGCCCCCTATCTAGAAATAATATTCAATAAAACATGAAACAACCACACAGTACCCAAGGATTGGAAAGTAGCTAACATTACACCTATATTTAAAAGCGGTGATAGGGATGAACCTAGTAACTACAGACCCATTTCACTCACGTCAATCTTTTGTAAGATATTTGAGCACATTGTAGTCAGTTCGATCATGGGGCATTTGGATAGTCGGGGATTACTCATAAACAGCCTCAACATGGGTTCCGGAAAGGTAGATCTTGCGAGACACAATTAGCTTTATTCGTACACGATATTTTAGACCACGGCGAAAACAGTACTGAAGTTGATGCGATATTTTCAGATTTTAAAAAGGCTTTCGATAAAGTTCCTCGTGGCAAATTAATCTTGAACTTAGAGAGTTTTGGTGTAAATAAAGACGCTGTATGTTGGGTAAAAGAGTTCTTAAGTGGGCGAGAGCAGAGGGTTGTCATAGATATATCATGTCGGACACAATCGAAGTCACATCGGTAGTTCCCCAGGGTAGCGTAGTAGGTCCGCTTCTATTTCTTTTATGCATAAACGATTTGAGTACCGTAGTTAGTAGTAACCTTAGACTTTTTGCAGACGATGCGGTGGTGTACAGGGGTATATCAAATTAAGAGGACAGGAAATCCCTTAGCAAGGATTTAGATGCAATTCAAGAGTGGTGCGATAAATGGCAGTTAGAACTTAACCTTAAAAAGTGTGTAGCTATGAATTTTTGGAGGAGGAATAATTCGATACAGCGATCCTATAGAATTCATAACACGAAAATCGAAAACGTTGAAACCATAAGATATTTAGGTGTAACAATCACTAAGGAAAGAAAAATACTGGCAATTTTCCACAAGAATAAAGACATTTACTTTTGACCGGTTTCGGTGTACAACACCATCTTCAGATGAAAATTAAATCTCAGACATCAGTATATATACAATTTGCTGTGAGCGGGGGAGATAGGTTGAAAGGGGGGGGTAGGAGAAGGGGGAGTATGGAGGGGTTCCTCCCCCCCCTCCCCCCTCCCCCCTTTCCACCTTTCCCTCCCCTCACAGCAAATTGTATATATACTGATGTCTGAGATTTAATTTTCATCTGAAGATGGTGTTGTACACCGAAACCGGTCAAAAGTAAATGTCTTTATTCTTGTGGAAAATTGCCAGTATTTTTCTTTCGCTATGATATTCCACCAAATCAAGCCTGAAACAACTACCTTTAATCACTAAGGATTTATCGTGGGGAAGACACATCCGGGAAGTATGCGGCCGAGCGAAGAGGAAGCTAGGATTTATAAAAAGAGTACTTGGGAAATGTGATGAGGAGACAAAAGAGCGATGCTACTTTTCACTAGTTAGGCCCCACCTTGAGTATGCAGCCAGTTTATGGGATCTTAATGAATTAGGTTTGATCTGAGAACTAGACAGTGTGCAGCATAGAGCAGCTAGAACCTAGTTAAAAGGTGGTACGATAGGCTGAGTAATGTTTCAGAATTAACACTTGAATTAGGGTGGGAATCATTATCAGAGCGTAGGTTAAAGTTCAGATTAATTCTATTAGAGAAATTTTCAATCGGATAGCTTTACTGAAGATGTTAGGCACATATTAAAAACACCAGCGTATTATGCTAGATTCGACCAGATAAATTAGATTAGAGTGATAGATTGTCGTACCGATAGATTCAAAATGGCATTTTTCCCCCGTACTATAAGAGAACAGCAGCATAGGAAAGGGATAGGTAGGGGAAATATTTTAGAGTATTCTGTGGTGCATGATGCATGTCTTACTCCTTAAATACTATAGACACTAACAATCAAGTTGCATGAGACAATATAGTTGCTAATTTGCTTGTTAGTAGTGCATGCTTGGTGATCTTCACCCCCTGCCACACAGCCTCGCGGTGGCTTGCAGCGTATCATGTAGATGTAAGATGTAGATGTAGAGTTCTTTTACTTTCATAACTTTTTCGTGATTTTTTTCTCAACACCCCACTATCTGACCTACTCTCTGCCCTACTCTTTATCCTGAAAATGACCTACAATGCTCAAATAGCCTATCCGCTACACGCGTAGATTCCTCGGCCGTGTGATAAACCCCGGAGCGATGTGGGGGGTGACTCGGGCGTTGGTCGGAGGTCAACAAAGTTGGCTCCGATGTCCTTACAGATATGACGGAGTATGCCTCCCACTCGGAAGGTGCCATCGTCGGTGCATTATGACATTGCGGTGCAATGTGCCACCCAGTAGCGGTAATGCCAACTCTGAGTATCGCATAACGTCAAGATCTGTTCAGTAGCAATCGGTTGGACGTGAATGATGCGACAAATGACACTCACTTTTAAATATGTTTTAAGGCGTAGGTTAAACATAATAGCGGAGACCCTAGTCCTGGATGCTTAGCCCACAATTTGCACCGCGAACGAACGGCTGTAGGCTAAGGTAGCGAATTCTTCCTTTGCAAACGAAATTTAAGCATCCTCGTGATCAATCATCGTTATTGCACTTTGTTCACTACCTAATGGGTGCAGACAAGAACACACAACTCAAGAATTCCCCTGGCAGTTCCTTGCCCCTACATCTGACCCTCTTGTGAGACTTCAAATTTGCGCGAACGCATGTATCAGATTAGAACATGTTCTAATTTGCTCGCAGTCGTTCACGTAGTGGCGCTGTCTCTCATCTACATCTACATAATACCCTGCAAGCCACCATAAAGGTGTGAGGCAGGGGGTGATATCTCACCAAACATGCACATATACATATCATGCATAAAAAAGGAATAGTATTAACATGCTAGTCAGAACTGCACTATTTAAAAGAGGATACAAATAGCAAAACTTACATGCAAAAACATTCTGTTAGTAGGGTTAGCTTTAAGTACTCATACCAACATGCAGCTACCAATGCTATCCATTGCTACTCTCCCATTGGACATATTTACCGTTATTCATATCCCTAATAGTACGAGGAAAAAAGGACATTTTGAATCTGTCAGTTCGGCAATCAATTTCTCTAATTTTGTGATTATGGTCCAGTCTGCCATAGTAAGTTGGGGTTCGCAAAATATTTTTAACATCATCACTGAAAATATTACCTTGGAATTTGTTTAGGAGATTAAGTTTAAATTTCAAACTGCGATGTGACAATGATTCCCAATTTAATTCATTTAATAGACTGGTGACGCTAATATAGTTATCGCACCGTCCCTTTACAAATTTTGCCGATCTTCGCTGCACACGTTCAAGTTCATTATTCAGACCGATTTCGTAGAGATCCCATACACTGGCAGCATATTCCAAGTGAGGTCTTACAAGGGAAAAGTAGCTGATTTCTCGTACATGATCGTCACATTTACCCAGTACTCTTTTGACGAATCCCATTTTTGACGAATTTTGTGATTATGGTCCAGTCTGCCATAGTAAGTTGGGGTTCGCAAAATATTTTGAACATTATCACTGAAAAAAATTGTCTTGGAATTTATTTATGAGATTAACTCTAAATGTCAACCTGCGATCTGACAGAATGAATCCAAATTCAATTTATTTAATGGACCGGTGACTCTCCGTCCCAGCTGGGTTCACGCAGAGTGACATCAGTGATGCCACGGCGCACAAACAGGCCACCACTCTCTGCGTCGAGACGTGTCACCCTCTGCCCTCGTCTCACCTTCTCGGGAGACGCTCTGCAGAATCCACGGTTCGATGATGCGGCATTCGTGTGACGGGGGCCCACAAGAGGCCCTAATTTGGGGAGGTGCGGCGATTTGGATGGGAGGGAAACAAGGTGCAAGCATCGAAGAGGAGAGCGCTTGCTCTTGAGCGTGGTCGCAGGAGCATCGGCAATGAGCCTTCTTTTTCCGGTCCCAGGGTGAGTGCACTCTCTCTCTCTCTCTGCTCTCTCGGGGAACCGGTTTGGGGCCATCCCTCCCCCCTCCCTCCTCCTCCCCTCCTCCCCCCTCCCCCCCCCTCCCCTCCTCCCCCCTCCCCCCCCCCCCCCTCCTCCCCCCCAACCCGCCCCTCCTCCAGTCCATCCAGTCTGCGCACCGCCGCCAGTGACTCACGGTGGTGCCGATGCTTGGTGCTCTCTTCAGCGGCGGGTGCCAACGATGTGTCTGTGTCCATCCCCGTGGCGGTGATTAGGCGTGTTCCTCGGTCCGCCTGCGTCGCTATGTTCCTCGGCCTCGCCGTGATTGGCACGAGCGCCGCCATGGCCACCTACAGCCTGCCAGCCGACCTTGGCCCCGGCGTGCACTTGTGGTGCTCGCCGTTGCGACGGAGGCGCGGTTGACGTGCACCACTCGGTACGAGCCTCCACATATAGGTACTCTTCTCATTTCATTGTGTGTGTGACCTCGACTGCTGCCCCTCCACCCGAGGTGTGGAGGGTGTGGGATTCGTTGTCTGAGCGCAGGTTTAAGTACTGATTATTTCTATCAGAGAAATTTCAATCGGATCTACATCTACACGATACCCTGGAATCCACCGCGAGGGTGTGTGGCACGGGGTGAAGATCACCAAGCATGCACTAAAGCACGGATAGCTATACTGAAGGCGCATGTTAAAAACACCAGCGTATTATGCTAGATTCGACCACATGAATAACATTGGAGGGATAGATTGTCTTACTGATAGATTCAAAATGTCTTTTTTCCCCCGTACTATAAAAGAACAGAATAGGTGGCATACCAAAGGGATAGGCAGGGGAAATATTTTAGAGTAGTCTATAGTGCATGATGCATGTTGTGACCACTTAAATACTACATATGCTCACAATGTTTGGTGATTTTCACCCCCTGCCACACACCTTCGCGGTGGCTTGCAGTGTATCGCGTAGATGTAGATCGTGTACGAATAAAGCTAATTTTGTCCGGCAGGATCTACCTTTCCGGAACCCATGTTGGCTGTTTATGAGCAATCCGTGACTATCCCCCATGATCGGAGTAATTACAATGTGCTCATATACTTAACAAGAGATTGACGTGAGTGAAATGGGTCTGTAGTTACTAGGTTCTTCCCTATCACCGCTATGAAAAATAGGTGCAATGTTAGCTACTTTCCAATCCTTGGGTACTGTGTTTGTTCTTTAGTTTTTTATTGGATATTATTTCTAGATAGGGGGCTATCTCAGAAGCTAATGTTTTATATACTCTGGAAGGAATTCGATCGGGACCTGGTGATTTGTTTTTACTAATGTTTTTTAACTGCTGCTCTATTCCGCGACATGAAATGTTTATTTCGGGCATTTGTTCACTAAAAGTGTTCGGCGGTGGTTCCACTGCGTTGTGTGACGATGCGTTGAATACGCTTTGGAAGAAGAATAGGCTTTTTCTACACTGCTAGTGACTCTACTTCCTTAATCGTTTTTAATCTTAATCGTAGTGTGTGGACCTATTTCCCCGAAGCTCTCTCACATATGACCAAAACGCTTTAGGATTACTATCTATATATTCTCCTAACATCTTGCTCTTGAAATGTGATGACGCTTGCCAACACGATTTCCTTGCTAATTCTCTCGATTTTTTATAGAATTGAACTAACTGATTTTTTTCCTCTTCCGATATACCCCGTCCTGCATTTTTCATCCTAGCGTGGCATACCCTTTGTCGCTTTAGTGTTTTCCTAACCTCCGCATTATACCACCTTGGCTCTGTATTATCACTTATGAATTTACTTCGTATGTATTTATTAACTGCTTTACGGGTGAACTCCAGAAATTCTCTCCACGAATCCTCTGTATCTAATCCTTTGCTTTGTTCGCTAAATACATTAAACGATTCCCTTCATTCCTTCCCGATTAAACGAGGGTCTCGCGTGCATGTAGATGAATTTTATACACCGCCAGCTATTGGGGGATCCCTGCGAAATCGGTTTAAATAACGAACTTGAAGTTCAGTGAAGGTCGGCAAGCTTTGTAAAGGGACGGTTGGATAATCATATTAGCGTAAGTAGTCTATTAAATGAATTAAAATGGGAATCATTGGCATGTCACAGGTTGAAATTTAGTCTTAATCTCTTAAACAAATTCCAAGGCCATATTTTCAGTGATGATGTTAAAAATAATTTGCGCACCCCAACGTACTATGGTAGACTGGACCACAATCACAAATTTAGAGAAATCGATTGCCGAACTGACAGATTCAAAATGCCCTTTTTTCCTCGTACTATGAGGGATATGAATAACGGTAAATATATCCAGTACGAGTGTAGCAATGGATAACATTGGTAGCTGCATGTTGGTATAAGGACTTGAAGTTAACCCAACTAACAGCATGTATTTGCATGCTTACCTTGCTATTTTTATCATTTTTTTTTAATAGTGAAGTTTACAGTAGTATATTAATCCTTTTTTATGCCAAATATGTGGTGCATGTTTGTTGAGAATTTACCCTATGCCACACACCTTAATGAAGGCTTGCAGGGTATTATGTGGATGTAATTTGTAGTGCTTCTGTTTCTCGTTATATCAGACAGTGCTTTTGGCTCAAGACATTAGCCCTGAGGCTGTTGTTCGTAATTGCGTCACCTGCCGTCCAGAATGCGAATGGGTCCCCGCAAATTCGTTGTGCCGCTGTTGAAGCCCTAATTCCTGGCCTCAATGAACTCCATACTGCCAGAAGTGAGAAGCCACGAATATTACATTAGCCTCCTTGTGAAAAGCAATCGCGAAATGAATTCCCTTCTCTACGCATCTGATTTAGTTCTCGTTAAAAACAAGATTCAAGTGTTTGCGACATAACCTAGCCCACCATGTGTCCAGGAATAAAGCGTCGCAGCGAATGTTTGGTATAGAGCGAAGTGCGGCATTTGAGTGTTTTCTCCTTCCTTCAATGAAGTTTTATCGGGGAAGTCCTAATCACCGAAGCGACGACGAGACTAATCATAAGTTTCTCTCACGTGTCAAGGATTCTTCAGGGATGACAAACGACCCCTTTCCACACACCCTCGCGATTGCTTGCAGGGTATCGAGTAGATGTAGATTCACTGTCGGATTAAGAATTATTTTATATCCCTCTCGCGGATCTTGAATCAGGGTCTTGAGGCCCCTCGGCACTGTATACTACATCTACATAGTGCCCTTTAAGCCACCATAAAGGTGTATCTATACCTATTTATATCTACGACATACCCTGCAAGCCACCTCGAGGGTGTGTGGCAGGGGGTGCGTCCACACTAGGAACACTGACACAGTTAACAAAAATGAACAACGCAAAAAAAAACACCACACCTTTAAAAGTAATTAGGGAAAAGAAGAAGAAAAAACCTACCAGATCCCAATCATGCAGGACACACCCACGATTACCATGCATGACTTAAAAACCCGACACCAATTTCATATATACTCATGAAAGCAAAGAAAATTATATCCAGGGAATGCTAAGAGCAATGCATGCGAATAACACAATAATTTGAACTCGAATCCTGCGAGGAAAAATTACATTTTAAATCTGTCCGTACTGCAATCTATCTCCTTAACTTTATTAGAATTGTCGAGCCTACGATTATAAGTCGGAGCCAGCATTATATGATTAACGATTTTAATGAAATGTCCCTCCTAAAATGTTCCCAGAAGATTGTCTATAATTCAGGCTATGCTGTGACAACGATTCCCATCCCAATTCGGCTAACACTGCAGACACACTGCTTTCCCTATCGTAACACCCTTTTACATATCACGCTGCTCTTCGTTGTATTCGTACTTCGTATTGTTCATTTTTTGTTGCTATTATTCCTGGTGTGCATGCACCCCCTGCCACACACCCTCGACGTCACTTGCAGGGTATGGTGTAGATATAGATAAATATATATAATTTGTAAAATAAGCCTACTTCATAAGGGTCCCATATTCTCGCAGCATATTGTAAGTGAGGCGGCCGAACAATTGAAAAATAGAAATTTTCCTTCGCCCTCTCCTCAATTTTCCCTTATATTCTTTTAATGCACCCCAACATTCCATTTGCTTTACTGCATTTTTCCCTGAAATGTGTCCCCCATGATAGATCCTGAGTAAGTATTACCCCTAAGTACTTAACTGATTCCACGTTTACTCATTCCTTACCTGGAATCATATAGTTTCTTTCTATCGAGTTTTTCCTTTTCCAAAAATTAACTGTCACGCACTTTTTTATGTTCAGTTCTAGTTTCCATTTATCGCACCACGCCTGAATTGCTACGAGGTCTTTTTGTAACAATGCCAGTAGTGTATAGAGAAATTTGCTAATTTGCGAATCATCTGCGAAAAGCCGAATTCTACTGTTTACTACAACACTGCCGAGGTCGTTGATATATAAAAGAAATAAAAGTGGGCCTATCACACTTCCCTGGAGAACACCTGATGTGACACTAACTATATTGGACATGATACCGTCTATAGTAACTCTCACCTCGTGGCCAACAAGTAATTGATTAAACCAGCTTACTACCTGTTTATCGATACCGTCACTTTCCAGCTTAATGAGCAATCTGTCATGAGGTACTCTATCAAAGACTTCTTTTAAATCGAGGAATATCGCATCATCCAGAGTGTTATTTTCTCCCGAAACCAATAATTAGTGAAGAATGAATGCCAACTGCGTTTCGCATGATCTAGATTTCCGGAAACCGTGTTGGTTATAAAACAACAAATTTTCTCTATCCAAGTGTCCCATTATCGAACTAACTATCACATATCCCATTATCTTGCACGATATCGATGTTAGTGAGATAGGTCTGTAGTTGTTAGGATCTTCTCTATCGCCGGATTTCAATAAAGGTGTATTATTTGCCATTTTCCAGCCATTGGGATACATGTGCTCAGACAACTATTTGCGAAATATTATTTCTAAGTAATGTGATATTTCTGATGCTAGTGTTTTATAAACGCGTGCCGAAAGTTGGTCAGGGCCGGGGGATTTATTGGTGTTTATGTTTTTAAGTTGATTTTCTATACCGCGAGACTCAATAGCGATTTCAGGCATCGGATGTTTGAAATGTTTATTTAGTGGTTCAATTGGATTTTAAGTGCTGGTAGTGAAAACGCTTCGGAAATATGTGTTTAACCTATTAGCTTTTTCCAGAATATAATTAATTTTTTCTCCATTAACATAGCTAAGCACTTCTACAGAAGATTTATTTCCTTGAACTTCTCTAACATACGATCAAAGCTCTTTTGGATTTTCATTCAAATACTTCCCTAGAATTTTACTTTTAAAGTCAGCTAAGGCTCTTCGATATTCTTTTTTCGCAAAGTGTTTGTAAGTATTATAATTTATAATATTTTTATTAAGCTTATGAGGGGGTGTTTCTTTTCGCGCTTTTTTCAGTCTAGCATGGCAAACTCTCTGTCGTTTTAAAGTTTTCCGTACCGCCGCGTTATACCACCGTGGCTCTGCATTCATCTTTTTTAATTTCCTCGGTATATCCATGTTAACTGCAGAGTGAATAACTTCTAGGGTTATATGTCACAAGGTCTCAGTGTCTTTGCTTAAACTTGCTTCTTGAAATTTTTCTAAACGAATTTTGCAACTCTCTTTTCATTCCATCGTAGTCAGCCCTATCGAACAAGTATATTTTTCTCTTGGACTTGTTATTTTTGTCAATTCTATAAGAAAATGTTGCATCTATAATTCTGTGAATACTGATTCCCTCATCGATACTTATATTTACAAGCTGTTGGGGTATATTCGTTGCGAGGAGATCGAGAGTATTTTTTTCCCTGCTTGGGACTGTTACTAGTTGAAGAAGTGCATGAGAGGAAAAGGTGTTCAGAAGTGTCCCTTCGTCCTTCCCCCCCGATGATGAAGTGACGGTCATCTTTGTGTTGAAGTAATTCCCATATTTGATTTCCCAGTTCTAATATTGAAGCCGGTGATCTATAATATGCACATAGGTAAACCTTTTTTGCTCGAGGACCTTGTGTGGAGCACCAAACGCTTTCTATTTGACAATCAAGTATAGACTCCCTTGTACTAGTAAGACAATCCTTCACGGCGATAAAAACTCCTCCTCCTGGTCTTCTGACTCTATCTTTCCTGTAAATTTTGTATGATTTCGGGAATATTTCATTATCTGCGATATCTTTATATAGCCAGCTCTCAGTTCCTATAATTACATCTCCGTCGGCGGATTCGATGAGGTGATGAAAATCTGCAACTTTGTTATTCAAACTACGACAATTTACTACGACCACAGTTATAACGCAATTTTTTAGAGATACGGTCGACTTGTTAAAGCTATTTTTACACGTTTTGTCGAGCTTATGTCTAACTGATTCACTCAAATTTTCCATGACTGGCTCCTAAAAGATAAAAAAAACCTCTCATAGCTTATGGCTTTTTTCAATTCTTTTACTTTCATTACATTTTCGCGTTTTTTTTATTTAACAGCCCACTATCTGACCTACTCTCTGCCCTACTCTTTATCCTGAAAATGACCTACAATGCTCAAATAGCCTATTCGTTACACGCCTAGATTCCTCGGACGTGTGATAAACCCCGGAGCGATGTAGGGGGTGACTCAACGAACGGAGCGTTAGTCGGAGGTCCACAAGTTGGCTCCGATGTCCTTACAGATAAGACGGAGTCTCTCGTTCATGCCTTCTACTCGGCTCCAAACAAGAGGTCCCCCCCGATCAATCCTCGGGACAAGACGGCATATCGTGAGCTCGACACCCTCGGCGACCCTCACTTCGGAGTTCGGTTCCCTATAGGAACGTAGAATCTCCTCCGATCCACGGTCCGTGGCGTCGTTGGTGCCTCCGTGGGCCACAACCCGCAATCTAGAGCACTTGGTGCCTCTAACCGCCGCCTCGGCCGCCTTCGTCACCTGAGGAACACCGCCACCCGGAATGCACCAAGCCGTGGGATCACACCCTTTGCCCTTTCTCGCAGAGGGGCCATCGCACGACGAACGATGCTGCTGCCTGTCACTAACATCTTCCCACCCTGACGATTCCTCCTCGGGGAAGCGGTGGAAGGGACCTCAGTGCTATCTACAGACAGCACTTCTTACCGGTTGGAGACACGGATCGGAAATTCCTCCCCGCGCCGCAGCCTCATTTAACCCCCCCCCCCTGAAACTACCCTCCAATAGTCTCTGCGATGGAGCCGCCTCTTCACGGAGGGTTCGAGCTCTGGGCACATCCTCTGGGTGTGTGGCAGGAGCTGAATCTACTCCGAACATACTTTACCTATCATGCTCAAAGTAGATTAGTAACTACTTTCCAACACATTGAAGCATCGCGAACTTGACGCGGAAACCCTAACGCCGTTACCCGCTGGCATGTACAATAGCAGAAATTCCACAGAGAAGAAATCATTCGCCTTGGCCGGAATTCGAACCAGGATCCCCTGATTACCGGTCGGGTCCTTCAGCCAGTTAAGCTACGGAGGCATTATCTTGCTCTGTGGATTGATTAAGAATAGTGTTAAAGGAACTAGATGTCCTCGAACTGATGGACATCAGAGGGATCCAGGTCGAGTCCCGATCAAGGTGAATTATTTATTTCTCTGTGAGATTTCCGCTATTGAGCTCCTCCTGTTGAAACACATCATGTATGTGTGTGTATACGTACCGACTGACTGATTGACTGAATACCAGGGAAGTAGGTTGTGCACAAGGAGAGGTTGTCTTTGGTTTTGCGAGGAGGGGCTGTGGGGGAGTTAGGTTTATTGGAGTTTTTTTTTGTTGAGAAGGTGCTCGGGGTATCTTCTTCGGAGGAGAGACTGGTGTAGGTTAGTGAGGAATCTGTCAAGGGAGTCTGGGTTATTGCATATACGGTGGCCACGAATGGAAAGGGAGTAAGGTAAGGAAGTTTTGGTGTGGTAGGGGTGGCAGCTATTGTAGTGGAGGTATAGTTGTTTATCAGTTGGTTTGATGTGTACAGATGTGTTAAATTTGTTATTGGAAAGGGAGGTATCGACATCAAGGAAGGTAATGTTGGTCTTCGTGTACATATACCTCCGGCCGCCTGTTCATTTGCCTGTTTCTATTTAAATAGTACATTGATTTGGATTGGATGATATCACAGTGGCAGATAACAAATATCCAACACCGTTCAATATCCAGCGATAATGCACCGTCCGAAGACTAAAGAACGTCTACATCTACATGTACCCTTCATGCCACCATAAAGGTGTGTGGCAGGGGGTGAACTCTCACCAAGCATACACTACATATCATGCATAAAAAAGGATCAGTACTTTTATAGGTACTGTTCAAACCTATGCTATTTAAAAGAAAGATAAAAATAGCGAAGCATACATGCAAAAACATGCCGTTAGTTGGGTTAGCTATAAGTCCTTATACCAACATGCAGCTACCAATGTTATTCATTGCTACACTCGTATTGGATATATTTACCGTTATCATATTGCTAATTGTACGATGAAAAAAGGACGTTTTGAATCTGTCAGTTTTGGTAATCAATTTCTCTAAATTTGTGATTGTGGTCCAGTCTACCATAGTAAGTTGGGGTTCGCAAAATATTTTTAACGCCATCACTGAAAATATTATCTTGGAATTTATTTAGGAGATTAAGTCTAAATCCCAACCCTTGATCTGACAATGAAAACTAACAAGGGATAAAGGAGCTGATTTCTCGTACATGATCGTCACATTTACCCAATACTATTGTGATGAATCCCAGTTTACGGTTAGCTAGAACCCATTATTTCACGTATGTGTTTACCCCTGGAAAGATTCTTAGAAGTCTTATTCCAAGATATTTAATGGATTCCACGGTTGTTAATTCATTATTCCTTATTTTGTATGTGCTAGGAGGAGGAGAGTACTTTTTCCAAAAATTCATTACTACACATTTTAAAAAACTTTAATTCTAACTGCCATGTATGACATCATTTTTCAACAAGGAAAGATTGCCACACTGGGGGGACGTCCATACAAGATCAGAATTATTTGGTAGAACACAACTACACAAAGAAAGGTACCTACTCATACAAAGTAGGGCAGCATAATGAGATTGCTCAAACAATGTGATTTCCAATGTGATAACATCTCCATCCCTTTAATATAGATTGCCCCTGCAGTAACATTAAAATCTTACGTACCTATACGTTTTACACAAATAAAAATCCTATATTTCTACTCGACCTGACAATTTTTAATCACATTAAACAAAAAAATTGCATGGCGACTTTGGAAAACAAAACAAATAGCTTCACATACTTCTAACTGTATAAGCGGCAAGGAAACGGAGACCTGAAAGAAATAATCATTAGCTAGATTTAGATGCATTCTCACCTTGAATCCCGCGCGATAAATGCCAACAAGTAGTCTGCTTAATTGCAGCTTCTACAGGTGCCCACCGCGATAGCAGCGCCTGCTTGCCAGAAAATATTTGGCGACGGATTATGAACGAAATGGGTAGTTGCATGTCGGTATAAGGACTTGAAGGTAACACAACTAACAACATGTTTTTGCATGCGAACTTTGTTATTTTTATCTTTTTAAATAGTGAAGTTTAGACTAATATATTAATATTATTCCTATTTTATGCATGATATGTGGTGCATATTCGGTGAGAATTCACCCCCTGCCACACACCTTTATGGTGGCATGCAGGGTAATATGTATATGCCCATGGAAAGAGTTCCTCCATTAACGCGGTCACTTGTCAACAGATATATTCCTCATAAGTATTAGAGTGAGAATGGGGAACCAAGGTGGTACAACGCGGAGGTTAGAAAATGTTTAAAACGCCAACGAGTTAGCCACGCGAAACTAAGAAAAATATAGCTAATAGCGATTTAAAAAATATTATCGAACATAATAAAATTTGTAAAACAGCCGCAAAAACAGTCCTTAGAAAAGCGTTTAGTGAATTCAAGAGAAAAGTACTCGGAGAACAACTTGAAAAGCGATAGGGGCGAAATAGCAACTTCCAGTTTATATTAGGCTAATTGGTTGAATTATTTTTTCCACAGCCTTTTTAATCAATCTAAGCGTAGTTTGCACGAAACCGATTTCAGCAACCAATGCCCCCGATCGATATATCTTGTAGCGGAATCGCATCCTTACTAAAAATTATTAGCCCGAACATGTCCTCAGGTCCTGATGAAATTCCAGCTCGTGTGCATAAAGAATTAGCTCTCGAAATGGCTCCCCGCATCTTAAAGTAAAGTTAAACAAATCCCTAGAAGAGCACGCGGTTCCCAAAGACTGGAAGATAGCAAACGTGACCCCAATTTTTAAAAGCGGCGATAGGGAACAGCCATGTAATTATAGACCAATATCACTATCCTGCAAAATTGTAGAGCATATAATAGTTACTTCAATAATGGGACACCTGGACAGCCAGGAATTATTGATAACAAACCAGCATGGGTTCAGAAAGGGACGGTCTTGCAATTAATCATTTAGGTCTTTTTGTTCATGATATTCTAGTTTCCGGATAAGGTAACGTAGATACAGATAGACGCAGCGTTTCATGACTTTAAAAAAGCGTTCGACAAGGTTCCCCACTGTACACTACTCGCGAAGTTAGCATCATACGAGATAGACAGTAATATATCTGGCTGGATGGGAGACTTCTTACATGAACGCGTTCAAAGGGTGGTTTTGGATGGTGTCAGCTCTGGCGAAGTGAAAGTTACATCGGGTGTTCCCCAGAAAAGTGTGATAGGCCCAATTTTATTTATTCTCGACGTAAATGACTTGAATAGAGTGGTTTAAAATAGCAAGCTCCGTCTCTTTGCAGATGATGCAGTAGTGTATAAGGAAATTAGAAATGAAGAGGTCAGTCAAGACTTAAGCTAAGAATTTAGATGCCTTCGATGATTGGAGTGATAGTTGGCAGCTAAAATTAAATTTGAAGAAATGCACGATAATGAACTTTTGGAAAAAGAATAGCTTTCCCCGGAATATTTTTGCGCCAAAGAAAAGAACATATCTAACGTAGAATCTATTAAATACTTAGGCTACACCATCACTGAAACATGTCATGGGGGAAACACATCAGGGAAATAAGTAGTGTAGCAAACCGTAGATTAGGATTCGTAAAAAGGGTTCTAGGCCAATGCGATGAGAGAGTACGAGAAAGAATGTACTTCACACCCTTCAGGCCTCATTTAGAATATGCCGCTAGTTGGTGTATGGCGTCCGTACGAGGAAGCTGATTAAAAATATGGAGCGAAGGAGATTCGCTAGATTTGTTAAAGCCGTTATGATAATTGTATAAGTGTTACGAGTTTAATAGAAAAACTAGGATGGGAATGACTACCAGAACGCAGGTTAAAATTTTGGATAAACCTTTTCAGTAAATTCGAAACTGCTTTGTTCACCGATGACGTTGGATATATATTAAGATCCCGTAAGGATTATGCAAGGTTTGATCAGATTAACAATTTTTGTTTTTCATAAACGCCCAAAAACAAAGTTTTGCGTGTATTTGCTCTTTATGCATAAGGCTATGTGGGCACATTTTGAGAGATGCGCTCTCCGGACACAACATCACGATTTACCAGTGATACTCTGTCGCTGGCGTTAAAAAACCAGATGGTCCGTTCCACCTTTGCATAGCTGCTCGCCTGTCTGAAGCGCTGCTGGTAGGCTGAGAACGTAATACCACCAAATCACCCACAGTGAACGGATTTTCCTCGCGACTTCCTTTCTACGTTCCTATGGGCTCTTAGTAAATTCTCCTTGTCTGCTGACCACCTGTGTTTAGTACTCGCATCATCCCTGTCGTCCGGCAGTAAATCGTCTGTGCGCCAGATAAGCGAAAGCGGAGTATTAAACTTGTATGGAATCATTAATTCAGCAGGCGTACTCTTATGGCTCTCATGCCTCGCTGTGCTGAAAGCCAACTGTAACCATGTTAAATTAGCGTCCCAATCCGTTTGAGAGTTGCGTGAAAACAGATAAGAGCGGAGCGTAGGTCTGAACGTTCTGCTTATTGAGGGCTGAGGGCAGTAGAATGGCGTGATCCCTTGGTTCCCTTCACTTGTATAGCATCTACCACCCTCCAAAACCTCTTGACCCAAACTGTCTGAATCCTATTTTCCTCACCCACCATCCTACCATCATTTTCGGAGACATCAACTGCAAAAATACCTCCTGGGGTTGCCGGCATCAAATGAAAATGGACGAGTACTCTTAAAACATGCAGACAAAAACGACATACAACTACACATACCTTCAGAATACACTCGAATTCATACATCACTTGACACAGACAGATCCGACATCCTTGGTATAGCACTCTCATCCAATTACCCATACCACATTCCCTCTAAAGTCATCCATCATTACTCATCTGATCACCTTCCTGTCCTATTCCAAATTGAAGCAGCTCCTCTCATCGCCATACCACAATCCAGATCTCACAACTGGAAAAAATTCGAAAGAATCATCTCCCAAACCACTCCAGCATTTCCCGAAATCTTACCTACTGCCAACTCGATTACTGCTGCAATCGATTCATTCACTACCTTTATCCAAAATGCACTGGACAATTCACTAACCAAACCTCCTCTTATTCCTCTCATTTCATCTGCCCTTCCATCTCATATCCTCCAGCTTATCAAGGATAAAAACAAAACACGCAGACACTATCAACACACCAGAAACGCAATACACAAGTCCCAATACAACGCCATCAGCAAAATGTTACATCACGAGATTAAAAAATTCAGATCTAACACGTGGAACCAAAAAATTTGGTCTCTCTCCACCACAGACTGTGGAAGTTCACACGAACCCTTAAGAATACAACCAAAACCACACCTCCCCTTATCATAAACAATAAGAAACTGAACACAGACGCTGAGCGCGGTGAGGCCTTTGTTGACAGAATGCGTTCAGCGTTCGCCTGGCAACCCTTAGACAACATCAACGATCCAGACGTTTCCCTTATCCTGTCCACAAGTAATTCCCTGACCCACTTACCTACGTCTAAACCATCTCTTTGCTCTCTCTCCGAACTATGTACCATCCTTAAATCCTTGCCCAACCAATGTTCTTCCGGTCCCGATAATATCCCACCTAAAGTAGTTAAACTCTTTCCACCCAACCTTTGTTCCTATCTAGCTGAAATTTTCAATGCCTGCCTCTCTTCTTCCTGCTTTCCTGACAGCTGGAAACAATCCACCATCATCATGCTCCCTAAACCTGTCAAAATTCTCTCCGATGTCAAAAACTACCGACCCATATCCCTGACGAACACTTTCTCCAAAATTCTCGAAAAATTAATCCTTTCCTGCCTCCGACATTCTAACTCCAAGCTATTTAGATCGGAGCAGTTCGGCTTTGCCGCAAAAACCTCAACCACCCACCAAATAAGTCGACTGACAGAATTTATTACATCTGGATTTAACACCAAAATGACAACCTCCGCCGTCTTCCTTGACATCAGCCAGGCCTTTGACAAGGTCTGGCACGACGGACTTATATATAAACTCTGCCAACTTCCTATTCCTCCTTACCTGACAAAAATAATACAATCCTTTCTCCAACACAGGACTTTCCAAATTCGACATGATGACTATCTTTCCCCAATGAACAGGGCTCACGTGGGAGTTCCCCAAGGAGCTGTCCTTAGCCCGACCCTGTTCAACATCTACATAGACGACTTTCCAACGACTCCACACTCTGAGCTTTACTTATACGTCGACGACGCCGCCATTGCTACGCGCAACTGGTGGCCTGACAAAAACGCAGACGTCCTCCAAGACCACCTGGACCTTATTGAAGACTGGCTTGGCGCATGGAAGCTGGAGATGAATCCGGCCAAATGCGCCCAAGTCTGCTTCACCTTCAAGACTCACCGACGAGACAATTTTCCTCTCACCTTATATAATAAATTTATCCCACAAATGACAGAAACGACCTTCCTGGGAGTAACCGTGGATGACAAATTGACTTTTCGTAACCACATCCAAAAAATCCTCACCTCTGTCCACAAAGCAAAAATGGCCCTCCATCCTATCATCCATTACCATAGCGCTACATCACTTCGAAACAAGCTAACCATTCTATATTCAATTCTCCTGCCCAAAATACTTAACGCATCCCCGATCTGGTGTACTGCCAGCCCAACTCAAATTAAAAAACTTCAAGTATGGCTAAACAAAACGGTCAGGCAGCTGGCCGGGGCTCCATGGTCTGTGTCCAATCTCTCTATCCGCAGCGAATTATGCATCCCCACTTTACTTGACTTGATTCAAAAATGCCTCCACAGCTATGCCACATCAATTAAATACTCCACCAATGAACTGATTTCTGATTTATGGTCCCCCTCTCTTCCCTCTGGCAAATTCAACTACCCACGTCAAATACTCCTTCCGTCTGCACCCATCAACAAAATCAACATCCCTAAATTCCCTTCCAATATTACGCATCTTGGATCCCTGCACCTCCAATTCAAACCTTTTCCTTCTCCCGCCCCAGTGGTCACAGAAGACCCCAGCACCAATGAAGATTCACCGCACCGGCAACATAATCCAGCACAGCTCCAGCAGGAAGAAGCAGAACCACCTCACCCTATTTCCCCAGCAATCACCCTTCCTTCAATTTATCCCCACACTGGCCTGGGACAAGGAGCTCCTCAGCTCCTCTACCTTCAGCCACCAGAACCTGATTAAACCTCCTCCAGCTTTCCTAACCCTATGTAAAACCTAAAACAAAATAACCCGTCCATCTACTTCCCCAAATCATCCCCTAACAACTATGCATCCCCAAGATGAATTCCTATTCAATGACTCACTCCCAAATAAAACAACCCCTCTTTTCCTCCGGATCCTACCACACATCAATCCCCCAACAAAATAACCCGTCTTTCCCGATTTTCCTTCATTATATTCCCCAACAAAATAACCTCTACCCCTCACTGTTAAATTCCCTTTGATATTTCCAATCTCGACCATGAAGGGCAAAGAGCCCGGTATGGTGAAATAGGTATCCTGTTAATAGTTGCGAGTAGAATGGCGCGCTGGTTCTATGCCACACGAGAAACACGTTCTATTGAAACTTTTCGAGGTGAACTGTGGCCCATTATCCGTGACGAAAGGGCATGGGGGGTCCAAAGCTCCTCAAAATAGTGTCATTTGACAAGGCCTTTATTGTAGTGTCTACGGCAGAGTTCTGCATCGGGCGTACTCAACGAGTCTGAACAGCCGAGCGCATAGCCGAGCGAAAGTCCCGTCCCTTATCTCGGGTGTGAGTACGCCCGAGTCCGCCCGATTACACACCGCCCGAGTACCGAAGTGGTCTCGTAGAAGCCAATCGGACTTGCGCGGACTTACATGCGCAGTCGGTAAGCCTGCGTTTCTCGAAAAGTAGTACTATTATGTAACACCAAAATTGCATTACTTTTCAAAAGTATGTCATGTCTTATTTAAAATATTTTTGGACCTTGCCTCTTTACATAACAACTGTCTACACGTACAGTACGTTAGAATATGTAATAGGTTGAAAAATTAAAATAAAAGATATAGCGCTTTTGAAACTAACTGCACTTCTTTTAAAAAAATACACGTTTTCAAATGAGGTCTCGATCCCGCACAATGAAAAAGACAGAAATAAGATACGTTCCGAGGAATTATTCAAAAATACAGAGGCGATAAGGAGTCATGAAACGCAAACAACACCTAATGGTGAATGTTTCGTTCTTTTTTCAGGTAATCACCCATTTAATAACAGAGGCCATCTACAGCGTCGGGGTCCAGTAGGGACCTGCGATTCTCGAGAATAATTCCTGCGAGACTGAAATTGCGCTCGCAGCGCTGGTGGCTGGCCGAGCGAAGAAAATTTTAACTAAATGAGCTAGGTTCGGCATATTATCTTCATATTCTAGGATCCCAGAAAATTCCCCTGGCGACGTCGATTGACACAAAGCAATTTCTTCGCATCGGGTTGAATCTCTGTATTCGTCCTGCCACTCCTCGTAGTCACTATCTACTTTGATATTTGTTTCTTGAGGCTCTGCACTTGCTGCTTTGTTGCGCTCAGCCGCCAAGGAGACACACATTGATTGTACGAGGTTTATTGTTTCTTCTCTATCTGGAGAACTGAGCATCTTTAGTCCCCTGTATATAGGTGTTAGAAAAGTGCACACCTTTTTCCAGCCCTAAATTACAATTTTTTGTCAAAATATAGCAAAGCTCTGCCTGCAATTTTTATAACTAGTTCATTTTCATGTGTTTTCATGGTAAAATTATGTGTTTTCAGGCGTGCGTAAGTAAGTAAGGGAATATGAGCCGTGGGAGTCTTTTCTGCTTGCAGTTTGTCCTTTTCTTCTTTGAATGGTTTCAGAAAAATAATTACATGTTCCATTAAGACCTCGTCCAGGCCCCTAATTCGATGCTCTTGTTTTGCCTCTTTCAGAAACTCTTTCATTTTTCCCAATTCCGTATGTACTGACTCCATCATCGTTACTTTTGAGTTCCATCAGGTTTTACATTCTTGGTGGACTGTTTTGTCGAGACTCGATACAACACCAGATTTCTTTAAATAGGTGACTAAAGATTTGATCACATTAAGCTGCTCGATAACCTCTGGACCATGACCCTCATCAACCCAATCTCGTAAGTCAAAAGTGTGTCTAAGAGCAGTGGCAAGGCAGGGTGCTTTTCCGTTATTTTCCAAAGCCTTGCTTCCTCGTCAGTCACGAGGAAAAACTTAGTAAAATCTGCTTCATGAATGCCCAAACTGGCATTCTTAGTTCATTCCTAACGTTGGGTCCCGTCTGCCGCATTTCATCAGGAAATTTCACAGTAAAAAGTACCCTGTTCACTAATAGCCAGTTTATGATGTAATGCACTATAAGGGTTAGGTAGTGAAATTTCCTCACGGAATCGGTCCACCCGTCTGTAGTTCCCGCACATGCCCCTCTCTGAATGGAGTTGATGATATCTGGCAATATTACGGAACGTGCCAGAGACACCCGTTCCGGCAATGCTCTCTTGATATTGTTGAAGAGTGAGAAATAAGATCTTTTGCATTTACTCGACCACAAGGAGCACCTATATCAATTGCTTGCTGAATAACTTTGGAAAACCCTTCACCATCCACCACATGAAAGGGACGAGTATCAAGGGCACAAAAGTTAACGTACTCTTGTGTAAACGATTCTTTTGTCTCTGAGGGTGCACAAATATACCTGATAAAATAAAACAAGAAATTAATGTTAACTCTGAAGAGGAATATTGCACATAAGTCCTAAATTAATTCCTGAGTAGGCGACAATGTTTTCAGGCTACATGCCACGAAATTTTTCTCGACATAGCCTTGCCGACATTGACGAAATTGATTTTGATAATACACTTGCGGGTTTCTTTCAACTGTGGAAGTAATGTAGACGGCTATTAAATTTAAATATTTTAATAGGCTACAGTTTAACATTGGGTCTAACTTGCGAGATAGGTAACAAAATAGAGACTGGGCAAATGGTTGCGGATGGTGACCCTAATCACAGCATTTTGACTCGTACCACTGCTGTCTACTTAGTAGAAATACGGTGTAATCGAAATGTTTAAGATCACACTGTACAGGTCACCTACTTGCAGCATTGGCCTCGGAAAAGTTATTCGTTATTAATTGATAGAGCTTGATGACCTATGACTAAGTTAAAGTGGCATAATATTGTTGATAAATCTCCCTTTTGAAAATAGCAGCCAGGTGAATTAACAAAAGGAGAAATAGCAGAAAAATCGCGTTCCTGATTTTACAGTCGGGCATACTCTCACTTACCTCGTAGATGCAGATTTGCAACCTTCTGTGACGTGGCGCCTTAAATGGGTTGCGGCTGTCCTGACTTTGCAGGAATTGTAAATATGGCACTTTGTACACCGAACGAACTCCATGGGCAGGCCAGTCTGGTAGTTTTTCACGATTTGAAACCAGTTCCAAATCTCACTCCCTGTTCTTTTACTATAATTTTTAGTTAAGCAGTAATGACCACTCTCGACTTTCGGCTCTACCTCTCTCTTCGTTTCCTTTCTTCGAGCTCTGCCTGCAACCGAGTCCATGGCCACCAAGAAAGGTAGTAACAGCGTCAAGTATGCTAGGGACCATCTAGTCTATTGACGAAAGAACTTAGCTTCGCTGCGAGAGTCTAAGGCCAACTTCAACCCCTAAAAATCGCCGTAGAAGGGTATGGCAATCGCAGAAACACCACTCTCACAATGAGCCTCTTCATATCCTGGAATTATATAAATGCGTGCGTACGATATTTGCTTTTTTGGTTTAATCATGGGATGAATTCATACAAATTATAAATTAACTTTATCGAGCAATCGTCGCCTTACAATTTAATGCAATATCGCGAGACGTTGCTGATCCTGGGTGGACTTGACCGAGAGTCGGCCGAATGCGAGAGAGATTTGTAGTAGCCCGTTTCACCGTTCATGTCCGATCAGGCGTGCGCGGACCTACTCAATTTCGTCAAGTCCGCTCAAGTCCGATTCTGGAGGACACTCCGATTCCGCTGAAGTAGCTTAGCGCGAAAAGTGCACCTATGTGTCTACTGCTATGCTAGCCTGCAGGTCCGGCAGCGTTCGCTGGCGGCTTGAAGGTACGGTTGAGTACGCCCGATGCAGAACTCTGGTCTACGGTGCTGTTTCGGAGAGGAGTAATCCAACAAAACTTAGAAAAACCGTCAACCGCCACTAGGATCATGCTGTTTCCTCTTTTGCAGCGCGGAAACTTGCCGACATAATCCAGAAAAACGCCCTGCATCTGCTTTAGAAGAGGACGAAATCCGTACGTCTGTCTTCGTGCTGGTTTGCTCAAAATACAAACTTTGCAACACCTTACGGGCTCAGCGATATCTCGATCCATTCCCACCCATGCATAGTCACTCCTAATGTTTTGGATAGGCTTATGGGTTCCCAGGTGCCTTCCGAAGGGCGATTGATGATAGTATGCTTGTTAATTGTTAACTTGCTAAATCCCTTCTTCCGAACCGTTTTTAACCCACCTTCCGGGGATTCAACTGTCGTGTTACCTGACCTCTTTCAGCGGCTGATGCAACCAATTGATATTTCCTGTAATGGTATTGTAAAGTTACTGAAAGATATAAGCCCCAACAAATCTCCTGGCCTTGATCATATTCCCTCCCGCGTATATAGAGAGTTAGCCTCCGAAATTTCCCCTTACCTTGAAATAGTATTTAATAAATCCCTGACCGAACACGTCTTACCGATGGACTGGAAAGCAGCCGGAAGACAGCGATGTAACACCCATTTTTAAAAGTGGTGATAGGGAGCAGCCATCTAACTACAGACCTCTATCCCTCACATCCATTTCATGCAAGGTCCTAGAACATATAATTGTCAGTTCAGTCATGGGACACCTAGATAGCCAGAATTTATTGTCCAATGTTCAGCATTGTTTCCGAAAGAGCAGATCATGTAAAACTCAACTTGCTCTCTTTTCTCAAGCTATTTTAGTTTCTGGCGAAAATAATATTCCAGTAGATGCTATATTTCTCGACTTCAAGAAAGATTTTGACAAGGTGTCTCATAGCAGACTAATTTTGAAATTAAAATCTTATGGGTTAGACAGTAACATTATATCATGGATTAATGAGTTTCTGCATCATCGGGTGCAAAGGGTTGTTTTGGACGGTGTATTGCCTCACCGGCAATTAAAGTCAATTCGGGAGTCCCACAAGGTAGTGTGATAGGTCCACTCCTATTCCTTTTGTACATAAATGATATCCATAAGGTGGTAAAAAGTAAGCTTCGTCTATTTGCCGATGGCGCCGTGGTATACAGGGAAATTCTATGTCCAAATGATAAAGAATATTTAAATATTGACCTACAAGCAATTGAAACTTGGTGTGATACATGGCAGTTAGAATTAAACTTTAAATAATGTCTTGTAATGAATTTTTGGAAAAAGAATAGCTCTCCTCCTAGCACTTACACAATAAGTAATAATGAATTAACGAACGTGGAATCCATTAAATATCTTGGAATAAAACTGACAAATGATCTTTCCTGGGGTAAACACATACGTGAAATAATGGGTGAAGCTAATCGTAAACTGGGATTCGTCAAAAGAGTATTGGGTAAATGTGACGATCATGTACGAGAAATCAGGTACTTTTCCCTTGTAAGACCTCATTTGGAATATGCTGCCAGTGTATGGGATCCCTACGAAATCGGTCTAAATAAGAAACTTGAACGTGTGCAGCGAAGATCGGCAAGATTTATAAAGGGACGGTATGATAACCTTATTAGCGTAACCAGTCTATTAAACGTATTAAAATGGGAATCATTGTCAGATCGCAGGTTGAAATTAAGACCTAATCTCTTAAAAAAATTCCAAGACCATATTTTCAGTGATGATGTTAAAAATATTTTGCGGATACCAACTTACTATGGTAGACTGGACCATAGTCACAAAATTGGAGAAATAGATTGCCGAACAGACAGATTCGAAATGTCCTTTTTTCCTCGTACAATTAGGAATATGAATAACGGTAAGTATATCCAGTACGAGTGTAGCAATGGATAACATCGGTAGCTGCATGTTGGTATAAGGACTTAAAGCTAACCCAACTAACGGCATGTTTTTGCATGTAAGTTTTGCTATTTTTATCTTTCTTTTAAATAGCATAGGTTTGAGCAGTACACATACAACTACTAATCCTTTTTTATGCATGATATGTTTTGCATGTATGGTGAGAGTTCACCCCCTGCCACACACCTTTATGGTGGCTTGCAGGGTATTATATAAATGTAGATGTATGCGAATAGGACCGGACGCAAAATCCTGGGGACAACTTTTTTCAATTTCCCTCCTCTATTGCGCGAACATGATGTCCCATTGACCAATGCACAGGGATTCCGTGTTTCGCCTATGATGAGCTGGTATATAAATGCCTTGAGTTCAGGATCTTCCTGCTGATGGACTGATATCTCCTCGAAGGCCGACGGAAAATTCGCCTCTATTGTTTTGACCCGGACTCTGTCTCTGAATCAAGCATTCTCTCCTCTGAGTCAAACATACGAGACAACGTGACGACTTTTTGCGTCCCCTTTGTGTGTTGAATTTCAAAGAGGATATGTGGATTATCCACCTTCCAATTTTAACGAGATTCCTCGGATGTGCTAGCAACAGGGCTTGGTTTTCCGTTTCGAGAAGGAACTCAGCATGCTCCAGATACGACCCGAATTTTTCAATGCCAAACAAAACCGCGAGACACTCGAGCTCATGGGTGCAGTAATTTCTTTCCTGGGTGGAAAGGGAACTGCTTGCGTGGGCTGTCCTACGCCCATTAACTTCCTGTCATAACACGGTGCCCACGGCATCCGTTTGTAAAATAAATTCTTTTGAAAAGTCTGCCATTTTCAGAACTGGGGGTGAACTGGTACTCTCTTTGATTCTCACAAAACTAACTTCTTGTTCGGCACGCCAGCTCAATTTCACATTTTTCCCACGAAGTGCGTTTAAAGGCACCGCCTTCTCAGCGAAATTCGGTATGAATTTCGAGTAGTAAACGATTCCGATAAAACGAGATATACCTTTGGCGTCCTTGGGGCGTTAGACTTCGTTCAATCGTTGTCCACTTTGACTCCTTGATCAAAATATAAGTGCCCCAGGAAATAAATTTCGCTAGCTGCGAATTTAACCTTTTTGGGTTCACAGTTAATCCTGACCGTCTTAGGCGTGCAAATACCTCTCGTAGATGCTGCACATGGGCGTCGAATGTTTCCGAATAAATCACTACATCATCAACATAGTTAGGAGGTTAAACAAGTCTCCCGATTCGGACACTTGCATACTGCTAATATGACCTTCCTTATTGCCTCTGAAACAGCGAATTATTCTCTCCCGATTGTCAAAGCTGTAGTCCCCTTCCGCTTCCGGTGAAACCAAACTCGAGAGCGGGCAAATTTTCTGGAGGTGGTCTGTAATTCCGGCAGCTTTCAAGTCTGGCTTCGATGAGACGACCGCGCCTCAACAATTCCGCCAAACTAATGATTCTCTCTTCGGGAAATCTTGTCAAATATAAGGGATGCAAGTGTTCACAGACTAAATCCAAAAGGTTCGACTCGCTAAGCGGCCGTTCGAGGCGCCTATTCATCGTTCTAATTATCGTAATGTAGTCCCCAATTCGTTCTCCTTCCCCTTGAGTACGAGTGACCATTTCGTGCTTTAAACGATTTGCGTAACCTGCTGGGAGGAGATTATTTATAATTCCCCTTGTGAAGTCGTCCCAAGATGCCATTTGAAACTTATTCCCTGCAAACCACCTCAAAGCCTCTTTCCCCAGCAACTCGGGCACCAACTCCAACATTTCTTCCTTGGCAGCCTCTTCATTTTCAAATTCCTGCGTGCTCAACAAACCAAGCCACCACGCGTTCCACCCTTCCAACCCGGTTCCCCGTCTGCCCCGTCCTTTCGAAAGGTAACCCTCCACGGGGGCCCGTGTTCCTCACTTGGTGCTCCGATCCAGCGGGGCAAATGTCTTCTGCTTGCCGGCCTCTCGGAAATAGCGCCTTGATTCCTTTCTTATTTCATCCAAAGTATCTCTAGTCTCTCATCCTAGCTCCTTGACTAAATCAAGAGCCTTCTCTTTCGTCGATTCGTTTATCCAAGCTGTCCCCTTTGGCATATCTCCTGTTTTAGACATTTCCACGTCCCAAGAAACCTACACCAATGGGAAATTAGGGAAAGGATCTCTTCTCGCCCTCGAGGTCCACCAAGGGCTTTTAATTAGGTTAAACGGTTGGAGAAACAAAGGACCAGATGAAGAAACTCTGAAGCCTTCTACAGAGGACGTGCTCACGCGCGAGGATCCGTAACCACGCTCTGCTATAACCATTTGAAACAGCTGGGTGCCTATCCGCCTAGGGCGATAGATCACTGGGAAGCCGGATCTCACAGTAGAACAACAACGTGTATCCAAACAGCAATATGGAACATGAGCAGAATAGAACAACAAGAACAATCCCGACTCGCAGTCGTCTATTGTAGCTCAGTTCGCCCATCGGCCACCGCCGCTCTTCCCTCTCGGCGCTGCCGTCGGCGCAGTGCCTCGTGGGTTCCGATGCGCGTGTGCCAACACGGCAAACACAGAGCCTATTTGCTTGATTACTATACTGGTTTCTTTGTTGAAATTATCTTCTGTCATCGGAACACTTAGAAGGAGGTGTATCAATGAATTGAAAGCCGAGATTGTACGGGAGTAGCAATTGCCGAGTAGCAATGATCGGATGGAATAACATGGTCCGTATATGTAGGTTTTCGAAATATGGAAAAGGTATGACGACGATCTCTCGTTAGTGAAATGCCGAGGTCTAGAAAATTTAAGGTGTGTTTAAAATCGGATTCACATGGAAAGGAAATACTGGGATGATTTGATTTAAAAACTCTGTAAAATTAACGAATTGGCATTCAGTACCTTTCCATAAAACTATAATATCATCAACATATCATCAGCCAATAAACAAAAGAATTTAATAACTAATTCCCGGAACTAAAAAGATTGTTCTACAAGTTATCTAAAAATATTTCTGCAAGTATGGGCGATATTGGCGAACCCATAGCCAGGCAGCTAGGCTCTGTACACATAAATGGTTAAATGGTAAAGAAAGAAATTCTGGAAAGTGACGACCTCGAGGAGGGAGGGCAGTTCTTCGATTATATTGTCGGCAACACCGGATTTTTTGAGTGATCCAACGGTTGTATCTATGGTTTCATCGGGTGCCACCTTGGGAACAAATCTTTAATATCGAAAGACGCTAACCTTGCCCTAGGAGGAACTACTTCGTCTTTAATATTATCTATCAACTGGAACGGATTTTTAATACCATATTTGGGTTTTATAAGGATCTTATTAAGGACATGTGCCACCTTAAAAGCTGGAGCTCGGATACAAGATATGTCCGAATAGTTGCCTGGGGAACTCCCGATGTGACTTTCATTACGGTTACGTCAGTGTGACAGTTACGGGAGGAGGTCATCTTTGCAAGACTGACAATCGGCAACTGCCCCCTGACCCACTCATACCTCGTTCTTCACTGAAGAGAAGACACCACCTCGGTGCGGTGATTGCGACTGCCCTCTTACTGTGCGACGCACGGAGCGAGTACCGGCTCACGCGCAAAAGGCTAGAGGCCTTGGAGTGTGTTCTAGCCGTGTCACAACTCTCCTTAGGAAAAATGGCCTTTTCAATTCAATATATAGTGTGTAAAATTTTTATATTCATCCCTGATATTCAACTACTGCCATATTGAATTTTGGAAAAAATATATTATGATGCAATGAGATGGTGGTGCAAATGACCTTGGTCGTCGACGCACCCGTGATCCCAAACCCACTGCCTATTATAGAGCTCGCCTGGTTATCCCAAATGTTGGATTCCGACATCCTGATGTCGTAACAATTCCGTCTGGGTGGCACAGATTCTTTTCCTCATTGAAACGGGTGGGATATTATAACTTTGTTACCAAGACTGAAGGACAAACTACATTCTTATGATAAAAAAGTTTTGTTTTCGGGAGTATCGCAATACCTATCCTTAATAACGTAGTCGGCATTACAGCTTTGATTGGTCACTAAGAAATTCTTGGCGTCTTGGAAGAGGTGATCAAAATATAAAATAACGTGAGGGTGTGCAGTGGGGCTCGAATCGAACCCTGATGGAAATTTCCCTAAACATTTTCCCTAGAAAATATTTCTAGGGAATAATTTTCCCTAGAAAATATTTCCCTTCAAAATATTTCCCTAGAAAATTGAACCCCCATTTTCCCTTGGAAATATTTCTGGGTCAAAGTTTTCCCTGGAAATTAGGTTCCGTGGAAAATTTTCCTTAGGTAAATATTCCACTCAATAAACAATAGTTCGCTTGACAATCCAAAAAACAAAAAACCTAAGTATAAATATAGGGAAGACTTGATAAAAATCAGTATAATAGAGGGCATGTATCACAATGAATGATTGAAAATAACTCAAATTTACCAATGTTTATTCCTTTTTTAGCAGTTCATGTTTACATTTTTCATTAGCATGAAATTCGTTTATTCTTTTAGCCTTCTGCTGGGTGAAACCCTCGTCTCTTCTTGAATTCATTAAGGGAACGGCCACAAGAGCAGGGTTGCCCCCCCCCCGTGCATTCCATAAGTGCTTGAGACGATGGCAATGGAGAAATGGCCTTTGAACTCGAAGACAGCCGGTCGTTTACAAATGTTGGAGGGCCGACGAGTACGCCCCTGACCCCAACGTAGACTCTCTCCGCGCCGCAGGCATTCAAGTATTCGCTCTCTCCAGAAATAATTCCAGACGGTAAAAACCTCCAGATTTCTCACACCACGATGCCTTCACGAAATAAATTTACCTTAGCCCATGACAATGAAATTTCACACATTAGATTGATACGGATCAATGAATCAAACAGATATGAAATTAAGACGTTGGATTTTTTTAAATTGTAGTATTTAAGTGTGCCTGCATTAAAATTTAACGTGTCATTCATGTATGTAGTACTTCTCAAGTGTTTAACTGCGTTTCGGACGAAAAATAAAACTGGTGATTTATGTCTCGTCTGTTATTCAGAGGAATCTCTAATTAGGTGCACGCAATGAGTTTAGTGCACGGGCGTAGGTGGTGCTTGATTGGTGATAAATCTCCTCCTTTAACGCATTACCGAGGTGGCTTGCGAGGTATTTTGTCGATATAGATGTAAGCGATGATTTTTATGATTGCGCGCAGGAATGGGGTCGTTTACCATATTTTTTATTGCCGAATCTGATAGAGTTTGTAAAATAAAAGGACCCGTATTTTTCCGTTTTCCGATCCGACAATTATTTCCCGAGTTATAAGCGGCGAAAAACTGATGTTTTTAACCCTTTCGGAAAAGTGGGTGTGGTGCAACCTCTGACGTATATCGACTTCGTCCAATCACAACTGAGCCCGCGAAGCTACTTCGCCTTATCGCAAAGGGGGGGGACACAGCTGACTCGGCCAATGAGAGCGATTTCGACAGCATCTGTGCGAGCAGACCTTCCGAGAACCCCCCTCCACTCCCTTCCCCCTCCCCTGAAAGCAGTCAAGGACGGGAGGAAAATGACGTCAATGTTATCACAGCAGGATTTTCGGTGGGCGTCACCTTTTGCTTATTTTAATTTATGAGTGAATGGTTGTGGTTAGAAGATAAATTTTTTCACTAAAATTCGTTTTTCGTTTCCATCTAACGATTTCGTGTACAACATTGCGATTTCGGTTCCGAGTAAACGCCCCCATTATATTGGAGGGATATATTGATCACGATATCTAATAAAAAAGTATATCGCGCTTTGTGTATTGTAATATTTTGTCTTTAGGGAAGGTATGATAGTGAGAATGCATCCGTTCGGAAAATGAATTGCGATTAAGGTGGCTGGTTCGAAATTTACAAGTGTATAGATTTTCTTCATAATTGCAATATTTTTTCCTTTAATTATGGTCCAAAATTCTCATCATCATTGGTCAACAATCCTAGGATTGGTTTGACGCAGCTTTCCATTCTATTCTTCTGTCGGCCAACCTTTTCATTGTGACGTAATTCTTCTCTTTTACATCCTTCACAATCTAAAATTCTATGGGAAATTTTTTTGGGGTGTTCAGTTTTTGAGGTATTTAAGGTTTTTTTAACGTGGGGCCTTATGGCGCACCCCGCTTCGTAAGTGTCAATTGTGTACTATTTACGTTTCTACCATACAGATTTGTACCAAAAACTGAAATGATGTGGATATTAGCCAACAATTTTTATCTGAGATAATCAACCAGAGTTATTGACTTATTTCCTCCGTATATACGAAATAAATAAAATATTCCTTAAATTTTCAAGTATCGCGCGCGAAGTTTTGAGGTGCATTTGGCAACGTCGAATCAGACGAGGGAAATAATGGGAATCCAGGATTCCGCAGAGTAGACAGTCCATCATTAGCGAATCAAATGAAAATGTTATATTTAAGTAAAGAAAATATTATTTTCATCGAGTTTCATTTTCGATTGACATTCAAACAGGTCACGTGTATTAATGCTAATATAAAACCTATAATATTTATTCGCGAGTACATGTGTATATAATGCTACGTTATGACTGACAATTTGGAGTAGTTACCGAAAAGCCAATAAAATTATCTAGAAAAAACTTCAAATGTTAAAAAATATCAAGTTTAAGAAGCCAAAAGTCTTGGATGAAAACTATTTTTTCATCTCTATTGAAATTAATTCACCTAAGTGATGTATTTTATTCCTCTTCGTTAAATTCCTACTCGGCGACCTTCCTCATTAAACATCAGTAAACTAAAGTCTTCGTCCTCACCTTCAGTTTCAGCGCCTAACTTCTTCTTGAAAAGGAATTGCTTAGCCCTCCTTTCAAACTCCTTCGAAGCAAACTTCTCCTTGCTCCTATAATACGAAGACATGTTCAAATGTTTTCAAGACAGAGCTTCGAAAGGACCAAAGCAACTCTTTACCAAATTTCACACCGTTTCACCAAGAGCAACCCAGCAAAATCGTGTAAATCGAACGCGCGAGAAACCACAACAAGTCACACCACAAAAACCACGAATATTACAATGTAGTTCACTTGACAAAGTTCTTGAGAATAGACGATTACGACACCTGCCGTTACGACCGCTGAAACACAGAAACAATTGCCTACACAACAGCAGTGCCGAATTTCAGGATGTGCGTTGTTGCCGATTAAAAAAAAGAGAGGTTAAATAAATGGTTCAAACAACTGTTAAAGATGTTTAAGCGTTTAATCACAATTATTTCGTCACTACAAAATATGCGAATACCCATAGCACAAAATTACTTACTTTTTCAATCCATGCATTAAAACCAACATCTCCAAGGTCACAGGATATGCACAGAGTGACAACGTTCAGGTTGCCTAGAAACAGAATCAAGTCAAGTTTTATATTATGTTTCATGTAAATATTTAAATTCAAACGGGCAGTGTTTCAATATGACTTGAGAATTTGAGGCATCCGGTTAAAATATTGTGTAATGTAATCATGTCCAATCAATTTTTTGGTGCCATTGAAATTATATGAGCACTAGTTCTCAACGACTCACGATTACCGAACCAGCCACCTTAAGGGTGAGGGTAGTCCATCAAATCCGTCGAAATTAGTCAGTTATGCGCAGGAACATGCTGTTTGAATGAATTGCATCTGAAGTTTGGTGTGGACATTTTTATGTTTTTATTTTTGGAACTCGGGTTTGTTTGATATATATATAGGTTTTGATATATATATATAGGTGAGTGGATGAAGATGGCCATGAGGCGGTACAATAAATGTCTTGGAGATAGACGGAGAGATGACAGGAACACACAAAAAAGAGACGAAACACACTTACATTGGCTAATTTTCGGGTTTTTTGCAACCCGTCTTCTAGGCCGTTGAGATGAAACTGCCCAGTAAGCGCGCCTTCGAGGTGCGGTTGCGTGGGCAGTGGGGAGGGGGATGGGTAAGTGGTGGGAGAAGGGCAGGAGATGATAGGGTATCCTTCTGTGTCCTGTGTTCTATATAGCGCATCCCGGCATTCCTGAACTTTTATTCAAATGGCCTTTGATTTAAGTGTGTGCATATATTCGTTATGGCGTCGCAATTGGATGAATTCTCTTGTATTTGGTGCTGAAGGGGAGGAGACTATTGTGTGTGTGAGTCGAGTTTGTTTGTTTGTCCCGCAGGGCGGCGCCACGAGTGGGGGAGTGGTGATGCAGCAGCCGCGTGGCGCCAGGGGTGGTGGCGCCAGGGGCGGCGGCGAGCGGTGGGAGGCGGCGCCCCTCGGCCCCCCCTTCGCCCCTTCGCAGCCCCGGCCCCTTCGCAGCTCCTCCACCGACGGACCCCCACTGCCCCCGCCCCCCCCGCCCCCTCCGCCGCCCCCGCCCCCTCCGCCCCCGCCCCCTCCCACTCACCCCTCGCACTGCTACGGGGGGCAGCAGTTCCAGGAAGAGGGCGAGGATTGCCCCAAGGGGCGGGGCGAGGAGAAGGCGCCCCCCCCCCCCAGGGGCAAGGCCCGCGGCCGGAGGAACATCCTCAGCTTCCCGCACCACTTGAGCGTGGACGAGCTGCGCCTGCTGCAGCAACAGGTGAGAATCTCTGCAGCGCGGGCACACCCGAAGCCAATCGGTGTGTGTGTGCTCTGCTGCTGCTGCATGTGCGAGAGGGAGACTGCTGTAGTAGTGCTGTGGGGAATCGCTGGGCGGTCATTTGATGAGATGTCGAGGGAACATGTCGAGGAGTTCGTTCTCCCCTCTCCACTGGCATTTCAACTGCTCCCTTCCCTACTGCCCCCTGACTGAGGATGTTGAAAGCATTTGCCGAAGGTGTGGATCATAGTCATTTCACGTCGAAGGCTCGGCCGCCATTTTCCTCTTCTTGGGAGGCATTGGGAAAATGCCATTTTCGTTTTCGCGAACAGTGCAGCACTGCGGTCGTGGCAATGTGCGGCCACTGTTGAGACGCCATAACACGTGTTGCCTGGTTGTTTGATCGCAGCATTATTGAGAGTGCAAGTGTATAGGAACAGGAAGATCATGCAACATACTATGCTTCTATTTCACCGTTCAGTTTCTTGTCATAGTTCAGTGCATTGTGAAAACATCCCTGCTCGTGTGAATTGCTTGCTCTGAAATTCGACCGTTTTACGACGTGCACCAATCTAAGGCGAATACAATACGATCCCCCTTCGATGAAATTCCACTGGCGGAGTAAATTTATTTTGGATGAAATTTAAGGATTAGCAGCAGGAACATTGTGTTAAGATAGTGTCGATGAAACTTAATCTCGGAGTCTTTCGGAGTGTACTCTTCTAAGCGTGAATATCTGAATTATACAATCCAATTAAAGGAAAACTGATTAACCACTTCGGACAAGTGGGGGTGCGAAGGACTAATACGTCATTCACGTCGTCCAACCACAACTGAGATTGCGAGGATCCTTCGCATTGTCACGATGGGGGAGGGGGGGGGCACACAGCTGACTCTGCCAATGGGAGCGGTTGCGACAGGATCTCTTCAAGGCAGACCTCCCCTCCACTCCCCTCCCTTTCCCTCAAAACAGTCGAGGACGGGAGGTGGATGACGTAGTAATCCTTATCACAGCAGCTCTCATTCGGCGGGCGTCACCTTTTGCTTATTTTCATTTTGTGAGTTAATGGCTCTCTGGTTGGAGGATTAATTTTTCACTAAAATGCATTTTTCGTGTCCATCTAAGGATTTCGTGTTCTACAAAATAGCGATTTCGGTTCCGAGTAAACGCCCCCATTTCATCATGAAATTTGAATTTGCACACATTTTGTTTGTATTAACCGGTTGTGACTCTGGATAATTATCAAGAGTTTTTGAGGTTAATAAAAACAAAAAGTGTGGAAAACTAATTTCCTGATACGGTTACCCTGTCGACCAATCAGCGCCTACCAGATCTTGGTCACGAGTGTCCATTACCAATCGGCAGCCGGTTTTGCTACCGTGGCCAATAGGATTTCGCCTCGCGGTCACGTGCTGTTTGCGCTCACACCAAGAACACTCTCTGTATAAAGGACGTTGATTTTGTTGCGCATTCGATCGTCTTTCGCTTAAATTTCAGTCGCAGGTTAATAGGCTTCCTGAACTTGCCGACAGGGATCACTAGTGTTAATGGGTGAGGCACATGGGCAGACATAATATATTTACGCACTCCCTGCACATGAGTGTGTGTTTCTATGGGCATTGTTGCATTGTTTTGCGTTGAGGTTTGATTGCGCTCTCAATTAATTTCGCTGACAGTGAGACTTCGATTGAAAATGGGTTAACGGAGTTGTTTTGTGCCGGGGTGCTCTACTGAACAGTCTGATGTGGTAAAGAAGAACCGGATTCTTGGTTTAACGAGACTTGTGAGACTTGAAGCTTGTGTAAGGTTAGTAAACTCGGGTGAAGCTCGTTCCCCCGAACAAGCGTTAACGTTTGTTTCTTACTTTTCAAAATCTAAAATCGTGATATTTTTTGTATTCGAAATAATTGATCAGCATGAGTCCCATCTTCAGTTCCCAGTGAATGATATGCATTGTCTGTCTGCAGAGAGAGAGGCTGCATTTAGTGTAATACTGACTTGTTCCTTCCATGTTTTGTCATTCCCAGTTTATGACATTCTTTGTTTACCTGCGGAGAGAGAGAGAGGCTGCATTCAGTGTAATGACTTATGAGTTCCAATTTATGCCATTCCTAGTGTATGAAATTCGTTGTTTATCTGGAAAGAGTGCATTCATTATAACATTGCCTTGTGCGTCCAAAGTGTAGTCATTCCCAGTGTGTGACATTCTTTATCTGTGCAGAGAGAAAGGCTGCATTCAGTGTAATCACTAAAAAGTGTATCACACTTGACTGATGTACTCTCTCGGTAGTCCTCGCTCGGAGATCCGAATGGGGGACTATTTTGCCTTCGGAATATTTTACTCTATAGGGTTCCATCACGTCTTCATAAGAAAGAAAAAAGTGGAGTAGCTGCGACTCCTCGGGATATTAATGTGGTGGTTTCCCCTTGCCTTCCACATCGCAGTACTACAGCCGTTAAAGTAAATGTTACCACGCCTGTAGTGAAATGAGTGTCGCTGTATCGACCACTGTGGTCTCCACCTTCACTCATGTGAAGAAGAGCTGCTGCCGTCTCTTCCGGGTGGTGAGAAGCGTAATTATTGGCGGCCTCCCGTCGCTAAGTCGCGGCATCTTCACAGGTTCTGTATTATTTAGAGGCCTATCTTACCCAGGGATAGACCAATACCCCTCGGAATTCGGTCGCTTTTTGTCCACGACTGCTTATTCGACGAGTAAACTCGCTTATCTCGCAGCTAACCTCTGTATCTAGAGGTCGGCCCACCATCCGCAACCCGGTGGATGCACTCGGTGGCTTTAAGCTCAGCCGCGAGATTTTTCTCTTGGACTTGTTATTTTTGTCAATTCTATAAGAAAATGTTGCATTTATAATTCTGTGAATACTGATTCCCTCATCGGTACTTATATTTACAAGCTGTTGGGGTATATTCGGGGGAGGTCGAGAGTATTTTTTTCCCTGCTTGGGACTGTTACTAGTTGAAGAAGTGCATGAGAGGAAAAGGTGTTCAGAAGTGTCCCTTCGTCCTTCCCCCCCGATGATGAAGTGACGGTCATCTTTGTGTTGAAGTAATTTCCGTATTTGATTTCCTAGTTCTAATATTGAAGCCGGTGGTCTATAATATGCACATAGGTAAACCTTTTTTGCTCGAAGCCCTTGTGTGGAGCACCAAACGCTTTCTATTTGACAATCAAGTATAGACTCCCTTGTACTAGTAAGACAATCCTTCACGGCGATAAAAACTCCTCCTCCTGGTCTTCTGACTCTATCTTTCCTGTAAATTTTGTATGATTTCGGGAATATTTCATTATCTGCGATATCTTTATATAGCCAGCTCTCAGTTCCTATAATTACATCTCCGTCGGCGGATTCGATGAGGTGATGAAAATCTGCAACTTTGTTATTCAAACTACGACAATTTACTACGACCACAGTTATAACGCAATTTTTTAGAGATACGGTCGACTTGTTAAAGCTATTTTTACACGTTTTGTCGAGCTTATGTCTAACTGATTCACTCAAATTTTCCATGACTGGCTCCTAAAAGATAAAAAAAACCTCTCATAGCTTATGGCTTTTTTCAATTCTTTTACTTTCATTACATTTTCGCGTTTTTTTTATTTAACAGCCCACTATCTGACCTACTCTCTGCCCTACTCTTTATCCTGAAAATGACCTACAATGCTCAAATAGCCTATTCGTTACACGCCTAGATTCCTCGGACGTGTGATAAACCCCGGAGCGATGTAGGGGGTGACTCAACGAACGGAGCGTTAGTCGGAGGTCCACAAGTTGGCTCCGATGTCCTTACAGATAAGACGGAGTCTCTCGTTCATGCCTTCTACTCGGCTCCAAACAAGAGGTCCCCCCCGATCAATCCTCGGGACAAGACGGCATATCGTGAGCTCGACACCCTCGGCGACCCTCACTTCGGAGTTCGGTTCCCTATAGGAACGTAGAATCTCCTCCGATCCACGGTCCGTGGCGTCGTTGGTGCCTCCGTGGGCCACAACCCGCAATCTAGAGCACTTGGTGCCTCTAACCGCCGCCTCGGCCGCCTTCGTCACCTGAGGAACACCGCCACCCGGAATGCACCAAGCCGTGGGATCACACCCTTTGCCCTTTCTCGCAGAGGGGCCATCGCACGACGAACGATGCTGCTGCCTGTCACTAACATCTTCCCACCCTGACGATTCCTCCTCGGCGAAGCGGTGGAAGGGACCTCAGTGCTATCTACAGACAGCACTTCTTACCGGTTGGAGACACGGATCGGAAATTCCTCCCCGCGCCGCAGCCTCATTTAACCCCCCCCCCCTGAAACTACCCTCCAATAGTCTCTGCGATGGAGCCGCCTCTTCACGGAGGGTTCGAGCTCTGGGCACATCCTCTGGGTGTGTGGCAGGAGCTGAATCTACTCCGAACATACTTTACCTATCATGCTCAAAGTAGATTAGTAACTACTTTCCAACACATTGAAGCATCGCGAACTTGGCGCGGAAACCCTAACGCCGTTACCCGCTGGCATGTACAATAGCAGAAATTCCACAGAGAAGAAATCATTCGCCTTGGCCGGAATTCGAACCAGGATCCCCTGATTACCGGTCGGGTCCTTCAGCCAGTTAAGCTACGGAGGCATTATCTTGCTCTGTGGATTGATTAAGAATAGTGTTAAAGGAACTAGATGTCCTCGAACTGATGGACATCAGAGGGATCCAGGTCGAGTCCCGATCAAGGTGAATTATTTATTTCTCTGTGAGATTTCCGCTATTGAGCTCCTCCTGTTGAAACACATCATGTATGTGTGTGTATACGTACCGACTGACTGATTGACTGAATACCAGGGAAGTAGGTTGTGCACAAGGAGAGGTTGTCTTTGGTTTTGCGAGGAGGGGCTGTGGGGGAGTTAGGTTTATTGGAGTTTTTTTTGTTGAGAAGGTGCTCGGGGTATCTTCTTCGGAGGAGAGACTGGTGTAGGTTAGTGAGGAATCTGTCAAGGGAGTCTGGGTTATTGCATATACGGTGGCCACGAATGGAAAGGGAGTAAGGTAAGGAAGTTTTGGTGTGGTAGGGGTGGCAGCTATTGTAGTGGAGGTTTTGTTGTTTATCAGTTGGTTTGATGTGTACAGATGTGTTAAATTTGTTATTGGAAAGGGAGGTATCGACATCAAGGAAGGTAATGTTGGAATAGGATATATGTGATGTGAAAGAAACTGAGGAGGAAGCGTTGAGAGAGGCGAGGAATGACTTAAGGGAATCTGTGTCGTGTGACCATAGGAGAAAAATGTCATCAAAATAGCGGAGCCAGAGAAGGGGCTTGAGGGGGCAAGTGAAGATAGAAAGGATTCTTCAAGAAGGCCGAGGAAGAGGTTGGCATATGAGGGACTAAACATGGCACAGCCCCTAGTTTGAAGGTAGAATTGGTTGTTGAAGGAAAAGGAATTGTGAGTAAGGATGAGGTTCGTAAGGTGAAGAAGGAAGTCAGTGCTGGGAGTGTGTGGAGTAGAACGTTGGTTGAAGAAATGGCAGAGAGAGGAGAGGCCTTCCTTGTGAGGAATGGAGGTGTAGAGAGAGGTAACGTCAATGGTGGCTGTTCGTGCCCGTGGCTGTGATATCCCCAGACAAAGTAAAGAACCCCACAGGGGATGAAATAAAGAATGGAGGCTGGCCTTTAACGGAACACAAGAGAATACACTAAAGAAATACTGTAACAAAAAAGGTGAAACGGAAAATTCATAATCTCTTAAGGGAAGAAGGAAGTAGCCGGGCGTGCACTCCGCATGCCTAAATCGCCGACCTTTTCCCAAGGGTCTTCAAAATGTTCATTCACTCACACACACACACGCCATGCCAGCAGGCCCACTTGTTCTTTCTCTCGTTCGAACTGGTCTACCTCTCCCGGTAACTAGCCCAAAAATCTCTTCTTCCCCCTCGAGGGAAAGATCATAATTACGAAACAAAACAGGCACGCGTACACTCGCCGCGGCATCAGAGGCAGGGAATTCAAAGAAAAAGAAGTGGCCTGTCCTCGTGCGAACAGTGGCCGTAGTGATGTTTTGATCATTGGGAAGTGGAGTGAAATTGAGGCGGTCGAGGAAGTATCTTGGATGTTGGAGGAGAGGTCGCGGACTATAGGTTGAAGGTAAAAATCTACAAAGGAGGAGTTGCGTTCGGTGAGTGAGCATTACGAGGAGACGGATGGCCAGGATTATTGGGCTTGTGAATTTTTGGAAGGATGTAGAAATGGGGAGTGCGGGGATGGGGAGGGGTGAGATGGGAAATATTGTGCTGGGTGAGACCCTAATTTGGGCCCTTCTCGTTAAATAGTGTGACAATTTTGTTGAGGAACTGTGGGTTAGGATACAGGGGTATAGGGTTACAGGAAGAAGTGTCCGAAAGTTGTCTGACAAGGGGAGTGTCCGAGTTCCGGGTCTAGGATTTTGACGAAATTTGCCAGGCAGGTAGTCCTTGATGAGTTATTTACGAATCACCCCCCATATAGGGTTATATATCCAGAAACTTCGTCAAAAAACGAGTTTGAAATATTTGATAGCAAATATAAAGCCAATAATTAGCAATGTTTAGTCAGTGCAGTTTGGGTTAGGGGTAGAGTACTTGCTTCACAATTTCGACGTCCCAAGTTCGAGACTATTCGTGTCCAATTTTTTTTTCATCGCAATTTCGTCGTACGACTTTCCCTGGTTTTACATATTTTTAATCTGTTTACCCGGGATGCATTTTAACTGTTTTACGTAATAATTACGTAATTTGCTAAAATTACGTAATTAGTACGTAAAATAGTTAATTACGTTATTTACCTAAATCACGTAATTAGTACGTGGCGGAATTACTTCCGCACGCCCTCTCGTTTTTTGCGTATGAAATTAACGGAAGAGCATGAAGTGTGATCGTGATTTTGAATTACCGTATCTTTGGCCTCGCAGTCCCGACGCACGTACAACATTTGTTCTAATTCGCCTGGTGCCGTGATTTTCCAGCGCTGTGCTTTTTTGGAAAAACTAATCGCAAGAGAAAAAAAGAATTTAGGTTTTGTAATCATATAATTGTAAGTATCTACCGAAATTTTCGGGTGATCGGGCGAAATATTCGGGTGGGAGAGAGTTTCGAATCAAGGACGTCGCTTGGAAATTGATAAAAACCAGCGGTAACAATTAATTTTGAAGAATTAATGTATTGCACCTTTTCAGGAGCATGTTAGAATCACCCGAACATTTCGGTAGATACTTACAATTATATGATTACAAAACCTAAATTCTTTTTTTCTCTTGCGATTAGTTTTTCCAAAAAAGCACAGCGCTGGACAATAACGGCACCAGGCAAATTAGAACAAATGTTGTACGTGCGTCGGGACTCCGTGGCCAAAGATACGGAAATTCAAAATCATGATCACACTTCATGCTCTTCCGTTAATTTCATACACAAAAAACGAGAGGGCGTGCGGAAGTAATTCCGCCACTTACTAATTACGTGATTTTGGTAAATAACGTAATTAACTATTTTACGTACTAATTACGTAATTTTAGCAAATGACGTAATTATTACGTAAAATAGTTAAAATGCATCCCGGGTAAACAGATTAAAAATATGTAAAACCAGGGAAAGTCGTACGACGAAATTGCGATGAAAAAAAGAATTGGACACGAACAGTCTCGAACTTGGGACGTCGACATTGTGAAGCGATATACTCTACCCCTAACCCAAACTGCACTGATTAAACATGGCTAATTATTGGCTTTATATTTGCTATCAAATATTTCAAACTCGTTTTTTGACGAAGTTTCTGGATATATAACCCTATATGGGGGGTGATTCGTAAATAACTCATCAAGGACTACCTGCCTGGCAAATTTCGTCAAAATCCTAGACCCGGAACTCGGACACTCCCCTTGTGAGAGCCTCATTAGTGTAATCGGAAGAATTAAGGACCACAACGGTGGATCCTTTATCAGAGGGGATGATGACAATGTTGGGATTAGAGGTGAGGTTATGAAGGGCTGAAGGGAAGGAAGGGGAAAGAAGTAATGAGGGGGTGTGGAGATGTAGGCGTGGAACGCATTAAAGGACAGGTTTTACATCTGGGACGATTGTAGGGAGAAGGCTGCGGGGGAGGAGAATCGGAAGTGCGATAGAAAGGGTTCGTGGACGTGAGAATATTTTTTAAGTTCGGTGGCCGTCTGTAGGAAACGGATGGGCAACGAGGCAGGAGAGAAGAAGAAGTGACGTCACTGTTTTTCAGAATGGGGATGGGGTCTTTGAAAAAGGTTTTGAGTTTGTCGAAAGGTTTGTTTGTTGTGGAAGAAAGTGGTGTAGAAGTAATGTGTAGGCGTTAAAGATTTATTACGTCATCCATCTCCCCTCTTTTGACTGTTTTGAGGGAAAGGGAGTGGGAGTGGGGTATCGGCAGGTTTGCTCGCACAGGTCATGTCGCAACCGCTCCCATTGCCAGAGTCTGCTGTGTGTCCCCCATTGTGATAAGGCAAAGGAGTTTCACAGTCTCAGCTGTGATTGGACGGAGTGGATGACGTACAAGTCCTGTGCTCGCCCACTTTTCCGAAAGGTTTAAAAACATCAGTTTTTTGCCGCTTATGACTCGAGAACCAATTGATGGATTGAAGAACGGAGAAATACGGGTCTTTTTATCTTACAAACGATCAGGATTCCAGCACTTTCCCCCCCCCCCCCTTAAAGTGGGTGGCGTCAAGAAGTGTGTGTGCAGCGAGAGGTGAATAGCGGAGTGCGCAGACCCACCACGGTGCGCGTGTCTTCTCAGTCAAGTGGGTCTCCGAATCCTGAGTGTGTGCGTTCCCCACCCCCACAATTCACCCCCTGCATCCCCCAATACTTCGCTGGAGGGGCGACAGCTGACATAGAGCGGCCGCCACGGTGTTTTAGGAAGATTGCTGATTGTCCAGGCAGTGGCTCTTGTCTAGAACGGTGGACGAACGAGGCGAAGACGAGCGCGACAGGAGAAGAGGAGGCGATAAAAGGCTCTGGAGCTGACGATATTGCCGGAATGGATAGGCTGAGCGACCAAGGAGATTGAGAGTGAGCAAGAGACGCGGCCCGTCCATCATGAAGTGGTTCCACATCAGCAGCCTGGCCGTTCGGAAAGTGTCGCCGCTCACAAATCTTTCGCCCAACAGCAGCGTCTCGACCTGCCACGATAAGTTACGTTCCTGTCCCGTCAAAGCCTCAAGGCATCGCCAAAACCAGGTCCGTGTGCTATCCATTAAAGAAGAAAAGTGCATTGGTAAACCCGGTCCGTATCACCCTTCTTCCCCATTACCTCTCAATCCCCGTACTTGTGTTTGCCATGTGTGTGAAACATTTATTGAGATTGTTTCTTAATGTGGCCAAACGCGCTAATCAAGCGTGAGTGATTGCCTGTGCGCAATGTAATAAAACGAAGTACAGACTCAGGAAGCTGCGCTCGATTGTCCTAAGGCGACATTGTTGAAAGGGTTTATTTGTCGTTTATTTGTTGATTAAATATAATTCCATGTATTAGTTTGTAAGTCAGCATTAGGATTTTGTTTTCGGGTGCGTTTTCTTTGCATTGTTTTTCATCTCCTCCAAATGACCATGTCATTCAGGCGCAAATAAATGGTTGAACTGTTAAGCCTGGCTGTCACAACGTGCTGCCATCCCCACGTCCTCGCACCGAAAGGAAGACCGCGCCTTTTCCTCTTCCCAGCCGTTGGTCCCGTGTCCGTCGTCCACCCCGACCCAAAGTTAAACTCCGACGAGCTAATTTACCCATTTTTTTCTTCCCTCGATCCTTTACCGTGGCCCCCTCAGGGCCCGGCCGGTGCGAGGGGGTACAATATAGCGTCTATTCTATACTCGATAAAATTTTTGATTAAATGCAACCGAGAATTTCTCTGTCGAGTACGAAGAAATAATTCGAATATTAAACACATTGAGACGTATTTGGTGACAACTTGTTCTACATTATGGATGGTTATCACCTAGGAAGTAGTGTACTCTCGTGGCCTTCCACGGAAATGCATTGCAGTCGGTTGGATGAATGCCGCTCGTTTCCGTTGCAGCGTCGCCAGGACTCGATGGGTGGCGCCGCGGCGGCGTCTGGCGGCGGCGGCTCCTCTTCCGACGAGAACCGCTCGTCTGGGCACGCCAGCATGTCGGACGGCGGCGCTTCGTCCTCGGCGTCGCCGGCGGCCGAGGCGGCGGCGCTGCTGAGCAGGCACCACGTGCACTACCGGTCGGCGCTGCACGCTGTGCCGGAGGATGACAGGTGGGTTGCCGTGGTGATGTCGTGCACCCTGCCATGCACACTGCGAGGGTGTGTGTCATCACCAAACATGCACTGCTTGCATGCAATTAATAGTGTTTGGTCTGTTATTGAATAAAATACGAAGAAGTTTTTTTCGTATGTTAACTGATCTTTTATGATTTCTTATGCGTGACTATCAGTAGCCACGGGGTTTTGTACCCTGAAAGCATCTATACAAGAGAATAAAATAATATTTGAACCTCATTACCAAGGCAATGGTTTGTAATTGAAGCATCAGAGGGCATACAGTCATAACTCAAAGCATTTATGTCCATTGGTTTGTGGCAAAGACCAAAATCAGACTGTTATCACGCGACAGACCGATTACACGATGTACAAAGTACTGTCGGCGTCAAAATGATGTGCCGCTGCACTTTGAAAATTTATATCTGGATATGCGTTCATGCTAATACAATGTAATATACATCATTTTAACGATAATTTTATTGCCATTTCAGTTATTATTTTTTACTATTATTTCAAAAACTATTTATAATAGTTTTTGAAATAATAGTAAAAACTAAAAGCATTCCTTGACAGCAATAGTTCTGTTCTTTTTTAACCTCAGATGTGGGGTTGGCCGCTAAAGACTTTTCAACTATATTTTCCATGCAAATGCACTATTCTTTCCTGTTAATTGGTTTAACTTCCTATGTGTTTAAAATGGGAATACGTTACTCCAAACGTAGACATTGCATCATATTGTTCCGCGTAACGGCAACAAAAACACAACGCAGGAGGTACTTGAACCCGGAATATTTTGATTTCTTAGCCGATGCGTTCTTTATACCCTGCTTCAACGGCCGATTCTTATTGATCAGACAACTTGTAATATGCTGTAAAATTTAACGCAGCATCATGCTGTCGTAGCGGTATTCAAAATTCATGGAGTTCGTTAAGGAGTGTGACTGATGTGTATATTTCCTCCTAGTAAGTATTCGTGCACAACGGCTAATTAAACATATAAAACAAGCAATAAAAGTCTTCGTTTTGTTCAGGTTTCCTTGAATGTGTGTCCCATATATTGGGATAATAATAATAATATTTATTCATGGGTCTTTTTAACCCATTTAAAAAGGTTACATCATATTAAACAGATAATTAATATAAGACAAACTCAAAAGTAATGTTAAAGAACAATCACATAAAAAACACAAAATAAATATTTGATACCAAAAGAGTCTAAGGTTATAAAAGAGTCAATGATAACATTTAGTTTTACAGTGTGTCCCATTGATCGTGTGTCATTTTTGACCTGTAATTTTTGGAGGACATTTCCTTTCGAGTCACATGGATGAATTTTGGTACCTGGCTAGAAAAAAGTTTTACGTTTTGTTGAGTATGAGCAAAATATTAAAAATATGATCTTTTGACCCCAGAAATAGGGTCCAAATTAAAATCCAAATTTCAGGCCTTATGGGCTTGCAATGCTAAAATATGCGAAGTACAAAAAAGTTATTTTGCGAAACTTTCAACTACTAGGTTTTTGGGCACGAAGAACACGATTGAAGAACTATCGAGATCGACAACAGAACCGTGACCCCTGAAAGGTCACAGTCAAGGTCACAGGGGTTACAAATCACCGCTACAAACCTGTCGAATCATAGGTTTAAAAAGGTGCCAATGTCGATGGTAAGTTCATTAGATCCCTCTTTTCATCCCTTGACATTCAAGGGGAACTCAGGGGTCAAAGGTCACAGTGGTTACAAAAGTTGAAATAAGGCTACAAACCCGAATCATCGGTTTAAAAAGGTGCCAATGATGATGGAAAGGTCATCAGTTCCCTTTTTTCATGCCTTGACCTTCAAGGGTAACTCAGGGGTCAAAGGTCACAAGGGTGACAAATAATGAAATTATGCTAAAAACGTATCGAATCATAGGTTTCAAAGATTGCCCAATACGATGGTAAAGTCCCTCCAGGAAATATCTGACAATGAACGGTTGGGAAAGGGTAAAAGGTCATTAGGTGTATCCTAGATTTAGGGCAACAGGCGCGTCGAATTCTAGCTTCGAAAGGGTGAAGAATAAGATGAAGTTCCTTGGTCCTGTTTGTTGTCTCCTGAACTCAAATGGCTACGATGAGATTATTGGTCACCGATGTTAAGTATGGCAACACGGGGAAACACATAATATGAATGAGATTATTTAGGCTGCCAAAGTCAATGTTAAGGTACTCATATCCAAACTGCCTTTAACCCTTTGGGTCATATGGTAGTTGTTGATTTCGAGTTTATTAATCAACAAAAAAATTTAATTGTAATTTCAAGTTAATTCCTTTTATTCAATTAAAAATACTTTTAATTTGTTTTTCTTTTTTAAAAGTATTTTACATATCCAAAATTTAATCCATCTTAAAATTTAATTTATAACTATTTTACGTATCCAAAATTTAATCCATCTTAAAATTGAAAATAAAAATATGTATTGAAGCAGTAAGAATGAAAATAAATTTTATTCATTCTACGTACCTGATATTCCATGCCAGTTACAGTTCAATTCGCACGATAAAATCGTGTGAATATGCCTTCTAGCATATTCGGAGATATGGTATCTGCACATGTAATTTCTTCAATGCCCGAAAATATTAAATTCGCTACACCTGGTGAACTTTGACCCCTGCCAAACCGTTCCAGGTCAGACACCTCCTGGAGGGATTTTACCACGTATTGGGCACTATCAAAACAAATCCTTCGTTGTAGCCCCGAGTCGAAATTTGTCACTCCAGTGACCTTCGCATTTTTGTGATTGTGATGTGACTCTACCAGCCCAATATAAGATGGCGAAAAAGCAGCTTTCCTCACCTTCGACCTGAAGACGCTAGCAGGACGGCTAGCGAAACTGTTGTCACCCCCAGTCAACATACGCGGACGCAGAACCCGATATGCAGAGAACATCTGAACGGCGCCGCGGAAACCTTCGCACCAAAAGGATATAACTTCATAGAGAGATTCATTTCTAGTGATTTTGGTAAGATTAAAACATAAAATCGCATTAAAATGCTTCATGAACTATGAGTAACGATTCATTTATAATTATGAAAGTCAACGCATTGAAATATTAAGATTTTCAGAGGAAAAACATTTCCGTCTGGGGGTTTCAAACCCGAGACCATAGCAACGCACTGGCCACTACGCCATGCGAGGCATGGGAAATTGATGTATATTATAGTCTTTAAGTGTTAACCAATGAGAGAACGTTGATGGAACGGTGGAAAAGCGAACTAAAGAAAAGCATGTAAAAATGTGAAACCACAATGCGTCGACACGGCCCTCCCGAGATGGCACCCAAACCCCTCCCCCTCCGCACACACGAACACGTCCTCCACCCCATTCCAGCATCTTCTGTTTATCTGCCACTTCACTTGTCACTTCATCATTCAAGTTATCATTCATACCAAACATGTTCACAAATTGCTTAATAACTATCAAACAAATCATTTATGTAATTGTTCGTTAAAAAAAAACTTTACACACCTGTGTGTACAATTAAATGTGGTCACACCAGCCACGTGTCTTCTCCCGGACGTAATCGCCTTCGCTCTATCAATCAATTTGCCTCTCGGACCAATCATAATAGCTGCATTTCAGTGTCGCGCGGCTGACCATCGCGTTACAAGGTATTTCATCCCCAACTTTGAAGGCTACCACCAATTTCCGTTTGTTCCTCCTCTCGGCCCCGTATTCCTCTCTCAGGCGTTGGGAAGTATCCCTGTGCCTCGCATGGTCGCCTCCACTCTTGTTTCCCCGGGAACCCACGTTCTTCGTTGGTGTCGTGGTTGCTCCCTTCCCCGCTGTCCTGAAACTGCCTCTTGCGCTGACCCTCCTCCGGTCTCCTTGGTCCAGCTCGCTCTTTACGTTGATGCGTATCTCGTTTTTCCCACCTTCGTAGGACAGCCTTTCATCTTTCTTGATCCTGTCATATCATCCCAGCGATGTTAGGAGCAGAGTTGGCGGCAACTCTGCTCTTTCGACATTGCGGGATGTCATTCCCGTGCTAACTTCTGTTTCAAAGTGTCGTCTCAGGAGGTATACTAACGTCTCATCTACTATGGGTGTCATCAATTCCTTCATCCAGCTTATCCTTGCAGTTGCAAACTCCACCCCTGTTTGGTTTCCTGCCTCTCGATTACTCCCAGTGTCCAGGGTAGGGGGTATCGAATCACAACAAGTTTTAGCATTGGAAACTTAATAGGTTGGATACGTTGCCTTTTAGGTTCAGCAATAAGTGTGCTAAAGCAAACGACAAACTGACAAAGTACATCTTGAGCCTGACCAAGTAGCTCAAAAATAAGAAATTTTAGAGAAAATTGTGTTTCTTTTAGGGAAGTTAATTTTTTGAAGGAGCCTACATACATTTAAATAAACGGCTGTTTTAATGTGTTTAGATTGATGTACAACTATATTGAGGCGTTAAAACCAATTACGACGAGATGTCATGCTTTAAAAACTGTCGGAAACGCCACGAAAAGCAGCAGCTCCTCGCTAGTTCAGTTGCAGTGAACCACCACGAAGAGGTGGCTTCTAATCGAGACGCATACCCAGCTAACTAACTGACATCTTCTGAAGTCTTTTGCTCCGGTTTTGGTACGTTTTGCTGTCGCGAGAGGATCCTCGCTCGTCGGAACTAGTCTGTGGCATTGTGGCCGTAGGCATGGCGTGAGGCTTCTGTGACTTCTTTCACGGTTCGTTCACTGCTCGAGTCTTATTTGGTAGGGCACATAATGTAGCAAGCTGCTTTACAGGTTCCTTGGCGCCATCCTTAATCGTGTTGACAACACTGGAGGGGCGAGGCAGGAACAGTATGTGGTGGCTCGGTGAGTTTGTCTCTATCTATCACCTCCTCATAAGATGGCGAGTCGAACTTGAGTGGCGGGATGATGAACTGAAGAATTTCCTCCCTTTGATGGTTTCTCGCATCAATGATTCGTTGCGCTGCCAGCGCCCTTATTTCAGGTCGCTCATCAGTCAGCATGGCAACCAAAACGCTTTCTGGGTGAGCGTAGAAGACGTTTTGTTGAATAACATCTTCAACGAGTTTTCGTGTTCGTGAAGGAAAGGAGCGTGTAGCAGCTGTGGTCCTCCATAGGCTCCATCGTACACAGTGTGATTTCTTCTAATGACGAACCACATTGAAGCATGATAAACTTCGCCAGATGAATCAAAGAAGCTCAGGGCTTTGGGATTCAGATGTAAAGGCACAGGACGCGGGCAGGCATTGTTATCCTGCGAGCATGATGCAAGTGACCAGGGACCACGTTCGCTAAGGAGGTGGGATATTGTTCAGCAACAACAGCATGGCATATCTTGCAAAGATGCTGTTGATCGGTAGACAAGTTTCAAACGACGTCGTATTCATATGTAGGTAAGTCCAGACCGGATATTGCTGCAAACTGAGTGACAAGAAAGGTCTCTCAACGGTGGCTCGATTCCTCCCTACTTATCCAGAAAATTCTGATTGTCCACCAGTACCTCCGTCCAGAGCCTTCATTAATTGTCTCAGTGGCAATTCATTTCAGTGAAGCTGAAATACTGCCCAAAATAAACTTCCAGGCGCCCAATAACACCGCTATTTTTTCCTGTGTTTGTGTTCTCGCCATCACGACGACTTACCTGTACAGAGCGAAGTACATAAAGGTCTATTTTTTCGTCAGCGATAACCATATTGCTCCTGTTATATCCACAGCTCTTTTACTATCGCTCATAACCTAACCAATCTAAGCACAACAAGGCTCACCCACTAAGCTAATGGGCTCTTCTTTTCTCAGTTTTTGGTGGATCTTTCCATCTTGATCAACTTCGTTAACCTTAGTTAAATCCTGTCTACCATCAAAGTACACTGCCGGAATTTTTAAACCTTTGCTGATTAATTATTGAAGCGCAGATCTGGATTTCTTCCTTTCCCGAAAAGATTTGCGCTTGGTTACAACAATGCTTAACTTTTCTCCATCTAATGTATACCCTTGAATATCACTTGCTAATGAAGTACCGAACAAAGCCGGTGATCCGTGACCGATGCCAACTCTACCTGCAGCCAGAGAAAATTTAGTCAACGACAGATGGGTCCGAGTTCTTGAAGGCTTCTGCGGTCGGCACCATTCTTTGTCCCCTTCGTCATCCTTCGATAGATCTTAAATGTTTCCCGAATCTTCTTCTTGAATTTTAAAAGCTTTCTTTTCCCTTTATTTCCACCTTTCTGACCTGCTACAGTCGTTTTCCTGCCTTTCGGTTTACTTTATTATTTTCGTTCTTTGTTAGAGCACTGTCAGCAGCACCTATCATCATCTTTCTTCATGTCCGCTGGTCTTCAAGGAAAGGCCTTTCTAAATCAGGAACATGGCTGGATGCTGGACAACGACACTGAGATACTGTGGAACACGTGCAGGCTACAAAGAGACTCTCCTAACTACAGACAAAAGCCATTTCTTGCTGAATGTAACTTTGCCTTTGTCTCTTGACAGGAGTCTACTCAGCTGCTGATCCCGTTTGTGGTCTTTCTCTATCAGCTGGCGGATCCTGTTCCGTGACACAACTTAGATAGATGATCTGTTCCAAATCTATTCTATCTCATTCGCGACTTTATTTGCCGGTTCGGAAGAGGTTGGCTCTCTTCAACCCTCCACTCTCCTATCAGCTGAAGATGCACATGATTGCAATGCCTCACCTCACTCAGGCGAGTCGGGAGCTGAGTATAAACCAAATCCTCGGGGGATATGAAACCTTCTCACGTTCTTCCCCATCGCCATCCACTTGAATACTTTGCAACCAACACGACGACGCAATCGCAAAGACATTCAAACGCGTTAAGACAAGCACGCACCGCGAAGCAGTAGACTAATCCGGGGCAGTCCAGACAAAGCATCGAACTGAAGTGGGAAACAAATCCCCCTCCCGCCTGATCACCCACCCACTGGAGGGGGAGGGAACCAAAACGGAGATGCCGTGGCATGAGAGACAGGCGAGCCGTCGCTCGGCCGTGTGAATTACGCTCACCCTACTTACGAGTCATTTACAGCAACTGAACTACCGTACTGTTCCCTACAATTTTAAGAGTATGATATCTAATCGTAATCGGTTTTAATGCCTCAATATAGTTGTTCCTTAATCCAAACACATGAAAACAGTCATTTCATTAGATGTATCTACGCTCCGTCAAAAAATTAACTTACTTAAAAGAAATGCAGTTTTCACTAAAATTTGGTATTCTTGAGCTACTTGGTGAGGCTCAAGATGAACTTTGTCCTAGCCGTGCTTTTGCACACTTGTTACTGAACCTAAAAGGCAACTTATCCAACCTATTAAGTTTCCGATTCTAAACATTCTTGAGATTCGGTGCCCCCTAGTCCAGGGCCCTCTCCAATTGTTTCTCGTCATCCCGATATTGTGCTCGGAAGAGCTCCTTGAATGTTTCGTAATCATGGGGGAGGTGCGAGGTGGCCGAAGACCTGTCTTCATTCAGCGCTTCCGGTCATCCCCTGTCTCACGATATGTAGCAACTCCTTCTCCTACAGGTGGTACATGTCTTGATATTCCTTCAGTTGGAAGTTGTAGCTCATCGACATTGATCCATCTCTCCCGTTGAAACTTGGTCTTCTTAAATTTGTCATTCCCGTCATCTGAGATCCGGAGGGTACCTGGATACACTCTTCCCCTCACTATTTTCACTATTTCCTTTAGCGTTTTCTCGTCTAGCCCTGCTGCCCTACTATCTAATTGCTGATCAAGTTTTGTTGTGAGCGTGTCTATTCGACCTTTGTTCTCATTAATTACCTCCTTCACGGTCCGTATTGCTTCCCTGGCGACGAAAGAATTTGTGGCTCTAGAAAGGAAAGGGTAATAATAAGAATATGTAAGCTCTGGTTCGCCGGAGATCCACTGAGGGAACGCTAGGGAAGGTTTTAGGCAAGTAAAATGTCACAATTCAAACCAGTTGCCCATTTATTGCCACAACGCCCGTTCCATCATCGCCCGTCAAGATCTCAACAACTTCTGCCTCCTTTCCCCATGCTGTGTATTCCGCCGACTTGCAGTTCCCAGCTAGCTATGCCGGATGCAGGGGAGGAGTGGGGAGAAATGGGTGGGTAAGGGATCTAAGGTTCTCTTACTCAGGTAGAGGACAGGATGTGGGGCAGGTGAGCGGGGGATGGGTAACGAGGGACGGAGTGCCATCTCTCAAGCGTGAGAATGCAATGCAGCAGAAGCGAGGCAGGAAGCAATCATGCACTCTTTACATCGTTTTTTTATTACATCGTTAGCAAGTACATGCATGGTTTCGTCAAGAAATTCGGACAGGACATATACACACAAGGACTACAATGTCATCATATCAATATTAAGGAACATATGTGTACAAAGTTGTTCAAATTAATAGTAAGTAAGTGAAACGAAATTGAAAAAACTGAATTAGAAGGACAATTGAATTATATTGTTAAATTGTCATTAGAGGTCCATCCCCAGGGTTTAAACTCTGTGACGTCAGCATGCGGTGAAATAATCTTTTGTGAAAGCCTATATAATTGTGTATCTTTCTGAATTCTGCCGGGAGGTTGTTGTATAGATGCATGAAGCTGGTTGTGAATGAAGTGTTAATGGGTTCAGTTCGATGAGCCGTATAATGGAAGTTAGTGGAAGCACCCCTTGTGGATCTTCCGTGAACTTCGTCAAAAGTCCTTTGACGGTCATTTATGTGCTTTGGAAGTCCGGTGGCAAGGTATTTATATCCCAATGTGAGGCATCTAAAGTCTCTTCTTTCTTTAATCTTTAATAAGTGGGCTCTGTTGTAATAGTGTGTTATATGAGCCCAAGGGTTCGGGTGATACACACAATGCAGGAAGCATTAGGGGCTGTTCGTAATCAAGTAACCTCTCTTGAGCTCATGTCCATTCCAGGAAGTAGCACATAATCAATTACCGGCAGGAAAAGTGTCTTCATGAGTCGTAATCTAATGTGCATTGTTGAGTGTTACTGCATTAACCCCAGTCTTCTCAGTCCTATAAAGATCTTCTGAACAGTGTTTGATACAGTGGCATCCTAACTCAAGGTGTTAGAGTGGGTGAAGCCAAGATATTTCATGGTCTTTACGTAAGGTGTTGGTTGACCAAACATAGCTAGCTGTGGGGGGGTCATGGGGACGATAGAGGATTTTGTTATCGCAGACGATCATGGAAGAGCACTTATTCGGGAGAGACCTCGAGTGAGACACCAGTTCAGTATCCTGTGTCGAAGTCACTCGAGAAAGCAGCCACGTATTCATATATTTTTTCAGATGGGGAACTCTTATATATAATGATGTCGTCCGCATGATCATGATATTGGCAGCCAGCGGTAATGATGCCAGGCCCCGTACAAAGATTTAGTAGGGGACATGATGGAACCGTGCGGGACACCTGTCTTTTGGATATGCCTTTTGGGTTCATGTTGACTTGATGGAGACCTGCCAACCTCCCGAGTACGGCTTGAAAACCAGGCAGAAGTATCCTGACTCAAGCCAGAAAGTCTTAGCGTGGTCACCAAGACATCGTGTCGGACTGAGTCAAATGCTTTATTGAGGTCAAGTGATGCTACGACTGTTACCTGATGGCTCTCCATGGCTCCACTAGTGTCATCAAGGACGCTAATTGGAGCCACCTGCGTGCCTTGATGCTCACGAAAACTGGCTTGTCTGTCGTGGAGCAGTGATGCCCTCTTAACATGGGCGACCAACTGATCATGCACGATCCGGTCAAAGATCTTGGCCAATGGTGTTTATGATGGAAATTGGCTTATAATCTTTTGCTGTTTTCGGATGCAGTGTTTTCTGGACTGGGATGAGAAATGACCTCCTCCATTCATCAGGGTAAACAGAGTACATGATGGACTTGTTAAAAATGTGGAGTAGGTGCGGCATGAAGGTGGGGAGGAGCAGTGGAATCATGGGAAGGGAGATGCCGTAGGGACCCAGAGCCTGAGATCGGATAGACTTTGGTGGCATCTCTTGACGTCAAAAGCTGCAAACTGTGTTCTGGTACCTCAACTGCTGGCCATCGTTCAACGGCAGTAAGGTGTACTCCGTCAAACATCGGCTCAGGGAGAAAATGTTGCACTAGAGCTGCTGCGATGGAAATCCCCTCCAACTTCGTATCACCCTTAGCCCTACACCCACCCTGGGGACGAATCACATTCCAGAGGCACTTGCTCCAACTTCGTATCACCCTTAGCCCTACACCCACCCTGGGGACGAATCACATTCCAGAGGCACTTGCTCCAACTTCGTATCACCCTTAGCCCTACACCCACCCTGGGGACGAATCACATTCCAGAGGCACTTGCTCCAACTTCGTATCACCCTTAGCCCTACACCCACCCTGGGGACGAATCACATTCCAGAGGCACTTGCTCCAACTTCGTATCACCCTTAGCCCTACACCCACCCTGGGGACGAATCACATTCCAGAGGCACTTGCTCCAACTTCGTATCACACTTAGCCCTACACCCACCCTGGGGACGAATCACATTCCAGAGGCACTTGCTCCAACTTCGTATCACCCTTAGCCCTACACCCACCCTGGGGACGAATCACATTCCAGAGGCACTTGCTCCAACTTCGTATCACCCTTAGCCCTACACCCACCCTGGGGACGAATCACATTCCAGAGGCACTTGCTCCAACTTCGTATCACACTTAGCCCTACACCCACCCTGGGGACGAATCACATTCCAGAGGCACTTGCTCCAACTTCGTATCACCCTTAGCCCTACACCCACCCTGGGGACGAATCACATTCCAGAGGCACTTGCTCCAACTTCGTATCACACTTAGCCCTACACCCACCCTGGGGACGAATCACATTCCAGAGGCACTTGCTCCAACTTCGTATCACCCTTAGCCCTACACCCACCCTGGGGACGAATCACATTCCAGAGGCACTTGCTCCAACTTCGTATCACACTTAGCCCTACCCCCACCCTGGGGACGAATCACATTCCAGAGGCACTGGCTGTCAGCATCACCTTTGGGAATTTTGGAAAAATGTGCATTCTTGGTGTTACTTGACGGCGTTGCGTAATCGCTTGAACTCTTCCCAAGAAACTGTGTCCTTATCCCTTAAGTTACGACGGTGGCTAATATCTCGTGCCTTCATTGCTGTACGAACGTCAGATGTGATCAAGGGGTATGATTGGCTCGGCGTTCGCAAGGGATTGATGGAGGCGAAGCTGAAGTCTGCCAAAGGTCGAGAGGTTTCTTGGTTGGATTAAATTTATTTCCTCTTAATACCATGTTATTGGCGCACAAATTGCATGAAAATCTTTGATCGTGTACGATCGTCACCAATTTCTTGTACCCTTCATTCCTGGACGGAACCAACTCTGCGGTGCCTACATTTATAGGTAGAGATGGGCAACTTGGTAAATTACCGCGGTAATTTTCGTAAATTACCGTGGTATTTTTCGTAAATTACCAACACCCCTGAAAAATACCGTAATAAACGATAATTTTCAGAAAAGTATTTTTTCACAAAATTTCTTCCTCACGAAGAAACCATTGGAATGGGTAATATTATACATTAAGAAGCTAAAATGATTTTGTTTACATTGTGTCCATGATTAATTCCAATTAATTCAGAGTAAAATAACAAATGCACATTGCGCAGAGGTATGTCTTTGGAACGAAAATTTCTCATAGTGTGATAAAAGAGAGGCAAATTGCGTGTTGCTGCCAACTTTGTTTTAATTTTTTAATGAGTTATAAAGATAAATGTCGTGATATGTTTGATATAAGCGTCGGCATTTATATCTTAATGCTATTTGATTTTGTTTGGCGTCCTCTGATAAGGATTTGCAGCTCAAAACTTAAAATTACCGGAAAATTGCGGTAATTTTCGAATATTACCGTAATTTACCACGGTAATTTACCTCAATTGAAAATTACGGTAATTTACCCATCTCTACCTATAGGTATAGACAACATATCAAAATAGGTATACCTATATTGATATCTATATATATTAATTTTGTACGGTGTCAGTCAGTCCGTCATTCTGTACCCGTTTTATTTCTCTCCCAATATATGAGCTAAAAGAGTGAGATTTCGTGCGGTGAGTGTGGATTCTCTGTCTGTATGATTTGGTAGTAGTTTTGGATTTTTAGCAGTTTGTGGTGCAGAGAAAAATGCAAGGAAAAAATGGTCGTTTCCCTTTCTTTTAGCATGGGAAACCATTTGTTATGCATATTTGTTTACTTTGCTAAATAAATATATGTACTTTTTTGGTAAAGGGACAATAACTGGATTGAAGAATTTGAAGAAAGTGGAATTTGTTTCATCAATCAATTCTGAAACTATGAAAATTTTAATTGACATTTTCGATGTGCATATAGTGAAATAAAACAATTTTTGCCTACCGGCCCCGATCTTGTGTATGAAATGTGAATATCAAAGCTAGGCGTTTTGAAGTTTTTAAAGTACTTTTCTAATAGTTGAAAGAAGGTGATAACACGTTTATTATGCATTAATGTTCATTGCTTAAGTTTGAAAATACACCCACCATTTAAAAATTATCAATTGCTGTCCTGTACCAAAACCATTCCGTTTTTTATCAATTTAAAATAAAACATTCACTTATATCTACACCTAAAATATATTCATTTCGCACATTTCATAAACCAGATTAAAAACAAATACTAAAAAAACAATACCTGGTAAGTATGTAGAATAGTATCTAAGTATTACTGAGAAATAGTGTAAACTATGAGCGGACACGATAGGCTCAACTCGGCTCTGGTCATATGGAAAAATAGTTGCATTTAGAATTGTTGGGCAGATTAAAATGCGTTTTAAATTTTGGTTAGTAAATTCACTTCATGAAGAAATTTTAGAACGCAATCGACACACGCTTCAAAGGTCTCCAAATACACCTTGTGTTCAGATCCCTAAATATTTTGGGGTGCTTGCTCCTGTATTTTGCACAGTCAATAAGCAGGTGTGTTTCACCTAAAATATTTCCAAAAGCTCGAAAAACCAATTCTAAAATAAATCTACCGAGACGATTCCAGAACTATATTACGCCAAAGTTGACATCGCTTTGGGTATAATATTTACCAAATATTACGTCAAAACCATTCGATCGACTATATTAAAACCTCCTAGAATATTACTTTTTTCATCAATTTTAAAAAATACATTCACTTTCATACCCACCTAAAATATTTGAAAAAGCCAAAAGGATCAATTCTATTTTTAAACCACCCAGACGATCCCAGAAAAATATCACAGCCACCTTTGCATCGGTTTGGGTGTAATTTGGGTGTAGTTTTGTAGCGTGTCAATCAGTCAGCCAGTCATTCTGTGTCCGTTTTGCTTTGTTCTCTCCCAAGTTTTGAGCTAAAAGGGTGAGGTTTGGTACGTTGAGTGTGTATTCTCTGTCCGTATGATTTGGTTGTACTTTTGGATTATTTGGAGTTTGTAGTGCAGAGAAAAATGCTAAAAACGTGGTTTCTGAGAGTGGGAGACAACATATAATGAAAATATGGTGTAGAAAAAAGTACGAAGACATAAGATAATTAGAATGGGATACATTTCCTTCTCTCTGCATACGAAATGCCTTTGAAATGTGCCTGCAAAGTAGGCAGCTAGTGTAATGGGTAATTTTGTTTATTCATCCTTTTTTATTTTTAATCCAAGATATTTTTATTGACTATGTTCTTTCTGTGAAAAGGGTAACTGCCTATACTCTGTTTAAGATTAATATCCTGTGCAAATAAACGAAATGCATAAAACTTAAGCAAGCATGATTATGCATGGTTCAGATCAATAGTTCATATTTTAAACATGGCCCCTGAATAAGCAAACATTTGGATAGTTACAGAATGTTTTTTATTTCTACCTTGGGTGCAAACATGGCTTAAGCCTGGCTTAATTACTACCGCATACTACCTGCAGACGATAAAAGGCCGAAAACAATACAAGCATAGTGTCTAGTGAATTCATGATTTTCTTTATGATGCATGAATGGTGGATCCGTAAATCATGACATTGTAATTCTTGCAATATATGGGATTAAGTAATAAAAAAAACCCTGCTTTCTCAGAAAAAATAGTCTAAGATTTCCAGTCCTCTCCCTCTGACCTGAGAACCCATCTCTTGTGATAAATGTCATGAAGGATATTCAAGTTCAGCTCTCCATCTGTCGGATGGCAATCTGTTAAGGCATGGTCCCATTTTTGCCTTTTGTTTGGGCCAACGCCTGGTTTTAATCATCCACCCTAGGGGTCGGAACTCTTCTCATCATAGGTGTTGCTGGTGTCTCTGAGGGTTTTTCTAAGTTTTAGGAGTGCCATGTTTGTGTGCCAACGAAGGAGGCTGCCTCTAATGTCTCCACCATCCATCCCGCAGGCTCTCAGCCAGTGTGATGGTGCTGCAGAGGGGCACCAGTGGTGGTGGTGGGCGCCGAGGGGTGCAGGGGCGCAGTCGGCACAGGGCCACGCCCGCTAAGGTGAGAGTCCCGTGATGACATTTTCTCCACGGGATGCAGAATTGAAATAGTCACTTCCAAGCCTGTGCTCGTCATTTTTGAAACCCTTAGAAATTCCTGATGTTATTCCCTTGTAAGTAGCAGTCACCAGTTGAAAATTCCTGGCATGGAAAAAATGGCATCAAATCCATAACATATAGCGGTGAGTGAGAACAGAAAGTTGCCTCCACTTCCTCAACTGCTGTGTCTGCTGATTGCAACCATTGCCTCAGCATGACTGTGCACCCTTAACTACCCTGCATTAAAAAAGAAAGGTTTTTCTCCCAAGTGATCTATGAGAAGATCTTTGTTATTTTCTAAGCTCTATTAAAAAGGATGGCCATTTTTCTCCATCACGCAAGATTTTCTTGACTTTAAATAGAAAATTTCACATTTAAGGCACTTGCACTAATAAACTAAAGAAGACCTATCCAAGAAGGTGGTAGTTGATAATGTGTGAAATATCTTCCCTCCGGAAGTCCCTTTTGACAGTCCAGCAGTCGTCTTTTGGCATTCCCTATAATCATCTTTTTTCCATATTTTCTGGGTGGTTGCTATGTTCATCACTGCAGTTCGGGGGTTTTACCTAGAAAAAATCCAAACAAGTATGGAGGAAGTCAATCTTGAGAGATTGTTTTATCGTTTGAATTTCTAGAGCAGTTACCTACTGATTCATTAGAACATTATAATTTACAATTTCTTTTTCATTAAGAAATCATCCACCACATTTTTAGATGTAAGCCATTTCCATTGAATTGGCCTTTGAAGCTTTCTTCTTTCATTAGTTGTCTGGGGGCCTACAAAGTGCCCTCTTACATTTTGTGTCACTTTTTGTTTCTACTTTCAGGGAACTTTTCTTTCAAATAAGTCTTTGTCCAATCCTGTTCATTGCTATTACTAATATCTTCATTGAGCATAGTTTTATTTGAAGAGGTAAAGGATAAATCTTCTCACGATCAACCTAGGGAGAATAATACAAAATGCTCGCTCTTTTAAAGGGAGCGATGTGGAGGCGCCATTTCTTTCAATGATTCGTTCAATCATGCATGCAAGTGTTAAATAAAAATAAAAAATTGAATTGAGATTTGTTGATTTCCTGCATATTATGGGAACTGTGAATGTCATATGTCAAGAGTCATATGTTTAGCTACCCTTTAAAAAGGCCATGGTATATATTACAAAAAATATATTTAGCTCAACTCTTCTCCTGACCTTGAAACCACAGAAACTTCATTCCCAATCTCCCCGCCAAGACAGTGCATGCCTGCTTCTCAATCCTGCGCTGTTTGCACTTGGAAATGTGCAACCATCACGACTCTAATACTGAGTGTTGGAGCGTATACATAGCTTTGGTGCATGGTGCTCTTCATCATTTTCATGTTTTCTTTGTGTTCGTATAAATTATCACAGTTGCAGGGTTTGACAAGAGCCTTGTTTTGTTTTGAGAAAAGCACTTTTCTTTTTTCTATCATGTGTGCATGATGTGAGAGAGTCTTGAGACTGCATGTGTTACACGGAGTGAGTAAAGAATCGTGAATAAAGAGCTACGAGTTTCAGTTGGGTTTTTATAATTTGAGTCCACAAGAAATTCCATTGTAGCACTAGCTATGTGCAGTATATGAAAATATACTGCACATACAGAATCCTTTAATTTTTTAATTGTACTAATTCGCCAGTAGGAATATAATTAAAAAATGTACCGGTATATTCATACTCTTAGTATTATACATATTGTAACCATACGAGCGCCATCCATCCGGTACACTGAATAAAATAATGCCAGGCTAGCGATGTCGGGCAAGGGCCGTGAAATAGGTTCTCTTAACGAGGCACGCAGCAGGTCAGGGGAAAGATGTACGCTATAACACAAAGAATCCAATGGACAGCAATTTATTTTATCTCAATAATTGACAGCAAAGCAAAAAGGATCCCTTCATTTACAAAAACAAAACGGAGCATGTGACTGATGGTTAATTCTGGGTACGAGAAGCAAGCAGAACGCAAATAATAGCAAACACAAAGTGAAGTCAGTGACCCAAACAGTTACAGGTACGGGGAAACTCATGCGTCCTCCCACCCTTAATGTACTATTTGATGCACTATTAAACAGCGTCTACAAAGATTGTGACCACGGCGACTTGGACAGGGCAAGTCTTTGGGGGCCCATGATCTTGCTCCGGGTTGATGGCTGCACCAGAACAGGTGTCCTCAGAAGAAGTCGCCGCGTGATGATGAAGGGAGAGCTCTTGCATTTGCTCTCTAGAGGCAGTTCAGGCCGATGATGTCTCGGGAAGAGGTGTCATGACAAGGGAGAGCTCCTGCCGCATGCACAGTTCGAGGGAGAATGTCGTTCTTTTTCGTGCCTCCACTGTGGCCACCGCTGACTTCCCCTCTCTCCCCTCATCTCCCGTGCACTAATCAGTTGACTCCGTTCGAGCGCCCGTTAAACTCTGCCGTGCGCGAGTACCCGTCCTGCAACAACCCCCTTTAACTGCGATTGCGTTTGCTACCTTCCCCACCCATTGACCCTGTGGAGTTACAATATACTATTATTTTTTCTGGTATTTTCTATCTACTTGTACTTACTTACAATATGTATTTCGTTAATCTTATGAAGTTCTCAAAATACTAGAAAGCGAAGTAGGTTCATGTTAACTATTAAGAATATTGAGGAAACGAGCAATAAATAGATAATTTACATTTTTTATTAAAATATAATTCATTATAAAAAATTTTAATAGTTATACGCGATTTTACTGGTTCCCAGGCAGAGTACCAGGAAAGCCTCCCAGCCCCTCTCGGATGGGTGGAGTGTGGCGAAAACAATAGATGACCGCGTACAGGAGTTCATATGAGGTGGACAGATACCTTAAGGGGTGACCTACTTGCATGCTATGTTGCCAGCGATCCCAATCGCAGGGGGTGTATGGCCAGGATGCACTCTTTGTGGTGTGAGATGCATCCAGAACACCACCAACTTTCGCAGCAGAACTTGTGTGATCTGGCCAACAACCTACGAGAAAAGCAATCACTTCACCAAACACAAAGTCAAGAGTATAACACCAACAGCTGAACACAAGCTCCCCGACACAAGCAGCAAATACACCGGCTGACTTGTGTGCTGACCCTATGCTGGTATCTCAGGATCGTGAGGGGGAGTCAATTCCTTTGTTGATCCCCAAATTCCTCCTTGGTTGACTGAGGAGGTGGCTTTGTACGTGAAGTTCTCATATTTGTTTACCAATTATTTGATGTTTACCAATTACACATTGTCTAAATTTCGACAAGGATGAATTTCAAGTGGGGTCTTACTAGGATATGCAAAGAATTGGGACTAAATTGAGAAATTTCTCGTTTCAGATATTTTTCTTGGCTAAGAAATAGTCCTTTATCAAACTTGGTGACTTTGATACCAATAAATATTTTACATCCCCTAATTGATACCATATGATATAATATAGACACATCTGTCAGCCTTGCATTGCTTGAACCCTAATGATTTAACAAATATATCACATCTTTTATTCCATTCCATTGGAGCCTGTTTTAAACCATACAGGGTTTTTCTCAGTTTACAAACCTTCTCAATACAGTAAACTCTCGATAATATGAAGCACGAAAATACGAAGTTTCGATTATATGAAGCAAAACTGCCGGTCCCTCCAAAAAGCCTGTTGTAAAGACATGGCAATGTGTGAAAATACGAAATTTTTGGGATTGCGAACGTCGGGCCCGGCACCTAACAAAGCATTGTTGCTGATTACGGTGCATGACAAATGAAATGCAAGAACAGCGTTGTATTCATCTCCCACATGTGCCAGTCCCATCATTATTCGTATCATCTTCCCTCATCATTTTCAGTAGAAAAAAAACAATATTACCTCCCAAGATCATTTATTGAGTAGACGATACTTAAGACGCCACAAATAATAACCTGTGAATAATTTTTTTCTGGAAAAGGTATTACTGTCCGTTGAAAACTTCCGTCGTCCGACATTGAAGACTAATATCTCAAAGGCGGCTCAAAGGATTTTAGAATGAAGAAAAATAAATTAAAGCTTGTTTATTTTTGCGTTTAATAGTGATGGTATGCAATTTTTTTTTTATGCTACAAGAAGGAAAATAAAGAAATATGTGTCTCAGCTTTTTTCTCCATTGACCCGGGTTTGCAAAAAAATAGCAGAACGACATGCGGGGAGCCTGCATTCTCTGAACTGGGTAAGCAGACAATAGTAGAGTGGGGTAGTGTACTGCAGGTAATGAAGTTCGATTCTTATCACCCTTTCAAATTTTTCATTCAGCCATCAAATCAAAAAATTTATCATCCTTAATTTCCAACCCATCTAGATATGTGGATACTGACTTTTTTGTACTTTCATCGCTTAAGCTAGATTTACAAATGCATCACTCAAAACTACATTGTTGTATTGATTCCACGGTTTTAATTCTGTAATAAAATATTTTTCCAATCACTTTTACTAACACATAATTTTATTATTTTTATTTACTTTGTTGACTTATATATTGACATGAAATTTCTGACAATCTACTTCTTTTCACTGCCTGCTTGCCTTACTCTGGGAATACAGCATTGGCAGTGTTAAGGATCGAACACGCGATCTGCAGAACACTTGCTCACATTTTTAAAAACTTCCATTATCATCGAGTCATGCGAGTCTGGTGAATGTAGGCGACCCGCGTGACACTCTGCTTTATTTTCTTCCCGTGCATCCTGAGGGCCTGCGGAGGAGAAAGCCAAGGCATCTTTTTCTTCACTTTGCTCTAGAAGCACGGAAAAATGTTCATCTCATTCTCAGTTACAAATCCTCTCCTTGTCAGCATCTATCGTACCTACATTCCATTTGCGGATCTTCACAAAATTTAAATTAAATTTCTTCATTAAATTTAAAAATCTTCGATCCGGATCCGAATTTATACCGTCTTCGGATCTGTGGGTCTTTGGATTAGACCCGACCATCCCTAATTTTTTTGTGATTTATTCGTAAATCTAATTTAAACAATAAATGTATTAAAAAAGTGAGCATTTAGATGTCAAGGTTTTAAACTGAATGATAAAATTTTGGATGCAGTGAGTGAAAGAAAATATTAAACTGAGATAAGGATCGAACTTCCTTTAGCTCTCGATATCCACCTGATCTCGGTGAACGTTGGCTACCCGCGTAGCATTCGGCGTTTTTTTTTCTCGCGATTCTGGGGTAATGGGGAAAAAAGTCAAATTTTTGATTTGGAATCTAGTTGTATGGATATTTTTTTATCTAATAACGTGATCTGAATTACACAACCTCTCCTTGTCAATATCTACCACACCAACATTCCATTCACGGGGCACTTCAATCGCTATGCTGCTAAAATATTACCTATACGATCCAGATCCAATTTTACTCAGTATTTGTATCCAGAACCGAGAAAAATGAAAGATCCGCCGATAATTGGCTCGACGTATCCGACCATCCCTATTAGCGACGGTATCGGTATCCACTTTCGGCGATCGATTCTCGATGCCGCTACCAATCCACAAGATTCGGTGGTATCGAGAATCGACACATCCCCACTAGTAACAATTATGTTTATTTATCAGTCACAGGTTACAAGGCTACAACATTAACTTAGCACCTTTGCAAATTGCTCATTCCAACAGTACGGTTCTAATACCGAAAAAGGGAGACTTGTCCGATTCTGGCGTGGGTGGACTATCGTAAGGCATTTGACACCAAGGTGTTAAACGGAAAGGTGGTCGCACGACAAAACCCCGTGACGTCACGGCAGACATCAACCTTACTCGCTACCTCGCTTGCTAGGAATACAGCATTGAGATTGTTGAGTTTTTGAACGCGTGTTATGTTTGAACTTTCCTTAGGTTTGGTTATTGCTCTCGACTGAGTGCCACACTGCATGAAATGCGTTGCGCGGTGGCTAGTTGCGCAAATAGCGCTAAAAAAAGCGAAAATGGATGGAGCTCAAATATCCTTCCACAGGTACCTAAGTGTTTATATTTTTGGTGACTATCTAAAACGAGGCATGGTTCCTAATAATGAAGAATTACACTCGTAAAGAAACTTTAAGTAATAGAACTGTGATTATCTTGAATAGTTTTCCGAAGGACCCGAAAATAAGAAAGGATTGGGTAGTGAAGTGCAAGAGAGAAGGTGAGAATGGAATCCCGATCCTTGCCACGTTTGCTCCGAGCACTTCGCTCCAGAAGACTTTAAAAGGGATTTACAAGCTGAACTTTGGTGTTATCGGCCGATTAAAAGGTTGCATAGTAATGCAGTCCCTAATCTCAACTTGCCCATGCAGTCTTGTAAACGTCCTCTCCTCCATCTGTTGTCAAACGGAGGGCTTAATGCGAGGCTAGGGTTTTAGAAGAAGTATAAGTTCTGTATTATTGTGAAATCCATTCGTGAATGGTAATGACGAGAGTGAATGGTTATGTTGCTGCCTATGAGGAATTTGTGTTTGCAGCTGCAGTACGAGCAGCTGACCTAGACAGTACTGACTTGAATATGACTATTTCACATGTCACCAGTAGTGAGACTGACACTGATAAGGAGGTGGTAAGTTGGTCTCCAAATCCAAGGAAAAATGTGCCTAATCAAGGCATTAAGCCAACGCAAGCAGTGGGAGAACTGGCCACAGAATCCACAGAGGATGCAATGGAATACTTTTTGCTGAAGGCTGGCAAAGAAGCACAAAGGGAATCGCCTCACCTTGGCACCAATGGTGAAAAGTGCCATGACTATGCCCTACCATCCTGGGTTTCTCACCTATCAAATGGTGGGTTCATATCCCTGAGTGCTGCATTTAAAGTGCAGGTCCTCAAGATGGAAAAGTATTTCCAAGAGTTATTTGGGCCCTTCCTTCCAAAATGAAGAAAAACAGTGAAATCTCTGACAAAAAAAATAATGCACAAAATGGACAATGGGGAGAAAGATGAAAAGATAGTTAAAACTTTTGTAAAGCATAGGGTAGGAATCCGGCTTAAATACTTAAAAAAAAAGAGCCTTTTGGGTCAAGTAAAGGCAAAAGCTAAATTTCAAAAGTTATGCAAGCTGAAATAAACAGTTAATTAATGGCCTGTCAAGAAAATAATTGCTTCTTGTTCACTCTAATGTATTAATGCCATGATTATTCTATTTTAATTACACACACTTTTGTTTTCTATAAATAGAGGTATAAAAATCTGTATGTTTCCTTACTTGCAGTATTTCATATTATGTTTACAGTTGCATAGTTAATATTTTTATTATGTTGTCGCAGGAAGTACTTATCCACTTTTGTTTTCTATGATAGAGGTGTAAAAATCTGTTTCCTTCCTTGACATAACTCATATTATGTTTACAGTTGCATATATAATATTTTTTATTATGTTGTCCATGCAAGTACTTATCCGGAAGTTTCTCTAATTCTCTTGTCTAAATTTACTCCTTTTCCATGTGATTCAATGTGGTTCTGTAATATATCAACCAATGAATGTGATAATCTCTTGGTTGATTAAATGTTGATAGTGTTATGTGCATGCCACACTCATATTTTGTGCTGAATGGATAATGGGATTTAGACTCAACATATTAATGGAGAGAGAGAGCTGGTGCCACGTCATGCTCCTATTAAGATTTCCGCCAACTGCCCTCCCCAGGCTTCATCCTCCCTATATACCCACCCGGACGCCAACAAATAGGACGCCGAGCGGGCATAGAAGGGTAGGACGGTCCGGGAAGGACGATTGGCGGGATTCCGTTCGGAGGTGGCGTAGCCCCAGGTCACATCATGTGACTGATCCTTTATTAAATTGACAAACATTACAGTAAGGTCATAAATATGAAATAACATTCCCCTGCCTTTGGACAGGGCATAGATCACTGCTTGATTGTCCGAATACACAACAATTTTGGCAAAGTCCGGCGTAACTCGAACCATGTGCGTAGCCGCCATGAGGGCCGCGTACGCCTCAGCTTCATATATCGGTTTTTCTTCTCCGAAAGTCCATATTTCAAGGATGTCGAACTCCGGGGCCACCCAGGCGGCCTGAAACGGCGTTGCATCACAGTAGACCACAGCCGTGGTTGAAAACACTGAGTAATAGCGAGAGGGAGTGCCCACACTCCTTCGTCCCAGAATTGTTGAAGCCATTTCACATATCGCTTAGCCGTATCAGGAAATACGGCAGCCCTCTAATGTAGGCACACCAAGACACATAACCAATAGCCCGTGGCATATCCTTAGTGCACAAACAGCGAATCACGGAGATTACATAATGTAAACGAATCAGGGACACGGGGGTCAACGTAAGTGTCATGGAAACGGTGCAGATCTGAACTCCTGAATACTTGAGGCTGTAGGGTGCACTTGGGGGGGTTCAAACAAATGCCTAGAGATCATCAGTCAGGAAGTCGCACACATCTGGAACGAGCGGGGCCGTGACCGTGCCCAGAATCAGTAGCCAATCGTCGAGGTACACAAGCATGATGATTTTAAATTTCTGATATATCACTGTTGCCACATCACGGGCAAACCTCTGCATGATGGCCGGGGCCAGTGTATGTCCCATCGGTAAGCGCGACCACACGTAGTACTCGTTGTCTATGTGAACCCCGTAGAACCTACGATGCACTCGATTGATGGGTTGATATTCCTCATCTAATCTCCTGTTTTGATCTAATGAACAATTTGATGCTATTGTTTTTTAACTGCTGATAGTGTTACGTGCATGCCACACTCATATTTTGTGCTGAATGGAATAATGGGATTTAGACTCAACATATTAATGGGTTGATATTCCTCATCTAGTCTCCTATTTTGATAAAATGGACAACTTGATGATATTGCTTTTTAATTCTTACCTTTTATGTTAATGAGCAAGACAATGTGTTAATTTTTTTCAATAAATAATGGGGTTTCACTTACAATCTATCTGATACCATTATTTATAGTTTTCCTGTTTCATGAATACAGCAATCATGTTCTGAAAATATTAAATATTAATAAATGTAAGAGCTCACGTGTAATTTCATCTGCTGACTGTGAATAGAAATAAACATTCTTATGTCTTAAAGTCATGACTTTTATCCTCATGGAAAATCCTCTCATCAGGTGATGTTTCTGACTAGAACATGATATATATGTACTCAATGAAATTTCTGTAAATTGCCTCAGAATATCAAGTGGTTGATTTGCCTCATCTGTTTTTTTTTATAATTGAATGCACAATGTGTTTACCCATTTTAGATATTTTGAAGGTCAATAAAATGTGCCTAGTAAGTTGTATCCAAATAGGTTATTTTCTTTCAAACTGTGGCAATTTTATTCCTTTAAACGCCTTTGTGTAAGTCTTATTGTTAGTCATTCAGTAGGGTACAAGACTGGTGTAGCATAGGAAATTTTAGAAGACTCAGGGAAAAAAGCAGTAGGTATGTAATAACTTTTTTAATTAATAGAGGAACATCTTTTTTCTGCTAGATATTCTTGATGAAATGTCAGGAACAACAGATTGTGTTGTACCTAGACATTAATTTAGCCAGAATATTGTTAATGGAAGATATAATTTCTGAAATATCATCATTCTGTTCAAAAGCATAGGCTGTCAGTGCATCAATAATTGTCAGATGTAAATATCGGAATATAATGTCAGACAGGTAATCATAACTTAGGTCATCGAAGTGAATATACATTTCATTGTAGACGGAATATTTTTTACTCATCCTTAAGTTGGAGACACGAGACCGAAGGAATTTTTTATTCGCATAAATTCTTATGAGAACTGAGCTTATGCGAACCATTTGCGATAGTTAATGGCTAAAAGTCGTACAATACTACTCTACTTGTAAAACACTTCATTAAAATATATATATTATTATTATATTTCTGAGAACGAGGTGACGCACGTCAATTCTTGAATACGAGTCGGAAAATGAACTGTTGGCTCAGTGAGTCAACAGTCAAGAAATGGGCGAATATTCCGAAAATTCATGGTATTATGAGATACAAAAATCACAGCGTAATATTATCACATTAAAATATGATCTGATTGGTGCAAATCATTCATAACACGCTGCTTTCTGCATAGATAGAGGCTAAAAATGTTTTACGCATAGCTTTTGTTCCACGTCCTTGTCATCACCATTATTGCTAGCTAGTAGTTATTATAAAACCATTTTATTGAGTGATAACTATAGTTGTATTATACTTCCTTCGACCTTTGGCAATTGCCACTGTCATCTTTTTCGCATATTCAGCTCCATTGGATAGTATATTACATGAAATAATGGTTAATATTCCGGCGAACCATATCATCTCTGGCCGACAGCTACGCGATGTGTCTGCCGTGACGTCATCACCGAAACGTAAACATTGAAATGAGACCACCTTAGTATTCTATCACCTTGATTTGACACCGCTTCGCATGAGCTACTGATCGCCATGCTGAAGCTGATGAAAGTCCACCCGGAGGTTGTAAACTGCATTCAACGCCTGTTACCGCTCTGGAAGACGCGCTTTGTGCTGACATCAGGAAAGCGATCGGTCTCGACAGAGTTGGTAACATACCACCGTGGCGTTTTTCAAGGCGATAGCTTGAGCCCCCTCCTGTTTTGCATTTCCCTCCTCCCACTGACATGCAGGCTGCGACGAAGTGGAGTGTCCCAGGTGACACGAAGCATAAGGTCACCCATTTGTTTTATGTGGATGTGGATGACAACTTTTTCCAGAGGGCCAAGTTTCTCCGTGAAAAATGGAGTTTTCCGATCCGCCCTACTGTGCAGTTGTGGTTGTTGCAGTTTTGGTGCGTTGGATTGTAATGCTATTTATTTTTAGCAAAGGGGTGCATGATGGGGAAGATATTTTGCAATGTAGTATTGCATAAAACATGTTTTATGATTACTTAATGAAAGATTGCATTCTTGGCACCATAGGGACGTGCAATAGATGGTTGTTGTCACGCACTGTTGTCGTCCCGTTGTATTTGACGCGATCTGAGTGCGTTGCTTTTCCAGCTGGAGTGGGCGGCGTCGGGCAGCACGGCGGGCAGCGGCGGCCTGGAGGACATAAAGATGGCCATTGAGCAGCTGACCCTGCGCTCCAGGGGATCCCGCGCCTCCTACTCCACGTCCACCTACTCGTCGATGAGCGGCAGTGAAAGCGAGGCCCAGCCTGGTGCCATCCGACGCCTCATGCGCCACTCCTCCCTGGAGACGGTCAACACCAACGTGACGACGGCCGACGAGTTCGTGTGGGTGGACTCGCACAACAGGTGGGCTCTCTCTCGGAACGACGCATGCGTGTAGCAGAGTGCATGCGCAGTGAGTAGAGGCCTCTGCACGCGGTCACAAAACACGGCCGAGGCGTGCGAGAGATAAATGCTCCGTTTACATTACTAAATAGGGTAGAATGATAGTTAATATGGCGGCTGAAACTAACCTGCGTTTACACCAAGGTGTTAAAAGGAGTAGTATTCTATCACCTTGCGTTTACACGGCCTACCCAGAACCATCGTAAAGACTCTAGTGACATCTATCGGAGAGTAAAATTAAGTCAAAATAACAATCGAGGGTAGGGTAGCGAAAGGACTTTGTTTTATAAAGATTCCAAAGATTGGAAGCGTATTTTAACTGTGTGCAAATTAGATGCAGTTATTTTATTGAACATTATCAATGCAGTTTCCTAGATGCCTTTTAATAAATAAATGTAAAGGGTGCATGATTGCTTCCTGCCTCGCTTCTGCTGCATTGCATTCTCACGCTTGAGAGATGGCACTCCATCCCTCGTTACCCATCCCCCGCCCACCTGCCCCACATCCTGTCCCCTACCTGAGTAGGAGAACCTTAGATCCCTTACCCACCCATTTCCCCCCACTCCTCCCCTGCATCCGGTATAGCTAGCTGGGAACTGCAAGTCGGCGGAATACGCAGCACGGGGAAGAGGGCAGAAGTTGTTGAGATCTTGACGAGCGAAGATGTAACGAGGTTGTAGTAATAAATGAGCAACTAGTATGAATTGTGACCTTTTACTTGCCTAAAACCTTCCCTAGCATTCCCTCAGCGGATCTCCGGCGAACTAGAGTTTACATAAAGCAAAATATTCTTCTCAAATTACTTCCTCAATATTGACAGTGGGTCGTGTCTCCGAGATACTCAATGGATTCTGCGTTAGTTACTTTGCTGAACTTCAATTTTAAGTATAAAATTGAATTCAATTACCATTAGCTTTGAATAGCTCCAAAGTAATACGGTAAAAAATATGCAAAGTTTGTACAATGATGAACGCCCTCCGTGACTTTAATTTCCAGATATTTAAGACATTCAACCTTTACCTCTTTTTCCTCGCATATTTCAACTGATACCTTTACACTTTAAAGTTATTAACGTTTCCTTGCCTGTATTTTTATTCGTTTAGCTTATATACGGGCATCACTCACTAAGAAATGCAGTCAACCATGGAACGCCATGCTATGAAATGATTAATTGTTCACCTCGCAATAAGTTATCGCTCATGTTAACCCATTTCGTAGGCAAGTCCATGCATCCAAATAGAATACATACAAGTATACATAATGAATTTGTTGCTCTTATCAAAATTCAATATTTTTGAATCCGATATCCCAAGTTGACCGTATTCTGCTGTTTGTGAAAGGAGAGCTATTTAAGAGGACGCATCACACAGCCACTGGCTAGGAATAGTTCTGAGGAAAATCCTCCAGGTGGCGAGCAGTCGCAACTGATCGAGACGTAATGGCAGCGATGTCTTTAAATCTTGGAAGAGTTAGAAACACACTGGCAACATCGGAGCCTAGGAAGCCTTTGGGGGAACGAAAGGGGGGTTGTGGATTTCCCCTCCTTTCTTGCAACATACAATCCTCCCCTCCAATCTTGGAATATCCATTCCGCAAGCCTCGTCATCCGAAATCCGACACGATATTTGGAGTGAGGGGGGATGTGATAGAAAACGGAAGGCCGGGTCACTTCTCTGTGGTCCCTCTCGCCCGGAGTAACCCCTCCCCCCTTCCCCAACTCCCTCCCCCTCGCAGGTCACTAAGTTGTTTTGAACACTTGTGGCATGGTACTAATACATTGTATTAGTACCATGGCCTTGTGGCAACAAGCAGCAAAAGCATTGACTGTATTGACGTTAGCAGACGGCTCTGTGCCTATAGCCTACCACACCCGCACCTGATGATTCTTTCTCTGATATAACACTGTGTGCTCTCTGATTCCAGCAGTGGAGTTGAGTATACTTGCAATCTCTCCCTAATTAATTTAAAAATTACAGTAAAAGAGGGTGTTATTTTCATTCGAAATTAATTATTTGCTATACGGAAGCCCCTTATACTAGTTATCATAAAACACTTCTATGAAGTTCCCTATTGACATGTCGCAATGTAATTAGAGTAGAAATTGTTTCTTTCATTCGATAGTTTTATTAAACAGAAGACAAGGCAGAATCATGTGAACGAATTTTATTTAAGAATATATTTCCTTTGTTGTGCTCTGTGGGTGATCCACTGCGCAAATTTCAGGACTATCTCTGACTTTTACAAATCAATATAATATATGTATATAATATAATAGTAATGTAATAGATATCAATAATATTATAGATAAAAAATGAACAGTATAATTACAGTTTTTACGTGGAATATGATCACGATGTGAAAGCTGATACACAAAATGAATAATTTTCTACCTTATACATAAGCATAGTGTATATGAAAGCATATCGGCGTTAACTTTGATGAAACTATTGAAATCGATTTCCGAAATTGGAAGAAATTCCAGGTAATTACACAAAATTTCGACTAGCGTACTCGGCAGCTTATGTTGGTTATACTGCCTGTAGGCTGGATTCCGGCTGAAGTCCGTTGGATGAATTTGGTGATGGGGATAGAATCTGAGGGATCTCTTAAGTGCACGAGTCGCAAATCCAAGACCTGTGAAGGTCCACGAGAGTCAGCTTCAGTCATGGACAGGCATTGCAGATTTTTCGTGGACTAAGTCGCGCATTGTAAAGGCCGTTTCACACGGCGAATGAAATCATGTGCATAAAGTTCATGCGTCGTGTAATACGGAAATATCCTCGCGTGAAATTCATTCGCATGTCTTTGTTTTATGAGCGGGTAGAAGAAGATTCAAATCAAAGAAGTGTAGTAGATGCCCGTATATAAGCTAAACGAATAAAAAGATTATAATTGGATTACCGAGCTTTTCATACTTATATAATTAATTGGCATACCCACGGAGAATATATATAATCTTATGTAATTCTTATAGGTAATTTCTATAGGCATTCACCTAGTGAAGTTCTTCTATTAATCACGTTTTGGGCGAAGGTTAAGTTGAAAATAATATATTATTTAAGTATTCTATTATTTTGATAATTCTTGTGACAAGTAGGTATAGAGCAATAAAGTATCAGAACATAATATGAAAACTATAACCTAAAACAATGCATTGAATTATCTCCATCTACACTTTTCCGCTATCTCTCATGCCATTCATGAGGATCACTTAACTGTCGTTTGTTATCACCACTACCACGAACTGGGATAAATAAAAAATAACACGTATCTAACCTATAAAACACTATATTATTTAAATGTAAATAGTACACTTTTTACGATAAAACTCCTACACACTTCAAGCATAATGAAACACATTTTATAACCCTCACGAATTCTTGCTGTGTAATCAAGGAAGTTATAACCACATATGGTTATGGATACGATTCGAAAAAAATCTTATTGTGACAGCCAGCCGGAAACGAATTGCAAAATATCAATATAATTATAAACATGTATGTATATCAAAGTTTGAGCAAGGATCTCTTGTCACAGAAATTGCTTCTCTCGTCGTCCTGTCCGATCTTTCATAATCACGTCTGGTGAGATTTAATGTAGTATGAAATTGCTCCAGTGTCTTTCTTAATAAATTACGATAGGCCTAACATTCCAATAAAAACCGTTTATTTTGTATCAAGCCTAGCGTACCTCAACCTCTATTTCTCCTCTCTCCTTCTAGCTTTATTCTTCAAAATTGTGGCTGCCACCGTTGTAATGGACACTATAGCGGTAGATCCGAAAATTAAACCATACTGATCCATTATTAGTAGTTCTACTTCACTTCAGATAAACTTAAACCTCAATACAGTAGAAACTCGAAATTACGAAGTCGACGGGACCGGAAAAATCGGCACTTCGTAATATCAAATTTCGTATCAACGAGTATCTTTCAAAAACATCGCGATGAAGCTCTTTGTCGTTTCCTTAAATTAAGATGAACTCTCGCGACGTACTTGCATGATTTACGAAGTTATAATTCATAAAAGTATACTTAAATGTGTGTTCATGCCCACAAGGTGCAAACAGTTTAACGCAACTAATTTGTCGGAGGTTGATTCTTCCGATTTTCGGGATTTCCACCACATCGTTCCATCTTTTCACGGCGGAAATCCCGAAACTCGGAAGAATTAAACTCCCATCTAAGCCCCGCGGAAATTTACATCGCGACAACTGACTTGCCGTTATTTTTTTCCAATGAATGATTAGGCAATGAAGCGTCTTTTGCCCAATTTTTTGTGCAGTTTGGAACAAGCCTATGAAGCTTCATAGCGCATTTTTCTATATTATTTCCTAACTGGAGAACTCTTCAACTGAGGGGTGAGCGATGTTTCATCATTAGTATTACTGATTGATGCATACAATAAGGAAGTGTGCGACTTGCACGATCATTGGCACCGGATATTGAAATTAGAGGAATAAAATTTCGTTAGAAGATGGTCCTTTCTCCGCGTCAGGCATAATATATGTATCTACCTACGTTAAGCTAAATCAGTGAAAATGAGATTCTCTCGCGGATTCTATGCGATGGATACACGTTATGTATTTTGTATAAATAATGATACGCCCATTAATTTCCCGAAATAACAATCATTTTTCTCCCTTGGATTCAGCTTATTTGTGCGTGGTTATTTCCGAGATGATAGAGCTGAAAGAAGAGCTTATAGAAGAGTCCAGCTGTGTACCTCCTTTCAGAAGTAGGGTGTACAAGCCACGCACTTCAACGGTGAAGGTTGATAGTTCCTTTTACACTTCATCGGCTACTAACGATGCTAACATTATAAATCAATAATTTTCGTTTTTCACTCTACTACACGAAAGCTTCAGTTGTGGTTCTATTCAGATTAGGTCTGCCTGCCTGCTCTTCATTCATTATATCTCAGAATTCTTTTAAACATTCGCTATTGAATTGAAATGTGGGATATTTTTACTAATCGTTTTTCCTTTGCTTACGATCAAGCAAGGAGACTTGCGTCCAGCATTGCAGCTCCAGGTCAGGCCACGCATCAAGCTGGAAGCTGCCTTCTTTCCCTCCTTTCCCCCTCGCTGTGGGTGGGGGTTACTCCATTCGCCCACTCACAAAAACAGCTGCGAGGCCCATGGTCTCGTAGTATCTTACGTCTGTTGTGAAGGTGATCCACCTGGGGTTCAAGGCCAAGGGCTGCGCGCAAAGAATAAACCTCAAATGAATCATCAGCTTTACGCCGAATAGTCGCATCTTATCTTCCTCCTCCCTTACCCCAATTTGCTGCGTCGGCGGAGAGGGAAGACATGACTCTGGCGAGTGGAGCTTTTACCATGAATCAAGATATGCCCGCAAAACAATATTTACGCTGAGTTAGACCCATCGGCGTGCACAGATTCCTTGAGATTGGGGAGGGAACTTCTTAACCCTTTCCCGACCCAAGCGCCCGAAACCGCCCGACTTGAGTTATCCCTTTGAGGTCCGGATTTAAATACCCTAAATCCCCGTCATGGACCCAATTTTTGACCTAGATTCATGCGTCGTGACACAATGTGCAAATCATTTTCCTATTCCTATGTTATTTTATCTAATGTATTCCTTTTTAATATTTCTTTTGTACAAAGAGCTTTTTTCGTAAAAATACGATACTGCATATATATTTTTCAATTTCATCTTACCTTATCGTCTTAGTTGTCCACTTCAACTCCCTTTTTGTGGTGGAACTCCAGGAAACATCCTATTTTGCACAGAGGTAGGTCGCAGTTTCTACACTTCCATGTAGTTTGAATTGCTTTGCCGGATGCTGTATGTTTCTTGTTCTCACTACACTGAACGCACACCTTTTTCCTACCCTCTATTTTAATTATTTTATGAGACTGTTGAGATGAAAGTACATTTGGTGTTACGCTTCTTTTGCGACCTGCTCTCTTTCGCGATGTGAAATTTCCTATCATCTGCCTATATAAAGCCTTCCGGAATTCTTTTTGACTTTCCCCATGCTTGGATTTTGCAGGTTGATTAGTTTCATTGTACAAAATAAAACTATTCACTATCGCAGTGTTCATTACAAATCCAAACAAATATTTCCACCATTTCTTAGTTTTTCTGCCTAATGAATAATAACTTTGCTTCTGGTCAGCTCTATCTACTCCACCCATAAATTTAGTGTATTTTGCTACTGAAAGAGGGCAAGCAATAGCCAGCCTTTCATTACCTTTGCCAGTTTTTCTCAAAACACTTACACTTCCTTTTGGGTCACAATTAGTCGAAAGTACGCAAATATATCTATTATCACACCACACTGTTGCTGTAACACCATTTGACTGAAGACATTTATATTCACCTCTTTTTAGTTTTAAAGATTTCGTCAATTTCAATTCCTTGGGCCATTCTTTACGGCTTGGCTGAGATGTAGAACATGCATAAGTATTATTTTGCAAGAGATACCTTACCAGGTGAACACTTGAAAAAAAGCTGTCAAAATATACATGGTGGTGTAATCCTAAGTAACTTTCTAGTAAATTCATTACCACCTGACTACCAAGAAGCATTCCCTTGTTTCTGACTTCTTTTTTTCCTAAATACACGTTCCCCTTCAGTACATAGCCGTGTGGAGTAGCGAGCACCCAAACCTTGAACCCCCATTTCGTTGGTTTATTTTTTATGTATTGTTTGATATGGTGACGCCCCTTGAAAGCCACCATTGCCTCATCAACTACTAATTCCCTCCCTGGTCTATATTTTTTATGAAAATTATCCATTATACCTAATACTGGCCTTACTTTCTGTAATACGTCAAACCCTTCATCATGGGCATTTTGTTCCTTCTCAATATCACTGACGTGAAAATATTTTGTCAGTTTTTTATAACGCTTATACGTCATGCAATTTTTGATGATAGAACATTCGATGTCAGGATTGTGCCAATAGTCCATCGTTTCTGACAAATGGTACACGCCCATGTAAATTAGTATACCAACATATGCTACTATTTCTTCTGAAGTAGTGTCAAACCATTCTTGGTCTGCTTTCTTTGCCTGGTTCTGTCTATGCACGGCATATTTGTTTGTATTTTGAGCTATTGTTTTGAATATATTGTCACCTCCTAGGATATACTTAAAATAACAAAATTCACTACTCCCTGGTGATAAGTCATGCACAACCCCAGTGTCACCAACGAAATCCCTTGGAGCTTCAAAATTCCTCACTCCCTTCCAGTCAGCTGATTCCAAGGGGGCTTGAACACTCACTTCCAAGTCACCTCCCACAGCACACGCAATCACTGACTCTTCATTTTCTTGTGAATATGAGCCTTCTTCTGTATCACTCGAGGAGTTACTCAACAATTCGTCCGAAGAAGAGGAATCACTAAGATCTTCCCCGCATAGTTCTGCTGCGATAGCACTCCTACTCAGACCAGCCATGGTCAAAGACTGAGGAGTATTCATAACAACGAAGGCCCAAAAAAAAAAAAAAAAAAAAAATAGGGACATATGGCCATGTGTGCAGGATGACCAGGCCGTTCACAGATGAAATGAAAGGAGTTGTTTGGTAGAGATGTCTCATAACTCTTGCTGAAGGCGCCTCTTAGGGGATACAAGATTACGGGCGGTCTCGGGCGCTTGGACCCGATGCGGAAATTTCGAGACGGGCGGTTTCGGGCGCTTAGGTCGGGAGCCCGTCAAGCGGTTTAAAGGGCTTTGGTCGGGAAAGGGTTAAAGGGCCCAAGAGCTGGTATGGGGGGCCTGCAAAGTCAGCGTGGGGCATCTCATGCTAGCCTAGCGATGAGGGGGTGGGACGGAGTGGCACTCGAAGGGGCCTGATATCCCGGAGGGCGGGCACGGGGGGCTCGGGTGTGAGGGGGATGGCTCGTGCCCACTCATAGAGCGGGAAGGGGGGACACGGAGGCTGACTTGAAGGGGAAATATAGCCAGTGTGGGAGGGATAGGTTAGCCACTAGTGAGAGAGAAAGGTGATGGGGGAGAGTATGCCGAGGTTTTGGAGCAAAGGAGAAGGAGAGCTGGGTGAATTTTCCTGGTGGGGACAGCCTAGTGATCTCACTTTTAGGATATTTCTTCGATCGCTATGATGGAGTGAAAGGGGAGGAGGGTACACCATTTTCCGATATAAATACATATATGGGTGCTTGAGCGTTTTTTCCCATTGATTATCCATGCGCCCAGAACTAGTCTTCCTTTAGAATTAATGTGCGTTAAACTAAATGGCCCTATGAACCATGCGAACTCATACTTTCTCTGATTTTCTTCGCTGTTGGCGGTGGAAGAAGGGAAGGGATGTGCGTATGAAGAGCCTTGCTCGATGGCTACATCAAAACGCTCAATGAGGACGGTAAATTAAACGTGAGTCCTTCGATGATAACTTTTGCCACCCGGAATAATTATGTCGTCAAGCAAGGTTGAGTGTAATAAGTCTGAAATAGTGAGAAGAAAAAAAGCTTCCTTGGGTTATATTCACGACTGAATCTACAGCTCGAACAACATAGCACCATCTCCGATACATGTCATAGTTATTGCAAACGCGCAGCAAACGACTTCTATACCAGGAATATTCATCATGGATTTATGTTTGGGAAAACTGGTAACAAAAATGCCAGGGACCATGAGAGGAAAATGCTGGTTGTAGCAATCAGTCTCTCGCCTGCAAGTATATCCGTACACGACTACTTTACATTTTTTTACTCGTTGGCAACTCTGTGGACTCGTGGTAACAAAGCAAAACGCATTTTTTGTCCGATTGGTTCCATATTTTATGAACTACGATACCTACGATTCAAAGTCGTCCTTAAGGTCTGGTTTCACAGGGGCGTCCAGCGGCCACGTCCAACTGTCGCGTCTGGACGTCGCGGCTAGACGACGCGGCCGGGTGGTTTCATTCAGGCGTCTACATTAGGGTGGGCCGAAAAAAGGTTTTTTTTCCGGATCAAATTTGCCCTATGCGGGAAAGTTGTGCACTGATATCAGGATCTTGCATGCAAAATTTTTTCGAAATCGGATAATATTAACCACTGCCGCCCGAGCTCTAAAGTTTAAAATTTTGCGAAAATTCAGGCGGAAATGGGAAACAAACTGTTATGTAGAATAATTTGTTGCAAATACTGGAATATTGGTAAATATCAACGGTAGATACATGTTTTTAGATTACAACACTGAAATATGAAGTTTATTGGAGGAAATCTATGGCTTACACGATGCCTAAGAATAAACAGCTAATTTAGAGTGGAGGCAACCCGCACCACAACAAAAAATTTTACACGCTCCAAGCATCACTTCAAATAGATCACTTTTGGGAGCCGTATTTGGGATAAATTAATATTTTTCCGAATGCAGTTCCTTTATAAATGTCTCATTCTTCATTTAGGTATAGATAATACTTTAAAACAGACGAAAAAGTATATGTGGTACGTGGTACGTTTTGAAACTAACTTAAATTATGGCGAAGAATCACGGCCTGATATTCATCACAAAGGTGATTCAAACATTTAATTTCCTCCGTATATACTGCAATATCCAATAATTGGCTCTTGCCCCCCTGAGCTGCAGATATTCTTCGCAAATCCAACGAATTCGTGTGTCATAAATGCTCGTGAATTAGATTGCAAAAGGAGTGGGTGTTCACTCGGAGACAAAGCGGGTGCGCGCTGGGAAAGATACTACGAATCAGACATTTTAAGACACTAGTGGAGTCCATATGAATTCTCTTGTTAAAAGAGGCTGATATAGCTACGATCTTCTCATCAGAAGATAGTAGCTTTTTCTAAGAACTTTGATAAATTGTAGTGGTTCACTGTAGGAAATGATAAACCGGAAAGTTCCATAATCAACGTATTATCTCTGTGTACGGTATATACGTGTTCCTCCAACCGGCGCTTTCTTGGAAAACCGGGAGTTTACTAGTCCCTAAGCGATAGTAGGTACAGCTAGTTCGACGTGAGTCAGGTATGATAAAGATGGCCAGTGGTAGAGCTAAGGAAAGTATGAATGAGACGGAGGACGGAGGTTATCCTTATCTGGCCCCAGCGATGAGTTGATCGTGAATACTTCGGTGATAAAATGGCATAGAATTCTCATACAAGACATATTCCATTGTAAACCCTCGTAACTGATGTTCAAACTCCCTCATCTTATGATGTTACTATCGTTACTCATTAACTTACCATATTCGTTGCAATATTTTATTATCCTTGGGGATTCCCATCCGTTGTCGGGCAAGATGCGTATTTCACTTCATAAGCTTGAGGTAGTCAGTCAATTGGTATTCATTGCTGTGAGTGAATAATTACATTGTGCAGCGTACTGTGGTTTCGGTTGCAAGAAGATTAAAGCAATGGCGAAAATACATAAAAAGCTTAAAAGGTGTGGATAGGAGTGCCTGATATTTGGTGCACCCGAAAAGTTCGCGGTTAATGTTTTGCCTACTTATGAGGAGATTATGAAATTGTTTTTGTACTCTCGGTACATTCAAGAAGAAAGTGGAAATACCGATACATCTGTGCCGGGAATCGCGGAGACGGTGGCTTATGCCATTGAAGACATCTGGAATAGATCCTCTATATCGGTTGTCGGACATAAGTGAATTGTGAGACGAATTATTCAATACCATGGAAAATACCGCAATAATCTTCGATCTGTCAACAAGAAGACTTTCGTTGATCTGAAGCAAGACTTTCTTCGTCACGCGTGTCAGCTGTTTGATGTTGCGGCATGTAAATTCTCTAGCGGAACTGATTGTGTTTGTGATAATACCACCAAAGTGCCATTTTTAGAACGTGTATTCCTTCAGGACCAGAGAAGTGATAGAAAACTAAATATCAGTGCCATTGATGTCCAGGAAACTAACAAGAGGAAGAGGAAATGAAATAGGTTAGAAATAAAAAGATCATTAGAATATTTCACGCTACCTGAGCAAGAAGTTCCTGAGATTGGAAAAACTCAAGTGATGAAACGTCTACAGATGAAGAATTACGCGACGCAAGTGATGCTGACGATATTTTGGAAAAAAGGTGGGTGTAAATAATTAAAATTTGTCTAGATTTGCGTCTGCCTGTGAAAGATTCTGTATATCGAAACGAGCTGCTGCAGCACTCGCATCCGCGCTTGTAGATGATATCGGGATGGTTTCTCAAGGAGACCACGTGCTTTTTCAAGTGGAGAAAGGGAGAAAGCCTGGAGAGTCTTTCAGCGAGAAGTCCGGGGAAAATGGTTCATTCCAGGTGAACCACTACAGCAATTCGTATTCTTCGATTATATGTTTCAACCGAAACTCCTTCAAAAGAACAGCTGACATCGGCAACTTTTGTGATGAAAGTATAAACTCCTATGTGGTTCGCGATAAAATTGAGACCACAATGCACGGAAGGTCCGAAGAATATCATGAACATGAAACAGTTCATGAAATATATTAATCGAGACATCAAATTACGCCTTTACTCAATCATTCAGGGAAACGCTCTGTTTGCTCACCCAGAGAATATTCTGCTTGCAATGCGAGCCGAAAAGAGAAGACCGATCCGTGAAATGGCCATCGAAAAAATATTAAAATCAGAGGAAAATCAGAAGAAGGAATTTAGGAAATTCGAACTTCCAGCTATGAATTTTGATGCACAAGATTACGTCTACTTAGTTGACTGGAAAACAGTAGCGGTAACTCAACCACCTTTAATAGCTGATATCATAAGCGAATATTTGGGAGATATTCTGAAGGAAGGGGCTTTGTTGAAAGTACCCCCATTTGCATGCCACACACAAGCAGTTGAAAGGATGGTACAAATGATCACGGTGGCGTCAAAATCTGTGTGCAGTCCAGGAAGCAGGCATGGATGGGCATTATCATGCATAAAGGCCGAAAACTTCAACCAAAATTTGAAAATAAAGCACAGCATAATAATAATAATAATAATAATAATAATAATAAAAGGTCTTTATTGGGGCGAGATTGAGACAAAACTGTCCCTTCTGCCATCTAACCCCTCGTCAAAATAAATATATAAAAGAAATAGTGGTCAATACTTAAAACAATTACAATCCGATGTTTAAAAAAATAAGTAAAGAATACACTTATAGGAATCAAATAATGATAAATTAACACAAAAGAAATATACATACACAATATATCAATATTACATATCTAATAGTGTGTGAGAGAATTTACAATGTGGGAAAAACGTGAGGATTATTATGCTTACATCCTTTACGCAAAAACCCACTGCAGGAAAACACCCACACAAGAAGGGGGGTGTGAAAAACCTGCGAAATCCTACTGACAGTAAAGCTAGTGTTTAAGAATAACTCAAATATAATAGCATGTACATAGGAAAATAAGTATATTATAATGAAATTCAAGAAAAGATAAATACAAAAGGTAGGGAGAAAAAAAATAGAAAAAAAAAGGTAAAAGGGAATTAAGGAAAAATTAATAAACAAAAACAAACATCAACATGGTGTTAAATGTGTGCCGTTTATCTTGCCATCCGTGTTCTAATCTATCATGTGTATTGACAGAGTGCCCGTGACTTGTGATACTCATGTGCCCGTCTGCTGAACTTTAAGAAGTGTTTTGTGTAGCGCCCTTTTAAAAGATGGAAGTGATGGAGAGTTTCTTAAGGATAAGGGAAGTTTATTCCATTCACGACATGCAGTGACAATGAATGATTTATTGAAGATAGTAGTCCGGTGGAGAGGTATTACCAGCTTATGATTTCCTCGCGTATTGGATTCATGGACATTTTTCAGCTTCTTGAATTCTTCAAAGAGGTAAGAAGGCGTTTTAGTATTCAGAATTTGGTAAAGAAGAGAGAGGGTGTGAAGTTGTCGTCTGTGACTAAGTTTTAACCAAGATAGTTCATTTATGTATTGGGTGATGTGATCTGATACCTGTAGATTGAAAATGAACCTGATGCATGCATTCAGAGAGCGTTGAAGTTTTAGTGACAATTCTTGTGATAGATCTTGATAAACTGTATCGGCGTAGTCAAAGTGCGGTAATATTAACGCCGAAACCAGCTGTGCCTTAAGAGATGTGGGGATCACATGTTTCAATCTGAGAAGGGGAAATAATGATTTATTGACGGTTTTACAGATATTATTTACATGGTACGACCATGATAGGTTTTCATCTACTAATATCCCCAAATTTCTAACTGCCTCGCAATAAGGAATTGGATCACCATTTATTCGTAAGGGCGGAAGCTCAGATTTTTTAATTGATGCAAGAATTCTCGGATATCCAATTATGATGGCTTGTGATTTGTCAGGATTAATTGTTAAGAAGTTGGCTTTGCTCAAGTTATTAATTTCTACAAGATCATTATTGATGTTTTCCAAATTATTACGTAAGTTGTCAACAGTTGAGTTTAGATATATTTGAAAATCGTCGGCGTAAAGATGGTGTTTGCAGTTTCTGAGTGATAATGGACAGTCGTTAATATAAAGAGAGAATAAAAGAGGTCCGAGGATAGAGCCTTGAGGTACTCCTCGAGATACATCGGCCCACAAGGAGCAAGAGTCATTTGAGATAACTTTCTGTTTCCGGTGGGATAGGTATGATGTAATCCAATTCACTACAGAGGAAGAAAAGCCCATACCCCTCATTTTTGCTCTAAGGATATCTCTATCTATTGAATCAAAGGCTTTGCTGAAATCAAGAAGTACAAGAACTGATAATTCTTTCTTGTCCATTGATCTTCTAAAGTCGTCAGTAATTTTCACAAGAGCTGAGGTAGTGCTGTGTCCATGTCGGAAACCGGATTGAAATTGATCAAGAATATTATTGACTCTTATAAAATCTGTAATTTGTTCGTAAATTAGTTTTTCAAATGCTTTTGATAGAACCGGTAGAAATGAAATTGGACGAAATTCTTTCTCTTGAGAAGAACTTGTCTTTTTAGGGATTGGTTTGATCAAAGCACCCTTCCACTGACTGGGAAATTGTTCTTGAGAAATTGATGAGTTGAAAATATTGGTGATATATGGCAAGAGGAAAGGGAGTAATTTTTTAATGAATTCTATTGGGATTCCATCAGCGCCCCTGGCCTTGGACTTGATTCTATTAAACGAGGCAAAGACTTGCATCTGGCTCACTAGGGAAAATTTGAATTGTTTTCTGCTGTTTGTCAATGAGTTGGTTTTGGAATTGTACATATGAATGGTTTTATCCTTGATATCCTTTGCTATAAGATTCGTTGGCTGAGAAAATTTGTTATTTAAAGAGTTAAGACAGACGTTAGGCGGAATTGTAGAGTTTTTAGTTTTACCAATACCAACTGAATGAAGCTTATTCCATAGAGTGGCTGGAGAGTTTTTGACGGCTGTGGCAGAGAGAAAAAATTTAATTTTTGAATTTCTTACGAGTTGCTTCGTTTTATTGCGGAGGAATTTGTATCTGCTGAAAGCACTAGCATTACTGAATTTTTTAAAATTTCTATAGGCTAAATCACGCGCCGCCATTGATTGCCGAATTTCATTATTTAACCAAGGTGCTTTAGGCTTTGAAATGCGGATCTTTTTTTCAGGTGCAAATTTGTCTAAGAGGTAGATCATCAATGTATTCATAATTTCCACTTTGTCGTCTACTTTTTCAGTGAATTCAATGAAGGGCCACGGCAACGTATATGCTTCCGTCAAAAGATCATCGTCATTTATACTGCTAATATTACGTTGACAAATGTACTTCTGTTTAAATTTAGGAGATTTGATAGAGTAAACCAGGTATATCAAGTCATGGGAAGAGATACCGGGAGCAGGGATCTGTCCGTGAGTGACAACTTTATCTTGTCTTGCTGTTATGGCTAAATCAATCCAAGTTGAGGATGTGGCCGTTGTATGAGTGGAGGATAATGGAAGAATCTTTAGATTGTTAGAGGAGAATATTTGCCGGAGAAAATTTGTATCATATGCGTCTTTATGAAAGTTAGCATTGAAATCTCCTGTGAAAACTATGTGCTCGTATTCAGTCGAATAGTCTGATATTAATTTATCCAAGTCGGATAGATGACACAGTTTTGGGGGTCTATAAACAGTACCAATTAGAATTTTGATGGCATTAATTTTAACTTCCAGAAGTAGGTATTCCGGTCTTTTCGCATACTCAGAGTTGCTCTTGGTTATTATTTTACATTTTAAATCGTTTCTCACATACACGCCTACTCCACCTCCACCTTTCCCTGTTCGATCATTGCGGAAGAGAGAATAACCTGGTATTTCAACTGATTCTGAGGGAATAGAGGGTTTTAGCCATGTCTCAGCCAAGGATATGATATGAATACTGTCACCGGGTAACAACGAACGTAATTCATTCAAGTGAGCAGGTAAACTTTGAACGTTAAGGTGAATCATTTGCAGAGAACGAGGAAAGGGCTTTAGCTTATTCTTTAGTATCTGTCCAGTAGTGTAAGATAAGGGAAGGTGGGATCCCTGCTGGTAGGAATTTGAGCAGTTGTTTGTGCTAAGAGGTGTGCTCATGGTGTGTATCTCAGCATGGCTCGGAGGGGAAGAAGGCCGAGGGAGATTGTTTGGTGGTGAATCCAGAGGTGGGGAGCAATTAAGAGCCTGACCAGCACTGTGGTATGCCCCGGTAGGGGTCGGATATAGTGAAGGAACAAAAGGTGGGGCGAGAGGGTTTAGAACTGAGTCACGGGGAGGGAAGCGATTTTGAGACTGACCCGCACCAAGGGACGTCGCCGCGTGGGGTGATGGAGGGAAGCATTGGAATGTAGCGTTGGCAGGTAGTGCGCTGAAGTTGATGTCATTCGTAGAAGTAGATGCTTTTAAGGAATATTTGCCAGTGATGGGGGAGAGCAGGTGAGATTGCGTGTTACCATAAGAAAAATTTAAATATCGTTTTGGAGAGGAATGGTGCATACTGAGAATTATTTTGATGACGGCAATGTATAATGTGTGTGAGTAAATTTACAGAACAGATAAATATTATTAATTAATAAAATTAATAAAGTCAGCAAGTAAGCACTGAAAGTTAATCACACGGAACCTTAAACCACAAAAAATTTACAGGGGAAATGAAAGGGGAAGCAGTCAAGAAGTGAAACGCTTGGCACTGCGGAGGAAGACCTGAAATAAAATTTTAGACACCAGGGAGAAACTACGCTTACGGAGCACTTATATGAACTTGGGGAGACTTCACACTTTAATTTAGCACTATTAACACTTACTGATCACAAATTTAGTAGATTATGGAATCTATTTGAATTAAGTAGGGACACTTTGCACTGGGGGAGCACTTTATAAACTGGGACAACACTTCACTAGGGGGAATATATAGTGGGAAACAGGGAGATCGGTGATGACCGGGAACAGGGTTGAGACGACGACAAGAAAGCACGACTGATCACGACCAGTGATGAGCGGGAACGGGGATGATCAGTAACTGGGATGATCAGGAACTGGGATGAAACAGGAACGGGGATGAAACAGGAACGGGGATGAAACAGGAACGGGGATGAATCAGGAACAGGGATGATCAGGAACACGGATGGTCAGGAACACGGATGATCAGAAACAGGAATGACCAAGGCACGATAGCCTAAACACACCAGCCAACACACAATACCACAAAGGAGCGCGTCAATTTCTTATTCTTACTCCTGCCAATTCACTCGAGGGCTACGTCAAGTAACGCGGTCTCCGCCTCGTACTGTTGGCAAACTACACCCCCCTCTCCCTCTGAAGGTCTCTGGCTGTCGAGATAAAAGCCTTAGTGCCATTTTGCCTCAATAAGATGATTTTCCCATCTTGGGTCCACACGTTACGAGGGCCCGCCAAGTCTTTAGCTGCTTGAAGGATTTTCTTTCTGGCGGCGGTGAGAGACTCGGTAATGAGGAAGCCTGATCCTTTAAGATTCCTCTTGACCCTCCAAACTTTGTCCCTTTCCTGATAGGACAGGAACCTCACAATAATGGGCCTTGTGGAGTCACTTGATGCTCGGTGTGGGCCAATCCTATGAGCACGGCCGAGAAGGATTGGATTGACTTTTACATTGAGGTTTTTCATGAAGAAATCCTCCGCTATCCGCAAACAGTCCTCTCGTTCATTCTCCTTGATTCCATGGATCAGGAGACAGTTTCTGCGTGAGTATTGCTCTAGGGCGTCGAGGCGATCTTCAAAGTCTTCTGACTTCTTTTTTAGTTGATCTAGCTGTTGCATAAACTGCCGAATATCGTCTTCAACTGCCGCCTTGAAGGAGAGAAATTTTTCCTCCAGGGCAGAGAGGCTGGCCTGCTTACGCGGAGTGTCTTCCTTCTTCGCCTGCTCCAGATCTTCTTTAAATGAGGACATCGTCTTCATGACGCAGTCTAATTTCGACTTCAGGTCGTTTTGGTCAATCTCGAGTTCCTTCTTCGGGTTGTTCTTCGGAGGCATGGCGGTGGGTCGGAGGGACAGGGGTGGCTACTAGCGTGAAAAGTGAAAGTGAGACGGAGCGACCGCAGTGGCACGTCAGCCTCGTACGAGCATTAGAGAGAGAATGAATCAGAGAGAAGCATAAGGTATAATAAGAACCAGTAATAGTCAGATACCGACAAACGTGTCCTATGGAAGGCTGGTTTGGGAGGGCACGGGTGGAACTCGACAGTAGCCACCTCCTCGTGGTGAGTTCTGGGTAGTTTCTCCACGAAAATAGCACAGAGCTACTTAAATAAATATTTGGTGATCACGCTGTGCCTTAATCCTACCTTGATTAACTGATTTTTTTTGTGGTAATAGCTCAACAAGCATTAAATTCTTCATCATAATTGAGGTTAGTTAAAAAAAAATAACTTTACCGTCTGTTTTAAGGTGTTATCTATACCTAAATGAAGAATGAGACATTTATAAAGGAACTGCATTCGGAAAAATATTAATTTATCCCAAATACGGCTCCCAAAAGTGATCTATTTGAAGTGATGCTTGGAGCGTGTAAAATTTTTTGTTGTGGTGCGGGTTGCCTCCACTCTAAATTAGCTGTTTATTCTTAGGCATCGTGTAAGCCATAGATTTCCTCCAATAAACTTCATATTTCAGTGTTGTAATCTAAAAACATGTATCTACCGTTGATATTTACCAATATTCCAGTATTTGCAACAAATTATTCTACATAACAGTTTGTTTCCCATTTCCGCCTGAATTTTCACAAAATTTTAAACTTTAGAGCTCGGGCGGCAGTGGTTAATATTATCCGATTTCGAAAAAATTTTGCATGCAAGATCCTGATATCAGTGCACAACTTTCCCGCATAGGGCAAATTTGATCCGGAAAAAAAACCTTTTTTCGGCCCACCCTAGTCTACATCCTATTTCCGCGGCTGGGCGATGTGGGAGAATGTGTATTTAGTTAAATTACAAATTTACGTTTTCTTTACTCGTTGGCAACTCTGTGGACTCGTGGTTACAAAGCCGAACGCATTTTATGTCAGATTGGTTTCATATTTTATGAGCTACGATGCCTACGATTCAAAGTCGTCCTTACTATTGCAGCATTGAAAAATGAGATATCGTTCAGGTAATACATTCAGTGCAGATTGTATTCGGCGACGATGATTAATTAGATGTTTAACTCTGACAAGGAGCGCCGGAAAACGTTACTGTGATCCATCATCATTCGTATAAACGAGTAACTTTTTCACGTCGGGACCAAGATCCGAGGTTCGTAATTTTAAAACTATGTTATTTCATAATATCGCGTACTGTTACATACACTTAGATACCCTTTTGGTCGGGACCGAATATTTTGCTTCGTAAAATCAAAATTTCCAAATTTCGAAGTTCGTATTTTCGAGTTTCTACTGTATCTAGAAAGCTTTGTGTAATGAATATTATAATAACTAAACATACACCACTCGAAAATGGTAAATTTATTTCTAGGGGCACAAAAGGTTCTGTCAATTCAGTGAATTAAAAACACACTTCGGTTGAATATTTCAATGGATTGCATGACTTGACCAATATGTGTGTCAAATGATTCCTAGAAATTATTTCGTTTTACAATATGTACATATAGTTAGACCCGTGGAATATTTTTGGAATATAATAAATTTGTCATCAATGTATATAATGAAGTCAGTAAAACGGATATGAATACTAACCTCATCAGACCTGTAGTTGTGTTTGTATGCAATGGGTCTTCCACAACGAAAGATAGCGTAATTCTATCGGCATCTGACATTGTGTGTTCAAGCGTTCTATCTTCTTCACCAATTACGCTAGAGGCATTCAGTGGAATGATTCCTATTGCTAACAATTCAAAACAATGCATTTTAACTGGAAACGTAACACAAACCAAAATTAAGTGTAAAAGTGAGTGAATAAAAAACTAGCTCTTTGAAGTAAACGAACCTTTCTTCATCCATTTCAGCAAGTTTTGTCCATGGTTCCGCTTCCTCTTAGCGGTGAGTATCAGTTTTAAATTAGAATTACGTTTTCGGTTACGATAGGAACCTGGCATATTCGCACACCTCTATGTGCTACCTAATAAATAGATAAATCAGCCGAAACGCAATAAAACTCGCAGCAAGCACTTCGTAGAGATAAAATGTCGAGTGACCTAGGACAAGCGGTTTCGAAAACAAATTTCAGCCATCCCAGTTCTTCCTCCCATCCCCACTCTTCCCATGCATCTCCCCTCCCCCACTCTTCCCTACTGGGAATTTGGGTCTGCAATCCATTACCACGTGTCCTCTGAGGCTCACGGCAACAGTCGCCTGTACGACATTGCCGTGTCTCCATCGCGTAGTACAAGCAGCGCTGACCGATTGCCTGTGGGAAACGGCTGAACTCTTGGCCTCTCACCCGAGCATTTCTTCATCGAAGTTTGCGCAGTTTACTGTCTAATTGGAACCCAATACAGAGTTTACCTCTCAAACATGACAGCTGTAACTCTTCATTCTGTTAGAAGAAGGATTGATGCAAGGTTCTCTGTTTACGATTTTTCAGTAACATTCTTGGATTTTGCAAAAATATCTTTTATATTTTGACAATATCACAGAGATTTATTTATACACTGAGATAAAATGTTCATATTTGAAAAACAGGCATCTCTTTACAAGGGTCTATTTGTTATACTCTGAAAATTTCACGGATATAACATAAGTCTTTAACGATTACTTGGGTTCCAAAGTCATGACAGAATGCGGCCGGTCGGGAGGGAGTGATGCGTCCCCTTAAGGGAATAATGCTGAAAACACTTTTAACGCCGTCCTCAGGAGCGAATAAATAAAAAATAACACCAGTTGAATTTCCTGCGAATGTTTGCAACTTTTTAGTTACTTAATTTCTGCATGTATATTTTCTGCTCGGCAACACAAAATAAATATATAAGCGTACGTACTCAGGATTCAGGGGTAAAGCAAACCACTTAAAACCATTATTGAACAACCGAATCAGTGGAACGTGGTAATACAACTACTAAAATATATTACAGTCTGATTAAATAAACATCGTTTTAACTAAGAATCATTTCCGATCCATATAGTGCAATCCGATCTCTTCGTCTTCAAACACTCTACATACATCCATTTCCACTTCCATTTTCAAAACAAACCTTCTGTCTACCATTACTTGCATTCACACGCCCTTAAAATACCAGTAACTAGCGCCAACCATATGGTAACTCAATCGTAGTAGAAAATATGAATGGAAAGATAATGCAATTTTCCACAAGTAAACAATTTTTCAAGTCACTTGACAATGGTGTAGTACACTGAAACTAGTCGGAATAAAATTGTTTACTTGTGGAAAATTGCATTATATTTCCTTTAATATGGAACGTTTCCACCACATCTCACCAGAATCTGGTTTCTTTATTTGTGGTAGAAAAGTTTACCAGGGTTAGCGGCAACTTGCGTTCACACGGCCAATTTCCAACCATGGTAAGCCTCACCATCGTAAAAAGCTAGTAGTGTATAAAACGGGGCAAAAGAGAGAGGAGGAGGCGCAACCCGAATTGACATTTGACGGACTTTTCCGAAGTGTCACGAATGTGACCTAACAGAGAACGTGCCGAGTGGAGGCACCCGTAGCGTCGGCTGACCGCCCTATGATCGTCACCGCCGCGTATCTTTCTCTCAAGGGTCTTTGCCTTTCGTCGCTATATTTGTCGCTCACTCTTTGACCACCCCTCCCCTCAGTTTGGGCGAGCGACCCGGGCAGGCACGGTCTACGGGCGTCTTTATGTCACAGGGGCGAACACGGGTGGGGGCGGGCGAGAGGGTCTCCCGGAGTTGGCGCCCGTTTGCAGGCCTCTACTTACCAGTGCGGTAGCGCACATCTTACAGTTACCCTCATCTTGGTCCTTCTGCGCAACTTCTCTCATGAAGGTACTGGCAGCGTTCGCTCTGAAGTTGGTCTTGTTTTTCCGACCGGCGTACTTCTTCGCTTCATAACAAAATCGTGCCAGTTGGGCCCCACAATGGACGTACAATGCCTCTACCGAAGTGATATCATCGCCGCATATTCTCCTCTGCTCCGGTCTCTTGGATTGCGGTTGAAGTTGGACGACTGTTGCGCCGTCTGAGGAAAGCGGCGAAGGCGGCAGCTTCATCATCTTTCTCGTCTCCGTTCGACTCATCCTCGTTTCTTCTGTGTAAAGTCTACTTTTTATCAATCTTGTGGAGAGATGTGCGTTGTACTCAATACTTCTGACAAATGCGTCGTATTTGCGCAGCGGGAGACAAGCCGCCATCATCTTAGCTAGTTGGTAATCCGTGAGTACAAATCCTCCGTCCGATAACTTTCTCGCGTTGTTCTGGATTTTCACTGTGAATTGCTGCATCCCTATATTATCCGGATTCACAAAATATGCTAACTCCTTTAGCAACATAGGTATGTACTTACATAGATGTATCGTCGTGAAGGTCGTGTGTATCTCATTCAGCGAATCCCCCACATCTTTGCCTCTCTCTTGGTGACTGATGTCTTCAATATACTCCGGACTTACGTGCTTGACCAGGTGAGCCCGTGCTTTTCTGTTTAATCTCGCCTGCTCCGCATTAAGTTCCTCCACTCCTTCATAACTGGGATCGATCGCGATCCATCAGTTTATCTCCATCCATCAGTTTATCTCCATCAAATCGGCCTCTGCTAATACTCTCCATTGATAGTAATTGTCCTTCGTGGTTTTTAATATGGTACTGAAAGTTTCGCCTCCTAGTTGCATCATGCCATCAATCGCCTCCGCTGACACCTATTTTTCACAAACTTCAAAACTATTAGTTCGCGCCGCCAAAATAGTTATTGCGCAGTTACTCCGTCACATCTAATGTGTTTGTGGGCGTACTGGGCCCACTGGTGTTTTTGGGTTAACACATCCCATGCGGCTGAAAAAATTTTTGGTGCTCCGGGTGACGGAATTTTCTTTTTTTAGCTTTCACAGATTTGGATATGTAAAGGATGCCACGATATCGACGACTGCTGATAACATACGGGAAATATTTTTCTTAAAACTTTTTTTTGTGACCTCTTAAGGGTGTTCTATACCTCCGCAGAAAACGGCTCAGCAGACCCTTGCGAGATCGAAGATAACGAGTTTAATATAAGTCGCAGAGCTGATCGGGTTTCACTGATCGTTAGATTAAGGATCAATGTGAGCGGCTATTTGAACAGAATTTTCATTAGCAGTACTCATTAAAGAGCTTCAGGCACTGAAAATCGTAAAAATAGCCTGATTTCAACTTTTTTTCCTTTGACATTGAAACCGTAATGGAAACATGTGTTCAATTATCTGCTGGGATTCATCCTTCTCTTCTACTATTATATCAAACTCAAAGACCTTAGGTGCATACTAAAGTTGCTATTTATTATTTTCCGAACCATGTTTTCACTATTTTACGTGCTAAAAATCTTTCGTTCTTTGGCGCTGCTCATAGTCCCCCCCACTCCCGCTAACGTCACGCTCCACCTCCTGGCTCCTTATCTCTCTCTCTCTCTCTCGAACCATTCCAAGGCCAACGCCCGAGCCACTTCGCCTCCCTCCGGCCCCTTGTCGAAAGCCAGAGCCCTCAGACCGAGCGAGCTCAGCAAGGATATTTTGTTCAGTAGCAGGCAGGCACGTAGCCAGAAATTTGCTTGGGGGGGGGGGCTAAGTTTAGCACGTTTAGCCTAACTTCAATTCAGCCTTGCCCGTCGGTACCGACATGAAACAAATGTCTTCCTCCATTTTCAGTGCTCGGTATTTGCTTTCACAGTGCCCATTCCTATCTGTTTTCTCTGATTAAGCTCACTGTTTATCCTGTCATGAAGCAGTTAATTTAACCGGCCCCAGAACAGAAGTTCAAATCATGCATACATATCAGATTACTACAGATACATACATATCAGATTGGTAGATTAAATAGTGGGTCGGTAAAATAATTATCTGGGAAAATTCTAGCCGAAAAAGAGCACCAGGAGAGAAATAGATTGGGAGAAATAATTTCAGTCATAGTAGTGAATTGTCGTAGTTTAAGATATAAAGTAGCCGAATTTCACCACCTCATAAAAAGTACTGATGCTGATATAATCGTACGCACAGAAAGATGGCTTTCGAAGGACATATCAGATATGAAGTATTCCCTAAGTGTTTTACCGTATACAGAGAGGATAGAGTAAGCAGAAACGGAGGAGGAGTATTTATAGCTGTGAAGGACCCGTATGTTAGTAGAAGAAAACTTATTTCAGAGCGAAGTGTAGTAAGTATTTGGTGTTCCGTTAAAAGTAAAAGTAGTGACGCAAAAAAAAGATATATGTAGGAGGATATTACAGGCCACCGGATGCAGACATCAATTCTATAATGGAACTAGAGTCAGAGATAGAAACATTGATTTCTCGGAACAAATACAGAGGAGTAGGCGGAGATTTCAATCTCCCTTCGATAGACTGGAATACGTGTAGTTTTATAACAGGAGGTAAGGATAAGTAACTCTGCGAATCACTGTTGATCACCTTTACGTCACATTTTTTACATCTACTTCTACATAATACTCTGCAAGCCAACATAAAGGTGTGTGGTAAGTGGTGAATTCTCACCAAACATGCACTACATATCATGCATAAAAAAAGGAATAGTACTCGTATAGGTACTGTTCAAAACTACGCTATTTAAAAAAAGATAAAAATAGCGAAGCATACATGCAAAAACATTCTGTTAATTGGGTTAGCTATAAGTCCTTATACCAACATGCAGGTACCAATGTTATCCATTGCTACACTCGTACTGGATATATTTACCGTTATTCATATCCCTCAATGTATGTAGAAAAAAGGGCATTTTGAATCTGTCAGTTTGGCAATCATTTTCTCTAATTTCGTGATTATGGTCCAGTCTACCATAGTAAGTTGGGGTTCACAAAATATTTTTAACATCATCACTGAAAATATGGTCTTGGAATTTGTTTAAGAGATTATGTCTAAATTTCAATCTGCTACGATCTTCTTCAATTCAAGTGCTAAGAGGAGAGCTATTCATTTTCCAAAAATTCATCAAGAGACAATTATTAAATTTTAATTCTAAGTGCCATGTATCACACCAATCTTCAATTGCTCGTAGGTCATCATTTAAATATTCTTTATCGTTTGGGCATAGAATTTCCCTGTACACTACAGTGTCATAGGCAAATAGACAAAGCTTACTTATGACAAACTTATTGATATCATTTATGTACAGGAGGAACAGGAGTGGACCTATCACACTACCTGATGGGACACCCGAAGTGACTCTAATTGCCGGTGAGGTAACACCGTCCAAAACAACCCTTTGCACCCGATCATGCAGGAAATCATTTATCCATGATTTAATGTTACTGTCTATGCCATAATATTTTAATTTCAAGATTAGTTTGCTATGAGACTCCTTCTCGAAAGCTTTTTTGAAATCGAGAAATATAGCAGCCACTGGAATATTATTTTCGCCAGAAACTAAAATATTGTGAGAAAAGAGAGCAAGTTGAGTTTCACATGATTTGCTCTTCCGGAACCCATGCTGAACATTGGACAATAAATTCTGGCTATATAGTTGTCCCATGACTGAACTAATAATTATATGTTCCAGGACCTTGCATGAAATGGATGTGAGGGATATAGGTCTGTAGTTAGGTGGCTGCTCCCTATCACCACTTTTAAAAATGGGTGTTACATCGGTTGCTTTTCAGTCCATCGGTACGACGAAACTTTACAACAACTAGTAAAAGAACCGACCAGGGGAGAAAACATACTAGACGTATTCGCAACAAATATACCCGAATAAGTTCTAAATGTAGCTACAGACAGGAATTAGTGATCATAAAATAGTGCATGCGATATTTAATGTAGGCGTTGAAAAACATTATAAACCAAGGAGGAGGGTATACTTATTTGGCAAGGCTAATTAACGACGGTATGAAAGAGGAATTAAGGGAATCGTTTAATGTATTTAGCGAACAAAGCAAAGGATTAGATATAGAGGATTCGGGGAGAGAATTACTTGAGGTCACCCGTAAAGCAGTTAATAAATATATACCAAGTAAATTGATAATACAGAGCATAGGTGGTATGACGCGGAGGTCAGGAAATCACTAAAGCGACGAAGGGTATGCCACGCTGAGATGAAAAATGAAGGACAGGGTCTATCGGTAGAGGAAAAAAATGAGTTAGTTCAAAACTATAAAAAATCGAGAGCATTAGCAAGGAAATCGTGTCGGCAAGCGTCATCACATTTCAAGAGCAAGATGTTAGGAGAATATTTAGATAGCAATCCTAAAGTGTTTTGGTCATATGTGAGAGAGAGAACTTCAGGGAAATAGGTCCACAGTAGGTACACACACTCAAAAGTGATAAAGGAATTAGAGTCACCTGAGGGTTTAGAAAATGCCATTACTTTAAAAGCCTTCTTCCAAAGCGTATTCAACTCATCGTCACACATCGCAGTGGAACCTCCGCCGAAAACATTCAGTGAGCAAATGCCCGAATTAAAAATTTCATATCGCGGAATAGAGCAGCAGTTAAAAAACATTAGTAAAAAGAAATCACCAGGTCCCGATCGAATTCCTTCCCGGGTATATAAAACATTAGCTTCTGAAATAGCCCCCTATCTAGAAATAATATTCAATAAAACACTAAAGAACCGCACAGTACCTACGCAAGGATTGGAAAGTAGCTAACATTACACCTATTTTTGAAAGCGGTGATAGGAAAGAACCTAGTAACTACAGACCCATTTCACTCACGTTAATCTCTTGCAAGGTATTTGAGCACATTGTAGTCAGTACAATCATGGGGCATTTGGATAGTCAGGGATTGCTCATAAACAGACAACGTGGGTTCCGGAAAGGTAGATCCTGCGAGACACAATAAGCTTTATTTGTACACGATATTTTAGTCAACGGCGAAAACAGTACTGAAGTTCATGCGATAGATTTAAGATTTTAAAAATGCATTCGATAAAGTTCCACATGATAAATTAATCTTGAAATTAGAGAGTTTTGGTTTAAATAATGACGTTGTGTGTTGGATAAAAGAATTCTTAAGTGGGCGAGAGCAGAGGGTTGTCATAGATGGTATCATGTCAGACACAATCAAAGTCACATCGGGAGTTCCCCAGGGTAGCGTAGTTAGTTTTACGCTTAGACTTTATGCAGACTATACTGTAGTGCACAGGGGTATATCCGAAGAAGACAGGAAGCAAGGATTTAGATATAATTCACGACATGGAGGAGGAATAATTCTATAGAGTGATCCTATAAAATTAATAACACGAAGGTCGAAAGCGTTGAAACCATGAGGTATTTAGGTGAAACAATCACTAAAGATTTATCGTGGAGAAGACACATCCGGGAAATACGCGGCCGAGCGAAGAGATAGCTAGGATTTATAAAAAGAGTACTTGGGAAATGTGATGAGAAGACAAAATAGCGATGTTACTTTTCACTTAGCACATGAAATATAAGCAGTTTAATCCGGATTATCATGCCCAGTTAAAATCAGAACGATAAAATTTCTTGGAAAAAGTTTCGGGTCCCCCTCCGTATCGCCTGGGAAATTTGGGGCCCCAGGCCCTGTTCTCGAAAGTAAATTGAGAAAAGTGAATTGAGGTAAAATAGTTAAAATGGGGAGCTTGTGTTCAATAAGCTGACAGTAAAACACAGAATAATGGTCACCTGGTCCGACCGAGTAACCATTTACCGTGAAATTTAATATTTCCTTTTTAATGCATTAGAATGGATGTACAGTAACTGGATTACTCGTGCAAACTATTGTACTATTTAGGATCGGAAAAAATTGCTTCCAACACATATTGGATAAAAGTACAGGGGGTTGACTCCTTCAAGCACCAATCTTGTTTATGTAAGTAATGCTAAATGGAAGCGTATTTTACGTTTACGTCCGAATTGGAAAAAAATCCGAATCTTACGAACATAATCAACATTTTCGTAGAACTGCAGTTTAGTTTTTCTCGTATATTTAAAAAAAATATCGGAGACATTTCATCCCTCTGAAATGTCATTAGGGCACTGCGGGTCAATAACTTTTGAAAGGCCAATTTACAAACGTAAACTCCTGCTTGCATTCAAGTGATACCACTGAAGAGACAAAGGAAGGAGACAGCTTATGAGCCTTCTAGAAGAAGAATGTTTGATATAAGACACCGTTTCACTTCTCTGTTAGCTCTGGGAAATAATGCACCATTTAGCTGCAAATACTGCAGTATATGTGCGAAATGCAGAACTATGAAAACACAGGCCAAACAGCATATGTGCTTCAAGAATTGGAACAAGTCCTCGACGGAAATGGAAGCCGACATAATTGTCGAGGGATTTAAAACGAGAGTAGAGATGCACAATTTGAAGTACCACCGGCTTATAGGTGATATAATATGAAGTGCTTGTCATAAATCTTATAAATGGGTGTGGTGTAATTAGTTTTATCTTTCTTCACGCAAATACGATAAAATTTCCATTTCATTCGTAGGGGATGGCGACAATAGTGCTACCAAGAAATTGGCCGAACTTCTCCCTTACGGCGTTGATCTCCCTGTCATTAAAATAGAATGCACCAATCACTTGCCGCGAAATTACTGTAAGAGGTTGAGAGAAATTGCTAAGAAAGCTAACTCCACAGAAACAAGATAGGCAATATTAAGGCGATGGACCGAAGGATGCTATGAAACATGCATGGAATTAAATAATGGATCGCAAATGACACAGCATACGAAAAAGCTAAAATTGACCCACTAGAAAAAATAATAACAAATCAAAGTACGAAATACTACAAAACGATAGAAAACAGTGAAAACACAGCTATGGAATGTGCAGCATTAAAAAAACAATCAATTTGACAGTTTCCATAGACTGAATAATATTTTAATGAATAATTAAAGATCCTAGTCGGTTCCGGGATTAAAATGACACATAGAATAAGCCAGTTTTTGGCATACTATGAAATAAAGTCACCCTAGGGTGACGAGCCATCAGTCAGTCAGTTTTATTTCATTGAATTACTGATGCTCAATTTTCTTTTTTAAGGTTCTCTCTTTGGACTTTTCATCTATCGAATAAATATAATTTACCGTAGTCCATAAAAATTTTTGCTCCAGTTCACACTTACAATGACGTTGTGTTTTAGTTTTTACTCGATCCCATTTAATTTCTGGACAAACTTTAGACGGAGTTACACTCGTATTGGAAAAATCCTGCAATAAAGGAATTAGGTCGAAGACACGAGAAGCATTTTACTTCTGTACTGAAAATAAATAGCCCCGGATATTTTACCTGGTAGCGAGGATGGACTAAATCAAATCCCACTTATAGACAAGTTACGTTTGTGTTAGGTGAGTAGCAAAGATAAGCGGATAGCTAAGATGAGGAATACAAATGAATCACTCGTAAACAAAGATTCTCTTGGCCTTCCTCGAAGGGATCGAGTGACGACGTGTGACGCAATAAGCGATAAGGAACATCTCGACCGGTGGTCACTCATTGGTGACTGAATAAATAAGCCACTCCCCAAACACCCCTCAAAGATGACCCTCTCCTCCCAGTAAAGTTACCCATCCCACTGAAACTGAAGCGGCGGCTCTCGGGACTAACCCTCTTGACGGTTACTCAAGAGATATTGGTTTGGTATAGAACAGCCTTAAGATGTCATCCGTCACGGTGAAACAATGGACGTATGCAACCAGCACATCACCACTACCCGCAAATATTATTATTCTAATTGCTACAAACCCTTGCGTTCATTTTAAATTTAATTTGCTAGCATTGAAGGATAACTTATACTGACAACAATTTAAACTTTTTGACTGTAGGAATTAATGAAAATCTTGTCTTTTATGCGCATCGAACACAAAACAAATAAATAAACATACTGGAAAGATCCGATCTGTCGGGTTCTCTTCTGCGAACTTCCATTTTTTGTCCGAATAAATGGTAGTTTGCGGTAGAGAACCCGAAATACCGGGTCTCTCCAAAGAAATACTCCACGGAAGCCTTAACGAGGAAGTAAACATATTAATCGGTGAGGAAGAATAAACATTTTTCTTCAATTTTTAGATTCAAATAATTTGCTGAAACTTTCTCTGCTTGAAAAATACAATGCTTTTATGAAAATAAGCCATTACAATTGTTTCATTTTTAACATTTTATTTAAGTTTAAGATAAAATGCAATGTTGCACAAATTAATATATATAATATGGAGCAAATTACAGTAAAAATGCAAAAGACTTAAAAATACCTATTTAGTATTTATCGAGCTTCTTCCTATGGTATTCAATGAAGCAGGAACGAAGACATAATCCTGGCCCATCCGGACGATTTGGGAAGAAGGTGGTGATGGTCTTCCTTATTCCTTTTCTATGACAAACACGGCACCGCTTTTGTTTCCATCTATTCCCACCTCGAACGGGAAGGAAATCAGGAAAATGAGATTCAGGGGGCTTAGGTGTAGAAGGACGTGAGTTGGGTCCTGTTTGTGAACCAAGTAGGGAGCGTATTAGCTCTATGCGGAACTCGAAGTGTTTCTTTCTGTCCGCTGTATTTTTGGTACGATAACTGTTTACAACTATCAACTGAAAGATGTGGATTGCTAGTTCCCAGCCATTGCACTGACATCCATTGGATGTCCCGCATGGATGTTACTGACATCCATGGACATCCATTTGACATCCAATGGACATCCTATGCATGTCCAAATGTCCCACGTGTGGACATCCAATGGATGTCCAATTTAAGGCTTTGAAAGGATGTAGGCAAATATTTCAGTTTCTTGGGATCTACAGATGCAACCCATATGCAGTGCGGTCATAATAGAGAAAAATAACGTAATTAAAAAAATTAGCGTGAGGCATGAAAATTGTCGTCACTAAAAGTTACAGCAGTACTGCATAATAAAACGCTACTGAGGTTTTCTTAATTCAAAATGTTCTCGGCAGCCATTAAACTATGCGAACACAAAGTGAATCACAATGAAACTAAAAGAGATAGAGAAACTAAAAGAAATAGAAACTAAAATAAATACACCTTTCAAGTTTTCCCGAAGGTAAAGATTGCTGGCGAAATACATATATAAACCCAAAGAAAATATAAAGTATTTGAATACAGTTACGAGGAAATGAGAAGGGATTTAACTTGAAACCTAGTACGCCAAGGTAAAGAATGAAATAGGCATGTTATTTACCTGTCTAATTTTGTTTTAGCACCGTGCACTTCACCGTCGTAGGATTCCAAAACCACAACGAAACATATAAAATAGTAATATTGTACAAATAATGCCAATAAACGCAAGTACGATTAGAACAGCACGTTTCACACTCCTAACCGTGAACATACAAATATCAACAATAAAAATCTTATAAACAAGCCGGGGAAACAATTGAGCAACACCTTTCGTTCTTATTTCTTTCTTGACGTAACAAGAGTAGTTTTCGTCCCATGTAGCAGGCCTGTGTATATCGAGATTACTCTTCAATGCTCATTTGCAACTAAAACTTTGAACATCATTTCCTGGCCTGCATATTGATGTAACTGCATGGACGTTTTTAGGATGTCATTGGATGGACATCCAAAGGGTGTCCTTTTCCTGACATCCAATGGATGTCCTTTTTCTGACATCCAATGGATGCCCTTTTCCTGACATCCAAAGGATATGTCCTGCATGGACCTTTTAGGGATGTCCTTTTCCTGACGTCCAATGGACATCCAATGGATGTCCATATGGGACTTCTGGATGTCAGGATGTTAAATGGACGTCCATTGGACGTCATGCAGTGGCTGGGTTCTTATACCACTTGACCGATTTATGCTCACAGGGATAATATGCTAGCATTTGAACGCCGTGATCAATGCCTCTCATTTATTTATTGTATATAGCAACCGGTTTTGGTTTCAATTTCATGATCCCTTATCTATTTGGGACCTCGAGCAACTGGCTGCCAAACTCAGAGGTGATGACCAAAACGTCCCGTTTGTCTCTCCATTTCAAGACACAAATGCCACCATGACTCCACCGCTTTAGAATTTCACCCTTTTTAATTCTTTGGGACACAATTTCATTGGGATTCCCTCTGTTTGCCCGTAATGTCCCAGTGCAATATGTTTTTTTCTAGGAGTTCTCTAGCCATTTGCACCCTAGTAACAATTGTCTAAATAAACAATGGGGAAAACCCTCTCAGCCCTCAAGTAGTTTATGCACTAGATTTCTTACGTTCCCCTGCCCTCCTACTTCCTTATCTGCAGACCCAGAGTAAATCAGCATTCGCATTACTATTCCGGATGATTCCGTGAACAAATACATTTTAATGCCCCATTTATGGCGTTTTCCTCTCATGTGCTGACGGAAAACCAGACGACCTCTTCATAAAACCATTGCTTCATCCAATGATAGTTCATTTGCAGAGGAATAAATGGCATGCATTCTATCTTGAAAATGGTTTATCAATGGCCTTATTTTGAATAATTTGTCCTCTGGCCGAGGCCCATTTTCCGCAGGATTTTTTTGCGAAATGAAACGTTTGCAAAATTCCAATAAACCTATCCCGAGGCATGTACCGCGAAAAGCCGGCTAAATTGAATAAATCATCCTTTTTACAATAATCCTGGATTCTATTCAGCGTAATCTTTCCCATATGGAACAATAAACCAAGGAACTTTTCAAATTCTTATTTCGACACGTTTCCAGTCGGCTATTCTGGCATGTGGCGAAACATTCGCCGATAGATGGCTCTCGGCCTGCCTGTCTTTCTCTAACACTGAGAGGTCGTAAAATGCCTCGTTGGCTATGAGGTCAAAATAATTGCGTGGGTGATCCCCAGCTGGGAATACCTTCAACCTGGGACACTTCAACCTGGGACACCCAGTGAATAGTATGTGTGTGATAGCAGGTTGCTCATTACTCCACATTTCAGGAAGCCTATCGGTACCTGAGGGGTTTGGTGCCATGGTTTCAATGGTGGTAAAAGTTGCAGACATATTGGTCCTGTCACGTTCAGAACCTCCGAGGAACTCATCCTCGCTCTCGTCTTCGCTGTCACTATGTTCAGCATGGAAATCTTCAGTGCTATCCACCCATGACTCGTCATCTAAAGATGGCGTCGAACGCTACAGAGGCTGTGTGTAGTGGTTGTAAGAATACCGCAATTAGCCCAGAAAAGTTTATCTCCTGTGGTTTTTGCCGATACACTTTCCACTATGAGTGTACAGGATTAACTGATCTGCAGTTAAAGGTGATTAGTGAATCGCAGTTTGTATTCTGGAGATGTGTTTTCTGCAGAATGGGTTGTGATGAGATCGTTTCCAAAATGGCAGTCATGATCAATGAGTTAAGAAATGATCTAAAAGCTGTTAAGAAACGTCTCACCAGGAAATTACGCAAAAATCAAAGTAAGAAGGCCGAAAGAATAGTGTTGAGTCGGTGTGAATCAGTGATTTCCAAGGACGTAGTAGAAGAATACAATGAAAAGATTGACAATGATGAAGGCTTCATCAAAGTAATCCATAATAAGCAGAAGAGGTCAAAAGTACATAAGATCCGAACGCAAGCTGCACAATCTCATCCTACTGACCAGCAGGTGATTGGTGGATCGGAACGGAAATTACTTGGTGATAGACCTGGAAAAATGAAAAGTGCCGCCAATAAAGTTATTATCGGCTCCAATCAGTGTGTAGATAATCAAGCCAATTTTAAAGGCTTAATGAGAAGAGTGTGGTTGTATGTCGGTCGTGTGCAAGAATGCACAACAAAGGAGGAAATCGTCAAGTATTTGAAGATCAAGTTCCCAAATGAGGAATTTGTTTGTGATGTTTTGTTTTCACATAATGGCTTCAATTCATACAAGATTGATGTGAATTTTAATCTAAAAGACCAACTATATGAGAGTCCTACGTGGCTGAGTGGGGTAACAGTGCGCAGATTCGTATTTGGGAAACGTAATGTGAATGATGCAAAAAGGAATGACAGTGTGGCAGTTGATGCTACTGTTGTGATCGATCAAATAAGTGATGGTGAAACAACGGAAGTGTATAGCAGTGATAACAGCCAGCTGCTGAATTCCTTGGAGTGTGTTTTTGACCGTATAGAGACAAGAAATGCTTTCGCTGTCTCTGGAAATAAGTTGGATGGCATGGTTACGAGAGCTAAAAATGGTATCGTGAAAAATAAGAAGGCATGACTAAAAGGTCGCAGTATGTGTATCACGAGCTTTGTTAAAGAGGTAAATGTATATTATCAAAATGTAAGGGGATTGAATACAAAAACTGGTCTTGTCCGTGATAACTTTAATGTGTTTAACTTTAGTTCGTATGAAATCTTGATCCTGACGGAAACGTGGCTAACTCGAGAGATGCATAATGCTGAACTTGGTTTTACGAATTTTAATATCTATAGAAAAGACAGAAATGCCAATACAAGCGGTAAAGTGAGAGGTGGTGGTGTACTTATAGCAGTACGATCGGACATTAACTCTTGTGTTTTGAAAATAGATGATATAAGTATCGAACGGTTGTTTGTATGTATTTCCACCAGTGTTGGCACTGTTTATCTTCCTCCTAGCTCACCCTCTGATTTGTACGAACAACACACTCGTACTTTAGAAACTCTGATTTCGAAAGATCATGATTTCACTGCAATTCTACTGATAGGCGATTATAATATTCATATAAGTTTTAATCATAATAGTAATTATGGTGAAGTGTCAAATATGTAAGTACAAGCAAAACCTATGCATGATTTTTGTCAATTTGCAAATCTTGAGCAAGTAAATGGTGTAATGAATCACATGGGTAAAATTCTTGACCTGGCATTTACTAATTGCCAGGATTCCATTGTAACCTCCTGTGCTGATATTCTAGTGTCTTGTGATAAGTATCATCCTGCCCTACATGTTTTAGTTAAAGCATCAGATGAAGTTCAACTTCAGGATTATTGCATGTATAGGTATAATTTTAAACAATGTGACTTTCATCAGCTAAACAGGTACCTACCTTTTACAGATAAACTGGGCAAATCTTTCTCTTGAAAAGAATATTGATGTTGCTTTTGATAGGTTTTATACTAACCTATACGAAGCAGTTTCACTTTTTACCCCAATTCATAAAGTTTACAGCTCAACATACCCAAAGTATTTCTCAAAAGGTTTAAAGCTGTTGATAAAGAAGAAACGTGAGCTACATTCAAAATATAAAATGACTGGTCTTAAGGCTGATTATAATAGTTTCTCTAACTAGAGAGCTGAATGTAAACAACTCACTCAAACTTGCTACAACACATACAAAGATAATTTGAATAATAATATCTCTAGCAATATAAAATATTTTTGGAGTCATGTAAATTCAGTTAGAAAGCATGATAAAATGCCTACTAATATGTATCTAGATGATTCATATGCTGACAACTACACTGACATTGTGAATCTGTTTTCTAAGCATTTTTCTTCAGTTTACACTGTTGACAAACCTTCAGCAATCCCTCATTATGGTAGTATGTATAACATTGATTTTTGTTCCATGAACATCACTGTGAACGATATATTTAATAAACTCAAGGTGCTTGATGTGGGTAAGAGTTGTGGTCCTGATGATATACCACCATGTATTCTTAAAAACTGTAGGGATTCCTTAGCATATCCACTATACATATTGTTTAACAGGTCTTTATCACAGGGAATTTTTCCTAACATTCTAAAGCACAGCTACGTTACACCTATCTTTAAATCAGGGGACAGATGTAATGTCATAAATTATCATCCTGTAATGATTCAGTCCTGCCTTGGTAAGGTATTTGAAAGTTTCATTGAATCTAAACTCTCTCCGATGATGAGGGGAGTAATTGTTCAACAACAACATGGTTTTAGGAAAGGATTTTCTATCACAACGAACTTGCTTGTCTTCAATCACTATGTCATGGAAGCAATTGAATCTGGCTTACAAGTTGACACAATTTATACCGATTTGTCCAAAGCCTTTGATCAAGTAAACCATATCCTATTGATAAGCAAACTTGCAGCCATTGGTATTCATGGTAAACTGCTCTCATGGTTGGATAGTTACTTGACTGGTCGGTCACAAAGGGTTAAAATTCACTCTGCTGTGTCTGAGAGAATTGAGATTACCTCAGGAGTTCCACAAGGGTCACATTTGGGGCCTTTGTTGTTTCTTGTTTTTATAAATGATATCAGCCAATATATCTCTCCCATTAATCATCTTTTGTATGCAGATGATATTAAAATATACCACAAAATTTCCTCAATTGAGGACTGTATCAAATTGAATGATACACTCCAGTATAAGTAGTTGGTGTCTGGAAAATAAAATGTCATTAAATATTAAGAAATGTGCATCCATGTCCTACTTTCATTGCAAAGATCCTATTCTCTTCTCTTATAGTATTGATGATGAACATATCTCTCAGGTAAAAGTGATGAAGGACCTTGGTGTCATTTATGAGTCGTCACTGTATTTCAATGCACATATTGATAACATTGTATCCAGGAGTCTTAAAATGCTTGGTTTTGTATATCGTGTGTCCAATGATTTCTGTAGTGAACAAGTTCTGAAAATTTTGTATTATGGAATTGTTCGACCCATACTCGAGTTTAATGCTCCAGCTTGGAACCCTCACTACAAAAACAGTATAGATGCCATAGAAAAAGTACAGCACAGATTCTTGAGGTTAGTTAATTACAAATTTGATGATAGGTCTCTTGGTGTGTCATACAGTGACATAATGAATGTGCTGAAAATGTCAACATTATCTCAAAGGCGCCTTGAAATGAGCCTGATGGTATTATTTAAGATTTGCAGAAACCATTTTGATTGTACGCCATTGCTTGACTTAATAGACTATAATATTCCAGTAAAATTGACCAGGTGCAACAGACTCTGCAGTATAGGGTATTGTAAAAGAAACTATAGATACTACTGCCCATTAAACAGGATGATGAGGGAGTATAATGAAAATATGTCTAAGTTCGATATTTTTCATTTGTCCTTAAGGAAATTTAAGAGGGCAATATGTATTTATGAATGATATGATCTGTAAACATTTTTTTTTCTCTCTATCTTTTTTTTGTATTCATGTATGTATACATTCTTGTACATGTATTGTGAAGAAAGGGCAATGCCCGTGAATAAATTTATTATTATTATTATTATTATTGTTACTATTTGTAACATCCACCTCCGAGTCTCCGGCTAGCATCAGGTTTCGTTGCCGTCATAATTGCCGGACACTCGAGAGGGGTCGTGGCTAGGGGTAGCCACGTCCGCCACCGGTGGATAGGTGGCTACCCGGCATTAGGGTCATGCGCACGAAGCAGGCGGAGAAACCCAAGAAGGACAGCCTTCTGCATCGCACTTGCAAGTGCATCCACTGGTGCCCTGCACGCCGGGATGCGCTTGAGATTTTTGACCAGTGAGCTCTTGACACCACCAAGCACGCCCACGATGAGGACTACCAGTTTCACAGAGTAGCCCGCGTACATTTGCTGGAGTTCACACAGCAGATCTTGATATTTAGTCCTTTTTTCAATCTTGCTCGCTGCCATGTTCGTTTCGGCCGGTGCCGAAAACTCGATCACGAACATGGCATGAGAGAGATTGTCGAGGAAAACGATATCAGGCTTCGTCGCCTCCAATTACCTGGAGGTGGAGAAGGAATAATTCCACCAGATCTTACACTTATCGTTCTCCACGACGGACTCGATGTCTCCAGGGACGTAAGGCAGCACCGGATTTGCGTCTATACCGTAATGGTGTCTTAGATGGTAATACAACACCCGCAGAGCTGAGTTGTGCCGGTTTATATATGCGTTCTTCGCATAAAAGCTGCAGCCGGAGAGTAGATAACCTAAAGTCTCCGGCTGCCTTCGGCACGCTCTGCATCTCGTGTCCGTCACGTTTGCCCCAAAGATGAGGCGACGGTACACGAGGGTGTTGATGACACCATCCTGGCACGCAAGCACGAATCCCTCGGTCTCGGACTTCAGACCTGCGGAGCACAGGAAGGCGAACGTGAGCTCCTTCGATAGCCCATGTGTTTCCAAGTTTCGATAGAAACTTCCATGCATGGGCTTCTCGGTATGCTTGCGGAGCAGGATCTTTTGCTCCGCATTCTTTATTTCGAGCTTTAACACGTCCGCCTTCAGCGACACGATGGATTTGTCGCACGCTTCTCCGCTGGAAGTAAGGTACAAGTCCAAACCGAGGCCGTCTGCTGCCCTTTTCACCGCCTGGAATAGGAACGCCCCTTTGCCGAGACTCTCGTGTTTCTTCACGAGCAGCATAAGGGGGTCCGTGCTGTGGAACAAGCGGCAAGCCGTATTCAGGACTACTCTGTCATGAAGGCACTCCAGGCTTATCAGCCCTCTACCACCTAGCCTTCTCGGGAGATACAATCTGGCGACGGAAGACTTTGGATGAAGACTACGGTATATGGTCATCATTTTCCTCGTTCCCATGTCGAGGTTTTGCAGCTCGTTGACATTCCATTTGATGCAACCGAAGGTGTAGAGAAATGTTGGAACCGCGAAGGTGTTGGTCGCAAGAACCTTATTCTTGCCTGACAGGTCAGAGCTCCAGATTCGCCTGAGAGTCTGCCTGTATTTCGCTGCAAGCCTTTCCTTCACCGCTCTCACCTGCTGCAACCGGCGCTGGGGGATGCCAAGATATTCATACGCCTTGTCATCATCAAGATGACAAATGACATTTCCATCAACGAGCTGCACGTCTTCCTGGTCTTCCGAAATCTTTCCTTTCGCCAGATGGATGGTCGCGCACTTGTCCAATCCGAATTCCATCCCTATATCCTCACTGTATCTGCGTACGGTGTCCAACGCCAGGCGCAGGTCTTTCGCGCTTGAAGCATAAAGCTTCAGGTCATCCATATAGAAAAGATGGATGATGAACGGACAGTGGGAGGAGAGATAAACAGAACAGGAGGGGACTGAGGCAATCGCCTTGAAAAGCGCCACGGTGGTATGTTACCAAATCCGTGTAGACGGTCTTCTTGCCAGATGGTGTGGCGAAGAGCGTCTTCCACAGTGGTAACAGGCGTTCGATGCAGGACACAACCTCTGGGTGGACTTTCATGTACCTCAGCATGGCTATAATCAGCTCATGAGAGGTGGTATCAAAAGCCTTCTTGTAGTCCACCCAGCCCATTGACAGGTTACGCTTGTATTGACAAGCGTCGTGGCTCACACACCTATCAATGAGCAGGTTGTCCTTGCATCCTGCGATGCCTTTTTGGAGCGCCTCTGCTCGTACACTTCCTCCCATACCGGTTGGACGTGGCGGAGGTCAAGGTCGTTCAAGATGGAAGTGAACGCCTTGTATACAGTGTTGAGACAGGTTATAGGGCGGTAATTCTTCGGATCAGACAAGTCTCCCTTTTTCTGTATTAGGACCGTTCGCCCCTCAGTCAGCCAGGACGGAATTGGCTCCGTCCCTGACAGGAAGGATGTGAAGATTCTGGCCAGGTGTTTGTGCGTGGAAGAGAACTTTTTCCACCAGAAGTTATTCACTGCGTCCATTCCTGGAGCAGTGAAGTTCTTCACCTTCAGAAGTACCTTCGTTGAATGGCTTTCTAGTCTCGTAGATGTCCTTCCAGAAACGTTCCACCTCCGGGACAGTAGGTGGTGATTGGACAACAGGTGGAGGGGGTCGGAAGAGGCGGGACGGCTGAAAGGAGAAGGTGCAGTTCTCCTTCCTGGCGTTGGTCCTTTTGACCAACTTCTTCCTCGCCGTTGTAAGTGCCCGCACTCTATCCACCTCGTGGATAGAGTGCGGGCACCTAAGGATAAGCAGCACTCTTTTGTTCAGTGTGTGGTGGTCTCTCTGGATTCCACACGCAATGCGCTTGAACTTCGGTGTAAAGGCCCGACCGGAGGAAAGGTAATCCATCACACATTGAAATCTCGACACCTATTGTCTTGCCAGCGTGATTTTGGCATTAAGCTGTTTAAGCCTGTTTGCTGCTTTAGTCTCCCAAGTGGCAGGCACTCGGGGAGATGCCAACAGTGTGGCGGCAGCATATACCACGCAGTCTATTTCCCAGAGGCTATTCGTTTCGGTCAGGATCATATCTACGATGCCATTCAACTGGGACAGTTGTTGGTCCCGCAGCGAAATGTTATGATGAATATTTCTATGCCTGGTAGTCGTCTCATCGTAGCTTATCGTGCTTTCCAACCGCTGAAGTAGATCAGAATCTGCCTTCGGCTCGTCTCCCTTCGCCGAAAGTTCGGCGGAAGCACCAGCAGTAGGAGGTACGTTTGCCTTGGTAGGAGATAGAGCCTTGGCCGGTGGTGTATTACTCTGATCTTGCGGTTCGGGTGTCGTTTTCTTGTGCAGGTGATTGGCGTAGTCGCGCAGGTTCTGCTGCGACAGATGGTTATATTCAGGATGCATCTCACACCACAAAGAGTGCATCCTCGCCATGTATCCCCTGCGACTTGGCTCACTGGCAGTATGGCAAGCGAGAAGGTCTCCCCTCAGGGTCTCCGTCCACTCCATGCGAGCTCCCTTTTTTGATGGCATAGGTTTGCCACACCCAACTTTGCTAGGGCCCTCATCCGAGAAGGGCCGGTTGTGAGTGGCGTCACTGGATTTCTTAGGAACCCAATATTTCCGCGAGTGGGGAGGTTAAACCCACAAGCAGACGGCCATTATTATTATTATTATTGTTATCTTTTCCTGAAGAATCCGTATCAAAAAGCAGCCTCCTCAGGTCGTCCTTAGTCATTCTATGAGGTTGGGCTCGCGAAGGATCATTCTTTGAACATCCTTGTTATTGACAGAAAAAATTATCTTATTATTGGAAAAAATTATAACAAGTTTGAAATGAAATAAGCTTTCAAGCTACTCCTGCAGATATTGAAACTCATCGGAGACAGATGGATCTACTTCCATTTCAGTTTTCTTGTTATCATTTTCACCTTCTTCCACCTTCCTCTTTGTCCTATTCTCAGTTCCTTCGCATACGAATATAAATGCAATGTTTAGATATTTATCGTAATTGAATGTGAACGAATGTGTGGCAACTACCAGAAGTGAATACGGTGGTGGTGGTATCTTCTGTATGAGAAGTTTATTTATTTTTGTGAAATTCGAACGTATACAATTCAAAACACAAGACGTTAAGGTCGCACGCAAGTCAGCTGAACTCTGAGTTTGTCTGATCTCTGAGCTGAAGTAAAGAATCAGAATGTGGCATGGTAGAATAGGGCACAATTAGAGACTAATATTTGAGTAATTTTCCGTAATTTTGAACCGCGTGCCAACGGAGAAGTGAGGATAATGTAGTAATTTTGGAAAAAGGAAAAAAAACTCACTTTGAAACTAAAATTGACCAGGTGAAACACCTATGATTGCCACCCTGCCCGTCGCAATATCATAATACAAAAATCACATAATATTAACAAGGAAATAAGACAAATACTACATACAGTGCCCCAGAGAATAACGCAAAACATTGAAAAACTGTGCAAAAATAACCTAAGGAAAAAGATTGTGGATATAAGAAAAAAATCGTTGAATTCAGGAACGGCTGTGGCCAATAGAAAGAACGGATTACAATTTACTAAAGTGCGTCGAAATAAGGCACTCTGGCTCAATACCGGAGGAGAAAAAAATAAATGAAATGTTATAACCCTGATGACATCTTAAGATGTCACCCGCCTTCTATGGAAGAAACACGTGACGTTAATTTAACGTTCATACGTTAATAACGTCCATACGTTAATTTAACACGTTCCAAGTGGGTGACATCTTAAGATGTCACCCACATGGAACGTGTTAAATAACTCCACATGGGGTGATTTATTTGAGAGAGTATATATTCACCAACTATAACTTTTTCAGGTAATAACACCAAGGAGCGAAACAAACGTATAAATAAATAAGCAACAATAAAAAAAAACTCAGTGTGCAAAACACTGGCAGTAGTGCCAACGCGTACATATGATGTTAATTACCAACACAACAATACCAAACTGCACAAATATGATTTAACATTATTTACAGTTATTTCATGAATTTTCAATAATTATTTATTGCACCCGCAAAAATTTCAATCCACGATCATATGGATAGTAAATATCCGTTAATATAATAGAGTTATTTTTGTTGATCATGTAATCCCAGTGCTTGGCGCAGTGCTGTGAAATTGCTATCATGTGTATCTGTTTTAAAAGTTGCACTTTATTTAAGTTTAAACCAATTTTGTCCATTACGACAATTAAAATAATACCATTTACTAATATAATTTGCTTACTTATAAAATATTTTCATCGAAAATAAGTGGTGCGAGTAAACAACATTAAAAAGTGTATAGCAACCGTCTTCAGCCAAGTCTCGCATGCGACGCTCTGAGTAAACACTCCCTTCTACTAAAGCAGTGAGATAATTTACATTGGGCTCTTAATCGTCTTGGTAATGCTATTGAATCTGCACTTATAGGTATAATTCATTTCTTTTGAGTTGATATTCTAAATTGCGAGGAATGGGCGGAACATTCTCGTCTCATACTTATATAGTAGCGTGCACACTACCAATGGCTACCGCTTGCCATGGATGCCTATGAATGAATTTACAATACATTTACTTAGTAACTACAAGATGCCTGAAATAACTATTAAGCTGATTTTAATAGCATGGTAACTACAAAGATGCTTTTAATAGTCAGTAACTAGTAAGCTGATTATTTTTAATAGTAATTACTAGATGTCCAAAATAACTACTAGGTTGATTTTAATAGTTCTTGGTCTTATTTTTTCCTAATTAAGAAAAAGCATTTCAGAGCGTAAGTAGGAACAGAAAAATGAAAAGTCTTACTTGGCACGGCCTTCAAGACTTTTGCTTTCATATCTGATGCCTGCAGGCGATCTCAGGGCCATGTAATGGGCATGTAATGACAAACTCCGATCTGTCTGGTGAGTAGCAGAGGTGAGGATGTGCTCGACTGTCTCACTCCTTTACTACATTGTGGTACTAAATGACCACAGTCGTTGATGCTCTGTTGCAGAATGGAATGAAATCAATTGTAGCATTTTGGAGGGAATTGTAGTGAGGGTGGAACGGGGAAGCAAGTGGTTGTTTCAAATGGGTGGAAGGGGGGAAGGCTCTCTCAAAGCTGAGAGATGAAGGACTGCTGCATCCTTTGCCTTTCCCTCTCCACAAATCCGATAGTAATTGCTCCCAGAAAGAGGCATTTTCGTCCAGCTTTCAATTATCAATTGAACGACCTATTCTATGGTTACACCCTGACTTGATTACACCCCTTGTGTGAGTTGCAGTCTAAAAGAAAGCACCATCGCGCTGCAGGCGCATGATGCAGTGTGATGGAGTGCATTCACTGATGTTCCCTTTCTCCTCGGTGGCAGGCTGGTGGAGCTGCAGTCGCCGCCGTGGTCGCAGGCGGACGTGGTCCGGGCCCTGTCCCGGGGCCGGGCCCGAGCCGAGGCGGACCGTGTAGCGCCCGAGACGGTGCCACGCCTCTCATATCTGCTGCAGAGGGCACTGGTGCGCATCTCGCGTGAGGCGCAGCGCCTGTCACGGCCCCTGGGGCTCTGCTCGAAGCGAGAAGTTGCCTCCGCCCTGCGCATCGTGCTCTCGCCAGCCCTCGCTGACTCGTGCACCAAGGTACGTCGATGCATCAAAGGATGGGCACATGGTGAAATGGGTGACGTGCAGGCGGAAGGAAGCCATGTCCCTGCAATCAAATGTGTGCATTTTTGAGTGCTCACAACAAGTCTTTGTTTAGTTTTTCAATTCTAGAAGCTAAATCAAATATAATTGTGCAGAATCTAGTTTATGAACAAAGGTCCACTAGTGGCACTATTGATTTTTACTGTACACTTAATACAACTCAGTGAAATATTTTCATTGTTTGGCAAATAGTTCTAAAATATTTAAAGCATGCACATATCAGTAGTATGAGTAACCATAGGAGGGAACACGTGTCACAAAAAATCTTTTCCTAAACAACCATGCGATGTTTGAGAAAGTGTGCAAAGCATATTTCAATTATGTTTTGAGTGTTGGACCTATCACTTATGTTTCACAATTAGAGGTCCAAAATTTTAGTAATTGCAAGCAATAAGTAACTTTCATCATGCGATGGTCAGTATAAACAATGGATATACGATGAATGCCTACACATGAACACTTTAAATAAAATTTAAAAAAATCAGAAACAGCCATAAAGGTGAATATTTATTAACACTGCCTCAAACTGCATTAACTTATTGATGTAACACATAAGATATATGTTTCAACATACACCACATCATCTCAAGAACAGCTAATGCCAAATACACCAATATCACACCACGCAACATAAGAATCTAGAATCACGATCACACTTACTTCCGGCACAACACAGGTTAACTTTTGAAGTTCCTCAGTATATTCTGTAATCAAGGGTTTTTTTAATCCACCATCATCTCAATACTCCAGTAGATTTCGCAAAAGAAAGTTTTTCGAAGTAACATCAAAAATCATCATTACTCTAAATTATGTCACTACCAAGAAATAATTTTCACGGTCATTGTATAGTTTACTTATGATTCATATCCTTGACAACTCATCCTAAAGGATATGTTAATGATATAAAGAATGAGAATAGAGAAATGCCATAACTTATTAGAGTAGAAATTCAATGTAAACAATTGATTAAGTAGATAATCTTAATACTAATGATTTTTATGCTCCCAAACCTGATGTGCAATCCTTGCAAGAAAAAGGCTCTCTACCTTGTTGTCGTTGCCAGGCAACAAAATTTATGCTTCCATGACATGCTCACTATGTCTTAGTTTCTGCTTGGGAATAATGCAAGTACGGTACCATCACATGAGATGGAGAGGCTGGTGAGTCACTGTATGACCAACAAGTGGGATCTTCTGATTGGCTGTTATGCTGACTCGCACCACATTGTGTGGGGGAGTGGAAGCACCAACGGAAGGGGAGAGGCCCTGTTTGAATATCTTATGTCTATGGAGTTACATAAACTCAACCAAGGATCACTACCTACCTTTGCAAATAGTGTTAGGCAGGAGGTGATGGATATCACACTGTGCACTCGTTCTCTGCTGCGTTAAAATAGGTCCTTCGCTCAAGCAAGTGGTGGGCCAAGTCAACACTGTTGTTGTAATTATCCATGAAAAGAGCCTCTCCAGTGTCCAGCTTTCATTCCATTAATTTCCATGCAACATTATTGACATGTTCTGGCCCGCCTACATCAGAATCGGAAGACCCAGTGTGACTAAGAAATCGTCAAATGAATCGAGATGGTTCGGTGAGCATGTAGAGTTTGATGCCATTACCTGTGCCACTTCATAGGTACGTACGGAGGATAAGGCGACCCCTCCAAAGAACTGTGGATTCATCCATGCACGGTCGTGTTGGAGTCACAATATTGCCATTGTCTTAAGAAAGATTTCAATGAAGGGCCTTATTTTAAAAAGTTGGGGGAAGAGGTGCATTTAAGCAGGGTTAAATGGGGTTTTCCTTTCCTGGGTACTCCCTTTTCCAATTGATGCTTTCCCTTTCCGTTCTTTTCTGCTTCAGCCACCCCGACTAGTGGGAACGATTCTGAAAGAAAAAATGTGTAAAATTATGAATTTTGTCTCGGCTGTGTGGCATTTATGTGTATAGCAGAAAAATATTAAAACTGTAGGAAAGTCCTTAGAATTAATTACCTACTTCCCGTAGAGGAAAACGTAACTCAAGAGTTGACATTTCTGAGAAATCTTTTTCTTGTTCCTACATATGAGATAATTAAAATACCGACTCTCAGATTATAACTCCCATTTATTGGTGTAGTAATTCTTGGCTGCAATAAAGATGAACGTAGGAGTCACTAAGAGGAACATTAATAGCTAGTTCTAACATAGCTTGGTGTCACGTGCATCGAAAACACTTACTAAAATAATCAGCCAAAGAATGGAAGGAAAGGTTGGAGAAAACCTCTCGGAGAATTCCTATAAATGGTAAATGATTTTGGAAAAATTTCATTATCTGCGATTCCGTTTGATAACCAACTTTTAGTCCCTAATATTACATCTGCATCAGTGCTTTTAATGAGATGGTAGAATTCAACTACTTTATTTTTATACTATGGCAGTTTATTATCACCACATATATTATTTCACCTTTTAACAACTTTTCTGGTCATTGATAGTCACTTCTATTAACTTTCTTAGGAAAGCTAATTGCCAATAATTTGTCATCACTGAAACATTACTTCTGAAATGCCTCATCTGGCCCGTGATTCATATTAAAGCCTCCATCAACTAGGAATTTCACAACGTGGAATGGAACAAGATGTTCAAGATACTGAAAGCAGTTGGGATGGACTACAACGACAAAGAAATAATCTGTCGCCTCTCCAAGAATCAGGCCACAACAGTACGAATGAAAAATGGAAGGAAAATATAAGCCAAAATAAATGAGGAGTTGGACACAGATACAGCCTCTCGCCACTATAATTCAATATATACCTAAAAGAATCAAAACGAGAAGCAGAATAATTGAGTATAACAGTAATCAAGGTTAATGGTGAAGAAATAAACATGCGTCCGGTTCGCAGATGGCCATCGTAGTTCTAACAGAAAGGCAAGTGGACCTGTAAGCATCTTGGAATACTATGGACCTAGTAAAAAGAAAGGAGCGAGGCACTCGATGGATCAGAGACATGGAGCATCGAACATTGAGATCCCAGAATGAGACTCGCACGGTCTGTCTTTTCCCACTCTCTTTTTCGTAACTCTCCCTCTCGGACAGCATGAGAGTGAGGGTGGACCCCTCTAATGACCTACCTCCCCCTAGCTACCTGAGCAACGCTTAACTTTCATTAACAGAAAATAAAAATCTACAAAAAAACCAACTTATTTGCTAAATGAATGTTAACATACATTAGATTTATATCGCGTTCGTTGATGCATATCATGAGTCTTTTGGAGGACCTATGTGGGAAAACTAGCAGATCTCTTTGATCAATTGGGAATTCTTAACAAAGTATATTCTGGATATTTGCAAATAGCCTGATGTTGTTATATACTCAATGCAGAAGCAAAATTATAAAATCGGGAATAAATTTATGTGAAACCTTCATTGAAGCCAAATTTAGAAGTAACAAACGAAAATACACCAAAAAAGTCAACAGTGCGATTGTAAATGAGGCTTGATAATGGAAAAAATAAAAAAATGAAAAAAAATAAAAGAAGGCGATTCATTTACTCGTAAACTAATTTTTATATTGTTATAACAAATCCAGTATGTAGTCCCTGGTGAAAATAAACCGTGACAGACAGTGTGACAACAATGTGTATCACACTGTGCAAGTGTATTAGTCACAGTGTATGTACACTGTACGCACAGTGTGCTCCCTTCAAAGCGTGATGGACAGTGTGACCACAATGTGCTGCACACTGTACATGGCTATTAGTCACAGTGCACGCACACTGTGCTCCCTTCAAAGCGTGATGGACAGTGTGACCACAATGTTCAGCACACTGTACATGGGTATGAGTCACAGTGTCCTCACAATGTGTGCACGGTGTCCTCACACTGTGAACACACTGTACCGTCACAGTGTCTATCACGCTTTCTGCACGCTTTTGAGTCCCAATTTACGCTTTTGTCACGGTGTATGTACACTGTAATCACACTCTTGTCACATTCTAAGCACACTGTGTTCACGCTTGTGTCACATTGTCTGTCACACTGTCTGTCACGGTTTATTTTCACCAGGGACGTGTGACATACATGTGAAAGGATTTTTAGTAAAATATATTAAAATAAGAAAATATTTAGCATAAATGAATCGGATGTTGTAGTATTCAATGTATTTTGGGGAGCGAAGGAGGAGGGGGAGTGTAATTCATTCAATTAAAAATATTACACAAGTACATACGAAGTACTTTAGATCGAAACGAAAATTGTTTTTCATAAAAGTAATGGGAAAAAACCCTCAAAAACTAAAAATATAGAGCTAATACATGCACAAATAACATAACTTACCTCTTAAAAAATAAATTTTTGAAACGGCACTTCTCGGCGTGGGCACCTCTGGCTTAGTCAACTGAACATGCTCCGAGGACTATCGAATGACTGACAACGAAAAAGGAAGGGCTGTGAGGTGGCATCTTCCATGGATGGCAACAGATTACAAACTTGGACAACGATCATTGCCCACAGTCAGCAGATAGCACCCTGCGGACAACGATTGTCATCAGTCAGTGTTGAACGTGTTAAGTTACAGGGTCGGAGAAACATGGAATGCGGTATATTCATATATAACATGGAGTAGGTTGGATATTCTAGGATTCAGATGAGTAGCGCTGCTGTCAGCTGGTAGCAAAGGTACATCCAGAAAAAATTCATTCAGGGTATTTGCTAACAGTAAAGAATCGGAGTTGTTTTCACCATCGTTCATTATTGGTAGGGACCTTCTTTTATTAGAGCCAGTGACACTAATTATTATTTTCCAGACCTCTTTAGTTTTATTTTGGGTATTCATGATGCAGGAATAATTGAACCTTTTTTCTGATGATTAATAAGTTTTCTGAACATTCTATTTAGGCTTTGATATGCCTTAATACTGTCTTCATCACTTTGAAACTTGCTTCTTTGGAATAAGACTTTGATATCTCTAGAAAGGTAGATAATGCCAGGGGATATCCACTTTTATGTACATTTAGGGCAATGCCTTTTAGTTACTAATGGAAATGTTTCATTGAACAGGAAAGAAAATTTCCGGTAAAAGATGTCAAGGCCAACATTGAAATTGGTAGCACTAAAATTTTCATTCCAGTCTTCAGATTGCAATAGATGTAAGAATAGCTCAGAATTGGGCTTGTTGATGTTTCTGGTTGATAAAGAAATAGACTTGTGAACATCTGTGGCACTAGCAAAAGTTGCCAGCACAGTGCAGTGGTCTGAAAGTAAGGGATCAAATGCAAAAATGGATACATTTTGTCCATTGCAAATGATAAAAAGATTGTCAAGGAGGGTGCTGGATTCAGAAGTTATTCTAGTGGGACATTTGACTAGTGGTTTTGAACTTTGGGAGAAAAATTATTGAGAAAGCTTATTTTGGTGTGCACTGTTAACCAAGAGATTAGCATTAGAAACACCTGTTACAATTGTAGTAGACTTTGAAGAACAATTTGACAGAGAGTAGAGATTTCCCAGTTTCTCACAGAAATAATTAAAACAGCCCAATGGCAAGCAATACACAGCGACAACATTATAGCGCAAGTTAGCACATTTAAAGCTGACGACGGCAGATTCAAAGGTTCTTTCCTCATTCAGCCCGTTTAAATCAATGGAGAGGTCCTTCAACTCAATCTTTTTTAACAGATATTGCCACTCCTCCATTTTTATGGATGGAACTTCAGAAATATTACCCACATACATACCCTGGGATATTTACTACAGTGCCCCACAGAGCCAATGCTGCACAGAATATCAACGTTTTCCTTATGTAATAACACTTCTAAGGCCGATAACTTGTTAGTTACACACTGAACATTCATTAGCAGAAATTGTCGAAATTGGGGTGATCTAGTCACATGGATTTAATGAACCAGTAGTAGACATAGATGCCCGATCATAAGTTGTGGTCACTTTGCCACCAATAGAACTATCTTCAGTTGCTGTCTTCTGAGATGAAACAAAAGTTTAGAGATTTGGTGCGACACTTTCGGAACTTTCATTCCACACAATACGCTCGTTATAATGACCAGATTGGTTGGATTTTAGGGAAAAAAGTTTTTAAAGGGACACATTGATGGGCCATTTAGTGGGGTCAGTGAGTACGTGCTTAAGTGGCAACAGTGGGCACTCATTTAGTATTTGATTAATTTCTCAGAAGTTAATCCTTCGTTAAACCACACATGTAAATGCACCTTCTTGATGTCACTAGCAATTACATTGTTCATATCTTCAGAAAAATTAACTGAGCCAGTAATAATATTTTTACATCACAGTTTCTTGGTCACAAATGTAAAACCTTCGTCATTGACATATTTTCCAGATGCTGCAGGTATCACGATGTTTGCGCAAACTTAAAGCTCCCAATGTACAGCGGATGGAATATAGTCTTTGTGTTACAGGCATGCCTGCGGGCAGCGGCCATGTTTGCCGTGTCGGGTGACCAGCTGCGCCAGAGCAAAGCGGCAAGAGCCGGGCTCAACCTGCCCGTTGGTCGCTTCCACCGCTGGATGTGTGACGTCCGTCTGGGCAGGTTCATTCACGAGTGAGTATGGAGGGCGTTGGCGATGAGAATGGGAAGCGGGAAGAAAATATCCCTCTAGAAAAATCACCATCATAAATTCCTTCAGAGGTTAGCCTTTTGAAAATTCTCTGTAAGAATGAAGAAAACAAGGTGCGTGACAACCAATCCCTCTGAAACAGCGACTGGAAGTTATTGAATGTTTGCTGAAAGTTCAGGAAACTGCACTCCAGAAGAAGAGTAGAGTTTCAGTACTTCCTCCACAGATATAATCCAGACATATAAATACCAAAAATCAACGTAGTCTGGGTAAGTAAGATAGGCCAGCGGAAGGTGATGTATGACACAAACCTATCACTGAAGTTACCTAGTTGACGAATTGTTGGCCTCACATTCATGAAAAGTGCAGTGTTCCACCCGAAGGTGGTTGGTGTAAGGTAAGTCCAGCAATTACCGTGTGTGACTTCCATACATTAGGTAGGATTCCTTTCACTGCATTGTCCAGTGCTTCCCAAATGAATCGAAAATCTCACAGCTCACAGCTTGGATACGTCCAAGGTTGGCAAAATGCATTCAAAGGCCCCTAATGTTGAAGGGGAACCTGGGGAGAGGAAGAAGTACTCTTTTGAGTGTTCACTTTTGTCCACTTGGTTCCTCGAACAATTCAGCAGGATAAGTATCACGAAAGCATTGCAGTGCCAAACAACAACGTGTTGATGCACCATAGAACCTGGCATATCCAGGTGAATGGCATTTATACTACAACTAGCTGATGTACCCCATGAAATTTGATGAGAGGTTGGTGAATGACTTCTATTACAAAATAGAAGACTACTCCCAATCTAGAGCCAAAGTCATACTTGTCTTCTACGATCTGCCACCAACGGTAATTGAGTTAGAGCTACCTCCTCAAATTCTACCTCAGAATATTCAATTTGACGAATTTGTTATTTTTGTAGACTTAAACTGGCTAAGAAATATAAGATAAGAACATTTTAATACAGGTCCTATTATATGCAGCACTACCTATTTTTATGTCCACTAAAAGGCAGAGACATGATGAAATTGATATCCTTGAACTTTGCTTATGAAAAGCATCCTCAAAAGTAGGATGGAATGTCTTCCAGTTGCACTGTTAGTATAATACATTAGCATTGGCATGCATGCCGTTGTGGTGTTGCGGTGGTCTGCTCCTCCCTGGTTCGTAATGCGTGGTCTAGCAGGCTGTCCTGTAGTTCTCTCGTTGGGAGTCATGAACAGAGAAAGAGGGACGTGTATCACTGTGATACCGCAGCCATCTGGAAAGAGCAAAGCATTGCACTAACTCAAGTAACCTAAACATCTGGTTCCCCTTGACACGTATGAGAGAGTAATTGTTTATTTCGCACCTTGATGTATGCTCTCCATTTGGCTCTGATTTTCTGATCAGCTGTGTCAATAATAGCAATTTTTTTTGACTGAAGTAGAAATAAAAAATTTGTGCTTTTCCATTCAAGTTTTGAATACAACGCAAGCATAGTTTCCGTGTACCTATATCCATGATTCTCGAGGACTCACTGAGCAAACGATGAGCAGAGTGAGGTGACTTGAGGTGTTGCACAGCAGGTTGAGAGGAGTGCAGATGGCAATCGGCCATGAGGAGAATTCAATCGAATCAAGAAAATCATTTGCAAGAATAATAGATGTGGCACTTGTTGTCATTTCAAAATCTACAACTTCTCCAAACAGTTTAAAAAGTCAAAATTCAAATTTGTTCATTAGCCATTAAAAGTCTTATTCAAAACACCGTTACGAAAGTACAAAATATGTGCATCAGACTGCTCCTGCTTGTGACATTGGCTTGAACTATCTGCAGGTATGCTGCTGTTTACCTGGCTGCTGGCATCGAGAATCTGCTGGAGGAGATAGTGCTGGCGTGCATTGGTTGCCTCGGCACCGCGGACGATGGCGACCTCCTCTCGGCATCCACGTTTGAGCACGCCATCGCCAACAATGGGGACCTCTGGGGCCTCTTGCAGCCCTACGCCCACCTCAATGCCGGCAGGACTGCCTCAGGTACGTAGTCCCCCTTCCAAATGGTTGTGCGCTGGTTGGAAGTCTTTGGTTGAAGGCTGAGTGAATATGCAGAGCTGCCATGGGCCAAGCATTGCACTCCATGAGAGATGAGGAGGGGCAACACTGAAACACCAACAGATGTGTGTGTTGGGCCCGGACGGATTCTCCTCCTTGCCCTTCTCTTTTGTCTGGCGGGCAGGACACTAAATATGGGCTGGCACACAGTGGGCCGAGAAACAGGGCTCGAGTGCCAGGGGAGAAAAGTTCCTCCTCCTGGCGATGAACTCGTCGTCTGTGAAATGACGTCATGGCACTAACTAGACAGCATCGCTATGCTGAGGGTGGTCGGCCCGTTTTGGTGAGGCCATCTCCCAGTAGACTGCCATCTGCTGTTGCGCAGCCACAAGAGTGGTGGCTTGCTGTGTGTAGTTGTGAGAGGATGGTACGGTGTGAGCTGGGGTTGACGCATGATTTGTTGGGTGCAGGGGCGCTGGCGCTGCCCAGGTGGCCTAGCGAGAGCAGCGTGAGCAGCAGCGGTGTGAGCAGTGGCGCCAGCAGCAGCAGCGGCAGCAGCACGGTTGGCTCCAAGTCGCTGGAGCAGTCGCTGCTCACGACGTGCGTGGGCTCTACGCAGGAGCTGTCGGAGCTGCTGGCGCGGGTGACGTCACCACACCACCTCTCGTCCTCGTCGTCGCTGTCGTCGTCCTCGTCCTGCTCGCCCCAGTCCAGGGGCCCCCCCACTGCTCCCTCGCCGACCACACCCCCCTCCACGCTGGCCGTCGCTGCCTGGACACAGCCGGCCCTGCACAGCCTCTTCTACTTCATGCGCTGCTCACAGGTGAGTTATGCACCTGCAGAACATAAATGTATTAATGTGCGCATGTTTATGTATGAATGTGTGTGTGTGTGACAAATCACAGGAGAGACAACAGAGATGACAACACAATAAGAATACACAGAATGTGCAGCAGAAGATGTAGATTCTGCATACTGATCTTTCCCTCACCTTTTCTCGTAATTTTTTTATTTGCCCTTTCTTCTTTGTCTGTAAGTTAGCGGTTCACTCCTGCACGGTAGCTTGTGTGTCCTGGCTCTCTCTGTCTCAGCAAAAAGAGCCTATCTTCTTCCAACTTGATTGATTGTAGAGTGTTTAAAAATGCAATATCAACTCCTATTCCCAAGTAGCCTACAACATTGGGCCAGTGTTGTTGGCCCAATATTGGTCTAGTGTGGTGACATTGGCTTTCATTGACATTGGTTTGCAAACGATGGCCCAATATTGGTCCAAGGTAAGAAGTCGATGAGGCATGCTCATTGGCAGGCCAACACTGGCTAACATTGGCCAAACATTGGCACTAAATAGAAAGCCAATATTGGACCACAAAGGGAAAGGAAAAGCACATTACTTTTTGCTAAGGGAGTAATGGATAGTGTGAAGTCCATGTTACAAATGTGGTAATCAACGAAGTGATTTTGAGTGCCTGTCAAAATTATTGAAAAAATTGTTTGCGTAATTGTATAAGTTACCTAACAAAGGTACCGGCATGATTACCACGTGTATCTTCCATATGTTCTGGCCAAATATATTATTGCTATGGCTATGAAAACTATTGATTAAATGGTGTTATGGTCTGAATTAACTGTGTCTGGGTTGAGAATTAATGTCACTTCATATTCATATATATACAGTGGAATCCCGGTATAACGAGTGCCCATAATCCATTGGAAATCACTCGCTAAATCGAGTGCTTGTTATATCCGATGGTCTTGAAAAAACCCACCTAATTCTCATAGTCGTTCGTACTTACAGTTTTTCTTTTGTTTCCGTGGTATTTGACGAAGGTAAACAGCAATAACGTCATTTCAGGCACAATCTGGTAGAATATCAACATATTTCATGAAAGAAACCGGACATTTTCCATTATATAAAACATTAATTCCCCTAGTTTCGGTGTTTTTCTTCCAGTTGTTCTATTTTTCGATCGCCTTAGAAAGCTGTAAAGACAGCGTAACTAGTCGGAATCAAAATATTAGGTATACTGTGGAAGTTTTGGGATAATTTTGCGAATATGTCATGACGATAATATCAGCTTTGTCGGGTTTTCGAATGTTAACCGGTACGTCTATCAGTTGATTTTGAGTTTTTAAAATTGACGATATATCGTTGCTCGATGAATATCGTCTTATCGTCGATAAGATATCGGGAAACGATAAATATCCCGATAAAATATCACGATATCGCGCCCCGATAAAACATCACGATAAAAGAAAGTTATATTGCGCTCGTTCAAATATCGCGTAATCGCGCCCGATGAATTATCATGATATTGCACCGGCTAATCGTGTTGGAAAAAGACAGCCGTTGGGTTGGCCTTCGCTTAAGCTGGAGCAAGTACGTCACCTATCTGTCCACGCAAGTACGTCAACTATCAGACCACTGAAATTGAAAGAGAGAGTGTGAGAGAACTGCTGAGAATTTGAATTTGCAGATAGCAGATTAGTAAGTTTTCAAACGTACTTGCTCCAGCTTAAGCAAAGGCCAACTCAACGACTGTCTTTTTCCGACACGATTAACCGGCTCAATATCACAATAATTCACCGGGCGCGATTACGCTACATTTGAACGAGCGCAATATTATTCACGATATTTATCGTGATATTTTATGGGGATGCGATATCATGTTATTTTATCGTGATGTTTATCGTGATATTTATAGCGATATTTATTGTACCCCGATATCTTATCGTGCCCCGATTATCAATATCGCCCATGCCTAGACCTAACTCCCTCCCCTACTCTCATCTTGCTCGTCGTCCGCCCACTCCCCTCCCACTGATGACTGGGCCTAACAAAAGAAGAACGTAAAATGGGAGTGCGCAGAGCGTACTGAAGGCCGTAAATCGCTAATGTTTGGACATAATTGGCTTTAGGTGTTGTAGATATGGCACACATATTGTATTTTTAGTTTAATTCGCAGATAATACAAAATACAATAGTTTATTTTTGCTAGGTAGTGCTTCGCCCTCGAGAGATATCTGTCGTAATACCGAGCGTATACCGTGGAAGGAACTTTTTGGCCTCGCTATATCCGCTTTATTTTACATGTAAAACATAGGCCTTTTGGCGGTACAAAAACAATCACTCGCTATAACGCGATTCTCGCAATAAGCCGTACTCACTATACCGGGCTTCTACTGTAATTTAAAGAATGCTTCATGTTCTTGTCATTTTGTTTCATTTACCAAAAAAGTGAATTTGAATTGATGGAATCGCGGAATGTAATTTTGAACCGAGTGAAACGTGGAAACGGTACAGTGGTACATGATTTTTGCAGGGTGTGTATTCATTCAATTCGAGTGTTTTACTTCATTTGATTTTTGACCACTTTCATCATTTCTTGCTGTTTTGGTTTTCTCTTGCTGTGTCATATCTTTTGACCCTGCATACTTTGGACTTGCGTATGTGTAACATCTTTTGACACAAACAGCTTGGACAAATTAAGAAAATGTAAGAGCATAAGTTTGCCTTTTGGACAATTTATTTGTTAGATTGGTGCTAGCCTTGCACGTGGAAGATCGTTTTCTTGGTTACACATGGTTGATTTCATTAGGCATTTATATAATTTGTCTTTATCGATCAAACTGTTAGTAGGCTCAATATTATGTATGCTCACTGGGGGCATGGTGATTAAGGATTGCAATCCAGGGATCCCGGATGAAATGACACTCCCAAAATCCCGGGATTGACATACACCTTTTCGCTAACAGGCAGCGTTAGTAAGTAAATTTTATTGGACATGAAGTGCACCATGTTAGACGTCAGAGTTCATCGACTAATACATTTTATTGGAATAAGTAATTTGTCATCATTTGTAATACATAGGAAAAACGGAATGAGCTTACCGTGTACATGTTTCAGACTTAGCGATTGCCAGTATTAAACAAGATGGACTAAATTCCAGAAAATGATGCCTAACTTTCGATGAATGGACTTTGCCATGCAACAGAAGCTATATTAATATTAACGTTCACTACTTTGAAAGAGAATCAAAGATCCGGAACTTGGAGCTTATCTGAATTAATGGGAATATGCCCTCTGAAATGTGAATTGAACTTATTAAAAATAAATTGAGAGAATATGAAATTTCTTTGGAAAAACACATTTTTGCAATCACCACTGATGGTGCAAGTGTACCTAATGCCAAAGGTTGGTAGGTAAATACCAACAAATCATCACCTTTGTTTTGCTCATGGTAACCACCTTGCAGTCATTATGGTAAATACAGATCTGAGGGAAAAGTAAATGTAATAAAGAATTAATTTGAAGTAGGAGAAGAAGTCGTATCTGAAGCAAGTGAATTCAGCGATGAAGATTTTCTGTCGAGTGATGAAACAGACGGGATAATCCATTTTAAGATGGAGGTGCGTGTAAACAATCAGAACAAAACATTATGTTTTTTATTAAAAAAAAATGAGGGGAACAGTCCCTCTCTTTAGAAAAACACTCTCAAAAAACGATGGATTCCTTCTAAAATATGTGATTGAAAAATTTGGTGAGGAAACAGCTCTTGTCATTGATGTAAAAACTTGATGGAACACTTTATTTGTCATGATGATGCATTTTCTAATGCTAAAAACTTGTGTGATGAAGACCTTAATTGATCTTAATTCCGAAATATGATTCAATGAGTGTGCATATGAACTTGCTTCTTCCATTTTTGCAGCACTGCAGCCAGTGAAAATTACTGTGGAGGCGCTTTGCCAAAGGGATCCAAATCTTTTGAAGTGTGAGGCTGCGTTGGCTTTCTTGATGCAAAAACTATAATATGTGAATACAGAGTTTGGGAATAATATGAAAACTGCCTTGCAGAATCTAGTACTGAAGAGACTAACTGATTTATCAGAGAATTTTACGGTATCATCACTGCGGTTCATGGGCAAGTGGTCGAGATTTGGGGAATTTTTATTCTGTGCTAACACTAGGGTACCTAAAAAATATGGTCAAAAACTTGCTTAGATTTCGTAATTACAATGACACTGAAACATTTGAATCGGTGAGCATGGAAGAAGAAAAGGTTTCTTTAGCATGAAAAAGTATGAGTTTAGTATGAAAAACAATGAGCTTGCATAGTGAGAGAGAGTCAGTTGGTAAATAATCAGAGTGGTTCACTACGTTCGGATAAGCTAAAGAAGGAACTTGATTCGGTCATTTCCCAATGTTTGATTCCTCCAAAACAATATAAATTATTTTGATCTCTTGTTTATCTCTCCTCCCAATGTCCGTCAGTTGAGACAAGGGAGGGGATATATGTGCGATGTCCCGGCAAAAAGGGAGCATAAGGTCACCTATCTTTTCTATATGGATGACCTGAAGCTTAATGCTTCAAGCGCGAAAGACCTGTGCCTGGCATTGGACACCGTACGCAGATATAGTGAGGATATAGGGATGGAATACGGATTGGACAAGTGCGCGACCATCCATCTGGCGACGTGGCTACCCCTAGGCACGACCCCTCTCGAGTCCCCGGCATTTGACGGCAACGAAACCTGATACTAGCCGGAGACTCGTAGCTGGATGTTACAAAAGTAACAAATAATAATAATAAGAGGTTGTGTCCTGCATCGAACGCCTGTTACCACTATGGAAGACGCGGTTCGCCATACCATCTGGCAAGAAGACCGTCTACACGGATTTGGTAACATACCACCATGGCGTTTTTCAAGGCGATAGCCTCAGTCCCCTCCTGTTCTGTTTATCTCTCCTCCCACTGTCCGTTCAGTTGAGACGAGGTAGGGGATATATGTGCGGTGTCCCATCAAAAAGGGAGCATAAGGTCACCCATCTTTTCTATATGGATGACCTGAAGCTTTATGCTTCAAGCGCGAAAGACCTGCGCCTGGCGTTGGACACCGTACGCAGATATAGTGAGGATATAGGGATGGAATTCGGATTGGACAAGTGCGCGACCATCCATCTGGCGAAAGGAAAGATTTCGGAAGACCAGGAAGACGTGCAGCTCGTTGACGGAAACGCTATTCGTCATCTTGATGATGACGAAGCCTATGAATATCTTGGCGTCCCCCAGCGCTGGTTGCAGGAGGTGAGAGCAGTGAAGGAAAGGCTCATAGCGAAGTACAGGCAGACTCTCAGGCGAATCTGGAACTCTGACCTGTCTGGCAAGAACAATGTTCTTGCGACCAACACTTTCGCGGTTCCAACACTGCTCTACACCTTCGGTTGCATCAAATGGAATGTCAACAAGCTGCAAAACCTCGACGGGCGAACAAGGAAAATGATGACCATGTACATCATCTTCATCCGAAGTCTTCCGCCGCCAGATTGTATCTCCCGAGAAGGCTAGGTGGTAGAGGGCTGATAAGCTTGGAGTGCCTTCATGACAGAGTAGTCCTGAATATGGCATGCCACATGTTCCACAGCACGGACCCCCTTATGCTGCTTGTGAAGATACACGAGTGTGTCGGCAAATGGGCGTTCCTATTCCAGGCGGCAAAAAGGGCAGCAGACGGCCTCGGTTTGGACTTGAACCTTACTTCCATCGGAGAAGTGTGTGACAAATCAATCTTGTCGCTGAAGGGGGACATGTTAAAGCTCGAAATAAAGAATGTGGAGCAAAAAACCCTGCTCTGCAAGCATACCGAGAAGCCCATGCAATGAAGTTTCTATGGAAACTTGGAAACTCATGGGCTATCGAAGGAGCTCACATTCGCCTTCCTGCGCTCTGCAGGTCTGAAGTCCGAGACCGAAGGATTCGTGCTCGTGTGCCAAGATGGTGTCATCAACACCCTCGTGTACCGTCGCCTCATCTTTGGGGCAAACGTGACGGACACGAGATGCAGAGCGTGCCGAAGGCAGCCGGAGACTTTAGGTTATCTACTCTCCAGCTGCAGCTTTTATGCGAAGAACGCATATATAAACCGGCAAAACCCAGCTCTGCGGGTGTTGTATTACCGTCTAAGACACCATTATGGTATAGACGTGAATCCGGTGCTGCCTTACGTCCCTGGTGACATTGAGTCTGTCGTGGAGAATGATAAGTGTAAGATCTGATGGAATTATTCCTTCTCCACCTCCAGGCAGTTGGAGGCCACAAAGCCTGACATTGTTCTCCTCGACAATCTCTCTCATACCATGTTCGTGATCGAGTTTTCGGCACAGGCCGAAATGAACATGGCACCAAAGGAGATTGAAAAATAGACTAAATATCAAGATCTGCTGTGCGAACTCCGGCAAATGTACGCGGGCTACTCTGTGAAACTGGTAGTCCTCATCGTGGGCGTGCTTGGTGGTGTCAAGAGCTCACTGGTCGAAAATCTCAAGTGCATCCCAGCGTGCAGGGCGCGAGCGGATGCACTTGCAAGTGCGATGTAGAAGGCTGTCCTTCTCGGGTCTCTCCGCCTGCTTCGTGCGCATGACCCTAATGCCGGGTAGCCACCTATCCACCGGTGGCGGACGTGGCTACCCCTAGCCACGACCCCTCTCGAGTCTCCAGCAATTATGACGGTAACGAAACCTGATGCTAGCCGGAGACTCAGAGGTGGAAGTTACTACTTGTAACAATAATAATAATAATAATTATCTTTATTTGCCCGAAGATCATCTTACGTGTGATATGTAAGAGATATAAGGCACTTCACAGAATTGTAAATAGACACTACATTATACGAACACCTAGTATTACGTGATATGCACTCAGATATTTAAAAATTTGAGTTCAAAAATTCTTTTACAGCATAAAACATTTTAGAGTGAAATAACTTTAATACATTTTTCCTGAATACTTAAACCTTAGTTTCAGATTTAAGCTCAGATAGTTATAAATCATAAAGCCCATGGACATTGGTCCATGCATGGCATTGGTGGTCCATACAAAATTTTGATGGAGGTCCATGTGCATTCTGGCATTGTGACCATGAATAATACTATTATTAGTTTTGATAAGTTGTTCTTGGCAGAAACACAATTGACACGCATAAAACACAAGGTATTGGCAGTAAACCAAGCTTTTCTTGAACAAGGAAGACACAGCTGGTGCATATCAGCCGTAGCATTGCATATTAGCCTTACCCCACATGTTTCTGAATCTTAAAAAGATTGGAGATCAAGAAGAGCTGGGGGAGGAACCCCAAAACATAATCCCAAAAACCACATGAGAGTAAAATTCACCATAATAAATGGCTAACAGCACGTCGACACTTACTGATCGCATTATGCTACTAATAAGAAAGCATGTATAGAGCTAAGCTTACTTCGGAGTTTGCAGATGTGTTCATCCCATGAAATTGTGTAGTCAGCAATATTCTGAGGAATTGTGTGCTGGAGATTTGCGGGATACAGGTACCATCTACGTTCTTGGAAATTGGGGCAGGGGCTTTATTTTTGGTGGCGAAGTACACGAGACCAGACTTGTTGGTGTTCAGTTTTAGAAGATTGTGGAGGCACCAATGGGACAGTATGTTTGTGACACTGTGAGCCGTTAGATAAAATATGAACTGAAGGGGCAGACACAATAATGTTGTTGTCATCTGCATATAATACAGGCTCAACACCAGGCACAGATTTCACGAATCAAGGTATTGAATTGAATTGAATTGAATTTATTTCATGCTCTGGGTTTCCCCATAAGAGCAGTACATAAAGAAGACATTATTAAGTTTGCAACAAAAACAACACAACAGAAACAGCTAGCAAACAAGTCATCAAATAATAAGTCAAAACTATAAACAATAACAATATTGTCAGAAAAGACTGAGTTACAATAATGTCATAAATTTTATACAAAATAATACAATAGTTAGGTTACATTTAAAGTCCTCATGGAAACAATAATTGTTGACAATTTATGCACAGGTTTAATTACATTTATGATTTATAAGTCTTCATTGAAACAATATTCGAAAAGTTTTCCCTTAAAGATTGGTAGAGAGGCAGAGTTTTTATGGGCAAAGGCAATGAATTCCAGAGGTTTGAGCCAGATATGAGGAATGATTTAAGATATGCGTTAGTTCGAGGTATTGGGCATCAGGTAGGAGGGTTCAGTCCTGGAGGGTCTAAAAACAGAGACTGACCTAGGTTTAAACATGGAATATAGGTAGTCTGGGCTTTTACTGTGAAAAAGGGCATAAAGAAAAGAGCCAAGTAAGTATTTCCTCCTAGAAGATATCTTAAGCCATGACAGGTTGCGTAGGTTGCAGTGGACATGCTAGAGTACAGTCACAGTGCATTCACCACAGCTCAGTTAGAGTGCATTTGAGTGCAGATCCAGGGATTGGCCCACCGTCGCCTGCTTTGGCTAGAATTTTCTACATTTGTTCCAAGGTGTCTTAAACTTACACAATTTGAAGTCAGCCAGGCCCTCCCCTTCAAATTCTTTTCTTGATTAGTCCCCAATGCATCTTTCACACTGTAGCCAGAGTGCTTTGGAAACAACACACCCATACCACAATATTAAATATCCCTTATGGAAATTTCAGATCAGGTCTGATCTGGAAATGCCAGATCAGGTTTGATCTGGACCCAGCGAGAACAAGTTGGTGGATTCCACGGAGGCACAACATGGATATGTACATGGAAATTGGGTGGAATCCACGTGAATATGGTCAACTGATCCACAAAATTTCCACCGAGATGCCAAATTTCCATGTGGGATCCGCATTGATTCCACCAACCTACTAATTTCCACCATGGATCCACAAATTCCACATCATTTCCATGTGGATCCCACATGAATTCAATGTGGATCCACCTCTATTCAACACATTTCCACATGGGATCCACATGCATACTTCACGGCAGATGCTACTGTAACATGCTGGAACAGTTTATGGGCAGTTAAAAGAATATACAAATGTTAACATAGTAGTTAGTTAATTATATCCACAATCCATCTCACTTCTTTTTAGTGGTGTGTGATAAAAAAATCAACTAACTGGAATAAAGGGGCAATTATTCAAGGGAGGATCAATATAAATCTCAACTTGAAATTAAAACACTTAAAAATAGGCATTTCAATTGAATTGCTTATGTCAATTTTAGGTCAATAAATACTTCAAAAACATTGTATTGATGGTGAAATGAATACTACCTCTTTGATGTTGAAGATAACATTTTATTTGCCACTAAAATACTTCAAAAAAAGATCAATAACGAAAATATAATATACATCACTTTACAATCGCATATTCCATTGAAAGTCCTTTTCTTGCCCACATATGGAACCGCTGCTCCATTTTATATTTTCCAAGTCTTTAAAAGGCATGCCTTCCCACTAATAATGCGCAAGAACATCTGTAGGAATAGAAAAAGTATCTGATTACCATAATAAAGAAAGCACTTAGGTAAAACCTATTAATTCTTTTTATCTTGGGGTATAAGCATTTATGGCAATTATAGACGTTTGCAATGCTTTTGCCTGGGTTATATTACCTTAATAGTAATGTGTATTACTTAGATACAAGTTATAAAGTCCAGGAATCCACAAAAACATTGCATTTCATAAGTAATCTCAAGACTTTCCTTAGTATTGTCAGAATTATGAATCATAAAATTAGGACAACAAGTCCAAAACTACTAAGATTTGAGGAATAACTACTTACCCACAATGATATCCTAGATTTCCAATTAGTAATTATTTCTACTTCACTCCCACCAAGAAGTGATATGTACAGGTTCATCCCTAAATATCCTCTTTAGTACGATTACAATACTTTATTTTTGTAGTATCACTGACTTCACTGCACAATGTTGTTTTCTTTCGCCCTGCAAAGCATAAAAGTTATGTTAATAAGTAGATCAAAATAACATTCATGTAAAGAATAAATGTTGCAAACTTAAGCAGATGACTAATTAAAGAATAACTCTAGAATCGATTACGACAATAAAGTAACTTAATATCATGCACTGTTTTTACAAGTGTGGCTACCAAATGCAGCACATCGCGAATGCTCGAAATACATTTTCAGTGTGAAATGAGTGGTCATCAACATTATTCCACAAGCACATTAATTAATAAGAGAATGAATTAAACTTACCTCACCAATTGATGCTTCGAGAATAGCGGTGTGAATATCACTGATTGACGATTGACGATTCAACCGATGCCTTCCATCACAGTAAAAGCCTAATTACACTACTATAATTAATCAATAATCGCCAATTCTTTGATGGTCTCACGACATTTCTGCCGTTCAATGTGAAACATGCATCAATTGATGTTCCATTGTTTCCCAGCATTCAACATTAAACTATGTACTTCGAATTTCAAAAGCAGAAAACAGTTGATTCACAGCTCTGTTACAGCACAGTTTGAGCTACAGTGCAGTTCCAGTCATGTTTCAGAGCTCAGTTACAGTATAGTTTGAGCTACAGTACAGCTCCAGCCCTGATTCACAGCTCTGTTACAGTACAGTTTGAGCTACAGTACAGTTCCAACCCTGTTGTATAGCACTGTTACAGTGCAGTTGGTGCCACAGTACACTTCCAGCATAGTGATGCAGCATTGTTACAGTACAGATCTCGCCTAGTTATTACTGCCACAGCACAGTCCAGTGCAGTTAAGTGTACTGCAACTGTGCTAAACACTGAGTTTAGCACAGTTATGGTACAGTTCCAGCACCTGGGTAAACAGAGTGGGACAAGGAGAAGTTAAAAATTTCGAGGGTTATGGGGAACAAATTTTCGGGGAGTTTACGAATAAACCCATTTGAAATATTGTCAACCCCACATGAATAGGTTTTGGATCGGGGCAGAAATTTAGATAGTATTTCAGGTGTTGCGTATTGAAAATAGAAACCATCAGCTTTAAAAAGTACATAGGGATCATCAAATGTAGTAGAAACCGAGATAGCGTGTTCGTTGGAATTAATGGATACTGAAATGGAATAGTCATTAAGTTGGTCAACGGAAATGTGAACCGGGAGAGTATTTACTCGTGTTCGGATGAGGCCAAGATTTCTCAATAGTCGCCACATATGAGTGGGGTCATTTATACCAGAAAATTTCTTAAGAGTAATAAAGACGCTTGGCCTCCATTACCCGCGTTTTAACTATATTACGGAGTACCTTGAATCGGTAAGATATATTAGGTTCTCTTGTCTGATTGAATGCTCGTCGGAGACGGTTTCTTTCTAATATTAATTTTTAAATACCAGGGCTAAACCACGGGGACTTGTGTCTCTTTGGAATACAAGACCTTTGGGGAGCAACCTTATCGATACAATTTAACATATTAGAATTAAGGCAATGTAGTTTAACATCAATACAGTTTGAATTTATAATTTCATTCCAGTTACATGAAGAAAGTTCTTCATGGAACTTGACAACATCAAATTTTTTTACATTACGAAACATAAACATAGGGGCTGACAAATGAGGAAATTTGAAACGATAGGTTATGGCTATCAGGTCGTGAGCTGAAAGGAAAGGTACTGGGGTTTGGGAGTAGGAGATGATTTTTTTCAGAATCATCAACAAAACATAGATCTAGTAGCGTGTGACTAAAGGCTGTATGGTGAGTAGCATTGAAAGGCACAATGTACAGGTTGTTACAGAGAGAAAAATTATACAGGTATGTGCTTTCATAACTTTTTTTGAGTAGATCAGCATTAAAATCACCAAAAATAACAATATTTTTGTACGTAGGGGCAAGGCAGGTGAAATTATGTTCAAATACAGAAATGGATCCCGTTTTGGGGGGGGGCGATATACAACCGATATCAGTATCTTAGACATAGAAATGCTAGATACTTCAAATATAATAAATTCAGGTTTGAAACAGTCAAACACTGAAGAAGAACTGAGGATGGATACATTTAGATTATGGTGGACATAGGCTCCAACCCCACCACCAATTTTATCTATTCGGTCATGCCTAATAAAACAGTAGTTTTGAAGAACAACCATATCATCACTAACATTAGGTTTTAGCCAAGTTTCAGATAAACAAATGACATCAAAGATGTGTTCATTAAAATACAGTCTAAACTCATCAATGTGCCTAAACAAAGATTGGCAATTTACATGACATACACGAAGGCCATCAACATTGCATTCCTTGAGCCTGGTAACACATTCGGACTTTTGGGAACTGGTTGTTTCACTAAGTGCAGCACTTTTACACTCGTTGTTTGTGGATTCGGAATTAGAGTCACTTAAACTGGTAGATATGTCTCACTTAAAAATCTTAAGGTCAGTGTCACTACGAATTAAATGGCGTTCCATTCCCTCTTTAACTCTGACATAAACTCTCCCACCTCTTACCCATAGGAATTTAAATTTTCCCACTTTCTTCAGGTCCCTAGCGGACGCATATAGTTTGCGATTTATGGTACTCAAGGACTAATTGATATATACTGGTAAGTCATTGATATAAATTAAAAACAAAATAGGGCCTAAAATGGAACCCTAAGGTACACCAATGGTGTCTGCTTTTCCAGGGGAGACAAATTGTGAACCTTTTATGGACAGTATAACATGTTGGCGACGTTCTCTCAAGTAGGATTTAATCCACAAGTAAGGATCCACAAATGTCTTGGGAAATCAATGTGTAACCAAGAAAATTATTCTTCTGCACACTAGACTGGCACCAATGTTTCAAATAAATTGTCAAAGCAATCAAGTTGTCCAGAGGTCAAACGTATGCTCTTATATTTTCTTAATGTGTCCAAACTGTTTAAGTCAAAAAATATTATGTGCATACGAATCCAAAGTATACGGGTCAAAAGACATGTCAAAGCACGTGAAAACCAACACCAAAAGAAATGTTGAAACCAGAAAAATATCATCAAGTGAAGTAAAACACTCAATTTGAATGAATATACAACTGGCAAGATTCATGTGCCACTGAACCATTTCCCATTCCACCGGGTTCAAAATTCTGTTCCCGTGATTCCACATTTTCAAATTAACTTTTTGGCAAATTGAATTAAATGACGAGAATGTGTCGAGTATTCTTCAGATTATATACATGGAAGCGAAGTGGCATTAATCATTGTATACGTACAAAATGAAACCTAATAAAAGGTAATTTAATGAAATAAACATGTTGGCAAAGTCAATTAGCACATGGTACGTACATATTGATTTTTTCTTTCCCCTCACTTTTTCTTCTTCAGCAGTTTTTTTCTTTTTTATCACGCTTTTGTCACTTTCATCTGCAGGGCGTTTCAATTGAAACTTGTCCAAGGAGCTCTGTTTCTTTCTCCCTTTTAGAATGTTTCTGAAGTGAGTTAGGCAGGTGTCATTAAATAGCACCGATACACAGCCAGTTGCAACCTTTTCAGAGTGGTTCATTTCAGCAAAGTGCAAAACTTTTTCCCGCATTGCCAACACTTCCTTTATCTCACTTGAACAGATGACCTCCTCCGCTTCTGGCTCCTCTGCTGTCTCCTGCAGAAATTCCAATTGTTGCTGCGACTGTAGTTTGGCCAACTCTTCCGTCGTCAGTTCCTCGGAATGTGCTTTGACAAGCTCTTTGATATCTCCTTCATCCACTTCCAGGCCCATGGACCTTCCGAGATACACAATCTCTTCCAGTACTTCCTGTTCAGGTCCAAATCCTTCTCTTGTCACTTTCAGTCACAGCCTCAGGCCACAGTTTTTTCCATGCAGAGATGAAGGTCCTTTTTTGTAACACTCTGCCATGCCATATCAATAATTTTGAGGCATATGACAATGTTGTAGTGGTCCTTCCAGAACTCTTGAAGGGTGAGGTTTGTGCTCTCCATAATCTCAAAGCAGCATTGAAACATGTGTTTGGTAAAAAGTTTCTTGAAATTGGAGATCACCTGTTGGTCCATGGGCTGTAAAATAGAGGTGGTATTCGGTGGAAGGTAGAGAACCTTTATAAAGTTTAACTCTTCTAGAATGTCGTCCTCAAGGTTTAGCAGGTGGCAAGTAGCACAGTCAAGGATGATAAGGGCTTTCAGGGGTAATTCCTTGACCTCGAGGTATTTCTTAATGGCAGGACCAAAAGCCAAGTTGACCCACTCCACAAAAAACTTCCTGGTGACCCATGCCTTTTGCCCTCCACATAACCTGTATAGCTTCTCTTTTATAACCTTGTGTGTCTTGAAGGCTCTGGGGATTTCTGAGTGGTATATGAGCTTGACCTTGCAGTCACCACTCGCATTTGCACACAGTGTGAAAGTCAACCTATCTTTCATGGGGTTGTGGCCTGGCATCTTTTCTTCTGCTGTTATATAAGTTTTGCTTGGCATTTTCTTCCAGAAGAGTCCTGCCTTGTCACAGTTGAACACTTGTTGGAGGATGTATCCGTGGGCTTCTGAGTTCATCATTGAGTTGAAACTGGTTAATTTGTGGGACATAGGATGACTGGAATCTGAGGGTATCACTTGATCGGTGAAGGTGGGTTTTCTAAAGATGGCGAATTCGTGCTTTGAAGAACTAGTGTTGATGGAAAGGTCCAAAAAATTAATCATTTTATCAATTTCAAGTTCCATGGTGAAGGTGATGGATTCATGCATTGCATTTAGAAATGAAAGAAATATGTTTAGCTGCCTGTAGCTCCCCCTCCAACAGCAGAGGACGTCGTCAACATATCAAAACCAGTATAAAATATTATGCGCTTGGTTACTCATGGGGTCGAAGATTTGCTCCTCTAATTTGTTCATGAATACCTCGGCCAGAATTTGAGATAGGGCGATCCCACAGCTACCCCCTCCTTCTGTTTATAGTGTACTCTGTCGAACAAGAAATAATTTTGATCCACACAAATCTTCAGTAGTGTATGCAACTCCTCTGATAGTTTAGGGTTTTCATTTGTACGATCCAAGAATTCTTGGGCCAGCTTAAGAGCCTCTGGAGTGGGGATGGAGGTGAAAAGGTTCTTCAAAGGACGCTAGCTTTGCATTGGGTGGTAGGTTCACACTTAGGAGTTTATCCATTAGGCTTATGGAATTCTTGATAGCGTACTTGCGGGAGAAGTCAGTCAGTTATCTGAATATGGAATTAAATTTGAAGGCCAATTTATGTGCTGGCACTGGCTTGATATCACTGGTCTGATTGGAGTGTCTTTTTTGTGTAGCTTGGGCAAGCGGTATAGTCTTGGAGGTGATGGTTGTTCGTGGTGGTTGAGAAAAATGTTTCTCCCGCATGAGCATGAGGTGATTTCAGTTTTTACCCTTCTTTGGAATTGCTTCATCGGATCTTTGCTGAGGATTTCAAAGTTGTTGGTTGAAATAAAATCTCGGCACTTACTTTTATAATCTGCTTCATCCAAAATCAGCGTGCATTGCCCTTTGTCAGCTTTGACAATTGTGAGCTGTTCCTCCTTTACATCCTTTAGTAGCTCCCTCGGCATCTTCTCAGTTTGATGAGGGCACCCTTTCCTGCGGATGTCGTCTCTCTGATAGTGTTGGCCACTAATTGTTTAGAGCCTAATGGAGCTAATTCACTCCTGAAACCTCAGAATTAACTCTAAGCATGGTTCATAAGCATGTTTATCGGAAACTACTTCCGTTACAATCTTCCTTAACCTGAAGTACTACTTGAAACAATATTCCCGAATCATGTCATAACGTTTACGAAATTCGAAAGATGATAAAAAATGAAAAATATTAAATACAAAAACAATAAATGAATAAAATATGAAATGAAAGAATTTCAGATGTGCAACTTTGTGAGCAACTGTAAGAAATTCCTTCAAAGCTGCACGCCGCTCCTCCAGTCCTGCGTATTGCAGCCTCTGACAACTGACATAGCCTGCAGACATGCCCGAATACCAACTGCTTCCCTAGTATCTTCGGCAATCAAAAAAGGATTTGCCCATATGTGGTCCACTATGTGCACTCCTTTCTAGTGACTTTAGATCTCCCTGAACCTACCTTCTTGGAAACCGAATGGGATTCCTCCCACTTTTTCTCCAAATTAATAATTGTCAACTGAGAGACATTCAATTGCCGTGCAATCTACTGAGCTGACATGCTTGCTGTTAGCATTCCTGCCACTCAGTTTCTCCGCCTACTATGGCTGTGGCATTCCTCTAGTGTATCAAGCACGCACTGTCACTGTGAATTATCAGCTCACTTTGTCTCCAAAAAACATCCTTCACTGCTAACACTCAACTAGAAACAAGATTCTCGGCAGGCACTACCTCAAATCGGAACGGTGAATTTTGAACGCATAACAACAACATGATATGCCCCACTTTTGTTTCAAGCCAAGAAAACCCTCCTCGTCTGTGAGCGTCCAGTCCCCAGTATCAAGTATGACTGGGCTTTGGTTCCTCCAGGTTTCGTTTGGACGCATCAACTACCAAGATTGCCAGTCTGATGCAACCGCATTCGGCAGTCGAATGACAGTGTTGTCACATTATGTACTAAATTAAAAAAGCCTTTTGGCTGGGTTGCATCGGGAAGTGGTACAAATTTTTGTAAGTTCCTTTACAATAGAAATATGCTGCATGTTACTTGAAAAGTCAAGAAATTATGCAGAGCACAAAAATATTTGTATCATTTTAATTTTATTTAATTTTTTAAAATGCTTTTTGGCAGTGAAGCTCTCTATTGATTTTCAAGAAACTCTATCAGATTTATAATGCTAACTAGAGATGTGTGAATAATACTCGGGAATAATTGGATACCTTGAATACTAGAAAGTATTCGATATTCGAGACCATGAACAATTATGCTGACAGAACTCTATATTCAATATCTTGAATAATTATGCTAATTGTGCTGTATATGGCGAGTTGATGAACTACATCATAGTAATTCACAACTGGGTAGAACATGGTGTATCAACACTTTCTGCTTTCTTATTGCAATTCTAGTATTCGAGGTATTCAAAATACGAGATACACAAGTCACGATTTAACAATAGAATTCGATAAAACTGCTATTTGATCTATCTCTAGTTCAAATACATCTTTATGAAACATAAATTTTTTGGGAGGGTAAAATTTCATTCAAGAGAGAGAAATGCTTGTTACTGCAAGCATGCACCATGGTTGAGTCACGATGGTGACTCGATCCTGCGGTGCAAAGATGCAAATGACGTTTGATTGGTCGGCAGCTGGAGCAGGCAGAGCAGCAGTTGCACGCGCCGGCCATCCAGGAGTTGTCTTACGAGCGTCCGTACGTGGTGCTTCCACCGCTGGCCGAGTGGGTGCGCGTGGCGTCTGCGCATGCCGAGCACCGCCTTGGCGCTGCCGTTGATGCCGATGACGTCATGCAGGCAGCGCGCCTCCTGCTTCCTGGCGTTGACTGCCCTGCGCGGCCACTCTTCGAACCGACGGCACCGACCGCCTCGTGAGTACATTGCCCCTCTTCATGATGTGTGTCTGCACAGTCATGTGTGTGCATCTCGTGTCCTTTAGCATTTCTGGGTGCAGTGTTGTCTCGAGAGGAGACCTTCGGGAGCCAATGTGGTTCACTTTGGTAGCCTCTCATATTGTCTGCCTCCTTGTAGGGATGTACTCGGGAGCAAATCTTGGGGGGGTGGGGGTCAATGGACTGTCTTTCCATTGGAGGGGTGAGGAGGACAAGACTGTCCCCACAAACCTGACATCTGGGTCCACCTCTGGTTGTGCTCTGCATGGTAGTCGGTAGCAAAGCACAAATTCTTCACCATAGCCCTGAGGTAGAGGTGGTTTATTGGTGGTTTATTGGTGGCAACCTTTATAGTTTGTGTTCCAATTTCTCTCTGTTATCGTTAACATGAACCACATGCCCCTTTAACCCTTATCCGGGCAAGGTGGACCAATCGCCATATATTAAAACTCATAAAATTAGAACTTTTCATTCCAAATCTTTGAATTTCCATGACTTTTTAACACTTCATTAGTTTCCTAGAAAAACTCAAAGATTTTGGAAAATAAATCTTAGTTGGTGTTATATAATAAATTAAAACTTTTCCAAACTTAACCGGGCAAGCCAGGTCTGTTGGATCTCATTTGCATGGAACTTATTCTATTTCATGTTCCTCCATCATTTATGAATTTTTTCATGATGAGAACTTTGAATTGTAGCCACCATAGATGTGGCATGCAACCTTTGAATACTAGTAACGACACTATGTAGGCGGAGTGTAATTCCATGTAAATACAATGGACATACGGTCGCCCTGTTAATTATTCAGTTATAAAGTAAATAGAGCCCCAAAGTGAGAGAATAATTGGATCAACTGATGAGTGTTTACAATCCATCCACAGAATTCAAGAAACATTAACAAAGTAATAGTGAGAAATTCTCAAGACAAAGGATTTTTAAAATGTTGCAAATATGCTTTTTGGATCTGCTTCGTCTCTGAAGCTGCTGTTGTAATGATTACAACTACTGAAACAATGAAGTTGAAAAAAATGTAGCGGGTATAAGTTGGCTCTTCTCCTTGTATGATGGCACATAATGTCTGAGCTCTCCTGCTTGACGGGATTAACAGAAAGTACGTGAAGACATTCACAAGTGGAATTATAGCCGAGTCCTCACGATTGACACTCTTTGTTGATGATTCAGTAGTGGCTGACTTAGTGCAGTTTACAAATCAGTAAGCTGAAAGGGTGAATGCTAGTAAAAAGCAACGAATAGGTGGAAACTCTGCAATTCTATGGAAAGTAGAGTTTTTTTTGTTTTTAACTACAAACTGCTGGTCTTCTCCAATCAAAGCATTCTAATTATGATGTTCTATGGAGTGAGCTAGTAAATATTGTGCAGTTGGCTCCTCACTCTGTGGCTTTACCAGGAAGAGCATGTTAGTTTCGTGTGTACCAAAGATCAGTAAGGAGATCAGTTGTACGCCTACGTGCCATGCATCATACGGGGACAGAATCATGGAGAGGAGGAGGCTGATAATAAACTGGAAATGATCATTCGTTACAGCTGCACTACGGGTGGAGTGGATTCACTAGATCAGTTAGTGAATGCTTACATGTGTAAAAGGCACACAAATTGATGACCTTTTGCATTTGTTATGAATGTTCTAGATGTAAGTGAGGTTGCAGCATTTGTTCTTTGGAAAGAAAGTAATCCCAATTGGAATACTGGTAAGGATAATGCCAGAAGATTATTTGTGGTATTTGTGGTGTGTTCAGCCCCCCCACATTACAAGAAGGCCTTCCTCTTAGGTTTATCAAGGAATATAAAATCAGCAAAGGAGCTTTATGATGGAGGAAGAAGTGGAACATCTCAAGCATCTGATTCGGGAGCAATAATACAAAAGAAATGCTACATTTGCCCGTCTTAAAAAATTGTGAGCAGAAGCAAAAGTGCAAAACGTGAAAAGTCAGTATGCAATGAACTTAATGAAGTGATCTGTGTCTGTAAGAAGTTTAAAAGTACTAGTGAACCACAGAATATTAGCTGGTAATTGAACTTGGTATAAGTTTTACAATTCTTGAGTACAATTCAAAGGATTTTGTGTTACAATTATAGGTTTTTAGTTATATTTTCTATTGATTTGATGTGTATTTCCTAAAAACAAATGTAACACGAAATTGATCTTTATTTAAGTAATTATGTTGAGAATCCTTAGGTTTTATTATGAAAATTGAACGTGTATTTTTTCATGAATAATTGTTATAACGTTGCTTAAAAAGATAAAAGTTGTCATTTCTATTAATAAGTAATAATGATAATCGCCTAATATTTTCAAGTGAGAAAAGTACTGCATTGTATTGAATAAACGGAAATTAACAATATAGGCCCAATGTGCCCAGCTTGCCTGGATACGTTATTCCTATAAGGTGCCCAGATAAGGGTTAATGCATTCTTATATGAAGGTATTCAACACGTTGCATACCGGAGTATTTAAATGCCTTTTAACACTCCATTCTGGCAGATTTTTAAACCTCACTATTTGAAAATGCATTGCATTAGTAAAACTTCTGTAACTTATTAAAAAATGAATATTTTTTAATGGGATTTGGAAAATAGTACTCACAGAAAATCTCAGTATTTCCTCTTTGTGTGATACTCCATTCAACATTTTCCCTTGTTGGGAGGTAATTTATCTGTAAGCACACACTTTGCATCTTCGGGTGTGGTATTTCTTCTTCCCCATTCCCACGATAGAGATGAGATGACGTTTACCAAGGTCTCTCGAGAGATGCTGTAGGTCATCTCTCGAAGGATCACGCTCCATCGGCTTATTATCTCTGTCCTCGTCCGAGGATGGCTCATCTGGCTCCTCTCTACTTTCTGCCTGCTCTTTGGTGATGTGGAGCAGAAAGCCGTTGAATTAAATGCTATTTGATTCATTTTGTGTTTTATTAACTCTATAGGCATTAAAAAGAGCTGAGTTTATTTGCCACAGGACTACTTTCTTTGACCATTTCATTGTTTTTCTCACAATTGTATAATACGATAAATACATATCCGCCCTGTCTACGCCTTTCTTATACTCATCATATTTCAAAATACAGAAAGGTTTTTTGATCGGAAGTCCTGTGATCCTATCTTCCAGCTTTGTATTACCCATCTTAGCGCTGTGAATAGAGCTAATCATCCTCACCTCTCTTTTGTCTTTCCACATCACAAGTAACACTCCACCTTTGCGAGAAAATGTGCTCTGTTCTTTTTTCAATGTTTTCACCTCACTCTTCGATGTGGCAAGGAGACCTCTTATTTGGTCTGATGGTTCCACAAACTCTAATTTTATTATCAAAGAGCAGTTCTGCTATTTTTACACTGTTGTAATAATTATCTTGATATACGTGTTGCAAAAGATTGAGATGAGGCTTCAAAAGAGAAAGGATGGTTTGTTCTAATTTTTTTCCCTTGGCCGAATATATTTCTTAATTACTAATGTAGCCAGAATCACTTTAACAAACTAGCAAGCCATAGTAGTTCACGAACTATGTAGTAAGCCATACTTGATGATTTTTGCTGGATTATAGACCTTAATTTTTAATCTTCCCATCCATGGAATTATTGCTTCATCAAGAGATAGCTCCTGCTTTTTTTTGTATAGTTTTTTAAAATTTTCAATGAAGTATTCCAAGACTGGTCTAATTTTATATAGTCTGTTCATCGCGTTCAAAATTTTCTCATTATTACTGAAGTGCCACGCTTCCCAAATCAGTTCAAATATCTTTCTCATCAGTAATGCTCTAAATATGTTTGTTGCAATATAAGGATCAGTGCTCCAATACTCCTTCAGTGAATCTTTCCTCACCTTCCCCATGAGAATCAAAATAGCAAAGATTTTTTTTCATTTCAGTAATAGTTATGTCAGACCACTTTCCTGTTTCTGGTGATTCATTGTATTTATGTTGGTTTTGACGGTAATACAGATTTGACTGAATGCACATCATTTCGAACAAGTCATTGGCAATAAAGGGACACATATTGCAAGGTAAGTAAATCTGCCTATTTTCAAATTTTTATTTTGAAAATTGTTGGAGATACAGACATCATAAAAACTGAAATTTTTATAAAAAATGGCAAACTCGTGTACAAACAAAATGCTCTAAGTTTTTTTTCTAATTGTAGATGAATAAATATTCAAAGATAATTGGAAAGCTAAGGAATAGGCCTTTCTAATGATACCATACATGGGCTTCTTATGACAGATGTCAGGTTCGAGGTCATTCACTGTGACCTTTGACCTTTAATATCTCAAAACACACCTCAGAAAATTAATAGAATAATATATTTTATTACCACAATATTTTTCTGCATATATATAACAAATATTAGGCTGGCACCGCAATGTCAACGCAGTGCAGAATTAAAGGGGTTGTCATGCTGCACACCCTTATGGAAATTTCAGTTGAGGTCTGATATGTAATCTAGATCAGCAAATGAGCTAATAGGGTAGTTTCCTATTATTTTTTTACTGTCTTGATCGAAAGTTTATAACCTCTGGAGTATGTGTTTTAAGCTGTTCGATTTTTAAATGACGTAAGTATTTTTCCTCATTAATTAAAAAGTGAAAAAAATCAATGGTGCGAAAATGCGACGGCAAACTATTGTATGCCGGTTAATCCTATGTGTGATGTCAAACTATTTCCTCTACCTGCCACCAGGTGGTACTGCGGACGATTCGAAGTAGACGCTGCACTCCGTTCTAGCTTATTAACTAGTATCGGAGGTGTATTTATTCCGTTAATTTATTATAATTTACTTTTATTTACTTATTTAATATTATGCAGTTGATTCATTTAAAATCAGTTAGTATAACTTTCACAAGCATACTGTGAAGTTCGCCCATCGTCGCACGACCTTCACGCGATGCTTTGCCGTAGCAGAAGACACCACGAGCAGGATGCCCTGGAGGCTATAAAACGACTATTAATACAATGTTTAACAGAGAAGACTTTTCGAGCGTTGATAGTTTTCACAAGGTGTTACTTATACATATTCACCAGAGCTGAGGGGTCGTGAAATACAATGGTAAGTTAGGGAGATGAATTTTCCTATGCCTTGCAACGTAAACTACCTACCTGTGACGTCAGCAAGAAGGCAGCGCACCCCGCCATTTCAGAGCCTATTCAAATGGCCTTAAAATTATCATTTAATTCTCTAGTTAACTGGGATTTCTCAATACAAACTTTTTGCGTAAGTTAAATACATTTAAGTCAGGGCACAAATCGCAATTAATGAAGTCTGTTTTCTTTGATGAAGGAACTACTACTATTTACAATCTGAGGATCAGGTCTGATCTTTCAGTTCCTAAAATAAAAACAAAGTTCAATTTCCATCAAAAACATTGCACTAAATCGAAAACAGCTTTAAAAATGCCATAGAGGCACATATAATGGTCCCCTAAGGCACCCAAGTTAGACTTGAAGGTGACTAATTTCATGTTCTTTTCAAAGGGGACCTTGAGGAGGAGGTTGAGAGGCCTCTAAAATGGAGAGAAATACCAAAGCCAAATTTCATGCTGCAATCCTCTTGCTAAAAGTAAACACACGAGGTGGAGGAAGAATCTGTGAAAAGTACAGTCTTGGATGGTTCAAAAATGTCCAAATATAACAACAGAACAGAGGATAGGTAGTTGGTGCAGAAAATCACTCTCGGGAATCCCAGGTCCATCATGTATAACTAAAACAGGTTCAGAACAATCAGAGTTATCAAGTGACCATGAAGCAAAGGTAGAAGTGCAGAGCGAAATATGGACTGAAAGAGACACGAGCTTGAAAAGTCTTAATGATGCATTGCTTTCTCTAGACGAATCTCCTGTGAGAAAAAAAAAGATTAGGTCTAGGACGGTACAGACGGAAGAAATTTCAGAAAATTGGTGAAGTTATAAAAGATTATTATGGTGTCTCAGAATGTGAGAATCGTGTGAGACAGTGCCTGAAGAATCGGTCATGATTTCTCAGGTGAAAGAAAAATTTCGAGAAACAGAGTCAACCAGTGTAAAAGTCCAACTAATAACAATACATACTAATGCCTAAAACCTGGACCACTCGTAAAATTCAGGAAGAATTTGGTGCAACATATTATATGGCACTAAACTTCTTGTGGAAAAGCAGGGTGTTTTATCAACTCCAAATGTTAGGCCTGGGAAGACTCTCAGTGACAGTGCAATTAAAAACGTAATTGCATACTATAATAGTGATGAAGTGAGCCATAGTTTACCAGGAAAAAAAGATTTTGTGGCAGTGAATGAATCATGATCAAAGGTACAAAAACAGAAACGTCTAGTTCTAGGAAATCTGAAAGAAATATTTTGAGGATTTAAGGATAAGAACCCCAATGTCAAAGTACGGTTTTCAAAGTTCTGTGATATGTTCCCAAAGAATTGTGTGCTAGTTGGTGCAAGTGGAACACACTGTGTCTGTGTATATGTTGTGCTCATGAGAATGTAAAACTTATGCTAGCAGGGTGCAACTTATAATTCTTAACTCGTAGTTATGAATTACCAGTTATAACATATAAAGATTGCCTTGCAAGAATATGGACTACAACTGATCGCACAACACTCATGAGTCTGCACAAACGTGGAAGATTTCCTTGAGACCTCCGAAGCTAAAGTGAAATTGCTTTTGCCACATTCTTTCATTACTACTCGGCAGTCATGCTTTCTGTCAAATCTGAAAGAAAATCTTGATGAGAATCAGTGTGTGGTGATATGTGATTTTTCCGAGAACTATTCCTTTGTACTACAGGATGCAGTCCAAGGATACAACTGGAACAACTCCAAAGCTACTATTCACCCTTTCATCGTTTACTACAAGAGTCCACTCACACTTCAGTTGGATCATGTTTCTTTTGTTGTCGTCTCAGAATGTCTATAACATGACACTGTCAGTGTTCACCTTTTCCAGAGCCTACTGTTGCAGTTTATATCATCCCATTTTGAAAAGAAAGTAGAACACATCTATTACTTCTCAGATGGGGCAGCTTCACAATATAAGAACGGGAATAATTTTGTCACTTTGTGCCATCATGATGCAGATTTTGCTAGCACAGGTGAGGGGAATTTCCTTGCCACCTCGCATGGAAAGGGACCATGTGATGGCGTGGTAGGCACCATTAAGAGATTAGCAGCACGTGCCAACCTTCAATTTTCATACAATGACCAAATTGACACCGCAACAACTGTATGAATGGGCTTCCAGAAATATACCTTCTTGCCATTTCAAATACAGCACGGACAAGGAATATGAGAATCGCAGTGAGTTCCCCAAGAAACGTCATAGTAGTGCTTGACCAATTCCAGGTACACAAAAACATCACTGTGTAATACCAGTAACTCAAACTGCAGCTAAAACTATGTCGTATTCAAATGCAGTTGAGCACAAAATTGAATCAGTTTTGCTTAATCCATTATAATTTAGCTTTTCATATCAGACCTGATCTGAAATTTTCATGACAACCCCTTTAATCCTGCACTGCATTGCCATTGTGGTGCCAGCCTAATATTTGGTACATACAGTGGAATCTCAGTATTACGAGTGCTGTTCTCAATGGCTGGGAATTCACTCGCTATAGTGAGCACTCGTTATATCCAAAGGTGCTGGATTGAGCCTCTCATTTCCCACAGTTATTCTTACTTTCTGTTATTCTTTCGTTACCATGCCATTAGAAACAGGTAGAAGAGCCGTTTTCGTGCACAATCACATATTCATCGATCATTTTGCAAATTAAATCTTCCAAAACAATAATTAACGCTTTGCTGAAGTCTTCGAGTGTTAAGCAGTGCGTCCATTGGGTGTTGATTGATCTTTTCTTTCCTCTGCTCTTCATCCTCCTCCTCCTCATCCACCACGGAAATTATTGAACCGTCTCTCCAAAATCATTGCAGAACTCCTAAATAGCCGTTGCTTTCATACACCCACACTCAATGGAGGAGGAACAACAGAATAATGATGCACAAAATAGAAACATAGACGTGCAACTTTTATAGGGCACAGGTTTTGGTGCGACTTTTCAGATGCTGACAATCTTCCTTTCTTGGCTACTGTGAACTAAATATCAGATTGTGTTGTTTTTTTATTTTCAGTTCAAAAACATGCCTTAATTATGGCTTACTAGGATCCTTAAATATTTTCATCGTCAGGGAAAGGGATGAATCAGGGAGGCCACTGACCGTTTTGCCCCAATACAAATATATCTATGTATTTGGAAATGATTCATGTGAGCATGGTCTTACATAGTACGACAGTTGAGTGACCTGAGATTTGGGCACATAATTAGTGTTTTGTGTTTTAAGGATTCAATTCTTTGTAATCTGAGGTGAAGGTGTTTATTTCTCTGTTGGAGCTTTTTCTTGTGACCCTATATGATTTGCATGCCGTAGGTAGCTTTCAGAGTTGTGTCAGTAGCGTTGATTTGAAAAGCATGTAGGAAATGAAATACAAAAAGGTTCAGCACTTGTGAACAATAATATATTTCGAAAGCGAGAAAAGTCAGTGTAAGGAATCAACATTGGATCTAACACTGAGATAAACATGACCTTCACAGATAGAGAGTTAAACGAGGTGTATGCATTTATTATATTTCAAATTTGAGTAATTTTAGTGTAAAGTGTTAAATACATGAAATGTAAATATAAAAGCCACCACACACTTGGGTTATAATTCTATTTGTTTCAGACTTCTTTTGTCCCCTGTTTGCGAATGGTGGGAAGGTTAAATGTGTGTTGGCACAATGGATCTAAAGAGGTCTAAGTGCCAGGGGGGCTCAAGAAGCCCCCCTCCAATTTAATACATATTTAATTTACTTCAGAATTCCCAGCTTATAAAACATGGTAGAAATTCATTTTCTGAAGCTCAAGAAAATCCTCATATCTCCTTGTTATTTAATTTTTCAATGACTGAAAATAGACTTTTGAAGACAATTGTTGTCTCTCTTGGAGTGCGATCTCCTAATGAAAAACAAATCTTACCAGATGATACAGTGGAAGTCGGTAGAATGAGTGCCCCCAATGGCTGAGAAATCACTCACTATAGCGAGCGCTCATTACATCTGAAGGTGCTGGATTAAGCCTCTCAATTCCCACAGTTGTTCTTACTTTCCGTTTTTATTTCGTTATCACGATATTAGAAACAGGTAGAAGAGCCATTTTCGTGCGCAATTTCTTATTCATAGATCATTTTGTGAATTAAATCTTCCAAAATAATAATTTACGCTTTGCTGAAGTCTTCTAGTGCGTCCATTGGTTAGGAAAATTGTAATGACTTGCTGAAATACGGCATTTTATCTGGTCGAAAATATTTCTTGCATAATGACCTTTTCCTAGCCATTCTTAATTTAGTTATCTCTCAAAAATTAGTTGCAGTGAGTATTTGTTTACTCAAGCAAATGCATCTGTAGGTTGCGCTGCATATCGTGTGTCGTACTAGTGTTGCCATCTGGAGGATCTAGAGCGAACGGAGGTAACTCACGTGAAATACTTTTGCCTAGAATTATCGGTGCGTTCATTCAAAATTGAATGCATCTGTGAATTCAGGAATTATAAAATAAAAATTTGTTGAACTGAATAAATTTTAATTATTCACATAAAATCAGCCCTGGCAATATTTACAAAGACGTTGAAAAATATGCACAAAGTAACAAATGTACCAGGAAACATAAGTATTCCCATTATTTCTGCTAACAGGAAAAATAATTGAAACCAGGGTATATGGATTGTAAAATTATAAGGAAATTAATAATTCTTTGGCAACGGAAAACTGTGACGATTTCGTCGTGAGAATAAAAAGCATAACAAAACGAACATTGGTTGGTTGGTTATTTAGGGAAGGAGGCGACCGACAGCTGAGGTCATTTGCGCCATATAGGATAGGTGGGTAATTGGGTAATGGCAGGAGTTTTCAGGGAACGGGGGAAGGGTGGAGAGAAACCCGGCGTCGGCATTAGCCTACTCTTAACGAAAGGCGCCAAGGGGACCACGGCTTAACGTCCCATCTGACGGACGGAGTACTGTACTTGAAATGCCCTCCACTAGGCACTCAAGTGGGGACAAGTTTTCCACTGAAAAATCCGCCACTGCCGGGAATCGAACCCGGGCCCTCAGGATGGGAGGCCAGTACACAAAACAAACATTGGACCTTAAGAATCACACATATACACTTCACATTAACAGCATAGTACTTTCAACTTCTATTCCTGGCTGAAAAATTATTCAAGCGCCGTCTGCTTCAGTCTAAGGGGCAGGAAGGAGCGGAGGGGCGGGAACGAGAGGAGGGGCGGGAACGAGAGGGTGGAGGCGGGAGGGCGAAGGCAGGCTGGTTGAATTCCGCCCCTTACCCACATCACCGCTCTGTGCTGTTGTGCGATTGTTTAATGCTTTACCGCTTGTCCATCTAACGCCCATTCCGCTCCTATGTGAACTTGGCTAAACAAAAGAACAACTAAGAAGTGCAAGGTACGCCAGGGTGGGCCGTAAATCATCTATCTCTGGACTTTATTGAACTTTAAATAATGTAGAGATGGCACAGATCTTGTATTCTAATTTGTAATTGACTAATAATGTTACTAAAGATAAATACCATGCATTAATTTGTACTTTGCAGAGCATCACCCTCAAGAAATATCGCTCGTAATACCAAGCGTATACCGTGGCAGGAGCGTCTTGGCCTCGCTATACCCGTTTTCTATTACATGTTAATTGTGGGCCTTTCGATGGTACAGTGCCAAGCACTCGTTATTGGTTATTGCAAAATTCTCGCTATATGTCATACTCACTATAATGGGCTTCTACTGTATTTTGAATAAAATTGATAAAGATTAAAATAATTAATCATTCATTATTCTTAGTCTGTTGTTGTTTACACATGTTTGCAATGATGAGTTCATGCTATCTCATTGGCAAGTCTTCACACTGGGCTTCATATTTGCCATTTTTGATGAACTCTCTAGCATCTAGGCGTATGCGAGGTTGGTATGCCCAGTGGCATCGGCCATTACTCTGTGGAAACATTATGGTGTTATATTGATCATCCAGAGCCACTGCCCCTTATTGATTGTTTTGGTGAGAGTGCTTTATTTCAGTACTCCATCCTTAGGGTAGGGCGTTAATCCGTAGCCCCCATGGTGCCTTTCGTTGAAGGCTGACTAACGCTGGGGTTTCTCTCAACCCTTCCTGCATTCCCTGGAAAACTCCTCTCTTCGCCCATCTATCATCTCTGGTGCAAATGACCTCAGGACTGAAACGAGGACACGAAGGGTATGGCAACCACTTATACATGATAGTGCGACAACTGGATCTGAGTGTAAATATAGTATCATTGTTGTTGTTGCTATTTGGGGGAAGGTGACCGGCAACTGAGTCTGACCAAACAACACAATGATATTATGATAGATTTGATGCAGCTCTTCAAAGGATTCTCCTATTGGCTAACCTCGTCACATTTAAATAATTCTCTCTTTCAAATCCTTAATCATATATCTTATGCGAGAACTTTCTTTGCCAATCTTTCCGTTCACTTGTCCCTTCAGCCTTAAGACATGATGGCCTGCTGAAGGCCATCATGTCTTAAGATATGGTTGATGAGGTTTTCCCATCTTCTTTTCAAAATTTTCAGATGACTTCTCTTTTCTCACACTCTTTTCTGGACTTCTTTGTTTGTCACTTGGTCAATCAATGTAATGTTGACCTTCCACCCTTCTCCTATCTTCTGTAGGTCGAAAGCTATCTCATGTTCCACATACTTACCCAATAAACATTTTAATGTTTATCACACTTGACTGATGTACTGCTTAGAGGGTAGTCTCCAGGTGGGGACTGCCCTCTTGGAAAATCCTCACCTGGAAATCTGAATGTGGACTATTGTGATCTCCAGAAGATATACTTGAAGCGGTTCCATCACATCTTGATAAAAAGAAATGAGTGGAGTAGCTGCGACTCCACTGGATGATGATGTGGTGGTTTCCCCTTGCCTTCCACATCACAGTATTGCAGCTGTTAGGGTAAATGTTACCACATTTGTAGTGTAATGAGTGTCGCTGTACCGACCACTTTGGTCTCCACCTTCACTCATATTAATAAGAGCTGCTGCCCTCTCCTCTAGGCGATGGAACATATGGTGCCTCCCAATGGTCACCATGTCACGGCATCTTCATGGGTTTCTGTATCATTTGAGAGGCCTACCTTACCCAGGGATAAACCAACACCACCTCAGAATGCCGTTGGTTTTTGTCCACAACTGCTTATTTGACAAGTAAACTCACCTATCTGGCAGCTAACCTCTTAAAGGTTGGTCCACCGCCCACAATGCCTTGGAGGATAGACAATCAGTTACAATGACTCTATGTGACCTCAGTAAAGCTTTTGACTGTCTTGAGCACCTCACTCTGCTGAGGAAGCTAGAATATTATGAGGTTATAGGAAAGGAGTTAAAACTATTTGGGTCACATTTAACAGATATACAAAAATTGGTGGAAGTGAATGGCACTAGATCTGAGGCTCGTACAATAAAATATGGAGTACCACAGGGCTCAGTCCTGGGTCCTATTTTATTTATTATAATGATTAATGACCTTTCTTTTAATGTGAAAACTGAGTCAGTTTTATATGCAGATGATACACCCCTATTTCAAAAATGTAATAACATACATGATGCAAAGGCTCGATATGAGGATATTAAAAATCAGGCCCTTGATTGGTTTAACAATAATGGTTTGGTTTTAAATATTAATAAAACCCAAATGATAACATGAAGTCTCAATACAACTAATACAGAAACAGTTAAATTATTATGAATTGAAATAGATTCCAAATTAAAATGGGACAGTCACTGTAGCGTACCTATTATGTAAGAAATTGAGCAAAATAATATTTATGTTAAGAAAACTAAGATCTTTAATTCCTAATCAGTACATTAGGTCACTTTATTATGCAACATTCCATAGTCACATAAGCTATGGAGTGGAACTATGGGGTTATGCCTCATCCAATAAACAAATTTTATTGCTTCAAAAAAGAGCGGTTAGAATCTTAGCGAATGCCCATCCCCTTGACCATTGTTTACCCCTTTTTATACAATGTGGTATTATGAAAGTGTATAGTTTGTATGTGTTCAGGGCCCTCCTCTCTGTAAAAGAAAATGTACAAATGTTGATAAAATGTGCATAACTACTCCACCAGAGGTTGAGATGACTTGAATGTTGCATTCTGCAGATTGGCAAGGAATTATAAGTCCTTCCACAACATTGAAGTGAGATTGTATAATACGTTGCCTGCCCAGCTGAGAGCTGAAGACACTTCCCAATTTAGGAGAGGACTAAGCACTTATTTGATGCAGTGTCCTCTATATTCTATTGAGGAATTTTATGAGTGTGATGTAAATTTGATATGTGACGACATCTAATATGATTTGTATAATTTTTCAGATGAATAAAATATATTGTTTTTATTATTATGTTACTATTTGTAACTTCCACCTCCGAGTCTCCGGCTAGCATAAGGTTTCGTTGCCTTCATAATTCCCGGAGACTTGAGAGGGGTCGCGCCTAGGGGTAGCCACGTCCGCCACCGGTGGATAGGTGGCTACCCAGCATTAGGGTCATGCGCACGAAGCAGGTGGAGAGACCCGAGAAGGACAGCCTTCTACATCGCACTTGCAAGTGCATCCGCTCGCGCCCTGCACACCGGGATGCACTTGAGATTTTCGACCAGTGAGCTCTTAACACCACCAAGCACGCCCACGATGAGGACTACCAGTTTCACAGAGTAGCCCGCGTACATTTGCCGGAGTTCACACAGGAGATCTTGATATTTAGTCCTTTTTTCAATCTTGCTCGCTGCCATGTTCGTTTCGGCCGGTGCCGAAAACTCGATCACTAAGATGGCATGAGAGAGATTGTCGAGGAGAACGATATCAGGCTTCGTCGCCTCCAACTGCCTGGAGGTGGAGAAGGAATAATTCCACCAGATCTTACACTTATCATTCTCCATGACGGACTCGATGTCTCCAGGGATGTAAGGCAGCACTGGATTCGCATCTATACCGTAATGGTGTCTTAGATGGTAATACAAGACCCGCAGAGCTGAGTGGTGCCGGTTTATGTATGCATTCCTCGCATAAAAGCTGCAGCCGGAGAGTAGATGACCTAAAGTCTCCGGCTGCCTTCGGCACGTTCTGAATCTCGTGTCCGTCACGTTTGCCCCAAAGATGAGGCGATGTTACACGAGGGTATTGATGACACCATCTAGGCACGCGAGCATGAATCCCTCAGTCTCGGACTTCAGACCTGCGGAGCGCAGGAAGGAGAACGTGAGCTCCTTCGATAGCCCATGCATTTCCAAGTTTCGATAGAAACTTCCATGCATGGGCTTCTCGGTATGCTTGCGGAGCAGGATCTTTTGCTCTGCATTCTTTATTTCGAGCTTTAACACGTCCGCCTTCAGCGACAAGATTGATTTGTTGCACGCTGCTCCGCTGGAAGTAAGGTCCAAGTCCAAACCGAGGCCGTCTGCTGCCCTTTTCGCCGCCTGGAATAGGAGCACCCCTTTGCCGTCACTCTCGTTGTTCTTCACGAGCAGCATAAAGGGGTCCATGCTGTGGACCACGCGGCAAGCCGTATTCAGGACTACTCTGTCATTAGGGCACTCCAGGCTTATCAGCCCTCTACCACCTAGCCTTCTCGGGGGATACAATCTGGCGACGGAAGACTTCGGATGAAGGCTACGATAGATTGTCATGATCTTCCTGTTCCCGTAACGAGGTTTTGCAGCTCGTTTACATTTCATTTGATGCAACCGAAGGTGTATGGCAGTGTTGGAACCGCGAAGGTGTTGGTCGCAAGAACCTTGCTCTTGCCTGACAGGTCAGAGCTCCAGATTCGTGTGAGAGTCTGCCTGTATTTCGCTGCAAGCCTTTCCTTCATTGCTCTCACTTCCTGCAAACGGCACTGGGGGACTCCAAGATATTCATACGCTTCGTCGTCAAATCCGAATTCCATCCCTATATCCTCACTGTATCTGCGAACGGTGTCCAACGCCAGGCGCAGGTCTTTCGCGCTTGAAGCATAAAGCTTCAGGTCATCCATATAGAAAAGATGGGTACCTTATGCTCCCTTTTTGACGGGACACCGCACATATATCCCCTACCTCGTCTCAACTGAATGGACAGTGGGAGGAGAGATAAACAGAACAGGAGGGGACTGAGGCAATCGCCTTGAAAAGCGCCACGGTGGTATGTTACCAAATCTGTGTAGACAGTCTTCTTGCCAGATGGTGTGGCGAAGAGCGTCTTCCACAGTGGTAACAGGCGTTCGATGCAGGACACAACCTCTGGGTGGACTTTCATGTACCGCAGCATGGCTATAATCAGCTCATGAGAGGTGGTATCAAAAGCCTTCTTGTAGTCCACCCAGCCCATTGACAGGTTACGCTTGTGTTGACAAACATCCTGGCTCACACACCTATCAATGAGCAGGTTGTCCTTGCATCCCGCGATGCCTTTTTGGAGCCCGTCTGCTCGTACACTTCCTCCCATACCGGTTGGACGTGGCGGAGGATAAGGTCGTTCAAGATGGAAGTGAACGCCTTGTATACAGTGTTGAGACAGGTTATAGGGCGGTAATTCTTCGGATCGGACAAGTCTCCCTTTTTCGGTATTAGGACCGTTCGCCCCTCAGTCAGCCAGGACGGAATTGGCTGCGTTCCTGACAGGAAGGATGTGAAGATTCTGGCCAGGTGTTTGTGCGTGGAAGAGAACTTTTTCCACCAGAAGTTATTCACTGCGTCCATTCCTGGAGCAGTGAAGTTCTTCTTGCCAGAGAAGGCCTTCTTCACATCACTTTCCGTGACTGAGATGGGACGATCCATATCGTCTAGGTGGCGGTCACAAAACTCTTTAAAGTGGGCAATAGCTGGAGTACCTTCGTTGAATGGCTTCGTAGTCTCGTAGATGTCCTTCCAGAAACGTTCCACCTCCGGGACAGATGGTGGTGTTTGGACAACAGGTGGAGGAGGTGGGAAGAGGCGGGATGGCTGAAAGGAGAAGGTGGAGTTCTCTTTCCTGGCGTTGGTCCTTTTGACCAACTTCTTCCTCGCCGTTGTAAGTGCCTGCACTCTATCCACCTCGTGCTGCTTAAGGATAAGCAGTACTCTTTTGTTCAGTGTGTGGTGGTCTCTCCGGATTGCACGCGCAATGCGCTTGACCTTCGGCGTAAAGGCCCGACCGGAGGAAAGGTAATCCATCACACACAGAAATCTAGACACCTGTTGTCTTGCCAGCATGATTTTGGCATTAAGCTGTTTAAGCCTGTTTGCTGCTTTAGTCTCCCAAGTGGCAGGCACTCGGGGAGATGCCAACAGTGTGGCGGCAGCATATGCCACGCAGTCTATTTCCCAGAGGGTACTCGTTTCGGTCAGGATCATATCTACGATGCCATTCAACTGGGACAGCTGTTGGTCCCGCAGAGAAATTTTATGATGAATATTTCTCTGCCCAGTAGTCGTCTCATCGTAGCTTATCGTGCTTTCCAACCGCTGAAGTAGATCAGAATCTGCCTTCGGCTCATCTCCCTTCGCCGAATGTTCGGCGGGAACACCGGCAGTAGGAGGTACATCTGCCTTGGTAGGAGATAGAGCCTTGGCCGGTGGCGTGCTACTCTGATCTTGCGGTTGTGGTGTCGTTTTCTTGTGCAGGTTATTGGCGTAGTCGCGCAAATTCTGCTGCGACAAATGGTTATGTTCAGGATGCATCTCACAGCACAAAGAGTGCATCCTCGCCATGTATCCCCTGCGACTTGGCTCACTGGCAGCATGGCAAGCGAGAAGGTCTCCCCTCAGGGTCTCCGTCCACTCCATGCGAGCTCCCTTTTTTGATGGCATAGGTTTGCCACACCCAACTTTGCTAGGGCCCTCATCCGAGAAGGGCCGGTTGTGGGTGGCGTCACTGGATTTCTTAGGAACCCAATATTTCCGCGAGTGGGGAGGTTAACCCCACAAGCAGACGGCCACCATTAGCCGACCGAAGCCGTTACCGGGGACGCCACGAGGAGGCTGGTGGTCCGTTTTTGACCCTTTATTATTATTATTATTATTAAGATGTTACTTTTGTAACATCCACCTCCGAGTCTCCGGCTAGCATCAGGTTTCGTTGCCGTCATAATTGCCGGGGACTCGAGAGGGGTCGTGCCTAGGGGTAGCCACGTCCGCCACCGGTGGATAGGTGGCTACCCGGCATTAGGGTCATGCGCACGAAGCAGGCGGAGAGACCCGAGAAGGACAGACTTCTGCATTGCACTTGCAAGTGCATCCGCTCGCGCCCTGCACGCTGGGATGCACTTGAGATTTTCGACCAGTGAGCTCTTGACACCACCAAGCACGCCCACGATGAGGACTACCAGTTTCACAGAGTAGCCCGCGTACATTTGCCGGAGTTCGCACAGCAGATCTTGATATTGAGTCCTTTTTTCAATCTCCTTCGCTGCCATGTTCATTTCTGCCGGTGCCGAAAACTCGATCACGAACATGGCATGAGAGAGATTGTCGAGGAGAACGATATCAGGCTTCGTCGCCTCCAATTGCCTGGAGGTGGAGAAGGAATAATTCCACCAGATCTTACACTTATTGTTCTCCACGACGGACTCGATGTCTCCAGGGACGTAAGGCAGCACCGGATTCGCGTCTATGCCGTAATGGTGTCTTAGATGGTAATACAACACCCGCAGAGCTGAGTGGTGCCGGTTTATATATGCGTTCTTCGCATAGAAGCTGCAGCCGGAGAGTAGATGACCTAATGTCTCCGGCTGCCTTCGGCACGCTCTGCATCTCGTGTCCGTCACGTTTGCCCCAAAGATGAGGCGACGGTACACGAGGGTGTTGATGACACCATCCTGGCACGCAAGCACGAATCCCTCGGTCTCGGACTTCAGACCTGCGGAGCGCAGGAAGGCGAACGTGAGCTCCTTCGATAGCCCATGCGTTTCCAAGTTTCGATAGAAACTTCCATGCATGGGCTTCTCGGTATGCTTGCGGAGCAGGATCTTTTGCTCCGCATTCTTTATTTCGAGCTTTAACACGTCCGCCTCCAGCGACAAGATTGATTTTTCGCACGCTTCTCCGCTGGAAGTAAGGTCCAAGTCCAAACCGAGGCCATCTGCTGCCCTTTTCGCCGCCTGGAATAGGAACGCCCCTTTGCCGACACTCTCGTGTTTCTTCACGAGCAGCATAAGGGGGTCCGTGCTGTGGAACACGCGGCAAGCCGTATTCAGGACTACTCTGTCATGAAGGCACTCCAGGCTTATCAGCCCTCTACCACCTAGCCTTCTCGGGAGATACAATCTGGCGACGGAAGACTTCGGATGAAGACTGCGGTATATGGTCATCATTTTCCTCGTTCCCCTGTCGAGGTTTTGCAGCTCGTTGACATTCCATTTGATGCAACCGAAGGTGTAGAGCAGTGTTGGAACCGCGAAGGTGTTGGTCGCAAGAACTTTGTTCTTGCCTGACAGGTCAGAGCTCCAGATTCGCCTGAGAGTCTGCCTGTATTTCGCTGCAAGCCTTTCCTTCACTGCTCTCACCTCCTGCAACCGGCGCTGGGGGACGCCAAGATATTTATACGCTTCGTCTTCATCAAGAAGACGAATAGCGTTTCCGTCAACGAGCTGCACGTCTTCCTGGTCTTCCGAAATCTTTCCTTTCGCCAGATGGATGGTCGCGCACTTGTCCAATCCGAATTCCATCCCTATATCCTCACTGTATCTGCGTACGGTGTCCAACGCCAGGCGCAGGTCTTTCGCGCTTGAAGCATAAAGCTTCAGGTCATCCATATAGAAAAGATGGGTGACCTTATGCTCCCTTTTTGACGGGACACCGCACATATATCCCCTACCTCGTCTCAACTGAACGGACAGTGGGAGGAGAGATAAACAGAACAGGAGGGGACTGAGGCTATCGCCTTGAAAAACGCCACGGTGGTATGTTACCAAATCCGTGTAGACGGTCTTCTTGCCAGATGGTATGGCGAACCGCGTCTTCCATAGTGGTAACAGGCGTTCGATGCAGGACACAACCTCTGGGTGGACTTTCATGTACCTCAGCATGGCTATAATCAGCTCATGAGAGGTGGTATCAAAAGCCTTCTTGTAGTCCACCCAGCCCATTGACAGGTTACGCTTGTATTGACAAGCGTCCTGGCTCACGCACCTATCAATGAGCAGGTTGTCCTTGCATCCCGCGATGCCTTTCTTGGAGCCCCTCTGCTCGTACACTTCCTCCCATACCGGTTGGACGTGGCGGAGGATAAGGTCGTTCAAGATGGAAGTGAACGCCTTGTATACAGTGTTGAGACAGGTTATAGGGCGGTAATTCTTCGGATCGGACAAGTCTCCCTTTTTCGGTATTAGGACCGTTCGCCCCTCAGTCAGCCAGGACGGTATTGGCTCCGTTCCTGACAGGAAGGATGTGAAGATTCTGGCCAGGTGTTTGTGCGTGGAAGAGAGCTTTTTCCACCAGAAGTTATTCACTGCGTCCATTCCTGGAGCAGTGAAGTTCTTCTTGCCAGAGAAGGCCTTCTTCACATCACTTTCCGTGACTGAGATGGGACGATCCATATCGTCTAGGTGGTGGTCACAAAACTCTTTAAAGTGGGCAATAGCTGGAGTACCTTCGTTGAATGGCTTCCTAGTCTCGTAGATGTCCTTCCAGAAACGTTCCACCTCCGGGACAGATGGTGGTGTTTGGACAACAGGTGGAGGGGGTCGGAAGAGGCGGGACGGCTGAAAGGAGAAGGTGGAGTTCTCCTTCCTGGCCTTGGTCCTTTTGACCAACTTCTTCCTCGCCGTTGTAAGTGCCCGCACTCTATCCACCTCGTGCTGCTTAAGGATAAGCAGTACTCTTTTGTTCAGTGTGTGGTGGTCTCTCCGGATTGCACGCGCAATGCGCTTGACCTTCGGCGTAAAGGCCCGACCGGAGGAAAGGTAATCCATCACACACTGAAATCTCGACACCTGTTGTCTTGCCAGCGTGATTTTGGCATTAAGCTGTTTAAGCCTGTTTGCTGCTTTAGTCTCCCAAGTGGCAGGCACTCGGGGAGATGCCAACAGTGTGGCGGCAGCATATACCACGCAGTCTATTTCCCAGAGGCTACTCGTTTCGGTCAGGATCATATCTACGATGCCATTCAACTGGGACAGCTGTTTGTCCCGCAGAGAAATTTTATGATGAATATTTCTCTGCCTGGTAGTCGTCTCATCGTAGCTTATCGTGTTTTCCAACCGCTGAAGCAGATCAGAATCGGCCTTCGGTTCGTCTCCCTTCGCCGAAAGGTCGGCGGGAGCACCGGCAGTAGGAGGTACATCTGCCTTGGTAGGAGATGGAGCCTTGGCCGGTGGTGTGCTACTCTGATCTTGCGGTTGGGGTGTCGTTTTCTTGCGCAGGTGATTGGCGTAGTCGCGCAGATTCTGCTGCGACAGATGGTTATGTTCAGGATGCATCTCACACCACAAAGAGTGCATCCTCGCCATGTATCCCCTGCGACTTGGCTCACTGGCAGCATGGCAAGCGAGAAGGTCTCCCCTCAGGGTCTCCGTCCACTCCATGCGAGCTCCCTTTTTTGATGGCATAGGTTTGCCACACCCAACTTTGCTAGGGCCCTCATCCGAGAAGGGCCGGTTGTGGGTGGCGTCACTGGATTTCTTAGGAACCCAATATTTCCGCGAGTGGGGAGGTTAACCCCACAAGCAGACGGCCACCATTAGCCGGCCGAAGCCGTTACCGGGGACGCCACGAGGAGGCTGGTGGTCCGTTTTTGACCCCCGTTTTTTTTTTATTATTATTATTATTATTATTATTATTATTATTATATTATGGTGGGGAGTTGGGTTTCTTTCCACCCTGTGCCGCCTTCAGTTCTCGTGGAGATATAACATGTAGAAGATAACCTCACTTTGGTTCTCCTAGAACCCAAGACTTCCAGTCACCATCGTTATTGTTATTATTATTATTATTTATATTATTATTATATTATGGTGGGGAGTTGGGTTTCTTTCCACCCTGTGCCGCCTTCAGTTCTCGTGGAGATATAACATGTAGAAGGTAACCTCACTTTGGTTCTCCTAGAACCCAAGACTTCCAGTCACCAGCTCAACACTCTATCCACTAGACTCACCACTGTATTATTTTATGCAATGTTATTGTAATTGGGCTACAGTATAAATTTTGGTATTACTTAAATTAATTCCAGGGGAAATTCAGCAGGGAAAAATAAGAAAAGAAATTTGAATTAAGTATGTTGGTGGGAAGAATCCAAAGTTTTCCTCAACCCAATGTTCATTGGCTCTCATGGGTTTCATTGGCTCAATCTTCATTGGCTTCTTTGCCTCTCTGTTGCTCCCATCCTTTTTTATGTTGCTAATGACATAATTACATGAATCTATTAGCTGTATCTTTTTTACTACTGTAATTTGCATAAGTACACCACCTACTTATTTCAGGGTGCCTTAACCCTTTCACTGCTCCCATCGTCTATTGGCGATTTGAAGAGTGGTGCTACTCTCAGACGCCATGGGTGCCTCAAATTTCTTCCTTTGGCGGATAGATGTCATGCAAACATCTTTTTGCCCTCTTTTCCCATTTATTGCCCTTCTCCAGCTGCCAAAAATCCTCAGTCACCCTTGAAAAATGTCGAGTCGCGCTTGTTCATCACATGGCATCCGCCCCGGAGAGAACATTTTCCTCACGGGATATTGTGTCTGTTCTTGATGAACTCAGCAATGAGGAAGAAGTATTTTCTTCAGATTTGGAAGACAGTGATGAAAACATAGAAGATCCTGTTGAGTCATCCAGTGAAGATGAAACAAGAGGAGAGAGCCCCGATCCAGTTTTTGAGTGGGAGAGCGGACGAAATTTTGTCCCACCGCTTTGGAATTTTGACTCTACAAGTGCAGGAATTAGTAGTGGTTTTGTAATTTGTGATGAAAACAATGTGTTGGAATATTTTGAGGCTTTCTTTGACAGTGCCATTGTGGAACACATAGTGAACGAAACTAATCGCTACGCCAATAATTCTATTGAGTCGCAGCCATTGTCGCAATTTTCCAGAATGCACCGTTGGAGTGATTGCACTGAAAATGATTTTTATGTGTTTTTAGGCTTGACAATGTTGATGCCGCATTCGAAGAAGCATTCTATTGATGAGTACTGGTCAAAGGATCCCCTTATAGAAACGGCAGTTTACGGGAAATACATGTCAAGAGACAGATTTTTGGGGATTTTATGATTTTTAAATTTCAGCGATAATGATGTTGCAAACCCAGAAGATCCCTTGCACAAAATTGATACAATTTTTTGTATGCTATAGGAAAAATTTAGTGGTTTCTTCAATCCTTTTCAAAAGCTCGTGATAGATAAACCGCTTATGCTATTCAAAGGTAGGCTGTCATTCAAGCAGTACATTCCATCAAAGCAGCACAGATTTGGAATCAAGTTCTTTGTTTTGTGCGATTGTGAGACAGGGATCATATTAGACATGATTCCATATACGGGGAAGACAACAAAAATTCCCAAAAGTGACTTAGGCGTATCTGGTGCTGTTGACATGAAAATGATGGAGAAATATTTACAGAAAGGAAAAATTTTGTACACGGACAATTGATACACTAGTCCAGGGTTCATAAAGGGAAATTAGTGGCGAGTAATAAGTGAGATTGGAGAAATAATACATTTATAAAAAAACCTGACGCTGTTCTAGATTATACTAAGAACATGAGATTGGTAGATAAGTCGGACATGCAAATCAGTTCAGTGGAATGCATGAGGAAATCTGTAAAATGGTATAAGAAAATGTTTTTCCATCTGATAGATGTTATCAATGCATACCACTTTCATTCCGTCAAAACTGGAAGCAGCATGTCACTGAAGGAATTCAGTTGTACAATAGTGCGACAGATATTCACGAAATACGGTACCCTGTCCCAGCCCCACCCTGGCCGTTCGACACCCACTAACCTTGCACCAGACCAATTCTTGGGAAAGGACGTTATTTTATGACACTACATGGAGTTCGTCCCACAGACAGAGAAGAGGGCCAAACCACAGAGACAGTGCCACTACTGCATGAATACGCAGCGTGCGTAGAGGCGCAGAAAACTAGTCAACACTTGGTGTAAGGAGTGTGGAGTGGGATTATGTATTGGTCAGTGTTTCCATGATTTTCACAGCAAGAAAAAATTTTAACAAACATAACTATGATAGTGAATAATTGAACTTTCATTATGCTGACTGTAATTACAAATGAATTCATGCTCGAAAATAAATTTTGAAAAAAAAATTTTCATCTTTCAGTAAAAAACCACTCCCTGCAATACGACATTCAGAGTAAAAGAAGTAGAAAATTACGCACCATAAAATTTTTTAACAATTTTTCCCTTGAATATAAAATGATAATCAATGAAATTACGCAAAAATAAGAAAAAAGAAAAATACATTTTTTTTGCGCCTGTGGAGAGCCAAATTTCAGATTAATTGCGCAGTTAAAGGGTTAAGTACCTGCTCCTCACCCAAGGGTCTGGGTTTGAGTCCCTGAAGTGTCAGAAACTTCTATGCTCATGTTTATTACTGTAGCTTGATCGTGGGTCTTCACATTGCACTTGTTTGTGTTGTCAATATTTTCTAGTTGCAGAGGAAAGTGACTGTGTTTCTAAATATTTAGTCTGTCAGTTTTAGTTATTGATCTCTGTTGGTGGAACACATTTTAGTTCTGCTATGTCAACCAGTAAGCTTATAGTTTAGTGTTATTGATAGTGGTAAGTAGTAGTAATGTGAAAAAATATAAAGTAAAAAAATAAATAAAAAGGATACATGATCCTGTACCAGAACTCATGGTTATTTTATCCATTCATGTCCCATTGACCAAACCTAATGTACTCATTATACACTTTCCAGTGCGTAAATTCTTTTCAGTGCTATGAAGATACCTGATCTATAAAATACATATTAGCCACAGGGAAGGAGTATCAAATCGTATTTTACACTCTCATGGCCAATGTGCTTGAAATATGCCCATGTGTGCCATAAAAGCTGCTATATCAGTCCAGCATCTCAATCAAATCTGTACTCACTGTACTAAAGGTACTCGCCAAAAGTCTTAAGTGAACTTGAATTCAGGGAAATTAAAAATTATTTTACCTATGCTGAATGTTACTTAAAATAAAGTATTAAAATAGCTATGTATTAGGTAAAATGGAAGGTCATAGCTAAAGATGCAAGTGAAAGCGACGATTGTCATCGAACGCAATGCATTTGCTCAATCGCCACCAACTCAGTATTCTCATCTCAAAGTTTCCAAACTTTGTGGCTAATGGGCATATCTCTTTATGTGGAGTCTCGTATAACTTTTGCAGTATGACAAGATGCAATGCTGCACCATTTCATTGCAATATTTCCTGAGATTCTTACAAGTTGATCACATGTAAGGATAGTAATGGGTGCATTTTCGACAATGGTGTAACAAGTCTAGATCCCACAACCCTTCTCATTTCTTTAGGTCACCCAGTCTGGTGATGTTTTAGGACTACTTTCCCAATTAGCACTTGAGTCTCATCTCCAGCCCTTGTATCCGAGAACGATCCGAGTCCCTCCCTCATTCCTCCACATCTCCAAAAGATGGCTCTCCACTGGAGTATTGAAACGGACGAGTCTTCCACATGGCCTCTCGGCAGTTGCCCGGGCAACTTCATGTGAGGGCTCCCATTTCTGGACGAGAGAATGCAGTTAGGGTGCCCTCTGGTTTTTGCAGGCACGAGGAGTGTGGCCCTTCTGGGGGATCCCCTCTGAGACGCTGGCACGTGGATGAGGTGGAGTGCGTCCGCAGGCTGAAAACGGACCTGGCATTCCGAATGCTGGCCTCTGGGAGGACGGACCTCATTCCGCATGCCTTGCAGCTGCTGCCCTGTACCACCAAGGTGATTAAAAGGGCCCATGTGGGCTTCTGCCAGTCCTCTTAGCCATGCTGTCCCAGTCCATACTAAGCAACTGCAACTTGGCTACTTTTCTCTTGAACTTTGCGATGCATCATATTGAGGAGTGTCATCAAATCTTCCCAATTTCCATTAAAACAAGGCGATCAGTCTCTCCCCTAGTAATTTTGTCATTGAGGCTGAAGGACACAAAAAGCCAGTGTTATTATATGCATGGAGGAGAATGTGAGTCATTTTCTGTTGTACTGCCTTGTAGGCAAACACAATCAACGAGGCTGGCTTCACCCCTCTGATGCTCGCTTGCCTTCGAGGCGATGAGGGGATGGTGAGTGCCCTGCTGCAGAAGGGCATCCCTCATCACTTGGGAACACCCAGCACACAGTGTGCAGGCGCTGACCCAGACTCGGAGACACCCCCCACAGGCCCTGCATGCCCTGGGGCCCACCCAGAGACTCGGCACTGGACAGCACTGACATATGCGGCGCTGCAGGGGCGGCTCTCCATCGCCCGAACCCTGCTGGAGAGCGGAGGATGCAGCGTCGAGGGTGGAGCTAGCCTGAGTGGCGATGTGTGCACCGAGACACCACTGCAAGTGAGTTGATGCTCTGCCTCATTTGGGTATGCCCTCATTTCTTCATCTTTTTCATTCCCTGCTCATTCTGTTTCATTCGTTCCCTCACACCTTTTCATTTTATCCATGTACAGTTGGATTCAAAAGTAATGCAACAAATAGAACATCGCCACCATTGCCGCTTTTCAGAATTAGCTTTCTATCTGCTCTACAGTTCCCATGACCGTTTCCTATTCATATATTAATGATGAAAATGCATTGGCAATGTGTTTTCCCAGATGAAGAATGAAATTTAAAATACATTTTATCGACTGGCACGGTGAATTGGAATGAATATTTCTTCACTCATATTTGAGGAACAACTTTTCCACAGGAAATCTTACGCGAGTTGTACTCATGTACTTCAGAACGATCACGGCTGTCTTTCACTCTTCCAGTCTTTGAATGAGATAATAGTAATTGCATTAACCTTGTCCTAATTGCTGTGGATACTCCTATGAACTGCTTTTAAGAGAGACATAAATCCACAATACGAAGTACAGATGCAAATGAGGGATATGAAAAATGTATAGATATAATACAAGAACATTTTTTGTATAATCATGGCTGTGATGCTTACAGCAGGTCATTCAAAGGGGTGTCAAGTATGGGATTGATTCTGTCGGATGACATTTTTTTCCTCTCTGTACTACTTCTAACAGTAGTTCTCTAATGCGTTATTTTATGATGAGATTTCAAAAAGTATTTTATTTTCCTTTTTCCCTCTTTTACAGAGCCATAGAGATCATGAGAAATTATTTTCTTTTACATATAAGAATAAAATATTATTTTATGAATACCCCTGCTAAAATTATCGAGAACCTTTCCTGCCCCATGCTTCCTGCTGCACGAGAGAGAAGCGTGGGGGGGAGTGGATGAGAGAGTTGGAGTGAGTTGTTCAAGTCGGTTAGATTTGCAGATGAAAAGCGTTTTGGTCAATCAGTCAGCTATGGGATTGCATTGATTGGTGAGTACGTTAAATGATCAGTGTGACAAGTTGGAAATGAAGACTAATTTTAAGAAAACCAAGTTAGTGAGGTTTTAAAAAAAGGATAAGTAAAAGATTCGAATTGGAGGTAATATGTTGGAGCAGTTGGAAAGTTTTACAGACCCAGGAAGTATTTTAGAATATAATGGGTTCATTGGTAAGGAAATCAGAATGAGAATTGCACTGGCGAAAGAAGCATTTGTAAGAAGGAAAGAATTGTTGACAGAGATCTTAAGTAAAGATAAAAAAATGCCTAGATTAGTGAAATCATTTTTATGGAGTGTAGCGTTGTATGGATCAGAGTTGTGGACTATGAGAAAATAATATAAACACAGATTGAGGGCTTTTGAGGTGTAGTGTGGAGAAGGATGGAAAAAAACGGATAAAAAAACGAATGAGGAAGTGCTGGAAACAGTTGGGGAGGAGAGAAAACCGTTGCAAAGTATAAGAGGTAGACAAAGAGTGTGGATGATGGGTATATTGTGGGGCATTGGAATTCAGGAGAATACGGTTAAAGAAGGAAGAATGGTTGGTAAAAGAGGAAGAGGGAGGAGAAGGAGAGAGGCATTTTGGATGAGAGAGGGAAAAGGGAACGAAGATTTAAAGAAGGATGTAGCTTAGGGTGGGATTGCTAACTCTTGTAGGTTAGATATATAGATAAGTTAGGAACAATGAAATATTGCGTATGGACTATTCAAAACAGCCATTACCGTTAGATTACTGTTTATTATAGAATGAGCACAAGGTGAATAACACAGCATGACCAAACAATCAGAGCTGCAGAGTCAGGTTTCTGCCTCAACTTGTCAGATTTTTTCTCTTTTGGTATGACTCCTGTGTGCCTTACAGACAGTCAGGAAAGCCCAGCACCGGAACGACCGGTAAAAATTTGTGTTGAGATTTGTTAATTGTATAGGGGCCTTCAGCCCCTTTCTTATGAATGGGGATCACTTTGGAATATTTGAAAGCTGTAGGAAAGATCCCAGATTGAAGACAGGTATGGAAAATAATGCAGAGAGGTTCAACAATATTTTCTTTGATACTCTTGAGTAGGTTATTAGAAAGGCCATAGATATCCGTACAATTTGATGTTTTAAACGATTTTATTATCTTGATGATTTAACAGGGTTTTGCCCACTTCCAATGAAACTGGTGGTTGTTTTCAGTGTTGACTAAGCAGCTGAATCGCCTTATTTTGGATAGCAGTAAAGTCCCAGAAACTTGACAGATTCATTCTTCTCCATGTATATCATGGAAAAGAGGGGTGTATTTAGGAGGCTTGTTTCCTATCGTACCATTGATCATTTTCCAATTTTCTTTTGTTTTGTTGGAAACTGTTGCTAGTCTTAAGTAATTAAAAGTTTTCGCTATTTCTAGTGAAATATGATAGGCTTTCTTTCATTTTTAGATAACCCACTTATGTAGTAGGTGGTTTGGTTAACTTACATTGTAGAGCCATCTCCTTAACTATTCTTGACTGTACAATGTCTTTATGTTGGCTTCCGTGGTGAGTCAGTGTTGTAGATGCCATTCCTCCGGGATTTCTGCTGCTTACATCCATTTTCTTGGGTTCACTGACTGCAACACTGGCAAAACTGTCATCCAAGAAAATGGATCTACACTGCAGAAACCTTGGAGAACTAGCATCGTCGACTTGATTGTGCAATTATATCAGAGATAACCTACCGTTTGTTTTTTCATGATTCTCATGTGGTTTCATCTTAATGTTGGGAATGGCACACTCAAACAAGTACCAACATTTATCATAAAACCCATTAAAAGATGACTCTAAAGACTCACCTAAATACACATTACTCCAACTTTCAATGGAATGTAGGCTATTCAAATAATAAATGTTTTCATTGCAAAATCTTGCATATGTTTTTGTATTCAATGTTTTCAATTAAATGGAAGTGGATCGCTGCAGTTGGCTCCTCAGGATGAGATCAGTGCTCACAGTAAATTTCATTAAGGCATGAGAGCACTGTTCTGTGCTCCTTAGTTTTGCCTTGTCGGTCTAACGGTAGCCCTGGTGAAAATAAACCGTGACTGACAATGTGACAGAAGCGTGAACACAGTGTGCTTAGAATGTGACAAGAGTGTGATTACAGTGTGCATATACCGTGACAAAAGCGTAAATTGGGACTCAAAAGCGTGCAGAAAGCGTGATAGACACTGTGATGGTACAGTGTGAGGACACCGTGCACACAGTGTGAGGACACTGTGACTAATACCCATGTACAGTGTGCTGCACATTGTGGTCACACTGTCCATCACGCTTTGAAGGGATTACACTGTTGTCACACTGTGTGTCACGGTTTATTTTCACCAGGGAGGATCTTCTTTTGTACTGCTGTTATTGTTATCAATAGTTCCAACTCCTAATGTGCTTAATAACCATCATAATAGATAAAACTACCAGTTGAAATTAGTAAACTCAACTGTTGAGCAAAATTTTATAAATGTCAATTATATGTTTGCATTCCTGTATGCTTTTAAAAATTAAACTATGCCAGCATTATGAAGATCCATGATTGAGCCTAAGGTAAGTCCTCGTTAAATTTTGCTCTACAATCTCAAATGGAAAAAGTAATGGAGAGAAGTTAAACATTTGTTTTTGTGCATGCATGCATAGTCCAACTCCCTTAAACACTGAAGTGTAGTATGTATAATGAGAATGAGGGTAATTGTACTGACTGCCATCGTACGTTTCTCTCAGGTGGCTGTGGGGTCTGGCAACCTTGAAATGGTGTCCCTTTTGCTGTCTCATGGAGCTCACCCATTCCTCTCAACTCTCCTTAAGGACTCGCTCTGCTACTCAGGAGCTGCACAGAGGGGGTGCTACAGGTCTGACTCACTTGTCACCTAGAATACTATTTTAGCGGTAACCCTTAATTTTAACTCATCTATTGCTTACACCTTGTCCATGAGGACATTTATTTTTCTTAATTCCAGTATATATTAAATCAGATTCATTGTAAATTTCAGTTTGCCTAGGTATTTATGAGGTTAAGTCATTTACATTTTACTCGGAGAGTAATGTTTAAATAGTATTTACTGGGGATGGAAAATTGTTAGTATGGATTACTTGGGTATTTATGAGGTTGAGGCATTTACATTTTACTTGCCCCAATCTCTGGTCTGGAGCTGCCCCTGACAGACCGGAACATGGATGTGAATTGTTTTAAGAGCTATTATCTCTAGTACCGAAGAAATAGGAATTATTGGCATGCGCTCGTGTGGTTTTCACCATGCTAGCACCGAAAAACACCTTCGGTAACACTTTCGGGAGTGATCGAGATATAAAAGCATAAAATAAACTCTAATAAACCCCTAGAGTACTAGCAAAACTGCATTTACGATGTGACGATCTATTGAAAAGCACCATATTAGTTTTTGTGAAATAGAGAGGAAATTCCACTGTCAAGTAGCAGTCGTAGGAAAAGACTGTTATCAGTGCTCCGGCTGATTGTGAGAGCAAAGGTAACCCCAATTGGAGTAAAGGGACATTTAAAACAACTAGCTGAAGTAAATTGCAATTAAAGTATATATCCCCAAACATAACAGTGAAAGTAAGTTAACCAGTTTGAGTGAACCATTATTGAACATTTTCCCATCCCCTCCACATGGTCGATAACGTTTGTGAGTTCAAGTGCACCCATCGGGACGGCATTTCCAAAGACGAAGGTGACCTTTGTGTGGACTCACATAGTTTTCATGAGCACAGAAATTATTTTTCTTTCAAATCTTCTTGGTGATAAAGAATAGTCAAAATTCAGCCTACTTTGGGTTTTTGTTCCAAAAACCAAAATTTTTAACCTCTCTGAATGAAGGCGATTTAGTTTCTGGTCACAAATGTTTCCTGCTATGCAAAATATGTTTCTCTCTTTTGACGAGAAACTCCCATGTTTCATATTCTTTTAGGATTTTTAATCTAATGGATTCAATACCTATGCAATATGTTGTTACCTCTAATATAAATGTCACTTTCCCTATCACATACTCATCAAACAATACATTTTTTAAACCTTTCATTAATATTTGAATTATATTCCTATTTATATGATCCTAGTGATGCCATACTGTATCACCCTCTATCCAGAAAGGTATAAATGTAATTATACAAAAAAGACTTCCAAGCAATTCACATTCGAAGCATAATATAATATAGAATATTAAATAATAAAAAAATCAAAAACCTAAAATTAATTCAGTGCACAATGGGTTTACGTTAGCTTGGGTTACTGTTGTAAATCAAATCCTTGAATGCTTTCAAATTCTGTTTTAGAAACAAAAACTTTTAGATGCGATCAGGAGATTTCATTTAAGGAATATCCGAGTATTCCATTTTTAAGACGATAAAATTTTTATAGAATATTCCAAGCTGCTAAACTAGTAATTTTGCAATGTCTTATAATAACCCTTAAAATGGAATTTGTGAGTTTTATACTCATAAGGAGAGGTTGTGTATCTCAGATCATGAAATGAGATGAGCTTTTTTTCATGCTACTAGAAGGAAAATAAAGGAATATGTGTCTCGGCTTTTTTCTCCATTGGCCCGGGATCCCAAGAAAAAAAGTAGAATGACATGCGGGGAGCCTGAATTCTCTGAATTGGGGTAATCCACCAATAGTTGGATACTGCAGATAATGAAGTTCGATTCTTATGGATGTTACAAAGTTTCCTTCAGCCATTGAATGAAAAATTTTATTATCCTTAATTTCCAACTCTTGTGTCCCTGGCAAAAATAATCTCCTCCATGGTGGGTAGGTGAAGGGTTAAGGAAGGGTAGTACCCTCCGTGCTGGATAGCTACCCTCCGTCAACCCATGCTCTACACTCCATGGAGGGTAAGGGAAGGGTAGCACTACCCTTCCTCTACCCTTGCCTGAACGCGCACAGCTAACCTGCCACTGCCAGTTAGCCTTAGGAAAAAAACCATTCGAGCGAGTTTGAAGCATAATGCTAATTCAAATTTGATCAATCCTTATCCAATCCTTTGGCCAATTTTTCTCTAACTTAAGATGGGTTTCGAGCTAATATTTTACGTGAACGTTGCCATTGCCGCCATGGGTTCTCAAATCCAATGCTATAATCACGCTAGCAACAATTTCATGCTGCCTTTGCCATAAACCTACTTTAACATGCTGGAAGATCAGTTGTAGGCTACATCGAACAAGCGCCTGGGATCACGTGGCTCGTCCAATGAATGCGTAATAATTGCTACATGGAGGCTCAATTGCTTTCAAAACAGTTCAATGCCAAATATTGGTAGGCAGTGGTAATTATGGTAGAATGTATTGCGTGCATTTCTAGAAAATCTAATTTGGAGTTTGTAAATCGCATAGCCGGAAACAATTATGATTTCTGTACTTCAGTAGGTATTGCAGATAATAAAGGTGAACAACAAAGGACAATTAATAAAGGAGTGCAATAATTACGAATATGTAATAATTGCACTCCTATGTTAAGTCAGCTGTTTTCAGAGTTGAATTTACACAGACTCATTTTGGACATGCCGTCACCTGTCATTCTCGCAATTTAAAAACAATCAAAATTAAGTTTCCTAGAGACGAAACTAAATATATTCTACCATTGTGATGACTGTCTGCAGTGGGAAATTATTAAATGCATGCCCTGCCATTTGGGAAATCATTAATTTTACATAGTTTTCTGTACTGCACATGGTAGTTCTGTTGATCGTTGCATTTCCAAGGACTTCACAATGCTGTTGTCTCTTGGACCCAAGGTTAAACCAGTTAAACATAAGCCATGGAGCAACAAAAGAGCAATGCACGGGCTATCGAGAAATTCGTAAGTGTCCTTATATGATTAGCACGTTATTGAGGAAACTCTCATTTATCTCCCCTGGAGTTGAAATAATATTAGTTATGTATATTCATAATGGTCAATATTATTTTTATCCACGAAATGGTCATTGAGGAAATGCCTTAAGGGCGCAAAATACGACAGTATCAATATTTAAGTAATTTAGTTATCACGAATGAATTAATGCCAGTCAGCGGCTGTATATAAGGCTCTCCAACAAAGATTTCCTGAAAGGGAAAAGTGTTAATGAATCATTGCGTCAATGCATAGTCGATAGGTTGAATCTCTACAGACGATTAGGACACGCAGGATTAGAGATGGGCCACTTGGTAAATTACCGCGGTAATTTTAGTAAAGGATTTTTCATAAATTACCAACACCCCTGTTATTAAAGTTCTAGATTAGTCCCTGTCTATAAAAGTTCTAGATTAGTCCCTGTTATAAAAGAACTAGAAAAGTTCTTTTCAGAAAATTTCTTCTTCACGAAGAAACCATTGGAATGGGTGATATTATAAATTAAGAAGCTAAAACAATTTTGTTTACATTGTGTCCATGATTAATTCCAATTAACCCTTCAACGTCGAGCGACGTAGTGACTACGTCGGGCCCGGACTTCATATGCCGTCGAGCGACGTAGTCACTACGTCGCGGCGACCATTTAATTTCCATTTCCATTTAAATCTCCTCCGACCTACGAGATGGGATTCCTTTAAATCTCCTCCGCGCTTGAAGGGTTAATACAGAGTAAAAAAGCAAATGCATATTGCACAGAGGTATGTCTTTGGAATGAAAATTTCTCATAGTGTGAAAAAGAGAGGCAAATTTCGTGTTGCTGCCAACTTCATTTTAATTTTTTTAATGTTATAATAGATAAACGTCGTGATATGTTTGATATAAGCGTCGGCATTTGTATCTCATTGCTATTTGATTTTGTTTTGAGTTCTCTGATAAGGATTACCGGAAAATTACCGTAATTTACCACGGTAATTTACCTCAATTGAAAATTACAGTAATTTACCCATCTCTACCCAGGATTAGGTTAATAGTATGGTGGTCACTAATATTTCTTACGTGAAATTCAATGTATTGCTCCTCTGCACCTTGTGTTCTATTCCCAATTTTTAGTTCTAGGTGCACTAATGTTAGTGATTGTTTTAGTAGCCAGTTTGTATGGCTAAATGATTACTGCTCCTCTGTACAATGCCATGATCTAGTAGACATTTTTGTGTCCTGCTGCTGGCGAATTTTTTACGTCCACATCGTGAACGGTTCTTTCGACCATAATTTGTACGCTTTGTTGTCTCATTCCCTTCCCCTACCCTTCCACTACCCACCACGGGCGCGCGTTCCACCCTCCCCATACCTTCCACGGGTGCATGTTCCACCCTCCCCATACCTTCCACGGGCGCGTGTTCCACACTCCCCACACCTTCCACGGGCGCGCGTTCCACCCTTCCTCTACCCTTCCCATGCCCACCACGGGCGTGCGTGCTACCCTTCCTCTACCCTCGGAATGTTCTAAACTACCCTTCCTCTACCACCGCTCGAGGGTAAGGCGTGGGTACCGCTACCTTCCGCCTACCGCCCATTGTGTCGTTTTCCTACCCTTCGCCTACCCTTCATTTTTGCCAGGGATCCGAATACTGACTTTTTTGTACTTTTATCACTTAAACTAAATTTACAAATGCATCACTCTAAAATACATACCTAGTACAGTTAATGCACTGTTTCCATGGCTTTAATTTTGCAATAAAATATTTTTCCAATCACTTTTAGTACAGCACAATTTTATTATTTTTATTTACTTTGTTGACATATATACAGTTGAGCACCCTTAATCCGGGAACCCCTAATCCGGGAGCACCTATAATACGGCAATTTTGCCATGACTATCTGGTACTTAATGGAAAATGCCGAAACGTTTTTAACCGGAACATTGCTTCATAACCTGCCGAGATATTATTCTTATATTAATACCGAGATACCATTCTTAACGTTAATTTTCCCATTTCGAGAATGAGAATAATTTAAACATATTAATTTCTGGTACTACGTGTACACAGGAATTATTCCAGAACTTGAAGTAAACGTATAAATTTGAAGACATCGCCGAGACGGGACTGATTTACAGATCGGCCACTTTCAATGGTGCGCGTATTTTTGATTGACCACTAGACGTAATTTGATAAAATTATTGGTTATATTCTAATATTTCACGCAAAACATGTCTTAAGGCCGCTTTACACGATACAATTTTTTGTACAATTTCTCGTACAAACTCTTGCATGAGGAAATTGTACCGTGTAAAGCGGCAAATAGTACGAAAACTTGTGCGATTGTCTGAATGACTGAACGGGGAATAGAACGTGTTCTAATTCCATTCAGACAAACATACAATTTCGTTCAGTCTATACAAGAGTTTGTACAAGAAATTGTGCAAAAAATTGTATCGTGTAAAGCGGCCTTTATCCATACAGGTATGGCAACAGCACAAAACGTTAACCATCGCAGAAAAAGTGCAAGTTGTGAAAAAGCTTGATGCCGTTGCATCAGTAAAGCGTTTGACTGAAACATACTATGTGGGATATTCAACAATATAGCACATTAAGAAGCTAAAAGAGAAAAATCATCAAAATTTTACAGTTAACCCTTTCAATGCGGCACCATATGATGGTACCTTTGCCGGTGTCGGAATATGTTTTTTTGCCTAATTCTATTTAGTTTGTCTAATTTAAGCATAACATACATATAAATAACGTGTACTTGCCTTTTTTCATCTTCTTTTTAAAAAATTTTTTTATGACATTCAGGAATGTCATCCGCTCCTTGCGAAGTTTCCTGACTTATGCAACCCTCACAACTGATGCGGTGATTCGTTTCTTTTGCGAAATTTTAGAGAAAAACTTCAAATTACTGTCTTGGTTAAGTTCAATAAGAGGTTAATGGTTGCGTTTATCTAAGCAAAGAAGTTTTCACACAGGTATTTGTCTGCTTATATTTTAAATTTAATTTTTGTTCTGTAAGAATGCATGTAATTTGCACTTATCTTGATCGCATTTTTTTGCTGTAAATATTTCGGCTTTGAGTTGAGTTATATGAAGATAAAATGTGTTCTCTATTCGTAATGGTTAAATACATTTTACTCAGCAGTGTTTTAAATTTTCCTTCTCCTTGTACTCCTTAAATTTTCCTTTCCTAATGTACAAGAAAAAACCCCATATCTCTAGGCGCTTCAAAGATTTTGCCCCCATGAAAGCCACTAACAACTATAAAATTATATTGATCGTAGCTCAGGCAGCAGCACTATCACTTTAGTTATACGCGCTAGCCTAACTGCATATACTCTCTGGTTCGTATTTACCATAATATAATTAGCGATCACGCCAAATTATTTTGGAATCCCATGATATCACTCGTCTGCTGGGTGTCGCCCGCTCGTAGCATGCCTGAGAATTCGTCATGGCAGACATTCTGCAATTGTCTCTATGAAAACCCCACTGATTCTATTAGTATCCTTGGAAAAACCCGTCCTCTGTAAAAATGTTTATGAGCCGCTGAGTGCCTCGGTCTATTGTACCCTTTCTGTTGTCCTATCCCCTGCCTCTCCCCCCTTCGGGTTTCACTTGTCGCTTCCTTTTCCCCAACCCCTGCCAAGCCACCACTTTCTTTCCTCTCCTCTAGTGGTTCCTTTTCTAACCCCTGACCATCCAAATTCCTGTTCCTTCTATCTCTTTTCCTCAATTTCATTGATCACTTCCTTTTTTTACCCATTTAGAACACCCAGTTCTCTGAATTTAAAGCTCGCGTATACACTTCAGAAATACGGAATTGTAACGAACTCAGGGAGCTACGTTGACTTACTAGTGATTTTAAACATTGGATAAATAATTGCATTACTTACAATAATAATAAATCAATCCGATGTGTATTGGATAAACTGTATTTTATCATAGTATGCAAAAATGCTTGATGCAGTACAGTATTCTTCCAAACGTAAGATCTCACAAATGTATGTATACATACATTTACACACTCATTCAAACATAGCAGTTTTGAATAATACAATGGTACACAATAAAAAAAATATATATTCTGAAAAATAAGTCTATAACAGCAATGATAAAAGAGATGTCACCAATAATTAAATGAATTACAATATTTGCTACAGGAAAAATGTCTTTACGGAAAACCTTGAAAATCATGAATTATTAAATATTATAATAACGAAAACACAATATTTAAAGACTAAAGAATGAATATAAACTTAATACCTTATAAAATGTATTATATTGGAATCCACAATTATACAAACAAAAATCCTACGAGAATAGATTTTCACGAAAACTAAAATATTTTTATGAAATTCCTGTAAGGAAGGACGCAAGCAAAGTCACGGCTCGCCCTCAGAGTTAGGACAAATGTACACCACAGATTTCCGTACTCCCTTAGTGTGGCATACTCTGCATCTCTCCTGCTAATTATCCCTTTCACTCCAACAGCTGTTATAGCGGGAAAGTGGGCGAGACCCCTTTTTGGTTGCGGAAAAGCAATCAAAGCCTTTGTCCTACTGGAAAGTAAGGACTCAATTAACTCAAACCTAAAAGCATAAAGGCTCTTTTTAACACCGCTATATTTGTTATAAAGCATATAGGTGTTCACCGGCATAATCTGAAATATATGGATTCCTACCTTCTTATACCACCTGAACGTTTTGTACTCACAGGTGTAGTACGACAACAGCTGGTCGCAATGATCCACCCCCTCCCCCCCATAAACTTATTCTAAGTAGCAACGGCTTCTCCTCTGCCTGGTCGTGAATTTGGTACAAAGTTGCTTCCAAATAAAGAAAATCATGGCAACGTCTGTCTTGTCTTTCCATCGAAAGACGCAAATTCCATACTTATTCCAGCGAGTAATGACCTCTCCCTTTGGCAATTTTCGGCCGAAAACCCCTTTTACATTTTCTTTCCTGTTCGCTCGCAGGGTTCCTGTGCAGTACGTTTCACTTGAAAGCAGATCCCTAGTTAAACGTACATTGTTACAATAATTGTTCAGATAAACACTGTTTCCATTACGCTAAAAGTTCTCTAAACGTTTATGCACAACTTGATCTCCATGTCCTCGTCCACCCAACTCATCATTCTCCGGAGCTCGCGTAAATAATCAAGCGGTGGACTAACCCTGTAGGTTCACAAAGCATATACATTTTTATGCCATGCTTGTGTTTTTTACCCTGAAGGTATTGGCGAAAAACCAAGCTCCAGCCTCTCCAGAGTAGCATTTCAATGCACAATTCCCTTCCTCCATCGCCTCCTGGAAGCAGTTTAGAAGTATAGTTTGGTCCCCTGCCACACTCCTATATGGTGGCTTGCAGGGTATTATGTAGATGTAGATGTAGAAGGGATCTTATTTTATATACACGATCTCTGGGAGCAGGATCATTCTCATCAGGATTTTTAGCAAAGTGCAGTGCTTGCAATACCCCTAGGAAACGATCCCTCGGCATCGAATCCCGGAATATTTAAAATTGAAAAATATCGATGTTTTTCAATAATCGGACATCCGGTTTGTTCTGATTGTCCCCATGTGGAAGAGCAGGCCCAACCAAACATTAAACTCCTCCCTATCCAATGGCTTCCAGTCCGTTATCCTCCCTCTATGAGATGGGTTGTTCAACAATATGCACTCCGCATTCCTCTCCGTCTCCCGAAGAATAAGGACATTAACCTCATTGTTAAACATGAAAATACTGACGAAGAATAAAACGCTACACTGAAAATCAATTGGTAAAACTCGAATGCCAGTAGTAGTTCAGTAGTCACATGTAACACACAAAAAAAAACAACGTACATCGGAAAATATCATACTGGAACTACAGCGAAAAAGTAGCAAAAATTCAAAAAAATCGTAAAAACGCGAAAAACTGCAGAAAAGCCAAAATTCGGTGAAACCAGAAACGAAGCACACGACAGGACGGCCAGAACCCAACTGCAGAGCGGAGAAAAGAAAGCACCCCAAAACGGCCACGCGTAGTTCCATTATAACCATTCAAAAGGATCCCAAGGGCATGACAGCCCTGGCTGTCATCCGCGCCGGCGGCTGGGAGCGGATGACTGCCAGGGCAGTCATCCGCATTGAATGGGTTAAAGTGACACGAAGAAGTAGATAACAGAAGATTTAAGCGCTGATTTAGATAGCCTGGTTTCGATTGCGTCGGAGTGAAGGCCTTAGTTAGTATTTCTGGCCAGATGCTAATGGAGCAGGATAAACTCTTTTAGAAATAGACGTGATCAATCCAAAAGACGTGATTCGGGAAATTTCACGTGCAGGCAATAGCATTTCACCGTCCGTTCTCAAAACACCCGTGGTTTAAATTGTGGACTGCTTTAAGGTTTGATATAGACGAAATAATTGGGGATTTAAAAAATTTCTTGTTTCTGAGGATAAAAATATGATGATGGAGTTTGCAAACATCATCCATAACCCTGAATTAAAGGAAATGGAATTGGTATATTTAGACGAAAGGATAGTTAGCGGCCACGATATTCTCACCACACAACATATCATAGATGATGAAATCATTGAAATGGTAATTAATAACAATAAATCCGAGTGGGGATCACAATGATCAGCCTGAAATTGTTGAAGGAAGACTACTCTTGATGATGGTCTTGAAAGAATAATCCAGTCCGGTCGCCCGCGGCGACGCAGTGATGGGCGTACACACGACACTCACGCGTTGGCATCGCGCTGAATCAGCTGATAACAAATCGAGCACGGTAGGAAATTATGTTACGCAAAGTACAGTGTAAGAAATATCAATTTTTATACCCTTTTCCAATAACAATATGAAACTTTTATATGTGAAGCAATATGCACAATGCTTAGATTCCGTTATTTTCACTCACTCCGCAACTTCGATAACTTTAAATAATAACTTTGTGTACCTATTAAGAAACCATTTCTTTCTGATTATTCTCAGTAACTCTTTTTAAAATAATGTTCAGTAAATGGTGAACGAATATATTTTGTTATAAATAATTGACTCCTTTCAATGAAAACATCCCGGACGTCAGAAATAGACTATAACTAATTGACTAATTTCAATGAAAACATGCCGAACGTCAGAAATAGACCAGTTGCCATGCATGACCCATAGTCCGGCAAAATCCCTAATCTGGCATCACTTTGGTTCCGACAGTGCCGGATTAAAGATGCTCAACTGTACTGACATAAAATTTCTGATAATCTACTATAATTTTTAACTGCCTGCCTGCTTTACTCTAGGAATACAGCATGGTGGTATTACTAGGCAATGTTAAGGATCAAACGTAAGAACGCTAGAACACTAGCTCACATTTTTAAAAACTGCATTATCATCGATTCAGGCAAGTCTGGCAAATGTAGGCGACCCGCGTGACATTCTGTTTTTTTTCCCCCCGCGCATCTGGGTCTGTGGAGGAGAAAAAAAAGCCAAGGCATGTATTTCTTTACTTTGCTCTAGTAGCACGGGAAAATATCTTCATCTCATTTCGTGACCCGAGTTACAAATCCTCTCCTTGTCAGTATCTCCCGTACCTACATTCCATTTGCGGGGCGCATCGATCACTAAGCTGCAAAATTTAAAAATTTCCGATCCAGATACGATATTATAGTATTCAGATATGATTTCAGTAGCGATTGAAATGAAAGATCCATGGGTCTTTGGATCCAACCCAACCATCCCTAATTTTTGAGTGATACATTCGTAAATGTAAGTTAAACAATAAAAGTATAAAAAATTGAGTATTTAGACATAAGGGTTTTTAATTGAATGATAAATGTTTCGATGCAATAATTGAAAGAAATTATTAAACTGGGATAGGGATTGAACTTCCTTTAGTATACTAGCTCCTGATGTCCGCTTGATCTCGGCGAATGTAGGCTACCCGCGTGACATTCTACGGTTTTTTTTCTCGTGATGTCAGGGTAATGGGGAAAAAATTGATATTTCTTCATTTTGTTTCTAGTTGTACGGGAAAATTTTCATCTAATTTTGTGATCCGAATTACACAAACTCTCCTTGTCAATATCTACTGCACCTAGTACCACAGGGGAATGCTTCGACCGCTAAGCCGCGACAATTTAAAATCTACAATCCTGATCCGAGTAAAATGATAGATCCGTGTATCCTTGGACCCGACGGATCCGATTCCACCATTCCTAGGATCAATGGTATCGGTATCAACTTTAGGAGATCGATTCTCGGTACCGATACAAATTCTCAAGAATTGGTGGTATCGAGAATAGGTGTCGTGAATCGACACATCCCTAATTGAAATCCAATCCAAGAGGTCAAAGCCTTCTCGGAATCCACAAATGCAATTAAGGTCTGTTTGTTATTCTCTCTTCTCAAGGCATTATTGCTTCTCTTGTGCCCTTGCTTTTCCTGAATCCAAATAGGTCCTACTGGAAGAACTCTTCTGCTTTTCATTCTATTTTTTTGTAGATGATCCTAGTCAATATCTTTGAGGCATGTGTGGTTGGACTTATTATTGTCCTAAATTTGTTTGGTTCTCTACCTTTTTCTTTTCTTTGTTAGTTGATTGATCATCTGAATTGTCGTTGGCTCACTGCTAACGTCCCAACTTGTTAATGACTTTATGTGCCTGAAAAATGATAAATAGACTCAATTCCTGTTGCAGCAATTCAAAAAGTAAGCATGGAAGGCAGATTGAAAAATTCATAAATAATCTTCAACGCAACCACTTGTCATAACAATCACTTAGGTACTCACCGTACTTTATTGTCCATTAGAAGTTAAATGTAAGCTTCTATGATCACAAATTACAAGAAAATGTAAATATTAGAGGAGATAGTTCTTTCTTATGTTTCTGGTTTATCAACAACTGCCATTTTGAATTTCGAGGTGGTCGAAGTCGATCTTGTTTGCAAGACATCGATTGTAGTCATGGCCTCCTTTAATACTAGTATAATAATAATCCTTTAATACTAATATAATAATTTTATCAAAGGAGGCATTGGCAAAGCATCTGCGATGTGTCGATGACTCCTGAAGTTTGACGGAGAGCTGCGACGCTCGGACCCGGCCCCCTCCTCGACTCGACTAGTTCGCGGCAAACGTTACTTTAGCGTTTTTCTCAAACCGCTTGACGTGGCTGTAGAACTTGGCCGTTAGGGTGGTTAGGAAATCTAACGAAAGTGGCGCGCACTAACCCAAAAACATTATACTGACGTTTTTCTAATGTTTGTGTGTTGGTGGGGCTATTTTTTCATATCCCTTTGTGTGAGTGTGTGCACACAGGCTGAAAGTTTAGTGCTACTTCATACATGCTATTAATGAGATTATAGATGACAAATTTCAGAGAACACGCTATGTGCACAGTTCCTGTTTACTATTAGTAGAAGCCACTTGTCTCATAACCTGTTCTCTGATATTCATCATCTATTATCTCGTTAATAGCAAGTATAACAGTGATGCAGGTCAAATAGTGAGGAGAGAGAATGGAGATGTTAGAAGGCAAGGCTGCCATTACTTAATTTCCCAAAATTATCCCCAGAGTGCAGCACGAGGATCTAACAAAGTACCATCAGGCTCTGATCTTTTGTTGTCTTTTTGACACAGTCATGAGCTCTAAGGAAAAAATGTTCGAACAATAATCCTTATACCTTGTGTTTGCATGCGTATGTAATTTAATGCATATATGTCTTTGGCACATATCATGCAATGCATAGGAAAGTATATAAGGAAAGTAGAGACTCCATCAAAGTCAACTCTAGCTGCTAGACGACTCATGGTAATAGAAAATGCTTGCTAGAATTATGAGTCAACTTCAAGTTACTAACGTCTTCCTTCTGGAATCTGGCAAAGGTGAAGTCATTAAGTCAAGTGAAAGCCGAATCTATCGATTTCATCGTGAAGTCATTAATTCATGAATGCTGTCATTACCCTCATGAGGATATGTGCCGTTGTGATAATCCAACAGCTCCATGTCTAATTTCTTACCACTGGAGTTCCTTGTGGAAACTCTACAATGCTGCAAGATGATAATGTAAGATACTTTTTGTGATATATCTTTGACTTGCACCCCGAACAAAAATCACTTGAGAATATAATTATCAGATCAATTGATGATAATGACATTTTATTTTTTTAAGGATAAGGAAGGATTGTGCTCAATATGTAGTGGGCCCTCTGGCCTGTTTGACAATTAGGAGATGAACAAATGTATGAGGAAAGACAAAACTAATCTTATTTTTTATTTTAAAACTTGGAACTTAAATCATATTGTTTTCATGAATTATTGTTGAAATTGAATGCTTGTGTGTTAGTCAATGTGAAATGTTCTCTCAGTGCCATCTCGGTGGCAGCAGCCCATGGTCAGCGTGCTGTCCTCCACAAACTGCTCTCGCACCCACTCACTCTGCCCGGAAGTGGACACCACGACGTCCTGTCTCTGGAGGAGATCTTAGCCGAGGGTGCCACCAATGGCCCTCCGGTGACCAATGAGAGGAGGTCCAGATCTCAGGTTTGGAAATCTTTTAAAACCCAAAAGCAAACAGATGACACTGCCTGTGATGCCTCTCATGGCAGCAGCCAATCAGGGCTTGCAAAGGGGCATGCTGGCCTCGTTTCATGGGCAGAGTGTAAAGGAAAGGAATGAGCCTAGGCGTCTTGAGAGCGTATGTTAAACGTGACACTCTTACAATTATATCGTGGAGTATCATTTCGTGAAGGAGTGACAAAATAGGGTGAAGTCAAAAAGATAGGGTCACCGCTGTTCTGCCAAAGGAATGCCACATGGATACGAAAACCATTACCTGCTCAAACTTACTAGAAGTAACAACATATTTGTTCACTTATTGGAATATGTTATGAAGTTTTGAAGATTACTTACGAGGAGTTATCTTCAAAAAGATGTTGAGAAAGCTAATGAAACATTTTTTTTCTGAAACTGGAGATAAAATTCCGAAAAGTCTCATACTTTCTCCCCTATAGGCCTATGGACTCACAGAAAATAGGTTTAATAGAATTTTGTTCCGTGGAAATCTTTTGCATTATACTGCGCTTTGTAGCAACCACCGTGGCCCTGGTACCTAAGGCATTGGACGACACAATGCTTTGTAATCTTCTGATTAGTGGTATCACTCACCTATGGATATTTTTTCAGTTGAATCTCTTTCGTATACAATTGTAGGATGCCCAGTGCCATCAATGCACAGGGATAGAAACAGCATTTTCTCTTTTGAACCCCGTATATTCGATTTTCAATCTGGTAGCCAATTGCAGAATTCTATGCTTTGCCTGAAAAGGTATGTCACAAATGGACAGTTAGTCATCGGCTAAATATTTTCAGATTATGTATATCTTAGGATATTTTTGGGCAAAACAGAGCTTGATCCGTCTTGAGTATTTCTGAAGGTTGTTAAAGCTATTACTAGACATCTTCATCTGCCTTTGTTGCTCACATATGTAATTCATGGGTATCCAGCATTGTTTCCAAAAGATATTCAGTTCCTAAAAATATGCTACAATTAGCCTTAATTCCCTGCTTCATTGCAATTACTTTAATTTTACGATCTAATGAAACCATTGAAAAAAATGTGGATTTTATTAATATTTGTATGTTCAATCTTTTTAATACTTTTAAAACTGATTTGATAATTGTGCAGGAACTTACTGTGTGATTTATAATTTAACCTAGGACATTCCTTATTTTCAGCTTTGTGAAATTATGTCATGGCAGAGCACATTGGGATAAGATGTGAACCAATGAATAGTCAATATGTCACCATTACCAGTGAACATAACCATTACTGAGCTCACTTGAAGTTTCTATGCCTAGTGGAACCAGTGTATAATCACGGAAATGATCTTCTGCATGCAATGCACATTTTTCCAAGTTGTTCATTTTTTCCTGCTCTCTAAATCAGGTGTGTCATGGTTGACTTGGTTGTGGTATTGCTCAAAACAGGGGTCTAAGCATAGTGATGGTGACCCTGGGCAGTTTTTATCACTGTATCTTGTATCTTCCCTAGTTTCCAATTTTTTACATAGGTACCACACACTTTCTTCTCCCAACCTTAAAAGATTCTGATTTTGGGTTTTCCTCAAGAAAATGCTCACTGGCCAAGTGTGTACATTCCGTATCTGTATCTGAGGACCATTCTTTGTGCTTTCTTAAATTCTGTCCATGACACTTGGCTATGATTTAGTTAACTATGTTTATTCTTATTGCCAACATCCTAGTATAAAATTTATGAATTAAAGATAGTTAAAGATAGATGTATTTACTTGATGGTTGAATAACTTCTTGTACCACCCTTTTTTCCTTTTCCTTTCTAGCAAGAACAATTCCAAAAGTTGGTATTTCAAGTCTACTTCTTCCATAAATATATTGTACTCTGTTACACATGCATGTTTATTAATGCATTCTAACCCACCCTTTTGACTTACAGGGTGCATTTGGTCTGAATGTTTAGTAGTTAGCATTGTGATACCATGTTTATCCTTACATTTCAAATCAACTAATTTCCCACACCTTACTCTAACCACTTCTCCTTTCCTGAATTTCTTTTTTAAATTTGTTGGTATGTCTTTGAACATGATTTTAACTGTTGCTACAGCATCTGTTGTCCCATGAACTAATCTAAAAAAAATGATCAGGACTGCTGTAATAATTGCCATTATAAAGCGAAGTGGAAAAGGATGATATGGGAGCATCAATATTAAGATCGGAATTCGACGCTGCAGTAAGGGACCTTCGGACGAATAAGGCTTCTGGTATTGATGATGTCCCTGCAGAACTAATTAAAAATTCAGGAGAGAAGACATCAACTCATCTTTACAAAACCATCTGCGACATGTATTCAACAGGAGAAATTCCAAAGGACTTCGAGAAAAACATCATCATTCCTATTCCCAAGAAGAAGAGAGCTGAGAAATGCGACAATATTAGGACTATAAGCCTTACAACACATGCATCGAAGACATTGACAAGGATCATCTACAGAAGAATAGAACGAAAAGCATAGGAGTTCCTGGATGGAGATGAATTCGGATTCAGGAAAAGTAAGGGTACAAGGGAAGCAATATTGGCCCTTAGGCTGCGAATAGAGAAGAGAATGGAGAAGAATAAACCGACCTTCATTGCATTTGTGGATTTAGAGAAGGCTTTTGACAACGTGGATTGGAATTCAATGCTTGATATTCTGAAAGGAATTGGAGTTTCCTACAATGATGGAAGAATTATCCACAGTTTGTATAAAAACCAAGTACCTGTGATTAAATCTGGACCCAGCTGTGAAGAAGCAAGAATAAGGAAAGGAGTGAGACAATGCTGTGCACTTTCTCCCTTAATTTTTAATGTTTACATTGAGAGAGCCATCAATGAAATCAAGGAGAAGTGTTCTGGAGTGAACATCCATGGAGAAACAATCAGCATGCTACAATTCGCTGATGACATAGCTCTCATAGCAGAGAGAGAGAAGGAGCTGAATGAGATGCTAACAACCATGGAAAGGACAATGGCCAGACATAAGCTGAAGATCAATAAGAAGAAAACTAAGATTTTGGTGTGCAGCAAAAGAGAAGAAGCCAAAACCAACGTTAAACTAGGAAAACAGAAACTGGAAGAGGTGAAAGAGTTCTGTTACCTGGGAAGCAGAGTAACCAACGATGGACGAAGCAAGAAAGAAATAGTGAGTAGAATAGCCCAGGCAAAGAGGGCATTCTATCAAAAGAAGAATCTACTAACAGCTGGAAATACAAGCTTGGAAATAAGGAAACAGTTCATCAAAACGTATATCTGGAGCATGTTCCTTTACGGCAGTGAGGCATGGACGATGACATCAGCAGAGAAGAAAAGGGTGAAAGCATTCGAAATATGGTGCTATCGAAGAATGATGAAGATAAAATGGATTGACCGAGTGACAAATGAAGAAGTCCTAAGAAGAGTGGGAGAAAAGAGAAGTCTGCTGAAAACTATAAAAAGAAGATGGGGCAACTTAATCGACCACATCTTAATACACGATGGCCTGATGAAGACAATCGTGGAAGGAAAAGTGAACGGGAAGATTGGAAGAGGCAGACCTCGTATGAGATACATGGAACAGGTCGTACAGGACGTGAAAGAGAGGAACTACGTTGGTATGAAGAGGTTGGCCGATAGAAGAATCGAGTGGAGGGCTGCGTCGTTAACCAATCCTAGGATTGTTGACCCTTGATGATGATGAGGATGAGAAGTAAAAACTTCAGCATTCCACAGGGTAAAGAGATTTATTACGACATGTTTCACTTCACTGAAGCATCATCAGGTACATGTACAAGAAAAAGATGAGGCACATGAATATATAGGGGTCCAAAGGGAAGGGGGGGGGGTAAGGATCGGGCGGAGAGGTGGAGAGGTGGGGGGGGGGGAAGGAGGGTAGGGATCAGGGGGGTGAGGGTGCTAAGACAAGACGGTGCTAAGGTAGGTCCCAACAGTGCGTGGGAGCGGTCGGCGGTAGGTGGGTGGTGGTGGCCGTAGGCTGAAAGGGTGAGGTGGGATTGCCTGAGCCCCACAGGGAGTGGGGGAAGTACCCTTCCACCGAGTGGAAACAGAGTGAAGACACACGGGATATCTAGGAGGGGGGAGGGAACAAATGGTCATTAGTGATATTTTTGCCGTTCTTCACCTCCGAAACTATCTCCATCTGCTCTAGAATGTCCATTCTGGTTCCTTCTACACCTTGGTGAATCATTTCCGGGATGAAGTCGGCATCGTGGCCTTCCTTGAGGAGGTGGGCTGCGAAGGGTGAGCTCCCCTTCCCTCCGACAAAGTCCCTTCGGTGCTCCGCTGCTCGAGTGCGAAGGCTCCTGCCTGTCTGCCCCGTGTACGTGGCGTCACATTCCGCACATTGGAGTCTGTAAACTCCACTTCGGTCCAACAGATTTATCGGATCTTTCTCTTTGGGGAGAAGACTCCTGATGCTGCGGCTGCTGTAGAACGCCGTCCGTAGTCCGAGGTTTTTAAATAATTTGGCCGTTTGGATAGATGGGTCGACAATGTATTTTAAGCGCCGCCAGCACTGCTTCACCTCTGGTCTTTCCTGGTAGACGTTGTTTAACGCTCATCTTTTCTCTTTTTTGGCCAAGAGGCGGTCGATGATATCTTCTTGGTAGCCGTTGGCTACTTCTATGTCTTTAATAATACCCACTTCTTTTGCGAATTCACTTTTTGAGAGAGGAATTTCGAGAGCTCTATGCACAAGACTGTGAAATGCTGCTAATTTATGATTAAAAGCATGCTTAGAGAAGGCATGAAATCACATGGTCTGTATATGTGGGTTTGCGGTAGATCGAAAATTTATGATGGCCATTTTCGATGGACATTATAAATTTTCGTTGATGGCCATTTTCGGCCATATCTCCATAGTGGAAGGGTATTTCCCCCACTCCCTGTGGGGCTCAACTCTCAGGCAATCCCACCTCGCCCTTTCCGCCCTCACTCCTACGGCCACCACCACCTCCTCCGAGCCCCTGTAATTCATAAAATTCTGTTTTAAACTTGATTAAATGATAACTCAAAGCGTGGTTCACAAACATGTTTATTGCAAAACTAGGTACTTCTGTTACAATCTTCCATAGCCCAAACTACTACTTGAAACACCTCCCCCTTAAAGATTAAGTTTTACAACTGGCTTAATTGTACGGCCAGAATATCTAAGTTGAGGCCTACCATTAGGTTCAAGATTCAATTGTACATTAATATAGTCATTTTGTACAACATCAGGATTTACAGGAACATCAGTAAGAACACTTTAACATCATTTAGTAAGAACATCAGTAGGAACAGTAGGAACAAAAACTGTTTAGCGAGACAAACTTCTGAATGCTTACTCTTGTGCCCAACTGATGGTGAAAGCACTGCTCCCCTGAGAACTAAGTGCTGAAAGCACCTTCTATCCTTGGTTATGGAAATTGAAGCCCAATTGGATACATTTAAAACAATGGAAGATGGGTGCCCCAAGATGGGTACCCCAGTCTTAAGGCTGCTTGCGACCAACTTAAAGGTTAGAGAATCACTGCTCTCTATAGTATGGAATTCATTTAAAGGACATATCTTTCTGAAACAGACTTTCAGATTTGACTGCAGAGATACTGCTGTTGTTTTTCACTAGTAGTATATTCCTTAGGTTTCCAGGTCATAAAAGTCGTTCCTAAATTCTCAGGTAAATTATGTGTTGGATAGTTAAAATTTGGATAAGTAAGTGGCCTAAGTGCTACATGGTTCTATTTTAAGGAGAGCATTTTATTTCCCATCAACTTCTTATGAATAACAGTGATATTCTTAATGGATTGATTGCATTCAAAGTGGCTCATCACTTGTTGTTGGCAGATGGCGTCGTCCAGCCTGGAGGATCAGCCAAGAGCAAGCAGTGGGGGGGGAGTGGTGATGTTGATGGGGGAGGGCGCGCAGGCGGCCAAGCTGAGCAAATCCCAGGTGAAGGCCCTGCAGGAGGCAATGTACCACAGTGCGGAGAATGGTCATCTCGGTAGGTGGCTCCTAGTTTCATGTCATTGATGCATTAATCACCATTGCTTGCTTCCATGAAAGGCTACTAGGCATCTGCATCTAGGGCATGGGGTGCCTACATGCTGGCATGCTTTTGTTACCAGTAAACAATCATATCGTCAGTGGCTATACTACCAATTTCACTGTTAAAAACTAATTAACAAAGGTGTCACAATTAAAACAAATACATGCCTAAGTTTACAGTTATAGGTCCATGAAGGCATGCAAAAAAACTGAATTCTACATAAACTATCCTAAATATCTCCATAATAACTTTGATTTAACCTATTATTGTTCCTAGTTTGATTCGGAAAGAGTGGCATTTAAGCCTCTCTGTTCTGCTATCTCTCTCTTAATTAATCGTTATGATCTATTTTGCCATTGTGTGCTGTTGTTCCTTAGGACCTTTAGTATAAATTCAAAGGATGTACCGTAAATTTCTATTGTAGATTTTGAGTACATATGTTCCTATCTACTTTTGGGTAGTGATTCCCAACATAATTTTTCTTACCACTTGTGCTCACTGCTAAATATAACTGTAGTATACTGTTATCTATTTTACTTTTTAAATAATAATAATATCTTTATTGGTCGTTAAGTAAGTGGTTACAATTGACCTCTTCAGTTAGCATGGGACAAAGATGAACATTAAAATATTACAATTTAAATACATACAAATATAGGTTCCTTCAGAAAACCACGTCAGTTGCTAAATGAATAAAAACGTTATTTAAAGAATATAAAGATTTAGATACCTGCCATGGGTATACCACTGATATGAGTTTTGTAGGGCTGCTTCCGCTTGCAAATGCTGGGAGATGATTATATAATAATATATTTTATTTGTCCAAAAGGCACTGTACAAAAATACGAGTACTAAGCAAGAGTATAGGACACGTCATGGCAACAAGAAAATAAGGTGTATAGATTAAGTTTCGTGCTACATAAGATATTCATTGATACTGTAGAAACATCTCTCCAACAAAAAATCAAATACCTCTCTTTGAAACACTCTCATGTTATTCTCAAGTTTTATGCAAGTAGGTAACTTATTATAAAGTTTTATACACATAGTTGTAGGACTTTTTAAATGTTTTGTGGATCTAGATGATGTCACATGCATATCATATTTTAACCTTGTATCATATGTATGGATTTCATTATTCTTAACAAAATCAGTAATTTTTTTTCACATAGATTACTGCATGATATATGTAAACAGATGGCACTGTGAGTAACCTTAAATTCTTGAACAGAGGTCGACAATGAGACCTGTAATGCACTTTACAAATAGTTCTTACAAATTTCTTTTGAATGATAAACACATGATTTAAATTGGATGTAGATCCCCATAAAACTATGCCATGGGAAATACGGGGATAAAATAATCCATAATATAGGGTTTTCATTATGTATATCTAAGCTGACTGTATGTTTCAATACAGATAACAAGTAGAATACAGAATTCAGTTTTTTACACAAATTTGTGGTGTGAACTTCCCACTTCAACACAAAATCAACATCCACCCCAAGAAATTTAACATTAGTTGTAACATTGAGGTCACCAAAATTACTCTGTAAGTGGTTACTATCATGTGCATTAAGTGTGGATTGAAAAGCTGTAATTTGTGATTTATTCATATTCAATAATAAATCATTGTTATCACACCAACTACCCATTTGCTGTATTAATAATTCACCTGACTCAATTAAATTGAGCAAAGTTTTCCCAGACACTAAAATACTGGTATCATCAGCATACATTATGCATTTAATATTTGTATTAATCATTAACTTTTTCGGTAATTCATTAACATATAATAAGAATAATTTAGGGCCCAATACGGAACCTTGAGGTACACCTTTTTCTACGCTGATTGATGAGGAAAGAAAAACCTTTCCATCTCTTCGATATGCTACCCTCTGATGCCGTGCAGCAAGATATGTCTTAAGCCACCGTAGGGCTGTGCCTCTAATACCAAACTTCTCGCATTTAAGAAGCAATTTAGTATGAATTACAACATCAAAGGCTCTACTCAGGTCAAAAAATATGCCCATCACCTTGCATTTTTTGTCAATTTCATTCATAACATAATCAATAGCATTAAATAAGGCTTGTTCAGCAGACTTCCGTTTGCGAAAGCCAAACTGGAAGGCAGATAACAGATTGACACTGTCCAAGTAATCAGTAAGTCTATTATAGAACACATGCTCAAATATTTTCCTAAACTGGGAAATAATAGATATAGGCCTATAATTGTTAACATTTTCAGGTTCACCTTTTTTCTTAAAGACTGGAACAACCTTTGATGTTTTTAGAGCTTCTGGATATGTGCCTTCAGCTAAAAACTGATTGACAAGCATTAACAAAGGGTTAATTATAGCATCCCCACATTTTTTAATAATTTTACCAGTAATTCCATCAATGTCAGCTGACTTTTTCATTCCAACCTTACCTAGATAGGACCTTAGCTCACTTTCATTACAGGGCATTAGGTACATTGCAGATGATGATAGGTTAGATATAATTGACTCACTAGGCATTGGATGATGCACATTGGGGACATCTATGAAGTGCTTATTGAATAATTTGGAAAGTTCAATGGGGTCCGTTATACTGTTGCCATTATTATCATTTATAAAAAATGGGGATTCAGCATCATTAGGACCATTATTACTCTTAATTAGGGATGGGTCGGTTCGGTTCTTCGGTTCTCGGTTTCACCGGTTCTTGAGCTTAGAATCGGAACCGAGGCCAAAAAGAATCGGTACCGAAATAATTGGCGCGAAAACCAGTTTGAAACCTGCTCACACTCTGAAAGCGGAGGCTTCACATTAAAACCTGGTGAAATAGTGCACTTAGATGTTTCAGAGTTGCCATGAATTATTCTAATTCAGTCGTTAAAAGACTATGTGATTTATTTTATTACATCCAATGCTAGTAAGTGATGAAATACCACCGTAATAAGGATATACTGATTGATATGTATGTGTTACGTCCACCTCCTTTGGAGGTGCAAGTCCTCATATCATTTTCGTAAATTATATCATAATATAGTGTATAGGCTTTAGAAGATTTCATTCATGCTTTGGACATTGCTTTCGTTAAGTCAGCAAATTATTCGTGATTTGTACAATAGCATTAACTTTGCTCATGCAAGAGAACGCAGTCTACTTCGCCGCGCAGTAAATAGCAGACGACAATCGACTATTTGAAAAATTGACAGCGCAAAGATAGCCGGAAATGAAAGGCACCCGCAATATGCGGTCAATTACAACTAAATTGTTTTATCAAGTTTCTTCTTTCCTTGATGCAAGGGTCATGTTCAGCCAAGTAACTATCAACCGTTTGCCGTTAACTATTCTGCTTTCTTGATTACTCGAATATAAATGGGCAATCATTAAAAAAACGTTGGGTTAACTGGTCACGTTTAACTTTAAAAATTTTTGTGCCATGAAACGTAAATAAAAATGCACGTGTGGGATATAAAAGCTGATATTGGTATTATATTCCAATGGGAGAGTGTAACTAAGTGTTTGCAGTAACATACGAATTTAAATATTTAAGGTTATGAGAAATATGTTGAATGACAAAACCGTGGTTGAAAGTACACACTCGGTTTATCTTACGCGTATCATACATGACAAACGTATCACCATTAAATATAATCACGGCATTGGAGATCCCGGAAAGATTCCGAAACGAAATAGGAAAGCAGAATCTTTTGAAACGACGGAAATGGTACACGTAAATTTATAAATAAAACTCTATCTTCGGTCACTTGGTGGTATTCCATAGTCAATGATTTTAATAAAACAAACTTTTACATCCCTTTTTACATTACATTACTTTTACATCCAACTTTTACATTTAAAATTTAATAAATCAAACTTTTACATCGATCTAATTTACACCTCTGAACATGTTCCGAGCAGTGATAAGAAATTGGTCCCAATCACATTTTTAGGAGAGCTCTCTCATAAAATTTCTAAGAGACTCCCAAAAGAAAATTTCCGTGTGGCTTTCAAACCGCTTGTGACACTTAAAAACATTTTAGTTAAATGCAAGGACACATTAGATCCCATGACCAAAAGTGGTGTGTATTCTTTAAAGTGTAGTGACTTTGATGGGGTTTACGTCGGACAGACATCCAGGAATTTTAACACGCGGACCAAGGAACATTTTAAAGCTTTCAATGCTAAATGTGACAAGAAAAGTAATTTTGCTAAACATTTAATTGATAATGACCGCCAGAGTGATTTTAATTTTAATGTTAATATATTATGTATGTGCCATTGGAGACGAGAGCTCAATTCAAGAGAGCAATTGGAAATTTTAAAGAAAATGCGTGAACCCGGGGCAACAGTCATCATTTGTTTACCGCCTCCTCCCCGATCCTGAAGAGGCAGTTGCTTCCCTATCCTTAGACCACCTCACATCGGATTTCAACTCGCCAGGCAGTTCTACCCATAGTCCTCCCTAATTCATTCCCCCCCCCCTTCCCCTCCCTCTCCTACTATCCCCCCCCCCCACTATGGTTGTTGGCTGGTATATAAAGAGAGTTCGCACCACGTATTTTTACCTGATGATGACGATTATTCGGACGAAACCCGGGTCGTAAGTTTGTTTAAAACATTTTTTGTGGTATTTTGTAAAAGTTTGTTTTATTAAAATCACGAAAATCACGTAAATTTATGTCAACGCATGTCACACAGATGGTCTAACTGAGATGTAAGCCAATTGTGAAAAAATCAATTGCGCAAGGTAGTGCCAAGTTACCATCAAGAGCCATGGCATACGAATCAGCACTGTTAGCACTTCGTATGTGCCCAGATCCCAGATATCAGGCCCAGATGAATGCTTCCTAAGTCGCATGTCGGTAAATGAAGTGCTATCGAAATGCGGCATGCCTATCGATATTATATCATACCTATCGTTATTTTAAAAATATCGATAGCTGGTGAAATTACGCCTTAATTTACTCACGCGGTTGAATCCTTCGCAATGTCTTCCGAAGTGTGGAAATACTTCACGGTTGATGCAGCAAATGAAAATTTCGGAAAGCGTAATATTTGTCATTACCTGATTTCCAGGGGTGCATGTAAATCCACTCCTAACCTGAAAAAGCATGCGGAAAAGAGGCATAAAATAAATTTTCGAGGGAAGAGTCCAACCGTGTCTCCAAAGAGATGGAATACTTCAGTAACTAGTAGAGGCCTGCACACGGTCGCAAAATGCGGGCGAGGGTCGCCTGCCTGTGTGCGAGAGATAAAGAGAGAGGCACAACCCGAAGACATTTTTTCTTTTTTTCGGACTTTTCCGAAGTGTCACGAATGTGGTCTTAACGGAGAAATGGCCGAGAAGAAGCGGTCACCCGTCGTCTCGTGGGCGGGCGACCGCCTCCATCCATGGATGGGCAACGGGAATAAAACCAAAAGTGCTTGAGTTCTATAAATATTTTCACATAGAGGGTAAAAATGGATTAAAATTACATAAACACAAAAATATTATGAAGCATTCTTTTTCAAGCAGTATGTCTCTGAAATTGATTATTTATTATCTTATCTTACCATTGAGCAATGCAATGTAAGTGGTAAATTAAGAACCGGAACCGAGAATCGGAACTGAGAACCGAAGTTAAGAACCGAACCGGAACCGGAACCGAAAAATAGTGGAACCGACCCATCCCTACTCTTAATAATATCCCAAGCCACCCTAGAATAGCAAGAAGCATTTAGAATTCTTTTATCATTATATTCCTTCTTAGATCTAATAATTAAGTGCCTTATAGTCACACTTTATGGCAGCTAATTCTTGATGCAGTGAGTCATCATTGGAGTATTTGATACTTTGTGATCTTTCTTTTAGGTATCTGGACATATAGCAAATTTCTGGTGTTAGCCAGCACTTAGTTTGTTTATTCCTGTTTTCTTTTACAATTTCAAGTGGGAAAGCAAGGTTATAGTAATGAAGGAACGCACTATAAAATGTATCAAAGTTACGATTTAAGTTATTTGCACCATGAAGTCCTGACCAGTCATGCTGGTTTAATAATATGCTAAAGTAATTCATACTAGATTCTGCAAAGAACCGTTGATGCCTAATAGGATTAAGCATGTTTCTTTTATGTTTCACATAGAATTTTGCCTCTATCGCAAAGTGATCTGACAAGGCAAGATCAGAGACAGAGAATTACACTGTTTACTTCATTATAGTCACATTATCTAGAAGAGATTTACTATTGCTTGTTACCCTAGTTGGTATTTTAACGAGAGGTTTCATGTTATATGAGTCCAATATTTGAAGAAAGCGTGATTGTTCATGCCCATCCAATAAGAGGTTACAATTAAAGTCACCAGTTAGTACTATTGTCGGCCTAGATGCATGACTTGTTACAGAAAATAGCAGACAATCCAGTTTTTCTAGAAAAGAATTGAAACAACCAAGAGGGGACCTGTAGATGACAAGAATAATAAAGTCATGATTAGACACAGAGTATTTGACACCTGAAGATTCAAATGTTATATCAGAATTCAAGGACTGTAGATCGTGAGATATGTTCTTGAAGTACAGGGAGCTTTTTACATAAATTACAACTCCTCCATGACAATGACTCTTACGGCAATAAGAGTCACCAACAACATAACCAGGTATTGTCACGGTCACTTCTTTCAGCCAATGCTCACATAGGCATATGAAGTCTGGCTTATCACGTATAACTACAGCTTCAAGTTCATCTAACTTATTACTTAAACACTGTATATTTAAGACTAGTATTTTAAAATTTGTGCCACGTAATCCTGAGTCAACTGCAGTTAACCTGAAGGCACATTTAGGCGTCTTTTCAGAAAAAAATAATTGTTAATTAATGCATCCTTAGGCCAGAAATCAGCTTTGACTAGCTTTTGTTTAAAATCAAAATCAACTGATACACGGAATGACGCATAATCACCTTTACTAACTTTTAGTTGCTCAATTTCTACCGAATCCGCAGATATATCCGGTATCCTAGCTAGAATATATTTTTGGACGTCCGACGTCGTTGTAGTCGGCTTCAGTTTCCAGAGGTGTAAATTTGCTCGCTGTGGCACTGCACTAAGAGAACAATCAGTAGTGGTTGAGATGCCTACAATAGGAGCATTTTTCCTTATTTCTCTTCGCCCTCTTTTTCCTCTCACCGTTGTGAATCCATCATCATCAGGAGCACTTTCAATTAAGCTATTTTGTTTTTCGGACACACTAGGTTTCACATTGCGCTTACGATCTAAACTCTCATCACTATAGCCTAATGCCTGTGTTAGAAATGGAATTTTGTGTTCTTTTTAACATGTTTTGGCTGACAAATAATTGATTGTGTTGTCTTGTGTCATGGTCGTGCATTTCCGATCTTGTTGTAAAGGACTTGTGAGGATGACGACTCTGACAAAACTTGCTGTGGCCAGTTGACTGAGTGAGAACGCCAACTACTTGCTTGGTAAACGGCTTTTATTGCACCAGTTACACATGCAGATTCAAGGCATTACGTCAGCACACTAGAGTGCACGACGAACAACTACAAAAAAAATGAGTAACGATAATGCAGTGCTTCGCTCTATATCCTCTATATTGACTCGTTACATTAAGAGGGGGAAATTTGAAAGTTGATCAATCCTGATTGGGTCATTCTTGATCAAGGACTTACTGCACCTCCCCTTGAGCCAATCAGGTATCGGAGATTAGACACTTATTTACTGCTACAATTGACAAAGACACATATCAATACTGAACAGAACAAGAACCCTATTATACTCATGGATTACAGGCAAAATTATTGTATCACTAACAACAAGACATATCACTTAAGCCGATTGGCCACACAGTTCTGTAGTCTTTGGACCGCTAAGTGCCTTGGTTAGTAAATCAGCTACATTTAGGCGAGAGGGTACATGTTAGAATTGAACTATACCCTTCATAGACATGTCACGACATATGTGAAATTTGATGTCAACATGTTTGGACCTCTCAATAGTCAATTCCTCCTGGGCAAAAAATATAGATCCTTCATGATGACATTTAACCTTGATCGCCGGTGCAGGGAGCACCTAATGTTTTGGTAAATGGCCGTGGGGGGGGGGCCCTTGAGGGACCACCAAGACCACACTCTTTGTTTCACATCAGCGTGTTATCGTTTTCGTCGCTGAGATGGGGGAGATATTTTTCTCAGGCACTTGGGATGACTCACTTGCTAGGGTCAAAGCAACATATCTCACTTGCCATATGGTATACTCCTGTCGTCGCTTTCGAAATTAGTCCCCTGTTCTCACGATTCTCTCGCCTCAGTATCTTAAATGTAAACAGTCCCGATGCCCTCTCATACGTCATCCTACCCAATTATGTTGGACGTAAACACTTCTCGCTGCTCAGAGCATCGTCGGTCTAGCCATGTGGTCAGCTCCTTTCCCCACCACATAAGAAAGTTGACGAAGAAACTTAAGTTGGTGATTTTTATTCCTAAGTTTCGTGCGTATATCACTGAAAATTGTGCTTTTCCAAAGGAGTGCTTATATTTCATATTATTTTATACCACACCATGGGTTAAAACCTTGCGGAAAGGGATATTGCGGTGTAACTTCAAAGTGGTTCGGAGGATGAGTGGCCCTCGGCTCGTGGTCGTGTCGGTGCCTGTGGATATAAGAGGCAGTCGCTGCCTCTGGGAACAGGATTTCTCCCTTCTGGGGTGAGCGGAGTGAAGAGGCCTTTCGCATGCAAAGGGATTCATCTCCTGGGGCAATATTTCTACTGTTCCTGGCAGAAATTATTTGCTGGTGGAGAAGACTAACAGTTGCTATTGTCAGCACGTGGATTGATTCGGTGAAGACGAGGGACCCAGTCCTGATGTGACGAAATGCTTTCTTTTTTGGCACTCATCATTCTAATGGAATATGGTTTGCGTGACACTCTGAAAGATTATTGGTTGACCCGGGAACAATGTCATGCACCAATTTTCAGAAATATAATCCCTCGCGACAGATTCATGCCTATACTCAAATTTCTCCATTTTAGTGATAATGGTAATCAGCCTGACAAAAATGACGACTGCGACTGATTTTTGGAAATTGAGACTTATTTTTGAATAACTAAATGATTGCATTGCAAAATTTTATAAGCAGGGTGAAAATTCGGCAATGGATGAAATAATTGTGTTATAAAAAGGTAGAGTCATTTTCTAACAATATATTAAAAAAAAAAAAGCTCAAAAGATTTGGAGTGAAAATTTATAAAATTTGGGATTTCACTGAATATACTAATGGCATGGCAGTATACTTAGGATCAAGAGACAAATGAAAGGCTACCGCGACGATGTCTTCAACCCCCCATGCAACTGAGAAGCATCTGACAAGGAGAGTTGCAGGCGTTGGGCATAAACTTTATATGGACAATGTTCTCCTCTTGTCCTGACTTGTTTTGTGGCCCAATGACTAGAAATATCTTTTGTTGTGGGACAGACCTAACGAAAGGGAATACCAAAGAATGTCGAAGGAAAAGAAAAGCTAAAAGAGGCGACTTACGTGTTAGAGTACGTGACGAGTTGACGGCCATTACGTGGAGGGATAAACAAGGTGTGCATGTACTCTCACAAATATGCACAATACACTGACCTATGGCAATTTCTGTGATGAACTTGGGAATGGAGTAAAACCCGAAATCATTCAGGACTACAAGCACAATATGGGTTCCGTAGACAAGGGAGACAGAATTGCTAACAGTTATTCTATTAGTAGAAGGACCGGGAAGTGGACGAAAAAAGTGTTTTTCCATTTGATGGACGTCACCATATTGAACTCTTACATCATGTGTGTAAATCCCTGAGGAAAGAAGTATCCCACCGTACATGTAGACTGGTGTCAGTGCAGGGTCTTCTGGAAAGAGTAGGGAATCGGTTCGAGGCTACGCTTAGAGGGAGACCAAACCCATGCGTCACCACCAACATCATTAGATGAGACGCAAAAGAGAGAGAGCACTGGCCTCGAGAAACAAGCAAGATGCGAGGTCGCGTGTATTCAACGAAGAAGAGAATCAGACGCACGAAAACTGGCTGTGTGAAGTTGGACTGTGCATTGATCCCAATTTTTGGGAGAATCACATGAAAAAGAAAGAGTATAGTTGCTAAACAAATTGAACAATTCATAAACTGATTGTAAAGGACCAAGCACTTTTATAATTTTTAGTAATATTTACGATTATGTGTGGAAAATATTGCCATCATGAAAGATTTTCTTATAGCTCTTTGCTATAAACTCAGTTCCTGCACGGTAGATAAAAAATATTGGATATGAAAAAGAAACATATTGATATCATAATGTTGTCTTTAAAATACATTTTGTTTCATTAGACCTGCACTAATAATTTTCGAGTTATTTAACCTGATGATGATGTTAATCATTGAAACCATGGTCGTAGTATGAGATAAATAAATATGGAAATACAAAGTTCATTTTGCCATTCATAATGAGTTATTTAACATTAACCGGAGAGTTGCTTAAATTTCGAACCTTGGCCATTTAAATTCCCGGCCGTTCAGATTTACAATTGGGTTGGTTGGTTATTGAGGGGAGGCGACCGATAGCTGAGGCCACTTGCGCCATTTAGGCACCATCGGGTAATGGGGGAATTTTCAGGGAACAGGGGAAGGGTGGAGAGAAACCCGGCGTTGGCATTGGCCTACTCTTAATGAAAGGCGCCAAGGGGACCACGGCTTAACATCCCATCTGACAGACAGAGTACTGAACATGCCCTCCACTAGGCACTCTAATGGGGACTCTGGTTTTACACTGAAAAATCCGCCACTGCCAGGAATCGAATCGAGGCCAGTACTGTAGCCAGCACACCAACCCGACCCCTGTTACAATTGGGATTTAATGCCATCCTTTACAGTTTAATAGTACAACGCAACGGCAAGAATTTATTTGACACATTGGACCCTGGGCTAATTTCATCTCGCATCCTTCTGTGAACTGGCCATTTTTAATGTTTTTCACAATTTTGCAATAATCTTATATTATACAATAATATTTGATGTTATATACTGGCGGAAAGATCTTTTTTTGGACTTTATATACCTTTTTAAAAATAATTTTTTTAATACCAACATAAATAGTTTCATTAAATTGTTTAAGTTCTATTTTTTTAAACTGAAAAAAAGTTCGAATAAAAGAGGAATTCTGTAATTTTATACTTTCTTTTTATTTATACACGTAAATGTTGCAGGAGAAATGTTGAATATTACAAAGAGCAATCATAAAAATCAAGGACAAATATTTGCATACATTATTCACAAAAATTTGATTTTGTGTGATACTTTTCAAAGCATTGAGGAAAACATAATCCTATGTTACAAGTTTTACAGTAGTACCTTGTTTCTTTTCGTACTCTTTTTCCGGATTTAGCTTTACCTCTATCAGAGCATACTTTACAATATCTGGTAGCGTTTTTTTTCTGTCTGTGGGTGGAACCTTGTCTGCAAAATGATGGCCTGAAAGTCTGGTGCTAGATTGACCATTAGCAGCAGAAGCAAACAACTCCTCACCACCTTTGTTCACAAGTTTTTCAGCAATTTTTTGTATATACATGCAAAGCCTTACGCTTTTGTTGTTTTGCCTTGATCTTTTCAGTAATATAAAACTATTCACAACTGTCAACATAAAAAGGTGGAAAAATGCTTTTTTCCACCACTTCGGAGTCTTCCGCTCAAATGGATAATAACTTAGCAATTGATCACTGTGATCTACTCCAGTTTTGTTTTTGTTGTAGTCTAAAATTAAGTCGGGCTGCTTACTTGAATAAAACCTTTCTTTGTAGGGGTATCTGTACAAGTCATTGTTGCCTTATGCTTTGTTGACAATGCATAAACATCCCGTTTATCATTCCACTTCACAGCTAGTGTGTGACCATGACGCCTACATAATACTTCCCCCTTCTTCAATTTTTGCTTGAACGCAGCTGGTAAAGCTTTCCTATTCTTCTGCACTGTACCAACTGCCAGCGTTTTTTGTTTCCACAGTAAATCAAGTAATGAAGGACTTGTGTAGTAGCGATCCATATATATGACATGACCTTTGTTCAAATAGTCATGAGAAAGCCGCTCCACAATGCTTTGAACACTATTATTAATGCTGCCAACTTATCCAGTATATAGTTCCATATTGAGGGTATACCCAGTTTCCGCATCACACAATGCATAAAATTTCAACCCATAACGGTTTGGTTTATTTTTGATATAAACTCTGAAATGTACGCGACCTCTAAATGGGCACATCCCCTCATCAATGGTCAAATTTTGTTCAGGGTAAAAAGACAACTTGCTTGTTTCAATTATATGGTCATAAAAAGGTCTAATCTTATAAATAGGATCATATCCTACTTCACCCCTTGGAATGTACCTGTTATTGTCATTTAGATGTAGCATGAACAAAATGGAACTAAATCTATCCCTAGACATTAGGGAAGAACAAAATGACGTTGAGTAGAAGGCACAGGTACTCCAATAGTCTTTCAGTTTAGGCAATCTAAATACACACATATGTAGCACAATTGCAAAAAATAATACATTTCAGAAAGTGTAACACTTTTCCAATTATTCCACATTAAATTCTTTTTCAGTTTATGCTGTCTTTTTAGTTTTTCAATTTCAGTTCTAGCATAGCGATTGGTTTCTCTTTTGATCATTTTTATAACATCATCTGAGAGGAACAGGCTAAAAAATTCAAACTCATCACTGTCTGCATTCAATGGCGCCAATATTCCAGTGATTTCTTGAAAAACTGGAAGCGGAGGCTGGTCATCAGATTCAATCCAGGGATCTGCAGCAATCGGAGTTGCCCTCCGCTTTCTCCCTCTCCGAGGCACGCTAGAAATTTCGTTTTCACTTCCATGCAAGGTAATGGATGTATTTTTATCAGCATCTACATACGAAGAAATATTAGTACGCTACTAATGTATATGCCTTTTCAGTAACAAGAACATTTCAAGAAACCTCATCAATATGATGAAGACAAGTTTTTCAAATTACCTGAATTTTTTTCAGATTCAGAACCCGAGTTGTCGCAATTTTCAGCATCTATACAAACCATAAATCAAAAAAGGGTTCACGAATTATTATAGAAATTACGTGAATAGCATGCACATAAGATATCACTAAAATGTAAAATAATCGGAGAAGGAAGCTTATAGGGAGTAGATACCAAGAAATGAAAGACTGAAATGATTTCCAAACACACACATCAAAATATAGAGCGCAGTAAATCAGAAGAAAAGGAGGATTTCTATAGTTTTATTGAAGAGAAAACCATTATGTAAACAAATTCGAAAATAGGCTTCAAATAGAAGAAAGCAGTGCCTTACCTTCATATCACATTGAGGATTATAACTCGGGTCGTTTTCATCAACATGGAGTTCAGAACCGGAGTTACCATGCAACAACTCTTCTATTTCTCCATCGTCTAGGAATTTTCGTACACTCATTTTGTCGGTACCAAAAAGCTTGCATAGAGCTACAAGTTTCACACTCGCCACCAAAAATGATATGTATGAAATAAAACTGAGAGCACCTCACTGTTCAACTTGCCTTGAGGAGACAACCGGAGCACATGGTGACAAAACGTTACTCTGCCTGCCACCCCTGCCCGCCACCCCTTTGAAGTAATTCAGTGACCTTGGATTTCAGTGCTGCAGTCCTCTGCCATCTAGTAATTTTTTTAATGAACTGGAAGGATTCGGCAACGAGTGGCACTAAACGGAATCCTTATATCTTGTGTGATTTTTGAGATATTAGTGTGTAAACTTGCGCCCGTATGCCTTACGGGCACAGGCCCCTGAGGCATACCGGCGTGCCTGTATATATTACAGGCACCGAGTCCAATGTGTTAAATCAAGTTCAAATAATAAGTTCTTCAGAAATGTCACTTAATTATTTGCTCTGGCCATGGAAGTATACTCAGCTTCCATGGTTGACTGAGCTACAAGTCACTGTTTCTTGCCTTTCCAGGTAATGACTGCTCCTCCCAGCATCACAATCATACCACTGAAAGATTTCCTATCAATCTTATTATTTCCATAGTCAGAGTCACAGTACACTTTCACACCTCTACCTAGCTTAGTATAAACCAAAGTGTTGAAATCTATGTGCAACCAACTGACTGATAGCATCTTTTATTCCGATGAAATACAAACAGTTTACTACACACATGTCACCCGAGGCTTTACCGCCAAGACTCGGCAAAAGCAACTATCGATACTTATGAAGTGGCAATCAATATCAAGAGCGAGAATCGATAGATATCAACAACAGTAGTTTGTTTGATTTTCAACACTTCCTCTCAAACTAACTACATACTAGTAAATCTTTATTATAGCAACAGAGATCTTGCACTCTCCACTAGTCCTATTTTCACGTTCTGCCACACCATTCTGCTCTGGAGTGTAGGGCATGGACATATGTACCTTTCTTTTGAAGAATTTTCTTAAAATGAGCATTGTTGAACTCAAGTCCACCATCACTCATAAAGCTTTTTAATTGTTACCTTCAGTGTCTGTCTCATTCAAAAATATTTCAAGACAATGAGGAACCATATCTTTTGTTTTTAAAAAGAATACAAGAAAAACAGCATCAGGTCTGCAGTTCTGAGTTTTGAAACTTCCACGGTGCTGCTTCCCCATCACACACCCCACGCAGAAATCTTCTTGTGCTTGGACTTCTATGATCCTACGTTTGAGTACCTTCTTCATATACTGTTGGCTCTTCATATACTTTGGCAAAGTCTTTCGTGCCATAATTGAAGACTTGTGCCAACTTCTGTGGCATTGACTGGTGCAGAGTTCACAGGTAGCTGGGGAATCATTTGCAATTCGTACAGCCCAGACACCGTCTCTGCTCCCAAAAGTTTAACTTGCCCATTCTTTTTCAAGATGCTCCTTCTAGCATCAGCACAAAACTGAAACCCTTTTTTGACAGTCCTTCCCACAAAGAATAAATTCCTTCCCAATTCTGGAGCATACTAATCTCACCAGGAACATGCCTTTTGTCTATTAATGCCGTCACACTTACAGTCCCACAGCCATGCGCCTTAACCACTTCACCATTTCCTACAATAATATTCATGGGCTCGGCGAAAGGAGTTAAGTCCATGAAATAGTTCTTATTGTTGGACGTATGCTGAGAGACACTGGTGTTGGCAAGCCATGCTTCACTTTCCGTGTTACTACCCTCAACTAGGAAAGACAAAAAACTTACACCCTTGCTTGACTAATGGTTGTTCCCTCTTTTACCACGTTCAGGACACTTTGTTTGCTAGGTGACCATGCTGATGGCACTTAAAATGCTTCCTATTTTCTTTACCTTTCTTCGATTGCGCTTTCACAGCAAAGGCAGGTGAGTCAATTTCCTTCTCTGGAAGCCTCATCTCAATTAATCAAAGTCTCTCAATCAGAAGATTTATGGAATGATCAGGAATCGGTATACTTTCCCGCACACTTTTATATTCAACGTACTCCCTGGGCAGAGTCGACATAATTCTGCTCATCAATAGCAATTCTGGAAGCATAGCTTTGGAGAGTCGCTTTAGCTCATCATTCAGGTCCACGAAGTCCTTCTGCAGATGGGCAACATAGGCTGCAATGTCTTCAGATTCCTTTTTCTCCGACGAGAAAAATTTCTCCATCAACCTATCCACTCTCTGACTGAAACTTTGCTCATATACTGACATAAGTTACTCCCAAATTTCTTCAGCAATGGCACAAGTTGCAGTTAACTCCACATCAGCATCACCCATGCTACTCACAAGTATAACCTGTGCTAGAGAGTCAGCTTTTTCTCATACTCTCTCACAGCAACTTTATTTTCTGATTCAGTCGTAGCGAGTCGTAGCACTGGGATCTTTCTTCCATGCACGACGTCTGCTGTGATGCCTCAATAATAATTCTATTTGCCATTTGCATCTACTCCAATTTTCCGCACCCTTCAGCTTCTCAATATTGGCTCGGAAATCCATTTTCTATTCTGACTTACAGACCCAAGAAAAAACCCACCAAAACTAAAGCTGTGATTGGAGTTTAAAATAATGTTCTTTCAGTCCAGCTGGCCACACACAACAGTGACCAAGCACACTGGGCTCATAACCTGTTGAAATTAACGTGCAACCACCTGACTGATAGTATCTTTTATTCTGATGAAACACAAACAGTTAATTACACTGATGTCACCTGAGGCATTACTGCCAAGGCTCTGCAGAAGCAACTATGGATACTTATAAAGTGGCAGTTGATATCGAGAGTGGGAATCGATAGGTCTATCGAGAAAAAAATAGAATAATGATAATGCAGTGCTGCACTCCATATTGATGCGTTACAATGAGAGGGGAAAAAATGGAAGTTGATCAATCCCGATTGGGTCATTCTTGATCAAGGACTTACTACAGGACTGGAGGTTGGCTTGCACATGAACAAGTACTTTATATATACAGTGAAACCACACTAGTACGAGTATGGCCTATTGCAAGACCCCCGCCATTACGAGAGATTGCAGGGGCACCGTTGCCCCTGTAATCTCTCGTCAATTGCCCCTGTCAATTGCCATGTAAAAAAATACGGTTTTCACGAGACCCTGTTGGTGTTGGCCCCCGCCATTGCTAGAGTTTCCATCACCAGTAAACAAACACCAAGAGTGGCCAACCTCTGCCATAGCTTGCAATCTGTTAGCAATGCAATTAATATGAAGTGTTACGTATCAACTGCACATTATAAATCAACATCCGATTCATTTATTGTCAATATTGGTGGAAGTACTGCAGCATTAGCAGTTACGAATTTAACTTCATTTTCCGCCATTGAAAATCATGCCATGCAAGCAACTGGAGGAAAACTAAAACAAACAACTTGAGACTCATTTGTACATGCCTAATAAATGGTTTAATGAACTCTGTTTATGCATTTATGCTGTGTTTTCACGTCTTAATGTCAAAGCTTAATTTAGTATCTTAGTGTTGAGTGTGTTGGTAGGGAAAAATGGCAAGCTACTTAATTATCTCTCCTAAATTTGTTTTCATATTTTCTTTCACTCTATATTTATCAGTGTATAACATTTTCACGAGTTAATTTTATAATTTACAAGATTATTGAATTATCAAATTACTTTTGTTACCTATATTTATGTAGTGTGATGAACGTGGTGCCAAAGGAGTAGCACTCTTATTTTATTGATTTTCAATACATCTATATTCCTTTCTATGTTTTGCTGCCATTAATGAGCAATTATATCAATTAATACTAGTGGTGGCGAGATCGGATCCAAAGATCCACAGATCTTTCATTTTACTCGGTTCCGGATTTGGATCCAAAGACACGGAGTGAAATCGGATCTGGATTGTAGATTTTAAATTTTCGCAGCTGAGCGATCAAAGTGTCCCATGAATGGAATGTAGGTGTTGTAGATATTGACATGAATAGGTTGTATACCTCAGGTCACGAAATTAGATGAAAATTTTTCCATGCAACTTGAAGCCAAATAAAGAATTATGATATGATTTAATTCTTCAATCTATCTAACCCTGAAGACAATGGACGAGTTTTCCGTTGAAACGTTGGTGTTATACCAAAATTTAACCCTGTGGAAAGCCCGAGAAGACTTTACGAAAAGAAATATGACTTTGTTTCCCCAAAACCCCGGTATTGCGAGAAAAAAATTTGTAGAATGTCACACGGGTAGCCTAAATTCGCCGGCATCGAGTGGACAACGAGAGCGAACTTCATAGAAACTGCGTGAAGTTCGATCCCTATCGCAGTTTAATTTTTTCTTTTAGTCATTGCATCGAAAATGTTATCATCTTCAATTTCAAGCCCTTACATCTGAATACTCACGTTTTTATACTTACATTGTTTAAATGAGATTTACGAGTGTACTACTCAAAAATTAGGGATGGGCTGGTCGGATCCGAAGATCCAAGGATCTTTCATTTCATTCCTTACTCAAATCAAATCCAAAGGCAGTATAAATTCGGATCCCCGGTCGGAGATTTTTAAATGTTGCAGTTTAGTGATCGATATGCCCCAAGAATGGAATGTAGGCACAGTAGATACTGACAAGGAGAGGATTTGTATTTCGGGTCAGGAAATGAGATGACAAATTTTTCCATGCCACTAGAATGAAATAAAGAAATACATGTCTTGGCTTTTGTCTCCATAGGCGAGGATGCATGGAAAAAAAAGGAATGTCACACGAGTCACCTGCATTTGCCAGACTCTCATGAACCAATGATAACACATAGTTGTTAAAAATGAGAGCTATTGTAATTCCGGTCGCGAGCTCGTTCTGTAACACTGCCTCGGAATATAGTCCATGCTGTATTCCTAGAGCAAAATAAGCAAGTCAACATATTGAATATAAAAATTATGAAAATTGGCATTAGTGAAAGTGATTGGAAAAATATTTTGTTACAGACTTAAGATTGTGGAAACGTTACGTTAACTTTACAATGTGCATACATCTACATCTACATAATACCCTGTAAGCCACCATAAAGGTGTGTGGCAGGGGGTAAAGTTCGATGTATTTTTGAGTGATGCATTTATAAAGCTAGTTTAAGTGTAAACGTGCAAAAAGCTAGTGTCCACATACAAGAGTTGAAATTTAAGGATGATAATAATAATAATAATAATAATATTTAATAATATTTATTAAACGGACAAATGTCCTTTTACAAAATATTACAATGGCCAGATAGATACATTGGTGAACAAAAATAAAAATTTAGACATTTTGACGAACAAAATTTTTGAATACATTTTGTGATAAATGAAAAATATCTGTTAATTTACAAAGGCTGTTATAGTCTCTCATTATTCGAAAAATTGGTAGATAATACATATAATTCATACATACATAAGGAATGTGAAATAAGTAATGAGATCTTGAGTGAACAGTTGGAACCCTTAAATTAATTAAAGATAAAAGATAAGAGCACTTAATATGATTATTTAATAATGAGTGTAAGAAGATTATTCCCATTTGTTTTCTACGTGAAGAGAGAGTCTGGATATTAAGTAGATTCAATATCTTTTCATATTCTCCACTTTCCCATGATAAAATTTTTGATTCAATGTCGGAAAGAAAAATTTTAAGCAGCGATAAGAATTGAACTTCATTACCTTCAATACACTACCCCACTCTGCTATTGTCGGGTTACCTGAGTTTTAGGAGAATGTAGGCTACCCGCATGTCATTCTAATTCTTTTCTTGAAAACCCAGACCTATGGAGAAAAAATCCAAGACATTTTTTTAAAATGTTGCCTCTAGTACCATGAAAAAAGGCTCATATCATTTCAAGATCCTATTCACACAACATCTACTTATGATTATAAAACTCTCAAATCATTTTAAAGATTATTACAAAGATAAGACATTGCAAAATTACCAGTTTAGCAGCTTGAAATATTCTATAATAATTAATTCATCTTAAAAATGGAATCTCTTTGCCGCATAAAAATATTTTTTTGTTTCTAAAAAAGAAGTTGAACGCATTCAAGGATTTGATTAACAACAGCAGCCCTAGTTAATGTAAACCCATTGTGCACTGAATTAATTTTAGATTTTGTTTATTATTTAATATGTTATATTATATTATTCTTGGCATGTGATACATTCAGAAGTCTTTTTTCCATATTACATTAAAACTAGTGATGGCCAGATGGGATCGAAAATTCCACGGATCTTTCATTTTATGTACTCGGTTCCGGATTCGGATCCAAAGACACGGAGTAAAATCGGATCCGGATCGTAGATTTTAAATTTTCGCGGCTTAGGGATCAAAGCACCCCGTGAATGGAATGTAGGTGCGGTAGATATTGACAAGAAGAGGATGTGTAACTCAGGTCACGAAATTAGATGAAAATGTTCCCGTGCAACTTGAAGCAAAATAAAGAAATATGACTTTTTTCCCTATTACCCCGGTATCGCGAGAATAAATACGTAAGATGTCACGCGGGTAGCCTACATTCACCGGGATCAGGCGGACAATGAGAGGCAGTGTACTGTGCAAAGTTCGAGCCCTATCGCAGTTTAATTTTTTTCTTTCAGGCATTGCATCGAAAATGTTTTTCATCTTCAATTTCTAACCATTACATCTGAATATTAATTTTATTATACTGCGGTGTTTAAATTAGATTCACAAATGTACTGTTAATAAATTAAGGATGGTCAGGTCGGAACCACGGGTCTTTCATTTCATTCGCTACTGAAATCATATCCGAAGATAGTAAAAATTAAGATCCGGATCGGAGATTTTTAAATTTCGTGATAGATGCAGCCCGCGAATGGAATGTACGTATGGTAGATAATGACAAGGAGGGGTTGTGTAACTTGTGTATTATATTATATTGAGTTTATTTAACCTGGGGTGGGTGAGGCCATCTGGTCCCCACTTGGTCACAAAATGAGAAGAAGATTTTTTCTGTGCCACAAAAACAAAATAAAAAAATACTTGTAGTGACATTTTTCTCCATAGGCCCGGATACCCTAGAAAAAAAAAGCCGAATGTAATTAAATTGTCAAAGGGTTGCCTACATTCGCCAGATTCCCGTGAACATATGATAGCGTAGTAGTTAAAAATGAGGGCTAGTGTACAGCTGGATGAAAGTTCGATCATTACCCTAGGAATACAGGATATGCTGTATTCCTGGGGTAATTCAAGTAGGCAGTTAAAAAAGTTGATTATCAGAAATTTCATGTCAATTTATAATTTCAAAAAAATAAAATTTGGCATTAGTGAAATGATTGGAAAAATATTTTTTATTGCAGAATTAAATGGTGGAATCATTTCGTTAACTTTACTATGTATTTTTGAGTGACGCATTTGTAAATCTAGTTTGAACGATAGAAGTACGAAAAAGTCAGTATCCACACACCAAGGTTGAAAATGAAGGATGATAAAGTTTTTGATTCAACGATACGTCGAGACGTGACCTAAGCACTTCCCGTGTTTCAATGTGTATATTGTATCTTGAGCTTGATAAATAATAATAATAGTAATTGACCTAAGGGATCAAAAATGGACAACCTCGAGGAGGAGGCCGCTACTAGGGATGCTACCACGATTTCAGGGTTAACCTCGCAGCACTACTAAGTTCCGAAGAATTCAGGAAATGCCACCCACAACTGGCCCTTCTCGGATGAGGGCCCTAGCAAAGTTGGGCGTGGCAAACCTATGACATCAAAAAAGGGAGCTCGCATGGAGTGGACGGAGAGGGGAGACCTTCTAGGTTGCCATGCTGCCAGTGAGCCAAGTCGCAGGGGATACATGGCGAGGATGCACTCTTTGTGGTGTGAGATGCATCCTGAACAGAACCATCTGTCGCAGCAGAATCTGCGCGACTACGCCAATCACCTGCGCAAGAAAACGACACCCCAACCGCAAGGTCAGAGTAGTACACCACCGGCCAAGGCTCCATCACCTACAAAGGCAGATGAACCTCCTCCTACTGCCGGTGCTTCCGCCGAACTTTCGGTGAAGAGAAATGAACCGATGCCCGATTCTGACCTCTCCAAGCGGTTGAAAAGCACGATAAACTACGATGAGAGGATACCAGGCAGAGAAATATTCATCATAAAATTTCTCTGCCTGGTTAAATTTATGTGGTGAAATTCACATTAATTGCCATGTGAAAAAATTGGCCTTGCGAGGGCTCAACATCTAGTACCTTGAACCTCGGTAAAATTGACATGTGAATTAAGGATCCTGGGTAGCATAGTGGTCTGCACAGTGTCCTGGAAAGCCAAAGGTCCATTTGAGCAGCATCAGGGGGACAGGCTTATCAGCCCTCTACCACCTAGCCTTCTCGAGAGATACAATCTGGCGACGGAAGACTTCGGATGAAGACTACGGTATAAGGTCATCATCTTCCTCGTTCCCCTGTCGAGGATTTGCAGCTTGTTAACATACCATTTGATGCAACCAAAGGTGTAGAGCATTGTCGGAACCATGAAATTGTTGTTTGTGAGAACCTTGTTCATGCCAGACAGGTCAGAGCACCAGATTCGCCTGAGAGTGTGCCTGTATTTTGCTGTAAGGCAATCCTTCAATTGCTCTCAGATCTTGCATCTGGCACTGGGGGATACGGAGATATTCGTATGCCTCATCATCATCAAGATGACGAATGGCATTTCCATCAACGAGTTGCACGTCTTCCTGGTCTTCCGAAATCTTTCCTTTCGCCAGATGGATGGTCGCGCACTTGTCCAATCCAAATTCCATCCCGATATCCTCACTGTATCTGCGTATGGTGTCCAACGCCTAGCGCAAGGTCTTTCGTGCTTGAAGCATAAAGCTTCAGGTCTTCCATATAAGAAAGATGGGTGACCTTATGCTTAGAGATTGGCATTTCGGTAAATTACCACACTAATTTTCATAAATTACCGTGGTATTTTTCGTAAATTACCTGAAAATTACCGTAATAACCGGTGATTTTCAGATAAATTCTTTTTCAGAAAATTTCTTCCCCATGGAGAAACCATTGAATGGGTGATATTATAAATTAAGTAGCTAAAACGGTTTTGTTTACATTGTTCCATGATTAATTCAGAGTAAAATAACAAATGCACATAGCACAGAGGTATGTCTTTGGAATGAAAATTTCTCATGGTGTGACAAAAAGAGAGGCAAATTGCGTGTTGCTGCATACTTTGTTATAATTTTTAAATGATTGATTTTTAAAAATTTAATTAATGAAAAAATGAATTTGATTAATGAAAATTTTTTTTATTGATTGTTATAATTTGTCGGCCCTGGTGACGGCTTGGTGAAGTCCACGCCTGCTAACCTGAGGGTCACGGGTTCGTGTCCCGCCGGAGTGGGTTTTTTCACCACTCAGGACGTGGCTGTGTGTGCTTGTCTGTTGTTGCATTTGTTAATACCTTGATGCAAAGGCCACATGTGCTGTTTTCGGTGATAGTGAAAAATAAATTTTAAAAAATAAATAAAAAAATGAGTTATAATAGATAAACATCTTGATATGTTTGATATAAGGGTCGGCATTTATATCTCAATACTCTTTGATATAGTTTTGAGTCCTCTGATAAGGATGTGCAGCTCAAATCTTAAAATTACTGTAATTGACCATGGTAATTTACCTCGATTGCAAATTATGGTAATTGACCCATCTGTACTTATGCTTTGTATTTGATGGGACATGGTCGGGGTGCACGAGGCAGGGACCCTGCATTCGGTGCATCCTCCCTGCACGCTGGCATGCACTTCTCAACCAGTGAGCTCAGTCAAGCACGCCAACATTATCATTCTTATGTATACCTCTTCTTTTCCTTAGCACACCTTTTATTTCACCGTACATATTTTCTCTGCTCCCATCCCCCACTCTGAAGAGAGTGAGCAAATGCATCCAATGGATCAGGGAAAACTTTTGCAACAAACCTTTGGATCCCATTTATCTGTGTATGATGAATAATCATTCATAATAATAATGAATATGTAATGGGAGTAAGGAAAACTCATATTGAGCGGCAAGCACTGACAATGTTTATGAACTTCATTTGGTTTTGAATGTGTGACTAGCTGTGAATATAGTTTCCCCACCTTATTCATGGTTAAAAGACAACAGTTTTGCTGGAATTCTATTTGTTGAAACTGTTGTCTTTCTTTGATGAATTATGTGGCGAAACCATAAAAAGACTCATATCTCCTCCATCCTCTCGCTGGGCATTTAATGTAGTTCATCAACACGCCAAAGATAGCCCTGCATGGGCTAGCAATGGTGTATGGCACGATATTTGAGGTATTTGAATGTTTTCTTTTGGCATAACTATTCAAGATCTAGAATATTGGATCCTTTCTAGTATTCGAGGTATTTGTGGATAGTATCTACAGTCTCTATATAGTCTCCACTCATTGTGTCACCTTCAGGTGGAGGAAACAGAGATTCTGGAGATGACACAACACATTAAAACCCAAGCCATGTCAATAAATAATCATCAGAATGTACTGATTGAATTTTTCATTTTAACGGTGATGAATAATACATTCCACAAGCCAGAAACCTTTTAATCAGTTATAGTAATAATTATGAAGCTTAGAACGATGCAGTAATTACTGTTTGCATGTGCTAACAATCCTTTGACCCATATTTTCCCTAGAAATAACCCTGGACCTGAGGAACTTGGGGGTGGCATGGACACTCCACTGCTGGATGCATGCCCTTTCTACTGCCCACGAAAGCAGGCTGGAGAGTGTCATTGACCAGCTACTCCAGGATTTTTTGCAGGTCTGGCCTGATGACTGCTCATCCCAATTCGTGGATGACTGCTTGCCTCTACTCTTCAACATATTTCGATACAGTAAGGTAAGAAAAATATTCTAATAGGTGATAGTTTCTAGTTGAGAAACCATGGTACACCTCAGTGGCTCAGTGTCAGGACAACACATTTTTATTGGTTGGTTGGTTATTCAGGGGAGGAGGCGACCGACAGCTGAGGTCATTTGCGCCATAAAGGATAGGTGGGTAATTGGGTAATGGCAGGAGTTTTCAGGGAACGGGGGAAGGGTGGAGAGAAACCCGGTGTCGGCATTAGCCTACTCTTAACAAAAGGCACCAAGGGGACCACGGCTTAACGTCCCATCCGACGGACGGAGTACTGTACTTGAAATGCCCTCCACTAGGCACTCAAGTGGGGACCGGTTTTCCACTGAAAAATCCGTCACTTCCGCCGGGAATCGAACCCGGGCCCTCGGGATGGGAGGCCAGTACTCTATTGGCCACCACACCAACCCGATCCCCCACTTTTTTAGAGTACACATGGCAACTACTGCAGTTGAACCAATGAGCGGTACACATTAATTCAATACATTCAAACATAATTTCTGGTATATCAAAAATTATAACCTAACTTTCACGAATTCAACATAATCCCGACATTTCGACCATATCCCTTGTTCTTGGCCCTGAGAGTGACTTAGTAAAGATATCCGCTAAGTTTTTCTTCGTTCTTACATATTCAAGGTTTATTATGCCATCACTCACTTTTTCCTTGATGGCATGGTACCTTACATCAACGTGCTTTGTCCGCTCAGACTGAATTTTTGTTTTTGGCTATGCACCTTGGTTGTCAACTAAGATCTTAACGGGTAATTTAACAAATCTTTCCTTTCCCAGTTCTAATAGAAATTATCTCAACCACACCTCCTCCTAAGCTGCTTGGTATACGGCTACATATTCCTTTTCCACTGTGGAACTTGAGAAGAACTTGCTGTTTTTTGCTCTGCCATACCCACTCTGCCAATTGGTCCTCCTCCCATAAAAATGTAAATTGGAGCCTTCTGGAGCCCCCTTCTGGCACTTTAGACCTCTTTAGCTCCATTGTGCCCCGACCCACATTTAACCTGCTGGCCACTTGCAGACAAGAGCACTGTGGTAGAGGTACGGAGGAGGGTCACCCATCCAACCTCTGTCCGGGCCCAACGTTGCTTAACTTTGGTGATCTCACGGGAACCATTGTGTCAGCGTGACTAGGCCTTGCCCGGTGCCCCCATGAGTAATATCACAAAGCCACTGATACTTCTTCTTTCTCTTGAGTTGTTTGCCCAGTCAGCATCCGAATATACTGTAACAGGTACCTGTTTTCTGAAAAATTTCAAATTTAAATTTGCTGTTCCAACAAGGTATTTTAATATGTACATGTTTTACATGGGTCCAATCGCTTCTCAATGGAGAACTACATTTTTGACTTAATTTGCAAACAGTTGATGCTAAATCTGGTCTGGTTCAATTTAATAAATACAATAGATTTCCAATTGCTTTCTGATACAACTGCCAATTTAATCTTCCATTTTTATGCACATTTTTTAGTTCACATCCTACTAGCAATCTAGCAGAACTACTTTAAGAGAGAACTCTTTGGCAACAATTCTGGCTTTAAATTTATCTACCTCACAATTTTCATCATATTTAATCTGAAATGCCCATCATGTCCCTATTGCATTCAGGTTTGCTGGCCTACATATGACATGGCATGGCTCATTTTGTGCCATATCTTGCATCTCCTTTTCCATGGCATCTTTCCATTCCTTTGCATGTGGTCCACACAGGGCTTCTCGAGCAGTCTTTGGTGCTATCACATCACCTTCTTGATCCAGTGCTAAATGGCAACAAGGACAGGGGACTTTCTCCTTCCTAATTCTTCCAGATCTCCTTGGTTCTGAGGAGATTACTTCATCCTCCCTAGTAATTATTTCTTCCACCAGTGGAATTTCCTGAAATCCACCTTCCATTCTCATGTTAAGATCTGCATTGTCTTGGGCTTCTGCATTATACTCTCCTTCACTATCACCTTCTTCATACCATACTAAGTGTCTCTCTATATGATGCTCTCTAGGGGCTTCGGTTTCACCATTCTGTTCTTTGATATATGGAAATATATTTTCATTGAAAATTACATCTCTGCTCACCTCTTTTTTCCTTCTGGTCAAATTCCATAATCTGGATCCACTGACATTTTCTTCAACTCCTATAAGTGTGCATTCTTTTGCATGAGGGTCTAACAACTTGCCTCCACATCTTTACGTCCATGCTTGGTATCCGAATACCTTGAATTTGTTCAATTCTTCTTGTATGACATTGTATCCTCTCCAATGTTCTTGAGGTATCTGATGATCTGTTGACTTTGATGGACAGCAATTCCCGAGTGAACAAATTGAATTTAGAGCTTCTGCCCAGAAATGTCGAGGAACTCCAGATTCTATAATCATGCATCTCACCATATCCATCAACGTTATATTTGTTCTCTCTGCCTTTCCATTGTGTTGGGGAGTGTTGGGTACTGTTAACCTGTGCTTAATGTCTTCCTGTTTCAACAAATTTTCAAATTCCGTTGAAGTATATTCACCTCCAATGTCAGTTAGTAAAACCTTAATCCTCAACTCTTGGTCCACTTCAGCTCTCTCTTTGAATTTCTTAACCTGGGAGAACTCATATGGTGGGGAAAGACACTAGTTAAATGTACTTTGTTGTAATTCTGCTGAAATGAGTCTAAACATCGAGACCAGCCATGACTTCGTTTTGCAGACCCCCTCCAATTCAAGCCAAAGTAGTTTAGTTGCCCTATGACATCCAACAGGGCTTATTGTTTGTGCAATGTTCTTTAGACCCCTGTGCGAGTGGCCATGTTACTGTTGGGTGCAGTGCTTTTGACCCTATGCAAGTCATAGTGCTACTTTATTTTTTATTTTGAATCTCGAATTTTATGTGATAATAGAAGATAGAGAGGAGGAAATAATTTTGAATATGCTAGCTGTGTGGAAAAAGAAGTGCAGATCAATAAACTATTACAAATAGAGAGACTTGGTAAGGAGAAGACCTTTTTGCAATGACAGTTTTATTGATGGTGATGTGGGCTCAGAACACGTCAATGACGAAAATGTTTTGGAACCGAGTGATCACATTTCGGAAACTGATCAGTGAGCAGAAGAAGAAGAGGAAAGAGAAAGTGAGAACGGGAATAGAGAAAATCTATTCTGCACGGGAAGGGAAGGTGTGAGCAAGTGGAGCTTTCTTCCAAAGAGAAGTGCTGTCAGATGTTGAAGGGGAAGGAGAAATATAGTGACACATCTGACCTATACACCAAGCTCAGCAAATAAGCACCCCCATGGAATCATCGGTCAACAATCCTAGGATTGGTTTGACGCAGCCCTCCACTCGATTCTTCTATCGGCCAACCTCTTCATATTGACGTAATATTTCTCTTTTACGACCTGTTCCATGTATCTCATATGAGACCTGTCTTTTCCAATCTTCCCATTTACTTTTCCCTCAACAATTGTCTTCACCAGGCCATCGTGTCTCAAGATATGGCCGATTAAGTTGTCCTGTCTTCTTGTTAGAGTTGTCAGCAGACTTCTCTTTTCTCCCACTCTTCTTAGGACTTCCTCATTACTTACTTGAATTATTATGGAATCATGGAAATTATTTTTCCCGAAGAAGAATTGCAAATGATCGTAAATTACAAAAATATTTGGATTAGAGAAAATTGTTGGTTTGTAGACTTAATGAACATAAGCCGTGTCATACTTCTCGGTAAAAACAGGTTTATTGAACAAAATGAGCACACTGGCACGAGACAACCATTCACATACCACACCGACCACGAGACTACCCAGGGGTTCACACACTCAAATGCACGGACCACTCACACAGTGCGTCCAACCAAGGAATACTCAACACATACAAAACACTCGCACCAACACTCCCCCTTGTTGAATATTCCTTGCAGTTAAGGAAACAAACTGAATCAACAATTGAACAATACACACAGCTCAATTAAGGAACAACTCAACCATGAAAAATAAAACCCTCACAATAGGAAATGAATGAATGAACTGTGAACTTACAATACAACTGCTTATACCTTATGCAAAAATGAATGGAACACCAATTTACATAACTATTTGGCCAAACTCTTTGGCACATCATGTTATCGTTCACAGTAAAACAACCCTTGAATGACCGACTTCATGTGTTTCTCTACACCATAATGACCTGCAACAGAACACAAAACACTTTTACATATTATCCAACAAAGCAAAAATTTTACTTAAGCCCTAATCTGGCAATGCATTCCTTTACTCTAGGCCCTGGTATCCCCTTAGTTAGCACATCAGCTGCATTGTCACCTGACGGTACATATTGGAACTGGATGATACCTTCCATGACCTTTTCCCTCAAAAAATGAAATTTAATGTCCATATGCTTATTTCTCTCAGAAATAGTTTCGTTCTTACTGAGACAAATTGCTCCCTGATTGTCTGCTTGGATAGTACAAGGTGTCTTTATGAATTTTTCTTGCCCTAATTCGTAAAGTAACAATCGGAGCCAACAAACTTCCTTTACTACCTCGCACATCGCCACATATTCTGCCTCTACGGTGGATAGTGCAACTGTTCTCTGCTTTCGAGACTGCCAACTTACAGCCCCACCCGCAAGTACTATAGCATACCCACTGGTCGACCTCCTGTCTCCCTTATCTGCACCCCAATCTGCATCTACGTAGACTGACACTGGCCTGTCTTCTTTCTGGTAGTGCAGCTTGTAGTCTATTGTCCCTTTTAGGTACCTCAGGATGTGCTTGACCTCCTTCCAATCCCCTTTAGTTGGGCAGGCACATTTCTGACTCTTGAAACTGACTGAGTACGATATATCCGGTCTCGTCTGGTTTGCCACGTACAGTAGACTGCCTACCATTTGCCGGTATTCATACCCATCCCACTGTTCATCATCATCTTCCCCAGGAACTCTCTGGATCACCACCGGCGCTGAAACACTTCTGCATTCCTCCAGACCGGCAGACTTGATTATCTCCTTCAGGTAAGCAGGCTGGCTGATAGTAATGCCATCTCCATCTCTGCTCACGCACAGTGACAGTAGATTTGTCACTGGCCCCAGATCGTTTATGTTCAGCATTTTTCTCAGCCTTGTCTTCAGTGCTGACATCTCATTGAATTGTCCACACATGACAATGTCGTCCACATACAGCCCCACGATAACGTTACCATCTCTAGACTTGTACACGCATGGGTCGTTTACGCACCTCGTCATGTCCAAGCCTTCGCGAAGCTTCCCGTCTATGAAACGGTTCCAGTCCCGCCCAGCTTGGTGTAAGCCGTAAAGGCTTTTCCTTAGTTTACACACAAAAGCATGAGGGTTGCACCTTGGGTTTTCACAACCTTCAGGCTGTTCCATGTAGATGTCTTCCTCCAGGGTACTGTTGAGGTAAGCAGATTCCACATCTAGATGCTCTATTTCCCATCCCAGCTCAACTGATAGTGCTATCATCACCCTCAGAGTCCGCCTTCGGATCACAGGACTGAATGTTTCTTGATAGTCTATCCCAGGAACTTGGGTGTGTCCTAGAGCAACGAGTCGTGCTTTGTATTTTGTCACTTCTCCATGCTCGTTTCTCTTCAGTTTGAATACCCATTTGCAGCCTATCACCTTCCTCTTTTCTGGACGACTCACCAAATCCCAGGTTGCATTTCTCCTCAGACGGCCCATCTCCTCTTCTATAGCCTCTTCCCATTTGTGTGCATCTCCCCTAGACATAGCCTGTCGATAGCTCTCAGGGTCACCTTCCTCGTCAGTAGACACGACACCTGTGACCAATGCCGTACGATCATTACAGCATGGACACTGTGGTGCTGCCTGCCTCTCTCTTGTTGATCGCCGTAAAGGTGGTCGCTCCTCTTGCCCATCTCCTGCAGGTCCTTCCCAGAGTGCCTGGTGGTCTCCCCCTGGAACGGCCGGCTGATCATTTGTCTCATCGCCTATGGGTACGACCTCCCCATCGTTGTCTACAGCACTCACAACCTCTTCATTTCTATTGATGAGCTCACTGTTTTCTACCTTATTTTCTCCTAGAATTTTGTCAAACAAATCATCTAAAACCTGAAGCCCCAATTTTCTTACCACTTGCTCACTCTCAGCATGCTTAGGGTTTTTAAAGGGAAATGACTCTTCGTTGAACACTACATCTCTACTAATAATTACACGCTTCTGGCGCAAACTCCAAACCCTATAACCCTTGATTCCTTCTGGATACCCGACAAATACCCCTTCCTCTCCTCGTGGATTTAGTTTTCCATTTTCAACCGCTATCCATGCCTGACATCCAAAAACTTTCATGTTATCTAACTCCTTTTTAGTCAAAGTTTCGTTTTTCCATATTTCCCAAGGAATCTTACCATCAATAGCACGTGAGGGACATCTGTTCCTAATGTAAGCAGCAGTATTTAATGCCTCAGTCCACAAATAATGCGGGACGCCTGATTCAATCAACATGCATCGGACCATATCTAGCAATGTAAGGTTCATTCTCTCTGCCTTACCATTCTGAGCAGGTGTATATGGCACTGTTAATCTCCTTCCTATACCATTAGCATCTAAATGTTCTTGAAATTGCCTAGAGATATACTCTCCTCCATTGTCACTTTGCAAGAACTTGATTTTTCTTTCCTGACTAGTTTCTGCCTGTTTTTGAAACTTTACAAACTCCAAAAAACCGTCACTCTTTTTCTTTAACATCTTTACAACTACATAATTGGAATATTCATCAAGGAATGTAACTGCATATTGTGAACCTGCCGGGGATGCCGGCAAAATCTTTCCTACAACATCAGAATGAATAATTTCTAATACACAATTTGCTTTACTTGTTCCTACCTTTGGCATGCCACTCTTTTTCAATTTTCCTTGGACACAAACATCACATGCATCATCATTTACCTTGTTAATACCCAGTGCAGGAATTTTACAAAGCGCATCCTTATGCACATGGCCTAACCTGCTGTGCCACAACGAATCTGAACATAACAACGCTTCATTGACATTACACTTTGTTCTCAATGTGTACAAACCGACACTAGCCTGATACTCTGCCGCCAATTTTACAGCATTATTTTTACACACATTCAAAACTCCGTGTCTTATGTTAACATCGCAACCCTTTTCTTCAATTTGGCGTATTGACATCAGGTTAAACGCCAGGTCTGGCACAAACAATACGAAATCTAACTTCACTGTAATCTCACAATTTACAGGTTTCAACTCCACTGCACCATAACCCTTGACTGGCAATTTTCTACCGTCGCCAATTCTCACATACCCACAGTCCTTTTCAACAAAGTTTTTCAACAGTCCATAAAAGGGAGTCATGTGTTTTGAACAACCAGAGTCCATGAACCACTCGTCAACCTTCCCGACAAAGTTTTTACCGTTCGCACATAGTGAAAGTTCCTCATCGCGAACAACGGCAGCTTGACTTATTCTTCTGTGTTCTCTCTTAAATTCGTCCCTTTTGCATTCATCTCCCTTCGATTGCTGACTCTTCTTAAACTTCCCTTCACGACACCATCTTGCTGCATGACCAATTTGTCCACAGTTATAGCAACGAAAAGGTTCTGCCTTAGCATTACTTCCACTCTTATTTCGGAACTTCCTCACTACTAATGCTGGGTTGGAGGAAACATTGTCACTTGCACTTTCAATACTATGTTCTCTTTGAAGCCTTTTCTCTTCTAGTATTAACCTAGGTTTCATTTCACTGGTAGTTAGGGTTTCATCGTTTATCTCTACACTACGAATAAAGCCCTCGTATTTGTCCATTGGCAGGCCGGTTACCAGCAACACTGCCAAACTACGGTCGGGTAGTTCCAACAATCCTGATTTGGCAACTCTACGGTGTAGGTTAATTTTCTTTGATATGTAATCTGTCATAGTCATGCCGTCTTCCTTTCTCAAATTCAAAAGTTCGTTAAGCAACAGTATCGCATGTAACGTGCCTGTTCTATTGCATACCCTTTCTAGTGTATCCCACACATTTTTAGCTAAATCAAGACAGCCCACGTCATCCAAAAAGGAATCTGATATGACGTTAATTAAAAATGCTCTGGCTCTATCATTCGTCTTTCTTTGCACCTGCGACAGTTCACTGACGTCCGCAACATCAAAACCAGGGTTAACAGCTGACCAGCAATCCCGAGTCTCAAGTATGGCTCTCGTTCGGACGGACCAGTAGAAATAATTTTGTTCATCCAGCCGGATATACGCGTACTCTTCTTTTCCCGCCATCTTAATCTTCAACGACAATCGTTGGCACTGGCGCACTAATTCTAAATCTTTTCGCACTATCCGCAACTCTTTCTCTGCTTTCACCGTCTTAGAAGCCACCTGGGCCCATAACCTGTTGGTTTGTAGACTTAATGAACATAAGCCGTGTCATACTTCTCGGTAAAAACAGGTTTATTGAACAAAATGAGCACACTGGCACGAGACAACCATTCACATACCACACCGACCACGAGACTACCCAGGGGTTCACACACTCAAATGCACGGACCACTCACACAGTGCGTCCAACCAAGGAATACTCAACACATACAAAACACTCGCACCAACAAAAATAGAACAAACTTTTCTAGGGAAAGAGATGCTACAGATATATCGATTTGAATGAAGTCTTCTCTATTAGGCTGGGACCCTTAGTTGTAACCACACTAACCTGAAAGATCAGGCAGTGATGTGACAAGAGTATAAAGGTTTAGAATGACTATGTCATTAGCATGATTACAGCATTTAATTTGAGCACTATGCTTCAATAACATCACGGACCATCAAATAAGAAAAAACAAAGACAAGTTGGCAGAAGCAAGAAGTTTTTGAAGATTTTGTGGGTAGGTGTAAGGAAAATCACTCACGTAGTGAATACATGACAATCGATGAATCATTGGAAGCTTTCCGGAGTAGATGCCAGCAATCAGCAATGAGCTGGCCAAATAAGGGTTGAAATTGTTCATTCTCGCAGACCCTAGCACATTTTATACTTTTACATGGATGTCTACTCTGGCAAGCAACTGAATTTTGAAGTTGACAACAGTGCTAAAAGTGTAGTTGAAAGATTGATTCGACCCATTTCTTGTGTTTCTAAAAAACTCTTTTTTAGAAACACAAAAAATTTTTAATACAGCCAAAAGATCTATTTATGGAATATCTGGGGATTCCATTTTTAAGACAAAACAATTATTGTACAATATTTCAAGCTGCTAAACTAGTAATTTTGCAATGTCTTATTAATAATAACCTTTAAAGTGAAATTTGAGAATTTTATACTCCTAAGGAGAGGTTGTGTAACTCTGATCTTGAAATGAGATTAGCCTTTTTGCATGGTACTATAAGCAAAATTTAAACGAGTTTTGGATTGTTACTCCATTGGCTCTGGTTGGCAAGAAAAAAGTATAATGACATGTGGGGAGCATGTATTCTCCAAAATCAGGTAAGCTAACAATAGCAGAGTGGGGCAGTGGACTGCAGGTAATGAAGTTCGATTCTTATCGCTGTTTAAAATTTTTCTTTCAGCCGTTGAATCAAAAACTTTATCATCCTTCATTTCCAACCTTTGTGTGTGGATACTGACTTTTTTGTACTTCTATCGTTTAAACTACATTTGCAAATGCGTCACTCAAAAATACATTGTAAAGTTAACAAAATGATTCCAAGATATAATTCTGCAATCAAAAATTTTTCCAAGCATTTCACTAATGCCAAATTTTAATATTTTTTTGAATTATAAATTGGAAGAAATTTCTAATATCTATTTTTTAAACTGTCTACTTGCATTACCATAGGAATACAGCAAGGCTGTATTCCTAGGTAGTGTTAAGGATCAAACTCGCGACCAGCAGTACACTAGCCCTCATTTTTAACAACTACGCTATCATATGTTCACGGGAATCTGGCGAATGTAGGCAACCCTTTGAAAAATTAATGACATTCCGCTTTATTTTTTTTCTCGTGCATCCGGGCCATGCATATGGAGAAAAAAGTCACCACGAGTATTTGGTTTCTGTGGCATGGAAAATATCTTCTTTTCATTTCATGACCAAGTTACACAATCTCTCCTTGTCAGTATCTACCATACTAACTGTGACGGAATGGGCTTTATTCTCCTTTGCCCGTTGACTCGCCGCAGTCCTTACGCCTTCGAGAATAGGACCCCTTACCTTTGCCTCGAAACCTCGTCTACTTCGGACTTTCCCGGGCGGGAAATGGTTTTGAGAAAAAAAGGGATATCGCGACCTTTGTCGCGTGTTTGAGAAGGGCGCCACCTCAAAACCGCAGCGTCGAACCAGCTCAGCCGGCAAAGCAAGGACGATCCAAAATGTTCGAGGGTTGGGGGGGACTTTAAGCCAGGGCGGGCGGTAAAACAGGGAGGGCCGTATGACGTGAGCGCGGGAGAAATTTCGCGGAGCGTAGGAATGAACCTCTGCCTTTTCTACTATTAACACAAGCAACATTTATTCATTGAAATGAGCATGAAAATGAACACTCTACAGCTAAATAACCCATGTCTTACTAACTAATGAGGGATGAAAAGGTGAATGAATGGCGAGACATAAATGGGACGAAATTAACAAAAATAAAATAATCACCCTGTAACACTTTGACCAAATAAATGACCAAATATGAAAAAATAAAATAAAATAAACTACAAAATGAAGAGAATTACAAGCTCCTCGTCCTTTTATGAATACTAATGATGAGTTCGGGAGTGAGTGATACAGAAATATGGTCCCGTAGGACTATGATTGTCCACTCTTGGGATCAGTTTGACTCTTCTCTTGACCTGAAGGGACTTTAACTCTGTTTGGATATCTCGTACACCACTTATTCTGGCGCACATGGGTTTCACAGTGGGGAAGCGTGAATAGGAGGGTTGAAACCACTTAGGATTGGGGAAATACGGGTGTGGCGATACTTATGAATGAGATGGTGTGGAGCTTGACGGTGAAATCCAGCGCGGAGAGACTGCACCGTTGAGTTTTCGGTATGGTGGCGTGGAGAACGGAATTCAACAACTTCTGTTGTGATAATGCACCTTCCGACTGAAAGGAACTCGTCCAACCTTTGGTTCCGGGGATGCGGCGGCCCGCTAGCTTTTGCGGTCTGTCGCCCTTATCTACCCGAAACCGCACCTCCTCTTTGGGGTGCCGGGATCGAGGTCCGCTGCGTCTCGTTCCTCTTCTGGGGCAGAACGCAGGAAAAACCACTAGGGAACGACTTTGTCAATTCCTCACGGATGTCGTGGTGATCTCCGTCTCCAACTATCGCCTCTCTCTCTCCGTCCACACTCTCGCCTGGCTTCACCAGCACACCCTGAGCTTCTGTGCTCGACTCCCAATCACCAACTGAACTCTCATCTTCCTCCCGACTCAACAGTCGGCGTCCTCCCTGTAATGCTCATCCCCCCCTCTCACGTGACTTCAATTCAAAAATCACCAATAGTTTCACGGCTTACACTGCCCAATGACCTGGGTAGACACAAAAGTGGCGTGATTCTCACTCTAAAAGAATCCAAAGCACAAGACCAAGGAACATTTTACCAGATATCCACGCAGAAAAAGGCAGGCGTTCATTTCGCTTACGCAACGGGGACCCGGCTTGGGACGCAAATGACCGACGCGAGAGACGCGACCAGGGAAAAACAAAGATAAGACGGCCAATCCGTCACAGTACGTACATTCCATTCGTAGGGCGAATGCAATGAAAGACCCGTGGATCCGACCCGACCATCCTTAATTTATTAATGGTACATTTGTAAATCTAATCTAAACAACAAAAGTATAATAAATTGAGTATTCAGATGTTATGGTTTGAAATTGAAGATATAATTTCCGTGCAATGACTGAAAGAAAAAATTAAACTGCGAAAGGGATCGAACTTTGCACAGTACACTGCCTCTCATTGTCCGCCTGATCCCTGTAAATGTAGGCTACCTGCGTGACATCGTACATGTTTTTTTTCCCACGATACTGGGATAATGGGGAAAAAAGTCATATTTCTTTATTTTGGCACGGGAACATTTTCCTCGAATTTTGAGACCTGAGTTACACATCCTCTTCTTGTCAATATCTACCGCACCTACATTCCATTCACGGGGGGCCTTGAATGTTAAGCCGCGAAAATTTAAAATCTACGGTCCGGATCCGATTTTACTCGGTGTCTTTGGATCCGAATCCGGAAACGAGTAAAATGAAAGATCTGCGGAGCTTTGGATCCGACGGATCTTATCTGGCCATCACAAAATTTTTCGTATTGAAGCATACTGTATGAGCTTTTATTTACATGCTGCATTAGATTTGTGATTTCTGATTGTTGAATAACAATATTAATGCTAGAGTACCATTAAATTTGTGATAGCAGTGAGTAGAAGAGTTTTTATTTGCATTGTGTTAAAACCTCGTTTTAAAACACTAAAACTACAAGTGGAGGGTTTCATTCTATTAGAATACAAGCAATAACTTCAGATTGTTTTTATACTATTATGTTCGCTGAAGAATCCAGCCAGCAGGTGTTACAATCAATGAAACATACGCGGTCAAAAAGGCTGCATGCGAGCCTGTGTTGTTCCTGCTATGCAAGTTCACCCAGGTTCAATTTTTCTAAGACTTCATTCTGGTATCTTATCTTAATGCAGCACATGTTGGTGAAATCATGTTTAAAAGGGACATAATATCTCCTCCCACCTGATGATGCTGGTTCAATAGGCCCTCCAACATCAGAATGGATCAACTCCAGAAACCTCCTTCATTCACATCTTGACTTAAACTTCTTTCTCTTACTTTTGCCTTGTATACTAACTATTGGAACCTTTTGCATATTTCTTCTTGATTAGTATCTGTATCCTTTTTCTGCTCCTACTCTCTTCAATAAGATTTATGGCAGCTATTTTCTTCATGTCTTGAATATTACAGTACTGCAATCGTCCGTGCCACAGTTCATTAACTGCTCTATTCACCTGCATCAGAGTATTATCATGTTCTTCCTCCCTTAAAACTTTCTCAGCCTCTGATAACTGAGCCTCTGAAGTCATCTTGTTACAGGAACTGTTCAAGATCGTCACATAATACAAACTCTACATTTGATTCCACAGACATTTTTTCCATTTCTTTATCAATAATTTCTACCTTTCCATTATCAAACCAAATTTTCAGATTCATGTTTTTCTAGTAGATTCACTGATAATAAATTAGACTGAATGTCCAGCGGGTGCAAACCATTATGTACTCAGCCTTAAGTCCATTTCACCTCAATCTGACATGATTGTTAACAATGCGGATCCCTTTCCTTGTATTAACACTGATCCTCCATCTGCTACATCCACCTTACCTGAATACGTGCTAAATTTGTCCAAAATTTCCAAACACTGTGTCTTATGATGGGTGTCCCCACAATCAACCAGCAGCCATTGATCTCCCTTGTAAGCGCAGTTTACTTGCGCCTTGTCATGCGCAATGCCTCTTACTGCTATGTTTTTGGCATGTCTTGCTTCTTCATTTTCTATATTTTATTTCTCATCTACCAGTTTCAGTCTCTGATCATCTCGCTGTCTTCGGGGTTTCTTGTAGAAATTTGCTTTTGTGATTGCGCCCACCACAGTTAGAGTACTTACATTCCACCATTGGTGTATTCTGAGTTTTTATATCGGCCTTTTCATATTCATGTGCATTTCCACTTTCCTTTTGCTTATGCTGTGGGTGATGGTTCCTACTTTTAATGGCTAAAGCTTCTTCTGCATCTTCATGTCTAACCATCCGTTTCTCTTCTAGAAGTAATTTCGCTTTTACCTTCCGTGATGTCAGGTCCTCTTCTTCTTCGAGATATCGAACAAGTTCATCATATTTCTCCAGCGGTAATCTCAGTAAGAAAAACATTGAGATATTTTTGTCAGAAAAAATATGTTAGTATGTTTCCCTTGGCTAGTTTTATATTCAAACCTTGAATCTTCGTCATGTGTTCCATCATTGACAGGTCATCTGTTATTTTTGTTCTCACCATATTTCTTAGGTTCATCAATGTGTGGAGAAGTGTAAAAGTTGTGTAGATTTCTTCAAATATTTCCCAAACTTCTAGTGCACGAGTGCAGTCACTAATGTTTTCAAGGTGTGCAGTACTTACATTCTGTATCAACAAATTTAATGCTTTTCTATTTAATCTCACCGGTTCCTGGTTCAAACCATCTTCGGGAATATCTCCGTAACCAGGCTCGATTGCAGTCCAACAGTTTTCTCAATGAGTAGAGCACGCATAGTTAAAAAAGTTTTGTTCAACCCTAAGGTGGGTTTATATAAGATCAAGTACCTATTTTCCTGGCGAATACTATGAAGGAATGTTTCTCAGGCATGACACCGGTTAATAGGCTCCATTATTGCCAAACTCCTAAGATTGGTTTTTAATAGGTGAGGGTAGAACTCACCCCATACTAAGCCATTGGCATGTGAAATTCACACATAGAGGGGGTAGGGGGGGTAGTTCTTTCCCTGGGGGTCACCTCAACGAATTTACGAATACAAAGTTCTGTCACGCAGAAAGTGTGAGGATTAAAGGTGGGGGTGGCCAGAAAGGCTCTTGCCCAGGATTTGAACCTGGGACCTTCTGGTCAGGAGCTCAGTGTCCTACCCACTAGGCCACCATGCATAGTTAGTTGCCGAGTAAAATAACAGCTGGCCCAACCGTGCTTTAGTTGTCTTCTATCACCAAATCTTAGCTATAAACAAGCACGGGACTAAGCCCGTTTCCAGAAAAAAAATCATTCACAGGTTAATACTTGTAGTGTCTTGCGTCTATCATCAGTGTAATAAATGATTTTGGGAGGTAATATTGTTTCTTTTCTACTACTAAGACCTTGATGACGAATGGGGCGTGATTCGGCATATTTTCTGCATAGTCTCCTCAAGGATTATATGACGGCTGGAAGTTTGGGTTTATGATGCGTGGGGGGGGGGGGGGGGGGGGAGAGGAAAGATCCCAGCTGCTGCTGATGCAGTTGCCTACCAAAGATCCACCCACCATAACCACCTATCCCCCAGGGTTGCCCAGAAGAAGAGGAAGGAAACTCACATGATGCCACCCCCTCCTCCCCTCCTTCAAGCATGAGAGATAAGGATACTGGAGGCCTGCACACAGGTGCAAAATAAGGGCAAGGCCTGTGTGTGAGAGATAAAGACAGAGGCTCAACCCGAATTGACATGTGACGGACTTTTCCGAAGTATCACGAATGTGACCTATAGGAGAACTTGCCGAGTATAGGTGGTCATATGTTGGCTGGGGGGCACCCACCTAGTATGCGGGTATCCAGGGCGAAGGGGCACGGTCAGGCACCTAGGTCACACGGGCGGAGGCAAACACGAGTGAGGACACCCAGCATGGGCGGGCGAGGGTCTCCCGGATTTGGTGCCCGTTTTCAGGCACCGTAGAAGATACGCCTGCAACTGGCACCACCTTCCCTCTCCACAAAACCAGACCCTTTCCCCCCCATGCACTGTACACCCAACTGTCATAATCCCCACCAACACAATCCGCCCAAATTTCCCAATGGCATCACCCACCCTCACTCAACCCATCGATGCTACAAGATTTTGGTGTTGACATCCCCTTCACAGAGAGCTGAGCAAGGATTGCTCGCCTTAAAGGACGAGGTAGGGTTCACGGAGAATTTGAAATGCCATAATTCCAGGGGCACAGCAGCAAACATGGTATGTGCCGTCACACGTAAGTTTTAATTAAAAGAAAACCGTGGACATAATGAGAATTCTGGTAACAGTTAAAACAAAAAATAACCTGGATAAATAATGACATTAGCTACAATTTACACATAACTAAAGGTATTAATTATACCCGGAGTCACATGCGGGAAATAATTGGGAGATACTGGCATATGTGGGAGGTGAATGCACTACAATTAACGAATTTCATTTTTGGTGCACCACAATCGGCAACAATGAAAGCTATCCAGTCAAAAATACTTTTGCTGAAGCAATTTTTTGCCGAGGTTCGTAAAAATGAATTCCATTTGTTGTTGGGGACCGGACCCGGAACTCGTAATTTTGAAAAATTTGTATTTACGAAACTTCATATCTTTGAATATTGCCATGTCATTACTGCAGGATTTTGATCGGGACCGGCCGTTTTGCTTTGTATAATCGAAACTTCGTATTATCTTGCTTTGTATAATCGAAACTTTGTATTATCTTGCATCATATTATCGAGGGTTTTTGTATACCACCTGCAAGATTCATGTACCACTGTACCATTTCCATGTTTCACTTAGTTCAAAATTACATTCTCGTGATTTTGCCAATTCAAATTCACTTTTTTTGTAAATGGAACAAAACGATGAGAACATGGAGTGTTCTTCAAATTATATATATGGATATGAAGTGGCATTAATTCTCAACCCTATCTCAGTTAATTCACAACATTTTGCTATTTAATCAATAGTTTCAGTTGTCATAGCAATAATATGTCTGGCCAGAATGTATGGAACGTGTGTGTGAGAATCATGTCAGTGTGTTTGTTTACAAACACAATTATGCAAACAGTTTTTTCCATAATTTTGACAGGCACCCAAAAGCACTTCATTGATTACCACATTTGTATTTGCAACATGGACTCCACACTATCATTACTCCCTCAGCAAAAAGTAAAGTGGTGTTAAATTCCCTTCATGGTCCATTATTGGCTTTCTATCGAGTGCCAATGTTGGGCCAATAATGGATAGCCAACATTAGCCAATGTTGGATTGCCATCAAGTGCCAATATATGGGGCCAGTATTGGCCTGCCAATGAGCATGCCTCCTTGGCTTCTTACCTTGGACCCATATTGGGCCATCGTTGGCAAGCCAATGCCAATGAAAGCCAATGTCACCACATTGGACCAATATTGGGCCTTCATTGGCCCAGTTTTGTAGGCTACTTGGGAGGTTTCAAAACATTTTTTAAAGTTATCCCCTCTGATGCCTTCCAGGGCCTCCATCGTTCATTGTTTCACCATGTCAGTATAAGCAAAACATATTCCTTTCAAGTCCCTTTTCATGTGTGGGAACAGAAAGAAGTCACAAGGTGCCAATTGAAGTGTGTACGGATGGAGCTGTCATGCTGCTTCAGCTCCCAAGCGAATCTCCTTTCGCTCCAATGTCAGCAGGAACAGCACAAATTTGGCCGCTACTTTTCTTGTTTTCAACTCTTAACCCATTTCCGCTCTCCGTAGCCATATGGCTACACCCTAACATTAACGTGTGAAAGCGATTAACTAAATAAAATTTCAATATCACTTGGCACTTTGTTTTGTTATGTGTATCAACCTACATATCAAAATGGCCTCTGCCTTAACAATTCTCTATTTATGCTTTCTTTGGTCACCAGATTAATACAAAACATTAGAAAACCAAAAAGTAAATACACCTACTAACAAATGAACATCAAAAAGGAAATACGTAAAAAGAATGGAAATATTTAAAAGTGATGCTGGTTATCTGGTGTACATGCATATCAACATGGCAAGTGTATGATGCTCTGTAGAAGGAACCATGAACTTTATCCCAATAAACTTGTCAAAAATGCATTGTTGAAGGTCATGATTGCCATATCCATGTGTTAGTTTGCGTTGGAAGCTGGTCAGGGTGGGAATCTGGTTGCGGGAAGAATTGGGTGTGTGTCAGGGACATAAAATAATAACGTGTTTAAATAAATAACTGAAGTTATATACGTAGAAATATATATTTGTTTCCTGTTTGTCACCCAGAAATATGGCAGTTTGAGATATCTTACCCATTTTGGAGGATGACACTGATATTAAGGCCTTTACATCAAACCTCCAGAAATAAGCAGCATTTCGGGCAAAGACTCCAGTGATGAAGATACAGGTAGAATTGCTGATAATATCTCCAGCCGTCAACTTTGGGCTCACACTTCATTCCAGTTTGCAAAATATGCTGAATAAAAATAAGGAAAAGTCCAAGTTTCAGGTAGTGCAAACTCCAAAGCCTCAGATTATGAACATGAAACTCCATAAAAAGGAATAAAACAAGCTAAATCTCGCCTTTTGAAGGAGAAAAACCTGAAAACATGAGAAAGAGTGAGGGAACAATGACACTGAGAAAAAGCGTTAAAAGACACAATTGCACAGCAACCACATCTCACTGAAAAGTATAATCATGGAAAGGATGGAACAGACTTGATGGGCCAAGACATTGCATGCTAGAGTGCCAAAAATTGTGGTGGCCATTATTCTCTTGGCTGCTTGGTGCAAGCGTTCTGAGTGCCTAGAAATGATACGTACAACTGGCAGAAATGAGCCAAAAATTGAAATTCTATGTACCATTGTGCAGACTTGGTTCAATATAAAAGTGAAAGTTGGGGACCTGGATTGACGGTTTGCATTCTGCCCACAATCTTTTCCATTTTGACTGCTTGGATCATTTGTCGTTCAAAAACCAGACAACAGGAGGTATGCTGGCGATTACAGCAGCAGCCAAGTGCGAACTACTTGTTCTAAATGCCTCTCTGTGGACTCTTCATTCTGTGCTTCAAAAATATCATATGAAGTAATGCAAACACTGCTCAGCAAAAACTTGGGAAATGTTTTTTTCAATGCATGTGATTTAAAAAGATAACTTTGAGCTTGTGGTACTAGACATTCATGTGAATTTTACATGTGATTTTACCAAGAGTACCTAAATATTGGGCCAGTAGGTACTGAGACAATTTTTTCTAAGTATTTATTGCTCAATTTGCAGAAGTTTTTGTAGAGATATGTGCCTTAATTAATTTTGATCTCTACTTTTAAAAAAACTAACAAGCTTATATGCATATATCACATGTGATCGTAAGATGATGCCATTAGCCTGTACATAAGGCAAGTACTGAGATATAGCTCCAATCAGGATGTTGTCCTTATTATACCTAAAGTAGCTCAGTAGAAGACTTATTTTGTGTGTTCATTTTTGCAAAATGTTCCATAATATTTAGCCATCAATGTACTTGTCTAAGGCTAACGTTCCTATTATTGCACCATAAAATGCTATTAATTGAAGAAATTTAAGAATTGTAAACTATGAGGTTTTACTTACCTCTAAATAGAGATGGGTAAATTACCGTAATTTTCAATTGAGGTAAATTACCGCGGTGAATTACGGTAATTTTCGAAAATTACCGTAATTTTCCGGTAATTTTAAGTTTTCAGCTGCTAATCCTTATCAGAGGACTCAAAACGAAATCAAATAGCATTGAGATACAAATGCCGACGCTTATATCAAACATATCACGACGTTTATCTATTATAACTCATTAAAAATTTTAAAACAAAGTTGGCAGCAACATGCAATAAGACTTTCTTTTGTCACACTATGAGAAATTTTCGTTCCAAAGACATTCCTCTGCGCAATATGCATTTGTTATTTTACTCTGGATTAATTGGAATTAATCATGGACACAATGTAAACAATATCGTTTTAGCTTCTTAATTTATAATATCACCCATTCCAATGGTTTCTTTGTGAGGAAGAAGTTTTCAGGGGTGTTGGTAATTTACGAAAAATACCATGGTAATTTACGAAAATTACCGCGGTAATTTACCAAGTTGCCCATCTCTACCTCTAACTACAAAACTATGTTTGCAGAGAACCTTCATTATTTTTTTACATGCACATAGAAATTGCAGCATACAAGATATTGACCCCGTTACCGCCCAGCAAAGCCATATGGCTATGGGTCATTCTGCGGAAACGACTTTATGTATCACCAAACTATTTTCATGAGTACTCATGGGTTTTCATGAGTTAAGTACCAAAAAATCTTCAAAATCACAAATAATTTTTTTCTGGGAGGAAATGGGTTAAGATTAAATTCATTAAATTGAGCTCTATGACAACCCAAACAACTCAGCTAGTTCATCAATGTCCCACTGTTGATTTTTGTGCTCAGTTTCATTAATTTTTCTAGTATGTATTTTCATTGGTCCATGAGGTCCAGTGCAAGGAAGATTGTCAATTAAAAGTTCTCCACTTTTGAAACCAATAAACCACTCATACACTTTGCGTTTTCCTAAAGCATTCTCTTTGTAAGCTGTTTTCAGCATGCCAACAGTTTCTGCTCGGGTTTTCCTGAGCAAGAAGCAAAATTCCGCATGCCAAAAAATGCACAAAACAGCTCTCACTGCAAAATTCTTAGGCACTACGCAGGGCCAATGCATGTAACTTTAGAAAGGTTTGAGCTGCATATCCCCCTATCAGCCAAAGCCTGTATTACAAATGGACCGGGCTCTGCAAAACTATTCATTTCTTTTTGCCCCCCCCTCCCCTTTTATACCTCCTCCCTGGGGTCAGATGTCTCCTGATTGATCCTGACATCTCTGACATAGACCATGCCACACTCACACGGTATCTGGTAAACACAGAGAGCCTTGAGGCCAATTGGGACTTTCACGTTGTTTAGCTGGTCTCACCTTAGCAAGTGGCACATGTTGAATCTTTGAAGTATTCTTGATATTTTCCTGGATGTCGTGGATATGTATGTAGGCAGGGTGTGGCCAAGGGTTTTTCATCCGTGCCCTGTGTCCATCTTGGGTCCCTTGTCCTTCTTGTGGCTCCAATATCCTTCACAGAGCCTGGGAGATTTGCTGCTTAATGTATCCGTTCTGAAGGAATGTCTTATTTAGATGTTTAATTTCTCCTGGCGAGTTCTCCTCAGTGGCAATGGGTTTTGCCCTGTGTATAAGGGAACAGCGCAGTGTTGGGAAGGGTGGTCATGGCTACTGCCGTTGACATATAGATGTGAAGACAATGTTTTTTCATCGCTCCCTGGGCAAGTGCAGCTTGCCCACAATGCACGCCACTGATTAGTTCTTCCCATTTGCTATGGCCACACGTAATCTTTCCCACAAAACATTTCTGAATAGCTTTTGATGCAGTTGCTCGATCTAAAACTTTGATTATGCCTTGCAGTGTAGTAAACCCATCCGCCTGCAGCTGCCACCTCAAAGGCAGTTATTTGGCATTGAATTCAAGCTCGGTCAAACTTCTGGTCAAAATGACCCTTTCAGGGTTTCTTATATGTACTTAAAACTTTCTGGGCCTACATATATGTTAAGGCATTTACTACTGGGATGTACATGTTGGAACAAAAACAAAATATCACTTAAATAGTGCAAAAAAGTAGTACTAATAGTTTCATAACACAAGTGTTGTGAATGAAATAACAATAAAAATGTGAAGATACTTAGCATTTTATCATAATGATTTTTTTAATGGCATGAATGTATTGGTGGGGTAGAGGACTGTGGCACTAAGCAGAGGTTTGAGTGGCCTCTGTGTGAATATGCCCAGGTGTATCGATTGATTTTCTGCCTGCCAGTTGTTTCTTCTCAAAACTCACTGAACTGTGAGAGGAACTGAGCCCCAAATGCCTGAATGATGTAGTGAATCAAATGTTCCAGGATGACCTTGAGGGCATTACTTATTTTCTCCAGAGATCAAGGTGCAATTTATAAAGGTTACAGCATCTCAATACTTAGTCTCAATAATGCATAACCCAACCTCTGCAATAAGTCATCTAGAATTGTAAATGACATTAAAGTACCCAATGGAAAGTGTTTTGAATGAATGTAGCTGTGTATTAGAAGCTGAGGTGTGTTGAATGGCTTTTGCTTGTTGCAGAATGAAGGGACAACACTGCTTCTGGCAGACATCTTTTCGACGTGCTATGGCTGGGGTCGCATTGAGCAGGTGAAGGAAGGCACGAGGTCTGGAGGGGCCAGGATCGACCCATCCTTTGTCAACAACCCAGAGCTCAGTGACGTACAGTTTCGGGTCGAAGGGCAAGTGTTCTATGCGCACAAGATTGTGCTCATCACATCATCCCCACGATTCCGCAGCATGCTGGGCTCCAAGTCATGCTGCGAAGGGAATCCACCAGTGGTGCAAATAAATGACATCCGGTATGATATATTTCAAGTAAGTACTCTGTTAATTTCACTCACTACTGGACTATTTTGATTGCACTCACCTGCGTGGCTTTTTAATGATAATTAATTTTTCCTCATTGTTGATTGAATATTATACACATTTGCATATATTCTGGCTCCCTCAAGTGTCTAATTATTTTACAATTTATTGACATAAGTGCCAAGACTAGTCTATGAAAGAAGAAATGAGTATGAGCGTTGCTATTCCACCTCCAAGTGAAGACTCAGAGAGTGTTTCCATTTTAAATCATTGCTTCAACATCTCAGAATTCAATGAATAGTTAGTGCCTTTATGAAACAAAAATGATTAATGGATCATGGAGAGAAGAAATTAATTATGTACACAGTGAAACCTGCCTAAATGGCCACCTCCATTCCACAGCCACCTCTTTGAGCAGCCAATTTTCCCGGGAACCGAATATATTTCCCATATAACCAATGTAAATTTCCCCTCTTTTTAGCAGCCACCTCTTTCAATGGCCAGTGGTCGCACTGTTTCCATCCAGTGACTAATTGCAAACAATTTCTTTTGCAAGCATATTTTGGAGTATATGTGAATATTATTTCCTTCTATTCCTAAAACTGTACACTCTATGAAGTGCATAGCTATAACTAGAGCCTTGCTAGCAGACTGTCTACTCCGGCTTGGCAGATAAATTACGGCTCGATTTTCCGGAAGCGGCCACTCTTCTGTGGCCACAGGGGCTGTGTTTGAAATCGTTGGAATGATCTTGCATAGGTAACCGAGGAGTCACGTGGTATAAACACGAATGCTTCGCAAATTTGCTGTGTTAAAACTGCTGTTGAAACTGTTGGGTTGGCAACCTCATTATTTGTTTACACTTGTGGTATATCTTAACTGGGGGCTCTTTAGTTGGAATAGATGAGAAAAACTCAAGTGAAAACAATTAATGATGTTGTAAAGAGTGATTAGGACACATTCAATTTTGAAACCATTTGTGTTTGTATCACATGACTCCTTGGTTACCTATTTGAGATAATCCCGACGGCTTCAAACACAGCTCCCCAGGGACCAGTTTTGTTTCATTCATGCCACCGACTGTACAAATCTAATCCTATGGGTGATCATCATTTGGGTTTTTAAGTCTGTACCCTCACTTATAGGCGCTTCGGACTGGGAGGAAAGGTACAAGTTTGGGAATCAAAGGGTAAAAGGAGAAATGGTAGAGGGAAACCCTGTGTCGACATCCACCTGCTCTTAACAAATGTCACCAAAGAGAGAACGGCTTAACGTTCCATCCTACGAAAGCTGGACACTAGCCCACCAGGAAAGAAGCGTTTGCTAGACTGATATATGGTAATCAGCATAGGAAATGGACAGACACATTGTGTGGAAATAAATCTTTGCCCCAGGGAGATGCATCTTTTTCTCCCTTTACAACCCATCGTTATAATGCAACCTGCATACCCCCAACTCATTTTCGGCTGGATACTCAACCATGTTAACACCAAAACGCATAACGATCGAAGAAGAAAGGTACCTAACGAAAGGTACTTGTTGGATGTTGTCCAGTATCGGAGTGGAAGAAGAATAATAAAATGCATGGAAACCTTTCTGGTAGCACAGGGAGTGCTAGGATTATATGTCGGCCTCTGGGTCCATTGCTTCCAAGAAATTTTATTGTCAAATTGGAGTTTTAGCTGTAAAATCTGTTGGAGCATTTGTGTATTTGATTTAGTGATAGTGTTTACAAAATGCATGAAGGTAAAAGGAAGGTCGTTCTAAATCTCGAGAAGAGAAGTTGTCCGTAGATTCAGGCGATATTGCGTGGTATTCGAACATATGAGAAAAAGACAAAATTTGCAATTTACCACATAAAAACTTTATTCCGACCCGGGTTTCGTTGGCACTGCAACATCGTCAGGTGAAAAATAACATCCATAGTGCGCTATATATAATATGCGGGGATGTGAGGAGTGGGGAAGAGGCGGAAGAAGGGGGGGGAGGTGGTGGAAAGCCTATTGGCGGGCAGAGGAAAGACACGTGAATGGGAGGGCAAGGGTGCCGGGGTTAGGGTATGAGGCGGAGCTGAGGGAAGGGGGGTCATAAACACATCAACTGGCGGAAACACAGAATTTTAAAAAGGTCTCATTGGGGAAAGGGTTTCCACACTTCGGATCCTGGGAGCATTGTCACGGCTTCAACTAAGGTGCCACGTGGTGCGACTTGTTGTCACAGGGGAAACAAAGGGTCGAGGTCCCGGGGCTGGAAGGGACCTCATCACTGACCATGGTCGATCTGTTTCCGCATATGGTCTCCGTGTGGGCGAAATCCGGAGTGGGCGCCGGTCATCTAAGTCCTCGAAGACGGTGGAGGGTGGCTGGGCTGGCAGAGGCCGATTAGGTCTCGAAGCGTGAAGCGTAGTATACAAAACAGGGGGGGGGGGTAGTGGCGTAGGGGGGTCACTGTGGGAAACTGATGGAGAGAAGGGGAGAACTGGTGTTGAACAAATGGTCGTTGAGGAGGGAAATCTTCTTCCTCTGTCGTTCTTTTATCTCAATCTGTTCTAGGGCGTCCAACTTCCTTCCTTTGGTTTGGATATGGAGCACTTTCGCCTCGAAATCACAATTATGGTTCTTTTCTAATAAATGTTTCGCCACCATTGAGTAGGAGTTGCCTTGGAACGTGCATTGTCTGTGTTCCTTCGATCTTGTTTGGAAATCTCTACCCGTCTGGCCGATGTAGCTGGCACCACAATCACAAGTGATCTCATACACTCCGCTCTTTCTGGACTTGTCTATGGTGTCTTTGTTCCTGCAGAGAATTTTCTTCAGGGAGGTGGGGGTGTAGTATGATATCCTGTATCGGTCTTTGGGAATATGGTTAGCTATTCTGAGTGAGAGTTGATTTAGGAATGGAATTTTTCCCCACCTACGACCATTTGGCTGATCTGTCGAGAGGGAGGTGCTAGAATAAATTGCTTGTTTACGTAGTTTCTTCGTGAGCAAGGAATCGATGATCTTCTCACTATAGCCATTATTGACTGCGATTGTCTTGATAGTTATCAGTTCTCGGCGGTAGTGGTGGTTGGTCATAGGGATATTTATCAGATGTAATGTAATCATAATGGATGTGAAAAACTTATTCACATCCATTCCACCGCAAGAGGCATTGGCATATGCGAAAGACATTCTTTCTAAATCCATTATTCAACCGCAAATGGCAGAAGAATTGTATAAATTAATGGAACTGTGTGTGAGCCAAAATTATTTCCTTTTCAATGATATTTTCTATCAACAAAGATCCGGATTGTCAATGGGATCTCCACTGTCCCCCCTATTAGCAGAAATTTTTATGGATGATCTAGAAGCCAAAATATTTAGTTCCGAGGACCACAATATCAATCATGTGCTATATTGGTACAGATACGTGGACGACATCCTATGTTGTTGGACAGGTTCAGAAAGACAGTTAGATATCTTCCTCAAGTTCCTAAATTCATTGCATAAGGCTATAAACTTCACTAATGAATCAGCGGTCGGCAGCACACTCAACTTTTTAGATTTATCCATTGACATCAGAGACCAAAAACATTCATTTTCTATTTACAGAAAACCCACCTACACCGACCAAGTGATCCCGGCAGACTCTTGCCACCCCATGTCCCACAAATTAGCTGCCTTCCATTCCATGCTCCATAGACTGATAAATATCCCTATGACCAACCACCACTACCACCGAGAACTGATAACTATCAAGACAATCGCAGTCAATAATGGCTATAGTGAGAAGATCATCGATTCCTTGCTCACGAAGAAACTACGTAAACAAGCAATTTATTCTAGCACCTCCCTCTCGACAGATCAGCCAAATGGTCGTAGGTGGGGAAAAATTCCATTCCTAAATCAACTCTCACTCAGAATAGCTAACCATATTCCCAAAGACCGATACAGGATATCATACTACACCCCCACCTCCCTGAAGAAAATTCTCTGCAGGAACAAAGACACCATAGACAAGTCCAGAAAGAGCGGAGTGTATGAGATCACTTGTGATTGTGGTGCCAGCTACATCGGCCAGACGGGTAGAGATTTCCAAACAAGATCGAAGGAACACAGACAATGCACGTTCCAAGGCAACTCCTACTCAATGGTGGCGAAACATTTATTAGAAAAGAACCATAATTGTGATTTCGAGGCGAAAGTGCTCCATATCCAAACCAAAGGAAGGAAGTTGGACGCCCTAGAACAGATTGAGATAAAAGAACGACAGAGGAAGAAGATTTCCCTCCTCAACGACCATTTGTTCAACACCAGTTCTCCCCTTCTCTCCATCAGTTTCCCACAGTGACCCCCCTACGCCACTACCCCCCCCCCCCTGTTTTGTATACTACGCTTCACGCTTCGAGACCTAATCGGCCTCTGCCAGCCCAGCCACCCTCCACCGTCTTCGAGGACTTAGATGACCGGCGCCCACTCCGGATTTCGCCCACACGGAGACCATATGCGGAAACAGATCGACCATGGTCAGTGATGAGGTCCCTTCCAGCCCCGGGACCTCGACCCTTTGTTTCCCCTGTGACAACAAGTCGCACCACGTGGCACCTTAGTTGAAGCCGTGACAATGCTCCCAGGATCCGAAGTGTGGAAACCCTTTCCCCAATGAGACCTTTTTAAAATTCTGTGTTTCCGCCAGTTGATGTGTTTATGACCCCCCTTCCCTCAGCTCCGCCTCATACCCTAACCCCGGCACCCTTGCCCTCCCATTCACGTGTCTTTCCTCTGCCCGCCAATAGGCTTTCCACCACCTCCCCCCCCTTCTTCCGCCTCTTCCCCACTCCTCACATCCCCGCATATTATATATAGCGCACTATGGATGTTATTTTTCACCTGACGATGTTGCAGTGCCAACGAAACCCGGGTCGGAATAAAGTTTTTATGTGGTAAATTGCAAATTTTGTCTTTTTCTCAAGAGAAGTTGTGTTATGTTGAAGGGTGAGAAGGGAATATTGGCGAGTAAAATTGTGTACATTGTTGCATGGAGTACAGTATACTCCGGGTTATCTGTTTGTGCATTATCCTGGCTGCAGATTGTCTGTGCATTGCCAATCTCTTCAGCAGAGGTCTCAAAGGAAAGTGAACTTTTCCTCCAATCGCGTCTTTCTCTACGGCCCTACAGACTGGCCTGATGTCTTACACCACCACCCGAAGCTTGAGAACATTTAATTGCATCTGGATAGCTCTACTGGATTCTTTTTTCCCATAAAATGCTATTATATACAGCGTGGATGTTTTCATTGGCAGATTCTTAGAGAGTTCATTTATTTTGGCAGCTCTCTGTGGAGAAATGAATCCAGAAAGAAGCAAACAGTGGAGTATCAGTGTTTCCCAATTATCCGTGCCCCCTTTAACCATTGAAAAAATAGATTTGTGGAGATAATAATAATTTTTATTTGTTCTGTGGGATTTATACAAATCGTAGAACACGGCATGCATTGATGTGAGTTTAAACAAATTTTATGTGTTTCAAACTCGGTCAAGGACCTCTCCTTTACCAGAAATATATATATAACTCTTTCTTAATTTTTATTACATTACCAATTTTCTATATTTTGCTAGGAAGATTATTGTAGACTGTTGAGAGCCTGTATGCGGGACTTTTCTTATGTTGAGCACTATTGTTAGGGAATATAATATGCATATCACAATTTCTTCTTGTACCATAGGAGTGCACATTATCATTCTTTACAAAGCATTCAGGGTGTGTTTTTGCAAATTAGGCACAATACATCACATAAATACATGGAAGAGTCAGATAGCCATTTTCAGCAAAGACAGGCTTGCAACCAACTCTAGTTTTTAAATTGAAAATAACTCTCAGGGCACTTTTTTGTAAAGCAAAAATCTGTTTAGAGAGGGTGGACACCAGAAGATAACATTAAGGATGTGCGAGTACTCAAAAATTCGATTCGAGTCGAGTAGTTGGTACTCGACTTGACTTTTTGACTTGATATTTTTACAAAAGTCGAGTCGAGTAGTTTTTGCCGACGGAGCCGCCAAGGCCAATAGGTTCAGAAATCTGCCAACAGGAAGTGCTATCATCAAAATAGTGTAAAGCTCTGGTTACACGATAGATCACTTACAAGCATGTACGTACGCTCATTTACATTTGCATGAATTGTTTAATGTACGTTTGCGTGAATGGACCCCCCCCCCCCTCCCACCTCCCCTTTTTGGCCGAAATCTTAGCAGAAAAAGTCTGGGGGGGGGGGGGGGGGGACTCTATTCGAGTTGTTCAAGGCACCTAAGGTCCGTTGTAAAATTCCATCCCCAGAGTTTGAAGGTCAATATCTCAAAAATGGGTAGTTTAATTTTAAAATAAAGTATATCAATTGTACAGATTTTTTGAAAATTGTTTCTTTCAATGATAAACTGTATAATTAATAAATCAATAATTTCTGGCCAAATTATACAGATTTTTTGAAAATTGTTTCTCAATGCTGCCTCCTAATGGCCACTTGCAATCTGCTCTTCTAATTTTCTCATCCTGTCGAGAGATAACGCTGCAGTGCTATATTGTGCCCTAGGATTAGAGGTGATATAGGGAGGCGGTATTTAAAGAATCGGAAATGGTGTTGTTTCCCTGGGAGAATTGCAATGGCCTTATCTAGCACCCTCAATAAGCCAGGTCCCAAAATGAATGTTGACGAGAAACATGACGATGCAACATTGCATCACCATGTGCATCACGGTGTGTTGCAGATGGTGATGCAGTACTTGTACAAGGGTGGGTGTGGTGCTGGCAGTGGGGGCAGCAGTGGTGCTGCTGTGTGTGCAGGGAAGAGCCGGAAGGAGGCAGCAGGGGGGGGGGAGGGCGAGGCGAGTGACGGAGAGGAAGACGACGCAGAGTGTGGTGCCCTCGATGTGGAGCAGCAGGATGTGCTCGAGCTAATGGCTGCCGCCAACTTTTTCCAATTGGACGGATTGCTTCGCTTCTGTGAAGCCAGGTGCTCCAGAATGGTGGATCTGGACAACATTGTCTCCATGTACATTCATGCAAAAGTAAGCACGCCATGGGTGTGGACTTTGGGCTTTGCACTTGTTAGGTTGATTTCCCCAAGAGGGTATAACCTTTTTACTTCCCACAATTCTAAGTCAGGTGTGAATAGGGTTGCCAGACATCCCGGATTTTATGGGACGTATTCGTGCTAAATGTCCTGCGTCCTGCGCAAGGAAAAAATGTTATTTTCTGTATATGTAATACTGGTAAAGGTATTTATTATTTATTAATGAACTGCCTTGTGATGTCGACGCAACATCCGTAAAGTCATTCTTAAAGGAAGCTCACTTGTTGTCGATTATGTCACACAATGATATCCATGGTGGCACACCTGTCCCTTATTTTGTTTTCAGGAATCTGGCAACCCTGGGTGTGAATGGGTGTGATACTTCTGCCAACAATTGCAATGGTGTGATATTCAGGAATTGGGTTCTGTGTCTGACAGTGGGTGTTTTTATGGGATCCCTCTTGGGATGGCAACTTCCTCTTGAGATGTCAAGGTAGCTGGCAAACAACAATTATCCCGTTGCTCAGCCTTTGTTGTGGAATAGCAGAAGGAAATCATTTTGCTTAAGCATTCTTAGAAATATGTAGCTGTCATTAATTTATGGCTGAGAAAGCCCTTTGGTGCATCTCTCCCATTGGTCCACAATACGGGGCTTCAGTTGACTTCTTGAGCTTTGAGAACTTCTCCATTCCTGAATATTTACGCTGATGCCAGGCCCTGGCAACTCACCGGCAGATTTTTATCTACAACTGTGAGAATGATATTATGTAATATTTATTCCTGGTCCCAGTCAAGGTGGATTTTTTCTCTGTGGAAATTCTGTTAGTATTTATTCTCCCCGTGAAGGTCACTTGCATAATGGCCAGCAGCGTTCCAAGGGAGGGGGGGTGAGAGGGGCAGCTGCCCTGGGTGCTGTAAAGGGGGGGGGGGGGGGGTGCCCAAAACCGCCCGACCTGCAGAGCTGTGTTCCGAGAGATCTTTTGAGCCTCATAGGGAAGTGTTAAATTTCGAGGCGCCTTCCAAAGACCAGCTGTTCAAAATATGCACAGTTTTTTTTTGCGTTTTGCTGGATTAATGGAGTGGACGTTTCGACTCATGCCGTGAGGTTGAAAAATTTGTGGTTCGAGCTCGATAACGGCTTGAAAGCCAAGAATGAAAATGCCCTGCCAGACCTGATTGTAGTTAGTAAAGTCTTGCAAATTCTACCGGGTGAATTCAAGAATTCCAGATCCAGGTGGATGTTATTATCGAAAGATGAAGGGAAGACTTTTGAAGGGCTAATCCCCCAGTTATGCATGCAGGAGCGAAATTTGAGAAAGAGAGCAGAGGGAGCAGTACTGGAGCAGCATTATTCATGAAGAGCGAGAGCATGTGACGAATTGTCCAGATCTGTTTGTCAAGTTTCAGGAGTTTCAAAGTCCCTGCGTCAACAAGGCCGCTGGAAAAGAAGTTCTCAAGGCCATTGGGAAAGGCACCATTGAAATTTTATCATTCACTGAAGAAAACACCTTGAAGATGACTCTGACAGATACTTGGTACGTTCCAAATATTTTGAGAAATCTGATTCCTGTTTCAGCTGCCCAGGATAGGAATGAAAATGGCAAATTCCATTCCATGACAGCTAAGTGCTGGCTGGAAGTCAATGGAAACGTAGTACTGTGTGGAAGTCGCGAGAAAGGCAGAACACTGTACAAGGCAGCTATTGAGCCAGCTGTTCCTGAGAAAACAGAAAGGGTCAACATTATTGAAGCAGAAAATTCGACACTGCAGCTGTATCACGAGAGATGGGGACACCAAGACAAGCGACGTATGTGAGAGAGATGCTCAAGAGAGAGTATCACTGTGAAGAGAGAATTCTGTGAGCCCTGCACTTTTGGAAAGTCACATCACGTACCGTTTGGCTCTAGGAGAAAGGCAACAAGACCTGGAGAGCTTTTTTCCACTGATGTTGTAGGCCTGTTTTGCGAATCCTTCAGCAAAAAAACGATTTCTAGTTGTCTTCAAGGGTAGGTACACAAAGTTTCGTTATGGCTTCGTAATCAAACAAAAGTCAGATGTCAAAGTGGTGTTAAAACAGGTTTTTAGCACATGCAAGGACACTTGGGCATAACATTAAAGAGCTACTCAGTGACAATGGAGGAGAATTCGACTGTGAAGAGATTACGCGCATTCTAGCAGAGAGCAGAATCACACAGAGACTGACAGCGCCATACACACCTCAGCAGAATGGTGGCAGTGAGCGCGAGAATCGAACAATCATTGAGATGGCACGGACCTTCTAGTACAGAAACAGTGAAGTTGAATTTCCAGATGCAGTATGGGCAGAGCTAGTGACAACAGCCATTCACATTCTCAACAGAACGGGAAAATTGTCAGAAGATGGAGTGAGTCCGTATGAACTGTGGATGGATGGGAAAGAAACCGAGAATCAAACATCTGCGCATCATTGGATGTTCCTGCTACATTCACATTCCATCCGAAAAGAGGAAGTAGACGGACAAGAAAGCGGTGACAGGATTCCTAGTAGGATACGACGGAGATAGTGCTATAGAGTTTATGTTCCAACTAACCACAGAGTTATCCTGTCGAGAGATGTTCAATTCCAAGAGAGAATTAAAGAATGTGAAGATGAAGTCAAGCCACCATTGAAAGATATCAGGCATGGAGTCGAATTTGATGAAAAGGAGAAAGAAGAAGAGCCACAGATTGACATCGAAAAAAGAATCATCAATTAGTGATGTAGAATCACTTGGTGAAGATGAGTCGGATACAGATGAGGAAGAAAACTCAGAGCGCTCATCTGAAAGAATTCTGAGAAATCGATCAACCTTGAAGAAACCAAAACATCTTGAAGATTACGCCATGAGAGTGGAGGAGTTCTTGAATCAAGTGATGGAGGATCCTGAGACCTTTGAGGATGCGTTGAGAAGCGAGGATTCAGTCGAGTGGAAGAAAGCCATGGATTGTGAAATTGCTTCATTGAAAGAGACTCAAACCCAGATTTTGACAGAGCTTCCCCAAGGTGCAAAGGCTATTCCATGTAAATGGGTCTTTCGACTATAGAAAAATCCAGATGGCAGCATCGACAAGTACAAGGGGAGATTAGTTGTTAAGGGGTTCAGTCAGCGTCACGACACTGATTACAGCGAGACCTTCAGTCTGGTGGCAAAGATGGGAACAATCCACTCAATTCTTAGCATTGCAGCAAGTAAGATGATGCATCTGACACATTTCGGCTTGTCAACAGCAGTTCTCTACAGAGAGCTTGAAGAAACAGTTTTCATGAAGCAGCCTCAAGGATATGAAGACGGAACCAGCAAATTTTGTAAGCTGAAGAGAAGTCTTCACGGACATAAGCAAGCACCTAGATGCTGGAATAAACGACTTGGAGCATTCCTGCAACAACATGGGTTCAAGGCCAGCGATGCTGATCCATGTTTATACATTCGAGAGAGGAATGGTCGGAAGGTCATACTTGTGATCTATGTAGATGATGGCTTGATTCCGGCACCGATCTACAAGTGATGGAAGTTTTCATTGAAGAGTTGAAGACAGAGTTCAAAATCTTTGCAAAGTGAGCAAGCTATTTTCTGGGCCTTGAAATTTAGTGAGAAGAGAAGTCCATTAGGATAAGTCAGAGAGCATATGCCAAGAAAAGGAGGGTTGATTTCATGGATGAGCCAACGACAAGCTGTCGTAGCAACGTCAACAACTAAAGCAGAGATCGTTGCAGCAAACGAATGGGCCAAAGAGGCAATTTGGCTCAGCAGACTGTTCAGAGGGATTATACGGCTTAAACATGTTCCAGTCATCCAAGTTGACAACTCAGCAGCGGTGAGACTGGCTAAGGACCCAGAGTATCATTGCAGGACAAAACACATTTTCATTAAGCACTTTTTGATCAGAGAGAAAGTGACAGAAGGCAAGCTTGAAGTTCAACAGATCTCCACAGAACATCAAGTGGCTGATATCCTGATGAAGCCCTTGCCAAAGAAACGTCTGAAGATTTTGTCTGTAAAATCAGGACTGGTGTGAAATAGAAAGGACAATGAACACTTACTAGCATAGGCAGATTTAGGGGGTGGGGGCTCGTGCCCCCCCCCCCAGAAGCTTAAAAAATGGACAAGATTTTTAATACGGTCCCGTTATAATTACGTTCGCTTAGTTTTTTGCATTACGGAACCTCAATCATTTGAGCCTTGAGCCCAAGTCAAGAAGACAGATTTGCCAGTCATTGGTCATTCACTAGTCAGCGCTTGAAAAGAAACAACGCCCGAGTGGGAATTGGGGGCTCGTGGGGGGATCGTGAGCTTTGTAGTGCACTTCAAAACACCCGGGCCTCGTCTGCTTGCAGCTACAAAATGAGCTCGTGAGAATATCTGTGATGGCAGAATGCGAGGTAAGACCGCCCATCAGTCGGACGCCTCATTCGCTGATTTCTACCGCTGGTACTCTGCCGCCGTGCTAGATGCACCCTTTGAATAGATCGTTACATTGTCGCAAATACTAGTGCTGTTTGTTCCTTTTCTCTGGGATTTTATCTGGGACGAAGACCGCGAAGTTGACTATGAGGAGGACGAAGACAATGTTTTTAGGGACGCAGCATATAAGGATGGTGACGTCAATGTATTAAAATTAAATTACGATAGAAGAATGAGCGTAGGCACGCATGTGCGATGGAAGGGCCGAGGGTTCGACTTCTACGCAGTCAGTCACGAATGTCCGGCCATGTTAGTTTCTAGTGTTTCTTATTGTTATAATCACATAATTTAGTGCGTAACGAGTGATATTATCTATAAATGAGTGACAAAGATATAAAAAGACAAAATAACTTAAGTGCGTATTTCTATACAAAAAAAACAAAATATGGACGATGCAGTTACGGACACTGGTAAAGGGATTGAATGTGATGGTTCTCATGTGCATCCATCCTTGCTTGCGGCAACTACGTCAACACATTGAACACATCCATCGGCCGCGTCAGCCACCGCTAGTTACAAGCTACAGATACGTGACATAGGTAGGTATCGCTGTTGGAACAATTTTGATATTTTGTTGGTAATACTTATTTTGAGCTGTCGTTAGATTTGTCTTGCCCACAGAGTATATAATAAATAGACAACTAAACAAATAATGATAACATTGATTGGAAAAATTCAATTTACATAGTTGCTATAATTTCTGAAGTAAGGTTTTAGATTTTTATCTTTTATCTTATTAATAAATAATTGATTGTCATACTTACATAAGTTAGGTACATAATTAAGTGAGTAACGATTGATATTATCTATAATGAGTGAAAATGATAGAAAAAGACAACATAACTTAAGCGCGTATTTCTTTACTATTAAGTACCGTCTTACAATATATATTCCTTTTCTAGATTATTTGTTAAAGGAAATATCATCCAGGTTCCCTAACACTCAGCTTCAAAAAATCGGACAGTTGCAAAAGCTGCTGTCACATAACTTCAGTAACGAAGATATTGAGGATGTTTTGCAAGGTGCTGAAGTGTATAAAGAGGACCTTCCTTGTTTTTTAGCCTTGAAGGGAGAGCTAAACATTTGGCAAGAAATAAGAGAAAATATTATGCCAAAGTCTCCAGCAGATGCCTACAAAACAGCAACGGCACTGCCAAATATTAGAACTGTGTCAATTGTTGTGCACGTTTCCTGTGACTTCTTGCACTGTTGAGCGATTTTTCTCCACCTTACGCCGATTAAAAACATATCTTCGCAGAATGACAGAAGATCGTTTGAATGGATTGGCTTTAATGCATATCCATCGAGACATTGTACCAAACATGAACGTTAATGAAGTATTGGACATCTTCAGCAGGAAACATAAGAAAACTGTCGTTATTATATATTGTGACCTCGGTCACGTGGGGGGGTGGGGGATGTGGGGAGGGGTTTCGAGGTGCACGGGCCGAAATGCGGGACGGGTTGGGGGGACGTGCGAGTGACCCCGGGCACCTGGGCTGGGAGGTGGAGAGGGACAGGGAGGGGGGTGGGGAGAAGGGAGAAGATGTGGGGGAGGTCCGCCGATGACTGATGTGGATGCCGAGAGAAGGAAAGCTTTGACAAGAGTTTCGTGAATTGCATTTAATGAGATCACACACATAAAACACTAAAGCAAGAATGAAACAATAATTGACGATGTGACTAGTCACGCAAAATACAATGAAAAGAACAGTGAACAACAAAATAACCTCGGTGAACCTAGTCTTTAGTCCCACAATATTCCGGTGTCCTTGAAGAGGACAACAAAGGAAAGGAATTGAAACAATGCAATGAAAAATACACGCACAAACCTCGATGGAACTGTTTTTAGTCCACCAAAATTCAGGTATCCTTGAAGAGGACACCAAAGAAAAGAAGTTGAAACCATACAGTGCGAAGTACGCGCACAATCACACGTCGGTGGGGGGGGGGGGGGGGGGGAGGGGGGGAGTGGGGGGGGGGGAAGAGGGGGGAAATGGGATCTTCTTCGCTGGGTGGGTGGCAGTTCAAAGGGGAGGGGGAGGGCTCGGCGGGACTCCTCACCGGGCCGCTGTCGCGCCGAGGGCTGACACCTCCCTGACGGCTCCTTCGTCGGGCGCTTCACTGAAAGGGGTTGGGGCAGGCGGTTCTGGGTCAAAGGGCTAGCGGGGCTTGTTACTTATCGAGCCTCCGTCGTGCTGATGGCCGAAATCTCGCTGGCGGCTGCTCCTCCGGGCACAATACCGGACTGCAAATGCACCTTCTTCAACTTCAATGCCGGAAGCCAATCCCTTGTATGCTGAGTCGGAGAACGGGCACAATCTCTTTTCCTCTATCGCCTCAGCAATTCTCCTCTCAGTCTCGGGGGCGGGATTACTTCGTATCGGGCGGTGTGTTGGGTGCTTCCCGTCTAGACGCCGGACTCTCCGCGTCGCGACCTCGCAGCGCAGCCAGCTAGTGTCTCTTCCTCTGCTCACTAGTCTCTCCCCTCTTATATACTCGTTGCTGGGAAGGGGGAGGGGGTTTCTCCCGCGATTGGGGGGGAAAGGGACTCCTGCAATTGGGGGAGGGGGTGGACTCCAATCCTGGAGGCCGCGGAGTCATGTCCAAGCTCTCTGTGGGGGGGCGGGGGATGTGAGGAGGGGGAGGGGGGGGAACTCTCTTCTCTCTTCTCTGGGCCACACTCGGGGCGTTCAAGGGCACACACCGGAGGGGTCGAAAACACGTGGAATCTGGGAAAAGTGGGAGGGGGAAGGATGAATCACTCACTCAAACCAGTACTTAAGGAATTCCAGGCATGCAGAGCCAACAATAACTGACCTACACCACATTTCATTCACACACAACTGCACACGAAAGAAAAACATACTCTGAGTCGAACAGAACAAAGGAGAAATCAAACTTTCCTTCCCTCAAGCACCCATATTCCTTACGTAATGTGACCGGCCAAACGGCAACGGTTACAATATGTAACTTAATAATATTTTCATATTAATAATCTTTATATTAAAATAAAGAGTCTATTTTGTACAGTAATTGTTGTATGTTGTTTTTTAATCCTGAATATGAGAAGACCGTGTGCCCGTCAGACCCTTGATCCCCCCCAGAAAAAAATCCTGGATCCGCCCTTGCTTACTGGTGTGCTTTTGTGAGCTGTGACAGTAATTGCATCTCTTTCAGTATTTCTTGTTTACTTTGTCGTTGAATTCAACTTTAATTAACAAGGGAAAGTGTTGAAGTTATAAAGTAATGTGAAAAAGTTGAATTTTGTAGTTGATGGTTTGATGCAGAGATGGTGCTGCTATGCCAATTTTGTAAATTCGTTGTTTTTTTGGTTGATATGTAACTAAGGGGGCCTAAAAAACATCATTGGAAACTAAATAGAGGCATGGAATACCAAATAAATTATGGAGAAACATGTATATCTCAATAAGAGTTAAAGCTTACAATGTGGTAAGGTGACGGCTGTAGTTTGGCACGATAATCACAATATATGTATTCAACAAATGAATTCTGACCCAAGAAGGTAGAATGTGTTAAAAATAGGCTTCCAGCAGGGATAATTTTAACTCCCTAAACTATAGCGGATGGATCCAATGGTGATGATATAAGTGAAACAACAAACCACACTGCTTGAATGCTGAAACAAGACTCCATTTATTCCATTCGTTCGTCACTTCCTCCGACAGCCAGAAAAACAAAAGAGAAACGTAATGCATGTAAATTCAAATCATCCTAATATAAAAGTTGCATAGGTCATAAACAATTCATGTACTTACCATTATTTATGAAATTTTACCATTTTATAACAGAATGTCCCAAGAAAAACAAGGATTGGAAGCAAGCAAATGATGGTCTCCTGCCCTGAGTCAGTTGCTTCATACACTAAGTATATATGGGTGGCGTTGACAGAGCTGATCAGAGAATTGACTTAGGGAGGAAAACGAAAAAGTGGTGGAAGTACTTGTTTGCCTTTGTAGTGGCCATAGTTAACAGCTTTATTCTCTATGAAGAAACTAATTCTCCTCCAAAAACTAAGCATGGTGTAACGCAGAAGGACTTCTGTGTAGCCCTCTATAGGCAGATGATTGGTAATTTCTTCTCCCACAAAGTGATAGGCCGTAAAAGAAATTTACCTGTGGCCGCTAGTCCACATAAAGCACTACATTGTTTAGCTAAGTATGACGGAAGAAAGAAGGTGTGCACTTACTGCAGCTCAAAGAAGAGAAGAACCAATGCTGAGTAGAGAATAGAAACAAATTTCAAGTGCAACGCAATTTACCTCTTTGTGGATAGGTATGTTTTCTCCAAAATCACCAAGAAAAGTTAGTGGACGTAGGAAATTAAGTACGCAGAAAGCTATGATCATTTTGTTTTTAAGTATTTATATTTGATTAAAATATTTTCAAAATTTGAAACAAAGTACTCAATTACATACAAAGTTATTCAAAGTTAAATGAAGCCTCGTCTGCATACTTCTCATTGCACAAAAAAATAGGTCTACCTCTGGGGAAAGAGGGTATTTAAATTTCGTTCATAGCGGAGAATTCTCCGGCGGGCAGTTTTGGCCAGTTTATGACAGAGAGGGTTAATATCTAATGCTGAGAAAAGGCAAGAGCTCACATTACCGACTTGTCCAAAGTCTACATTAAAATCCCCACAAAGGATAATATAACAGTTTTATTTATTCAGAAGGATAGCCATATTGTTAATAAACAAAGAAATATTACCAGATGGTGATCTATAGATACCAATTATATAGATAATAATAATAATACTTTATTTGTCCTGTGATTTGATACAATTTTGCTCAAATATGGGACACGTCATACAATCAAAGAATAAAATAATAGGTAATTGTAGAGTGATTATTGATATAAGTACTCATTCACAGAGTAATACATTTTACTATACAGAAATTTAAGTACATTTCTTTTGAATACACCTGTTTTGCTTTCTAGTTTCAGCTCGTTTGGTAGTTTGTTGTATAAAATGAGGCCCATGGCTATGATATGTTATTGATTAATCTCCAAGTCCACAACATAGCACTCCAAAGTCAAAATCACAACATAAATCAATGGCTATGTCAGAGATAGTGGCATTTAGTCCATTTCTAGTATGCAATAGAACACCACCACACTTCCCGGATTGCCTAGAGTAAGAGGCAGCAATAAAATAGCCGTCAATGTTGGCACTATGCAATTCATTTGCTACTAGCCAGTGTCCAGTTATGCAAACAGTATCAGCCTCATGCTCATTAAGAAATAAGTAAAGACAATAAAATTTCTGTCTAATGCACTGAATGTTCAAAGAAAGGACTTTGAGATGGAGTCAGGACTAGTGCACCTGACTATAATTACATTCACCCTAGATTCATTGGCCTCTGCAAGGTTAGCCCAGGCTCCCTGTTCAAATTGCAGAATTGGTGTTCCATTGAGGATTGTTCTGCAACTGATAGCTTCACAACTTCAGACTCATCAGCGGACACATGCCTTTATGTGGGGAAATATTTACCCACATATACATCGGCGGGCTAATTCTCACCTTTTAAAAGTTCATCGCGCAAATTTATAGGCGCAACGATCATGAACGAACGATGGTGTTCACCGATATATGAATGCCTTTGCACAAAAAGTCGCTCTGTGAAAATTTACTGCGCAGCGATGACCTCGGGCGTAGTCTGCCACTTTAACTCGTCCGGCATACAGGAATGTACGCCGTGGCACACCAGAGAAGTTACTGTGTTCTGATTGCGAATCAGAGCCAAACACTCCATTTCTTCTCCATTTTTGTTTGCTCCCGCTTTTCTTGGAAATAACTATCTGGAAACCATCGTTATCCACTTCAGCACGATCAACACTTACCATGTTTGAAGAACATATTTCCAGTTTTTCGGCAATAGCAGGTGGTGATATATCATTGTTCACGAGGACACAAGAACTTATTTCCCGGATTTTGGCTTTAACAGGCGATGATGCGACACTAGTCATGATCATAGAAGAACTTATATCCCGATTTTTGCTCCATCATGAGATGACGCAACCCTATTCACGAATGTATGAATTGCATAAGGGCTGGACGAAAGGTTGGAAGCAATGATCCACAAATGCAGAAACATGCCCCAAAGGAATATTGCAGGAAGATTGTAACATTGCCCTTGTCAGCTGAGATGAGAATGAATTGAAGTTATTGCAGAGAGGGACTTGGTGGCAGAAAACGTGTGTGGGGTGATGCTGCTGTGTTAATGAAGCCCCTGAGTGGCTGAAACAACAGAGATACTATGATGACACTAAATGACTAATAAATACATGAAAATGATTGTAGTTATCTACTCATGAATCACTAGCTCACGTACTTGATGTGCAAAAAAATCTTTGCCCTCCCCTTCCTCTTATTTTATTTGTTTTTCTGAGCTGGGAAATGAGTCCAAGAGCACCTCAACCAAATAGCAGACTCCTGGACGAGATGGTGGGCCAAATTGTAGCTGCATTCAGAAGCCTGGAAAATAATAAGTGTGTTTCACTTTGAAGCAGTGGTTGAGTTAATAAAGCCCCTGACCTGGTGGAACATTTGAGAAACATTTATACAAGAAGACACTCAATCAAAAGTTGTCCTTAAAACCTCGGAGAGCACCACTGTGAGAGCTGCAGCACATTTGGTGTACTATATGTGGAGCGACTCTCCCCCAAATCCCTGCCATGACTCCCTCTATTCCCCATTTGGTGACTCTATGCCAAAAGTGAGCCCCCCTCCCATCAAACCAATTGCAATCATTCACAAGTTTGGGATGAAGCCATTCATCAAAATACATTTATAAGCAGTATTTATCATAGCCAACGTGGCTAATTTGATTGTGCTGATTGACAAAGATGTAATAATGCATAATACTTTCTATTTGTCCAAAGATCATATGAGTAACACTACATAGATATGGGAGAAGTCAAAACTATTATCAGATAATAATTAAATTAGAAAATCGTTACAACAGATTGTCAAATCTTTTTATATTAAAACAATCATATACATTATAATAACAATTTTTGATTAGAAATTTATCTAAGAAAGATTTATATTCCCTCATACACTAGGTGATAGAATTAATATCAGCTGGCTGGAAATTAAACATTTTTCCTGCCATAGCTATGAGACTTTTTGATGTCAGGCTTTCTTGCTTCTTAATTCTTTGCTTGGATTTATATTGCAGGTCTACAATGCCACACGGCTACTGGAATACTGCCAAGGATTCTTGCTGCAAAACATGGTTGCACTGCTCACTTATGATGATTCAGTCAAGCGGCTACTGTTTGGGAAGCGCCTACACAACCATGACGTACTCTCTGCTCTGTTGATGACTCTCCAGGCGAGGATACGCTCTCGCAATGGCTCCAGCGTTGTCTCCAGCACCAGTGGACGAGTGTCCTCTGCATTCAAGCCCAAATGAGGGACTTACCATGTCTTACCAATTAGCCCCTAGCAGTGTAATACACACCACTGGCTATTCGTTGATACTCCTTTACACAGAGGCATGTTACACCCAACTCAGAACCACAATTCCAGGGCGTGATGTAAATATTGTCAAGCAGCTTTATGGATTAACAGGAAAAGCACCAAGGCATTATTCTTTGTTGAGAGACAACAGTAGTTCCGAATTAAGAGCCTTCAGTGAATCCTGCCTAATAGATGTGCTTTAGATTTACAATTGGACTTTTTATCAAGTATACACATGGAAGTATACTTAAAAACTTTCATCGTTATAACTAAAGGAAGTACAAATTATTGTCTAATTTATGAAAAAAAATTGCAATTTCCTTTATTATGGTGATACTGACAAAAAAATTAATTAGTTTTGTTATGACCTGCTCTTAGTCGAAAGTCTTAATATTCAGGTAATTTATTTTGAAATCGTAAGAAATGAGACTGTAGGAAAGTTCATAGTTGCCATGAAGATAACTATTTTGTTCTTTTCAGTTTTAACACCTAATTGGTTTCCATGTGTTTATAACATTATCAGAGGGTAGTACTTTCTTAAATACTGATGCCCAGCAACCTTGAAAGCATCTTTACAACCACTCAACCTCTCCTCAATTCTCTCCCTCCTTCAAGGCCTGTGATTGATGCAAAACATGTCCCATCATTACTTTCACCTCCCACAGCTCCCTCCCCCTCACTTTCCGTCTTCCACCCCTTCTTCTTTCTGCCCCCCCCCCCCCCCCTTCGCTAATTGGCCAATGAACCACTCCTCTCAATAATAAAAACCACCGTGCATCCTAAATATAATCTCTTTTCTCAGCACCCCCCTCTCTCCATGCCCAAATATATGCTTCTTCTTTTAACAGTTGCATCTAATCTTTCCTCTCTCCCTTGTCATCGGAGGCTTTCGGGTGCAGCTGCATATAATGCATCACAGCTGTTCTCAAAAGCCTCCAACGACAATGAATTTCGCTGCGAAAACCTACGTTCAAAGTTCTTGTCTCTCTCCCTCCCTCATAGTCATCCCTTAAACTATACACTGTAGAACTCACCTGCATTTGGCTCCTCAATGCTTTGTAACCTCCTGGCTTAAACAGGACTCACAAGTCATCTCCTCCAATCCGGCTACTGTCCCCCTTCAGCAGTTCCTCTCTTTCTCAAAGTAGCTATGACCACTGAAATATTCCGTTACTTGTATATACTTATTTTTGACCATTACATCACTACATTTAACTGTGTAAATGTAAATAAATGATTGATGGGTATTTGATGTTATAAGCACAGCAAAACTGGTCAGGTTGGTAATACAATTGTTCAAAAGTAAAAAGTAGTTTTTTCATGGTTAAAATCATAAGACCAATGATTCATCTGAGGAAACCTTCATGTGATTTTTAATGCCATAGAAGATAATGCCAGATAAAAAAATAAATTTTTATTGTAAGAAATTATTTAAATATACATAAATGTACACTCATTCATACATATTTTGCAAAACTTTACAAATTGTACATATCAACAAAATACTTCCTAGCCACCATTATTCATTGATTTATTTCATATATAAAAAACAAACTACCTCGTTTTTAATATTTTCATAAATATGTACTAAAATTTAAGCAATGAAAGATCATTTTGTGACCAAAAATATGGTTTTCTGTAAAATATAATTTTTTTAATTAATAACAGAAATGTTCATTTATCACATAAATATTAACATAAGACAGCCATGATTTGATGTGCCTCTGCAGCAGCAAAAGATTGCTTCAGCTCTCTACAACTTTGAGCAGCATGATAGTTCGCATTTTTAATAAACAATTGAAAAATGCAAGCAACATTTTAGTGTTACTATAAATACAATGTTGGGGGTAAATTTGTGAAACCATGATCATTATGAAGCATTCCCTCAACTATGCTTAGGTATTACTCTGCTGCAATCAGATCCATCCTCAGATCCATCCCGAACGACCACTAAGTGGCTGGGGACACTAAAAGCATGTCAATGACACTTCCATCCCAGGACCATCCATCAACATTCTCAACTACCTCCTCTAAGGAAAATTTTAGTTTTCACATTTTCCTTATGAAGGTAACCATTGGTTTCAGTTTTATACCATCTGCCACACATGAACTGGATTCATTCCAACAACTTTCAGTGACACGCTCAACTGACCCTAAAGTGGCCAAGTACAGGTCTTGCCTCTCTTTGCACATTTGTTCCTTGGACATTTCTGAACCTCTGTAGATAGTATTTTCCATTAAAGGCCTCTCTTGAGTCAAATTTAGCAATGTTTGTTACTTTTTATTGAGTATTCGACCACTTACAGCTTAGTAGTTTCGCAGTTTAGTAGTTTTGCAGTTTAGTAGTTTCTTTAGTAATTTTTTATTTGACTTTTTTTAAATGGCCAATAAGTAGGTTAACAGAAATCTTAACATACATTAATTAATCATAATATACAATATACATTATCAACATAAAATAGGCAGAAAAATATAAGTATATCATAAAATCTTCACATATTCCTTCCTTTTTATAGGTTATCCCAACGGTGGACTGTAACATTCATTTTACAGGAAAATAATGCATACTAAAATTTCACATGATAACTGAATACATAAATACCATATAGTTCGGACGAAAATTGTATAACAAATGATTGAGGGAAATGCAAAGAGCTTTTCACAGCCAAAGACTGTCCAAGAACAGGTGACGTAAACAGGTCAGATGAGTATATTCAGCACAATGATGTCTTGCTGCACTACATGCCTTCTAGTGCATTCCAGTGAGCAGCCACTCCTCTCACTTCCTAAGCACACGTCAATTTCCCTTTCACAATGACAGAAGCCTTCTAGTGCATTCCAGTGAGCAGCCACTCCTCTCACTTCCTAAGCACACGTCAATTTCCCTTTCACAATGACAGAAGCCTTCTAGTGCATTCCAGTGAGCAGCCACTCCTCTCACTTCCTAAGCACACGTCAATTTCCCTTTCACAATGACAGAAGCCTTCTAGTGCATTCCAGTGAGCAGCCACTCCTCTCACTTCCTAAGCACACGTCAATTTCCCTTTCACAATGACAGAAGCCTTCTAGTGCATTCCAGTGAGCAGCCACTCCTCTCACTTCCTAAGCACGCGTCAATTTCACAACGACAAAGCCCAGCCACCAATCTGAGAGATGCCACGTGTGCAAGGACCACTCAACTTTCCACGCTGAGCCTTTGATCACCCCTCTCCTTCCCATGGATCCCAAGGAACCATTCTGTACTGACACAGCCTGCCTCGAGTAGTCTTATTACAGTTTTTACTTCCGCCATAATGTGTGGAGCCCAGGAATGTTTTCTCTCAACGTGGAGCGTGGAGTTTGTTCATGTGGGCAAATTAAGTTGCATAAGAATAGGTAGTATTAAGTTAAATGGCTATTATTATCTGGCTATCTTTTCAATAGATTCTAATATTGATAATAGGCAGATGTTTGTTAGAGAAAGTGCAGCAAATAGCACATCTAGTCAAACACGTAGACGACAGTTATTTTTTTCTAGGTGTTTCAGGCTGTGCAGACATCCTCGAGGAGAAATGTGAACACAGTTCAGTGAAAGTATTAATGGATTTCTTCCTGAATGATAACTTTGTAGTAGTTGATGAGCGGGTGACATCAGTGCTAAATGACGACAATGAGATGAAGCAATGCTCCACACCCATCCCTGTTGTCATCCCTCCACAGCAAGCATTTGTTGATGGAAGTCGTCTCTCGGGGCTCCTCCCTGACACTCGCAAGTGCCATTCAAGACTAATAAGCTCACTTATTGGCCTAGGTCTGCTGTCACCTGATTTTCCCGTGCTCTATCAGGTGACAGCAGATCTCAACACCTAGGATATATAAGACGGCCAATTTTTCTTGAATGGCACTCATCATCCAAAGGATGACGGAGGTTGTCGAGAATGGGAACCTGAGAGGCCTTCATCCACTCAATTCACTCGGAATATCTGAAGCTATTCATCAAGCATATTTGAATTTCACAACACCAATCATCATGGTAAATCCAGGTCAATGTGAACTGAGTTGATGCCATTAAATGTTACCCAACTAGAACAATTTAGGGCACAATAAACTTGGACAGAGTTTCTACAGATATCTCGTTTAATCTGCCAATGTGGCATGCAATGTTTACTGTCAAACATGGTGTATTAAGTTCTCTGCACAAAGAACCAAGAGCATAAATGGAGCAGACAAGTGCACAGGAATTAGCAAACTGAAACATTAGAGCTCTCAACTTCATTCAAGAGTTTAACATAACTGAAATCAGCATTCCTCCTGATTCAAGAGCAAACGATTATAAAATGAAAGAAGAATTTCAACAGCAAACTCACTTAAGTTAGCACGCATGGTCTGTAAGGAGAGTGACAGTTCAACTAAAACATGCTTGCAGAGCTTATTCAAGGATAGGTTCATTTCTATCATTTTTACTTCTTTGTGGGAGAAGTCCTTTAAAACAGTTTCAACGCAAGAAGGTTTTTTTCTATTTGACATTGGATTGTGCAAGGACTTGAACATGTCTCAGGTGAGGTATTATAATCGGTAACAAGAGGCATGATAGGGAAGCATTGTCAGTAACACGTCTGCATGAAATGAGCTCAATGGAAATTTCATTGACATGTTGCACAGGATTGCTTCACTGCAAAGTGATAGGTGGGGAGTGGGTGCTTAATACTCGCCCATGGCATCATAAACAGAGAGCTTAATGTACACTCACGTAACAACCTCAATGGGTGAAAATTCCTCTCTAAGGCAACAATGAAGGAATTAAAGTACATATGTCAAGAGGAGTGTACTTAACTCATGAAATTAATTGGAAAATTCAGCCATAAAAGTGTTTGTATGATTTCAAGATTTTTCATCATAACAAGTTCTCTTCAAACTTTTAACAATGATTATGAACTCTTTGGTGGATCACCAGCATTATCATCCCAATTTAACCGCCAAAATTGTGACTAAAATGATCACAACTACAGCTGCTATTCCCAGCAGAATGCAAGTTTTCCTCCGATATCCCGCCTGAAATAGTGGAAAGAAAGAATTGTGGAATTAGGACAAAGAGATTCGTAAACACTCCTGTTTCTATCACAGCGACTTTTTAATTACTCCAGCTACTTTCAACAAGGGCATGCACAAATAATACAATGCTTATAATTAAAGATAGCCTCTGCTTTAACTGGAATTCAAACTGATGGGGCTTGTCATCCACAGGCTCCAGGTTTGAGTCCTCTGAGAGAAGAAGACATTTTTCAGTCCCTCCTCATAGATTGCCATGCGTAAATCACTTTAGTTTCACATCTGATGGATGCATGAATTACCCCTTCACTAACACCAGGCTAAATACACTGCTACATTTTTCTTCACACTTCCTCCATTAGAGATAATAATAATACTTGTATTAAGGTATTCTTATTGACCACTTTATTTATGTAGAGATAGAAATGTTTTTTATGGAGTTGTCTGGTCGTAACAAACAACTCCATTATAAACATTTCTATCTCTACAAAAATAATAATACTTTACTTTCCAGACACCTATCACTAGCACTGAAGGTATAGGACTTGTCACATATACTAATATAAAAACATATGATAGTTAATCACTGTCTAAGGTTATTTATACTCGTCTTCCATCAAACCACTAACTGAGTAATAAAAGTTCATTTTTAAATAGTTTTATAGCTTCACTTTAAATACTGCCAGAGAGTTGGGAATATTTCATGCGGGTTGTTAATGCATTATACACTTTGGTGCCCAGTGCTAAGGGACTTTACCTAGATGCGTATTTTTGGTGGTAAGATATACATATGCATGTGATCTTTAATTCTCATAGAATAAGTGAATACAGTAGAACCTCGGATATACGACAAACTCATTTATACAATGTTTATTTTTGGTCCGGTAAATAACCCCATAAGATGTATTTCCATCCTCCCTTATGAAACTTTTCATGTATGCGACGAACTCAATTATGAACCGTTTTTTTCCAGTCCTTTGGAAGGAAAGTGCTCACTTCTACGACTTTTCAGTGACTGACCCACGGAAAGACATCTAATTTGAGTTTTTGTCAACCACTATTATAAGTCTCGTTTTTTCATTCATTTCAATTATTTATAAGAAATATAACTTTTTTCCCCCATTACCCTGGTATCCCGAGAAAAAAAATTCGTAGGATGTCACGCGGGTAGCCTGCATTGACCGGCATCAGGCGCACAACGAGAGCTGCGCAAAGTTCGATCCCTATCGCGTTTAATTTTTTCTTTCAGTCATGGCATCGAAAATTTTATCATCTTCAATTTCAAACCCTTACATCTGAATAGTCTCATTTTTATACTAAGCTTGTTTAAATTAGATTTACGTATGTATCACTAAAAAATTAAGGATGGTCAGGTCGGATCTTTCATTTCATTCTCTACTGAAATCAAATCCGAAGACAGTGTAAATTCGGATCCCAATCAGAGATTTTTGAATTTCGCAAGTTTGCAATCGAAGTGCCTCGTGAATGGAGAAAAAAGCCAATACAAACGTTTCTTTACTTTGCTTCTAGTAGCATGAAAAGAAGGCTCCTCTCACTTCATGATCCGAGTTACACAACCTCTCCTTATGAATATAAAACTCACAAATATCATTTTAAAGGTTATTATTGATAAGACATTGCAAAATTAATGGTTTAGCAGCTTGAAATATTCTATAATAATTTTATTGTCTTACAAATTGAATCCCCAGATATTTCGAATCTCATGAGCAAATTAAAAAGGTTTTGATTCTAAAGCAGAATTTGAAATCATTCAAGGATTTGATTAACAACAGCAACTCAGGTTAATGAAAACTTATTAATGATAATTGCGTGCTGACACCCAATTCATGTGTGCTGAATTAATTTTAGGTTTTTGATTTTGTTTATTATTTAATGTTCTACATTATATTATGCTTCGAATGTGAATTGCTTGGAAGCCTTTTTTATATATTTGCATTTAAACCTTTCTGTACAGAGGGTGATACAATATGGCATCACAAGGATCTTATATTTTGGAAAATAATTCAAATATTAATTACATTTAACTTATAATGTTTATTCTAACAGCAATCTAAAGAAGAGTTGAACAGGTTTAAAACATACATATATTGTTTGATGAGTATGTAATAAGGAAAGTGAACTTTATATTAGAAGTTATGAAAATTAGAAAAATACACGGTGTTTACAAATCAATTTAGACTATATTACAAAGGCATTGAATGCTATATATGTAATACTGAGCTCAGGCTGGTATATAGATTTGAAACGTGACTTGATTGACATGTCATCTGTGCTTGAAGACCCAAGAATTTCACTTCAGCGGTAATCAAGATTGTCCAGGGGCAAGCCTCCCTCGTCTTTTAAGACACACTGGCCAAGTGGAAGGAGGACGTGAGTCTTCTTCTTAAGCAGTTTTGTAACGCCATTGTTTTTGCACCAATTCCAGACACTATCTAACACCAATCACTCAACAGAGATGTCTGTTCCAGAAACAAAAAAATTTGAGTCATTAACAAATGTTACTGAAAGGACTTTTTTGATACCATTGATTAATGGCAGAGGTCATTTATGTAAAGATGGAAAAGAACAGGATCTATAATGTAACCCTGTGGGACAACAGTTGCTATTTTACAAGGGCTAGACATATACATATATGGCCTGGCCCTTTAGAGGTCTTAGATGGCCGGTTAAGTAGGAGTGGAAATGTAGTTGCAGGGAGGAAGGCATATTCTGTAGTTGACAGTGTAGTGTTATGGTTGGCAGACACAGTTATGACCCCTCCATCTGCAGGGGCAAGTGTTGACAAATTAGAACAGGCACAAAATCATCCACTGTGCTTCTGCCACAAGCTTTTGCAAGAGCTATTCATTACTAAATGCCTCCATGGTGTATAAGCACCATGGTAGTTTTAATAATAGCACAACTAATGTTGCATCAGCACAGTTTAGGTATGGGTACATACACTTACCTGGTATTCAGATGCCTTCAGTAACTCTTGCCTCCCCTCTTCAATTCGGCTGTGAACTGTCTCAGTGTTATTCTCGATGGAGCCTGAATAAACATCAGATTGTATTCATTAACTCAATTTCTTATTGGGGATGACATCATCATCATGGGTCAACAACCCTACGATTGGTCTGACTCAGCTAGCCACTTGAGTCTCTTATCAATGGGGACGACATAAGTAATTAAATTTGACAATGAAAGACGGGCTAATATTGCTACAGTCAAGCCTGTTTATAACAAAGTTGAGGGGGCCAAATATTCACTTCGTAATAACCGAACTTTGTTTTATGTGGACCAGTTTTTCCGAGCCTCTCTTTGATGGGGAATAGCCTTCTCTACGTTATAGCCGAGACTTTCTTATAAATGGGTTTCATGTGAGTGGGCTTGACTGTATAATAATTTTTATAGTCCAATGAAATTATTGAAAAGCAAACCAAAATTCTATGGCCTAAGTGCTTTCTCTGTTCACAAGTCTTTCCAGTTGCAGTTTTGATGGTCCACACACACCAGAGAAGTACTCACTTAAGGGGGCCTATGCTTGAAATTCCAATCGGTTGGATGTGAGTAGTAAAATATTACAATTTTAAGATATGATTATTTTTGTGAACGATTGGAAACATCACTTCATGACCTATCAGATGACCACTGTCACAAATATTAACAATCTTTCACTTAACTCCATCATTTGACTGACTGACCTTAATGAATTTAGAGTTTAATAGCGAATTTCTCTTCTCGGTGACTGAATAACAGTGACACCACAGAAACACCATGATAGCATCAAGAGCAGGATAAAGTGATAAAACTCCTCACCATACAAAAATTCCATGAGTATGACCATGCTTGCAAGACACGTTTAGACATTTCCGAATGTGATGTGTGATGGCATTTCAATTATCCATTCTAATACATATATAAAAATGTAATGGTGTCTGTTTGTCTGTTGCTCAATCACGCAAAAACTACTAGACGGATTGAGCTGAAATTTGGTATGTAGATAGGAAATGTGTCTGGGCAAAACATAGGCTATGTTAAACCACCCTCAGGGTCCCCAAAAGCCCCTGAATGGGCCCTTTGATGGATCCTGGTGGTCCCTGGCATTGAGTTCGGTGCAGTGGTCTCATTTTTTGCTTATTTAAAGTACTTCCATTCAAGACAGAGGGCTGGAATTTTTTTTATCGGATGGGTGAATAAATGAGGTTTCTAATTCTTTCAATCAATTTTCTATTACGCTTAGTATTTGTCTTAAAATCATATTTTTAGCTGAAAAATCTCACATTTTTCTCTGAAATAAACAATAGCATATTTCCTTGACAACCAGAGTGAATGTTCTTTGATTTTCAAAGGACATTTAAGCCTCTAACATTTAAATATCACATTTTTATGCAGGCCCATGATAACACGTAGAAATAAATTCTATATAAGAGGGGCCCAGAGTCCCAAGGGTCTCATGTTTGATGTTTCTTAAGGTTTGAAAAAGAAGTTAAAAAAGAGGAACGAATAATGGTCACTGCCTTTGTGGCGTTTCTCGGGTAATTTAAGAACCGTAAAAAAAGTTTTCTTCCCAGTACGAAAGACGGGCCACATAGAATATGTATAGAGGTACTTGTGCTCTCGCTGCATGACCGTTTGGTTGGTGCACCTAAACGTGATTTGAGTCTGCAGATTAGGGTAATATGAAAATAGCTAAACATTGATCTCACGATAAGTACAGAATTCCTGCGAATGTCGCATCGGCGCACAAAAAAAATGCATTAATTTTTTCCACCACTGTACAATGGGCTTTACAGGCAGATATCAAGAGTGACCAAAATTTTGCGATGATGAAATGCCATCAAAAACTTAAGAAACAGAAAAAAACAGTGAAGAACATATGTCAAGAAGAAAAATTGAAGGAGGCTCATAATCATCGGGGATTTCAAAATGCAGTGGAAATAACATAGCAGAGGAACTGACAAACAAATCAGTAGAAAGGCATAGGGAAAACATTGCATGTGCTGTAAAAGAAGTTCTTGGAAGAGAAAAAGCTATCAAGAAAAAGGCATGGACCATGGAAGAAGTCTTAGACCAGAAAGAAGAAAGTCCAAGAATGTGAAAACTGAAGGACATACTTAGCTACAAGAGAATAAGGAACGAAATAAGCCTCAAAGCAGGGAAATCTACAGCAATGTGGCTAAGAATCTATGCAAAGACAAACAAAACACCCTTGGAAAGGTGGAAGCTGTCTATAGGATAGTGAGGAACCACTTCAAGGAATGGAGAGCAAGATGCAATGCCATAAGTGACAAGAATGGAGAAGTTTAGATTGAAAATTAAGACAAGTGAAGAGATGGAAAGAATATCTGGAAGAGTTATACAACGGAAACAATTCAGCACAAAAGTTATCAAAGAGGAAAGCCAAGTTGAAAAGGATGATATGGGAGCAACAATATTAAGATTGGAATTCGACGCAGCAGTAAGGGACCTGAAGATTAACAAGGCTTTTGGAATTGATGGTATTCTGTTGAGCAAATAAAAAATGCAGGAGAGAGGACATCATCCCTTCTTTACAACATGAATTGGAATTTTGAAAGAAATTGTTGAGTTGTACAGTGATCAAAGGATTATTCACAGTTTATATGAAAGCAAAGTCATTGTGATTAAATCTGTATCCAGCTGTGAAGGCGCAAGAATAAGGAAATACGTGAAACAAGGTTGTGCACTGTCTCCGTAATTTTTAATGTTTTAACCCTTTCGCTGCGAATGCCATTTATAAACGCCGCAGAATTTTCACCCCTGTGAACAAATGCCATGTATAAATGCTGCAGATTTTTCTATGCAAGAGAACGATCAGTGTCTTAAAACGTCGCTGGGGCCAGGTAGGCAGAAAAGGTCCAAGGTGTCATTAAGGACCCTACCTCGTGGGTCTGAGGACCCTTTCTCGGCTTAAGAGGCGGCTGAATCCTTCTTTGCAGCGCCAGCCTCACTCTCGGCAGTTGTTTGCAGTCACTTGTTTCTTTATACAATGGAACAACCAGAAAAATATGTGTTGAATTCGCATGATATTTAGTACCAGAAGTTTATTCCTTATGTTTTTTGGAGTCTTTTGAAATTTTAAATGGAGCTCTAATGTTATTATTAATAGGGTTCCAGGTTCCATAAATCCAGTCCAGAAAGTCCTGGAGGTTCAAGAAATAATTGCCCTGTGGAAAAATCTATCTCGCACTACCATTGCGAATATATTTCCTTAAAGATGATTCCTGAGGAAGGTATAGCACCAAAAAATTGTTTTCTAAATAAAACACGTGTATGGTTGGATTATGCGCAGAAACGTTTCCTAGTGCGAAATGAAAGAAATAATTTATCATTGCAACCATTGATATAATGTCTATTAAGCTAGGTACCTTAATATTAACAGTAGAGTTTTGTTTAAAAGCACTAAATGGTAGTTAAAGCAACAGGAGTTCATTTCTGTATTAACTTGCACTTAAGAGTCTTACTATTATTTATTTAAGAAAAATCACAGAATTAAAAAGAGTTGACCATGGTCACACATGGGTTTTCATTTGCAAAAGGGTGAGAATAATAATCTGCTCTCAGTGGCCGAGGAAAGGGTCGGGGGGAACCCCGCTGGCTCCAAAGCAGGGCAAACCTGCTTGAAACCTTGCTTCTAGAGAACTTCGTACAGGGAGTGAAAAAAAATATATAGAGGAACCCGTGGAAAGGAAAGCTTTTTCCTGTGTCGGACTCCAGCACAAAAGGGTTAATGATAACATAGAGAAAGCTATTCAGGAAATCAAAGAGAAGGCTCCACGAGTAAATATCCATGGGAAAAAACATTAGCATGCTGTGATTTGCCAATGACGTAGCAGTCATAGCAGAGACAGAGAGGGATTTGAAGAAGATTTTAGCAACAATGAGAAGGACTATAGACAGATATCAGCTGAAAACCAATAAGAAGAAAACTAAGATATAATATGCAACAGGAGAGGAATAGGCCAATTCCAGTGTTGATCTAGGACAACAAGAACTTGAGGTAAAAAATTGCTACCTAGGAAGCCAAGAAACCAGCGATGGATGAATTAAGAAAGAAATAGTGAGTCCTGGTAATGAGGGCACTCTACCAATAGAAGATTCTCCTTACAGCTGGAAATACAAGCGTGGAAGTATGGAAACAATTCAACTTACAACTGGAGCATTTTCTCAATGGTAGCAAGGCAAGGACAATGATAGCAGCGGAGAAGAAAAGCATTCGAAATGTGGTGCTACAGAAGAATGATGGTGATTAAATGGATAGGCTGAGTGAATATCGAGGAAGTCCTCAGAAGAGTGGGGAAAAGAAAGATCTTCTGAAAACTCTACAAAGTAGACAGGACAACTAAATGTGTCACATCATTAGGCATGAAGGCCTGATGAAGACAATCGTTGAAGGACAAGTGAACGGGAGGAATGGCAAATGAAGGCCTTGTGTGAGATACATAGAACAAGTGATGAAGGATGTGAAAGAGAAAAAACAGGTAAATATGAAGAGATAAGCTGATAGAAGAAAAGAGTGGAGAACTGTGTAAAACCAGCGTGTTGAGTCTGGTGAATTGTTAATTCGGCAAATGACTAGTTGGCAAATGACAGCAATGATTTAATATTGAACAATAACAAATCACAAATTCTCAATCCATATTGAATGCACAGGGTAGTAATGACTTCATTAGTGATCTTAACGTTGTGAATAATCTAAAATTCTGAGTGCATGTTGATTCAGTGCTGAAATGGGATGCGCACACCACAAGCTGCAAACAACTGAATTCTGAATTTTACTAGCTGTCTATTTTGAAGCAAACAGTTAATTTAATTATTAAGAAAACCCAATATTACAGTTTATTTTACTGCTGTATTTCCTAAGGAATAGTCATATGAGGATCTACATCCTCTTTAAACAATGTATTTGTCAAACAAAAGATGTTTGTTAAGGCTGTTATACACAGTAAAGTTTCTCATACAAGAACTAGTTCAATTCCAAATTGTATTGCGTAGGAGGTCTTTGTACAATTTACTGTACAAAGAATTAGATCATGCTCTAAACTGTTGGATGAAACCATCAAAGATCCACTCTCTGTAGCTTCTGTGTATGACAATAGTGATGCCTTCGTATAGTATTTGTAAGGTTGGTGCTTGTGTTTGCAATCACTTTTATTCCTCTTAGTGTGGCAAAACTTACATTTTTGTTGCATATATCCTGATATTCTTTGTTGGTTCAATATTGTGATATTTGTAGGTTGTGTTGGAAGAGTTCTATTTCTCAAAAGGTGAGTTGGACGCACTGACAAACTTTAAACCTCATCAATGAAATTAGGAAGACGTTATTGAACCAAAAAGAAAATATTAGCAACAAAAATAAACATGGTATTTGGAGGATAAATGATGGGTTATATGAGCCGATGAAAGAGTGCAAGTAACCAATCACATAATATCTATTTATTATTGTTAGGATTAATGGCAGCAAATTACTGTAACCAGGAAAATGGCAGTATTCTTCAAAATACTATTGTCATCGGATATCACAATAATAGCTGTTCAACAAAAAACTATATCTGTGCATGTAATTGGTGCACAACTAGCACGAAAACCTGCGATCGTGTACGACCTTCAAACAACTTTTTAAATAATTTCTTGGTCAAATCTCACTGTTCAATTCTTGTTACAAGACCTTGTACAAGAAATTTCACCATGTACAATGGTCTTAAGAACTATCTGTTAAGTGCAATACAGAGCTCATGGTCGACCTCTGTTCAAAAGTTTCTAAATACATTAAGTGACATCTGTTCATGTGTATCTCTCGGTAATTTTTGCTAAAAAAAATATTGCCTACTTTGCAAAGAATAACAAAATTCATTTGCATGATACTAGGCAAAATTATCACAGGCATGTACTATCATTTAGCTCCACTGAGCACTTGAAAGGTCCAAGATCAATGTGCATAGAACTTCATAATGACTTACCAGTTGAAATAAAACTGGAGAACAACCCAAGTGTGTTTTAGGGAAAGGATTTTTTTATTTTTTGGGAGATGTTTTTACAGTTCCAATGAATATCTTACGTTGCATGAAATTTAAACAGTACCCTTTATTAACTTTTCTTATTGCTTTGACATATCCCATACACTTATCTTGACTCTTTTGTATTTTTGTACAGTGTCTTTTGGACAAATAAATATATTATTATTAACTAATCCCAGGATTATTGACTGATGACAATGAGTCATTTGTGGCATAATGTTGGAATGAACTTACAACAATAGAGAAGAGATAAACGAAAGTGATTCTTGGCTTGGAGACAACAGATTCACGGAACAAAATGGACATGATTATGGTGTGTGTGGCATGCATGTGCAAACAAGGACTTGAATTAAATGGTGGCAACATTATGTAGATGGATAATATAGAGTAGAGACAAGGTCGTTAAACTTACTGATGGCTTCCCCCTGGTCAAATGTTAGGGCGCTCAGTTCCCTCATTATCTGATTGATGTCCAGCACATCCGCTTCTATTTTCCGAATGCTCTGCTCACGCTCCAGCAGCAGACCTGTCTCAAACTCCACATCACGGTACTTCCTCACAGCTTGCAGCCCTCCTTCAGCCGCCGCCTCATCCTCCCCTCCCCCACTGCTCCACTCGTCTCCACGAGCCGCTGCTGAAGACGTCAAGGGCATTCGCACCTTCATCTTCTCCGCAACAGGCTGAAAAAAGCTCTTTCACCCTATACACACGTAATTCTCACAAGTACATCAAGTTGCTCTCCTAAACCCTACCATTGTACTTTGGTATCTGCACCACAAAAGTATTTTCTTTATTTTCAATTCAAGAAACTAAAATGCGGCAACATAACAACTATGCTGCTGAAAATGCCCATTCCTTTTAAAGACTCCAAACAACAGCTTAACTAACCTATAATTATAACTGTATTATACACTGCGTCAAGAAAAAGTGCACATTTATGTTTTATAGAGACTTACAATTGTATCAGATTCTGTCAGATGCACATCAACGTCCCATTAAGCTTCAATAATGAAGCAACAGACAATAAGGGGCAACTGGCTGAAAAAAACTTGCATGGGTAGAGTGAATATTGATGAAGCAATAAGATTCTAACCCTTATTGTTCTTATGGAAGGTGACTAACAGGTAATTGTGCCATTAGGGATATTTAGGAGGAATTACTCGAGGAATGGATGGAGAGTGAAGAGCAATTAGCCAGCTCCTGATGTGATGTGCAATCAAGGGCCCCTCGTAGACCTGTGAACGTATGGTGCGCTTTCCACAACAGACGGAAAGCCTCTCCTGGTATTTGAATCAGGGCCCTTGAGATACAAAGCAAATCCAATTATGGCCTCTCAAGGTTTTACAGAACATGATAAAAGTTAAATGGAAACTGCATTCTCATTCTTCTTATAGGTTGATAGAAATTCCAACTTTCTTTTATCAGAGGGTTGCTACAAGATATAGGTTTTCAAATTTCCTGACCAGCATTTAGATTTTTGCTGACTTTTGGAAACGCAACAAAGAGCCAAAGTGTGCAATTATACATGAGAAGGAGACAACAAAATATCAACAAAAATGCAATGCAATGTCCGAAGACAGGAATATCCAAAAGAGTATCCAATATCAAAATGTTTTCTGATTGGCAATCATCAACGGGGTCAGGATCAGGTCAGGATCAGGCTGTCAAAACCTGTCGAGGGCCAGGCGGAGAGTCTTCGCACCTTTCCACTTAATCTAAATTAGAAGCACACCTTAATTCATCTGACAAATGTGCAGGACTAGGAGAGTATTTATTCATCATCCTAGGATTGGTCTGACACAGCCCTCCACTCGATTCTTCTATCGGCCAACCTCTTCATATCAACGTAATTCCTCTCTTTCACACCCTTCGTGACCTGTTCTCTATAACTCATACAGAGGCCTGCCTTTTCCATTCTTCCCAGTCACCTTTTCCTCGAAGACTGTCTTCATCAGGCCATCGTGTCTCAAGATATGGCCGATTAAGTTTTCCCTTCTTCTTTTTAGAGTTGTCAGCAGACTTCTCTTTTCTCCTACTCTTCTTAGCACTTCCTCGTTACTTACTCGATCGATCCATTTAATCTTCAGCATTCTTCTGTAGCACCACCTTTCAAATGCTTCTACCCTTTTCTTCTCCGCTGCTGTCATCGTCCATGATTCACTGCCGTAAAGAAACATGCTCCAGATGTATGTTCTGATGAGCTGTTTCCTTACTTCTATGCTTGTATTTCCTGCTGTAAGTAGATTCTTCTTTTGAAAGAATGCCCTCTTTGCCTGGGCTATTCTACTCACTATTTCTTTCTTACTTTGTCCATCGCTGGTTACTCTGCTTCCCAGGTAACAGAACTCTTTCACCTCTCCCAGTTTTGTTTTCCCAGTATAACGTTGGTTTTGGCTTCCTCTCTCGTGCTGCACACCAATATCTTAGTCTTCTTCTTATTTATCTTCAGCTGATGCCTGGCCATTGTCCTTTCCATGGTTGTTAGCATCTTATTCAGATCCTTCTCTGTCTCTGCTATGAGTGCTATGTCATCAGCGAATCATGGCATGCCAATTGTTTCTGAGGACGTTCACTCCATTTATACACAAAACATTACACAAGAAAACACTCCATTGTAAACAAAAATTCAGGAACAATTTCTCCCAAGTAAGTACAGGAGTTTAAGTAATAAATTAAATTAAAACTCAAATAAAATGGCTTAAATTGCTCATAGCAATACTGCAGATCAACAATTAACCCTTTCCCGACGGAGCCACACGTTAGAAAATGCTACTTCCCTCACGAATGCCATAAAGTATTCTTTGCATTGCCTGTACGGAGCTTTTATTACGCTATGATCCTCTCAGGTACAGCTGGTTCCCTAACTTGGGTTGGAGCCCAGAGGGGTGTCGAACCTTTTTCTCGGCCACTGGGCCGAGATAATCTTCACCCTTTCCCGCTTGGGGACCCCTTAACAAAATGCCGTGGCAGTCAACTATTTGTTTATGCAATGGTTTTGCTAAAAACATTGTTGCTGCAGCGTCGATATTAATTTTATCGGAAACGAATTATTTTAGTTTTACAGTGCCTTTACAGCTTTTAAACGAAATTCTACCATTAATATTAATCCCTCTAGCAAAAAAATCGTATCAATGGTTAAGCAAATAATTTTCAACAATAAAATTATTATGAATTTAAAAAAGCCTTATTCAAGCCTTTGACATCATCAGAGTGCGAATCAAAGAAACGATACTCAGAAATATTCAGCATGTTAATTCATGAGATGTACAGTATACAGAACCCTTAATTTCGATTCGAAGGACTGCCGGAAATCACTGTATTCTTTAGGCGGAAACCATTGACCAACGAAAGAAAGTGAAATAGTCAGCCGTCATGATTATATTAGACTGAGTAATTACAGGGAAAAATAAACATTGAAACTCACGAAAAATATGGCCATCAACACGTATGAAAAAATATAATTCAGTTGTTGAACCTAAAAACATTATAACTTCCTAACTAAATAAAAACATGAAAAAATCACTCATAACCAACTAAATAATTAACAAAAATTTGTTCGGAGATTCTTTTACTCACGAACTATGTTAAAAATAACGGTAGAGCACCTTTTAAAATTTGCAGTTGTAGAACTAAACATAAGGAATATACTTATAATGCTAAATTTTCCAATTAAACAATAACTCCTCAGTTTGTTATTCCACTGCACCAACAAGCAAATGACCACGGACCCCTGCTGGGATTGGGGCGTGCACTGCAACGAAGAGTCGGGATAATCCTATCCTGTGGACCGAGAAAGGGTACCTAAGGCGTCCCGAGAAGAAGGCCTTCATAACAAACACCTTTCTGGCTAAAATGTCCCAAATGTTCTAAAGGACTTCTGAATAACTAAGATTTAAAACAATTTGATTTACCCCAGAAACATATTATGGCATAATAAAATGAACACTGTCTAAACTAAGGTAAATGAGGGAGTAATTCACCATGTACAGGGCCCGGCACAAAGGACGGATAGTTTTTAAAAAATCACAAAATCGGTAATTTTTACTCAAAAACAAATTTATTGACGGATTCGGGTTCACAATGAAATAGCATTTGTCACAATTAAGTGTGGAAAATGACATCAGTCATGTGGTGACCACGTACCATTAGTTGAACTTTTAGGGGATAACTGATAAAATAAACCTTTCTTCGGCTCAAATGCTGTAAAGTAGCGGGAAATTACACTCCTACCATCTAACAATTAAAAAATAAAATGCCACTGCCTCTCAACCTAGAGACCTGACTCTGAATGGCACATCCAATTGGTTTTCAACAACAATTTCTTGGTTAACTGAAAATTCGCGTTCAACAAATGAATTGTTATGGCTGATTATCAAAATCATGCGAGAAAAAGCCACCAACAAATCAGAACAATTCTGACTCTTGGGTACAGTGCACCAATGGTGATGTGCACGGCTCATGCGACCACTAGCTGCATTCGAGGCACTAATTACGTCAGGATCACCAAACATAATCACCGTGCACAGTTTGTTGCATCGCAGGAACTTCTCTTAAAGCTTGGCAGTCATTGCCTTCACAAAAGTTACACATTCTTCTTAAAATGTTCCCATGTCCCTCTTTGGCACACTGGGAACCTTATCCCGTGCCTCTTTCACAGAGAAACCAAGAACAATGTCCTTAGTAGGAATAAGATTGTCAGGGATCGGGTTGGTGTGGTGGTGGCCAATAGAGTACTGGCCTCCCATCCAGAGGGCCACGGTTCGATTCCCAGGAGTGGCAGCTTTTTCAGAGGCAAACCGGTCCCCACTTGAGTGGAGGGCATTTCAAGTACAGTATTCCATCCGTCAGATGGGTCGTTAAGCCGTGGTCCCCTTGGCGCCTTTCATTAAGAGTAGGCTAATGCCGACACCGGGTTTCTCTCCACCCTTCCTCTGTTCCCTGAAAATTCCTACCACTACCCAATTATCCACCTATCCTATAATTGGCGCAAATGACCTCAGCTGTCGGTCGCCTCCCCTACATAACTAACCAACCAATAAGATTGTGTTCTTTGGATATATTTATATCAAAGATATGTCTTACCTTTAAAACATTTCTTTTTAACAAATATTGCATACTAATCTCTAACGAGAGCAGTACAAATCTGAGTGTAGGAAAGGGGCCATGAGGTTATTTGTTTGGTAGGCCGTCAGAAAGGGTTCCACCATATGGCCAACATATGGAAAGAATGCCAGTTTTGGACATAAAGAGTGGAAGCTCGCTATAACGAGTGCTGTTCTCAATGGCCAGGAAATCACTCACTATAGTGAGCACTCGTTATATCCGAAGGAGATGCATCAAGCCTCTCAATTCCCACAGTTGTTCTTACTTTCCGTTTTTCTTTCGTTATCATGCTATTAGAAACAGGCAGAACGGCCATTTTTGTGCACAATTGCATACCTATCTATTGTTTATTTTGTGAATTAAATCTTCCAAATCAATAATTTACGCTTTGCTGAAGTCTTCGAGTGTCAACCGGTACGTCCACCTAAGGGGAAGAGTTACACCCACCAGTCTTTGTCTGCCAGTGCACGAGTAGTTGACGGACGAGGAGTTGATTATTAACTCGGTGAGAATTGAATGTGACGACGAAATTAGTTCGCTTTCAGAAGAAGAAACCTATGCCAGCTAGAGCTTAAGTACAGCAAGTAAAAAAGAAAAGTAAGGACCATTTACCGGGTTAGTGATGCTTCTACCGCATCGACTTTAGCAAATGCGGTGAAGTGAGAGGGTCTGGGCTTTCGGCAACTGCCGGTAGACTGAAGCAGACGGTGGTCGAATGATTTTTCAGCCAGGAATAGAAATTGAAATTGCTGTACTGTTAATGTGAAGCGTGTGTATGTATGATACTAAAGGTACGACGTTTGTTTTATTATGCTTTTCATCATCGCAACGAATTAGTCAAAGTTGTCCATTGCCAAAGAATTATTTATATCCTTAAAATTTTACGATTCATCCTGGTTTCGATTATTTTTCCTGTTAGCAGAAGTAATGAGAATACCTACTTGTGTTTTCTAGCACATTTGCTACTGTGTGCATATTTTTCAATGCTTTAGTAAATATTGCCAGGGCAGATGCTATGCGAATAATGCAAATTATCTCGTTCAACAAATTTTTATTTTATCATTCTGACTTCATTGATATGTACAATTTTGAGTGAATGCATCAATAACTCTCAGCAATAGTATTTCACGGGAGTTACCTACGTTCTCACTCTAAATCCTACCAATGGCAGCTCTGGTACTACACACAATGTGCATCGCTACCGAAGGAGGCATTTGGTTGTATAAATAAATACTCGCTGCGACTAATATTCAAGAGAAAACTGAATGTGAATTTTAGGAACGGCTAGGAAGAGGTGAATGGATGAATGCAAAAAATATTTTCGACCGCTGAAAAACGCTGGTTTTCTGCGAATCATTGCAGCAAATTTCCTAATCAATGGACGTACCGGTTAATACTCAAATACGTCAGCGAAGCGTAAATTATTGATTTCGAAGATTTAATTCGCAAAATAAACAATTAATATGCAATTGTGCACAAAAATGGCCGTTCTGCCTGTTTCTAATAGCATGATAACGAAAGAAAAACGGAAAGTAAGAACAACTGTGGGAATTGAGAGGGTTGATGCATCTCCTTCGGATATAACGAGTGCTCACACTATAGTGAGTGATTTCCCAGAGTCATTGAGGAGAACAGCACTCGATATGCCGAGCTACCGATGTATTTGGCAGTCCGTGCTGCATTGTTTAGCCACCTGACAGCACAATTATTCTCAGGACACTTAGATGACCCTGTCCATTGCAAGTATACTTAGCTCTGTGAGTGGGAACATCTTAAAAAACATTACAAATGGCTTGTAGGTAAATAACAATGCCCCAACCCAAAACTTTCACTCCCTCCTTGAACAAGTTATGGATAACATGAAGTCCACAGTAACCCATTTCAAGTAACTTGGGTCGATCGGGATCACCTTTGAGATGCAGCTGAAGTTCCCTAAGAAATTAAAATTTGGGCCATTTATTCCCACCAGTAGTAGTCGGTGTCAATTATCAGGCTGAAAATTTTTACAAAATGCATCGACGAGATCAGTAGACCTAGTTCGGCCCAAAAAAAGGAGAATTGTAGTACCTAGTCATCTTTGCTGCTCCAAAACTTAACAGCTACATCTATTTCTGGCTTCTGGGAGCATTCACTCAAGCTTTCGTCAAACATAACAACAAAATACTTGGCTTTCCTTACCTCCTGCTCAACTACATTGTGAAAATAGGGTGCTAAACCATGAACAATAGTATAGCTCATTTTAAAGCACCCTAACTCCATTCTAGCAGCAATAAAGCTATCCGGGATCATTTGATGAAACAATTGAACAGATTTCCTACTGGAAGACATAGAGGAATGATTGAGCGTATTTTCAAATTTACTGACTCCGTATCGAATTTTCCAGACTTTTCCCTGATTTCACTGACCAGTTGTAAATTTCCTGACTTATTCACCTGTAGCAACCTTGCTTACAAAAAAGTTGGAAGTTTGATCAACTTACAAATGATTTTGATTGTGCAAAATATATTGTATTATTGAGATGTAGTAATTCTATTACCTCTAACAATGGAGGTGTATTTAAGGAGTACAATTTTAATTTGAATTATATCAACAGCAGAAATAATTAATCACAGAAATTTGTGATCTCTCACTTGCTACATGTCATGTATTTTAAAAGTATCCTTAACAATAATGTGTATCAATAACTATGTAAATAGTATAATAGTGATATTTACCACTTAAATGATAAATAGCTGACAACCCTTTGTGAAAAAAACTGTTGGATTGTAACAGTTGACCCAAGTTATTACTAAAAATTTCAACAATAACTATCAGATGAAACTGTTCCCTGGTGAAAATGAAGTGTAAAAAAAATGTTCAGAGTAAATGTGGAAGTGTGTGACTGTAAAGTGTACTTTGGAACACCTCTCAAGTACGAAGGGTTTGACGTAAGCGTGAGAGAGCCAAAAGTGGGATTTGGCAAAAAATCGAAGAGGAGTGTGCAGAAAGTGCACACACATTCTTCACCCTTTGTTTCACCAGAGTTGGCCCAATTTACATAACAGGGAACATAAAGGAACAAACCATGTGGATCTATTAGAACAAAAATTTAAACCAAAAAATATGTGAAATTAAGGTCCAAGGGTTAGCTAAGCCCATTGTCCACCAGTGGTCTTAACTTCAGGACTTGAAAACTTACATTTAAAATCACCACTTTGGCAATTTTTAAGTGTTCCCAACTCACAGTATAGGAAGAAATGTCATCAATGTGGAATAGCCAGTGTCTATAATTTTATTAAGCCCCACAATACAGATTTATCGTGAAGGATCACTAATAAAGACATTTTTAGAGCTTTCTTAACTGTCCTTTTGTATGTACTTGTGAAAATATTGCATTGTCAGGACTTACATGGGGCATTCAGGATAGGACCAATCCTATTTTTGATTCACATTAATGACCTCCCCAATAAAGGTGAACCCTTTCAATAAATGTGTAATGTTCACTGACGATGTCAGTACTTTATTATCAAGTAAAACTCTTAAAGATACAACTGATGTGGGGGAATCCCTCATGAAAGACATAAGAATGTGGTGTAACAGTAACAGCCTTGTTCTCAACCACAGTAAACCCCAATCCATGATATTCTCAGCAGGTCATTGCAACCGCGACAACTGCCCCACCCAAATATTCATAGCTGCCATTATCTGGTAGATGGTACAAAATTCGTAAGTACCCACTTATAGACAAACATCTCAAATGGGATTTGCACATCACTTACCTCTGTAACAAAACTGAATTCAGTCTTTTATCTTCTATCCTACCTCACACATACTGTGAGCCTGGATGTATTAAAAATACTTTATTTTGGTTTGTTCTACTCCCACATCTCTTATGGCATTATAATTTGGGGGTTGTCAGCCAGATTAAAAAGTCTGTTTGTTATTCAGAAGAAACTGATAAGATACTTATGCAATAAACACTACAGACCCCTATTTAAGGGTCTTGAGGTGTTAACTGTATTACTCTGTGATTTATGTGAAGAAGCATATGATTGCGCAAGTGCAAAATAATTGTGTCCACTCTTATGAAGCCAGACAAAGAAATGATCTCCATGCAATGCCATCCACCTAATGGCAGTAAGTCCAAGCTGGACGTGTATCAAGCTATAAAATAATTCACCAGTCTGTATTAAAAATGTTAACTCCCTTCCTTTGCTAAAAGAAAAAGCTATTTAGGTTTCTTAATGGAACCCACACAGCATGGGATATCCAAAGGACATCCATTGGATATCCATGATTTGATGTGTCTTGGATATAAATTACATATGCATGACTGGATATTCATTGTAGGATATATCCTGTACATCTATACTTTAGATACGCATGCGATTCATGATCTTGAAAAGCGATTGAAAATTAGTCTATCGATGATTTCCCTCAGTCCTTTGTGGACGGTACCAACGACTTACAGAAAGTACAGGTGCGCTTGCCAGGAAAAAGGTTCTAAGCATCATGGAGGAAACTCTTATTTATCTCACCTGGAGTTGAAAGAAAATCAATATCTATATTTATAACGGTCAATCTAATTTTTATCCACAAAATGGTTATTGGGGAACTGTTTTAACAGTGCAAATTACCCATGTCAATCTTTTAGTAAAGTTAATAATCACAAACGAATTAATGCCAACCAGCAGCTGTATATATATGACCTCCCAGTCTCCTACCAACAATTGGAAAACATCTCAGGTCAAATATCAAAGGATGGTAGGATAGACAGGGCTTAAGCGTAGGGTGATAGGTAGTCATATCTGTACCCTGGGGAAAAAACCAAGTTAAAACGAGGTAAATCCAGTTAAATTTGAACTCGGACCAACTCATAGCTGAGAGTTGTCACCTTGTTTCAGATGGTTAAAACTCTCAAGCCCCGCAAACACATACCACACGCATGGCAAGCAGTCCCGGCAAAAAATCGAAATACAGTGAAACCTCGGTTAGCGAATGCCTCTGATAACGAACAATTCGGATAACGACCAAAAATTTTGCTAAAAATTTGCCTCGGATAGCGAACAAAATTTTGGTTAGCGAACAGATGTGTAGCGGCCATGTTTGTGTTCGGTGCTGTGCAATCCCAAATGGATACAAAGTAAGCTGTGCGATCGTGCATCCTTCCTCTTTAGTGATTTTTTTACTTTATTTTAATAATCATCAAGCCTTCAATCATGGCACCAAAGAAGTTTAAGAGAGATGGTAGCAGTTCAGTGAGAAGGCAGCGGCCAACAATTGAATTGAAGAAGGAAATGATTGCCGAGTATAAACGAGGCATGCATGTATCGGATATCGCAAGAGAATACGGCATGTCAAAGTCGACAATCTCGACGATTTTAAAGAAAAAAGCGCAGCTTGAAGAAGCTAATGTGTCAAAAGGAGTAAGTATTATAACAAAGCAAAGGCCTAAAATAATAGACGAAGTAGAAAAGTTGTTGCTTTTGTATATAAATGAAAAACAGTTAGAAGGTGCTAGCATAAGTGAGGCATTTATTGGTGAGAAGGCGCTGCAAATCTACGAAGATTTGAAGAAGAAAACCCCAGGGACAAGTGCTTCGAGTGATTATGTTTTCAAAGCCAGTCGAGGCTGGTTTGAAAATTTTAAGCACAGAACAGGCATCCGTTACAGTGACGCAACAGCGTCATAAGGCATGGGGAAGCAGCTAGTTCTGATAAGGCAGGGGCACAGAAGTTCCTCCTAGAATTCAAAAAAATCATAGAAGAAGGAGAGTACGTCCCGCAACAGGTATTTAATGCGGATGAAACAGGACTGAAGAAGATGCCGAATAAAACGTACATAACGAAGGAAGAGAAAGCATTGCCAGGGCACAAACCTATGAAAGATAGGCTAACTCTTCTATTGTGCGGTAACGCCAGCGGGGATTTTAAGCTTAAGCCACTGTTAGTCTACCATTCGGACAATCCAAGAGTATTCAAGAAGCACAATGTAATAAAACAGAAATTGCCTGTTATGTGGAGGTCTAATTCTAAGGCTTGGGTGACCTGCCAATTTTTCGTCGAGTGGGTGACCGAAGTGTTTGCCCCGACTGTGAAAGAATATCTACAGAAGAACAAACTTCCCCTCAAATGCCTTCTACTGCTGGATAATGCTCCAGCACACCCTCCAAACATCAGCGAGTACTTAGAAGAAGAGTTCGACTTTGTTCAAGTTTGTTATCTGCCACCGAACACAACCACCTTGCTGCAGCCCATGTATCAACAGATCATTCCAAACTTCAAGAAATTGTACACGAAAGCCTTATTCAAAAAGTGTTTCGATATAACAAATGATACCAACTTAACTCTGAAGGAATTTTGGAAGAATCACTTCAACGTTTTGAATTGTGTTCATCTTATAGATAATGCATGGAACCAAGTGACCTACCGTACTATGAATGCAGGATGGAGGAAACTGTGGCCAGACTGTGTTCCAGAGCGAGATTTTGAAGGAATCGAACCAGAAATTGTTGATGAAATCGTTTCCCTCGGCCAAAACATGGGGTTGGAGGTGGATAATGACGATGTTGAAGAGCTTGTGGAAGAGCACAGCAATGAACTCACTATTGAAGAGTTGCAGTACCTTCATGCTGAGGAAGAAAAGAATTTGGCTGAGGATATGTCTTCGGATGGGGAAGGGAAAGAGGAAGTCCCAAGTTCGGTGATTAAAGAAATGTGTGCTAAGTGGGGGGAATTGCAATTGTTTATAGAAAACTCTTTCCCAAACAGTGCGATAGGCAATAGGAGCCTAAACATGTTCAATGACAATGTGATGTCGTATTATCGAAAAGTGTTACAAAAAATGCAGAAGCAACAGACACTGGATAAGTTTTTTCCTTCAACCTCAAAGCAACAGAGGACTTTCTCCGAGGTTCTCACAGAGGGGGATTCCCCCTCCAAGCAGTAATTTCACCCCTTCCTCCCCACACCTCCATCCACTCATGCCATTACATGGCAGTAAAAACGGTTAGTTTTTTCAGTTTCCTTATGTTTAAATGCTTTCTTTAATGTTTTTATTTATATTTAACTCAATTTATACTGTATTATAACTATTCTCATTTAAAAAAGCATACCTATATAGCCTGTAACTTTCATATAATAGCGAGTCAATAGGAGCTAGGAACCAATTATTCCTATTTCCTTTATTTCTTATGGGGAAAATTGTTTCAGATAGCGAACATTTCGGATAACGACCGGCTTTCTGGAACGGATTGTGGTCATTATCCGAGGTTCTACTGTACCTAGTATCAACTCGTTCGATGTCGTCTTAAGTGGTTTCAAATTGCAGATGAGGTAACTTGTCTAAACTCTGTTCACCTCGTTCGAGGTGGATGTCGTATCAAGTGGTTTTACCTCGTATTCCACGCTTATCGTTTTAACCTGATTCACCTCGTTCGAGGTGGATGTCATATCAAGTGGTTTTACCGAGTATTCCACGCTTCTCGTATTAACTTGATTCACCTTGTTCGAGGTGGATTGCGAATCAACTGCTTTTACCTAGCATTCTATGCTTCTTGTTTTAACCGTAAATGTACACATTCTATACAGAATGTACACAATGAATAAAGTGTGTGCCTTGCATGAAAAATTCAAGCCCTCAATAAAAAGTATGAATAGCTATTTTGCATGCTAGCACAAAAAATTCATTTGCTTTATACATTTTACTTGTTATCTTCCGGTTACTTAAGATTATCCTGGTGCCATTTGTAATAAAACTTCAACATGTTCGATCAAAAAACCATATCTTATTGAAACCGACAAACTTATATTTTTATACTGTTTAATAGTACATCCACTTAATGCCCCATGTCGCCCTCTTTTTCAGAAATTTGGTATTTTACCTCTTCCCTGTGTGTACATGTTTGCTGCCATTGTTTGTGCTAAAAAGAATATTTCCAATTATGTAACCAATAACGAATATCATTGTTATTTTACTAGGAGCTCTACCAACATTCATCAAACTTTTGTAAGAACTAAAAACTCTAGTTATGCCCCTTGGTATATGGGCCTTTTGCTCTTTCATAAGCTTCCTTCAGAAGTTAAGAGGGCAAAGACTATGGCCCTTTTCAAACGTAAGCTCCATGAATTTCTGTTGAGAAATTTATTTTATTCTGTTGATGAATTTCTTCATTTTTAACTATGCTTTTCACTTTTATGTACTGTTTTATGTATTTGCCTTGACGTGTCCTATATTTGTAGCAACAAATCTCCGGACAAATAAAAAATTATTATTATTATTATTATGCTTTAAAAAAGGACACATTGCCAATTGCCAAAAAAGGAGAATTGCCACAAGGAAGGTTATTGGTCTAAAACGACATTCAGTAGATACATTATAGATATAAATGTCATTACAACAATAGACCAAATGACTGGGTTCACTTCGAAATATTTTGACATATATTAAATATTTGCTTGCTGTATAGCTAATTAATTCATTTCTAATATCCAGTATTTTTATTTATGACGTTTGTACATCAATGTGTTGATGTATCAATTACATATACCTAATAGCTATATGAACGATCATAATAGTTCATATCTAGAGCCAATTGCACTAATCCGAAATATTCTTGACAAAAATTGTTAATGAATATCCTGGTTTTGACATATATGCAATGTTCTGGTAATAATATGGTATAATTTCTACGAGCAATTACAACATTTGTAATTGCTATATTATTATAGGGGCAATTGAAACTCCTTCGTTTAATAGTGTGACAATTAATGGAAGTAAATGGAAAAATACATATATATATATATTTTTCAAATGAGAATGCATAGCTAGAAAATAAGAATTCTTGAATATCCAACAACCCTATTTTGAATTAAGATGCTACCATGACTCAAGAACTAGTGCATGAAACATCCATCTTTGATAATTGTGTTAAGCAATGGTCTCCTGTTAAGTGTAATTTGCTCACCGCAGTGTATACTTTTCGTTGTGCATTAATTCATGAAGTTTTTGTGTGTTACTGCATGTTGAGTAAATTTATCTCATCTGCGTTATTTAAGAGTTAATTAATATAAGGCTATAGTGTGCTGCGGCTACGTTGGAGATATTTAAAATTTCTATGCCATCGAGTGGACAATTTAGTTCCGTGCAATGCATGAAGTTTTGGCGTTCGCTCTTGGATTTTATTGTGAGGAAACCCACGATGAAGCAAAAGGAATGGATGGATTTAGTGATTATAAATTCTTCATTCTAGAAGGTAAGTTTCAGCTGAGCTAAGAGCTGATGTAATTATAAGTTATTCCTGCTTACTTTAATGTGGATAGGTACAGAAAGCTTTTCAGTTGTCTAGTTTCAAAGGTGAATTCATGACTCATTTTTTGTAAAAAAAATCATCTAATTTATCCAATGTATTTCACTGTTTCAGCTATCTCCGGCCTGCCATTGTATTTTGCGTATTTTATGCATGATAGGTACGCTGTTCTCCTGTTTTAAATATCCTGAAATAAGTAGGAATTACATTTAAGTACCCCAGTAATTATATTTCGAGGTGCAATTAAATATGTACGCTTTGTCATACAATATTGGTATTTAAGAAATTATTGGATTATTTCTTTGTATGTTAATCCTAATATTATGTTGTTTTCTACCAGAGGAAATGCTGCATGGGATACCAGAGTTAGTTATGCATTTATCTTTACAGATTGCTGTATGTATTATCTTTAAAGAAGAGGAACGGAATTGCTGGGGCGAGAAGCTAAAAGAGTGAGGGCATACATATGCTCAAGAATTCAAGATTTGAACAGGGAAAAAGTCGAATAAAGATGCCTAATACTTCTTTTGTAAATTTGTTGCTTTGTTTCTTAATTTCCTCTTACCCATTTCGTTTTTTCAAATCCACATTGGTTGATGTAGGTGTAGCATTGCGGTAGCTTAGTCTAAATGCGCATCTTACATTGCTTATATACAATGAAGTGCTTGGTTTTTGGTGATCTCTCACGAAGCAGGTAGTGTTCATTCCCCAAGGGTGATTAAATGCAGGATATTATGATGGGTAAAATTTTGTTTTACTGGTGATTCACGTGCAACTTGGTGATCAATGTTGAGGCAATTTGTTGTAAATAATATAACATTTTTGGAATAGGGGATAATTTTGGTTCAAATTAGTATCTCAAAACGAGTGGAATAGAAGTAATTTTCGATGAATGCTGTTGAAAGTGGTTGTGACATTGGGGATAATTAATCTTGTATCTGTACAGATCAGTCAATGAAATGTATGGCTGAATAATGTATTCCAGTTGTGTCTATTGATATGTGTTCAGGTCAGTAGGTAGTGAAGTGATGTAAGGAGGTGACGGATTCTGGTTCTAAGGAGTTGATACCGTGTGAAATGAGGTATGGTGTTCCAGTTGAAACTCTTTGTTATCAAACAGGTAGATAATCTGTGAAGCGACGTCAATGAGGAACCAGGTTCTAACGAGAGGGTATGATGGTCTGGGGGGCCACTTGAAACCATAATTTAGTACGAAAAAGCCAATGCAATGTAAAACGAGGTAGCGTGTTACTAGTTGAAACAGGGTAGTGCTAATTCAAACCAGTTGCTTCTCGTACAGGTCCAACTAGGTAATGCGATATGAATCGAGGTAGTCTGTTCTAGATAAAACAGAATAATGCTTGGTAACATGAGTTTATTCTTGCACAGTTGAAACGAGTTAATACAACGTGAAACAAGGTAGCGTGTTACTAACTGAAATCATGCATTATGAGATGAAACAACCACTTCCTCTCCAGATAAGATGACTCAAGAAGGATCAAGCTGCCTAGAAACGACAGCTACTGGTTGATAAAACTTCAATCGAGGTTATATGAGGTCAATGCACGAGGTTAAGCAAGCAAAAGGTGGCCATAACCGACTTGAAATGACTTGAAAGAATGATTCAAACCAGGTAAAAACATGCTAGTTCACTCTAACTCATACAATCCCCAGGGTAATATGCAAGGTACAACTGGTAATCATTAAGTAAGCAAGCTACCATGATTGGTTACCTTTATTTTTTTTCAATTTCGGTGATAGGTGCACCCATGCAAGGTATTTATATTGATTTTTTTTGTATTAGTTAATGCATTTGTGTATATTGTTAAAACTTCTCCGTAAAAGTGCATGGACTAGATAAGCTTTTTTTGTCTACGGCATGTGGTTGCATACAACCTCATGTGTATTCAACACATCCACTCATGGAATCTCATCATCCACTCATTGAAATGGACATCCAATGGATATCCATGTGCTGTGTGGGAAATTGCTTCTGCGCAAGGAATGACTATGTGACCACTGATAGTGTTATTGTTCTGTAATAATCTTATATCTATCCTTGACAAGGCTTATAAATTTGCCAGTGCTTTGTAATCCGGTGCATAATTGTCATTTAGGCCAATAAATATATATATTAAGCTACCTTGTAGTCTACAGAAAAATAAAATACATTAATATAACATTATATTAACAAAATTACCTGCTGTGCATCACTGTACAACTGCACAGCTTCCTTGAAATCATGAATAAGCTTTTCAACGTGCAACTTTTGCTGCAAATTCGCTCCCCGGCGCAGTCTTCCAAGCTTTTGTACTTCTTTTTGTGTTTGAGCGATAATTTGATTGGTGCTCATCTGAGTTACATGGCTTGAAGGAAAAACTCATAAGTAAGAATGCATCACAACAATCATTTCTCAGGCCTAAAATACAAGGTCATGACGACACTTACACGCCATCCCGAAGACCTTGGTTATCCTTCTCCGTTCCCAGAGTTTTCAACGCTTTTTCCAGAGTTTTTATAGATGCATTGATGGTATAAATATTGGTTGTGATACTCTCACAAACGTTCTTGAATTCTTTCTGATTAAACTCTGGTCCTACAAAACCAACAGCAGGAACCTGATTCGTTGATCCGTAAGTCCTTTGATTCCTAGCGATTCCTTGAGCCATTGCTTACACTGCTAACTTAATTTATTTAACACAATATGCAGCGCACAAATCCAGATTAAAATGAAATCTTCGCGAACTAACGGATAAGGCAAATTAATTCTTCAAACTAGAATCACATCCAATAATTATCTTGATTTCAATATTTTTCCATTAACAATTCAAGATGCAACTTTGATTTACAGATTCACAGGGCAGTGGGGCAGACGATTAGTCATATGGCGGAAACAAGAAAAGTCATGAAATTCTACGAATTATAATAATTATTTGGATATCTCAAAATAAGCTGCAAAAATAGCTATTATTAAAATTGTTATTATTTAAGAATGTATATTTATTGCACCAAAGTGTATTATATATATATCATTTTGAGTTATAAGTCATTCTTCACGAAGGAAACCGACGAGCACGAAGTCTTCCGATTGCTAAAGTCCTCAGAACACATACCTTCGTCCCGTGAGTATTTTAGGCTCCCTGGTTATCATTATTTATGATATAATAGAAGTGTTATTTTTTTGTAAATTATTAGTTCTCGAATGCTAAGGTGAAATCACTGTGCTTTAGCTATTTTAAGGTGCTATTTCGTTTTACATTATCCGACTTAAGCACTGGCTACGTTGTCCTTGGTTACGGCTTCTCTACGTCAGGGTCTTTACGTTTACTGTCGTTCACTAGTTTTACTGTGTAACATGGTGCATACTTGTTTGTATTTTATTGCCGTGTTGTGGAGTGGAAGTAGTTTCTCCCATCATAATATTTAATTCTGTTGAATTCATTAATTTGTACACTGCCCTGGAGATTAATTCGGGTCATGGTCGTTGTTAAGTTTTATTCGTGCTGAGAACTGAAAAATTTGTAACGAAGGCAATTTAGTATCGTCACTTTCCTTCTCATTTTAAGTGTGTAAGATGTAAGCGTGTAAGTTCGGCCAGTGAGGCGTCAATTCTTTAAAGATAAGCTAAGGTGCGTGTAGCTGGTTTACGATTTTCTTGCGTGGTCACTCCACAAATTAGATCATTATGGTGACAAAATGCAGGTTTTCGAGGTTGTAAGTATGTTATCTCGTCAAAGATTTCGGTAATGGCTTCTGTTGATTCATAGGCACCGTTACCTCCCGTCGATAGTCTTGAGGAACAAAATGGCGGATGTCTTCGAGGGTGTTAGGCTTGTCAAAGGTGTTGGTAGGTTATCATGGAAATTGCTTTCGGCGTAAATGGTGACAATTTGGGGTTTGTTATTTATTTGCTTCTAAAGTCTTGTTTTCTCTCGTAAGGGATTTTTTCAATTCCATAATCCTATACCTGTACTAAAAGTCATTTACGGTAATAGCCGTTCTTTTACCAGTAGGTTTATTGTTCCCGCAGTTTAAGTAAAACCTGCATATACTTTATTGTTGGACGAATAGTAGCGCATTCATTGCAGTGATTGGATGATGCGAATTGTTGAAACTTAAGTTCAATGAGCAGCCATTTTATGATTCTGCGCGTGTGAAATCGTCATGATGATACTTACATGATTTACTGCCGTCTCGAGTATCGGTCATTAGAATTGTTGTAAGGATCAAAATATAGAAAGAAAATGTATCAGCTGACGCTGGCAGCTTCTGTTGCCCATGCTATGGCATGGAGGGTTGCTGGTGATCTTATTTTTTGACCTATTATGCCAAAGAGGTTTCATCTTAATTTGGGCTTGGTGGTAGGAAGTATCGAGCGCTGCACTTATGCTATGCACAGTTCCGTGTTTTGAACTGGCATTTTCTTGAGCGATATCTTAATTCTGTGGTGTAATGAGCTCGAAACGCTATTGCTGAATGCGTTAATGTTGCGTCTTTTTTCGTTCTAGCATGATTCAGCGTCTTTCAAACTATCGTTTAGGAAAGTCATACGAGTTACCCGCTTTTCCCATCACCATGCATTTATAATCAAAGGAATCTTGTTTATTTGCTCTTGTGTATTTATCCTGGTTCTCATTGCCTTAGTTACTACTTCCGGTCGAAATGTTCCACTTAGCTGCCCCAATTCTGTCGCGATTAGTAAACGGGTCATAGCGCATGTGCATTCCAGGATTTGTTACTCTTTGATTCCAAAATGTTTCCACTCTGCCGGAAGTGGCACGCCCTATTTATAGATCGTCATTGCATTAGCCTTCACCCACTTTGAATTTGCTAATATGCTTCCAGCTTACGGCCTTCACCGAAACGCATGTGTTGAATGCTGAATGGACTATTGGGATCACGTCCTTAATAAAACCTTATAATTGTGCATACTGTTAATCTTCCCCTTAGTATTTTGTCGCAGTCTGAGACAACATGTCATGCCTGAAAAATGGTTTGTGTGTGGCAGGGTGTAGCATAACGCGCTGCATTTGAAAGAGCGTTACCGTGCAAATCTACGCGAGGTTTTAAATGAAACAGGAGGGCGTTTTGCGTAGCAGAGAAGGCCTAGTATGTTGCAGTTTTCATTGGATGCCGAAATCGAAGGAAAAGCTGGAGGGAGGTTGGGAACTGATATTACTGCACCAATCATTTTTACAGATGCTACACATGTTGGAAAGAAGTAATTGGTTGATGCAAATAGACCTGTGTTGGAGGGAGAAGGGCGATGTAGAGAAAAATTGATAAATTTGCTCCATAAACGTGTACCATTGGTAACACCAGGAGTGAAGTTTCATTACTGTGATGTTCGGGGTAGAAAAATGTCCACTGAAAACCCTAAAAAGAAGACGGGACAACTGAATCGGCCATATCTTAAGAAACAATGGCGTAATGAAGACAATCGTCGAAGGAAAATTAAACGGGAAGAATGGAAAAGCCAGGCCTCGTATGAGATAAATGGAGCAAGTGGTTAAGTATGTAAAGGAGAAAATTATCAATATCCTGAGGTTGGCCGATATAAGAATCGAGTGGAGGGCTGCGTCAAACCAATCCTAGGATTGTTGACCGATGAGGGGTAGAAATCGTATTAATTGATGGTACAGACTGCTAAGTCTGTCGTTCTTGTGTACTGGATTGTGTACGTAAAATTAATTGCTGTGCGCCATGATATTTTGCATGCTCATGTCCGCTTGCATGATCATCTTTGGCGATAACTTCCGTTTTAAAACCCAAGAGGCTAACGAGATTCGACGTTCCGTGAAAACATTGTGCGCGAGTCCTTTTTCACAATGAATAGTCCGCCTGTTGCTTGCGTAATTGCAACAGATTTCCCGTAGACACTAGCAGCCCTGCAGCATTTAAAGATGCTGGCGCTCATGTGCGCAATCCATTACTTCCGCCTCGAGGGAACGAACCTATGCTGTGAAATAGCACAAATGAATGCATATTGTAAAACGGACTTTTTACACCAAGACCTCGATAACGGAGTGACTGCAGTTTTATTTCAACTTTCATCAGTGATATCTGGGTAGGGAGTAGAAATAAATGATTATTTAATTCAATGCTCATTGCAGCACTTCCACGGAGCTATCGCTTTCCAGTTATTTGTTTCTGGAATCCGGTGGTGGTTTTTGCCAAGGCCAGATCACGGCATTTGGGTGCGATGCCCTCGCGTTTGGGTCTCGTATCAAGGTCTATGCTCGAGAATGGTTTCGGTTGGTCTAACTCTGTATTCGGTAGTGGTAGAAGTTTGTCTACTGATTTATTTGTCTCGATAAAATATTTTACCGTATCAGCTTGTGGTGTGTAGAATCTTACCAAATTTTCATTCCCTGGTTTCTTTATGTTTGGCAAAATGTTACGGGGCGAATTGTCGCTGCCCGCAAGTATCATGACATGTGCGACTAGGGATATACCTTTTTTTCCGAGGTATTGGAGTATTCAAATGTGACAAAAGCTTTTCTCAGATTAATCGTTTCCAATAAATGGTCAACTAGTTGCCTGCTACATTATTCATCATTTATTTACATTTGTTATATTTTGTCCGGCACTGGAGTAATCGGTAGAAGGGGTAATTTACGGCGATGGAAGGGAAAAAACGTCAGGGGAGTTGGAAGCAGCCTTGGAAGGGTTTTTGACCTTCCGTTCCTTACCTTCTGATAGGGGGCCGACGGTGGTGTTGTAAGGGTGGGAAGTTCGTACTCCCCGTTGAGAGGTGGGTTGACGTACAGGTATGCTTGGATTTTTTAAATCGTTAATGAATTAATTTTAGCATTTGGGCTTCGAAGGTTAATCAATTATATACGTGGGTTTCGAAGGTTAATCGCCGTGTTGATGCGGAAGCTCATGATTTTTACGTCTATTTTGGTAACTATTGCAAGGTAGTGTGTCACCTAATTGCCGTCTGAGGTCGCGGCGTTCGTTTTCTCACATTGCCAACTCGTTCTTGGGGAGGGGGTGCAGTACTTATCAAGGTTAATTTATCGGTCTCCGCTCTCCCACGCTCTTCGCGGTGTTCTGTGGAAAATGTACATAATTTTCATATGGATGTGCAAATTTGTCTGATGATTGTTTACTAGAAGTGTATTCCTATTGCTAACTGTGAGACTTCGTTTCTTGTGATCTAATGCCATTTAGCGATTAATGCAATATAATTCATTTTTTCGTGGCAATAGCTTTTATTGTCCAGCGATATTAATTGCCTAGCGTAAAGTAAGATCGTAGGTAGTGAGCAACCGCGCGTTCCAACGGCGATATCTGCGTGCGATAGCGATCCATTTGTTTTTTGTGTTCAGTAATAACTTCGTAGCCAGTGAAAAGGTCGCTGAATCAAAAGATTTTGCCAGTTGGTTGTGTTTTAGGAATTAGTGGTGAAAAAATAACTGACAGTTCTTCACATAGCAGCAATATGGCGGCTCTCCATTCGAAGATGGCTGCTTCTCGCCATTGAACTTTGAATTTAGCCCTTGTAGATTGTCGGCTGTGGTGGTAGTTCTTTGAGCTCGTGTCCGCTGTCTGTGTAACTCTGACATTACTTTTACCGGCCTATTTGAAACCATTCATAAATTGCCTATTGTGAGTGGTGCAATTAGGTCGAAATTGAGTCGCCTTGGGCCGCATTAATCCTCGGAGAAGGCTTTCTTCTAGAGGAATTGCGATGCGAAGGCGTACATATAATCTCGTCAATTATGAATATTTTGTAAAATGCGTGAACGGAAGGTAATTCAATTTGTATATGTTCATTTCAGCTCCCCGTGCCCATTCCTGAGATATAGTTATTTATTGTTTGGGGGCCGACCAACAAGCAACGACGGACGGGCAGAGAGGACAGGGGGGTGCTTCTCGTATCGCGGGAGGAAGGTTAGTGGTGCATCATTTAAATGAGGTAAATTACCACCCCGGGCGGAAAATTATTTTTGAAGTAATTGCGTTTCCTTGAAACACTTGCCTGTTTTCTGTTGACGACGGGAAGAAGCTTTTTTTTGCTCTCTTCTAAACTATACATCACATTTTTATCCGTTCATTTCAGGGACGATCCCCGTTCCCTGTCCACAAGCAAGCGCAGATGGATACCTCCTTCTACTGTTAGACGAGATGCACTTACCCAAGAAGATCAGAATGACCTCGTTTTTCGCCAGGTAATTCTCTTCTGCCGATGTTTTCCCTGTTTAGGTTTCTAAGAGTGGGATGGTTTTACTATTAATATTTTCTTGTTTTAAGGTGCGGGGAATTCTCAACAAACTTACCCCAGAAAATTTTCAGAAGCTGAGTAATGACCTAGTTCAACATGCAGGACTGAATTCTAGTACTATTCTCAAAGGAGTCATATTGCTGGTGAGTCAATTGGCGCATATAATATGTCCTTCATTAATTGAGGACTTAAAGGAGGATCTTGGAATCGTGTGTACTTCAAATGATATGTGCTTTTGTATTTTGTCTCTTATAGATATTTGAAAAAGCCCTCGATGAGCCGAAGTATAGTTCTATGTATGCACGGCTGTGCAAACGGTTAGCAGAGGAAGCTCCCAACCTTGAGACACCTAATGGTAAATGCAGTTTCAAAGACGTTCTACTAAACAAGTGTCAAGATGAATTTGAAAGACGGTGAGAATAATATATATTATTGTTGCTTCAAAGTTGATTTCCTTTGACTTTCGTGCATGTGCCTAATTTCTCTTTCATTCGCTTCTAACACCATACTGTAGCTCGGATGCATCCCGACAATTTGACCAAAGAGACACCCCACTCACACCCGAGGAGGAAGAGCGGAGGCAAATTGCTAAGAAGAAGATGCTTGGGAACATCAAGGTACATTCCAACTTCTCTTTTATGGTGGTGATAAAACAGTCATTTTAAGCAAAACAAATGTTTAGCCTCCTTGTTCATTCCCTGGGGTGAATTTCATTATCTCTTTGGTGCAGGCTTGGATACTATCATAAGTGTGAAGTAAGTCTGTTTCTGTGTTAGGAGTTTATGGTAGCCAATTTTTAACCTTCTTTTGGTTATGTAGTGAACAATGAACTTTTTAGTTGCCTACCTTCAGTTTTGATTGGTTAGCAATATTTATCAATGTAGGTCAGTGGTTCTGAGTCTATTAATTTGTGTCTTCTTCATAAATTAGTCATTGCAATGATAACCATTCCTATTTCACGTACCTGTGCAAATCTCCATCCCAGTTTAGCTTTGTGATTGACTGTAAAGTGATTTATTTTTATTTAAAATTTATTTTTATGGATGCAATTGAGGTTGTCGGTTAGATTATTAAAAATTTAATGTCTAGGGATTAACGTCTGGTGCCAGTTTATGAGGACGTTTGCAATCAGATTGCATATGCAATGATGATACTCATTTACTCTGTTGGGAAAACTGGAAAAAATATGGTTAGGAATTTTAGGGTAAAGTGAACCAAGGGAATTCATTTTTTAAAGATGAGAACTTAATCTGCAGTGGCCTTGAAAAGTGTACAGTCATGCTCCTTTGTTTCCCTTTCATTAATGGTTTTCCAGTGGTTGTTTGGGGAAAAGCGAGGTTAAATTTTCGTCCTTATCACGTCTCATGCTCTTTTATTCTTTCTTTGAGTTTTCTCCTCATTTGCCCAATGTAGATGGCTGGGCAGTCATTGCACTGCAATTGATAAACCCTACTTCTGTCAAGTTTTTTTCATTTTGTCTTTTGAATAGGGTAGTTTCCTTCATCAAGACTTTGTTAATTGCGATTCATGCTCCGCCATGAATGTATTCATTTTACACAAAAAGTTTGGATTGAGAAATCCCAGTTTACTGTAGAATTAAATATTAGTTTAAAATCATTTGAAAAAGCTCAGGAATGGCAGGGTGCGCTGCCTTCTTGCTGACATAACAGGTATGTAGTTAACGTTGCGAGGCATGTGAGATATTGGTCTCCTGAACTTTCCATTGTATTTCAGGGCCCCTCAGCTCTAGTGAATATGTAATAATATTAGCCTGTGAAAACTATCAAAGTTCGAAAAGTGTCTCTGTTAAATATGGTATTAATAGGTTTTTATTGGCATCCTGCTCATGGAGTCTTCGGCTATGGCGAAGCATGGTGTGAAGGTCGCGCGGCGATGGACAAACTTCACGATATGCTTGTAGAAGGAATACTAGAGCCGTGTCCAAATTCACCAAATGGCTGCCTAAATGCTCCCATCATAGGGAGGAAGGCATCTTGTAGGGTGTCGGAATTCGTAGGCATTAGTATAGTCACCGAATTTAGGGCCGGTTTTATAATGTCTAGTTCAACTGGACGTTAAAGTTAACCGACGCTGAAGCCAAAAATTCAGTTTTACTATCTGTCGTTACGTCTAATCTGGTAGTCAAAGTGCTAGTTATCGTAACGACGGATTTCCAAGGGTTAACTAGAAGATACTGACGGGACTCTTGCTACGGAAGAAGATTTTGAAGACATAGAATTAAAAAAATACGGCATTGAAATTCTAATTCGAAGTAGTTTTGGTAATTTTGAGTGATGCAGAGTGTTTTGGAAGGTTTCGTCTCTTAAAAGCCAACGGTAAAAACGTAAATACGTTATTGGTGATTACCATCGATGGAATTAGATTTTAAACCAACAGGTTTCTGAGCTTTCAAGGTGATTTATGATTGCAGTTACGCTAAGATCCAGTGTTTACGTTATGTACCCTCTAATTTACGTTAAAATGTTTGATCATATTCTAGGCGTCTGGAGTTGAGCGGGATTTTCCCCTTGAAAGTGTGAAGTTAGGCATCGTTTGGGATACATCCACTGCTGTCTCATTTTGTGCTCTTGTGTTGATGTTGTTGGGTTGTGATTTTCTTTCTGTTGTGGTATACAGGTTTGAGGTGATGTAATATAATGGAAGATAATGAGTTTTGAGTGAAGTATTCGGAACACAGGTGATAACGGAAGTATAGAAGATTAAATGGGCGTTCATGCCGAAGAATACTAGTTCGTGCAAGCAATGAGAGCTATTCTAAACATTATTTGTCCCACACGTCCCTCACAAGGAAGTGAGTGGGTTAGGATTTAGTTGGGAATTCCTTCTTTTATACAAATATCAGCGATAGTTAGTGTTAAAAAGACTGTATTAATAAATTGCATCGTTCATTTTTCCTGTGCTACTACTCAAGTTATACCATAAGCGTTTATATAACGCCATCAACAAGGCATGTAAAAACCTAGGAACAATTAATTGATGATTATGTTGTGTCAAACCTTACAATGAGTCCTGTTAGATGACTATAATCACTTCAACAGAGAGAATATAATTACAACGTTTTGTGATGTAAAGTAATAGCAAGTTTACGACCTATGTGAACGTTATTTGGATTAGAATGACATTTACTTCAGACGTAGATGTTAGTTTTGTGTGTTGTTCTATTTTAACCCAGTGATTCAATTGCACCAGGCGAAGTGAAATGTTATTGTGTTCGAAAGAGTACCTAAATTTTAACCCAGAAAGTAGTTGCGTACCAACTAAGTATATCGTTACATGTATTTCCATTGATTTGTTATGTATCGAAATTCAAGAATTTGACAAATTTGTTTTGATTTAAATGAGTATTTATGGCTAATTAATGAATGACTGTTGTGTTAAACCTAGCAATAAGTGCTGGAAGACTACTATATTCACTTCCACATAAGATAGAATATAGGTAATTACAACGCTTAGTGATTCTAAATAATAACAAGGACCAATGTGATGATTTTTTAAATTGCAATGGCATATACTTTAGATGCCGAGGTTAATTTCGTATGTTGTACTGTAGAGCCCTGTGTTTCAATTGCTCTAGGTACTGTGAAATTTTAGTGTGTTTGAATATTTAACTAATTTTTATCACAGAGTGATACCACTATATAGTTACATGTATTTTCAATGATTTATTATGTATTGAAACTCATGAATTTCATCAATTCGTTGTGATTAAAAATGAGTATTTATGGCATGACATTTTGTTTACATTTTTCATGTATTATAGCAAGCCCCCCAGGATTTGTTTCTCAAGTTTATCTCGAGCGTTATTACCATACTTTTCTATTGCCTTGATAAAAGTTTATTTAGCTATGAATAAGCATAGACAGTGAGTATATAATGTGGAATAAATTTGTGATAGATCATTATCTGTACCTTTTATATTTTAACCTGTAATAAGCTCTTTGAGAAATAGATGCATTTCTCCCTCCAAGGATTATGAATGATTAAGGCTAATGAATGATCTAATGTGTTTTACAAAGACCACCTTGTATTGATAGTAGGGTGGATATTTACTATAAGAGTACAGTGGAATAGTACATCTTTTCTTTTGTAGTTGGGAATTTAGAAAACTTGTATGTAGGACATGGAATATAATTCCAAATGATGTTTTTGTGTACATTTGAACAAAAACCTTTACCTGCCTTTAATTAAAGGTAGGTAGGTAAATAACAGTAAGAAGTTGTTGAATGAGCATATATTAGGCATAAACACTACTGCCAAGTTCTACTTAACTAATTAATCAGAACATTTTAAGACAGTGCAAGGAATTAAGTGAGATTCTCATGAAAAGTATTTCCTTTAAGAAAAAGATAATCTATCTTAGATTAAAATAATTGCCAATTATGTCCGATTCACCTCTCAGGAGTCAATGAAAAGAGAGGGTTGAGATACAGAATAGGCTACTGCTTGAATCCGCTGTTCTGCTGCATTTCTTCAATGTGTACGAGTACGTGTCAAAGCAAATTGGTCAAGTTCCACTGAAGTCTTCATTCATGTTACTGTGTACATATTAGCACCAATCAAGATGGTACCTATCAATTATACTTATTGTCTAGTGCCATATTTTATTCCAGTCAAACATAAGTGTTGCTCTTCACAATATTTCCATGATGTGTCATACATGAGGTAATTTGATTAAAAGTCAATCATCTATTTGGTTTGTCAGTGCTGATATTTTACATTTGTTATTTATTGTGATTATAACTTGGTCACATAAGCAAACTTCTATAAATGAAATGCCTAAACTGTTTGAAAACAATAACCTTAAAAAGTAATATAAATAGCTCGGACACTTCATATTTGGAAGTCACAATACCAGCCAACTACTGAAGCTAAGGAATACCTCCTTGTGACAAATTTCCATGATAATATATTATCTTAACTATAGTTCATGACACCCTGACAAATGATCACGTCATTTTACTATGTCAGAAAATTCCCTCAATTTACTTTATAATTAGACAGTTGACACCAAATGTATCAACTGAATTTCTTAAATTTTTGTGGCATAATGCATTCCATTCTCTCATATTCCTTAATCTTTGATGGAAATCGGGACTTTCTAGAAAAATATTTTCCTGGTAAAAGTGCAATATAAGGTGTTTCTTTTCATATCCCTGGCAAACTATGATTTGTAGATAGTACCTATATATATAGATTATAATCTTCATCAAGGCACAAAGGTACTAACAATGTTTACATTTCATGTTTTGTCATCTTTAGTAAAAGAAGCTTAAATTCTTCCATAGTACAGGCACTTCCAAAAAAAGTTAACACTTCAGAGCCGAAAATTTTCTAAGTCCCGAGTTGACGGTGATTTGACAACTCTGCGTCACGGCTTCCCTCTGGCGTAGCCTCGAAAAGCTCTGACCGAAAACAAACCCCTTTCCCTCCTCCCCCCTTTGTTACCCTTTTACCAGATGGGACAAAGGGATTACTGATTGGTCGGTCTCCTCATATCCTAAAGAAGGGGGCTATGGTGGGCACTCTATGGTCGTTTTTTCCGACTTGCGCTGAATGACATTTGAAGTCCTGAACATATCTCTACGCTTGCCACCGTCGCATAGTGGACGGAAATCGGAAAAAGCTGGACAAAATTCAAAAATAGTTTTCTTTGATATATAACTTGAAACTTCACACAAATACTCAAAAAAAGACTGCTAATTAAGGAATAATACATCATTTGACATGCTTTTCATCTATTAGTCTGATACAGGAGGTCGAACATGACCAAATTTCCAAATAAACTCCTGAACTAATTTTTCTCCGAATGTCTTCCAAGTTAAGTTGATCGTGACATTGTGTGTGGAGTTTGATTGAATAAAGAATAGCATGATCTATTAACACAAGACTTTGCCTTTAAATTACCAAAGATTCAAATATTTTTGAAGCAGTTTAGTGCAATTCCGTTAAAAATGTGAGACGCTGTTCTCAGATAAAATGTTTACATAATATAGAGAATATCTAGCGTTTTTGGGAGAGACCTGTCAAGTGACTTATATCAGAGCACTCGTTGAAGACTCATAAACACGAAATTGAATAGAAATTAAAAAGAAGTCTATGACACCGAAAAATACACATGATTTTCCGATCCCGCGTCAGGGGCATGGCTCCGCTCGGCTGGGGCTGGAAGTGCCGTGACTCACTCACTTGACTCAAGTGACATGGACCCAAGGCTTCCATTTCGTCTTTTTTCAGCGGCACTCATTATCACTAAACTTCACTGATCTATGTTGATGAAATCGTGAGAATATTGAATCGTGCGCCCGGATAAGTTTACGCGGAATCACTTGATTTTTCTTCGCGTGCGCTCCAGGAACATACTTCTTATTCATGCCCTTGAAAAGAGTGTAGTCTTTCTAGGGACCATGTAAGATTCAGAAATACACTGGTTTTTCTTTTGAATTACTTTTGCCCCCTTCTTTTTATTCACGCGGTAAAAGATGCACCGACGATTTCAGAGCCTTGGTCTTCGTTTTCCGTGCCACCTTTTCTCCTTTTCCTCAAAGGAGATCTGAATGCCAAATGGGGGGCGGCATGTTCCCTCTGACCACTCTGTTCAGTCTCTGTACTGAGACAATGGGGATGGGGAGGACCGGTCTCCGCGAGGAATAATTTTCCACTGCCCAAAAACCTTACTCCATACATTTTATTGCACCCACGACCCCTTCCACGTGGTATGCCTCGGGTCAACATCCGGAGTGTATGCCCTTGCAGCCCAGTGCCTAGGCATAAGGGGTGTTCCGGAAGCAGGTAAAACATCGCAGACGACTGCAAATCCACTCTTCCACCTGAATGCTTTTAAGTTGTTTCTACTCACATTACCGGGTGAATATTTCAAAACATTTTAATGCCCACGAGTGAACACGTTTATCAACACGGTTTCATGATTTAGGTTTGATAGTCTCTTATTAATTTCATATGTGGTGTGAAGGAAGTAACAATTCATTCAAAAAAATGAATTAATTCCGTCCATTAAAGAAATATATCCAAAGCTTTTGGCTGTATTGTTTAGCATGCAATATGGTCGAATAATAGAGCACCTTTCCATTAGAAGGAAATATAGGAACAGCAATTACTATTCTCAGTTGCGATATAAGTTCTTAAGGAAATTTACTAACTGCTGTCCACCCACTTCGCAATCCGAACAATTGGCCCCTTGAGAGATCACCGTATGGCGGCTGGGTGCCCGCGCATCACTTGTGCAAACCCTTTCCGAGAGGGAATTCGCAGCTAGCAATGCTTCCTTGCCACCCCTCCCCTTCGGTAGGAGGAGAATTGTGGGTGGCGATCCTTCGGCAGGGTTAGGAGGACACGCGGCTCAACGCCGCGGTCGGGAATAAGGGTAAGGCAAGAGTCGGGGGTATTTTGCGACCACCGGCAGGTGTCCTATAAACAATGGGTATTCGGGAATATTCGTATGTTGTCACAGTCCTCATCCTTTGAAGAACGGAAAAAGGCATTGGACAACCAATTATGGCGTAACATTAGTTACATTTTTACCAATGGAAATGTCTTCACATGCTTACGGAGCTCTTGCAATCAGTTAAATCTCATACGAATAATTATTTAGTTGTGGTCGCATGCGCGTGCAATTAGCTGTATTAGGACCTGTAACCTTCAGTGATCATAAAGTAGTAAATGCGAAATTTATCGTAGGCGCTGAAAGACATTATAAACCAAGGAAGAGGGTATACTTATTTGGAAAGGCTAATTACGACGGTATGAAAGAGGAATTAAGGGAATCGTTTAATATATTTAGCGAACAAAGCAAAGGATTAGATACAGAGGATTCGTGGAGAGAATTTCTTGAGGACAGATAATGAATACATACCAAGTAAATTCATAAGTGATAATACAGAGCCAAGGTGGTATAATGCGGAGGTTAGGAAATCACTAAAGTGACAAAGGGTATGCCATGCTAGGATGAAAAATTCAGGACGGGGTCTATCGGTAGAGGAAAAAAATGAGTTAGTTCAAAACTATAAAAAATCGAGAGCATTAGTAAGGAAATCATGTCGGCAAGCGTTATAACATTTCAAGAGCACGATGTTAGGAGAATATTTAGATAGCAATCCTAAAGCGTTTTGGTCATGTGTGAGAGAGCTTCGGGCAAATAGGTCCACAGAGCACAAAAACGATAAAGGAATTAGAGTCACCAACAGTGTAGAAAAAGCCAATTCTTTAAACACCTTCTTCCAAAGCGTTAGATTAGGCATTAGACCAGATTTTAGGGAAACGGCTGCGTGGTCAATAACAGATTTGTATTGGTATTATGCAAACAATCTCATGGGCATTAGTATTATTATTCAAATTAGGACTCCTAAACTATAAATGCTAAGGTTAACTCGTGGAAATGCCACCACAATTGGGAACGTTATTTACTTCATCCTGAAAATCGAGCATTTTACTGCGCCAATACGGCGAAAACGTTAAAATGTTCTTATCTGCCTGCTCCTAGTGTTAAAATTTGGGATCGCATATTTTCAAAGCTTCTGACCACATCGATGTGAAAATAAAATATGCCTATGAACTCACTCTGAAATGGCACGAACGTGAAACAACACCAATTAACCAAGGAATTAATTATTTAAGGGACACATACAAATTGGTGGGTGATAACAAGTAAAACGTCGATTTTTAATGTTATGCAAATGCGTGACAACGGTTTTTTTCTGTGACGATGGTGGCGAGCATAGAGATATGTTTGGGACTTCAGACGTCGTGCAGCTCGAGTCGAAGAAAACGACAATCTCGGGACACAGGACTGACCCACATCAGTCAGAAATCGAAAAAAGCAGGACAAAAACCTAAAATAACTTTTTTTTGAGATACATACTTAGATATATACTTTTTGAGAAATATACGGACACTGTTCTCAGACAAAACTTTTACATAAAGTAGGGAATATCTAACGTTTTAGGGAGACACTTTTCACACAGATTCTTAGAAAAGTTTGCTACTTAAGGAATAATGCATAACTTGTCATGATTCTCATCCGTTAGTGCGACACAGGGGTTCAACATCACGAAATTTTAAAATTAATCCTGTAATAACATTTATCCGAAAATCTTACAAGTTGATGATGACGTTGTGGGAGGAATTTGATCAAATAAAAATAGCATAATCTATTAACACTATGCTTTGATTTTAATTGCCTGAGCTGCAAATATTTTTTGAATCGTTTTTTTGCTATTCCATTACTTATAATGGCGGACACTGTTCTCAGACAAAACTTTTACATAAAGTAGAGAATATCTAACGTTTTAAGGGAGACACTTGTCAAGTCACTTATGTCTGAGAATTCGCTGAAAACTCATATACACGAAAGTGAAGATGAATTAAAATTAAGTTTGCGACACCGAAAAATACATATGATTTTCCGACGGTGCGTTTGGGGTTTGGCTACACGCGTCGCGGGCTGGAATTGACGTGACTCGCTTACATTGCTGAAGTGACATGGATCCTAAGGCTTCCAATTCGTTGTTTTTGAGCTGCATCCATTTTCAGTAACCTCCATCACCCTTATTTGATGAAATCGCGAGCATATTGAGCCGTGCGATGGGTTAAGATCACGCGGAATCGAGTTATTTTTCTTTGCGTACGCTCCGGGAACATACTTCTTATTCACGCCCTTCAGCCCTTGAAAAGAGTGGAGTCTGTCTAGGGCCCATGTGAACTAGATATATTCTAGTTTTTCTAAGTAATGGAATAGCAATTATATGATTAAAAAAATATTTGTAGCTCAGGCAATTTAAAGGCAATTGTGTTAATAGGCAAATGATGCAGGTGTTTATTTGGAAATTTGGTTATGTTTGAGCCCCTGTATCTGGCTAAAAGATAAGAATCATGTCAAATGATGTATTATTCCTTAATTAGCAATCTTTTCTGAGTATGTATGTGAAGTTTGAAGTCAATATCTCAAAGCAAGCTATTTTGGAAATTAGTCCAGTTTTTTTCGCGATGGTGGCGAGCGTAGAGATATGTTCAGGACTTCAGTCTCGCAGTGCGAGTCGGAAGAAACAACAATGGAGTGCCCACAATAGCCCCCTTCTTTAGGGCATAACAAGACCGACCATGCAGTAATTCCTTCTGCTAAACAGGGAATGGTGAGGACGGGAGAGGGGGGAAGGGGGTTTGTTTTCGGTTACAACTTTGCTAGGCTCCGCCAGAGGGAAGCCGTGATGCAGCGTTGTCAAATCACCATCAACTCGAGACTCGAGAAAAATTTCGGCTCTGAAATGTTAACTTTTTTTTGGAAGTGCCTGTACATAATTACAACACAAGAAAGCTGCCAATATGCATTTTTAAACATTCACTTTTTTGTACCTAGAAGGTAAATGGTGTTTCAATCGCAATGATGTGCAATATCAGCTTCATTATACCAATGCAATAGCCTCCAAAAATGCTTAAAAGTCAAAGATCAAAATATTATTAAATAAGGCAAATGTGGATGAATTTTTCTCGAACGAGTGTAGTAATTAAACCTTTATTATTAAAGATTTATTTGTATTGTGAGTTAATCTGTTTGTAATGAGGATTTATCTGTACATATTTTTTACTTTACTCCCCTCTTTCTAATCCTCCTATTTACTTGATTTATTGTCACACACAGAACGAATAAATTGACATGATATATGGAGAATTAGGCTCTTATAACTCCCTAGAGTGAACAGATACCTATTTCTTAAAATAAATCATTTCTATTGGTCAGAGGGTCAGCTATTGTAGGAGATTAAAATCATGATAAAGAATCTGTATTCATGTAGCTTTTCATGGGAGGCAACTGACAGAAATCGTTGCACCTATGTTAACAGGTAAGAGTTTTTATTTAATGATATAATTGTACAGGCAAAGGTAAGATATCTGGATGAAATTACTGGGTCAGCCTTATTGGCTAAGATGCTAAGAATTCTGGAGTGCAATGTTACATCTGATGAATTAGAAAATCGTAATATAGTGCTCTTTCACACTTGCCATTGATTACTTCACTGAAAATAATACCTTTGCCATAGCCAAAAATTGTAAAATAAACCCTCTACACGAAAAACAATTTTTCCATCTTCTAAATTAATATAATTCCTAGCAATTATATTGCTGATATTTTTACCACTGTTACGAAGACAGCAATAAGTTCGAGAAAAAAGAGGAAATGAATTGGGTGGGAATCATAAAGTCTGAACTTTCTTGGCCATTTTCACTCAGTGAGGAAATTTAAACTAATTGTCCAAGGAAATGATAAATAAAGACACTGACTAATGAGATATATGTGGTAGAAATACGGTGAATTGGTGATAATTAATTTTTGTGTCGTGATTTTACAACTCGAAAATGCTTTTGTCGCGGCTATTTTTTTTATCGTTTTTCATTTGTTTTGGCCAGTTCTGACGTGTTCACGGTATGAGAATTATCTTAAGTACACACATCTGTCTCTAGGGTTCTAGTCAACTGACCGGAGGTCTGTTTATCTTTATGAAACCCATCCTCAGGTTAAACTTCACCACAGCTTAACGTCCATGTTAACTAACTAGAGGTTTAACCAGACATAATAAAACCGGCCCTTAGTCATCTAATGTTGCCATCAGCAAAGTGAGCATAAAGTATATCCTTTGCGACGCCATCTTCATCCCATAATTCTTAGTGCCTTTGGAGGGTAGGAGGATGGTGGTTGTGGTAACAAAATGTGAACAATACTTGCGCGATGTTTATTGCTCATAATGAGCTGACGAAATACTTCATGTGAGGTTGATATTATTTCGTGTTTACCCTTCTGAAAGATTGAAATTCAAATGTTAAAAATGGCAAATATAAATTAAATATGCAATCCTAGTGAATAATGGAAAACATTTAAGCCTATATCTTGTTATGATATTCAACTCGGAGTGGTAAATGTTCAAAGAACAAAATATTTCTAGGAATCTGTGAGATAAATTACTTTTTTTTTAAAACAAAAATTGTGAGGCATGTGGTTGAAGTTGCTGATGAGTTTTTAAATTCGTACTGTAGTTTCCTCTTCTGCTGGTACATCATTTGTAGTGAAGCACAACCAATATTCAATAAATAAATACTTTCAGTCCCGATTTGATCACCAAACCTGGCATTTCACCGTCAGATCTGTTCCTTTCCATTTTATTGTCTGCACTAACAACTTGTACGACATTGTACTTGGACGTAACCATGGATTAGTTTGTTAATTGAAGCACTTCAAAACAAAGTTTGTTATTATAATGTGGAAAGCATTAAATTGCATAGTAGAATAAGCTAAAGTTGATTGCTGTCTGCAATATCTGGAAATGTAGGCTTTATCATGCGAGGTGAAGGTGAAAATGGCGAAAGTCTTGCCACTACAGTGAGTATTTGATCAAATAAGAACACAATAACAATATCTGTCGAAGCTTAAGTGTGGTATTTACTGAGAAAATAGTTTTTAATTCAAAACAGAGTATCTCTGGTGAGCATCCTTTTAACTCCATAAGTTAGAATTCGAGCAAAATTTCCTCAAAAATGACTGCTAGTGAAATAACTGAAATCAGGTTTATGCTACTCATTTGTTTTAAAGTACATTTGTTACACTGTAGGTTGAGACACTGTAGCTCTCGTCCAAATTCATGCTCCCTGTAGTCATTGGGGAATTAAGGCACCTTCGATGCCTAATGGAATCCATGGCTAATGAATTCGGACATGGCCTAATGTTTTTAAGTAATGAACTGCATAAATAATATTAAATAAATAAATAGAAGTTAATTATAATAAATGAACTAAATATAGCTCCGATACTAGCTATTATCCGTTTCAAATATCTTTGCGACTGAGAGGCAGGCCTTAAATTCGTGGGGGCGGGTGCGTTTCGGGAGGGTCCGGAGCCGTTCGAAAGTCTTCGCTGCCGGGGGGTGGGGAACGGCCTTCGAGAGGGGAGGCACGAACTCAACGTTGCCAATGTTATTGTCCCAAACCACTTGAGCCGTGAAATCCGAAGGGATGCACGGTGGGAAAGGCCAGGGTAGCAACATGGTATGGTAGCGGGTCATTATGGAAAAAAGTGGACCTAATGACTTGGTTGATTCACAGGTGGAGTGCAGAGAAATTAAGGATACTTTGAGACAAAGAATGGAATGCAAATTTCTTCAAAACAGGCAGGTAGTGGAATGAAAGCAACTGGATGATTCACCGGGGGAATTTTGAGAAAAACATACCTGAATGCTAAAAGGGGAATGTTATTACTCACGAAAACGGTAGCAGCAGGAATAGGTTTAAAGTTGGAATAGGATAACGAATACAACCCTTTTTTTCGATATTATTCAAGTCCTAAAATAGAGTTTTTTTCCAAAGAAATTGTAACAAAATTGTTTATCAAGGGAAATCATTGGATGGCCCAACTCTTTCTCCCGCTGAAAAAATCTTAGTACATTATGCACTATTTTCTTCGCTTGGCTGTGGAGAAGAAGTTTCACCTTCTTCTGATCCATGATGCTGTCAAAAACACCAAATAGCAAATAATTACTCCCGCGAATTAGGAATAAAACCAATGATGATTGGTTTCCGTACTGGGTATAATGGGGAAGGGGAATAATAGGAATACGGGGAATAACAGGAAAGGAATATGGGTTATGGTATAAAGGAAAAAGTGGGTAAGATAAAGGATTAAAGGGTTAATTGGGAAAATTGGTAAAGGGAGCTAGGAAATAACAGCACGAAGCACCGATCAAAGGCAGCGGAGATTTGGCAACACAGCAAGCAGATTCACGAAGTTCACACTACGGAGGTCTGAGAGCGACTGAATTTTCGAGAGGCTAGGCCACGCCTACTGCATCCTAGTTCGCCCAGAGAAAGTCACGTGACGAGCGACTTTCACTTCGCTCACCCCCAAAAATTTAAGGCCTGCCTCTCAGTCGCAAAGATATTTGAAACGGATAATAATAAGCTTTGATGAGTGCAGCATCTACTTGGAAGCCGACGTAGTGCTAGCAAGAGTTTGATGTCACCTGGATGATATACCGGCATTCTATGCCGGAAAACGCATGGCGAAAATGCTTCCGGAAACTTTTGTTTGCCGTAGCATTTTCACGCCGTTGAATTTTTCACTTTTTAATTAATGAGGAAAAATACGTAACGTCATTTTAAAATGGAACGACTTAAAACACTTTTCCAGAGGTAATAAACTTTTGATCAAGACAATAAGAAAATAATAGAAAACTACCCTATTGCATAAGACCTATTGCGATTTGTTTTTATTATAAAATGCAATTATGAAACTTGGGAAACATCTTCTAAACTTAAGAGGAATGCCACCTAGATAATAGTAATTTCCTCCACTGCAATTTCATCCTTAAACTGCCAAAAATTTACCTTGTGGTGCCTCTGTGCAATTTCTTACTGTGAAGTTCATTAATGAGGTCATCCAGATAGCCATTATTGATCACAATTTGCTAAAGAGTTCTCTTTTCCAATTTTCTGGGTATGTATATGTATGACCATATGAAAAGCAGGGTGTAAGTGCATTTTACACTGCCAATTTCACTATGCCACAGTGGGTGGAGTTGATTTTGAAAGACCGAAAACTGCAGCCTTATTTAATGGAGGTCAAAAGACAAGGAAGTGGTGTACATAATTAATTAGTCTGTTGCTGAATGTTGTTGTGCATAATGCAATGAAAGTGGTTCAGATAAGTTAGTCCGTCTGCACTTTCATCTTGAGCTCATTTCAACAACAAACGTTAGAGCAATGCCATGACGTTTGAAAGTAATGTGTTTTGTTTCGATCTGGTATTGAAACTTCATGCTTTTCAAAACTCCTTTCCTCATAGTAAGATATTGAAGACATTATTTTTGATACAATCACTGAAAGAAGAGATTGAAACTGTGTTAAGGATTGAACTTACGAACCGCAGTACACTAGCTCTCATTTTTAACTACTACACTAGTTCATGGGTGGCAAATGTCGGCTACCCTCATGCTTTATTTTCTCTTGTCCATCTGGGCCTATGGGGAAGAATGCCAAGAGGTGTATTTCTTTATTTTCTTCTAGTGGTATGGAAAAAAATTTCAGTTCATTTTGTGACCTGAGTCACAAAACCTCTTTGTCAATATTTACTGTGCCTATGTTCCATTTGCACAGAACATCAGATCTGAATTTAAAGTATTTGGATCTGATTTCTACTGCGATTGATATCAAAGATCTGTGGAGCTTTGGAAATAGTGACACATGGCCCAGAGACCCTCTGGTGCCAATGCAAAATCGGAAGTAATGAGTGTAACTGGTTGCTTTCTCAGGGTTTGTTTGATATTGGAAGTAATGCACTGCACATTACACATGCACGAGCTTGTGCTTGTTAAATCTATTCTTTGGATTAAAATAATATTTTAATTTTTCTGTTGAATGTTCTGCCTGATAGTCAAATGTACATTTGCAACATTGTGGACTTACCTTATGTGCACTTATGGCTTTCTTGATAGCCTGTGTGATTTTTTGTAATCCTGCTGTATTTGTTGTGAGTTAGGTCCAATAGCCAACTTCATTGATGGGAAATGTAAGTCATTAGATCTATAAGTAAAACTTTATGTATTTTAACATATGTTAAATTAATGAATGGGCCATTCCATGTCAATTCAACCACAAAAATGAGGTTTTGCCACCCACCTGTCTCACATTTTGATGGCACTTGGTTCAGCCTTCACCAATTTAAGGAAAGAGCAGAAATATTTTTTTACCTAGTCCAAGTAGTGTTTCAGTTACAGCCTCTCAAACTTTAGAAGCATTGTGCATTTCTTCCATTTATGATGCACACTTCTCAAGGTTTTGCCCAAAAAATGCTATCTCACTCATTTCCGAATTATTTCCAATGAAATTTTTCTGCTATGACCACAAGACTATAGAATTATGGAAAAAAGTAACATGAGTCCTTGACTTATCGTTTTAGCTTTTAAAAAATTCTGAAACATTGTCTTTGCAACTTTTTTCGGCTAAAGACATAGTTGACAACAATGCCATTATCACAAAAAGTGTCTTCATTAATCTCAATACATTTTAGATCATAATTATCCTAAAGGCATGTGCTCTCATCCTCGGAAATAAAAATAATGGCTTTTTCATTCCTTCAATAAAAATTTACATCATTTTAGTGTAATTTCCTCTAAATGGCTGCTGGCACCGAGTTTTGACTTTATTCGTCAAAATTATGGAGCAATAGTATAGAAAAAATGTTTGATATTATAAATTCATAATATAATGTTTATATGAGTGCTTGGATGCATAACATTAGAGCTGTGAATACTTATTCATGAGTGAAACGCCAAAACGTCAACCTATGCAGTTAGAGCTAAACAGCTTTCTCAATGACTTTCAAGGTTGCAGAGGTTTCTTTGTATTGCTAAATGATACTTTTTATTGCAGATGTTACTTTTTATTGCAATTGCTTATGAAAAATGTCATTTGTAAAAAATTGAAAGTTGTATTCACATGCATTACAATCTTATCCTATTTCTTTCCATGTCATTTGAGGTTTTTCCTTCCCAATCAGCTGTGTTAGTTAAATACATGTTTCTTTTTCTTGTCTCAAAAGTTCTGTTCTTACATCCTAGTAAAGTTTCTTCAATTTGTCATTTTATTGTCCATCCAAGCCATGTGTTCGGTAGTTACGTGATTCTTCCATTTTTAGCCTCTGGGGATTCAACCACAGCAAGTTATTGAGGAATTGGAACTGGGCTAGAATCAACTTTTACTGGCCAGACAAGTGAATGTGATGGACCATGTGGTTGTACAGATTTGATTGTCACTTCATCATCCTTTTGAATTTGTCACCATTCCGAAGAACCGCTGGTTTTCAAACCTGCATGCTACATAACACCCTGGATTCATATCATCCAGTTTTAGGCCCAATGGTGTTTGCTTGCTTGATCAAAAGTTCCAAATGAGAGAAGGCTAATCACTAATTTCCCTAGCCTCCACCTTACCTGAGCTATCCCGAAGATAAAAGTTTTGGAAACCTCTAGTTTCAGGAAGGACATCATAAAACCTTCTTTGAGGGTTATATAAGTTACATTCACACTGTATTTTGAAATGTAGCGGAAGTTAATTTTGGCAATGTTAACTTTGCAAAAGTTGAAAAATTCAGTTGGTGTAGTTATCTGCCTGTCCACTGGTCCCTGGAGGCTTTTTTTGAGCCAGTCGTTTAACAGTACCCCTGATTCCACTGCATTTTGTTTTTCCGTGGCTTTTTGGCAAAGAATGACATCTGTTGTAAATAAGAAGGAAAACTTTGTTTTATTCCACCAATTTATTTGAAGGTACTACTAGTTTCGACGCAGCGGCGTCATCTTCTGAAGATGACGCCGCTGCGTCGAAACTAGTAGTACCTTCAAATAAATTGGTGGAATAAAACTAAAGTTTTCCTTCTTATTTACGATAAAATGAACTTCCACAAAGTTGAGCCTGAGAGGATGGAGATAATGACATCTGTATTAAGCTGAAAGTCTTCCTCGTGGAGGCAAAGGTTAAATTATTTTTATACTGAAAAATTTCATTGGAAATAATTCAGATATGAGTGTGATAGCATTTTGTGAGTAAAAGTCACCTTGAGAAGTGTGCATCTTAAGACTGGAAGAAATGCATAATGCTCCTAAAGTTTGGTAGGCTGTAACTGAAAAACTACTTGGACTAGGTAAAAAAATTTTTTGGCTTTCTTATTGCATTAGTGAAGAGAATTCAAGTGACAAGTTAAGTCAAAATCTGAGTCGATGGATGGCGTGGTGTGATTGAACTGACATAATACGACCCAATACGAAAGTTGCTGGGCGAGTGGATTAGTTCCCACATATGGCACTTGATGTCATTACATTGAAAGATATTATGCGTAGCTCAATGAGATTTAATTGGAAACTTAAAATTGTTTGTGTGTAGCCTTGCTTGTGGCAATTATGATTTGGTATAAAGTAGGGATGGGTCGGTTCGGTTCTCGGTTCCACCGGTTCTTGAGCTTAGAACCGGAACCGAGGCCAAAAATAATCGGTACCGAAATAATTGGCGCGAAAACCAGTTTGAAACCTACTCACACTCCGAAAGTGGAGGCTTCACATTAAAACCTGGTGAAATAGTGTACTTAGATGCTTCAAAGTCGCGAATTATTCTAATTCAGTCTCTGGAAATGATTATTGATTACCTTATCTTACCATTGAGCAATGCAAAGTAAGTGGTAAATGAAGAACCGAGAATCGGAACCGAGAACCGAAGTTAAGAACCGAACCGGAACCGAAAAAAAGTGGAACCGACCCATCCCTAGTATAAAGTAAATGTTACCATGGGTCAATGAAAAAGGTGCTAAAATATTATTATTATTAGTGGTCTCATTAGAATCTTCTGGCCATTCACCCAAAACTCATATATTAGCTAAACTAACATAGAAATGGCGGGAATTGGCATTGGAATGATTATTTAAACAGCTTCAGAGAATGACGAGAGTTTGGTGAAGAGAGTGATTTTTTGGCTACCAAGTGCTCTTACTGTGTAGAGCTTCTATTGTAATTTAATTTTAGCCAGACTTCACACGGTTGAGAGTAAAAAGTTGTATTGAATTATTCACTTAAACATAATATTTATTAAGAATGCTAAGATATCCAATAGAGCAATTTATTCTGCGGAAACCTACTTAGCATCTTCTTATGTCTATAGTTTTGATAAAATTGTGTGTTTCATTGGATTGAAGCAGATGCTTATTATTTCTTACTTAATTATTGAAGCAGAAGCAAATCACTTTTCTGGTGGAAAGTGAAATGGATCGGTAGCATGGATCGGTATCGGTGAAATGGATTGGTAACAGGTGCATACAAATTCAAGGTTTTATGCAAATGCTTACTCCAAAGATAGGACTTCCCACCCATATGTATAACCTGTCTAGTGGCTCTAAAGCATTACAGGCCCAAAATGGGGAAGTGTATGAAAATTTAAATGAGATACAGTAAAACCCCTCTTTTACACTTATGAGGGGGAAAAGGGAAAAAAGTGTAAATCACGGGAAAGTGTAAATCGAGGGTAGGCACAATTTAATGAAAATAATCCCTTAAAGTATTGCTAAATGTTCTATTTTTCAATTGAATCATGTCTTAAATGAAAAGTAAGTATAAAAAATGTAATTATGACAATAAAAAAATTCTTTATTAATACCAAACTCTCAGTCAGGTAGATTGTACAATACGTCAGTGTTCAGAAAGAGATCATTTTACATAAGTGGTAGCTGATAAATAAATAAAACGTAAGTACATATTCATTAAACTCCATAAAATGAAAAAATCTTCTCAAAGTAAAAATATTTAAATCTTTGGATAAACTAAACAAAAATTTGACTTAATAATCCATATAAACCTTTAGTTTAAAAAAAAATATGCACCAACCTTTACTCTCAAAAAGTCTTCTAAAAATGTAAGCCAAAGAACTATCTCAGAATTTAAATAAAACATTCTTGGTGAATTCAGCTATAACAAAAAAATACACCATAAATAAATGTTCATTTAACTAGCCTCCTTCTGGAAATATTCCATTATCTTTGATTGCTTGCTCATTTTATTTGTATTACTTGCTTCTACTCTCTTTTCTATTCTGTCCAATAGCTCTAATTCGTTCTCACTTCCTTCAACACTTGATAAATATAGTCGTCGTACATTAACAGCAGAAATAGCATTGATTGTGCTTTCTTTTGGTGTTTCTGTATCATCATCATCCTCCTCGCTTGCTATCTCTTCACTGATATGCAGGTCAATAGCTTCATCAGTTGTAAGAGAGTTACTTGTTGATAATTGCTCATCCACTCCGAGAAAATCCGAAAAACTTATTTCAGCTCCAATTAATGGCAACTGATCATTGTCTCCCATAGCTCTATTATCTCCTCCCCCTTCTTCCCGTCGTTCTTCACTATCCTGTTCTTCGTCCTGTTCTAAGTTGCAGTCTTGAGAAAAACTAAATCCGACTTTTTTAAAACAATTTGAAATTTTTCCCTCATCAACTTCTTTCCATGATGGTGTTATGTGGTGTAATGCATCGAAAACTGTGACTTTGAAGCTCTTAGGGTCCCTCCCACTGTCTATAAGATTCATAGCTTTACTCACCAGAATCCTGCGGTAGTCCGCTTTGAATACATGGATTATCCCCAAATCTAATGGCTCTAACTGGCTGGTATTATTGGGTGGGAAGAATACCAGTATTATATTCCTCAAATTAATATTGTTTGTGTGGGCTGGGCATTGGTCTAAAAATACTACAATTTTTCGGTTTTGTCCACCCATCTTTGCATAAACCCATTTCTTCCCAAGGTATGAAGGAATTATTTTTTCTCCGTCTATTAGATAGTAAGTACTAATCGAGGCCTAAATTAGCAAAATATAGTGCTATATTGTTCTTAGCGGTAATAGTTAACCAGAAAAAAAATGTTGCATTTTCGCAATGTTGGGCAGAAATGGGGTTACCTAGGCCTAAATTCAAACTATAGGTACTTCAGGTTTAGGAATGAAACATTTATTTTACTTTGCAATCACCAATGATTCAAAAATAATGAAAAAAGTTTGGAGAAATATATATTTCCAATATTTTGCCCTATCACTTCTATTTTACCATACCTCGTGGAATGTTTTAAAAGAAGTTGAGTGCAAAGGAACGTTACACTTCGTGCACATAAATACACTTTGTGATTTGCAAAGCCTACACTTACGGCTGCTGTTGTATGCAGACCAACTACTGACGAGACCCACCAATTTTTCGAATATCATCTGGAAGATAACATTTTTGTGGTCGAAACCCATGTCTTCTTTATGTGTTGCATCACATTTCTCATCTTCATCACTAATGCACGTTATAGCTCTGGAAATGGCTTTCTCTAGATCAATTTTATGTAGTAATGATAGTATACCATTGCTCTTGAAAACAAGCTGTGAAATTTTCTAGCTGGTAACCATTAGAAAAATTTCCATACCATGACAGTCTTTATATCCGGAACATTTACAAACAAAGGCCACGACCATTTTTTCCCCCTTGTCTTTGTTCTGTAATTCGATACGCCATTCTTGTGGAGATCTACTTTACCTATGCCATGGTTATATTCATGTTTTACTTGTGGCTGGGATATGGATATGTGTTTTCGCTGAGTGTGATCCCATCGTTTGGCTTGCTTCAAGGGAAGTAGAAATCCACAGTTCATAGCAACTGTAACAACAGATTTATCAACCCTTCGAACGACAAATATTTCATTTTTTGTCAAAGAGGTGAAAATATCTCCCTTTTTTCTCTTTTTTATTGATTTCTTTTGGTGATGGCAAATAGCATTTAGCAACTATTTTCCCTAACTGTCTCTTTTGTGAAATGTCCCCTTTCACGTAAGATGCTATGGCTCGCAAAAATATTATCAAAAAACAATCTATGCTCTCCAGGTGAGGAAACGACGGAGAGCAAATCAAGCACTGCCTTTTCTCCCAACCCTAGTTCTTTCCCACTGTTCACATTTGTTTTGTATTTGTAACCCGCTCCAGCATAAGGTTTGAAGTGAAATAAATAACCACTAGCTGATGCTAGACATCATATCTTGAACCCATATCGAATGGGTGAACATTTGAATCGAATGAGTGAACAACTTTATGAACAATTTTTCTTGAATGTCACCCAAAGTAAGGTACCATCTGCACATCAATTGATTGTGCATGCGCAAACGTTCCAAATTTAGAAAAATTTCAAATTAGTGTGACGAGGAAAGGTTTGAGTTTTGTAAATTTATCATATACGTCGAGATGATCACTGTCTGCATCGTGTACATAACCATTTTTTGATTTCATCAAATCTATTTCCGGTTATAGCTTCTCTAACCAATGGGCACTCATTGCCAGGACGTTTTATTCAGTAATAACAAATCTTGAGTCTGGTATTTATTTCAAGCAAGCAATAAAATCCCAAAGAACTTCCATTTCTGTTCTTGGGGAACATTTTGTTCGTTTTTTTATCTAGCGTATTTTACCAAAAAGTCTGTCACCATATCCAAGAAATCAGCTTCACAAAATTAATGAAAAGTTTAAAATGGTGTGACGCTAAGGGAAGAGTTTTTCAATTCTTCTTGTGAAATTTATGGTGCTATGAGGTTTTGATATGTGAACTGGAATTGCATTCTTAAACGATTTTATTTCAATGAGGAGTTTTTTGGACCTCTTTCCCTTGCTTGTTGTGTCAGACATTGCGTTGACTCTGCATGGTCAGGTATCGGTTGTGAGCTATGATTTTTCCAGCTTAACTAAAATACTTCTTGGTTTATCTCGTCGTTATCGCTCAAAATCAATACATCATCGTCTATATCTTCCTGGTCTGATTATGGATCTACATTTGGAGGAAGAACCACAACGACTGTCTGGTTTTCTTCATCCTCTCCACAATCTTTGATTACTTCACAAGCAACAATTTTCTCTAAAACGGAGATGATTTCTTTCATAGTAGTGCTTTTCTTTGAGCTGTACCAAATCTGTAGCAAATTTTAGACAAAAGTATCCAGAGAAATGAAAATTATGTTAATTTTAAGTGATTATGGGAAGTGAAAATTTCCGGAAATTAAAATAATATTGTGAAAAGTAGTGTAAAAGTAATTACGTAAGACGTTTAGCTGTAAGACAAAAGGAAATTAATTTTCAGCAGTCTTGATACGCCACAAAGGGGTAACGAACGCCAGTATGTCTATCACATAAACGTGATTAGTGTCACAGATGTACTAGAAGAGGAAATATCTTAACACCGCTTAAAAATCCAAAAGCACCTTAGTCTACTAACAAGGTTGCCTAGATAGAAGGCTAAGCAAACTACGGATCAAGTAAGTCAGCGATGATGGCCTCAATGATTGGAAGCGCCTTGATTTATGTTTCACCTCTGCATATTAGTTTGAAGGACAAAGCGATAGCGCTTCTGCCCAACGTTGCGAAAACGCAACATTATTTTTGAAACTCACAAATGATACTTCAAACTTGATTTCATCACTGTAGATGCTATCCAATGTCCTACAAAAGGACTAAATTATATTACTCGAAACGTTGCATTACATAATTTGGCAGACACGCTCTGAAAAAAAAAGTTGATTTTCATCCCGAAAAAACTGCTTGAAACATCTATTTTTGAAAAATCACCGAAAAACATAAAACAATGCTGTAGATAAGTGGATAGGCTTAAAACGTAAATGAAGTATTACACAATGAATTGGATAAGAAGTTGCTAAGATATGAAAACTTTTAAGTGTATATTTTCATCTTCAAAAATAATGTTGCGTTTTCGCAATGTTGGGCAGAAATGGGTTAAGAGCTTGCATGTGTTCCTGAAAGACATGTGATGTCGTCCAAGCTTTGGTATTATGTAGCGGCATAGGTTGTGGGAAATGTCTTGATGTTTATAAAACATTTGGGATTTTTGGACTTTCCAATGACAACTGGCCTGAACTTCTCACTACCATTAGCACCTAACAATTCTGTCAGACGAGCTTTACTATGCTTTCCCCCATGGCAAGATTCACCTTTAAAGTCTTATGAGGAAGCACATTGAAAAAAAAGACCTGTCTCATCTAAATTGAAAATGTCTTTTGGTGCATACCCTTCAATATGTTGTATTAAAGAATGTTCCTTCCACTGTGTAACTGTCTGGGGATCAACACTGTTTGACTCACCACAAATTGATTTATACACAACATTGTACAGTTGAGCACCCTTAATCCGGGAGCACCCATAATCCGGCAATTTTGCCATGATCAACTACCTGGTACTTCGTGGAAAATGCCGAAACATTTTTAACCGGAACAAATTGCTTCATAACCTGCCGAGATATTGTTCTTATATTAATACCGAGATACCATTCTTAACGTAAATTTTCCCATTTCGAGAATCATAATAATTTAAACATATTAATTTCTGGTACTTCGTGTACACTGGAATTTTACTGGAACACTAAGTAAACAAACAAAATTTGAAGACATCGCCAAGATGGACTACAACTAATTTACAGATCGGCCACTTTCATTGGCACGAGCATTTTTGACTGACGACTAGACGTAATTTGATAAAATTATTGGTTATATTCTTATGTTTCACCCAAAACATGTGTCATCCATACAGTTGTGGCAGCAGCACAAAACGTTAAACATCGCAGAAAAAGTGCAAGTTGTGAAAAAGCTTGACGCCGTTGCATCAGTAAAGCATTTGAGTGAAACATACTATGTGGGATCTTCAACAATATAGCACATTAAGAAGCTGAAAGAGGAAAATCGTCAAAATTTTACTGTTAAAGTGACACGAAGAAGTAGAAGAGAGAAAAACTATGAAAGAAGATTTAAGTGCTGATTTAGATAGCCTGGTTTCGATTTCGTCGAAATGAAGGGCTTAGTTAATATTTCTGGCCAAATGCTAATGGAGCAGGATAAACTATTTCAGAAATAGATGTTATCAATCCAAAAGATGTGATTTGGGAAATTTCACGTGCAGGCAATAGCATTTCACCGTCCATTCTAAAACATGCGTGGTTTAAATTGTGGCCTGCTTTAAGGTTTGATTTCGACGAAATAAGTGGAGATTTAAAAAATTTCATGTTTCTGATGATAAAAATATGATGATGGAGTTTGCAAACATTATCCATAACCCTGAATTAAAGGAAATGGAGTTAGTAAATTTAGACGAAAGGATAGTTAGCGGCCACGATATTCTCACCACACAACATATATCATTGATGATGAAATCATTGAAATGGTAATTAATAACAATAAATCTGAGTGGTGATGAAGATAATCAGCCCGAAATTGTTGAAGGAAGACTACTATTGATGATGGTCTTTAAAGAATAATCCAGTCCGGTCGTCCGTGGCGATGTAGTGATGGGCGGCTGTACACACGACACCCAAACGTTGGCATCGCGCTGAATCAGCGGATAACAAATCGAGAGCAGTAGGAAATTATGTTACGCAAAGCATAGCATAAGAAATATCAAATTTTATACCCTTTTCCAATAACAATATGAAACTTTTACATGTGCAGCAATATGCACAATGCTAGATTCCGTTATTTTAACTCGCTGGGCAAGGTCGATAATTTTAAATAATAACTTTGTGTATTAAGAAACCATTTCTTTCTGATTATTGTCAGTAACTCTTTTAAAAATAATGTTCAGTAAATGGCAAACGAATATATTTTGTTATAAATAATTGACTCCTTTCAATGAAAACATCCCGGGCGTCAGAAATAGACCAGTTGCCATGCATGACCCATAGTTCGGCAAAATCCCTGATCCGGCATCACTTCGGTCCCGACTGTGCCGGCTTAAAGATGCTCAACTGCACCTAGTATCAAATTGGCTTAACCATCCGTTTGAAGCCTTGGAGTCTTCAATTCCTTACCTCATTGCCACATGTTGTGTCTTTCCCTTACCAATAACTCCACTGATGGGTATGCTAGATACTCTGGCTCACTGAAACCATTCCTTCAAAATTTCTTCCAGTTCATCATATTTTGAATACTTGACGCATTTTCGCCTCCTTGCACTGGGTCCGCATTCCACTGCACTGGCTTCAATGGTTTTGCATGTTTTAACAGCAGTGTTCAATTGGAATCCCAAGTTCTCTGGCAAGGGAAACACATGAACCTACATGCGAGTCAACTCTTCCCAAAATGTTTATCTCGTTTTCTATTGACAACGTTTTCCTCTCTCGTTTGTGGGCCATTTTTTGTTTTGTTTGCGTTACTTGACGCTGTCATGGAAAAAGCAGAGAAAAAGTGATTACAATTAGAATGACTTTAAAATTAATGGCAGAACTTTGTAATGCACGAGAAGAATAAAACTAAGTGCGTGGATTATCATGAAAACATCACGGATATAAACATGTAGTGTCTATGTTCGTGGACACCATGCTTCCAAGTAAGATATAATTATTTGCAGGCATGACTGTTAAACGAGAAGTGCATATCATCGTTTTATTTCACATAATTACAGCAAACTTCTTCCCGGAATACAGTTTTATACATATCCTTCTCAATTTTACCGCATAATTGCCACTCATAACGTAGTATATGGCATTTGGGGAACTAGCACAATTTTTATAATTTTACCCGATTTGCCTCTTGAAGAATTAAAACGAGTTTATTGCGGAAGTATGAGATGAACCCAGAAATAGAAGGAATACAAAATTTATTGTAATGCAAAGGTCGTCCCAAAACTTTTTCCGCCGTTTTCCATTTCGTTCCTCATATGGTTGTGATACGCTATCCGCCTTGTTCCTTTTGGTGGCCTAGCGCTAATGGCAGACCATTAAAATTTTTGTAAGTGTAAATACGGGGAAGATATAACACTGTGGAGATATATAAATCATCGGGACTTGATGAAAATGTTGTAAATTGCGGGAAAACGTAAATTGCGGGGGTGTAAAAGTGAGGTTTTACTGTATCTAATACCCAGCTGTGACAGTGCAAAAAGGTGAAGCAAGATGTACCTATCCATGCTCAAATCGTATGCCTATTTTGTATTATGATATATCTGTCACCCTACCACCAAGTGCTTGAATACTGTAAGCTATGTAAGTTTAGAGTTTTCATATGTCTGTTTCCAACAGAAAAAGATGAACCCTGTATGCACTTGGGTTCTTGTAGCATTCTTCAATCATCCTTCATCTTAGTCTGTTCTTGTTAAACTTTCAGTTTATTGGAGAACTTGGAAAGCTGGAAATCCTACGGGAGAGTATCTTGCACGAGTGCTGTATGGCACTGCTGGACAAGAAAAAGAAAGGTGAGGTGAAGGACATGGCTGAAGATCTTGAATGCCTCTGCCAGATAATGAAGACTTGTGGTAAGATTCTGGAGTCCGAAAGGGGTAAAAGCTTGGTGAGCCAGTACTTTGCTCGTTTGAGCAAGCTTGCTCAAAATCCAAGTCTGCCCACTCGCATCCGTTTTATGCTGCGTGACACCATCGAGCTGCGCATGAATGGTTGGATTCCTCGCAAGGCTACCAACATTGAGGGACCAATGCTCATCAATGAGGTTATGCTCGTTATTTAATGCTAGATTTGTCTCTTTAATGGAAAGCAGTTTGGAGTAACTAATGGTGGCTTTTGTCTCTCCCTCCGATCAGATCCGTGATGATCACAGAGATCGAGGAGGCTACATGTCCAACATGGGCTCCCAAGGCCAGCGAATGGGTGGAATGGGTGGCCGGGATGGCATGGGAGGCATGGGACCACTGGGTGGTGGTGGCAACCATGTTGACCTGTTCTGTTATCCAATGAGCACTCGTCGTGAGGTTTGGGATGGTGGACCGATGAACCCGGGGGTGATTAATTTGGGGTCTGGCTCTGGAATAGTCTCCTCCCAGGATTTCTATGGGTATGTTTTAGGGATGGCATTAATCATGTAAGAATGTCTCCCATTGTTACACCTTGTTGTTATCCTGTCTTATGGTTGGAATTTTCTTTTGTAAGCACCCTGTGTTAACTAGTTGACTTTAATGTACAATGTGATGACAATCTCAGATTTCATTCGCGGTTTCCACCAGAGGGTTGCCCTATGATGGTATTGAAATGTCTGATTATAATTTTCTCTAAAATAAGTTATGGATTTTGGGTATTGTTACATGAGCACTAATGTTATCTTACAGGTATGGAAATGGCTTCCAATCGTCCTTTCGCCGTGGCCAGCAGTTTGGTGGCCCTGCCAACTATGGATCTGGTCGTCAAGGATTCTCAAACCATAATAAGCAAAACCAGAACCAACAACAGAATTTTAATAACAGTGAGTATTCATCAGTCAGATTATGTTCATTTAATATGCTCCAGGAATATTACGTGGTGAATCTTAATCTCAGACGTGCAATTAGTCCCTTTTTTTATATACCTACTAATGATATTTGCCGAGCAGTAAGTGTTTTAAGTCATGATCGCAACGTATTATGCTCATCGCAAGTAAACTGAGGCTATGCTGACTGGAAAAATTTGCGTCATATTTTACTTCAGAGTCTCATATCAAGGTGCCGATGAATGACTAGGTACCATTGGTGTGAATGGTCTTGAGTCCAGTGCCTCTCCCCCAAGCTATAGCAAGCATACGTCTCTTCGGCAGAGGTCGCCTCTTGGGAGTTCCCTAACCTTTAGTGCATACTCAGACGTGAGTAAGTTACTCAAAAGTAAATAAGTCAAGGTTACAGACGAGCCCAATTTTCGCACATGATGCCACAGATGCTACAGCGTGTGTGCATCATGTGTTTAACCATTGCAGCGTCTGTGGCATCATAAGTTAACTTCTTGGATATGTCTAATACGATGCGCTTCCTATGCAAGAGGGCTTGGAACGATTTGGGATGAGACCAAAAAAATCATCCCAAAGATTTTGCTGGAATGGAATGGGACAGAGAGAAATGTTGGGACGAGATTAGACAAGATTTTCAGAATTAATATATGTTGGGTTAGGAATGTTGGGACTGGACTTGGACTCGGAATGACCGGCACCAGACATGTTGTCTCAACAGGAGGGAGCGCACACTCAAACAAAACACCAACGAAAAGGTTACCAACAGAAATGGTGCAGTAATGGGACCGTCATCCATAGTAAACTGCTGTAACTTCTAATGCAGTTTAGATTGCGATGGAAAACTTTCATTTCTCTTTCTTTCCCCTTTTCTCTGTATGTACTGCCTAAATGCAGTGAAAACTGGAACACTTGTTGTTCTATTTGGAATTTGCTGATTAAATTTTTCCACCTTTAAATTTTATTCATGGCATATTTTTGGATTTTGCTGTTCATTCGAAATTAATATGAAATTTACCATTCCACAACAAGGAATTTTTCTTAGATGTATTGTTCTATTATGAATTGAAGATTTTAGCCTTGAAAATTTTGAAATCATCCTTGAATAGACTTGAAATAACCTTGAATTTTTATTACCCACATGGGTAGACACTCTGATCTTATGAACTAAGTTATTGCTACAAATGAGAAATAAAATTATCTCATATGCTCCATCATTCGTCACCACCTTGCTCTCATCTGTTGCATTGTCTTGCCGTGAGGGGTACCATATTCATCTGAGTCTAGACAACATTTTTTCACAATTTCCACTGTATATATAATCAAGACTCATTTGGGATTCAAATATGAAGAATAGCTATGTGTTTAAGTGAGGCTGTACTCTGTGTGTGTAGCACGTGATTTAGAATCGTAAGAATGCTTTTCACATCATAGTGAAGAAAAACAAACTAGCAAAATATTATTTTGGGAATAATATTTGTGTAGACTAATAATCATTTATGATCACAGTATTGCAATCTAGTGAGTAATGCAGTAGAATCTCGATAAAACAAAGCATATGAAAATACGAAGTTTCGATCGTACAAAGCAAAAATGTTGGTCCCGATGAAAAGCCTATAATTAATGCATGACAATATTTGAAAATACGAAGTTTCAAGAAGTTGAATTTTTTGAAATTACAAATATCAGGCTGGGTTCCCAGGAACCAGGGAATTAAACCGGAGAGGTGCCGCTGAAAAAATGAACCGCTCCGGTGGTTTTTTCTGAACTGGTTCGAATGGCAAACCCCCACAGCAGTTTGGAGCAGAGTGGCAAAAACTTCGAAGTGCTCTGGTGGTGGAGTGGAGCGAAGGTGGGAGCGATTGTCAGAGCGCCGTCAGACTCGGGCACTCACCTCTCTGCTCCGAATGCGCAAGAATCACTCTGGAGCGCCTTGTTGCATTCCGGGCCGAACGGACGAGGGGACCATGAGGCATTAGACCATCACTAGACCAGCTCTTGTTGAGCACGTGGCATGGCGTTGCCATAAAAAAAGCGATAGACAAATTTTACAATTACGTCTGATTTTGCATGATTGAATGGGTTTCTTTTTGCTTAAAGATTCGACTATGTAGGAAATGAATATACAGTGCAACCTCTTTAAAAGCGAGACCTAAGGGTGCCCAAGAAAACCCTCGCTATAGTGAAGTATCGTCTTACCGAGGTTGGTGTAAATAATCGCCATGAAACCTATTGTCAACAATTTTCTAGGAATCGGGTTGGTGTGGTGATGGAAGTATTTCCATCCAGAGAGTCTGAGCACAAATACCGAAAGAAGGGGAAACTTTTGCAGTAATTCATATCCCTACTTAATTTACCAACTAACCATGCCTACTCCAAAAAATGTAAAAAAACACCTCAAATTTCCGACCATTTTCCCAAGTGCACAACTGACCAAGCTACTCTTTTCTAATGCTTATTCCATTTTCTAATGTTCATTCCATAGTTTTGATTAGTTTCACCAAAAATCTAAACCATAACTGATAAATCAAAAAAGTAACGCCTTTGTTACTAGCCTTTACGCTTTCCCTTGGTTGGTCTTAATTTTTATGATCAGTATATTCATGTTCTTTGCGACATTTTGGGGAAGCCATTTGGAATAGCGTGTCGCATTTGTTTCAGCAGATGAAAAGGGACCGTGGAAGTGGTGGAAGGGATCCTGCCTTGGAGGACGGTTTCTTTCATCTGATGCAATGTCCACATTGAAAAACAATCTGCTTTACCATGCATAACAGTTTTATTAAAATAGCAGTTTAATCACAAAAATTCTTTTTAAAGATATCAGTAGGCCCTCGATGTACTTGCAATAATTTTGTCTGGTGTATATGCACAGCGGTAGAATGATACAAAGGACAGAAAAAATGGATCTAATGAAGAGCCCTCCTATACCAACAAATGTGTCAAGTGTTAATTCATATTGCTGCTCAATAATGGCAGCAAAACATAGAAAGTAGTGTAGACTTTTTGAAAGTCCATAAACTAAGAGCGCTATGCTCCTTTTTCACCACGTTCATCACATTACATCAAGCAGTTACAAGTATAGGTAACAAATAATAATTTACTAACTTCAGTAATCTCGTAAAACATGAAATTGACTAATAAAAATGTTCAACATTGATAAATATAGAGTGAAAGAAAATAGGAAAACAAATGTAGGGGAGACAATTGAATAGCTTGCCATTTTTCCCTTCCGACACTTTTAGTGCCATGGTGTCTGTCTTGGAAATGCTCTCAACTCATAGTGCGAGTCTGCTCCTGGGAAAAATAAGATGATCAAATGCATATTGGTAACTGCTTATGCTGCAGTATTTCCACGAATATTAACAATAAATTAATCAGATGGTGATTTATAACGTGTAGTTGATATGCAGCAGTTCATATTAATTGCATTGCTAACAGATCGCAAGCTATGGCAGAGGTTGGCCACTTTTGGTGTTTGTTTGCCAGTGACGGAAACTCTCTCAATGGCAGGGGCCAACACCAAAAGGGTCTCCCGTTAAAACTGTATTTTTTTACATGGCAATCATAGGGCCAGTTGACGACGGTGCGCCTGCAATCTCTCGTAATGGTGGGGGTCTCGCCATACTTGTATTACCATGGTTCCACTGTATGTTTCAATGTTTTTTGAAGGAGGAGTAGGAACTGAAATCGAATGCAAAGATAAGAAATCAGATTCTGAAGAGTGAGGGAGAAATATCAGACTGAGGTGTATGTGGCTAATATGCAGAGTAATACAGTAGAACCTCTTTTTTACGAACCTCTAATTTACGAAATGACACCAATTTACGAACCATTCCGCCGGTCCCGGTCTTTGTATATAGGAAAACTATGTAAAATGACCACTATTTTACAAAACCTCGATTTCATTGATTTACGAAGTGAGAGGCCGGTCCCTAGGAGTGATTGACCTCTGTTTTACGAAGTTTTTGAAATGATTTTGTAGCACTGAACTCAGTAGAATGGAATAACGATTGCTGTATACCGTGAAGCTGAAGCAGAAGCCAGATAGGTCATGTTGAGAGGGCCCTTGGTCCAAGTATTTCATATGGAAAAATGTGGAAAAATCGAATGCGAGCATAGTGCTTTTTGAAGTGCTTAAACTGTAGCAAAAATCCCAGAGACTGATCATACAGATCGCAATTCAATCCTAATTATATGATCCAAGGAAAAAATGTTTAAAGACGCATGGCACGACGTCTACTTCTCGAAAACAATGCCCCAGTTCATAAAATAATCGGATTAGTGCTTGGTAATTTCTATTCCTTTTCTATCATTTTGTGTATTGCGAATACCTAACTCGTCGGATCCATATTTTCTCTGGAATTATTTAAAATTAGCTTTAAGGTAGCCGCCGCAACCCCAATTCAGAACTTGGTTCAGCCTTTCACTTGAAACTATCATTCCCGTAGGAAGTTGTTTGCTGCAGCTGTCGTGGAGATTAGTTTCATTAAAACATACTAATTTTGCAATAATAAATTACTTATATTCAAATCTTGATGCAATTTGATTATTTAATTTTTCATTAGAAATGTTTTACGTCGTTAGGTAAGAATTTGCGATCACGACTTTGAGATCGCGTCGCTTTCTGTAGCCGTGAGTAAATAGTTCTCGTAAATTACCGCTAGATGTCAGCACTGTAGAACGCATCTTAAAAAAGAGGGAATTTCAAATTAACTGAGTGAATTTCTAAGATTGACTTTCATCAGCTGCTAAATATTATTAAATGTATTTGAGATGATACGCTTTCTTCAAAAAAGGCATTTTATGGTCTTTTCACTGAAATATACTGGGTCAGTTGGAACTTAGTTTTGAAATTTTCTAGTTAAAATGCATCCCTGGCTTTCCCATGTTAAAGTGGCTTCTTTAAACACAAATCGACTAGCACTAAATATACCCCTTTTGTTAATTAATACATAACTGCATACGTTTAAAATACTCCCCGGGATGAGTTATTCTCTTATGAGTTATTCCCCTTATTTTGAGATATACCAACTGAACAGCTACAAGAACTTGATTCAGTTGCAGCAGCCAAGTTCATACCATTATAAATTTGTAGAAAAAAAATATTCACCTGTTTTTTTTAATTCATGGCTGTTTCATTCTCTTTTACTAAAGTGAGTCTCCTAGCCTTAGGAATAATGCCTTTGCTATACAGGGAATCAATACAATTGAGGTGTAATTTTTAAATCCTTTCAATTTCTGGCAATTACACTGCACACAGAGAATTTCACGTAATATTTGTTGTTTTTCCCTGAATGAGCAGATGACTATTATTTGTTATAGTAATTAGTTTTATTTCAACCCTAAGATAACGATTTGACAAGTTAAGTACAGCATAGTCTTTAATTGCATTGAAAGTACACTCGCATTCCTGTCAGCAGTTTTAGTAGACGTACATTTGTCTCATATCAAGCCCCTTATGTGCATGATGTGCCTCCATGGACATTGCTCCATGCTGTGCGAGGTGTTGCCAGAGCATGGGAGTGTCACCGCAAAAACTATTTCCTACTGTTGGAGATCAGCTGGTTTTGGTGACACATCATTTCCGGAGACAGAGGAGTTAGTGGAAGATAACCTCCAATTTACAAACCCTCTGATTTACAAAGCTCAAATTTTTGGGTCCCTTCAACTTCGTAAAATAGAGGTTCCACTGTAGTAATATTATTTGCAATTTGCAATAAGGTATGATGCTTTCTTGATGAGAAAGGTAAATATTGCATTGCTTTTGGAATAATGAGTGATGTATGCATCATGTCGAGCTGACATAGCTTACATTATGAGAACAATTAATTACTGAAGGACGATTAATGATACCAATTTGCCCCGCAGGTTTATGAAATTCGTAAGTCATCAGTTTGGTACGTAATCAAAACCTTTGCTGGGTTCCCCGCAAATGTGAGAAAATGGTAGTAATGAGAAAAAGTCAAAGTTTAGGAGCAAAAGAGATAGAAAAGGGGGGAAATTTGTGGGTGGCCTGGGGAGAGCATGGGAATGGGCAATTCCATGTTGTTTTCCATTTCTGATCACTTATGGCAATCTGTGCAAAGGGAATCAGTGAATGATAAAAATATGATGTACAAATGTTCATTATAAAAAGTTGTCAGTTCTTCTGGCGACAGAATGACCAAACTTTTCTGCAACAGCACTTCTACTTAAATTTTTTTATTCGATTTCGTAATGTCAAGTACCATTACATGTATTTATATATCCTTTTGGTCGGGACCCAAGATTTTACTCCGTAAAATAAGATATCGTAATTTCGATGATCATAATTTAGTTTCTACTGTATTTTATAATAAGGGCTTCCATAATCCCTTGCAGATTCTGGCTTCAACTAAGGGCTGTTGTGAGTTGAAAGAGAATTTTGTCATGTTTTTTAGTGAACCAATATTTGTATGCATATGTAAGTGAGCTACTAAGGTCTGGAGAGTACCTTGTATCAAGATTATTTTAAAATGTTGGAGGCAATTGGTTCATAATAGTTGTTTCCATTTGTGAAACTGTTGTGCTGATTTTACGAGTGTAGGCAATGAACATTATACATATATTCTTCAGTTCCAGTAGTTCTCTGCCACCAATCTTTGTAATTTATCTTTATGATGCTCTTAGTGGTAAGAGGAATGTTCCCTGATGTGTGAAAAACCTGAACCCCATTCAGGAAACTATTCTGTTGTTAGTTATTCTTGTTTTTTTTACAGTGAGTGGCAAGAATGATTTGCCTCCTCGCTTCAAGAATAAGATGCTAGCTGCTCAGCAAGGAAGCCATGCAAACCTGGAGGAGGTGTCTCTCCGACCTGCAGCTAATTTCAAACCTAAGACTCCCAACACAATGCCAAAGGCTCCTCTTTCATTGGGTGGAGGTGAATATCTTTTTCTATTTTGTTTTATTTCAGCGTTCGGATCACCCAAATTTTCATAGGATATGGTACCCTTCGGTTGCTTGTCAAATCTTTTTTTAGTTGTATAGTCTTTTTTTCCTTTTGCTGATGGCATAAATGCCTTACTTTTGTGTTTTCTTAGTGGTGGTGGCCTAATACCTACCGATTCATACTACAGTTGAGCTCCCTTAATCCGGGAACATCCATAATCCGGCAATTTTGCCATGACCAACTACCCGGCACTTTGTGGAAAATGCTGAAACTTTTTTACAGAAACATTGCTTCATAACCTGCCGAGATATTATCCCATTCTTAACATTACTTTTCCCAGTCCGAGAATCAGAATAATTTAAACATATTAATTTCTGGTACTTCGTGTACACTGGAATTATTCTGCAACTTGAACTAAACAAACAAAATTGAAGACATCGTCGAGACAGACTACGACTAGTTTACAGATTGGCCATTTTCATTGGTGCGTGCATTTTTGATTGACCACTGGACGTAATTTGATAAAATTGTTTGTTAACTGCTTATGTTTCTCCCAAATCATGTCTAATTTATGCACTCTTGGCAACAGCAGAGGAGTGAGCATCAGTACAAAACGTTAACTATTGCAGATGAAGCGCAAGTTGTGAAAAAGCTTGACACCGTTCCATCAGTAAAGCCTTTTTCTGAAACATACTGCGTGGGATCTTTAGCAATATAACTCATTACGAAGCTGAAAAAGAAAATCCTCAAAATTTTATTGTGGGAAATTTTGCGTGGATGGAATAGTATTTCACAGTCAGTTCTAAAACACGCGTGGTTTAAATTGTGGCCTGCTTTGAGGTTTGATGTAGACGAAATATTGGGAATTTCAAAGGCTTTCATGTTTTTGAGGATCAACAGATGATGATGGGGATGGTTGACTGTGTAAACATTATCCATAACCCTGAATTAAATGAAATTGGTAAATATAGAGGAAAATAGATAGCTGGCCGGATTAAAGATGCTCAACTGTAATAAAAATTTTAATTACAATTGGTATTGTAATGCTTTGCAAATTGGAAGTAGTCTCATAACTTCATTGTTGAAAATGCAAAGGTAGTTTACCAATGATGAACTTCTAAAGTGAGCTGTGGATTTAATAGGTATTGATAACTGTTTAAGTAGTTGCTCATATGTGTGTGCCAAGGCCCATATCTGAATTAAGCACTTATTAAGGATTACTTTCATAAAAATATACTTACCCTCAATTTACTTTAACTCACAATGTTCACTTCATTTTCCTGTTCTCCACTGAAGTGAGAAAGAGGGTTTTATTGTGTACTGTAGTTGTACCTTTATCACATGGCTAATGTACACCCGTCCACAATAAAATGTTACCACCTCGGAGGCCGAATTTTTCTAAGTCCCGAGTTGAAGGAGATTTGACAACACTGTCCCTTGGCGCAGAGTTTAAATGCCCAGAGCTCTCGCTGCTCTCCCCATTTATTGGGGGTGCCCTTCCCTCGAGAACAATTCCCTTTTCGCACTTTCTCAAGTGAACAGCAGACCGCCTTGACCCACGACCACGATATTTGCTGGAAGACGAGTCGCCCGAGACACATAGGTACCCGTGGCCACAGAACGGTAGAATGGGCACGAGATGAGTTCCAATCACTTTTCACCACATTTCTAGTAGAAACATGATAGAATATGATACTTGCTTTATGACCTCTTTCGAAAATACCTATCATTTATTCCGAGACCACTTTGGAGTCCTATGACAACTGGACGATTTTCCGAGGGTAATAATTAATGTGCTAAATGGTGGTTGCGCTTCCACGGGTATTATAAGACCGTAAAATATGCAATGTTCTGGTTGAAATTTTATGTCCTCTAAACTTAACACTTCAAAACGCCTACATTTATTGATCACTAAGTCACCAATTAACTCAGATTCATCCAACGTTCATGTCGCAGAGCGTAGGTGTGAAGAAAGTCTTAGGAAGGTGTAAACAGAAAGCCGTAGTTTTATTATTCCGTAGTTTTTTGCACATGATCACTGCTTCAACTGCTCATGTATTACGTCTAAATGAAATTAGATCAGCTGCTAATATGATCTTCAGTATTATTGTAACGCTTGAACTCCTGGAATTTTATTCAAAATCCATTAATTTATGATAATCAATAGCTATCGGCTTATGTGGGCCAAGCTTCTTACAAAGGAGAAGTCTCTAAGTTTTTCCAGCCTCATTACATAATTCTCTCTAAAAGAGAGTTGCATAGAACAGCATAATCAGAGAAGCCTTTGAGCCCTTAGCCGATACCCTACTTTCGGAAATAATTCCGATACGTTCAGAAGTCGGTCGGTATATTTTTTCACACTCAGAAACATTCCCGACACGTTTTATGATACCCACAACCCCGAACAGTAAGCAGGTGGTGAAAATCGAATCAAGCCAGATCAAAACAAAAAAAAACTCATCCGGGAAATTAACCACAGATCTGCAAATGTGCTGTTATGCGCGCTATTCCAAGCAAGGTTTGAATTTGGGCAGGCTCTCCATTTCTTGACATTTCCACCTTCCGCTATCTTAATAGTGTATTGGAGAAAAAGGGGTATAGCAGCATCGATGACAGAAGGAAAATTGTATTGGCAAGATAAGCTTTTAGTCATAGACGTGAACTGTTGACAGGGGCGTTGAGCAGGGAAGTAAAGAAAATACTAGTGAAGAGTTTGATATGGAGCGTGGCATTATAAGACGCTTAAACATAGGCTACATGGAATGAAGATAGAAATATACTCAGAGCTTTTAAGATGTGAGTACGTAGAAGGATGGAGAAATTAAAGTGGGTCAAAAGGAGGACAAATGATGATGTATTAGAAATGGTAGGAGAGGAAAGAATTTTGATTGATGAATAGAGAAGATAAAAAGGGCGAGGGTGAATTGAAATATGTGATTGAGTGAAGGATATTGGTTAAACGGGGTAGAGTGAGGCGAAGAACGGGTAGCTTGGATAAAATGATGGGAGGTATGAGGGGCTGAAGAGGGACATGTGTGGAACCAAAACTAATGATAATAATGATTCTCAAAACCACAATCACATCACGTGTTTAATTCCCTTGGAAAATATGAATTGATCCTCACCTGCATATTCATTGCTCTCTTTTTCATACAGCGATTGATGATTCAAAGCACCAACGTAGCAGCATGAGAGATTCAGCAGTTTTTGCATTCCCTTGTTACTCTCTTTTACGTTTTAGATGGCAATACAGTTTCTTCGAATACTCCGACAGTATATTCTCCTTGCATATCCTACAAGCGAGCCCATAAAAATCCTTCGACCTCTCTGCACAGTAGTTCAGTAATTCCAAGTATTCCCTATGATTACGTTGAATTTGTTCTGGTCACATTGCAGAATTACTAGTCCTATCCTTTTTTTATATTTCAAGTAGCATATACTGCGATATGAATTGCCAAGTATTCATTCTAAGAAATAACCAGGCGAGTATGCGAGAGTTCGAGGATTGTGTGTAATTTGAAAGAAATTCTAAAAATATCCGCGATAATTTTTCCTAATTTATCACCCAATTAAGCCTGGAACTTAATACTTAAATGCCGTAAAGACGTTCAGTACGTCTTATCTATTTTTATCGAAATCTGCCTGTAAGAGTTGTAGCATTATTATTTTTACCATTTACTATACAAGCGCATTTTTCGAGCTCTTATCTCGAATATTCTATGATCTCATTATTTCCTACGACGAAATAAAGGCAAAAACGGAGTATTTGGGAATATTTTTGGAACGATTTTGACTAAGACATATCGACGGTGTTAATGACAACTCTTGCTTTGAGCTGCAATCATATTTGGGTCGTCACTCTCTCAGCAGTCGCGAAACCTACGCGATCATCTTCAAGGGAGGCCCTCGGAGCAGCAATCGAAAAGAAGGCTGCGTTTCGGGAGGCCTCACTCCTCGCAGCCGATTGTCGCAGGGCACCCTTGCGGTCCACCCCCCACTGCATCCACTGCAAAAATCCCTGTCCACCTTTGTCAGTCCTAAGAGAGGAAAAAATGGCCATGCTTTAATTGCTCCTTAAATACCCATTGTGCTTGGGCCCTGAATGAGATTTGAACCGGTAGGAAGAAGACCCGCGGTGTCGTGGATGGAGTGGTGGGTGTCATAAAACGTGTCGGGGATGATTCTTTAGGTGAAAAAATCTTAGCATCCAGACCCATTTCCCGTCTCGGCATTATTTAAGGATAGGGCCTCAGCGAAGTGGTCCGTGGTCACTTATCGCCCATATCTGGGAATGTAGTTTTCTTGGAGAGGGAGAGAGGGGAAGGAGAAATTTTTTCTGCAGGTAATTTAGATTTTGTCAACGGAAAGCAGTTTTTCAATCAGCATCACTGGAATGAGTGGAAAGGATTAGAATATAATCAGAATATATCTGCGTGTATTGTTAATTTCAAAAATATTTTCGACAGAGTGAAGTGGAAAGGGTAAATGGAACTATTGCGTAAAACAGGAATAAATTGGAAGCACAGAAGACTGAGCCAAAGTTCATGCATTACCGAGAAAGTGCTGGTGAGAGAAGCGGACGGGGAATTAGATTAGAGAAATTAGGTATTAGAGAGAGGGGTTGCGTAAGGCTGTGCGTAGTCACCGGCACTTTTTAATTCATATTCGGAGGGAATGGTGGGGGTGTTCGATACAGGTGTATAGGTAGGGGAAAGCTGATAAGGTTTGCTGGCGATCAAGCCCTGTTCAACTAGTCACCCAAGGACTTAAATCATAAGAAGACTCAAGTAATGAAATTTTGCATGCATGAAGGGTGATTTTAATTTAGAAGAGAGGGGTTAGATCATAGAGCAGGGGGAGTAATTTAGTATTCCGGTTAGTATGGAAAAGAAGTATTCTGCCAAAATTGAAGTCCGAAGGAGAATTACGTTGGTTAAAGAGACGTTTCGTCACAGAGGGGTATAAATGAGAGGCTTGGTTGACTCGTCCTCTAGCAGATATCGCGGACAAGGAGGCTTCATTCATTTATTGCTCTCTTTTCCATACCTCAGTTGATGATTTTAGGCATAAGCGTAGTAGCTTGAGAGATTCAGTTGCCTTCGCATTCCCTTGTTACTCTTTTCCGTTTTAGATGTCAATACAGTTTCTACGAAATCCTCCGACAGTATATTCTCCTCGCATATCCCACGGGCGAGTCCATAAAAATCTTCTAGGCCTTTTTGCACAGTCGTTCAGTAATTCCACGTATTCCTTCTAATTACGTTGAATGTGTTCTGGTCACGTTGTAAAATTACCCGTCCTATCCTTAATACGCATTTCCGTTTAACAATACGAGAAAACGTTAAAACCTTTGAGTAGAGGTAGTAGTACTCCAGTACACGCAGTACTCAAATACGGCCTGCTGGATTTCGAACAGGGACCTTCGAATACGAAAACACAGTTTTGATCAATGCATCTTAGAGACGCTCAATCTGTTCCTAATAATCTCGTTAATACTTTTATTTATTAAGTGAGTTTTTTTAATTTTTGAAATAGCATATACTACGATATGAATTGCCGATGAGTATTCATTCTAAGAATTAACCAGACGAGTATGCGAGAGTGCGAGGATTCTGTGTAATTTGAAATAAATTCTAAACATATCCACGATAATTTTTCCTCATTTATTACCCAATTAAGCATGGAACTTAATACTTATATGCCGTGAAGACGTCCATAAGTCTTCTCCTTTCTTATTGAAATCTGTATGTGTCAGTTGTAGCATAAGTATTTTTGCCATTTACTATACAAGTGCAGTTTTCGAGCTCATCGCGCAGTCAAATAAAATCATTGATAATTCTAAAATAATACCGATCGTTAACAGATATATAAATGCTGATAACAATATTCATCTATGTTATTCATGTTATAAAATCAAAATTTTCTACGACGAAATAAAGGCAAAAATTGAGTATTTTTGGAACGTTTTGGAAATGACATAGACTAAGAAATATCGACGGTGTTAATGACAACTCTTGCTTCGAGCTGCATTCACATTTGGGTAGTCACTCTCTCAAGAGCCGTAGTCGCGGAAACCTAAGCTACCCATCTTCAAGGGAGTAACTCCGAGCAGCAATCTAAAAGAAGGCTTTTTTCGGGAGGCCTCACTCCTTGGGGCCGACTAATTGTCACAAGGCACCCTTGCGGCCCTCCCTCTCAAACGCAAAAATCCCTCTCCAGGCCATTGAGGAAGGGTCTCACCACAAACCATGGCAAGGGAAGGAGGAGGGCCGTGCCTCGGTCTGGCTGGTGCTGCTTGGGCATTTAAAGGGACAGAGCTGCACTGTTGTCAAATCTCCTTCAACTCGGGACTTTGAAAAATTCGGCCTCCAAGGTGGTAACTATTTATTGTGGACGGGTGTACTAGATACGTCTGTTTTGGTTGCGTTGTCTAAACTTTCCCAATCTAGAGCTTTAAGCAGAATTAGATATACGTTTTGGGTTACACAAATATTAATTGAATTGAAAAACCAAGCAATATGAAAATGATGGCAACAGTGTTATTCAAGACAAGGAATTTCGATTTTTAATAAATGATAATGATGGGTGATGTTATCGTATATGCCACATGTGCTGTTTTTACCCTTTTGCGCCGGATTCTTGCAGTGAAAAATATGAGGGTAATAACATGTATTAAAAGTGTGTATAATTTAGATGAGAGTCAAACTTATTAAGGTTTAATATATTTTTTCATTAATATATATTAAGGTGTCGTATATCGTTTTCATTAAGTCCGTCAGGGAAAAGTCAGGAAATTTAAAATTTTGATATCAGTAGCTACCCTGGTTTATTAAAAGTGGTATTTTTAGTATGGTAAAATGGCCATTTTTGACGGGGAATAGCCTTCACTTCGTAATAACCGAACTGCATTATTTCAGAGTTTTATATAAAAATTTCAACTGGACACCCATCTTTCAATGTTTCTCTACAGCCTTTGACACACTAAGCCACAATCCCCTACTTCATAAGCTCAGACAGTGGTTTAATATCCATGGCACCTATGAGTCTCTTGTCCAGTTTCCTCAATGACAGAACTTAGCGAGTAATACTGTCTGGCTTTTCATCTATCTGGTGAAGCATTACTTCTGGAGTACCCCAGGGTAGCATGCTTGGACCATACCTCTTCAATCTCTACATTGGTGATCTTGCTGCACTAGTCCTGTCTTCCCAAGCCCATACCCTACTACTCTACGCGGATATGACTCCAAAATATTTAAGCAGATTAATAATGTCGCCGTTTCATATTTCCTTCAGGATGCCTTATCCGAGGCCTCAGAAAGGTGCATTCTCTGGAAGCTCAAGTTAAATTATAATAAATGCAGCTCCATGACAATATCTGTTCAGAAAATCCCTATTAATTTAGACTATGCTATGAACTCAATTCCTCTGAATCGAGTGTCTCCCATCAAAGATCTGGGAATTATCGTGGACAGCAAACTTCATTTTGGTGAGCAAATTCATATGCGATTCAATCGAAAGCCATGTCTCTTTTAGGTCTTCTCTACCATTTCACGGATATCACTAGTACACAAGCATTGCACTCCTACTTCTCTTCCATTGTTCTTCTGGTACTCACTTATTGATCCCCTATGTGCTCAATGTCAACTCTCTAAAAATCTTGCCACCCTATTGTTAGAAGTTTCTTTGCAAAAATTAGGAAATATAGAAACCCTAATCTCCACAATGTGTTCACGGATGCCATAGTACATTCTCTTTCAATCGGCAGTATCTCCCACCATAGACTCCAATCGGACATAGAAATCTTTTACAATGCCATTAATTCCTACATAGAGAGCCCCAAATTAATTTCTTTCATCAACATGAGAGTACCTTCTCGCCCTGCCCGAACTAACTCACATGCCCACACCTAGGCTATCATTAATTAAACGCTCTTTTCTTCCATCTATCCACCCGAATAAATTCTCTCCCTTCTGATATTCACCCCTTTTTTTCCATCCCCTAAAACTTTCACTGGCCTTGCCTCAGCTCATATTATTGGAAATAAGTCTTAAAAATAATAATCAGCTTGGGATGTGCGAGTAGCACTTTTTGACCTCGAGTCGAGTATTGAGTCGTTGTATAGTACTCGCGAGTGTCGAGTTGAGTTTGTACATTATTGTACATGAGTGAAAAGACCCGGTTTTTACTCAAGTCATCGTAATTAAAGTTAGCCAGCAATCCGACTATCACATCGGCAGGTACCTAATTGCATGATTAAAAAAACAGTCAAATTAATATGACATGTAGTGCAGGCCAAAAGACCTAATGGAAATTTTCCGGTAGCTCTCGAAATAAGAAAATTACCTTCATTCCTAGGATTAATCAAAAATGTATAAATTAGCTTGCAGTATGGTACCTAGAGTGTACTTAGGCATAATATGAGGCCTACATGAGTGACACTATTAATTTGTAATGAAAGTAAGCCAGGAAGCAAAATATTTTCTTAAGGAATACATAAGGCTAATTAAAAGACCATTCCTTGTATTTCGCATTCCTATGTATTTCTTTTCAGAGCTAAACGCTTTCTCAGCGATATCGAGTATGCCGGGAATAGTCCAACATTGCAGTGCATTTCATACAAAATGCCTTGTTTGTGCAGTAAATATTTGATAAGCTCGTGCCTCAAATTTATGATTGACCATTAATTACATAGTTAGTTTTTTTAACATATACTTTTCTTCCCCTTCCAATTATACACCATCTCTTCAAAATCGATGATTTCTGCTTACACATGATAGAACTCGCCCGATCATTTGCGCAATGCATGAACACCCAATATCGGCACGCCCGTGCCGTGTTATTTCGGATATCCATTAACGCAAGTTAATAATATTTGAACAATGAATTTTCATTCACGGATGAATGTGAGCAGGTATATGAATTTTGTATAGATTCCTGTGGATTAAAGTTTTCAATTTCTAAGAGAATATATTTGAACAAATATTTATTATAGAAAAGATATGAGTAGGAACTTGGCAATTAATGATGTAATTAATAATCCTAAATAGGAAATAAAAAAATGGAATAGTAAAACTTATAAGTTTCATACGATACCTATATCATCTGCAATGCCCTAATAGGATGCCTACCATCCATTTCAAAAATTCCTTCACCCGTGACTTTGAAGACCAATATCTCCAAGATGGCTAATGCGATTTTGTATTAAGTATATCAAATTAAAGCTTGTTTATTTCTACGTTTACTGGTAGTATTAAAATATTTTTACAATTTTTTTTACTGAAGTATGTGTTTAAGAACTGATTTTTAGCGAATTTTTTTTTGATACCGGATGGATCCATCGAATTCGGGCATCGTAAGAACAACACAGATCGAGATATCAAACTTTCCTTTTCACGTATTGTAGCTAAGGGCTTTGTTAATAGTCATACGACGTTTCATACTATTACCATCATCAATATTTTTGTTATTGATGAATTTGTCAGACTGCATTATTTTCCGTCCCGCACGCTTTCCATTCTGGAAATCACCGTTCGGACCTTTAATTAATTAATATGAGTCCACTTATAAAATCTCAGTAGAATTAGTTGATTATTTGATATCGATATGTATTTATTTTAGGCTATAAAAGCACGCTCAACTGTCCAGAGCATGCCTGAAAGAGAAAGGTAGCGCGCATGTGGAACTTCTGCTACAAGCAGATCGCCTATCGCACTGTGAATGAGTCATGAGGACTCGACAATAGCGGAAAAAGTATCGCCTTTAAGAATGCAAGTCAGTGTCATTTTAAGAACTGATGGTATCTTTGGAAGCATACCGTCACTATGCCTCCTCGCGCAAAGATTTTGGAGTCGGAGTTGAAGATAATTTAAAATGCAATTTGTTTCTTTCGTCGAGAAGCCGAGAAATGTGGGGACAAAAGCTATCTCTCTTATCGCTGATTTTATTTTGGTGAATACTGCAATTTATTAACTTTTATTCAAGCATAGGCAAGGATATTTTTCCTGTGCATACTAGAGAAATTTTCTCGCGTGGTGTTTGGTGCGCTACCAGTACAACTTGACAACCTTGAGCAGCTTATCTCTCCTCGTCCTGTCCCGTACGCGAGCTCCACGTGGAGCTCGCTTTCCGAAATAAATATATACACGTTGAAAGCATATCTAATTCTCCCAATTTGGAAAGTCATTTTACACGTGCTTAGTTTTCAAACACGAAAAATACCATCAAAACGAACTAAATTTCCGACTTCCACAAGCTGAGATAGCGCATTTTTAAATATTATTCGTAACGTAATTGGTAACTGAGTAATCTATTTTAAACTTTGTTTAGTCTAAGATAAATATATGTTCCATATCTTATGCAAAGAAAAGAGAAGTGGTATTTCTTGTTTATCTTCAAGTGGGCGTCAAACTAGCTTCCTGGAACTTGAAAAATATCCGGCGTTTTTATCTGTCTCGGTCGAAAAATTAATTAATATAATCAACTAATAATATATATTTGACTTTATTAAACGTATAAATAATCAAGATTTAGTTCGATATACTTTATTTTAAAATTGAGCTACTATCCATTTTTGTGATATAAACCTTCAAACTCAGGGAATGGAATTTTACAACGGACATTAGTTGCTTTGAGCTCGAATATAGTCCCCCCCAGACTTTTTCCGCGAAGATTTTGGCCAAAAAGGGGGGAAATATTCGGAGGAATTCGGTGCATATGCGGTTTCATGCACTGTGTACCCACCGATTCATCCATTCGTTTGCGTAAACGTACATGAAACCATTCACGCAAATGTAAATAAACGTACGTAAGTACATGTTCGTACGTGTTAATTTATCGTGTAACCAGAGGTTTACACGATTTTGATGATAGCGCTTCCTGTCGGCAGATTTGTGAACCTATTGGCCTTGGCGGCTCCGTCGACAAAAACTACTCGACTCGACTTTCTTAAAACTACTCGAAGTACTCGAGTCGAGTACCAACTACTAGACTCGACTCTAATTTTCGAGTACTCGCACATCCCTATAATCAGCCTATTTTATCGTTTAGGTTCTGTTGTTTGATTTTTCTTTGTTTTTACTATCTGACTGCTATTAGTGCACTTAAAATTGGCAACATTGCTGTGTGTGCGCCATATTAAAAAAAAAAAACTAATGAGTGTTTCTCTTTCATCATTTCGTGCAAAACAGGAAGGCAGCCTGCTTTGGAGCCTTTGCTACCCCCAACTCAACCCAGTTTGCTTGCGCCAAAACCACCACCTCCAATTCTTCATGCCAAGGAGCAACCCATACTCATTAAGCAAGGCTCTTTGGACAAGAATAAGGGAGGGAAAAAGGACAAGGTAATTGCATGTTATAAGTTTTTCTGCCTTTTTTCACAGTGAAAGGAAATTCAACGTATGTGGTATCCACGAGAAGCCAAGGGATCTTGGTCTTGATGTCCAACTTCAGTGGTAATATTTTTGTTGCATAATGTGCTAGATATGGTTGCCACCTAATCTTTGTTTTTCCAGGGGCCAAGCAAAGATGAAGTTTTGAAGAAAATAGATTCCATGCTGGATGATTACCTTGGTAACTCAAACATGGATGAAGCTGTTAATTCATTTAAAGAGCAGAAAGTACCAGATAGGTTCATGTCTGTAGTTCTGACCTCCATGATGAACAAGACATTAGAGAAGAATGGTTAGTGATCAAATTGTCATGGTACTGGGTCTTTATGCATGGTGGTATCTTTTCGAGGTGATATTTTTTTTTACTCCTCCCCTTTTAGATATTGATCGTGAACTGGTGAGTAGTCTGCTGTCCAAATTGAAGAAAGAAGGACTCTATACAACCAGTCAGTTCATTGGAGCCTTCAAGGAATTGCTTGGCCAGATGGCAGATAAGGAACGGGCGATTCCACGAATCTTCTCATATGTTGCAGGTGCATTTCAAATGTGGTCTTTTCATATTCTTTAATCACATAATTAATGGTGAAGCCATGAAAAATATTGCTTCCGGTATGAGTTTTCAGTGAGTTTTTGCATGAGCATGTTGGAATTCCTCAGAAATGTCACTGCCGGGAAATGGAGTGGTGTAGAATTGAATTTGCGGTGTGTGTGCCTTCGCACAGGCATCACAGCATGTGATATGGTATTGACTTATTGGTAATGTAAGGTCATACGCGCTGGGTGGTTCTGGTGTCCTGTAAAAGAAAAAATGTTGTCTCTTGCGTGTCTAGAGCTTCAGAGCAGGACAGAGTATTGCCTCCCGTCTTAACCCTTTTAGCGAAAACTGCAGAGTACATTTCCATGAAAATCGTTAGATTATGAATTATAAATATATTTTAAACACTAAATTTTATTATATGAGTTACGTATTTGTGTCCATGTGGATGATATATTTCAATTTTTATGAGGATGAAAAAATAATTCTTGCTGTGTCTGATTTGAGGGAATTATAATATTACAAATATGTGATGCAGGTGAGCCGATATGTATATCGGCCCTTGGCAGTTTTCGCACAATCATAGAGATCTGATATATATATATACATATATATATCAGATATTACTATAATTATAATAATAATATATATATATACAATAATTATATATATATACATATATATATATATAATTATTGCCATGATTATCACCTATTGTGAAGCTTTCGATTCTTTGGGTCTTCCTGTGGCTTGTAGTAAACCTGTATCAAGATGTAAGAAAGCAACTCTTTAATCGTTGACATAGCCTAGAGATATTATTTTGAATACTTGATTGGAGGGAAGCATAAAAGGTGTAACACATGCTGGAGGTGACTACTTTTCTGTTAGTTAATATCATTTCATTATCATTAATATTACTCCATAGTCTTAAATGTTTGTTGCTGAAATGTACAGTGGAAGCTCTATATAGCGAGAGCCCTTGGGAACTGAAAAATCACTCTCTATTTAGAATTGTCATTGTAACCAAAGGTAATTAAATAATCACCCCGCAGCTATATTTTGGGTTATTTGTTGTGAGTGGTGAAAATATTCTAATGAGATTGCAATATGCTGGTAGGTAATTTTTTAGACTTAAACCCTTGCCTCTGACGCGTGTAATGTACAGCATGTTAATTATATAGTCATTGCCCTGATTGTTTGGATGCACCGATTACATATGTCATGACTGCAAGTAATGGCAATGCCACAAACTTTTAACTGCAAAACCTTCAAAAACCAGAAAAAGGCCATGCCTTCTACCTCTCCTAAAGTACAGTAAGTTCTCAACTTATGCGCATCCGAGTTACGTGGATGCTCAGTTAGGAAGGTGACATGCTTGCGTTTTCTTCGCATTTCTGTTGCCACGAAAGATAGGTTGACTCGTAGTTAATTATCTACTCCATAGATGATGCCTGTTGTCTATCACAGCTAAATAGAAAGATAGAACACGTTCTTGCAGCAGACGAACTTGGGTTTCCGTTGTGATTAGATTGTAAAGATCGTTATTTATCAAGCTCGAGAAAGTTTTCTCATAAAATCATTATAATGGTCATGTGTGTTTGTTTTGGATGTGAACCGTCATAATGGCTGAGAAACGTAAGAGTGGTGAGATTTCTAGGAGAGGTAAAAAGAAAAGGCAGGCTATAAGTTTGGAAACGAAACTGGAAATTATTAAGAGACATGACAAAGGTGAAAAGTTTGTGGAAATTGCACGTGCTTATGGGATGAATGAGTCAACAGTGAGAACAATTGCACATGATAAAAGTCGAATTAAAGAGCACCTTAAAGTTCTGCTCTGATTCAGTCAACAATAATCATGAAGAAAAGGGGCACAGTTATGGAAGAGATGGAGAAACTATTGTGTTTTTGGATCAAAGACCAGTTTCGACGACGAATGCCATTAAGCGGCTGATACAGGAAAAATCCTCGAGTTTCTTTAACGATCTGAAACTCAAGCATTGTGAGAGCTGTGGTACTTTCAGCGCAAGTGTAGGATGGTTCAATAGGTTTAAAGCGCATGCTGAACTACATAATATTAAAGTCACCGGTGAAGCTGCCAGTGCAGACACAACAGCAGCAGAGTTTCCCAAGTTTTTGGCTGTTTTAATTGAAAGCAGGGATTATGGACCATCTCAAATTGTTAACGTCGACGAGACCGGTCTGTATTGGAAGATGATGCCGGATCGGTCATGCATATTGCAAAAGAAGAAAAAACCATGCCAGGATTCAAAGTGTCAAAGGACAGGATGACCATTCTACTAGGAGGGAATGTTGCTGGGGATTGCAAAATAAAACCCCTGGTAATTTATCACAACGAAAACCCTAGGGCCCTAAAAAACATTGATAAGGCAACTCTCCCAGTGTTGTGGAAATCTAATGTGAAGGCATGGGTGACTCAGGAAGTTTTCAAAGATTGGTTTTCCCATAATTTTGTGTGCAAGGTAAAAAATTATTGTGAAGAAAATAAATTCCATTTAAAGTATTGCTGTTGCCAGACAATGCCCCAGGTCACCTGCTGTATCTTAGTGATTACCATGAAAATATCAGTGATGTCCTTGTCACCAAACATGACTTCTCTCGCAGCCGATGGATCAAGGGCTCATACAGGTGTTTAAAAAATATTGTTTACGGAGAACCTTCAGGCAAGCGGTGACGGCTACAGAAGGCGATGGAATATCTCTAAAGCAGTTCTGGAAAGAATATAATGTGTATGAAGCTTTGAAGAACATTGATGCTGCCTGGCGTGAAATTATGTCATGCTCAATGAATGCTGTTTGGAAGAAGCTCACCCCCCCAATTTATTCATGATTTTAAGGGATTTGAAGAGGAAAATGTAGTGGATGAACTTGTGGACATGGGACTGTAGAATTAAACGTCAAAGAAGATAATTTTCAAGAACTCATGTGAAATGATGCAAAAGAATTGCTCAATGAGGATTTACTGCAATTGGAGGATCAAAGAGAGAAAGCCGAAATTTCCAAAGAAAAACTGGAAGCGGAGTCACCGAAAACATTCGTGTTAAAAAAGATGGTGGAATGTTTTCATCTGATTGAGAAAGGAATGGAAGGTTTTGAGGTGCAGGACCCAAACCCCGAACGTTTCAGAAATGTTTCCAAGGCAGTAAATGACGCTCTTTCTTGTTACAAAATTATTTATGATGAGAAAAAAAGGGCTACTACTCAAACAACAATGGACAAGTACCTTCGTAAAATAGAAGCTAATGGCATGCAATCGTCCGCAGCTGAATCTGTGTAAACAGAAATGTTTCAGCTTAATACCTATGTATTTAGTAAGAACTCATTCTATTATGAACAGGCATTCACATGAGTGAGATAATTTCAACAAAATTGCAATTTATTCATGTTTTGTGTAATTATACTTATTTTAGATTTAAATATCCAGTGAAATAAAGATTGAACTTGTGCTACTCTCGGAATTGTCGTATTCTGTTAACTTACCGGTCTCTCAAAAGATGGCATTTTCTGTAATTGTCACTGAATGCCGCCAGTCGCAGTAAAAGTGGCTCCGCTAATGGTTCAAAAATGATAGGCATGTTGTTGTGTTTCGACTTACGCAGATTTCTACTTACGCCGAAATTTTTGGAACGAATTAACCACGTAAGTTGAGAACTTACTGTGGTTGAAAATGGTAAATGACGGCTGCTAGATAGAGAAATTACTGGGATAAAACTAAAGGGGATTTAGTTCCACGCAAGCACCGGACTGCCATCTTCCCCAGGTTAGCAGTGGAGATAAAAAGGAGAGAACAACCTTCATTTGCTGTAAGATTGCCTTCTTTAAAGTGGTGTCAATCGTCTCTGAAAACAGCTGACTTGGATTTGTCGGAATCTTAGAGCCAATTTAAAGCAGCATTTAGGAATGCAGAAGCATTAGTTATAAATTGTCTGGACCGCAATAATTATGTGTGGAATATTTCTATCTTGTATTTATGGAAACATATCTGTGATAAGTAAGTCCACAATCAAGCAATTGCAAGTTCAAAATAGAATTTCATCAAGGTACAGGTGAATGCAATACCTGCTGATGTACCAACATCTACTGTCGGAATAAAAATTATGGATACCAGAGTTTGCAGCCTGATAGTTAATGAACGAATGTACGTATATGAACAATAGTTACACCAAATTTTGGCTTATTTATTTTTGCGTTAACTTATATAAGCAAAAAAATTATTTGATTATTTCTACTATTTTTTATGGCACCGAGAATAAAAAAGTACCGGTTTTTTGACGCCTTTCAACCAAGCTTCCACTTTGAAAATGAGTTAACTGAAAAACTTTTCATTAGGTTAAAACCAAACTTTAACACAAGTTGGTTACAACTGTTTTCTAATGTACTTTTAAGTTTCAGATTTTTATGTTTAACCAAAATAAAGTTATAATCCGAAAACTAAATGAAATTTTATTCTTGACTGATTTGTCGCACGAAAGCAAGATGGGTCGCGTTGTGGAGCGTAAAAGATGAAATACTCACTGAAATCATTCTATGTTATAGTAAAAACCAGTGTTTTTACGTTGAGAGTTATTTGAAATGCGTTTTCGTGAACATTAGCAGGCGGCCGGCTCGGCCGGCCTTACCGTTATCCATGTGCGCTGTTGCCCAGTTCGCGCCCTCTCCCTAGGACAATAGGACCAGACGCTAGCCAAACTTTCACCCTGAATCATCAACTTCCATACCTTCAAGTACCTGTAAAAATGCTTGAAAAACTTATGCAGGAATTGCGATCTGACGTTCAACTTGTTTGGTTACCCATATCTCATTGTAAGCTCAATCTCATTGAATTGATTTGGGCATTTGTTAAGGGCAAGGTAGCAAAAGTTAATTTGTTCAATGCTGCAGAGAAGGGAAGAAGCATGGAAAAATAATTACGCTCTGCCAAGTAGCTTTACGTTCTGTAACTCCTGAACTGTTACGGAAGTGTATTTCCCATGCAAAAAGGATAGAAGATCATTACTGGGAAAGAGATAATTAACAGACAATGTCCCTACTGTGGAGCCACTAATAATAAATTTCATGGACTCATCTGAATACTCCGAATACGTAGATTATTCTGAAGAAGATGAATTCGAATAAATGTAAACAAAATTTGTAAATAGCAATGTTAAATTTGGTAAATAGTTGTGTAAATAATAACATGTTAATGCCATTTTTAAACCTGCCATTGGAGGTCCAAAGCTCTCATAGGAAAAAGTGATGGGAAGTGGAAAGAATATCCTCTGAGAAATGAAGTTGAAAACGCAATTGGCTTTGAGGTGGAGCGGCTGGTGGCGAATAGCGGGCGTATGCTCGAACTGGGCAACAGCGCACATGGATAACGGTAAGGCCGGCCGAGCCGGCTGCCTGCTAATGTTCACGAAAACGCATTTCAAATAACTCGCAACGTAAAAACACTGGTTTTTACTATAACATGGAATGATTTCAGTGAGTATTTCATCTTTTACGCTCCACAACGCGACCCATCTTGCTTTCGTGCGACAAATCAGTCAAGAATAAAATTTCATTTAGTTTTCGGATTATAACTTTATTTTGGTTAAACATAAAAATCTGAAACTTAAAAGTACATTAGAAAACAGTTGTAACCAACTTGTGTTAAAGTTTGGTTTTAACCTAATGAAAAGTTTTTCAGTTAACTCATTTTCAAAGTAGAAGCTTGGTTGAAAGGCGTCAAAAAACCGGTACTTTTTTATTCTCGGTGCCATAAAAAATAGTAGAAATAATCAAATAATTTTTTTGCTTATATAAGTTAACGCAAAAATAAATAAGCCAAAATTTGGTGTAACTATTGTTCATATACGTACATTCGTTCATTAACTATCAGGCTGCAAACTCGGGTATCCATAATTTTTATTCCGACAGTAGCGGTGGCATTGGGAACTTTTTGATGCAAATTATCAACGGGGGGCGTAGTTGGATGACCAGAGCAATGAAATGAACAGACTTATGAGAAATATTTAAATTATAAGGATGCATATGGGCATTTCGTGAATGGTTGAAATGAACATTTGATCGTAAAGTGGGTGAAAAAATTTCTTACTTGGCGTTTCATGCTGCTGAAAAGAGAACGTGAGCACAAAGTTAACCTCTCGTAATAGTGAATGACCGCAATGGAGGCAGGTGGTTGTCCTTGCTATTACTGATTTATTTCACTTGTAAATCATGGAGTTTTAAATGGTTCCTTCCAAATCCCTCGCTACTTTGTTTCTCACTCTAGGCCATATTCGTTGTATGGGGCTTCCACTGTATTCTCGCCATGAGAAACTTAACTTCAATATACGTTTATTTATTTTAGGGTTTGCTGCAAATAGTGTTGTTGAAGAGATAATGTCCCTTGCTGAGGTGGCTGAAATGTGTGAGAATGGAGCACATTACCCTCTCTTCCTTTTGGTCCTGCAGCAGCTGAACAAAACTCAGGGGAAAACTGAACTTACTAAGTTGTTCAATGACAGTAAGGTAAAGTGGTATTCACATGTATAGATTCTTAATGAAATCTAAGGTTGAAGCTTGCACTGAGTGGAAGTGTTTCACGTTTTTCATTGCACGTTGTGAATTTCACAGTGTATAGAACATGTATGATGAATTTAGATTGTGATGCTGTCATCATGTGAAGTGTTCCAAAATATCTATTGCAGCCAATGTGTGTGTTGAAGTGGTGAGGTGAGAGATGGCGTACTGCTCACAGGCGTCCATCCCTTCTCAGTGCCATCTCTGGTTGGGAGTCACTCGGCAGGTTCTGGGCAAGAGCCGATGACTTTGTGTTTTCTTCATTCCTTGTTTCATTTAATTGTCGCCCATTGAAAGGGAGAATGAAATCAATTGGTTCAAATACCCTTCATGGGCGTTTTGCCATATTCAGGGTTCACAGCACCCAGGGGAAATCTGGAAATTGGGGAAAAGTGAGGAAAGAGTCGAGGAAAATGGACCCGGAATTTGAGTGACTAAACCAGTCCATCTGGCCGACAGAGACTAAGCAAAGATAGGAAAAGGAAGAAAACTTGCAAAAATATTCACTACTTTGGATGGATACGCCTCGTAGGCAGTTGTTGGCATTGAAATTCACTAAATTCAACTAGATAAATGCAATGGTGTCCCCCACTGTCACCACTTCTTGCTGACATATGTATGGACAGCTACGATGAAAGTATTTTCAAATCCAAAAGCACCCTCGTGAAAAATGTTTTTCGGTGGTATTGATACGTCGATGAGATTTCTATGCATGGACCGACTCGCTAAGACAGTTGGACAACTTCGTGTCACTTCTGAATTCTCCTCTTGACCAAAACATCAAAATCACTAGTGAAGTGGAATTTGAAGGGAAGTTAAATTATTTAGATTTAACCATTCGGAATGTAAACTGGAAATTTGAATTCTCAATTTTCAGGAAAAATTGTTACACAGACCAAATACTACACCGCAATTCACGACACCATATCTCCCGCAAACCATCTGCAATACATTGCATGCTTCACAGGCTATATATGACCCCATTGTCAAATTCCAACATGATGGAGGATTTAAACACAATCAAGCAAATTGCATCCAACAACGGGTACCCAGAAGAACTTATCACTAAACTGCACCATAAAAAACTAAACAGACTCGCAGTCAACCTTATTTACCCCCAAAGAGTGAACGATGTTAATAAGAATTGGCACAGAATCCTGTATAACGGCCGTATATCTACCAGAACGGGAAACTTCTTACCCGCAGACAAAGTGAAAGCTGCCTAACTATAGTAAAAACGCATTAGACAAACTGTTGGGGAGTACAAAAGACAAAATAAGTGCTGGAAAACACAGCGGAGTATATAAACTTAACTGTAATGACTGCAACTCTTGTTATGTAGGAAAAACTGGATGGAATTTCAACATCTGGGCCAAAGAATATCATTCATGTTTTATTAACAACAACCACACCTCACACTTTGCCAAGCACCCACAAATGATCCCACAAATTGCGCACTTCCATAGTGTATGCATGCATCAATACTGGCTTAAAAATATGAATACATCGCCCACGCATACGTTAAGTTTTTCAGTAGAGATAAAACAGGGTGGTGATCATCAGGGAAAACCTGGAAATGTCAGGGAATTTTGCATTTCTGGAAAAGTTTGGGAATTCTCGTGACAGGGAGAAACTAATTGAAATTCTCATTATTTTTTGTCCATTACGTTTATCGGCCAGTCTTTCCTGCCCTTTATTTCACCAACCAAAACTAATATCCGTCGCTGACATGCATGGAATTAGCCCCATCAATTTGTGGAACATTCACTTCTGAGTCTTAGTTAATTAGTTGTGAATCAGACGTACAGTGTATCCCTTTTGTACATCCTTAATGCGATATTTGCCTAGTAGTGTTAAAATTCATGATCACATGCATTCCGCTCATCTCAAGGAATCCGAGGCTATGTTGTTCGGAAAATTTTACCTTGCATTTTTCTTGACTTCTGAAACTCTGATCTAGAGGCAGGTGGAGCAAACTAGCTCGTAGCAAATATGTGCTTGCAGTTCTAAAAATACGAGACCATGATTATTAGAATGGTATTACAGGTACGATCACACGTGTAAACAAAATCTTACGTAAGGTCATCTTCGATTCCCAAACCCCCTTCGTGAGACAGTAAGAAGATTCATCCTCCCGTCCCTACCTTTCACGCTCAACATAATTATTGAATGATCCCCTTAGCTTCCTCTTGAAGCAATTTAGTCATGTCACAAACCGCCTCAAATATGATTCAGTAGAACCTCTTTTGCGAAGTTGAATGGACCCAAAAATTTGAGTTATGTAAATCGGAGGGTTTGTAAATTGGAGGTTATCTTCTAAGCAGTGAAAAAGTCAACAATCCCATTCCAGTTTCAGTAGTGCACTGCATAAAGATAAATGAGATTACAAGGAAGGTAATACATATTTCAATATATTCACATCCAGTTAAATGTTTAATACAACAAAAGAAACCTACATTTCTTATGTATAGTGTCATATTTTTTATGCTCTCTTTAACAAAAACTTAATGGTAAATACTGTCACTTTGCGATTGAGGATGATAACCTATATTTGATAAATACACAATTAGAGAAATATATTTTTTTAATCATCATGGCTAGAGTTAAGCTTACAATAAAATTTAAACTGTACGACAAATTGTGTTTGACCTCCTGAACTTCTTATATTTTAATGTAATCATCAATTTTTGTTTTTTGGAACTTTCAGTGAAGGATGTGGTTATGTTTTCGATAGCTGAAAGGTGATCATTGAAGGGATGATGTACACCATCAGCATTCAGCTGAATATTGTGAAGGTTTTTTATAGCATATCTTAATTCGTCCTTCGTAAGGGGAGCAGGTGCTTCTGGGTCATCTTCACAGCTTGCAGAAGAGCTTTCTAAGCTCCTCACTTCTTCCTCGTGTTCTTCATTTTTACTTAATGCATTGCAATTATGCGTCATCACATCAGAGTAACACTTGACATATGGCTCAGCCTGCGAGGATGCATCTGGGATGTATTGCTTTAGTTGAGCTATTTCTCGACTTGCAGTGGGGAACCTCCACTAACTCCTCCGGAACTGATGTGTCACCAAAAGCAGCTGATCTCCAAGAGTTGGAAATAATTTTTGCTGTGACACTGCCCCATGCTCTGGCAACAATATACACAGCATGGAGCAATGTCTATGGAGGCACATCATGCACATAGGAGGCTTGATCTGCGACAAATGTACGTCTATTAAAACTCGGCTGACAGTAATGCAAGTATACTTTCTATGCAATTAAAAAATATGCTGAACTAAACTTGTCAAATAGTTATGTTAGAGTGAAATCAAACTAATTACTATAACAAATAATAGTCATCTGCTCATTCTGGGGAAAAAACAACAGATATTACGTGAAATTCTGTGTGTGCAGTGTATTTTCATCGAATTGAAAGTATTTAAAAATTAGACCTCAATAGTATTGATATGCTGTAGAGCGTAGGTGTTATTCTTAAGGCTAGGACTCACTTTAGTAAAAGAGAATGAAACGGCCATGAATTCCAAAAAAAACTTAAATATTTTTCTACGAATTTATATTGGTATGAACTTGGCTGCTGCAACTGGATTAAGTTCTTGTAGCTGTTCAGTTGGTAGATCCCATCATAAGGGGAATAAGTGAATGGGGAACTTGCATGAATTTCTTTTATTTAACCGGTGGACAGAAAATTATTTCCTCGATTCAGCAAAGAAAACTGCATGTAAATCTGAGTTTTCCTCCGCGAGATATTGAATGCTAAATATAGCGAAATTTTAAAGCGCGCCGAAAACTCCCTCCCCCATAAGCCACTGCTGAAGAATCCCCGATGACATCAACCGTGCCGAAAAATCACCCGAAGCAGCTGGGCTAACAGCGGACCAACACGTGAGCCTACTCAAACCAAAAGCCCACCTCTGATTTTTAATTGAGTAGGTAATCATTAAATAGTATACAGTTGACATTTCACGTCAACAATGAGTAATATGCAGGCAAGATAGTTTAAATCTAAAAAGTAAATAAGATGATTACTTGGTAAGATTCCACAAATTTATTTTTCACCGACCTAGGTTTCGATTGTTTGACAATCATTATCAAGGATATCCTTGATAATGATTGTCAAACAATCGAAACCTAGGTCGGTGAAAAATAAATTTGTGGAATCTTACCAAGTAATCATTTTATTTACTATCATGCGGTTGCACCACGTGAAGCCTGAGGATTTCCTCTTTATTAAATCTCGAAAGTTCATCTTACTTTTGCAGTGCCCGCTTCATACATCGACCCTTATCCCTGGCATTGTAATTAGCCAGTGAGATGAGTTCGAGGCATAAGTATTGTTTAACACCTGGCTGTAAAAATACCTCAACCAAGGCACCGGCGGAAAAAACCGATGGCATTTTTGATGAATTCCTTACGCATGGAGCTGTTGAAACGAAAAAATGAAATAAATGCAGTCGTAAAAGGCTTGGGTCAAAAAAAGTGAAATGATGGAAATAAAATACATGCGAGGGCTGTTCGAAAAGTATTTTGAAATTGAAACATAGTGGATGCGTCGAAAGACGTGTTGGTATATAATTCTTGAGGCCAAAACCAGTTCTATTTCCACCAGTAAATCTCGAAACCGTAGGTACTTTCCGGAGAACCCTCGAATATTATTAACAAGTGGGTAAACTAATAAGTATTTTGACCTAAACATAAAACTAGATGAAAATGGAATAAACGGAGTGATACTTAGTTATAAAATGCACCAAAGCATGGAACATCGCAATAAACCGGGAAAATTGAGGCATTCATGCATAATTAAACCGATTAAACGTACTAACCGAGTTGCTTTTACGTTGCGAATATCTGCCGATGTATAGCAACCGTCATAACAAATTCTGTGAGGGTCATGGCATCAATTTCAGGAATATTATCCGAATGAGTGGCAACGTAATCATCCATTTTTCTGAAACCCGATATATTCGAGGTAAAAAGAATGTATTTTGTCATCCCGAAAGTGCATTTTTAATATCCCAAGTAATAATCGTGGCACAATAGCAATAGGAAAACTTATTCAAGAATAACAGCACATGAACAAGTGACGATGAGAGACTAAATCCTCCACCAAAACAATGTTTACAGCATGCGTTGGTGTATTTCCCGACTCAGACGGCAGATTAGGCACGGATGACGTCACACCTGGCCTCGGCAGAGCTCGGGTGTCTTCGCGCAGTGGTTGGCTCAGAGAAATTTTGCTTGATTTTTTAAGTTTTTATTTCTTCTGATGATGAATGGAGAAAATTTAGGTATTTTTGCGAGCTAATATTTCCGTTTTACCTGTTCTAAATAGTTTTTATAGCAATCGTCGACCCATGCAAGTTCCCCATTAATTCATCCCCCAGAGTATTTTAAGTATATGCAGTTATGCATTAATTAATGAAAGGGGTATATTTAGTGCTCGTCGATTTGTGTTTAAAGAGGCCATTTTAACGTGGGACAGCCAGGGATTCATTCTAACTAGGAAATTCGAAAACAAATTCCAAGTTCCAACTGACCCAGTATATTTCAGTGAAAAGGCCAGGAAATGCCATTTTTGAAGAAAGCGTATCGTTTGAAATACCTTAAATAATATTTCGCAGCTGATGAAAGTGAATGTTAGAAGTTCACTCGAGTTAATTTGAAATTACCTCTTTTAATATGCATTCTACAGTGCCTACTTCTAGCGGTGATTTGCGAGAAGTTTTCTCGTGGGTACTGAAAGGTATAAGTTGCGATCGCAAATTCTTACTTAATAATGTAAAACACTTCTGATGAAAAATGAAATATTCAAAAGCAGCAAGATTTGAACATGAGTAATTTATTAATACAAAAATGGCATTCTTAAATGAAATTTAATATTTAAGCACTTCAAAGAGCACTATACTCACATTCGATTTTCCACTTTTTTCCCATGTAAAATACTTGGGCTGAGGGCCCCCTCAACATGACCTATCTGGCATCAGCTGCTCCTGTCGCAGTTATAGCGATTGTTATTCCATTGTACTGAGTTTAGTGCTATAAAATCATTACAAGTACTTGGTAAAACAGGGGTCAGTCACTCCTAGGGACCGGCCTCTCACTTCATAAATCAGTAAAATTGAGGTTTTGTGAAACAGGTCATTTTACATGATTTTCCTATATACAAAGATGGGCTGAATGGTTCATAGTTAGTGTTAGAATTGGTGTCATTTTGTAAATTAGAGGTTCTTAAAAGAGAGGTTGTACTGTATTCCTGAATACGATGCTGCCGTTGCTAATTGCCTCGTTCGTAGTGGCACGGTTAAGTTTTGTTTGTTAATACCAATATTTTTACATTTTTGGTTCCCTCTTACAATGAAGGGGTTATAACCGCGTTAATCAAATTGTTATTCCCTGCTGAATGTCACTTGTGCCATCCGATTTTGATCCAGTCCAACAACTTGGCTTTGGTTTGTATTCACCTTAGTGATATACCTGTACCAGAGTCCGCCAGTACATCGGCCATTAACTTTCCCTTTTCACTAATCCTCAACTTCTCAGAACTTCCATGACACATGACCTCTTTCTTGAAGGATTGGACATCGTCATTGTAATTTTACCGAAGGAAACATATACAGCCACGGAAATACGATACACAGCTGTGGATACGCTGCAGTGGAATGTGTATGAAAAGTGCATATAATTTGCATGAGGGTTTAACTTATTATGGTTTTATATATTAATTCATTAGGGTGTACTTATAGCTTTTAATGTATTTATTTCAGCTTTTAACATTTTGAGTTTTGACTAAAATTTAATTCAGCAGAAATAAAATATTCAGATAATAGGAGTCCTTCTGGTGATCGGTCAGGGAAATTGGCGACTCTGTCAGGGAATTTAAAAATTGGGTCTCAGTAGCCATCCTGTAAAAGTAATAAAAAAAAGTGTGCTAATGAAGCTTCGTAGTAGGCCTAGTGCAAACAGCATGAAAATTTTGCAAAGACGCTTGATAGCCTCTTGACTCATTGGAAAAAGAAACAAATTAGCTGTGTTTAACTTAATGAACCGTGTTGAAATGAATACATATTTATAAAAACATTCTTAATTATAACATCGTAAATCATGCAAGTACGTTGTGGGAGTGCATATAATCCAGGAAAAAAAATAGCTTCATTGTGATGTTGGCGAAGGATACTCATTTGTACTATATCTGATATTACGAATTGTCAATTTTTGCGGTCCCGTTGACTTCGTAATACAGAGTTTCTACTGTAATAACACTGTTGGACAATGACAGTTAATGCCCAAGATTGAATTGAACTTATTTTAAAAGGTGGTGTGTACAAACTTGAATAGCCGTAAGGAATTAAAAAATGTTACATGTTGTAAAATGTGTAAAAATGTTAAAATTAGAACTAAGGAGCATAAGGCATGCTTGAAGAACGAGGATGATTGATCCCACTTCTTCTCTGCTCGAGTGACTTCCAGTCTGAGATACTTCTCTGTATTGAGAAGGGACGGTTGGTGGACCCGAATGTGGATCAGCCTTGACTATAGTTGAAATTTTCTCCTAAATGAGCTGTATTATATATAATATATTTATTATACATAAGTCTAATTTTGGCAGTAAAAAGATCTTGTAACATTGCACTTGATGTTGGCACAATAGGCGAAAACAATCATGTGTCATTCTAATCACTGTGGAATGAGGTGTATTTTAATAATCTGAGATTCTAAGGGTCTTGTTATTGTATTTTTAGTTTGTTCAACATTAGTGAAGTCACAAAATAATCCTAATGAAATATTTCTTGTAGGTGAATCTTTTGAATATGCTGCCAGAAATTGACAAGACCAAAGAAAAGCTGGCAGATATTTTGGAAGACAAGGGGCTCACCTTCCTGTTCCCACTTCTAAGAATTCAGGCTGAGCTATGGAAACAATTAAAGGTGGGTCAGCAATGGAGAATGAATTTTTTCTAAGTGCCCTTAGCGTCCCAGAATATTTTAACCGGAAGACCTCATTAGAACTTTGAATACTGAGGAGTCTGCTGAGGTGTTGAAAGTAAATTAGGGGTGGATGCAATCTGTTAAGGCTGAGTGAGGATGATACTGAGAAGAGGGTCGTTATCACCGCTGCCCAGTGATCAAGGAAAGGATCTTGTGATACAAGATAGACGAGAGGAGTATGTCTGTGTGATTCCTTGCCAAAAGAGTTCTGTACGGAGGAATACAGGATATGCTCACGGTACTAATGACAAGGGAAGCATTTTTCATTGCAAGGCTTCGGTGCAAAAGGGTACTAAAATACAGCGCAGGTGGCATCTACGATTACATCAATTATAATTATCATTTATTAAAAATCATAATTTTTTTTGTCTTGTATTACTCTGTGTTCACTATTCTTATTCCTTGGTTCTTCAATTCAATTTATTTAAATTTTTGACTAACCAAAACTGTGATTCAAATTCCACTTAAAGCTCTAGATTGGAAAAGTACAGACAACGCAACCTAAACAGACCTATCTACCTAGACTAGGGGAAGGTAGTGTAAATTGGAGGGGTGGGCGGGGGCCTTCTGGAGCCCCCCTGGCACTTAGACCTCTTAAGATCCATTGTGCCAACCCACATTTAACCTGCCCGCCACATGCAGACAGGGGACAAGAGCACCACGGTAGAGGTATGGAAGGGGGCTACCCATCCAACCTCCGTCCGGGCCCAACGCTGCTTAACTTCGGTGATCTCACGGGAACCGGTGTGTCAACGTGGCTAGGCCCTTGCCTGGGGAAGGTAGTGAGTGAACATGTTCATACCAGAAAATTTTGTTGCCAAGCGTTTAGGCAAGAGTTTTAGGCATCTGATGCCATCAGTTGTGATATTTTATATAATATTACAATGTCACATATCTTCCAAATTGCCTTCGTTGTTTGCATCAGTCGAGGACAAACATTGTCCATACTTTATTCTGCTCAACAATGAGCACAAGTGTCAAGATGTGTGCTTACAGGCGAGACCCCAAAGCGAGCTTCATCTCGTCTCTCGGAGCAGCTGACAGGGTTGCTATCTCAAGGTCATAAAGCAGCTTTGCGTGAGCGTTCTGGGATTCCGGCGCAACTATCATAGTGTAAACAAGTAAACACCTGGAATCCATGACTATTCGTGCTGAAAGATGGGAAAATAGAATATTAATATATATACCATTACAATGCAATATATTGATTCGTTATAGTTGAATTTCACAGTAGTTCAGCATTAAGGCCCCCAGGTACTTGAGCCGTTTCCGAAGCGTGGCTGCTTCCCCCTTCCACTCAAAAAGTCGGCGTGATGGCTGGCGAGCCTGGCGGGAGCCGTTGGGCTGGAGGGAGAGCGCAAGGGGTGGGGGCAGTGGCCAGGGAAAGTAGGGGAAGGGGATTTCGACAGCGCGGAGGCCTGAAATTTGAGGAACCGCCTTCTCTCTCGCTATCTTGAGTTTGCGACTGCTGAGTAGGTAGTCGAGTGACGGCTCGTCGTCTCTCCGCCGCATGACAGTAGAGGGATTTCAAGGTAGTCTTTGGGTTTGGAAAAGAGATATTATTTACGGAGGAGGTTGCACAGAGACTGGTGAGTTTCTCGCGTCATCGACTCACGTAAGTGACAGAAGGATATGATAACTAATTAATGCAATCTCATGTAGTAGCCTGACCAATCCGGTAAAAAAGAATGGCACGGTATAATTTTATTAATACATGCTATTGTTTAGAATTTCGTTAGTTCTTTGCGGTGTTTCAAACCGTCAAAATGTCTCATGGAGTTGGGTGTCAATGAGAAACGTTACTCCCCATTCGTAAAAATATTTATTTACTACTTTTTTTCCAACTTCAATATTTCTGGAAGAAGGTGATTGAGGTAAAATGATTTTAACCTCTCCACCATGTGGCATTCCCAAGAAGCCTTATCTCTTTCAATTTTTTCTGAAATAAAACCATGTGGGGTCCAAATCAAAAACATACAATTCTCCTTTTTTGAAATATTGAGTTGCCCCTGGATTTGATAAAAATAATCTGAACTCTCTTCAGATTAATATTTCCTTCCCGGATTTCACAGTACTTGATAATTTCGTTTTTGATTGCCTCAATTGGAGAGATATCCCTACACGAATAGGGGCATTTCACTTCCACGAGACCTTCTCCATCCCCCAGTGTTCCATCAGGGGAGGCAGCCAAAAATGGAATCTCTTCGTCCACGTAAAGGCCAGCTGGAAATATTTTATAGCCAGTCTTTTCTTCGTATGCCTCCAAGGTGATTCTCTCCATCGTTTGGCCGTATTCCATGGCCTTATTTTTGCCAAATCTCGGGAATAAAATGGCCCGGACCGTTTTCTCCCGAGCTGTTGTCGCCCTTAGTTTGCATACGCGGCCGAATGCAGAGGCAGTCAACCTTTTTAATCTCTCGGCCATCCACAATTTTGAGTGTCGCTGGTCCCTAGTCTTCTCCTCCAGAGCTTTCCTCTCATCGGTGCTGAGGGTGATTACTTTAATGAAAGCTCCAGCAGCTTCAGGGTCCATTTCCTTCGACTGTGTTTCAATCAGTCCGCAGCGCTTGTCTGGACATGGGTCCTTTTACGCCCTGGATGGGGCATATGAAGTTTCCTCTTCGACCAGCTTTCTGCCTTCCGTGCTTTTTGGGCAGCGTACTTTTTGGTGAATTTTCCAGGACTCTTTGCCGCCAACTTCTTGTGAATTACAGAGTGTAATTTTGGTCCCACATTATGGGCAATTTTGAAACTAAAATGACGATAATGTACGTCTTTGCAGCATCAAACTATCACATTTGTATGGAGCGAAATATCAAAATATGAGGTGTTGCGGAGATTGCGTGAACGCGAGTGCGGAATATTGCTATCATTCATGCATCCTGCTGGCTTTATCAAAATTATGGAGCCTTGAATCATTGACATATATATGTGGGAATTATGAGATATTATAGTTTTAAAAAAAAGGGGACACATACTGAGTCCTAAAATCATTTAACCCTCCCTACCTACCTGGGGTCTTTTTGACCCCAGCTCGTAGAATAAGTTGAATAACTTATTAATTTTTAGTTTTATGCATATTATTTTAGGAATTCCCCGATAAAACACTTTTGCATCGACTGCATTTTTCATTTTTAAAACATTTCCGACAATAAGCCTTAAAAATATAATTTCTTGCTTGGGGTCCGTTTTGACCCCAGGTAGGGTATGTGGAACTAAAATATACCCGATTGTACTTTAGTACTAGGGGATGAATTACCATTTTATCTTAGAAAATAATTTAATAAATAATAGCTTTTGTCATGACTCTGTCATGAAAGGAAAGAATATTAGCATTTTATATGATAAACTGAGTAATAAACTGAGTATTACAGTTAATAGAAGTGAAGAATATCGTAGAGCTATGGATATATTTCCCTCGTATGTGACACCAAGATAGATATTCCGGTAATATACATCGTCGTATCAAAAAAAACTATATTTCTACTTCGTGAAACAAATAGAGGCTAAGCTATTTAAGTGGAAAATCTATTACATATCAGCAGTTTCCAAATGGCCTTGATGACAATGACCTTGGAGACAAATGCATAAGTAGTCGATCACATTCACCTCACCCCATCACATAACAGAAGCTGAATACTGCTTAGTGATTGGCTAGCGTACTATGATTTCAACTTGCTCTCCAGCTTCTAATCCAACTATTATCTGCGCAGAGCGGATTCATCGTCAACAGCGTGTTTTCTTTGTAATCAGCAACAGTCAACGTTTTCTCCATGCGCAGTTTGACTTCGTAATTTTTGTCCTCTGTAGGGAGCTCAGCTGATATAGAGAGAATTAGTTACTTGTGGTTGCTCCTCCGGCGATTGTTGCAGCCATCATTGCCCTGCAACTTCTAATCTCACTGTTATCTTCGCAGAGCTCATTCGTCATCAACGCTGTGCTTTCTTTGTAATCAGCAATAAGTCAGAAATAACAGTCAGTGTTTTCTCCACTCGTATTTTGGCTTTGTAGCATTCGACCTCTTAGCGACCTCCTAGCTCTTCGAGCTAGGCTTTTACGGTGAGAATCGTCACTCGTAGTTACTCCTCCGAAGACTGCAGAAGTCACAGCTTTCCTCGCTCAAGCGTACATTCGGAGCGTACATACTGGGGATCCAATTGGGGAATTATTGGTGGTCGTAGAGGAATAATTCCTGATTATGGCAGCCTGTAGAGTTGAATTTGCTCCTGAATGCAGCGAGAACGAAGCCCTTAACGATTTATTGTGATCGAAAGATTAACGATGAAGAAAACATTCACAATGAGAGTGATGGAAGTAAAGCAGAGACAGACAACATAAGAGGTGGAAATAGGGGACCAGGAGGACGAGTTTCATGAGGAAATCCTAGGTGTATGTATGAAAGAAGACGATCCACGGGGATTAAGGAAGAAAAATAAAATGGGATGCTATGGAACCAAAGTCGACTGGAAAAAATATTATCCAGGAAAAAATATAATCATCAGGTAGAACGCAGATGTCCCAAGACATGTTCAGTGTGTGGAAAAGGCTGAGGATTTTTGATGTTTTTTTACTGATTTAACGGTAGAAAAATATTGTCAATGCACAAATCAACGGGCTAATCATTTTAATAATAGAAAAATATTGGAGAAAATGGAAGATCCGAGATTCCATTGAAATTTAATGAACATATATAGCTTTTCTTGGCCTGTGTATCACTTCGATGCATATCGATGCCTGTGTATCACTGCGGTGTTAAAAAGGGCGAGGAAAAATTTTGAACGAACTTAGGTCGGATGTATTTGGATTTCAGATTTATAAAGCAACTATGTCAAGAAGTCGCTTTGGAAATATTCTGGGCTGTTCAAGAAGTGATGATAAAGTGAAGCGGGAAGCACGTAAAAAGGAAACAGAAAACAAGGAAATAAAAAGGAAAGCTGTGTCGGATATCATGAACTTATTTTCCTGTGGTTGTAAAAGTTCATTCATTCCAGGTCACAACATCTCTGTTGATGAACATCTACGTACTTTTAGTGGAAGGTGTGATTTTAAAGTATACATTCCCTCGAAACCATGAAAATACGGCATTAAAATTGGGATAACTGTTGATTGTGAAAATATGTACATTATACATTTGCAAATCTACGCAGGTAAACATTCGTGAAATACTGCAAGGGAAGCGGGCAGTAATGGATTTTGTGTCACTTGAGTGGGATTGGTCGAAACATCAGCACAGATAATTTTTTTTACAGCCTTTGATCTAGGCTAAGTTTTATTAAAATTATCCCTAACACTCACGTGTACTACGCGAAAAAATCGCACGTAATGGCCACCAACAACAGCAGAAACCCAGTAGATTAATCCTCAAATTTTTTATTTACCAATAACATTCTTTTGACTTCATATGCCTCCAGCAAAGGAAAATCAGTGGTTTTATTGTCTACTAAACATAAGGCATTTGAAATTTGTTGCTCTGAAAAGAATAAATGGGATTGTAGAGTTGTAATACAGATCACTATCTGTATTACAACTGTACAAAATTCAGTGAGCATACTGTAGATCAAATTATTCTGTAAAAAGAGGGACTAGAAGATGGCCATTGACTATATTTTTTGATATAGTGGATCTTGCTGGTATAAATGCATACCAAAAATATTGGAGAAAATACCCCTCTTTCCGCGGAAAAAAACTCTAGGCGGCGATTCCTTTTATAGTTAGCAAAAGAAATTTTAGCACCTGAAATTCATTGCTGAGTAGGAGAAACCGGATGCCAAACAAATATATTTCAAACTGCGATCGAAAATGCTTGGATTGGCGGTATTCTGCTAGTAAATCACAGAGAAATTGTGTCCAGAAAATGGGTGTCAGATGTTCCATTTGCCCTCGTAAGAGTGACAAACAACCAATGATCTTTATAATGTTTGCAATAGATACGTGTAAGATGATCATGTACAACAATTATGCGTCTGTATGCAATGCGACATAAGTTTCCAAAAAAACGACACTGATTCCATTGAAAAATTAGACATCCACATAACCATGGATTTTAGTAAATTTGGTACATAGATTCTTCCCTCTAAATTCTATAACAGCGAATTTTGTCTCATACTTTCGAAGTGAAAAGGAAAACGTCTGTAGAACGGTACACAATCGGTAAACTGTGTTCAGATATATGGTATTGCTTATGCCATGGGCTTCATTCCCTTATATGCCGGAGTTACGAATTTTTATAATACTGCTATATCTTTTGCATTATAACTTGGTTATTGAAATTTTCGTCGTCAATAGTTTGCATAGCCAAAAAAGGACGTCAGTTGTATGAAAAATCTATTTTTTGGACCATAGAGTGCAAGTGTGTGTTGAAAGAAACCGAATTCCTAGATATTTTGCTTACAATTGTAATATGCAGGTATCTTAGAAATAGCATAAACTTATATGATGCCTTTAACAAACATATTGCAAAACATCATGCATAGTACAAGTTGTTGGCCATGTCCATAGTACAAGTTGTCCATGGGTTCTTGACGTGCACCTAGGAAAACACTTCAATTACAAAAATCGAAAAGTACGGTTCTATAACACAGATGTAAATCCGCACGCTGGTGTATGATGCGTAATCTATGACGTGAAATGAACTATTGAGAATTGCAATGGTTTTTACATAATTTTAGGCACTGTAATTTCCCAAGGCTAATAGATCTATAGCTGAGCTTCAGCATAAAACAAGGTCGGAATTTATTATATTGAACTGTATATCATTGAAATTTTTTAACGAGGGAGATTTCATCGATGAAAAGAAAATTTTATCTCACCAAATTGACTGTGGTAACGGGATACAATTTAGTTCTGAAGTGTATAAACTAACCAGGATAATTCATAGCATTTTTCGCACCCGTTGAGAATAAACCGTTTCCGATAGTAAATGTACAAAATAAATAACCACGCATATACTGTGCGTGCGTAAATGCGTCTTCCTTGCATTGAAAAATATCACTTCTTAATAACATCGGAACGAAATATTCATGGAAAAAGATTATCATTATATGGCAGTATTCTAGCAATGAAGCCATGTACTGTTAAAAAGTACGTCCGTTTTGCGCATCTACCATGAATCGGTCCCTTCTGTGAGCGTGTTGTCGAAATAGACCAAAACTCGGCTCAGAAGCACGGAGTATGACACGCAAAACGCCCCGAAACGCAGAAGGTACGAGTGGCACACATACCACATAGAATAGCGGCGGCTGCCGGCGAACTGAGGGCTACAGACTCCGAGCCAGCGCTCTCCCGCTTTGCTCTCCCCACCCTTACGCGCGCTGAGACTCGCTCAGTGGCTACAGGCGAGGTAAACGGGAGAATGTCGCCGCCGAAGAGCGCGTGAAAATAGCGTGCATTGGTTCGGATGGATTGATTTAGTGTCGCTATTATGAGGAGTATATTAAAATGGAATGGACTAAAATGGAGATAAAGGATTATCGTTTAATAAGAGTGCAAACGATTTTGGACTTTGTCGTCATACTCGCCGTAGAAGGCAGCTAATTTTGCCGAAATTAGTGTTTTTCCGTGGTCAATATTACAGTGTAGAAAACGAGACATGAAAAATTACTAAACTTATAATAAATATCGATGTTTATTCTTCGTAAATGAGCATTAAATTGTTACGTGTATAGTATATCAGAGGCCTCAGACGAATCCAACCAGACGTCTGCAGCGTAGTTTTCGACCAAAGTACCCGGGAGCCTTAAATCAAAGATTTCCTTTAAAGATAGGCAAGAATCTGCCGGATGTTGTTTAAGTTTCTTTAAGTTCCGTGTTTCATTTAGTAAAATCGAATTGAGATCGACACTGGGGACCAAAATAGCCTTAACTAAAATCATTACATTGAATTTACGTAAAATTAAATAATACTTCCATAAGAATACTTCAGGAGTCGGCTAGGACCGCTCTTTCACTGGTGTAAAATCAAATTTTACTTAAAATCAAGATTCTACTGTATTATGGTATATTCTCATGTACCACGTGCACCTGTTTCCCCCTTCATCAACATTTAAAAATACATACACGGCACACACGAGGATGCACGACTTACACAGGGATTCTTTGTGGCCAAAGATTCAATTTGGCCAAAAGCCTTCCCTTGTGCATAAGTAAAGGATCTAGGGATGAAGATAAGAAAGGCCGATCTAGAGATAGGAAAACTAAGGAATGAGGTGCTGAAAAATGTACTTGAATTGGAAAATATTAGCGGAAAAGTAGGCAAAAATGGAGAATTGATTGTGAACTTGGCTAAACAAAAGAACAACTAAAAAGTGCGAGCATGTGCAAGATATGCCAGGGCCGTAAATCATCAGTGCATGGAGTTGTTTGGACTTAGAATACAAGATTTGTGCCATCTCTACATTATTTTAAGTTTTAGTTACTCATAATGCTGCTGAAGATAAATAGCATGTAATAATTTGTACTTTGCAGTGAATCGTCCTCGAGGAATATCGCTCGTAATACCGAGTGTATGCCGTGGCTGGAGCTTCCTGGCCTCGCTATATCCATTTTCTTTTAAATGTTAATCATGGGCCTTTTGATGGTATATTGCTAGAGATCCGTGAAATTCGCGAGACGAAATAATGCGAAATACGGCGAAATCTGAAAATAAAACGACATTTCGCCTTTTTCGTGAATTTTACGTGAATTAGCGAAAAAATCACATGTAAAGAGTCCTAATCGATTAAAGTCTAAGCCTTCATTGTTTAATGCTGATGACGTTCATTCGCTCTATCTCATTAAGATTCAAAGGTCAATTGGCTTGTTTTGTCTCGCACATATCGCATTCGCGTAATATCGTGCACTGTAGTGATGTCTCCGCCGGAATTTGCCGTTAAATTAATCACCGCCTCTCTTAGATTCACATTTATCAATCCTGAAATTCTCGGAAATATCTAGAATGATGCACTTTCTCTCCTGAAGAATTAGATATTCTGAATCAATAATGTGCTGAACACGGCAGAGGAAGAGCGGAAATATAAGCTCACGCACCCGGCACGCGTCAATGCCGAGCAGTAATTCCGGTGACTCACCGCGATGCAGTAGGCAGCGTAATTGGATAACTTGTTGCAGGAAAACCTTTAGTGTGGGCCTAATGTAACAATTATGTAGACTTAAATACGACCACAGGCCGGGAATAGAAGCGCTAGCAGTTGAGGCAAGGGGGGAAGTAACAGAAAAGATAGGAGGAGAGGGGGTGCTACTTATAAGCGGTTGATCGTCGGATATTCAGCGCTCCACTGAGCTTCAATGCAAAAAAAAAATCATTTCAACACACCCCCAGTTCAAGTTTCTTTGTTTCCGATTGTGTTTAGTTATGCGTGCTTCTTTTACTGCCTTTCTTGTTATGTAAAATGCTTAATAAAAGTATAAGCATTCACAAAATGTGTACCAAAAATAATAAAACGCCTAGAAATGTGCAAAAATTGTAACATTATAATAACACCACCAAGATTTTCTATAACACCGAAATCACATAGTTTAAAAACTAATTTAAGCAAAAAATAAAACCACTTTCACGGACCTCTATATATTGCCAATCACTCGTTATTGCGAGATTCTTGCTATATGCCGTACTCACTATAACGGGCTTCTACTGTACCTAATTCGTTTGGCTACATGGGTACGCCTCCTCTGAAAAAGTGTATGAGCTCTTGTCAACATTTTTACATCCGAAATGCCTTTGAATACATCCTCATGAAGACCCAATTGTAGTTGTGTTCAATAAGTATTGAATGCGTATTCTAATATGTATTGAATACACCCTAGGTGCTCTGGTATTCAAGGTAGGATGTAAAGCAGTATGAACATAATAGATAGTGAATACTTCGTGTAATCCTTTCACAGTATGTACATATTGAAATCACATTGTGCTGGCCAGCATTTATTTAATATCACGCATTCTTCAACAATCAATGTATTCCTCATCATTGTTAGTCCTTCTGCTTCGTCTGCTACCAAGAATCTATTACATGACCGTTTTCTAGCCTTGGATTGGATTCGTGCAGGGAACGGATGGGATGGACCGCAGAGAAACAGAATGGAATAATGATGCGAGCATAAATTTCTCGTACTGTCGGTAGCGCCTCGTTTTCGCCGACGTTGAGAACTTCACATATTGTTACGTAATTGCTAGGGGCGAAGTTTTTGGACGTTACAGAGTGGGATGTTATGAGGCACGGGATTTTATGTAATCAGCTTACAGGTATTAAAAAATTTTTCAGGTACCACAGACATGTACAGAGTGGGAGATCATTGTCCTTCCCGTTTTAATAACTATAAAGGGAGTCACTTCGTAATAATCAATCTTGCTTTTGTGGATGCCAAATGTAAATTCATTTTTCAATGTCATTTACAATGGCAGAATTAATGAGTAGGCCAAAAATGTTCCATGCGGGCAGTGCAAGGGAAGTATGGCCTCAGTAACGGGAGGGTGAAGTCCAGTGAGGGTTATAGGTCAAATGCACGTTCCATGGGAGTTGTCCAGGACATGCAGGAGTCAAACTGTAGAGTGAAATTCAAGTGCAGCAAAGGTCAAAGTAAAAGTAAATCACACTTACAGCTAATCACAGATATAATAAGTAATGAAATCGCATCAGTCGCACGTAAACACTCTCAATCCTGAAAGCCAACAGTGACTCTGAAACAGCTGCAAATGGTATGATTGTTTGAATTAAATCAGAACCGTTCTATTTCCTGGAGTCATCCATACAATCGTACAGTTTGGCCTGGGACACGATGTAATTTTGAGTTAATTCTCATGTTCACACAGGCGTACAAGAAACTGTTGTGCCACCAGACCTTGGAGGTTGATTCCATGTTCAAGTAAAGGAGGGTGCTGAAAACCAGAGGTGCCCTATTATTCTGGCACCACTGCCAAATTCATGCCCTGGATGAGTAGAGTGATATCTTTCTACATGTGACGTGATGGCACCTTTGCCCTGTGGGTGGAGCTGCAGTCCCGATGTCATGGGTTCGACTGCAGGACATTGTAGTCCAAGCTGAGGATTTTTGAGTCTCTTAGAAGCAGCTGGTGGCTAAGGAACTCTTGCTGCCCAGCAATGATTTCATATGCTATTTTATTAGTACGTACTTTGTCATATTCACATGCTTTTGGGGAATGCTGTGGTAATGTGAAGAAATAAGTGCTGGTTGTGTGAGATTTATCATTTGGTATGATTCAGGAAGGTGTTGGTGAAGGAACAAAACATTTTGCCGTGACACATGAAGTGCTCTTCTCTCAAGGAAGATAAAAGTTCAATGTTTGTTGATTCCATTGGTTTGGCTTACAGGCAAATCCAAATCCAACTGCTTTCTACAAGTGGATCAAGGAGAATCTGGACCCTTCACATCATCAGGCTCCTGGATTCATTAATGCATTAATGACTGTTCTTGTGAAGTACATAACTCAGGTATGAAATTTTACAGAGACAATTTTATTTTAAAATATTAGCGTTCCGTGTTAGATTGAGTATTATGCTAATATTATTTGCATTATCCTATTTTGTCCACTGTATTGAATGTGTGGAAGTTAAGTTTTAATTTTGTATCTAAGTATTTATAAATGAAATACTTAATGATGACTGGTTCAAGATATGTTTTTCTCTAGATGTGGGGAAAATTAAGTTAAAATCCTCTCTGAAGTTAAGGAGGTACATAGGAATTATTAACAAAGGCTGACAAGCTTCATTGACTGCTTGAAGTACCACAGTAAGTTTTGAATTATTGGTAAAGTTACCTTGTAGTCGTAATTCATGTACAGGTATACCTCGACTTATGTCGTTTTGAGTTAAGTCGTTTCCGTAGATACGTCGGTATTTTTGTGCCGACATTGCAGGTTGCAGTAAAAGTGCTAAAGTAGAATCACAAAAAAATTTTTAAATGTGATAAATGGCACAGAATGAAAATAAATAGTTTAAAAGAAATAAATAAATTGAGTAAAAAATATAAGGATTAAATAAAGAATACGACTGAAATCACGTACGAATACGGTACTACAGGGAAATGTAGAAACCTCTCAACTGAAGAGATATTGCACGAGAAATGGTGCATTTGTGTTTTCAGAAAGCAAAGTAAAGGAGGGAATATTCTATCACAAACCTATCGTATCCAATTTAGCACTTTTAATAACTATAATGCATTTAATTAAAGCCCTAGAAAACAGAAATGTGTTGCGTTACCAAAATGCCAATGGCTGTTGTTCCTCATTGCCCAACAGCGAAGGTACGAAGGCGCTTGCTCCGTGTCTGCTCCCGATGACTGTACCAACTCTGTCGATGTCAGCTGTGTAGTTTTTCGATTCTCTTAGACCTGCCCGGACCTGTCTTTATGGGCTATTGTGGTGTCGTGAGGTTATCTTTCGCTTGTGGCAGTTCTTGAGTTTCACGTGTGGTAATTCTTGAGCTTCACCTGTGGTAATTCTTGAGCTTCAGTGTGTCACGAACTTGTGATTTATTTCATTCAATAATGTCTCCAAACAGAAATCCCAATGCAAGTGCCAATGCTAAGCGTCAAGCTATAACCTTGAATGATAAGGTGTCAATAATTAGACGCCATGAAAAAGGTGAAAAGGTCGTATCCATTGCTCGGTCTTCACAATTGTCACGAACAACGGTATCGTCGATTGTGCATAATAAGGATAGGATTCTATCACATGTCCAAGATGAAGCTCCCGGGATGAAGAACATCATCATCAACAAGAAGAGAGGCAAAATATATGAAGAAATGGAGCAACTTCTTGCTCTTTGGATTAACAGACAGAATCATCAGCGTGCTTCGGTTAGTCAGGAAGTGGTACAGGAGAAAGCATTATCATCATTTGAGAGTTCAAGGCAAGTCAAGGATGGTTTATGAGATTCAAACAGCTACAAAATTTTCACTCCATAAAGAAGCAAGGTGAAACTGCATCGGCTGATGATGTTGCAGCAGCCGCATTTCCATCTGAGCTGATGAAGATAATTGAGAAGAACCAGTTTCTACCCGAACAGGTATTTAATGTTGATGAAACTGGTCTCTATTGGAAGAAATTACCAGATCGTTCATTTATTTCCAAGGAGGAGAAAACTATTCCTGGTTACAAGGTTTCAAAAGAACGTTTGACCTTATTGTTAGGAGGTAATGTGCGGGAGATTTTAAGTTAAAGCCGCTGCTTGTTTATCATGCGTACAATCCCAGAGCTCTAAAGAATGTGGTAAAAGAATCTCTCCCTGTCATATGGAAGGCAAATTTAAAGGCTTGGGTTACAGAAGTGATTTTTGAAGATTGGTTCTTCCACCATTTCATCCCAGCAGCAGAGAAGTATTGTAGGGGGAAAGGGCTTCCTTTTAAGACCCTTCTTCTCCTGGATAACGCTCCCGGTCACCCAAAAAACATAATTGATTCTCACCTGTTACCGTTGTCTACCTCCCTCCTAATACCACCTCTCTCCTACAGACCAAGGGATTATTGCCATCTTCAAGCGCTACTACATGAAACATACACCATGACAAGTAATAGCCACTACTGATCTTGATGAGTCTCTTTCAGTCCGTGACTTCTGGAAGCGATACGACATCTACTAGGCCATACTAAACATTGCAGCTGCATGGAATGATGTTCAAAGCTCGGCTATGAATGGCGTGTGGAAGAAGCTGTGCCCACAATTTGAGAGTGATTTCAAGGGTTTTGACGAAGGTGAAATCAATGAATCCTCAGTGTCGTTGAGCAATTACCTGGAAATGGGCTTGGAAGAGGAGGACTTTGTGGAATTATTTGAGAAAGACAAACAGCCCCTGACAAATGAGGACTTGATGGAAATTCACGCTCAGCAAAGAAGTGAAGTGGAACAGCCAGAAGATGAAGCAAAAACCTTTACAATCAAGAACATGGAGGAGGGCTTCGCTTGTATGGAAAAATGTCTCGCGTTGTTTGAAGAGAAATGATCCAAATGCTCAGCGCTTTTCAAAGGTTATGGGGGCATGTCACGAAGCTTTTGCCCCGTATAAAATAATGCTTGAAAATAAGAAGAGTAAGAAAGTTGAAGGCACTCTCGACCAGTTTCTGAAACGCATCGACACTCGGAATGACTCGTGTGATGGGGCGATCCTCAGCCATCTACGTCCGCGATGTAACCATATCATCGTACCCACCTCATCGTCCACCAGCCACAAAGGACAACATAAATATCGTCATTCAGGTAGGTTACAGCATTAAATATTATACCTTGGTAAAATTAAAATAGTGTTGGATATGAAACTTCGATGGATGAGCAATGCAAATGTTACAATAGCCGTCTAGATTTCAAAAAGCGTCACCCACAAGAGCGGACCGTATACGAGAACAAATATGTTGTATGCATTCGCGATGTGTTTCAAATGGGATTGTAATGACGTTCTGTCTTCTTTTGGTTTATATTTTACTATAATATACTAGAAAGCACGTTTATTTTATGAAATGACGCGTAAACATTTCATTACTAGTGGTTTTCTTGGAGTTAGTTCAAATTTGGACGTCAAAATGCGACTTACATCGCATCTCATGGAACCAATTAACGACGTAAGGCGAGGTATACCTGTATGAGGCTTCAACGGTTTAGGATTACAGTTGAGTGTGTCGAGTCTGGCTGCAGCCCTGGGACCTAGGAATGCTACAAGAGGCCCATCGAGAACTGTGTCAACACGTACGCCTATGTCCTCAGCATTACATCTTACTATGTAGTGCAGATTGATAGCAGAATTTGTCTCTATACACTGTAAGCTGCTAAATAGTAATGAGCTTTACTCGAGAGATGTTGCTAATGTCGCATACTAATCAAATGCTCCTCACCCTTTCAATTGAAAATATTTTTTTTATTTTGGTTTATCTTTCCTTGGTACTTCATTCATAATTTTTTTCTTATATCTTCTTGCTAACGTAACATCTTCCCCCTCATTACTTCTTGTGTAGTCTCACCACTGTCCAATAAGTGTTGAACCCTCCAGGGAGGAGCAATCTTGAATCAAGCAATGTACTATTGTCTTCTAAGTGTTACCATGAGTTGAACTACCAAACATATTCCGGAACACAGATCACAACAACGTGTACTTAATGGTGATGCTTGTAATATGAGTGATGAAGTACGTGAATGTTAATTTGTTAGCTCTGGCATATAAACATGGCAAAAGTTATGTCATAAGAAATGATTTGTCACTAGTGGGGGAAAGATATAAGGTTTTCAGTTTCAACATTTGCGTCCAGTGAGAAATAACAGTAAAACTTATAAAGTGTGGAGGATGGTCAATTTTCACGGCAAACGTTCTCTCGAGACAGTTTATGCACCTTCATACAGTAAAGATTTAACACATTTTTCATTACAAAGCTTTAAATAAAGTATGAATGCTGATGTTAGAATGAAATGAAATCCTTGGGCTCTTTTAAGAAACAGTGACCTTTCCGACCAAACTCCCAATGTTAATAAACCTCAATGGCAAAAGGTTGAACTGAAAGAATATCAGAAAAAACGTGATTTTTACAACAGAGGTGGGGGAGGGGAAGTGATTTTTCCCTGCAGCTAATTCTTCCCCTACTTTTTGAGTAAAAAAATGCCATGGGGTTAGTTGGTGCTAGCTATCCTAACATGGTCCGATGGACACCCTCTGATTAGACACCCATGGTGTAAGACCGCAGAAAAGCCTGTTCATGGAATGTCTCGGATGACCAAAGGTCTTTAGAAGTGCGTAATACCTAAATTTGTGAAGTTTCTTTACATAATTGCTGCTATGCCATTAAAAAAAACCCAATGTGGAATTACATCAAGGTCATCCTGTTGTGAAATTTCCAATAAAGAATGTTCAGGAAACCTTAACTCGGATATTCCTTGGTTGCACGTAATTTCCTCGGGTCCAAGTCACAGTGCATGCAAATAATCCTGGTTAGCTCATTTGGATAACAGCACATTTGTTGGAGGACCGAATGAAATTGGTCCGAGGAAGATAACCACCATATATGTTGATTTGATGATGGATATCTCTCAAGAGGCTTAAATCTCTCATTAAAAAAGATTATTGTTTGTATAAATAATTAAGTAGGTATTTTATGTTTAAAAAAATGTTCATGAAGAATCAAAGGGGCACCCACAAGTTGTGCAATTTATCGCTTCATGTTAGTTTGTTTTATAGGTGTGGACTGGGCATCAAAGCTTTGTGAGTACCAATACTTTGTGATGTTGTAATTGACACAAGAGCTTAGAATTAGCCATGGAAATGCCTGTGGGAAAAATAAAAATATTGAGTTAGTCTCAACCACCTCTGAAAAGTAGATGAAAATCTTAGTTTGAAGCATCTTGTGAAAGCAGCATTCATTAAGTACTACCTATGATTCTTTGTGTTCCATGGTTCATGTCATGATAGTACAGTAAAACCCCTTACTTGCACTTTTCTAGGGACCCCAGAAAAAAGTGCAAATTGCGGGAAAATGCAAATAGTGGGAAATGGAGAATTTTCACTTTTACATACGTACTTGCTTGGGAAATTTTAAAAATAAAAAGCAGGTTGATAAATTGAAACAGAGGAATAGTATTATTTATTTCTTTAACTACAGCTCTCTTCATATACTGTGAATAACATAACATCAAATATTTTAAATTAATAAAATAAAGAGGAAACTATTTTTCTCTTTCATTGCCATTACATAAAATAAATTAGGTCTGCATCATATTGCACAAAACCAAGAAAAAAATGAGCAAATGTAAAAAAAAGAACTTAATGAAAATGCAATGTTCAGGTAATGTGGATCCTACACACAATAATCTATCTAGTTGAGAATACTGAAAGAAGATATTGTAAATATAAGCAAGAATTACGATGGCAGTGTCATTTCAGTGTGGTTTGCTATCAGGAATCACTGAAACAATTTAATGATCAACATATTACTTAGCTAAAAAGTCAGATATTTTCAACTGCTTTGGCTTCCTTTGCCTATTGATATCATGCACTTTATTTTCAATTTTTTGCACTTCATCAAGCATTTGCTCACTGCAGTTTCCACCTAACAAGTAATTCCTTAGTGTGTGAACAGCACATACTGTGTCTTGGTATGAAGGTAAAGGAGTCTCTTCATCCTCTGTGTCCTCCTCATCTGCATCTTCCTCCAGGTGTTTATCCAAAATGTCATCTACACACTCTACCGCAGCTGTCACAACACAAGAATCTTAATTTGACAAACTCCGAGAAAGTATAATTTGTGTCAAGAAGATTCCAGTCATTGTCTATAGTATCATCATCACAAGTAAATTCAACTGGAATTTCTTCGCCACTATCAACATGAAATCCTGTTCTTCTAAAGCAGTTATATATTGTAGAGTCCTTAACCTGTTTCCAGGCCCATGGTATGTAGTGCAAGGCATCCAGTACACTCAATTTGATCGTCTTTATCTCCCTACCACAATCATGCAGAGATATCAATTTCTGGACAATCATTCTTCGATAATGCACCTTAAATGAGTGAATTATTCCTAAATATATGGTTGGAGCTCACTGGTACAGTTTGCTGGAAAAAATTTAACTGTACATTTCTTAAGTGTACATTTGGTGGAAGGGCTGGGCACTATCAATAAACAGCAGAATTCTGTTCTGCGACCCCATTTTCGCATCCAGAGCATGAAACTGATTCTCAAATATTGCAGAAGTCATCCATGCCTTGGTATTTGTGGTGTATCTAGTGGGCAACTGTTTTACATGCTTGAAACACCTAGGACTTTTTGATTTGCCAATCATTAGTGGCTGAAGTTTCTCACTTCCATCTGCATTTGTGATTAATAAGACAGTGTCTTTGTTTACTAAGGGACCCTCCATGACATTGTTCCCCTCTGAAGCACAGTGTTTTTACTGGCAGCACATTAAATAATAATCCTGTCTCATCTGTGTTGAAAACATCTTTTGGGCTGTAGCCTTCCAGAAGTCTAATCAGTTCAGATACTTTCCCCTGAGTTGCAGTCTTGATCTTAACACCTTTACTTTCACCACTTGTCTTGTACGTAATAAAAAATAGGTAGGTCTTGTATACAAGATTGTACCTATATTTGAATCTGTCCAACCAACCATTGGATGCCGTGAAATCTTCGATTCCCAATCTTGTGGTGATATGCAATCCTTTTTCTCGTAAGATGACGCCATTCACAGGGACATTTGATGACCTTGCACTTAAAAACCACTCTTTCAGCATTCATTCTAATTCTTCATACCTGGAATTCTTTACATATTTTCTCTTTTTTGAAAAATTTCCACACTGGTTTGTATGTTTTGCAATCGCATCATGATTTTTCAGAATGGTATTCAATGTCAAGACCGGCAATCTGAGTTGCTTCGCCAGATAAATGCGGGTTCCCATATGGGCATCAGCTTGACTTAAAATTTTCATTGTGTCCTCAATTGAAAATGTCTGTTTTTCACCTCGCCTTTCCATTTTCAATCAGGATAAATTCTATTTTCCGTACTAATTGAGGGTAACTTAGCAACACACGAGTATCTGAACTACCCCGCAGTTCTACTAGTGCAAACTGTTGTGCAACTTCATAATTTTTAAATATTATAATTATTTGTGATGCAGTGTGCAGTGAAACTTGAATGGGATAATTCAAGTTTCAATAAGTTTTATATTTAAGTAACCCATCATTGTTATAGCTGTTGGATCAAGGCAGCGTAAATGATCCCAGTTGTCGGTCACGTTATATCTTTCCGGCATTTATCACGTTTCGTCACATCTGGTTCAGAAGTCGCTGTCATTCTTAATCATATCAAATTCTGTACTAAGTCAATAGTGTCAACATTCTGACAGGAGTTCCAACATTGTATTTATTATTAGTTGGGTAGTCCTACTATACATTCATTTCATATCATGAACGTTTTACTCGCAGACAGATAATGAGATGATGTAGTTCAAATTTCTGACACTAGTGGTGTTGTGTCCTGCCACGTTCAAATTCTTCCCGAAAATAGTTCTCATTACTGCTCTCTCTCTTTTGTATTTGTAAGTACATATGCTCGAAAGGAAGCCAAAAGATGGTTTGTAAGGGCTGATATGCACGAGTAACTGTTTAAGAAGGGAAATTATTTTTTTTAGTCAGTACATCGTATTGCAAATAGTGGGAAAACGGAGAAACACACGGTGTAATTACAGGGTTCTACATATGTTGTAGAGATAGGAAATTTGATGGCACCAAAAAAAATTTGCAATTTGCGGGAAACCGTAAATTCCTAGAACGCAAATATGGGGTTTTACTGTATTTTGACAATGTTAGTTTGGTATCATGGTAGTATTTTGATGACATAATTCATGATTGCTCCTCTCTGGAGAATTCTTAATGAATGAACTGAAAAGAATATACAGTATATCCTCTTTTTTTTAGGAACCTCTAATTTACGAAATGACACCAATTTACGAACCATTCCGCCGGTCCCAATCTTTGTAAATAGGAAAACCATGTAAAATGACCTCCATTTAACGAAACCTCCGTTTTAATGATTTACGAAGTGAGAGGCCGGTCCCTAGGAGTGATTGACCCCTGTTTTACGAAGTTTTTGAAATGATTTTGTGGCACTGAACTCAGTACAAAGGAATAACGATTACTGTATACTGCGACAGGAGCAGCTGATGCCAGATAGGTCATGTTTAGAGGGCCCTCAGTCCAAGTATTTTCTGTGGGAAAAAAGTGGAAAAATCGAATGTGAGTATAGTGCTTTTTGAAGTGCTTAAATTGTAGTAAAAATCCCAGAGAATGATCATCCAAATCGCAATTCAATCCTTATTATATGATCCAAGGAAATATGTTCAAAGACTCATGGCACGACGTCTACTTCTCATAAACAATGCTACAGTTCATAAAATCGTATTAGTGCTTGGTAATTTCTATTCCTTTTCTATCAATTTGTGGATTGCGAATAACTAACTCGTCGTCACAAAGGATCCATATTTTCTCTGGAATTATTTAAAATAAGCTTTAAGATAGTGCCGCAACCCCAATTTAGAACTTCGTCAGCCTTGCACTTGAAAATAACATTCCCGTAGGAAGTTCTTTGCTGCAGCTGTCATGGAGCTTAGTTTCATTAAAAAATACTAATTTTGTAATAAAAAATTACATATATTCACATATTGATGCATTTTGAGTATTTCATTTTTCATTAGAAGTGTTTGTCGTCGTTAAGTAAGAATTTGTGATTGCGATCGCTTTCTGTAGCCACGAGTAAATAGTTCTTGCTAATCACCGCTAGATGTCAGCACTGTAGAACGCATATTAAAAAAGAGGGAATTTCAAATTAACTGAGTGAATTTCTAAAATTGACTCATCAGCTGCAAAATATTATTTAATGTATTTCAAATGATATGCTTTCTTCAAAAAAGGCATTTCCTGGTCTTTTCACTGAAATATACTGGGTAAGTTGGAACTTTGTTTTGAAATTTCCTAGTAAAAATGCATTCCTGGCTTTCCCATGTTAAAATGGCTTGTTTAAACACAAATAGACTAGCACTAAATATACCCCTTTCGTTAATTAATGCATATGCTTAAAATACTCTGCGGGATGAATTAATTCTCTTATTCCCCTTATTTTGAGATCTACCAACTAAACAGCTACAAGAACTTAATCCAGTTGCAGCAGCCAAGTTCATACCAATAAAAATTCGTAGAAAAATATTTAAGTTTTTTTTTTGGAATTCATGGCCGTTTCATTCTCTTTTGCTAAAGTGAGTCTCCTAGCCTTAAGAATAACACCTACGCTATACAGCGTATCAATACAATTGAGGTCTAATTTTTAAATCCTTTCAATTTCTGGCAATTACACTGCACACAGAGAATTTCACGTAATATTTGTTGTTTTTCCCTGAATGAGCAGATGACTATTATTTGTTATAGTAATTAGTTTTATTTCAACCCTAAGATAACGATTTGACAAGTTAAGTACAGCATAGTCTTTAATTGCATTGAAAGTACACTCGCATTCCTGTCAGCAGTTTTAGTAGACGTACATTTGTCTCATATCAAGCCCCTTATGTGCATGATGTGCCTCCATGGACATTGCTCCATGCTGTGCGAGGTGTTGCCAGAGCATGGGAGTGTCACCGCAAAAACTATTTCCTACTGTTGGAGATCAGCTGGTTTTGGTGACACATCATTTCCGGAGACAGAGGAGTTAGTGGAAGATAACCTCCAATTTACAAACCCTCTGATTTACAAAGCTCAAATTTTTGGGTCCCTTCAAGTTCATAAAATAAGAGGTTCTACTGTAATAAAACACATGAAACTTAAAAGGACATCATGGTAAAAGTACGACTGTGATTGCATCTAAATTTCCTTTTGCTTGTGAATTTCATATTGTCATGGCAATAGTCGGAATGATGCTACCCTCTGTGCCTCATAAAATTCATTGATTTTTTCATTCTCAGTTCTACAAATGCCTCAAAATAAATAGTAAAATCCTGTGTTTACATTATCAGAATTTATATTTTGCGGCAATTTACAACATTTTTATTGTGTATCATCAAATGTCATATTTCTCAAGCGTATGTAGAACCCCGTTGTAACATAATTTCCTTTTCCCCTTATTTATTTCATTGTGCGAGAGATTTTTAAAAATGTCACTTTCAAAGGTATTTAGTCAAGTTGTAGAGCCTCATTAGAAACACTTTCACTTCGTTACGTACATGTGTGCATCAAAAAGATGAAAGAGAACATTAATGCTAATAATAATGTTTAATGGAATAATTTGAGGGTGGTGTGGCTGTACACAGTGCCTCTGGTGACTGAAAGATAAATATGTTGTGCGGAATGAAAGATGGGCTGGTTTCAGAATTCTGCCTTTAATCTCAAGGAAGTGGACTGTATAAGATGTGGCTAGGCTGGTTGGGCACTGCTTCCAATCACAGGCAAGGCTGAGAAAATGAGAAGAAGTTGTGTTGGCGTGGCGGTGCGAGAGACAGCTTGCGTGACTCAGTGCATGCCTGCTGATTTCTCATAAAGGGGTTCAAGCAATCCAGATGGAGGGGAGATTCCAAACAATGTACACTCTTGATTTCTTTTCCCAGGAAAGATGCTGGCAATCATGCTCTAAAATGAAAGTAATGGCATGCAATTGATATAATTTAGGATCACTTACAGGAGCATATTATTACTGTACCCAAGTTGATGCAATGGAGAATGAAAATTACTTTACCCAGACGTGTTGAAATGTTAAAAACATGGGCTGGAACAGAAGTGAACGAAACTCTACCCCGAAAGTTTCATCCTGAAAGTTTTTTGTCTCGCCTAATCCGAAAATGTTTTTATATTGTCCCTAAAATTTCGCTGCTCCCAGTTTTATTCGTTCCTTCATGTCTAACGATTTTTTCATTCTGAAATTATTGTCTTGATTTCGGTTTCCAATAAGATTTTTTACCCAGACGGATTTATTTAAATTTTACAAAAAACACCGCAGGACCATTGTTGTATCCAACAGAGTATATTTAAAAAGTTTAAAGAGTTTAATAGATGTTAAAAGACTCCATTTAGTAGTAGCTCTCTTCTTATCTGCTAATTTCCACATTTGGGGTGCATTCTGTTTCAGAAGCACCCAACCTGCTGATAGAGGTGGTTCTCACTTGATTACCTTCGTTTATTAAAACTATTCAGTTCATTCCTTTCACTCCATGTCCTTTGGTAGAAAGACTTGGATCAAATCTCCTCAAGCAGTGAGCTGTTTTATTGTTATGTTAATTGAAAGTGGTCATAATCATTCTTTTTAAACGTCCTGTTATTTTCATCACTTCTAGGTGTGTGCTTTCATCCAGTCTCAGTACTTTCCTGTTCCATCCCAGCTAATCCTTTGCCTATGGAATGATTTTTTCATCTTGATGATTCATGATGATCCGAATCATTCCGGGCCCTAGTAAAAGATAGAAAACGGAAGAACTGATCTGAACTTGTAGTCGATGACTGGGATTTATTTGCCCTGCCTCGAGGCAGATCGATGCACAGAGGCACATCATATGTTCTTGGGAACAAGTGTAAATAATGGACTCATGTTGTCTACAGAACGAATGAAAATGCATCCACCATATTGTTCCCCTGAAAGTTATTGCAATTCATAAATGTCTTCAAATTACCCTGGAAAGCCTAACCTGTAAGGAAGCTTTTTCTTGCGACCACATCACTCCAAAATCCTAAGCATGGTTTGATGCAGTTTTGCACTCAATTCTTCTAATTGCTAACCTTCTCATATTCACATAGTTCACAACTTCCCACTTGTCTCATTCGAGATGCCCCTTTCTGTTCTTCCCATACACTTTTCCAGTAATGAGTCTTCATCAGACTTTTATCTCCAGATGTGCCCTGTCTTTTTAAAGTTGTCAGCATACTTTTTCTCCCACTCTTCTCAGCACTTCTTTGTTGATTACTAAGTTGATCCATTTGATCTTCATCGTTCTACCTTGGCACCACCTGCCAAATGCTTCCAACCTTTTCCCTGCTGCCCATGCCGTGTCTTATAGAAGCACGCTCAGGAAGGATGTTCTATTGTTTTCTGACATCCATGTGTGTATTTCCAATGGAAAGCATTTGGTTACAAAAACCAGGTCGGCACAGTTGGACCTCTTTCAGTTTGGCAATTCTATTATCTCTCATAATTTGTATGCCAGGTTTATAGCTGTTGGATTGTCCACTGCACAGAGATTCAGGCAGTCTCACACAGCCACCTGGGTTGTTAGTATTTGATGTAATTTATCTGCTTGGATTTCTTTGGGCTGTGCACTTAAAGAAAGTAGGTTTCATGCTCAATGGTGCCAGCAGGCATTAAGACTGTGCAGCCAAGTGGAGCGAAGTGCATCAAAGCATATTTTGGCACTGCATTCAGAAGTTATCTATCTGCCTTTATCTACGCCCCTCATCAGCATATTGTTTTAATGACAAAGCAGTAAATTTGGGGTACAACCTGGCAAGTATGGGGATTAGGCACTGGCTTTGATCATCTGAGAACTGCTGTGAACTGGCATTTTCTGTGGGGCCGGTCACTTGTCAGGCGCCAAGGCTCGAGTATTTGGTGAATTGTTTGAAATTTTCACAGCTTATACAATACAGCAGTCCACTTGTGTCACCAGTACAAAAGATATGCTTGTTTTACTTTTTGTTGCAATATTGACTGCTCTGGAAAGAATGAATGTAGAATTTGCGTCCCCCTCCAATTGGTTACAATGCCGATGCCTATCTGCACCAACTGGGGCCCCTAAGCAGAAGGCTCTGCTTTCTTATAGGCCTATTCTGTAACTTGAGGGCGCTATATTACGCATCCACTATTTCTCTTCGGAAATTATGCCTTTTCCGATTCTGTAAATACCGCCGTGCTATGTTACGCCCAATCTAAGGGCGTAATATAGCGCTGGGGCGTAATCTCTCGAGAGTATGAGAAAAGTAGTAGGGCAGATTCCAAGCGGCCAATAGGAGGCAGTAAGAACAAAGTTTTAATTAAATCTGTATTATTAGGGAAGAATTTATTGAATTATGCCTCCTGAATTTCTTAAAACTCTAATAAAAACTTTATTCTTGATATAGACCCTCAAAAATGAAATATACGCAAAATATTGTTTGCGACCGGGACAAAGTAGAAACAGTTGAATATCGTGAAGCAAATGTTGACGAAGTTTTTGTTCAGCGGACGACAGAATTCGGGTTGATGTTAATGTTTTTCAATCGTGAGTTAGCGGTGTTGATGTGCTCAATTTTGATTTGTGAATGGTCTTTTATGTTCATTTTGATAGTTCGCCAAATTTTTCTGATGATAAATACATTGAAACCCTTCATCATGCAAAGTTTAGTTGTTTACGATGTTAAAATAATGTGAAGTAGCCCATTGAAACGTTAGTAATTACTCATTGGACAGGGAATATTTTTTTACTGAACCGATGATTGACATACGTGTTAAATTCTGTTAATATTTTCATGATAGTATGTGACAAATTGTATGAAATCCTAGAATGACAGGATGTAGAGAAGGGATTTAAAAAGGGACCTCCTCTGACTTAAAGGATAGTAGCTGCAACGTTGCTGAACAGCAAGCAGCCAAAATATCTCCTATGAGAAATAGCCCCTTTATTGAGCTAAACAGCACGAAATGATTGTCAGCTGCACAGCTTATAACGTTATATCTTTATAAGTTTGATTGTCACCGTGTCATTTAATAGCCTATTTTATATTTTCCTATTTTACATTTCGCACCAGCCAATTATGCAAAAATTAATATTGATTCGTTTAACATATGGAGTAGATATAAATACAAAATTTAATTTTTTGTGCATTCTATCCAAATATATGCCACAATGTAAAAGGTTATAACCTATATTAGCAATAAACTCATCTCATATGTGTGTTTATAGATGTTCATGATTGCCGCATTTACGGCTTAGCTTTCGAATTATGTTTTGTAGGGCGAAATAAAGATAGTTCACATATGTTCGCATATGCGAGTGTATGAAATCGCTTAGATACATGAAAATTTCTTTGGATACCAGGTAAACATCGAATAAGATACGTTTAACCAAATTAACGTCCTTTCTGAAGTTGAGGAATCAAATATGAACGCGAATACAATATTTTTAGGTTCATGGCTACAGTAAAATAAACTACAGCGTGATTTCCAAGTTCAGTAAATTCATTGAAGGGGTCTCTATCTGAGATAACGCGAGCCATAGGCTGGCGTTATTTTTGGTGCTATATAGCGTCCCCCCAGGGACCGCTATTTAGCTTACAGAATCAGTAAAGCGTTACATTACGCCGATCTCTCCAAAATAACGCCCTACGTAATAATAGCGCCGGCGTAATCTGTTACAGAATAGCCCTATTAGTGTTCACTGTCCGCTCATTTTGGCGCCTTTTCCAAAGTGGGGGCTACGGCATGGAAAGAAAGAATCCTGTGTCCAGCTCCAGTGGGACATATTTCCGATGCCCGTCAGCACCATTATGTAGGGCATGTATATTCTTTGAGTGCACAGAACAAGGGAATCTTGAGTAAACTGATTGTCATATGTGAGCGCTGCCTAAAGTTCTGTGCAGTGGAGTCCATAAACGAAAAAACCACATTAAAAATGTTTGGAGTGATAAATAAATAAATACTTATTAGCTCTAGGTACAATACCCCTAAGAGCACCAATATTACAATCTCAATGACAGTTGTGGTGAGCTTAAACAACCAACATGTTATCAAACATAAACAATGAGTACAAACGTATTTGAAAACATATCAATACAAAGATAATACAAAAATTATTATGCATATATCACCAAAATAACGAGAAAAAAAACTAACAATAAAAGACATTGCAATGAAGATTGCACAAGAACAAAGTGGGAAACGGATGGTGATATAGATATAACAATACGAATTAGAGATTTATGTCTAAGTGTGAAAGGTAAGAATAAAGTTTCATTTTGAATGACTGCCTGTGATGCTGACCTAGATGCCCAACTGTATTCAAATAAATCTCTTGAGATTAAACATTCTTAAAATAAGTTAGCATATTATTTTGTGCACTTTGATGCATGATGTAGACATGATTTCATCTGTCTCTTAGATTAGGGAGTAGTCATTGAACCCAGCTAAACTTTGGTGATGGCTCCAAGGTTCCCTTGATTGGAATTTTGTTCACTTTCTTTACAGATTAGTGTTAAAATTGTCTTGTGATACTAAGTGGTATGCCCTTCAAGCATTAATGTTTGAATTTGGCAATTACAAATAACATAAGTGTTGAGTTTGACTACTTCTGATTCCCAATCTGGTATAATAGCAGTTTTTGGAATTGAGATTCTTTTGAGGCCTGGGGTCAGTTCAAGAATATTTTCCACGCTTCCACGGTAACCTAAGGGCTGAAGAAATGTTTTCAAACGTAATATGGTGGAAGTTATCCATCACAGAAAATTAAAATAACTCCAAGAATTTTATTCTGACAACACTGGTTTTGAAACTTAGTATCATCCTCGGGTGACCTGTTATTTTTATTTGCAGTTATTTTCATTTTCCATGATGATAGGGCTTCAAAGTGGGCCCTATGTTGTTGTACTGAGTGTATTAATGGAGAATAAAAAGGAGTTAAATTTCTAAGAATCGATTCATAGTCCAAATCAGAGAAACCTATTTTGAGGATTTTCGACCTTGGTGTGGCTAATAGGTTCTTTTGCATTTTATCCTTAGGAGACGACTCTGCCTGAAGGGGCTGAGCCTGGGGTTATACCTGACAGGGCTCTCCAGGAAAAGGAAAAATCTCTCTTGGAGAAGTTCAACCTAGTTCTTCAGGCTTTTCTACAAAATGAAATTAATCTGCAGGTTGTGGCAGTGTATGCCCTCCAAGTATATTGCTATTCAAAGCAATTCCCTAAGGGTAGGTTGGTTGTGAATGGCTCACGATTCCTATACCATGATATAGCTTGATACGAAGTAACTTTTTAAATAAATTTTTCCAGGGATGCTTCTGCGTTGGTTTGTCTACCTGTATGATCTGGAGATAGTCGAAGAAGATGCCTTTATGAAATGGAAGGAGGACATCTCAGATGACTACCCAGGGAAGGGGAAGGCTCTATTCCAAGTAAGTAGATTTTTTGAAAATGTCACATTTTTTGTGTTCATTTGGACTGTGATTGTAGGGAATAATCCAACGATAGGGTTAAAAAATGCTAAAATTTGTCGTTTCAGGTAAACCAGTGGCTGACTTGGCTGTATGAGGCTGAGTCAGAGGAAGAAGATGAAGGTGACAGTTAATTCCTTGATCATGGGAGTGTCGGGAGCAGTATTAAAATTTGAATGTGTGTGAAGTGAAGAGGCAGCTGATCTGCATTCTTCTTTCGATGAATAGCTTACTGAAGTAATGGTGATGGTTGAAATTGCCAAACTCTTCCAGCATTAGCCAAGGAGTATGATGGAGTCGAAGCTAACACCAACATTAAGTGTACTCCAGTGTCTTGTGTAATGTGTGATTTTATTCAAGTTGGCACTGCTAAGAAAGTGGTTACAATTTTTAAGCAATTTTATAGTGTAATTTTGGTAATGTTCTCACAGTTGATGTACTGTGCACCTTTTTATAAAAATGCAGAAAAAAATTGGAAAATTGAAGAAAATGTGTGGGAAAAAAATGGAAAAACATTTTTTATTTACCATTTACACTCGAATGAGTGGTGTTTATGTGTGTGACACTGGCGTAGATCTGTGCATGGCCCACTCACTACGAAAACTTGTGTAAGCAAATGAAGTCTCTTCTACTAGTTGTGCATCTTATTTGTGACAACTTTCTTTACTGTTTTCCTGTTTTTGTATGAGATTATCCAGTGTCCTTCAGGATGCATGGAGGTTTCTAGATTTGTGTGGCATTTGTTGCTGGCGTCAAGTGCTGTCACATTTATTTACTGTATCAGCAATTGTATAAGCTTATTTGACCAGTAATTTGTCACTGGATTATATTTATTACAGATGTAGCTGTGTGATACATTTAAATATGCTTGTGACTAGAATGCTGTTAAATGAATTTTGTTTATTGGGAGTGGTAAATTTCAATTTTATATTGTTTATAATCTTGTAGTAGCTTCTAGTGAGGAGCTATGATCTTATCAAGCAAGCCAGGTGCCCTGTTGAATCTTGTGTATGTAGTGTGATCATGTCCCGTATCTATTAATTGGAAATAAAAGTAAATATTCACTATCTCAGAATTTAATTGTTCTTTGCTGCAGTGATTGTGAACTCGGGGCGAAGGTGAGCTCACCACAGAAACAAGTATTAAGAATATTTTCATTAAGATAAATTAGAAAAAACATCCCCCATATCGCTCGCTGCGTTTTCGGGCAGGAAGCGTAAGCGGAGGGTAGCGATTTGCCAGACCAGGAATCAGCTGATCCGGTGGTGCATTTGTCTACAAACATTGCATCATGGGAAGGGCTTGAATCAGTTTTCAGCTGAGGAAGCCATGTTGGGTTTGTTGAGTGCTAAATGAGGAGTGGAGCAATATCATTAATCGTAATTTGTCGTGAAGTGTCATAGAAATCAGCCAAGCTGGATAGGTTACCTGAGTATCTCCGCGACACCGTGGACTGGTTTATGGGGTGAGTGTGTAAAAAACTCTACGTTAACATTTGTCGCATTGATGCAGGTTTCGAGGGTCTCGACCAGTCAATATTAGCAGAACCCTGCGGAAGGTAGGATTATCACTTGAATTCGATTTTCATGGCCCATTACAATCTGATGATAGGGTTATTTCTTAGTTTACATAAGAGTAGCCTGCATGGAAGGTTACAGTATGTATTTTGAGAGCCTTGCTTACCAAGGAGGCAAGTCGCAGTTGGTACTAGAAGATGAATTAAGAAGTTGAGTAGGACTGTAAAGTCAAATATTATCACATTTCGCTGTTCATTAACTTTGTAAGTCTGTGTGATACCCCTTAAGTGGTATTATTTTGCGTTGTCTTCTGGGCGGTATTGGGGTATTCTTCTTGTGGTTTTTCCATGTTAAATGAAAGGAATTTTAGTGATAATAAGAGAATACATGCCTGTGGAATTGTATTTAGGAGTAGCGTGGTGTGTTAGGGATAATATACCCATTGTTATTGATTCTATAATTTGGGCGCATGCATTTTTGAATTCTGGAGCAATAAGCGTATAATTTCAAGTGTAATGTCGGGTATGAAGGTTTGCTTCGAGTCAAACAGCATATAACTTGGACCTTTTGGCACCGTTTATGTAGTAGAGTTTCATACATACATAGAGAGTTCAATAGTAAGAGTAGAGTATCATAACGTCAATATTCATGCTATATACTGAGTATTTGTATAGTAAATCACTCCAAAGATTTTCATCTAGTTCACATTCTTTATTGTAGACGAAGATGGTTGTGCTAAATTTGACTCGTCTCAATATTTCCCCTAGTCTCAGTATAAGTTTCCCCTGAATGGTTTGATATTCGCAATGGCCATGTTACTTTTTTTATCCCGCAGTAGAATATTTTTAAGTTCCGAGTGTCTTCTGGTATTTTTTTGTATGTTACAAATTTATTATTAAAATTCTGTTTTATTTGATACATTCACGTAGCAGGTTGGTACGCGGCGTGAATTTTCTGTTTACGTTGGCTATCGCTGTTCAATAATTATATTGCAGGTATCTGAATTCGCTGTAATATGTACTTGTGTTCATTTTGCCCCTAGGTCGGGTACACGAATTACCAAAGGGTCGAAACTAAGTGTTAATTATTGAAGTGATCCGGTACCTTGTTAAAAGCAATATTTTTGTCGTCGTTAAATTGTGCATCGTAAGACATATACCCAGTACTAACTCCCTGGCTCGAAAGTACGCTGGGACATATTTCTCAACAAGCTCATATGTACGTTCCTAGTGTTTTTTTTGTGTATCGGTAGCTGTCCGCATTTGTGTAACTATTGTTTATTTATGTGAATATGCTCATTTCTTGTTCCTATCTCACCGACCGACGGTTCTTGGCTTTCATTTATTGAGTAATGTTTTCATTTTTGTTGGTGCTTCGGTTATCTTAAGACTTGTTTTCAACCCGTAATATGAGCTGTAAGTCATTCATAATGTCAAAGCAGATAGTATAAAGACGTGTTCACTTAGTGTAACTACCGAAGCGATGAGTACCCTTTTGAGTGGCGAAAGATTCCTTCGTTTACTATTTTCAACTTTGTTTGTTTTCATTATTCATTTTGCATACTGAGTAATTAAGTATTAATTTCTTCCACTGCATATGCACGGTATATTGATGTGTGAGAATTTTTCACGTTATGACTTAAGGCCGCTTTACACGATACAATTTTTCGTACAATTTCTGGTACAAACTCTTGCATGAGAAAATTGTACCGTGTAAAGCGGCAAATTGTACGAAAACTTGTGCGATTGTCTGAATGACTCTTCGGGAAATAGAACGTGTTCTAATTCCATTCAGACAAACATACAATTTCGTTAAGTCTATACAAGAGTTTGTACAAGAAATAGTGCAAAAAATTGTATCGTGTAAAGCGGTCTTTATAATTATTGCTAATGTAGCAGTTGCTTTTGCGTCAGAGTTTAGTGAAAGTAATGTCGTTGATTTGAAAGTAAATTTTGCAATGTTTGGTTGTCTATTTTTTGTGTAGTGTCCATGTTTTATTTTTAAAAGTTTCAGCACTGGAATTGAATGAGAATATGTGATTGTATTAGAGCATTGGTATATCACCATTAAAATGTCCATGCAGTAACAGGGCTAGAATCATTATTGTCGTGCTTGTGAGGCCAAGTTTGAGCAGCATAACTTAGAGAGTAATAAAGTGAGTAATTGATGATTAATTCATTTGATCTCTGCTGACTGACAGTTACAGTACTGTCACTGAATCAAATATATTTATATTAGCAATCACATGTGATTTAAGAAATCTCTACATTATGATGACTGATACAAGTTAGTTGTTATAATTTCGTGTAGGTAATAAAACAATATTTTAAGGGTTCGAAATCTATTGATTGTTCCTTTTTGCTTAATTGGAACATGTAACTTGTTATATATCATTGGTGCTGCAACAACGTGTTATCTCATCGGGCAGGGTGTAGAAGAAGCAGAGCACTGTAGAAGCCCTGAGTTCAAATCTTGTTTGTTCTATACAAGTTCTACTCTTGCCAGCCAGACTGTCCTTTACATTGAACTCTGGTTCACTATTGTGTTATGGTTGGGACTTTTTTTAAATCATCTTATAGTGCTTTGTAATGAGGGTGGATTTAGGTGTGGCATTAGAATGTAGGTGCTTTAATTGGCTCAAAACAGAGGATATCAGACATGCGAATATATGTATGGGGATAAAGAAAGTGGAATTTTTTAGAATAGATGAAGAAAGAGCAAAAAAAATAACTTCAAAAGAAACAATAGGAACCAGTATGTGCTACCAGGATCAGTATATCATGAATAACAGCAGAAAAAAAATGGAGGAAATTGTTGAAAGAAAAATGTGGAAAAGTTACCAAGAAGTAAAGTGTTATGTGGCTCTAAAAATGTGAAATGTTACAGTGTCTGCAAGGCTGTCTGTAGAATATCGTGCAGTGAAAATGACTCGCCTATGTACGTGTTTATTGTGCTGTTCAATATTGCTTTTGACAACATCATCATCACCAGTCATCAGTTCTTAGATTGGTTTAAAGCGTACCACACATTTCTTTAATCGGCCAACCTCTCCTATGTTTAAACAAGTCTTTACCTTTACATCCTGCACTACTTGTTCTGTGTATCTCACCATTCCTTTTGCCATTTTCCCTGTTCACTTTTCCTTTGACAACTATGAACATTAGACTATTAAGCTTAAAGATATGGTGGTATCAAGACCCCATTAGGTTGAGGGTTAAGGAAAACCTCTCCTCTACTCCTGGTATTCACTCCACAATGTGCAACCTCTTAATTATACTTGGCTCCACACAAGATTGCTCATATGTACTTGTATCTCTCCGAAGAACATTCCTGAACAGCAATGAAACCAAACAAAGAAATCAAGAAATGCTCGAGTCATTCAGTATTTAATTGGATGGATAAATTTATCCCATCTTCTCTTTCCTTTTCCATTTGGGTTATTTTGTACTCTTCTTAGGACTAAGGCCTTCATTTTTTGCTCAATCAATCCATTTTATCTTACTATTTTATCGTAATAGTAATCTGTGTGTGGGAAATTAAATGAGCATTGCTGTTTATGTAATTGATGTTTGAATACTATATCTGATTGATCATTGTTGGGCATATACAAAGAGTTCTGAAGTACCTACATCTTTAAACCTAAAAGGTTATCCTGAATGTATGTCCATGGATTTGAACTAATGTATCACACAAAGGTATTGATTTATATTTTCTCAAAATATAAAATTATCAACAGCACAGTGCAACAATCCACAGCCATTGCAACGATTACCTAATAGGCAAGAGAGTATTTGATCACATGGAGTCTTTCATGGATGCCGGCCTCTAATTTTCTAAAATTTGAAACATTAATTGTAAATAAATGTAATCACTCAGGAAATTATGGCTAGGAAATAATGACTTCCTGTGGGTATCATATTTTTTTATAGATATTTTAGATTGAAATTAGGGCTGTGTTGATTCTCGATACCACTGATTCTTGTGGATTGATATATTGAGTGAATCGATCGCCTTCAGTTGATATTGATACCAGCAATACCATACGTGACTCTCTGGTAAAGTCTGAAAAAGTGTGTGACTATCCCAGATCCAAGGTTTAAAGACTTTCCTTTTCAGAACTTAACTTTATTGCAATAGCCAAATGAAAATTATTGAGGGACATGGGAGAGTTATGTCCCATTGCAGCTCTTTGTACTGAATCTGAGACCTCTACAGTCACAGTTGAGATTCAAGGGAAAGCATGGCTTTTGGACTTGAAGTTTTCTAACAGCCTCTACATCTACAATGTACCTCAGTAGGAGATGAGGAGGCAATGGAACAGTATTTAAAAGCACAGCCTTTAAACCCCAGACAAGCCATGACCTTTTATTCTTATGTTTTAATATTTAAAGTTTGAATTGTGATTCAGTTGAGTAATTTTATTATTCTCAGAACTGATTATTAATCGTGTACAAATTTAACTTGATAGTCACATTATTTTGAGTCTCTTTGACCCTCTTCTTAGTGTGCCATGGAATTTTGGCGCTACCAGCGAAGAGTGCCACAGCATGAATTTGAGATGAGTTTTGTAACTCCTTGTGAAAAATATAAGCAATATTAAGTTAGGTACTATGCAATATTTTTTTATTTACCGACAAATAGATGAATTGCTTTTTATGGTATTCCGATACATTGCATAAAGGATTAATGTAATTATTGCAACAAAAATAGTTTGAACATTAATTGTCTCCTCGAACCTATAGATCGGCTCGGAGCAAATTTTTCGTCCTTGGAGCAAAAGCTGATATATTGACCCGTGGCACTTAAGAGGGTTGAGATAATTTTTTATCTGATACTTTATATTTTTTGTTCTTAAACATGCTTATAATTAAACGGTTTGATAATATTAAACCATATTATCAAACCGTTTTTATTTCCAGAATGTCCTCAGAGTGCATTATCAAAAGTTGTTCCCAAAGTATCTTAATTATATATTCAAATTTTTGTACTGTAAAATTGTATTTTGAAATCTCATAGAATATTTTTATAATAATGTTTAGGAAAACTAGGTATGTACCTATAGGTCGATGGTATCAGAATAGTGAATCAATTTTTCAGGAATCTAATCATACTGAGAATCGATAAATTTTGGTATCGACTCATCTCTAATTGAAAGTAATTTGAAAGTCATCAAACTACACTAAGTCCATTGAGGCATGCTGATTTAATCCTCGTAATACTATTCCTTCTTGAGTCCAGCAGGCAAAATATTTCCCCCATTCTGACACTTTCAGAGTGCCCTGGAAAAAACTTGCTGTTGCTTTGTGAAACTGCTTTCATTAACTGTGTGTTTGAAATACTATGTAAAAACATGAGTATCATAAACATGTGAAAATGTTGTGCCAATTTATGAAAACTGGCAGAAGCCCTTGACATTCAACGGGAGTGAGAAAAATCAAATTATGAATTGTTTTAGGAAATTTTATCATATTTGCATGATACGTCACTTGTGTGTTGGAGCTAAGTAAGTCTCAATGTCCACATGGATGCCAGAAGAATCAAAGATACAGCAAAGAGGTTTTTCACTGAATTTAGGAGAGTAGCAGTGAGAGTAATTGGTTGGAGAATAATAAAGTGTTCAGTTTCTACTGTGATATACCAAAGGGAGAAAAGGAAAAATGATTCATCAAATTGCGGTTTGGTTCAAATAGAAAAACTCGAATGGAATCCGAAAGACATGCACAGTTCGAATTCTGCTGAGGCCTTATGGTAAATACCCTTTAGTTTTAGCTGCAATACCTCTTTTAGTGCAATATTATAGCAGAAGGGGCCCATTGAAATTCAACGGGAGTAAAATCAAAGTATGCAGTACATTTAGACATTTCAGCATTGTTCAATAACAAAATGTGTTATGGGGTTCCCAATGTAAGAAGTCTGCTGAAAACTAAAAAACTGAAGACGGGACAACCTAATTGGCCATATCCCAAGACACAATGGCCTGATGAAGACAATTGTCGAGGGAAAAGTGAACGTGAAGAATGGAAGAGGCAGGCCTCATATGAGTTACAAGGAGCAGGTCGTAAAGGACGTGAAAGAGAGGAACTACGTTGCTATGAAGAGGTTGGCCAATAGAAGAATCGAGTGGAGGGCTGCGTCAAACCAATCCTAGGATTGTTGACCCTTGATGATGATGAAATATAAATGAAACCAATCAATCGGTTGCGTATATTCACACCTTCTAATGTATGTTTGACAAATGTTTATGTTGCAATTCATTTTTTCTTACTGCTCTTATATTTGATTAGACTCTGTTTAAATTGCTTATCAGCTCTTGTATCTCAAAATGCAACAATTTTGGAAAACAGAAATAATTCCTTAAAATATTCACCTTTTAAACCCTTGCTGATATTTTCTATGGAATACTCTTGGTTTGACCAAACGCAAACCTACTTGATCTGTGAGTAGTTGTAAAAGTAAGCCCATATGACTTTGCCGAATTACATGGTCGATCTATATTCAGGAATAAGCTGCGATACTTCTTGCTGTAGGGGAGGCTGGGGTAATTAGAACAGAATACGTATATTATTTATTTGTAAAGCAAATGACCTAATTCTTAGGCCATGTTCTAATTACCTCAAAAATGCATTCCTGGGGTAATTAGAACAGTATACACGGGGCTATCAGAACGAGAGCAAGCCCAAAAGTGAGGCATCACAATCATCTGATAAATTGCTAAAACGCTGCTTCTCAGTCCATCCAGGAGAGAAGAGGGAGGGATTATTGCTCTCCACCCTCCCTCCCCTCAACACAACAAGGAGGGTGGAAGGTCTCTCCCTCCCCCGTTTGGTTGGTAACCATATTTTGAGGGCACAGAACAGAAACAATACTTGAATGAAAAGTATCAAATTTGGCCTGCCAAGTAGGAAATGTATGCATTGTAATTGTAAGGAAGAACTAAAGTAGAGATTCATTGTAACTTGAGACAAAAAAATACAAATAGTTGAAGAAGAGTCAGAGAGTAACTGTCGTGCCATACAAGTAATAGAGGAGCTGAAGAGAGGATACTTTCAACGCTGAGGTACATTTGAGAAAAGTAGTAGAAAGCATTGTAACAAGAAGGTGTAGATGAGTAAAATCCAGTATAGATCAGTCATTCTGTAGTGGTCTCCTCTGGTGTGGAGGTTGTGATGTAGTCTTCCATCTGCAGTTGCTGGCTACAGTAATCTCTGCGGCACAGCCTTCAAGGCTCAGTTTTAACTAGTTAAGATTTTGAATATGTAATCACCTTCAGTGTTGGTATCAGTAGATAAACCAGTTTTGGATCTTAATTAGTAGGAACATAAACATTTTCAGGGTGTATGTGTTAAAAGAAAATATCTGATTAGTCAAAACTTGTACACAATCCAGTGAGCGAATTTCTCCAGAATCCAGGGAAAGTACTCCTATTAGCTCAATGTCAATGTCCTTCATTTGGAATGTTTATCCGAGAATTGTTTAGCAACCATTACAAAGAAAATCAGATAAAATAGTAAGGATGTGGAGATATGAAATTAATTCGTATGGTGAAATTTTAACACGCAAGGAAATAATGGCACAACTTAGGAATGACTCTGAGCGAAAAAGAAACATCCAAAAAGATTGCCAATGAAGAAAAAACACAAGCCTGAGGCTAAAAATCAAACCACTGAGGATTTCACATCACCAGAGTCTGAAGGAGGACCACAGCAGTAAGTTCCTCAGATGAGATGGAGGAAGTTTAGCATTTAGCAAACAAATTTAGCATTCCATCCAATGCTATGAAGGAGCGTGTATGTATTATGCTGTATATTACAGGGTTGGGTCAGTAGAATATTCTGTGTAGAGAATGCACATTTTATGTGTATTTTCTACCATAGAATATGTAATGTAGAATATGGCTAATAGTTACATATTCTATGTGTAGAAAATTAATTTTACATATACTGCTAAAGAAGTGATTACGATTATTGGAAAATTTTATTTTAACATTATACCAACACATTTTAATAATTAAACTTATATTTAGTGCAGTTTCAACTTAAATAGCCAATTACAAGCCTACCATTGCTGGGCTTGCCAGGAAATCAATAATTATCCAAGAATGAACTGTCTAAATGCTAAATTATCCACGAGTCAAAGCAATATTTTCTAGATTGATTGGTGTAGGCCTGAGTCATTTGTAACCACTTCATATCATTTTTTAAATTTTCTATGGCAAGTACTTGCATTTATATATATAGTAATAAGTTATATATGCAGTAGGCTAGGTTAATGATTATATTAACTGGTATTTTAATTGAAGTGAAATTGTGTCCATTGACACTACATGAAACATTATAGGAAGTATATTACTGGACCTCTATCAAGGTCAAGAGAAAGTTACCATCAAAAAACAGAGCTGTTAAGTTATTTTTTGGTGGTAACTTTCTCTTGACCTTGATAGAGGTGCAGTAATATACTTCTTATAATGTTTCACTTAGTGGCAATGGACATAATTTCACTTCAATTAAAATACCAGTTGTTCCAGGGCTCACTGCTCTCTTTATTGCTGGTCATTTCTCTTTCAGACAGAGGAAGGTAGCTCTATTGTTTTAAAACTATGATTTAGATGTATTTTTGGGAGTTCTACGGAATGATTGCAACATAACACAATACCCAGAATAAGACTACATAAAAGCCACATGGAGAAAAGATTGGTCTCCAAGTTGTAAGATTAAAATAATAAAATTATAATTTTTGGTTGTGTTAAGTCTCATCTTTGACAAGTGGGCTTTTTGTATTGTTTTATAGTACTAAATTTGGAGATGTCTTATAGGATAGTGTAGGCCTACTTAGTTTTTAATGCCTATCTTGAGTTATGTGGGATAGATAGATGTTCAGCTGGAAACACTCGGGCCATGCATATGTAATGTTCCTTGAGTAGGATTAAATGTTTTCATTTCTAATTATATGAACATAAGTGATTGACTTTTGAGGTGTAGGCCTACCTATCTAAAATCTCATATAAATTCACAAAGTAAAAGATGTTTTTGAGCATATTGTTAAATATCAGCCACTGGTAGTAGAATAATAATGAAAAATACTGGTAAGTAGGTAATACATTATTATTATAAGTATTCTACCGGTGAAGGTAGGTTTAAATGGACATTTAATTCTTCCCACCCCCTAAATTTCACACGATGTCCCTCTTCAGCCCCTCATACCTCCTGCCACCTACCATACCATCCAAGCTACCCGTTCTTCTTCTCCCTCTTCCCCGCTTACCCAACGCTCTTCCCTCAATCACCTCCTTCAAAACACCATCCCCTTTTCATTACCTCTTCCATCCACACCTTCTGCCTTCTCCAAATTTCATCTATTAAATTTCTTTCCTCTCCTACCAACTCTAGCACTTCATCGTTCGTCTTCCTTTCGACCCACTTTATTTTCTCCATTCTTCTCCACACCCACATTTCAAAAGCCCTAAGTCTATTTTCATCTTCTTTTCGCAAAGCCCACGTTTCCGCCCCATATAGTGCCACTCTCCATATTAAACTTTTCACTAGTCTTTTCTTCACTTCCCTACTCAACGTCCCTGTCATTAGTTCACGCCTATGAGTAAAAGCTTCTTTTGCCATTGCAATTATCCTTCTCACTTCAATACTTCTATACCCTTTTTCTTCCAACACACTACCCAGATTGCTCTACCTGCTCTAGCTTCTGACCTCCCACTTTTATCGCTATACTGGCCCTTTTTGTTCTTGAAAACCTCATTACTTTCGTTTTCTTCTGGTTTATCTTCATCCCGTATCTTTCGCACTGTCCCTGCAACACATCCAGCATTTTTTGCAAGCCACAGGCTGACTGGCTGACTAGCGCTTGGTCATCTGCAAACCTCACTGATTTTATCAATTTCCCCCCAACCTTTACTCCAGCCTCCAGCTCATCCCAAGCCTCTCTCACCATTTCCTCTGAGTATATGCTGAAAAGTACCGGCGATAAAGGACAGCCCTGCCTAACTCCCCTCCCTATTGTGGCCCAATCCGATTCTCCATCGGCTACTCTCACTTGCGCCTTCTGCGCCATGTATAAATTCCTGATCAGTCTCCTGTCTCTCCAGTCTACTACTCCTATCTTCCACAATATTTCCATTAACTTGTCCCACCTCACTCTGTCGAACGCCTTTTCGAAATCAACAAAGCACGCGAATACGTCCTGATTGTATTCTAGATTCCTTTCCACTAGTATTCTCATCACTGCAATCGCATCTCGAGTGGCCCTCCCCTTCCGAAATCCAAACTGATCCTCGCCTAGGAATTCATTTGCTCTCTTTTCCATTCTCCTATTGATGACTCAAAGCACTACCTTTGCAGCATGAGAAATCAAACTTATCGTTCTATAGTCTTCACATTCTTTTGTCGCTTTCTTTTTCGGTATAGGTATTAGCACGGTTTTTACAAAATCCTCCGGCCAAGCCCCCTCCTCGTATATTCTACGAACAAGTTCATAAATCTGTCCCTTCCCCCTCTTCCAAGGTTTTTCAGAAGCTCGGCTGGGATGTTATCTACCCCCACCGCTTTACCTGCCTTCATTTCTCGCAGTGCCTTCTCTATCTCACTATCCAGTATTGCGGGGCCCACGTCATCCTGATCTACGTCCTTTTCCTCTCCTATGTCCAAGTTTCTAGGCCTATTTTCGCTATCATACAGTTCCTCAACATATTCCCTCCAACGAGCACGACACCCGTTCCACTAATTTGGCCCCGGGCCCCGTAGTTGCCAGGATTCAATTCTCTATTGTTCAAGTCCATTGTGATCTTGGGAGAGTTTAATTGAGGTGGTTTCCCGTTGCCTGCCTCAATAGTGTTTTTAACGTGACACCATCTCTACTTGTTAGGCCGCCCCACTGGGGTCAGACGCCTTCTCACAGCCGCCTCACTGAGGAACAGACGCTGCGAGTACGGTACGTGGACTACCTTTCGTCAGGCTCCGGACCTGTCTGGCATGGGTGACCCTACCAGGAGCAATATTAGTTACTCCCGCCAGTGCAGCTCTAGGGGTCACGGGAACACGCAAGCCCCAATCCCACCACGACAAGGCGTAGTCCCTGGGGAAGGGAGGGAATACATACACTCACCTAATCCATTAAAAGAATTTGCTGTTTATTAATGTTTTTATTTTCCAATGGCTAATATTCATCAGATTTGACATCTTTGAGTTTAAGTGGTAGACATGTAGCAACCTTTTAGATCTTTCAAATGTAAGCTTGTTCCTTAAAGGTTCTACATGTACAGGGCAGTGTACAGCACTCAGCTCTCTACCCACTAGGCCACCACTACTCCTAATCAATGTAATACTTTATGTACTTTATTTTTTTAATTGCAATTTTCTACATTTTATTAAACGTAAAACATCATTTTACAGACAAACAAATAATCAACATAATATTCTACATAATCTACGGAATATTCTACATAATCTACATTATCTACACTATTTTCTATGTGTATGTAGAAAAATAATATACTACGGGTAATGACCCAACCCTGATATATTATAATGAGAAATGGTTTCTTTGTCATTTACGGGAGTTAAGTGATGATAAAAAAGCTACCAAAATTAAATTTTTACATGAAACAATGCAAGGTGCTTTTGATTGGGCCAAGCAAGATGACTTGTCAGAGGTGAAGTGTGATTTCATATTTTATGGCCTAGTTCAACTGATTGGCAATGGTCCATGTCAGATATCATGTAGTTGAAAAATAATGATAAATATAAAGGAATAAAAAATATTTGATGCAGTGGTAAAAGGATGTTCAAAAAGTTCATCTTTCAAAATGTTCTAGAAATGTATTTTAAGTTTACAAATATATTTTAGGTGAAAGTTGTAAATCAAGTTGAATTAATTGCAATGTCATACGTGCTGGAGTTTCATTTCAACTTTTATGTGATCTAATAATTTTTTGTTTTGTTTTTTCATGGATCTTTTTCAAACTTGGGTCATAAAAAGAGTATATACCAATAGTAGTGTGTTATCTATTGTATCAGAATATTTCATTTAAATTTAAGAAGTTTCTTGACCCCTGATCCAATAACCTCTTGTGGGGTAAATAGAACATTTTGGACCTGGACTAGTTCGAAAATACCTTTTTCCATTTACATCACAGTGACGTACATCTAATCCAGTGTTCTGCATTCAAATGTACTAGTGCAGGGGCGATTCCGAAATTTGATTGAATCCGAATCCTGTCTTTTTATTGAATCCAAATCTCGAATCCTAATCCCAAGTCCTAATCCTCCTCAATTTCATTACATTCCAGTCTTCCTTTTATCTGTAAATTTTTAAACAATGCTTCCTTTCTCGTGAATTCTCTAATTAAATCCATTTGAAGCTGAATCTTATTTCTTAAAGTAAATAATAAATGAATAATGGTCAGATGGTCTCCACTCATTAAGTAAAGGACATGTTCAATGGGAGAAATATAAAATAGATTGGATGCATTGTTGAATGGTGGGCAGGAGGGAGAATGGGCAGGGGGTGGCGGGAAGGAAGTGAGACTCCGTTGGGGGTGGTGAGGACGGCGGTGGTTAGTGGTGATGGAAGTATATGGATGTTTTATATGTGGACATTTCGATTGAATAACTTTGATTCAATAACATAATGGGTTTGTTTACCATACGTTTTTATTGCCAAATATGGTATAGAGTTTGTGAATTAAAAAGGCCAGTATTTTTTCTGATCTTCGATCCGTCGTGTAGTTCACGAGTTGTAAGTGACGAAAAATTGGATTTTTGAATGGTCGTGGAAAAGTGGCTGTAGGGAAGACTCCTTCCTTCATCCATTTGCAACTGAGACAGGGCAGCTCAATTGCCTAATCACAATGGAGGATGCATGGCTGATTTGCCAATAGAAGTAGTTGTTAGTCTGCATTCGGGGTATTTTGAAAGGCATTGATAATTAGATTGCATCGTAACTTATGAACAAATAAATAACCTTGAGCACACTTTCAGTCATGCCATAGTGTATATAAAAATGCTCCGTGGTTCAGTTGTTTTGCGTTACTTACAGGATGTGGAGTCTGTGCAGAGGCAGGTCTCCCCCAAAAACAGTCAAAGGGCGGATGATGTGGAAGAAGTCTTTGGTGTAACTCGTTCTGTGGGTGTTATCTTTAGCGTATTTTAGTTTTTAAGTTATAAGGGAATGGCTCTAGATAGATGATTAATTTTTTCACTAAAATTCATTTTTTGTCCATATAACAATTTTGTCTATAAAATAGTGATTTTGGTTCCGAGTAAATGCCTCATGGTATTAAAAAGTTAATTCTAAGGTTCCTCAAACTAAACTTTACTGTACTTCCCTCGATAAATGTAACGAATTTTCTTCGTAAATAAATTACGAATTCATTGTATCACGTATGTTGCAGTTTCATGGTAGGAATTATTCTCTCGTGCATTTTGGCGAGTGGCGACTGTGAAGTGAGGGGCTGGAGAGTGTGTGAGGCTGTGCAGCGGTGATAAAACCTTTGGAAATAAATAATCAGTGTGGAGTGAAATGTGCATGAATACTTTTGTTTGTGTCGTTATCATGGGTTGTGCGTAGGGTGAATGAATTCTTATATTACAGGATCTGACTGTTGATTTCTCTTAGTAGTGTCTCTTCCATCAGTCCCACTGGTGTTTCTTTGTGGCAAGAAATCAAATGTGACTCTGGCTCTGCAGGTTTTTAACCCTTTTGGAAAGGTGGGTGTGGTGCAACCTCTGACGTATATTGACTTCGTCTGATCACAACTGAGCCCGCAAAGCTAATTTGCCTTATCACGAAGGGGGGACACAGCTGGCTCTCCCAATGGGAGCGATTGCGACATGATCTGTGCTATCAGACCTTCTGAGAATCCCCCTCCACTCCTTTCCCTTCCCATGTAAGAGCAGTCAAGGACGGGAGGAAAATGACGTCAATGGTATCAAAGCAGCTGTTTCGGTGGGCATCACTTTTTGCTTATTTTAATTTTTGATTTGTGAGTGAATGGTTGTGGTTGGAAGATTGATTTTTAATCACTAAAATTCTTTTTTCGTTTCCATCTAACAATTTCGTGCACAAAATTGCGATTTCGGTTCCGAGTGAACTAGTTTTATCTAGAAAAAACTAGAACATTATCTACTTTTCCCAACCAAGCTCTTCCAGTAGCCAAATGACGCTTACGAGTTGCACTGCTTTCCTTTGTGTCTCATTCAATTCCCAAATTAAATCTTTATTCATTTCCCTAAATTCTTTATGCATACTCCAGCTGAGGTCTTAAAAGTGAAAAATAAAAATTTTCTTTTAATTTTTCACTTTAAAATCTTGCTCACCTGACAATGTGTTGTAACCAAAGAAAATCAGAAATCCAATGACAACTTTTAGATCATCTACCGGAAAAGTGAAAAATGGTTCACTTTTTTGACCTGTTCCATATCGGATTGTCTCCTTTACTATCATCGCAAACGCATTATCACTGAGGAATTCTTCAAATAAATTCATATTGAGAGTGATTCTCTAAACATGACTTTGCTGTGTCCAAATTGTTCTTAGCCACTCCAGGGAGAGTAGAATAACTGGCATATATTCTCTCTTCCAAATTTTCTTATTTGATGTGACCTTTACCTTCTTAGTAGGGTTTTTCAGGAGCCACTGGTGCTGATGTTGGTTTTCCATCCTCTTGCGCAAAAATCCCCACTGCTCCTGCGACATCTGACACAAAGGGTACTGCCAAAGCATCATCATCTACTTCCTCTTCATCTGTTAGTTCCTCAACCTCGGGAGAAATTGCGGTTATATCTGCTTCTATTTCCTCCAAAAATAGATAATCGTGTACCTCCTCCAAAGTTAAAAACATTTGTCGACTCATTGTAGGTGCAATTACTGCGATAAAAAATGTAAATCACAAAATGAGAAACTATCAAGCACGTGTGAAACCGAAACGCACCGAGTCCAATGACAGAGATATTCACGGTATATAAAGGAGTTCATAAAAACAGGGATTATTTTTATAAATTACTGCAGTAAGTGAAAATTACATTAAACTACATATAATGCTCTGATTAAATTAGCGGTCCTTACCTGAAACAAGATTTTTCAGCGTATGTTGCCTTCGTAGTCCGCATAAGGAGACAGCCGAGTTTCACAGACAAGCAGTAGGCACAGAACTACAGCACAGGATGGAATGCTGAAATGAATAGCTTCCAAAGTCTTTAAATAACACATTCGATGTCTTCTATTACATTGTTGATGGAACTTAGGAAGAAGTCTCAGAAATACAAGGAGCCCTGTAGCGGCACATGCTCAGACTACACTACAATGTTCTACCTAACGCCCAGTGTCCTATTTATAGCACAGTGATATTTGTCGTCGATTTTTTCTTAAAAAGCTAGGATTATTTTAAAAATAACTGTGACTAATGTAAGTTGCATTCATAAACTCCTAAGCACTGTATGAATAATCAGTTCTCAACTTTGTGAGAAGTTTTTATAGCATATGTTACTCTTTTAGTCGCATTGTGTTAAGAAAGCCAAGATTCAAAGACAAACAAAAGTCTCTGAACTGAAGCCCAGAAATGAATATTGTGTAGAATAGCTTCACCGCTTCCTATACAACAATATTGCAGCATTGTATTATGTTGCTGTGGGAATTAGGTGAGAAATCGCAGAAATACATTGTGTCCTATGTATAGGATGCTGGCCACTAATGGGTTAACAACTCAACCGAACAAGGAGTGGACTCAAATGATCTGCTTTGTTTAGATGACAGTGCTAGGCAAAGAATGAATAGGTGGCCACTCGCAATTATCATATGATAAATTTAGCGGGAATAAATGCCTGTATATTATTTTAAGCACCAGAACACAGTCGCAAATGAGAGCACCTGTTGATGGATTAAGGCACAGCCCACTCATTTTAATCGTGGCTGGGAAGCATTTCGAAAATGAAGGCACCGACAGAAAATTGAGGCTGGAAACAAAATTGGTTCTGAAAAAAAAAGGATATATATTACCGCAAGGTACTGATGAAGTGTCTATGGCAGCTCATGTAGAAAAACGGAGCAGGAGGAGGTGCGTCATATGTCCCTCTAGGTACCAAAGACACTACCAATCAGGGTTGAGTGATTGAAATCTTGATTTAAATAATAGTTCATACTTGAGTGTCTAAAATAGTGAACATTGCATGTATTATTTTGATGTATACTTATTTGTAAAGGTATTGAGTATGCATGTATCAATTATGAATCTTAAAGAAGCAAATATTTTAGGAGAATAACTGCAGCATGACAATTTCAAATAAAAAATTATGATTTTCACTTTGAGAATAGCACACACATTTAGGATTAAGAATATCATCAGTTCAAATTGTGAAAAAAATTATTTGAAGGAAAAATTGATAAGTGCGTACAGAATATGTTACACCAAGAAAAATTTATCGAACAAAATATGTAGAAAATAGTGGTAACCAAGTCAAATTTAACCTGAAAAAGTGAGTTTAGCCAGTCTATCTGCTGAAAATACACATGTGGGTCCAAGAAAAAGAAATGCTATTTCTAGTGGCTATTCGAGGGAGTGTATACATTAATTTGAGTTTCCATATATTCGAAGGCAAAACCTGTAGAAGAAAACATTTTCTAATGAGATTTGACAAAAAGTATTGCTTTGTGTTCTTATGAATTTTGCAGAGAGAGAAAGAGCTAATCAGGCATGCAAATGATGAATAATAGAAGAAACAAATAATTCAAAATTTTACTGATAAATATGAGAACATGAATGATGTATATTTTCATTTTTAAAAGTACACAGAAGAAAAAAAACTATGAGCATGAATCATATTTTGTCATCAACTCTGTACATTGGATGGCTATCATTTAAATTCTTTATAATTTATAATTTCCTAATTTATTTAACAGTTTTGTATGCACTACATTAAAAGTGGAGAAGACTCTCTCCACTCCAGCTGATGACGCTGGGTAAGCGGTTCAGTTATTTTTCTAATGGTGTTTCGTAGAGGGTTTCATTCAAGGTGCACCTACCACTGCAGAAACATTGTTCATCTGAAAACATGTATTTTTGAAAAGGATCAGTTCTGGCCACATGTTTTAACAATTATTGGAAGAAATCCTTTTCCTGCGTGTGCCTCTTCAGCGTTGGCAGAATTCTATTCCTTGTCATCTGTCTAAATTCTTGTGCTTTGGATCCAAGAGATAAGCCAAGTAGTGTGCTGGAGTCTCATAGCCTTTCTTTCATTCAGTTTCGACGTTGCATTTGGATGCTGCTTCAGCACATTGTCTTGAAGTTCTTTCCAAATTTTGACACACATACCTATTGTGCAGCTGTTTTGTTGCACTTTGTCCGATGCTATGGCGGTAGGCTTTATTACTTGAAGTAAAACTTCCACACTGCATTTAATGCCTGTGTATGATACTTTTTTTGAACTAGCGTACCTATTTTAGTCTTTTTTATCCACAAGTTTTCATCAAAAGTGCCATGTTTTGTACATAACTCTCCAAAGTACATATCAGCCACAGTGTTCCATCACATTTCAGTGGGAATTACATTTGACAAGATGCTGATTTCCCAGTTCCTGATGATGTGAATTGGTTGTCCTTGAAGTACTTAAAGACAAATGTTACATGCTCTGATAGATTACTCTTATGAAGATCTTGACTAAGCAAATTGAGTAAATGAGCAGAACATCCATAGGTTATCACGTCCATTGAGATATCATCCAATACTTTGCCAATTTCCGAAATCTGATTACTTCAAAAATATCCTATTTAAATCAAAACAATCATCACTTATGTTTTTTTAAATAAAAATCATGATTTTTATCAACCCTGCTACCAATACAGCCGAGTTATTGAACCCTACAATAAATGCATTTGTAAAATCATTCGCTATATTTTGTAACATGTGTCGGGTGAAAAAGATAGATGGCAAGTATGTACTTTTTGTAAATATTCTGCTTGCTTTTTATTAATTTGATTTTTACCATAGAAGAAGTTCTTATTCTGTTTCATTGTGTTCGCAGGTAAATTTACTTCTGGTTTTGTGATCAAGTTTTCAATTATTTTAACGTTATTTCAATGGCCATATTTGTACATACATGCAGTATTATCAGGTTGTTTTCATTACAAATGAAATGAGGATTAATTGCATTAAAATTTATTACACAATCTACGCTAATTGAATCAAACATTTATAAAAGAATAAGATATTGGCTGTAGGTGAGAATTACAGCCTTAAAAGATTTGAAATATATGTACAACTTGGTTGCATGCATGCAATGTTTTTGTGTTCATCAAACAGTAAATTTAAATTAGAATATTCACAAATCTTACTGCTGAGCTTGCACTTTAAAAAAGTAAAAATATGTCAAAAGTATCTTAAAAACACTAGTGAATTAATAGTAACCAGCTTGGGTCATAATGGCCCGACACAACCATTTATGTAAGTTAAGCGACCAGTTAAGGGTTAAATTGTAATTTTGTGTTTTATCGCTCTTGATGGATCACCCTTAATACTGAAGTGCTCAATTTCAAACACTGCTGTTCCTGGGTTAAAATATATACTTTATTACACAAGTCCAACTTAGTTACTATGAAACATCGTAGTTTTATTTCGTATACTTTGTGAACTGCAGTCTGGTGTTACATTGCACAGCATACTGCCTTGGAGTTTTGCAGTCAGAAAGGTTGAAATGAACCATACAAAGGTTTTCTTGTACCTTAGTTTTTGAAATTGAGAATTTGAATTTAAAAATTTAATCTTGAACTAAATATCATCAGGCATATTGCCCACAATTATGGGTATAAAGATCATTCAGTAACTGGAATCTTAAATAAAAAGTTAAAATGTCTAGCTTCATCACATTATAGCTCCCTATCACCCATCAAAACTAAAAAGAAGAGAAAATGGATCAAATGACCATTCATCGGTCCTTTATTATATGCTGCCTTAAAGGATATCCTTAGGGACAGACTTTTTATGCACGTTTCTACAGCACCAACCCTTTGGGCCTTCTGCTAACTAGTTCATAAGGATTTTAATGAATCTATTTTAAGAAGTGGTGTCCATAAACTAATATGTCAGGACCTTAACCTTTTCCACTCGGGTGTGGAGTGATACTCGACACAGCGTAGCTCACTACCAACTCACGTGAAATCCAGAGGGGCATTTTAAATTAAATTCCGAGTGGACTACTGGTATAGAGGGTGAAGAAATCAGAGTGAAAATGGTTAATGTATTTGATATTGGCCATGTTTGGCGTAATCAGAAACATGGAACAAATGGAACGTGCCTCTGGAAACCGAGAGTTTTCACCCACAGCACCTGCTTTTGAATTTTGCCAATAGTCAAGCATTCTCATAAAAAGTGTTTGGAAATGGATGTATTTCCGTGCTCCCCACCACGTGAATGACTCGGTGAATATGTATGTCTCCTCTTTTCTACCCACACCTCCCCCTGCACCCTTCTGATGACCGCCGTTTATGTCCCTCTCCCCTCCCCCTCTTTGCCCTCATCCTATTACATATAATGCTGCACCTATGATATACTCTACCTGATGATGCTGTAATACAGTGAAACCCGGGTCGTAGTAAAGTTTATTATTTTTGTGGATTTGAATCTTCAGAATTATGGGGTGAATGCGAATTCGAGCAACTTGACTCCCACTCACATAATTTTCCGTTATCTGGGGTGTTTTGCCAAACTACTATTCAATTGTTTATCTTCAATTGAGGTAAGAACAACAAACTCACTTTAAACTCTCAGGAAATTAGTCTTGTTTTATTTTATTACTTGTAACAAATCTAACAGGACCTGTATTTCAACAGTTCTGAAGTACTAATTAATATGATAACGAAAGTTGAAAACAAAACTTTTACTTTCTTTTAATAACTGTGATGCTCATTATCCAAAAGGTGAAAAGGACATAGTTCTTTTTGGATATTTAACATTTTTTTATTCCTATAAGGCGTAAAAAATGCAATGAATTTTATGTCCTGATGTGGTGGGAAATATCTTTAGGATTATAATTAAAATGATTGTTAAGCTTTATTAACACACGACCTTGGTAGATAGTTACTGTTTTTGTAAAACCACGTGCTGCCTAAGAAACTCCCTTAAATATTATGAAAATTAAGTGTTTTGGGACTATATTGTACCTATGAGAATGCAACTTAATTTTTTTATGGAGTCCTCGCGGTTTCTTTAATAAAATTGGAAATTTAATAAGAATAAAGATTTAGATGGATACATTTTTTCGTCTGGAGGTGCAAGTGTCCGTGGAGGCCTTGGGAATGGAAAAGCTGCAGTTCCTCCTAAACTTTAAATTTCTGTTAAAATATGAGTTGAGATAGTGAAGGAAAACATTAATGGTTATATATGAATAAGTATATACTTATTAATCTTATGTTATATATTAAGTATATACACACACAAAGCACCATTCACACACAGCGCCATGAAATCAACGTCGGAAGCATTGACGTGGTGGAAGGTTGTCAAGGCGTCTATTAATAAGTCACCTCCACAGAATTTTATTGTACAAACGACCGGTTTTGGAAGTTACGACATCTTCAGGTAACAATGGTCATATCAGTCTCAGTATATCTATGTAGTCATGGTGGAGGGAAGGAGGGGAGTCAGGGGGGGGGAGGGGGAGGGAGGGTGGGGAGCAGCAACTGCTCGACTGTTATTGGTACAAAGTGGTCGTTGGCACGAGGCAGTTCCTCGCCAGGCCGATCGCCCTCACGCTGCTTCTCACAGGCGTCCGATTTTCGTCCTTTTGCTGAGTGTAGAATGACCTCCAATGGGTGGAAGTCACTTTGGTGGCCCAATTCTAGAAGGGGCCGGGCGAAGAATCGTCTTTGTTTTGGAAGCACGGTCGGTGTTCTTAAGCTCTAATTTTAAAATTACGTCCAGTTTGGCCGATATAAAATCCTTTACAGTTCTTACATGCAAGTTTGTTTACTCCACTTCTTAAAAGACTCCACTTATATATAAACTCCACTTTTTTAAGAAGTGGAGTATACAAACTTGCATGTAAGAACTGAGACTGATATGACCATTGTTACCTGAAGATGGCGTAACTGCCGAAACCGGTCGTTTGTAAAATAAATTTCTGTGGAAGTGACTATAAGAGTTCTTGTTAACAGACACAACGCCATAGGCATAAAGATGCAAATATGGATTCAAACAGAAGGTGAAAGAAAGAGATAGTGAACATACATAAAACAGTGAATACAACGGTGGCGTGGAGATGGATTGATGGCCGAAAACACATGGAAAAAATTTCGCCTTGACCGGGGATCAAATGTTTCGCTGGCCGGACGAATGCACAGAACCACCACGCTACCAAAGTTACTCTAATCTCCAGTGAATTCGGCGGGTTCTTTCACCTTCTGTTTGAATTTATATTTATATATACACTATGGCCCGTATCGTAAAAGTCTCCTCTACGTAGAGCCACAGGCTGGCCTACTGTGAGGCTGACCTTGCTTGCAAAGGACGTCCCTCTATCTATTCGTATGTTAAAAGTCTCCTCCCTCTCGGCTTCTAGGAGGAGAGGTTAGAGCCGGCGGAAGTGACGCATTTTTCAAGAGAAAGTTTCTGCTTGCGTAGTTGACAGTCTTCAAGTAGTATTCTATGGTGATTTTTTCGAAGCGTATTCTGTAAATGCCCCGTTTGCCGGGTCTACACTAGCGCTTTAAAGTCCACTTTAAGTGACTAGTCACTTTAAAGCGTTAATGTAGGTGTCAGCAGCTTACTTAAAGTCCACCTCCACTTAAGTTGACCAATACCCCCCATTTAAAGTGAGCGTAGTCAGTTGTTACCCATTAATATGTCGTCAAGCGCACTGAGTGACTATAAGAAATCAAGTCGTGGGATACTATATTAATGAAGTAGATACATATAAATACAAATTTATTAAATGTACACACTCCCTTAGTCAAGTCATGTCTATACAAACGTATGTTTACGAGTTAAGTAGTCAGTGAGCAACTTGTCAATTGTCAAAACCATGAATATTACAATAATATAATCTATATATATATAATTTGGGAAGTGTCCGTCTGTCCGTCCGTCCGTCTGTCCGTATGTCCCCCCCCCCCTCTATCTCGCAAACGGTTCATCCTAGAGAGATGCCGTAAACTGCATTGTGTTTCTAGCCCTCTGAAAGGCACGGGAAAACTATTCCCGTTTTTATCAAGTCCCGGGTTCGATTCCTGAGGTCAATAATGTGTTTACCTTGGTTCAAATGGACTTTTTCAATTTATGGAAGTGCATGGGATTTTTCTTTCGCTCAGTAAAATTACTAAATGTTAATCGATTTCTTTAATTCTTTTTGTATTGAACGGAAAAATGTTCAAACTTTCTTATTCTTTCAACCGATTTACTCTATATATTCGAGATTTCTATAAATCATGTAATTTACGCTGAAAGTTACTGTTTTTTTTCGGTCCTTTTCCGAGCGTTGCTAAGGCCTTTTCCATTGTCGTTCCCGAGATCGTGGATGCTTATACATTGCGTCGTATGACGTGAACTGCATTGCGCTTTTCACGAGGATAATGGAAGATGTTAAAGTAGGTTTTTGCCGCTGATTCTTGAGGCGTGGTCGGCCATTTCTTTCTGCACATATATCCGTGCTGACTACTAGCGCTATTCATAGATTTAAGAAGGTTTGCGTTCGCTAAAATTAGTAGTATTTAATAGTTTTATTTTTTAATTTCTTTGCGTGTTTGTGCATTTTCAACGACCTGAGTCATAAAAGGCAAAAATAAAACTTCTTCGAAAACGTTGTGGATTTATGTAGTTTGAGATTTGAGATAGTTTAACAAAAATTGAGCATTGACGTAAAACATAATTGGTCTTATAGGTGCGCGTAAATATGGAACTTAAATATATGTTAAGATAGGTACGACATGTAAGTATATTTATAATAGGGCACAATATGAATACTGGCTGAAATGATAAGTTTACAATGGTTTAAATCATATTTATGATTCCGACACTGATTTAAAGCCATACTCAACTTCGTAACACAAGTTTTTCCGCACCTTCATGAAAAATGTTGAAATGTCGAAATACAATGGGTAATTATAAAATTTCTCCTTCCGCTAAACATCAATGGGCACCTTCACCTAGAATATGGGAACAGTATTCCCATTTTTGTAAGGGTGATGTTTCATAACTGATAGCATTTATGTATTTCCTTTTGGCCTTTTTTGTTTTGGAGCGAAAGATAGCTCCATATTCCAAGTTGGGATTCGTGCTTTGCAATAAATCTTAATATTATTCATACATTTGACTTTTCTCACACCCGTTGAATTTCAACGGGATCCTTCCGCTAGTATCCATAATTTATGTAATCCCTATGATCACAAACATCAAAGAAAACCATGCAAAATTAAGCAAAACTAAACAACCTGATTAATAACTACTGCATTTAATCTATTCCGAATGATTCCAACCAAGAAAATGACAGTTTTGCGGACGTGGTTCTCTTTTTAAAATAAGGGAAAGTTATGCCGTAAATGGCAAATTTAAAATACACACCAAGCATTACAATTTGTTTTGCATTAACGTTTCAAAGGTTTGCTTATGTTTTAATGGCGAAATTTTATTTTTCTGGCTCAAAATGGCAATGAAATAATGTGAACACAAGAAACCTGCGAGGTAAATGAATATATAAACAAGCAACGAAGTTTGAGCAATAAATTATGTGACACAAAATTAAAAGCGTCTGGGAGAAGGGCTGCTCGTTCAAAATGTTACTCATTGAATCACTACATTATCCATTTACAATGTACTCATCAACGGGTACCTACGGGTCTGAAAGTCTGAAACATTTTCGTAGCTGAAAATATCACACATGTAGGTACGTGGCGACTTGGCATATAATTAAATATGATTTTTTAAAGGTCCTCCATTAGTTAACGACTCTTCTACTACTCAGTTACTCAGAAGAATTAAATTATGAATATACAAGCGAGTCATTTACACTTAGCTCGCTTGCATATCTTCGAATGTTTCCCGTCTTTGTTTTTAGTTATTAATCTTGAACAGCCGTGACTCTGCAGTCAATTTAATGTGCATGTGTAGAAGACGTCCATAATTTAAAGTTATCTTTAAGTAGGCTCACTTTAAGTGGAATTGTAATGTAGACCCGGCAGTTCACACTACTAGGGTAGAATGATAGTTAATATGGCGGCTAAAACTAACCTGCGTTCACACGGCCTACCCAGAACCATCGTAAAGACTCTAGTGACATCTATTGGAGAGTGAAATTAAGTCAAAGTAACAATGGAGGGTAGGATAGCGGAAGGACTTTGTCTTGCAAAGATTGGAAGCGTATTTTAACTTATGTGCAAATTAGATGCAGTTATTTTATAGAAAATTATCAATGTAGTTTCCTAGATCCCTTTTTATAAATGAACCAAAATATTCTTCTTAAATTACTTCCTCATGATTGACAGTGGGTCGCATCTCCGAGATACGGATTCTGTGTTAGTTACTTTGCTAAACATCAATTTTAAATATAAAATTGAATGCAATTAACATTTGCTTTGAATAACTCCAAAGTAATACGTTAAAAATATGTAAAGGTTGTACAACGATGAACGCCCTCCATGACTTTAATTTCCAGATATTTAAGACATTCAACCTTTACCTCTTTTTCCTCGCATATTTCAACTAATACCTTTACACTTTAAAATTATTAAGTTTCCTTGCCTGTATTTCTATTCGTTTAGCTTATATACAGGCATCACGCACCAAGAAATGCAATCAACCATGGAACGCCATGCTACGAAATGATTAATTGTTCACCTCTCAATAAGTTATCGCTCGTGTTAACCCATTTCGTAGGCAAGTTCATGTATCCAAATATAATACATACAAGTATACATAATGAATTTGTTGCTCTTATCAATATTTAGTATTTTTAAATCCGATATCCCAAGTTTACCATATTCTGCTGTTTGTGAAAGGAGCTACTTAAGGGAATAATGCTGAAAATAGTTTTAATGCCGTCCTAAGGAGTGAATACGTAAAAAATAACACGAGTCGAATTTCCTGTGAAAGTTTGCAACTTCTTAGTTACTTAATTTCTACATGTATATTTTCTTCACGGCAAGTTAATCACATACAATATAATTATAGGCGTACGTACTCAGGATTCAGGGGTAAAGCAAACTATTTAAAACCATTATTGAACAACCGAATCAGTGGAACGTGGTAATACAACTACTAAAATATATTACAGTGTGATTAAATAAATATCGTTGTAACTAAGAATCATTTCCAATCCATATCGTGCGATCCGGTCACTTCGTCTTCAAGCACTCTACGTTCATTTCCACTTCCATTTTCAAAACAAACGTTCTTTCTACCCACATTTCTACCAACTTGCGTTCACACGTCCTTAAAATACCAGTAACTAGCGCCAACTATAGTAACTCAATAATGGTAGAAAAGTTTACTAGGTTTAGCGGCAACCTGCGTTCACACGGCCATTTTCCAACTATGGTAAGCCTTACCATAGTAAAAAGCTAGTAGTGTGAACGGGGCAAAAGCAATGCGCAGTGGAGATAGACGCTCGAAGTCACGCAAAATGTCTCGCTGTCTGTGGGATCTTCACAATTTGTGGCAGTTGCCTGGCTAGTTGTGTTAATAACCTGAAGAGCATATGTCCCAAATCATCAGTACCATCGTGTATGACTTACATTGACAGTAAATTGTGTGTATGTTGCCTGTTTGTGCAGAAGTACTGTGCCTTGTACTGTTGTAGCATATAACACATAATTATTCATTAAATCACCTGTGCACCTTCAAAAGTCAACTAATTTTGTCTCTCTGACGAGGACTTTATCTGTATGTGTGTTAAATACTCTGAAAGGTAAATAAATTACAAAGCTTGCCGGATACTGCGTTCCAAATTAGTGGTAAATGTAAAAACGCGACGGATCAATTTTTTCACTTATGTGAATAACAATACAATCGCATACCTTTATCAATCTGGACATTGTAGATTGCGCCAATCCATGAAAATCGCCGGAGACAATCTAAAGCGAGAGGCGAAGGTATAGGAGTACTTGTGAATGCATTTCAAATCTATGAACCAGACGTAACTTTTCATTTGAATCGCTATAATGTTGTCATCTTTACAGTGTGGTATTTATTTAACAAGGGGAGTGTCCGAGTTTCGGGTCTAGGATTTTGACGAAATTTGCCAGGCAGGTGGTGCTTGATTAGTTATTTACGAATCACCCCACATATAGGGTTATATATCCATGAGTAACTTCGACAAAAAACGAGTTTGAAATATTTTATTGCCAATATAAAGCTAATAATTAGCTATGTTTAAACAGTGCAGTTTGGGTTAGGGGTAAAGTACTCGCATCACAATGTCAACGTCTCTTTTTCTTTTTTCTCAAAGTTCTTTTTTCTCTTGCGATTGGTTTTTCCAAAAAAGCACAGCGCTGGAAAATCACGGCACCAGACAAATTAGAACAAATGTACGTACGTCGGGACTGCGTTGCCAAAGATACGGAAATTAAAAATCACGATCACACTTCATGCTCTTCCGTTAATTTCGTACACAAAAAACGACACGGCGTGCGGACGTATTTCCGCCACGTACAAATTACGTGATATAGGTAAATAACGTAATTGACTATTTTACGTACTAATTACGTAATTTAAGCAAATTACGTAAGAAGTACGTAAAATAGTTAAAATGCATCCCGGGTAAACACATGAAAAATATGTAAAACCAGGGATAGTCGTACAACGAAACTGCGATGGAAAAAAAACTAAGACCGGAGAGTCTCGAACCACGGACGTTGTCATTGTGATGCGAGTACTTTACCCCTATCCCAAACTACACTGTTGAAACATGGCTAATTATTAGCTTTATATTGGCAATAAAATATTTCAAACTTTTTTTGTCGAAGTTACTGGATATATAACTATGTATGATTAGAATTAACGTGCAAACGTTAATTGCACGTTAACTATAACCATGCAATGTATTCACTAGCATTGAGCTCTACATAACCGCTGCATAAGTCGTTTTTAATAAAATCCCACTTACTTGAAAACTTCCAGTGGCGTAAAACCTTAATACAGCCAATAACTTTGTTATTCTCGGGACAGGAAGGCCTCGCATGTCCACGTTTTCTGGCCGTAGCATAAGTAATAATACGTCTGTTATTATCGCTTTATGGAACCTATACCTAGCGAAAACTTCATCGTCCGCATAAAATTCTAGAGGGTTATCCCTGTCGTGAAGTATTATGCGTGGTACATATAAAAAGACCTCATTATCCTCAAAGTGATGAAGAAACTCATCCAAGTCGTTCATTTCATAAAAATTCATCAATTCAGCCATCATTTCACGCTCGCACTGTCACCTTTACCCAGTCCTCTACGCTTTGAGGTTACTACAAACCAACCTCTAAGTATAAGGTCGGATTTAGAGGTAGAGGTGACGATTTTGAGGTAGAGGTCGGATTTAGGATACCAATTCGCCCGCTCCTGACGTCATAGAGGTAGAGGTCAGCCTAGATGAAGCTTTTACGATACGGGCCTATATATTTACACAAATATATATACACACACTATATATACACACAAGTATATATCACGGTCACTTTATACTGGTCGTAAGACTCCGCCTGGGAAGTGTTGCCTAAACATTCCGCACGGCCCGAGCGGAGAAACTCGCGTTATCCCAGCGCTGCTACTCGGGAAAAAGGGAAACTAAATCTTTACGGCGGCCATTTAAAATCAAGATGAACTGGAACGACTTGGGATATTAACCGTTAACTGGTGACGTGAGGTCTGAGTGACCGCTGCGTTTCTAAAAGCATGAGTATTTACAAATAGTTATGTTCAATACGTCTGTTATTCTTGTTAGCTTCTTATTTTTGTTTACTAAGGATGTAGCATTCTTAACATTTTACTAATTTATTCTGTATTCCTGTAAAAAGGCGACAGAATTTGATGAGCAGTCTGAGAGACCTCACGTCACTAAACTGGAAAATCACTAGTCGTAATGCTGGAGGGTATTATTGCGAATGTGGTTAAAAAAACAAACCTAAGTGATTGTACAAGTATAAGAAATTCCTAGTTAGATTCATTTGTTAGTCATGCAATGTGGATAATGTGTTTTGATTTTTCGAATACTTATTCAGCAAGAGAAAATGAGTACTTAAGTCGATCGATGCTGAGGGCGCTCACAAAATAAAAAAATCCTGCGTTCGGTCATCCGGTCGTAATCCGGTAATAAAAAAATCCGGTCATATCACGCTATCGGTTGCATAAATGTGACATTACATATATTTCAGAGAAATGCTATTTTTTAACACGCTCATTGACAGTGTGGATTACGGACACTGCTGTGAATCTTACAGCTACTAAATTTTGCCTGCAACCATGAGTAACCAAACCGATCCTTCTGGAAAACTACGACCAGAAGCACCTGGTTTATAGGAGCAGGATGTGGAATATATGGCAGAAGGTGATAGTGAAGTGGAAAGCGACATTGAAGAGGATTATGCTTTCAGAAGTGGTAACGATACGGATACCACTTATAATGAAGGAGAGAGTACAGATGAGGAAAGAAGTGATGTGGACGGATTCTCAGCCAAGGTGACCAGTTCCTCGTGTTCTGAAGTGAAATAGGGCTGTTGAGTGAAGGTTTCTCGGGTCTTCCACCAGAGGGTTATGTCCGCCGCCGAGTCCCGACTCGGTCATCGTCCTCAGAGGGCTTCTGAAGGCCATTTCATTTCAGGCATTCAGAGATCCCGAAGACGATGACGGAGTCTGGAATTCAAACGCATGGGCGCAACAACCCTCTGGCGGAGGACCCGAGAAACCTTCACTCAACAGATACGCCGGGAGAGCACCATATATTTCAATAGGACTTTGGTTTCCTCTATGCGCCACAGGGAGAGTGACGACATTGAATCAGGGAAACCAGAAATAATAGTATTTAATAACGTGACTATGAGTGGCGTAGATACGTGTGATAAAATGTGTTGTTGCTACTCATCCAGCCAAAGACAAGGAAATGGAAAATGGCAGTTCAGGATATTAGATATTTCCTTTGTCAACTCCTTCGTGCTTCAGCAGTCTACGAAAGTTTTAATTTTATGAAATCAATAGCTGCAGAGCTAGTATACACCCACTTGAGAAGGAGAATGTCCAATCCTAGACTCCCATGGCAGGTACGGTTAAGTATAGGGCAGATTCTTCACCAATCGTTGGAAGAAGCAGAAGAGTTAGAAAGGTTAGAGAAGCGGTTGACATATCTACTGTGCCCATTTTAGAGAAACGAAAAACCTCTTTCATATGTTTCCAATGCACAAAGTCTCTGTACTTAGAATGTAAAAAGAAAATTTGTAAAGATGTTCAAATGGAGAAGTGAGAGATTTTTTGAAAAAATATAATTTTTTACATCTGCAGGTTACAACAAAAAAGAAGAAAATGAGATTATTTCAACCGTGTATCATTATTCAGCATCCCTACTTAAATATGTAAGGCCTTATCTTTAACTCTTGCGAAATATCAATATTTAAAGACAATTTTTAATTAATGTTTTTAAATTCAATTTTTGAACCAAGTCCTAAATTATAATTTACGCTGAAAACATTGTTGATATTAGTTAATTCAAAAAATTAAATATAAGTTTAGACTGAGTGCTGAGAGACAAAAAATATATTTATTTTTCGTCTCTCGCTTTTTAATTCAATTTATTGGAAAAAATGGCATAGTTACATTTTATTAACATTAATAAAATCCAACACCGCACGTCACTAGTTAAGGGTTAATAATACTGGAAGAAAGTGTTTGACAGAAGAATAATTTCATCAAAAGAACTGCATTTAGTGACACTTAGCCTGTTTTCGAGGTTTGCCTTCGTAAAACTATTCCTCAACTGCATTTTAAGTTTTATATTTGCAACAATAGAATGGTTCCCATCACCAATTTTGAAATAATATCAAACTCCGCGTTCAGAATTACGTATATAACTTGGGAGAGGTAGTTAGTTTCCATTGCTTAATCACTGCATTTGCCTGTAAGTCTATCTTAAATTCCCAATCTGTTGTTAGGTAGCCCAATTATTATCCAAAAATTTACCACAGCGCATTTATTTAAATTTAATTCCATATGGTACGCAAACCTTCGCGTGAATGGAATCAAGTTCAGCATTGATTATAATTTGGGCTAGGATTTGCCTAGCTCAATGCTGCATCCTCAGCGAAAAGCTACGGTTATTTTTCTAGCAATTTCTATGTCGTTTATACTTAGAAAGATTAATATTGGACATAGGTATAACACTTCCCTATGTCACACCCGATGTGAATTAATTTCTTCACGTATATTACCATCCAAAACCCTTTTTACGTGTTCATGCAAGAAATCTTTGACAAATTACGATCATTATGATGCAACCCACACAATCACACAATTTTAGTTCAACAATCAACTTGCTATGGATCGTTGAGTCGAGGGTTTTTTTTTATTTCAGTAAACTTCAATACTAATGGGATGTCATGCTGGATTTCACCTTTCTTCATGAACTAAAATTCTCTTCTCAGCCCCTCTCTTAAGAATCCGCTTAACCGGCTCATACAATGAAGTTAAAACTACGATGAAATTCCCGGTTGACAACACTTTTTCTGTTTCCTTCCATGTCCAACTGCATAAAAATTAATTTGAAAGAAAAATGTTTTCTTTCGAAGAGAACTTTTTGTGCCATGCATAATGACATTGTCAAAATTAATTGCTAGCAAAATTAAAATCAAGGCGTCTATCACCAAGAGAGCAAATCACCATAGGCCATCTTGAAAGAAAGACCCCCGAAGTGAAAATGAGCGGGAACGTGTATTCTATATACACCTTGTGCGGGACACACACCATATCTAGTGATCAAAGACACGGCTACAATGATCATATAATGTTCCAAATACTTATTAGTAACATTCCAGATACTCACTCCATCGTAATATTGGCTGAGATTCATCCCAAAGTAAAAGTATAATAGAAAGCCACACAACAGAGTATACTTACCACCTTACTTACCTTGAACAATTGAGGATTTTTCCAGCCCAGTTTGGCCATGTTTTGGCGTTCTTTTCTCTCGTCGTCCTGTATCCTGTGTTGCACCCAGGCACAAAACAAGTCCTATTGTCATAAACCGTGGCGATTACAGGAATGATAAACGGCCGCAATGGACGATAACACAGAATTTCTTTTACACTGTTACTCCTTTCTCACAATTGATTCTTCTATGCTAACAGCACCACGTTTTTGCCAAGGCCTAATTAACTCACGACCGAAAAATCACGCCACCAAAATCTCACTTTTCCGTGAAAAACTAAAATTTGTGACTCGTGGTCGAGTTAAGGGGCCGTGGTACATAGCTGTTTTTCAGACCTATTTTTCAAGGAAGATTGCTCCAACAGGAAGCCAGATATCGGAATGCGGTTTTCAGTAATTAAAAGAGAAAGTATCAAACTATTACTCTATAATCCTAGATTTTACGTAATAAGCCTTGTTAAAAATATATATCGATGTAAAAATAGACCTTTTTGTTGCAAATATTGGGAGACAGAGGGGCTATTTTTTTCACTTTCGTTATTATAGAGTACAAGATTCAAGCTTAGTCTGTTGGATCCTTGAAAATTATTGATTTTTATTAAAAGACACGCTGTTGAGATATTCTGAAAGTAATTTATGTTTTTCGCCAACTCCAGCCCAGGGATACGCCTCGAGCGTCGTGCAAATCACTAAACAGTTCACACATTCTCCGCCTGCTGCGCTACTCAAAAAGTGGCACGGTCCCTCTACCCTATATCCTAAAACGGTATCCTTGAGGTGTTGGAGCTTGGGGGAAGGGAAAGTGCAGGCGGGCGGGAAGCAGAGGCGAGTGAGACGGAGTGTCTGATTTACTGACGGGTTGTTTCTTGAGTCTCTGTTTAGGGTGTCGCTCTCGGGGTGTCTAGTAACAGTCAAACTGACTAATAGTCAAGTCTCAAAATGTCATCGCAAGCGTACCGATATCGGAAAATTAAAGTAGGCAGTCGCTTGACATTTTCGATGGCGAGGAAAAAAAGAAAGGGTGAATTTTTGGCCAAGCGGAGGGAAGAAAAAAGGTAAATATTGTCATTTTTTGTGAAAACACTATCTTAATGTACACTGTAAAAAGTTGATCTGATTTTCAGTGCGATCTGAATATAAGCGCTGTTTGATTTTAAGGTAGTGGTCTGAATTTAACACTCATGATGCGTGAATATCAGACACACCTCCGTCTTATTTTAAGACCATAACCATTGCATGTAGAAAATAAGATTGTTGTGATCTGAAATTCAAATCACCCGCGCTGAAAATAAGCAGGCCTTGGTTGGCTCTGCAATTGGAGCTAACCAGCCAATAGCAGAGACTGATGGGCAGAGCGTGACCCGCTTCGTACTCCTCACTGATATTACTTTTTAAAAGTTATCGACTAGAATGTTATTTTAATGTGTATACCTTTGTGTGTTTAGTTTCAATAATGCGAATAGTTGAAATTGCATAACTTAATGTTGAATATTAATCTAGTCGATCGTGTACAGGTGAGAAATTTGAATTTTCATTGTGTATTTGTCATCCAGAGTCGCCTAATTTATGATCAGTCTAATAAATACCGTGCCGAGCAAAGAAATAATTGCATTAGAACCCACTCCGATATACTTCTTGTTAACGGAAAGAAATCATGTTGTTTAGATGTTCGCTATTAGAAGTTCACTTAAGCAATCAATACTTATTCATTAACTGGGAAGGAAAAAAGGTAAGCGAAGTAGTTAGTTCTTAAACAGCGTTAACTTTAACAGCTCTTAAGTAACTTAACATGTGGAAAGAACTCTTTAGCTGCTTAAGCGTGAGTGTAATATTTATTTAATTTTCAATCGTAACTAAACCTTGATTGCTCCCGGGAAAGTTGAGACAACAAACCAACATTCAACATAGCAAGAAAAGTGAAATTGTATGACCAGATGTTAAAAAATCACGCTATGGGTAATCCGTGATAGTTATTCTGTGCCATAGTACTATATGTACAAACGATGAACCAATACTTCACCTAAATGCATAGGAACCTATACTCTGAATATTGTTATTTGAATAGTTTATTAGCTTTTCTACAACAAAAATACTATTCAAATATTTTGTCAGTACCTTAGTGCATGTAGGAAATGTAACAAGCAAATAGGCCCTGAAAGTAATGCTGTGGGTAATTGATTAAGCAGAAATGTTTATTCTCCTGGAATGTTCACTGAAGGAAATGCAGTACTTAGCATAATAATTTAAAGTTGAACTTTAAGACTTTAGGTTGCATAAAATTTGAAACCTTAAATGCTTCCTATGCAAACAGTGGAAAGTTATATACTTACTAAAATATGAAATATATGAAGGAAACAATGCATAAGTCTTCCTGTGAAGCCTGTAATGTACATATGTGCACTTACTGAATGCAAATCTAATTCGGAAGAGCTAAAAACATGATACACTAATGATAGGTACATGTCAAGCCATTCTTTTTACATTAATGGTATTTTCTTAACACTTGATGAATTAAATTTCTTAAGAGGAGGATAACTAAAAGGCTTAAGGAGAACAAAGGTTAAAAAAGTATATTGATGATCCTGGGAGAAGGAATTGATACAATAGCATATGCGATATGTTGGAATATATATAGCACATATGTGATACGTTGGAATACAAGAAACCAAAATTCAATTCCATTTATGAGAGCTTTTTCCAACTTAATAGAATAACACTGCTACTGCCTTCTGTATAAGTGGTCCATGACAATTTAACTGATATGATAATAATAAATGGCCTAGATCACATGTTAACCATGTATTTCAAGCTATTACATCACATCAGTAATGGTGTTTTCAACATTATGTAAACTAATTTGCTCGGTGGAAGGAGCGCTAGGAGGTCATCAGTCAATTCAAGCAAAATGATTTCATTAGTTGGCTTGTTGAAAATATTCTGGTAGAATGCAAGTCGAGGTTTGTTTTTAAATCCAGGTGTTAATGGATTGACAAATTTGAAAACATTGTCAGAATGAATATAAAAAAGTGACATACCTGTATAGGATAAGAAAAATTGGTGAAGCAGAGTCAAACTGATCTAACTTTATTCAGAACAAGCATTAGTACCAAAAATTCTCACAAAAGGTGCATTCCTTATAAAGATGATTGCTTTATGATAAATGCCAAGGCATTATACTTTTACAATAAAGGTATTATCTAAACACTTGGTGTTCCTATTAAATTGCTTAAGAGGAGGATTACGAAGAGGAATTAAGAAGGACATAGGTTAAGGATAGAATGATGATGCTGGGAAGGAATTGATACAATGTCATGTGATAGATCTTCATTAATGTGCAGTAATTACTGCATACTGGATAAGTGGTCCATGACTTGGTAATCAGAACATTACTAACTGATATGATAATAATAAATGGCCTAGATCACATGTCAAGCATGATTTCAAGCTATTACATCACATCTGTAATGGTGTTTTCAACATTATGTAAACTAATTTGCTCGGTGGAAGGAGCGCTAGGAGGTCATCAGTCAATTCAAGCAAAATGATTTCATTAGTTGGCTTGTTGAAAATATTCTGGTAGAATGCAAGTCGAGGTTTGTTTTTAAATCCAGGTGTTAAGGATTGACAAATTTGAAAACATTGTCAGCATGAATATAAAAAAGTGACATGCCTGTATAGGATAAGACAAATTTGTGAAGCAGAGTCAAACTGAAATTTCATGTAGAGTAACAAAGCTACAAATGTAATGTAGTTACATTAACAACACACGAATATGTGCTTAATGTGAAAACAAGTCTGCAGCTAGCCATTATTAACATTTGAAGCTTCATTATAATGTTCCAAGAATATTATTGCCATGCTATAATATGAAATATATAACCTTACTGCTTCAAGTAAAATTTGTCATCTACTTCTTAGTATTGCCAATGGAATTCAAAATCATGTTTATACACCTTTGTATATGTGTTGCCAGAAACCTGAAATTCTGACAGCAAAATCACTTAGCAAAAGAAAAAAAATATATTTGTCATAGAGCTGGAGATAATTTCTGAAATAGGCACCAGCTATAAAAATAGTTTTCATCCTTAATTTTTGTGATAGTTAACTGTATGCAAATTTTTACACTCAATCTAACTATAGTTATAGTATGCTTATTGAAAATTAAGCATTATTTGATTTGAAACATTTCCTTTAGGGATTGTTGGAGGATTATCTCTAATGTTGAATAAAGAAATTGCAATCTATGTGAGAGGGCATATGTGTACTATATATATGAAGTTCCATATAAATACCAATCAATACAGTTGGGTAATGTGAGGGATAAAAGCAAAATGAGACTGGAAATAAGTAAATCCTATTCATGGCACTCTCGTTTTGGGATATGTTGTGCAAAAAGGTGCTGCATTAAAGAAATGCTGCCAAACTACAATAAAGTATATATTTTCACCAGGTGCCATTGATCACTTGTAAAATATTTCACACTGGATGAGCGAGGGAAAATTACAGATTGTTAGCTGATGTATACAAATTTAAATTGAAAATCGTGCGTTTTGACACTACACAAGCCATGAGCCAAGCCAGTTCACAAAAGCAAATGAATACATTTGCATGTCATAGTACAAGCATCTTTTATGTGTAGCTGTGAACTTTAAGGTGGAGAGTTGTTGTTCATTGTTCCTCAATTTACCTATGTATTATAAGAATAATCCACCGGTTGGTTCTACACACATAATTTCGTAGGAAAAACGACAATAACTGAAACACACAAAATTCAAGCACTATCAACGGTAGGATTGCCTAATAAATGTAACACTTCCGCACAATACTATCAAGTGCATACCAGTAAGCAATAACTTTAATATTTACCCAACAAACACACTGGTCAAAGCAAACACCTATAAAAACTATTTCCTTAATCTATCTATTAATAATCATGGTGAGATTTTATTCTACCCATCACATTATATTGTGTCCCTCAATGTTTACAAGGCGTTTGAAAAACTTTTATTATCATGAACAGCACGATGTAAACAAACATTATGTAAGCAAACTTTGTACATTCACTAACTTCAGTATTACATGCACAAAGAAGACAATAATATAATAAGAAATAATCCCCAGTACGCACTAATAGCCCCTTATGCTATATATCTTATGATTTAAGTCAACACCAAACTTTTCCTCTCCATTACCCTCCCTCCAAAGCAAGCACAAAAGGGGACATAAATATTCTGTGATTTACGCACTCCTCATAACACGCCACAGGCCTCACTAATTTTGTAATTCACCAAAACATTTTCACACCACACTCTTATTTACAAAACACTCCTAACCTGAAATGAGTCGTAAAACATTACTTATTTGGATGATTGAGGTTGCGAGATACAACCTTCCAATAGCAGAGAAATGTGCTCACTGACGGGCGGAGCGTAACGTCGTAACCCGGGAGCGGGAACTCAACAAGGATTACGAAGTGTAGAGATGTCGATTTCAAAGTTGTCAAATTACATTGTAAGTACCTAGGGGGAATAAGTTTCGTGCTATGAATTAATGGTGTGAGAATGTAGCGTTGATACTTCGTTTGTTTGCAGAAGGGAGCCAGTTCTATCTGAGTGACGCATCCTTAGTCTAAACTTCCTTATTTTGTCTACGTGGCAGCGTTGTAAGAACTAATAAATAGTCGCCCTCATCAAGTGACAGTTCCTGCCTTGGTTTGTAGATACTGGCACACATCTGTGGTATTGAAGTCTTTGTATGGATTACTTAGTTTCCAATAAAAGTACAAATTTTCATATTATCTTTGAAATTATTGTCAATGTGTTCCCATTTCCGTCCTGAAAGCTATTTCAATGGAAATTCTATGACTTACGTTTGCTCCATTGAAGAATTTAGTCAGTGAAACAGTATCATCGAATAAAAATATGAAACGTTAGGGTTTTGGTTTGTGTTCGTGTGAAGTGTTTAAATATCTAGTATTTATAATTAGACATAGCATAAAAGTAGGCTTTGATTTCAATAGCAACCCGCATTTTTACGTGGTACTTATTTTCAGATAGGCCCATGCTGAATTTAAGACAGCCCTGGTCTCAAATTCAGCATGGGCCTATCTAGTAATAAGTCCCACCTGGTCTGATTTTCAGTCCTGCACCTGCCTTAAAATAAGACATCCCCTCAAAGTAGGCTTGAATTTCAGTAGTAACACGCATTACGACCAGACCAGGGTTGTCTTAAATTCAGCATAGGCCTATCTTAAAATAAGTCCCACCTGGTCTGATTTTCAGTCGTTCACTTGCCTTATTTTTAGACAAGATATTACTGCTGAAATTCAACATACCCTGTCTTAAAATTGTTGCATCTGAAAATCAGATCGCTTTTGCACCTTAAAATCAGATCTACTTTTTACAGTGTAGTGATATATTCATGTGTAAGTATGCAAATTTCTATTATCCGAAACAGGCGTCTCAAAATAATGGGTAAAAGAGTCGCATGTATGGGGAACTTCTTGCGCTATTGAAGAAATCCCGTCCATTATTGACGAGTCAGTAGCTGATGAAACTTTGCATGATTCATTTGACGATATGGCAATTGCCGAAGAAGGGAAAAACGAAGGCATATCCGGTGGAGTAACGGGAAGAAGAATTATCGACTTAAAATATTCGACAAATCGGTTTCCAATTCACTGAAAAGGGTTAACCTAAATTTCAACCTGCGTTCTGATAGTAATTCCCAGCCTAGTTCTTCTATTAAACTCGTAACACTTATACAATTATCATAGCGGCCTTTAACAAATCTAGTGGATCTTCTTTGCACACGCTCTAATTCTTTTATCATACCTTCCTCGTACGGATCCCATATACTAGCGGCATATTCTAAATGAGGCCTGACAAGTGTAAAATAGCTTCTAGTACTCTCTCATCGCATTTGCCTAGAACTCTTTTTACGAAATATATATGGTTTGCTACACTAGTTATTTCCCTGATGTGTTTCCCCCACAGCATGTCTTCAATGTTGGTGACGCCTAAGTATTTAATAAATTCTACGTTAGATATTTTCTTTTCTTTGATGCAATAATTTTTCTGGGGAAAGTTATTCTTTTTCCCAAAGTTCTTTATCGCGCATATCTTCAAATTTAATTCTAGCTGCCAACTATCACACCAATCATCAATCGCATATAAATCCTTAGCTAAAGAATGACTATCCTCTTAATTTCTTATTTCCTTATACACTACTGCATCAGAAGAAATACGTAAATATGAAGAGATTAGCCGACAGGACTCAGTGGAGAGCTGCGTCAAACCGATCTGAGGATTGATGACCAATGATGACTGCTGCATCATCGGCAAAAAGACGGAGCTTGCTATTTTTAGCTACTGTAATCAAGTCATTTACGGAGAGAGGAAATAAAATTGGGCCTATCACGCTGGGGAACACCCGATGTAACTTTTACTTCGCCTGAGGTGACACCATCTAATACCACCCTTTGAACGCGTTCATGTAGGAAATCTCCTATCCAGCCTACCATATTACTGACTCCCGTATGATGCTAACTTCGCGAGTAAATTATAGTGGGGAACCTTATCAAACCTTTTCTAAATTTAAAAAACGCTGCGTCTACCTGTACGTTACCTTCTCCGGAAATTAAAATATCATGAACAAAAAGACCTATTTGATTTTCGCAAGATCGTCCCTGCTTATTTGTTATCAACAAATCCTGGCTATCGAGGTGTCCCCTTATTGATGTAACTATCATATGCTGTATAATTTTGCACGACAGTGACGTTATTGATATTGGTTTATAATTCGATGGATGTTCCCTATCGCCACTTCTAAAAATTGGGATCACGTTTGCTATCTTCCAGTCTTTGGGAACCGCGTGTTCTTCGAGGGATTTGATAAATATTACTTTAACATACGGTGCCATTTCGAGAGCTATTTCTTTATACACACGAGCAGGAATTTCATCAGGACCTGAGGACTTGTTCGGGCTATCGTATTTTAGTAAGGATACGATTCCGCTATAAGATACATTTATCGATCGGGGGCATTATTTGCTGAAATCGGTCTGGTATGGTTTCGAGCAAACTACGCTTAGATTGATTAAAAACGCTCTGGAAAAATAATTCAAGAAATTAGCCTTATCTAAATATTTTGCCCATATACCCTTTCAAGGAATTAACCGTTGAAATTTTAGTTCACTGTACTTCCCTAACATATGATCAAAATGCTTTCGGATTCCCCTCTAGTTGTTCTCCAAGTACTTTTCTCTTGAAATCACTTTACGCTTTTCTAAGGGCTGTTTTTGCGGCTGCTTTATATGTAACGTTCGATAATTTTTTTAGATCGCTATTAGCTACATTTTTCTTAGTTTCGCGTGGATAACTCGTTGTCGTTTTAAACATTTTTTTAACCTCCGCGTTGGACCACCTTGATTCCCTATTCTCACTCTTATACTCACTCACCGCGTAGTTTGGAGGAACTCTTTCCATGTCTGTATCACTATTTTTTCTGATGTTTAGAATTTTTCAAAAGAAGTCTGTAAGTCACGCCTAAATCCGTTAAAATCTGCTTTACTTAAAAGGCAAATCTTTCTTTTTAATTTTACATTTTTGTCAGTATTGAGGGATAATTTAACGTGTACTACCTTGTGGTCACTTATTCCATCGACATTTTTAACTTTAATAACTTTTTCATGGATGTTTGAGACAAGTAAATCGAGAACATTCTCCCTTCTATTATGCAAATTTACTATTTGATGTACTGCGTATTATGCGAACAGGTTAAAAAATGACGAGCAGATTTCTTTGTCCCTACCCCCAGACTAATGACTACATGTTTTCCAATCTATCGATGTTGTATTGAAATCTCCACCTTTCAATAATCTGTCGTTCGTTGGTATGAGAATTAATGTGCCTGATCTGTTTCTCGAGTTCTAATACTGAGTGTACATCGGAATGGGGTGGTCTGTAGTAGGCACAAACGTATATTACTTTCAAATTACCACATTTAGACATTAACACGTGCAAGCCAAGCTACCAGCTGAGACCACCTCCTATTTGTTGCAGTTCTTACGGCTAAACTGTTGTCACAACAACCAATCAACGCGGCTACCCCGAAAAATGAAGTCCATTCAAGACTTGGACCGCGGACACGTTCTCCTGCAGCTACGAACCCCACTAGGGCCAGGCTGGCCAGACCGGCTCGGTTCTTAGAAAATCGTAGCGAGCGCATTTCCGCGAATTCCACGTTGCCACATGGTATAATGTGGAGTCTGCCAAACAGTTTGGTCCAACCGTGTGTTGAAATGGCAACATTGCGTCTAGCGGTCAGCTATGGTACGAAAACTCCGCGGAAGGAGGGGCTGAGAGGGAAGGGTCGTTATTGCCTCATCACCTCTGCGCAAAGAATTAAAGCGTAGAGGAGACACTGAACAAAAATATGGCTGGTTGGGTAGGCGCCGACTCTGGTAACTCTACCGGTCGACGGAAAAACTATCTCCATCATCTCAGCACTCGAAAGCGAAAAAATAATCATGTCCCAGGGCCCCTTAAGGGGTTATGGTATCCTTGGCCGCGGGCTGTTTCGGGCGGCAGTCTCTTCGCTCTGTCCGTGTTTATATATCATTCAACTACGGGATAACTATTGAAGATAGAGACTTGCGGTTTTCTTTACTTGATTCAGGAGATGTCATTCCACATAACGATTGGAAAGAAAAAATTTATTTCTCCAGGTTAGCGAGAAAATCAAGCTGAACTTTGGCTTATTAAAACTTGCTTTGAAGACAGAAATTCAAAAATCGGAAAAAATCAAAAAATGGCGACATCATTCTTCTACAAGTACCTTTAAGCACATAGGTCAGAATTAGTTTCCTAAGCCGCTATCATCAAAGCCGTGGACCCCTGCACGCCGAAAATCTTAATTTTTTCGGCGGCTGCAGAGGTCGACCGCGCCGTTACGAGCCATTTTCCCATTGCATTCTCCCCACCGTCTCTCGTCAGCGGCAACATTGTGCCACCCTCCCTCCTTCGCTCCTCATCCCTCGCACGTGGGTCGCTCCCAGGCGAGGGTCGGATTACATACAGTCTCTGAGTTCAGTTCTTAGAAATGTTTGCGTAAGTCAGAGCTTCCATTCTATTGCTTTGGTCGATCTCGGGGGTTATTCGCTATCTCCGAAAGACCGTGAACTATTTCGGAGAACTGATGACTCTTCAAAAGAACGGCTCTTAGGACTCCTTCGCGTCGCAGAGGAATGATGATGACGTAGAAACAGTTGAGTGACGAATAGCGAAACAACCTACCGCCGAAATTGAAATGGAAGGAACTAGTCGAGGGAAGTAATTATAATAGCCGATGCATAATTTCAGCCAAAATATTGTGAAATGAAGGTGTTAGACAATAGATGTCATGCGTGATACAAATATTAAATCTTTCAAAGGTAAATTCATCCGATAAACGCATGATACTACGTGCGGTATTACAATAGAAGCCGATATTTTAGCTGTGTCTATAGTTATGTTGTCAAGTTTTTGTTTAGAAACCGGTAACTTCATTTATATTTCAGTTTCGTGACCAAATACCTCCAAGCGTATACTATGTACTATATTCACTAATCGTTTATTAATCGGTACTTTGACTTACAATATGCACACCTTATTACCATTTGTTCTAGTCGTGGTCAATCTTAACTAGGCAAGACGCCCTCTAATCGCGGTGGAAAGGGAACACTTTAAACTGTGGAAGTTATGCTCACAAAATTACATTCAAAATAAAATCATACATTTTGCTAATGACCATTTGCCTTTATTTTACTGATGTCGGCGCATGTAGGATGCTCTTTGACATATTGCTGTGCATCGTTCAGAAACTTATGGTGATCAACTTTGTCAACATCTTCACTAACATAAGCCACAACTGTGAATAAATTTGTGAGGTACTCATAGCGTAATTATAATCCTTCATATACTTCTCTGGTGGTAGGTTTTTCAAAAATATATTTGTTGGCATGAATAACCACCTTTTGAAGTTTAATTTTTGTTGGTTTGGCATACCCAGATTTCCCTGTCATACAATAAATGACAGGAGGTGAACACTTTTTTATATAGCAGTTTCTGCTTCCTAAGACAAACATTCATGCCAGGCTGTATTGCACCCTTTACCAGCCACTTTCCTTCAGCCATGATACATGAAATCTCCTTTTTATCCTATTATTATTCCTCTATACACCCTCATCATAAAAAAATTTCCCCCATTCTATGTATCAAAAACCACTACTGCAGACTGAAGCACATATAGAATTCTACTTCCGTTGGGCTGATAAATGTGCTATTTTCTACTTATTGCAGTTTATTCCTACTGAATTTTAAAATTTGTTAATTCAACTTTCTGCCTACCAGTGAGCAACTGTGAGAGTAAGTTTTCCTAGCTAGTTCTCTCATTATGTCATTTATTGCTTTTAATACTTTTTCCTCTTATTTATGGTCCAATGCACTTTGTTGTTATTACTGTGTATTCATTGTATTATTCTTTAAATCCTTTATTGGTAATAGTTGGCTGTAATGATTGTCCTTTTATTTCACATTCATAACCATTGACAAATATTAACAAAGAGAAATCATGACATTTCTCATGAGACAGGAGGGTAGCACGTATGGGAGAAAAATGTTTAAAGAACTGGATGAAAATTCAGTCTGGGAAGCAGAATTACCATTGATAGGTGTTCGCACGAGGACTGGCCACTTTTTTTGGTTCTTTTGATTTCCCTCCCTCTGTTCCCTTTTTTGCCGTGGCAAGTGTCCGCGACCGTGTTTTGTTTCGTGAGTAAGATTTTGGCCGTTGAGGGCGCTCGAGAGGGAGGGAGAGATTTGTGTGGGCTAGGCCCAGAAGACGAGGAGACCGGTGCGACCGAGTGAACGGACCAGTGACCTGCCTAGACGGCATGCATGTATGAATGTGTGAGTGACCAAGCCGATCCTCGGAAGACGTCGGACAAGGTATGCGAGCGCAAGCCCGGCAATTTCCTTCTCTTTCACCCCCTTTATTAAGTGACAGTTTTTTCGTTAGTTTTTCGTTTGTTCCGTTAAAGGCCAGCCTCCTTGCTTTATTTTACCCCTGTGGGGCCTTACTTGTCTGGGGGCATCACGGCAACGGGCGCGAACATTCTGGTGACCCCGACGTGATTAACTGTCAATAAAGGGGGTGAAAGAGAAGGAAATTGCCGGGCTTGCGCTCGCATACCTTGTCCGACGTCTTCCGAGGATCGGCTTGGTCACTCACACATTCATACATGCATGCCGTCTAGGCAGGTCACTGGTCCGTTCACTCGGTCGCACCGGTCTCCTCGTCTTCTGGGCCTAGCCCACACAAATCTCTCCCTCCCTCTCGAGCGCCCTCAACGGCCAAAATCTTACTCACGAAACAAAACACGGTCGCGGACACTTGCCACGGCAAAAAAGGGAACAGAGGGAGGGAAATCAAAAGAACAAAAAAAAGTGGCCAGTCCTCGTGCGAACAATAGGAGACAATAATGATTGGAAAGCCATGCCCAGGCTGTAAGGAGGCATTTTATTCTGTTGTAATCGTATTTTAATGCAATATACCTATATATTCCCTTGTGGGAGAGTTGTCCAATTCAAAGGCTGTTTGTGTGTTTATTTTATGGCCCTGTCTCCCCCAGTTTTGCCAGACCAATTCAGGGACTACGAATTTATTGTCTATGTCACAAGGGAACACTAGCCAGAAGATGAGGAAATATTCAATCATATTATGTATTCAGAGTATGCTCCTTATGTGATTGATGAATGGACAATCATGACCATAGAAAGGGAAAGATTGGGAGCATTTGGACTATGGTGAGCCTTGATGAGGGAATATATGTAGGCTGTGATCTGAAATTCCTTATGAAAATATAATTTGTGAAATGTTGCATTCAACTATCAAAAAGCAAAACAAAAAATTTATGTGAATTGTTTACCACACAGGTGACATCTATTACACATATAAACACCTATTATGGCAGGCGACAAATAATAAATTGTCCCTTACCCATCATTGTTCCGGCTGTCAGAGACAAGGGGGGACTATACTGCTACACAGGGTTGGGTCATTACGCGTAGAATATTATTTTTCTACATACACGTAGAAAATAGTGTAGATAATATAGATTATGTAGAATATTGCGTAGATTATGTAGAATATTATGTTGATTATCTTTGTGTCTATAACATAATGTTTTACGTTTAACAAAATGTAGAAAATTACAATTAAAAAAATAAAGTACAGTATTACATTGATAAGGTGGCCTAGTGGGTAGAGTCCTGAGCTACTGATCGGAGGGTCCCGGGTGATGGAGATGGGTTGGAAGACCTAGTGAAATTCATCAGAGATAGCAAAGACAGTGTTTTTCGTGTGCTGAGAAATCAGGGCATCAAAAGTCCATCAATCTTTTGGGAGCTTGCTAAATGCAAGCATCCAGGTTTATGCAATCTTGCAACTAAATTACTTAATATCCCTGCATCTTCTGCACAACTTGAAAAAGTGTTTAGTAATTGGTCATACATACATTGCCCATTAAGGAACAGGCTTACATTTGAAAGATCTAAAAGGTTACTACATGTCTACCATACACTTAAACTCAAAGATGTCAAATCTGATGAATATTAGCCACTGGAAAATTAAAACATTAATAAACAGTAAATTCTTTTAATTGATTAGGGGAGTATATCTAATCCCTACTTACCAGTATTTTTCATTATTATTCTACTAACAGTAGCTGGTATTTAACAATATGCTAGGGATGTGCGAGTAGCACTTTTTGACCTCGAGTCGAGTTGTAAAGTACTCGCGAGTATCGAGTCGAGTCGAGTTTGTACATTATTGTACATGAGTGAAGAGACCCAGTTCTTACTTAAGTCATCGCAATTAAAGTTAGCCAGTAATCTGACTATCAAACGGCAGGTCTACCTACCTAATGCATAGTTATAAACAGTCAAATTGATATGGCACGTAGCGCAGGCCAAAAGACCTAATGGAAATTTTGCGGTAGCTCTCGAAATAAGAAAATTACCTTCATTCCTAGGATTACTCAAAAATGTGTAAATTAGCTTGCAGTACGGTACCTAGAGTGTACTTAGGCATAATATAAGGCCTATATGAGTGACATGCCCTATTAACTTTAAAGTAAGCCAGGAAGCAAAATATTTTTTCTTAAGGAATACATAAGCCTAATTAGAAGAGCATTCCTTGTATTTCGCATTCCTATGTATTTCTTTTCAGAGGTAAATGCATTCTCGGTGATGTCGTGTATGCCGGGGTTAGTCCAACAGTACAGTGAATTTCATACAATATGCCTTATTTGTGCAGTAAATATTTGATAAGCTCGCGCCTCAAATTTATGATTGGCCGTTAATTACATAGTTTTTAACATATAATTTTCTTCCTCTTCCAATTAATGGCACCATCTCTTCAAAATCGGTGATTTCTGCCTAAACATGATAGAACTTAGAATCATAAAAAGGACATGGGTCAATCACCCCCATTTGCACAATGCATGAACACCCAATATCAGCACGGGTTATTTCCAATATCCATTAATGCAAGTTAATAATGTTTGAACAATGAATTTTCATTCACGGATGAATGTGAGCAGGTACATGAATTTTGTATAAAGTCCTGTGGATTAAAGTTTTCAATTTCTAAGGAAATATATTTGAACAAAAATTTGTTATAGATAATTATCTACAGATATTTATAATTATCTATCTTAAGATATGACTAGGAAGTTGAAATTAATGATATAATTAATAATCCTAAATAGGAAATAAAAAAATGGAATAGTAAAACTTATAAGTTTCATACGATACCTATATCATCCATAATGCCCTTACAATAGGATGCCTACCATCCGTTACAAAATTTCCTTCACCCGTGAGTTTGAAGACCAATATCTCCAAGATGGCTACAGCAATTCTAAAATAAAGTATATCAAATTAAAGCTTGTTTATTTCTACGTTTACTGGTAGTATTAAAATATTTTTACAATTTTTTTTATTGAAGTACGTGTTTAAGAACGGATTTTTAGCGATTTTTTTTGATACCGGATGGATCCATCGAATTCGGGCATCGTAAGAACAACACAGATCGAGATATCAAACTTAACTTTTCATATATTGTAGCTAAGGGCTTTGTTAATAGTTATACGCAGTTTCATACTATTACGTTCATCAATATTTTTGTTATTGATGAATTTGTCAGACTGCGTTATTTTCCGTCCCGCACGCTTTCCGTTCCGGAAATCACCGTTTGGACCTTTCTCTTGCTCTCGAGTCATTAATATGCATCCACTTATGAAATCTCAGTAGAATTCGTTGATTATTTGATATCGATATATATTTATTTTCGGCTATAAAAGCACGCTCGAATGTCCAGAGCATGCCTGGAAAGGTAGCGCGCGCGTGGAATCATCTGCTGCAAGGAGATCGCCTATCGCTGTGAATGAGTCATGAGGACTCGACAATAGCGGAAAAAAGTATCGCCTTTAAGAATGCAAGTCAGTGTCATTTTAAGAACTGACGGTATCTTTGGAAGCATACCGTCATTATGCCTCCTCGCGCAAAGATTTTGGAGTCGGAGTTGAAGATAATTTAAAATGCAATTTGTTTCTTTCGTCGAGAAGCCGAGAAATGTGGGGACAAAAGCTATCTCTCTTATCGCTGATTTTATTTTGGTGAATACTGCAACTTATAAAATTTTATTCAAGCATAGGCAAGGATATTTTTCCTGTGCATACTAGAGAAATTTTCTCGCGTGGTGTTTGATGCGCGCGGTAGTTTCTACCTACGCACTGTGGTCTGAAATCGGATATAGCCGGACAAAAGTCCAAAATTGCTTCTTTTGAGGTACACACTTGAAACTTGTCATAAACGCTCAGAAATGATCACTGATCATGGAACAATAAGCCATTTTTGGATGATCTCATCCGTTTTTGAGGTACAGAGGCCCAAACTTGGCCAAGTTTCCAAAAACACACCCGATCTTGCTTTTCTTCAAAAATATTTGAAGTTAAGCTGCTGGTGGAGTTTTGGAAGGATTTTTATGAAGTAAAAAACATTATATTCCGGAAATATGGTACTTTATCTATATTATCTGTTAGTTTCGAAGATTTTGGTTAATATTAGTGTGGTATTACGTCGCAAAATGGCGGACCCTTTTTCCGGGTAAAATTTGACATAAAGTAGACAATATCTTTAGTTTAAGAAAATTGCCACCGCAAAAACTTTCATGAAAGTATTTAATAAAGATATTTTAAGAATGTAAAGCAAAAATCTTGGAAAAAAGTTTGCGGCTGCGAAAATGAACGTAATTTTTCGATCGCGCTTCACGGCACGGCTCCGCGACGCGGGGCCTAGAGACTCGGTGACTCCGTTGGATATTTCAAGTTGTTTGGAACTAATTATTGAAAATTGTCATTTTAACCATGGTATACAGTCTCTATTGACCTGAAATACTATATTGAAGATATTACGAGGATATTGGATTGATCGAATTGATCACTGAACGCGTGACTCTGGTAAAAACGTCATTGAAATTTAATTTTGCTATTGTAAGTTTTACCTTTGCACATCCCATCAGAACATAAATCTTAGAAAGGAAAGAAAATTTTCCTATTGGTGGCTATTGCTGAGAAGTTGGGTTCATTTTATACAATTGCCAGTTAAATCAGCGGCCAGCTCTGGAGAATCAAAGAAACGTCTTGCCGTGTTACCGTCATTCGTGTTTCCTGACCCAGGCCTTGGCACATCCATTATCAACCCCATCCTTTCTCTAAATGCCTTCTGAATGCTAATCTTTTTTCTGTTAGCTGTGTTCTTAGGTTGCCGCGGGCCTATTAAGAGATTTATCATTATTTATTTATTTATCATTAAAGATATTTATTTTACCTTAAATACAGTTTCCAGCTTGTTTGGATTATTTCTCACCTGCCACTGTTTTAACTCCAGTCGATACGATATGTGCAATACGCATTCGAAAAACCGAATATAGCAGTGTAGTGTAGACAGACCAAAGGAATATTTAGTAACATCTGCTGGTCGATCTTTCATTGCCCTTAAATCATTCATCTGGGAAGCTTTCGCTCCACAGATGTAGCACCTCATAGTAGCACAATCAGTCAATGCATTGCATACCTAAAAAATGTTTTTATAGATTTGTTTAACAATATCCACCACCATTTACTTGTCCATCAATTTAAAAATAGGAAAAATCCTTACCTTTCTATCTATCATGCTCAGAAGCAAGCTGAAATTAACAGAATAATTTCCCCAATTCCAATTTTTTAAGCCGTCTATCTGCTTTTGTACATAATTCCTTTCCGCCATAGGAACTTCCTTGGTTTCTTTTAGCCACTGAAGGCGAATGGGCTCGCAAAATATGGTTGACGACGGGCGAGGATTTTTCCAGATAATCTCACCTAAAATAGTTCATATATTATTGGTGCTCAACTGTACTGCTATCAGATTGGCCAAAGATAAACAAGGTATGAAACATGAAATGCCTTAAGCTCGTACCAGTTGCGTCATTCAGCAAACGACGTGGCACCATGGCGCTCATAAATAAATATTCATCTGAAGTATCTGCTTCTTCCCACAACTGTTTATATTGCGAAAGGCCCGAAATCCCATCAAATCCATATTTGCAAATTAATGTGCAATTTACTTTGTTGCCGGATGCTAGAGTCGTGGAAACGCATGTCAGTATCCGCGATTCTGTATGGTTCAATAGATCTTGTAAACTCACTTCGCTAATGTTTTCTGTTATGTGTATCCCTTCGGGGTATGCAGCGCTTTTTGCATTTAACACTCGCACATAGCTAGGGTACAGGTTGTGCCCGTAACTAAGAGCGGAGCAATTATACTGATTCTTTGTCAGCTCAGTGGTGATCATCAGAGATAGAGCCTCCTCTGGCGACATCTCCGACTGCATCTCATCTTTTTTCCTCCACCTAGTGAGAATTCTTTTTGCTCTAGTGGGAGTGGTAGTCGTTACTTCCGTGAGAAGTTGAGCGGTAGCACTATCTCCTTCCTCTCTGCCAAGAGGCTGCCAATGCGAGCTCGGCAGCAGAGGAAGAACTCTCAATATTTTGGACTTTTCTTCTTTTTGACCTGTCTGAGGAAGTCCTAAAACCTTTTTTTGGTCGCCCCAATGAACCTAATGAATCAATAATGTTAAGATATAAATTCCATGTAAAAACCTTCGTCCATGATATTGGGCAAAAGAAATAAATCAGAAAATACATTCCGGTCATTGTAGAAGTACCTGGTAGGTACTCACGGACTGCTTCCAGGAAAATAATTGGCTCTTTGAGCCTAGCATTATTGAGAGCTAAAAATTACTCGTTTTTTTGAAAACATTCTTCCCACCTTTTCTGGTAATATACCAAGAACCTTCATAGAAATTCACGGAGACTATCTAGGGCATCGAAATGATTCTCTAAATTCAAAGTCCGAGATAACAAATCCAGCAAGAATATTTTTTTATCGTGCAATGATTTTCCTTTCATCTCAATTATCTTGTTGTGTAGCTCCAAACGTGTGATCTGATATGATGTCATTTCAGAGCTGGACAACACAAAAAATCTGTGTATGGATCCGACATATAAAATTATGTAATGAAAGTCGCACGATGAATACCTTTCACGATTATATTTTCCATAATATAAGATCGGCGAAAAAACGCCGTGAAGCTTTATAGAAAGGAACATTATAAGCGTCGGAGTGAAATGCTAAGAATAAATAGCGATACTGAAAAGTATATTCAAAATACTAACCTTGAAAAAGAAAGACTATTGAGTAAACCAGAAACACCGCTGACCAACACAGGAAATAAACAGCGAAACTAATTCAATGATATATATGTATATTCCATGTACGTGTATATGATATATATTCAATGACGAATCAATTCACTAGACACACACAGATTTTAGCAAATCACTAAATCACTACAGGCACAACACTCATCCACCAAATCCAAATAAGAACTGCCAGCTAAAATGCGTTTTTGAAGGGAAAAGGAAAAAGCCCTTCGGAAATACCCGTTAAATACCGTCATAGGCTGCGCGGTGTCATAAAAAGCCCCTATTCGCACGTTCCTCCTCGGCAAGTGTGAAAAGGGTAAGGAGTAGAAAAAGAATCTCTGACTGTTGCCTTTCCTGGTAAATGTGTAGGGTACCCTTCGCGTGAAAACTTAAATTCTACACCAAAAGATGTTCCAACATGCGGCAAGAATCCGTAAAGTATCCAAACCAGAGCATGTATACCAGAGTCACGCGATCAGTGATCAATTCGATCAATCCAATATCCTCGTAATATCTTCAATATAGTATTTCAGGTCAATAGAGACTGTATACCATGGTTAAAATGACAATTTTCAATAATTAGTTCCAAACAACTTGAAATATCCAACGGAGTCACCGAGTCTCTAGGCCCCGCGTCGCGGAGCCGTGCCGTGAAGCGCGATCGAAAAATTACGTTCATTTTCGCAGCCGCAAACTTTTTTCCAAGATTTTTGCTTTACATTCTTAAAATATCTTTATTAAATACTTTCATGAAAGTTTTTGCGGTGGCAATTTTCTTAAACTAAAGATATTGTCTACTTTATGTCAAATTTTACCCGGAAAAAGGGTCCGCCATTTTGCGACGTAATACCACACTAATATTAACCAAAATCTTCGAAACTAACAGATAATATAGATAAAGTACCATATTTCCGGAATATAATGTTTTTTACTTCATAAAAATCCTTCCAAAACTCCACCAGCAGCTTAACTTCAAATATTTTTGAAGAAAAGCAAGATCGGGTGTGTTTTTGGAAACTTGGCCAAGTTTGGGCCTCTGTACCTCAAAAACGGATGAGATCATCCAAAAATGGCTTATTGTTCCATGATCAGTGATCATTTCTGAGCGTTTATGACAAGTTTCAAGTGTGTACCTCAAAAGAAGCAATTTTGGACTTTTGTCCGGCTATATCCGATTTCAGACCACAGTGCTACGGTAGCTTACAACTTGACAACCTCGAGCAGCTGATCACGCCGTCTCATTTTCCCCTAACACCAACCACTCGGATATGTAGGTACCTATAAATTCAGGGTTCGATAAACGACTAAAATACAACGTGAACGCCATAACATTTCACCAATGGTTAGCAAAATAAACGAATTACAGAGAGTGAAATACACGAAATGCCCTCACAACGCCGTTTCATTTTCCCTTTCCACACAAGTTACTGGTAAAATAATTAATTCCGGATTCAATATAAGTTTACAGGCGAAAGCTGACACCATTATATTTCATCATTAGTAATCAAAGAAAGCAAAATGCAGGACATCCAATGTGGCTTTGAAATGCTCATGTCCAGACCACGCCGTTGCATTATCCCTTTCTACACACATTATAGGGAATTCAATAAATTAATTTAAGATTCGTGTACAATAACGTTTGCAGCTGAACACTTACACCCTACTAAATCATCATTGGTTATCAAAGCAAACAAACAAGAGGAAACTGAGAAACTAGTTCAGACAACGACGTCCTTTCCCGCCTTGCGCAAATTCATTAGAAAATAACTAATTCAGGAATCGAGAACTATTAAAATTAAATCATTACACCATTGTACATAATGAAAATTAAGGTATAGTGTCTTCATCAATAGGTAGCAAAGGGAAAAACACAACGGGATGGATGACAGTGGTTGTTCATCACGTATTTCCTGACCACACCATCTGATTACTTAATTTTTACTCATTCTACATTGAATATAATACCTTCAGGCTTTGGACAACATGAGAAATGAAGAATAATCGTATAATATCCTGTATTACATCACTAAACGGCAAATTACTACGGGACAACATGTCGCACACATACACATTATTTCACATCGCTTATATGTAAGAAAAACTAGATAGACAACCCACAAAAATTCTCCCATTGATAGAGCAATATTTGCTCATATGATTAAAGTAAAAATTTTGGCGTACTTACCTTAACAATGTCGCTGGAAGACAAAATTGCCGCAACCTCCTATGCTCCGCAATGCTATTTTCTCCGCTTAGCAACGACTAATGGCGTCCACTAACGGCGACATCCGGTCAAAAAGCGATCAGCCAATAGAAAATGAGCGCACCCTTTGGCCAACCTCTCCCAATACAGTGCCTCTAAAACTCGCGGCTCTCCAGCGCCACCATAAATGAACTTCATGGATGCGGAAGGTAGCGGCAAGAGCGACCCCATACGAATAACATGCGAAACTTTTCCAGTTGGGCAACTAGTATTAAGGGACCATGGTATATATCAGATTCTCTCCACTCCCGTATAAGGCGCTTTCCAAAGTTTTAGTCCCAAACACCGTTCGAAGGGTGCGCCACCGTCGCCATAACCGCGCCGGGGCGCGCAGTTCAAATACTAATATTTTTAAATTTTCTTTTATTAATTATTATTTTCTAAAAATTTAATACTTATTACGTGCACGCGATGGTAAAAATCCTCTGATGCGCTTCCATGTTGTCCATCCTCTTCATTTGATGATCGTTTTCTTACCCATATCAGGAAATTCTTTGAAGTCACAGTGACAGTACACAAACATCATCTGAAGCATTCCCATAAAACTGCATGAAACCAACACGACGAAATAAGATCACATACGCGAAGACACAAAAAATAGGCACTTCAGCATGATCATTGGAACCAAGGGTAGCAAATAAAAAAACTGATTTCAAAGACTCATTTAATTACTTCTACTGTTACACACTTCAGCTTAATAACAAAATCAATGAATGGATTATGAAGTCAAATAACAGTTTCCATACTTCACAAATTTACATTTAAGAAATTGATACAGCCATTTGAATGTATACACTCCTTATCAGGTCTTCAAAAAGCATTCCTGCAAAACAATCAATAGAAAGAAAAATGTCAGTATCACTTCATAGTATTTTACGTTTAAGTACCAATTTTATGTGAGGTAGACCATAACAACTAATGCTAATGCAACAGTAAAGATAACAAGGAAAGTAACTATGCTTAGAGCTGTCCATTTCATGCATCTGTCTACAAAGGAATCGTTGGTAAAACGTGAGGAGTTATCCATCAATGTGCTAATTATTCCACTACCACCCAGGCGGTTATCACCTTGGTAGTGCCTCTTTTTCATGGTCAAGACCCATGTGGCAAAGAGATCCCCAGTCAAAGAAGTAAGTGTAAGGTTTAAATGCATAAACAGCCCTTTAACGACTGATTTTTCTGGCACAAATTATAGAGAACAATTTGTGCCAGCACCTAGAAAGCTTGTGCAAACAAGCAACACTGGTAGAGACACCTCCAGCTTGTATAGGCATATGAGAAACCAAGATGCTAGTACTCTGGGATTTTTGCTGCATACATCCATTTTCTTGGATGATGGTGTCGCCAGTGTTTCAGTCAGCACCTTCGGGTTATAAGTGTTTGATACTTCACTTTCTGTCCGTCTTATGTACTTCCCATGTTCAACTCCAATGCATTCTCATTGGTTAACAGTTTTTTTGGTCAAGGTGCGGTCTGTCATGCCAGTGAAACCATCATCCAAGGAAATAGACTACGCAGCAGAAATACTGGAAGACTAGCATCTCCAGTGCTGATGCACCACAGAAGCCTACATAAGGAATATGAGAAATCATACGGTCCACCAGAATATCAGGGCAGGCTCATTGCCAGGGGGGCTTCTGGTGCTTCAGCCCCCCCCCCCTGAAATTTTTCCCAATAACTTCGTTGTTCTGATTTTAGTAATGAATTTTATGAATGAGAAGAGATAAGCATGGGCACAGTAAAAGTAAATATCAAGAACTGAAAATTAAGGCAAGAGAATTGTAACATGTCGACACCAAATGGGCAAGGCTGATTTGTTTTAAGTTAAGCAAGACAGCCCCACCCGAAGCAAATTTCTGGCTACGTGCCTGTATCAGGGTAGAGGATAATCACTGTACACCATTTAACTGATCTTCCAAATAATCACTTGACAGTATGTACAACATAATTTGAGCCATATTTGGAGTGAAAGGAAGCAAATCAATAGCACAACATATTAACAAAAAATTACCATATTACATAAATCATAAACTTGGGAAAAACTAAGGCTTGAGCATAACAGTTACACAACTCTGGCAAAAGATAATACATGGATATAAAATCACAACAGCATAATTTGTGGAAATTGAATGATTTTATATCAGTTTCATCTTCCTCTTATCGATACATTATTTTTAATGGGCACTTTGGTGACAACTGAAATGAAAAAATTTCTTAAATCAGTTAGATGACTGTTGCACCTGAAAAAAATCAAAATGCACACCCACAAGGCCTTATTAATGTGGAGAGGTTTCTCTCATGATCTGTAGCTCTCTTCTGGCAGCCGTGATACCTCCTCCAATTATCGAAAGAAATTCTCCTGAAGGGAAAGGTCAGTTATGAGCCTCATTTTCAAAAAATAAAGAGAACACATCCTGAAATAAACTAGGGTCTATTGTGAGGAATGGATCACACAGGTCACAAGGAGGATCTTCAAGGAACATCATTGCCACAGGAATTTTTATGGACACAACTGAACTAATTTTCTTACAACTCAATATTAGTTCTCTTCCTTTATAGCTTCTGTTGATCTCATGCTGTCTAGATTCAGCATTTTACTGAAGGAAAAAAGAAGACAACTATTAATAGGCTGCACCCATCCTCAATTTCATATATTTGCCCCTGGATATAAATTAAATAGTTAATTACAGCAGTCTTCAATGCTCCTATAACTGCGGAGTGAAAGGGTTATGATTTGCATCACAATTCTGCCTAATAATACTGAAAAAAAAAGTTTCAACCGGGTCTTGAATAAGGTTGTGGGTATTCAAATGCCAGCATTGTTCTTTTTACTAGGTCCGACAACAACATTCCTGATCTAATATAAGCTAACTACCCATTCTGATAAGGAGGGTGGATTACTGACTTTTGCCCAGGGACTGTCACAAAGTGATTTTCAGATAGACAGATTCCAAGAATTTCACATGAGGTCTCACCTAAGTTACAGCTGACTTCAAAGGTTCCTTCGGCAGGTGCATGGGCGTGTGGTCCATGGTTCAATTTAAGCTGTCAAAAGCAGAGTCCGCCTCCATAAAAAACTATGTAGTGGCAAGTCCATCTTTGCCTAAAACACCTGAAACCATACATCAACATTAATAGATGAGAATGTATTTGAAGGTAGAAGGCACTAGCCTCATACATTTTCTTTGGGATATTTTGATGACGATTGCATGATAGCGAACACCTTGTCACCAGGCTGCGAACTACACACGACAGTTCACACGAAATAGAGCTAAGGCACAGCAAGTGAAGATTACGAGAGGGACCTTGATTACGAGTTATGAAACATAATAACAAACAAATTGTTTTGAGTAACGGGCTCTTAGCACAAAGATTCACGGACAAAACAGCTTCCGACTGTGATTTATAAAACTCAGATGCCGGGCATAACGGTTCGCCAGTTGGTGAGTTATCATTTTCATAACATAACAAGAACTTGACGAAAACGAATACTTTCACATTATTTACGCAAATACCACCATTCAACACACAAAACAATATAATACGTATTTCAATACAATTAAGATGAATGTTTCAATGCAATCGAGAAGAATGTTTCAATGCAATCAACATCGAAGAAAATAGTATACTTCATTGCAAGGATGAAATTCGTAACTAAAATACAACATGGCAACTACAGTCGCTTCTCGAATACTAACATACAACAAAATAGTTACGTCCAAAGACACTCATAAGGTTCATTAACGGACACATAGTGGGGCAAGGACAGATTACAGCATACACTATCTTAAAGTTGCACCTACCTCTCAAGTACTTCTCTCTGGGAGCAGATCAACCTTCAATACAGCACTTTCTGCATTCCACATCCAAATTCAGGCGTCAATTACAACAAAAACACAGATTTCGACCGCCTCATTAATTCTCCGATAGCCGTTGACACTGCGTGTGCTTCCCTCATTTCAAATCAACAGGGATGCATGGAGGGGGAAATTTCCCCCTCCCTTGACCTCGAAAGTGGTGGGGGGGTAATCGTGTAGTTCCAAACACCGTTCGCAGAGGGTATGGAACTTAGGGTAACGGCCGCGGCGCCAGTGAAATCCCCATGGTATACAGGGTGCATTCCGAAAGTAATGCAATTGAATTTCCCACGCAGATACTATTGGTCGGAGTGGGATCGGATCATTTGGAGTAGGTGGCGGGGACGCTAAGCTTTGCCGCAAAACCGATCTCAGTGCTCTCCAAGCTGTGGAAGTGGCAGGACATCAGTTATTGTAAACCTCTGCTCACCGACCGTGTCACGGAAAAATTGGAATTGACGATCGAGCAACGTTACGCGATTAAGTTTTGTGCTAAACTGAAAAAAATCTCTTGAGGAGACTAAAAAAAATGATTTATGGGGCTTACGGGGACTCTTATACTCTACTCTGTCCTACTCACAAGTTTTGAGGTGGCTAAAGAGGCACACAAACTCTGAGTGGCCACCAACCAGTCTCCCAAGCACAAAAAGGCTAGAATGAGCAAATCAAAAGTGAAAACAATGCTCATTTTCTTTTTCGACAGCAAAAGAGTGGTCCATAAGGAGTTTGTTCCTCAAGGACAGACATTTATCGCTGCCGATTACGTGGATGAGTTCGGAAGGCTCCGAAAAAGGGTCGTCAGGACGAGAAAAGACATCTCCACTACCTGGCAACTCCGTCACGACAACGCTCCTTGCCACAGCGCACTACGAGTCCGCGAGTTCCTGGCCAAACACCAGGTTCCAATGCTGCCCCACTCCCCCTTTAGTCCTGACGTCACCCCAGCAGACTTCTTTTTGTTCCCTTGGATTAAATCAGTCCTGAAAGGAACCCGTTTTTCGTCCATAGAACAAATCCAATATGCCGTGACGAAGACCTTGCGAGAGGTCCCCGAAGACGCTTTCCAGGGCGCGTACCGGTCATGGCAGAGTTGCTGGAAAAAATGTGTAGAGGGCCGAGGACAGTACTTTGAAGAATTTTAAGTGTTTGCGCAAATCTGTTCAATAAATTATTTAAAAAAATATTAATTGCATTACTTTTGGAACGCACCCTGTATATACACACAATATATATATTGTGACGGGACACGTGGCTGGACGATTCGACCTCCTCGCAGCCGGGGTTGTCTCCGTACGGATCCTGCGGCCGGGCAAATTCCCCCCCTCCCCTTTCCCATTCCCTCCGTCAGCCACGAACGAGAACGTGCCAACGCCACTCCGGAGAAAGGAAAGGGGAGCTTCGCTCCTAATGAGAAGCGACAAGGGGTGCCACTCAAAACCGGGGTCAAGATGATCAGCAAGCAGAGATCAACGAGAAAAATATCTTAGGGTGAGGCCTTCGCGGAACTGCAGCATTACCCTCCGAGATCGGCGGTGATCGGACCTGAAATCGAATGGACGCGGGCCACCGCGTTCGGGAGTAAAGGACGACTCGCGCTCACAGGAAAAACACCGATTTATTACTAGACACATAAGAAAATTACACTCCTATACTATAATGAGGGATGAATGAGTTGGTGATACGTGAGACATTAATGAAATATACCCAAATGATAGCTAACCTAACTAAGAACTAATGAATGATACAAAAATGAACAGTGAAACCCTTTGTAAAAATGAAATGAAATGACATGAAACCCTTTATACAATATTTACAAGCTCCTCGTCCTTTCGTTTGAAATATGGTTGAGGACCACTAGGACGGGAGGAGAGTGATACAAATTCAGTCTGCTTGGGACTGATTTTCAAATGACGTGCGCCCCTCTTAGAGAATGTGAGTTCACTTGCGCAGGACGGTGGAGTTGACTCAGGAGTTTGGTAGCGACGGCTTTCGCCCCGATTCACTGGGCGTCGAAGACGGGGTCGGAGTTCGCTCGACCGTTGGCCGATCGGTTCGGGGAGGTTTGATAGGAAAGTACTTATGCCTTGTAAGGTGTCTGGAGCATGCCCGGAGACGCGTGGGTTTCCCGGCCCTAGGGTGAGAAATCGTTGGCGCCGGTCCTCGGCCCATCCTTCTACGTCCGCCTTAGAGCCAACAGGGAAATTGTCGCCTGGCTGCGGTGTCGTCCGCTTGCACGAGATGTGTGCTCTCAAGCGATGACTCTTTCGCAGGTCCGCCTCTCCAGCTCCACGCCTTATGGCTGCTTTCAATCTGTCCTCCTCGCTTCTCCGTTCTCTGCGTCCGCTTGCGTCGCGTCGCTCTCCTTCCTTCGAGTCGTCTCTCTTTCCGTCTGCCGTCTTTCACTCTGGAGTCTGGGGTCTGGGGCGAGCTCACTGGGGAACCCCTTTTTATATCGTCGGTCAATGCGACCGGCGCTAAAACTAACATTTAAAAATAATGGAGGATCGAAAAATGATGGGCGGTAATTTGAACCACCGTCTTATAGCCCTACCGCCGCCACGCGCATCCACACGATCGCGCGAAGACGCCGTGGTCACGCTCACACGAGCAGACCGTCACAATATATATATATATATGAGGCAGGGGGGGTTTTGGGAGGAGGAAGAATGGACGTCGACGGGAGTAACAATGGGAACAACGGACTGGGAACAGATTTCACCAACACACTGAAACACACAGCACTCCCAAGGTAACTCCCAACTTTTTTGATGTTGGATACAACCACGAGCCCCTTGCTCGCGTGGTCAACCCTTCCCAATCTCTCAGGCACCGTCAATCCCACCCCGCCACACTCACGGCTTCTAGCCGACTGACTCCTCGTCACCACGCCGCGCGGCGGCGTCGGCCTCGTTCTATGGCGTCCCCCTGGGGGCAGCACCGACTGGACCCTCTCTTAAGCCGAGTTTACACGATGCATTTACCCGCGCAAGTACATGGCTGGACAGATGCGTGAATAGATGTCTGGACAGATGCGCGTTCTCGCACTTGAGGAGTGTTTACACGATGCTTGTGTTCGCGCAATTGTTCGACCATTTTCTAGATACGCATTACGCGATTTCTTTTGTTTTACTAGCATCAAGCGCCACTTCTACGAAACAGACAACATCATGCCTGAACTTCAGTTATTGTTGTTGACTTTGTTGTTGACGACTACAAATTGCTCGCACACATTCACCAAAATAGAACAGGGGCTATTTTCTGTGCACGCATTCACGCATTTGCGCAATTTTGAGTGTTTACACGGTGCAATTTTGATGGTGAATGTGTTCACGCATCTACCCGCGCGTGTAAATGCATCGTGTAAACTCGGCTTTACGGCCGTATATGAGTTCTCTCCTCTCCTTTGAGAAAGGTGGTAGTGGCCACCGAAATATCGGAAAAATATTTTTCTGAGTGTCCTTTTTGTGTTCCTTTATACTTTTGTCACACCTGTTGCCAGCTTTATTGCTATTTGTGTCTCGCACTGCGAATTTCCTGTGAACATATATATATATATATACATATATCAGGCGTGACCAGAGTATTAAGACATAAAAAAGGACACTGACAAATATGGTTCTGTGATATATATCGGGAGAAGAAAAGAGAGAGAAATCGGGAAACGGGGGAGGACTCACCGTCTCCGGCCGCCCTCTTCCGCTCGCCCTAGCCATATTTTGCGGCCTTGCACTTCTCTCCCCACGAGCATTCATCGTTCCCAGGTACATACTAGGATAATTAGCGGAAGGGTGGAAGGAAAGATTGATGGTACCTTTTCGGAAAATTTAAGGACTCAGCAAAGGCCTTCGACAGCGTAGAATCGAACAAAATATTCAAGATGCTTCAAGCAATGGGGGCGTTTACTCGGAACCGAAATCGTAATTTTGTACACGAAATCGTTAGATGGAAACGAAAAACTAATTTTAGTGAAAAAATTAATCTTCTAACCACAACCATTCACTCATAACTCAAAAATTAAAATAAGCAAAAGGTGACGCCCACCGAAAATGCTGCTGTGATAACATTGACGTCATTTTCCTCCCGTCCTTGACTGCTTTCAGGGGAGGGGGAAGGGAGTGGAGGGGGGTTCTCGGAAGGTCTGCTCGCACAGATGCTGTCGAAATCGCTCCCATTGGCCGAGTCAGCTGTGTCCCCCCCCTTTGCGATAAGGCGAAGTAGCTTCGCGGGCTCAATTGTGATTGGACGAAGTCGATATACGTCAGAGGTTGCACCACACCCACTTTTCCGAAAGGCTTAAAAACATCGGTTTTTCGCCGCTTATAACTCGGGAAATAATTGTCGGATCGGAAAACGGAAAAATACGGGTCCTTTTATTTTACAAACTCTATCAGATTCGGCAATAAAAAAATATGGTAAACGACCCCATTAGAATAGACAACAATCTAAGATGAAAAATCTGTAGCCTCTGCAAGAAGCAGGTCACCACAATGCGAATGAAAGCCAAAATAAATAAAGGAGTCAGACAAGGATTCAACCTCTCTCTAGCATTACTCAATGTATAGCTCGCATAAGCAATATGTCTCTTTAGGTCACCGTTGTCTGTTTTTACACGGGCCATTTCCTCCCAAACCCCTAACGAACACGACTCACCATTTTTGCATCTGAAAGAGCAGCATTCTAATTCAACGAATGTCATTTTTAAACCCTATCCCTCGTGATTTAATGAAGGTTAAAAAGTGGTGTTGTTGGAATGCCTGTTTGTTTAGGCCTTTTGCCTCTGCGGGAATGGGGGCGCACTGTGGGCTGAAACCGAAAAATAAATGTGCACACGACTGATTTTTTTCACTTTTTATTTCCGAAAAAAACTATTATATTTTCTGAATATGCTATAATCATTGTACAAAATACTGAAATAATTTTGTTGCTAATGGCTTTTTTTTTAGATTGGCAGACGTCTGTGAATTAAAAAAATGATCGATAAATTATTCTCCCTTTTTGTGAAAACTGACGGAAGGATTTTGCTACTGTTGCATTTTAATGTAAGACACGTAATTCTTAAGCATACTAGCATAATAATGTGCATTTTGTAAATCACCTATAGTGAACAATTAGATTTTATGATACATTTTTATTTTATTCAACAGTTAAAATATGCTATATTTAACGTATTTTTACCATAAAGTGGTAAGAAAAAAGCGGTCTTTAGCGACGAAAATATTTTTACCAAATTATAAAGCAAAGGGTCAACTTAAATGCTCAACAGAAAAATCCTGCCCTAATCTTGACCCCCCCCCCCCTATCACACGTTATGTACACAAGAGAGGTCCAACCGCGCGGAGCTGAGATGCTGGCATTCGTTCAGAATTTGTTACAGCTAAGGATTACTCAAGGAAAATGTGACAACATTCGTATTTTCCACTCCAGCGTACATTACGCCCTCTATGTAAGCCTTATTGTTCCCTTTTTTTCAATGAGACATAACCATTTTAATTAGGAAGATAACATTTGCAAGATTCAACGCGTGCGCGGGCAAGTCGGAAGCTTGTCTCATGAATCGGGCGGCTGCAGGGGAATATTTTCTCATCTTTCGGAAACGCAATTTTTACCATTATGCACTCACACATTTTGCTTTGCACACATTCCTGAGCCTTTTGACTATCAGCCGCTCAAACCTTCGAATGAGGAAAGGGTACAGCGGTGGTCACTACCCGGCCGAAGTAATCCCCTTTGTGCCCGATTGTAACCCTACCTTAGTCTTTCAATTTTCATGTAGCGTTTCAGAGGCCGTGTTCCAATTCGTCATTATGCACCCTTCAAACCCTTACCCGCTCTTTTCGATTGTCAACTTTCGGATGTGACGTCACGTAGTGCGGTTCCAATCCGTTTCAGAGCGCATCAAGAAGAGCGCCAGGGCCTGGTGCACGTAAGGGTATGTCCATGCTCCCTTTTGCGCACTACGATAATAACAGAGGAGATTTAGGAGACAAAATTGTTAAGAATGGATGAGGAAACGGATTTCTATTATGTAAACTATTATTATTTGACGTTTGTATGTCATGTGAACTTCATATATTTCGGGAACACGAGTAAATTTTTAACGAAATAGAATAGTTCCAATGAAAGTAAACGACATGGTTGCAGATAAACTTTCTAAGGCGAAGGAAGTTATGAATAGTAATTTGTAATGTATTTAAGAAGTATTTTAGTGTTAAATGACGTTAACGTACGGCAGAAATGGTGCTCACTAAATGAAAGAGTATTTATTACTTTCTATGGTGTGAGGACTACGGTAGCGAAGTGGAACTTACGTGTTTGACATGCTGAAATAATTATTAGGTTCTTCTTACTCATTGGTAAATGAATGCCGGACCATCTTAAGAATTGAAAGTTAACTAGCCATACAATTGTATGTCCATGGATTAGTAATTGGCAATACGAAAGAAGAGAAAACAGAGTATTTGATGTAAAAAGTCCATATCCAGGCATCAAATTCAATATTACTTACAGGTAGGTACGTACTGTTTATACTAATACTCTGTACTATAGGGTACAACTAATCATGCTCGTAATTTTCAATGAATGTAAATCTATATTTACTTAGTTATTATTCAAATTTCATGCATACAATCATTTATGTAAATTTCTCCGGATTTCATAACTGGACAGTATTGATATATTCGCAATGGATCCTACATTGATAAAATTTGTTTAATGAGAAATACACAGCATGTTAAGCTGTTCTTGGATATTTCAATTAATGCCTTGTTAAGTAATAATATGCGTTGTGAATTGCGCCTGTTTATTATTTTGGGCACCAACATTTGTTGACATAATCTTAACACCGTTGCGACTTCGTATCAAAGGATACGAAGAATACCATAAGATTACCAAACACCATGAACAACACCTCAAAAATAGGGTTTATTATTACATGCAGAAACAGCACAGAAAAGTCGTTTACTTTCATATCTCGATTGTGCTTACGAAATCTCTTCCGAAACCACAGATGCCACAGATATTCACATCTGTGTCCGAAACTACACGATACATGCTCGTCAACTTTTTTGCAGTAAACACCACTGCCACAAAGTGTCCATGGCGCTAATGTCGGAATAGAGCAAGTAAGTGCAGAAAAGGGTGAAAGTGCAAGAAAGAGCATAAGGGTGCAAGAGCGTAGTGCACGCCCTTGGGATTGGAACACGGCCAGAGCTTTTATCCCTGTACGACTGAGTGTTGGTAAAGATGGCATTCGATGCTTTGCTTTTCGTTTGTTGAAATGCCGCTTATTCTTTATTACCTCGTCCTGGAAAAGGGGTTTTGTACTATTGCGTCTCTTGGACACTTGCACGGACGAATAATACGAAGTAGCTCCCATGGGTTTTTCTACAAATGCTTGTTCCCAATTGGTTGAAAAATTATCTTTTTCACGATTTTACTGAGCGAATTAGTCAGATTTTGGTCGTGAGCGCGAAAGGGTCTCAGTGCTCGTTAAACGGAAGCCAAAAACAAAAAACCAAGAGTTCCCTGAAGTTCAATTTCCCCAGATCGTGAAATCTGAACGTAGAGGCCGAACTAGAGGTTACTACGGATCGAATGTAAGTTTCCCCAGACAAATGTCTCAGTGATTGTGTGTGCATTACACAGGAAATTTCATTCTAATGTCGATTTGCTTCCCCAGTGATTCAGATTATTGACTTTCCGGATTAGGAAAAAATGGACCCCACGAAAGTAAACCGAAAAGAACGTGATTTTCAATGGAAATGGAAATTCGGTGTATTCCAAAAGAAAATTAATCTTGCTATATATTCACAGTAAGTCGGAAAAGACATGGAAATGAAGGAAATTTTGACGAATGCCATGAGCGCATTTTTTTTCAATTCATACTTCAAAAATGGGATGAATGTTTCGCTGTTGGTTAGAGAAGGGTGTACCGTTCCCAGCGGACATGTATAAATATCTGCTTAGCTGAAATCCAAGCTAAGGTTGGTACCGATGATTGGTTAACATATTTCCATTGGCTATGTTTTACTCCAAGGAAATTTAGTATTGCTATTGCTATCAAGTTTCGGGTTCTTCTGAGTTAAGCGGCAAAGGAAGGCCGAAAAAAGATTTTGAGAGGTCTAGTCATAGAACTGAAAGAAGAAAAATAGCAGGTTTAAAGGAGAAAGCGTCAGCAGCAGAACTATCGACATCCACGACATTGCGCTGCGAAGGGAATGACGCGAAAATAATAACTGAAATGACTACAACAACCCCTCCCACCCGAGGAAAACGAATGTCAAAAAAAATGAAGGTCAATGCCTACACCTCACAATGAGTGGACGTGAGAGTAAGCTCTTTCGTTAATTGTTGATTGCAATTTAACAAAATTGCAACATAAAATACTTCGTAAGACTGCCTAAAAATGTGGACACAAGCTTCACCCTAGCTATGAAAGGGTTAGGTTTCCGACCGAGCACTCCTTGCGAGAACATCTTCCCGTTTGGCTGAAATGGAGGATCTTTTCCCAAAGGCTCCGCCTAACTTCGGATCCTCTAATATCTGGAAGTTTTATGTCAAAAAATTTAAGAAGAAATGTTTCGAAGGAAACACGAGATTTCCTTGTGATGGAGGAGCCAACTTCGGATGAGGACAGTGACGATTTGGAGTCCAATGAAAAATTATAATGGGTTGATGAATTAATTTTTCGGGTCGAATCACTTGTCGTAAATATTGTTACGTTTTATTTTTTATATTATCTGCTTCAAGATTTAAAACATTTCTGAAGTTATTTATTTTGTATATAACAACAGTACAAACGCTGACCCTATTAATCAATTATTACATTATGTATTGTTTATAAAAATCATTTTATGTATTAATATGTAATATTTTGTTAAAACAATTAAAATACGTTGAATCTCTTACTTTTTCATTAAAAACCATTTATTAAATTAAAATAATCCCTCTATACTGTAACGGTACGCCAAGTCGATTTTGGAATTTTTCAGTCCCCACTTATTTATTTAAAAAATGCCTCTGATAATTTTAGGGCAAAATATCGTAATATTTATTTTAGAAGCCTAAACAAAAGTAGTTGAGATTTCGTCCTTCTATTTATAAAAATAGGGAAGATATGATTTTTGACCGGTTTTTTTTTGTTTCAGCCCACAGTGGGGCGTTTACTCGGAACCGACATCGCTATTTTTTTACTCGAAATCGTTAGATGGAAACGAAAAATGAATTTTAGTGAAAAATCAGAGCCATTCACTCGTAAAGTAGAAATAAAAATGAGGAGAAAGTGACGCCCACAGAACGAACTGCGACACAACCAACGTAAGACGGCAGAGACGTGAGACTTTTCTCTAGCGGACACAATCAATATACGCGGCTCGCGAGTCCGGAACAATTGAGTGACGAGGGCGCAAAGGAAATCCGTAGCGAATGTAAAAAGGAGCTGGCAATTAACTTTCAAGACTGTAGAGGTACGTAAGTATTTTATGCCATTGATGAAGTTACCGGATCGCTTAAGGAGGTTCTCCACCGTGACTCCACGATTCAAAATCCCGTCAAAGAGCTCTTTGTTATTTCACGAATGAATACCGATCCAGAAAAACACCAATATATGGAAAACCATTTATAGGGTGATAACGCAAGGTACACAATAATTGTATGAGTATGCTATTATATAGCGCGTTGTAGTTGCATTGTACAAGCTCTTTTAACTCATTTTGACTTCGGAACATGACTGACGTGCTGTTTCCACGTTTAATTTACAAAGTGAGAATAATTGCTCATTCCTGCTAATAGGTATTATAAAATAGGTCTTTTTAAAATAGAACTTACTTAGTTTTAAACTATTCCCTTGCAAATACAACTGTTTTGAATTTTATTGGCATTCATATTTTTGAAAAGTTTTTGGCAGCAATGACGCTGCTACCATTTGGAAGCATTGGTATTAATTGCACTATGTCAATAACCAATGATTTATTTAAATTGCATAAAAAATGTAAGAAAGACCTGCCTAAGGTATATTCCGAAAGCAAGGTAGTAAATAGGCTTGAAAGCACGTTCCGTCACAAGTACCGTTGCCAATGATAACAACATACTGCAGCGCCACTTTCATGTAACTAAGGCTTTTCTGCTTTTTTCGAGCAAACATTTATTAATATCAATTAAACAAGTAATATGGTAGGACGAGCACTTATTTACACCGACCATATCTCTTAAATCCCTAAAAAACTAATGTTCATTTTTTTCTACGTATAAGCACAACATTAGGTCTCTCTGAACGGACGATTTTATATTTTTTTAACCTTGTATCAAATGGATATTTATAGCAGCGAAAAACAACTTTTTTTTCAAATTTCATAAAATTCTAGTGATATTTTCTCAGTGAGGAATGCTTACATTCCATATTTCTAAATATATTCATACAGTATGAGTGATACAGTGAGAGAAATCGGCCCGTTATTAAAATTCTTCCTTGGTGAACCCGTGTCCGGCGAGACGTAGTGGAGTGGTGTCATGATATATGCACAGCACTTGTTTCACAGTTTTCATTAGCGGTACAACGCGTTTCAGCCGTCATCGGATATGAAGAATATTCGGCCAAGGGAGCGGTGCACAACTAGGTGGGGAGTGCCATTTGAACAGCTGATCATTCGTGAGTCCCCTCGCTGAACACTTTCAAATTTCTCTACATGGAGAATCCCCGGCTGGAACATCCTCCCAACATTTCCGGTGCTCAGTCGTAAGGGTGGCCAAGTTCCTACCCGTCTGCTTCATGCAAAATCTCTGCACACTCGCGCATGCGCTCCCGAGGGTGGAGTGAAATCGCTCTTCGAGTGGCACAGGAGGCGACCAAACGTATGCCACTCGTAATATTAAAAAGATATTTTAAGTTTATCTTTTTTTTTACACATTTTAACTATTTCGGAAGAGAGATTGCCAATATAAGGCAATGTACACCATTTCCTAGGCTCTAGTGGATGAAAGAAGGAGTGTAAATATTATCGATGGCCAACTTCTGGCGTTTTACACGCAGAATGCTATCGATCATATGCCCTTGATAGCCTTTCTTCCTTGGTGTAATTTTAGGCTAAACTTGTGAAACAAATGAATTTTGGAAGTTACATTTACAGCGACGAAAAAACACAATGTTGGGGAATATGTATCGGCAATCGTCGGTCACCGTCGTGAAACTTCGGCTTGATTGGTGTACTCGTGGGTGAGAGCCACCTGCACGTCGACTACGGTAGAAAGCGAGAAAAATGGACATTTACGAGTACTGCAATATTAAAAGTACTGTTATCAGGCTTATTATTTGTGTGGGAAAAATGCTTTTAATATTCTGGGAGAACATTAAACGTCACCGCTGTTTACTCACAGTCCAACGTGGCCCAATGTGTTTTGACTGGTGAATGGAATTCAGCACCCCCCCCCCCCCCTCAACATTATTAACCAATGAGAAACGACATCCGAATTTGGGGTCACGTACTGCGCTTGCGCTGGCGTTGAACCGTGAACGTGAAATTTGAGCTTGGATCACGTCCGCAGTTGAAGTAAGCGGTTGGCGGTTTCACACAATCGTCAAAACATGTCCACATAAGAACCCGTGACTTAGAAGTTGAAGTCTACGGTGACGCCCGTTGCAAACCGGCCCTAAAGGATGACCAATAAATAAGAAATTAGGAACGTCTTGAGTTCCTGATGAGATAATTTAAAGGAATGTAACAGATAATATCCTCACTTCCCAAAATTATGCATGTGGAATACTTAATTTTTTTGCTAATAATGCTCTGCTCCTAACTTCGCTGCACGTCAGTCATATGTTCGCCAAAGTGTGTGGGAGGGAGGGCGCTCTCGGCGTCCCCCTCCGTGACGTCACTGGCGAGAGGGAGGGGAGGGCTTTTGTGTGGCAGTGCAAGGCGGTGGGTCGTGGCAGAAGGATGTTGTGTGGCGGGACGCCGCCGTGTTGTTAGCTCTAGAGAAGGAAGATGTTCGGGAGGAAGGCTCTCAAGTACGCCTCGGCCATGGACAGCCTGGTGCTGGACGTCGACGAGACCGTCACTTGTTTCTGCAGGTGAGAGCTGCCTGTTGGACCTCCACTATCTTATCGCCAGTGTGAGTCAGCGTGAGCGCTCTTGATCCTCGGGCGTTGGTGGGAGGCATTGACTCACGTCGATTCTTCGCTTGACCCACTTTGTCGGTCAATCCTTGGCGAGGGGACGAAACCTCGCTGCTGCCAGTGCATTTTAAATCGTGAGAGTGTCACATTTACGTTCACTATTGTTCAGGCGTGCCCGTGCATGCACTGGCTACAAGCTATTGAGAGGTACAACGCCAAGTAAGTAAGTTAGGTTAACGAGACACACGTCACTACCTTTTTAGCCTCCATTAAGTAATGTGAAAGTTGTTGACTGCTCTCCTGGTAGTCTCACTACCTATTCGGTAAGTCATTCTTTCTCTGCGCATGCCCAGAAGGGAAACCCGAATGCAATTTACCGCTCTTTGCGGACATTTAATGCGAAGCGAAAGTAAAATTAGTGTTATTATACGTAAAAAAAAGCCTATTTCAAAATCCACCGTGGAAATCCGAGCGTTTTCTTGTTTTGGAAATCGAATGGACCATGTAAGCGAATCATCCATGTAAGGCTAAAAATTGTACCAGATGGCGGCCTTAATAAATTCACGTAAAGTTAGTTTTTATCCGTTGCAGAATTTATTTCTTTTACTAAAGTGAATTAGAAATTCTGATCTTCTATGGTCGAGAGAAGTAGCATCCGAAAGGAAATTAAGTGAAGACTTATTCGTGTCGTGGATTGGTTCGACATTGATTACGATAGTGCTACAGAAGAATGACGAAGAAAAAAAGTCTGTTGAAGACTTTGAAAAGAAGACGGGACCTAGCTGTCCGTATCTATAGACATGGCCTGATAAGGATAATCAACGAGGAGAAGGGGAATACGGGAGATGTCGCAAGGACGAGCAATGGATGTTAATATGAAGAGGTTGTGTGTCATGCAATGGAGAGTCAAACCGTAAGTAAGGAGCGTTGACTTGTAATAATGATGCTCTAGCGTGCCTGACATATTTGAAGTGCGCGTATTCCAGGAATTGCTTTGGCTGTACAATGCGTGAATCAATTTCCCGTTTGGTCAAACTTTTTAATGTGGCGGTGTTGACTCACGAACGTTTTTTTTTTTAGTTCGAACGAAGTTGATTTTTCATGAGTGAAAAGAAAAGATAAGTTTTAAATTGTTTTTAATGACAGTGAATTCTTGGCTATCACGTAGTGTGAAAAATGATTTTGGATGGTGTAGAAGTAAATTGTTACAGAGTACAAATGGATGCTAACCAATGCATTGTTTGGATATTCCTAACGACAGTGATATGAATATTACTATCTGAATTAAGTGCTATGCAGTCTGTTCGGGTCATTTTCACAGCACATTCCTGCATATGGCGGCGATCGTCAGGGAAAACCGGGAATTGTCAGGGAATTTAGCATTTATGGTAAAGTCAGGGAATTCTAGTGAGGGTCAGGGAGAAACAAATTGAAATTCTCGTTAATTATCTACCATTACGTTTATCGGCCAGTCTTTCCCACCCTTTATTTCACGAACTAAAACTAATATCCGTCACTGATGTGCATGGAATAAGCCCCATCAATTTGTGGAACATTCAGTTGTGAATCTTATTAGTAGTGTCTTTTAGTTACTTACTTGTACATCCTTAATGCGACATTTGCCTAGTAGTGTTAAAATTCATGATCACAAGCATTCTGCTCACTACAAGGAATCCGAGGCTATTTTGTTCCGAAAATTTTACCTCGCGTTTTTTTTAACTTCTCAGACTCAGATCTAGAGGCAGGTGGAGCACACTAGCTCGTGGTAAATACGTTGCTTGCAGTTATAAACGATCACACGTGTAAACAAAATCTTACGTAAGATCATCTTCGATTCCCATACTCCCGATCATGAGACAGTAAGAAGAGTCATACTCCCCTCCCCACCTTTCACGCTCGACGTAATTATTGAATGGTCCCCTTAGCTCCCTCTCGAAGCAATTTAGCACAAACCACCTCAAATATGATATTCCTTAACAGGATGCTGCCGTTGCTAATTGCCTCGTTCGCTGTGGCGCGATTACGTTTTGTTTGTATATACAAATATTTGTACATTTTTGGATCCCTCTTACAATCAAGAGGTTATAACCACGTTAATCAAATTGTTATTCGCTTCTGGATGTCACTCGTGCCATCCGATATTGATCCAGTCCAACAACTTGGCTTTGGTTTCTATTTTTCGCGCAGCTTAGTGATACATGTACCGGAGCCCACCAGTAAATCGGCCATTAACGTTCCCTTCGATGCCTTTTCAGTAATTCTCAACTTCCCACGAATACCACGACACGCTACCTCTTTCTTGAAGGATTAGACATCTTCACTGTAATTTTACCGAATTTAATGTTTCATATACGGCCACGGAAATACGATACACGGCCGCGAAATGTGTATGAAAAGGGCGTATAATTTGGATGAGGGTTTAACTTATGAAGTTGTAATATACTTTTTCATTAGGATATACTTGTAGCTTTTATTGTATTGATTTCAGCTTTTAACATTTTCTGAGTTTTGACGAAAATATAATTCAGCAGAAATAAAATATTCAGATAATAGGAGCACTTTTGGCGATCTGTCAGCGAAATTGGTGAGTCCATCAGGGAAAAGGTCAGGGAAATTAAAAATCGGATCTCAGTAGCCGCCCTGTATGGTGGGAGAGGAATGCAGGGCCCGGTCGAAGAAGACTTCTTAAGCAGCGATTCGCCGGGAGGGCATCAAGTACTTCACCTTAAAAGTGTTTTTCTGAAAGATATTCGCTTTTCCTTTATAGGTAGCGGCTACTTTCTTCAGCAGCTGTAGCCCGCTTCAGGTTAAAAGTGAAGTTTCTACCCATCGCGGGTAACTTTAAGTACCTACTATAGAAACGTACGGTATGTTATTTTAAAGGCCACGAAATGGTGCATAGCAAAAATATATTTGTCATCAAAAAAATTTATTTTCAAGTATATTTGAAATTGTTAATTTTCACCAAATGCTTTTTGGCAGTGAACCTCTTATTTCCTTTTACAAAGGTTTATTAGTTTCATAGTCGTAATCCTTAATAAAATATAAAGATTTTGCAATGGTAATATTTCATTTAAAAAGCTTTTGAAGGTGAACGGACACCCTAGCCGCTGAGTTATGCTGATGACAGATTCTTTGAAGTGGCTTAAAACTTGAGTAACTATTAATTTTACACTTTTAGCCTCTGTGATTAAAATATTCGTAAGTACCTAATTTATTACCTTTTGAGAAAAGTTGTAATTTTGTCCGTGTATCTTTTGAAGGCCATTACGATATCTAAGAGCAAAACAATGTTATATTGGCATCAATGACTGATTCAGCTGCACTTATTCCACAATTAATATTTCTGTTTGTAATATTTTAATATACTAATCCATTACCGTTAATTTTTTTCTAGACATTATTTCCAAACAATATAATATATATGATTGGGACAGGTAATAAGATTTTAGAGTCTCTAACTCCATGTGCTTAGTTCCCTGCTAGTCGGACGACCTTAATTGTATGTGTTTCAATTTCTTTGCAGATAGGATGTTTTTATCACTGCAATGAGTGTGAGAATGGAGGGAGGCCGGAGTTGTTTTGTAAGGCTTGTCCTTGACGAAGAGTGCTCAGGAAGTGTGCGTTTTCAATCGAGAGAGCACGGTGTCAGTTGGAGGTTTGAAGCAGATTGACATTACTATTGAAAATGGCAACATTGTCGAGAATGATTGCACGATGAAAACTATCCACACAAGTGTCACGCTCTCAATCGCACAACTGCGTGACGTAATGGTTCCTTCAGGTGGCACTAAAAAATAAAAGCCGACCGGTGTACAAGTTTAATTTGTAATGTTTTTCTAAGGTGGCCTTGCCACATAAATATGAAATGCATTATTGAAATACTATCTTCCCCATTAAGTTGCATGCGAATATTCAGAGGCACCTAAGTTGTGAGATTTGGAATGAAATGAATCGTGCAAAAACTCGACCACAACCGTCGAAGAGGGAAAATATTGTGCATGCAGTGTAAAGCTGATTTTAAAGTATTTCCAAGGCTAGCGTTTACCGTTAATCATTGTGGCCATAACTCCCAATAACCCTGTACTACCTTGACTATCAGAGAATAACGGGAAGAAGGCCTTGAACTCCAAAGAACCTGCATCAATGACTGAATCCTGCTCTGAGGAGCAGAATAAGTTAGTACCTAGGATAATAAAGATGATAATCAGAGTTCTTCTCAAAAGAATTTTACTGTTGACGAACTCAATTGCTTATGCACGGATTGCCACGTCTGCCTTGGCGGAGTGTCGCCATTTGCTGAACCCAAACTCCCGAAAATCAGTTGATAAGTCTCCCGTGTCAAAGAAGGAAAATTGCATCGATTGAATGTGCGCCTAGAAAATGAGTGTTCAACCCGAAGGTTGATTGGGGTTAGTCAACAGAACATGTTCTGACGACAACACGTGATGACGGGAAGGCGACATATCACCGAAAGTCCCTCCACAATGTAAGGTCTAATTCTAAAGTGAGGCAGGGAAGGCGATGTTGGAGCAGTAAAAAAAAAGGTCAATGACTATTATATAATGTGCTGAGTGAATCCAAATCCTTTCCGCTGTATCACGAAGTGTCAATAGAAGTATGAATGGGTGCAGCATTTCGGATCAACTAGCTCGCAAGGCTAAGAAGTCGAGTCTGAGCTAGAAGTTTGGTGCACCCCGAGAGAAGAGGTCCGGGGAGAGAAGGGATAAAAGATCGTGGCATTTAAAAGCGCTGAGGAGCCAAGTGTGCCTTTTAAGGAGGTTGGCTCGCGACTGCTTGAGTCAAGTTGTCTAAGGAATCTTATTAATTTAAGTACCAGTATATGCCTGCTAAGTGATCCTTACTTCACAAAGAAAATTACCTATGCTATTGAAAGTCATAAGTATCGCAAGAAATACGATGGAAAGTCGAAGGAATTATTTTTTATGATAATTTTAATCAGCTCGACGATGGAGTCAATTCAGCATTTACGTTACAGAAATAAATTCCTGTACTCAATGAATTACTAATGTATAACACCAAAATACTACTATCAAACGTTATGTTGTAATCTTTCTTGAAATATTCTTTAATATCTCATTAATTATGATATTATTCATACGCCAACCACTTTGGCAACCGACCGCAGCGCCACTTGAAGTCAACTAACGCATTTCGTCTGCTATAAGCGCGGAAATTGGTGGATTTACAGACAATTACGGCAGGTTGATACCTTTTTTTCGTGTCATTTTGTTCCTTGTGAAATTACACATAAAATATCAGTTTTTTGCAAAAATGACATGTCACTATGGTATTTTTAAACATTATATTCCCATGTGACGGCCATTCTCGCCGTTAATCTTCTGTAATTTCAAATGCTAATTGTGCATAAAGGAGTATGGGTTGGTATAATTATCTTTGCTTTATTAGATAGAGGAACTTTAGTTCTATAAGTGCTGTAAATATAAAAAAATGACATGACTTTCACTTTTCGGAACTACCTTCTTAACGGATGAATCCGTGGTAGGGGGAGGAAAGGATGGATACTCTGAAGCAATTGTTGAAGGAAAAATCGTGGGGGAAAGGGGGGGAGGGGCTGTTTAGGGTTGAATCACCCCCGAAAACATTCCCGTAATCTACTATATTTTGTATAACTTGCACTAGCGTTTAGAATTTAGCTTTCTGGGCTGAATAATGCAGTTGAGTTATCTTCACTAAAGGAGAATGTTAATTTAATTATTGTTTTGGTGAATAATAATAAATATCATTTTGTGGTGGTGCGCATATGCACATATATGAGGCCCTCCGAGAGAAGGAAGTGCTGCCACTTGCAGGAGCGTGTGTGAAGAGAGAGATAGGCGTGTTCTGATTATGCGCATGCGCGTGGCGGGCGCGGATTTCCCAGCTACGAATAGCTCTGCTGACCCGCCTCATTCTTGCCCCTATTAATGTCAACTGATACAGAACAGTCGATTCAATTATGTTCTAAACGATTGTGTATTACAACGTCTGAGGATCACTGTGTATTTGTTCGACCGTCCAGAGCGGAGAAATAAGCCTTTGAGGAAAAAAAATTTGAGACGAATACATTTCTGAAAATTATAAAAACTGTATGAAAAATTCTTGCTTACATTGTGTTACACTTGAAGTTCGTTCGGCCTTCGCGCTATTGAGAAACAAAATTTTAAAGTTAGGCATTCTTAAACACTTAAAAAAAACAACTTATGCATTCCAATTGCAATAAAATTAAAAAAAATATGACTTACAATTTAAAATGTACGCACTGAAAAGAAAAAAATATGGTATAATTGGATTTCTTACAAGTCTTTTGATTACGTCATAAACATCATTCAAACTCGAGTGCACACAATATTTTGATCGGAAGTAGTTCTCTAACGTTGAAGTATTAAGTAAGAAATGATATTGTAATTATGTCTGTAAAGATGAAAATCTAAATTTCCATTTCGTATCTCTGAAGGGGAGACCACGTACCTTGCTACGCCCTTTGGAATGTCATATTTTTTACGATGTTGGGAATGCCAAATGCGGCAAGAAATGCAAATACGTTGTTTGGTTGAATGGACTTGAGCTTAGCTGTCATCATCAAGGGTCAACAATCCTAGGATTGGTTTGACGCAGCCCTCCACTCGATTCTTCTATCGGCCAAGCTCTTCATACCAACGTAGTTCCTCTGTTTCACGTCCTTAACGACCTGCTCCATGTAACTCATATGAGGCCTGCCTCTTCCATTTTTCCCGTTCACTTCTCCCTCGACGATTGTCTTCATCAGGCCATCGTGTCTTAATATATGGCCGATTAGGTTGTCCCGTCTTCTTTTTATAGTTTTCAACAGATTTCTCTTTTCTCCCACTCCTCTTAGGACTTCTTCATTTGTCACTCGGTCGATCCATTTTATCTTCATCATTCTTCGATAGCAGCATATTTCGAATGCTTCTACCCTTTTCTTCTCCGCTGCTGTCATCGTCCATGCCTCACTGCCATAAAGGAACATGCTCCAGATATACGTTTTGATGAATTGCTTCCTTACTTCCAAGCTTGTATTTCCAGCTGTTAGTAGATTCTTCTTTTGATAGAATGCCCTCTTTGCCTGGGCTATTCTACTCAGTATTTCTTTCTTGCTTCGTCCATCGTTGGTTACTCTGCTTCCCAGGTAGCAGAACTCTTTCACCTCTTCTAGTTTCTGTTTTCCTAGTTTAACGTTGGTTTTGGCCTCTTCTCTTTTGCTGCACACCAATATCTTAGTTTTATTCTTATTGATCTTCAGCTGATGTCTGTTCATTGTCCTTTCCATGGTTGTTAGCATTTTATTCAGCTCCTTCTCTGTCTCTGCTATGAGAGCTATGTCATCAGCGAATCGTAGCATGCTGATTGTTTCTCCGTGGATGTTCACTCCAGAACACTTCTCCTTGACTTCATTGATGGCACTCTCAATGTAAACATTAAAAATTACGGGAGACAGTGCACAGCATTGTCTCACTCCTTTCCTTATTCTTGCTTCTTCACAGCTGGGTCCAGATTTAATCACAGGTACTTGGCTTTTATACAAACTGTGGATAATTCTTCGATTATTGTAGGAAACTCCAATTCCTTTTAGAATATCAAGCATTGAATTCCAATCCACATTGTCAAAAGCCTTCTCTAAATCCATAAATGCAATGAAGGTCGGTTTGTTCTTCTCCATTCTCTTCTCTACAGAGTGTCCCATTGATCGTGTGTCATTTCTAACCTGTAATGGTAGACACTTCCCTTCGAGCCACAAGGATGAAATTTGGTACCTGGCTAGAAAAAGGATGTAAGTTTTGTTGAGTCTAAGCAAAATATGAAAAATATGACATTTTGACCCCAGAAATAGGGTCCAACTTAAAATCCAAATTTTGCCTTATGGGCTTTCAATGTTAAAATATTCGAAGTACAAAAAAGATGGAATTATTTTGCGAAACTTTCAACTAAAAGGTTTTTGGACACGAAGAACACGATGGAATAACTATTGAGGTCAGAAATTGCAACTGTGACCCCTGAAAGGTCACAGTCAAGGTCACAGGGGTTACAAAAAATGAATCACGGCTTCAAACCTGTCGAATCATAGGTTTAAAAAGGTGCCAAGGTCGATTTTAAGGTCTTCATATCACTCTTTTCATCTCATGACCTTCAAGGGTAACTCAGAGGTCAAAGGTCACAGGGATGGAAAAAATGAATCCAGGCTACAAACGTGTCAAGTCATAGGTTTAAAAAGGTGCCAATGCCGATGGAAAGGTCATAAGATTCCTCTTTTCATCCCTTGACCTACTAGGGTTACTCAGGGGTCAAAGGTCAAAAAGGTGGCAATAAGTGAAATGAGGCTAAACTTATCGAATCATAGGTTTCAAAGAGTGCCCAATACGATGGTGAAAGATCACAGGGATGGAAATAGAGAATCCAGGCTACAAATGTGTCGAATCGCAGGTTTAATAAGTCGACAATGACGATGGAAAGGCAATCAGATCCCTCTTTTCATCCCTTGCACTTTAAGGGTTACTCAGGGGTCAAAGGTAAAAATGGTGACAAAAATTGAAATGAGGCTAGAAACGTATAGAATCATAAGTTTGAAAAGGTGCCAAAGTCGATCGTAAGGTCTTCTGATCCCTTTTTTCTTTCCTTGACCTTCAAGGTTGACTCAGGGGTCAAAGGTCCTTGGAGTGACAAATTTCGAAACGGGGCTACAACGAAGCATTTGTTTAAATAGTGCCTAATACGATGATAAAATCCCTCCTGGAATTCTCTGACCTGGAACGGTTGGGCAGGGGTCAAAGTCCACCAGGTGTCGTGAAAAAAACATTTTCGGGCATTGAAGAAATAAAGAAAAAAATTACAACGTGTGTAGAGTCCATATCTCCGAATATGCTGGAAGACATATTCACACACGCTTTTATCGGGCATTTTCAATTGTGCCTGGCATGGAATATCGGGTACGTATAATGAATAAAAATTGATTTTCAATCTAACTGCTTCAATATTTTCATTTTAAATTTTAATATTGGAAATATTTTGGATAACACCTAAAATACTTTTTTAAATAAAACGTATGGTTAGGTATTTTTAATTGAATAAAAGTAATTAACTTGAAATTATAATTGAATGTTTTCATTGATTAATAACCTCTAAATCAACGACTACCATATGACCCAGAGGGTTAAAGCGATGGAAGTTGGGATCTGAATATCTTAATATTTACTTTGGCAGCCTAAATAATGTCATTCATATTATGTGTTTCACGTCTTGGCATATTTTACAACTGTGACCAATAAACTCAGTGTAGCCCTTTGAGGTCAGGAACCAACAAACAGGACCAAGTAACTTCATCTAATTCTTCACCCTTTCGAAGCTAGAATTCGATGCGTCTAATGCCCTAAATCTAGGTTACACCTAGTGACCTTTTGCCCTTTCCCAACCGTTCAATGTCAGATAATTCCTGGAGGGACGTTACCATCGTATTGGGCACTCTTTGAAACCCATGATTCGATACGTTTACCCTAATTTCACTTTTTGTCACCATTTTGACTTTTGACCCCAGAGTTACCCTAGTAGGTCAAGGGATGAAAAGAGGGATCTTATGACCTTTCCATCGACATTGGCACCTTTTTAAACCTATGATTCGACAAGTTTGTAGCCTGGATTCTCTTTCTCCATCCCTGTGACCTTTGACCTCTGATTTACCCTTGAGGTTCAAGAGATGAAAAGAGGGATCTGAAGACCTTAAAATCCACCATGTAATCTTTTTAAACCTTCGATTCGAAAGATTTGTAGCCTCATTTCACCTCTTGTAATCACTGTGACCTTTGACCCCAGAGTTACCCTAGTAGGTCAAGGGATGAAAAGGGGGATCTTATGACCTTTCCATCGACATTGGCATCTTTTTAAACCTATGATTCGACAAGTTTGTAGCCTGCATTCATTTTTTCCATCCCTGTGACCTTTGACCTCTGAGTTACCCTTGATGGTCAAGAGATGAAAAGAGGGATTTGAAGACCTTAAAATCGACCTTGGCACCTTTTTAAACCTATGATTCGACAGGTTTGGAGGTGTGATTCATTTTTTGTAACCCCTGTGACCTTGACTGTGACCTTTCAGGGGTCACAGTTGCAATTTCTGACCTCAATAGTTATTCCATCGTGTTCTTCGTGTCCAAAAACCTTTTAGTCGAAAGTTTCGCAAAATAATTCCATCTTTTTTGTACTTCGAATATTTTAACATAGAAAGCCCATAAGGCAAAATTTGGATTTTAAGTTGGACCCTACTCTGGGGTCAAAAGGTCATATTTTTCATATTTTGCTTAGACTCAACAAAACTTACATCCTTTTTCTAGCCAGGTACCAAATTTCATCCTTGTGGCTCGAAGGGAAGTGTCTAAAATTACAGGTTAGAAATGACACACGATCAATGGGAGTAGCCTAAGGGCCAATATTGCTTCTCTTGTACCCTTACTTTTCCTGAATCCGAATTGATCTTCATCCAGGAACTCCTCTGCTTTTCGTTCTATTCTTCTGTAGATGATCCTTGTCAGTGTCTTCGATGCATGTGTCGTCAGGCTTATAGTCCTAAAATTTTCGGATTTCTCTGCTCTCTTCTTTTTGGGAATAGGAATGATGATGTTTTTCTCGAAGTCCCTGGGTATTTCTCCTGTTGAGTACATGTCGCAGATGACATTGTAAAGATGGGCCAATGTCCTCTCTCCCGCAATCCGTATCAGTTCTGCGGGTATATCATCAATTCCAGAAGCCTTATTCATCCGAAGGTCCCTTACTGCTGCGTCGAATTCCGATCTCAATATTGATGCTCCCATATCATCCTTCTCGACTCCGCTTTCCTCTTCAATCACTTTCGTGCTGAGATTTTTCCCGTTGTATAACTCTTCCAGATATTCTTTTCTTCTCTTCACTTTGTCTTCATTTTCTATCAAAAGTTCTCCATTCTTGTCCCTTATAGCATTGCACCTTGCGCTCCGTTCCTTGTAGTGGTTCCTCACTATCCTATAGGCAGCTTCCACCTTTCCTAAGGTAAGGTTGTTTTGTACATCTTCGCACAGAGTGTTCATCCACATTTCTCTAGCTTTCCTTGCTTTGCGACTTACTTCGTTCCTGATTCTGTTGTAGCTAAGCTGCCCTTCAGTTTTCGCATTCTTATGGTTTCTTCTTAACAACTTTTCTTCTTCCAAGAACTTCTTTTGCGGTTCTCTGTAGTCCACACTTAATGTTTTCCCAACGCTCTTCTACTGGTTTCTCAGTCAGGTCCTCTCCTATGTTGTTTTCTACTGCTTTCTGAAATTCCAGCTGATGTTCAGTCTCCTTTAGTTTTTCTACTTGCCAAATGTTCTTTACAGTTTTCTTCAATCTCTTGAATTTCAGATGGCATTTCATCATCACTAAATTATGGTCGCTGTCGATGTCTGCACCCGGGTAGCTTTTGCAGTCCTTCACCTGATTCCTGAACCTCTGCTTCACTAAAATGTAGTCTATTTGAAATCCATGTGTATTTTCTTCGGTTGTGATTTTTAAACAATGTGTTAGTAACCACTAACTTATGTTGTGTGCAGAACTCCAGCAGCCTTTCTCCTCTTTCGTTTCGGTTTCCCAATCCATATTTTCCAGTTATTCTTCCATCTTGTCCTTCGCCGACGACAGCGTTCCAGTTTCCTAAAATAATTAGGTTTTCTTCTCCTCTTACCTTTTTTATTACTTCGGTGATATCTTCTTAGACGTCTTCCACTTCTTCATCTTCGTAGTCCGACGTAGGCATGTAAACTTGCACCACAATGGTATCTGTAGGCTTAGTTTCAATTTTAACCATTATAATCCTTTCACTGTATTGCAGGAAGCTCTTCACACGCAGTCCCACACTCTTCCTGAGCATTATGCCTACTCCAGCGTTACCATTCAGTGATCCGGTGTGGATAATTCTATAACTTACACTCCAAAAGTTTCCTTCTTCGGGCCATCTCATTTCACTGATTCCGAATACATCGAGGTCCATTCTCCGCATTTCCACCTTCAAGTTCTCCAGTCTTCCGCAGGTCCTAAGTGATCGCACGTTCCTACCCTAAAATGAGTATCACACTTGACTGATGTACTCTCTCGGGTAGTCCCCGCCCGGAGATCCGAATGGGGGACTATTTTACCTCCGGAATATTTTACTCGAGAGGGTGCCATCACGTCTTGATATTAAAGGAAAGAGTGGAGTAGCTGCGACTCCTCGGGATGATAATGTGGTGGTTTCCCCTTGCCTTCCACAGTTTAGCTGTAATAAATTAATTTAAATTCATTATTTTCAGTACGCATAACATAATGTTAGGAGAACATAACTCAAGGCTTGTGGGATCGAGTCCCCGCCATTGAGCTTTTTTTCGTCTTCATTTCATTCATTTTCATTTATTTCTATAATTTTCTTTTGCAGCAGGTCTAACCTGACGAAGGAACATATTTTGACCGTTTTTCTTCGACATGTTATATCGACGTCTTATTCCCAACGCGGAAGACACACAGCCCTAAGAGTGCGCTACGTTTCAATGTTTCAGTAATTTATTTGTCATAGTGATCAACTTCCCAATCACCACCGTACACAACGATTTCACATGGGTGTGTTAATGCTTGCGGTCTTAGGATGCGTGCGTAAATTAGATAAAGAAGATCTCGTAACCAGAAGTTTTTCCAAAATGTCCGCCAGCTCTATTTCCTGAGCGAAGTGCCAAGAACGATTTGGCTGTTTCTATGATAAGTACCACCCAAGCACCTGTGCCCACGTACTTCCTGTGAGTTTAAACAACTAAAAAACTAGTGTCCACAATGAGACAAAATATGCGCCTTGCAACGATTTGAAGAAACCACTTCATTTCACCTTGGTGTCAATGGTGACCACCTTCGTGGGCGGAAAAGGACGCTCATGTACACTTAAACGCGTGTATACGTAAGGGGTGGGAAAGGGAAGGGAACGACGGGCAGTTAAACGGCCTTTGCTGAGGAAAGACAATTGAATTCCAGGGTGTCAAGGATTAGGAGAAGGCATTGAGAATTGGAAAAATAACTCTTGCAAAACCGCAACATCCGGAGCTTGGGACGAAGTGGTGGTCCTTCGGTGGCGGGACCAACGGAACTTCGTCCTCGGTGAAGAGGCGATCTATTTCCGTAATATTGAGGGAAGGAATCTTTCGATTATGGTTTCTTTTCAGTGTGTTCAAAAGACACACACCATCGCCGGAATATTCCCAAATAAATGTCTTTTTCATTCCTTCAGACACTTGCGTGTGATAAATTAATTTTTTTGTGGATAAGATATACTATAAGATATATCCCCCACTTTTATTTTACTGCTCACATATCAAGTAATTTTATGTTTTTCAGTTATATTATAATTAGAGCTAGCGGTTGACAATAAGCTAACTAATAAGGTAAGGCTGTGTACGGTGGCGATTAGTAAGTTGATCACTATGACAAATAAATAGTGAGCGCACCCCTCGGTTGCTACTGTATGTCATGCTTCCGCGTTCAGAATAAGCCGTCAATATAATATGTCGAAGATAACGGTGAAAATATGTTCCTTCGTCCGGTGAGACCTGCTGCAAAAGCAAATTATATAAACTAAAGCCTATTCAACCAAACCACAATGTATTCATAGCAGCATTTGGCATTATGTACAGGCACTTCCAAAAAAAAGTTAACACTTCAGAGCCGAAAATTTTCTAAGTCCCGAGTTGACGGTGATTTGACAACGCTGCGTCACGGCTTCCCTCTGGCGGAGCCTCGAGAAGCTCTGACCGAAAACAAACCCCCTTCCCTGTTTAGCAGAAGGGATTACTGCACGGTCGGTCTTATTATGCCCTAAAGAAGGGGGCTATGGTGGGCACTCCATGGTCGTTTTTTCCGACTCGCGCTGCAAGACATTTGAAGTCCTGAACATATTTCTACCGTCGCATAGTGGTCGGAAATCGGAAAAAGCTGGACAAAATTCAAAAATAGCTTTCTTTGAAATATGACTTAATACTTCACACAAAAAAAGACTGCTAATTAAGGAATAATACATCATTTGACATGCTTTTCATCTATTAGCCAGATACAGGAGCTCAAACATGACCAAATTTCCAAATAAACACCTGAACTAATTTTTCTCCGAATGTCTTCCAAGTTAAGTTGATCGTGACGTTATGTGAGGAATTTGATTGAATAAATAATAGCATGATCTATTAACACAAGTATTTGCCTTTAAATTACCAAAGCTTCAAATATTTTTGAAGCATTTTAGCGCAATTCCGTTAAAAAATGTCAGACGCTGTTCTCAGATAAAATGTTTACATAATATAGAGAATATCTAGCGTTTTATGGAGAGACCTGTCAAGTGACTTATATCAGAGCACTCGTTGAAGACTCATAAACACGAAATTGAAGAGAAAATAAAAATAAATCTATGACACCGAAAAATACATATGATTTTCCGATAGCGCGTCCGGGGCATGGCTCCGCGCGGCTTGGGCTGGAAGTGCCGTGACTCGCTTACTTTACTCAAGTGACATGGACCCAAGGCTTCCATTTCGTCGTTTTTCAGCTGCACTCATTGTCACTAACCTTCACTGATCTATGCTGATGAAATCGTGAGAATATTGAATCGTGCGACGGGATAAGATTACGCGGAATCACTTTATTTTTCTTCGCGTGCGCTTCGGGAACATACTTCTTATTCACGCCCTTGAAAAGAGTGTAGTCTTTCTAGGGCCCATGTAACATTCTAGAAGTACACTGGTTTCTCTTTTGAATTCCTTTTGCCCCCTTCTTTTTATTCACGCGGTAAGAGATGCACCGACGATTTCAGAGCCTTGGTCTTCGTTTTCCCAGCCACCTTTTCCCCTTTCCTCAGAGGAGATCTGAATGCCAAATGGGGGGAGCGGCATGTTCCCTCTGACTCAGTTCAGTCCCTGTACTGAGACAATGGGGATGGGGAGGACCGGTCTCCGTGAGGAATAATTTTCCACTGCCCAAAAACCTTACTCCATACGTTTTATTGCACCCACGACCCCTTCCATGCGGTATGCCTTGGGTCTACCTCCTCCGAGTTTATGCCCTTGCAGCCCAGTGCCTATTCATAAGGGGTGATCCGGAAGCAGGTAAAACATCGCAGACGTCTGCCCATCCACTCCTCCACCTGAGCGCTTTTAGGTTTGTTTCTACTCACATTACCGGGCGAATATTTCAAAAACATTTACATGCCCAAAAGTGAACACGTTTATCAACATGGTTTCATGATTTAGGTTTGATAGTCTCTTATTAATTTCATATGTGATGCCAAGGAAGTAACAATTCATTCACAAAAATGAATTAATTCCGTCCATTACAGAAATATATCCAAAGCTTTTGGCGGTATTGTTTAGCATGTAATATGGTCGAATAATGGATCACCTTTCCATCAGAAGGAAATATAGGAACAGCTTATCAATATGCAATTACTATTCTCAGTTGCGATATAGGTCCTTAAGGAAATTTACTAATTGCCGTCCACCAACTTCGCAATCCGAGCAATTGGCCCCTCGAGAGGAGATCACCGTATGGCGGCCGGGTGCCCGCGCGTAACGTGTGCAAACCCTTTCTGAGAGGGAATTCCCAGCTAGCCATGCTTCCTCGCCGCCCCTCCCTTTCGGTAGGAGGAGAATAGTGGGTGGCGATCCTTCAGCAGGGTTAGGAGGACACGCAGCTCAACGCCGTGGTCGGGAATAAGGGTGAGGCGGGAGTCGGGGGTATTTTGCGACCACCTGCAGGTGTCCTATAAACAATGGGTATTCGGGAATATTCGTATGTTGTCACAGTCCTCATCCTTTTGAAGAACGGAAAAAGGCATTGAATAACCAATTAGAGCGTAACATTAGTTACAGTTTGACCAACGGAAATGTCTTCACATGCTTACGGAGCTCTTGCAATCAGTTAAATCTCATACGAATAATTATTTAGTTGTGGTCTCATGCGCGCGCAATTAGCTGTATTAGGACCTGAAACCTTTAGTGATCATAAAATAGTTAATGTGAAATTTATTGTAGGCGTTGAAAGACATTATCAACCAAGGAAGAGGATATACTTATTTGGCAAGGCCCATTACGACAGTATGAAAAAGGAATTAAGGGAATCGTTTAATATATTTAGCGAACAAAGCAAAGGATTCGATACAGAGGATTCGGGGAGAGAATTTCTTGAGGACACCCTTAAAGCAGTTAATGAATACATACCAAGGAAATTCATTAGTGATAATACAGAGCCAAGGTGGTATAATGCGGAGGTTAGGAAATCACTAAAGCGACAAAGGGTATGCCACGCTAGGATGAAAAATGCAGGACGGGGTCTATCGGTAGAGGAAACAAATGAGTTAGTTCAAAACTATAAAAAAAATCGAAAGCATTAGCAAGGAAATCATGTCGACAAGCGTTATAACATTTCAAGAGAGAGATGTTAGGAGGATATTTAGATAGCAATCCTAAAGCGTTTTGGTCATATGTGAGAGAGATTCGGGCAAATAGGTCCACAGTGCACACACTTAAAAACGATAAAGGAATTAGAGTCACCAGCAGTGTAGAAAAAGCCAATTCTTTAAACACCTTCTTCCAAAGGGTTAGATTAGACATTAGACCAGATTTTAGGGAAACGGCTGCGTGGTCAGTAACAGATTTGTATTGGCATAATACAAATAATAAACTCGTGGGCATTATTATTATTATTATTATTATTCAAATTAGGACTCCTAAACTATAAATGCTAAATGGTTTTTTCTACGACGATGGTGGCGAGCATAGATATATGTTCGGGACTTCAGACGTCGTGCAGCTCGCGTCGAAGAAAATGACAATCTCGGGACACAGGACCGACCCACATTAGTCGGAAATCGAAAAAAGCTGGACAAAAACCTAAAATAACTTTTTTTTAGATATACACTTGAAACTTCACACATATTCTTAGAAAAGTTTGCTACTTAAGGAATAATGCATCATTTGTCATGGTTCTCATCCGTTAGTGAGACACAATGGGGATCAAACATCACGAAGTTTAAAAAAATCCTGTAATAATATTTATCCTAATATCTTACAAGTTGATGATGACGATGTGGGAGGAATTTGATCAAATAAAAATAGCATGATCTATTATTAGCACAATGCTTTGCTTTTAATTGCCTGAGCTACAAATATATTTGAATCGTTTATTTGCTATTCCATTACTTAATGGCGGACACTGTTCTCAGACAAAACTTTTACATCAAGCAGAGTATATCTAACGTTTTAGGGAGACACTTGTCAAGTAACTTATATCTGAGCAGTCTTTGAAAACTCATTTTCACGAAAGTGAAGAGAAATTAAAAGTAAGTTTGCGACACCCTAAAATACATATGATTTTCCACCGCGCGTTTGGGGTTTGGCTCCACGCGTCGGGGGAATTGACGTGACTCGCTTACATTGATGAAGTGACATGGTCCCTAAGGCTTTTAATTCGTTGTTTTTGAGCTGTAACCATTGTCAGTAACCTCCATCACTCTTATTTGATGAAATCGCGAGAATCTTGAGCCGTGCGACGGGATAGATTACGCGGAATAGAGTTATTTTTCTTTGCGTCCGCTCCGGGAACATACTTCTTATTCAAGCCCTTGAAAAGAGTGAAGTCTTTCTAGGGCCCATGTGAACTAGATATATTGTAGCTTTTATAAGTAATGGAATAGCAATGAAACGATTAAAAAAGTATTTGTAGCTCAGCAATTTAAAGGCAAAGCATTGTGTTAATAGGCAAATGATGCAGGTGTTTATTTGGAAATTTGGTTATGTTTGAGCCCCTGTATCTGACTAACAGATACGAATCATGTCAAATGATGCATTACTCCTTAATTAGCAATCTTTCCTGAGTATTTATGCGACGTTTCAAGTCTATATCTCAAAGAAAGCCATTTTCAAAATTTGTCCAGTTTTTTTCGCGACGTAGCTTTTTTGGCGAGCGTAGAGATGTGTTCAGGACTTCGTCGGGAGTGAGTCGGAATGAACGACCATGGAGTGCCCACAATAGCCCCCTGCTTTAGGGCATAATAAGACCGACCGTGCAGTAATCCCTTCTGCTAAACAGGGAAAGGCGAGGACGGGGGAGGAGGGAAGGGGGTTTGTTTTCGGTTAGAACTTCGCGAGGCTCCGCCAGAGGGAGGCCGTGACGCAGCGTTGTCAAATCACCGTCAACTCGGGAAAATTTTCGGCTCTGAAGTGTTAACTTTTTTTTGGAAGTGCCTGTACGTCGTAAAAAATATGACATTCAAAAAGGCGTAGCAAGGTACGTGGTCTCCCCTTGTTAGTATCCTCTTACTTAATGAAAATTGCCCCGTTTAGCAGCTTAAAATAATCAAAACCAGAAAGTGTTAACCAAAATACCGATTTCTGATGGCTTCCGACTCGTTCGGGGTCGAAAAGTTTCTGAAATCTTCAGCTAGGTAGGAGCGTTATGTCTCAGAAAGGCTTTGGAATGAGACATCTGGACAAAAGAAGAAAAAGATGTTTTAGTCGTCTGCGTTGAATGCCTAAACATCTAATTGCGGAAGCCAATGAAAAATCGTTGTATTTAAATGTATCTTGTTTTATTTTAATGCATTTTGTTAAAGCGAGGTGAAAAGTAGTTCAGTTCATTCGATGTGACTCGCCATAGAAACAACAACGCTTTTGGGACCTTGCCTCTGAACCTTCGGGGTCGCATTACGGCGTGTCATAGCTCGGTGGATTTCGAGCAGCATTCTTGTGGCTCTAATGACCCAAGGGTCTGCCGAGTGTACTTTTTGTCCTTTTATCCACAGATATGCGTAAATTCGAGAATATCGTACGATGAAGATTGACGATTGTGAAGTAAAATAGGAAGCACCGGTTTCGGACCGCTGGATATTTTAACCTAGAAAAATGAAAAAAATTGTCCCGGAAAAATAGTGGAATTACATAATTCCTGGTGTACAGCACCCTATATGGCCTCTTCTACTCGAGAATCTCTTATGGTATTGTTTTATGGGGATCATCTTCTATCTTAAGTTGTGTATTTGTGACCCAAAAGAAGATTTGAGGATGATGTGCTATCAAAATTATAGAGCTCAACCTCTGTTTAGAAGTTCAGAGCTGTTTACTGTTCCATGTACACACATACATTTTCTACTCAGTTATATTTGTAAAACAACATTTTTCGAAGATTGAGACTAGCTCTAACTTCCACTCTCATGAAGCGAAACAACGTAAATATGTAATGATGTACGTGTGAAGTCAGCAAACTTGGCTATGACAACAAAAAGACCAAAAGCTGTGTGCAGTAAATTGTGTAATAATTTACCTAGGTGCCTTGAAAAACAAGAAATGTCTTTATTTCAAAAAGTGGTTACTATCTAATTATGTGAAAAATGTTTCTACGGTGTGAAGGAGTATTTATGCCGTGATTATTAATGTGAGTTTTCTAACCCTGTACATAAAATTCTCTGCGGCACCAGTACCTGTCCCAGTGGAATGGCATCTTAGATATGATCTTGAGGGAAGCGTCCAGCCTCTGGGGTGTAGACTGCATGGTATATGCTGCCAACACACTGTTGGCCTCTCCCCGAGTGTTTTCCACTTGGGAGACGAAAGCAGCAAACAGGCTTCAACAGTTTAATGCCAAAATCACGCTGGCAAGACAACAGGCGTCGAGATTTCAGTGTGTGTTGGGCTTCCTTTCCTCCGGTCGGGCCAAAGGTCAAGCGCATTGCTCGTACGATCCGAAAAGAACATCACAAGGCCCGGTTACACCATACATTAACACTTACAAGTTCATTTAGATTTGCGTGAACGGATTCATGTACGTTTGCGTGAACGAATGGGTGAATCAGTGGTCAAAGCACGGAGCATGGAACCGAACATGCATTCGCATAATTTTCTGGGTTCGCATTTGCGATTGTTGATGTTTTCGTATTACTAAGCGCAACATTCAAATTGTCAAAGACGACATTCATAATTTACTAAAATTACTCTTTAACAGACCAATCTTTCTTAAATTGAGCTTTCCTTTTCAGCTGTAATTTTCGGTGGGGACACCTAGTGGTGTAAAACGTAAGCGAGATATTCACATTCAGTTTTTTCGCAGTTGGATGTGGGATTGTGGTTGCGTGCGGATCGGATTTTTATATATTAGTAGTTTGACCTCGTTTGGACTTTGGTTCACTATTTGACCTGTGCTCCTCCTCGATTACCCCGTTTTCGACCTTGGCACCTCTTGGACAACCGGAACGGATCGTTCTTGATCCACCGTTTAATTCTGATTTTAGCTTGTCTGGATACTGAGATGGATTCCGACGAAGCGTGGCAAGGATGCTAGGACAAACTGCTCATTGATAGGTGTGTGAAGCCACAAGAAGGCTTTTGATACCACCTCTCATGAGCTGATTATAGCCATGCAAAGGTACACCCGTCCACAATAAATAGTTACCACCTCGGAGGCTGAATTTTTCTAAGTCCCGAGTTGAAGGAAATTTGACAACACTGTCCCTTGGCGCAGAGTTTAAATGCCCAGTGCTCTCGCCATTTATTGGGGGTACCCTTCCCTCGAGAACAATTCCCTTTTCGCCCTTTCTCAAGTGAACAGCAGACCGCCTTGACCCACGACCACGATATCTGCTAGAAGACGAGTCGCCCGAGACACATAGGTACCCGTGGCCACAGAACGGGAGAAGGGGCACGAGATGAGTTCCAATCACTTTTCGACACATTTCTAGTAGAAACAGATAGAAAATGACACTAGATTTATAACCTCTTTCGAAAATACCTATCATTTATTCCGAGATCACTTTGGAGTCCTTTGACAACTGGATGATTTTCTGAGGGTAATGATTAACGTGCTAAATGGTCGTTGCGCTTCCACGGGTATTATAAGACCGTAAAATGTAATGTTCTGGTTGAAATTTTATGTCCTCTAAACTTAACACTTCAAAAGGCCTACATTTATTGATCACTTAGTCACCCATTAACTCAGATTCATCCAACGTTCATGTCGCAGAGCGTAGGTGTGAAGAAAGTCTTAGGAAGGTGTAAACAGAAAGCCTTAGTTTTATTATTCCGTAGTTTTTTTCAATTGATCACTGCTTCAACTGCTCATGTATTACGTCTAAATGAAATTAGATCAGCTGCTAATATGATCTTCAGTATTTTTGTAACTCTTGAACTCCTGGAATTTTATTCAAAAGCCATTAATTTATGATAATCAATAGCTATCGGCTTATGTGGGCCAAGCTTCTTACAAAGGAGAAGTCTCTAAGTTTTTCCAGCCTCATTACATAATTCTCTAAAAGAGAGTTGCATAGAAGGGCATAATCAGAGAAGCCTTTGAGCCCTTAGCCTATACCCTACTTTCGGAAATAATTCCGATACGTTCAGAAGTCGGTCGGTATATTTTTTTCGCCCTCAAAAACATTCCCGACACGTTTTATGATACCCACAACCCCGAACAGTAAGCAGGTGGTGAAAATAGAATCAAGCCAGATCACAATAAAAAAAACTCATCCGGGAAATGAACCACAGATCTACAAATGTGCTGTTATGCGGGCTATTCCAAGCAAGGTTTGAATTTGGGTAGGCTCTCCATTTCTTGACATTTCCACCTTCCGCTATCTAAATAGTGTATTGGAGAAAAAGGGGTATAGCAGCATTGGTGACAGAAGGAAAATTGTATTGGCAAGATAAGCTTTTAGTCGCCGACGCGAACTGTTGACAGGGGCGTTAAGCAGGGAAGTAAAGAAAATACTAGTGAAGAGTTTGATATGGAACGTGGCACTATATGACGCTTAAACATAGGATTCATGGAACGAAGATGGAAATATACTCAGAGCTTTTAAGATGTGAGTACGTAGACGGATGGAGAAATTAAATTGGTTCAAAATAAGGACAAATGATGAAGTATTAGAAATGGTAGGAGTGGAAAGAATTTTGATTGATGAATAGGGAAGATAAAAAGGGCGAGGGTGAATTGAAATATGTGATTGAGTGAAGGACATTGGTTAAACGGGGTGGAGTGAGGCGAAGAACGGGTAGCTTGGATAAAATGATGGGAGGTATGAGGGGCTGAAGAGGGACAGTGTGTGGAACCAAAACTAATGATAATAATGATTCTCATCACTGCAATCACATCACGTGTTTAATTCCCTTGGAAAATATGAATTGATCCTCACCTAGAAATTCATTGCTCTCTTTTCCATACATCGATTGATGATTTTAAGCACTAACGTAGCAGCATGAGAGATTCAGCAGTTTTCGCATTCCCTTGTTACTCTCTTTTACGTTTTAGATGGCAATACAGTTTTTTCGAATACTCCGACAGTATATTCTCCTTGCATATCCTACAAGCGAGCCCATAAAAATCCTCCGACCTCTCTGCACAGTAGTTCAGGTATTCCAAGTATTCCCTATAATTACGTTGAATTTGTTCTGGTCACATTGCAGAATTACACGTCCTGTCCTTTTTTTATATTTCAAGTAGCATATACTGCGATATAAACTGCCGAGTATTCATTCTAAGAAATAACCAGGCGAGTATGCGAGAGTGCGAGGATTGTGTGTAATTTGAAAGAAATTCTAAATAAATCCGCGATAATTTTTCTTCATTTATTACCCGATTAAGCTTGGAACTTAATACTTATATGCCGTGAAGACGTTCAGTACGTCTTATCTATTGTTATCGAAATCTGCCTGTAGCAGTTGTAGCATTATAATTTTTACTATTTACTATACAAGCGCATTTTTCGAGCTCTTATCTCGAATATTTTATGATCTCATTATTTCCTACAATGAATTACAGGCAAAAACGGAGTATTTGGGAATATTTTGGGAACGCTTTTGACTAAGACATATGGACGGTGTTAATGACAACTCTTGCTTCGAGCTGCAATCATATTTGGGTCGTCACTCTCTCAGCAGTTGCGAAACCTACACGATCATCATCTCGGAGCAGCAATCGAAAAGAAGGCTGCGTTTCGGGAGGCCTCACTCCTCGGAGCCGATTGTCACAGGGCACCCTTGCGGTCCCCCCCCACACTGCAAAAATCCCTGTCCACCTTTGTCAGTCGTAAGAGAGGGAAAACCCGCCATGCTTTACCTGCTCCTTAAATACCCATCGTGCTTGGGCCGTGAAAGATGAACCAGCAGGAAGAAGACCCGAGGTGTCGTGAATGGAGTGGTGGGTGCCATAAAAAGTGTCGGGGATGATTCTTAAGGTGAAAAAATCTACGCATCCAGACCCATTTCCCGTCTCGGTATTATTTAAGAATAGGACCTCAGCGAAGTGGTCCGTGGTCACTTATTGCCCATATCTGGGCATGTAGTTTTCTTGGAGAGGGAGAGAGGGGAAGGAGAAATTTTTTCTACAGGTAAATTTAGATTTCGTCAACGGAAAGCAGTTTTTCAATCAACATCACTGGAATGAGTGAAAAGGATTAGAATATAATCAGAATGTATCTGCGTGTATTGTTAATTTCAAAAATATTTTTGACAGGGTAAAGAGGAAAGGGTTAATGGAACTATTGCGTAAAACAGGAATAAATTGGAAGAACAGAAGACTGAGCCAAAGTTCATGCATTACCGAGAAAGTGCTGGTGAGAGAAGCGGTCGGGGAATTAGAAGAGGTGGTATTAGAGATTAGGAGGTATAATTAGGGTTGCGTAAGGCTGTGCGTAGTCACCGGCACTTTTTAATTCACATTCGGAGGGAATGGTGGGGGGGGGGTTCGATACAGGTGTATAGGTAGGAGAAAGTTGATAAGGTTTGCAAGTGATCAAGCCCTGTTCAACTAGTCACCCAAGGACTTAAATCATAAGAAGACTCAAGTAATGAAATTTTGCATGCATGAAGGGTGATTTTAATTTAGAAGAGAGGGGTTAGATCATAGAGCAGGGGGAGTAATTTAGTATTCCGGTTAGTATGGAAAAGGAGTATTCTGCCAACATTGAAGTCCGAAGGAGAATTACGTTGGTTAAAGAGACGTTTCGTCACAGAGGGGGATAAATAACAGGCTTGGTTGACTCGTCCTCTAGCAGATATCGCGGACAAGGCGGCTTCATTCATTTATTGCTCTCTTTTCCATACCTCAGTTGATGATTTTAAGGATAAGCTTAGCAGCCTGAGAGATTCAGTTGCCTTCGCATTCCCTTGTTACTCTTTTCCGCTTTAGATGCCAATACAGTTTCTACGAAATCCTCCGACAGTATATTCTCCTCGCATATCCCACGGGCGAGTCCATAAAAATCTTCTAGGCCTTTTTGTACAGTCGTTCAGTAATTCCTTCTAATTACGTTGAATGTGTTCTGGTCACATTGTAAAATTACCCGTCCTGTCCTTAATACACATTTCCTTTTAACAATAGGATAAAACGTTATAACCTTTGAGTAGAGGTAGTAGTACTCAAGTACGGACTGCTGGGTTTCGAACAGGGACCTACGAATAGGAAAACACTGAGTTTTGACCAATGCATCTACGAGACGTTCAATCTGTTCCTAATAATCTCCTTAATACAATTATCTATTAAGTGAGTTTTCTTTTATTTTTGAAATAGCATATACTACGATATGAATTGCCGATGAGTATTCATTCTAAGAATTAACCAGACGAGTATGCGAGAGTGCGAGGATTCTGTGTAATTTGAAATAAATTCTAAACATATCCGCGATAATTTTTCCTCATTTATTACCCAATTAAGCATGGAACTTAATACTTATATGCCGTGAAGACGTCCATAAGTCTTCTCCTTTCTTATTGAAATCTGTATGTGTCAGTTGTAGCATAAGTATTTTTGCCATTTACTATACAAGCGCAGTTTTCGAGCTCATCGCGCAGTCAAATAAAATCATTGATAATTCTAAAATAACACCGATCGTTAACAGATATATAAATGCTGATAACAATATTCATCTATGTTATTCATGTTATAAAATCAAAATTTTCTACGACGAAATAAAGGCAAAAATTGAGTATTTTTGGAACGTTTTGGAAATGACATAGCCTAAGAAATATCGACGGTGTTAATGACAACTCTTGCTTCGAGCTGCATTCACATTTGGGTAGTCACTCTCTCAAGAGCCGTAGTCGCGGAAACCTAAGCTACCCATCTTCAAGGGAGTAACTCCGAGCAGCAATCTAAAAGAAGGCTTTTTTCGGGAGGCCTCACTCCTTGGGGCCGACTAATTGTCACAAGGCACCCTTGCGGCCCTCCCTCTCCAACGCAAAAATCCCTCTCCAGGCCATTGAGGAAGGGTCTCACCACAAACCATGGCAAGGGAATGAGGAGGGCCGTGCCTCGGTCTTGCTGGTGCTGCTCGGGGCATTTAAAGGGTCAGAGCTGCACTGTTGTCAAATCTCCTTCAACTCGGGACTTGGAAAAATTCGGCCTCCAAGGTGGTAACTATTTATTGTGGACGGGTGTACATGAAAGTCCAGCCAGAGGTTGTGTCCTGCATCGAACGCCTGTTACCGCTGTGGAAGACGCGCTTCGCCAAACCATCTGGCAAGAAGACCGTCTACTCTGATTTGGTAACATATCACTGTTTCTCAAGCCGATAGCCTTAGTTCCCTCCTGCTTATCTCTCCTTTCTCTGTCCGTTCAGTTGAGACGAAGTAGGGGATATATGCGCCGTGTCCCGTCAAATAGAAAGTAGGAGGGCACCCATTCTGCATGGACGACCTGAAGCGTTATACTTCAAGCGCGAAAGACCTACGCTTGGCGTTGGACACCGTACGCAGATACAGTGAGGATATAGGGATGGAATTTGGATTGGAGTTCTAGAGGTATCCCTTATACGACCTCTTCAGTGGTCTGTTTGTCTTATGCACTTTAAGACACTTAGTTGAAAAACTGCATGGCAAAACTGAAGGACCAAAAAACTTTTCAGGACCTATTAGAGTATAAAACACTGTGAGAAACTACCTGTGGCATCCTTGCAGAAAATTGAGTGCAATCTTCCTGAAATGAACCCCCAAATTCTCGTTGAATACCAAAAGTACCTGCTTGAGATCTGCAAAGCTGTCAGCTCCGGGACCTGTCATCTTGCAAATCGTGAACCTGGTCCTCTGATTCACTCTCGTTGGTTGACTGCAGCTGATAGGTGTCTTTGACTTTTCATATCTTCCAACAAACCTTCAGCAGAATTAATCCATGTAACAAATTTCGTACTGAAAGTGATGGCAACAATGTGGTTCACTGTGAAGACAAATCCAATGTTTGGAGATGGACCGAGACAGCTATATAAAGCAATGGAGTCGTCGAGGTACTTACCAGAACAACTCAGGCGTGTTGTTGATACTGTTATTCAAACCAATGGATATTTCGCCTATTTCATTGCATTGAGAGTTTATGCCATCGTGCATTAATTACGAACGGTAGTGGGAGTCCTTACGGGGCACTACCAATTGATTCGAGGCACCTGCACCTCCTGGGAATCGTAGATACACCCAGATGCAGCTGGTGGTGCGGACAAGGGGATGACACCACATCCCACATACTATGCGAGTGATGAGGACTCGTAATAGATACACCATTTTTGGAACCCAGGGCGGCGAAGGAGATCCCCATAGGGGACCTGTTGGCCCTCTGCAAGGCCATTGGCCTCTATATGGGTGATTTCTCGGAAAGAGAGGTTGGACCAATGGACTCGTAAGTGCCTTAGGCACTCCATTGTGAGGCACCACAACAAAAAGGTAATCTGATCGAAGGGCAACTAGAATGCGCTATTCATTCGGCTACGGTTTTCTCCCAGAAACCCCGAATTAATGCATTGTGGCATCGGCAGTTGTTCATTTAAATTAGCCTATAAGTCATTCCATTTGAAATCGACCAATTTTTCGAAAAAATTGCGCCTCACCATCTCAGATTTCAACGAAATTCGGCTCGTGGGCAGCGCCTACCCTTGTGCCCCATAATCCTTTGACTAATTTCACAGAAAAATTTTGGCCCCTGAGTTATAGGCAAATGTACATCACTCGGACGCTTGAAAAACGTTATTTTTCGCTAAATTTGTACAAGCTCCAACAAAATTATTTTACTTAGCACAAATGTAAAAAAGGTATCAACTGAGAACTTCCTCCAGTCCAGACGTGCACTGGCATGTCCCATTCCGCAAAAGAGGACATTCCATTAGTTGGGCACGATGAAGGTGATGTGAATCCATACACCACGATACAACATAATACAGTGTAATTTATTCTATTTTCAATTTAATTTGTCACTTTGTCTCACACAATACAACAAAATATAAACAGTATCATTATAAATTACCCTCACAATATATCACTTTCACTTTTCTCTCTTGTTATCTTCAGGCTCAATTTTTACAGGCCATAAATCACTTCACGAGCCACTTCACTTTTCACTTTCACATAAAATATAACAAGTACCCTCTTAGAATTAAGTACCTACATAATAGTGGGGAGTGGACCGCTTTATCCCTCTAGTTTATCTGGAGTTCCTGGCTGATGCGATCCCCGTCTCCTTGGTTAATCCTGGCTTCTCCGCCACTTTCCTTTTCTCTCTTGTTAGACTAGCCGCCACTTTCCTTTTTACTCCTCTCCGACTAGAAGCCACTTCACTGTGCTTAGACTCTCAGACTCCCAGCTAGAAGACCCCTTCACTGTTCTTAGACTCTGACTTGCCTAGAAGACCCCTTCACTGTTCTTAGACTATCAGACTCGCCTAGAAGCCCCGTCTCGCTCTTCGTCCCTCTCTATATAGGCACACTCCTCATTGTTAACGCTCGGCCAAAATTAGTCTCCCTCCGTCATGCCGCGAGTTCAACAATACCCTTCGATACAATTTTTATTCTTGGGATTGCATCTCCCGAATGACCTGAATCACCAGGCTCAATGACAAATTGGCCATTGTCGAGGCCGACGCCATATTTCCCTATGTCTCCGTATAAATATTCTGTACAAAACCCAACATGGCGGCTCCCCAACTCCCAAGCATGATATGGCTAAATTTTGATACGTTACAACAGCAAACCAGGTTTCCCTTATGCATGTTTAGCAGGTCCACTCCATTGATACAGAGACATCGAACACTTTGAGGCAGTTGACGAGTTGATGCAATGGCCCCCACCTATCCCCACCTCGCAAACATTGTACCACCACACATTCCATTCCACCTCTTCTACAAGGTGACCCAGCAAACGTTCTCGTCTCGTTTTCATAGCATTCTTAACTTGATTACGTCATTGTTTATGCATTATTCAGGCCCTTCGCTTGTGGCCTTCGAACGTTGTATCTTACACAAATTCCAATCTCTATATCTATCCAACCCCTGAAAAACACAACTCAATTATTTTTTTTTCTTGAAAGAATACCTTTAGAACTTGCTAAATCAGTACTCACCTGATTTTTAAAACCTGTGCCACATGGATTTTTTTGACTCCGAAAATCCATTTTTTGCGAAATTTCTAAGGTTCTTGGGATATTTCCTCCGAGAAGGTAGGTTAAATCTACATTTTACTTTTTGATCATACAGTACACACACGTGAGTATTAACACGAGAAAAAATAGCCTGTTACGTTCATCCATCTGGGTTTATTTATTGCCCAAAGTTACAAAAAGCGACATTTCGAACTTTGACTTAGAGCAGTTGAAGGAGCATTAAAACTTGCACCAAGTCGACATTCAAGATCAATAGTATCAAGTATAGGCTTTTTCCTTTCCATTGATACCTTTTTTATATTTGTGCTAAGTAAAATAAGTTCGCTGGAGCCGGTACAAATTTAGCAAAAAATAACGTTTTTCAAGCGTCCGAGTGATATACAGTGTGTCCCATTGATCGTGTGTCATTTCTGACCTGTAATTTTATGCACTTCCTCTCGAGCCACATGGATGAAATTTGGTACCCGACTAGAAAAAGGATGTAAGTTTTGTTGAGTCTACGCAAAATATTAAAAATATGACCTTTTGACCCCAGAAATAGGGTCCAACCTAAAATCCAAATTTTGCTTTATGGGCTTTCAATGTTAAAATATTCGAAGTACAAAAATGAATTATTTAGCGAAACTTTTAACTAATAGGGTTTTGGGTACAAAGAACGCAATGGAAGAACTTCTGAGGTCGAAAATTGCAACCGTGACCCCTGAAAGGTCACAGTCTAGGTCACAGGGGTTAGAAAAAATGAATCACCGCTCCAAACCTGTCGAATCAAGGGTTTAAAAAGGTGCGAAGGTCGATTTTAAGGTCTACAGATCCCTCATTTCATCCCTTGACCTTCAAGGGTTACTCAGGGGTCAAAGGGTGACAAAAGGTGAAATGATGCTAAAAACGTATCGAATCGTAGGTTTCAAAAGGTGCCAATATCGATGGTAAGGTCCCTAGATCCCTATTTTGATCCCTTGACCTTCAAGGGGTAACTCAGGGTTTAAAGGTCACAGTGGTTACAAAAGGTGAAATGAGGTTACAAAACTGGCGAATCATAGGTTTAAAAATCCCTAGTTTCATCCCTTGACCTTCAAGGGTAACTCATGTCAGAGGTCAAAGGTCACAGGGATGGAAAAAGTGAATCCAGGCTACAAACGTGTCGAATCATAGGTTTCAAAAGGTGCCAATGTCGATTTTAAGGTCTACAGATCCCTCATTTCATCCCTTGACCTTCTAGGGTAACTCAGGGGTTAAAGGTCAAAATGGTGACAAAAAATTGAAATGAGGCTATAAACGTATCGAATCACAGGTTTAAAAAGGTGCCAATGTCGACCGTAAGGTCATCTGATCCCTCTTTTCTTCCATTGACCTTCAAGGGTGACTCAGGAGTCAAAGGTCACTGGAGTGACAAATTTCCAATCGGGGCTAGAACGAAGCATTTGTTTTAATATTGACCAACACGATGGTAAAATCCCTCCAGGAAGTCTCTGGCCTGGAACGGTTGGGCAGGGGTCAAAGCCCACCAGGTGTAGCGAAAAAAACATTTTCGGGCATCGAAGAAATAAAGAAAGAAATTACGTGTGCAGAGTTCATATCACCGAATATGCTGGAAGATACCTACATTCACATACGCTGTTATTGCGCGAATTAAATAGTGCCTGGCATGGAATACCGGGTACGTAGAGGGAATAAAAATTGATTTTCATTCTTACTGCTCTCATTTTAAATTTTAATATTGATTAAAAATGGGATACTTAAAATACTTTGTAAGTGAAACATATAAGAAAGTATTTTTAATTTTATAAAAGTAATTAAATTGAATTAAAATTAATATTTTTCATTGATTAATAAACTCGAAATCAACAACTACCATATGACCCAAAGGGTTAAAGGCAGTTTGGATATGAGTACCTTAACATTGACTTTGGCAGCCTAAATAATCTCATTCATATTATGTGTTTCCCCGTGTTGCCATACTTAACATCTGTGACCAATAATCTCATCGTAGCCATTTGAGTTCAGGAGACAACAAACAGGACCAAGGAACTTCATCTTATTCTTAACCCTTTCGAAGGTAGAATTCGACGGGTCTGTTGCCCTATATCTAGGATACATCTATTGACCTTTTACCCTTTCCCAACCGTTCAGTGTCAGATAATTCCTGGAGGGACTTTACCATCTAGGGATCTGAAGATCTTAAAATCGACCTTGGCATCTTTTTAAACCTATGATTCGCCAGTTTTGTAGCCTCATTTCACCTTTTGTGACTACTGTGACCTTTGACCCCTGAGTACCCTTGAAGGTCAAGTTTTGTCACCCTCTGACCTTTGACCCCTGAGTAACCCTTGACGGTCAAGGGATGAAATCAGGGATCTGTAGACCTTAAAATCGACATTGGCACCTTTTGAAACCTATGATTCGACACGTTTGTAGCCTGGATTCACTTTTTCCATCCCTGTGACCTTTGACCTCTGAGTTACCCTTGAAGGTCAAGGGATGAAATTAGGGATCTGAAGACCTTAAAAGTCTTTTTTGTACTTCGAATATTTTAACATTTAAAGCCCATAAGGCAAACTTTGGATTTTAGGTTGGACCCTATTTCTGGGGTCAAAAGGTCATATTTTTAATATTTTGCGTAGACTCAACAAAACTTACATCCTTTTTCTAGTCAGGTACCAAATTTCATCCATGTGGCTCGAAAGGAAGTGTATAAAATTACAGGTCAGAAATGACACACGATCAATGGACTCTCTGTACGTTTGCCTATAACTCAGGGGCAAATTTTTTTCTGTGAAATTAGTCAACGGATTATGGGTCACAAGGGTAGGAGGCGCTACCTACGAGCCGAATTTCGTTGAAATCTGAGACGGTGAGGCCATTTGTCGATTTAAAATGGAATGACCCCTGTGTGATTTCTTTGAACACCAGTTGTAGTAGAAATTAATCGTCAACTAAATATATTGAATACATAAAAAATAAAACCAACAGTCTTTAGTTCGCCTCTAAAGATTTAATATCCAGTCATCATATTTCTTTAATGCTATTTCTTTACATTTGCGCCTCCCAAGCTGATATTTATGCGAGGTTTTCAATAGCGTCCATCTTAGGATGATTAGCGAAAATGTCGGTTATTTAGTTACATTTAACTGCTCATTATTTTATGGATAGAAATTTTTGAGTGATGTGAACTATTGCACTGCCCTGCAAATCAAATATAAAATTATTGGAACCTAACGTATTGGAAATACTTTTTTCGTGCATTTCTTTGTTGACAATTAAAAATAAAAGTATTAACCAGGAAGTATGTAGATCGATAAGTAGTTTAAATGCTATGCAGGGCTTCCACTGACTCATATTTCTCACTTTCACTCGCTTATTCGAAAACCTGGTGACTTTTCTCACTATTTTGAAATAATGCTCACTACTTTGTAAAATGCTCACTTTTCTGGCAAATGCGAGCCTATCCCACTAGAAAATCCATCCTTTCTGCGGAAATCAGTCGCCTTTGCGCTTGCGCCACGAGTAGTGGACATAGTTCACTGCAATTGCGTTAGCGTAGTGGCCACTCTGCGGCCGTTGCATTGGAAGGGTTCTGGTGTCGCGGGCTAGCGGCGGTCAGGCAGGCAAGCAAGGAGATGCTACGGACCACTGGTAGGCGTATTGAAGCATGTTTGTGTTGTTGCGTGCCACTGCGGGCATTTGTTTACTTTTGCTTTTTGCCTTTGCAATCCCTGCGCAAACGCAACCCGTGCCACAGTATGAACCGAGGGGAATGTAGGGGAGGGGAACTGGGATGGGGAAAGTAGGGGAGGTTACTACCATATATGGAACGGAGTTTCTGCCCACGACCACCGCCACCACTCTGGCGCTGCACAACTAGATTGTTCTGCTGTTAAGGCCGTTTTACACCTCGGTCATTGAAACTGCGCAAGTTGATGTTGATTGGGCTTGAGCAGTCGTCTGTGAAAGTCCGTGACGTAGAGAATTGCGAGGACACTTGCTTGACAGCTTTACACGGTGCAATCGTCGGTGCATGATGTCAGTGACGATATACCATTCAGTAGCGGTAATACCGTCAATATATCGCATAACGTCAAGATCTGTGAAGTAGCAATTAATTAGACGTGAAAGATGCGATAAATTACCACCACTTTAAAATATGTTTTAAGCCATAGTCTAAACATAATAGTGGAGACCCTAGTCCCGTATACTTAGCCCAAAATTTGCACCACGAACGAACGGATGTGGGCCAAGGTAACAGGTTCTTCCTTTACGCATTTAATTTAAGCTTCCACTTGATTAATCGCCCAGATCATCATTATTGCACTTTATTCACTACCTAAGGAGTTGAGTGCAAACAAAAACACCCAACTCAATCATCAACAACCTATTTAATTGCTAGAATTCCCCAGGTCGTTCGTTGCCGCTACATCTGCACCTAGTGAGAGAAATTAACTTCAAACTTGCGCGAACACATGTATCAGATTAGAACATGTTCTAATTTGCTCGCAAGCGTTCGCGCAGTGGCCCTGCCTGTCCTCGCAAGTTGTCGCTTTACACGGTGCAAGATTTCTTGCGCAAGTGTTCTCGCAAGAGCCTGCGCAGTATCAATGACCGTGTAAAGCGGCCTTTAGACTGTCTCAATTTTTTAACGTTGAGTGTTGTGACTGTGGAAGGAGCTAGACTGTGAGGGAGGCACAAGATGCTCACAAGAGACAGTGATACATGTGTGCAAGCTGCGCACCTACTCGCTGAATGTCGCCCATCGAAGGTTTCAGCTCTCTCAGTAATCCGGTGTGACATTAGAAAATTCCGTCTGTCTCTGTCTGTCCTTGTTGCTTTCACTGCGCTGCGGTGGAGGTGATAAAGATCTAGGGTTACTGGTGGAAATTTTCAAACGAGCCATGGAGCTGAGCGAACAGGTGCAATGTACAGTGCTAAACTGATCACGTCTCAATCTTGGGCACGCCACTTGCATAGCCTGATTTCTCATACGTCCTCCTCGCTACTTGTCTACACAAAAAAGCGAGACTCGGCAATTGAATTTGGCATCGTTGGCTAATGTGCCGACGCCGGTGCAGGCCCCGTGCCTCGACTGATGCAGCATGTGGCTTGCTGACAGCATCTGCAGTTTCTGTGCCGGTGCTCCGGCACGTGCATTAGACCTGTTGCAGCAGTGCGGTTGAGTAACAGCTGCCCAAGCTCACAGCAGCAGCACGCAGAAAGTATGAAGAGTACCTGGAGGTACCTGTATATGTCATATTCAGTACACCGAGGGAAATCCTGTGGGGTTGGCACGATGAGCTATTTGAAAAATGACTATATACGAAATTGCTCAGGGAAATGGCAACCCTCTTCGTTTCCATTTCTGGCCACCAGGCATCGAGCGGGAACGTTTTCCAAAGTTCTGTATTTAGAAAGTATGGCCATTCTTTTCCACAAGATTTCCGTGCGAGGCATGCGATTGGTCAAAACCGGGTCACGTGATGGCTCCGCCATTGTTCGCTCTGAAACTTGTGTTGAGGTGCATCAGAAAGCGTTGAAGAGGAGAAAATTTATCTAACAATTAGCCGTAATCAGCCACTACCATGGCTCACTGTTGTGCATATGGTTGCTTAACGCGACCAAGAAAAGGAGGGAAACTTTGTTTGCTACTAACTGGTGCAAGAAATGAAGAAAGAAGGAAAATGCCGAAATCGGCCGGAGAGATTACACTCCCGGAAAAGACTCGAGACTTTGTGCTGTAAGTAGATCTCCCTTTATTCACGTTTTTGTTGTGATATTGAAGGGAAAGATTAGGCGTATGGAACCCTTTCAATGGAAATTTCATTGTCTGATCAAGTATCTACCTGCCATTTGCGATATACGAGGCCTTACAAGAACTAGCGTATAGGTTAATTAAAGGATTTAGTGACGTTCATTAAGTGCATTCTGCTCCGTTACGGCCTGGTTACACGATATATTAACACCTAAAAGATGATGTGTGAAGTGATATCTGTTTGCATGTCTCTGAATCACGAAAATGTACGAAATCATGGACCAAATGAGTACAAGTTCTATTTTTTGTTCACGCAATCATGCATTAGTGCATTTTGCTGTGGTTGCACGATGAATTTTTGATGGGTCTTGCATTCACACATGATCTTGTACGAGTTAATGTATTTAAAGTAGTAAATAGGGGATATCAGCGGCTCATCTTAGTATTTGAAAGTATGTATCATAAGTCTGTCATTGAAAATATCCGTGGGGAAAATAGTGTGCATAAAATGTGAAAAAAATAATCTGTGAGCAACCCGACTGTTTCTTTTTTCTGTTTATTGGAAAACTATTCCGTCGATAGCATTCATACTTGAGTTCTCTTATCGCAATTTATTGCTGTAGACAGTTTTTTTAAATTTGACTCATGAAATCATGTGTATTCTCTTGATGTATTCCAGTAATTATTTCTCCAACTAAAGAGTGTTATTCTTCTGATAACGTGGATTTGCCAAATAAGTAAGAGAACTTGAAGTAAAGTAGTCTATAAATCCATTGGGTACCAGTTGAAACGCCTACTACGTAAATGGATGTATTAACTATGTGGCCGTGTTGGAGGTTGTTTCCATTTGTGAAGGTCAATGATGAGAAATTTGTGACTTGAGTACCTCTCTGGAATCAAACGTAGTCGATTTCATGTTCTTATCAGATCCGAATATGACTTACTGTTAGGTCTACTCATTTCTTAATATTTGATAAGTGTTTCTATCCTTAAGGTCATGAAACATGGCGGGTGCTTGATTGATACTCACTGTTCTTTTAAAAATATTTACAGGTATACTACGGGAATGTATACAATAGTATGTGGCACTGTTGGAGGTGGTTTACGTTTGTGATGTTCAATGATAAGAAGTCTATGACTGAATACTTATCTGGATGCAAATGTAGTCGATTTCATGTTCTTATGTCGATCTTGTGCATTGTCAATTCCACTGTGATATTGTATGTGAATTATTGTTTTTTTTTAATATTTGAGTAGTAAATGAATCATGATGCTAAAATTTGTTTTTCTTTGCTTGCATAACCTTTACCTACAGTTGATTTCTGAACTTCGCATTTTGTCAAGTTTCTCACAAGCGTATACATATAAGCATTACTTGATGTACAGGGGGCCCTGGTATTGCGAAGGGAATAAGAGAAACAGTTAAACTGCAATCAAAGATAAGTCCGTATTAATGGTATTCAAATTATTTATTTCAACCGTGGATTGGTTCCTTGTCTTGGGCAACTTTCACGATTGGTCATACGTCGCGAAAAATCCCCTAAGGGTATTAAGCTCTTTGGGACCAGGCATCCCATATACTACATAGAGAATATAGATTGTCGATATTTTTGCTCATGGTCTGTATTGGTCGATATTTCGAATTTTGGTCCAAATCGGTCTCTATTTTGCGGCGGGGTCTATATTTGGGCCAAAGGTAAACTACAATTTACACTGACGCAGCCGGGACAGCACTTACGAAGTTTCAATATTTGCACCGCGGATGGCGCTGCTGTTTTGTCTGGCTCCAGCGGTGGTGTAGCTGAGGTGCTCGGCACTCGTCTCTGAGTACTATTACATTACCCTCTGATTGTGTGTATGGGACCTCTGCCCGGCATGCAGCGCGCGCCAGCCTGGCTGCTGTCCCCTCCCTTGCCACCTCACTCTTCCACCCGCCCGCCTCAACAGGCATCGTCAGGACTGTCGTTTGTTCACATTGACGGACAAGTCGCTCTGTGCTGGCGCCAGCAGGCCAGTTTTTCGCGCGGACATGATAGTTCTGGTGCATACGCTCTTTGATGGCTGCCCTTCCCGCTGGAAGGAATTCGAAGCGATCCAGGAAAAGTTGAGGCTGCCTTCTCATCGCTTTCTGAAGCATGTTTCTTCACGCTGGCTGTGTCCTTAGAACCAGTGGCTGAACGCCTGCCAGATCCGCTTCCTGCGCTGGAGGAATATTCTCTCAGGCACTTGGTGCGTCAGAATATGGACCCTGCACCCAAAAAAGTAGCCACAGAGGATTAGGAATTGGGTGTGAAGGTGACCCTTTCCTTCTTCTTTTGACGGCCGAACTGCACTTTCCCATCAGCTGCGCTCGGCTCTTCACGAAGTTCACTGGATTTTTGCAGGTAGACCAGCCATTGGTGCGCATGCTCCACTCAGAAATGGAGAATGGAGACGGTAATTCTTACATCGAACGTGATGTTTCTATGTCCAATTTGTACATGACAGCACCTAAGGCTCGCATGCAAGAAAAATGTGTAAACGCAGCTATGACAGTCATATGCGGTCGGGAGGCCTTCCCCATCGACGAGAATCTTAGCTGAGATTACACCAAAATGCTAATCGCAGTTATTCTGACTATCTAGAGGGAGAAAGGAAGAAGAAAATAGGAGACCAGAACAGGCTCTGGCAGAAATGGAAGCTAGGGAGGAAGCACGCCGGACGGGGCAAAAAAGAAGATTGTTGAGGAGGAAGAGCAAGTTCTGGAGTTGGCGGATTTCGTCAAGAGCTAGAAAGCCACTGCTGCTACTCTTTGCGGTGACGCCAATAAATGCTTGTCAAAAGCATTGAAAGCCCAAATTTAACTGAATTAGCGTCATCGCAAGTCATTCTGGAAGCGGGAGAGAAAAATAAAGCAGCCGACCCTTTACGGAAGTCCGTCGACATAAGAAAAACCAAAGTCGTCCACCAGCTGCAGGAATCTGCAGCCAGAAAAAAAGCAGGACTGATGAGGAGAGATTTCTCATCTTGTATTTTACCCAACTGTATGAATAAAAGTGTGCATGTTTCCTTCAACTGCCTTGTTTCTCTTAATTTTCGCCGGTACCTTAACCTCTACCACTCGAACCAGACAGCTTTTAAGAATAAAATCCGTGATTTTGCCTCATAATGCAGATTTGGTACGATTTACCTTGATTTTCAGGCATATTATGAGTACGTTTTGGTTTATATTTTCACGGACTTGGGTCTATAAAGTCCAGAATTTTTTTCCCTGAGCCTATGGGATGCCTGTATGGGACAGAATGGGGACCAAGATGCATTCGCATGTGCAGTTTATTGCGAAAAAGGTACTCTGGGTGAGAAGGAATATTCCTATGAATTCATTTCATTACGTCACGCAACAATTCTTTATTATGTAGTGACCGTCTTTCGTCTGCATATGTAGAGGCATCGAAAGTTATTTGTATACTAGCAGACCTGTCTCGGTCTGATGTGCTCTTGAGGTGAACTTTGTGTTCTAGTGTCAAATGAGGTTTTACGAAGTGTTTGGTAACTACTGATTACCAATAGGTGGCAGTAGTGCTTGTGGTTCAGGCAGTTACTGCTTCACTACTCAGAGTAGGATTTGCATTTTTTTACACTTTTGTTCACCAACTTTTCATAAGCATTTCTTATGCAGAGAGAAGGAAATGTCTATTTTATAAATAGAGAAATGATGTGTCCCACTGTAATTATCCTATATGTTTTTGCACTTTTTTCTACGCCATATTTAAAGCTAAAGAAATGTGGATGAAGAATCTATGCGAAGATGTACAAAACAACCTTGCACTTGGAAAGGTGGAAGCTGCCTATAGATAGTGAGGAACCACTTCAAAGAACGGAGCGCAAGATGCAATGCCATAAGGTACAAGGATGGAGAAATTTTGATTGAAAACGAGGACAAAGTGAAGAGATGGAAAGGATATATGGAAGAGGTGTACAACGGAAACAATCTCAGCACAAAAGTGACCGAAAAGGAAAGAGAAGTCGAAGTGGATGATATGGAAGCATCAATATTAAGATAGGAATTTGACGCGGCAGCAAGGGACCTTCGCATGAATAAGGGTTCTGGAATTGATGATATTCCTGCAGAACTAATTAAAAATGCCGGAGAGAAGACATTAACCCATCTGTATAAAACCATCTGCGACATGTACTCTACAGGAGAGATACCCACGTACTTTGAAAAGAACATCATCATCCCTATTGCCAAAAATAAGAGGGCTGAGAAATGTGAACATTTTAAGACCATAAGCCTGACGACACATGCGCCGAAGATATTGACAAGGATCATCTACAGAAGAATAGAACGAAAAGCTGAGGAGTTCCTGGATGAAGATCAATTCGGATTCAGGAAAAGTAAGGGAACCAGAGAAGCAATATTGGCCCATAGACTGCTCATAGAGAAGAGAATGGAGCTGTGAAGAGGCGAGCATGAGGAAAGGAGTGAGACAAGGCTGTGCACTGTCTCCTGTAATTTTTAATGTTTGCATCGAGAAAGCCATCAATGAAATCAAGGTAAAGTCTTCTGGAGTGAATATCCACGGAGAAAAAATTAGCATGCTGCGATTCGCTGATGACATAGCACTCGTAGCGGATACAGAGAAGGATCTGAATAAGACTCTAATAACCATGGAAAGGACAATGGCCAGATCTCATCTGAAGATCATTGACAAGAAAACGAAGATATTGGTGCGCAGGAAGGAAGAAGAGATCAAAACCAACGTTAAACTAGGAAAACAAGAACTGGAAAGGTGAAGGAGTTCTGTTACCTTGGAAGCCGAGTAACCAACGATAGAAGATAGATAGAAGAGATTTATTCAATGCGTGCATATTAGGGATGTGCGAGTAGCACTTTTTGACCTCGAGTCGAGTATCGAGTCATTGTAAAGTACTCGCGAGTATCGAGTCGAGTCGAGTTTGTACATTATTGTACATGAGTGAAGAGATCCAGTTCTTACTTAAGTCATCATTAAAGTTAGCCAGCAATCTGACTATCAAATGGCAGGTCTACCTACCTAATGCATAGTTATAAACATGCAAATTAATATGGCACGTAGCGCAGGCCAAAAGACAATGGAAATTTTCCGGTAGCTCTCGAAATAAGAAAATTACCTTCATTCCTAGGATTACTCAAAAATGTGTAAATTAGCTTGCAGTACGGTACCTAGAGTGTACTTAGGCATAATATGAGGCCTATATGAGTGACTTGCCCTATTAACTTGAAAGTAAGCCAGGAAGCAAAATATTTTTTCTTGAGGAATACATAAGCCTTATTAGAAGAGCATTCCTTGTATTTCGCATTCCTATGTATTTCTTTTCAGAGCTAAACGCTTTCTCAGTGATGTCGTGTATGCCGGGAATAGTCCAACAGTACAGTGAATTTCATACAATATGCCTTATTTGTGCAGTAAATATTTGATAAGCTCGTGCCTCAAATTTATGATTGGCCGTTAATTACATAGTTAGTTTTTTAACATAGCTTTTCTTCCTCTTCCAATTAATGGCACCATCTCTTCAAAATCGGTGATTTCTGCCTAAACATGATAGAACTTAGAATCATAAAAATGATCTGTGTCAATCACCCCCATTTGCACGATGCATGAACACCCAATATCAGCACGGGTTATTTCCAATATCCATTATTGCAAGTTAATAATGTTTGAACAATGAATTTTCATTCACGGATGAATGTGAGCAGGTGCATGAATTTTGTATAGAGTCCTGTGGATTAAAGTTTTCGATTTCTAAGGAAATATATTTGAACAAAAATTTATTATAGATAATTATCTATAGTTATTTATAATGATCTACCTTAAGATATGACTAGGAACTTGAAATTAATGATGTAATTTATAATCCTAAATAGGAAATAAAAAATGGAATAGTAAAACTTCTATATCATCCGTAATGCCCTTATAATAGGATGCCTACCATCCGTCACAAAATTTCCTTCACCCGTGAGTTTGAAGACCAATATCTCCAAGATGGCTAAAGCGATTCTAAAATAAAGTATATCAAATTAAAGCTTGTTTATTTCTACGTTTACTGGTAGTATTAAAATATTTTTACAATTTTTTTTATTGAAGTACGTGTTCAAGAACGGATTTTTAGCGAATTTTGTTTTTGATACCGGATGGATCCATCAAATTCGGGCATCGTAAGAACAACACAGATCGAGATATCAAACTTCCTTTTCACATATTGTAGCTAAGGGCTTTGTTAATAGGTATACGAAGTTTCATGCTATTACGTTCATCAATATTTTTGTTATTGATGAATTTGTCAGACTGCGTTATTTTCCGTCCCGCACGCTTTCCGTTCTGGAAATCACTGTATGGACCTGTCTCTTGCTCTCGAGTCATTAATATGAATCCACTTTGAAATCTCAGTAGAATTCGTTGATTATTTGATATCGATATATATTTATTTTCAGCTATAAAAGCGCGCTCAAATGTCCAGCGCATGCCTGGAAAGGTAGCGCGCGCGTGGAATCATCTGCTGCAAGCAGATCGCCTATCGCTGTGAATGAGTCATGAGGACTCGACAATAGCGGAAAAAGTATCGCCTTTAAGAATGCAAGTCAGTGTCATTTTAAGAACTGACGGTATCTTTGGAAGCATACCGTCATTATGCCTCCTCGCGCAAAGATTTTGGAGACGGAGTTGAAGATAATTTAAAATGCAATTTGTTTCTTTCGTCGAGAAGCCGAGAAATATGGGGACAAAAGCTATCTCTCTTATCGCTGATTTTATTTTGGTGAATACTGCAACTTATAAAATTTTGTTCAAGCATAGGCAAGGATATTTTTCCTGTGATAACTAGGAAATTTTCTCGCGTGGTGTTTGGTGCGCGTGGTACCTACGGTAGCTTACAACTTGACAACCTCGAGCAGCTTATCTCTCCAGGTCAAAAGTCCTGTCGCGTGGAGCTCGCTTTCCGAAATAAATATATACACGTTGTAAGCATATCTAATTCTCCCAATTTGTTAAGTCATTTTACACGTTCTTAGTTTTCAAACACGAAGAATACCATCAAAACGAACTAAATTTCCGACTTCCGCATGCTATGATAGCGCATTTTTAAATATTATTCGTTACGTAATTAGTAACTGAGTAATCTATTTTAAACGTTGTTTAGTCTAAGATAAATATATGTTCCATATCTTATGCGAAGAAAAGAGAAGTGGCTTTTCATGTGTATCTTCAAGTGGGTGTCAAACTTGCTTCCCGGTACTTAAATAATATCCGGCTTTTTTATTTGTCTCAGTCGAAAAATTAATTAATATAACCAACTAAAAATATATTTTTGACATTATTAAACGTATAAATAAACAAGATTTAGTTCGATATACTTTATTTTAAAATTGAACTACTCATTTTTGTGATCTAAGCCTTCAAACTCAGGGGATGGAATTTTACAACGGACATTTGGTGCTTTTAGCTCGAATATCGTCCCCCCCCCCAGACTTTTTCCGCGAATATTTCGGCTAAAAAGGGGGGGGGGGGGGCTAGCTATATTCGGAGGAATACGGTACAGATGCGGTTTCATGGACCGTGTAACCACCGATTCATCCATTTGTTCACGCAAACGTACATGAATCCGTTCACGTAAACGTATGTACATGAAACCATTCACGCAAATGTAAATAAACGTACGTAAGTACATGTTCGTACGTGTTATCTACCGTGTAACCAGAGATTTACTCTATTTTGATGATAGCGCTTCCTGTCGGCAGATTTCTGAACCTATTGGCCTTCGCGGCTCCGTCGACAAAAACTACTCGACTCGACTTTCGTAAAAATACTCGAGTGCTCGAGTCGAGTACCAACTACTCGACTCGACTCGAATTTTCGAGTACTCGCACATCCCTAGTGCATTCCCCTAAAAGCAACAGATGTATAATGTGCATGACATTTGAATTGATAATAAGAACAAAATGAAAACGTAATGCAAAAATTACGTAGAATCAAACATATCGATTACAAGCTCAAAAAAAGAAAATAGTTGTAACTTTTAAGTAAAAATAAGTTGTTTGATTGCTGCTGTAACAGGTAACAATAACATTTCAACTTGAAGATGCCACAGTCCATTCCAGTTCCAAACATCAAAAGTATAATTTACATGACATTTTGAATTTGTAATAAGGAAAAATAAAAACATGATATAAAATGTATTATAAAGAACGGACAATAATTACATACTCATAAAATAACTGACATTAAAGTGAAGATAAATATTTTCATTACTGCTGTAGCAGGTAATTAAAACATTTGTGCTTGAATGATTCCACAGTTGTACAAGTTTTTATTTCGTTACCTATGCCACGGTAGATCTGACAACGAACGATTTATGTAACATTGTAGTTCTATGTGATGGTAAATAGAGATTAGGTGGTTCACTCCGTGTTATCATGGTTCTGGTTGTAGGCGCATATTGAAAAAGATAAAGTAAATATTTCGGTGTTTTGTTTTTGAACAGGGAAAATGAAAAGACACAAAGAAGGTATTTTTCCACCGAGAGGAAATATCCAACCATTTAAGTTTTTCCCTGTGGGGGGAAGTGTGTTCATCCCAGCGAAGGTTTAGGATGAATGTAACACGTGAGTTCTGTAACCGTTGCAATTTCAGATTCTGTTCGATTGTCAGATGTCCGTAGGATAAGGTACAGTACTCTAAATGGGGAAAGATTAAGGTAGTAATTAACAACTTCCTTATATGCAGAGGCAACATTTTTTTCTTTTTTTTGAGCTTATACAATATGCCATTTACTCTATTGGAAATTGCAAGCATCTGATCGTGCCACGTCAGACTGTTGTTCATAATAATATCTAAGTTTCGGACAGAATTTGAGTAGGGAATAGCTGTGTCATCAAGTACAATACTGGATGTTGTTTCAAAGTTAATATTATTAGTACGTGCAAAGGCCGTTTTACACAGTGAATGATCATGCGCATGAAGTTTATGCGTCGTGTAATACGGAAATCTCTTCGAATGAAATTCATTCGCATGATCACGTGATACGAACGTACGACGTCCGTCTTTGTTTTATGAGAGGGTAGAAGAGGATTCAAATTAAACAAGTGCAGGACGAAATGCAATTATAATTAGTTTTCGGAGCTTTTCGTGCTTATACAATTAATTGACATGCCCATGGAGTATATATATAATCTTACGTAATTCGTATAGGTAATTTATATATTCACCTGGTGAAGTTCTTCACTCAATCACGTTTTGGGCGAAGGTTGAGTTGAAAATAATATATTATTTAGGTATTCTAAGATTTTGATAATTTTTGTGACAAGCAGGTATAGAGCAATAAAGTATTAGGACAGAACATGAAAATTATAATTGAAAGCAATGCATTGAAATGTCTCCTTTGGCACTTGCCATTCCCCTCACAGACGCTGGCGCCGACCAAAATCGGGACATTTCTCAGTATTCATCGTATTCATACATACGAAGCGGCCTTCCTCAACGGGAAAAAATTCGCTGCTTCTGTTTTCTTCTGACTTTTCTACAGCTCGTTTACCGGGATGAGAGATACAGCTTGTTCAACGCTTCATTTTCGATCACACTAGGAGTTTGGCTACATCTTAGACGTAATTCCGGCCCACGTTATGGTGAGCCATAGTAATGGTGCATAGCGAGTATATGCTGCAATATCGAATTCTACTTCGTCGTAATTTACTTAAAATTACGAAGTGAAGTGAGTTCCTCGAGGAAGCGAATTCGACAAGTTCACCGAACTGGGTGAAACCCAAGATCAGCGTATCCTTACAAAAAGCTTTTTCATGAAAGCCGTTTAAATCCTAACCGTGGGAATTTATCGAGAGTAATACCTAGCAGGCCACCGTAAATGTACGTAAAAGACTTTGAATCTTCTCCATGCATGCCCTACTACAGCTAATAATTCTCTTTAAGCATGTTTGCTCCAAGATAGAGGGGTGTTAGTTAAAATATAGCAGTTTTCAGATATAGCAGAAAGGTTTGAAGAGCAGCGCAAGCAAGCATATACGTGCTGTTTGTTGGTGTAGCCGAAATTCTTTCTACTGACATGCCCAGGTGAACTATGGACGAAATTGCTAACATATTATTGAATACATTCACAGCTATTCAGATCCCTAACTGTACGAGGAAGTAAGACATCTTAAATCTGTCGGTTCGGCAATCGGTTTCCCTATTTTTATGTTTATGTTCCAGTCTGCCATGGCATGTCGGTGTTCACAAAATGGTTTTAGCGTCATCAATTAAAATATCATCATGAAGTCAACTTAGAGATAAAGACTATATTGGGACCCACGGTCTGATAATCATTCCCATGTAACTTATACTAAACTGGTTACGCTTACATGATCACACCGTTCCTTTACAAATGTTGTCTATCTTGTCTGCACACACTTCAGTTTGTTGTTTAAGCCTACCTCTTAAGGATCCCCTACATTAGTATTCTTTCCAAATGGGGTCTAACAAGGAAAAAGCAGCTCTCAAGTATCGTGTAGTATCCTGGTACGCCATGCTTCTCGTGGCTTGAGTTGACTGTGGACAAATCATCGCTCAGAGAAGAACCAACTAAAAGAATTTGTATTACTCGCTTCAGGTTTCTTGCGTAAACGTTGCTACTCTTTATCTTATGTCTGTTTTATGCCTAGGCCAGAGATTCCTTCCTTTTTAAATAATTCTAGTCTCGTCACCCTGACTTTTAGTTGAAATATGGCGAACGTATTTTCAGTGTCCATTGTTTTCCGGAAATTCCGGAGGCCAAATACTCGTGAACGAACTACGTTTTTCATGAGTCGCCGCCATTGTACACTTTATTGTTCATATTAATAACTGTCCCTCGTCGTTTTTTTGTTTTGCGTAGCATTTGCATGAACGACGTTTTTCACTCTGGATCAGAATTTTCGTAATACTATTCCGAATAATATTTTGATTCCAATTATTTATTTTATCCTCGTCGTTTGTTTACAAAATGGGGGCATTTTATATGGATTTTGCGAAGTGGAGCCATTCGATTCATTCTTGGCGGTAGCCAAGATCTCCCCTCGTCGTTCGGGGAATCCCCACAAGGGGCGCAGAAACCCTTAGAGTGCACTCCCCCGTCTTCTGCTGTGGGACGCTGCTGCTGCTGCTCTCGCCGCGGCGGCGGCGAAGGAATTGGGTCACACCACCACTTCTCTCGCGTCTCTTCCGGGTTCGAGTTTTAATGTGGGTCCACTCCATCATTCTAGTATTCGCCCAATTATTATTATTAAAAAAAAATATTTATTGTTACTCGAATAACAAATTACGCAAAATGTAAGGAGCATCGCTTATACCATTATTGAGGGACATAGGTTCCCCTTAGGATAGTATCCTTTTTGGGGTTAACCGACTCCTCAACAAACACAATTACATAATTGGAAAAAGAGAAAAAACAGCAATTTTTACTCATCTATTCATTAATATAAATTAGAACTTAGCATCCAATTTACGTAATAACTATTACTCATTTCTTTTGAGCAAATATTCCACCTCTTTTTTTCAAATAACTACTCCTTCACGTATTTTAAATAAGTCCGTTCTTTGTCAACACCATTAATATTTACAGGCAAGGCAGCAAATAATTTCAGACCAAGGTACCGAAAAGATTGACGAAAAAACTCATTTTTTGGTATAGGTATGACAATATTGCATTTAGCTCGTAGAGTATAAATTCTAGGTTTTACATATTCACTACAACTGTTAAAAAAATTCTTGAAACCTCATACACAAATAAATTCCTTGAGAGGTAAATTTTCACCTTTTTAAATCTGGGGAAGGAATGCTCCGTGGGTGGGGCTCATGTCATGACATACACTCTTTCTTGGGATGTTAATGTTGGAAGCTCTCTGCATTCCATCCCGCACTTCAACATCGAATTGACTGGGGCATAATAAACGGCCCTGGGCACCGAAATTTGGCATCTCAGTAGATAGAATTTTCTATTGACAGAGGCCTATTCTAATTTTAATTTATTAATATGACTTTTCCAATTACAATGTTGGTCTATATTAATTCCTAAATATTTTATTCCACAGACTTGCTCAATGTCAGTACAGGAATGTAAATTGCCATTAAAGCATTCATAACATCTGTAGAAAAGTTTTTTTTGCTCCACTTCCATTCTCTTCGAACTAAACAAGACATACTTGGTTTTATTGCTCAGCTTCATATAGTTATTGTGGAACCAGCATTTCACAGCTTTTCTCGTAGAAAGAAAGATTCGCCCTGCAACGCCAACGTTGTCTTCTTCCTCACCCAATAAAAAACCAAGAATACTTATTTTTCACTCTCTCATGCCAGTCATTTTTCACGCGTACCCGCAGCTCGTGAGTGCGGAGTCTACTACTTACGAGAACTTACGAGTTAATCGCGGTCGCTTGTAGGAAAACGCTGCGGGTTACCAGCGATGAACGCTTCAGTCGCTCCTTGGAAAACCTACCTTCCTCAATAGTTTACATTGAGTGTTCCCTGAACGTTTAGTAGTGTTAGTCAAGTGTGTCCGAAAGATAATACGCTGTTACTGCCAAGCACTTAATTAATAAGGTGTTCTACTTCCTTTGGTGTCTCTGTAGTGTTCATATATGCGTTAAAATCAGTTTTACGAGATGTTCCGAAGGCTTCACACGGTAATCCAATTTTTTATAGAGCTTTGTATATGATTGAGTGAGTACGTATAGATAGTGTTGTCATTTGAGTGAAATGTGTATACGCTATCCAGTTACAGAAAGCCCCTACTGGTGTTCCGTTCGGCTTGAAACGATATAGCAATGGTCAATGCTATTTTCACTTAAGTTCACCCCCAATCGCTAACCGATAACAATCGGATGGAGGTTTTCACTCTTATTATGGGGCAGACCGTGGATTTCAGTGGTATTTGCTAGCATACGCTGTTCTAAATCCTCAGGACGGTTTTACACTCGATAATTTGGTTACGAAAACGCCGATTTTCACTTTTTAGCGAATCTATTTCTTCTAAACACTGATTAAGTTGCTTTCCCTGCGCCTCAATCACTTTAATGCTTTCGTCAAACCTCTCGTATATTTTATTAATTGAATCACCAAGATTTTTTTCTGCCTCCTTAAGCTCTTGCTTCAAATCTACAAAGAGGCCATAATTATAAGAAAAAGTTTTCACTCCAGTAGCACTTTCACTTTTGTCTCCGTTTGTTGGTTGGAATGGCGACTCTGTGCGAAGTCCGAGTACCTCCGGCTTGGTCCACTGGGGCCTCAATACCATCAACGTCTTCTTCATAGCTCGTCAGCACACTGAATTTCATATGACGCCCAATGCACGAGATTAAAACAGTATTGCGCGCAGGTAAAACACAGACTCATAATTGCATTAATACAGTTGTTATCCCTAGTTATACGATTTTTTGTTCTCGCCTAAGCACATAAAACACGAGCTCTCTCGCTTGAAGCGAAGCTCGCTGCAGTTGGCTCTCTCGCAGTCCACTCCGAAGAGCAGCACGTTTTGACCTTCCACAGGCAGAAAAAGCACTTGACGAGCCACAGAAGAAGAGTGAACTGTGCATTACTTAGCCCATTCGTATCCTTAGTATGTTTATGATTTAAAGTAAACACCTTCGTGCCACTTAAACTACTTGCAAGTCCTTCCACAGCAACTAGGGTGCGTAAGTATTCACAATTCCGAGTGACACACGCGCAAAGGATACAACGAATTACGTTTTGAATTTTCTGGCGTCTGGTCGTGGGTCCTTTGCCTTGGTGGTGACCAGTCTGCCAGAGTTCTTCTCCCCAACAATATTCGTCTGCGTTGTAAAAAGATACTAGGTAAATTCTTAAGAATCTGTTGTGAAATCTCACCGTGATAAAAATAAAAACTGTAAAATTTCACTAACAAGTGTATTTAAAAAAAAAAACTGGTTTCATTCTGCTGTGGACATCATCGTCAGGTGAGTAAATTTGTGCATGGCGATCGCTCGAGTGATTCCAAATGCTGACTGGGAGTTGGAGAAAAGGCATTTGAGAACGTGGATTGGAACTTGGTGCTTGGTATTCACCAAGACATATCATACAATGACCGAAGAGTTATCCACAGCTTGTATAAAAACCAGTTGGCTGTAATGAAATGAGGAGCCAACAGTAGAGAAGCAAGCATAAAGAAAGGAGTGAGACAGAGGGGTGTCTCCCGGATTATTATTCAATGTCGAGAAAGCCATCCGAGGAGAAAAAAAGACCGAGCTAAAATTCCAGTGTCGGTGGATGGCACTTGGCTGCTGAAATAGCGCTCGAGAAAGGTGGTGAAGCATGTAATCGCTCAAGGACTCAAAATTCATCTAGAACAAGAATTCAACACCAAGACACGACATCCAGAAGTTGTGGCGCCGAACTCTTCTAAGCGCACCCTACTATCTGGAAACTTAAAAGTTCAAAAAGCTGACAAGGGTAACGCGGTGGTGATTATGACTAAGTGTGATTACATTGAGAAATGCGAAAAATTCTTCGAAGAGAATGGAATTAATGCCCCGTTTCCACTACTAGCGTATGTACGCGCGTACCAACCAGCGATGCGTTCCCACGACCAAGGTCCCTATAATAATAATAATAATAATAAGTAATATAAGGACCATGCCCACGACACTCGTGAAACTCAGTGCTGCCCTCCCTTGGCATTTGGCTGAACAAGTTGCTGGTATAAGTAGTTCACAAATACATTCAGAACTCCAGCACATTCTTCATGTTTTTCCATTTTAAACATTATGTGACACTCATTCTCACTTGTTCATCAATGTACAGCCGACAAATATCCATTTTGTCCAACTTTATAGAATATCGTGATTCATTTTTCTTAGTTTCCGCCCCGCCGCCAGCGCCTAACCAGTGAAAAATGGCATGGTTCGGAACTACGAATTACGATGGTCCTTACGTGCGTCCCCACGGTGTTTTTTGGTCACACGCGTATGAACGCGTGTATATACGCTAGTAGTGGAATCTGGGTATAAGGGGCCTGGATACCACGCCTGAAAAGTCAATTTCAAACCGTTGGTTCTATCATCGACATGGTCACATGCTAACAGATAAAAAAATTCTGTTTTCGCCATTTTACGCTAGAAAGATGTCGTTATAACACATACGTTTCCGCATTTACTTGTTACTAATCACCTTCGAGAAATAAATTAGAGAAATTATCTGAAACTAGACTAATGGGCCCAAATTGAAAATCGCCAGACAAAGGTCCAAAATTGCTTTTTTATCTTCTTGAAACTTGGCACATATCCCTACTAATGATTGGTGATTATGAAATGGTTAGTCGTATTTCATAGGTATCACCCGTTACTTACAATTAGATACAGAGGCTCAAAAATTTCGAAAAAACCGCCCGCTCTCATTTTTCTTCGGAAATCTTAAAAGCTGAGCAGGTATAGGAGTAATGGAAGGATTTTTATGAAATAAAAAACGTTACAAATTGTGAACAGGGTACTTTTCCTATACTAAACATAAGTTTCAGATATTTATGCCGATATTTGAGTGCTATTACGCCACAAAATAACGTACTCTTTTTTAGACAACATTTTATATAAAGTAGACAATATAATCCTTATTCGGAATGTGGTCTCTAGGATAATTCATCAGAGTATAAATTGAAAATATTTCTAGGTTATTCCGTAAAAATATTTGAAAAAAGTTTGCGACGCGAGAGAATAACCTCGATTTTTCGATAGCGCGTCGCGGCCCTGCTGTTGCAGCGGGACCTGGCAGTGCCGAGACTCCGTTCAAGTTGTGAGGACAATAACTCCTCGAATTCAACTTTTTCCGGCTATGCATGTTGTCACTGATTTCCAAATATTCTACACTGAAGATTTTGCGAGGATATTGGATCGAGAGAATGGTACTCCTCGAACTGCGGTAATTTTTTTTTCCTTTAGATAAATTTTGGAATCATGTTGCACATCATGAACGTCTTTCAACTCTTGGGAAAGAATGCGGGTTCTCGAGGCACCTTGCAAGTTTTCCATAAAAAGGGATGTATAAGTACTTTATGCACCGTGGTCGGCATGTAGTATCAGGGATCAACGTAATTCGGCCATTCTCAGGGAGTACAGTGAAAATGCATCTTCTGTTGAAAATGGTTTTTAATAACGACAATACATTCGTAACATCAGCATAGGATATACGGAGCACTGCATTGAGGTACACCGTCTAGAGTGTGTAGAAGATGACTGCCATAAGCATAGGACATAACTGTAGGCCTGGGCGATATATCGTAAAATATCGCGAATACGATTTTGAGTTTTTAAAATTGATGATATATCGTTGCGGGATAAAATATCGCGATAAATATCATGATAAAATATCGCGATAAATATTGATAAATATCACGATAAGATATCGCGAAAAATATTGCTATAAAATATCGTGATATTGCGCTACGATAAATATCGCGTAGTCGCACCCGATGAATTATCGTGATGTTGCGCCGAAAAATCGTGATATCGGAAAAAGACAGCCGTTGAGTTGGCCTTCGCTTAAGCAAGTACGTTTGAAAACTTACTATTCTGCTATCTGCTAATCCAAAATTCTCAGCAGTTCTCTCTCACTCTCTCTTTCAATTTCAGTGGTCTGATAGTTTATAGGTGACGTCATGTTCCAATTTTGGAAGGAACTGAAAACAACTGTTAGTAAATTCGTGTATGTATTGTCCGCTGATCTAAACATATCGAAACAAACTCAGCAACGCACTATTCGGCTTGCTACAATAATGTGATCTGACTTCAGGTCATTATCGAAAGTAACTTTCAGTACATTACCGCACTTCGAATGCTTCCAGCCGTGACTTCTCTGCTCCTGTCCACTCGCCTCCCCTGATCCCTTACCCACCCCTGCCTGAGTGCGCAACATACAAACGGATGTCTTTTGTTAGTGACTCCACCTGATGATGAAGTTGGAACCCTGGTCTTATAATAATAGATTCATGTGGAACTACAAAGATACCTAAGTTTTTATTTTCATCATGAGTAAGTTCCATAAAGTTACGCCTGAAACCACCAGCTATCCAAGAAGTCAAAGAAAAGTTTCAGAGAGTGAATATCCACGAAGAGAAAATCTGCATTCTGCGATTCGTCGGCGAAATAGCAGTCATGACATAAACAGAGTAGATTTAAGGAAGACTCAAGGAAATATGGTTAGGACAATGGCCAGATATAACCTGAAGATCAATAAAAAACAAATTGGGTATTGGTATGCAGTTGGAGAAAGAAGCCGTGACCATTGTTTAACTAGTAAAATAAAGTCGAGAGGTTAAAGAATTCTGTTGGCTGGGAAGCCGAGTAACCGGCGATGGACGAAGTAGAAGAGAAATGGCCGGTAGAACTACCCAGGCGAAAAGGTCATCTTACCAAAAGAAGATCCTGCTTATAGCTGCAAATACCAGCGGGGAAGTGAGGAAACATATGTCATCAGAACATATATGTACTATATGCCAGTGACGATAACAGCGACTGATTGATTGATTATGATTGTTCCTCAGGAAAGAGGCCCTAAAGCACTTACACCTGTTGGTCGTCGGATTTGCCAATCACCCCTCGGGAGAAATCACCCATATAGAGGCCAATGGCCTTGCAGAGGGCCAACAGGTCCCCTATGGGGATCTCCTTCGCCGCCCTGGGTTCCAAAAATGGTGTATCTATTACGAGTCCTCATCACTCGCATAGTATGTGGGATGTGGTGTCATCCCCGTGTCCGCACCACCAGCTGCATCTGGGTGTATCTACGATTCCCAGGAGGTGCAGGTGCCTCGAATCAATTGGTAGTGAGGAGTCCCACTACCGTTCGTAATTGACCCCTGTTTAGTGACAGACGGTTTTTTGGCAAGCTAGGTTCTCCTATATGTGTAGATTGGACCCGCCAAGTTGTCGGAGTACGCGAAACGAGGCCCTAAGAAGAGACCCTACTACTCTCTTTCGATCTCGCCATCGGTGGACCAGTCTCTCTCGCACCTCTCCACGAATCCCCCTTGCTTGCGCTTGGTCGCCGCTTTCTCTCCTCTATTCTATCGGAAGAAGAATCTACTTAGAGCTGGAAATAAATGTGTAGAAGTAAGGAAACAATTCATAAGAACGTACATACATCTGGAGCCCGTTTCTTTCCGGCAGTGAGGCATGGACGATGACAGCAGAGGAGAAGTCGAGGCTGGAAGTATTCAAGACGTGGTACTACTGAAGAATTGAAGAAAAGGGTGGAAGTATTCAACACATGGTGCTACTGAAGAATTATGAAGATAAAATGGATCGACCGATTGAGAAAGGTAATCTTACGAAGAGAGGGAGAAAATAGAAGTCTGATAAAAGCCCTAAGAAGAAGACAGGATGCTTTAATCAGCCATGCCTTGAGACACGATTGCCTGATGAAGACAATCGTCGAGGGAAAAGTGAACGGGAAGATTGGAAAAGGCAGGCCTCGTATGAGATTATGTGGAGCAAGTGGTGGAGGATCAAAAAGAGAAAGATTACTTTTACAAAAAATAATAATAATAAAAGGTCTTTATTGGGGCGAGATTGAGACAAAACTGTCCCTTCTGCCATCTAACCCTAAAAAATACAGTTAATACGAAGAGGTTGACCGATGGAAGACATGAGTGAAGGGTTGGGTCAGACAAATCCTAGGATTGATGGTGATGATGAATTCACACTTTGGATTTGTCGTGGCGAATATACATGAAATACTGTAGACTCTCGATAATACGAAGTCAGCGAGACCTAAAAATCAGCACTTCGTAATTTCGAACATTTTAAAGAAATCGTGAAATACTTTTATCTTTGTTATCTCTGACATAAGTTTTCTTTGGCAACATTGTATAGCCTCTTCGGTCGTTGTTTGCGAACTCATTCGTAAAAAATTAGTTAGTGTCATACTCTGTATCACATGTCGTAAAAGATCGCAAAATAAACACCTGCTCGTATTTCCTATGTAAGTGCTTTAAAGTAGGCGATCGTTGTGTTGGCAAAATTTCGTTCCAGTATATAAAACAAAAGTTGAACATTCTGTGATGCGAATTTTATTTTCTAAATCAGCAGTCATTTGAGACGGGCAACCAGCACGGACGGTAAAAGTAGACATTTGCTTCCAACGCTGTTATGACGGCAGCTGGCCCAACGGTGCTTCAGTTGCCCTCTATCGCCCAATCACTTAAAAAAATAGCATGGAACTAAGCCCGTTTCCCGAAAAAATCATTCACATTATTTGCGGCATCTTCCCTATCGTCAGCTGTATAAATGATCATTAGAGGTAAGATTGTTTCTTTTCCACTGCTAAGGCCTTGACTGCTAAGGCGTGACTCGGCACATTTTCCGCATCTTCTCCTCAAGGATTATATGACGGTTTTACAGCGCGTGGGAGGGTTCCAGTTGCGGGGGCTACTCTTAGGCCTGGGCGATATTGGTAATTCAATATCGGGGTACGATAATGTTAGCATATCGATAAATTATCGCCCCGATATTTTTTCGGGGCACGATAATATATCGGGGCACGATAAATATCATGATATCGCGCCCCGATAAAATATCACGATATATTATTACGATAAATATCACGATAAAAGATCGTGATATCGGAAAAAGACAGCCGTTGAGTTGGCCTTCGCTTAAGCGGGAGCAAGTACGTTTGAAAACTTACTATTCTGCTTTCTACTAATTCAAATTCTCAACATTTCTCTCTCACTCTCTCTTTCAATTCCAGTGGTCTGGTAGTTTATAGGTGATATCATGTTCAAATTTTGGAAGGAACTGAAAATAACTGTTTGTAAATTAGTGTATGAATTGTCCGCTGATCTAAAGGTATCGAAAAAAACTATTCGGCTTGCTAGAATGATGTGATCTTACTTTAGATGATTACCAAAAGTAACTTTCAGTAACATGCATTGTTCTGATTGCTTTACACGTAGTAATGCCAAAATATGCTGTTAACATTTTTTCGGTTAAAATTATAATCAGTCCAATTAATTTAACAGAAATTACCCTTCCACCGAGCCTCGGTGAAGTTTCACGGTTGATCAACGGTATTTACGGAATACGACGCAAACAGAACTGGTACGTGATGTCTGTCCCGTATGGCCCGAACCAACTGTGTGCGACTTACTTCATAGCAGCCTGACCGGAACAGGTTGGTGATCAGACTAGCCACCTTGCTTGTGCAGGCGAATTTTAAACGACAGAGAGACGCACATCATATTGATTTCGATCGCAGCTCATGCAAAAGTCGGCCGTGCCGCAGACATGCGCCCGCAAACTAAACGCAGGGCAGCCGCACACAGGCACAATATCGATGGCGAGCCAGACTCGCATTGGGTGCAGATCATCATCACATCTCACATTGATCATTTCGACTGCACACTATCTGCGGGCGGTCGCCCACGGCAATTCAGACCTGCAGGCAGCCATACGCAGACGAAATGTATATGTTATTTCCTAAAGAGAAAGAACTTTTTTTCGTGAGCTGATGAAACTAATGTATTTACCTAATTTAGTCTCAAACTGCTGACTACTACTGAAATCCTTCCCGATAAATAAGATTTGGATTAAAAGACGTAAGGAATGAAATTAATATTTTCATAAATCCTCCGGAAGATGGAAATGAAACAGAGGATGACCATGAGGAATTCACTTCGGAATGTAATGACCCTGATCGTCTTAATGACCGGCAGCTGAAAGCGGGTGGTGACTTCAGCATTGGCGATGTAGATCAAATGGACAATAATATATTTAGGCATACAATATATTTGGGCATTAGGTACTACGTGTTAAGGCGTTATGGTATCCTCGGCCGCATATTTTGGCATTACTACCTGTAAAGCAATCAGAACAATGCATGTTACTGAAAGTTACTTTTGGTAATCATCTAAAGTAAGATCACATTATTCTAGCAAGTAGAATAGTTTGCTTGCTGAGTTTGTTTCGATATATTTAGATCAGCGGAAAATACATATACTAATTAGCAAACAGTTGTTTTCAGTTCCTTCCAAAATTTGAACATGATGTCACCTATAAACTACCAGACCACTGGAATTGAAAGAGAGTGAGAGAGAACTGCTGAGAATTTGCCTAAGCAGATAGCAGAACAGTAAGTTTTCAAACGTACTTGCTCCCGCTTAAGCGAAGGCCAACTCAACGGCTGTCTTTTTCCGATATCACGATCTTTTATCGTGATATTTATCGTGATAATATGTCGTGATATTTTATTGGGGCGCGATATCGTGATATTTTATCGGGACGCGATAAGACGATATTTATGGAGCAACGATATATCGTCAATTTTAATAACTCAATATCGGATTCGCGATATTTTACGATATATCGATATATCGCCCAGGCCTAGCTACTCTTCATCTGTCTTGCTCGAAGGGGAGGGGGGGGGGAAGGGAAATAGGTCTGTGACGTTCCATCCTCTACTTCTTCTGGGCAACCCTGGGGGGCGCGTGCAGGTGGCTGATGCTTCGGGTGCTCAGTAGAATGGGGAGGGTCAGGGATGCGGCGTCCTTAGCTTACGGGTGGGTCTTGGAGGGATGTGGGGGGAGTTAAAGGGAAGGGGATGGTCTGGAGGTGTCAAGACTACGAGAGTAGGGGGTTAAAGACCCACCCGTAAACGATTGTCGTTATGTCAAAAAATCGTATTTTCGAATATTGCCACGTATTTACTATAGGGTTTTCGTCGGGACCGACAGTTTTGCTTCGTATAATAGAACCTTCGTACAATCGGGAGTCTTCGGTACATGCGGCACTGCGTTGAAGAGACTTACAGGGCTATTCTGTAACTTGGAGGCATTATATTACGCCGTCGCTATTTCCCTTCGGAAATAACGCCGTTTTAGATGCTGTAAATACCGCCGCGCTCTTTTACGCGCAACCCGAGTTGCAGTATAGCGCTGCGGCGTTACTTCTTGACAGTATGAGAAAAGTAGTAGAGAAGATTCAAAGCGGCCAGTAGGAGGCAGTAGTATGAAGTACTATTTTAACCCGCCCAGACGGGTCGTTTGCGACCCATCACTAATTAAACCTTAGTTTGTTCGACAAAGTAGATAGCGCCAATGTAATGTATTCTCTGAGTGCTAGGGAATGTAGTCGGCGTTACTAAACCAGCTACCGTGTATTAGAGTAATTCATCTCTAGTGGCAAGCTCTACCATCTACATGGAACATCTGCCTCGTGCCTCTGTGCAAAAAATCTAAATAGGTAGCGGTATAGAATGTATTTTTATTTAATGCATTGCGAGTTACGTATTTGTAAAACTACTAAGGATAGCACAAATGTTTGCCGTGATCGCAACTCGTTCAAAACGTTCGGGATTGAAAGTGTAGTATGGGTTGTGAATGACCCATTTCTGAAATGCAACTGTTTATTCGTTGTTTTCGCTCAACCCACGACTATAATTTCTCAAATTCAACCTAAAAAATGGAAAAGAATGAATGTGACCTACATTTGATAATGAGTTATGCTTCTTATTTATTTATTTTCCATAATACAACGAATATAAGTTGGTTTTCGACTGAAAACAATATAAGGGCATTACCCATTCTCGTTTGGATTTATTTTATATATAGTTCTGGTGGTCTAGCTGTGGCCGTGATCATCGAGGAGCTTGAATTTTATATTCCTGAAGAAGTCCCTATTTAGGTCCGGGATCGATACACACATTTACATCGATCCCAGGTGGGACATCTGTCCCCTGGGTGACGAAGGTGGAGTTACCGACTCGGGTAATGACCGTGTACCGAGAGGTGCAATGACCCTTAGCCCTCATTCTTTGTCGACAAAAAATTCTACACCGTTAGATTTTTTTACGGCTTTTGTGGGGGAAGAAACTGTTCTGCGAATGGTAAAGTGTGCTTTTAGGTCTTCAGTACAGGAAAACAGTGTCAACTTTCATTTATCCCTTGAGGAAATGTACTCATTCCTTGGCATTCTGTATACTTGCAGTTACGTGCCTTCACCAAGCAAGAGAATGTATTGGGAGAGAGCTGATTGCGTAAATAATCTTTTATCAGCAATAGCATGCAATGCATTCGCTTTGATGAAATTTTCCACTACATGCATGCATGCGACAATATGGATTGCCCGCTGAAGACATAATGGGCAAACTAAGTTGCCTTCTAGTTCCGTTGAATAGTGCATTTATCATAAATACCCTTAATGAAAGCAAAGTCTCAGTTGATGAATCCACTTTTTTCCGCCATCATGGATTCAAGCAGTTTCCCTGTGGTAATCCATTTCACTTTCGTTTGAAGGTGTGGGTAGCTTAACAGAGCACTAATTTCTGCTAACAGGCTGATATCTGCCAGGGGCATAAAGGCAGAGAGGAAATAATATCAGCTTGGGAGAATCAGTAGTTGTGAAGTTTGTGGAAATACTTGAAAATGCATTCCCCAATTAAAATTTTAATTTTAATTTTGACAACTTCTTCGCCTGATGCAATTTGTTGGATAATTGGTCCAAGCCAATGATGAGCAAATATGTAAAATGTTCGAATAGGGCATTTTTGGATGATGAGTGAAACATCATTGTCGCTAGCTGGAAAGATAATAACATTGTCTATATCCTGTCTAATCAGCCTGGGGTTTCTCTAATACAGGAATTCCCTCTTGAAACTCTGTAGCTAGAAGGGAGAAGAAAATAAGGCCCACAGTGCAATGTGTTCAAATAACATAACCGCAATATGGGTAGTGTATCTTATGGACCATAATATTGCACACTAACGAATTTCAATCGGAGGAAAAAAATGGTACATCCTGATTATGTTCTGGATTTTTGATATGTACATACATGAATGATGCTTGGATCCTATACCAATCTCAAAATCATGATATTTCTTCACTATACTTTCACCCTGAAGTGGCCCAGGCATATTGTTGAAGTGTGGCACTGCACCTAAGCTGGTTGCATGAAATTATCTTGACACTGTTGCAGAACATTAAAGGAAAGATCATGGCGGTCACATCCTCATCACGTAACAACCTCGGTGCAGGTGCTGCGTATGTCAGAATAAAACAAGAAAGTCTCGTGAAAGCTGTATAGTTGTTCCTCGGTGACAACTGTTTTGCACAGTGTCACAGTTTGTAATTTATAAAAAAAATGGTAGTACAAATTGTTTGATTTTCTGGTCAAAATGTTTTTTGTCTCTTTTTGACAATGGCTTTCATTTTTGTGTAATTATTGTGCTGTATATGATTTATGAACGTAGTGTGACAATAGCAATTTCACTCAAATTATTACTATTTATACTGTCAGCTCTAATTTGCACTAATAACAATGAAATGAGACATAATATTACATGTCAATCTTGACGTTATAATCCTGCTGCCACCAAAATCAGTTTTTTTTGCCGTTAACAAAATTTTGTTAACATTGCCGTGAAATGGTGTTCTGTAAAAAGATCTGTATTGTTATAAGTTAATATATCCTGTACCAGTCCCTGCCTCCAATCCTGAGAATTTTTCGGGGGAACCAAGGCACATACGTCAGGGTTCCTCAACTCAAAGCCCTCAAACCACTTCTCTGGCTCCTTTTCATTGACAATATCATCTGGACACATGATTTTCTTAACTCCTTCCTTCTAGCCCTCTTTCTCTGTTTACTCCATTCACTACATTTCTGATTCCTCCATAACCAGTTTAGATGTCAATATTAATCTGATGGGAAAATTACCACATCTGTGCACATGAAATGTACTAATAATCAACAATACGTACATTTTAATAGTTGCCACCCTCCTCACATTTAAAGATCTATACCATACTCTCTCTCCATCCGTGGCCACCGAATTTGCAACTCTTCTGACACACGTTCTCATTTGCTGTCCCAGCTACGCACCACCCTACTCCACCACGAGCCCCTCCTTGACTAAAGGATTTTACAAGCCACTGCTGGCTGCGCACCCTGCCCGAAAGACAATTCAAGCTCCTTTAACCTCACTACTACCTATTTCACCGGCATCCACCGATTCAAGTCATTTCTCTCTGAACTCTACCCCATTCTTGCTAACAGTAAAATTACTAAAATCCTTTTTTCCTAACCCCCCTTCATGACATACCGCTTCACTGCTCTTCCACCAAATCCATTTGTAACTTTCCCATCTCCACCCACTCAGTAAACCACAACCTTTCTTTTGACAACTGCTTTTCACTCACCATCCTGAAACCCTTCCGGAAACTGCATGTTCCCTAGAAGTTGAAACCCGAGAAATGGTGCACATCAGGCTTTTAAAAGCATGCAGATCCCCTGGAATTAACATTTCTCACTAGCCCTCCATCATTTCCTTTTACCCCTCTCCCCACCCCACTCTCGACCCCTTCCATAGCATGCCTCAAAACCATCAGTTGTCTCTTGGCAGAAGAAGGCGCTTGATGTGCCAAAACAGTTCCAAGCAATTGTGAGTGTCCTTTATTTATTTTGTGCCTGTGTTTAATGTTGTGTTTTATCCTTGCTCGTCGAGAATGTGCTCCACTAAGCTTTCACTCATAAGAGTGGATGAAACACATACAAAGATAGCACATGAAAAATATAGAAACACAGAAACATAAAAAGTGGGACACTCACATGTATAACATTTGGAAGGTTTCAACTGCCTGTGCTATCTTCGTCAGCCGGAGGAGAACTGAAGTGTTCAACGAGGGTGTGAACGAAGTTGGAGGGGGAAGAGGGGTGAGAGTGGGGGTGAATAATGCTGTACGTTCAATTCTGGCCTCTCAAATGTACGGAGAGCCCAAATAAAAGCCATCTCCTGAGTCATGACCTCTATTTTGCTAACGTGGTCCGATAGGGATTCGAGTATTGAGTGGGAAAAGCACTTGTCGAAAGCGAGGCCGTGGGAATTGATGTGTGTAGGGATTGGAAAGGATGAAAATGTGGCGGATTTTGTGGAAGATCGATGATTATTCATTCGGATTGCCAAGGGTGTAGTGTATTCGCCATCGTAAAATGCGGGACAAGAATTACCGGTCAGAAGGTACACAATATTTTGGACTGGCAAGTAGCTTGGGAGGAGGGGAAAGAAGTGATGAGGGGGTGTGGAGATGTAGGTGCGGACCGCATTAAAGGACAGGTTAGAGCAAGGGCCTAGCCACGTTGACACACTGGTTCCCGTGAGATCACCGCAACGTTGGGCCCGGACAGAGGTTGGATGGGTGACCCTCCTCCATACCTCTACCGCGGTGCTCTTGTCCCCTGTCTGTGAGTGGCGGGCAGGTTAAATGTCGAATTGCATAATAGATCTAAAGAGGTCTAAGTGCCAGGGGGGCTCCAGAAGGCCCCCGCCCACCCCTCCAATTTACAAAGGACAGGTTTTACATCTGGGACGATTGCATGGGGAAGGCCGTGGGTGAGGAGAATCAGAAGTGCGATACAGAGGGTTCGTGGACTTGAGAATATTTTTTTTAAGTTCGGTGGCCGTCTGTAGGAAATGGAGGGGCAACGAGGCAGGAGAGAAGAAGAAGTGACATTTCGACAAGCGCTTGGTTTGTATTTTTCACGCAACCTGTGCCGGAGTCCACCAGTAAATTGGCCATTAACTTTCCCTTCGATGCTTTTTCAGTAATCTTAAACTTCCCAGAGCTACCACGACATGCTACCACTTCCTTGAAGAATTAGTCATTGTCAATTTGTAATTTTACCGAAGGAAGCATACACGGCCACGGAAATACGATACGTGGCTGCGTACCCGTGGCCACGAAAAATGTATTATAAGTGTGTATAATTTGTGTTAGGGCTTAATTTGTGAAGGTTTAATGTATTTTTTCATTCTTATAGCTTTTAATGTATTGATTTCAGCTTTTAACATTTTATGAGTTTTGACGAAAATTTAATTTACCAGAAATAAAATATTCCGATAATAGCAGACCTTTTAGCGTTCGGTCAGGGAAATTGGTAAGGCCATCAGGGAAAAGTCAGGGAATAGTCAGGGAATTTGAAAATTGGATATTAGTCGCCACCCTGCTCTGCCTCCGCTATATTGATGATATTTTTCTCCTTTGGCCACACGACACCGAATCCCTTAACTCATTCCTCACCTCTCTCAACGCTTCCTCCTCAGTTTCTTTCACATCACATATCTCCTCTTCCAACGTCACCTTCCTCGACGTCGATATCTCCCTTTCTCTTAACAAATTCAAGACATCTGTTCACATCAAACCCACTAAGAAGCAACAATACCTCCACAATAATAGCTGCCACCCCTACCACACCAAAACTTCCTTACCTTACTCCCTTTCCATTCGTGGCCACCGTATATGGAATAACCCAGACTCCCTTGACAGATTCCTCATTAACCTTCACCAGTCTCTCCTCCGAAGAGGATACCCTGAGCACCTTCTCAAGAAAAAAATCTCCAATAAACCTTACTCCCCCATAGCCCCTCCTCGCAAAACCAAAGACAACCTCTCCTTGTGCACTGCATACTTCCCTGGTATTCAGTCCCTTGAATACATCCTTAAAGATCTTTTCCCTATCCTGTCTGATAATCTTATCACCACCAATATTTTCCCTAAATGCCCATCTCTTACTTTCAAACGTCCCTCCAACCTCTCTGGTATCCTGAGAACCACCAGACCTCTGTCCAAATCCCATCTTCTTCCAAAAACACCCCCTTCCCCCTGCAATCGCGCTAGATGCAAAACCTGTCCTATCCTTATCACCGAGCCTCTCCCCAAACAATTCCTCTCTTTTTCGCTTCCATCCATGCCTTCACTTTCCTGCACCACTGAAAATACTGTTTACCTTCTACTCTGCCAATTCTGTCCCGCTTTCTACATCGGCCTCTCCACCACCGCGCTTTGCATCCGCATGAATGGTCACCGCTCTTCCTGCAATAATCCCTCCTCCCACGCTTATTCTCTTCCAGTAGCCATACATGCCTTCTCCCACGATTCCAACTTCAACAATTGCTTCAAGGTGGGCATACTGGCCTCCCTCCCACCTTCAGCGTCTCCCCTCCATCTTAAAACGCTGGAGCATTCTCTAATTTGGCTCTTCCATGCATTCCGCAAACCGGGAATTAACAGGGCTCATTAAAGGAGTCGTCTGTCTTTCTCTCTCTTTTTCTCATACATTTTCTCATACCCTCCCCACTCATCTTTGCCCCTCTTACTTCTAACCTTCACTTGTTTCCTCGACATGCCTTGCTCCCTCTGTTGCCCCGTTCACACTACTAGCTTTTTACTATGGTAAGGCTTACCATAGTTGGAAAATTGCCGTGTGAACGCAGGTTGCCGCTAAACCTAGTAAACTTTTCTACCATTATTGAGTTACTATAGTTGGCGCTAGTTACTGGTATTTTAAGGACGTGTGAACGCAAGTTGGTAGAAATGTGGGTAGAAAGAAGGTTTGTTTTGAAAATGGAAGTGGAAATGAACGTAGAGTGCTTGAAGACGAAGTGACCGGATCGCACGATATGGATTGGAAATGATTCTTAGTTACAACGATATTTATTTAATCACACTGTAATATATTTTAGTAGTTGTAATACCACGTTCCACTGATTCGGTTGTGCAATAATGGTTTTAAATAGTTTGCTTTACCCCTGAATCCTGAGTACGTACGCTTATATATTTATTGTATTTGATTAACTTGCCGTGAAGAAAATATACATGCAGAAATTAAGTAACTAAGAAGTTGCAAACTTTCACAGGAAATTCGACTCGTGTTATTTTTTACGTATTCACTCCTTAGGACGGCATTAAAACTATTTTCAGCATTATTCCCTTAAATAGCTCCTTTCACAAAAGAGCAGAATATGGTAAACTTGGGATATCGGATTTAAAAATACTAAATATTGATAAGAGCAACAAATTCATTATGTATACTTGTATGTATTATATTTGGATACATGAACTTGCCTACGAAATGGGTTAACACGAGCGATAACTTATTGAGAGGTGAACAATTAATCATTTCGTAGCATGGCGTTCCATGGTTGATTGCATTTCTTGGTGCGTGATGCCTGTATATAAGCTAAACGAATAGAAATACAGGTAAAGAAACGTTAATAATTTTAAAGTGTAAAGGTATTAGTTGAAATATGCGAGGAAAAAGAGGTAAAGGTTGAATGTCTTAAATATCTGGAAATTAAAGTCATGGAGGGCGTTCATCGTTGTACAACCTTTACATATTTTTAACGTATTACTTTGGAGCTATTCAAAGCAAATGTTAATTGCATTCAATTTTATATTTAAAATTGATGTTCAGCAAAGTAACTAACACAGAATCCGTATCTCGGAGATGCGACCCACTGTCAATCATGAGGAAGTAATTTAAGAAGAATATTTTGGTTCATTTATAAAAAGGGATCTAGGAAACTACATTGATAATTTTCTATAAAGTAACTGCATCTAATTTGCACATAAGTTAAAATACGCTTCCAATCTTTGCAAGACAAAGTCCTTCCGCTATCCTACCCTCCATTGTTATTTTGACTTAATTTCACTCTCCAATAGATGTCACTAGAGTCTTTACGATGGTTCTGGGTAGGCCGTGTGAACGCAGGTTAGTTTTAGCCGCCATATTAACTATCATTCTACCCTAGTAGTGTGAACGGGGCATGTCAGTTATCTCCTCTCCTTCGAGAAAGGTGGCAGTGGCCACCGAAATATCGGGAAAACTATCTTTGTGAGTGTCTTTTATTTATGTGCTTTTATACTTTTGTCATGCCTGTGACCAGCTTTATTGCTATTTGTGTCTCACACTGCGAATTTCCTGTGAACATTTATGCATTGTGTCCCATTGATCATGTGTCATTTTTGACCTCTAATTTTAGACACTTACTCTCACGCCACATGGATGAAATTTGGTACCTGGGTAGAAAAAGGTTGTAAGTTTTGTTGAGTCTAAGCAAAATATTAAAATATGAGCTTTTGACCCCAGAAATAGGGTCCAGCCAAAATCCTAATTTTGCCTTATGGGCAATTTTCAATGTTAAATTATTCGAAATATGAAAAAGACTTATTAGGAATAAGAAAAGAATTATTAGGTTTTTCGGCACGAAGAACACGATGGAAGAACTATCGAGTTCGAAAATGAAACCATGACCCCTGAAAGGCCACAGTCAGGGTCACAGGGATTACAAAAATTGAACTGGGGCTACAAACCTGTCGAATCATAGGTTTACTAAGGTGCAAGGGTCGATGGTAAGGTCTTGAGATCCCTCTTATAATACCTTGACCTTCAAGGGTTACTCAGGGGCTAAAGGTCACAGGGGTGACAATAAGTGAATCGGTGCTACAAACGTATCAAATCATAGGTTTAAAAAGGTGCAAGGGTCGATGATAAGGTCTTGAGATCCCTCTTATAATACCTTGACCTTCAAGGGTTACTCAGGGGCTAAAGGCCACAGGGGTGACAATAAGTGAATCGGTGCTACAAACGTATCAAATCATAGGTTTAAAAAGGTGACATTGTCGATGGTAACTGATCTGATCCCTCTTGTCATCCCTTGACCTTAAAGGGTAACTCAGGGGTCAAAGTTCACTGGGATGACAAATATCCAATAGTGATTACAAACGTATCAAATCATAGGTTTGAAAGGGTGCCATTGTTGATGGTGAAGTCATCTCAGGAATTCTCTGACCTTGAATGATTGATCATGGGTCAAAGGTCACCAGGCGTAGCCTAGGAAATCAAGGAAACAGACGCGTGAAATTGTAGCTTCGAACGGGTGATGAATTAGATGAAGTTCCTTGGTCCTGTTTGTCGTCTCTTGACCTCCAAGGGCTACACTGAGGAATGGTCACAGATGTTAGAAATGGCGAGATGGGGAAACAAACGTGATGAATCTGAGATTTTTTGGGCTACCAAAGCAATAGTAAGGACCTTAGATCCTACCTGTCATCCCTGGAACTCTTTGGGTCATATGGTGATCATTGATTTCGAGTTAACAAATCAATTTAAAAAATTCAATTGTCTATTCAAGTTAATTCCTTTTATTCAATGAAAAATATGTATCCTATGTTTTATTCAAAAAAAGTATCTTAAATACCTTAAATTTACCCAATATCAAAATTAAAAATGAAAGTATTGAAGTAATAACAGCGAAAAATCAATTGTTATTCATTCTACGTGCCCTCCATTACCTATGTGCCAGGCACAATTGAATTTGCTCGATAAAAGTGTGAGTGATATGTCTTCCAGCGTATTTGGGGATATGAACTCTGCACACCTTGTAATTTCTTTCTTTAGTTCAATTAGAACTCCATCCCTATATCCTCACTATATATTTGTTTGGTGTCCAATGCCAAGTGCAGGTCTTTTGTGCTTGAATCATAAAGTCTCAGGTCTTCCATGTAGAAAAGATGATTGACCTTATCATTCCGATTCCTTGGGACACTGCACATATATGTATTCATAATGAAACCCAATGGTAATACCAGTACACTTAATTTTAATAAATGCTGAAACCCGGGTCGGCTATTAAAATTAAGTGTGGACTATTGTGTTTCATTATGAATATCACAAACTTCCACAATGTCACGCCTGAAACGATTTCTTATATGCACATATATATTACCTTAATTGCTGAAACTGAAATGATTGTGGGAGGAGAGACAAACGAAAGAGAGTAAGGCTCTTGCCTTGAAAAATGCCAGAGTTGTTAGGTTACCAAATCTGTGTTGATGGTCTTCTTGCCAGGTGGTATGGTGAACTGCATATTCTACAGTGGTAGCATGAGTTCTATGCAAGACACAACATTATTATTATTAATAACAAGTGAAGATCAATAAAAATAAGACTAAGATAATGTCTTGCAGCAGGAGAGAAGAGGCCAATACCAATATCAAACTAGGAAATGGAAACTTGAGAAGTTTACCAAGTATTGCTACCTAGGAAGCCAAGCAGTGATGGGCGAAGCAAGAAAGAAATAGTGAGAAGAATAGCCCAGATGAAGAGGGCATTCTATCAAAAGATGATCTACTTACAGCTGGAAATACATGCTTAGAAGTAAGGACGACTTAATTGGCCACGTCAGGAGACATGGTGGCCTGATGAAGACAATTGTTGACGGACAAGTGGAAGAACGGCAAAGGAAGGCCTCACATTAGATGCATAGAGCCAGTGATGCGAAAGAGAAGGAATGTGTGAATATTATGAGATTAGCTGAAACCTTGAAGAATTCAGTGGAGAGCTGTGTCAAACCAATCTGAGGATTGCTGACTAATGATGATGATAATATTAAAATATGCTATTTGGAATATCTGAGGAATGTATCCATTTGCATTATCCCACAATTGACATTCACTTTATTTAAAATTTCTTTCCATGCTACATTATGTGTATGCCAAGAATTTTATTGCATGTAAAACATCTTTAGTCTTGAATAGAATTTCCTCCATGAAGTCCCTCCACAATAACTCGAATATCATTGTCACCTTGGTTTTCAGGGGTGCCACAGTCCTAAACAAACCTGATCACCTAAATGCAGCATTTAGGCAATTATCAGACTGCTCCTCCTACACACTCCTTCCTGATGACTCCAACCCATGATTTCAAGCTGATATCACTTCCTTCCTTAACCCTTTCAATGCGGCACCATATGATGGTACCTTTACCGGTGTCGGAATATGTTTTTTGCCTAATTCTATTTGGTTTGCCTAATTTAAGCATAACATACACATAAATAACGTGTACCTGCCTTTTTTCACCTCTTTTTTTTAAAAATTTTTTTATGACATTCAGGAATGTCATCCGCTCCTGGCGAAGTTTCCTGACTTATGCAACCCGCACAACTGATGCGGTGATTCGTTTCTTTTGCGAAATTTTAGAGAAATACTTCAAATTACTGTCTTGGTTTAGTTCAATAAGAGGTTAATGGTTGCGTTTATCTAAGCAAAGAAGTTTTCACACAGGTATTTGTCTGCTTATATTTTAAATTTAATTTTTGTTCTGTAAGAATGCATGTAATTTGCACTTATCTTGATCGCATTTTTTTGCTGTAAATATTTCGGCTTTGAGTTGAGTTATATGAAGATAAAATGTGTTCTCTATTCGTAATGGTTAAATACATTTTACTCAGCAGTGTTTTAAATTTTCCTTCTCCTTGTACTCCTTAAAATTTCCTTTCCTAATGTACAAGAAAAAACCCCATATCTCTAGGCGCTTCAAAGATTTTGCCCCCATGAAAGCCACTAACAACTATAAAATTATATTGATCGTAGCTCAGGCAGCAGCACTATCACTTTAGTTATACGCGCTAGCCTAACTGCATATACTCTCTGGTTCGTATTTACCATGATATAATTAGCGATCACGCCAAATTATTTTGGAATCCCATGATATCACTCGTCCGCTGGGTGTCGCCCGCTCGTAGCATGCCTGAGAATTGGTCATGGCAGACATTCTGCAATTGTCTCTATGAAAACCCCACTGATTCAATTAGTATCCTTGGAAAACCCCGTCCTCGGTAAAAATGTTTATGAGCCGCTGAGTGCCTCGGTCTATTGTACCCTTTCTGTTGTCCTATCCCCTGCCTCTCCCCCCTTCGGGTTTCACTTGTCGCTTCCTTTTCCCCAACCCCTGCCAAGCCACCACTTTCTTTCCTCTCCTCTAGTGGTTCCTTTTCTAACCCCTGACCATCCAAATTCCTGTTCCTTCTATCTCTTTTCCTCCATTTCATTGATCACTTCCTTTTTTTACCCATTTAGAACACCCAGTTCTCTGAATTTAAAGCTCGCGTATACACTTCAGAAATACGGAACTGTAACAAACTCAGGGAGCTACGTTGACTTACTAGTGATTTTAAACATTGGATAAACTGTATTTTATCATAGTATGCAAAAATGCTTGATGCAGTACAGTATTCTTCCAAACGTAAGATCTCACAAATGTATGTATACATACATTTACACACTCATTCAAACATAGCAGTTTTGAATAATACAATGGTACACAATAAAAAAAATATATATTCTGAAAAATAAGTCTATAACAGCAATGATAAAAGAGATGTCACCAATAATTAAATGAATTACAATATTTGCTACAGGAAAAATGTCTTTACGGAAAACCTTGAAAATCATGAATTATTAAATATTATAATAACGAAAACACAATATTTAAAGACTAAAGAATGAATATAAACTTAATACCTTATAAAATGTATTATATTGGAATCCACAATTATACAAACAAAAATCCTACGAGAATAGATTTTCACGAAAACTAAAATATTATTATGAAATTCCTGTAAGGAAGGGCGCAAGCAAAGTCACGGCTCGCCCTCAGAGTTAGGACAAATGTACACCACAGATTTCCGTACTCCCTTAGTGTGACATACTCTGCATCTCTCCTGCTATTTTTCCCTTTCTCCCCAACAGCTGTTATAGCGGGAAAGTGGGCGAGACCCCTTTTTGGTTGCGGAAAAGCAATCAAAGCCTTTGTCATACTGGAAAGTAAGGACTCAATTAACTCAAACCTAAAAGCATAAAGGCTCTTTTTAACACCGCTATATTTGTTATAAAGCATATAGGTGTTCACCGGCATAATCTGAAATATATGGATTCCTACCTTCTTATACCACCTGAACGTTTTGTACTCACAGGTGTAGTACGACAACAGCTGGTCGCAATGATCCACCCCCTCCCCCCCATAAACTTATTCTAAGTAGCAACGGCTTCTCCTCTGCCTGGTCGTGAATTTGGTACAAAGTTGCTTCCAAATAAAGAAAATCATGGCAACGTCTGTCTTGTCTTTCCATCGAAAGACGCAAATTCCATACTTATTCCAGCGAGTAATGACCTCTCCCTTTGGCAATTTTCGGCCGAAAACCCCTTTTACATTTTCTTTCCTGTTCGCTCGCAGGGTTCCTGTGCAGTACGTTTCACTTGAAAGCAGATCCCTAGTTAAACGTACATTGTTACAATAATTGTTCAGATAAACACTGTTTCCATTACGCTAAAAGTTCTCTAAACGTTTATGCACAACTTGATCTCCATGTCCTCGTCCACCCAACTCATCATTCTCCGGAGCTCGCGTAAATAATCAAGCGGTGGACTAACCCTGTAGGTTCACAAAGCATATACATTTTTATGCCATGCTTGTGTTTTTTACCCTGAAGGTATTGGCGAAAAACCAAGCGGCCTCTCCAGAGTAGCATCGACTCGTCGATGCACAATTCCCTTCCTCCATCGCCTCCTGGAAGCAGTTTAGAAGTATAGTTTAGTCCCCTGCCACACACCTATATGGTGGCTTGCTTGGTATTATGTAGATGTAGAAGGGATCTTATTTCATATACACCATCTCTGGGAGCAGGATCATTCTCATCAGGATTTTTAGCAAAGTGCAGTGCTTGCAATACCCCTAGGAAACGATCCCTCGGCATCGAATCCCGGAATATTTAAAATTGAAAAATATCGATGTTTTTCAATAATCGGACATCCGGTTTGTTCTGATTGTCCCCATGTGGAAGAGCAGGCCCAACTAAACATTAAACTCCTCCCTATCCAATGGCTTCCAGTCCGTTATCCTCCCTCTATGAGATGGGTTGTTCAACAATATGCACTCCGCATTCCTCTCCGTCTCCCAAAGAATAAGGACATTAACCTCATCGTTAAACACGAAAATACTGACGAAGAATAAAACGCTACACTGAAAATCAATTGGTAAAACTCGAATGCCAGTAGTAGTTCAGTAGTCACATGTAACACACAAAAAAAACAACGTACATCGGAAAATATCATACTGGAACTACAGCGAAAAAGTAGCAAAAACTCAAAAAGATCGTAAAAACGCGAAAAACTGCAGAAAAGCCAAAATTCGGTGAAACCAGAAACGAAGCACACGACAGGACGGCCAGAACCCAACTGCAGAGCGGAGAAAAGAAAGCACCCCAAAACGGCCACGCGTAGTTCCGTTATAACCATTCAAAAGGATCCCAAGGGCATGACAGCCCTGGCTGTCATCCGCGCCGGTGGCTGGGAGCGGATGACTGCCAGGGCAGTCATCCGCATTGAATGGGTTAAAGGCCTGCTAGAAGCCTTTTCTCCTATGAACATATTTCCCCCCCCCTCCCCAATTTCACCAAAAATCCGTGAAGAGAATAATCCTGGCCTCCCATTTGTTTATGCCTGCAAGTATCCTACAGAATGTATTTCTGCATTAGTAGATCATTACTCCCCTCAGTACGTTTGATGCGACTCCACTCCTGTTGATTCCTTTTCCAAGTTGGATCCCTTCTCCACACAATTTGCCCCCTGACCACCTTTGTTAAATTGGGGATGCCTCTGCGCCTCCATTCCACACCCAGAAGGCCTTTTACCTTTCCCAACACCCTGCACGCCTAGCACTGACGTTCCACTCGACATATCCCACTTCACCCTTGTGCACAATGCCTTCTTCTTTGAGCACCTGCCTCTACAAACGAAAGGCACGGGAAGAGGTTTCAGTCCGTCTTATGCCAATCTCGGCCTCCTTGAAATGCATCTTTCTGCATCACTGACATTTCTATCGTCAGTGTCAGTATATGTGGTTTTTGGTTTAGGTTGGTGGCTGGGAGAAGATGGGAGAATTTTTATCAGTAGATAAGGTGGGTGAGACATTGTTTTAGGAGGGTGGGGTGTAGATTGTTGAGGCACTTGTCCAGATGTGATGTGATGTGCTGCTAGTGCAGGTATGGCGACCACAGATGAATAGGGAGTAGGGGATTGACCTTCGAGTGAGAATAGGGTGACAGCTGTTGGATTGGAGGTATTGTTGCACATTGGATGGTTTAATGCTGACAGCAGTATGGAATCTGTTAAGATGGAGGGCTATGGCAACATCAAGAAGGATGATGGTGGTGGAGGTGGTAGAAGGTGCACAGGACGATGTGATTGTTGTGCCTGGAGCAAAATTCTCTTTCCCAATATACCTTGAAACACCTTGTATGGCCATGATTCCATGGCATCTTTCTCCTTTGGACACGTGGACTTCCTCAACTACTTAATTTCCTCCACCCCAAGGGGGTCTTCACCTTATTTTTTTATTGCCCTGTCGGATAGAGTTTCTAAAATAAAGAGACCCATATTTTTCTGTTCTTCGATCCATCAATTAGCTCTCAAGTTATAAGCGGTGAGAAACTGAAGTTTTTAACCCTTTAAAAGTGGGCGTGCAAAGGGGTGAAGTATGCCATCCACTTCGTCCAATCACAACTTAGACCGTGAAACTCCTTTGCCTTATCGCAATGGGGGACAACACGCAGCTGACTCTGCCAATGGGAGCGGTTGCGACTGGATCTGTACGAGCAGACCTTCCGACGACACCCCCCTCCACTCCCCTTCGAAAGGAGGTGGATGACGTAATAGGTCTCAAAGCAGCTCGTTTGGTGGGCCTCACCTTTTGCTTATTTTTTTAATTTTTCATTTACGAGTGAATGGCTCTGGTTAGGAGATTAATTTTTTCACTTCAATTCATTTTTTGTTGACATCTAACAGTTTTGTGTACAAAATGATATGAATTATGAATGATATAATAAAATTGGTAATTCCACAATTATTTATCTCACACAACCACTACCGTGGTTTTGACGATTACGTCATCATCAGGTGATCAGGTAATGTCATCACCTGATGATGATAATCGTCGAAACCATAGTAGTAGTAATATGAGATAAATAATTGTGGAATTACCAAGTTTATTCTATCATTCATAATGCATACCAGCAAATTCCGTAAAGTAATGCCAGAAACTATCAACTTTACAAAATAGTGATTCTGAGGAAACCACTCTTCCCCTGCCAACTTTGCACCTCGAACATCACCTTCCTTGGCATTGACTCCATCTCTTTGCTAACAGCTCTTTTGCACAATGAGATGGCTTAACTGAACGAAAAAAATTGAATTACCAAATACCCATTTTGCCAAATACTGATTAGTCAACAAAAGGGCTAATGTATCCAATTACCAATTATGTAACAGTTAATCATTGCTTCCCTTGCTTAGAGAAAGTTTTATTCTAGCTTAAAACCTCAAAGTTACCATGTGTCCACTCACAAAAATACATTGTATTAGGCTAAAAAATTCATTGTACATATCTGATTTTATTGGTACAGCAAACAACTAAACATTGACCTACACAGCTCTACAGAAAAAATGTTACCATATGCAATAAGATGCTGTTGAAGCATTCACTTTTATGTTATCAAAATGATTTACCATATCTCTGATTATTGTAATCATACTGTCAGGCTTACCATTTCCTTTCTCTGTGGCATAGTGTATTGTGGTTTGAAATATTCATATGAAATTATCTTTCCTTTCTAAAAAGTGTCGGCGTGTTGTTTCATGGCAATTAGACCACGGGATGTCGAAGGAGAGAGAGGGATGTCACGCCTGTCCCTATGCTGTGCGACGTTGCCTTCTCGTTACTCAACCATTTCTCCAATCGATTGCAGGAAAGCACGGCGGAAAGAGAAGGAGGTGTGCACAGCGGCCGGGCACGAGGAACCAAAGCTCTACTTGGAGGAGGCTGTGCTGCAGGAGCGCAAGCTGCCCGACGTGGACCTCAGCCTGCTTGTTGACCTCCCTGCGGGGCTCGACTACAACGAGTGGCTTGCCTCTCATAGTGAGTCCCTCTGCCCTCTCTTCATGCTCGCTTTCCTGTCTTCAACTGACATGAGGTCTCACAACTTCCCAGTTACTATTGCAACTTCCATTCAGAGGCATCCATTGTTGTGTGAAGTCTGATCATATTGTCGCTGCTAGTGATGGACTTTTATTGGAATTCTTTAATATAATTTATTCAGAAGCTGAGGATGGAGAGATCTTAAAAGTCAATCTTGATGCTTCCATTTCTCTTGTATCTTTTTTCCTAAAGCTGTACTGTCTCCTATTTGTGGCATCCGTTTTCAAAATTTCTGTTCATCAAATTTTTAACCTTATCCCGTGGTCACTTCCTTAATCAGAAGCCTGCTTTGTATTCCCCAAAATAACTTCCTTACCTTGAATGCCCAGACTAGTTTCTCGATCAGGAAAGACGCAATGTTTGGTTATTGTAATTCATAATTATACACATATTCAAATGTAAAACACTTTAAAACATTCAAGCTACAAATTTATTCATTCAGTGCATATATTTGAAAGGATTACTGGGCCGAGCATTAGTCATGTGCCAGTTAAAACTTTTTCTCCCTTTTTTTTTACAATAAAGATTATTTTGCCTATGAAACAATGAAGTTATCTTGGGAGAAGGAACTGTTTTGCCCTTTCCTTTGATTTAAAGTTCTGGGTAAAATCTTGCTTATTTATAAGTAACTAAATATCCTTTTTAATAATGAAAGCTAATCTAACTTACAACACTTATCGCTTGTCTTCAAACTATCCTGTGACTCTGGATCCACTTCTTTTCCAACGTCGAATATCTACCTTCGGCTGTCTAATTTCTTGCTGCGTAAGGATAGCACCTACCACCGCGAGTCTTCGGTTGCTAATCTGCCAGGTTTCTCTCCTAATTTCCAGTTATTGTAATTCCTTTTTTCCCGTCCTTGTCGACACATCTCCTTGCTCCTTTAGCTCTCCTCATTGTCCTCCACCTTCTTCCTTGTTGACCTTCTTACTCCCCTGGTGATGTTGTTCATTATACTGACCTAGACTTAGGAGTCGTCCCCTCACAACTTGCAATCTCACCTGCCTCAGGCTAACTGGGTGATTAAGCATTTGACTGGCTGGAGCACCACCTTGCACTTGATTTAGAAGTTTAAGCTCTTGCCCCACCAACACAAAAACGTTAGAATTATGCTAGTATAACGTTCGAACGAACGTGGTTTGAAACACGTTATAATGTCCAACCATCCGAACGTTTTTTTTACATTCAGAGCAAACCGTTTGGGGATAACGTTAAAATAACGACAACATAAAACGAGAATGTAACTCCCTTCCATTCCATTCCCCCGTCCCCCCGACAAAGATCCTGATGGACCCCCATCCATAAGGATCTTTGTCAACCAATTTAAAGCAAACTAAGAGCATATTTATTTGCAGAATAAGCACTGAAAAAGTTGAGGAAATAGCTGACCTCGGTTCGGATAGAGCAGATCACGTAATTTGATTCGGAATAATTTGGCACACGTTAACTACACACAGACTTATACCGTGCTAAATTCGTGCACGTTTGCCGATTCTTGATGTCACATAGCGAATTCACAACTTCAATAACACATTTATGCGAGTTAAGACGATTGTAAACAAAAACGACTGTTTGTTAGTAAAATAAATTTCATTTATTGACACTATTTCCATTTTCAACCATTGCATTCACTTGCCTTTGTAACACATAAGATTCAAATACTTAGGCATAATCTCCAGAACAGCCAGTGGGATAATCACCAATATCAAACTACATGGCATGCGAATAAAAATTTGCGATCAAGCTTGATTTTTCCGTAACATTTAATTTTAAATGGTTGATCTGGGTGTATAACAACGAGCTGTCTTTTAAAAATACAACGCTCTTCTAAAAATTGAAACTATATTTTTCCAACAGGTGGTTCGTTCAAATATCATCCAAAGTCAATCACTGCGCTGTCATAACACACACAAAACATTTCCACGTTTGTCAAGTATTCAGTTGAATGATGATCTGAATTGTCGTTGGCTCACTGCTAACGTCCCAACTTGTTAATGACTTTATGTGCCTGAAAAATGATAAATAGACTCAATTCCTATTGCAGCAATTCAAAAAGTCAGCATGGAAGGCAGATGAAAACTGACAAATTCATAAATAATATTCAACGCAACCACTTGTCATAACAATCATCTAGGTACTCACCGTAACTTAATTGTCCATTAGAATTTAAATGTAAGCTTCTATGATCACAAATTACAAGAAAACGTAAATATTAGAGGAGATAGTTCTTTATTATGTTTCCGGCTTATCAACAACTGCCATTTTGAATTTCCAGGTGGTCGAAGTCGATCTTGTTTGCAAGACATCGATTGTAGTCATAGCCTCCTTTAATACTAGTATAATAATAATCCTTTAATACTAATATAATAATTTTATCAAAGGAGGCATTGGCAAAGCATCAGCATTGTATTGATGACTCCCGAAGGTTACCGAAGTTTGACGGAGAGCTGCGACGCTCGGACCCGGCCCGCTCCTCGACTAGACAGAGGTTTGCGGCGAACGTTACTTTAGCGTTTTTTTCAAACCACTTGATGCAGCTGTAGAACTTGGCCGTTAGGGTGGTTAGGAAATCTAACGAAAGTGGCGTGCACTAACCAAAAAACGTTATACTGACGTTTTTCTAACGTTAGTGTGTTGGTGGGGTGTCTGGGCTGTGCATGTGCTGGATGTGGTATTCAACTCTTCTTTTCACTTCTTCCCATTGTGTGAGTCCTGGTATCCCTTGTTGTTACTATGGAAATTGTCCCTCTTTACTATGGCTATTTATTTACATGGTTTGAAGCATGCTGTAATGAATCTTAAAATACTGTTTTTGATGGTTATTCCATTCTTTTTTTAATGTGTTTTATAGTTTTCTGGAGGTACGCATATGTACACTCGTCCACAGTAAATTGTTACCACTTCGGAATCCGATTTTTTTCTAAGCCCCGAGTTGAAGGAGATTAGACAACACTGTCCCTTGGTGCGGAGAGATTAAATACCCAGAGCTGTTGCCTTTTATTGGGGGTACCCTTCCCTCGAGAGATTATTGCCCTTGATGGGCCCTTAAAGAAAATAAAGTTCTGGTTGAAGGATGTGCTCCCTCAACATCAAGAAATGCTCCTAATCCCTACATTCCATGCTCCAGTACACCCTCAATCCTGCTAGCAAGGACATTCTAAGATCAAGTACTAGCCGTGAAAACTTTAGCGGTGTTACCCGCTGAAATTGCACAATAGCAAGTATTCCACAGAGAAAAAACTTAGATACTGACATGGAGAGGATTTGTAACTTGGGTCATGAAATGAGATGAAAATTTTCCGTGCTACTAGATCAAAGTAAAGAAGTACATGTCTTGGCTTTTTTTCTCCTCCACAGGCCCTCAGGATGCACGGGGAAAAAAATAAAACAGAATGTCGCCTACATTTGCCAGACTCGCATGAACTCTATGATAATGAAGTTTTTAAAAATGTGATCTAGTGTACTGCCGTTCACACGTTCGATCCTTAAAGCTGCCTAGTAATACCGCCATGCTGTATTCCTAGAGTAAAGCAGGCAGGCAGTTAAAAGTTATGGTAGATTATCAGAAATTTTATGTCAGTATATATGTCAACAAAGTAAATAAAAATAATAAATTTGTGCTTTAGTGAAAGTGATTGGAAAAAATATTTTATTGCAGAATTAAAACCATGGAAACAGTGCATTAACTTTACAATGTATTTTGGAGTGATGCATTGGTAAATCTAGTCTTTAGTTTTGAGGTTTTTTTGAACAAAAACCTTAAGTAGGCCCAAGGGTTTGTGTCATGACATTGTATTCTTATTTCTTAATGTTGAAAGTTTGAATTATAATTTGGGTAAGTGTTTTTATTACTCTTATAACTAATTGCTAATCATATTAAAATTCAACTTATGATATGAAAGTCATTATTTTGAATCTGTTATGATATTTTTAATCTGATACCAATAGGGCTATTCTGTAACAGATTACACCGGCTCTATTCTATCTACATCTACATAATACCCTGCAAGCCACCACAAGGTGTGTGGCAGGGGGTGATTGCTCACCAAACATGCACTACATATCATGCATAAAAAAGGAATAGTATTAATATAGTAGTCAGAACTACACTATTTAATCTATCTATGGGCCCATCTATTATGACGTAGGGCATTATTTTGGAGAGATCGGCACAATATAACGTTTTCCTGATTCTGTAAGCTAAATAGCGGCCACTGGGGGGTCGCTATATAGCATCAAAAATAACGCCAGCCTATTGTTCGCGTTATTTCAGATAGAGACCCCTTCAATGACTTTACTGAATTTAGAAACCATGCTGTAGTTTATTTTACTGTAGCCATGAACCTAAAAACATTGTATTCACGTTCATATTTAATTCCTAAACTTCAGAGAGGACATTAATTTGGTTAAACATATCTTATTCGATGTTTCCCTGGTGAAAATATCCTGTGCAGGAAGTGTGCAGGTAATGTGAGGGAAGTGTGCAGGAAGCGTGCAGGATGTGGTAGGGAAGTGTGCAGGAAATGTGAATTCGGACATTAGAAGTGTGCAGTGAGTGAGGGAAGTGTGCAGTAAATGTGCAGGAAGCGTGAATTCGGACATTGGAACGTGCAGGTAACGTGCAGGAAGTGTGCAAGTAACGTGCAGGAAGTGTGTAGGTAACGTGCAGGGTGCGTGTAGGTAACGTGCAGGGTGCGTGTAGGTAATGTGCAGGAAGCATGTAGGTAATGTGCAGGAAGTGTGTAGGTAATGTGCAGGAAGCATGTTGGTATGTTCATAATGCTACTATACAGGAACAATATGAACAACAACCTTTTAAAATTCTCCATATTACAAAATATATCCTATTCTTTGAAGGTCGTGATATTTTGAATTATACCATGGATTTGTTCATCTAAAATATTTTGTTGGCTAAATTGTAAATTAACTAAGCTTCACCCACAAAGCACATGAGGATCCATTGCATGTGTCCTTATTCCATGCAATTGATAGCCGAATGTTCTTTTTAATTATCTTTGTGTGTGTATCCTATGGTTATACCTATATACATTGACAGGCACGTAGCCAGAAATTTGCTTCGGGGGTTGGCTAAGTCTAGTGTGGCCTGTGTAGTCTAACTTCAAATCAGCCTTGCCATTAGGATACCTACATGTTACAAATCTCTTCCTTATTTTCAGTGCTTGGTATTTGCGTTCACAGTGCCCATTCCTATCTCTTTTCGCTGGTAAACTGATTGCTTAACTGGTTATGAAGCAGTTAATTTGACCGGCCCCAGAGCAGAAGTTCAAGGCATGCATACATATCAGATTGAAAAGAACAATTATTAACTACACACATGATTCAAACTAGTGATCACGTTTCAAGAAACTTAGCACTTAAATTATACGCAGTGTAATCCGGATTAAGATGCCCATGTTAAAATCAGAACAATAAAATTTCTTGGAAAAAGTTTCGGGGGGAGCTTAAACCCCATAAACCCCCCTTCCCTGGCTACGTGCATGTACATTGATGAACATCTTGACTACACACTGGCACTTCTTTAGTAAAAATTTTGCTGATTGTATCATGGTAGTAGCTTAAATTATTCATTACAGCACAAAAATATTCTAAAAAACTGATAAGACCCAAAAAGAAAAGCCAGCAGGAAGCAAGCTTTTCTTTTCTAGGGTACAAGCTGGCCACAGCATTTTTCCAATGAACATTGCCGAATTAGAGGTTCTAATAAAATCTTTAACGAACAACTCAAGCACCAGTAGTCATGATGTGGCGAACTCTATCACTTCCATGATATTAGGTATATAGTAGCGAATTCATATTTTTAGTAACACACACGCGACATGGAGATGCACAATCAGATTCTTATACTATTTTCTATTTTCTGCGGACAACTCTGTAAAGATCTTCGCGGCAAGTTTACAATCCTCAAAATCGGAATTTAAAACAAAAAAACGGCTTGAAATTTAAATATTTATTGATACTTTCAAATATCTTCACTCGATGCACATAAGATATACGGTTTCATCCACCAGGCATAATCTCAAGAATATCCAATTCGATATACACTAATATGACACCACACATCATGAAAATAAAGTTGCGATCGACCTGGTTAGTTGCAGAACACTAAATTTTGAAAAGTTGCTCTTAGTGTCCAACTCCAAGGGTCTTTTGAAAAACCATACTTCTCTCAGGTAAATGTGAGCTTAAGGGTCACGAACTTCAAACATTTTTTTCAACCCCTAAAAATCGTTATTTTTGGATAAAATTTTCAGAACACAATATGCTATAACAGTAATTTACACTCGCGAAAAAATATTTCGAAAAAAGTAGAAACTCACGAATTTGCAGCGATTTAAATCCATGAGGTGGGTGTTCGCAGCACCGCCATATTGGTGTTTCCCAGCTTCGACACCAGGTGTCACGGTGTATGTTGAGTGTATTTTCTGCAGTATATTGGTTGGCGGGAGAAGGCGGGGAACAGGAAAACAGCGGAAAGTGTGTTACGAGACTATTCACTATCATTGAAAATGAGAAAAACATGAACGGGATGGGGGTTTTGAATCACCACACAACCGATGAAACTGCACAAAAACACGAACGGGATGGGGGTTTTGAGACACCTCAAAGCCGATGAAACTGCAATCGAATCGCAGGTTTTTGTCGGACGACCACCAATATTAGGATTGATCACTTATTTCACATTCTAAACAAAACTAGGTGAGGAGGAAAGGACCTCCGTCTGCCTCGGCTGCCACAACGGACGACAATAGACGATCGAATCAACAAGTTCGCGTTTTAAACAATGCCCTTCGGAAGCTAAAACCCAACGTCCCACGACATCGCGTATTTAAACAATGCTCTTCGGAAGCTAAAATCCAACGTCACACGACATCGCGTATTTAAACAATGCCCTTCAGAAGCTAAAACCCAACGTCTCATGACATCGCGTATTTAAACAATGCCCAATCTTTAAACAATGCCCTTAAAAAGCTTAAACCCACCGCTCTGCATAGGATATAGGGAAGAGGTGAAATGTTGCGGAACCCTCTAGCGGTGGTCTCGGGAACAACCCAAGATGGCGTTGAAAAACGTCGATTTTCATGTGAAAAATGGTGATTTTCGGAGTCTTATATCTCATGAAATAATGGCATTGGAGCAACAAAAGGCATGTCACAATAAATCTCCATCCTTCCTTTACCTAACACAGTTGGAATAAAAGGGATAATCAACACCGTTTTTGCAGGATAAATGTTTGAAGTTCGTGACCCTTAAGCTCACATCTACCCTTCTCTCAAAAGTACAACTAGATTTTCACACGAGGAGGTTCTTTTAAATCTCATCAAAAGTCATCACTGCACTAAGGTGAAGCTATAAAAGACACCAAATTGTTTCACGTTTATCACATTGTTGAAAGATGATCTGATCCTCGGTAGCTCATTTCCCATGGCCCAGTACGTAATAGACATAACGTGCCTGAAAATATATAAATATCATTACTTCTTGCCGTAGGAATTAAATCAAGTGAATAATGGACGGAATATCACAGCGAAAACCACGGTTACTAGCTACCGTGGCGAAAATTTATCGACGTACCTTCATAGTCCATTTCAAATTCATAGTAAGCTATTTAATCGCGAACTTCTTGGAAACTTAATTCTGGGAGGAGATCATTCCTGCTCAGGCTTCTTGCTGCCTTGGAAATATTTACCACCGTTTCCGTAAACAATCCAAACAAACTCTGGCCACGGATTTTGAATAATCTCGCACCAATCATGACAGCCCTATCGAAGTCGCCTTGCGAATACGTCGATATGATCGATACCATCGATAACTTCCACACATCGCGAACATATGAAATCAATATCCGGGACGAAAGTTGATCGCTGGATCCAAAGCTGTTACTCATTGTTGATGATGGTGTTTTATTAAAATATTAGTGTTTTATAACATAACTATGATTCATCGGACTTGGAATTTCGTCACTAAAAATTAAAACAGTTGTTTAAAGGCATTCAATTTTGACGCTACAATTTTATATCCCATCATACTGAATGAGGAATAGTTTTAAAATTCATTGGAACTGAATATGTCAGCCTGATTGAAGTTTTCAACGAGTATCAAGGAGGTGAAAAGTTATTTTTGTTCTGGCACTGGTGCTTTATATGGCTTATAGTGCACACTCTGCTCACTCTTGTGGAGAGAACAGCACTTGAACTCATTGAATAGTGGAGATGAGTGGAGAAACTAATGTTTCCAGGGTGTCCACTGACCGGGAAAACCTGGAAAATCGGGAATTATTCGTGAATTTTCAATGCAGGGGATTGTTCGTGGATTATTCTTGATTTTCTGGTCTGAGTCGGGAATTTTAAAAATTCTTAATTCAAGACAAAAAAATCCTTATTTTATAAATAGGATAAATAACGATGACTTTAAGATATGGATTTGCCATTGGTATGAATGAATAAATAAATGATGGAAAAGTAGTTAGGCTCAAATGTATCGTCAGCGCTGTGTGGATCGGAGACGTTCAACTGTTCGACTGTCGAACGGATGCCTTCAGCGTCACGTCAAGTGCCCTTTGTTCTCATTCATTGCACATCGGACTAAGCCCATGATACGTAAACATATGCCTAACGTGTAGTGATGGCCGGATCGGATCCGTCGGAACTAAAGATCCACCACGGATCTTTCATTTTACTCGGTTCCGGATTCGGATCCAAAGACACGGTATAAAATCGGATCCGGATCGTAGATTTTAAATTTTCGCGGCTTAGCGATCGAAGTGCCCCATGAATGGAATGTAGGTGCGGTAGATATTGACAAGAAGAGGATGTGTAACTCAGGTCACGAAATTAGATGAAAATGTTCCCGTGCAACTAGAAGCAAAATAAAGAAATATGACTTTTCCCCGTTACCCCGGTATCGCGGGAAAAATTACGTGGGATGTCACGCGGGTAGCCTACATTCGCCGGGATCAGGCGGACAACGAGAGCTAGTTTACTGTGCGACGTTCGATCCGTATCGCAGTTAAATTTTTCTTTCAGTAATTGCATCGAAAATGTTATCATCTTCAATTTCAAACCATTACATCTGAATACTCACTTTATTATACTTTTGTTGTTTAAATTAGATTTACAAATGTACCATTAATAAATTAAGATTGGTTGGGTTGGATCCACGGGTCTTTCATTTCATTCGCTACTGAAATCATATCCGAAGACAGTAAAAATTCAGATCCGGATCGGAGATTTTAAATTTCTCGGCTTAGTGATCGATACTCCCTGCGAATGGAATGTACGTGCGTATGGTAGATACTGACAAGGAGAGGTTGTGTAACTTGGTCACGAAATGAGAAGATTTTTTCCGTGCCACAAAAACAAAATAAAAAAATACTCGCCATGACTTTTTTCTCCATGCGCGAGAAAAAAAATAAGGCCGAATGTCACGGGGGTCGCCTACATTCGCCAGATTCCCGTGAACCTATGATAGCGTAGTTGTTAATAATGAGGACTAGTGTACTGCAGGTCACGAGTTCGATCCTTAACACTGCCTAGGAATGCAGGCTATGCTGTATTCCTAGGGTAATGCTAGTAGGCAGTTAAAAAAAAGTAGATTATCAGAAATTTCATGTGAATTTATAATTTAAAAAATAATAAAATTTGGCGTTAGTGAAAGGATTGGAAAATTTTTTAATTGCAGAATTAAATCGTTAAATTGTAATCATTATGTTAACTTTACAATGTATTTTTCAGTGACGCATTTGTAAATCTAGTTTAAACGATAGAAGTACAAAAAAGTCAGTATCCACACAAAAAGGTTGGAAGTGAAGGATGATAAACTTTTTGATTCAATGGCTGAAAGAAAAATTTTAAACAGCGATAAGAATCGAACTTCATTACCTGCAGTACACTACCCCACTCTGCTATTGTCGGCTTACCTGATTTAGGAGAATACATTCTCCCCACATGTCATTCTATGGGAAAAAATCCGAGACTTTTTTCAAATTTTGTTTATAGTAGCATAAAGAAAGGCTAATTTCATTTCAAGATCAGAGTTACACAACCTCTTTAGAAGTAGAAAATTCTCAAATTTCATTTCAAAGGTTATTGTTTATAAGACATTGCAAAATTACTTGTTTAGCAGCTTGAAATATTCCATAATAATTTTTTCGTCTTAAAAATGGAATCCCCGGATATTCCATAAATGGGATCTCTTGGCCGCATTAAATTTTTTTTTGTTTCTAAAAAAGAATTTGAAAGCATTCAAGGATTTAATTAATAATTGGAAAATAATTCCTTTATTAATGAAAATAAACTTATAATGTTTCTTTAACTGCACATTTGATGTGATCAGATACTTTACTGCAAGTACAATGTAAGTTGGCTTTCTGGTAGGCTTTGCAATATATTTTTTACAAACTTTTCTATAATTGTTTGAGAAATCTAATTGCTGATGTTTGTTAGATATATTCAGGATGAGCTTACTTGAATTAGGATTTTTATTACATTAATTTTTGTTAGAAAAAGATGGTGTAGGATACTAAGACTGTTATGATTTCACTTTTTTCTATATAGTCTACCTGTACAAAAATGTTACATACTGATTCTGAGTGAACAGAAAATTGAGGCTTTGAGACTTATAATAGAAAAGCATGGCAAAAAATATTAACGTAGAAAATCATCATTCCAAGAAGAGTGGTTGAATGCTGAAGACTTTAGCCAGTGGGTTCTTTAAGTTCCTCTTGCAGAAGAATTTGCAATTTCTCATGGAAATGCTAATTTAGAAAGAGGGTGTTCAATCAAAAAGTAGTTTATCTTTCCCAACCAACAAAGAGAGTCTCTTACTACCAATAAAACTACATATTTAATTACTTTAATTTATCAATTATTTCTTATTTAATTACTTTATCTATATTATGCTATGGGTTAAACTACAAAAAATCCATATTCTACATAGAACTTGAAAAACATCACTTTTGACTTGTACAAGAACCGCGATATATAAGCCTGGAAATTTTTATAAATTTAGCCTTGAAAACCTTGAATTATGCTTGAATTTAAAATTTGACTTTTGTGGACACCCTGGTTTCTTTTTGTAGCACAAACCACTTCACACATTTCATTCCCTCACACATTGATTTTACCTACTCCCCCCTCACCAATAACAACTATCCCTGACACATACCTATGTGCCTAGCCAACAGCGCTTCAAGGTTAATGTAAAATACTGTCAGGTTTGACACTTATATATATCCCACTAAAACCGAGGCTAGAATCCAGCTTGCTTGTTATTATATAGGGAATACATATACCTATCTATTTAAATATGTATCTAGCCCTGTTGAATGTCTATAAGGGAATCGGGTTGTGTGGTGGCTAGAGTACTGTCCTCCTATCCCGAGGGCCTGGGTTATGTACTGGGTTTGATTCCCAGCAGTGGTGGACTTTTCCATGGCAATCCGATCCCAACTTGAATGCCTAGTGGAGGGCATTTCAGGTTCAGTACTTCAGCCGTCAGATGGGACATTAAGCCGTGATCCCCTTGGCGCCTGTGGTTAAGAGTTGGCAGATGCCAACACCGAGTTTCCCTCTACCCTTACCACAGTCTAAACATGTTTAGACTGTGCCCTTCCTCCATTACCTGAAATAGTCCTACCCCTACCCAGTTGCCCACCTATCCTAAATGGCGCAAATGACCTCAGCTGTCGGGCACCTCCCCTGAATAACCAACCAACCAATGTCTATACCTAAATATATTTCCATGACACATCCATCCATGGATATTCAAATTAATATGGCCATAATATTTATACCATGTGCAAAAGGTAATGAGATTTGGAATATTTTTATCTACTAGATGGATCTCTTTGAATCCAAATTCACAAGTTTACAAAATGGACTTAACTGTGCATGTAGCGTGCAGGAAGCGTGCATGAACCGTGCAACATGTTTAATTTTTTTAACGGCAAAATAGTTATATTGCATGTGGCATCATATATATACCATATATGGAACTGTGAATATTTGGATGTATTATTTTTGGGGGTGATTTTTTATCTCTAACTAACATTCAGAGGGGATTAGAAAAAAAATTGCTTAAAATATAATTGTGATTAGTACATTTTCACACATTGGGCCAAAGGGCAGGTTTTGTGATTATAATTAGTGCAGTAAGTGTAATGCAGGCAAGTAAATTAAAGCATATATATTTTTCCAGCCATTCTTCTGCGTACTTATAAAAAATTGTAAGCTGTGCATGTAACGTGCAGTAAGTATGCATGAAGCGTGCACACGCTTCCTGCACAGTATTGCACGCTTCCTGCACAGTATTGCACGCTTCCTGCACAGTATTGCACACTTCCTGCACGCTTCCTGCACAGGATATTTTCACCAGGGTTACCTGGTATCCAAAGAAATTTTCATGTATCTAAGCGATTTCATACACTCGCATATGCGAACATATGTGAACTATCTTTATTTCACCCCACGAAACATAATTCAAAAGCTAAGCCGTAAATGCGGCAATCATGAACATCTATAAATACATATATGAGATGAGCTGATTGCTAATATAGGTTATAACCTTTTACATTGTGGCATATATTTGGATAGAATGCACAAAAAATTAAATTTTGTATTTATATCTACTCCATATGTTAAACGAATCAATATTATTTTTGGCATAATTAGCTGGTGCGAAATATAAAACAGGAAAATATAAAATAGGCTATTAAATGACATGGTGACAATCAAACTTATAAAGATATAACGTTATAAGCTGTGCAGCTGACAATCATTTCGTGCTGTTTAGCTCTATAAAGGGGCTATTTCTCATAGGAGATATTTTGGCTGCTTTCTGTACAGCAACGTTGCAGCTGCTATCCTCTAGTCAGAGGAGGACCCTTTTTAAATCCCTTCTCTACATCCTGTCATTCTAGGATTTCATACAATTTGTCACATACTATCATGAAAATATTAACGGAATTTAACACGTATTTCAATCATCGGTTCAGTAAAAAAAATATTCCCTGTTCAATGAGTAATTACTAACGTTTCAATGGGCTACTTCACATTATTTAAACGTCGTAAACGACTAAACTTTGCATGATGAAGGGTTTCAATGTATTTATCATCAGAAAAATTTGTCAAACTATCAAAATGAATATAAAAGACCATCCAAAATTTAAAATTGAGCACATCAACACCGCTAACTCACGATTGAACAACATTAACATCAATCCGAATTCTGTCGTCCGCTGAACAAAAACTTCGTCAACATTTGCTTCACGATATTCAACTGTTTCTACTTTGTCCCAGTCGCAAATGATATTTTGCATATATTACATTTCTGAGAGTTTATATCAAGAATAAAGTTTTTATTAAAGTTTTAAGAAATTCTTGAGGCATAATTCAATAAATTCTACCCTAATAATACAGATTTAATTAAAACTGTTTGTTCTTGCTGCCTCCTTTTGGCCGCTTGGAATCTGCCCTACTACTTTTCTCATATTCTTGAGAGATTACGCCACAGCGCTATATTGTGCCCTTGGATTGGGCGTAATATAGCGTGGCGGTATTTACAGAATCGGTAAAGGGGTAATTTCCGAAGAGAAATAGCGGAGGTGTAATATAGCGCCCTCAAGTTACAGAATAGGCCTACAAACATGTTTTGTAATTAAACATGGCATTTGTTGTTAAACATTCTCATGAAAAAAATGATAAACTCTTGTTCTATCAAACAGTTTTTTATTTTCATAAAGTCCTCATAGTGGAATATTGGAAGTTTTTTCCCAAAGTAAATAATATATTCAAATTTTTGTTTCATTAAATTGTACTTTTAGAGTTCATGGAACATTTAATAACAATGCATAGGAAAACTTGGTAAAAAAGGTATACCTATATGTTTAGGTTGATGGTATCTGTATTGAGAATCGATTTTCCAGGAATCGGTGTCAGGAATCGATAATTTTTGGTATCGACTCATCTCTACTTGTTATACTTTATACCTTTGTTTAATTACATCATCTTTAAAGTAAATTACTGCCTATTTAAATACTTTATGTAATTTAAAAGGTTAAAAATTAAAAGCTCTAGAGGTTATTTATATGTTGCTTTTCACTACATATACTTCCTGTTGATTTGTATTAATAAACCAGTATTAATATATGTTTGTATTTACTCTAATTTTTTATTATTTTTCTTTCAGCGATCGCGTTTTTTGACCACATCAACTTAGTTTATGGCACCATTTCAGAATTTTGTACCATGTCTGGCTGCCCAGATATGACAGGACCTGGTCTTAGGTAAGCTTCTATATTTCACATAAAGGTTGCTAAAGTTGAACAATTTCTTGATTCCTTGTGAATGTAATAAACTTAATCTTAGTGACAGATTCAAGGATTAAATATAATATTTATTTACCCAGAGGACATAATACATTTGCCTCATGCTTTCTCATCATTCTCACTAACTTCTTTGCATAATTCATCATTTATTAGGCATGAAGATACCCACATTACTATACCATATGACATTTTTGAGTAGAATAAGCCATATTATGTATAGAGTCTTCAGAAGATATTGGCTTACACTGTGCTTTAAAACAGAAATCATATAAAATACTGTATTCAGTTTTTTACATAAATGTGTTGTGTATATCCCATGTAAGATTATAGTCCACATATATGCCAAGAAATTTTATATAATCAACAATATTAAGATCATTGTTTTTATACTTAACCAGATCCTTTTCCATGTGGCTATGCCTTACAGAAAACAATGTTATTTGTATTTTATCATCATTTTAAATTAAGTTATTGTCATCACACCAAGATTGCATTAATGGATTAGGGATAGACTGGAATCAATTAATGTGTCCATATATTTGATTTTTGTTAAAACAGTTATACCATCTGCATGCATAACTCACTTTTGTTTTATTAATTGTTGCAATACTCTCGGGCAGATCATTAATGAATATTAGAAAGAGTAAAGGGCCCAACATAAGCCTAGTCTAACACAAGCAAGATAGATATTGCCATATTTCCTATATAATACCCTCTGTTTTATTTTATCAAGATACGACTTAAGCCAACCTGGTGAAAAAAGTGTGTAACCAAATATGTGCAATAAGATGGTACACTGTGTAACATAACACATTTATACACTTTTCTCCTCACAAAGTTGCCCATTTTGTTGTACCACATGTTACACAGATTACACCATTACGTTACCATTCTTTAGACAGAAGTTTACTCAAAATGTACACAACCTACCGTTGTTAGGTACACAAATGTTATGATAGTACCACATGTTACACAGTTTATACCGCAGTGTTACCAGTATTTTTTTACAGTGGTGCATAGAAATTACCATTGCTGGGTACACCACAAGGACAAACTTGGACTTAAAATTCCCGGAGTGTATCGCATTCCCTGTGAATGCGGGCGACCGTACATTGGAGAGACTGGCCAGGCCATAGAAACAAGAGTAAAAGAACACAAACGATGTATTAGACTGGGCTATCCCGAGAAATCAGCCATCGAGGAGCACAGCGTAACGCAAGACCACCGCATCTGTTTTGACGACACCAAAATGATAAGTAATGATAAGATAGGGCAAACGGATACTGGGACCGTTTTGACCAAAGATCGGGACGTTGAGATCAGCTAGGAGGAGATATATCTCAATAGAGATGCGGGGTATCCTCTCAGCCAATCGTGGAGACCTATAATCCACAAAATCAAAGAAGTGAGGAGGAAGAGGTACTACAGCCAATCGGGAGCCACCTGACCCGATCGGGAGCTGCATATATGAAAGGGCCACAAATCTGATCCCAGCATCAAACGCCCTCTGAGGATGAGTTAGCCATTGAAACGTCGGCAGCAGAATACCTGACCCCCGGTGGAAAACCCAGGAAGAATTCTCGGCATCCATGCAGTGGTTATGTCACTAATTAACGACCAAACCATAGAGCAGACACCTAGGAGTAAAACACTAAAGTGTACGCAGTATAACCATGGTACAGCCAATGATATTAGTTCCTTGAGAATTCACATGAACATACACATATTTTAGTATGTTCACGAGGCTCATGGACTTATAATTTTAGCATTTGCCGCACAGCTCAGATGTTTTTATATAATGTAAACGACACTTTTATGTGGACATAAAATAATCGTATTGATGTGACACGAAGCACTCAGTATTTTATTTACAGGCCAAGCAATCAAAATATTTTCTCGACATCAGTGTACATTTTAGATTCCTAAATAGGTGGAAGATAACAAATTACCACTGCGCTACGTGGGATATTTAGGTTGGGTCGCGGTAACTTTTTCATGGATTGCATTTAAAGGTTTTATTCATAAACACCCAACATTATAACTAGTTCCTCAAGATAAAATTTAAATACAGTGAAACCTCTCGTAACGACCACTCCTATCAAGTGACCACCCCTCTCAACGACCAGTATTTTCCGGAACTGATTGTAATGCCCCTATGTTCATGGTATTCATTACCCTTATTCAAAGACCACCACTTTGAAGGGAAGTTCCCTCTATTCAGCAAAAAATTGTCGTAAACCTGAGTTTTTCCCAGCTTTTGGGAATCATACCAGCCTATTAGGTCAGTCCACAGACAAAGGAGGGCCAGTCTGCCAGCGGGTGTGGATTATTTAAGTGTGATTTGTAACATAGTACATAGTCATCGTAGCCTCGCATGAGGAGAAGGCTTGAGGCTGCGTGCTGTGCTGCCCGGCGCCGCGCCGAGGCAACGGCGAGAGATGCAACTGAGTTATGTGCACGAAAATATTAACATCAGTGGTCGTGCGATGAGAAAAAGTCTCACTCTTTGTAGCCGATGGTATCAGACATATCATTACACAGCTGCGGACGCTTCATTTATACTTTTTGAGACGGTCGGTCAATAGGAAGAGATAAAAAGTCAGCTATGTAGAAGGAAAGGAAACTTATTCTAACTAATGATTACAAAGTGAGCACACGTTTGAATTTGGTGTGAGAGAAAATCTCATTGTGCTACCAATGGGGCTAAGGGGTGATTCAGCGAGTCTTTTCGTGGGGAACGGGGCACACAATCCACCACTGAGTCGAAGATGTCAAAGAGAATTTGTTTGAGTTTAGAGGAAAGGGTTCGAGTTATCGAAGAACGAGATAAAGGTGCATCTGAGAGAAGGCTAGCGGATTTATTTAAGTGTGGGAAAACACAAAGAAATGGAATTTTAAAATCTAGGGGCGACATTTTAAAAGAGTGGCACAACAGTAACAGGAACGGTGGAGTGAAGAGAAAGCGGCAAGAAAAGTACGCAGGGATCAATTTGAGTGTTTTTCAGTTGTTTAAAGTTGCATGTTCGAAAAATATTCCTTTTAGTGGTGAATTAATAAAGGAGAAGGCCTTGCAAATTTCTCGTAAATTAGGAGATGAAGATTTCATGGCCAGCAATGGCTGGCTCGAACTGTTTCATGTTTGGCATGCCATTTTTTTTTTCGCCTAATTTTATGACGAATGAGAATTCAAGAAAAAAATATTATTTTTGGAGGCACAGTGTTTTCTTTATGTTTCGATTACCTCATTGGTTAATTTAATTTCTTGTAAAATATCAGTTTAATGTTAACGATAACGATCAAGTATGCATGTATTAATATACAGTGTGTCCCTTTGATCGTGTGTCATTTCTAACCTATAATTTTAGACACTTCCTTTCGAGCCACAAGGATGAAATTTGGTACCTGGCTAGAAAAAGGATGTAAGTTTTGTTGAGTCTAAGCAAAATATGAAAAATATGACCTTTTGACCCCAGAAATAGGGTCCAACCTAAAATCCAAATTTTGCCTTATGGGCTTTCAATGTTAAAATATTCGAAGTACAAAAAAGATGGAATTATTTAGCGAAACTTTCGACTAATAGGTTTTTGGACACGAAGAACACGATGGAAGAACTATTGAGGTCAGAAATTGCAACTGTGACCCCTGAAAGGTCACAGTCAAGGTCACAGGGGTTACAAAAAATGAATCACCGCTCCAAACCTGTCGAATCAAGGGTTTAAAAAGGTGCCAAGGTCGATTTTAAGGTCTTCATATCCCTCTTTTCATCTCATGACCTTCAAGGGTAACTCAGAGGTCAAAGGTCACAGGGATGGAAAAAATGAATCCAGGCTACAAACGTGTCGAGTCATAGGTTTAAAAAGGTGTCAATGCCAATGGAAAGGTCATAAGATTCCTCTTTTCATCCCTTGACCTTCTAGGGTAACTCTGGGGTCAAAGGTCACAGTGATTACAAAAGGTGAAATGAGGCTACAAAAATTTCGAATCATAGTTTTAAAAAGATGACAAGGTGGATTTCAAGGTCTTCAGATCCCTCTTTTCATCTCTTGACCATCAAGGGTAACTCAGAGGTCAAAGGTCACAGGGATGGAAAAAATGAATCCAGGCTACAAATGTGTCGAATCATAGGTTTAAAAGGGTGCCAATGTCGATGGAAAGGTCATAAGATCCCTCTTTTCATCCCTTGACCTTTAATAGTGACCCAGGGGGTCTAAGGTCAAAATGGTGACAAAAAGTGAAATTAGGCTAAACGTATCGAATCATAGGTTTCAAAGAGTGCCCAATACGATGGTAAAGTCCCTCGAGGAAATATCTGACATTGAACGGTTGGGAAAGGGCAAAAGGTCACTAGGTATTTCCTAGATTTAGGGCAATAGACGCGTCGAATTCTAGCTTCGAAAGGATGAAGAATTAGATGAAGTTACTTGGTCCTGTTTGTTGTCTCCTGACCTCAAAGGGCTACACTGAGTTTATTGGTCACAGTTGTAAAATATGCCAAGACGTGAAACACATCATATGCATGACATTATTTAGGCTGCCAAAGTAAATGTTAAGGTATTCAGATCCCAACTTCCATCCCTTTAACCCTCTGGTTCATATGGTAGTCGTTGATTTAGAGTTTATTAATCAATGAAAAAATTCAATTGTAATTTCAAGTTAATTACTTTTATTCAATTAAAAATACCTAACCATACGTTTTATTTAAAAAAGTATTTTAAGTGCTATCCAAAAAATGTTCAATATTAAAATTTAAAATGAAAATATCGAAGCAGTAAGAATGAAAATCAATTTTATTCATTCTACATACCCGATATTCCATGCCAGGCACAATTGAATTTCCCGATAAAAGCGTGTGTGAATGTGTCTTCCAGAATATTCGGAGATATGGACTCTACACACATAATTTCTTACTTTATTTCTTCAATGCCCGAAAATGTTTTTTTCACTACACCTAGTGGACTTTGACCCCTGCCCAACCGTTCCAGGTCAGGGACTTCCTGGAGGGATTTTACCATCGTATTAGGCACTATTTAAACAAAATGCTTCGTTGTAGCTCCGTTGTGAAATTTGTCACTCCAAGGACCTTTGACCCCTGAGTCATCCTTGAAGGTCAAGGAAAGAAAAAAGGGATCAGAAGACCTTACGATCGACCTTGGCACCTTTTCAAACATATGATTCGATACGTTTCTAGCCTCATTTAAATTTTTGTTACCATTTTTACCTTTGACCCCCTGGGTAACCCTTAAAGGTCAAGGGATGAAAATAGGGATCTGATGACCTTTACAGCGACATTGGCACCTTTTTAAACCTATGATTCGACACGTGTGTAGCCTGAATTCTCTTTTTCCATCCCTGTGACCTTTGACGTCTGAGTTACCCTTGATGAAAGAGATGAAAAGAGGGATCTGAAGACCTTGAGATCCACCTTGTCATCTTTTTAAAACTATGATTCGAAAGTTTTGTAGTGTAATGGTTCAACGAAATTTTCAACGAAAGCCCGGATGAAATTTTTTTTTTTGGGCCGAAAGAAACATGTACAAAAAATAAAAAAAAATCTTCGCGAATCCTTCGCGAAGGGGACCCGACCTTGTGCAATTTTTTTTGTTCTTTTACGCGCTCCCTGGCTTTACCGCCGGGGCGAAACGTATGAAGGGTATGGAAGGAATGTGGTGGGGATCGGGGTGATAGGGAGCCTTGCCTCCCGACCCGCGGAAGAAGATGACGCACACACTTTTTCATTCATCAACACACACCATTATTGGCCTCACGGCGACGACCACGTCCTGGAGCTCTCCGGTCGTCCGCGAACAATCTCCTCACCCTGTCTGGCCCGGTGACGGCGCAAGCCTCGCCCGTTGCTCGGCTTCCTTGGGAATCTCCTCAACTCGTCCGCCCTGGCGACGGGCACAACTCCGCCCGTGGCTCACTTTTGGGGAATCTCCTGTCGGGCGTTGCTGCTGCCGGCTTTTATATCCCCGGGGATGACGATGGGGTGGAGGGGGGTTCTCGATGTGGGTGGGGGTTGCACTGGGGTTATAGGCCACCGTGGCCACAGGCCCATATCACCTCACTTGATTTTGGTGACTCATTCACTCCCGCTTTCACTCAGTCTCACCCTCCTCCACGGGTCGAGTCTAGAGGCGGTGGGGTGAGGGTGTGAAGGGTGGGGGGGGGGGGGGAGGAATGCGGTCGGGCCAGGGAGCATTGTGTAATGGTCGTACCATTACAGTAGCCTCATTTCACCTTTTGTAATCACTGTGCTCTTTGACCCCAGAGTTACCCTAGAAGGTCAAGGGATGAAAAGAGGGACCTTATGACCTTTCCATCGACATTGGCACCCTTTTAAACCTATGATTCGACACGTTTGTAGCCTGGATTCATTTTTTCCATCCCTGTGACCTTTGACCTCTGAGTTACCCTTGATGGTCAAGAGATGAATAGAGGGATCTGAAGACCTTGAAATCCACCTTGTCATCTGTTATATGTGTCTCACAATATGTACAGGCACTTCCAAAAAAAAGTTAACACTTCAGAGCCGAAAATTTTCCAAGTCCCGAGTTGACGGTGATTTGACAACGCTGCATCACGGCTTACCTCTGGCGGAGCCTCGAGAAGCTCTGACCGAAAACAAACCCCCTTCCCTGTTTAGCAGAAGGGATTACTGCACGGTCGGTCTTATTATGCCCTAAAGAAGGGGCCTATGGTGGGCACTCCATGGTCGTTTTTTCCGACTCGCGCTGAACGACATTTGAAGTCCTGAACATATTTCTACCGTCGCATAGTGGTCGGAAATCGGAAAAAGCTGGACAAAATTCAAAAATAGCTTTCTTTGAAATATGACTTAATACTTCACACAAAAAAAGACTGCTAATTAAGGAATAATACATCATTTGACATGCTTTTCATCTATTAGCCAGATACAGGAGCTCAAACATGACCAAATTTCCAAATAAACACCTGAACTAATTTTTCTCCGAATGTCTTCCAAGTTAAGTTGATCGTGACGTTATGTGAGGAATTTAATTGAATAAATAATAGCATGATCTATTAACACAAGTATTTGCCTTTAAATTACCAAAGCTTCAAATATTTTTGAAGCATTTTAGCGCAATTCCGTTAAAAAATGTAAGATGCTGTTCTCAGATAAAATGTTTACATAATATAGAGAATATCTAGCGTTTTATGGAGAGACCTGTCAAGTGACTTATATCAGAGCACTCGTTGAAGACTCATAAACACGAAATTGAAGAGAAAATAAAAATAAATCTTTGACACCGAAAAATACATATGATTTTCCGATAGCGCGTCCGGGGCATGGCTCCGCGCGGCTTGGGCTGGAAGTGCCGTGACTCGCTTACTTTACTCAAGTGACATGGACCCAAGGCTTCCATTTCGTCGTTTTTCAGCTGCACTCATTGTCACTAACCTTCACTGATCTATGCTGATGAAATCGTGAGAATATTGAATCGTGCGACGGGATAAGATTACGCGGAATCACTTTATTTTTCTTCGCGTGCGCTTCGGGAACATACTTCTTATTCACGCCCTTGAAAAGAGTGTAGTCTTTCTAGGGCCCATGTAACATTCTAGAAGTACACTGGTTTCTCTTTTGAATTCCTTTTGCCCCCTTCTTTTTATTCACGCGGTAAGAGATGCACCGACGATTTCAGAGCCTTGGTCTTCGTTTTCCCAGCCACCTTTTCCCCTTTCCTCAGAGGAGATCTGAATGCCAAATGGGGGGAGCGGCATGTTCCCTCTGACCACTCTGTTCAGTCCCTGTACTGAGACAATGGGGATGGGGAGGACTGGTCTCCGTGAGGAATAATTTTCCACTGCCCAAAAACCTTACTCCATACGTTTTATTGCACCCACGACCCCTTCCATGCGGTATGCCTTGGGTCTACCTCCTCCGAGTTTATGCCCTTGCAGCCCAGTGCCTATTCATAAGGGGTGATCCGGAAGCAGGTAAAACATCGCAGACGTCTGCCCATCCACTCCTCCACCTGAGCGCTTTTAGGTTTGTTTCTACTCACATTACCGGGCGAATATTTCAAAAACATTTACATGCCCAAAAGTGAACACGTTTATCAACATGGTTTCATGATTTAGGTTTGATAGTCTCTTATTAATTTCATATGTGATGCCAAGGAAGTAACAATTCATTCACAAAAATGAATTAATTCCGTCCATTAAAGAAATATATCCAAAGCTTTTGGCGGTATTGTTTAGCATGTAATATGGTCGAATAATGGATCACCTTTCCATCAGAAGGAAATATAGGAACAGCTTATCAATATGCAATTACTATTCTCAGTTGCGATATAGGTCCTTAAGGAAATTTACTAATTGCCGTCCACCCACTTCGCAATCCGAGCAATTGGCCCCTCGAGAGGAGATCACCGTATGGCGGCCGGGTGCCCGCGCGTAACGTGTGCAAACCCTTTCTGAGAGGGAATTCCCAGCTAGCCATGCTTCCTCGCCGCCCCTCCCTTTCGGTAGGAGGAGAATAGTGGGTGGCGATCCTTCAGCAGGGTTAGGAGGACACACAGCTCAACGCCGCGGTCGGGAATAAGGGTGAGGCGGGAGTCGGGGGTATTTTGCGACCACCTGCAGGTGTCCTATAAACAATGGGTATTCGGGAATATTCGTATGTTGTCACAGTCCTCATCCTTTTGAAGAACGGAAAAAGGCATTGAATAACCAATTAGAGCGTAACATTAGTTACAGTTTGACCAACGGAAATGTCTTCACATGCTTACGGAGCTCTTGCAATCAGTTAAATCTCATACGAATAATTATTTAGTTGTGGTCTCATGCGCGCGCAATTAGCTGTATTAGGACCTGAAACCTTTAGTGATCATAAAATAGTTAATGTGAAATTTATTGTAGGCGTTGAAAGACATTATCAACCAAGGAAGAGGATATACTTATTTGGCAAGGCCCATTACGACGGTATGAAAAAGGAATTAAGGGAATCGTTTAATATATTTAGCGAACAAAGCAAAGGATTCGATACAGAGGATTCGGGGAGAGAATTTCTTGAGGACACCCTTAAAGCAGTTAATGAATACATACCAAGGAAATTCATTAGTGATAATACAGAGCCAAGGTGGTATAATGCGGAGGTTAGGAAATCACTAAAGCGACAAAGGGTATGCCACGCTAGGATGAAAAATGCAGGACGGGGTCTATCGGTAGAGGAAACAAATGAGTTAGTTCAAAACTATAAAAAAAATCGAAAGCATTAGCAAGGAAATCATGTCGACAAGCGTTATAACATTTCAAGAGAGAGATGTTAGGAGGATATTTAGATAGCAATCCTAAAGCGTTTTGGTCATATGTGAGAGAGATTCGGGCAAATAGGTCCACAGTGCACACACTTAAAAACGATAAAGGAATTAGAGTCACCAGCAGTGTAGAAAAAGCCAATTCTTTAAACACCTTCTTCCAAAGGGTTAGATTAGACATTAGACCAGATTTTAGGGAAACGGCTGCGTGGTCAGTAATAGATTTGTATTGGCATAATACAATTAATAATCTCATGGGCATTATTATTATTATTATTATTATTCAAATTAGGACTCCTAAACTATAAATGCTAAATGGTTTTTTCTACGACGATGGTGGCGAGCATAGATATATGTTCGGGACTTCAGACGTCGTGCAGCTCGCGTCGAAGAAAATGACAATCTCGGGACACAGGACCGACCCACATTAGTCGGAAATCGAAAAAAGCTGGACAAAAACCTAAAATAACTTTTTTTTAGATATACACTTGAAACTTCACACATATTCTTAGAAAAGTTTGCTACTTAAGGAATAATGCATCATTTGTCATGGTTCTCATCCGTTAGTGAGACACAATGGGGCTCAAACATCACGAAGTTTAAAAAAATCCTGTAATAATATTAATCCTAATATCTTACAAGTTGATGATGACGTTGTGGGAGGAATTTGATCAAATAAAAATAGCATGATCTATTATTAGCACAATGCTTTGCTTTTAATTGCCTGAGCTACAAATATATTTGAATCGTTTATTTGCTATTCCATTACTTAATGGCGGACACTGTTCTCAGACAAAACTTTTACATCAAGCAGAGTATATCTAACGTTTTAGGGAGACACTTGTCAAGTAACTTATATCTGAGCAGTCTTTGAAAACTCATTTTCACGAAAGTGAAGAGAAATTAAAAGTAAGTTTGCGACACCCTAAAATACATATGATTTTCCACCGCGCGTTTGGGGTTTGGCTCCACGCGTCGGGGGAATTGACGTGACTCGCTTACATTGCTGAAGTGACATGGTCCCTAAGGCTTTTAATTCGTTGTTTTTGAGCTGTAACCATTGTCAGTAACCTCCATCACTCTTATTTGATGAAATCGCGAGAATCTTGAGCCGTGCGACGGGATAGATTACGCGGAATAGAGTTATTTTTCTTTGCGTCCGCTCCGGGAACATACTTCTTATTCAAGCCCTTGAAAAGAGTGAAGTCTTTCTAGGGCCCATGTGAACTAGATATATTCTAGCTTTTATAAGTAATGGAATAGCAATGAAACGATTAAAAAAGTATTTGTAGCTCAGCAATTTAAAGGCAAAGCATTGTGTTAATAGGCAAATGATGCAGGTGTTTATTTGGAAATTTGGTTATGTTTGAGCCCCTGTATCTGACTAACAGATACGAATCATGTCAAATGATGCATTACTCCTTAATTAGCAATCTTTCCTGAGTATTTATGCGACGTTTCAAGTCTATATCTCAAAGAAAGCCATTTTCAAAATTTGTCCAGTTTTTTTCGCGACGTAGCTTTTTTGGCGAGCGTAGAGATGTGTTCAGGACTTCGTCGGGAGTGAGTCAGAATGAACGACCATGGAGTGCCCACAATAGCCCCCTGCTTTAGGGCATAATAAGACCGACCGTGCAGTAATCCCTTCTGCTAAACAGGGAAAGGCGAGGACGGGGGAGGAGGGAAGGGGGTTTGTTTTCGGTTAGAACTTCGCGAGGCTCCGCCAGAGGGAAGCCGTGACGCAGCGTTGTCAAATCACCGTCAACTCGGGACTTGGAAAATTTTCGGCTCTGAAGTGTTAACTTTTTTTTGGAAGTGCCTGTACATGTGCTGCCACCTATATCGAGGTGTGTGTGTTCCATTAACTCACGGCGTCAGTCGTTCAGTCGCAGCCGACCATGTAACATCAATAAATCATCACCTTTACAACAATACCTTTTTAAAACTATGATTCGAAAGTTTTGTAGCCTCATTTCACCTTTTGTAATCACTGTGCCTTTTGACCCCAGAATTACCCTAGAAGGTCAAGGGATGAAAAGAGGGACCTTATGACCTTTCCATCGACATTGGCACCCTTTTAAACCTATGATTCGACACGTTTGTAGCCTGGATTCATTTTTTCCATCCCTGTGACCTTTGACCTCTGAGTTACCCTTGATGGTCAAGAGATGAAAAGAGGGATCTGAAGACCTTGAAATCCACCTTGTCATCTTTTTAAAACTATGATTCGAAAGTTTTGTAGCCTCATTTCACCTTTTGTAATCACTGTGACCTTTGAACCCAGAGTTACCCTAGAAGGTCAAGGGATGAAAAGAGGAATCTTATGACCTTTCCATCGGCATTAACACCTTTTTAAACCTATGACTCGACACGTTTGTAGCCTGGATTCATTTTTTCCATCCCTGTGACCTTTTACCTCTGAGTTACCCTTGAAGGTCATGAGATGAAAAGAGGGATATGAAGACGTTAAAATCGACCTTGGCACCTTTTTAAACCTATGATTTGACAGGTTTGAAGCGGTGATTCATTTTTTGTAACCCCTGTGACCTTGACTGTGACCTTTCAGAGGTCACAGTTGCAATTTCTGACCTCAATAGTTCTTCCATCGTGTTCTTCGTGTCCAAAAACCTATTAGTCGAAAGTTTTGCTAAATAATTCCATCTTTTTTGTACTTCGAATATTTTAACATTGTAAGCCCATAAGGCAAAATTTGGATTTTAGGTTGGACCCTATTTCTGGGGTCAAAAGGTCATATTTTTCATATTTTGCTTAGACTCAACAAAACTTACATCCTTTTTCTAGCCAGGTACCAAATTTCATCCTTGTGGCTCGAAAGGAAGTGTCTAAAATTACAGGTTAGAAATGACACTCAGTAGTTTTCCCATTTTTTTCAAACTAGCCGCCCGGTCATTTGCAATTACATATATTCATAGAAACAACCCCTCCAGACTCCTAAACCCCTGTCAAACGACCACCCCTCTCAAAGACCATTTTCCAGCGGAACCATCGGTGGTCGCCTAATACAGGTTTTACTCTACCACTCATCTCACTCAATGGAGTGCAGAGTCCTTTGGACATGGGGGAGGAGTAACATTACATCCTATGAAATAATGTCATTCAGGTAAACATTATAGAAAATGTGAAATAGTTTCTAAGGATGTGTTTTAAAATTGTTACAGGAGAAATGCAAAGAATTTTTGAACTGAAATAAATTGAAAGATAAGTGTTGGACAATTCAGAAAAGTTTCAGAGGCAGTATAGGTCTGCCTTAGGAAACCAGTTCAAGGGAAACCAAATTCAAATTACTTCCTCCAAGTTAATTAAAGTCCTCGTAGCTGGAGTATAGTAGAAATAAGTTTCAATGCATAAATCAAATTTGCTGATTTGAATTAGAATTAAAACAAATGGAAATCAGCTTGTCTTTCCTGAGTAACTATAGGTATACCTATGTATACTCAAGTATAGTATAGTGTACTCAGTGGTGAGGCATGCCTTTTGAACTAGGGGAAGCTTCTTGTAAAATATGCAACCTCATGGAATTGTTTTCCTCTTACCATTAGGCATTTACACTGTAAATAGAAACCTCAGTACTGCTATGTTGCTATGCTATGTTAGTTTTATAGGAAACAATGACAGTGCGTATTAAATATGAATTTCATTAAAAAACATGTTATATCTCTTTACCTCTCGTCTTGTTACCTCACGTAACTCTTGGGAGGCTTCTCTTGAGGTCTTCTTTACCTCAAATAAAACTTATGAGACGACCAAGGTTCTTTCTCAATACAGAGCCATCTTTATTACTTCTCTCTTACAACTCAAGCTTTTCATTACATCCGGGAGGCGGAGAAACAAAAGACAATCAACTAAATAATGCCAACCTTTGCGATATAACAACACCCTTCCTCTAAGATTTTAATACACAGACAAAAAAAAGCAAACATAAATAACTTCTTCTTTATAAATCAAAAACCTGTTTTGGCTTCCTTACCCGATTACTCCTTCTGGGTTGTGCTTTGTCACTAGGGGGCAGAGACATCAACTCATTTTCCACCTCCTCAACACTCTTATTACTATTTACATCAGTCACTGGTCTTTCAATTGGGAGAGTTACATTTTCCCTTACAGCAACAGGGGCTGACATTTCCACTTCTTTGTCCGGTTCACAATAGGGTTGTAAGATGACAGGGGAAACCAAATTTGGTGTCAGCTGATCAATATGTTTTTTACTGACAACATCAAGTTCATCTCTAACAAGGTACATGACATTTCCCAGTGGTTTAATTATCACACCCTTTTTCCACTTTCTCTTATCTGTGGAAGTTCTTATTAATACCTGATCACCAACTTGAAATGATCTAGCTTTATCATATTCAGGTGTCACAACTCTAGGATACACACTGTAAGATTTTACTAAACTTAGTCTTGTTCTCAGTGATCTTCCAAACATTAGCATAGCAGGACTTTGTCCCGTAAAATAATGTTCAGCATTTCTGTACGACAATAACCAGGTGTACAACTTGTCAAGATCACTAGAGGAATCAAATTTGCTTGACAACATTGCACGTTTAAATGTTTGAACATCTCTCTCTGCTAATCCATTTGCATTAGGATGGTATGGTGCAATAGTTACATGTAATATACCATTTTTCTTACAGAACAACTTAAATTCACCACTTACAAATTGAGGACCATTATCACTCACAATAACCTTTGGTAAACCATACTGTGCAAAAATTGCTATCAGGGCATCAATGAAAGCACTGCTTGTGGTTGAGAACATTTTGATTACCTCTGGCCATTTACTATGGGAATCTACAATGATCAGAAACATTGAGCCTAAAAATGGACGTGCAAAATCAAAGGTGAATACGCACCCAGGGGGCTCTGTTGGCCATGGATATGATATGGGGCTTTGACAATTCTCTAATTAGAGAACATCCTTCACATGAAGAAGTTAGGGACTCTATTTCCTTGTCCAACCCTGGCCACCAAATAAAACTCCTAGCTAGTGATTTCATTTTTGTGATTCCTAAATGACCAGAATGCAATTCACTAAGTAACTGGGGTCTTAATGATCTTGGGATCACGACTTTGCCAGATAAGATTATGCAATTATTTGCAATAGAGAACTCTGACTTATGCTTTGTGAACTCTTTCAAATGTTCATTATTGCTGATGGACCACTCATTATTTTTCACATTTTCATATACTAAAGCTAGCTCCTTGTCTTTCTGGGTCTCTTTAGCTATTTCAGTGGCTGTCACAGGGGCGCTATCAAGCAGTAAAAAATTCACATTCAAGATCACCTCCTCCTCCCTGCCTTCAGAAATAGGTAATCTAGATAATGCATCAGCATTTGCATTCTCCTCCGATTTCCTATATTGACTGTTATAATTATAGCCACTCAAGAATTCGGCCCACCTTTGGCGTCTTTTGTCACTCAAGGTTGACAATGAGGAATGTGGACTAAAATTGTGGATTAATGGTTTATGGTCGGTGATAATTACAAAGAAACGACCTCTTAGGAATAAATCGAATTTCTTTGTAGCCCATACAATTGCTCTCGCTTCTTTATCAAGGACACAGTAGTTCCTTTCTGATTTAGCCCATGTGGAGCTTGCAAAAGCCAATGGTCTTTCTTCATTGTTCGGATAAATATGGGATAAACAGGCTCCCATTCCTGTTTCTGAGGCGTCACAAGCTAAAGTTATAGGTAAATTTGGGTCATAATGAGCTAGAACTTTTGATGATGCAAGTAATTCTGTAGCCTTCTTAAATGCTTTACTACACTTGGCATTCCATTCGAATTTTGACTTGTTTAAACAATCATATAGTGGGCTCATTACTGTGGATATGTTTTGCAAAAATTTTGAATAGTAATTAACCATACCACAAAAATATCTTATTTGAGTTTCATCCTTAGGCTCAGGGGCATTCAAAATTGCTTTTACCTTTTGGGGTGTAGTTCGCAAACCATACTTGTCAATTATGTGACCACAATACTCAATTTCATTCTGAAAAAATTGGCTCTTTGTTAAATTAATAGTTAATCCAGCGGCTTTATACCTTTCAACAAGAACAATGACATTTAGCCAATGTTCATCGTCAGACACTCCTGTAATTATAGTATCATCCAGGTAACAGAAAGTTTTCTTTAGTCCAGCATGAATACTATCCATCTTGGATTGCCATACTGCAGGTGCAGATGCCACTCCATAAGCTAATCGAGTTAACTTAAATAGTCCCCAAGGGGTAACAATTGTTTGTAGTTCTTGAGAAAGCTCATCCATTTCCAAATGCATATATGCACTGTTTAAATCTAGTTTGGTAAATTTCACTCCTTTTCCCAGCTTAGCAAATATTTCATCTATTTTAGGCAAAGGATACTGCGGAACAACTAATCTTGGGTTAAGAGTAACCTTAAAATCACCACAGATCCTAACCTTAATTTTCTTATCAGTTGACTCTGTAATAATGGGCACTATGGGGGTCGCCCACTGATTCGTAGCTAATTCTTCATCACTTAGCTTGATTAGATGACCATCATGGACCATCTCTAATATCTTGTTTTCAACAAGGGGTTGGTAAGCAAGGGGTCTTGCTCTCAAAGATACAGGAACAACATCTTCCTTAAGAATAAGAGTACCCTTAGTACCGTTCAAAACACCCACTTTAGATGTGAATACCTCAGGGTAACTTGTTTTGAGCTTATCAATAGAATCAATTTCTGGCTTGAGCATAGCAATCTTATGGATTTTACAAACACTAGCAACTGCTTCCCAGTCAAGTGGCAACAGTCTCATCCAATTTCTACCCAACACATTTGAACATTTAGTGTCAACTACATACAGTGGTAGTTCATAAAAGTTACCATTCAACTCAACAGTTACTTGAACAGCATATATCTGTACATCAACTTTCTTGTTATCATATTGTATTAAAGTAGCACTACTTTTGTTTAATTCACTTTGGGAAAAATACTTAACCCACTCAGACATCGATATACACGTGCTATGAGCTCCGGTATCCAATTCAAATGTCATAACTCTACTATTTATCGTTAATTTAGTAATAAAGGTGTTCCCATTATCAACAATGTCACCATCCTTTTTACAATGTAGACTGTGCATGAAAACCTTTCCTACATCATTTTCCATAATGATATCAACATTTTTTACCATTACTCTTTCATCAGTCTCACTATTTTCATCACTTTCACTCCCATCTTCTGAATCTTCTAGGACTAACCTGTACATTCTCTTCTTTTTCTTCTTTGAGAACTGCTTAGGTGCTTTCTGCTCCTTCCTCTGCCTTTCCCTTCCATCTTGCTTGCTTGATGGGTCAGAAGATTTGGATTTCTTGCTAAGGCACATAGCTGGCATGTGACCTGGGCGTTTACACACAACACACACTGCGTTTTTCATAGGACAATCTGATTTAAGATGATCAGATCTTCCACAACAATAACACCTCTTTTCTGTGGAGAGACAAAGTTTATTCACTGATGTAACACAATCTCGTATAGCAGCTGCCTCTTTAGCCGCTGTCTCCATACTCTGGGCAATCTCTAAACACCTCGTAAATGATGGGTTGTCCTCACCAAAAAGTCTCTTGCGAATACTCTCGGACTTTAAACCACATACAAACCTATCCCTCAATGCATCACTCAGGCCAGATCCAAATTGACATGATTGGGCCTTCGATTTTAAGTTCGACACAAATTGCGATATTGTATCTGATGAACCTTGTTTGGTCTCATAAAATCTAAAACGTTCAGCTATTACTGAGGGCTTTGGTTCAATTGCATCTTTAACAAGTTTCACAATATCATCTAAAGACATTTCCTCTGGTTTAGTAGGGTACGCTAAATTCGTGATTAAGGCCGCATATTGAAAGCCAACCGCACTCAACAAGTGAGGAACTTGTTTCTCATTTGGAACGTCCATCGCTCTAAATTTATTTTTCAAGATAGAAATATAAACGTCCCACTTCACTTGCTGGGTAAACTCGGGCATGATGATGGAAGTTGGCGTGCTGATGCTGATAAGAGCAGGACCATCACCTCCAGTGGCAGAACCACCTCCACGACTTCCTTCATCCCCAGACATTTTCACTTTTGGGTACCCCTTGAAAGAAAAATTAACTACATACGGTCCCTCTTGGAAGAAAAAAATAACTGCAAACAGTCCCTCTTGGAATAAAAATTATTTGCAAACTGTCCCTCTTGGAAGAAAAAAATCACTGCAAACAGTCCCTCTTGGAATAAAAATTATTTGCAAACTGTCCCTCTTGGAAGAAAAAATCACTGCAAATAGTCCCTCTTGGAATAAAAATCATTTGCAAACTCTCTCCATCGGAAGAAAAAATTTAGCTGCACATGGTCCCTCTTGGAATAAAAAAACGTGCTCACTTACAGACACGTAAGTTCGTCAAAATACTCGTCGCCATTGTTATATCTCTTTACCTCTCATCTTGTTACCTCACGTAACTCTTGGGAGGCTTCTCTTGAGGTCTTCTTTACCTCAAATAAAACTTATGAGACGACCAAGGTTCTTTCTCAATACAGAGCCATCTTTATTACTTCTCTCTTACAACTCAAGCTTTTCATTACATCCGGGAGGCGGAGAAACAAAAGACAATCAACTAAATAATGCCAACCTTTGCGATATAACAAAACACACTTTAGGCATAAAATGCCATCCACTTATTTCTTGCATCGAAGTTGTATTCTTCAATTATTTTGTAAACATTGCACTCTCAAAATCAAAGAACGATAACAACTGGTGTAGCTCAGTAAGCTGCTCCTTTTCAATACTCAAAAGAGCTAGGCATGATGTCCCCAGCTTTGGATGTTTCGTATCTTCATTCCCTACAGCACTGAAGGTGACCTCTCAGCAGATGAGCTACATGCTGGGAATGTCATTTGAGCAAGTTTGTACACTTCCAGGAAAACTTCCACTTAATCAGCAATTATCAACTAACATTGTAAATTGGCAATACTGTCCTTGTGGATTTCTGAGTCGTTAAACAAGACACAAGACGCGGAAGTTTATAAATGTGGGAAATCAAGGAAGTTCCCATAGCTTTGTTTTAAACTTGAAAATTCCTCTTCCTAAAATTGTTTTTGGAATTTTTAAAACTGATTTGAGTCTAACAGGTTAACAAGTTTCAATGAGTTCATGTTCGTAAGTCAGGTATTTTACTCGTATGGTCACATAAAGTACTCATGCAAAATATTTTGGTGATATATTTAATCGTTCCCGAAGAATGACCTGTAGCCATTTGGCTTCGCTGGGTGGTAACAGGGTCAATATCTCGCATGCTGCGATTATTTCGTGTATGTCCAAAAAAAATCGTGAAGGTTCTCTGCAAACATAGTTTTGTATTTAGAGGTAAGTAAAACTTCATATTTTCCGTACAATTCTTAAATTTCTTCAATTAATAGTATTTTATGGCACAATAATAGGAATGTTAGTATTAGACAAATACGTTCGTAAGATAACTTTTTACTCAAATGGGTTAATTTTATGTAATATTTTGCAAAAATGAACATAAAAAATAAGTCTTCTACTGAGCTACTATAGATACGATAAGATCAATATCCTCATAGGAGCTGTATCTCAGTGCTGGCCTTAGGAACAGGCTTATGGCAACATCCTATGATCACATATAAGCTTGTTGGTTTGATAAAAAAGTGGAGATCAGAATTAATAAAGGTACATCTCTACAAAAACTCCTGCCAATTAAGCAATAAATACTTCGACTAAGTTGTCTCATTATTGGCCCAATATTTAGGCACTTTTGGTAATCTCACATCTAAAAGTCACATGAACTAACACCATGGTCTACACAGGTCTAACACCACAAGCTCAAAGTTATCTTTTTAAATCACAATATTGAAAAAAGTTTTTGCTGAGCAGTTTTTACATTACTTCATATAATAGTTTTGAAGCACGGAATGAAGATTCTACGGAGGCATTAGAACAAGAAATTCTCTCTTAGCGTTTACCGTAATCGCCATCATGCCATAACCGCCTGTTGGCAGGTCTGAACAACGAATGATCCAAGCAGTCAAATTAGAAAAGGTTGTGAGCAGAAAGCAAAGCGTCAAAATACGACCAGGTCCCCAACTTTCAGTTTTATATCGCACAGTCTGCTCAATGGTACGTAGAATTTCAATTTTTGGCTCATTTCTGCCACTGTATGGCTCATATCTCAGGCGTTGAGAACACTTGCACCAAGCAGCCAAGAGAATAACAGCCACCGCCATTCTTTGGCACGATAGGTAGCAATGTCTTGGCCCATCTAGTCTGTTCCATCCATTCCGTGGCTGTACTTTTCAATGAGATGTGGTTGCTGTGCAATTGTGTCTTTTAAGGCTTTTTCCAGTGTCACTGTTCTTACACTCTTTTTCACAGTTTCAGGTTTTTCTCCTTATAAATGCGAGATTTAGCTTGCCTTTTTTTCCTTTTTGCAGAATCATGTTCATAATCATAGGCTTCGGAGTTTGCACTACCGGAAAGGTAGTCTTCTTCCTCCTCTTCTTATTCAGCAAATTTTACAAACTAGGAATGAAGCGTGAGCCCTTAGTTGATGGCCGGAGATATTATCAGCAAATCCACCTGTATTTCAGCACCGAATTCTTCACCCAAAACACTGCTTATTTCTGGAGTTTCGATGTAAATGCCTTGTACACCAGTGTCATCCTCCAAAATGTGCAAGGTAACTCCAACTGTCCGATTTCTGGGTGAAAAACGGGATGCAAATGATATTTCTCTGTAACTAACTTCAGTTATTTATTTAAACACATTACCCAGAGCTTAAAATGCTTAAAACCTGGGAAGCCTAATAATGGTTTTGGAAACTTGCTTGAAATGACCCTGTAGCCTCCCAGCGTAGCCATACGGCAGTATTTACTCTACTACAAAAATCGTACTATAAAACAATCACACAAAGCAAAGCAAGCGCATGGAACACCAATCATTTAGGAACAAAGAACACCAATTTTAAGTTCACAAAAACAGATAAAACAGCAAAAAAAATTGCACACTTAACTCCAGTGGCCATGCATTCTGCCTGGCACACGATTCTTCCCGCACATAGATTCCCACCCCGACAAGCTTCTAATGCAAAACAACACATGGATCTGGTGATCGTGACCTTCAACTATACATTTTTGAAAGGTTTATTGGGATAGCATTGTCGGTGCCTTCTACAGAGCATCATGCACTGGGCACGTCAAGGTGTAGCCATATGGCCACGATGGGCGGATGTACTATTTTATCTGATATCTGATCACCTTCCTGTTTTATTCCAAAATAATATTCTGCTTCTTTTTTTGTCCCAATGAAGTCATTCCCTGCTAGCACAAAATTGATCGTTGACTTGAAATTGATGTTAATATGCCAACAGCGGGAAGGCAACGGCCTCAGATGTTGACGTCAACATTACGGCAACACTGGTGCAACAACAGTTCAATACAGGGTGCGGCAGAATGACCTCCCCGATTTGAGAACATTTTCACTAGGGGCTGGGTGGGTGTCTTTATACGTATAAATTTGCTTTGTGCGCTAAAATTTATGCGCTTGCGTATAAAGACAGCTCTGCTCATGTCATTTACAGTTTATGTCATGGTGTAGTAGGGAATACAGCGTGCTTTCATGGTAGTGGAATTTATACAAAATGGTGGATTGCTGATTTCGACACAACGTGCCTTTCGTGTTCGCTTTTCGCTCGCTCGACATGATCCCGTTCCTGATAAGAAACAATCCGCAATTGGGTGTCAAACTTTCTCAGACAGGTAGTGCGTTACAACGGACATCTACTGGCCACTCTACCGTCCTAAGGTTACCGTACGGTGTGCCGTTTTTGAGTTTGGTGTGTGTGGGGTCCGTAATTTTTTTTAAGAGAGTGGTATTACTGTAACGGTTACGCCCACTCGATATTGTGCACTGACCGAGAACTTTCTGATGCCTAGATTTGGTGATCTTTTTCATGAACATGGAAAGGGACATGTGTGGTTCCAACAAGATGTGCGACAGCCCACACCTCTCGTCAATCCCTCGGAATTCTGAGAAAAATGTTTTCTGGGCGCCTTATTTCCTCGCTTGGTGACATAGGGTCACCCCCCTTGTTCTCCTGATTTGTCCCCGTGCGATTTGTTTCTCTGGGGCTTCTTGAAATCCAAGGCATACCATCATCGTTCTCAAACTCTGGAAGCCCTTAGGGAGGCAATAACGCAAGAAGTTGCTGCTATTCCACCCGAAATGACCCACAGGGTCATGGAAAACTACTGGGAGAGACTTAATCAGTGTATTGCCAATAATGGTCAACAATTAAATGACGTCATTTTTGAAATTAATTAATCGAATTAATTAATCGAAAACTGCATTGTATGCACTATTTAGAAAGATACGCATTCTTCTTGTATCTTTCTTGGTTTGGTTTTTATTTGCATCCCAAATCGGGGAGATCATTCTGCCACACCCTGTATTATCATATAAAAGCGCCAAATGGAGGCTAACCATTGCTCTAACTGATTAGAGTGACATCTACAAGAACTTAGGAGAACTAACCGTACTTCAACACACTAGTGGCACCATCTCCCGGAATTCGTTGTAATTAACTCACGGATGCAATAAGCTAGGACCCCTTCTTCATAACAAAACCAATTATGATGGCTTGTGATTTGTCAGAATTAATTGCCACAGCCGTTAAAAACTCGCCAGCCACTCTATGGAATAAGCTTCATTCAATTGGTATTGGTAAAACTAAAAACTCTACAATCCCGCCTAACGTCTGTCTTAACTCTCTAAATAACAAATTTTCTCAGCCAACGAATCTTATAGCAAAGGATATTAAGGATATAACCATTCATATGTACAATTCCAAAACCAACTCATTGACAAACAGCAGCAAACAATTCAAATTTTCCCTAGTGAGCCAGATGCAAGTCTTTGCCTCGTTTAATAGAATCAAGTCTAAGGCCAGGGGCGCTGATGGAATCCCAATAGATTTTATCCGCGAATTCTTGCATCAGTTAAAAAATATGAGCTTCCGTCCTTACGAATAAATGGTGATCCAATTCCTTATTGCGAGGCAGTTAGAAATTTGGGAATATTAGTAGATAAAAACCGATCATGGTCATACCATGTAAATAATATCTGTAAAAACGTCAGTAAATCATTATTTCCACTTCTCAGATTGAAACATGTGATCCCCACATCTCTTAAGGCACAGCTGATTTCCGCGTTAATTTTACCACACTTTCACTACGCCGATACAGTTTATCAAGATCTATCACAAGAACTGTCACTTAAACTTCAACGCTCTCTGAATGCATGCATCAGGTTCATTTTCAATCTACAGGTATCAGATCACATCACCCAATACATAAATGAACTATCTTGGTTAAAACTAAATTACAGACGACAACTTCACACCCTCTCTCTTCTTTATCAAATTCTGAACTGTAAAACGCCTCCTTACCTCTTTGAAGAATTCAAGAAGCTGAAAAATGTCCATGAATCCAATACGCGAGGAAATCATAAGCTGGTGATACCTCTCCACCGGACTACTATCTTCAATAAATCATTCATTGTCACTGCATGTCGTGAATGGAGTAAACTTCCCTTATCCTTAAGAAACTCTCCATCACTTCCATCTTTTAAAAGGGCACTACATAAAACACTTCTGAAAGTTCAGCAGACGGGCACATGAGCATCACAAGTCACGGGCACTCTCTCAATACAGGTGATAGATTAGAACATGGATGGCATGATAAACGGCGCACATTTAACACCATGTTGATGTTTTTTTTGTTTATTAATTTTTCCTTAATTCCCTTTTAACTTTTTTTTCTCTCCTTACCTTTTGTATTTTTCTTTTCTTGAATTTCATTATAATCTACTAATTTTCCTATGTAGATGCTATTATATTTGAGTTATTCTTAAACACTAGCTTTACTGTCAGTAGGATTTCGCTTGTGTAAGCTTTCTTTTATTAACTTTGTGCTCTGGGTATATCCTACAATGAACATAACTCAATATCCCCTCTCTTTTTAGCCTAACATAGCCTGCGGAGGGCTCTCCATATGTTTGTGTGCTACTGGAATATTTTGCCCGTAAAATATAGTTGTATGCATATATTTACTTATTCGGAAACCAAATTTGTCACAGTACTCACCATTTTGCTTTAGCTCCACATATTTCATGAGAGTTAAGCCATTCGTTATTTTAAAAAATCCACTGCATTAATATAAAAATATTGACAGACGGAAGGTTGTCTGAAATAGCCTTCACCCAACCACCACTTTCATATTCAACTACATCGGCCATTTCAAAAGAAATATTTTCATTACCTCGCGTATTCTTTGGAGTGCAAAGAGGAATTCAGGTTTACAGGAAGACCCATCAGAGACTTTAAAAACTTTGTACTTCAGGCAGTAATGTATAAAAATTCCAACACCACCATTCCCCTTCTGCCAATTCTGTCATTACGAACAAAGGAATAGCCGTCCAAATGCACACAACTGGAGGGCGAACTCAGTTTCAGAAACACCTATTACATGATAATTGCAGTGATTGAAATGATGACGAAACCCATATTTATGTGCGAACAGAGATTGAGCATTTACGTGACATATGCTTACTATCGATAGTTCATCTTTGGTCAGGTCAGGTTTGTTGTTTAAGATTAAGGTATGCGTTCCAGGGTTTAAACAAGCTCTATTTGATCCTCTGGAGATCTTCCTCGTTGTTTACCAGGACTCGGTCAGCACCTTCCGCTTTTCTCACATACACTTTTCCGTTTCTGATCCAAACGAACTTGACTTTCCCATCGTTTCTAAGGCCACGGGCTATTGCATATAGTGACTTGTTAAAATGAGTCAGTGATTCATTCACGTAGATAGGAGGGTTAGATGGATGAGAGCGTAGATGGTGCCAAGTCTTTCAGGCACAAATTTCTTTTTCTTTTGCGCAGCTGAACGAATTCCTCAGCAACACGAGGCCTAATAAATCACACGACAATTGCGCGGCCTGGGTTATCGGCTGAGCGTCTGTCAATACGGAATGCATAGTCAATATCACTATCATCAACTTTTATTCGTAATGACAGCCCAGTGGTAATAACGAGGGAATGAATAACTTGTCCCTCACAGGCAGGAATACCTCTAATCTCTATCACATTCTGCAATTGATCCTGCTCAAGATGATTTAAGCGAACTTCAAAATCAGACGGTTTGCCTGCCTTACTTTCACTTAATAGTTCATCGAGCATGTTACTCAGTTTTGTTAGGTTCGAATCAATGGCCTTTGCGTGCTCACTCTGCCTGCCACGATGTGATTGTGTCCCTCGATGATATCTGCTCATCGTGGATGGAGTTGACGCACTGCAGGAGGGTCTGCCACAGCTCCCTGCTAGTGTCTTCATCGGGATCAGGGCGGGAGAAGTGGATCCAGTCCAAGGAGCTGCCTCTTGCGGGAGTTTCCTCCCTGCCGTCCAACCGATGTTCTCCAAGGCATTTGTTGCGTGTCCACTGCTTATCCAGGAGGGTCTTAACATATGTGAGGGAATTGCACGATGGGTTGTGCATGCGTACCCTTGCGCATACCCTTGCATGGAAGGCAGGAGGTGCATTTTGCTGGGAGGCCACGGTTTTAGGCATTGCGAGACGCCACTACTGCAAGCGAGAACATGAGAGAGACGACCGTTCGCCTTCACTCTGCGGAAACAAGACGCATAATTATGTGCATGAATTGCAAATGGGTATTTATATGAAGCTAAACCGTTTACCAATGAAAACTGGAGGTGGTGAGAACCTAAAAGTTCTGTCCATTGAATGTATTGAACTCAATTTTTATAATTGCTGTAGGGGCACTCAAAAATACATGTGTAAAAAAATATTTAACACATATGTATTAGTCTTATGCTCATTTCAGTTCTTAATTGACAGCCTACGTCATTTTAAACGATATTATTGCCTTCATAAGAATACAGCTGCATTCATAGACCATGCAAATGGGTCCAAATTACCTTTTAACATTATAATTTCGTAGGAAACATCGAATTTCTGATTTACATAGAAAATACAGGAGTATTCTGGCAAAAAAATACATCGTATTTCCATACTTATTTCTGATGCATGCATACATCAATTCTACTTATGGAAATTAGATGTATTTTAGAAGAAATTTAAATGACCGCCATATTCACAATTCACTCACTTCGATTCTTAACTGACAGCCTACGTCAATTTAAACGATATTAATGTTTTCGAAATAAAACAGCTGCATTCATGGACCATGCAGATGCGTCCAGAATACTTTTTAACAGGATAATTTTATTGGATAAGTGTATCAAATTTCTCATTTAAATCGAAAATATAGATGTATTCCAGAAAAAAAATGCATTAGATTTCCATATGTATTGAATTTATACATATGCATATATACATGGAAAGTAGATGACTTTTCCATGTGTACATCCAAATACATGTTGTAGGGGGTTTTGACACCTAGTTGGTAAGGAAGGTGTTTTAATGTTAATTATAGATAACAATTCAGAACATTTTATCTTAATGTTTAGCAGTGAGTATAAAAATAGTAGTCCTAATTGTTTCCTTCTTTCACATTGTGATTTTAAATTAAGAAATTTTTATATTACATCAAAAGAACTTTTATCTATTTGGGAATGAAATCGGAAGGCCATCATCCCTAGGAATTTATTTTGGACCCTCTCGATAGCCTTAGCATACTTCACATAATATGGATTCCATATTGCAGAGTAATATTCAAGAATAGACCTAGCTAAAGATACATATAATAATTTGTAACAAAAAACATTGTTGAAATCTTTACAGTATCTGAAAATAAAACCAAGAATCTTATAAGCCTTAGAAACCACATTATCAATTTGTAGTTTAAAAGTTGATTGCGGTTCAAATATTACCCTGAGATCTTGTTTACAATACACTCTATTAAGACTTTTCCCAGACAAACTATAATTGTTCAAAAATGGAAATTTCCCTCTACAGAACGTTAATATACGAGGTCTGTTAGAAAAGTTAGAAAGGCTTAAACGTTAGAAAAGCTTCACGGATCAACCGGGGCTTGAAGCTTTTCACTTTCGCAATTATCTTTGTTTGTTTGAGGTCAATTGCGTGTCCCGAGGCTGCATGTTCCACTACTGCTGAATTTAAGGTTTGTCCCAGTCGAATAGCCCACTGGTGTTCTTCTAAGCGGGTTTTAACGGAGTGTCCGGTTTCGCCGTTCCGGTCTCGCAAGTTTGGCATGGTATCTCATACACTCCTTCCACTTGGCAATGGAGTTGCGTCTTTCACACTCCTCAGGCAGTTTCTAATTTTTAAATGTGGCTTGAACACAGCTTTGATTTCTTGTTTACCGAGGATGTTTCCTATTCTATCCGTTACGCCCCGGACGTAAGGAAGGAAGGCTCTCTTGGGTGCAAGGTTGTCTGCGTCCGGAGTCCCAATTTCTTCTTTTGGGCCGTCCTTATCCTAGGTCATGATTTTGTAAATTGTTTTGGAGATGGCTCTCTTGTCATATCTGTTCTTTTGTAGAATGGCTTCCACTTTCTGTCTTTCGGCTGGGAAGTTGGTCTCATCACTAATTCTGCAGGAACACTGAGTTACAGTGTTGAGTACCGCACTTAGCTGTGTAGGATGATGGTGTGAATTTGCATTGAGGTACCGATTGGTGGAAGAGGGTTTCCTATACACCGTGTGTCCCAGAGTTCCATCATTTCTCCTTTGCACCAATACGTCCAGAAATGGAATTTTACCATATTTTTCTACTTCGATTGTGAAAACTGTTGTTTCCGGAGTCGCGTAGCATCGTTACATTAGCGGCAATCTTGGTAACAAATTCATAGCTCGCGAGCTAACCGCGAAAACTTTAGCAGAGTTACCCGCTGACGTGGATGGTGGTGCCATGCGCACAACTTTGGCTGCTCTGTGACATAATATGTCCAGCAGTCCGGTAGCATCTAGCTCCATTAAAGCCTCGTTGATTTCCACAGAGAAAGAGGATGCCTAGGAAGCGCAACTGGTAGAGCACCTGGCTGGAAATCAGGGGGTCCGGGTTCGAGACCCGGTCAAGGCGAATGATTTTTTCTCTGTGGAATAACTTGCTATCGACAATCTTGGTCTTTCTCTTTCCTTTACTCCTTCCTTCCAGCTCTTCCTGTGATTATCCTTCTCCAACTATGGTAATTGTTCGTTACCCGTGTATTGATTAACGGGAGTCACTCACGTCCTCCATCCACGAGGAATGGAAGATGAAGTGGAATTTGGTGCAGTCTTTGTATCTATTTTTTGGAAAGGGATAAGTTATTGATACCAGTCAGTGATTGAAGAGCAAGTTGCTGACGGACTTGCTCAATCCAAAAGCACAGTTTCTTGCAAAATGGATTATGAGCTAACTGTGAAAAACCTCAACAGAGTCATCTGCTGATGTGTACAATGCTAGCAGGATTGCCACTGAGTGAAGAAAATCATTTACCTTGAATGGGATTTGAAATCCGCTGAGAGAAAAAGGACACAGCTGGCTTGGATGGCTGAAGCACTGGGCTTTGGGGGATGTGGGTTTGAATCCCAGTGGAGGCGAATCCTCCCTCTCTGGAAACATTGCTTTCCTCTCCTAGTCATGGCCTGAGTGCCATCCTGTGGCCACCGATCCATGCCGTCTCCTTATGTCATGCTCCTAAACATTGCTGCTGGTTTCAGTCTTGGCATGGTGGTCTTGAAAACCAAATGTTCATGGTCCTCAATCAGATTTTGAACTTGAACGGTTCAAGTTAAAACAGTTGAGAGATTATTAATCCTGCTGTAATCTCTGGGGTTGAATTTTCACTATCTAGGCATCAATGGAAAGATGATCTCATAATAGTATGTAAGGGATTAACATTTAGAGATATTTATTCATAGCATACTGAGGACTTATGGAGAGTTTGCATTCATGCTGAACACTGCAATGTACAATGCCTCCCTTGTTAACTCCGTCATGGCAATTCACTAGATGGAAAGACTTTGCAGTTCTGCATATGAATTTATTCAGTTGTGACTGGTTTTGAGGCTCAGAGTATCTTCTTCTGGCCAGCCAAAACTGGTTGTGCTGAGTACGTTCATACTTGGAGCTGCTAATTTTTTTCTTTCTTGTGAATCACAATGTAAATAATGGTTGTGGGATTTTGTTTACATTTTAATTCTCATGTTTGTTAATCTATGTATTTGAAATATGTGCATTCAGATAAATAAGCTCATTTGTGGTAATTTCTACCTTACTCATGGAAATGCATCTGTCCTCTTTTGATTTCAGGACATACTTGTGGTTTGATGAGAAAGGCAAGAAGACTAAGGTGGCTGCTCCCCAGTATATTGACTATGTGATGACTTTCACGCAGAAGACTATAAGTGATGAGTCTATATTCCCTACAAAGTATGGTGAGTAAGTTGATGGATTGAGTTTTATGTGACATTTTCTCCCTCTTTTGTGTTTAGCTGTCAACGATCATTTCATTTCCATGGTCTTGGACTCATTAAGCAGCTTTTTATGGTTGGTTGCTCTGTATCATTAAGGTGAAAATAATGCAGCAAAGATGTTCTCTGGACTTAAGACTCTATAATTCATTGAGACTCTTTTACCTTAAAATGCCTGTTCCCTAAAAATACATACATGCTTGTGCTTGTCAAGATGGTGGTTGAACAGTATTCCTAAAAAGTAGGTGGAGTCAAGATACAGATGAATGCTTCCAAGTAAAACTTGTGTAATGTGGTTTCCTCTAACTCTTACCCCGTGAAAATGGTTGAATTTGTTTCTTGGTCATGAATCAAAAGCCTGGACTACTGTGTAATTTTGTTGAGTGTCAGCTTGAGCTTGCATTGTCCATCAAGAGGAGAATGTTCCTGTTCTTTCCCACCATTCTTCTTTGCAGTCGAATGCAGTTTTATGACAAATTTCTCTGGTCATCTAACTGTTCTTATTGAAATCGTGAAAAAATGGGAAGGTTTTCTTGTCGAATGTTTTTGAGGCTTCTTGTGCTTCCTGATGAAAATTGGCACAATCTTGTCAGTCCCTTTAACGCAGAGACCCACCATAACTCTCATTGTGCTCTTCCTTCCTCCATGGCATCGCTTTCCTTTCAATGCTAGAGTTGTCTGCGGGAGAGTGTGTCGTAGAAGAACCCTGTCTCATTAAAACTGAAGTGGTTTTCTAGGGCTATATAGTCATTGATGATGGCATCATTTTCCATCTCTGTGACTGCATCACTGTCGACAACTCCTTCTTTGCTGCAAATCTTCAGCGAGGTAATGTTGAAATGTGACTTAAACTTGGTCATCCAACCCACGGAGACTTTAAAATCCTCGATATTATTTCAAGGGAAATTGTTTCCGCTTTCTGCATCAAAATAGGACCACTGATTGGAAAGTTTTTTGGCGACATTTACAAAAAAAAAGCCTGCACTTTGTTTTCAAGTTCAGCAAATGTAGCGCCACGCAGCATGGTCTTGAGCACCGTTCCCTCCCTGTCACTTTCATTTGAATTTTTTCCCAATTGGAGAGAATGGTGGAGAGCGTCGATCGAGAAACTCCCAAATTTTTCGGCCACTTTCTTTCTATTTTTGTTTCTTCAACTTCCTTAATCATCATCAACTTATCTTCTATTGATATGCATTTCCTGGATTCCTTCGATTTTCATCGTCTACATTCTATGTAATTCACACAACTTTTCACAACTATGTTTATCAACACTGTCTTGAGGTCTCAGAGCTAGCCAGCACCTGGGCACCTCCACACTGGTCAAGTGAAGACTGCTTAGAGAATTAGCCGACCCCTTATCTTCTAGAACAGTGCTGACTCTGATGTGACTGCGGTTGTTTTTTTGCAGAGGGAGCAGCTTACGAGACTTTCGTGGTTGCTTTCAGAAAACAATCTCGGTCACCAGCAGGCAACATGCAACAGCAATCGCAATGTAAACAACAACACAATGTAGCGAGCAGAAGGAAGAGTGGAGAGAGTGGAGACGAAACCAAGCCTAGGCCTGAATGTAGGAGAATCATGAAAAGTCGGGGAATTAAAAATGGTCGTGGAAAACCAGGAAAAGTAGTCAGGGAATGTTTTAATGCGACCTGGAAATTTGTTTCAACTTTAACCGCATCATTTTTATAATTCCACGATTTATATTACGATTTGTCAAATGGTTGAAATTAGCATGTAAACGATTTTCTGTGATTGCATATTAGGGCGGATCGGAAAAATCAATTTTTCGCGTAGAAACTTGGTCCTCTGGAAAAAGTTGTCAAAGTGACTCAAAATGGGGCCAGAAAAATTTGGGGCCTCTAGGTCAAGCCTAGACCCTTGCGCCGTGGCCATATATGGGGAGGGGGGCTGAAAATGGAAAAAGTCATTTTTTTACAGCGGTTTCCCATAGATTTTGCCGAGTTGTGTTTCTTTAGGGCAAAAATTTTGTCCATTTGGATGTATCTACAACCATTAAGCCACAATTTGCCTATTTTGAGTTGCATAATTATGCGTGGATGCGCGTAATTATGCGACGCCCACGCAGCAACAGTCAGAAGGCCGCTCACCCCTCCTGCCCTCTCGCATCTCCTGCCCGGTCGCCGTGAATGCAGCAAAACTCATCATGCATGCGTCTTCCGTCGTTGGTCTTACTGATATTAGAGAATTAAACATAATTTCCGGGGAATAACAATTACCGAAGAATTATGTGAAATTAATATAATACACCGTCATCATTCAGGGGGTATAGAAAAACTACTTGATTGTGCAGGATTTAGTCTACTTTAACAATTCTTTTTCAACATGGAGAAAGAATGCAAAAATAGTTACCAGAGCTCACCACGTGGAGGTACAGGCTCCCCCGCCCACTCATAAAGAAAATTTAGGAACGCGTTTCCTTTATTATCAGATTTGATGTGCCATCCGAAAAATAAGTAAGTGGTCGTTTTATAGAACCCATTGTTTTATCGGTGTGCAAGTATTCGTCTTTCAAAATTATTTTCATAAAACACTAAAGGTCATAATCGATTTATTTACTTTTGAAATCAGGCAGATAAATGAAAAACATGCTCACCCTATCACAGCATGAACTGAGACTTGGTTTCGAAGTTCGGCATTTTGGTTCTGCTTTCTAGTCTCTTCAGTATCTCTAATTGTCTCTCCTCGTTTGTTGCATATGTCAATGAAGCGTGGGTTACCTCTGTCACAAGTCTTTCCACTGCTTGCGTGTGGAATGGAAAATTGAGTTTCAATGTTGAGCATTGCTCAAGCAGTTCCTGAATTTCTTCAGCCGTGAGATGCGACAGAGCATGGGGGTCTGTATTTTCGTCCCACTTGATCAGCAGCATGTAGTCTTCGGCATCAAAATTTAAAGTTGGTAATTCAAAAGTTCTTGGATTTTCGGTCGAAGGTGTATTTCTCCGGGCCTCTAAGATTTTTCTCCACGCATTTCTTCGCACTTCCTTTCGATGGTCAGCAATCATTAAGAGGAGTAAATTTTCTGGGTGCCCGAAAAACCCGTTTCTCTGAATATCAGGATCATTAATTTTTTAAGATCTTTCGGTAGATATCTAGACCAATTTATTAGTTTCCATAAATTTACAGCACTGTCGTGTATACAGTGGTTCTGCTTCACTGAAAACCAGACAGGTGCGTATACTTTTTGGATGAATGACTCTAGATTTAGTAAATTAGCGCTGGGATTATCAGTGGACACGTATAGCCTCAGTAGTCGGTTGACCGTAGTGAGCCAGCGAGAATGAGCCACTTTTCCTGGAGTTTTTCTGGCCAAATTCTCCGAGCAAAATCCTTTCAATGCAGCTTTAGAAATTTCCAAAAGATACTGCTGGTCAGTGTTCAGCAATGTCAAGTCTTCTTCGTGAGACAAGTTTGTTGGAACTGGCTCCAATTTTATGATATCAAGAGTGTGGCAGTCTTGTAGGGCGGAGCCAATAGGTCTTGCAAACAAATTTGGACCCTTAGTTTGCCCGTCTAATGTTTCTACCAACTGCCGCAGCGTTAAGTCAATCTAGTGTAATAGGCAAATAGCCCACTGTAAGGGACGTCAGAGCTGTGCTTCCAGTAAACGGATGATGCTTCCTTCCTGACCTGTATTCGCTTTAGTTCCGTCGCATCCAATCACTTTTAAATTTGAAAGTTCAATATTTTCTTTTTGAAAAAAAATCAAGAATCGCAGATTTGATATTTCTTGCAGATCCTCCTGCGGGGGAGACAAACCCCAAAAAATGGGAGCCTGGCTCTCAACTAATACGACATGTTCCTCCCTAACCTTAGATTGATAAGTTCTCTTACCTATTTTCTCCATTTTAATTGTTTTGCCCTTTCTGCCATCAAAATATAGCCCTTTAATTGCACTTTTTGATTTTTCTCTCTTTGTTTTTACTCAATCTAGCATCTTCTTTTTCTGTCTTTGTAAGTAATTCCGGTCCATTACCTTTGATGTGTCTTCCGGAGTTATGAGCTTTGCATCAGCTAAAGTTGCACTGACAATCATTGCTCTGAGGGGCCTGCCGGTTCTTGCACATACCTCCGCCACAGTTGTCAATTGCAGATGCATTTGCCCCGAATGAGGTCCGTTTGAGGAACGTTGAGGTCTAAGTCGGCTGGTTCCTCGTCGGTTGAATTTTCTCGTGATGTTGAGGAAGAAAACTCTTGATCTTCACTTGTTTTCTCTTCAAGAATGAATGATTTTGACGTGATGCTCTGTGACAATCTTCTTCTGAGTTTTTTCTTCAATGGTCGAGTTTCTGAGGCATCTAATCCACTGGATACCATCTTTCGTTTTGTTCTTTGATCCCTCAAAAATGCCACTTCATTTGGAGGAACTTTATCCTCCTTCTTACATTTACACTCGTTGATGCTTTTGCACTTACACGCACAAATATCACATAGTTTCTGAGATTCAGTCATAAATGTATTAATTTTTTTTTCAATTTGACACCTTTCGTAGGCTTACTTGCACTTTTTCTTCATCTACGTCTACATGTACACGATACCCTGCAATCCACCGCGAGGGTGTGTGGCAGGGGGTGAAGATCACCAAGGTGTCTATTTCTTAAGGTATAGTACGTCTTATGGTACCGTAAAATTATTTTAATCACACCACGTTCCAGAATGATTGGAATAAAGGCACGTCTCCAAAGTTCGGACACTTTTTTTGCGACTAGACTAGCCACTTGATAAATCATAGGCTCCCTGCCTGAATTTTCGGATCTCAATATGTCGTGAACATAAAAAAAAGATTATCACTTCTTTAAAAGTCGGTAACGTCGATTCATTTATGTACGTGTTTTTAGGTTAAATAACTCCACACAGGGCGATTTATTTGAGAGCGTATATATTCACCAACTACTCACAAACTACAACCCTTTTATGTTAACAACACCAAGCAACAAAAAACATAAATAAACAATCAACATTTAAAAAAAACTCAACGTGTAAAAAAAGCTGTCAGTAGTGCCAGCTCACACTTATGTTAATTACCAACACAACAATAGCAAACTCCACAAGTATGATTTAACATAATTTACACTTCCCCTAGTTGGGAATTAACTTCTGATACACAGCAACTAAAACTATCACACTTGTGTTAAACCCAACTGTGAAACATGTTTCCTGGTTTGAGGTCCAGGTAAAATTTTGGTAAAGATATCAGCGACGTTGTGCTGGGATGCTATGTAAATAAATTCAACGTGTTTGTTTCTTACAGATTCTCTTACAAATTCGACATCAATATCTGCATGTTTTGTGCGTTGAGAATGTGAATTGTTTCTAGACAAGGCCATCGCGCCTTGGTTATCACCGTTTACAATGCATGGAGTGGACATAAATTCAGGACAATTTATTTCTCCAAGAAAAGTCCTAAGCCATTTCAATTCCTTTATCACTTCCTTCATAGCGATTAATTCAGCTTCCACTGTACTACAAGCCACTCTCTGCTGTTTCTTTGACTTCCAGATTACAGGTGCATTCGCTAAAAATATTACACATCCTGATACCGATTTGCAATCTGTATGATCATTTCCCCAGTTAGCATTGACATATACAATAGCAGATTGATTTGTCCTAGTATAGCGCAAGCCATAATTCTCTGTTCTCTTAATATATCTCATAACATGTTGCAACTCCCTCCAATTCTTTTTACAAGGATTCCCTGGTGAAAATAAACCGTGACAGACAGTGTGACAACAATGTGTGTCACACTGTGCAAGTGTATTAGTCACAGTGTATGCACACTGTGTGCACAGTGTGCTCCCTTCACAGCATGATGGACAGTGTGACCACAATGTGCTGCACACTGTACAAGGCTATTAGTCACCGTGTACGCACACTGTGCTCCCTTCAAAGTGTGATGGACAGTGTGACCACAATGTGCAGCACACTGTATATGGGTATAAGTCACAGTGTCTTCACACTGTGAACACACTGTACGTCACAGTTTCTATCATGCTTTCTGCACGCTTTTGAGTCCCAATTTACGCTTTTGTCACGGTGTATGCACACTGTAATCACACTGTTGTCACATTCTAAACACACTGTGTTCACGCTTCTGTCACATTGTCTGTCACACTGTCTGTCACGGTTTATTTTCACCAGGGTTTGAACAATCTTGGCTTAATTTACAGGTGGTAAATGACAAATCAGGTCTGGTGTTATTGGACAGATAGAGTAAATTACCAACAGCTGTTCTGTAAATATATGCATCATATGGTATATGCATCATATGGTTCATCATCACCATCACATATTGGATAGCCTTCAGGGGCAATGGTGTTGAAACTCCCTTGGCATCCTGCATACCAAAATCAGATAAATTATTCTGAGTAAAACTCTTTTGGTCAATTGTTAACACTTCAAATGGTGGTCTTAACACATTTAGGGACAGAAATTGTGAAATGTCACCAAGCATTCTAACATCCAGATGTTTCGCAAAATAATTTTTAAAACAAGTTATTTTGCATTTACTCCCCCATACTGCTATGTCATCCACATAGAGTGCTACTATTATTTCTTTCTCTTTATTTGTGTAAACACAGGGGTCACTGACTAATGGCAACAAATCAAAACCTCTTTTGTCAATACAAAAATACCACTCTCGTCCTGCCTGCTTAAGGCCATATAGGCCCTTGAGTAATCTACATACATAGCTTTCTCTACCTTTCTCCCGTTCCTCAAAGTACAGTGTGTTCTATGTCCCAACCTTTCTCTACTGCTGAAGCAAAAAGGACTCTGATGGTTGGTCTCTCAACTACCGGGCTAAAGGTTTCCTTGAAGTCTATTCCGGGAACTTGGGTGAATCCTCTGACAACTACTTGAATTGGTTAATGGATCCGTCTGGCTTCCTTTTCACCTTAAGCACCCACTTACTGCCTACCATATTTTTATTTTGTATTCTCTTAACAATTATCGAGGTATTTTTCTCATGCAGGCTAGCCATTTCTTTCTCCATTGCCTCCAGCCACTGTTCTGCATTTTCACTATTTAGTGCCTCACTCACATTTGGCTCATCTGGAGCACTTTGACGCCATGAAAAATTACATCCGGCACAACTTGCACAATCACTACAATTTTCCATGCGGTTCTTAATTCTCTCTGAGCGTCTCAATTTAGCATGTGGTTCAGTAACACTAGGGTTCTCATCTAAAATTACATTGTTTATTTCTACCTTTAATTCACTTTCATTATTCATTGACTCCACTTCCCCTGAAGCATAGACCTCATCATCATTATTTCCATCATTGTCATTAAACATTTCCTCCTCTACATGATGTACATACTCACACTCATCAAAATTTACAAAGGGGATAACTTCATTAATACAAAAATGTTTTAATATCCTTGGCCTAGTAGTGAATTTCTCCTTGAAAGGGAATTTGTCTTCTTCAAATGTTACACTGTGAGCCACAGTTACCTTCTGCTTTCTGAGGTGCCATAATCTATAGCCCCTCACATTCTCACCGTAACCAATGAAAGCACCACGAACGAACAAAGCACCACAGACGCGCTGTCACCTACCGTGCATTTTATTGAGTTTACAAAAAATGCCACTCACGGCGCTAGTTGTAGAGCAATCCCTTTTTCACGGGGATTAACATGGCAATAGTGGGAAACAGAACTGATGTTTTGCGTAAATCAGATATATACTGCATGGGCTACTATTGTCAACACTGCAGGAACACTTTGAACTTTACTGTCATCAACCAGAATGCAATTTCACAGCTGAAACTCAAAGAGGAACCATTAATCAGCATTATATTGAGACGTATACACCGCTAATGCACTCGCAAGCAATACACATGATACGCAAGTAACTCACGTATCCACCACGTCGCAAGAACTTTTTCGTCGTCCCAAACAGGGGCGGTTTCATATTGACGGAGGCCCTCGGCTGCAAACAAATATTGGGCCCCTTCGTGAATGGTGAAAAGGACTGAGAATGCGAAGAGGGCCGGGCGCCTCGACAGTCCCCGACCAAGCTGGGCCGCCCTGGTCCCAACCTATAAAGTGTTTGGTATCCTTGATACAATATGTCTACCGGCAAAGGAAAGAAATTGATTATCGCAGTAATTACCGTAACGGAATATTTTCCGAAGATGAAATAATTCTTACATTCCCCTAGGTGGATGCATAGAAATTCTATGGAAGTTGTGCGATATTCATTTAGACCTAAATGTAGGTATCACTAGAATTTGAATACTCCCATCAATATCGAAAATACAATCATCCCAAAAGAATTAGCAGAGATACGCAACGCTTGGCACTTTAGGACTTAAATCAGGAAATGTAAAGTCTAAGAATAAACAACAACAATACTGGCGATCAGTTGATGTCAATGAAAACTCCATTACCAAACTCATAAAAATAGGATGTAAATAAGCAGTACAGTAATCATGCTGACTATTTGGTCCTATTTATTTGAAATCAAAACTTTACACTTTACTTTATATGTTATAACATACTATTGTCACTCAGAAAAATACATTGTAAACTTTTATTAGCCCAGTAGATCAAATACAGAAAAACAACATACGATGCAAGTAATAACTTGCATTTTGTATGATAAACATTACATAGAAAGTATGTATTGTATTATTGAAGCCATAATAAAATGTACATTCAACCTAAGAATGTGATTCTTTAGATACAATCGAGGGACTTATTTCCCAAATATTCGGCAATGAAATATTACATATCTTTATGCACAAGTTTATGCATGATATTTTCATATTAATACCACGAGGAGCATTGCAACCATCTCACTGTTTACACACACAATACCTTTACAACCCCTACAACGCGTTACATTCACTGGCGATAGCTAACCAGTAAAATCATCCAATGACCTCATAGTATTCACCTTGCGTAGGGTAATTAATATATGATACCATTTAAGAATTTCACCTTATCATACTTCACCTGACGGGACTTTTTACCTTCGCCTTGAACAGGCTTCTGTTCCGTAAGCCCAGCTCCTTATTTCGCTTTTTGGCACTTTCATAACCAGTGTGCACCCAGGAACACAACAATGGCGGTTAGGCCTCATCGTAAAATACTTGCCAAGAAGACATAAACAGTTTTCAATGGCAAAAACACTACATAAATTAGATTTCGGCCGAGCAAAACACAACCACTTGCACTACCGCTAATGGACGAAGTCGGAAAGGACCGGATCGCTCGACGTATAATAATAACAATAATAATAATAATAATGCCTTACGTCCCTGGAGACATCGAGTCCGTCATGGAGAACGATAAGTGTAAGATCTGGTGGAATTATTCCTTCTCCACCTCCAGGCAATTGGAGGCGACGAAGCCTGATATCGTTCTCCTCGACAATCTCTCTCATGCCATGTTCGTGATCGAGTTTTCGGCACCGGCCGAAATGAACATGGCAGCGAAGGAGATTGAAAAAAGGACTAAATATCAAGATCTGCTGTGCGAACTCCGGCAAATGTACGCGGGCTACTCTGTAAAACTGGTAGTCCTCATCGTGGGCGTGCTTGGTGGTGTCAAGAGCTCACTGGTCGAAAATCTCAAGTGCATCCCAGCGTGCAGGGCGCGAGCGGATGCACTTGCAAGTGCAATGCAGAAGGCTGTCCTTCTCGGGTCTCTCCGCCTGCTTCGTGCGCATGACCCTAATGCCGGGTAGCCACCTATCCACCGGTGGCGGACGTGGCTACCCCTAGGCACGACCCCTCTCGAGTCCCCGGCAATTATGACGGCAACGAAACCTGATGCTAGCCGGAGACTCGGAGGTGGATGTTACAAAAGTAACAAATAATAATAATAATAATAAGAGGTTGTGTCCTGCATTGAACGCCTGTTACCACTATGGAAGACGCGGTTCGCCATACCATCTGGCAAGAAGACCGTCTACACGGATTTGGTAACATACCACCGTGGCGTTTTTCAAGGCGATAGCCTCAGGCCCCTCCTGTTCTGTTTATCTCTCCTCCCACTGTCCGTTCAGTTGAGACGAGGTAGGGGATATATGTGCGGTGTCCCGTCAAAAAGGGAGCATAAGGTCACCCATCTTTTCTATATGGATGACCTGAAGCTTTATGCTTCAAGCGCGAAAGACCTGCGCCTGGCGTTGGACACCGTACGCAGATATAGTGAGGATATAGGGATGGAATTCGGATTGGACAAGTGCGCGACCATCCATCTGGCGAAAGGAAAGATTTCGGAAGACCAGGAAGACGTGCAGCTCGTTGACGGAACCGCTATTCGTCTTCTTGATGAAGACGAAGCGTATGAATATCTTGGCGTCCCCCAGCGCCGGTTGCAGGAGGTGAGAGCAGTGAAGGAAAGGCTTGCAGCGAAATACAGGCAGACTCTCAGGCGAATCTGGAGCTCTGACCTGTCAGGCAAGAACAAGGTTCTTGCGACCAACACCTTCGCGGTTCCAACACTGCTGTACAACTTCGGTTGCATCAAATGGAATGTCAACGAGCTGCAAAACCTCGACAGGGGAACGAGGAAAATGATGACCATATACCGCAGTCTTCATCCGAAGTCTTCTGTCGGCAGATTGTATCTCCTGAGAAGGCTAGGTGGTAGAGGGCTGATAAGCCTGGAGTGCCTTCATGACAGAGTAGTCCTGAATACGGCTTGCCGCGTGTTCCACAGCACAGACCCCCTTATGCTGCTCGTGAAGAAACACGAGAGTGTCGGCAAAGGGGCGTTCCTATTCCAGGCGGCAAAAAGGGCAGCAGACGGCCTCGGTTTGGACTTGGACCTTACTTCCAGTGGAGAAGCGTGCGAAAAATCAATCTTGTCGCTGGAGGCGGACGTGTTAAAGCTCGAAATAAAGAATGCGGAGCAAAAGATCCTGCTCCGCAAGCATACCGAGAAGCCCATGCATGGATGTTTCTATCGAAACTTGGAAACGCATGGGCTATCGAAGGAGCTCACGTTCGCCTTCCTGCGCTCCGCAGGTCTGAAGTCCGAGACCGAGGGATTCGTGCTTGCTTCCAGGATGGTGTCATCAACACCCTCGTGTACCGTCGCCTCATCTTTGGGGCAAACGTGACGGACACGAGATGCAGAGCGTGCCGAAGGCAGCCGGAGACATTAGGTCATCTACTCTCCGGCTGCAGCTTCTATGCGAAGAACGCATATGTAAACCGGCACAACTCAGCTCTGCGGGTGTTGTATTACCATCTAAGACACCATTACGGCATAGACGCGAATCCGGTGCTGCCTTACGTCCCTGGAGACATCGAGTCCGTCGTGGAGAACGATAAGTTTAAGATCTGGTGGAATTGTTCCTTCTCCACCTCCAGGCAATTGGAGGTGACGAAGCCTGATATCGTTCTCCTCGACAATCTCTCTCATGCCATGTTTGTGATCGAGTTTTCGGCACCGGCCGAAATGAACATGGCAGCGAAGGAGATTGAAAAAAGGACTAAATATCAAGATCTGCTGTGCGAACTCCGGCAAATGTACGCGGGCTACTCTGTGAAACTGGTAGTCCTCATCGTGGGCGTGCTTGGTGGTGTCACTGGTCGAAAATCTTAAGTGCATCTCAGCGTGCAGGGCGTGAGCGGATGCACTTGCAAGTGCAATGCAGAAGGCTGTCCTTCACGGGTCTCTCCGCCTGCCTCGTGCACATGACCCTAATGCCCGGTAGCCACCTATCCACCGGTGGCGGACGTGGCTACCCCTAGGCACGACCCCTCTCGAGTCCCCAGCAATTATGATGGCAACGAAACCTGATGCTAGCCGGAGACTCGGAGGTGGATGTTACAAAAGAAACAATATAATGAATAATAATAATAATAATTTCTCTGATGATCACAGGTGCCCCCAATTACGATCATTTAAATATATATAAGTGGACAACACATTTAAAAGCACCCATGCCCTGGACAGGTGAGTTTTACCCAGGCGGGACTCGAACTCGCGACCTCCGGAATGGCAGGCGAGGACTAAGCCCCGCCGCCACCAAGGCCGGCAATATAGCGTCGCTATGCGGCCGATTTTGGCGAACGAATAAAAAGCGCGCCAAGTGACAGCAGAAATCCGCTTTCCCCTTGAGATCTGGGGCCTGCTCATGTAGCCTCCTTGGAAAGCACATCACTCTGCTTTGGGATCAAATTTTCCATCTTTTACAGAGACCCAAGCTCTACACCCAAAAACTCTCAAACTATCATAATCCTCAATCTCTAGCTTTTGACCTCCCCACATTTCTAATGGAATTTTAAAGTCAATGGCTGAGTTTGGGCACCTGTTTCTAATGTAACAGGCAGTGTTGACTGCCTCAGCACAGAACGTTTTTGGCATTCCTGATTGTATTAACATACAAATAGCCATTTCACTCAGGGTTCGGTTCTGCCTTTCAGCAACGCCATTTTGCTGGGGACAATGTGGTACAGTCTTCCTATGGACAATACCATTTTGGCTCAAGTACCACTGAAATTCATTGCTACAATATTCACCTCCATTATCGCTTTGAACACTTTTAATTTTGAAGCCTAATACATTCTCAGACTCTACTTTAAATTTAACAAACTCATCCAACACCTCATTCTTCTTCACAAGGAACCTGGTTGTTAAATATCTTGAGTAATCATCTATAAAAGTCAATACATACCGAGATCCTCCAATAGATGCTGGTTGAATTTTACCCATTACATCACTATGAACTAGCTCAAGGGGATGATGCATTTGCCTGGTGCTGTGGGTTGGGAAATCCTTTCTTGTCATTTTGCCTTGAACACAGACAGATCAAACACCTAACTACTCACCTTTAGACTCAGGTAGTACAGGGATCTTAAGGATAGCTGCTTCACGGACATGGCCTAGTCTTTGATGCCACATAACAGCTGCTCTCAATGCAGTATTCACTCTCTCCTTGTCCTGCAAGGATACTTGTAACCTCATCAGGACAGTGGTCAACATAATCAGTTTCTACCATGTACAAACCACCTTATGTAAATGCTCTAAATACAACCTCTCCATCATCAATACCCTCAGCGTAATTATCATTGAAAGTTACATGCACTCCCTTATCAGTAAATCTTTTCACAGACATTAAGTTAAATTTCAATGTGGGCACATACAATACATTAGTGAATCTCAACATGTGACCACCACACTCCTTTTTCAATTTCAGTGCTACAGTTCCCTTTCCCTTTATGACAATTTTGACTTTCCCCAACATTACACTCCCAGATGCTGGCTTAAAATCACCAATAATACTTTTATCTGGTGTCATAAAGTCTGTGGCACCATAATCAAGGTACCAAATATTACTCTCTCGCCTACTTACCAGTGTGGTAGCGCACATCTTAAAATTACCCTCATCTTGGTCCTTCTCCGGAACTTCTTTCGTGAAGGCACTTGCGGTGTTCGCTCTGAAATTGATCTTGTTTTTCCAACCGGCGTAGTTCTTCGCTTCATAACAAAATCGTGCCAGGTGGGCCCCACTTGCTGCATGCATAACACTTTGATGGCGTACGATTCCTATCAAAGTGATCATTGCCTCTCCTCTCCTCCACCGTCGTCTGCTGCATGCTCCGCTGCTCTGGTCGCTTGTTTGCGTTGCGGTTGAAGTTGGACGACTGTTGCATCATCTGCTTCCTCTTGAAAGTGGCGAAGGCGGTAGCGTCATCATCTTTCTCATCTTCCGCTCGACTCATCCTCATTTCTTCTGTGTAAAGTCTACTTTATATCAATCTAGTGGAGAGATGAGCGTTGTACTCAATACTTCTGACAAATGCGTCGTATTTAGGTAGCGGGAGACAAGCCACCATCATCATAGCTAGTTGGTTATCCGTGAGTACAAATCCGCTGTCCGTCAACTTACTTGCGATGTTCTGGATTTTCGCGGTGAATTATTGCATCCCCATATTATCCGGCTTCACAAAAGATGCTAACTCCTTTAGCAACATACATAAAGGTATCGTCGTGAAGGTCGTATGTATCTCATTCAGCGAATCCCCCGCATCTTTGGCTCTCTCTTGGTGACTGATGTCTTCAATATACTCCGGACTTACGTGCTTGACCAGGTGAGCCTGTGCTTTCCTGTTTAACCTCGCCTGCTCCGCATTAAGTTCAAATCGGCCTCTGCTACTACTCTCCATTGATAGTAATTGTCCTTCGATAGTTTTAATATGGAACTGCAAGTTTCACCTCCTTGTTCCATCATGCCAGCAATCGCCTCCGCTGACACCTCCTTTTTCACAAAGTTCAAAGCTATTATATTTCGCGCCGCCAAAATAGTTATTGCGCAGTTACTCCGTCACATCTAATGTGTTTGTGGGCGTACTGGGCCCATAACCTGTATGTGTTTTTAGGTTAAATAACTCCACACAGGGTGATTTATTTGAGAGCATATATATTCACCAACTACTCACAAACTACAACCTTTTTATGTTAACAACACCAAGCAACAAAAAACATAAATAATCAATCAACAATAAAAAAAACTCAACGTGTACAAAAAACTGTCAGTAGTGCCAACTCATACATATGTTAATTACCAACACAACAATAGCAAACTCCACAAGTATGATACAGTTTAATGTCTACGAGAAACCAAAAAAGGGACAATTTTCCTCACTACGCATCCTTTTCTTTGGCAGTTTCCAAGTCCAAATTATGGCACTGTTAAAATATTTAAATCACTAAGGGATTTGACTTGAAGAGCTGTGCACTTATTTCCAATTTCTCACCAAAAATGTCTACCACAGCACTGACTAACCGGAAGAACGCGTAGAGAAAAGCACGACTTCACTGAATGCTGGTAGCGAACTGCAGTCACTGAAATAGCAAGTTGCAACGTTCCACTAAATGACATGGTGCTAAGCGCTGACAATATATACTTGCTTCCTTCCCCTACGGCCTCCAAAATATATGATATTTTGGAGGCTGTAGGGGAAGGAAGGCAGGAAGGAGAGGCGATGAGTGGGAGCACCAAAGAATGACTGAGTTGGAGGCCGTAGGGGAAGGAAGGCAGGAAGGAGAGGCGATGAGCGCCGAAGAATGACTGAGAGGAGAAGGGATGGGAAGTTAGGGTGTTGGGGGGTTTTGCCAGGGTCAACAAACTCAGGCAACAAATACAATGCAGTGGCAAATAAAACGTGCAAGGTATAATTGTGGCTGCGGATTAGCGAGTGTCGGCTACTGAAGAAAGGGTTCTTAGGGGTGGGCGGAGGGGGCAGTGAATGGTCTCAATAGGGTTCCATCTTGCCAGGTGCCACGCATGGAACCCTACTGTGACCATTCACCGCCCCTCAACCCACCCCAAGAAGAACCCTTCCTTTAGTTACCCTGGCCCACTAATCTGTGGCAGTGGTACGGTTACCCTGAGGACTCTCTCCACCACCATTCACCGAAAATTCACCATTGCCCTTTGAAAGCAACACTCCTCCGGAATAGGGTAGTTTCTTATTATTTTTTTATTGTCTTGATCGAAAGTTTATAACCTCTGGAGTACGTGTTGTAAGCCGTTCGATTTTTAAATGACGTTAAGTATTTTTCCTCATTAATTAAAAAGTGAAAAAAATCAATGGCGCGAAAACGCGACGGCAAACTATTGCATGCTGGTTAATCCTACGTTTGACGTCAAACTATTTCCTCTACCTGCCACCAGGTGGTGCTGCGGACGCTCCCAAATAGACGCCACACTCCGTTAAAGCTTATGAACAAGTATTGGAGGCATATTTATTTCGTTCATTAATTATAATTAACTTTTATTTATTTATTTAACATTACTTATGCAGTTGATTCATTTAAAATCAGTTAGTATTCCTTTCACAAGCATACCATGTAGTTCGCCCATCGCCGCACGACCTTCACGCCATGCTTCGTCGTAGCGGAAGACACAGTGAGACACAGCGAGCAGGACGTCCTTGAGCCTATAAAATGACTAATAATACCATGTTTAACTGAGAATACTTTTCCAACTTTGATAGTTTTTACAAGTTAATACTAATAAATATTCACTAGAGCTGAGGGGCCCTGAAATACAATGATAAGTTCAGGAGACGAATTTTCCTATACCTCGCAACGTAAACTACGTACCTGTTACGTCAGTATGAAGGCAGCGCACCCCGCCATTTCAGAGCCTTTTCAAATGGCCTTAAAATTAACATTTAATTCTCTAGTAAACTGGGATTTCTCAATACAAACTTTTTGCGTAAATTAAATACATTTATGGCAGGGCAAAAATCGCAATTAATGAAGTCTGTTTTCTTTGATGAAGGAAACTACCCTATTCTGAGCTGAGTAAAGAGAAGAAGAAAAGCCTCAATGGCCCGTTTTTTTGTTTTCCACTGCATTGCCTGAGTTTGTTAACCCTGGTAAAACCCTCTCTTTCAGCCCCTCCTCAGTCATTCTTTGGTTTTCCCACTCATCTCGCCTCTCCTTTCCCCCTTCCTTCCCCTACCATCCCCAAAATATGTATATATTGTGAGAGTCTAGTACCCGCCAAAAGCCACCTGAGGATTTTTAGAACTGTTCTGTTAATTTCACATAATTCCTCAGTAATTGTTATTCCCCGGAATTTATGTTTAATTCTCTAATATCAGTAAGACCAATAATGGAAGACGCATTCATGATGAGTTTTGCTGCGTTCGCAGTGACCGGGCAGGAGACGCAAGAGGGCAGGAGGGGTGAGCGGCCTTCTGACTGTTGCGCCGTGACGCTGCGTGGGCATCGCATAATTACGTGTGTCCACGCATAACTATGCAACTCAAAATAGGCAAATTGTGGCTTAACGGTTGTAGATACGTCCAAATGGACAAAATGTTTGCCCCAAAGGAACGCAACTCTGCAAAATCCATGGGGGACCGCTATAAAAACATGACTTTTTCCATTTTCAGCCCCCCTCCCCATAAATGGCCATGGCGCGAACTTCTAGGCTTGACCTAGAGGCCCCAAATTTTTCTGGCCCCATATTGAGTCACTTTGACCACTTTTTCCAGAGGGCCAAGTTTCTCTGCGAAAAATCGATTTTTCCCATCCGCCCTATAGCGTATATCACGCATAAATAATGTGGAATCTTCCCATTTAATTGAAGAATGTGGTAGCGAAACTGTGTTGCCGGACATCTCGTGGCAGATTGAGCTACGTGCAATTGACATTGCATTGTCATTGACAAGCGTAGTCCCAAACCCTCCGTCAAATAATGTATTCTCTTCAAACGAAACTTAAATGCAAAAGTATTTTCTCAATTTTGACTGAGTTTATTCTCTTCCCTCCTCATATAATTTTTTTGCCATGAAAAGCAGCAGCAGTAAGAAATGTGATGGTGTCCCGAGGCTGCTATGTGAGAGGATTAAAATTAAGCGATTTGATGTGGTATAAAGACTTGCAACATTGCAGAGGTAACAGTTCAGTTTCATTGAGTTAAAGTAGAAGCTTGTGGTTAGGCAATGGGGGACATCACTTGGTGCCAGCTCAGCCACTAGTGTCCATGGCACACTGTGGCTGATGCTCTGCGTTCATTTACATCACATCTCCACACACTCGGTGATTGGTGTCGCCGCATCTGGCCACAGGCTAGGGCTGTGGCTGGGTCTCGCTACTTGTGGTGGCGAATAGTCGCCGACTTCAGGCACACACTTGGCCACTGTCGCCGCTAGCCACTCAGCGTTTCTCAGTCTGTTCCAGTACTCTGTGTGGAGTGTGCGGGTGAATTGCTCAACATGGAGACTTTCAAAGTGGATGTTTTTAAATCCGAAATTGAAGCACGTCCTGCCATTTGGGATCGGTCTGCTACAGTGATCGTGTGAAGAAAAACAAGGCCTGGAATGAACTGTGTCTCAAATTCATTCCTAATTTTGCTGAAAAAAGCAATCAGGAAAAAATACTGCAGGTATGTATTTATTTCTTAAGCTTTATTGATAATAATTTAAAGATAAACATATTTGGCTATTTTGCCAAGGCCCTCATCTGTTATAAAGGAGCCTCTCTGTAGTAATATGTGATATTTGTATGTTGAAGCTGCCACCTAGAGTAGATGCATTATGTAGTTCATTTGTTTTTGAGGGGTGCAAGTGCCTCACTCTATTCTGTTTGTTGTTCCATGTCCAAGCAAGCCATGCTTTTGAGTTCCGAATAAAGTTTCATAAGATCAACAGGTTATGGGCCCAGTGCGGTCAATTGGTCAAGTAAGGTGTAGTGTTGAAAATTAAGTATTGATAACTAAATTCAAACTAGCGATAAGTTGTTGCAACGAAGGAAAATGGCTGATGAACCGATCAAGAAAGAAGCCAGCACATTATGTTGTTGCCTGATGGATCGAACTATTGCCCATGGTCGAAACGGATGGAGGCCCGGTTGATAGATAAGAATTGCTGGCATGCAATCGAACCTGCATTCAGACCGACTGTTCACCGAAACCTGGACGAAGAAGAGGCTGTCGGAAGTTTAAACACAGAATAAGCACGTACGAATCGTGAGGCGAGAGGCATACTCTCCAATGCCCTTCATAGTTCTACTATCTATGATGTCAGTGAGTTTAAGCTTGCTAAGAATGTGTGGGACATACCCTTGAGTCTATGCGTAGCAACTTTGGGATAATCCACGGACTCATCTTCCTCAAGGAAATGGTTCGGTTGGACAAGAAAAGTGATGTGTCGCTACAAGATTACATCAGCCGCATGCATGAACTCCAGCAAAAAGTAAGAAAGGGTGGCTTCCCGTTGAGTGATGCATGTTTTGCCGTGTTTCTGTTGCTAGGGTTGCCTCTCGACGAATATGATTCAGCTATAAGGACGTTCGGGGAAGATGCCTCTAAGCTGACCTCTCACAACGTGAAAGGCAAGCTCTTACTGGAAGAGAGAAGGAATAACCCGACCAAGGAGAAATCACAGCCGGACGAGGGAGAGAGCATCACATTAAAGGCCAATGCTCGCGTCCATCACAAACGGGGACAGCGGCCCAAGCGGACTCAGCCACGGCGTCAACACGGTGACTCGGGCATTTCAATGAGGTGCTCCACCTGTCATGGGACTGGGCACCGCACTAGAGACTGTGCACATTGGATAAAATTCAAGGCGGAGATTGGAATGATAGGAAATGGAGAGGGAAAGGCAGTGGCGGCTAGAGATCGGACGATGTGGAAGCTGTAGTCCTCTGATGCTGAGGCTTACATGTCTGACGGGAGAGGTGGTTCCTCGATTCCGGTGCCTTGGATCATATGTGCTGTGATATCGAGATGCTCAAAAGCATTGAAAGAAAAGGCATGGTTCGCTTTGGTGATGGGTGCAAGTTGCAGTTGGGAGTTATTGGATCGAACTAAATTGCTTCAAAATGAGCAAACTGACATTAAGAAAAAACTTTCCCTTTGTCAAGTTTCTATAGATTAGTATTCTAAATTGCTAACCCAGTTGAATGAGTCACTGATTAAAACTTGTGAAAGATTGGATGGTTTAACTGAGGAGAGTCAGCAATTAATGAAGCGTGTTGATTATTTGGAAGCTCAACTTAACATTGCGGAGCAAGAGGCGCTGAGAAATGTAATTGAATCCACGTTATTCCTGATAAGGACGGTGAAATTATTGATGCTACGTTATGCCATGTGGGTAACGCCTTGGGAGTTAAAATAAATGTGAATGACATTGATTACTCCTACCGCTTAAAATCCCACCCTAGTAATCAAAAACTGTTAAATCCATCGATTATTAAAGTGAAATTTGTGTGTGCCAACTTGGCGCGTGAATTGCTTGAAGCTCATAGAGTCAAAAGGGATTTCAATACGAAGGATCTGGGATTGCATGATGGGGCCGGTCGACCAGTGTATATCAATGAGTCCCTTGAGTACCATAAATTGCAAACTATATGCGTCCGCTAGGGACCTGAAGAAAGAGGGAAAATTTAAATTCCTATGGGTAAGAGGTGGGAGAGTTTATGTCAGAGTTAAAAGGGAATGGAATGCCATTTAATTCGTAGCGACACTGACCTTAAGATTTTTAAGTGAGACATATCTACCAGTTTAAGTGACTCTAATTCCGAATCCACAAACAACGAGTGTAAAAGTGCTGCACTTAGTGAAACAACCAGTTCCCAAAAGTCCGAATGTGTTACCAGACTCAAGGAATGCAATGTTGATGGCCTTCGTGTATGTCATGTAAATTGCCAATCTTTGTTTAGGCACATTGATGAGTTTAGACTGTATTTTAATGAACACATCTTTGATGTCATTTGTTTATCTGAAACTTGGCTAAAACCTAATGTTAGTGATGATATGGTTGTTCTTCAAAACTACTGTTTTATTAGGCATGACCGAATAGATAAAATTGGTGGTGGGGTTGGAGCCTATGTCCACCATAATCTAAATGTATCCATCCTCAGTTCTTCTTCAGTGTTTGACTGTTTCAAACCTGAATTTATTATATTTGAAGTATCTAGCATTTCTATGTCTAAGATACTGATATCGGTTGTATATCGCCCCCCCCAAAACGGGATCCATTTCTGTATTTGAACATAATTTCACCTGCCATGCTCCTATGTACAAAAATATTGTTATTTTTGGTGATTTTAATGCTGATCTACTCAAAAAAAGTTATGAAAGCACATACCTGTATAATTTTTCTCTCTGTAACAACCTGTACATTGTGCCTTTCAATGCTACTCACCATACAGCCTTTAGTCACACGCTACTAGATCTATGTTTTGTTGATGATTCTGAAAAAAATCATCTCCTACTCCCAAACCCCAGTACCTTTCCTTTCAGCTCACGACCTGATAGCCATAACCTATCGTTTCAAATTTCCTCATTTGTCAGCCCCTATGTTTATGTTTCGTAATGTAAAAAAATTTGATGTTGTCAAGTTCCATGAAGAACTTTCTTCATGTAACTGGAATGAAATTATAAATTCAAACTGTATTGATGTTAAACTACATTGCCTTAATTCTAATATGTTAAATTGTATCGATAAGGTTGCTCCCCAAAGGTCTTGTATTCCAAAGAGACACAAGTCCCCGTGGTTTAGCCCTGGTATTTAAAAATTAATATTAGAAAGAAACCGTCTCCGACGAGCATTCAATCAGACAAGAGAACCTAATATATCTTACCGATTCAAGGTACTCCGTAATATAGTTAAAACGCGGGTAATGGAGGCCAAGCGTCTTTATTACTCTTAAGAAATTTTCTGGTATAAATGACCCCACTCATATGTGGCGACTATTGAGAAATCTTGGCCTCATCCGAACACGAGTAAATACTCTCCCGGTTCACATTTCCGTTGACCAACTTAATGACTATTTCATTTCAGTATCCATTAATTCCAACGAACACGCTATCTCTGTTTCTACTACATTTGATGATCCCTATGTACTTTTTAAAGCTGATGGTTTCTATTTTCAATACGTAACACCTGAAATACTATCTAAATTTCTGCCTCGATCCAAAACCTATTCATGTGGGGATGACAATATTTCAAATGGGTTTATTCGTAAACTCCCCGAAAATTTTTTCCCCATAATCCTCGAAATTTTTAACTTCTCCTTGTCCCACCCTGTTTATCGTAGCCTATGGAAAAATGCACTTGTTAGGCCGATTAATAAAACTAAAAAGCCCTCTTCTCCTGCTGACTACTGTCCAGTCTCGATTCTTTGTGCCTTATCTAAATCCTTGGAGAAAATTGTCCACCACCAAGTGATTGATTACCTTACCTCCAAGGGGAGACTTGACCCCTTTCAATCTGGCTTCCACAAAAATTATAGTACACAATCCGCTCTACTCAAAGCTACAGATGATATTCGGAAAGCCAATGGACAGCAGGATGGTCACCATCATGGTTTTATTTGATTTCAGTAAAGCGTTTGACCGCGTTAATCATATGCACCTACTATAAAAATTAAAAAGTCTAAACTTTTCCTGTTCTGTTTTAAATTGGTTTCATTCATATCTTGACGGTAGAAGCCAGGCAGTCATCGGGTCTAATAACAACAAATTGTCTTGGCGGCCTGTACCTTGTGGGGTGCCTCAAGGGTCTGTCCTTGGCCCTCTTTTATTCTGCCTTTATGTCCTCGACATAGCAAAAGTTCTTAAACACTGCAAATACATGTTGTATGCCGATGATTTACAGATTTATTTGCATACAAATCCTAGCAAATTGGCCGCAGCAATCTCTCTGGTTAATGAAGATGTCTCCGCTATCTGCAAATGAACCCATGAAAATCTATTGACTTTAAACTCTACCAAAACGCAGGCAATTATTTTTGGGAACTCAAGAATACTCAACAAAATTGAATTTGCAACTCTCCCAAACATCAAGGTGGGTGACGCTGATATTGCATTTTGCAATACTGTCAAAAACCTGGGAATTACTTTAACAAACAACCTCTTGTGGAATCAACACATACAAGAAATCTCAAATAAAGTTAACAAAACTTTACGTCAATTAAAATTACATAAATCTCTTCTACCAACTTCCACTCGTAAAACGATTGTTTCAACTCTCATATTCCCTACTTTTGATTATTGTGCTTTAGTATATAATAACCTTCCCTCTGAATTAGAAAATAAGCTTCAGCGGCTATTAAACTCCTGTGTTAGATTTATTCTTGACCTCCGCAAAGATGAACATATCTCTCACCACCTACGCAACCTGTTATGGCTTAAGATATCTTCTAGGAGGAAATACTTACTTGGCTCTTTTCTTTATGCCCTTTTTCACAGTAAAAGCCCGGATTACCTGTATTCTATGTTTAAACCTAGGTCAGTCTCTGTTTTTAGACCCTCCAGGACTGAACCCTCCTACCTGATGCGCCCAATACCTTGAACTAACACATATCTTAAATCATTCCTCATATCTGGCTCAAACCTCTGGAATTCATTGCCTTTGCCCATAAAAAACTCTGCCTCTCTACCAATCTTTAAGGGAAAACTTTTCGAATATCGTTTCAATGAAAACTTATAAATCATAAATGTAATTAAACCTGTGCATAAATTGTCAACAATTATTGCTTCCATGAGGACTTTAAATGTAACCTAACTATTGTATTATTTTGTATAAAATTTATGACATTATTGTAACTCAGTCTTTTCTGACATTATTGTTATTGTTTATAGTTTTGACTTATTATTTGATGACTTGTTTGCTAGCTGTTTCTGTTGTGTTGTTTTTGTTGCAAACTTTATCAATGTTTTCTTTATGTACTGCTCTTATGGGGAAACCCAGAGCATGAAATAAATTCAATTCAATTCAAGTTGCAAGTAGAAGGCATTGGCGTGATCGAATTAAAGGCTGAGACATCACTCTGACTGGTGGAAGTAATGTAGGTCCCTGCGATGCACTGCAACTTGATGTCCAAGGGTGCCTTTGAAGGCCTAGGGGCTGTTGCGACCTTGAGGGGAGGTACGTACATCATTAAGGCCGCAAAGAAGGGGAAAATGTACCTAGTGGACATCACCAGGTCAGGGGCCCAAGTGAAAAATCAAGAAGCAGTGGCCATACCTACCAAATCTGTACCAGAATGGCATAGCAGACTGGGGCACGCAGGACTTGATGCCATTTCACGAGTCCCGGCATTGAAAGGCATGAATAGAGCAGGTTCCAAGGAGTGTGGTGTGTGCATCAGAGGCAAGCTGACCAGAAAGCCCTTTCATGTCAAAGGCATCTAGACCACTAGGCATCTAGTCCATACTGACCTCATGGGAGAGTTCGATCCACCTTTGCAAACTGGGGCCCATTACGCAATAATATTTACTGATGATTACTCAAGGCACGTTTCAGTGATGACAAAAGGATGAGTGATTCAGTGATCAAAGGATCACTGACTCAGGATCAAAGGAGAGTGGGCTGAAAATTGGTCAATACGAGGCTAGGATGGAAAACTCGACTGGGGAGAGGCTCAGGACCATCAGATCGGATTTTGGAGGTGAATACCAGAGTAAAGAGCACTTCCTGGGTATGAATGGAGTTGAACATCAAAGGAGTGTTCCTCACTGCCCTCAGCTAAATGGATGATCTGAGCAACAGAACGGAACCCTAATGGGTATGGTTCGGTGTATGATAGCCGAGGCAGGTGCCGATAAACGTTTTTGGGCTGAAGCCTTATCAACAGCTGTGCGCAATAGAAATTTATAGAAATTTGCGAAACTGAAGTCCCCATGCTCCCTGAAAATCAAGTGCCTCCCTCTATGCCCAGGAGGCAATTCCCACTGCTCCTCGACGATCAAAGAGGGCTCCTCCTCAGCCAAAGAAGAAGTGCAGCTGTGATGGTGAAGGCTCGGTGGCAGTGCGATCAAAAACTGGCAATATTTGTAAACCCAGCAGTGCAAGAGAGGCCCTAGCCAGCCCACAGCACGAGAAGTGGAAAAGGGAAGAAGAAATAAGGCAGAAGGAGGGAATGGGAACTCGTTCCGAGACCAGAGAGGAAGACTGTGATAGGGTCTACTTGAAAGTTCAAGTTAAAGACTGATGTGGGCGGTAATGCCACCAAGTACAAGGCAAGGCTTGAGGCACAAGGATTCCTTCAAAAGTATGGACTGGACTATTCTGAGACCTATTCACCAGTGGTGAAAAGGAAAACAATCAGACTCATGCTATCAGACTCTCCATGGAGAAAGGATTCAGGTGTGAACATTTTGATGTGATCTCTGCTTGCATTAACAGTAACATCAAAGAAGGGGTTTACCTAGAGCAGCCTGAAGGATTTATTATTGGTGAGAAGGCACAGTTCGGTAAAATCGGCATTGAAGACCTTCAAAAACGGCAAAGCGCCAGGTGAGGACGGAATACCGATAGAGTTAATAGCAAATGCAGGCGAGGAAGTAATCTCGTTCCTATACAGATTAATAATAAAAGTATGGAGAACTGAAAAAATGCCCAGAGAATGGTGTGAAGCAGTTATTGTACCGTTGCATAAGAAAGGAGATAAATTAGATTGTAAAAACTACAGAGGCATATCATTAATCAATACAACATACAAAATACTTTCTAAACTGGTGCTAAACAGGGTTAGGGAACAAGCAGAGGAGATGATAGGAGACCACCAGGCGGGATTCAGGAAAGAGAGATCAACAACAGACCAAATGTTTATTCTGAAAGAGCTGGCCTCAAAATATTGGGAATATAATAATGATCTATTCCTTATGTTTATAGACTTCAGCAAAGCCTATGACTCGATAAATAGAGACAAACTTTGGACAATAATGAAGAAATGTGGATTTCCTGAAAAAGTTATTAGATTGACAAAAATGTGTGTGAGTGAGTCTAAAGGAAAAGTCAAGGTTGGAAAAGAGTACACTGATACGTTTGAAATAAACACAGGAGTGAGACAGGGAGATGGCTTGTCGCCCCTCCTCTTTAACATAGCATTGGAAGAGGCGCTAAAGAGAACCAGAAATGGTCCAGGAGGAGCCAGGATTCCAGAAAAAATTAATCTGTTGGCCTTTGCAGACGATGTAGTGATTGTGGCCGAAAATAAAGAAGAGCTTAAAGAACTAACCACAATACTTTTAATGGAAGCCAAGAAAGTGGGCCTACAAGTAAATGAAGGCAAAACCAACTACATGAAAATAAGCAGATATGAAGAGAAAGATGATTATTTAGAAATACTCAATTATATGTTCAAAAAAACAAATCAGTTCAAGTACTTAGGGGTAACAATAACAAGCAACAACAAAGAGGAGACCGAAATTCTCACCCGACTTGCGACAGCTGAGAGAACCTACTGGAGCCTAGTAAAACTTTTGAAGAGCAAACTCCTATCACGAAACACAAAAATTCGTATCTATAAAACAATTGTCCAACCAGTACTACTGTATGGTTCCGAAATATGGTCGCTAACAAAAAGATCACAAAAAAAACTGATAACGTTTGAAAACAAAGTGTTGAGACGAATATTCGGCCCCATTAAAGAGGGAGAGACATGGAGATTAAGGAAGAAGAAAGAGTTGAGAGAACTATACAAAGGACCAGATATTGTGGGTATAGCCAGAAGCAGACGACTAAGATGGTTAGGCCATGTCCTCAGAAGAAGTGACAACACCATGTTAAAAATGATATGGAAAGGAAAGCCAGAAGGCACCAGACCACCAGGGAGACCAAGAATGCGCTGGAGCGACGAAGTGAAGAAGGACCTCGAAAAAATGGGAGCTCAATTCGACACAGCAGAGGACAGAAGGGCATGGAGGCGAGTGGTTGGCGAGGCCAAAGACCATTTAGGTTTTCAATGGCCACAGGAGTAAGTAAGAGTAAGTAAGAGAAGGCACAGTAGTTTGTAAGCTGAAGAAGAGCCTTTATGGTCTGGAACAATCTGGGCAAGAATGGTACGCTAAGATCAAGGGAATCCTGATTGAGTTGGGATCTGAGCCATCGAGTGGTGACCCATGCTTGTGCTGCCATCCACGTAGGCAGATTGGACTGCATGTCGATGACCTGGCAGTATGGGGCGTAAAAGGTGAAGTGGTTATAGTGCCACAACTGAGTGCTGTCTGTGAGTTGGGTGAGATATCCAATTTCCTGTACTTGCGGTTTCAGAGGAGTGAAGGTACTATTCGTATAGACTGCGTACAGTGATCATATTTTGAGTGAATTTAATATGAATGACTCGAAGGGTGTGTCATGCCCATTGAGCAATAGTGTGTGGAATAACAACAATGAACTAGATGGCAGTTGTGATGTGTCGCAGAGCAATAGAGATGATGCTGTATGTGGCGAATAGTACACAGACCTGATATTAACTTTATTGTGTTTCCTAAGCCAATTTTTGTCCTGTCCCACGCTCAAGCATTTGGAAGCAGCAAAACCCTGGTGAAAATAAACCATGACAGACAGTGTGACGGACAGTGTGACAGAAGCATGAACACAGTGTGCTTAGAATGTGACAAGAGTGTGATTACAGTGTGCATACACCGTGACAAAAGTGTAAATTGGGACTCAAAAGCGTGCAGATAGCGTGATAGACACTGTGACGGTACAGTGTGTTCACAGTGTGAGGACACCGTGCACACATTGTGAGGACACTGTGACTAATAGCCTTGTACAGTGTGCAGCACATTGTGGTCACACTGTCCATCACGCTTTGAAGGGAGCACACTGTGCGCACAGTGTACATACACTGTGACTAATACACTTGCACAGTGTGATACACATTGTTTTCACACTGTCTGTCACGGTTTATTTTCACCAGGGAAGGGTCAGTCAAATGAAAAAGGGAATAGGGGCAGAAAACCAAGAGGAGATAAAATAGCATTTTTAGCTGATTCTGAGGCTAACCTTAATGTACATGTGAATTTGTGATAGATAGTGGAGCAACAAAACATATGGTTAATTCCACCAAAATAGTAAAAAATTTGCATCAATGCAATGAAAAGGATAGGGTTGCTAAGAAAGATGCAAGTATGTCAGTTAAAGGAGTAGGAACTCTAGATCTGAATAAATGCAAACTAAATGAGGTGTTGTTTGTACCTGTACTTACTAAAAATCTAATGTCTGTTTATGAAATTACAGAGAACAATGGAACCGTATTATTTACTAAGGACAGTGTTAAAATATTAACTGGTGAAATACCTATGCCAAAAAAAAATATTGTAATAGAAGGTAACAAAGGAGCAAATGGAATATTTGTAGTTGATCTCAATTGAATTGATGAAGCCATTTTGACACAGACAGTTAATGTAGGTATGAAATGGCACAGAACAATGGGTCACTTAAATTTTTAAAGTCTTAAGAAAATAGTATCACTATGTGATGGTGTATCCAAAGAAATTGGTAATGTAGATGACAATAACTTTTGTGCTGTTTGTGTGCATGCTAAACAAACCAGGTTCCCTTTTAAGACGTGAAAAAATGGGAGCAACTAGAATTTTGCAAATAATTCACACTGATGTATGTGGACCATTTGAGACTGAGTAAAAGATACTTTGTAACATTGATAGACGATTTTTCACATTTTTGTACAGTATTTCTTATTAGATATAAGAGTGAGGTGTCTGAATGCCTGAAGCAGTTCGTAAATTCTATTGAGAATCAATTTGACAAAAAGGTTAGTGTGATACGATGTGACAATGGAAGAGAGTACTGTGTTTTAGAGGTACAGACTTGGTGTAAGAACAAGGGTTTTGTGCTAAAGTACACAGTGCCTTACACTCCTCAATTAAATGGTAAAGCAGAAAGAATTTGAATTGTCCACTTCTCGAAAAAGCTAGATCGTAAATATTTGATGCTAACCTACCCAAGGAAATGTGAGGAGATGCCATTTTAACCGCAGCATAAATAGATGTCCGAGCACTGCTGTGGACAGAACACCAGTGGAACTGTGGTTCGGATGCAAACCATATCTGAAAGGGGTTCAGATATTTGGGTGCAAAGCCTATGCCAAAGCCTTTGAAGAAAATGGACAATAGATCAAAAGACTGTTCAATAACAAAAAGTACCCTAAATAACCCCAAAACTGTTAATAAATGGTTTCGATTTCGGGTTTCCAGCGGAGTAATATTTTGCGTTGCTGAGGTTTCGACGGAATACTCCTCCATCGTCCTCAGAGAGCAATAAAGCTTACAGGTCATTCCACCCACACTTATATAGCCGTCTCATCTTACAAGGAAAAACTTCAACAGATCCTTCAAGGCGCGTCATATCATCCTTTAAACCGTGAAGCCATATTTGCCATATGTTTCAACCGTTGCCGGAAAAATCTTTAGGATCCTAGTGAAATGGAACATTGAAACCATTCATAAACCACCAAAAAAACTGCGTGGCTATTTAGTGCGAGTCAAGGATGAATTGGGACTCAAAACACCTGGAGTTTACCGTATCCCATGTCGGTGTGGAAAAATATACATCGGAGAGACGGAGCACGATAGAGACCCGAATAAAAGAGCACAGGAGAGGTGTATTAGGTTGCAGTCCACCGAGAAAAATCTGCCTTGGCTGAACATCAGAAGATCACATCATCTCCTACGATGAGGCTCGCTTGGTGTCCAAAGCAAATGGGTATCGGGATCGTCTCCTTAAAGAGGCCGTAGAAATCAGGCTGGAAGACAATCGAGATTCTGGGTACATCCTCAGCAGAGAATGGAAACCGTTAATTCGAAAAATAACGGAAAAAAGGAGACAACAATGCCCCCAGGATGAGACGGTTATGTAATAGGTGCAGGGTGGAATGCCCTGCAAGCTTTATTGCTCTGAATAAACAATGGAGGAGTATTCCGTCGAAACGTCAGCAATGCAAAATCTTACTGGGCTGGAAACCCGAGCATTATTTATAAATATAATTTGCCGAGAAAGGACAAAATCATATATTACCCCAAAAATGTGTTTTCCTTTTTTTATGTTTGCATAATTCTATTAATTATCATTTTATATTCGAGGGAAAAATTGCTAAAAAAATTTATAGTGCGTAATTTTCTAATTCTTTTACTCTGAATCTCGTATTGCAGGAAGTGTTTTTTACTGAAAGGCGAAATACTTTTTTTCAAAATTTGTTTTCGAGCAGCATTTTTTTGTAATTACGGTCAGTATAATGAAAGTGGAATTATTTTTTTAACATAGCCATGTTTTTTAAAATTTTTCTTACTGTGAAAATTACAGAAACACTGACCAATACACAATCCCACTCCTTACTCTTTGCACCAAGTGCTTACTAGTTTCCTGCGCCTCGCTACGCACGCTGCGTATTCGTGCAGACGTGGTGACACTGTCTCTGCGGTCTCTTCTCTGTGCGTGGGACCAACTCCACGTAGTGTCGTAAAATAACGTCCTTTCCTAGGAGCCTGTCTGGTGTGAGGTTAGTGGGCGTCGAACGGCATGGGTGGGGTTATGACCAGGTGCCGTATTTTGTGAATATTTGTCGCACAACAGTATGACTGAATTCTTCAGTGACATGCTTCATGGAATGAAAGTGAGTAGGGAAACATCTATCAGATGGAAAAACATTTTCTTGTACCATTTCACAGATTTCCTCATGCATTCCACAGAACTGATTTGCATCTCCGACTTGTCTACTGATCTCATTCTTAGTGCAATCTAGAACAGTGTCAGGTTTTTTTATAAGTACATTATTTCTCCAATCTCTCTTATTACTCGCCACCAATTTCCCTTTGTGAACAGTTGTAAGCATGGTTACATGGCGCTTATCGTGCCATTTGAGAGCTAATATTTTATTTGATTTCTTCACATGATAGTCTGCTGGATTACACTTTGCCGGGAACAATGGCATGCCTTTTCTATTCATCCTCACCATCCCACAATACCCCATCCCATTGTCAAGTACATATTTACGTAGTCTTGAACTAGTGTACCAATTGTTTGTGCACAAAATATGTCCCTTGTGTAAATATTTATCCTTCATTTTCATGACAACAGCACTAGATACGCCTAAGTAACTTTTGGAAATTTTTGTTGTCTTCCCCATGTATGGAATCATAATATGATTCCTGTCTCACAATCGCACAAAACAAAGAACTTGATTCCAAATCTGTGCCACTTTGATGGAACATACTGTTTAAATGACAGCGTACCTTAGAATAGCATGAGCGATTCGTCTATCATGAGCTTTTGAAATGGATTGAAGAAACCACTAAATTTTTCCTTTAGCATACAAAAAATTGTATCAGTTTTGTGCAAGGGATCTTCTGGGTTTGCTACACATTATCGCTGAAATGCAAAAATTGCAGAATCCCCAAAAATCTGTATCTGGACATGTATTTCCCGAAAACTGCCGTTTCTATAAGGGGATCCTTTGACCAGTACTCATCAATAGAATGCTTCTTCATATGTGGCATCAACATTGTCAGGCCTAAAAACATGCAAATCATTTTCAGTGCAATCATTCCAACAGTGAATTCTGGAAAATTGTGACAATGGCTGCTACTCAATACAATTATTGGCGTAGCGATTAGTTTTGTTCACTGTGTGTTCCACAGTGGCACTGCCAAAGAAAGCCTCAAAATACTCCAACACATTGTTTTCATCACGAATAACAAAATCACTACTAATTCCTGCATTTGTGGAGCCCAAAGCGGTGGCACAAAATTCCGTCCGCTCTCCCACTCAAAGACTGGATCTTCTCTCCTCTCTCATCTCATCTTCACTGGATGACTCGAGTCCAACTGTCGTCCAACCCTGAAGAAAACACTTCTTCTTCATTGCTGAATTCATCAAGAGCAGACACAACATCCATTGAAGAAAATTGTCTCTTCCCGGGGTGGATGCCACGTGACGAACAATCACGACTTTCTCTCGGCATTTATCAAGGGTGACTGAGGATTCCTGGCAGCTGGTGAACGGCAATAAATAAGGGCAAAAAGATGTTTGCATGACATCTATTCTTCGAAGGAAGAACTTTGAGGCACCCATGACATCTGGGAGTAGAACCACTCTTCAAATCGCCAATAGACGATGGGAACAGTCTTCTAGGCCGATCGCTTGCAGACGATGGGAGCAGTGAAAGGGATAATCATTAGTTACTTATGAAGAAAATTGACAGATTAGGAACAACCAGCCAAAATGTCTTTAAAGCTAAATTAAAGGAACTTCTAATTCATATAAGTTACTATAGTGTTGAGTTTTTGAATGGCAGATTTTTGTAGACTGTATTTTATTTATCCTGACTATGTCCAATGTTGTATACTTGTATAACCAACAGGGCAATAAAGAATACTATTAGTATTATAAATAATAAATTTTTATTAACCAAAGACCAGTTTACATAGCAAAAAACAAGCAAAATTATAAACAGTGATCCTGAAGAAATTCATTCAGAGAATAATGCAGTTTGTCAAACAAGAACCCTTTCAGCCTTGTTTTAAAGGTCCAAGAACTTAAACAATGTTTCAAGTTATTGGGCAGCTTGTTAAAAACCTGTATCCCCAATGTTTTAGGTGCTCGTGAGGCCAATTTTGTCCTGACTTATTTATAACGAATCGCATTATGCACACGTGTGTAGGTCATGGATGCTGGAGTTTATTATAAAATCACCATAATTAGATTTAACTTACAAGACTAAGGAGAAAATATATACGCAGGGGAGTGGTAAAATATTGAGTTTTTTAAATATAGGCCTGCATGGGGCATTATAAGGTGCAAATGCCATTAAGCCGACAATTTTCTCTTGAAGTTTAAAGAGTTCATATCAAAAGTAGGTGATGATCCCCAAAAAATTATGCTTGAGATTACTCGTGAGTAATACTGACCATAATAAATGGTTATTAGAAAATATAGGAACTAACAGAGGATCGTATAAAATGGATCAGATAACAGGTTGAACTAAGTTCTTTAAGAAGATAAAACACATGCTTATCCCAAGAAAGGTTTGAAGTGATCTGAAGACATAAGAATTTTACATCATGTGCCTGACGCAAAGGATAACTATTCAAGTCAAGCTCTCTTAGATGCTTGTTCTTCAAATTAAAGTTTACAGGCAGTCCCCGAGTTACGTATTAGATGTGTTCTGACACACGCGGCATAAGTCGAAATTTACGCAAGTTGAAAATTCCTCCAAAACTAAGTCCTTGGTCCAGAAATTTCGATTGATGCGAGGAAATTTTTCAGGAAAATTTCCTTCAGTTCATTTGAAAATTAAGAATTCTTAATTTTATCCTTAATTTACTAGCATAAATAAAAGTTAAAGTGGTCTGGAAGTTGCAGCTCGTGAATTGCTAATCAAAATGTGTGATATCTTTTCTCCGCGTTGACCAATTGCACGGATTAGCAAAAGTTCGGTATCTTAATGTTACTTCACTAAAAGGATGACTAAAATTGATTTATTATAAAAGTATATGTTATTGTAAGAGCCATAAAGTAATGCATAATTTAGTAATCTTTAATAACTGCTGTATTTTCTGCCTTTTAAGTTGAGTTGAGTGATGGCTCTGGTGGTTTTATTGTCACAGTTTACATGTACTCATAAGAGGAGGGTAGAAGTTCAGGTCACTGTCATGTCCACATTAATGATTTACAATCACACACACCAACGTCCACACACATGCTTAATCCTTCACCCTTGCAGACACATTTTATTTCTCTCATTGCGACGTCAAACAATGCATTGTGGTGTCGCCCTCTGCATCAGCTGTTGATGATAATGCGGATTCAACTTTCGGGAAGTAGCTGTGCATAGAGGTTTCTGTGGGGGTCTTCTCTTTTTTCACGACATCTTTCCTCGTTTTTCATGATATCTTTCCTCTAGACTAGGTGGACAGATTATATGGAAGAGCTGTACAATTATGAACACACCCAAACGCACTGAGAAAAGAAATTAAGGAATATAGCAGGGATAAAGGCAGTGACACAGGTGGTTAACCTGAGTGTAGGTTGGATGTAGTAGCAGGTAGTGCTGAACAGTATTGTGCCAAGGCATGTGAAATTCTCAAATTGAGGGGAGGAATGCGGTAGAATAGATAATATCAGAGTTTATGGATATGCTAGGAGGTAGGTAATGCAAGGGTGTGATTAGTGGAATTTATCAAGAGGAGATCAGAGAGGTGGCACATTACTGGAAAACAGGGCAGTACATTATCCCCAGATTTTTATAATCTGTACAATATATCCAGGAAATTTTTGTATGATGTATAAGAGAAATGTAAGCTGGAAGGGCACTGATAAAGGAAACTAAGTGCTTTTCCTATTAAGTCCAGAACTTGGGTAGTTATAGTATGATTAAGTAATCAATTAATGCAAGTAAATCAATAATTGTACGACTTCTGACACAATTGTAATCTTTTTCTATTAATATCCAGGGAACTTCTATTCCCCACGTTGATTGTATTAAGTTCCTTGGTGTAGGTACACATTGACTCTCTTTTGTCTTGGGATACTCTTAGCAAATATACTTGTTTGTTACCTCATCTGTCCTACCGTTACCACTGATATCCTTCTTACTCTATACTTTGGCCTGTTTTATTCTCATCTTACCTACAGCATACTTCTCTGGGGATCTTCTCCTCTTCTGCTCTAAAAATATTTAAAATTCAAAAAAAATAATTATCAGACTCAATGTTCAAGCTGGCCTGCGAACATATGTATGCCTCTCTATATATCAAAGGTCACATAAGAGATTTTACTCTTAACTCTGATGTCCACTGTTACTGTACCAGGAGACGTCACGATATTCATGTACACTATGTACAAGCAAAAAAATCAGCAATGGGGTCATCTCACATGGGTCTCCATCTGTATAACAAACTTCCTCATGTGCTTAAACAAACGGAGTCTATTGTCAAATGTAAAAGTAGTTCAAAAATGCTTTTTAACTAAATTGTATTACTCAGTGAATGAGTGCTTTGGTGACTCTTTTAACTTATATAATTTTTTACCTTCCTACTAAATGGCTTTTTCTGTTTGAATCTAATGTATCATTGTGTGGTTAATTGTTTTTTTTTCCTGTATTGACGTGCCTCATATCATTGTACATACTGTTACGTACATACATGAGAACACATTATGTATTTCTGATCTCTAGGCAAATAAAAAAACCAATCAATCAATTTCAATTTTAGTGAAATTCTATTTCATACTGGGAAATATCATCACATTTAAAATACTAAATACAGTGGAACCACGGTAGTACGCGTATGGCCTATTGCGAGACCATTACGAGAGATTGCAGGGGCACCGTCGTCAATTGACCCTATGATTGCCATGTAAAAAATATGGTTTTTACGAGACCGTTTTGGTGTTGGCCCCCGCCATTGCGAGAGTTTCCGTCACCGGCAAACAAACACCAAAAGTGGCCAACATCTGCCATAGCTTGCGATCTGTTAGCAATGCAATTAATATGAACTGCTGCATATCAACTACGCGTTATAAATCACCATCTGATTAATTTATTGTTAATATTCGTGGAAATACTGCAGCATAAGCAGTTACGAAGTATTTGATCTTCTTTTGTTTCCTGGGCAGTCGAGAGCACACTCGCACCTCTGTGAGTTGAGTTGACAATTTTGTAGAACACGAAATCGTTAGATGGAAACGAAAAATGAACTTTGGTGAAAAAATAAATCTTCTAACCACAACCATTCGCTCATAAATCAAAATTAAAATAAGCAAAAGGTGATGTCCACCGAAGCTATTTGATATCATTGACGTCATTTTCCTCCTGTCCTTGACTGCTTTTAGGGGAAGGGAAGGGAGTGGAGGGGGGTTATCGGAATGTCTGCTCGCACAAATGCTGTCGCAATCGCTCCCATTGGCGGAGTCAGCTGTGTCCCCCTCCCCCCCCCCCTTTGCGATAAGGCGAAGTAGCTTGGTGGGCTCAATTGTGATTGGATGAAGTCGATGACGTCAGAGGTTGCATGCCCACTTTTCCGAAAGGGTTAAAAACATCAGTTTTTCGCCGCTCATAACTTGAGAAATAATTGACGGATCAAAAAACGGAAAAATATGGGTCTTTTTATTTTACAAACTCTATCAGATTCGGTAATAAAAAAAATATGGGTCATTCCACCTCAATTCAACAAACTTTTGTCCCTTAGGGTCTCAGATTTTGATAAAAATTGGTGTATGGGAACAAAACCAACTCAAACTGAATACACTCAAACAGTTTTGTGAAAAAAAATTTTTTGAGCGAATTATGCATGTTTTCATTTTTTCGCATTTTTAGCAAAAATCCGAGCCTTAAATCATATTATCACTTATATCTCCGCTTGTAATTGTCATACAGCAATGGTTAATAGCTATTTTTAAAGCTAAATCTTTATTGAATGCAAATATACCAAGGAAAAATTATTTTCCTCTAAACCATTTTGTTGTTAAATACTAATGTTTAAAAAATGTTAGTAAACTTTTCTCAAATACTCCATCTCAGAATCGGCCGAAACTTTTTTCACGTAATCTAACCATACTCAGCTACCTATTCCAAAAATAAAATTTATGGCAATTCATAAATGCGTTTTTTATAAATATATAAACATTTAAAATTTTCTCTCCCGTGGCCCGTCGGCTCCCCCCCTTGGAATAAATGCAGCGGACACGCGATGCAAGCATAAAAATTTCCTAATTACTCAAGTTCGTGGCTATATGAGATAAAAGTATATTATAAACTTTAAATATTAACAACAATTGTAATTTGTTATGTTAAATGGATGTTTGCGGAGAAATTTACCATTGAGCCCCACTTAAGTTTCGAGGCGGATTCACTTTTATTTGAGCTAAAAATCAGCACAATTAATATGAAAAAACTTTTTAAGAATTTTCAAACATAAACGAAATTCAAACATTAATGAAATGAAAATAAATATTAATAATGGAATTTTTGCGTCATTTGTTCTAGCAAAAAAATTTCTTAGTTTTTGCTATCTCACTCTTTTTATCTCTATAGACAACTTTACTGCAAATTCCGATTTTAGTGTCCAAATATTTTTTATCCATGCAAAAACATTTCATTTTCAATTCGAGTTGAGAGCCCGCAGCTGTGGCTTTTCGTGCATTGAGACGTTTTCCGTAAACGAAGCTCTCTCTAAAAAAAATATTTAATGGCACCTACGGATTAGAGCAAAAGGGTAAAAATCTTTCCACTTCCTTTCAGAACCCTATTTTTATGACCCCGTTGGTGGCCAATTCCTCCCATTGTGGAATGTGCTTTAAAGCTTGAAGGAAGACCATCTAGCTGCACATGTTTTTGTTGACAGCCGCGTTTATTCACCGAAGAAGTCTCAGTTTGTTTTGGTCTGTCACCGCGTGTGCAGCTCCTTATTAAAGAGCTGTCTGCCTTCTCTTTTTTCTCGTGCGTAGTTTTTTAAACTAATTGTCAAAATTGTGTCAAAATTTGCTCCATCTGCGCAGTGAGAGGTGAAATGTGTTCGCGAGACAGTGTCTTTAAATGTATCAAAGAGATCTGCAGCTCATCGAGGATAGAAGTGGTGTCAAAGTGGAAACCGTGTGCGTTAACAATGAAAAATCGTTTATTGCTTTCTATTCAAAGCGTCAAAAACAGTGCTGTAATCCACTGAAACTGCATTGCATTATCCGTAGTGCTAATTTATATACAATGACTGCCAAATATTACAAATCGAAAATTTTCAGCACTAGAGCGATGTCTTTGGTGGAGGGCAGAAAATTGTGTCGTCAGTGCAGAGTGCTTCTGAATAAGGGAGTCGCGAGAGATGACACACCAAGGTCTCCCATCAGTCATCAAGAAGATATTCCTGAGCAGCTTGTGGCTGCAGAAGCAGTACTGTCACAACCTTCTGGTTTGCAATTGGCGGAGGCTCATGTATTGTCTGTCTTGTGAGTCACTGTCATTGTTGGAATTGTTTGTAGGTCTACCTACAAACAATTCCAGCAATGACAGTGACTCACAAGGAGAGAGCGATGGTGCACCTTATTGACCTCGTCAATCTGTGCTAGAAAAAATCAACCTGAATTTATCCAAAATCGGTACATCACCAGTAAATAGAAAAAACTCTAAAGAAAAAATTCATAAAATTACTTGTTTATGGAAGAGCAATCGGGAAAGTATGGGGAAAAGCAAAAACTTCCTTCGGTCCATAAGAGTTAGTAGGGTGTGAAATGCTAAGTCAACTCAAGGAAAAATTTGCTGAAGCTAATTCCTACAGTGAAAAAATTTTAGTCCCGTCTACACTGCCTAAAAGCTGGAGTGTGGCAAAAATTCAAGAGAAATTTGGATCAACTCAATATTTAGCTCGAAAAGGGAAAGAAATAACAATTGTTGTTAACAGTTATAGTTTATAATATATTTTTATCTCATATAGCCACGAACTTGAGCAATTAGGAAATTTTTATGCTTGCATCGCGTGTCCGCTGCATTTATTCCAAGGGGGGGGAGCCGACGGGCCGCGCGAGAGAAAATTTTAAATGTTTAAATATTTATAAAAAACGCATTTATGAATTGCCACTAAATTTTATTTTTGGAATAGGTAGCTGAGTATGGTTAGATTACGGAAAAATAGTTTCGGCCGATTCTGAGATGGAGTATTTGAGAAAAGTTTACTAACAATTTTTTAAACATTAGTATTTAACAACAAAATGGTTTAGAGGAAAATAATTTTTCCTTGGTATATTTGCATTCAATAAAGATTTAGCTTTAAAAAGAGCTATTAGCCATTGCTGTGAGACAATTACAAGCGGAGATGTAAGTGATATTATGATTTAAGGCTCGGATTTTTGCTAAAAATGCGAAAAAATGAAAACATGCATAATTCGCTCAAAAAATTTTTTTTCACAAAACTGTATGAGGATATTCAGTTTGAGTTGATTTTGTTCCCATACACCAATTTTTATCAAAATCTGAGACCCTAAGGGACAAACGTTTGTTGAATTGAGGTGGAATGACCCATATGGTAAGTTATCGTAGTTAGTTCATCGACTTTCAATACGTCTATATTCCTTTCTATGTTTTGTTGCCATTATTGAGCAATTAGATGAATTAATACTTAACACATTTGTTGGTATAGGAGGCCTTTTCATCAGGCCCATTTTTTCAGTCCTTTGCATCATACTACCTTTGTGCAATTACACCAGCCAAAATTACTGTAAGTACGTGGAGGGCCTAACGAAATCTTTATAAAGAACTTATTGTGATACAACTGCTATTTCAATAAAATTGTTATACATGCCCAGTCAACACATATGAGTCACGCGTGAATTCGTAAATAGCTCTCACGAATGTGTAGGAGCCATCCAAGAAAATTCGAAATGACTTCATAATGGTGTCACCATGAAGTCATATGCACACCTAAACGAGTCATACTCGAGGGCTTTCAAAGCTCTTTTAGAGCTCATTCTTGAGGTCATATACGACTTCTGTGAGAGATCTAACGTGACGTGAACGCAAATGTGGCGCTACCATGTGCGAGCTTATGGAACTACCAGGAAACCATGAATTGGACCCACTTCATAATTATGCCGATAGATGGCTCTAAACTCGCCGATAAGTACGGCGGGTTGCCGACTCTACCCCATTTGCTAATTTTACAGGAATACCTACATTATTGTATTTCAAAATACCTTACGCGCACTAAGTAAAAGAACAAGGTACCTACATGGAAACTATATGACTTGCAAGACATACACAAATACATTGAAATTGAGGTGCAATTGGAAGTATGGATCAACGTAAGTTGCAACAACAACTTACAAGTTTATTACTACAATTCGTTTATTTCACGAAGACTGGATTACACTGAATAGATGAGGCATGAATATGTAAGACAACTGTAAACAAAGTATTCATACACCACTCACCTCATCCCACTGGTCCCAAACACATGTCGAGTCGTAAGAAAAAACAAATGTAAACTGTACCCATTAGCACTCACTACAAACAGTAGTCAAACAAAATGTAAGGCCCCGATACAACAGTGCAAAACTGAGAAACCTACTCACAACTTATTTGAAAGACCAGGAATAAATGTAATATTAAAATATATATGCAAACAGTACCCACTTGAACACACTAGTTATACATGTAAACCTATATGAACACCTTAATCACTCCCGAAGCAAATAATAACGAAAATCTGGCAATGTTCTGCTGATAACTATATAAAAGCAGTTTAGTTCACCGCAAACTGATGGATGGTATCAAATTGGGAAATAAAGGAACACCACACTGGCACTACCTATCACTGATCACAGATGTTCACAAGAGATACATATATCAGCGTTGAGTAGATCCCGAGGTTTGCAAAATGAAGCGGCGTCAGCCGACCTGCAAGGTAAACAAGAAATCTTTTGTAACCTAGAATATGAATGGCACAGTATTCAACTATCACTTCAACATCTGCATGAAATATAATATTCAATATCATAATTTATCTCATGCACAAATTAGACAAAAATTAGAAAAATAAGGGTTTGCAGTTAATTAAACGAACGAAACACGCCAAAACATATGTCATCACGCAATAATAATGCCCAATAGAGGATTATATGCGGCCATGAAACGTGCCTCATCACCACGAGTCTTTTAGCGTTGAAGGAGTAGAAAAAGTATTCATGGCCTCGGAATAAAGGTAATTTTCCCAAAAATAATACATTATATTCACTAAATCGGTCTCAATGTTCTCCGAGGAGACATAATATACAATGGTGTAGCGATTGGCACAGAAACAAACACACGAAAACAATTCAGAGAACAAACACGCGACGACTTCAGCGAACAAACACCATTCTTTCACTCTTATCTTTCTCCACTCCCACAAGTATATTAAAACTCCACTTTATGCTAACATTAGAGCAAATATATATGAATATAAAACTATCAGATAATTAAGATACATGCCATTATATTAGTGTAACATAGTGGAAACTTACCGATGGCTTGATGAAACTTTAATTTGTAATTCCCATGTTGGCGTACAAGTTTTGGATCTTCTTCACCCTGGAGGAATATCCATGACCAAGGCGAAGTCGTGCATTAAGCACCCTTTTCAAATATTTTGAGTATATCCACAGATAAACGACGCAAAATAATTATTAAACACTCTCACCCGCATAAAAGCACGTTAAACTTCGGCATAGCCAACAGGAGCAGGGGAATCGGAATTCGTTATTCTTCTATTTATTCAGGCCTCGTGTGTGAACTCTCTCGGAATTCATCCATAGGAGCTTGTAAACACCCTCAAGAGTAGAGGTCTTCAAGTTCTCATTCATCTGACGTCATGAAGCGTGAGGACTAAAAGACCTCGTCATGTCTCTTAATGCTGAGTCGTAAAGGGGTCTTACGAATGAGTTCATAAAAGACGTCATTACGAACCCTGTGTTGACTGGGTGGTAAAGCAGATTGTTTTTCAATGTGGAAATTACATCAGATTAACGAAACGCCCTCCAAGGCAGGATCCCTTCCACAACTTCCACGGTCTTTTTTCGTCTGCTGAAACAAATGCAATACGTTATTTCTAGGGACATGACATTTTCGCGAAACTTTTTTTGCGACGGGATTCACGAAATAAGTGACTTTAAGGGTTTAATCACGAAATTAACCGTGTCTTCTTTGAAACGCGATTTTTTAACGAAATTTTGCAAATGCCGAATTTTTGTAGCATGAAATATTTTCTTTAGTGATGGCCGGATCGGATCTTTCATTTTTCTCGGTTCCGTATTCGGATCCAAAGACACGGAGTAAAATCGGATCCGGATCGTAGATTTTAAATTTTCGCGGCTTGGCGATCTAAGTGCCCCGTGAATGGAATGTAGGTGCGGTAGATATGGTAGATATTGACAAGAAGAGGATGAGTAACTAGGGTCACGTAATTAGATGAAAATGTTACGGTGCAACTAGAAGCAAAATAAAGAAATATGACTTTTTTCCCCCATTACCCCAGTATCGCGGGGAAAAAAATACGTATGATGCTATGCGGGTAGCTTACATTCGCCGGGATATGGCGTACAACGAGAGCTAGTGTACTGTGCGAAGTTCGATCCGAATCGCAGTTTAATTTTTTCTTTCAGTCACTGCATCGAATATGTTATCATATTCAATTTCAAACCATTACATCTGAATACTCACTTTATTACACTTTGTTGTTTAAATTAGATTTACAAATGTACCACTCATAAATTAAGGATGGTCGGATCGGATCCAAAGATCCACGGGTCTTTCATTTCATTCGCTACTGAAATTATATCCAGAGACAGTATAAATTCAGATCCGGATCGGAGATTTTAACATCTCGCGGCCTCGTGATCGATGCGCCCCGTGAATGGAATGTACGTATGGTCAGGGATGGGCATGATTCGTCTTCATGAATCACGAATCATGATTCACGAATCACAAACTGTGATTTGTGATTCGGATCATTTTTTTTTAATGAATCGTGATTCGTGAGTCGACTCTTTTTTTTTTAGTTGAGGTGAATCATGAGCCGAACTTTTGTGATGCAGCTCACGATTCACTGACGAATCATGAATTAATATCACTGATTTCACTGCTAGAAACGTACATCAGTCTTTCACCGACTGTTACTGTGTAAGGCCCTCTACACACGGAGCTACTAGTTGGTAACTCAACCAGTTGGTAACTCGAGTTCCTAACCAGTTACAGACTGATTGGTGACTTGGCTCCACACACGAGGCTACTCATCACTAACCAAAATCTCTGATGTTCAGTACGATCATGGATATCGTAGGTGACATGTCGGACAGTTCAAGTGGTGACGAAACCATAATATTGTATAATTACATAAGAAGAAGGAGGAGAAGAAGAATAATCAGAAGTTGTTGGATACACCCATACCTTGAGAAGAGTTTTCAAAATAGGTTGTACTTGTAGGTTGTACTTGAACATACCTGTCAATTTTACGACGTTCCCGACTTCTGCCCACGCCTTCTCCGTTTCATGTTTCCTTGAATAACCAGGAAGGTTGAAATTATACAAAATTGGGTATTTTTCAACTTCTTCCACTAGCAACAGGTTGATCTGTTGGTCACCCATCGCTCGAGTTTGCAACTGGAATCACAGGTGACTGGACATGCGAGTCACCAGGGAACTAGTTACTAACTGGTTTCTGTGAATCACATTTCAGTCACCAACCAGTAGCACCGTGTGCGGCGTCCCATTGAATTACATAGAAAGTGACTCAAAGTAAACTGGTTAGTAATTTGCGTCACTGATCAGTTACTTTTCAGTAGCTTCGTGTGTAGACGGCCTAAGTATACGCCAGAACGGAACAATATGGTTAATGCAAACTTCAATAATATATTTTACACTATATTACAGATTTGTTCAAATGTGACTTTAAATTGTTTTGAAAAAATAGCAATGAAATGTCCTACATTTAAATGATGACCACGAATATTACATTTATTACATGTAGACTCCTTGATGATGACCTACAAAAAATTGAAAAATGGTGTGATATATGGCAGTTAGAATTACATTTAAAAAAAGTGCGTGGTAATGAATTTTTGGAAAAAGAATTGTTCTCCTTCTAGCACTTCAAATTAAGTAATAATGAATTAGCAAACGTGGAATCCATTAAATCTTGGAATAAGACTGTCACATGATCTTTCCTGGGGTAAACACATACGTGAAATAATGGGTCAAGCTAATCATAAACAGGGATTCATCAAAAGAGTACTGTATAAATGTGACGATCATGTACGAGAAATCAGCTACTTTTCCCTTGTTAGACCTCATTTGGAATATGCTGCCAGTGTATGGGATCCCTTCGAAATCGGTTTCGCGGCTAAACTTAAAGCCACCGAGTGCATCCACCGGGTTGCGGATGGTGGGTCGACCTCTAGATATAGGGGTTAGCTGCAAGATAAGCGAGTTTACTCATCGAATAAGCAGTGGTGGACAAAAAGTGACGGCATTCCGAGGGGGTATTGGTCTATCCCTGGGTAAGGTAGGTCTCTCAATAATACCGAACCTGTGAAGATGCCATGACTTGGCGACGAGAAGCCGCTAATAATTACGCTTCTCATCACCCAGAGAAGAGGGCAGCAGCTCTTCTTCACATGAGTGAAGGAGGAATGCGTATGAAGGGCTTCCTGCAGTACAAAGAAAGATAATAATGATGAAGATCGAAACCAAACCTGTAGATACCGGAGTGGTGCAGGTTTACACGCATACGACGGACTATGAAGATGAAGAAGTGGAAGACATCTACGAAGATATCACGGAAGTTATAAAACAGGTAAGAGGAGAAGAAAACCTAATTATTTTAGGAGACTGGAACGCTATCGTTGGCGAAGGTCAAGATGGAAGAATAACTGGAAAATACGGATTGGGAATCCGAAACGAAAGAGGAGAAAGACTGATGGAGTTCTGCACACAGCATCAGTTAGTGGTAGCCAACACATTGTTTAAAAATCACAACCGAAGAAGATACACATGGAAAATGCCAGGAGACAGAAGAAGATGTCAAATAGATTACATTTAAGTGAAGCAGAGATTTAGAAACCACGTGAAGGACTGCAAAAGCTAGAGTAAAAAGTTAGAGTACAAGGGAAGCAATATTGGCCCTTAGACTACTCATAGAGAAGAGGATGGAGAAGAACAAGCCGATGTTCATTGCATTTGATTGCAATGAACGTCTGCTTTAGATTTAGATATTTAGAGAAGGCTTTTGACAACGTGGATTGGGATTTAATGCTTGGAAATCTGAAGGGAAATGGAGTGTCCTACAATGACCGAAGAATTATCCATAGTCTGTATAAAAACCAAGTGCCTGTGATTAAATCGGGACCCAGCTGTGAAGAGGCAAGAATAAGGAAAGGAGTGAGACAAGGATATGCACTGTCTCCCGTCATTTTTAATGTTTACATCGAGAGAGCCATCAATGAAATCAAAGAGAAGTCTTCTAGAGTGACTATCCATGGAGAAAAAATAATCATGTTGCGATTCGCTGATCACATAGAACTAATAGCAGAGACAGAGGGATCTGAACAAGATTCTAGTAACCATGGAAAGGACAATGGCCAGATATCAGCTAAAGATAAATATGAAGAAGACTGAGATATTGTCGTGCAGCAAGAAAGAAGAGGCGAAAACCAATGTCAAACTAGGAAAATAAAAACTTGAAGAGGTGAAAGAGTTCTGTTACCTAGGGAGCCGAGTAACCTACAATGGACGAAGCAAGAAAGAAATAGTTAGTAGAATAGCCCAGGCAAAGAGGGCATTCTATCAAAAGAAGAATCTACTTACAGCTGGAAATACAAGCGTAGAAGTAAGGAAACAGTTCATCAGAACATACATCTGGAGCATGTTTCTTTACGGCAGTGAGGCATGGACGATGAGAGCAGCGGAGAAGAAAAGGGTGGATGCATTCGAAATGTGGTGCTACAGAAGAATGCTGAAGATTAAATGGATTGACCGAGTAAGTAACGAGGAAGTCCTAAGAAGAGTAGGAGAAAAGAGAGGTCTGCTGAAAACTCAAAAAAGAAGAAGGGACAACTTAATCGCCATATCGTGAGACTTGATGGCCTGATGAAGACTATCGTCAAGGGAAAAGTGAACGGGAAGATTGTAAAAGGCAAGCCTTGTATGAGATACATGGAACAGGTTGTGAAGGATGTAAAAGAGAAGAATTAAGTCACAATGAAAAGGTTGGCCGATAGAAGAATCGAGTGGAAAGCTGCTTCAAACCAATCCTAGGATTGTTGACCAATGATGATGATGATGATGACGAAATTGGTCTAAAAAATGAACTTGAACGTGTGCAGCGAACATCAGCAAGATTTGTAAAGGGATGGTACGATAACTATTTTAGCGTAACCAGTCTATTAAATGAATTAAAGTGGGAATCATTGTCTGATCGCAGGTTGAAATGTAGAGTTCTTCCCCTAAATAAATTCCAAGATAATATTTTCAGTGATGATGTTAAAAATATTTTGCGAACCCCAACTTACTATGGTAGACTGGACCATAATCAGAAAGTTAGAGAAATTGATTGCCGAAATGACAGATTCTAAATGTCCTTTTTCCCTCGTACAATTAGGGATATGAACAGCGGTAAATATGTCCAATACGAGTGAATCAATGTATATCATAGGTAGCTGCATGTTGGTATTAGGACTTAAAGGTAACCCAACTAACAGCATGTTTTTGCATGCTTAGTTTACTATATTTATTTTTTTAATAGTGAGGTTTAGACTAGTATACTATTACTACTTTTTCATGCATGATATGTAGTGCATGTTTGGTGAAAATTCACCCCCTGCCACACACCTTTATGGTGGCTTGAAGGCTTGTACACAGAACTGGTAATTTATGATATTCAGTTAATCCACAATGTATCTACACAAGTGTTTATTAACCGGCGAAAAGATTGATATAGGTTCCCAATTACGGGAGCAATGTTCAGAATGTGACCATTACTTAGTGGTATTGTCATTCTGCAATAATTCTATGATTCGTGATTCGTGAACCGCACGAATCATATTTAAAGGAAAAATCACATGATTCATGATTCGAGATTTGAATCAAATTTACAGCAGTGAATCGTGATTCGTGCTTCGAATCTTATTTCCTTCGATATTCATGATTCGTGACTCGAATCAATACTAGGTGATTCGTGCCCAACCCTGCATACAGATATTCCACAAATATATTTTTCTTACAAAATAAACAAAACTTGGTATATTTTGACTACTATTGAACTGATAGCAACACACAGTATCGATTCCTAACTTAAAATAAAAGAAGTACTAATGAATTAAAAACCTGTGGTCTCACAGACCACATGCCACTAACTATGTTGTAAACAGGTGCACCACTCGTGGAGGGTTAACTGATAATTGACAATGATTAAATAAGTTTGGCAATTTTCCACAAAAAAATCTTTACTTCGACCGGTTTCGATGTGATACATCATCATCAGGTCACCTCACTCATATGACACTCAGAAGAAGAAAATTGTGAAATCAAACTTATTTGATTATGTTATTCCACCATATAACGCCTGAAACGTCTCTTTTTATTGACAATGAATTCTCAAATTTATTTTCACCATGGATGCTGCAGTGGAATTCCATTTTTTTGGTCATAAAAACAATTTCGACCAAGAACCAGCCATGAGGGATGGAAAATATGACACTCAGAAGAAGAAAATTGTGAAATCACATAAATGAGTGTTAAATTCTGTAAGCCTTAACCCTGCCATCCCCTCTTTCCCTCAGATACCGCATGTGATGATGTTTGAAAAGGGGAAAAATATCAAAAAGCAAAAGTGACATTAAGGCAATAGCCCTGTTACTTCACTTCTTAAGTCCAAAGGCATATACATATTTAAGGGACTTTATTCTGCTTTCTCCACCTAGGACAATTAGGAGAATTATTACGAACAGTGAAGAGTGGAATTTCTGGCTGGGTTCTACGTAACTTGCAATGGAAAGTGGATGAATTGGGGGGCTTAGTAAGCACTGTGTCATTTGCTTGGATGAAATGACACTAAAGCCACACCTTTTTTGTAACATAACAAAAATAAGGTTATTGGTGTTGTGAAAGGAGGTGAAGACAAAGGTGTGACTGCTGCAAAAGCAGCGACAGTGGTGAGGGGCATTGAGACCAAATGGAAATGTTCTCTTTCCAAACCTCTCGGGTGCTCAGTATTTACTGTTGCAGTGGAACATCTTACGCGTCTAAATTTCTGGGACGAGTATCAATCTGGTTTTCGTAAACATTATAGCATTCAGTCGGCCTTAATTAAAGTAACGGATGATATTTGATGATCTATTGATATGCTAGAAAGGTAGCAGTCTTCGTACAATTATCGATGGTGAGAGGCATAGAACAGTACCCTGCAAAGAGGGAGGCCTAAAGCCCTCCATTTTCCTTCCATTGGTAAACAATACAAGCTTAGTTTTCTCCGGATTTACAGTCAGCCCTGTTTCTCTGCACCCGCCCATTGCCCTATCCAGGGCTTTCTGCATGAGTCCAGAGACAGTATCGAGGTACTATCCTGTGATGAGTATAGCCACATCATCTGCGTACCCTTGAGTGTATGCGCCAGTCCTATTCAATTTTAAAATAAGACTGTCGACTATGATATTCCAGAGGAGTGGAGATAACACTCCTCCCTGAGGGCAGCCTCGAGTCACAGCTACCTTCATTGAACTGTCTCTCAAGACTACTTTGACAGTTCTTTGTTCCAATATGTATCTAATCCAGCTCACAATGAGGGTATGGATGCCATGTCTTCCTGCTGAAAAGCAGATTTCATCGAAGGACATGTTATTAAATGCTCCCTCGACATCAAGAAATGCCTCCAGTCCATACATTCTGTGTTCCAGCACTCCCTCAATCCTGCTAACAAGATTGTGGAGCGCTGTCTCCACGGATTTTCCCTTCTGGCAGGCATGTTGATACAGGTGCAGGGGGTGATGCCTTAATGACCCATCCCTTATGTACCTGTCCACTATCTTTTCTAGTGTCTTCAGTAGAAAAGACTGATTCCTCGAAAGAAGTCTGCTCTTGTGTAGTCTGTCTTACCTGGTTTAGGTATGAAAACCACCTTGGTGACCCTCCAGGGTTTTGGAACATATCCATAAGCAAGGCAGGAGCGAAATATTCTTACCATTGGAAGGAGGAGCAGATCCTGCCCTTCCTGAAGGAGTGCAGGAAATACCCCATCCTCCCCAGCAGCCTTAAGGCGAATGGTGAGTGGCCTATGGTGTGAATCTCCCCTGCCAAGATGGAACCACAGTCGATGACTGTCAGCGCTCCATGACACTAACTAAGTGACCTGACGATTCCCAAATATGGCCTTGGTCTCCCCTCGGACACCGGCTGCACGCTCCCCTACATCGCCCATACCCTTGCCCCACTCCTAACATTGCAACATCGCAGCAGTTTTACAATGTCTCGCTCGGACTGCGTCTAGCCAGAATATCTCGCCTCGGCTGCCTCTGGCGTGAACCGGCAACCTACCCTTTTCCTTTTCTGTGTGAACTGGGAAGCCGTCGCAAGCATTGGTCATTATTCTTTATTCATCGTTTTCTGCAATATATTTTTCACTATTTGTATCGGAAGAAGACTGCATGATGACTGGCGAAAAGATAGTCCTAAAAATAGAGCAATGCGGCGAAAGCCTCGAATCCCAAGGATGTTCATCAGAAGCCACTGGGTAGCCTCGAAAACAATCCACATCGCTCTTACTAAATGAAAAATATTCTACAGCACCTGGTAAGGTAGGAAATAAGACGAGTTCAAGAGGTCGGCAGGAGAGAAATTAGGAATTTTCTTTCCAGCAGCGCATCACACATCACCATTGCTATGATAACATTTATCATAGTTTTTTAACAGACTAAAGGTAGGATTTCACAAAGCATCTCCATTCACTGTCAACCCCCTCATCTCGGCGTATTTTTTTTTTGCATCCGCACCACTTTCCAACACCCCTCATCTGACATGCTTCACAACCCTCTTCTCCTTTTTCCAAGCATTCCACCCTCAAGAGCTATCTTCAACATCCTCTCGCCACCTATTACCTACTCGCCCCAGTGACAATCTTTGTCTTATCCTGATTTCCAAATATCTTCCCTCCCCCAATGTCCACTGAATCCGCTTTAATTTTCTTTTCGCTCCGTCCTACGAAGATGACGGCACGAAAGATGTCTGAATCACTTTTCAGGTGGCGAGCCTGAATGGTATGTTATAACATACTAATGTGTGCTAAATACTTGCTTCTATCTTCTATACTGAAGTGTCATACGTTAAGTTACTTCAGGACGGATTTCAAAAAGGAGTCCGTGTTCTGTTCCCTCTGTAAAAGAGCGCAGCTTATTCTAGGCAAAATTGGAATAAAATACTAATCAACAGAGTAAAAAAGGCTTCAGGTGGGCATTCCTTGATATCAAATCGGCTGTAACAGAACTCGAGTGACATGCAGATTAGTAAAACGGGTAGTAGAGAGTAGAGTGATAGGAGCAAAGTTCTCACGCGGATCATATTCCGGCCAGAATAATTGGACCCGATGGAATATTACGCCCTGCATTCGATCTTTGCAGAAACCCCTTGACCTGCTCAGAAGGGGCTGCGGGGCATATGTTCTACTCGTAGCAAAATTCAATAAAAAACTTTCACAACTAATTACTGTCAGGAGTAAAACCTGGATGTTTTCACATAAAAGCTTGGCCAGTAACAGCAGCAGAATAGAGAACATTGGTAGCGATGGAAATGAGTGGTGTTGTAGAAGATTAATGAAGATCAAACGTACAGACTGAAATACGAATAACGAAGTTGTACGAAGAGTTGGGGAAAGACGTTTTCTGTAGATGATTTGCATTAGGAGATAATCTCATCGGACATACTCCTGATGACAATCATTGAAGGAATAGTAGACGGATAGAATTACCACGGAAGGCCAAGGATAGATCATCGTGAGCAAATAAATGGATACGCTAAGGTAAGAAAGATGAGGGAGTAAAGAGGTTCGTTGAGAAGAGTGCAGATTGTAGACCTACAGCATAGGTACCAATTTTCGGATTGATGGCTGCTAATGACTTAGGAGTAATTCGGTGCATTAACATGAATTTCCTATTCTTGAGCCAACATTGCCGGTTGTATCATGTAATTGAAAGTTTAAACATTTTATAGATGGCAATAATAAATGTACTTTAACACTATTCAAACTTTTATTTCCGGTTCTCTTATTTCCATATATCGGAAAAGTCGGGGGTCAATTATTTCGGGAAGCAAAGCTTTATTATACAATTAAAGAAATTTGTTCTCCATGCGATTCTTCCAGAATTCACCATTCCGGAAGATTATTTGGATTTTGCAGTCCATAGGAGTCCACACCATAAAATTACAAAAGGAATATCGGGAAACATGTAATTGTCCCTGAATTTCGTAGTAATAATTATGGTTTAAAACCATTGGTTTTCTTGAGTTTAAGATCCTCATCCAAGCAAAAACACTTTATTTCCTCAGCTGCCTGTTTTAATGTCATATGTTCCGATGATATTGGACATTTTACTTCAATGATGCTGCATCAATTGTTTTTCCATCAGGCGAGGCTGCTAGGAAACAGTGTCCGGGATCAACAAAAAGGCCACATGGAAACTCTGCTACCCGTTAACTCCTCATATTTCTTAATCGCATAAATTCATTTAGGCTACCGTATCTCATTGTATCATTTTCAGATGACTGGGCATAAAACTTTTCTTTTCTTTGTCTTTTCACAAGTGATTTTCCCTTCTCCTACAAATAACACCAAACTTTGATTACGTCAATCTATTCTGTCTTTCATCAAACCATTGCTCACATTCGGTTTGGACCCGCGTCTCTCTCTCTAGAGCTTCTATTGACCCCTCAACCGTCAATTTCTTTATCAGCTCTTAGATTTCTACATCCATTTCCTATTGGTCCATGTCCAATTTCTGACAGAACTCTCCATAATCCTTAGTTTCTTTTGCCTCATAAATTTCCCTAACTTTCCTCTTAGGCTTTTTTGCAAGACACCTCCTAGTTGACTGTTAGCGTTTAGGCCTTCGCTCGCCAAGTCTGTGTATACTTTTGAAAGGGCTTCTTCCACATATCATTTTCTACGCAGAATAATTCCACCCTGGTCCCAGCTGAAAATCAAGCCCCTGCACCCTGCACACGATGAGCATACAAACTACTTTTTCCGCGGTTCACTTGCTTGCCTCCCATAAACTTAGCCACTAACGACAAAATTCTCCGCCAGATTACTAGTGTCAATCATGGCTAGCATAATTGATTTCCATACCTAGGGTTTTAATAATTCGTTGACTCTTTCCGGGGCACCCATCTCCTTGTCGTTGAAAATGTTTTCCCTCCCCTCCTGATCATTGCAGTTATATACTTTGCAATTCGAGTGCTGTTGAATACGCGAAGCGGCCCGTGTTTTAGATCCTCAACTAGTGAGTTGCAGCCATATTTTTCTTTTACTTTCTTTTGTTAGAAATAGTGTCAATTCAGGGTGTTCATCCAGAATTTTGAAGATGGATTTTGTATAACATGTAACCTCGTGACTAGAACAATCACTTTTCTTAACCAGTTTCCCACATGGAACGGATTCACGCACCTTTTCAAAAGCACTCGAATCACCACTGCCTACGAGGAAATGGTATTGAAAGAAAAGTAATTGCATCTCCTCGCTCTATCGAAATGCCTGAACAGACATGTCAGCTTCCATGCCACGTGATGATCCACTTATGGTGACCAACAACTATATTTGAAGAAAATAAGGGAGATTTCCATATTCTTGACCAAAAATAAGGGAGATTTAGAACACGGCAAAATTTCATAACAAAAAAGAAAAAAGCTATGCAGTTCTTGTAAACAAAATTAAAAAGAACTTTATTTTATACTTTGAGAAGGCCTAAATATATTTTGCCGCAGATTTTGCTTCATAAAATAGTTTGCCATCACTTTTTTTTAGTGTTATTAGATTTAAAATTCAATTTACATTTTGTTATGATTACCGGGGGTTTTAATAATTATATAATTAGTAATTACAAAAAACAAACAAAAATAATGCAGGAATATAGGACGTGGCGATTCCAGGCTGAAGATAACTCTCTCAGAAAGTACCACGGTTTACTCATCGGATTTAATTGGAACAAACATTGCGTCTCTTGCAATGTAAAATAATATCGCTAACAATTAAATGACTTTTAGAAAAGTGACGGCTACATTTTCTCATTCGTATGTTAAGATGAAACTGATGAAACCACTGTCTAAACATACTGTGGTGAAACAGTCAAATCAGCCATGGACAACAATTATACTTAAATCTGTTCCGGTGAGGCTAGGTCATTAGCAGAAACACGTATTTTTCTGAGAATCGGTTTGATGAAAACAAAAAAAAACGTACAAAATCTGAAGAATTGGTTCATTGTAGTCGTCCTCAACCAAATAATTACTTCGCTTGCCATTTCCTGAGACTCCCGGCAGACCTTTTCTTTCGTTTTGCAGATGAGAATAGACCACGTCTTTCTTACTTCGAGGATGGCCCTTTCTGGCTGTTTCCATGATAGTCTTTTTTTCAGAGATAATTTAAATCGAAGAAATTAATTGTAAATTATTTCTTGACTCACTGAATGTAGAAAAATTTCTTGAAAGATTTACGCAAATATTAGGCAATTGGAAATAGCTCTCGATACGAAAAGTCGAGACGGACTGAGAGCAACGAAGAGGGACGCATAAACTTGCGACATCCTGCGCGCTGTCCTCTTCTCAGCAAAAACACAAGGTTGCAAGATTTGTCTTTCGTTCGTCCCTCCCCTTAAACGCCTCCAGCAGCATGGCCCTCATCCCTCCAGCGGCATCTCTCCCTCCCCTCCCTCATCGCTCCTCGGGTGCTTCGTAATGGTTCCATGATTTCGCCGCAAGTGACGCTCCTAGCAGCGCGTTTTTAGCGACTTCTAATTATTCTAATTACTAGTTATTACCTTCTCGTAATATTATTTAGAAAATTGGAATTGATTAGTGAAGAAACTCGAAAACTTCGTAGTTTTTCGATTTTTATAAATAACAACGCATTCTGCCATTTTGGTAATTTTTTATCATGTTTTTTAATTTTTTGCAAAATGTAAAAAGCAAAAAAGAATTTCATCGGCCAAAAAAAGTTGATGGTGAAAGATTCATGTCGATAACTTTATTTGCCTAGCTGCGAGAAGAAAAACCGTTTCAGGGGCAGTCACCATTGGCCTTAAAGGGGCTAAAACTCATGACTGCCCATTTTGTAACTGTGTACGTCACGATGCTGGAGGAAAGTCTCCATTCCGTCTGAGCCAGATGGATAGGATTCCTCCCATGATGCACCTCCCTCAACTCCCTGGAGCCTGGAAAGTGGGTCTCCAGCATCAGCTTTAACGCTTCCTTGTCGGAAGACGTGAAGTCTCCCGAGGGAAGCAGCAGAGAACCCACTCCCGCTTGCAAGTCTTTCGATAGGATCTTGCCATCTGTGGAACAGTCTCTACGCTTGCACAGAAGCGCATCCATGAATCCCTTTTACAGCGCTTGTTTGCTGCTTTGTACCCCCATTGGGCAACCTGAAAGTCTTCCCAATCCTGAGGCATTCTTGTCCTCTTTGCTTTGTTAACACGTTCACTGCCGGGCTGATTAAAGCCCTACCCCTCAAAGTGCGGCATCACACTCAGCCTTTTGCATGGGCGGTGTGACCCACCAGTGGGTCACAGTCCTTCCGAGCTTCTGGCCACTGCCGAGGGATGGCGGTTGAAACGGCAACACTCAGCTGTTTCCTGAGATTAGAGGAAGGCTGGGGGAGGCGACTCCCAGCCTCGCCCCCAGCCCGCCCCTCCCCCGGCCACGTGGGGCACGCTATCGGCTAGACCCTGGCGTAGGATGGGGGAAGAGAGGGGCAACAATACAATGCATGTGGTAAAGATTTGCTGACGTTCGGAAAACCCAGGAGACTCCCACCCGTCTCTGTTTATTGCCTCTGCCCTTGTTCACGCCCGTCTGTGAGACGTAGATGCCCATCCATGCGTACCGATTCCCCAGCCCTGCTCACACTCTGAGAAAAGGGAAGGGGGATCCTTTGGAAAGAGTACATAGTGGTTTGTCTCACTCAGAAAAAAGTAGTGTCTGCAATTCGGAAGACGTTCACCCGTCAAGGGCACGGTCACTCATCCACCATTGAGGGATTGGCTCAAGAACGCTAAGCGACCCTTTCCCAATTGCCCTTTCGGAAAAGGGGGTGGGGAAGGGAAGAGAGAGTCTCAATCTTTCACACTATGCCGGTCGAGTGCAGTTCGGACTGTTTAGTTTACGAGCAACTGATGGACAGCCAAGAGGTTGAGGAGAAAAAATTTTCCTAAACATTTTCATTATTTTTAATAAGTTGATATGTTTTACTATATCGAGTATTGTTCATCCTTATCATAAGTATTATTGTGTTGCAATAACAAATAATTCCTCAAAAAGCATATCAAAACATTGCATGAGACAACTATGCATAACATGTAGGATGGTACCATGGGTAGTTTAAAGGGGTCGTTGCCCCGCAATTAGGACGACATTGAAGGTTTACACTGAGATGAAACCCAGCATTCAATTTTCAGCCTGAAATTGGCCGTAGTGAGTACAAAGGTATTAGAACTACTTGGGTGATATCTGGATTCAAACAGCTGTAAATTAAACTAAGATCCAAGCAGATAATGTTCATTAGATTGCCAAAGAATGGCCTTAGCCCTTTATTTTAAGCAAGTTAAGTAAGTTGTTTCCTTCTTCCTTGAGATCCGTTAACTCTGCCTTATTTAGCCTTGAATGTGGCTTGGAAATATGGGGGAAAGCCTCAGCATAACATCTCTCTTTATTTTGCAGAGAAAGGCATTTAGGGTTTAGAGTGAGTCGTCCTGTAAAGACCACTGTTTATAAGGTTGAATACCATATATGCTCGTGTAATCCACGGACCTTTTTTTCCTGAAGCCCCAAGTGTGAGAAAAGCTGGACTGACTTGAATCCTCAGATTTTTGAGTGTGGCTTTTTTCTTCAAATTCCTCTTTTCCCTGATTCCTCTCTTGATTTTCAACCCATTCCTATTTTGTGAAAGAAAATGTTTTTCCATCATCAGTCTGCCAAAAAAATCGAATTATGTAAGATACATGAGGGTGCTGCTTACGTGAGTAAATATGATATTTTAACTGTAGATGGTATATCTATGCGTATAAAATATTGATGCATGTAAAAGAGAATCTTCAAATATTCCATGCTTGATGTTATACTCACAATTATAATGGAAGAAAAATTAATCTCCTCTTGGCTAACCAATGCAGGCCTACATCAACCGAAAATCTCTCTGCAAAATAATTATAATAGCTTTATTTGCTTGGAGATCAAGGTACACACGACGTGCGAGATATAAGTCACATTGAAGTGCAATTAAAAGAAAAATCAATACAGTTTGTTACAATTCGGAAAATTCCTAAATGCATACAAAAATATTCATTCCAATCATAAGTAAAATAAGCAGAAGGTAACAAGGAGTCAAAATATACGGTGCAGAAAATGAGTCAGTAAGGAACTGGTTCGTTGAGTAGTACAATTTATTAACCCCTTGCCTGTTTTAATGCTATTTGCTTTTCTATCTCTCCCTGTTTTAATTCAGCAAGTAAATACGGTATTCTACTGTTCAACTGTCCACTTTATCCTGGAAATAGGATCAGTTATTGCGAAAACTCCAAAGAGTATAAATTAGAACCCACAGATGGCGTTAGCATGCAGACACAGCATAGTGTATGAAATAATGCGTCAAAAACAAGAGGAATTGGAAGGACTAAACTGGAACATAATATTACAACAAAAACAGGGTGCAACAATATCATGTTGCATAATATTGTCAAAAACAGGTTGCGGGTTCAGAAGAAGTATTCCTACATTGTTTTTAAATTTTTTAATTGACTCCACTTGTTTCAATATATTTTGGATGTTTGTTAAAAAGGTGAAGGTCATGCAAAATCTAAGAACAAAATATCCCCTTTGATTGTTTTTGAGCCATTCGATTTTTCATTGCATACAGGCAGAGAGACATTGCCTTCATTATTCAATGAAGACCCATGCATGCATTGTTTTGCTCGCACATAGGGTGGGTACATGGTTGTCACCATGCCTCCTGGTGGAGTGATGGCGAACGCTCGAATTGAGGTTTTAATCTGACAAGTTACTGTTGACAGATAATGCGGCTAACATTATGAACACAGAGGGCAAGGATAAGATTAAACTTAAAATTAAATCACTAAACAGAGGACGACAAGACACCCGAGGGCCAACTTGTGCAACGAGTCTCATAATTCTCTTTTGAATTCTGAATAATTTCAAAGCGGAATGAGATAAACCGAACGGTGACATGAGAATAGAACAGACCATAGCAGAGGGTTATAAGCATAGCTGGGCAAAGTTAATCCCAAAATTAACTTCGTTAATGCATTAAAAGCTACTCAAAAAGTTAACTTCGTTAATCGTTAAATTGTTATCTTGATGAAAATTTAACGCGAGTTAAAGTTATCCGTTAAAGTTAAAAATCTATATGAAGTTGTAGGCAATTTTGAATTATATGCCACTTAATATTTAGGTATTTTTAATGTCAATGAATGTAATAAGAATTTCGTGGTCAAAAATACTTAATAAACAGTATAGCTTAGGTAATGTAGACTTATACACATGAGTATGGAGTTTCATAGTAATATACTGTTTCCGTCAGTAAAGTTGGGCCTGACGCTGTTTGTATTTGATTGTGGAAATAGAAACCTTGTGATGCACCGCTACCGGTAGCTGCGATACCAAAAGATTCACCAATATTTTGCTGGCGTAGTTTTGTGCCATTAGATGGTGAAAAAACTATTGTCAGTCCTATTGACATAAGAAGATTCCACAGCTCTTGAAGAAGCCTTAGGTTTTCGTTTTCCCGCGAGTTGATCCTGCCTTTACTTTTTCTTCAAATTGAATGTATTTAGATGCATACGTCTCTTCATGTCTTGTTTATTGTTTTGGGTGGAAACGTGAGCCTTGACTGTGTAAATTGTGTCTGTAAACGTTACGTAAAAGTCTGATTGCAGTACAAACGCTGAGTTCTCTAGATTGAATTCTCAACACAACTCCTTCAAAAAGTTATTACATGGCAATCCAGATGGCTCTGAACAAAAGTAACGGACTTAAATTAACGGAATGAAAAGTTAACGGAAGTTAATAAGACCGTTAATAGTTTTTGGATTTAACTTAAAAGTTAAATCGTTAAGCAATATGTTAACTTCGTTAATTAACGATTAACGGATTAACGCTTTTCTACCCAGCTATGGATAAAGGACATCAATTGTAACAGTAGAATGAATAGCACAAATAGGGCAACAAACAGAGCTAAGTTTATTCACTATAATACCAATGTGAATATCCCAAGTAACAAGAGAGTCAGTGTGTACCCATAGAAACTTAACACCAAGTATTATGACTTTCAATCACATGCCTCCATCAGCACAAACATCTCACAAACAGCTCACCGAAATTTAAGTCGGTCAAATCCAGTCGACTCCTGAATAGCCTCTGCTGCTCTCTCTACTCAAGTGACGAGCTTTTGAGCGTGAGTTGGTATTTTCCTTACATGCAGAGCTTGTATTTGACACTCATATTGAGAGGAGTGTACTTTATACATTGTGTTTTGGGAATCATTTTGGGGGTGCTTACTCCCATAAAGCAATGGAACGATACTGTACTTGATTCCATCCGCATTTTGTGCTTTCCTCTCTTTCTTCAACTGATTCCATCCCTCCCTCTCTCTCCTTCGCAGCCAATGACTTCCCCAGCTCATTTGAGTCCATTGTGAAGAAAATCCTGCGACTGCTGTTCCACGTGACGGCCCACCTCTACCACTGCCACTTCCGGGAGATCCTGCTGCTGAACCTCCACGCACACCTCAACTGCGTGTTTGCGCACTTCTCCCTGTTTGACGAGCGCTTCTCCCTCGTCGACCCCAAGGAGACTGAGATCCTTCGAGACCTGGTGGTGGCCCTGCGGCTGCACTCGTCCTCTCCCCTGCCCCCCGCCCCTCCCTCCTCCTGCACCCCCCCACCTCCCCCTGCCCCCCCCCACCGAGGAAGACGACGACCTCAGTGCTGCGCAATAGCCTCCGCCACTCTGGGGAGCGCTGCACTCCATTTGCCTCTCGCTCTAGGCAACTTGCGCTGAACACGCACGCACGCAAGGCCTCCCCCTCCCTCCCTCCCCGCTCTGCCCACCACCGCCTAATGTTCCTCTCGGAGGTGTCTCTGCGTGTTGTTGCTGCTGCCGCAGTGTGCGAGTGGAGAAGCTCTTTGGGGTGGGACTGTCGTCACCATGGTTTCTGAAGCCACAAAACCCACACCCTTTGTGATTCTTGTAATATATATAAATGCATACATATACAAATATATATATATATATATACATATGCTACAGTTATGCATAGCTAAAAAATGAATAAAAATGATATATTTTTGCTCTTGCTGCCCTCTGGCTACTTTCAGTTTTTTGTGATGCAAACAAAGATGTCAAGCATGTTTTTATGTTTTTCTCTAGAGCCACCTGCTTAGGTCAAAAAGGAACATATGCCCCTAATCCTTCTCTCTTTCTCCCGGCCTCCTCCGTCTAACTTCACTTCTTCAGTGGTTGAGCAGGCCAAATGTAAATTAGTGACTGTTTCTTTGTTTCTAACGAGAGAGATGACGCACACTCTCTCCTGCGCATGCACTGTCAGCCAGCGCAATCATCTGTTCTCACAAGTATGGTAGCAAACAATGTGCAAGATGCAAATGGAAACAGGAAACTTTTCATTATGTTTTTGCATGTACATATTTTGTGTGAGTGGCTGGATGGCACTGGCTGGAGGTGAGACATCTGCTCCTCTGAACGTTTGACCTTTTAAGGGCTCGGTCTTCGTGGGCATGTGTTAATAAGGCTGCTGCAAATGAAAGTAATTCAAGTCCTGAGTGACTTTCTCCTCAATTTTGGCTGTGTGAACTTGCCAATCCTGCACTTCTCAAGAGCAGAGTGTGTTCTTCTACGATGGATATCTCGCCTCGTGTCTACTGACCCACCTTGCTTTGCCTTCTCGTTGCATTGCCGTTGGTCAGTGCCTGGAGGAATGTTGTCGGCCCCAGCATGCTGGGCCAAGGTTTGGTCGCTGTTGGTGCCCACCACTCTCCCACTTCTTCAACCGTCTCTTCTGTAGCCGTGACTGCAGCAAGGGTGCTGTCGGCTGTTTGTGTTAGTGAGTGTCCCATTGCCTTGTTTTCATTATTTAACGCCTCCTCCCTCTTTGTGATGCCAGGGCCTGCGGGGTGTCCTGGTTGCCTGGGCGTTGCTTTGCGTGTCCCGTTGCTGTGCATTTGAGAGGATGGAGCTATTATGTGTCTGCGTGTGTGTGTGTGTGTTGCAGCAACGCACACCCATGTCGTGTGTAGACAGTTATTTTTCCGGTTGTGTAAGTTGCGCTGTGGTTGGCGCTTTCTCATCTCTGCTCTTGTTATATATTGTCCGCCTCCCCTGAGTGTGTTAGCCCTTAATGCCAGCTGTGATTTTTAAAATTTGATGAGATGTAGAGTCAGGTGGGCACTAAGGACTCATTTTGGGCAGATTCCCCCTCCTTGGGCTGTTGCCGTCTGGTCGTAGCATGCTGTGATCTCCCTCGGGAAGAAGGTGTGGCCACGGCGAGAGAGACTTGAGGTGTTTCTGGGTGTCTGTGGTTGGAGCGGAGGACTCTGCGCGTGTGCAAGAGTGATGTGGCCAGCGTGTATTCCAGAAAGTGTTTTCTCCTTAAGTTATTCAGACTCATAGTTACCATTAGAGTTAGTGTGGTTTTGGCCATGTCCGAACTTATATTCAGCCCCTGTGGCAGATCTCATGGAAGTATTGTGGGCAGTGGTGAGCTGTTTGATATCCAGTTTCACTGGCAGAGTGTTGTACTTAAGCAAGCAGTCCCTTGTTTGGCAGGGAGAGGTCCTCTGACTGTCGTTGATACCACATTGCCTAATTCTGTTTGTTTGATCAATCCGTGGCTCTGTTGCCAGCCCTGGAGAAGTTTTGGCAATGCTAAATTAGTCAGTGTAAAATGGTTGTTACTAACTCTCACAAAGTTGTTAAGTTCCCAAAATGGTTTTTGCTGGAAGTAGTTTGGTCAACCTGCTTCATATTCATTTTTCGTGGATAGGAGTGAATGACAGAGAGGCATTTGCTTTTCTAGAGATTTAAAAAAGAGTGAAGGACTGATGCTGGCTTATGTTTTTTTTAATTGCTAGTCTAATAGGGAAAAAGTATTGTCATAGCCTATGTGGGCAAAATTGTTTTAGACTCTGCCAGTGATGTCAATTGCTGTTCTTAGAGTTCAGAAATATTTAAGAGAGAGAGTGAGAGACTATGTCTGTATGTGTGACAAGAGGTGCATAAGAAAGTAGTGTGTCTGCCTCCCTCCAAATGGCAGATATTTTAAGAAAACTTAAAGGAGGCAGTTAATTGGGAGTGCAATCGGGGTGATGGCATTAAACGAGAGCTGTTTCCCGGGAGGGAGGATGGTTGAAGAGTGGCCTCTCTGTGATTATTGAGTGAGTGAATGTGTTTGTGTGTGTCCCGACTGAGCAGAGGGTGTTTGCGTGACATTGCTTACTCCCTCTACAAGTGTGTGTGTGCTCTGCTTGCGTGTACACAAGTAGAAGAATGCCTTCCTAGCCTCTGGAATTTCTGTTCTTGTTGCTCCCAACTGGTTTATTTTCACATTCGGGCTCGTTCATAGTTACATGAGAGGATCCTTTCTTAAGTTAGATGTCTAAATTGAAAAATTTTAGCCAGGGAATAAACAAGATTTGGAAGTTTGTTAAGGGTATTATTTTTCGCAACTTCTGAAAGTCGGAGAGTTTTGTGAGGAAGATGATGAGGAGAGGAGATGCAGAGAGACAAGTGTGGAACAGAGTCTCATCTTCAACTTGCCTTGAGAATGGGTTTGCCTGTGGCAGTGAAGCAGCCAGCGTATGCCACTTCCCTGACAAAAATAATACTGGTATCTTAAACTAATATTTCTAATCAGTAAATGATGGCTTATCAAGTTACCTCTGCATTATCATGATTAAACTTTTCTTATTTTGAAGTTAAGAAGAATGGTGGGGAGTATGGATCAATGGGATCTACATACATTGTTGAGTTAGGGTCCACCTTGTCTTTGTGCGAAATCCTTTAAATTGAATATGCTCTCTCTCTCTCTCTCTCTTGTCAGGGAAAGTGTCCTCTCAGTAAGAATGGGTTGATGTGTGTGTGTGTGTCGCTGTGTATCTCCCCTCCCTCTCTAACCCACGCCCATTGCTATGGCTAGTGTTCTTATGGCTGTGCAGATTTCTTGGGGTGATCAGGGCACACTGCATGGGCGTGTGCACGTAATTAGCATCTTGGGGGGATCTCCTTCAATAGTTGTTAGGTTTCTGTTGAAGAGAGGATATTCTGTAGTAGAAGCCCTTTCAAGGCCCCCACCACCACCACCCACGGTGACAATGATCGTCTGCATCAGGAGAGCCCTAGTTCCCACACTCGATGAAAGATAAGTCCAAGTGAGCAACATGCTGCTGTTGTTGTGTGGATCCTGTGCTCTCTCTGCCTGGAGTGGTTCCTTTCAGTTTGGGATTAATGGATTGAGGCTAGGGAGTCAATTGATATGGATGGGAGGAAGTGGTGAGGAGAGAAGACATTATTACTTAAAAAGACTCAACCACAAGTGCTGTCCCAATAAAAATGGATTCTCTGTTATGAAGAGAGCGATAGGAAGAAGTGTGTATAACTGGAAAAATCTTTTCTGCTGTAAATAATTTATTGTTATTTTAAGAAAAGAGAAAGAACTAGTTTGAACTCTGTTCTGTAAAGTATTGAGAAATAAAACTATAATTATGATTATTGTTAATTAATAATGATGCCAGTAAATTATTGTCTATTTTTTACCACTCTACACTGGGGTCAATGTTAGGTGCAGTGCAAAAAAGGTTGATGTTAGATAGGGCGAGGTAAAACCATTGTGTAAGCCAAGTTGAGCTTGGCCGTGGGTGTCATTTTATTTTAACTGAAAGCACCAATTTAGCCAACATCTCCTGAGGGTAAATGACTGGCTCCATTGCGCATGGCAAAATATGCTGTTCACCGCAAAGGTACCTTTCAGTGTTTAAAAATATTCTGGCTTGCTTAAAGCGGTGGCAAATGTATTGTGAGAGATGGCTCAATGGCTCTCTTGTCGTAGTTGTCATTTAGTTGTATCTGTAAATTTCATGTCCCTACTTCATTAAATTGGGATGCAGAAATGGCGACTATTTAATCACTGATTGTTGGGGAATAGTTAGGGATGCAAAACATTTAAATTTGGGGAGGTTTTTGTTTTTGTCAGCTGGTTGACTGAAAAATTGTGAGAGTTTGCATGTTTGAGTAGAATATTTCTGCTTCTTCTCTCTTCCCCTTCTCCGCTAAACTTGTAAAGGCCGTGATTATTTTCCCTAGGGAATGTGGGCATAACAATGTTTTGCAGAGGCTGAGGGTAGTCTATAGTGGTCAGCCTATTTTCAACCACAAACCAACTTTGAGCCTATGGTCATCACAACCTGGTAACAGAAACATGATTTAATGCTGATGTAAGATTTAGTGTTTCCCCGGCGTATTAGATGAGTGAAAGTTTCTCGGGTTAAAGGCCCCATCTCTGCTGACGTTTTGGAAAACGGATCATTTTCCCTACTCAGGGCTGTGATATGCCGTGTCAAATTTGGTGGGTTTATGTATATATATTCTGCCAGGACATATGGAGGAAGCAGATGAAAGACCTGTGGCCAAGGCCTTCCTGCCTTATGTCGGAACGATATCTATCTAACGACGTATAATACGTCCTGGCAGAATATATATAAACCCACCAAATTTGACATGGCGTATCACAGCCCTGAGGATGGAAAACTCAGCAGAGATGGAGCCTTCGACCTGGTGGAAGACCCAAGAAAATTTCACTCATGATTTAATGCTCTTTCATGTACATGTATAAGAATCCTTAAGTAATTTCAAATGCTGATGAGGTGTGGTTTATGATAATACAGACATATTCAATGTGCGATTCTCCAGTGTGTCCCAGTGTCTCACTTTCGGGAGCTACTGAGTAATTATACTTGTAATTTCTATTCTTCCCAAGACACAAAATGCATGCTTAAGATAAGTCAAGAAATGCAAAGGTTTAATGCACTGAATAGTAGAGGCCTTTACGTTGTAGAAATCCATCTTACTGATTTGTGAATAAAAAAACTTTGCTGTTTCTACAATTTGGAACTTTAATTTCCTGACTAGTTTCGATACACTGTATCATATTCATAGGACTAGCAGTACAAGTAGCGTCGTTGTGGGTTATATACCAAAAGGGGGAAGAGTGGAAGGGGGAAAAAATTTTAATTAAGGATTTTTACTCCTCAACCACAAATGACAAAGGATCGTGGCGACGTCTGAAGTATGTAGGACAACCCTCTATTAAAATAGGAAATTTTCTCAAAGAAATGAACATTCATCCGGCTTATTACAATAACAGGAATCTACAAAGCTTGCTTCCACCCATCAAAGACTCCATAAACCCAGCCCTCCATAGTGGTGTTTACCAACTGAAATGCAGTGATTGTGACGCCAAATACATGGGACAAACGGGGAGAAACCTAGCCATTAGAGGCGAAGAACACAAACGAGACTACATCAAGAAAATGGGGATGTCCCAGTTTGCCTCCCACCTCCTTGAAGAAGGACATCAGGCGGATTTCACCCCGGAATTGCTGCACCGTGTGAAGAAAGGGTCACAAATGGACATCAGGGAGCAACTGGAAATTTTAAGAATAGTCAAGAAGAAAGAGCCCATCACTAATGACCACCTTTTCCCATTCCACTCCCCCCTCCTGGACATCCCAATTTTGCACCCGAAAAATCCCCATGATGCTAACCCACGCCACCTTCCCTAAGTACGCTTCCTTTCCCTCTCCTCTCCCCCCCCCCCCCTTCCTAGGGCTTTCCATATTCCCTCACTTCCACTACTCCACCCCTTTCCCCTCCCCACCCCTTCCACTCTTCCCCCTTTTGGTATATAACCCACAACGACGCTACTTGTACTGCTAGTCCTATGAATATGATACAGTGTATCGAAACTAGTCAGGAAATTAAAGTTCCAAATTGTAGAAACAGCAAAGTTTTTTATTCACAAATCTGCAAAGGTTTAAATACAAAATCACATTATTCATCTAGGAAATCCGCAACTGAGTAAAAACATTTATCAAGAAGGTACTTATAAGTTTCCTTTTAAATTTATTTACATAATAAACATCTTTAATTCTTTTGGATAACTTGTAAATGTGTATGACCATCGTCTTTTTTCCTTTTATGTTTCTATGCATGGAGTGGGAGTTTTTGAGAGATCTCTCTTTCTTTAATATCATGGAGATTATAGGAGTCATTTGGCCAAAAATTACTGGTGTTATTTTTTACAAATATTAGTATGTGGAGTAGATAAATGCAAGGTAAAGTAAGGATTTTAAATTTCTTGAAAAGTGGCTTAAAGGTATGCCTAAAAGAGACATTACCAATTATCCTCAATTTTTTTGTATTCTAAACAATTCAATCAATCGGGAAGAGGAACCCCACAAAATGATTCCATAGGAGACCCTGGGATAAAAGTAGCCAAAGTACATATTAATCAGTAAGTACATCATGGTTGACTGAGGAATTTAAAACACAAAATAGATAAATGACAGAATTTAGTTGTTTACGCAAGTGATATATGTGAATATTCCAATTGAACTTCGGATCAATATGAAGACCTAAGAATTTTAGGCTGTCAATTGGCAAGTAAATATGATCATAATGTGTTTAGTGCAGATTCTCAATATATTGATCATTATTCCCCAATACCTACCATGATCTGGGTTTTATCTTGGTTCAGTCCTTTGTTTATTTTGTAAGACCAAAAATCTACAACCTTAAGATTATTACTTCACTGGCAGATATGAGATTAGTGACATTTAATTTAGTGGGACATTTATATTATCTGCAAACATAATCATGCATGTCTCCTTGGAGCTAAGGGCATTTGGTAAATCATTGATTAACCCATTACTGCCCAGCGCATGATATACCATACTCAAAACAATGTCACAATAATAGTCCTCTCTATATTCTGGGATGCACAAAATTCATTTGTCAATATTTATTTTGGGTTCCAGACAGTTGAGGGAATTAGGGAAGGGAAACTTTTGTTTCATTTTGATAGCCCTTCTGACTCCCAGCCGCCACGGAAGTCAGTGCATGTTTTCAGAGCAGAGGAAATGGAACGGAGGTAAGTTCATCTGAATGGTTTTACCTGTTTTTCTACACTAACAGTTCATTCCTTGTTTTTCATTAGTACTGAATATCTAAACTATGATATTAACTACACGTCATTTGTTATCGTGTCAAGTTTTGGACACGGTGGATGAATATTGATTGACGTATGAAATATCATACGCTGGGCATTTGGAGGTCTGAAATCGCTATTTATCAGTTCAAACCAGTTACGGACGGGGAGGCAATTCTAAACATTTTAGAGACTTTAGAGGACGGTGAATGCCTCACAACATGCATTAAATCAGCAGATGAGCTGGACTTGGTTATACCTGCTGTTCCAGATGGTGTTGACAGTGACCAAGATGACGTAGGAAGTGACTGTGTAGGCAATTTAGCTACCAGCAGAGACCTAGGAAAGGGAGTTCTTCGACAAGCCCTAGAGGTGAGAACTGTTAAAAATAAGTATAATGTACGGGAGCGGAACAGCCCAGATGTCATGCAAGAAACCGCTGATGACTCTGTCACTGATATTTCATCTAATACTGCTTCGAGACCTTGCAAGCGCCCAAAAATGGAAAATTCAGTGGCTAACAAGAAAAAAGTGAACATGGAGAAACAAAACTTTAGGCAAAGCAGTTAAATTCCATCAAAGAGAGATTAGAGAGCCCAACTGCATCGAAGAGTGGCGTAATAAAATCTATAGCCCTATTTATATCTTTCGGCTAATATTTGATGACGAAATAATTTCAAAAATATGCAAAGAAACAATGACTTATGCCATGCAGAAGGGCCACAAAATACACTTCCCCTTACGACATTGAAAAATATTTAGGTAATTTGTTGCTCTCTGGGTACAGCCCCAACCCGCACAGGCGCATGTTCTGGAAAATGCGAGCTGATACAACGCCCTCGTCTCTTCTTGTATGCCAAGAAATAGATGTGAGCAGATTTACAGATTTTTTCACCTAAATGACAACTCAAGTTATGACTGTAGTGACAAACTACAAAGTACGCCCCTTTATAGAGCACCTAAACAAAAAGTTTCAAGAACTTGCTACTCCATTTGGCGATAAGTTTTCCCTTGATGAAGTCATGGAGCCCTATTGTGGTCATCACTTGGCAAAGCAGTTCATAAGCGGGAAGCCCATACGTTATGGGTTCAAGATTTGGTGCCTCAACACGTCGAAGGGATATCTCCTAAAATTTAAACCGTATCTGGGAGCTACTGGATTGAAAGTCGGGCACAACACAAGGCTCGTTGGTGGAGGAGAGAGAGTGCAATAGATTTCTCCCAGATCAAAGCACAGTCTTCGTAGACAATTACTTCATCTCTTTGAAACTACTAGAATCCTTGTCCAGTAAAGATTTCAAATATGTTGGAACCATTAGATCAGACCGCATAGAAAAGGCTCCACTATGCAATTTGAAGAAATAAACGGGGGTCCTTTCATGCCATACAAGATGAGGCAAATCAACTAACGTTACTCAGATGGAGCGACAATAATCAAGTCACTACTGTGGCGATAAATATAATGTGCCATGAAGCTCTAGAAGGACAGCTGTCGGTGTGACAGAAAGGGAAAAATTTTAAATCAGTGCCTCAACCTACTTTGATCCAGGAGTACAATACACATATGGGAGGAGCACACATAAGCTGAGAGCAGCACATCGAATAAGAATCAAAAAATGGTACTGGGCTCTCAATAGATTCTGCCTGAATGCTGCCGTCGTGAATGGATGGTTTCTCTACCGTATGGAGGAGAAGAATATAACATTTTTAGAATTTATGAGGCACATCGTCTTGGTGCTACTTACAGGTTCTGAAGCTGACATACCCAAAAGAATACGCCCAAAACAAACATGTTTAGTTAGTACAAAATTTCCTACATTTCGGCAATATTTAAAGCATTTATTCCATTTTTCTCTGGAAGTGTGGCGCCTAGTTTCCGATTTTTTATACGTAAAGTTGCCAATGAAATACGATATGATGGTCGTGAACACCTAGTCGACGAAGAATCAACTCAACGCCGCTGTGAACTATGTGGAAAATGCGCCAAATTAAAGTGCATAAAGTGTAATGGCGGTGTACATGCGATGAAGCGCTTTGCACAATTTCATTTGAGACGGTAGCTTATTGTGGACAAATTGATGTAGAACGTCATAGAAATAAATATGCCCCTTTATGAGTATTTTTCACTGGAAAATTATTATAAATTTTTGTGGAAATGATTATTTCAAATTTTTTTTGCAACAAACAACAGGTCAAGCATTTATGATACTGATATCAATTATTATTATAAACGCATTACTTGAGGGTAATCTGCCTTTCTAAGAAATTAAACATCTGGTAAGAATATGAATTTTATACCCCTAAGTGCCCAGCGTATGATTTATCATACGGTCGAAAAAAATGTCAAAACCTTTACTAAACTGGAAAAAAAAATTATTCCATGCTAACATGGGTCAGAAAGGCGCCCACAAACGAAATTTGAATGCAAAAATCGGGAATTTTTTCTTTTGGGCAGTAATGGGTTAAGATTAGAAACCAAATGGGTCAAGGATCGAACCTTGAGGGACAACACATGTAACTGGTAAGGTATCTGATTTATGGTGCCACTTAAATGTTGAAGTGATGATGAAATGCCAAACTTAAAACACTCAAGAAATCAATGAAGAACGTATGACAAATAGAGAAACTAAAGGAACCTCAACAACAGCTGGCCTTTCAGAAGGCAGTGGGAAACAAAATAGAAGAGGATTTGGCTGTGAAATCATTGGAAAAGAGATGGGAGAACATCAAAATTGGGCTAAAGGAAGCAGCAAAAGAAGCTCTGGGGAGAAGAAAAGTTGTCAAGTAGAAGCCATGGGTTACAGAAGAAGTCTTAGAATTGATTGAATAGAGAAGAAAATATAAAAATGTGGAAACTGAAGAAGGGCTACTTTGCATTGAAACAATTAGGAATGAAATAAACCATTAAGCAAGAAAAGGAAGGGAAATGTGGATGAAGGATCTATGCAAAGATGTACAAAGCAACCTCGCAAATGAAAATGTGGAAGTTGCCTACAGGGTGGTGAGAAATCACTTCAAGGAACGGGCTGCAAGATGTAACAGCATCAGGGACAAGAATGGAGAACTCCTAATTGAAGATGAGGATAAAGTGAAGAGATGGAAGGAATACTTGGAAGAGTTGTACAATGGAAGCAATCTTAGAGCGGATGTAATCAAAGAGGAAAATGAAGTCGATAAGGATGATTTGGGAGCCCCAATCTTAAGATTTGAAGAATTTGAAGCAGCTGTAAGGGATCTGAGGATAAATGAGGCTTCGGGAATATATGATATTCCTGCCAAACTAATAAAAAACACCGGAGAGAAGACATTAACTCAGCTGTACAAAACCATCTGCGAATTGTCTACAGGAGAGATACCCATGGACTTTGAGGAGAACATCATCATCCCTATTACCAGAAAGAAGAGGGCTGAGAACCCTGAACATTTTAGGACCATAATTTGGGTTCAGAAGAAACAAGGGCACAAGAGAAGCGGTTTTGGCCCTCAGGAAACTTATAGAAGAATCTACCAACGTTTGTTACATTTGTAGATTTGGAAAAGGCATTTGACAATGTAGATTGGAATATAATGCTAAAGCTTCTGAAAGAAATTGGACTATCACACAATGACAGAAGAGTTATCCACAGCTTGTATAAAAACCTGGTGGCCATAATCAAATCAGGACCCAGCAGTACAGAAGCAAGCATAAAAGAAAGGAGTGAGGCAAGGATGTGCACTGTCTCCCGTATTATTCAATGTCTACATCTAGAAAGCCATCCAAGAAGTCAAAGAAAAGTCTCCGGGAGTGAATATCCACGGGGAGAAAATCAGCATGCTACGATTTGCCGATGACATAGCAGTCATGGCATAAACAGAAGGAGATTTAAAGAAGACACTTGGAAATAGGGAAAGAACAATGACCAGATATCATCTGAAGATTAATAGAAAGAAAACTAAGGTATTAATATGCAGTAGAAGAAAGGAATCCAGGACCAATGTTAAACTAGGAATAAAGTCGAAAGACGAAGCTCCAATTTTGTGGAAGGATACCATTGCGGCAATAAAATGTCTTAGTGACTTCCACACTTTTATTAAGGATTGTAGACCGGTTTCGGCAGTTACGCCATCATCACATCATTGTACGTGATGATGGCGTAACTGCCGAAACCGGTCTACAATCCTTAATAAAAGTGTGGAACTCACTAAGACATTTTAAACTAGGAAAACAAAAAATTGAGGAGGTGGAAGATTTCTGTTACCTAGGAAGCCGAGTAACCAGCGATGGACGAAGTAAAAGAGAAATTGCCAGTAGAATGGCTTAGGCAAAAAAGGGCATTTTACCAAAGGAAGATCCTGCTCACAGCTCCAATTACAAGCGGGAAGTGAAGAAACATTTCATTAGAACATACATCTGGAGCATTCTACTACATGGCAGCGAAGCATGGACAATAACAGAGAAGTCCAGGCTGTAAGCATTTGAAATGTGGTGCTACCGAAAAGTGATGAAGATAAAATGGATCAATCTAGTGACAAACGAAGAAGTGTTAAGAAGAGTGGGAGAGAGGAGATGTCTCTACTGAAAACCTTAAAAAGAAGACGGGACAACTTAATGGGCCACATCTTAAGACACGAAGGCCTGATGAAGACAATAGTCAAGAGAAAAGTGAACGAGAAGATCCCTTATCCAAGTAATAAATTATACATATTTAGCCTTATTACTTGTATGATTTCGTTACTGAAGTGGAGGAGTTATCTGAAAATGGATTGTTTATCAATGATGTTCATTACTATGTGCACTGTTATGTTTGTGATGCACCTGCAAGGGCATACCTAAAGTGCCTTAAAGGTCGCACTTAAGTGTATGGGTGTGAGAAGTGTGACCAAGAAGGCAGGCATAATGGTAGGATGGTGGTTTTCAGTAATAAAGTGGGTAACCTTCTTTGATTCAAGAAGTGATCTGGAACAGCACAGAGGGGATAGTCCACTGGAGAACATTTGTAAGATCCCTATTACACAGTTTGTGCTAGACTTTGTGTGCATCTAGGTGTGACAAAGAGATTCTTTACCTTCCCTTGGCCCTCCCCCTTAATTCTCGAGTAATTAATCTGTTATCACATACTTTGGTTGAGTCCTCAAAATGGATTCCATGCGAGTTCAGCAGAAGATTACAGTCTCTTGACTCTTAGCTCTGTGGAAGGCCACTGAATGGTGACAGATGCTGTTATATGTAGGGCCTGTGTGGTTGAAGGATGTTCTTCCTTCCCAAGTATTCAATTTATTTCTTCTGTTACATGTCGCCATTAAAATACTTTCAAATGAGAGGCTTAATGGAAAGCATTTAGGGAATGCACAGCATTTGATTGAAAGTTTTGTTCCATATAGCCAGAAGGTCTTTGGAGAGAACTTTCTTTCGTACAATGTACATAGTCTTCTCCATTTGTGATAGGATGTGGAGCAGTTTGGACCACTCAGTGATTTTAGTGCGTATCCTTTTGAAAACCACCATCATAAAGGCGGCAGTAAGGTCATCGAAAGATCCTCCTCAGCAAATCTGCAGAGAATAGTGGAAAAGGACAATCTGAGGAGAGGGGAAATAGTTGGCAGTGGGAAGGGGTTATTCTATCACCATGAAAACGGTCCAGTTCCAGTTGCGTGCAGTGCAAATGCAGTGCAATACAAAAGGTTTAAGTCTGAAAAACAGACTTTGAGTATAGGTGCTCCCAATAATAGTGTGCTTTTAAACAGTGGGAAATTTGCTATTGTTGTGGACTTTTTGAAGTGTCCTCCTAACATTCATGTGGTGGTAAAGGTATTCTCCCAACACAGGAGTTGGTACGATTATCCCATCGAATCAAGTGAGATTAATATCTATGGGGTGGGTGAACTTTCAGAGTCACTTACCATGCTTCATGTGAATGATCTTGTATGCAAGTGCATGATGCTACCCACTGATAGTAGGGGTTCATTCGTTGCATTTCCCCTTCTGCATGCCTAGTAGGTGAGAGTGAACGATCAAGTGATAATATTGACATTTGAAGAGGATTATGCAAATGAAGATAGGGAAGAAGTATTTAAAGCCTATCCTGTGGGAGAGCTGTATGTTCTAGAGACTGAGCCAAGTGAATTTTCCAGCCATATTCAAGGATATCCATCAGTAGCTGAGCAAGTACAAGAGGATGGGCAGCCTTACCAAGTATCCGCACTACGAGCAGAAGCATCATGGCATGAGAGGATGGGCCACCTTCACGAGGAAGCCATCAGAAGAATTCCAGCCCTCGAGGGAAGTAGGAACGAGGAGAAAAATGAGTTGTGTTCTATCTGTATCCAGGGCAAGATGACACGGAGAGGTTTCCCGAAGAAAAGCTTCAGAGTATGCAGTCAGCTATTAGAGTTAGTACATACTGATGTCATGGGTAAAGTGAAGCCTAAGTCTGTTGGTGGTAACTAGTGATGGACGGATCCAGGTTTTTTGTCAGATCCGGATCCTTGCCTGGGTTTCGGATCCTTAGTTTCAGATACTCGATTCTGAATTTCAGTCCTTTTCTAATCCTAGATTTTTAATATAGGTATACACAAAAACAGCAACAAGAGAATTACCAAAAAACAGGTAAATTTAGTGTAGAAAAAATTAACTTCCTATCATCTATGAGGATTATATTTTCCTGGATCAAGATTTACAAATGCAATAAGTACCTATATCTTGTACATCCGTCCACAATAAAATGTTACCACTTCGGAGGCCGAATTTTTCAGTCCCGAGTTGAAGATTTGACAACAGGGTACCTCTGTACGTTTAAATACCCCGACCACGAAAGAGCCGCAAGACCGGGGAGAGCCCCTTGCCATCGCTTGGGGTGAGACCCTTCCTGAATGACCTGCACAGGGATTTTTGCGTTGGAGGGGGGCCGTAAAAGGTGCCCTGTGACAATTAGTCGTCTCGGAGGAGTGCGGCCTCCCGAAGAGCAGCCTTCTTTTCAATAACCCTGCTCGGAGTGACTCCCTCGAAGATGCATCGCGTAGGTTTCCGCGACTACCGCCTATGAGAGAGTGCATGACGACTCAAATCTAAATTCAGTTCGCAACAAGAGTTGTTATTAACGCCGTCGATATTTCCTAGTCAACGAGTTCCAAAACGTTCCAAAATACTCACTTATGGCCTTATTTCGTCGCAGGAAATAATTTATCTTATAATATTAATGACATAGATGATTATTATTATCAGAAGTTATCCCTATAAACCAAATATGTTGTGGAAACGTTGCACTGCAACTAAATTGGAGTTGCTGCAACGTATTGACAACGTCGCAAAAGCAGCCATAAGTCCTCTCTACCACGTTCCTGCAACGTAACTGCAACCTCTGGTGAAACATACTTGCAACACTTATGCAACTCCTGCAACGTACTTGCAACATTTATTCAACCCTTTAAAATAACACTCGATATATTCCTTTGCAGAAAATATATTTATTCATTATTCCAGACAGGCATGGGTCAATGCTAACGAGAGAGTACCAATACAGTTTCCAATAATCACAATCCAAACGAGACGGGTCAAAAACAAATGAGAGGCAATAAAACAGTATATGACTTCCAAAAATCGATATCCAAAGAGGTAGGGGTCAAATAATTGTAGAATATCCTACGAGATTCCCAGAGAACACAAAACCACACCGAAAAAGGCAAGCGCTAGACAGAGAGTAAACAGATGGGATTGACGGGATAGCATAGAGTTCGATGTATCGAATATGTATATCGATCTCGGGCCGTCTACCCTTTCGCTATCTCATTTGCAATTTTTCTAAGTGCGAAAAATTGTCTCACGGCCGAAAAAAAATATTTCACTGGAAAGAGTTAATTTGCTTCAGGAGATGAAAAAACTATAAAAATCCCATATTTGAATATATGTTTGGGGTAAACTGTGTCCAAATAATACTTCGCAAAGCGACCTGCAACATGTCGCAACCTTTCTGCAACCTAGTGGATATTCCACTCCCATATACAATCAGTGTCTCATAAAGAGGAAGAATGGAATTTTAATATATGTATCCTCTGGCTCAAATATTTTGTAATTAAATTTTTCTGACCAAACAAGTGCATTAGCGACGTAATTATGACGTTACAGAAACGTTGCCAAACGACATGGCATCCTGCAACCTCATGCAACCTTTCTGCGACGTTTCCGCAACACATTGTGTTTACTGGGATGTATCTGTTAACGATCGGTGATATCTTGGTATATCGGCGAATTTTATTTGATAACGCGATGAGCTCGAAAAATTCACTTGTGTAGTAAATGGCAGAAATATTTATGCAGTAGAGAGAGACTAGAGAGAGTAGTAGACTGCAGAGTATACATGCAGATTTCAATAAGAACAGAGAAGACATTTCGAACGTCTTTACGGATTATAAGTATTAAGTTTCAAGCTCAAGTGGGTAATAAATGAGAAAAAATGATTGCGGAAATATTTAGAATTTCTTTCAAAATACACACAATTCTCGCACTCTCACTTACTCGTATGGTTATTTCTTCGAATGAATACTTATCGGCAATTCATATTGAAGCATATGCTATTTCAAATATCAAATCAAACTCACTTTATAAATATTAAGGAGATTATAAGGAAAACGTTGAACGTCTTAAAAATACTCGTAGCAAATTCGGAGGCCCATAATTGCGGAAACAATAGGTGAAGCAAATTGGTGAAAACTATAGGTGTTTTCCTATTCAGAGGCTCCGCTTGTAGACCTGGCAGTCCCTATTTGAGTACTGCGGGAAAGGTTTTTCAGGTTAAGATCTCTGGCCATCGTATGGGACGTTAAACTGGATTCTTTGGTCCTTTTCCTAGAGTGGGCTAATGCCGACACAACCCTATTCCACCCATTCTCCGCTCATCCGCAATTCCTTCTCTGCCATGCATACACTGATGCAAAACCCAGCTATTGTATGGTTTGATTCGCAGATAATTCGTACTTTTTTCTGTTTACGTATGTTTTCTCCACCTTCCTCACCCACTTCGTGTTCATCGTTTGGTGTTTCCAGGGTGCGGATCAAGAGCGTCAATAAAGGTACAGCAATAAGGATGTGGGACGGAGACTACATAATTGCCGCAAAGCTCAGGGAAAAATTATCGCTCTGTACTCAAAGGTTATAATGTTTTCAGGTATTGTTAAACGGAAATGTGTATAATAGACGGGTAATTCTGCAAAGCGATAAACATCCAACGCAATTAGAAGGAATACCTGGAACTACTGAGCTACTGTGCGAAGAGACCTAGGAGATTTAGGGCTCGTCCGTAGGATATGCGAGGAGAATATTTTGTCGGAGGATTTCGTAGAAAAAGTATTGATAGGTAAAATGAAAAAGAGAGTAACAAGGGAATGCGAAAACTACTGAATTTTAGCCAATATTCTTCCCTCAATCACATCTTTCAATGGACCCTCGCCTTTTTTTACCTTCTCCATCCACATCTTCTGCCTTCTGCTTATATAAATCAAATTTATTTCCTCTCATACCAATTCTAGTAATTCATCATTCGTCCTCCTTTCGACCCACTGTAATTTCTCAATCCTTTTCTACACACACATTTCTAAAGCCCAGAGTATTTTTCATCTTCTTTACACGAAACCTATGCTTAAGCGCCATATGGTGCCACGATCCATACAAACTTTTCGCTAGTATTTTCATTGCTACCCTACTTACCGCGTTGATGTCTGTCCCTCCCTGTCAATAGTTCATCTATACGAGTAAAAGCCTATCTTGCCGATACGATTTTCCTTCTGTCATCAATGCTGCTATATCCCTTTTTCTCCAATGCACTGCTTAAATAGCGGAAAGTGGAAATGTGAAGAAATGGAGAGCCTGCTTTGAGAGAATTGCTTTGAGTCTGCACAGAGAATTGCATCAAACATCACGCAGAACAGCAAATTTGGAGATCCGTGGTTGAAGTCTCGGATGAATTAAGTTTTTTTTTCTGTTGTGATCTGGCTTGATTTTTTTTTCAACCACCTGCTTACTGTCCGATGTTGTGGGTGATGATAAAACGTGTCGGGAATGTTTCTGAGGGTGAAAACGTATGCCGATCGATTTCCGAACGTATCGGAATTATTTCTGAGAGTAGGGTATAAGCAAAGTTCTCAACGGCCACTCTTCTCTAATTATGCTGTTTAACGCATCTCTCTGTTGGAGAGAGGAATGTAATGAGGCTGGGAATACGTAGAAACTTCTCCTTTGCAAAAACCTCGGCACACGTAGGCTGATAGCTGTCTATTATTATAAATTCATGGCTTTAGAATACATTTCCAGCAGATCTTACTCAATCGTTACAAAAATGCCAAAGATTATATTAGCAGCTGATCTAATTCCATTTAGACATAATACATGATCAGCTGAAGCAGTGATCAATTGAAACAAAACAACAGAATATTAATCCTATGACTATGTTTACACCTTCCTCACTTGGCGAGAGGAACGTTGGACGAATCAGAGAATTAGTGAACAATAATGTAGGCCTCTTGAAGTAATAAGGTTACAGGATATAAAATGCCAACCAGGACATAGAATTATTTTAAGGCCTAATAATATCTGTGGAAACGCTACGACAATTCAGCACGTTAATCATCACCCTCGGAAAATCGCCCACTTGTTACAGAACTCCAATGTGACATGGACATAAATGTAGGTATTTTCGGTGGAAGCAGAGAAGGCGAGTGTAGTTTTCGATGATGTTACTACTAGAAATGTGGTGAGCAGCGCTTGGATCTTATTTCATGCCCCTCCTCCCGATCTGTGGCCGCCGGGACCTATGCGGCTCGGGCGACTCGTATTCGCGCCCAAGGCGGTGTGCCTCGGCTGTACACCCTGAGAAAGGGCAATAATCTTTCGAGGGAAGGGTACCCTCAATAAAAGCCTAGAGCCAGGCCTCTGGGTATTTAAACTCTCCGCGCCAAGGGACAGTGTTGTCAGATCTCCTTCAAATCGGAAATTCGGCCTCCAGAGTGGTAACATTTTATTGTGGACGGGTGTACCTAACTTCTAATATAAAGATCACTTTCCTTATCACATACTCATCAAGCAATACATTTTTGAAACCCGTATAACTACTCTTTAGAGTGCAGTTAAAAGTAAACTTATAAGTTCATTTTCATTAATAAAGGAATTATTTTCCAATTATTAATCAAATCCTTGAACGCTTTCAAATTCTTTTTTAGAAACACAAAAAAAATTTTTATGCGGCCCAGAGATCCCATTTATGGAATATCTGGAGATTCCAATTTTAAGATGAAAAAATTATATAGAATATCCCTAGACTAATAATTTTGCATTGTCTTATTAGTAATATCCTTTAAAATGGAATTTGAGAATTTTATACTCCTAAGGGGAAGTTGTGTAACTCTGATCTTGAAATGAGATTATAATCTCATTTCAAGATGTAGCATGAAAAAGAGGCTATAGCCTCTTTTTCATGCTACTAGACGCAAAATTTAAAAAATGTCCCAGATTTTTTTCCATTGGCTCAGAGAAAAGATCCGCAGGAAAAAAGTATGTAATGTCTGGTATTTGTTTTGTTTGGGAGATGTTGCTGTGGGGGAGTGAAGCGGCGGGATTGTTGATGGTTTTAGAATAAAGGAGTGTCTGATATGCAGCGTTTTCCTTATTGAAATTAGAGTTCTCCCGTAATATTTGTTGCAATACTTAATTGGTTCTTACTTCCCAACTAAATACTTGTGAAGCAGAGAGTTAGAAAAGGAATATATTACATCTTTCTTCGTAACCAACGTACATTAAGACGCTAATACATAGTTACACTTGGATACAGACATAACATAAATAACCAAGTAAGATACATAGCAATACCAATAACAGCTGCATTTTTCAAACAAAAGAAGGCAATAATACAAATAGCCAACTTATACGATATCAATATGAGTGCAATGACAAGAAAAATCACACACTCCAACACTTCCCCTTGATTTTTATTGAATTAAACTCATCATCAACACTAACGTTCATGGTCCCCATTTAACAAAAATTAAACTAACACAAGCAAAAACGTGATGTCGTAGCATTGATAATCTTTGAGACAAAAAGCGTCATCTTACTTAGGGAACAGTTAACCCAATCCTTACAGATAGTTCTTGAGTCTTCCTGCCGTTCAGTGACTTCGTAAGTAGGTCAGCTAGGTTGTCGCGGGACATGACATACTGCACCTTCATCAGGCCTCTCTTAATGCAGTCTTTGATTTTGAATTTCCAAGTGTATCCGATTACAGTCTTCCCCTGAGGTCTGGGTACAACCTCCCATGTGTTCAGCTCCTTGAGTCTTGCCAGTTCTTCATCCATGGCTGCTTTCCACTTTGATTTGCTCGGACTAGCCTTGGCTTCCTTCAAACTTAAAGGTTCTTCCTCATTGCATTCGAAGGCTGATGCTGCTGCGAACGCTGAACAAATTAAGCATGATTTATCACTGCAGTTATCATCTTCACATGCACATTTCTTCGGGTTTTTCCTTCTTTGTGACCGCCTTGGCACTTGGGGTGCCACTTCCTCTACTTCTACTTCATGCTGGTCATCAGGTAGCTCAGGAATGTCATGAATCACAGGGTCCTCTTGGTTTCTTAAGTCATCCTGTGATATGCTCTCCTCTTCACTTTCTTCAGAGTCAGTGCCAAGCGATTCAGGGCAATAATTGGTTTTCTTTGCAGCCCTTTCTTGGGTCACCTTCCATGGGAATTGTCTTTCATGAAAAACAGCATCCCTCCTTATAATGACCTTGTTTGTTTCAAGGTTGAATAAGCGATACCCATCCTTAGTGTTTTCTTCATAACCAATCATGACACACTCTATAGCCTTGTTGTCAAGTTTCCCTCGTACCTCCCTCATGGCTTGAACTCTACATCCAAATGGCCTCATGCGCTCATAATCTTCTAGCGTCAGAGGTTCCTTGGTTATCAGCTCTAAGGGGATCTGGAATCCTATGGCTCTGCTGGGAGTTCTATTTCTGTTGTAAGCAGCCGTAGACATTGCCTCTGCCCACATTCTCTTCTCAGCTCCGGATTCAGCTAGCATGCACCTTGCCATCTCACACACGGTTCGGTTCTGCCTTTCTCCTCTTCCATTTTGCTGTTTGCAATATGGCACACTCTTCTCATGGATAATGCCATCCTGGTCCAGATATCGGTCGAGCTCCTCATTTACATACTCTGCCCCAAAATCTGACCTAATCCTTGTGAGCCTTTCGCCAGATAGGGCCTCCATCTTTGTCTTGTACTTGCACAGCTTCGCCAATACCTCATCCTTGGTCTTCATGGTTATCACCGACACATGTCTTGAGTAGTCATCTGTGAACACAATGACGTACTGTGCCCCTCCGCATGATGGTGGGTCAAATTTTCCCATCAAGTCGGTGTGGACCAACTCGAGAGGCCTGCTTGCTCTTGAGTTGCTCACAGGGAATGGCTTCCTTGTCAACTTCCCCTGGACACATACTTCGCATCTGTCGCTGTCTTCTTTCTTTATTCCACTCAGCACATGAATCTTGCTTATCGTGTCCTTACTTGCATGACCGAGCCTTTTGTGCCAAGTTTCCATGGACGTAGCTTGCAATGCGACAGAAGGGAGTGCGTTTTCTTGCCTAGTTGGTATGTTTACTTCCATAACATACATTTTCTTATACTTCGATGCCCGAAATATGGTCTTCCCCTCCATCATTGCTGTGGCAGTTCTTCCTTCAAAAATGATTTTACCATCTTTCTCTGTCAGTCGGTACACGGATAGTAGGTTGCAGTACAGCTTGGGCACATACATGACTTCAGTCAAGATGATTGTCCTCTCTGATTTCACCTCAACAGTGCCGACACCTTCAACGTGTAACTTGAATCCATCTCCAATTTTCACGGATCCCTTTCTTGACATGTCTAGCTCCTTAAATGCATCTATGTCGCTGCACATGTGGTCAGAAGCTCCAGAGTCGACAAACCATTTTCCCTCTGATTCTCTGCTTACATATGCATGGGCATCACCCTCAGCACAAAGGAGTGTGGCTTCCACTTCCTCGTCCCGCTCATTACAGCTTGCCACTGATGCTTTGCCACTGGCGTCTTTCTTCGCCTGTTGCTCCTTGAAAGCAAGCCATACAGGACACTGCCTTGCCGCATGACCAAGTCCCTTGCATGAATAGCACTTCATCTGACTTTGGCTGTGTTCTCCTTTCCATTTACCTTGAGAATTGTCGCCACCTTTATTGTCGAGCTTGTGCTTGCCACCGCCTTGCCTACTATTTTTCTGATTGGATGTCACCTTCAGGGCTATTGTTTCCTCCGTGCTTGAGGACGTAGCCACCAGCTTTGACCTCCTTTCTTCCATTAGCAGCCTTCCTTTGACATTCCTGGACGTAAGTTCGCCGAGGTTTCCTTCGAACGATCTCACGAACGAGTCGTACTCGGACGATGGTAGCCCCATGAGGAGAAGTGCCGCAAAGCACCGGTCGTCGATAGGGATTCCTCCCATTCTCACCTTTTGGATGAGCATCGTCGATATGTACTCTGACATGGACATACCGGCCGTCTTATCTAACCTCGCCATTTGCTTGAAGAATAGCATTGTGTGAATAATGCCAAACTCCCCGTACATTTGGCGTAGCGTGTCCCATGCTTTCTTCGCGAGCTTAAATTCACCGACATCATAAATTGTGGAGCTGTTCAGAGCATCAAATATGATACCACGCGCCTTTCGGTTGATTCTCAGCTGTTCAGCATTGAGTCTGCCTATCGCCTCATCTTCATCGTCGTGGTCGTGAATCGCGTCACCAAACCCCGGGTCGATAGCGTTCCAGCAATTTTTGTCAATCAGTTTAGCCTCAAGCCTCTTTGACCATGGGTAGTAGTTAGATCCATCGGCATTCAAAAGTACCTTTGATTCCCTCGTCTCTTCGGCGGCCATCTGGACTTCGATATCTTACTCGTTGGCGTCTTAAATTCCTTATCTTTCCGTAACTTAATGCTTCCCACTTACTTCGCGCGGTGTTAGGGTGTTCTGGGCCCATAACCTGTTGCAATACTTAATTGGTTCTTACTTCCCAACTAAATACTTGTGAAGCAGAGAGTTAGAAAAGGAATATATTACATCTTTCTTCGTAACCAACGTACATTAAGACGCTAATACATAGTTACACTTGGATACAGACATAACATAAATAACCAAGTAAGATACATAGCAATACCAATAACAGCTGCATTTTTCAAACAAAAGAAGGCAATAATACAAATAGCCAACTTATACGATATCAATATGAGTGCAATGACAAGAAAAATCACACACTCCAACAATATTTACCCGACGTTACGAATAGAATGACATGTGGGGAAACTCCACACTCGGGTGAGCCGACAATAGCAGAGTGGACTGCAGGTAATGAAATTTGATTCTTATCGTTGTTTAAAATTTTTCTTTCAGCCATTGAACCAAGAACTTTATCATCCTTCATTTCCAACCTTTGTGTGTGGATACTGACTTTTTTGTACTTCTGTCGCTTAAACTAGATTTACAAATGCATCACTCAAAAATACATTGTAAGGTTAACGTAATGATTCCACGATTTAATTCTCTAATAAAAATTTTTTCCAATAATTTCATTTATGCCAAATTTTATTATTTTTTTGACTTATAAATTGGCATGAAATTTCTAATAATCTACTTTTTTTAACTGCCTACTACCCCAGGAATACAGCACGGCTGTATTCCTAGGTAGCGTGAAGGTTCGAACTCGCGACCGGCAGTACACTAGCCCTCAGTGGCGGATCTAAGGGGGCTATTTCTTTTTTCTCTTTTTTTTCTCTTTTTTCAAAAATCTCTTTTTTACAAAAAAATTACAACAGAGAAGACGGCTACACGCTGGCAAACTCTTGGAAAAGAGTTTTCAAAATCGACGACCAATCAGAGCCCACTTGAGACCACAAGAACATCAGAACCAATCAGAGACGACCTACGACACCCAAGCCCCTATATAAGACGGCCAATTTCGAAGCATCGACACTTCTGACCTGAAGACGCCAGCAGGATGGCTGGAGAAACTGTCGTCACCCTGACAACACACGACGCGGAGGAACGCCCGAAAGCCGTTACCAGTACTACGTATTTTTTTTTCTTGCGATACCGGGGTAATGGGGAAAAGTCATATTTCTTTATTTTGCTCTCAGTTGCACGGGAACATTTTCATCCAATTTCGTGACCTGAGTTACACATCCTCTTTTTGTCAATATCTACCGCACCTACATTCCATTCACAGGGCGCTTCGATCGCTAAGCCGCGAAAATGTAAAATCTACGATCTGGATCCGATTTTATTCTGTGTCTTTGGATCCGAATCCGGAACCTTTTAAAATGAAAGATCCGCGGATCTTTGTATCCGATCCGGCCATCACTAGTGGTAACACATATTTACTTACGTTCACTGATGATTTCTCTAGATATTTGACAGTCCGGTTTCTCAAACATAAAGATGAAGTGTTTTCCGAAATGCAAAAATTTTAAATAGTCAGAGAGAGGCCTAGGACTTAAACTAAAAGCTTTTCAAAGTGATAATGTTGGAGAGTATATCAGTACCAATGTGAAGGATTGGATGAATAAACATGGCATTGTGCACAGACTGACTGCTCCCCAATGCCCCACTAGTGGAAGAATCTGCCTTGAAACAGTCTTGAAATAACTGTGCTGAACCACTCTTGTAACTCTCTTGAAAATTGAAACGGGATTCCAACACAGACTCTATTGAATCTTCCTTGAAATTCTGTGTTGGGACACACTTGAAATTCTGATTTGGTACACTCTTGAAAGTTTGTGTTGGGACTCTCTTGAAATTATGTGTTGGGACTCATAATTTAAAAAAAATAAGGTTAGAGGTAGATGCAGTATGCTTACATAATATATGGTACACAAGATTAACTTCTCGTGCATACGACTACAATTATCTAACTACCTACACTTAAGCCCTGCCTATCCTATCATCCTTTGCTAAGCGACCTGACACGTATTAAAGCTAGGTTTTCATGTGTGTTTTCAAGTCTGTTTCCGCACTAATAGGCGCTTCAGACCGGGAGGCAAGGTATAAGGATAGGGATGGAAGGGATAGGGATCGTCTTAAAGCTAGACTGGTAAGCCATATATATACAGCTGCTGGCTGGCATTAAGTTGTTTGTGATAACTAACTTTACTAAAACATTGACATGGGTAATTGGCACCGATAAAACATTTCTCCAATAACCATTTTCTGGATAAAAATAAGCACGACCATTATGAATATACATAACGTATATTCTTTGAACTCCAGGAGAGATAAATAAGAGTTTCGTCCCTGGCTGAGAATCTCTTTTCTGGCGAGTGCACCAGTACTTTCCCTAAGTTCGATACCATCCACGAAGAACTGAAAAAAATCATCCGTGGACTAATGTTCAATCGCTTTTCAAGATCACGAATCGCACACATATCTAATGTAGGTATATCATACCCATGGGTAAAAATCCACTATGTGGATCCACAATTAGTGGTGGTTTCGGCATCCACAAAAATTTTAGTGAATCTGCAAATGGTGGCGATATCGGAGCCCACTAAAATTTTAGAGGATCGACATGTTGAAGCGGATAAAAGAAAGCAATATCCACAAGTGTTGGCACTGGTTAAGGCGCGAAATTTATCGTACTCTGGGGTTTTCACCTCTCGCTGTAGCTTTTTCATTGGGCAATCGTCCTCCATGCTAATTCTGTAAACTTGGTACCCAGTGTTTTTGGACTCCATTATTTTTTATTGAAGTTTTTTACAAAAGATATTGGCACTATCGCCTTTCCACTCTCTCCGCAAAACGTTGTACATAATCAAAGCTCGCCATGGCTTCATGTGAAATTCCTCTGATACAACAAAGATTACCAAAACAGAAGTAATGTTTTTGTTAAATTCAAGTTATATCGGTGCAATTTCGACTGTGTTTGTGAGGCACTTTATATTGCTGTTGCAAAAAAAATGTCGCAAAAATGTCATTCAGTCCATTCCAGATAATCAATTCATTTTTGAAGCTTTGGAGTCTAAATATAGCACAAGTATTCATGTTAACTGCATAACAAATGTCTGTGTCTCAAGGGTTTGCGGGTTCCTCTGGCGTTGATTCATCCTGCTGGACGACAGTTTTGCCGGCATTCCAGTCGGCATCTTCAGGTCCGAAGTGAAGAAATGTCTGTGTTTGTTCAGCGATAGCAGGAAGATAATACTGCTCGCCACATATAAACCATGTGAAGGCAGAATGATATGTGTTCATACCATGAGTTTTTCTATTTTTATTAAAATATTTTTCCAAAAATGTTGACTCTGAATAAGTCTTATATAAATTGGTTGACCTATTACTGCCAAGGGTGATGGCAGGGGAGCAAGGACTAAAGTCATAATGGAGTATCTCTGCAATTACCCATGTAGCACAGACGGTTGGGCCAACGTTGGGGAACGGTTAGGTGCAATGGTTGGCCAACCGTTATTTATGTCCGTTTTGCCAACTGTTCCCCAACCGTTGGCCCAACTGTTCCCCAACCATTAGCCCAACTGTTCCCCAACGGAACAAAATTGAAAAAAAGGGAAACGATCCAGATTCTCACTCGATGACTAGTTGTACCTCGCATACTACAGATACACCTATCTAACAACCTACCCTTCACGCATGTGTATGTCAGGGCGACCTGACACATTTTCCCATTACAGGCATTAGACTGGGATGCCATATATATACAGCTGCTGGTTGGCATTAAGTCGTTTGTGATTATTAACTTTACTAAAAGGGTGACACGGATAATTTGCGCCATAAAAACATTTCCCTAATAACTATTTTCTGGTTTGAAATGAGCATGACCATTGTAAATATACACAACTGATATTCTTTTCACTCCAGGAGAGATAAATAAGAGTTTCCTCAATAATGCTGAGAACATGTTTCCCGTCGAGCGCACCAGTATTTTCTCCAAGTCCATAACGTCTACGAGGGACTGAGAAAAATCATCCGTGGACCAATGTTCAATCACTTTTAAAGATCGTAAATCGCGTTTAAAACCACATTTCAGATGTACTTTCACTCTCACCGATCCTCCTGGCCTTAGATATTTCCGGCGAGCGCACCCGTATTTTTTCTAAGTCCAATACCGTCTACGAGGGACTGAGAAAAAGCACCCATTCATAGATATCCATTTGAATGGATATGAGATGAATATGACATTTGAATCCATATCAGATGAATAAAAAATTAAATTTTCAGATTTAGGAGATGTCTAAGATATTTTCCAAACATCTTGTAAATATTTAAGATATTTAAGACATTGAAGATATGCTGTAGATATCTAGTAGATATTTTGTGTTATGTGGGTACTAATGATGACAGTGATAAACATATAATGAATATACATTAGCACAGTACGTTCGTTGAATGGAATACTCCCTCGTTAGGTCAACGAGGGAGGAAAGCTATGCAACGGATGCGTAAAAATCCAATAATGGATTAATGGATGGATGAAGAGAAACATGCAAATAGGTGCATAAAAAAATTAGTACTTAAAGGGTCATTATTCAGAGTTGTTCCTTACGGATTCGCTACATCTCGGCTAAAACTCTTGGATAACAAACGCCATGTAGCTGAGAAGTGAGATAATATCCAGCTTGGCTGCGCTGTAATTAGGCAGTCCCCTTACACCATCTCCCAACGTTGATCCAACGGATGATAAATAACCGTGCGATTGGCACCGTTACCCAACGTTGGCCCAACGATTCATTAATCACCGTGCGAATGGCACCGTTTCCCAACGTTGGCCCAACGGTCGTGAAGTAACCGAACCGTTCCCCAACCGTGGCACCGTTTCCCAACGTTGGCCCAACCGTCAGTGCTACATGGGTAAATGGAAAAGTAGATGGAAGGGTAATGACTATAGAGCAGGTGATTTCAACCTTTTCTGGCTTGCGTACCTCTTGGCAGACACTTTCCAAAACCTTTACCCCTTAAGGGATATAGGTGATGGAAATTATGCACTAAAAATAAATTTATGCACTAAAATGTTTGTAGATTTTAGAAGTTCCGACACTACTCCACTTTTTCATTTTCCACCACTGATTTAGTGGAACAGATCATATTCCAACTCCAAGCATATTTAGGAAAAGGTTGATACATCATGAGAAGGAAAAAAAATTAAATGGAAGAGTCCCTGGTAGGAAAAAGTAATGGGAAGAGTTGGAATTCTGTTTTTACAAAGGAAGGGTCTGGACTGAATTAGGAGAGTACGGGGTAGAACCATAGAGCTTACGGGTACCTAAGGTAAGCTATATGGGTAGAACAAATTATGTTAATGGTGAGAAAGTAATTGAGCATCGAAGAAGATGTCCTTTTGTTACGATAAACACCAACAGATGTTGGAACATATCTGGCTGAGACACGGAATTAAGAACAACAGTGTTTCAAAAGAGATGCTGCATTAAGTACAAGTGAGTTTCAAGGCACTTCAAGGTAGTTAAAAGACACTTAAAGACAAGAAAGTTCAACAGAGCTATTTTCAAGAGAGATCTAGACAGATTTCAAGAGAGTTTCAACAGTGAAATGATGGTGAATTGAGTACATGTGAGTTTCAATGCACTTCAAGGTAGTTGCAAGACACTTAAAAACAAGGCAGTTCAACAGAGCTATTTTCAAGAGAGATCAAGACTGATTTCAAGAGAGATTCAAACAGGGTTAAATCCTTGTGCCCAAGGAACAAGAGAGATGAACAGAGTTCAAGTTGGTTTCAACAAAGTTTAGAGCATTTCATCCCTGTTTCAACACCGGTTCAAGGGACTTTCAACACATTTCGTTTTATATGGGCCAGAACAAAATGGGATAGCAGAAAGGCAGAATAGAACTGTGACTGAAATGGCAAGTTGTATGTTAATTCAAGCTGAAATGCCCAAATTGTTATGGGCAGAAGCAGTAAATTATGCATGTTTTGTGTTAAATAGAAGTCCTAACTCAGCAATAGATTATAAAATACCTTTTGAGTTGTGGATGGGGAGACAACTGACTTTTAAAGACTACAATCAAATGAAAGTATTTGGATGTAGGTCTTGGGTGTATGTTAAAGAGAATAAGTTTGATGCCAGGGCTGAAGAGTGTGTATTTCTAGGTTTTATGTGTCATGTAAAAGGATACAGATTGTGGAGTATTTCTCGACAGAAAGTAATTGTTGCTCATTGTGTTAATTTTGAGGAGACTATATTTCCAATTAAGATAAGGGGCAACTGGGCGGAAATTTTTAATGTGAGTCCTTTGTTTGAGTTTATAAATGTTGAAGATGACACTGAAAATTATGTAGGAGCTAATGAAGCAGGGGAAGAAATGAGAGATGTTGATTCAAATAATGATGTTGAACGGAAGAAGCAATCCCAGAAACAGGGGAAATAAACCTGGAGAGTGACATGGGAAATAGTCAAAGGAAAAGTTCTAGAAGTAGAATTCCTAAGGCTCCATGCAAATGTAATTTTGTTCAATGTGAAAAAACTCCTAAAAATGTGTTTGAAGCTTTGTCAAGTGAGTACTCTGACGAGTGGGAGAAAGCTATGAAAGTAGAAATGAAGAGTCTAATAGACCATGATGCTTGGGTAATTGTTAAAAGACCAGAGGCAGGGAATGTAATAGGTTGTAGATGGGTATTCGCGTTGAAGCGTAATCAGTATGGTGAAGTACAGAAGTTTAAGGTAAGATTGGTGCCTCAAGGATTTCGACAAATTCCTGGAGTTGACTATGGAGATATATACATACAGTCCAGTTATCCGAAAGAAAGTTTTTATAATTTTAATGGCCATAGCAGTAGAGAAAAATTGGCATATTGATGTAAATTCGGCGTACTTCAATAGCAAGTTAAAGGAAATTGTGTACATGGAGCAACCAGACTATTTTGTACAGGGAGACAAGGAAAATTGTGTGTGCAAACTTCAGAGGAGCCTTTGCGGTTTACACCAGTGGGGTAAAGATTGGAATGAGTGTTTTAATTCTATACTTTTAGATTTTGGGCTAATTAGAGGAAAAAGTGATCCATGTTTGTACTTGTAATGTATGTTAGTTTGTATTTGTTTTCGTGTATGTGAGTGCATTATGTATCGCAATTGTATTGGCGCCAAATAAACGGTAAGTGGCATTTCTGGTCACTTACGCTACGACCGTCAACGGGCTAAGTCATTACATGGCGACGAGGATGCCAAATTTTATGGAAAAGTTTGTGCTAGGGGTGGACGATTGGGAGTCCTACGAAGAGAGGTTGACGGAATATTTCGTCGTAATTGATTTAGGACAAGAAGCGGCCCACGACGTGAAGAAACGCGCTATTCTGCTGTCGTCGATTGGCAAGGAGACTTATGGTGTGGTACGCAACCTGTGCGAACCGAAAAAGCCGTCAGAATGTTCTTATTCTGAGATCACCGCTAAGCTGCGGAAGTATTTTAGTCCTCAGCGGTCAGTGATTGCGGAGCGCCATACTTTTAACCAGAGAGTTCAACTGGCGGAGGAAACGGTCACTGAGTTCTCTGCCGGCCTCCGAGAACGTTCCCGCTATTGTAAGTTTGGGACGTTTTTGGACCAGGCATTACGGGATCAGTTTGTGTTGGGCCTTCGCGACAAGGCAATAGGGCAAGCCTTGTATTTAGAGGACGAGACTCTGTCCTTTGACAAGGCTATTGAACTGTCTGCCGCGCGCGAGAAGGCTGCGAAAAATGTCGCGGCATGCTCTGTTCAAAATGGACACGGAGTCCATTTTGTAGCCCGGGACGCCGCCATGATGGACGCCGTCAAGGAAGGTGACGAAGAAGTCGGGGTCCACCGGCTTCGGAGACAGGACCAACTGCGGCAGAAGAGGAGGTCAGGAGCCATGGAACCACAACCACCCAGAGGATCCAGCAATGCGGAAAGGTGCTATTGCTGCGGATTGGTGGGGCATCGAAGGATTTCGTGCAGATACCGGTCTTACGGATGCGACATCTGCAGGAAAGTTGGCCATCTCAAGGCAATGTGCAACGAAGGTATGGATATAAGGGTCTGTGGTAGAATTTCCCCTGAAACTTCATTCAACAGAGCATTTGAGTGCTGCCCGAATGATGCTTGTAGTTTACAATCAAATGTAAAAGGTGAGAGCCATGGTGTAATGGAGTCAGATTTCGCTCGAGAGTTTTACAATGAAAAGACTATATTTATTACGGAAAATGATTGCGATTTGTCGTTGTTTAATGTCCGCAGTTCACCTAGCGGTGACGAGAATAATGGTCCGTGGGTTGCCAGGGTAATAGTGGATTCACGCGTCATTAGTATGGAAATAGATACGGGATCAGCGATATCAGCAATTTCGGAGGAATGTTACATCAAAAACTTTGCACATTTGCAGATGAAAAGCAACCCCGTCAAGCTCCGGTCGTATTCGAACACCTTAATACAACCGAGGGGCACCATTGAGGTTGTAGTTTCTCACAAAGGACACACGGCAAAATTAAATCTCTTTGTTGTAACTAATGGAGGCCCTCCACTTTTAGGAAGGGATTGGTACAGGGAATTAAAGTTTCCTTCTCCGATTAATAAAATCGAAATGGTGCAATGCAGTAATGCCTCAGAGATTTGGGAACGGTTTAAGGGGCTCTGGGATGGCAGCCTGGGATCATTTAAGGGAAATGAGGCAAAACTACACCTTAAACCAGGAGCAAAGCCGGTGTTTTGCTCACCCAGAGCGTTAGCTTCTGCCCTTAGGGATAAGGTGAACAATGAAATCGATCGTCTGTTGGAACTGGAAATTTTGTACCCGGTAGATTTCAGTGATTGGGCAACACCCATTGTCCCGATAGTTAAGGGGGATGGGAATATTCGTATATGTGGAGACTTTAAAATAACGGTGAACCCCCAGTTAGAGATTGAAAGATATCCCCTTCCAAGGGTCGAAGAGCTCTTTTTAAAGCTTCAAGGGGGGCAAAAGTTTTCCACAATCGATTTGTCACAAGACTTCCAACAACTGGTCCTCTCAGAGGACTCGCAAAGGCTGTGCACTATCAATACACACCGTGGACTCTTCCGTTATGCCAGAATACCCTTTGGGGTTGCCTCAGCACCTGCCATTTTCCAGAAAACAATGGATCAGGTTTTGCAGGGTCAGGCAGATGTTGCTTGTTTTCAGGATGACATCATTGTCACGGGTAAAAATGATAAGGAACATTTTCAGAATCTAGTGGCCGTATTAGAAAGGTTAAACAGCTTCGGCTTTAAAGTAAATCCCAAGAAGTGTAATTTGATGTGCCTATCAGTAGAATTCTTAGGTCACAAGATAGACAGGTATAGGCTACATGCAACCACGGGAAAATAAATGCAATAGTTGAGTCGCCACCACCCCAAAATGCCTCTCAGCTCAGGGCCTTCTTGGGCCTGGTGGAGTACTATTCAAAGTTCATTCCGAATCTGGCGACTATCCTTGCTCCTTTGCATGAACTGCTTAGGAAAGATGTACAATGGGTGTGGTGTGAGAGACGTGAAGAGGCGTTTGCAACTGTTAAAACAGCAATAACTTTAGGACGTGTTTTAGCTCACTATGATCCGTCATTACCTGTGGTGCTCGAGTGTGATGCTTTCCCGTACGGTTTAGGCAGTGTATTATTACATGAGTATTCTAATGGAATGACACGGCCTATTGCCTTTGCTTCCCGGTCACTAAGTAAGGCAGAGAGAAGTTATTCTCAAATAGATAGGGAAGCCCTGTCCATTATCTTTGGGGTAAAGAGGTTTACCCAGTATTTGTATGGGAGACACTTTATTTTGAGGACAGATCACAAACCCTTGTTACATATTTTGGGTGAAAAAAGTGGTATTCCACAAATGGCTGCTAGCCGTTTTTAGCGTTGGGCAGTCATTCTACAAGGGTATAGTTACAAATTAGAGTATATCCAGGCTGATAAAAATAAGGTGGCAGATGTTCTGTCACGGCTTCCCCTAGAACAGGATAGGGATGTTATAGAGGAAGTTTCCTACTTAGACATAGGGGAAAAGGAATTCCTTCCTATAACTGCCAAGAGCATATCCAGACACTCAAGGACGGATGTAACACTGGCCAAGATCATTGATTTTTGTATGTTTGGATGGCCTAAAAATGTTCTGGATGAATTGAAACCGTACTTCATGAAGCAGCAGGAATTGACTGTTGAGCAGGGTTGCCTCTTGTGGGGAAATAGGGTGGTTATTCCTAAGAAATTAAGGGCTGAGGTCCTCAAAGAGCTGCATGTTGGGCATATGGGCATTGTTAAGATGAAATCGTTAGCCCGATCCTATGTATGGTGGCCAAAATTAGACCAAGATTTGGAGCAGTTAGCTAATTCGTGTGTATCCTGTCTAGCAAACAAACCTTCACCTGGCAAGGCCCCTTTGAAGTGTTGGGAATGGCCTGTTAGGCCTTGGAAACGGTTGCATGTGGATTTAGCGGGACCCTTTTTGGGAAAGTTATTTTTGATCTTGATTGACAGTTCAACAAAATGGCCAGAGGTTAGGGAAATAAAAAATAGTTCCACAGAAGAAATTTTAAGGCATTTAAGGGATATTTTTGCTACCTTTGGACTCCCGGAGCACTTATATCCGATAATGGCTCTCCCTTCACTTCCACTCAGTTCAAGGAATTTTGTGACAAAAATGGCATCAGGCACGTATTTTCTCCTCCCTATCACCCAGCCTCAAATGGAGCAGCCGAAAATATGGTTAAGGTCTTTAAGAACAAGGTCAAAACTCTGATGCAGCATGGGATACCCTTGCACATTGCCTTGCCACGTTTCTTGTTTCAATATAGAATTACTCCTCATGTAACCACGGGTGAATCCCCTTGTGTGTTAATGTTTGGAAGGACAATTCACTCTCGACTGTCCTTAGTGAAACCCAACGTAGGGGAAATTGTGAATGACAGACAGATGGCACAAATGGTGGCACAGGGGGGAACTCCCTTCAGAGTATTGCATAAGGATCAAAGAGTAATGGTTAAAGTGTATCCGCATGGGCAGATGAAATGGACTTCAGGGGTCGTAAGTGAAGTGTTGGGATCCAGGTGGTACTCTGTGTTGACAGATGAAGGTGTTCTTGTCCGCAGGCATATCAACCAGTTGAGAGCCAGGGGGGACCTTGAGTCAGAAGTGGACATTGGAGCCACTGGAAAGGAATCCATAGCTGATACCCATAGCAAGGAGACATCAGAGGAAGAGGAAGCCACCGGGTATTGGGAGCCATCACTCACCACTAGGACTCCTGAAATGGGAACTTGTAGGGTGGAAGAAAATGAGAGTGAAGTGGAAATTAGAAGGTACCCACTAAGGGAGAGAAAGGGGAAGGTTATTTTTGATTTGTGAAGTGTTATTTTTTTTGTAAAGTGTTACCTTATTGACAAAGTGTATAGTCTCCTTAATGTGCCAATGTCCGGCCCTATTGGAAGGGGAGGATTGTAATGTATGTTAGTTTGTATTTGTTTTCGTGTATGTGAGTGCATTATGTATCGCAATTGTTTTGGCGCCAAATAAACGGTAAGTGGCATTTCTGGTCACTTACGCTACGACCGTCAACGGGCTAAGTCATTACAGTACTTCAACCAGGAAAGGAACTTAATTGTGGGAGTATATGTTGATGATGTCATAATGGTTGGTACAAAGGATAGAATTTCAGAGACAAAAGAAAAATTAACTAGACACTTGCACATTAAGTGTCTGGGACCTATATCTAATTTTTTGTCAATTTCAGTAACAAGGAAGAAAGACTATTGTATTGCTATCGAGCAGGTTACTTACATTAAGTCTGTATTGAAGGATTTTGGATTAACTGAAGATACAAGGGGAGTAAATGTACCCTTAGAGTTGCCAAAGAATTCTGTTAGAAAGTCAAACGTGGGTGAAGATTGTGAAGCTTTTGATAGCAGTTTATACAGCAAAGCAGTAGGAAGTTTACTGTACATTGCAAACACTACAAGGCCTGATATTGTGTTCCATGTCTGCTACCTAAGTTAATTTGATAATAACCCATCAAGTGATAACTGGAGAGATGTTAGGCATTCACTCAGATACGTCATGCAGACCAAGGAGTATAAATTGCATTATCATATAACAGGGAGACCAATAGAAGTATATTGTGATGCAAACTGGGGCAAAGGTGATAACAAGTCTTGGAGCGGTTTTGTAGTGAAGTTATCAGACAAGAAAACAGCAGATCATGGATAGGTCTACCTTGGAAGCAGAATTTATCGCAATGGATGAGGCAGTGAGAGAAATACAGTGAGAGAAATACGTGGCACCAAAGGTTGTTCCTGGAATTGAACATGAATTATTTAATATCTGTACCAACTTACATTTATGCCGATAATAATGGTGCAATATGCATGAGTGAGAGTATAAGCTCAGCCATGAAACCGATTTCGTAGGGATCCCATACACTGGCAGCATATTCCAAATGAGGTCTAATAAGGGAAAAGTAGCTGATTTCTCGTACATGATCGTCACATTTATCCAGCACTCTTTTGATGAATCCCAGTTTATGATTAGCTTGACCCATTATTTCACGTACATACCGTATTTACTCGTGTAAGCCGCGCCCTCGTGTATCCCGCGCACCCCTATTTTCGGGAAGGCTCGTGAGGAAAAAAATTATTTGGCAGAAAATTATTTTTTTTGCTTTTGAATCTGCATCATTTTGTCATAACATGAATGCACGTTCTTTAAGAGAAATGCTGTGCCTATATTACATGTACGTCTTTCTCATTAATTGATTTAATTACGTGTTAATATCGCCACGATCGTCATCGCGTCGTGCATCGATGCACGGCCTCTTTTACTATGCATCTTTTTCTCATGACATCTCACAGTAATCACAGTTACATACGACACATCATCCAACTATAAAAAATGGCATCTTTTCAAAATAACATCTAACTGCAATAATAGCAGAAATATGTACAATTTCAACCCGTGATTACTTTATTATTACGGAAATCCGTTGGCATATCAACAAATAAAAGCAGAACGCCATCCGTACCATAGCGGTCACAGATATATACTACTAGTATATATCTGTGATAGCGGTGGTCTCGTCTGCTCTCTGCGCAGTAGCTGTGGACTTGGACGATTTAACAACACCGGAAAGTCTTGGGAACACACGGAAACAACTAAGCTCAATTTAATAACAATTATAATTCTTATAAAACTAAAGAAAAACATATTCGCGGAAATAGAATCGTAAATCACTAATGAATATTCATCTCATAATAGTTCCCATTTTTAGTTTTCGTCACTGCTAGATTCAGATACACCATATTTCCTTCCTGCCGCTCGATTTTCTACTTTTTCGGCATCGCTTATAATATGTTGTTTTGTACTCACGGGAAACGATCGCAATTTCACATCAGAATTCATTTTTAGGGTGATAATTGCAAATTATTTTAAAATGCTAAATGATCGATTAGAACTCGTTTACAACACTTAGTAAGAAGGTATTATCTCTACGACTCTTGCCACTATGTGACAAATTCTTTGTCGTGTCTTTGCAATGTAGCTTTAATGTGTACACAAAAGGAGCTATCTATTGCGTAAAAATGTTGCTACAGATACGTGACACTGAAACAAACTCCGCTTACGACTTTGAAAAGACATAAAGACGCCGACCCCTTGTGGCAGTTTACAGGATACAATGTAGATTTAAATACATATCAGTGCTACAAAGTGTTGTCCTAATTACGATCTATACACGATATTAATTTGTCAAGTGGTGTTTCGGATCTAGCGGTTCTTCGGATCTAGCGTTTTCAAGTACCGTCGTACGCTCCGACTTTTGGATTTTTATTACAAATTACTTCGAAATTTCAGAATACTTTACATTGTACGATTTACTACTAGACCATACTTAAAATTAACGTCGATATGTTTACGAATGTGAATGAGAAACTTAGGAGAAAAAAAAAAAAGGAATTTGAGGAAAAATAGTGCGCGGTTTACACGAAAATCTGGAGGATTCGTGTAAGCCGCGCACCCCTATTTTTTCACCGATGTTTCGGGAAAAAAGGTGCGCGGCTATACGAGTAAATACGGTATGTGTTTACCCCAGGAAAGATCATGTGACAGTCTTACTCCAAGATATTTAATGGATTCCACGTTTGCTAATTCATTATTACTTATTTTGATGTGCTAGATGGAGAACAATTCTTTTTCCAAAAATTCATTACCACGCACTTTTTTAAAATGTAATTCTAACTGCCATGTATCACACCATTTTTCAATTTTTTGTAGGTCATCATCAAGGAGTCTACATTTAATAAATGTAATATTCGTGGTCATCATTTAAATGTAGGACATTTCATTGCTATTTTTTCAAAACAATTTAAAGTCACATTTGAACAAATCTGTAATATAGTGCAAAATATATTATTGAAGTTTGCATTAACCATATTGTTCCACTTCTGACGTATACTTACACAGTAACTGTCGGTGAAAGACTGATGTACGTTTCTAGCAGTGAAATCAGTGATATTAATTCATGATTCGTCAGTGAATCGTGAGCTGCATCACAAAAGTTCGGCTCACGAATCACCTCAACTAAAAAAAAAAGAGTCGACTCACGGATCATTAAAAAAAAATGATCCGAAGCACGAATCACAAATCACAGTTTGTGATTCGCGAATCATGATTCGTGATTCATGAAGACGAATCATGCCCATCCCTGCCTAATGGGTAGAGTGCTCAGCTACTGACCTGAGGGTCCTGGGTTCAAATCCCAGGTGATAGGTTGGAAGACCTAGCGAAATTCATGAGTCATAGCAAAGACAGTGTTTTTCGTGAGCTGAGAAATAAGGGCATCAAAAGTCCATCAACCTTTTGGGAGCTTACTAAATGCAAGCATTCAGGTTTAACCCTCTCCCTCCTAACTCAGCCGAAACCGGCCATATGGCGTTCTCTGCCTTCTCGCCAAATTTAAATAACCAGTATCCCCAGCATTCGGACTATTAATTCCCAAGTGGCACCAGCAGTGCTCCAAAGTTAACATTTTTAAATATAATCTATAAATTCTGAAACGCTTTTGTCAAATTTATAACAGATTTTTATTTAAAATAGATTATTAAAACTAATAGACATACCTCCTGGTTCATAGCATATGGTTTATGGCTGGCCTCCACTTCTGAAACGACTTATCTGTGGTACTAGAAGTAACATCCTACTTTTCACATTGGTAAATCACATTGAAGACATTTCCAAGAGGTCTCTACACTCCTTCCAGCTCTTGTCTTCCTTTTTTGGGCACTACAGCAAGTGCTCACTCACTTTTTCTTCCGTCAATGTCCACAAGTTGGTGGGGAGTCACCAGAAAAGAAGCGGCACGAGCGTAGGTTCTTTCGCGGGCTTCTTGCGAGAGGAGTAGTTCCTTATCATCTCTCCGTATAGAGTGAACCGAAAATACTTTTGTGCTGTTCTATTCCTTGAGTTTGAGGGAGCATTGGTTTCCTTATAAAGTGAGTAACTATTTACAATGGCTGTGTTTACTACAAACGGGAAAATATATTTCCACCACTTCGTCTTCCTTCCAAAATCATAGTAACTCCTGTTTTGATCGGCTCTATCAACTCCACCCATAAATTTGTTATACCTTACTATGGGTTCTGGGCACAGAATAAGAATATGTTTACATATTGCTCAGCCCAGTTTTCCTGGGAACCATCACACTCGGGTTTGCATTGCAGTTTGTTGACAGAACACAAATGTCTCGTCTGTCATGTCAGACAATGGCCGTCACTTCACAGATCAAAAACCCTCATATACACCAAGACACCCAAGTATACCCTAATTTCCTTATCAGTAACGTCAACCCAATGCCTATCTATTTTTCCAGCCTTTCTTTGGCATTATTCTGCCTATTTATTAACATTCCCTACCATTCTGTGAAAAAACTCTACACCTCCTAACATGCATTTCAAATAATCTAATTCATTCGATCTTATGGGTAAGCCGTGCTTTGGACCCCTTCCTCCAACAAAAGCGTGTGGAACTTCGTAATGCAATGAATATATTCCCATTTAGGGCGGAGTGCCTTATCACCTGTTGCATCACTGACACTGGGAGAATTATCCTCTTCTATAACACAATCACCAGGACTGGCACGTTTAAGCTTCGTCTGAAGAGCCTCGGCACTGTATCACTAAGGGAAACATCTGTCCACTTCTCTTGCTATATCATCTGCACTCAAAGAAGCCATGGTCAGAACTGAGGGGCATTTGGAAGGAGTTTCTTGCTCTGAAACTATATTGAAATTATCCACGAACACCAGATATGTGAAATGCATGTTTGGTGACGACAAATCCTCGAGGCCACACATCTTTAAGAAATTAAAAAATCACGCATTTCTGTAGTCAACTTGGGTCTGTTTCTTTTCAGTATACCATTTGAGTCTCTCTCTCCCTCCCCTGCAATAACGCTCCCTCGCATAGACCTCACAGGTCAAGGGAACTGGTCTTATGACCTAAGGAGCCATCACTCAGCACCTCACTCCAAAGGGGCCTGATAAAGCGTCCGGCGGGCTAAAAGATTTTTTTTCTTTTTTTGCGCCACATGTCTCTTTGAGCGTGATGTAATAATAATAATAATAATAGTTCTTTATTCCGTTAGGTCTAATAGAAATGGGAATGTCGTCAATTACATGGATACATACATACAATTTAAAGAATATATATATATATATTATAAAAAATAATAAAAACAACATAATTATGCACAGTTTACAAAAACACAGTTAACCATTTAAATATTCAGAGGTGCTATAGAAAGCATTCTCTAGTAGAAAGTTCTTCAATTCAGATTTAAATTTCCCTACTGTGGAAATGCCTTTCAAATTTGGAGGGAGATGATTATAAATGCGGGCACACATGAAGTGTGGGCCATTTTTAGTAAGGCTAGAGTGGAGGGTTAAGCAATGTACGAATGGGCGTTTACTTAGAAAAACAAATACTCCCTAGAGGCGGCGGAAGCGTGGAAGGGCCGAAAGAAAGCTCTTCTCAAGCCAATGCTGGTCACCCATTTTCGGCTATCTTGCAGGAGAGAGAGAGGCCTGGGCCGCCTAAGCAAGCCATAGCAGCCATTGTGCTTTCATCTTCTATTCTCGCATCACAAAGTGTCCCATTCATTCATTCAAGAAACCATGGCTCATCACGTATCAGCGAACAAGCCCTCCTATAAAATGACTCCAGAATCTTCTTTCGTTACTTTGCTGGTGATAATATGCTCTCCCAAAGGCTCATTAGGTCTTCGGGATCTTGTGCGTGTTGTGACAGATATTATGAGGTTCTGTTTCATCTCAGAGGAACTAAGGATAAGAGAGGTGCGTGCATTAGCAACGATAAACGCTTTCAAGCAGAAACAGAATCATATAAGGCTCAAAAGACAGTCCTTAGTACAGCAGGGGAAAACGGCCGACTTAGGAGGGAGAGGATTAAAAACCACCGGCCGGTTTCGGCCGAATTAGGAGGGAGAGCGAATTGAGGCATTTAAACTTTGATAGGGAGAGGGTTAAGCAATCTTGGAAATAATTTACTTAATGCCCCTGCATCTTCTGCGCAACTTGAAAGAGTGTTTAGTAATTGGTCATATGTACACTGCCCTGTACATGTAGAACCTTTAAGGAACAGTCAATTTACATTTGAAAGATCTAAAAGGTTACTACACGTTGTAATTTATACTTTTCATTTTAATTTGTCACTTTGTCTCACACAATACAACAAAATATAAACAGTATCATAATAAATTTTCCTCACAATATATCACTTTCACTCTTGTTATCTTCAGGCTCAAATTTTACAGGCCATAAATCACTTCACGAGCCTCTTCACTTTTCACTTTCACATAAAATATAACAAGTACCCTCTTAACATTAAGTACCTACATAATAGTGGGGAGTGGACCGCTTTATCCCTCTAGTTTATCTGGAGTTCCTGGCTGATGCGATCCCCGTCTCCTTGGTTAATCCTGGCTTCTCCGCCACTTTCCTTTTCTCTCTTGTTAGACTAGCCGCCACTTTCCTTTTTACTCCTCTCCGACTAGAAGCCACTTCACTGTGCTTACAAGGGGAGTGTCCGAGTTCCGGGTCTAGGATTTTGACGAAATTTGCCAGGCAGGTAGTCCTTGATGAGTTATTTACGAATCACCCCCCGTATAGGGTTATGTATCCAGAAACTTCGTCAAAAAACGAGTTTGAAATATTTGATTGCAAATATAAAGCCAATAATTAGCCATATTTCAACAGTGCAGTTTGGGTTAGGGGTAAAGTATTCGCTTCACAATGTCGACATCCCAAGTTCGAGTCTTTTCGTGTCCAATTTTTTTTCATCGCAGTTTCGTCGTACGACTTTCCCTGGTTTTACATATTTTTAATCTGTTTACCCGGGATGCATTTAAACTATTTTTCGTAATAATTACGTAATTTGCTAAAATTACGTAATTAGTACGTAAAATAGTTAATTACGTTATTTACCTAAATCACGTAATTAGTACGTGGCGGAATTACTTCCGCACGCCCTGTCGTTTTTTGTGTATGAAATTAACGGAAGAGCATAAAGTGTGATCGTGATTTTGAATTTCCGTATCTTTGGCTACGCAGTCCCGACGCACGTACAACACTTGTTCTAATTTGCCTGGTGCCGTGATTTTCCAGCGCTGTGCTTTTTTGGAAAAACTAATCGTAAGGGAAAAAAAGAACTTAAGCTCTGTAATCATATAATTGTAAGTATCTACCGAAATGTTCGGGTGATCGGGCGAAATATTCGGGTGGGAGAGAGTTTCGAATCAAGGACGTCGCTTGGAAATTGATAAAAATCCAGAGGTAACAATTAATTTTGAAGAATTAATGTATTGCACCTTTTCAGGAGCATGTTAGAATCACCCGAACTTTTCGGTAGATACTTACAATTATATGATTACAAAACCTAAATTATTTTTTTCTCTTGCGATTAGTTTTTCCAAAAAAGCACAGCGCTGGAAAATCACGGCTTTGTTAATTTAGATGAGATTTTAGATAGGTAGGCCTACACCTCAAAAGGGCATGAGTGTCAATCATTTGTGTTCATAGAATTAGAAATGAAAACATTTAAGCCTACTCAAGGGACGTTATATATGCATGGCCCTAGTGTTTCCAGCTGAATATCTATCTATCCCATATAACTCAAGATAGGCATTAAAAACTAAGTAAGCCTACACTATCCTATACGACATCTCCTAATTTAGTACTATAAAACAATAATAAATGCCAACTTGTCAAAGATGAGACTTAACAAGACAAAAAATTATAGTTTTACTGTTTTAATATTACAACTTACAGACTAATCGTTTCTACATGTGGCTTTACTTTAGTCTTATTCTTGATGTTTTCTAATTGTATTATGTTGTAATCATTCCGTAGAACTCCCAAAAATACGTCTAAATTATAGTTTTAAAACAATAGAGCTACCTTCCTCTGTCTGAAAGAGAAATGACCAACAATAAAGAGAGCAGTGAGCCCTGGAACAACTGGTATTTTAATTGAAGTGAAATTATGTCCATTGCCACTTAATTGAAACATTATAGGAAGTATATTACTTCACCTCTATCAAGGTCAAGAGAAATTTACCATCAAAAAACAACTTAACCCTTAGAAAAAATACTATGGAACTATATATAGTGATTATATATAGTTTTCTATAATCATTATGGCTAAGGTATTTGGAACATACCCATGTAGCACAGACGGCTGGGCCAACGTTTGGTCATGAGGATTCCTATATTATTATTATTCTAGGTGCAGCGGTTGGCCAACCATTATTCGTATCCGTTTTGCCAACTGTTCCCCAAAGGAACAAAATTGAAAAAAAAGGAAAATGAAGGATCGTGATTCTCTCTTACTGAATGATTAATATCTTTATCTCACATACTACTTATACTCCTACCTTACAACCTACACTATACTACTTTGTATCCTATCAACCTTTGACATACGGCCTGACACATTTTCCAATTATGGTAATGAGACAGGGAGGCCATATATATACTGCTGCTGGCTGGCATTAAGTCGTTTGTGATTATTAACTTTACTCTAAGATTGACACAGATAATTTGCACCGTTAAAGCATTTCCCTAATAACCATTTTGTGGCTAAAAATAAGCATGACCATTATAAATATATGTCTCTGATATTCTTTGAACTCTAGGAGAGATAAATAAGAGTTTCCTCCATAATGCTGAGAACCAGTTTTCTGGCGAGCGCACCAGATTTTTCTCTAAGTCCGATACCATCTACGAGGGACTGAGGAAAATCATCCAATCATGGATATCCATTTTAATGGATATAAGATGAATGTGACATTTGAATCCATATGAGATGAATAAAAAAGAAAATTTTCAGAATGTTTTGCTTTTAAGATACATAATTTGAAACCTCTCTCTTATAGACAGCATGGTCCAGGAGAATATGTCTGTATATGAGAGGTCTATGTAAGTTATGTATGTGTAAACTATAGAACTGTATCCTATAGTGATTATAGGAATATACCCTATAGTGATTATAGGACTATAGAACTATACGCCATAGTGATTATAGGACTATAGAACTATACCCCATAGTGATTATAGGACTATAGAACTATACCCCATAGTGATTATAGAAATTTCTATAGTGATTATAGGACTATAGAACTATACCCCATAGTGATTATAGGACTATAGAACTCTACCCCATAGTGATTATAGAAATTTCTATAGTGATTATAGAATTCCTATAATCACTATACCCCAGTGAAAAAACTGTATACAATTTTTATACAGGCTCTATACAGTGTATACATTTTGTATACATTGTATAGGGTGTATACAGTTGTATACATTGTATACCCTGTATACAATGTGTACATTCTGTATAAAAATTGTACACAAAATGTATACATTGTATACAGTTTATACAAATTGTGTAAAATTTACACAGTGTATACGATATGTATACAATGTATACAAGGTATACACTGTGTACAAAAGGCATGCTTATAAACATTTTATACATCATGTACAAATGGTATTTTTGTTCGATTCTGGTCTGTAAATGCACAGTAATTTTTGATGGTCTGTTATTGTTCTGCAGTATTTGATAGCCTGGAATCCGGCCAGTTGAAAAAGTAGAGGTAATCGAGTTTGAGATGCTCTTTTTTCAAGGCAAAGAAATCTTTCTTCAATGTGAATTAGCATTAGCAATAATAGAAAATTTTCACTACTTATAAAAATTCATCATGCTGAGACTCATAGGCCCACTAAAGTCCTCTCAATTTCAATTGAGCCACATGCAAAGTTTTTATGCATGCACGATGGAGATTTTCCTACACAAAAGAATGGATTTCATGTATGCTGGTGTAGAGAGAAGTGACCGCGAAATGTAACGGTTCCAGTGAAGCAATTTCATTTGAGAGTATCAAACGCTAAGACTATACCATACACAGGGGCCAAACCCAAAAGGATACCAGACTCATTTCTTTTTTCAATAAATCTCACAGTTAAATCCACCATAATCACCTTCGTTGTAAAAACTGAAAAGTCTGATTGTAGCCAAGTACAGGCACTTCCAAAAAAAAGTTAACACTTCAGAGCCGAAAATTTTCTAAGTCCCGAGTTGACGGTGATTTGACAACGCTGCGTCACGGCTTCCCTCTGGCGGAGCCTCGAGAAGCTCTGACCGAAAACAAACCTTCTTCCCTGTTTAGCAGAAGGGATTACTGCACGGTCGGTCTTATTATGCCCTAAAGAAGGGGGCTATGGTGGGCACTCCATGGTCGTTTTTTCCGACTCGCGCTGCAAGACATTTGAAGTCCTGAACATATTTCTACCGTCGCATAGTGGTCGGAAATCGGAAAAAGCTGGACAAAATTCAAAAATAGCTTTCTTTGAAATATGACTTAATACTTCACACAAAAAAGACTGCTAATTAAGGAATAATACATCATTTGACATCTATTAGCCAGATACAGGAGCTCAAACATGACCAAATTTCCAAATAAACACCTGAACTAATTTTTCTCCGAATGTCTTCCAAGTTAAGTTGATCGTGAATTATGTGAGGAATTTGATTGAATAAATAATAGCATGATCTATTAACACAAGTCTTTGCCTTTAAATTACCAAAGCTTCAAATATTTTTGAAGCATTTTAGCGAAATTCCGTTAAAAAATGTCAGACGCTGTTCTCAGATAAAATGTTTACATAATATAGAGAATATCTAGCGTTTTATGGAGAGACCTGTCAAGTGACTTATATCAGAGCACTCGTTGAAGACTCATAAACACGAAATTGAAGAGAAAATAAAAATAAATCTATGACACCGAAAAATACATATGATTTTCCGATCGCGCGTCCGGGGCATGGCTCCGCGCGGCTTGGGCTGGAAGTGACGTGACTCGCTTACTTTACTCAAGTGACATGGACCCAAGGCTTCCATTTCGTCGTTTTTCAGCTGCACTCATTGTCACTAACCTTCACTGATCTATGCTGATGAAATCGTGAGAATATTGAATCGTGCGACGGGATAAGATTACGCGGAATCACTTTATTTTTCTTCGCGTGCGCTTCGGGAACATACTTCTTATTCACGCCCTTGAAAAGAGTGTAGTCTTTCTAGGGCCCATGTAACATTCTAGAAATACACTGGTTTCTCTTTTGAATTCCTTTTGCCCCCTTCTTTTTATTCACGCGGTAAGAGATGCACCGACGATTTCAGAGCCTTGTTCTTCGTTTTCCCAGCCACCTTTTCCCCTTTCCTCAGAGAAGATCTGAAATGGGGGAGCGGCATGTTCCCTCTGACCACTCTGTTCAGTCCCTGTACTGAGACAATGGGGATGGGGAGGACCGGTCTCCGCGAGGAATAATTTTCCACTGCCCAAAAACCTTACTCCATACGTTTTATTGCACCCACGACCCCTTCCATGCGGTATGCCTTGGGTCTACCTCCTCCGAGTTTATGCCCTTGCAGCCCAGTGCCTATTCATAAGGGGTGATCCGGAAGCAGGTAAAACATCGCAGACGTCTGCCCATCCACTCCTCCACCTGAGCGCTTTTAGGTTTGTTTCTACTCACATTACCGGGCGAATATTTCAAAAACATTTACATGCCCAAAAGTGAACACGTTTATCAACATGGTTTCATGATTTACGTTTGATAGTCTCTTATTAATTTCATATGTGATGCCAAGGAAGTAACAATTCATTCACAAAAATGAATTAATTCCGTCCATTAAAGAAATATATCCAAAGCTTTTGGCGGTATTGTTTAGCATGCAATATGGTCGAATAATGGATCACCTTTCCATCAGAAGGAAATATAGGAACAGCTTATCAACATGCAATTACTATTCTCAGTTGCGATATAGGTCCTTAAGGAAATTTACTAATTGCCGTCCACCCACTTCGCAATCCGAGCAATTGGCCCCTCGAGAGGAGATCACCGTATGGCGGCCGGGTGCCCGCGCGTAACGTGTGCAAACCCTTGCTGAGAGGGAATTCCCAGCAGGCCATGCTTCCTCGCCGCCCCTCCCTTTCGGTAGGAGGAGAATAGTGGGTGGCGATCCTTCAGCAGGGTTAGGAGGACACGCAGCTCAACGGTCGGGAATAAGGGTGAGGCGGGAGTCGGGGGTATTTTGCGACCACCTGCAGGTGTCCTATAAACAATGGGTATTCGGGAATATTCGTATGTTGTCACAGTCCTCATCCTTTTGAAGAACGGAAAAAGGCATTGAATAACCAATTAGAGCGTAACATTAGTTACAGTTTGACCAACGGAAATGTCTTCACATGCTTACGGAGCTCTTGCAATCAGTTAAATCTCATACGAATAATTATTTAGTTGTGGTCTCATGCGCGCGCAATTAGCTGTATTAGGACCTGAAACCTTTAGTGATCATAAAATAGTTAATGTGAAATTTATTGTAGGCGTTGAAAGACATTATCAACCAAGGAAGAGGATATACTTATTTGGCAAGGCTCATTACGACGGTATGAAAAAGGAATTAAGGGAATCGTTTAATATATTTAGCGAACAAAGCAAAGGATTCGATACAGAGGATTCGGGGAGAGAATTTCTTGAGGACACCCTTAAAGCAGTTAATGAATACATACCAAGGAAATTCATTAGTGATAATACAGAGCCAAGGTGGTATAATGCGGAGGTTAGGAAATCACTAAAGCGACAAAGGGTATGCCACGCTAGGATGAAAAATGCAGGACGGGGTCTATCGGTAGAGGAAACAAATGAGTTAGTTCAAAACTATAAAAAAAATCGAAAGCATTAGCAAGGAAATCATGTCGACAAGCGTTATAACATTTCAAGAGAGAGATGTTAGGAGGATATTTAGATAGCAATCCTAAAGCGTTTTGGTCATATGTGAGAGAGATTCGGGCAAATAGGTCCACAGTGCACACACTTAAAAACGATAAAGGAATTAGAGTCACCAGCAGTGTAGAAAAAGCCAATTCTTTAAACACCTTCTTCCAAAGGGTTAGATTAGACATTAGACCAGATTTTAGGGAAACGGCTGCGTGGTCAGTAACAGATTTGTATTGGTATAATACAAATAATAATCTCAGGGGCATTATTATTATTATTATTCAAATTAGGACTCCTAAACTATAAATGCTAAGGTTAACTCGTGGAAATGCCACCACAATTGGAAACGTTATTTACTTCATCCTGAAAATCGAGCATTTTACTTCGCCAATACGGCGAAAACGTTAAAATTTTCTTCTTATCAGACTGCTCCTAGTCTTAAAATTTGGGATCGCATATTTTCAAAGCTTCTGGCCACATCGATGTGAGAATTAAATATGCCTATGAACTCGTTCTGAAATGGCACGAACGTGAAACAACACCAATTAACCAAGGAATTAATTATTTAAGGGACACATACAAATTGGAGGGTGATAACAACCAATGATGATATGTGATTTCCTCTTCAAAGTAAAACGTCGATTTTTAATTTAATGCCAATGGGTGACGACGGTTTTTTCTACGACGATGGTGGCGAGCATAGATATATGTTCGGGACTTCAGACGTCGTGCAGCTCGCGTCGAAGAAAATGACAATCTCGGGACACAGGACCGACCCACATTAGTCGGAAATCGAAAAAAGCTGGACAAAAACCTAAAATAACTTTTTTTTAGATGTAAACTTGAAACTCCACACATATTCTTAGAAAAGTTTGCTACTTAAGGAATAATGCATCATTTGTCATGGTTCTCATCCGTTAGTGAGACACAATGGGGCTCAAACATCACGAAGTTTAAAAAAATCCTGTAATAATATTTATCCTAATATCTTACAAGTTGATGATGACGATGTGGGAGGAATTTGATCAAATAAAAATAGCATGATCTATTATTAGCACAATGCTTTGCTTTTAATTGCCTGAGCTACAAATATATTTGAATCGTTTATTTGCTATTCCATTACTTAATGGCGGACACTGTTCTCAGACAAAACTTTTACATCAAGCAGAGTATATCTAACGTTTTAGGGAGACACTTGTCAAGTAACTTATATCTGAGCAGTCTTTGAAAACTCATTTTCACGAAAGTGAAGAGAAATTAAAAGTAAGTTTGCGACACCCTAAAATACATATGATTTTCCACCGCGCGTTTGGGGTTTGGCTCCACGCGTCGGGGGAATTGACGTGACTCGCTTACATTGCTGAAGTGACATGGTCCCTAAGGCTTTTAATTCGTTGTTTTTGAGCTGTAACCATTGTCAGTAACCTCCATCACTCTTATTTGATAAAATCGCGAGAATCTTGAGCCGTGCGACGGGATAGATTACGCGGAATAGAGTTATTTTTCTTTGCGTCCGCTCCGGGAACATACTTCTTATTCAAGCCCTTGAAAAGAGTGAAGTCTTTCTAGGGCCCATGTGAACTAGATATATTCTAGCTTTTATAAGTAATGGAATAGCAATGAAATGATTAAAAAAGTATTTGTAGCTCAGCAATTTAAAGGCAAAGCATTGTGTTAATAGGCAAATGATGCAGGTGTTTATTTGGAAATTTGGTTATGTTTGAGCCCCAGTATCTGACTAACAGATACGAATCATGTCAAATGATGCATTACTCCTTAATTAGCAATCTTTCCTGAGTAGTTATGCGACGTTTCAAGTCTATATCTCAAAGAAAGCCATTTTCAAAATTTGTCCAGTTTTTTCGCGACGTAGCTTTTTTGGCGAGCGTAGAGATGTGTTCAGGACTTCGTCGGGAGTGAGTCGGAATGAACGACCATGGAGTGCCCACAATAGCCCCCTGCTTTAGGGCATAATAAGACCGACCGTGCAGTAATCCCTTCTGCTAAACAGGGAAAGGCGAGGACGGGGGAGGAGGGAAGGGGGTTTGTTTTCGGTTAGAACTTCGCGAGGCTCCGCCAGAGGGAAGCCGTGACGCAGCGTTGTCAAATCACCGTCAACTCGGGACTTGGAAAATTTTCGGCTCTGAAGTGTTAACTTTTTTTTGGAAGTGCCTGTACATGCCGAAAAAGTGGAGGAACGCTAAACTATTCGCCTCCTTGATAATCTTTTGAAAAGTTAGATCGGACTGACAATTTAGCTGTAATAAAACTAAACTATTCCTTCGTTAATAGTATGAACATGGGAAGTAATATTCTTAGTGTATACCTTGAAATTATTGAGTTTTGATTTTCAATGATAAAAATAGGTCCAAGCAATCTAATTAGAGATTAGGAAATTTTTTAAAAGAACACTATCATTAACTATAAATGACAACTTCGGTGCCCACGAGTAACACGTGAGTATTCATTTTATAGTTCGCGGTTAGTGGAAAGCTATCGACCCGAATAGACTACTATCGATGTTGCAAGCAAGAGCGACTTCGACCACTTCGAAAATCGAAATTCAAAATGGAAGTCATCATGGTTATTAGCGAGAAACATGAGAAAAAAATTCTATCATCGAATAATTACGTTTTATTGTGATTCGTGATCAAAGAAGCGTAACTTTAAATTATAATGGACAGTAAAATACGGTAAGTAAATTATTGCTATGAAAACCGATTGTTTTGAAGAAAATTCACGAATATGTCATTGTTTTCATTTGCGTTCCATGGTAACTTTTTTAATTGCAACCACAGGAATTGACGGTATTTATAATTTTTCAGGCACAGAAAGTCATAAACAAAATGGGACATAAGGAATGAGCCAATGAAAAATCAGATCATCTTTCTACTACATAATAAACGTGAAATGTTTTGTGTGTGTTATGACAGTGCAGTGATGACCTTCGATGATATTTAAACGAACTGTTGTACGAACTCCCTGAAAAATTTCGTTTCACTTTTTAGAGGACCGTTGTTTTTTTTGAAAGACATTTAGTTGCTGAATACCCAGCTCAGCCATTTAAAATTAAATGTTATGCAATAATCAAGCTCGATAACAGCTTTTGATTCTCATGCCATGTTGTTTGATATTGGTAATTGTTGCATTGGCTGACGTTGAGATTATGCCTCAGATTTGGAATCTTATGTGTTACAAAGGCAAGTGAATGCAATGAATGAAAATGGAAATAATGTCAATAAATATAATTTATTTACAAAGTCATTTTTGTTTAAAATCATCTATCTCGCATAAGTACGTGTTATTAAAATTGTGAATTCGCTATGTTGCATCAAGAAGCGCTAGGCGTTAACGAATTTAAAACGGTCTACGTCTGTATAGAGTTCGTGTGTGTCAAATTATGCCGAATCAAATTATATGTGATCTGCTATTCAATCCGAGGTTTATTGCTTACTTTTGCAATGCTGCATATCATCTAGACAGTGGTGTGAATATTTCAGCAAACCTTATAATTGGAATTTAACTTTTAGGTAAGTCTCCCCAGCCAGCACAGCAGATATTCCTTACAGAAATGAAAGCGAAAAAATGGGGCGAATATATCGCTAGAGAAATTACAGGGTAAGAATTTCCCTTCCTTTTCGGTTCGCAGAGAGCCCGTAAGATCCTTTGGGTCTAACAAGGGGAGTGTCCGATAACCGGGTCGCCGATCTTGATGAAAATTCGTATGCATATAGAACTCCGGATGCTGTTCACGAATCACCCCACATATGGGCGTATATATCCAGTAGTTTAAGCAAAAAAGGCGTTTAAACATTTATAGGCTGTACAAAATCCCTATTTATCAACATCCGGGAATCAAGGGTGTTGTAGTCCAGTGGTCAGCGTACGGGGCTGCGGTGCGGAAGGGCCGTGTTCGATTCCCGTCGACGAAAAAAAATTTTATGCTTATTTTCTTTTTTTTTCCTTCGTGGATTTCGATCTTAAAATCTAATTTTTACTTTTATATTCAAAGTTTTTTTTTTAATGAGTGGAAATATTTTTTTTCGCGAATACCACAGGGCTTGTTTTTTTCCTTTCGCGCGAAGTCTACGTAATTTCTTTGTTTCCACATTCTTTCACCATGCAGACTTGATTTGTTCTTTCATTTGCAAGATCTCCTGTTGATATCATAATTATAAAATAGTCTAAATAATTGTTACATCATTATTTATAAGACCCACGATTACAGAGCCCCGTTTTCTTGTTTTGTCCAGTTTTGAAAAAAGGGGAAAAAAGGGGGAAATGTGATCGGCTTATCTACTAATTTCTGTAATCGAATCACCATTTCTCGGTCAAAAGGCATACAAATAAATACATTGTAATAAAGCTCGTCGAGAAAGACTCGTGTTATAAATGGCGAGAGTGACCACTTGCAGAAAATTTCCATGAGCCAATAATTTAATTTAATTAACGGTTGTTTTCCGAATGCATTATTGCTCCTCTCTTCGACCCTTCCTCCAAAAACTATCGGTAGGGTTAGAAAGGGAGTGCAATTCGTTGCATTTTTAGTTCACCGTCAACATTTGAACCGCAAGGAGCTGTGATTCTCAAGCAGTTGTGCGTCTGTGATTTTTCTTGTCGGAGTCGTGAGTCTTGAGAGTTGCCGACAGGATATTTGGTTTCATAAAATCCTGAATTCAGGTATGCAATTTGAGTTTTAATTCGCTATACATATATCTCAAATTTAAATTATTTTATGATAAATTAAATTAATTAAGAAATTTCTTTGGTATGCATCTGTATGACAAAGTATAATGTAAATTACAGGCTACTCCTAATTATGGATTAGGTACCTGGAACATCTTCCGAAAGAAATAGTTCTACCAGTAACGAAGATGGTCAGGAAAATCTCACCTTGTTTTCTGAAGCCTTCCGTCATTGTGCCTTTCTCCTGCGTGATGGTGGATATATTTCGGAGTCTGCTAATGGAGAGCCCTCCCCGCGCTCCGTAGCAGTAGGAGAGGAAATGTTTTCCAGAATTTTGGAAATGATGGATGAGATAGATTTTGAAACGGTTGACGAACTAGTGGGAGAAGATGACCCCGATGGTACGGAAGAATATTTGGAATTATCGTCTGCTTCCACGGAGGACGACAATGGGGGAGAGGAGAAGTCGTCGTCTTCGAGTGACGTTAACGTCGGACCTTCACCAAAGAAAAGATGCAGGGTCCCCTTGGAAACAAAAATTAAAGCGGTTACTGTGGCTAAACTCAATCCTCGGTGGTCATTGAAGTCACTTCGCTCTCGTGTGACACGACGGTTAAAACGCCTTGAGGAACTAAAATCCTGGGAAAAAGATATCCGTTCCGGTGGAACCAAGAGAGATAAGTGGGATTTAATCGACAAATGGACTTATGACAGGTTTTGCGAATGCAGAGCAAATGGCGAGCATGTGACGACGAGAATGGTACAGCAGTGGGCTGTGGCAGCAGCATCTCAATTTTTGGCCGAGGATTTTCAGTTCAACGCTTCTATGACGTGGACAAATCGTTTTAAACGTAAACATAAGATTCGACAGAGGAAAGTCACCCGATATGTGAGTCAAAAGGACAGAAAGTCTGCGGAGGACACAATGAAGGTAGCTCTTCTGTTCCAGGAACAAAGCAGGAAGCTGATTTCAATGTTTGAACCATCATTGGTAATTAATACTGACCAAACGGGATGCGAGTACCGTGCCCAAATTAGACGTACGCTTTCTTATCAAGGCGAAAAAGCTACAGAAGTGTGCGCGAGCCAGTTAAAGAAAATGACTCATTCATACACAGCACAATACAGTGTGACATGTTCAGGTGAACTGTTACCAAAGGTGTTTATTTGCTTGCAAGAGGTAACAGGAAAGTTTGGACCAAGAGTCACATTGGAGGTGGGAGGTGCAATGGACAGGTACAGAAACGTATTTGTGACTTGTTCCAAATCTGGGAAACTTTTGACAAGCACGTATGAATTGTTTTTGGACAACGTATTGGCGCCATACGTGAAAAAAGAGAAGTTTCTTCTTTTCATCGATTCCTGGGCGGGGCAAACGAATCAGGCACTGTACGACGAACGGTTTGTGGACGACTTCAATGAACCTACCTGCACAATTAAGGTTATTCCACCAAAATGTACTCCAATTTGCCAACCCTGTGACGTTTATTTCTATAGACAAGTGAAAATATTTATTTCACGAATCCAAAACGCGACAACTCTTCTGCGAGAGAACCGTGATTTAACAAGCCGGTTGGACATGATAAAAATTCATTCGCTCATTCACAAACAGTTGTCCGCGCCAGTGTTTAGACCAATGCTTATGTATTCATGGTTTGCTTCAGGACTCTCTAGCGAGCGACAGGTTTTGCTAAATGTAAAACAAGTTTTGTTTCCAGAAGATATTTTGAAATCAAAATGTGATTGTGGTGAACAAAGTTTCGCAAGGTGTTCTTGGTGTTCTAAATTTTTGTGTTTTAAATGTTTTTTTGATGACTACCATCCGGAGAGATGCCAACAATGACAGAAAGAGATAGAATGGCGATTGACTTAATTACCTTGTAAATTTATTATTGCCAGAAATTAAATTAAATTATTGGCTCATGGAAATTTTCTGCAAGTGGTCACTCTCGCCATTTATAACACGAGTCTTTCTCGACAAGCTTTATTACAATGTATTTATTTGTATGTCTTTTGACCGAGAAATGGTGATTCGATTACAGAAATTAGTAGATAAGCCGATCACATTTTCCCCTCCTTTTTTCAAAACTGGACAAAACAAGAAAACGGGGCTCTGTAATCGTGGGTCTTATAAATAATGATGTAACAATTATTTAGACTATTTTATAATTATGATATCAACAGGAGATCTTGCAAATGAAAGAACAAATCAAGTCTGCATGGTGAAAGAATGTGGAAACAAAGAAATTACGTAGACTTCGCGCGAAAGAAAAAAAACAAGCCCTATGGTATTCGCGAAAAAAAAATATTTCCACTCATTAAAAAAAAACTTTGAATATAAAAGTAAAAATTAAATTTTAAGATCGAAATCCACGAAGGAAAAAAAAAGAAAATAAGCATAAAATTTTTTTTCGTCGACGGGAATCGAACACGGCCCTTCCGCACCGCAGCCCCGTACGCTGACCCCTGGACTACAACACCCTTGATTCCCGGATGTTGATAAATAGGGATTTTGTACAGCCTATAAATGTTTAAACGCCTTTTTTGCTTAAACTACTGGATATATACGCCCATATGTGGGGTGATTCGTGAACAGCATCCGGAGTTCTATATGCATACGAATTTTCATCAAGATCGGCGACCCGGTTATCGGACACTCCCCTTGTAAGGCTAATAATGCTGGGAATTTACTTTTAAATTATATTCGGAGGACTAACGCGGTTGGATAGATAATTGATTTTTCTTGCTCCACCATGCAAGAAACAATTTTAAGATACTCTCAAGCATTTGGAAATCTTGAGGTGGACGTCTGTGCACGAAAAGTTGTTATTGTGTGAGTACTACAACTTCAATTTGAAGAAGGACTTTGTTCGCTTAGGTCTATGGAGGAATTACATTTAATTTTGATATAAAAGCAACTTTATAACAACTCAGCTGCATTTATCTGGCACGTTTTAGAGGACGAGATATCCCTTATGCCCTTTTTGAGACGTTCCCTGTCTGCTAACCGGAAGAGAAGACCGAAAAGACTATCGATATTATCGATATGCTTGCAATCGAAATGCCCTTCCGGTAGCAACCACGAACACCACAAATCTGTTGTATTCTCGTGCTCTATGACAATGAGCGAAATATGTAGAAGTGATTGAAGTGGACAAAGTATGCTATACCATCGGAACCGTATCTCACGCCCTGAAATTTACATGGACGAGTAGTGTAGCAATTGGATCTGTATTTCAAGTGAGTACCATTTATTTCTCTTTCGTTGTTATCCTCTGCACATTAGTCTGGTTATCGAGGACTTTGTGACCACGCCGTGTCGATTACTAATACATTAGGTACTGGAATGACGTATTCTATAACCATATTTATTTACATTTTCGTTTATATTAACGGATGAAATGTGCATTTCTTAAATATGTCCCAGGGGAATCACGCGACTGGAACTCGATATTGTTGGTGTTGGTGTCTATTCCTCAGCATGAGACGTGAGTATCATTCCTTTCTATTCTACTATTAGGTACTTTACAAGTAAAGCGCTGAATACTGGAATGCATTGAAATAAATATTTGTAATATTGCTTGAAAAATAGCAGAGCAGTAAAAACATCTCTAATATACTGAGTAAAGTCAAAATCATTTTTATTAGTGTAGTAAGAGTATATGGACACCAAAATACATAATTGTCGTCAAAATAGAACCAATGAATTTCACTTCCGCGAGTAATTATTGTATAAATTATTACAAATAATATAACAAAACGAGAATTTTTTCGGTCGCTTATTTTATATATAGCTAATGTCCCACTGTTTTTTGCAGAGGTGCTGAAAACTAAGGGGAACACGGCCCCAGATGGAGCTCCTTACAGTGGGAAGGAACACGGGCGAATTGTTTCGCCTAGCAAGGAGGGTTAACAAGTTAAATGTAAATGATGGTGCAGCAGATGTGCCTGAATAAAGATCATTTGTTATAGACTTTCGAATTTATTTTGTGTACAAGTACCCCATTGTGAGAAATCCTTTTTTTGTTCAGAGTTAGCAATAGTAACAAGAGCAAATTGTAGGCATGTTGATTACTGTATGGACGTGTTATTATTATTGTTGATGTTCAGGTTGTGGATTTTTAACTAACCACTACAACCTTTGGTTGTAAGTTTGTTGCGAGGTGAGTCTTTTTTATTTCCCTAATTTCGGCAACTTAATGGTCGAATAATGAACTTTTCTGTAGCGTATCATTAGTAGCAGAGTGGAATATATATTCATTTATAAATGTATGACGTTACAAAAAGTAGACCTCATAAAGGGCGAGTGTAGGAAGCGAACGTGGTACAAATAATAGCCGTCAGGTGGCGGTAGCGTGCCTAAAAGATCGCTGTTAGTTCCTCCTAAGTCCGCTAGGGAGCGCCCTTCTCACTGTTAGAGAAATGATTTCTATCGCATTTCGGAAACCTTTCGCTTTGATTTCGCCAGCATTTCTCTAACTTGCTACTGCCATATACAGAAACCATTTCCCTTTCCGTATATGATTTCTCCGTTTTATATGGAAGGTTTCTGTATATGTTGGTTCTATTTACAACCTTGTGCTGGCTGGGTCATTACTTCTCTAAATAATCAGAGTCTTTGGTGAGTTAATAACTTGCATGCACCTACTTAATTATTACGAATGTGTATAAGTGTATACACTTATAATGTACCGTACCTCTGATAATTGAATCCTTATACATGAATTTATAGCCCTAATTTTATAAGCAGTGCATGAAATGAAATTACCATGTGATATAATACTATTGAATTAATTAGGGAGGGGAACCATATGCTCTTGGCTGCATTTAATATTTTACTTGCTTGGTAGGTTTTTTACTTAATTTAGCTTGGGTCATTTGCATTTAGGCCTAAAAGATTACAAAAATTTGAAGTAAAGTGAGTGTGAATAATAATAATAAAAGGTCTTTATTGGGGTGAGATTGAGACAAAAGCTACTACTAGCAGCATAAGGGAGGATAATGTTGGCTAAAGCTGCAGAAAAAATTAACTTATTGTTAGTGAGAGGATGAAGGGTTCACTGGAAATCTTGGACAAAAATTTCTGCGCAAGCTGGAGTTTACTCTATAACCTTATCATAAGTATTGCAAGACTAACGATGACATGAATTTGGATCCATGAGTCTTACCTCAGGTATACATGAGACAATTTCATTGTGCGAACATTATAAAAACATTTCAATTTTGTGAAGAGGCTGTCACAGGCTATATTTATTTTCCAGGATTGAAGGAGATGCAGTTAAGTAGGTATGGATATGGAGTAAGCTCTACTGTAATTGATCGACAAAAAGTAAAATTTCTCTGGTTTTGTCACCCAGTTTGGCGTCAAACCCTCGCACAATTGCTGCAAGCCGGTGGGAGCCAGAGAAATAGCGCATGGATGGAGTTACAAATTTTTTTCCCTCACCCACACAATCCTGCGGGTCAGGGTGGAAAGGGATATTTGTCATTAAAATAACAATAATGTGTAATGTGCAAAATTGATAGTTATACTGTTTTGATATGTGTAAATTTTTTAACTGTTTTACTCGTTCTAATAAATGTAGTAATTGTAACTTGCAGTTTGTCATAATTCAATCACCCCAAAATAATTGCATACATAATGATACATATAGATGCAAATAATAATTGTATACACTGTGCACACATTGTATACACTGTGTACAAATTGTATACACTGTGTACAAATTGTATACATTGTGTACAACTGTATACATTTTGTATACATTGTGTACAAATTGTATACATTTTGTATACATTGTGTACAAATTGTATACAATTTGTACACAACAAAATTTGTATACATTGTATACAATTTGTGCACAATTTGTATACAAGCTGGTCCTATACATTGTATACAATTTGTATTACAATTTTTACATATATATATAGTTCTATAGTACTTTTTTCTTAGGGAAGAGCTCTGTTTTTTTATGGTAACTTTCTCTTGACATTGATAGAGGTGCAGTAATATACTTCCTATAATGTTTCATGTAGTGGCAATGGACATAATTTCACTTCAATTAAAATACCAGTTAATATAATCCTTAATCTAGCCTACTGCATATATAACTAAATGCAAGTACTTGCCACAGAAAATTTTAAAAATGACATGAAGTGGTTACAAATGACTCAGGCCTACACCAATAAATCTAGAAAATATTGCTTTGTCTCGTGGATAATTTAGCATCTAGACAGTTCAGTCTTGGATAATTATTGATTTCCTGGCAGGCCTAGCAATGGTAGGCTTGTAAAAGGCTATTTAAGTTGAAACTGCAGTAAATATGTTTAATTATTAAAATGTGCTGGTATAACGTTAAAATAAAATTTTCCAATAATCATAATCACTTCTTTAGTAGTACCTATCTATATGCAAAATTAATTTTCTACACATAGAATATGTAACTAATTAGCAATATTCTACATTACATATTCTACGGTAGAAAATAGACGTAGATTAAGCATTTTCTACACAGAATATTCTACTGACCCAACCCTGGCTATTAGGCTTGGTTTGAAAGAAAAGTATATGTAATTTCTTGATATTAATTCTTATACATATATATGTTCATAATATCATGAGATTAAGCTTCTATGCATCTTTGTTGAAGTTTTTATGTTTGTTCATTGAAATTAAGTTTTACTGTTTGTATTTATTTTTTATGTGTTATTTGTGCTCGTGCTCTCATAGAAAGGTTTTTGTTTGTGTTCAGTTTGCCGAGAACCATTCTTGTCAAGGGGAAGTGCAAAGAAATCTGGATGATGTGACAAGATTGATTCTCGGTAATGTTTATTTTCAGTGCTTACAGCTGATATTTGTGTGGTTTCAGTATTCCTTTGTTATGTTTTCGTATCTTAGGTGGCTGATTGTTGTTGGCGTTGTTGATTGATGATTATTAAATAAAGTCTTTAGCTGCGAAAGACATTTAATGTAAGACGAACGTACTTGAATATTAATAAATACTTACAACATCTCTCCCTAGGGTAATTTTTTCAGTTCTAGGATTGAACAAGCGATAACCCTTGGAATCACTGCAATAACCTACCATCATGTATTGCTGTCCCTTAGAATCCCACTTGCGTCTTATTTCAGGTGGTACATATGCATATGCCACACGTCCAAATAATGTGTACGCGTAGGTGACTTAAGTCTTCTTGTATACCTGTCCATTTATCCTGTGGTGTGCAACCTGATAGAGCTGAATGGGGAGAATGATTGAGCAAGTACACAGCAGTATTACATGCTTCCGCCTAAAATTTCTTATGACATTTATCCCACTGCATCATTGAATGAGTCTTTTCTATAATATACCTACCTATTGACTCTTTAGGACAACCCATTTTGCTGAGGGTTATATGGTATGGTGGTCTGATGCTATATGCCATGAGCTACAGCAAACTCTTTCATTTGAGAATTAATGTATTCTCCAACATTATCTGTTCTCAAAACCTTAATGGTGCAGCCAGTCATATTAGTAGCAAGGGCGTGAAACTCAACAAACTTACTGTATACTTCAACTTTACGCTTCAAAAAATATACAAATATTTTTCTAGAAAAATCATCTATGAACGTTAACATACAGGTACATAGTTACATCCACCAACTGATAACTCCTCCATAGGACCACATACATCCAAGTGCACTAATTCCAATACTTTAGAGGGGTGACTATCTCTGGATAAAAATGGTCGTTTACAAAGTTTACCTTCAATGCATGTATCATCATTGTTACCTGTGAACTTTACACCTGTGGTGACATTTAATGATTTTCATTACTGTTGAGCCAAGGTGGCCTAACCTCCTATGCCATAAATCATAAGATGAATCAGTGCTGGCTGCATTAACCTGGTAATGGCCCGGCTCTGTAATGAAACTGCAAAATGTTTTTTCTAGCTGATTTATGCGAAACAACATCCATCATTCATGATTCTAGAACCTGTTGCCCTGACCTTGCCTGTAATTAAATAATCATCTTTATGATAAATTTTACACCCATTTTCAGACAAAATCACTATAAGATGCTTATCAACCATTTTAGAAACAGATAGCAGATTTGCTGCTAAATTGGGCAGATGCACAACACCTTTTAAGGCCGTTGTACACGGTACAATTTCTTGTACAAGAACTTGTACAATGCGCAAATTGTATCGTGTACGAGGGGTTCGTACAATTTCTTGTACAAGAAATTAGATCATGCTCTATATTATTGGATGAAACCGTCCAAGATCCACTCCGTAGCTTCTGCGCATGACATGTGACGGTAGTGATGCGTTCGTTTAGTATTCGTAAGGTTGGTGTTCTGTTTGCGATCACTTTTATTCCTATAAGCATGGCGAAACTTCCTTTTTTGTTGTACATATCGTGATATCCTTTTTGCTTCCATATTATGATATTCTTTGTTGCTTCCATATTGTGATATTCGTCGATCGCGTTGGAAGTGTTTTATTTCTCAAAAGATGAGTTGGACACACTGGGAAACATTAAACCTCAATGAAATTAAGATGACGTTATTGAACCAAAAATAAATACATGCAACGAGCGAAAACATGCTGTTTGGACAATAAATGATGGGTTTCATGAGTCGATGAAAGAGTGCAAGTAACCAATTAGTATTCGTAAAATTTCATTTTATTAATGCTAGGATTAATGGTAGCAAATCATTGTAACTATGGCAGTATTGTCAAAATACTATCGTCATCGGGTATCGCGATTCAGCTGTTGGACAGAAAACGATATCTGCGCATGTTATTGGCAGACAAATTGCATGAAAATCTTTGATCGTGTACGACCGTGAACCAACTTCTTGTACAATATCTTGGTCCAATCTCGCCGTTCAATTTATTGTACAAGTTCTTGTACAAGAAATTGTATCGTGTACAACGGCCTTTATGGTTTTTTCACCCTCAGATGTGAACTCTACAGCATCTCCCTTACCTTTAACTGGTACACTGCTATTATTAGCAACTGTAACCTCAGTACCACATCCATTAGCTGCATAATTATTCAACCATCTATCATTATGTGACATGAAGCTCCTTAGTCAATATACCATACATCACTTTTAACCTTACCACCTTGGGCTACCAGGAAAGTGTTCACTTCAGGATTCACTAAGTTTTCAGCACCATTTCTGCCCTCTGCTTGGGCATCATTTCCTGAACTTCCTGTCTCCTTGGAATCACAATATTCCATCTTGTAGCCCCATTTCTTGCACCTAAAACGGAATTTCTTCTTTGGTTGTTGTGGGATTGGCTGATTAGATGAATAACTGGGTTTTTGTGAACAGTTCTTGTAGCCAAATTTCTTTGCTGCAAAAGCGGCCTCAGAAACTCGATTCTGTTCTCGGCGATCATCTTCAGTGAGCAGTTTACTTTTCACCAGTTCACTATAGTTATCTTCATGTTAGAAGCTTTCAGTGCCATGATAAATGGCTCATAATATGTAGGTAATCCACTAAGCAGAATGGCTGCGATGAGTTCATCATGTCCACCGTCCATATCACCCAATCTTTGAGCAAGAGAAAGGATTTCGGATACATACTACAACATTCCTGAATAACCTTCCAATCGTGTTGAGAAGAGTTTTCTCTACAAACTATTATGCCGGCCAGTCCTCTGTCTTCCAGTGTCCGAGATAAGGATACTCATGTTTGTTTAGCCGTTATAGCCTTTTGCACGTGAACATACAGATTGGGCTTGATCATAAGACAAATTTTTGTGAGAGCCTATAGGCTTCTTAAGAAGCTTCTTTTCGTCACAATTGTCTTCATTACATTATTCTGTTATGTAATCCCTTAAGTCCTCATGTTCTAGGTACATTCTCATGGCGAACTTTCATGTTTTATACCCGTCCACACCACTCAGTTTATAAATGTGAGGTAGCGTCGAAGCGGAAGCCATGCTAGAATGCCCGTGTCTAACCTCACTTCAATTAGCGATGCACTTAACAAAATAAAACTTGGACTAATACTGCCATCGGATATTTCACTTAGACTATTTAGACATATTTGGACCCCTAACTTGTTGAAAACTGTAGATCGAATATGAAGACTAATCAAGGATTTAAGGAGACACAAAGTGACGACGCAAACATCTTACTTGCAACAACCGAACGAACCGCTTTATTATTACGTAAAAACAAGAGAGAGGTAACCAGCGAAAACAAATGGTGGGAAGTTTGAATATGTAACATATTATTACCGTGCTCGGTATTTTGGAAAGAGCCTAACGAGGATTGAGATCATAATTCAACTTATAGTTCATACATGAACGTGAAAACGTCGCAGTTGTTGATTAATCTTAGTGCAGTGATGAATCTTGAAACAATTTAAAAGAACTTTCTTTATGGAAAATATATATGTTATATTACTGAGACGAGAGTGGATTAAAAATACCCTTGGTTATAAAACACGCAGAACAAATGAAATTAAAGTTATGTTGTTGGTGTTGTGCAAAAGTAAGAGCGATCTCAATTTTATATATTTCTCGTGCCGTGTGCTGTCATACTGGTTTTCTTTGAGATGACACGTGTTATGTTCAAACGTATATTTTATGTGGTACTGATCGTCAAGTGAATAAAATGATTGAATTTAGTAGGAATACTAAGAAATATTTTAATCTACAGCTGCTTCTTTTTAAAATCATTTCCCGAAAGTCGTAATAATTAAGTGTGAATACATGTGTTTAGGAAGTCAGTGCAGTTGCTATTATGGGCACTTCACTCGTCACCCATTGAAAGGAGGAGCAGAAGTATAAGGTAAATGTGAACCAAAGGGTGACACTTTTCAAAGCTTTTCCTGCAAAAACGGTGTGAATTAGCGATTTCATTCCAACTGTGTAAGATAAAAAAATGATGACTCTTTATTATGAAATGAGTATCGTAGCTCGAAGATCCTTATTTAATAAGATACAACAGTTTGAAGTTGACGTTTTTCAAGGTCAATAGTTGTATTTTGCATCTAACTTTAAGATGAAATACTGTCGGAGTGGTACGGTCAACGATCAACAATTGTACTGAAGATATTTTATTCGGATGAAGAATAAAGTCCGGAAAGCTAGTTAAATGAAAGAAAATCTAACTCCGATATTTCAGTTAAAAACTGACCATAGTAAATGTCACATTTTTGATTGAAATACCGGTATTAAAGTTCAAATTTCTTCGATTTAATTTGATTTTCGGACTTTTATTCCTCCTATAAAATGACCCTTAACGGCGATAGATTAAATATGCCACAAAACATATTTGAAATGTGCTCAGCATGTTTTCTCAAATATGCCATGCCTGTGTTCACAACATGCTCAGCATATTTTCAAAAATGTTTTCAGCATATTTATAGCATATGATTACCCGGAAGTTTGTTCATGCTCAGCATATACTGGAAACATTTTCAACATATTGAATATATTTTACGAAAATGTGCTCAGCATATCGTGAGCATTTATTGTGCTACTATAAGGTATATTATTCATTGCCTTATGATAACATCAACCTTCAGAGTACAAAGTTTGCAGCATACTTAATATAAACCAAATTTTAACGTCCATATAGGGTGTATAACAGATGTAGATGTTAAAATAGGGTTTGAATTAGGTATAATACAAACTCTGTGCCCTCGGGGAAGTGTTATCCTTAAACTAACATTATCTAGTGATGCAACATAATTAATCATCTCCAGGGGGGCAAGTCTGTAACTCTGTTTTCTCCCGAAAACGGGAGAAAGGAGCTTCGTGAGGCGCCTGCGCGAGAGTTGTCGCCCGCCCGAAGTCTCCGCCTGTCGCCGGAGAAAGGAGACAAATTTGTCGCCTGGAGAAAACTATTCTCCCGACCCAAGCACGGGGATGCAACACCCGGCCTAACAGCAAGGCTCAACAGTGGTGCTGCCATCGCAGCGGTGCAGACAGCTCACTACATAGTACGCGAACGGCACCAGCGGCGAGCGTTGGTACTAAATCAACCTGTATTAGTGTACTGGCGCTTATTTCAAATAGATTCCATTCATTAATAAAGTCTTAAGGTTGCATTTCACTAAATTATACTCCGACCGTTGTTATCGTCGATGCTGCGCTGGAAGGCGTTGAAAGTAATGACTCCATCAGACAATTGCAGTGCACTCCTTAAAAATATTTGCATGCAATGACAAACATATGCATACATATGTAGCCTTCAGAGAAATCTGTGCTAAGTTTCTGTTTCTCAGCATAATTCAATAATTAATATTAACGCACTTACACTTAGGAATATAATTGCACAAATGTATGAATAAGGATAGTCGAAAATTTTATAATGAACAAATATGACTTTATTTATAAAAAATCACCTAGAAAGGTGGGGATCCACAACCATTTGGGGTTCGAACCATTATTTGAGCTACAATTTTAATCAGGAGGGAAATAATGTCAAAACTTATAAACATCTAATACACTAATGCATATATTAGAATTTCTGTAAATGCAAGTCTGAACACTCAATGGAAAACAAGGTCATCAATATATCAGCTTCATATGTGCGTACAACATTGAGAAATACTCCCCGATAAGGCCCCATAGACTACACACATTTAAGTTGCAAATTATTTCATCATTCTTTGATGAAGGCAGGTATGCCCGCAAAGGTACATGAATACAAATCAAATAAAAATATTAACAATTCATGAAAATTTTCGCAGTCCATGTTTATGGTAATGTGGTTTAGAATTAAGGATTAGGCAAACAAAGATCATGAATATCGTTGTGATTCAGTTTAATACCAGAAGGGCGGTGCTGATTAATGCTGAAGTGAACACATTCGGGAGCCAGATTTGAAAATATTTTCAATGGGAAGTGCTGGCAGCTCATCATATTACAGGCTGCCCTAATCCATTGTTTACATCTGAAAATGAGAAATAACTAACATTAGACAACATTCATTTTACTGTCATTTCTATTAACTTATTACGTTAAAATATTAATTCGGACTTTAAAAAACACATTAATTAATGTGTTTTTTGCTCACGTTTAATCAATTGCTTAAGCAATTGATTAAACGTGACAGTAGCTTTTTCGCCGGATGATATCTGAGATAGGACCAAGTCATTTTCGTCTCCGATGAACGAAAGGAAACGAAGAAGGGAAAGCAAAATTAAATCACCTCCTACGAAGTCTTGACCTCCGTATCCAAATTTCCATTCCCTTTCCTTGTCTAAGAATACTGCATTCGGTAAGAATTTGAGTGTGGGTGAATGAAATCGAGTGCGCAACTCTTATTATTCCGCAATATTCCAGCCCGCAAGAGGCAAATGGATATTATATCAAATTGCGTGGAAATCGGATACAGAGAGCTGAAAGTTGTTTCAAGCTTTATTTCCATTCAAGACCAGAGATTCCCTGTACTACCTCATGTAGGAAAGGAACAATTGATCGCTAACGTTGCCACATGGCCAACCGAAACACTTTGTTTATTCAAAAAATTTCAGAGACGAAAAAGAAAATCGCTATGCGATAAACACAATCGAGAAGTAACGATCCATCTACCTGCCCACGTACTGTGTCCGGAGAGTACCGTCATGATTGAAACGTTTATGTAACATCTTGACGCGACATAGTGTAATCGCGATGCAGCGATTCATCAGCGAAAGATTACCTGGTTTCTTTCTCTGAGAGATAACTGGTTATCTTTCGCTTTAATATCATTTCACGGTGTAGCATCATGTAATTTCTTTTCGCAAAAGATTACCTGGTTATCTGTCGCTGAGGGATCGTATCTTTGGGATGTCATAGTACCCTTAGCGAAAGATTACCTTTAGTTGCTTAGCGAAAGACTGGTTATCTTTCGGTGACGGGTCGCTACGGGTCGCGATTTCACTATTTAGCGTAATGATAACACAAAAATGCTTTGAATGCTACATTTGTGCCTTTCTCGGCGTCTCTGGTATCATATAAACCAAAATCGCGGCACCCGCTGGACCCAGTAGGTTAGAGATCGAATGTTTCCTCCCGAATACATGTTATCGCATAGTTACTTCCTTTATCGTCTCTGCAATTCTTCGGGTCAGCAGAGAATTTTATCAGTGTTAGCCATGTGGCAACGTTAGCGATGAAACCGCAGGAAAGTAGCTGCAGCTGAGGGTTAGCTTATTTGGGATGCCAAAACATTAGCGATATGAAACCTCGGTGAGATCTCCCGTCAAAAACTTCCCGTGGAAGGCAGCGGATGGCAGTAATGAAAAAATTAATACACCGTCAGCGATAGCTTTAATACTATCTCAGATTCCGTCAAAAATTTTTATTATAAAAGTACTCAAAAGGAGAGCCAAAAATGATGACCACACTTGAATCATACATTTTATAGATATCAGATTCATTGCTTCAAAACAGGTTTGGCAATCTCCGTTTCCGCATAATAATTTCGTTTTGAATTTATCTTACGCCTTTTTGTGAATTATATGTTTCAATTCTGGATATGATTCAATTCTGTGAACTAGCTACAGTGGCACTCGATGACACTAACCACAGAACATATTTCTTGTCGTCTAATTCAAATTCATTAACGACCGTTAAATGTAATTGAAAGATATAACAGGCATGTAGTGTAACTCAGCAAAACGGGATATAATAGCTCCAACTTAAACAGTACGCAAATATAAATCATTAGGAATAACAGTGCTCACCTGTCAAGAGATCTGGGCTAGTGATGAAACTGCAAGTTGGGATTCTTCTTTTCCGTGCTGGCACATCCTTTCACGCAGCAGGATCTCGTCGATTTCCCCATGACAGCAGCACATTTATCACCTGCACACTTCTTGTTCACTTTGTTTGGGTTGTCAACAACACTGTGACATTCACCATTCGTTAAAACGATCACAATAGACAATTTCTGCTGTTTGAGCAGACAAGTTGCCGCGAGTTACCGGGTCCCATGGACCGTTTTGAAACGTGTGGGAGGTTGGGGAGAACGGAACCCGCCACTCGACCAATCAAGGGGCTCACACGCATTAACATCGGGGCATAGACGTACAGAGAAGGCAGAATATTTCCATCTGTAGTGAGCTGTCTGCACCGCTGCGATGGCAGCACCATACGTGCCATTCTCTCCCATAAGGCTTGCATCCCCGTGGACCCAAGCTTGTCTCTATTACAAAAAAGAGTCTAAAGAAAGCTGTTTTCTTGAGAACATTTCGATTAGAGTGCATACGGCGTTTCAGAAGCAAAATGAAATCCTTCCCGCCAAGTATATGGTTGATAACTATCGATCCTATCGATCATCATCCCCATCGTATCGAAAATCCATCGACCCTTATTTTAGTATAGCAATTGTTCTCAAGGTGGTCTTGAGTTTTACCGCATGGTTGGAACTGGTATATAGTGTATATAGTGTTGTGTAGAATTTATAGCCCTATTATTTAGAATTTGACGGAGAATGTCTATTGTGTAGTAAAGTGTTATGTCCATTCGTTGGCTGGTAAGTAAATAATTGTTAAAATTCTCGTTAAGTGCATCGCCTTTCATCCTTTCGGTCGTATTTTTAATGCTGGATTTTATTTATTAGAAATATAGTACCTGTGAAAGTCTCACCATGCCGGAGGTGACCGTGATGAAAAAGAAGAGTCAAAGGAAGAGAGCGATGAGGGATTTCAAGATTCCCACCGTGACGGACTCGCAAAACTCGTTGAAGAAAGTTTCTGATCAACCCGTTGCTGTAAACTGTAAAGTACCGGTCCTCGAAGCTGCTGATGGACAACAATGGTATGAGCATTCTATCAAAGGCGTCGATAGATACACACCACCTCATGAACTTGCTGCTTGTAACAGAATTCCTGTTATTAGACTGTATGGTGTACACAACTATAAGAACTTGTGTGTGCTCTTGGAGGAAAAAATGAAAATGGGGGATTTTTACTTTTCAGCGCGTTCCGATAGTATTTCTCTTGAAATAAAGAAGGCCTGCCATTTCGTGTGGTCTGTAAATCTCTTAGACAATCTGGGATTGCAATATAATTATAAGAATTCTTCTGCAGACAAGTGTAAACGCTATGTACTACGCGGAATTCCAGCTGAAAGCGAGGATCGAATTACTACCCTTCTGAAGGAGAGAGGTTTTCATGTCCATGACGCTCATCGGCTGATTGGTCTGAGGTCGTCGGCCACAGCACCCGTTTTCGCTTTATGTCACACCCCATTGCCTGGAGGCCTCGATTTGACCGGTGTCAAAAGACTGGGAAAGTGGACGGTGAAAATAGAACCGTACAAGGGAACAAAGAGAGAGCCTTTGCTGTGTTTACGTTGCTGTAGGTTTGCCCATTCAGCCACGTTTTGCAGCGTGAATCCACGCTGTTTCAAATGTGCGGGAGATCATGAGGGTGGCATCTGCGGCGAGACAGAAGCGTATAAATGTTGCAATTGTGGTGGGGCTCACATGGCTGTTGCCAGATTTTGCCCCGTATACCTTAGGGTGAAAGAGTACAACACCAAAGCCAGGCCAAGGCCTCTATTATTGGGAATCGGGGGTATTGGACTTCCGGGAGAGAAGTTGAGCACCGCCAAACCCACTCCGAATGAAGGTGGTATTGAAAAACCGTCCGTCAGATTGAGAAAACGGATCGACAAGAGCTTCGTCGTGGTTGCGTGGAATGCCCGAGGAGCCGACTTGGAAAACATCGCCGAGTTCCTGCGGTTCGTGGAGGCGGAGGGCTCCGAGGTAGTGTGCGTGACAGGCTGGGACTCGGGCATCTCCCCGGGCCCCGGGTGGACCGTGCTGAGTGCGTCCAAGGAGGGGGGGCCCAAGGTGCTGGTCCGTGGAGCGGCGAGTCGGCTGGTGCCGCAGCCAAGCCTCAAGCACATGTCGGCGGTGGTGGCGTGCGTGCAGACGGAGAAGGGCGGCCCCGCGATCCAGGTGGGGGTGGCGTACGCCGGCCCCAACGACTCCCTCGCGGCCGAAGACGTGGAGGCCCTGCTGCAGGGCCCGGGGCCCACGCTCCTCCTGGCGGATGTGCACGCGAGGCACCACGCCTGGGCCTCGCCCGTCAACAACCGGCGCGGCAAGACGCTGCACCGCGCCGCGGAGGTGTGCGGGTTCGCGGTGCACGGGCCCAAGGATCCCGGCCGCTACTATGCGGAGGAGGAAGTGCCGTTGGTGGTGCTGTGCAAGGGATTGCCGCATCCTCCGTCCCTGCTCCCGAAGCGGGTGCGGCACTCGTACCCTCTGGTGGTGCACGTGAGGAAGTGGCGGGCGCCCAAGGCGAAGGTGGTGCTGGCCGTCCTTCCGTCGGCCGTCAAAGAGCTCGTCCGCAAGAAGAACCGGCTGCGCAGGCAGTGGCAGAAGACGAGGTTCTCGCTCGTCAAGGAGGAGCTGAGCAGCACCAAGGCGTCTCTCAAGACCCAACTGGACGCATTGAGGAGGAGCGCGCAGGAAGCCCTGCACTGATTTGACGTGTGCCGCAACGCCTTTCTCGGTTCCGACAGCGTGTGTGCGTTTCGCATCGTAGCTTGTCACTCAATTGGAGGACATTAAAGGCCGTTGCCATGCCCTCTCTTGGTAATTTTTATTTTTGTATTTTCTCTTACGTCTTCAAGAACTTAGCAGGATCATCAGCTCTGAAGGATACACTTGTGTCTTTCATTTTCTTTGGTTGAAGTCATTCAAGTTGCATTTGTTATTCAACTTAGTCGTGAAGTTTGATTATATTTTAACACGTGATAACCTTCATTGACGTTAGTGGATAACATTAGTTGTGACTTCCCTGTTGTGTTATGGCAGTTTCATTCTTGTATTAAAATCGTTCATCTCATCTTTAGTTTTCATCATCACTGGATTTCCATAATTAATTATTCCAATAATTTCAAAGAAAGCTTCATATTATTTTCTATGTACTATTTTTGACAACATTGAAGATGCACCTTTTATTTCCAAAAAAAAGAAATCACTTGCATCTTATATGTGAAAGTTCAAACTCCATGGGTTAACTTTCAATACTGAACGTTATTTTTATCCCTGGTTGTCAGTATTTTTTATTATTTTTCTTCAATCATTGTTTTGTATTGCCTATGTTTAACTGTAGTCTTAGCTTGCTGTTTAGTAATTTTTCCAAAACAGATTAAAAGTTTGGATATTACGCCATATATTTAACTTTTTTTTTCTTCTGTACCCTCTACAGAAATGATGGTGCATTTCATACACCAGTGTGTCTTGTGTGTCATCAAATACAGTACTTGATAATTTGGGTCCGTTGTCCTAATTCTATCATAGGTCTTTGAATAGGAAAGTAGATATGTTATGCGACTGTGACAATTTTAAAACATGTAATTCACTTCAGACCTTTTCTGTAGTATTTTTTTACTCAATTGTCAGAGGCAATGAATATTAATCATATTATTTTTTTATTTGAAATAAAAAAATATTCATTTGCTCAATCAATTGAATCCGCTACTCTAGAATCATTCAGTGAACTATGTTACTCTTGATTTCATATACTTGTGATATTTTAACAGTGATAAAGTGCAAGGAATAGTTTTGGTCTTGGCTTGGTGTCATTCTCTCAGCATGGGAAGTATAACTGAGCAGTATGCTGCAATTCCACGTTTAACAAACATTTATTTTCACGATCCGATTTAGCCTCTTCATGAAGATGTTGCTTTGCAGGGAAGGTGAGAACAGCTGTTAATGTTAAATGTGGAGTTACAGTGTAATCCTTTCCAAGAATGTAAGGTGAACATGCTGTGGTCATTTACTTGGTTAGGTATTTGCTTTTGTGATGTGAATAAGGCACGCAGTTTGCAAATGAAACTTGCTGGAAGTGGAGGAACTAAATAATTGGCACCACTCTTATTTTTAGTTTGGTTTTTCATTTTGCTGTATTGTGTATGTGGTGCATGTCTTCATAGAAGGATATTTTCGTAATGAAGACAACAGGTTTGGTATATTTTCTTCCATTCGAATACCTTGATTTAAAAGTTCCCCATTAAGTTTAACGGCTCTCATTTGTGTTTTTGCTTCATCTCTGGCATGGCTATGGTTTTATCAATTGTATCAGCCGCAATGAGTCCCTCTAACTTAGTTTTTCTATTTTAAAAGGATGTATTCTCATTGTTTGTTGAGGAGAAAAATTTACATGTTTCTGTCAGCTAAGTCATTGGATAAGGTGCATAAACATATTTACTGGCTGGTTTGATGCATTTGTCTCTGAGAAGTGAATAAATTAGTTTTTGTTGTTAAATTGAAAGGACTGTGTCTGTTTGTGAAAATCGTGCTGAATGTATGCAGCAGTGCAGAAATTTGTTTTTGTGTTGAAATTTTCTTTGAAGTCCTTTCGGGGTGATAGTTATTGTTTGTGGTGATTTGGATTCACAGGCAATACCGAGTCGTTTGTTTCCATTTGGAGCGTATTAGGCAAGCATAGTGCAAATGAGAGAGCAGAGGGTTGCGTAGTAGTTCACTGCTGCTGCAGCAGCTACTTTTTTCCTCTAGTTGTAGCAGCTACAGAAATTTCAGTAGCTTGTAGCTCTTCTCAAGAGACACTTTTCTAATTCACTTGTTAAACTATGAAATTGAGTATCGCCAAAGTAGCAGGGAAAATCTCTTCTGCCTCAATAGCAGCTTTTCCTTCAATGTTGCTTTGAAATATTTATGTACACCCTTTACTTGCTCTTTCTCCAAGATTTTTCAGAGCCTTTGTTGAGGGTATATCCCTCTGAAACCCTTTTGAACCTATTTTTCTGGTTCCTCAACTGTCATTACCACCCCAGTTGTTGTTGTTATTACACATAAATGCAATGGAAACAATTCAGTGTTATTCAAGGAATTAAATTGTTAGCATCTTTGAATTAAATAACTGGCAAGAAGGTTCTTGGAAGGTTGTATCCCTTGGATTTTAAGGTCACTGTCAGTAAATAACTTGGCCACCTTAAAAGTATATACGAAAAAGCTATTAATTAAACATGTTAACGTCATCAATTGCTTTTGTAGAGAGGCTGTTCTCCAAGGTTAAGAGATTGCGTAGGTGCACGAAAATTAAAGTCAATATCACAACTGAATTTGGAGGCATAATTGCAGATGAAAATGAATAAACATATATAGCAGCATAATATGGGATTTTCTGTAATCTTAAAGTTCAATCCCTATGCTTCTAATGTTATCTCTTTGCCTGGGTCATCAGCAAACAATCTTTCCTCAACAAAAAAAATGTAGATGAAAGTGAGAATAAAAAGTTGGCACTCTTTGTAGTGGCCCACTGATAAGATTTATTGTTACGACCGTGGTTTCATAAACTTAGTGTCATCTTCAGGTACATGAATCACGTTTGCGACCATATCTACTCAGATCCAAGTGTTTAAGGGGAAGGGACAGGAATTGGAGTGTGGTGTTATGGGTGGGAGGGGCGGAGACCAGACAGCATTGGGAGAGATGGCAGGGATGGGTCCCCCAAGGTGTTCATTCTCGTCATGGAGAGATTGCACTTGCCTGAAGTCATGACTATGGTATGACATTTTACCTTGCTTTGATTCAGCGTGTGTTCTGTTGATTTCTCTGTTTCGAGTGCAACGCGGTTAGATGCTTTGGATACTACTGTTCACATTGCATTGCGTCAGGTCTGAGGAAGGCCGCTCCAATTCCATCGTTATGTGAGAGCTTGAGAAAATGACGAGAGAAAACTACAATAATGAATATTTAATTGATGCCATTAAACTTTGTTTAAATTTAAATTCTTGACTAAAACAGAACACAGAGCTTGGTAGGACTCCACTGGTATGTACTGGCCTCCACTGGTTGTTTTGACGTTAAACCATTCTCAAAGAGGCAAGGGTAAGGGGCTGGTGGGTAATTACAAGGGTTTACTTGGCTGGGGTGAGTTGGCAAGAGGGAGGAGGGGAGGGGAGGCCACGGGACTGGTAACAGCGGAGAAGGGCTCACGGAAATGCAGTCGTTAACAAACGGGAACCATATAAGTTAGGGTACCGTGAACTGCTTTGTGCCACTTTTGGACATTTTTCTAGGAATGCTGGAGTAAGGTGTGGAAATTCTGTAAAATGACTTTTGAAATCAATTTTGTTTATTCTTGGATAAATAAGGAATAGTTCTACTTTCATGAGACCAGTATTTTTAATGTACTTTACTTTTATAAAAGTGGTGCAAAGAATACCACAGTGGCAGGTTATTTTGCACCACCTAAAAAAAAACCATATGATTGAGAGGCAAGGAAATAAACGTGGGGCAAACCGTTGAAATTCACCGTGGCATCTTAGAAAACCATGAAAAGCAGCTGACATAATTTGCATTTCTTTAAACTGGTTAAAATAACTAAAACACAATTTAGTTTCACAATTTGTGTTTCTCATTAAAAGCCATATGGTGACATGAACAAAATTTGCTTTAAATGAAAATCAGACAAATGTTTTATTTTTAATCCAAGATATTTAAAAATTTTCTTTAACAAAAAACAACATTTACAAATGTGTGCTAGCATCAGCCAACTGAGAACATGTCTTTCGCTCAGTAATTCGGGTGGATTTATACCTCCAACCATGTCTTCCTACTTATGGGTCATTCCATATGAAATCAACCAACACTTTTTTTTTTGACCTTCTTGGATTTACGTGAAATTTGGTACAGTTGTTCACACCGTAGTAAGTAACAAATTATTTTTTTTTGTATTTTTGGGATGATGGGATATGGATTTATGAGGGGGTCAACATCTGACCTCTTGGTGCATTACCTTAGTTTACTGTCAATAAGTCAGCTCCTGTCCAAGCTACAGTATTGTCATTGAGCTAATTGAAAAAGTAATTAAATTTCCTATTTAAAGGATTGACTTTCAAATACTCAACATTTCAAATGGCATCACAGCATGGACCTACATCTGTTTTATCAAAAGGTCAAATATACCATCTTCGATTTTTTTTAAAACTAGGTATTATTAAACTGTGCAAATATGGATACAAGCACACAAAATTTTGAGATGGCTAAACATTTAGTTAATGAGATGTTTAGTGGTAAGCGAACAAGAATTTTCTTCTAGGGGAACGGCAATCCACCTCTTTTTGCCTGCTGTCCAAAGAAATGCACCACCAATTAGTTTTGCTTGGTTCATCATTTAACAGTTGCACGTACAAGTAAGAACTGGTTCCTCTGTAATTGATCTCATTTCTTTGCGAGTGATCTGGTGGCCGCTTTGCTGTCCTGTCATCTTGTAAGTGTGTCCAGACATCCTGGACACTCACCCTTGTCAGCACATGGCTTAGAGGAAGCATTTGTCTTTTGGGGGGGTGTGCACGAGGGATGGGGGGGGGGGAGACTCAAACTCTCAAAGTTCTCCTTGGATTATCTCCCCTCAAACAGAGATGCGAGCCACTAGCATCTGTCATATTGCATGGTGACATGTTTGAGGATCCATTCACTGAGGTATTTCTTCCGCGTGTGTCCGTTTGACATATTCACCGATGCCCTCAATAGTTAGAACAGGTTTTGTTCCATCTTCATCCACATCTGACTCAAAATCATCCTCATCAGACTCATCTTCTGTGTCTTCTTCCCCTGGGATGAGCAGATGACATCTTTGCTTTCAGCAGACCGAGAGTATCAATTAATTTGTAGCATTGTTGTGGATATCAGTTCAAAGCAGTGGAAACCTCATGTTCCGGCAACTGGCTGAAGAACTTTAAACCTTTCACTAAGAGATTGATGCATTGCTTCCACCTCTTTTACAGACACAAACTGAAATGTCGAGGAGCTCAAACCAGCTTCACAATCGCATGGGTCCTTAGGGGTTCTGATTTGTCTATCGTATCTGCAAGCTAGCCCTGGCAGCCTACCCCTTGACACAACCGCCTAAACCACCACCACATGGCCCTTGCAACAAAGTGGCGTGTAGCAGACACCCCAAAGTCGGATTCGTGCAAGCACAGGTTATAGTTATTTGTATTCTTGTACTATGCAGTACAACCATCATAAAAATAAATAATTTTCTTTAGTTCTGGCTCTCTTTGGCATAGAAGGGGTCTGCTTCTAAAATGAGTAGATTGCAACAGTTTTGTGTGTGAGGCAGTCAGGTATGAATATAAAGCCTGAATGTTCATGCTTGCCACCTTCTAAGTAATAGCACACATTCGGGTGGAGTGTAGCCTGACTATTATTCCAATGATAACCCTGAGTGGCAATCTGAAGAAAAAACTAGTTTTCCACTAAGTCTCCGCTGACTAAAACTCGACCAGGCTGAAATGATCCTTTCCCTTCCTGGAGGAAAGTGGTTTGTTGTATGGCAATGAAATAAATGTGATGAATAAATGACGAAGTTTTTGGAAGGCTGGTGAACCGTTTCTAAACTGCATTGGTCTGTAGTTAACCATTGCTTATAGACTCTTTCAGTAATAAACAAATCATCAACTGTCTCTAATTCTGCTTTGATAATGTAACTACCCAGGCAGTTGGAACACATCCGCAATAAGCATTCAGGATGAGGTGGATTGCACGTGATCATGTTTAGAGCGTCATGGTATGTAGCCTATGGAATTCCGTTTGTTGTTAATGAAGGCAATTTAGCTCTTTCGATCATTAATGTCTGGTGAACCGTACGTGCGCAAACTGCATGAGCACCTGATACACTGGGAAGAACATAATATTTGGGTCACATTTCAGCCAACTTAGAGAATCCAATTTTAATATGTAGGTTCTTCTTGTTTAAGAGTGCATAGATTTCTTTTAGTTTGACAACACCAATCGCTGTTGTTCATGTGTTTTCTTACCATTTTTCCTGCCTGACACAGTCTTTCTCTCCAGGCATACACTGACTGACGGGTCATTCCACACCAGTTCATCCAGGCCACGACACCCACCAACTCAGATTTAGATGAAACTTGGCATGATTTATCTTTTCATGTAGATATGAAAGAATCCAAAGTTTTTCTTCCCTATCTCAACTCGTTCTATTTTTACAACCACTTAAAGTGTAGGTCAAACTGTTTCCATTCCTGAGGACTCCATGGGCACTTGTACCTCCAGGGGGAAAAAATTGTATGCTTCTTATTTATCACTCAATTGTTATAAAAATTTGCAGTTTTATCAAAGAAGCCATGAGGATTCCATAAAAAAATGGAGTTGTATTCTCAAAGGTATCATACATTCTCAAAACACTTTAGTTTCCTAAGATTTAAGAAAATTTCTTACCCAAAACATGATTGTATAAAAAATTTAATATCTACCAAAGGCAGTGTGTTCATTAAGCAAAATTATATTTTCTCCTAATCCTAAGATATTTCCCACCACCTCTGAAAATAAAACTCATGGCTTTTTGTGTGCTTTCCGAGATAAAAAAATGTTAAATATAAAAAAAATGTGCATTTCACTTTTCTGATACACAGCGTCAGGCTACAGTTAGTTAAAAGAAAAAAGCAATATTAGTCTTAAATATTTTTATCAGATTTTCATGATAAATTAGTAAGAAGATTTGTACTGTAGAATTTTTGGAAACACAGGTCCAAATTGAAACTAATTTCAAGAGAATTTTAAGTGTGATTTTTCTACTTACCTTTATTGCAGGAGAGCTGTTGACTGTTAACTTTGCAAAACATCTCAAAGTATAGGAAATTAAATGAGTGGGACTTAGTTTCTGAAATTTGTATTAATATATATGAATTAGAATGCATAGTGTCCCCGTCAGAGAACAACTAGCCTAAACATTAAAATACAGCCCATATATAATCACTTTATTTTCTTTGTAGTGATGGCACCATTAGGAACTTGAATGAATCCGTGAAAACTTCAGGGTATAATTAATTCTGGAATGAAACTATTTGGTAGCATTAAGCTAAATTTGGGTCTGAACTGTATTGAGTGAGATAGGTGAGAAGATCTCAGCATCTCGTAAACTGCAGTTTAGCAGGTGAAAGGAAAATAAATGGGTAAAAGTGTCATAAAACAAGCTAATCTCAGTAATGAATGTCTCAAATATTGAAATATATATAGTGCATTGGAAGAACATATACAGTCAAGCCTGTTTATAATGGAAGTTGAGGGGTCCGAATACTTGAAGTAATGGGGTCGTTTACCATATTTTTTTTATTGCCGAATCTGATAGAGTTTGTAAAATAAAAGGACCCGTATTTTTCCGTTTTCTGATCCGACAATTATTTCCCGAGTTATAAGCGGCGAAAAACTGATGTTTTTAACCCTTTCGGAAAAGTGGGTGTGGTGCAACCTCTGACGTATATCTACTTTGTCCAATCACAACTGAGCCCGCGAAGCTACTTCGCCTTATCGCAAAGGGGGGGACACAGCTGACCCGGCCAATGGGAGCGATTTCGACAGCATCTGTGCGAGCAGACCTTCCGAGAACCCCCCTCCACTCCCTTCCCCCTCCCCTGAAAGCAGTCAAGGACGGGAGGAAAATGACGTCAATATTATCACAGCAGCATTTTCGGTGGGCGTCACCTTTTGCTTATTTTAATTTTTGATTTATGAGTGAATGGTTGTGGTTAGAAGATTAATTTTTTCCCTAAAATTCGTTTTTCGTTTCCATCTAACGATTTCGTGTACAAAATTGCGATTTCGGTTCCGAGTAAACGCCCCCATTACGTCATAATAACTGAACTTCGTTACACCTGGACCAGTTTTTCCCAGCGACTCTTTGATGGGGAATAGCCTTCTCTACGTTGTAGCTGGGACTTTGTTATAAATGAGTTTGATATAAGCGGGCTTGACTGTATAACGAATCAGGAGTGGTATAAGTTCAGACCTTCTTTAAAATAGTTGTGAAAACCATTAAATTAAATGAACTGTATTCAGCCTTTAAATTTGAATACTCATGTATTAAGATTGGGTTTTCAAAATTCTGTTAGTTGCAGCCTAAATGGTGTGTATTGGCAGGCTCTCAGGAACACATGCTGTGTGTGTCTGTGCTATGTAAATTAGTATGTATCTCTTCTTCTTCATTCGTGTTCCACAGAGGAGACATATAATGACTGGACTGATTACCTGGCTTGTTCTAAGGATTAAAGAGACTGTATGTTAAGACACTACACAGAATTTTCATGTAATAAAAAACTTCTACAAAATAAATTTGAAGGATGGGACCCTGAAGGTGAAATTACATATAAAGCATGGGTAATAACTGATAGAACTCAACTGGTTAAATTAACTGTGACATTAGATGAATATATAAATACTCTATTGGATACTCTTGAAAAACTCTTCCCACATTCTTTTATAGCCAAATCTCAGTAAAAATATCTCAAAGAACTGGAAAGTAAACTCCAGCCAAATGAAGTCATTGTTTTTCTAGATTTCATTGAAAACTCTTCTTATGTGATACAAAACAAGGTTATCATTGGACTCAATAGAGCTCTTCCCTTCATCCAGAGGTAATTTACACTCGTAAGCAGCCACTAGAGGACCTTGTTGTATCAAGTATGTGTTTATTCAGATAGCTGGGAACACGATTTTGCTTTTGTGTTTTGAACACAACATATAATCAGTGACTTTTTAAAGAACAATTTTCCTAAGGTGACAAGTGTGCACAATTTCAGTGATGGTTGTGCTGGACAGTATGAAAACTGCATTTAAACCTCTGCCAACACCAGATGGACTTGAATTTAAAATCATATTGGTTATGCTTTGCATATGTTATGGGAAATCTCCATGTGATGGAATTGATGGAGCAGCGAAAAGAAGCATCACTAGGTAATGCCTCCAACATAATAACATAATCTGATAACATGGGCGTAGCCACGGTGAGGCGCTTGCCCCCCCCTCCCCTGGCTAATTAGTCAAATCAAAAATTACAGGTCAACTAGCTGAAGGTGCCTGTTGACATTCAACGAGAGGGAGAAATGTAATAAATACAAATTGTATTAAGAAATCTTAATATTTTTCATGAAGGGGCAAAAACAAACTTGTGTTACGGAACGTTAACTCGTTATGCCCCTCCCCCATGGAGAACATCCTGGCTACGCCACTGTCTGATAACATAATCAATTCTATTGAAAAGATTTTTGAGTTCTGCAAATCTAGAGAGGAGAAAATATCCTTCTTTGTTGCAGCATGAGAACATTTATCGCAAATTCGACAACAGCTAAAAACACGTTGGTCAGAAGGCAGGACTATTCCAGGTACACATGGTTTTCATTGTTTTGTTCCAATATCTAAAAGTGTCATTGCTACAAAGAGAATAAGTTTTGATACAGCTTTCAGTTCAGTTCACAGTTTCTCAGGAAAGACAATGTGTGAAGTGAATATGGCACATATAAGCACAAATTATTATGTGGCCTGCTTTAAATGACAATCACTGGTTTTTTGAGTTAGTCATGTCAAAACATTTTGATGAATGTGACTTGAAAACAAAATTTATGCATCCTTATGCACCTCCAACATCATTTTACTGGCCTCAACTGATAAAAGATATTTGTTATGCTCCTCAGACTAATATCCCAGCCAGCACAAATAAACATTTTACCTTCAATTCATTTGAAATTTACGTAAATATGTCGTAAACAGTTTATTTGTTTACAAGTTGCTCACGTAAACTTCTAAGATGCATCTCGTAAAAATCGCGGCCACATGTCGTCATCGTGGAGTAAGCAGCACAGAAGCGGTTTACCCTAACGTCCGCCATAATGCATACGCATCAAATACTTTGTTTGCCATATATATTCCCTCACTACGTATTAGATGTGCAATTAAATCCAGTGTACTACGTTTAAAAATTTTCACGAATAAAAAAGGTAAAAAAATAAAATTACATATGCATCACTAGCATCGCTTTCGCCCCTAGGTGGCTCAGGGAACCGAACCCGTGTTGATCGCTTCATATCTCGGCACGCTACCACCAGGCTAACTGCTTCGTTGATGTGAGTGTTGTCAGATGGCTAGTTGTTGTGACTCGGTTCATGCATGAACTTGCGCCGGTTCATGAATGCGAAGTAAAGTTTCAATAGTTGATTATAACTATAATTCATTACATAACTATAAGTTAAGACTATCGAAGGAACTGTAGTGATGATTTACGATCGAATTTGCTTTCCTCAATTGTCGAACACATGAATCCTTCGTTAATTGTGCTGGAGTGACAATGAATCCTTCGTTAATTGTGCTGGAGAGACAACACCCCTTAAAAAAATCTTTGAAGATTAAAAATTAATTTCTCTTCACCAACGGTTATGATTACTGGTGAGCATCAATTAACTACTTGTGAATGATGATTAATTACTAATATTTGTAGTGATTACCTACTTATTGCAAGGGAGCTCAGGGGTGGATTTTGGAACAAATATCAAACTGCTATCTCATATCGGTGATCAGCTTGAAACATATGTACTCCACATTTAATGAAAAAGATACTTGAAACTACTTCATGTATCTACATGTTAACTTTATGAGCCAAATATGTTCATTAGACATATGCGCAGAGTATAATCTATGACATAATGCTGTAAATTTACTTTTCTTAATGGCCCACACTCGTAAGAATCACGTAAATTGTTTACGTGTGCGGTTTAAAAACCGTTTACGAGATGCTTGCATAAGCATTTAGCATTTATGTTTACGTTCATTATCATAAAAAGATTACTTAGAATTTACGTAAACATGAAATTATACGGGGAGATTATGTTTACGTATACACACGCACATTAAGTTTACGAGGATTTTATGTAAACATGTTACCGTGTGCTGGCTGGGATTATTTCTAATGTGGAAGCTCCTGCTACAACAGGACCAAGAATTGTGTATAACTTCTCCGTAAAAGACAAAATGCATGAACAAATGGTTATCAAATTTACAAGGAAGACTTGAAGTGAAGGTTGGAACACAAGAGAACTAGTTCTCTCAATGCTATAATCAAAGACTGCATCAACTACTGTTGAACCAAACCTCTCTAACCATGAATAGTGAGTTTAAGAAGTTATTCTATATGGGCTGTATTTTAATGTTTAGGCTAGTTGTTCTCTGACGGGGACACTATGCATTCTAATTCATATATATTAATACAAATTTCAGAAACTTAAGTCCCACTCATTTAATTTCCTATACTTTGAGATGTTTTGCAAAGTTAACAGTCAACAGCTCTCCTGCAATAAAGGTAAGTAGAAAAATCACACTTAAAATTCTCTTGAAATTAGTTTCAATTTGGACCTGTGTTTCCAAAAATTCTACAGTACAAATCTTCTTATTAATTTATCATGAAAATCTGATAAAAATATTTAAGACTAATATTGCTTTTTTCTTTTAACTAACTGTAGCCTGACGCTGTGTATCAGAAAAGTGAAATGCACATTTTTTTTATATTTAACATTTTTTATCTCGGAAAGCACACAAAAAGCCATGAGTTTTATTTTCAGAGGTGGTGGGAAATATCTTAGGATTAGGAGAAAATATAATTTTGCTTAATGAACACACTGCCTTTGGTAGATATTAAATTTTTTATACAATCATGTTTTGGGTAAGAAATTTTCTTAAATCTTAGGAAACTAAAGTGTTTTGAGAATGTATGATACCTTTGAGAATACAACTCCATTTTTTTATGGAATCCTCATGGCTTCTTTGATAAAACTGCAAATTTTTATAACAATTGAGTGATAAATAAGAAGCATACAATTTTTTCCCCCTGGAGGTACAAGTGCCCATGGAGTCCTCAGGAATGGAAACAGTTTGACCTACACTTTAAGTGGTTGTAAAAATAGAACGAGTTGAGATAGGGAAGAAAAACTTTGGATTCTTTCATATCTACATGAAAAGATAAATCATGCCAAGTTTCATCTAAATCTGAGTTGGTGGGTTTCAAAACTTATTTTTTCTGGATGAATTGACATGGAATGACCCTGACATTATAATTTTCTTAGAAAGCAAATTACTTAGCTGTTTCTACAGGCAGCAACGGCTTATGGTCGGCTGGAGTAAGAATGCCATCTTTTTCAAAACAGCCTTCTAATCATGTAGTTGGAAATGCCAGGGAATTCCACCTTCACTCTCCTCGAGCTCCATTTTTGTGGCATCATGGACAATAGCTTAAATCGTTCCTGTTTCGTACAGTCTGGGTGATTATACCTCTCTTTCAGCCTTCCTGAGGGGCCAATAGATGCTACAATAGAGCTAGTTTATCTGTGAAATAATTAGCATAAAAATTACATATCTAAAAAATAACAAAAAAGTCATCTCCTAATTTTGTGTGGTTGTACCTAAATTTATTTAGATTGATAATACCAAGTTTAAAAAAAATAGAAGATGGTGTATTTGACCAAACGTAGGTGTAGGTCCACGCTGTGAAGCCATTTAAAGTTATGAGTAATTGAATGTAAATCCTTTTAATAGGAAATTAAAAAAACTTTTCAATTATCCCAATCCCGAAACTGTGTCTTGGATAGGAGCTGACCAATTGCCGGTAAACTAAAATAATGCGTGAAAAGGCCACCGAAAGGTCAAATGTTGACCCCCTCATAAATCCCTATCTGATCATCCCAAAAATACAAAAAAAATCACATTTGTTACTTACTATGGTATGAGCAACTGTACCAAATATCACAGTAATTGAAGAAGGTCGCAAAAACAAAATATGTAATTTTGGTTGTTTTCGTGACCCTTATGAAAAAGTACATCTTTATTTACAGGCCACTTCCAGTTTTTCAGACTCGACGAATGCCTCGTCCTATCATCAATGCTTTCAATGACACCTGGCTAGTATTCATTTTCAAACACTAACAAATCAGTCAGTCTGTCTGTTGATAGGTTTCAGTTCTTTTTGAATCGTTGATTGCCCCAGTTCCTTCTGTTCAGATGTTTCTCTTTCATTTTCTTTTTTCTGAATGTTTCCCAATCACCATCATCTTAACTGCCATCCATAATAGACTCAGCGTCGTCATCTGATTCTTCATTGCTGTGGTCATTTATAGCTCTTTACCTTTTTACATTAGTCTGCCTTCTTTGGCAATTTTACTGGTGCCAGGCTGATGAGCTGTGATTGACCTTTGACATAATGTATTTGATCATTGACTGGCTTTGGTTGATTTTCGTCGTATAGATTTCGCCAGATACATATAGTTCGTCATGAGATAGACTTTTTCCTGTTGGCAACTTTTGCCTTCTTTGTTAGCCTCCGCTTGGCAGTGAATGAATCTCTTGTGGATTGGGAAGCTTCTAAGAAAGCTGAGCTGATGGCTGTACTTGTTTGTTGGCTATACTTTCAATCAAAGGCTGCAAATCGCAAATTCCGCATTTCTGCATGCCACTTCCAAGATTTCTTTTAGAGTGAGGCTCCAGATCTCACTGGGGGAAAATTTTTTTGGCAGAAAAGGATTGCTCATGCCTTCAACAGTTGCCTTTCAGCTAGAGATGGGCAACTTGGTAAATTACCACGGTAATTTTCGTAAATTACCGTGGTATTTTACGTAAATTACCAACACCCCTGAAAATTACCGTAATAAACGGTAATTTTCAGAAAAGTTCTTTTTCAGAAAATTTCTTCCTCACAAAGAAATCATTGGAATGGGTGATATTATAAATTAAGAAGCTAAAACGATTTTGTTTACATCATGGCCATGATTAATTCCAAATAATTCAGAGTAAAATAAAAAATGCCACGTATGTCTTTGGAACGAAAATTTCTCATAGTGTGACAAAAGAGAGGCAAATTGCGTGTTGCTGCCAACTTTGTTTTAATGTTTTTAATGAGTTATAATAGATAAATGTCGTGATATGTTTGATATAAGCGTCAGCATTTATATCTCAATGCTATTTGATTTCGTTTGGAGTCCTGTGATAAGTATTTGGAACTCAAAACTTATAATTACTGGAAAATTACGGTAATTTTCGAAAATAACTGTTATTTACCTCAATTGAAAATTATGGTAATATACCCATCTCTACTTCCAACCACATAGGACTTTTCTCCACATGACTTTTATGGGGCAGAAAGGCAACCTCCAGAAGTTGGGTGAAATGCGTGGTGTTGGGAGGCAAACAGACCAAATGAATGTTTGTACCTTTACGCTTTTGAAGTACGCTTACATTGAGGTGAGTTGGCAAATTACCTGCAATATCCTGGTGATTCCTTCAGCGTGGAGGCTTCCTAACCACTGGTTGAAAGCGACTTTGTCAATCAGGTGTGACTGGGTGCTTTGGTAGTGTCCCTCCATCCAAGTATTCCGTGGTTGAGTAGATTTGTAAGCAGCAAACGGTGGTGAAACTTGACAGGCAGCACTGCTGCACATAACCAGCGATACGCTAGACTCGGAAAAATTACAACCCTGGTAAAAATTTAGCAGGAAATTGTCCACATTTGGCAGGAATAGCAGGATTGAGCAGGAATAGTGATATGTATTTTGATGGAGTCCATATGTTTATAGGTTAAATGGAATAGTTTTTTAATGAGACAATATCTTTTTAAAACATTTTCATTGTATTGCTTTTTTACATAGTATAATGGATATTCACCATGTGATATTAATTGTAATAAAAAGAACATTACACAACTATAATAATGTAGGAATTTAAATTAAATGCTTACATTGTTACTTGAATGCATTGAGTGTTTCTTTTAAAAAATTTACTCATTAAAAACCCATCAGTATTGTTTACAGAATCCTGGTGGAAATTAAATCATAAGTCAAATTGAAGTTGAGTCCTGTTAGAATTCCTGCTAGATCCTGCAGATATTCCTTCTAATCCTGATGGGCTCAAGATAAATTCCTGCAATATCCTGCTATTCTTGCTAATCCTGTTAAAATTCCTGCTAATCATGCTGAAATTCCGGCAAACCCTGCTGGTTCCTTCTGAATTTTCCTGCTAAATTTTTACCAGGGAAGGAACTGTAACGTCGTGAAGGTGACGGTGATAAATAAATACACTCCTGTATTTATATTAACTTCAACTCTTTATTTAGTGTAACAATACGAACTTCGGTTAAAGAGTACAGTCGCTTGAACGCTGCACTATTACAATGAGCCTACTTGAAGCCAAGCTCGAGTGGAACTGGCAACAATCACCAGATGTGCATAACACAATCTTAGATACATTGATAAAACACCATCTATTTGGCACTGGGTGAACCAGGTTCTTCCTCAGGATATTACAGAAATCTATTGATTGTTCCTTTTTGCTTAATTGAAACATGTAACTTGTAATATATCATTGGTGCTGCAACAACGTGTTATCTCATCGGGCAGGGTGTAGAAGAAGCAGAGCACTGTAGAAGCCCTGAGTTCAAATCTTGTTTGTTCTATACAAGTTCTACTCTTGCCAGCCAGACTGTCCTTTACATTGAACTCTGGTTCACTATTGTGTTATGGTTGGGACTTTTTTTAAATCATCTTATAGTGCTTTGTAATGAGGGTGGATTTAGGTGTGGCATTAGAATGTAGGTGCTTTAATTGGCTCAAAACAGAGGATATCAGACATGCGAATATATGTATGGGGATAAAGAAAGTGGAATTTTTTAGAATAGATGAAGAAAGAGCAAAAAAAATAACTTCAAAAGAAACAATAGGAACCAGTATGTGCTACCAGGATCAGTATATCATGAATAACAGCAGAAAAAAAATGGAGGAAATTGTTGAAAGAAAAATGTGGAAAAGTTACCAAGAAGTAAAATGTTATGTGGCTCTAAAAATGTGAAATGTTACAGTGTCTGCAAGGCTGTCTGTAGAATATCGTGCAGTGAAAATGACTCGCCTATGTACGTGTTTATTGTGCTGTTCAATATTGCTTTTGACAACATCATCATCACCAGTCATCAGTTCTTAGATTGGTTTAAAGCGTACCACACATTTCTTTAATCGGCCAACCTCTCCTATGTTTAAACAAGTCTTTACCTTTACATCCTGCACTACTTGTTCTGTGTATCTCACCATTCCTTTTGCCATTTTCCCTGTTCACTTTTCCTTTGACAACTATGAACATTAGACTATTAAGCTTAAAGATATGGTGGTATCAAGACCCCATTAGGTTGAGGGTTAAGGAAAACCTCTCCTCTACTCCTGGTATTCACTCCACAATGTGCAACCTCTTAATTATACTTGGCTCCACACAAGATTGCTCATATGTACTTGTATCTCTCCGAAGAACATTCCTGAACAGCAATGAAACCAAACAAAGAAATCAAGAAATGCTCGAGTCATTCAGTATTTAATTGGATGGATAAATTTATCCCATCTTCTCTTTCCTTTTCCATTTGGGTTATTTTATACTCTTCTTAGGACTAAGGCCTTCATTTTTTGCTCAATCAATCCATTTTATCTTACTATTTTATCGTAATAGTAATCTGTGTGTGGGAAATTAAATGAGCATTGCTGTTTATGTAATTGATGTTTGAATACTATATCTGATTGATCATTGTTGGGCATATACAAAGAGTTCTGAAGTACCTACATCTTTAAACCTAAAAGGTTATCCTGAATGTATGTCCATGGATTTGAACTAATGTATCACACAAAGGTATTGATTTATATTTTCTCAAAATATAAAATTATCAACAGCACAGTGCAACAATCCACAGCCATTGCAACGATTACCTAGTAGGCAAGAGAGTATTTGATCACATGGAGTCTTTCATGGATGCCGGCCTCTAATTTTCTAAAATTTGAAACATTAATTGTAAATAAATGTAATCACTCAGGAAATTATGGCTAGGAAATAATGACTTCCTGTGGGTATCATATTTTTTTTTAGATATTTTAGATTGAAATTAGGGGTGTGTTGATTCTCGATACCACTGATTCTTGTGGATTGATATATTGAGTGAATCGATCGCCTTCAGTTGATATTGATACCAGCAATACCATACGTGACTCTCTGGTAAAGTCTGAAAAAGTGTGTGACTATCCCAGATCCAAGGTTTAAAGACTTTCCTTTTCAGAACTTAACTTTATTGCAATAGCCAAATGAAAATTATTGAGGGACATGGGAGAGTTATGTCCCATTGCAGCTCTTTGTACTGAATCTGAGACCTCTACAGTCACAGTTGAGATTCAAGGGAAAGCATGGCTTTTGGACTTGAAGTTTTCTAACAGCCTCTACATCTACAATGTACCTCAGTAGGAGATGAGGAGGCAATGGAACAGTATTTAAAAGCACAGCCTTTAAACCCCAGACAAGCCATGACCTTTTATTCTTATGTTTTAATATTTAAAGTTTGAATTGTGATTCAGTTGAGTAATTTTATTATTCTCATAACTAATTATTAATCGTGTACAAATTTAACTTGATAGTCACATTATTTTGAGTCTCTTTGACCCTCTTCTTAGTGTGCCATGGAATTTTGGCGCTACCAGCGAAGAGTGCCACAGCATGAATTTGAGATGAGTTTTGTAACTCCTTGTGAAAAATATAAGCAATATTAAGTTACTATGCAATATTTTTTTTATTTACCGACAAATAGATGAATTGCTTTTTTGAGAGAGAGAGAAATAAAATGTTTTATTTCATATACAATACAACATACTTAACAAAAATTTGGAACATACTCGGAGGCTACTCAGTGTCATATGAGCATTCTATAAATTTACAAGAGAATAGTCGTCCGTATTGTGCAGATATTACAGTATGAAATGAAGCAAGAAAAAATTTAAATAAAGTGATTAAGATAACTCAACAAGACAATGCATAATCCAATACAAAAATAAAATATTTACAAATATGCCATCTGAACAATTGCATTAATTTACATTTATTATGGAAAGGCCGCATCAGAGGGTGAACTATCTGAACTTTGTTTTTGAAACAGGTAGTTAAGGAGTGTTTGCCTGAATATTCGGCTATTTTTTTATCTACGTATTTCACTAGATAAGGCATTCCATAATTTGCTGCCACTTACTATGAAAGACCTACCTATTAAAGGCACAAGTCCGGTGATTGGGGATTTGTAGTTTATCGTTTCGCCCTCTTGTAACCCGTTGTTGAAAGCTCTCCTTGAAAAGAAATGGAGACTATAAATAAACTGGTTCCTTAGTGTTGAAAATATCGTACAAAAGACTACCCAGGAAATATTTTCTTCTGTTTTTAACTGTAAGCCACCGTAGTGTATTTATACAAGGTGTGATGTGATCGTACTTTCGTGAATCACAAATAAATCTAATGCAGGCATTTAGTGCTCTTTGAAGTTTTGTATCCAGTTCTTTTGTTAAATTACCATATACTAATGAGCAGTAATCAATCTGAGATAAAATCAATGTGGTCACTATCTTTTTACGTATGGACATTGGGAGTGGGATTCGACAACGTTTTACTTGGGCCAGAGTGCCAAATATTTTAGCTCTTAGTTGCGTGATATGATCAGACCAAGATAAGGTGCGATTGATCAAAAGGCCAAGACTTTTTACTGTTTGGGCATACTCAATTTCACTGTCAGATACTCTTATTTTAGGAAGTTGATCAAAATCAATTTTATTAATTAGTTTTTTGCTACCGATGATAAAGCAATTTGTTTTTGAACTATTTATAACTGACGAATTCTTTTTTACCCAGTTACAGATTGACTTTATGTCTTCGTTAACTGTTGCAACATGGTCATGGATTTCCGTAATTGGGCAGTGAGTGTAAATTTGAAAATCATCGGCATATAGGTGGTAATGGCAGTGCTGTAGTTGACGTGGTAGGTTCATGATATAAATAGAAAAAAGGAGTGGGCCAAGTATCGAGCCCTGAGGGACACCGGATGTGATATTTACGCTATTGGAGACAGACCCATCAGGCAGATTCACTGCTTGAGTTCGGCCCTTCAGATAAGCATTAAACCAACCAAGGACTGAGTTTGAAAAATTGAGGTCAGCAAGTCTTTTGAGTAAAATAGAATGGTTAACCCTGTCAAAGGCCTTGCTCAAGTCAAATAGTACTAATATTGTGACCATTTTTTTGTCAATGGCACTTCTGATGTCATCTGTAACTTTAATAAGGGCAGTTTGGGTGCTATGTCTCGACCTGAAACCAGATTGGAATGGATCGTATAAATTATTTTGGGTTAAATAATCTGTAATAAATGTATGCACTAGTCTTTCTAGAGGTTTAGAAAGAGAGCAAAGAATTGATATCGGTCGAAAGTCACTCATTAATTTTGGCTGTTTTGTTTGGCAATTGGATGAACTATGGCAGATTTCCACAGAGAAGGGAAATGCGATGTTTGGAGAGACATATTATAAATATGTAACAATTGATTGGATATGAACGGTAAAGATTTTTTTACAAGATCCATGTTTATGCCGTCAACTCCTTTGGCATTGGATTTGAAACTGTTCACGGTTTTAGATAACAAGTCGGGTGTGATGTAAGGGAAAAAGAATTTTTTATCATCAAAATCGGAATTTTGTGCCTCAGTTTGAGTTTGATTGTTTATATCGTGAGTGCTAGCAAAATAATTGTTTAGATCGTCAGGAGGAAAAGTTATAGGTACTGGTTCCTTCCGTGGTTTCCTGAGACCCAGTCTTTTAATCTCACGCCATACTGGTCGCGAGTCGTTTTTATCTTGAAATGTCTCATAGTAATATTTTATTTTACAATCACGAATGCGAGTTCGTATTTTATTTCTTAGTAATTTGTAGGTAGAGTAAGCAACTTCAGATTTACTTTTCCTGAAATTGGTTCTAATTTTATCCCTTGCTTTCATTAGTAGTTTAATTTCTGGCGTTATCCACGGGGTAGGAGGGCGTTTTATAAAAGTTACGCGTAAAGGTGCATGTTTATCATATGCCGTTAGGAGATTGCAATTTAAACAATTTACCTGTTGATCTATGTCATTGGAGAAGTACACATCCTTCCAATCAGAGCATGCAATGTCACTTTGAAAATGTGATAAATTAAAATTTCGAAAGTCTCTAAGCACTAGCTTTTGAGGAAGGTACCCAGATAGCATGTAAGCTTGCCGCAAGCTTAGATATTGGCTTGCCATAGCTTGCCGTGGCAAGCTTTCTACGGCAAGCTTAATTCAAGTTTGCATCATGTCTCATGGCAAGCTTCATTCAAGTCTGCATGCCTTGAATATTTTTCTCCCTTAGCGCAACACCACTATCTCCATTTGAACTCAAGCAATACGTGAGCGCCGGTTTATTCGTAAGTTCTTTCTTTCCTTGGGTCACCTACCTCGACTCTTTGATATACAACTTGAGTTCCAAAGAATGTGACTACGTTCACTTAGGAATTTTAATGTGTCAGCAGGGTTGTATACAAAGGAAATATTTTTGCTTGCTGTATTCCAATTTGCTTGACTCTTATTATCCATTTGATTCATTTCTGACGTTTGCACACTATTATATTGATATATAAGAGTGACGCGTGCCATCTCCTACCGCACACGAAATTTGGTATACGCGTACTCGGGACATAGTTTAAACCGGTATGTAGTATTCCGTAGTGAACTCTTATACACAAGGAATGAGTATACCGGTACCCATAGTTCGCCCAGTCAGCACACAGAAGTATATAATATGTATTATTTACTTTGAGCCAAAGTGAATCTTAAGTAAATGATACGTATTGCATAGATATTGAATACATCAATAATACGTCTATATGTCCCACTTTATTATGTAAATAATACGTATTACTAATACGTCAATTTACGTAAACGATATACATAAATAATATGTCAATGATATATGTATATGGAATGTAAATTTTGTGCAAGCTAAACTGAAGCAATAATATGTCAATTTTATGTATTAACTCTGTAAATCATCTTATCTACACACAATAATTATGCAAAAAATATCTGAAACTCATTAAATGGTATTAAGAAATCATCGATCCAAATATGTTGAGCACCTAAGTAAACATAATAATAAATTTTCTGTCAGTAATTAACATAAACAAGATAGATTAGTTCTCAGCTAAAGTCAATTATTATAAAAATATTACTCATCCTAAAAACTTAACGCGCTTTTTAAGGTTGACTTTTTAGACAAACTATGGTCAGTACTATGGTAACTGTGGTAAGTTGTAATTTATTTAAAAAAACTGTCTTCACTCTTTCATGGTTTGTTATTATTTGTTTTAATGCATCTAAAAAATGTGTTATTTTATAGCAAACAAATTCTCATTAATCTAAAGGAAAACTAAAAATTCTGGAATGATTAACATAATATCATATCATTAGTAATTACTAGGATAGCAGGTGTACCCAATAAAACTAAAACAGGAACAGTAGGCAAATAAGTGCAAAGTACAGCTTTACAATGAAAAATTTAATCTTAATAAAATCGCACAATAACTCTAAAATAGATGGGTTCTTTTTGGAAACATTGTAGATCCTCGTGCCTGCCTGCCGGAACCATTCTTTAACTTTGGTTTCAAATGCCTTATATGTGAAATTGTGAGAAGCTGCGACAACTCCTGAAACATGATTTTACAAATTAATACCACAGAGTACACTATAGACTGTTCACTATAATTGTTACGTTATTATAAGCAAGTGTTTATGTGTTTGATTCACCCTAATGGTAAGGTCGTTTCTACTTTGTCCTTTAACTTAGAAGAAGACTTAACAGTTTGACAGGTATTCAATAAAGTTGACTCTCGATAATCCGACATGGCGGTGATGCCGCAATGACACCGGCGATTTCTATACTAAATATTTTATGAGTATTAACTCGGGAACATTTTGCAGGCCGGTTTAAGTGGTAAGCAAAGTACGCGGTCGCGGCCAAGCAAAAGGGGGCGCCTAAGCGTTGTCCAATGTTCAGTATTAAGGATTAAGGAGACTCACAAATGGACTCGTTTGTCAACACCCCTCTGTCATCTACTTGGACTCGTCCGGTAGACCTTTGCACGTTTCGGACGTTCATAAGCATTTTTATTTACATTAGTTTTTCATGTATCCAGAGATAATCGTTACTAATAACAGTGTCGTATTTAGAGTACTTGCGGCCCTAGGTCAAATTAACCCGAGCGACCCCACGATCGCGGTGAAATCGTGAACATCTCCCGTGATCATGAAACATTATCACTGCACCTGCGAGCGCCGTGAAATCGCGAAAATCGCCACCCGTTGGTAGTCAAACATTTTTGGCAAACTGACACCCTAATGGTCCTGTAAGTGTCGGATTATTGAGAGCCAACTGTAGTTAGATCAACAGAGGCCAAGTAATGATTTACAATAAGTTTTTATCTGTTATAGATATCAAAAAATAAGTTAAACTTGTTAACCTACGTTTAAAAAAATACTAGCTAGCGACCCTAGTTTTTCTTAAGAAATTATTAGACGTGCAAAGTGCTGTCAACCTTTAACTATTTCAAACCATGTACATTTGTTTCAAAACAAAGGTACCTACAAAAAATACATTAAGAAAAGACAAAATGAACAAAGTAAATTGAGTTTGCGCTAATTTTGATGAATGACACCTCTAGATGCCAAAATTTCAATCCTTTACCGTACTCTAGTGATGCGCCCTTACTAATGATATTCTGAGACTGAAGATGACACCTTCCAACCAGGGCCAGATTTCTAAATAGGCTGAAAAGGCTGCAGCCTAGAGCGGCAAAATTTAAGGAGCGGCACTTTGGTAATTTACTAAAAATGGAAAATATCTAATATGTATAACATATGAGTCCATTAACTGTGAGTCTCTAAAAAGGGGGGGCGGCAAATGGATTTAGCCTACAGGTGGCATACTCCGAAATCCGGCCCTGCTTCCAACATTGAAATCATTGCAGCCATTATTATTTTACAACTCCAAAGGATATGCCCCTAGACTGTTCGTGGACATGCATATTACATAAAATTAGATTTAAATAAATAGAATATTTCTCACACCTTTAAAAAAAAGAGTTCTCATAAATATATGTGGTGTCCCTTTTTAAAAATACATTTAAAAATGATAAGTCAAACAAGAGAGTTTTCACTGCTTCCCAGGAAAAATTACTTTTCAGGGACTATTAGTTAAACTCCATTATTTCTTGACTCCAGTAACTAATAGTAGGCAACTATTACACTTACTCTCCAGTGTTTTTACAATGTTGAGGCTGTGGAGGGCCCTCTTTCCCTTTCTTCCCTCCCAACTGAAGTTGACACCTACTTCATTGGTTACCAGCCTGATGAGGGCTCAGAGTCCTCCACTGTTGCACCCCCAATCCTTTGGAAGAAGTCCATCTACAAGAGACAAACTTTTTAGTCATATACATAATGGTTTTATATTTACAACATTCCTCTCCTGAAGGGCATGAGTCACTCTCAAAGTAAGTAGCTCAAATGTAAATAAATTTTAATTATGACCATAATTGTAAATAAATGTAATCCTTTCCCCCCCTTTCACTCTCTAAATGTTAAATGTGTTGATTGAATAATGTTAAAAATTCAGTTCGAAAACCATAAATGTACTGATGGCATTTAAATTTATACACTATATTCCTTAGGATCTATTGCTTAAAAACAATGACCAATTTTATTACGAGGTTTTAATTTATTTTGTAAATGGCTTTATAGTTTCTTGATTAAATTCAACTAATATGTATAAACAATGGTTAGTTGGTAGTTAACAAGTGTGAGTTTTATTGATGCAAATTATTCTATGACACCATTCCAAGTTTGTATAATTGTTTAACTAGAGACCGGTGTTGTTACTCTGCTCGACATTTGCCTTTCAACTGGAATCGCTGTAAGCGTAGTAATTTATGTTGTACAAGCTATATAATAATCAGCAAATTATTGTATAATCAACTGATTGGGATAAAACCAATTGTACCCCGATAAGTAGATGGAATAGCAATCCTCCATAAGGCCTATCCTGAAAGTTAACGTGAAATTGAGTATGGTGGTTGAAATTCGTATTCAACTAATGAACCTACAGAAAGCACTGATGATCGGCTCAACCCGTGTGAGGATAATAAATCCCACAGACCATAACCAGAGCAGACTTGCCTCTACTAAACAAATTCCAAATTACTAAAAAATTTAGCCTTTGTACCCTTCAAATGTTCACTTTGATTGGTTTCACAATAAAACAAATAATACCCTTGTAATAGTTAGCAATTATTGGCCTGAAAAAACCAGTAAACCCTGTCTCAACCTAAGTTGAGGGGAATTACCTGACCAGAGGGTGGAACAGGACAATGGAAACTTACCATTAAAGTCGATTTCTTTTCGTCATGTAATGAATTCTCCAATTCTAAGAAATCTTCAAGATTTTTTAGCGGAAATTGTTTTTCAAACTCAGTTCTCTCAGAATTTTCAGCTTGTGATAGTATCCTCTCAGGATTGTGATAGTATTCCTCTCAGGAAGCTTAGCTTTAGAAAGTGCTGTCACACATTCTTTCAATTCCACGATTTCCATTTTCATGAATTCCCATTTCCGGTCTAGGGATGTTACTAGGCTCCTTAAACTCCGCCGCATGTTTTCAATGTGGTCTGAAAATTAATGTAATATTTAGTGGAAACAAAATACCCTTTTGCAGCAGACTGGCATACTCTGTGAATTTTTGCCTAAATTACATTTTCACTCAAGAAGCTCTACAGAACAGTTTAGAAAGATGCAGCGTTTCTCGAAAGAAGAACAGTCGTTCACGTGAAACGCTTGTCCAGGGGACAAAATTCTTTCCAAGACGGGTGAGCAAGATGAGGTCAAAAATACAAAAACCACAAAAGTATGAGAATCTAACTAATCAAACACTGTATTTAAACAACAAAAGACAAAGTACAAACCAACAAAATTGAAATACTCTTCACAATTCAGGGAAAAGGTAATAACTTGCACAAAAAGTCCATGGCGCTAAAAGGAGAATCGACAATCACCAAGTCTCCACTTAGCCTCGAAGTCGTCTCTTTGCCGTCTCGACTCGAACAGAGAGCATGAGAGGGGAGGTATTCTCTGGGGTAAGGAGGGGGTATACTCTGGAAGGTCAAAGTGCAATGGGGTTTACCGTGGAATCCCATTGGTGCAAATTGAGGGGAGGAAAAGGTGGCGTGATGTGAAGAGGGCGAGGTGGAAGCTTAGGATTGGGTCATCCGGGACTCTCTTTTCACTACGGTGGGGGAACACCAAATAACGGCTCGTACGATGGCCTAACTTCTGGTCTTCTTGCGCGCTTTGGGGGCTATATAAGTGAAAGCAACACTGGTCAGGGGACGGCGTGGCTTGACGGCACGCTTTGTCGGAACACTGCAGTCCGGAATCGTTGCATTTTGGAATCGTAGGCGTTGTTGGCGTCGTTGGCTCCGCCTGCCGTTAGCTACGCCTGTCGAGCAAGTCCTGCGGCTAAGTCCGGAGGGTAATTAGTCTGCCGAGGGGTTATGTCCAACAAGGGGAGGGGAAAGGGGGTACCAAAAAATGCCACAAAGAAATTGCAACATTTTATGTTTTGGTAGTGAATAATAGGCTACGGTAATAGCTTATTCCCTATATGGGAAGTTGGCTAAAATGAGCAATATAAAGAAATTTATGTACTCCATTCATGATAACTAAAGGACACAGAGCAATGAATCATGGAATCATGAATTCCTGTGGATCAATTGGGCCCAACTAGTTTTCAGGTCTAGAGGATGAAAATCAATAGGAATAAAAACAGTTTATGGAAAATAGACATTGACATGAGAAATAAACAGACATGCAAGGGTCCAAAGGACAAGTATGATGATTTGGACTGGAAAATTGTATACAAAATAATTTAGCCCAGTTAAAAGGTTTAAAACTGTGTTAGCCTACCTTTCATAAAACTGCAGTTACCACATGCTCCGTCCTCACTGCTAAATGCTGACTCTGGTTCACTTGAAGTTCCTAAAACATTGTTCACAATAGATTAGTAAATCAAATTGATGAGAGGTACCTCACGTGAAGCCCTAGAATGAATCATAGTCCTATGTTTGGATTTCCTGTCCATTAGATACAATTTTCAAAAGGCTATGGCAATAATTATGTACATTGAAAGGATTTCTTCGTCAAGCAATTTAAATTGGCAGTTGCACAGATTTTTAATAATAAATTTGATCAGAGAAATTTGTCAAATAAAATCACAATCACCCGATGGACCCACATAATTGCCCTCAACAATAGAGTGTTATACAGGTGCCCTCAGTGTAATAAAATTGAATACGCTCTCAGATGAGCACATCAGTTAACAAAGTTTCCATTCTGATATCAAAAGATCTTTGAAATCTTGTAGTTACAAAATATCATGATGAATTATCTTCAAATAACTTGAAAGATTCTATTTTCCCAATACAACTTCAACCCCAGTGACTTAACATTTTAAATCTCTACGCCTTTGTGGATGGATGTGTCATTGTCATATCTGGTAATAATAATATGTAATAACAAAAGACAAGATTGCCAGCAAGAAATTAACTTACTTTCAACATTTGTAGTTTCAAGCTTTTTTGCAGAAACAGGGGCAAATTGTTTAGATTTTTTTGCTGGAGGGGTGTGTGAAAAGCTGCTTGGTGTTCTTTTTGACTGGGATCCGGATGAAGTCTGAGGAGAGGAGAATGATGATTTTGCTTTCTTGGGATGACTTGCTTCTGGTTCCTGCGAATACTTAAAATTTGGCAGGTCATCCTCAGTGTCGGAATCGTCACTCTCACTTGCCAGTTTGCAAGCAAGGTAACTTGGCTTGATCTTCCTGTGGCCTTCTCCCGTCTCAGATTCTGCACAGGATGTTAAATCCGACGTATCTTGAGCCTTCCTTTCCCGCTTCAGCGCGTCAAGAAAATTATCTGCAAAAAACCAGTTCCATCTGAAATCCTTATGTCTATATAAGGATAAGGCTGGGATTTGCCTTTTATAAGTATATACTTATAGAAGGCAAATACCACTGAAGGCAGATGATCACTGTATCTCACAAAATATACGACCTAGAATTATCAAATTTGGGATAGTCTGTGTATACTGTGGATGTGCAATAAGACGGGGTTTTACAAAATTCAAAATTTGAGGAAGCTTTAAGGAGGGGGGGGGGTGGAGCTATTTCCAGTGAAGTTTATTTTTATCTTCCCAGAACTACTTGCTAAGAACTCAGGTCAAAATCAAAATGTCAAAATTGAGTGTTTTTTTATGTAGACACTCCTTTTACTGATTCCCGCAATAAAAATTCTTGGGCTTTGCATCATGGGCCTTCATAATCAAAATGTATATTTTTAAGAATAAAAGATTATATATTTATGTAGACAGACGGATAATTTTTATCAATTAGGCCAACGTACTAAAAAATCCTGTTGATAGTAACACACATAGGGCCTTTTACCCCATACGAGTTACTTGTTTATATTGTTACTTGACAGAAATATGCCTTTCTTACATAAAATCATATAATGAACACGAAATATGAGTTTTAGTGTTATTTTTGTTGTTCATAGCCTGATAATGCACTTATATACTTGCAATTGAGGCACTTCAATCAGGGAGTTCAATTGGGAAATGTACGTAGTAAGCTCTAAAAGCAAAATTTTTAGGAAAACAGAAAAACTGGAATTTTGGTCATCTTACAATTTCCAAAGGTAGTTCTAACTCATATTGTCAATAAACGTGTTTTATGATCCACTTACCACAAGATGACAAAATCCTTATCTTCCATGGCTCCCAACTTGGTAGTGGACTCTTATGGCTAACATCAGTCTCAGGCCAAAAGCAAGTCAAGTGCCCATTTTCATCCTCTCTTATCCAAATTTTCGAAACAGTTGCAACTTCTTCTGTAGCAATGAATTCTACAATGACAAACTGGTGTAAGTCCTCCAAGTTGTTCATGTTGCCAAAGAATCTAGAAAGCATAAAATATTCATCAGCTATAAAATACTATCCGATACAAAAAACATAAGTATAGTAGCAGTGATTTTAATTAATATAAGTAATTTTTAAAGCAAAAGTAATTTTAACATATGATTATCTGCAGTGGATATATTTTTTAAATAAGTTTGTGTTGGAGTTTATTAAAATTTTTTTACAATTTAGTTTAATAATTTCATCAAAAGATGAAACAAATAATTTTATTTTCAAGTCAAAGCAATACCGGGATGCTAAATGTAAAAAAAACTAACTAATTTTTACCATGCAAGTTGAAAACCCAAAACTTATTATTTAGGAGCTTTACTGTAGCTTATTTAATGTACTCAAACTTGAAAAAGTTTAAAAAAAAGGTTCATTAAGGGGGCTGTATACCACTGAAAAAAACGCGTCCGCAGACGTCTACGCGTTCTTCATTTACGACTTAAATATACTAGTTATTGCAAATCTGATTGAGCAGGACTCTAGAATAAGGATTAATACTTAGCATAAATATTGCAGTTATGGGCGTTTCACTTTCTATATAAATAGATCGAAAGCTGAAAAACGTAAATTTCTCCAAAATCAGGAGCTCGCCATGAAGCCTTGGACGCATATTTCTTTAAAATCTTTTCATTCAGGCTATATAACCAACCTTCATCTCCATGTTGGACCATGGTAATGTTCCATAAAGCGTATTTTAGCGTCACAATGAACATTCTCGTGGACCTATGCAACGCATTTTTCACGACTCCTCGATCTAAATTACGTGTTCCATCGGCGGCGCTGCGATTTCCGCTGTCAGCCTGAGAGCGAGTGGCAGCGCTTAGGAGGGGGGAAGAGCGGGTAGGGGAGGGGTGAGCGATGAGGGGAGGTGTAGCTTTTTGGGACGCCCCTCGACCTTGTATTTCAACATGGTACGAGGCCCCCATGAAAATACCATGAGGGATAAGATTTCACAGCTGTCTTTGCTGCTCGCGCTTACTCCCAATGTGGATCGCTCGATATCGATCGATCCTTAGTAAAGGATCATATTCACTCTTCAACCAGTCCTTTTGTACTCGGATTTGTCAAATATTTTGTCGTAGTGATTGGCGTAGACAGTGGAGAGTGGAGGGGGGTGATCATCCGAGCACCTGTAAGTTATTACTATATTACGATAAATTGTGGGTGTGTCTGTTGCCTCAATCGCGTTAATGAATCTATCATTGCTTGTCCAGGAAACGTTTCTGGAGATTATTTATTTTTTTTCCTTTGCAAATTTGCTTAAACGGTCTGTTCCTTATTGATCAAATGGTCATCCATTGCTCTCAACATAATGAAAGTACTTTATGTCTACATTACGGTGATGCCATAATTTTGCCGGAATCTACGGTGACAAAAGCTTACGATCCAACCGGAAGACGAATCTTCGATATAAAACTTTTTCTTCTAGGGAGGAAAAAACATTTTTTTCCTCCCCAAAACTATGGGAAAACATGCTTTCTTGCATAATATCAGACATGGAAGTGATAGAGGAGAAAAGGAAAGGGTTTTTCAGCAAATTTCGTCAGATGTGTAACATGGAAATATTTTTAAATACTGAAAACCCTAATGAAAAAAATCGTATCAGTTAACAAGGCATGGTTATACTGTAATTTCCTTGTCATATCTTGTATATCGCCTCTAAGATGTGCATTTCTCTGAACTTCTGAATTCGGTCTTCAATAGTTGACTCCTTTTTTGATAGCATTACGGGATGATCTGACCCCGCGCACATTGCTACCAACGAGTTTGTAAAATATCCCAAATACAATGATATTAAGTAGAGATCGTACTGTTAAAGTTTTCAAGTACTACCCTAATCTACTCAGACTAAAATTATCTGTTTAAAATCCAATTTAATAACCACATTTCTAAAATAACTTCGGATATCATAGATAAATATAATCTTCTCAAGTAAATAACTTCATGACATTCTCTCTCGAGACATGCCGCCATCAAAATTCTGCTAATGTGCTTTGGAAATATATATGCGAAGCGGGTGCCATAAACTGTGGGATAATGACAAGGGTTTAATTACAGGTTGCAAATACGATATGAACTGACCAAGGATATTCACAACTAGCGGAGCTTAGTGCAGTTCTCGATATGCCGTGTATTACTCCTAGAACGTACCGAAAAATGTAATACTACGTCATTTTAGGAATGCATGATGCTGCGTGGGAGGTTATGAGGCGTGCCGGGAAGTAGGAATATGATCTCGCCGTGCAGGCTGGAGACGTGGATACCGATGGTATACCCTTGATAGCAGTGGCTGCCAATGGGTCTTTAAGGAAGAGCTCGTATTGGACTAACTACAACTCACTTTCCGGAGTGGTACGCGAAGCTATTTCTACTTACTTTGTTTAGTTGTAATGAACTAGCGGGGGGGAGGGGGGGGCGTTGAATTTCAACAGCGTGGAAAATATCAAAATCAATGCATTGCCTTTAAAAGGCATTTCTCCAAAAAACCTTGCATATTATTTTTAAATATTTTAGATAGCTGAATTACCCGGTGTTGCCGGAGATCATAATTTTTCATAACTCATATGAGGAGAGTGAGGTTGGTTCATAGTTGTCACTGTTGGTTTTACGATCTCGCTGTAGACGAAGCTCTCGTCCCTATGTAGATTGGTATTTATATGTATATTTGCGTAAAACTCTTTTCACCATTCACATCACAACTAGCTTAGGACAGTTTTACAAAGATATCATTATATCTTGATTGGTACGATTTTACCTTATTTAAAATGCATATATCCAATTATATCAAAGCCCTTTTACATGTGATAGATAACGGCAGTGCGACACAGAGGGAGAGTATTGAAAAAGTAGGAGCTATATAAAAATGGAGACTAAAGGAAAAATTGAAAATAGATTGCAGGCGTTCGAGATGTGGGTGTGGAGGAAGAAGGAAAATGAGCTTTGGACGGAGAGAAACGCAAATGCAGGAGTACTTGACTTCGTTTGGGAGGAGGAGGAGAAGCTGCTGGATGGGATTAGGGGAAGGCAGAGTAGGTGGCTTGAACAGGTAATGAGGGGCGATGGGTTGCTCAGAGTCGTGATAGAGGGAATAATGTTTGGCAAGCAGGGCAGGGGAAGGATGAGAATAGGTTTTATGGACGGGATGAAGAAGGGTAGGACATGCGCGGAGAGAGAGAAAGATCCTATGGGTGCAGATCAGAACTCTGCGTGCATTGAGAGTGACAATTGGGAAGTAGATGAGCACTCCAAGACCAGCCTCCTGAAATCGCTCTCATTGAATGAGAAAGAGACAGAGGAATTAGAGGCACTAACCAGGAATCAGCGGTACTCAAGGCCGTTGATGTCTGAAAGCCTAAAAAGACTGACAGCATCCACATTCGGCCGTGTGTGCAAATTGAGGCCCAAAGCAACCAGGACAAATACTGTGAAGTCCATTTTACGCCCATCCTTCTCGGGAAGCAAATCCACAGAATACAGTAAGGCTATGGAACGAAGAGCCATTGAGGCCTACGAGGGGGAAAGCGGATGCAAAGGGAATGTTTGTAGACCAGGAATTGCCATTTCTGGCGGCTCCCCCAATGGGCTAATACCTGATGGTAGAGGTGTTCTGGAAATAAAACGCCCTTGATCTTGTAGGGAGGTCACTCCTATTGAACGCATTAAAAATAACCATGTTTTGCCATATTCTTGAAGGGAAATTAAAACAAAAAAGAGATCATCAATATTATTATCAAGTTCAAGAACAACTGCATTGTAATAAGGAGTATTGCATTTTTATTTTTTGGGCCCCACGAGGCATTCTATATGAAAATTTAAGAGGGTTGACAGATTCTGGGCCAATCAAATGGTGTGTAACTAACACAAGTAACACGCAATAACATTAAAAAATTGCCTTTTCTAATATTCATGTTTTCGTGATTTGTGGAAAAACCGGAGGTGATGTAGGAATTTGAAGGTAATTTTCGGAATCCACAGAACAGTACGGCTCATTTCACACAACAAAATCTTGCATATTGGTGATAGTTACTGATTTTCGTAGCGCTTAGTACCTTTTCCAAAATTTTTTATCAATTTCCCGTGAAAACAGAAACAGCAATTTCTTCAACCGTCAATGTTATGTAAACATTGAGAGCGTAAACCTCAAGTAGATTTCTTTATTTAAAAATTAGTAATTTTAACTATACTGGCAGCATATTCCAAATGAGGTCTAACAAGGAAAAAGTAGCCGATTTCTCGTACATGATCGTCTCATTTACCAATACTCTTTTGACGAATCCCAGTTTACGATTACCTTGACCCATTATTTCACGTATGTATTCACCCCAGGAAAGATCATGTGTCAGTCTTATCCCAAGATATTTAATGGATTCCAAGTTTGTTTCATTATTACATATTTTGTAAGTGATAGGAGGAGAAAAATTCTTTTTCCAAAAATTCATTACTACAAATAAAAAAAAAATTAATTCTAACTGCGACGTATGACACCATTTTTCAATTGCTTGTAGGTCAATATTTAAATATTCTTTATCATTTGGGCATAGACTTTCCCTGTACAGTACCGCGTCTTCGGCAAATAGACGAAGCTTACTTTTCACCACCTTATTGATGTCATTCTTGTACAGTAGGAACAGGAGTGGACCTATCACACTACTTTGTGGGACACCTGAAGTGACTTCAATTGTCGGAGAGGTAACACCTTCCAAAACAACCCTTTGCACCCGATCATGCGGGAAATCATTTATCCATGATATAATATTACTGTATATCCCATAAGATTTTAATATCAAAATTAGTTTGCTATGAGACACCTTGACAAAAGCTTTCTTGAAATCGAAAAATATTGCATCCACTGGATATTACTTTCTCCATAAACTAAAATATCGTGGGAAAAGAGAGCAAGTTGAGTTTCACATGATCTTATCTTCCGGAAACCATACTGAACATAGGACAATAAATTCTGGTTATCTAGATGCCCCATGACTGAACTGACAATTATATGTTCCAAGACTTTGCACGAAATGGATGTGAGGGATATAGGTCGGTAGTTATGTGGGTGCTCCCTATCACCACTTTTAACCTTAGAAATGCACACTTACTAAGAGAATCATAAAGTGCACACTGGTGTCCTGCGGACCCCATGAGTAACATTTTTTTTAATTTCAGATTTTTGCTATATTTCATTGAGGAAGATGGCAAATATCATTCATATGAAGCCTTTTTAATATCAATGAGTTGAAATATTTTATTTCAAAAAATATATAACACAGTAAAAAATACCTTTTTAATTTGAAAACTTTGAAAATCTCTCAGAAATACATCAAATCGAAATTTATTTTCTGTTGCTCATGTTTTGGCAATACCGAGAAATGCCGTTAGTTACTCAAGGATAACACTTTGAAGTGTATGTAGACTATCGTTTTTAATTGTTTTTCTCCAAAAATATATTTATTACAACATTTGAAAGAAGCGTATTTTTCAAGTTTAATTTTTCAGTGATTTTTTCGAAAATTTCATAAACACTTATAATGTCAATTAAAATGCTTATAAATTTATAGTTTTTTGCATAATAAATATAAATATTCACATTGTACTGGAAAGAAGTTGATTTTTCACTCCAGTACAGGCAGTACGCAGATAACTTCTATGCACATGGGAGTGCTGCACAATGAGCATAGATGTCTCATTTTTATTTCCCTTTCACTCGGGCATAAGTTACGTCGAACCTTCCTTCTCGTTGCTGCACTGCATGCCCATCAATCTGTAGAATTTTTAGCGTTGTTCGTCAACCGTGCGGTATTCATGGGCTGTGTAATAATTCCTACAATTATCCACCATGTCTTCTCAAATTTCACGAATTGGTGAACATTGATCGATCACCCTGCCCTGCAATCTTGAAGTAATCAAAACGCAGTGTTGACAACAGAAACGGGAGACACTGTGGCGGAGTGATACATTGATATAGTGTATGCAAACTCAGTTTATAACAGCTCATACAGCATAATGTTGCACGTCTTCTGCACCCCAGAAAAATACTAAAGTCCAAAAAAATGCCTCCATCTCCTCATTATCTACATCACTATGATACGATTGGGAACTTATATCTCTAAGCGCTGCCGTTGTATTTCCTCATTTCTGTGCATCGATATTAAATTTCGCAAAGCTCTATCAAATAATAACTGTCGAATTTGGTGTGGAGTTTTGATATCACTCGTTGCGCCTTTTGGTCCGGGTTGTTCTGAAATCAAATTTTACTGTTTCCTTCTGCAAAATACAAAAAAGAAAGAAAAATAAAATAAGTGTAATATCAATAATATCCATCGACTTTCAGGGTCTTCGGACAATATTCAAAATCGTGACATAACAAAAAATAATCATTGCACGGTAATTTTACCATATAAGGTTTAGGTAAAGATGCTAAAATCTGAATTAAAGTTCATGATAAAAAGTAGGTGCTAATTTAGTTAGAGGTATTCGGGAGCACGCATCGAAAACAATCGTTATGAACCGACCGGGAAATTCATTTACAGAGCGAAATCTAGCGATAAATAAATAAAGTCTTTAGTTCTGAAAACATTAGGCGGAAAATAGTTCATCGTCTTTTGGTCTCTTTTTCCCGGCAACAAGAACCGTCTTTCCCTCGCAGGTTTGTAGGTTGCCTTTCTGCCTCTATTCGCCTGGCTCCCTCTTGGTCGCTTTGTCGCTGGTACACTTTCGTCTTATAAAGGTTCTCCGCTACTACCGCTGTCTCTATCTGCATCCGCGCAATCTTCCTCACTCTCCGAATCCGATTGCTCATGTGCGGAATCTACATCACTGCCTGACGAATTACCCCCATCCCTTCCTGCTCCTCCTCTTTTAACACCAGCAATGCCTGACGAATATCTTCATCACGCCTCATGTAGAAACGCGACGAGGAAGACATCTCTAACGCAGCACCGACTCGCTATAGAAATGTGCAGGCTACCAATTGGTCTCGAGCTGAAATGACCAGCAATTGCCTTATCCTCTCTTTTTCCACAGATTTTGACGTATATGGGCTTCGGGTCGCCAGCCACTACTTGTAAGAAATGCCTACTCCCTTCATGAATTTTGAGGACATTCCCTTCCCAGCAAATTCCCGGGCCCTAGTTGTGAATTCCCTTGTGCTCTCCGAGGCGCCAGCTCATTGCCATTCTGTGACAAGTGCAAGTCCCGGAAAGGTTGCAGTCTATAGCTGTGTATATAATCCCCTTTACAGTTTCCAATACATAAAATATCCAAATGATGACGAACGCCAAATTATTATAAGGCATTATTTAGGATCGAAAAACCAAGAAATAATCTTCAATGCTGCTAAACTACGCTTCATGCACGTGAAGTTTTTCTATTCACATTTCACTTCTAAATTTCAAATGAGAATGCAGGAAAATTGGATAATTCCCGAAATATCTTCGATGGTACCAAATATCCTATAATAGTTTAAAAAAATATAAATATTGTTTGTAAATAATTAAAATGATTAAATACTATATCTACAAATCCATTAACAGTAAAAAAGGAGATACACAATGCTATATGATTTATTCGATATGTCTCAAAATTTACCATGAAATACACATTGGGGTCCAGCGGACCGCAGACCATTTTCAATATTTTTTCATGAAGCACCAAGCATTTTAATAACTGCATCGCAAGCAATAGTCAGTTCCTAAGATGTAAAAAGGAATTTACATTAAATTAGATTTCTGTATTTCCCGTTTTGTGAAAGTTACGGCGAATAAAAAAATGTTTGGGGTCCACTGGGCCCCAGTATGCACTTCTAGGGTAAAAAATGGATGAACGACATGTTGGGTATAGCCTGGTTGGAGGGCAATTAGCTGTCGAGTGAGTCAGTTGTCGTGAGGCGCGATGGTAGACTAACCACTGTCTTTGCTAATATTGTTGTCACCCCCCGTCAGGGGCCCCTCTAAGCCGCCTCGCGCCGGAGGCCCTCGTCTATCACCGAACTAGCCAGACCGCCCCTGACTTTCCCCTACTCTCGTCACCTTATCAGCAGAGCACGTTTTTCTGTGGGGTGGGGAATGGAGGGGAAGGTGGATAGGCTCGCCAAAGGCTGGCGGAGAACCGAGGGGATCTCCAAGGTCGTGGCGGATTCGAGAACTAAAAGACGCTTTTCGCCCGGGGTATACAGCCCCCTTAATATATATGTATATGTGCGTGTGTGTGTGGGCTACCGTAACTTATTACAGGCCTAAATAAATTTATTTTTAAGGTGGGATAACTATAACTATGCACATATAACTGAGAAAAATATTTAGATACCTTTTAATAGGAAACTTATTGATGTAGTATCTCTGTTAGATAAATGCAATTTTCTTGTAAGGGGATTTTCATAACTTTGCTTGACACTTGTTTCGTACTGTACATTTCCATTTTGGATAGTATGGACGTTGCTTTAAATATTCCAATAGTACTCGATTTAAGAGGCTTAGTAAAAAAAGTCCTCGGCCTCTAACAATCTTCGTCCAATGAAAACCTTTTTGTTTCGGTTGTCTGTCGCGATGTTTCCGATGATGCAAAACGTTCCATCGATTAACCGTACACAGTTGTCTCTTTCCCTAGTAAATGATGAAAATAAACATTTCTTGTACATCCTATCGTGCCTCTTCAACTAAAATCTAGCACTGGAAGCAATATTGTATGGCAAAATCCCCAACCATCTTCAAGCAGATATTGCAGACCCATAAAATTATTGTTATAAAAGGAGAGTAAGGAGGTTACTGTAGAGGAGGTGAGAAAGATAGAGAAACAGATTTCTCAGCCAACCGCTGTGGTAATCAAACTGCAAAAAATTGTGTATAATTTCAGAATTTTTATTCACCATGGTGGACAGTAAAGTATGCAATGCGATAACTGACACTTCATCCCAAAAATGTTACATTTGTGGAGCTACTCCTAAGCATATGAATGAGTGTCAAACAAAGGATGTGGATGTTACAGTATACACATTTGGTCTGTCTACTATTACTATACTGTCTACTGCCCAGATAAGGCTATTCGAATACCTTCTACATATAGCATACAGGCTAAAAGTGAAGATGTGGCAAGTAAGAGAAAATGAAGAAAAAGTATTGGTGAAGAATAGAATACATATGCAAAAGGTTCAGACAGGAGATGGGACAGATACGACATCATGAGTTCTCCGTCTTCTCTCGATGTCCTTCCCTCGTGCATCATCACCTCGAGCCCAATGAATGTTTTCTTCATGGCGTCAGTCCCAAGTGAAGGGGCCATGTGCTTTGCTCTGCGTTTCTTTGCTCCTTCATTTACAGTCCATAATCGTTGAAGATAAGAGTCTTGCAACGGCAACGCGAGGAAAGGAGAACGGAGTTCTCCCACGGCCATTGAGACATTCGGCTCGACCGACGCTCGGATCCGCCGTCCGGCGCCAATAGTCAGCGAGAATACATTGCTGTAGTTCAGCGGTACAATAAACACGCTTTTACCAGAACGGCTATTGTTCACATTATTTGTGGGCGCACAAACTCCCATAACTGGTGACCCCGACGTGATCGAAGTGTAGCCGTTCCGAGGCCACGTGGCCTTATCGTTGTGCGACGACAGTTTTCTTTGAGCCTAGTGTTTCGCCCGAAATATCGTTCGTTTCGCGCTCGGATATCGTTCTTCTGTGAGTAGATTGTTTGATTCACGCGTTAGGATTTACCGCGAGTCGAGATGCCGACGGATACGACCGCCGCCGTGGCGAACCGCGTCGCCCTGAGGATACCGCCATTCTGGCCCGAAAGGCCAGCGTTATGGTTCTCCCAACTCGAGGGCCAGTTCAATTTAAATGGCGTGACGGAGGACATCACCAAGTTCTGGCACGTCGTCAGCGTCCTTGACAGTTCGTATGCAGCCGAAGTCGAGGATGTAATTACGAACCCCCCAGCCGAGCACCGGTATGTGAAGATTAAGGAGGAGCTCATCAGGAGGCTTTCGGCGTCTCAGGAGCAAAATATTCGCCAACTGATCGAGCGGGAGGAAATAGGCGACCGAAAGCCCTCCCAATTCCTCCGCCACCTACGACAGCTGGCTGGGAGCAACGTCCCAGACACCTTCCTCCGGTCCTTGTGGGTTGGACGCCTGCCATCCCACTTGCAACCCATCCTCGCTATGCAGGACAGCATGGATTTGGACACGGTGGCCCGCCTGGCGGATCGAGTGCACGACATCACTCCACGACCTCAGGTTTCAGCCGTCTCAGCCAGCGACGCCCTCATCACTACGCTCCTGCAGCGCGTCGAGGATCTGAGTCGCCAAGTCGCCGCTTTGTCCACCTCTATCCCCGCGGCGAGGTCGCGCTCGCGTCCCCGCAGTCGACCCCGTAGCAGCAGCAGGCTCCCGCGCCAACTCCCCCCACGGTGGCATGGAAGGCCGCCTGTGCTATTTCCACTACCGTTTCGGAGCCGACGCGCGGAATTGCCGATCCCCGTGTTCCTTCCGTGCTCCACAGGCGGAAAACATGTAGGGCGGTCGGTGGACGCGGCCTCCGACCCCTGCCCGCCGACTTGCCGCCTGTTTGTCAACGACCGCGCGACGGGGCAAAGTTTCCTCGTGGATACAGGATCCGACTTGTGCGTGTTTCCCAGGAGCCTAGTAAAGAGTCCGCGGGAGAAGACCACCTACGAGCTGTTTGCGGCAAATAGTACGGTGATTGCCACATACGGTTGGACGACCTTAACTTTAAATCTGGGGTTGCGCCGTGAATTTATGTGGCGTTTCGTCGTCGCCGATGTCGCCAACCCTATAATAGGCGCCGATTTTCTCAAGCATTATGCATTGCTGGTGGATATACGCCGCAAGCGTCTGGTGGATCCACTCACCACCTTAGGTGTCAAGGGACGCACGCCAGTCTCCGCGTGCGGCGGCGTGAAGGCTATCAGCGGGGATGGGCTTTACCACGGGATATTGCGCGAATATCCAGGCATTACTCAGCCCGCCGGACGACCTCAGTCCGTTAACCACGACGTGGTGCATTTTCTTCACACGACGCCTGGACCACCTACCTCTTGCAAACCCCGGAGGCTTGCACCGGACAGGTTGGCCGCCGCCAAGTGCGAATTCCAGGAAATGCTTCGCCTGGGAGTAGCACGGCCATCAAAAAGCGCTTGGTCATCACCGTTGCACCTCGTACCGAAAAAGAACTGCGAATGGAGGCCATGCGGGGATTATCGCGCCCTGAACGCGCGGACCGTGGACGATAAGTACCCTGTGCCGCATATCCACCACTTCTCCCACGCCCTCCTCGGTAAAAGCGTGTTTATTGTACCGCTGAACTACAGCAATGTATTCTCGCTGACTATTGGCGCCGGACGGCGGATCCGAGCGTCGGTCGAGCCGAATGTCTCAATGGCCGCGGGAGAACTCCGTTCTCCTTTCCTCGCGTTGCCGTTGCTCCCCTCTGGCGGATCGGGCGCTCACTCTCGATGACTGAATGGCGAATTGCGCCGCATCGTCTGTCCGCCTTGGCTGCTACAAGTCTCTATAAACAGTCAGCATAAACTGGGCCGCTCAAAATCTTTACTCATCCCTCAAAGAAGTTTCGAAACAAAGTTTTTCAGTCGAGTGGAACCTTCCATGGTGTGTCTTTTCGTTCTGTGTGATAGCATTTTCCTCTTGTGCACTTCCAGCAAGCAGTTTTTATAAATACATATTCCTATAAAGGCTTCCACAAGTAGATGATAGATAGATCATTTTTCGGTGGAGTTCCTCCAAGGAGGCCCTGAGGCACTCAGACCTATTGGCCCATTGTGCCAACCACCCTTCTAAGGAAATCACCCATAAAGGCCAATTGCCTTGCTAAAGGCCAACAGGTCCCCTATGGGGATTTCCCTTACCTCCCTGGGTTCCCAAAATGGAGACCCCAGGTACCTATTTCGAGTCCTCATCACAGCTGGGCACTTGCATAATAGGTGGGATGTAGTTTCATCCCCTTCTTCGCACCACCTGCATCTAGGTGAATCTACGATTCCCAGGAGGTGCAGGTGCCTCATCACCTGGTAGTGCCCCGTGAGGAGTCCCACTACCATTTGTAATTGACCTCTGTTTAGTGACAGGAGTCTTTTGGCAAGCCCAGGCCTAGGTTCTCCTATGTGTAGTTTGACCTATCTAAGACTTGGTGTAGTTCGCCAGATCTCAGAATGCTGGGCTAAGCCCCACATTCTAATTTCTGCTATCCCTATTGACGTAGCAATAGGTATGATTGGCTCGGGCCCAATCGGATCTTGGCTGGAACCGGCCCTTGCCAGCTCATCAGCCATCTCATTTCCGGATATGCCTGCGTAACCAGGCACCCAGAGAAGTTCCACCTTGCCGCATCTGCCTATATCATTGAGTGCCTCATGACACTCCTGCAGCAGCTGTGATTTGCACCATGGTGATGTCAGCGCCTTTAAAGCTGCCTGACTATCTGTGCATATGTGTATCGGTCTGTTAAACATCCCGATCTCCTTAATAGCATACGCGCAGGTCAGATGCGCATATACCTCTGCCTGGAACACCGTAGCATATTTTCCCAAAGGGATTGAGAGCTTCCTTGGTGTGCTACAATTGTAGACCCCTGCTCCCGCTCTTCCTTCTTTCCTAGAGCCATCCGTGTACCATACCTCGGCCCCAGAATGAAGTTCTTTCCCCTTTCCTCTAGCCCACTGTTCCCTATCTGGGAAGTGGGTTTTGAAGTAGGGGGTGTTTGGTTGAACCTGGCTATCATTTCATCACTGCCCATCCCGAGGATGGGACTTGACTTCATGAGCTCTGTCCAAACTTGTCTGTGACCATAGGAACTTCCTTTGCCATACTACAGTCCCATACATTTGAGACGATAAGCCGCTGTCCTTGCCTGCACCTCAGCTTCCACATGGAGTGGAGGGAGGTTCAGCAGCGTTTCCAGCTCCAGAGTTGGGGTTGTTCTCATAGCCCCTGAAATGCCCATACAGGCCATTATTTGAAGGTGGTTCAGTTTGTTCCCAGCAGTTTTGAGCCGGACTCTCTTCCACCAAACTATAGAGCAGTACAAGAAACTGGGTTTAATGACTGCCGTATAAATCCATCTAATAGCTTTTGGATGAAGTCCCCATGTTTTACCAAGGGTCCTCCTGCACATCCATAAGGAGGCACAAGCTTTCTTTGCCTTGGTCTCCAAATGCTCTCCCCAGTTAAGCTTGTAGTCCAGAATAACCCCAAGATACTTGACCGATGGTGAGGGATATAAAACCTTCCCCTGCAAAGAGGGAGGTCTAAAGCCCTCCATTTTCCTTCTATTGGTAAACAATACAAGCTTAGTTTTCTCCGGATTTACAGTCAGCCCTGTTTCTGCACACCAACCCATTGCCTTATCCAGGGCTTTCTGCATGAGTCCAGGGACAGTATCAAGGTACTTTCCAGTGATGAGCATAGCCACATCATCTGCGTAGGTACCCTTGAGAGTATGATCCAGTCCTATTCAATGTTAAAATAAGACTGTCGCTTACCATATTCCAGAGGAGTGGAGATAAGACTCCTCCCAGAGGGCAGCCTCGAGTCACAGCTACCTTCATTGAACTGTCTCTCAAGACTACTTTGACAGTTCTTTGTTCCAACATGTATCTAATCCACCTCACAATGTGAGCATGGATACCATGTCTTCCTGCAGCAATGCAGATTTGATCGAAGGACGTGTTATTAAATGCTCCCTCGACATCAAGAAATGCCTCCAGTCCGTACATTCTGTGTTCCAGCACTCCCTCAATCCTGCTAACAAGATTGTGGAGTGCTGTCTCCACGGATTTTCCCTTCTGGCAGGCATGTTGATACAGGTGCAGGGGGTGATCCCTTAATGACCCATCCCTTATGTACCTGTCCACTATCTTTTCTAGTGTCTTCAGTAGAAAAGACTGATTCCTCGAAAGAAGTCTGCTCTTGTGTAGTCTGTCTTACCTGGTTTAGGTATGAAAACCACCTTGGTGATCCTCCAGGGTTTTGGAACATATCCATAAGCAAGGCAGGAGCGAAATATTCTTACCATTGGAAGGAGGAGCAGATCCTGCCCTTCCTGAAGGAGTGCAGGAAATACCCCATCCTCCCCAGCAGCCTTAAAGGGGCTAAAACTCATGACTGCCCATTTTGTAACTGTGTACGTCAAGATGCTGGAGGAAAGTCTCCATTCCGTCCGAGCCGGACGGATGGGATTCCTCCCATGATGCATCTCCCTCAACTCCCTGGAGCCTGGAAAGTGGGTCTCCAGCATTAGCTTTAGTGCTTCCTTGTCGGAAGACATGAAGTCTCCCGAGGGAAGCAGCAGAGAACCCACCCCCACTTCCGAGTCTTTCGATAGGATCTTATGAAGTCTTGCAATCTGTGGAACATCCTTTACGCTCTCACAGAAGCTCCTCCATGAGTCCCTTTTACAGCGCTTGATTGCTGCTTTGTACCTCCGTTGGGCAACCTTAAAGTTTTCCCAATCCCAAGGCATTCTTGTCCTCTTTGCTTTATTAAAGAGTTTCGTAGTCTCTCTACGGAGACCGTTTAATTCTGCTCCCCACCAGGGTGTTTACACCCTTCCTTCCTGGTCCTTAGGGGGCAGCTGTCTTCGTAGGATGTGATGATGCTTCTCTGTAGATAATCAACAGCAGCATCTACCTCATCCACATTTCTAAACTTGTACTGAGGTGCCCCCTCTAGGGCAGCTCCCAGCCTTTCTTGATATAGTCCCCAGTTGGTAGTCCTGGGGTTTCTATATGTTATTTCCCTGTGATTGGATTCTAAAAGAGTGAAGAGTATGTGTCTGTGGTTGGACAAAGTTATCTCCCCTGACACTCTCCACCCATCAATCCTGTGCAGCAGAGAAGTGGTGCATAGTGTGATGTCTATCACCTCCTGCCTAATGCTGTTTGCAAAGGTAGGTTGTGATCCTTCATTGAGTGTATGTAACTCCGTAGACATGAAATACTCCAACAGGGCCTCTCCCCTTCCGTTGGTGCTTCCACTCCCCCACACAATGTGGTGCGAGTTAGCATCACAACCGATCAGAAGATCCCACTTGTTGGCCTTACTGTGACTCACCAGCCTCTCCATCTCATTTGATGGTGGAGGAGCCGGTGCATCATATGGCAGGTAGGAGGAGCAGATGACCACCCTCTTCCTGTTCTCACCTTCCCCCAGGGTCAGCAGAACTGCTGTCTGATCCCTAGTGGTAAATTCTGATAGATGCAAAGCACTTATCCCATTCACATAGATACAAGATCTAGGCTTATCAAAAGTGGTACCGTAATATATTTTTCCCCGTCATGCTCAGGCCCCTGACTCTTCCCTGGAAAGCCCAGGGTTCCTGAATCAGAGCATTTTTGACCATACCTTCAGAGAGTATCCTTTGCAGAACCCCTGAGGCAGCCTTACTGTGTTGTAGGTTGGCCTGAAGCAAGGCTATGCCAGCCATGGATCGGCCCCGCCCACATCTTCTTCCTCCCTTGTCTCCTTCTCTTCGAGGGGGTATGGAGCCTTCCCTTAGGCCACTACCCACAGGGGCTCTCGAGTCAGACTCTACCCCCATTGGGGAGACCAGGCTTGGTGCCTCCTTGAAGGTGGGTCCAGAGAGGTTGAAAAGGATGTCGTCCTCCTCTCCCCACTAAGGGTATGAGGGGCAACTGGGATGTGTGGGACTCCCAGAAGGAACCCCCACAGGCAAGGTTAAGGTAGTAGAGGGTGCGTTCCGACTGGGATCCCCATTGGGGCTCTCCACCGGTATCGCATCCCCCAAGGAAGAAGACAGACTACAAGAGTCCATGTGAAGAGTACGCCTCTCAGCGCCCTCCATAGTTTTGTTTGAGGGTTCCAAGTTTGGTCCCACGAGTAGCTTGGGAAATATGGTGTCTGCCCATCCAGAGCCCCGCATGCATGGGTAAGGCTAAATAAAACCGGAGGTCGCCCAGTATCTGGAGTCTCTCTGTTAGTGACTTCTTACCCTCCGCCCCACAGATGTGGTCACCCTTAGCACAGAGACGCACCATGGTGATGGGAGCTGTTTATTGACTGCCAGGTCTAGATCCGTCATGTTCAGCGATACCAGGGGCACCTCGAGGAGGATGTGGCTCTTCACCACGCATGACGGTCTTGGTGGTCCATGGACATGTTCTGCCCTTGTCCCTCCCTGGAGTCACTGACCCGTTACCCCCAAACTTCCACAAGTAGAAAAAGACTACATTTCCAAGTGACAAGGAAATAACAGAAGTGTGACCTGCAAGTGATTCTGATGACAGTGTAAGTTCGGAAAGTGACGAAGAAAATGGCATTAATGATCACTCTGAAATGGATACACTCCAGCTAATTTACGATGAAGCTGGAACCTTGGTATGGGAGGGTATGAGAAATTATTTAGGTAACAGAGAAACATTTGTTGGTGGTTTCGGACCTCAAGGCGTAGCCAAAACTTTGTCCAATCCAGCGGATATTTTTCTGTTATTTTTTGACGAGGAATTGGTTTGTGAAATTGTTTTGGAAACGAATCGTTATGCTGGGCAACCTACTTCATCTAGTGAGAACCTCTTTTCCCGAAAGTCAAGAATAACTGCTTGGAAACCTGTGACAGCAGAAGAATTATACATAACCTTAGGACTCTTCATGCTCATGGGAATTGTTCTGAAGCCAACACTTCGAGCTTACTTTTCCACAAAGAGAGTTATATCAACGTCAGTTTTTGGGGATGTAATTTCAGGAGACTGATTCGAGACATTTTGTAAATTCCTTCATTTCAACAACAATGAGGAAGAAGATCAACGAAGTCCTCCCAAACTAAAAAATATTTTCTCGTAATTGAACATCTATATGAAAAATTCCAGACACATATTTTACCAAATCGTAGCATTTCAATTGATGAGTCATTGACTCTATGGAATGGTAGGCTGTCCTTCAATCAGTACATTCCTCTGAAGGCATCAAAAGTTTGGAGTCAAGATCTACAAGCTTTGTGATGCATATACTGGCTACCTATGGTCCTTTCTGGTGTACTCAGGAAAAGATACTGTATTTCCCTCAAAAATCACTCCAGCTAACTCAAACAAGACAACTTCAATAGTTTTACACCTGATTGAATCACTGCTAAATCAAGGATGATGCTTTTGGATGGGCAATTTTTATAATTTCCCTGTTCTTGTAACACTACTGAAAAGTAAATACCTGACATTGGAATGTTGAGGTTGAACAGAAAGGATGTTCCAAAATCGTGAAAGAGAAGAAATCGCAAAGGGTCGAAATGTGTAGACAGCATTCTAAGCCTGTTGCTGTTTTGAAATGATCTCAACATTCCACAGTGATGAAATGAGAACTGTATCCAAAGGCAAAAAAGAGAGGCAAAAGCCAATTTGTGTGTTGGACTACAACAAATTCATGGGCGGGGTGGATCTCAAGGACCAGTTGTTGCATACGTACTTGATTGAAAGAAAACGACATAACAAGTGGTATATGAAGTTTTTCAGGAGGTTATTGAATATAGCTGTCCTAAATTCATATGTTATTCACAGGGAAAATATGAATAAAAAATTAGACCACCTATCCTTTCGTACACAGCTGGTAGAAGAAATATTTTTGAAATATGTTACTATTGGCGGACAATGTGAACCAGGCCGTCACTCTTTAGATAACTTAGTTCCACAGCTTACAGAGAGACATTTTCTGAGGAGGATTCCCGCAACTGGGAAGGAAGCAAAGCCCCGAATGAGGTGCATAGTGTGTACAAAGCACGGGAAAAGAAGAGACAACGTTTACTGGTGTGAGTCGTGAGCAGTAGGTTTGTGCTTGAATTGCTTCGAACCTTATATCACATGAAGCAGAATTACTAAGGCAATGTCATATAAATATAATCCCTTACTAACATTTTACGCCACAAAACATGGATTTCTGAATGAAATGAATAGGACATAATCTTTCAGAGCCAAAGAAATAGAGATACAGTCGGATCCGGATTTAAGGTTTTTGCATTTAACGTTTTTCCGCATTTAAAGTTTATTTTTTGAGGTCCCGATTCATTCCCTATAAAAACAATGTAAAAATTGTCCTCATTTAGCGTTTCCGCATTCTAGGTCTTAAAAATTTTTCCTGCACAAGATTTTTTACCCGATTTAAGGTTTATTCATGACGATTCATGCAAATGATTATCCATACATCAGTGATGACTATCACCAGCATTAATTTTCAATAGGTCGACGGTTCATTTTTATTGTTGTATGTGACCCCTTTTAGTGACTTGAAATTATATCTTCTTTTCGTAGAAAGCTATTCTAATCATTACAGACTCTAAAACCTCAAAAAAATGACAAGTCCTCATTTAGTGTTTTAAATTTTGTCCCCCTGAAAAACCTTAAATCAGGATTCTACTGTATAACTTTCTTTCTCACATAGTACTCGGGCCACTGGAGAAAAAAGCCGAGATATTTATTTCTTTATTTTGCTTAGGGTTGCATGAAAAAAGGCTCATCACATTTCAAGATCCGAGTTATATAACCTCTCCTTGTGAGTATAAAATTCACAAATTTCCTTTGAAAGACATTGCAAAACTCTTAGTTCACCAGTTTGAAATATTCTATAATAATTTCTTCATCTTAAAAATGGAATCCCCAGATATTCCATAAATGGAATCTCCTGATTGAATTAAATTTTTTTGTGATTCTAAAAAAGAATTTGAAAGTATTCAAGGATTTGATTTATGACAGCAACCACAATGGAATAAGTTAATGTCAACCCAAGCTGCACTGAATACATTTTACGTTTTTGATTTTGTTTTTTATTTAGTATTCTATATTAAATTATTCTTGGCATGTGATACGCTCGGAAGTCTTTTTTCTATAATTACATTCACTCCTTTTTATTTATAATTCTTCTAATTAATTGTTCTATTAATTTTAATTAAATATTAATTAAAATTAATAGAACTTAAGTGTCTTTTAACAGCCCTCTACAGAATAGTAGTACAGGTACAAAAATAGGTAGTAGTAGAAAAACCTGGATCCGTCCATCACTACTGCTTATCCCAGGTAAAAATATTTGGTCTGTTACTAAACTGGAACAGGTCTGGAACTGGGATGGAGCATGAGGTCTGAAGTAGGTGATCTGAAACTGGGAAGAAATTGAAACATGGCTCCAGACCAGTATGGTCTGTTACTGTTGTGGAACCAGGTTGTGCAGCCTTTTCTGTAACTGGTTTGTACTGCTTGAGTTGCTGCTCTGGAATTGGGCTGGATTTAGAGGGTTTATATTTTCTATTAGGTACTGGTCTGTTCTCCGAGGATCTATCAAATCTGCAACTAATCTGTTCTACTAAAACTACTACTACTACTACAACTAAAACTACTACTACTACTACTACTACTAAAAACCATTGACGGAGGGCGAGTTTGCCATGGTTGCTAGTGCGATTTGTTCTTTTAGAAGCGAAAGTGAAAAGATTAATGATAAGAGGTATCCGGTCTATCGTAAAGTGTCCGAGTGTGTTGGAAGATCGTTATCGACGGTGAAGAGATGTGCCACTGCAATGAAAGAAAATCTTTTTAAGTTACAATGCAACAAAAATGTATGGATTCTACACATGGAGCGCGGGGATGGTGTCGAACGCGGCAACGTCGCACGGAATACCCAGGACATGCGTCCGTTTCCTCCCGCTCGCTTCACTCCTCTTGTTGTTGGAAACACCGAATTAAATGTAAGCGCACATAAAATAAACAACTAAATATATTCTAAATATCGAGAACCGATTAGCCTTGTATTACCATAAGCTCCATGACAGGACAAGATTCGTATCGATATGACCACGCAGTACTGAGAAAATGTTGTTTCACAAAATTTACAAGAACAATTTTATTTAAACTTCGATTATCTTGAAACTTTGTACATACCTTAACGACAAGTTCCTTTATGTTGTATTAAAGTTTAGTTACGATCCAATGAAGACTTCAAAAGTTATGCATTTTTAAAGTGAGCATTCCGTTTAAAACGGTGAAAAAACAGGCACTTTTTTTGTTTCACAGACAATAAAATGTTAACAAGTTAAAATAAAAATTTTCACTTTCCATAGTTAAACGCAGAATTGAATTTTCTAATTTTTGATATAACTTGTTTTCATGTGGGACTACGCGTACAACTGTCATTGACTTGTAAACTCGAGTGTCATGACTTTTTTCCACGACAGTAGTGACTTGCTGGTTTGTAAGAAGTACTTAACCTGAGACTTGGGATAACTTGTTGACCCGCCAATTTCATTGATCTGGCTGGTTCAGCTCAGCTATTATGGGAAAGGAAACAGCCTAAACAGATTAATCTGAGAAGCAGGCTGCAGACTGCTTTCCCGGGTAGGATCGGAAAGTTCTTAGGAAGGGTACTGAAAATGTACAATGTAAATGTACTGTGGGCTGTTTAGTCCTACAATTAATGGACCATCATTGTGAGTTTCTTCAAAGGAGGGGAACGCCTTAATCATTCGAGCATCATCACTATGTGTAGTTGTTTTCAAAGCTCTTCTTTTAGTCACTCTTCTGACAAGTTGCTGTAGAGGAAGACCACTCCTTCTTACATTTTTTTTCACATCCTTTAAAAAATTCTCAAACTTGAAGGCACTGAATAAATCCAAGGGACCTAGCCTTTTTACATCATCTGCAACATGAATCAGGGAGTGAACATTGTAGGAGAGTTGTTCAGGGCCATAAATTTCTCCAAAGTATGATACAAAATAATTTATCAGGCCTTGAGCAATACCAACATTAGCTTCAACTAACTTTGGGCTGATGAGAATTCTTAGGGCACAATTGAGAGCCAAGAAATGTGTATAGTACTTTTTTGGCAATTAATTCTTTAGCACCAAGGGCCCTGTGTATAGCAGAAGCTGCCTGAATTCAGTCGCCTTCCATCTGTCAATTTCTTTGAGTCCTCGTGGTTTCCTTGCTAATTCTTGTGGTATATATTGTTTTAAACTTAACAAATCATTTGTGATTCCCCTGACTATCTGACTTGGAAGTCGAACAGGCACTTTCCCCCTTAGCCACAACAAAATGTTCTTCCTCATAACTCCCAAACAAGCTAAATTCATATAATCTTGAGGGAAATCACAAACCATGTTTATATCAAGTACATTTTCCAAAACGCAATCACCAGTATGGTGGGCCTCATTCCTTCTGGAAACAAAACTTTCATTTGTTCTAACTTCAGCATCTTGGTAAGGAAATTTCATTCTATTTTGTACAAACTCTCCTTCCTGGATACATCTATCACAACCAAAATACCAATTGTGGCCTTTAATACTCTTGACGAAGGCTCTAGCAGGAGCATCACAAGTAATGGCCTCGAGATTGAGATTGGGATTTTTTTCTTTAAAAATGACACCATCAGACAAACAACTGTTTATGTCAGCAACAAAATCTGAAAGGAACATTCTGGCTGATTCTGGCTTACTGTACCCGTGGTAACAACCAATTAGAAAGGTGGGTGCAGATGGAACGTTTCTTAACGAACCTAATATTGGCCAAAATTGGCTGCATGAGCTCTTAGTTAAAGGAAGCCCATCAATATTTACATGCAGATTCAAAGTAGGCCTGACACTTGACAGATCTAGTGGAAATTTTTCCAATGTCGAAGTTATTCCGTCTTCAATCCCAAAGTGGTAATATGATCCAGGCATAACTGCTGTTATATTATATTGCCATGGAGTACAGAGCAGTGTTCGAGCATCTTTCGGCAATGACTTAAAACATGAATGTTCTCTATGAATTTCTAACAGCTTGTTCACATTTGAATGACATACGTTACCATCTACAGCCCATGCAGATAGTTTTTGCGAGAAATTTACATCGTTCTCAATATCCTTATGTGTAAGAATCTCTTCATCATCACTACCACTAAAGATCTGAACAGAATTGTCTGATGAGCCACCATGGCTCTCAGAAATATTTTCTGATTCTATTTCAACAGCAGACCTATCTTCCAAGTTATCCTCTAGAAGTATTACGTCTTCAGAAATGACTTCCAATGCGCATTCAGATTCACTACTATCTAAAAGTGGCTCAGTTGCAAAACTTCCTTTCGGTTTGATTCTAGAAGCAAGATATCGATTTTTTTGCCGTTTGCTTAGAGTAATTAACGGTTTCAATTTTCGTTTTGGCATCTAACAAACTGTCTAACAAAAACAGGACAAGTTCAAAAACCCTTAGCCAAAAAATTCTTTCTTGATAAGTTAACATAAGGCAAAGCCTAGGCCTAGTTGCGTTAAAATCTTAGTGTAGGCATAGCCTGAATTCCATTTATCATAACCACAAGGCCTATATATTAATATGCTAGCCTTCATTTATTTAGGCCTAGAAGTTAAATTCTAAGAAAACATCTAGCCTAATTTGAAAGCCCTGTAACTTACTAATGTGCTAATAGGCGTAGTTGGTCTTGTATTTAGTGGAACCTTGAAATAAAATAGCATCTATAAGATCCCTAAAAATGAAGATGTAACTTAGCCTAATTAAAATCCAGTATAATACTTACTAACTAAACAACAAATAAACAGCAAAACACTTACCTTTGAGGGTTGTAGAAAAATGATGATGAATGGAAAATAAATAGCTTGATTTAGCGAAAATCTTAAGAGTACCGGTAACTTAAATACAAAAAACCAAACTATAACAACTATAAACTAAACTTTTAAATCTAACTAAAAAACTGAATAATTAAAACCTAAATAATTTATACAACGAATAAAATAATGATCTCGAGAACAAAGAAAACCGATCAACCAAGGTGGTGGTGGAGGGCAGACTAGGCGGAATATAGGCAGAACGCAGAAGCAGAAGAACTCGAACTAAACAAAACAACAATGGCGGCCTCGGCTACATGAACTTACAATGAGGACGGAAATCTTGGTGCGCTTCCGATCGTCATTTGCTCAAATTACGGGTCGCCAGTTAATATGGTTTCTAAACTTGCCGATATCTAGCGCTGGTGTTGCGAAGTAGGCCTATACATGGTCATTTTGCCGTTAGCTGTAATGGCGGTGAGTTGAGCGTGTCTTGGAAAATAGAAGAATATTTAGGAAAAGATGGGTTTACGCAACTGTTTTGTGCCAGGGTGCTCTACTGGCAACGCATGGACGAAGAGGAACAACAAACTTAAGGGTGTGAAGAACAGGAGTTTGTTTAAAGCCAAAGTAAGTACATGTGGGTCATTATCGTCCGCCATGGCGGCAGCCATTGCGATCGCAAGCAAATCTGAAGTTATTATGCTTGTAATTTTGTGCGTTAATTCCCAGCATTTTTATTAATTATATAAATACTGAAATTTTTTATATTATGTCAATAATTTTTCAGTCCGAGTCCCAGCTTGAAAAATGGAGGAAGGCTATTCCAAGGAAGGATAAGGTTTTGGCTCTTAGCGATCGAGTGTGTGAGCTACACTTTCGCCCTGAAGACATCATTCGTTCGTACGAATGCCTGATGGGACCATTTGTGAAAGGGGAGCCTCAAATGTGTGAGGCAGTCCCAACGATCTTCCCAAATTTGCCCAAGTACCTTTCGAAGATGAGTAAGACGAGGAAACCACCCGCTGAAAGAAAGTTCTCGGAGATTGGAGGGCAGAGGCATTTGGAAGAGGTACCAGAGACAACGGTGGAGTCGGGCAACGACAATTTTGATGTGTTGGTGGGGAATGCCGATGAGGTAAGAAATCCACCAGATGTAACCGAGGAGGCGGATTACGGCAATCTGAATTTCCTGCATTTGTTGGCGGACGTGGCAGTGAACATTAATACTCCTGCGGACGAGTTGGGATACAAATCTGGAAATATGTATAGTGTGAGTGCCCTAGTTGCGTCTCTGGGGACGCTAAAGCTGCCGAAACCTAGCTGGACATCCGCTCGAGTGGGAGTCAGTGTTGTTTTCCTTCATGTGGGGGTGGATTTCCTCACTGAAAAAACAGTTGTTATTGCGGAGGATCTGAGTTACAAGGTACGTTTCTTTGTTTTTTATTCCCATCTGAAGTTTAATGTAATGTACCAACATAAAATAGTCATTCGCCTTGATTATTCTTCGATTTTTTTGCATTTTCGTAGGTTATACTCAAGAGTCAGGAGGTTAAACTCAATGCGGTACAGGAAGTCAAGAGCAGTCAAGATGTTCTGGACCTCATTGGTGCCATCGACAACCTGCGTTTGTGTCAAGGAGTGCGTGATGACCACAGGTATTTTCTTATAGGGTTCTTGCTCGGCTAGTCGGCGTTACGGTCCGACCCAATCGATACTATCATGCTAATACGATTTTCATTGCATATCGAAAGACCAGTGATGCTCCGTGTAATAAGAGATTATTACGGTTATATCATAGTATACCGTAATAATATTATTATTATAATTAGTTATTAATTATGAACTTATTTAGTTTTTTCTAACTTACACTGCAGTTTCATAAATCATAACTGCCCCGTAAGCTATCGAATAGAAATATCGAGCCTATCACATTCACTGCTACGACAGTCGCGAGATGCGCGATGTATCTATATCGCTACTGCTATGATGCGTCTGCATCAACTTCTATGCAGCTTAAAGCCGCTATTTAGGAGTTGCCACAACAAATAAAAATTTTTATTTCAATATTGATTGATGCTTAAATTTTCATGAAATTCTTTAAGGAATAAATTCAGTTGACGATTATCTTTTGTTCCCATTCTTTAAAGAGTAGAATATCCCTTCGGGGAGGGATATCCTTGTTATTGGATCCAAATTCCGTCGTGTATTGCTTTCCGTTGGCGATTGTGTTCGTTCCTTTTCCGCTGGAAAGTAGACGGGCTTCAACTTTGCTAATAGCTCGAACTAGGATCGATAGTGTTCGACATGTGTCCAGTATCGACCTGAATTCGCATCGCAGTTGCTATTTACACATGCGAGTGGAGCTTAATAGTTGTTAGCAGTTGACTGTCATAGCAGTCAACTGCTACGTGTAAACGCGCCTTTAATGGTATTAACACTATCTATCAGTCTAGCTTCGATATTTTTATTCGGATCCAATCCAAGTCCGACTGCAACCCCAATCCCAAACCAGTGCCCAAACGTACACTCCTTGGTGAAGGAATTCGGCAAGTGACCTTCGCACTGGCCACCCCTTTGTATTACAGTTCTTTGTCTAGGTCTCTGCCTGCATTGTAAATTCCTACTGTCCCTTCTTCTAAGAAAAACTTTCTCTACAAGCATCTGGCTGGTGTGAGTGCAAAAAATATCCCTTTCTCGAGTCTTTGAGCAAAGTGTAGAAATTTATCTGGCATGAATCCAGGAAAATGGTTTATGTATATTGGACGTAAATATGTGTATCCCAGCCAGCACACGGTAACATGTTTACGTAAAATCCTCGTAAACTTAATGTGCGTGTGTATACGTAAACATAATCTCCCCGTATTATTTCATGTTTACGTAAATTCTAAGCAATCATTTTATGAGAATGAACGTAAACGTAAATGCTTAATGCTTATGTAAGCATCTCGTAAACGGTTTTTAAACTGCACACGTAAACGAATTTACGTGATTCTTACGAGTGTGGGCCATTAAGAAATTAGTAAATTTACAGCAATATGTCATAGATTATACTCTGCGCGTATGTTTAATGAAAATATTTGGCTCATAAAGTTAACATGTAGATACATGAAGTAGTTTCAAGTATCTTTTTCATTAAATGTGGAGTACATATGTTTCAAGCTGATCACCGATATGAGATAGCAGTTTGATATTTGTTCCAAAATCCACCCCTGAGCTCCCTTGAAATAAGTAGGTAATCACTGCAAATATTAGTAATTAATCATCATTCACAAGTAGTTAATTGGTGCTCACCAGTAATCATAACCATTGGTGAAGAGAAATTAATTTTTAATCTTCAAAGATTTTTCTAAGGGGTGTTGTCACTCCAGCACAATTAACGAAGGATTCATGTGTTCGACAATTTAGGAAAGCAAATTCGATCGTAAATCATCACTACAGTTCCTTCGATAGTCTTAACTTACAGTTATGTAATGAATTATAGTTATAATCAACTATTGAAACTTTACTTCGCATTCATGAACCGGCGCAAGTTCATGCATGAACCGCGTCACAACTACTACCCTAGTAGCACAATTAATGCTCACAATATGCTGAGCACATTTTCGTAAAATATGTTCAATATGTTGAAAATGTTTCTAGCATATGCTGAGCATTAACATATGTCCGGGTAATCATATGCTAGAAATGTGCTGAAAACATTTTCGAAAATATGCTGAGCATGTTGTCAACACAGGCATGGCATATTTGAGAAAACATGCTGAGCATATTTCAATTATGTTATGTAGCATATTTAATCTATCACCGTTCAGGGTCATTCTATCGGGGGAAGAAAAGTCCGAAAAGCAAATTAAATGGAAGAAATTTGAACTCCAATACCGGTATTTCAGTCAAAAATATACCATGTACTATGGTCAGTTTTTAACTTATAAGTTATAATTTATAAATAATGGAGTTTGAATTTCTTCCATTTAACTATCTTTCCGGACTTTTCTTCATCCGAATAAAATATCTTCAGCACAAGATGTGACAGAATTAGGAGACTTCCGATCGTTGCTCCGACCGTATTTCATCTTAAAGTTAGATGCAATGTACAACTATTCGTAATGTTATACTTCTGATCCTCCTTTCAATGGGTTTTACACACATGTATTCACACTTAATTTTCAGGACTTTCGGGAAATGATTTTAAAACGAAGCAGCTGTAGATTAAAATATTTATTAGTATTCCTTCTAAATTCAATTCCTTCATTCACTTAACGATCTGCGCCATATTAAAACATGCCTTTCAACATACTATAACGCGTGTTCTTGAAGAAAACCAATATGACAGCACATTACACGAGAATGCACAACACCAACAACACAACTTTAATTTTATTTGTTCTGCGTATTTAATAACCAAAGGTATTTTTAATCCACTCTCCTCTCATTAATGTAACTACATTTTCCCGAGAGGAAGTTCTTTTAAATTGTTTCAACACTCGTCACTGCACTAAGGTTAATCAACAATTCTGACGTTTTCACGTTCACAAATGGTCTATAGTTGAATTATGTCCTCGTTAGCTCATTCCAAAATGCCGAGTAAGGTAATAATATAACATTTCTGAAAGAAGAAAAAGAATTGTTGTCAATACTCAAGACAGGAATCCAATGAAAACCATTGGAAGGATTATTAAAAACAATGACAAATTGATGACTTTTCTTCAACAAAATCTATTTTCAATTACGTAAATAATTTGCTTAACGTTTACTCGTGCGAGAGAGTGTTCCAGCGCCCTCCCCCCACTTCTCAAACCCTGTTCTCACACATATTCACCAGTTAGACGTAGTATTACAAAGTAAGTAGTGAATTGGCTTGTCAGACAGGAATTGAGCTGTCAATCCCCGAATAAATAAAAGCTTTTTCCATTCCCACGGTACCCGGGCCTTTATGTGCATCAGTATAAATTGGATTTAGGATTTCGAAGTATAATTTGAGCCAATATGATAGCTCGAGAGCACAAGATCGACTTAGTCATGGCATGGAGAGTTTCAAAATTATTTAATATCATGCGTATTCATAATTTTCTCCCTCCCGTTGAATTTCAGTTCAGCTAGTCGGCAACAATGGTACGGGCGTGTGACGCCATCAGCCGTTTTTGGCGGCATGGAAATTTTTCGAATTTCGATTCCTCATAGCTCGAAAATTAGTCGTTATTCGTTAAATTTATGCATTCCGATTAAATAGATATAGAATAGAAAGTGATATAATAGCATTTAATAGGCCAATTTCAATAGGTGTGAACAACCCTATTTCTGCCACAGGAATTGACTCCATTTATCATGTTTCAGGCACATAAAGTATTAAACAAATTGGGACATTAGGAATGATCCATACTCATTCAAGTACTTGATAAACGTGAAAAGTTTTGTGTGTGTTATGACAGTGCAGTGACCTTCAATGATATTTGAACAAACAGACTGTTGGGAAAAATATAGTTTCAATTTCTAGAAGAGCGTTGTTTTTTTTAAAAGACAGCTGGTTGTTGTACGCACAGATCAAACATTTAAAATTAAATGTTATGGAAAAATCAAGCTAGCTACTTCTTATTCATATGCAATGTAATTTGATGTTGGTGATTGTCCTTGATACTCGTGTACTTGATATTATGCCTCAGTATTGGAATATTGTGTTACAAAATCAAGTGAATGCAGTGATTGAAAATGGAAATAGTTTCAATAAATGTAATTTATTTTATTCACAAACAGACCTTATTTTACATTCGTTTTAACTCGCATAAATGTGTTATTGAAATAATAAATTAATTGTGATGAAAAGTACGATTTTCATACGAGTACCCTAGCTTTCGAAGCAAAACATATTCTTGTTTATCAATACAATTGTTTATCATTACCACTGTCACTGAAGATGATAAAGTCTAATAAATATAAGTTCTATAGCGCTTTAAGATTTGTGATGATCGGATGAATATAATGAATGTGGTTGCTTACCCCAGAGCGGAGCATTACCAATTCATCTAGTAATAAACTCGTATTTATATAATTCCTTTAATTGGTACTGGCCGCATTATATTGTTAAATATTGATGTTTTCGAATTTTTAAACTCAATTTATTACGATAAATGTAATGCCACCCGGCTCCCACGAAAGTAATTTTAAAGTAATAAACTACGCTGGTGGAATAACATAGTGGAAAAAATCACGCTAATCATTATACTCATATTTTAGGACCAGTCGAGGCCTTGAAATATACTCTGAACTTGAGTTCGGACTCTCAATCCACTTATTCTCCTTCGCTCGAGAGCCGGAGTCAGGCGGTTTACTACAAAAAGTGCTATCTCCCGAATTACCCGGAAGAAAGATATACATAAATCTATCGTCCGGTAGGTCGAAAGCATTTCGGTTGTCCCTCACCCTTTCTAGGTTTAATTCTTAGGTGGCAACCAGCTCTTCCTCGAACATAAGTAGCCAAATCCGACGATTGAGCATTCGCGCCACGTCGAAGTTCGGACTCTTCTGCTAGAACAAAAGACTGACAACATATACGACGTAAGTTCCGCGGGAGAAAGGCCGGGCGCTAGTGTCCTCTGGCTATTTCTCCGGAGGTCCGTTTCCTTCAAGGTGTAGTATTGTATCACCTTGCGTTTCCTCTGCCAGGGGAAGTGTTTGTGACGGAGAACAAGTGGGGAATCCGAGAACGATGTGAGAGAAGAAAGGTGTGGGCCAACGTCGGGAAACCGATATCAGACACCATGCTTCACCCTGCACTTCCAGAAGGAGGAATACATTTTGCCAAGTAAGATATTTCATGTGGAAACTGTTGATGCTCTTGAATGAAATTGAGAATGACCGCGTTAACTTATTCAAAATTGCTACAAATATTACCTTGTACAATGAATTCTTCCTAGTTCCTTAACCTTTCTATAACAGATGGAGCATTTGTACCAGTTAGTGTCCATCCATTTGCTATAGCTGTCAACCAATAATAGAAAGTGACACTGATTTACCTCAAAGAAGTCAATGTGCACCCTTTGCCAAACCTGAGAGAGGTGGTTGGCCATTCATTGACTATCTTTTTACTTACATCATTTTTAGTACATTGACATACGTGACAAGTGTTCACCATACGTTCCAGATCAGGCCAGGCCACCGCACCCGTGAGCGTGACAACATTTTCATTTGTACAATACTAGGGAGTTCTTTATGCAATATTTTTAACACCCAGGGCCTTAAAACATCTGGAATTACTACTCTATTCCCAAACAGAACACAGTTATCTTGCAATGTCAATTTGTTATGATGTTTAAAAAATGGTTTCAGTGCATCCATGTTGACACCTTTTGGCCATCCTGTCATTACATGCCTAATGATTTGCTTCAATATTACATCTGACTGGATTTTTTCTCCAATTTCTACAAGAGTTAAAGGAAAGTCCTTCAAAAACTTGTAGCTACATAATTGTACCTACTTCTGTACTTCCCATTATAAGTAATCTTGATAGAGAGTAATCTGCATGGCAAATTGATGAGCCTTTTTTGTAAACAATTTCATAATCATAAGAAGCTAAAAGTATGGCCCAACGCTGAAGACGTGATGCTGCAAGCTTGTACCCTAGGGTACCTATACCCTATGTTGCTGAAAAAATACTGCATAAAGGGTTACGATCTGTGACCAACAAAAATTTTCACCCATACAGAAATGAATTTTTTTCAATGCAATAACAGTTGATAAACTGTTCCAATTGTGATTATTTTATTCTGCCTTACTTAAGGTAGTGGAACTGAATGAGACAGGTCTTTCAACATTATCTATTTTATGACTGAGTGCTGCTGCTACACCGTAACTAGAAGAGTCACAGGTCAATACTAATGGTAACTATGGATTACAAGGCACTAAAACACTGTTGCTAGAAAAGCATTTTTTTGCATGTTGAAAAGCAGTTCTGCATTGCTTTGACCAATGCCATTTCCTATTTGAATGATTCAACTCAAATAACGGATACAAAATTGAAGAATACATAGGTATAAAGTGATGGGCAGTATGTCAACATTCCTAAAAAGGGTTTCAATTGACTTTTACATCTTGTGGCGCGGGAGTTACTTTAATAGTGTGGTTCTTCTCTTTGCAAGGATCAATACCTTCTCGATTTATCTTGTGACCAAGATAAGTAACTGAAGACTGAAAGAATTGACATTTACACCAATTAATTTTGACGCAATGGTTATTTAACCGCTTCAACACCTCAAAAGCACCATTTTTTACACTTCTCCAAAGAAGAGCCTCAACTTAAATATCATCTAGGCAACAAGAGACATTGGGTAATCCCCTTAATTCCATCACAGCTTGGAATATGCAAGGTGCTGATGCCACTCCATAGCACAAGGGATTAAATTGAAACAAACCCTTAGATGTGTTAATGGTTAATAAATGGCGACTTGCTTCTCTTACTATTGGTAGGCATTTGACAAATCTAAGACTGTGAATACCTTGCTTCTCACTAGGGTATTGAATGCATCTTCAGCTTTTGGTAAAGGATCTTGAGGTACCTTTAAGGCTTTGTTCAATGAAACCTTAACCCTTAAGTAGGCGCACCTCACTTAGTGACGTAAGTGGGCGCGTGGGGTCTTTTAATACCCCATGTGGAATTGTTTATAACTTCGCCAAATTTGTTTATTTTACATTGCTATTTTTTACACTAGATATTCAAAGCATGATAATTCAGCATGCGTAGCTTTAATTTTTCCTATTAGTTGAACTTTGACTTTATAAAGCTTTGAAAGTGATTTATGAGTTAAAATATTTCGATTCTAAACCCTTGGGGTCTTAAAAGACCCCACGTGCCTACTTAAGGGTGTCCACACACAATCCAATTTTGCCATTTTTACGTGGAACTGCTACAATACGCGAAGCGCACTCACTGAATTCCACCTTGGAGATCACTCCCTGCTGTTGAAGATTATTGAACTCATTTTCAATTCCCTCCTTCAGTGCATATGGCACCTGTTAAGACCTATGAAACATTGGTGTGGCATTATCTTTTAACATCATATTAGCCTGATAACCACTGATTGGTTCATTACAAAGCTCAGGGAACAAATGTTTAAACTTACACTTAATTTCAGGCATGAATTCATTGAATTCTTCGTAACCTATTCCACTATCATCATGGCAAGACACTTGACTGATTCCATTTCCCTTACCAATTTTAACCTTAAAATTATTTCAACCAAGAACTAGATCTTTCCACTTGCGAAGTAACGCGTTTTACCAAGACCGACCCAATGGGTGTTTGAACCGAATCATTGGTAATCACTAATGGTGCATCTGGTTTTCTAACATTTCCTAATGAAAGATCCACCTGTACTTGACCAAGAACATTGATAGACTGACCATTAACAGATACTAGTTTTACATTGGTATGGTTAATTATGATATCGGGAAACAACTTATCAAACTGACATTTAGGCACAATAGTCACAAAAGCCCCACTGTCGACTTCAAAATTCACTTCAACGCTACCTTCACCCACAATTAACTTAACATGAACAGGGGCATGTCCTGGACATGCAAAATCCTCGATGGGACCTTCGCTCTTCACTTCAAGAACTGCAGTACTCTTCTTCTTACACATTATGGAGGTGTGACCAAGGGACTGGCAATTGAAACAATGCCAATGCTGAGCAGGACAATTTGCTGGGTTGTGACATCTCCCTCGACAATCTGAAAAGACGGCATAAGAAAACCCTTATTAATTGCTTCGATTAATTGCTTAATTAAGTCTTCGATTGCATATTTGACCACAGCCACAAGCAATATTAGATACTTTATGCATTTCCACATTTTTAAAAAGTCATGCTTGATTGGTGACTAGTTCCACATCCTTTGCTATGTTGCAAGCTTTTTTAAAACTTAAATCCAGTTAATTAACTAAAAGTGAAAATTAACTAACATCTTTGTACACTCTCGTCGGTTAACCCAAAAGTCATTCTCGTGAAGCACCATCTAAAAAATCTTTCAAATCACAGTTACTAGCAAGTTTCTTCAAATTGGTGATGAAATCGAGGACAGACTCACACGAAAGTTGAAAATGTTGATTAAATTTAAACCTCTCACTGGTCACCAATTTGCTAGGTGAATATATTTCTTCTAAGATTTCAATAAGTTCTGTAAAAGATTTTTCTTTAGGAGTCTTTTGTAGACACATGTCTTTCAACTGACCGTATGCCTCGACACTGATGTACGTAATCAAAAAGTCCACTTTCTCTTCCTCCTTGACATTTAGGATGTTTGATTGCGCCTTTAGACGATCCAAATAATTTTGCAAAGGTTCGCTGCCCGGTAGAAAAGGCGCAATTGTAACTTGCAACATTTTCCTTTCGTCGTTTTCTTTATCGCCCATCGTCCAATCCTAATTGCAGCCTACAAGCATGCAACATCATTGTCACCGACGGTTACATCTGTTAATCAAAGAGGTAGTAGGTTCCAGGATTGAGCATGGCAATTTATGCGGCCACAGACTGATCATGCAACTTCAACAAACATCCTACAGCCCACGCACGTCACATGACCAGATATCGACAGAATCAAACACAACAAATTTATAGGATATCGATGCTTACATCAATAATCGGTAAGCCATACAATTATACAAATGAATTACATTTCAGAGTGAGCTATATTATAATAAACAATATCATTCTTAAGCAAACATACAAACAAGAGGAAAATAAAAAATACAGCTAATGTGAAAGTTTTAAATGAATAAACAAAATTTAATTTTTCATTGGGTACTTTTTAATTTTAACATAATTTTTTAAAGAAAAACTTTGTTACAAATACTCTTTAACCTCATGCATACATCACCATACAATATTATACAACAAATTCAACTTTGCATCTATGCAATTATATGATTGGAATCACTCACTCTTCCATGAAAGAAATATCCTTGGGAAAAATGAAAACAGTTATTTTCGTCCACCTGGACAAAAGAATACAAAAGTAAAACTTCTCTTGTAACAGACTTTCTCCAAGCGTATCCATAAGATTTGCTGCACTCTAACTTTCAGTCGTAATATTCTACGGAACTTTTGTTCCCAAGGGTAGAGTCACTACAAATAGGGTTTGTGTGCTCGAGGCTCATAAATTTTCCACACAAATGGCAAATGGTGTATTGTGTTTTGCTGTTTTTTGTTCGATCACAAAAATTACATCGTCCAGGAATGAAAACTTTGGGTGCTGACACCGGATCTTTCACTGGAAAAGTTCTCAACATGTCTTGTATTTGAAGTCGAATGATTTTGGGCATATTTTGGCATGCTTGGCGATAGCAAAGTTGGGTGTCCGTAAGCTTGTAGGCTAAATCTTCAAAATATGTCCTTCTCAAAATATATTTTTTATTGTTAGCCTAAAAAGGTATGTGTGAATTCATGATAGCGGTATTTAGAAGTGTGTAAAAAATTACGACTGGCCAACGGTTTATGTTTCTTTTGTCAGAATAATTATTTGTTTATAAGAGTTGTCATGAAAAAATTTATGGTCGTGGAGTTCGTTAAATTCTTTAGTTGGTGCCTGGAAATTGTCCAATCGCGAAAAGAGTGTTTCTGTTCTTCTTTTGTTTTGTTCCAGAAGGTTCCAGAGAGTTCTGGAGTCGAGACATGTGCTCATGTATGTGCCGCGCCATGTATTATTGAAGAAATTAAATTTGACATCATGTATATGCCGTGTATTATTGGAGCTAACTAAATTTTGACAGGTTATGGGCCCAGAGTGCAGTTAATAATAATTGATAATAAATAATAATAATATAATGCATGACTACGTAATGAATATGATTAATTGCCAATGTGGCTGTTGTGGCGGGGTATCGCCACACCCTGTATGTGGTCATATACAAGTTTGATAAAGTGAGAGTTAACTTTTTAAACTTGGAGTAAAATCTTAGAGTGATGGAAGTGGCAAGTGTTGTGAGGATTGAGAAACTTGGCACAAAAAATTATTTAGTGTGGGGCAAGAGAGTTAAGGCTTTTCTAGAAAGAAAGAAGTGTTGGGCTGCCATTGACCCAGGATATAGTGAAGAGAAAGAGGAGCTGAATGATACAGCCTTGAGCTATCTCACTGAACGGCTTGAAGACTGCTACCTGAATTATGTGACTCGGCATGAAAGAGCTCAGGATGCTTGGGAAAGGCTGATCCACTTCAAGATTTCCCCTCTCCTGTGTGTGAGTACCATAGATGAACTGTCAAATTGTACCAAAGGGCCAGATGAGTGTATGCTAGTTTAGTTGAACAAAGTGGAACAGCTAAATATCCACGGATCCAACTTCAATGATCAAGATTTGGCTGCTTATATGCTAAGAGGTTTGAAGAAAGAGAATTACAAGCAGATCACACATGTAATGGAACTCAATGAAGAAAAACTTACATTGGAGAATGTAAAAAGCAAGCTGTTATTAGAGGAAACAAGACGAGAAAAAGATGAACATGAGAAGAGAAATCAAGAATTGAAGAGCTACATAATCAAGAACAGAGGAAGATTTGATAATGTCAACAGAAGAAAGCATAACTACTTAATGAGGGAAGGATTAAACATCAAAACAGAACCTGTTTCTACTGTCACATGCTACAACTGTGGGAAGGAAGGAGGGCATCCATCGACTAAGTGCAGAGAACCCCTAAAGAACTGTAGTGCCTTTGGTGAGTCAAAAAGGGACTTCAAGAGCAAAAACATTCGTGTGCAGGGAAATCGAGAGTCAAGAATGGTCAAAGAGAAAAAGGTGGGAAATGACGTAGTAAGGGTAAAATGTCTGTGCATCTAATGAGAAGATATGAAAGTGAAGGGGAGGACAATAGCATATGCAGTGAGGGAGGTGATGCAGATACCTGGCTTGTGGATGTAATAATCATATTACTCCTTTTCGAGAACTGATGGATGACTTTTCGGAAAATGTGTCAGGCACAGTGGAAGTGGGAAAGAAAAAGGTAGTGCGTGATATTATAAGGGAGTAGGTTCAGTGACCCTGAAAATAAACGATGAACAAATGGGGTTGGACTACGAAGTTAACAAGAGTGCTGTGGGTGGGTGCATGATGTGCCGGACAATATTTTGTCAATCTCGGGCAGCTGGAGAAACGTCTGGAGTGTTGATGGCCACCATTGAGTGTTGATGGCCAGTTATGTGCTTTTGACAAACTTTATGGCAACGAGCAGCTTTTCTGTACAAAATTGTGCATAACGACACGTACAGAATCAAGTGAGATTGGTACGAATTGAAGTACTCTCAACAAAGAAGTGATTCTAATCAGGAATCAGTGCATGTTGTTGCTTGCAAGTTGGTGACTAGAAACTTATGGCATGAATGCTTTGGAAATGCAGGAAATCTACGTGATAGTGAGCTTATAGGCAAGAAGAAACCGAGTAGTGACAAGTGTGATGTGTGCTTCATAGGAAAAACAAAGAAATTATCCTTTCGAGACAGTCTCGAATACTACCTTAGTACTTGTACGGTTATTGTATTAATTATTGTACTGAACACAAAAAATGGTTAAACAATTACCTTAAAATATAGCTCTTCGTAGTATCTTATCATTTACCTGCATATGCCTAGCGAATATCTAACGTCCATATTGTTTACGTCGTATAGGGTGTTACGATAGGGAAAGCAGTGTGTCTGGTATGTTTGCCGAATTGGGATGGGAATCGCTGTCACAACGCAGGCTGAATTATAGACTTAATCTTCTAGGAAAATTTAAGGAGAGACATTTCATTAATGACGTTAATCATATATTGCTGGCTCCGACTTATTATGGTAGGCTCGATAATTCTAATAAAATTAAGGAGATAGATTGCAGGACGGACAGGTTTAAAATGCCATTTTTTCCGCGTACGATTCGAGATCAGAACGTTAAACATCGCGTAAATCGGTAATAATTATAGAGGTAATATTCAGAGTATGTCGATAGTATATTTTAATTTATTACCTGCATGTTCAAATCAACGTGTGACTTACATGCAATGCTTTTTTTTGCATGCATGAGTGTCTATGAGGTTGGTGTCGGGTTTCAAGGCATGCATGGTGTTCATGGGTGTGTCCTGCATGGTTGGGGTTTAGTAGTTTTTCTTCTTTTTTCCCCAATTGCTTTTAAAGGTGTAGTGTTTGTTTTGTAGTCTTCATTTTTGTTTGTTGTGTCATTGTTCCTGGTGTGGATGCACCCCCTGCCACACACCCTCGAGGTGGCTTGCAGGGTATGTCGTAGATATAGATAGATAGATAGTTGTCCCAGGCGCGACTGATGAGTGTAAAATTGTACGTGGGGACAATGCAGCTGTTGTAGAAGATGAGTGAGACAGTGACGAAGTGGACGAAGGAAGTAACGAGTCCGAAAATTATGAAGAGATTGCAGTGCCTGTAATTTCAGAACTTCGCAGATCTGAGAGACTTAAGGCGTTATGGTACCCTCGGCCGCGGGCAGTTTTGGGCGACCGTTTCCGGCCTTTTTTCGCGCTGTCCGTGTTTATATATCACTCATCTACGGGATAACTATTGAAGGTAGAGACTTGCGGTTTTCTTTATTTGATTCAGGAGATATCATTCCACATAACGATTGGAAAGAAAAAATTTTATTTCTCCAGGTTAGCGAGAAAATCAAGCTGAACTTTGTCTTATTAAAACTTGCTTCGCAGACAGAAATTCAAAAATCGGAAAAAATCAAAAAAAGGCGACATCATTCTTCTACAAGTACCTTTAAGCACATAGATCAGAATTAGTTTCCTAAGCCGCTATCATCAAAGCCGTGGACCCCTGCACGCCGAAAATCTTAATTTTTTCGGCGGCTGCAGAGGTCGACTGCGCCGTTACGAGCCATTTTCCCATTCCATTCTCCCCACAGTCTTTCGTCAGCGGCAACATTGTGTCACCCTCCCTCCTTCGCTCCTCATCCCTCTCACGTGGGTCGCTCCCAGAAGTCTGGCGAGGGTCGGATTACATGCAGACTCTGAGTTCAGTTCTTAGAAATGTTTGCGTAAGTCAGAGCTTCCATTCTATTGCTTTGGTCGAGATCTCACCTTTTGGAAGTAGTGCTGCCAGAAGTTTTATAACCCTCCAAGTTCATATTTAACCCACATTCACTAATGGGTTATCATACTCTCTATAGCAATTCTTCCTCGGGGAAAAAAGTTTCTATATCTTCCACCTTTCATTTTTTATCACCAATAGCATACGAATACTTACTTAGCCCTCCGTGGTCCCACATAAGGAGCAGCATTTACATAAACAATTGCCAATATAAATTTGGTTTTTACTTCCAAAACCTTTCTCCTTTAAAGTATGTCAGAAATTAAGAAGAATCCCTTAGGATTCAAAAAGATACGGCGTATGAAACACATTAATAACCTAGCGCATATTGAACTGAACTACCTTCAACTGAATCTGACACAAGGGCAGGTGGGAATAAAAATTTTGTCCTAAGAAATACGTAATCAACCATTAAAATAGTTCTTTTTTGGCGTTTTGTAATATTCTGATTGTGAAATGAGCAGATGCTACCTAAATAACTAAGATTAATCACTTCTCGTGTTCTCTCGAAAACATCACTAATTTTTCACTCGAGACTTTTCCTCGTGAAAGTGATTGATTTTAGTTCATTGCGAACAACCACAATGTATGTGTACATATATCAATAACTTTGTAAAAAAAATAGCAACAACTCTATTCGCTCTTTGTCTTACAATCTACAATCGTATTGCCTTTCCGAAAATTTTTGTAGTATTTATTGTCCTACACCAGACATGAACCAGATGAAAGAAAGCCCCATAAAAATCTAATCCTTAACAAGAAATATAGTATCCTGTTTCAAATCATGTAAACTTCCATAAAGTATTCCGTTGCTCAGTTGTAGTTTACAATTAAATAAAAATAAATATTTTGAAATGAGTTTCAAGTAGAATTAAATGTTGTGGTTCTCCATCTTCACAACCAATGGAATGGTAAAAGTTGGCTATCATAACAATTCATGCAGAAGATAGGCCTATACAACGAGATTAGATGCACTCATGATTTTGTCGATGCACGCGGTGAAACTAGGAGTAGTAGATAGAATTCGGAGTAAAATTCGTGAAAATAATAGAAAAAGTGACAAATCAAGCAAACGTATGTAATTTCAAGAGGTTGAATTTGTACCAGACGTTAAGGAAAGAATTATCTTCTAGTGGAATAAATTACATTTATAATTTTCTAAATTTTTCTTTACAAAGACTGCTGATGCCGCCGAAATGTATTTCGGACATGATACTCTTGAAGGTTAATATTAGTCATAATTATTTAGAGGAGGCAACCGGCAGCTATAATCATTTGCGCTATTCAGAATACGTGAGTAATTGCGTAGAGAAGAGGCTTTCATGGAACGGAAGATGGGAGAAGAAAACCCGGAGTGAGCCTTCTCCACAAGAAAGACTCCAAGGAACCCACGGTGTAGCGCTCCATCCGACAGACGGAGCACAGAATTTGAAGATCTCTCTATACAGCACTAAGTAGGGACCGAAAAACCAATGAAAAATTTCTGCTACAGCCGGGAATCGAACCCGATCCCTGATGGTGAAGACTAGTACTCAGCTATTAGACCACACAATCTCTATCTCAATTGTTATTCACATTCTAATATGCTTAAAATCTCCATAAGAGGCCAAAGAAAACACCAGGTTTAGTCCCAAGGAGTTGGGGCCTAATCGATTTTCTGCCTTCGTTGTCACTCGTAGGCTAGCATGTATATGCACTCTCCTGCACCTTCTAATCTTGTTCCGTCTATGAGAGATGCATGGAAAAATTGTGACGACACACCATCAAAAACTTCTTTCGCTGAACGTCGAAAATTTTTTTTCGTAATGAGCGTAAAGGGGGCTGGCCCGCCATAGCAATACAGAGGGGATTGGCCCCCTAGTTATTTTTTAAATAATATAATAATAAAGTGTTGAATAAATATTATTTGCTAATAAGAGTATGGTGAAATTCTTTTTTCGTCAAATTTTCCTCTATCGCCTTGCTGATATGAGGAGCCCCTTATATCTGCAATGCAAATCCTCCTACCGTACCAAGGGAGGACGACAAGACTTATTCCATATATTATCTGAAGAGAAGCCATGGTTTGATCATTATTAACCAGGACTGTAACCTCCATTAATGGCTTTGTGGACTCTCCCTTGAAAATGTCAAGTGAACTTTATGACCGCAGAATGTTTGTCGGGAGCAAGGATTTTTTTACGTAATTAATACGTTTTCTATTCAGGTAATTCGCTGCCACACTATTAAGGTTTTTACACATGTCATACGTTCCACGTTTTGAGGTCAAACTATATTATTTTCCAATTTTTTAACAATAAATTCTCTCGAAACAAAGCAAATCTTTGTCTTAACTGACAAAAAATTCATCCAGATGAGTCATTATCTCATCAAGAATATACGAGGCGTATTCCACAAACCTACTTTACTTTCTTACTTATTCGCCGTTCGCTTCTTAGCCCTTTTCGTAACGTTGCACTAGCTTTTTCAATCTCCTTTGCACGCATATACATCTACATAATACCCTGCAAGATACCATAAATGTGTATGGCAGGGGGTGAGTTCACACCAAACATGCATTACATGTTATGCATGTTACATGCATATCATGCATAAAAAGTAGAGATGGCACATTCGAATAGTCGAATCCTCGAATAACTCGGATAGTGAGCTATTTGCACTATTATATATTCGAGGACACAAAGTAATAATTTCACCATCTCGAATACATTACACAAATCGACTATGCTTTTATATTTCGCGGGCATCGGTTGGGTAACATGTTACAAAGCATTAGGGCTAGCAGATTTGGTTGGTACCAATTCATTAGTTAATATTTCAAACCAAACTTCATCTTTAAGTTAAGTATGAAAATATAAATCCATAATACCTTCACGAGAATTACATGACAAAGCAAATGATCAAACGCTCGCGAGATTGGTTGTTCCTTTTTTTTTGACTCCTCGTTGCATGACTACGCTTACATTTTATAAATTTAATTTTTGAAATAAATTTGGTTTCCTTATTTAATTTCAGGTTTGTGATTAACATAGTAAAATACATGCTTATAATAAGAAACAAAAGAATCGCGGTGTTCCAAGTTTGCCGCGGTTTGTCAGTTGCGTAAGGATTGAGGAGAAGAAGTATATAAGCCGTCGTAAAACTTACGTTCGTTTTTAATCCACCAAATTTCTCATTAACGTAAACTTATTAAGTTATGTCAACTTATTAAGTTAACTTATTAAACTCAAACTTATTAAGTTAGAATGACCATCGAAGTGTGGCAACATTTTCACATTTGTGATCTCGACGAGAAATTAGCAGTTTGCAATTTTTGCAGTGCGAGTATATCGCGTGGTGCGTCGCGTACTACTTCAGGTTTAAAATACCATTTGAAAAGGCACAAAGATGACATTATGCAGCTGATTGACAAAGGCTACCCTGAGACCCATGATGACAGCAATTCTGAAGTTATGTCATCTACTCAGTGCTCTTTGCCATCGTCGTCAGCAAGTGAATCTGGCGAAGCAGCATCTCCGCCAGGGAAAATTAAAAAACATCATCATCCTAGAAGACAGTTATCCTTGCCGAGTTAAATGGATAAGAAGGGGAAGTTCAAACCAGAGGACAAGAGGCAAGAAAAAATAACAAGGGTAATAGCCGAAATGATAGCACAGCTGGGATAATCTGCGATAAAAAAAGAAATAGACGGGACCCAGACACAGTGAAAATGTTAGTTTTTTTAACAAAACTTAAACTTAAAATAATGTTGTTCGTATTTAAAGTACCTTAGTGTCAAAGGCAATGAGTGTTTTTATTAGTCCCTAATTAGCGAAGTGCAATTTCTGTTTTCAGAAGTTAGTACATACCTTATTTGCGGAGTGAAATTTGTGTTTTTAGAAGTTAGTACATACCTTATTTGCAAAGAGAAATTTATATTATAGTAGTACTTTATTTGCAAAGTGCCAAGTTACTTTTGAAGTGCCAATAAAAATTGTTCATTCTTATAAAGCAGGATAAATAATGCAATATTTTTATTAGAGTTGGTGATATTTTAACATTGATTGAATTATTTTTATGGCTGTATCCAACAGATTTGTGACCAACTATAAATATGTGTGAATATATTGTCAAGAGCATTGTTTCTTTTTAGAACCTTCAATACTTCAGAATTTTAATACATTCTGTTCAGCTAATTTTACAATTTAGTTTTTTGTAACTTTTGTAAGTAGGGTCTCAGAAATAGTAGTACTACGCTATTTTTTATTTGAATTGTCGTTTGTATTTAAAATTGGTGGAAAAACGCCCATGAAATTCAAGTACAATATTCATAAAAATATTAGATATTCTAATTCGAACCTCTAATTCGAGAAAAATGCTATTCGACCTATCTCTAATAAAAAGGGTGTATAGAAATTCTCCGCCTGAGAATTGAGCTGGGTGAAAACGGCAGTCTAGAGATCTTCAAATCTTCCACTAATCCTTGCTTCAGGTGCAAGAAGAAGTAATAGTAGGTATAGGGACTGTAAGGTGGGTGATCGAAAAGTTCTCAACGGAAATCCTGAATCTTACCTCTGGTATGGACAGCGGAGTGAGGATTTCATAGTAGTGGACTCTCCCGGACGACAGTTTACCGAGCCGTCGATATAGGATGGAACGTCTCCGTGACCATTGTTCAAATATTGGTGCGTCCAATAGAGTAACTTTATCATCCAGAGCACTAATCATCAATCGTCGATGAGATCGCAGTTTTTGGCCCTCTTCTTGCGATATTATTAGTTTGGGCCGGCCACTCCGCTCCTCATTATGCACATATGTGCGGCCACTTTTATAGTCTCGACACCATTGTCTATCCAATTCTTCTCTTATTTCTGTAATCCCATGAATAGGCACAACTCCTGATGAATAAGAGTAGCTGTAGATCCTTTTGCACGCAAAAATCGAAATACAGGACGCTCTTCGCAACTGGCGGGAGTAACGATTTTCGAAGCCATTTGCAAGTGACCAAAGATGTCGACTCACCCAAAAAATTTTCGAAGCCATTGTTACTTGTTTTCAGGGATAGTCAAACGAATACTGTATCAACATAATGACTTCAGTGAACTCATAAACTATCAATAGATGGCGTAGCATTCAAACAACTTTGTTCTAAGCTGCCAACATTTGAATACAAGGAAACGGTCGTTACTTTTCGAATACACCTTGTAATTCAGTGCGTTTTCTGAAATTAATAACTTTGTTTTTCTAGAGTTCGTAAATTGCATAGATAAGATGTCTAGCGTCGTTCACGGAACTCCATCATGAAGGAAATCGCGTTATCTTTATTTTTTATGTGCAATAGTGTTTTATCATTCGATCTGGTGTACGGATGCGCACTAGAACAATGGAAAGTTACAATAATTTGCTTCCAGAATTAGCTTTCATATTCTTCAAGAGAAAAAACTTGAAAAATGATATCCGTACATTTTATAGTTCATTCATGCCAGTAAAAACTTCAAAGTTACGTCTTGCACAGCTATGCGCAGTCGAGGAAGCGCGTCATGCAAACCAGCATACGAATTAGCGCCCTATGTCAGTTTTGGCCATACCTTTAGCATATAGGCACGGTTTGTGAGAATCGAAACAGAAGCTGCAATATGCTGGTCGAAATACTGCGAAACGCTGATTCAGTCACTTCCGTAAAAGATGTCTGCAGATGAAGATGCGAAGCGCTTCAATTACATCCCGTATATCTCGTTCCACTGTTATGTGCACAACATCCTTGATCTATTTGTCGTTCGCAAACCATGGTGATTGAGGATAAGCCCAACAAATTAACCTAATAATTTGGTACTTAATTTACATGTATAATAATATCATTTAATAAACTCTGCCGGTAGTAATTACGTTAGTGTTACCAATCCTTCATTGCTATAAATTATCATACGTTTTAAATAACCATTCTGAATTGGAATAACATTTGGACCGTTTCTCTGATGACTGCGCTAAATCCGCTTCAAAATGGATTCGTGCAATTTGCGATAACGTTACCCACACCATGAAAGGATACGTGATTCTGCCCCTAATTTTTCGATCGTGAAAATGTGACGGAATTCAGGATGACTTGCCACTATCATTGATTTATCTCATTTTTAATCATATTTTTAAATGCCCAGAGACTTTTTCGTTCTGTAATGATTATTGACAACAGTTAACGGTTATCAAATAAGCCGACACGACCTATGTCATCGAGAAAGTGACTCAAAAATAAGTACAATGGTTATTACCTGCGGCTTAATTTTACCGCAAAACGTATCTCCCGACGTTACAGGGTTTCCACAATGTTTAATTAGCCGTTGTGCACGAATACTTACTACAATAGAGGATGAAATATACACATCAGTCACACCCCTTAACGAAAGCTATACATTTTGAATAACGCTCCGACAGTATGATGCTGCGTTAAATTTTACAGCAGATTACAAGTTGTAATAATCAATAAAAACCGTACGTTGAAGCAGGATAAAGAACGTATCGGCCAAGAAACCAAAATATTCCGGGAAAGTACCTTCTGCGTTGTGTTTTTACTAGCGTTACGCGGAAATGTGTGATGCAATGTCCATATTTGGAGTAACATATTCCCATTTCAAAGCCCATGAAGTTAATGCAATTAACAGGTGAGAATACTGCATGCGCTTGGAAAATAGAGTTGAAAAGTCTTTAACGTCTGAGCCTACATCTGAGGCTAAAAAAACACATAAAAATTATAGTCAAGGAATCCTTTTAGTTTCCGCTAGTTGCTAAGACGCTAACAGGAAACCTTATTTACATTTCAATTTCGCATTGAGAAGTGAGTGAATGCCACATTATAATAGTGCTTTCATAAATTATCGAAGGAAATCTTGAGACACGGTGGCTAGCGTCCGACGAAGCTGTAAAAAGCCAGAGTAATGATGGCAATGAAATAAGAAAAGGTCTTGGGCGGTGAAATTTATTTCATTTCCCGTACCGATATATCTTATCGTATTGACGCAACCACTTTACTCTCTGTACTGTAATGTTGCAGTACGAAAACTGGACAAAATTACCATAAAAATGCGTAATTTCTTGTTCTTAAGCGAGTGTAAACGGATTTCGATAAATCATGACTGAATTCTCACTATATGTTTCAAAAATAATTTTAAAAAATATTCCCTTTCAGATAAGAAAATTTCCGAAAATTCTTCGAAATTCTAGATATGTACCCAAAATTCCCCTCTAATTCCCGGTGTTCAACCCGAAGGTTGGTCTTTGATAGGTGAGAGTAGAGCTCACCCCGTACTAAGCCATTGGCGTGTGAAATTCACACATTCAGGGTAGGGGGTCCACTTACTTTCCCTGGGCCACTTGCGATTTCCTACGAAGTTCTGACTCACAGAAAATCAAATCACGAGGATTTTAGGCTGGGGCGTCCAGAAAGCCACTTGAACCCGAAACACTCCGGTCGGTAGCCCAGTGCCCTATCCACTAGGCCACCCCGAGACACCCTGTTAGCTTATTTCCAATGCGAATGCGCGTCCAAAAGGATCCTCACGAATTCCTAGAAACAGTTGAAGAACCAAGGCAGCAGAAGAACTTGAGCGGATGACGAAATCGGCGAGGGGGCGACCGAATTCCCCTCCCCCTTATGCCGCGTTGCCGCAGAGTCAGCGCTTGGGAGGATAAAATTCATAACGGCCTAGTACGCCACAATAGCCACTGGAAAAATTAAGATTTTCGGCGTGCAGGGGTCCACGGCTTTGATGATAGCGGCTTAGGAAACTAATTCTGACCTATGTGCTTAAAGGTACTTGTAGAAGAATGATGTCGCCATTTTTTGATTTTTTCCGATTTTTGAATTTCTGTCTGCGAAGCAAGTTTTAATAAGACAAAGTTCAGCTTGATTTTCTCGCTAACCTGGAGAAATAAATTTTTTTCTTTCCAATCGTTATGTGGAATGATATCTCCTGAATCAAATAAAGAAAACCGCAAGTCTCTACCTTCAATAGTTATCCCGTAGATGAGTGATATATAAACACGGACAGCGCGAAAAAAGGCCGGAAACGGTCGCCCAAAACTGCCCGCGGCCGAGGGTACCATAACGCCTTAATGCCGTTTTACATGGTGAATGATCATGCGAATGAAATCATGCGCATGAAGTTCATGCGTCCTGTTACACGGAAATTTCCTCACATGAAATTCATTCGCATAATTATGCGATCAAAATTAGAACGTTCTAATTTTGATCGCATAATTCCTGTATGAGTGGGTTAGAGAGGATTCAAATTAAACAAGTGCAAAATACTCTATCATATGTTTTATTTAAAAAAGTATTTTTAGTATCCAAAATTTAATCAATATAAAAATTTAAAATGAAAATATCGAAGCAGTAAGAATGTAAATCAATTTTTATTCATTCTGCGTAGGCGATATTCCATGCCAGGCACAATTGAATTCGCCCAATAAAAGCGTGTGTGAATATGTCTTCCAGCATATTCGGAGATATGGAGTCTGCACACGTAATTTCTTTCTTTATTTCTTCGATTCCTGGAAATGTTTGATTCGCTATACCTGGTGGACTTTGAGCCCTGCCCAACCGTTCCAAGTCAGAGACTTCCTGGAGGGATTTTACCATCGTGTTGGCCACTATTAAAACAAATGCTTCGTTCTAGCCCCGATTCGAAATTTGTCACTCCAGTGACCTTTGACTCCTGAGTCACCCTTGAAGGTCGATGGAAGAAAAGAGGGATTAGATGACCTTACGGTCGACATTGGCACCTTTTTAAACCTATGATTCGATACGTTTATAGCCTCATTTCAATTTTTTGTCACCATTTTGACCTTTAACCCCTGAGTAACCCTTGAAAGTCAAGGGATCAAAATGGGGATCTGGGGACCTTACCATCGATATTGGCACCTTTTGAAACCTACGATTCGATACGTTTTTAGCATCATTTCACCTTTTGTCACCCTTAGACCCCCGAGTAACCCTTGAAGGTCAAGGGATGAAAAGAGGGATCTAATGACCTTAAAATCGACATTGGCACCTTTTTAAACCTATGATACGACAGGTTTGTAGCGGCGATTCATTTTTTCTTACCCCTGTGACCTTGACTGTGACCTTTCAGGGATCGCGGTTGCAATTTTCGACTTCAAAAGTTCTTCCATCATGTTCTTCGTAACCAAAAATCTATTGGTCGAAAGTTTCGCTAAATAAATCTTTTTTGTACTTTGAATGTTTTAACATTGAAAGCCCGTAAGGCAAAATTTGAATTTTAGGTGGGACCCTATTTCTGGGGTCAAAAGGTCATATTTTTAATATTTTGCTTAGACTCAACCAAACCTTACAACCTTTTTGTAGCCAGGTACCAAATTCCACCCATGTGGCTCGAAAGGAAGTGTCCAAAATTACAGGTCAAAAATGACACACGATCAATGGGAGACACTATCTACCAGATATCTCAGAGCAAGGAACTTTGGTATCATCGATGATCATTGAGCACAATTTAGAGTGAGTTGTCGTTACTCTAGTATAGAAGCAAACCATTTGCTACTGTTGGCATTAAGAATAAAATAAATCACTATATACAACTATGAATATAATATAAAAAGGAAAAATTGCCTAAAACACTAATATTTTGGGAACGATCCTTGAACGCACGGACTTGCGTGCACCATCACGGTATCAGCTGTAGAGATCGTGACGTATCAGTCAACTCGCATTTCAATCAATTTTATTAGACGAATTAAACATATTTAACTGATAAAAAAATTAAATGCATAGGAAAATAGAATCAAAGATTTTAGAATTCTAGAATTCAATGGGAAAATATAATAAATAATTATATTGTAAAATAAACAATTTGGTAAAGTAAATAACAATTTTAAATTTTGAAATCGATTTTTGACGATGTACCTATGCCTTCGATTTTGCTCATTTTTTATATGTTGTAGGTACAAACATCTTCTACAAATTACAGAAGTTTGCCAGAGAGGTAATACTTCATTTAAGAAAGAAAAATATTTTTAAGTGAAGGCGTAACGCCCACCGGTCACCGCGGCCTACCGTGTGGTACTCTGGTGTCTTCAGATCTTTCTCATACATCTTCTTCTCACCAAATGTTAACAGCACACCAACTCTTTCCCCGTGCATATCGCTATTTGCTTCGCCCAGGTGTGACCACAGCCCCTCAGCATCTATGAAGAGCGCCACCTGAGAACAATTGACAACGCTCGTCCCGTCCCGCAGTACTATTCTCATCATACATGCTCTCTTAGCATCTCCTACGAAACCTCTTTCTCAGTTCTTTTTTCAAGGAAACGGGTGCACTATTCCGTCGCCCACCCATTCGAATTTTACCCTCTGGGAAAACAAATGGGGGAGGCAGAGCGCTACTACCCATGTCATCTAAACGGATATTTTGTGTCTCTTCGCATACGATTGCCTAAGGCGATTGCCTGACGTCACATAGTTTTTCTCTTGTACCCGTTAATTTAATTGGTCACTATTTTTAACTCATGTTTGAAACATTTTCGTAACATGACTTCACACATGCGAATGGTGTAAGTCTCCGGAATCAGTGAACAGATAAATTAGGTTACGTGGGACTCAAGGGGGAATTATGAACAGGGATTATATCCTAAACATTTCGACTGATCACATTAACAGACGCAATCTCGAAAGTGAAGTTTATGTGAGAAATGTATGAACCATTCTAGGTGGAAACTGGAGTACGCCAAGGAGTTGGGCTGTCTCCACTCCTCTTCAACTTAGTCCTGAACAAAGTCATCAGGGAGAGTGAAAAAGAACTGAAAGACCAATGACATTGGAAACCATTACGACTCGGACGACCCAAAGATGATATAGGAATTCCATGCCTTGCTTTCGCAGATGATATAGCCATGCTCAGGGACAATGAAACAACAGCAACCAAACAGATCGAAGTCCTCAAGGAATGTGCAGAGAAAGTCGGCCTACAGATGTCATTTCAAAAGACTGAAATCATTTTCTCAGAACTAGACATCCAAACATTGAACACAAAATACGGCAAGAGTCACACACTTAAAATACCGAGGCGAGATCCTTGAACTTACAGGAGGAGAGAAGATTGCACAGAAGACTCGATTACAGAGAAAATGAAGAGGGCATACGGCAAGACATACAGTATTTATAACAAGAAATGCATTTCCATAAACACAAAGATCAGACATTACAACACTGTAATCAAGCCAGAAGCACTGTACGCAAGCGAAACTCTTACACTTCACATGAAAAGAGATGTGGAGAACATGCTAAAAGAAGAGCGAAAACTCATGAGGACCATTCTCGGCCCAAAATTAACAGAAGATGGGTACAGACTGCACTCCAGGAAAACCACGGAGAAGATGTCCAACCTAGCGGCGGATATCAGAAGAAGAAGACTGCAATTTTTCACAAACATCAATAGACTCCCACCGACAAGACTTATCAAGAAGGTCATTACATATTTACAAGGTGTCAAATCAACAATGCCATGGATGGAACAAGTCAGAAGTGATCCAGGAGAAGCACAAATAGACCCTATAGAAATTGAAAACAGAAACAGCTGCATAAGATACATAAGTGGAACGTGATGTCAGAGAGCGAAGTCCCAAAGAGACCGGGAGCAAAGTGGACGGAGGAGAGAAAGAGAATCCATGGAGAAAGAATAAGAGAAGTGTGGAAGATAAGAAAGAACTGAGTCATAAGGCTTTGCGTGATCCAACAGGGTCTACGCGCAACTAATAATAATTAGGTTACGTGAGGCATGGGAATTAGTTTCTCATTTAATATTTAGTTCTACGTGAGGCAATGAATTAGTTTCACATTTAATGTTTAGATCAGTTGGAAATATTATTTTTATCTCTCCTTATTAAGTAAAATAAAAATTATTCACGTCTTTAAACACCATTCGCATTCTAAAGCCTGAAATTCCTTATTTTACCTTTATATACAGTTCACTTGAACAGTATCAGAAAGTTGGCATGAGAAATTTTTGACGGAATCTTTTGCAAACCCTTCATGCACAATTTATGTTACAGTCAAACCTTATACTATGAAAGTTGTAAATTATTACAATAGTAATGCGTGCAGCAAAAATGGAAGGGATATTTATCAATGTCGTCTACGTTTAACCTGATGCCGTACTGCTGTGCTGGAAGATTGATTTCCGAAGTTAGTTTCCTCCTTGCCGCAGAATTAAAAGATGAAAGTAAAATACAATAAATTAATGTTTCAATGTACAATTTCTCATCTGAAATACGCTAACCTTCTTACTTCACCTTCAAACATCCATTTTCTACTCCGAACTCTCCTAATCCCATTTGTACCACAAAATTGAAGATTTTGTTTTCGGATTACTGAGAAAGGTATGTACTTCAACGGCAAGTGTTCTTTCGATTGTGGAATAGCCGTGCGGTATGAATACTCTCCTTGTCAGGTGTATCTCCTCTTCAGGCTCTTCTCTTCTCCTTCACTTGCTCGTTGGGTACAAACTCCATGTTTTCCGAAGTGTTATCACGTTCGATGTGGCCCATTTGTAAATTTGTTCCTCAAGAGTCTGAATTTGTTTCTTATAATTGAGCTTCAGACTGGCACGTGTGGCTTGTCTTCAGTGTTCCTGTCAATCCCTCACTTCTACTCTTTCCCTGGTACGTGGTACAGAAATGCCATTCAGCATCGACTCCAAAATCTTGGCGATGCAACAATTTCAACATTTTGCAGTGGTTCTTGTATTGAGTCCCAGCAACGTCGAAAAAGTAACATTTTTGAGTAGGTTTAATACACTTGTTACACTATGGAGCAGAGTCCCTTGAAATATGGCGTTCATACAGTCTGAAATCATATCCACACTGAGGGGCACACGCTTGATCGTTCCTTGTTTCTATCGCAACATGTAATCGAATTTATCGTTGCCTGGCAGTTTCTCCAGTGCACACCTTTCACGGAATCTTGGTACAGAAAAGAAAATTTCTCGGAAAAATCGCCCAGAAAGACAAATTCACACGATTTCAGGTTGTCTCTGACTTCCAAGTAGTATACAATTTGCATACGGGCAATATAGTCGTACTCACATATTATCCTCAGGGAAAACGAATATTTATAGTAACTTAATCCGAGTTGTTAAGGTACAGAAATTTTCCTGAGTTCATTTTTTGAAACATTTTTCATAGTGTAAAGTGGGTGTGGGAAAATTCAGCAAGGCGATAAAGATAGGTAATAGGTCAGCAATAGTGTACGAGGTAATGATAGTCAGTGCATGCCTTCGAGGACAACTAGCAGGGAACCGCCTATGGCGCAGCTGAACCTTCATACTTTTCCAAATACATCTTAAGGGTCTCATAAAGAGGCATGTATTAGTGCCGCGAAAGAAAGCAATGAACTCTGGAGAAGAAAACTGGGCGTCGGTACGTCCAGGAAAACAATCAATAAGCAGTTTGAACAGGACTTTGAAATCTTTGGATCAAACATCTGCTGTTGCTAAAAAATTCTTCAGATTTATTTAAAAGAAGGGAAAACAATCAGTAGCATTGGAAGCCGAAGAGGAGACGAGGTTGGCCAATTGTTCTCCGAGGCCGACCGATACAAGACAAGGTGGCGCTCTTCGTATGTTCTAAGGCTGTGCAATGCGCCCTGGCGACGCGAATAGCGACAGCATGCACGGGAAAATAGTTGGTATACGTTTGAAATTTGGTGAGAAGAATATGAATGAGGTAAACCATTTCAGAAAGTTTATGGTGTCGCAGCATAGATAGCATTGATTGAAAAACAGTCGAAGGGCAAGTGAATATATTTGCTTATTGTACTCCCTATGAGCATGTAAACAATTACACGTAAAAATATACGTATATAAACCCGAAATGTTGTAATTACAATGGAAGGACTTTCTCTTCTGTTGAAAAATGCATAGAATACCACAAAATGTAAATTAATACGTATGTGTAAATAATGTAACTCTATACTTGGAAAGGTATAGACATAAATTTAGGTATAAGTTTTAAGACAAGATTTTGTGATTGTCACCGGATTATTTTGACATGCATATTTTTTTTTAATCGACGGTTCCTGACTGTGGTGACATTTATTTGACCTACCTCTATCGCGTAGGTCTACAACTACGCGATACCATGCAAGCCACCGCGAGGGTGTGTGGCAGGCCTGACTATCACCAAGCATGCACTATGAACATGCAAACATGCTATCCTAGGATATCAAGCAACTAGATTGCTAGTATCAGCATAGTTATTAAGAGATTGGTTGTTAATACATGCATCATGCACCACAGACCACTCTAAAATATTTCCCTTTGCATGCTACCTATTCTGTTCGATCTATACAACGGGGAAATTTGACGTTTTGAATCTATCAGTACGACAATCAATCTCTCTAATTTTTTTTATCTGGTCGAATCTAGCATAATACGCTGGTGTTTTAATGTGTGCCTAACATCTTCAGTAAAGCTATCTGATTGAAATTTCTCTGATAGATTTGACCTGTACCTTAACCAACGCTCTGATAATGATTCCCACCCTAATTCTTGTAATAATTCTGGTACACTACTAAACATATCGTAACACCTTTTAACGAACCTAGCTGCTCTACGCTACTCACTGTCTAGTTCCCTATCAAACCTAATTCGTTAGGAACCCATACACTGGCTGCATACTCAAGGTGGGGCCCAACTAGAGAAAAGTAACTTCTCTCTTTTGTCTTCTCAACACATTTCCCAAGGGCACTTTTTATTAATCCTAGCTTTCTCTTCACTCGGCCGCATATTTCCCGGATGTGTCTTCCCCACGATAAATCCTTTTTGATTGTTACACCTAAGTATCTTACGGTTTCAACGTTTTCGATCTTCGTATTATTAATTCTATAGGTACGCTGTATCGAATTATTCCTCCTCCAAAAATTGATAGCTACGCACTTTTTAAGGTTAAGTTCTAACTTCCACTTGTCGCACCACTCTTGAATTGCATCTAAATCCTTGCTGAGCGATTTCTTTTCTTCTTCTTTTGATATACCCCTATACATTGCCGCATCGTCTGCAAAAAGTCTAAGCTTACTATTAACTACGGTACCCAAATCATTAATGTATAGAAGAAATAGAAGCTTACTTACTACGCTACCCTGGGGAACTCCCGATGTGACTTTAATTGTGTCCGACATGATACCATCTATGACAACCCTCTGCTCTCGCCCACTTAAGAATTCTTTTAGCCAACAGGCAACGTCTTTATTTATACCAAAACTCTCTAACTTCAAGATTAATTTATCATGAGGCACTTTATCGAATGACTTTTTAAAATCTAAAATCTATTTTGAAATAAACTACGTATTTTAGACTCTGACAAAAACTGTAGGGTCTGAGCTTCATACTATTGAATTTTTAGATTTTAAAAATGCATACAATAAAGTTCCTCATTGTACTTGGGGTTAAAGATTTTCGGTATAGATAGAGACGTTTTGTGTTGGACTAAGGAATTCTGAAGTGATAGCGAGTAGGGGGCCTTTATTGATGGTTTCCTTGAAAGTCATATCAGGAGTTCTTCAGGGAAGCGTGCATGTACCAAGTCTATTATGTATCGAGGCGAGCAATATGCTGAGGCGTTTTCCAGACGACGCACAGAAAATCACTAGAAAATAAGGTAAAGTGTTAATGAGAAAGTAGCAAATCTTAGCGGTTCAAGGGCGGAATTCGGGCATGCCACTATAGCAGGGTCCTCGGACATAAATCCCCCAAGTCCGGCGTAGTCTTCTCCTCCTTTGCTCGAGGCAGAATTCTTTTATTCTGATTGCAGCCTAGTTGGCACCGACGTCGCACTGACTTCCGCCGCTGCGTCCATAGACAATTTACGTCTGTGGACGACAGTTCTTCTAAATTTTCTACATCTTTCCTAGCGTAACATATAACCAAACATTACAATGGTATGCTAATGCATGACAATCAACATTTAACTCATAAAGACCATTTAAACTGCAATTCTGGAGAAGGAAATCACATCTGAAACTCACCTGTACATATACCACAACGTGGCACTTGCATTTCCCTGGATTTCCCGCTTTACAGGAACAGTACATTTTGCTCACAGTCGGATCTCTCTCCTCGGTGACGAACCGGAAACTTGCACTGGTTCCTTGGAGAGTGCACTTGTGTGTAAAACAAACGACAAAATGTCGCCGTCTTCTCTCCTTCCCCGCGTACACATCTTCTAGACCCGCATTGTACACACATTCCCCTTCGATTACACATCGTGATCCTACATTCCCTCCCAAATATCTCATCAAACTTTAGTATTACTCTGCCACGCATTTTCAACACCTTTTTCTTCCTCCAACCGCACCAAATAACACTTCGCACCTATGCCTAACTACGTACAATTTCACAGTTTATCCTGATATCGTCGGCCATATTGGAAAAATACGTCACCGATAACAGCGCTGCTCGTGCTAACTTGAGTCTCGAAGTAGAGACGTCCAGACGCTCTGGAAATGAGTTTGCCCGTAAGGTTTTGAAAAGTTATTTGCAAAAGTGTGGTCAACCTCACTAGCGGCCAAGATATGAATCCACAAACTACATATGTTGGCTCTAACTGTGTGGTAGAGAAAATTTGTGCTAAGGTAACGGTAATACACCATATGTAAAAATGGCGGATTTTAATGTCAGGGTCCTCAAAAAAAATGTGGGGTGATGAATAACAATGCCGTGTAGGCTCAAGGTTGCGCTGTAATTAGGGCCCTACCACTTCTATTATGCAAAATAAATCTGGACAAATGCGTGTGATTGCATAATACTCGGATTACGCCTGTGACATTGCCGCTAAGTGTCGTGCCGTGACACGTAGGAAGATTCATTTTTCTCACTTAATACTTTATTTTCGGTCCATTTCTCTTTCTCATATGATAGTCTCAACAGCAAGCTTAAAGAACGAAACTCCGAGACAGCGTGCGCAGTAAGAAATACAGACATTTGTCGTCGTTGAAAGTTACTTGGCCTGGTCACGGCAGACGCATTCACTTATGCTCCATTGAAACTGACTGGAAACGAAGTCTGATGGGAATAGCAGGTAGGCTCTTAGACTTTGTATTCATCATGCAAATGAGGGAGAATATTACTAGAAAGGAACGTACAGAGACTGAATGAACTCTCTTGACACAGCTGGAGTTGGTTTTATTGCAGCTGCTTTTTTCCTTCTTATGGCTCCTCTATTCTACATCAGACTTCCCAGTAGAAATTGTTGAAAGAAATAATGAAAGCATAAAATGGTTGACATCATTCAACGATACGAAGAAATGAACTTATGAGAGAAGCCAAGTGAGCGAGACAAAGGATGTGAGTAATTTGGGGAAACGGAGACAAGGTCGTCCTTGAAATTCATCTCCCCTACCACTCCCGTGCACGTGCGTCATTGACGCAGTATCCCTATCCATCTGTCCCGTGTAAGTGCGTTATTGACGCAACCTCCTTATCTATCAGTCACGTTACGTTACTATCCATCCAGATCATTTCCGCAATCCTTCCCACAGTATCACTCCCGGGCACATTGACGCAATATCCCCCCTCCCTATCCATCTTCTCGGATGGTACAAAAGCGCGTTAAATCGAAGCGAGAACATCAGCTTTCTTCCCAGCTACCAACCAAGAAGTCCTTCTGAGAGTGCCGCCTTGCAGCACATCCCGAGAGCCTGCTTGGGAAGCACAACTTGCGAGCGGAGCGACAGAAACACCTATTAGATTTGTATTCCCAAAGATCGTCTAAAGGTTGCCAACACAGATTTTATGCTTACAATAGACTTTCACAGGGCATATTACTGAAATAAGGGCGTATGCTTTCCCGGCGAATTGATTGAAGACATTCCTGTCGGGTTCTCCACCTGGTTATTTGGGCCATGGACCGACAGGAATTTCTTCAGGCATATTATTTCGTGTTCAGGCATCAAAACAGAGAATTGGAGATTGTGGGTCAAGAAGTGACATTTTCTGGTTTTCAAAATGGAAACGGAGTTGTTGAGCGATTCAATATCACCGTGGACGAAGACATCAGTTGCCCTGAGAAACGACGGAAGGCTGAAGAGCAGCTCCCGGTCATCTGGTTGGACGTTTATGAGAAAAACAAGCCAATCTCATTACCCAACGGAGGTGATATACCGAGGAGAACAGAAGTTGATGGAGCATCAGGAGAATATACAAAAGTGATATCAAAGGGTGGTGGTTCACTAGCTATGGATGGATGTAAACCGATTTGTTATACAGATCATAAAAAGTCTCTTGTGAAATATGGCACTACTGACGCTGTCAAGGGAGCTCGACTCCAAGTGATAAAGTTTGTATTAGCCATCGAAGATGAAATGGTTATATTTTAAAACTACATCTTTTGATCAATTTGGAACAAATAAAAATGTTAAAGGTGAATTAAAATATTAAGAGGAAGGGGCTAAATAAATGAAAACACACAGTATATAGGTTTGACAAATTTATTTAATTTTTGTAACATTTTATATTTTCACACCAATCTGCCAGCTTGTGACAATTTTTTCTCGCACATTACAGATTATTTTGAGAAAGTGCCTTGATTAAACAGTCCACATTTGTCACTAGTTTTAGTCACTTTTTTTTAACGAAGGACAGCCATACATTTGTAAATTACCCACGCAGATTCCTTTGGGAAGAAGTCCAGTCAAGAACGACTCCTTTTGAGCACCTTTAGTGAATAAAAACTGATATTCCTTTGCTTATGTAAACAATATGCTCTCCAATTCCGAATAATCTAAATCCCCAAACACATTCAGGCCATGATAGTTGTTTCTAAGCTAAGACGAGTCTCTCGCGTACAACAATCTTGCTGGCGATTTGAAAAGCCACATTACAACATTTCGTTTGGCATTACTTATTGCCAATTTCCTGACTATGGTTTTTACTATTTTTGGTGAATCCTTGAAATTCGATAATGGCACTAATCTTTCAAACTTACAATGTTTTTACACCCAATGTCAGAGGGTCAAGACATTACAAGTTTTTGACTTGTAGAATTTTACCTCGTGCCAGAGGTTAGAAACCCTTTGCATACACACGTGTAATCAAAGTGCAACAAAGTTATGTTTTTTGATTACCAGACTCATCATTCGACATGAGTACCATCTCAAATTCCAATCTTTCCAGATCACATTCTGTGAAATCCTTAATTAACCCGGTAGCGAGTAATTGTCTAACCTTATCACGACGGTCCGAAAGTCTCCGGAGGAATAGATTTATCAGATTGAAGAGTTTGAACAGATCTTCCCATTCATCAACATTCAGGTTAAATGAGCTTTTTGATAAAATGTTTTTAATAGACAAATGACGCTTCCCAAAGTAATTTGCGTAGGACAAGCAATTCGAAGAGAGCTGATCTTTTAGACCGATATATATATATATAATTACTCACTGATTTTTCCGAATTGATAACATTAGTCCATTCGCTGTGGGAAACAATAACGCTTTTCTTAAACTTCTGTCTGATTAAATTGCACCACTGGTTCAAAGTCTCTGCTGGGATCGTAACCCACACAAACACTTTCGCCATTCAGATAATACACTGTTTGAAGCTGTAAATTATTGCTGTTACAAGAAGAAGATGGGGGAAGGGGAGGATGTCCAGCAGGCCTCTTCCTTTTCACTGGCGGAGACTCCTTCCTCGACGGCGTCTGATGATCGTCAGGAGGTTGCCTAGGAGGGATTAGGTGCAGGAGGAGGAGGGTTGGGGGAACAGCCGCTAAAGCAAGGCTCGACTTGAGGCGGTTGTATTGCATCCATTGAGCGAGGGAATGAGCATCTTAAGCAACTAAAGACACGGGTTCAGACAGGCGGGGAAGGAGCATTTATCGGGGGGGGGGGACAATGGAGATCTTTCTTTGAGGAGTTGAAGGTGCGGTCGGTGAGGTCGGGGAGGAACTCGGCTGTATGCATGCAGAGAGATTGATCCGTCAATGAATGCCTCCAAGGCGGGTAGGACCTCCGCATGCGAGATGAAGCCATGATCGAAGGTACTCTCGTCACAGTTTAGCGGGTCATGTAACCGCAGCTTCCTTCCACCGGCTTCCCATGCTTCTGGAAACTCCCACCAAACAGACGATTGGAATCGACATCCACTGCAGCCAGCTCTATAACCCCCCACCCTTGGAGAAGCACACGGAAGCGACGAATAGAACAAGGTTAATGCAATCACTATTATCACAATCGAAGGCCGGAATAGCAAAAGACAGCCGTGATCGTTCCGAAATACGTGAATACAACTCGGGTAATATTTCCTATGGAAAAGTTGTCCCACAAACATGCGTGAAGAAATATTCTTTACAATGCATCGTGGCAATCGATAAATTGTGTTTAAAATATTGTTATTCTTCCGGGAATTCACATTTCCTCTGCATTTTCATCATTTACGTGTGAATGGGGAGCGGTCGCGGGAGATGTAGATCAGGTGGAAACTCAATTCCGAAAAGTGGCGCCGCTCGATTTGTTGCATTACTTTTGAATCCGACTGTACATTGTTGTATACGCCAGGCGCCGACTTCACGGCAACAATAGCCGTTCCCAATAACACAATAGAGTTTTGAGGAGATTGACGTGTCGATTGGCGTTCGTTTTTAGCGTGATTTGGAGCATTCTTTTGGCGGTTTTCGGCATTTTCAATTGATGAAAGCGCACTCCCTGTGCACCGTGTGCATACTCCTTCCCTTTCCCTTGCCGGCTTCTCATGAGAGAGAAGCCGGTTCCCAATCACCAAGGGCCCCAGTGGCATCCGCGGTGCCCTAGCGGTCTCAAATCCCATACCTCTCGTGCGCAAAAGAATACGCGACGAGTTATCCCGTATTCCATGGAGTTAATAAGAGAAACGTGTGACGTAGATTCCACGGCCATGCCACAGGACAGCGTCCGACGTGTGCTGGACCTCATCTCCTCGCTCTCCGAGCAGGACAGAGAAAAAGTGCGACTCGGCATCTCCGCCGCAGATTAGCCTCCAGCTGTTTCAGCTCCATCGGAGCCAGCCCCCATCCCTTTGGCGTCGCAGGCCTCCGCCTCTTCAACCACCGCCCCCCCGGCCTCCGGTGAGTGTTGTGACCCCTGCCAGTAGTAATGAGAGCAATGGTCCCCCTGTAATTAGTCTGGTTGACGAATTTCAAATAGTTCAAGCAAAGAAATCCCGCAGAGCCAAGCGGCCGCTGCAGGCGAATGCTTCACATTCGACCAGTGCGGGATCAGACGGCCTTTCTACGACCAACCGATTTTCGGCGATCGCTCCTTCCGAGCATTCCGACACGGCTCCCTCAGAGCCCTCTGTCTCAGGTGACAATTCAGATGTGCATGCGCATGCCGGCCCCACGGAGGAGACTGAGTCTGCGCCGCGGCGCATGAAAATCCCGCCAATTAGAGTGCATGATACCAGTCGTTGGCCCGAGATCAGTGCTAGGATTGCGAAATGCTTCCCGCAACCCATTTCAAGCGCCACGGGCGCCAACTCCGCCGTAATCCGTTGCGCTTCTGCGAAAACCTACTGGGAAGTTAGAGAGATACTCAAATCCCTGAAAGTCCCGTTTGTCACGTACTCCCTGCCGGACGCGAAACGTAAGGATTTCGCCTTGCGCGGCACTCTGCCGTGCATCGACACTGAACAAATAACGGCGGAACTTCGCCGTACAGGCTTCCCCGTGCATCACACCTGGCGTGTGATGAGCATGCGCCCTACCGATGACCAGCGTAAAAATAAAATCAAAGTCGCGCCTTACGCGACACAAACTTGTCAGGTCTCTTGCGAACCTGACGTTGACGCTCACGCATTATTACAGCTTCGGTCGGTTGCTGGCCTGGCCGTAAAAATTTCTGTTTGGCTCAAGCCTATTGAGACTGTCCAGTGCCATAAATGTCAGCGGATCGGGCACACGCAAAACAATTGCGAGCTGACACCAAATTGCGTGAAATGTGCGCAGCCGCACAGATCCACGGACTGTCCAAAGGCAAAGGAGGACGCTCCAACATGCTTTTTGTGCAAAAAAGAGCACACGGCCAGCTACCGCGGTTGCGAGATTCACAAAGCCGCCAAAGAGAAACTTGTTGCCGCTCGTTTACGCCGCACAAATCGAGATGCGCCAGCTCCGCCGCCTCAGATCCACAGTTATTCAGCCACAGCCTCCGGCGCGGCGTCAGCCGTCGCTGCGTCACATCCGGCTTCACCGGAGACTTCTATTCCTTCAACATCATCTTCTTCCGCCCCGCCGGCGCCTTCAGCGCCGGTTTCTTCTGATAATGCCGACGACGAGGCCGCTCAGCTTGCGCAGTTGGCGGCCTGGCTCCTTACAATCAAGCCGGAACTTCTCAAGTGCCGGACCTTGAGCGAGAAAAAGATTTTTATTCTCCAGCAAATACATACCATCGGCTAATGGAGATACACCGACACGCAGCACAACATTCTCTTTCACTCCTCTCTTGGAATTGCAACGGGATCGCTTCACGAAAACACGAACTTCTTCAAACTGTCATTAAACACAACTACGATCTCGTCTTGCTTCAAGAGACACATCTTTCGCCGAACATTTCTTTCTTTTCCCAACATTACACGGTTTACAGACTCGACAGACCGACACGCGGCGGCGTAGTTGCCATTTTAGTCAAAAAATCCATTGATCATTCTCAGCTCAATTTACCGGCTCTTACTGTCTTGGAAGCCCTCGGAATAGCCGTCCACACGGCACCATTAAGGCTGTTCTATACCAAACCAATATCTCTTGAGTAGGGATGGGTCGGTTCCACTTTTTTTCGGTTCCGGTTCGGTTCTTAACTTCGGTTCTCGGTTCCGATTCTCGGTTCCGGTTCTTAATTTACCACTTACTTTGCATTGCTCAATGGTAAGATAAAGTAATCAATAATCATTTTCAGAGAGAATTAGAATAATTCGCGACTTTGAAGCATCTAAGTACACTATTTCACCAGGTTTTAATGCGAAGCCTCCACTTTCGGAGTGTGAGTAGGTTTCAAACTGGTTTTCGCGCCAGTTATTTCGGTACCGATTATTTTTGGCCTCGGTTCCGGTTCCGGTTCTAAGCTCAAGAACCGGTGGAACCGAGAACCGAAGAACCGAACTGACCCATCCCTACTCTTGAGTAACCGTCACGGGGGTTAGTTCCGAGAGCCGCCGCAGCGGCTCACGGAACTAACGTCTACGGAACTAACTAACGGACGTCACGTTCAAACCTTTCGAAGTAGGCAGCTCCATGGTGAAACAAGTGCCCTGCTCGGCGATGCAATTTACTTTTTCTCTACATATATTAAAAAATTGACCAAAAATGAGGGTCCGCCATTTTGTTTAATATCTTTGGTAAATAATAACAAAAATGTAAGTAAACTACATAAAAACAAAGATAAAAAGCTGTATTATCTAATTACATCACCTTTTACTCCAAATAACCACCCATAAAGGTTCAGCAAGGGCTTGATTTTGAAGATTTCGTGAGAAAATTGAGGGTAGACAGTTTTTGCGAAATTTGTGCATTTTTGACCTCATGCAAATTGTTAATTGTTGAGTACTAAGGGAATTGCCTTGGATTATCGGATGCACAGGTCTTTTGAAAATATTTATGCAAAGTTTCAGCTTCCTGGCTTGAAAAAATCACTTTTTGAATTTTGGCCAGGTATTTTCGATTTCCGACCACTGTGCGCCGCTTCAGTTTCAGTGGGATGGGTATCTTTACTGGAAGGAGGGGGTCATCTTGAGGGGTGTTTGGGGAGTGGCTTATTTATTCAGTCACCAATGAGTGACCACCGGTCCAGATGTTCCTTATCGCTTATTGCGTCACACGTCGTCACTCGATCCCTTGGAGGAAGGCCGAGGGAATCTTTGTTTACGAGTGATTCATTCGTCTTCCTCATCTTAGCTATCCGCTTATCTTTCCTACTCACCTAACACAAACGTAACTTGTCTATAAGTGGGATTTGATTTAGTCCACCCTCGCTACCAGGTAAAATACCCGGGGCTATTTATTTTCAGTACAGAAGTAAAATGCTTCTCGTGACTTTGACCTAATTCCTTTATTGCAAGATTTTTCCAATACGAGTGTAACTCCGTCTAAAGTTTGTCCAGAAATTAAATGGTATCGAGAAAAAACTAAAACACAACGTCATTGTAAGTGTGAACTGGAGCAAAACTTTTTATGGACTACGGTAAATTATATTTATTCGATAGATGAAAAGTCCAAAGAGAGAACCTTAAAAAAGAAAATTGAGCATCAGTAATTCAATGAAATAAAACCGACTGACTGATGGCTCGTCACCCTAGGGTGACTTTATTTCATAGTATGCCAAAAACTGGCTTATTCTATGTGTCATTTAATCCCGGAACTGACTAGGATCTTTAATTATTCATTAAAATATTATTCGGTCTATGGAAACTGTCAAATTGATTGTTTTTTTAATGCTGCACATTCCATAGCTGTGTTTTCACTGTTTTCTATCGTTTTGTAGTATTTCGTACTTTGATTTGTTATTATTTTTTCTAGTGGGTCAATGTTAGATTTTTCGTATACTGTGTCATTTGCGATCCATTATTTAATTCCATGCATGTTTCATAGCATCCTTCGGTCCATCGCCTTAATATTGTCTATCTTGTTTCTGTGGTGTTAGCTTTCTTAGCAATTTCTCTCAACCTCTTACAGTAATTTCGCGGCAAGTGATTGGTCCATTCTATTTTAATGACAGGGAGATCAACGCCGTAAGGGAGAAGTTCGGCCAATTTCTTGGTAGCACTATTGTCGCCATCCCCTACGAATGAAATGGAAATTTTATCGTATTTGCGTGAAGAAAGATAAAACTAATTACACAACACCCATTTATAAGATTCATGACAAGCACATCATATTATATCGCCTATAAGCCGGTGGTACTTCAAATTGTGCATCTCTACTCTCGTTTTAAATCCCTCGACAATTATGTCGGCTTCCATTTCCGTCGAGGACTTGTTCCAATTCTTGAAGCACATATGCTGTTTGGCCTGTGTTTTCATAGTTCTGCATTTCGCACATATACTGCAGTATTTGCAGCTAAATGGTGCATTATTTCCCAGAGCTAACAGAGAAGTGAAACGGTGTCTTATATCAAACATTCTTCTTCTAGAAGGCTCATAAGCTGTCTCCTTCCTTTGTCTCTTCAGTGGTATCACTTGAAGTCAAGCAGGAATTTACGTTTGTAAATTGGCCTTTCAAAAGTTATTGAACCGCAGTGCCCTAAGGACATTTCAGAGGGATGAAATGTCTCCGATATTTTTTTGAAATATACGAGAAAAACTAAACTGCAGTTCTACGAAAATGTTGATTATATTCGTAAGATTCGGATTTTTTTCCAATTCGGACGTAAACGTAAAATACGCTTCCATTTAGCATTACTTACATAAACAAGATTGGTGCTTGAAGGAGTCAACCCCCTGTACTTTTATCCAATATGTGTTGGAAGCAATTTTTTCCGATCCTAAATAGTACAATAGTTTGCACGAGTAATCCAGTTACTGTATATCCATTCTAATGCATTAAAAAGGAAATTTTAAATTTCACGGTAAATGGTTACTCGGTCGGACCAGGTGACCATTATTCTGCGTTTTACTGTCAGCTTATTGAACACAAGCTCCCCATTTTAACTATTTTACCTCAATTCACTTTTCTCAATTTACTTTCGAGAACAGGGCCTGGGGCCCTGAATTTCCCAGGCGATACGGAGGGGGACCCGAAACTTTTTCCAAGAAATTTTATCGTTCTGATTTTAACTGGGCATGATAATCCAGATTAAACTGCTTATATTTCATGTGCTAAATGAAAAGTAACATCGCTATTTTGTCTTCTCGTCACATTTCCCAAGTACTCTTTTTATAAATCCTAGCTTTCTCTTCGCTCGGCCGCATATTTCCCGGATGTGTCTTCTCCACGATAAATCTTTAGTGATTGTTTCACCTAAATACCTTATGGTTTCAACGCTTTCGACCTTCGTGTTATTAATTTTATAGGATCGCTCTATAGAATTATTCCTCCTCCATGCCTTGAATTATATCTAAATCCTTGCTTCCTCTCTTCTTCTGATATACCCCTGCGCACTACAGTATCGTCTGCAAAAAGTCTAAGCGTAAAACTAACTACGCTACCCTGGGGAACTCCCGATGTGACTTTGATTGTGTCTGACATGATACCATCTATGACAACCCTCTGCTCTCGCCCACTTAAGAATTCTTTTATCCAACACACAACGTCATTATTTTAACCAAAACTCTCTAATTTCAAGATTAATTTATCATGTGGAACTTTATCGAATGCATTTTTAAAATCTTAAATCTATCGCATGAACTTCAGTACTGTTTTCGCCGTTGACTAAAATATCGTGTACAAATAAAGCTTATTGTGTCTCGCAGGATCTACCTTTCCGGAACCCACGTTGTCTGTTTATGAGCAATCCCTGACTATCCAAATGCCCAATGATTGTACTGACTACAATGTGCTCAAATACCTTGCAAGAGATTAACGTGAGTGAAATGGGTCTGTAGTTACTAGGTTATTTCCTATCACCGCTTTCAAAAATAGATGTAATGTTATCTACTTTCCAATCCTTGCGTACAGTGCGGTTCTTTAGTGTTTTATTGAATATTATTTCTATATAGGGGACTATTTCAGAAGCTAATGTTTTATATACCCGGGAAGGAATTTGATCGGGACCTGGTGATTTGTTTTTACTAATGTTTTTTAACTGCTGCTCTATTCCGCGACATGAAATTTTTAATTCGGGCATTTGCTCACTGAATGTTTTCGGCGGAGGTTCCACTGCGATGTGTGACGATGAGTTGAATACGCTTTGGAAGAAGGCTTTTAAAGTATTGGCATTTTCTAAACCCTCAGGTGACTCTAATTCCTTTATCACTTTTAAGTGTGTGTACCTACTGTGGACCTATTTCCCTGAAGTTCTCTCTCTCACACATGACCAAAACGCTTTAGGATTGCTATCTAAATATTCTCCTAACATCTTGCTCTTGAAATGTGATAACGCTTGCCGACATGATTTCCTTGCTAATACTCTCGATTTTTTATAGTTTTGAACTAACTCATTTTTTTCCTCTACCGATAGACCCTGTCCTTCATTTTTCATCTCAGCGTGGCATACCCTTCGTCGCTTTAGTGATTTCCTAACCTCCGCGTCATACCACCTATGCTCTGTATTATTAATTAACTTGGTATATATTTATTAACTGCTTTACGGGTGACCTCAAGAATTTCTCTCCCCGAATCCTCTATATCTAATCCTTTGCTTTGTTCGCTAAATACATTAAACGATTCCCTTAATTCCTCTTTCATACCGTCGTTAATTAGCCTTGCCAAATAAGTATACCCTCCTCCTTGGTTTATAATGTTTTTCAACGCCTACATTACATATCGCATGCACTATTTTATGATCACTAATTCCTGTCTGTAGCTACATTTAGAACTTATTCGGGTATATTTGTTGCGAATAAGTCTAGTATGTTGTCTCCCCTGGTCGGTTCTTTTACTAGTTGTTGTAAAGTTTCGTCGTACCGATGGACTGAAAAGCAGCCGATGTAACACCCATTTTTAAAAGTGGTGATAGGGAGCAGCCATCTAACTACAGACCTATATCCCTCACATCCATTTCATGCAAGGTCCTGGAACATATAATTATTAGTCCAGTCATGGGACAACTATATAGCCAGAATTTATTGTCCAATGTTCAGAATGGGTTCCGGAAGAGCAAATCATGTGAAACTCAACTTGCTCTCTTTTCTCACAATATTTTAGTTTCTGGCGAAAATAATATTCCAGTGGCTGCTATATTTCTCGATTTCAAAAAAGCTTTCGAGAAGGAGTTCATAGCAAACTAATCTTGAAATTAAAATATTATGGCATAGACAGTAACATTAAATCATGGATAAATGATTTCCTGCATGATCGGGTGCAAAGGGTTGTTTTGGACGGTGTTACCTCACCGGCAATTAAAGTCACTTCGGGTTTCCCATCAGGTAGTGTGATAGGTCCACTCCTGTTCCTCCTGTACATAAATGATATCAATAAGGTTGTCATAAGTAAGCTTCGTCTATTTGCCGATGACACTGTATTGTACAGGGAAATTGAATGCCCAAACGATAAAGAATATTTAAATGATGACCTACAAGCAATTGAAGATTGGTGTGATACATGGCACTTAGAATTAAAATTTAATAATTGTCTCTTGATGATTTTTTGGAAAATGAATAGCTCTCCTCTTAGCACTTGGATTGAAGAAGATCGTAGCAGATTGAAATTTAGACATAATCTCTTAAACAAATTCCAAGACCATATTTTCAGTGATGATGTTAAAATTATTTTGTGAACGCCAACTTACTATGGTAGACTGGACCATAATCACGAAATTAGAGAAAATGATTGCCAAACTGACAGATTCAAAATGCCCATTTTTCTATGTACATTGAGGGATATGAATAACGGTAAATATATCCAGTACGAGTGTAGCAATGGATAACATTGGTACCTGCATGTTGTTATAAGGACTTATAGCTAACCCATCTAACGGCATGTTTTTTCATGTATGCTTCGCTATTTTTTTTTTTAAATAGCGTAGTTTTGAACAGTACCTATACGAGTACTATTCCTTTTCTAATGCATGATATGTAGTGAATGTTTGGTGAGAATTCACCACTTACCACACACCTTTATGTTGGCTTGAAGAGTATTATGTAGAAGTAGATGTAAAAAATGTGACGTAAAGGTGTTCAACTCGCAGAGTTACTTATCCTTACCTCCTGTTATAAAACTACACGTATTCCAGTCTATCGAAGGGAGATTGAAATCTCCGCCTACTATTATTCCTCTGTATTTGTTCCGAGAAATCAATGTTTCTATCTCTGACTCTAGTTCCATTATAGAATTGATGTCTGCATCCGGTGGCCTGTAATATGCACCTACATATATCTTTTTTTTGCGTCACTACTTTTACTTTTAACGGGACACCAAATACTTACTACATTTCGCTCTGAAATAAGTTTTCTTCTACTAACATACGGGTCCTTCACAGCTGGACCGCCCAAGGGTCCGTGGGGGGGGGGGGGGGGGGGGGGGGACCAACAAAAAGACTCCGGTAGGCTAAACAAATTTAATCGAATTAAATAACACAGGAGCACGCTAAGGCCGGAGCAGAGGAGGGTGATGGTAAAGATGGCGAGAACCAGAGGAAAAAGGGGAATGAAGGGGGAAGTTGAGGCGGCGATACCTGCCGAGGACCGGGCAGCCGATGACGGTGACCAGAGGCGTCGTGCCGTTGACGAGCTCCTTCAGGCGTCTCGGCAACATAAGCTCGACGGCAAGACTCCCCCGAGCGCGGACTCCGTTTCCACTTAAATACAGGACGTCCCATCGGACTCGGGTGCCATATTCCACCAGAAGACCGAAAGCCCTCGGCCCAGGAGCACCGCTCCCGACTCCCCCAGGAAGGAGGAAAGAGGGGGGGGGCTCGCTAACGGGCGAGCTGGACGGCTCATCCTCGCGCAGCACCACGGGAACCACACCCCGGAGGAACGAGGGGGGGGGCTCACTAACGGGCGAGGCGTACGTACGGCTCACAGCTATAAATAATACTCCTCCGTTTCTGCTTACTCTATCCTTTCTGTATACGGTAAAACACTTAGGGAATACTTCATATCTGATATGTCCTTCGAAAGCCATCTTTCTGTACGTACGATTATATCAGCATCAGTACTTTTTATGAGGTGGAGAAATTCGGCTACTTTATTTCTTAAACTACGACAATTCACTACTATCACTGAACTTATTTCTCCCAATCTATTTCTCTCCTGGTGCTCTTTTTCAGCTAGAATTTTCCCCGATAATTATTTTACCGACCCACTATTTAATCTACCAATCTGATATGTATGTATCTGTAGTAATCTGATATGTATGCATGATTTGAACTTCTGTTCTGGGGCCGGTTAAATTAACTACGGCCAATCGGACATCCTAAATTTCCGCGTCTCCTTGTAGAGCAAATCAAGTGCCGAAACGCTGCACGCCGCCTTTGGCAGCGAACGCGAAACGATGAAGACAAGGAGCGTTACAATCGTCTCTGCAACGCAGTTAAGAAAGCGGTTCGGTGTTTCTCTCAAACACAGTGGGAGAATCACATTTCGTCTTTGAACTTTGATGATCTTTCCATCTGGAAGACGGTCCGATCATTGAAACGGACCAGTAAAATTCGGCTTCCGCCGCTTCGCGTTGACGGAGACGTCATTTTCGACCCGCGAAGGAAGGCCGAAATCCAAGCTGATCACATGCAGTCCGTCATGGCTGCCGACCCGAATCCTTCTCCGATGGATCCCGCCGTGGATCTATTCTTTTCATCATTTCCCGCCGTCCCTGTTGACCCGGATCCCTTGACCTCTGCTTCTGAAGTTACGCCTCTCCTCGCCTCATTGCCGGCGCACAAGGCGACCGGCTTGACGCCATTCCCAACATGTCCCTCCGTTTTGCGTCCCGTGTACCCAAATTTCCTGTCCTCCTTGCCGACCTCATTAATCATTCCTTTCATACCGCACATTATCCATCTTCTTGGAAAGGTCATCCTACTTCCTAAGCCGGGGAAAGACCCATCGATCCCCGGCAATTCCCGTCCTATCACCCTTTTGTCCAACATCTCCAAAATTTTCGAGCTGTCACTTCCAATAATATCCTTCGACCTGAGCAGCTTGGATTTCGTCCGAAGATGTCCGCGGTCCAGCAGGCACTTCGCCTGGCTGAGGTCATTTCCCGCGGCTTCGTCCTTGAACGAACCACCGATACTGTCTTCCTCGACGTCGCGCGCGCGTTTGATCGCGTTTGGCATCGCGGTTTGCTCTACAAGCTCCGCGTTCTAAATTTCCCGGCGCCACTTTTGCGCATCCTTCGGAGTTACCTGGAGAGTCGTTCTTTTTGCGTCGCAGAAGGAACGCCAAGATCTCGAGAATTCTCAAGAGATGCAACATAGATACGGACCATGAACCGATTAGTAAACTGAGAGAGCAACTAGTTAAGGCATATCTCTTGCGAATGTGGCCAAGTGTACGTGACTGGTATAGAACGATAGCCATAGGAGGCATTTTAAGCGTGGACAACCTGACAAGCCTGCTGTGGCTGGACATGGTATCTCTCGGGACCACACGATAAAGTGGGATGTGCAGTTCCAACGAGTTCTGGGAGAGGCTTGGTGAGGAGGCCACTGGGATCCGGCGAAACAAAAACTACTAAGACGCGTAAAATTAGCAATTCGTGGAATCCCATTTAAAGAAAATAAAAAAAAACTATAGAACTCCTCCATATTTCGAAGATCCTTCCGGCCAATCAGGAGTGACCTGATTGTCGTAACCGTTTATAGATACATCTCATAAGCTTTAATTCACTCAATCACCCTGAAGATGATGGAACAGTCGTCCGCGGAAACGTTGGTATTATATGAATAGTTATCCTTGTCTATTGTTACATTGTTTACAGAAACGGAACCGTGCGCTTCGGAAATACTGCTCTGCAGAACAGGTGAACAACATCAGTGGCTGTCCAATCCATTTAGTTGGAACTAGACTCTTTGCGAGAGCATGAAATTAAATTGGTATCGAATCCATCACAATCGATATTCGGGCCAATTGTTTGTTATCCAATTAAAATTGGATGCCTCATCCCACCTCTCTTTTATGATGCATTAGGTGCAAGCCGTCTACTCTGTGCACCACGTGCATTTCCGGCGTGCGTGTTCGTTCGGAGTCTGCGAAGGTGTGAGCGATGGAAGAAGAGATGCCCATGCTGAAGTCCCCCTTGGGGTTCCCAGCAATCTTGAAGGAGTCTCCCTTGTTTGGTGTCTTACTACATTATAATACATTCATAAAATGTAATTGCCATTCACTGCTTCAAATGTGATAATGTGTGAAAATTGAATAAGTTTGATTAGTTTAGACATTGATTAGGTGTGATAATTCACGATGATTATTCTGTTCGATAAATTAAACCGTATCACTTTTCTTGAGCTTGGTAAAATAATCAAAAGGGGCTAATTTTTGTTCGATAAATTTAATCATACCCTCCAGAATACCGAACAAGTTTGGTAAAATTAACCGAGAAGGGTTTTTTTCTTGATAAATTTTATCGTACTTTTGATAATTTTCGCCAAATATTTTTACCGAGCAGTCTTAATAGAAATAACTGTGCAATTCAATGTTCCATATGAACTGAACTTTTTGATAAAATTCATCAAAATATGATAAATTCAATCGACATTTTTCTTCGGCGTAGTCGCCTTCGCCGTTTCTACCTCTCACTCCGCAACAATCAAACCCTCTGGGCGACTCACCGCTTCCTTCTTTTCAATTTCCCTGTGCATTACCCCCGACCCCCGATACATTCATCCCTGCCACCCCTCACGATCCCTCCCCCCCCCCTACTACCCCCCCCACACCTTTCCCCCACGACTCAGTTCCTTGAAAATGGCACTCAGAGTTCGAAACCTGTGTCGGTTTTCACTAAACAAGTTGCATTTATGCCTAGCATTATTTGAACATGAACTGTTTTCAATTGGGTGATTACAATTCATCCCAGTGGAAATAAATTAAATTTCTCCAAGCGTGCGATTGTGCTACCGCCCCTTTTCTGACTTCCGGGCCGGAATGACTGGTAGGTTTTCTCAAAACGTTAGCGCTTCCAACTGGCGTCTTCACATCTTAAAATGTTAAGTACTTCCTCAGAGGAGCACGGTTGCAAATGCAGACAGCGGTATGCGATGTCGTTTGGAAGGAGAGGGCGTGAGCTTCCACGCGGGCGGCCACCTATTCTTCCATTTCCCTGATTTGCAGTCCCAATTTTAGAAATTTCCCCGACTTGACTATATCAATGGCGAAGCATGCATAGGGACTGGTGGAAGGTGCCCACTGACTTTGAACGGGGGGGGGGGGGGGGGAATCTCGGAACACACAATACATTTAATTAAACCAATAAACCATTTTCTCCCGAAAACGTATATGACCAGATATCAAGCAACTCATTGCACTGGGAGCAGTTATCAAATTAACCACAACATAGAAAAGGTTAAAACACGCGAGTTCTCCATCCCAGTGTTATAACTATTGAACTATTTATGTATTGCCCGAGCACATAGTCCCAATTGTGTTTTAGCATATAAAATTCACCACTGGCACAGCTAATGCAGATGTACGCTAAATGATGGCACGGTAAGTTATCACCCAGCGCTATTAATTTTCTAACTATTATCAAAACTTTTGGAATAATTTCAATGCAACTAGATGCTAGTCGTTTTTGAACTATGCCACGCAAAAAGAGATAAGGGTGAATCCAAAGTTCTTCAATGATTAATAAAAAAAGGTAATAACGAAACATCTACACCGAGTACACTGATTTTCCTATGTCCGTGGAAACGTCGATGTTATATGAATATTTTAAATCCCGGTGGAAATCCCGAGAAGACTTCAGCTGAGGCGATGGGTGGTTATTTAAATCATATTCAGCAATAGACAAATTTCTGTAAACAGCGCGACAGTATAATGCGAGACAGTAAAATCTATTAAACAGAATCTCGACGAGTGAGTTGTTTCAAGCAAACGCTAAGGGTCGGGTCTTGGAATTTACTGAAAGCTTGGTGAAGATTATAAAAACTCTTACGACTGTCGAGCCGACCTTTTGCCGAAATGATTATTGTTTTCAATTCTTAACTACCGAAATTTTTAACAATCGGTTACCCAATAGTTCAGTAAATGTTATCTAAAGCATGGTTATTTCCATTGAAAATGTAATAATTTTAATGGAAAAGTGTGACTATTAAACATGTTCGGTTGTGTCTGGCAAACTATTTTTTGTCCGTGCCGGAGGGGGTCTTATCGGCAGGGATGACATTTATTTTTCGGAGAATGGGTGGAGAAGGTGAAATACCATCAAATACTTTCGCTGAAAATAATTTCAAATTGTTCCAAAAAATGCAGCTTACAGCCTTAGTCAACTAAACATACAAAATTTCATAAAATGTTCCGTGTTCAGTTCGTGGGACAGTATTCCCGGAGTTTTGCTTTTTCAGTATGGCACCACCGGAGATAGGTGCAACGCAGGGGAATACATGCGTGCACACCGCAAGGGCGAGTGGCAGGGGTTGAAGGTCACCATGTCCTCTGCTCTGCTTACGTGACTCTAACACTTCGTTGTCTACTACAAATACTCTGGTTCTATTTACGCGTTTTTCTAAGGTACCAGTGGGTGGTGCGTTTCGAAGGCTAGCATATCAGCCGTGATGAACTCAAAACTATCATGGTATAATATCTATAGAATTTTTTTCGGTTTCACCACGAGTTTCAGCGTCAGAGCATATCATCTTCAGAGGCGGAATAATGTCAGTCTGGTCGGAAAGGCAGCCTTTGTGTCATGGGAAGGGAAGGGGATTTGTTGGGACGAGGTCGTGGCGTTCTTGTTGATATTGATTCGCCAGGGGCTAATTCCGGGTGACTGCCATTGTTCCAGGCCCCGAATGAAAAAGAAACTGGCCGAAATTAATACCGTCGTATTATATCAGCGTACCTACAAAGTAAAATAGGTGAATCCTAAGGTTTTGTACCTGCTGAATCCGATTTTGAAGTCATTTTTGTGTATCTCTAAATGTTAGCATTTTAATGAGATATAATTATTTAAATAATTTCTAAATATTCTAGAGAAGTAATTATCTGAGCTCAAATTACCCACATCTATATAGATCCTATCCCTCTAAAATAGTTACGCAATTAATAAGTTCATAGTATGATCTTCGAGATCCATGTAATGCATCAACCTTGCCGTTCATGGGCATCGAAGGCGCGACTACCAGCTTGCGCTTTAGCTACCCATTTAAGATAATTAAATACCTGAATTTAGGTTAGATAATATGATATAAGTGATGGTCATTCCATGCCAATTCAGCGAACACTTGTTGCTGCACTATTTCAGAAAAAAATTCAAATTTTACACACTGTGCCTTTCATTGTTACAAGATTCCAAAAATAAGAAAAATTAAAATTTACCATATTCGGGCCTGTATAAGGGGACTTTTCAACAACTTTAAACTTTAAGTGTAATGAACCCTGATCCTTTTAAGAATGCACTAAAAATTTGGAGTATGCATTTTGACTCGTTTGGAAGTTACATTGTCATGAATTTGAAATATTTGCTCTCGCTCACTTGATAGAATTTGTACATGACTTGTAAATTGCATATGAATTGGATAAAATAGTTAAAAATAGCAAGCTCCGTCTTTTTGCCGATGATGCAGTAGTGAATAAGGAAATTATAAATGAAGAGACTTTAGCTAAGAATTTAGATGATGATTGATGTGGTAGTTGGTATTTGGAATTACATTTGAAGAAATGCGCGATAGTGAACTTTTGGAAAAAGAATGACTTTCCCCGGAATATGAATGAATGACTTTGCATCAAAGAAAAGAAAATATCTAACGTAGAATCTATTAAATACTTAGGCGTCACCATCACTGAAGACATGTCGTGGGGAAACACATCAGGGAAATGCTTAGTGTAGCAAACCGTAGATTAGGATTCGTAAAAAGGGTTCTAGGCAAATGCGATGAGAGAGTACGAGAAAGAAGCTATTTAACACTTGCCAGGCCTCATTTAGAATATGCCGCTAGTATATGGGATCCGTACGAGAAAGGCATGATAAAAGAAGTAGAGCGTGTGCAGAGGAGATCCGCTAGACTTGTTAAAGGCCGTTATGATAATTGTATTAGCGTTGCGAGTTTAATAGAAGAACTAGGATGGGAATTACTATCAGAATGAAGGTTAAAATTAAGGATAAACCTCTGAAGTAAATTCGAAACCGATTTGTTCACAGATGACGTTAGATATATATTAAAAACCCCTACGGATTATGATAGGTTTGATCAGATTAACAAGATTATAGAGATAGATTGTCGTACCGATAGATTTCAAATGTCATTTTTCCCGCGTGCCATAAGAGAGAACAACGGGTAGCGGTAGCAATGGGGTAGATAGGTGAAATATTGTTTAGAGCATATAACAAATCGACTTGACTTCGTGGAATCACATATTGATAACGTAAATGAATTCACTCAGTGAATTCACTGTGGTAATGACTGTATTAATTGAAACCTGGGTCGGTTTTAATAAAAGTCTGTGGAATTTTACTAAGTGAATTCATTTACGTTATTGTTAAGAGTAGTGTGTAGTGCATGATGCATGTAATATCAACCAATAATCCCCTTTTTACCATCTGGATACTAACCATCTAACTGCATGTGACCCGATTGTCTAGCATGTCTCCATTAAATATCCTATTTGCATGTCAATAGTGCATGTTTGGTGATCTACACCCCCTGCCACACACCGGCTTGGTGGCGCACAGGGTATTGCGTAGATGTAGAAGCATATAAAATGTACAGATTGGTACATATTGTTACGATTGCTAGGGTGCGTACTTCAGAATGGGCCAGCGGATCAGGATCGTTCGAAGAAATGAGAGACACTTGATATTTTTATTTCAAGGCACTTTGTTGTTGTACATACAACCTGAACGGACAAACACTTGCAGTCTCGGGACTCGAGATGATGAGTCATTCAATCAATCGGCGCAAGGGGCGCTGGCTGCGGTCGGTTCTGCGGCTCATGGTAGGCAGGAATCAACTGAAACGGTTCGGAGGAAAACTGTTTGCGACGGCGGCGGTGCACCGAGTCAATTGATCGCAACGCTGTTTTCTCCTGAACTGGTCTTCTCTACTGAACCGTTTTTTCCACAGAATTTTTTTTCCTCGTGAACCACGTTTTTTGTCATTCAAATGGTTTTTGGCCAAAATTTTTATTTTACCTGTTTTTTGAAGACGTGTTTTTTCCTTAAGGCCGTTTTGCACGGTGAATGATCATGCGAATGAAATCATGCGCATGAAGTTCATGCGTCGTGCAATACGGAAATCTCCTCGCATGAAATTCATTCGCATGATCATGCGATCAAAATTAGAACATGTTCTAATTTTGATCGCATGATTCCTTGAATGATCACGTGATACGAACGTACGACGTCCGTCTTTGTTTTATGAGCGGGTAGAAGAGGATTCGAATTGATGAGAATGAGAAGCTCTCTCTCTCTTGACTGGTGTCTGCCGGACGGACTAAGTCTCTCCATTCAAGATCTGATTTACGTGCTTCCAGAGAGTTGATGCATGTGTGGTGTGGCTGATTGCTTTCGTCTGTCTCTCATATGTCATTTCTGCTTTCTTAGTCCTCATTCGCTTTCATCATGGCAACGATTGTGGGGCGAGGGTCTCTGACGTTGACTTTTTTGAAACATTGGTAAAAATTGGCAGCCCGCAAACCACCCGAAAATTAATGATGACATCGGTGGTGGCGCATGTTATGTAAGATAATTCCCATCCATGCAGCCATTGCGGACACGAATTTGGAGAGAATCTTCCACCGGGTCCTGTTGTCCGTGGACCCTGGGGAAAACCTTCGATCTTATTCCACGAATGTTGAGGCTGCCGTAGGCAGTTGCATTATCCTCTGCCTTCTTGCGTGCGGCAGGGGTATATGGGAACTTGAAGCAATGCTCCTTCCTCCACGCAGTCTCCAAAAACCAACAGCATTGGTTTAAAAGCAACTGCGCTAACCTGAAGGATTATCAACTCTTTCTCATTCGTTGTAATCGCCGAAAAAAAAAATAACATGACAAATACGCAACATCCTGTTGAGTTACGTATGTGACAATGCATGTGAGATTGGAGTTTTAGAGAACGGAGGGATGGCAAACATTTCGCTATACTAGAGGCACTGTATTGGGAGAGGTTGGCCAAATACAGTGCCTCTACGCTATACCTGATGCCAGTGCCACGACGGCAACCACGGCCACATTTGAAACTACAAACGTATACCTTAAAATCAAAGATGGCGGAGTGTTTACAAACACGGAAGCAAGAATTACAAGAACTAACTCGTTTGATACGTAAAATGTGAAGTAATATCCGGAAAATATTAAGATAATTGATTAAGTAATGTCGGAGTGTTTAACTACTAGGAGAAAAAAATTCAAGAACGTGCGCGTGTCGAACATGCAATGCGAAGTAATACCCGGAAATCATTTGGGTAACTCGTTAAAAATGAAGTAATACATAATTCTTAAATGACGTAGCAGTTCAGTGACATATTTTCGATTTGTATTAGCAATATACTTAGCTAAAAATGGCTAACTTATATCAATTTTGGAATTTTTTAGTGGGAAACCATTCATATATACCTATAAGGACAATATGTTTGGGTTCCAAGCAAAGATTCATTTAAACTGTGTGTTTAAATATATGAGAGGGATGACAAACAATCATGTAAACGGCAACATCAACGGGTTTGCGAGAAGACACACGTTAATTTCAGTCAAAGGCATAACATTATTGAGGAACTTAGGCATTACTATTTGATAGGAGTTGCAAACATTTACATATACCTGCGGAAATCTAATGGTATAGGTGGCAAACATAAATGTATACTTCAAAGAAACTTCATCTGAGTGAAGACATACAATTATTAAAGAACCTAGTGAATTATTATTTGACAGGGATGGCAAACATTTACATACACCTGCGGTAATCTAATGGTATAGATGGCAAACATAAATGTATAACTCAAACAAACTTTATCTGAATGAAGACATACAATTATTAAAGAACCTAGTGAATTATTATTTGACAGGGATGGCAAACATAAATGTATACCTCAACCAGTGAAAGCATACATTTGTTGAAGAACCTACGACCTTATTATTTGACAGGGATGACAAACATTTACATAAACCTGTGGAAATCTAATGGTATAGATGGCAAACAAAAATGTTTACCTCAAACAAACTATATCTGAGTTAAGACATACAATTATTAAAGAACCTAGTGAATTATTATTTGACAGGGATGGCAAACATTTACATATACATGCGGTAATCTAATGGTAGGGATGGCAAACAAAAATGTATACCTCAAACCAACTTTATCTGAGTGAAGGAATACCCGTATTGAAGAACCTAGGGCATGATTATTATGCAGGGATGGCAACGTTATCATATACCTGGTGAAATCTCTTAGAAAAATATCAAACAATCATGTGTACCTCAGTCAAAAATATTCGAAGTGAAGGTATAACCTTATTGAAGAACTTAGGGCATTATTATTTGACAGGGATGGCAAACATGTACATATATCTGGTGAAATCTTTTCATTAAGATGGAAAACGATCATGTATACTTACCTCAAACAATTTATAGCTGATTAAAGGCATATCTTTATTGAAGAACTTAGGGCATAATTATTTGACAGGGATGGAACAAACATTTACATTTGCCTGCCAAAATCTAATGGTATAGATGGCAAACAATCATATATACCTCAACCAAGAATTATCTGATAAAGACATAATCTTATTGAAGAACTTAGGCATTATTATTTGACAGGGATGGCAAATGTTTACATGTACCTGAGGAAATCTAATGTAATAGATTGGAAACCGTCATATATACATCAAACACTAATTAGCTGATTAAAGGCATAACATTATTGAAGAACTTAGGGCATGATTGCTTGACATGGATGAAAACTTTTTAATATACCTGGTTAAAGATCTCAGGATAGAGATGGCAAACAATCATTTATATCCCAAGACAGGAATATGTTTTACGAATACCATTGGTCAATCAATAACTAATTCATCCGTTTATGACAGTGAAGGCATACATATGCATATAACTGGGATGACATATATACCCCATGTAATGAATAGTTTTGAGGGATGACATATATTTATGGAAACCTAAAGCGTGATCAGTGTTGCAGAGGGATGGCAAGGGTTAAATATCTCGTGATAGAGATGGCAAACATAAATGTGTACCGTGAGCCGTCCATGATTGTTCGGCTCTTCACCCGTCCTTGTGATGGGGGTCTGAGTGCAGGGACACCACCTCATACTGTGCCGAGCCGCCCTATGTTCGATGCCTCTCCAGGCCTCGCGTCAGGGTTGTGGGTGCAGAGACTCCACCCCATACTGCCCCCCGAACCTCCCGGCTGGTTTCAAATGGGGCTGGCTCGGTCGGGGAGGTATATTAAGGGCGATGGAGACCGGACCGGGGCTTTTTGGTTTCTGGCCCTCCAACAAGTCGGTCGTGGAGTCAAGAGTCACTTCGGGAGGAGACCGCGCCGATGCCTCTGCTGCTCATCTGCCATTGTCTCTTCCGCGCAGTATTGCATAGGGATGCCAAAGGTTAAAGATCTCATGATAGAGATGGCAAACAATAATGTGTAGGTACTGTAGGAAATGAATTGTTTCGATGGATGGTGTAGGTTTTTTAATAACTACTGCATTAGTATTTGACAGGTAAGGCAAGCTTTGACATATACCTGGTTAAAGAGCTCATGATAGAGATGGGAAACTTATCATATATTTACCCCATGTAACGAATAGTTTTGTGGGATGACATATGTTTATTGAAATCTAAAGCGTGATCAGTATTGGAGAGGGATGGCAAACTTTTACATGTACCTGGTAAACCATCTCATGAGAGAGATGGTAATCAATCATACACTCCAATGAATGCAAGACAAGTAATTATTTTCTAGTTTATCAAATAGCATTATAGATGCATGCATGCCAATAATGCTGTTCCCTTCTGGGGTAGCATAATGATATGCTTGTATACCGTACTCTGCTTCATTATAACTTCCTCCATTCTGACCCATCCTTGCAAACCTATTTTGCCTCAATGTATCCCTATATGAATTGGGTCACACTCACTCTACAGTTCTCAAGACTCGTAATTTATTCCTTCTCTCCAACCATGACCATCTCAATCTACTTATCCTACCTCTCACACCATTCATTTGACTCTTATATGCCAGTTTCATTATTTGACTCTCATCCATTCTCTCAACATGGCCAAACCAACGAAACACACTCCTCTCATATGTCCATTACTGTAGCATCCAACCCACATCCTTTATGACCCAATCCTTCCTAATATATTGATCCTACTTTTGACAAACACTCCTCAGACATCTCTGACCTATGGCATTTACCCTATACTTATGCCTCTGACACTTTCTCATATTTCAATGCCATACATCAAAGTGAGGAGAAGCACACTTTTTTGTACAGCGATTCTCGCTTCCTAAGACAAACACTCATTCCTTGATATGCTCCACATGCCACCTACCATTTTCTATCCAGCGTTCGCACACCTCTTTATTTCCACTCATATCCCTCCATATATCTCAAACATCTTAACTAAGTACTACACTAAATATTCCACATCATTATTTGAAAATGATTTTCTGACAAGTTGCAATTATGTTTTACTCTTCTATGGCAATCTATCATAATGCTGTCCTGTGCTGAAATTAACTCTCTTATGCAAAATTTCCTGATAGAACAAGAAATATATCACTGACCCAATCACACGCTACAATGTTCATTCAGGGTGTCTACCAGTCGGGAAAATTCGGGAATCCGGGAAAAAGTCGGGAATTTGTTAACGTCGGGAAAAGGTCGGGAATTCGCTGAAAATTAATCAAAAATCGGGAAAAATGGTTGCTTGCAAATCGTCAGGATAAAAATTAGAACGGCAGAAATGAGATATTGTTTCCCTTTTTCTTTATTTGTCATTATCAAAGAAGTGTTATTTTAAACCTCTCTGGTCAGTATTTGTGAGTTCGTGACTTTCGTCGTTCGATTGCACTAGACATGGGCACCATTTCCTGCATGCCGCCGCGTGATAAATCGGCTTGGTCGGTTGCAGGTTGAAGATCATATACTTCCCTCCTGCCCATGAATGATATTTAGTAAGAATGACCTTGACCGTGGTTATTACAACGCTCCCAAAGATTCAGGCGATCCATACTCGAGTACGGTTGTGACATTTTGCATTTTGCCATGCCTCTGAGGGTGTAACTCGATTAAATTCCACTAGAAATATTATATTTGAACCATCGCATCCTAAGTTTCTATGCTTCGCATCATCCTAATCGGGTGTGATGAATTAACTTTACTGTGGAATGTTTTTTTTCTCTCATTCATTCAGTAAAGCTTACCGTTTGCCATTTTGTTATTAGCATTTCCCATTGAATTGTGTTGCTTTTATACGCAAGCATAACGTCTTCGTGAAAAAACAGAGATCAGCCCCTGGAAAGTAAAAACATTATATTACGTTTTGGGGTTTTCCCGGCGGATTAGATGAGTGGAAGTTTCTCGTGTCTTCCACCGGGTCAAAGGCTCCATCTCTGCCGACGTTTCCGAAAACGACTCGTTTTCCATCTTCAGGGCTGTGAAGATGTCCCTGGCTCACAGCCCTGAAGATTGAAACGAGTCGTTTTCGGGAACGTCGGCAGAGATGGAGCCTTTGACCCGGTGGAAGACCCGAGAAACTTTCACTCATTATATTACGTTGTCGCCGACGACGCCATGCGTGCCGCCGCCGACGAATATGTCGTTGGCTCCTGGATGATATACTGGAGAACTCGCCATTTGCCAGCTAGTGCGGTGGAATGGCTTTGTCATTCATCTGATGGTGAGCTCGCTAGCTCGAAAGCCGCCGGAAAGTCTAGTTCATCTGTCGGCATGTGCAAGTTTGAAACAAAATCGTTCGTTTTTACTGGAGAACTCGGCATTCGCCAGCTCGGGTTGAGTTGGTTCGTCAGTCTTCGAGCTGGTGTGTGCTCAAGAGGTGCCTTTGGTTGGACTGGCGATGGACATTATTTCATTCAAAGGCTCCTTTCACACGGGACGGCGCGAACCGGACCGCCGTGTACGGCGCACAGTGGTGCAGGATCCCTAATACTTGGTATTTATGAGTCCAGAACAACTTTCTATATAGGGTTTTTGTGCATATACGTTGGATGCATCGATTGATGAATTCAAAACCATCTTAAGTGAGGACATATCGTTGTTGCTACTCCTCTAGTAGATAAGATAAAATGTTGCACTGGTAGCAAGTACATCATATGAAAAGGAGCAGGCACAGCTTCACCTTCAATTCTCTCTAATATAACGTGTATTCTTATTGTGAAAAATGGGTTTTGTAATTGATGGTGAGTTCTAATTTACTGTATATTAATATATTGCATATATAATTTCAAAATTATTTTTTACATAATTTATTGTTCAACAATAAAGAAAATTTTGTTGAAAATTCACTTTTACATTTTTGCAAAATAATTAATTTGTGAAAATATTAACATCAAGTTTGTGTTCATAGATCGTGAAAACCTTTGTGCTATAATTTTTAATGAAACAAGAAGTTTTGAGTTTGTGTAAATCCAAGTAATAAAAATACTGCAAATACTTTTGTGAAAAAAGTAATTAGCAAAAATATGAACATCAAATTAGCTCTCAGCGACCAAGAAAACGTATATTTGTTCACATTAATCGTGATGTTTTAAATAAGAGTTAATTTAAGTAAAAAAATTGCAAAACTTTTTGCGAAAAAATTAGTTTACAGAAGTTTTGAATCTAAATTCATATTCAGCGACATCAAAAACCTATAAAGACCAAATTTCATATAAATTGAACATTTTTAAATCCATAATACCAATTATTAGGGATCCTGCACCGCTGTGTGGCGTGTCACCGTGCATTCCTGAAAAACAGCCGTGAATGTCACGGTGCAGTCCATTTGGAGCATTTTTATTTCTAGTAGGGGTTTAATCATGAACGAAGTGGATAAGGTGCTGTGATTGTACTTTGAATAATGTGGATATAATAAGATGGCCAATTCCAAGTGAAAAATTGGACAGGACTGGGCGTTGAACTATTGACCGTCACGATGACACATCAAGAAGTTAGCCATTTTGGTCTGGAATTTTAAAATTTTTTTCTTGAAAAGTCTTGAAAAAGTATTGAATTTCTTTTTCATATATTAGTAGACACCATGTCATTACATCATCACCTGTGACAGACATATCAGGCTACATTACTCAGCACTACACATTCCCAACAAAAAAGGCAAATTGCATACTGTCAGTACTATTAAAGTCTGATAATCTGATTTGGGTGAGTATATTTGTTTTCTTATAGTGCATAAGATATAAAGGGAGAGCTCCAGAAATAGTTTTATAAAAATTCAAAAATAATTTTATGATCCTGTAAATAGTGTATTATATTGTTTTATGCTTATTTATCCTTTTCCAGCTCAAATAATATGGTAAAAAAAGAAAAAATTACAATATTTTTACATTACCTTCCAAGGGTGCAAAAATAATTTATAATATATATGAATATCACACTTAAGTAGTCATTGTTCTTAAATACAAGTACTTACAAATTGAAACTGTAAAGAACCGAGTATTAGCTCATTTTGTTCGCAAACTAAATTACAGCTCCACTTAACAACTCATACAGTAAACCCTCGATAATACGTAGTAAGTGGGATCGGAAAATCGGGATTTCGTTATTTCGAACATTTTATAAAAATCGTGAAAACACATCTTTTTTTCTAACCGAGGGCATAAGGTGTAGTAGAGCTCCAGAAGTAGTTTTATAAAAATACAAAATTAAATTTATCATCTGGATATAGTGTATAACTACTCACACAGTGTACCCTCATTAATACGAAATGAGTGGGACCAGAAAATCCGAATTTCATCAATACGAACTTCTTAATTTCGAACTTTTAAAAAAATCATTATAAAAATTCCTTTTTTTCTCTAACTTTTGTTGTCTTCGGCAACATTATCTTCCACTCAGCAACTGAAGCAGTTTTAATCAGTCATTGGCAGTGCCCCCCAGAGTTGCACGGAAGAAGCGGAAGGTTCGTCACATATGTTCTATGTCGCCATCCGCACACCACCTTACCCCTTCTATCCTTGCAAGACAGATAAAGATAAGCCCACAACTGGGACCTTCCTTCTCCTCAATCTAACCTTTTCCCCCATGCACCATACACCCAAACTCCCCAGTCGTCATTATACTTACCCCCAGCTACACAACCCGTCCAAATTTCCTGTTGGAATCACGCACCCACACTCACACACTCCATGCTACAAAATTTGGGGTTGGACAGCCCCTTCATGGAGATCTGAGCTAGGATTTTTCGTCGTAATGGATGAGTTAGGGTTCATGGAGAATTTGAACTGACATTAGTATAGGCTCGCGGCGTCGAGCATGGTATGTGCTGTCCTACGTAAGTTTTAATCAAAAGAGAACAGTGTGCATTATAGAAATGCCAGTAACAATTAAAACAAAAAATAACCACTCTAAAAAAAAATGAGGTCATTTGCTACGATTTCGTAATTTCGAAATATTAGCATTTATGAAACTTTGTATGTTTCGGGAAATGTACGTTGGGACCGACCGTTTGCTCGTATAATTGAAACTTCGTTTTTTCGTTCTTCGTATTATTGAGAGTTTACTGTAAATTATTCTGCTTGTCTTACTTTTTCGGTTTTCCTTACATTTATAGTCAAAAGAAGTTAATTTACTCTAGGTTACCATTTTACAGTGTTCCATTGCTCATGTGTCAATTTTGACCTGAAATTTTAGACATTTTGTTTCATGCCACATGGATGATTTTGAGTACCTGTTTAGAAAAAGGTTGTACGTTTTGTTTAGTCTAGGGAAAATATAATAAAAATGATCTTTTGATCCCAGATATAGGGACCAACTAAAAATCATAATTTTACCTTATGGGCTTCCAATGTTAAATTATTCGAAATAAAAAAAAGACTTTATTTATAATAATTTATTTAAAAGAATTATTTAGGAAAACATTCAACTATTAGGTTTTTGGGCGAGAGGTACCCATTGAATAAATTTACGGGTTCGCAAATGCAACCGTGACCCCAGAAATGGCACAGTCAATGTCACAGGTGTTACAAAGTGAATCAGGCCACAAACATATCAAATCATAGAATTAAAAAGGTGCCTTGGTTATTGATAAGATCTTCACATCCCTCTTCTATTTACTAAGTTTCTAAGATATTAAGTACATTCATCTGGAATATTTTTCAGAAATTCTATTAGCATATCCACAGCCTGGACATATCGCATACGGCGATATGAGTAGGTTACATGAGGTATATATGATAAGTTTCCCATGTCTATCATGAGCTCTTTTACCAGGGATATGTCAAAGCTTGCCTTACCTGTCAAATACTAATGCAGTTGTTATTAAAGAACCTATGACACCCGTCAAAACAATTCATTTCCTACGGTCCACATGATTGTTTGCCATCTCTATCATGAGATATTTAACCAGGTATATGCAAATGTTTGCTTCCACTGTCAAAAACGGATGCATAAATAGCTATTATTTGACCTATGGTATCCGTAGAACCAATTCCTGTCTTGGGATATTAAAGATTGCTCGCCATTTCAATCCTGAGATCTTTAACCAGGTATATAAAAAAGTTTTTATCCATTTCAAATAATCATGCCCTTCGTTCTTCACAAAGGGTATGCATTCACTCATATAATTCGCTGGTGATGTTTATATGATTGTTTGCCATCTATAGCATTAGATTTCCTGAAGTACCTATATGTAAACGTTTGCCATCCCTGCATAATAATCATGCACGAGGTTCTTCAATAAGGGTATGCCTTCACTCAGATAATTCGTTGTTGATGCTTATATGATTGTATGCCATCTGTCTCAGAGATTTTGCTAGGTACCTATAAGTTAAATTTTGCCATCCCAATCAAATGATAATTCCCTAGGTTCTTCAAAAAATGTATGCTTTCATTAGGATAAAGTTTGGTTGAGGTATACATTTTTGTTTGCCATCTATACCATTAGATTTACGCAGGTATATGTAAATGTTTGCCATCCCTGTCAAATAATAATGACCCAGGTTCTTCAACAAATGTATGCATCCACTGGTTGAGGTATATATTTTTTTTTGCCATCCATACCATTAGATTTTCGCAGGTATATGTAAATCTTTGCCATCCCTGTCAAATAATAATGCCCTAGATTCTTCAACAAATGTATACTTCCACTGGTTGAGGTATAAATTTTTGTTTGCCATCTATACCATTAGATTTCCGCAGGTATATGTAAATGTTTGCCATCCCTGTCAAATAATAATGACCCAGGTTCTTCAACAAATGTATGCTTTCACTGGTTGAGGTATATATTTTTTTTTGCCATCCATACCATTAGATTTTCGCAGGTATATGTAAATCTTTGCCATCCCTGTCAAATAATAATGCCCTAGATTCTTCAACAAATGTATACTTCCACTGGTTGAGGTATAAATTTTTGTTTGCCATCTATACCATTAGATTTCCATAGGTATATGTAAATGTTTGCCATCCCTGTCAAATAATAATGACCCAGGTTCTTCAACAAATGTATGCTTTCACTGGTTGAGGTATATATTTTTTTTTGCCATCCATACCATTAGATTTTCGCCGGTATATGTAAATGTTTGCCATCCCTGTCAAATAATAATGCCCTAGATTCTTCAACAAATGTATACTTCCACTGGTTGAGGTATAAATTTTTGTTTGCCATCTATACCATTAGATTTCCGCAGGTATATATAATGTTTGCCATCCCTGTCAAATAATAATGACCCAGGTTCTTCAACAAATGTATGCTTTCACTGGTTGAGGTATATATTTTTTTTGCCATCCATACCATTAGATTTTCGCAGGTATATGTAAATCTTTGCCATCCCTGTCAAATAATAATGCCCTAGATTCTTCAACAAATGTATACTTCCACTGGTTGAGGTATAAATTTTTGTTTGCCATCTATACCATTAGATTTCCGCAGGTATATGTAAATGTTTGCTATCCCTGTCAAATAATAATGACCCAGGTTCTTCAACAAATGTATGCTTTCACTGGTTGAGGTATATATTTTTTTTGCCATCTATACCATTAGATTTTCGCAGGTAAATGTAAATGTTTGCCATCCCTGTCAAATAATAATGACCCAGGTTCTTCAACAAATGTATGCTTCCACTGGTTGAGGTATATATTTTTGTTTGCCATCCATACCATTAGCTTTCCGCAGGTAAATGTAAATGTTTGCCATCCCTGTCAAATAATAAAACCCTAGGTTCTTTAACAAATGTATGTTTTCGCTCAGATAAAGTTTCGTTGTGGTATATATGTTTGTTTGCCATCTATACCATTAGATTCCCGCAGGTATATGTAAATGTTTGCCACCCCTGTCCAATAATAATGCCCTAGGTTCTTCAACAAATGTATCCTTCACTCACTTAAATTTTGGTTGAGGTATATTTTTTTGTTTGCCATCTATATCATGAGATGTTCCAGTATATGTAAATAGTTTGCCATCGCTGTAAAATAATCTGCCTTGGTATTTAAATAAGCCTTTGCCTTCACTGAGATAATATCATGTTGGGGTATAAATTATTGTTTGCCATCTCTCTCGTGAGATTACACCAGATTGTCATCCGTGTCATATGCAGTCATCCACATGGTTTTTCAACAAGTGTTTGTCTTTACTCAGAGAATTGGTTGTTTGGGTATATATCATTGTGTGCCTCTCTAACATGAGATATATTTCTGGCAAATGGGAAGTTTTCCATCCCTCTCATCGAAATAAATTGAACTATACGTAACACGGTGCTCTGAACCAAAACATATCGTATTTGAGGTATATATGAATGGTTTTTGTGTCATAAAACAATACGTTCCCGGGGTATATATGATTGTTTGCCATCCCTTTTTCGTGATCTTTTACCAAGTAATTGTAAATGTATGCTATTCCCCTCTAATAATCATTCAGAAGTACCTAAATGTCATCCCTCATAATATATCGCTACAGAGTAATATATGATTATCTGCCATCCACTTTATGACATAATTCAGTAGTTATTGATGAAAATTTGCCATTTATTGCTAGGTATATTGCTGATGCATATGCTAAATATAACACTGTAAGAATGTCGTGTAAGAATTCTGAAATATCGTGAATGAAATGTCGTGAATGAATCTCGTGTAAGAATTCTGAAATAAAATATTTTTAGTTAATATTTATCATGTTTTCAGGTATTACTTCATATTTTATGCATGAACAACCCGAGAACTTGCTTCCGTGCAGTTAAACTTGCCGCCATTTTAGATTTTGAGGTTTATTTACCATATTAGTTTCAAAAGTGGTCGTTGTGGCGCTGGCATCAGGTATAGCGAAATGTTTGCCATCCCTCCGTTCGGAACGACTCGTGTGATTGCTCGCTCTGCACTCTAGCGGGCGATTATTTGCGTGACGACTGTCAGGCGGATAGCACAGAGGGGAAGTTGGGGGGTCGTCTGCTTGGCCAGCTAGTGTTGGGCAAAATTTTTTCATAATCGATTAATCGTATCATATGATAAAATTGAGGCATAATCGATTCAGAAAAAAAATGGGGTTGAAATAATCGGTTATGCAAATAATCGGTGAATAATCGTATGATTCTTGAGAATCGTTGAAGAAACATACGATTCTTGAAAATCATGCGATTATGATCCGATTCTTTTGTGAGCGAAATAATCGGGTGATGAACGAAATGCGCACCTCGGTAAATAATCGTATGATTCTTGAGAATCGTTGAACAAACATACGATTCTTGAAAATCATACGATTACTACCCGATTCTTTTGTGAGCAAAATAATGGAGTGATGAACGAAATGCGCACCGATTCTTGGAATAATCGACGATTATGTGATGAGTTGAGAATCGGCAAAGATTCATAAGGCGCATACGATTCTTTGCCGATTATTAGAATCAAATGATTTGAAATAATCGTGTCGTGGACGTCAAGGATGCGCAACATAAATGGGCGCGAGCTGATTCTCGTAAATAATCGTCGCTCGTGGATCATGGAATACATGGAATATGTTAAAAGAATCAGTAAATAATCGTATTATTCTTTGATCTGAATAGCAGAGATTTAAATTATCGTGTTTTGAAGGTGGTTGGTGCGAAACGTCAAGCGATGAGCTTCTATTTCTGTGTATAATAGACGCTCGTGGGGTTGATTAATCTTAATTATTACAAGAGTATTTTTATTTAATATTATTTTATTTATATTGGTCACAGTGGTAAACTAGAAATTGTCAAAATGAAAATCAATCAATAATGAAAATGCATAATACTTCTACATAAGGACAAGCTAGTACCAAAAATGATCATTTTGCAGCAATTGCAGTTATTATAAAAAAATCAGCAAGGCTCTTTGTTATGATTTATATAGTATGTTTTCTTTAGGAATAGTTGTTTTAAAGTATTTCTTAAAATTTGATATTGATGTGACAGATTTTGTTGGATGGTGAGTCAATATTGTAGATGACTGAGGCTGGGTGATTTAGACCGTGTTGTGATAAGGTCATTGAGTACTGAGTTAATGAATATTGTACTTCTTTATGATTTGTATTAAGATTCAAGCGTTGTTTCACAAATAAGGCAGCTGCCTTAGGCCCCGTTTCCACTACTGACATTTCTACGACGGTAACTCTCTACCCGCGCAATGCTAGTAATGGAAACGCTCGAAAACGCCTACCATGGTAGATAGTCCTACTAGCATTGAGATACACTTGTTAGGTCAGGGAATAGTGGTTACCGTCGTGTCTTTTTTGTAATTAGAACGCAAGTTAGTCAAAATCCTGGTAAGAATTATGGGAAAACAGTTAAATCACGAATTGCGGTGAAGGATCGCGGCGTGTGCATCTAGGAAAACGTAGTTGGTGTGGTGTCTTTGTTTGGCTTAATACTTGATTTTTGTCTATGCTCAATGATGCTCCAGAGTTGTTATTACCTATGGTTTACACAATTTAATTATATTTTCCCAGCGATGACCGAACAAAAGAATTGCAAAAACTTTGCTCTCGAGGAGACGGACTAGCTCCTTAGGCGTACGCGATAAGCCCGACGACATTTTATTATAACAATCAATATAGATTCTTGAATAAAACTTTAAGTGCTTACACACTTCAATGTGCTACCATCTTTGCGCATTTCTATAACGATCGTCGATTTTCTTTTGAACTGGAATACCTGGAACGCAGGTAGGTTATGAGGGCTGAAATAACCGTGGTAGAATGTCAGTAGTGGAAACGGGGCCTTACTAGTGTAGATGGATGGACCTGTGGGAATGCAGTGTTTACTAACATGGGGCCAGTTACGTTATCTTAAGCAGCTTGCTCAATTACCTTGATTCGATCACTAGGTAGGCTTTTCGATGCCCTAAAAATCATAGTTTATATTTCTATGTTAATGGCGACATTAGTGAAGAGCTTGATGGAGTATTGGCATGGAAGATTGGTGTAATGGAACAAAAGATAGACCAGAAGCTTAGGGGATGTTGGTGTTGGAGGAATATGGAGAAGACTATGGGTAGAAAGAAAGGCTTCGAGAGGAAGCTCTGGAGATCTTGGAGAAAAGAATGTTCATGGGAGTAATTAGAAAAGGGCAAAGTAGCTGAATGGAACAAATGTTTACGGGGGATGGGTTTTTAACTGCCATTAAATGAATAATGCAGAGCATGAGTAATTGAAGAAGGGAGAAAAAATAGATCTATTGAGCAAAAATTTGTCTTTCATTCGCCCTGTACTCACCGATCATGCTAATTATTCATTAGATAATTATACTTTTAATCATAAATATTTTCTCATATTTATTTTTTTTCATCCTTCCCATTACTAATAAGAATAGTTTTCCAGACACCATATATATCCTTAACGCTGAGTACGCCAACTTTTAATTTGTTTCTTCTCCCGCCGATTCCATTGAAATAATCGATTATACAATAGGATCGGATCTTCATAATCGATCCAATAATCGAAAGAATCGGAAGCAGATAATCGATTATGACGAAGAATCGATTATTTTTACCCATCACTATGGCCAGCCAGCCAGTCTGGGCTGCGAGCAGAGACGGCGGGCGGAAAGGCGAACAGCGAACGATCATCGGTGGTTCAGATCCCCGGTGCATTTTCCCCACATCTAAATGAACCGGCCTGCCGGTTCTGCACAACACCGAACCGCTGAACCGGGAAACCGCCCAGCGCTAGCTCAAGGTGTCGAGGCAGACAGTCGAGCAGGAGGAAGCGGAGTTCGGGCGACTGTCCACCTACGGCATCCATTACAACTCCGTAAGCTGTTCTAGGGCCGAAACGAGAACGTGGAACCGAATGTAAGAAAATGCTATGCCAATCAATTATAGATAAAAAGTAGGAAAACTAAGAATGGAGAATTAGACTTGTGAGTGGAATGGGAATAAACAAATGTACATATTCGGTTCTGGTGTATATTGACAGTTTGACGCCAGACAGTGTTTCTGGGCAGGAGAAGCTTTCCTCTGCGCGTAGCAGATAGGAACACACCTCCTGTGCAGTGAAAACGAGTTCCGTACCACTTTCGAAGAGTCAGTGCTTAAAACTACAGCAGAATTCGTGGGTGGTGTCCGTTATCATCGTTCCGTAGGATTCCAAGAAATATGAACGCACGTGCAGGAAGAGTCCTGCTTTGGTGGCCTGAGTGCAATCCGACCCATTGAAGAGCACGCGTCTGGGTCTTTCGGGCTTGAAGGCGATGAAAGTGCAACCGAAAGCCGCCCTTTTCAGTCGAAATATCTCTTTCGAGCGGCGCGGGAACAGCCAAGGGTATCTGGAAACATTCATCGCTCTGTGGAAGAAGGCCTTATCCTATTTCCAGTCGACTGGCTGGTCCAGACGCAGTAGAAATATTGAAATACAGGAATACAAAGCGACAATAAATTGCCGAGTAAACATTTATGACTTTTCGTTTGGATTACAATTCGAATTAAAATATTCAAATTGTAATATTCTAATCATGATATTCGAATCATATACGATCTATTATGGTATGAAGGTAAAAGCAAGCACGTAAGCCGGACCTCATTAAAAACAGAGATAGCTGATAACCTCATTAAGAACTTAGGGTTTAGAGGAGAATACGTGAGAAAAGAATACAATTCAGCACGAAACAGTGCAAATTATGTACGGAGATACGAGGTAACATCACCCTGAGAGCAAGTGTATCCTTTAGGGCGAGTGCCGCCGCTATGCTCTCAACCATCTGTAGAGGTCCACAGATCCATCCGGTTCGTGTGTGTGTAGTGTGTGTGTGTGTGTAGTGCATGTTTGTGTGTAGTGCATGTTTTCCCCGCACACCTCGGGCGCGAATGCCGGACCAATTGGCATATTCCCGCTCAGAGAAACAGACACTCTACCAAACAAAGCCATCAAAAAAGTCGAAGTGGGAATGAACTAAAACCTGAAGAGGAAATGTATTCCTAGAACGGGACTCCCTACTATTGTTATCTTATTTTGTTTGCTGTTGTTATTTGTCGTCATATTGTAATGTTTTATATCGGGGAAAATAAACGCTTATTGAATTGAGATAGGCAAAAGCATTAGCAAGATTTTTTTCTTCATCACGTTGAATTGGCTTTCCTGTTCAATCCCATGTTGAAATATCAGAGGAGCTAAGAGGAGCACAAAACGATAATAATGCATTTGATAAAAAAAGTACTAAATGATAAATGATTTTAAAAGCTTTAAATGGTTAACCAAGTACTTGGGACAAAATCACTGCAGTGTTATTCTAGAAGGTATGAACATTCCGTACAAAATTTGGTGACGGACACTTCTGCACTTAAAGCCTTCTAATATCAATGTGGAATTTCACACAAATTGACATATTCAACGCGACGGTAGTATAACCCTTGCTTTGCCTAAAGGGTGATACACATCACTGTGTGAAGGATCCATTTAGTAGCCTATTTTGTAGGCCATATCCTATACAATACGAAAACACCATTTAAAAAGTGGAAACTTGACTTTCGGCCAGCTGGCTTTCTTCGATTTCGGACCCCTGCGCTCTGGGGCGTCCCTGGGATTTGGCGTCCTTCCTGCCGAGGGTCCTCGGTTCGGTAGAGAGAGTTCCGTGACTGAATTGAAGCTCCCCCCAGTCTGACCCTGCATCACAACTGCTATTTCGTACACACCGGATTACGGATTAATTCCGATCACAAGATCTCCAATAGGGTTTTCAGTGCATTGGAAGTGTAGAGACTAATGTCGAACCTGTCTTAGGGTACACCCACGGCGGCTTCATACGAATTGTTCCCCACTAAAGGCAGTTTCACCCATTTTTTTGTCTTTGAGTTTATACGGAGCTTTGCTATTGATGAGATGGCTAATTTTTCCCCTGTTTTGTTTGACGTCTATTCCGCCTTCCATTCACCGAGGCGATGATGTGACGCCTTGTTCTTTCCATTGCTGCTTAGAGAGATGCCTACGAACTATTTCCTCCACGTCATTTCCACAGGGACGCCGAAATTGATAACAAATGCACTTTATGTGGTGAAATAAGTATTATTGGGGAGCTTTTCCTTTTCTTTCAGTGCGTATCGTATTCTAACGAATGTTTAAAATACCCGGTTGCACCCGAGAATCTAGTGGTGGTGGTGGAGAATCTCCTGGTGAATTGGAACTGGTTCTTGGTTACAGCCCAGGGATTGTAAACAACCGAATCCACTTTCTACGCCAAATCACCCTATTAGATAAACTTGATTTTATTTTATTATTTGAGTGTTTGATTTTAAACATATGGTATTTGATTGCCAATCGTTTTTCAGAGTCACAATGCTCACCGTGTGCAACTGATCCGATTGAGGACAGTGAGCGGTGTGACACACGTGACCACTGATGTCATGCCAACCCAATGAACCAACTCCTACCAACTTTTTCTTAATGTTCTTCACCGCGCTTTTCTTTAAGTTTAATTAAAGCTGCTGCCTTGTAATGCACCAATAATCAATCGCTCCTAATCTTTTGCTAATGACCGTCTCTCTAATTCATTCCCAATTTCCCTGCACAATATGCCATAATTTACTGTTGAACGCGATTGGACGAAACCGTCGATTTGGGTCTGTTCTTGGGAAATGCTTGTTCTTCCCCCCTCTCCTTCCGCACGTGCAGTGTTTGATGCAATGGTGCTGAGTCACGAGCACGGAGAAATTAGAGGAAAAGGTCGTTGAGGTAATTGTGTCTGTGTCACAAGTTTACTCGAAGAACTCGGATTGGACTCGTTAATCTGAAGATTTATTGGAACTTTTAAATAAATTTAAAGCTGATCAGTTGGCCGGCGAAGCTATAATTATATTAAAATCACGCGGGTATCACTCTGTATTCCATCTGGAGAACAAAATCTACATCTAGGCGATACCCTGCAAGCCACGAATACCGAGGGTGTGCGGCAGGGGGTGAAGATCACCAAGCATGCACTATAGACATGCTACTATAGGGTCTCATGCAACAAGATTGTTTGTGTCTAAATTAGTAATTAAGGGATTGGTTGATAATACATGCATCATGCACCACAGACTACTCTAAATTATTTCCCCACCTATCCCTTTGCTATGCTGTCTATTCTGTTAACTTATAGGGCGGGGGAAAAATGACATTTTGAATCTATCAGTACGATAACATATCTCTCTAATCTTATTTATCTGGTCGAATCTAGCATTATACGCTGGTGTTTTTGATATATGCCTAACATGTTTAGTAAAGCCATATGATTTAAATTTCTGTAAGAGTTTAGGGTTATGAGGTACACAACAAAATTTTACAATTTGCTCTGTGCATCTTACGAGTGAAGTGCAAGTGGTGGTCGCCTTCGCCTCGCGATGCCGCGTGCTGACTCGTATTACGCAGATGCAAACAAGATGTGTTTTTAACGCTCTTGGAACTCCTCTGAATTGCGTTCCGGATGGTAATCATAAACTTATTTAATGTTAATGCGTTTGTGAAAATATATTAAGCGTGTTCCAACGGCTGTGATCGATATCTCCGTTTCAGGATGACGTCCGACCTGAAGATGATTCCTGTAGGCATCCGACCAACGGAGAACGAAATCAGGTGAAAGGAATTGCTGCGGAAGCTTGGTTCCAGCGATTAACTGTTAATAACGATGCCACTGCTGCTGGCTGCCATAGTAACCAACTGATCAACTGTGGAGATAAGTGCCGTTGGCCGTCCCTTTGGAAAGTTGCCCGTTGAAATGCGTAGCAGCGCTTGATTTGAATCCCCCGGCCAGCGAGATTCGAGCCCGGGACATCCAGTCAGCTCATCCCATCCCACCGCTCCTCACACACAGGACATCTTAAGAAAAGGAAGAAAAACGTAAGTAGTATTATCCACACACCACGGAGGTGTGGACGGGTCGCGATCTTTCGCAAGTGACTTAATCATCATGCTCTCTCAAGTTATTCCTCTTTAAGATGATGAAGTTCCTCAAAGTGAAGCTTGAAGCGATCTGTTCAATCTCTTTAAATGCGCGAGAGGGAGTGGGAATGGCTGTGGACAAGAGGGGGAGGTGACGTGGGCTTCCGTCTTGAGGCCCGAAATCTCCTTTCCTGGCGCCTCGCCTCCCGAAATCCGCGCTGGGGGAAAGTTCGCGCTCCGTTACTCAACGAGCAAGCGAAACTTCCGGTTACGCGAGAGGAGAAAGTTGGGAAAAGCGGAAACAACTTTCACTGCTCTCTCCTTACTCGGACTCATGGAATACTCTGGAAGGAGTGTCCCCGAAGTGTCTCTAATGCTTTTCTTGCCTGCCGTGGCCTCTTCACGCGTGAGAGCCCGAAGATTTCGATCAGCGGTCCCTCCAACAGCGGGGGAGGTGTGACACGGAATGTGTTAATTCGGGGCCCTTATGTCGGGGTGAGAAGGGGAGTAGTTGTGCAACAGAGTCAGAGAGAGCTGGAGGGAAAGGCATTCTACTCCTGCAGTGGTGGTTGGTGTGAAGATGCTTAGCACGGAATGTGGCACTTGGGGATTGTAATCAAGGCCAAGGCATCTCTCTCTCTGCTTCCGAGAGGAACCTGTATTTGACGTGTTGTTTTATGAGAAAGAGGTCGGATATCTTGTAGAGCACGTAGCTGAGTTGCCGTTGAAATTCAACGGGAGGGAGAATTATCATGTTGCGCGATACGTTTCGTGTGTATTGTCTAAGTTTCAAGGTCTATACCGTAACCGCAAAAATCAAAAGCAGAGAAAAGTTAAAGGTTGTTTGCCCAGGTTAGACTAACATTGAGAGTAAATACTGAATCGGTTGAAAGAATAGAAAATTTAAAAGTTTAGGAACTATCTAAAGACTGCAACGCAATGAGAGTAACATTTGAATCACCCAGAAGTAAGAAAACGCTTCTGATAAAATTGATGTCAGCAACATTGTCTGAGATTTACAGAAAACGTCATAGTAAAACATTTCCGTAATGGACACCCAGATCACCGCTGTCTTCTACAGATTACGAGCCGTGTTGTAATACTTGGCAACGCCGCACTCGTGGTTTAGGTTGTAGTCCTAACGTGGTCGGATTTATCGCAGGGGGAACTGGCGCGCATCACATGACATTGGGAGAGTGCATCTGAAAAAACAGCTCCACCTACCAAACATAATCTGCCACTATACTGTACGGACCGTTATCAATTAAACCGGAATGCAATGGCCGCGGTGAAAAGCTTTCAAAATACAAAATACGAGTATATTTTCGGCGGAGGTTTGCGAGAGAGATAGTAGGTACTTACGTGTATTTTGACGAAAACTGCGGATGCACGCTCGATAATAGCCGTGTGGTAGCTAGATTTACGCACAGTATAACCCCGATATAACGTTTTCCCGCATATAAGGCTTGTCAGCAGTTTCCCCAAAAAATCTCAATCTTTTCTTTGTTACAAATCCCGCTTATAAAATCCCGGCTTATAAAGTTTTTCCACTTATAACGTCTGTTCTCCATAATTTAAAGGTTCGTTTATAACGTTTTCAGCAAAAATATCGTAGATTTTTGGCAGATTCGTAGTTCTTTCTGCCATATTCCGAGTTTCTTTTGCTGAAATGAGGGTACCCGCAAGGTAAGAGGGATAACCAGATTGAGGACGCTGGATAAATAAGAACTAACCCTCGAAAGTACGCGCATCCCCAGCGAAGAGATGCCTAGTCTGTGAGTGAAACTTGAGAATTTCATGTTGACGGGTATAAGAAAAGAAACAGAGACCACAATTGATTATTTCTTTAAACCTAAGTAAAAATAAAGATTTTCCACGTGAAACGCGACTACTTCAAAACTTATTCTTCCATCATCAGATGAAACGTTTATCTGTAGTCATGAGATTATGGTCTTAAAGTGCATATAATTAATTTTCCATGCCTACTTTATCCCATATTAACCAAAAGTACTCGGATTCCGTTCATACGCGCATATAAAGTTTTCCGCTTATAATGTTGGTCCGGGGAAACAACCAAGGCTGGCGCTATATCAAGGTTGTACTGTATTTATCATTCAGCGGAATTAGACCATTTATTTGAACTATAGAAAGAGTTGCCTAATTCTAAAGACGATCATTTAATGAGATGAAACTTGAAACCTTCACTATCTTAAAATATCTGAAAGACGGGAAGGCCAAAAATAAAACAAGAAAATTGTCGTGAGCATTATCGTTCATCCGAAAGAAGAGATTACATGACATGTGCACTAAACAATCGCACTTCATAAGTTCAACCACAGTGCCGTGGAGAGAGAGAGAGACACCTTGTAGGTGGGCGCGCGCACACACCGCATGAACGGCAAACCCATAAAAACAAAAGAAATATGTCGAGGCATATGGCACGAAAGAAATTACAGAGTATTCATGACACGTAATTGTATTCACATGAAATGACAGATAGTGCAATCAAACATTAGTAACTGATTGGCGAGGGTATATGCAGGTTCCCTTTGTTGCGAGTTTCCCCGCTTTTTAATGTACTCGTTCATTTATATACGTAGTGTAATTATTTAGAAAAATATTGGGAAAAATAGAAATTGCTTTATGGAAACCCAATTTAATTCAATTAATAGTCTGGTTACGCCAATATGGTTATCGTACCGTCCCTTTACAAATCTTGCCGATTTTCGCTGCACACGTTCCAGTTCGTTACTTAGACCGATTTCGTAGGGATCCCATACACTGGCAGCATATTCCAAACGAGGTCTAACAAGGGAAAAGTAGCTGATTTCTCGTACATGATCGTCACATTTACCCACATTTACTCTTTTGATGAATGCCAGTCTACGATTAGCTTCACCAATTATTTCACGTATGTGTTTACCACAGGAAAGATCATGTGTCAGTCTTATTCCAAGATATTTAATGGATTCCACGTTTGTTAATTCATTATTACTTATTTTGTACGTGCTAGGAGGAGAACAATTCTTTTTCCAAAAATTCATTACTACAAATTCTTTAAATCTAATTCTAACTGCCATGTGTCACACCAATTTTCAATTGCTTGAATGTCATCATTTAAATATTCTTTATCATTTGGGCATAGAATTTCCCTGTACACTACTGCGTCATCGGCAAATAGACGAAGCTTACTTTTTACCACCTTATTGATATCATTTTTGTACACAAGGAACAGGAATGGACCTATCACACTACCTTGTGGGACACCCAAAGTGACTTTAATTGCCGGTGAGGTAACACCGTTCAAAACAACCCTTTTACACCCGATCATGCAGAAAATCATTTATCCATGATATAATATTGCTGTCTAATGCGTAAGATTTTAATTTAAAAATTAGTTTGCTATGAGACACCTTGTCAAAATCTTTCTAGAAGTCGATAAATATTGCATCCACTGAAATATTATTTTCACCAGAACTAAAATATCGTGGGAAAAGTTAACAGCTCAGAGCATAAGTTACAAGGCGTGGCCATTTGTAAGGAATTGGGGTGCATATCAACATGCATAAACCACTGCTGATTCATCGAGACTGACGAGATCCAAGTAGTTTGAACCAGTGGCGAAGCTAAGGTATTCGAAGTGGGTATTCTAGCTCATCGGCCCCTTAATTTGCTGCTTCAGAGACTCAAATATTCCAGTTGTCAAAAATCAGTTGACTTAACACGTTGTGTACCGGGCTATTTAAATGGGTTATAACCCTCTGTTCCCGTGGGTTTTTAAAATCTAGTTTTTTTAACATGCATTGCATACGAAGAGAACGCTAGATGCTTGTTCACTTCTTTACCTCTCGCCCCACTGTTTATTTGAAATAAATTTTCCGACACCCAACCATGCACAGAGGTCAGCACTTGAGGGGCTAAGTAATTTGCCTTAATGTTTTCCGTTGATCATATACATTTGGCGGGTTTTCCTTTGGGCAAAGGAGTCGATGACGAGTTCCTTGAAACTTTCGTCGCTCGAGTGGTTGTTCAGTAATGCCTTTTCAACCGCCAGGGTGCTTAAATTGCTTAGGCTGGAGTCCGTCATGGAGTTTCTTAAAAATGTGCTCTCAAGTCTTCAACGTACTCTTACTTCTTTCGGACAATACAGTTGATACAGGATGTGTCTGAATCAGTCTTATGATTCCCACAGTTTCTTGATATACCTACTTTATCCAGGCCATTGTCCAAAAAATATTTAAGTAACAAATGTGCCGGCAAGTGTTTACTCTCGTTGGAATAGACATTAATGAGTTAATTTTTTAGCTGTTCACTGTTCAATAATGAGTGCCTTTTAGTAGGCTACTCAATTTCGCTGAGGGAAATGATGTATTTTATGCAGGATCTTCATCTAGTAATTCTGCAAAATAGAAGTTATTGAAGTCTTCAAAATGAGATTCCATGTGGACAACGAAGGTGTCAATTATTTCAAAAGCGAGCCTTCTGAATTAGTGAAACGTGTCTAGTCCGCCCTGGTTGTTGTTGTTCAGTCCTTTAGCCGTAGGTTGACTTGTTATTTTCCAACCACTAAACGAAGAAAACATTCACATGCAGCGAAAGTGTTTCAAGCAGAATCAGTCTCTCTTAATTTCCCTCCGTCTCGCCATCTCTTGATCATTCGCTGAGACTCGGAAGGGCGCGAGAACTAGGCGCGAGTGTCTAGGCTCTCAGCGCGCAAGAATCACGCAGTTTCAGGTGCAAGCGTCCGGCGGCGAATAAGCGTATGCGCATGCGCCATCCGGCCATTTGGAGTCTACCAGCAGCCAGACTCCCAAGCCTCCAAAACATCCAAACCACTTCAACGCAACGCCATGAGCAGAAATATAGGCTTTATTTATTTTTCCTATGCTTTCTCGCCAACATAAAATGCATGACAGAGCTGAAAAAATAGTATATGTTTTACTGTAATCATTTCGGTTATTCTCAGGCTCCCAGACTACCCTTCAGCTTCGCCACTGGTTTGAACCCAAAACAGGTAAAAATCTGAAATCCCAGAAGTCGTGAGGCCTTTTATCTCTTTTCCTGAATTAACATCCTCCTGCTCGATGATCTTACTCTCTTTGACCACCTCAAATATTTTCCCTACTCTTTTAATTTTTTTTTCAAATTCAAGATTTTCCCTGAAAGACACCTATTCATTAGTACCAGACAAGTAATTAAGACCAGACCAATTAGTACCAGACAAGATACAAACTGAATCTTTCTTCCAGATTCTCTGTCCGTAATTTACCCGGTAGGACGTATCCAACGGATAGCTTTCTTAATCTATTAGAGACAATAGCACTGATGTGTGTTCCATTGCCAAGGATGTGTCTTAGGAGAGGCCCAATTTAGCATCCACATTTCTCCATTGATTTACCCGCAGAATAAACTAAATGTAACTTTCTCATCGGTGGTGTCATATACAGGGTTCGCTTTATTTTAACAATAGCCTTAAATTTACTTTTCGTGTTCACAATGCCCCACCTTGTGTTTACGATTTCGAAAAATGAGCATGTTCCTTGGTATTTATGTACAGTTTTTAGGGCTGCAATTGTGGAGCGGTGAAATACATTATCCACATATGCCACATTTTGACGCTCAAAATTACTGGCCTTTACATTTAATTTATAGTCTTCCTTAATGAGGGAGTGCTGCTTGTTTCTGTAGAACTCTCTTAATTGATCCAAAGGATTGGCAGTTATTGGCAGACCAGCCACTAAGTCATGGTAAATACATTTTTTTCTTAACTTTTCAAATTTATCCAATTATTTCTTACATTTTTGAAAATGTGCACAAAGTCATACGTTAGAAATATTTCTTCAACCTCATAGCTAGAATTAGGAATCGAAACGCCATTAGAAAATTTTTGTGCAGTCAGTCCTTTCACTTTAAATGAAATAATGCGAGCTTATAATTTGGCTAGAATGAAAATGTCCGAAGACTGGGAAATCCAATTGCCAAATTAATGATGGAAAAAAGGGATGACTCCGAAACTAGTTTTTCGATTGTCTAGGCAATCATCAACGGGGAGAGCAAGGTAAAACAGGTCAAACATTTCTGGATTAAAAAATTCACAGCCCCTTATTTCCACGGACAGACACACTCTACAGACTTTGAAAAGGAAAAACTGCTTCTTCCCAAAATCTGATAAAGGGAACACCACAGTCATCATGGACAAAGACGAATACTATGAACGCACCGAAAATACGATAGCCAACGGACCATATGTTGAAATTCATAAGAACCCTTTAAACAAAATAATCACCGACACCAAAACCGCGGTTAGTAAGTGCAAAACCATCATTACTGAAAAACTTCGTTACACTTTGGAAATTTAGAACCCCATGATCCCTAAACTTTATGCGTTACCTAAAATTCATAAACCAGGAAACAAAATCCGACCAATAGTTTCGACCATCAACTCCCCGACGTATAAGTTGGCCGTATGAGTTGGCCAAGAGTAAAATCCTAATAGCTGCGGACGAGGTCAGCAGGAGGCTGGCGCGCGCCAAAAACACCGCTCCAGGCCCCGACGGCCTCACCTACGGGGGCCTGAGGAAGACTGACCGCCATGGCCGCATCCTCGCCGCCATCTTTGACCGCTGTCGGAAGGAAGGCAGAACACAAGCCGCATGGAAGACCTCTCGAACTGTCCTCCTCCACAAGGGGGGGGACCGCCAGGACATCGGCAACTGGAGGCCCATCGCGCTTGGCAATACCATCGCCAAGCTGTATGCCGGGGTGCTTGCTGATCGCCTGCTTGTCTGGGCGAACAGCGGCAAGAAGATGCACCCGGCACAGAAGGGCTTCCGGGAGTTCGAGGGGTGTCACGAGCACAAGTTCACCCTTCAGACGGCGGTCGACGAGGCGACGGCGAACTACCATCGCACTTGCTTGGCTGGACCTGAGGAATGCCTTCGGGTCCATCCCACACCAGCACCTCCATAACACCCTGAGGAGAATGGACCTGCCCGAGGAGATGAGGATGGCCGTGGGGGAGTTCCAGAGGGGATCCACGGTCATAAAGAACCCCAGTGGCGACACCGGAGAAATCAACATCCGCTCCGGTGTCAAGCAGGGGTGCCCGTTATCGCCGACCATCTTCAACTTGGGGATGGAACCGGTGATACGGGCGGTCGCTGAGGAAGCTGGCAGGTCCGGGGTTGTTGGACAACAAATTCTGGCTATCTAGGTGCCCCATGACTGAACTGACAATTATATGTTCTAGGACCTTGCATGAAATGGATGTGAGAGATATTGGTCTGTAGTTAGATGGCTGCTCCCTATCACCACTTTTAAAAATGGGTGTTACATCGGCTACTTTCCAGTCCATCGGTACGACGTGTTCACTGAGGGATTTGTTAAATACTATTTGAAGGTAGGGAGAAATTTCGGAAGCTAACTCTCTATACACGCGGGAGGGAATTTGATCAGGGCCAGGAGATTTGTTGGGGCTTATATCTTTGAGTAACTTTTCAATACCATTACAGGATATTTCTATTGGTGGCATCAGCCCCTGAAAGAGGTCAGGTAGCACGACAGTTGGATCGCCTGAAGGTGGGTTAAAAACGGTTAAAAAAAAGGCTAAACGAAGTTCATGCCTCAATTAATTTCACTTACGAAACAGAACAAAATGGTTCACTCCCGTTTTTAGATATTAAAGTGATAAAGAACCGAGGAAACTTAGAATTTGATATATTCCGTAAAAGCACACATACTGATAACTACATTAAATCAGACTCCCATCATCCGCATCAGCAGAAAATGGCCACGTTTCACTTTTTAATTAACAGGCTACTCTCGGTTCCACTTAACAAAGAACGTTACGACAATGAACTAAGGCGAATTAAACAAATAGCCAATAGTCACGGTTACAACCCAGGAATAATTGACAAATTAATATTGAATAAACGTAGAAAACAAAATTCTACACACACCACCTTAAGTCCCATGGAAAACATCTCTGAATTTAAACACATCGCTCTGCCGTATTATCCACGACTCACGAAAGGCTTACGAAAGATATTTAAACAAGTCGACACAAAAGTAGTATTCACCAACAAAAAAACACTCAAAAAATTACTAGGCAATCCAAAGGACAAGACCCCTCGATTACAACAGTCAGGAATCTACCAAATTAAATGCAGCAAATGTGATCGCACGTACATCCAACTGTCGTGTTACCTGACCTCTTTCAGCGGTTGATGCAACCAATTGACATTTCCTGTAATGGTATTGAAAAGTTACTTAAAGATATAAGCCCCAACAAATCTCCTGGCCCTGATCAAATTCCCTCCCGCGTGTATAGAGTGTTAGCCTCCAAAATTTCCCCCTACCTTGAAATAGTATTCAAAAATCCCTGACCGAACACGTCGTACCGATGGTCTGTAAAGCAGCCGATGTAACACCCATTTTTAAAAGTGGTGATAGGGAGCAGCCATCTAACTACAGACCTATATCCCTCACATCCATTTCATGCAAGATCCTAGAACATATAATTGTCAGTTCAATCATGGGAACCTAGATAGCCAGAATTTATTGTCCAATGCATGCAATTTATTGCTGAACGCATGGCTTCCGGAAGAGCAGATCATGCGAAACTCAACTTGCTCTCTTTTCCCACGATATTTTAGTTTCTGGCGAAAATAATACTCCAGTGGATGATATATTTCTAGACTTCAAGAAAGCATTTGACAAGGTTTCTCATAGCAAACTAATTTTGAAATTAAAATCTTATGAGTTAGACAGTAACATTATGATATGATATATAGGTCTAAGTAATAAACTTGAACGTGTGCAGCGAAGATCGGCAAGATTTGTAAAGGGACGATACGATAATTATATTAGCGTAACCAGTCTATTAAATTAATTGAAATGGGAATCATTGTCAGATCGCAGGTTGAAATTTAGACTTAATCTCTTACACAAATTCAAAGGCAATATTTTCAGTGATGATGTTAAAAATATTTTACGAACCCCAACTTACTATGGTAGACTGGACCATAATCATAAAGTTAGAGAAATTGATTGCCGAACTGACCGATTCAAAATGTCCTTTTTCCCTCGAACAATTAGATATACGAATAACGGTAAATATGTCCTATCGGAAAGTAGCAATGAATAGCATTGGAAGCTTCATGTTGGCATGAGTACTTAAAACTAACCCTACTAACAGAATGTTTTAGCATGTTTGCTTTGCAATTTCTATCTTTTTTAAATAGTGTACTTCTGACTACTATATCAATACTATTCCTTTTTTATGCATGATATGTAGTGCATGTTTGGTGAGCAATCACCCCATGCCACACACCCTTGTGGTGGCTTGCAGGGTATTATGTAGATGTAGATGTAGATTATATCATGGATTAATGATTCTCTGCATGACCGGGTTCAAAGGGTTGTTTTAGACGTTGTTTCCTCACCGGCAATTAAAGTCACTTCGGGTGTCCCACAAGATAGTGTGATAGGTCCACTCCTATTTCTTTTGTACATAAATGATATCCATAAGGTGGTGAAAAGTAAGCTTCGTCTATTTGCCAATGACGCAGTAGTGTACAAGGAAATTCTATGCCCAAATGATAGAGAATATTTAAATATTGACCTACAAGCAATTGAAACTTGGTGTGATACATGGCAGTTAGAATTAAACTTTAAAATGTCTTGTAATGTATTTTTGGAAAAAGAATAGCTCTCCTCCTAGCACTTACACAATAAGTAATAATGAATTAACGAACGTGGAATCCATTAAATATCTTGGAATAAAACTGACAAATGATCTTTCCTGGGGTAAACACATACGTGAAAAAATGGGTGAAGCTAATCGTAAACTGGGATTCGTCAAAAGAGTATTGGGTAAATGTGACGATCATGTATGAGAAATAAGCTACTTTTCCCTTGCAAGACCTCATTTGGAATATGCTGCCAGTGTATGGGATCCCTACGAAATCGGTCTAAATAACGGCCTTGAACGTGTGCAGCGAAGATCGGCAAGATTTGTAAAGGGACGGTATGATAACCTTACTAGCGTAACCAGTCTATTAAATGAATTAAATTGGGAATCATTCATCTACATCTATATCTATACGATACCCTGCAAGCCACCGCGAGGATGTATGGCAGGGGGTGAAGATCACCAGGCATGCACTACTAACATGCAAACTAGCAACTATATTGTCTCATGCAACTTGATTGTTAGTGTCTACAGTATTTAAGGGGTAAGACATGCATCATGCACTACATAACACTCTAGAATATTTCCCCTACCTATCACTTTCCTATGCTGCCTATTCTGTTCTCTTATAGTACGGGGGAAAAATGCCATTTTGAATCTATCTGTACGACAATCTATCTCTCTAATGTTATTTATCTGGTCGAATCTAGCATAATACGCTGGTGTTTTTAATATGTGCCTAACATCTTCAGTAAAGATATCCGATTGAAATTTCTGCAATAGATTTAATCTGAACTTTAATCTACGCTCTGATAATGATTCCCACCCTAATTCTTGTATTAATTCTGATACACTACTCAACCTATCGTAACACCTTTTGACGAACCTAGCTGCTCTACGCTGCACACTGTCTAGTTCTCTCATCAAACCTAATTCATTAGGATCCCATACACTGGCTGCATACTCAAGGTGGGGCCTAACTAGTGAAAAGTAGCATCGCTCTTTTGTCTTCTCATCACATTTCCCAAGTACTCTTTTTATAAATCCTAGCTTTCTCTTCGCTCGGCCGCATATTTCCCTTATGTGTCTACCCCACGATAAATCTTTAGTGATTGTTACACCTAAATATCTTACGGTTTCAACGTTTTCGATCTTCGTGTTATTAATTCTATAGGATTGCTCTATCGAATTATTCCTCCTCCAAAAATTGATAGCTACACGCTTTTTAAGGTTGAGTTCTAACTGCCATTTGTCGCACCACTCTTGAAGCATCTAAATCCTTGCTAAGTGATTTCGTGTCCTCTTCATTTGATATACCCCTGTACACCATCGCATCGTCTGCAAAAAGTCTAAGGTTACTACTAACTACGGTACCCAAATCGTTTATGTATAAAAGAAATAGAAGCGGACCTACTACGGAATCATTGTCAGATCGCAGGTTGCAATTTAGACTTAATCTCTTAAACAAATGCCAAGACCAAATTTTCAGTGATGATGTTAAAAATATTTTGCGGACCTCAACTTACTATGGTAGACTGGACCATAATCATAAAATTAGAGAAATAGAATGCCGAACTGACAGATTCAAAATGTCCTTTTTTCCTCGTACTATTAGGGATATGAATAACGGTAAATGTATCCAGTATGAGTGTAGCAATGGATAACATTGGTAGCTGCATGTTGGTATAAGGACTTATAGCTAACCCAACTAACGGCATGTTTTTGCATGTATGTTTTGCTATTTTTATCTTTTTTTAAATAGAGTAGTTTTGAACAGTACCTATAAAAGTACTGATCCTTTTTTTATGCATGATATGTAGTGCATGTTTGGTGAGAGTTCACCCCCTGCCACACACCTTTATGGTGGCTTGCAGGGTATTATGTAGATGTAGATGTACATAGGGCAAACGAAACGTAATCCCACTGTTAGATTCAAGGAACACATGGCACACTATAAAAACGGAAGATTCACTCGTTCCGCCGTCGCGGCACACATACCTATTTCACACATTCCGCGAACAGTACATATACAAGTACTAATCGTTTTTTTATGCATGATATGTAGTGCATGTTTGATGAGAGTTCACCCCCTGCCACACACCTTTATGGTGGCTTGCAGGGTATTATGTAGATGTAGATGTAGATATTTGAATCAGGCCACCAAATCACTTCCACAGATCTCACTTTATTGAAAGCCACAGAAAATCATAAGTTATACGCTTACGAAAGCCTATTCATTCACTTGAACAGGAATAAAATATTAAATAATGAACCAGGGATCATATGTAGCAAGCTCTTTCACACCGTTGATAAACTTCTCGAAACATGTAACATTAAGAACTCGTAGCAAGAGCCGTCATTTACACCGTCGATATGTCTTAGTGAAAAGCGTTCCCAAAACATTCCCAAATACCAGTGGCGAAGCTAAGTTATTCGCAGTGGGTATTCTAGCTCATCTGCCCCTTAATTCACTGCTTCAGAGACTCAAATATTCCAGTTGTCAAAAATCAGTGGACTGAACACGTTGTGTTCCTGGGTATTTGAATGGGCTATAATCCCTCCGTTCCGGCGGATTTTTAAAATCTAGTTTTTTTGAATATGCATTGCATACGAAGAGAATTCTAGATGCTTCAAGAATGCTTTCTCACTTCTTTACCTCTCGCTCCACTGTAAATTTGAAATAAATTTTCTGATACCCAACCATGCACAGGGGTCAGCAATGACGGGCTAAATAATTTGCCTTTATGTTTTCTGTGGATCACATGGATTCGGCAGGTTTTCCTTTGGGCAAAGATGTCGATGACACATTCCTTGAAACTTTCGTCGCTCGAAAGGTTGTTCAGTAAAGTCTTTTCAATCGCCAAGGCACTTCAATTGCTTAGGCTCGAGTCCGTGATGGAGTTTCTTAAAAATGTCTTCACTGTCTTCAACGTACTCATACTTCTTTCGGACGATACAGTTGATACAGGAAGTATCTGAATCAGTCTTATGATTCCCACAGTTTCTTGATACACTATATCCAGGCCTTTATCCAAAAAATATTCAAGTAACAAATGTGCAGGCAAGTTTTTACTCTCGTTGGAATAGACTAATGAGTTCTTTTTTTAGCTGTTCACTATTAGATAATGAGTACATTTTATCAGGCTACTCAATTTCGCCGAGGGGAATGATGTATTGTATGCAGGAAACTGTTTTCCATCAAGTAATTCTGCAAAATAGAAGTTATTGAAGTCTTCAAAATGAGATTCCATTTGGACAACGAAAGTGTAAATTATTTCAAAAGCGAGCCTTATGAAATAGTGAAATATGTCTGGTCCACCCTGGTTGTTGTTGTTCCGTCCTTTAGCCGTAGGTTGACTTGTTATTTTCCAACCACTAAACGAAGAAAAAATTCACATGCAGTGAAACTGTTTCATACAGAGTCTCTCTTAATTTCGCTCCGTCTCGCCATCTCTTGATCGTTCGCCGAGACTCGGAAGGGCGCGAGAACTAGGCGCGAGTGTCTAGGCTCTCAGCGGGCAAGAATCACGCAGTTTCAGGTGCAAGCGTCCGGCTGCGAATAAGCGTATGCGCATGAGTCATCCAGCCATTTGGAGTCTACCCGCCGCCAGACTCCCTTGCCTCCAAAACATCCAAACCACTTCAACGCAACGCAATGTGCGAAAATATAGGCCGAATTTATTTTTCCTATGCTTTCTCGGCAACATAAAAAGCATGACAGAGCTGAAAAAATAGTATATGTTAACTGTAATCATTTTGGGTATTCTCAGGCTCCCAGACTACCCTTCAGCTTCGCCACTGCCAAATACTCCGTTTTATCCTTTATTTCGTCGTAGGAAATAATGAGATCATAAAATATTTGAGATAACATCTCGAAAAATGCGCTAGTATAGTAAATGGTAAAAATATTTATGCTACAACTGTTACAGGCAGATTTCAACAACAATAGAGAAACGTATTGGACGTCTTTACGGAATATAAGTGTTAAGTTCCAAGCTTAATTGGGTAATAAATGAGGAAAAATTATCGCGGATATATTTAGAATTTCTTTCAAATTACACACAATCCTCGCACTCTCGCATACTCGTCTGGTTATTTCTTAGAATGAATACTCATCGGCAATTCATATCGCAGTATATGCTACTTGAAATATAAAAAAAAGGACAGGACGTGTAATTCTGCAATGTGACCAGAACAAATTCAACGTAATTATAAGGAATACTTGGAATTACTGAACTACTGTACAGAGAGGTCTAGGAGATTTTTATGGGCTCGCTTGTAGGATATGCAAGGAGAATATACTGTTGGAGTATTCGAAAAAACTGTATTGCCATCTAAAACGAAAATGAGATTAATAAGGGAATGCGAAGACTACTGCATCTCTCACGCTGCTACGTTAGTGCTTAAAATCATCAATCGATGTATGGAAAAGAGAGCAATGAATTTCTAGGTGAGGATCAATTCATATTTTCCAAGGGAATTAAGCACGTAATGTGATTACAGTGATCAGAATCTTTATTATCGTTAGTTTTGATTTCACACAATGTCCCTCTTCAGCCCCTCATACCTCCCATCATTTTATCCAAGCTACACATTCTTCGCCATACTCTACCCCGTTTAACCAATATTCTTCACTCAATCACATATTTCAATTCACCCTCGCCCTTTTTATCTTCTCTATTCATCAATCAAAATTCTTTCCTCTCCTACCATTTATAATACTTCATCATTTGTCCTCCTTTTGGCCCACTTTAATTTCTTCATTCTTCTCCATACTCACATCTTAAAAGCTCTGAGTATATTTCCATCTTCGTTCCACGAAGCCTATGTTTAAGCGTCATATAGTGCCACGATAGCACATAACAGCACATATGTAGATCTGTGGTTTATTTCCCGGATGAGTTTTTTTGTTGTGATCTGACTTAATTTATTATTAGTTACTTTCACCACCTGCTTACTGTTCGGGGTTGTGGGTGTCATAAAACGTGTCGGCAATGTAGCTGAGGGTGAAAAAATATACCGACCGACTTCTGAACGTATCGGAATTATTTCCGAGAGTAGGGTATCGGCTAAGCGCTCAAAGGCTTATCTGATTATGCCGTTTTATGCAACTCTCTTTTAGAGAGAATATGTAATGAGGCTGGAAAAGCTTAGAGACTTCTCCTTTGTAAGAATCTTAGCCCACGTAAGTCGATAGCTGTTGATTATCGGAAATAATGGCTTTTGAATAAAGTTCCAGGAGTTCAAACGTTACAAAAATACTGAAGATCATATTTGCAGCTGATCTTATTTCATTTATACGTATAACATGAGCAGTTGAAGCAGTGACCAATTGAAAAAAAATACGGAATAATAAACCTAAGGCTTTCTTCACACCTACGCTTTGCGATATGAACGTTGGATGAATCTGAGTGAATTGGTGACTTAGTGATCAATAAAGTAGGCGTTTTGAAGTGTTAAGTTTAGAGGACATAAAATTTCAACCAGAACATTGCATATTTTACGGTCTTATAATACTCGTGGAAGCGCAACGACCATTTAGCACGTATATCATTACCCTCGGAAAATCGTCCAGTTGTCATAGGACTCCAAAGTGGTCTCAGAATAAATGTTAGGTATTTTCGAAAGAGGTTATAAAGCGATTGTCATTTTCTATTATGTTTCTGCTAGAAATGTGGTGAAAAGTGATTGGAACTCATCTCGTGCCCCTTCTCCCGTTCTGTGGCCACGGGTACCTATGTGTCTCGGGCCATGGTACTAATACATTAGGTAGGTCACTCCCGAGGACCAAAATGCGTCCGTTCTGCGCAGCTACGCTGTGACGTACTGTGGAGGACAAGCAGCGACGGGCGTTTAAAATGGAGCCTAAAGACCGCTTTGCACGATAAAATGTTTTGAACACATTCTTGTACAAACGCTTGTATAAACTGAACGAAATTGTATGTTTGTCTGAATGGAATTAGAACAGGTTCTATTTTCCGTATAGTCAATCAGACATTCGCACAAGCGTTCACACAATTTGCCGCTTTACACGGTACAATTACCTCATACAAGCGTTTGTACAAGAAATTGTGTCGTGCAAAGCGGCCTTAATACAGTTGATAGTAAAAACGTATTTGACATTATGATATTGTGCATCTCTTAGATAATGCTGAGAATTATGCTATGATACTACCGTGCGTGTTGGCGAAACTCGCAATGCACAAAAACACAAAGGTTGAGTTCAAGAAGTACTACGGTGGTTGTGAGGCCATCGCGAACTTATAGTACTCACAACAAACTGAGTGAATGCAAGTTTTATTGTTGTTTTCGAAATATACATTTCAAAAGAATGCAGAAACGACATTTTATTCAGTGCGTGGAAGCAAATTGTCCATATTCAAATAAAAATTGTCAACTCGTTAAGAACCACTACTGTACGATGCAAGTACTGACCAAATCTCCAGATAAAATAATGTTTGTCGATGACATAATACCGAATTACCTGAAGACTATATTTTCTACTTATATTATTCCATTTTCACTATCAAAGCACCTGGAAAAGAGCCGTGTTACCTCTCTTAATGAAAGTTTGCACTCTAGTTAACTCGAAAAGATTCATGCTGCTAAATTTACAAAAAGGCCATAACATTTTGTTCGTCAAGAAAAAAAATTCAAACATAAATATTTATTTAAAGACAAAAAAACGAAAACATTAATTCACAAAACAATAGTCAGATTTTTCAAGTACAAGATTCAACTTCTTTGGCTAATCAACATCGAATGTAAATAAATATATACAATGCATGAGTGAAGTGAAAAATGGAAAAAAGTCACAACTATTCCAGTCAGAAACTGCCACTACTTATTCTTGATTACCGGAAAGTAAATGACAAATGGTTTAATAAAAGGTCCTGCAAACTCACAAGTCTATCCTGAAAAATGAAAGGCTAGGTGACAAGTGCCAGTACTAGGAAATAAAAAGTCCACATATTTTCTAATAGAAAAGCATTATTTTTGGAAATTTACCCAAGCAAAAAAGGTTGTAATAGATTATGGAAACACCTCAACAAATGACAAATTTTTACCACAATGAAACCAATTTCTTTCCCTTCAAGTCAATCAAGGGAAAGCAACAGAATAATGGCCAGATTGCGACTCTTTCAACAACAAAAAACACAACACAACATCCAAATTTGTTTCCAATACCACAGGATTAAGAGGTCAACGGAAGCCTGAAAAAAATATCTTAAATTAGATAAATAAGAATTGAAAAACTTCACAGAATTCAATTCTCCAATTAAAAAACTTACTACAATCCATTTTACAAGGAAGAAAGTAATATGTAGTATCGGTATAATCCATGATATAATAATTAAGTACCTAGATTTATTGTGAACACACAGGAATGCCAACAGTGTCTGAGGACATAACAAAATATATATAAATGTAAACCTAACACAGAAATATCAGAAAACTCAAAGGAAATAAAAATGTTTTGCCACAGAGGTAACCAGAACACAAATCCAACATCATACACTGCTGCACAAAAGATCAGCATCAATGCTTTCATGTTTTCCATCATATATGGATTAGTAAAATAAGAACAGGTCAATTTCACAACCAATTTAATTTTCATTCCCATGAAGATCCTCCAACAGGCAACAAGTACACGTTACAACGAAACTCTTTAAGCTCCAATGATAAATTATTAGCTGGTACACTTGATTCCAGAAAATTATTCAAGGTACCCATTTTTCATTCTTCAAAATCCAACATCCACAACCAGCATAATAGTTTCTCAGCATACGAATCTCGGTAAAACCTGGGAAATTTTGGAAAGTGTGCATATCAAAAAAGCATACCCATAGAATGCTAAGATTCTCACAATTAGTGGACAAAAAAAGGAATTGAAAGCTCCTTATAACAGACAACATTATGCTCCAACAAAATGAAGACATGAAATAAGATTGATTCCACTCAAGCAATCAGCATAAACTACTCATTCTTCAACATCAATATCCAGGATTCAAATTTTCTCTACTTATGAATCTTGGTAAGACACCAATCTTGGCAAGATCTGAGCAATCAACTACAAGTCCAATATCATAGCACCACCAGCAAAAGCACCTAGATAATTTTGAAAGAGTGAATATCATACAACCTTCATCATCATTAGTCATCAATCCTGAGATTGCTTTGATACAGCTCTCCACTGAGTATAATCAAACCACATTATACCAAGAATTTAATCAATGGACAAATGCCTTACCATGCAGTAAGAATAAAATTTCCTTGTAGCTAATAAATTTCAGCTCCGACAACATGAAGAAATCGAATATTTTTGATTCCACTCAAGTATTCAGCACATACTACTCATTCTTCAATATCAATAACCAGCATAAAGAGTTCTCTGATATGTTCTTGTTAAAACTGGAAATATTTAACGTGTTAATCAAACAACTTAACACCAAGATTGTAAAGTTCCACACAATCAACGGACAAATAACTTACCCTCCAGTAAGAATAAAAGCTCCTTGTTACAAATAAATTTCAGCAACCACAACATGAACAAGTATTCAGCACATACTACTCATTCTTCAATATCAATAACCAGCATAAAGAGTTCTCTGATATGTTCTTGTTAAAACCTGGAAAATATTTAACGTGTTAATCCAACAACTTAACACCAAGAATGGAAAGTTCCACGCAATCAACGGACAAATAACTTACCCTCCAGTAAGAAGAAAAGCTTCAATTTCCCCTCACAATTTCTGCGGCTATTGTTGAAGCCAAATACAGCGCAGGAAGACATCTTCTCCGATGGTATTTATCCCCAGAGAGCAAAAAAACCTCCAAAAAGCGACTCACCATTCAAAATCCACAATGCTCAACACACGGAATTCACTCGGTCTGTCCTCCACACTACGTCACACAATCGAAACTGAGAGGTATCGATATATGACCGATATGCGCAATGGCCTACCTAATGTATTATTACCATAGTAATAGTACCATGTCTCGGGCGACTCGTCTTCTAGCAGATATCGTGGTCGTGGGTCAAGGCGGTCTCACTTGAGAAAGGGCGAAAAGGGAATTGTTCTTGAGGGAAGGGTACCCCCAATAAATGGCGAGAGCAGCGAGAGCTCTGCGCCAAGGGACAGTGTTGTCAAATCTCCTTCAACTCGGGACAGAAAAATTCGGCCTCCGAGGTGGTAACTTTTTATTGTGGACGGGTCATATTTTGATTTATTCTATCATTGTCGGTTATACGCTTAGAACTGTAAAGTGAAAGAACTGACTAATTTTAATTACGTTAATTGCAGCGTCTTTCAATTGCTCTCCAGATATATTGCTGACAGGCTGTAATTTCACGATTTCCCTGAAGCGTCCAAATGAAGAGCTTATCTTGAAACTCACAGCAGTTTTGGCAGTTTCTTCTTTGTTTTCCGCGAAACCCACAATGCTCCGGTTTTTAAAACTCAGCTGGCTACTAATATGAATTTCACCTATCAACAAGCACTCAACCTTTTCTCTGGCAATTACAGTTGCGGAAACATTGCGGCAGTAATGTGACGTGCTTGAAGAACCACTTTCGGGGAGCACGTTTGAGGATGAAGAAATCGGCCGAAGGGAAATAGCAAATGCGCCCTGTGCAGCGGTCGCAAGAGTGATGCGGGGGTAAGGAACAGAGGGTTTCTTGGACTTAGGTCAACCTGACTTGGTCTAAAATGATGCATAGTATCTTGCAGTCTACAGAATTATCTTTTTCTGCCAAATTGCCTTTTTGCTCCAGGTTTTCTTGAGCCTTTTTTAAGTAATAGCTTACATTGATACTTGGACAGGAAGTGCATAGATACGTTTTTGTAGCGCGCCAAGAGGTATTCAAACTGTGACCACTTCAGGAGTTTCAAGTCAGTGGACAGAACCCACCTTAAATCAGGGATTTCTATTTCCTTGATATTTACCTTTTAACTATCTTCATGCACTGAAATAGTACACACCACTTTCAATTCAACTGTCGACATTTAAAATATAAAAATGTACACGCACATTGTCTTTTACTTTTATAATTCCAGCACTGGCTGCTTCAATGCTTTGGGAATTCCTCAATGAAATCAGCGTACTTCCCGGCATTATCATCCCCGAGGATCGATCGTGGACCTCTGATTTGGCGTCGAGTGGTAGGCATAAATCTACGCCGTTTCTGTAAGGACATTGGAGGCTCCTTCGTTGACCTTCAGCGGTCGCTTCGGTCGTGTAGACACCCTTTAAACCGCTCTGGAGTTCATTACACTCCGGACGCCGCCAAACGCGTGGCGGATAGGATATTAGATCATTGCAGGCCTTTTTTAGGGTAGATGGTAGGGTAGAGAGTAGGTCATGTAGTGGGGTAAATAACTTTTTGTTACCAGTCGCTTTGCCGGCTAAATTTGGTTAAAACAGTATTGAGGCTCAAAATACTTCAGACAAGACCACAGCTCCCCCTTGTAGCCTTAATTATAGTCGAGGTGAAAATATTTCCGTTGCGATAGTTAATTACCGAAGTCTTAAAAACTAGATACCTGAGTTCCATCACCTTATTCACACTACTGATGCAGATGTTATTACTGGAACTGAAATGTTACCCAAATAATGTTACCTGACTCAGAAATGTTACCCAAATCTTTTGAAATATATAGAAGAGACAGACAAAACCTAACAGCGGGTGGTGTTTTCATTACAGTCTAGAACTCAGTCATCAGCAAAGCAGTAATATTTCCCGACAACCCCTTGGAATGTGTTTGGTGTTCATGGCCTAAATCCAAACCAACATCTGCGCTGTCTGCGCATTCTATAGGACCTCAAACACTGATGTTGACTCAATATTAGAACTGAAAAAGCAGATAAATTCTATCACGCCCCGTAACAGTGAGCGTAACATAATAATAGGTGGAGATTTCAATGCACCATCAATAGACTAGAGAACATACTGCTCCAACGCTGGAGGAAGGGACAAGGACATCTGTGAGACTCTATTAGATGTGTTTTCCAATAACACCCTACAACAATTAGCTACAGCACCTAATAGAGGGGATAACATTCTTGATTTACTGGCAATCAACATCCCACAACAAGTGACTGAGATTGACATCGTTGATGGAATCAGTGACCACAGAGTTCTGACTGCTAAATGGTCTCTAGCTTTAGATAAAAAAATTAAAAAAGAAAGATTTATATTTTTAAAAGAACAGACTTTGCTAACTTTAAAATTTATTTAAGAGATTCATTATCGGATTTTAAAAAGTCGTCCACAAACTTATGTACGGAAGGTTCATGGAAGTCGTTCGTTAATATCATGTGCTCTAGTATCAACAGATTTTCCCTAGTAAATTCAAAAAAGAAAGCACTGAACCTAGGTGGTACAATGCCAAAGTGAGAAAATCCCTGAGACGGCAGTGAATATGTCATGCTAAAATGAAAATAATTAGTAAACCTATGCCCACTGATGAGCGTAATGTAATAGTTGAAAACTATAAAATTTCAAAATCCGCTGCAAAGACAGCTCTTCGTAATGCATTTGCAGAATTCAAAAGAAAAACACTTGGGGAACCATTGAAAGAAAATCCAAGAGTCTCCTGGTCGTACGTAAGGTAAGTGCAATGCCATAACTCTGCCGTCCATTCACTAAAAAATGATAAGGGTGAAATGGCCGCAAACACTCTTGACGAAGTGAACTTGCTGAATTCCTTCTTCCAAACCGTTTTTAACCCACCTTCCGGAGATTCAAATGTCGTGTTACCTGACCTCTTTCAGCGGCTGATACAACCAATTGAAATTTCCTGTGATGGTATTTAAAAATTATTTAAAGATATAAGCCCCAACAAATCTCCTGGCCCTGATCAAAATCCCTCCCGCGTATATAGAGAGTTAGCCTCCGAAATCTCCCCCTGCCTTGAAATAGTATTTAATAAATCCCTGACCGAACACGTCGTACCGATGGACTGGAAAGCAGCCGATGGTAGTTTTCTGTGGGGCGGAGCAGGTAGAGGGATCCCTGCTCGCGATCGGCCTAATCCGGTCCCTCGCTCGGCTTCGACCAATCCCTTATTACTGTGTGGATATGCAGACATGCTGCCTGCTTCGCAGCCCATTTTCATTCGCATTACTTATGCTGAGAGAAGGAAATGGCTGTTATAGAGAAATGTGTCCAATTCTCATTATTGTTGTACTTTTTTCATCACAATATTTTAATTATATGTTGTCTCCCACTCTCAAAAACCACGTTTTTTACATTTTTTTTATGCACCACAAAGCGCTAAAAATCGAAAGATACCACCAAATCATGTAGACAGAGGATCCAAACTGAACGCACCGAACCTCATTCTTTTAGCTCAACACTTGGGAACAAAAGAAAACGATTACGGAGTGACACGCTACAACAATAATATGTATAGGTACAGTAACAATATAGTTGCCTTAGACCCTATGCTAAAATGTTTGCATGTTTAAAGTGCATGCTTCGTGATCTTCACCCCCTGCCACATACCTTCGCGTTGGCTTGCAGGGCATCGTGTAGATGTAGATAACTAATAGGGCATCTCCGGCCAATAACCTGAATGTATTTCACGCACTCAACAGTTAAAATGTATTAAACTGCTTTAACATGTCAAAACTTGTAGTTCAACGGTCATTTGTCAGTTCAGTCATGGGACACCTAGGTAGACAGAATTTATTGCCCAATGTTCAGCATGGCTTCCGAAAGAGCAGATCATGTGAAACTCAACTTGCTCTCTTTCCACACGATATTTTAGTTTCTGGAGAAAATAATATTCCAGTGGATGCAATATTTATCGATTTCTTGAAGATTTTGACAAGGTGTCTCATAGCAAACTAATCTTGAAATTAAAATCTTATGCGTTAGACAGCAATATTATATCATGGATAAATGATTTCCTCATGATCGGATGTAAAAGGATTGTTTTTCACCCCGGCAATTGAAGTCCCTTCATGTGTCCCACAAGGTAGTGTGATAGGTCCTGTTCCTTGTGTACAAAAATGATATCAATAAGGTGGTATAAAGTAAGCTTCGTCTATTTGCCAATGACGCAGTACTGTACAGGGAAATTCTATGCCCAAATGATAAAGAATATTTAAATGATGACATTCAAGCAATTGAAAATTGGTGTGACACATGGCAGTTAGAATTAGATTTAAAGAATTTGTAGTAATGAATTTTTGGAAAAAGAATTGTTCTCCTCCTAGCACGTACAAAATAAGTAATAATGAATTAACAAACGTGGAATCCATTAAATATCTTGGAATAAGACTGACACATGATCTTTCCTGTGGTAAACACATACGTGAAATAATTGGTGAAGCTAATCGTAGACTGGCATTCATCAAAAGAGTAAATGTGGGTAAATGTGACGATCATGTACGAGAAATCAGCTACTTTTCCCTTGTTAGACCTCGTTTGGAATATGCTGCCAGTGTATGGGATCCCTACGAAATCGGTCTAAGTAACGAACTGGAACGTGTGCAGTGAAAATCGGCAAGATTTGTAAAGGGACGGCACGATAACCTTATTAGTGTATGCAGTCTATTAAATGAATTAAAATGGGAATAATTGTCAGATCTCAGGTTGAAATTTAGGCTTAACATCTTAAATAAATTCCAAGGTAATATTTTTAGTGATGACGTTAAAAATATTTAGCGAACCCCAACCTACTATGGTAGACTGGACCATGATCACAAAATTAGAGATATTGATTGCCGAACTGACAGATTCAAAATGTCCTTTTTTCCCGTATAATTAGAGATATTAATAGCGGTAACTATGTCCAATACGAGCGAATCAATCCATGGCATAGGTAGCTGCATGTTGATATAAGGACTTGAAGGTAACCCAACTAACAGCACGTTTTGCATGCTTAATTTGCTATTTTTATCTTTTTTAAATAGTGAAGTTTAGACTAGTATATTATTAATAATCCTTTTTTATGCATGATATGTAGTGCATGTTTGGTGACAATTCCCCCCCTGCCACACACCTTTATGGTGGCTAGCAGGGTATTATGTAGATGTATCATTTACCTGTTCGTTATGTCGATCTAATGTTTCCCTACGTGTGGTTCTTTTCTTTGAATCATCTTGTGGGTCCTTAGACACACTGGCAAATTTTCAAACAATCACGGGGCACTGCATCGTCGCACAATTTTGCGAGAGGAATATCCTCTCCGTGTGACACCATTCTCATTTTCAACGATTTGCAACTTAATCGGAACTTTTTTTTACGAAATACAAGATGCACTCGGCAGAACCAGACGAAGGAATCCAGTCCTTGCGTGTAATGGCGCGCAACCACAGCTCTGTTCTTTTGTCATCTTTAGGAAATCTAAACGTTGACTCAGGAGCGTTTCCTTTCAAAGTGCTGTCATAATAGGACTTGCAGCCTGGTGCACATATATTTGTAGACATTAATGACTTAGATTATGTGTATAAAAGTATTTGAATTGTAATCACTGAACGCCGTACCTTACAAGGAACACTAACCACTGATGCTTCAACGAAGGACGTAAAAATCACCATATACTCCAGCTACGTGCCGTGCGTTTAGATCTGAATGGTAGGCTAATATTCTAATAATAGTGTTAGTTAATACGTTTCCATCATAAGAAATAAGCCATATGTGTATCACAACGGAAGCTTTCTCAGATCAACCACTCATTCGCAACATTCTCAGTGTCAACACTCTCGCCGTAAACATGCTTTCCGTATTGAGCGCCGGACCACCTCCTGTGTTTCCCAGCACCAGGGCTCGTAAACTGTGGAAGACAGTGGTTCAGTAGGGGCTTTCCGTAACTCGGTAGCATCCACTAGCTACGTCGCTATGTGAATAGCTTAACGAAAGAGTCGGCTATCGACAATTCGCTCTCTGTAAGCTGTTCGGTAAGACTAATGTCGATAGTGCCAATGAAAACTCTCGCTAAGCAACCGGAGCCACATAGGGGCCTGGATACAAGACCCAATCTTAATTCGTAACCGTCGCACAGTGGGGCCAAATCGTATTTTGCCGGACAAAAGTCCTGTAACGCGTCAAATTTTAGCCATTTCATGCTTGGGATTTGGGGAGCCGCCATGTTGGGTTTTGTCTAGAAAATTACATATGACCCAATGTTTTATGTAAAAACTGTAACTTATTTTAAAGATGTTAAATGTAAAAAGGGCATATGACATTTGTTTTGAATATTGGTATGTTATGTTTTAAAGGTAAAGGTGATGTTTTAAAGAAGGGTATGATTGCATTTATTGTATTTTATGATGTATGTAAACATAGTGGATGTGGACCAATTTCAGGGGTAGAACGATCTTTAGAGGCGCCGGGGCGACGCTTTATTTTAATTAGAGGCTTCGAAAGAAAATCTTATAGGATATAATATTTGCTTTCGACGGGGCTGATGTAACGCGTCAAATTTTAGCCATGTCATGCTTGGGATTTGGGGAGCCGCCATGTTGGGTTTTGTCTAGAAAATTTATACAGAGTCATAGGGAAATATGGCGTCGGCCTCGACAATGGCTAATTTAGCAATGAGCATGGTGATTCGGGGCATTCGGGAGATGCAATCCCAATAATAGAAATTGTATCCGTGGCTATTGTTGAACTCGCGGCATGTTACGCAGGGAAACTAATTTATGGCCGAGCGTAAACAATGAGGGAGTTTGACTATATAAAGAGGGACGTAGAGCGAGACGGGGCTTCTAGTCTAACAATACTCCAGACCGGAGGAGAACCCTCGTTGGGTGTGAGATCGCAAAAGCATTGAGGTCTAGGAAGTGTCACGAGGGAAGCGGAGTCCACGTCGTAGAATCATCCGGCGGGATTGGACCTAATCGGAGACAGGCGACGAATCATCAGCCAAGACGGAGAAGCCAGGGTACACGAAGGAGGCGGGGATCGCATATTGGAGGAAATCAGCCAGGAACTCCATATAAAACTAGAGGGATAAAGCGGTCCACTCCCCACTACTTTTGTAGGTACATAATTTTAAGAGGGTACTTGTTGTTTTGTATGTGAAGAGTGAAAAGTGAAGTGGCTCGTAATCATTGGTGAAGTGATTTATGGCCTGTAAATTTGAGCCTGAAGAAAGTGAAAGTGAAAGTGATATTGTTAACGAATAGGAGGGTAATTTATTATATTGTTTATATTTATTTGTGTTGTGAGTCAGTATTTATGTGATCAACAACAGATAGGCAAGTGGCATAACAAATAAAGATTGTTCAAAAGTAAATAATATATTACATTAATGGCTCCCAACGTTATGTTACGTGAGGTTCAGAGTAATTGTGTTTGATATAGTGCGAAAATAGGTAGATGTGAGCTTAAGGGTCACGAACTTTGAATATTTATCCTGCAAAAACGGTGTTGATTAGTCCTTTTATTCCAACTGTGTTAGGTAAAGGAAGGATGGAGATTTATTATGACATGCCTTTCATTGCTCCAATCCCATTATTTCATGAGATATAACACTCCGAAAATCACCATTTTTCACATGAAAATCGACGTTTTTCAACGCCATCTTGGGTTGTTCCCGAGACCACCGCTAGAGGGTTCCGCAACATTTCACCTCTTCCCTATATCCTGTGCAGAGCGGTGGGTTTCAGCTTTTTAAGGGAATTGTTTAAAGATTGAGCATTGTTTAAATACGCGATGTCATGAGACGTTGGGTTTTAGCTTCCGAAGGGCATTGTTTAAATACGCGATGTCGTGGGACGTTGGCTTTTAGCTTCCAAAGGGCATTGTTTAAAGCGCGAACTTGTTGATTCGATCGTCTATTGTCGTCCGTTGTGGCTGCCGAGGCAGACGGAGGTCCTTTCCTCCGCACCTAGTTTTGTTTACAATGTGAAATAAGTGATCAATCCTAATATTGGTGGTCGTCCGACAAAAACCTGCGATTCGATTGCAGTTTCATCGGCTTTGAGGTGTCTCAAAACCCCCACCCCGTTCATGTTTTTGTGCAGTTTCATCGATTGTGAGGTGACTCAAAACCCCCATCCCGTTCGTGTTTTTGTGCAGTTTCATCGGTTGTGAGGTGATTCAAAACCCCCATCCCGTTCATGTTTTTGCTCATTTTCAACGATTGTGAGGAGTCTCGCAACACACTTTCCGCTGTTTTCCTGTTCCCCGCCTTCTCCCGCAAACCATTATACTGCAGAAAATGCACTCAACTTACACCGTGACACCTGGTGTCGAAGCTGGGAAACACCAATATGGCGGTGCTGCGAACACTCACCTCATGGATTTAAATCGCTGCAAATTCGTGAGTTTCTACTTTTTTCGAAATATTTTTTCGCGAGTGTAAATTGCTGTTATAGCAGGTTGCGTTCCGAAAATTTCATCCAAAATTGACGATTATTAGGGTTTGAAAAAAATGTTTGAAGTTCGTGACCCTTAAGCTCACATTTACCCATATATACACAGATGATTGCTGATTATGGAATGGTAAGTCATTTTTCATAGGTATTACCCGTTACTTAGATACAGAGGCTCAAACACGACCAAATTTCGAAAAAATCGCCCGATCTCAATTTTCTTCGAAAATCTTAAAAGTTGAGCAGATATAGGAGTAATTAATGGATTTTTATGAAATAAAAACATTACCAATTGTGAACAGGGTACTTTGCCTATACTATGCATAAGTTTCAGACATTGTTGCCTATATTTGAGCGCTATTACGTCACAAAATGGCTGACCCTTTTTTTAGACAAAACTTTACATAAAGTAGACAATATAATCCTTATTCGGAAAATGGTCTCTGGGATACTTCATCAGAGTATAAATTGATGATATTTCTAGGTTATTCCGTAAAAATATTTGAAAAAAGTTTGCGACGCCGAGAATAAACTCGATTTTTCGAGGGCAAGTCGCGGCCCGGCTCCGCGCAGCGGAACCTGGAAATACCGAGACTCCGTTGGATTGTTCATGTTGTGTGGATAATAACTCCTCGAAAATAACTTTTTCAGGCTTTGCATGCTGTCACTCATTTCTAAAGATTCTATACTGAAGATTTTTCGAGGATATTGGTTCTAGAGAATGGATTAGTGCACTCGTAACGGCGGTAATTTTTTTAATTGGATAATTTTAGGAATCATGCTGAAAATTATGAACGTCTTTCAGCTCTTGTGCAAGAATGCCGGTTCTCGGGGAACCATGCATGTTCTCCATAAAAAAGTAACATTTGGGATTCCCTTCTTTCCCTTTACCCTCTCCTCCTCCACCCCAAACTACATCCTACGCCTTTACTACCCGAGGAGGGTGGCGCAAAACGGAACGTTTAATGACAATGTGCAGTCTTTAAAAAAATGCCTGCTTGACAAATTACAACTTGTTTTTGCTCTTTGTTATCTGACACTTTGATGCGTCAGAAATAATATTAGTGGATACTCTCCTATAAGTAACTTGGAACTGACAATGTATGAAAGTTGATATATAATTTTAAGGATTACCTAAAGGGAATCATTTTCACAATATCATTCTTTTTAGCTACTTACAATGAAATTCAAAATTCTGTTTAAAATCAGCATGATTTCATGAGTGTTTACATAAAGCTCTGTTATGGATAAATGAAAAAACGTAGTGAACTCCACAGTGAATTCTATTGCGACGACCTAGGTTTCGACACGTAGTGTCATCTTCAGGTACAATATACACTTCAATTTTACTTATATACACAAAATATGGGGGGGGGGGGGGGGGGAATGAGTAAGGGGAAGGTGTGTTGGCAAGTTGCTGAGGGGGGGAGGGGGTTAAGGGCTTGGGTTAGTCATTAGGCGTAGGTACGGGACATTCAGCGCGGGTAGGGGGGCTAGTCATACACTTATTTGTCATCAATGTTTTTCAGTTCAAATTGCACTTGGGTTTTTTTTCACTATTTTGGGCGTAGGGTGTTTAAGGGGATGGAGAATAATGGAGAGTGGGAGGGGAGAGCTTGCTCGTTCGCCAAAGGGACGTTGTTTTTAAAATGGTGGATGATTTCTAGGGATTCAAGGGCGTCTAATCTTCTTCCATTATTTTCTATGTGCAGGATGTCTGGGATGAAGCTGCTATTGTGGTTGTTGTCACTGATGTGGTTGGCGAACATTGATTCTCGTTTCTTCTTTTCATGGCACTTTTTGTGTTCTTCTGTTCTAACATCAACACTCCTTTCTGTCTTACCGATGTATAATGTTGGGCAATCGTCGCACTTTAAACAATACACTGCACTTCTTTTGTGTTTTGGAATTTTGTCTTTGGCATTGAATAATAGCTTTTTTATAGTTGATGGGGAATAGAAAGCTGTTTTGTATTTCTGTTTATGGAATTTTGAGGCGACTTCATATGAAATATGTCCTAAAAATGGAAGTTTACACCACTTCGCTGTTTCTTCTTCTCGGCGCAGTGATGACACCATTGAGATGGCTAGTTTTTGGCGAGATTTAAGCACTAATTTGTCAATTAGATCTGGTTGGTAGCCATTTGACACTGCAAAGTATTTTATCACTTCTAATTCTCTTTTGTATTCGGCGTCACTGAGGGGGATTTTCACTAATCTGTAGATCATAGAGTGGAATGCTGCGGTTTTGTGTTGGAATGGATGGCATGAATCTGCTGGAATGATTTCGTTGGTTGTGGAAGGTTTGCGGTATATTGAAAATTCATGTTTACCACTGGATAGTCGAATAGTTAAATCAAGGTAGTTGATAGATTGATCAGTGTCAACTTCCATTGTGAACTTAATATTTTTGTGCACTGAATTTAGAAATTGTAGGAATGAATTCACTTGCCTGGTTGTGCCCGTCCAACAACACAATACATCGTCCACGTAGCGGTACCAATATCGAACTAATTTCGTTAGTTGGTTTTCAGACTGGAAGACTTTTTCTTCAAAGTCGGTCATGAAGATTTCTGCCATCCATGATGAGAGCGGTGATCCCATTGCAAGTCCTTCTTTTTGTTTATAGTAACTGTCGTTAAAGAGGAAGTAGTTCTGTGTGAGGCACAATTTCGTTAGGGACTGGATTTCGTCACAGATCACTGGGTTGACATTCTTGTTCTTGAGGATTTCCATTGTGAGGTCTAAGGCTTCTTGTTTGGGGATGCTGGTGAAGAGATTGGTAACGTCGAAGGACACTAATTTAGCGTTGGGTGGCACTGAGGTATCTTTGAGTTTCTTCGTTAGATCGATGGAGTTTTTTATGCTGTATTTTGGTTTAAAGCTGGTGAGTTCCTTTAGAATGGTGTTGAGTCTGGATGCCAGTTTGTGGGTAGGAGCGGATGTACTATCTAATTCTGGTCTAATTGGCATGTTTACTTTATGAGTTTTGATTAGGCCATATAGGCGAGGTGGGAGAGGGTTCTTTTGAATGGAGAAATATTTTTCCTTTGCATTGAGGACTCCGTTGCAACTATTTACCACGGAACGGGTTTCTTTTTGAAATGCTTTGGTTGGGTCTTTGGCAAGTATTTCGAAGTCGTTTCCTGATATGAAGTTGAAGCACTTTTGTAAATAGTCCTGTTTTTCGAGGATGACAATAGAATTTCCTTTGTCTGCCTTGGTAATAATTAAGTTCTCACTTTTAGTAGTTTCCTTAATGCTGCTAATAGCCTGTAGGAGTCCTTTGTTATCATTCATATAGTTTCTTGGGGGCTGGAGATTCTTGATTATTGAATTGGCAACTATCCGTTAAGTTCCATCATCCTCTTTCCGTATGGCAAGTTCACAATCGATCATTAGGTTTTTTGCTGATATTTGGAATATGGGGTGATTCGGGGCGAATTTCATACCTTTTTCGAGGGCTTCTTCCTCGGGGGCTGAGAACTGATGCTTTGATAAGTTGACGACCCTAGGGTGGGGGTTGAAGAAGTTCTTGGAGTCTGCTGGAGGTCTGGTTGGAGGTTCGAGTATCTGGTCGTGGCACAGTTTGGACAGTTTCTTCTTGAGGATGGTCAGCTTCTTGGAGTACACTTCACTGGCTCTGCTTCGAACACGTTCTTGAAGACAGGTCCATGCCACAACATGAAGTTTCTCACTTATTTCTACATGGAGCAGGAAAAGGTAGTGTGAGATTGTATCTCTCTTGTAAAACCACGACTTCAGTTCCATTTTTACCCACACTTTCTTCGCAATTTTGGCTGCGTGATTGGCTGAGGGCGATGACGATTTGAATGTAATCGATACGTATTTAGCTGTTACACCGAGTTTTAGGCACTGATTATTAAAGTATGCGTTTAATGACACGATTCGAAATTTGATAAATAGTTTGAAGTATAGCTTCGCCTGGTCTGCTTCACTAGCACTCAAAATAGAGGAAACGAGTTCCGATGTGGTGGAAGTTTTCCATTATGGATAAATGAAAAAACGTAGTGAACTTCACAGTGAATTTTATTGCGACGACCTAGGTATATAAGTAAAGGTATAGGTATATAAGTAAAATTGAAGTGTATATTGTACCTGAAGATGACACTACGTGTCGAAACCTAGGTCGTCGCAATAAAATTCACTGTGGAGTTCACTACGTTTTTTCATTTATCCATAATGGAAAACTCCCACCACATCTCGCCGGAACTCGTTTCCTCTATAAAGCTCTGTTGTGCGCATTATCATCTGTTTTTATTGTGTGAGATACTGGATCATTAGGTTTGAGGGATGGATTCATTTAAACTTGAGATTCCAGTGGTTTTGCATTTTTATTTCGCAATCCTGATCACACAATGTAATAATGTCAAATTGCAATGCTCTCGACGAAAAGTAAAGTACCTAATATAGATGACACGATTAGATTAATCTATAATATATTAAACAAAACTGGAAAACTGATGTTGTTTTGCATATAATTTGCTGCGCCATCTCTTACTTTTGGTTTAAAAAGAGAAAGTAATTTGAAAAGAGGATGGCAATAAACGAGAATGAATTAAATTCATTTTGATGTTGTCAGTACCGATAAAATCAATGCAGTAATATAAATGAATTGCCATTACTTGTAAGATACTGAAAAGAACATAAATATCATTATCCCAAATGATTTTCACCCTCAGAGCATCCTTAGTTTTAACTCACCTAGTCCTCTTCAGGTAGTTGACATATTTCTAAAAGCACACACCATGTTTATATTTGGGAATGGTTAAGAAGGCGAAGAAATAGTTAGAGGGGATGGGTTGTTCGTACGTGTACCGATACGCTCCTTGAGAGAGAGAGATAAGGGTGAGGAGAGGTCTGTTTGCGGCAATGAAGGGAAAACCCAAGAAGGAAATACCCGGAGAGAATGAAAGGAGGGTGGAGGGTCGGCAGAGGAAGTTAGGTCGGCGGTGTTCAAATGAGGGATTAGCGAAGGTGGGTAAGGGAGCGGAAAGGGTGGTTGGTAGCGGACTCCTGACAATGTGATCGCCTTTTCACTATCCTTTCCTTAACCACTCACTCATCCCCACGAATTCGTCACTACAACATCTTTGACCAAACTTTCTTAGCCGATTGTTCGTTTCAAGCAAAATTCTTACTCCTCGGACGAATCGTAACCATCATCTCAGTTTGATTCTGTGCTTCCGTTTTGTCTTCTATTAGGAATAGTTCTCGTAATTCCTTCGGAAGCCTCCTATGAGTCTTCGCAGTCAATGATATGGTGGAGGAAAGCAACGGATCAAACGTGATCAAGTCTTTTGAATAGGTCCTCAATGGTGGCCGTCCTGGAGTGTTTCCGCATTAATCTTTCTCGAATTTCATGGCGTCCTTATTGCGGGCCTCCATCGCCTCTTCGGATAGCTGGCCTAAGGGAAGAATTGCCCCTTCCGAAAAATCCGCGCCATGTATGAGTACTTTATGGACCGTAGTCGGCATATAGGACAATGAATAATATCCCGAAATCCAATTTTATAAATCGTCAATCTGCCTTTGCAAATAATTATTTTCTGTCTTGGCAATTTCCTTCGTCTCTGTGAGACGAATGGGCCGGCAAAATCTGATGGACGACGGCCACGGATTTGCCCAGATAATCACAGCTAAAACAGGGAAAGTACTAATATTGCCCGTTTGTTCTATATGCGGATTAGCCAAAGATAAAATAGATACGCTTGAATCTCTTACCTGAAGAATCATTTACGAAAGTAAAAGGCACTAGGGATCTCATGAATAAAAATTCATCTAACGAATCTGCTCGTTCACACAGTTGTTTATATTGGGCGTGGCCCGAACTTCCATCAAATTCGTACTTGCATATTAAAGTGCAATTAACTTCATCGCTGGAGGTTTGCGGTGTATATACGCACTACAGTACCCGTGAGACCGTGTGGTTGAAAAAGTATTGAAGATTCACTTCGCACATGTTTTCGGTTATACTTATTCCATCGGGGTAATCCGCATCGGGGATACAACTCGTGTCCGTGACTAAGAACGGAGCTTTTAAGTGTATTATACTGGCTATAAGTCAGCCCCCTAGTGATCAGTAAGGACAAAACCTCCTCAGGTGACATCTCCGTCACCACATCAGCACTTTTCCTACATTTGAAAGCACTCTCATTGCCCTACTAAGAGTGGTTGTGATTGAAAATGATTCCGAAAATTATTCGAATAACAAATTTACCTGTTACGAGTGAACTGAATGGAGTGCACTGAAGAGCATATGGACACTACTAACTGATCCATTCTTTCGAACCAATATCCTCGAAAAATCTTCAGTATAGAATCTTTAGAAATGAGTGACAGCATGCAAAGCCTGAAAAAGTTATTTTCGAGGAGTTATTATCCACACAACATGAACAATCCAACGGAGTCTCGGTATTTCCAGGTTCCGCTGCGCGGAGCCGGGCCGCGACTTGCCCTCGAAAAATCGAGTTTATTCTCGGCGTCGCAAACTTTTTTCAAATATTTTTACGGAATAACCTAGAAATATCATCAATTTATACTCTGATGAAGTATCCCAGAGACCATTTTCCGAATAAGGATTATATTGTCTACTTTATGTAAAGTTTTGTCTAAAAAAAGGGTCAGCCATTTTGTGACGTAATAGCGCTCAAATATAGGCAAAAATGTCTGAAACTTATGCATAGTATAGGCAAAGTACCCTGTTCACAATTGGTAATGTTTTTATTTCATAAAAATCCATTAATTACTCCTATATCTGCTCAACTTTTAAGATTTTCGAAGAAAATTGAGATCGGGCGATTTTTTCGAAATTTGGTCGTGTTTGAGCCTCTGTATCTAAGTAACGGGTAATACCTATGAAAAATGACTTACAATTCCATAATCAGCAATCATCTGTGTATATATGTGCCAAATTTCACGACGTTATCTCATAAAAAGCAGTTTTGGACTTTTGCCCGGCAAAATGCGATTTGGCCCCACTGTGCGTCGGGGCGAGTTAGTTCCGAATTCTGCCGCATAAGGGTGCCTCCCCTCCTCCGGTGTTTTGAGGGTGTGAGTTGGAGAGAAGGAAGTAGCGGAGAGGGGGGAGGAAAGGGGGAAGAGGGTCGAGCGAGGCTCTGTCGCAAGCGGTTTCACGTTACATGGTCACGACTTTGCGAATTCGATGGTTTTCCCCAGATTCTCTCCACTCCCGTATAAGGCGCTTTCCTAAGTTTTAGTCCCAAACACCGTTCGAAGGGTGCGCCACCGTCGCCATAACCGCGCCGGGGCGCGCAGTTCAAATACTAATATTTTTAAATTTTCTTTTATTTATTATTATTTTCTTAAAATTTAATACTTATTACGTGCACGCGATGGTAAAAATCCTCTGATGCGCTTCCATGTTGTCCATCCTCTTCATTTGATGATCGTTTTCTTACCCATATCAGGAAATTCTTTGAAGTCACAGTGACAGTACACAAACATCATCTGAAGAATTCCCATAAAACAGCATGAAACCAACACGACGAAATAAGATCACATACGCGAAGACACAAAAAATAGGCACTTCAACATGATCATTGGAACCAAGGGTAGCAAATAAAAAAACTGATTTCAAAGACTCATTTAATTACTTATACTGTTACACACTTCAGCTTAATAACAAAATCAATGAATGGATTATGAAGTCAAATAACAGTTTCCATACTTCACAAATTTACATTTAAGAAATTGATACAGCCATTTGAATGTCAACACTCCTTATCAGGTCTTCAAAAAGCATTCCTGCAAAACAATCAATAGAAAGAAAAATGTCAGTATCACTTCATAGTATTTTACGTTTAAGTACCAATTTTATGTGAGGTAGACCATAACAACTAATGCTAATGCAACAGTAAAGATAACAAGGAAAGTAACTATGCTTAGAGCTGTCCATTTCATGCATCTGTCTACAAAGGAATCGTTGGTAAAACCTGAGGAGTTATCCATCAATGGGCTGATTATTCCACTACCACCCAGGCGGTTATCACCTTGGTAGCGCCTCTTTTTCATGGTCAAGACCTATGTGGCAAAGAGATCCCCAGTCAAAGAAGTAAGTGTAAAGTTTAAATGCATAAACAGCCCTTTAACGACTGATTTTTCTGGCACAAATTATAGAGAATAATTTGTGCCAGCACCTAGAAAGCTTGTGCAAACAAGCAACACCAGCTTGTATAGGCATATGAGAAACCAGGATGCTAGTACTCTGGGATTTTTGCTGCATACATCCATTTTCTTGGATGATGGTGTCGCCAGTGTTTCAGTCAGCACCTTTGGGTTATAAGTGTTTGATACTTCACTTTCTGTCCATCTTATGTACTTCCCATGTTCATCTCCAATGCATTCTCATTGGTTAACAGTTTTTTTGGTCAAGGTGCGTTCTGTCATGCCAGTGAAACCATCATCCAAGGAAATAGACTACGCAGCAGAAATACTGGAAGACTAGCATCTCCAGTGCTGATGCACCACAGAAGCCTACATAAGGAATATGAGAAATCATACGGTCCACCAGAATATCAGGGCAGGCTCATCGCCAGGGGGGCTTCTGGTGCTTCAGCCCCCCCCCTGAAATTTTTCCCAATAACTTCGTTGGTCTGATTTTAGTAATGAATTTTACGAATGAGAAGAGATAAGCATGGGCACAGTAAAAGTAAATATCAAGAACTGAAAATTAAGGCAAGAGAATTGTAACATGTCGACACCGAATGGGCAAGGCTGATTTGTTTTAAGTTAAGCAAGACTTAGCCCCACCCGAAGCAAATTTCTGGCTACCTGCCTGTATCAGGGTGGAGGATAATCACTGTACACCATTTAACTGATCTTCCAAATAATCACTTGACAGTATGTACAACATAATTTGAGCCATATTTGGAGTGAAAGGAAGCAAATCAATAGCACAACATATTAACAAAAAATTACCATATTAAATTAATCATAAACTTGGGAAAAACTAAGGCTTGAGCATAACAGTTACACATCTCTGGCAAAAGATAATACATGGATATAAAATCACAACAGCATAATTTGTGGAAATTAAATGATTTTATATCAGTTTCATATTCCTCTTATCGATACATTATTTTTAATGGGCACTTTGGTGACAACTGAAATGAAAAAATTTCTTAAATCAGTTAGATGACTGTTGCACCTGAAAAAAATAAAAATGCACACCCACAAGGCCTTATTAATGTGGAGAGGTTTCTTTCATGATCTGTAGCTCTCTTCTGGCAGTCGTGATACCTCCTCCAATTATCGAAAGAAATTCTCCTGAAGGGAAAGATCAGTTATGAGCCTCATTTTCAAAAAATAAAGAGAAGACATCCTGAAATAAACTAGGGTCTATTGTGAGGAATGGATCACACAGGTCACAAGGAGGATCTTCAAGGAACATCATTGCCACAGGAATTTTTATGGACACAACTGAACTAATTTTCTTACAACTCAATATTAGTTCTCTTCCTTTATAGCTTCTGTTGATCTCATGCTGTCTAGATTCAGCATCTTACTGAAGGAAAAAAGAAGACAACTATTAATAGGCTGCACCCATCCTCAATTTCATATATTTGCCCCTGGATATAAATTAAATAGTTAATTACAGCAGTCTTCAATGCTCCTATAACTGCGGAGTGAAAGGGTTATGATTTGCATCACAATTCTGCCTAATAATACTGAAAAAAAAGTTTCAACCGGGTCTTGAATAAGGTTGTGGGTATTCAAATGCCAGCATTGTTCTTTTTACTAGGTCCGACAACAACATTCCTGATCTAATATAAGCTAACTACCCATTCTGATAAGGAGGGTGGATTACTGACTTTTGCCCAGGGACTGCCACAAAGTGATTTTCAGATAGATTCCAAGAATTTCACATGAGGACTCACCTAACTTACAGCTGACTTCAAAGGTTCCTTCGGCAGGTGCATGGGCGTGTAGTCCATGGTTCCATTTAAGCTGTCAAAAGCAGAGTCCACCTCCATAAAAAACTATGTAGTGGCAAGTCCATCTTTGCCTAAAACACCTGAAACCATACATCAACATTAATAGATGAGAATGTATTTGAAGGTAGAAGGCACTAGCCTCATACATTTTCTTTGGGATATTTTGATGACGATTGCATGATAGCAAACACCTTGTCACCAGGCTGCGAACTACACACGACAGTTCACACGAAATAGAGCTAAGGCACAGCAAGTGAAGTTTACGAGAGGGACCTTGATTACGAGTTATGAAACATAATAACAAACAAATTGTTTTGAGTAACGGGCTCTTAGCACAAAGATTCACGGACAAAACAGCTTCCGACTGTGATTTATAAAACTCAGATGCCGGGCATAACGGTTCGCCAGTTGGCGGGTTATCATTTTCATAACATAACAAGAACTTGACGAAAACGAATACTTTCACATTATTTACGCAAATACCACTATTCAACACACAAAACAATATAATACTTATTTCAATACAATTAAGATGAATGTTTCAATGCAATCGAGAAGAATGTTTCAATGCAATCAACATCGAAGAAAATAGTATACTTCATTGCAAGGATGAAATTCGTAACAAAAACACAACATGGCAACTACTGTCGCTTCTCGAATACTAACATACAACAAAATAGTTACGTCCAAAGGCACTCATAAGGTTCATTAACGGACACATAGTGGGGCAAGGACAGATTACAGCATACTGTATCTTAAAATTGCACCTACCTCTCAAGTACTTCTCTCCGGGAGCAGATCAACCTTCAATACAGCACTTTCTGCATTCCACATCCAAATTCAGGCGTCAATTACAACAAAAACACAGATTTCAACCGCCTCAGTAATTCTCCGATAGCCGTTGACACTGCGTGTGCTTCCCTTATTTCAAATCAACAGGGATGCATGGAGGGGGAAATTTCCCCCTCCCTTGACCTCGAAAGTGGTGGGGGGTAGTCATGTAGTTCCAAACACCGTTCGCAGAGCGTATGGAACTTAGGGGAACGGCCGCGGCGCCAGTGAAATCCCCATGGTTTTCCCCTAGCTGAATCAATCAATAGCCCAAGCATCATATAAGGAATATTAGTTTTTCACAGCTTATTTCGTTGGCTTGCAGTGCATCGAAGGTAAATGTTCCATTGATGTAATAGGCAGTTTGAGGTTAATCGTAATTTAAGAGCGAAATTACCGAATGAATTAAAGAGTGAAATGAATATTTTAACATAGGTATTACTATTTATGTAGGTAGATAACATGGCCTATGATGAGGCAGGAACACCCCATATCAACTAGTGGCGTAACTCAAGTACTATAGCTGCTCCCAAGATGAAGGGGAATAGACAACTTAAGACATTAGAAGAAAAAATATCAGGTAAAGAACGGGCGATAAATAATCATCACGTTCTTCCTTCAAGTTAAATTTTGGAATGTTGAATACAACTCGTTTGAATTTACATCCATGAAAGGGACCTCAGAGATGAGAGAAAAGGAGACGGAAGTATGTGCCATCGAGAATGCAACGAAACGAACGCATTTAAATATAATTATAAAAAAGCTTATTTACAACTACGAGTAAAAAACGTGGTGTACCGTTTTTAGATAGAAAACAAGATAAAGATCTCTCCAATTGAGGATGACTCCCTATTTAGCGACATGCGTTTTCCGTGGATTCGTAAGTAGTACTGTCCGCATTTTTCAAACCCGTGTCCTCAGCATGGGAAGCCACTACTCCAAACTAAACCCCGGAGCATAGCCATTTCACTTCGAATTTGAGTACCCATAAAAAACATGAATCAAGCCAATAAAAACATTGCATGAAATTTCCAGAGCTATGCGCTTCTTTTTTAGCCATTGCATATAATGATCAAGACTGTTGAGTTTTATTTCTCCTCTAAAGAGTAGTTTAAAAAAATACTAATTTCGGGAGAAAGCAGCAACATGTCAAAATAAATAAGAAAGGTATTAAAGAGTAGATTGGAATAATTATTAACTTAGAATCCGTTGACATTTTGGGCTGAAGAATATTAAAATTATTGTAACTTGTCCATTATGTTGTTTTCCCACAGCTATTTTAACCCGTTCTATTCTTTTAAAAATTATTCCCATATGGGACCAAACAGTAGAATCGAAATAATTTTGTAGTATATTTGCATCTTTCCCTGCATGAAAATTTTATGAATTTTCTCCGCCGGAAACGAAATTTTCCAGTAATTCCTCAGTAAATGTTATCCTTCTCTATGGATTCCTTTTTCAGGAGTAATATCTCTGTAAATAAAGGGATGGATGGGAACGATGGAGATGGGATGATACATCATCCCATCTCCATCGGAGACTAATCAGTCTGGAGAAGCTGCCAGAAAAGGCAGTTTTTCGCCTACGAAGAGATCTGCGGGGAAAACTCGACTTCCGCTACTCTTTCGCTGTCCGCAATGGGGGCGTTCACTCGGAACCGAAATCGCAATTTTTTGCACGAAATTGTTAGATGGAAACGAAAAAAGAATTTTAGTGAAAAAATTAATCTTCTAACAACAACCATTCACTCATAAATCAAAAATTAAAATAAGCAAAAGGTGACGCCCACCGAAAATGCTGCTGTGATAACATTGACGTCATTTTCCTCCCGTCCTTGACTGCTTTCAGGGGAGGGGGAAGGGAGTGGAGGGGGGTTCCCGGAAGGTCTGCTCGCACAGATGCTGTCGAAATCATTCCCATTGGCCGAGTCAGCTGTGTCCCCCCCTTTGCGATAAGGCGAAGTAGCTTCGCGGGCTCAGTTGTGATTGGACGAAGTCGATATACGTCAGAGGTTGCACCACACCCACTTTTCCGAAAGGGTTAAAAACATCAGTTTTTCGCCGCTTATAACTCGCGAAATAATTGACGGATCAAAAAACGGAAAAATACGGGTCTTTTTATTTTACAAACTCTATCATATTCGGCAATAAAAAAATTATGGTAAACGTCCCCATTGAAACCTTTTCGTTGACGTTCCCCAATTCAGTCACCTTATTTCGATTGCAGGAAGGGAACAGTATATTATCTACCAATATGTCTTTTGGTGTTGTGTTCAGTTAATTGTATATACGCCCAAACGTTGACGCGGTCAGTGTCTCTGCGAACCAAGTCCTATCTATAGGGTTGAACCAATTCATTGACAAGTAATCGGTAATCGTCCATATCGACCATTTTGCCTATTAATCGGTATCGTCGATTTAGCAGATTGATCGTCTTCGAAAATCGGTCATTTTGTTTGTAATGTTGTTTGGTCCCGAGCTGGAAAGAAGTATCATAGATTCCGGTTACACAGTTATTACTTACATGAAGAAGTGAAAATTAACAAAGCATCTTCCTAGCAAGTTATTTCATTACATATTTTAATATATGAAAACAGTATTACTTTTAATTTTTAAATATTCATTCCTTTTCAACCATATAAAAATGATTTATTTTAATTCATCGTAATTAAAATTGAAAAAATCAATATTCAAAATTTTTCATTTTTAAATTGTAATACAAAAACATAGAATTTCTCCATTTCCAGGGCTTAGTCTTTTTCTTGTCGCCGTATAAATGTTTCCTCCAGTTCTTAAACGTCTCTCACTTTTCATAGAAGATGCAGAGCCACCAAGATATTTCACAGCCAGTTCGCTCAAATTTGGAAAAAGCTCTTTTGCACTTCTGCACTACAAAAATGGGGCACTATGTTTTGGATTTTTCATATTTTTGCTGGAAACATTCGTTAGTTTATTTTTTCTTTTCTTTGGAAGGCATGCTTTTCTTCATTATTTCGTTTACCACAAGCTAATTCATCAAAGAACTTGGCAATACTTAGATATTCTCCTCTAAGTTCTTCATCTCCAGAACTTGAAGCTTCAGAATTCAATATTTCTTGAGATTTGGAATTGTTAACATTTTCTAGGCTATGTCTTGTCCAACATTTTATTTTCTTTACCATATCCTCTTTTTGAAAATTTTCTTTTAATCTTGGATATTACAGATGACAAGCATAAACACTTGTTTTCTAGATATGATGCAAATCTTATCTTCATTGAAACTTATAGTTCTTATACTGTGGAAAAATCTACCCTAAAGGGCTGCTCTTTGCTTTAGACAAGAATAAATTCAGTCTCTATTACGGGAAGTATTAAAGATATTGGGATTTCACGTTTACCTACTGGCTTCCACAGTAAATTCCACGAATGGTTTTAAAAGTAGTACCTAGTACTATTTTTCAACGTGAGACCACTGATAAGGGCACAGCGAAGGATTTTTATTATCAATATCATATGTTAGACTTGGGCTTTTTGCTGTAACAACATTTTTGGAATTGAATTACCCCTTATCATTTATGTCAATCTCTTTATGTGAATTGACGGCAGACTAATTGCCTTGTACCTTCCTCACGTACGACCAACTTCTGGATTTTCCTTTAATGGGTTCCCCAAGTAGTTTTCTTTTGAATTCTGTAACTGCATTTCTATGAGCGTCCTTTGCAGTGGTTTTTGACATTTTATGATTTCGATGATCACGTACGCTCATCGGTGGGCATATATTTACTATTTCTTCATTTTTACAGGGCATACTCGCTGCTGTCTGAGGGATTATCTCACTTCCGCATTGTATCACCTTGTTTCATTGCTTTCTTTTTTAAAATTACTAGGGATACATGTACTAACCCCGTGCTCGTCACATGCAGGAACGACTTCCATCAGCCTTCAGCTAATAAGCTTTTGGGATAACTTTTACAATCTTTAAAGGAATCTCTCAAATAACATTAAAAAGGATCGAAGTCTGCTATTTTAATATTGTCAATATTTCTTTTTCATTCAAAACTTTTTCAGAAATAAGGAGAATTTCGCAGTAGGTACCATGTGGTCTTTTAGTATCACGAAGGTCTCAATATTAGTCGCTAGTTGTGGGATATTGGTTGCCAGAAAGTCCAAAATATTGTCCCATCTATTGGGCGAATTAAATAATTGTTGTAAGCTCTTTTAAAAATTCTTTTGCCCCTCTTTTGTATGGTGATATGTTATACAATGCGACCACTAATCGGGCCTCCCAAAACACTTGATGACACACGCAACGATTTAAATGTTGCATTAGCATTTCGGCATCACCACTGGAAAAGCCAATGAAGAAACATGCTAAATAAATGGTAGTGCGAATGCGCAGTACTTATCACCCTGCGGTATTAAAATTTGTATTGGATTCCACTACCATTAGTATAATTCAATGCCAGTGTAGGTACACGTCGTGCGGGTCGTTCTTGAACTATGTCATGCAAAGAGAGGTTTACATTTACAAATCGCATTTAAATGGATATTCACACCTGGTTGCCAAACAAATTTCTATTGTTGAAAAGGAAGAAAGGTTGATAAATATGGAACTAAAAATGTAGGTTTTAGGCAAAAACGAATCGAATAAGGAGACTGAATGATACAATTAAACAAAGCATGCCTTTATCCGTTGAATGCTAAAAAGTTCTATATCTTTAGTGCAACTAATTTCGAAATGCATAAGAATAAACATCGACACCTAATTAAATTATTTTCTTGTGGGAGTAAAAAATAAATAGAATGGAGTTTAAACAACAACAACAAGCCAACAAAAAAATTGTATTACGCAAAAATTCTTTCTAGTGTGCCCCTAGACCATGATAGGGATATTTCGTTGAAATTTCACGTGTAGTTTGCGCTGTGCGTTGATGAGTGAATAAATCAGTCAGTCTGGACATTCCGTGTTATGCACATAGAGGAAGTGGCGGTACCGAAGGGAGCTGGCGTAAAATATGTCCTCCAATACTTCGCAGGTCGGGAAGTAGCACTTCACGTAAGGACCCGTTGGACGCTCCAAGCCGAACATCGGAAGGAAGTAAAACAAAAATCGCCTGACCGCAACTCACCCCAAGATCTGTTGTTCCTTTCTGAGATATTGCGCACCTCTCTTCAGCTCACCGTGAGACGGAACACAATCTTAGACCCATGAAATCCGAACCTCAGAAGACTTTTATTTTTTCGGGCTAGAAGAGGGGGCCAGCGGAGGGGCGAGGGAGGGGGAATAGGAGGAGGTGGGGGGGGGGGGGTCCGCAGCCACGCCGCTGGCAGCGCCGTCTTCCCGCCAGCATTACGTGTGACGGAGCTCCGAAAAATGCTCTGAACATGCTCAACAATTTACACGATTATAGAGAGTAAATGAAATTAATTTTCATGAAATGCTCCTGTATTGAAAAATCTAGGATGTAGCATTGATCCAAACGAAGAATCATTTTTGTGTCTCATCTTATGGCGGAGAACCTTTCCAGCAAAAATAGTCTATTTTCAGGTAGTTTCTCTTATTTATTTCTCCAAGGTGGTTAGTGACAAGTGAATGCGGAAACATGTGTTCTAGCTACATCTTTCTAGCGTCGAATGGCGAAAACATAATTTTTTCATCTGTTAGCACGTAACCATGTCGACGCCAGAACCAACGGTCTGAAGGTATATTCCTAAAGTAAGTTAGTAAATAGGCTTGAAAGCACGTTCCGTCAAAAGTACCGTTGCCAATGATAACAACATACTGCAGCGCCACTTTCATGTAACTAAGGCTTTTCTGCTTTTTTTTGAGCAAACATTTATTAATATCAATTAAACAAGTGTGGTAATGTGAACACTTTTTTAGAATGCTGAATTCTGCACAAAATTGCACATCTTATATTAGTTTTTCGTCAAAACGACATTTCTCTTTAAATTTTTAATCTGCAAATTTTACTGCTACAGCCTTGCTCTCCCGAAAAACCGCGCATAAAATAGTTGATCTTCAGCGTCTTTTTTCTTCAAATACATATATGATGGAAAGGCCTCATTATTTTATTGCCAATCGATGAAGGGCCAAAAAATTATGTGTCCTGAAATTTTCACAAAAATGACATGTACTTCATAATTCGGTGGAGCCTCCTTAAGGCACCATAACGGTAAGCACAGCCGCGGGCAGTTTTGGGCGACCGTTTCCGGCCTTTTTCGCTCTGTCCGTGTTTATATATCACTCAACTACGGGATAACTATCGGAGATAGAGACTTGCGGCTTTCTTTATTTGATTCAGGAGATATCGTTCCACATGACGATTGGAAAGAAAAAAATTTATTTCTCCAGGTTAGCGGGAAAATCAAGCTGTACTTTGGCTTATTAAAACTTGCTTCGAAGACAGAAATTCAAAAATCGGAAAAATCGAAAAATAGCGACATCATTCCTCTACAAGTACCTTTAAGCACATAGGCTAGAATTAGTTTTCAAAGCCGCTATCATCAAAGCGGTGGACCCCTGCACGCCGAAAGTCTTAATTGTTCCAGTGGCTATTGAGGCATACAAGGCTGTTATGAATTCCCCTCCCTCCCTCCCTCCCCAGCGCTGACTCTGCGGCAACGCGGCATAAGGGGGAGGGGGTCCCCTTTTCGTCATCCGCTCAAGGTCTTCTTCTGCTGCCTTCAACACTTGTTTCTAGGAATTCGTGAGGATCCTTTTGGACTCGTATATTCGCATTGGAAATGAGCTAACTTGTGTCTCTACAGGGTGTCTCGGGGTGGCCTAGTGGATAGAGTATCTATATCTACGACATACCCTGCAAGCCATATCGAGGGTGTGTGGCAGGGGGTGCATCCACACCAGTAACAACGGCACAACAAACAAAAATGAACAACGTAAAACAAACACCACACTTAAAAAGTAATTGGGCAAAAAAGAAGAAAACTACCAAATCCCAGTCATCCACGAATACCATGCATGACTTGAAATCCGACACCAATTTCATATATACTCATACATGTAAAAAAAGCAATACATGCGAGTAACACATTGATTTGAACATGCAGGAAATAAAAAATACTATCGACCTACTCTGAATATTACCTCTATAATTATTACCGATTTACGCGATGTTTAACGTTCTGATCATAGCGATTTCAGGCATCGGATGTTTGAAATGTTCATTTAGTGGTTCAATTGGATCTAAAGTGGTGGTAGTGAAAACGCTTTGGAAATATGTGTTTAACTTATTAGATTTTTCCAGACTATCATTTATTTTTTCTCCATTATCATCCCTAAACATTTCTACAGTAGATTTATTTCCTTGAACTTTCTACCATAAAGGTGTGTGGCAGGGGGTGAATTCTCACCAAACATGCACCACATATCATGCATAAAAAAGGTTGGTATTAATATACTAACCGTAATATACTAAAGGAGTTATGTCACTTACGTAATTTCTACCAGAGTTTATTAAATGATATTATTATACGTGTAAATTAAGCAATAAATTATTAAGTTAATTTGTCTGGCTCAATCAACTTTGCATGAGTTATGTCACTTGCGTAATTTCTACCAGAAGAGTTTATTAAATGATATTATTATACGTGTAAATTAAGCACTAAATTATTAAGTTAATTTGTCTGGCTCAATCAACATGGCTTGCAAACGACAAATAGATGGAGGGCTCATGTTGTGCACAAGCCAATGGGACGAGATATTCGGGATGTAATTGAAGCATTCGGCGTGGGGATTCCTAACATACGTTCACGCGGGTGTTTCCTAACGCCGCTGTTGCGACGCATCCCCACACATCTTTCACGGAAGCGGAAGTGAATCAGTGTTTCGCAGCATTTCGACCAGTATATTGCAGTTACTGTTTCGATTCTCACAAACCGTGCTTATATGGTGAAGGCTCATATGGTCGCAGCTGACAGAGGGCGCCAATTCGGATGCTGGTTTGCATGACGCGCTTCCTCCACTGCGCAATATGTAACTTTGAAGGTTTTACTGGCGTGAATTGACTATAAAATATTGCGGATATCATTTTTCAAGTTTTTTTCTCTTGGGGAATATGAAACGCTAATTCTGGAAGCACATTATTGTAACTTTCCATTTTTCTAGCGCGAATCCGTACACCAAATCAAATGATAAAACGCTATTGCATAAAAAAATTAAGATAACGCATGATGGAGTTCCGTGAACGACCCTAGACATCTAATTTATTCAATTTACTAACATTAGAAATAGGAACTTACAAATTTCAGAAAATGCACTGAATTACAAGGTGTATTCGAAAAGTAAGGACCGTTTGCTTATATTCAAACGTTGGCAGCTTAGAACAAAGTTGATTGAATGCTACGCGATCTATTGATTGTTTATGAGTTCACTGAAGTCATTACGTTGATTCCTTATTGCTTGACTGTCCCTGAAAACAAGTAACTTCGAAAATCGTTACTCCCGCCAGTTGCGAAGAGCGTCCTTTAATTCGATTTTTGTATGCAGAAGGATCTACAGCTACTCTTATTCATCAGGAGTTGTGCCTAGTACATGGGATTACAGAAATAAGAGAAGAATTGAATATGGCGAAGATCTCGAGAGTGCCGTTTTCAACCAGTTCAATTCTCAGGCGGAGAACTTCTATGCATCATTTTTATGCATGTTTGTTGTGAACGAGCCCCCTGCCATACACCTTTATGGTAGCTTGCAGGGTATTATGTAGATGTAATTGTATACAAAGGAGATTGAAAAAGCAAGTGCAACGTTACGAAAAGGGCTAAGAAGCGAACGGCGAATAAGTGAGTAAGTAAAGTAGGTTTATGGAATACGCCTCGTATATTCTTGATGAGATAATGAATCATCTTGATTTTTTTTTCAGTCAAGACAAAGATTTGCTTTGTTTTGAGGAAATTTAACGTTAAAAAATTGGAAAATAATATAGGTTGACCTCAAAACGTGGAACGTATGACATGTGTGAAAACATTTATAATGTGACTGCGAATTACCTGAATAGAAAACGTATTAATTACGTAAAAATAAATCCTTTCTCCCGACAAACATTCTGCGGTCATAAAGTTCACTTGCCATTTTCAAGGTAGAGTCCACAAAGCCATTAATGGAGGTTACAGTCCTGGTAAATAATGATCCGTAACTACCTTTGTAACCGATTGCAATAAAATTGCATTGTAAATGCAAAATGTAGATCAATTTAATGATACGATCTTCATATACCTGAAAAACACACCAAAATGTTCGAGGACAGAAATTGTAGTCCGACGTTAAGGATGAGGGGAAAAAAGAGCTCGGAAACCTCGAAAAAAAGTTGTTAGTCCGGAGAAAAAGAGATGGGTTTGATAGGGATTTGAAGAAGAGCCAGAGACAATGGGCATGACTAAAAAAAGGATTTTCTTCAAACGTTAAGGAGTATGACATATGCTTCGATTGCAGGGGTCATTCGATACAGCTAGAAGACAAAGAGTATGCAGAATGGTGACCTTACGAGCTTGGGCTCCTGATACTCGAAGCGGACAGGCAGAACTGTAGGTACGCTTCAAGTACGGGGAGGATTGTGGGGAAGATGGAAAATACAGAGACACACACCTGATTACTGTTTCCGAGTCAGCTGAGGCTGACGAAAAGGTCTCAATGCCGATTGGAACGGCGAACTTGAGAAAGTTCCTCCTGACGAGGAATGGCAGGTGAAGGATGCTCAAAAGGTTACGATCATTAGTTTTCAACAATTGTTTGATTCAATGGATTGAAATACATCGCTTTTCTTCAGATACTATACGGATTTAGTCTTGATGTCCTTCCTTGGCACGGTAGGAGGATTTGCATTGAAGACATGAGGGGCTCGTCATACCAGCAAGGCGATAGAGGAAAATATGACGAAAAAATAATTTCACCGTACTCTTATTAGCAAAAAATATTTATTCAACAGTTTATTATTATACTAGCTGAAGGGGCCTGAATTCAACGGGTGGTAGAAATATAATAATTACAAATTGTATTGAGAAATTTTAGCAAACCTGTGTTATGGAGTTAGCTATGGCTCCAAGTCTCTATCGGAACCATAAATACTATAACTTAAACCAACGTAAGCATATAACTACTGCCTGGACTCATACCAATGAGTCCAGGCACACACACAAACCTTGACAAAAATGAGAATATTATTTAGAAACTGTCAGGCCTAAAGAAAGAAAGGCGGTTGTGCATACGAATGATTCTGTCTATTGTTGACAATGAGGGCAGATTGGGGTTTTTGGGAATGGTAGCCCCGATCTTTTCGGCAAAAAATTTTTTCTCTGGCCTTTTACGTGTGTTATGTTTGTCTTAATTCTCCAACTTCATGAAAATGGCGTCAGTGAACTTCCTACGAATACGTATTAATGCATTTTATTCCAATTAGAGTAAATTCTATTCTTATTACCTAGTGCAGATTTAGCATACTTAAACCAGTCGCTCGGTTGCATATATCCTCTAGCTGACGAAGGCGGACGATCATCTCGCCGAAACAGTTCTACATAACATGTCCTTTTTTCGTGTCTATATTTTTTACTTATTGTGTATTAGTGACTTATTCCTCGAGTGCCTACACATCAGCTCCAATGAGCGTTTATTGACTGAGTTACACCTTCTACTGTATATTTCACCCATAACTATATTACATTATTTTTCATTTTGCCACTCTTTTTTTTTATTAGACTATTTAAGTTTCCTATCACGTTCTTGTGTCTCAAAAAACAACAACTTAGAAAGCGGTCCACTTCGTAGTACGGTGTAATTCCACATAATATGCACCTTTTGAACCCCGCACAAACTTTCATTGTGATCCTTTTAGTTTTAGCCAATGCAAACGTATTTGATCTGAGAATAATGCGAAAAGTAAGTCCGTGTGATTTTTCCGAATGAAATGGTCGATCTAGATTCAATAATTAGCTGCGATTCCTCTTTCTGTATCTTTCAATGTCTTCACGAAAAGAACAATGCTGTTTACGGCATCGCTTTTGGACGAACTTTTTTTACCATTATTGCAATGGCATCAATGAACATCCCACGGATACGTGATGATACATTATGCTCAATTGGGATTTGAATTTTATTCCATGGCTTTTGTTAAACTATCTCAAATCTCAAGCTATCTTCATCGACGACGATTTCGAAAGCGTTCCATCTCTTCTCTTCATGTCCCAGGTTGGTTCAAATGCACAAACCCGTAAAGAAATAAAAAAAACAAAAAATGTGAACACCGCTGATGCATTCATTCAAATACTTCTAATTTTAACCGAATGCAAACATTCTAAATCCTGGAGTATCGTTAGCAGTCAGCACGTATCCTTGTGCACAAAAAAATGGCTGACCTTGCTTCACCAATAGCCTGCAATGCCATCAGTACCTTCCTCGCGAAAAGCACAATTCCGTTTGCGGCATCCCGCTATGGCGAACTGTTAAAGCATCAGCGATGTTTTCATTTCATAGACGACAATGGCAATGACCTTAGCAACGCTCGGAAAAAAACCGAAAAAAACAGTAAATTTCAACATATATTAAACATTACTCAGATATCTGGAGAACAAAGAGTGAATCGGTTAAAAGATTAAGAAAGTTTACACATTTTCCCATTAAATACAGAAATGAAGAAAAAAATCAACTAATATTTAGTTATTTTACTGAGCGAAAGAAAAAACTCTTGCACTACCAACAATTGAAAAAGTCCATTTAAACCAATGTAAATACATAATTGGCTCCAGGAATCGAACCCGGGCCCTGAACCTTTTTTTTATATAGCCTATAGCACCTTCTAGTGTATACGCTAGTATACTACAAAATTTCAGCTCAATCGGTTCAGTAGATTTTGAGGAGATGCGTAATATAAGACACCTGGCAGACAGACAGACACCGCTACATTTTTATATATCAGTATTTTATAACTAACTAGGGGGGCAATCCAACACCACCTAGATTAGGTGGTGTTGGGCAATCCCCCCTGTACTGCTATGGCGACCCAGCCCCCTTCACTTTACGGTCGAAACGCAAATATTTCCCATCGTTCAGCGAAAGAAATTTTTGAATGGTGTGTCGGGACAAGTTCCCCATGAATCTCTCATGGACACGGAACGAGATTAGAAGGTGCGGGAGGGGGCGTATACATATGCTGGCGTACGAGTGACAACGAAGGCAGAAAATCGATTAGGCCCCAACTCCTTGGGACTAAACCTGGGTTTGGGACCTTGGGTTTTCTTTGGTCTCTCACGGAGATTTTACGCGTATTAGAATGCGAATAACAATTGAGATAGAGATGGTGTGGTCATGATAGTTGAGTAATGGTCTTCTTCGATTCGCGGCTGTAGCAGAAATTGTTCAGTGGTTTTTCGGTGCCTACTTATTGCTGGGTAGAGAGATCTTCAAGTTCTGTACTCCGTCTGTCGGATGGAACGATAAACCGTGGGCTCCTTGGAGTCTTTCTTGTGGAGAAGGCTAACTCCGGGTTTTCTTCTCCCATCTTCCGTTCCATGAAATATTCCTATCTCTATGCAATCACTCACGTATTCTGAATTGCGCAAATGATTTACAGCTGTGGGTTGCCTCCTCTAAATAATTACGACTAATATTACCCTTCAAGAGTATCGTCTCCGAAATACATTTCGGCGGCGTCAGCAGTTTTTGTAAAGAAAAATTTAGAAAAGTATAAATGTATTTTATTCCACTAGAAGACAATTCATTCCTTAACATCTGGTACAAATTCAACCTCTCGAAATTACATACGTTTGCTTGATTTGTCACTTTTTCTATTATTTTCACGAATTTTTACTCCGAATTCTATCTACTACTCCTAGTTTCACCGCATGCATCAACAAAGTCATCCGTGAAGAGTGCGAGTATAGATTCAATATGTTTGTGCCAATGGAAAATGGTCATCCTTGCCTCGGGAATCAGCTGCGAAGCCGCCTCCAGTGCCTTCTAACCCCCTTGCATCTGCTTACCTTCCCCAGACTGTCCGTGCCTTGCAAAATGGCCAATGTTGCTTCACGAATCAACTGTGATGTTGCTTCAAGTGCATCTAATCTCCCTGTATAGGCCTATCTTCTGCATGATAGCAAATATGATGGCAAACTTTTACCATTCCATTTGTTGTGAAGATGGAGGTTGTAAAAACCACAAAATTTATTTATATTTCAAGTTCATTTCAAAATTTTTATTAGTACATATTTAATTGTAAATCACAACTGAACAACGGAATATTGTATGGATGTTTACATGATTTGAAACAGACAACTATATTTCTAGTTAAGGATTAGATTTTCATGGTACTTTATTTCATCTGGTTCATGTCTGGTGTAGGACAATACATACTATTAAAATTTTCGGAAAGACAATACGATTGTAGATTGTAAGACAAAGAGCGAATATAGCTGTTGCTATTTGTTTTGCAAAGTTATTGATATGCATTGTGGTTGTTCGCAAAGAACTAAAATCAATCACTTTCACGAGGAAAAGTCTCGAGTGAAAAATTAGTGATGGTTTCGAGAGAACACGAGAAGCGATTAATATCAATCTTAGTTATTTATCTGCTCATTTCACAATCAGAATATTGCAAAACGCCAAAAAAGAACTATTTTAATGGTTGATTACGAATTTCTTAGGACAAAATTTTTATTCCCAACTGCCATTCTGTCAGATGCAGTTGAAGGTTCAATTTTTTAATATTGATCTGGAATGAATAGAGACTGAATACATGACAGAATAAATCTTCATTTGTTGATACATTGTTTGACGTGACGTCATATTACGCCAATAGCTTTTCATCTGTTCGGCTCTCCTCAGAGAAGAGAGTCACCGGCAGCAGGCGATAGACGTCTATCGCCGGCTGTAGTCGCAAATCGATAGTCGAAACTATCGATAGTGCTATCAAATGTTTTCCACCCCTAAAAGCGCGTTTACACGTTGCAGTTGACTTCTATGACACTCAACTGTTAAGCCATACTAGCACGTGTAAACAGCGACTGCGATGCGAGTTCAGTTCGATACCGATCATGTGTCGAATACTATCGATCAACGTCGAGCTATTAGCAAAGTCGAAGTCCGTCTTCTTTCCAGCGGAAATGTATCCAGCACAATCGCAACAATCGCCAACGGAAAGCATAACATGGCGTCTGATACCGGAATTTTAAATATAATAACAAGGAAATCCCTCCCCGAAAGGAAGATTCTAAGAATGTATAGACAAAATAAATGGCAATGGAATTAATTGCTTAAAGAACTTCGTGAAACTTTAAGCATCAATCACTGGTGACGTCATACGCTTTTTCTTTGTTATGGCAACGCCTAAATATCCGTTGGTGCAGACGCATCGTAGAGCAGTAGCTATATAGCGATATATCGCGCATCTCGCGACTGTCATGGCAGTACACTGTGTAGTGAACACGCAGCTTACCAGAAGAATTGAAGAGGGAAGAAAACATAAAAATGTGGAAACTGAAGAAGGGCTACTTCGCATCGAAACAATTAGGAATGAAATAAACCGTAAAGCGAGAAAAGCAAGGGAAATGTGGATGAGGGATCTATGCGAAGAAGTACGAAGCAACCTCGCAAATGAAAATGTGGAAGTTGCGTACAGGATGGTGAGGAATCACTTCAAGGAACGGGCTGCAAGATGTAACAGCATCAGGGACAAGAATGGAGAACTCCTAATTGAAGATTCCTGATGATGACTCCTAATTTAGGGAAGTGCAAGGCCATAAGTCTGCCGTCCATTCACTTAAAAATGATAGGGGTGAAATGGCCACAAACACACTTGACAAAGTTAACTTGCTAAATTCCTTCTTCCAAACCGTTTTTAACCCTCCTTCCGGGGATCCAACTGTCGTGTTACCTGACCTCTTTCAGCGGTTGATGCAACCAATTGACATTTCCTGTAATGGTATTGAAAAATTACTTAAAGATATAAGCCCCAACAAATCTCCTGGCCCTGATCAAATTCCCTCCCGCGTATATAGAGAGTTAGCATCCGAAATTTCCCCCTACCTTGAAATAGTATTTAATAAATCCCTGACCGAACACGTCGTACCGATGGACTGGAAAGCAGCCGATGTAACACCCATTTTTAAAAGTGGCGATAGGGAGCAGCCATCTAACTACAGACCTATATCCCTCACATCCATTTCATGCAAGGTCCTAGAACATATAATTGTCAGTTCAGTCATGGGACACCTAGATAGCCAGAATTTATTGTCCAATGTCCAGCATGGCTTCCGAAAGAGCAGATCGTGTGAAACCCAACTTTCTCTCTTTTCCCACGATATTTTAGTTTCTGGCGAAAATAATATTCCAGTGGATGCTATATTTCTCGACTTCAAGAAGGCTTTTGACAAGGTTTCTCACAGCAAACTAATTTTGAAGTTAAAATCCTATGGGTTAGACAGTAACATTATATCATGGATTAATGATTTTCTGCATGATCGGGTTCAAAGGGTTGTTTTGGACGGTGTTTCCTCACCGGCAATTAAAGTCACTTCGGGTGTCCCACAAGGTAGTGTGATAGGTCCACTCCTATTCCTTTTGTATATTAATGATATCCAAAAGGTGGTAAAAAGTAAGCTTCGTCTATTTGCCGATGACGCAGTAGTGTACAGGGAAATTCTATGCCCGAATGATAAAGAATATTTAAATATTGACCTACAAGCAATTGAAACTTGGTGTGATACATGGCAGTTAGAATTAAACTTTAAGAAATGTCTTGTAATGAATTTTTGGAAAAAGAATAGCTCTCCTCCTACCACTTACAAAATAAGTAATAGTGAATTAACAAACGTGGAATCCATTAAATATCTTGGAATAAGACTGACAAATGATCTTTCCTGGGGTAAACACATTCGTGAAATAATGGGTCAAGCGAATCGCAAACTGGGTTTCATTAAAAGAGTATTGGGTAAATGTGACGATCATGTACGAGAAATCAGCTACTTTTCCCTTGTTAGACCTCATTTGGAATATGCTGCCAGTGTATGGGATCCCTACGAAATCGGTCTAAGTAATGAACTTGAACGTGTTCAGCGAAGATCGGCAAGATTTGTAAAGGGACGATACGATAATTATATTAGCGTAACCAGTCTATTAAATGAATTGAAATGGGAATCATTGTCAGATCGCAGGTTGAAATTTAGACTTAATCTCTTCCACAAATTCCAAGGCAATATTTTCAGTGATGATGTTAAAAATATTTTACGAACCCCAACTTACTATGGCAGACTGGACCATAATCATAAAGTTAGAGAAATTGATTGCCGAACTGACCGATTCAAAATGTCCTTTTTCCCTCGCACAATAAGAGATACGAATAACGGTAAATATGTCCTATCGGAGAGTAGCAATGAATAGCATTGGTAGCTGCATGTTGGTATGAGTACTTAAAGCTAACCCTACTAACAGAATGTTTTTGCATGCTTGCTTTGCAATTTCTATCTTTTTTAAATAGTGTAGTTCTGACTACTATATTAATACTATTCCTTTTTTATGCATGATATGTAGTGCATGTTTGGTGAGCAATCACCCCCTGCCACACACCCTTGTGGTGGCTTGCAGGGTATTATGTAGATGTAGATGTAGAAGATGAGGATAAAGTGAAGAGATGGAAGGAATGCTTGGAAGAGTTGTACAATGGAAGCTATCTTAGAGCGGATGTAATCAAAGAGGAAAATGAAGTCGATAAGGATGATTTGGGAGCCCGAATCTTAGGATCAGAATTTGAAGCAGCTGTAAGGGACCTGAGGATAAATAAGGCGTCGGGAATAGTTGATATTCCTGCCGAACTAATAAAAAACACCGGAGAGAAGACATTAACTCAGCTGTACAAAACTATCTGGGACATGTACTCTACAGGAGAGATACGCTCGAATATTTTAGGGCCTGGCAACCCATGCCTGGAAGATATTGACAATAATCATGTACAGAGTGTTTGGGATTTTGAATTGTGCGGTTGTGAAGTGTGGAGTGGTGGCGTTGGCGGCGCAGCCGGTCGTCCGTGACGAGAACGGACGAGAAGCCTGCGACCGCGCTGGACGGGCACTCAGCTCCTGTTCGTGAAAGCGAATATTCGACTTGGCAAGGAGTCGGGTCGTAGACGGCGAGCAGTGACAATCGATTTTTTTTCTGAAGTGTATCTTGCAGTCAACGGTCCATTAAAAGACAATCTTTACTGCTACCTAGAGTATTATTTGCTACATTGAAAATGGTCCTTCGGGCCGGATCCAGTTGCTTACAGTCGGATTCGGTAGGATATGATTTGACATTCTTCGGAACTTCAAGAAAACGCTCAAGATTTCAGGCAGCACAAGGAGAGAAGAAGCTACAGGAATGAACCTACAGCGAGGACTATTGACGAGAGAGATTAGGTTTCTTCGCAACAAAAAGATAAGTTGCTTCCATATCATTCTTATGTTGCTGTTATTTCAAGATAAATTGCTGAATTTGTGCATGTGCTGCTAGTAGCTGCTCGCTGACATATATTTGCATTGAGTGCATGGCAATTACGTTGTCAGACGTCTCTGTATTGTTTGCTTGTGCTGATAACTACGTTAAGAGTGTGAACGAGTGTGAAGACGCATTATACTGTTACTTACTAATTTCTGCATGAACTTGAACTTTGTTGAATGCGTTTAGCGAGCCACTCGTATCGGCACTTGACGCCACTTACGTACATTTCATTTTGGTGAACGTGGTGTCAACTACGACTCCTGCATAGTGCTTTCCATTCTAATTACTAATTCGCTCTACCGCTGCAGAGACATTAGCTTAATTTTGCTCGTGCTAGTTTGATCTCGAATCAGAAATGGAATATTTCAAGAGAGAGCAGGAGAAATTATTACGGAAAATAACTAATTCCTTCGCAAACTTCCGAAAAGAAGGGAAAAGCAAAATGACCCGAGGTGCTTGCGAGGTTCGTCTTGAAAACCTCGACGAATGCTGGCAAAAAATAAATCGCGAACATAGTGCTATGATTAGGTCGAAAGAAGTTGACTTCGACGACGATTACTTCAAAGGTGACTTTTTGGATACTGCAGAAGAGGTTTATTTGAATCAAAAGGGAGAGTTTAAAGAATATTTAAACCTTTTATCGCACGCTTCGGTCGCAAAAAATACGAGTGATAATCCTCAAGCTAGGCCGGGGGAAAGTGGCCTTGGTACTCAACTAGCCAACCTTCCACGAGTAGATTTGCCGAAGTTTTCTGGAGTATTTAACGATTGGATGCCGTTTAAGGAACTTTTTGACTCCATGATTATTCAAGACCAGACTATTGCCGAAATTACGAAGCTCCATTACCTTAGAAGCTGTGTTACTGGTGAAGCAGCTGATTATATTAACTCTATTCCAATTACGGGCGATAATTTTCACTTAGCTTGGCAAACACTGCTTAATACTTATGAAAATAAACGTCGTCAAGTGAATTCCCATATTGACAGTTTGTTTTCAATTTCTCCAGCAAAAAACGAGGCTTCCGCGGAGTTAAAAAGGATTTTAACTTCCACTCTGAATTGCATACGACCACTTGAAATACTGCGACTACCTGCTGAGCAGAGGGATGATTTTTTGATTCACCTCACAACGAACAAGTTAAGTCAGCAAACCCGTAGAGATTGGGAAAATCATCTGAGAAATTCCAGCTCGCCGAGAGAACCCCCAACCCTTGAGACCCTTATTCACTTTCTTGAGGGTACCGTTGTTAGTTTAGAAGCTTACGAGAGGGGTAGCAGAGCTGCTAGTGGTTCACCTAAGCAATTACAAGTTATTGCAAAAACGAAATTAAAAAGTAATTCTAACCCTTTGAAAGTATTTCATGCTGATTGTGCAAACAATCGAGCGGAAGATAAGTGCGCCCTGTGCAAACAATCTCATTTCATTATGAACTGTGATAAATTTCGAGCGAAAAGTCCTTCCCAACGCCAAGAGGTTGTCAAGTCATTAAACCTATGTTTCAATTGCTTATCTCGTCATCTGCTGAAGTCATGCAAGTCTCAAAAAAGATGCAGATGCCATGCTAGACATCATTCATTGCTGCATGAGGAACGGAACGTTTCCAACGATAGCGGACAAGAAGAGCTGAGGCGGCGTCCTAGCCCCACTTCTTCGACAGATATTACCCCAATTCCTTCCGCAATCGCACCAGAGACTTCGACTTCAATGCATTCAGTCAGTCCCACATCTTATCGACAGACAGTTCTTCTAGCTACGGTGCTCATCAAAGTAATTGGACCGACAGGAAATCACATATTATTATCACATATATTAGCTCGAGCATTAGTGGATCAATGCGCTCAGTCATCATTTATTTCTCAGTCACTTTGTCAACGTTTAAGATTGAAAGGAAGGAGCACTGTCCAGAAAGTAACGGGCCTCAATGGATGCAATCAAGCTGTTAGCAAAAGGGCCGTTTCTTTCATTATCAAACCATATTTTGAATCAACATTTTCCTTTTTAGTTGATGCATACGTAATAGGGAAGGTTTCGTCTTATACTCCTGCTACTAATATTATTTCTTCAGAGTGGGAACATCTCCATGGGCTCACCCTAGCAGATCCAGAATACTATGAGGCAAAGGAGATTGATCTGCTCGTCAGTGCAGCAGTTCATGCCAGGATCATGGAGGGCCAAATCAAGAAAGGAAAACCAGGTGAACCAATTGCCATGCTGACGTCCCTGGGTTGGATACTTTCCGGAGATGCAAAAACTCGGTCTAACGTCTGCGCTACTTCAACTGCTCATCACTGTCAGGATGAGGATAACCTGAACGAACTGTTGACTAGATTTTGGAAACAGGAAGACCTTCAAGTTGCAAAGGAGATCCTTACACCAGATGAACAAGAATGTGAGGAATATTTTCTTTCTACTTACAGAAGACATATTTCAGGTCGCTACGTCGTCCGACTGCCCTTGAAGGATGGCGAGACTGCAGAAACTATTCAGCTCGGTAGTTCCTTTTTACCAGCCTTAAGAATGCAGCAGCAGATGGAAAGGAAATTTAAACATGATCGGAGATTCAAGGAGGAATACCATGCCTTCATTCAGGAGTACATTGACTTAGGTCACATGAAGGAAACTGAGGGCAAGATCGAGGAAACAGACAGCTGCCTCCATCTTCCACACCATGGGGTTTGGAAGGAATCCAGCACAACTACGAGGCTACGGGTGGTCTTCAATGGCTCCCAACAAACTAACAGAGGAGTATCATTGAATTCTAAGTTGCATATAGGTGCTAATTTGTTACCTGATTTAGGAAATGTTGTTCTACGTTGGAGAAGTTATCGTTTGGCCTTTACAGCGGACATCGAGAAAATGTTCCGTCAAATTTTAGTTGATGAAAGAGATCAACATTTGCAAAATATTCTTTGGAGATTTAATGTTAATGACCCTGTGATTTTCTACAGACTTCAGACTGTTACGTATGGTTTGGCGAGTTCCCCGTATTTGGCTATTCGCTGTATAAAGCAACTAGCCATGGAGGAAGGCCATGCCTTTCCTCTTGCCGTTCCTGTGCTGTTAGAAGAGATGTACATGGACGATGTGCTCTCAGGAGCACATACTTTGCCTGAGGCTCTTTGTAAACAAGAGAGTCTGATCAAGTTGCTCATGGTGGGCGGCTTCCCCCCTGAGGAAATGGGCTTCCAATACCCGAGAACTTCTGGAGTGGCTGCCTCGAGAGGATGTTGCGGCCTCTTCCGACCATTCCTTGCCTGAGTCCAGTTCCATGGTCGTGCTTGGGTTGTCATGGTTGCCCCAAGAAGACTCCTTTTATTACCGGATAAGTATAGAATCATTTTCCTGTGACCACCTGACAAAAAGAATTGTTCTGTCAAATATTTCAAAATTATTTGATCCCCTTGGGTGGTTGTCCCCTGTAGTAGTAACGGCAAAAATCTTTATGCAATCATTATGGTTGTTGAAAATAGACTGGGATACTAAATTACCCGCCAAAGAATCTGTTTTTTGGAATAACTGGTATTATTCCCTTCCAGTTCTGTCACAGTTGCGGATCCCTAGATGGATTCACTACTCTCTGGATGCTAAAATTACAGAAATCCATGTCTTTGCGGACGCTTCAAAGAGAGCGTTTGGTGCGGCAGTATACCTACGAATTATTACCGTGCAAAGTTGTACTTCATCACTAATTTGTTCAAAAAGTAAGGTTGCTCCCATTAAAACAATTAGCATACCGAGACTCGAGCTTTGTGCAGCATTGCTAGCTGCTCGTTTAGCAAAACACCTTTCGAATACTCTCAATTTAACCAATGCTCCAGTACACATTTGGTTAGATTCCTTAGATGTCTTGTATTGGTTGAGGAGTCACCCTTCAAGATGGCAAACATTTGTCGCCAACCGGTGCTCAGAAATTTTAAACATATTGCCCGATGCTATTTGGCATCATATTCCCTCTGCAGACAACCCGGCGGATGCAGTTTCAAGGGGCATCGCTCCGTCTGATTTACTGAAATCAGAACGCTGGTGGAAAGGGCCCTCACGGCTAACTGCTTCGGATAAACCTTGGCCAGCTTCCCAGCCACTTTCACAATTACCAGAGAAACAATTAGAAGTTAGAAATGTAGCTCATGTCAGTATTGTTACTAAACCGGCAGTGTGGAATTTGATCGACAAATATTCATCACTTACCAAGCTTTTGCGTGTATCTGTTTTTTGCTTTAGATTTTTGAGCAAGAAATTTGGCAGTCAAATTATGAATGGAACTATACTAAATTTCTTGAGAAAGTTTCCCATTTCTACTTACCCCCATGCGACACCGGATGAAATTGATCAGACATGCTTAGTTTGGGTTCATTTGGTTCAAAAGAGCTATTTTTCTCAAGAAATTTCTTTGCTATTGAAAAACAAACAGTTGCCCCATAGAAGCCCTTTAATAAAATTGAGCGCTATGTTTGATGGGCTATGTATCCGTGTTGGAGGAAGGCATTCTCTGTTAAGTGAAGATGAGAAGCACCCCATAATTTTACCTGCTTCCTCACGCTTAACAACTCTGATAATCGAACATTTCCATCGCATGACCCTCCATGGGGGGGTTCAGTTGACCCTAACGACTGTGCGGCGAAAGTATTGGGTAATTGGAGGTCGCAAGGCAGTGAAAAGGGTAATTCATAATTGTTTGATTTGCAGGCGATACTCAGCCTCGCCTGTCTACCAAAAAATGGGGAATTTGCCAGATATAAGAGTAAGGATGAATCGGCCTTTTCTAATCTCTGGCGTAGATTATGCTGGACCCTATCAAATCAGAGTCTCTCCAGGAAGGGGGAATAAAACATATAAAGGATACGTAGCATTATTCATATGCATGAGCACAAAAGCGGTACATCTTGAAGCGGTATCGACCTATGAATCCGTTGGTTTCATAGCTGCCTTTAAAAGATTCACAGCTCGTAGAGGACATTGTGCAACCTTATATAGCGATAGAGGTTCTAACTTTGTGGGAGCAGATATAGAATTAAGACGACTTTTCGAAAAATCTTCTAAAAATTGCAAAGATATTGCTCAAAACCTAGCAAACGGTGGAACTAGTTGGTGTTTTAATCCACCTGCAGCCCCACATTTTGGTGGAATATGGGAAGCGGCGGTTAAGTCGACTAAGTATCATTTGCGTAGAGTTTTGGGAACGCATACATTGACGTTTGAAGAATTTTCGACGCTTTTATGTCAAGTTGAGGCATGTCTTAATTCTCGTCCTCTAATTCCCAGAGCAGATGACATCGCCGATTTACAACCTTTGACACCTGCTCATTTTTTAATCGGGTCCTCGTCCCTCCTGCTTCCTGAGCCAAGGGTCACCGAGGAAAGACTACCTCCTCTGAAACGTTGGTTGCTGATAACGCAAATGGTGCAGCATTTTTGGGACCGCTGGTCAGCTGAATACCTGCAGAATCTTCAGCGGCGATCCAAGTGGGCGAAGGAGTCTCCACCATTGACTATAGGGGATATCGTCCTCATAAGAAATGAACTGACTGCACCAACCAAGTGGCCTCTTGCTAGAATCATTGATCTTCACAAAGGGACAGACGGCCTTGCCAGAGTAGCCACACTCCGCACGGCTAACTCAGTGCTAAAGCGACCCATTGTGAAATTGATTATTTTACACCAACCGGAGCAAAATTGTTAATTTTTATAATTTGAGTTATTTTTCATATTTTGTAATACTTGTTTTCTCATATTTGTTCTATATGTATTGTTCTTTGTTAAAAGGTTGGTTGTTCACAGAACAAGGTGGGCGGAAATGTTTGGGATTTTGAATTGTGCGGTTGTGAAGTGTGGAGTGGTGGCGTTGGCGGCGCAGCCGGTCGTCCGTGACGAGAACGGACGAGAAGCCTGCGACCGCGCTGGACGGGCACTCAGCTCCTGTTCGTGAAAGCGGCTATTCGCCTTGGCAAGGAGTCGGGTCGTAGACGGCGAGCAGTGACAATCGATTTTTTTCTGAAGTGTATCTTGAAGTCAACGGTCCATTAAAAGACAATCTTTACTGCTACCTAGAGTATTATTTGCTACACAGAGGAATGGAAGGAAAAGCTGAGGAGTTCCTGGATGAGGACCAATTCGGGTTCAGGAGAAACAAGGGTACAAGAGAAGTGATTTTGGCACTCAGGCTACTTATAGAGAAGAGAATAGATAAGAATCTACCGACGTTTGTAGCATTTGTAGATTTGGAGAAGGCATTTGACAACGTGGATTGGATCTTGATACTAAGGAATCACAAAGAAATTGCAGTATCATACAATGACCGAAGAGTTATCCACAGCTTGCATAAAAACCAGGTCGCCATAATCAAATCAGGACCCAGCAGTACAGAAGCAAACATAAAGAAAGGAGTGAGGCAAGGATGTGCACTGTGTCCCTTACTATTCAATGTCTACATCGAGAAAGCCATCCAAGAAGTCAATGATAAGTCTCCGGGAGTGAATATCCACGGGGAGAAAATCAGCATGATACGATTCGTCTAAGACATAGCAGTCATGGCAGAAACAGAAGAAGATTTAACGAAGACGCTAGGAAATATGGAAAGAACAATGACCAGATATCATCTGAAGATAAATAGAAAGAAAACTAAGGTATTGGTATGCAGTAGCAGAAAGGAAGCCAGGACCAATGTTAAACTAGGAAAACAAAAAATAGAGGAAGTGGAAGAGTTCTGTTACCTGGGAAGCCGAGTAACCAGCGATGGACGAAGAAAAAGAGAAATTGCTAGCAGAATTGCCCAAACGAAAAGGGCATTTTACCAGAAGAAGATTCTGCTTACAGCTGAAAATACAAGCGTGGAAGTGAGCAAACATTTCATTAGAACATTTCATCTGGAGCATTATACTATATGGCAGCGAAGCATGGACAATAACAGCAGCAGAGAATTCCCGGCTGTAAGCATTTGAAATGTGGTGCTACCGAAGAATGATGAAGATAAAATGGATCGATCGATTAACAAACGAAGAAGTGTTAAGAAGAGTGGGAGAGAAGAGATGTCTAATGAAAACCTTAAAAAGAAGACTGGACAACTTTATCGGCCATGTCTTAAGACACGGCCGACACTTAGGAAAAATGAACGGGAAGAATGAAAAAGGCAGGCCTCGTATGAGGTATGTGGAGCAAGTTGTGAAGAATGAAAAAGAGAGGAATGACGTCAATATGAAGAGGTTGGCCGATAGAAGAATCGAGAAATCGATAGAAGATAGATCGATAATCGAGATCTATAGAAGAATCGCAGTTATCCACTCGATAGAAGAATCGAGTGGATACCTGCATGGAACCATCCCTAGGATTGTTGACCCTTGATGGTGATTATGGTGGTTCTCAAACAGGACGGGGCGGGATTTATTATTGCGACTCGGAAATTTATAGCCCACCTCGATTTAGAGTAGCATATAGGGCTATAATGACCCGTGGAATAGCATGATCGTGAAATACTGAACCCTCCCTGAGAGCACCAAGTTTGCAGTACACGTAATGTTAACCCTATTAACGTCTACATCTGGTGTAACCATAATGTTCGCGGTTAAACTCGAATATGTGGGGCCGAGATCAGGTAGTCGAAGGGTGGGTGGGTCTGAACCTCGCAAGAGTCCTAATCCGCGACCCTTTTCCCAGCTCAGAGACCGAAAGCCTGCCGCTCTTCTCGACCCACACAGCGGGAGGCTCCCTCGCCAAAACCAACCGTGCTCACTACAATTTTAACTTTAACAACTACGTCATATAACAACAAATTAATATTTTCATCGTACTCCCGATAATTGTACGAGTAAGTGCATCTTTTAATCGTGGTCCTACGATGAAAATTAACAATTTTGCGAACATTGCTAAAAACGTGGTCATCAACAGCGGGAAATTTGGCAACAACGCAGCGATCCCCCCTCCAATTTTCCGTTTCTTTTAAGCGGAGTAAGCTTGCAGAGGTTTTTAACGGGTGTACCTTTCACAATGAACGTTGTTGACATCAGTGAGTGATGGGATTCGTAGTATTAATCCAATTTTAAGACACTGTGCTGTGAATGTGCCCAGAAAAGAAATAAACTGTCTATTTGCGTCAGCCTGTGTCGCTTTCTAATTCAGATAGAACGAGAGCCACAAAGATGTGTAAAAGACTGCACTGTAAATCGATTGAATTCACATCAGAAGTGGAGGCTCAACTATTGAAACACCAAGCAATAAACTATTGCAGATTCATGGAGAAGTTCAGGTGAGAATCGCGCACAAATCCTTACAAAACCTTAAGTAATTTTCTACATCTACATCTATACGTTACCCATCAAGCCACCGCGAGTGCGTGGCAGGGGGTGAAGATCACCAGGCATGCACTACTAACATGCAAACTAGCAACTATATTGTCTCATGCAACTTGATTGTTAGTGTCTACAGTATTTAAGGGGTAAGACACGCATCATGCACTACAGAATACTCTAGAATATTTCCCCTACCTATCCCTTTCCTATGCTGCCTATTCTGTTCTCTTATAGTACGGGGGAAAAATGCCATTTTGAATCTATCTGTACGACAATCTATCTCTCTAATCTTATTTATCTGGTCGAATCTAGCATAATACGATGGTGTTTTTAATATGTGCCTAACATCTTTAGTAAAGCTATCCGATTGAAATTTCTCTAATGGATTTAATCTGAACTTTAACCTACGCTCTGGTAATGATTCCCACCCTAATTCTTGTATTAATTCTGATACACTACTCAACCTATCGTAACACCTTTTGACGAACCTAGCTGCTCTACGCTGCACACTGTCTAGTTCTCTAATCAAACCTAATTCATTAGGATCCCATACACTGGCTGCATACTCAAGGTGGGGCCTAACTAGTGAAAAGTAGCATCGCTCTTTTGTCTTCTCATCACATTTCCCAAGTACTCTTTTTATAAATCCTAGCTTTCTCTTCGCTCGGCCGTATATTTCCCGGATGTGTCTACCCCACGATAAATCTTTAGTGATTGTTACACCTAAATATCTTACGGTTTCAACGTTTTCCATCTTCGTGTTATTAATACTACAGGATCGCTCTATCGAATTATTCCTCCTCCAAAAACTGATAGCTATACACTTTTTAAGGTTGAGTTCTAACTGCCATTTTTCGCACAATTCTTCAATTGGAAAAACATCTAAATCCTTGCTAAGTGATTTCGTGTCCTCTTCATTTGATATACCCCTGTACACCACCGCATCGTCTGCAAAAAGTCTAAGGTTACTACTAACTACGGTACCCAAATCGTTCATGTATAAAACAAATAGAAGCGGACCTACTACGCTACCCTGGGGAACTCCCGATGTGACTTAGATTGTGTCCGACATGATACCATCTATGACAACCCTCTGCTCTCGCCCACTTAAGAATTCTTTTACCCAACATACAACGCCTTTCTTTATACCAAAACTCTCTAACTTCAAGATTAATTTGTCATGAGGAACTTTATCGAAAGCCTTTTTAAAATCTAAAAATATCGCATCAACTTCAGTACCTACTGCTTTCGCCGTGGACTAAAATATCGTGTACGAATAAAGCTAATTGTGTCTCGCAAGATCTACCTTTCCGGAACCCATGCTGGCTGTTTATGAGTAATCCCTGACTATCCAAATGCCCCATGATCGAACTGACTACTATGTGCTCAAATATCTTACAAGAGATTTACGTGAGTGAAATGGGTCTGTAGTTACTAGGTTCATCCCTATCACCGCTTTTAAATATAGGTGTAATGTTAGCTACTTTCCAATCCTTGGTTTCTGTGTGGTTCTTTAGTGTTTTATTGAATATTATTTCTAGATAGGGGGCTATTTCAGAAGCTAATGTATTATATACCCTGGAAGGAATTTGATCGGGACCTGGTGATTTGTTTTTACTTATGCTTTTTAACTGCTGCTCTATTCCGCGACATGAAATGTTTATTTTGGGCATTTGCTCACTGAAAGTGTTCGGTGGTGGTTCCACTGCGTTTTGTGACGATGAGTTGAATACACTTTGGAAGAAGGTGTTTAAAGTATTGGCTTTTTCTACACTGCTGGTGACTCTGATTCCTTTATCATTTTTAAGTGGGTGCACTGTGGACTTATTTCCCTGAAGCTCTCTCACATATGACCAAAACGCTTTAGGATTGCTATCTAAATATTCTCCTAACATCTTGCTCTTGAAATGTGATAACGCTTGCCGACATGATTTCCTTGCTAATGCTCTCGATTTTTTATAGTTTTGAACTAGCTCATTTTTTTCCTCTACCGATAGACCCCGTCCTGCATTTTTCATCTTAGCGTGGCATATCCTTTGTCGCTTTAGTGATTTCCTAACCTCCGCGTTATACCACCTTGGCTCTATGTTATCACTAATATATTTACTTGATATGTATTTATGAACTGCGTTACGGGTGACCTCAAGAAATTCTCTCCACGAATCCTCTGTATTTAATCCTCTGTATTTAATCCTTTGCTTTGTTCGCTAAATACATTAAACGCTTCCCTTAATTCCTCTTTCATACCGTCGTAATTAGACTTGCCAAATAAGTATACCCTCCTCCTTGGTTTATAATGTCTTTCAACGCCTACAATAAATTTCGCATGCACTATTTTATGATCACTAATTCCTGTGTCTGTAACTGTATTTAGAACTCTCTCGGGTATATTTGTTGCTAATAAGTCTAGATTGTTGTTTCCCCTGGTCGGTTTTGTTACTAGCTGTTGTAAAGAATGTGACGTAAAGGTGTTCAACAGTGATTCGCAATGTTCCTTATCCTTATCTCCTGTTATGAAACCACACGTATTCCAATCTATCGAAGGGAGATTGAAATCTCCGCCTACTATTATTCCTCTATCCTCGTTCGGAGAAAATAATGTGGCTATCTCTGAATCTAGTTCCATTATAGAGTTGACGTCTGCGTTTGCAATTTTACATGATTTATGAGCGTCTAGTGATAGAAACAGCCTTATAAATACAACTGGGCTTTTTTCGGATAAGACGTGCACCTACTGTCGTGGAAAAAAGTCATGACACTCGAGTTTACAAGTCAATGAATGTTGTACGCGTAGTTCCACATGAAAACAAGTTATATCAAAAATTAGCAAATTTAATTCTGCGTTTAACTGTGGAAAGTGAAAATTTTTATTTTAACTTGTTAAAATTTTATTGTCTGCGAAACAAAAAAAGTGCCTGTTTTTTCACCGTTTTAAACGGAATGCTCACTTTAAAATTTCATAACTTTAAAAGTATTCATTGGATCGTAACCAAACTTTAATACGACATAAAGGAACCTGTTTTTAACATATGTACAAAGTTTTAAGATAATCGAAGTTGAAATAAAATTGTTCTTGTAAATTTTGTGAATCAACTTTTTCTCAGTACTGCGTGGTCATATCGATACGAATCTTGTTCTGTCATGGAGCTTATGGTAATACAAGGCTAATCGGTACTCCATATTTAGAATTTATATAGTTGTTTATTTTGTGAGCGCTTACATTTAATTCGGTGTTTCCTCGAACAAGAGGTGTGAAGCGAGCGGGAGGAAATGGACGCATGGCTTCGGAAATCCGTGCGACGTTGCCGCGTTCGACACCATCTGTTGCCATCGGACACCATTTGTTGCATTGTAACTTAAAAAGTTGACGGAAAGGGGTGTACTTTCTTTCGAAAGATAAGAATCCCATCTGTTTAAGTTACAATGCAACAAAAATGTATTGATTCTACATATGGAACGCGGGGATGGTGTCGAACGCGGCAACGTCGCACGGATTTCCAAGGTCATGCGTCCGTTTTCTCTCGTTCGCTTCACACCTCTTGTTGTAGGAAACACCGAATTAAATGTAAGCGCACATAAAATAAACAACTAAATAAATTCTAAATATGGAGTACCGATTAGCCTTGTATTACCATAAGCTCCATGACAGAACAAGATTCGTATCGATATGACCACGCAGTACTGAGAAAAAGTTGTTTCACAAAATTTACAAGAACAATTTTATTTCAACTTCGATTATCTTAAACCTTTGTACATATGTTAAAAACAGGTTCCTTTATGTCGTCTTAAAGTTTGGTTACGATCCAATGAATACTTTTAAAGTTATGAATTTTTAAAGTGAGCATTCCGTTTAAAACGGTGAAAAAACCGGCACTTTTTTTGTTTCTAAGGCAATAAAATTTTAACAAGTTAAAATAAAAATTTTCACTTTCCACAGTTAAACGCAGAATTAAATTTGCTAATTTTTGACATAACTTGTTTTCATGTGGGATTACGGGTACAACTGTCATTGACTTGTAAACTCGAGTGTCATGACTTTTTTCCACGACAGTAGTTCTTTATCACATGCATCAAAATATTTTTAATATAATAACGTAGATGTAGATGTAGAAAATTACTTAAGGTTTTGTAAGGATTTGTGCGCGATTCTCACCTGAACTTCTCCATGAATCTGCAATAGTTTATTGCTTGGTGTTTCAATAGTTGAGCCTCCACTTCTGATGTGAATTCAATCGATTTACAGTGCAGTCTTTTACACATCTTTGTGGCTCTCGTTCTATCTGAATTAGAAAGCGACACAGGCTGACGCAAATAGACAGTTTATTTCTTTTCTGGGCACATTCACAGCACAGTGTCTTAAAATTGGATTAATACTACGAATCCCATCACTCACTGATGTCAACAACGTTCATTGTGAAAGGTACACCCGTTAAAAACCTCTGCAAGCTTACTCCGCTTAAAAGAAACGGAAAATTGGAGGGGGGATCGCTGCGTTGTTGCCAAATTTCCCGCTGTTGATGACCACGTTTTTAGCAATGTTCGCAAAATTGTTAATTTTCATCGTAGGACCACGATTAAAAGATGCACTTACTCGTACAATTATCGGGAGTACGATGAAAATATTAATTTGTTGTTATATGACGTAGTTGTTAAAGTTAAAATTGTAGTGAGCACGGTTGGTTTTGGCGAGGGAGCCTCCCGCTGTGTGGGTCGAGAAGAGCGGCAGGCTTTCGGTCTCTGAGCTGGGAAAAGGGTCGCGGATTAGGACTCTTTCGAGGTTCAGACCCACCCACCATTCGAATACCTGATCTCGGCCCCACATATTCGAGTTTAACCCAGATGTCCGCTATTTTTGGTCTGCGGGTATATAGGTTTAATATAGGTTTACAGTACACTTGATTTAAACGTTAAATACATTTCATCCAGACTATAAATGGGTCATTCCACGTCAATTCCGCCGTAAAACCGGCAAACATGACTCCTAGCGCGACTCCGACCACATGCAACGAGACATTGCAACGTTGCAAAAGTTTCCATTGCCGTCCGCCATTTGCTTCCCGAAGATGTGGCCATCACCGTAGGCAAGGAGAGTAGAGAGTTCTCTACTCTCCTTGACCGTAGGATACGCGTGGACGGCAACAGCGCTCGCCCTCGAGCAGTGAGCAGCCTCACCTCGTCTACCATTGCTACTGGCTCTTTTCATTTTTTTAAACTGATATGTTTTTTGAACTAGCAGGTGTCCGATCCTACGGTTTCAAAGTCTCGTTCAAACATTGTGTGAGAGCACTGACTCCCAGACAATAAAAGAATACAGTTTTCTTCTTTTGGTTTCGCTCTCTTTCACGGTACTAATTATAAATCCCTCCACCTGCGCCATAAGCGGTCAACTGCTAATTGTCCTTGGCGGCATGAACTGATTATTCTCTCTCTCAGTGGTTCAACCCGAAGTTTGGTTTTTGGAATGGCGAGGGTAGAGCTCACCCCATACTGAGCCACAGGCGTGTGGATTTCACACTCATTCAGGGAGTAAGGGGAGGGGCCTTTCCGTGGGGCACCTCGCACTCCAGGGATTTCTTTTCGTTCGGGGGCGGCCAAAGGCTTCACCCGGATTTGAACCCGGGACCCTTCGATCAGCAGCCAAGCGCTCTATCCACTAGGCCACCACCCTGATTATTTTATTAGTGTGACATATTCCTTCAGCCATCTTTTTCGATGTAGTGAATTTTGGAAACCCCACTGTACATGATGCAATACGTTTCAAGCAAAGGAACTTGGGAAAATTTCTCTTTCTAAAACTTCAGATCAACTATGTACCTAGTTATTTAATCGGAACCTTTGTTGAGGATATTATAGGAGTTCGACAGCATGACTACATTGCCCCATGCAAACTTCATATTACTTGAAAGCCAGACAATCTGAAATCATGTGAAGTTGTCGCTGCGGGCGATTACTCCGAGAAATATTCTTTTCTGTACCTAGATTCAGTAAAAGATGTAATTACCAGGATACAGCACATCCATGTTGAAATGGGAATGCGAACGATCGAGTAATACCTCGCAGTCTGGTTATTATTTCTGACCGTATGAAGCACAACGTCACGTTCAAACCTTTCGAAGTAGGCAGCTCCATGGTGAAACAAGTGCCCTGCTCGGCGATGCAATTTACTTTTTCTCTACATATATTTTAAAAAATGACCAAAAATGAGGGTCCGCCATTTTGTTTAACATCTTCGGTAGATAATAACAAAAATGTGTGTAGACTATATTAAAACAAAGATGAAAGACTGTTTAATCTAATTACATCACCTTTTATTCCAATTATTTACTCGTAAAGGTTTAGCAAGGGCTTGATTTTGAAGATTTCGTGAGAAAATTGAGTGTTGACCATTTTTGCGAAATTTGTGCATCTCTGACCTCATGCAAATTGTAATTGTTGAGTACTAAGGAAAGTGCCTTCGATTATCGGATGCCTTTTGAAAATATGCCTTATGCAAAGTTTCAGATTCCTGGCTTGAAAAAATCACCTTTTGAATTTTGGTTAGGTATTTTCGATTTCAGCCCGCTGTGCGGCGCCTCAATACGAGAACCGCTACAATATGTTGTAATTGCTGCATCGCCAATATTACAGGACCGAGGCTGATTGTCATTCCAAAAAAATAGCTCATCTACTACTCACAGGAAAATATTAAATTTGTATCAAAAATAGTGTATTTTGTTTTGAATCTGGAAAATTATGTTCGTCATTTTTCAGATCTATTAATTTTACTGTGTATACATATAGATCTTCATGTAAGAGCTGCAGACTTATTAGACTTCAAGCCTTGGTTCTCAAACGATTATTTTCACCCATGTAAATTAATTTTGTAAATATTCATGGTTCAATTATCGTTAACAGAAGAAATGCAGGAAACATTTGAAAATCTTTATTAATTTAGTTTTCGCGATTTCTACTAAAGACTGTGATATTCATGGTTGTACAAAATATGCTATGGTCCTTGTTCATCGTAAAAATCCTTATGCGTCGAACATTATTTAACAACTGAAATGTCCAACATATGAGGGATAAATAGAGTGATATTTTTCAAATTTAGTGAACTCTTGTGCCTCGAAGTAAATATTTTTCTCCTAAAGCTATTTAGATTTATAAAAGTAGTCATTTTACAAATTCTATGCCAAAACCATCTTGCGTAGCCGAACATTATTGGCTGATATTGGGGATTCATTTTCCTCACAGTTTTGGCACATTATATTGGAAGAGATGTATACCAACAAATAGCTAATATCGAAACGACCATATCACCAATTAATATAAAGGTTAATGGTAGTTTAGCGGGGCCGTCGTTCAGGTAGCTAGGGGGACGTAGGTCATTAGAAGGGTCCATCCTCGGTCTCCTCGAAAATCGAGCCTCGCCCGTCCCGGCAGCTCTGCAAAGGTAGACCTTTCCCAGCGGGTGGGGTCCTCAGGGAAATTGACCACTAGACATGGTTTTTCGAAGTTATAAACTTTGGAACGTATCAACAATTTATCTTCTTCATTGTATCGTTCATTCCAAGACGTCGAAAAACGTTTTTTGATTGACGCTCTACGATGAAAATTAAGGATTTTCCTATTTTTCGCGTAAAAAGCGGGTGGGATGTGGCAACGTTGCTACCTCTGAGATGGTGAGTATCGAAAAAGAGAGCGGGAAGAGACAGACTGTACGGGTCTTATTTTGCGATCTCAATGTTCGATGCTCCATGTCTCTGATCCATAGAGTGCCTCGCTCCTTTCTTTTTGTTGATTCTCATATTATATTCCTAAAAACTGGGTTCATAGTATTCCAAGATGTTTACAGGACCACTTGCCTTTCTGTTAGATCTGCGATAGCCATTTGCGAACCGGAAGCATGTTTATTTATTCAACATTAACCTTGATTACATTTATACCAATTTCTTCTGCTTCTCGTTTTGATTCTTTTAGTTATATATTATATGGAATAATAATGGCGAGAGCCTCAATCTTTGTCTAACTCCTCATTTATTTTGGCTTCTATTTTCCTTCCATCATTCATTCGTACTGTTGTGACCTGATTCTTGCGGAGGCGACAGAGTATTTATTTGTCGTTGTAGTCCATTCCAACTGCTTTCAGTATCTTGAACATCTTATTACATTCTACGTTGTGAAATGCCTAGTTGATGGAGGCTTTAACATGTATATGAAATTGGTATAAGGACTTAAAGCTAACCGAACTAACAGCATGTTTTTGCATGCATGCTTTGCTATTTTAATTTTTATTACAAATTTTATGCACGATATGTAGTGAATGTTTGGTGAGAGTTCACCCCCTGCTACACACCTTTATGGTGGCTTGCAGGGTATTTTGCAGTTGTAGATGTAGATGTTAACATGAGTCAGGGGATGTAGATGTAGGGGATAGTCAGGGGATGTAGGTGTTAACATAAGATGCTAGGCACATGTTAAAAACACCAGCGTATTATGCTAGATTCGACCAGATAAATAACATTAGAGAGATAGATTGTCGTACCGATAGATTCAAAATGGCATTTTTCCCCCGTACTATAAGAGAACAGAATAGGCAGCATAGGAAAGGGATAGGTTGGTGAAATATTTTAGAGTAGTCTGTAGTGCATGATGCATGTATTAATCCCTTAAATACTATAGATACTAACAATCAAGTTGCATGAGACAATATAGTTGCTAGTTTGCATGTTAGTAGTGCATGCTTGGTGATCTTCACCCCCTGCCACACACCCTCGCCGTGGCTTGCAGGGTATCGTGTAGATATAGATGTAGATGAGTCACGGGAAAGATGACGAAATTCAGAAGTAATTTTTCAGTGATGACAAATTATTGGCAATTAGTTTTCCTAAGATGGCTAATGGAGGTGACTATCAACGGCCAAAGAAGTTGCTAAAAGGTGAAATAATATATTTGGTGATAATAAACTGCCGTAGTATAACAATAGAGTAGTTTAATGCTACCATCTCATTAAAAGCACCGATGCGGATGTTATTATAGGGACAGAAAGTTGGTTATCAAACGAAATCGCAGATAATGAATTTTTTCCAAAATCGTTTACCATTTATATGTTCTCCGAGAGGTTTTCTCCAATCTTTCCTTCCATCCTTCGGCTGATTATTTTAGTAAGTGTTTTCGATGCACGTGACACCAAGCTACGTTCCTCTTAGTGACTCCTATATGTTCTTCTTTATTGCTGCTAAGGATTTCTATTGCGGTTTTTAAGCCTCCAAAAGGTGAATTTTTAATTCCAACATTTAGGCATTGTTATGAGTAAAAATTGGAACCCTCTCTCCGAAAAAAACTGGTATGGCAATTGAATTCATCGTAGAAATATTTTCGAACGTGGGATAAAAAAATGTCAACATATCGGGATATAACTACTTCAAAACTTATTTCTGGACGTTATAGATGACCATGCAAAGTTGTGAAAGATTCATCCAGTTTCATTGCATAACGGATATATCTTGTTGATTATTATTACTTATTTATTAGATTGGGTAGTGTTTCCTTATTAATGCATGCCCCCTGCCACACCCCCTTGAGGAGATTTTTAAAGGTATCATGTACATTTGCAAAAGCTCACTCCTGCCAAGAGATATTCCTTTGGACTTGGCAATTTTGTTCCTAGTCTGCTACGAATATCCTTATGCAAGACCCTTACGTTTAAAGCCAAGCAAACAAATATTGGGAGTTTTGAGATTGGGAGTTAATTGCACCGGACGCGACCCTCGTGGCCTGGAGATGAGAACAAAGATACGAAGAAACCATGCACTTCTATTCGGCATAAGACGTTCAATAGCTTGGTCGCCCCGTAACGAACTTTCACTTTCCCCCAATCCTCCCCCAACGGTCTCCCGCTGTGTCCTCAAGTCCTTTCAGTGTGCCACTCGCTCTATTCGGATTTGGCGTCCAAGCTCAAGCACGTGTCAAGCAAAGTTCGCATTGAGAGAAGCATTTGTAGATTTAAATACGACGATATGAACAGGAGTTACTGAAGTCGTTTAATAAAGTTTAGGAAGTTATTTTAAGCCAAAATAGTAAAGTTTTGCAGCATACCCACTCAGCAGTTAACAGATGCGTACCTAATAAAATAAAATGGGGAAACGCAGAACCTAGATAGTATATACTACGCATAAGTGTGAAAGTCATTGAAATGACAAAGGCAGAGTCAATCTGGATTGAAAAGTTCTCTAACCAATCCATCCATTGTCGATGAAAGTGATTATTCAAAATTATAAACTAAACTACATAGCAATTAAAGCATATCGCAGTGCGTTATTTGTATTCAAGAGCATTTCCAGTGGAAATTTGAGGCTCCCGATGTGACTTTGATTGTGTCCGGCATGATATCATTAACGACAACCCTCTGCTATCGCCCACTTAAGAATTCTTTTACCAAACATACGCCTTTATTTATACCAAAACTCTCTAACTTCAAGATTAATTTATCATGAGGAACTTGCGATCATGCGTTGTGTGACGATGAGTTGAATACGCTTTGGAAGAAAGTGTTTAATGAATTTGCTTTCTCTACCCTGCTGGTGACTCTAATTCCTTTATCGTTTTTAAGTGTGTGCACTGTGGACCAATTTCCCTGAAGCATATGCGAGACATATGACCAAAACGCTTTGGGATTGCTATCTAAATATTCTCCTAACATCATGCTCTTGAAATGTGATAACTCTTGCCGACATGATTTCCTTGCTAAGGCTCTCGATTTTTTATAGTTTTGAACTAAGTCATTTTTTTCCTCTACCGATAGACCCCGTCCTGCATTTTTCATCCTAGCGTGGCATACCCTTTGTCACTTAAGTGATTTCCTAACCTCCGCGTTATACCACCTTGGCTCTGTATTATCACTAATGAATTTACTTGGTATGTATTTATGAACTGCTTTACGGGTGACCTCAAGAAATTCTCTCCACGAATCCTCTGTATCTAATCCTTCGCTTCGTTCGCTAAATATTAAACGAGTCCCTAATTACTCTTTATGAGTTGACGAAACCATCACCTCTCTAAGATATTTGAAGGCGACTTAAAAAACATAGTTTCATGTATGATTGGAGGGAATTCGTTATATCAAAATATAAGGAGTGAAATTACAACAAATCAAGAACTTCAGCTATCTCCGCAATAGTTAATATTTTGTAGTATAGTATATATCTTATATAGTATATAGTACTTAGTATATATCAACCGAAGAATAGCACAGGCCAAGGAGCCTTTCCTGAAGAAGAGGCAACTACATGGCTCAAAAACCTTCACTTATCAACAAGAAAGCACTCCATCAAGACATTCGTATGGAGAAAGTCACTCTATGGGTCAAAGACATGGGACATCGAAAAACAATAGAGCGAAGAATTGAAGCTTTCAAACCATAATGCCGGAACATGAGCGGAGGATGAACATTTAATCGCCAAAATATGTGAGGCACGAAGAAGTATATGGAATTTGGCTGACTCCCATATACACGCCTCTTTCGGCTAAGAGATATCACCATAATCAGCCTTACCGAGCAAATACATGTTTCTTTTCTGCTCGTGAGTTTGTTAGCTCTCAGAAGAAATTGAGCCGTGACTACTTTATGGCCGCTAATGCCTTTCTTGGTTACTACATCTACATAATACCTTGCAAGGCACTATAAAGGTATGTGGCAGATGGTGAATTCTCACCAAACATGCACTACATATCATGCATAAAAAGGATTAGTATTTATATAGGTACTGTTCAAAACTACACTATTTAAAAAAGATAAAAATAGCAAAGCATACATGCAAAAACATGCTGTTAGTTGGGTTAGCTTCAAGTCCTTATACCAACATGCAGCTACCAATGTTATCCATTGCTACTCTCGTACTGGATATATTTACCATTATTCATTTCCGCATTATTACGAGGAAAAAAGGACATTTTGAATCTGTCAGTTCGGCATCAATTTGGTATAAGGACTATTTGGTATAAGGTTGGTATAAGGACTTAAAGGAATTTCATCGAAGTCACATCGGGAGTTCCCCAGGGTAGCGTAGTAGGTCCGTTTCTATTTCTTTTATGCATAAACGATTTGGGTACCGTAGTTAATAGTAAGCTTAGACTTTTTGCAGACGATGCGGCAGTGTATGGGGGTATATCAAAACAAAATACAGGGAATCGCTTAGTAAGGATGTAGATGCAATTCAAGAGTGGTGCGACAAATGGCAGTTAGAACTTAACTTTAACAAATGTGTAGCTAACAATTTTTGGAGGAGGAATAATTTGATAGAGCGATCCCATAAAATTAGTAACACGAAGATCGCAAACGTTGAAACCAAAAGATATTTAGGTGTAACAATCACTAAAGATTTATCGTGGGTAAGACACATTAGGGAAATATGAGGCCGGGCGAAGAGAAAGCTAGGATTTATAAAAAGAGTACTTGAGAAATGTGATGAGAAGACAAAAGAGCGATGCTACTTTTCACTAGTTAGGCCCCACCTTGAGTATGCAGCCAGTGTATGGAATCCTAATGAATTAGGCTTGATCAGAGAACTAGACAGTGTGCAGCGTAGAGCAAATAGGTTCGTTAAAAGGTGTTATGATAGTATGAGTAGCGTTTCAGAATTAATAGAAGAATTAGGGAGGAAACCATTATCAGAGCGTAGGTTAAAGTACAGATTAAATCTATTAGAGAAATTTCAATCAGATAGCTTTACTGATGATGTTAGGCACATATTGAAAACACCAGCGTATTATGCTAGATTCGACCAGATAAATAACATTAGAGAGATAGATGGTCGTACCGATAAATTCAAAATGGCATTTTTCCCCGTACTATAAGAGAACAGAATAGGCAGCATAGCAAAGGGATAGGTAGGGGAAATATTTTAGAGTAGTCTGCAGTGCATGATGCATGTATTACCCCTTAAATACCATAGATACTAACAATCAAGTTGCTTGAGACAATATAGTTGCTAGTTTGCATGTTAGTAGTGCATGCTTGGTGATCTTCACCCCCTGCCACACACCCTCGAGGTGGCTTGCAGGGTATCGTGGAGATGTAGATGAATTTCTCTAATTTTCTGATTATGGTCCATTCTACCATAGTAAGTTGGGGTCCGCAAAATATTTTTAACATCATCACTGAAAATATGGTCTTGGAATGTGTGAAAGAGATTAAGTTTAAATTTCAACCTGCGATCTGACAATGATTCCCAATTTAATTCATTTAATAGACTGTTTAGCTAATAAGGTTATCATACCGTTCCTTTACAAATCTTGCCGATCTTCGCTGCACACGTTCAAGTTCGTTATTTACACCGATTTCGTAGGGATCCCATGCACTGGCAGCATATTCCAAATGAGGTCTTACAAGGGAAGAGTAGCTGATTTCTCGTATATGATCGTCACATGTACCCAGTACTCTTTTGACGAATCCCAGTTTATGATTTGCTTGACCCATTATATCACGAAGGTATGTGTTTACCCCAGGAAAGATGATGTGTCAGTCTTATTCCAAGATCTTTGATGGATTCCACGTTTGTTGTTTCATTATTATTACTTTGTAAGTGCTAGGAGGAGAGCTATTCTTTTTAGTTTCTACTGCTTTTACAACATGTTCTGGTACATTTGTCGCTAGTAAATCGACAGTATTATTTCCTCTGGTGGATGCTGTTACCAATTGATGCATTGAGTGTGTTGTGAAGGTACACAATTGTGACTCGCAGAGCTCCTTGTCTTTTACTCCGGTGATAAACCTATTCGTGTCCCAGTCTACGGACGGAAGTATGAAATCTCCACCTATTATTATGTGTCGATCGTTTCCGCGCGAATTTAGTTAACTGCTCTTGCTCACCAGGCCTGAGACTGAACTGCCGTCGGTATCAGGCGGTCTTCAATATACACATATAAAGAATCTTTTGGCTTTGGACTCATGTTAAAGCCTCCATCAACTAGGCATTTCACAATGTGGAATGGAATAAGATGTTCAAGCAACAGTACGAATGAATGATGGAAGGAAAATAGAAGCCAAAATAAATGCTCACACAGTCGCAAAGAGATCGCAAAATAAGACCCGTACAGTCTGTCTCTTCCCGTTCTCTTTTTCGATACTCACCATCTCAGAGGTAGCAACGTTGCCACATCCCACCCGCTTTTTACGCGAAAAATAGGAAAATCCTTAATTTTCATCGTAGAGCGTCAATCAAAAAACGTTTTTCGACGTCTTGGAATGAACGATACAATGAAGAAGATAAATTGTTGATACGTTCCAAAGTTTATAACTTCGAAAAACCATGTCTAGTGGTCAATTTCCCTGAGGACCCCACCCGCTGGGAAAGGTCTACCTTCGCAGAGCTGCCGGGACGGGCGAGGCTCGATTTTCGAGGAGACCGAGGGTGGACCCTTCTAATGACCTACGTCCCCCTAGCTACCTGAACGACGGCCCCGCTTAACTACCATTAACCAATATAAACATTTAACTGAAAGTTTTACTTTCACAATTAACATATGTTCGTGCGCGCCGGCGGTACAGACCTGTTTTATTTTCCTTTCACCTTTTTATGTGTGGTTTACTTTCGTTTGAACCTCCCTCCCTTTCCCTACTCCCGCCTTGCTGCATTTTCGGATCGTTTTTGTTTTGTGTGCGCATCGAGATAGCGCCGCCACTCTGGGAAGTTCCCTGATTGAAGGTCTCTTCACGGCACCGTCTCCCTCGGGATGCCATATCTGTGCCATCGGGGCGTTCTACCACCCGGGGGAGGTAGTGGGAGAGCGAGTCAGCCGGGCGGCGGTGTGCGGAACAGGGATAGTGGCAAGCGGGGGGCCCCTTGGTATTTCACCATTCATTTTGTGTTTCTCTCCCCCTCCGTCAACCCAACTTGTTCTGTCTCGTTTGTGAGCACGACCTCCGCACTCGTGAACTGCGTGTGAAATTGCTTGTAGGAACTAATTGCAACCAAGAAAATGAACTCAAGTACGCGAAATATAAAACTAGTGTTCGAAAAAATGCCGAATAGACAAAATGAGTATTGTGATCCTATAATTTGTTCAATTGTCCAAGTATTAAGAATGCCTGGGCAATGGACATATATGACCAAGTAGAATCCAAAACCATGAAGTGGGAAGAAGGAGTTAAGAGGCGAAGTGAGACACCACCGGTTGAGTGAACGCCAGTCGAAATCCAGCGCAGAGGTGGATTCCGTTCGCAATTTCCCTCGACCGCGATTTTCCCCGATTCACGTTTCTAGGCGAATAGGAAGGGAGGGAAGGGAGACAAGGAGGACACTTCGTTCGAACACTGAGTGATAGCGAGAAGCGGTATTTATTAATTAATCACCAATACCTGCCAACCATTTTTTTAATGTTATTGGAATGGATGCATGATAATGGTTCGCAATGCCTTTGATAATTATACATTGCAATTACAAAAAGTCATAAGTTTTTTTAAATCCACTTCACTAGGGACCCTAACGACCCCCAGCCAATCACAATTGCGGTGGCTGACAGGGTATTTCGTAGATGTGCATGATTACAGGGTGGCGATCGCCAGGGAAAACCGGGAAAACCTGGATTTGTCAGGGTATTTTGAATTTCTTGAAAAGTCAGGGAATTCTCTTAACAGTCAGGGAGAAACTGGGATCGGGGGAAATCCTTGTTATTTGTCGACCATTACGTTTATCGGCCAGTCTTTCCCGCCCTTTATTTCACCAACTAAAACTAATGTCCGTCGCTGACGTTCATGGAATAAGCCCCGTCAATTTGTTGAACATTCAGTTGCGAATCTTAGTTATTGAGTTGTGAATCAGTCGTACAACGCATCCCTTGTGTATATCCTTAATGCGATATTTGCCTAGTAGTGTTAAAATTCATGATCACATGCATTCCGCTCATCACAAGGAATCCGAGGCTATGTTGCTCGGAAGATGTTACCTCGTGTTTTTTTAACTTCCGAGACTCGGGTCTAGAGGTAGCTGCAGCACACTAGATCATAGTAAGTACGTGCTTGCAGTTCTAAAAATACGAGATGATGATCATTAGTAATACAAGTACGATCGCAAGTGTAAACAAAATCTTACGTACGATCATCTTCGATTCCCATACCCCCTTCGTGAGGCGGCGGTAAGTCTTAGTTTCCTTGGCACATGCACTCCCCACCTTTCACCCTCGACGTAATTATTGAATTAGCTCCCTCTCGAAGAAATTTAGCCGGGTCAAAAATGACCTCAAATGTGATATTCCTGAATACGATGCTGTCATTGCTTATTAAGAAGAGTTTTGTCAATTTGTAATCTTACCGAAGGAAACAGGAACACGGCCATGGGTTAATACGAGACGCGGAGAGGAGCTCGCTCTCGCCACCGTCGCCCGCTCACGCAATGGTCGACTCTCCGTAATGCGATATTCAGTGGAATCTCGATTTTACGTAAAATTCTGATTTTACGCAAGTGGCAATGAGCGTCCGAGTGTTCTTATGGAATCATTAATTTGATTTCGCGATGCAACGAATTATACGTACCGCTATTTCGATCCACAGTGGAGGTATCAATTCGATCTTACGAAATGAAACAACTAAAGAAACTTAAAATCCGGCAGTTTCTTTCCCATCTTTAAAGGAAATCTTCAGAATAAAGTACTGACAACGTTTGTCCTCGACCGACGCCAATAACCGAGGCATTTGGATCTACATCTACATCTACATGATACCCTGCAAGCCACCGCGAGGGTGTGTGGCAGGGGGTGAAGATCACCAAGCATGCACTACTAACATGCAAGCAAGCAACTAAAGGGTCTCATGCAACTAGATTGTTAGTATCTATAGTATTTGAGGGGTTAATACATGCATCATGCACTACAGGATACTCTAAAATATTTCCCCTACCTATCCCTTTCCTATGCTGCCTATTCTGTTCTCTTATAGTACGGGGGAAAAATGCCATTTTGAATCTATCTGTACGACAATCTATCTCTCTAATCTTATTTATCTGGTCGAATCTAGCATAATACGCTGGTGTTTTTAATATGTGCCTAACATCTTCAGTAAAGCTATCCGATTGAAATTTCTCCAATAGATTTAATCTGGACTTTAACCTACGCTCTGATAATGATTCCCACCCTAATTCTTGTATTAATTCTGATACACTACTCAACCTATCGTAACACCTTTTGACGAACCTAGCTGCTCTACGCTGCACACTGTCTAGTTCTCTCATCAAACCTGATTCATTAGGATCCCATACACTGGCTGCATACTCAAGGTGGGGCCTAACTAGTGAAAAGTAGCATCGCTCTTTTGTCTTCTCATCACATTTCCCAAGTACTCTTTTTATAAATCCTAGCTTTCTCTTCGCTCGGCCGCATATTTCCCTTATGTGTCTTCCCCACGATAAATGGATGCGTGACATTCCCCACGATGGATGCGTGACATTAGGTAGTAGTATGAAATAAAACATCACAACTGATGGGGTCACGTGGCTAAAACTCGCGTTAATGCTTGGCAATAATTTTTTTCCGTAGGAACATGTTCACTCCCTATCTTCCCCGTGCCCTGGAGAGCGTTGTCTGTACTTACCCAATCTGGAGCTGTAAGCGGAATTAGATATACGATTTGGACTACCCAAAAATTAAATAAATTGAATTGAAAAACCAAGCAATAAGAAAATGATGGCGAACACAATGTAATTCAAGACAAAGAAATTACGATTTTCAATAAAGTACAACCACGAGTGATGTTATATGCTACGGTGTGCTGTTTTTACCCTTTGGAGCCGGAGCCTTGTAGTGAAAAATGGAAGTGTAAAAATATGTATGTAAAGTGTGTATAATTTGGATGAGAGTTTAACTTATGAAGGTTGTTCGTTAGGGTGTACTTGCAGCTTTGAATGTATTGACGTCAGCTGTTAACAATTTCTCAATTTGACGAAAATTCAATTCAGCAGAAACAAAATATTCCGATAATAGGAGACCTTCTGGCGATCGGGAAATTGTTAAGTCCATCACGGAAGAGTCAGGGAATTTAAAAGTTAGTAGCCACCCTCTGATGAAGGCTAGCTAGTATACATTTTCTATCATGTTGAAATTCCCGATGAAAATTTGATTGATCTTTGAGCTGGCTAATAGTCCTAATTGGATGTCTACGGCCAATGTAAGAAGATCTTTGGGATCCCAATGGCCATGAAAGCCAACGCTAAAGAAAGACAAGGAAACCGCATTGGGCCAACGACGGCCACATACCAATTGGGAAGGCTCTTTCTCGGATAAAGTATTATTTCATTACAGCTATTGCATGAACATTTTTAATCAATTTTTCGATACAAACTTAAAAAGTTTCTGTGAGTAGTAGTTTAGCAATTGAAAATGAAAATTTTTGCGACTCCATGTTACCATAGCCGTGTGCAAAACAAAAAACTGTCTTAATCCAAATGAAAGGAATGGATTGCAAGCCCAGAATATCTGGTGTTTAGCAAAGCGTATTGTCATTACAGATGATGCGCACTTTGGGTTTGAATGTTTCACTTATGGAAGCGAAGATAAGTGGGAAAAACTTTATTTGGGGGTGAAATTTCGGATTTAGCTTTAAAGCCAAATGAGTTCTTCGAGTGCTCACTGCGAGAGCTTCTTTTTAATTCAAATGTCTTCCCACAGCAGGGGGGACTAACACAAAAAATGTGGCAATGACCGCTCCATGAATCAACCAATAAGATTGAATGAACACTAATGTTTGTAAGATACACTTCCTTATGAAACACTATACAGTACTACACTAAATCATGTATGCAAAAACATTCAGGCAGGCTAAATAAGTGATTTGGCGACTTTCTAAAATATAGAAATGATGAAATTTGTTGAGGGTAGGTACCCTTGCAATATTTAAGAAAAGGAAATTTGAAATAAATTTACCTTTAGGATGTTGGGCATATTTATTAGGATTGAATTTAATTTAAGGCCAAAACATCCCTAAAAAATATATTCACCCTCTTAAAAAAATAGGGGTTGCAACCACCGATTCGGTACCGGAATGGTGTTCAACGAAACGAACTGTACGCGTAACAAACGCTTTGATTTTTAATTTGATCGCCAATGTGAGCGAAGATATCTCGAATAGACTGTTGGAGGGCGTTCCCGCCGTGTCGCGTGGCCGGTGCAGATGCAGTGGTGGAAGGCAGAGGCTGTAGACTTACATTACAACGGAGAGGACGGCTGGGCGAGCGCCTGGGAAAGAAAGATCGTCTACCTCTACAACCATACCCTGCAAGCCAACGCTAGGGTGTGTGGCAGGGGGTGAAGATCACCAAGCATGCACTATGAACATGGACCATCGTCTGGACCAACCAGAGCACACCTACGACCGAACATATCGACCAATCAGAGCCAACCTACGACCCCCACGGCCGAAGTGGCAGGCAGAGGATGGAGAAACTGTCGTCACCGTGAAACGCCCTGGCGAACGCCCCAAACCGTTGCATACATTTTAAATAAGGATTTGAAAATGGTTTAATGCAAGGCTTCCGCAGTGTTGGTTTGATCTCTGCTCTCTTGTTTCGGGTTTTCTTCCGCGTCACTTGGCAATCGTTGACTTAATCAGTTTCGCCGGCTCTCTCCTCTGCCTTCAGCGTGTTCTCGTGAATGTGGTTTCTGGCTCGCTTATAAATACGGTAGGCTGCTCTCCGATTGGCTCTCCTCTTGGCTGAGTCTTTTCCAGGCGCTGTGAATATCCGTTCTCTCTTTTGAAATTCAACGGTGTTTTTTTCAATTGGCTTCCCTGAGATGGCATACCCTTTGCCGCTTTAGTGATTTCCTAACCTCCGCGTTATACCACCTTGGCTCTGTATTATCACTAATGCATTTACTTGGTATATGCATTTATTAACTGCTTTACGGGTGACCTCAAGAAATTCTCTCCACGAATCCTCTGTATTTAATCCTTTGCTTTGTTCGTTAAATAAATTAAACGCTTCCCTTAGTTCCTCTTTCATACCGTCGTAATTAGCCTTGCCAAATAAGTATACCCTCCTCCTTGGTTTATAATGTCTTTCAAATTAATAAATTTCGAATGCACTATTTTGTGATCACTAATTCCTGTGTCTGTAACTGTATTTAGAACTCTTTCGGGTATATTTGTTGCTAATAAGTCTAGAATACTGTTTCCCCTGATCGGTTCGATACTAGCTGTAGTAAAGAATGTGACGTAAAGGTGTTCAACAGTGATTCGCAGAGTTCCTTATCCTTACTTCCTGTAATGAAACTACACGTATTCCAGTCTATCGAAGGAAGATTGAAGTCTCCACCTACTATTATTCCCCTTATCATTGTTATTGTTGCAATGTACCTATCTCTGACTCTAGTTCCATTATACAATTGACGTCTGCATACGGTGGCCTGTAATGTGCACCTACATATATAATTTTTGCATTACTACTTTTACTTTTAACGGAACACCAAATACATTCTACATTGCGTACTTCCGGAAATTTAAATCATTTCCATCAAAATTGATTGGACAGCGGATGAACTCGCAAGCGAAATACATTTGTTTTATTGCGATATAAACCAGAAAAATTCTATAAAAATGTGTTTATAAATATTTGACATGGGTCTGTAAGAAGCAGCGCGACAAACTAGTTTCCGAATACCGCTGCGTCTACTCTTCCCTCGATAAATGAATTGAACTACATTTTTATAATTACACCATATGGAGAGTATTCAACTTATAAGTATCAGAAATCAATGGAGCAGGCGTTGAGAGACAGTTCAAAGAGCAACTCGCAAGTCGTCTCTCTTGCTGCCGCTTCCTGAGTTTCTCCAAATAAGCGAGCCCTAATCCACCGCGTCCACGGTCGTATGAGGCATCCACGAACATTGTTTTATGCGCCCCCGCCCCTCAATGCTGGATATCAGAATAATGTTTGTAGTGCAGCCCCAATAGCCTACTTGTAATGGCGGGCCTGGCTTAAAGTAGGTGTTTCTATCGAAAACTGGACGTTATCTTAATGATGAAAACCTTGAAAACCTAATTATTCATGTGTATCCGGTAGAAAGGGCACTACTAAGTAGTTCTACAACTAGGTATAATAATTTAATAGATCTTGTGGACTGTACTCACAGTACATTTTGTCATAGTTTGCAGTAAAAATCAGACATTAGTATAAATAATTCGAGAAGAGAAGAAATTTCATATCTTGATTTTGATTCCCTGAAATTCTGTTTTAAACAAACTCGTCGTTCTGAGAAATCAAGAAATGAACAAATCATTACATTTTTATGTAAATAATACTGATGTGTATTCTGTTAAACCTAATAATTACCAAAAATTATTTCAAGACAGTACTTAGTTGAAAACAATATTTTTTGAATTACCATCATCATTTGAATTATCATCCATAAATATCTTGTGCACTAATTACCAATTAAATATTTTTCCCTGTCTCCTCACTGACATGAGTTAATTGATACATTAAATTTATTAATTCATTAGTAGTAAGTTGAGTCCTTATTCTGCACTATGACCTGATTCATATCCCTAATTGCACGAGGAAAAAAGGACATTTTGAATCTGCCAGTTCGGCAATCGATTTCTCTAATTTTGAGATTATGGTCCAGTCTGCCATAGTAATTTGAGGATCGCAAAATATTTTTGACGTCATCACTGAAAATATTATCTTGGAATTTATTTAAGAGAATAAGTCTAAATTTCAACCAGCGATCTGACAATGATTCCCAATTTATTTAATTTATTAGACTGGTTACGCTAATATAGTTATCGTACCGTCCCTTAATCCATAATATACTATTAGACACTAACGATCTAGTTGCATGAGACCCTATTGTTACCTTTTTGCATGTCAATAGTGCATGCTTGGTGATATTCACCCCCTGCCACACATTCTTCCTTTCACTCAGGTAACATGTGAAAGAGTTCCCAAAATAGGAGAAGACTAAACGCTTATTTGATACAGTGTCCTCTATATTCTATTGAGGAATTTTATGAGTGCTTTGTAAATTTGATTAAAATTTACAAAGCATTGATAAAAATTTTATAAAAAAATATGTGATGACATCTAATATGATATGTATCATTTTCAAGATGAATAAAATGTTGTAATATAATATCATGGTAAATGATTTCCTACATGATCGGGTGCAAAGGGTTGTTTTGGAAGGTGTTACCTCCCCGGCAATTGAAGTCACCTCAGGTGTCCCACAAGGTATGATATCCATAAGGTGGTAAAAAGTTAGCTTCATCTATTTGCCGACGACGCTGTAGTGTACAGGGAAATTCTATGCCCAAATGATAAGGAATATTTAAATGATGACCTACAAGTAATTGAAAATGGGTGTGATACATGGCAGTTAGAATTAAATATTAAAAAATGTGTAGTAATGAATGTTTGGAAAAACAATTGTTCTCCTCCTAGCACAAAATAAGTAATGATGAATTAACAAACGTGGAGTCCATTAAATGTCATGGTATAAGACTGACAGATTATCTTTCCTGGGGTAAACACATACGTGTAATAATGGGTCAAGCTAATCGTAAACTGGGATTCGTCAAAAGAGTACTGGGTAAATATGACGATCATGTACGAGAAATCAGCTACTTTTCCCATGTAAGACCTCATTTGGAATATTCTGCCAGTGTATGGGATCCCTACGAAATCGGTCTAAATAACGAACTTGAACGTGTGCAGCGAAGATCGGCAAGATTTGTAGAGGGACGGTACGATAACTTTATTAGCGTAACCAGTCTAATAAATTAATTACAATGGAAATTATTGTCAGATCGCAGGTTGAAATTTAGACAATCTCTTAAATAAAGTCCAAGATAATATTTTCAGTGATGACGTTAGAAATATTTTGCGAACCCCAACTTACTATGGTGGAATAGACCATAATCTCAAAATTAGAGAAATTGATTGCTGAACCGACCGATTCAAAATGGTATTTTCTCCTCTGCACATATGAATTCGTGAGAAAATGGTCACCAGTCTTATACACACATATTTCGATTGCTGCTGTGCTGTATATTATATACCATAGCGAGAATAGAAATCGCAGAGAACCATGCGTGATAGGTTTATCTACAACATCCCCGAATGTATACAACATTAGTATACATTACGAGAATGAAGAGTAGTCCAAGACAAGAAGAACATACTTCATTGCAAAGCTGACCCATTAAATAATAATTACTATAACACCCCTATATCTATACACACAATTTACGTTCTCAGGAGAAATGAAACAAATAGTTACACGCTCCCCGCTTGACAACCTGCAGTTACCACAACACCGAACTACTTCTTGCAGTAATTGATTCTTAGTACAGGCAACCCGCATCTGTAATACTTTACCATTGGAAATTAGACCTGCACCTCACGGCAAATTCAAAGAACAATTTTACTTGTATTTGTTAAGAGATGAGAAATGGTTTCAGTGTTTTTGTATCTGGCATATTACCAAGTGTACGATAAAATATCTCCAAAATGTGTGAACTTAAAAGTTGCATGTCGGAAGGGGAATACTCACTCTGTGGTGGAGGTAGGTGACGAGTATTGTTGTTTTTTGGTACCACGGTCAGCCGTTCACCTCAAACAAGTGTTCACTTTGGCTGTAAATCATATTTTTTATTACTTATACATGTAGTCCGTTATTTGTGTATTTCTCTGATACGCAGATTCTGTGTACGAACCTTTACTTTTTTTCTCTTTTGGTCTTCCCACGTATTTTGTTTTTATATGTTGCCCGATATATTCTTTCTGTATTTTTATTTCTATTTCTGTATTTTTATTTAACGCAGTATCTGAGAGACTTTACCTCCTCTTTTTTTCAATTCTATATACACCAATCATCAATGTTGTAATGCTGTACTGTATTGAACTGTAACCGGGAGAGTGCTTTTACTCCATAAATTGTAACCCATCTGAAACTAGAATCCGAAGGACTAGGTTCTAGAAATACTCTCTAATTCTAGTTCCAGTATAGAATTGACGTCTGCGTCCGGTGGCCTGTAATATGCACTTGCATATATCTTTTTTGCGTTACTACTTTTACTTTTAACGGAACACCAAATACTTTCTGCATTTCGCTCTGAAATAAGTTCTCTTCTACTGACATACGGGTCCTTCACAGCTATGAATACTCCTCCTCCGTTTCTGCTTACTCTATCCTTTCTGTGTACGGTAAAGCACTTCGGGAATACTTCATAATCTGATATGTCCTTCGAAAGCCAGCTTTCCGTGCCTACCATTATATCTGCATATGTATGAGGTTATCGCACGTTATGAGGTTGTCAGATTCTGCCACTTTATTTCTTAAACTACGACAATTCACTGCTATCATTGAAATTTTTTCTCCCAATCTGTTTCTCTCTTGGTACTTTTTTCCAACTAAAATTTTTATCGATAATTGAGTTCAGTGGTTCAACCCTTGTTTTAATTTCATTCATTTGAATAGCGACAGATTCTCTTTCCTTAGGTTTGTTGACGAGAAATTGAGTGAATGTGCAAAAAAAGAAAAACTTCTTGCTACTCCTGTCTCATTTACTTCAAACCGTTCCCATTCCATCGCACTCATGAAATCCTTTAAAAGAGAGCTGATGATTGGCGCTGGAATGCCTCACCTTTAAGCCTTTAGCCAATGGCTTCATGCGTTAGTTTTTGCTCCATTTACACAATACGCCATAATCACATTCTGATTCCAGGTCACAGGGTGAAATTGAAGCCCTACTCTTCAAAATCCGGTGAACACAACGCATGAGTGGCCTTAGCAGAGCAGCAGGGGAGAAGAGTTCTTATGAATGTCATGTAACCTCTCTAATGTCAACGTTACCCAATTCAGTTGAAATGCTTGTTTCCCTTCGCCTATTCCTGTTGAATCTGTCACGTTTCTTAACGATCTCGGAAGACCTTTCTTTTGTACGCAGATGGGAATGTAGCAGGAATGAGGGCTGGATGATCTCTCGAGCGTTGCTTTTTCTTCCTCCAACGAAGCCTGGGCACTGCCTGTTTATCAGCACGTAACCATGGTGTTACTTTACGGGCGGTAAATTCTAGCAATTTGAATTTATTAAAACTTGAGTTTATTATTATAGCTAGAAGTCTTACGAAAGCACTCGTACTAAATAATCAACAAGAATCACGCATTTCGCTCAAGCATACGCGGCACGTACGCGAATCAACTGTTTCAATAAATCAACCCAAATTTCTCAAAATTAGGCGTTTTTATATGATTACAAAACTTAAAAATCTGGGCAACCAACAGTGATACGGCCCGGCACCGAGTAGTTATAATAGCAATGCCGTGATACGTGATACTTACCAACCACTGACACAAATACGATTGGTGTAGTTCTGTTGGAAGTTCCGGGCACATTGATACTGCATAAAGAAGAAGATAAGGCGGCTAGAATTGAAGAGATGATTACTAGTTCTCCGTGTGAAGTCCGGCTTTCCAGAAATCTTTCCACATTCTGAGCAAAGGTAAATGCAAACTGTCCTCTTTAAGCGTCTGGCCTTCAAACTTCTTCGCCAAAGGATTTGCTTTTATTCTGATCCTTCGTTGGTATTTTATTCCCTCCACGAAATGGCCAGAATCGACGTCAGCTCCTCTAACGCTCTTCACATCTGTAATGTCTGTGCCTATCTGATTTTTAGTGACCCCGTCAGGGGATATGTGTGTGAATATTGTTTTATGAATATTTCTTTGGGGGAAATATGTGCTTGCCACCGCCATGCATTTAATCACTGCAAAGCCGATCACCCTCGTGCCCTTGTGATTAGATTCGTTGTACAACCCCTGTTGGGTCAGTCACTTCTTGCCCTGCTTTGGCGTTCATGTCTCCTTATATTATTTTCGCATGCTGCCATATCGTATTATTTCTTCCTGCTTGTCATGGAAGCTTTCCTTGGCATCTTCCGTGTGCGCAGACGAGTGTGATTGGGAAGAATTTGAATTGGACTCTTGATGGTGTACAACCGCTCATTTACTGGGTTAAAATGTTTCACTCGATTGTCGAATGTTGTGGCGAACCGCGAAAGAAGTTACGAAGGTATTTGTTGTGTTGCCACTGTAAAACATAGAGTGATTTTTCGTTTTTATCATGCATTTTCACGCATGCATGAAAATTCATGACAAATACGAGTTCGAACGAAAAAAAATTGCGTGTATGTTCCTGATGAAATGCATGCATTTCATCCATGCACCGACCAGGGGAAACAACATTCAAGACTGATTAGCAACAAATGTACCCGAAAGAGTTCTAAATACAGTTACAGACACAGGAATTAGTGATCATAAAATAGTGCATGTGAAATTTATTGTAGGCGTTGAAAGAGCCTATAAACAAAGGAGGAGGGTATACTTATTTAGCAAGGCTAATTACGACGGTATGAAAGAGGAACTAAGGGAAGCGTTTAATTTATTTAACGAACAAAGCAAAGGATTAGACACAGAGGATTCATGGAGAGAATTTCTTGAGGTCACCCGTAAAGCAGTTAATAAATACATACCAAGTAAATGCATTAGTGATAATACAGAGCCAAGGTGGTATAATGCGGAGGTTAGGAAATCACTAAAGCGACAAAGGGTATGCCACGCTAGGATGAAAAATGCAGGACGGGGTATATCGGTAGAGGAAAAAAATGAGTTAGATCAAAACTATAAAAAATCGAGAGCATTAGCAAGGAAATCGTGTTGGCAAGCGTTATCAAATTTCAAGAGCAAGATGTTAGCAGAATATTTAAATAGCAATCCCAAAGTGTTTTGGTCAAATGTGTGACAGCTTCAGGGAAATAGGTTCACAGTGCAAACACTTAAAAATAATAAAGGAATCAGAGTCACCAACAGTGTAGAAAAAGCCAACCTTCTTCCAAAGCGTATTCAACTCATCGTCACACAATGCAGTGGAACCACCGCCGAACAATTTCAGTGAGCAAATGCCCGAAATAAAAATTTCATGTCACGGAATAGAGCAGCAGTTAAAAAACATTAGGAAAAAGCAAATCACCAGGTCCCGATCAAATTCCTTCCAGAGTATATAAAACATTAGCTTCAGAAATAGCCCCCTATCTAGAAATAATATTCAATAAAACACTAAAGAACCACACAGTACCCAAAGATTGGAAAGTAGCTAACATTACACCTATATTTAAAAGCGGTGATAGGGAAGAACCTAGTAACTACGACCCATTTCATTCTTGTAAGATATTTGAGCACATAGTAGTCAGTTCGATCATGGGGCATTTGGATAGTCAGGGATTACTCATAAACATCCAATATGGGTTCCGGAAAGGTAGATCTTGCGAGACACAATTATCTTTATTCGTACACGATATTTTAGTACACGGCGAAAACAGTACTGAAGTTGATGCGATATTTTTAGATTTTAAAAAGGCATTCCATAAAGTTCCTCATAATAAATTAATCTTGAAATTAGAGAGTTGTGGTATAAATAATGACGTTGAATGTTGGGTAAAATAATTCTTAAGTGAGCCACAGTGAAGCCTATATATGGGACATGTATGGGCTTCAGTGTGGGTGGTTTCTTCTCGGACACAATCAAAATCACGTCGGGAGTTCCCCAGGGTAGCGTCGTTGGTCCGCTTCTATTTATTTTGTACATATAGGATTTGGGTACCGTAGTTAGTAGTACGCCTAGAATTTTTGCAGATGATGCGGTAGTGTATAGGGGTATATCAAAAGAAGAAGAAAAGAAATCGATTAGCAAGGATTTAGATGCAATTCAAGAGTGGTGCGACAATTTGGCAGTTAGAGCTTAACCTTAAAAAGTGTGTAGCTATCAATTTTTGGAGGAGGAATAATTCGATAGAGCGTACCTATAAAATTAGTAACACGAAGATCGAAAGCGTTGAAACCATAAGATATTTAGGTGAAACAATCACTAAAGATTTATCGTGGGGAAGACACATCCGGGAAATATGCGGCCGAGTGAAGAGAAAGCTAGGATTTATAAAAAGAGTATTTGGAAAATGTGATGAGAAGATTAAAGAGCGATGTTACTTTTCACTAGTTAGGCCCCACCTTGAGTATGCAGCCAGTGTATGGGATCCGAATGAATTAGGTTTGATCAGAGAACTAGTCAGTGTGCAGTGTAGAGCTGCTAGGTTCGTCAAAAGGTGTTACGATAGGTTGAGTAGTGTATCAGAACTAATACAAGAATTAGGGTGGGAATCATTATCAGAGCGTACGTTAAAGTACAGATTAAATCTATTAGAGAGATTTCAATCGGATTTCTTTACCGAAGATGTTAGGCAAATATTAAAAACACCACCCTATTATGTTAGATTCGACTGGATAAATAAGATTAGAGAGATAGATTGTCGTACTGATAGATTCAAAATGTCATTTTTCCCCCGTATTATAAGAGAACATAATAGGCACCATAGCAAAGGGATAGATAGGGGAAATATTTCAGAGTAGTAGGTAGTGCATGATGCCTGAATTAAATATTTAAATACTATAGATTATAATAATCTAGTTTTGTGAGATCCTATAGTTGCTTGTTTGCATGTCAATAGTGCATGCTTGGTGATATTCACCCCCTGCCACACACCCTCGCGTTGGCTTGCAGGGATGCACATATTTCATACGAGGCAATGAATAATTTTTGTTATGGTAGCCTAGTAAGAAATCCCTAATAACGTAACTGATAGCTAGTAATTAATTACTGCCTTCCAGCAATTCTGTTTTTTTTAAAGGTAGATCATTATGCTGTAGTAATTTTAGAATATGCTCATGCTTAAACATCTTTGGGAAATATAAATTAATGGATGTTACTGCCGAAACGTTTGAGTCATGCAAGAAGGAATGGAATATTTTTTTGTGAGCCTGCTTCGTAGTAATCGTGAACTCTCGTTTCTCTCTGTTTTCAAATGCCCCCGTGGTGTTGGTTCACACATCCTGCCAGATACTCCTACAATTGGGTGTTGTACATGTAGAAATTGAAGTGCCTAGCCGTTTAGTGTTGCCGGCACACAGTAAAGCGAAATCCCGAAAATGTGGCCAACATTAAAAGAGTTTTTAATTAGGATATTTGTGACCGTGGATTGAAATTTGAGCTTCAGTAAAATGCACTTGACAGTTAGGCAGATATGCACATTTGCAAATAACTCAAAAGTGTTGAAAAGACGACTCTAAAGTCTACCGCTGTCATGAATATGAAAACCGAATGCCCACTTCGCCTCAACGTAACAACATAGTGATTATACGTTTTCCATTTTTTTGGAATTCATCCTATGAATGTTACAATTTTTAGAATTGTCATTTCTAAAATTGATTTCTAAATGGTAACTGTTTTAACTTTTCAAATGTTCCAAACGGAAGTGTTATTTTGCATTTCTCCTAAAAATATATTTAAAGTGTTGAAAAAGTTTAATGTTGCGCTGTGCTACATTGATATATTTGAACCTGCTATAAGTGAAGATGTTAACTAATGGATGTCGATGTCATTTACTGCCCGAACGAGTTACAAAGCTATAAGCGCGCATCACCAAACTATCCTCAGATCACTCGTTATTTCCACGTGGCCCATTACTCTAACATTTTTCACTTAACTCACGTGAGTGCGTTGGCATTCTTAGTTGCACTGGTTGTACTGTAAAAAAGATTAATGTTGATGGTTTCAAGATGGGTGATGTTGCCGAAAAACAGTGAGGACGAGGCTGATGAAGGGAAAAACTTAAAAGGAGAGAATTTGGAAGGGGATGAGGGGTGCGAAGTGTCGAATTTCGTCTCGCACCAGAAGGCTCGGTGAGTGGAAGTTTGTAGCATATTAAAAATGCAGAGGAAAAAGTGGAATAATATTCGTGGAAATTTCGTGTCCAGATCATCTAATAAAACACGATGGTTGAATGTTGGAAATCTTGGCTGGTAAGGTGCCCAATTACATCACACCAGACCACTACAGTACCCTGGATCCGAAATCCAAAGATCCGTGGTTCGATTCCCGGTCCAGGTGAATTTTTTCACACGGCAATTAATGTGAATATCACCGCCGTTCACGCGACACAGGTTGTAAATATACCACATCAAAGAATATTTTCAATTTGTTACGTTCAATTGTTTGAATAAATTGTATTATTAAAACCACAATAACAACAGTAAAGCAAAAATGAATTCGAATTCAGCATATTATAAAACTATTACCTATAGCATCCTTCAAATTTAGAGACGACGTAGAAGTAAGATCGGTGTTAAATTAGGGCTCGTCTTTGCCCCGACATGCTCCTTCTTATGAGATGGGCCTCTCGTCGCCGTCAGCGGAGAGGACTGTCCAATCCGGTCTCGCTATTTCTGTGAGAACTCACCTCGAAGGCGCGGTGGGTTTGATAAATTGTTACGAATCGTATTGTATCGAACACCATTGATAAATGTCGGGTTGCGTGGAGTGAATTTTAAAAGGGTGTCTCTCTCTCTGTGTGGCTGAGGCGATATCTCGGAAGAAAAATGCTCAATCGTTGCTCACCGATGTTTCGATGTCGCGTGTCTCGACATCCCGTCTCTGAAATATCGCGCAGGCATGCAGCATCGATATGGAGGATACCTCCTTGGCAGCGCAGCGTCCTCTCTTCCAGATATTTGGCGTCCTGTGCGGTCGTCTCCATTCGAAATCAGGGCCTCTGCCCTTTAGATGCTGCGATTGGGAGAGAGAGAGAGAGGAGTGTCGAAATACATTCGCCGGGCGATGTTTTCCTGTTTCATTAGAGGGAAAGGGGGGGGGGGGGGAGAGGGGCAGTTTCTCCCCCCCCTTCATTTCCTTTCGGCAGTGGGTCCTTTGACGAAACAGGAGAAAGTTCTCTCTCTCTCTCTCCTCGCGGTGGCCAGCAGTTGAGCGACTCAGCCTGTTCAAGACAGCAGCATCCCGTCCGGTCCGACGACGCCTGCCGAACACACTTCTGTGAAGCCGCCGGAATACACCACAGGGTCAGTAGCAGTGATTTTCATTTCGCGAGTGTTGAAGTACGCCAGCTTGCGGTACTTTCGGGGACTCCTTCTGAAACGAGGCTTTTGTTTTTTTCTTTCATTCGAGTGGGGTGTCACTCGCGGAAGGTTGGATGCTGTCACTTGCGGCGGACGCGAGTGACAGTCGTCTCCCTGGGAAACACTTTCCCCAACAACAGAGCGATCATTCTTGTGCACCCTCTGCGGCTCAAAGATGCACGGTATCAATCGCAACAAGATCTTCTTCTGGTTCACACCTTCGTGCAGAACTTCGACGTCACTGTCCTTCCCTTGGAATGTCTGCCGTGGAGGCAATGGTTTGGGAAAGTGACTAGAATGGCGGCAAACCCGGTTCTGCGAAAACCAATTCCCTCCTCGCCTACGTCTGCATCTTGGCAGTGCCGCTGTTATTATTAGCGCCGGGGCAGAATTCTCGTGCAGTCTTGGGCGATTGCGAATGCCTTCCACACCGATTCTGTCATTTCCTTTCGAAATTCGACACGAGCTTTTTTTATCCATCGAGTTGGCAATGGACACTTTTGCCTTCTTACATTTATCGACTCGTCCATGCAATTTAAACTGGAGGCGTAAAACCAAGCAAGGCCGTTGAAATTCGTATCGCAGGAGGTCACGAGCCGTTTGGTGCAGAAGTGATCGCAATTCGGGAAAGAACAAGAGTGTGCTCTGTGAACGCGCGGACGGCAGACCTCCAACGATTGTGAACGCGGGCGAATCAAGAGTCAGTCTGTCTGGGATTTCCGTCGCCTCATTTGCGCCCGGACTGCACGGGGAACTGAGAACACGACTTAGAAAGTGATAGACTACACAAATATCTACAACTATCGCATTTATTGTCCAAAACGAATAACGAGAAACTTTTGATTAACGCTGCACAATTTTTTTATGCCTACATTAGAAATTGACCAGTTACTCATTGTACCTACGTTGCTGATGGAACCGTAAAAATGGACCAAAGTACAGTTACAGAGTACATAACCCTGAAAACTTCGGAGACGCTGACAGATGATTTTTTTCAATCATTTTACCGTAATGTCTGTCTCTTTTATTTTTACTGTGTGACGTACCTATGTACACTGTAGATTTTATTTAATCTTCAGTGTTTAAAAAAAAACATGTCCACGTTAAATTTGTGTGAGAATTAACTTGTATTTCAGTCTAGTCATTTCCTACCTTATTTTCTAACTATTTTGAATCACTTTGCTGCAAATTAATTCCGAGATCCAATATTGCCTGTTCATTTGGATCTTAAATTGTTCGGTGGGCGCAAAAATGAAAGTATGCCCCGACATTCATCTTCTCGCCATTTGATGAACGTATCCCTTGTTTGCGAAAACCGTTCGGTGCTCTTGACCAGAAATCTCGTTCCCCCGAACGAACCGAGCGGTTGCCTTATACGGACTGACCGAATCGGCCGTTCGCCTGAACCGAATTGGTTTGTTTGAAAAGGGTTCGGTCAATTGAACGGATCTCTCTTTGGCGCCGTGAACCTTTGTTTTCGTGTAACTGAACGGTTCCATTGACTGTTTGGAGATCATCAGTCGAGAATTGCGTACGCGTCGCTATACGTGTAACTAAATTGTTTGTTCCTAGTATCATTTTGAAAGTAACGGGTGGCTACCCTGCATGCCATACTGCGATTGGGAACAAACATGGTTCAATGATACGATGAAAGTATAGGTAAAATAAACAAACACAATGGAGCCACCTGAACACATACTAAACTGCTAAAAAATCAAAAGTCGTAAGAATTATCCGACCCACTGGGCACAAAATATTTACTAAATTACTTTAATTATCTATTTAGAATTTTCCATGGACATCCTCCCGTGTACTGCTAATATTACTCACTTCAATTTTTTCTATTCATTTAGGCTGAAAGACAAAAGACCCAAGCTATATTTAGCAATAAACAATCGAGTAAATGCAGTGAGGAGTACATTGTCCCACATCCTAGCTATGGGAAACCGAAGTAGTTCATCGCTAACCACTTATCCTTTACTTCTCCTCGACGTTATTTTCCGATGTTAAGCGACACAGTGTTTCTGGAGGTTCGTTTTTCCACCCAAAGCGAAGGGTGCCCGAGGATGGGTCCTACCTTTTCGGGTTTAGGCGATCGTTCCCGAATTTCTTTTGTAATTCTCTTCACTCTTTCGTTTTTGAAACTGTGCTTACTTCACATTCGCGAACATTCTCGCATTAGTTATTTCCATTTCCGCGAGTTCTTCCAATTGCAATTCTGGAAGAAGGGTCAGCATACGAAACTTCAATTATCAAATTCTTTGCCTTCAAACAAAGATACTCGATAATTCCTTTATTCCGACATTTTTCCGTGTCTACGACTACAACTTTCTTGAGGAACGATAGTTCCGTATTTCTGAAACGATTTGTCTTTGTGTCGAGATAGTTATCTTTACTTAAATATTTCGGGCGTCACTCTCCGCTGGTATAAATTACTTTGCGGTCCATATTTCTCCAAAGTATGTAATTTACGTCGAAATTTACTGCTATTTCCGGTTCTTTTCCGGGCGTTGGTAAAGACCATTGGAGCCTCCGATTAAAAACATCGATGATTAGTTATTCCTAAGAGACGCCTTGGACTCCCTTTTTGCTTTTTTGAAATGATGTTAAAAGGTACGGAAGGAGGAATTGCAGCTGATTCGTGAAGCGTGTTCGGCCATATTATTCGGCACGTATACTGTCTTCCACTAATATTATTCTTACTAGTGCATTAGCGCACTCGCTATTTGCACACTCGCGTCCCGAGGATTGACCTCTCGCTTGGAGCCGAGTGCATAAGGCGTGATAAGAGATGAGGCTCCGTCAACTCTGCCCACGGACATCGGAGCACACTTGGTTGGCCGACTCGCTTAGGAGACCCCCCCTCCCTCTGGGATGCACCACACGGCAGAGGCGGCGTGAAGGACATTCCTTTTTTAGGATGGAGAGTAGGGCAATGAGTAGGTCAAATGGTGGGCCATTGAACAATTCAGGATAGCAAAGAATAAGGTTTAGCGGGACGGAAGAAAAAACAGAAAAAAAGAAAACACATAAATAAAAATAACACCCATGAATTTCTAAACCGTAATTTTCCCAATAATTTAGAAAACCGAAACCCCACAAATATATTAAGCAGCCATATTAAAATAGAGGCATTTTTAGTAGTTGTAGTTAAGTGTCGTAGTTTAAGAAGCAGGATACCCTAATTCCATCACCTTATGGAGAGTACCAACCCTGACATAATTATAGGAACGGACAGTTGGCTAACGAGCGATATTGCTATTTGGTGAAAATTTCCCCGTGAATCTAAAGGATATAAACGGGAGAGATCGAGAGGGTCGACCGGGAGAGGGAGGGGGGAGTATTTATCGCAGTTAAAGAACACAATGGTCAGTAAAATAGAAGCGATTCCCGATAATATGATGGAAAGTGTATGATGTTCAATCCAGTGTACTAATTCGAAAGTAATATACGTTTGTGCCTATACTATAGACCACGCCATTCCGTCAGTATTAGAATTCGAGAAACAGACCAGGTCCATTAATTTCCATGGTAACGAAAGACAGATTATTGTAGGTGGAGATTTCAATACACCATCGTTAGTATGGTAAACATGTAGTCATAAGTCTGGGCGTATGGACAAAGAAATCTGCGAGTCATTGCTTAACCTGTTCGCATCGTACGAACTACAATCATATAGTAACCTTGCCTAAAAGAGGGGAGAACGTTCTCGATTTACTTGCCACAAGCATCCCTGAAAAATTATTAAGGTTGGAAATATCGATGGAATAAGTGAGCACAAGGTAGTACACGTTTAATTTTCCCTCGTTACTGGAAATAATTGAAATTAAAAAGATTTACCTTTTCATTAAAGCACATTTTAACGAATTTAGGTGTGACTTATAGACTTCCATTGAAAAAAAAGAGAACATCAGTAAAAATAGTGATACATACAATACATGGAAAGAATTCCTCCAATTTAATCGGTCACTTGTCAACCTCATAGGTGTAAGAGCGAGGATACGAGAAAAGGGAACCAAGGTGGTACAACGCGGATGTTAGAAAATGTTTAAAACGCCAAAGAGTTAGCCACGCGAAACTAAGAAAAATGTAGCTATTAGCGATCTAAAAAATATTATCGAACATAATAAAATTTGTAAAGCAGCCGCAAAAATTGCTCTTAGAAAAGCGTTCAGTTAATTCAAGAGAAAAGTACTCGGAGAACTACTGGAGGGAAATCCTAAAGTATTTAGGTCATATGTTAGGGAAGTACAGGGAACTAAAAAGTCAACGGTTAATTCCTTGAAAAACAATAGGGGCGAAGAAGCAACTTCCAGTTTAGATAAGGCTAATTTGTTAAATTATTTTTTTCGGTGCGTTTTTAATCAGTCTAAGCGTAGTTTGATCGAAACCATCCCAGACCGATTTCAGCAACCAATGCCCCAATCGATATATCTTGTAGCGGAATCGTATTTTTACTAAAAAAATAGCCTGAATAAGTCGTCAGGTCCTGATGAAATTCCAGCCAGTGTGTATAAAGAATTGACTCACGAAATGGCTCGGTATCTTCAAGTAATATTTAACAAAACCATTGAAGAACGAAGCGGTATTACGAAACTCCATTAGGTAATTTTGTTCATGATATTTTAGTTTCCGGATAAGGCAACGTACAGGTAGACGCAGCGTTTTTTCACTTTCGAAAAGCGTTCGACAAGGTTCCCCACTGTACACTACTCGCGAAGTTAGCATCATACGGGATGTACAGCAATATATCTGGCTGGATAGGAGACTTCTTACATGAACGCGTTCAAAGGGTGGTTTTGGATGGTGTCAGCTCTGGCGAAGTGAAAGTTACATCGGGTGTTCCCCAGGGAAGCATGATGGGCCCAATTTTATTTCTTTTGTACGTAAATGACTTAAATACAGTACTTAAAAATAGCAAGCTCCGTCTTTTTGCCGATGATGCAGTAGTGAATAAGGAAATTATAAATGAAGAGACTTTAGCTAAGAATTTAGATGCGATTGATGATTGGTGTGGTAGTTGGTATTTGGAATTACATTTGAAGAAATGCGCGATAGTGAACTTTTGGAAAAAGAATGACTTTCCCCGGAATATGAATGAATGACTTTGCATCAAAGAAAAGAAAATATCTAACGTAGAATCTATTAAATACTTAGGCGTCACCATCACTGAAGACATGTCGTGGGGAAACACATCAGGGAAATGCTTAGTGTAGCAAACCGTAGATTAGGATTCGTAAAAAGGGTTCTAGGCAAATGCGATGAGAGAGTACGAGAAAGAAGCTATTTAACACTTGCCAGGCCTCATTTAGAATAGTAACAAGTACGATCAAAGGCAAAGGATACTTATCTACTGGCGAATATAAAGTCGGAATTGGCGATTGGGAAGATTTACTTCTCGCCTCTTCTTCGGAAAACTCTTCGTTTCCCGAGGCCTGGCAAGTGCAAAATAGCTTCTTTCTTGTACTCTCTCATCGCATTTGCCTAGAACCCTTTTTACGAATCCTAATCTACGGTTTGCTACTCTAGTAATTTCCCTGATGTGTTTCCCCACGACATGTCTTTAGTGATGGTGACGCCTAAGTATTTAATAGATTCTACGTTGGATAGTTCCTTCTCTTTGATGCAATAATTATTTACTTGAGAGCTTATCATTTTATGTAGATGATGGTTTCAGACCTTACTTTGTGGAATTCCTTAATATATTGAAAAGAAGAATTAGCACAATGTGCATGAATTAACACCATCCACATTGGACGCCATGTGGAATATTGCATTGTCCATTCTTATTTTCCTAATCTGTTTCTAATAGTTCATTATCGCGCATTTCATCAAATTTAATTATAGCTGCCAACTAACACAGCAAACATCAATCGCATCTAAAGAATTTCCTAAAAATATTTAAATCGATCTTCAAGTTATATTCTGGCCACTGTCTATTATATCTGCTGACATTGGATTCCAATCCACATTGTCAAAATCCTTCTCCGAATCCGCAAACCCAATGAAAGTCAGTAGACTTATCTCCATTCTCTCCTGCATTAGCAGCCCAGGGCTGAAATCGCTTTTCTTGTACTTTGTCTAAATCCACATTGGTACTCATCCAGAAACACTCCTGCCGCCCAATGTATTGCTTTGTGGATGATCCTAGTGAATGTCTTCGAGGCATCAGGCTCTATGTCCGACACATTTCACAGTTCTAACTCCTCTGCTTTTGGAAATGGATAGAATTTTGTTCGTCATAAAGTTTATGGGTATGTTTTCCTGTTAAGTATTGTTGCAGATGAGTGTATACCGCGTGGTAAATGTCTTTTCTCCTATATTTTAATCAGCTTAGCCGGCACTTCATCAATTCCCGATGCCATATTCATCCTACTGCCGCATCGAATTCCCATCTTCACATTTAGTCCCCGAAGTAATAGCAGAGTCTCCACAAGGAAAACATCCGTCTTGACGGGGACTTGAACCCGGGACCCCTGATTTTCGGCCAGTCAGCGCTCTACCACGTTGCTTACTCTAGCTCTGCATGTGACCCTTATTATACATATACCCTTATAATGTATGTGCATGAAGTAGGAGCACCTCATCTCATAGCTGCATATAAGTAGTGCTGTTTGCTGGTCTTCACCCCCTGCCACACACCCTCGTGATGTTTTACGGAGGGTTTCGCGTAGACGTGCCAGCCAAATACTGGCGGAGAGTACCTGGCCGGAAGTCTGGGGGTTCCGGGCTCGAGTCCCGGTCGAGCTGGATGTTTTCCTTGTGGGAATTATTGTGCCTTCCAGATAAGGGTGTCTGCACTGCGGTAGTCGCAGTTAGTTGGCAATCCTTGAATTGCTCCATTGTGATATTTGTTGACTTGAATTTTCCTCTGTGGTTATTATCGCACTGAGATTGATTCAATTGTATAAAACCCAAAAAATACCTTCTATTTCTTATAGTTCGATTACATTTCTCCACTCTTGTCCCTATTTAAGTCTCTTCATTGAAGTGGTTTCTTACCATACTGTCGGCTACTTCCAACTGCAAGGTGGCTTTGCACATCTTCGCACTGCAACCACATTTCTCTTGCTTTTCCTTTTCATTGGATTACTTAATTCCCTACCCTTCTGCAGCAGAATTGTCGTTCTTCAGTTTACAATTTTTTTTGTTTTATCCTGTCTTCAATCAGACTGTCAAGAAGAAACCATTATTCTCAGAAGTAGTCTCAGAGTAGTAGAAGTAGTAGTAGACTGTGAGCCGCGGCGTACTTCACCTTGACGACTTTCCTCCTCCCCTCTACTTCCTCAGCAGCTTCCCGTCTTTTTCCACTCATGTCCCAGCCACGCCCAACCTGATCATAGCAGGCAGGTTTGGGATTTCGACATCTTGCGTGTAAAATAAAACTGTTGTATTTCACACAATTATAACTACAGGCCGCACGACCGGTTTGACCTCTTCAGGTCATTTACGATATCAACCTGAGCTCTGAAAGGCCTGCTAATGTCTTCTTCACTTTTTTACCGGCCATATGTTCCTCATAGCTTTATCCAATTTCTTGGACTTTCCATGAATCATCACTGCGTTGTGGTCACTGTCGACATCTGCCCTCGGAGAACTTTTCCGGTCCTGCTCCACGTCACATGGTTGCTGAAACTTAAAAGGTACCTGCGTGACCTCAAAGTGCCAAGAAAATGGCATATCATGCACTCGTTTAATCCCATCTATTAGTTCGAATCGAACACTTACAAAATAAATTCACTCAGGCATATATTATGCTACACGAAAGTAGCCCGATACATAGCCCATTTAACTTCAGAAGATACACGTAAGCTGCCTTTGAAACAGCAGCTAGATATATTTGGGTCATTCCACGACGATTCGACCAGAAAATAGGCAAAAACGACCACCCTTAGGGATTTGAGCGATTTTGACCAAATTTGGCAAAACGGCTCCATTTGACAAGAAAATGAAAACCCCAAATTCGCAAAACAAGCAACCGTTTCAGAAATATTGCAGCGTTGCAAAATTCGAATTTTACAAAAGTTACTGCACATTTTACGGTATATCTCAGAGACAATTCGAGCTACAGACGTGAAAAAGGGCGTATTTTAAAGGCCTTGAATTGGAAAAATTATAAAAGAGATTCAATTGTGAAATATAAACAATTATATAAAGCTTATAAAATTTTAATATTTCATATCGATTTTTGACCATGTACCTACACCTTGATTTTGCTCATTGTTTATGTGTCTTGTAGACACAACCCTCTTTTGCAAATGAAAAAAGTTTTCCAGAGAGGTAATATTTCATTTAAGAAAGAAAAATATTTTTAAGTGAAGGCGTAACGCCCACCGGTCACCGCGGCCTACCGTGTGGTACTCTGGTGTCTTCAGATCTTTCTCATACATCTTCTTCTCACCAAATGTTAACAGCACACCAACTCTTTCCCCGTGCATATCGCTATTTGCTTCGCCCAGGTGTGACCACAGCTCCTCAATATCTATGAAGAGCGCCACCTGAGAACAATTGACAACGCTCGTCCCGTCCTCGGCTTGCAGTACTACTCTCATCATAAATGCTCTCTTAGCATCTCCTACGACACCTCTTTCTCAGTTCTTTTTTCAAGGAAACAATGATGTTAGTCTCCGGAATCAGTAAAAAAACTAATTATGCTGCGTGAGGCAGTGAAATTAGTTTTACATTTAATGTTTAGATCAGTTGGAAATATTATTTTTATCTCTCCTTATTAAGTAAAATAAAAATTATTCACGTCTTTAAACACCATTCGCATTCTAAAGCCTGAAATTCCTTATTTTACCTTTATATACAGTTCACTTGAACAGTATCAGAAAGTTGGCATGAGAAATTTTTGACGGAATCTTTTGCAAACCCTTCATGCACAATTTATGTTACAGTCAAACCTTATACTATGAAAGTTGTAAATTATTACAATAGTAATGCGTGCAGCAAAAATGGAAGGGATATTTATCAATGTCGTCTACGTTTAACCTGATGCCGTACTGCTGTGCTGGAAGATTGATTTCCGAAGTTAGTTTCCTCCTTGCCGCAGAATTGAAAGATGAAAGTAAAATACAATAAATTAATGTTTCAATATACAATTTCTCATCTGAAATACGCTAACCTTCTTACTTCACCTTCAAACATCCATTTTCTACTCCGAACTCTCCTAATCCCATTTGTACCACAAAATTGAAGATTTTGTTTTCGGATTACTGAGAAAGGTATGTACTTCAACGGCAAGTGTTCCTTCGATTGTGGAATAGCCGTGCGGTATGAATACTCTCCTTGTCAGGTGTATCTCCTCTTCAGGCTCTTCTCTTCTCCTTCACTTGCTCGTTGGGTACAAACTCCATGTTTTCCGAAGTGTTATCACGTTCGATGTGGCCCATTTGTAAATTTGTTCCTCAAGAGTCTGAATTTGTTTCTTATAATTGAGCTTCAGACTGGCACGTGTGGCTTGTCTTCAGTGTTCCTGTCAATCCCTCACTTCTACTCTTTCCCTGGTACGTGGTACAGAAATGCCATTCAGCATCGACTCCAAAATCTTGGCGATGCAACAATTTCAACATTTTGCAGTGGTTCTTGTATTGAGTCCCAGCAACGTCGTAAAAGTAAAATTTTTGAGTAGGTTTAATACACTTGTTACACTATGGAGCAGAGTCCCTTGAAATATGGCGTTCATACAGTCTGAAATCATATCCACACTGAGGGGCACACGCTTGATCGTTCCTTGTTTCTATCGCAACATGTAATCGAATTTATCGTTGCCTGGCAGTTTCTCCAGTGCACACCTTTCACGGAATCTTGGTACAGAAAAGAAAATTTCTCGGAAAAATCGCCCAGAAAGACAAATTCACATGATTTCAGGTTGTCTCTGACTTCCAAGTAGTATACAATTTGCATACGGGCAATATAGTCGTACTCACATATTATCCTCAGGGAAAACGAATATTTATAGTAACTTAATCCGAGTTGTTAAGGTACAGAAATTTTCCTGAGTTCATTTTTTGAAACATTTTTCATAGTGTAAAGTGGGTGTGGGAAAATTCAGCAAGGCGATAAAGATAGGTAATAGGTCAGCAATAGTGTACGAGGTAATGATAGTCAGTGCATGCCTTCGAGGACAACTAGCAGGGAACCGCCTATGGCGCAGCTGAACCTTCATACTTTTCCAAATACATCTTAAGGGTCTCATAAAGAGGCATGTATTAGTGCCGCGAAAGAAAGCAATGAACTCTTGAGAAGAAAACTGGGCGTCGGTACGTCCAGGAAAACAATCAATAAGCAGTTTGAACAGGACTTTGAAATCTTTGGATCAAACATCTGCTGTTGCTAAAAAATTCTTCAGATTTATTTAAAAGAAGGGAAAACAATCAGTAGCATTGGAAGCCGAAGAGGAGACGAGGTTGGCCAATTGTTCTCCGAGGCCGACCGATGCAAGACAAGGTGGCGCTCTTCGTATGTTCTAAGGCTGTGCAATGCGCCCTGGCGACGCGAATAGCGACAACATGCACGGGAAAATAGTTGGTATACGTTTGAAATTTGGTGAGAAGAATATGAATGAGGAAAACCATTTCAGAAAGTTTATGGTGTCGCAGCATAGATATCATTGATTGAAAAACAGTCGAAGGGCAAGTGAATATATTTGCTTATTGTACTCCCTATGAGCATGTAAACAATTACACGTAAAAATATACGTATATAAACCCGAAATGTTGTAATTACAATGGAAGGACTTTCTCTTCTGTTGAAAAATGCATAGAATACCACAAAATGTAAATTAATACGTATGTGTAAATAATGTAACTCTATACTTGGAAAGGTATAGACATAAATTTAGGTATAAGTTTTAAGACAAGATTTTGTGATTGTCACCGGATTATTTTGACATGCATATTTTTTTTTAATCGACGGTTCCTGACTGTGGTGACATTTATTTGACCTACCTCTATCGCGTAGGTCTACAACTACGCGATACCATGCAAGCCACCGCGAGGGTGTGTGGCAGGCCTGACTATCACCAAGCATGCACTATGAACATGCAAACATGCTATCCTAGGATATCAAGCAACTAGATTGCTAGTATCAGCATAGTTATTAAGAGATTGGTTGTTAATACATGCATCATGCACTACAGACCACTCTAAAATATTTCCCTTTGCATGCTACCTATTCTGTTCGATCTATACAACGGGGAAATTTGACGTTTTGAATCTATCAGTACGACAATCAATCTCTCTAATTTTATTTATCTGGTCGAATCTAGCATAATACGCTGGTGTTTTAATGTGTGCCTAACATCTTCAGTAAAGCTATCCGATTGAAATTTCTCTGATAGATTTGACCTGTACCTTAACCAACGCTCTGATAATGATTCCCACCCTAATTCTTGTAATAATTCTGGTACACTACTAAACATATCGTAACACCTTTTAACGAACCTAGCTGCTCTACGCTACTCACTGTCTAGTTCCCTATCAAACCTAATTCGTTAGGAACCCATACACTGGCTGCATACTCAAGGTGGGGCCCAACTAGAGAAAAGTAACTTCTCTCTTTTGTCTTCTCAACACATTTCCCAAGGGCACTTTTTATTAATCCTAGCTTTCTCTTCACTCGGCCGCATATTTCCCGGATGTGTCTTCCCCACGATAAATCCTTTTTGATTGTTACACCTAAGTATCTTACGGTTTCAACGTTTTCGATCTTCGTGTTATTAATTCTATAGGTACGCTGTATCGAATTATTCCTCCTCCAAAAATTGATAGCTACGCACTTTTTAAGGTTAAGTTCTAACTTCCACTTGTCGCACCACTCTTGAATTGCATCTAAATCCTTGCTGAGCGATTTCTTTTCTTCTTCTTTTGATATACCCCTATACATTGCCGCATCGTCTGCAAAAAGTCTAAGCTTACTATTAACTACGGTACCCAAATCGTTAATGTATAGAAGAAATAGAAGCTTACTTACTACGCTACCCTGGGGAACTCCCGATGTGACTTTAATTGTGTCCGACATGATACCATCTATGACAACCCTCTGCTCTCGCCCACTTAAGAATTCTTTTAGCCAACAGGCAACGTCTTTATTTATACCAAAACTCTCTAACTTCAAGATTAATTTATCATGAGGCACTTTATCGAAAGACTTTTTAAAATCTAAAATCTATTTTGAAATAAACTACGTATTTTAGACTCTGACAAAAACTATAGGGTCTGAGCTTCATACTATTGAATTTTTAGATTTTAAAAATGCATACAATAAAGTTCCTCATTGTACTTGGGGTTAAAGATTTTCGGTATAGATAGAGACGTTTTGTGTTGGACTAAGGAATTCTGAAGTGATAGCGAGTAGGGGGCCTTTATTGATGGTTTCCTTGAAAGTCATATCAGGAGTTCTTCAGGGAAGCGTGCATGTACCAAGTCTATTATGTATCGAGGCGAGCAATATGCTGAGGCGTTTTCCCTTGAGGTGCTTCCACTACAACCTACAGTGACGATTGAGTCATCTCAGCGGAAGGACTGGGCTACTCTGGCTGGATTCCATTCGTATCATTCGCATGAACACATTCGTGAAATAATGGGTCAAGCGAATCGTAGACTGGGATTCGTCAAAAGAGTACTGGGTAAATGTGACGATCATGTACGAGAAATCAGCTTCTTTTCCCTTGTTAGACCTCATTTGGAATACGCTGCCAGTGTATGGGATCCCTACGAAATCGGCCTAAATAACGAACTTGAACTTGTGCAGCAAAGATCGGCAAGATTTGTAAAGGGGCGGTATGATAACCTTACTAGCGTAACCAGTCTATTAAATGAATTGAAATGGGAATCACTGTCAGATCGCAGGTTGAAATTTAGAATTAATCTCTTAAACAAATTCCAAGATCATATTTTCAGTGATGATGTTAAAAATATTTTGCGGACCCCAACTTACTATGGTACACTGGACCATAATAAAAAAATTAGAGAAATTGATTGCCGAACTGACAGATTCGAAATTTCCTTTTTTCCTCGTACTATTAGGGTTATGAATAACGGTAAATATAGGTATCCAATAAGAGTGTAGCAATGGATAACATTGGTAGCTGCATGTTGGTATAAGGACTTGAAGTTAACCCAACTAACAGCATGTATTTGCAAGTTTCCTTGCTATTTTTATCTCTTGTAAATAGTGAATTTGGAACTGTATATAAATACTAATCCTTTTTTATGCATGATATGTAGTGCATGTTTGGTGAGAGTTCACCCCCTGCCACACACTTCTGTGGTGGCTTACAGGGTATTATGTAGATGTATCAAAAATACTAGAACCTACCGTAAATACGACAAAATCCACCAGAATCGCCTTCTCCGGCAGTAGTAGGATAAGAGCTAACAAATTACTGTTTTAAACGGAATCGCAAAAAAGACCGATTCAAAATACTTTTGGTCCTCGACAGGCATCTGAGCCTTGTAGAGTCCCGAGTACACAAACCAGAAATGAAAGTAAAGCCATAAGGTCTCAAATCAATCCCCTTCTCCATGGCAACTCACAATTATATGTGACTGCAAGGGTTCTCTTGATTCATCTACACAATACCCTGCAAGCCACCGTAAAGGTGTGTGGCAGGGGTGAACTCTCTCACCAAACATGCACTACACTTGAGCAAACTGTGAAATATGCGGCACCTATCTTCTGGGTTTTCCGATCACATACCACTTTCGACTCTTGTGTTCAGCGCTCTTCAAAGTCAGAGGCGTGCAGTTGTCAAAAACTCTGCAATCCGAAACTACCTTAAAATTCCTACCTTTCACGGTATCCTTTTTTCCGTGAATCTAAAAATCTCTTAACTCTCCATACTGAGTCCTCCATCTCCTGCAACGTCACCCAACCGTTCTCTCCTGCTGCATTTTCCTCCACCCCTTCTACACTCCTCTAAATCTCCATTCTGCCGTCAATGGAATTGCATCCCCCCAGGCAACAGGGGCTAATTCCAGGCGTTTGAAACACAGCCAACGCAACGAACCATTTCAGCGTCCGCCCCCCCCCCCCCCCTTGCAGGCAAAGCCCTCGCACTGAAGGAGTCACATATATAGCAGTTACGTGCTATGCTAGCGTCTCTGTGTTAGTTCCACTGTTGCTAGGAACGCGCCTCATCTATTTGTTTTAAACAAGCGTCAGTAGTGTTCGTTAATGTGTATTGCCAATTTGATGAAAAAACACCTTTCTAAATACGAAGGAAACCAGGTCCTTATCCGTCATTGCGCATTCAAACAAGTTAGCCCGCTCCAAGCTATAGAGCTTTCCAACTGTCTCCAGTGATGCCTAGGAATTTTCTTTTGAGTTAAGTGGAGGACACAGCTTCCACTTCCTTTCATTTTTTCATTCATCCAATTGTTCCGTACGCTTTTAATCACACAAACGGGATCTATGTACTCGTCTAACAAGGGGCAATGGACGAGTTGGGTTCAATGGGTGCTGATCCTTGCCTTCATTTCCTCAGAAAACAAAGATGCAGCTCGAAGATTGATCGCGGTATCGTGTCGTCACAATAATCACTAAACGTAATTATACCAAGGTCACTACAAATGCACATAGCTGGGTATCCAATATTTTCCGAAACATCAATTATTGAGCACATTGCTTAAAATATTTGCGCCAATTTTTTCTCTTTAAAAATTTAAATGACATCTCTGTAACCTGAAGCGATACTCCGAATCAAAAAACACAAGCAAAAGTTGCTACTTAATCGCAATTACGTGATATTCGTAGAATGCTGTCTCCTTAATAATCAAGATTAGGCTTGAGGTTTATCTCATCCATCAAAAGAACAGAGTTTTGTCTGCTCCATTTAAAATCGAAAAATTCTTTCTTCCGAATATTAAAAAATAAATCCCGATGTGTTATGTTTTAGTAAAATTTAAAATACTGCAAATTCAATGGAGAGTTTATGCATCAGTCAATTTTATGTGACCACTGTTTCATAAAAACCGACAAGCATGAGTGTAAAAATAGAAAGACAGGACTGCATAGAGTTAGTATCGAGAGATAATCATTAGGACAAGTCATCAATGGCAACTGCTCTAAAAACATTCACAAAATCTTTGTCACTCTCCCTTATTTTCTCCTTTACATAATTCAGAACTTCATGAAAAAGAGCGAAGTAACTTTAAAGATATTCGCCTTCGCAACCACATGTAAATCGTTTTGTCATCCAACACCTACAAAAATCCAAAGATATTCTTAATTCGACAAGAAAATGAGACACTGCCCAGCTTCAAAATCATTGCATCTCGCTTGACAAGTTTGATTTCGAAGTATTATTTGCGAGAAACGATAGAGTGACATCTACATCTGCATAATACCCTGCAAGCCAGCACAAAGGTGTGTGGCAGGGGGTGAACTCTCACCAAACATGCACAGTGACAACAGGTTGTGGGTAAAGTTCCGAGCAAACACTTATTAATTGATGTGAATTTACATTTACGAAATTGATACAGCCATTTGAATGTCAATACTCCGCATCAGCTCTTCAAAAAGCATTCCTGCAAAACAGTCAATAGAAAGAAAAATGTCAGTATCATTTGTCAAATGTCAGTATGACGTCTCATATGATTTTGAGGACGCTGCACAAATAGGGCTTACTGTTGCCGGTTGCCCAACTTTGAGTGCTTGATATTCCCGTAGTTTTCGTTCCAGTAACTTGCGATTTTGATATAAGGAAGCCAGGTGGGTGTGGGAGTGGGGGTAGACCGCTAAGGCAGAAATCTTCGGTCGGAACTTCAGCGCACAACGAGTTTAAAAACGCAAAACATGCTCCACAGGGTTTACTATTATGACCTAGCTACAGAAATAGCATCAAAAGTTGTTTGCATGTGTAGATGAAGGATCAAGCTTTCTGTAGAGTGGAAGCAAAATCCTCTGTTCGTATTCTAGGCTTCGCAAATTGCGACTAAAAAGGGACAAAAATGGAAAGTTTGGCTATTTTTTATAAACTAACAAATAAACCAATAAAAAATACATTCCACTTACGCAAAAAAGCAATTCTTTTGCTACAATGGAAAAATTTTCCAAAATACCAGCAGCTACGATAAAGTCGTAGTCAACGGGCTTTTAGAGGCAGCTAGGGAGCACCCTTAAAGAGATCTGCAGACGTGTTTTAATCTTAGGTGGTGCATTCAGGACATCTCCAATCCTGAGTAGTATCTCCTCTGACGCCGGCGATCCTCCCCCGTCCGTCGTCATCTGTTGATGTGCAACTACGTTTCAGAAACTTTCATCTATTAGGACTCACCCGTGTTTCAATGCTTTTTTCAACCCACGATTTGTAAATGTTTTTAACCGCAGGGCGAGGGCCACTGAGCCCATTAGCGCGCCCTTTAGAAATCTAATTGTTTAAAGTGGTTACCTGACGTGTCTGACTGGTCAGCCACCGGAAGCAGCCACCGTCGAACAGTTGGCTGCCTCCTCTCAGTTCGCACGGAGTGCCACCGTTCGTGGAAGCACTACAACTCACTTGTACACTGGCGGGTCGAAGTCGGGGACTTCCTCTGCGCCTGCGCAGTGGTGTCTGACCAACACGGAAGCAAAATTACACCCCCTTTGCTCCATTTTCACGGCAGAATTGTCAATAGCATAATTTAAAAGGATGTAACCCTGCATTTCTAACATGCACCGATTCTTCTAGCGCACTTCAAGTTATTTTCAGCCATTCCCCTATTAATCATTTAGTCCAGGAAATACGTTCAGAAATGATATCTCTCCACAAAAAGGGCATACAAATAGCCTTTGCGTGGATTCCTGGACATGTGGGAATAACGGGTCACGAGAAGACCGACTCGGAGGCCGAGGATGCCCTGAATGATTCTGAAATGAAGTAATCCTTGCTTTGAGACACTGAATAAGTGGGAAGATGTACGAAGTGCTCAAAATGGAAACAAGCTGCGAACTAATAAGCCCGTAATATCAGTGTGGTCCTCCTCAGCCAGGAAATGCCGCTGGGTCATTCTCGCTCTCGCCTTATAGGATTGGGCGGCACTCTTATGCCCTTGCACACACACACACACACCTGCCTCTTCTCAGAAGATAAGATTCCGCCGCGGTGCGATACTTGTAGTATGTACTTTGACTGCGACTCATATCCAGACGAGGTGAGATAAATACCGGGAGCAGTGAGACTGGATATCTGGGGACAAGTCGTAGGGGACAACCCTGGGAATATTGACCTAGTTTTTAACTTTATTCGTTAAACTGACATCCATAACAGTATATAATTTATAATACCAGTAATTTACCCATTCAAGTTTTATATTTTATTTTATAGTTTTATATAAATGGCTGCGGCGTGAATTAGATAGCGAGTGGTGCAGAATGACGCTGGTAGTCGACGCACCCAATGAAACAAATACTACTAACACGAATAAAGGTAATTGTGTCTCGCAAGATCTACCTTTCCGGAACCCATGTTGGCTGTTTATGAGCAATCTATCCCCCATGATCGAACTAACTACAATGTGCTCAAATGTCTTACAATAGATTGAAGCGAGTGAAATGGGTCTGTAGTTACTAGGTTCTTCCCTATCACCGCTTTTAAAAATAGGTGCAATGTTAGCTACTTTCCAATCCTTGGGTACTGTGTGGCTCTTTAGTGTTTTATTGAATAATATTTCTAGATAGGGGGCTATTTCAGAAGCTAATGTTTTATATACTTTGGAAAGAGTTTGATCGGGACCTGGTGATTAGTTTTTACTAATGTTTTTTAACTGCTTCTCTATTCCGCGTCATGAAATTTTTATTTCGGGCATTTGCTCACTGAAATTGTTCGGCGGTGGTTCCACTGCATTGTGTGACGATGAGTTGAATACGCTTTGGAAGAAGGTGTTTAAATAATTGGCTTTTTCTACACCGCTGCTGACTCTAATTTCTTTATGGTTTTTAAGTGTGTGCACTGTGGACCTATTTCCCTGAAGCTCTCTCACATATGACCAAAACGCTTTAGGATTGCTATCTAAATATTCTCCTAACATCTTGCTCTTGAAATGTGATAACGCTTGCTGACATGATTTCCTTGCTAATGCTCTCGATTTTTTATAGTTTTGAACTAGCTCATTTTTTTCCTCTACCGATAGACCCCGTCCTGAATTTTTCATCCTAGCGTGGCATACCCTTTGTCGCTTTAGTGATTTCCTAACCTCCGCGTTATACCACCATGGCTCTGTATTATCACTAATGAATTTACTTGGTATGTATTTATTAACTGCTTTACGGGTGACCTTAAGAAATTCTATCCACTAATCCTCTGTATCTAATCCTTTGCTTTGTTCGCTAAATAAATTAAACGATTCCCTTAATTCCTCTTTCATATAAGAGGAATTAAGTCTAGTAGGTCAATAAGTCTAGAATGTTGTTTCCCCTGGTTGGTTCTGTTACTAGCTGTTGTAATGAATGTGACGCAAAGGTGTTCAACAGTGATTCGCCGAGTTCCTTATCCTTACCTCCTGTTTTAAAGCTACACGTATACCAGAAAGGAGATTGAAGTCTCCGCCTACTACTATTCCTCTATCAACATATCCTAGCTATCCCTATTGCCGTAGCTACATCTACTTCTGCATAATACCCTAAGGCCACCATGAAAGTGTGTGGCAGAGGGTCAATTGTCTCCCAACATGCACTACATATTATGCATAAAAAAGATTAGTATTAATATATAAGTCTAAACTTCACTATTTAGAAAAGATAGAAATAGTAAAGTAAGCATGCAAAAAAGTGCTGTTCGTTGGGTTACCTTCAAGTCCTTATACCAACATTCAACTACCTATGCTATCCATTGATTCACTCGTATTGGATATATTTACCGCTATTCATATTGCACGAGGAAAAAAGGACATTTTGAATCTGTCAGTTCGGCAATCTATTTCTCTAATTTTGTGATCATGGTCCAGTCTACCATAGTAAGTTGGGGTTCGCAAAATATTTTTAACATCATCACTGAAAACATTATCTTGGAATTTGTTTAGTAGATTAAGTCTAAATTTCAACCTGCGATCTGACAATGATTCCCAATTTAATTCATTTAATAGACTGGTTACGCTAATAAGGTTATCGTACCGTCCCTTTACAAATCTTGCCGATCTTCGCTGCACACACGTTCAAGTTCGTTATTTAGACCAATTTCGTAGGGATCCCATACACTGGTAGCGTATTCCAAATGAGGTCTAACAAGGGAAAAGGAGATGATTTCTCGTACATGATCGTCACATTTATTTATTTTCTCAGATTATTTCGAAAGGCATTGGATGTTTGACTGCATCGTAATTTGTGAATAAGCAAATACACTTCAGCACACTTTTACTCACACCAAAATGTGTGCGGAAATGTTTTGTCGTTCAGTTTTTTTGGTTAATTCCAAGAACACGACGGTGGAAGGTCTTCCCCGCCCCTCCCCCGCCCCCCTCCCCCGCCCTTCCTGAAGACATTCGGGGATGGGAGGTGAGTAATCGCCCCTATCCCTTCAATCCCTATCCTTTCATCTTTCCTCCCGGTCTGAAGCGCCTATTAGTGCGGAAACAGACTTGAAAACACCCATAATAATGGCTCAGCTCCTTCGGTGAGAGTCATATTTTGCTTGTTGAAATTTTTGATACGTGAGTAAATGGTTGTGGTCGGAGGATTATTTATTTTAATAAAATTCATCCTTCGTTACCATGTCGAGAGAGCGATTTTGGTTCCGTGTCAGCTCCCCAATTATTCATCAAGGGTCAACAATCCTAGGGATTGCTGCCCTCCACTCGATTCTTCTATCGGCCAACCTCTTCATATTGACGTCATTCCTCTCTTTCACGTCCTTCACTACCTGATCCATGTACCTCATATACGAGGCCTGCCTTTTCCATTCCTCCCGTTCACTTTTCCCTCGACGATTGTCTTCATCAGGCCATCGTGTCTTAAGATGTGGCCTATTAAGTTGTCCCGTCTTCTTTTTAAGGTTTTCAGTAGAGACATCTCCTCTCTCCCACTCTTCTTAACACATCTTCGTTTGTCACTCGATTGATCCATTTTATTTTCATCACTTTTCGGTAGCACCACATTTCAAATGCTTACAGCCTTAACTTCTCTGCTGCTGTTATCCTCCATGCCTCACTGCCGTAAAGGAACATGCTCCAGATACACGTTCTGTCCCCAATTTTTAATTATATTAATATTAAATATCTCAATAGCCCTGTGCTTCTAGCGCTAAGCATACTACAATGCTTGCTTCCAGGTGGAGGGGGGTTTTGTCGGAAACACCCGAAGTATGTCCGAACGCGAAGCACACGGGTGGGAAGCATGGTACGAAGCCAAAGCACAGAAGCACGCTTCCATCGTTAAAGGCTTCGAAGCATCATTGACGAGAATAACCAAAGATGGCGGAGCCGTTGGCTACTTATAAATGTGTGTAGTATCTATTTTTACTTAGCATATTACATTTGCATAGTTATTAATATACATATCAATGATAAGATTAATGTACACATAATCTGTCATTTTCTTCCGATCTAAACATTTGATAGATGTTGCCCTATACCGTGTTTCACTATACCTAGTGGTTTTTTATGTTGCCACTACTGCTTAACGTCGCTCCTTACCGTAGGCTGTCCGAATATGAAGTATTCTTTCCCAAGCATGCTTCATCGCACGTCAGCAATACGTCATCACCAAGAATGTTTTGCCGGAGCAGACTTGGTTTTCGGATGCGGCTAATGTCTCATAACTTGCTGTTCAAGTCGGGACTCAAATTAAGAGCGTAAGTGTAGGTACTGCCTTTAGGTTTAAAAAGTCCTTCTTGAGGAAACATATCAATAGACTCTGGTTTCATGGTTGATTATGATGGTGTATGCGACACTCATGAAAGATCGCCATTTGATAACATAATATTGGATATTAGTGAGAAAAATACGGTCTACTTGAAAGACACTAGATTTTTTGCATATGCAGAGCGTGCGATTTTTGCTTAAAAGTCTAAAGGCATTGTAGACGAGACCTATTTCCAGAAAATCGTCATCGCCTGAAGCCTTCTCTCATATCTCGAAAGCGCTTTAGGATTGCTATCTCCGTCAAACATTCTCGTAATATCTTGCTCTTGAAATTTGTCAAAGCTTGTATACATGTTTTATACTTTCTTTACTATTGCTCTGGATTTTCCTATTATTTCAAACTAATTAATTTATTTTCTCCCCACCGAATACAGCCCTTCCTTCACCCTAGCGTGGCATGCCCTTTGTCACTTCAACGATTTCCTAACCTCCACGTTACACCACCTTCGTTCTGTGTTCACACTTGTCAATTTACTTGACACGTTTTTTAACAACTTTACGGGTGACCTAAAAAACGCTTACCATGAATCTGTGTAGGAAGTTCAAAGGTCCACGAATTAGCTCTTGTTCCTTTAAGGCTCTATAATTTCCACAGAGAAAGAGGACGCCTTGGTAGCTCAACTGGTAGAGCACCTGGCCGGAAATCAGGGGGTCTGGGTTCGAGTTAGCTTTTGTTCCTTTAAGGCTCTATAATTTCCACAGAGAAAGAGGACGCCTTGGTAGCTCAACTGGTAGAGCACCTGGCCGGAAATCAGGGGGTCTGGGTTCGAGTTAGCTCTTGTTCCTTTAAGGCTCTATAATTTCCACAGAGAAAGAGGACGCCTTGGTAGCTCAACTGGTAGAGCACCTGGCCGGAAATCAGGGGGTCTGGGTTCGAGTTAGCTTTTGTTCCTTTAAGGCTCTATAATTTCCACAGAGAAAGAGGACGCCTTGGTAGCTCAACTGGTAGAGCACCTGGCCGGAAATCAGGGGGTCTGGGTTCGAGTTAGCTTTTGTTCCTTTAAGGCTCTATAATTTCCACAGAGAAAGAGGACGCCTTGGTAGCTCAACTGGTAGAGCACCTGGCCGGAAATCAGGGGGTCTGGGTTCGAGTTAGCTTTTGTTCCTTTAAGGCTCTATAATTTCCACAGAGAAAGAGGACGCCTTGGTAGCTCAACTGGTAGAGCACCTGGCCGGAAATCAGGGGGTCTGGGTTCGAGTTAGCTTTTGTTCCTTTAAGGCTCTATAATTTCCACAGAGAAAGAGGACGCCTTGGTAGCTCAACTGGTAGAGCACCTGGCCGGAAATCAGGGGGTCTGGGTTCGAGTCCCGGTCAAGGCAAATGATTTTTTCTCTGTGGAAAATTTGCTATTGTGTAGGAAGTGTTGCTTTGCATTGCTTTTCTTTGTTCATTACATATCGTAAATGATTCCCTTAACTTTACTATCGTTTCTTCGTAATTTTCTCGACGAAACAAGTAAACTCTCCTCCTTGGTGGCACACAAGGTCTTTTTTAGGATACGCAGGCACTGTCTTGTGATTACTAATAGCTGTAGCCTAGATTGTTCGCGTGCATCTGTTGCTCATAAGTCTAGAATGTGTTTTCCTCTGCTCGGTGATGATACTGGCTGCTTTAAAGGAAGTGTCGTTTCACAGTAATTCGCTGACTTCCTCCCGTTGTAAATATACACTTATTCCAATCAATTGAGGGAAGATTGAATTCCCCACATATTGTGTATTATTTCCCTATATCATAAGAAAGCAGTGCTTACCTATCTCTGACTCTATAGTCCCACTAATGAATTGGCCGCTGGCATGCATCGCATGTAGGTTACAGGCACACAAAAAGAATGTATTATATCCTTTTAGCGTTTCCTCATGTACTTGTAACGGAACACCAAATCTTTCGACTGCGCTCGGAAACACGTTCTCTTGTGCTGACGCTCGGGGATCCTTCACAGCTCTATACTCCGTTTCGACTGGATCTATCACTTCTCAGCTATTGTAAAAGGCTTCGAAAACATTTCGTATTATAATATTTCCTTCAAAAATCAGCTTTTTGTCTCTATATTAATGTCTGCACTTATACTTTGAACGATGTGCTCCAATTCAGCTTCTTTATTTTTAAACTACGGTAATTAACTACTTCTAGGAGATTCTTTATCCTGGGTGCCAATTACGGTTCTTTCGTCGCTATGTGATATCGTACGATACCACTGCTCCCAGATATCGTACGATACGTTGCTAGGAAATTATGGTTTCGCCGTTGGTATCGTACGATACGGTTCGGCTATCTTCGGCAATATATCGTCTCAAGTGACGTCATGTATGAATTGGATCAAAAACAACCAAAAACGAAACACTGCTACAACAACAAATGACTGTCATAATGAAAAATGCGTAGGAAACTACTCATTTGAAATTGAGCGCGTGAATGGTAATTTATTTTTCGTACTATTTCGTGATATTATTTTCAATTATAACAATACTAAAAAATTTCTGTGATTAACTCTCTGGTTAATAACTGTTAATGTAACAATGACATAATTAATTAACTAATTTTTATGAGTTATAATTCTTCGCAATTCAGTTTTCTGCGATATCTTTGGAGGGGATTTCTGATACGGGGAAACGTAATATAACCTGAATAATTATGACGAAATTGTCAAATCCTTTGATTATTTATTATTATTTCATATTTTTGAATAATTGTTTTTTTTTAACTTTTTCCGTCACAATAATAGGTTAAATAATATATCTAATAAGGTATCAAGAGGCGTATGATGAAATCGGGAAGTGAAAATAAGTTTAATTTCACTAATGTATTGTGATGAAAATATTTAAATTAAAGTGATTTTGGGAAAGCTATTGGTGATATAAGAACTCATATTCCAAATTGAAAGGCACAAAACTTTATTTGTCATACTCTTGCACTTTTCTTCCATTTCATAACAATTATATTTTATTTACATTTTGCTATATATCATCATAAATTTGTTTCAATATTTTTATCTGTATTACCATATCTGGAATGTCCAAATATCGCTGTCGTGCTTGACGAACATTAACGAAATATTTGAATATTATGGCGGATCATTTGTCTGCTCAACTGACTTTGCATCTGACCATTTGACACAAATGTATGGAAAATAGGCAAACATAGGCCAATGTCCAATTAATTTTAGATGGCTGAAACATAAAAAAATAGTGGATGAGTAAAAACTACTTTTTATTCATTATCAGGGATAAAAGGTATTACAAAGGGCCTTAAAATTTCATATATCTCCTTAGATGAAAGAACTCAGGGTAGCAGAAAATTTCTGTTATTTTATATGGTCTTAGAAATTAGCACTGTTTGAAAATGAATGCTAATGCCACCCTTTACCTGTAGGTCACCTGGCACCCTTATACCCTCCTATTATTTAAACTTTTTTTCTCCAGAACTAGCTGTCCTTGTGCATCACCATCTTCTGGTTCCATATTTACCAGGTGGCTATTTATTATCATGTTATGAAGCACAACGCATGATGATGCAATTGCAGATGCATTTAATTTTAGCTATTTCAAAAGCAATTAACATTGAACACAGACTTTTTTTAATTAATACTTTTTGCTTTCATTTAATTTACTTCTCAAGATTCATGAAAAGCGTGATCATTTAATGTTACACTTGCAACTATATCTTTCCATGATACTCTATATACTTCTACAGCTGTATTTTACATTAAGAGCCAGCTCAAGGGCAAACGGCTGGAGAATACCAAGATATCTCGCCTTTTTCCACTTCTAATGAAAAGCTTAACCCGGCAATGAAAGTACCTGTCACAAGGATGGCCAATGGAAGTATATTTTGAAGATATCATTTGAATTGAAATACCGGTAGATTACTGTCGTAAATACACAGACAATTATTCGCCGTTGAAAATGTATCCCAAAGAACCGTGAAATGTTGCTGCATGTCCCCATTGTCCAAGGATCAATCCCGAGAATAAGATTTCAGAGCAAAACTTACGAATAGGACGTGTAAATAAATATCTTTAGCTCAGTAATGAGCAACTGCAACTGAACAACCGCTCAGCGAAGAAAAACTAAGAAATGGTAAAGGCAAAAAAATAGTCATCGAGGAGGCGCGAACAGGCGATCTTTGGAGTGAGAAGCGAACACGCTACCCACAGCACTAATGGTATCTATAACAATAGTAGAATTTTGTCGTTAATAAATGGTTTAAAATAAAATGCTGAAATCAACGAATGAAAACGTAAACAAGACTTAAAAGTTGATAAATCACATAATTACGAATTAGTAGAACACTTTCCACTGCTCAGAAGTTATTAATACAATATTATAAATGTGGAGTGACTTAAGAAGCCTCTCCTATTGAGTTAAATATTAATAATGTATAAGTAAACTCATTGCATACCGTACCCCAACGCACATAGCAAGCACAATCTGCATGTAAAGGAATGAAAGCAAAGATATACAGTAGAATTAACCTCTAATTAAGGAATTGTATTTCATTCTTAATTAACTGTTATCATGATTGAGATTATGCAGTTGATCCTAGACTATAAACGCACAAATGCAACAAACGCACGGGATCAATGCTGAAGAAATAAAATTATAATAGTGAATTAAATGTACAATACCACATGATGACTTCATAACATATTGAAAACTTACGTTTTGTTCTATGCCAAGCAAATCTCAAACCTTGGATATCGCTTATATTATAAATTGGTGCAAGTATAAATCAATAGTATGCATCAATCGCTAGCCCGGAAATTGATAAACGCTATTATTTAATTAAGTCACTTAATTGTGCGCATTTTTCACTCCCTAGCACGTGCTGCACATTTATATTAGTCATTAAATCCAAAATCTCTATTAATAGTGTAAACATACCTGAAAATTATTCCTTTGGAATTGGGAAGTGAGACTCACGATACGGGCTACAGCGAGATCAAAGTCGCCTATAGGATAACAGACGATACGTCCATAGCTACCGGCTGATACTGCGAACCGTAATAGCATATGTCGTCAAAACAAGGGATATCGTACGATATCAAGCTTACTATCGTACGATGAGGTATTGTGCGGTAGCTAACTGGAAACGTAATAGCATTTCAGATATCGTACGATAGGAATTTCGTTTCCAAGGCGTATCGTACGCTATCTCCGTACGACAGAGAACCGTAATTGGCACCCTGGACGGTGACTTCCTTGGTACCTTTTCTCTGTCAACACTTTCCGCGTTCAGTCGTTCAACGTTTGTCACTTTTGGTGAACGCGTCCGTCCTTTTCATGGGATTTCCTCTCTGTCCGACGATGCCTTCACTCTAATTGTTCGCTCTAATTATTCCGTGGTTTTGCTTCGCCGGAGAACGACTGCGTTGGCGCCACAGTATCCTTGCGTGTTACCCTAAACGACGCCTCGTCCGAGTAGTGGACTCCCGAGCGATTCAGGGCCATGAATCCAGCAGCAACGGCTTGGGGTCCAAAAAATCCCCTCCCTCGCTCCGGCACCCCCTGCCCCTCGCCCAGTCTGCTTCCGGTCAGTCCTACCGAGGCATCAGCTGCTTATCGACGAACGCCACGGATGTTGTCTCCCCGTTTCAAGGGGTCGGTACCTCTATGTCAATATAATACCCTGCAAGCCACCATAAATTTGTATGTGTGAGGATGTGAATTCCATTACATTACATATCAAGCTGAAAATTAGTTATTATATTCTAGTCCAAACTAAAAATATATAAAATGAGATAGAAATAGCCATGCAAGCATTCTGTTAGTTGGGTTAACATAAAGTACTTATACCGACTTCAACTCCCTATCCACGTTGCCAAAAGCCTTCTCTAAATCCGCGAATGCAATGCCAAACGTTGGTTTGTTGTTCTCCATTCTCTATGAGCATCCTGAGAGTCAGTATTGCTTCTCTTGTACCCTTACTTTTCCTGAATCCAAATTGATCTTCATCCAGGAACTCCTCAGCTTTTCGTTCTGTTCGTCTGTAGATCTTCCTTGCCAGTATCTTCGATGCATTTTCTTCGCATACATTCTTCATCCTCATCTCTATAGCTTCGCGACTTATTTCTTTCATTATTCTTTTTTTAACAAAGTTGCCTTTCTTCCGTTTTCGCATTCTTGTACTTTCTTCCTTCTTCAATCGGGTCCTAGACTATATCCGTGATTCATGGCTTCTTCTTGGCAACTTTTCTTCTTCCAAGAGGCCTCTTCCTTGCGGCTTCCTGAAGGGGAAGGTGGGGGGTGATTAGGGGGTGGACGCGGAGTGTGTTGTAGCAAGTGGTGGAGGAGGGTGAGGAGTTCTACCAAGGGGGTAGGCAGCGACTGTGTGTCGAGGATAGGCGAGGAGGCCTCTGCTACAAAAATATTCATTTATAGCAGAGAAACCATCGGGGGGCTTCCATTCAACGCTTTCAAGTAGCTCGAGTGAATTATTCAACTCCCTCCTTCTGTTATATTAGAAATGTGTCGACATTAGAATCACTCCGGTGGTCACATTCTAAAAGATGATTCGCGAAGTTGCTCTTGTCGTCGTTGTTCTGTTTAAAAGCATACAAATGTTCTTTACTTCTAATGTTAAAATTCCTGGCCGTTTGACCCGCATACACTCTTCATCACAATCACCACACCGTAGAGCATACACACCACTTCTCTCTTTGGAGTCCACTGGATCTTTGCACTTCACAAATAAAGTTTTAAGTGTAGCCGGGGTCCTATGCGAGATATTATAAATTTCTTTAGGAAATATTTTGGACAATCTGTTCAATGTCACCTAGGTATCAAAGGACACCAACGTTTTTTGTTACTTTTTAAAAACTTTGTGGAGAATAATGATTCGAGTGCCAGTTTCTTTTGCTTATTAGTAATTAATTTATCTATTAATCTATTCGTGTAACCGTTATTTCCTGCAATCTGTTTTATGACATTGACTTCCTCATTGAAGTCGTCTTTTGACAATGGTACGTTAAATAGGCGGTGGATTAGCGAATGGAATGCCATTATCTTTTGTCGATACCAATGCCTTGAATTGTTTTGCCAACGCTCTTCCACTGATTTCTCGGTCAGGTCGTCTTCTATGATGTTTCCCTCTGCTTTTTGAAACGCATTTTTTTAGCGTCATAAGTGGAAATATTACCTTGGGATTCATTAAAGAGATTGTCTACATTTCAACGTACGGTCTGATAATGATTCCAAATTTAATTTATTTAATAACTAGTAACGCCAATATAGTTATCGCACCGTCTCTTTACAAATCTTGCCGATCTTCGCTGCACACGTTCAAGTTCGTTAATTAAGCCTATTTTGTAAGAATCCCATATACTAGCGGCGTAGCCCAAATGGGACCTAACAAGGGAAAAGTAGACAATTTCTCGTACCGTCACATTTGCTCAATACTATTTTGATGAATCCCAGTCTACGATTAGCTTGACCTATTATTTCACGTATGCGTTCACCCCAAGGAAGATCATTTATCAGTCTTATTCCAAGATATTTTTTGGATTCCACGTTCGGTAATTCATTGTTAGTTATGCAGTAAGTGTTAGGAGAGGGCAAGGGCCTAGCCAAGTTGACACACAGCGGTTCCCGTCAGATCACCGAAGTTAAGCAACGTTGGGCCCGCGCGGAGGTTGGTCCCCCTCCGTTCCACGGTGCTCTTGTCTGCGGGTGGCGGGCAGGTTGAATCAGGGCACAATGGCGGTAAAGAGGGGCCCAGAAGGGGGCTCCAGAAGGCTCCCACCCACCCCTCCAATTTACATTTACAAGTGTTTGGAGGAGAAAGATTTTTTTCCAAAAATTCATTTCCACAATTTTTTAAATTTAATTCCCACTGCCATGTATCACACCAATCTTCAATTGCTTATAGGTCATGTATAAAATCATTTATCCATGATAAAATATTACCTTCTAATCCAAAGATTTTGATTTCAAAATTAGTTTGCTATGAGACACCTTGTCACCAACTATCTTGGAATCGAGAAGTATAGAGTCCACTATTTTTTCGCTATAATATCGTGGGAAAAGAATGCAAGTTGAGTTTCACGTGTTCTGCTCTCCCTGAAGCCAACATTCATCAGTAAATCCTGGCTCTCTGTCTGTCGCATGACTGAACTGACAATTGTTATATGCTCCAGGACCGTGCGTGAGAAGGACGTGAGGGGTATAGGTCGGTAGTTAGATGGCTGCTCCTTATCACCACATTTAAAAGTGGGTGTTACGTCGGCTGCTTTCCAGTCCATCGGTGCGACATGTTCGGTCAGGGATTTATTGAATTCTATTTCAAGGTAGGGGGAGATTTCGGAGGCTAACCCTCTCCATATATACGCGGAAGGGAATTGGATCAGGGCCAGGATATTTGCTCCATTTGTTTCGCGGGTGTCCACACCATCCCTTAATCCGACCCTTGGCCTATGTTTGCCTTGTCGTTGTTGCTATTTAGTGTTGCTCCCATTGTAATTGACTTTCTTGGCGCCTTGTTGGTGTATGCTACTGGCTGTCACTTCTGTCAAGGATCACTCTCAGCATTCGGTTTTTTCTTCCCAATCCATTTACTTCTGTTGGCATGCCTGGTTTCAATTCTGTTGCAGGACACCGTTGTTTCAATTCTTGGCTGTATAAATATCGTTTCTACTGTCTTTTTCGTGCTCGCAGCGACATCCATCGTAAATAACAATATCATATGTAAAAGCCAGCTTGAGCATTCACCACACCAACATTGATGTTATGCTCTTGCCAAGTCAAAAGGTCAACATGCGTCAGTACATTTGACTGACGCATGTTGACTTCGCATGAGCATAGCTGCGCATAACTCGTATTTCCTGTGCGAGTTATTGATATCCTTGAAGTCGAGGGTACAAAGACTGGAAAGGAGATCGATTCTAGCCTCTTATGCTGTCAGTTTGGTTATTCCAGTTTTTCACTACCCGCACCTCTATTAGACACTAAAATTGTTTAGCGCTAAATTTAGAGTTTTTTATTGCATCTTTTTCAGGATTTTTTCCCGCGTTGGCTTCCATGAAGTGATTAAGTGTTTTACTCACACTGATTTCTTCTTATTCTTCTTTCGGTTCAAATGAAGTTATGGCTAGTTGCTGAAGGTTGCAAGGATGTTTAATATGGTCCCTATTTTTTAGGCATTCGTTTTGTAGTTGCCTTTTACTACGTCATAACAGGGAAATGCTCAATATCAATGCTGGTGCTGTGCAATGAATTATTCCGTCATGCCCTTTGTTGCCCTAACTGGTCTTCCCCTCGTGCTTTCCTCTTACTTAGAGAGATAGGTCTTTAAAAATTTCCATTTTTTTCTTTCCCGTTTATTCTCCCATCTATTTGTGTGCTCATCCTTGGCTTCTTTGACCTCAAGATCTTTTCCAATATACCTACTTGTCAAATATCTTTATAAATTCTCTTCTCCGTCTGTGGCTCTGTCGACGGAAGTAGAGTTTTGCTGCATTCTTTAATGTTCTTGAATTAACCACTCTCTCCCTTTTCCTTAGCAGTTTTTCTTACTTGCATTCTAGATTTTTGAGTTGAGGTTTCTAAATTTCTCTTCTAGAAAGAAGTTTCCCATCAGTTGCAACTTTCGGCGAATGCTTTCTTTCCTCAATTGTTTCTTTGACCTGAGGCGAAGTGAGATGCCGTTTTTTCCATTGGAATTGCGGATGTAATTCCCGTTTTCCGTGATTCCTGCTATCACCATTCGAACCGGGCCTTCAGCATACCTTTCTTTCGATCTGAGCTCAGAAGGCACGCAGGGGCTGTGGGGTCGCGGTCGGGATTATCTCGCTCAGGTTACCAAGGCAATCGTCGAGGGAAAAGTGAACGGCCAAGGAAGGCCTCGTGTGCAGCGAAGGATGAGGGAGGAGCGGGCGGCGTCACAGTGTCAAGAGTGATCGAGTGGAGGTCGCTAAGCAACCCTAGGATTGTCGACCGAGGATGATGAGAGAATCAAGGAGTCACGTGATGTAAACACGAATGTTTCGCAAATGTTAAAACAACAGATTGCAACCTAATTTATTGTGCACACGTGAGTTCTACTGAGTTCTAGTTGAGGACTCTGGATCGGAGAATGGTTCGACGACCAACGGCGACTTCGTACACAGGCGGTTGTAGGAAGATGTGAGGGCAGCATAATGCCCCGTTTACATTACTAGGGTAAAATGATAGTTAGATATGGCGGCTAAAACTAACCTGCGTTTTCACGGCCTACCCAGAACCATCGTAGTGACATTTATCTGAGAGTAAAATTAAGTCAAAATAACAATGGAGGGTAGGGTAGCGAAAGGACTTTGTCTTGCTTGATTCCAAAAATTGGTAGTGTATTTGAACTATTGTGCAAATTAGATGCTATTATTTTATCGAACTTTATCAATGCAGTTTCCTAGATCCCTTTTTATAAATAAAGCAAAATATTTTTCTTAAATTACTTCCTCATGATTGACAGTGGGTCGTATCTCCGAGATACTCAATGGATTCTTTGTTAGTAACTTTGCTGAACTTCAATCATAAATATAAAATTGAATGCAATTTTCATTTGCTTTGAATATCTCCAAAGTAATACATTAAAAAAATATGTGAAGTTTGTACAGCGATTATTGCCTTCCGTGACTTTAATTTCCAGATATTTAAGACACTCAACCTTTACCTCTTTTTCCTCGCATATTTCAACCGATACCTTTACACTTTAAAATTATTAACGTTTCCTTGCCTGTATTTGTATTCGTTTAGCTTACATCGCACCAAGAAATGCAGTCAACCATGGAATGACATGCCATGAAATGATTGATTGTTCGCCTCTCAATAAGTTATCGCTCGTGTTCTAGCGCACTCCAACCAAGGCGGAATCGCTCGAGAGAGGGCATTTATTTGTATTTTTTTTGGGCCCCGGCAGACAATTAAAACAGGGGGTGGCGCGGACTGTGCCAGTGTGTTGATTTTTCGTGGTAGGAACACCAGCATTTTGATTTCACATCCATTTATTTGTATTTAAAGTTTTGGAATATTGCGCTTTCGTCCATGTTAGACACCACGCGGCGAATTCCAACAATCAGTAAAGACCGGAACCACGCTAGATTTCAGAGCGATCTAGAAAACCGGAAGGTGTGACAATATCTAAGCTTCTAGAAGGACAACAATACCTCAGCAAATCGCTGCATAAGCCGGCGCGCAACGAGAGTGAGGGGCAGTCTAAAAACCCCAGGTCGTAATGCTGGAGGGCAGACTCAACAAAGAAGAAGTTTATCGATTGCTCAGTGTTGTGCAGGATAGGAAGGCGACGTGATTGGTTAAACAGTGCACCTTCAACCACCAGCAGTGAAGCGGGTGCAGCAGGGAGCAGCGAATAAATATCCGCTAGGCAGTCGAGACAAGGAGCGTGGGACGTGAATTTGACGACGCTCGATAAACCCCTACGACACCTAAAAAGATGTATTTTGGAAGGGGGCTATTCTTCCGATGTCGAGAATTTTTCTGTAATTTGTGTTGTATTATACCGTATTGAATGTCATTACGTGTCGGGGCAAGTGACTTAAGGGAAGGGTATATTATTTTGTTAATGAGATGCATAATATGTATGTGTTTTAAGTGAAGGGCATTTGTTTGCTTGTGGGTACATCGAGTGCAATCCCCTGTGCAGTTAGGAGAGTGACGAATGAAATAGTTCGTTATATAGAAGCACGATCGCTCTGATTTGTATTTAATGGTGTCACCCAGAATCTCCTGTGTAGAGCATATTATTGTTGTAAAGGGGAAAGGGTTACAATGTTAACCCATTTCGTGGACAAGTTGATGCATCCAAGAAGAATACATCCAAGTATACATAGTGAATTTATTTGCTCTCATCTAAATTCAGTTTTTTTGAATCCGGTATCCCAAGTTTACCATATTCTGCTGTTTGTGAAAGGAGCTATTCAAGGGCATAATGCTGAAAACACTTTTAACGCCGCCGTAAGGAGCGAATACGTAAAAAATAACACCGTTCGAATTTCCCGCGAGTGTTTGCAACTTCTTAGTTATTTAATTTCTATGTGTATATTTTCTGCACGGCAAGGTAAACACGTATAATAAAATATGTATAAGCGTACGTATTCAGGATTCAGGGCTAAAGCAAACTTAACACCATTATATTTGTTGGCACCACTCTGGAGGTAGGTCATTAATTTCCCTACCTTCCCTACTTTAAATTCCCCACCCTCTCTCCTTGGGCGCTTTCCGGCCTTCATTTGTTTATTCAACTCGACTACGGTCGTATGTACTCGACTCGACTGACATTCGATTGTCGAGTTTTCGCCTGCTACGAGAGTGTCCGGCTGGAGTCGAGAGGTGGCAGAAGTCAGTGTGTGTGTGGAATCGGCTTCTGGCGCGACGGATCAGTCGTCGGCCGTCAGCCCAGTCGTGGGTCGGTTCGTGATAGAATTGACGTCCTCTCGTCCGGAATGGGCGAAGATAGACCAAGGTAAGCGCCCATGTCCCTTGTCCTATCCCCACTCCCGTAATTATTTTGCTCTCCCATTATTTTCGTCCCGGTTTCTTTTTTTTAAGCAGTCCCCGGCTCGTTTAGGCCTGCCTCCCCTTCCTATTTTTCTTGGTGCGGCAATATCGGCCCCGAGTGGGTACATTTATTGGTGCCGAAACCCGGGAACCTTTTTCTTTCATTACGAGGAGTTTTTTGTTTCTATTTTTCGTTTCCGTATTATTTAATATGGGCGGGACGGAAGAAACCAAGAAAGGGGTACCTCTGGGAACAGTTTGACGCGCAGCTAAAGCTTCTTCGCTTCAAGCGAGATCAGTTTAATGCAACGATTTCTGTTGCATATGAATTAGCCAAAGAGTTAAACGATTCGGGAGCGGAAATCTCCATTCATCCCAAATTAGATGTTTCGCGCTCGTGCGGCTCACATTCAGGATGTCTACGCCAAATTTCAGAGTGCTCAACATACCATTTTCGAGTATTGCCTCAATTCCAACAAACCGGAGGTCTTTTCTTTGGATTCTAGTCTTTCAGAAAACGTCGAGGACCACTATTACTTCATTCTCTCTGTTTTAGAGAAATCAAGTTCATTCGCATCGAATAAGTCTGTTGTGGCACCAGTAGGCTATCCCGGCTTCCCATGATTGAAGTTCCGCGTTTTTCTGGTGTATTCTTGGAGTGGGAATCTTTTCGCGATCTTTTTCTATCTGTTGTCCACGAGAGAGAAGATATTTCAAATGTGGAGAAGTTTTCTTATTTAAAGACCGCCCTTCAAGGTAAAGCAGCCGCGTTAATTGCTGCAGTTCCATTCGGTGAGGCTCACTATGCGTCAGCGTGGAAAGAACTTTGTGATCACTATGATAATCCAAGAATCCTAGGATTTAATTATTTAGATAAGATTTTGGAGTTTTCTCCAATTAAGTCTGGGTCCTTGTCATGTCTACAGCAATTTGTTAATACGTTTTCGGAAACTTATGCGGCCTTAAATACGCTCGACATTCCCAATTTAGGTGAATTTATTCTGTTTAGGCTGGCTGTTCGCGTAGTTGATCTAGAAACCATGGCCCGTTTTGAAGAGACGTTGAACGATGATCCCTTCCCTTCTGTCCTTCAATTCCTCAACTTCGCTAGAAAACGTATTAAGGTAATGCTGACATCTGCCGGGCCTGTCGGTGCTGTTTCTTCTTCGCGTGTCACTTCACGGTCTTCTCGTGTGGTGATGCCTGTTTCTGTTTCCGCGATAATCCTCCTAACATTGAGGGTAATTCATGTCACGCTGAACGTTGCATTTTGTGCAACTCTAATCACCCGTTTCATCAATGTCCCAAGTATTTGGCGATGGAGATCAACCAGCGAACGGAGTTTGTGCGTTCGAAAAAATTGTGCCTTAATTGTTTAAATCCAGGACATTGGGCCCCAAGATGTTTTAACAAAAGGATGCGCTGTGTGACTTGTAGACGATTTCATTGTTCGACACTTCATTCTTCCAATTCTACTGCTAAGAGACAAGTCGTTCGTCCTTCCACAGAGCCTGTCGTTCCCAGCGCCACCCCTCCACTGTCGGACTCAAGGTCATCGGGCACTCCAGATACCTCTCTCACCTCCTGCGTCGAATGTGAACCTTCGCAGATGGTTGTCCTCGGTACAGCAGTAGTGCGCATTCGAAATGCCGTAGGTCAGCTGGAGCAAATTAGGGTTCTTTTGGACTGTGGATCGCAGGTCACTGCGATTTCATCCGCCGCGGTTAAACGGCTGAGATTGCCCGTATCAGGTTACAGCGGGTCCTTGTATGGGTTATCGCATACTCCCTTAAGACAGCCTAAAGGGTCTGTCTGCATCAGTCTATTACCCAGACGCGCTTCGTCCCCAGTCTTGAAGACTAAAGCCGTCATTCTTCCTCAATTGACGAAAGATCTTCCTCCGGTACCGTTACCACATTCGTTACGAGAACGTTTTTCTCATCTGTTCCTTGCGGACAGGTCTTTCGACTCGCCTTCACCGGTTGACTTAATTTTGGGAGGTGATCTTCTCCCAAAGGCTTTTCTTGGTGGGCGGAAGACATTCGCTGACTGTGATTTAACCGCCTTGAATACCATTTTTGGATGGGTTTTAATGGGTAGTGTATCAGTGACATCCTCACTTCCCTCCTTCCAAGTATCATGTACTACGTGTGAGGCAATTCCTCTTGCGAATCAGATAAGGCGTTTTTGGGAATTAGAAGAGAACCATGAATTAGAATGAACCATGTCAAAACCCAGAGGATCGAGTGTGTGAAGAATTCTTCTTGCAAACCCATACCAGGGGTGTTTCGGACAGATATACTGTGTCGTTACCTTTCAGAAATTTCCCTCCTCTTTTAGGTGACTCGTACGCCCAAGCGCAGAGAAGGTGGCTGAGTGTGGAGGCAAAACTACGTCGGAAGCCTCAGTTAAAAGATGAATATAGTAGATTTCTGTCCGAATACGAATGTCTTTCGCACATGTCCCCAGCCGAGATCAGTTCTGGCGCTTACTATATTCCCCATCATTCTGTAATTAAATCAACGCCTGGGGCTTCGAAATTAAGGGTTGTATTTGACGCCTCTGCGCGTTCTTCCACGGGTACATCGTTAAATGATGTGCTCCTCACGGGCCCGAAACTCCTAAGAGATATCTTCGACATCTTAATTACTTTCAGAATCCACCAAATCGCACTCACAGCGAATATTGTAAAGATGTATCGCCAAATTGAAATAAACCCCGATCATCGGAGGTTTCAACATATCTTGTGGCGAGAAAATTCCAGTGATCCCATTAAGGAATTTGAACTAAATACAGTCACCTATGGGGTGGTCTCTTCTACATTTTTGGCTATTCGCGTTCTCCATCAACTAGCCTATGATGAGGGAAGTTCTTTCCCGTTGGCCGCTTAAGCCCTGCTACGGGATACGTGTGTCGCTGACATTGTCACAGGAGCAGATTCCATATCAGATGCCTTAGCTTTGCAAACTCAGCTCATTCAATTATTAAATTCAGGCGGTTTCCCTTTAGGAAAATGGGCTAGCAACTCTATAGAGTGATTGCGTAATCTCCCGGAAGATGAGCGTGAGGTTGCATCGTATTTTGAGGGCGACGAAGTTCCTTCCTTGAAGGTCTTGGGTATGTTTTGGTCACCCAAATCTGATATTTTCTCCTATTATGTTCATTTTTATTCTGATATCTCGTCCAAAAGAATGCTTCTCTTTAATATTGCAAGAATCTTCGATCCAATTGGGGCTTTATCTCCCGTTGTTTTTTGGGCTAAATGCTTAATGCAGTCTCTCTGGACATTAAAATTGGATTGGGATGACCCTCTTCCTAAAGAATATCTCCTTAAATGGGAGGAATTTATATCCCAAGCTCCTATTTTGTCGGAAATTCACATTCCCCGGTTCGCCGCACTTCCTAACCGTCCGGAGTGCCAATTAGTAGGATTTTGTGACGCTTCTGAGCTTGGGTATGGTGCTGTAGTTTACCTACGCTCTGTCAGAGGTGAGGGACACAAGGTTAATTTTTTTGCCGCTAGGACAAAGGTAGCTCCCCTCAAGACAATTGCCATACCTAAATTGGAACTATTAGCGGCGTTTTTGTTGTCACGACTCTTGAATCGTATTTATCTTACTTTGAAAGATAGGATTTCTATTTCTCACACTTATGCCTTTTCAGACTCAACCATTGTTCTTTCATGGTTGGCTACTCCTCCTCATTTACTTAAAATATTCGTAGCCAATCGGGTGACAACGATAAATAATTATCTTCCAATGTCCTCATGGCGTCATATTGACTCTTATCAGAACCCGGCTGATTGTGCTTCTCGCGGCCTTCTTCCGCAGCAACTAGTGCGTGCTGAATTATATTGGTCAGGGCCATCATTTCTCACACTTCCTATTAACCTTTGGCCCTCAGAACATGTACGTTTGGAAGCGTCTTCTCTCCCAGAAATCAAGCAGCTGCAACCAACTACTGGTTTTATGCAGGAGGAGGAGCATCCATTAGTATGGATGCAACCATTTTCTTCATACATCAGGCTGGTCCGAGTGATGGGATACATCCAAAAATTCATTGACGCGATTCAGGCCAAGCGTAGAGTGTCTTGTGCTCCCGTGGATGTTTCAGAGTGGACCCGTAATCTTTTTTTCAGGTGGTAAACTTGGTTCAATCCTACCACTTTAGCGCATTGGCAATTAATATCAAAAAAGGTGGAAAAATCTCGGCCGGTATTAATACACTAAACCCTTTCCTGGACCATCAAGGACTTATAAGGGTAGGAGGCTGACTCAAATACTCCTTACTTCCACTTGCCGCTCAACAACCTTTACTGCTTCCTAAGGATGACCACTTATCAACACACGTTAAACACTATCATTTGGTCACTCTTCATGGTGGCCCAAGAGCAGTGGAAGCAGTGGTTGCGGGACAGTTTTGGATAATTTCTCTTAGAAGTCTTATTCGTTCCCAAATTGCTAAATGCTCAGTCTGTGCTCGTTATCGAGGTAACACTTAACAGCCGATAATGGCCAATTTGCCTCAACATCGGGTTACCCCCCAACCATCATTTTCTTCTGTTGGAGTGGACTACGGCGGGCCCATTTTATATAGATTCAGTAATAGGCGAAATGCGTCGTGTTCGAAAGCATATTTGTGTTTGTTTATTTGCTTCTGTACCAAAGCGGTTCATTTAGAAATAGTGACTTCCCTATCCACTCCAGCATTTCTCTCTGTTTTTCAGCGCTTTATTTCCCGTCGGGGCATTCCTTCAGTTATATATTCTGACTGTGGCACCAACTTCGTTGGAGCGGATAAATTTCTGTCAGAATTATATCGTCATATTAGGTCCGATGCGCATAAGAAGGCGTTATCTTCTCTCTCTCCAGAATCAGGGATCATTTGGAAATTTAACCCCCCTTCTGCCCCTCATTTTGGGGGCTTGTGGGAAGCTGGGATAAAATCGGTGAAGTACCACCTCCGTAGGGTCAAATTTTAAATTTTGAAGAACTCCGTTCGTTGTTTTGTAGAATTGAGGCAATACTGAATTCGCGCCCTTAACGTCGGCTGACCAATGGGAAGTAGATTGTTTAACTCCGGGTCATTTCTTAAATTGGAGGCCCTTAATAGGATTGCCAGAAACCATTAGTAACGACAACATTCCTCTCCCTACTCGATGGAAGCTCATCGAGCAAATTAATTTGAATTTTTGGCGGCGTTGGTCGAAAGAATATTTGCATACGTTGCAACAGCGCGCCAAGTGGTTCGAGGGCTCTCATTAGTATTGGCGACCTACTCCTTATTCGAGAAGGCAATATTCCTCCTACAAAATGGAGAATGGGACGCGTTTTCAAGCTGTTCCCCGATTCTGAGGGGGTTTGTAGAGTTGTCGAGTTAAAAACGGCTTCTGGAATGTTAACTCGGCCAGTCGTTAAATTAGTACCCTTGCCCACTTCGGGCTAAGGGTTATCAACAGTTATTTTTTTTGTGGGAGATTTTGTTCAGTTTTTACCTCGTTGGGTTTGTTTTTTTTGTTACTTTTCGGGTGAATTGGAGGCAATTCACCGGTGGGCGGGATGTTGGAACCACTCGGGAGGTAGGTCATTAATTTCCCTACCTTCCCTACTTTAAATTCCCCACCCTCTCTCCTTGGGCGCTTTCCGGCCTTCATTTGTTTATTCAACTCGACTACGGTCGTATGTACTCGACTCGACTGACATTCGATTGTCGAGTTTTCGCCTGCTACGAGAGTGTCCGGCTGGAGTCGAGAGGTGGCAGAAGTCAGTGTGTGTGTGGAATCGGCTTCTGGCGCGACGGATCAGTCGTCGGCCGTCAGCCCAGTCGTGGGTCGGTTCGTGATAGAATTGACGTCCTCTCGTCCGGAATGGGCGAAGATAGACCAATGTAAGCGCCCATGTCCCTTGTCCTATCCCCACTCCCGTAATTATTTTGCTCTCCCATTATTTTCGTCCCGGTTTCTTTTTTTTAAGCAGTCCCCGGCTCGTTTAGGCCTGCCTCCCCTTCCTATTTTTCTTGGTGCGGCAATATCGGCCCCAAGTGGGTACAATAGTGAACAACCGAATCGGTGGAACGTGGTCATACAACTACTGAATCATATCACAGTGTGATTAAAAAAATATCGTTGTAATTAAGAATCATTTCCGATGCATATCGTGCGATCCGGTCTCTTCGTCTTCAAGCACTCTACGTCCATTTCCACTTCCATTTTCAAAGCAAACCTTCTTATTACCATTACTTGCGTTCAAACGCCCTTAAAATACCAGTAACTAGCGCCAACTCAATCGTGGTAGAAAAGTTTTTCCCGGGTCAGCGGCAACTTGCGTTCACGTGGCCAATTTCCATGAACCACGGTAGGCCCACCGCAAAAAGCTAAAGTACTCGTAGTGTGGGCGTATGGGTCCCGTCTCGGGGCCGGAAGACGCATACGCCGTGCCTCAAAAAAGCATTGTTAAATTTTGCATGCAAAAAACAAAAATAAATACAATAATAGTGTTGCAACTATTTTGAGGATTTGAGAGCTCATGCAGGCAAAAATTTGTGCGGTCATGGTAAGAATTTCTTTTTGGAAACATCCGACCTTAAAGGGTTTCCCAGAGTGAGAATTCATGCTCTTCCTGCATGCATTCCTGCCTATTACCTATTCTGAAATGGGTTAAATATTTTCTTATTTAGTTTTACACTATTCCCGTGTAAATAATATTCTTTCTTCGGAATTTTATGAATAAAGAATACTTAGGAAAAATATATTTGGCAGCAATGACGCTGCTGCTTGTAAGCATTGGTATAAGTAACACCATGTCAATTACCAATGACAATATTTTAATTAAAAAAAGATAAGAACCGTGGTAAGGTATAATTCCAAATGAAGTGAGTGAATAGGCTCTTAAGCACGTTCCGTTATAAGTACCGTGCTCCATGTTAACAACATACTGTAGCGCCACTTTCATGTAACTAAGGGTTTTGTTTTTTCCTAGCAAAAATTTATTAACGTCAATTAAAAAAAGTGGGGTGAGGACAACACTTTTTTGCAGTGTGAAATTCTAAATGAAATTGCGCATCTTATATTAGTATTTCGTCGAAACAACATCTCTCTTCACACTATTAATCTGCAAATGTTACTGCAACAGCAATGCTCTGCCGTATAACCAAATATAAAATTGCTGATTTTCAACGTCTTTTTTCTTCAATTAATTTATGAAAAAGGGCACATTCTTTTATTGCCAATCGATGGAAGGGCCGAAGGTGATATATTCTGAAATTTTCTCAAGAATGGCATACAGTTCATTATTCGGTGGAACCTCCTTTCGAAATATCAGTCAATCTTTCCCAGTTGAGTCTGGTAGCGGCCTCTACTTGGAACTAGCGGACTCCTTTCCTTTGGCGTCTTCCGTCACGTCCTATCCTCCGTTTCTGGTTCAAAGCCACTGGTTCTTTTGTCTCGCACATCATGCGACAAACATACTTCTTGTTTTTGAAGATTTCAGGTACTTTTCGGAAAGTAAAGAAGCATCTAACGAGAAATTGAATATGAGTGACATAAAAATCAGTTAAGTTGTATGAACTGATGAAGAAACAAAGCCCGATTGAAAATCCGCAACAGAACATTGACACGGGTATTGCCTGGGAATGATTTTCGGAGAACTTCGTATCAAAAACAGAGCGGGAACTACGGAGAGGGTCCTCGTCTAATCTCGTTCTCCTTTCGTTCATTGCAGGTGAGAGATGTGGATCACGGCCCTCCTGCTCGTGGGAATAGTGGGTCTGCTGCTGTACCTGGACCTCAAGAAGCCTAGGAAGTTCCCCCCCGGTGAGTTGGACATGAAAGACTTGATCCCATGGCAACGCACTCGGTGTTTACCGAATGGTGATGCCGGGAGACGGGATAAGGATCAGTCTCGTTTTCAAAATGTGTTTTCTTTTTAAACTTTAAATGCCCACTTCATTAAGATTGTTTTCTGCACAAAGAATGGAGTTACCCGGTATCTACTGAGGCATTTTTTCATCCCTCTCGTTTCTTGTTCGTTTAAAATATATGAAAATGAAAATAAACTTACATGTAAAAATAATACAACAGGAGACAAGAGACCAATACCAATTTATACTAGGAATACTAAAACTTGAGGATGTGAAAGAATTCTGTTACCTGGAAAGCCGAGTAACAAGTGATGGACGAAGAAAGAAATAAATAGTGAGTAGAAAAGCCCAGGCCAAGAGGGAAGTTTATCAAAAGAAGAATCTACTTACAGCTGGATATACTAAGGAAACAATTACAGTAAGTACAACTACAGTTGAAGCAATTCATCAAAACGTACATCTGGAGCGTGCTTATCTACGGCAGTGAGGCATGGACGATGACAGCAGCGGAAAAGAAAACGGTGGAAGCATTCGAAATGTGATGCTACTGGAGAATGATGAAGATTGAATGCTTGGACCGAGTGACACATGAAGAAGTCCTAAAGGCCGTAGCGCACGGTGGAGTTTCTGGTACAGGATCTTGTACCATAAATTGAACGGCGACATTTGGCCTAGAAATTGCACGAGAGGGTGGTCGACGGTCGTGCACGATCGCAGATATCGTTTTCTGTCGAACCGCTGAATCACGATATCCAATGACGATAGTATTTTGTAGAATACTACCACAGTAACTGCATGAATACTTTTCTACCACTACTCCTAGCAATAATAAAATGAAATTATACCATTGGTTACTTGAACACTTTCATCTGCTCATAAAATCCTTAATTTATCCTCCAAACTTCGTGTTTATGCCCATTGCTCATGTTTCCTTTTTCCTCCATCCTAACGTCATCCTAATTTCATTGATGAGGTTTGAAGTTTGTCAGGGCGTCCAACTCATCTTTTGAGAAATAGAACACTTCCAACGTGACCAACGAATATGGAAGCAACAAAGAATATCACAATATGGAAGCAACAAAGAATATCACAATATGGAAGCAACAAAGAGTACCACTATATGAAAGCAACAAAGAATATAACGATATGTACAACAAAAATGGAAGTTTTGCCACGTCAATAGAAATAAAAGTGATCGCAAACACAGAACACCAACCTTACGAATACTAAACGAACGCATCACTACCGTCACATGTCATGCGCAGAAGCTACGGAGTGGATCTTTGACGGTTTCATCCAATAATATAGAGAATGATCTAATTTTTTGTACAAGAAATTGTACGAACACCTCGTACACCATACAATTTGCACATCGTACAAGTTCTTGTACAAGAAATTGCACCGTGTACAACCGCTTTCAGAAGAGTGGGAGAAAAGAGAAGCCTCATGAAATCTTAAGAAAATGACTGGGCAACTCAATGGGCAACATGATGAGACAAGATGGCAGATGAAGACATTCTTCGAAGGCCCACGGGAAGAATGGCAAAGGTGAAGGCCTCGTATGAGATGTGTAGAACAAGTGATGAAGGAAGTGATGAAGAGAAGAAACATGAAAATATGAATGAAGAGATTAGACGATAGGAGAACTGAGTGGAGAGAGCTACATCAAAACAATCTGAGGATTGATGACCAATGATAACGGCGAAGATACAAATCATTCCTCCATTGATGACTCGTATTAGTTAGTCGATAAAAATATAGACAATGGCATTGACAATGACCAAAAATGTGTCCAAATTAATGGAGTTTAACAAGAGAATCAGCGTGTAATAATCAACGAGTATGACCCCATAGTAGGGGAGGCTCGTGTTTCAATTAAAATCACTTTAGGATTTAAAATCACATAAAAGTTAGCTTTTTAATACATTAGGCTAAACTGCGTATCACCACCGAGTATGTTTTTGTACTTGCGAATGACAATTGTGGTTTTGAGATAAACCGTTTCACATATGTCTTGGGTTTTCTTTTGTTAACGTTTCGACGAGCCACTCCCTCATCTTCCTCAGCGCAAAGGAGTGCACCAAGTTCCGTTTTTCATTCGCCCCAGGTGAATTGGTAGTCCAGCCGCAGGCTACTGACAGGGAGTTGCGGTTTAATAGGGATCACAGAGGAAGGATCAGGAAGAAGGCGAAAACATGGGGAGGAGTGTTCGAAGGGTCTTTCCACGCTATCGCATCCAACAATGGAACTCTGTGCGATTTCGGGCGCTTCCTGGTGGCGCCTAAGGGGAACCGCGAATCGAAGGAAAAAGGCCAGCAGAGGCGATGATTGGCTCTCTCATTGTGAGGCGTCATCAGGTTCCGAATGGGGGCGTTTACTCGGAACCGAAATCGCAATTTTGTACACGAAATCGTTAGATGGAAACGAAAAACGAATTTTAGTGAAAAAATTAATCTTCTAACCACAACCATTCACTCATAAATCAAAAGTTAAAATAAGCAAAAGGTGACGCCCACCGAAAATGCTGCTGTGATAACATTGACGTCATTTTCCTCCCGTCCTTGACTGCTTTCAGGGGAGGGGGAAGGGAGTGGAGGGGGGTTCTCGGAAGGTCTGCTCGCACAGATACTGTCGAAATCATTCCCATTGGCCGAGTCAGCTGTGTCCCCCCCTTTGCGATAAGGCGAAGTAGCTTCGCGGGCTCAGTTGTGATTGGACGAAGTCGATATACGTCAGAGGTTGCACCACACCCACTTTTCCGAAAGGGTTAAAAACATAAGTTTTTCACCGCTTATAACTCGGGAAATAATTGACGGATCAGAAAACGGAAAAATACGGGTCCTTTTATTTTACAAACTCTATCAGATTCGGCAATAAAAAAATATGGTAAAGGACCCCATTCAATCTTCTGAAGACTCAAGGGTTGCAAATTAGGCGTGGAAATCTGATGACATACACGATAGGCAGAGGGAAGGAAGGAAAGCTATGGAGATGGAGTCAATACTACCACAAGAGCCACACACCCTCGTGGTGGCTCGCCAGGGTACTACCCAGATGAATATTAGATTTACGCAGGAACACTGTGTAAAGGACGTTGATTTCCAATTTTAACAGTGTTGCCACTGGGCGCGCCAAAAATAGAAGTTCCATCTTTGGCCACGGGCGACGCTACAGTCAACGTAGATGCACGTATCAGACGCTTATGGCCCTTACTACGCGTGATTATCACAATTTATTTTCTCAGCCTGTACGGTACCATGACGAGTGATACTGCAAGTAATTATTTTAAGCATTATATAATGATTGTATATACTTTAGGTAAGAGCCATCGTCCAGAGAACTTTCTAGGGTATCGGGAAATAGAAATCAGTAACACCCGATGTCAGACGAATTCGGCGATGTGAAATACGGAATTAAATACCAAATTCCTCTCTAGCAATCCTGATTTATGATTATGAATGACAGTAAAAATAATTACAATGATTGATTTACATGAAACATTCAAAAGCTATTTCATTCCCGGTCATTAGATGCCAAATAACATACAATTTCTAATCACGCCGCTAGAGAAGAAAGCAGATGACGTCTTTACATTCACTATTCCCTACATAATTATAGTATAATACACAGAAATTGATGAGTGAAGGAAATCGAATTGAAGGTCATTTATTTTCGACCCATATTTTTGTTTCATTCAAGTCAATACGGAATCAGATGTTACAAAAGGCATGGAATTAACTATTATTACCAAACATTTCTAACTTACAGACTACGGCCGGTGAGAAAGGACCTAAAAATCAATAATGGACACCATGGGGCATGTAAAACTAGTTTATCAGTCAATATACATTCTTTCGCTCGCAGATAATGAACTTCACACCCTTAAAATAGCAAAACTTGGGAGATATAGGTCCAATATTACACTGAATAGTCTCTCACAAATAATGGTCATAATCTTAAAATGGCAAAACTCGGAACGCACACGTAAATAGTCTCTCACTCTGCAGAAAAACAATGAATGGCATACTCTTAAATGACGAATCTTGGAAGGCACAAGTCAATATTACACTGAACGAAGACTTTCTCTCTCCACAGATGAAGAATGTCACACACTGGAATGACTACACATGGGGCGCACAAGGCAATATTATAATGATGCAGTATCTCTCTCTCTCGCTCTCTGTCGCTTCCCACATAAACAATGAATGTCATACACCAGGAATGACTAAACTCGGAACTCACAGGTCATTATTACACTGAATGCAGCCTTTCCTCTTTCTCTCTCCGCAGATAAACAACGAATTTTATGCACTGGGAATGACTATACATGTGACGCACTAGGCAATATTATAATTAATGCAGTATATCTCTCCCTGCAGATAAACAATGAATGTCAAACACTAGGAATGACAAAACTCTGAACTCACAATTCAGTATTACACTGAATGCAGCCGCTCTCTCTCCGCAGATAAACAAAGAATTTAATTCACAGGGAATGACTACGCATGGAACGCACAAGTGAATTACACTGAATGCAGTCTCTCTCTACAAATAGACAATGCATACTCAAGACTGAGCAATGATTTCGAATACAAAAATATCACGATTTCGGTTTTGAAAAGTAAGACACAGGCGTTAACGCCTGTTCGGGGGAACGAGCGTCACCCGAGTTTACTAACCTTAGCCTTAAACAAACTTTGGTTTTGCTAAACCAAAAATACGGTTCTTCTTCACTAGATTAGACTGTTCTTTACAGCACCACGCACAAAACAGCCCCGTTTACCCATTTTCAAACGAAATCTCACCGAAATTAATTATGAGCGCAATCCATTCTTAACGTAAAGCAATGCTACAATGCCATATACATGTGCCTCGCGTACTAGCACTAGTGCTACCTGTCGGCAAGTTCAGGAACCCTATTAACCCGCGACTGAAATTTAAGCAAAAGACGATCGAATGCGCAACAAGATCAACGTCCTTTATATAGTGTTCTTGGATTTACGGCCGTGTGGCCATCTGGTGGACGATTTAGCTACCTGTGGGAAATGGAATCGGGGGTCTTTCGGATAGAAGATAAGGCCAAAATGGACGTCCTCCTTTCATTTGGAGTTCATTTTCACCCTCGCGTGGATGTGTGGCAGGGGGTAAAAGGGTGAAAGGCTGACAAACATGTACTGTTAATATTCAACTAAGAGGTAAAACACTGTTAAGTCAAGGAGAAATATAAGATACGAGTCACGTGATACTAGATGGTTGGTGTTTTTACATAGGGATGAAGTGATTAACGGTTAAAAAGGCTTTCTCTGATTATATTAATTTCAATTTCCCTTGCATTCTAGGGAATTCATCATCTGTTACTGATTACTCGTACAAAATTTCACCTACATGTTCCTTTGTAAAGCTGTCTTTTATGTTCTCTTATGGTACGCAAAGGAAAAATTATATTTGAAATCTACCGGTACAGCAATCCATATATCTAATCTTATTGATCTGAACAAATATTACATAAAACCCATGAGTTCTTAATGTATCTCTAGCTGCTTGTATATCTACATCCCATCCTGCAAGCCGCCACAAATGTGTTGGGTTGTTTCTGCACTATCCCTTGTCAATTTAGTCGGTCTGTACTTGTTAACTACTTTTCGGGTGACCCAAGACATCATTTCCTCGGAATATTCTTCATACAATCCTTTGATTTGTTGGCAAAATACATTAAATGATTTCCTCTTCCACCCCTTTGCAATCTGCCCCACCAGAGGCCATTGCGTTGTCACACTTATATACCCTCCTCCTTGGTTTATTGTGTCTTTCTACACCTGTAATAAATGTGGCATGCACAATGTTTTATGATCTCTAATTCCGGAATTTGTAGGTTTATTTGCAGCTTGTGAGAGTGTGTTGCTGATAAGTCTAGAATGCTGTAGTCTTGGTTGGTGATGTTACTTGCTGTTATAAAGAATGTGACGTAAAGGTGTCCAACAGTGAATCGCAGAGTTCCTTATCTTTACCTCCTGTTATGAAACTACACGTATTCCAGTCTATCGAGGGGAGATTGAAGCCTCCCCCTACTATTATTCCCCTATCATTATTCCGAGAAAGCGGTTTGTACCCATCTAGTCCTTCTGATGAATAGGCGTCGCAGGCCGGTGGTCTCTAATACGTATGCGTCTTCGTATATCTTTTTTGCCTTATTACTTTTAACAGAACACTTTTGACTTCACCCTCGGAATTTAGTTATCTTTTACTGACCGTCACAGCTATAATAACCCCTCCTCTGTTTCTGTGTATGTTGTGTTTTCTTCCGGCCACTAACACGTTGTAAGAATTTCTTCTTCCCTTACGATGTCTTATGTTGCCTTACGATGAAGGGATCGTCGTCTAATCTCACAAAGAATAAGGTAGATGCCTATATTATTTTTTTATCATTTTGACCGATACCTAGTTTGAATCTCTGGCGTACGGATGATTTAAACCGTTGATCTTAAAATGACGTAAGTATTTTTCCTCATTGATCTAAAAGTGAACAAAATCAAAACGGCAAACTATTGGATGGCGGTAAATCATGTGCCGTGTGACGTGGCACTCTCATTCCTCTACCCTCCACCAGGCGGTGCTGCGGACGCTTCCAAGAAGACGGTGCACTCCTTCAAAGCTTATTAACGAGTCGTCGGAGAGGTATATTCATTCACGCAGTTAGTTTGTCATGGTTAACTTTTATTCATCTGATTTACAATTATTTATCCAGTCGATTCATTTAAAAACAGTTAGTATTCATTCCACAAAGCGTACCGTGAAGTTGGCCCATAGTCGTGCCAAGGTCGTCGTGCCACTACTTCGCGGAAGATCCGCGAGAGCACAGGATGTCCTGCGAAACCCCCATACATACATATATATGTATGGAACACACATTGATCAATACCATGTTTTTGAACCGAGGAGAATTTTGAAACTCTGATGGTTTTAATACGCTATTATATTAATGCATGCTCACTCGGAGCTGAGGGGATCTGATTAACACAATTCAGATTCAGTTCAGGAGACGAATATTTCCCACAATGCCTCGCGACTTTAACTATAATTCACGTCAACAACAAGGCAGCGCATCCCGGCATTCCTGAACTTTTATCCAAATGGCCTTTAAATTTAAACATTCAATTCTGTAGCAGCAAACTGGTATTTCTCGGTCCACATTATTTGCGTGTAATGGATGCACTATTTGTGGCATGGAATCGCAATTTGATGAATTCAGTTTTCCAGGATGAAGGAGACTTCCGTATTGTATTTTTTTTTTAATGCATTGACTTTATCCTTTTTGTCCATTGTAGACAATTTTGGAAAAAAATTCAGATATATCATACTATCTAATATGTCGTTAGAAAGCCAGCTTTCTGTCTCGTGGATTGTATCTGAATCTGCAAATGGTTGGTGCAATTCAGCGACTCTTTTGGAATTGAGGTGATTTGATGTCTGCACTTATACTTTGAACGATGTGCTCCAATTCAGCTTCTTTATTTTTAAACTACGGTAATTAACTACTTCTAGGAGATTCTTTATCCTGAACGGTGACTTCCTTGGTACCTTTTCTCTGTCAACACTTTCCGCGTTCAGTCGTTCAACGTTTGTCACTTTTGGTGAACGCGTCCGTCCTTTTCATGGGATTTCCTCTCTGTCCGACGATGCCTTCACTCTAATTGTTCGCTCTAATTATTCCGTGGTTTTGCTTCGCCGAAGAACGACCTATTCCTTGGCCTTAAGCTTAACCCTGCGTTGGCGCCTCAGTATCCTTGCGTATTACCCTAAACGAGGCCTCGTCCGAGTAGTGGACTCCCGAGCGATTCAGGGCCATGAATCCAGCAGCAACGGCTTGGGGTCCATCGGCCGGCCACCTTACTCACGTGTGCGAGTGGGGAACCACCCATACAGCAGTGCTTGGATACAACGGAGAAATACTGCTGCCTCAATGATGGCAAGTGCAATTTCCTCTTGAGTGCAATGGGTGGACACACTCAGAATACAGCTATCGCGAGGCGTCACAGTATTCCGGGGGGGGGGCAGGAAATGACGTAGCCCTCGTGGTCGTGGCCGGCACAAGGGAGGAGACATGGCTGAGCAGCGAACACAATCTTCCGGACCCAAAATTGCTCTCCTCCCGGATCTGCCACTGTGCATGTATGTCTCTATCGCGGTCCCTGAAGGCTTAATCGCGGGTGATCCCTTAAAAGGGACGTGAAATGTGATCGTGTGATTCGGGCTTAACTCTTCACATCTCTCCTTGAAATTATTTCTTCTGTTGTTATTTTTCCTGAGCGCTTTGGATAATGAATGATTGCATGCGCGTATTTCAATAATAATCACTTCTATTGTTATTAACCTTGAGTTATTTACACTGTTAGCGAAATCGGAAAACAATGTTTCCCTTCCACTTGTACAATTCACTGTTTGAGTTTTTCATTCACTCGCTTAGCCTTTCAATTCGATAACCCACGTGGCAGTTTAACATGTGACTGATATATTTTAGGCAGGAGGTATTCTATGCAACACAGTCATTCGAATATCATTGTTAATGTTATCACTTATTTATCTAATTTATAACTGCGGCCGCGCCTCCAACAAGCCAATCACATTGATATTACCATTGGAACAAAATGATTATAAAATGTGTTACGCACAAAATTATAATCCCAAGGGACCATTTATAAGGTGACGAAGGACCTTGGTCCAGAGCAGTGAAATCTTGGATATTTCCACAGGTTATCTTCTTCCGTGTTTTCCTGAAGAAACAGCCGACACATGCCCTGAAACTATGCGGTTCTCTGTCGTATCAGTTTATGTTCAAAATGTTGATCAAAACGTTAGACATCGCGTAAATCGGTAATAATTGTAGAGATAATATTCGGAGTAGGTCGGTAGTATTTTTTATTTCCTGCATTTTCAAATAAATGTGTTACTCGCATGCATTGCTCTTAGCATTCCCTGGATTTAATTTTTTTTGCATGCATGAGTATCTATTAAATTGGTGTCAAATTTCAAGTCATGCAATGTATCCGTGGGTGTGCCCTGAATGATTGGGATTTGGTAGTTTGTTTTTCTTTTTTTCCTTAATTGCTCTTAAAGGTGTGGTGTTTGTTTTGTTCATTTGTGTTTGTTGTGTCTTTGTTCCCGGTGTGGATGTCACACACACCCTCGAGGTGGCTTGCAGCGTATTTCGTAGATATGTGTTTCTCGTCTCGCAATTGCTCTCCCTCCGCGATGCACGTGGATCATTCAAAACATTCGCGACTTTGGCGCCTCTCATCAACTGCAAGAGGCAAGAGAAACACGTTTCAGCGCGATGGTCCAAAACTGGCGAGGATTCGGATGGCGCTGAATTCCTCTATATCCTTGAAATCCTTCCTAGTGTGCGCGTGGTCCTCGACTCGCGCTTCGCGACGCCTCTGCTCCCTCGCCGCCTCAGAAGAAATCGTCGTCTTCACGCTTTCCATGCCGAGTACTCTGATTTCAGACAAATGCCCCCTCTCTACGTACACGGATTTCAATGATGTTTTGTATGTCCATTGGACATTCATATACATATATATATATATATATTTTATGTATGTTTACTATCTCTTTCTTTCACCTTCTGTTTGAATTTATATTTGTGTGTGTATATCTATATATATATTGTGACCTCGGTCACGTGGGGGGGTGGGGGGGTGGGGGGAGGGGTTTCGAGGTGCACGGGCCGAAATGCGGGACGGGTGGGGGACGTGCGAGTGACCCCGGGCACCTGGGCTGGGAGGTGGAGAGGGACAGGGAGGGGGGTGGGGAGAAGGGAGAAGATGTGGGGGAGGTCCGCCGATGACTGGAGCGGACGCCGAGAGAAGGAAAGCTTTGACAAAAGTTTCGTGAATTGCATTTAATGAGATCACACACATAAAACACTAAAGTAAGAATGAAACAATAATTGACGATGTGACTAGTCACGCAAAATACAATGGAAAGAACAGTGAACAACAAAATAACCTCGGTGAACCTAGTCTTTAGTCCACAATATTCCGGTGTCCTTGAAGAGGACAACAAAGAAAAGAAATTGAAACAATGCAATGAAAAATACACGCACAAACCTCGATGGAACTGATTTTTAGTCCACAAAATTCAGGTATCCTTGAAGAGGACACCAACGAAAAGAAATTGAAACCATACAGTGCAAAGTACACACACAATCACACGTCGGGGGGGGGAGGGGGAAATGGGATCTTCTTCGCTGGGTGGGTGGCAGTTCAAAGGGGAGGGGGAGGGCTCGGCGGGACTCCTCGCCGGGCCGCTGTCGCGCCGAGGGCTGACACCTCCCTGACGGCTCCTTCGTCGGGCGCTTCACTTAAAGGGGTCGGGGCAGGCGGTTCTGGGTCAAAGGGTTAGCGGGGCTTGTTACTTATCGAGCCTCCGTCGCGCCGATGGCTGAAATCTCGCTGGCGGCTGCTCCTCCGGGCACAATACCGGACTGCAAATGCACCTTCTTCAACTTCGCCGGAAGCCAATCCCTTGCATGCTGAGTCGGAGAACGGGAACAATCTCTTTTCCTCTATCACCTCAGCAATTCTCCTCTCTGTCTCGGGGGCGGGATTGCTTCGTATCGGGCGGTGTGTTGGTTGCTTCTGGCCAAGACGCCGGACTCTCCGCGTCGCGACTTCGCAGCGCGGCCAGCTAGCTTCTCTTACTTCTTCTCTCTAGTCTCTCCCCTCTTATATACTCGTTTCTGGGAAGGGGGTGGACTCCAATCCTAGAGGCCGCGGAGTCATGTCCAAGCTCTCTGTGGGGGGGGGGGGGATGTGAGGAGGGGGAGGGGGGGGAACTCTCTTCTCTCTTCTCTGGGCCACTCTCGGGGCGTTCAAGGGCACACGCCGGAGGGGTCGAAAACACGTGGAATCGGGGAAAAGTGGGAGGGGGAAGGATGAATCACTCACTCAAACCAGTACTTAAGGAATTCCAGGCATGCAGAGCCAACAATAACGGACCTACACCACATTTCATTCACACACAACTGCACACGAAAGAAAAACACTCTAAGTCGAACAGAACAAAGGAGAAATCAAACTTTCCTTCCCTCAAGCACCCATATTCCTTACGTAATGTGACCGGCCAAACGGCAACGGTTACAATATATATATATATATATATATATATATATATATGTTCACATAGAGGACGCACTAGGCGGATACACAATAGTTCGCACAAGAGAACAAGAGAACACTTACAAGAAACATAGATACACGAAAAAAGGAGACACTCACAAAGTAAACTGGGAGACGTTTCGACGCTCATGGCGCCATTCTCGATCCGGAGAGAGTGATGTTCTCCGCGTAGAGTGAGGGGGTGGAAGGGGGAAAAAGGTGGGGGAAGAGGGGTTGGTGGAGGGGAGGAAAAGGTGACCAATGGGGGCTCTCAATGTTGAAGATTGAGACCTGGATACTCCCATGCCTTGGAAACGAAAATGTGGGCGGATTCTCTGGTTCTCACCTCTATACTACCGGCAGATTCAGGGAGTACTTCAATAATATTGAGGGAAAAACAATGGTCGAAAGGGTGACCGTGGGAAGCGGTGTGCTTCCGAATGGGATCGAGGAAGGGGGGAGACTTGGTGGAGTGACGATGGCCATTCATACGGATCGACAGTGGGGTGGTGGTCTCACCAATATAAAATGCTGGACAAAAATTACAGGAGAGGCGATAGATGGTGTTGATGGAGGTGCAGGTTTCCGTAGTGGAAGACCGATTGATGGGACGTGTGGGACGGAGAAGCGGGAAACATTTGCACCTTGAGCGGCGGCAAGGCGATGACAAAGGAGAGCGGGTGATGGTGGTTGAAGGGAGGGCCTAGTGGATTTGAAAATATCACGTAAGTTAGGCGGGCGTTTGAAGCAGACTGAGGGGCAGGTGGGCAGAAGAAGTGAAGTGGAAGCGTTGTTCTTTATAATAGGGAACAAGTCTCTGAGGATCTTATTAATTCTATGGGCGCCGGGAATGTATGTTGTGAACAAGTTAATGGTTTGTGGGGGGTCAGACTTGGCACGGGGGGTGAATTTGGAAGTGGGAGGGAGGATTTTTTTGTAGAGAAGTTTTTCGGGGTACCCGCGTTTCCTGGGCTCGCTTCTGGGCTCGTTATATTGACGACATTTTTCTGCTCTCGCCCCACGGACATGAATCCCTTCTCTCTTTCATAAATTCACTAAATACATCTTTTTCAGTTTCTTTCGCCTCTTCCATCTCCGAATCCTCAATTACCTTTTTGGATATCAATATTCTCTTGGAAAATCAAAAATTCATTACCTCTGTCCACAAAAAACCGACAAATCACGAACAATACCTTCACTTCCAAAGCTGCCACCCGCCACATATCAAGCGTTGTTACATATACGGTGTCCTCGGGTGGAGAGGGAGAACGGGATCGAACGCTTGATATGAGACCACCACCCTACTGTCGATCCGTATGAATGGCCATCGTCACTCCACCAAGTCTCCCCCCTTCCTTGATCCCATTCCGAAGCACACCGCTTCCCACGGTCACCCTTTCGACCATTGTTTTTCCCTCAATATTATTGAAGTACTCCCTGAAACTGCCGGTAGTATAGAGGTGAGAACCAGAGAATCCGCCCACATTTTCGTTTCCAAGGCATGGGAGTATCCAGGTCTCAATCTTCAACATTGAGAGCCCCCATTGGTCACCTTTTCCTCCCCTCCACCAACCCCTCTTCCCCCACCTTTTTTCCCCTTCCACCCCCTCACTCTACGCGGAGAACATCACTCTCTCCGGATCGAGAATGGCGCCATGAGCGTCGAAACGTCTCCCAGTTTACTTTGTGAGTGTCTCCTTTTTTCGTGTATCTATGTTTCTTGTAAGTGTTCTCTTGTGCGAACTATTATATATATATATATATTGTGACGGGACACGTGGCTGGACTGTTCGACCTCTTCTTAGCCGGGGTTTGTCTCCGTACGGATCCTGCGGCCGGGCAAATCCCCCCCCCCCTTTCCCATTCCCTCCGTCAGCCACGAACGAAAACGTGCCAACGCCACTCCGGAGAAAGGAAAGGAAAGCTTCGCTCCTAATGAGAAGCGACAAGGGGTGCCACTCAAAACCGGGGTCAAGCTGATCAGCAAGCAGAGATCAACGAGAAAAATATCTTAGGGTGAGGCCTTCGCGGAACTGCAGCATTACCCTCCGAGATCGGCGGTGATCGGACCTGAAATCGAATGGACGCGGGTCACCGCGTTCGGGAGTAAAGGACGACTCGCGCTCACAGGAAAAACACCGATTTATTACTAGACACGTAAGAATAATACACTCCTATACTATAATGAGGGATGAATGAGTTGGTGATACGTGAAACATTAATGAAATATACCCAAATGATAGCTAATCTAACTAAGAACTAATGAATGATACAAAAATGAACAGTGAAACCCTTTGAAAAATGAAATGAAATGACATGAAACCCTTTATACAATATTTACAAGCTCCTCGTCCTTTCGTTTGAAATATGGTTGAGGACCACTAGGACGGGAGGAGAGTGATACAAATTCAGTCTGCTTGGGACTGATTTTCAAATGGCGTGCGCCCCACTTAGAGAATGTGAGTTCACTTGCGCAGGACGGTGGAGTTGACTCAGGAGTTTGGTAGCGACGCACAGTGGGCTGAAATCGAAATTCTTTGGACAAAATTACAAAATGGCTTTTTTGGAGATAGAATCATGAAATTTGGTACAAATACTCACAATTGATTGGCAATCAAGGAACGACATGCCATTGGCCATGTTTCGTTGCCGTTACCGAGATACAGGGGCTCAAACAGAACCAAAATTCCAAAATTACACCCGACTTTAGTTTTCTCCGAAAATCTTCCTATTTAAGTGGGGGGTGACGCTGTGGGAGGAATTTGATCGGTTAAAAAACTATTAGGTCTGTTAAAACAACTCTTTTACTTAACTGTGCTTAACTTTGGGTTTTTTTTTCGTAAATTTAGGTTATGTTACGCAACAAAATGGCGGACGCTATTTTCACGCTAAATTTCATATTAAGTAGTAAATATCTAGCGTTCTACAAAAGATCCTGTCAAGTGACTCATATTAAATCAATTGTTGAAGCTTTCTAAAGGTAGATCTGAAATCAAATTGAAAATTCGTTTGCGACGCCGAAAATTACATTTGATTTTTCTTACGCGCGTCCGGAGCCGGAGACGCGCGCCGGGAGCTGGAAATGCCGTGACCCGAGTAAGTTTTTTCAATCCATAAGGAACACAACGCTTCCAATTCGTCTCTCTTAATATACGTGGATTGATATCGATAAACACAGGCTCTATGTGCATAAAATAATGGGGATATTGAAATATTAAGGTTTTAAAGTGTACGTGAAATCACGTTCAAGGTTTCACCTCTCAAAAGTAAACTACTCTTTCACACCCTTGAAGTCTTAAAACTGCAGTTTTCTTCGCACCAAACATGATTTTACCTTCCAGAGGAAACTATTAAGTACTTCTTTTCGTTTCTTTGCCCCTCCGCCCCAGCAGTCCAAGCCTTTGACTATACCAGGAGGTTCATTCAGAAAACTACATTTTGGACGCCGCGGAGTTTTTGGTTGTTCAACGAGAATTTCTATACAAATCATTCATCTTTTCTCCTTAACAATATGCATATCCCTGATTTACACGTCACATAGACTTTGTTCACCTAGTAAAACTTTAGTTTCTTCTTTACTTGAATTATGCTCACAGTAAGGAAACAAATTATCTAAAATAGCTTAATATTGAGGCACAACAATATTAATTCTGTTCGCCAAAACCCTTAACTTACATTATTGTTACTCACTTCCTGCTGTTTTGTTTGATTGAGATAGTTGTATTGTAACCAAAGCTTAGTATAAGTTAATACTCTTTGCATTCATTATACTTTGGGGGTAATATAATTATCTCCACATCGCTCTACTGTGGCCCGCGGCGCGACGGTAATTTTCTTTCAGCTGAACCACTAATTGCGATTTGAATTTCATTTCAAGGGAGTATTGTAGCCATTTAACAAAAAGGAAATTATAGATACAATTCATTTTTTTGAACACTTATTTTACATTGTTCTATGTTTTTCAAAGTTCCTACAAGGAATCGTCATCACTACTTGATTCCGTTTATTCCTCACTTATTTCTTCCAAAACCAATAATACCTTCAATTATTCTGGCATGTTCATATTTCTTTGTTTTGGGAGATTGCTATAGGAAATAAATGGATCGCACGTAAACAAAAGCCTTTTAAATAGATCCTCATTTGTGGTCACTCTGGAGTACTTTCTAGTAAATCTCTCTCGAAATTTCCGAACGCCCTTATTTCTAGACTCCAATGCATCTCTCGATAGCTGCCTTAACAGTAGGGCTACTCCTTTGGAAATTTCCCCTCCATGGAAGAGTACTTTATGTACTGTAGGTGGCATGTAATACCATGCGTAGTGCTCCACATACACTTCAGCAGTTTTGAAGCAGTACTGAGTAAATTCCTCGGCGTTAAGTAGCAGTCCACTTGAAATTGCTCTCAAAATTATTGAAAATCTCTGTATGAGATCTAGGTTAATCAGGAGTAATACTGACTCTTGATCAGCTCTGTATATATCATCAGAGACAACGCCTTCTCTACAGGCATTTCTGATTGAATTACATCACCTTTCCACCATTTGGATAAGACTCTCTTGGCCCTAGTAGGTGTTGTGGTTGTGATTTCAGTCCCTAACGTAGCAGCCGCAATATTTCCTTCCTCCCTCAAACTCAGAGGCTGCTATCGTAAGCTCGGCGGTGGAATCAATGTCCTAAGAGATTCAATTTTACGTTTTTTAGTTCTTTCAGATGAAACTTGAAACTCTTTTTCTGGTCTTCCGGGTGCTCCTGTGTAAATTTCATCAAAATTGTGAAATCCAAGGCTCTAAGTGACTAATTGTGGCAAAGTAAATTGTGGTAAGTGGTAAAGAGAATATGGAAAGATAAAAACCAAACATTGGCCTTTTCTCGATGTTCATGGTGAAAATATAATCACAATTTCAGAAAAATACATGCACTAATCCATTAAATTTTGCTTTTTGATCCTAAACCTCTCATTATGGCGGGAGCTTTCTTCCCACCGTATCAGGAACGGAACAAAAAAACCCTTGCGTGTACAATCCCGGGCAGCTATTTTGGCATCGACATTTGATTCTATATTCAACCTTCTGCATAATTAATTGTTCAAGAACTCTTTCCTATCAGTCACAGATATAGCCCTCGCTTCTATTACTTGATCATGGAGCAGTCGATATATTTTTCAGCGATATAGATTTCAGATAGTGACTCTAGAAACCTGTGCAAAATTTCAGAAGGGTTAAGAATGATTTAGTCTAATTTTGGTAAATAAATACGAAAACAGCGAGGTAATGGATGAAAGTACTAGGGCTCAACGATTATTACATAAAAAACTATAAAATACACTCCAATGAAAATATTTAAAGACAGCTTCATAGAAAAAAGTAATTGGCGGCAAAAAAATAATAGGAAAGAGCATACCTTATTGAAACTCAGGAATTGACAGGTAAAAGGTTTTCAATGACCGCCAAATCCGACACGCCAATGTGACGTGAATATGATGATGAGGGTATTGTACAGTCACACGAAAAATGGTAGGATCCTGTAAAGTCGCTACAACAACACCACCACTCAACAAAACCTTTTTCTCTCTTCTCTAGCCCCTGCCATGCCTGCACTGAGAGTTAAATACACAATGCAATAAAGGGTTTGAAATCAAATCGCCAGCCGACAAGATGCACGATACTCTACATCCAAACACTCTCGCAGTTGACACACTACTACCTACTGAAAAACCCAGGCTTCACCCGCGCTAGGGAACCAGACCCGGAGGAAAAAGGTCACTGCACCCTTGGCCTATGGTGTCAAAGATTTCCAACGACAGAAATAAAATGCGGAAGGCCCCTTTGTTAGAGGCGGAGAGCAAAACAGTTTCGCTAAGGCAAGGAAAACCCCTGGGTTCGGCGGCAGGAGCGGGTGGTTATTATTCCCTACGCCGTGCTGTACAGGGCAAGGATGTAGCCCGAGTATAAAATAAATGCAAAGGAACTTTTACTTAGCTTTGCGTTCACCATAATTTTCTCAATGAAACATAACACCTATGAAGTGTGTAAAAATAAAATAAGTTAAAAGTTTTTACGAACAGGACTTATTTGGATCTGCCTCAATATTCAGCTATTTTCGATAATTTATTTCATTTCTCCGGGCATATATAAGCGATTTTATACACATAGAGCCTGTGTTTATCGATATCAATCCACGTATATTAAGACAGACGAATTGGAAGCGTTGTGTTCCTTATGGATTGAAAAAACTTACTCGGGTCACGGCATTTCCAGCTCCCGGCGCGCGTCTCCGGCTCCGGACGCGCGTAAGAAAAATCAAATGTAATTTTCGGCGTCGCAAACGAATTTTCAATTTGATTTCAGATCTACCTTTAGAAAGCTTCAACAATTGATTTAATATGAGTCACTTGACAGGATCTTTTGTAGAACGCTAGATATTTACTACTTAATATGAAATTTAGCGTGAAAATAGCGTCCGCCATTTTGTTGCGTAACATAACCTAAATTTACGAAAAAAAAACCCAACGTTAAGCACAGTTAAGTAAAAGAGTTGTTTTAACAGACCTAATAGTTTTTTAACCGATCAAATTCCTCCCACAGCGTCACCCCCCACTTAAATAGGAAGATTTTCGGAGAAAACTAAAGTCGGGTGTAATTTTGGAATTTTGGTTCTGTTTGAGCCCCTGTATCTCGGTAACGGCAACGAAACATGGCCAATGGCATGTCGTTCCTTGATTGCCAATCAATTGTGAGTATTTGTACCAAATTTTATGATTCTATCTCCAAAAAAGCCATTTTGTAATTTTGTCCAAAGAATTTCGATTTCAGCCCACTGTGCGACGGCTTTCGCCCCGATTCACTGGGCGTCGAAGACGGGGTCGGTGTTCGCTCGACCGTTGGCCGATCGGCTCGGGAGGGTTTGATAGGAAAGTACTTATGCCTTGTAAGGTGTCTGGAGCATGCCCGGAGACGCGTGGGTTTCCCGGCCCTGGGGTGAGAAATCGTTGGCGCCGGTCCTCGGCCCAACCTTCTACGTCCGCCTTAGAGCCAACAGGGAAATTGTCGCCTGGTTGCGGTGTCGTCCGCTTGCACGAGATGTGTCCTCTCAAGCGATGACTCCGTCGCAGGTCCGCCTCTCCAGCTCCACGCCTTATGGCTGCTTTCAATCTGTCCTCCTCGCTTCTCCGTTCTCTGCGTCCGCTTGCGTCGCGTCGCTCTCCTTCCTTCGAGTCGTCTCTCTTTCCGTCTGCCGTCTTTCACTCTAGAGTCTGAGGTCTGGGTCTGGGGCGAGCTCACTGGGGAGCCCCTTTTTATATCGTCGGTCATTGCGACCGGCGCTACAACTAACATTCAAAAATAATGGAGGATCGAAAAATGGTGGGCGGTAATTTGAACCACGCGCGAGCCGTCTCTCTCTCCGTCTGTCGCGCGCATCCACACGATCGCGCGAAGACGCCGTGATCAAGCTCACACGAGCTGATCGTCACAATATATATACATATATATATAAACAATATAACAGGTGTGAAAATAAAACATAGAGACACAGAAAAAGAACACTCACACGTATAGTTGAATATTTCGGTGGTCACAGACACCTTCCTCAACAAGAATAGGAATACAAGTGAGGAGACGGACGGTTGGAAGGAGAGAGGGAAAAGGATGGTTTGGGGGAGAGGGTGCTCGTGAGGGTAGGGGAGAGGATGGGGGAGAGGGTGGGGGGAAGGGTGGGGGAGGGTTAATGCATCGCATTGATTCCAGGATATTTACATGCATCTAAAAGATAGATGCATGTTAGCCCAATAGTGTGCAATTTAACGGGTGGATCTGTAGGAGGGAGAGAGGAAAGAATTGAAACTTTGAAACACGAGTTGAACGAAGAATCATGTTCAGAGACATGTTTGGGGACAGGGAGAGAGAAGTGCGGAGAGGAGGGATTGCAAGAAGCGCGGTGATTATTCATGCGAATATTAAGGGGTGTGGTGCATTGGCCAATATAGAAAGTGGGGCAGAGACTACATTGAAGGTGGTAAACAACATTACTGGAAATACAGGAGGAAGATGGAAAGTGAGGGAGAGAGTTAAGAAGATGAGAGAGAGATGTGGGTGGTGCGGTGAAAATAGGGCATGTCTTGCATCTCGCGCGATTGCATGGAGTCGGGGTGGCTTTAATGTTGTGGGAGTCTTTGAGGAGAGGATTAGTACTAGTGAAAATACTACTAAGGTTGGCTGGGCGTCTGTAGGTAACAGAAGGGCAGACAGGGAATATTTTGGAGGTGGAGCTGCTGTTGGAAAGGATGGGGAAGAGTTCCTTAAGTATAAGTTTGAGGTAATGTGAGCCAGGGAAGTAGGTAGTGCAGATGGAGGGGATGTTGTGGCGATTCGGAAGAGGAGGTTTAGGTTGATACGGAGTTTTAAGGATTTTTTTGTTTAGAAGGGATTCTGGGTAGCCACGGCAGAGAAGAGACTTATGAAGGGTCGAAAGGAATTCATGTAGGGAGTCCGGATTATTACAAATGCGGTGGCCGCGGATGGAGAGAGAGAAGGGAATAGAGCGTTTAGTGTGGGAGGGATGGCAGCTGCTATATTGTAGATATTGAAGTTTATTAGTTGGCTTTATGTGGACTGCGGTTTTGAATCTATTGTCTGAGAGGGAAATGTTGACATCAAGGAAAGAAATGTTAGTGGTAGAGGTGGTTGAAGTGAAAGAAAGAGACGAAGAGTCATCAAGTGAAGAAATGAAAGTGTTGAGGGAATCAATGTCATGCGGCCAGAGGAGGAAAATGTCATCAATGTATCTCACCCATAGTAGGGGTTTAAGTGGGTAGTGGGGAAGAAAGTTCTTTTCAAGGAAGCCGAGATAAAAATTGGCGTACGAGGGGCTGAACCTACTTCCCATGGAACAACCTTTGGTTTGAAGATAGTGTTGATTGTTGAACGAGAAGGCGTTGTGGGACTAATCCTCTCCTCAAAGACTCCCACAACATTAAAGCCACCCCGACTCCATGCAATCGCGCGAGATGCAAGACATGCCCTATTTTCACCGCACCACCCACATCTCTCTCTCATCTTCTTAACTCTCTCCCTCACTTTCCATCTTCCTCCTGTATTTCCAGTAATGTTGTTTACCACCTTCAATGTAGTCTCTGCCCCACTTTCTATATTGGCCAATGCACCACACCCCTTAATATTCGCATGAATAATCACCGCGCTTCTTGCAATCCCTCCTCTCCGCACTTCTCTCTCCCTGTCCCCAAACATGTCTCTGAACATGATTCTTCGTTCAACTCGTGTTTCAAAGTTTCTATTCTTTCCTCTCTCCCTCCTACAGATCCACCCGTTAAATTGCACACTATTGGGCTAACATGCATCTATCTTTTAGATGCATGTAAATATCCTGGAATCAATGCGATGCATTAACCCTCCCCCACCCTTCCCCCCACCCTCTCCCCCATCCTCTCCCCTACCCTCACGAGCACCCTCTCCCCCAAGCCATCCTTTTCCCTCTCTCCTTCCAACCGTCCGTCTCCTCACTTGTATTCCTATTCTTGTTGAGGAAGGTGTCTGTGACCACCGAAATATTCAACTATACGTGTGAGTGTTCTTTTTCTGTGTCTCTATGTTTTATTTTCACACCTGTGATATTGTTTATTTTCCACGATTGTGGCTTCTCCCAAGACTTGTACATATATATATATATATATTTCCGCGGTCATGCCGCCTTTTTCAACGGAAGAAGGTTGACTGCCGATGACTGCTGGCTGAGTCCTCTTCGTGAGTGAAAGAGTGGGGGGGGGTGGTGAGAGTGGGTACAGGAGTGGGGCGGGAGACAGTGGAGGAGGTAAGGAAGTGGTGGCCTCTAGTGGGAGATGTTCAAGCCTGGCTTTTGATACGATCTTTCGAGCCAGATACGCGCCAATTCACGAGACCTCACCTCAATGCTAGTGGCATTTTCGGAAAGTACTTCCACTATGGCGAGGGAAAAACAATTGTCAAAAGTTTGATTATGGTGGGCAGTATGTTTCGGGATAGGTTCGTCCTGAACCAGGCTTTTCTACTAAAAAGGTGTTTTCTACTGAACCAAATTTTAAGAACTGATTTTTGTACTGAACTTTTTTTCCTCGTGAGCCGCGTTTTTGTCATCCAAAAAGTTTTTTCCAAAATTTTTATTTAACATATTTGTTTATAATTCGTGTTTGTTTCCGATAAATAGAAACGTCTTGCTAACGCGGATACGCTTTCCTAAACTGAACAGCAAAAATTGAGAATGTTTGCGTGAGCCAATGGTTTTTATGCGATGCCTGGGTGTACATACAAAATGCCTTTTTGTTATTGTAACGGCGTTGAAATTCACTTAATTGTTGAAGGAAGACATTGCAAAATTTATTCCCACAGCACGACGCGTTTCGTTATTAAAACAACATTCTCAAGTTCCTTGATCAGCCATGATGATAATGCTGTTGTTCCAACAAAACGCGTCGTGCTCATGCCTGGCGAATGAGAAGTTCTCTCTCTCTTGACTGGTGTCTACCGGACGGACTAAGTCTCTCCATTCAAGATCTGATTTACGTGCTTCCAGAGAGTTGATGCATGTGTGGTGTGGCTGATTGCTTTCGTCTGTCTCTCATATGTCATTTCTGCTTTCTTAGTCCTCATTCGCTTTCATCATGGCAACGATTGTGGGGCGAGGGTCTCTGACGTTGACTTTTTTGAAACATTGGTAAAAATTGGCAGCCCGCAAACCACCCGAAAATTAATGATGACATCGGTGGTGGCGCATGTTATGTAAGATAATTCCCATCCATGCAGCCATTGCGGACACGAATTTGGAGAGAATCTTCCACCGGGTCCTGTTGTCCGTGGACCCTGGGGAAAACCTTCGATCTTATTCCACGAATGTTGAGGCTGCCGTAGGTAGTTGCATTATCCTCTGCCTTCTTGCGTGCGGCAGGGGTATATGGGAACTTGAAGCAATGCTCCTTCCTCCACGCAGTCTCCAAAAACCAACAGCATTGGTTTAAAAGCAACTGCGCTAACCTGAAGGATTATCAACTCTTTCTCATTCGTTGTAATCGCCGAAAAAACAAAATAACATGACAAATACGCAACATCCTGTTGAGTTACGTATGTGTAGAGGTCCAGGAATATAGTTTTATAAAAATTCAAAATTAGTTTTAAGAAGCTCAGAATTAGTGTGATATAGTTTTACGCCTATTTTTTGCTAATTTAGGTACAAATAAGATGGTATGGCATTGTTAAAGTCACAGCATTTTCTGGTTTCAATCGATGTCAACTAAGTCGGTTCCACCTTTTTTCTTTTTTCCGGTTCTTAATTTACCATTTACTTTGCATTGCTCAGTGGTAAGATAAGATAATCAATAATCATTTTCAGAGACATACTGCTTGAAAAAGAATACTTCATTATATTTTTGTGTTCATGAAATTTTAATCCAATTTTACCTTTTATGTGAAAATATTTATAGAACTCAAGCACTTTTGGTTCTGTACTCGTTGCCATTAACTTCTCCTGTACACAAAAATAAAAACACCTCATAATATTAAGGGAATAAACTCCATTAAATAAATCTTTTGCTTCAGTATTGCACAAATTAATACATGCATACTTGAATAATATGGGAAAAGTGGCACTCATTTCAATTTTTCGTTCAAAAACAGCAGCATTTTCACCATTTCTGGATCAAGTCTGTTTCTTTTTTTTGTCACATATATTGCCAGCTGTACTAAACAGCCTCCCACTAAAAACAGTAGCAGGAGGAACACAGAGATACTTCATTGCTAAGCATTTCAGTCTTTTGAAGTTAGTAGAGAAGCAGTACTGACTGCACTCAGGACTAAAGTTTCTCTCTGAGAGGTGCAAATTTAGCTCATCTTCAGCACTGATATTGTCTTGTCCTACTAAAGGATTCGTAAAAAGCATTTTTATATTTCACCCAGATACTATGTGACGTTGATGGAACACGTACTGTTACTCTACATTCCTGATTGGCAAGGCCCTGACAAGAAAAATTGGCCATTTGATCCCAAAGATTTTGTCTAGCTGAGGTTAGAGATTCCATATTTTTAAATGGTGTAGTATTGAATGTAGGATCCAGAAGGGTGGCCATGGATATGATGTCATCATTCTCTACATTGATGAATCTGAGCTTAATGGAGGCTAGGAGGTCATTTTTCAACCCCTGCATACCAGAGCCCTTAGGGGCAGGAGCTTACAAATTGTGTGTAATTAATAGAGGAATTACCTAAAAAAATACATCTTCAGTCAGAACATATGGCAGTCAGTAAAACCCTTTTGTAAAATGATTTGGTCTTTTGGCAGTTTACAAAATGTATTTCTTTAAATCATTTATCAACATTTTTAAATTATTAACTGAATGATTTACCTTTGAAACAGATGATATTTCTTTGCTAAGTTGCAATGAGTAACACTAAAATTAACGCGAGTTAAGAAGCAACGAACGGCTGAAAACGACAGAAACTATGTGTGAATGAATACAATTACAATAAAATTGAATAGGGAAACAAATGATAAGAAAACAAGACCATAAAATTACTCTGTAAATGAAAAAGAGGCAAAGCAACGTACGGAGACTGAGGATATGGTACAACACTTATGTAGATGCAAATGCCCTCCATAGGAATAAATTTAAATTATGAATGAAAAGTGCGGACAAATTTTAATGCGCTGGATACGAGTAAATCAAAGCTGAGTCAAGGACTAAGGAGAACAATATAATAAAGGAACTGTCCTTAGAACTGAGAAAAAAACTCAAACAACCACGCGGGGTGATGATAAAATATAAGCATGTAAATACTTATTAAATATATTACGATTAGATTAGACTAAATGAGGCTTGGTATGTAAAGGAGGCGACAATATTATAACTAAAGAGTATTATTTTCTGAGGAGTAGTTGAAAGAAAGAAGAAAATGAAGTGAGATCGACTTACCACTATGTATCAGCGAACACACTCGGACACAGCGTAGACCAGACACCAAAGACCAGCCGGGACGGCACCACGGCAGGACACCAAGCACTCACGCAACCACTCACACTACCACAATAATATTTTAAAGCAGGCGCAGAAGCACTTACTAATAAATACTCACTACTTAATACACTACTAAAGTAGAGATAGAGGTAAATCAAAGACAACACAATTAGGAAATGCATATACTACGGACCCAGCTAGGCAACGGTACACAATGGTCCGGATCCGAGAATAAGGGGACAAAAATCATTTTCTCGACTTCTTCGAAACTCACTTTAAATATGCAGTTGTTTGTTAGAGCATAATGTCCGGGGAACCTTACTGCACACTTAGTTTTGCATAAAAATATTTGTTAAGGTTAGTAAATTGCTTTAAGGATGTTCAACACCTCGCCAAAAAATGCAGACTATTTTTATTTTAAATGCCATGCTCTTATTATGATAGATACGTCCATTTTGTTTTCATTATATTATGCGCAAAGGTTGAGTATTTGGTCATATCTAAGAAATTTCTTCGCTGAGGCTTGCAAATTAAGAAATCGCATGTTATACTTTACTGTTTTTATGCGTTTTTGAACACCTATCGCAGCGGTGTATGAACGTAAATGGAAAATTCCTTCGACACAGCCAATCTATAATCCTTCATTTTTAAGAAGAGACTAATGCCATGCGCTCGTCTTACGACCCATTCCTGCAGTATCTAAAATTGCGAGACGATGCATCGCGTTCACTGAACTAAACGCAAGCTGAGGTTTCCCCCTCATATTTTTCCCGCCCAACCTTCCCCCCCTCTCCCCATTCCACCGCTTCATCTCGCCTCAGAGAGGGAGAGGCGGAGGGAGGAAGGCTTCCTTATCTCTAAGCGATCAAGTTTCATCCTCGCTCGAAGAGCAGTGTGGAAGGTTGACGGAGGGTCTGAGCGATCTTGGCGAGATATTCCACTGTGTGACTGGGCGTCGAGTAAAGGATCAACCTATTTCTTTCAAAACCACCATAAACTATTTTTTACGATATTTTTTCACACCAATTTGTTTATTTTATACAAAATATCGTGTCATAAGTTTCATATTTTGACATTGCTATTTAAAACAATTGCAAAATATTGAGTTTTCATATTGTTGGGCGTTATTTAAACTGCTAATTAATTGAAATTGGAACCTAAAATGAGACTATTACTATGCTTTGAATGATTTTTATTTAGTTTTCAACTGCCAAATAACAATAAGTAACTTTATAGATTGAAGTTCATTCAAAAAATGTAAATTAAATGTTAGTCCCATCAACATGGATAATTGAAAAACAATCCTACATTTTTGCAGGAAACTTTGTGGACATAATTCACGTATTCACAAATTAAAACCAAGAAATAACGATAATGCAAGGCGAGATTGTACTTCTTGCACATAAATATCTCTTGTGAGCCACATTTTAAATACATTATAGAAATTTAAAACGGATAGCTTTTCTGAAGATGTTAGGCACATACCTATTAAAACCAGCATATTGGTTTAGATTCAACCGGATTAATAAGATTAGAGAGATTGTCGTACTGATAGATTCAAAATGTCATTTTTCCCTCGTACTATAAGAGAACACAATACGCATCATTGCAAAGGGATAGTTAGGTGAAATATTGTAGTCTGGAGTGCATAATGCATGTATTAACAACCGATCCCTTTATTACTAAGTAGTTAACAACAGTCAAGCTGCATGTAGCATGTTTCAATGTAGTAGCCTATTGCATGTCAATAGTTCCATGCAGTAGTCTTGTGCATGTTTGGTGATCTCCACCCCCTGCCGCACACCCTCGCGTTGGCTTGCAGGGAATCGCGTAGACGTAGATTTGTTATACCATTTTCTCCCGTCACTTGCTACAATAGTATGAGAAGCAATATCCTGCCTCATGGAATCTGATAGACTCCCTTTCCTGTGTACGGCCCTAGCTCGTGATTCTTGTTCCTTTGCTATCGTATCCAACTGTGATGTCCTCCGCTCACAGTAGACCTAACGTCATGCGTGATTGAAAATTTAGTAATGTAATGCCACTATCATTTACGATCCTGTGCAATTTCCAAATGTTGACGACGCACCTATCGAGCGCACTGTTAAAAAGTAGCCACGAACATCTTACCCTCCTGGCTTCTATTTCGTAGTTGCCAACTCCGTTTTCATGGACATCCACCTCACCCACATTATTCACCCCTGTTATATAATGATATGCTATTTGGTTAGTGCATATTCTCAATGTTTTTCGTGATATTGCCTTAGCTTTTTGCCTTGGGAAGAGGAGATAAGGTGACCACATATGTTATAACGGCGAACACTAAATTATCTTACCAATGCACTATGAGGATTTAATTATTTTCGTCATTTTGGCAATAGCAAGTTCCTTTCTTTCTCTCACTTAGCGTGCGATTAATGGTCAGAGATGCTGAAATGTAATATTAGTTTCTTGAACCTTGGCATGCTTTCTCGAATGATTTTTCACTCTTTGTCAGGATATTAGCTCCAATTCATTTCGTTTATGGTTGAGAATGGTACCCCGTAAAAAATATAATTGCCAAAAGCCTCTCCGAGATTATCGTGGATTATTTGGTGACTGATTCTTTATTTATCGCGAGTGTATTTTCACTGAAAATGAAAATATAGCCCACATCGCGATCAAAAATTAAGAGAAAATGTCAAGAGGTGTCATACTTTCGTGAGTATTTTTAACACTTCTTGAGAAATAGCCACGTAGCATGTTGGTAAAACATATTTTTGGGTACCTTTAACCCAATGAGGAACTAACACACTTTTCTTCGTTCTTATCTTAAGATCTTATGAATATTCGTTCGTGGGTTACTTAGCATGGGTTACAATGTGAACTGAGTCCAAATGAGATTCAGACCAACACGTAGTCATTATTTACAATTACACGTTAAATTAAATTTTTTCATGACAGCATTTACTCAGTTGACTAAATTAAATATTATTACATGAGGCACAATCAGCTTGTACAGCATGATATAAGGATTTGACACGGCACCATACATTTCCGGCACCACATCCACACTTATTGAACAACATATCCCGCTGTAAGGCGCAGCCCTTATCAATGTCGACACAAAAGATAAAAAAGCATTACGAAATTTGCTCACACTATCGCCTGCGTTGCAATTCAATAATAACATGGTTAGTATGATTAGGGGGCTACATTTCAAATCGTTAGCGGGAAAAATCAAGTAGCGAGCAGGATTTGGCACGAATTGAACCGTATGAGACGGAAGGCAGATTTTCCCACGAGGAATCATAATTTGTCTCCACAAAGCAGCAACCGCACCTTAGACTTAGTGACAGCTCGTAATTAGGGAAACTTTTGCTCTTGCAGAACAGAGCCACCGACTTAACTACATACTGATGGTGTAGCAACTGAGACTCTTTTAACGATAACGTATACCTGACGATGACTTAAAATGATAAAACTCGGTCATTCATGATTTGGAATGCTTATTAATTAATTCACTCTATTCCATGGGCCCTACGGTATTTATCACATGAACAACGACATTAACCGCTGGCTAGTTACTTGGAGGATCATTTGTACAGCATTTGACAGTCACCGCTTAAGCACAAAGAAATTCGCTCTGACGTCGCTTGAACGTGAACTAGTTCCTTTGAAAGAAACAAATAGACGATTAGTTGCATATTCATTCAATTGCAAATAGCTGAGGCGTATTGATTGAAAAACTGATGTCTCTATCAAGCCATTTTTTGTTTCTTTACCAACATTTTTTTAATTCTCTAGTTCCTTATAGCCACTTGGTCATGAAATTTACAAGAAAATGTTTCATTTCCAAAAATAAAACGAATACCCCCGGAGTATTTTCATGAGGTCGAAAAAGTGGATGCCCCAAAAGTGGCTACTATTAACTCATTCACAAATTTTTATCTCTTTTGTGTTATATTTTCACACTTAGAACTTTCAATTGTACAGTTCCTAATATTAAAACTCGGATATTGGACAAGGTATGCGAAACAGCAAAAAAGTTTCTGTTCAAAATGAGCGCTACCTCTGATTTTAAAAAGTTCATTTATTTCTTGGTAAAATAAATTCGACGAATTATAAGATACTGGGCTGTAACGTCATCCAATCAGATGACTTAACACTGCTTAATTAATAACTTTGTCTGCGCAAAGATTTGGAAAATGCTCCATTTAATGCAATATTTCAGTTTTTTTATTATAAAATATTCATCATCATCATCATCGGTCAGCAATCCTAGGATTGGTTTGACGCAGCCTTCCACTCGGATCTTCTATCGGGCAAACTTTTCATATCAGCGTAATGCCTCTTTTTAACATCCTTTACAAGCTGTTTTATGTATCACATACGAGGCCTGCCTACAATCTTCCCGTTCGATTTTCCTTCGACGATAATTTTCATCAGGCCATCGTGTCTCAAGATATGACCGATTAAGTTTTCGCTTCTTCTTTTTAGCAGACTTCTCTTTTCTCCTACTCTTCTTAGCACTTCTTCGTTGCTTACTCGGTCGATCCATTTAATCTTCATCATTCTTCTGTAACACCACATTTCGAATGCTTCCACCATTTTCTTCTCCGCTGCTGTCATCGTCCTCACTGCCGCTAAGGAACATGCTCCAGAGGTACGTCCTGATGAATTGTTTCCTTACTTCTACACTTGCATTTCTAGCTCTAAGTAGATACTCCTCTTGATAGAATGCCCTCTTTGCTTGAGCTATTTTACTGATCTTTCGTGCTTCATCCATCTTTAGTTACTTACAATTAGTTTGTGACTTTTATTACGTCGGTTGTGATTTATAAACAATGTGTTGGCAACCACTACTTAAATTATGTTGTGTGCAGAACTCCAGTAGTCTTTCTCCTCTTTCGTTTCGGTTTCCCAATCCATATTTTCCAGATATTCTTCCATATTAACCTTCGTCGATGACAGCGTTCCAGTCACGTAAAATAATTAGGTTTTCTTTTCGCTTTACCAGTTTTATAACTGTCGTGGTATCTTCGGAGGCGTCTTCCACTCATTCATCTTCGTAGACCGACGTAGGCATGTAAACTTGAACCACAATGGTATCCGTAGGCTTGGTCTCAATCTTCACCATTATAATCCTCTCACTGTAGGGCAGGAAGCTCTTCACGCGCAGTCCTGCACTCTTCCTGAGCATTATGCCTACTCCAGCGTTACCATTCAGCGATCCGCTGTGAATAATTCTGTAACTCCCGCTCCAAAAGTCTCCTTCTTCGGGCCATCTCATTTCACTGATTCATAATATGTCGAGGTCCATTCTCCGCATTTCCACCTTCAGGTTCTCCAATCTTCCGTATGTCCAAAGTGATCGCACGTTCCAATTTCCTACCCTAAAATGTTTATCGCACTTGACTGATGTAGTGTCTCGGTTAGTCCCCGCCAGAGATCCGAATTGGGACTATTTTACCTCCGGAATATTTTACTCTATAGGGTTCCATCACGTCTTGATATAAAGAAAAGAGTGGAGTAGCTGCGACTCCTCGAGATAATAATGTGGTGGTTTCCCTTTGCCTTCCACATCGCAGTACTATAGCCGCTAAAGTGAATGTTACCACGCCTGTAATGAAATGAGTGTCGGTCTACCGACCACTGTGGTCTCCACCTTCACTCATATGAAGAAGAGCTTCTGCCCTCTCCTCCTGGTGCTGAGAAGCGCTATTGTTGGCGGTATCTTCACAGGATCTGTATTAACTGAAGGCCTACCTTACCCAGGGATAGACCAACGCACCCTCGGAATACCGTCGCTTTTCGTCCACGACTGCTTATTCGACGAGTAAACTCGCTTATCTCGCACCTAACCTCTATATCTGGAGAACGACCCACCATCCGCAACCCGGCGAACGCACTCGGTGGCGGTCAGCCGCGAGTATAAAACATTGCATGCTGATAAATAAAACTTAGTTATAATTAAATGAAAATGTTCTCAATGCACATCTTCCGTAGTAATTTTGCTTATTGGGTGCCCGATATGCACCGAAAAAACATACATGAAATAGTGTTCGTTATTTCACTGTCATATGCGACTAGTGAAACTCTCCGGGAAAGACAGCAGCAGCAAGGCCAATGAGTACGGAAAGGGTACGGAAGGAAACGATTTTCCACAAACCTGTAGCCCTGTAGATGCTCACATAATTTAGCTAACGGTTGCAAACATCCGGAACCCTTCAAATGAAATTTCAATTTTATGGTTTTGGTAAGGAATTCTCAAAAATTCGCCACTGTACGATGGGTGGATTTTTTTAGTTTTCATGAGGGAGCTCTTGATGAAGGGTACGTGAGGCTGTGTTCTCCAGCGTCCAGAAGGGACGGCGTTATGGAAGAGTCCACGAAGCCTTATAGAAAAGCTCAGTATCGTAAAGGATACAACAAAACGAAGAGGAGATATTGCAACGTGCAGAATTCGATTCGCAGGGAAAAAACCGAAAAAGGAAGTTATTTCGCAATATTAAATTTACGAGATAATTAAATGCAAGGGCTCCTTCGTAAACAATTTCGTAAACAAATCGTGTATCCTCGTTATCCGAAGGGCGTGAAGATCCGGTAAACAGCTATGTAGTAATGGTGAATATAATAGTGAACTTTAATAATTTGTTACACTGTTTCTAAGGGTAATGTTAATACATTGATTTATGTGCTCATAAACTGTATTTTCATTGTATTACTGCTTTATATAACCATTTTGATTTCCTGTGCTAATGTCAGTTGGTAATTTGTATAAGACTTTCCACCGAAGGCTGTTATTTACGCCATTTATGTTTCTGTATTCTCAACTTTTAATTTTGTGTGACAATGCACAGAATGGAAGAAATACCTTATTTACGAATGTTTTAGTTAATTTTCAGAGTGATCATGCTTAACTTGCTCATTATAATTACTAATTGTAACTAATGAGTGCATAGTAGCCCAGTGGGTAGAGCGTTCAGTAACAGATTCAATTCCGGAAGAGGCACTTTGGCATGATATCGCGGTATGAATTTCAGTATCAGAGCTTTGTCGTGTAAGTCGGAAAACTGGCCTCTTTACCCTGAATTTGTGAATTTCACTCGCCTTCCACCTTAGTACGGCGGAGCTCAACCCTGTCAAACCAGTCATTGGGTCTATAATTGAGGGAAGTATTGTAAATATGGTGAATTACCTGCGAAGAAAAAAGTTTTTTCATTAATAATCTCAATTTAAAATGACGTGTTAATAAATGTGGAGCATTGACCATTAATACCGTTTAGTCCGTTTCGTTTCTGGTGTGTATAAAAGCGTATTCAATTTAACCGTAAAATCATAATGATAAACGAAAAACGTAAATGCACAACGTTCATAAACGAAATTTTTTGTTGCCTCCGCCATTGATATTCAAGTAAAAGTACTCTGGTAACAGTTAGAGAAAAATCCGTGAGCGTTTTGGACCTGTAAATAGTAGGAAACTGTAGAGAAATAACATTTAACTTTCACATTAATGAAATACAAGAGTCGGAGTTAGTCGCATATGTTAGGGGGAAAGACGATATTTTAATTAACCTGATTATAAATGTTCACAATAACTTGACGAGGGTACGTGCATTCCGCTAAAATAAATCATTGAGGACTAATTTAATAACTGCAGTCAATAACATTTGACAACAACTAAAAACTGCACTACAAATCCAAGGCTACGCCGACAATCCCAGAACCCTATAGGTGTTTTCAATTTTAGGTAATTGCTGACCTTTCTTACTTTCGACTACAACGAATACGAGGAAAACAATTCACACTCGGCTCCGAAAAGAGAGCTCTCGACTTTATCTGAGTTCTGAGAACTTGATCGCCCTGCGGATTTCGCAAGCCCTCTTGTCGCCGCTTCCGAAAAATCCCAGCTGCAGGTCCCTCCCCTCAACTCCCCATTCCACTTCCCACGGTGGCGACGCTGATGGCAACTCACAAGAACTACTTGAGCCGTGAGATCATGGTGAAGTGAGAGTCCGTTAAATCGGACGATTCAAGATGCGTTGAACACCCTTACGGAGAGCTATTTTGAGCTAAACCACGCTCTTTTAATTTTTTTGAAAAATACACATTTTTAACAATTTTTTGGTCTGTTTTGTAGTAAAACTTGGAAAAGTGACTATGGTCTATAATAATATGGACATTTTACTATCAGAAAATGTAGGTTTCAATCTTTTAGTGATTCTGACGATCGCTGGAGGAGTTCTTCAAGAGGAATCATTTTTTCTCTAAGTTTCGCATTAAATGTTGGATTATAAAACGATTGACACGGAGATTCTTGTGCTGTAAAAAGAAGTGTTCAATGTTAAAAAGATATTCGTAAGGGATTCAGCCTATTTGCAAAGCCTTTGCCTATTTTATTACCTAATATTTGCAAATAAGTGAATGACAGTGACTTATGTCACTCTCCGCCGCAGTCGTGCGCGTGTCCGCACTAGAGTCTTCGGCACAGTGTGTGGTGTACATACACAAAGTGCACCTTTCCCAGTGTTCAGTTGATTCCCCAAAAACGAAGACTATTTTCTTTCTCTATTCTGTTCTGTCCTTGCCCGACTTTCCTCCAGATGGAGGGAGAGCGATACTTAGCCAAATTGTGACACTGGAAGAGAAGGAAAATATTTCCTTCGATCGCTTCTCAGTACGATTCCTATCGAATTCTGTTAATCGTTTGAATTAAATGAGACTGGTTGCATGCACTGCTGCTGGGAAAACCCACTGCCACTGGCAGTCCCTTTCCTCAAGGCCAAAGTGAGACCCGTGATATCGCACGGGATATTTTACCACCTGTAGGTACTTGGCTCAACTTGTGTTCATTGTTCTTCATGGTTTCTTCGACCTCTGCAAGTGAAGTGTGTGATGCCCTGCAGGCGCGCATCTTCCTAGACGGGGTTTATCTGAGGACTGCCGCTCGGATGCATTTCCGCAGGCAGAATTCAGGCATTCCTCTTTCTGCGGTCCGCCCTTCCTCGGGGGTGGAACCTCCGGTCTTGGCGGTGACTCCATGTCGAGGCATTTCCGTGCTCTTCACTTGCTCCTTTTCCGTCGCTGCTGCGCACATGCCATTCTTAGTCGTTAGGTCGGCCATAGTTTTCGTGATTTGGAGCGATCTCTAAAGTAACTGTTAGTGTTGTGATAATTCGGAAGTGTTGTGATTCAATGAGTTTTTGTTTCCTGGCCAACGCAGCGATAAGGATAATTAATCAGGCACGCTTTTTTTATTTCCGTTTTAAGTGTATCTAATTCGAGGTACCACACTAAATTTTGCATTGTTTTTGATCCCGTTTAAAATCCGAACTTTCAATAATAAAGACTATTTTTCAGCATTTAACGAACCGATGATTCGAATTTTTAACTCACAGCTACGCCGATAACATTTACGCGTAGGCAACTTCACGACAACATTTTCTCGTGCAAATGCAGGAGAAAAGGAGAGAATCAGTGGACGTCCGGAAAAGTAATTTGACGGAATTTCTTGTGGATTGTCTACATTTATACGGGGATGAGCACGCAAAAAGTAGGCTCAATAATTTTTTTAGAGTAAATATTTTTGGTACTTACGAGACAAAATGGCGATGTAGCTCGCGAATGAACTCTCTTTTGTACAGAGGTATGCGACTTGGTTTGATCAAATCGTTGAAAACCCTGATGTTATATATCGTAACCTTATAAATATTTTGAGAGCTTTGTCATGCGGCCTTCTAATTGATCCCCCAAAATTTAAAGAATATTGTATGGAAACGGCAAAATTTTATGTTAAATATGATGACTGGTTGTGCATGGCACCCACAATACATAAAGTTCTGCAGCATGGTGCAAATGCGATCGAGTCAGCTCTTCTTTGGAGGGAGGAGGCTCAGGAATCGCGAAATGAAGATTAAGAAAATATCGAGAGCATCAGGCAATAAAAATTTCAAGATTCCACACGAATGAGGACGTTTTCGGTGGACTAATCGTGACCTCTGATCCATTCATCAGTACATTAGGTGCTGAATTAAATAAATACCATATCCTAAAATATCTACCTACAGAGATCCGTGAGATTCTGCAAGAATATCCGTACTCAGGGAGTGAATTCAAGGAGGAGAATTCAGTATTATCTCATTTGGAATTATAGAAATTGTACAGTTAATAACATAAGTAAAAAACGTATCACGAGTTTTGGTATAAATAAAGACGTTGTATGTTGGGTAAAAGAATTCTTAAGTGGGCGAGAGCAGAGGGTTGTCATAGATGGTATCATGTCGGATACGATCGAAGTCACATCGGGAGTTCCCCAGGGTAGCGTAGTAGGTCCGCTTCTATTTCTTTTATACATAATCGATTTGGGTACCGTAGTTAGTAGTAACCTTAGACTTTTTGCAGACGATGCGGTGGTGTACAGGGGTATATCAAATGAAGAGGACACGAAATCACTTAGCAAGGATTTAGATGCAATTCAAGAGTTGTGCGACAAATGGCAGTTAGAACTCAATCTTAAAAAGTGTGTAGCTATCAATTTTTGGAGGAGGAATAATTCGATAGAGCGATCCTATAGAATTAATAACACGAAGATCGAAAACGTTGAAACAGTAAGATATTTAGGTGTATTAATCACTAAAGATTTATCGTGGGGTAGACACATCCGGGAAATATGCGGCCGAGCGAAGAGATAGCTAGGATTTATAAAAAGAGTACTAGGGAAATGTGATGAGAAGACAAAAGAGCGATGCTACTTTTCACTAGTTAGGCCCCACCTTGAGTATGCAGCCAGTGTATGGGATCCTAATGAATTAGGTTTGATGAGAGAACTAGACAGTGTGCAGCGTAGATCAGCTAGGTTCGTCAAAAGGTGTTACGATAGGTTGAGTAGTGTATCAGAATTAATACAAGAATTAGGGTGGGAATCATTATCAGAGCGTAGATTAAAGTTCAGATTAAATCTATTGCAGAAATTTCAATCGGATAGCTTTACTGAAGATGTTAGGCACATATTAAAATCACCAGCGTATTATGCTAGATTCGACCAGATAAATAAGATTTGAGAGATAGATTGTCGTACAGATAGATTCAAAATGGCATTTTTCCCCCGTACTATAAGAGAACAGAATAGGCAGCATAGGAAAGGGATAGGTAGGGGAAATATTTTAGAGTATTCTGTAGTGCATGATCCATGTTTTACCCCTTAAATACTGTAGACACTAACAATCAAGTTGCATGAGACAATATAGTTGCTAGTTTGCATGTTAGTAGTGCATGCCTGGTGATCTTCACCCCCTGCCACACACCCTCGCGGTGGCTTGCAGGGTATCGTATAGATGTAGATGTAGTAGGTTTTTTAATTGATTATAAATTAATTAATTTGCCGTTAATACCGTTTTAATGTTAATTTAATAATTAAGTAGTTTTTAGTTTCAGTGGCACTACCTCTGTTAGTTGATAATCGCAATCACTTCAACGTTAGAGTCGATTCCCCCAGCTGCCTTACATTTACCCATTTTAAAGAAATTATTTGCTAATTTAAAGGTCTAAAAGTCATATTATGCGAATACTTCAAATATATATTTGCATATTTAATAATAAGAGGCGTTTTATATGCAGTCTCCTCATTATCGGTTAATTTAGCATTACATTTCTCGATATTAGTTTCTCAATCTTAGTTCATTTCTCCCGTCATTTTCAACTTTTGTTGATAATAACGGCAGAAATGAACTAAGCGCGTCTTAAAACATAATAAGGACAATTTTCAAAGTAATCCGACAAAAATCTGATATATGTCGCTCATTTTCTCGGACCACTGTGCAGCTGGCGACCAGGTGGAAAAGTGAAAGGCAGCACACGCACCTCTCTCTCTCTGTCTCCGAGCGCAGCAAGAAGAAGGAGAAGTGGATCCAATCCAAGGAGGAGGAGCTGCCTCTTGGGGGAGTTTCCTCCCTGCCGTCCAACCCATGTCCTCCAAGGCATTTGTTGCGTGTCCACTGCTTCTCCTTAACATGTGTGAGGAGGGAATTGAGCACTAGGGGTGGTGCATGCGTACCCTTGCATGGAAGGCAGGAGTCGCTGGGAGGCCTCGGTTTTAGGCACTCCGAGACTGCTGCAAAAGCGAGAGAGACGACCTTTGACTCTGCCGGAGCTAGAGAGATAGGTCGTGGGTGAAACAGGCGGTTGGCCAGCCAGGACTAGCGCTGATGCATCTGTGGTATCGAGAATAATCACCGGTATGGGGTGCAATAGATGCAGTAATAATTTAAAACTCTCTGTTTGCAATAATGTTTTTTAATTTTGGTGTTAGGTGCAATCATGCAAGGTATTCTAGAGTAATGGCTAGAGTAATAGGGAGGGATAGTATTGCTTTTAAAAGAAGAGTATTCTTTGACAGTGATCCTCAGAATTGTATAGGGAGTTAGGTACCTTCTACACTGCATTTGATCCTCTAAGTACGAGAGGATTCCTCTCTGGAGAGGAAATTCTTCTAACACTTGGAGGAACACTTATTGTTAGAGGAATACTTCGCGATATCGCACTATTGTTTGCACATTGATACTTCGAAATTATTGTCCCACATTGTCGTGGGTTTTCCGCTGGATACCCACGATTATTGCTCGTTTCGGTGAAAGTTTTAAATGGAAAAGGTTGGCTATTAAATAATGTCTAGGGAATAATTCAAGGGCATTGTTACTCGGTTAAATGTAATATCTTTGAGAATAGATTTGTTAAATCTTCAACAACACTTTGTAGGCACATATGTCTTTTTCCACTGTGACCCAACTTGTGATTACCTTCCTGTGAAATACGGAGTTGACACACTGTGCGCGAATTTGGAACTTAGGTTTTCGCAGCGGAATCCATCGTCGTCAGAGGCTTTCGGGTGCAGCTGCGTATAACGCGTTGTCGGTGAGCGAGCTTTCGCGGCCATTGCATCAGGCAATGATGTGCGCGAACGGACTACACCCAATACAAACTTCAAATTACGGTTTCAATTCGATACGTCCAGTAGCCCCAGACGAACTGAAATGGTTTCCGCACCATTGCTATTCAACCGAACGAGTTGACCTGAGCCTCTTGGTCGGTCGGTCAGGGCAACCTTTCACTAGGTTCGACCAAAGCCAAATTCTGACAATCAAACCAAGTTCGGTACCCAGAACCAAACAATCTTCTTCGTGTACGCATGAATACCTGCGATATATACCGGTACCTACGGTTTCTCCTTACCTGCATGTCACTACTCGGTTCCTAAATCCCGAATCCCTTTCTAACAGGATAATTAAAGCTGCTCCAATCAAGTACTTGTAACTTCGAGTTGTATTAATGTGTTGTATTCATTCAGTTGTACACCTCGAGTTAATGTTGCCTGCTTGTAAATCGTAATTGCTCCTAACTGCGGATCCGAGCGAATCGTTCCGTCTTCCGGAAGTGAAGGACAGTGAATTAACGCACAGTGTGACGGAGACGCTTCTTTCTAAACGACAGTCTGTGGCAAATGTTGTTGTTGTTTGCAGGGCCGCCATGGTTACCAATAGTTGGCAGCCTGCCGTTCGTGGCCATGCGCTGCGACGGCGGCGGCACCACGGTGCTGAGCCAGGCGCTCGTCTCGATGGCGCACGACTACCGCACGGAGCTGCTGGGCATCCGCGTGGGCAAGGACCGGATCGTGGTGCTGTGCAGCGTGGCTGCGGTGCGCGAGGTGCTGTCCAGGGACGAGTTCGACGGCCGGCCGCGCGGACCCTTCTTCGAGACTCGCACCTGGGGCTCACGCAAGGGTAAGAGTGAGCGTTTCAATTGCGTGCGGGGCGCGCAGAAGATCCCTTTCTCAAAGCGATAGCGAATATTCCACAGGTTCCTGTTTTCGCGAAACAATTGCCCCATTCAACCTGAAAATGAATTAATACCGACTGAATGAATTAAAAATGAATTTTTGACATCTATGAAAAGTGCAAAATTTGAAAACAAAACTTTTAGGGCTCTAAAATGTTTTTATGCTGGAAATGTCTCATTATTATACGTTTGAACATGCCAGAAATTTCTTTTCCACCCTAAATAAGTGAAGTAAGCATTTTTTTAAAGTAATACATAACTTTCGGCAAAGCGGAGAGCGCTGTAAAACCTTGGAAAGTGTAGCGCTGATGGTGTTCTGTACGCGATAGAGAACGCTTCCGGCGACAGAGCACACTTCATCCTTCCATGTGCTTCTGGGCACGGAGTTCACCATTTGCGGCCGATATTTCTGCGGTTGTTCCTCGAGGTGTCGCGACGTTCTATTTCAAGCTAGTGCATGCTTGCATCAAAAGGGCCATCCACTTTGCATGGCCCGAATAGAACAGCAGCCATGTTGTTCCCCATAATCACCGCTTCTGTGGGTGCTAGACGCAAGTCTACTATTACGTGCGTAAGACATATGGATTTGAATAAATATTCGTAAGTTATTACAACAAGTCCAAGGGGTTATAGTAGCTAGTTATAGTATTTGGTGTTCCTTGTTCTAACACGGAAACACAACTATCATATAACGGCGCTTCTCAACACTTTGCTCTTCATGTCGCCTTCGTTGCACAGATCAAAAAGATAAGCGGCACATCATTAATGAGACCTGAAAATGAGCAAGCGGCATCCTTTTTATGCTTTCGTATCGGATCCCTTTTTATGCTTCCCAATTGACGGTGATATAACTAAATATTTAATATCTACCTGGTTGGCCTGTTGGAGGATCTTTGGCAGGGGGTGAGTTCGTAGTTCGGCTAGAGTCTCTGTGTGCGATGAAATTTCGTGTACATTATCTCGGGGAGATATTCTTTTTCTTCAAAAGCTCATTACCGCGTATTTATCATAAATTTATTCTAGCTGTTAAGCGGCTAACTAATTATCAATGTCTGTCGGTCCTTTGCTGAGTCTGTCTAATGAAGTCATTTCGTGTGGATGGAGGTTGATCTTCTCTTGTGTATTCCAGTCATTCCTTAAAAAGAAGGAGTGAGAAGTGTGTCGATCACACACTTCTCCAAGATTCGCATCTGATTCGCATTTCTCAGGTATTTGCCGAAATCAGGACGAAACTTCCCCTCACAACTGAGCTGACATCAACTCTGAGCCATGAGTATAATTTTACGAAGAAGCAAATTTAAAGTTATGCCATCGCCAGTAATCGTTTAAGTTATATTTGTAAAAACACATATATATTAACACAAAAAATGTCTCATTCGTCTTGATCAGTGCAAATAATTAGAAAGAAATGTAATGTGATGAAGTGCTTGTGCGGCGTCCAATTAGCAGTTATCATCATTATTATTGTTATTAGTGGATACAATTGCATCGGGTAGACGTCCGTGATAGATACATCGGCCGGTGCCAGGAGGTATGTACGTACTTCATGAAATGGTCTCGTTTCTTTTCTGCATTCAATTTCACCACAATATGCGTGTCTGTAATGTCACGTTGCTCGCAGTTGGCCTAGATACAGGTAATTACGAATGATTAATGATTAATGAATGAGACGTTTTTTTCTATGCCCTTCACCCGATAGTTGGTTACAGGGGATCAAACATGACTACATTTTGAAAAAAATTCCTGGCTTCTTTTTTTTCAAAAATCTTCCAAGTATTTTTGAATAGTAATGCTGTAGTAGGAATTTTTTGGAATGAAAAAAAGGCCATGATCTATTAATATGGGGCTTTGACTTACTTATTCCTTACATTCAAAGTATTTATAAAATATTTGTGAGTTGTTACGCTTCAAAATGTCGGAAGCTGTTTTCAGACTAAATTTCACATTAAGTAGAGAATATCTATCATTTTATGGAGAGAGCTGTCAAGTGGCTGATATCGGAACACGTGTTGAAGGCTCTTAAACCCAGAACTGAAGAGAAATGAAAAATCCGTTCAGCGCCGAAAAATACACCTTCCCCCCACCTGACGTTTTTTCGCTATAATTTTGTCGTTCTGATTACAACTGGGAATGATAATGCTGATTACACCGTACTGATAATTCAAGTGCTAAGTGTCTTGAAGGGCGATCATTGGTTTGATGCATGTGTGTGGTTAATAATCGTTCTTTTCAATCTGATATGCATGTATACGTTGAACTTCTGTTCTGGGGCCGGTCAAATGAACTGCTTCATAACAAGGTCAGCGGTGAACTTTACCAGTGAGAAGAGATAGGTATGGGCACTGTGAAAGTAAAATACCAGGAACTGAAAATATTAAGGGAAGAGATTTGTAACATGTCGGCACCGAACGGGCGAAGTTGATTAGTTTCAAGTTACGCAACACTAGACTTAAACGCATGTAACTCACGTCTCCACGTCCCAAGAACTTTTTCGTCGTCCCAACCAGGGGCGGTTTAATTTCGACGGAGACCCTCGACTGGAAGCAAATTTTGGGCCCCTTGATAAATAAAGGACTGTTAAGAGGGCCCGGGCACCTCGGCAATTCCCTACCAAGCTAGGCCGCCCTGGTCCCAACCTAAATAGTATTTGGGATCCTTGCTACAAAATGCCTACCGGCAATGGAACGAAATTGATTATCGCAGTAATTACCGTAACAGAATATTTTCCAAAGATGAAATAATTCTTCCATTCCACCAAGGTGGATGCATAGAAATTCATTGGAAGTTGTGCGATAGTCATTTAGACGTATCACTAGAATTTGAATCCTCCCATCAATATCGAAAATGCAAATCCTAACAAAAGGATTGGCAGAGATAAGCAACGCTTGGCACTTTAGGACTTAAATCAGGAAATGTAAAGTCTAAGAATAACAGCAACTAACAACAACAACGCTAGCAATCAGTTGACGTCAATGAAAACTCCATTACCAAACTCATAAAAATGGGAAGTAAATAAGCAGTAAATCATGCTGACAATTTGGTCCTATTTATTTGAAATCAAAACATTACACAACATATATGTTATAACTGTAAGTATGGGCGATGGCATGCCTTATATGGCAGTCCTTCCAGTCATGGCCTTATTAGGCAATGTCCCCGCACTGCGCTCGCTTTTCCAACGGAGACGCCTCTCCAACGGCCGCCCGGGAGCAGCGTCTTTTTCCGAGCGATCAGCAAGTTTCGAGATAAGAGACGCGGCGTTCCGAGGCAGCGTCCGAGCGCTCGCGCGCGGAGTCTGTTTCTAGATTGGATGTGCGACGGTTGTATCGTGTTACGTGTGATGTTCGAATAAAGCCAAGTTACCCAGATTCCCGGCTTTTCCCTTACGACTCTCAACCGAACCACATCCCAGCTTACAATTTGGTGGCAGAAGTGGGATTTCCGAGTTCGACGAGTTGTAATATAAGCCGTAAGTAGTGAAAGTGTTGTGTAAGAATGGTGGGACGTGTGAGCATGTCGGGACGCGAAATGGAGCTGCAGCAAGCGTTGGACGAATTGAGCGAGCAGTTAAGATTGTTGAAACGGGGCAGGGAAAAAAGACGCTGCTCCCGGGCGGCCGTTGGAGAGGCAGCGCGTCCGTTGGAAAAGCGAGCGCAGTGCGGAGACATTGCCTAATAAGGCCATGACTTGAAGGACTGCCATATAAGGCATGCCATCGCCCATACTTACATAACTTACTATTGCCGCTCAGAAAAAATACATTACTCATATTCAAAACTATTTTACTCAGTGCCTAAATACTTTACCCTAGCTGCAGTTAATTGTCATCTAAAACTCCCCATTCAAAATAGAATCACATTAATTATAACGGGATAATAGTTAAACATGCCGGATGATAATTAGAAAACTCCATGGTTACAAAAAGATGCATTGTAGAAAACAAGTTGTAGCGACAGAGCGAAGGTATGTCTCCAATGATCTGAAACCGGAAAACAAGAATCATGATAGGTGAATTACATCGGACAGTATTCCACCAGAAAAAAATCTCTTATACATGCCTGGAAGCTGAGATACCCAGAGTGATTACACAGTCTTATTCAGGTTACAGCAAATTTTCATCTCAAAACCCACGCCCATTAAATCAATAGGTCAATCTATCAAGGGCAAATAGTTGCAATGATGTGGGCAACTAAATGCTGGTAAATATGTTTGATCTTAAATCCATATTCAAACATCCTTTTGTGGGATGAATCTCAGCATATTTTCATCTCAAAATACACAGACATTAAATCAACAGGTCAATCTATCATGGGCAAATAGCTGCATTGTGAAGTAGTTGTAACAACATTGCAAATACAAGGATCTGAAACCAGAGAACAAGAATCATGATAGGTGAATTACATCGGACAGTATTACATCAGAAAAGAGAAATCTCAAGAAAATAAACACTTGATTACCCCGAAATATAATTTTATGTGGAACATCATTTGATTTACTACCATTTGAAATTGATATTTTAATATTAATACGACGAGGACCATCGCTACTTTCTCACTGTTTACACGCACAATAACTTTACCACCCCTACAACGCGTTACTTTCACTGGCAATAGCTACCCAGTACAATCATCCAATGACCTCATACTATTCACCTTGCGTAGAGTAATTAATATATGATACAATTTCAGGAATTTCACCTCATCATACTTCACCTGAGGGGACTTACTTACCTTCGCCTTGAACAGGCTTCTGTTCCGTAAGCCCAACTCCTTATTTCGCTTTTTGGCACTTTCATAACCAGCGTCACACCCAGGAACACAACAACGGCGGTTAGGCCTCATCGTAAAATACTTGCCAAGAAGGCGTAAACAGTGTTAGTGTTCACTGGCAAAAACAGTTCACAAAATAGATTTCGGCCGAGCAAAACACAACCACTAATGCTAATGGAGGAAGTCGGAAAGGACAGGATTGCTCGAAACATTCAGCGCCGCTATGCGGTCGATTTTGGCGAACGAATAAAAAGCGTGCGAAGTGACAGTAGAAATCCGCTTTCCCGTCGAGTTCTGGGACCTCCTCATGTAGACTCCTTTACCCCATCATAAACACCAACCAAACTACATAACGTCTCCTTCCCGCCTGCTCTTCCGCAGCATACAACAAAGCACCCAATCTTAGCAATATTCTTAGATCCACCCGACCCACTCTTTAACATGCTCCCCTTCCTTCCACTTTCTCTTCACCTTGTAAACGACTGAGATGCAAATGCTGCTTTCTACTCCGCTCAGCCTCCTCATCGGTCCTCAACAAATCCTCCTCTACATTCCACCAACGTAGTTTACCGCCTCTCCTGCAATTTCTGCCGCTCCTTCTACATTAGAGAGTGCATAACCACTGGCCAAATTCCTCCATTCTATGAACCTTTCGCTAAACATACTGCCCACCACAATCAGACTTTCGACAATTGTTTTTCCCTTGCCATAGTGGAAGTTCTTTCTGAGAATGCCACAAGGTGAGATCCCGCGAGTCGGCCCGAATCTGGGTGCAAAAGAGTGGAGCACCCATCTTTCCCTTTGACACTGCTCCTCATGTGTCATTGGGTCAAGGTGGAGGCGCGGCCAGCCAGCGGGGAAAGGTTTCCCGTCCTCGCTCCAGGTTTTCCAGGCGTCTGCGACTGATGCCATATCGAGTTCATGTCATGTGGCCGTGATATGCCAATTGTTTCCATGCGGAGTCTCCTTCTGTTAGTGTAAGTAGTGCCGCGATGACGACGCTCACTAATCGTAGGGCTTCTGACCCTGGGCGGATAGTGCCGCGGCGTAAACCCTTTAGTGTGGTGTACCCTTGCGAAATCCGTGAGTGCTCCCTGTATCCACCTGACTGCTGCTCGAGAGATTTCAACATTTTGCAGGGCATCCTCGGTGCAATTGATTGGCGACCCGCACCCTCTGGCAGAGGTGCCGACGATGCGTTCCCCCTTTCTCGACGCTTCTCTGGCTTCCTCAAGGAGTTCAGCGTCGCTCCCTCGATTCTCACCCCCAGGGAAGATGCCGCCCCCCCCCCCACATTGGTCCTTTGGCTCTCTGCCTCCTCCGTGGAATCCTCATTGCGTCCTTTGGAGGTTTCTCCCACTTCGTAAAAGTCTTCGTTTTCACTGATGAACATGGTGGCGTCATCATGGCATACGCTGAGAGGACTACGTTTAGGGGGTGGCCGGAAGCCTCGCATCTTCGACTCCAGTCTACAGCGGTTGCGACGCACGGCTGGACATTGGGCACCTTATACCCTCGGCGTTAGTCTCGGGCGCGGCTCCTTCTCTGCACCATCGGATGCGACCTCGGCGATGTGATTGCTGAGTCAAGGAGAGAGTCTAGCCACTCTCCTTGAGAGTCTAGCCACTCTCCTCGAGAGTCTAGCCACTCTCCTCGAGAGTCTAGGCACTCTCCTCGAGAGAGACTATTGTCTTGTAGTCGATTGTTGTTAGGGAGTTCGGTCGCCGCCAGTTTTGGATTATTGATCGCCTGCTGTTTCTCTGTAGGGGAGGGTGGTGACCTCGTCCTCTTACCGACCTCTCCTGAAACATTCTTCCGCCATGGCAAAGAAGGGTGTTCCTCCGAGTAGTTCCTTGAATTGTCTCTAGGGGTGGAACTCCACCCCTGCATCCCGGGGGCCTTTCTCCTGGTTAGGGAGTCGGGGGCAGCGGTGTATTCGGAAGGGGTGATATGTTCGAGAGTCGCAGAGTTTTCGACTGTGAGCGCATGGTGTGTGTCGTTGTTGACGTCGTTCGTGGTTTCGTTGGCCGTTCATTGTCCTCTCGAGAGTGTGAATAGGCCGCCAATGCTTTCCCTTCTTCAGTCGTCAGGTCCTCTTCTCAGTTGCCTAGCGATGTTCGTGCTAGCCGGTTGGTCCCTTGCTTTAATGTCTTCCCATCCCTGAATGGCCACGCTCGCCGTACCCCTGTCCAAGTACAATTTTCTTATTTCCGCTCTGGCCTCATGTGCGTACCATTCTCTCCTAGGAGTTCCGCAGATTTTTCTAGGTCTCGTAGTTCTTGATTTTTGTGACTTCGATCATTTGGAACCCATCCTCTGGGATAAGAGCGTTGCCGGGGGGATTTCCGACTTGTTGTCCTCCCAGTTTCGGACTGGGTCTGGGGGTAGGCCTGCTATTTCCTCTAATAAGATTGTCATGAAGGAGACGAAATCCGAGTTGTCCAATGCGTCGTTTCTAAACTTCCGGTAGGTCCGGTACCCGGCTGATTTTTACAGTCGTTATCTTGAGTTCGAAGGTGACTGCGCCGTGGTGCGTGAAAGAAGGCTGCTTATCCACAGGCTGCACTTCTGCTAGCGCGTGGCAATCGAGGTGGTGAACGCCATCTAAGCGCGGTCAGAGGCGTGTCTCTCTCTCCCATCGCTCCACACGGGTTTTCCGCGCGTGTGGCGCCCTCTCTGCTACTAGTAGTATTGGCAGCAGTAGTACTCGTAGCTTCCTCGCCGTTCTCGTTTGCGGGCCGCATCTTGGGCATAGCGTACGGTTGAAGTGCAGCTGAGACTGACGTCAGGCGAGTGTTGTGTTTGTGGAAACCAGTGGTTGCTGCGTCTTTCAATGCGTCCAAAATCTCTCCTGCTGTTGGGCTGTCTATTGGTACATACCAAATGTTAAACATGCTGCGGCCTCTGTGCTTTCCGTCTACTTCTAGCCACCCACCATTCCTGGACGGACACTTATGTGCCTTAGTGTGAGAGGATGGTTAGAGTGGTTTTGGCGGTAATTGTGGTTTATCGGCACTATGGGGGGTTAGTTAGTGTTTCTTACTCCGGAGGGTCCTCACCCAAGTCCTGCATCATCTCCGTCTGGGCTCTTAAGCCTTCAATTGTTCCTGGTTTGCCCTTCCTTGTATCGGCCTCACGTGAAGCGACATTATTTTTTAAGTTCCATCCATGATATTTTATTTAGTGGTCTGAATAAAAATATGTAAAAAAGGAAAAGGAAAATAAATGGGTTGGGTGAAAAGCTAAAAGTGCTGAAGGGGTTAATTGAAGAAGGGTAAAATATAAAAACGGTAAATAATGAATAAAAAAGAATAAAGAAAAAAAGAAATAAAGAAAAGGATAAAAAGAAAGGCAACAAGGGTAAAAAAACGGTAAATAAAGATTCCCAAAAATCTGTGTATTTCCACTTACATTTATTTGGCACAACTAGATTCAACGCATCGAGGTCATCGTCAGGTACAAGTCAAAATTTCAGCGGGGCGAGGGGGGTGGGAATGGTGGGGGTGAGGGGGGTAGGAATGGAGGGGCGAGGGGGTGGGAATGGAGGGGGTGAAGGAGTGGGAATGGAGGGGGTGAAGGGGTGGGAATGGAGGGGGCGAGGGGGTGGGAATGGAGGGGGTGAAGGGGTGGAATGGAGGGGGGCGAGGGAGGTGGAATGGAGGGGGGCGAGGGGGTGGGAATGGAGGGGGGCGAGGGGTGGGAATTGAGGGGGCGAGGGGTGGGAATTGAGGGGGCGAGGGGGGGTGGAATGGAGGGGGGCGAGGGAGGGTGGAATGGAGGGGGGCGAGGGGGGTGGGAATGGTGGGGGCGAGGGGGTGGGATAGGAGGGGGTGAGGGGGTGGGAATGGTGGGGGCGAGGGGGTGGGATAGGAGGGGGGTGAGGGGGTGGGAATGGAGGGGGGCGAGGGGGTGGGAATGGAGTGGGGCGAGGGGGGGTGGAATGGAGGGGGCGAGGGGAGTGGGAATGGAGGGGGGCGAGGGGGGGTGGGAATGGAGGGGGCGAGGGGGTGGGAATGGAGGGGGCGAGGGGGTGTGGGAATGGAGGGGGCGAAGGGGGGTGGGAATGGAGGGGGGCGAGGGGGTGTGGGAATGGAGGGGGGCGAGGGGGTGTGGGAATGGAGGGGGGCGAGGGGGGGTGGGAACGGAGGGGGGCGAGGGGGGTGGGAATGGAGGGGGGCGAGGGGGGGTGGGAATGGAGGGGGGCGAGGGGGGGTGGGAATGGAGGGGGGGCGAGGGGGGGTGGGAATGGAGGGGGCGAGGGGGTGGGAATGGAGGGGGTGAAGGAGTGGGAATGGAGGGGGTGAGGGGGGTGGGAATGGAGGGGGTGAAGGGGTGGGAATGGTGGGGGTGAGGGGGGTGGGAATGGAGGGGGGCGAGGGGGGTGGGAATGGAGGGGGCGAGGGGGTGGGAATGGAGGGGGCGAGGGGTGGGATAGGAGGGGGCGAGGGGGGGTGGAATGGAGGGGGGCGGGGGGGTGGAATGGATGGGGGCAAGTGGGGGTGGGATAGGAGGGGGTGAGGGGGGTGGGAATGGAGGGGGGCGAGGGGGGGTGGGAATGGAGGGGGGCGAGGGGGGTGGAATGGATGGGGGCAAGTGGGGATGGGATAGGAGGGGGTGAGGGGGGTGGGAATGGAGGGGGGCGAGGGGGGGTGGGAATGGAGGGGGGCGAGGGGGGGTGGGAATGGAGGGGGGTGGGCGGGGTTCCCTAACATTCCGGATCGCAATAGAGGAAGCCATCCATGAATCACTTATTCTCCCTTTCTGCCCTCGTTGGTTAACATGCTCTTCTCCTTTTTCTGAATCCCTGTGTCCCCTCTCTCTCCTTCTCTCGAGGCGTGAGCCGCTGCGAGCCAGAGGAAAAGGCTCTCCTGCCGTACATCCGAGGGGCTACCGGATTGCAAGAACTCTGGCCAAATACAATAGGCATAAGCTGTATTCAGGCTCAAAAGCCAACTCCTTAACATTAAACGCAGAGTTAAAAGACGCGATGAATTGGAAACAGAGAGTTGGTGTACGAAATTAAAAGCCAAACCTGCCATAAAGTATAATATATTGGTGAGCACCATCAAAACAGGAGAGTAAGGATTAGCCTCCGGACCTCTGTCAATGCTCAGCAGTGGCCGAACACGCCGCCGGTAATGGGCACACACGACAGACTGACATCTCCGGCGTCAATTGGTCTTATCCAGGGACAAACATTTCCGAACTCGCGTCTTTCGGTAGGGGATAGAGATTCAGAGAAACCAGAGCGACAGTTTAAACAGGGACCAAGGATTAGTGACTCATGGCCTCCTGTATTCAAATCCGGAATGTTGGAGAATAATACGAGCCCCGCCCTTCACTCATAGAACCCATTGCCCGCGAGATTCGCAGAGAGGCACCCTTAAGTACGCTGAAGAGGCCCCTCTCTCTACAAGCAGCAGCGGAGGGGGGGGGGGGGAACGCAGGGGTGCCCAACCACGTCTACCCAAGGAGAACGCAAAGAAGAAAGCACATCACTTACGGAAGGCATGGACCGCGAAAGTTTTGATCAATTGATGGGCACGCTAATAAATTCCATATATAGAGCGAATTTGATTTCGTCCTACTCTTGTAGAATGTGTACCCTCTCTTAGAAAATAAAGACGGGCTCGTATCATGTGAATGAGTTTTTTTGCGAGGAAATATCCCTTTTTACAGGACGCTTGCGATGTCCTGATCATTCGCCGTGTGAACGTGTCTGCATACAACCCTGTGGCTGTGTCATTGCCACTGCCCCCTCGAGTTCGCCGTGGCGCGACGAAGGAGCTGCAATTCCCTCAATTCAATGCCTCTCTCTCTCTCTGCCTCAGGCTTGATAATCGTGGATGGGGCCCTGTGGCACAACCAGAGGCGGTTTCTCCTGCGCCACCTCAAGGAGTTCGGCTTCGCGCGGCGCTCCATGGAGGAACTGGTCCTGAAGGAGGTGGCCGAGCTCATCAAGTACTTCTCTGGGGCCATCCTGGAGAAGCCGCATTCTGGAGACGACAGGTAGTACTTCGCTTCCCTATACTGCTTAGAATTCACTCTTGTTGCTGGGTGCCTCTGCTGCAACTCATGTATTGCATTGGGGCAAAAAATAGATCTAGTCCATTTGACATTTGGGGTTGGATTCAGTTGTCCATTGTTGAATGCGTGACAATATTAAGAGGCGTGTTTCGTTGTATTTTATCGAGTCCTAAGATAATTGCTACTGCTGTGTCTTTGATGGAAGGAGTCTTTGATGAAAGAGGGGAGGGAAGTGACTATGGGTTGCAGGTAATGGTCGACGAGGGCGGAGATGCGCTCTGTGGGAGAATTGGTGCTGGAGACGATGGGGCGTCCTGGGTTATTGGGCTTATGTATTTTTGGAAGTAGGTAGAAGTTAACGCAGACGCATCATAGCAGTAGTGATATAGATACATCGCTCGTCCTGCGACTGTCATAGCAGTCGACTGCTACGTGTACACGCTGCTTAAGAGCGTGAGTGTCGTTGTCGTCTGTTTCAGCGGATTTCTTCAGTGTTTTGTTAACATTTACATCTACATCTTCGTAATACCCTGCATCATCATGGGTCAACAATCCTAGGGTTGGTTCCATGCAGTTATCCACTCGATTCTTCTATCGAGTGGATAACTTCGATTCTTCTATAGATCTCGATTATCGATCTATCTTCTATCGATTTCTCGATTCTTCTATCGGCACCCCTCTTCATATTGACGTCATTCCTCTCTTTCACGCCCTTCACTACCTGATCCATGTACCTCATATACGAGGCCTGCCTTTTCCATTCCTCCCGTTCACTTTTCCCTCGACGATTGTCTTCATCAGGCCATCGTGTCTTAAGATGTGGCCTATTAAGTTGTCCCGTCTTCTTTTTAAGGTTTTCAGTAGAGACATCTCCTCTCTCCCACTCTTCTTAGCACATCTTCGTTCGTCACTCGGTCGATCCATTTTATCTTCATCATTCTTCGATAGCACCACATTTCAAATGATTACAGCCTGGACTTCTCTGCTACGGTTAATGTCCATCAGGGTGGCGATCGTCAGGGAAAACCTGGAATTGTCAGGGAATTTTGCATCTCTGGAAAAGTCAGGGAAATGTCAGGGAATTCTCGTGACAGTCACGGAGAAACTGGAATGGAAATTCTCGTTATTTTTACAATTACATTTATCAGGCAGTCTTTCCCACCCTTTATTTCACCAACTAAAACTAATATCCGTCGCTGACATTCAGGGAAGAAGCCGGCTTCTTCGATCTTCTCCACAAATTGATGAGGCCCCATCAATTTGTGGAACATTCAGTTTTGAATCTTATTAGTTGTGAATCTTAGTTATTGAGTTGTGAATCAGTGATACAACGCATCCCTTTGGTATATCCTTAATGCGATATTTGCCTAGTAGTGTTAAAATTCATGATCACTATGTATTCCGCTCATCACAAGGAATCCGAGGCTATGTTGTTCGGAAGATATTACCTCGTGTTTTTTTTAACTTCCGAGACTCAGGTCTAGAGGTAGCTGGAGCACACTAGTAGGCCTATTCTGTAACTTGAGGGCGCTATATTACGCATCCGCTATTTCTCTTCGGAAATTACGCTTTTTCCGATTCTGTAAATACCGCCGCGCTATGTTACGCCCAATCCAAGGGCGTAATATCGCGCTGTGGCGTAATCTCTCGAGAGTATGAGAAAAGTAGTAGGGCAGATTCCAAGCGGCCAATAGGAGGCAGCAAGAACAAACTGTTTTAATTAAATCTGTATTATTAGGGTAGAATTTATTGAATTATGTCTCAAGAATTTCTTAAAACTTTAATAAAAACTTTATTCTTGATATAGACCCTCAAAAATGAAATATACGCAAAATATTGTTTGCAACCGGGACAAAGTAGAAACAGTTGAATATCGTGAAGCAAATGTTGACGAAGTTTTTGTTCAGCGGACGACAGAATTCGGGTTGATGTTAATGTTTTTCAATCGTGAGTTATCGGTGTTGATGTGCTCAATTTTGATTTGTGAATGGTCTTTTATATTCGTTTTCATAGTTTGATAAATTTTTCTGATGATAAATACATTGAAACCCTTCATCATGCAAAGTTTAGTTGTTTACGATGTTAAAATAATGTGAAGTAGCCCATTGAAACGTTAGTAATTACTCATTGGACGGGGAATATTTTTTTTACTGAACCGATGATTGAAACACGTGTTAAATTCCGTTAACATTTTCATGATAGTATGTGAAAAATTGTATGAAATCCTAGAATGATAGGATGTAGAGAAGGGATTTAAAAAGGGACCTCCTCTGACTTAAAGGATAGTAGCTGCAACGTTGCTGAACAGCAAGCAGCCAAAATATCTCCTATGAGAAATAGCCCCTTTATTGAGCTAAACAACACAAAATGATTGTCAGCTGCACAGCTTATAACGTTATATCTTTATAAGTTTGATTGTCACCATGTCATTTAATAGCCTATTTTATATTTTCCTATTTTACATTTCGCACCAGCTAATTGTACAAAAATTAATATTGATTCGTTTAACATATGGAGTAGATATAAATACAAAATTTAATTTTTTGTACATTCTATCCAAATATATGCCACAATGTAAAACGTTATAACCTATAGTAGCAATCAACTCATCTCATATATGTGTTTATAGATGTTCATGATTGCCGCATTTACGGCTTAGCTTTCGTATTATGTTTTGTAGGGTGAAATAAAGATAGTTCACATATGTTCGCATATGCGAGTGTATGAAATCGCTTAGATACATGAAAATTTCTTTGGATACCAGGTAAACAGCAAATAAGATACGTTTAACCAAATTACGTCCTTTCTGAAGTCGAGGAATCAAATATGAACGCGAATACAATATTTTTAGGTTCATGGCTACAGTAAAATAAACTACAGCGTGATTTCCAAGTTCAGTAAAGTCATTGAAGGGGTCTCTATCTGAGATAACGCGAGCCATAGGCTGGCGTTATTTTTGGTGCTATATAGCGACCCCCCAGGGGCCGCTATTTAGCTTACAGAATCAGGAAAGCGTTATATTACGCCGATCTCTCCAAAATAACGCCCTACGTCATAATAGCGCCGGCGTAATCTGTTACAGAATAGCCCTATAGATCTTAGTAAGTGTGTGCTTGCAGTTCTAAAAATACAAGACGACGATTATTAAAATGGTAATACAAGTATGATCACACGTGTAAACAAAATCTTACGTACCATCATCTTCGATTCCCATACCCCCTTTGTGAGACAGTAAGAAGAGTCCCCCTCCCCTCCTTTCATGCTCGATGTAATTATTGAATGGCCCCCTTAGCTCCCTCTCGAAGAGATTTAGGCAGGTCAAAAACCACCTCAAATGTGATATTCCTGAATACGATGCTGCCATTGCTGATTGCCTCCTGTTTTCGCTCGCAGTGGCATAATTACATTTGATTTGTTTATACAAATATTAATTTACATTTTTGGATCCCTCTTACAATCAAGGGGTTATAACCACGTTAATCAAATTGTTATTCGCTTCTGAATTTCACTCGTGCCATCCGAGTTTGATCCAGTCCAACAACTTGGCTTTGATTTGTATTTTTCCCGCATCTTAGTGATAACTGTACCGGAGTCCGCCAGTAAATTGGCCATTAACTTCCCCTTCGACGCCTTTTAAGTGATCCATAACTTGCCAGAACTACCACGACACGTTACCTCTTTCTTGAAGAATTAGACATCGTCATTGTAATTTTACCGAAGGAAACATATGCAGTCACGGAAATACGATACAAGGCCGATGAATATGTATGTAAAGTGTGTATAATTTGGATGAGGGTTTAACTTATGAAGGTTTAATATATTATTTCATTAGGGTATAATTGTAGCTTTTATTGTATTGATTTCAGCTTTTAACATTTTCTGAGTTTCAGCAAAAATTCATAACAGCAGAAATAAAATATTCCGATAATAGGAGCCCTTTTGGCGATCGGTCAGGGAAATTGGTGCGTCCATCAGGGAAAAGTCAGGGAATTTAAAAATCGGATCTCAGTAGACACCCTGTCCATGCTTCGCTGCCATATAGTATAATGCTCCAGATGTATATTCTGATGAAAAGTTTTCCTCACTTCCACGCTTGTATTAGCAGCTGTAAGCAGAATCTTCTTCTGGTAAAATGTCCTTTTCACCTGGGGAATTCTACTGGCAATTTCTCTTTTACTTACTTTGTCCATCACTGGTTACTCGGCTTCCCAGGTAGCAGAACTCTTCCACTTCCTCTATTTTTTATTTCCTTGTTTAACATTGGTCCTGGCTTCCTTTCTTCTACTGCATACCAATACCTTAGTTTTCCTTTATTGATCTTCAGATGATATCTGGTCAGTATTCTTTCCAATTTCCTAGTGTCTTCTTTAAATCTCCTTCTGTTTCTGCCATGACTGCAAGCAACCATAAGGGTGTGTGGCAGGGGGTGAATTCTCACCAAACATGCACTACATATCATGCATAAAAAAGGATTAGTAATAATATACTGTTCTAAACTTCACTATTTAAAAAAGATAAAAATAGCAAAGAAAGCATGCAAAAACATGATGTTAGTTGGGTTACCTTCAAATCCTTATACCAACATGCAACTATGCTATGCTATGGATTGATTCACTCGTATTGGACATATTTGCCGCTATTCATATACCTAATTGTACAAGGAAAAAAGGCCATTTTGAATCTGTCAGTTGGGCAATCAATTCCTCTAGTTTTGTAATAGTGGTTCAGTCTACCATAGTAAGCTGGGGTTCGTAAAATATTTTTAACGTCATCACTGAAAATATTATCTTGGAATTTATTTAAGAGATTAAGTCTAAATTTCAACCTGCGACCTGACAATGATTCCCATTTTAATTCATTTAATAGGCTGGTCATGCTAATATAGTTATGGTACCGTCCCTTTACAAATCTTGCTGATCTTCGCTGCACACATTCAAGTTCATTATTTAGGCCTATTTCGTAGGGATCCCATATACTGCCAGCCATACAGTGCATACTGTTTACCATGGATAATGGGAATAAAACATCATGTGATGAAAAATGTGCTGCAGAAGTCCGTTTTCCTTCAGGCTGTATGGAAGTTTTCCTGCACATGGAGATCTTCAGCTTTTCCACAGTGAATATAATGAAGAAGATGCTAAAAGCTCAGTGAATAGTCCTAAAAACGTGATAGATGTAATGCAATCCATGCTGATTTAAAAAGAAAACACTTCTTGCTCCAAGAATTCATTTCAATATATTTTTATTATGTGTAAGGAATAATTAAAATGAGATTGCCCGAAGAAGGAACGCTTTTTGTTCCATTCTTCGTTCCAATAACTTACATATGAACATTCTTCCCCATCATTATAGTGCTCATCAGTTACTTTCCAACATGAGGAAAACAGCAGACCGCAACAATCTTATTCTTACCAAGGCTGACAAGGGCAACAGTATATTAGTACTTAACAAGACTGACTGAGTAAATGCAATGATTTCATATCACCGAACAATTTTGAAAGACTAAACAAGGACCCGACCAAAATCTTCCAAGATATTTTAAAATCAATGTTAAATGGCTGCTCCTCATTACTCTCACCCATTGAGAAACTGCATTTGATAAAAATGAACCCCTTGCCACCGAAGATGTATGGACTCCCCAAAACCCACAAACCAAACACCCCGAGTGGTCTCTCTCTCACTTCACTGCTCCCCCTTTTCCTTTCTCTTCTAAGTTCAATGTCCTCTTCAGGATCTTCACCGACTTTAAACCTACACACAGTATCAAGAATTCTAGTGAATTAGCCAACTAGTTAAGTATCACTATGCCCCCAGTTAACGAGAAATTGGTGTCATTTGATATTTGCTATCTTTTCACCTCTGTCCCAGCCAAAGAAGCCGTGACCTTAACTTTAGAAATACTCAGGCATTCATCGGTCCAAGCCAACATAATAAGTGATGTTGAAAAATTATTAAATGTTTGTATGGAACAAAATTGCTTACATTTCAATGGAAATTTTTACAGACAGAACCACGGCCTATCCATGGGTTCCCCCCTCTCACCCATATTGGCCGAAATCTTTATGAACTCCATGGAATCACATCTTTTTAACTCCGGACACCCGTTACTAAAGAACATCTTTTATTATTTTAGATACGTTGACAATATCTTATGCCTGTGGATGGGGAGCAAAAGACAGCTAGACTCATTCTTAGATATTTTAAACTCCCTGCCCATCCCTTAACATCCCTGCCTCAGATCCAATATGGAATTCGGAGGGAGCTGCAATTATTTCCTTAATCTCCCTGCAGGATAGAAAGCACCTCTTCTCGAATCATAGGAAAGCACTTTCTCAGATATAACCCAGTAGACACACATGTTGGCAGCAGCGCTTCGCAAGGGTGTCAGCACTGCAAGTGCAGCTCATGTCAACTGAAGCGTCTCAGCAGCGCTCTCATAGAGCGAATCGTCGAGAAACGCATCTAATGCACATTCGCAGCTCGTGTTTGAAGCGCTGCAGCCGCAAGTTGCAGACATGCTGCCACAGCGCTGCAGGTAGTCTTTTGAATTAGGCGTTCCTGATCTAATCTGAAAACAGATCTGATTGAAAGTACACCTGAAATGTGGTTTTAAATGCGACTCACGATCTTTAAGAGCGATTGAACATTGGTCCACGGATCATTTTTCTCAGTCCCTTATAAATGGTATCGCACTTAGAGAAAGTACTGGTGCGCTCGCCAGTTCTCAGCATTATGGAGGAAACTCTTATTTATCTACCCTGGAGTTGAAAGAATATCAATTACGTATATTTATAATGGTAATACTTATTTTTAACCACAAAATGGTTATTAGGGAAATGTTTTAAAAGTGCAAATTAGTCGTATCCATCTTTTAGTAAAGTTAATAATCACAAACGACTTAATTCCAGCCAGCAGCTGTGTGTGTGTATATATATATATGTATAATAGTTGCGAAGACATAAAAAACATAGAAAACACAAAAAAAGGACACTCACAAACGAATAAAAACAGGAGCTTTCGAGCAGCGTTGCTGTCTTTCTCAACCAGAAGGGAATACTGATTGTGGGAGGATAGGGGGGGCAGGGTATTTAGGAGTGGAAGGGGAATGGAGGGGAAAAAAGGAGAGGCGGGGAGGGGAAGAAGGAGAAGCAGGGAGGGGAAGTGGTGAGGACACATTGTAGTCACAATGAGGAGTACAAGTGTCGGTTAAAAGGACGCATTGAGCCCAGGGGGGGTGCATGCCCTGAGGAGAAGAATGCAAGTCAGCTCAAGGGTGTGCAGGTTGACGACGGAATCTGAGGGGGGGAGGGAGGCAATAACAGAAACATTGAAACATTGGTTGAAAGGAGCGTCATGAGAAGACGCGTGTTTAGGTACTGGCAGGGATGAGTGGGGGGATGACAGAGTACAGGAAGCTTCCTGTTCTGATAGCTTCTGTTGTGATAATGTCTGCTTCATTGAAAATATTTTTGTCTTCGGCCAAAACCCGCATTTTTAAAACAATTTACGGCAATTTCTCAGGTTTGCACTTTGAGGTAGACCTTCTCAAAAAGCTCCATTATGCCATAAGGTGTTACAGTTACCATTTAATTTTCATTATTCTTTTGTGGCACCACATTTCGAATGCTTCTACCCTTTTCTTCTCCGCTGCTGTCATCGTCCATGCCTCACTGCCATAAAGAAACATGCTCCAGATATACGTTTTGATGAATTGCTTCCTTACTTCTAAGCTTGTATTACCAGCTGTAAGTAGATTCTTCTTTTGATAGAATGCCCTCTTTGCCTGGGCTATTCTACTCACTATTTCTTTCCTGCTTCATCAATCGATGGTTACTCTGCTTCCCAGTAACGTATAACGTTAGTTTTGGCCTCTTTTTTCTTGCTGTACACCAATATCTTAGTCTTCTTCTTATTGATCTTCAGCTGAAATGATGATGATCAGCTGATGTCTGGCCATAGTCCTTTCCATGGTTGTTAGCATGTTTTTCAGCTCCATCTCTGTCTCTGCTATGAGACCTATGTCATCAGCGAATCGTAGCATGCTGATCGTTTCTCCGTGGATGTTCACTCCAGAACACTTCTCCTTGATTTCATTAATGGCTCTCTCGATGTAAACATTAAAAATTACGGGAGACAGTGCACAGCCTTGTCTCACTCCTTTCTTTATTCTTGCTTTTTCTCTGCTGGGTCCAGATTTAATCACAGCAACTTGGTTTTTATACAGACTGAGGATAATTCTTCGGTCATTGTAGGACACCTCAATTCCTTTCAAAATTCCAAGCATTGAATCCCAATCCACGTTGTCAAAGGCCTTCTCTAAATCCACAAATGCAATGAAGGTCGGTTTGTTCTTCTCCATTCTCTTCTCTATAAGCAGCCTAAGGGCCAATATTGCTTCTCTTGTACCCTTACTTTTCCTGAATCCGAATTGATCTTCATCCAGGAACTCCTCAGCTTTTCGCTCTATTCTTCTGTAGATGATCCCTGTCAATATCTTTGATGCATGTGTTGTAAGTCCTAAAATTTTCGCATTTTTCCACCCTCTTCTTCTTGGGAATAGGAATGATGATGTTACAGTGCCTCTACTTTAGAGAATCCCAAAGCCCTGTGGCGTGTGAAGTTCTGCATGGAGTGAGGGGTGACCCTTATCTTGCCCAGATCCACCTACACCCTTCCTCCAGCCTCATTTTTAAATTGAACAGTTAACGTTGCTTGATTGTTCCTTATCGCAAGTTGGTATGCCATTTTCTTCACACCGTTGATGGTACACTCAAAAAAACCCTGCTCCATTGTAAGTAGGTAAGAAACAAGTGCTTCCTCAAGATCGTGTCCCAAGTACGGCTTTCGTCCGAGCTTGGTGCAGTAGGTATTCATTCACTCTGAAGCGAGGAACATTGAACTTCTTGGAAACCATCAGAGTTCCTATTGTCTTTTCCCTTACGACAACCCTCTTCCATGTCTCCTGGGTCCCACTTCTTCCTGGTATTTTTGAGAGAATACTTAGGCTTCGTTCTTGGCATCTTATGAAAATGAAACTGACTTTGTGTTGGCTACTCTCTTGACGGTCGTTCACCAAAAGAAATAAAACTGCTAAGGGTACGGGCTTGTTAACATATTTAGCTAATATTTTACATTAAGAGTTTCTAGTCATGTGGTATGGAATTAGAAGGTGACATAAAATATTGGAAAACTTAAGATATTTTTAACCATCCTCATTAGCTCTCATTAACAATCCCTATTTTTGAATTTATTAACATTAAGCATTTATCAAAAAATTTTATGCAGGAATGAAAAAATATAAATCAATTAGAATGACCAAAATACATTTTAAAATGATGGCAGGAATGACAAAAATTTCACGTGAGGTTGAAAAATGGTTGAAAAAAGGGCTAGCCCATTTTTAGACATTTTACATAGCCCATGTTTAGGCCAACTGCATGTTTCAGTCACACTGAAAGGCGGATATTATGCACAAGCTATATCCATTGTTCAACCTCTCCAAATCATATTTCAAAATGTCAGCTTTGATGCAATAATAACAGAAGTGCATTTAGTTATTCGATAAAATTTTTAAAAATTGGAAACCGTCTACCTGAAAAAGTTTTCGAGTCTTCAGTTATGAGGATTATGGACAAAAAACACCACAGCTTCCAACATGGAGGACAGCGCTAGCTCAACTACTCCATTTCCTATCAATAAGCAGTTATGTTGTAGTATACTCTTATGGGGTTGGTACCCCTGTGCTCGATACATACCTTCCACCGGAAGTGACGTAGCCCGGCGGAGGTCAAGATGGACTATATCTAAAAGCGTGACTTAGCGTGATCTACAACATGGCGCAGTCGTGTGGAATTCAATGACATTATAGGTGAAAATAGAAGTGACACGTAAATATCGTGAAACCACGCCGTGGATCTTCTGTGCAACCGCGAAAATGGCGGAGTATGTTAAATTACCGACAAGTGTGAATTTTGAAGGTCCCAGTGCCTACGCCGGCTGGACTAATTTTGTCCGGGAATTTGAAAATTTCCTAGCAGCCACCAAGAGGGATGAAGAAACTGACAAAGTTAAGATCGCCCTTTTATTAAATATGCTGGGAGGAAGTGCGATAGCGCTGTTCTCTACTTTTCCGTTGACTGAGCCAGAGAAAAAGAAATACTCAGCTGTTTTAAAAGCGTTCGAGTCGTACATTGCGCCCAAAATTAACGAGACCTTCGAACGCTTCATATTTAATCAGAGAGTCCAGGAAGAAGGAGAAAGTTTCGAGCATTTCTTTGCTGACTGTAGGCGCCTCATTAAAAATTGTGGTTTCTCCAGATCTGAACCTCAAGAGGACTCCGTACTTCGTGATCGCATCGTTTACGGAGTACGAGATAAGACGGTGCAGGAGGCCCTGCTTAGACTGGAGGATCTCTCACTGGAGAAAGCGGCAGCCCACTGCAGAGCTGTAGAACAAAGTCGGAGGCAGGCGAGGCAGATCAGAGAAACAACGGCAGAGCCCAAAGGAGGAGATTACCACATCGACGTTTTGCAGAAGAAGAGAGGGAATCACCGTTCTCGAGGTAAAGTGGACTCAAGTGCAAGCCAAAGTGTGGGGAAAGCAGTGAAAAAGTTTCAATGTAACAGGTGCAAAACGAATCATGGCCCTCGAGAGTGCCCGGCATATGGAAGGAAGTGCGCGAAGTGCGGAATAATCAATCACTTTGCTGTGGCATGAAGGGTGAGAAATGTACGCCAAGTCGACGTGGTAGAATCTGACTCCTTGTCAGATACATCGTCAGTGTCCTGCTATGCACTCTCTGTGAATCTGAGCGTTAATTCGGTGGATGCTAGTTGTGATCCCAATGAGTGGGTTGAAAAGGTGGAGATCGGTGGAAAAGTGTTTGCAATGAAGCTGGACACAGGTGCTCAAGTGAATGTCCTGCCAATGCAGGCAATACAGAAGTTAGAGCAAAGTGGGGTTAGAATTAAACCCACAAGTGTGCGACTTGAGGCGTATGGTGGCATGACAATTAAGCCTGAAGGCATCGCCACTCTGAGATGTAATTATAAACATGCTGAATGTTACCTTGATTTTGTAATTGTAAACCATGACTTGCAACCCCTTATGGGATTACCGGGCTGTGTATCTTTGAACTTGGTTAAAAGGGTATGTACTATTGGCCAGCTGTCTTCAAAAAGTAAATTCCTTAAAATGTATATGTCTGTGTTTAAGGGTCTGGGGTGTGTACCACAAAGGTGCAATATAGCAACAGTAGAGAATGTGCAGCCGACATCAAGGCCACCCAGGAGGGTGCCTTCGGCTCTAAAAGAAAGGTTAAAGATAGAGTTGGAGAGGCTTCAGGCAAAGAAAATAATTTCTAGGATAGAAAGCCTGACAGGTAAAGAGTGGCTCAGTAACCTTGTTATTACTGAGAAACCAAATGGGGACTTGCGTCTTTGTCTTGACCCTGTTGACTTAAACAAGGTTATTGTTAGACAGTACCACATTGTTCCAACTGTGAGTGACATAGCTGAGAAATTGAGTGGCAATAAATATTTCAGTGCATTTGATTTGAAAGAAGGGTTCCATCAGGTTAACCCTTTCAGACCTGATTTATTTTTAACCGATGAAAAAATTTTTTTTCAGTTTAATCCTATTCTATATAATTTAAATAATGATTGTGTGTAGTTTAAATACCCATTGCACTTATATTTGTTTAAATAATCTTATGTCCACTGCAATGGACATTTGGACTATAAGGTTACTTTTGAAATTTAATGCCTAAACACACTACTAGATGGCAGCACCCTTGGCCATCAGGAAGCATATAGGTTACCTAGGTGTCTATGCTTCTTGTGCCTGAAACACCAGAGAACCAGATATATCAATTTAAAGCTGGGAAACGTACCCATTTACTTAATTGCTCAAGTGTGTTTTTCACCAAAACAATCTGGAATGGAAATGAATCACATATTTTCGGTTTGAGTTGCCATCTTTTGTGACATAAAATTTAACATACCATGGCTAAATACCAGATTATACTAAGGGTGGATATGGGAAATGGTCCCCCATCCCTTCCATTCCTATCCTTATACCTTTCCTTCCGGTCTGAAGTGCCTATTAGTGCGGAAACAGACTTGAAAACACCCATGTAATGTATACTAAGGGTAGATAACTTTTACGTAATTTAAAAAAAACATACTTTTTCATTAGTAATTTAGAAACTTTTATCATAATACATAAAATAAATATGGGTAGCTATTGCAGTTTTTTAAATCAAAGCCTACGTTTTCATTGTTCAGCAAAAAATGTTACCTATATTAAATAACACATGCGCAATGCTTTGTCGAAGTACAGTCTTTCTCTTGGGATTTTTAAAATGAACCCATGATAATATGTATTCTAATGAGTTTTTAATTTCTGTTTAAATTCGTTTAAGATTTATTTAGATTTAAGATAAATGCTCTGTTGCCTTGAAATTTCAATGTCCTTTTATTTGTCTTTACTGCCCTGTTTTCATATTGATCTTTACCAATGTAGTGGGGGAAAATAATTCAAACAAACCAACATCAAATTCATCTTTGTCTCCTTTTTCTATGGTACACTGCAATCAAATCGCGTGGTTGTATTTCTGCCTTTTCCACCTTAGGCTTACTTAGCCGGTAACTCCGTAATTCAGAACTTCCTCGTTTTCCGTTAGTTCACTTATAAGAGCTGGATTTTCAATCTTACAATCACATTGAGCAGACCTTCACCATTAGTTCCCGCAGTTTTTCCATAATTGGTTGTAGCATTTAATAACATTCACACTATATCAAAGATAAATATGTATTTCTTTGAGATTGGATTAGAGAATACCTGGCCTTTGTGGGATGTGGGAACTGGCTCATATCTGCGTCGCTGCAATTACAATCTAAACCTTCAATTTCAGAGTCATTTGGATCCTCAAAGTATCCAATTTAATCTAATTAGTTCTGATGTGCTTAGCATCATTGCAATTAAATGTAATCTAAAAATTACATAAAACGTTAAAGCACTGGAATCACTACCTATTATTAAATCACATACCATGTAAATGAATGAAAAAAGCTAAATAAAACTAATGGCGATGCCTAAAAATATATAACCCCAGAGAATATAGCAACAAAATATAAATAAAAATAAATAATTAGTCGGAATAGTGTTAAATTATCTTAGAAAACTCTTTAAAAACAAACTCTTAGAAAATAGAGGATATGAAATGTTTACATTACTACACTGGTAGCATTTACCTACATATATATTATCAAAAAGGAAAAGAGATAAACGGAAGTGACCTTTCCTCGTGGTCCAAATGTCCATTATAATGGACATTCATTTAACGATTAACATAGCAAAAACTAAAAATAAATGGTTAAATTTAAGACTCATACTGCCATTTATAAACAATGAGGAATGTTTAAAAAAATCTGCAACCATCACGAGCCTATGGTATTAAAAAAATAAAATATATATAATCACATATCTTTAGTAGTTGATGCAGTGGGTACCATTTCTGAAACGAGCTCCCTTCTAACCAAACCGCTCTATCGACACATGACTCCACACACATAGTAGTCGACAGAGTGTCACTGAATGACGGAAGATCATAAAAAAACGTGAGAATACATCGAATACAATGTAGCAATAAATTGAAACCTAAGTCCATTACAATGGACACCAGGTCTGAAAGGGTTAAGGTAGATGAGGAGTCCTCCCTCAAATGTGCTTTCACAAGTCCCTTTGGTTGCTTCAAATATCTAAGATTGCCGTATGGTATTGCTTCTGCCCCTGAAATATTTCAGAGAATGGTAGAGCAAAATTTTGGTGATATTCCAGGTACCATTATCTACATTGATGATATCTTGTGCATGGGTAAAACAGAAGTGGAGCATGATAAGGTTGTTGAACGAGTTGTTGAAAGAGCTAGAGCACTGAACATAAAGTTCAATCCAGCAAAGTTGCAATATAAGGTGAAAGAAGTAAAATATGTGGGGCATCTTTTTTCAGAGGCAGGGATGAAAACTGATCCTGAGATGGTGAAAGCACTTGTAAGCCTAGAATTCCCATCTAATGTGAAAGAATTGCAAAGAGCAATGGGAATGTTTAATTATGTGCGTAGTTTCATCCCTAACATGGCAACATTAACGGCCCCTCTGCGCGAATTGCTAAAAGCAGGGACAGAATGGAAATGGCTCCCCTCCCACAGCCAGGCATTTCAGAAATTGAAAGAGAGTGGTTCAACAGCCCCAGTTCTGGCATCATTTGATCCATCTAAAAAAATTACTATTCAGTGTGATGCCTCTCAATCGGGTCTAGGCTGTTGCTTGTTACAAGGAGAAGTTGGGATTAAGGGGTTGTTACAGCCTGTTGCTTTTGCCTCTAGAAGCTTGAGCGAGTGTGAGCAAAATACTTATGCTCAAATTGAGCAAGAGTTGCTAGCCATCCATTTTGCCACCGCTAAATTCCACAATTATATATATGGGCTCAATGTAGATGTCCAAACTGATCACAAACCACTTGTGTCAGTAATGAAAAAAAGAGTAAGTAAGATAGGGTCAGTAAGACTCCAAAGGGTAAGACTCAAACTGCTGCGATACTCCTTGAATGTGTACTACGTCCCTGGAAAGGATTTGCATATTGCAGATATGCTATCAAGGTCATACATCAAGGGGAATGTTGAAGATGAGCCTGAAATACAAGAGATGGTTCATACCATCAGTAGGTATCTTCCCATATCTAGGGAACAGAGGGAAGAGTTTCAGAAAAACACTAACACTGATAAAGTTTTAAGTGAAATAATCAGAATGTGCACTAGGGGGTGGCCAAATTATGGGAAAATATCCACAGCACTTCAACCTTTCTATAAGCTAAGAGATGAGCTCTACATCGAAGATGGACTAGTTTTCGTGGGACACAAAATTGTAGTACCTAATGCTCTTAAATCCTATGTGCTAAAACTACTGCATGAAGGGCATGGGGGGATCGAGAAGACTCGCATTAAAGCTAGGGAGCTATACTATTGGCCTGGAATGTCAAGGGACATTGAAACCGTAATTAATAAGTGTGAAGTATGTAATAAGTTCCAACCCAGAAAGCGGAAACAGCCATTACTCCCTCATGAGGTACCTAAGTTGCCATTTGAAAAAGTTGCATGTGACATTTTAGATTTTGCCAAGAACAATGCATAACAATCTTGTCCTTGTTGACTATTACTCTAAATGGTTGGAATTAGTTCCTTTACCAAACAAAACTACTAGTGCTATAATAAATGCATTACAGAGCATTTTTGCGACTCATGGAATTCCCAGGGAATGCATTGCGGACAACATGCCTTTCATGTCATATGACTGTCAAAAATATTTCAGAGAGAATGGGATGGAGTTGAGGACAAGTAGCCCCCATTACCATCAAAGTAATGGGCTTGCAGAAAAGGGTGTGCACATTGGCAAACAAATTCTTCGGAAAAGCCAAGAATTAGGTAAAGATTTCAGGGACCTGTTAAGGGATTATCGGAATTCTCCCCTAAAAGGGCTTAACGTGTCCCCAGCCCAAATATTGTTTAGCCGTCAACTGCGCTCCAAGCTTCCTGTCACAATGGAAGCTTTGAAACCAAGGGTACAAACATGTATATATGAAGCACTCCAGGCTAAGCAGGATAAAGTTAAGGAATACTATGACAGAGCCTCCAGGAGGCTGGTCAAGGAATTCAAAAGAGGAGATAATGTATGGATTAAGGCAAGAAATAATGAATGGTGGGAGCCTGGCACTGTTATGGAACAGCACAGATGTCCTAGGTCTTACTTAGTTAAAAATAAGTATGGTAATGTTGTAAGGCGTAATGATGTTCACTTACGCCATAACCTCTCTAAAAATGTATCATTACAAAGACCTCTCATGCTATTAGAGGAACATATGGCACCAAGAAATAGTGATACTCTTAGAAGCCCTCAACTCGCCAGAGAAAACAGAGGTACTTCAGGTGGTCTCAGGAGTCAGAGGACACCTGTTGAAAAAAGACACTCAGAGAATACCAATTCCGAAATTGGGACTACCAGAAGTGGCAGAAGGGTGAAAGCTCCTGTACGCCTCACCCTGTAAAGGGGGAGGTGTTGTAGTATACTCTTATGGGGTTGGTACCCCTGTGCTCGATACATACCTTCCACCGGAAGTGACGTAGCCCGGCGGAGGTCAAGATGGACTATATCTAAAAGCGTGACTTAGTGTGATCTACAACACTCCGTACACCAAGCGATTGTTTGCAGCATCCGCCAGAACCTCATTCATCAACCAGCCCATATTTGGACCACCTCCTCCGTAAGAAAATTATACCATCTGCCAGTGAAAAGTTCCTCGCTTTACACAATAGCATTTTACGCCGAAAAAGAATCCAGTAGAAGAGCTGTCCCGGCCACAATCAAATGTTCGCTAGCCTCGGGTGAATGGCACGAAGCCTGGCGTTAGGCATCGGACCAGTCGGCAGTGAAAAGTCACGACTGGAGGACAATAACACAAGTCAACTTACCCTTAGAGACCCCTGTCCATGCACCGAATATATAGATTGGCGATGCACGGACAATGCACAGCCCGGATAACCTGGAGTTTACTGCACACACAAATGTCACTCCTCGCGCTGATATGTAGGGACATGACATTTTCGCGAAACGTTTTTTGCGACAGGATTCACGAAATAAGCGACTTTTTGGGTTTAATCGCGAAATAACCGTGTCTTCTTTGAAACGCGATTTTTTAAACGAAATTTGAGATATTGCGCAAATGCCGAATTTTTGTAGCATGAAATACTTTCTTTAGTGATGACCGGATCGGATCTTTCATTTTTCTCGGTTCCGGATTCGGATCCAAAGGCACGGAGTAAAATCGGATCCGGATCGTAGATTTTAAATTTTCGCGGCTTGGCGATCGAAGTGCCCCGTGAATGGAATGTAGGTGCGGTAGATATTGACAAGAAGAGGCTGTGTAACTAAGGTCACGTAATTAGATGAAAACGTTCCCGTGCAACTAGAAGCAAAATAAAGAAATATGACTTTTTTCCCCCATTACCCCGGTATCGCGGGAAAAAAAATACGTATGATGTCATGCGGGTAGCCTACATTCGCCGGGATCAGGCATATAACGAGAGCCATGAACGAGAGCTAGTGTACTGTGCGAAGTTCGATCCCAATCGCAGTTTAATTTTTTCTTTCAGTCACTGCATCGAATATGTTATCATATTCAATTTCAAACCATTTAATCTGAATACTCACTTTATTAGACTTTGTTGTTTAAATTAGATTTACAAATGTACCACTCATAAATTAAGGATGGTCGGGTCGGATCCAAAGAACCACGTGTCTTTCATTTCATTCGGTACTGAAATCATATCCAGAGACAGTAAAAATTCAGATCCGGATCGGAGATTTTAACATCTCGCGGCCTCGTGATCGATGCGCCCCGCGAATGGAATGCACGTATGGTAGATACCAACAAGGAGAGTAAGGTAACTCGGGTCACGAAATGAGAAGAAGATTTTTCCGTGCCACAAACGAGGAAAACAAAATAAAAAATACTCGTCTTGACCTTTTTCTCCATAGGCTCGGATGTGCGAGAAAAAAATTAAGCCGAATGTCATGCGGGTCGCCTACATTCGCCATATTTCCCGTGAACCTATGAGAGCGTAGTTGTTAAAAATGAGGGCTAGTGTACTACCAGTCGCGAGTTCGATCCTTAACACTACCTACCCACACAGCACAAAGGGAATAATACGCACATTATGATAAAATATCATGCACCAAATATACCATGGCAGTGGTATAATGTGTGCATAAAATTTACATGAACTGTCTATATAGATGGGCTAATGTCCGCATAGCGACCACTTTTATGTGCATAATATGCTGAATCTAGACGGTGACTGAAATAGTACGTTTCATAATACTTCAAGATTTTGTGCATATTATTTAATATTATATATCGCGTGCATAGTACTGTAATGGCATATTATTTAATCTATTGCACATTTTATTAGGTCCATTATATATCTAGTTAGACCATGGATCCATGTCAAACAATTTACAGAAAACTAAGGACATACTTCTTTGCAGAATAGGCACTGAAAAAGTTGAACTGGCACGATCTCGGATTGGATAAGGCAGATCACGTAATTTGATACGGCATGATTTGGCACACGTTAACTATACACAGACTTATACCGTGCAAAATTTGTGCACGTCTGCCGTTTCTTGATATCACATAGAGAATTCACAATTTCAATAACACATTTATACGAGTTAAGACGATTACAAACGAAAACGTCTGTTTCTTAATAAAATTAATTACATTTATTGACACTATTTCCATTTTCAATCATTGCATTCACTAGACATTGTAACACATAATATTCCAATACATAAGGCATGACCTCAAGAACAGCCAGTGCGACAATCACCAATATCAAACTACATTGCATGTGAACAGCGTTTTGGCGGGACAAGTGTTTGAAGTTCGATACACTTAAGCTCACATCTACCAAATGTTTTATCTGGGTACACAAAAACCTGCTGTCTTTTAAAAAAACAACGCTCTTCTAAAAATTGAAACTATATTTTTCCAACAGTTGGTTCGTTCAAATATCACCGAAAGTCACTGCACTGTCATAACACACGCAAAACTTTTCACGTTTATCAAATAGTTGAATGATGATCTGAATTATCGCTGGATCATTCCTAATACCCCGTTTCCACTACTAGCGTATGTACGCGCGTACCAACCAGCGATGCGTTCCCACGACACTCGAGTAACTCAGTGCTGCCCTCCCTTGGCATCACTGAACAAGTTGCTGGTAGAAGTAGTTTATGAATACCTTCAGTATTCCAGCACATTATTCGTGTTTTTGCCGTTTTAAAAATTATGAGACATTCATTCTCACTTTTTCATCAATGTACAGCCGACAAACAACCATTTTGTCCAACTTTATAGAATACCGTGATTCATTTTTCCTAGTTTCCGTCCCGACGCCAGCGCCTAACCAGTGAAAAATGGCATGGTTCGGAACTACGAAATACGATGGTCCTTACGTGCGTTCCCACGGTGTTTTTTGGTCACACGCGTATGGACGCTCGTACTTACGCTAGTAGTGGAAACGGGGTATAATGTCCCAATTTGTTAAAGACTGTATGTGCCTGAAACATGATAAATAGAGTCAATTGGCAGCAATTAAAAAAATCAACATGGAAGGCTGATGTAAACAATGACGAATTCGTAAATAATCAACGCAATCACTGGTCATAACAATCATTTAGGTACTCACCGTTACTTAACTGTCCATTAGAATTAAAATTAAGCTTCTACGATCACAAATTGCCAGAACACGTAAATATTGGAGGAGCTAGTTTTTTCTCACATTACCGGCTTATCAACAGGACTGCCATTTTGATTTTCGAGATGGTCCAAGTCGACCTTGTTTGCAAGACATCGATTTGCAGTGCGCGCATATTATTCAAATTAATGCTAATAATTGACGGAATATTGTTTACTATTTATACCAATCCATTTATGCATATTTTATACGGCATAAATTTTCTGTGTGCTGTGTGGGTAAGAATACAGCCGTGCTGTATTCCTAGGGTAATGCTAGTAGGCTGTTAAAAAAAGTAAGTTATCAGAAATTTCATGCCAAATTATAAGTAAAAAAAATAATTAAATTAGGCGAAAGGAAATGATTGGAAAAAATTTATATTACAGAATTAAATCGTGGAATCATTACGTTAACTTTACAGTGTATTTTTGAGTGACGCATTCGTAAATCTAGTTGAAGCGATAGAAGTACAAAATAGTCAGTATCCACACACAAAGGTTGGAAATGAAGGATGATAAAGTTTTTTATTCAATGGTTGAAAGAAAAATTTTAAACAGCGTAAGAATCGAACTTCATTACCTGCAGTCCACTACTCCACTCTGTTATTGTTATTACCATTATCTCATTAATTTGCCTTTAACTTAATTTTGCCTACTGTGTTTTTTATGTTGCGTAGGGTAGCCATAACTTCTGTATTGGACCTGAAATGTATGTAATTAACTGTTTGTTCACATTGGTATGAAGTATTTATTACTAATATTAAAAAAAACCCTTCCTTTAAGACTCCGTTTTCCCAACATTAAACACAGCTTTCACCTTTTTAAAACGATTTTATTTACTGCATTTGTCATTTTAAACACTGCTTTTGATGATTTTTATTTACCATTTTTCGGTGTCCCTACTGATATGAGATCAGCAGGATGCTGTGTAAATATAAAGGCTTGAGTAAATGCATCACTACTTCAATCCTAGGATTGGTTTACTGCAGCCCCCCCCCCCATTCCACCCTGCTCATTTGTTGCCCAGCCAGCACACGGTAACATGTTTATGTAAAATCCTCGTAAACTTAATGTGCGTGTGTATATGTAAACATAATCTCCCCGTATTATTTCATCTTTACGTAAATTCTAAGTAATCATTTTATGATAATGAACGTAAACGTAAATGCTTAATGCTTATGTAAGCATCTCGTAAACGGTTTTTTAACCGCACACGTAAATGAATTTACGTGATTCTTATGAGTGTGGGCCATTAAGAAAAGTAAATGTACAGCATTATGTCATAGATTATACTCTGCGTGTATGTTTAATGAAAATATTTGGCTCATAAAGTTAACATGTAGATACATGAAGTAGTTTCAAGTATCTTTTTCATTAAATGTGGAGTACATATGTTTCAAGCTGATCACCGATATGAGATAGCAGTTTGATATTTGTTCCAAAATCCACCCCTGAGCTCCCTTGCAATAAGTAGGTAATCACTGCAAATATTTGTAATTAATCATCATTCACAAGTAGTTAATTGATGCTCACCAGTAATCATAACCATTGGTGAAGATAAATTAATTTTTAATCTTCAAAGATTTTTTTAAGGGGTGTTGTCACTCCAGCACAATTAACGAAGGATTCATGTGTTCGACAATTTAGGAAAGCAAATTCGATCGTAAATCATCACTACAGTTCCTTCGATAGTCTTAGCTTATAGTTATGTAATGAATTATAGTTATAATCAACTATTGAAACTTTACTTCGCATTCATGAACCGGCGCAAGTTCATGCATGAACCGAGTCACAACAACTAGCCATCTGACAACACTCACATCAACGAAGCAGTTAGCCTGGTGGTAGCGTGCCGAGATATGAAGCGATCAACACGGGTTCGGTTCCCTGAGCCACCTAGGGGCGAAAGCGATGCTAGTGATGCATATGTTATTTTATTTTTTTACCTTTTTTATTCGTGAAAATTTTTAAACGAGGTACACTGGATTTAATTGCACATTTAATATGTAGTGAGGGAATATATATGGCAAACAAAGTATTTGATGTGTATGCATTATGGCGGACGTTAGGGTAAACCGCTTCTGTGCTGCTTACTCCACGATGAGGACATGTGGCCGCGATTTTTACGAGATGCATCTTAGAAGTTTACGTGAGCAACTTGTAAACAAATAAACTGTTTACGACATATTTACGTAAATTTCAAATGAATTGAAGGTAAAATGTTTATTTGTGCTGGCTGGGTGATTCCCTCATGCCCTAATGTGTTTTCTCTTTCACCTCCTTCTTTATTTGCCCTTTTTATACTTTCCCTCAGTCTTCCTCGCAGGACCTCCCCTTCAATTTAATGCATTGTCGTAAACTCAAAGAATAATACTGCGGTTATTTTTGCCTTGTAACATTCCACTGGTATCCGTTTTAAAGATAAAAATAGGCATGATGATACGGATGTACATAAGTGATATTATTTCAATGCTATGTGAGATAAATAAGAGCTTAATTGATGAAGTAGCAAATGCCAAGCATATTCTGATCAATTTCAATTTTGAAAAATTGTTATGACTGTGTAGTTATAATTCATAGGTGGCATAATTGTTTTGTGAATTGCCGAAAAGATGATAGAGAACCTACAGACCGTGTAAAAGAATAGTGACTGAAATGGTGCTGCTACACGTGAAATCAACTCGGTGAGTAAATGAAAATTTTACTGCATCTGGAAAGGTTCCCGTATAAATCACTATCCTCCCCCATCACTATCCTATCACCTAGCCTATCCTATCACTATTATTATATCCCCCATATCACCCTATCACCTGGCCTCTCCTATCACTATCATTATATCCCCCATCACTATCCTATCACCTAGCCTATCCTATCACTATCATTATATCCCCCATATCACCTGGCCAGAGATACTGTAAGACTTCATGGACTCTGTTATAGCAGTGCCTCAGCAGTGTGTACAGGTATTCTATGTGTGCGCGCAGTTAGTTGGTGCACAACAGCAACATGTTTCGTCATTGAAACAGCTTCAGCATGTGCTTCATAAACACCGAGTTGCAGTAGCAACCTGGATATCCTTGTGCAGTGATCTAGCACCTTCTGTGTTCACTATGTACCAGCAAAAGGTTTTATAGTTGCAATTGATGAGGTAATTCACTCTACCTGTATTAATGTTACCAAAATTCAAGACTTGAGTCAGAGGACACAATTGTGTGTTCTGTCTCAATGCAAGAGGCTGTAAGTTTCACTGTAAGTGTGCGAATTAAACTAGATTGAGTAGAGGTGAAAGCATGTGTACCCATTTGTAAAAAAAAGATTTTTGGTATTTTTTTGTTTTCAATTTCAGTGTTATAATGTAATTGGAAAATTGGCATATTTCAAATTTCCAAGGAGGCATACCAATCGTAGAATCAATAGCAGTTTAGCCCTGAATGTAAACAAAATAAGGGTTCTCAGCAATTCTTCACATTGACACTATGAATGAAGAGCCGTGTCAACACAGATCAATAGAGTTCCAACTCATCTCAAATGTATATCAACACAGTTTAGTGCCAACTCAGTGAAAGCAGTGTAGTGTAAACAAAAACCAATAGAGTTTCATCATAATTCAAATCAGTGTCAACTAGAGATGGGCAACTTGGTAAATTACCGCGGTAATTTTTGTAAATTACCGTGGTATTTTCCGTAAATTACCAACACCCCTGAAAATTACCATAATAAACGGTATTTTCAGAAAAGTTCTTTTTCAGAAAATTTCTTCCTCACGAAGAAACAATTGGAATGGATAATATTATAAATTAAGAAGCTAAAACGATTTTGTTTACATCGTGGCCATGATTAATTCCAATTAATTCAGAGTAAAATAACAAATGCACATTGTGTAGAGGTATGTCTTTGGAACGGAAATTTCTCATAGTGTGACAAAAGAGAGGCAAATAGCGTGTTGCTGCCAACTTGGTTTTAATTTTTTTAATTAGTTATAATAGATAAACGTTGTGATATGTTTGATATAAACATCAGCATTTATATCTCAATGCTATTTGGTATTGTTTTGAGTCCTCTGATAAGGATTTGCAGTTCAAATCTTTAAATTAACTGAAAATTACGGTAATTTTCGAAAATTACCGTAATTTACCGTGGTAATTTACCTCAATTGAAAATTTCGGTAATTTACCCATCTCTAGTGTCAACACAGTTCAGAGCAACACAATGCCAACACAGTGAAAACAGTGCAGTGTTAACATAGGCAACAACGCAGTTGCAAATGAGTGGTTGATTTCACTTCTAATTTCCACACAGTGCAAAGGATCTTTTCAGCAAATTTTTTTCGATGGAGATTTAGCTGTTTCAACATACATTCAGCACACATTGAAACAAGTTTCAACACAGATAGTTCTGATAGTGATGTCTTTAATTATGGTGATGCCTAAGTACATAATAAGTCATATACATATTTTATTTAGCTTGATGTAATGAATATTTCAGAATAGTCCTCTTTTTCCAAAAGTTCCGAACCACACTTTTCTTCAAACTTAATTCATGCTGCCAGGTAACACACCAATCGCTTCTAAATCCTTTACACTAATGAATGGCTGTCATCTTCTTTCCCATTTTCCCAACACACTACTCAAGCATCAGCAAAACTACGGAGCTTATTTTTACCTGCTGCATTCTAGTCATTTATGTTAAGAAAAAGTAAGGTTTGGCCTACGGTGCTTCCCTAAGAAACAACTGACAGTAACTGCTATGTAGCTGGAGCTAAAGCCAAGGAGGAATAATCACATGATAGGGCTGCATGTGGTAATAAATACTCTTTGAAGGCGTTCATTTAAAAAGTTTCAAATCCAGCCTATTCAACATCTATCTAATCTACATCATGCCCTGCAATCCACCGCAAAAGTGTGTGGCAGAGGGTGAACCATCACCCCCTGCAACACGCATTGTGCTTGTGTCCACTCAATGCTCATGCTGCAACCATTGTGTTATTATCCATCCCATGGGATACTAACTCTGTGTGTAACTACTGGTGTCAGTGTATATTGGCCTATAATCACATGACGATTCCCTATGGCCATTGTAAAAGTTGGGTCTCTGCATTGTTTTGGGTTTTCTTCCTTGTCAGTTACAGTTTCGCTGGATCTCCTGTCAGTGTCTTCAGGTCGAAGGTGTTGACATGTGGTTTCCGCCTCGCTCACATACGAAAACCCAAAACAATGCAGAGATCAAACCATCACTGCGGAAACCTTTGTTCTAACAGTAAAAGTTGGGGTTGCGTTCGCCATCTTCCTGTCTTCAGGCAGTTCATATTCTTCAAGGGTTTTGTTAAATATTACTTTATTAAAGTTTTGCCCTTCTTTTTGTGTTTAATATATTCTAGGGATTCACTGGCTGATTTTATGCCTTATTATTTTATGTCCTAGTGTTTTTTTCCATTTTTCGTTTGCAACTTTGCAAGGCAGGTAGGCATTATTTTTCCGTGCGTTGGTAACCTTTGATGGTCGAAAATTGCTTCTGCAACGACCTAGCATTAGGAAGTGCATATTGGTACTTGGTGGCACCACACTCTATACGTAACACTTACAGGAAAAGGGTTTCCTGGATTCGAACTATGCCTTTCCAGGCCAATGCGCAGACAGCCAGGATTCCTAAAAACTGCCCTTCAAATTAGGTATCATGGTTGTGGTCTTTGCTGCGGTATGGAATGCCAAAGGTTCCATTCCCAGACCAGTTAACCTTTGTCCTCTTGCATTTTTCAGCAATCTAAGGTTGAACGGATGTTATGATGGTAGCAATTTAAGAGGAAAAAGGGAAGGAGATGAGAACAGTTTAAGAGGGCGATGATATACGACGTACGTTCTCTCTCTTAGGTAGAAAGAATATCCATGTTAGGGTTGCAGTGGATGGAGGCAGTGGGGACAGTCTGAAGAGTGTTAAGCATGTTGGCATCAGGGTATTTTGCTCCACTTTCCTCACAGGGCAGTCCTGGATGTCAACCGCAATGAGAAGCCTCGAGAGGCCACTTTGTGGTTGCACAACGCCTTCAGTGTGTCGGTGCTGAACACCATCTGGACCATGATGGCCGGGGTGCGCTACGAGCCAGGCGACAAGGACCTGCGCGAGCTGCAGAATATCCTGACGGACCTGTTTGTGGTAGTGGACACGACAGGATGCGCCTTCTCGCACTTCCCGTTCCTGCGCTTCATCGCGCCCGAGATGTCTGGCTACAACCTCTTCGTCTCCACGCACCGGAAGATATGGGATTTCCTTCACGTGCGTATCTTGTTCCGGCTCTGTCTCATGCTCAAACTAGGGTGCAGTGATCAACTCGGTGACGCTGTTCGAGGCGGTGTAATATGCCTTCCTTTTAGTAACATCCAAGATGATTCCTAGTTTGAAATATTCCGTATCACGTCTGAGAGATATATTGTAATGTTATGCATGGCAAACTCTGTGTAGTAACCAAAAGAATCAAGCCTGCCTAGTATGAAGTGTGCGAGACAATTAACACAAAGTATGTAGAACAATGAAAATTTTAAAATAAGACACACTACTCTGCATCCCTTTATGTGCACATGGGAAATGTAATACTTGCATTATGAAGTGTGGGCTAATGCTTTGTATTGTGTTTTTCTTTTAAAGTAGGTACAATGCTACAAAGGAAGTGAGCTAGCAATAAACTTAATGCTAAGGAGATGCTTAAAAGAAGAACTCAACTTTGTTTTTCCATCTAAATTTATTAAAATACGACCCGGGTTTCGACGTCCAACGTCATCATCAGGTGAAGTCACTTACAGAAGACATCCGTTTGTATGTTGCACACCACTCAGGTAAGGGTGGGAAAGGGCTCATGGGGGGGGGGGGAGGGAATTATGAAGAGGAGAGGAAGGGTCAGGTGAAGGCAGCATTTGGGAATGAGGCATTGCAAGCTAGGCTTGTGCGATGAGTCGATTAATCGAAGTCATCAACGGTGATCGCGGTGCGATGACTGAAATCGATGACGATGAATGTCATCGACCATCGACTGCGATGAGTCGATGTCGATGAGAATCACCGATGTCGATGAGGCGAATCATCGATGTCGATGACTCGATGAGTTGATGCGAATCATTGATGTCGATGAGTCGTGAAGTGCTGCTGACACGAAAAACGCTACCTCTGCTGACGACCCCTTCCTGGCGGAGCTCCACAATTACGAGGAGATCCCAGATTTATCCAAATCTTCGACGTTCTACATTGGTATAGGGAGAGGAAGGATGTGATTCCCCACCTTCAGAAGTACGCGAGGAAATACCTCTCTGCATTCCTACCGCTTCAACGTCATCAGAGCGGTTCTTCAGCGATGCAGGAAACGTTGTGTTGGACGACCATCTTGTACTCACCGATGAAAATACAGAAATGAGAACTGCATTACACCACAACAAAGAGTTGTTGCTTAATTTGTAACTTGGTGCTTGTTTCCCTCTTTAATAAATAGGCCTTGCCCTTCTCAATTAAGTCTTACCCAATTCAGTGTTCCCTTAATAGCCGCACCAAACTGCCACCGAGACATCTGCACCGATCATCGATAGTCATCGATCATCGTAATTCATCGATCATCGTAATTCATCGATCATCGATATTCATCGATAGTCATCGATCATCGTCTACACTCTATTTGATGATCGATAACAGCCATCGTCATCGAAGCATTTCGATGACATTTTTTCATCGAATATCAATGACCAAAATCGGTCATCGCACAAGCCTATTGCAAGCTGATGGGAGGGAGGGGTGGAAAGTGGGGTAGGAACCAGAAGCACTCAGGTTAAGGATTGAGGGATGATGCAGGGTGCCCAGGGGTCAGGGAAATTCAGGGAATTACGAAAATAGGAAAAGGTCAGGGAAAAGTCAGGGAATTTCGAAAAGAGGAAAAGGTCAGGGAAAAGTCAGGGAATTGAGATAATAGGAAAAGGTCAGGGAAAAGTCAGGGAATTTAGAAAAGAGGAAAAGGTCAGGGAAAAGTCAGGGAATTAAGATAATAGGAAAAGGTCAGGGAAAAGTCAGGGAATTAAGATAATAGGAAAAGGTCAGGGAAAAGTCAGGGGATTTAGAAAAGAGGTAACGGTCAGGGAAAGGTCAGGGATTTAGAAAAGAGGAAAAGGTCAGGGAAAAGTCTAGGGAATTAAGAAATAGGAAAAGGTCAGGGATCTGTCAGGGGATTTAGAAAAGAGGAAACGGTCAGGGAAATGTCAGGGGATTTAGAAATGAGGAAATGGTCAGGGAAAATTCTGGGAATTTAGAAAAGAGGAAAATGTCAGGGAAAAGTCAGGGGATTTAGAAAAGAAGAAACGGTCAGGGAAAAGTCATGGGAATTAAGAAAATAGGAAAAGGTCAGGGAAAAGTCAGGGGATTTAGATAAGAGGAAAAGGTCAGGGAAAAGTCAGGGAATTTTGCATCTGGAATTCAAGCAGCTCAATCATTCCATCTTGCCAACAGAGATTAAACAAAGATATGAAAAAATTAACTGTTTCTGGCGTAACTTTGTGGAAGTCCAACATATTAACAAAGAAAGTAAAACTTTGTATTTCCACACAAATGGTTATACACTTGCACGACCAGTTTCACCCTCTAGGGCATTGTCAGGTACATGCACCTTCGTTACGATGTGAAAAGGACGCTAAACTCATGAAAATCTCTGTCAATCAATGCTCCTCATGGGCTATGGTTGGCATTGAAATTTACTAAAACAACTAAGCAATGATAATCAATCCCTTAAAACTTCTGCAGATCATTATTCCCTCTAGAATATTTAATTCCCTCATTAGCGTTCATGATGTTCGCAGTCAATCATCCCTACCCAACCTCGTCTGACGTGAGTGTGCCGTAGGGATGGTGACAAAGTGGGGTTCCGTGGTTGACAAAGTTTCAGGCGAACCGTCCCTTGTTGCCTTTTCTTCACGATGATTTGGAGATGTTAGTTAGTGGCTTACGTAAGTGCTCTGTTGAGAAAAGTGTGTTTGATGAAGCTACAACTTCCTTCAAAATGATGGAAATTGATTTGATAAATTCCAAGAACTTGATGACCGCTAAGAATGCTGACATTGGCATAGCAGCTAGTGAGGAATTACGTAAAAACAGACATATCTGAAAAAGACAAACTTCTCTGTGGGAGTGAGAGTAGGACATTTCTAGTCCAAGCAGCTGAGAAGATAATGGAGAGGGGTCCCATGAAGTAGAAACTTGTAAAGGTGCAGTGGGCTGTCTCAAACCATCCATTATGCTCAATGAACCTGAGAAGTGCAAGTGTTCTTGAACACTTGTCTGACAGTATTAATGGAGCACAAACATATCACTGCAATTCAAGCTGAACAAGCAAATCTTCAGTTTTCTAATTTTCTTGATGACACAACTGTGCTTGGAAAAATTCTAGGAGGGTTTGATAGAGAAAAAGACCATTTAGATAACATTTTGTACTCAGCTGTAGGCAAAAAAAAAGACCACAAAGATGTTTGACATTGTGCCACTATTTTACTTATATTTTCTCATGGGAATGCCTTTTTTGAGAGTGGCTTCTTCATGAACAAAGACATAATGGTAGAGAACATGTTAGAAGATAAATCAATAGGGCTTTGTCCTCTTTGGGACTACATCTCCCATCATGATGGTGTTGTCAAATCTATCATAATTACTAAGGTCATGGTGAGGTATGAACGATCAAAGCACTCGTGCGTTACAAAGCTGCTTTCTAAGCTAAGGCTCTCGGGTAGAAAGGCAGAGGAAGACTGAGTTACAGAGGGAGGAAAGAAAGAGAAATGTGGAGGGATTAGAACAGTTAAAGCTAGAAAAGAAGAAGACACAATCTTTGTAATAATTAATATTATTCTTGCTGAAGGTGCCCGTTGAAATTCAATGGGAGGGATAAATATAATAATTACATATTGTATTAAGAAATTTCAGCATTTTTCATGAAGGGGCAAAAATAAACTTGTGTTATGGAGCTATGGCTCCAAGTCAGTATCGGAACCATAAATATAATTTAAACCAATGTAAACATCTAATTACTGCCTGGACTCATACCTGGGCCGTTACAAAATAAGAATTTTATTTAGAAACTTAGAACCCAGAAGAAACAAAGGAGGTTAGGGAGGTGCATACGAATGTCTGTCTATTGTGGAAAAGGCCATATTCGGGTTTTTGGGAATGATAGCACCCACCTCTTCGGCAAAAATATTTTTTCTCTGGCCTAAGTAGTATATATTTTATGTTGGTCTTAATTCTCCAACTTCTTGAAAGTGGTGTCAATGAACTTCTTACAGATAGCTACGTATTAATGTATTTTATTCCAATTAGAGTAAATTCGGGTCTTATTACCTAGTACAGATGTGAACCACCCACACAGCACGGAATATTCTATTTTCATCCCCAATATTCCTAGTTGATTCCAGGGACATGGCGAACCATAATAGAATATTCCAAGAATATTCGAAAATGGTTCGCATGGGAATATCCCATTGAGAATATTCTAGGAATATTCTAAAAAGGTTCTCATGGGAATATTCCCGTTGCGAATATTTGAGAATGTTCTAGGAATATTCTAAAAAGGTTCGCATGAGAATATTTCCGTAGCGAATATTTGAGAATATTCTAGGAATATTCTATTACGGTTCGCACGGGAATATCCCCATTACGAATAATTGAGAATATTCTACGAATATTCTAAAAATGTTCGCAAGAGAATATCCCCGATGCAAGTATTTGAGAATATTCTAGGAATATTCTAAAAAGGTACTCATGGGAATATCCCCGTTGCGAATATTCTAGGAATATTCTAAAAATGTTCGCAAGAGAATATCCCCGATGCGAGTACTTGAGAATATTCTAGGAATATTCTAAAAAGGTTCTCATGGGAATATTCCCGTTGCGAATATTTGAGAATGTTCTAGGAATATTCTAAAAAGGTTCACATGAGAATATTCCCAAAGCGAATATTTGAGAATATTCTAGGAATATTCTATTATGGTTCGCACGGGAATATTCTCGATACGAATAATTGAGAATATTGTAGGAATATTCCAAAAATATTTGAGAATATTCTACGAATAGTCTGTTATAGTTCGCACGAAAATATACCCAATTGGAATATTTAAGGATATACTGGGGATATTCTCTTACGATTCTTGTCGGAGTATCCCCAATATGTTTACATAGGTTTTTTTTAAATGGAGATCGCTTCAGCTCTACACTATTTGATAAATAACTTCCAGGGAAGTCTGGTCAGAACCTTAAAAAGATTAATTCACTCGCCGAGTCGATTTCATGTTTAGCAGCATTGTTTCACTCACTCTATTGTAACTTTGTACAATAGGTTCTCAGCAATAGATACTTATTCAAGGAAATTCTCACTTTTCTATATTTCGTTTAGCATTGAAAGAATGCCTATCAATTATGTAAATACATATCGGTCAAACTTATTTTTGTCCTTAAAATGATTTCAGAGGAACAGTGCAAGGGGGAAAATCCGCGCAGTGTTAGTCTTTTGAAATTTATAGTTCTCGCGAGTGAGTTGGTGGCAGCGAGTAGAGTCTCTTACCCATCGCTATGTAGCTCAAAGTATCATACATGAGTAGTTTACAGTGGTTAGGATGGCATGGCCAGGTTATCAGACTTTCAGGTAGTCGGCATGGCAGTAGGCAGGATAGGAACGATGAAACAAAATGAGACACATGTTTTTGGCGATGAACAAGGAATAGGTATGTTCAGAGAATATTCCAATGAGTATATTCCGCAGGAATAAAGTCAGAATACAGCCTGGATATTTCATATAAGCTAGGAATATTCCCATTATACCAAGGAATATTCTTAACAAATTCCTCTAGAATAATCTTCAGGAATATTCTTAGCATATCCTACAGCCCGGACATATCGCATATGTTAGGAATATTCCCAGTATATTCTGAGAATATCCCCCGAATATTCTGAGGATATGCTAGGAATATTCCAAGTATATGCTGAGGATGTTCCAGGAATATTCCAATGAGAATATCCCAGGAATATTCTTAGCATATACCTCGGGAATATTCTTCAGGAATATTCTTAGCATATCCTACAGCCCGGACATATGGGATATGCTAGGAATATTCCTAGAATATTTTGAGAATATTGAGAATATCCCAGGAATATTCTAATATTCTCATGAGAATATTCCAGGGATATGATAAGCATATTCTTGTGCTGTGTGGGCAGGTACTCGTTGCTCGGTTGCACACACCTTCTCCTCTATATTTGATGCATAAAACTATATTACAATTTTTTTTCATTTTGCCACTCTTATTTTTGATTATATCTCATTTATGTTTCTTATCACATTCTTGTGTATCAAAAGACAACAATTTTGAAAGCGGTCTTCTTCGGAATATGGTATAAATCCATAAAATATTAACCTTTTGAACCCCACAGAAAATTTCATTTTAATACTTTTAGTTTTAGCCAATGCAAACCTATTTGATCTGGGAGTAGCGTGAAAAGTAAGCCCGTATGATTTTTTTTTATGGAATGACCAATCTAGGTTCAAGAATTAGCTGCAATACCTTTTTAGTACCTTTCAATATCTTCACGAAGAGAGCAATGCTGTTTACGGCATCGCTTTTGGACGAACTTTTTTTACCATTATTGCAATGGCATCAATGAACATTCCACAGATATTAATTGAGATATCATGCTCCATTGGAATTTGAATTTTTTCCTCTGATTTTTGTTAAACTGTCTCAAATCTCAAGCTCTCTCCATCGACGATGTTTCCGAAAGCATTCCATCACTTCTCTTCATGTACCAGGTCGGTTCAAATACACAAATCCCACAAAACAAAATATTCATAATTTGAACACCGCTGAAGCATTCATTTAAATAATCTGAATTTTAACCAAACAAAAACCTAATAAATCCATGAGTAACACTAGCTGTTAGCATGTATCTTTGTGCAGAAAATATGGCTGACCTTGTTTCACAAATAGCCTACAATGCCTTCAGTACTTTACCATATCCTCGCGAAAAGCACAATTCAATTTTGCAGCATCCCTCTATAACGAACTGTTTAAGCATCAATGATGTTTTCGTTTCGGAGACGACAATGGCAAAGGCCTTAGGAATGCTCGGAAAAGAACTGAAAAAAACACTAAATTTCAACGTAAATTAGGGGAGAGGGGGGCACAGTGAGACAGCGGGTACAGTGAGACAAAATTCATAATATTGTTTTGAAATACGCCCCGAAGTAGTAATTCTGACTGCCGATAGATGTCCTTAGTACCTACATCTTCGCGGGTTTTTGCATCTTTGCGTCCATTGGAAGCGACGCTGGAGTCATAAGTTTATTTCAATCAAGTAAGTTATAATTATTCGGTCAAATGCTGTAAAGTATATTTTTTTCAGCTATAGGAATATTCCAAAAATCCTTTAGTTGTAACCAAATGGAATCGTTCATAAATATTTCACATACATATTTTCCGATTAGCATTCTTAGGTGTTTGGATATTACTGTCAATGAAATTTTCGGGCATTTGGGGCACAGTGAGACAAAAACTGAGGGGTACTGTGAGACACTGTCTCAGTGTGCCCCAAGTGGATTGCTTCATCACAGCGTGGTAATTTTTCATATATCTATGTGCTTCTACGTTTTGGTGTTTCAGTATGGTACGTAATAGAAATAGAAAGACCTCATATGGGTTGTTCACTGAAGAAGAAATGAATGGTGCAGTAAATTTAGTAATAAATGAAGGATATTCAATTCGTTCTGCTGCAAAACTACTCATTGCCCAGTAACCTTGAGGACAAAGTGTAAATCGGTTAAGAGAATAAGAAAGTTTTAACATTTTCCCATTAAATACAGAAAAAATGAAAGAAAATGATTAACATTTAGTGATTTTACTGAGCGAAAGAAAAAATGCTTGTGCTTCCATGCATTGTAAAAGTCAATTTAAACCAATTTAAATTCATAATTGGCTCCAGGAATCGAACCCGGGCCCTGAGCCTTTTATTATATAGCCTATAGCACCCTCTAGTGTACACGCTAGAATCCTACAAAATGTCAGCTCAATCAGTTCAGTAGTTTTTGAGGAGATGCGTAATATAAGACACCTGGCAGACAGACAGACACCACTTCATTTTTAATCATGAGTATGATTAAGCTTAATTAATAATAATGATAATAATAAATCATTAAATAAGCTGAGCAAAGAAAGTATCAAAAGATCCAAAAAGTAATTAAAGTATGTATATTATTGTAATCCAACCTATGGTCCTCCATGATTGATTTCCTGTTCTTATTTGCAAGTTTTGATCTGAGGCTAAATATATTTTTTTTAATTTGTAATATTTTATGATTTTTTTACTGTACATTTGTGTTCCTGTTATGATTGAAACTGCATTTTACATGAAGACACACTGTGGAAAATACAGATTAGCACAAAGTAAATGCATCCTGAAATGGTTCAGAAGTCAGGGAAATTCACAAATTTTGGTCAGGGAAAATAAAAAAGTGAAACCCCTGGTCACCCTGGGATGGTTTAAGATGACCATTAGCCATGGCATACAACTGTGTATGGAAAGGATGGGGGAAGTAGAAGGGTTTGACTCATCCGGCGCATGGCTCTCGAAGGTTTAAGAAGGAAGGTAAACGAAAAATCATTTGTGACGACATTCTCCTGAGAGGGGACACAATTTTAAATTTCCATTTGCTCTAAGGCGTCTTATACTTTCTGAGTGAAGAAGCACCAAGCCTGTGTGAGAAACCTAAAACTAAATTCACATTTTGCTAAACATTTACTGTTTAATAATCATGTGAGTGACTTTAATTTCAAAATCCCACATGTGGAGCATAAAGGACACCGCCTTGCTAGTTTGTCATCATCACCCGTGTCACAGCCGAAGGCGACTGCATTTCAGCACATGCCTCATTTGAGCCATTTGCTCTGCCTTTTCTCTTTCCGTGCTTTTTTTTGCCTCCCTGTCAATCAATTACTCAGTGACTGCTGTATTTTATAACGTAATTTTCGAAGTCGCTCTTTTTTATATATCCTACACTCAATCCTTAATGATTTTTGTGTACTGCATGAACTTATTTCCATTATTATCCAAGTAATTATGATATTTTCAACTCTGGATTTTTATTATGTATAAGTTCTGTAGCACCCACTCTTTTTGATCTCTTCAAGTCTTGTCCCAACGTGAAGGATATTGATTGTGGAAATATTTCGTATTTGTCCTCAAGTCTCAAATATATGAGGGTATTAGCCTCTCAATCAACTTCCCTGAGTTAGAGATTAAGGATTTGGGCATTAATGGCAGTGGATGACTCTGCAAAAAATGCATTTTCATACATTTGTCTTTTCCCTCACTACATCTGCTAATACTGAGATATACAGATCTAGCTTTCACTGTTTGATGCCAGAAAGATTCTGCTATGTCATAGATGTTTCCTCTAAAACTTTACGCATAGCACGTTGGAAAAAAAAAGAATTATTTCAGAGTAAATAAAGCCAAAACCACTCATATTTGGGGGAGTAGATCTTAACTATGAGAGAAAATACGAAGCCCTTAAAATGTTTATAGCCTAAAGTAAGCTTTTATGGTTGAAGTTACACCGTTTCATCTATAAATCTTTTATAGAAGCCATCAGGTAAAGGGTTAAGCGTGTTCTACTTTTAATTTGGCTCACTGTGGCAGCGGCAGCACTGGGTTGCTTGGACTATCCTAAAATTTCATCAAGCTTTGAAACATTTTAACAAATCGGCATCTTTCTATTTTATAACAGTGAAAGAAACTAATTACCGTTATGCCAGCAAACTCAGTGACAAAAAATCTGAAGCCTGGAAATGCATTATCACCCGAGTTATCCACTCCTCTGAGGTCCTTCCCCGTGAAAGCATGGCCGTCTTGATTCTCAGTGCATTCTTGCTGGCTCTCACTGGCAGAAAAACATCCTAGTGTAAAAGAAGCATTTCCATGAAGTAATCTCCGGCCTTGTGTCAGAGGCGTTTCATTACATATCAATTATCCTCAGGTGATTTCCTGGGTTGAATATTTCCTTAGTTCATTTCTAGTTAGTGTTCTGTTTCTTCCTGGTTCCACAACTTTAAGCCGCCTGAAATAGAACTACGTGACTCAGACATTACAGCCGAGCTGCTGGCGTTCTCCCCTCTGTGCTGACAAGAACCATCTAATGCTTCTCTCTGTGTTTCCCTGAGCAGAAGGAGCTGGAGAGGCACAAGGCAGCGTTCCAGCCGGAGAACTGCCGTGACTTCATGGACGTCTTCCTCAAGAAAGTGGCCGAGGAGCAGCAGGAGGGCGTGCAGCACTCCGAGTTCAACGGTCAGTCCTCCAGCAAAACTCTGCTGTCGTGGCTTTCATCTTCGCTCTCGAATATAGCGCACGTGTAGTATTTGGAACTTATATGAAGCACGCACCACTATGTTCATGAGACTGGTGCCCATGACATAGCAGCACGTTCTTGCACTTTTTCCGTCAATATTTGGTGTTTGCGCTTGTCCCCGCTTCTAGCCTGGGGGTGAAGTGTGTCTTGGATGAGAATGCATGATTTCCTGTCGTGCGTCAGAGCGTTGGCCCGTTACATTTCCAATCCCTTAGTTCCTTTCCTCGCTGACCGTTTCTTCCAGTTTAAAGCATCCACATCCAAGAGTGCATAGCTCAAACATTTCCCACTCATCAGTTGTTTCACCTGTCTGTTGTTTCCAGCTGTCTTGCCAATGGAGATTGAACACTGTCTGAATGGCAGCCAACCTCACCACATCACTTTTGAGGGATCGATTTGAAAAGTAATCCCTTGGCAGTATTGGCTCCTCTTGTGGCAAATTGCTTCATAAATAAGAGGTTGCTTTCCAATAGAGCACTTTACGTTTCAATCGATGGCTGACGGATGGTTTTATTAAGGGTCGAAAGTTTTACTCATGTGATCGGATGATTGATTTTGGGTTTATGTCTGGGTAGGGGGGGGGATTAGTTGTGGGGTTTGCTCTTCTAAAGCCAGAGTGTGTAGCCACAGAAGGTTTGACTTATTGCGGAGAGTGCTTGCTGACTGCTGTGTTACCTTCTTTGTTGGCCACTGGAGGGCTCGAAGGAAAGTTTTATACGTTTTATATGGGCTATTTTGTTGGGGAACTTGGGTAGTTTCTTTTTGGATTTGGAGATCGGGGCTTATGGTATTCTAACATTTTTTGGGGGAAGGGATGGGGACTAGAGGGATGAGATAAGCTCATTGGTTGAGTAGTTGATAGTTTAGCTGTAATTAGCTAGTTTTTTTTAAAGAATTGTTTTTATTTGTGGAATTTCCAGTTCCCAATATCAATGGGATGTGTCGCATCATCAAAGGCATTGTTGATGGTGTGATCAGCTACGGCTTACTTTTCATTACATCGCAATTTTAGCTAACTCATTTTGCAGGTCTCAATTCTACTGCGGATTTGCATTCACTGTGAATGCCAGCGAGAGTTTTAAGGATCAACCCGTACAGAATGGGAAGTACTTACGTGGAGAGATAAATACGCTTGTCCAAAGCTTGCCTCCCATACGTCTCTTCAATTGTGAGAAAGATATCATGGATTGTCAAGAAACACTACATTGAGACAATCCACAAACAAGCTAAGAAACCATCTCGTTGGAGCCAAAAACATCTTGTACTCTAAAACACTCACAGGGTGCCCAGTGGTCAGGGAAAATCTAGAAATCAGGGAAAAGTCAGGGAATTTGGAAAAGAGGAAAAAGTCATGGGAAAGTCAGGGAAATGGGTCTGGAATTCTGCACCCAGAATTCGAGCGACTCAACCAGTCCATGGCCCCCACAGAGATTTAACAAATATGTGATAAGGACGAAAACTGGCAAAAATAGTCGCTGCTTTGGATCGATAATCCTCGTGGAGTATGGCAGGCGTTGAAATTTACTAAAATCAGCTTATTTATAATCAATACTATCCAAAACTTCTGCAGATCATTATTTCCTCCAGAATATTAAGTTCCCTCGTAAACGTTCTCGATGCTTGCAGCCAACCACATCTGACACCAACCACGTCTGACACCAATACGTCCCAGGGGTGGCAGCATAATATGTAGTGGGTACTGAACATACACACACACCCGTCCACAATAAAATGTTACCACCTTGGAGGCCGAATTTTTCAAAGTCCCGAGTTGAAGGAGATTTGACAACAGTGCAGCTCTGTCCCTTTAAATGCCCCGAACAGCACAGAAAGACCGAGGCACGGTCCTCCTTCCCTTGCCATGGTTTGTGGTGAGACCCTTCCTCAATGACCTGGAGAGAGATTTTTGCGTTGGAGAGGGAGGGCCGCAAGGGTGCCCCGTGACAATTACTCGGCTCCAAGGAGTGAGGCCTCCCGAAAAAAGCCTTCTTTTAGATTGCTGCTCGGAGTTACTCCCTTGAAGATGGGTCGCTTAGGTTTCCGCGACTACGGCTCTTGAGAGAGTGACTACCCAAATGTGAATGCAGCTCGAAGTAAGAGTTGTCATTAACACCGTCGATATATGTCATTTCCGAAACGTTCCAAAATACTCAATTTTTGCCTTTATTTCATTGTAGAAACTGTTGATTTTATAACATGAATAACATAGATGAATATTGTTATCAGCATTTATATATCTGTTAACGATCGGTGTTATCTTTTAAATTATCGGTGAATTTTATTTGACTGAGCGATGAGCTCGAAAACTGCGCTTGTATAGTAAATGGCAAAAATACTTACGCTACAACTGACACATACAGATTTCAACAAGAAAAGAGAAGACTTATTGGACGTCTTTACGGAATATAAGAGTTAAGTTCCAAGCTTAATTGCGTAATAAATGAGGAAAAATTATCGCGGATATTTTTAGAATTTATTTCAAATTACACACAATCCTCGCACTCTCACATACTCGTCTGGTTAATTCTTAGAATGAATACTCATCGGCAATTCATATCATAGTATATGCTATTTCAAAAATTAAAAAAACTCACTTAATAAATAAAAGTATTAACAAGATTATTAGGAACAGATTGAGCGTCTCTTAGATGCATTGGTCAAAACTGTAAGTGTTTTCGTATTCGAAGGTCCCTGTTCGAAACCCAGTATTTGAGTACTGCGTGTACTGGAGTACTACTACCTCTACTCAAAGGTTTTAACGTTTTCTCGTATTGTTAAACGGAAATGTGTATTAAGGACAGGACGGGTAACTTTACAACATGACCAGAACACATTCAACGTAATTAGAAGGAATACATGGAATTACTGAACGACTGTGCAAAAAGGCTTAGAAGATTTTTATGGACTCGCCCGTGGGATATGCGAGGAGAATATATTGTCGGAGGAATTCGTAGAAACTGTATTGACATCTAAAACGGAAAAGAGTAACAAGGGAATGCGAAGGCAACTGAATCTCTCAAGCTACTAAGCTTATGCCTAAAATCATCAACTGAGGTATGGAAAAGAGAGCAATAAATGAATGAAGCCTCCTTGTCCGCGATATCTGCTAGAGGACGAGTCAACCAAGCCTCTCATTTATACCCCTCTGTGACGAAACGTCTCTTTAACCAACGTAATTCTCCTTCGGACTTCAATGTTGGCAGAATACTCCTTTTCCATACTAACCGGAATACTAAATTACTCCCCCTGCTCTATGATCTAACCCCTCTCTTCTAAATTAAAATCACCCTTCATGCATGCAAAATTTCATTACTTGAGTCTTCTTATTATTTAAGTCCTTGGGTGACTAGTTGAACAGGGCTTGATCGCCAGCAAACCTTATCAGCTTTCCCCTACCTATACACCTGTATCGAACACCCCCACCATTCCCTCCGAATATGAATTAAAAAGTGCCGGTGACTACGCACAGCCTTACGCAACCCCTCTCTCTAATACCTAATTTCTCTAATCTAATTCCCCGTCCGCTTCTCTCACCAGCACTTTCTCGGTAATGCATGAACTTTGGCTCAGTCTTCTCTTCTTCCAAGTTATTCCTGTTTTACGCAATAGTTCCATTAACCCTTTCCTCTTCACTCTGTCGAAAATATTTTTGAAATTAACAATACACGCAGATACATTCTGATTACATTCTAATCCTCTCCACTCATTCCAATGATGTTGATTGAAAAACTGCTTTCCGATGACAAAATATAAATTTACCTGCAGAAAAAATTTCTCCTTCCCCTCTCTCCCTCTCCAAGAAAACTACATGCCCAGATATGGGCAATAAGTGACCACGGACCACTTCGCTGAGGTCCTATTCTTAAATAATTCCGAGACGGGAAATGGGTCTGGATGCCAAGATTTTTTCACCTAAAGAATCATCCCCGACACGTTTTATGACACCCAGAGCTCCATCCACGATACCGCGGGTCTTCTTCCTACCGGTTCAAATCTCATTCAGGGCCCAAGCACAATGGGTATTTAAGGAGCAGGTAAAGCATGGCTGGTTTTTCCTCTCTTAGGACTGACAAAGGTGGAAAGGGATTTTTGCAGTGGGGGGGTGGACCGCAAGGGTGCCCTGTGACAATCGGCTGCGAGGAGTGAGGCCTCCCGAAACGCAGCCTTCTTTTCGATTGCTGCTCCGAGGGCCTCCCTCGAAGATGATCGTGTAGGTTTCGCGACTGCTGAGAGAGTGACGACCCAAATATGATTGCAGCTCTAAGCAAGAGTTGTCATTAACACCGTCGATATGTCTTAGTCAAAAGGGTTCCCAAAATATCCCCAAATACTCCGTTTTTGCCTTTATTTCGTCGTAGGAAATAATGAGATCATAAAATATTCGAGATAAGAGCTCGATAAATGTGCTTGTATAGTAAATGGTAAAAATAATAATGCTACAACTGTTACAGGCAGATTTCGATAACAATAGATAAGACGTACTGAACGTCTTTACAGCATATAAGTATTAAGTTCCAAGCTTAATTGGGTAATAAATGAGGAAAAATTATCGCGGATATATTTAGAATTTCTTTCAAATTACATACAATCCTCGCACTATCGCATACTCGCCTGGTTATTTCTTAGAATGAATACTCATCGGCAATTCATATCGCAGTATATGCTACTTGAAATATAACAAAAGGACAGGACGTGTAATTCTGCAATATGACCAGAACACATTCAACGTAATTATAGGGAATACTTGGAATTACTGAACTACTGTGCAGAGAGGTCGGAGGATTTTTATGGGCTCGCTTGTAGGATATGCAAGGAGAATATACTGTCGGAGTATTCGAAGAAACTGTATTGCCATCTAAAACGTAAAAGAGAGTAACAAGGGAATGCGAAAACTGCTGAATCTCTCATGCTGCTACGTTAGTGCTTAAAATCATCAATCGATGTATGGAAAAGAGAGCAATGAATTTCTAGGTGAGGATCAATTCATATTTTCCAAGGGAATTAAACACGTGATGTGATTGCAGTGATGAGAATCATTATTATCATTAGTTTTGGTTCCACACACTGTCCCTCTTCAGCCCCTCATACCTCCCATCATTTTATCCAAGGTAACCGTTCTTCGCCTCACTCTACCCCGTTTAACCAATGTTCTTCACTCAATCACATATTTCAATTCACCCTCGCCCTTTTTATCTTCTCTATTCATCAATCAAAATTAATACATTTTTACATACAATTTTTCTTCTGTCATCAATGCTGCTATACCCCTTTTTCTCCAATACACTACTTAAATAGCGGAAGGTGGAAATGTGAAGAAATGGAGAGCCTGCCCAAATTCAAACCTTGCTTGGAATAGCGCGCATAACAGCACATTTGTAGATCAGTGGTTCATTTCCCAGATGAGTTTTTTTTGTTGTGATCTGGCTTGATTCTATTTTCACCACCTGCTTACTGTTTGGGGTTGTGGGTATCATAAAACATGTCAGGAATGTTTCTGAGGGTGAAAAAATATACCGACCGACTTCTGAACGTATCGGAATTATTATCGAAAGTAGGGTATCGGCTAAGGGCTCAAAGGCTTCTCTGATTATGCCGTTCTATGCAATTCTCTTTTAGAGAGAATTATGTAACGAGGCTGGAAATTCTTAGAGACTTCTCCTTTGTAAGAAGCTCGGCCCACATAAGCCGATAGCTATTGATTTTCAGAAATTAATGGCTTTTGAATAAAGTTCCAGGAGTTCAAGCATTACAAAAATACTGAAGATCATATTAGCAACTGATCTAATTTTATTTAGACGTAATACATGAGCAGTTGAAGCAGTGATCAATTGAAAAAAAACTACGGAATAATAAACCTAAGACTTTCTGTTTACACCTTCCTAAGACTTTCTTCACACCTACGCTCTGCGACATGAACGTTGGATGAATCTGAGTTAATTGGTGACTTAGTGATCAATAAAGTAGGCGTTTTGAAGTGTTAAGTTTAGAGGACAAAATTTCAACCAGAACATTGCATATTTTACGGTCTTATAATACCCATGGAAGCGCAACGACCATTTAGCACGTTAATCATTACCCTCGGAAAATCGTCCAGTTGTCATAGGACTCCAAAGTGGTCTCGGAATAAATGATAGGTATTTTCGAAAGAGGTTATAAAGCGAGTGTCATTTTCTATTATGTTTCTAGTAGAAATGTGGTGAAAAGTGATTGGAACTCATCTCGTGCCCCTTCTCCCGTTCTGTGGCCACGGGTACCTATTTGTCTCGGGCGACTCGTCTTCTAGCAGATATCGTGGACAAGCACGACCACCGAGAAGAGTGGTCTTGAGTCAAGGCGGTCTGCCCTGGTTGTTCACTTGAAAAAGTGCGAAAAGGGAATTGTTCTCGTGGGAAGGGTACCCCCAATAAATGGCGAGAGCAACGAGAGCTCTGGTCATTTAAACTCTGCGCCAAGGGACAGTGTTGTCAAATCTCCTTCAACTCGGGACTTAGAAAAATTCAGCCTCCGAGGTGGTAACATTTTATTGTGGACCGGTGTACATGGAGGCTTGGAAGCGTAAACAGAGTGCTAACAGAGATAAGTCCGAATACTAATGAAATTCATTACTAATAATAATGCACTAGGCAATAAAAATATTATTAATAATGCAGAATAGCGAAGTAAATATGATATAATTTTCAAATATGCACTAGAAACTGAATTGAAGATAATTTGGGAAACAATTATTAAATCTTAATAAACATTTATAAATTCGTTACTGTAAAATTTCACAACTACGGTTATTTATTTTAGCAAATTTAGCAAAGGAAATTGATTTCACTATTTTGATTAGATTTCGAAATACGTTCCTAGTATAATTCTGAATAACATTCGTTACCAAAGTTACACAACAAGAAGAGGGAGAATAATTTAAATTCTTTTGCATCTATTTACCCCTACATTTATTATCAGTCATTAAGTATACATTTCCTAGAGGGAATCCAAAAGGATCTTGCATCCACTGGTAACACTGTTACTCAGAAATATATTCTTTGGCGTTTTATCTTCTCCTTAGCTCCTCCACAAAAAGACATCTGAAAGCAGCACGATCAGAAGACTTAAATAATGCAATAACAACATATCTTTCAATTTATGTTAGATGTGAGCTTAAGGGTCACGAACTTCAAATATTTATCCTGCGAAAACGGTGTTTATGAACACTTTCATTCCAACAGTGTTATGTAGAGGAAGGATGGAGATTTATGATGACATGACTTACTACATTGCATATAGGTACCTCAATTTTTTCACATGATTGGAGTCATTTGTGAAAAAAACTTTTAACGTTTAAATCTCATAAATTTAATTTTAGGTTAATGTTGATCTGTCCATAATGTAACTTATTTCTTATGCAGATGCTCAGCTGTTGGCGACTTGCATGGATCTGTTTATGGCTGGCTCTGAGACCACGTCCAAGGGACTGGGCTTTGCTTTCCTGTACCTTATCACGCACCCTGAGGCTCAGAAGAAGGCGCAGGCGGAAATAGATGCCGTGGTGGGACGGGAGAGGCTGCCTGACCTCAGCGACAGAACCAGGTGCGTAACATTTGAGTGCTGCCTTTAGTCCCTGCCAACAGTTGGCAACAATTGGCATTTGCACCTTTATGAGTGGACACCTGTATTATGGACACGATCTTTGGATTGGTCCACTTCTCGCTTCCCTGCAAAGAGGGAAGCAAGGGTGTCGGCCTCTCCCATCATAACTTCTGAAATTCCAGAGAGGCAAAAAAGAGGGGGAATGAAATTATTAAAATAATTGTTGGCTGCATTGCTTTTGGATTCACTGTTGGAAGTAATATACTAAAAGCATCAAGGTTAACATCAGAGATAGCAGCTACAACATATGGACACATAATTAGATAATATTAAGTGATGAAATACTACCAAATTTTAACAAGTTTAAATTATTATCTGGAAAACTGTCCAATGGAGTTTTTTTAAACTAACTCCAAGTATGCCCACCTCATTATAAGGTCTACGACTTAAGGCGAATGGTGAGTGGCCTATGGTGTGAATCTCCCCTGCCAAGATGGAACCACAGTCGATGACTGTCAGCGCTCCATGACACTAACTAAGTGACCTGACGATTCCCAAATATGGCCTTGGTCTCCCCTCGGACACCGGCTGCACCCTCCCCTACATCGCCCATACCCTTGCCCCACTCCTAACATTGCAACATCGCAGCAGTTTTACTATGTCTCGCTCGGACTGCGTCTAGCCAGAATATCTCGCCTCGGCTGCCTCTGGCGTGAACCGGCAACCCACCCACCCTTTTCCTTTTCTGTGGGAACTGGGAAGCCGTCGCAAGCATTGGTCATTATTCTTTATTCATCGTTTTCTGCAATATATTTTTCACTATTTGTATCGGAAGAAGACTGCATGATGACTGGCGAAAAGATAGTCCTAAAAATAGAGCAATGCGGCGAAAGCCTCGAATCCCAAGGATGTTCATCAGAAGCCACTGGGTAGCCTCGAAAACAATCCACATCGCTCTTACTAAATGAAAAATATTCTACAGCACCTGGTAAGGTAGGAAATAAGACGAGTTCAAGAGGTCGGCAGGAGAGAAATTAGGAATTTTCTTTCCAGCAGCGCATCACACATCACCATTGCTATGATAACATTTATCATAGTTTTTTAACAGACTAAAGGTAGGATTTCACAAAGCATCTCCATTCACTGTCAACCCCCTCATCTCGGCGTATTTTTTTTTTGCATCCGCACCACTTTCCAACACCCCTCATCTGACATGCTTCACAACCCTCTTCTCCTTTTTCCAAGCATTCCACCCTCAAGAGCTATCTTCAACATCCTCTCGCCACCTATTACCTACTCGCCCCAGTGACATGCTTTGTCTTATCCTGATTTCCAAATATCTTCCCTCCCCCAATGTCCACTGAATCCGCTTTAATTTTCTTTTCGCTCCGTCCTACGAAGATGACGGCACGAAAGATGTCTGAATCACTTTTCAGGTGGCGAGCCTGAATGGTATGTTATAACATACTAATGTGTGCTAAATACTTGCTTCTATCTTCTATACTGAAGTGTCATACGTTAAGTTACTTCAGGACGGATTTCAAAAAGGAGTCCGTGTTCTGTTCCCTCTGTAAAAGAGCGCAGCTTATTCTAGGCAAAATTGGAATAAAATACTAATCAACAGAGTTAAAAAGGCTTCAGGTGGGCATTCCTTGATATCAAATCGGCTGTAACAGAACTCGAGTGACATGCAGAATAGTAAAACGGGTAGTAGAGAGTAGAGTGATAGGAGCAAAGTTCTCACGCGGATCATATTCCGGCCAGAATAATTGGACCCGATGGAATATTACGCCCTGCATTCGATGCTTGCAGAAACCCCTTGACCTGCTCAGAAGGGGCTGCGGGGCATATGTTCTACTCGTAGCAAAATTCAATAAAAAACTTTCACAACTAATTACTGTCAGGAGTAAAACCTGGATGTTTTCACATAAAAGCTTGGCCAGTAACAGCAGCAGAATAGAGAACATTGGTAGCGATGGAAATGAGTGGTGTTGTAGAAGATTAATGAAGATCAAACGTACAGACTGAAATACGAATAAAAAAGTTGTACGAAGAGTTGAGGAAAGACGTTTTCTGTAGATGATTTGCATTAGGAGATAATCTCATCGGACATACTATGAGGCATAACAGCCTCCTGATGACAATCATTGAAGGAATAGTAGACGGATAGAATTACCACGGAAGGCCAAGGATAGATCATCGTGAGCAAATAAATGGATACGCTAAGGTAAGAAAGATGAGGGAGTAAAGAGGTTCGTTGAGAAGAGTGCAGATTGTAGAGCTACAGCATAGGTACCAATTTTCGGATTGATGGCTGCTAATGACTTAGGAGTAATTCGGTGCATTAACATGAATTTCCTATTCTTGAGCCAACATTGCCGGTTGTATCATGTAATTGAAAGTTTAAACATTTTATAGATGGCAATAATAAATGTACTTTAACACTATTCAAACTTTTATTTCCGGTTCTCTTATTTCCATAGATCGGAAAAGTCGGGGGTCAATTATTTCGGGAAGCAAAGCTTTATTATACAATTGAAGAAATTTGTTCTCCATGCGATTCTTCCAGAATTCACCATTCCGGAAGATTATTTGGATTTTGCAGTCCATAGGAGTCCACACCATAAAATTACAAAAGGAATATCGGGAAACATGTAATTGTCCCTGAATTTCGTAGTAATAATTATGGTTTAAAACCATTGGTTTTCTTGAGTTTAAGATCCTCATCCAAGCAAAAACACTTTATTTCCTCAGCTGCCTGTTTTAATGTCATATGTTCCGATGATATTGGACATTTTACTTCAATGATGCTGCATCAATTGTTTTTCCATCAGGCGAGGCTGCTAGGAAACAGTGTCCGGGATCAACAAAAAGGCCACATGGAAACTCTGCTACCCGTTAACTCCTCATATTTCTTAATCGCATAAATTCATTTAGGCTACCGTATCTCATTGTATCATTTTCAGATGACTGGGCATAAAACTTTTCTTTTCTTTGTCTTTTCACAAGTGATTTTCCCTTCTCCTACAAATAACACCAAACTTTGATTACGTCAATCTATTCTGTCTTTCATCAAACCATTGCTCACATTCGGTTTGGACCCGCGTCTCTCTCTCTAGAGCTTCTATTGACCCCTCAACCGTCAATTTCTTTATCAGCTCTTAGATTTCTACATCCATTTCCTATTGGTCCATGTCCAATTTCTGACAGAACTCTCCATAATCCTTAGTTTCTTTTGCCTCATAAATTTCCCTAACTTTCCTCTTAGGCTTTTTTGCAAGACACCTCCTAGTTGACTGTTAGCGTTTAGGCCTTCGCTCGCCAAGTCTGTGTATACTTTTGAAAGGGCTTCTTCCACATATCATTTTCTACGCAGAATAATTCCACCCTGGTCCCAGCTGAAAATCAAGCCCCTGCACCCTGCACACGATGAGCATACAAACTACTTTTTCCGCGGTTCACTTGCTTGCCTCCCATAAACTTAGCCACTAACGACAAAATTCTCCGCCAGATTACTAGTGTCAATCATGGCTAGCATAATTGATTTCCATACCTAGGGTTTTAATAATTCGTTGACTCTTTCCGGGGCACCCATCTCCTTGTCGTTGAAAATGTTTTCCCTCCCCTCCTGATCATTGCAGTTATATACTTTGCAATTCGAGTGCTGTTGAATACGCGAAGCGGCCCGTGTTTTAGATCCTCAACTAGTGAGTTGCAGCCATATTTTTCTTTTACTTTCTTTTGTTAGAAATAGTGTCAATTCAGGGTGTTCATCCAGAATTTTGAAGATGGATTTTGTATAACATGTAACCTCGTGACTAGAACAATCACTTTTCTTAACCAGTTTCCCACATGGAACGGATTCACGCACCTTTTCAAAAGCACTCGAATCACCACTGCCTACGAGGAAATGGTATTGAAAGAAAAGTAATTGCATCTCCTCGCTCTATCGAAATGCCTGAACAGACATGTCAGCTTCCATGCCACGAGATGATCCACTTATGGTGACCAACAACTATATTTGAAGAAAATAAGGGAGATTTCCATATTCTTGACCAAAAATAAGGGAGATTTAGAACACGGCAAAATTTCATAACAAAAAAGAAAAAAGCTATGCAGTTCTTGTAAACAAAATTAAAAAGAACTTTATTTTATAATTTGAGAAGGCCTAAATATATTTTGCCGCAGATTTTGCTTCATAAAATAGTTTGCCATCACTTTTTTTTAGTGTTATTAGATTTAAAATTCAATTTACATTTTGTTATGATTACCGGGGGTTTTACTAATTATATAATTAGTAATTTAAAAAAAAACAAAAATAATGCAGGAATATAGGACGTGGCGATTCCAGGCTGAAGATAACTCTCTCAGAAAGTACCACGGTTTACTCATCGGATTTAATTGGAACAAACATTGCGTCTCTTGCAATGTAAAATAATATCGCTAACAATTAAATGACTTTTAGAAAAGTGACGGCTACATTTTCTCATTCGTATGTTAAGATGAAACTGATGAAACCACTGTCTAAACATACTGTGGTGAAACAGTCAAATCAGCCATGGACAACAATTATACTTAAATCTGTTCCGGTGAGGCTAGGTCATTAGCAGAAACACGTATTTTTCTGAGAATCGGTTTGATGAAAACAAAAAAACGTACAAAATCTGAAGAATTGGTTCATTGTAGTCGTCCTCAAGCAAATAATTACTTCGCTTGCCATTTCCTGAGACTCCCGGCAGACCTTTTCTTTCGTTTTGCAGATGAGAATAGACCACGTCTTTCTTACTTCGAGGATGGCCCTTTCTGGCAGTTTCCATGATAATCTTTTTTTCAGAGATAATTTAAATCGAAGAAATTAATTGTAAATTATTTCTCGACTCACTGAATGTAGAAAAATTTCTTGAAAGATTTACGCAAATATTAGGCAATTGGAAATAGCTCTCGATACGAAAAGTCGAGACGGACTGAGAGCAACGAAGAGGGACGCATAACCTTGCGACACCCTGCGCGCTGTCCTCTTCTCAGCAAAAACACAAGGTTGCAAGATTTGTCTTTCGTTCGTCCCTCCCCTTAAACGCCTCCAGCAGCATGGCCCTCATCCCTCCAGCGGCATCTCTCCCTCCCCTCCCTCATCGCTCCTCGGGTGCTTCGTAATGGTTCCCTGATTTCGCCGCAAGTGACGCTCCTAGCAGCGCGTTTTTAGCGACTTCTAATTATTCTAATTACTAGTTATTACCTTCTCGTAATATTATTTAGAAAATTGGAATTGATTAGTGAAAAAACTCGAAAACTTCGTAGTTTTTCGATTTTTATAAATAACAACGCATTCTGCCATTTTGGTAATTTTTTATCATGTTTTTTAATTTTTTGCAAAATGTAAAAAGCAAAAAAAAATTTCATCGGCCAAAAAAAGTTGATGGTGAAAGATTCATGTCGATAACTTTATTTGCCTAGCTGCGAGAAGAAAAACCGTTTCAGGGGCAGTCACCATTGGCCTTAATAGCATGTATATTTTGTGCCCTAATTTTTTTTAATACTACAAGGCACTGAATAATCTCCTACTTAACCCATTTAGCTGAAGCACTGAAATAAATGACGTTACTTATTAAACCTGACAATTGCATTTGAATTAAATCTGAAAGGGATGGAGTGTACTACGACACCCACCTTCAGATCGCGTTTAAACTATCATGCAAAGAGTGCAACATTGCACCATTCCAGAGAAATATTTTTACTCGACTGTTGATCGTCCGTCATGGTTGGATGATGTGGCTGAGTGGTTTCATTCCGGCTGCCATGGTGGTGGACACAATGTGCATCGAATATGGACTCGTTCTTTCTGAAAACTCTTTCCGGACTTGTCCTCTTCATGGGAAAGTCGACCAGCCGTTGCTCAAACAATAACCACCTGCAAATGCTGGAAATGACGTAGAGGCATCTAAACAACTTGAAGAGCGGTCAAGCAGCAGATGTCCAGCCATATACATACATACATACAATGTATACATTCAAAACGTGTACCTACAATGAGTCATCGGTGGGCCTGCAGTTGGGCCCCAGTAAAACCAGACTTCAAATGTTCCTCTGAGCAATGCACTATTATTGCAAGAGCATGAAGCTGGACCACATCAGAGAAAAAAGTTTGACTGAACCACGATTTGACCACGAACTTGCCGGGCCGACGTGCTAGCTGTCCGACATGCCTCGGGCAAATATTCAAATTGAATGGTTATATATGGCCATACTAGCACGCTTCTTCTTCAGCTATGCATGCCTTTGAAACATGTTGTTCACTCTTACATATGTATGACCCCTGTTCCTCTATGATTTCCTCTTCTTTGTCCATCTATCTTTTTCTCATGGTGAGAGAAAAAATTCCATTGCCACACTACTATCTCTTGGCCACTATCCGTGGGCATATGATTGATATCAACTTCTCACTGACACGTTTGTCTAGATGGTTTAACTGGCTAGCACGTCAACCCAGTCAGGCCGGAACATATAAATATCAGTATACACTGTGTCCGTTCATGCGCCTCGTCATGCTGTGAATACATAGTTATAGGCAGGCTCCCCTCTTTCTCTCTGCTTGTCAGCACATGCTTCGATCCTGCTCCACGGCTCAATTCAGTTGTTCAACCCCAGCTTCTGCCCTTCATTTGACTGCTATCTCATTTAATCTGGCTGTTTACGGATACTTTATGTGAACTTCACTTCACTATAGTCTCCCCTTCACTTAGGCTATAGTCTCCCCTTCATATCAAAGAAGAAAAAGGAATTCATTAAAATTACGATTCGTGCCCCATGCCGTAAATGCATTCATTACACGTAAATACTTTGAATAGAGAAATTCCACTTTACTAGAGAATTAAATGTTAAGTTCATTTGAAAAAGAGCTCAGAAATGTCGGGATGCGCTGCCTTGTTGTTGACGTAACAGAGGTACATATATCATATTTTACATTGCGAGGTATATTGGGAAACATTACCATTGCATTTCAGAGCCCCTAGACACTAGTAAATAAATGTTTTCTGATTAATATGCCCTCACATCAATATTATTTGATGCCAAGGACATTCTTATTCAAATAGCTATTACTTTTGGATTTGAAAACTTTTGTGTTTTGTGCTGAGATTAGATTTTGGAGGTACTGATAAAATTGGTGAATGCCACTCAAAGGTGTTCACCATCGTTAGTCAGCATTCCTGGGATTGGTTGGACGCAGCTCTCTCCACTGAATTCCTCTCTCTCGGCTAATCTGCTGAGTGGCATTGCATGCTCTGATCGGGGAAGGATGTTCACTTCTCCAATGACACAGATCAACAGGTAAATTGTTTAAACTGCAATCTCCTAACGGCAATTGATTAACGTGCACCTATACGCGTAACGTTTATAAAGCGCCCTCCTACCCCGTGGTTAACCCCAGAAATTAAACTACTAATGACAGAAAGAGATAAAATTAGAATCAATTTTAGGAAAAGTAAATCTGCAGTTACTTACACCACCTACAAACTACTCAGAAATATTAACAGAAAAGCAATTTTACACAGAAGTAAAAATTTATTTCGACTAGATTCAATGTCATTACATCATTTTCAAATTTTTATTTTAGTGGAAAATTGCAATATCTTTCTATTAATTTGGAAATTTTCCACCATATCACACCTGAATCTGGTTTCTTTACTCAGAAATAACATACAAACTTGCATTTGTGATTGTAAAATAAAATATTACCATGAGGTATTTTAAGATAAAAATGACTCATGATCAGTATGGCATAAGATTAAAAAACTGGGTCTCGAGAAACCTCGGAAGGAACCAGTGTCTATAACTTTTCCTCCTGATGATCTGAATAATTATTTTGCTGGCACTCATGTTACAAACACTCAAACTCAAACCGAGACACAAAATTCCGAGTTTGATGATGCAAAATTCTTTTTCCCTTACATCACACCCGATTTGTTATTTAAAATGGTGAACAGCTTCAAATCCAATGCCAAAAGAGTTGATGGCATAATCATGGATCTTGTAAAAATATCTTTACCATACATGTCTCATCAATTGATACATATTTACAATATGTCTCTCCAGACATTGCAGTTCCCTTCTCTGTGGAAATCTGCCTTATTTCATCCAATCGCCAAAGTGAAACAGCCAAAGTTTAATGAGTGAATTTCGACCCATATCAATTCTTTGCTCTCTTTCTAAACCACTAGAAAGACTAGTGCATATACAGTTACACCCCTTTACATTTAAATGGAAGGGAATGATTTTTTTGTCATTTTGATAAATAGAGGTTCGTTATGAAGAGGTTTCAGCAAAATGAACACCTATATTCTGCCTTATGGAACTTTTTGGCACTGATATGTGTGCTGCTCTCTCTTTAAGTACTATATTTGTATATTTAAATAAATGCAGTTATGATTTTACATTGTTTTAATGTTTATAATAATAAAAACAAGGGAACTGAAACTTACTTAACCCGGTGTTACTCACGTGGGGGTTGCCCTGAACACCCCACCCTATTTTTCATTTTATAAATTTTTTAGTCTTCATTTCATTGACCTCTCCTCTTCAGTAGCCGGAATGTGATATGTTTTCTTTCTTTTGACACCAATATTCCCAGGCATACATTGTAAACAACCTTCGTAGTAGCCTCAAACCGGGAAAATGTTTTTTTTTTAATAACAATAATAATGTATTTATTCCATTACCACTTACAATATTGTGTTTGACAATTTACATATATGAATCAATGGAATATAGGCACCCCAGAGGAACATTACCTGTATTGGGATTACCATTTTAAATAATTTTAGGTGGGCAGGCTAATTATAATTAATGTATATATACAGTACTACGTGATATGACAAAAGAATAATAAAAAAGAGAATTTAAGTGCATTCATATTCAAGATTGATTATATAAATATATGATCATATGATCATATGATGTGTATTGTACATATAACTATGTACAATACACATCATTTCATAACATTTTATATAACCTTTTTAAGTAAAAATTCTATATCCTCATTGCTCATAAGCCAGTTTTTAACAGCTTTACTGAATTCAAATTCTGTCTCTACCCCGGTCAGGTTATTTGGCAGTAAACAATATAATTTTGGCCCCGGGTGTTGATACGATTGCCGAAAGATTTCATTTTTCGGCCTTGGTACTGCGAAATCCAATTTTAATCTTGTAGAGTATGTTTTTGGTTTGGTTTTTCACCGCTACTATCATAAAATACTCTGAGGACTTTATAGATGAATAGGTGCCGTAATGGTAGGATATTTAATTTCATTAAAGTGGGAAAGCATGGCTTTTTTTAATGACCTTGCCATAACTCTATTGACTTTTTCTGTGCAACCAGCAAAGGTTTAACTGTGGAAAAGTATACCTACCCTAAGAACCTATAGGCTTGACCCCAGCATGCGATTCCATATTGTAGTATGGACTTGCAGTATGGAGTAATAGACTATTCTCAATTAGAGATGGGCAACTTGGTAAATTACCGCGGTAATTTTCGTAAATTACCGTGGTATTTTTCGTAAATTACCAACACCCCTGAAAATTACCGTAATAAACGGTAATTTTCAGAAAAGTTCTTTTTCAGAAAACTTCTTCCTCACAAAGAAACCATTGGAATGGGTGATATTATAAATTAAAAAGCTAAAACGATTTTGTTTACATTGTGTCCATGATTGATTCCAATTAATTCAGAGCACGCCAGTGACACTCGGGGGGTTTGTTTGGCTCATTCTTGAGGCTGTGGCGGATTAGCGAACTACGTGGCGCTGGTAGTCACCTTGTCCAGAAAACTCCGTCTGCAGGGGAAAACTAATGTTAACTTAGAAGTAAATGAATTCGTATTCTAATCTTAATATCGCGTGGAAGTAATTTTCTGTTACTTTATTACTATTAAGGGATGTCAGTCTATCCAGTACCTATTATTGGTCGCAATACTAGCATTGAAAAGCTTTCGTTGCCGCTTTGGATTCAGACGGTCTTTACAAGACGAAGTATAATTTCCCACACATAAGCATCAATATATACGTACCTATAGGTACGTATACGTACTGTCTATGAACAGAACATGCGAATAAAGTCGGCTCCCAATTTTAATATACAGCCCCATTGACATTACCTACCTAGTCTTTCGGTATTTTTCGCAGAAAGTGCTAACCGCAAGTTAAGTGTCATGATACCGCATTATCATTACTACTTTTCTAATTCCGTTACCACTGCCAAAGCCCCCTGAATAGGAACCATGCCACCTAAACTAATGCACAATGCTGTACATTGTGAGAAACTAAAGATACTAAGTCACACAGATAATACAAGGTACAGTTGAGCATCATTATCCGGCACATTCGGGACCGTAGTGATGCCGGATTAGGGATTTTGCCGGACTATGGGTCATGCATGGCAACTAGTTTATTTCTGACGTCCGGAATGTTTTCATTGAAAGGAGTGAATTATTTGCAACAAAATATTTGCCATTTACTGAACATTATTTTAAAAAGAGTAAATGATAATTATCAGAACGAAATGGTTTCTTAATTTTATATCCTGTTATTTATATTTGTTATTAGAAAAGAATTTATATTTGTTATTAGAAAAGGATATAAAATTTGATATTTCTTATGCTTTGCGTAACATAATTTCCTACCGCGCTTGATTTGTTATCAGCTGATTCAGCGCGATGTCAACGCGTGGGTGTCGTGTGTACGTCGCCGCGGGTGACCAGACTGGATTATTCTTTAAAGGCCATCATCGATCTTCCTTCAACAATTTCAGGCTGATCATCTTCATCCCCACTCGGATTTATTGTTATTAATTACCATTTCAATGATTTCATCATCTATGATATGTTGTATGGTGAGAATATCGTGGCCGCTAACTATCATTTCGTCTAAATTTACCAATTCCATTTCCTTTAATTCAGGGTTATGGATGATGTTTGCGAGCTCCATCATCATATTTTTATCCTCAGAAAAATGAAATTTTTTAAATCCCCACTTATTTCGTATATATCAAACCTTAAAGCAGGCCACAATTTAAACCACGCGTGTTTTAGAACGGATGGTGAAATGCTATTGCCTGCTCGTGAAATTTCCCGAATCACGTCTTTTGGATTGATCACGTCTATTTCTGAATTATTTTATCCTGCTCCATTAGCATTTGGCCAGAAATTCTAACTAAGCCCTTCACTTCGACGCAATCGAAACCAGGCTGTCTAAATCAGCACTTAAATCTTCTTTCATAGTTTTTCTCTCTGTTATCTACTTCTTCGTGTCACTTAAACAGTAAAGTTTTGATGATTTTTCCCTTTCAGCTTCATAATGTGTTATATTGTTGAAGATCCAACTCATGTCAGTATGTTTCAGTCAAACGCTTTGCTAGAGCAACGGCGTCAAAATTTTTCACAACTTGCACTTTTTCTGCGTTGGTTAACGTTTTGTGCTGTTGCCACAACTGTATGGATGAGACATGTTTTGGGTGAAACATAAGAATATAACCAATAATTTTATCAAATTACGTCTAGTGGTCAATCAAAAATGCGCGCGCCATTGAAAGTGGCCGATGTGTAAATTAGTCCGTCTCGGCGATGTCTTCAAATTTATATGTTTACTTCAAGTTCCAGAATAATTCCAGTGTACACGAAGTACGAGAAATTAATATGTTTAAATTATTCTGATTCTCGAAATGGGAAAATTAACGTTAAGAATGGTATCTCGGTATTAATATAAGAATAATATCTCTTATGAAGCAATCTTCCGGTTTTAAATGTTTCGGCATTTTCCACTAACAAGTACCTGGTTGCAAGTCATGGCAAAATTGCCGGATTAGGGGTTCCCGGATTAAGGGTGCTCAACTGTAATTGCATATAGATCTATATCTATATATAGTTTGAACTATTAAAGGAAAACAAATTCAAGAATCAACATTCATTTATTAAGTAAATACAAAAAAATTAAGTCATACAATGTCAAGTAAGATTGTTGAAGAGCAAGATAAAACTTATTTGGCCAAACAAATTTAGTAAAATTTTCACTGCAACAGTGACACAAAATTCCAAAAACATCTACAAGAAACACAAATCTGATGTGATTCACAAGGATTCCAGTCAGAAACTGCCGCTCCTTATTCTAGAGTATGGGAAATTAAAAGACAAAGGTTTCCAGAAATTTCTTCGAATATGGACCAGTGACACTTGCAAGTACACCCTGAAAAACTATTAAAAAACATGTTCAGGGTTACATACATTCAAGCACAGCGGCGTCGGAAGTGGGGGGCAGGGGGGGGATTCGCTCTCCCCCCCCCCCCCTCCCCCAGAATTTGCCCCGGGCCCTTGAGTAATGAGTCTTCATTAATAAATTAATTAAATTTCACTTGTTTCCAGCTTGACTTTTCCCTTCTGATGCATATTCTACCACCTTCATATGCACTTTTAGCGGAATTCTAGTCCCTACCCCCTCCCAACCGCAAAAAATGCGGGCCCTTTTCTTAAGACCCGGGCCGGGCTTCAAGGTTGGCTCCTCCCAGGGAACAAGTTCCGACGCCCCTGTTCAAGCAGTTAAAATTAATGACAATATAACAATAACGAGATAAATATTATTTTAAGAAATTCAATAATAACAGATTAATGAAATTAATAAATTCATTGCAAGAATACTACTTTCACATACGTAATTTTTAGGAAAAGTACTGATGGTGACCTGACGGTTTAACAGTAACTGTCCGATGGAGCTGAAGAGACTGAATAAGCCATCGTTGCTCGGCTTTTCGTTAATGATATCTATCATTAACATGAAAATGATAAGGGGGCATAATTATAATTAAAACTATGAACAACTTGAAATAAGAGCGTATGCTTTCCCGGCGAATTGAATGAATAAATTCCTCTCGGGTTCTCCCCCGGGTAAGTTGGTCCATGGCCGATGTTTCGATGCTCGACTCGTGCACCGTCATCAGGGCAGATGTGTCTCATCTGGAGGAATTTCTTTATGAAAAACTTATCTCTTCAATGATATTTCCATTGCCGTTTTCAAGAAATATTTTCCCTAGAATGTCCTGAGGTGCAAAGTGCTTCTCGCAGACAACCTGTCTTGCCCTCAATACCAAATCCTTCCTTGGAATAGCAACTTGCCATTTGGCACGCTTGTCGGGATCTTTCGGAATGGAAAAAAAGACAATGATGACTTTTTCGACCCGTATCCTTCCTTGCAACCCGGAGCCACGCAACTGCTCGGTACTGTGAACACCTGCATGATAAATGCCATTTTATGCTCAGTATATTCAAAATTAAGTCACATATTGGTATATAATTAACATCTATACTCACCGATGAATCAGTTACAATCCAAGGAATACTGAAATCCACTCATGGACAAAGATTTTCTCACTTTTCTACTCGAGCACCGTATAACTCGCCTCACTCGCCATGTATTCCTAGCGGAAAACATGGGGTATGTACTACCAGCGCCACTAAGCAGGAACTACTCTCTCAGCCTCAAGGGTCTGCCAGCTCAGCCTGTAGGGTAATATAGGGAGTTGCCGGACCTGTATATACGACCGTGATTCAGAGTAAAATAACAAATGCATATCGCGCAGAGGTGTCTTTGGAACGAAAATTTCTCATAGTGTGACAAAAGAGAGGCAAATTGCGTGTGGCTGCCAACTTTGTTTTAATTGTTTTAATGACTTATAATATATAAACATCGTGATGTGTTTGATAATAGCGTTGGGATTTGTACCACAATGCTATTTGATTTCGTTTTGAGCCCTCTGATAAGGATTTGCAGCTGAAAACTTAAAATTACCGGAAAATTACGGTAATTTTCGAAAAATACCGTAATTTATCTCAATTGAATATTACGGTAATTTACCCATCTCTATTCTCAATACTGATTTTGGGCATATGGTTTATGGATTCTGGGCTGAGGAAGTAGAATTTTCCGACAATGGAAATCATTTAGTTTGTTTAGGTGTAGCTTCCGTTTACATTTTTCATCAATACCTATATATGCCTAAATATTTAATGTAACTTGCCTGTTCTATCACATTACAGTTATCACAAGGAGAAGAACTACCTTTAATACAACTTGTACATTGATAATACAGTTTACTTATAAGTGAGATAGTTTTACTCATTGTAAATACAGCATATTTCATTTTTTCTCTTAGCAACATGCAATTCTTTGAAAACCAAATGCAGTGGAACCGCGGTAGTACGAGTATGGCCTATTGCGAGACCCCCGCTATGATGAGAGATTGCAGGGGCACCGTCAATTGGCCCTTTGATTGCCATGTAAAAAAATACGGTTTTTATGAGACCCTTTTGGTGTTGGCCCCCGCCATTGCGAGAGTTTCCGTCACTGCGGTGACAGAAACAAACCATCAAAAGTGCCGCGGCAAACAAACATCAAAAGTGGCCACCCAGCTAGCACAGGGGATATCGTTTCCCAGATATGAAGGGGATATATAACGGAAAAGGTGCTCTTCGGATTTCAGGGACGGATATCACGGAGAAAACATGTCAGCGACTTATCCGTGATCATAATAATGGATCCACTCGGAAGAATAGAAGTAGTTAAATATTAATATTGTAATTTAATCAATTGATTAAATTACACTGTTAATTATTTAGCGAGAGATTACTCTCAGGAAGGACTAAATTCTTTCTGGTGTATTATATCTAATGCGGGCTTGAACTACATGGTAGCCCTGCGGAAAATTCCAGTTTAAACGAGTTGAATTCAACTCGCATGTTTTCATCCGTTTTCAACTCGCTCCATCTCGTCATTCCAACTCGTTTGAACTCGGTTATGGCTCATTTACCCTGTATTTAACTTGTTAAATCAAGTCGTCGTAATTGGTTCTACCTTGTTTGAACTTGCAGTTCGTAAGTAGAACCTTGTCGTTTTAACTCTTTCCAACTTGTCCGTTTCACATCGTAGTAACTTGATTCAACTTGAAGAGAGGCAACTCGTTTCATATCGTATGAAGAGGATGCATCTTGAAGAGCGGCAACTCGTTTCATATCGTACTAACTTGATCGATCTTGAAGAGAGGCAACTCGTTTCATATCGTATTAAGTGGATGCATCTTGAAGAGAGGCAACTCGTTTTTTATCGTATTAATTGGATTAAAGAGAAGAAAGTAGTGTCATATCGTATTAAGTGGATGCATCTTGAAGAGAGGCAACTCGTTTTTTATCGTATTAATTGGATTAAAGAGAAGAAAGTAGTGTCATATCGTATTAACTGGACCGACGTGACTTATTACACCGCGTACTAAACCGTAGGTTCAACCATGCTAATTATTTAGCTCCACATTTCAAAGAGATCAGGAAAATACGTTAGCCATCTCTACAAAATGAATCTAGCGACACAGCAATCTTTGCGACAAGGTCACTACAGATAAAAGCTAGACTAGTATTTACACAAAATTAGGATCGAAACATTTACCTTTGTTTTCACTTCATTCTGGAAATCGTTCTGGATAATTTTAAAATACACTCGTTCCTAATATAACTCCGAATAACATTTATTACGACAGTCACACAACAAGAAGAGGGTGAATAATTTAAACACTTTTGAATCTATTTACCTCTACATTTATTATCAGTCATTAATTACACATCCAATAGGAATCAACGTTTATCTTGCATCCACTGGTGACACTGTTACTCAGAAATACATTCTTTGGCTTTTAATCTTCTCCTTAGCTCCTACACAAAAAGGCACCTGAAAGCAGCACGATAAGAAGATATAAATATTGCAATAACAACAAACTTTCTATTTATTATTAAAAGCAGGAAAGAACTATTAATAGTTAATTTCAATTAATTTACAGCCACTCTTTTCAATTCAACGACCTTCCGTCAGGACATGGCACAAAAAGCATAAATGTGTATAAATATACAAAGCACACCTATGAAAGTTAACTAAACAAATAAACTCACCCTTGTCTTCTGTACTACGATGCACGATGATAACAACGCCATAAAAACTCGTCCGTAGTCCCGGAACCTTGCGAGAAGTATTAGTGGCAATACTCTCTTCTACAAAAAACAACGGAACTATTAAGCAAACAATTCCCAAGAGAAATATGTATATTTTCAGTGATGCCGTGAGCGAACATTCTCTGTTCAACATTATATAAACACATATTATCAGTTTTCAGTTCAAAACATACCTCCTAGAATGAGGATTTTCACATCACAAAATTTATCCGTTCCTTTCACTTCGTCGTAGTTTTCTTTCTAATTTAATCCTGGAACGAAGGCCAACAAACTTCCTTTTCACGGTCCACACAAGGCATGGTATTGAATATCTTCAACGTGACCACAGATCACTGGCCTTTTATAAATTAACTATTTTAACCATATGAGATTGCTTTCCGCTCTACATGCAGTAGCAACCAATACTTCACGATATGATGCTCAACGGAAAGGAAACATTTCGGTGATAGCGAAATAACCTTAAGACAATAATCCAAGATGGAGCGTTTTCACGCACTGCATTCTGAGTGAAGTTAGCATCTTAATTCGAAAGAGGGTTGTTAAGTACTCAGAATTATAACTTTTTAACCGTTTATTCTCATTTTGAAATTATATCAATACTTATTTTCTGCTTTATCTCCATATTTATTTACTCGTACTATTATATGAATGAATTTCAAGCTATCAAATGCTTAAGTAGTAGGTGGTGGGAGGACTTAGTTTTTGTAAACATCCGGTTTCAAGTTGTTGATTTTCGAAAACCTGGAGCCAAGCAAACAAAAAAACTAGATAATAAACATCATTAATATTCATGAATTATTTAAACCAATAATGTAATGATGAATTACAGAATGGCCATATTTCATTTTCTTGGTGTATTAACAGGAGGAAGTTTCAATTTCTACATGGGACTACAAATTATCAGTACCTGTATATATGTCAACAAAGTCAGCAACAAGCTTTGGTCAAGTTTAATGCCGATTGGCTTGTAGATATGAACTATTATCAATATATTGACGTACAAATCATAAATGAAAAAACTGGACAATAAGAATTAAGTAATTTGCTATGCTATGCCGGTACCTATAGGTACTTATACCGGTATACCAGTCTGTATGTCCCGAGTACGCCAAATTTCGCCGATTATACCAAAACTTCGTGTGCTGTAGGGGTGGTCTGCCTTTTGACCATATTTGCTCAATATCAAACAAATGAACTCATTAACGCTGAAAATATTTCATTTAAAGTTATCAACCTATGGTCCAATTAAAACGAGTTACCTCCCCGAAAAGATGAAAGCAGATGAAACGAGTAAGAGAAGGAACGAGTTGAAACAAGTTAACACGAATTACCTCGCTGACGAGACGAAAGAAGATGAAAACGAGTACGAGAAGGAACGAGTAGAAACAAGTTAACACGAATTACCTCGCCGACGAGATGAAACAAGATGAAAACGAGTACGAGAAGGAACGAGTTGATTCAAGTTAACACGAGTACCTGGCCGACGAGATAAAAGCAGATGAAACGAGTACAGGAAGGAACGAGTTGAATCAAGTTGGTACAACTTTCCTCGCCGACGAGATGAAACGAGTATGAGAAGAAACGAGTTGAATCAAGTTAACACCACTTACCTCGCCGACGAGATGAAAGCAGATGAAACGAGTACGAGAAGGAACAAGTTGAATCAAGTTAACACGACTAACCTCGCCGACGAGATGAAAGCAGATGAAACGAGTACGAGAAGGAACAAGTTGAATCAAGTTAACACGACTAACCTCGCCGACGAGATGAAAGCAGATGAAACGAGTACGAGAAGGAACAAGTTGAATCAAGTTAACACAAGTTACCTTGCCGACGAGATGAAACGAGTACGAGAAGTAACGAGTTGAATCCACTTAATTGAAGTTCGTTGGAGGTGTCATTGAGCTGCGGGTAGTGTAAGTTCACGGGGTAACCGAGTTGGAAACCATTGTTACGAGTTCAGAACTCGTAAATGCAAGTTGATCCGATTTAAAGTCCAACTTGATTCATCTCGTTTTAACTGGAAATTTTCCGCAGGTAGCAGACATTTGGCGAAATTTAGCTCGCTCTCTCGGCCAATTCCGGAAAAACATGCGAAAAAATGAAACTCTTTCGCCATGTGAAAATCACCATCTTTGGAGCCCGTCTTACTTTGGTAATAAATCTGCGCTCGCTTCCTTGCTTTGCTCATTTCATTATTCCTGCTGCAATGGTAAATATTCAGATTCCGAGAAGAATCCAACAACCTAGTTCAACGAATATACATCGCAACCAGCTTCTTGTACGAGACAATAAGGTAAGGTAATATTCATTTTGCTTTTTTAAAATTTTTAGTAATTGTCATTTAATTTTTGTATCTGCCGGTGTATCGCTATTTTGTACTAGTACCTATCTTTTTGACCATATATGGTCAAAAAGATATTAGAATTAACTTAGGTGCGAAATGATATTATTGACACAGTTTTCTGTTTGGCAACTCATGTTCAGCCCCATGTATTCTGGATAATATTATCATATGTGGCATACAATTGGGTAATCGTTATGATTTGTTAACTGGTGCTTTGGGGAATGAACATTTATGGCATTATCGGTGATCATTAATGGTCGTGCCTAATACATTTCTTATGAGTAGTGAGTGACATCGGATAAATACATACACACGACGGTGGTTATACATGTAAGGGATTCATTCACCTAAATAAGAAGATAACAGTTTTGCTGTGTATATTAATTAGCTGTTAATTTTTAACCGTTGTCTGTTGATGTTTCATTGACTTATCATTTTGTGAAAAAATTTTCCCGACAATATTTCACTTTTACTATCAAAATATTGCACAAAAGTCAGTTATTAGGGCGTAAACATTTAGAATAAGTAATTGGAAGGCAACGATAAGCTAATGTAATGGCATTATGGTTATCCTATTAATTTAGTGGGCGATTCGTTTTTTAAAAGTTCCTTTCACCTTAGACATAGCATTAAATTTATTTTTGTAGTGTTTTTATTTGGAAAATTGTGGTTTATTTAGAGTTCCAGAAATGGATGGTTTGTTTTCAATAGAATATGGTGAATTAACATTCGAAAATTACGTGTCTATCCTTCATTTTTAAACAGTTAAGTAACTGAAGATTCTTTTATTTACCAAGGTGCAGTGAAGAACAATGCATCCCAGCTTTACCTCATCACAGCTAATCGGAGTTTAGGAGAGTTGTTATGGTTGGCGATGTTGAGGGGAGAATCCAGGAAAATAAACTACTACCTATAAAAATGTCTTTCTCAAGTTCTTGAATAAATGTTTTCACCTTGTCCACTCTGTTTTATCCAGGGCTTGGTGCACCTTTATATTATTACAGGGACTTCTCGATATGCTCATCAAAATTGTAGTTCAATTGGTATTCCTTTGGTGGGTGGTTGTTTTCGCAGTAGTATTTCTTAAATGAGTTGTTACTTATTTGATATTTTTTGGTAATGGGGTTTTTAGTAGGAATTTAAGAGTTTTGTCTGCATCAAATATATCGAGTAGAAGCCGTATATCGAATATTACTAGTGCGATATCACAGTCGATAGGTGTTCGATACAATTGCTCCGGGAATATGATCGATATATATCGTTTTTGTCGATCATTTGTTGTTCTAGTTTTCACCGCTAGGCGGCGCTTATACCATACTACGGAAACCATATCCCTTCAAAGGCGGAAACTCATCCCATATTTTTCCGTTGGTTTTCCCCTTCATATCCGGATATCTTTTCCCTTGCCGGATATGATATCCCTCGAATACTTGGATAGTATTATGAAATGGATGGGATATATATCCCCTTGTGCTAGCTGGGCAACATCTGCCATAGCTTGCGATCTGTTAGCAATGCAATTAATATGAAGTGTTACGTAGCAACTGCACGTTATAATTCACCATCTGATTAATTTATTGTTAATATTGGTGGAAATACTGCATCATTAGCAGTTATGAATACGTATTTGATCTTCTTTTGTTTCCTGGGCGGTCGAGAGCACACTCGCATGTCTGTAAGTTAAATGCATTTCCAAGATAAACACCGTGGCCCAGAAACGCAAAGCACTGAAGTGTCGGAAGGGAAAAACAGCAAGCCACTCAATTGTCTCTCCTAAATTTGTTTTCATATTTTCTTTCACTCCTTATTTATCAATGTTGAACATTTTTATTAGTTAATTTCATGTTCTACGAGATTACTGAAGTTAGTAAATTATTATTTGTTACCTATACTTGTAACTGCTTGATGTAATGTGACGAACATGGTGCCAAAGGAGCATAGCACTCTTAGTTCATGGACTTTCAATATGTCTACATTCCTATGTTTTGCTACCAATATTGAGCAATTATATGCTAGCTGCTTATCTGCTATTTTATGCAGATATAAAGATATACTTAACACATTTCTTGGTATAGGAGGGCTCTTCGTTAGACCCATTTTTTCAGTCCTTTGTATCATACTACCGTTGCGCATATCACCCGACAAAATTACTGTAAGTACGTTGAGGGCCAAACAAAGTCTATAAAAAAAACTTGTATAATTGTGATACAACTGCTATTTCAATAAATTGTTGTACATGGTAAAGCAGATTGTTTTTCGAATTGGACATCACATCAGATGATAGAAAATGCCCTCCAAGGTAGGGTCCCTTCCACGGTCTCTTTTCGTCTCCTGAAACAAATGCGATACATTATTCCAAACAACTTCCGTGAAATGTCGCAAAGAACTAGAATATACTGATCATAAAAATTAAGACTAACCAAGGCGAAGCATTAAGGCTATTAATAAAGGTGATACAATTTTGATTTATCATTTATGGTTTCAATTTTTGGTGGAACTAATCAAAATTATGGAATGAACGTTAGAAAATGGAACGGGCATTACAAAAGAGCAGCTTAGTCAGTTCTGCATTTGGGAAAATGGTCGACAATTTGAGGCTTTTTGCATTTTTTGGAGCAGGATATGGTGCTTTTTAATCTCATGGTAAGGTGGTAAATTAAGTAGGGATATCCCATGGGTAAAAATCCACTAAAATTTTAGTGGATATCCACTAAATATTGTGGATATCCACTAATTATTGTGGATATCCACATAAAATATAGTGGATATCCACTAAAATTTGTGGATATTCACTTAACATGTAGTGGATATCCACTAAATATTGTGGATATCCACTAATTATTATGGATATTCACATCAAATATAGTGGATATCCACTACATGTTAAGTGAATATCCACAAATTTTAGTGGACATCCACTATATTTTGTGTGGATATCCACTAAATATTGTGGCTATTCACATAAAATATAGTGGATGTCCACTACATGTTAAGTGAATATCCACAAATTTTAGTGGACATCCACTATATTTTATGTGGATATCCACTAAATATTGTGGCTATTCACATAAAATATAGTGGATGTCCACTACATGTTAAGTGAATATCCACAAATTTTAGTGGACATCCACTATATTTTATGTGGATATCCACTAAATATTGTGGCTATTCACATAAAATATAGTGGATGTCCACTAAAGTTTGTGGATATCCACTTGAGTTTGTGGATGTCCACTAAAATCTGTGGATATTCACTTAACATGTAGTGGATATCTACTAAATATAGTGATCCACTTATATCCAATAATGCAATAGACACTAATGCTTTCCACTAATGCCTATAGGCATAGTGGATCCATGCTTAAGTATAGGTACATAGATTGTGGAAGTTCACAAATTTTAGTGGATCCTTAGATGTATCCACTAACCTAAGTTGTGGATATCCTACCCTGGTGAAAATAAACCGTGACAGACAGTGTGACAGACAATGTGACAGAAGCGTGAACACAGTGTGCTTAGAATGTGACAAGAGTGTGATTACAGTGTGCATACACCGTGACAAAAGCGTAAATTGGGACTCAAAAGCGTGCAGAAAGCGTGATTGACACTGTGACGGTACAGTGTGTTCACAGTGTGAGGACACCGTGCACACAGTGTGAGGACACCGTGCGCACAGTGTGAGGATACCGTGCACACAGTGTGAGGACACTGTGACTAATACCCATGTACAGTGTGCTGCACATTGTGGTCACACTGTCCATCACGCTTTGAAGGGAGCACAGTGTGCGTACACTGTGACTAATAGCCGTGTACAGTGTGCAGCACATTGTGGTCACACTGTCCATCACGCTTTGAAGGGAGCACACTGTGCACACAGTGTACATACACTGTGACTAATTCACTTGCACAGTGTCCCACACAGCACAAGAATATGCTTATCATATCCCTGGAATATTCTCATGAGAATATTAGAATATTCCTGGGATATTCTCAATATTCTCAAAATATTCTAGGAATATTCCTAGCATATCCCATATGTCCGGGCTGTAGGATATGCTAAGAATATTCCTGAAGAATATTCCCGAGGTATATGCTAAGAATATTCCTGGGATATTCTCATTGGAATATTCCTGGAACATCCTCAGCATATACTTGGAATATTCCTAGCATATCCTCAGAATATTCGGGGGATATTCTCAGAATATACTGGGAATATTCCTAACATATGCGATATGTCCGGGCTGTAGGATATGCTAAGAATATTCCTGAAGATTATTCTAGAGGAATTTGTTAAGAATATTCCTTGGTATAATGGGAATATTCCTAGCTTATATGAAATATCCAGGCTGTATTCTGACTTTATTCCTGCGGAATATACTCATTGGAATATTCTCTGAACATACCTATTCCTTGTTCATCGCCAAAAACATGTGTCTCATTTTGTTTCATCGTTCCTATCCTGCCTACTGCCATGCCGACTACCTGAAAGTCTGATAACCTGGCCATGCCATCCTAACCACTGTAAACTACTCATGTATGATACTTTGAGCTACATAGCGATGGGTAAGAGACTCTACTCGCTGCCACCAACTCACTCGCGAGAACTATAAATTTCAAAAGACTAACACTGCGCGGATTTTCCCCCTTGCACTGTTCCTCTGAAATCATTTTAAGGACAAAAATAAGTTTGACCGATATGTATTTACATAATTGATAGGCATTCTTTCAATGCTAAACGAAATATAGAAAAGTGAGAATTTCCTTGAATAAGTATCTATTGCTGAGAACCTATTGTACAAAGTTACAATAGAGTGAGTGAAACAATGCTGCTAAACATGAAATCGACTCGGCGAGTGAATTAATCTTTTTAAGGTTCTGACCAGACTTCCCTGGAAGTTATTTATCAAATAGTGTAGAGCTGAAGCGATCTCCATTTAAAAAAAACCTATGTAAACATATTGGGGATACTCCGACAAGAATCGTAAGAGAATATCCCCAGTATATCCTTAAATATTCCAATTGGGTATATTTTCGTGCGAACTATAACAGACTATTCGTAGAATATTCTCAAATATTTTTGGAATATTCCTACAATATTCTCAATTATTCGTATCGAGAATATTCCCGTGCGAACCATAATAGAATATTCCTAGAATATTCTCAAATATTCGCTTTGGGAATATTCTCATGTGAACCTTTTTAGAATATTCCTAGAACATTCTCAAATATTCGCAACGGGAATATTCCCATGAGAACCTTTTTAGAATATTCCTAGAATATTCTCAAGTACTCGCATCGGGGATATTCTCTTGCGAACATTTTTAGAATATTCCTAGAATATTCGCAACGGGGATATTCCCATGAGTACCTTTTTAGAATATTCCTAGAATATTCTCAAATACTTGCATCGGGGATATTCTCTTGCGAACATTTTTAGAATATTCGTAGAATATTCTCAATTATTCGTAATGGGGATATTCCCGTGCGAACCGTAATAGAATATTCCTAGAATATTCTCAAATATTCGCTACGGAAATATTCTCATGCGAACCTTTTTAGAATATTCCTAGAACATTCTCAAATATTCGCAACGGGAATATTCCCATGAGAACCTTTTTAGAATATTCCTAGAATATTCTCAATGGGATATTCCCATGCGAACCATTTTCGAATATTCTTGGAATATTCTATTATGGTTCGCCATGTCCCTGGAATCAACTAGGAATATTGGGGATGAAAATAGAATATTCCGTGCTGTGTGGGGTGATACACATTGTTGTCACACTGTCTGTCATGGTTTATTTTCACCAGGGTACTTTCAGAGGATACGCACATTTTATTGGATATGATGAATGGCATTATTAACAATTCCATTTTTGTCTACAGGATCCTGTTAAAATAACTGTTATAACCCTTATACCTCTTCTTTTCCTCCCATCTTTTATTTCCCCATCCAATTGATTAGGGGTTAAACTTTTGCAAACAACCTATGGATTTTAGTCCCACAAATAATATCAAATTAAAAAATCCATTTTTCACGACTATAATAGCTATAACTTTTCCCATAATTAGAACTTTGAATTTGCTTTAATCGTGACGGCGACACTCTGTGACGATTATGACGTCTTCTTCTGCATCTACGCATAATAACTACCAGTGTTATAGGTAGACGATGAAATTGTTGGTAATACCATTTGCCGCAAAACCGCAGGGTAGGTAGGTATCTATTTTTCAATATACAATCGTTTTTCTATCATAATTCGCTAGTTTTTGAGTTGTATGGTCGTAGTTAATCAAATTCGTGTTTATCAGCGAAAATGTAGCAGTCACGTGACGTTCGATCGTAACCATAGTAACAACGAGAAATAACAGATGCGGCACAAATAAACTGTTTAACCAGTCATATTGATAACGGATATTTGTTTCTAGTAATCTTTGTTGCATCAGAGGATTTTCACATAAGGCCATGGCGAGCTTTGCGTATGTATAGGTAACGTTTTGCGGAGAGAGTGGAAAGGCGATAGTGCCGATATCTTTCGTAAAAGACTTCAGTAAAAAAGAATGTAGTCCAAAAACACTCTACCAAGTGTTCAGAAGTAGCATGGAGGACGATTCCCCGAGGGAAAAGCTACAGCGACAGTACGACAAATTTCGCGCCTTAACCAGTTCAAATGCTACTGTGGATGTTGCTTTCTTTTTCCCGCTTAAACATGTCGATCTTCGAAAATTTTAGTGGACTCCGATATCGCCACTATTTGTGGATCCATTAATTGTGGATCCCCTAATTGTGGATCCACTTATTGTGGATCCACTACTAGTGGATCCACTAAAATTTTAGTGGATGCCGAAATCGCCACTTATTGTGGATCCACTAATAGTGGATTTTTACCCATGGGATGAATTACTGTAAAACTTCCCCTTCTTTCTGGATTTGTGCTCAGACTCTCCGGATGGAAATACTTCCACCACCACACCAACTCAGTTCCTAGAAAATTGTTGATAATAGGTTTCATGGTGATTATTTACACCAACCTTGGCAAGACGATACTTCACAATAGCGAAGGTTTTCTTGAGCACCATGAGGTCTCGTTTTAAAGAGGTTGCACTGTATGTAGTGCTTTAAGGTCACTTTGCATCTGTGCATGCAAGTAACCAATATTATGAGCAGAATAATTTCATGCAGTATCATCAGCAAAATATGTTAATTTACCCTTAAACCTCCCAGAACATAAATTATTTACATAAATCGAAAACAGTAAGGGGCCTAACAGAGAACCCTGTGGCACGCCTCAGGTTAGTTTGATCTTTTTGCTGCAGCAATTTTGAATATGCACACACAGGTCTCTGTCATAAAGATAACTTAGGAACCATTCGTACACAATACCCCGAACACCAGCTTCCCATAATCGCTGCATTAGTAAGTTATGGTTTACTGAGTCAAAAGCTTTATTAATGTCTATGAACAGGCCTGCAACTTCGCAATTCCTATTAAGTCCTTCATTCAAGGCTGAGCATAATTTTAATAAGGCATCTTCTGTACTTTTATCACACCGGATCCGAATTGGTTACTGCTAAAAAATGAATGCTTATTTAGAAAACTAAGAAGTCGATTTCTAATAACTTTTTCAATTATTTTAGAAAAGACAGATATGTAGTAAGGATATTTGTCTATAATTGTTTACGCCCATTTTATCACCTTTCATAAAAATAGGTATTATAATCGCAGTTTTTAACTGATGAGGAAATAAACCTGTTTGCATACTTAGATTAACACTAGAATGACCGGGGTGGTCCGCATACCTACTATGACCGCCAGCGGTCAATTGACCGTTCGCCCTTTTCTTGCGCTCTTTCGTACGTTTTCCCTTCGGAATCTTTTTCTATTGATTGTAGAAGTGTTCTGATAATATGTTTGCCGTTAGGCGTAGTTTTAGGAAAAAAATTGTACTACACTGCAATCAATTTTTTATTTACTGTGATAAAATTTTTTATTGAAAAATAAAAAAGTGTCTCATTTACATCGGTAAAAATAACACCTCATGTGTATTAAAACACAAGTAACATTTCAAAACATGTTAATTGTCTCATTTGTATTGGATAAAAACATGATATCAGAGAAAAAAGAAATTAGAGAAGACAGCGTTACAACGAAGCGCTAAAATGTGGTCTCAAGGTAAGTATTTATTTACTATTGCGAGCACTTTTTGCAAATTTTCTGATTACTTTCACGGTGTCCACACATGTGTACATATTGGGAGGGTGAGATATCTTGGGGCACCTGAATGATCTCGGCCTGCCCACGTCGACGAGCCATTGTGCTCTTCCATACCGCAGTGCAGACTGATCTAAGCGAATGGGTTATGGAAGCGAATGGGTTAAGCGAATGGGAGTAATTAGCAGTTAGAATTTAACCTTAAAAAGAGTGTAGCAATTCATTTTTGGAGAAGGGATAATTCGACAGAGCGATCCTATAAAATTAGTAACATGAAGATCGAAAGCGTTGAAACCATAAGGTATTTAGATGCAACAATCACTAAAGATTTATCGTGGGGAAGACATCCGATAAATATGCGGCAGAGTGAAGAGAAAGCTAGGATTTGTAAAAAGTTCTTGGGAACTGTGATGAGAAGACAAAAGAGCGGTGTTACTTGTTACTTTTCACTAGTTAGCCCCACCTTGAATATGGAGCCAGTGTATGGGATCCGAAAGAATTAGGTTTGGTTCGAGAACTAGACAGTGAGCAGCGTAGAACAGCTGGGTCCTTTAAAATGTGTTACGATAGGTTTAGTAGTGTATCAGAATTAATACATGAATTAGGGTGGGAATCATTATCAGAGCGTAGGTTAAAAATTAAATTAAATCTATTACAGAAATTTAAATTGGATAGCTTCAGTGAAGGTGTTAGGCACATATTAAAAACACCAGTGTATTATCCTATATTCGACCAGATAAATAAGATTAGAGAGATATGAAGGATCTCAGTTTTTCCCGGCGAATAGACTGGTAGAAGAGTTCTCGGGTTTCCAACTGGGTCCAAGTGTTTTTAGGCACCAACGTTTCGAAGGTTAAGTCCGCCATCGTCTTCAGGGTGAATCTACCATCATTCACCCTGAAGACGATGGCGGACTTAGCCTTCGAAACATTGGTGCCTAAAAACACTTGGACCCGGTTGGAAACCCGAGAACTCTTCTTCCATTAGAGAGATAGTTTGTCATACCAATAGATTCAAAATGTCATTTTTCTCCCGTGCTATAAGTGAACAGAATAGGCAGTTTAGGAAAGGGATAGGTAGGGGAAATATTTTAGAGTAGTCTGTAGTGCATGATGCATGTATTAACAACCAATCCTTTAATTACTATGTAGATACTAACAACCTAGAGTTCTGAGACCCTATAGTAGCATGTTTGCATGTCCATAGTCCATGCTTGGTGATCTTCAACCCCTGCCACACACCCTTGCGGTGGCTTGCAAGGTATCGTGTAGATGTAGATGAAAATAAATGGGTGACTGCACGTCTATGACTAGTCAGCGACCGGCATGCAAGTTGTAACTCGTTTTGGAAGGGTATTTCCCACGCTCTCTCAAGGCTCTGCAGGCTACGCAGCGGGCCGTGGTAGCGGGGTGCAGTGGCATCGGCTGACAGGCTCTGCCGCACCCCGGCTGCCAGGCTACGTACAAACGTAACAGCGCATTTCAGCTAAAGGAGTGAATACCACTGCCCATAAAATATTTATTAGTGACTCTTTGCGACGCAACATACTGTGGTTTTGCTAATGTGTCTCTCCTTCACATAAACGGTAAAATCATATCGAAAAACTATTTGAAGACATGAATGTCAACCTTGAGTAGTGTGCGTGTGTGGTATGGTGCACGTTATGATATTTGACGCAATTGACACCAAGAATCGACAAAGAGATCTACATAACGGTATTAAATACAAGAATGGTCAATTGACCGCTCGCGGTCATTGTAGGTATAAGCTTGCATTGCTCTTGACCTGAAGCCCCCCCTAAAAAACTTCATTTTCACATTATTTGTTCCAAAATATTAAAAGTCAAAAAAGCTCATCCTCATAAATTGTAAGATAACGAAGTGGTGCGCGAAAGAAAAACGTGAACGGTCAATTGACCGTCCCCAGTCATTCTAGTGTTAATAATGTAAGCAAGAACTTGTGAAATATTTGCTTTCACTGCTTTAATAATATATGCAGAAATATTATCAATATCCTTGGATTTCTTGGGCTTTAGATCCTTAATGATGTTACTAATTTCTTTCTCATTTGTAGGAACAAAATATAGTGATTCTTCTACATTGAAGGGTGGAAAAATTTCTTTATGTCTCTCCGAATCACTTTGCAGATTTATATTGTTCCTTAAAGAATCTATTGCTTGTTCAAAATGAAAGCTGAATTCATCAACGAGGTTTTGACATTCAGTGCCAACTTTTCCGTCTCTAGATTTTATTTTCAATATGTTTCCATCCCTTCTCTTTCCTCCAATAAGTGAGTCCAAGGTGTGCCATGGAGCAGCTGTGTTATTTACTTTACTATTGAAAGAAACATAATAATAATTTTCTTTACACTTCTTAATATCATTATCTAATCGTCATTTGTATGAATTATAATGCCTTTTCAATTTTTCATTATCAGGTTGTTTCCTAATTTTATTATACAATATATTCTGCCTAGACATCCTTTTTCGCAAAGAATGAGTCATCCAGGGTTTCTTTAATTTTTCTGATCTACTGCTTTTTGCAACATACTCAGCAGCTTGGTCAATGCAGCACTTTAATTTATTCATAAAGATTCTATTCCATGCTCAAGCCACTCAATCTCCTACGACCAATGCTTACTCCAAACTTCATTGTTTTTGGTTGCAACTTTGTAACCATGTAATTTATGTTACAATATAACATTTGTTCTTGTATTTTACTTTTATCTGCTGGAGAATGCTTCTCAAATCATTCAGTATATTCTCGTTCAGGGCGTTACTCGTGCGGGGTGTCCTGAACACCCCAATTGTCTCCACGGCGTAGACTCCTCGGCATATGCTTTATGTGAGGTAGGTTTTTCTTGGTTTTATCCTACCATTGAATAATATTGATGAAATAGTAATTATATTCATGTTTTAATGGTCATAATATCGTATCTTAAATTTCAGATTTTCAGCTCGATTTGATTGCGTACAACTCCGAAAATATTATTTTTCTTATCTCCATATTACCATGCATAACTTCATATTTAGTGTAGTACTTTACCCATTAATTATATACCTAATATTGAAAGTTTTTTTGTGATTTACCTACTACCAATAAGTATTTCAGAAACATGATTTTTATTGGCAACTGCATTTGCATGGTCTTCATTTTAGGAATATCATCATACACGAATATTCAAACTCAAAAAGTAGGTGTGAATTATTCTCGTGTGAGAGATGCCAGGCCCAATGATGAGGGAGAATTTGATTGTTTCATAGGGCGTCTGCTCTTCACGGGAACAAATAGATCTGGGCAACAAAATATAAAGGATTTATGGGATTGAGATGGCTAGGGTGTTGACATATTTTATGTGTCCATGTACTATCAAAGATTCCATTTTCGTGTGTAGTATCTCAGATTTGATGATATAAACAGTAGGGCAGAAAGAACAATGATAGACAGATTAGTTCCGATTCATCAACTTTTTGAAATGCTGGTGAGAAAGTTTCTGGATAACTATGCCATATTGGAGTACACTATGGTAGACGAGCAATTATTCAGCTTTAGGGGAAGATATTCACTCAGGCAATATCTCTCAAATCAGCCTGCAATATATGGTATCAAAATATTTGCATTGGTTGATGCTAATGTATTCTATACTTGCAATTTGGAGGTGTATGCAAGGAGTTAACCCGAAGGATCCTACAAAGTAGATAATACTCCTAAAGATGTTTTAAAGCGCTTCGTGGAACCAATTGTAGGGACGTGGAGAAATGTCACGGCTGACAATTGGTTTGCAAGTGGCAGAGGATTTGGTACACAGTAAATTGACGCTGGTGAGAACTCTGAAAAACAAAAGGGAATTGCCACCTCAGGTGGTGTGCACAAAACAGAGAATAGATTCAGAAAGAACATGACTATTTTATCTTATGTCTCCAAAAAAGTTAAAAATGTAATTTTGTTGTCAACAATGCATAGCAGTATGAGCATGGACAGGTTGACAGGCGACAAGAAGAAACCAGAGATAATATCTATATATATTAATTTTGTAGCGTGTCAGTCAGTCCGTCTGTCATTCTGTATCTGTTTTGTTTCGTTCTCTCTCCCAGTTTTTGAGCAAAAAGAGTGAGGTTTGGTGAGTTGAGTGGGGATTCTCTGTCTGTATTAGTAGTTTTTGATTTTTAGCAGTTTGTGGTGCAGAGAAAAATGCAAAAGATGTGGTTTTTGAGGGTGGGAGACAACATATAATGAATGAATATGGCGTAGCAAAAAAGTATAATAACATATAGGATAATTAGAGTAAGTTACATTTCCCTATTTATAAAGTAGCCATTTCCTTCTCTGCGCATATGAAATGCTTATGAAAAGTTGGTGAACAAAAGTGTAAAAAAATGCAAATCCTACTCTGAGTAGTGAAGCAGTAACTGCCTGCCTGAAGCACAAGCACTACTGCCACCTATTGGTAATCAGTAGTTTCCAAACACTTGTGAAATCTCATTTGACACTAGAACACAAAGTTCAGCTCAAGAGCACATCAGACAGAGACTGCGTGCAAAACAGCCCGCTGCAGGTCTGCTAGTCTTTTTATAATGTTACTAAGGGTGGTGTTGATGCAGTGGTTGAGATGTGCATAGCATGTTATGTTTCAAGAAACACTATAATAGATTGCCAATGGTAATTTTTTTCCACTTGATAAAGGTGGCAGGCAGGTGGTCTTTTGTTATGTACAATGACGTAAATCCAAGATGTATAGATCAAAATTCCAGCGAAAAAGTGCAATTGACAAGCCATTTATAAGGAGAAGATTGGAAATGGAAATGATTCCAAAGGAACTGAAAAGAAAGACAGATTATTTCAGTGGTTCATCAACATGTGAAAGAACAATGAAAAAGAGAAAAGGAAAAAGTGGTAGATGTGTTGTATGTCCAAGAAATAAAGACATTAAAACAAAAATGTTCTGTTGCTCATGCGATAAGTGGGTTTGCACGACACACATGATGAATTTGGAACGTAGGTTTTCGCAGCGAAATTCATCATCGTCAGAGTCTTTTGGGTGCAGCTGCATATAACATGTTGTGGGTGTGCAAGCTTTCGCGGCCATTGCAGGACACATCATCAGGCAATGATAAAACATTGGAAAGGTCCTATATATCTCTCTCCCTCCCCTTTTTACTTTGGAGTGGTGGGGGGTGAATGACGTAAGAAGTTGGCCGCCACTGTCCTTGGGGAGTCGGTGAACTTTCCCTCCCCCTCACAGTGCCAATGGGTGTGTCTTCTTCTGGAACCATCCAGGCGTAGCTTTACTTCGGAAAAGTTTTCTCCAAGTCGGACTCTGTCGAATGCCGTCGTCCCAAATTCAGGGGGCATTTCTCGATTTCAATAGCCTTGCGGATCAGTCAGTGGTGATAAAATTTTTCTTGGGCTAACACTTCTTGGTCTTGGTGTCCCTCCTCGGAAAAGGCATGCTCCGCTACGGCTGATTTCCCAGTCTCCCTATGTGTCAAGGCTCTTTGATGTTCCTTTATTCGACATGCCACAGAGCGACCAGTCCGTCCGACATATGATTTCCCGCAGGAACAAGGGATTTTATAAACGCCTTCAAAGTGGAGTGGATCGAGGCGGTGGATGGAAAAATGTTTCTCATTTTCCTTAGGTGACGCTTCCCGCTTTATTCAGTATGCGAGAGACCCTTTCCGTGGTTCCGGAGACATACGGAATGGATACGTAGGCGACTGGCTTCGTGTCCTCCCTTCCTGAAGTGCCTTGTGATGAGCCTGTCTTAGAAGTTCTGGATGAAGGATTCAGAATAGCCGTTCTGTCAAAGCGCTGCCCTCACGTGGTCTTCTTCGGTCCTCAGGGAGAGGTCATCGGACACCGATCTGTGCAGCAATGTTTTGATGAGTGCCGCTTTCTGTTGAGGGTGGTGGTAGGAATCTGCGTGAAGGTAATGGTCAGTATTGGTAGCTTTGCGGTAGATAGTACTTGTCAATATGTAAAAAGTTAGTGACCGCTTTGATTTTATCTCAGATTGATTACTGCTCCGTAGTATATGGTGATTTAACAAAAGAACTGGATACAAAACTTCAAATAGTATTAAATGCCTGCATTAGATTTATTTGTAATTAATGAAAGTAAGATCACATCACACCTTGCATAAATACAATATGGTGGCTTACAGTTAAAAATCAAAGAAGATGCTTCCTGGGTAGTCTTTTATACAATATTTCAACAGTAGGGATCCAGTTTTCTTATACTCTAGATACCTTTTTAAGGAGAACTTTCAAGAATGGGATACTAGAGGGCGAAAGGATAAACTACAAATCCCCATCCACTGGACTTGTGCCTTTAATAGGTCTTTTATAGTAATTGGGAGCAAAATATGGATTGCCTATTCTAGTGAAATATGTAGATCCAAAAATAGTGGAATATTTAGGCAAAGACTCTTCAATGAATACAAATATACCAAGGATAGAATAAGGAATACGGAAAGGTAACATATAAAAGGATGAACACAAGGAAGAAGTGGTGAAGATGGAATCAAGCCAGAAAACAACAGAAAAATGTTTGACTAAGCCGGGAATGGAACCACGGTCCTCCAAATTTTCCTGTTTGGTATGCTCACCATGACACCATTGAGCTTAGATAAGGATGAAAATGAGGCAGATTTAGTGGAAGAGCGATGATTATTCATACGGATTGCCAAGGGTGTAGTGCATTCACCAACGTAAAATGTGGGACAAGAATTACAGGTCAGAAGGTACGCAATATTTTTGGACTGGCAAGTAGCTTGGGAGGAGGGGAAAGAAGTGATGAGGGGGTGTGGAGATGTAGGTGCGGACCGCATTAAAGGACAGGTTTTACATCTGGGACGATTGCATGGAGAGGGCCGTGGGGGAGGAGAATCAGAAGTGCGATAGAGAGGGTTTGTGGACTTGAGAATATTTTTTAAGTTCGGTGGCCGTCTGTAGGAAATGGAGGGGCAATGAGGCAGGAGAGAAGAAGAAGTGACGTTGCTGTTTTTCAGAATGGGAAAGAGGTCCTTGAGAAAGATTTTGAGTTTGTGGGAACCAGGGAAGAAAGTGGTGCATATATTCAGTCCTGTGTCTGAAGATGGAGGTCTGTCTTTTGGAATGTATTAGGAAGAGTGGGCGAGGATTTTCTTGTGGAGGAGCTTAGCAGTATATCCGCGATTGAGGAGAGCAGAATGAAGATTATTTAAGTATTTGTTGAGGGAAGAGGTGTCATTGCAAATTCTGTGTCCGTGGATGGAAAGGCAGTTAGGAATGGAGCGCTTGGTGTGAATAGGGTGGCAACTATTGTAGTGGAGATATTGTTGGTGATTGGTAGGTTTTGTGTGGATGGATGTTGTGAATCTATTGTCTTGGAGCCGAATGTCTACGTCAAGAAATGTGATGGTGGAGTCAGAAATTGAGGAGGTGAATTTCACTGAAAAGGAAGAGTTCAGGGTGGAAATGAAATTTTGAAGAGAGTCATGACCGTGCGTCCAGAGAAGAAAGATGTCATCAATGAAGCGGACCCAGAAGAGAGGTTGGTTGGTACTTTGGGAGAGGAGAGATTCTTCAAGGAACCCCATAAAAAGGTTCGCATACGATGGGGTTATCCTAGTTCCCATCGCCGTGCCACTGGTTTGCAGGTAGAAAGAGTTGTTGAAGCAGAAGGCATTCTTTTTTAGTACAAATTCAGCTATTTTTAACAAGAAGTACGTTGAGGGGACTTGAGGGTTGATTAAGATAGAACTTGAGTGAGGATAGGCCTTCATTATGGGGGATGGAGGTATATAAGGAAGTGACGTCAATAGTGGCCATAATTAACTTAGAAGAGATGGAAATGCTGTTTAAACGTTGAAGGAAATGATAGGAATCTTTAATGAAGGAAGGAGGACAGAATACAAGGGGTTGCAGGTAGTGGTCAAGGAAGGCAGAGATTCTTTCAGTAGGAGAATTGAAGCTGGATACAATTGGTCGGCAGGGAACGGTAGGCTTGTGTATTTTGGGGAGAAGATAAAGTTGAGGTGTTTTTAGGGTTAGGAGGTGAAAGAAAAGAAATGTCTTTCGCTGATAGTCCTTCATCAGGAGCTGCTTCTTGAAGGAAGGATTCTATTTCTTGCTGGAATTCGGGAGTTGGATCGTGGGGTAGTGGTGTGTAGGTGAAGAAGTCGCTTAGGTGACAAAGTGCTTCAGATGTATAGTTTTTCGTGTTCATCACGACAACTGATAAACCCTTGTCTGCTGTTGTAATGACGATATCTGGGTTTTGGCCGAGTTTTTTGAGAGGGCATAGATTTCATATTCTGGGTGATGTTGTTTTTGGGGGCCAGGGATGAATGATTTTTCGGAGACTTTTTGGAATAGCAAGCAAATGTAGATATTTCCACTGTTGGCAGGACAAGACTTTTCTTTTCTCCCACCCTTACTTCCTCGTTGCCTACTCGTCGGATCCATTAAATCTTCATTTTCATTCTTCTGTAACTCCACATTTCGAATGCTTTCTTCTCCACTGCTGTCATCGTCCATGCCTCCTCACTGCCATATAGAAACATACTCCACATGTAGGTTCTGATGAATTGTTTCCTTACTTGTATTTCCAGCCGTTATCATTTTATAAAATGTCCTTCCTCTTCCTACGTTTTACTATTTCCCACTGTGCTCCAAGGCATTCAACCGAGATATGTTTCCTTCTAGGAGTAACATTCAAAGTCTGAGGCGTGGGTAATTCAGATGCCTTGCGAGTAGGGTTTGCCGATAGGGATCTTCTATGATTCGTGATCCCTTTATATTCAACTTTTTCAGGGAGACATCGGCATGCGAGTGACCAGCTCAGAGGACAGAATGAGTCTCACAAAAACCTTATTATTATTATCATTTCCATTTCTCTGTGTTCAATTACAAGTGTTACACCCATTAAGATTTTTTCAATGCCATTCCATATGACATACACATGAAATTTTTTCAATACATCTTGCACTAACACCTCTCCGTGAATGGTCACCTTGTTAGTATTACAAGCCTTTTTCTAGGACTGCCCTTCCCTACCCTTGTATCAAATCATCTGACAATGTTTCACAATTCAAAAGGAGCATTGAAATAATTGGTTTTATTCAAGTTCCTCATTCTTGATAAGAGAATATTAAAATTTTGTTATTTGCTATTATGATTATTTATTGTTAATTTTATATTATAAGCTGTCTTTTGATTCAATGGCAATATTTTTGTTATTTTTTTTGCCGTAGATTATTATGTATATACAATTTTGCTTTAATTTACCACAGTGGTATCATTTTCTTTTTATGCATTGCGTTATTTGCCCAATGGTGGCATGTAGTTAATTAATGTTCTAAGAGACATTGTTCCCAGAACAATAAAGTTTATGTCTATTTCTAGCACATTCGATTAGCCTGGTGCGTGTGTGCAGATTCCTTCACTGATCTCACCAGCAGTCTTGGAAACGCCCTTTTTACCGTCCATTTGGATGATATATACCAAAATCATGCTGAGTTGTGTCATCAACTTGTGATGTTATTGCTGCTCAGTGGTGTAGCTCCCTTTATGGTCGGTTCGATGTATTTTGTTCACAGTGCCTTCAGCCGCTAATATTTATCATCTGCTGCCAGCGTGCTTCACTCCACAACTGCCATTCACTTGCAACTCGCGTTTTGTTTTTCCCACGAGTCTAATATTTAATCATGTTATTGCACGAGACTGATTTCATTGGTTGCTGATACCTCCAGAGTGTTTCCAAGAAGTCCTCGGCCGTTCCACTTTTATGGATGTGCAAAGGTCCACCTTAAATGTGAAAATGTGATTGCAGAAGCAGCGTACAAAGTAGCAGCGCACCTAGCCTTCCTCCCTGGACATCCCTTGAATTGGGGGATATGCCACGACCGAGTGACATTGGTCATCTCATGGCGGATTTGCGCATTGAAGTTGGCTTTCATAGTATACTAAGAATGCTACTGCTACTACAGTAGCAGTAGTATTCTTAAATAAATTTAAATTGCTATAATCTGAGACTCACACTGCTTGCATGGTACTACCGCTCTTGTGGTGCATCAAGCGATTGATCGCCACTTCATTACTTATTTAAGAAATGAAGTGACGTGATTAAGTCCCTTCACACTTTATACCAGTGCCGATCATGACCAGAAAAATCTCCACCGTAGCATAACGTCAACAAACAAAAACTTCCCTACTCATTTACACATTCTAGGCAACGGTAAAAATTACAAACAACAAATTTTGCCATCTACAAATGATAAAAATAGCAAAAAATTTTCTTTGACTTTTGTACCTTTCTATGAATTTAATAATGTCTTCCTCTGACATATTAATCCTCTTCATAAATTCCAATGTTCCACTAGTGGTCATTTTCCTCGGAACAATGTTGGAAGTTGTGAGATAGAATACAATGTTGCCGATTCCTTTTCCAAGCAAAATAGTCAGTCATTTATTTCTGTGGAATCGTAGTCCATAGTGTTTTGATTACAGCACCTATTGACCCTTACATCCTTGGAAGTCAGTGTGGTAGTCATGGTAGGTACTTCTAAGGCTTGGCAAAGGGCCTTTGGGGTGAGGCCCCCACGTCAGAGCTCTTGCTCTGTGTTGGACTTCAACGCAATTTTAAGTGATATGATTGTTTCCTTTGCAGAATGCCGTACATGGAGGCCGTGATTCTGGAATCGCTGCGCATGTTCACATCCAAGTCCTTCGGATTGGCTCACCGGGCACTGTCCGATGCCTGGGTCCAGGGCCACTTCATACCAAAGGTAACCAAAGCCTTAGTTTGATTACCTTTCACACGTGAAATCGTGGTTTTTAATGTTTACATTGTGCACGTGAAAAAGAGCGTGGAATTTCCTCAGCTCACAGTTTCATGCAGAAGGAGTTTAATTTTCCCCACTGATGGGGTCTCCACCCTAGATTTCCAAAGAAATTGAAGGTGAGACCAAAAGGTTGTATTTGAGATGAGATTGATTCTTTTACCTGATTCTGAGATTAAGTGTGCTGGATGCTCAGTACAGTATAGTTTGCAAAGAATGGCTAAAATGGCACGGATTATATAATTTGCAATAAATCGATGGTACTGATACACCCGGCACTTGCTAGGAAGACTTACTTATGATGGGCAGTAATATGTACGTATAAGCAGCTGGACTTGACCAAAAGACTGGATGTTGGACATGTCAAGCGATTAGCGTCTGTGAAAGGAAAACTCCAATGAAATTGAAAAATATGTGAAGCAGGCTTATTGAGGCTTTTGTATAATGAGGAACGTTTTTATTTATCCAGAATTCGAAAGAAAATAATTAACTTCAAATTACTTTATGGAAGCAGCTTACATCAAAACAAAAAATTTGACCACAATTTGGCATATCGACTATTTTTAAAATCTTTATTCAAATATGTTAAGTTTGCTCTTTCTTTTGTAGTGACAAAGGATTACATATTTGATGACTAAAATTTAAATCCATTTAGGGAAAAGTATTGATATGCTATACTACTGAATAATTTGATAATATTTACTTTTCCCTCAATATTTCAAATGTAACACACTCCTCAACTACCTAGGACTGAAGAGAGATTTAATTTCTTAAAATGCGTAACCTCGAGACTGAGGATAAAGCCACTGAGTTGTAATTGTGGATGGTGGGTCGACCTCTCGGTGTATAGAGGTTAGCTGTGGGATAAGCGGGTTTTCTCATCAAAGAAGCAGTCGTGGACAAAAAGTGACAGCACTCAGAGGTGATATTGGTCCACCATTGGGTGAGCCAGGCCTTTAAATAATACAGAAACCTGCGAAGATGCCTTGACTTGGCAGCGGTAGGTCATCAACAATTCCCATCAATAGGGAGGAGAGGGCAGCAGCTCTTCTTCATATGAGTGAAGGTGGAGACCACAGTGGTCGGTACAGCGACACTCATTTCACTACAGGCGTGGTAGCATTTACTTTAACAGCTGTAGTACTGCGATGTGGAAGGCAAGGGGAAACCACCACATTAATATCCCGAGGAGTCGCAGCTACTCCATTCCTTTCTTTATTATCAAGACGTGATGGAACTCTTACGGGAAAAATATTCCGGAAGTAAATTAACATTCTCATTCCTTCCATTTTATTGCGGTTCATCTTCATTCTGTGTAATTAAGAAAGCTTATGTAATGCACCTTGTAATATTTTTAATCCCTTGACTGACTAGCCCTTGATCATCAGCAAACATTGCCGACTACTTCAACTACCTGTACTCCTGAATCAAGCCCACCTCATGCCTCCCTCACAATTCCCTTTGTGAATGTGAGGAGCGGAAGTGATAGCAGACAGCTCTGTCCAACTCCATGCCTTATTACGTAATAATAATAATGTTTTATTGGTCAGTCGTATTCAAAGGATACACAGACCTCGTCAGGAAAAAAATGTACATACATATACAAGAAAAAATTACAATTCATTACAAAAATTACAATTATGAAAAATTACAATTACAGTTTATAAGCTGCAAGTTAAAATACCATATAACAGGTGTTATGTGTAAAAAACTCACCAACAGAATAAAAAGCCTGTAAGGCAAGCCATGAGTGAATCACACTCTTGAATCTAGCCAAGCTAGTCATTCTGGCTGAAATCGGTAGATGGTTAAATAGCCTGATACCTAAATTTTGCAGGGAAGATTGGGTTTTGGTTAATCTGCATTGGTTAAGGGATAAAAGATTATTATTTCTTGTGCTGTAATTGTGAGTTGCACATCTCCCAAGATGGGGAATTAGTTAGTATTCTAATGGCCTTTTTTTGCAACAAAAATACAGATTTTATGTCAGGGGAATTCCCCCATATTTCCAGACCATAGTCCAAGTGGCTGTTAAAAAAGGCAAAGTATATACATCGCATGAAATCAGGAGGGACTATCAAGCTTAGCTTTCTTAAAATATAGAGAGCTTTGGAAAGCTTTTTGTTTACCTCGGTGATATGATAGCTCCAGCTGAGTTTAGTATCAAGGTAAAACCCAAGTAACTTAGTTGGCTTCAGATTACCTGGGGCAGACTTCAGGCTACGGATTAGCTTTTGAGTTTTTTCCCTGTTAAGTACAAAGCCATTAACTCTAAACCAGTCATTAGCCAATGCTAGATGATTGTCTGCACTTCCAGCAGCAGTGGTAATACTTTTGGAAACATCTATTAAGGTTGTATCATCAGCGTAGAGAATGGAATTTGAGGGTATGCTGTATGGTAGGTCATTGATCATTATTAAGAATAAGATGGGTCCCAGGACAGACCCCTGGGGAACTCCATATTGAGTAGGGAGGAAAGAGGACTGCACACCCTCCATTTCAACACATTGTTGACGCTGAGAAAGATATGATTGGAAAAGAGACAACTCAACTCCTGAGATCCCATAGTTATTCAATTTTTCCAGTAATAATGAGTGAGAAACACAATCAAAAGCCTTGGTAAGATCACAAAGGGTTAAAGCGACAGATAATTGGTCTTCATAAGAGTTGTGGATGATATCGGTGCTATATTGAAGAGCATGTGCGGTGGTTTTACCTTTACGGAAACCATATTGAGATGAACTAAAAAAGCCACTATTTTCTAAATAGTCGTATAGTTGAGATTTAATAATTACCTCAAAGATTTTACCAATGATCGGTATCACAGAAATAGGGCGATATGAGTTAGGATCATCTTTGGGGCCTTTCTTGTGTACTGGACACTTTAGAATATTTAAGATGATACGGAAAGACACCAGATTGAAGACATGTATTGAATATAATACTGAGAGGCTGGGTTATAGATTCATTTAAGCTCTTGAAGAGGTTATTTGAGAGACCGTAAATGTCTTTACTGTTTGAGTTTTTAAGAGATTTTATTACCTTAAAGATCTTATATGGTGTAACCCATTTCCACTTAAAATGGCTTTTGTTTATTGTGTATTTGTTTAATAGAAATGTAGCTTTAGCTTTGTCAGAAGAAGTAGTTGAAGTTATGTTCTCAACTGTCTCAATAAAAAATTTGTTGAGGTCACCTGGAGAGATTGAAAGATCAGGAGAAGTTTTAGCTATGCCAGCCTCTTTTTTAATGACAGTCCATGCTGCCTTAAGTTTATTGTCGGAATTGGAGATGTATTCAAGGTTAGCTACTCTTTTGGCTTGGTTTACAAGTAGATTATATTCATTCTGTGCTTTGGTTAGAAGTTCTTTGTTAAGTTTGTTACTGTTAGATCTATAAGACTTTTGGACAGAAACAAGTTTCTCCTTTATTTTGAGAATATCAGGAGTGACATAGGCTATCTTAGGAGTTCTTGGACCAGTACTTAAGAACTTCTTTGGGAAACACATCTCAAAGAGACCCATAAATTCTGAAAAGAAGAGTTTGAAATTTTCCTCCCCGTTATGTTTTAAAAGTGAGAACCAGGTGATATTAGAAAGAAGACTTTTAAAATGCAGTACACCAGCAGGAGTGATGGGTCTGACTAGTGCACATTGAGTGCCTTTCTTTGAGGAGCTGTCAGATGAGGAGACAGGCACATTAAATGTCAGAGCTAAATGATCTGAGAAAATTGGATCTATGGTCCATACATCATATTTTGACTCTTCCAAATCAGTTATGATATTGTATAGGCATGCAGCAAGTCTGGTAGGTTCATAGTTAGAGCAGTGAAGGTTAAATGAGCTCAGCAGATTGGACAATGTACGGGCACTGTTGGAGGCTACCCTGGTGAAAATAAACCGTGACAGACAGTGTGACAGAAGCGTGAACACAGTGTGCTTAGAATGTGACAAGAGTGTGATTACAGTGTGCATACACCGTGACAAAAGCGTAAATTGGGACTCAAAAGCGTGCAGAAAGCGTGATAGACACTGTGACGGTACAGTGTGTTCACAGTGTGAGTACACCGTGCACACAGTGTGAAGACACCGTGCACACAGTGTGAGGACACCGTGCACACATTGTGAGGACACTGTGACTAATGCCCATGTACAGTGTGCTGCACATTGTGGTCACACTGTCCATCACGCTTTGAAGGGAGCACAGTGTGCGTACACTGTGACTAATAGCCTTGTACAGTGTGCAGCACATTGTGGTCACACTGTCCATCACGCTTTGAAGGGAGCACACTGTGCACACAGTGTACATACACTGTGACTAATATACTTGCACAGTGTGATACACATTGTTGTCACACTGTCTGTCACGGTTTATTTTCACCAGGGTAGGGACATGTCAACATTGAGATCAGCACATAGAATGATATTAACTTTCTTCCCTTTACACAGAAATAATTCTAAAACTTGTTCCAGTTTATCACAAAAAACCTGAAAGTCTCCATTGGGAGAACGGTATAACGAAGCTACAACTACTTCATATTTTTTAACATAGATTGCTACCATTTCAAAGTTTAGTTCTGAGCAGTAGCTAGATACATCAATTACAGAAAAGTGTATGTTGCTTTTCACATAAATTACCACACCACCATTCTTATTAACTTCCCTGCAAAACACACTTGCTATTTGGTAGCCAGAAATATTATATAAGTTGACTTCGGGAGACTTAAGCCAATGTTCATAAAAACAAAGGATGGCATACTTATTTTTTAGGCATAGAGAGTCAAGTAAATGTACTTTGTTACGTATGCACTGCACATTATGGCTATATACATGTGCGGCCAACTGCTAAGGAAAAACGTTAACCCAGTTTCTCCCCCACCTCTTCACTACACGTAGCCAAACAGTTCGAGGACCAATACATAGGTGGCAGCACCGTCGACGTGATGCAGCGTTCCCCCGGGAATTTCAAATTTGTATTATTATTATTATATTTTTCATTCGTTTTCTTGTAAGGAAAAGCGGGGATAAGGAATAATTTGGACATACTTACTTATCGTGGCACCTCGTCAGAAGTGCCACGATATCGCTATCGAAGTTTCGCCGAAATTCCATCGATGAAGATATCCTGTAATGGGCATGAACTATCAACAGGTCTACCTTTAGTATAACAAATATTAAAATATTGCTGTTCTAAAACTTTTTTAAACAAAAATGGGGAGAGCACAAAAATTGATTTTCGCTATAGGTGAGCCAGGTAAATGATATTTCACTTAAGGGGTGGAAATGTTATTCAAGGGAACAATAACAATTGATAATCAGGCACACCTCTACAGTATCTGGGGAAAATTAGCTTGGCCCTGTCTAAATTATTGGAAAATTTTTCCACACTGTAAGCAGAATGATTCAGCTGAAAGCATAATATAGGCTTTGCATTCCGATGCAATAGTACAAGTTTCACAAATGCCGTAAAAATCTATGGGTGCATTCAGTAAATATGATTGAGAAACACTGAATTTAGTCACATATTATGCTGATGCACTTATCAAGAGAGATGTTCACTCTAAAGAAACTAACTACATGGTATCTATTTCTCAGGCTGATAATCTAACATGACATAGTGGGCTTCGAAAGTGGCATATGCTCATTGAAGAGTGATGAGATACTGAAAGCAGAAAATTCTAGGCAAAAGGAAAATGAAAGATATTGAGGATTCAAGGCAAAATTTTAATATAAATTGTGCAATAAATTGATTGTATACTCTATCCAACAGACAATATTCCATTGACCATTAGGTTTTGACAGAGAATCAGATATCTAAAGGTTCATTAGATCACTTCTCCATTTGAAAATGACATAAAACACAACAAGAAAATATTACTCACTACAATACAAATGATGATATCAAAATCTGTATAAAAGATATATACAATTGTGGGAAAAATGTGAGGATTTTCCCACAATTGTACATCCATCACGGAAAAAACCCACTGCAGGAAAACAGTCACACATGAAGGGGGGTGTGAAAAACCTGCGAAAACCTACTGAGACAAGGCTAATGTTATTTTTTCAAATTAGTGCATGAGTAACAAATACTAAAATTTTCAAGTGGTTTTCTTAGAGACCAGATTGCCTTATGTATATTGTGCGATACAGAAATGTGTGGTACTTGTCTATCTGTTGGTATGATACAGAGCATGATGTTTGGAATAGTATGTTATTTGTTGACCTTTTGATTTTATGCCAATAATGAGCATTTTGTATAACAGTCCCAAGGTTAAATTACACCCATGATGCCTGGTTTTGATTCCCTCATTGGTTTCATCCATTTACTTAGCTAACTTTTGAAATCCATCTGTAAGGGACCCATTTTCCAAGGGATAAAACATTTTCTTTAGTTACTTTGTGGAATTCCATATTAATATAATTTTAATGTAGGACTATTACAATCCACAATAAAATAAAATCACACACACGACCCGGGTTTCAACACTATCATCATATCATCATCAACAGCATCATCAGGTAATAGGAAATGCAGTCTCTTATGTAGAGAATACGTGTGGGGGGATTTTAGCGGATGAGTGAGTGGGTAGTTAGGGTGGTGGTGGGTAAGGGGGGTCGAAGGTCAGGAAGTTTGGAAGGTTGTTTTTTTGAGGGGGTGAGGGTCAGGCGTGAAGCGTTGAAACTTGGGTCATGTGTGTAATTTTATTTTATTGTGGACTGTAATATTTACATTAAAATATTACTTTGATGTTTTTGCATGTAGCACTTTTGCAGGAGAGACTATTTATCATTTATTTTGGGTGATCAGATATTTGCGGATTCAAAATGAATCTGATGCAGATGTTGAATGAGCATTGAAGTTTTACTGAGAGTTTCTGAGATTAATTTCTAAAGTCTGAAATTCCAAATTATGCAGAAGTGGTATAGTGTTGGCACAGGAAACCAGATTGAATCTGATCAAGTATGTCATTGTACTGTAAAAGAAACTCATTTATTCACACATCAGTGTTTCAGGAACTTTAGAGAGGATAGAAAGAAAGAAAAATTGTGGAAATCTTTATCTTGAGGAGAGTTACTCTTCTTTGGAATTGGTCTGATTAGGGTACTCTTCCATTGGCTTGGGTAATGGTTTTGAAATAGTTATGAGTTTTTTTTATGTATGGAAGAATTAGAGGGAACAGCTTTCTTATGAAGTCAATTGATATAGGTACCATCTGAGCCTTGTGGCTTACATTTGAGTTGCTTGAAAGTATATTACTACTGGGGTTTGTGGGGTGATTTGAGTTCTATTACATGAAGGATTGCTTGAACATTTTTTTAGAACTACAGTTTTCGAGCTTGATTTTTCATGGAGTATTAGACAGTGACGGATAGAAGTGAGTAAGATTACATTTAAGTGTCACCATAAGAAAGATTTGAATAATGTGTAAGAGAGGAATGGTGCATAATGGGAATTGTTTTGATTGTGAGAACGCATCTGGTGTGTGATTGAAAAGTTACATCAGAGAAAATAAGGCAAAAAAAATAAGTATAGTTAATCACATGGAACCGTAAAGCACTAAAAATATTAAGTATTAAGTGAAAATTAAATGTTAAGAAAATAATAACCAAAGCTGTCAAGAAGTGAAGCTTGACAAAAGAAATGAAGACCTGAAATAAACTGTTATGGATACTAGGGAGACTTATACTTACAGGCTACTTATGTGACCTTGGAGAGAACTTCACACTTGAATAGCACTTACTAACACTACTGAGCACTTTACACATCATGGAATCTTTTAATTTATAATTTGGAAATGTGAAAGCATCAATTGAAATTAATACAAACTTGAAAGCTGTTATGTAGCTTTTCTAAGTTATAATTGTCCATCACTGTGTTCTGACAGAACCTCTTCCATGCTTCTGCTCTGCAAATAAAAGTGAAACAGTGATAACTGCCATTGAAGGACCAACAGTTGGATTTAAGAAGGTCAAACATAAATAATAAGAGGAATATAGACAATAGGCATGAAATTCTACCCCGATGAAACGTTCCCACTTCCTCCGTAACTCAAAATGCAACAATACTGGGGATAGAAGGTTGATAAAACTGTGGCAGTGAATATTAAATATGCAGTGAATGTGGACCAGATCATGTCACCAGAGCAAAATACATTTCTTTTCTATCAATAACTCTCAAAGGGTACAATAAGAAGCATTATAAATTAATACGCTTTGGCACAGCCTAATTTCCATATAAGACAAGCCTAGTATTATGCGGAAATGTCAACCATAGCATCGTCAATGAGATAATAACATAACAGTGGAAAATAAAATTTTAATGGTCGATCACAAGATTAATCTCAGGAGATGTCAAACGGAAAGGCATTGGAAAACTTAAGATTCGAAACTTACATTCACAAAGACTATACTTTCACGAGTATTCCAAATATAAATCTTACTCTCTAAGTAATCAAGGGTAATATTAGGAGAACTTTGACATGCTGATTTGCCGTTATATGATGAGAAAGAAACAGCGACTTCGAAACCGTTACAAATTTGCATTCGTTGCATTGTAATGTTTATCTGCATGAACACAAAAACCTGTTGGCTGCATAAGAAAGCAATGGTAAATTCTGTGAATGAATATTCAGACCGTGATTGATTTCAGTGAGAATGTATGCATATATAGCTGAAACTTTCAAAAGAACTTTATCGTCTGCAGAAGGAAGGGGCATTCGTGAATTATAACGCGAGTCAATGAAGAATTACGAGAGAGACACACATTTCACGATACAACGTATGGTATACAGAGATCGTACTTGACAAAAATTATCCTTTTTCACGTTATCCACGTACCTATTAGCCTGGGAAGGGATTCGGAACAATCTTTCACCCACCGTTGGACAGCCAATGATATAACATTTCTTCTTCTCCATCGCAGAAATGTCATGCGATAACTGCAAAATGGACGATTGCTTCCCTTCAAAAAGACCATTTCGGCAAGGATTCCAGGACCCACGCTCAAAGGATGAAGTCCCTGTCCTCTCTAATGGGAATATATTCTTTGAGCCCCAAGATGAAACCCCTAAATATTTTTCAAACACTTCTCAGGCTTCTCAGTGATTGGCGGTGGGGATGGGGAAGATTGGCAGCTGGGTTACTGTTAGTTTGAGGACCAACTCATAGATGGCCGTGAACTAGGGGACCGCCTGGCGCATACGAGTCAATCCTACATGGTACTAACATTTCTCCCTGAAGGATTGTCGCTAAACCGTACCCCTTGCAAAAACCCAAAAAGGTCAGTTTCCCCGTCCCATGTATTGCAATGTCATAGGGATCCTTTTCATCACAAAGAGCAGTTACACTTTCAGGATGGGGTGCAACAAATATCTATTCATTCGAACCAGAAGGTATCCACAATGTTTGATTCAGTTCTGTAACTTTCTTTTCGCAAAGTGAAGGGATTTCATTAATGGGCTGCAGCGTAGCAGCTTCGCAATCCACATGGATCTGTAATAGCTGTAATGGGTATAATTGTTTACAAATTCTCCAATTTGGAGTTAGCCCCTTACAATTTTGAAATTCATCTTGGGATAACTTAACATAATACCTTTTTATTTTATCAACTAACAAATATGGCTGGCTAGGCTGAATAAAAATGAACTTATTGGCAGTGCCTTTCATAATGGTCGGCAAAGGTAAAACATGGTACACATTAAATGCAATATCATTAGTTAGTGGAAGATATAATACATTACCCAGCAAATTTTTAGATAAAAACACATCTAATCTAAACAATTTTAAAATTGCATTGGTGTGAACCACACTTGGGGGAAAAGGAAGGGATAGGCCCTTAGGTAGATTAGGCTGCTCCTTCCTGAATACATTAATCACCTCCTCAGGACTAATTATCTGAGGTTGCCACACTCCCTTAGGCGCATTTAAAACAGCGTCCAAGATGATCTCGTAGCTATGAATCACACCATCTAATGCATGAATTAATGTCGTCAAGTGTTCATTTGTGGTTAACACCAGTGAAACGTAGGCACTTTGGTTCTTCACTTTCCCAGTGAACTCGTGCAATGTCTCTCTCCTTTCTCCTGCGGTCATTTGAATTCCACCCATTTCCCCCCCGTTGATTTCTTCTACGTCTGCGTGGTGAGAATCTACGGCCCATCTCCTGCTGAGGGCATCAGCGTTAGTGTTCATTGGCCCTTCTTGCATACTGCTTCGTAATCAAACTCTTCTAATTTAATTCGCCATCGCATCAGCTGCGAACCAGGGTTCTTGGCATTCATTAGCAACGTTAAAGGCTTGTGGTCGCTAACCACCGTGAATTTTCGGCCATACAAATACGGTCGGAAATATCGCGTCCCCCACACAATGGCTAATAGCTCCTTCTCAGTGGTGGAATAATTTATCTCGGCTTTATTGAGGGCGCGGCTTGCGTAAGCGATTGGTAAATCTTTTCCTATCACCCCTTGTGATAGGACTGCTCCCAGGGCCTTATTACTGGCATCCGTTGTAAGGATGAAAGGACGCGTGAAATCAGGGTATTGGAGAATAGGTTCCTCCACTAAACTTTTCTTGAGGCTGCGAAAAGCTTTTTCTTGATTGTCTTCCCATGCATAACACACTCCGTTTTTTAACAATTCGTGCAAGGGTGCGGCAATACGGGGAAATCTTGGAATAAACCTGCGATAGTAGCCGCAAAATCCTAGGAAGCCCTTCAATTCCTTGGTATTGGTTGGCCTTGGAAATTCCTCCACCCTCTTAGTTTTCTCAGGATCCGGCTTCACACCTTCGTCTGATATTGTGTGCCCCAGATAGTTCACCTCTCTTCTTAAAAACTCACATTCTCGTAATCTCTCGAGTACCACCTTCAGTTTTTCAGTGTGTGACTTAAGGTTGTTTCCAAATACATAAAACGATATCATCCAGGTAGACAAAACATCGCAGTTCTTGCAGGCCAGTCATTTGCAATAGTTTCTGTGAATTCACAAGTTTCACTTTCACTCCAGGAATGAGGCTCCAACAACCTGTGAGGTGAATCCAACTGGCGGTTTCATGCAATTTACAGAATTTAATTGTCATTTCTGCGTATTTCTCCATTCTGTCTATAGGCAGCTTCATAACTTTCAGCACAAGCTTATCAAAATTTTGAGGTGTCAACTTATTCAGTATTCCTCGCATTGCAGCATAGATTTCCACTCCAGCACACATTTTGAGTTTTCCAGCATCAACTGTGATGTTCTTGGAGCTCTTTGAAGAATCTACTGGCCATCCATCCCTTGACTTTCCACGATCATCCTTCCGGCTCGAACCACCGCCCATGATCCCTCTCGATGTCATAGGGTAGGGTGCGACCTGGCTTTCCAAGTTCTCTTGCTGAATCTCCATTGCAATTTGAGCTATTTTGTTGGGATTAGATTCATCCCTACATGGTACCCAGTTGTTGTGCTTCCAATCAATCACATCCTGGAGCATCATAAGTCTTACTCTTGAAGATGTTTTCCTTTCTTGCACAATAGTTTTCATTTTATTAAAGAAGCCACTCAAGTTGGTCGAGTTTGCATTAGGCTTTTTCTCAAGGGCCTCTTGCAGAACTTCTCCAACAGTAGTTAACAATTCACAAAGGCATTCTAAGCTTTCCTCGTCCCTCGCTTCCAAAAGCTCCCTTATGCAAGTCACCATTATGCACTGGTTAATCATCCCCAATTTGTACAATTCACCAATAAACCTGGTTACGCCAACTGATTTCCTCCTCATTTGCCACTCATCTTCTTCAATCTGAAGCCTCAGTTCTTTCCTCTTCTCTTCCGAGGTTTCCATGTCAATTTCCTTCTGCTTCTCTGTGAGGCCACGGTCAGTGGCCTTATTTTTCTCAAACTCAGTTTGGCAGTGCTTGAGAAGTATCTTCCTAAAACCACTGTTAGATTCCTCACTATTTTTCTGTACCTGCCTGGCAATATTTTGGTCACCAAGGTTTATTAAAAACTTTTACAATACCACAGATTTCAAGGAAACACGACCTGGGTTTCAGCGAATGATCGCCGTCATCAGGTGAAAAAATTAGCAGAGCACTCCAATATGTACCAAGCCACGGTCGTTGGGGGTGGGGGAAGGAGGAGGATGGAAGGGGGGTTTACTGGGAGGGGAGGGGGGTTGCGTTGCCGATGATGGAGAAGTGGTGTGGAAGTGAGGGAAATCGGGCCAAAGGTTGTGGAAGTCATGTCGAGGTCATGCGCGACCTTGGGTGAGTTGTTGGGGCCTGGGTAGTGACTGAGTCAAGGATCGGGGAGGAGGCAGGGTACAAATATTCGTTTAGCACTGTGACCTCTGAGTCATATAATCTTTTTAAAATTTCCAGTTGCTCTAGAGAGTCTAACTCACGTCTATTATTAGAGAAATGTAACGCATTAACATTAAAATCACTGCTGTGGTCAAAAGTTAAAAGGTGCTAAGCAAAATTGCTTTTGTCTTCAATATTACATTTAAAATATATATGATATTAAAAATTTAAAATATTTTGGTCGTTTAAGTAGTTACAGAGCTCAGCATATGCTACAGAGAAGTCAGGCTCATCCACCGCCTTGTCAAATACTAAATCTATAACTCCTTTCAATTTCTCCATTGGTACTTGGTGGTAACCGCTGGCCAGATCCAAGGCGTTAAAATATTTCGCCTTACCAAGTTGATCTAGAATTTCCGTAATATTTGGTAATCTCGTACGCGTCGCCCACGGTGACGTCATATAGCTTGCGGTAATCCACCCCAAGTCTCCATTGTCGGCGCCCCGACACATCACTTTTCTTCGAGACGACTAGAATCGGTGAGTTCCAAACACTCCTACTAGGCTGTCTACCTCCTCGACCCCTAGCACCACGTCCACCGCGACCACCACCTCTGCGCCCAAATCCTTCACGGAACCCTCCGCGACCTGCGGCTGGAGCAACGTCCGCCATTTTCTCATCTCCGGAGTTACTGTGGTCTTTTGTAGGGGTGGGGATTTCGTTTGAAACGGCGGGTGTACTCGTCAGTTTATCCCCCGATAGAAAGAACACATCATCATAAGATTCACAAATCTCGAGGAACTCTTCCATTTCTGCCTTACTTAGTGGGCCTGTACGTATCTGCTCCTTGAGTAATTCCCTGCGTGTGGTCATTCCTTCCTCCCTATGTGACACCTTAGCCGGCATTTCAGTCTCTATCTCCTCTAACTGTTTTGAGGATACCTCACATTCTACTTCTTTCTCGGTGGTGTTCATTCTGCTGGCTATGCATTCCCCAGAGACCCCAATGGTCAAAACTTCCGCCAAGTACACCCCCTCTTGCAATTTCTCCTTCCCCAGAATTCCTTCCCCGGAGGATGAAGTTGGAATCTTCACCACACACTCAGATCGGGCGGGAATCGTCACCTTCCTACTCATTTCAACTTTTACTCCTTGTCGCTGATCCATTTCTATCATCAGTCCCCTCATGTGCACTCTTTTTTGCTTCACATACACCACGGCGCCCAACTCCTTGAGCATATCCCTTCCCATGATTCCATCATAGTTTAGCGATAGCCGCGAGTCAATTACTATCTGAAAATCTAAGGTGGCTTCCTTCCCCTGGGACGCTACTGTTAATTCCACTCTTCCTTCGGTGTACATGAGGCCATCTGTTATTCCCCTCAAAGCTAGTTTCTTCTCTGGGAAATAATTAGTGCCTTTTCTTAAACTATCTCCTTTTATTAAACTTATATCAGCCCCCGTGTCCAACAGTAAGCACACCTCACCCTTTTCACTTTCAGTGCATTGGAAAGTGATGGAATCTCCCTCGTCAATCCCACTGAATTTGTCCTTATTTATTTGCCTGATGGCGGGTGGCTTGAAACCCCTTTTGTCGTTTGTTTCGTCGTTATTTCCACTCGCTAATTGTGTCGAACGAGGGGACCACTCCCCCAACTTACTATGGCAATCCCTAGCGAAATGTCCAATTTTTCCACATCGGAAGCATTTGCTCCCTCCGGCAGACTTGTTCAACCTTTTGTCTTCAGAGTAATTTGGGTGTTGCGCTTGGCTTTTATTCTCCACTTTCCCACGGTCAGTTATTCCTTCCATAAGTTTTATTTCCCTAGTGTGAACGGACTTAGGACCCTTGAGGAAACAATTTAATACTATGTGGCCCGATTTTCCACAGTTTTCACACGTGAGGGGATTTCTGAGCATTCCCCTCTCCTTGAGTGACAGAATAGCACTCTCCTCTTCCAGCGCTATCTCAACGGCTGTAGGCATCATAGTTGACTCCCCCTTGCTTCTCACAATTGTCTGTATGCGTTCGTTTGCCAACCCTTGGATGAAAAATGCCTTGGCCAAATGATCAACCATATTCACAGCCCCCCTAATTTCCGCATGTGTTGGCACCCTCATAGCGGCCTCACGGAGGTCGGATTGCATGGAATCCATTCGGCTTCCCCAACTAGCAACACTCTCCTTAGGGCCCTGCTTCGAGCTGAACATGGTACAAGCGTAAAAATCCAAGGTGCGCCTCGTGGTGTAATTTTCCTCCAATATTACCTTAACTAATGGCCACGAGTGTGTGTTATCCCTTGCTGAAATCTTGGAGCGCGCTTCGCCCGTAATCCTTGCCTTCACGAACTTCAGCAGCCTATCGTGCACAGCAGGGTCAACAAGGTCAAAAACTACGTCGACATTCTCTATAAATTCGCGTAGCTTACTTTTATTGCCACTAAAAGGTTCAATTATTAATTTCATTGCTTCGGCGATGCCGCAGTAATTACCATGGTTACTTAATTCTTCGTGTCTGACATTCTTACGAGGTTGTCACCCACAACTGCCCAAATAGTTCAATGGGAGAGGTAAGGAAAAGGAAACAAGTGTGGTTCACTTACAATGTCAGCGACTGTGAAATTCCCTGCATTCTGAAAATCGTCGGCTGCACTCTGCTGGTGGGTTTCCCTCGGCGTTCCCTCGGTCCTTGGTTGCATTCTGCTGGTGGTTTTCCCTCGGCGTTCCCTCGGTCCGTGGCTGCACTCTGCTGGTGGGTTTCCCTCGGCGTTCCCTCGGTCCTTGGTTGCACTCTGCTGGTGGTTTTCCCTCGGCGTTCCCTCGGTCCTTGGTTGCACTCTGCTGGTGGGTTTCCCTCGGCGTTCCCTCGGTCCTTGGTTGCACTCTGCTGGTGGGTTACCCTAGGAGTTCCCTCGGTCCTTGGTTGCACTCTGCTGGTGGGTTTCCCACGGCGTTCCCTCGGTCCTTGGTTGCACTCTGCTGGTGGTTTTCCCTCGGCGTTCCCTCGGTCCTTGGTTGCACTCTGCTGGTGGGTTTCCCTCGGCGTTCCCTCGGTCCTTGGTTGCACTCTGCTGGTGGGTTTCCCTCGGCGTTCCCTCGGTCCTTGGTTGCACTCTGCTGGTGGGTTACCCTAGGAGTTCCCTCGGTCCTTGGTTGCACTCTGCTGGTGGGTTTCCCTCGGCGTTCCCTCGGTCCTTGGTTGCACTCTGCTGGTGGTTTTCCCTCGGCGTTCCCTCGGTCCGTGGCTGCACTCTGCTGGTGGTTTTCCCTCGGCGTTCCCTCGGTCCTTGGTTGCACTCTGCTGGTGGGTTACCCTCGGCGTTCCCTCGGTCCTTGGTTGCACTCTGCTGGTGGGTTTCCCTCGGCGTTCCCTCGGTCCTTGGTTGCACTCTGCTGGTGGTTTTCCCTCGGCGTTCCCTCGGTCCTTGGTTGCACTCTGCTGGTGGGTTTCCCTCGGCGTTCCCTCGGTCCTTGGTTGCACTCTGCTGGTGGGTTACCCTAGGAGTTCCCTCGGTCCTTGGTTGCACTCTGCTGGTGGGTTTCCCTCGGCGTTCCCTCGGTCCTTGGTTGCACTCTGCTGGTGGTTTTCCCTCGGCGTTCCCTCGGTCCTTGGTTGCACTCTGCTGGTGGGTTTCCCTCGGCGTTCCCTCGGTCCTTGGTTGCACTCTGCTGGTGGGTTACCCTAGGAGTTCCCTCGGTCCTTGGTTGCACTCTGCTGGTGGGTTTCCCTCGGCGTTCCCTCGGTCCTTGGTTGCACTCTGCTGGTGGTTTTCCCTCGGCGTTCCCTCGGTCCTTGGTTGCACTCTGCTGGTGGGTTTCCCTCGGCGTTCCCTCGGTCCGTGGCTGCACTCTGCTGGTGGTTTTCCCTCGGCGTTCCCTCGGTCCGTGGCTGCACTCTGCTGGTGATTTTCCCTCGGCGTTCCCTCGGTCCTTGGTTGCACTCTGCTGGTGGGTTACCCTAGGAGTTCCCTCGGTCCTTGGTTGCACTCTGCTGGTGGGTTTCCCTCGGCGTTCCCTCGGTCCTTGGTTGCACTCTGCTGGTGGTTTTCCCTCGGCGTTCCCTCGGTCCTTGGTTGCACTCTGCTGGTGGGTTTCCCTCGGCGTTCCCTCGGTCCTTGGTTGCACTCTGCTGGTGGGTTACCCTAGGAGTTCCCTCGGTCCTTGGTTGCACTCTGCTGGTGGGTTTCCCACGGCGTTCCCTCGGTCCTTGGTTGCACTCTGCTGGTGGTTTTCCCTCGGCGTTCCCTCGGTCCTTGGTTGCACTCTGCTGGTGGGTTTCCCTCGGCGTTCCCTCGGTCCTTGGTTGCACTCTGCTGGTGGGTTACCCTAGGAGTTCCCTCGGTCCTTGGTTGCACTCTGCTGGTGGGTTTCCCTCGGCGTTCCCTCGGTCCTTGGTTGCACTCTGCTGGTGGTTTTCCCTCGGCGTTCCCTCGGTCCTTGGTTGCACTCTGCTGGTGGGTTTCCCTCGGCGTTCCCTCGGTCCTTGGTTGCACTCTGCTGGTGGGTTTCCCTCGGCGTTCCCTCGGTCCTTGGTTGCACTCTGCTGGTGGGTTTCCCTCGGCGTTCCCTCGGTCCTTGGTTGCACTCTGCTGGTGGGTTTCCCTCGGCGTTCCCTCGGTCCTTGGTTGCACTCTGCTGGTGGTTTTCCCTCGGCGTTCCCTCGGTCCTTTGTTGCACTCTGCTGGTGGGTTTCCCTAGGCGTTCCCTCGGTCCTTGGTTGCACTCTGCTGGTGGGTTTCCCTCGGCGTTCCCTCGGTCCTTGGTTGCACTCTGCTGGTGGGTTTCCCTCGGCGTTCCCTCGGTCCTTGGTTGCACTCTGCTGGTGGGTTTCCCTCGGCGTTCCCTCGGTCCTTGGTTGCACTCTGCTGGTGGGTTTCCCTCGGCGTTCCCTCGGTCCTTGGTTGCACTCTGCTGGTGGGTTTCCCTCGGCGTTCCCTCGGTCCTTGGTTGCACTCTGCTGGTGGGTTTCCCATGGCGTTCCCTCGGTCCTTGGTTGCACTCTGCTGGTGGGTTTCCCATGGCGTTCCCTCGGTCCTTGGTTGCACTCTGCTGGTGGGTTTCCCTCGGCGTTCCCTCGGTCCTTGGTTGCACTCTGCTGGTGGGTTTCCCTCGGCGTTCCCTCGGTCCTTGGTTGCACTCTGCTGGTGGGTTTCCCTCGGCGTTCCCTCGGTCCTTGGTTGCACTCTGCTGATGGGTTTCCCTCGGCGTTCCCTCGGTCCTTGGTTGCACTCTGCTGGTGGGTTTCCGTCGGCGTTCCCTCGGTCCTTGGTTGCACTCTGCTGGTGGGTTTCCCTAGGCGTTCCCTCGGTCCTTGGTTGCACTCTGCTGGTGGGTTTCCCTCGGCGTTCCCTCGGTCCTTGGTTTCACTCTGCTGGTGGGTTTCCCATGGCGTTCCCTCGGTCCTTGGTTGCACTCTGCTGGTGGGTTTCTCTCGGCGTTCCCTCGGTCCTTGGTTGCACTCTGCTGGTGGGTTTCCCTCGGCGTTCCCTCGGTCCTTGGTTGCATTCTGCTGGTGGGTTTCCCTCGGTCCTTGGTTGCACTCTGCTGGTGGGTTTCCCTAGGCGTTCCCTCGATCCTTGGTTGCACTCTGCTGGTGGGTTTCCCTCGGCGTTCCCTCGGTCCTTGGTTTCACTCTGCTGGTGGGTTTCCCATGGCGTTCCCTCGGTCCTTGGTTGCACTCTGCTGGTGGGTTTCTCTCGGCGTTCCCTCGGTCCTTGGTTGCACTCTGCTGGTGGGTTTCCCTCGGCGTTCCCTCGGTCCTTGGTTGCATTCTGCTGGTGGGTTTCCCTCGGTCCTTGGTTGCACTCTGCTGGTGGGTTTCCCTAGGCGTTCCCTCGGTCCTTGGTTGCACTCTGCTGGTGGGTTTCCCTCGGCGTTCCCTCGGTCCTTGGTTGCACTCTGCTGGTGGGTTTCCGTCGGCGTTCCCTCGGTCCTTGGTTGCACTCTGCTGGTGGGTTTCCGTCGGCGTTCCCTCGGTCCTTGGTTGCACTCTGCTGGTGGGTTTCCCTAGGCGTTCCCTCGGTCCTTGGTTGCACTCTGCTGGTGGGTTTCCCTCGGCGTTCCCTCGGTCCTTGGTTGCACTCTGCTGGTGGGTTTCCCTAGGCGTTCCCTCGGTCCTTGGTTGCACTCTGCTGGTGGGTTTCCCTCGGCGTTCCCTCGGTCCTTGGTTGCACTCTGCTGGTGGGTTTCCCTAGGCGTTCCCTCGGTCCTTGGCTGCACTCTGCTGGTGGGTTTCCCTCGGCGTTCCCTCGGTCCTTGGCTGCACTCTGCTGGTGGGTTTCCCTCGGCGTTCCCTCGGTCCTTGGTTGCACTCTGCTGGTGGGTTTCCCTCGGCGTTCCTTCGGTCCTTGGCTGCACTCTGCTGGTGGTTTTCCCTCGGCGTTCCCTCAGAATTTCCTCCTTTCTCCAGGACGGACAATTACGATATATCCCACCCAATGAACCGAAATGATTCACGACTAACCCCACACCTGACACCAGAAATTTATGTCGTATCCCAGCGTCTTCGCGGGATATTGGTGGTAGTTAAATAGAAGAACCCGATGAGTCGAGCGGTTGCCTCAAAGGAATGATGTGCGGATACGTGAGAATCAAACGGGAAAGGTGATGGAATATACCAATGAAAGGATCGGCTCCCAAAAAATAACAAGAGTTTCAATAAAGCGGAACTCAAACGGTACACCGTGCGCCCGGCGCACATACAAGGAGAAGGAGTGGGCCCGGCCCTAACGTCTCTCTTGATCCCGAGTCCCAGACTGACGATAATCTGTCCTTTCGGTCCTTCCGTTGATAAGCCCCCCTTACTCATCGGACACACTCATCTGCATGCCTCCCCCCCTCACACTTCACTAAGTCACCGATATTGATAAGTGCATCATGTGGAAGGAGGCATCCCTTACTCATCGATGCCTGACACAACAAAATTTATGTAACACACCGTCATCATTCAGGGAGTAGATAAAAACTCCCCGATTTTTACCTGCTTTAACAATTCCTTTTCAGCATGGAGAAAGAAAGCAAAAATCGTTAAAATAGCATCCAGAGCTCACCCCGTGGAGGTACCTGCTCTAATAGAGTGCTCTAATAGCAGTGCTCCATGAACTCCCCCGCCCACACACCCACTCATGGAATTGAGGAACGCATTTCCATTATGAGATTATATGCTGTCTAAAAAATAAGAAAGTGGTCATTTTGTAGTATCAATAGGTTTTATCCGTGGGCAAGTATTCGTATTGTTTTCATTTAACACTAAAGGTCATTATCGATTTTTTATTTTTGAAGTCAGGCAGATAAATGTAAAACTAACTCCCCCTCTAGCAGCATGAACTGAGAATTGATTTCGAAGGTCGGCATTCTGGGTCTGCTTTCTGGTCTTTTTCAGTATTTCTAATTGTCTCTCGTTGTTGCGGATGCCAATGAAGCTTGGGTTACCTCTTTTACAAATATTTCAATAGCTTGCGTGTGACAAGGAAAATTGAGTTCCAAAGTTGAGCATTGCTCAAGTAATTCTCGAATGTCTTCGGTCAGGATAGGTGTGTGATAGAGCGCGGGGGTCGGTGTCCTCGTCCCATTTGATCAGCAACTTGTAGTCTTCTGCATCGAATTTAAAATCTGTTAACTCAAAAGTTAATGTATTTTCGGTCGCACGCGTATTTCTTCGTGCCTCTTAAGATTTTTCTCCACTCATTTCTTCGCACTTCCTCTCGATGGTCAGCAATCATTGTGAAGAGTTAATTTTCTGGGTGCCCGAAAAACCCGTTTCTCTGAATAACAGGATCAATGGCTCTTTTAAGATCTTCCGGTGTGTATGTCTTGACCAATTTATTAAATTTTTCCATAAATTTACAGCACCGTCATGTATACGGGTTGTAATGGTTTTGCTTCACTGAAAACCAGAAAGGTGCGTATACTTTTTAAGTGTATATGACACTGAATTTTATAAATTAGCGCTTGAATTTTCAGTGGACACGCATAACCTCAGTAGTCGGTTGGCCGTAGTGAGCCACTTTTCCTGGAGTATCTGGGCAAAATTTCCGAGCTAAATCCTTTTGACGCAGCTTTAGGAATTTGCAAAAGATACTGCTAGTCAATGCTCAGCAATGTCAAGTCTTCTACGTGGGACAATTTTGTTGGAATTGGCTTGAATCGCATGATATCAAGAGTGTGGCAGTCTTGTAGGACGGAGCCAATAGGACCTGCGAATAGCGACGAAAGAACCGTAATTGGCACCCTGCAAACAAACTTGGACCCTTAGTTTGCCCGTCTAATGTTTCTACCAACTGCCGCAGCGTTAAGTCAATCTAGTGTAATTGGCAAATAGACCACTGTAAGGGACGTCGGAACTGTGCTTCCAGCAAACGGATGATGCTTCCTTCCTGACCTATATTCGCTTTGGTGCCATCACATCCAATCACTTTTAAATTTGAAAGTTCAATATTTTCTTTCGCAAAAAAATCGGGAATTGTAGATATGATGTTTCTTGCAGATCCTCCTGTGGAGGAGACAAACCCGAAAAATTGGGAGCCTGGCTCTTCAACAAATAAGACATGCTCCTCCCTAACCTTAGATTGATATGTCCTCTTGCCTATTTTCTTCAGTATAATTGTTTCATCCTTTCTGTCGCCGAAATACACACCTTCAATTGCACTCTTTTATTTTTCTCTCTCTGATTTTACTGCATCTGCCATCTTCTCTTTATGTCTTCGTAAGTAATTCCGGTCCACTCTCATGTCTGTCCTCCGGAGTTATGAGCTTTGCGTCGGATGCGCTGACGATCGTTCCTGCTGCTCTGAGGGACACGTCACCGGTACTTGCCTCCGCCACAGTTCGCCACCACTTTTAACAATACGTGTAATGTTAGCTACTTTCCAATCCTTGGGTACTGTGTGGTTCTTTAGTGTTTTATTGAATATTATTTCTGATAGGGGGCTATTTCAGTGACTAATGTTTGATATACTCTGGAAGGAATTTGATCGGGACCTGGTGATATGTTTTTACTAATGTTTTTTAACTGCTTCTCTATTCCGCGACATGAAATTTTTATTTCGGGCATATGCTCACTGAAAGTGCTCGGCGGTGGTTCCACTGAGTTGTGTGACAATGAGTTGAATACGCTTTGGAAGAAGAGTTGGCTTTTTCTACACTGCTGTCGACTCTAATTCCTTTATCGTTTTTAAGTGTGTGCACTGTGGACCTATTTCCCAGAAGCTCTCTCACATTTGACCAAAACGCTTTAGGATTGCTATCTAAATATTCTCCTAACATCTTGCTCTTGAAATGTGATAACGCTTGCTGACATGATTTCCTTGCTAATGCTCTCGATTTTTTATAGTTTTGAACTAGCTCATTTTTTTCCTCTACCGATAGACCCCGTCCTGCATTTTTCATCCTAGCGTGGCATACCCTTTGTCGCTTTAGTGATTTCATAACCTCCGCTTTATACCACCTTGGCTCTGTATTATCACTAATAAATTTACTTGGTATGTATTTATGAACTGCGTTACGGGTGACCTCAAGAAATTCTCTCCACGAATCCTCTGTATCCAATCCTTTGCTTTGTTCGCTAAATGCATTAAACGCTTCCCTTAATTCCTCTTTCATACCGTCGTAATTAGCCTTGCCAAATAAGTATACCCTCATCCTTGGTGTATAATGTCTTTCAAATTAATAAATTTCGAATGCACTATTTTATGATCACTAATTCCTGTGTCTGTGACTGTATTTAGAACTCTTTCGGGTATATTTTGTTGCTAATAAGTCTAGAATGTTGTTTCTCCTGGTCGGTTCTGTTACAAGCTGTTGTAAAGAATGTGACATACAGGTATTCAACATTGATTCACAGAGTTCCTTATCCTTACCTCCTGTCATGAAACTACACGTATTCCAGTCTATCGAAGGGATATTGAAATCTCCGCTTACTATTATTCCTCTATCATTGTTCGAGGAATTAATGTACCTGACTCTGACTCTGTACTCTGACTCTAGTTCCATTATAGAATTGATGTCTGCATCCGGTGGCCTGTAATATGCACCTACATATATCTTTTTTGCGTAACTACTTAACGGAACACCAAATACTTTCTACATTTCGCTCTGAAATAAGTTCTCTTCTACTGACACGCGGGTCCTTCACAGCTATGAATACTCCTCCTCCGTTTCTGCTTACTCTATCCTTTCTGTATACGGTAAAACACTTCGGGAATACTTCATAATCTGTTTTCTCCTTCGAAAGCCAGCTTCTGCACCTACGATTATATCTGCATCAGTACCTTTTATGAGGTGGTGAAATTCTCCAACTTTATTTCTTAAACTGCGACAAATCACTACTATCACTGAAATTATTTCTCCCAATCTCTTTCTCTCTTGGTGCTCTCTGCCAACTAAATATTTCTACGATAATTGTTTTACTATTTAATCTATCTATTACATTTGATTGTTTATAATGTTCGTTCTTACTATGTGTTTTTCTCTAACCTTCTAAAACTACTCTGCATGTTCTGTCAAATTCTTCGAAGATTGCTCCCCCGCTGATTGACCTGCACTCCGGGCTACCACCTGAGCTAAACCCTACGTGTATGCTCCAGTATCCTACGCGCTACCCTAGACGATGCCTCGTCCGTGTAGTGGACACCCGAGCGATTCAGGGGCACCCGACACGTATCCAGTTCCGGCCCGAGGTCCAAAAACTTCACGGAGACTCCGGTTTATGCCTAATAGTCGGCTCCAAACCATCGACCCCAGATCCGACCTAGGTACCAAGCTGCATATATAATCAGCCTCATATCGACACCCAGACCTCCAGGAACGCGGTGGAACTCGGAGCATGGATCCCTTGAACGGAATCCATTACATCCTCGCACCCCCGTTTCGCGGCGTCGTTAGTGCCGACATGGGCGACTACGTGCAGCTTGGAGCAGTTAGTGGCACTGACCGTTGCTTTCAACGCCTTCGTCGCCTGGGGCACCGTACCTCCTGGTATACACCAGGAGCGTACCCGTTCTTCGTCACCTCTCCCTCGGGATTCACCACCTCCTTCCCGACGGGCCCTGGCACGCATCGAGTCCGCTACCCGGCGGACATTGGGGCTACCTATCACTAGCACTCCCTCCCTTCTCTCCCGACTGGAAAAATAGGTCTGAAAAACAGCTCCCTGTTCCATGGCATGTCCCACGGCCCCTTAAAGCCTCTAGAATTTCCCCGGAGAAAGAGGACGACTCGGTAGCTTAACTGGTAGAGCACCTGGCTGGAAGTCAGGGGGTCTGGGTTCGAGTCCCGGTTTTGACGAATGATGTTTTCTCTGTGGTATATCTTGCTAACTGTTGGATGTGAGCAGCGAGGCGTAAAATATCACAAACATAGTATTTTATTATTTTTCTTACGTTATATTATGTAGTAAACCATGAACCTTCCGTTATGTATTCGCCGTGATAAAAGCCTTTAAGCCTTTTACCTTTACTAAATAACTAATTTAGTTTTTCTGAACAGCGCACTATTAAACCTTGAGGTAGCTGTAGTAGAGTAATACAGCATGATATGTGAAGAGACTCTTTCCCGGCGTATATAATTAATGAATTCCTGTCGGGCTTCCGCACGGGTTAAACACTCCATTCCAGCCAACGTTTCGAGGAGCGCGTTGCTCATCGTCATCAGGGCAGTGTGATGCAGAGGAGTAGCTATCCCAGCCAGCACAAATAAACATTTTACCTTCAATTTATTTGAAATTTACGTAAATATGTCGTAAACTGTTTGTTTGTTTACAAGTTGCTCACGTAAACTTCTAAGATGCATCTCGTAAAAATCGCGGCCACATGTCCTCATCGTGGAGTAAGCAACACAGAAGCGGTTTACCAGAACGTCCGCCATAATGCATACGCATCAAATACTTTGTTTGCCATATATATTCCCTCACTACATATTAAATGTGCAATTAAATCCAGTGTACCTCGTTTAAAAATTTTCACGAATAAAAAAGGTAAAAAAATAAAATAACATATGCATCACTAGCATCGCTTTCGCCCCTAGGTGGCTCAGGGAACCGAACCCGTGTTGATCGCTTCATATCTCGGCACGCTACCACCAGGCTAACTGCTTCGTTGATGTGAGTGTTGTCAGATGGCTAGTTGTTGTGACTCGGTTCATGCATGAACTTGCGCCGGTTCATGAATGCGAAGTAAAGTTTCAATAGTTGATTATAACTATAATTCATTACATAACTATAAGCTAAGACTATCAAAGGAACTGTAGTGATGATTTACGATCGAATTTGCTTTCCTCAATTGTCGAACACATGAATCCTTCGTTAATTGTGCTGGAGTGACAACACCCCTTAGAAAAATCTTTGAAGATTAAAAATTAATTTCTCTTCACCAATGGTTATGATTACTGGTGAGCACCAATTAACTACTTGTGAATGATGATTAATTACTAATATTTGCAGTGATTACCTACTTATTTCAAGGGAGCTCAGGGGTGGATTTTGGAACAAATATCAAACTGCTATCTCATATCGGTGATCAGCTTGAAACATATGTTCTCCACATTAAATGAAAAAGATACTTGAAACTACTTCATGTATCTACATTTTAACTTTACGAGCCAAATATTTTCATTAAACATACGGGCAGAGTATAATCTATGACATAATGCTGTAAATTTACTAATTTCTTAATGGCCCACACTCGTAAGAATCACGTAAATTCGTTTACGTGTGCGGTTTAAAAACTGTTTACGAGATGCTTACATAAGCATTAAGCATTTACGTTTACGTTCATTCTCATAAAATGATTGCTTAGAATTTACGTAAACATGAAATAATACGGGGAGATTATGTTTACGTATACACACGCACATTAAGTTTACGAGGATTTTACGTAAACATGTTACCGTGTGCTGGCTGGGTACCGGGCTTATATATGATTGCTCGGGGGGGGGGGGAGGAGTGGGAGGTTGGGGAGGGGTTGAGCCGGGTGTCAACGGTGGATTCGTTTTATCATCGGGTTCCATGTTGTGCTTATGTGTGTTGTGTGTTGTGTGTTGTGTGGACCCCTCGGTCTCCTCTCCTCGGTAGAACCGTTTAGCATTAAAGGAAAGGGAATCAACTTAAAATGAGGAATAAGGAGAACGCGTTTGAATACTATCGTTAACGGTGGTGAGTTGTCATAGTCGATGTCCCGTTGGTGCCTACCTGGAGTGACTGCATCTCCATTTGGAGGAAAGTCCAAATAATATATAGCTGTCGTAGTTGATTTGCTGGCATTGGAAACAGTGCTAAGTAGTCCTATCACCTTCTTAAGAACGGGCCTCTCAGCCAAAGGCACATTTGAAGGCCTAGACTCAAACACAAGAGGCACAACACTTCTTTTGATTCCGAGTAGGCCGCCCATTATTTTCCATCTCATATCAATGTCAGCATCCTCTTCCAACTGAAAATGGAATAATATGTATTTAACAAACGAAAAGTAACTACCTTTCCGTAAGTCTTACCCGTCGTCACTGGTCTTAATATCAATTTATCAATCGGCAAATATCGCACATCTATGTCTTATAAATGTACTTTATTGCTGTCCATTGAAATGATTCCAACAGTGAGACATAACATATACTGCGCATGGTAAGGGTACTATGTACTGACGCTTGGGATTCCAGCCAAGGTCCGTAAATATATAGACGGACCTTGATCCCAGCTGTGCACCAGTGGTGCCATCTATTGCCATTGGAGCGAACTTTGTTTTGTTGCTTGAATAACCTAATGTAAATATGTTGTTAATAATAACTGTTCTGTGTTGAAAAGTTTCAAGTTTGACCTAAAAATTAAAGGATCCAACAGCCGGGATAGCTTACGATAAATCTGCGTTTAATCAAAACAACCGATTGTGGGCCCAGAATCCTGGTGAACATATGTAAACGTAGGGCAGCGACGCAACGGGCAAATTTACGTGATGTGCGACGTAAATTAAACAGTCGTGAAGAAAGTAAGTTTGACGAATTCGTCAAGAAAGCTAAAAAGCTCAAAAACAAGTTTGACTAAGTCATCAAGAAAGCTAGTTTGGCCAAGTCGTGAAGAAAGTAAGTTTGAGGAAGTCGTCAAAAAAGTAAGTTTGACGATGACCACGGACGAAAGAGAAGAATTCAGGCACTCGAACCTGAAGGCAGACGGATCAAATTATTATGGCTGGAGCAAGAGAATTGAAGCGTTAATGAGCGATAAGAACTTCTGGACCGTGATATATCCTGGGTTTGACGACGAGGTCGACAGTATTCCAAAGTAGTTTTAAATAATCTTAGTTGAGAACAACGAAGAATAAATCGCCGGGCTAGAGCTGTGCTTCATTAATGCTCTACTCGAATCAATGCTGCATGACGTCGGGGAGTTTTAAGGTGGCTGGGTCGAAATTTACAGGTGTATAGATTTTGTTCATAATTGCAAAATTTGTTCCTTTAATTATGCTCTAAAATTCTACGAGAAAATTTTTTGGGGTTTTCGGTGTAGTTTTTGAGATATTTAAGTTTTTTTTAACATGGAGTCTTATGGCGCACCCCGCTTCTTAAGGGTCAATTATGTATTATTTACGTTTCTACCATACAGATTTTCACCAAAAACTGAAATGATGTGGATATTAGCCAACAATTTCTATTCTGAGAAAATCAACCAGTGTTATCGACTTATTTCCTCCGTATATATGAAAGAAATAAAATATTCCTTAAATTTTCAAATATCGCGGGCGAAGTTTTGAGGTGCATTTGGCAACGTGGAATCAGACGAGGGAAAGCGAACGCGCGAGAAACCACAACAAATCACACCACTAGGTCCGCGAATATTACAATGTAGTCCCCTTGATAGAATTCTCGACATAGATTAAAGAAGAAAGAAGAATTCTCTTCTTTAATTCAAGGAGGCTACTTGTACAAAATGTAATATTCGTGCTTTAAGCTATGGTTCTTGAGAATAGACGAATACGACACCTACCGTTACGACCGCTGAAACACAGAAACAATTGCCTACACAACAGCAGTGCCGAATTTCAGAATGTGCGTTGTTGCCGAGTAAAAAAGAGAGATTAAATAAATGGTTTAAACAAATGTTATAAATGTTTAAGCATTTTATCACAATTATTTCGTCACTAAAAAGTATGCGAATACCCATAGCACAAAATTACATACTTTTTCAATCCATAAATCAAAACCAACATCTCCAAGGTCAAAGGATATGCACAGAGTGACAACGTTCAGGTTGCCAGAAACCGAATCAAGTCAAGTTTTATGTTATGTTTCATGTCAATAATTAAATTAAAAAGGGCAATGTTTCAATATGACTTGAGAATTTGAGGCGTCCGGTTAAAATGTCGTGTAATTTAATCACCTCCAAGCAATTTTTTAGTGCCATTGAAATTATATGAGCACTAGTTCTCAACGACTCACGATTACCGAACCAGCCACCTTAATTGGTTAAGAAAATTTGGACCACGCCGGAAGAAATGTGCGGCACGTTCGGCATGCTACATACCGTGGTTCACCTCACTACCACGACAAAGTAGCCTGGAATACCGATGCAAGTAAAATGCAAGAAACCATGCAAAAGGTACGAAAGGGTGTTGGCACATCCAGCGACCAGGCATTCGCGTATTTTTTGCTTCTTGGCCTCCCCATGCCGACGTATCTTGTTAGATCACTGGAAGATGGAGAAAATAGAGTCACATCATCAATGGTTAAGTCTAAACTAATGATGGAAGAGAAGAGAATGGAAAGGAACAGGAAGCTGATGGACGATGACTCAATCTCGCTCTAAGTGCGTCAAAAGACGCAACGTACGCTCTGGCGCAAGAAGAGTAATGACCCTAGGGCCAGGGGAAGAGAGCAGACTAAGGGTTCTCCCTGATACTTCAAGTGTCATACCTGTGACGAACTGGGTAACACAGCTCGGGAATGCCTTGTGTGGGCGGAATTCAAGGAAAGAAGGACGAAGCAAAGGCTGGCATGTGGGCCCAAGACTAAAATCGCGAGGAATGAAGACTCGGAGGACGAGAACGATGTTTTACTGTTATCTGACTCGTCACTGTGCATAAGGCGCGAGACAAGCTCTACTCGGACTCGGGGGCCACTGAACATATGTGCCACAATGCTATCGCTTTCAACAACATTAAGAAAATTGAAAAAGGAGCAGTGAAATTAGGAAACGGCATAAACTGCCCATTATAGGCGCGGGATTTTTCCGTTTTCATGCAAGGACGGAAGGAGGGGAAGGCATGAAGCTACGCTTACGGAGAGTTAAATATGTACATGGACTACACTGCCACTTAATTTCTGTTCCCCAACTGACTGGAACGGGTGTGGTTGTGACGTTCAGCAATGACAATGCCCTAGGCATACTGAACGGTAAGGTAATCTTTACCGCAAAGAAGGCTGGAAAGATGCATGAATTATGCACCGATAATCCCAACGAGCAAGAGCGTCACGCGAAGTCACGCGTGCGGTGTCAACCAAGCGAATGAAACTGAAATCGTCCGTCCATGGGAAGCATGAGTTATACGAATGTTATAGATGACGATGGTCACGTAAACATTCTATCTGTCTGCCCGAAGATGATGCCAAAACTGATGGAAAGGTACATGTTGCTCCAAGGCGTTTGGGTCAGTTACACAAACCTGAATTGTGTGGCTGCCCTGACTGCTACTCAGCCCTGGTGTCACTGTCAGTAGACATCCCCTTTTGACCTACATCTGTCGAGAAAGCAACGCATGGTTTTCATCTATCCTATTGGGTAACTACCATGGAAGGTGCAGCGAACTTTGTTTTGTCGCTTGAGCAACCTCATGTAAATATGTTGTTTATAAAATAATGTTCTGTGATGAAAATTTTCAAGTTTGACCCAAAAATTTAAGGATCCAACTGCTAGGATAGCTTACGATAGATCTGCGTTTAATGAAAACAACAATAAGTACAGATATTATCATTTTGCTTAGAAAAACAAATTTGGAAATTTAAATATGAGATTAATTTAGAAAAAAACATGATCGGTTTAAATATGACATAATAAACCATTTGAAATCGACATTAATTACAATGATATCATAAGGGTCATCATCGTGGGTCAACAATCCTAAGGTAGCTTAGCGACGCAGCCCTCCACTCAATTCTTCTATCGGCCAACCTCATCTTCATATTAACGAAGTAGTACCTCTCTTTCACGTCCTTTACGACCTGTTCTATATAACTCAATCGAGGCCTGCCTTTTCTATTCTTTCAGTTTGCTTTTCCCTCGACGATTGTCTTCATCAGGCCATCGTGTCTTAAGATATGGCCGATTAGGTTGTCCCGTCTTCGTTTTATAGTTTTCAGCAGACCTCTCTGTTCTCCCTTTCTTCTTAAGACTTCTTCATATGTCACTCGGTCGATCCATTTTATCTTCATCGTTTTTCGGTAGCACCATATTTCGGATGCTTCCACCCTTTTCTTCTCCGCTGCTGTCATCGTCCATGCCTCACTGCCGTAAAGAAACACGCTCCAGATATACGTTTTGATGAATTGTTTCCTTACTTCTACACTTGTATTTCCAGCTTTAAGTAGATTCTTCTTTTGATAGAATGCCCTCTTTGCCTGGGCTATTCTACTCATTATTTATTTCTTGCTTCGTCCATCGATGGTTACTCTGCTTCCCAGGTAACAGAACTCCTTCACCTCTTCCAGTTTCTGTTGTCCTATTATAACGTTGGTTTTGGCCACTTTTTTTTCTTGCTGCACACCAATATCTTAGTCTTCTTCTTATTGCTCTTCAGCTGATGTCTGGCCATAGTCCTTTCTATGGTTGTTAGCTTGTTTTTCAGCTCCTTCTCTGTCTCTGCTATGAGACCTATGTCATCAGCGAATCGCAGCATGCTTATTTTGTCTCCGTGGATAGTCACTCCAGAACACTTCTCCTTGACTTCATTTTTGGCTCTCTCGATGCAAACATTAAAAATTACGGGAGACAGTGCACAGCCTTGACTCACTCCTTTCCTTATTCTTGCCACTTCCAAGCTGGGTCCAGATTTAATCAGAGCTACTTGGTTTTTGCACAGACTCTGTATAATTCTTCGGTCACTGTACGACACTCCATTTCCTTTCACAACTCCAAGTATTAAATTCCAATCCACTTTGTCAAAGGCCTTCTCTAAATCCACAAATGCAATGAACGTCGGTTTGTTCTTCTCCATTCTCTTCTCTATGAGCAGTCTAAGGGCCAATATTGCTTCCCTTGTACCCTTACTTTTCCTGAATCCAAATTAATCTTCATCCAGGAACTCCTCTGCTTTTCGTTCTATTCTTCTGTAGATGATCCTGGTCAGTATCTTCGATGCATGTGTCGTCAGGCTTATAGTCCTAATTTTTACACATTTCTCCCCTCTCTTCTTTTGGGGAATATGAAAGATGATGTTGTTCTCGAAGTCCCTAGATATTTCTCCTATTATTCTCCTGAATACATGTCGTAGATGGTTTTGTAGAGATGGGTTAGTGTCTTTTCTCTCCAGCTTTTTTTATTAATTCTCTTCGGATATCATCAATTCCAGAGGCCTGATTCATCCGAAGGTCCCTTACTGCTGCATCGAATTCCGATCTTAATATTGATGCTCCCATATCATCATTTTCGACTTTGTTCTCCTCTTCAATCTCTTTCGTGTGTAGATTGTTTCCGTTGTATAACTCTTCCAGATATTCCACCTCTTCACTTTGTCTTGATTTTCAATCAAAATTTCTCCATTCTTGTCCTTTATACCATTGCTTCTTGCGCTTTGTTCCTTGAAGTGGTTCCTCACTATGCCGTAAGCAGCTTCCACCTTTCCAAGTGAAAGGTTGTTTTGTACATCTTCGCATAGATTCTTCATCCACATTTCTCTAGCTTTCCTGGCTTTGCGACTTACTTCGTTTCTTATTCTTTTGTACCAAAGCTGCCCTTCTTCAATTTTCGCATTCTTGTACTTCCTTCTTTCTTCAATTAGCAGACTTCTTCTTTTCTTCTCCCAATAACTTCTTTTGCGGCTACTTGAAGTCCACATTTAAGGTTTTCCCAACGCTTCTCTACTGATTTCTTATTCAGATTCTCTCCTATGTTGTTTCCCACTGCTTTCTGAAATGCCAGCTGATGTTGAGTCTTCTCCAGTTTTTATACTTGCCAAATTTTCTTTACTGTTTTCGTCAACTTCTTGAATTTTAGATGGCATTTCATCATTACTACCTAATGGTCACTGTCGATGTCTGCCTCCGGGTATTTTTGCAGTCCTTCACCTGATTCCTGAACCTCTTCTTCACTAAATTGTAGTATATTTAGCAGTCCTTCTCCTCTTTCGTTTCGGTTTCCCAATCCTTAATTTCCTGTTACTCTTCCATCTTGTCCTTCGCCGACGACAGCGTTCCAGTCTCCTAAAATAATTAGGTTTTCTTCTCCTCTTACCTGTTCGCCTATTTCCGTGATATCTTCGCAGACGTCTTCCACTTCTTCATCTTCGTAGTCCGATGTGGGCATGTAAACTTGCACCACAATTCAGTGATCCGGTGTGAATAATTCTGTAACTTCCACTCCAAATTCTGTAACTTCCACTTCTTCGGGCACTCTCATTTCACTGATTCCAAATACAATGAAATCCATTCTCCGCATTTCCACCTTAAGGTTCTCCAGTCATCCGCAGGTCCGAAGTCATCGTACGTTCCATATTCCTACCCTAAAATGAGTATCACACTTGACTGATGTACTCTCTCGGGTAGTCCCCGCTCGGAGATCCGAATGGGGGACTATTTTACCTCCGGAATATTTTTCTCGAGAGGGTTCCATCACGTCTTGATAAAAAAGAAAAGAGTGTAATAGCTACGACTCATAAGGGTAGTAGTGCAATATATGAGCCACTTAAAAAGGAGAAGATTTAACGCAAACCGTTCAAAAATGACAAGTAAAAGGTATACGACCTAATTATCATAATACAACAAAATAAACCGTTTAAATACCGCATAGGAAACCCAAATAAAACCATCGCTCTAAACGATACTGAACATTTTTATCAGCCGCAATAATATTTTATGAACGATTAAATTGCCTTAAATGTTCCGCAATTTCAATTAGAACAACAAAAGTATATCACAAAAAGTTTATAATTACAGTTGAAGCAAAGTATCGCCTAACAACGAATTGTATAACGCAATTATGCCTATCAAACTACTAACAACTTATTTCTTAAGTAGATTTACTACACTTACGTTAAAATGATCATCACAACAGCGCAGATGAGATGATCCAGAAATGACATAGTTTTCAGGTGTCTCTGAGCATAAATTAACCACTTTCTTCTTAATGCAGGGTTATCTTGAACGTTTACGAAAATCTTTTCGGGTGTTGTCACTCTCGTGCTCCTACACAGCGAAACAAAGCCTCATCGTTCCTCATCTTTGTAGCTATAAATTCATTGCTAGAACAATTTGTTCTTAACTAGTCTTTTCCCATTGCAATGTATTTCACACAAACAGAAATCGTCCCAATAACGTTAGCAGGATTTATAGGAAAACAGTCGCACGCCAAGTTTATAAAATCACACTTTGTCCGAATATACAAATAGCCGGGTATGGGAGATGACGTCAGAGCCTACTTAACAAGGCGGACCTGTGTTTCGGCGCATTAATATATTAAAATACGTAAATGTCCCGATACTTAACGTCTCTGATCTCCATATCGTACTTTTCTGAAGCGTCTGTTTATTCCTTAAGGATATGGCCGAAAGGGATGACGGGATGATATTCTGTAGAGGCATCCCGGGCTTCCTACGGAATTCTCGGGCAGTGTACGGAACTTTGAACTTGCCTCGCAAAATTTTCCGTAGAATTCCGTAGATCCAGTGCGACATCACAACTTTCTACAGAAGTCCCTCTGTTCCGTAGAATTTTTTCTGTAGAACTCCGTAGAAAGGGAAAGGTTTCTACAGAAACTCTGCTGAATTCCTTACGTTCCGTAGAAAATGTGTACGGAATTTTTCAGCAGGGTAATTTATTAGATTTTGTTAGCTGATAAAAAATTAACGATGAGCCTATCGAACGTCAGAATGAAAATTTAGTGTCTCAAGTAGCGATAGATTTTTTAGACGTCACTTTCAAATAGTATGCAAATAGTCTATTGTCGAAGGATTCCATTTTCACAATTCCAAACGAGGTATCCCGTTTCGAATGTTTTTCTCGTCCTCCCGGGTCAAATATATTTCTCGTCTTCCAGGGTCAAATATTTTTCCTGTCCTTACAGGTCATATAATTTCCTCGACCTCCCGGGTGAAAAATTTGCCACCTCTCGGTCATAATATTGTTCCCGTTCTCCCGGGTCAAATATATCTTACCCCACCTCCCGGGTATAATATTTTTCTCAACCTCCCGGGACAATTTATTTTATCTTCGTGCTGGGTCAAAACACCTTCCTGTCTTACCAGTTGAAACATTTTCCTCGGCACTCATATATAGATATGATTTCTCTCTCTCTGTTGAGCTAGAAGGACAAACTCTCACCTGGATGGACTGAGAGAGGCCTCTTCCACAACCGGACCCACAAGGTCGCTGATACTTCCCACGTGGAATCCTTCCCTTCCCATTTCCGTCCCACGCTCCACGATCTCACCTCCACTAATTCACGAAGAGTGATATATGTAAGCAGGCTGTTAGCTGTTAATTTTAAGTCGCGCTGATTTCGGGCGAAATTCAGTTATTTTTCTTCGAATATGGTTGGCAATGGCAGCAGTAGATGCTTAAGTGCTCATTGTTCCGAAATCTGCAAGGAATGACAAGAGCTTTGTCTTCAGCCATGGTGTCACGTAATAATTTCTCCTGCCGATGGCAAAAGAGAACTTGTTGTCGTATTGAAGGGGGAATGGTCGAAGAAGCACGCCGTAAACGCGATACTGTTGTCCGAATGAGACTTGTGGAGCAGAGGTGTGTGTTTTTGAGTTCAGATCAGCCCACCGCATTAGATTCTGCATGTCGGAAAACATCCGAGACAAGCTTGAGAGGATCATTGGCAAAATGTTTCTCACATGTTGATGCATTTCTTATGAGATATACCTCGTCTCAGGGAGATTGACGTCACATTAATTTATTTAGTGGTGGAGATAAATTTGTTTGTTAATGAGGAAAGAAATGAAATCGTATTTTTTTTGCAGGACACCATGTTGCTAGTGTGCTTTGCAAGCCTGTCCTTCAGCAAAGACCTGTGGGATGAGCCTGAGAAGTTTCGTCCCGAGAGGTTCTTGGATCCAAGTGGCCAATTGAATATCCCTCAGTACTTCATACCTTTCGGATATGGTGAGTACAGCTACAGTAGGGATGGGCAGAAATAACCGGTTATATCCATAACCGGTTACTTACCCTAGGTTAACCTGAAAATAACCGGTTATTTTTCCGATCAGGTTAACCTGAGTACTCGGTTATTTTTTTGCATAACCGAAAAATAACCTTAATATTTTTCGTCAAAAATGTTGGATGTCGGCACTCTGTCGGTAAACACTGGTTCTACTTGCACTCAAGGCAGCTCATTGTAAGTACATACATCAGCCAGGACGAAAAAGCTATTAGTAATTTTATAACCGAGTACTCATAACCTGAGCGCAAGGAGGCTACAAGGAGTCTAACATAATATTCGTGCCTGAGCGAAATAACCGAAAGACCGCATTCTGTTGGAGAGCTCTGGAACTACTTGCTCAGCAACCAACGCATTAGCCTGGTCGGTTAAAAACCGGTTATAGGTTATATTTTATAACCGAGTACTCATAACCTGAGCGAAATAACCGAAAGCCCGCACTCTGTAGGAGAGCTCTGGAACTACTTGCTGCTTAGGCAACAAACGCATTAGCCTGGTCGGTTAAAAACCGGTTATAGGTTATATTTTATAACCGAGTACTCATAACCTGAGCGAAATAACCGAAAGCCTGTATCCTGTCGGAGAATCATGGAAATAAAGGTTTTGATATTCACCGCCATGAGTAAACCCAAGGCTCAACGTTGAAAGTGAAACATTTATGCATTGTTTTAATTCGTGATGGCTACAGGTCGTAATTTTCAACATACACAATACCGTGAATATCCTTGGGAGTCACCCAGGTATTTCGGCGAGGGTTCTGAACTGAATATCTTACAGTAGAAGCCACCGGCCACTTATTTTCAAATGTAATACAATCACGTTAACATACCCGTTATATTATTTTCTACTGATACATATACCTGATTAATTCTAAGGTAAGAAGAGTTATTATCAAATTGCCCGACTTCGTAAAATAAACCTTCGGCAAGTGACTTGGCCAGGGTATAAAGTCTTGGTTTGGTGGTTCCCCTCTAATGTTTTCCCCTTATAAGACTATATTTCCTCTTATAATTATATATTCGTGAGTCGAAGGGGGAGTCTCGGGAAAATGAGCATGAAATAATGATTAGCATTACTTATGTTATTTTTCATATAATAAGCGGTAAAAATTCCGAAAATGAGATGTTATTAGGTCTCGAGCAGTTACGGCACTAACGTGATGGGCGAAAAATGCACTTGTATATCTTTTGCAACTGCATCAGATTCTTTGGTTCCGCGGTAATCTGCCTTTAAATAAAATGTATTATTTATGTTGCAGTAATTGCGAGCGTTATAAATGATAAGGCAAATACAATAACATTAGGTAATTAATAAATATCAGTATTTTACGCAAACCTATTCAACCCCCCCTCCCCCCCCCCCCGCTTGCACGATGGCCTTGTTTCGGTTATGCTACAGGTTATAAAACCTAAAAATAACCGGTTATTTTCCACAGGTTTTAATACTCAAGTACTCATTCTCTTTAAAATAACCGGTTAACCTAACACCGGTTTTTTTCTCATAACCGGCCATCCCTAAGCTACAGCTCTACTGTTAGCGTGCAGCAGCATGTAGCGGCCGTGATACGACAATAGTTTTGAGCCGCTATTGTTGTGTTGGCAAATAAGAATATACGTAACAGAGGAGTCGCGTGAGCCGCCTCTTCATTGTCTCTTGGCCGCGCTGCAGTGCGTTTCCGCCGGAAGTGTTGAGCTCACTCCTGTCTGTCGAATGCGTCATTGGTCCTGACGGGCCTTGGTGGCGTCAGTTCGTCTAGTTGTGTGCTCTCTCGTCTTCCGCAGGAAAGCGCCGGTGCATGGGCGAGTCCCTGGCCAAGACGAGCATCTTCCTGTTCATGAGCGGCCTGCTGCAGAAGTTCGAGTTCAGCGTGCCGGAGGGCGAGACGGCTCCGCCAATCACAGGCGTGGAGCGGACCGGAGTCACCCCCACCCCCCTGCCGTACCGGGCCTCCATCCGGTTGCGTAGGTGACCGGAGACAGGCGCCACCCCAGGCGCATAGTACGGACACTGTGCTGCAGTCTGTTATGTGCCAAGTGTAGTGCCGTTTCCTCAGAAGGACCGCGCGACTATTTCACGGATGTCGATGCTGGACGGCTTCCTTCTCATTCTCTTCTTCAAATAAATCTTCCAAATTTTAATCTTAGTTTCTCAGTTAAATTTAGCAGTTTACTTTCATGGTGTTTTACCCGCGCTATCTCAAGTATCACGCATTTTGGATGAGTGGATTAGGTATTTACATTCCGTTTTTTTTATAACTCCGTGCATTTGATGGAATACGAAAACGTCTGACACAAGTTTCTAGCTGGACTGTTTGGTGTGAAATATGAGAAATTATGTTGATACCAAAAAGTTCGTTCAGTGTGTGCGAAAGCATTTCTGCCTGTGAGTGTGGCGGACGGCGCGCGCTATTGTAGGGCGAGTGCGCACGCAGCCACTTTGCTAGTTTCGCCGCGAAGGGAAGATGGGGGGGGGCTTCTGGAGGGCCCCCCTGGGACCCCGTTTTGGTGGGCCCGCACCTGGCCGCCACTTTTGCAGAGGCGCCCAGCGAAGCCCAACCTTCGGAGGCGACCAGTGTTTAAACGTGACAATGACCTTGTCACGTCACGAAAAGTTCGACCTGACTGGATTTTTCTCCGGAGGAGTTCAGTCCTCAATGAAGAATAAATAATATGTTTCGGTGTAATTGAAGGCTGTTGGATTGTGAAGAGTATTGCTGTCCATGTAACCATTCTTGATCCTGAAACGATCGATGCTTAATACCAATATGCCAATTTATACACGTTTAAGTCAAAAAGGTGGTGTTCATTAAAATAGGCAGCCGGAGCAAAGAGGAAGTGCCATTAATGGAAGTTACATTTTTTAATTTTTCAAGGGAATTAGAATACAATCATTCTTCTTTTATAACTTGAGCTGATGGAGAATCTAAGATTATAATACAATTGCGGAAAGGTACCATGAGAACAGAATACTCCGGACAGAGACGAAGAGCGAGTGAAATGTATCTCTGCGGTTGAATTCAACTTTTTTAACTTTAAAAGTCAAACTTTTGATGTGTTCCAGGAATTGTTTGCTGCAGACGACGTTTTTTCCTCCTTCATTTTCTTCAGGAAGGATGGACATTGTTGAAAACAATTTGCAATTTAAAGTATCGTATGATACCTTGCCAACGCATGATATGGAATTAGCAGATAATAAATATTTAAAGACTTACTAGTTATTCATTAACATTCTTATATTATATTAGTATGATTTCTTGTTTGTTCATACATCCTCGACCCATATCTACTGCTCACTGTTCCTTTTGAGATGCGATCTCTTACAGAGGAAGGACACCTTTCCCAATCCGCCTCCTCGTGCAGCGCAAATGGGAAGAATTCCAGGCAAACGTTCCTCCACTCCTAAAATCTGGACAACATTCAAAAATAGCTTCCCTTGAGGCATAGACTTGAAACTTCACACAAATACTCAGAAAAGATTGCTAATTAAGGAATAATGCATCATTTGACATGCTTCTCATCTGTTAGTCAGATACAGGGGCTCAAACATTACCAAATTTCCAAATAAACACCTGAACTCATTTTTCTCCGAATGTCTTCCAAGTTAAGTTGATGATGACGTTATGTGTGGAATTTGATTGAATAAAGAATAGCATGATCTATGAACAGAAGGCTTTGACTTTAAATTACCTAAGCTTCAAATATTTTTTGAAGCACTTTGGCACAATTCCATTAAAAAATGTCAGATGCTGTTCTCAGATAAACTTTTTACATAATGTAGAGAATATCTATCGTTTTTAGGAGAGACCTGTCAAGTGACTCATATCGGAGCACTCGTTGAAGACTCATAAACACGAAACTGAAGAGAAGTGAGAAATAAGTCGGCGGCGCCGCACAATGCAAATGATTTTCCGCGCGTGGCGGGGGCTGCAAGTTCCGCTTTGCTCAAGTGGCCCTTTCCGATTCGTCGTTTTTCAGCTGTACCTACTCATCGTCACTAAACCTCCACTGACTCTACTTTTGACGAAATCGTGGGGATATTGAATCGTGCGACCGAATACGTTTACGCGGGATCGCGTTATTTTTCTTCGCGTACGCTCCGGGAACATACTTCTTATTCACGCCCTTCGGCCCTTGAAAAGAGTGGAGTCTTTCTAGGGCCCCCTTACACAAATTCACTAGTCTGCCCTTTGAACTCCTTTCACCCCCCTTCTTTTTTTATTCACGTGGTGAGAGATGCACAGAGCCCCCTGCGCGCCCGTCCATTGGGCACACGTGCACCAAGGGACATCCGCGCAGAAGACATTCTGGACAGGGGCATTTATAGTGATCAGTTTTCTTTTCATTGGAGAAATGTGTTTTTGAAATTGTTATCATTGGAATCCTCTTTTCGGCACATCTTTTTCCGCTTACACATCTGTATTAATTCGCCTAACATTTGTCAACATCGAAATTATATTATATATTATTCCCTGGACCTCTTCGCCCTTCTCATAGTTGACTTCAGGTGTTGGTGCAATGTGGTGGCCTTTTATGAATTATGAGTTCAATGAAAAGGAGGCGCAGTCCGTGTCAGTGGCTGAGGAGAATAAAGAGTACTTGATGGAATTTTTAACGAAGAGATCGCATTTAGGACCGAATATATGGATGCTATTAAAGCTCTCAATGATTACAGAAGGATTGCTTTTGGTGCTCTTATCTAAAACGTCGAGAGGGACGTTTCGGGGCTAATGAGAGAATCATGATACGGTAAATCCAGTATTCAGTCAATAGTAAATGTAAACAGTGAAATCAAAATTCAGTAAATGGATAAGGGGTGCATTAATTTTCCTAATTTTGCACTAAGTCATTTATCCCGGTCAAGGTGGATTTTTCCTCTGTGGAAATTCTACTATTGTGCATTTCAGCGGGTAACTTTGCTATGTCATCCTTAAGTTTGTTCAAGTAAGGACCTTAGTGTTTAAAGGCGGCCTTAGCTTCGTGGACAGTGGCGCTGCCTGCACCATTTCGCCTTGCCTGTGATATTACAGTAAGGGCCGGTTGCACCATGTCGGGTTACACCTCTGGTTAGGGTTACGGTCACTGTTAAACACTGAAATCTGTTGCACCACCCCTAGTTACGCCGAGACCTCCGGCTACCGCGGGAGTAACCGTAGCCGCCAGATTCACCGACGGCTACCGTTGTAGCTGCCGGTCAGTTGCTTTGCATCTTGGGAACCAATGCATTGCGGGTATGAAATATGTAAACAAACAAGATGGAGTTTGGTAATTATTTACGTTTCGATCCTGAATTGGAGGATTCCGACAAAGAAATACTTCCATATTTTATTTAAATAGTTAATAACCCTAGAAATGTGCGGCAAAGAACCTTCCATTTCCATTTTTGGAACGATGAATAATTTTTCATGCGATTTCGTGTGCAGCGTTAGTGTTGTTGGACATCAGTGAAGAGAAACTGACGCACTCTACGAAGCGCTAAGTTGCAAAATATACAATTATGTGATGATGTATTTACGAGCTGATCTTTAATAATGGAATACAATTATTTGTATCCAGAAATATGTGTCTATCAGCGTTTAACCAATAAAGCAAAAAGTGAGTGAATAGCATCGCTCAGAAGAAATTTTATCGTGCTTCCGGAAAATGAAGATGAAATGGCCAATGTCCTCTCCGAGTTTTACAACATTTCAAGATTTCCCAAGGTAATAGGAGCAATCGATTGCACGCATACAAAACTATCGTCTCCGGGTACATAATGATACAGAGCCATTTGCTTTAAAACATTTAACTGATGAGTTTCAAACGAAGTAATTTTTGAGCATCTCAAAAAGGAAGTGCAAACATATCACGTCCTTACCTTTCTTCTATCATTTTTGGGACATTAGTTTACTCTTCCTTCTCTGTTATTTTTGAACATTATGAATTATTTAGCATAAATACTTCACTGCTTGGCTCTAAATAGTGCTTATACGTAGTATAACTATCTTTCAATACGTTGAAATCAAGCTGAGGTATTTAGGAATAGAAAGGGCTACTTTTCCAATAATTTCCAAACCTTGTGCGATGCCAAACTAAGGTTAATAGCTATCGTTGCGCGCTGGTCTGGGTCATCACATGACCAAACCATTTTTGACAGTTCAATTTTGAAGGCACGTGCAGAAAAAGGTGACTTTGGCAATGCAGTAATGGTGGGTGGGTGATTCTGGACACGGCCTCAGAAAGTATTTATTGACCCCTATCAGAAATCCTGTACGGCCATAAGAACATTTATTAACGAAAGCCTAATCCGAACAAGAAACACAGTGGAAAGGATGAATGGGTTCTGGAAAAGAAAGTTTCCTGTTCTTTCACTTGGCATAACACTACGCTCGATCCACACTGGCAGTGATTGTTGCTTGTAGAGTTTCCATAATTTTAATATACAGCAATGGGAGGGAGAGCCTCCTCATGTTCCTGATGAACCTCCAGTGCAGGCGAAAGTAAATGATGTAATTAACGATGGGGTGGCAGAGGTAGAGGGGTTCGTGATGAGTTCGTCAATTATTTTAGAAACATTCAACATTGAAATGAAAAAAAAATATTTTGTTAATTACTATTTTTTTCAATATTAAAATTCACGGATGTATTCATGTCCTGCACTGCTTTTTTTAATCTCCTTTCCCAATATATATATATATATATATATATATATATATATATATATATATATATATATATATATATATATATAAACTCTATTGGCTTCAACGAGTCCTCCTCGTTAAAATTAGGCGCCTATCTTGTTGTTTTTATGCCCCTATGCCGAAAAGAGCAAATAATCACGATATTTTTCAATTTGTTGACGCGTAACTATGTAAAAATTCGTTCACTTGTAAAATAAACAAACAAATTATAATCCTACTTCAAATGGATTGTACAAGTTAATTAAAAATAAATTAACACGATTAAATCTACCACTAAGAATCTATAGTACTTGGGCATTTCAATGATTTTTTAAGCAGTATAATTTTAATTTACAGAACAATTTAATTTTAATTCAATTTAATGTACAGACCTCTATTAATTGTGATTAAAATGCTATCACACACGTTGTCCAGCTTCTTTCTCGGCCGTTGCTAAGAAAAATAAACAAATTGCCTAAACTTCCGGCTCCAAAATTACGGTGAAGTCCCGAGTATGAAAAATTTGTCAGTCATGTTGAAGCTATGTGCTCACCATAGCCCCTAGTTACGTAGCTAGAGGTCATTTTTCGTTGGTGCAACAGATGGAAGTGGTAACTGCCAGCTACGAGGTAGCCGGCAGCCAGGTAGCCGAAAGATTTAGCCGGACTTGGTGCAACCGGCCCTAAGTATGGCCGGCACGTAGCATGTTGTCCGTTTATGCCTCGAGAAATCCACAGGGGAGAGGGAATATTGGTAGAGTATCACTAAGTATGATAATTGATACTGGCCAGGAAACAGGGGGTTCTAGGTTCGAGAACCGGTCTTGGTGGATATTTTCTCTGAGAAAATTCCGCTCCATACCCGTTCTAACATAAACTCGCTTCATAAAGATTAGTAGATGCTAACCGACTATTAATTCGTGACTCTTTTTTCTTACATGTCTACGTGAAGTAGTAGCAGTGTAGCTCTAAATTGCTTGTAAGTATTTCATATTTGAAAATCTTCACCCTCTGCCACACGCCCTTGAGGTGGCTTGCATGGTACCTATTACGTAGATGTAGATGTTGACCTGTTCATAAGCATTTTCAGATACTTTCAAATGTTGTATAGACGAAGATAGACCGAAGAAGAAAAATTCCAAATTTAAAAACATTTACCTCAACTGTTTAAACGGCATTCGCAACTTCCATGCGTGTATAAACTAGAAAGGAAGCATTGCGACAGCTAAATTACTAGTGAAAATTACAACCACCATACGAACTAGGGTAACAAAATTTGTGTGGGAGATGTGATGCCTTCCAAGCTGAGACATCATGTGAGAAGGCTTTGTCACTCATAATTTCTACGGAGATGAGCAAGAGTCAACATAGAACTCCGATAGCATTAGATTGCTATTGTGTATATCCTAGATATGGCCGAAAACTGCTAGCTAAAAGCGCAGTATTCTCGAAAGGTAAAATAATCACAGATAATGTGTGCGAAGTAAATCTACTACCCATACTGAATCACAATGCGCCAAGAATCCTAGCGTGTGTCCACTGTTCAACCACTCGGTGATTAAATAAATTTTGCGTGCGTTTTTAGGGAAATCTAGGAAATGACTCCGTGAAGATGTTCGCAGGACATTAGGGGGTCGCACCGCGAGGATTTTAGGTGGGTGTGTCCCGTGAGGCTTGATTGAATATCTTGGAATAAGACTGACACATGATCTTTCCTGGGATACGTGAATAATGGGTCAAGCGAATCGTAGACTGGGATTCGTCAAAAGAGTACTGGGTAAATGTGATGATCATGTACGCGAAATCAGCTAGTTTTCCCTCGTAAGACCTCATTTGGAATATGTTGCCAGTGTATGGGATCCCTACGAAATCGGTCTAAATAATGAACTTGAACGTGTGCAGCTAAGATCGGCAAGATTTGTAAAGGAACGGTACGTTAACCTAATGAGCGTAACCAGTCTATTAAATGAATCAAATTGGGAATCATTGTCAGATCGCAGGTTGAAATTTAGACTTGATCTCCTAAATAAATTCCAAGATAATATTTTCAGTGATGATGTTAAAAATATTTTGTGGGCCCCAACTTACTATGGTAGACTGGACCATAATCACAAAATTAGAGGAATAGATTGCCGAACTGACGGATTCAAAATGTCCTTTTTTCCTCGTACTATTACGGATATGAATAGCGGTAAATATGTCCAATAACAGTGAATTAATCCATAGCATAGGTAGTTGCATGTTGGTATAAGGACTTGAAGGTAACCCAACTGACAGTATGTTTTTGCTTGCTTACTTAGCTATTTTTATCTTTTTAAATTGTGAAGTTATACTAATATATTAATATTAATCCTATTTTATGCATGATATGTAGTGCATGTTTGGTGAGAATTGATCCTCTGCCACACACCTTTATGGGGGCTTTCAGGGTATTATGTAGATGTACTATTTCTTTCTTGCTTCGTACATCGTTGGTTACTCTGCTTCCTAGGTAACAGAACTCCTTCACCTCTTCCAGTTTCTGTTGTCCTATTATAACGTTGGTTTTGGCCACTTTTTTTTCTTGCTGCAAACCAATATCTCAGTCTTTTTCTTATTGCTCTTCAGCTGATGTCTGGCCATAGTCCTTTCTATGGTTGTTAGCTTGTTTTTCAGCTCCTTCTCTGTCTCTGCTATGAGACCTATGTCATCAGCGAATCGCAGCATGCTTATTTTGTCTCCGTGGATAGTCACTCCAGAACACTTCTCCTTGACTTCATTTTTGGCTCTCTCGATGCAAACATTAAAAATTACGGGAGACAGTGCACAGCCTTGACTCACTCCTTTCCTTATTCTTGCCACTTCCAAGCTGGGTCCAGATTTAATCAGAGCTACTTGGTTTTTGCACAGACTCTGTATAATTCTTCGGTCACTGTACGACACTCCATTTCCTTTCACAATTCCAAGCATTAAATTCTAATCGGTGACTCTTCGGCATTCAGAATAGCAAATCATGACTGGGTGGTAATAATCTTGAAAAGATTGACTTTTTCCGCTTTTATAACGTATAAGGTCGGCCTTATACGTCATAAAAGCGGAAAAAGTCGATCGGAAGTCGCTATTCTACAGATATCTCATAGCGCGGTCGAAATATGGTATACTGAACGGCAGATAGCGACCGGCCGGGTCGTATTATTATTCCCCGATTCTGAAGACCGGGCAATCTGGATTGCGCGACGTAAATCAGTACGCTGGATGACTTTCAAATGTTTCTAATTTTTACTTGGAGCATCGGGTATATACGTCTGCATTTCAAGTTTCGGCAATTTTTAATGCATATTGAGAAGCCCGGGGTAGGCTACGATTAGAAAAGTGTGACATATACGTGTTTGTTATTGTGGATTCAGTGGACTGTTGTGTACTATTGAATTCGTTGTCGGTGGTGGTTTTAGTTTCTGTGGTTGTTGTATCGGAAAATGTCAGGCATGTCCACTTAATTTGGTAAGCATTAAATCTTGTTAAGACTTACTGGAAAGTGTTATATATAAACTTAACCGTAGACCCACGTAGACCCACGACTTCCGTCCCATGCCCCTCAGTAAACCGACTACCATTTATAAATGTTATAAACGAGAATGATAACAGAAGGATAGCATGACTCCATTTAAAGTGATGGAGGAGAGATTTATTCACCATTTCCTTGCGTCGAAGGAAGTGACTATGTTTGTCGTAAACAGACTTGATTAAAACTTGCGGCGAGAGATATCCTGGCTTGATGATGCGTAAATACACATTAATAGATCATAATAGCAGACGGGGAAAGTGTGATGTGCCATATTATACTTCATTGCAAAGGCAGTATAATAATGTGAACGTCTTTACAGTTTATAGTACCTTTGATTAGTTATTTACTTGCCCGATGAAAAGCAATAAATCTCCTGCCGACAATAATCCTTTCCATTTCATTGTTTACATTCCATTTTATTGTTTGCGACAGCGTCTCCATTGGGGCGTTTTTGTATTTAGTATATTAATAACTATGGTTACCCTTGAGTGTAAACGATTTTTATTTCGCTTAAATTGTAAACAAAGAGTGATTTCATGAAAACTGAGTATGCTGTCTGAAGTGAGGAAACGACTCAGATCCACGTTACCTATCGCTGTAGTGTTTGGTTTAGTTAATACATTAATGCTATACCCTTGATGGAATAAAGGAAATTTCGAATCTGTCAGTTCGGCAATCAATATCTCTAATTTTTTGATTATGGTCCAGTGTACCATAGTAAGTTGGGGTCCGCAAAATATTTTTAACGGCATCACTGAAAATATGGTCTTGGAATTTGTTTACGTGATTAAGTTTAAATTTCAACCTGCTATCCGACAATGATTCCCAATTTAATTCATTTAATAGAGTGGTTACGCTAATAAGGTTATCGTACCGTCCCTTAACAAATCTTGCCGATCTTCGCTTCACACGTTCAAGTTCATTATTTAGACCGATTTCGTAGGTATCCGTTATACTGGCAGCATATTCCAAATGAGGTCTTACAAGGGAAAACTAATTCAAAGACCGCGAACTGGCCGCGGAAACTTAAGCGGCGTCACCCGCTGAAAACATCTTGCTATAAGGGGAAACTAGCTGATTTCTCGTACATGATCGTCACATTTACCCAATATTCTTTTGATGAATCCCAGTCTACGATTATCTTGACCCGTTATTTCACGAATGTGTTTACCCCAGGAAAGATCATGTGTCAGTCTTATTCCAAGATATTTAATGGATTCCACGTTTGTTAATTCATTATTACTTATTTTGTATGTGCTAGGAGGAGAGCTATTCTTTTTCCAAAATTCATTCCTAGACATTAAAAAAAAAAATTCAATTCTAACTTCCATGCATCATACCAGTTTCCAATTGCTTGAATGTCATCATTTAAATATTGCTTATTATTTGGGCATAGTATATCCCTGTACACTACTGCGTCATCGGCAAATAGATGAAGCTTACTTTTTACCACCTTATTGATATCATTTACGTACTGAAGGAACAGAAGTGGACCTATCGCACTACCTTGTGGGACACCCGAAGTGACTTTATTTGCCGGTGAGGTAACACTGTCCAAAACAACCCTTTGCACCCGATCATGCAGAAAATCATTTATCCATGATATATTTATTTATATCATTATTTTATGTGAAATTCATGTGTACAGCTTTCAGAATTGGGAAAATGGTAGTTATCATTAATCTACATAATACCCTGCAAGCCTCCATAAAGGTTTATGGCAGGGGGTGAGTGCACAGCAAACACATACATGCATATCATGCTTAAAATGGATAAGTAGGTAAGTAAGTCATAATGGACATCTACATCTACACGATACCCTGCGAGCCACCGCGAGGGTGTGTGGCAGGGGGTGGAGATCACCAAGCATGCGCTACTAACATGCAAACATGCAACTATAGTGTCTCATGCAACTTGATTGTTAGTAGCTATAGTATTTAAGGGGTTAATACATGCATCATGCACTACAGACTACTCTCAAATATTTCTATTACCTATCCCTTTGCTATGCTGCCTATTCTGTTCTCTTATAGTACGGGGGAAAATGCCATTTTGGATCTATCAGTACGTTATTCTATCTCTCTAATCTTATTTGTCTGGTCGAATCTAGCATAATACGCTGGTTTTTTTAATATGTGCCTAACATCTTCAGTAAAGGTATCCGATTGAAATTTCTCTATTAGATTTCATCTGAACTTTAACCTACGCTCTGATAATGATTCCCACCCTAATTCTTTGATTAATTCTGAAACGCTACTCAACCTATCCTAACACCTTTTAACGAACCTAGCTGCTCTACGCTGCACACTGTCTAGTTCTTTGATCAAACCTAATTCGTTAGGATCCCATACGCTGGCTGCATACTCAAGGTGGGGCCTAACTAGTGAAAAGTTACATCGCTCTTTTGTCTTCTCCTCGCATTTCCCAAGGACACTTTTTATAAATCCTAGCTTTCTCTTCGCTCGGCCGCATATTTCCCGGATGTGTCTTCCCCACGATAAATCCTTAGTGATTGTTACACCTAAATATCTTATGGTTTCAACTTGTTCGATCTTCGCGTTACTAATGTTATAGGTATGCTCTATCGAATTATTCCTCCTCCAGAAATTGATAGATACATTCTTTTTAAGGTTAAGCGCTAACCACCATTTTTCGAACCACTCTTGAATTGCATCTAAATCCAAATTTAGATGCAATTCTAAAATGAAAATCTAAAACCATTTTCCAGCTAAAATTTTCCTCGGGTACTAACAGCATGTTTTTGCATATATGCTTTGTTATTTTTATCTTGTTTTAAAATAGTGTAGTTTTGAACAGTATATATATGAACAAAAATATAAATGCTAAATATATATAAATGCTAATCCTTTTTTATGCATGATATGTAGTGCATGTTTGGTGAGAATTCACCCCTTGCCAACACACCTTTATGGTGGCTTGCAGGGTATTATGTAGATGTAGATGTACCTACACGTATTCCAGTCTATCGAAGGGAGATTGATCTCTCCGCCTACTTTTATCCCTCTATCATTGTTCCCAGAAAGTAATGTACGTATCTCTGACTCTGGTTCCATTATAGAATTGACGTCTGCGTCCGGTGGCCTGTAATATGCACATACATTAGGGTGGCCCTTATTTTCCGACTTCGAAATTTTTGAATGCTCACCCTCCAATTTTGTTCGAATGACTCTAAAACATGCATTTACAAAATTTTGTTGAGATCGGAGCATTCTAACCCGTGCAGACTTGATCGCGAACTCGCATGAAGAACAAGTCTGGATTTTCCACCCAGCGCTGAGGCCTGAGCTTGTCCTTAGGGGTCGTGCAGAAACTACGACACCAACTTAGGGGGGCGAGGGGGTCGCCTAAAAACCTACGGTGGGTAACGATGGGGAGGGATTAAGTACCGTAGCTGTTACAATGTGTCTGTTTACGTTTCTTACTCGTCAACATCGCCTCAACAATACTACAGAGTTGGACATGGGGGAGGGCGCGCGGGGAGATTCTTACACGCCAACCTTCTACTTTTGAAGTTTTTTTTTAATAACATACGGGAGGTAAAATTAACTGCCAGTGTAAGTGCTAATCTTGTGGTTCGTGAGCCCATGATATTTTGGGAGAATGCAAGAATTCCGACAAGAGGTATTCATCATTGTTCACAAAAACTTATTAACGTGCATTCGGAGTGGAGAAAATTACAAAAAAATGCAAACAAGTGTGAAGATATTTTTAAGCATCGTGAAGAGGAGTTCACAAATAATTTGGAAAATCTATTTGATATTGCACATGCCAAATGATCAAGTTGGAAGAATACAGGATGTTTTTACTTCGGCAGCGAGAGCCAGGACGTAAATGCTACCTTGAAGGAGTAGACTAAAAGTTCGCTGATAAAGAAGAAAGGGCGAGGCAAAGAAAATTAGAAGAAGAGAAAAGTAAAGTGAAACAGCTGTGTGCAGAGTTTACATCTCCTGCTGTACCTCCTTCTGCATCATCTGAAGATTCAGATAACGCACATACAAGTTCAGGTGAAATCAACGTTGGTAAATTTTTAGGAGAGACTTCTGAGAGTACATCAATGCAGAATACTACAAGGCGTGGTACGAAAGATTATATAACTCCTAAATTGGTGGTTGTCTTGGATAGATGCCAACTGAGTGTAAGGGATTCTGTATACATCCTTCAGGCGACAGCAGAGGCACTAGGCCATAATACCGAAGAACTGTCTATTAATAAGTCTTCTATTCATCGAATCAGACAGAAGAAGAGAAGATAACGTTCTGAAACAATTAGATCTGCTTTCAAGAATGATATACCTGCAATTTTTACTGTTCATTGGGATGGTAAACTGTTGCCTGCATTAAATTACAGGGACCCAAAAGAAGAAAGACTTCGGATTGTTGTTAAATTTGGTGACAGTGAGCAGCTCATCGGGGTTCAAAAATTACAGCATTCTTCTGGTAAAGAGCAAGCGAACGCTGTTTGGAACGCATTATGGTATTGGGGTATAGAAGACAATGTACAAATTCTCTGCTGTGACACAACACTGGACGTTTTAATGGAGCATGTGTCTTACTTGAGCAAAAATTGGACAGGGGATTGTTTTTTCCGTGCTGTCATCACATATATGAACTTATTTTACGATGTGATGTGTACGTGATGTAACAATCAGTATTGACATACTACTTTTTAAACATTTTAGGGAAAGCTGGGAAAGTGTCAATGCCAATAATTTTCAAAGTTGCAAAGAGAACGTGGAAATGTTTTTTAGTGAGTCGGAAATGAAAGAAATGCTAGACTTTTATGAAAGTGAATTCGATAAACTTACACAGAGAGGTAATTATCGTGAACTCATAGAGCTCTCTCTAATGTTTTTGGGAGGAGACTCTGGAAAAAACTAAAAATACGTCCTCCTGGGGCGATGCATCAAGCTCGATTCCTCTGCGTGGAGAATTGGATGGACAATTATATGGTAAGTTTAATTTTATACTGATTACCATTCTTTAATTTTTAATTCGTTAATATACATCTCCTAATTCAGTCTTATCTTCATTTCAGTGAAAACTATAGACGACTTTGTGTCATCCAAAAGCAGAGATCTGTTCTTTTGCCTGAAGTTGGACATTAGTTTTATTCAAGAATGTCCTTCGACATGGACTAGCAACACATCATATTTAGAAGCTCAAAGGATAGTTATGGAGTTGAAAGCTGTGAATGACAGTGCCGAAAGAGGTGTTAAATTAATGCAAGATTTTCATGGACTACTGACGGTAGATGAAAAGCAAAAGCAATTTGTGTTGTGTTGTGTTCAAGAACACCGCAGATTGTACCCAGATTGCAAGAAAGAAACGCTGAAAAGAAAATATCCACATAATACTAAAAACTAAAGAATACTGAAAACAATAATAGTCTAAAGAGTGAAAATGTATTAAATTGAGACAAAATTATATATAAAACATGTATCAATAGCTTTTTCCCTGACTTTAAACTTCAAAACCTATTATTCCTAATATTCAAATTTCAATCTCAAGTCGGTTATTATCGGCCTATTGAGATGAAATTTTGTTATTGAGTAAATCTGACCCAATGGAAAATATTTCGGGGGTGAGCCCAAAAAAATTCGCAGAATTATTTTTTGTTGCAAAATAAGGGACACCCTAACCTACATATATCTTTTTTGCGTTACTACTTTTACTTTTAACGGAACACCAAATGCTTTCTACATTTCGCTCTGAAATAAATTCTCTTCTGCTGACATGCGGGTCCTTCACAGCTATGAATACTCCTCCTCCGTTTCTGATTACTCTATCCTTTCTGTGTACGGTAAAGCACTTCGGGAATACTTAATAATCTGATATGTCCATCGAAAGCCAGCTTTCTGCACCTACGATTATATCTGCATCTGTACTTTTTATAAGGTGGTGAAATTCTCCTACTTTATTTCTTAAACTGCGAAAAATCACTACTATCACTGAAATTATTTCTCCCAATCTGTTTCTCTCTTTTTGCTCTTTTCCAACAAAAATTTTCCTCGATAATTTTTTAACGGACCCACTATTTTATCTACCTATTACCTTTGATGAATTATCATGTTCGTTCTCTCCATGTGTTTTTCTCTGACCTTCTAAAACTACTCTGCATGTTCTGTCAAATTCTTGCATGATTTTTCCCCCGCGGATTGACCTGCACTCTGGGCTACCACCTGAGCTAAACCCTACGTGTGTGCTCCAGTATCCTACGCGCTACCCTAGACGATGCCTCGTCCGTGTAGTGGACACCCGAGCGATTCAGGGGCACCCGACGCGTCTCCAGCTCCAGACCGAGGTCCAGTGTTAGGAGGTCCAATGGACTAGCTAGGGGTCAAAACATATTTCAATAGCATAGCAACCATGCACAAACATGCTGTTAGTTGTTTTTGGTTAACTTACACTCACATGTTTTCAATGAAACCTAGGCTATCCATTGACACACTTGTACAAATACTATGGAATAAGTTCACTGTTATTCATGGACGGCGCTTCTCCGGGCCGGCCCTCGTCGCATTTGGGGCGACAGGGGGTCCAGGGTCGGCGAAGGGCGCGCCCCAAGGGACACTTCGGGGCCACAGCGGGGATCGACGAAAAACGTCCGAGGGGTGTGTGCCATGCCATGGCTCGCCGAGGCAGTCTCCGCGGACGCCATGCTCGGCGTGCAACGGATTTTAAAACAAAAATGAATAAAGATGGAAGAGCTGTGAAACGGCTTGACCAGCAATCAGTTCTTCTTTCTTTCTTCTGGTCGTACGCAAGGGAAGTGCAAGGCCATAAGTCTGCCGTCCATTCACTTAAAAATGATAAGGGGGAAATGGCCACAAACACTCTTGACAAAGTTAACCCGCTAAGTTCCTTCTTCCAAACCGTTTTCAACCCACCTTCTGGGGATTCAACTGTCGTGTTACCTGACCTCTTTCAGCGGTTGATGCAACCAATTGATATTTCCTGTAATGGTATTGAAAAGTTACTTAAAGATATAAGCCCCAACAAATCTCCTGGCCCTGATCAAATTCCCTCCCGCGTATATAGAGTTAGCCTCCGAAATTTCCCCCACCTTGAAATAGTATTTAATAAATCGCTGACCGAACACGTCGTACCGATGGACTGGAAAGCAGCCGACGCAACACCCATTTTTAAACGTGGTGATAAGGAGCAGCCATCTAACTACAGACCTAACATCCATTTCATGCAAGGTCCTGGAACATATAATTGTCAGTTCAGTCATGGGGCACCTAGATAGCCAGAATTTATTGTCCTATGTTCAGCATGCTGCGTGAAGGTTCCTCGGGTCCTCCACCTAGGGTTATTGCGTCCATGTCCGCCGACGTTTCGATTCTCGACTCGGTCATCGTCTTCGAATGCCGTATCGCCGACTTCTTACATGTCCCCAGCTCGCGCAAAAATTTTCCTCCCTATATACACTTCTCCATGGGTCAGGTGTGTCCTGATTGGTCCATCGACCAACCTTCAGAATTCAATGTTCAGCATGGTTTCCGGAAGAGTGGATCATGTGAAACTCAACTTGCTCTCTTTTCCCACGATATGTTAGTTTCTGGCGAAAATAATAATCCAGTGGATGCAATTTTTCTCGATTTCAAAAAAGCTTTTGACAAGGTGTCTCACAGCAAGATAATGTTTAAATTAAAATGTAATGGGGTAGACAGTAATATTAAATGATGGATAAGTGATTTCCTATATGATGGGGAACAAATCGTTGTTTTGGACGGTGTTACCTCCCCGGCCATTGAATTCACCTCCGGTGTCCTACAAGGTAGTGTGATAGGCCCACTCCTGTTCCTATTAATTAACCTGGGAATAATAAATTAGAAACTCACATTGTTTCCTCTTGCAGTTGGAAGTGACTACTAGTTACTTACAGTACAGTATACTACAGTACAGACTACTACAGTATAAATGACTACTACTAGTGGTCATTTATACTGTAGGGACTCTACATAAGGCTCAAATATAAATTTCTTTCACTGTCTGATAAAATTGTTGCTTTGATGATAGATGAAATTCATTTGAGTCGATACTTTGATTATGAAGGTGGAAATATTGTTTGCAGTGCTTTCAACAGTGAAGACGCTAGTACTAGTGCCCACGTGTTTATGGTTGGCAGTGTTTTAAAGATGTTGTGCATATGTTTCCATGCAAGTCTATGGTGGCTGAGACAATGTTTAGTTGGGCTAGAGGAAATTTGATTTAAGGTTATCTGTGTTGAGTCTGACAAAATGCAATCAACAAAAGCAATGTCAGCTTTCACTAATCCTCCTAAATTATCAATTGTTTATCCACACCCAGTGGACATACGGGCCACTATTTTACCTGTTGGATTCTGTGCATTTATTAAAATGTGTTAGAAATACAGTAGAGACTCGAAATTACGATATTTTGATATTACGAAACAAAATCTTCGGTCCCGACCATTAGGGTATCTAAATACATGTGACAGTACTCGATATTACAAATTAACGACGTTTTGAAATTACGAACCTCGGGTCCCGACGCGAAAAAGTTACTCGTTTTTACGAATAATGACGGATCATGGCGGCGTTTTTCAGGCGCTCCTTTCCAGAGTAAGGCTCTCCTAATCATTCATCGTTGGCATGCGCATTATGCATGAGGACGACTTTGAACAGGGTGCATACGGGTCTGGGAAGTCGTGGAAATGTCAGGGAAATGAAAATCGGGCCTGGAAGTCATGGAAATTAGATTGTGGTCAGGGGAAAACCCCAGAGGCGCAGCAACAAAAGATGAAGATCGTGGTTGAACACGCAAACGAGCGTCGCTATGCACGAGCGGCTTCGAGGTGCTGCGCATTTTGTGACTCAGCTGTCTTCAGGGCGGCACCTGGTGGCTCGCTCGAGATCTGCTCTCTGATCGTCCCTTGTTTTGTTCCGAATTTTGACTGGAATATGTTACTTTCCTGGATTACATAATTTTATTTCAAAATATACCTCGCTGTATTTTTCAATAAAATCCTTAGTTAAGACTGCTTTCCCATTGATATAAGGTCATGGAAATTTCAAGAATTGCAATTTCATGGGACTGTAAATCAGTGAATGGAAAATGGAAGGTTGGTATGTACCCTGTTGAATCAAAGCCGAAGTAGTGCATAAATTATGTTACCAATACGACTAAAAATACATTCACTTTACCAAAAACAAGTGAAAAAAACGTAATTTTCTCAAGTATATATTCGCCCGCGAGTATATGGATATACTCGCCCGCGGGAAACTATTAGCTAAAAACCTGCATTTTCCTCTTATGATCCCTGTCATTTTTTGCTACCCGTTTTCCTCAAACATAAATCCATGAGGGGTATTCCCAGTATAGTGATCGTTTACTGCGCGCGTAGGCTCAAAATCGTTTTCAAAGACTTCGGAAAATATTAATATACTGTTTACTTCGGAATTATTTATATACCGATCTACCCATCACTATTTAAAAAAAGATAAAAATAGCATAGCAAACATGCAAAAACATGCTGTTAGTTGGATTAGCTTCAAGTCCTTATACAACATGCAGCACCTTGTATTGGATATATTTACCGTTATTCATATCTCTAATTGTACGAGGAAGAAAGGACATTTTGAATCTGTCAGTTCGGCAATCTATTTCTCTAATTTTGTGATTATGGTCCAGTCTGCCAAAGTAAGTTGGGGTCCCCAAAATATGTAAAAAAAACAAGGAGAGTTGGATCAGTGCCATGTGAACTTTCTTAGATCGAAACCACCTCTCCTCGCCTTTTCTTGTCCTTCAATTTAGCGCACGCATCAGTTTTCACGCTAGCATTATAGTCGAACGCATCGATGCATCACTCACCTTTAATAGAAGACCTTCTGTAGAAAGCATTTAATCAGCAAATTCCGAGAGGTAGGAACAACCCTTTTCGAGAGTAAAATTTATTATTACTTCGGCTTCACTAGGTCTTATTTACTCGCGGATTTTCGAAAACTGGCGATTTATAGCCCATAGCGCATTTCCATGGTGAAATTATTCAGCTCGGCCAATCGTTTCTCTTATAAATCGTCCACTTCAGACTCGTCCTCGTCCCGATGTTTTCGAACTGCCGCCGCGTTAGTTCCACATATCCCCAAGTGGCCGCGCCACCGTTAGGTCAGTTGTCACAAGGTCCGTCTATATCGATATAGACGGACCTTGAGTTGTCATGCATCGTCACACTCCCGGGGGGGGAGATTGACGGCCATTATGTATAGGAGGGTCATTTCTATCGGATGAAATAATGCGAGCTTCCAATTTGGCTCGAATGAAAATGTTGGAAGACTGGGAAATCTGGCAATTGGATTTCCCAGCCTTCGGACATTTTCGTTTCTATCGGAGGAAAGGGAAGCGCAATAGAAGCAGTTCTACACAGGGAGTGTGTAAATAGGAGTCCCCAGTAGGTGGTAGGTCGAACGGTTTTTTGAGGAAAATTCCCGCGCATTTAATCGAGTTGCCATATTTCGCCCTTCGTAGCGCCACCTATTCCAGGCATGTGCCTGTGTGTCCGGCTTCTTCGTAAAGTGCATGTGAAAGTGCCTGTGGTAGCTGCAGTTTTGGAGGACTGAATGCTGCTGTTCTACGAGATTTTTATGTGATCCTGTCCAGTAGACTTCCTGAAGAAACGATGAGTAAATCACTGTGTTGTTTTGTGCCGAGCTGCACCTCAGGATATAAAGATATCCCGAGGTGCACCCACCATAAAGGGAAATAAGCAGTTGGGGATAAGGAACAAAAGATTGGTCAAGGCAAAAGTTAGTGTGATATCTTAAGCATGGGATATATCCAGTAATGCATTGCAAGCGTCGTAGTGTTAAGTCAGTGTCAATTATTTTAGTGCTTTAATTGTAGATCAGTTGAGAGAGGACTCGAAATTAATGTGGTTGAACGCATTGTGTACCGCATGGCTGGACTGCACTTGTGATATCTTTAACTGTGGGATATATCATGTAATGCATTGCAACCGTCTCGTTATTAAGTTAGTATGGATTATTTTAGGGTGCGATTCACAGTCGTCACTGAAATGGCTTCCTGTACAAAGTGACGGTAAAGTGACACTTAACGAGAAATGCGTTTCAGAGATGTTTCCGGGTCCTCACTTTATAAAGGGAGACTTTAGCGGCCGACGTGTGGATTTTATAGGCAACACTAGGATGTTGGCAATGAAATTCATGACGCTGCGAGAAAAAGTGAACTGTCGATTATAAAAAAGTTGACGTATGATATTCTGTGCGAGTGCTCCATTATAGATTATCCATATATATCCATCCATATATCCATCTATATATATATAATTACCTCTATGGAGTGCTCATGCCCCGGGGCTGCGGTCCGAATCGCGCACGATGCGCTTGAAAGCGCTTCGGGCCGTTCCGATTCGAGCTTCGAAGCGCTTTGCAGCGGCCCCGCAACGAGCATACCACGCGCATCAAAACGCTTCACTACGCATCAAGATTTTTTGATGCAGTTGATGCGAAGCGAGAAAAGGGCGCGGACTTATAAGTACTCGGCAATGGAGAAATTCGAAGTCAGAATCGAGGGTGTTGAGGAGACGATGGAATTCCTACTTTCTGCGGAGGATGCAGAGCGTGCGAGGACAGGTGAGTTAAATAATTAAGGTTTTAAGATAATATATTACATTTTTAAGGTAAATTATTCGAGTGTAAATGTCCCGATATTCGTGGTTGAATTATCATTTGATTATCGCGGTGGTTGTTGCTAATAACTCAGTGAAATGCATATTAGTGGAATTATCTATGTAATTACGTGTTACTATGATATTATTTGGATATTTTTATAAATAAAGCATAGAATGAATAATTCAATTGATAAAGCATTATAATTCTACGCGTGTTCGTAACGCGTTTTAACCTAAAGTGGTTTAAAAAAAATTACATTGACTAATTATGTTTAGCATATGCTCTTATTTGCTGTAAATCCAAATTCATCTTTATCTTTCTTTACCACTTTTATTCCTATTACAAAATATTCACATTGTGGACAGGGCCGGATTTAGGAGTATGCCACCTGTAGGCTAAATCCATTTGCCGCCCCCCCTTTAAGAGACTCACAGTTAATGGACTCATATGTTATACATATCGGATATTTTCAATTTTTAGTAAATTGCCAAAGTGCCGCCCCTTAAATTTTACCGCTCTAGGCTGCAGCCTTTTCAGCCTATTTAGAAACCCGGCCCTGATTGTGGAATAGGGTGGTTTCCTATTATTTTTTTATTGTCTTGATCGAAAGTTTATAACCTCTGGAGTACGTGTTTTAAGCCGTTCGATTTTTAAATGACGTTAAGTATTTTTCCTCATTAATTAAAAAGTGAAAAAAATCAATGGCGCGAAAACGCGACGGCAAACTATTGCATGCCGGTTAATCCTACGCGTGACGTCAAACTATTTCCTTTACCTGCCACCAGGTGGTGCTGCGGGCGCTTCCAAATAGACGCCGCACTCCGTTAAAGCTTATGAACAAGTATTGGAGGCATATTTATTCCGTTAATTAATTATAATTAACTTTTATTTATTTATTTAACATTACTAATGCAGTTGACTCATTTAAAATCAGTTAGTATTCCTTTCACAAGCATATCATGTAGTTCGCCTATCGCCGCACGACCTTCACGCCATGCTTCGTCGTAGCAGAAGACACAGCGAGCAGGACGTCCTTGAGCCTATAAAATGACTAATAATACCATGTTTAACTGAGAATTCTTTTCCAACATTGATAGTTTTTACAGGTTAATACTAATAAATATTCACTAGAGCTAAGGGGCCCTGAAATACAACGGTAAGTTCAGGAGACGAATTTTCCTATGCTTCGCAACGTAAACTACATACCTGTTACGTCAGCATGAAGGCAGCGCACCCCGCCATTTCAGAGCCTTTTCAAATGGCCATAAAATTAACATTTAATTCTCTAGTAAACTGGGATTTCTCAATACAAACTTTTTGCGTAAATTAAATACATTTATGGCAGGGCACAAATCGCAATTAATGAAGTCTGTTTTCTTTGATGAAGGAAACTACCCTATTCATACAATACTTACCACCAGAAATGTGAACACACCCCAAACAGCAAATGATATTGTAGTCTCGTCGAAATAATAACCAATATCACTCTAAACGTTGCTAGACACGCCGATATATTCAACTTTACTGCCGATCTTAAGATTGCACTTGTACCGATAAAATTTTGCCGCTCGCTTCGCATCAACCCGATCCGATTCGCACGCATGCATCAGCGCTTTAAAGCGTTTGTGCAATTCGGACCAAGCACTTCAATGCAATCGTGTGATGCGCATCGTGCGCGATTCGGACCGCAGCCCGGGGCTATTTCCACAACTATCCAACACCACCAACGAGTCGTTCCGAATGCAGAAAGCAGGGATACTATATTAATAGGATTCCCGAGTCCCGCGAAGCCATTGATACCAGCCCAGTCGCGTAAAATAGGTTCCCCCAATGTGGCGCTGGCATCGCGAAGCGCCCGACAAACGTGAGTATAAGCCAGTCGCAAATACGTTGCGAGAGGAGCATTTTCGTTCGAAAACAAGTAATAAAGGACTGCAGAATAGAATTAAAAAATTTGAAATAGCCCTGGTGCTATGTTCTTGTAAAATACAGGCGAAACACACTAAATGATACGTAAAAAAAGACACAGCTCGAAAGCCTAACATTCCGGCATCGTACTAATGCAAAAAACCTCTGTGTCATAGCTCTAATAAAAAGGCAACGAGAATATGCTACGCGGGCTACTTTAGATCGTAAGTTAAAGAAGTGTTAACCAAGGCACGGTCACGGAGACACGCACTCTCACAACTGCTATAGGAAATGAAAAACGGTAGTGACAATCGGGAGATAAGAGTAACTTAAACCTTAGTAAAACCTCATACACGCTAATATAAACTGGGAAACGCCAAAGACTTAAACAATTAACAATGAGAAAGAACGCATTTTGCAAACCGGTATAATATTCCAAAAAAAAACTGCAAAGAACAGTACAAAATGAGTAAATTAACAGTTAGATGTATTTATTGAAATATCAAAGAAAGTGTACACAATGACTTGAACAATTGACAATGAAAAAGAACGCATATTGCCAACAGTATATTATTCATCTACAGTATTCATCTATCCCTAGATACTAACAACATCTATCTTACTTTCATCTCCACCACAAAGGTGTGTGGCAGCAGCTGAACTATCACCAAACGTGTACTAAACTTCTCCATGAATTTAGTCCTTACATGTAACTGAGAGGCACAATGCCACCGCCAAGGAAAATATCGGATCAACATTTTCCACACAAATTAAATGTTAGCTACAAATGACACTAAATTCATAGTACATGAAAAGCAATGAAATAGAACCTACTCGATTAGTCAGTCACTCCAGTACACAAGACATTATTACCTTTATATACACACAACACAAAAACATATCTTATGTCAAAAATGTATATTTCAAAAAATTTCTACCATCTTAATCTATTTTGCATCAACAACAATTTGTATAACATCTATTTTGATTTCCATATGTACCTTAACTATAATCAGTTACTGACCCTAAATATGTGCAAAAAAACGAAAATTTGAAACTCTCTGTGATACATCTCATTACAAAACATCTTCATAATCCACCCTGCCAAAAGTATGATTGGACTTTCAATAATTTCGTCACATATTCAGAGAACCTGTAAGTCTTACTCCTGCAGGAGTTTTAATCGGTATTTTAACCTATGGTCTGAAATAATTACAACCTAATCCTTCTATATTGATTTCAATACCCTCACACTATCTGGATCTGTAATCAAACCTAAGTCATTTATTATGCAGTGAACCTAAATTATGCAGTGAATACCTATGTATTCACTGCATATTTTAGGTCGGGCCTAGCAAGTGAAAAGTACCATCTTCCTTTGGATTTCTGTCCCTTTTCCTTATTCCCCTATTCTTAAATCCTTCATTATTGTTGGCAATTGGCCTATATCTCACGGATGTCTTCCCCGCGATAATTTCTAAGCAACTGTAACATCTCTGTTATGTTTTACTGATGTTATATGGATTGCTCTAGTGATCATTTTAGTTATTCCTCTTCCAAACATTTATTTCCACTCGCTATTAGGTTTATTTGAAACTAGCATTCATGTGAATGCTATTTTTATGCGATATCGCCTCAAACTTGAATTCCTACATTTCGAATGATTCACTATCTTTTACATTTGATATTTCCCGGTAAATTACCGCGTCGTCTACAATAAGTCTAAGCTTGCTACTACTATGGCACATATATCGTTAATGCATAAAAGAAATGGAAGGGGTTCATTACCATTCCCTGGGGAACTCTCCATGTAACTGTTAATGCATCGGACATGATACCACCCATAACGAACCTTTGTTGGCGTCCAGTAAACAATTAATTTACGTAACATCTGCTTTAATAACAAAATATTTCAACTTCCGGATTTCCCTCGCAATCGCGAACCTCCCATAGTAGCTTGTGCTATTACTATGTTTTTAACACCATTAGAGAAGCGGTCCACCTCAAATTTTTAGGAGAATTATTCTCAGTATTACCTACTTTATTATTAATGCGATTGAATTATTAGAATTACGTCTATCCATTTCAGTCTTAGTGAAGTCACAGTCTAAACATGTTTAGACTGTGGTGACGTTACGGAGTTATACCTCAAACATGAACACGTACGCGACTACGTGCACATAACGTAATGAAAATACTTCGCTATGATATAATTTATATTGGTCGGCTATATGAGATGAAAAACAAAGGCAAAAATGCATGCATGTTAGCTAGGCACTACATTCATCCGTCTAAGACTTAATTTCGAACATGGCGTCTCATGACGCAGTTAAGCCATGCGGTACACAATGCGTTCAGCCACATTAGTTTTGAGCCCAATATCAACCGATCTTGAATTAAATCACTATAATAATCAATACTGACTTAATACTAAGACGTTTACAATGCATTACATGATATCTCCCACACTTAAAGATATCACAAGCGCAGCCCAGCCATGCGGTACACGATGCGTTCAACCACATTATTTTGGAGTACAATCTAAACTGATCTACGATTAAAGCGCTAAAATATTCGATACAGACTTAAAAATACGACGCCTGCAATGCATCACTGGATATATCCCATTGTTAAAGATGTCACACTAACCTTTGGCTTCAACAAACTTTAGTTCCTTATCCCCAACCTCTTATTTTCCTTAAGCGTGGCTTCATATCCTGAGGTGCAGCCAGGCTCAAAACAACCCCGTGACTTACTCATTGTTTCTTCAGGAAGTCTGCTGCACAGAATCACTGACAAATCTCCAAGAACAGCAGTATTAAGTCCTCCAAAACTGCAGCTAACACAGGCACTTTCAAATGCACTTTGCGAAGAAGCCGGACAGTTGGCATAGGCAGCGCTACGACTGGCGAAATCTAGAGACTCGATTAAATGCGCGGGAATTTTCTTCAAAAAACCGTACGGCCTGCCACCTACTGGGGCCTCCTATTTACACACTCCCTGGGAGAAAGAGTCAACCGTACGGTATACCCGACAGAAGCGCCATATACGGAAAAATAATGAACTAAGTGGAAATACACACCGCTGCCACACACGCAAAGTTAAAGAGTGACGGTAAATTGAAAGATAGATGATGCGGAAAGAATTAATCTTTCAGGCAAAGATGGTCTTGCCACTACATAGTTTTTTATGGAGGTGGACTCTGCTTTTGACAGCTTAAATGGAACCATGGACCACACGCCCATGCACCTGCCGAAGGAACCTTTGAAGTCAGCTGTAAGTTAGGTGAGTCCTCATGTGAAATTCTTGGAATCAGCCTATCTGAAAATCACTTTGTGGCAGTCCCTGGGCAAAAGTCAGTAATCCACCCTCCTTATCAGAATGGGTAGTTAGCTTATAATAGATCAGGAATGTTGTTGTGGGACCTAGTAAAAAGAACAATGATGGCATTTGAATACCCACAACCTTATTCAAGACCCACTTGAAACTTTTTTTCAGTATTATTAGGCAGAATTGTGATGCAAACCATAACCCTTTCACTCCGCAGTTATAGGAGCATTGAAGACTGCTGTAATTAACTATTTAATTTATATCCAGGGACAAAAATATAAAATTGAGGATGGGTGCAGCCTATTAATAGTTGTCTTCTTTTTTCCTTCAGTAAGATGCTGAATCTAGACAGCATGAGATCAACAGAAGCTATAAAGGAAGAGAACTAATATTGAGTTGTAAGAAAATTAGTTCAGTTGTGTCCATAAAAATTCGTGTGGCAATGATGTTCCTTGAAGATCCCTCTTGTGACCTGTGTGATCCATTCCTCACAATAGACCTAGTTTATTTCAGGATGTCTTCTCTTTATTTTTTGAAAATGAAGCTCATAACTGATCCTTCCCCTCAGGAGAATTTCTTTCGATAATTGGAGGAGGTATCACGGCTGCCAGAAGAGAGCTACAGATCATGAAAGAAACCTATCCTCATTAATAATGCCTTGTGGGTGTGCATTTTGATTTTTTTCAGGTGCAACAGTCATCTAACTGATTTAAGAAATTTTTTCATTTCAGTAGTCACAAAAGTGCCCATTAAAAATAATGTATCGATAAGAGGAAGATGAACCTGATATAAAATCATTTAATTTCCCCAAATTATGCTGTTGTGATTTTATATCCATGTATTATCTTTTGCCAGAGATGTGTAACTGTTATGCTCAAGCCTTAGTTTTTCCCAAGTTTATGATTAATTTAATATGGTAATTTTTTGTTAATATGTTGTGCTATTGATTTGCTTCTTTTCACTCCAAATATGGTTCAAATTATGTTGTACATATTGTCAAGTGATTATTTGGAAGATCAGTTAAATGGTGTACAGTGATTATCCTCCACCCTGATACAGGCACGTAGCCAGAAATTTGCTTCGGGTGGGGCTAAGTGTTGCTTAACTTAAAACAAATCAGCCTTGCCCATTCGGTGTCGATATGTTACAAATCTCTTGCCTTAATTTTCAGTTCTTGATATTTACTTTTACAGTGCCCATGCTTATCTCTTCTCATCCGTAAAGTTTATTACTAAAATCAGAACAACAAAGTTATTGGGAAAAAATTTCAGGATATTCCTTATGTAGGCTTCTGTGGTGCATCAGCGCTGAAGATGCTAGTCTTCCAGTATTTCTGCTGCGTAGTCCATTTCCTTGGATGATGGTTTCACTGGCATGACAGACCGCACCTTGACCAAAAAATCTGTCAACCAATGAGAATGCACTGAGGTTGAACATGGGAAGTACATAAGATGGACAGAAAGTAAAGTATCAAACACTTATAACCCGAAGATGCTGACTGAAGCACTGGCGACACCATCATCCAAGAAAATGGATGTATGCAGCAAAAATCCCAGAGTACTAGCATCTTGGTTTCTCATATGCCTATCCAAGCTGGAGGTGTCTCTACCAGTGTTGCTTGTTTGCACAAGCTTTCTAGGTGCTGGCACAAACTGTTCTCTATAATTTGTGCCAGAAAAATCAGTGGTTAAAGGGCTGTTATACATTTAAACTTTACACTTACTTCTTGGATTGGGGATCTCTTTGCCACATGGGTCTTGACCATGGAAAAGAGGCGCTACCAAGGTGATAACCTCCTGGGTGGTAGTGGAATAATCAGCCCATTGATGGATAACTCCTCAGGTTTTACCAACTATTCCTTTGTAGATAGAGGCACGAAATGGACAATTCTAAGCATAGTTACTTTCTTTGTTATCTTTACTGTTGCATTAGCATTTGTTGTTATGGTCTACCTCACATAAAATTGGTACTTAAACGTAAAATACTATGACGTGATACTGACATTTTTCTTTCTATTGATTGTTTTGCAGGAATGCTTTTTGAAGAGCTGATGAGGAGTATTGACATTCAAATGGCTGTATCAATTTCTTAAATGTAAATCTGTGAAGTATGGAAACGGTTATTTGACTTCATAATCCATTCATTGATTTTGTTATTAAGCTGAAGTGTGTAACAGTATAAGTAATTAAATGAGTCTTTGAAATCAGTTTTTTTATTTGCTACCCTTGGTTCCAATGATCATGTTGAAGTGCCTATTTTTTGTGTCTTCGCTTATGTGATCTTATTTCGTCGTGTTGGTTTCATGCAGTTTTATGGGAATGCTTCAGATGATGTTTGTGTACTGTCACTGTGACTTCAAGGAATTTCCTGATATGGTAAGGAAACGATCATCAAATGAAGAGGATGGACAACATGGAAGCGCATCAGAGGATTTTTACCATCGCGTGCACGTAATAAGTATTAAATTTTAAGAAAATAATAATAAATAAAAGAAAATTTAAAAATATTAGTATTTGAACTGCGCGCCCCGGCGCCGTTATGGCGACGGTGGCGCACCCTTTGAACGGTGTTTGGCACTAAAACTTAGGAAAGCGCCTTATACGGGAGTGGAGAGAAACTGAACTTGAACTCTTGGTTCTTGTGTTCTTGGTGAGCTGGTAGCGGTAGTTGGGTGGTTGCGTTTCACTGGTTTCACTTGCAGTGGCAAATTGGCTAGTGGGCAAGAGTTTGTCCTGTGCATTTGTGTTAATTTATTTCTGTTTACGTGCAGCAGTGGAAGTGGGCAGTGAAGTATTTCACGTTATTTCGTTGTTTGTTGTTCAAAATGCATTCCATTTTAACTAGAGGGAATGCAATTCTTGCGTACACGTTGACTGTGCTGGCAGGACTCACATTTTGTTGCTTTATATCCACTGTATTTATTGATTATCGGACGAAAACAACGATGGACACAGTCAAAGTACTTGTGTAAGTTATTTAATGTTATCTTTTCTTGTTTTAAATTGCCGTACTTTAATCTCAACGACGGCATAGTTGACCAACATTGTTTTGATTTTTATAGTATAGTATTATATTTTTTTTCAGGAAGAACGTGCCAGATTACAGTGCCTCAAGAGAGAAAAACGATCTGGGTTACTTAACGTTTGATTTAAGAACAGATATCCTTTTTAGCTGTTATTTTTCTTTTAGTTGCCCTTTTTTTTTAATCCATCGATATTGCTATGAAATCGTTTAGGGTATGTTCGCCATTCATGGAGAAAACGCATCATATCCATTGGTACTGTTTGGGATTGTAGTGATGTTCAGCCTTGCAAATTTTAACTCATTTTATAATAATAAATTGCTCAATTGGAGCGAAATTAAGACAAAACTATCCCTTCAGTTATCTTACGTCGCGTCATAATGTATATACTTATATCCGGATGGATAATACAAGGTTTAAAAATGTAAAGAGGAAAGAAACCTGCACGATTACAGTTTGAAGGAGAAATCATGAATAGCTATTTAATGTGCTCGAATGGGCGTGATGCCACAAGTGGAGTCCAAGAATTTGCAGCCGTTGGGAAGCATTTTGCATGTTGGCATTAGTATATTAATAATCGTGGTTTTAAAGTGATTGTCTTCGTAATTCCTTAACATTCATACATCTTTCCCACCTTTTCAACTGGAATGTAAAGCAATTATTTTTATATTTGACCGCAGAGTATACAACCACTAACAATAAATTAAATCAGGCAAGTATTTTCTGTAAGACTTTTTCTCCTAGTTATCACTGTTGATTTTGTTGTTTATTGCATTTTATTGTACATTTTAGGTTGTGTTGTGGGATAAGATAATACAGAGAGGAGAAAATGCTGTTCTCGACTTCAAGAATATCAATACGAAATATTACTTTTGGGACGATGGTAATGGATTAAGGTATGTAACTCTTTTTCTTGACTTTAAGTGCACCAACAGTGCTGGAAACATTACAAAAGACAGCCACAGTTGTCTTATTTACCTAATTTTTAAGGTTTTTAACCCCCGTAACAGTATTTATCCCTAAAAGTTTCCCCCCAGTTTCACCTTACCTTGAATTCTTGATCACCTTGATGACGGCCCTCTGTATTTTATTCCCTGCTCTTCAACGTCCGATATCTCCTCCTTCAAATATCTGTGAAATGCTTTTCTTTTGTCAGTATAGGTAGCAGTTTTTATTTAGTCTAACTTGTATAATTCCTGAAGGTTTGAATTACATTGTCACTGTAGTTCTCTAATTCATCAAAAGCTTTTGGAAAATTGTAAGGAAAACCTATTGCATGGTGTGCAAAAAAGGATTCAAAGAACTTGAGTTTAAAATTACTGCCCTGGATAAATGGTGCAATTGTGATCCGTTTTATCTTCAAGTCTTGTGAAGCCACTGCTTGGAGTCAGTCTCCTCTTCAAGGTTGCAATCATCACATCCCCCCCCCCTCAAAGCCCCTCCTGTAACTGTGCGACGTGTGAAACATCTTCACTTTAACACTCTCAATCATCTTCTCAACTCTCCCCCTCACTTTCAATCTTCCTCTTCCAAATTTACCTGTAAAAGGTGTATTTTCGTAGGGTTTGCTGAAAACAGTTTAAATACTGGGTCTCCAATTCGTCAAAAGGGAGCTCTTTTGAGGTACTCCGATAACACTGGGACATGCCATTTGGGCACATTCGATTTTTGTGTCTCCTACCATTTCCAAAGTACAGAAAACCCTCACTTAGCACGGTTCCTCAAGACACGATTTCTTTCAGACGCGATCATAGAAACAAACCCAATTTCACAAGATGCGATCTTTATTTTCGGTAAGATATCTGGATTGGAGAAAACCTGGGAATCATGCTCCACCATGATTCTGCACATTGGTTCAAGGATTAGGAGTAGGAGAAATATTGAAAGTAGTGCCCCTGTCGAATCAAACCACATTGTGAGTAAAGAATGTCTTAATTTATGACATTTACTGCGTATTCATCATTTCATTACGAATTATTCAACTTTCAGTAACTGATACATGTGTTTGAAGATGCTGGTCTTCCGGGATTTCCTCCGCGTTGGTCCATAATTCCTGGGACGACAGTTTCGCCGGCGTTGCAGTTTCTGGAAGACCAGCATCTTCAAGCAAGACAACCCACGGAAGCCTACACAAGGAACTGATACATGTAACTAATGGAAAATTTAAATTTTAGACAAACTGAAATCAGGCCAAAAACTTTCATCCCTAGGGATAAATGAGTCAACATACGTACTGTATGAACAAATGAAGGAAATGTAAGAGCTGACTTCAGTGCTGAAACTTCTGGTGGCGAGAAAATAAAAGGATTTCCAAAATAATGTAAATTTGTGTACGGTGGAAAAATGTTTCAGGTGGCTTAAATTGTAGGCTGATACTTGTTAGTGATGAAAATTCTCAAGTTTTAAAGGGAAAAACCTAAGTGATCCTACTTGTGTATTGGAAATCTAATCATAAGGCATGGGTGAACGCAGCTTTGTGTGCAGAGTAGTTCAAATTTTGCTTTGTTTCCGAGATCTAAAATAGATCAACTTGAATTTTAAGGCCCTGCTAACACTTGACAATACCCCTTGACATCCAGTTCTTCTGCAAAATGCTAGTGAAAACATTTGAGTTCCGTTTCTCCCTCTAAGTACGACATCCATTGACAACCATTGGATTAAGGAATTAAAAAAAACATTCAAATCCTACCACACTAGGCGTACTTTCAAGAGATGGCTGACAATCGTTCAGTTGCAAAGCAATTTTGCTGTCCACACATGCCCTTTTGAGATCCACATTTGTCAACTCCTCATGCGAATCTAAAAGCTCGAAATTTACGAGATAGTGGCAAAGGTTTTTCCAAATACTATTCATATTTTTGCCTGTTACCTCTTCCCAGGATGATACTATGTTTTTTTTTGAGTGATGTACATTGTAGTCCTTCCAAAACTCCGTGTCATTCCACCTACCCCATCTGTGGCAGCAATAACGCAAATGTCTTGCGTCAGTAATGAGCTTTGAAGGAAGTGATGACTCCTCATCCATGGATTGTAGAAGTGCCATTGTATTTGGAGGCAGAAAAATAAACTTAATGCAGTCATTTAAATCATGCAAGTGAGGAAGGTGGCATAGAACAGCAAGGTTTTAAATAGAATTTTTTTCATAAGGCAATACTCCTTGACCTCTGGTAAAAATAGTTGCAGTACCTCAAATAAGGCAGATGTAACCCATGTTTTTGCATTTGATTTCCAGATGACTGGAAGAAAGGATATATTGGCATTATTTAATGCTTGCGGATTTTGCTAATGGTAAATTAGACAAGGTCTCAATTTGCAATCTCCCATTTCGTTACCTCCTAGCTAGAGTCAGGCGAGCTTTTGCTGCCTTAAAGCCAGGCTCAGACTTTTCTTCTTTAGAAAAATACGTACGGGGTGAGGCTTTATTTTCTAGAAAAGCCCCGTTTCATCAGCATTAAACAACTGTTACGGTAGTGAAGGCTGTTTGGGTTCTCCACCGGTTCAAACACTGCATTTCTGCCCATGTTTCGATGTATCAGTTGTCCATCATCCTCAGGGTTGATGGAGTCTATAATAAGTCCGAATAGCCTTCACCTACAGTAGATGCCGGGTAAGCATCAGACCTTTCTTAACTGTTCTGATAAATAACCACCCTCCTCAAAAATGTTTTCTAGTATTTTTGGACAATCCTTTGCTGCCTCACTACTTAATTTTACGTTATGCAAATTCCAACGATTTTCAAATCGATTGAACCACCTGTTACTCGCGATGAAGCACCTGCTGGTTTCACCCATGTGATTCTTCAATAGTTTGTAGAGACATATGGCCTTCTGTTGAATCGTTAGAAGAGTAAGCGGTGTACCTCTGCGATGCTGCTACTCCATCCACACTGCCAGTAATTTTTCCATTTCACCAAGAAGAAAATTTCCTTGCTTGGTAACCATGGCGGATCTTATACAAGCTAAACATTTTATATGTTTTTTGTTTCGATCCTTGTCTTTCACAAGTGTGTTAATAACTGATTCCGGCATGCTTACTACACATGATATGGTGGTAATCGGTAGCCCAATTTCATATTTCTTCACAGTATCAATTTTCTCTTCTAAAGTGATTGTACGTCACCTTCTAGAAGCCTCAGGTTCACTTTGACGCTTATAGGCTGTAGTTGGAGTGTATAAAATACTAGAGCATTAAAATTTTTCGCAAATCCAACGCAAGATTTCGACTGCCAGAAAATGACTGGAGGGATTGACGAGACTTCGTATCACCCCAGGATTGCTAAGTTACAATGTTGCAAGTGTTATCACACTCTATGTATAACACTTTGTACCTACCAATGGCGTGAGATGCTTTTGATTGCTTGGGTTAAATACATTGTTGCATCGTTTTATGGCATGGGCAATCCACCCAGGAGAGTTTTTCGAGCAAACTGGGAATCGACCATAACAGAATCAACAAGGTGAAGATTTTAAAGTGGCCAGCACCCGCGATTCAAGGGGAAGTTGAGAGCAAATGCTTGTCTTCTTCAGCCTTTCCTTAACTAACTTCATCAAGATGTTAAACTGAGAGACAGACATTCTGGTAGTCTTCTTAAATAATTAAGTTCAAACAGTCAAGTAACGAGGTACTAAGGGTATAAATTAACACTCAGAATAAAATATCAAATGCAGATTCGACCACCTTTCTTCATGTCCATTCAATTATTCATGGAATAGGTAGTTATGGGCACCATGGATTGTTCTCATATTCCTGCAAAGTAGGATGGACCCAACACCTTCTCCTAGTCTTACGTATTTTCTATTGATGGACATGCAAAGCTGTTACTACACGATACGATAATCAACGTTGAAGCAGCGGCGGAAATCTCTGCATTCATTTTCGAATACTTTATCACAACAGTATATTTGTTGACTGTGTTCTCTATTCTATGCCAGAAAAAATCGAAACTCATTTGTCTTCTATATCCACGTATATACGACCGGAGTGCTTCCGAATGCACCGTGATCGATGTCGATATTTTTACGGCATATGTCAGCATTGGAGATTGACTGTCGTAAGGAAATCCTTACGTCTTAAGTGCTACGGCTTACGTCCTACGTCCATTGTAGAATGGGCTTTACGGTAAGCTTCACTGCTGGTTATTTCTTTAGTTTTACGTAAGTAGAAGGAAAGCTACACACTCTGTACTAGCTGGGATTAGGTCCTTTCTAATCGGCCGTAGCCCATAGGTTAGAAATTTTTGGTAATAATAGTTAATTCCATGCCTTTTGTAACATCTGGGCCATATCATGAATCTTCATAAGGCGTGCGCTAGCGTTATTGTTGCATCGTTTTATGGCATGGGCAATCCACCCAGGAGAGTTTTTCGAGCAAACTGGGAATCGACCATAACAGAATCAACAAGGTGACGATGAGTGAAGATATCGCTTTGAATCAATGAATTTTGACAGAGATTGGGCAGCTGGGTAGAAGTTTAGAAGTTTTTTAGACTATTTTGCATCAAAAATTAATTGATAGCAATGAAATTCCATAGATGAATAATAAAAATGGAACAATTTTTTTATTGTACCACTTTAATACGTCGATAGCCATCAGTGGTGGATCCAGGGTAGGGGGTCACAGGGGGTAGCCCCCCCCTGGGGAAGAAACAAAGAGGTAGTCAATCAAGTATGTACTGAACATCTTCGTCAAGTTACCGAAAATTGTGATAGGCTGAGGCCTATTATTAAAACCATTATCTTGCTTGCACGTCAGAACATCCCTCTAGGGGGTCATAGGGATGATGGCCCCATTAATCCTGTGGCCTCATCTGTAAACCAAGGTAATTTCAAAGCCCTGTTGCAGTTCAGGGTAGATGCAGGTGACAAAATACTTGAGGAACACCTAAAAAGTGCATCTTCCCGTGCTACCTATATTAGCAAAAGTTCTCAAAATGTATTGATAGAATGTTGTGGGGAAGAAATAAGGGAAGAAATTCTAAAACGAATTCATGAAGCTAAATATTGGTAATTATTGTTCGACGAAACACCACCACACCAGAATGTATTCATTTCAGCTTTTAACATTTTCTGAGTTTTGATGGAAATTTAACTCAGCAGAAATAAAATATTCAGATTATAGGAGCCCTTTTAGCGGTCAGTCAGGGAAATTTGTCAGTCCATCAGGGAAAAGTCAGGGAATTTAAAAATTCCCTGACTTTTTCAGTAGCCACCCTAAATAAATAAGAACGACCGCCTTCCTGCTTTATTTAATAGCATTGAATGATGGATTATTCGGAAAGCTAATTGGGCATTTTTTAAAAGTGGCTTCAAATTTAACTATGATACCTGTTGGATCGGGATAGCTATATTGAAGCACTATCTGCATCCATTAAAGCAGCCACAGAATGCAGTGTTCCCTATATGAAGGGTAATATTGGTCGAACTCCCGTTCCGTGGGGTAGTGAGGAGTGTGAAATTGCTATTAGGAAGAAGAAAAAGGCTCTAAGCATATTTAAAAAATATCCTACCTCTGTGAACTTAGCTTCCTTCCGATGCCTCGACAGGTCGTAAAGGAGGCGAAGAAAGCTTCCTGGATGGAGTTCATTTCTGGCATAAATAATAGGACCCCTGTTGCACGGGAGAAGCATCCCGACCTGTCCATTTTGGTGACATCACCAAACGACGTTTTGGGCCAGCTCCTTGCTAGAGCAAGTGGTGATGCAACAATGATCCTCAGGGGGCCTAGGTTCGAAATTTTAGTCGTACACGACTTCGCCGTCGTACTCGTCACGTGGTATGAACCCGAGCGCTCGGTGAATTTGCTATTCTCGAACCACTCGAGTTCACTCGTACACGGCTACCGGCTACTCAAGCGGTGGATACCAGTCGACTTACCCTTCGAGTGAGCGTAATGGCGGGTGATGACGATTTAGCAGCTGAAGAAACATGGCAAAAGAGGAATGATGTGTCCTCCCTGGAAGTGGGAAATATATTTAAGATGAATCAAGAGACTGTGGCACGGTTGTACCAACTAAATACTCGATTCGATGACATTAGTAGTGACATTGAGACCCTCTAGTTAGTTGTTTGCATTTCAATAGTGCGTGATTGGTGATCTTCACCCCCTGCCACACACCCTCGTGGTGGCTTGCAGGGTATCGCGTAGATGTAGTACGAAAACCTTTGCCATCAATGGTGATTCGGAATGGGAAAAATCTTGCATGGTCGTTCAATGTAGTTAGAATTGTTGTACTTTGTACAATTACATTTTAAGTTTTATTTTACCAACGAATTTGAATGTCTTAGTGTCATTTTCAAGTAATTGTCACGCTGACAATGCCGCTAAGATGTTGAAGTCGAGCGATTGTATAAACATTTAAGTGGAATAATGCAAAGTTATTTGATTCTTACAATGTGTGACGCCACAAATTCTTCCAAGTAATTACTTAGTATATGGATTAAAAACAAGGAATTATCTTTCTAATGATCTATTCCCCTAATTCTAAATGTGTGAGTTTTTTCACAGTAATTAATTTGTTCTAAGTTTGATGCCGATATTTGCTGGTAGATTTCGTGCCGATCCTGTATATACTCCTCTCCCTCATCTCGTATTTAATTTGGTACTTCTTTTTACTCAGATGTCTCAGCTGCCTAAACCATATTCGTTATTCTTTTAGCACGCAACTTATTCTTGTTATTCATTTTGAGAGGAGAAAGAGTTAAGTTACAAATGCATTCATAGATTGTTCTACAAGTCAGTAAAGCGCATTATGAAACGAAATAAACTTTGCACTATTCCCCACTACTTTTAATGTCCCTCATCGGTTTCAACGCTTTCGTGTCATTCTCAGGGGGAAGAGCTATATTTCCGAGGCCTCTATACTATATGATTATACCTCCTAAGCACGCAGAAAAGGAAATGATATGGAGAGGTTGAAGCGATCGATTTCGGTCAACATTGTTCAGAGGACATTGTAGAGGGGCGAATGTAAAGTCTAGTATCACACCCAATCACACTCATATGTATTACACAAGGATCACAATCCGACAAATGATTGAAAGAGGGTAATGGTACTGATGCAAGCCTTCACAATGAATAAAAGTTATTCGATGTTATTTTGCAAATTATTATTAACGACTAAAATAGACGGAAAGCCTCAGTCAACTGTAGACATCGATTCGCAAACAAGTTTGTAACTCACCTTACACTAGTGTATAATTTTTACGATGGAAGTGAGTAGTATAACGTTACATTTTTTACATTTAACAAGCTGACCCGGCCACGCGTTGCTGTGGCTCAATCTGGTTAAATGGAAAGCGCACGTTTATAGTATGCTTAATTTCACAATTCTTATGGGTATACAATATATCTCAGCTGATCAATTGTTTTGCAGCTGGACACGCATATTTTTATATAATTTTAACGTCTTTACATGTCGTCACAAAGTAGAATATTTCAGGCAAGCATTTATTTCATCCGCTAGTGTCAATCGAGGAATTACAGGTAATGTTTCCCTGAAATGTCGTGCAACCAATATTAATGCGTTCTCAAATGGTCTCAGGATTCCACGAAAATCTTGCAATGATCGATCCAGAGCCTCGAGCGATGCTTTGTGCACCATTGATCATTCATCCCAAGCAATAAGTTGGCATTTCTGAAATATTTGTCCCATGCCGGATGATTTGAATATGTTGAAAGTGAGTGTATCAATGAATTGCAAGTTCAATGGGATGCACATCCCGTCTCCAGTGTCGATATTGTATTCTCGATATTGTACAAACCTTCATGGAGTGAACAAAACAACTAACCAAAGCTTCATGGAAATTGGATGAATGTTGTGGTAATGCATGAAGTTATCAATATTGTATCGATACAGTATCGATATTGTAATGATACTTTATAAAACTTTGATAAAAAACACCTTAACAATTTCACCTCAATTTTGTATCAACAATGTATCGATGTATCCATATTTTATCGATATTATATCGATACAGTATCGACATTGAAGTATCGATTTTGTAGAAACCTTCGCGGAGCGCACTCAATAACTTTCCAAAGTTTCATGGCGATCCGATGAATGGTGTAGTAATGCATGAAGGACAAACACATTATATACATTCGATACAGTATCGATATTGCAACGATGCATTCATTTTAAAAAACTAAATAATTTCACCTCAATTTTGTATCAATAATGTATCAATTTATCGATACTTTAGCGATATTATATCGATAAAGTATCAATATTGAAATATCGATTTCGTAGTCCTCTTTTCTGGAATGTACTCAACAACTTCCTAAAGTTTCATGGCGATCGGATGAATGGTGTAGTAATGCATAAAGGATACACACAAACACACACACACACACATACATTCATTTTTATATATATAGATTACTTCCCTAAACTATTGGAAATATCAATTCGCAACCTTTCGGAAAGCATGTATTCTGATTCATCATCCTGATGACTCGCATATAATAACTGCCTTTTCCTCCATTCTATATCGTTGACTGAATCTTGTTAACAAATTTAGAGTTCAATAGAGATTACCTCTTCTCTGTGACTGAAAGACAGTGGCATAAACATTACAATAGTGTGAAGACCAGCTAAAATGATAAAACACATTACCGTGTATAAATGCCATGAGTGTGATCATGCTTACATGAAGGTTTAGACATTTCCGGCGGTGATGGTAGATGCCGTTTCAGTAATTGATCATATGTACAAATACATTACTGCCATTTCTAAATTCAAAAAGATGCTGAACACCATATCTACGCTTTAAGAATATTGGATAACAGTGGTGAGGTCTCATGAGTTTACATTTACAGTACTTAGCAGTTTTAACACTTACATGACCTTCAGAAGCAAGTATTGAAGTCTAGATTACACCATCAAAGTAATATTAATGCAGTTTATCGCTATTTCCGCTCATAACATACGATTACTTACTTACTCTTGTGGCCATTGAAAACCTAAATGGTCTTTGGCCTCGCCAACCACTCGCCCCCATGCCCTTCTGTCCTCTGCTGTGTCGAGTTGAGCTCCTTCGAGGTCCTTCGTCGCTCCAGCGCATTCTTGGTCTCACTGGTGGTCTGCTGCCTTCCGGTTTTCCTTTCCATATCATTTTTAACATGGTGCTGTCACTTCTTCTGAGGACATGGCCATCCTAGTCGTCTGCTTCTGGCTATACCCACAATATCTGGTCCTTTGTATAGTTCCCTCAACTCTTTATTCTTCCTTAATCTCCATGTCTCTCCCTCTTTAATGGGGCCGAATATTCCTCTCAACACTTTGTTTTCAAACGTTATCAGTTTTTTTTGTGCTCTTTTTGTTAGCGACCATATTTCGGAACCATACAGTAGTACTGGTTGGACAATTGTTTTATAGATATGAATTTTTGTGTTTCGTGATAGGAGTTTGCTCTTCAAAAGTTTTACTAGGCTCCAGTAGGTTCTCTCAGCTGCCGCAAGTCGGGTGAGAATTTCAGTCTCCTCGTTGTTGTTGCTTGTTATTGTTACCCCTAAGTACTTGAACTGATTTGTTTTTTTGAACTTATAATTGAGTATTTCTAAATAATCTTCTTCCTCTTCATATCTGCTTATTTTCATGTAGTTGGTTTTGCCTTCATTTACTTGTAGGCCCACTTTCTTGGCTTCCATTAAAAGTATTGTAGTCAGTTCTTTAAGCTCTTCTTTATTTTCAGCCACAATCACTACATCGTCTGCAAAGGCCAACAGATTAATTTTTTCTGGAATCCTGGCTCCTCCTGGACCATTTCTGGTTCTCTGTAGCGCCTCTTCCAATGCTATGTTAAAGAGGAGGGGCGACAAGCCATCTCCCTGTCTCACTCCTGTGCTTATTTCAAACATGTCAGTGTACTCTTTTCCAACCTTGACTTTTCCTTTAGACTCACTCACACACATTTTTGTCAATCTAAAAACTTTTTCAGGAAATCCACATTTCTTCATTATTATCCAAAGTTTTTCTCTATTTATCGAGTCATAGGCTTTGCTGAAGTCTATAAACACAAGGAATAGATCATTATTATATTCCCAATATTTTGAGGCCAGCTCTTTCAGAATAAACATTTGGTCTGTTGTTGATCTCTCTTTCCTGAATCCCGCCTGGTGGTCTCCTATCATCTCCTCTGCTTGTTCCCTAACCCTGTTAAGCACCAGTTTAGAAAGTATTTTATATGTTGTATTGATTAATGATATGCCTCTGTAGTTTTTACAATCTAATTTATCTCCTTTCTTATGCAACGGTACAATAGCTGCTTCACACCATTCTCTGGGCATTTTTTCAGTTCTCCACACTTTTATTATTAATCTGTATAGGAACGAGATTACTTCCTCGCCTGCATTTGCTATTAACTCTATCGGTATTCCGTCCTCACCTGGCGCTTTGCCATTTTTGAAGGTCTTCAATGCCGATTTTATTTCTTCTATTGTTGGTTCCATACATAAAACATTTTCACCTGCTCTACAACTTAACCCTTCTTGTTGTACCACTTAATTTTCATTTCCCTCGATTTCATCCCCGTTTAAAAGGTCGGAGAAGTATTCTTTCCAGACTCTCAAGACTCCTGCTGGTTCACTCGTTATCACCCCACTTTTGTCTTTCACTCCCATTACATTAGGTTTAAAACCTTTCTGAAAAAACCTCACTTTTCTGTAAAAATCCCTTGTGTTATTTTGTGTGCAGTCTTCCCCTCTGCCCTTGAAAGTGTATTGTTTATGTACTTTCTTTTTTCTGCCCTGAGTGCCTCGTTCACTTCCCTGTTGACCTGCTGTCTATATCTTTCCTTGGCAGCTTGTGTTCTTTCAGCAAGTGCTTTAATTTTTGCCTCTTTTCTCTCTTCTACTAACTTCCTACAATTCTCATCGAACCAAGGATTTTTTTCCGTGTTAAATACTTCTTTTGCTGATTCTTTAATATTAGTTTTGAAACTTTTCCACATCTCTTCCACTTCTTCCTGTCTTACTGTCAAGTCCTCTTCCTCACTCTCTTCTGCTAAAACTGAGAACCTATTTCTAAGTTCAATTTTATATTCATCAATCTTGCTTTTCTCAACAATTATTCTGTCCTCGACTTTATTTTTGTTTCTTTTCTCTATTCTTAATCTTTGTCTTATTTTCATCAACACTAAGTAATGATCTGTACCGCATTCTGCTCCTCTAAGGCTTCTTACTTGAGTCACGGAGCGTACATGTCTATTGTCTATCAGGATGTGGTCGATCTGGTTTGTGGTGCGACCGTCAGGAGATGTCCATGTCTGTTTATATATGTTTTTCCTTGGAAACTTCGTACTTACAACGAACAAATTTGTTGAGCAAGCAAAGCTGAGCAGCCTAGTGCCATTGTCGTTAGATTCTTCGTGCAGGCTCTCTCTTCTTGCTACCTTGCTCCAAATATCTTCTTTGCCTACTTTGGCATTAGCGTCACCTAGCAATAAAAGTGTGTCGTATCGTGGGATATCAGTCACTACTTCTTCAAGCTTTACATAAAACGCATCTTTGTCTTCGTCCTTACTTTCCTCAGTTGGGGCATAAAAACGTGTCACATATATTATTAAATTTTCCTTTAGCCTAATATAACACATTCTCTCATTCAACGCTTTAAAACATATCACAGATTCTAATAAAACTTTTTTGACGACAAAACCTATGCCTGCATAGTGCCTTCCGTCATCACATCCACTGTACAATATATGGTATTTGTTGGAGTTTAGTCTACCACAAAACGGCCACTTAGTTTCTTGTAATGCTATAAGGTCTATATATTATATGTTTCTAGTTCTTCGCTAAGAATATCCATTTTCCCTGATAAGGCCAGGGTCCTCACATTCCAGGTTCCAAATCGCATGTCCTTTAGTCTAAGAGCTGGAGTCTTTTTTCAGATGTTCTATCCTTATCCGAGGCTTGGTGTTGGCGTTTCATAACTATAATTTTTTCCGGTGCAAGGTAGTTAGCCTTGCGCCCAACCCCCATCCTGGAGGACCAGGAGTTTTTGTTCAGAGTCGTCTTCCCCTAGGCCAATAGCTTTCACTACAGCTCAAAGATCTTGGCCTGACCTCAGTTTATGTCAGAGTGACCTTGCCTTTGGGGTCCTCCCCTTACTAGGCAGCACGGGGCAGTGCATATTTAATGGCGGCACTTACTCGTCATGACACAGCACCGTCGTCGTTGGGTTTTTGTAGCTTTTAACGAGTATGACCACGCCACAGGTGATCCTCACCACACCCTCGTGATGCTGCCGCCTCGGCTGCTTATTCGGGTTGCCCCTTATTCACAGCTGTCCACCATATCTGTTGGACATCGCCACCCGCCCTGTACCTGAGGCTCGGTTCCTCTTACGAGGAGGGAACATACGATTGCTCTATCAAATTATTATTCGTTGTTTAAATTTGACGGCCATTTCGCACTCGAAGGGTGTGCTCCAGCTACGTTGCCACACCTCCATCCACTCACTCGAGTGTGGATTTTCCATACGACGGATTTCAGTTCCAGCATACCAACTTTCGCGCACTTTTAGACGCATGCGACTTCACTACTCTAGTTCGTGTTACGACTGGCGGGGAATGTTCTCGAACATAGGCCCTCAGGTCATGGGCATTAAAAGGAGAGTGGAATTGGTGCTCGTTAGTTTTAGGGAAATCGACGAACGTGCCGTTTATAACATTCCTCTTTTCCATGTGGGAGCTCACTTCGGCAATGGCTGCTTACCGTGACACTGCCACAGGCTTGGATGGAATCCACAATTCCTTTCTTCGGAATATTTCTGAGAGGTCCTCATGTCTTGAACACCCTTACCCAGATTTGGGGGGAGGAGGGTTGTTTTTCCGAATCGTGGCACGAATCTGCAATCGTCCCAATTGTTAAAATAGGAAAAGATGCTCCTGTCCCCAACAACTATTGGCCGATTTCCCTGCTGCCGGTGCAAATTGGTGGAGAGGTTGGTCAGCCGCCATCTCGTTTGGTGGTTGGAGAGACAGCATTCAATGCGGCTTCCAACGGAGTAAAGCCCTACGGATCATCTAGTTCACACAGATATTTTCGTCCAGGAAGCTTTCCTTCTCAGGCAGCGGCACATCATCGGCATCTTTTTTGACCTCGAGAAGGCGTACAACAGAGTATCACAAGATTTTAAAACAATTACACATGTGGGGATTTCGTGGCAACATGCTTACGCTTACATCACAGGGTATTTTTAAGGTGAAGGTGGGAAATTGCCTCTCCTGTAGTTTTACCCTAGACAACGTCATCTCCCAAGGATCTTTGCTTAGTGTAACATGTTTTGCAGTAGCTATTAATGACGTAGAGGACTGCATTGTTGAGCCCATTATAGGATCTTTAATTGTGGACTTCCTTGGCATTTTCTGCAGAGCATCAAAACTCGTTACCACTGCGAGACTCGTGCAGTTGACAATAAGTTACATAAGTGGTCCCAAAGCAACAGCTTTCAATTCTCCATCGAAAAAAACAAAATTTAATTTAATTTATTTAATGTTTTCTCGATAAGACAAAGGAAAATAACTTGACAATACAGTTATTTACATTTACAGTAATCAATTTAATTCTTCCAAAGAACACAAAATATAAATAGTACATATATGTAATGCAAAAAATCATATAATGTTCATAATAAAATTTGTCTTGGCGATAAATACATTTTTATTCCATGATAAATCTAAGTATTCATAAATAGCATTGTATTCTTTACACATTCCTATAAGCGGTGAGTTGCAAACATATGTGGATTTAGCAAATGGTTTAAAAAAGGTTCGTTTGAACCTTTGTTGAAGTTGTGGGACATGAAATTTCAGCTTATGAAGAATAGCCCTGTTTTTGCCGTACTTTATTATTTCATATAAAAACTTAACACCCATGCCCTTCCTTCTTACATGCAGCGTTACAAACCCATAGATATTTAGCAGGTTTTTATATGATATATAATTTTTGTACATTGGGTATACTTTATATTCCCTGTAGAAAAGAATACTAAGGGATTGTTTCTGTATCCTTTCCAGCAAGTCTATATATTTCTTTGCATAAGGCAATCACAATGGCTCCATATTCAAGTTTAGACCTATTTAAAGTATTATATAACATTACTATTGCTTTACTATTCTGAAAAGCAGTTGTACTTCTTATTATGAAACCCAATGTTCGATATACAGATGTCTTTAAGTTTTCAATATGAGGTGTAAAGGTAATTTTTTCATCAAAAATTACTCCTAAGTCTTTACACTTACTTTCTTTGTTTAACATGGCGCCACCCATAGTATAGCAATAATCATTGCGTCTTTTCTTCCTTGTATATGTAATCTTACAACATTTACTAGCATTTAATATTAAGTGGTTCTTTTTTCCCCATTGAAGTACATTATCAATGTCCTTCTGAAGGAGTGTGCAGTCCCGTATTTTGTTTACACTCCTGAATATCTTAACATCATCAGCATACATTAAACAACTGGAGTGCATTATATATTCTGGTAGATCATTTATAAAGAATAGGAACAACAGTGGCACCAAGTTCGATCCTTGTGGTCCACCGGAAGTGGCTTCATACATTTCAGATTCACACCCTTTAAATACAACATAATGTTTTCTATTTTGTAGGTAAGATTGCATAAATATCAACATGTTATCAGAAAAGCCAATCTTTGATAATTTATCCAGTAGAGTACTATGGTTAACTTTAGCAAAAGCTTTTTGAACATCCATATATATTACATCAGTTGGCCCTTTATTACTTAGAGTTTCCTAAATGTCTTCTGTGAAGTTAATCAGATTTGTTATAGTCAATCTTCCAGATCTGAATCCATCTTGAACATCACTAATCAAACTCTCCGCTTGAGAATAAATATGCATGTGCAAAATTGGCTCAAAAACTTAAGAGAATACACTCAATATTGTTATGGGCCTGTAATTTCTAATATCTCCTTTTTCACCACTTTTATAAACCGGACATATTTTAGCAGTTTTCCATTTTTGTGGAAAAGTATTTGATTTAAGAGCTAAGTTAAATATGTAACACAATGGTTATATGAATATGTCACAACATGCTTTAACTACATACAGTAGAATCTCGATTTTACATAACTTGATTTTATGTAAAATTTGATTTTACAAAAGTGAATGAGCGGTCCCGGCCGACTCCTGTAGTATTCTTATGGAAGCATTATTTGATTTTATGTAAATTTGATGTAACGATTTTACATAATGCTATTTTGGTCCCCAGTGGAGATATCAATTTGATTTTACAAAATGAAACAACAGAACTTAAAGAAACTTAAACAAAATCTGGCAGATTCTTGCCCATCTTTAAAGGAAATCTTCAATATCATGCCGTACTACTGTGAAATTCAACTGTAACGAATCAATACATTGCATTTTAATGGTATATATATTATTATTTTATTTTTCCATCTTTCAGCACGAAAAGTTATGGGTTCAAGGTGTTTACTTGTTTACGCTATGATAATTGCGCCGGAATCCCGGTATGCTCGCACAAAGCTGCTTTATGACCTTGAGATAGCAACCCTGTCAGCTGTTCCGAGTGATGAGATGAAGCTCGCTCTGGGGTCACCTAAGCACACGTGTCTTGACACTTGCGTGCGTTGTTAAGCGGAATAATGTATGGACAGTGTTTGTCCTCAACCGATGCCAACAACCAAGGCAATTGGGAAGATATGTGACATTGTAGTATTACATAAAACATCACAACTGATGGCATCAGATGGCTAAAACTTGCTTAAATGCTTGGCAACAATTTTTTCCGGTATGAACATGTTCACTCACTACCTTCCCCATGTCTAGGTAGATAGGTCTGTTTAGGTTGTGTTGTCTGTACTTTTCCGATCTAGAGCTTTAAGCAGAATTCGATACACGGTTTGGGTTAGCCAAAATTTTAAATAAATTGAATTGAAGAACCAAGGAATATGAAAATGATAGCAAACACAGTGCAATTCAAGACAAAGAAATTATGGTTTTTAATAAATGATAATTACAACTGATGTTATCGTAGATGCTACCTGTGCTGTTTTTAAGTACCCTTTTGTTCCGGAGCCTTGCAATGAAAAATGCTTCCCTTGTCATTAGATTAGATTGTTGCTGTGGTGGAGTTCCTCCAAGGAGGCCCTGAGGCACTTAGACCTCTCTCCCTTGTCATTAGTACCTTGAGCATATCCTTGGATTCCTCCATACAGAACTCACTCTTGAAAGGAATTGCACGTATATACTTCTCGTCTATTTTGTATCACAAGTCAGGGAAGCTGGACCCTTTCCTCGATCATTGGGCAGAGGTGATAATGACCCTCTTCTCAGTACCATCCCCACTCAGCCAACTATTCGTTTACTCATTTACTAAAAATATTTGCTGCCTACTATGAAAATACTGGCCCAGCAGTTCATACCGAATGATTCGTTCTGCTGTTATTAATTTTAAAAGGAACTTTACAGTTATTATTAACAAACTTCTTGTAAAATGAACACTCAACAATTTTGTTTAGAATAAAGTTCCATTTAAAATGTGGAAATGAACAGAAAAAAACTTAATAAATGTAACCCTGAGCTTATATTTTCCCAGCATGCTACAAATATCGTAATACTTATTGTTATATATCCACCGAGTATCTAAACAAATGCTTGACCACGGAGACACAGTAAAGGAATCTACCATGCTAACACGACAGATTGGAGATTACCCCAGCCCACAGACCACGGAAGGGTCAAGTGAAGAGTGGGGTGGGGAACGATAAAGTTGTCATTTTTAGGGTTGATCCCTCAGTCGGGTCTACATAATTGGCGCCTCTAAACCGGTTTTCCACAAAAGACCCCCCTCACCCAAGAAGAGATCTTCATCTCTTATTCCGGTCACAACGAAATTCATCTGGCCGTGACTCATTCAGCGAGAAAGAGAAGAGAGGGAAACGCGAGAAGATCACTCCATCTTATCTGTAATTCTCTACCCCCGCCTAGCTTCCTGTCGACTAGAGATGGGTAAATTACCGTCATTTTCAATTTAGGTAAATTACCGTGGTAAATTACGGTAATTTTTGAAATTTACCGTAATTTTCCAGTAATTTTAAGTTTTGAGCTGCAAATCTTTATCAGGGGACTCAAAACGAAATCAAATAGCATTGAGATATGAATTCCAATGCTTATTTCAAACATATTACGACGTTTATCTATTATAACTCATTAAAAAAATTGAAACGAAGTTGGCAGCAACACGCATTTTGCCTCTCTTTTGTCACACTATGAGAAATTTTTGTTCCAAAGACATACCTCTGCACAATGTGCATTTGTTATTTTACTCTGAATTAATTGGAATTAATCATGGAACCAATGTAAACAAAATCGTTTTAGCTTCTTAATTTATAATATTACCCATTCCAATGGTTTGTTCGTGAGTAAGAAATTTTCTGAAAAAGAACTTCTGAAAATTACCGTTTATTACTGTAATTTTCAGGGGTGTTGGTAATTTACGAAAAATACCACGGTAATTTACGAAAATTACTGTGGTAATTTACCAAGTGGCCCATCTCTACCTTCGACCCAGGTGGCCTCCACTAGTGGGAGAGGAGTTGAGCCACCTTTTAGGGGCTTCCACAGCCAACACTTTTTTTGTTTGCTTGCATCTCGCTTAGTAGTAGAGCCATGTTGACATGCCCATGGACATGCCAATAGTACCCTTGCATGGAAAAATCTACCTTATGCCTCAATTGAAAAATTTACGTGTGAGCACGCTTAAGTTTGCTGCGAAACGGCGGAATACGAAATTTTACCGTTCATAATGTCGCTTGGCTTTATTAGTTATCCCTTCTCACAGATGAAATTTAAAATGAGAATAATGAATCTTCCTCATCAAAACGGATAAACTGACAGCTTTCTAACAAGTGCGAAAAAGTGTTACAAGTTTACGACATTTCTATGCATTGGTGCGACGTGTAGGGATTTAGCGGATTGATTTTAGTGGGCTCTCATGATTTTTCAGAAACACACTTGATATTTAAATGAAGTACTGTGTGACAATTAAGAAGATGGAAGTGATGAGGTCATCCCTGAACCCAAAAAAGAAGACATCCTCCAGGCATTAAATACCTTGCATCATTTCTCATTACTTCACAAAGTTGATGATGATTTTAAAGATAATTTAAGAGAAATTGAAAAAGTAATCCACTCAAAAATGGAATGGTTAAAAGTGCGAAAAAACATCACAAAATATTTTAAAAAGGCATAATTCTATAAATGAAATTTTACTTTCAGAGGGGTTTTTCTTCATTTTCATTTTGCCCAGGCAGTTTATTTGTTTGCTATGCAATGCTATTTAACTTTCATTGAGTGATGTACTTTTCTATTTAATTATCTTGGATACATTTTTTAAATCGCCTTAATTTCAAATGTTACCTCTCAGTTCAATTCATACTCTTCCACAGGAATGATTTTCTAATTATGTACACACTTGATTGCTACATGTTTAAATGCTAAATCTGTACTTTTGCCTGAGCAGCCAAAAAGCTATGATTCTGTTCTGAAATTCTATTTCACGTTTTGATTTAAAATATAATTATCTCTCCAGCATAATTAAAATAGTTTTAATTTCTAGAGTTTAATATGTATGAAATAATGATCTCTTTGTAGTGAAAATAGTTTCAATGTCATTGTGTTCTCATACGTTGTGATCTCTTAGCATATTTTTCAAAATCCGCTAATATCTTGATTTTACGTAATTTGATTTTACATAACACCCCAGTTTTGGGTCCCAAGGTGTTACGTAAAATCAAGACTCTACTGTATGCAGGTACACCATCATCTCCTACAGTTTTCTTAGGTTTCAATCTCTTTATGGCATTCTTAACATTAGATTCCGTGATAGTCAGTGATACAGTGATCCAATTTTTTTATAATGCTTTAAGTGTCTTACTTTCTTTTTTATTAACTTTATCAAACCAGTGGAGTACCACGCTGGGTAATTATTTGATCTATTCTTACACTTAGGTATACACTCATTCATTTCCCCGTATAAATATTTATAAAATAGATCCACTGCTTCATGAACATTGATGATTGATGAACACTCTCTCCAATATTCCCCAGTCAATGTCCTTAAGACAGTGGTAAAACTTGAGGTAATCCCCTCTTTTAAAATTGAAGGAATTCTGACTGAAAGCTGATTTCTTGTTGACATTATCTGTATTACTATTTAAACACGAGTTCTTAATGATACACCTTAGGGGTGGATGGTACTTATGGGTCAATCCATATGAAGTGATCCAAGGTAGGTTACTTGACCTTTTTAAATTTTTTTATATGTTTTTACTACATAAAAAGGCAATTAACAAGGGTGTAAGGGAAATAAAAATTGAACTTTGAACACAAATTTCATTTGATTCTGTGTTTGTAACAAACATTTTTGAGTAACAATTTGGGCATAGGGATTTTCCAGGAATTACAGTAAAACCTCCATACAACGAATTTGTTGGGACCGAAAAATTCATGACTTCGCTGTAGGGGGTTTCGGTGTACGGAGGTGATATGCGGGTTGCGTCATCGCAGGGGCACCCAAGTGTTCCGTGATGTTTACGATGCAAGTCGTGTAAATTTCTTAATCTTGCTTTATTCACCTTTCCTATAGCGATGATGAACAGTTGTTATTATTTACCATCAAATATCGTGGCTATCACCTCGTGATTTTCAATCTGTGTATTTCTAATTGAAATTATTGTTTTTCTCGTCCATTCTGCTCTACGCCTCATTGCTTATTTTAGTTACGTTCTGATATTAAAGGAATTCCAAAATTAATGCCTGTGGATTACGTATTTTTAAAATGCTCCATAATTTTTCTGAGCATCTAGTCGATATTATTCTTGGAGTGCAATAATTTAAGTCAACATCAATCGGCAGTTTTATGCAGCAATTTTGCTTGAAAGAGCACATATTACCATTTACACTTACGAAATAAAATGCATTGTTGGAATTGAAATTGAAATTCCATTGAAATACTGGTAAATATCTATGTTCGAGACCGGTATATATTAGATATCGATAAACAACGATGGAAGTTACGTGGGGTGAGTTAGTTACCACGAGTAAAAACGTGGCAGTTGGCATGCCCTGAGGTCACAATGGCAATCTCAGATGATAATGCGTTGATGATGCCTTCATAGAAGCTGGACACGATCGGTATTCTGTTGGCACACCCGTTCTTCGGTGCCAAAACGCAGTACCATCCTCGATTACGCCAGGTAATATGTATTTGAATCCACGCCTTGTTGCCGTTCATCCAGTAATTACCTCTTCATACTTGAAGAAAATTTAAAACCAGGTTTGCCTTTTTCAGTCCTTTGCAGAACGTCTCTCATTTTAAAATGTGCGCCATTTGCAGGCTAAAACTATTAAACTGGAATAAGTGGTCGCTAAAGCAGAATCACATGAGTTAAATGTCTTATGTTAGCAATTAAGAGAATAAAAACACGTAAAAGAACCTGAGCCCACTCTTTTCGTGTCTTTTATGACATTAGAAGGACTTCTTTCTAAACCAAGTAGACGAGCGAAGATCGCTGTTCTGAAAACTCTAGTTGCACCAGTAATATTGCATGCTAACAATTTGGAATGGAGACGTTTTGCGTTGGACGCAGCAAGAAATCTAACCTAGCGCACGCACTGAAACGAGGAAAGACTGCATTGCCAACTAACCCCTCCCAAACATTCCATACCAAAATGCCTATTATTCAATAACCTTTCCCTCCGAAAGAAAGAATAACTACGCCCTTACTCGCCTCTTTCTTTACAATGCTGCTGTTATCTACCCTCCCCTTCCCACGTTCCTTCGGGGAGACCTCCCTCGCCCATTCCACTCCTCAATGACTCCCCTTACCCCTAACCGAAAGCTCATGTGTTTCCAATATATCGTGGTCCAATGGTATGCCGCTCTTCAAATAGCCCAACTGGTTAGGCACACAGAAGAAGTACAATAATTCCTGTAATAACTAATCCGGTTTTCGATTTATCTCTCCTTCACTTACCTCCTCACAAATATAAATACAGGCCCATCTACCATCCTCGCCGTACATACAGTAAGCGCTTGTGTGACTTACCTCAGCCGAAACATTCCATATTGCTTGAAAATGAGTATATTTCAGGAAGTTAAAACAAATTTCGAAAAATTACATAGGTTTGAATAATTTTTTATTTATAAATAAGAAGAGGTAGCTGTTTTTAAGTAATATTAATTCAAAATTATTCTATTGAAAATAGTTTTCCAAAGTCGTCTGTCTCATTTCTTTGCTGGCTGCTTGCTCAACCTGCCGCAGAATCTTCAAATTCTCTACTCCATCTTCTGACATTAAAAAAACTCGCTCCAAAACATCTATTGTGTCCACCACTTCCTTCCAACCGGGGCGCACTACGCTATTGCTGGGCTCTTCTCTCTTCATCGCTCACATCCTGCGTCTCTGCCAATATTTCGGGATCCTCATTGTCGGCAAATACAGCGCTATCATTATCAATACTCGCATACTCTTCGAAAGATACCCCTTCAATGTTTAATAATTGAGCGAATTCTCTCCATTCCTCCCTCTCCTCCGGCTGTGGGTCGTCTTGGCCGTCCATCTCTCCGGGAAAGCCTGCCCTCCTGAAGCAATTCGAGATCGCGCTTCTCTCTACTCCATCCCAAGCAACACACAGAGGCTGAATGGCTTGCAGGATGTTCCACTTCAATAACTTGATGTCTTCGGTGTTTCCTAGTCTAGTTAGAAGATATTCGACTAGTTGCCTTCGATATGCGCAATGAGTGAAAACAAAGGACACTTGACGTGACGCTGAAGGCATCTGTTCGACGACATTCGATCAGTTGACGTCTCCGATGCATACAGCGCTGAAGATTCATTGAGCCTAACTACTTTTTCGTCGTTTATTTATTCATTCATACCAACGGCAAATCCATTACATTTTGTAGTTATCAAATAATATATATGTATCTTAAAGACATCGTTGTTGATCCTATTTCTAAAATAAGAATTTTTTGTCTTGAATTAAGAATTTTAAAAATTCACGACTCAGACCAGAAAATCATGAATAATCCACGAACATTTCCCTGCATTGAAAATTCACGAATAATTCACGATTTTCCAGGTTTTCCCGGTCAGTGAACACCCTAATAAAGGATGCTCAATGGGATATTATCGAAATTTAATTTAGAAAGAGCTGCTCCGCGGATTTTCTGTCAAACCAGTTCGACTTGTAAACTGCCTAGGTGGTTCAGAGAGGAGCGCAAAATTGCCAAGCGCTCCTGCTTGGAGCGGCACAAAGGTCGGAGCGGAGCAATAGACGGAGCCACGCGGAGCGGAGCTTTGGATTCCCTTACACGTTTCTTATGGTGGAAACCATCAGAGTTGACTATGGCCTTCACGGAGCCAGAGTGTCAAGTTTCCTTCATGACATCCGCTCTGTAGGTCTCAGATTTGAACCCCTTCGAAGCTTGGAGCAGAACATTTAAGACGCGATACACTCCGTTGCGGTTCTACTTCCTGCTTATTACGTAAATATCGATGGAAAAAACTACCTGTACATGCAAAATACTGCGTTTGTTCTCAATAATTCGTTCTAGAGGGGCACTTTTCATGTTTTGGGCCCATTCTCAGACTTCGTTGTAGGGAGTTTTCGTAATTAGAGAGGTTCGTTACGGGAGGTTTTTTTGCGTGCATTGTCCATTGGAAGGGTCCGGGACCGGGCCAATGACTTCGCAATAGGGAGGTTTCCTTAAAATTTCGCTGTATGGGGGTTCGTTGTAGAGAGGTTTTACTGTAAATTTAGTCTTAAATGAGAACCATTGGCACTTAACAAAGACAAATGTTCAATTTTTATTTCCCTTACACCCTTGTTAATTGGCTTTTTATGTACTTTGAGCGGGTCAGAACAGTTTTTACCAAAAATATGATTGTACTTATCTATGTATTTCCTTTCATGATAATCACAGATCGATGATACCGAAGATCTTACTCTAAGTTTAAACAGATTTTGTACGTCTTCTTCAAAATCTTTTAAGTTTTTGGAGACTGGGCCATAAAATGTTTTGTAGCACTCTTCACTTGCTGTCTCACCAATGGAACATTGTCGCTCCATGTTTGAAATGGAATAAAGCAAAATGAACCTTCACTCACTATAAGACACAAACTGTAAAAAGACACCAAGCTGTATATTACATCCACACTACAAAATGTTTTAGGACTGACTGAGCCTGTGAGCCTAGCCTGCAAGAGTAGTGGAGGTGGCATTACATGTTCTCACTTGTCTCCTGTGCACGCCTGCTTGTTGAGTAAACATTGTACACAATTTGTATAAACTATATACAATTTATTAATTATGTGTACAATTTTTATACAGAATGTACACAATGTATACTCTCTATAGAGCCTGTATAGATTTTGTATACAGTTTTTTCACTGGGGGTGGGCTGTGCCAGCTGGGTTGACATGTCTGAACAGGCCCACCAATGTCTAACAATGATCGTGTTTGGATTAAAATGGAAAACCTCTTAAGAAAATTATCAGTTCTTGAACTTACAACAGTAACAGGAAGATCCTACTCTATCTTACCTAAACATATAACTGATATACATAATTTGCAGAAAGGTGATTTCCCGCATTTTCAAAAATTCATAACTTGGTTTAGAGTCAAATACCAATGTTGAAATTTTAACTTCAATTTGCTATCATAAAGGACTTCATGATGTGTAAAAATCGTGGATTTTTATCCAGTCCCATCTGAGATATGCAGCCTCAAACTTCACAAAAATTTTAAAAATCCAAATTTTAAAAATCCATAAACAATTAACGAGTGAGTTGTCAATGCTGATACTCTATAAAATGTAAGTGCCCGATGATATGTTACTACAAAAAAAATATTACCTCTGATAAATTTCTCCTTCATGGTTTTTTTAATTTCTAAAAAGTGGAATTCTTCAATTTTTGACCCCCTACTTTGGAGACCATTTAGACAGGTAAGATTTGCACAGGGAATTATGGATATGAAACAATATTGTAGGGAAGAAAGAACTGAAAAGAATGATGCCAGTTCCAATCTTGTAGCATGATGCAGTCCGGAGATAATCAATTTAACGCCAACGTCTTCAAAGGGAAAAAACGCTACGTGATTCAAAACAAAAATGGCTGCCACATGTAAACGGTGTAAGATAAATTTAAAAAAAAAATCTGTTTTGAACTTACCGTTTGTGCAGTAAAAACATATTAAAAAAATTAAAAATGTTAAAAATGGTCAAGCAACCAACTAATTTTTTTTTATCACTTCATATGGATTGACTTTTATCCTTAGGTACTATTGCATCACATTCGTTAGCCACTTCGTTGGGGAGCAATTTTTTCTTATCCTTCACCTGGTGGGGAAGGTGTCCACCAATTTGTTTGGGTAAAAGTTATATTTTTGTGTTTGTAGTGGAGAGTAGAACAATATTCAGAACTTTTTCTGTTAATTTTCTAAAAAAATAAAATTTTGCAATAAATAATAAGTTTTTGCTAATTTTTGCATCACAAAACTGTATTCATAACATAATAAACATACATGTGGTCATAGTTACATTGGATTTCATTTATTTAACATTAATTAAGCTTTATCACTTTGAGAAAGTTGTTCATCAAACATTTACAATGGTAATTAATTTATTCTATTATCATTATTATTTTATTTATGACTTTGTTTGTAATGTAATTGTGTTTTTATTACAATGCTTGTAATTGGGGGATACCTGTAAGCGTTCAATAAATTATTATTATTATTATGGTTGTTTTTTTTAAATTTCACAGTCATTAGCACAATAAAATACAGACTTGATAATTTAATTACCCCAGGTATTTCAAATTAGAAATACACGTATTGGATTCAAATAAAATGAATTATATAAGTCCAATATAATTTTAAAATGTAATTCCTATACAAATATGTAATTGTTTAAATTTTTAATGTTTAAAATTTAAAAGTTTAATTTTTTTACACTTTTTTCTGTAATTTTTCGACATTTGGGATACAAAAATGGGTGAATATAGTCCTTCTAGGGGTTTTCATGCGTTTTAACATTTTTTACCATATTTTTTGCTGCATTATTTGTTACTGTATATTTTATGGAATACTCAAGATATTTATGGCTCATTTTCAAAACGCTTTGCTGAACCAAATGAAATTTTGGTAAATTAAACATATGTAATGTGTTACTTAGAAAAACCTGTAATTATTTTAGCTCTAAATGTTAAGAATTTAAACAATTTTATTGCCACGCTCAATATTTTCACAAAAATGTTCCTACTGTTTGAAAAATCAATAATTTTGTAATGTATGATTAAATCGAAAACACGATGCCGCACGTAGTGAGGCATCACACTCGTTGCCATAAAATATTGTCTCTCTTTCCTTCGCCCCTTTGCCTTGCAAACGACACATCTTTTCGCGCCTGATGGTCGGTTGAGATTTGGAAAGTGTTGGCCTGGTAGTCTTCCAGGTGTTTGCATTTTGGATCTTTTTTCCCCAATCGTTGACTCTTTTTCTGCTGCGGCTCTGCCATATTTCAGGAACAAATCCTCAATAAGTTTCATCCTGAACTCGAGTTGTGACAAACCACCCCCTTGTTTTTTGTATACAACAAATGAATTGAATACTGTTATATATAATAGGTGCCTAAATATCTTCTGATAATATTTTTTTAGTCTCTTTCGGGCCGCACTGTACGTTACTATGCACTGCTCTGACAAATCCACTCCTCCCATCACATCGTTGTAATCAACGCAAGCCTGGGGTTTTTGTTTTGTTCCTTCTTTACGTGGGACATCTACCATAGAGGTATCATGCAAAGTACTCAAGATGCACACATCCCTTTTATCCCGCCACTTCATTGCCATCAATTTCCCTCGATAGGCTGCAGTTACTTCACCTTTTTTCAGCACTTTTTCCATAACATATTTAGGGACGTTTTTCCTGTTCTTTCGCACTGTTCCAATTGCATCAGTCTCAAATTTTATCAAAATATCAAAAAGTTCAGGGCTACTGAAGTAATTATTTATTCCTATTGTGCCTATACCCTTGCGAAAGCAAATCTTGAGAGAGAGTGAGTACTAATTTGGAAGGTCTTGTAAAACCTTAAACTCCAATGCCTTTCACTTTTTCAGCGAGTTCGGTGTCCCTTCCCTTATACCAAGCATGTTCCACACATACCCGGTTTTGGAGTCACACAATTTAAAGGATTGCATGCCAAATCTTGACCGTTTCTTTGGAATGTATACTTTCCAACTGAGGCGACCTTTCCACAGCAATAAACTTTCGTCAGCAGATAGCAACCCCTCAGGAGTGTAACTTTCCTTAAATTTTGAGACTAAATTGTCCATGATAGGTTTTATTTCTTAAAGTTTTGGGGAAACTTGAGCATCAGACTGGTATTCCTCATTGTTGGCAAAGTGCGAAACTTCAGCAGCAACTAAAATCTTTTCTCTGTAATAATTTCATAAAATATAGGCGTAGCCAGTAATCTATTGTGAGAAAAATAATGCCCTAATTTCGGCTTTTGTTATATTCCCTTCAAAAGGGGAATGCCAAAAAATAATTTCAGTTCCTCCTTGTCAGTTTCAACCCAGTCTTGTTCACGACTTCTTTTCATCTGTTTCCTCCTACTTTTTTCACCAATTTGCTGATTTGCATAAATATTTGTTAGTGCAACAATAGAATTACAAAAAATGTCATCAAAAAAGTGTTCAAAAATATCAATTGGACTTTTCTTACTCAAAAGTTCATCACTCAGGCTTGGAGAATATTTGGCCTGAACTTGTGGTCGAGGTCCACCTTGGTCACTCCACTCCGGATCGAAAATCTCCTCCTGCACTGATTCATCATCGCTGCTCTCCTCCTCTGAATCCGCACCAGAAGACTTGTGCAGCTCCACTGCCTTCCGTCTTACAGCGGGTTCAACTCTACTTGGACCAGCTACTCCTTCGGCAAAATCTCTTCCTCACTCTCATCACTGTCGTCACTATCACCACTAAGATTTAACATCTGTGCAATGTCAATTTCAGCAAGCCTTTTTTTCACCATGAATGACTATGATTCTCACGAAAAAATAAAGGAACTTGGTAACTCTTGGCACCTAGCAAACATTTTGAATGCATCTGCTCATGAAGAAGAAAAACTGTTTGAGGATGAGAAAAAGTGGTGAGAATAGTTGTCTGCAAGGGCTTTTTCAGAAGTAACCTTTTTTTCCCTTTTATTGGGGTCCACAGTCACAGGCACTGAGTGCTAGCGGTCATAATACGGAATAACTCCCAACTCTTCAAGGGTGGTTCACCCTTCCCAACGCAAGTAAAGCGAAGAAAAGAGAGCTGAACACATTTGCAGCACATACATTGGGATGAACCAGGCCCCAAATATTCCAGAACAGCAGCAAATGGACCGCATGCGGTCAACGCTGGTCTTTCCTCCAAAGCATAAGATAGCAGGGAGGGATTTCCTGATAGACATGTGCTTCAGTCCCTCGACCATCTCCCAACTCTTTTTGGGTGGCACCCTCCACTAGGAGGAGGAAAAAAGGGGAGGGAAACTCAGCACATTCATCCCCCGTCCTGTGAGTGATGAAAAAGAGGCTAGTTTGCAAAATAATACGCTTGAATATATTGAAAGCTCACTTCACAGCAATTGAAACAAAAAGCAGGAGACATTTACCGTGAAAGGCAAGTATAGCTAAACATAAAGGAAGATCCAATAGTTATCAAGTGATGTAATGTGGAATAATAAATGAGCAAGTATCTCGTGCGTGTCGGCCAGGAATTCGGAACAACGTTGCATCATTCAATGTCAAAATCATAAAGAATTGCACGAGAAGAATGGATATTATAAACTTCAGTACTAATAAGTGCATAGTGATAGAAACAATAATTATATGTGAATATCATCCGATCTCGATCTGGATGGCTTGGATAAAGAACTACGCGAAGGGGGTTTATTCGAAAAAAGAACCTGAACGTCAAAAGGTTCCCCGTAGGCATTTACAAATTGAATTTCTTCATCAAACAGACTGTAAAATAGGTATTTTTTAAAAACAATTCCAAATAATTATTGCAATAATAGGAAAAAGGAAATAATCATTTACAACATTTTATATAGCACAGAGATAAATGAGCTAGTAGTAAAAGATACGAAAGATAATATTTTGCGAAATTCAAATTTACTGTCAGAACTAAATGAAAGCATAAAACTATTTTGTAATATAAATAATATTATATGCCAGTTAAAATTTCAACTATCAATTATATATCTAAATAAATGTCAAGTGATGAGTTCTAATACAATTCATAGCCTCATGACAGAACAGTGCGAAAATATGGCGATACACTATTCAAATGTAAATAAATTTATGTTATGAGTAAACCAGCATAAAAGAAATATATGGTTCACTTAAGAAGCACATAAGTTAAAGAAAGGAAAAGATGACAGACCAGAGTCTCATAGCATAGATTAGGAATGCGGCAGGCGAATAGATTTGCCTTCTTCAGCAAGATAGAGATAAGTACGCAGAGCGCGACTATAGTCACTTACCCCAGTTAAGGGGTTAACATATCACACTTAACATTGGTGAGGACTAGATCTAGCAATCCACCATTAATATTAATTACATTGTATCTTTGAGTTAACCCATGCAACGAGATAATATTTCATAGTTCAATAACTTTCATATCTGTGGATGTATCAGAGTTTAAATTTGGCAAGTTAAAATCACCAATAATACAAATATCTTCAAAATTAACATTATTGCTAACAATTTCATCAAAATACCTTTCATATAGATCTTGATTGAGCTTGTAGGAAAGTAAACAACCGATATATATACCTTTTTCTGGCCATTTAGTCTAATTTTAACACAAATGTTCGTATCCTCTGTCTCCATTTCTATTATTCTGTGTGATCGATGTATATTTTTCACTGCTAACATAACAGTGCCACCATGATTTTTCCCTGTCTACATTGCATTCCGATATTTTCTATATACTGTGTAATATCTGTCATCAAATAACTCAGTATGCCAAAATTAAGCCAAGTTTCGGTGATACACATAACATCATAGTCAGAGGACAGGGTGGATCTTTTAAAGTTTTTCTACTTTACTTCTTAAACCTCTCACGTTTTTATAGTATGCTAGTAAATAGTTTTCGTCAATAGCCATCAACATTTCAGTAAACACAGTTAAAAACTTTCACAATTCTTCACTTAGGAATATTTTCTAAAGACCTGATAGACAATACTGGACAGTTTTCGTCTTTTCTCATGTAAACATTTCCACTGCGAATCCATTACGTATTCATACTGATTTGCTTCCCTTGATCTCTTAGCACTTCTAAACAGGAATGCTCGATACGAAGTAGGATTCTCATCAATGTATAGGTTTGCCTGGAACACCAATGACAAACCAGAGTGACTGAGCCGCTCAGCGTGCGTTTTAATAATTTTATGGCAGAAACAGATTTTAATATCACTGAATCACATTTAATATCAATGGAATTCGCTAATACTCCCCCATGGCTCATACCTAAGCTGTACGTTGTGGCTCATCTGGTGAAGCATCAGAAATGGTGCCCCATGGATACAGAACACCAGCTTCTTTTCAATGAAATGCTTGATGAGCTCGGGAACTGCGAGCCTATTTACACGGATGGTTCTCGGGACAGTTCAGGCTGTGCCTTCACAGTATATTCTTCCATTCATGGAGTAATCAAGAGAAGGCTGAGTCCGCTGTGTAGCGCTGATCCAGTAGAGCTCTTTGCAATTGAAACAATCCTGTCTGAGATTGGTGTAGTAAAGGTTCGTTCCTCATTTGTTTCCTCATTTGTGCATTTCAGAGTTCTCTCCGTTCCACCCCATCGTACAAAATATTCATGCTCTCTCCTTTCTCATAATGCAAAAGGAATGAACATACGTTTGGCATGGGTCACGCAGGAATTTTGCGAAACGAGAAGGCGGACAGATGAGTGAAGGAGAGGTTTTCGCGACTCTAGTTCCGAAATGAAGGTTGCCACGAGGAACCTAGTGATGTGGGAACAAGCGTGGTGGTCGATAGTGAATCAATGAGATGAAAGAAGGGGCTTGTTGGGTTGGGCATCTTCCATCGTGAAGAAGTGGTAATAACTGGACTGGGGACAGGCCACTGCTCCCACGACACCCTCTTCACTGACGAGCGAACACTGCCACGGTGTGATATGTGTGACCCTTTATCATCGGTGAAACTCCTCCTGACCGAATGTGCCATGGATCTTAATTATCGTGACATTTACCGAATAAGGGGCGAATTACACCAAATAGGTACTTGTTAACGATCCTGACAGTATTATGCGTTTACTGAAGTTGTTGACCCTATCTGGCCTCATGAATTTAATATAATGTATTGTGTATATTAGTATTACTTTTTGGTAATTTACCATTCTACACAGTACCAGTACAATCACAGTTGTAAACAAAATCTTACGTAAGATCATCTTCAATTTCCATACCCTAGAAACATAAGCAGATGACAAATACTTTTATCAAATTACGTCCAGTGGTCAATCAGAAATGCACGCGCCATTGAGAGTGGCCGATCAGTACACTAGTCCGTCTCCGCGATGTCTTCAATTTCGTACGTTTAGTTCAAGTTGCAGAATAATTCCAGTGTACTCGAAGTACCAGAAATTAATATGTTTAAATTATTCTGATTCTGGCAATTGGAAAATTAAGGTGAAGAATGGGATAATATCTCGGCAGGTTATGAAGCAATGTTTCGGTAAAAAAATTTCGGCACTTTCCACGAAGTACCGCGTAGGTGGTAGTGGCAAAATTCCTGGATTATTGGTGTTCCCGGATTAGGGATTCCCGGATTAAGGGTGCTCAACTGTAATTATTAATTCTCTCCTTCTGTATACTTTTCGTGCAGAAAAACTTGTGAATGCAGTAGTGCCACCCTAGTTTCAGTCAATTGTAAACAGTTTCATAGTAAGGCTTTGCGAATTTCATAATAACTTTTGAATATTTGAAATAAATAAAAATTTGTCATTGGATTTATTTAGTTGCAATTTCACTTTAACATGAAGAAAGTAACAGAATAAAAGGCACGCAATTGAACAAAAAATTTATTTACATAAATAAATGTAGAATTGACATTCTATAAAATACATTTGCCGCATTAAAGTTGTTGTCCTCTGTAGGAAGGTTTAACTTCTCAAACTCGGGCATCTTGGAGTATCGTCAATGGAAAATAGCGACTATGGTTTGTAGTGATAGTAGAGACGAAGAGTTCTCAGTAACTCTAACGTGAAATTCATTAGCTATTTGCAAAAGTGCCATATGGAAGAAGAGGGACATTGAGTGACCTCCTGTAAATTAATGATATGTAGCGGGAGAATATGTATTGCGTGGCAACCATCAACGATATTTACGAACTTGATTCACTTTTGAATCGTGACAAGTTTCGTTGTGTCATTTTTCATGAAAAGACAAGGAGTTTTGCTGGAATTCCATTTGTTAAAACTGTTGACTTTCTACCGTAAACTACTAGGTAAAACCCATCAACAGACTCATATCTCCGCCGTTTGTTTTTTTTTGTATAAACATCACATTACGTTTGGTTTAATAGACCTACAACTATTTTAGTTTGCATATTTTGTGAAAGTTGCCATTCCCATGATGCAATAAAAATTTGCAATTTTTTTCGATAATTCATCCAAAATGTGATGAATTCGTGTTGTATCGTTATGGGTGTATTTTCATGCAATGTCGTGTTGTGGAGATAAAGCGATTTCCCTGCACCCCTATGCATTAAACTAAATGTGTAATATGTAGAGATGGGCCACTCTGTAAATTACGGCGGTAATTTTCGTAAATTACTGTGGTATTTTTCATAAATTACCAACACCCCTGAAAAATACCGTATTAATTTTCAGAAAAATTCACCTACGTTTTCAAAAGTAATTAATAGAGATACATTGCAAACATTCTTTAATGCGAAGTCTGTAATCATTTCTTACATATATTATAAGACATGCTTAAATCATTAATGGATATTTTTTCTCAAATTAATTAAATTATGGAGTAATATGAGAAACTTCTTGGTTCAACTGTCTCCAGACGACAAAAAAGAACAATTGAAACGTGAAATGATTAGATTTGGCGGACTAAACTGATTAATTCAAATAACTATAGCCGCTGCAACAACAAAGAGTAAATTTCTGTATATTTATATCCGTAATTATAATTTATGCTGCATTTCCCAAAGATACAGGTCAAATGTAAAGATATGCTCAAATAAAATCATATGGTTATGAAAAAATTATTACCAAATATATCCCGAGTCTTTCGATGTCTGTAAACTTCTTATCGTTTATTGCCAAATTTATATACGTATACTGTAAAATGCTCGGCAACATTTGAGGACTTAAACGTCTGATGGAAAACTTGAAAATAATGTGAGCATCTTTATATTTTTGAAGTAGATACGAGAAACAATGCTTCAATTAAGATTTTGGACTAGTGTTGCTACTAGACTGGTATCAATTCCTTTATATAAATACTCAAACTTCAAGTTAATACAATGACTGCGCAACATAACAAAAGCATGCAAGTGAAAAGTGACTCAAACCTTTAGTATTTTTTATATAAATATTTCTCCAGGTTAGCGAGAAAATCAAGCTGAACTTTGGCTTATTAAAACTTGCTTCGAAGACAGAAATTCAAAAATCGGAAAAAATCAAAAAATAGCGACATCATTTTACTACAAGTACCTTTAAGCACATAGGCTAGAATTAGTTTTCAAAGCCGCTATCATCAAAGCAGTGGACCCCTGCACGCCGAAAATCTTAATTTTTCCAGTGGCTATTGAGGCATACAAGGCTGTTATGAATTCCCCTCCCTCCCTCCCTCCCCAGCGCTGACTCTGCGGCAACGCGGCATAAGGGGGAGGGAAATTTGGTCGTCCTCTCGCCGATTTCATCACCCGCTCAAGGTTTTCTACTGCCTTGGTTCATCAACTCTTGTTTCTAGGAATTCGTGAGGATCCTTTTGGACACGTATTCGCATTGGAAATAAGCTAACTTGTGTCTCTACAGGGTGTCTCAGGGTGGCCTAGTGGGTAGAGCACTGAGCTACCGACCGGAGTGTCTCAGGTTCAAGGGGCTTTCTGGACACCCCACCTAAAATCTTCGTGACTCGATTTTCTGCGGGTCAGAACATAATAGGAAATCGCAGGTGGCCCTGGGAAAGTAAGTGGCCCTCCTACCCTGAATGTGTGAATTTCACACGCCAATGGCTTAGTACGGGGTGAGCTCTACTCTCACCTATCAAACACCAACCTTCGGTTGAACACCGAGAATTAGAGGGGAATTTTGGGTACATATCTAGAATTTCGAAGAATTTTTGGAAATTTTCTTATCTGAAAGGGAGTATTTTTTAAAATTATTTTTGAAACATATAGTGAGAATTCAGTCATGATTTATCGAAATCCGTTTACACTCGCTTAAGAACAAGAAATTATGCATTTTTATGGTAATTTTGTCCAGTTTTCGTACTGCAACATTACAGTACAGAGAGTAAAGTGGTTGCGTCAATACGATAAGAAATATCGGTACGGGAAATGAAATAAATTTCACTGCCCAAGACCTTTTATTATTTCATTGCCATCATTACTCTGGTTTGTTACAGCTTCGTCGGACGCTAGCCACCATGTCTCAAGATTTCCTTCGATAATTTATGAAAGCACTATTATAATGTGGTATTCACTCACTCGTATTGCTTATTTAGTACTTCTCAATGCGAAATTGAAATGCAAATTAGGTTTCCTGTTACCGTCTTAGCAACTAGCGGAAACTAAAAGGATTCCTTGACTACAATTTTTCTGTGTTTTTTTAGCCTCAGATGTACTGTCGTGGAAAAAAGTCATGACACTCGAGTTTACAAGGTGAAGATCTCGAGACTGCCGTTTTCAACCTGCTCAATTCTCAGGCAGAGAACTTCTATACATTCTTTTTATTAGAGATGGGTCGAATAGCATTTTTCTAGAATTCGAGTATCGAATTCGAATATCTAATATTTTTTTGAATATTGAACTTGAATATCGAATACTACATGGGCGTTTTTCCACCAATTTTAATTACAAATGACAATTCAAATAAAAAATAGCATAGTAGTACTATTACTGAGACCCTATTAACAAAAGTTACAAAAAACTAAATTGTAAAATTAGCTGAACAGAATGTATTAAAATTCTGAAGTATTGAAGGTTCTAAAAAGAAACAATGCTCTTGACATTATATTCACACATATTTATATTCGGTCACAAATCTGTTGGAGAACAGCCATAAAAATAATTCAATCAATGTAAAAATATCACCAACTCCAATAAAAATATTGCATTATTTATCCTGATTTATTAGAATGAACAATTTTTTATTGGCACTTTGCAAATAAAGTACTACTAAAGCATAAACTTCTCTTTGCAAATAAGGTATGTACTAACTTCTAAAAACAAAAACTTTCACTCCGCAAATATGGTATGTACTAACTTCTAAAAACAGAAATTTCACTTCGCTAATTAGGGACTAATAAAAACACTCATTGCCTTTGGCAATAAGGTACTTAAAAAAAACGAACAACATTATTTTTAGTTTAAGTTTTGTTAAAAAAAAATTAACATTTTCACTGTGTCTGGGTCCCGTCTATTTCTTTTTTTATCGCAGATTATCCCAGCTGTGCTATCATTTCGGCTATTACCCTTGTTATTTTTTCTTTCCTCTTGTCCCCTGGCTTGAACTTCCCCTTCTTATCCATGAAACTTGGCAAGAATAACTGTCTTGTAGGATGATGATGTTTTTTAATTTTCCCTGGCGGAGATGCTGCTTCACCAGATTCACTTGCTGACGACGATGGCAAAGAGCACTGAGTAGATGACATAACTTCAGAATTGCTGTCATCATGGGTCTCAGGGTAGCCTTTGTCAATCAGCTGCATAATGTCATCTTTGTGCCTTTTCAAATGGTGTTTTAAACCTGAAGTTGTACGCGACGCACCACGTGATATCCTCGCACTGCAAAAATTGCAAACTGCGAATTTCTCGTCCGGATCACAAATGTGAAAATGTTGCCACACTTCGATGGTCACTCTAACTTAATAAGTTTTAGTTTAATAAGTTAACTTAATAAGTTAACATAACTTAATAAGTTTACGATAATAAGAAATTTGGTGGATTAAAAACGAACGTAAGTTTTACGACGGCTCATATACTTCTCCTCAATCCTTATACAACTGACAAACCGCAGCAAACTTGTGCCAATGGAAAACTGCGATTATTTTGTTTCTTATTATAAGCATGTATTGTACTATGTTAATCACAAACCTGAAATTAAATAAGGAAAACAGAATATTTCAACAATTGAATTTGTAAAATGTAAGCGTAGTCATGCAACGAGGAGTCAAGAAAAAAGGAACAGCCAATCTCGCGAGCGTTTGATCATTTGCTTTGTCATGCAATTCTCGTGAAGTTATTATGGATTTATATTTTCATGCTTAACTTAAAGATGAAGATTGGTTTGAAATATTAACTAATGAATTGGTAACAACCAAATCTGCTAGCCCAAATGCTTTGTAACATGTTACCCAACCGATGCCTGTGAATTATAAAAGATTACTCGATTTGTGTAATGTATTATGTACATGTATATTAGGGTGTCCCTTATTTTGAAAAAAATAAAATAAATTCTGCGAATTTTTTTGGGCTCACCCCCGAAATATTTTCCATTGGGTCAGATTTACTCAATAACAAAATTTCATCTCAATAGGCCGATAATAACCGACTTGAGATTGAAATTTGAATATTAGGAATAATAGGTTTTGAAGTTTAAAGTCAGGGAAAAAGCTATTGATACATGTTTTATATATAATTTTGTCTCAATTTAATACATTTTCACTCTTTAGACTATTATTGTTTTCAGTATTCTTTAGTTTTTAGTATTATGTGGATATTTTCTTTTCAGCGTTTCTTTCTTGCAATCTGGGTACAATCTGCGGTGTTCTTGAACACAACACAACACAAATTGCTTTTGCTTTTCATCTACCGTCAGTAGTCCATGAAAATCTTGCATTAATTTAACACCTCTTTCGGCACTGTCATTCACAGCTTTCAACTCCATAACTATCCTTTGAGCATTTAAATATGAAGTGTTGCTCGTCCATGTCGAAGGACATTCTTGAATAAAACTAATGTCCAACTTCAGGCAAAAGAACAGATCTCTGCTTTTGGATGACACAAAGTCGTCTATAGTTTTCACTGAAATGAAGATAAGACTGAATGAGGAGATGTATATTAACGAATTAAAAATTAAAGAATGGTAATCAGTATAAAATTAAACTTACCATACAATTGTCCATCCAATTCTCCACATGGAGGAATATATCTTTTTTCCACGTGTAGATTCTCTCTGGCTAAATATGCTACAATTTAGATTTTGATTTGTACGTCTACTTCATCATCAAAGAGTGATAGGACAGGCAACTCTTCTGATAAATACCACACATGGTGACTAAATTGTTTTAGAGCTGCTTTTGAAATTGTGGAATCTATCTTGTCATATGATTTTAGAACTTTTAAGAAGCGGAGATCTTGATAAGGAGCTTTTTCAGCTGCACTGCACTGAAGCCACGGTTTGACATAAATAGTTACAATGAATAGAGATACATCTCTTAAGGCATTTTTATTTACACTGGATAATTTAAGTTGTGATCTTAGCAGAAACATTTTTAAACAATAACTCTTTTTTAATAATTTTTTAACTCTTGCCATCCATCGAGCTTGATGCATCACCCCAGGAGGACGTATTTTTAGTTTTTTTTCCATAGTCTCCTCCCAAAAACATTAGAGGGAGCTCTATGAGTTCACGATAATCACCTCTCTGTGTTAGTTTATCTAATTCACTTTCATAAAAGTCTAGCATTTCTTTGATTTCCGACTGACTAAAAAACATTTCCACGTTCTCTTTGCCACTTTGAAAATTATTGGCATTGACACTTTCCCAGCTTTTTCTCAAATGTTTAAAAAGTGGCATGTCAGGACTGCTTGTTACATCACGTACTTTACATTCAAATGCACTTTGTAAAATAAGTTCATATATGTGATGACGGCACGGAAAGAACAACAATCCCCTGTCCAATTTTTGCTCAAGTAAGACACATGCTCCATTAAAACGTCCAGTGTTGTGTCACAGCAGAGAATTTGTACATTGTCTTCTATACCCCAATACCATAATGCGTTCCAAACAGCGTTCGCTTGCTCTTTACCAGAAGAATGCTGTAATTTTTGAACCCCGATGAGCTGCTCACTGTCACCAAATTTAACAACAATCCGAAGTCTTTCTTCTTTTGGGTCCCTGAAATTTAATGCAGGCAACAGTTTACCATCCCAATGAACAGTAAGAATTGCAGGTATATCATTCTTGAAAGCAGATCTAATTGTTTCAGAACGTTATCTTCTCTTCTTCTGTCTGATTCGATGAATAGAAGATTTATTAATAGAGTGTTCTTCGGTATTATGGCCAAGTGCCTCTGCTGTCACCTGAAGGATGTATACAGATCTCTTACACTCAGCTGGCATCTATTCAAGGCAGCCACTAATTTAGGAGTGATAAAATCTTTCGTACCACGCCTTGTACCATTCTGATGTACTCTCAGAAGTCTCTCCTAAAAATTTACCAACACTGATTTCACCTGAACTTGGATGTGCGTCATTTGAATCTTCAGATGATGTAGTAGGAGGTGCAGCACAAGATGTAAACTCTGCACACAGTTGTTTCTCTTTCCTTTTCTCTTCTTCTAATTTTCTTCGCCTCACCCTTTCTTCTTTATCCGCGAGCTTTTGGTCTACTCCTGCAAGGTAGCCTTTACGTCCTGGCTCTCGCTGCCGAAGTAAAAAACATCCTGTCTTCTTCCAACTCGATCATTTGAAGAGCTGATTTTCCAAATTATTTGTAAACCCCTCTTCACATCAAGTTAAAGTAGAAGGTTGGCGCGTAAGAATCACCCCGTGCACCCTTCCCCATGTCCAACTCTGTAGTATTGTTGACGCGATGTGGACGAGTAAGAAACGTAAACAGACACATTGTAATAGCTAAGGTACTTTGAGTGAACCCTCCCCATCGTTACCCACCGTAGGTTTTTAGGCAACCCCCTCGCCCCCCTAAGTTGGTGTCGTAGTTTCTGCATGACCCCTCAGGCCTCAGTGCTGGGTGGAAAATCCAGACTTGTTCTTCATGCGAGTTCGGCACGGGTTAGAATGCTCCGATCTCAACGAAATTTTGTAAATGCATATTTTAGAGTCATTCGAACAAAATTGGGGGGTGAGCATTCAAAAATTTTTAAGTAGAAAAATAAGGGACACCCTAATGTATATGCATGCAAGTGAGATTGAAAAACTAGTTCAACGTTACGAAAAGGGCTAAGAAGCGAACGGCGAATAAGTGAGAAAGTAAAGTAGGTTTGTGGAATACTCCTCGCATATTCTTGTTGAGATAATGACTCATCTGGATGAATTTTTTGTCAGTTAAGACAAGATTTGCTTTGTTTTGAGGGAATTTATTGTTAAAAAAATTGGAAAAATAATATAGTTTGACCTCAAAACGTGGAACGTATGACACGTGAAAAAACCTTAATTGTGTGGCAGCGAGATACCTGAATAGAAAACGTATTAATGACGTAAAAATAAATCCTTGCTCCCGACAAACAGGACTAAACCTGGTGTTTTCTTTGGCCTCTTAAGGAGTATTTAAGCGTATTACAATGTGAATAACAACTGAGATAGAGATTTTATGGTCATGATAGTTGAGTACTGGTCTTCACCATCAAGGATCGGGTTCGATTCCCGGCTGTAGCAGAAATTTTTCATTGGTTTTTCGGTCCCTATTTAGTGCTGTATAGAGAGATCTTCAAATTCTGTGCTCCGTCTATCGGATGGAGAGCTACACCGTGGGCTCCTTGGAGTCTTTCTTGTGGAGAAGGCTAACTCCGGGTTTTCTCCTCCCATCTTCCGTTCCATGAAAGCCTCTTCTCTACACAATCACTCATGTATTCTGAATAGCGCAAATGATTACAGCTGTCAGTTGCCTCCTCTAAATAATTATGACTAATATTACCCTTCAACAGTATCGTGTCCTAAATACATTTCGGCGGCGTCATCAGTCTTTGTAAAGAAAAATTTAGAAAATTATAAATGTATTTATTCCACTAAAAGACAATTCTTTCCTTAACGTCTGGTACAAAGTCAACCCCTTGAAATTACATACGTTTGCTTGATTTGTCACTTTTTCTATTATTTTCACGAATTTTACTCCGAATTCTATCCATTACTCCTAGTTTCACCGCGTGCATCGACAAAATCATGAGTGCATCTAATCTCCTTGTATAGGCCTATCTTCTGAATGAATTGTGATAGTCAACTTTTACCATTCCATTGGTTGTGAAGATGGAGGTTATAAAAACCACAAAATTTATTTATATTTTAAATTCATTTCATAATTGTCATTTTTATTTAATTGTAAATTACAACTGAGCAACCGAATATTTTATGGAAGTTCACATGATTTGAAACAGGCAACTATATTTCTTGTTAAGGATTAGATTTTTTATGGTAGGTACTTTCTTTCATCTATCTCATGTCTGGTGTAGGACAATAAATACTCCTAAAATTTTTGGAAAGGCAAAACGATTGTAGATTGTAAGACAAAGAGCGAATATAGTTGTTGCTATTCTTTACAAAGATATTGCTATACATACATTGTGGTTGTTTGCAATGAACTAAAATCAATCACTTTCAAGAGGAAAAGTCTCGAGTGAAAAATAAATGATGGTTTCGAGAGAACACGAGAAGCAATTAATATCAATCTTAGTTATTTAGGTAGCATCTGCTCATTTCACAATCAGAATATTACAAAATGCCACAAAAAAACTATTTTAATGGTAGATTACGTATTTCTTAGGACAACATTTTTATTCCCGCCTGCCATTGTGTCAGATGCAGCTGAAGGTTGTTCAGTTCAAATTTGCACTACGTTATAAATATGTTTCATACGCCGTATGCCAGTACGCCGTACGCCATATCCCTTAACCCTTCTTAATTTCTAACATAGTTTAAAGGAGAAAGGTTTTGGAAGAAAAAACCAAATTTATATTGGTAATTGTTTATGTAAATGCAGCTTATGTGGGACCACGGAGGGCTAAGTAAGTAATCATATGCTGTAAGTGATAAAATTGATAGGTTGAAGATATAGAAACTTTTTTCATTATTATATCATTAATGTATTGTGCTACTGGGAATGTGCTCATGAAGTTTTAGATCATCATTCAACTATGTGATGAACGTGAAAACACTTTGTCTGTTGTGGCTTAACCTCAGTGCAGGGATGACTTTTCATGAGACTCAAATGAACTTTCTTTAGGAAAAATCTAGTTTCACTTTTGAGAGGAACATGGTTTTTTAACAGACCCTTGGTAGCAGGATACCCAGAGCAACTTTTTAAAATGTAGTATTGTGCAACAGGCAAGCTGTATCACATTTCTTGATTTTCATGCCATATTGGTAAATGTTGCATTTGCCATTCTTGAGATTATGCAAAGGGTGTGGAAACTCGTATTTTATGTGCGACATTGGAAAGTGAATTCAAGTGAACAACGGATAAATGTAGTGGTAAAATGAAAATTTTAACCTCCGGCCTTTTTGTTTACAATCATCTCTAACCCATGGTAGTGCATCATTACTACTTAACTACTTTAAATAGTGAAGTTCTGACTAGTATATTAACACTATTCCTTTTTTATGTATGATATGTAGTGCGTGTCTGGTGAGAAATCACCCCCTGCCACACACCTTTGTGGTGCCTTGCCGGGTATTATGTAGATGTACATGGTTACAATTCACATGCACCAAATCATGGCTACTGGTGCCTTTAGTTGTTCCTTAAAGCCATTATCAGGCCCTCCTATCCTGAATCCATTGAAATAATACTGGCACCCATCATGAACACTGCATTTCAGCTGGAGAAGATGATATCCATCTGGCTTTGTGCCTTTTTAATGTCACTTATGACGTGTACATTTACAATGCTTTAGCCAAGTAACTTATATAAATGTGTTTTTGACTGCTGTATCATATTTCTCATAAAGCTTATTTGTAGTTTGTGAAGTCCATATTTAACTTTCCTAATAAATTATGATTTATTGACTATATGCTTGTAGTGATAATTTATTTCAGTTCCCCAGTTATTTGCTTACATATTAAAATAAACAGTGTATTTTTTTCAATGTAATCAATGGGTTTAGCACATGTTGAGTAAAAGTTGGTTTTATTTTGGTCAAATGAAGGATCAATGAAACTGTTGTCCATGAGTTGGTTGCTTGAGAGCCCATTCTTGGGAAATGTTTGGCAGGCCAAAGATTGGGCAGGGTCCGAATCTGAACCAACTGTGGATGAGAGAATTCACCAATGTGGGACCAATGGGGGTAGTGGGCCAAGATACAGCAGATATATGTAATAATGATTACGTAGAGAGGTTCGTGAACAGAATGTTTCAGGGATGAGCTGCATCAAACCAATCCTGGGGTTGATGAACAACATATTACTAGAGTAGTGTAATTTACCGTAATTTTCAATTGAGGTAAATTACCATGGTAAATTACGGTAATTTTCGAAAATTACCATAATTTTCCGGTAATTTTAAGTTTTGAACAGCAAATGCTTTTCACAGGACTCAATACGAAATCAAATAGCATCAAGATAAAAATGGCAATGCTTATATCAAACATTTCATGACATTTATCTTTTATAACTCATTAAAAAGTTTTAACAAAGTTGGCAGCAACACGCAATTTGCCTCTCTTTTGTCACACCACGAGAAATTTTCATTCCAAAGGCACAATGTGCCATTGTTATTTGAGTTTTGAGTTGCTTGAGGTTTGAGTAAATAAATTTTTTTCTTTCCAATCGTCATGTGGAATGATATCTCCTGAATCAAATAAAGAAAACCGAAAGTCTATCTTCAATAGTTATCCCGTAGTTGAGTGATATATAAACACGGACAGAGCGAAAAAAAGGCCGGAAACGGTCGCCCAAAACTGCCCGCGGCTGTGCTTACCATAACGCTTTAAGGGCATCTCACCCAGGGTAGTTTTACCATTCATTTTTCCCCTTGATAGCTGCCTTCATGAGACTATTGTCTTCAAATGGATCTTATGAGGTTACCATATCTTTCAGAATTTTATTGTGATGCATTGATAATTACATTTTTACATAAACGAGCAAGAATTACAAGTACTATTTCTGCTGTTTGCATACTGTAGGTTATTGTTATACATGATATGCAAGCAATCCCCTTGAATGCAGTTTTGCTTTGGAACGCGTTGAGATAATGCTCATAGACAAGCTGACGTAGGTGTGTTTGGGAGTCCCATCTTTTGCTAAGTGTCTGGGCACAACCACCAATTTGTTAATAATAATAATTGTTTAGTTGCTACATGTTCTGGAGTGGAAATCCTCTGAGGAAAGGGGCTCTGGGAAGTGTAAGTGGAGTCTGCGTGGTGAAAATTTTTCATGCATAAAAGAAAATGTATGAAATTGATGGAGGTTTAAAATACAGTGAGCATGTATTCCCCTACCAGTATGTAGCAAGGTTATCATCTGTACAACTTGGAAAACAGGTTTACAAGTTTCCTTTTTCATTTATCTCTCTCTGAAATCTGCTCATCCGATAACCTTCCTGATGTTGTTAAACCCAAAGGTCTTGGATTCAAATCCTGCCTGGGGCGTAGACAGTAGGTATTTTTCTCTCGAGGACTAAGTTTTGGTCGGATGGTACATGGGACGTGACTCATGCTTACTTTGTGGAGTTCCATCTATGAATTAATTTACTTTTACAATCCACAGAGGGTCAAAAAGGCACAATACGGATTTCAATGCATAGGTATCAAGTGCATAAATGACAAAGGTAAACGATTGTTGCGTAAGATGTGCCTTGAACTCCGGTGAACCCTCCCTCCCCCTCCTTCAACCTTAGGTATGTAAGCACGCAATAATCATTTGTCATTTATCCACCTGATGATGATGCTTATGCGTTGAAATCCCAATTGTGCCTATGTATGTTTGACCCAGTGGGTTGTGAAAGTGAATTAATTCATAGATGGTGTGGTGTAATGTAGGGAGTTTGCACCCTTAAACACCGTATGCAGTCCGCATAGCAAAAAGTTGATGAAAAGGCAATTTGCACACTGTGAATGCACCTGTGTGTTGTCCTGCTAGTGAGATATTTCTCCTTTGTACTTGTATGGATACCCTTTGCCTAGTGCTTGGAGCGAGTGAAGTTGATTGGTGCTTTGTTTTGCAGGGGCCATCCGAACATCACACTGACGCTCTCGTGGAACATGATTCCGAACGCGGGACTCCTGCCCAACATCTTCGCCCTGGGGCAGCACTCTTTCCCCTTCCCGGCAGAGTACACTACGTCACGTGTCTGATAACAGCGGCTCACCAGTTGCGCCTGTCCAGAGCTTCATGTCTTTGTGGCGCAAGTGGAGGAGTGGTCATAGAGATTGCGTGATTCTTATCAGTTGGGCATTCATGACCGTGCATTGGTCACCAGTTGGCTTGGAAGTGTGGTCCTCAGATGACTTCTCATAGTTCATGGACATTATTAGCAGAGGGCAGGGCCCAACTGTGTGGTAATACCTTTGCTCATTCTTAAGAATTGTCGCAAATTGCCAGAGACTGTATGGCCAAGACAGTAAAGCTTACCAAAAATAATAAGAGGTTTGTCCACTTTGCATTCATCCCTATTCCTTGATTTGTGGGAAGGTTAAACAACTTGTCTGTTGCTGCTGATACAGTCATGGTAAGGCTCTCGTTTTGCAATTGAATCATCTCCATGGGAATGTTTCGAGTTTCCAGGGCGTGATGATGCTGTGCAGCGTTCACTGATACGTGCAGTCAAATCAAATTGCTGTAATCACACTTTGTGTGGAATGCAAAGGAGGTGCTGTGCATGCATGTTACACACTCTTTTGCTCGTGGGTGGACATCTGCATTTTGCAAGTCAGAATGAGTGACAGGAGGGGTCAGCAGAAACGGTGACGCTAAAGTCAGGGTGTCTACTAACCCTTAAAACCAGGAAAAGGTGTTTATTTCATTTGAGCCTCCAAAACTGTGGATTAGATGGGAATTGTGCTTGCTAGTTTGCACAACTATCATGAAATCTTCTTTCCCTTGCAGGAATGTTTTTGGATAGCTTTTTGGCATCTTTTAATTAGAAATTTTGGCTGTGACTATTTGTGTTCTAACTTTGAGTATGGAAAGAATCACTCAATCCTAGAAGTAGAAAATTGCTGTGTCAATTTCATAATGTGTGCCAAGTGATATTCCCAATGAGATAATGAATGTTCTTGATTCATTTAGTTGATGGTAGAGAAAGTTCCCTTGCTTCTAAGTGACATGACTGTTATAGCTAAGCATAGTGGCAGATTTATTTATTTATATAACACCAAAAACAGCACCAAGGCCTTTACATTGGGTTGTATAAAAATATAAGTAACAATAAAATATAACAATAACAGATAACAAAAATGATAACAAGCAGAATTTGAACTGGAAGGGGTATTTACGAGGTTGAAAGGCGTTGTATGTAGTTGTTGAAAGCGCTGTGCGTGAGGTGAAGAGAATCAAGGGAAGGTGAAGGGATGGACAGAGAGGGCATTGAAAAGGGAAGGGTAGGATGAGGCATGCTGGGAAGTTGGAATTTGGGCTTGTGTTTCATTGTATTGCGAGTCGTGCGGCCTGGAGTGAGGGAGGAGATGAATGCGTCGGGAGGACCGATATTCAAGATGCTGTGAAGGAATTTGAGGTGGGATGTCGTCCGTGGGTGAGGTGGACTAAGAGAAGCGAGGGTAGTATTTCCCCACGTGAGGAGCGTACCGAGGAGAAGAAATTGAGAGGGCGGTTGGGCAGTTGTGAAGTGTGGAAGGGGTGGGCGAGCGATATTGCGAGAAGGATGGGTTGCATGCATCACGCAATAAACACTGATTTCAGAGCAAGCAGTTCGGAGACCTCGTTTGGAAAGGTAAAGAATACCAACAACCGCCATACTCTTGTAGTTCTTGTAATGTGGTCTTGAAAAGTTAATTTGTGGTTGAAAGTGACACCTGTATTGGAATGGGAAGTAACTGAAGGACTGGGCTGGTTGTCAAGGATGTATAAGACAATGTTGTTCTTCAACGAGAAGGGCATTGCAGCGGATTTCCCCGGATTCACACGCAATCGTCATTCCTTGCACCAAGATTCCTGCAGAGCGGACTGCAAATCCACAGAATCAGCCATGGTGTCAACTCTTTTAAATATTTTGCAATCGTCAGCATAGAGAAGAGCACCACAGCCAGAGAGATAAACTTCTTCAACAATGTCGTTGATGTAGAGGGCAAAGAGAAGAGGGCCTAAGACACTACCTTGAGGCACTCCAGAAGAAACGGGTAAGTATTTGGAGGAAATACCTTCGATTAGCACTCTCTGGTTATGGGAAGTTAAGAAATTAGAGAGTAGTAAACATACATCTCTTGTGTTCTCTGTCCCCCATGGATTTTATAGCATGACTGAAGTTTGTGCAAGAGAAGAGAATGATTGGCGGAATCAAAAGCTTTAGAAAAGTCAATGTATCAGGCATGTAACTGTGATCTTCTCTCGAAGGCAGAAATGATGTGCTGGTGCAGTGTAGAGAGGTTGGTGAGGCAGGAGCAACCAGGAAGGAAACCATGCTTAGAAGGCGATATGTAAGGGAGGGTGAAATGGAGTATGTGATTGTGAAGAATTCACTCAAAGATAATGGATAAAACTGGTAATGTGGAAATGGGGCGGTAGTTCTCAATGTTATCCTTAGCGCCGGATTTCAAAATATGGAATAGATTGGAATTTTTCCATTGAGCAGGAAGTATTCCAGTGGAAAAGACCCTGTGGAAGATTATAGTGATGGGAATATGAAGGCTGGCAGATGTGTAGCAGAGAAATACTGAACCAATGTTATCGGAACCAGTTGATTTCATTGAAGGCAAGTATTACAAATGAAAGAACACTTCTTTAGGAAGGGGTAGAAATGGATGCAAGGGAATGGGCAGAGGTTGGCTGAACAGTGGGGAGGCAGGTGTTCGGAATTGGTGAAACTGGAGAAGAAGTAATCGTTGAATGCAGAAGGCCTCCTACAAATGTTGCACTGCCAGAAGAGAATGTGTTAGGGATGCGAGATGCTCTTCTTTTAGTATTAACCATTGGCCAAAATCTTTTTGAATTAGCCTTGATATCGTCCATTATTCCATTTACGAAGTTGGTGTAGTCACGACGAAGAAGAGAGCGGGATGGCGATGGAGGTTCACGAATGACTCATGGGTCTCTAGGGTGATATCCTTAGCTTCAAGAAGCAGCCAGCTTGTGTTTCAGTGCTAAAGGTGTTTCTTCCGTTATCCAGAGCTGCCTCCTCTTCGATACTCGTGGCAAAGGGACGAAGTTTCCACGATGAAGGCACATGGAGGAGGAGGAGGTGGTCATGGGAGGCCGGCCCTCCTCGTCAGGGGTCGAGGAGGTCCCTAGGGCGTGGTTTATGTTTGGCGGGCCAATCAGATTTGTTCCAGCATCTGAATGTCCTGGATTGAGGTGGTGGAGGGAGGGAACACAATTGAGGGATGTTCATATGGTCAGTAAATACTCCTCTGCCTGGAGAAATGGACGTGTGTGGAGGAAAGAATGTGGTCCAGCGTTGCCGAATTAATCGTGGGGAAAAGATTAAACAGTCCATTCACGACGTGTCCAAGAAAGAAATGATTCAGAGGGGATTGGATGGCAAACCAAATGGAGAAGAAGAAGAAGAAGTTCAATCGATTGACGGATTAGAAACGCCAAACAGTAACACATCACGTAATGCACGAGCTCGAAGCACAGAATCGAAACAAGCCTCGAGCGATGACAAATCTGCACTTAGAGCCAGAATTTATTGTCCAATGTTCAGCATGGCATCCGGAAGAGCAGATCATGTGAAACTCAACTTGCTCTCTTTTCCCACGATATTTTAGTTTCTGGCGAAAATAATATTCCAGTGGATGCTATATTTCTCGACTTCAAGAAAGCTTTTGACAAAGTGTCTCATAGCAAACTAATTTTGAAATTAAAATATTATGGCATAGACAGTAACATTATATCATGGATTAATGATTTTCTGCATGATCGGGCTCAAAGGGTTGTTTTAGATGGTGTTTCCTCAACGGCAATTAAAGTCACTGGGTGTCCCACAAGGTAATGTGATAGGTCCACTCCTGTTCCTTTTGTACATAAATGATATCCATAAGGTGGTAAAAAGTAAGCTTCGTCTATTTGCCGATTTTAGTGTACAGGGAAATTCTATGCCCAAATGATAAAGAATATTTAAATGATGACATTCAAACAATTGAAAATTGGTGTGATTCATGGCAGTTAGAATTAAACTTGAAAAAATGTGTAGTAATGAATTTTTGGAAAAAGAATAGTTCTCCTCCTAGCACATACAAAATAGGTAATAATGAAATAACAAACGTGGAATCCATTAAATATCTTGGAATAAGACTGGCACATGATCTTTCCTGGGGTAAACATATACGTGAAATAATTGGTCAAGCTAATCGTAAACTGGGTTTCATTAAAAGAGTATTGGGCAAATGTGATGATCATGTACGAGAAATCATCTACTTTTCCATTGTTAGACCTCATTTGGAATATGCTGCCAGTGTATGGGATCCCTACGAAATCGGTCTAAGTAATGAACTTGAACTTGTGCAGTGAAGATCGGCAAGATTTGTAAAGGGACGGTATGATAACCTTATTAGCGTAACCAGTCTATAAAATGAATTAAATTGGGAATCATTGTCAGATCGCAGGTTGAAATTTAGACTTAATCTCGTAAACAAATTCCAAGACCATATTTTCGGTGATGATGTCAAAATATTTTGCGAACCCTATTTTACTATGGTAGACTGGACCATGATCACAAAATTAGAGAATTAGATTGCCGAACTGACAGATTCAAAATGTCCTTTTTCCCTCGAACAATTAGGAATATGAATAATGGTAAATATATCCAGTACAAGTGTAGCAATGGATAACATTGGTAGCTGCATGTTGGTACATATAAGGGTACTTATTAGCGTAACCAGTCTATAAAATGAATTAAATTGGGAATCATTGTCAGATCGCAGGTTGAAATTTAGACTTAATCTCGTAAACAAATTCCAAGACCATATTTTTGGTGATGATGTCAAAATATTTTGCGAACCCTATTTTACTATGGTAGACTGGACCATGATCACAAAATTAGAGAATTAGATTGCCGAACTGACAGATTCAAAATGTCCTTTTTCCCTCGAACAATTAGGAATATGAATAATGGTAAATATATCCAGTACAAGTGTAGCAATGGATAACATTGGTAGCTGCATGTTGGTACATATAAGGACTTGAAGCTAACCCAACTAACAGCATGTTTTTGCATGTTTGTTTTGCTATTCTTATCTTTTTTTAAGTAGTGTGATTTAGAACAGTGTATAAATAGTAATCCTTTTTTATGCATAATGTGTAATACATGTTTGGTGAGAATTCACCCCCTGCCGCACACCTTTATGGTGGCTTGCAGGGTATTATATAGATGTAGGTGGGCGATAGAAACATCCAGCGAATAAATATGTAGCATGGTGTGGCTTGAGGGGATGTGGATTTGAGTCCAAAGAATTTCACAGTCTCAAGATCTGACTCTCGGGTCCCGTAAATCGACGGCCAATGAGACACCAACTTTGATTTGATGAGATGATATGCAGAGGGAGCCTGAAGTGTAATTTTCATTTTTCGTTATTCAACTCACAACATCGTTTTTAAATTGATTCTACTGTTTTCTTCAGGGAACGTGAGTGTTATCGATGGGAAAACTTAATAGCATTAATATTGGAGGGGAAACAGAGAAAAGACCAGTCTTCCTAGAACTGCTTCCCAAATGCCGTGAAAGTGTTGTGGCACACTGCTGACCAGGAATTTGTGGCATCTTTCTGAATTTTCTGGATTGTTTTATCTGAAATGGTTTAATTTATTTTTATTAATCTGCAATATCATATATTTTTCATGGAAGTCTTTTTGCAGTCTGGTCTTCATTATTAGTGTTTGAACACTTCTATCGTAAGTTTTAATCTTGAATTTTGTTGGATTTGTCTTGTATGTTTTTTATAGTAATAATTTCTCTGTCCACCTACAGGAATATCCCTTTGCTAATTTCTCCTGTGTGATTTGAACCTTAGAAATTTGACCTAGAAAAATTTAATCAGCCTTGTAAATATTGAAATGACCTGGAATAATAATTTTTGACTTAAGTAGCCAAAAAAAGTTTTTGAGAGGTGAAGTGTCATTCAAGTCATTTCAATAGCATTGCTTATTCATGTTATGTTATTTTTACGAGGACACTCAGTTTCTGAAAATTCACTCGCAGAGCCAAATTCTGCCTGAATTCAGCCAGATTCATCTGATTGGTTCTGTGTTTATTTATTTATAAATTCGAAAATTCCCCAAAAACACGGCTTAAATGAAAATGGTGGACACAACATAACAACAAATGTTGGTTCGAAAATGCTTCCCCAAAGGCATTGGGCCATGTAGGGAGCCTCACTGCCTCTCTAGACTTGTAACTTACTTGCAGTAGTAATAACGCACTCTGATTGCCTGATATTTCATCTGGTTTGAGCTATGAAGTGTTAGAGGCCGAGGTAGAACAAACGTAATTCACAGGTTCAGATAATGAACAGTACTTTAATGTACGTACTTGGATTACAAGAACGTGCACATCAGAACGTGTACATCGAGAGACTGTTGAAAAGACAGAGACAGCTGACCAGGCATGGGCCGAGTCACGAACAAAAGAATAAGGATAGTAGCAGTAGAAAACAACTGCACAACGTATTGATGCTTGAGTTATATCACAACAAGTACAAACACTCAACACACCCCCTTAAATTAAGCATCATATATGTTCACAACATTCATAATCCTAGAAAAATATAAATGCTTTTCTTTACATAAAGGTTTGGTGAGAATATCAGCAACCAAGTCATCTGTTGGATTGTATTTCATTTTTACAATCTGACGCCCAATTACATCTTTAACAAAATGGTGTTTTATATCAATATGTTTACTGCGTTTCAAAGTTTGCTTGTTCTCAGCCATACATTGAGCAGACAAATTGTCATTCAATATTTCTATCACACCAAGTTTCAGCTCCAACTCTTGACTTAAATTATTAATAAAACATGCTTCTTTCACTACATTAGTTATGGCTAAATATTCAGCCTCTGTGCTGGATAATGCTACAGTTTTTTGTTTTACAGATTCCCAACTAAAAGTTGAGGTACCAAGTTGCATGATATAACCTGTTTGTGAGCATCTATCACCAGGCACACCACCATAAGAAGCATCAACATACCCTTTAATATTTAAATTTCCAGATTTAACATAAACCAAACCATGATTCTGAGTACCTATTAGATAACGCATTACTCTCTTTACAGCTGACCAATGAGACTCATCATAGGCCGTACTATACTGACTTAATTTATTGATTGCAAATGCTATATCAGGCCTCGTGTTAACTGCTAAATACATAAGCCCACCAATTATTTCCTGATATGGTACAGTTCCACTATACATAAAAGTGAGATCTGTGGCTTTGGTCAATACCAATCCAGCAGCCATAGGTGTAGGAGCAGGTTTAAGATCAGTCATACAAAATCTTTCTAACAGCCTTTTAACATATTGAGCCTGGTCAAGAGAAATAATTCCCTTTTCTCTTTTTCTGATCACACGCATTCCCAAACAATCTTTCACATTACCCAGTAACTTCACATCAAAGTTTTTGTACAGTGAATCACACAAGATTTTACTGTCTTGTTTACAGTTTGAGAATATATAAATATCATCTACATACAAAGCCACTATGGTAAGATTTTTATTTCTATGACACACATAAACACATGATTCAGATTTTAACTGTTTGAAACCTGTTTTAATTATAACGTCAGAAATTTTTCTATTCCACATCCTACTGGATTGCTTTAATCCATAAATGCTCTTTCACAATAAACATACTTTTCCTGGAACTGAAAAACCCTCTGGCTGTTCCATGTATATTTTCTCATTAAGATCTGGATTTAGAAAGGCTGTGGTTATATCCATGTGACTTATATCCAGATCCATTTCATTAGCAAACGCAAATAACAATCTCAGTGTGGTGTAACTAACAACTGGAGAAAATGTTTCATGAAAATCAATCCCATAAGTTTGAGAAAAACCTCGGGCTACCAGGCGAGCTTTGTGCTTTTCAAATTCACCTGAACTTCCATTTTTTAATTTAAAAACCCATTTAGATTTTACAACGTTACAATCTGATGGTCGGTCCACTAGTTCCCATACTTTATGATTCATTAACACTAGGACGCCCGGACTTCTCGACATCATTCAACGCCCAAAAGGGGTCATTTTGACCCCCGGTAATTAATAAGTTAATTTTTCACAAGGCATTTATATGTTTACATTTTTAGTGTTTTTTCATTAAATAATGCCCTAGTTCTTCACATTTATCTTTTTTATCAGTTCATTACAGCAATGTTTTTCTCAATATAACTATTTATTGAAATATCAACTTTGAGATTTGAAATCATTTTTTCGTTTTTCTTCAATTTCATTTTTTCTTGCCTAAAATGTTGACACTCAGTAAACAACAAATGTCACTTACTTTATTTAAACGTATTTATTTGTTGTTTTTGCAATGTACACTGTTTTATGATGAATGATTTGTCCTGCCAAAATTAAAAATACCATCTGAAAAAATGTAAAAAAAATTGAGTAGCCTAATGAAATAGTTTTCATCATCGTCAGTATTTCAATCCTATGATTGGTTTACTGCAGCCCTCCATTACGCCCTATTTAGTGTTAATTGCCTAACGCCCTGGTATGTTTTCTCTTTCACGTCCTGCTTTATTTGCTCTAGACACTTGCCCCTTGGTCTTCCTTGTGGGACCTTCCCTTCAATCTTCCCCTCTATTATATTTCTAACTAATGCATTGTGCCTCAAGGTATGTCCATCTTCATCTGCTCTTCTGCACACCTCTTCATTCCTCACTATATCAGTCAATTTAATCTTCAACATTCTCCTCGAGCACCATGTTTCGAAGGCTTCAATTCTTCGCTGACCTGCTTTCCCGATTTTCCATGTCTCTGATCCATAGAATACTACGCTCCATACGATAAAGTGCTTCCTTGTTTGCAGCCGTAGGTTTTTTGAGCACAGTAGCTGTCTCTTCTTCATAAACGCCCCCTTATCTTGTGCTATTCTGCTCTTGATGTCCGTTGAGCTTCTTCCATCCCAAGTGATAGTGCTACCGAGGTACGTGAAGTACTCCACTTGTTCCAAAGTCACTCCTCCAATTGTGGTATTTGCCCTTGATCCTCTCTTCCGCACACTAGGGTTTTAGTTTCCTCTTAGTATTGCTCTTATTATATTATTGAAGTACTTAGCCATGGATGCTTGCAAGTTCCCTTGACTTTCTGCTACAACTGCGATGTCATCAGCAAACTAGAGCATGTTTATTTCTTCGCCATTCACCTTGATGCCCTTGATACCAATTTCCTCTGCGTCTCTTTTTGCTTCTCCCAGGTATCTTCATTTATTTTGGCTTCTATCTTCCTTCCGTCTTTTATTTGCATTGTGGTGACCTGGTTCTTGTAGAGCCAGTAGATTTTTCTTCTTTTCCTTGTAATCCATTCCAATGGCTTCCAGTATCTTGAATATAATGTTCTATTCCACGTTGTCAAAGGCCTATTCCAAGTCCACGAATGCCACATACAACAGCTTGTTTACGTGTATCATTTTCTCGGCCAGTATCCTTCAGCTGAGTATTGCCTCCCTAGCTCCTTGGTTTTTCCTGAATCCGAATCGATTTTCCGAAAGATTCCCTTCGATATTCCCTTCCATTCTTCTGCTAATAATCTTAGTTATTTTCGATGTGTGTAACACCAGGCTAAAGGTTCTGTGTTCTTCGCATTTCCTGCTAACTTCACTCTTCTGGAAATTCTCTGGTGGCCTTCCACTGTCATAGCTATCTCTGATTATTCCAAGGAGGGTATCTTTTGCTTTGACCCCGAGTGCCTTGAAAATAGTGAATGAATATTATATCAAATAGTGAGCTTACTTTTAGATCCACCCTTCCTAGTGTCTCTACTGAGTTCATCAAATGGGTAATTATCATCACATTCTGAGAATTCTGTTTATTCTTCACAAGTTTCAAATGTCAGTTTGCCGTTGGATTTGTCAAATGAACACTCTCCACCATTGACTCATCTTATTGAATCATATGCAGCTCAACAAGAATGTCTGCAGAACATTATGCTGTTCTTTGAGAAATTTTTGATCACAGCTATCTTCAAAATACCAATCACACCGCAAATTCATCCCGCGAAGCCACGAACAATGGACAAGAAATACATGAACTTCACTTGCTGTCACTGTGAGAACGAGTTCAAAGTTTGAGGCTTTACTTTGTGGAACCACTCGATTGGAAAAGAAAAACCACTTTTTACATTCCACATAAAGGTTTTATTAGTTTCTACAATATATGCCATTATCGATTTTGATAATGGCATATATTGTCTAAACTGTGATAGAAACCAATAAAACCTTTGTGTGGAATGGGCAAAGTGGTTTTTCTTTTCCAATAAAAGAACGAATTTTATTCTCCACTCGTCATCCGAAGAGAAATAATTAGATTTGGAGTCAACTAAGTTGATAAACGGATGCGAAACGGGTAAACAAAATTGCATTCTCCTCACACCACATGGATTGACGATGTATGATGATATCAACAAAGTAATTACTAAATAATCCACATGTAAGCAAAACGAAAAGTGAGGACGTGATGGTGAAAGGAAACAAAACTTTTTTGTAAACTGATACAAACCTGGAAGATAAGTAACCGAATGAAAAAGATAAGAAGAGAGAGCAGTGAACACATATGCAGCAGGATGATACAAAAATGCAAATAAAAAAGGACCTTTAGCAGAGATAAAGCGCGCAAATGAACGCTTGGGTCAAAATGACCCCTCTTGGGCGTTCAAGGTAAAATATGATTTAACACCTGAATGGATTATTTTAGGAAGGTAAAAATTTATGCAAGTGAACATCTATTAAAAATATTAAAAGTCACGAGAAGAAATTCTGTTCTCTTAAAAAATGAGATCAAAAAATAAATTTAAAAACACGATGGGGTCAAAATGACCCCTGTGGGCGTTCTAGTGTTAAAGAATTATATTCGGATTGCATAGCTGACTTCCACATGGGATCCAATAAAGCGTCCTTAGTCGATTTAGGAATATTGACAGACATATCAGTCAAAGCCTGAAAGGACATGTCATAGTCAGCATGCCAACGAGGTGGCTGTCGCATGCGTGAGGGTCTATTACAACCCGCAACATTAGGGATATCATTGACAATAGGTGCATTTTGAATATTGTTTTCTGACAAAGTACCAACATCATTCATAGCATCCACATTTTGAACATTTCTATCTGAAAAAATGATAACATTATTGTCAATTTCAAGCTTATTTCTATCCATATCTTTGTTTTCACTTGCAATAGGAATATCACCAGCCATTAGGGTCTCAATAAATTTGACTTCCCTAGACATGTAAACCTTTTTAGGATCATGTATATCACCTAATCTGTATCCTTTCTTCCCGGGACCATATCCCAACATAATTACTTCTTTTGATTTGGGATCTAACTTCCCTCGCTTTCTCTTTGGAACATGAATGAAGGCTTTGCAACCAAAAACCCTAAGGTGAGATAAATTAACTCTTTTGCCTGACCAAACTTCCTCGGGTATTTGAAAGTTGAGAGATGCCGTTGGGCATCTATTCTTTAGATAGATCGCTGTGGAGACGGCCTCTCCCCAATAGCGCTTGTTTAACTTAGAATCACACAACATAGTTCTAGCGCAGTCAAAAATAGTTCTACCTGCCCTTTCAGATAAACCATCCTGTTCTGGTGTATCCGGACACGTTGTTTCATGAGAAATACCATGAACTCTAAGAAATTCTGACATTTGCCCATTAATATATTCACCACCACAATCCGATCTTAGGCATTTAATCACATGACCTGTCTGTTTTTCAACTGACGACTTAAATTCCTTAAACTTATAAAACACTTCATTTTTGGTTTTCATAAGATAGCCAAAAGTTTTCCTGGAAAAATCATCTGTAAAAGTAACAAGATATCTGGCACCACCCCACGTCACAACTCCCTTTTCAGGATAGCAGACATCAGAATGAATGCGTTCTAACAAGCCAGATGCTCGACCAACTGTTTGATGAAATGGTCTTTTGCTATGCTTACCCTGAATACATGGAATACACTCTGTGTGTTGTCCTTCAACAAACTTTATGCCATCAGCTAAATCCTTGAGCTTAGACAAATATTTGTAATTAAGGTGCCCTGTCCTTTTATGCCAAATTTCCTTAGATACATTGGAGACATTCATCATAAAGGGTAAAACCTTGTTCACATCGTCTACAACATGAGGAATTTGTTTAGGAATATCAGAGACAATACCTTTAGATGGACATACAAGAGATGCACTTGCCATAGTAGATATCTTAGGCATTCCATTGTCACAAACAGTTGCTGTGGTTTTTCCATTTTGGTCTAATTTATAAATGCCACCAACAGCACTACCTGTAAGCTGACTTGTACCTGTAATGTTAACTTCATTTTCATCAAACACATTAACACCATATCTGTCAAACACAAGTACTTTACCTTTTTCTGCAATTTTAGAAACTGACAATAAATTTGCAGCACTCTGTTTACAAAGCAACACATCAGTAATTGTACCATTAACTAGAGAACTATTACTACTAAAAATAAAGGGCACATTTCCAACACCTTGGCATGACATTACAGAACCATTAGCCGTTAAGATATCAGCATTCACAGAAGTTTTGAGGTCATCAATCCAATCACCACGAGATGTCAGATGTTGACTTCCACCACTATCGAAGAACCACTGATTTTTGGCATTTTAATTCTACTATATGTCGCAGCAGTCATGAGAACTAAGCCATCATTGCCATCAAATTTCTTGGAATTTTTTGATGTATCTTGAAAACTTGAGGAATTTTTGTTTTTCAGTCTTTTCCACTTAGTGCACTGAGGTCGTTTATGTCCTTCTTTCTTACAGTAATGACAAATAATGTTGTTGGGAACAGTTTTCTTGTTTGAATTAGGGGCATGAGAAGCACTTGACCTGAATTTGACGGATGCTAGTGAAGATTCGCACGCATTGGCACTTCTTCGACAGTCCTCCTCTATCAAAAGCTTTTTTACTTCCTCACTTCTAACTTCAGTGTGAGTGGACGCAAAACCTTGCACCAAAGTCTCAAAAGACTCCGATAGACCACTTAACAAAATTTTCCCAACTTTGTCATCAGGGACAACGACGCCGATATCTGCCAGCTGATTCACAACGGAAAGGATCCCATTAATGTATTCGGACATGGAACTAAAATCTTCGTAACGCATTCTCATTAACTGTCTCTCTAACATTAGTTCACGAGTCAGCCCTGAGCTGCCAAAAGCCTTTTGTAGATTATTCCATGCTTCTCTGGCTGTGCTACAGGCGTAAATGTGAGAAGCACATACGGGTTTTACAGCCAAGCTGATCTTTGCTAGCGCGCGTCGATCTTTGACTGGATCTATGTCCTGACCAGTAACACTTTCCCACATGCCATAATCTATGAGTAGCATCTTCATTTGCCATTTCCACGTGTTGTAGTTCCTTTCGCCTTCCAACTTCTCAATACCCGGCACGCCTGCCGGTGCAACGAACACCGACTGTGCGAAGTCAACGGGTGTCGAATGGTGAACAGTTGCAGCAGCATTTGAATGTTCCTGTTCGTTATCCGACATTTTCGCACAAAACGCAAGTTCAAATATATTGCGAGAATGCGGAAAGTGAATACGTTAATTAATATTGCAGTCGTGACACTCTGGGCCCATAACCTGTTAGAGGCCGAGGTAGAACAAACGTAATTCACAGGTTCAGATAATGAACAGTACTTTAATGTACGTACTTGGATTACAAGAACGTGCACATCAGAACGTGTACATCGAGAGACTGTTGAAAAGACAGAGACAGCTGACCAGGCATGGGCCGAGTCACGAACAAAAGAATAAGGATAGTAGCAGTAGAAAACAACTGCACAACGTATTGATGCTTGAGTTATATCACAACAAGTACAAACACTCAACATGAAGATGGGACTTGTTGCGGTCGCCCGATATGGCTTAAGTGTATTGTGGAATGGCCTTGGAATGAAAGCATTTCCAACCCTGATGACGTTCCCCCATTTATACAATTCCTCCCCATCCCCCATTTAACCCCTTCAGTGGTTAAATAAGATTGGCAATTTCCCGCAGAAAATTCTTTAAGCCGACCAGTTTCGATGTGATACAGCAGGTAACAAGATCTCTCTAAAGTCCAAAGTATAAACAAAATGAGGGGGTGGGGGGCCTAAAACAAGGGCGACGACAGAAAAGGGAGGGAGGGTGGGGGTGTGTGGTGCATGGGATGGTGTCGGGAACACCACAGACTGGTGCGACCACTCTCAGATGCAGCGGCTATTGTAGTGCAGTTCTGCGATTCCCCGCGTAGGTGGCGGCATAAAAAAGTGGAAAGGGAAGGCCTGTCCTCTAGATCATATGCAACACGATGCCTCCCTCTAAGTGGCTCTCGTTTGGATGAATGACGTATCTCCCGTCACCCTACAGATGTCTACAGCTCGACCTTTTCTTATCTCTGACCTGATGAAGGGGTCTCAAATCTTCCAGTCCAATTTCTGGGCATCGTTTTCACTTTTGATAATGGAAGAATTATTCCTCCCGCCTTGCAGTTGCATTGATGATTTGTTTAGACCCCCTCCCTCCCCAATTGGCAAGTCCCTATTTATCGGTTCTCGCAGGGCACAAGCCGGAACGCTTGGAATCGGAAGAAGAGAGGGGAAAGAGGAAGAAGGGGGGGGGGGGAAGGTTTGCCTGCGGAAAGGCAAAAAGCGAAATTTAATACTTTTGATGAGCACTCGTAGCTGATAAGCGAGAGGCAAGGATGATGGTGAGGGAGATCTCATCCTAAACAAGTCTTGTGGGTATCATCCTTCCTCGGACCGAGAACAGTGCCGTGAATTTGAAGGTCTGCCTTGAACATATTGGTGACCTGGCTAAATTAAAAATTTCAGTTTAGAAAAGAAATTTTTGAAATTGTTACAAAAGTCTATGGCTGCATATTCCCGAAATCTACGTCCACTGAGTTACTGAGTTTTTTTTAACCCCTTGAAGAATACATATTCGCTTTCCTTAGCAGCAGGGGTAGCCCTTATGAATTGTATGCATCCATTGCCTTTCTAGCAGATAACCTAAAACCTGGTAGGTACCTATGCCCCCGATCGGGTTGCATTTCTTTGCGACTGCCGCTAGCTAACCGCGGTATTACCTCTGTACAGCGTCAACGGCAACATAGACAGACAATGCCGCAGAGGGAAAATCATCCGCCTTTACCGGGAATCGAACCCGGATATCTCTAGATTTTTGCTTGCTCGTCAATACTTTACGCCCATTATGAAATTCATCTTTGTCTGAACTCGTGGAACTCCAAGTTAGAATACACTCAGCAAATGTAGGACGAAAAGTGGACAAATCGTGGCATAATTTAAAAGAAATATTTCAATAACGAATGACAACAATCTGAAAATATTCTTTCATTGGGCTACGGGCTTCAGTGTAGGCCGTTCTATGAAACTCCCTCAAAATAAGCCCAGTAAAAAATGCAATATGCTCTTCAAACACGGATTATCCATTGAATATTAAAATATGTACGTATGTGTACATATTTTAGAGTTGCATAGTGAAATTTGACAGCAAATGTCAACAAACAGCTTTCAAAATATCCCACTGCTATGAGAAACAAGGGAAGCAAACGGATTTGCATAATATGATTTATTAGTATTACATTAAAACATAATAAGAGAAAACAATTCGCATGATATTAAAATTTTGGTAGAACTCGAACCTGAGTTGGAATTTATAATAGGATAAGGAACATGAATAAACAAAAGTCTAGGAAAAACGATGAAAGCACTTCAAAAAAGGTTGAAATCCACACTCTCAGAAGATGAGTAGCTATCCACAGGGAGATGGATGGTTTTTCATTGAGTGTCAGGGTAAGTATTTTTCGCCTACGCCACCATCAAACTCTCGTTCAACAGCTTTTAAATGTGATGTAGAATTTCTGGCAAAAGGTTGTCCGTGTGAAATTTTTAAAATTTATCCTCCATATATTTGGACCAGATCATTGGCCATCATCTCTGACCATCCGTAAAACTACCGTACCTAACTGGCTCCATATAGTAAGGTATAAGGGCAGTATTTCTTCTCCGTGATATGGAGTTGACCTTGGATCTGGTAAAAATAATCACCTTACTTTTACAGCAACTGCGCCCTCTTTAATCTCACAAGATGCTATTTTCTTATGAGAGACAGCATCCCTGCATGCGTATGGAAAGTTCACCTCGACTATTCCGTCGCCCTCTGGCGTTGCTGCTAGCAAAAGGGATCCTCCTATCGACAAAAAGTCCCGATGGGTTAACCTTATTGCCGCTGACTCTCTCGTACTCCGCTATCGCCAACGCCTCACCCGCAATTCCATAGTCGGTGGCTTGATTTCCGCGAAGAGATGGGTAAAGACTGAACAGTCTTCTCCCGAGAGGTTCAAATAACAAACTCGAGCAAAGGTAGAGGCGATTAACCCTTATTTCTCCGCTCAGCTTGACAGAGGCGCTGAGTTCTGGTAGATGCTTCCAATTGTTTTGTTTGCTCCTCGTCTAATTTCAGGGAATTTAGGAAATCATCTCTCACAGTGAAGTCGATTTCAACCACCTAACCGATATCTTGTGGGCCATGGAGGCCATAATGCTGGTCAGGACCAGAGACATAGACCAGAGGCTTGCATTTCTATGTTCCTTTAAATTCAAGATGTCGCTTTGCTCGCATCTCTGCCTTTTTTTGGAGGCCAGTTTGGATTTTTTCGTCAAAAACCCTGGACTCTTGTTTGTGATGCTCTTGTGTATCACTGCATTGAAGGCTGAAGAGGCCACTTCACACCTAGTTTGATGTGACCCCCTCAAAGCGAAATTTACTCTTTTCCCTCCTACATATTTTGCCTCATGTGAGTTTAAGGATTCTGCTTGATTGCTGGTCACGTCCAGGATCAAGCTAGGAGTGTGGTTGGCAAGGAGTTTATCTGCTGACATGATATCGTCCCATATCCCAAAGTTCATCAACAGAGGCACACGGTTCTCCTCATCAGACTATGGTCCACGGCAAAGTACCTACGCCGCACATTTACAATGATCCCCGAAAACATGCCGGCGGCCTTTTATAATGTCTTTCTGGAGCTCTGTGGGGTCAGCAGTTTGCGTACTCTGTCTCAATTTTATGGCAGAAGTTACCGCATTCCTTAACCGATGTAAGTTGTCTCCAATATTTTACCTAATAGTTACTGGTACATGGCCTTTCCAGTTATTCGTTTTCCTTACTATATCTCTGAGGCGGTTGCAGTGATTTCGAAGCAAATGGTTCGGACATTCCACTTCTTGAACAGGAAGGTCTATACCGTATGGCAATACTCTCCCAAGCGTTTGCATGATGCTGAAATACCATTGTGTATGCGTTATCACGCTATAGATGATTTTTCATATAGGTGTTTTTCTGGATCGGTATTTATTCATTAAAACACATAGCTCTTTACGGGATATTGAATCGCGGAGTCACGGTGGAACCTCCTTAATATCACCTCGATAAAATGTATGCTAATATAATGTATTACAATCCTAGGATTGGTATACTGCAGCCCTCCCATGTCTCCCTATCCCATGCTAGTTCCCCAGGTACTTGTCTCTTGGTCTTCTTCCTCTGGGGACTTTCCCTTCAATTTTTCCCTTTTCCATTATGCTTCCCACGTAATTGTTTCGTCTCACATGACATGGCCTACCCACCTTCTGTGTTCCTCTTTGGCATGTGGTGCTCCACATGGTGCTCTTCCTTCTCCAATTCTTCTGCATACTACCTCCTCGTTTCTCACCTTAACCGTCCATTTGATCTTCAGCATCCTTCTCCAGCACCCAGGGTGTCTATTACGGATCTTTCTATAAGGCAGTTGTCGAACGGTACATCTACATCTACACGATACCCTGCAAGCCACCGCGAGGGTGTGTGGCAGGGGGTGAAGATCACCAAGCATGCACTACTAACATGCAAACTAGCAACTATATTGTCTCATGCAACTTGACTGTTGGTATCTACAGTATTTAATGGGTTAATGCATGCATCATGCACTACAGAATACTCTAAAATATTTCTCCTACCTATCCCCTTGCTATGCTGCCTATTCTGTTCTCTTATAGTACAGGGGAAAAATGCCATTTTGAATCTATTGGTACGACAATCTATCTCTCTAATCTTATTTATCTGGTCGAATGTAGCATAATACGCTGGTTTTTTAATATGTGCCTAACATCTTCAGTAAAGCTATCCGATAGAAAGTTCTCTAATAGATTTAATCTGTACTTTAACCTACGCTCTGATAATGATTCCCACCCTAATTCTTTTATTAATTCTGAAACGATACTCAACCTATCCTAACACCTTTTAACGAACCTAGCTGCTCTACGCTGCACACTGTCTAGTTCTTTGATCAACCCTAATTCATTAGGATCCCATACACTGACTGCATACTCAAGGTGGGGCTTAACTAGTGAAAAATAGTATCGCTCTTTTGTCTTCTCATCACATTTCCCTAGTACTCTTTTTATAAATCGTAGCTTTCTCTTCGCTCGGCCGCATATTTCCCTTATGTGTCTTCCCCACGATAAATCTTTAGTGATTGTTACACCTAAATATCTTACGGTTTCAACGTTTTCGATCTTCGCGTTATTAATTCTATAGGATCGCTCTATCGAATTATTCCTCCTCCAAAAATTGATAGCTACACACTTTTTAAGGTTGAGTTCTAACTGCCATTTTTCGCACCACTCTTGAATTGCATCTAAATCCTTGCTAAGCGATTCCCTGTCCTCATCTTTTGATATACCCCTGTACACTACCGCATAATTTGCAAAAAGTCTAAACTTACTACTAACTACGGTAATCAAATCGTTTATGTATAAAAGAAATAGAAGCGGACCTACTACGCTACCCTGGGGACCTCCGGATGTGACTTTGAATGTGTCCGTCATGATACCATCTATGATAATCCTCTGCTCTCGTCCACTTAAGAATTCTTTTACCCAACATTCAGGTACGTCTTTATTTATACCAAAACTCTCTATCTTTAAGATTAATTTGTCACGAGGAACTTTATCGAAAGCCTTTTTAAAATGTAAAAATATCGCATACACTTCAGTACTGCTTTCGCCGTGGACTAAAATATCGTGTACGAATAAAGCTAATTGTGTCTCGCAAGATCTACCTTTCCGGAACCCACGTTTGCTGTTTATGAGTAATCCCTGACTATCCAAATGCCCCATGATCGAACTGACTACAATGTGCTCAAATATCATACAAGAGATTGACGTGAGTGAAATGGGTCTGTAGTTACTAGGTTCTTCCCTATCACCGCTTTTAAATATAGGTGTAATGTTAGCTACTTTCCAATCCTTGGGTACTGTGTGGTTCTTTAGTGTTTTATTGAATATTATTTCTAGATAGGGGCTATTTCAGAGACTAATGTTTTATATACTCTGGAAGGCATTTGATCGGGACCTGGTGATTTGTTTTTACTTATGCTTTTTAACTGCTGCTCTATTCCGCGACATGAAATTTTTATTTCGGGCATTTGCTCACTGAAAGTGTTCGGCGGTGGTTCCACTGCGTTTTGTGACGATGAATTGAATACACTTTGGAAGAAGGTGTTTCAAGTATTGGCTTTTTCTACACTGCTGGTGACTGATTCCTTTATCGTATTTAAGTGTGTCCACTGTGGACTTATTTCCCTGAACTTCTCTCACATAATACCAAAACGCTTTAGGATTGCTATCTAAATATTCTCCTAACATCTTGCTCTTGAAATGTGATAACGCTTGCTGACATGATTTCCTTGCTAATGCTCTCGATTTTTTATAGTTTTTAACTTGCTCATTTTTTTCCTCTACCGATATACCCCGTCCTGTATTTTTCATCCTAGCGTGGCATACCTTTTGTCGCTTTAGTGATTTCCTAACCTCCGCGTTATACCACCTTGGCTCTGTATTATCACTAATAAATTTACTCGGTATGTATTTATTAACTTCGTTACGAGTGACCTCAAGAAATTCTCTCCATGAATTCTATGTATTTAATCCTTTGCTTTGTTCGCTAAATAAATTAAACGGTTAAGAGTGATGATCTGGGACCATGTCTCAGGTAGTCGCCAGAAGGGTGTATCCCTCCTCGGGAAGGGTCCTAATCCGCGACCCTTCCCGAGCTCCGAGGCCCAACGCTGGCCTCTCTCCTCGACCCACGCGGCGGGGGGCTAGCACAGCGAAAACTGACCTTACTCAGTATAATTTAAACTTTAACAGCTACGCCGTATTGCAATAAATACTAGTTTTCATCTTACTTCTGATAATCGTGCGAGTACGTACGTCTTTTAGTCGTTGTTCTACGATGAAAAATAAAAGATTTATAGATTTTGGTTAAAATGCGGTGGGAGACTGCGAGAAAAATGGCAACCTCGCAGTGAAATGGAAGGGAGTCCGCGAAGTTTGAATTTGTCTGGGGCATAAACATAATTGATTTACACGGATTTGCCTCGAATTTCATAGTCTGTTAATATTAGAACATTTGGTTACTACAAATTACATCTAGATAATAACCTTCGAGCCACCTCAAGGGTGTGTGGCAGGGAGTGAGTTCGAAAAGAGTGAGCTCGAAAATCTGCGTAGCGGAGTGGATATGGCTACAATCCTTTCCACGCACTTGCTGCCCCGTTGCAGGCGCGTTGTACCACACTCGAGCGCGTGATGGGAAAACAGATGTGAAATTCGGCGTAGCAAACGGTCGCAGTATAACTCATTAGGTTCGCACTGTGGAAGCTATGTACAGGTTCCCCCTATAAGTTATTTGTGATGCTCGGCTATGCAATTAACTTTTTCTCTACATATATTTAAAAAAAACTACGAAAAATGAGTGTCCGCAATTGTGTTTGTTTATCTTTGGTAAGTAATTACCAAAATGTACGTAGCCTACATTAAAACAACGATAAATACTGTTTCATCTAATTACACCACTTTTTATTCCAAATCTTTACCCACAAAGGTGAAGGAAGTACGTGACTTTAATGATTTCTTGAGAAATATGAGTTTAGACCATTTGAGAATACAGCAATCACGGTGAATGTAAATTTCGTGCAAAAGATATCTCCTCCGGCAGAATATATATTGTTTGCTAGAATTTATCATTCACCGTGATGGATGTGTTCTCAAATGAATCTGTGAAAACGCATTGAAAGTATGAATGCAACATATTAGCCTAAATATTCCCATAACAAAGTAGTGGCAAACGTGGGGGAGGCAGACATCGAAAAATTAAATGCTTTATCGCTAAAAGCTAAAAAAAAAAATGCTAAAAGTCACGGATCGCTTGCGATCATCCAACTTCCACGGATTTTATTAGAGGCATTGATAGCAGATGTCGACTAAGAATGCCAAGGATCTATCTCGGGGAAAATCATACCAGAAAGATACGATCAAAGTTTAAAAAATAGGATTTATAATGAATACACATGTAATTGTTTCTTTAATTATATAGAAAAGACATACAAAACCGAACAGGTGGTGGTATTTTCATTGCAGTCAAGAACTTAATCATTAGCAAAGCAGAAATAGTTCCCGACAACCCCTTGGAATATGTTTGGTGTTCAATAACAAGCCCTAAATCCAAACCAATATCTGTCTGCGCATTCTATAGGCCCCGAACACAACAATGTTGACTCCCTATTACAACTGGGAAAGCAGATAAATTCTATCACGTCCCGTAACTGTGAGCGTAATATAATAATAGGTGGAAATTTCAATGCACCATCAATAGACTGGAGAAATTACTTCTTCAAAGCTGGAGGAAGGGACAAGGACATCTGTGGGATTCTATTATATGTATTCTCCAACAACGTCCTGCAACATTTAGCTACAGTACCTAATAGAGGGAATAACATTCTTGATTTACTGGCAACTAACATCCCACAACAAGTGACAATGATTAACACGGTTGATGGAATCATGTGACCACAGAGTTATAACTGCAAAATTCTCACTAACTTTAGATAAAACTTTTAACCAAAATAGAAAGATTTATTTTTTGAAAAGAGCTGACTTTGCTAACTTAAAAATTTATTTAAAAGATTCCTTATCGGATTTTAAAAAGTCTTCCATAAACTTATGTACGGAGGGCTCGTGGAAGTCTTTCATTATCTCATGCGTTCTGGAATCATTAGATATATCCCTAGTAAATTTAAAAAAGAAAGCACTGAACCTAGGTGGTACAATGCCGAAGTGAGATAATCCCTGAGACGGCAGCGAATATGTAATGCTAAATAGGAAAGAATTAGTAAATATATGCCCACTGATGAGCGTAAAGTAATAATTAAAAACTATAAAATTTCTAAATACACTGCAAATACACATCTACATAATACCTTGCAAGCCACCGTAAAGGTGTGTGGCAGGGGGTGAATTCTCACCAAACATGAACTACATATCATGCGTAAAAAAGGATTTGTATCATTATATTATTAGGGAATAGATCAGCAGTTAAAAAGCATTAGTAAAAACAAATCACCAGGTCCCGATCAAATTCCATCCAGAGTTAGCTTTAGCTTCTGAAATAACCCCCTATCTAGAAATTATCTTCAATAAAACACTAAAGAACCAGAAAAGTAGTGTATAATGCATGCATTAACAACCCATCCCTTATTTACTATGTAGATGCGAACAATCTAGTTGCTGAAACCCTATAGTAGCTTGTTTGCATGCTTGGTGATCTTCACCCCCTGCCACACACCCTCGCGGTGGCTTGCAGGGTATCGTGTAGATGTAGATGAAGATCTGCACGATATGTAAATGGACGTTAACGACACTCTCGTTAGTGTAACAACTAACAAGCCTTCTGTCACAATTAGGATGGGAATAGCTGTTCCACCGACACGCCCGTCAAAGTATAGAATTATTTTTTTGTACAAATCCCACGACGATATCTTTTCTGACGACGTTAAGTGAATTTTACGAAATCCGTCACACTACGGCAGGCTAGGGCATGAGAACATATTGAGAGAAATAGACTGCATAACGGACAGGTTTAAAATGTCATTTTTCCCGCGTGCGATAAGAGACCATAACTACAGTAAATGAGGCTCTACAGTTTGGTTTGCCGTCAGGTAGTGTAGCTGTTTTGTTTATTATCTTATTAATGCCTACTGACTAACATGCTATCGTTGTACTAACAGCACGTGTCGCATGTTTTCCATGATTGTTTTTGACCCGTATGCATTTTCACAGTTGTCAGTTACTCTAGCACTTACTATTTCTATCACTTGTAGCATATCTTAAGGTAGTGCATGTTTCTACGCAGGCATGGCTGTCATTCAATTGACTTGCTGTTTCATTAGCTTTGTTGTTATATTATCTATTACACGGTAATGAGAACTCACTCCAGAACAGTTACAGGATAACCCTAAAGCCTTTTCGTCATACGTGAGGGAAGTTCAAGGCAATATATCAACTGGTAATCAACTATTAAACAACAAAGGTGAAACAGTATCAAGAAATTTGGACAAAGCTAATTTATTGAACCACTACTTTAAAAGGGTTTTTACAGATTCATTTGATAATACATCCATCACGGTGAATGACAATTTCCAGCAAAAGATATCGCCACCGGCAGAATATACATGCTATCCTTGTGGTGGCTTGCAGGGTATTATGTAGATGTAGATACATCGTTCGCTAGAAATTATTATTCACCGTGATGGATGTGTTCTCAAATCAGTCTGTGAAAACGCTTTGGAAGTATGAATGCAACATATTAGCCTTGTCCATACTCCTTGACAACATTACGTTTTTTTCGTTTCTTAGCGGATGAGGAGTCGGTTTTTTCCCGGAACTTCCCTTTCATATGACAACTAGGCTTTCCGGCTATCCTGCAATTGTTCTACTAGTGTTTTCCTTTTAAAATCTGAGACCGTATTCCGAGAAGCTTCCTTTGTTACGGCTTTACATCATATATACTTTTCAATTAGTGAATTATGGTGAGCGATGGACAAATCTGAGCTCAGTTTTTTCAAAATATTAGTAATAACTTCAAGCTTAACTTTGTGGAACCTCTCCATATCTGCTATAAAAATTACATTTCGTAATGGTCGACAAAATTTCTTTATTTCTTACGACCCGGGTTTCATCACACAGTGACATCTTAGGGCAACAATGATCATTTTTACACCCGCATGCATACAAAATCTAGGTGCGTAGTGGCAAGAGGGGAAGGGAGGGGGGAAATTTGAGGGTGTTGTTGAACTTCACCATCTCACGTGCATTAGTAAACCAAGGCAGTTTAATGTACAGGCACTTCCAAAAAATAGTTAACACTTCAGAACCGAAATTTTTCTAAGTCTCGAGTTTACGGTGATTGACAACGCTGCGTCACGGCTTCCCTCTGGCGGAGCCTCGCGAAGTTCTAACCGAAAACAAACGCCCTTCCCTCCTCCCCCGTCCTCACCTTTCCCTGTTTAGCAGAAGGGATTACTGCACGGTCGGTCTTGTTATGCCCTAAAGAAGGGGGCTATTGTGGGCACTCCATTGTTGTTTCTTCCGACTCGAGACTGAAGTCCTGAACACATCTCTACGCTCGCCACCGTCGCGAAAAGAACCGGACTAATTTCCAAAATAGCTTGCTTTGAGATATAGGGCCGCATTCAGATGTCTCCACTACATCGCCTAGTCGCAGCTTCACTCCATGAAGATTAGTGCTCCTTCTCCTGCAAATTGGCATTCAACACCACTACTTCCACTCCTTCTTCCGGAGTGTTGATGGTCGCTATGCTGCCAACTCGACTCAAGTGTAAGCAGCGACATTTACGTAATCCTGGTTACGGTTATATACGGAACAAGGTGTAAAATAGAGGGAGTTTTGAACATCAATCCCATGGTGTCCATGGGATTGTATAAATATTATTATATTATTCTGATATACATGATCAATAATTTAAATATTATTAGAATATCAGTCTCTTATTCGTAAAATAGCTATTCTCACAGTCAGTACAAAATATATGCAATAAAAATAAGGATGGCACATTTTTCACACAGTTATAATATTGAATAACATTGGCTTTTATTAACAATCCATACTCTTACGTACATACACTCCACATTGCTATGATATTTAATCATATGCATTCTAACATGCTCCTGAAAATGTGCAAAACATTTATTCTTCAAAATTATTTGTTACCGCTGGTATTTTATCAGTTTCCAAGCGACGTCCCTTGTTCGAAACTCTCTCCCACCAGAACATTTCGCCCGATCACCCGAACATTTCGGTAGATACTTACAATTATATGATTGCAGAGCTTAAGTTTTTTTTTCTCTTGCGATTAGTTTTCCAAAAAAGCACAGTGCTGGAAAATCACGGCACCAGGCAAATTAGAACAAATGTTGTACGTGCGTCGGGACTGCGTGGCCAGAGATACGGAAATTAAAAGTCACGATCACACTTCATGCTCTTCCGTTAATTTCGTACACAAAAAACGACAGGGCGTGTGGACGTATTTCAGCAACGTGATAATTACTTACGTGATTTAGGTAAATAACGTAATTAACTATTTTACGTAATAATTACGCAATTTTAGCAAATTACGTAATTAGTACGTGAAATAGTTAAAATGCATCCCGGGTAAACAGATTAAAAATATGTAAAACCAGGGACAGTCGTACAACGAAACTGCGACGAAAAAAAAATTGGAGGAGAGTTACGAACCAGGGGCGTCGACACTGTGAAGTACGCACCTAACCCCTAACCCAAACTGCCTTTCATATGTGTAATCTACAAATTTTGGTTCATTACCCAGAATCCGTAATCAAGATATTCCTGCCAAACAGTTTCATTGATCGCACACAAGTTGATATCAGTGTACTCTTGCTATGTTGCTTGATATTACAAAACGTAACAATGACGCTTAATAACCTTATATCGCATGAAAACAGCGTTTATATTTGCGAAGCGTCGACCATTATACGCCGTCGGCCATGTTGATATTCTATGTAGTGGTGATTTTAGGGTGGGTATGGGTACCCTACCACTTTAGGCCAGCTGTTACTACAAGAGCAGTGAGACCGCCACTCCATAGAGCTTCTGAATACCATGTAGTGTTGATTTACGTCATAAGCAGTAGAAGCTTCACTCCATTGGAGGTTGTGAATACGGCCCATAGACTTGAAACTTCACATAAATACTCAGAAAAGATTGCTAATTAAGGAATAATGCATCATTTGACATGATTCTTATCTGTTAGCCAGATATAGGGGCTCAAACATAACCAAATTTCCAAATAAACACCTGCATCATTTGCCTATTAACACAATGCTATGCCTTTAAATTGCCTGAGCTACAAATATTTTTTAATAATTTAATTGCTATTCCATTACTTAGAAAAACTAGAGTATATCTAGTTCACATGGGCCCTAGAAAGACTCCACTCTTTTCAAGAGCTGAAGGGCGTGAATAAGAAGTATGTTCCCGGAACGTACGCAAAGAAAAATAACTCGATTCCGCGTAATCTTATCCCGTCGCACGGCTCAACATGCTCGCGATTTCATCAAATAAGGGTGATGGAGGTTACTGACAGTGGGTAAAGCTCAAAAACAACGAATTGGAAGCCTTAGGGTCCATGTCACTTCAGCAATGTAAACGAGTCACGTCAATTCCAGCCCCCGACGCGTGGAGCCAAACCCCAAACGCGCGGTCGGAAAATCATATGTATTTTTCGGTGTCGCCAACTTAATTTTAATTCCTTTTCACTTTCGTGTACATGAGTTTTCAGCGAATTCTCAGACGTAAGTGACTTGACAAGTGTCTCCCTAAAACGTTAGATATTCTCTACTTTATGTAAAAGGTTTGTCTGAGAACAGTGTCCGCCATTTAAAGTAATGGAATAGCAACTGAACGATTCAAATAATATTTGCAGCTCAGGCAATTATAATCAAAGCATAGTGTTAATAGATTATGCTATTTTTATTTGATCAAATTCCTCCCACAACGTCATCATCAACTTGTAAGATATTCGGATAAATGTTATTACAGGATTTATTTTAAAATTTCGTGATGTTGAGCCCCTGTGTCGCACTAACGGATGAGAATCATGACCAGTGATGCATTATTCCTTAAGTAGCAAACTTTTCTAAGAATCTGTGAAAAGTGTCTCCCTAAAACGTTAGATATTCCCTACTTTATGTAAAAGTTTTGTCTGAGAACAGTGTCCGTATATTTCTCAAAAAGTATATATTCTAAAAAAAATGTTTTAGATTTTTGTCCAGCTTTTTTCGATTTCCGACTAATGTGGGTCGGTCCTGTGTCCCGAGATTGTCGTTTTCTTCGACTCGAGCTGCACGACGTCTGAAGTCCCGAACATATCTCTATGCTCGCCACCATCGCCACAGAAAAAAAACCGTCGTCACGCATTTGCATAACATTAATAATCGACGTTTTACTTTGAAGAGGAAATCACATGTCATCATTGGTTGTTATCACCCTCCAATTTGTATGTGAAGACAGGGAATCGCTTAGCAAGGATTTAGATGCAATTCAAGAGTGGTGCGAAAAATGGCAGTTAGAACTCAACCTTAAAAAGTGTGTAGCTATCAATTTTTGGAGGAGGAATAATTCGATAGAGCGATCCTATAGAATTAATAACGCGAAGATCGAAAACGTTGAAACCGTAAGATATTTAGGTGTAACAATCACTAAAGATTTATCGTGGGGAAGACACATAAGGGAAATATGCGGCCGAGCGAAGAGAAAGCTACGATTTATAAAAAGAGTACTAGGGAAATGTGATGAGAAGACAAAAGAGCGATACTATTTTTCACTAGTTAAGCCCCACCTTGAGTATGCAGTCAGTGTATGGGATCCTAATGAATTAGGGTTGATCAAAGAACTAGACAGTGTGCAGCGTAGAGCAGCTAGGTTCGTTAAAAGGTGTTAGGATAGGTTGAGTATCGTTTCAGAATTAATAAAAGAATTAGGGTGGGAATCATTATCAGAGCGTAGGTTAAAGTACAGATTAAATCTATTAGAGAACTTTCTATCGGATAGCTTTACTGAAGATGTTAGGCACATATTAAAAAACCAGCGTATTATGCTACATTCGACCAGATAAATAAGATTAGAGAGATAGATTGTCGTACCAATAGATTCAAAATGGCATTTTCCCCCGTACTATAAGAGAACAGAATAGGCAGCATAGGAAAGGGATAGGTAGGGGAAATATTCTAGAGTATTCTGTAGTGCATGATGCATGTCTTACCCCTTAAATACTGTAGACACTAACAATCAAGTTGTATGAGACAATATAGTTGCTAGTTTGCATGTCAGTAGTGCATGCCTGGTGATCTTCACCCCCTGCCACACACCCTCGCGGTGGCTTGCAGGGTATCGTATAGATATAGATGTGACCCTTACATAATTAATTCCTTGGTTAATTGGTGTTGTTTCACGTTCGTGCCATTTCAGAGCGAGTGCATAGGCATATTTAATTCTCACATCGATGTGGTCAGAAGCTTTGAAAATATACGATCCTAAATTTTAAGACTAGGAGCAGGCTGATAAGAACATTTTAACGTTTTCGCCGTATTGGCGCAGTAAAATGCTCTATTTTCAGGATGAAGTAAATAACGTTCCCAATTGTGGTGGCATTTCCACGAGTTAACCTTAGCATTTATAGTTTAGGAGTCCTACTTTGAATAATTATAATAATAATGCCCATGAGATTCATTTTTGTATAATACCAATACAAATCTGTTATTGACCACGCAGCCGTTTCCCTAAAATCTGGTCTAATGTCTAATCTAACGCTTTGGAAGAAGGTGTTTAAAGTATTGGCTTTTTCTACACTGCTGGTAACTCTGATTCCTTTATCGTATTTAAGTGTGTGCACTGTGGACTTATTTCCCTGAATCTCTCTCACATATGACCAAAACGCTTTGGGATTACTATCTAAATATTCTCCTATCATCTTGCTCTTGAAATGTGATAAAGCTTACCGACATGATTTCCTTGCTAATGCTCTCGATTTTTTATAGTTTTGAACTAACTCATTTTTTTCCTCTAGCGATAGACCCCGTCCTGCATTTTTCATCCTAGCGTGGCATACCCTTTGTCACTTAAGTGATTTCCTAACCTCCGAATTATACCACCGTGGCTCTGTATTATCACTTATGAATTTACTTGGTATGTATTCATTAACTGTCCTCAAGAAATTCTCTCCACGAATCCTCTGTATCTAATCCTTTGCTTTGTTCGCTAAATATATTAAACGATTCCCTTAATTCCTCTTTCATACCGTCCTAATTAGCCTTTCCAAATAAGTATACCCTCTTCCTTGGTTTATAATGTCTTTCAGCGCCTACAATAAATTTCGCATTTACTATTTTATGATCACTAAAGGTTACAGGATACAGCTAATTGCGCGCGCATGCGACCACAACTAAGTAATTATTCGTATGCGATTTAACTGATTGCAATAGCTCCGTAAGCATGTGAAGACATTTCCGTTGGTAAAACTGTAACTAATGTTACGCTATAATTGGTTATTCAATGCCTTTTTCCGTTCTTCATAGGATGAGGACTGTGACAACATACGAATATTCCCGAATACCCGTTGTTTGTATGACACCTGTCGGTGGTCGCAAAATACCCCCGACTCTCGCCTCACTCTTATTCCCGACCGCGGCGTTGAGCCGCGTGTCCTCCTAACCCTGCCGAAGGATCGCCACCTCCCTATTCTCCTCCTACCGAAGGGGAGGGGCGGCGAGGAAGCATTGCTAGCTGGGAATTCCCTCTCAGAAAGGGTTTGCACACGTGACGCGCGGGCACCGGGCGCCATACGGTCATCTCCTCTCGAGGGGCCAATTACTCGGATTGCGAAGTGGGTGGACGGCAGTTAGTAAATTTCCTTAAGAACTTATATCGCAACTGAGAATAGTAATTGCTGTTCCTATATTTCCTTCTAATGGAAAGGTGCTCTATTATTCGACCATATTGCACGCTAAACAATACCGCCAAAAGCTTTGGATATATTTCTTTAATGGACGGAATTAATTCATTTTTGGGAATGAATTGTTACTTCCTTGGCATCACATATGAAATTAATAAGAGACTATCAAACCTAAATCATGAAACCGTGTTGATAAACGTGTTCACTCATGGGCATTTAAATGTTTTGAAATATTCGCCCGGTAATGTGAGTAGAAACAAACTTAAAAGCACTCAGGTGGAAGAGTGGATGGGCAGTCGTCTGCGATGTTTTACCTGCTTCCGGAACACCCCTAATGCCTGGGCGCTGGGCTGCAAGGGCATACACTCAGGATGTTGACCCGAGGCATACCGCGTGTAAGGGGTCGTGGGTGCAATAAAACGTATGGAGTAAGGTTTTTGGGTAGTGGAAAATTATTCCTCGCGGAGACCGGTCCTCCCCATCCCCATTGTCTCAGTACAGGGACTGAACAGAGTGGTCAGAGGGAACATGCCGCCCCCCATTTGGCATTCAGATCTCCTTTGAGGAAAGGGGAAAAGGTGGCAGGGAAAACGAAGACCAAGGCTCTGAAATCGTCGGTGCATCTTTTATCGCGTGAATAAAAAGAAGGGGGCAAAAGTAATTCAAAAGAAAAACCAGTGTATTTCTGAATCTTACATGGTCCCATGGTCACTCATTTCAAGGGCGTGAATAAGAAGTATGTTCCCGGAGCGCACGCGAAGAAAAATAAAGTGATTCCGCGTAAACCTATCCGATTGCACGATTTCATCAACATAGATCAGTGAAGTTTAGTGACAATGAGTGCCGCTGAAAAACGACGAAATGGAAGTCCATGTCACTTGAGTAAAGTAAGCGAGTCACGGCACTTCCAGCCCCAGCCGTGCGGAGCCATACCCCGGACGCGCGATCGGAAAATCATGTATTTTTCGGTGTCATAGACTTATTTTTAATTTCTCTTCAATTTCGTGTTTATGAGTCTTCAACGAGTGCTCTGATATAAGTCACTTGACAGGTCTCTCCCAAAAACGCTAAATATTCTCTATATTATGTAAACATTTTTTCTGAGAACAGCGTCTGACATTTTTAACGGAATTGCGCTAAAATGCTTCAAAAATATTTGAATCTCTGGTAATTTAAAGGCAAAGTCTTGTGTTAATAGATCATTCTATTCTTTATTCAATCAAACTCCTCACATAACGTCACGATCAACTTAACTTGGAAGACATTCTGAGAAAAATTAGTTCAGGTGTTTATTTGGAAATTTGGTCATGTTCGACCTCCTGTATCTGACTAATAGATGAAAAGCATGTCAAATGATGTATTATTCCTTAATTAGCAGTCTTTTTTGAGTATTTGTGTGAAGTTTCAAGTTATATATCAGAGAAAGCTATTTTTGAATTTTGTCCAGCTTTTCCGATTTCCGTCCACTATGCGACGGTGGCGAGCGTAGAGATATGTTCAGGACTTCAAATGTCGTTCAGCGCAAGTCGGAAAAAACGACCATAGAGTGCCCACCATAGCCCCCTTCTTTAGGATATGAGGAGACCGACCATTCAGTAATCCCTTTGTCCCATCTGGTAAAAGGGTAAAGGAGGGGGGAGGAGGGAAAGGGGTTTGTTTTCGGTCAGAGCTTCTCGAGGCTCCGCCAGAGGGAAGCCGTTACGCAGCGTTGTCAAATCACCGTCAACTCGGGACCACGGTCGTATATACAGGTCCGGCAACTCCCTATATTACCCTATAGGCCGAGCTGGCAGACCCTTGAGGCTGAGAGAGTAGTTCCGGCTTAGTGGCGCTGGTAGTACATACCCCAAGTTTTCCGCTAGGAATACGTGGTGAGAGAGGCGAGTTATACGGTGCTCGAGTAGAAAAGTGAGAAAATCTTTGTTCATGAGTGGCTTTCAGTTTTCCCTGGATTGCAACTGATTCATCGGTGAGTATAGATGTTGATTATATACCGATATGTGACTTACTTTTGAATATACTGAGCCTAAAATGCCATCTATCATTCAGGTGTTCACAATGCCGAGCAGTTGCGTGGCTCCAGGTTGCAAGGAAGGATACGGGTCGAAAAAGTCATCATTGTCTTTTTTTCCATTCCGAAAGATCCCGACAAGCGTGCCAAATGGCAAGTTGCTATTCCAAGGAAGGATTTGGTATTGAGGGCAAGACAGGTTGTCTGCGAGAAGCACTTTGCACCTCAGGACATTCTAGGGAAAATATTTCTTTAAAACGGCGATGGAAATATCATTGAAGAGGTAAGTTTTTCATAAAGAAATTCCTCTCGGGTTCTTCACCGGGTAAGTTGGTCCATGGCCGACGTTTCGGTGCTCGACTCGGTGATGAGTCTCATCTGCCCTGATGACGGTGCACGAGTCGAGCACCGAAACGTCATCCATGGACCAACTTACCCGGTGGAGAACCCGAGAGGAATTTCTTCATTCAATTCGCCGGGAAAGCATACGCTCTTATTTCAAGTTGTTCATAGTTTTAATTATAATTATGCCCCCTTATTATTTTCATGTTAATGATAGATATCATTAACGAAAAGCCGAGCAACGATGGCTTATTCAGTCTCTTCAGCTCCATCGGACAGATACTGTTAAACCGTCAGGTCACCATCAGCACTTTTCCTAAAAATTACGTATGTTAAAGTAGTATTCCTGCAATGAATTCAATAATTTAATTAATCTGCTATTATTAAATTTCTTAAAATAATATTTATCTCGTTATTGTTATATTGTCATTAATTTTAACTGTTTGAACAGGGGCGTCGAAACTTGTTCCCTGGGAGGAGCCAACCTTGAAGCCCGGCCCGGCTATTAAGAAAAGGGCCCGCATTTTTTGCGGATGGGAGGGGGTAGAGACTAGAATTCCGCTAAAAGTGCATATGAACGGGTAGAATATGCATCAGAAGGGAAAAGCCAAGCTGAAAACAAGTGAAATTTAATTAATTTATTAATGAAAACTCATTAATCAAGGGCCCGGGGCAAATTCTGGGGGGCGGGGGGGGCGAATGGCCTCCCTGCCCCCCCTTCCGACGCCGCTGTGCTCGAATGTATGTAACCCTGAACATGTTTTTAATAGTTTTTCAGGGGATATATGCAAGTGTCATTGGTCCTTATTCGAAGAAATTTCTGGAAATCTTTGTCTTTTAATTTCCCATACTCTAGAATAAGGAGCGGCAGTTTCTGACTGGAATCCTTGTGAATCACATCAGATTTGTGTTTCTTGTAGATGTTTTTGGAATTTTGAATCACTGTTGCAATGAAAATTTTACTAAATTTGTTTGGCCAAATAAATTTTATCTTGCTCTTCAACAATCTTACTTGACATTGTATGACTTAATTTTTTTGTATTTGCTTAATAAATGAATGTTGATTCTTGAATTTGTTTTCCTTTAATAGTTCGAACTATATATAGATATAGATCCATATGCAATTACAGTTGAGCACCTTTGATCCGGGAACCCCTAATCCGGCAATTTTGCCATGACCAACCAGGTACTTAAGTTAGTGGAAAATGCCGAAACATTTTTAACCGGAACATTGCTTCATAACCTGACGAGATATAATTCTTATATCAATACTGAGATACCATTCTTAACGTTAATTTTCCCATTTCGAGAATCAGAATAATTTAAACATATTAATTTCTGGTACTTCGTGTATCCTGGAATTATTCTGGAACTTGAAGTAAACATATAAATTTGAAGACATCGCCGAGACGGACTACGACTAATTTACAGATCGGCCACTTTAAATGGCGCGCGGATTTTTGATTGACCACTAGACGTAATTTGATAAAATTATTGGTTATATTCTTGTTTCGCCCAAAACATGTCTCATCCATACAGTTGTGGCAACAGCACAAAACGTTAACCAACGCAGAAAAAGTGCAAGTTGTGAAAAATCTTGACGCCGTTGCATCAGTAAAGCGTTTGACTGAAACATACTGAGTTGGATCTTCAACAATATAACACATTAAGAAGCTGAAAGAGAAAAATCATCAAAATTTTACTGTTAAAGTGACAGAAAGAGGTAATTAACAGAGAGAAAAACTATGAAAGAAGATTTAAGTGCTGATTTAGATAGCCTGGTTTCAATTGCGTCGAAGTGAAGGGCTTAGTTAATATTTCTGGCCAAATGCTAATGGAGCAGGATAAACTATTTTAGAAATAGACGTGATCAATCCAAAAGACGTGATTCGGGAAATTTCACGTGCAGGCAATAGTATTTCACCGTCCGTTCTAAAACACGCGTGGTTTAAATTGTGGCCTGCTTTAAGGTTTGATATAGAGGAAATAAGTGGGGATTTACATTGACGAAATAAGTGGGGAGACGCATTGACATCACGCTGAATCAGCTGATAACAAATCGAACTCGGAAGGAAATTATGTTACGCACAGCATAAGAAATATCACATTTTATAACCTTTTCCAATAACAATATGAAACTTTTCCATGTGCAGGTATTTGCACAATGCTTAGATTCCGTTATTTTCACTCACTGCGCAACTTCGATAATTTTAAATAATAACTGTGCGGATTAAGAAACCATTTCTTTCTGATAATTCTCAGTTACTCTTTTTAAAATAATGTTCAGTAAATGGCAAACGAATATTTTTGTTATAAATAATTGACTCCTTTCAATGAAAACATCCCGGACGTCAGAAATAAACTAGTTCCCATACATGACCCATAGTCCGGCAAAATCCCTAATCCGGTATCACTTCGGTCCCAACTGTGCCGGATAATGATGCTCAACTGTACCTTGTATTATCTGTGTAACTTAGTATTTTTTTACTTTCTCACAATGTACAGCATTGTGAATCAGTTTAGGTGGCATGGTTCCTATTCAGGGGGCTTTGGCAGTGGTAACGGAATTAGAAAAGTAGTAATGATAATGCGGTATCATGACACTTCACTTGCGGTTAGCACTTTCTGCGAATAATACCGAAAGACCAGGTAGGTAATGTCAATGGGGCTGTCAATAAAAATTGGGAGCCGACTTTATTCGCATGTTCTGTTCATAGAAGGTACGCATATATTGATGCTTATGTGTGGGAAATTATACTTCGTCTTGTAAAGACCGTCTGATTCCAAAGCGGCAACGAAAGCTTTTGAATGCTAGTATTGCGACCAATAATAGGTACTGGAGAGACTGACATCCCTTAATAGTAATAAAGTAACGGAAAATTACTTCCACGCGATATTAAGATAAGAATACGAATTCATTTACTTCCAAATTAACATTAGATTTCCCCAGCAGACGGAGTTTTCTGGACAAGGTGACTACCAGCGCCACGTAGTTCGCTAATCCGCCACGGCCTCAAGAATGAGCCAAACAAACCCCCCGAGTGTCACTGGCGTGCTCGGGACTTACAAAATTTTCGGCTCTGAAGTGTTACCTTTTTTTGGAAGTGCCTGTACATTAAATTGCTAAAGCATGTAAATTGGTTAATATCTATCGTATGATTGCGATGAAAAAACCATTTTCATCAGCGTGACTAGTGCAACACAAAGACGAACATTTCTTTGTGATTTATGTGTAAATTGAAGAAGTTATAAACTATAGTGTGACTGGTCAGTTGGTGCTATAAACCACCAGTGGTGAAGGGTACGGTCTCGTTCAAAGTCGAGGCTGGGACTCCGAGGTAGGGTGCCTCCCAGGTACGGCACGAAACGTAAAGTGCCTTTTCGGGTCACATCCTTGTGTTGAAGGAGGGGAAGGGATGGGGAGAAAAGGGCAGCGTTACCCTTGGTAGGGATTTTCCGGCGTTAATGGGACTCCGAACATCAGAGGGCGTAGCGAGTGAGGAGAAGTAAGGGAGGGATTGGTAAGGAACCAATTATCACAATACATTTTCTCAGAACTTCTATGCGCGATGGTCAACGGTGATCAGAATCGTCAGCGGGGTCGTTGGAGAGTTGAGGGGAGGGAACGTGGACTCCTTATCCGAGTTAACGACCATGCCTGCGAGATGTTTTAGAGACAGCGGGAATTGTGGAGGGTTGGGTGGGGAAACCTTTTCTACATCTACATCTACACGATACCCTGCAAACCACCGCGAGGGTGTGTGGCAGAGGGTGAATATCACCAGGCATGCACTACTAACATGCAAACTAGCATCTATATTGTCTCATACAACTTGATTGTTAGTGTCTACAGTATTTAAGGGGTAAGACATGCATCATGCACTACAGAATACTCTAAAATATTTCCCCTACCTATCCCTTTGCTATGCTGCCTATTCTGTTCTCGTATAGTACGTGGTAAAAATGCCATTTTGAATCTATCGGTACGATAATCTATCTCTCTAATCTTATTTACTGGTAGAATCTAGAATAATACGCTGTTTTTTTAAATATGTGTCTAACATCTTCAGTAAAGCTATCCGATAGAAATTTCTCTAATAGATTCAATCTCTACTTTAACCTACGCTCTGATAATGATTCCCACCCTAATTCTTATTTTATTCTGAAACGCTACTTAACCTATCGTAACACCTTTTGACGAACCTAGCTGCTCTACGCTGCACACTGTCTAGTTCTCTCATCAAACCTAATTCATTAGGATCCCATACACGGGTTGCATACTCAAGGTGGGGCTTAACTAGTGAAAAATAGCATCGCTCTTTTGTCTTCTCATCACATTTCCCAAGTACTCTTTTTATAAATCCTAGCTTTCTCTTCGCTCGGCCGCATATTTCCCTTATGTGTCTTCCCCACGATAAATCCCTAGTGATTGTTACACCTAAATATCTTATGGTTTCAACGTTTTCGATCTTCGTGTTACTACTTTTATAGGTACGCTCTATCGAATTATTCCTCCTCCAAAACTTAATAGCTACTTACTTTTTAAGGTTAAGTTCTAACTGCCATTTGTCACACCACTCTTGAATTGCATCTAAATCCTTTCTAAGCGATTTCATGTCCTCTTCTTTTGATATACCCTTGTACACTACCCTATCGTCTGCAAAAACTCTAAACTTACTATTAACTACGGAACCCAAATCGTTTATATATAAAAGAAATACAATATTACGCTACCCTGGGGAACTCCCGATGTAACTTTGATTGTGTCCGAAATGATACCATCTATGACAACCCTCTGCTCCTGACCACTTAAGAATTCTTGTACCCAACATACAATGTCTTTATTTATACCAAAAATCTCTAACTTCAAGATTCATTTATCATGTGGAACTTTATCTAATGCATTTTTAAAATCTTAAATGTATCGCATGAACTTCAGTACTGTTTTCGCCGTTGACTAAAATATCGTGTACGAATAAAGCTAATTGTATCTCGCAAGATCTACCTTTCCGGAACCCATGTTGGCTGTTTATGAGCAATCCCTGACTATCCAAATGCCCCATGATCGAACTGACTACAATGTGCTCAAATATCTTACAAGAGATTGACGTGAGTGAAATGGGTCTGTAATTACTAGGTTCTTCCCTATCACCGCTTTTAAAAATAGGTGTAATGTTAGCTACTTTCCAATCCTTGGGTACTGTGTGGTTCTTTAGTGTTTTATTGATTATTATTTCAAGCTAGGTGGCTATCTCAGAAGCTGTTTTATATATTCTGGATGGAGTTTGATCGGGACCTGGTGATTTGTTTTTAGTTATGTTTTTTAACTGGTGCTCTATTCTGCGACATGAAATTGTTATTCCGGACATTTTTCAATGAAAGTGGTTGGCGGTGGTTCGACTGTGTTGTGTGATCTTACCTGAACGCGAGCGAGCTCGGTTTCTAGTCCTACCTCGTAAGGATCTCAAATACTGGCAGCGAATTCTAACTGAAGTCTAACAAAGAAAAAGTAACTTATTACTCTAATTTTTTAATCGCACTTACCAAGTACCCTTCTTACAATTTCCAATTCACGATTAGCTTGAGCAGTTATTTCTCGAAAATCTTTACCCCTTGAAAGATCATGAGTCAGTTAAACTCCGAGGCATGTTAGGAGTATTCAGGAGAGTTGTTTTTCTTCCAGTTTCATTACTACGCATTATTTTCTAATTTAATGCAGCTGCCACGTATCGCACCAATTTTGAATTGCCTCACGGACTTTCGTGCGACCTTTTTTATCATTATATCCGCGAAAATACCTGTACAGTACTGTATCGTCTGTAAATAATCTAAGTTTACCATCAACTACTTCTCCAATGACATTAATGTATAAAAGGAACAATAGTGGGACTATCACACTTCCCTGAGGAACGCCCAAAGTGACTTTCACTCCCTTAGAGGTTACGCTGTCTTAAACAACCCTAAGCACACTATCACTTGAGAATTTTCGAATCCAAAATATTACGTCATTATCTAATCCGTTCAAGTTACGAAGCTACTTCTCCCATATTGGACAATACTTGGAATACGCTGACAAAATTGGGATCTTAATGAGATAAATTGATTTATATATATATATAAATGTTCACAGGAAATTCGCAGTGCGAGACACAAATAGCAAAAAAGCTGGTCACAGGTGTGACAAAAGTATAAAGGAACATAAAAAGGACACTCACAAAAACATTTTCCCGATATTTCGGTGGCCACTACCACCTTTCTCAAAGGAGAGGAGAGAACTGACGGGGGGGGGGGCGGCAGGTCGAGGAAACAAGTGAAAGGTGGAAGTAAGGGAAAGGAGGGGTATGGAAGAGGGGGAATGGAAAGGGTATGAGAAAAAGTATGAGAAGAAGAAAGAAAGACAGACGGCTCCTTTAATGAGCCCTGTTAATTCCTGGTTTGCGGAAGGCATGGAAGAGCCAAATTAGAGAATTCTCCAGCGTTTTAAGTTCAAGGGGAGACGCTGAAGGTGGGAGGGAGGCCAGTATGCCCACCTTGAAGCAATTGTTAAAGCTGGAATCGTGGGAGGAGGCATGTATGGCTACTGGAAGAGAATAAGAGTGGGAGGAGGGATTATTGCAGGAAGAGCGGTGACCATTCATGCGGATGCCAAGCGCGGTGGTGGAGAGGCCGATGTAGAAAGCGGGACAGAATTGGCAGAGAAGAAGGTAAACAGTATTTTCAGTGGTGCAGGAAAGTGAAGGCATGGATGGAAGTGGAAAAGAGAGGAATTGTTTAGGGAGAGGCTCGGTGATAAGGATAGGACAGGTTTTGCATCTAGCGCGATTGCAGGGTGAAGGGGGTGTTTTTGGAAGAAGATGGGATTTGGACAGAGGTCTGGTGGTTCTCAGATAATACCTTACTTCCCCATAATTCCTTTCCTTATCCATAATTCCTTTTCCTTTAATAACCAATTCTACCTTCAAACTAGGGGCTGTGCCATGGGAAGTAGGTTTAGTCCCTCTTATTCCAACCTCTTTCTCGGCCTCCTTGAAGAATCTTTTCTATCCACCTGCCCCCTCAAGCCCCTTCTCTGGCTCCGCTATATCGATGATATTTTTCTCCTCTGGCCACACGGCACCGACTCCCTTAACTCATTCCTCGCCTCTCTCAACGCTTTCTCCTCAGTTTCCTTCACTTCTCATATCTCCTCTTCTAACATTACCTTCCTTGATGTCGACATCTCCCTTTCCAATAACAAATTTAACACATCTGTTCACATCAAACCCACTAATAAACAACCATACGTCCACTACAATAGCTGCCACCCCTACCACACCAAAACATCCTTACCTTACTCCCTTTCCATTCGTGGCCACCGTATATGTAATAACCCAGACTCCCTTAATAGATTCCTAACTGACCTACACCAGTTTCTCCTCCGAAGAGGATACCCTGAGCACCTTCTCAACAAAAAAATCTCCAACAAACCTTACTCCCCCATAGCCCCTCCTCGCAAAACCAAAGACAACCTCTCCTTGTGCACAACCTACTTCCCTGGTATTCAGTCCCTCAAACACATCCTCAAAGACCTATTCCCTATCCTCTCTGATAACCTTATCACCACCAATATTTTCCCCAAATGCCCGTCTCTTACCTTCAAACGTCCCCCGAACCTCTCGGGCATTCTGAGAACCACCAGACCTCTGTCCAAATCCCATCTTCTTCCAGAAACACCCCCTTCCCCATGCAATCGCGCTAGATGCAAAACCTGTCCTATCCTTATCACCGAGCCTCTCCCTAAACAATTCCTCTCTTTTCCACTTCCATCCATGCCTTCACTTTCCTGCACCACGGAAAATACTGTCTACCTTCTACTCTGCCAATTCTGTCCCGCTTTTTACATCGGCCTCTCCACCACCGCGCTATGCATCCGCATGAATGGTCACCGCTCTTCCTGCAATAATCCCTCCTCCCACTCTTATTCTCTTCCAGTAGCCATACATGCCTCCTCCCACGATTCCAGCTTTAACAATTGCTTCAAGGTGGGCATACTGGCCTCCCTCCCACCTTCAGCGTCTCCCCTTGAACTTAAAACGCTGGAGCATTCTCTAATTTGGCTCTTCCATGCCTTCCGCAAACCAGGAATTAACAGGGCTCATTAAAGGAGCCGTCTGTCTTTCTTTCTTTCATCTTCTCATACTTTTTCTCATACCCTTTCCATTCCCCCTCTTCCATACCCCTCCTTTCCCTTACTTCCACCTTTCACTTGTTTCCTCGACCTGCCGTCCCCCCCCCCCGTCAGTTCTCTCCTCTCCTTTGAGAAAGGTGGTAGTGGCCACCGAAATATCGGGAAAATATTTTTGTGAGTGTCCTTTTTATGTTCCTTTATACTTTTGTCACACCTGTGACCAGCTTTTTCTCTATATATATATATATATATATATATATATATATATATATATATATATATATATATATATATATATATATATATATATATATATATATAAAATATGTAGAAGAGAGAGAAGAGATGTCCTAATAAATGCTAGCAACAAGGTGTTGAGGGTGGGGGTGAAGGAAAGGATAATCAGTGGACACTTACCAGTAGATGACCCATGGAGAGCCTGGTGTCCACTGCGCTTTGGAGCTTTCGGGTCACGAACCCTTCTTCAGCTGGAGGAGATCACTACTGGGGTGTCACACTGGAGTCAAGGGTTTCGGTTGGTGTGTGAAAAGGGGATTGGCTAGGGTAAAAAGGAGGGAGGGGGAAGAGGGTGGACTAGGAAGGGGAAATGGAGAGGGAAATTGGACGGGTGGAGAAAGCTAGCGAATGTTGATGCCGGGAGAAGTGGTTGATTTTAATATGGAAATATAGGCGAGCTCCCAGTGACGGAGCTCTAACGTAGATGTTTCAGGTGGGAATGCTCTGATTACCTTCACTCTGAAGCAGTCATTGAAGGGAAGGTTATGAGAATTGGCGTGCTCGGCTACTGGCAACCTTAAATGTCGGGTGACACTGCTCCTATGTTTATTGATTCGCATATTAAAAGAGGTGGTCGTCAGTCCTATATAGAAGGCCTGGCAGTGATTACAGGAAATTTCATAAATTACATTACTCGAAGAGCAGGTTCCTCGAGAATGTATTTGGTATGTGACGTTTGTAACCGGGCTGATAAAGGAGTGGGAATGGGAGTTAATGGGGCATGTGAGGCATCTGGGTTTGTTACAGGGATGTGAGCCAATCGGTTGAAGATCGGAGGCACAAACTGATGATGGTAGTTGTATCTCGCGAATCCAAAGGCTGTTTTGGAGATTGGTAGGACGACGAAAGGAAAGCACGGGAGGTCTCGGGATAAGTGAGGAAGTTAAGGGGGAAGATAAAAGAATACATTGGGCTGACTTAAAGATAGTTTTTAATGCAAAATCTAGGCCCGGATGAAACGTGGTGGCGAAGATGGTAAGATTATTTGGTGATATTTCTTCTGGCTCTGCTGTTGAGCGTGGCCCGTTGCGGGGAGCGCACGCCTTGGCCAGCTGCTCTCGGACTATTGAGGGTGGGTAACCACGGTTGAGGAAGGCTGATTCCAGGTCTTTTAAATAATTGAGGAAGAAATAGGTTTCAGAACAGATACGGCGACCTCGACGTGCCAAAGAGTATGGTAGGGAGCGCTTGCAGTGTTCGGGATGGCAGCTATCCCAGTGTAAGTACTGCTGCAAGTTCGTAGGTTTCACGTGGACCGATGTGCTTATTGTCCTATCATGTAAGTGGATGTCTACATCTAAGAATGTAATGAGCGAGGTGGAAGAGTGGGTGGTGAATTTTAGGCTAGGGTGCGAATTTATTTGTTGAATGAAATTGTTTAGGGTGTCAGTGCCATGCGTCCAAATCATGAAGACAGGCTCTCCATGGGTCATCTACTGGTAAGTGTCCACTGATTATCCTTTCCTTCACCCCCACCCTCAACACCTTGTTGCTAGCATTTATATATATATATATATATATATAGCAAATATATATATATTTATATATATATATATATATATATATATATATATACAAAACACCATTCATACGCAACGCCATAGGCGCAAATACACAAATATAAATTCAGACAGAAGGTGAAAGAAAGAGACAGTGAACATACAATAAACAGTGAACACAACGGTGGTGTGTTGTGTTCACTGTTTATTGTATGTTCACTGTCTCTTTCTTTCACCTTCTGTCTGAATTTATATTTGTATATATATATATATATATATATATATATATATATATATATATATATATATACAAGTCTTGGGAGAAGCCACAATCGTGGAAAATAAACAATATCACAGGTGTGAAAATAAAACATAGAGACACAGAAAAAGAACACTCACACGTAAAGTTGAATATTTCGGTGGTCACAGACACCTTCCTCAACAAGAAGAGGAATACAAGTGAGGAGACGGACGGTTGGTAGGAGAGAGGGAAAAGGATGGCTTGGGGGAGAGGGTGCTCGTGAGGGTAGGGGAGAGGATGGGGGAGAGGGTGGGGGGAAGGGTGGGGGAGGGTTAATGCATCGCATTGATTCCAGGATATTTACATGCATCTAAAAGATAGATGCATGTTAGCTCAATGGTGTGCAATTTAACGGGTGGATCTGTTGGAGGGAGAGAGGAAAGAATTGAAACTTTGAAACACGAGTTGAACGAAGAATCATGTTCAGAGACATGTTTGGGGACAGGGAGAGAGAAGTGCGGAGAGGAGGGATTGCAAGAAGCGCGGTGATTATTCATGCGAATATTAAGGGGTGTGGTGCATTGGCCAATATAGAAAGCGGGGCAGAGACTACATTGAAGGTGGTAAATAACATTACTGGAAATACAGGAGGAAGATGGAAAGTGAGGGAGAGAGTTAAGAAGATGAGAGAGAGATGTGGGTGGTGCGGTGAAAATAGGGCATGTCTTGCATCTCGCGCGATTGCATGGAGTCGGGGTGGCTTTAATGCTGTGGGAGTCTTTGAGAAGAGGATTAGTACTATTGAAAATACTACTAAGGTTGGCTGGGCGTCTGTAGGTAACTGAAGGGCAGACAGGGAATATTTTGGAGGTGGAGCTGCTGTTGGAAAGGATGGGGAAGAGTTCCTTAAGTATAAGTTTGAGGGAATGTGAGCCAGGGAAGTAGGTAGTGCAGATGGAGGGGATGTTGTGGCGATTCGGAAGAGGAGGTTTAGGTTGATATGGAGTTTTAAGGATTTTTTTGTTTAGAAGGGATTCTGGGTAGCCACGGCAGAGAAGAGACTTATGAAGGGTCGAAAGGAATTCATGTAGGGAGTCCGGGTTATTACAAATGCGGTGGCCGCGGATGGAGAGAGAGAAGGGAATAGAGCGTTTAGTGTGGGAGGGATGGCAGCTGCTATAGTGTAGATATTGAAGTTTATTAGTTGGCTTTATGTGGACTGCGGTTTTGAATTTATTGTCTGAGAGGGAAATGTTGACATCGAGGAAGGAGATGTTAGTGGTAGAGGTGGTTGAAGTGAAAGAAAGAGACGAAGAGTCATCAAGTGAACAAATGAAAATGTTGAGGGAATCAATGTCATGCGGCCAGAGGAGGAAAATGTCATCAATGTATCTCACCCATAGTAGGGGTTTAAGTGGGTAGTGGGGAAGAAAGTTCTTTTCAAGGAAGCCGAGAAAAAGATTGGCGTACGAGGGGCTGAACCTACTTCCCATGGCACAACCTTTGGTTTGAAGATAGTGTTGATGGTTGAACGAGAAGGCGTTGTGGGTGAGAATGAAGTAGGATAGGTCGAGTAGGAATTCAGTGCTAGGGACGTGGGGCGTAGGACGTTGTGATAGGTAGTGGCGGAGAGCGGAAAGGCCTTCATCATGTGGGATGGAGGTGTAGAGAGAGGTAACATCTATGGTAGCCATAATAATGGGTTGGTTAGGGGGAAGGGTGATGGAGTTCAATATGGAGAGAAAATGATAGGTGTAGATACACCTGTTGAATTGATGATATTTTCCTCCTGTGGCCCCACGGGCGCGACTCTCTCACCTCTTTTATCTCTTCTCTCAACTCTTCTTCCTCTATCACGTTCACCTCCTCCATCTCTGATTCATCCGCCACCTTCCTTGATATCAACATTCTCCTTGAAGACACCAAATTCATCACCTCTATCCACAAAAAGCCCACCAACCACGAACAATATTTGCATTATACTAGTTGCCACCCGCCACACACCAAACAATCCATTCCATACTCCCTCTCCGTCCGGGCTCACCGTATTTGCAACAATGCCCCCTCCCTACACCAAGCCATAGATAACCTCCATCACGCCCTCCAGAAACGTGGGTACCCAGATCCTCTCCTCAGAAAGAAAATTCTATCCCCTACCGCCAATTACACACCCCGCATCAAAAATAACCCTCTCGGCCGATTGAATTTCATCACCAAATTTTTTCCCGGCTCACACAAAATAAAAAGCATCCTGAGAGATCTTTACCCCATCATAAATACCAACCACACAACATCAAATCTCCTTCCCGCCTGCCCTTCCGTTACTTACAAAAAAGCACCCAATCTCAGCAATATTCTTAGATCCACCCGACCCACTCTTCTACATGCTCCCCTTCCCTCCAATTTCTCTTCACCTTGCAAACGCCCGAGATGCAAATGCTGCTTTCTACTCCGCTCAGCCTCCTCATCCGTTCATAACAAATCCTCCTCTACACCCTCCTGCACCTCCACCAATGTAGTTTACCGCCTCTCCTGCAATTTCTGCCCCTCCTTCTACATTGGAGAGTGCACTACACCACTAGCTATCAGGATGAACAACCACCGGCATTCCACCAAAATTCCTTCCTTCCACGAACCTATCCCGAAACATACTGCCCACCATAATCAAACGTTTGACAACTGTTTTTCCCTCGCCATAGTGGAAGTACTTTCAGAAAATGCCACTAGCATTGAGGTGAGGTCTCGTGAATTGGCGCGTATCTGGCTCGAAAGATCATATCAAAAGCCAGGCTTGAACATCTCCCACTTGAGGCCACCACTTCCTTACCTCCTCCACTGTCTCCCGCCCCACTCCTGTACCCATTCTTACCACCCCCCCCCCACTCTTTCACTCACGAAGAGGACTCAGCCAGCAGTCAACGGCAGTCAACCCTCTTACGTTGAAAAAGGCGGCACGACCGCGGAAACGTCCAAACTTTTGTGAGTGTCTCTTTTGCGTGTTTCTATGTTTTCGTCGTCTGTTTTATTATATATATATATATATATATATATATATATATATAAATAGCAATAAAGCTGGTCACAGGCGTGACAAAAGTATAAAGGCACATAAAAAAAGGACACTCACAAAAATAATTTCCGATATTTCGGTGGCCACTACCTCCTTTCTCAAAGGAGAGGAGAGAACTAAAGGGGGGGACGGCAGGTCGAGGAAACAAGTGAAAGGTGGAAGTAAGGGAAAGGAGGGGTATAGAAGAGGGGGAAGGGAAAGGGTATGAGAAAAAGTATGAGAAGATGAAAGAAAGAAAGACAGACGGCTCCTTTAATGAGCCCTGTTAATTCCTGGTTTGCGGAAAGCATGGAAGAGCCAAATAAGAGAATGCTCCGGCGTTTTAAGTTGAAGGGGAGACGCTGAAGGTGGGAGGGAGGCCAGTATGCCCACCTTGAAGCAATTGTTAAAGCTGGAATCGTGGGAGGAGGCATGTATGGCTACTGGAAGAGAATAAGAGTGGGAGGAGGGATTATTGCAGGAAGAGATGTGACCATTGATGCGGATGCAAAGCGCGGTGGTGGAGAGGCCGATGTAGAAAGCGGGACAGAATTGGCAGAGAAGAAGGTAAACAGTATTTTCAGTGGTGCAGGAAAGTGAAGGCATGGATGGAAGTGGAAAAGAGAGGAATTGTTTAGGGAGAGGCTCGGTGATAAGGATAGGACAGGTTTTGCATCTAGCGCGATTGCAGGGGGAAGGGGGTGTTTTTGGAAGAAGATGGGATTTGGACAGAGGTCTGGTGGTTCTCAGAATACCCGAGAGGTTGGGGGGACGTTTGAAGGTGAGAGACGGGCATTTGGGGAAAATATTGGTGGTGATAAGGTTATCAGAGAGGATAGGGAATAGGTCTTTGAGGATGTGTTTAAGGGACTGAATGCCAGGGAAGTAGGTTGTGCATAAGGAGAGGTTGTCTTTGGTTTTGCGAGGAGGGGCTATGGGGGAGTAAGGTTTGTTGGAGATTTTTTTGTTGAGAAGGTGCTCAGGGTATCCTCTTCGGAGGAGAGACTGATGTAGGTTAGTAAGGAATCTATTAAGGCAGTCTGGGTTATTACATATACGGTGGCCACGAATGGAAAGGGAGTAAGGTAAGGATGTTTTGGTGTGGTAGGGGTGGCATCTATTGTAGTGGAGGTATAGTTGTTTATTAGTGGGTTTGATGTGAACAGATGTGTTAAATTTGTTAATTAATATGAGAAGTGAGGGAAACAGAGGAGAAAGCGTTGAGAGAGGCGCACAGCTTTCACCTCCATAACTATCCTTTGAGCTTCTAAATATGATGTGTTGCTAGTCCATGTCGAAGGACATTCTTGAATAAAACTAATGTCCAACTTCAGGCAAGAGAACAGATCTCTGCTTTTGGATGACACAAAGTCGTCTATAGTTTTCACTGAAATGAAGATAAGACTGAATTAGGAGATGTATATTAACGAATTAAAAATTAAAGAATGGTAATCAGTATAAAATCAAACTTACCATATAATTGTCCATCCAATTCTCCATATGGATGAATATATCTTTTTTCCACGTGTAGATTCTCTCTGGCTAAATTTGCTACCATTCTGATTTTGATTTGTACGTCTACTTCATCATCAAAGAGTGATAGGACAGGCAACTCTTCTGATAAATACCACATATGGTGACTAAATTGTTTTGGAGCTGCTTTTGAAATTGTGGAATATATCTGTTCATATGATTTTAGAACTTTTAAGAAGCGGAGATCTTGATTAGAAGCTTTTACAGCTGCACTGCACTGAAGCCACGGTTTGACATAAATAGTTACAATGAATAGAGATACATCTCTTAAGGCATTTTTAATTACACTGGATAATTTAAGTTGTGATCTTAGCAGAAACATTTTTAAACAATAAATAGCTCTTGCCATCCATCGAGCTTGATGCATCGCCCCAGGAGGGCGTATTTTTAGTTTTTTTCCAGAGTCTCCTCCCAAAAACATTAGAGGGAGCTCTATGAGATCACGATAATCACCTCTCTGTGTTAGTTTATTAATTCACTTTCATAAAAGTCTAGCATTTCTTTGATTTCCGACTCACTAAAAAACATTTCCACGTTCTCTTTGCAACTTTGAAAATTATTGGCATTGACACTTTCCCAGCTTTCCCTTAAATGTTTAAAAAGTGGTGCGCCAGGACTACTTGTTACATCACGTACTTTACATTCAAATGCACATCGTAAAATAAGTTCATATATGTTATGACGGCACGGAAAAAAAACAATTCCCTGTCCAATTTTTGCTCAAGTAAGACACATGCTCCATTAAAACGTCCAGTGTTTGATGCAGTTGTGTCACAGCAGAGAATGTGTATGTACATTGTCTTCTATACCCCAATACCATAATGCGTTCCAAACAGCGTTCGCTTGCTCTTAACAAGAAGAATGCTGTAATTTTGGAACCCCGATGAGCTGCTCACTGTCCCCAAATGTAACGACAATTGGAAGTGTTTCTTCTTTTGGGTCCCTGACATTTAACGCAGGCAACAGTTTACCATCTCAATGAACAGTAAGAACTGCAGGTATATCATTCTTGAAAGCAGATCTAATTGTGTCAGAACGTTATTTTCTCTTCTTCTGTCTGATTCGATGAATAGAAGATTTTTTAATAGAGAGTTCTTTGGTATTATGGCCAAGTGCCTCTGCTGTCGCCTGAAGGATGTATACAGAATCTATCTAAGGCAGCCACTAATTTAGGAGTGATAAAATCTTTAGTACCACGCCTTGTAGCATTCTGCATTGATGTAGTCTCAGAAGTCGTTGGTTGGTTGGTTATTTAGGGGAGGCGACCGACAGCTGAGGTCATTTGCGCCATTTAGGATAGGTGGGTAATTGGGTAATGGTAGGAGTTTTTAAGGAACGGAGGAAGGGTGGAGAGAAACCCGGCGTCGGCATTAGCCTACTCTTAACGAAAGGCGCCAAGGGGACCACGGCTTAACGTCCCATCCGACGGACGGAGTACTGTACTTGAAATGCCCTCCACTAGGCACTCAAGTGGGGACCGGTTTCCGCCACTGCCGGGAATCGAACCCGGGCCCTCGGGATGGGAGGCCAGTACTCTAGCCACCACACCAACCCGATCCCCCCCTCAGAAGTCTCTCCTAAAAATTTACCAACGTTGATTTCACCTGAACTAGGATATCCGTTATATGAATCTTCAGATGATGAAGAAGGAGGTACAGCAGAAGATGTAAACTCTGCACACAGTTGTTTCTCTTTCCTTTTCTCTTCTTCTAATTTTCTTTTCCTCGCCCTTTCTTCTTTATCCGCGAGCTTTTGGTCTACTCCTGCAAGGTAGCCTTTACGTCCTGGCTCTCGCTGCCGAAGTAAAAAAACATCCTGTCTTCTTCCAACTTGATCATTTAAAGAGCATTGGCATGTGCAATATCAAATAGATTTTCCAAATTATTTGTAAACTCCTCTTCACATCAAGTTAAAGTAGAAGGTTGGCGTGTAAGAATCACCCCGCGCGCCCTTCCCCATGTCCATGTAGTCCATTAGTACCATGCCCATGTCCAACTCTGTAGTATTGTTGAGGCGATGTTGACGAGTAAGAAACGTAAACAGACACATTGTAACAGCTACGGTACTTAATCCCTCCCCATCGTTACCCACCGTAGGTTTTTAGGCGACCCCCTCGCCCCCCTAAGTTGGTGTCGTAGTTTCTGCACGACCCCTAAGGACAAGCTCAGGCCTCAGCGCTGGGTGGAAAATCCAGACTTTTTCTTCATGCGAGTTCGCGATCAAGTCTGCACGGGTTAGAATGCTCCGATCTCAACAAAATTTTGTAAATGCATGTTTTAGAGTCATTCGAACAAAATTGGAGAGTGAGCATTCAAAAATTTCGAAGTCGGAAAATAAGGGACACCCTAATATATATATATATATATATATATATATATATATATATATATATATATATATATATATATATATATATATATATATATATATATATATATATAACAATATCACAGGTGTGAAAATAAAACATAGAAACACAGAAAAAGAACACTCACACGTATAGTAGAATATTTCGGTGGTCACAGACACCTTCCTCAACAAGAAGAGGAATACAAGAACTTGACTTGTATTCCTCTTCTTGTTGAGGAAGGTGTCTGTGACCACCGAAATATTCTACTATACGTGTGAGTGTTCTTTTTCTGTGTTTCTATGTTTTATTTTCACACCTGTGATATTGTTTATTTTCCACGATTGTGGCTTCTCCCAAGACTTGTATATATATATATATATATATATATATATATATACATATAAATATATGCAACAGGTCTTCAAGATAATGAGACCTTCAAGATAAGTGTTACAAGCCTTCCTTGACAACTAGATAGGAATCACTCTCAGATCGTCGCACAGTGGGCTGAAAACACTCAATTTTCACATCTAGTCTTCAAAATCAAGTACTTCCTTCACCTTTGTGGGTAAAGATTTGGAATAAAAAGTGGTGTAATTAGATGAAACAGTATTTATCGTTGTTTTAATGTAGGCTACGTACATTTTGGTAATTACTTACCAAAGATAAACAAACACAATTGCGGACACTCATTTTTCGTAGTTTTTTTTAAATATATGTAGAGAAAAAGTTAATTGCATAGCCGAGCATCACAAATAACTTATAGGGGGAACCTGTACATAGCTTCCACAGTGCGAACCTAATGAGTTATACTGCGACCGTTTGCTACGCCGAATTTCACATCTGTTTTCCCATCACGCGCTCGAGTGTGGTACAACGCGCCTGCAACGGGGCAGCAAGTGCGTGGAAAGGATTGTAGCCATATCCACTCCGCTACGCAGATTTTCGAGCTCACTCTTTTCGAACTCACTCCCTGCCACACACCCTTGAGGTGGCTCGAAGGTTATTATCTAGATGTAATTTGTAGTAACCAAATGTTCTAATATTAACAGACTATGAAATTCGAGGCAAATCCGTGTAAATCAATTATGTTTATGCCCCAGACAAATTCAAACTTCGCGGACTCCCTTCCATTTCACTGCGAGGTTGCCATTTTTCTCGCAGTCTCCCACCGCATTTTAACCAAAATCTATAAATCTTTTATTTTTCATCGTAGAACAACGACTAAAAGACGTACGTACTCGCACGATTATCAGAAGTAAGATGAAAACTAGTATTTATTGCAATACGGCGTAGCTGTTAAAGTTTAAATTATACTGAGTAAGGTCAGTTTTCGCTGTGCTAGCCCCCCGCCGCGTGGGTCGAGGAGAGAGGCCAGCGTTGGGCCTCGGAGCTCGGGAAAGGGTCGCGGATTAGGACCCTTCCCGAGGAGGGATACACCCTTCTGGCGACTACCTGAGACATGGTCCCAGATCATCACTCTTAACCGGAAAATGTCATCAATGTATCTCACCCATAGTAGGGGTTTAAGTGGGTAGTGGGGAAGAAAGTTCTTTTCAAGGAAGCCGAGAAAAAGATTGGCGTACGAGGGGCTGAACCTACTTCCCATGGCACAACCTTTGGTTTGAAGATAGTGTTGATGGTTGAACGAGAAGGCGTTGTGGGTGAGAATGAAGTAGGATAGGTCGAGTAGGAATTCAGTGGTAGGGACGTGGGGCGTAGGACGTTGTGATAGGTAGTGGCGGAGAGCGGAAAGGCCTTCATCATGTGGGATGGAGGTGTAGAGAGAGGTAACATCTATGGTAGCCATAATAATGGGTTGGTTAGGGGGAAGGGTGATGGATGGATATATATATATATACATATAAATATATGCAACAGGTCTTCAAGATAATGAGACCTTCAAGATAAGTGTTACAAGCCTTCCTTGGAGCTGTTTGGAACGCATTATGGTATTGGGGTATAGAAGACAATGTACATACACATTCTCTGCTGTGACACAACTGCATCAAACACTGGACGTTTTAATGGAGCATGTGTCTTACTTGAGCAAAAATTGGACAGGGAATTGTTTTTTTTCCGTGCCGTCATAACATATATGAACTTATTTTACGATGTGCATTTGAATGTAAAGTACGTGATGTAACAAGTAGTCCTGGCGCACCACTTTTTAAACATTTAAGGGAAAGCTGGGAAAGTGTCAATGCCAATAATTTTCAAAGTTGCAAAGAGAACGTGGAAATGTTTTTTAGTGAGTCGGAAATCAAAGAAATGCTAGACTTTTATGAAAGTGAATTAATAAACTAACACAGAGAGGTGATTATCGTGATCTCATAGAGCTCCCTCTAATGTTTTTGGGAGGAGACTCTGGAAAAAAACTAAAAATACGCCCTCCTGGGGCGATGCATCAAGCTCGATGGATGGCAAGAGCTATTTATTGTTTAAAAATGTTTCTGCTAAGATCACAACTTAAATTATCCAGTGTAATTAAAAATGCCTTAAGAGATGTATCTCTATTCATTGTAACTATTTATGTCAAACCGTGGCTTCAGTGCAGTGCAGCTGTAAAAGCTTCTAATCAAGATCTCCGCTTCTTAAAAGTTCTAAAATCATATGAACAGATATATTCCACAATTTCAAAAGCAGCTCCAAAACAATTTAGTCACCATATGTGGTATTTATCAGAAGAGTTGCCTGTCCTATCACTCTTTGATGATGAAGTAGACGTACAAATCAAAATCAGAATGGTAGCAAATTTAGCCAGAGAGAATCTACACGTGGAAAAAAGATATATTCATCCATATGGAGAATTGGATGGACAATTATATGGTAAGTTTGATTTTATACTGATTACCATTCTTTAATTTTTAATTCGTTAATATACATCTCCTAATTCAGTCTTATCTTCATTTCAGTGAAAACTATAGACGACTTTGTGTCATCCAAAAGCAGAGATCTGTTCTCTTGCCTGAAGTTGGACATTAGTTTTATTCAAGAATGTCCTTCGACATGGACTAGCAACACATCATATTTAGAAGCTCAAAGGATAGTTATGGAGGTGAAAGCTGTGCGCCTCTCTCAACGCTTTCTCCTCTGTTTCCCTCACTTCTCATATTAATTAACAAATTTAACACATCTGTTCACATCAAACCCACTAATAAACAACTATACCTCCACTACAATAGATGCCACCCCTACCACACCAAAACATCCTTACCTTACTCCCTTTCCATTTGTGGCCACCGTATATGTAATAACCCAGACTGCCTTAATAGATTCCTTACTAACCTACATCAGTCTCTCCTCCGAAGAGGATACCCTGAGCACCTTCTCAACAAAAAAATCTCCAACAAACCTTACTCCCCCATAGCCCCTCCTCGCAAAACCAAAGACAACCTCTCCTTATGCACAACCTACTTCCCTGGCATTCAGTCCCTTAAACACATCCTCAAAGACCTATTCCCTATCCTCTCTGATAACCTTATCACCACCAATATTTTCCCCAAATGCCCGTCTCTCACCTTCAAACGTCCCCCCAACCTCTCGTGTATTCTGAGAACCACCAGACCTCTGTCCAAATCCCATCTTCTTCCAAAAACACCCCCTTCCCCCTGCAATCGCGCTAGATGCAAAACCTGTCCTATCCTTATCACCGAGCCTCTCCCTAAACAATTCCTCTCTTTTCCACTTCCATCCATGCCTTCACTTTCCTGCACCACTGAAAATACTGTTTACCTTCTTCTCTGCCAATTCTGTCCCGCTTTCTACATCGGCCTCTCCACCACCGCGCTTTGCATCCGCATCAATGGTCACATCTCTTCCTGCAATAATCCTTCCTCCCACTCTTATTCTCTTCCAGTAGCCATACATGCCTCCTCCCACGATTCCAGCTTTAACAATTGCTTCAAGGTGGGCATACTGGCCTCCCTCCCACCTTCAGCGTCTCCCCTTCAACTTAAAACGCTGGAGCATTCTCTTATTTGGCTCTTCCATGCTTTCCGCAAACCAGGAATTAACAGGGCTCATTAAAGGAGCCGTCTGTCTTTCTTTCTTTCATCTTCTCATACTTTTTCTCATACCCTTTCCCTTCCCCCTCTTCTATACCCCTCCTTTCCCTTACTTCCACCTTTCACTTGTTTCCTCGACCTGCCGTCCCCCCCTTTAGTTCTCTCCTCTCCTTTGAGAAAGGAGGTAGTGGCCACCGAAATATCGGAAATTATTTTTGTGAGTGTCCTTTTTTTATGTGCCTTTATACTTTTGTCACGCCTGTGACCAGCTTTATTGCTATATATATATATATATATATATATATATATATATATATATATATATAATAAAACAGACGACGAAAACATAGAAACACGCAAAAGAGACACTCACAAAAGTTTGGACGTTTCCGCGGTCGTGCCGCCTTTTTCAACGTAAGAGGGTTGACTGCCGTTGACTGCTGGCTGAGTCCTCTTCGTGAGTGAAAGAGTGGGGGGGGGGTGGTAAGAATGGGTACAGGAGTGGGGCGGGAGACAGTGGAGGAGGTAAGGAAGTGGTGGCCTCAAGTGGGAGATGTTCAAGCCTGGCTTTTGATATGATCTTTCGAGCCAGATACGCGCCAATTCACGAGACCTCACCTCAATGCTAGTGGCATTTTCTGAAAGTACTTCCACTATGGCGAGGGAAAAACAGTTGTCAAACGTTTGATTATGGTGGGCAGTATGTTTCGGGATAGGTTCGTGGAAGGAAGGAATTTTGGTGGAATGCCGGTGGTTGTTCATCCTGATAGCTAGTGGTGTAGTGCACTCTCCAATGTAGAAGGAGGGGCAGAAATTGCAGGAGAGGCGGTAAACTACATTGGTGGAGGTGCAGGAGGGTGTAGAGGAGGATTTGTTAAGGACTGATGAGGAGGCTGAGCGGAGTAGAAAGCAACATTTGCATCTCGGGCGTTTGCAAGGCGAAGAGAAATTGGAAGGAAGGGGAGCATGGAGAAGAGTGGGTCGGGTGGATCTGAGAATATTGCTGAGATTGGGTGCTTTCCTGTAAGTAACGGAAGGGCAGGCTGGAAGGAGACTGGATGTTGTATGGTTGGTATTTATGATGGGGTAAAGATCTCTCAGGATGCTTTTTATTTTGTGTGAGCCGGGAAAAAATTTGGTGATGAAATTCAATCGGCCGAGAGGGTTATTTTTGATGCGGGGTGTGTAATTGGCGGTAGGGGATAGAATTTTCTTTCTGAGGAGAGGATCTGGGTACCCACGTTTCTGGAGGGCGTGATGGAGGTTATCTATGGCTTGGTGTAGGGAGGGGGCATTGTTGCAAATACGGTGAGCCCGGACGGAGAGGGAGTATGGAATGGATTGTTTGGTGTGTGGCGGGTGGCAACTAGTATAATGCAAATATTGTTCGTGGTTGGTGGGCTTTTTGTGGATAGAGGTGATGAATTTGGTGTCTTCAAGGAGAATGTTGATATCAAGGAAGGTGGCGGATGAATCAGAGATGGAGGAGGTGAACGTGATAGAGGAAGAAGAGTTGAGAGAAGAGATAAAAGAGGTGAGAGAGTCGCGCCCGTGGGGCCACAGGAGGAAAATATCATCAATTCAACAGGTGTATCTACACCTATCATTTTCTCTCCATATTGAACTCCATCACCCTTCCCCCTAACCAACCCATTATTATGGCTACCATAGATGTTACCTCTCTCTACACCTCCATCCCACATGATGAAGGCCTTTCCGCTCTCCGCCACTACCTATCACAACGTCCTACGCCCCACGTCCCTAGCACTGAATTCCTACTCGACCTATCCTACTTCATTCTCACCCACAACGCCTTCTCGTTCAACCATCAACACTATCTTCAAACCAAAGGTTGTGCCATGGGAAGTAGGTTCAGCCCCTCGTACGCCAATCTTTTTCTCGGCTTCCTTGAAAAGAACTTTCTTCCCCACTACCCACTTAAACCCCTACTATGGGTGAGATACATTGATGACATTTTCCTCCTCTGGCCGCATGACATTGATTCCCTCAACATTTTCATTTGTTCACTTGATGACTCTTCGTCTCTTTCTTTCACTTCAACCACCTCTACCACTAACATCTCCTTCCTCGATGTCAACATTTCCCTCTCAGACAATAAATTCAAAACCGCAGTCCACATAAAGCCAACTAATAAACTTCAATATCTACACTATAGCAGCTGCCATCCCTCCCACACTAAACGCTCTATTCCCTTCTCTCTCTCCATCCGCGGCCACCGCATTTGTAATAACCCGGACTCCCTACATGAATTCCTTTCGACCCTTCATAAGTCTCTTCTCTGCCGTGGCTACCCAGAATCCCTTCTAAACAAAAAAATCCTTAAAACTCCATATCAACCTAAACCTCCTCTTCCGAATCGCCACAACATCCCCTCCATCTGCACTACCTACTTCCCTGGCTCACATTCCCTCAAACTTATACTTAAGGAACTCTTCCCCATCCTTTCCAACAGCAGCTCCACCTCCAAAATATTCCCTGTCTGCCCTTCAGTTACCTACAGACGCCCAGCCAACCTTAGTAGTATTTTCAATAGTACTAATCCTCTTCTCAAAGACTCCCACAGCATTAAAGCCACCCCGACTCCATGCAATCGCGCGAGATGCAAGACATGCCCTATTTTCACCGCACCACCCACATCTCTCTCTCATCTTCTTAACTCTCTCCCTCACTTTCCATCTTCCTCCTGTATTTCCAGTAATGTTATTTACCACCTTCAATGTAGTCTCTGCCCCGCTTTCTATATTGGCCAATGCACCACACCCCTTAATATTCGCATGAATAATCACCGCGCTTCTTGCAATCCCTCCTCTCCGCACTTCTCTCTCCCTGTCCCCAAACATGTCTCTGAACATGATTCTTCGTTCAACTCGTGTTTCAAAGTTTCAATTCTTTCCTCTCTCCCTCCAACAGATCCACCCGTTAAATTGCACACCATTGAGCTAACATGCATCTATCTTTTAGATGCATGTAAATATCCTGGAATCAATGCGATGCATTAACCCTCCCCCACCCTTCCCCCCACCCTCTCCCCCATCCTCTCCCCTACCCTCACGAGCACCCTCTCCCCCAAGCCATCCTTTTCCCTCTCTCCTTCCAACCGTCCGTCTCCTCACTTGTATTCCTCTTCTTGTTGAGGAAGGTGTCTGTGACCACCGAAATATTCAACTTTACGTGTGAGTGTTCTTTTTCTGTGTCTCTATGTTTTATTTTCACACCCGTGATATTGTTTATTTTCCACGATTGTGGCTTCTCCCAAGACTTGTATATATATATATATATATATATATATATATATATATATATATACAAATATAAATTCAGACAGAAGGTGAAAGAAAGAGACAGTGAACATACAATAAACAGTGAACACAACACACCACCGTTGTGTTCACTGTTTATTGTATGTTCACTGTCTCTTTCTTTCACCTTCTGTCTGAATTTATATTTGTGTATTTGCGCCTATGGCGTTGCGTATGAATGGTGTTTTGTATATATATATATATATATATATATATATAAATATATATATATTTGCTATATATATATATATATATATATATAAATGCTAGCAACAAGGTGTTGAGGGTGGGGGTGAAGGAAAGGATAATCAGTGGACACTTACCAGTAGATGACCCATGGAGAGCCTGTCTTCATGATTTGGACGCATGGCACTGACACCCTAAACAATTTCATTCAACAAATAAATTCGCACCCTAGCCTAAAATTCACCACCCACTCTTCCACCTCGCTCATTACATTCTTAGATGTAGACATCCACTTACATGATAGGACAATAAGCACATCGGTCCACGTGAAACCTACGAACTTGCAGCAGTACTTACACTGGGATAGCTGCCATCCCGAACACTGCAAGCGCTCCCTACCATACTCTTTGGCACGTCGAGGTCGCCGTATCTGTTCTGAAACCTATTTCTTCCTCAATTATTTAAAAGACCTGGAATCAGCCTTCCTCAACCGTGGTTACCCACCCTCAATAGTCCGAGAGCAGCTGGCCAAGGCGTGCGCTCCCCGCAACGGGCCACGCTCAACAGCAGAGCCAGAAGAAATATCACCAAATAATCTTACCATCTTCGCCACCACGTTTCATCCGGGCCTAGATTTTGCATTAAAAACTATCTTTAAGTCAGCCCAATGTATTCTTTTATCTTCCCCCTTAACTTCCTCACTTATCCCGAGACCTCCCGTGCTTTCCTTTCGTCGTCCTACCAATCTCCAAAACAGCCTTTGGATTCGCGAGATACAACTACCATCATCAGTTTGTGCCTCCGATCTCCAACCGATTGGCTCACATCCCTGTAACAAACCCAGATGCCTCACATGCCCCATTAACTCCCATTCCCACTCCTTTATCAGCCCGGTTACAAACGTCACATACCAAATACATTCTCGAGGAACCTGCTCTTCGAGTAATGTAATTTATGAAATTTCCTGTAATCACTGCCAGGCCTTCTATATAGGACTGACGACCACCTCTTTTAATATGCGAATCAATAAACATAGGAGCAGTGTCACCCGACATTTAAGGTTGCCAGTAGCCGAGCACGCCAATTCTCATAACCTTCCCTTCAATGACTGCTTCAGAGTGAAGGTAATCAGAGCATTCCCACCTGAAACATCTACGTTAGAGCTCCGTCACTGGGAGCTCGCCTATATTTCCATATTAAAATCAACCACTTCTCCCGGCATCAACATTCGCTAGCTTTCTCCACCCGTCCAATTTCCCTCTCCATTTCCCCTTCCTAGTCCACCCTCTTCCCCCTCCCTCCTTTTTACCCTAGCCAATCCCCTTTTCACACACCAACCGAAACCCTTGACTCCAGTGTGACACCCCAGTAGTGATCTCCTCCAGCTGAAGAAGGGTTCGTGACCCGAAAGCTCCAAAGCGCAGTGGACACCAGGCTCTCCATGGGTCATCTACTGGTAAGTGTCCACTGATTATCCTTTCCTTCACCCCCACCCTCAACACCTTGTTGCTAGCATTTATTAGGACATCTCTTCTCTCTCTTCTACATATTTTATATATATATATATATATATATATATATATATATATATATTGTAATGGTACGACCATTACACAATGCTCCCTGGCCCGACCGCATTCCTCCCCCCCCCCCCTTCACACCCTCACCCCACCCCCTCTAGACTCGACCCGTGGAGGAGGGTGAGACTGAGTGAAAGCGGGAGTGAATGAGTCACCAAAATCAAGTGAGGTGATATGGGCCTGTGGCCACGGTGGCCTATAACCCCAGTGCAACCCCCACCCACCTCGAGAACCCTCCCCCACCCCATCGTCATCCCCGGGGATATAAAAGCCGGCAGCAGCAACGCCCGGGAGGAGATTCCCCAAAAAGTGAGCCACGGGCGAAGTTGTGCCCGTCGCAAGGGCGGACGAGTTGAGGAGATTCCCCAAAAAGTGAGCCACGGGCGAAGTTGTGCCCGTCGCAAGGGCGGACGAGTTGGGGAGATTACCAAAAAGTGAGCCACGGGCGAGGCTTGCGCCGTCACCGGGCCGGACAGGGTGAGGAGGGTGTTCGCGGACGACCGGAGAGCTCCAGGACGTGGTCGGCGCCGTGAGGCCAATGGTGGTGTGTGTTGATGAATGAAAAGGTGTGTGCGTCGTCTTCTTCCGCGGGTCGGGAGGCGAGGCTCCCTATCACCCCGATCCCCACCACATTCCTTCCATACCCTTCATACGTTTCGCCCCGGCGGTAAAGCCAGGGAGCGCGTAAAAGAAAGGGAATTGCACAGGGTCGGGAACCCTTTCGCGAAGGATTCGCGAAGATTTTTTTTTATTTTTTGTACATGTTTCTTTCGGCCCAAAAAGAGGTTTCATCCGGGCGGGCCGTTGAACCATTACATCTGGCGCCCGAACAGGGACATGATTGTTGTTTATTGTCGTTAATTTTTCACGTGTGTGAGTGGCATTTAGTCACGGGAAACGCATGATTGAGGGTTAAGACGGAAGGAAGTTTTATTTCGCATTATTTGGGAATTTGGACTGGCAGTAAAATGAGTAATAGAAAGAAGGAAACGAAGTATATGGAGGGACGGAGGATCGATGAGACGGAGGTTTCGGACAATAGTGGGGACGGTGAGGCGAGTGAGGTAGGAGTAGTCGGGGATGAATCGGCCGCTTGGTCGACTACTAGTTTCAAGTCCTTACCGGCCTCACCGGATTCGAACGATCTTATGTCAGAATTCAAAAGATACTTATTTTCTGAGAAGGAGGAGAGGCGAAGGGAGGAAGAAGCGAAGGAGGAAAAGAGACAGAGGGAGAAGGAGAAGAGGCGAAGGGAGGAAGAGGCGAAGGAAGAAAGAAGAGATCGACAGTTCAAGGAAATGTTGCAAATGATGAACGGTAAGATAGAAAACGCGAAAACAGAAATTAAAGGGGAAGTAGAGAGTATTCGCGAGAATTTGACGCAAACCATTGAGGTAAAGGAACAGGAAGCCATAACGAGGGAGACGGGTTTAAAGGCTCAAATAAGTCAAATATCCGATGAATTTATCGCAGAGAAGGTAGAGGCGGCCCGACGCGAAGAAAATTTAGCTCAAAGGTTGAACAGGCTAAGTGACAGGGTGGGGCGCACGGAGCATATAGGCAGCAGCCAGGTTATAACCACCGCGGTTGCTCCGCCCAATATCGGCCTAATTAAACCAATATTTAGAGGTAGAGCGGATCAAAACCCCCAAATATTCGTGAGTGAAGCAGAGGAGTATTTGAAACTGCTCGCTATCCCACTTGTTAAATGGCCATATCTTTTTCTAAGTATGATGGAGGGAAATGCTCGATTGTGGAGGAATGCCTTATTTCCAGTGCCTGGAACGTACGAAGAACTTAAACAAAAGTTTTTGCAGAGATATTGGGGTGAGAATGCGCGGTATGAATATCGAGCTAAAGTAATGACGGGGTACTATTCGCGTGCGAGGGACGGCAAAATGAGTGAACATGCAATGAAAAAGATTGCGTCAGCTAGATCTTGTGAGCCCCCGATTTGTGACGAGGAACTTAAATTCTTTCTCACACGCCAATTCCCTCCGTGGGTGCGAAACCTTTTAAGAAGCGCGGAACCGATGGACTTGGAGAAACTAGTCATTCTGTTAGAATATTACGACGAAAGCGTAGAGGAGGGGCAGAATGCTAGGCCGCCGCCAAGGGAAAGGCCACCGTGTGTAAACGCAATGCAATGGTCAGGAGGGGCAAACACCAGTCGAAGAGAATGGCAGAGAAACAGTCGATGGAGAGGGACAAACAGGTCGGAAGCGAATAACGTGAGGGATACCATAAGGGAGCAAGTAAATGATTCACAATCCCCAGGCGCGAGGGAGGAAACGATTACTGACCCCCAGGTTAGGAGCCGAGTACAAAGCACGGAACGGGAAAACTAGAAGGGTCCGAGTCGAATAGTCTCGCCGGCACGGATCACGAAGTGAAAGAGACAGTGGAGATAGTGGCTACCGTCATTTTAGAAGGGAATCCATTAAATGACCTTATGGCGGAAGAAGGGGCAGCTCTCCCGCGGAGGGAATGCCCCCAAATCAAAGTCAACTGTATGGGAGAGACGGCGTTAGCCTTGATTGACACCGGGAGCGAGGTTTCCGCAATTGAGGAAGAATTATTCAAGAAGCCTCTAGAAATAAATCCGAAAATAGCGGTATTGCCGTTAAACAAAAGTTTTTTGATTTGTACAAACAGAGGAAAGGAATTTCAAATTGGTCGGAAACCCAGGCGCGAAGATGAGATTGTTAAACTGCCAACGCGGCAACGAGAATCGGATGAAGAGATTCAGCGGCAAGCGAGAGTTCATCTAGAATTAGCAGGTCGAAAAAGAAAAGGACAGCAAAGGGCCAAGGGACATCAATTCAGGGTGGGAGAAAAAGTCCTCCTGAAAACCCCTCGGTCATCCGATTTAAAACAGAAATTATTTCGCAAATTTTTTCATTTATGTACGGGCCTTTTTCGCATTTCTCGCCAGGCGGGGCCAAACTCGTGTCACCTGTCTGATCGGGAAGGAAAAGAAGTCGGAATTTATAATTACGGGAATTTAAAAGTATATCACGAACCTATGTAATGTAAAGAGGTTTTTTTTTTGTTTTCAAAAAGTTAGATTTCGTTTTGTTTACGTGCGAGTTGCCGTAACGTTTGGGTTTGTTTTCTTTGTTTGTTAGTAAACTGCGGATCCTTCTCTTCTTGAAGAGCGGCATCCACAGTTTAGGGAGGGGCAATGTAATGGTACGACCATTACACAATGCTCCCTGGCCCGACCGCATTCCTCCCCCCCCCCCCCTTCACACCCTCACCCCACCCCCTCTAGACTCGACCCGTGGAGGAGGGTGAGACTGAGTGAAAGCGGGAGTGAATGAGTCACCAAAATCAAGTGAGGTGATATGGGCCTGTGGCCACGGTGGCCTATAACCCCAGTGCAACCCCCACCCACCTCGAGAACCCTCCCCCACCCCATCGTCATCCCCGGGGATATAAAAGCCGGCAGCAGCAACGCCCGGGAGGAGATTCCCCAAAAAGTGAGCCACGGGCGAAGTTGTGCCCGTCGCAAGGGCGGACGAGTTGAGGAGATTCCCCAAAAAGTGAGCCACGGGCGAAGTTGTGCCCGTCGCAAGGGCGGACGAGTTGGGGAGATTACCAAAAAGTGAGCCACGGGCGAGGCTTGCGCCGTCACCGGGCCGGACAGGGTGAGGAGGGTGTTCGCGGACGACCGGAGAGCTCCAGGACGTGGTCGGCGCCGTGAGGCCAATGGTGGTGTGTGTTGATGAATGAAAAGGTGTGTGCGTCGTCTTCTTCCGCGGGTCGGGAGGCGAGGCTCCCTATCACCCCGATCCCCACCACATTCCTTCCATACCCTTCATACGTTTCGCCCCGGCGGTAAAGCCAGGGAGCGCGTAAAAGAAAGGGAATTGCACAGGGTCGGGAACCCTTTCGCGAAGGATTCGCGAAGATTTTTTTTTATTTTTTGTACATGTTTCTTTCGGCCCAAAAAGAGGTTTCATCCGGGCGGGCCGTTGAACCATTACAATATATATAGAGAAAAAGCTGGTCACAGGTGTGACAAAAGTATAAAGGAACATAAAAAGGATAATCACAAAAATATTTTCCCGATATTTCGGTGGCCACTACCACCTTTCTCAAAGGAGAGGAGAGAACTGACGGGGGGGGGGACGGCAGGTCGAGGAAACAAGTGAAAGGTGGAAGTAAGGGAAAGGAGGGGTATGGAAGAGGGGGAATGGAAAGGGTATGAGAAAAAGTATGAGAAGATGAAAGAAAGAAAGACAGACGGCTCCTTTAATGAGCCCTGTTAATTCCTGGTTTGCGGAAGGCATGGAAGAGCCAAATTAGAGAATGCTCCAGCGTTTTAAGTTCAAGGGGAGACGCTGAAGGTGGGAGGGAGGCCAGTATGCCCACCTTGAAGCAATTGTTAAAGCTGGAATCGTGGGAGGAGGCATGTATGGCTACTGGAAGAGAATAAGAGTGGGAGGAGGGATTATTGCAGGAAGAGCGGTGACCATTCATGCGGATGCATAGCGCGGTGGTGGAGAGGCCGATGTAAAAAGTGGGACAGAATTGGCAGAGTAGAAGGTAGACAGTATTTTCCGTGGTGCAGGAAAGTGAAGGCATGGATGGAAGTGGAAAAGAGAGGAATTGTTTAGGGAGAGGCTCGGTGATAAGGATAGGACAGGTTTTGCATCTAGCGCGATTGCATGGGGAAGGGGGTGTTTCTGGAAGAAGATGGGATTTGGACAGAGGTCTGGTGGTTCTCAGAATGCCCGAGAGGTTCGGGGGACGTTTGAAGGTAAGAGACGGGCATTTGGGGAAAATATTGGTGGTGATAAGGTTATCAGAGAGGATAGGGAATAGGTCTTTGAGGATGTGTTTGAGGGACTGAATACCAGGGAAGTAGGTTGTGCACAAGGAGAGGTTGTCTTTGGTTTTGCGAGGAGGGGCTATGGGGGAGTAAGGTTTGTTGGAGATTTTTTTGTTGAGAAGGTGCTCAGGGTATCCTCTTCGGAGGAGAAACTGGTGTAGGTCAGTTAGGAATCTATTAAGGGAGTCTGGGTTATTACATATACGGTGGCCACGAATGGAAAGGGAGTAAGGTAAGGATGTTTTGGTGTGGTAGGGGTGGCAGCTATTGTAGTGGACGTATGGTTGTTTATTAGTGGGTTTGATGTGAACAGATGTGTTAAATTTGTTATTGGAAAGGGAGATGTCGACATCAAGGAAGGTAATGTTAGAAGAGGAGATACGAGAAGTGAAGGAAACTGAGGAGAAAGCGTTGAGAGAGGCGAGGAATGAGTTAAGGGAGTCGGTGCCGTGTGGCCAGAGGAGAAAAATATCATCGATATAGCGGAGCCAGAGAAGGGGCTTGAGGGGGCAGGTGGATAGAAAAGATTCTTCAAGGAGGCCGAGAAAGAGGTTGGAATAAGAGGGACTAAACCTACTTCCCGTGGCACAGCCCCTAGTTTGAAGGTAGAATTGGTTATTAAAGGAAAAGGAATTATGGATAAGGAAAGGAATTATGGGGAAGTAAGGTATTATCTGAGAACCACCAGACCTCTGTCCAAATCCCATCTTCTTCCAAAAACACCCCCTTCCCCCTGCAATCGCGCTAGATGCAAAACCTGTCCTATCCTTATCACCGAGCCTCTCCCTAAACAATTCCTCTCTTTTCCACTTCCATCCATGCCTTCACTTTCCTGCACCACTGAAAATACTGTTTACCTTCTTCTCTGCCAATTCTGTCCCGCTTTCTACATCGGCCTCTCCACCACCGCGCTTTGCATCCGCATGAATGGTCACCGCTCTTCCTGCAATAATCCCTCCTCCCACTCTTATTCTCTTCCAGTAGCCATACATGCCTCCTCCCACGATTCCAGCTTTAACAATTGCTTCAAGGTGGGCATACTGGCCTCCCTCCCACCTTCAGCGTCTCCCCTTGAACTTAAAACGCTGGAGAATTCTCTAATTTGGCTCTTCCATGCCTTCCGCAAACCAGGAATTAACAGGGCTCATTAAAGGAGCCGTCTGTCTTTCTTTCTTCTTCTCATACTTTTTCTCATACCCTTTCCATTCCCCCTCTTCCATACCCCTCCTTTCCCTTACTTCCACCTTTCACTTGTTTCCTCGACCTGCCGCCCCCCCCCCGTCAGTTCTCTCCTCTCCTTTGAGAAAGGTGGTAGTGGCCACCGAAATATCGGGAAAATGTTTTTGTGAGTGTCCTTTTTATGTTCCTTTATACTTTTGTCACACCTGTGACCAGCTTTTTTGCTATTTGTGTCTCGCACTGCGAATTTCCTGTGAACATTTATATATATATATCTCTTTATACATTTATATAAATTTATCTCATTAAGATCCCAATTTTGTCAGCGTATTCCAAGTATTGTCCAATATGGGAGAAGTAGCTTCGTAACTTGAACGGATTAGATAATGACGTAATATTTTGGATTCGAAAATTCTCAAGTGATAGTGTGCTTAGGGTTGTTTAAGACAGCGTAACCTCTAAGGGAGTGAAAGTCACTTTGGGCGTTCCTCAGGGAAGTGTGATAGTCCCACTATTGTTCCTTTTATACATTAATGTCATTGGAGAAGTAGTTGATGGTAAACTTAGATTATTTACAGACGATATAGTACTGTACAGGTATTTTCGCGGATATAATGATAAAAAAGGTCGCACGAAAGTCCGTGAGGCAATTCAAAATTGGTGCGATACGTGGCAGCTGCATTAAATTAGAAAATAATGCGTAGTAATGAAACTGGAAGAAAAACAACTCTCCTGAATACTCCTAACATGCCTCGGAGTTTAACTGACTCATGATCTTTCAAGGGGTAAAGATTTTCGAGAAATAACTGCTCAAGCTAATCGTGAATTGGAATTTGTAAGAAGGGTACTTGGTAAGTGCGATTAAAAAATTAGAGTAATAAGTTACTTTTTCTTTGTTAGACTTCAGTTAGAATTCGCTGCCAGTATTTGAGATCCTTACGAGGTAGGACTAGAAACCGAGCTCGCTCGCGTTCAGGTAAGATCACACACAACACAGTCGAACCACCGCCAACCACTTTCATTGAAAAATGTCCGGAATAACAATTTCATGTCGCAGAATAGAGCACCAGTTAAAAAACATAACTAAAAACAAATCACCAGGTCCCGATCAAACTCCATCCAGAATATATAAAACAGCTTCTGAGATAGCCACCTAGCTTGAAATAATAATCAATAAAACACTAAAGAACCACACAGTACCCAAGGATTGGAAAGTAGCTAACATTACACCTATTTTTAAAAGCGGTGATAGGGAAGAACCTAGTAATTACAGACCCATTTCACTCACGTCAATCTCTTGTAAGATATTTGAGCACATTGTAGTCAGTTCGATCATGGGGCATTTGGATAGTCAGGGATTGCTCATAAACAGCCAACATGGGTTCCGGAAAGGTAGATCTTGCGAGATACAATTAGCTTTATTCGTACACGATATTTTAGTCAACGGCGAAAACAGTACTGAAGTTCATGCGATACATTTAAGATTTTAAAAATGCATTAGATAAAGTTCCACATGATAAATGAATCTTGAAGTTAGAGATTTTTGGTATAAATAAAGACATTGTATGTTGGGTACAAGAATTCTTAAGTGGTCAGGAGCAGAGGGTTGTCATAGATGGTATCATTTCGGACACAATCAAAGTTACATCGGGAGTTCCCCAGGGTAGCGTAATATTGTATTTCTTTTATATATAAACGATTTGGGTTCCGTAGTTAATAGTAAGTTTAGAGTTTTTGCAGACGATAGGGTAGTGTACAAGGGTATATCAAAAGAAGAGGACATGAAATCGCTTAGAAAGGATTTAGATGCAATTCAAGAGTGGTGTGACAAATGGCAGTTAGAACTTAACCTTAAAAAGTAAGTAGCTATTAAGTTTTGGAGGAGGAATAATTCGATAGAGCGTACCTATAAAAGTAGTAACACGAAGGTCGAAAACGTTGAAACCATAAGATATTTAGGTGTAACAATCACTAGGGATTTATCGTGGGGAAGACACATAAGGGAAATATGCGGCCGAGCGAAGAGAAAGCTAGGATTTATAAAAAGAGTACTTGGGAAATGTGATGAGAAGACAAAAGAGCGATGCTATTTTTCATTAGTTAAGCCCCACCTTGAGTATGCAACCCGTGTATGGGATCCTAATGAATTAGGTTTGATGAGAGAACTAGACAGTGTGCAGCGTAGAGCAGCTAGGTTCGTCAAAAGGTGTTACGATAGGTTAAGTAGCGTTTCAGAATAAAATAAGAATTAGGGTGGGAATCATTATCAGAGCGTAGGTTAAAGTAGAGATTGAATCTATTAGAGAAATTTCTATCGGATAGCTTTACTGAAGATGTTAGACACATATTTAAAAAAACAGCGTATTATTCTAGATTCTACCAGTAAATAAGATTAGAGAGATAGATTATCGTACCGATAGATTCAAAATGGCATTTTTACCACGTACTATACGAGAACAGAATAGGCAGCATAGCAAAGGGATAGGTAGGGGAAATATTTTAGAGTATTCTGTAGTGCATGATGCATGTCTTACCCCTTAAATACTGTAGACACTAACAATCAAGTTGTATGAGACAATATAGATGCTAGTTTGCATGTTAGTAGTGCATGCCTGGTGATATTCACCCTCTGCCACACACCCTCGCGGTGGTTTGCAGGGTATCGTGTAGATGTAGATGTAGAAAAGGTTTCCCCACCCAACCCTCCACAATTCCCGCTGTCTCTAAAACATCTCGCAGGCATGGTCGTTAACTCGGATAAGGAGTCCACGTTCCCTCCCCTCAACTCTCCAACGACCCCGCTGACGATTCTGATCACCGTTGACCATCGCGCATAGAAGTTCTGAGAAAATGTATTGTGATAATTGGTTCCTTACCAATCCCTCCCTTACTTCTCCTCACTCGCTACGCCCTCTGATGTTCGGAGTCCCATTAACGCCGGAAAATCCCTACCAAGGGTAACGCTGCCCTTTTCTCCCCATCCCTTCCCCTCCTTCAACACAAGGATGTGACCCGAAAAGGCACTTTACGTTTCGTGCCGTACCTGGGAGGCACCCTACCTCGGAGTCCCAGCCTCGACTTTGAACGAGACCGTACCCTTCACCACTGGTGGTTTATAGCACCAACTGACCAGTCACACTATAGTTTATAACTTCTTCAATTTACACATAAATCACAAAGAAATGTTCGTCTTTGTGTTGCACTAGTCACGCTGATGAAAATGGTTTTTTCATCGCAATCATACGATAGATATTAACCAATTTACATGCTTTAGCAATTTAATGTACAGGCACTTCCAAAAAAAGGTAACACTTCAGAGCCGAAAATTTTGTAAGTCCCGAGTTGACGGTGATTTGACAACGCTGCGTAACGGCTTCCCTCTGGCGGAGCCTCGAGAAGCTCTGACCGAAAACAAACCCCTTTCCCTCCTCCCCCCTCCTTTACCCTTTTACCAGATGGGACAAAGGGATTACTGAATGGTCGGTCTCCTCATATCCTAAAGAAGGGGGCTATGGTGGGCACTCTATGGTCGTTTTTTCCGACTTGCGCTGAACGACATTTGAAGTCCTGAACATATCTCTACGCTCGCCACCGTCGCATAGTGGACGGAAATCGGAAAAGCTGGACAAAATTCAAAAATAGCTTTCTCTGATATATAACTTGAAACTTCACACAAATACTCAAAAAAGACTGCTAATTAAGGAATAATACATCATTTGACATGCTTTTCATCTATTAGTCAGATACAGGAGGTCGAACATGACCAAATTTCCAAATAAACACCTGAACTAATTTTTCTCAGAATGTCTTCCAAGTTAAGTTGATCGTGACGTTATGTGAGGAGTTTGATTGAATAAAGAATAGAATGATCTATTAACACAAGACTTTGCCTTTAAATTACCAGAGATTCAAATATTTTTGAAGCATTTTAGCGCAATTCCGTTAAAAATGTCAGACGCTGTTCTCAGAAAAAATGTTTACATAATATAGAGAATATTTAGCGTTTTTGGGAGAGACCTGTCAAGTGACTTATATCAGAGCACTCGTTGAAGACTCATAAACACGAAATTGAAGAGAAATTAAAAATAAGTCTATGACACCGAAAAATACATGATTTTCCGATCGCGCGTCCGGGGTATGGCTCCGCACGGCTGGGGCTGGAAGTGCCGTGACTCGCTTACTTTACTCAAGTGACATGGACTTCCATTTCGTCGTTTTTCAGCGGCACTCATTGTCACTAAACTTCACTGATCTATGTTGATGAAATCGTGCAATCGGATAGGTTTACGCGGAATCACTTTATTTTTCTTCGCGTGCGCTCCGGGAACATACTTCTTATTCACGCCCTTGAAATGAGTGACCATGGGACCATGTAAGATTCAGAAATACACTGGTTTTTCTTTTGAATTACTTTTGCCCCCTTCTTTTTATTCACGCGATAAAAGATGCACCGACGATTTCAGAGCCTTGGTCTTCGTTTTCCCTGCCACCTTTTCCCCTTTCCTCAAAGGAGATCTGAATGCCAAATGGGGGGCGGCATGTTCCCTCTGACCACTCTGTTCAGTCCCTGTACTGAGACAATGGGGATGGGGAGGACCGGTCTCCGCGAGGAATAATTTTCCACTACCCAAAAACCTTACTCCATACGTTTTATTGCACCCACGACCCCTTACACGCGGTATGCCTCGGGTCAACATCCTGAGTGTATGCCCTTGCAGCCCAGCGCCCAGGCATTAGGGGTGTTCCGGAAGCAGGTAAAACATCGCAGACGACTGCCCATCCACTCTTCCACCTGAGTGCTTTTAAGTTTGTTTCTACTCACATTACCGGGCGAATATTTCAAAACATTTAAATGCCCATGAGTGAACACGTTTATCAACACGGTTTCATGATTTAGGTTTGATAGTCTCTTATTAATTTCATATGTGATGCCAAGGAAGTAACAATTCATTCCCAAAAATGAATTAATTCCGTCCATTAAAGAAATATATCCAAAGCTTTTGGCGGTATTGTTTAGCGTGCAATATGGTCGAATAATAGAGCACCTTTCCATTAGAAGGAAATATAGGAACAGCAATTACTATTCTCAGTTGCGATATAAGTTCTTAAGGAAATTTACTAACTGCCGTCCACCCACTTCGCAATCCGAGTAATTGGCCCCTCGAGAGGAGATGACCGTATGGCGCCCGGTGCCCGCGCGTCACGTGTGCAAACCCTTTCTGAGAGGGAATTCCCAGCTAGCAATGCTTCCTCGCCGCCCCTCCCCTTCGGTAGGAGGAGAATAGTGGGTGGCGATCCTTCGGCAGGGTTAGGAGGACACGCGGCTCAACGCCGCGGTCGGGAATAAGAGTGAGGCGAGAGTCGGGGGTATTTTGCGACCACCGACAGGTGTCATACAAACAACGGGTATTCGGGAATATTCGTATGTTGTCACAGTCCTCATCCTATGAAGAACGGAAAAAGGCATTGAATAACCAATTATAGCGTAACATTAGTTACAGTTTTACCAACGGAAATGTCTTCACATGCTTACGGAGCTATTGCAATCAGTTAAATCGCATACGAATAATTACTTAGTTGTGGTCGCATGCGCGCGCAATTAGCTGTATCCTGTAACCTTTAGTGATCATAAAATAGTAAATGCGAAATTTATTGTAGGCGCTGAAAGACATTATAAACCAAGGAAGAGGGTATACTTATTTGGAAAGGCTAATTAGGACGGTATGAAAGAGGAATTAAGGGAATCGTTTAATATATTTAGCGAACAAAGCAAAGGATTAGATACAGAGGATTCGTGGAGAGAATTTCTTGAGGACAGTTAATGAATACATACCAAGTAAATTCATAAGTGATAATACAGAGCCACGGTGGTATAATTCGGAGGTTAGGAAATCACTTAAGTGACAAAGGGTATGCCACGCTAGGATGAAAAATGCAGGACGGGGTCTATCGCTAGAGGAAAAAAATGAGTTAGTTCAAAACTATAAAAAATCGAGAGCATTAGCAAGGAAATCATGTCGGTAAGCTTTATCACATTTCAAGAGCAAGATGATAGGAGAATATTTAGATAGTAATCCCAAAGCGTTTTGGTCATATGTGAGAGAGATTCAGGGAAATAAGTCCACAGTGCACACACTTAAATACGATAAAGGAATCAGAGTTACCAGCAGTGTAGAAAAAGCCAATACTTTAAACACCTTCTTCCAAAGCGTTAGATTAGACATTAGACCAGATTTTAGGGAAACGGCTGCGTGGTCAATAACAGATTTGTATTGGTATTATACAAAAATGAATCTCATGGGCATTATTATTATAATTATTCAAAGTAGGACTCCTAAACTATAAATGCTAAGGTTAACTCGTGGAAATGCCACCACAATTGGGAACGTTATTTACTTCATCCTGAAAATAGAGCATTTTACTGCGCCAATACGGCGAAAACGTTAAAATGTTCTTATCAGCCTGCTCCTAGTCTTAAAATTTAGGATCGTATATTTTCAAAGCTTCTGACCACATCGATGTGAGAATTAAATATGCCTATGCACTCGCTCTGAAATGGCACGAACGTGAAACAACACCAATTAACCAAGGAATTAATTATGTAAGGGTCACATCTATATCTATACGATACCCTGCAAGCCACCGCGAGGGTGTGTGGCAGGGGGTGAAGATCACCAGGCATGCACTACTGACATGCAAACTAGCAACTATATTGTCTCATACAACTTGATTGTTAGTGTCTACAGTATTTAAGGGGTAAGACATGCATCATGCACTACAGAATACTCTAGAATATTTCCCCTACCTATCCCTTTCCTATGCTGCCTATTCTGTTCTCTTATAGTACGGGGGAAAATGCCATTTTGAATCTATTGGTACGACAATCTATCTCTCTAATCTTATTTATCTGGTCGAATGTAGCATAATACGCTGGTTTTTTAATATGTGCCTAACATCTTCAGTAAAGCTATCCGATAGAAAGTTCTCTAATAGATTTAATCTGTACTTTAACCTACGCTCTGATAATGATTCCCACCCTAATTCTTTTATTAATTCTGAAACGATACTCAACCTATCCTAACACCTTTTAACGAACCTAGCTGCTCTACGCTGCACACTGTCTAGTTCTTTGATCAACCCTAATTCATTAGGATCCCATACACTGACTGCATACTCAAGGTGGGGCTTAACTAGTGAAAAATAGTATCGCTCTTTTGTCTTCTCATCACATTTCCCTAGTACTCTTTTTATAAATCGTAGCTTTCTCTTCGCTCGGCCGCATATTTCCCTTATGTGTCTTCCCCACGATAAATCTTTAGTGATTGTTACACCTAAATATCTTACGGTTTCAACGTTTTCGATCTTCGCGTTATTAATTCTATAGGATCGCTCTATCGAATTATTCCTCCTCCAAAAATTGATAGCTACACACTTTTTAAGGTTGAGTTCTAACTGCCATTTTTCGCACCACTCTTGAATTGCATCTAAATCCTTGCTAAGCGATTCCCTGTCTTCACATACAAATTGGAGGGTGATAACAACCAATGATGACATGTGATTTCCTCTTCAAAGTAAAACGTCGATTATTAATGTTATGCAAATGCGTGACGACGGTTTTTTTTCTGTGGCGATGGTGGCGAGCATAGAGATATGTTCGGGACTTCAGACGTCGTGCAGCTCGAGTCGAAGAAAACGACAATCTCGGGACACAGGACCGACCCACATTAGTCGGAAATCGAAAAAAGCTGGACAAAAATCTAAAACATTTTTTTTAGAATATATACTTTTTGAGAAATATACGGACACTGTTCTCAGACAAAACTTTTACATAAAGTAGGGAATATCTAACGTTTTAGGGAGACACTTTTCACAGATTCTTAGAAAAGTTTGCTACTTAAGGAATAATGCATCACTGGTCATGATTCTCATCCGTTAGTGCGACACAGGGGCTCAACATCACGAAATTTTAAAATAAATCCTGTAATAACATTTATCCGAATATCTTACAAGTTGATGATGACGTTGTGGGAGGAATTTGATCAAATAAAAATAGCATAATCTATTAACACTATGCTTTGATTATAATTGCCTGAGCTGCAAATATTATTTGAATCGTTCAGTTGCTATTCCATTACTTTAAATGGCGGACACTGTTCTCAGACAAACCTTTTACATAAAGTAGAGAATATCTAACGTTTTAGGGAGACACTTGTCAAGTCACTTACGTCTGAGAATTCGCTGAAAACTCATGTACACGAAAGTGAAAAGGAATTAAAATTAAGTTGGCGACACCGAAAAATACATATGATTTTCCGACCGCGCGTTTGGGGTTTGGCTCCACGCGTCGGGGGCTGGAATTGACGTGACTCGTTTACATTGCTGAAGTGACATGGACCCTAAGGCTTCCAATTCGTTGTTTTTGAGCTTTACCCACTGTCAGTAACCTCCATCACCCTTATTTGATGAAATCGCGAGCATGTTGAGCCGTGCGACGGGATAAGATTACGCGGAATCGAGTTATTTTTCTTTGCGTACGTTCCGGGAACATACTTCTTATTCACGCCCTTCAGCTCTTGAAAAGAGTGGAGTCTTTCTAGGGCCCATGTGAACTAGATATACTCTAGTTTTTCTAAGTAATGGAATAGCAATTAAATTATTAAAAAATATTTGTAGCTCAGGCAATTTAAAGGCATAGCATTGTGTTAATAGGCAAATGATGCAGGTGTTTATTTGGAAATTTGGTTATGTTTGAGCCCCTATATCTGGCTAACAGATAAGAATCATGTCAAATGATGCATTATTCCTTAATTAGCAATCTTTTCTGAGTATTTATGTGAAGTTTCAAGTCTATGGGCCGTATTCACAACCTCCAATGGAGTGAAGCTTCTACTGCTTATGACGTAAATCAACACTACATGGTATTCAGAAGCTCTATGGAGTGGCGGTCTCACTGCTCTTGTAGTAACAGCTGGCCTAAAGTGGTAGGGTACCCATACCCACCCTAAAATCACCACTACATAGAATATCAACATGGCCGACGGCGTATAATGGTCGACGCTTCGCAAATATAAACGCTGTTTTCATGCGATATAAGGTTATTAAGCGTCATTGTTACGTTTTGTAATATCAAGCAACATAGCAAGAGTACACTGATATCAACTTGTGTGCGATCAATGAAACTGTTTGGCAGGAATATCTTGATTACGGATTCTGGGTAATGAACCAAAATTTGTAGATTACACATATGAAAGGCAGTTTGGGTTAGGGGTTAGGTGCGTACTTCACAGTGTCGACGCCCCTGGTTCGTAACTCTCCTCCAATTTTTTTTTCGTCGCAGTTTCGTTGTACGACTGTCCCTGGTTTTACATATTTTTAATCTGTTTACCCGGGATGCATTTTAACTATTTCACGTACTAATTACGTAATTTGCTAAAATTGCGTAATTATTACGTAAAATAGTTAATTACGTTATTTACCTAAATCACGTAAGTAATTATCACGTTGCTGAAATACGTCCACACGCCCTGTCGTTTTTTGTGTACGAAATTAACGGAAGAGCATGAAGTGTGATCGTGACTTTTAATTTCCGTATCTCTGGCCACGCAGTCCCGACGCACGTACAACATTTGTTCTAATTTGCCTGGTGCCGTGATTTTCCAGCACTGTGCTTTTTTGGAAAACTAATCGCAAGAGAAAAAAAAACTTAAGCTCTGCAATCATATAATTGTAAGTATCTACCGAAATGTTCGGGTGATCGGGCGAAATGTTCTGGTGGGAGAGAGTTTCGAACAAGGGACGTCGCTTGGAAACTGATAAAATACCAGCGGTAACAAATAATTTTGAAGAATAAATGTTTTGCACATTTTCAGGAGCATGTTAGAATGCATATGATTAAATATCATAGCAATGTGGAGTGTATGTACGTAAGAGTATGGATTGTTAATAAAAGCCAATGTTATTCAATATTATAACTGTGTGAAAAATGTGCCATCCTTATTTTTATTGCATATATTTTGTACTGACTGTGAGAATAGCTATTTTACGAATAAGAGACTGATATTCTAATAATATTTAAATTATTGATCATGTATATCAGAATAATATAATAATATTTATACAATCCCATGGACACCATGGGATTGATGTTCAAAACTCCCTCTATTTTACACCTTGTTCCGTATATAACCGTAACCAGGATTACGTAAATGTCGCTGCTTACACTTGAGTCGAGTTGGCAGCATAGCGACCATCAACACTCCGGAAGAAGGAGTGGAAGTAGTGGTGTTGAATGCCAATTTGCAGGAGAAGGAGCACTAATCTTCATGGAGTGAAGCTGCGACTAGGCGATGTAGTGGAGACATCTGAATGCGGCCCTATATCTCAAAGCAAGCTATTTTGGAAATTAGTCCGGTTCTTTTCGCGACGGTGGCGAGCGTAGAGATGTGTTCAGGACTTCAGTCTCGAGTCGGAAGAAACAACAATGGAGTGCCCACAATAGCCCCCTTCTTTAGGGCATAACAAGACCGACCGTGCAGTAATCCCTTCTGCTAAACAGGGAAAGGTGAGGACGGGGGAGGAGGGAAGGGCGTTTGTTTTCGGTTAGAACTTCGCGAGGCTCCGCCAGAGGGAAGCCGTGACGCAGCGTTGTCAATCACCGTAAACTCGAGACTTAGAAAAATTTCGGTTCTGAAGTGTTAACTATTTTTTGGAAGTGCCTGTACATTAAACTGCCTTGGTTTACTAATGCACGTGAGATGGTGAAGTTCAACAACACCCTCAAATTTCCCCCCTCCCTTCCCCTCTTGCCACTACGCACCTAGATTTTGTATGCATGCGGGTGTAAAAATGATCATTGTTGCCCTAAGATGTCACTGTGTGATGAAACCCGGGTCGTAAGAAATAAAGAAATTTTGTCGACCATTACGAAATGTAATTTTTATAGCAGATATGGAGAGGTTCCACAAAGTTAAGCTTGAAGTTATTACTAATATTTTGAAAAAACTGAGCTCAGATTTGTCCATCGCTCACCATAATTCACTAATTGAAAAGTATATATGATGTAAAGCCGTAACAAAGGAAGCTTCTCGGAATACGGTCTCAGATTTTAAAAGGAAAACACTAGTAGAACAATTGCAGGATAGCCGGAAAGCCTAGTTGTCATATGAAAGGGAAGTTCCGGGAAAAAACCGACTCCTCATCCGCTAAGAAACGAAAAAAACGTAATGTTGTCAAGGAGTATGGACAAGGCTAATATGTTGCATTCATACTTCCAAAGCGTTTTCACAGACTGATTTGAGAACACATCCATCACGGTGAATAATAATTTCTAGCGAACGATGTATCTACATCTACATAATACCCTGCAAGCCACCACAAGGATAGCATGTATATTCTGCCGGTGGCGATATCTTTTGCTGGAAATTGTCATTCACCGTGATGGATGTATTATCAAATGAATCTGTAAAAACCCTTTTAAAGTAGTGGTTCAATAAATTAGCTTTGTCCAAATTTCTTGATACTGTTTCACCTTTGTTGTTTAATAGTTGATTACCAGTTGATATATTGCCTTGAACTTCCCTCACGTATGACGAAAAGGCTTTAGGGTTATCCTGTAACTGTTCTGGAGTGAGTTCTCATTACCGTGTAATAGATAATATAACAACAAAGCTAATGAAACAGCAAGTCAATTGAATGACAGCCATGCCTGCGTAGAAACATGCACTACCTTAAGATATGCTACAAGTGATAGAAATAGTAAGTGCTAGAGTAACTGACAACTGTGAAAATGCATACGGGTCAAAAACAATCATGGAAAACATGCGACACGTGCTGTTAGTACAACGATAGCATGTTAGTCAGTAGGCATTAATAAGATAATAAACAAAACAGCTACACTACCTGACGGCAAACCAAACTGTAGAGCCTCATTTACTGTAGTTATGGTCTCTTATCGCACGCGGGAAAAATGACATTTTAAACCTGTCCGTTATGCAGTCTATTTCTCTCAATATGTTCTCATGCCCTAGCCTGCCGTAGTGTGACGGATTTCGTAAAATTCACTTAACGTCGTCAGAAAAGATATCGTCGTGGGATTTGTACAAAAAAATAATTCTATACTTTGACGGGCGTGTCGGTGGAACAGCTATTCCCATCCTAATTGTGACAGAAGGCTTGTTAGTTGTTACACTAACGAGAGTGTCGTTAACGTCCATTTACATATCGTGCAGATCTTCATCTACATCTACACGATACCCTGCAAGCCACCGCGAGGGTGTGTGGCAGGGGGTGAAGATCACCAAGCATGCAAACAAGCTACTATAGGGTTTCAGCAACTAGATTGTTCGCATCTACATAGTAAATAAGGGATGGGTTGTTAATGCATGCATTATACACTACTTTTCTGGTTCTTTAGTGTTTTATTGAAGATAATTTCTAGATAGGGGGTTATTTCAGAAGCTAAAGCTAACTCTGGATGGAATTTGATCGGGACCTGGTGATTTGTTTTTACTAATGCTTTTTAACTGCTGATCTATTCCCTAATAATATAATGATACAAATCCTTTTTTACGCATGATATGTAGTTCATGTTTGGTGAGAATTCACCCCCTGCCACACACCTTTACGGTGGCTTGCAAGGTATTATGTAGATGTGTATTTGCAGTGTATTTAGAAATTTTATAGTTTTTAATTATTACTTTACGCTCATCAGTGGGCATATATTTACTAATTCTTTCCTATTTAGCATTACATATTCGCTGCCGTCTCAGGGATTATCTCACTTCGGCATTGTACCACCTAGGTTCAGTGCTTTCTTTTTTAAATTTACTAGGGATATATCTAATGATTCCAGAACGCATGAGATAATGAAAGACTTCCACGAGCCCTCCGTACATAAGTTTATGGAAGACTTTTTAAAATCCGATAAGGAATCTTTTAAATAAATTTTTAAGTTAGCAAAGTCAGCTCTTTTCAAAAAATAAATCTTTCTATTTTGGTTAAAAGTTTTATCTAAAGTTAGTGAGAATTTTGCAGTTATAACTCTGTGGTCACATGATTCCATCAACCGTGTTAATCATTGTCACTTGTTGTGGGATGTTAGTTGCCAGTAAATCAAGAATGTTATTCCCTCTATTAGGTACTGTAGCTAAATGTTGCAGGACGTTGTTGGAGAATACATATAATAGAATCCCACAGATGTCCTTGTCCCTTCCTCCAGCTTTGAAGAAGTAATTTCTCCAGTCTATTGATGGTGCATTGAAATTTCCACCTATTATTATATTACGCTCACAGTTACGGGACGTGATAGAATTTATCTGCTTTCCCAGTTGTAATAGGGAGTCAACATTGTTGTGTTCGGGGCCTATAGAATGCGCAGACAGATATTGGTTTGGATTTAGGGCTTGTTATTGAACACCAAACATATTCCAAGGGGTTGTCGGGAACTATTTCTGCTTTGCTAATGATTAAGTTCTTGACTGCAATGAAAATACCACCACCTGTTCGGTTTTGTATGTCTTTTCTATATAATTAAAGAAACAATTACATGTGTATTCATTATAAATCCTATTTTTTAAACTTTGATCGTATCTTTCTGGTATGATTTTCCCCGAGATAGATCCTTGGCATTCTTAGTCGACATCTGCTATCAATGCCTCTAATAAAATCCGTGGAAGTTGGATGATCGCAAGCGATCCGTGACTTTTAGCATTTTTTTTTTTAGCTTTTAGCGATAAAGCATTTAATTTTTCGATGTCTGCCTCCCCCACGTTTGCCACTACTTTGTTATGGGAATATTTAGGCTAATATGTTGCATTCATACTTTCAATGCGTTTTCACAGATTCATTTGAGAACACATCCATCACGGTGAATGATAAATTCTAGCAAACAATATATATTCTGCCGGAGGAGATATCTTTTGCACGAAATTTACATTCACCGTGATTGCTGTATTCTCAAATGGTCTAAACTCATATTTCTCAAGAAATCATTAAAGTCACGTACTTCCTTCACCTTTGTGGGTAAAGATTTGGAATAAAAAGTGGTGTAATTAGATGAAACAGTATTTATCGTTGTTTTAATGTAGGCTACGTACATTTTGGTAATTACTTACCAAAGATAAACAAACACAATTGCGGACACTCATTTTTCGTAGTTTTTTTTAAATATATGTAGAGAAAAAGTTAATTGCATAGCCGAGCATCACAAATAACTTATAGGGGGAACCTGTACATAGCTTCCACAGTGCGAACCTAATGAGTTATACTGCGACCGTTTGCTACGCCGAATTTCACATCTGTTTTCCCATCACGCGCTCGAGTGTGGTACAACGCGCCTGCAACGGGGCAGCAAGTGCGTGGAAAGGATTGTAGCCATATCCACTCCGCTACGCAGATTTTCGAGCTCACTCTTTTCGAACTCACTCCCTGCCACACACCCTTGAGGTGGCTCGAAGGTTATTATCTAGATGTAATTTGTAGTAACCAAATGTTCTAATATTAACAGACTATGAAATTCGAGGCAAATCCGTGTAAATCAATTATGTTTATGCCCCAGACAAATTCAAACTTCGCGGACTCCCTTCCATTTCACTGCGAGGTTGCCATTTTTCTCGCAGTCTCCCACCGCATTTTAACCAAAATCTATAAATCTTTTATTTTTCATCGTAGAACAACGACTAAAAGACGTACGTACTCGCACGATTATCAGAAGTAAGATGAAAACTAGTATTTATTGCAATACGGCGTAGCTGTTAAAGTTTAAATTATACTGAGTAAGGTCAGTTTTCGCTGTGCTAGCCCCCCGCCGCGTGGGTCGAGGAGAGAGGCCAGCGTTGGGCCTCGGAGCTCGGGAAGGGTCGCGGATTAGGACCCTTCCCGAGGAGGGATACACCCTTCTGGCGACTACCTGAGACATGGTCCCAGATCATCACTCTTAACCGTTTAATTTATTTAGCGAACAAAGCAAAGGATTAAATACATAGAATTCATGGAGAGAATTTCTTGAGGTCACTCGTAACGAAGTTAATAAATACATACCGAGTAAATTTATTAGTGATAATACAGAGCCAAGGTGGTATAACGCGGAGGTTAGGAAATCACTAAAGCGACAAAAGGTATGCCACGCTAGGATGAAAAATACAGGACGGGGTATATCGGTAGAGGAAAAAAATGAGCAAGTTAAAAACTATAAAAAATCGAGAGCATTAGCAAGGAAATCATGTCAGCAAGCGTTATCACATTTCAAGAGCAAGATGTTAGGAGAATATTTAGATAGCAATCCTAAAGCGTTTTGGTATTATGTGAGAGAAGTTCAGGGAAATAAGTCCACAGTGGACACACTTAAATACGATAAAGGAATCAGTCACCAGCAGTGTAGAAAAAGCCAATACTTGAAACACCTTCTTCCAAAGTGTATTCAATTCATCGTCACAAAACGCAGTGGAACCACCGCCGAACACTTTCAGTGAGCAAATGCCCGAAATAAAAATTTCATGTCGCGGAATAGAGCAGCAGTTAAAAAGCATAAGTAAAAACAAATCACCAGGTCCCGATCAAATGCCTTCCAGAGTATATAAAACATTAGTCTCTGAAATAGCCCCTATCTAGAAAGAATATTCAATAAATTGTATTTAGAACTCTTTCGGGTATATTTGTTGCTAATAAGTCTAGAATGTTGTTTACCCTGGTCGGTTCTGTTACTAGCTGTTGTAAAGAATGTGACGCAAAGGTGTTCAGCAGTGATTCGCAGAGTTCCTTATCCTTACCTCCTGTAATGAAACTACACGTATTCCAGTGTATCGAAGGGAGATTGAAATCTCCGCCTACTATTATTCCTCTATTATTTTTCCCAGAAAGTATTGTACGTATCTCTGACTCTAGTTCCATTATAGCATTGACGTCTGCGTCCGGTGGCCTGTAATATGCACCTACATATATCTTTTTTGCGTTACTACTTTTACTTTTAACGGAACACCAAATACTTTCTACATTTCGCTCTGAAATAAGTTCTCTTCTACTGACATGCGGGTCCTTCACAGCTATGAATACTCCTCCTCCGTTTCTGCTTACTCTATCCTTTCTGTATACGGTAAAACACTTCGGGAATACTTCATAATCTGATATGTCCTTCGAAAGCCAGCTTTCTGGTAACGGTAAGGTAGTTTCCGTTCGATACGAATCGTTCGACAACTGAAATGCTATTAGGGATCGTCCGTTGATATCGTTCGATAAATATGACTATACGGCGGAGGAGTTGTCTTTCGTTACGGGGCAAATAGTACGATAACGCTTTTGCGGTTTTTCGTATTGAACGGTAACGGCTTATCGAAAGCACGTTATCCTAAAGCGGGGTACGGAGTGTCTGTAACTCTTGTCGTTCGATGAGGGAGGTCACCTACGACGCATATTTAAAAAAATGAGCGAATATATCGATGGATACTGTATTCTAAATGTTGAATTCGTATTATCATTGAATGCACTTCAAATTGATGTAGCTTATAATGAAATGTGGCGAGAATTTGCATTAAATTGTTTTACACTCAAAGTAGGTAAACGCTGAAACATAATGCATGAGATCGCGTAACGAGGCATAGTTCGCAACTATTTATGCGTGAATTTATTTTGTAGCTTAGAAGCACCACCCTTTTAACAGGCTTCTTAAAGGATTTCTATTGAGTTTTAAACAACCATAGAATTGTACTCCGTATAAATTCTTTGTAGGGCGCTCTCCCCTTAACGATAGCCGTCGCCGAGTGGGCTAAGGCGTGGTAATAATGTTCTTTGATGAAGGTTCGGTTCCCACCATGACCAAATTTATTTGCTTTCGAATAGTTTACTGCATGGCTGTTAGATGCTAATCCCGTACGTTTACGGCAGTAACAACAACATATTTTTATTTTAAAACTATTTGCTGGATTTCCAATCAACCCCTTGAGAGACATTCGAGGCGAATTTCGGGACTGTGATTACGGGGAAGAGGCTTCACATGCTGACAGGCCTAATATGTTTTGATGACAAGGATACCTCTATTGTAGAGCAAAAGGTTTAAATAAATAAATAATAATTAAATAAATTTAATTGGCTCTAGGAGCATATCCTTTGGAGCCTATGTAAGTACATTAACACTCAGACAGAAAAGGTACTGCATTAAAATAAATCATAAAACACTCGGTATAATGAACTTGGAAAACAAAGATAAAATCATTAAACACTCGTATAATAACAATGAACTGAAAAACAAAGATTACAAATTCTTATGTAAATTCATGTATCAAATTTCATCAATGACAAATGAAAACAAACATTAATTATAAGGATTTCCAAAATTACGCGATAATCTCTATTTTCAATTCTCAACTTCACAATGGTAACTTTCAACATAAATTTTATAATTTTGTGATTTTCAGCAGTACAAATTCTACAATAGCTATTCTCTTCTCTTGCTCTTGGTGTTTCAAACGGCAAGGTGCTCTTCAAACGGCCAGGGTTTCCCAGTTCTGTGTGTGGTTTTTCCAACTCTCACCCCTAGCACCAGTTCTCCCTCCTCCCCACCCTTTTTCCGTTGTCACCCTTGGTTTAGGCCACCCTTCCCCTCCTCTTCCCTCACTCCTTCCCCCCCCCGGCCCCTCCCCTCATTCGTGTATATATACTGGACTTTGTTGAGATTTGGTCACCTGATGATGATGTATCACATCGAACCCGGTCGAAGTAAAGATTTCTTTGTGGAAAATTGCCAAACTTATTTAATTATGTTATTCCACCATATAACGCCTGAAACGACTCTTTTTATACAATAGCTACACAACTATGGAAATACATTTGATGAACTCGAAAAACCCATAAACAGCAAGTTCCCCATGCTGATACAATTCAAGTTTCATGAAAATAAACTGAAAACAATCATTTTTTTAAATTACTAACTGACGTGATACCCTTCAACTCTTGGGGAATCGAATTCCATACATAGCATGAATTGATATAAAATGAATTGTGATACATAGTGGTTTTGTGACAGGGTACAATTAATTTATTTTTATTTCTGGTATTCCTAGTTTTTTCATCGAATTATCTATGTAAGGTTGGAAAATGTAGGAAGGAGTTACAGTTTTTAAAAGTTTGTACATGAAGAGTCCCATTTGAAATTTTCTTCTTTTTTCAATTTTTAACATTTTTACTTCATTATAGTATGGTGTGATATGCTCATAATACGAAATATCGCACACAACGCAAGACACAATTTTGAATTTTCTGTAGCTTTGATATCTGACATTTTGTAATGTTCGACATCACCAAGGAACAGTAATCAATGTGAGGAATCAATAAAGCATTTGCTGATTTGAGTCTCAATGATAACGGCATTAGGTTGCGAAAGCATTTCAATTGGTGCTCAGTTTTAACTTCCTACCTTATTCGAGATGCATGCATGTGTTCGTCCCAGGTAAGTGTGTTGTTTAGAATAACGCCTAAATTTTTAACCTTATCGGAATAATCTATTTCTGCATCTTGTACTTGAATTTTAGACACTGAGTCGATGTTTATAGAAGACAGGACCTTGGCACTGCCTATAATAATCCTCTTTGTTTTCTGTGAGTTTAATTTCAAACAATTGTTTGACGCCCATTCACATATAGTTGAAATATCTTCGTTAATTTGTGCAATGGCGCTCTCAGAGCGCCATTGCACAAATGCATGGAGATCTCATTGCGATCGAAGTCAATATAGATTTGCAAGTCGTCAGCATATAGATGGTACTTGCAATGACGTATCTTATTTGGGAGGTCTTGAACATAATGACAAAGAGCAATGGCCCTAGTATTGACCCTTGGGGGACCCCACGTTCGACAGGTAGTAATTCCGAATGTGAGTTGTTCTTCCGGTCATTCACCGCCTGGAAACGTTGACTCAAGTAAGAACGGAACCATTGTAAAACAGAAGCAGACATTTTCAGATTTCATACTTACCATGCCCAAATGGAAATTCAATATTAGGTATCAACAGTGTAGATATGTCACTGCAGTGACTTCTCTTCGTAAACTATGTTGAACGTATGATGTTCTTACACAAATGTAATCCTTTTGCATGTGAATGAGTAGATGAAGAAAATGTATCGATTTGTTATCTACCAATACTTGAGCTCTAATAACCATGACTGATGTGTGAAGGCTATACATTTTAAATGTTATGCTTACAAGAAATGGAAGGCTTATACTCTTGGCTGCTATTGCTGCAGAAGGAAGGAGGGTCATATTCCCATTATATCCCATAACATAGGGCCATTCCCATTACTAGAGATGGGCAACTTGGTAAATTACCGCGGTAATTTTCGTAAATTACCGTGGTATTTTTCGTAAATTACCAACACCCCCGAAAATTACCGTAATAAACGGTAATTTTCAGAAAAGTTCTTTGTCATAAAATGTCTTCCTCACGAATAAACAATTGGAATGGATAATATTATAAATTAAGAAGCTAAAACGATTTTGTTTACATTGTGTCCATGATTAATTCCAATTAATTCAGAGTAAAATAACAAATACACATTGCGCAGATGTATGTCTTTGGAACGAAAATTTCTCACAGTGTGACAAGAGAGAGGCAAATTGCGTGTTGCTGTCAACTTTGTTTTAATTTTTTTTTAATGAGAATAATAGATAAACGTCGTGATATGTTTGATATAAACATCGGCATTTATATCTCAATGCTATTTGATTTCGTTTGAAGTCCTCTGATAAGGATTTGCAGCTCAAAACTTAAAATTACGGGAAAATTACGGTAATTTTCGAAAAATACCGTAATTTACCGCGGTAATTTACCTCAATTGAAAATTACGGAAATTTACCCATCTCTACCCATAACATATTCCCATTGCTATGCTTGTCATGCTCGATGCTAAAGGTTAACCATCTTTAATGCATAGCATGAACGATAAGTTTCACTATTATTATAATGTTAAATTGAGGAATGGATGGAATGAATTATGTCACCGTAAACTGTATGCATGTTAAAACATGGGACTGTTAAACTAAATCGTCAAAAATATTAAGTACTGTGAAATATAATTATAAACATTTTACTTACTGACCTTTTATTTCGTGAATTTCGTTTCTGCCCATTTTATATGATGGCATGAAACAGCGCGATTAGATAGCACGAATAACAACATTAATATGAATGGTTTTGTGTCGTAACTAACAATGCAGCAAGAATTACGGGAGTAATGAAAGCCAACAATCAAATGAAATCTAGATAAAATTCTTAAATTAAATATTCACCTTTGTTTTAAACTGTTCGTAAATATTTACTTCGTGATCTCAACGTTGAGGTTTGGGGTTATCGTTCGTCATTTGTTACCATCGATCTTCTGCTGTTTCCTCTCCTACGTCACACGACGTCACCGATGTACGATAAGTCCCCGAAGACAGCCGAAGCTAATCGAACGAAAGCAACGCCTGAACCGTAATAGCACGTTAGACAGCCTCCATCATTTCGTTCGATAGATATATCGTACGATATCTCCTATCGGCGAAAGTTCCGTAATAGACACCCTGTAGAAGGCTTCTATTCTTCTCTGGTCAGTTTTTCCAATGGTCCATGCTTCTGATCCGTAGAGTGCCACTGCCCACACGAATGTTTACACGTCCTTGTCTCCAGTCTTATGCTCTTCGAGCAGAGTAGTGCCCTCCTTTTGGCCATGAATGCCGTCTTAGCTATTCGGCTATTCCACGCTTGATGTCTGTCGTGCTTCTTCCATCCCAGGCGATGGTGCTCCCAGGGTAGGTACATGATTCCACTTGCTCCAATCTTTCTCCTTTGAGGCGGGCGTCGGCCAGTGTTTTCTCTCTTCCGCGCACAAGTATCTTGGTTTTCTTCTTATTGAATTTCATGTTGTATTCCTGGAACACTTTTTCAAATATGTTCAGTGAGTACTGTAGGTCTTCCTCGTTTCCTGCTACGATAGCGATATCATAAGCGAAGCGTAGCATGTTGATTTCTTCTCCATTCACTTTGATTCCTTTGGTACCTTGTTATATTTTCTGAAGGATGCATTAAAATACATTATACAAAAAACTTATATAATGCAAGAGAGTTAAATGCTGTTTAAATTGTGTTCTAAATATTTTAATGTTTAGGACGTGGTTGAAATAGTAACAATGAAATTATCGCAAAATGTAAACACAAACAGCACGTGACCGCGAGGCGAGCTCCTATTGGCTACACGGTTGCACAACCGTTGGCCGGTTGGAAATATAGACGCGCTCCTATATCATCCAACCGTTGAGAGCTGGTAGGCGCTGATTGGTGGGCTGCAAGTGGCAACCGCTGTTAGTGTGATGGCTGGCGCCTCACTATGGGGTATAGAGGTAGCGCTCACTTTCAAAATCGTAGAACTTTTGAATGAATTGAGATATGAACATAAATATTTTTTATTTGAAAGTTAAAACTCTAAGGAATAGAGGAAAAATATGTTTCAAATGAAAAATAGCAATAAAAGTCTGCAGAAAGTGTGCGAATGCCGTAATTTTTTCCAATTATTTGTGTAGACTAAAATAAATCAGCGAAAAATAAATGTTTAAAAACAAAAACACACATATTACTATATTTTCTCATACTCATTGATAATAAGATTAAACCAAGTCGAAATAATAAATAATATTTATGTTATAAACAATGTTTTATTAATAACTTAAATAATTGAAGTAGTACTCACGTTAGAAAAATTTTAAAAGCAGATTTGTAATCTTCAAGATAAATATAGCCAAAAAGCATTGATGTGTTTTTTACATGCTGTAAATAGTTTAGCCGCAAATCGATTTTGAATGTATCGAGTCGCGCAACATGCAAATTGTGACCCAGCGCGCGCTGCACTATGTCAACCGCAAGCTGAAATGAATTACGTTGTATAACGCTCAAAATCATTGATCTCGGTCCAGTTTCAACATACGTTTGAAAATAATCTACATCTACATCTACATAATACCCTGCAAGCCACCACAAGGGTGTGTGGCAGGGGGTGATTGCTCACCAAACATGCACTACATATCATGCATAAAAAAGGAATAGTATTAATATAGTAGTCAGAACTACACTATTTAAAAAGATAGAAATTGCAAAGAAAACATGCAAAAACATTCTGTTAGTAGGGCTAGCTTCAAGTACTCACACCAACATGCAGCTACCAATGCTATTCATTTCTACTCTCCGATAGGACATATTTACCGTTATTCGTATCTCTTATTGTGCGAGGGAAAAAGGACATTTTGAATCGGTCAGTTCGGCAATCAATTTCTCTAACTTTATGATTATGGTCCAGTCTGCCATAGTAAGTTGGGGTTCGTAAAATATTTTTAACATCATCACTGAAAATATTGCCTTGGAATTTGTGGAAGAGATTAAGTCTAAATTTCAACCTGCGATCTGACAATGATTCCCATTTCAATTCATTTAATAGACTGGTTACGCTAATATAATTATCGTATCGTCCCTTTACAAATCTTGCCAATCTTCGCTGCACACGTTCAAGTTCATTACTTAGACCGATTTCGTAGGGATCCCATACACTGGCAGCATATTCCAAATGAGGTCTAACAAGGGAAAAGGAGATGATTTCTCGTACATGGTCGTCACATTTACCCAATACTCTTTTAATGAAACCCAGTTTGCGATTCGCTTGACCCATTATTTCACGAATGTGTTTACCCCAGGAAAGATCATTTGTCAGTCTTATTCCAAGATATTTAGTGGATTCCACGTTTGTTAATTCATTATTACTTATTTTGTAAGTGGTAGGAGGAGAGCTATTCTTTTTCCAAAAATTCATTACAAGAAATTTCTTAAAGTTTAATTCTAACTGCCATGTATCACACCAAGTTTCAATTGCTTGTAGGTCAATATTTAAATATTTTTTATCGTTCGGGCATAGAATTTCCCTGTACACAACTGCGTCATCGGCAAATAGACGAAGCTTACTTTTTACCACCTTTTGGATATCATTAAAATACAAAAGGAATAGGAGTGGACCTATCACACTACCTTGTGGGACACCCGAAGTGACTTTAATTGCCGGTGAGGAAACACCGTCCAAAACAACCCTTTGAACCCGATCATGCAGAAAATCATTAATCCATGATATAATGTTACTGTCTAACCCATACGATTTTAACTTCAAAATTAGTTTGCTGTGAGAAACCTTGTCAAAAGCCTTCTTGAAGTCGAGAAATATAGCATCCACTGGAATATTATTTTCGCCAGAAACTAAAATATCGTGGGAAAAGAGAGCAAGTTGGGTTTCACACGATCTGCTCTTTCGGAAGCCATGCTGGTCATTGGACAATAAATTCTGGCTATCTAGGTGTCCCATGACTGAACTGACAATTATATGTTCTAGGACCTTGCATGAAATGGATGTGAGGGATATAGGTCTGTAGTTAGATGGCTGCTCCCTATCGCCACTTTTAAAAATGGGTGTTACATCGGCTGCTTTCCAGTCCATCGGTACGACGTGTTCGGTCAGGGATTTATTAAATACTATTTCAAGGTAGGGGGAAATTTCGGATGCTAACTCTCTATATACGCGGGAGGGAATTTGATCAGGGCCAGGAGATTTGTTGGGGCTTATATCTTTAAGTAATTTTTCAATACCATTACAGGAAATGTCAATTGGTTGCATCAACCGCTGAAAGAGGTCAGGTAACACGACAGTTGAATCCCCGGAAGGTGGGTTAAAAACGGTTTGGAAGAAGGAATTTAGCAAGTTAACTTTGTCGAGTGTGTTTGTGGTCATTTCACATCTATCATTTTTAAGTGAATGGACGGCAGACTTATGGCCTTGCACTTCCCTTACGTACGATCAGAAGACTTTTGGATTTTCTTTCAATTGTTCCCCGAGTGTTTTTCTTTTGAATTCTGCAAATGCATTACTAAGGGCTGACTTTGCAGTGGATTTTGAAATTTTATAATTTTCAATAATTACATTACGCTCATCAGTGGGCATATGTTTGCTAATTTTTTTCATTTTAGCATGACATATTCGCTGCCGTCTCAGGGATTTTCTCAGGGATAATATGTAGTTACAAAGCTAAGAATTGTATCTATTGATAAAAATGCTTAAATCTATCGTCTAATTTCTCGTCTCTATGGCGTGGAGCATTTTAAAATCTAAATCACATGTGTGATTAGATTCTATCAGGTGCTTGGCGAAAATGGAAGTTGTGTTTCCTGAAATGTAGCACTTTTTGTGTTCATTAATTCGTGTGGAAAAGTTTCTCCCTGTCCGGCCGATGTAGATGGCTCCACAGTCGCATTTAATTTCATACACGCCGCACTTTTTGAAGTGGTCTCTGTTAGAGCAGAGGGCTTTGGATAAATTCCAGGGAGCATACAATGAAACACACAACTTATCTTTGGGAAACGTGTTGGCTATCTTGTATGTACATACATACGATAGTGTAGGCTGGAAAGGGATTTTGCGCAACTTACTCTCTGTAGCACTGTAGTAGGAGGGAGGTGTTTAAATTCACTCTGCCTGTTTTTTTCCGTTTATTACGGAGTATTTATCGATGATATCGGAACTGTAACCGTTCTTCAGGGCTATGTACTTTATGGTCTTGACGTTCAAAGGTGGAATTCGGCAGGGGGACGTTGATTCCCCTGGTGCTGTTCAAACTGGCTGATTGACGGGCGGTGGGATGGCAGGAATCCAAGGGTGTCACTTGATCCGTGTAATTAGGTTTCCGGAAGATTGAGAAAATGTGTTTGCTGTCACTTATCTCGATGTCCAGAAAAGTAAATTTTACCAATCATGCTCGCTTCCACGGTGAAGATTATAGATTGGTGAGTGGAGTTGGAGGGATTGTGAGAAGTGGTCCTACTTTCTTTCACTACCGGTCTTGTAGCACGTCATCGACATATCTGAATCAATAGAGAATTTGTTAGCACTCTAGATCTTGTTTCCAGATTCGTCCATGAATGGGAGTGGGGAAGGTGATGGCACAGCCAGTCTGTCCTTTTGTTTACAGAAGGAGCCACAAAATGAAAAATAATTTTGGCCGAGACAGATTTTAAGTGGTGAACTTAATTCATTGCTGAGATGTCACATCGGCGTTGAATAATATGGCTAATGCATCATGCGTCGGAATGGAGGTAAAAAAGATGCGCACATATTAAAGGACACCAGTTTAGCGTTGGGTGGTTATGGATGATGGGGAGAAGACCTCCAGCTAAGGCAACGTGAGTTTTCGATAGCACATTTGGGCGATACGTATGTTATTCGGGCGTGATATTCAGGCGTTGCCCCGACGTTTCGTGACCTCTGCTGGTCACTTCTTCTGAGGGATATGAGCATGCCCGTGAGGGTGTTATATCTCACTCAGGTGGGTCGAAGTGGGGGGGGGGCATTGAAAGTGGGGGGGGAAGAGGTCATTGAAGAAAAGTGTCCGTGAAGCCTCCACGTGTGTGGCTTATTTGGAGGCCACCATCTCTATTAAAATGTTCTTTATTATTCCAATTGCTTCACGGTGTAGCCTGGGTTTGAATCTGTTGACCTTCGCGACGACTTGAGTTCTTTCCAAGTCAATCTCATGTGTCCCAGGGCCGCATGTTCTGCCACTGCCGACTTCGTCCCAGTCGAGTGGCTCGTCGGTGTTCTTCCAGCTTTACTTTACTTTACAAAGAAAATTACCTAAGCTATTGAAAGTCATAGGTATCACAAGAAATACGATGGAAAGTCGAAGCTTTATTTTTTATGATAATTTTAATCAGCTCGACGATGGAGTCAATTCAGCATTTACTTCACAGAAATAAATGCATGTAATCCATGAATTTACTAATTTATAACACCAGAATATTACTATCAAACGTTGTGTTATAATATTTCTTGAAATATTCTGTAATAACTCATTAATAATGATATTATTCATACGCCAACCATTTTGGCTACAGCGACCGCAGCGCCACTTGAAGTCAACTACCGCATTTCGTCTGCTATAAGCGCAGAAATTGGTGGATTTAGCGAAAAATACGGTGGGTTGATGCCTTTTTTCTTGTCATTTAATTCCTTTGTGAATATCAGTGTTTTTTTAAATGACATGTCACTGGTATTTTTAAACGTTATATTCCCATGTGATGGCCATTCTCGCCGTTAATCGTATGTAATTTCAAATGCAATTTGTTCAAAAAGGAGTTTGGGTTGGTATAATCATCTTTACTTTATTAGATAGAGGAACTTAAGTTCTATAAGTGCTGAAAATATAAAAAAATGACATGACTTTCACTTTTCGGATCAACTTCCTTAAAGGCTAGCTTTTGCCTTGGAGCACTTGACACAACTATGGGCGCGTATTTTTCATGGAGTTTAGGTAAACCATAAAGCCTGCAACGGATTTATGGAAGTGAGGAAGAATTTTCCGCTGTCGTTGAAGAGGTGAGCAGCGCAGGTGGCGATGGCATCTTTGGCGCGCTTTCGATAAGTGGGATTTGCTTTGTGGAGAAGTGCGTTGGAGTGATGTCATCTTCCTCGTCGAGGATGACACAGTCACTCTGAGATGCTCTTCCTTCAGCATGTCCCGGAGTGACGCCCTCAGGTGGTGGCCGGGTTCACTGACCAAAACCACAGGTCAGTTGATATGATGCCTGAACTGCATTGGTGCCACGGGGTTGATTCGAAAGGGCGACTTCGCATAGAGAATATAGAATGTCAATAGTTTTGCTTATGGTCGATATTGGTCGATATTTCGAATTGTGTTCCAAATCGGAATTGACTTTGCACCCAAAAAAGTAGCCACAGAGGATTAGGAATTGGGTGTGAAGGTGACCATTTTCTTCTTCTGGCCGAACTGCACCTTCCCATCAGCTGCGCTTGGCTCTTCACGAAGTTCACTGGATTTTTGCAGGCAGACCAGCCATTGGTGCGCATGCTCTACTCAGAAATGGAGACTTTGGTGCAAAATTAGAGTCCGCAAATTCGACGGTTACTGTAAGTTGGGACTCTGCAGTAAGCTTGTAGATCCTGAAAACCTGCTGAAAGTTGACGTAGGGGGAGGGTCTAAAGTGGAGTTGAAGATGTTGCTTACTGTTGATATTCAGTCCTTTCGGCTGCAGAGACACATCGTCGCTCAGTTATTAATCACAGTCTTGCCAATTCTGCACTCAGGAACAAGGGTTGCATCATAAAAGCTTGGAGAAAAGGGATGAATATTGGGAAACTATTTTCAAGCTGTAGCCTCTGGCCAACGTCCTGAAATACGAGCTCACCGTGAAAGTGGTGAAGGCACCTCTGGCCATCAGTCACGGTAATTCTTACATCGAGCGTGATGTTTCTATGTCCAATTTGTACATGACAGCACCTAAGGCTCGCATGCAAGAAAAATGTGTAAACGCAGCTATGACAGTCATATGCGGTCGGGAGGCCTTCCCCATCGACGAGAATCTTAGCTGAGATTACACCAAAATGCTAATCGCAGTTATTCTGACTATCTCGAGGGAGAAAGGAAGAAGAAAATAATAATTTTATTCCTCATGTAAATAAATACATTGAATATACAAAAATAGTAGTTCATTTAATCGAGGAATATAAGTATTACCCCTTAGGAAACAAAGCTACCTGCTTCGGGGTCACCGATTCTTTCACAGCTAAACTAATTTAACAAAAGTAGATAAAAGAAACACTCTACGTGCCATTTAAGTACACTGAATGCATAGAATGGTGTCATTACTGTATTTAAATATTCATTTGTGCATGTACTTATGAGTTATTTTTTAAACAATATTTTGTAATATCAGTAAATGCAATAGAAAAATTTATGTAAACCTTGTACAGTGGTAGAAAAAATTAACGCAAATTTTTTGCGCGCCAATGCGACATTCGCAGGAACTTCTAGGAATGGTGAGAAACTGGCAACTCCGAGAAAAGAAGGCGTCAACCGCGAGTGTTCGAAATCCACCAGACAAGTCACTTAAGTCGGAACCTAAAGCTTACAAATAAATAATCCCTTCTTTGAAATAACCTCTCAAATTCTTTCGCAGTGTCAAATTCTCTCGTAGCGTTCGTCGTTTTCATGGCATGACTATTCTCTTATAAATCTATATTTACGGTATTTAATGAAGGACTGATTAACTGCAATCATTATCCAGTCCATCTCTAATAGATGCCGACTTCTTTATATGCTAAGGTCAAACACAGGACATTTACTGTGATCGACTTTCCAAGGATCTTCTTATATGATGCGCCCCTTGTCTTTTTTGCTGGGAAGTTTAAAACAAAACTGTCGCAGGAACATATACTGACTGTCAGATACTAAAGACGGCACAAATTAAAATAAGGACTGTGCATACGCCTATTTTTCGCCGGTTTCAATCTGCGGAAGCATATAAATTTTTAAATGGATCGTGATCTATTATTCACTAATCCTTTGATTGTCGAGAGTGAAGATGAGATACCAGAAGATACCATTTCCGAAATTGCATACGCGCATACCTACATAATTAGGTCGGCGTATTTTTCCGATCTGTTTTTATCTAATAACGGAGATCCGGGACCACATTGTGGCAATTTCAAGTGCAATTCACTTAACAAATTTTTAGTAATGTAATAACCCTTTATCATAAGTTATCAATCGATATTAAACATCGCATCGACACATGAATTTATAATCTTTAGTAGCCGTGACTACGACGACCTAGTAAAAATATTTTAAAAAGCAACTAGTATTTACTTTTTCAGTAGTATTTACGTTTGGTGAGAAATGTCCGGATTGAATGTAATAACTAATTAAGGGTTAATTATGCAGCTATTTACTTATATAACCAGCATTTTAGAGTGTGTAAAGTCACAAAGTAATTAAGAATTAAAAAAACAATTTAGGAAGAAAACATGCCAAACGCACTCTTTTTCCATGCATTTGGAATTCGCATTTAAAAGAGAATGGCGTTCACTTTATCATCACTATTACTTCGATCATTAATGATGAATCCGGCTTTGGAAAATATTCGCATGCAACAGAACTCGCATCAGCGCATAGTTTTTCTGAGCCAGGGTAGACAGATGTGTGAAAGCATATTCATGACTTCTCACTTCTGGATAAAATTTCGTCATCCCGATGTCACTGAATTTCTGCCATTGCTCTGGGGGTTCCTCTTCTTTCTGCCGAGGGTATATGCCGCCACACTTGTAGGTCGGCACGCCCGAGTGTACCTACTGGCTGGGTTCGGTTCTGCCTCAACAATATCCTGGCCCGTATTTCTTCCGTTATTAGCCAACATTGTGGCCAAGGCACTGGTGACCATTGATTTAGCATGCTCAGCGGAATTTTGACCTGAAATTGCTATATGTTTAGCGTTGCCATAAGCGTGAGGCAAGAATTCAGGACATCGACAAAATTTGTTATAATGATATAACATTTTTCTGTATGCATCAAGCTTATTCCAAGCTATTATTAATATAAACTATAACATTACAAAATCAAAGAATATTATATCATTTTTATCCAATCAGAAGTTTCATCTATTATTCCCCCTTGAACCAGTCATATTTTTCTGAGGATGACATCTTCTTAAGCAACTCATTATTTTGTAACAGATAAGCATGAAAATCCAAGCATGACATGTGTTTAAAGTTATGCTAAACCATCAGGATTGCTCTTATTGATTCATTTTTTTAACCTGTTCAATGCCACCCATTTATCACTTGCTAATTTTTCTGTGAAATTGTTGCCTGATTCATTGAGTTTTTCTTTCATAAATTTTATTAAACACAATGATTGGTCGAATGCTATTGAGTCATTCACCACCTTGTAACCTTGCTCCAATAAGTATTTAACGGTGTTTTCTATATGCCCATCCCAAGTTGGAACATCCTTCAAGAGCAACCAATTGAAACACTTGAGATCAGTGAAAGAATTTAACCACTTTCGTAAATACTCTTGACAGGTGATATAGCATGTGTTAGCTTCTTTCATAAAATGATTAACAGCGATCATCTAAGTCTTCTAAAATGCCTTTCGCATTAAGAGGGAGAAAATTTTGATCAATCCTCTCTTTAAGATTCCTTTCTATTGAATCTAGTTCATTCACAACCTCAATTACAGATACACATTTTCTCTCTATGTTCATAATAGATTTCTGAAAGACTTGGGACAGTGAAAAAACAAAATTAAGAAAAGATTTGGCAAGTGGATTTCCAAAAAAAGACTTCAACATTTTTGGGCAGTTATCAATTGATAAGAAATATGATTTCAATGCTTCAAATAGTGAAATCATTCTTTCCACAGCAGGAAATATACTTAACCACCTAGTCTTAGAGTGATACAACAAATCTTGGTAAGTAATACTCACAAAGTCACAGAATTCTTTAAGTGTATTGACTCTTACAGTATAAATAGAAAAATGGTTGAAAACCTTAATTACTAGTGTCTCTACATCAATACTTAAGGCATCAGTACCAGCATGTAGTGTGTTGTGCATAATATGAGCTGGACACCCAATACCAATCATGTTACCACCACACTCCAAATCTTTCTTTAAATGACTGAATACATTATTTTCACCCTTTCTATTGAGCCCTCCAAAATTTGTGTTGACATTGTCACCCCCAAATGCAACCACTTTCTTTGCTATATCAAAAATATTTACAGTTCTTAATAAGTAATCAGATATAGTAAGTGATGTTTCATTCTGTAGTTCATCAAACCCAATTAATCTGGTTTGTATTCCCTCGGTCATGTCAAAATATTGGGCTACAACAGGGAACATCTTATGATATCGCTTGTTGCTAGCATCAGTTGATATGCTAAGAAAGTCTATATCTTTAATAGAATTCTTGAACACACTTAAACTATGAGGAGCAAGAATGTTGTTCACAATGGCTTCGGTTTTTGTTTTTGAGCTGGAGAATCTGCTGGCAACACAGGAGTCATTAAACAATTTAGAATACATTTTAGAACTACAAATGGCTGAATTATACGACATGTGATGTTTCACAGTGTGATATGCAAAGGCTCCTTCTGCTGCTGCTACATTCTTTGCTTCACCACTTTGTTGAATAAAATAACCCTTGAGCCCTGAAGTATTTGATGCAACTGCTATATTCTTCTTGTGTTTTTCCGTCATTAAATGCTTAGTAATGTCACCTTTACCTCGACATGTGATACACTCACATATGTACTGAAATTAAGAGAGAAAATTGGCTTAGTTTATTTACTAAACATATATATACATATTGTGACGGGACACGTGGCTGGACTGTTCGACCTCTTCTCAGCCGGGGTTTGTCTCCGTACGGATCCTGCGGTCAGGCAATTTCCCCCCCCTCTTTCCCGTTCCCTCCGTCAGCCACGAATGAGAACGCGCCAACGCCACTCCGGAGAAAGGAAAAGAAAGCTTCGCTCCTAATGAGAAGCGACAAGGGGTGCCACTCAAAACCGGGGTCAAGCTGATCAGCAAGCAGAGATCAACGAGAAAAATATCTTAGGGTGAGGCCTTCGCGGAACTGCAGCATTACCCTCCGAGATCGGCGATGATCGGACCTGAAAATCGAATGGACGCAGATCACCGCGTTCGGGAGTAAAAGACGACTCGCGTTCACAGGAAAAACACCGATTTATTGCTAGACACATAGGATAATTACACTCCTACACTATAATGAGGGATGAATGAGTTGGTGATACGTGAAACATTAATGAAATATACCCAAATGATAGCTAACCTAACTAAGAACTAATGAATGATACAAAATGAACAGTGAAACCCTTTTGAGAAATGAAATGAAATAACATGAAACCCTTTATACAATATTTACAAGCTCCTCGTCCTTTCGTTTGAAATATGGTTGAGGACCACTAGGACGGGAGGAGAGTGATACAGTTTCAGTCTGCTTGGGACTGATTTTGAAATGACGTGCGCCCCTCTTAGAGAATGTGAGTTCACTTGCGCAGGACGGTGGAGTTGACTCAGGAGTTTGGTAGCGACGGCTTTCGCCCCGATTCACTGGGCGTCGAAGACGGGATCGGAGTTCGCTCGACCGTTGGCCGATCGGTTCGGGGAGGTTTGATAGGAAAGTACTATGCCTTGTAAGGTGTCTGGAGCATGCCCGGAGACGCGTGGGTTTCCCGGCCCTGGGGTGAGAAATCGTTGGCACCGGTCCTCGGTCCAACCTTCTACGTCCGCCTTAGAGCCAACAGGGAAATTGTCGCCTGGCTGCGATGTCGTCCGCTTGCACGAGATGTGTCCTCTCAAGCAATGACTCCTTCGCAGGTCCGCCTCTCCAGCTCCACGCCTTATGGCTGCTTTCAATCTGTCCTCCTCGCTTCTCCGTTCTCTTCGTCCGCTTGCGTCGCTTCGCTCTCCTTCCTTTGAGTCGTCTCTCTCCGTCTGCCGTCTTTCACTCTGGAGTCAGAGGTTTGAGGTCTGGGTCTGGGGCGAGCTCACTGGGGAACCCCTTTATATATCCTCGGTCATTGCGACCGGCGCTACAACTAACATTACAAATAATGGAGGATCGAAAAAATGGTGGGCGGTAATTTGAATCACGCGCGAGCCGTCTCTCTCTCCGTTTGTCGCGCGCATCCACCCGATCGCGCGAAGACGCCGTGATCAAGCTCACACGAGCAGATCGTCACAATATATAATGGCTAATAGTCGATAATTACTTACTTGCATATTATACAGTACGCTTCGAGCTCATGCTTTCCTCGTTTAATTGAGGGAAAATCCTTTGTCCATGCATCATTGAATTTTGATTGTCGTTTTTTAGACATCGTATAAAAATTAACTATTAACGGTAAATTTGTAAATGCTGTTGAAAACTATCAAGAGAAAACATAATTACCACAAGTAAACAACGTTAGAACACTTCACTTTGATTGATTGCTTTGATTATTATGCAACAGGAACCAAAGTAATGTACATGAACTTACAATGAGGACGGAAATCTTGGTGCGCTTCCGATCGTCATTTGCTCAAATTACGGGTCGCCAGTTAATATGGTTTCTAAACTTGCCGATATCTAGCGCTGGTGTTGCGAGTTAGGCCTATTCATGGTCATTTTGCCGTTACTTGTAATGGTGGTGAGTTGAGAATGGTGAATATTTGCTTATAAAATGCCAGATGAAGGTCGGAGAACCTGGTTTATGTTGCAGCAGGATAATGGAAATATCAAAGCCATCAAATCTATTAATTGTTACATTGACACATCTATCAAACCAATTGATGATTGGCGCGATTGACCATAGGATTTATATGGCCCCCATATAATGGCTGGTCCCTTTGATGGCAATGACATTTACTTAATTGACCCGCAGGTGTGGTGTTCAAATATTGTTCTTATATGTGGGATACATGTTCCAAATTGCTACACGTTGCTAATTGCCTCGTTTGCAGTGGTGCGATTAAGTTTTGTTTGTATATACAAATACTTGTACACTTTTGATTCCCTCATACAATCAAGAGATATAACCGCGTTAATCAAATTGTTATTCGCTTCTGAATGTCACTCGTGCCATCCGATTTTGATCCAGTCCAAAAACTTTGCTTTAGTTTCTATTTTTCGCGCACCTTAGCCTGTGCCGGAGTCTAACAGTAAATCGGTCATTGACTTTCCCTTCGATGCCTTATCAGCAATCCACAACTTCCCACGACTACCTCGGCACGTTACCTCTTTCATGAAGGATTTGACATCGTCATTGTAATTTTACCGAAGGAAACATATACGGCCGAGGAAATACGATACACGGCCGCGGATACGCGATTGCGAAATGTGTATGAAAAGGGCGTATAATTTGCACGAGGGTTTAACTTATGAAGGTTTCATACTTTTTCATTAGGATATACTTTTAGCTTTTAATGTATTAATTTCAGTTTTTAACATTTTCTTAGTTTTAACGAAAATTTAATTCAGCAGAAATAAAATATTCACATAATAGGAGCCCTGTTGGCGATCGGTCAGGGAAATTGGTGAGCCCGTCAGGGAACTTAAAAATTGGATCTCAGTAGCCACCCTGGTCCTGTTTGAAGCCCTTCAGCGAGTGATTACAATATAGTCACATCGTAGTTTTGGAAGAATGCGCCTTCATCATTTTTGGGGATGTGCATGACCTAACCTATCAGGATATTTATTTGTAACTTGGGCGTGGACGCGAGTTAGTGTGATTACAAACCGTGGGTGCGGGTGTGAATCCATAGTAGGAAAATCAAGAGTTCTATCGGAACAATTCATTATGTATTTCGGACAAAATGAGGAATCGGGCCATTTTGTGCCTCTGGTCCCAAGTAGACAGGTAACTTTGTACTTCTGGAGCGAAAAGTTGCCGAAAATGCCATTTTCTTGCCAGGTCACATCCCTGGGTAAGAAGTGTGTTACACTGTCAAGAACATCAGCTGATATCTGTTTTCGAAATACTCTTGCAAGGAATTATGGTAAATAAAGTTGAATGTTGCAAATGTCTTGAATAATCATTCATTTCTCGATTGTCTTCCTGATTATTAATGTGCACCGAAGGTTAATTGGCGGATGTTCATTTTTTTTGGAAAGTTACAGCAGTTACTTGCGAAGTGCGCCGATGTGCATATTATCTCCCTTAGCTATACTGTCGGAGGCATCTGCGTCAATTCCATCACATCGGATATAGATATGACTGTTATCTGACGCATTCAGTCATAACTTTCAGTAAAACTCGTCATTGTTCGCCGTAAATAGGTGGAACACAATTGGAAAATATCCCGTGTAACGTCTGCTAAGAGCCTAACCCTCGGTTACAGCTCCTCTAGCGGCCGCAGTTGAAACTTTATTTCTTGCGCGGCCATCGATAACACGATCGGAATAGGAGTTTAACGTCCTCTTATAGGGTTCTTGGTAATTTAATGCAACTTCCGCAGTGCCATCTACTTACAAAAATCGACGTTACGTCAAGAAAACAAAGCATCATCGAGCGCGCTAGTCAACGATACAAATTGTGTGTACTCTTTAGTAACACCACGTAATACTTAGTTTTTAATTCCATCTTAAAATTCAGGACATTTGCCGATTTCTTACAAATCGGGCAGGACACTTTTCAATATGCTAAAATTCAGGAGAATCCCGCTTTTTCAGGACGTATGGCAACCCTATAATATGTTTGAACCTTGGATCCAGAAACGTGCATACTGCACTCCTCGTTCCCAAATCTCGCTGTCATAGCGTAGAAACTACATTTAAGATTAGTGTCTTTTCACCATGCTCTGGCAAACAGCCAATGATGAGGGAAATCGCCATTGATGCTGTGAGGTAGTTCTCTCCGCTGATCGTTTTAGTGACATCCTCAGAGGGCTTCAAGGCAGAAACTAATTGATTACTAATTTTCCATTCTTCTGTGCTTAAAATTGGCAAATCCTTATCGATCAACCCTATTGTGCTCCTTATTGTCATCTCCAGCTCTGTAGCATGTGGAACGTCGAATTCCATCTCGTCGGGACGTCTAACTAAGTGGTTTATGCTCTCCATGATTTTCATCTACATCTACATAATACCGTGAAAGCCACCACAAGGGTGTGTGGCAGGGGCTGATTTCTCACCAAACATGCACTACATATCATGCATAAAAAAGGAATAGTATTAATATAGTAGTCAGAACAACACTATTTAAAAAAAAGAAACAAATTGCTAAGCAAACATGCAAAAACATTCTGTTAGTAGGGTTAGCTTTAAGTACTCATACCAACATGCAGCTACCAATGCTATTCATTGCTACTCTCTGATAGGACATATTTACCGTTATTCGTATCTCTTATTGTACGGGGGAAAAAGGACATTTTGAATCTATAAGTTCGGCAATCAATTTCTCTAATTTTATGAATATGGTCCAGTCTGCCATAGTAAGTTGGGGTTCGTAAAATATTTTTAACATCATCACTGAAAATATTGCCTTGGAATTTATGAGAGATTGAGTCTAAATTTCAACCTGCGATCTGACAATGATTCCCATTTCAATTCATTTAATAGACTGGTTACGCTAACATAATTATCGTATCGTCCCTTTACAAATCTTGCCGATCTTCGCTGCACACGTTCAAGTTCATTACTTAGACCGATTTCGTAGGGATCCCATACACTGGCAGCATATTCCAAATAAGGTCTAACAAGGGAAAAGTACCTGATTTCTCGTACATGATCGTCACATTTACCCAATACTCTTTTGATGAAACCCAGTTTACGATTAGCTTGACCCATTATTTCACGTATATGTTTACCCCAGGAAAGATCATGTGTCAGTCTTATTCCAAGATATTTAATGGATTCCACGTTTGTTATTTCATCATTACTTATTTTGTAAGTGCTTGGAGGAGAATTATTATTTTTCCAAAAATTCATTACTACACATTTTTTAAAATTTAATTCTAACTGCCATGTATCACACCAATTTTCGATTGCTCGTAGGTCATCATTTAAATATGCTCGTAGGTCATCATTTAATTCTTAAAATGCTTATCTTTTGGGCTTAGAATTTCCTTGTACACAACTGCGTCATCGGCAAATAGACGAAGCTTACTTTTTACCACCTTACTGATATCATTATGTACAGAAGGAACAGGAGTGGACCTATCACACTACCTTGTGGGACACCCGAAGTGACTTCAATTTCCGGTGAGGTAACACCGTCCAAAACAACCCTTTGGACCCGATCATGTAGAAAATGTGTTATCCATGATATATTGTTACTCTCTAGCCCATAAGATTTTAATTTCAGAATTAGTTTGGTATGAGACACCTTGTCAAAAGCTTTTTTGAAATCTAGAAAAACAGCATCCACTGGAATATTATTTTCGCCAGAAACTAAATTATCGTGGGAAAAGAGGGTAAGTTGAGTTTCACATGATCTGCTCTTCCGGAAGCCATGCTTGCTATCTAGGTGCCCCATGACTGAACTGACAATTATATGTTCTAGGACCTTGCACGAAATGGATGTGAGAGATATTGGTCTGTAGTTAGATGGCTGCTCCCTATCACCACTTTTAAAAATGGGTGTTACATCGGCTACTTTCCAGTCCATCGGTACGACGTGTTCACTGAGGGATTTGTTAAATACTATTTGAAGGTAGGGAGAAATTTCGGAAGCTAACTCTCTATACACGCGGGAGGGAATTTGATCAGGGCCAGGAGATTTGTTGGGGCTTATATCTTTGGGTAACTTTTCAATAGCATTACAGGAAATTTCTATTGGTGGCATCAGCCTCTGAAAGAGGTCAGGTAGCACGACAGTTGGATCGCCTGAAGGTGGGTTAAAAATGGTTTGGAAGAAGGAATTAAGCAAGTTAACTTTGTCAAGAGTGTTTGTGGCCATTTCCCCCTTATCATTTTTTAGTGAATGGACAGTAGACTTATGCAGTAGACCTTGCACCTCCCTGACGTAGGACCAGAAGACTTTTGGATTTTCCTTCAGTTGTTCCCCAAGTGTTTTTCTTTTGAATTCTGCGAATGCATTACTAAGGGCTGTCTTTGCAGTGGATTTTGAAATTTTATAATTTTCAATTATTACATTACGCTCATCAGTGGGCATATATTTACTATTTCTTTTCATTTTAGCATGACATTTTCGCTGCCGTCTCAGGGATTTTCTCACCTCGGCATTGTACCACCTAGGTTCAGTGCTTTCTTTTTTAAATTTACATGGGATATATCTATTGATCCCAGAACTCATGATATTAATGAACGACTTCCAGGATCCCTCCGTACATAAGTTGATGGAAGACTTTTTAAATTCCGATAAGGAATCTCTTAAATAATTTTTAAAGCTAGGAAAGTCAGCTCTTTTAAAAATATAAATCTTTCTCTTTTGCTTAAAATCTTTATCTAAAGGTAGCGAGAGTTTTGCAGTTATAACTCTTTGGTCACTGATTCCATCAACCGTGTCAATCTTAATAAATTGTTGAGGGATGTTGGTTGCCAGTAAATCAAGAATGTTATCCCCGCTATTAGGTGCTGTAGCTAATTGTTGTAGGGAGATTTTCTTGCGTTCTCGTCAACAGCAACATATTCGACGTAATGTGGCGCCGAAAATGCTTCGCAATGAGTTCAATCTTATCAATTAGGGAATTTATTTCTGCATTTTTCAGTCCTTCGTGGACAACTAAGTTGATACTACGTGCGAAGCAACCTCATGGTGTTTCAGTTGACAGCTGTTTCGTTATCGCCACTTTGATGTTCGCGGCATTGCCGGAAACGGCCGAAATAACTGTACCATCTACCACCCAAAACGAAGTAATTCTCGAAATTTCTTCTGCCAAATTTTTGCTAGTGTGCCTAACGCTCATCTCCGCACACTCCAACAGTACGGAAATCGGTTGGAAGTTTATGTTCAAAAAATGCAAGGTCACAGCTATATACCCTCGCTGATGACCAACAGTCAGTGGTTAAACACACTTTTTGTTTCGCTGAGTATTTTCCGCACGCAATAAGCTTATTATTAATGCATAGCTGGAATGTGCTGTACAAACGATGCGTGCTTGCAATTTCATAATTTTGAAATGCCACTTCCTTGAACCCTTTGTCCTCAACCATACTAAATGGCTGTAGATCTTGTGTATATAGTCCCAACAACTTTTGGTCCATGAGTTTATTTATTTTGAAAGAAAGGTTTTTTGGGGCGAATGGGATTTGGCGTTGCTGAGGTTGTTTTGTCGTAGAGGTTGAAGGGCCTTCGCCAACAGTTTCTGATAGCTGACATAAAGACGACACACTGATTTATTTCAGATCTGTCGTCAGCTAACAATGTAACTTCCTCAGTCCCCGAGTCGAGTTCCGATGTCAGTGCAAAATTCTGAAAAGTATGCCAAGATCGTGTTATTCTCTTCTACTTCTTCAAACTACTACCTAAATATACAAAACTGCAATACATGCGACAGCTAGCTGGAAATATATATTTAGTTTGGGAAAGATCATATATATCGTCGGGACCGTGCCAAAACTACCAATTTGCAAAGTATTGCCTTAAAGCAATTTCACACTCGAAGTCTAAGGAAAATCGGATTTTACTGTAATAAAAATCATTTCCAGCCCAGCCTTTTCTTCGGGAAATCATATATGATCATATAACTATATAAACCATATAACTATAGTTATAACTACTGCAAATGATTTTGCAAAGACCGTGAATATTCAGCATATGCGTAAGCCTATACGATTACATATAACTTACAAAATTGCTTAATTTCACAAGTATTATTTCGCACATGCGTGGTTTTTCCATGGGACCGACGATACAATTTCAATGTATACGCTTGAATTAACATCCCCTGAAGGCAAATGCATTTGAATATAGTACGTATTTCCAACGTATCTCAATTCTATCGGAGTAGGTTTATAATACCTACACATTTCTTAAACTCTCCCCTTCTGTATTTGCTACATAAATATGGTATATCCATTATAGCTGCCTGAGATTTAAATAACCAAGGAAAGATTGTATTCAAACTTGAATATATACGCTCTTGAGGTCAAAAACGTGAGGTATTTCTTAATAAATTCACAACAGAATGTGTCTTGAAGGACAACCAAACACAAAAATAAATATTAACTCCTACATAACGGTAAATGACCGGATTCATCTCTTAATCTCTTCCACAAATTCCAAGGCAATATTTTCAGTGATGATGTTAAAAATATTTTACGAACCCCAACTTACTATGGCAGACTGGACCATAATCATAAAGTTAGAGAAATTGATTGCCGAACTGACCGATTCCAAATGTCCTTTTTCCCTCGCACAATAAGAGATACGAATAACGGTAAATATGTCCTATCGGAGAGTAGCAATGAATAGCATTGGTAGCTGCATGTTGGTATGAGTACTTAAAGCTAACCCTACTAACAGAATGTTTTTGCATGTTCGCTTTGCAATTTCTATCTTTTTTAAATAGTGTAGTTCTGACTACTATATTAATACTATTCCTTTTTTATGCATGATATGCAGTGCATGTTTGGTGAGCAATCACCCCCTGCCACACACCCTTGTGGTGGCTTGCAGGGTATTATGTAGATGTAGATTCAAAAGACATTAGAGAAGTCTGAGCAACAATTTCGTATTATCTGCAGAAATCAAGTAAACATGCGTAAGCACCCCAGTTACGCAAGCAAGCCTTGCAGTAGGCGGCAGCAACGCAGTTTTGACTTAATATGTGTCTTCAAATTGGTCGTCGACGTCCTATAAGAAACCTTTGGATTGCATGAATTGCAAGGTGCAATCTCTGAATTCGCACGGGTAAATAAGTTCCAAATTCCACTGGTTTTCCTCCTTTTCTCCGTCGTGAACGCTGTCAGTTGGCTGTCACTGTCAGTTCAGAGCGCTGTCAGTAATGCGCTTATTCGCAATCGCACAGCGGTACGCGAGGCTGTTGTTAGCAGCAACCTCTCGCAGATCACCAATCACAGGTTTCGCTGAAACGGAATCACAGGTCGTGACTGTTGCTTTTACGTATCTGTGACTTCTCCACAGTTTGCGATATATCGCTCACCACTAGTAAGGACTACTACTTGGGGGCGACGGAAGAACGATGCATTCGAATAAGTCTCTTGCCCCGCCTCCGCCGAGACAGTGTCCTTGGTGGTGTGTGGTGGATCGGAGTGAATTGTTTCGCTCTGGCGGCCAAGCGTCCGAGAACGGGTTTCGCGGGCGACTCTTGTCCCCGGCGAGTGGCGGCGCCACCCTCGCCGACGACCAGTCTCGCTCTGTGTGCGAAGCAGGTGTGTGCGCTCTCGGAGAGAGAAAGAAGGAAAGGGAGAAAGAGAGAGAAGTGTTGGAGTCGAGAAGGAAGGAGACAATCCCGGGGTGTGGAGACGCTGCCTGGGTGAGTACTTACTTAGGCTTACTTAGGTGCCGCGTGGCTTGCAATGGACGCCACACAAATGTTGTGGCCGCCTCGCGTAATGGGGGCTAACATTGAAGAGTTGAGTCGGCGTGGAAGCGAAGAGCACGCGACTGTCTAAGAGCCACAGAGTGCTTCCATGTCAGATGCAAGTGTAGAACGCACTGCTAGAGACATCTAAATAATACCCTGCAAGCCACCATGACGGTGTGTGGCAGGGGAAAGTAGATAGTATCTAAATGGTGAGAGTTCACCCCCTGCCACACACCTTTATGGTGGCTTGCAGGGTATTATTTAGATGTAAATAGTTTACGAAGGCATTAGTGATCGTGAAGGAATTCCTGTATTTACATATTTGCCTTCATTTCCCTCATCGTGGGCGGAGTGACGCATTGCCAGAATCCCTAAATCAAATTGAAGGAAATCTGTGAACGAAAACCAATCCATTTCACGAGGCGACATAGTGTCCCGTTGTTGCCTTGTTTTGTAAGGTGGAGATGTCAAAACAATGCAATTTCGTTATTGTAGGAAAGGCGGCAGTACTCGATATCCCGAATTTTATTCAGTTCGATATATCGCTTCGCACCGTGGATGTTTAAAAATCACTGCATTTAAGACTCCGTCGCCGAACAATCGAGCGCGAAATTATAGTTTTTAAGAAATTTAGTAAACGGTCAAGCGCCCTGAGTTTGCATTCACAACGTGAACACGCGTGAGCATGTGTGTGTGTGTGGAGAGGGATGCCCTTGTTTGATCCTTCGATTGCCTTTACTTGATCCATCGAGCGACTCTCATACCGAACGCGTTTTCATGAAGCTCTTCGTGGCCTGTCGTCAGTTGGTTGGCCCTGCCACACACCCACACGGTGGCTCGCAGCGTATTGCGTAGGTGAATGTGTGGTTATAGTCACCCCTGCAAAATCAGTTCAATCCTCTGCGCTCTTCGTGGTTTGTTCGTGAAGAGAGCGCACTCACGAAACGTGCATATCCACGGGCGAGCGGTTTCGAACGAGGGGCGACCGAGGTTCTGATGGTTGTCATTGAATTTCCAAACTTGGCCGCGGTTTGTTTGCCTTCTACAGCTGACTTGATTTAACGCATGGCATCAATTTCTGTAAATTCACTAGTAATGCATGTGCATACGAAAGTGCCACTTGCAAGATCTTGGTTTTGAAACCCCAGAGAATAGGAGGTGTTTCGTGGGATTTAAGTCACTTGAAAGTTTTAAAACTGCGAGAGTTCGAAGCACTGCAGTCATACGCTAGCAACACACGACGCAGTAGACAGAGACAACGAAATAAGGGACACGGGACTAAGACATTCGAGATGAATGCGTTTTTCCCACGCGCAATATGCGCCGCGGCCACGTAACAAGTGTAGTTCCTTAAAAAGATGAATAACTCCAATATTATCGTAAAAATATTTTCTTTGTTTACTATGTATTTGTAATTGTTTACTATGAAGGATACGAGAAATGTACTAGATACTTAAAAGTTTGGTTTCCTTATCTGATTTCTTAAGCTGGTAATTCATTAGGGAATTGCTATCAGAACGTAGGTTAAAATTTTAGGTTAAACCTTTTAGGGAAATTCTAAACCGTTTTGTTCACAAATGACGTTAGATATGCTACCCCGGCGTATTATGCTAGGTTTTATCAGATGAGCAATATTAGAGAGATAGGTTGTCGTACCGGTAGATTTAAAATGTCATTTTTCCCGCGTATCATAACAGAGAACAATAGGCAGCGTATTAAAGGGATGAGGTAGGTGAAAAATTTTGGACTACTATTCTGGATGGAATAGCGAACGCGTTACACATCGCAATGACGGCGAAAGTCGCTATTTTTGAGAGCGTTACGACCCAGTCGCTTTATTCTATTCTGAATGCAGGAATATCTCCGGAAGTCGCTATTCTAATGATAAGCTATAGCGCGGGCGCAATTTGCTATTCTGAACGGCAGATAACGACCGGCCGGGTCGCTGTAGTATTACCCGGTCTTCAGGGAGGGGCTATCTGGATAGCGCGGTGTCAATGAGTTCAAATCAGTACCCTATGCAACTTTCAATTGTTTTAAATTGTTTAATCAAGTATTTTCGGGTATATATTCGAAGTTTGTTTACAAAGTGGAATGACTGGACGTCTGCATTTCAATTTTCGGCCTTGTTTAATTGCCTGTGTAGAAGAAATAGAAGCCTGGGGTAGAGGCTAAGAGAAGGTGTGAAATATTTATTTGGTATTGTGAAACCAGTAGAATGTTGTGAGACTTTTGACTGTGTTGTCGTTGCTGTTGCTTGTTTTAGTTTTGTTGGTCGTCGTCGTCTTCGGACTACTTCATTTTATTTGTGAAGCATTAAATCTTGTCAAGAAACACTGGAAAGCGTTATTCATGAAAGAGAATCATAACTGTACAGCACGAATCCATTTGAAGTGAGGGATTTATTTACATTATCCGTGCGTCGAAGGAAGTGGTTATATTTGTAGTGAACTGCGTTGATCTCAATTTTCGGCGAGACAGATCCTTTGGAATAAATCCTGGCTTGTGTTGCGTAAATATTCATTAGTGTATCGTAATAGTAGACAGAGAGAAGGTGTGATATGCCTGATAGCAGAGGCAGTTTTCAGTAATGAAAATGTATTTACAGTTGTATGGTGCCTTTGAGTAGTTGTATCATTGCACGATGAACAGCAATATATCTCCTGCCGATATAATCCTTTTCATCGTATTGTTTGTTTAGGTCTTCTTAGGGGCGTTCTTAATTAGTTACGCCTATGGCTAAGCTACTTTTTATTTCGGCTTTAATTATGAACAAACAATAGTTATATACTGAAAACTGAGTATGCAATGTTAGAAGAAGGAAAAAGACCCCTATCCGCTGGTACGTTATCCATCGCTGTAGTAAATGTTTTAATTGATAAACGCTGTAGCCTTTTTGAAAAACCAGTACAGAAACGACTTCTTGCTGAACTTGAGCCAGCTGTCAGTAGGCATATGTGTGAAAGGTGTCACTTCGGCAATCGCAAATGTGTGATTAAGTGATTGGATAAAATGCCAACATTCATAGCATACCTCGAGAAGCCCTTTTTATAAGCCAAAGCCTTACTCATTCCATTTGAGCTCTTAATATAGTCATGTTATCTACATTTACAATTCCATTCATATATGTTCCCTCCGACAATTCCGCGGTGTTATCGGTGCAAGAGATTACACCCGCATAGCAATTTTGCGAACCCGAACAAAATCCTGAAGGGGAGAGAAATCACTATGATTTCCTTTCTATTGCAAATTGTACAGTTATGAAACTATTCATCTTTTATGAGGATAAATAGTGTTTTCGTAGGAATTCCCTATAGGCTAAATAGGCTAAAATAATCTAAAATAATCTAAATCAAACATAATGCCTTGCAAGTCACCATAAAGGAGTGTGGCAGGGGGTGAATTCTTACCAAACATGCACTACATATCGTGCATAACAAAGGATTAGCATTAATATATTCGTCCTAACATCACCATTTAAGTGTACACAGCTTGAAGACAAAAGAGCGATGTTACGTACTTTTCACTAGTTAGGCCCCACCTTCAGCATGCAGCCAGTGTATGGGATTCGAATGAATTAGGTTTGATCAGAGAACTAGACAGTGTGCAGCGTAGAGCAGCTAGGTTCGTTAAAAGGTGTTACGATAGGTTGAGTAGCGTTTCAGAATTAATACAAGAATTAGGGTGGGAATCATTATCAGAGCGTAGGTTAAAGTACAGATTAAATCTATTAGAGAAATTTCAATCGGATAGCTTTCCTGAATATCGGTTTCTGTTTAAATAAAGAAACTGGGATTCGTCAAACTTTCGTAAACTGGGATTCGTCAATAGAGTACTGAGTAAATATGACGATCATGTACGAGAAATCAGCTACTTTTCCCTTGTAGACCTCATTTAGAATATGCTGCCAATATATGGCATCCCTACGAAATCGGTCTAAATAACGAACTTGAACGTGTGCAGCGAAGATCGGCAAGATTTGTAAAGGGACGGTATGATCACCTTATTAGCGTAACCAGTCTATTATATGAATTATATTGGGAATCATTGTCAGATCGTGGTTTGAAATTTAGACTTAATCTCTTAAACAAATTCCAAGATTATATTTTCAGTGATGATGTTCAAAATATTTTGCGGACCCCAACTTACTTTGGTAGACTGGACCATAATCACAAAATTAGAGACATTGATTGCCGAACTGACAGATTCACAATGTCCTTTTTTCCTCTTACTATTCGGGATATCAATAACGGTAAATATTTCCAGTATAAGTGTAACAATGGATAACATTGGTAGCTGTATGTTGGTATAAGGACTTAAAGCTAGCCCAACTAACAGCATGTTTTTGTATGTATGCTTTGCTATATTTATCTTTTTTTAAATAGTGTAGTTTTTAACAGTATGTATATAAATGTTAATCCTTTCTTATGCATGATATGTAGTGCATGTTTGGTGAGAATTCACCCCCTGCCACATACCTTTATGGTGGCTTACAGGGTATTATGTAGATGTAGATGAAGATGTTAGGCACATATTAAAAACGCCAGCGTATCATGCTAGATTCCACCAGATAAATAACATTAGAGAGAGAGATTGCCGTAGTGATAGATCCAAAATGGCATTTTCCCCCGTACTATAAGAGAACATCATAGGCAGCATAGCAAAGGGATAGGTAATAGAAATTTTTTAGAGTAGTCTGTAGTGCATGATGTATGTATTAACCCCTTAAATACTATAGCTACTAACAATCAAGTTGCATGAGCCCTATAGTTGGTTGTTTGTATGTTAGTAGTGCATGCTTGGTGATCTTCACCCCCTGCCACACACCCTCGCGGTGGATTGCAGGGTATCGTGTAGATGTAGATTTTTCAATTGCTTGTCGGGCATCATTTAACTATCCTTTATCATTTGGGCATACAATTTCCCTGTGCACTAAGGAACAGGAGTGGACCGGTCACACTAACTTGTGGTACACCTGAAGTGACTTCAATTGCGGGGGAGGTACATCTACATCTACACGATACCCTGCAAGCCACCGCTAGGGTGTGTGACAGGGGGTGAAGATCAGCAAGCATGCACTACTAACATGCAAACTAGCAACTATATTACCTAATGCAACTTGATCGTAAGTATCTATAGTATTTAAGGGGTTACTACATGCATCATACACTACAGAATACTCTAAACTATTTCCCCTACCTATCCCTTTGCTATGCTGCCTATTCTGTTCTCTTATAGTACGGGGGAAAAATGCCATTTTGCATCTATCGGTACGACAATCTATCTCCCTAATCTGATTAATCTGGTCGAATCTAGCATAATACGCTGGTGTTTTGATATGTGTTTACATTCTTCAGTAAAGCTATCCGATTGAAATTTCTCTAATAGATTTAATCTGCACCTTAACCTACGCGTTGATAATGATTCCCACCCTAATTCTTTTATTAATTCTGAAACGCTACTCAAACTATCGTAACACCTTTTAACAAACCTAGCTGCTCTACGCTGCCAACTAACTAGTTCTCTGATCAACCCTAATTCATTAGGATCCCATACTCTGGCTGCATACTCAAGGTGGGGCCTAACTAGTGAAAAATAGCATTGCTCTTTTGTCTTCTCATTACATATTCCAAGTACTCTTTTTATAAATCCTAGCTTTCTCTTCGCTCGGCCGCACATTTCCCGGATGTCTTCCCCGCGGTAAATCCTTAGTGATTGTTAAACCTAAATATCTTATGGTTTCAACGTTTTCGATCTTCGTGTTATTAATTTTATAGGTACGCTCTATCGAATTATTCCTCCTAAAATTGATAGCTACACTTTTTAAGGTTAAGTTCAAACTGCCATTTGTCGCACCACTCTTGAATTGCATATAAATCTAAAAAATTAAATTATTTTCTGCATTATCGGGTTCAAAGGGTTGTTTTGGACGGTGTTTCCTCACCGGCAAACAAAGTCACTTCGGGTGTCCCGCAAGGTAGTGTGATAGGTCCACTCCTATTCCTTTTGTACATAAATGTTTATCCATAAGGTGGTAAAAAGTAAGCTTCTTCTATTTGCCGATGACGCAGTAGTGTACAGGGAAATTCTATGCCCAAATGATAAAGAATATTTAAATATTGACCTACAAGCAATTGAAACTTGGTGTGATACATGGCAGTTAGAATTAAACTTTAGAAATTGTCTTGTAATGAAGTTTTGAAATAAAATAGATCTCCTTCTTGCACTTATAAAATTAGTAATATTGAATTAACAAACGTGGAACCTTTTAAATATCTTGGAATATGACTGATGATGACACATGATCTTTCCGGGGGTAAACACATACGTGAAATAATGGGTCAAGCTATTCGTAAACTGGTATGCGTCAAAAGAGTACTGGGTAAATGTGACGATCATGTACGAGAAATCAGGTACTTTTCCCTTGTTAGACCTTATTTGGAATATGCTGCCAGTGTATGGGATCCCTACGAAATCGGTCTAAGTAATGAACTTGAACGTGTGCAGCGAAGATCGGCAAGATTTGTAAAGGGACGATACGATAATTATGTTAGCGTAACCAGTCTATTAAATGAATTGAAATGGGAATCATTGTCAGATCGCAGGTTGAAATTAAGACAATCTCTTAAACAAATTCCAAGATTATATTTTCAGTGATGATGTTAAAAATATTTTGCGGACCCCAACTTACTATGGTAGACTTGACCATAATGACAAAATTAGAGACATTGATTGCCGAACTGACAGATTCAAAATGTCCTTTTTTCCTCGTACTATTAGGACTATGAATAACGTTATATATATCCAGTACGATTGTAGCAATGGATAACATTGGTAGCTGCATATTGGTATAAGGACTTCTAGCTAACCCAACTAACGGCATGTTTTTGCATGTATGTTTTGCTATATTTATCTTTTTATAAATAGCGTAGTTTTGAACAGTACCTATTCAAGTACAATCCTTTTTTTATGCATGATATGTAGTGCATGTTTGGTGAGAGTCCACCCCCTGCCACACTCCTTTATGGTGGCTTGTAGGGTATTATGTAGATGTATATCCTCGCTAAGCGATTTCCTCTCCTCTTCTTTCTATATGCCCCTGTACACTACCGCATCGTCTGCAAAAGTCTAAGCTTACTACTAACTACGGTACCCAATTCGTTTATGTATAAAAGAAATTAAAGAGGACCTTTTACGCTACCCTGGGGGACTCCCGATGTGACTTTTATTGTGGCGGATATGATACCATCTATGACAACCCCCTGCTCTCGCCCACTTTAGAATTCTTTAACCCAACATACAACATCTTTATTTATACCAAAATTCCCTAACTTCATGATTAATTTATCATGAGGAATTTTTCCGAAGGCCTTTTTAAAATCTAAAAATATCGCATCAACTTCAGTACTGTTTTCGGCGTGGGCTAAAATATCGTGTAAGAATAAAGCTAATTGTGTCTCGCAAGATCTACCTTTCAGGAACCCATGTTGGCTGTTTATGAGCAATCTCTGACTGTATACATCTACATCTACATAATACCCTGCAAGCCACCACAAGGGTGTGTGGCAGGGGGTGATTTCTCACCAAACATGCACTACATATCATGCATAAAAAAGGAATAGTATTAATATAGTAGTCAGAACTACACTATTTAAAAAAGATAGAAATTGCAAAGAAAACATGCAAAAACATTCTGTTAGTAGGGTTAGCTTTAAGTACTCATACCAACATGCAGCTACCAATGCTATTCATTGCTACTCTCCGATAGGACATATTTACCGTTGTTCGTATCTCTTATTGTGCGAGGGAAAAAGGACATTTTGAATCGGTCAGTTCGGCAATCAATTTCTCTAACTTTATGATTATGGTCCAGTCTGCCATAGTAAGTTGGGGTTCGTAAAATATTTTTAACATCATCACTGAAAATATTGCCTTGGAATTTGTGGAAGAGATTAAGTCTAAATTTCAACCTGCGATCTGACAATGATTCCCATTTCAATTCATTTAATAGACTGGTTACGCTAATATAATTATCGTATCGTCCCTTTACAAATCTTGCCGATCTTCGCTGCACACGTTCAAGTTCATTACTTAGACCGATTTCGTAGGGATCCCATACACTGGCAGCATATTCCAAATGAGGTCTAACAAGGGAAAAGTAGCTGATTTCTCGTACAAATTAGCTGTAGCTGATTTCTCGTATAGATTCCACTTGATCGAACTGACTACAATGTGCTCAAATATCTTACAAGAGATTGACGTGAATGAAATGGGTCTGTAATTACTTGGTTCTTCCCTATCACCGCTTTTAAATATATGTGCAACATTAGCTACTTTCCAATCCTTGCGTATTGTGCGGTTCTTTAGTGTTTTATTGAATAATTTCTTCTTGAATAATTAAATATTTCTAGATAGGGGGCTATTTGAGAAGCTAATGTTTTATATACTCTGGAAGGAATTTGATCGGGACCTGGTGATTTGTTTTTACTAATGCTTTTAAACTGCTGCTCTCTTACGTGGCAAGAAATTTTTATTTCGGGCATTTGCTCACTGAAAGTGTTCGGCGGTGGTTTCACTGCATTGTGTGACGATGAGTTGGATACACTTTTGAAGAAGGTGTTTAAAGTATTGGCTTTGTCTACAATGCTGGTGACTCTGATTCCTTTATCGTTTTTAAGTGTGTTCACTGTGGACTTCCTTCCCTGAAGCTCTCTCACATAATACCAAAACGCTTTAGGATTGCTATCTAAATATTCTCCTAACATCTTGCTCTTGAAATGTGATAACGCTTTCCGACATGATTTCCTTGCTAATGCTCTCGAATTTTTAAAGTTTTGAACTAGGGCATTTTTTTCCTCTACCGATAGACCCTGTCATTCATTTTTCATCCCAGCGTGGCATAACCTTTGTCGCTTTAGTGATTTCCTAACCTCCGCGTTATAACACCTTGGCTCTGTATTATCACTAATATATTTACTTCTACATCTACATAATACCCTGCAAGCCACCACAAGGGTGTGTGGCAGGGGCTGATTTCTCACCAAACATGCACTACATATCATGCATAAAAAAGGAATAGTATTAATATAGTAGTCAGAACTACACTATTTAAAAAAGATAGAAATTGCAAAGCGAACATGCAAAAACATTCTGTTAGTAGGGTTAGCTTTAAGTACTCATACCAACATGCAGCTACCAATGCTATTCATTGCTACTCTCCGATAGGACATATTTACCGTCATTTGTATCTCTAATTGTTTGAGGGAAAAAGGACATTTTGAATCGGTCAGTTCGGCAATCAATTTCTCTAACTTTATGATTATGGTCCAGTCTGCCATAGTAAGTTGGGGTTCGTAAAATATTTTTAACATCATCACTGAAAATATGGTCTTGGAATTTGTTTAAGAGAATAAGTCTAAATTTCAACCTGCGATCTGACAATGATTCCCAATTTAATTCATTTAATAGACTGGTTACGCTAGTAAGGTGATCATACCGTCCCTTTACAAATCTTGCCGATCTTCGCTGCACACGTTCAAGTTCGTTATTTAGACCGATTTCGTAGGGATCCCATACACTGGCAGCATATTCCAAATGAGGTCTTACAAGGGAAAAGTAGCTGATTTCTCGTACATGATCGTCACATTTACCCAGTACTCTTTTGACGATTCCCAGTTTACGACCCATTATTTCTCGAATGTGTTTACCCCAGGATAGATCATTTGTCAGTCTTATTCCAAGATATTTAATGGATTCCACGTTTGTTATTTCATTATTACTTATTTTGTATGTGCTAGGAGGAGAAATATTCTTTTTCCAAAAATTCATTACAAGACATTTTTTAAAATTTAATTCGGTTAATGGTAGTTTAGCGGGGCCGTCGTTCAGGTAGCTAGTGGGACGGAGGTCAGGACCGAGGGTCCACCCTCGGTCTCCTCGAAAATCGACCCTCGCCCATCCCGAGAGCTCAGCCGAGGTAGACCTTTCCCAGCGGGTGGGGTACTCGGGGAAATTGACCACAGGACATGGTTTATCGAAGTTATAAACTTTGGAACGTATCAAAAATTTATCTTCTTCATTGTATCGTTCATTCCAAGACGTCGAAAAACGTTTTTTGATTGATGCTCTACGATGAAAATTAAGGATTTTCCTATTTTTCGCGTAAAAAGCGGATGGGATGTGGCAACGTTGCTACCTGAGAGGGCGAGTTTGGAAAAAGAGAGCGGGAAAAGACAGCCCGTGCGAGTCTTATTCTGGGATCTCAATGTTCGATGCTCCATGTCTCTGATCCATAGAGTGCCTCGCTCCTTTCTTTTTGTTGATTCTCATATTAATTTCCTAAATTACTAGTCCAAAGCCAAAAGATTCTTTATATGTGTATATTATTATAAAGCTATATAAAGTATATAAAGCTTTAATTCTTTGCTCTACTGTTTTTCGATGTCCCATGTCTCTGACCCATAGGGTGACTTTCTCCATACGAATGTCTTGATGGAGTGCTTTTTTGTTGGAAACTGATGGTTTTTGAGCCATGTAGTTGCCTCTTCTTCAGGAAAGGCTCCTTGGCCTGTGCTATTCTTCGCTTGATGTTGATCATGCTTCTTCCATAGCAAGATATTAACGGTTGCGGAGATAGCTGAAGTTCTTGACTTTTTGTAATTTCACTCCTCATATTTTGATATAGCGTATTCCCTTCAATCATACATGAAAGTATGTTTTTTAAGTCGCCTTCAAATATCTTAGAAAGGGGATGGTTTCGTCAACTCATAAAGAGGAATTAGGATATCGTATAATGTATTTAGCGAACAAAGCAAAGGATTAGATACAGAGGATTCGAGGAGAGAATTTCTTGAGGTCACCCGTAAAGCAGTTAATAAATACATACCTAGTAAATTCATTAGTGATAATACAGAGCCAAGGTGGTATAACGCGGAGGTTAGGAAATCACTGAGGCGACAAAGGGTATGCCACGCTAGGATGAAAAATGCAGGACGGGGTCTATCGGTAGAGGAAAAAAAATAAGTTAGTTCAAAACTATAATATATCAAGAGCATTAGCAAGGAAATCATGTCGGCAATGTTATCACATTTCAAGAGCAAGATGTTGGGAGAATATTAAGATAGCCATCCTAAAGCGTTTTGGTCATATGTGAGAGAGCTTCAGGGAAATAGGTCCACAGTGCACACACTTAAAACGATAAAGGAATTAGAGTCACCAGCAGTGTAGAAAAAGCCAATACTTTAAACACATTCTTCCAAAGCGTATTAAACTCATCGTCACACAACGCAGTGGAACCACCGCCGAACACTTCCAGGGAGCAAATGCGCGAAATAAAAATGTCATGTCGCGGAATAGAGCAGCAGTTAAAAAGCATTAGTAAAAACAAATCACGAGGTCCCGATCAAATTCCTTCCAGAGTATATAAAACATTAGCTTCTGAAATAGCCCCATATCAAGAAATAATATTCAATAAAACACTAAAGAACCACACAGTACCCAAGGATTGGAAAGTAGCTAACATTACACCTATTTTTAAAAACGGCGATAGGGAAGAACCTAGTAACTACAGACCCATTTCACTCACGTCAATCTCTTGTAAGATATTTGAGCACATAGTAGTCAGTTCGATCATGGGGCATTTGGATAGTCAGGGATTACTCATAAACAGCCCGGAAAGGTAGATCTTGCGAGACACAATTAGCTTTATTCGTACACGATATTTTAGTCCACGGCGAAAGCAGTACTGAAGTTGATGCGATATTTTTAGATTTTAAAAAGGCTTTCGATAAAGTTCCTCATGACAAATCAATATTGAAGTTAGAGAGTTTTGGTATAAATAAAGACTTTTTATGTTGGGTAAAAGAATTCTTAAGTGGGCGAGAGCAGAGGGTTGTCATATATGGTATCATGTCGGACACAATCAAAGTCACATGGGGAGCCTCAAATTTCCATTGGAAATGCTCTTGAATACAAATAACGCCCTACGATATGCTTTAATTGCTATGGAGTTTAGTTTATAATTTTGAATAATCTCTTTCCCTCGTCAATGGATGGATTGGTTAGAGAACTTTTCAATCCAGATTGACTCTGCCTTTGTCATTTCAATGACTTCCACACTTATGCTTAGTATATACTATCTAGGTTCTGCGTTTCCCCATTTTATTTTATTAGGTACGTATTTATTAACTGCTGAGCGGGTATGCTACAAAACTTTACTATTTTGGCTTAAAATAACTTTCTTAACTTTATTAAACGACTTCAGTAATTCCTGTTCATGTCCTCGTATTTAAATCTACAAATGCTTCTCTCAATGCCAACCTTGCTAGGCATGTGCTTGAGCTTGGACGCCAAATCCGAATAGAACGAGTGACGAGCTGAAGGGACTCCAGGACACAGCAGGAGACCGTTGGGGGAGGATTGGGGGGAAAGTGAAAGTTCGTCGCGGGGCGACCACGCTATTGAACGCGTATGCCGAAAAGAAGTGCATGGTTTCTTCGTACCTTTGTTCTCATCTCCAGGCCACGAGGGTCGCGTCCGGTGCTATTAACTCCCATTCTAAAAACTCCCAATATATGTTTTGCTTGGTTTTAAACGGAAGCGGAAAGGGATAGGTAGGGGAAATATTTTAGAGTATTCTGTAGTGCATGATGCATGTATTACCCCTTAAATACTGTAGATACTAACAATCAAGTTGCATGAGACAATATAGTTGCTAGTTTGCATGTTAGTAGTGCATGCTTGGTGATCTTCACCCCCTGCCACACACCCTCGCGGTGGCTTGCAGGGTATCGTGTAGATGTAGATGTAAACGTAAGGGTCATGCATATAGATATTCGTAGCAGACTAGGAACAAAATCGCCAAGTCCAAAGGAACATCTATGGACAGGAGTGAGCTTTTGCAAATGTACATGATACCTTTAAAAATCTCCTCAAGGGGGTGTGGCAGGGGGCATGCATTAATAAGGAAACACTACCCAATCTAATAAATAAGTAATAATAATCAACAAGATATATCCGTTATGCAATGTAACTGGATGAATCTTTCACAACCTAACTTTGCATGGTCATTTATAACGTCCATAAATAGGTTTTGAAGTAGTTTTATCCCGATACGTTGATATTTTTTTAATCCCATGTTCGAAAATATTTCTGCGTTGAATTCAATTGGGATACCAGTTTTTTTCGGAGAGAGGGTTCCGATTTTTACTCATTGCAATGCCTAAATGTTGTAATTAAAAATTCACCATTTAGAGGCTTAAACTTAGAAGATTCTTATTCTGCTCGAAAAAAGTACTAAATTGCCGTAAATTTTAGCATTTCTTAATTGAAGAAAAAATGTGAGCCTAAAATGTTGATTTTTAGGTCTGATTACTTCAGTAACCGAAGAGCACTGCTGTCGAAGTGAAGTCAGTTTCGAATGTGCTATTACAATACCCTACCTCGTATGACAATTGAACGCGGCTGCCCGCGACGGAAAATCCTGTCTTATATGATGAAAGCCACAATTTTGATTGTAACCTGCAAAGGGAAAGGGCGAAATAATGCAGAAGACACATTCTGCATGATTATTAACGGGATTTCCAGTTAATGTTTTATGCGATGAAAACTATAATTAGAACTGGAATGCCTATTGAAACTTAGTGGAAAGTTGTCCAAGCCGGGCAAATATCCCATACATAGGCATGTATTTTTCCAATTATTAATATGTTATTGACGTCTTAGGAGAAGTTATCTGTGTCAAACTTACGCATGAGGTTCAGCCTTTTCATCAACCTACTGCTAGATAGCGATTCCTATCCCAGTTCCTCTAATAACTTGGAGACAATGCTGAATTTATCTAAACATATTTTTACAAACCTACCTGACTTTGTCTGTACGCGATCCCATATACTAGCAGCATACTCGATGTGCGGTCCTACTAGTGAGAAATAACAGTGTTCTTTTACCATTCATCACTTTACAATGTACTCTGAATGTATATATTAATTGATGAGTGTGTAATATCTAGGAAAGTAAACCAAAACCACCCATAATCTTGGCTAATGCTGACTTCTTGAAATTTATTAAATGAGTTGAGCAGTTCCTGTTTCATACCACCATAATAAGCCTTACCCAGCAGCGGCGTCGGAAGTGGGGGGAAGAAGGGGCAATCCCCCAGAATTTGCCCCGTGCCCTTGAGAAATGAGTCTTCATCAATAAAAAATAAATTTCACTTGTATCCAGCTTGCCTATTCCCTTCTGACGTATATTCTACCACCTTCATATGCACTTTTAGCGGAATTCTAATCTCTACCCCCTCCTATCCGCAAAAAAATGCGGGCCCTTTTCATAGGAGCCGGGCCCTTTTCAAGGTTGGCCCCTCCCAGCGACAATAGTTCCGACGCCCCTGATACCGAGCAAATAAATGTTTCCTTTCGGCTCGTGAGATTGTTAGCTCTCAGAGAAAATTGAGCCGTGACTACTTTATGGCCTCAAATGCCTTTCTCGGCTACTACTTTTACAACATGTTCTGGTACATTTGCCGCTAATAAATAGAAGGTATTATTTCCTCTGGTGGATGTTGTTACCAATTGATGCATTGAGTGTGTTGTGAAGGTACACAATAGTGACTCGCAGAGCTCCTTGTCTTTTACTCCGGTGATAAACCTATTCGTGTCCCAGTCTATGGACGGAAGTATGAAATCTCCACCTATTATTATGTTTCGATCATTTCCGCGCGAATTGAGTTTACTGCTCTTGCTCTCCAGGCCTGAGACTGAACTGCCGTCGCTATCAGGCAGTCTATAATATACACATATAAAGAATCTTTTGGTTTTAGGCTGTCGAAGTGAACACCATACGCTCTTTAACCGACTCTCAGATTAGAACTCACATTTATTGGTGTATTAATCCTTAGCTGCAATAAAGAAGAACATATAGGAGTCACTAAGAGGAACGTAGCTTTCTTGTCACGTGCATCGAAAACACTTACTAAAATAATCAGCCGAAGAATGGAAGGAAAGATTGGAGGAAACCTCTCGGATAATCTATAAATGGTAAATGATTTTGGAAAATATTCATTATCTGCGATTTCGTTTGATAACCAACTTTCTGTCCTATAATTACATCCGCATCGGTGCCTTTATGGTGCCTCGGTAGCATTAAACTACTTATTTTTATACTACGGCAGTTTAGTATCACCAAATATATTATTTCACCATTTACCAACTTCTCTGGTCGTTGATAGTAACCTCCATTAGCCATCTTAGGAAAACTAATTGTCAATAATTTGTCATCACTGAAAAATTACTTCTGAAATTCCTCATCTTTCCCGTGACTCATGTGAAAGCCTCCATCAACAAGCCATTTCACAACGTGGAATGGAATAAGATGTTCAAGATACTGAAAGCAGTTGAGATGGACTACAACGACAAATAAATACTCTCCTCCGCAAGAATCAAGTCACAACAGTACGAATGAATGATGGAAGGAAAATAGAAGCCAAAACAAATGAGGAGTTAGACAAAGATAGAGCCTCTCGCCATTATTATTTAATATAATATATAACTAAAAGAATCAAAACGAGAAGCAGAAGAAATTGGTATAAAAGTAATCAAGGTTAATGTTGAAGAAATAAACATGCCTCCGGTTCGCAGATGGCTATCGCAGTTCTAACAGAAAGGCAAGTGAACCTGTAAACATCTTGGAATATTACGGACCTAGTAATTTAGGAAATTAATATGAGAATCAACAAAAAGAAAGGAGCGAGGCACTCTATGGATCAGAGACATGGAGCATCGAACATTGAGATCCCAGAATAAGACTCGCACGGGCTGTCTTTTCCCGCTCTCTTTTTCCAAACTCGCCCTCTCAGGTAGCAACGTTGCCACATCCCATCCGCTTTTTACGCGAAAAATAGGAAAATCCTTAATTTTCATCGTAGAGCATCAATCAAAAAACGTTTTTCGACGTCTTGGAATGAACGATACAATGAAGAAGATAAATTGTTGATACGTTTCAAAGTTTATAACTTCGATAAACCATGTCCTGTGGTCAATTTCCCCGAGTACCCCACCCGCTGGGAAAGGTCTACCTCGGCTGAGCTCTCGGGATGGGCGAGGGTCGATTTTCGAGGAGACCGAGGGTGGACCCTCGGTCCTGACCTCCGTCCCACTAGCTACCTGAACGACGGCCCCGCTAACGACACCTTGTCAAAAGCTTTTTTGAAATCTAGAAAAACAGCATCCACTGGAATATTATTTTCGCCAGAAACTAAATTATCGTGGGAAAAGAGGGTAAGTTGAGTTTCACATGATCTGCTCTTCCGGAAGCCATGCTTGCTATCTAGGTGCCCTATGACTGAACTGACAATTATATGTTCTAGGACCTTGCACGAAATGGATGTGAGAGATATTGGTATGTAGTTAGATGGCTGCTCCCTATCACCACTTTTAAAAATGGGTGTTACATCGGCTACTTTCCAGTCCATCGGTACGACGTGTTCGGTCTGGTATTTATCATATTTTATTTCAAGGTAGGGGGAAATTTCGGAAGCTAACTCTGTATACACGCGGGAGGGAATTTGATCAGGGCCAGGAGATTTGTTGGGGCTTATATTTTTGAGTAACTTTTCAATAGCATTACAGGAAATTTCTATTGGTTGCATCAGCCGCTGAAACAGGTCAGGTAACACGACAGTTGGATCACCTGAAGGTGGGTTAAAAACGGTTTGGAAGAAGGAACTAAGCAAGTTAACTTCGTCAAGAGTGTTTGTGGCCATTTCCCCCTTATCATTTCTTAGTGAATGGACGGTAGACTTATGGCCTTGCACCTCCCTGACGTAGTACCAGAAGACTTTTGGATTTTCCTCCAGTTGTTTCCCAAGTGTTTTTCTTTTGAATTCTGCGTATGCATTACGAAGAGCCTTCTTTGCAGCGGATTTTGAAATTTTATAATTTTCATTTATTACGTTACGCTCATTAGTGGGCATATATTTACTTGGTATGTATTTATTAACTCCTTTACGGGATACCTCAAGAAATTCTCTCCATGAATCTTTTGTATTTAATCCTTTGCTTTGTTCGCTAAATAAATTAAACGCGTCCCTTAATTCCTCTTTCGTACCATCGTTATTAGCCTTGCCAAATAAGTATATACCCTCCTCCTTGTTTTATAATGTCTTCAACGCCTACAATAAATTTCGCATGCACTATTTTATGATCACCAATTCCTGTGTCTTCCCCACGATAAATCTTTAGTGATTGTTACACCTAAATATCTTACGGTTTCAACGTTTTCGATCTTCGTGTTATTAATTCTATAGGATCGCTCTATCGAATTATTCCTCCTCCAAAAATTGATAGCTACACACTTTTTAAGGCCTGTCAGACTTTTTGCAGACGATGCGGTGGTGTACAGGGGTATTACGAACGAAGAGGACACGAAATCACTTAGCAAGGATTTAGATGCAATTCAAGAGTGGTGCGACAAATGGCAGTTAGAACTCAACCTTAAAAAGTGTGTAGCTATCAATTTTTGGAGGAGGAATAATTCGATAGAGCGATCCTATAGAATTAATAACACGAAGATCGAAAACGTTGAAACCGTAAGATATTTAGGTGTAACAATCACTAAAGATTTATCGTGGGGAAGACACATAAGGGAAATATGCGGCCGAGCGAAAAGAAAGCTAGGATTTATAAAAAGAGTACTTGGGAAATGTGATGAGAAGACAAAAGAGCGATGCTACTTTTCGCTAGTTAGGCCCCACCTTGAGTATGCAGCCAGTGTATGGGATCCTAATGAATTAGGTTTGATGAGAGAACTAGACAGTGTGCAGCGTAGAGCAGCTAGGTTCGTCAAAAGGTGTTACGATAGGTTGAGTAGTGTATCAGAATTAATACAAGAATTAGGGTGGGAATCATTATCAGAGCGTAGGTTAAAGTCCAGATTAAATCTATTGGAGAAATTTCAATCGGATAGCTTTACTGAAGATGTTAGGCACATATTAAAAACACCAGCGTATTATGCTAGACTCGACCAGATAAATAAGATTAGAGAGATAGATTGTCGTACAGATAGATTCAAAATGGCATTTTTCCCCCGTACTATAAGAGAACAGAATAGGCAGCATAGGAAAGGGATAGGTAGAGGAAATATTTTAGAGTATTCTGTAGTGCATGATGCATGTATTAACCCCTCAAATACTATAGATACTAACAATCTAGTTGCATGACACCCTTTAGTTGCTTGCTTGCATGTTAGTAGTGCATGCTTGGTGATCTTCACCCCCTGCCACACACCCTCGCGGTGGCTTGCAGGGTATCGTGTAGATGTAGATGTAGATGTAGATGTGTCTGTAACTGTATTTAGAACTCTTTCGGGTATATTTTTTGCTAATAAGTCTAGAATGTTGTTTCCCCTGGTCGGTTCTGTTACTAGCTGTTTTTAAAGAATTTGGCGTAAAAGTGTTCAACAGTGATTCGCAGAGTTCCATATCCTTACCTCCTGTCATGAAACTACACGTATTCCTGTCTATTGAAGGGAGATTGATATCTCCGCCTACTATTATTCCTCTATCCTTGTTCCGAGAAAGTAATGTACGTATCTCTGACTCTGGTTCCATTATAGAATTGACGTCTGCGTCCGGTGGCCTGTAATATGCACATACATATATTTTTTTTGCGTTACCACTTTTACTTTTAACGGAACACCAAATGCTTTCTACATTTCGCTCTGAAATAAATTCTCTTCTGCTGACATACGGGTCCTTCACAGCTATAAATACTCCTCCTCCGTTTCTGCTTACTCTATCCTTTCTGTATACGGTAAAACACTTCGGGAATACTTCATAATCTGATATGTCCTTTGAAAGGCAGCTTTCTGTCCTTATGATTATATCTGCATCAGTACTTTTTATGAGGTGGTGAAATTCTGCTGCTTTATTTCTTAAACTACGACAATTCACTACTATCACTGAAATTCTTTCTCCCAACACTTAGGTAACACCGCCCAAAACAACTCTTTACGTCCGATCATGTAGGAAATCATTTACCCATGATATAATATTGCTTAGACCCATAAGATTTTAATTTCAAAATAAGTTTGCTACGTTGTCAAAAGCTTGCTTGAAGTAAGTTTTTCAATGAAAGACGTATTGATTTTGTTATCGTACAAATAGTAGAGTTAAGTTCTCGTTTTATTTATAGCTAAAAGGTTTTTAAATAAGTACATTCCCAAACCTGGAACAAATTTCACGGCGAGAGATGGGCAGTTTCATAGGTCAATAGGCTAGAGGGTTACGTAAGTTAAACTGTTTGCTCTAAAGATACATTAATCTGGATGGAAACGCGAATTTACACTCAGGGAACTAAGTAAAATGCGTAGAATTTAATGCATTAATGTGAACCGTTCTCTTGCCATAATGTGTGACTAAGTTGGCCGCGAACCTGTCGCAGAAGAATGTAAACATTGCTTAGTATTGGCTGACGGAATTTATGTTTTCTGAACTTTACGGTTCTCAAACAGGACGGGGTGGGATTTATTATTGCGACTGAGTAATTTATAGCCCACCTCGATTCATAATAGGATGTCGGGCTATAATGACCTGTGGAATAGCGCAATATCGTGAAATAGCGACCCCAATTTCAGGATAGCAGCCTTGGCGTAGTCTTAGTGCTTGATCTTGGGTTGATATTTTGGCTTAATCACTTAACTAAATTCCAAGATAATATTTTCAGTGATGACGTTAGAAATATTTTGCAAACTCCAATTTACTATGGTAGACTGAACCGTGACCGTAAAATTAGAGAGAAGGATTGCCGAACCTACAGATTCAAAATGTCCTTTTTCACTCGTACAGTTAGGGGTATGATTAGTTGTAAATACGTTCTATAGTATAAATATACAAGTGTATCAACGGATAGCGTAAAGAGTTTCATGTTGGTATAAGGAATAGCGCAAATTAACGGCTTGTTTGTGTAAACCTGCTTTGCTACTTTAATCATTTTTAAGTTTAGACTAGATGATAGTTACTAATCCTTTTTAAGTATGATATATGATGCATATTCAGCCTGACCCTGCCTTGACGTTTCATGGTGGCTTTCAGGGTATATTGCACTTGACCCTTATGCCTAACACGTTTCCATCAAGTAGTATCATTGTATGTCTTGTTAGTGCATGTCAGAAGTGCATATATGGTAATCTGAAACCCCTGCCACACACCCTAACTGTGGCTCGCAGGGTATTACGTAGATGTAGAACCAGGAGGGTGAGATTTTTTTTCTTTATTGACGCACAGATCGATTTCCTTGTTTTAGCGAGACAAAAGTATAAAATGTAAGTGCCTTATATTCATGTGTAATTGTGTCACCTACGTAGCCAATGAACCAACAGGTGCACGAAGAAGAAATTGTACTGAAAATGCAGGTGTATTTCACGGTAGCGATACATTGAATAAAGGATTAAAATCAGAGTCACGTCGGGAGTTCTCCAGGGTAGCGTAGTAGGTCCGCTTCAATTTCTTTTATACATAAACGATTTGGGTTCCGTAGGAAATAGTAACCTTAGACTTTTTGCAAACGATGCGGTAGTGTATAGGGGTATATATAAAGAAGAAGACAGGAAATCGCTTAGCAAGGATTTAGATGCAGTTAAAGAGTGGCGCGGCAAATGGCAGTTAGAACTTAACATTAAAAAGTGTGTAGCTATCAATTTTTGGAGGAGGAATAATTCGATAGAGCGATCCTATGAGAAGGCAAAAGAGCGATGTTACTTTTCACTAGTTAGGCCCCACCTTCATCTACATCTACATCTACATAATACCCTGCAAGCCACCATAAAGGTGTGTGGCAGGGGGTAAACTCTCACCAAACATGCACTACATATCATGCATGAAATTTGTAATTAAAAATTAAAATAACAAAGCATGCATGCAAAAACATGCTGTTAGTTGGGTAAGCTTTAAGTCCTTACACCAGCATGCAGCTACCAATGTTATCAATTGCTACCCTCGTTCTAAATACATTTACCGTTACTCATATCCCTAATAGTACGAGGAAAAAAGGACATTTTAAATCTGTCAATTCGGCAATCTATTTCTCTAATTTTGTGATTATGGTCCAGTCTACCATAGTAAGTTGGGGTCCGAAAAATATTTTTAACATCAAAAGTAAAAGGTCTTTATCCTGTGGACGAAAAAATTAGGAACAGAGTCAGTGGTTTTGAAGCGTGCCCGCATTTAGTAGCGCTTCATCTACATCTACATCACCTTGAGTATGCAGCCAGTGTATGGGATTCTAATGAATTAGGTTTGATCAGAGAACTAGACAGTGTGCAGCGTAGAGCAGGTAGGTTCGTTAAAAGGTGTTACGTTAGATTGAATAGTGTTTCAGAATTAATATAAGAATTAGGTTGGAAATCATTATCCGAGCGTAGGTTAAGGTACAGATTAAATCTATTAGAGAAATTTAAATCGGATAGCTTTACTGAAGATGTTAGGCACATATTAAAACACCACCTTATTAGATTCGACCGGATAAATAAGATTAGAGAGATGAATTGTCGTACTGATAGATTCAAAATGGCATTTTCCCCCGGATTTTAAGAGAACAGAATAGATAGGTGAAATAGATAACAGATAGGTAGGTGAAATATTTTAGAGTATTCTGTAGTGCATGATGAATGTATTAGTCCCTTAAATACTATAGATACTAACGATCTAGTTGCATGAGACCCTATAGTTGCTTGTTTGCATGTCGGTAGTGCATGCTTGGGGATCTTCGCCCCCTGCCACACACCCTCGCTGTGGCAGCAGGGTATCGCGTAGATGTAGATGAGAATTAATTTAGACTAATTAGACTAAAATATTGTGTACGAATAAAGCTAATTGTGTCTCGCAAGATCTACCTTTCCGGAACCCTACGAAATCGGTCTAAAAAACGAACTTGAACGTGTGCAGCGAAGATCGGCAAGATTTGTAAAGGGACGGTATGATCACCTTACTAGCGTAACCAGTCTATTAAATGAATTAAATTGGGAATCATTGTCAGATCGCAGGTTGAAATTAAGACAATCTCTTAAACGAATTCCAAGACCATATTTTCAGTGATGATGTTAAAAATATTTTGCGGACCCCAAGTTACTATGGTAGACAGGACCATAAACACCCCCCTGCCACACACCCTTGTGGTGGCTTGCAGGGTATTATGTAGATGAAACACAAAATTAGAGAAATAGATTTCCGAACTGACAGATTCAAAATGTCCTTTTATCCTCGTAGTATTAGGGATATGAATAACGGTAAATATATCCACTACGATGATATCCAAAAGGTGGTAAAAAGTAAGCTTCGTCTATTTGCCGATGACGCAGTAGTGTACAGGGAAATTCTATGCCCGAACGATAAAGAATATTTAAATATTGACCTACAAGCAATTGAAACTTGGTGTGATACATGGCAGTTAGAATTAAACTTTAAGAAATTTCTTGTAATGAATTTTTGGAAAAAGAATAGCTCTCCTCCTACCACTTACAAAATAAGTAATAATGAATTAACAAACGTGGAATCCACTAAATATCTTGGAATAAGACTGACAAATGATCTTTCCTGGGGTAAACACATTCGTGAAATAATGGGTCAAGCGAATCGCAAACTGGGTTTCATTAAAAGAGTATTGGGTAAATGTGACGATCATGTACGAGAAATCAGCTACTTTTCCCTTGTTAGACCTCATTTGGAATATGCTGCCAGTGTATGGGATCCCTACGAAATCGGTCTAAGTAATGAACTTGAACGTGTGCAGCGAAGATCGGCAAGATTTGTAAAGGGACGATACGATAATTATATTAGCGTAACCAGTCTATTAAATGAATTGAAATGGGAATCATTGTCAGATCGCAGGTTGAAATTTAGACTTAATCTCTTCCACAAATTCCAAGGCAATATTTTCAGTGATGATGTTAAAAATATTTTACGAACCCCAACTTACTATGGCAGACTGGACCATAATCATAAAGTTAGAGAAATTGATTGCCGAACTGACCGATTCAAAATGTCCTTTTTCCCTCGCACAATAAGAGATACGAATAACGGTAAATATGTCCTATTGGAGAGTAGCAATGAATAGCATTGGTAGCTGCATGTTGGTATGAGTACTTAAAGCTAACCCTACTAACAGAATGTTTTTGCATGTTTTCTTTGCAATTTCTATCTTTTTTAAATAGTGTAGTTCTGACTACTATATTAATACTATTCCTTTTTTATGCATGATATGTAGTGCATGTTTGGTGAGCAATCACCCCCTGCCACACACCCTTGTGGTGGCTTGCAGGGTATTATGTAGATGTAGATGTAGATGTACGAGTGTAGAAATGGATAACATTGGTAGCTGCATGTTGGTATAAGGACAACCCAACTAACGGCATGTTTTTGCATGTATGTTTTGCTATATTTATCTTTTTTTAAATAGCGTAGTTTTGTCCAGCACCTATACAAGTACTAATCCCTTTTTTATGCATGATATGTAGTGCATGTTTGGTGAGAGTTCACCCCCTGCCACACACCTTTATGGTGGCCCATAGGATATTATGTATATGTAGATGTAGATGAACCCTTGTTGGCTATTTATGAGCAATCCCTGACTCTCCAAATGCCCCATGATGCAACTGACTACAATGTGCTCAAATATCTTACAAGAGATTGACGTGAGTGAAATGGTTCTGTAGTTACTAGGTTCTTCCCTATCACCGCCTTTAAGAATAGGTGCAATGTTCGCTACTTTCCAATCCTTGGGTACTGTGTTAGTGTTTTATTGAATATTATTTCTAGATAGGGGCTATTTCAGAAGCTAACGTTTCATATGCTCTGGAAGGAATTTGATTGGGACCTGGTGATTGGTTTTTACTAATGCTTTTTAACAGCTTCTCTATTCCGCGACATGAAATTTTTATTTCGGGCATTTGCTCACTGAAAGTGTTCGGCGGTGGTTCCACTGCATTGTGTCACGATGAGTTGAATACGCTTTGGAAAAAGGTGTTTGAAGAGTTGTCTTTCTCTACACTGCTGGTGACTCTAATTCCTTTATCGTTTTTAAGTGTTTGCACCTACTGGAGACTTATTTCCCTCTATTTCTGGGCCTCTACTCGCACTCCGTGGTCACAGCGCACCAGTCACATTCGGAGTGCATATGGGTACGAGCTTAAGTGACATTTTTAAAACCTTCACGCTTGATGGAGGAGATTGTGTCCAGTGAGTATCCACAAATTAATATTTAAGAAAATTGGTAAGGTTGGGTGTGATAAGTATCGCTGAACAATTTGTTAAAAAATATTATTATGTATATTTGCACAATGGATTACTTAGATCTGGGGTGCAAAAAAGTTTCACAGGGTTGCACGTGAAAATTTGGGACAGTATAATCCTTCATCAGTTATCTGTGAACAAGTAATAGCGGTATTTGCGCCCACTTCATCTACATCTACATCTACATAATACCCTGCAAGCCACCACAAGGGTGTGTGGCAGGGGGTGATTGCTCACCAAACATGCACATGAACTTGTGCCGAATGAAGTTATTCTCATTTGCAGGAGCCTTGCACGCCATCTCGCGAAGAGATTTCTAATTCGAAAGTAGTTTCTCTCATCTAAAACGTTCGTATTGTTGGTGATTGTTGTGATTTTGGTTAACTGTTCGATGATGGTGGAAAGCAGTGTTTCAGGTAAATACTCAACAGTAATATTACTTAATTTCCCAATAAAATTCATAATATAATACCGTGGAAAGTGAGTGTAACTTAAAGTTCTTATGTTACGTAATGTGCTTTTAGAATTCGACGTACTAACAAGTTTTCTCGAGATGGCACTCGTTAGTATAGTATGGTAGAATTGAAATTAATGAACACCAATATATCTCTTTGCAAAAGATGGCTAAGGAAAGAAATTTTGATATTTATCTTTCGTACCGCTCAGTTTTAAAGGCAAGAATGAATTGCTATCATACACAGGAATCGTTCATTGTATCCAAAACATTAGCGGAGGTCAAATTACAAAATTTATTAGATCTTACAGCGATAAGTGTGATGAAAGTACAACAGGCCGCATTCGCTCTGTCTTACTGCGGATATGACAAAGCATCTCTTCAAATGAGTCATAAATGGGGCTGCGATGGCAGTTCAGGACACTCCCTTTCAAAGCAAAGATTTTCCGAAAATGTGCAATCTTCGGATTCCGGCGTTCTTCTGACGTCAGTTGTTCCCTTGCAACTTCAACTTGAGGAAAAATAAATGGATCAAAAAGTAACTGTATGGCAAAATCCAAAGGGTCATGCCTTTTTCCGGGGGAACAATAGCACGAAGTTAGATGCCATTCCCACCAAAAATAAGTGAAGTTGATGACATTTATGATTATTAATTTCCTTCTCTCTCTGTTTTCTGTGAATTTTTTGTTCGGTGAATACCCGAGTGACTCATGGCGGGATGTTGATGCCATGTTGCTGAGGACTGGCCTTTTCCTTTCCTTTTCGTTGGTTTAAATTTCTCCCTCTTCAAGGATTGTAGCCCCCTCTTAGCGGGGTTGCCCTTATCTGGAATGGACAGCAGCAGAATTCCCACAAGGAAGGAATCCACCTCGATCGGGAATTGAACCCTGATTTCCGGCCAGGGACTCTACCAGTTGAGGCTTCCTTCTCCGCTGTGCAACTCTACTAAAGCACAAGATGTGTTCCGTACATACACAATGCCAGAGACAGGCCGAGTCCTCCTCCGTCCGTGGCTGCCTTGAAACAAACAATGCTCCACCATCATCAAGGGTCTACAGTCCTTGAAATTGCTGCCCTCCACTCGATTCTTCTATCGGCTAACCTCATCATATCGACGTCATTCTTCTCTTTTACATTCTTCACAACTTGCTCCACATACCTCATACGAGGCCTGCCTTTTTCATTCTTCCCGTTCATTTTTTCTAAGTGTCGGCCGTGTCTTAAGACATGGCCGATAAAGTTGTCCCGTCTTCTTTTTAAGGTTTTCATTAGACATCTCTTCTCTCCCACTCTTCTTAACACTTCTTCGTTTGTTAATCGATCGATCCATTTTATCTTCATCATTCTTCGGTAGCACCCCATTTCAAATGCTTACAGCCGGGAATTCTCTGCTGCTGTTATTGTCCATGCTTCGCTGCCATATAGTATAATGCTCCAGATGTATGTTCTGATGAAAAGTTTTCCTCACTTCCACGCTTGTATTTTCAGCTGTAAGCAGAATCTTCTTCTGGTAAAATGCCCTTTTCGTTTGGGCAATTCTGCTAGCAATTTCTCTTTTCTTCGTCCATCGCTGGTTACTCGGCTTCCCAGGTAACAGAACACCTCCTCTATTTTTTGTTTTCCTAGTTTAACATTGGTCCTGGCTTCCTTTCTGCTACTGCATACCAATACCTTAGTTTTCTTTCTATTTATCTTCAGATGATATCTGGTCATTGTTCTTTCCATATTTCCTAGCGTCTTCGTTAAATCTTCTTCTGTTTCTGCCATGACTGCTATGTCTTAGACGAATCGTATCATGCTGATTTTCTCCCCGTGGATATTCACTCCCGGAGACTTATCATTGGCTTCTTGGATGGCTTTCTCGATGTAGACATTGAATAGTAAGGGAGACATTGCACAGCCTTGCCTCACTCCTTTCTTTATTCTATTAGCTACAGCACCTAATAGAGGGGATAACATTTTTGATTTACTGTCAACCAACATCCCACAGAAAGTGACTAAGATTGACACCGTTGATGGAATCAGTAACCACAGAGTTCTGACTGCAACATTCTCTCTAACATTAGATGAAAATTTTAAACAAAAAAGAAATATTTATATTTTAAAACATCTGACGTTGCTAATTTTAAAATTTATTTAAGTGATTCCTTATCGGATTTTAAAAAGTCTTCCATAAACTTGTGCATGGAAGTCGTTCTAAAATATCATGCGCTCTGAGATGAATAGAAATATCCCTAGTAAATTTATAAAAGTAAGCACTGTACGTAGGTGGTACAATACCGAAGTGAGAAAATCCCTGAGACGGCAGCGAATGTGTCATGAAAAAATGAAAAGAATTAGAAAATATATGCCCACTGATGAGCGTAACGTAATAATTGAAAACTATAAAATTTCAAAATCCACTGCAAAGACCGCTCTTCGTAATGCATTCGCAGAATTCAAAAGAGAAATACTTGGGGAGCAATTGAAAGAAAATCCAAAAGTCTCCTGGTCGTACGTAAGGGAAGTGCAATGCCATAACTCTGCCGTCCATTCACTAAAAAATGATAAGGGTGAAATGGCCACAAACACTCTTGACGAAGTGAACTTGCTGAATTCCTTCTTCCAAACCGTTTTTAACCCACATTCCGGAGATACAACTATCATTTTACCTGAATTCTTTCAGCGGCCTATGAAACCAATTGAAACTTCCTGTGATGGTATTGAAAAGTTACTTAAAGATATAAGCCCCAACAAATCTCCTGGCCCTGATCAATTTCCCTCCCGTGTAAATAAGAGTTAGCTTCTGAAATTCCCCCCTACCTTGAAATAGTATTTAATAAATCCCTGACCGAACACGTCGTGCAGGTGTCCCACAAGGTAGTGTGATAGGTCCACTACTGTTCCTCCTGTACGTAAATGATATCAATAAGGTGGTCAAAAGTAGGCTTCGTCTATTTGCCGATGACGCAGTAGTGTACAGGGAAATTATATGCCCAAATGATAAAGAATATTTAAATGATGACCTGCAATCAATTGAAAAATGGAGTCGGAAGAATTTTTCTCCTCCTAACACGTACAAAATAAGTAATATGAATTAAGAAACGTGGAATCCTTTTGGAAAAAGAATAGCTCTCCTCCTACCACTTACAAAATAAGTAATAATGAATTAACAAACGTGAAATCCATTAAATATCTTGGAATAAGGCTGACAAATGATCTTTCCTGGGGTAAACACATTCGTGAAATAATGGGTCAAGCGAATCGCAAACTGGGTTTCATTAAAAGAGTATTGGGTAAATGTGACGATCATGTACGAGAAATCAGCTACTTTTCCCTTGTTAGGCCTCATTTGGAATATGCTGCCAGTGTGTGGGATCCCTACGGGGTCGGTCTAGGTAATGAGCTTGAACTTGTGCAGCGAGGATCGGCGGGATTTGTGAAGGGACGATGCGATAATTATATTGGCGTAACCAGTCTGTTGAATGAGTTGAAGTGGGAATCATTGTCAGATCGCAGGTTGAAATTTAGACTTAATCTCTTCCACAAATTCCAAGGCAGTATTTTCAGTGATGATGTTAAAAATATTTTACGAACCCCAACTTACTATGGCAGACTGGACCATAATCATAGAGTTGGAGAGGTTGATTGCCGAACTCACCGATTCAAAATGTCCTTTTTCCCTCGCACAATAAGAGATACGAATAACGGTAAATATGTCCTATCGGAGAGTAGCAATGAATAGCATTGGTAGCTGCATGTTGGTATGAGTACTTAAAGCTAACCCTACTAACAGAATGTTTTTGCATGTTTTCTTTGCAATTTCTATCTTTTTTAAATAGTATAGTTCTGACTACTATATTAATACTATTCCTTTTTTATGCATGATATGTAGTGCATGTTTGGTGAGCAATCACCCCCTGCCACACACCCTTGTGGTGGCTTGCAGGGTATTATGTAGATGTAGATGTAGATGAATCCATTAAATATCTTGGAATAAGACTGTCACATGATCTTTCCTGGGGTAAAGACATACGTGAAATAGTGGGTCAAGCTATACCCTGTATAGTGGGTCAAGCTATACCCTGTAGGGTACATGTCGCGTATGGTTTTGCAAAGCTGAGTTAATGTCTTCTCTCCGGCATTTTTAATCAGCTCGGCTGAAATGTCATCTATTTCCGAAGCCTTATTTATCCTCAGATCCCTTACGGCCGCGTCAAATTCTGATCTTAAAACAGTGCGACTACGACAAAGCCGCGAATGCCTTGTCTCCCGCTGATGTGCAGAGCAGTAGAATATGTGCAAGGAAAAAATCTAGAGTTCCACAGGTAGCTCGGTAGCCCAAATGGTAGGCTACCTGGCCGGATATTAGGGCATCCGGGTTCGAGTCCCGGTCGAAATGGCTCGTAATAATTCTTCCCTCTTTTATGATAGAAAATGAAGTGCAATTCCGCATGAAACGTTTGATGCGACCGGGGTTTGACGGGAGCGCCTGGTGCTGCTACTGTGGTCGTATATCGGCGTGTCGCTTTATTTTCTACCGTGGAAACACTCCACAAGGTATTGCCTTGGTCAGTGTCCTTACCTCTTTTCGTTTCGCGGCAAATAGATGGCCACGCCTTTCATCTACGTAATACCCTGTGAGCCACCTCGAGGGTGTGTGGACCTCCAAACATGCTCTATTGTCATGCAACTAGGATTTTTACATCTACATCTACATCTACACGATACCCTGCAAGCCACCGCGAGGGTGTGTGGCAGGAGGTGAAGATCACCAAGCATGCACTACTAACATGCAAGCAAGCAACTAAAGGGTCTCATGCAACTAGATTGTTAGTATCTATAGTATTTGAGGGGTTAATACATGCATCATGCACTACAAAATACTCTAAAATATTTCCTCTACCTATCCCTTTCCTATGCTGCCTATTCTGTTCTCTTATAGTACGGGGGAAAAATGCCATTTTGAATCTATCTGTACGACAATCTATCTCTCTAATCTTATTTATCTGGTCGAATCTAGCATAATACGCTGGTGTTTTTAATATGTGCCTAACATCTTCAGTAAAGCTATCCGATTGAAATTTCTCCAATAGATTTAATCTGGACTTTAACCTACGCTCTGATAATGATTCCCACCCTAATTCTTGTATTAATTCTGATACACTACTCAACCTATCGTAACACCTTTTGACGAACCTAAATGCTCTACGCTGCACACTGTCTAGTTCTCTCATCAAACCTAATTCATTAGGATCCCATACACTGGCTGCATACTCAAGGTGGGGCCTAACTAGTGAAAAGTAGCATCGCTCTTTTGTCTTCTCATCACATTTCCCAAGTACTCTTTTTATAAATCCTAGCTTTCTCTTCGCTCGGCCGCATATTTCCCTTATGTGTCTTCCCCACGATAAATCTTTAGTGATTGTTACACCTAAATATCTTACGGTTTCAACGTTTTCGATCTTCGTGTTATTAATTCTATAGGATCGCTCTATCGAATTATTCCTCCTCCAAAAATTGATAGCTACACACTTTTTAAGGTTGAGTTCTAACTGCCATTTGTCGCACCACTCTTGAATTGCATCTAAATCCTTGCTAAGTGATTTCGTGTCCTCTTCGTTTGATATACCCCTGTACACCACCGCATCGTCTGCAAAAAGTCTAAGGTTACTACTAACTACGGTACCCAAATCGTTTATGTATAACAGAAATAGAAGCGGACCTACTACGCTACCCTGGGGAACTCCCGATGTGACTTCGATTGTGTCCGACATGATACCATCTATGACAACCCTCTGCTCTCGCCCACTTAAGAATTCTTTTACCCAACATACAACGTCTTTATTTATACCAAAACTCTCTAACTTCAAGATTAATTTGTCATGAGTAACTTTATCGAAGGCCTTTTTAAAATCTAAAAATATGGCATCAACTTCAGTACTGTTTTCGCCGTGGACTAAAATATCGTGTACGAATAAAGCTAATTGTGTCTCGCAGGATCTACCTTTCCGGAACCCAATCTGGCTGTTTATGAGTAATCCCTGACTATCCAAATACCCCATGATCGAACTGACTACTATGTGCTCAAATATCTTACAAGAGATTGACGTGAGTGAAATGGGTCTGTAGTTACTAGGTTCTTCCCTATCACCGCTTTTAAATATAGGTGTAATGTTAGCTACTTTCCAATCCTTGGGTACTGTGTGGTTCTTTAGTGTTTTATTGAATATTATTTCTAGATAGGGGGCTATTTCAGAAGCTAATGTTTTATATACTCTGGAAGGAATTTGATCTGGACCTGGTGATTTGTTTTTACTTATGCTCTTTAACTGCTGCTCTATTCCGCGACATGAAATGTTTATTTCGGGCATTTGCTCACTGAAAGTGTTCGGCGGTGGTTCCACTGCGTTTTGTGACGATGAGTTGAATACACTTTGGAAGAAGGTGTTTAAAGTATTGGCTTTTTCTACACTGCTGGTGACTCTGATTCTTTTATCATTTTTAAGTGTGTGCACTGTGGACTTATTTCCCTGGAGCTCTCTCACATAATACCAAAACGCTTTAGGATTGCTATCTAAATATTCTCCTAACATCTTGCTCTTGAAATGTGATAACGCTTGCCGACATGATTTTCTTGCTAATGCTCTTGATTTTTTATAGTTTTGAACTAGCTCATTTTTTTCCTCTACCGATAGACCCCCTCCTGCATTTTTCATCTTAGCGTGGCATACCCTTTGTCGCTTTAGTGATTTCCTAACCTCCGCGTTATACCACCTTGGCTCTGTATTATCACTAATATATTTACTTGGTATGTATTTATGAACTGCGTTACGGGTGACCTCAAGAAATTCTCTCCACGAATCCTCTGTATTTAATCCTTTGCTTTGTTCGCTGAATACATTAAACGCTTCCCTTAATTCCTCTTTCATACCGTCGTAATTTGCCTTGCCAAATAAGTATACCCTCCTCCTTGGTTTATAATGTCTTTCAACACCTACAATAAATTTCGCATGCACTATTTTATGGTCACTAATTCCTGTGTCTGTAACTGTATTTAGAACTCTCTCGGGTATATTTGTTGCTAATAAGTCTAGAATGTTGTTTCCCCTGGTCGGCTCTGTTACTAGCTGTTGTAAAGAATGTGTCGTAAAGGTGTTCAACAGTGATTCGCAATGTTCCTTATCCTTACCTCCTGCAATGAAACTACACGTATTCCAGTCTATCGAGGGGAGATTGAAATCTCCGCCTACTATTATTCCTCTATCATTCTTCCCAGAAAGTAATGTACGTATCTCTGACTCTAGCTCTATTATAGAAGTGACGTGTGCGTCCGGTGGCCTGTAATATGCACCTACATATATCTTTTTTGCGTTACTACTTTTACTTTTAACGGAACACCAAATACTTTCTACATTTCGCTCTGAAATAAGATCTCTTCTACTGACCTACAGGTCCTTCACAGCTATAAATACTCCTCCTCCGTTTCTGCTTACTCTATCCTTTCTGTATACGGTAAAACACTTCGGGAATACTTCATGATCTGATATGTCCTTCGAAAGCCAGCTTTCTGTACCTACGATTATATCTGCATTAGTACTCTTAATGAGGTGGTGAAATTCTGCTACTTTATTTCTTATACTACGACAATTCACTACTATCACTGAAATTGTTTCTTCCAATCTGTTTCACTCTTGGTGCTCCTTTCCAACTAAAATTTTCTTCGATAATTTTTTGACGGACAAACTATTTGGTCTACCTATTACCTTTGATGAATTATCATGTTCGTTCTCTCCATGTGTTTTTCTCTGACCTTCTAAAACTACTCTGCATGTTCTGTCAAATTCTTGCACGATTTTTCCCCCGCGGATTGACCTGCACTCTGGGCTACCACCTGAGCTAAACCCTACGTGTATGCTCCAGTATTCTACGCGCTACCTTAGACGATGAACAGAATTGACGTCTGCGTCCGGTGGCCTGTAATATGCACCTACATATATATTTTTTTGCGTTATGACTTTTACTTTTAACGGAATACCAAATACTTTCTACATTTCGCTCTGAAATAAGTTCTCTTCTACTGACATACGGGTCCTTCACAGCTATGAATACTCCTCTTCCGTTTCTGCTTACTCTATCCTTTCTGTATACGGTAAAAACTTCGGTAATACTCCATAATCTGATATGTCCTTGGAAAGTCAGCTTTCTGTACCTACCTCTACATCTACATTTACACGATACCCTGCAAGCCACCGCGAGGGTGTGTGGCAGGAGGTGAAGATCACCAAGAATGCATTGCTAACATGCGAACTAGCAACTATATTGTCTCATGCAACTTGATTGTTATTATCTATAGTATTTAAGGGGGAATACATGCATCATGCACTACAGAATACTCTAAAATATTTCCCCTACCTATCCCTTTCCTAAACTGCCTATTCTGTTCTCTTATAGTACGGGTGAAAAATGCCATTTTGAATCAATCGGTACGACAATCTATCTCTCTAATCTGATTTATCTGGTCGAATCTAGCATAATACGCTGGTGTTTTGATATGTGCCTAACATCTTCAGTAAAGCTATCCGGTAGAAATTTCTCTAATAGATTCAATCTGTACTTTAACCTACGATCTCATAATGATTCCCACCCTAATTCTTTTATTAATTCTGAAACGCTACTCAACCTATCGTAAGACCTTTTGACGAACCTAGCTGCTCTACGTTGCACACTGTTTAGTTCTCTAATCATACCTAATTCATGAGGATCCCATACACTGGCTGCATACTCAAGGTGGGGCCTAACTAGTGAAAAGTAGCTCGATTATATCTGCATCAGTACTTTTTATGAGGTGGTGAAATTCAGCTACTTTATTTCTTAAACTACGACAATTCACTTCTTTCACTGCATCTACATCTACACGATACCCTGCAAGCCACCGCTAGGGTGTGTGGCAGGGGGTGAAGGTCACCAAGCATGCACTACTAACATGCAAGCAGCAACTAAAGGGTCTCATGCAACAAGATTGTTAGTATCTATAGTATTTGAGGGGTTAATACATGCATCATGCACTACAGAATACTCTAAAATATTTCCCCTACCTATCCCTTTCCTATGCTGATTATTCTGTTCTCTTCTGTTCTCTGAATTTCTTTCTCCCAATTTGTTTCTCTCTTGGTGCTTTTTTGCAACTAAAATTTTCCTCGATAATTTTTAAACAGACCCACTATTTGATCTACCTATTGCCTTTGAAGATTTATCATTTCGGCCTTTTTCTCTGACTTTTTAAAACTACTCTGCATGTTCTGTCAAATTCCACCGGTCGGGTGTGTGGCAGGGGGTGCCGTATTAATCCCCGCCACGTCTCCTTCCATCTTTAAAGTCTCCTCAAGAAGGTGTTATGCTCCCATCTGGACCTTCTGTAGGCGCCTCTGCGGTTGTCGGCCACGTGCGTGTGGAACACGCACTCCGAATCCGTCGCTCAGACCACCGTGGACGCTAGCGCGCACCGCCCAGCCAGCCAGCGGCAGCGGCCAGTGAAAGCGGATGAGTCGACCGATGATAACCTCTCCGCGTCATTCTATTTCCGAGACAATGCCGTCATGCGTCGTCGTCAACCGGTCCTCCCTTCCTCACCCTTCCCTTCCCCCCCACCCAAAAGGTCCGCCGCCCCTCCCCGGTGACGTCACGGGCACGAAATTTGCGCCGACCTTCTCGTCTGCGGCCGTTGAAGTTCCAAGCAGCCGGCGTTGAATCGAAGTGGCCCGTGATTCTCCTTCGGCGTGTTTTATGAAGTAATTAAGCCGGTAGGTTCCAGGGAAAATGTACGTTGCATTATGTAATGGTTTCTTTGATCAATAGGGAGAGTAGTCTACATCTACATCTACACGATACCCTGCAAGCCACCGCGAGGGTGTGTGGCAGGGGGTGAAGATCACCAAGCATGCACTACTAACATGCAAGCAAGCAACTAAAGGGTCTCATGCAACTAGATTGTTAGTATCTATAGTATTTGAGGGGTTAATACATGCATCATGCACTACAGAATACTCTAAAATATTTCCCCTACCTATCCCTTTCCTATGCTGCCTATTCTGTTCTCTTATAGTACGGGGGAAAAATGCCATTTTGAATCTATCTGTACGACAATCTATCTCTCTAATCTTATTTATCTGGTCGAATCTAGCATAATACGCTGGTGTTTTTAATATGTGCCTAACATCTTCAGTAAAGTTATCCGATTGAAATTTCTCCAATAGATTTAATCTGGACTTTAACCTACGCTCTGATAATGATTCCCACCCTAATTCTTGTATTAATTCTGATACACTACTCAACCTATAGTAACACCTTTTGACGAACCTAGCTGCTTTGCGCTGCACACTGTCTAGTTCTCTCATCAAACCTAATTCATTAGGATCCCATACACTGGCTGCATACTCAAGGTGGGGCCTAACTAGTGAAAAGTAGCATCGCTCTTTAGTCTTCTCATCACATTTCCCAAGTACTCTTTTTATAAATCCTAGCTTTCTCTTCGCTCGGCCGCATTTTTCCCTTATGTGTCTTCCCCACGATAAATCTTTAGTGATTGTTACACCTAAATATCTTACGGTTTCAACGTTTTCGACCTTCGTGTTATTAATTCTATAGGATCGCTCTATCGAATTATTCCTCCTCCAAAAATTGATAGCTACACACTTTTTAAGGTTGAGTTCTAACTGCCATTTGTCGCACCACTCTTGAATTGCATCTAAATCCTTGCTAAGTGATTTCGTGTCTTCTTCGTTCGATATACCCCTGTACACCACCGCATCGTCTGCGAAAAGTAGTGATTGAATTCAGCCCACAACTTCTTTACTCTCTATCCGGGGATATATGTCGACGAAATTGTTTAATAAGCAGATAACATCTACACGATACCATTCTATCTAAACAACTTACCATTCAGGATCGCGAAGAATAACGACTTTATCAGAGAACACAGCTTAGGGTTAGCGGGACGGAAGAAAAAACAGAAAAAAAGAAAACACATAAATAAAAATAACACCCATGAATTTCTAAACTGTAATTTTCCCAATAATTTAGAAAACCGAAACCCCACAAATATATTAAGCAGCCATATTAAAATAGAGGCATTTTCAGTAGTTGTAGTTAAGTGTCGTAGTTTAAGAAGCAGGATACCCTAATTCCATCACCTTATGGAGAGTACCAACCCTGACATAATTATAGGAACGGACAGTTAGCTAACGAGCGATATTGCTATTTGGTGAAAATTTCCCCGTAAATCTTAGGGATAAACGGGAGAGATCGAGAGGGTCGACCGGGAGAGGGGGGGGGGGGAGTATTTATCGCAGTTAAAGAACACAATGGTCAGTAAAATAGAAGCGATTCCCGAAAGTGTATGGTGGCCTAGTGGGTAGAGCACTGAGCTACTGACCGGAGGGTCCCGGGTTCAAATCCCGGGCAAGAACGCAAGACGCCCCCGTGTAAAATCCACGGGTCGAATCACTGAGTGAGTATGCTGTTCTATTCAATGTACTAATTCAAAAGTAATATATGTTTTTGCCTATACTATAGACCACCCCGATCCGATGTACACTCAGTATTAGAACTCGACAAACAGATCAGGTTCATTAATTCCCACAAGAAAACGACAGCGACAACGGCATTTGGCAAACGCATACGTGAAATAATGGGTCAAGCGAATCTTAAACTGGGATTCGTCAAAAGAGTACTGGGTAAATGTGACGATCATGTACGAGAAATCAGCTACTTTTCCCTTGTAAGACCTCATTTGGAATATGCTACCAGAGTATGGGATCCCTACGAAATCGGTCTGGAACGTGTGCAGCGAAGATCGGCAAGAGTTGTATGATAACCTTATTAGCGTAACCAGTCTTTTAAATGAATTAAATTGGGAATCATTGTCATATCGCAGGTTAAAATTTAGACTTAATATCTTAAACAAATTCCAAGACCCCAACTTACATTGGTAGACTGGACCATAATCACAAAATTAGAGAAATTGTTTGCGGAACTGACAGATTCAAAATGTCCTTTTTTCCTCGTTCTATTAGGGATATGAATAGCGGTAAATACTATGTCCAGTACGAGTGTAGCAATGGATAACATTGGTAGCTGCATGTTGGTGTAAGGACTTAAAGCTAAGCCAACTTTTTGTATGCTTGCTATACTATTTTTATCAATACCGTAGTTTTGAAGAGTACCTATTCAAGTACAATCCTTTTTTATGCATGATATGTAGTGCATGTTTGGTGAGAGTTCACCCCCTGCCACACACCTTTATCTACATATACATCTACATAATACCCTGCAAGCCACCACAAGGGTGTGTGGCAGGGGGTGATTGCTCACCAAACATGCACTACATATCATGCATAAAAAAGGAATAGTATTAATATAGTAGTCAGAACTACACTATTTAAAAAGATAGAAATTGCAAAGAAAACATGCAAAAACATTCTGTTAGTAGGGTTAGCTTTAAGTACTCATACCAACATGCAGCTCACCAAAGAGCAATCACCCACTGCCACACACCCTTGTGGTGGCTTGCAGGGTATTATGTAGATGTAGATGCAGCTACCAATGCTATTCATTGCTACTCTCCGATAGGACATATTTACCGTTATTCGTATCTCTTATTGTGCGAGGGAAAAAGGACATTTTGAATCGGTCAGTTCGGCAATCAATTTCTCTAACTTTATGATTATGGTCCAGTCTGCCATAGTAAGTTGGGGTTCGTAAAATATTTTTAACATCATCACTGAAAATATGGTCTTGGAATTTGTTTAAGAGATTAAGTCTAAATTTCAACCTGCGATCTGACAATGATTCCCATTTCAATTCATTTAATAGACTGGTTACGCTAACATAATTATCGTATCGTCCCTTTACAAATCTTGCCGATCTTCGCTGCACACGTTCAAGTTCATTACTTAGACCGATTTCGTAGGGATCCCATACACTGGCAGCATATTCCAAATGAGGTCTAACAAGGGAGAAGTAGCTGATTTCTCGTACATGATCGTCACATTTACCCAATACTCTTTTAATGAAACCCGGTTTGCGATTCGCTTGACCCATTATTTCACGAATGTGTTTACCCCAGGAAAGATCATTTGTCAGTCTTATTCTAAGATATTCAATGGATTCCACGTTTGTTAATTCATTATTACTTATTTTGTAAGTGGTAGGAGGAGAGCTATTCTTTTTCCAAAAATTCATTACAAGACATTTCTTAAAGTTTAATTCTAACTGCCATGTATCACACCAAGTTTCAATTGCTTGTAGGTCAATATTTAAATATTCTTTATCGTTCGGGCATAGAATTTCCCTGTACACTACTGCGTCATCGGCAAATAGACGAAGCTTACTTTTTACCACCTTTTGGATATCATTAATATACAAAAGGAATAGGAGTGGACCTATCACACTACCTTGTGGGACACCCGAAGTGACTTTAATTGCCGGTGAGGAAACACCGTCCAAAACAACCCTTTGAACTAGGGATGGGCGGTTATGAGAAAAAAACCGGTGTTAGGTTAACCGGTTATTTTCAGTGAGTAGAGTACTCGAGTATTAAAACCTGAAGAAAAAAACCGGTTTTTATCAGGTTATATAACCTGAGTATTGCATATTGCATATCTCTCAAATGAACATATTGAACGATTTATATGCTAAAAGGTATTCTAACTAATATAATAAACATTGTAATGACCATATTCATGGTAATGACGTACTTTTATTACATAAAATCGAGCAGCTATTTTACTTACGGAAGATATGCATCATGTACTCCAAATCTACAATCAAGGTCCCTTCTATAAATATATGCAATTGACTGTTTGAGGCTTCACGTCGTAGAAGTAACAAATATCTATAGTAAAATGCAATTCGTACTTGTTCACAAGTTTACTGATGATACGACGCGTTTCACCGCTTTGCGGCATCGTCAGGTGCATACCAGGTATGTGCCTGGCGATGCCGCAAGGCGGTGAAACGCGTCGTACCATCAATAAACTTGTGGGAAAGTACGAAGTGAGTTTTACTATAGATATTTGTAACTTCTACGAAGTGAAGCCTCAAACAGTCAATTGCATATATTTAATTGCCATGGATATTCCCAAGTATCAAATATACTTTTGAACTTCGTGCATCCCATTTCATGCGAGCATCCGATCGGTAGCATGGAGTACCAAAATTCCCCGACAGAGTGCAGTGCTCCGGTTATTTTGCCCAGGTTTTTTCGTGGTCGTCTGGGAAATAACCGAGTACTCAGCGCAGAAAAACCTGAGCCGGTTATTTCACCAGCAGGTTATTCTTACCGAGCACTCTGTTGACTCCTGCGCATGAAAACCTTTTCGTTCAGGTTATGTGAGTAGTGTTGAGAGGCGATGCGTGGGAAATAACCGAGTACTCAGCGCAGAAAAACCTGAGCAGGTTATTTCACCAGCAGGTTATTCTTCGGTTATACCAGGAAATAACCGAGCACTCTGTTGACTCCTGCGCATAAAAACCTTTTCGTTCAGGTTATGTGAGAAGTGTTGAGAGGCGATGAGTGGGAAATAACCGAGTACTCAGCGCAGAAAAACCTGAGCAGGTTATTTCACCAGCAGGTTATTCTTCGGTTATACCAGGAAATAACCGAGCACTCTGTTGACTCCTGCGCATAAAAACCTTTTCGGTCAGGTTATTTTTCGGTTATGTGAGTAGTGTTGAGTGGCGTTGAGTACTCGGAGCTGCCTGATGTTACTGCGTTAGGTTTTAATAGTTATAACCGATTATTATCAGTGAATCAAGTGCTCGGTTTTGAAACCTTTGTCATTTTACTTGAAGGTAGTATCGGATGCTTATAGGTATTCTATCAGATGTGGTATACTAATATAATGTTGTGAGTGAACTGGTGGTGCTTTTAATCCAGCATCGTTATTGTTGTTAACGTACTGTTTCATCTGCATGGGCAAAGTACTTGCATCCTAATCTTTCACAATTTATATGGCCTGATTTTTTTCCCAAACTATGTCATACCATTGCTATAATGAAGGAAATATTACCTAAGAAGGAAAAAAAGCTCTTTTCATGGAAATATTCCGAGGTTTAATATTAAATGTTTTTGGAATCAGGGACTATGATAGTGAATGAATTCGCCTCTCGAATGTGAATTCATGGAACATGGAATGTATGTTCCTCCAAACTATGTACGTTATCGTGAATATTTTTGGTCTGGAAATTTGGATTAATATGAAGAAATTACAGATGCGTGCATCATGCACTATCAACATGTAACTTATTCTTGCCCTTGTAATTTCTATTTCAATAATTTGATGATCTTCCTGCCATATGGCAGTACGAACGGTTTTGGGCGTCTTCTCGCGCAAAGGAACTGGTTGGCAGGTGGAAAGTAAAAACACGCAAAGGAAGTGAACTTGATTATATTACGAGAAATAGGGATACGACGATGCTCTGCGGAGAGCGGTGTGTGTGCTTCGTGCGGTAGGCGACGTCGGACCCCATGAGTACCTACATCATCTTTTCTCTCTTGGTCCTGCCCCACATGCTCCTAGTGATGAAAGGTTTGAGAGGGTTCGTGGGACGGCTCAGACAAAGATCATTTACACGGGACGCTCCAGATGTGTAGTCCCCTAGGGAACGCATTGGTCCCCGCATTTTTCGTGTGTGACCCAGAATTCTGGGTCACACACGAAAAATGCGGGGCACGGGAATGGGTCCGAGGTGACAGTCAGGGTTCCTGCATGGATGGTCGAGGCGTCGGTGGAGGCACTACAAGTATACCAAGTATATCCTTGCTAGAGGTTTATTTCATTAATAATTTCAGTAATTATAAATAAATAACCCAGGTAGGTCAAGCAATTTTCAGGGTGTAAATATTCATAAGGTTAAATGGAAATAGAGGTCGAATTGCTGCAATCACACTAAGTCTTCACAGTCCCCAAACATCAACTCCAGAGTGCAGTAAAATTCAGCCAGTTCTTTTAAAAGAGAAAACAAATATTATCCCTGTAACACGTGACAATTTGATAGCATTAATTCACGGCCAATATCCTAAAAGAAAACTTTATGTATGGTTGATACATTAATTGAGCTGTGACTATTTTGAGGGCACGATGGGTAATATAGAGAGGGGGATGTGCATGAATGTTCTTATTGCGAAGCGTTACACACTTTCATTGCCTCCACTTCATTCTTCAAATTGAGTGAATATTATTAAGAATACAGAAATTGAGCTCCAGTTCTTCCAACTTCCTTTTTGCTATCTACTAAATATCTCAGGAACTTTATGCCCTTTATTATTCTGGGTAGCATTCTGATAGCAGCATTTACCGCTGTGCATTATTGTTCCGGTTACATTTTGGTATAACTGTAAAACAACCGAGTACTCGTTCCACTCACGATGACCTGCGTAGAAAAAAACCTAGACATCACCTGCGAGTAGTGCGATTGTTCCCAGTGAGTGGAGAGTGCTCGTGCCTCCGGTTATTTCACTCTGGCTAGTCACCGGTGTCACCGTGTCACCGGTTTTTTGATCTCGGTTATATCAAAAAGTATCAGGTTATAACTAGCGCAGAGGCCGGCAGGGGCGCATCATACGATCATCGGCAAGTAGTGCCAGCGTTGCCCGAGAGAGTACAGGCAGCAGCAATTTTCATTTTGTTATTTCTCTCCGGTTATTTTTCGGTTATGCCAAAAAATAACCGAGTACTCAGGTTAACCGGCGCTAAAAAATAACCGGTTTTTAACCGGTTAACCTAAGGAAAAAAACCGGTTGTGAATATAACCGGTTATTTTTGCCCATCCCTACTTTGAACCCGATCATGCAGAAAATCATTAATCCATGATATAATGTTACTGTCTAACCCATAAGATTTTAACTTCAAAATTAGTTTGCTGTGAGAAACCTTGTCAAAAGCCTTCTTGAAGTCGAGAAATATAGCATCCACTGGAATATTATTTTCGCCAGAAACTAAAATATCGTGGGAAAAGAGAGCAAGTTGGGTTTCACACGATCTGCTCTTCCGGGAGCCATGCTGAAAGTTGGACAACAAATTGTGGCTATCTAGGTGCCCCATGACTGAACTGACAATTATATGTTCTAGGACCTTGAATGAAATGGATGTGAGGGATATAGGTCTGTAGTTAGATGGCTGCTCCCTATCGCCACTTTTAAAAATGGGTGTTACATCGGCTGCTTTCCAGTCCATCGGTACGACGTGTTCGGTCAGGGATTTATTAAATACTATTTCAAGGTAGGGGGAAATTTCGGATGCTAACTCTCCTTATACGCGGGAGGGAATTTGATCAGGGCCAGGAGATTTGTTGGGGCTTATATCTTTAAGTAATTTTTCAATACCATTACAGGAAATGTCAATTGGTTGCATCAACCGCTGAAAGAGGTCAGGTAACACGACAGTTGAATCCCCGGAAGGTGGATTAAAAACGGTTTGGAAGAAGGAATTTAGCAAGTTAACTTTGTCGAGTGTGTTTGTGGTCATTTCACCTCTATCATTTTTAAGTGAATGGACGGCAGACTTATGGCCTTGCACTTCCCTTACGTACAACCAGAAGACTTTTGGATTTTCTTTCAATTGTTCCCCAAGTGTTTTACTTTTGAATTCTGCAAATGCATTACTAAGGGCATCGGTAGCTTATCGGATCGGTATCGGAAAAGGGCATCGGTAGTTTATTCAGGGTTATACTTGCAGGGTTTTTATAGATGTAGATGTTAAGATGTAGACAGATGATTGTAGGTCGAGATTTCAATACACCATCGTTAGTATGGTAAACATGTAGTCATAAGTCTGGGGGTAGGGACAAACAAACTGCGAGTCATTGCTTAACCTGTTCGCATTGTACGAACTACATCGTAACGGGGAGCGTAATATAATAATAGGTGGAGATTTCAATAGAGTAGAGAAATTACTGCTTCAAAGCCTGAGGAAGGGAGAAGAACATCTGTGAGACTCTGTTAGATATACTCTCCAACAACTCCCTGCAACAATTAGCTACAGCACCTAACAGAGGGGATAACATTCTTGATTTACTGGCAACCAACACCAAACAAAAAGTGATAAAGAATGACACCGTTAATGGAATCATTGACCAATGAGTTCTGACTGCAAAATTCTCTCTAACATTAGATAAAAATTTTAAACAAAAAAGAAAGATTTATATTTTTAAAAGAGCTGACTTTGCTAGGTTTAAAATTTATTTAAAAGATTCCTAATCAGATTTTAAAAAGTCTTCCATAAACTTATGTACGGAAGGTTTATGGAAGCCGTTCGTTAATATCATGCACTCTGGAATCAATACATTTTAGTATCAATCAATATACACTAGTATATTTAAAAAAGAAAGCACTGAACCTAGGTGGTACAATGCCGAAGTGAGAAAATCCCTGAGACGGCAGCGAAAATGTCATGCAAAAATGAAAAGAATTAGTAAATATATGCCCACTGATGAGCGTAATGTAATAATTGAAAACTATAAAATTTCAAAATCCGCTGCAAAGACAGCTCTTCGTAATGCATTTGCAGAATTGAAGGGAAAAACACTTGGAGAACAATTGAAAGAAAATCCAAAAGTCTCCTGGTCGTACGCAAGGGAAGTGCAATGCCATAACTCTGCCGTCCATTCACTAAAAAATGATAAGGGTGAAATGGCCACAAACACTCTTGACGAAGTGAACTTGCTTAGTTCCTTCTTCCAAACCGTTTTTAACCCACCTTCCGGAGATTCAAATGTCGTGTTACCTGACCTCTTTCAGCGGCTGATGCAATCAAATGAAATTTCCTGTGATGGTATTGAAAAATTACTCAAAGATATTAGCCCCAACAAATTTCCTGGCCCTGATCAAATTCCCTCCCGCGTATATAGAGAGTTAGCATCCGAAATCTCCCCCTACCTTGAAATAGTATTTAATAAATCCCTGACCGAACACGTCGTACCGATGGACTAGAAATCAGCCGATTTAACACCCATTTTTAAAAGTGGTGATAGGGAGCAGCCATCTAACTACAGACCTATATCCCTCACATCCATTTCATGCAAGGTCCTGGAACATATAATTGTCAGTTCAGTCATGGGACACCTAGATAGCCAGAATTTATTGTCCTATGTTCAGTATGGCATCCGAAAGAGCAGATCATGTGAAACTCAACTTGCTCTCTTTTCCCACGGTATATTAGTTGCTGGCGAAAATAATATTCCAGTGGATGCCATATTTCTCGGTTAATGAAAGCTTTTGACCAGGTGTCTCATTTCTCACTCAGTAAATCAACCCCAAGATTGGTCTTTGATAGGTGAGAGTAGAGCTCACCCCATACTAAGCCAATGGAAAATGTAAAATTCACACATTTTGGTTAAGAGGGGCCAATTCCTTCCCTGGGCCACCTGCGATTTCCTACAAAGTTCTGACACTGAGAAAATCGAATCGCGAGGATTTTAGATGGGGGGGGGGGGGTGTCCAGCAAGGCTCTTGTCCGGGATTTGAACCCGGGACCCTCCGGTGAGTAGCTCAGTACCCACCACGACCCCCAAGGTGTCTCATTGCAAACTAATCTTGCAATTAAAATCTTATGCGTTAGACAGTAACATTATATCATGGACAAGTGATTTTCTACATGATCGGATGCAAAGGGTTGTTTTGGACGGTGTTACCTCCCCGGCAATTGAAGTCACTTTGGGTGTCACGCAAACTCCTGTTCCTACTGTACAAAAATGATATCAATAAGGTGGTAAAAAGTAAGCTTCGTCTATTTGCCGATGACGCAGTAGTGTACAGGGAAATTCTATGCCCAAATGATGGAGAATATTTAATTATTGTCCTACAAGAAATTGAAAAATGGTGTGATATGTGGCAGTTAGAATTAACTTTAAAAAAATTAGTAACTAGTAATGATTTTATATCTTGGAAAAGACTGTCACATGATCTTTCCTGGGGTAAACACATACGTGAAATAATGGGTCAAGCTAATCGTAGAGTAGGATTCATTCAACGAGTATTGTGAAAATGTGACGATCATGCGCGAGAAATGTTTAACTTTTCCCTTGTAAGACCTCTTTTGGAATATGCTGCCAGCATATGGGATACCTACGAAATCGGTCTAAGTAACGAACTTGAACGTGTGCAGCGAAGATCGACTAGATTTGACAAAGGACGGTACGATAACTATATTAGCGTGACCAGTCTATTAAATGAATTAAAATGGGAATCATTGTCAGATCGCAGATTGAAATTTAGACTTAATCTCTTAAATAAATTCCAAGATATTATTTTCAATGATGACGTTAAAAATATTTTGCCAACCCCAACTTACGGTGGTAGACTTAACCATGATTATAAAATTAGAGAAATTGATTGAACAATTTCTTACGGCACTTGAACAAGAGATTAGAGATTATTAGAGATACGAATAACGGTAAATATGTCCTATCGGAGAGTAGCAATGAATAGCATTGGTAGCTGCATGTTGGTATGAGTACTTAAAGCTAACCCTACTAACAGAATGTTTTTGCATGCTTGCTTGCAATTTCTATCTTTTTTTAAATAGTGTAGTTCTGACTACTATATTAATACTATTCCTTTTTTATGCATGATATGTAGTGCATGTATGGTGAGCAATCACCCCCTGCCACACACCCTTGTGGTGGCTTGCAGGGTATTATGTAGATGTAGATGTAGATGAACAACCAAAGCAGCTCCATCAGCTTCACCATGGAGATCGAAGAAAACGGACGGTTACCCATCCTGGATGTACTCGTCTCCAAGAAACAGAACGGAAGGCTTGGCCACTCTGTGTACCGAAAGCCAACGCACACAGATCAGTACCTGAATGCCACCAACTCCCACCACCACCCACAGCAGAAGAGAGCCACCTTTAGCACTCTTTACCAACGTGCTTTTTCGATTTGCGATGGAGACTCCATTGAGAACGAGAAACGCCACATCATCAACGCCTTCAGGAAAAATGACTTCTCTGTCAACACTATTGACAACATGGTCGCGAAGGAAGAGAAGAAGCGCAAAGATCTGGCCCTAAAAAGGACCGTCGGGGAAACGGAGCGGGATACAGAAGAGAAGAAAAGCTCCAATTATGCCTTAATTCCCTATGTAGCCGGGACATCAGAAAAAATCGCAAGAATTCTTGGGAAACATAATATAGTGACACGTTTTAACTGTGTCACGAAGACATCGTCCAATCAGCAGTATCAAATTATCCAGAAATCCTTCACCTCCTATCCACCGAATCCCCAGACATCCTTCTCCTTCAAGAAACCTCCCTCAATCCCCGCAGAAAAATAGTGGTCCCGGGATACCGACTCCACAGAGAAGACCGAAATTCTAGAGGAGGAGGCGTTGCAGTGGCAGTTAAGCACAAAATCAAACACCACAGGTTGATGAAGCCGAATACCGAAAAAATGGAGCTTGCCGGCATTCAATTGGAAACTTCTTTTGGAAAACTGAACGTCTGGGCGGCATACCACACTCCGTCCAGGAAATACTCTACCCAAGATCTAAATCTCCTCATGGATCTAGCCAGTCAACCGGCAACACTGCTAGCAGGAGACTTCAATGCGAAGTATATATATTGGGGCTGTGGAGCAACGAACAGCAGGGGGAAGCAGCTAAATGAGGCACTACCAGGAAGGCCTATCAACCTTCTCATACCATCTTCAGCCACCCACTTCAACAGAAAACCGCCATTCAAACATGACATCCTAGACATTGGTATCCTCTCATCCGACATCCCTCTTCCTAACATCCTCACCCTGCAATCCTCAGCCTCAGATCACGCACCAGTATCCTTTTCCTTTGACCTCTTCCCGACCAATAATTCAGTTATTAACTGGGACCTCTTCACTCTCCACGCCGCCTCACACCTTCCACATATACCCAAATTACAGTTAAAAACTCCGGAGGATATAGATAAAGCAATAGACCTAATCACCAATACCATAACCTTTACCATTTCCTCGTCCAAAAAACAGATCCAACACAATACCCCTTCCTCTCACTTCATTCCTTCCGAAATACTGGTTTTAATAAAGGAAAGGAACCGTGCCAGACGCATGTTTCAGAGGACAAGAAACCAGCTATTCGCAGAGGACTACCGGAATCTAAGGCTTAGAGTGAAAAACAAGTTAAAAACACACCACGCGTCATCAATACTTACAGTAATCAATAAGGAACAAGAAAGTCAGCATTGCAACCCTTGGAAAATAATCAAAAATTTACGCAAAAAACCGTCAGCAATGGCATCCCTCAGGACCGAGGGAGGAACCATCACAGAAGTCAACGACAAATTAGAATACTTTGCCCGGCAGCTTGCTCAAACCTTCTCCAACTCCCACTCCTCTCCTGTAAACAAACCTGTAATAGATTCCTTAAAAATCCTCGCAATGACCCCTACCTCTGAACACCTTCCTGTTACACCACGAGAAATCGAAAACCTCATAAAATACCTAAATCCAAAGAAAGCTCCCGGACACGACCGCATTACCAATAAAATCCTTAAAAATCTCCCTTCCGGTTACCATCTCCTACTAAGCCAAATTTTCAACTCCTGCCTCACCTTATCCTACTTCCCAAAGACCTGGAAAAATGCCCAAATAATCATGATTCCCAAACCAGGCAAACCTTCAACAGACCCTAACTCATACCGACCTATCAGCCTCCTACCTTCCCTGGGCAAACTGCTGGAAAGGGTAATACTGCACAGATTAAAAATAGCAATTATGGACTCCGCATTGCTGCAACCATACCAAAATGGTTTCCGTCAAAAACATAGCACTTCACACCAACTGACAAGAATTGCTGAAGATGTATCAACTGCTTTCAACAAAAAGAAGACAACTCTGGCCATATTCCTCGACCTGGAAAAAGCTTTTGACTGCGTCTGGCACGAGGGACTGATACATAAGCTCTGCCACATGAACCTCCCGAACTATATCACCAAAATTGTCACATCATTCCTAGATTCCAGATCCTTTCAAGTAACACACCAGACTTCCGCTACAGCCAAATTTCCTATATTCTCCGGAGTTCCCCAGGGCTCTATCCTCTCCCCAACCCTTTTCAACCTCTTCACATCAGACTTTCCTACCTCAAACCATCACCAGCTTTATCAATATGCAGACGACCTGGTAGTGTCGGTTGAGTCCTTCACACCGATATACGCCTCAAGAAAAATAAAAAACGTTATACAAGATTTGGAAACCTGGACGGATACGTGGAAAATGCCCATAAATACAAAAAAGACCACCTGCTTAATCTTCAACAAGAGGAAAAAATTAAAAGCGGCCAAACCATTAAAAATAAAAGGAACAATAATTAAACAGGCAAGAGAAACAAAACACCTAGGCATTACGATCGACAAGGATCTCAATTTCCGCCAAAATACAAACAATTTCATACAAAAGGCCAATGCCTGTTACTCTGCATTAAAAAAAATATACGGTAGAAGCTCGCCTCTAAATCTTAAACAAAAGCTCCAAGTTTACAGTGCCACTTGTGAAGCAATTCTCACGTACGCCTGTCCGGCCTGGGCATTTAGTAACATTAAAAATATCAAGAGACTCCGTATAGCTCAGTCAAGAATTCTCCGAAAAATCTCAAACGCTCCATGGTATATGACCACTGCTCAACTACACAAGGACCTGAAAATTCCACCGATTCAGCACACCATCCAAAAACTCTGCAACTCCTTCTTAACCAACCTTCCTCAAACAGAAAACCCTCTCCTAGAAAACCTTTGGACCTACACCCCCAACCCCGATGATCCCTTCCCCAAACCCAAATCAATTATAACCAACCACCTAGATCCCCAATAACCCCACTATAAACCCTTTCCAAACAACCAATCCCTATCAGCGGCGAAAAGTAGTCGGAAAATAGGAGACCAAATTCAACGAAAGTTGAACAAAAACTTGGAACTGGAACTGGAACTGCATCAAACACTTCGGACCTGAAGACGCCAGCTGCAACGCCGGCGAAACTGTCGTCATGAAGATGAATCGACGCGGAGGTCAACCCGAAAACCTTGCTACGCATGCTGCACCACTCCGCGGAAGCCTCCATCAACATAGGTAGTTACATGTTGCTACAAGAACTTTAAGGTAACCCAACTAACATCATGTTTTTGCATACTTACGTTGCTATTTTTATCTTCTCAAAATAGTGAAGGTTAGACAGTATATTAATACTAATCCTGTTTTACGCATGATATATAGTGCATGTTTGGTGAGAATTCATTCCATGCCACACACCTTTATGATAGCTCGCACGGTATAATGAGGATTAAAATGTACATCAAAGTCAAGGTGACTATAATAGGAGGTGGTCTCAGCTGGCGCGGCCGTCGGGCGTGACGTCACAGGGTTCCTAAGGCAGCGCAGTGTACACGTGCGGAGATAAGTAGTAACGGCGAATGCGAGTCAAACAGAAGCATAGGTATACAATAGGTTAAGAATCTCTTGTATATACGGCGAAGGAATTAATTTGTCACCAAATGTACTAAAAAAGAAATAACATTAAATATTTTCTACGAAGAATTATGTCCTCAGAGTGCCTAAAGACTAGTGCATTATTTCTATAGTTAATGTTTATTTCGCCTTCTATGATGTTTAACTAATAATTATTTAAGAATGTAATTTATTGACCAGTGCACAGTACTCTTCTGCAATACTAAATGAAATAACAGGACTTTGTGTTTATTCCTCCAACTATTTAGCTATATAAGCGCCTACTTTCAGTGCTACTGTCCCCTTGGAGCCTCTCATTAAGAACATGCTAAACATTCCGGGTTTCTTTTCACTCTTCCATTCTCATCCTGGTACCTTTCCTCCATGCCAGAAGCTTGAAAAAACTGGTGGGATGATATACCAATGATAATCAGTCAGAAGTGTCGAAACCTTTCGGAATCATGAAACATTTGAGTGGTACTAGTATATTTATGGCCATCATGTCTATATTCCACTAAGTGTTGTCACATTCAATCCAAGTTACTGACAACGAAATTCAACAAGCATTTACATAATGACAATAAATTAAAATTTTACATTTTCAACATCATTCTTTTATTGCAATTACTTTTGTGGAAAACAATGAAAAACAGGAGATCCAAGAACATGGAAAAGCATCTACGCAATGAGGGACTAAGTTGTTATTTTTTAGCTTTTTTCTTCTGCCGCTGTTGCCTGTCGGTTATTATTTCCCTATTAAGAAATTTTATTCTAATGTATACCCTTTGTAAATTTTGGTTTTCAACACCTTACTGGGGATGTCAACCTCTGTGCTTATTTTTTTGTACAATGTAATACTTCTATGGATGACTTTCTTCTTCTTGCATATTTTCTGGAAAAGTATTTCAAATTTCAACACTTGCTCTCGCCACCAGTCACCTGGTTCTATCAACCCCCCAAATGATAGATGGCATCCAAGTTGGCAATCTATAATCATTAGCTGAATGAAATTTATAAGTTAAATGCCTAACTCAGGGTGCTTGGCGTGAAATGTTTTTGCTACCCACCCAGCTAAATATAGCAGCCCGTCTTTGGCGGCCTCCTCTGAAATAATACTCTCAGAATTATACCTTTGGGTCACATGGGTCACTAGATAGCTCACTGGATGAATCTGTTGAGTGAGGTGCTTCCCTAACCTTGGCTTTTGATAACTTTAAATCACATTCTCGTCACCCTCTCGATGATGAATTCTTCTGGGGCAAAATCTGTATTGCTTTCCTTGAAATTACTCCCTGGTTTTGCCCAAGAATGATCATCCTCAACCGCATTAGGGCATTTAAAGAAGAAGGATGATCATTAAGCCCTCCTCTGTGTCTCAACTGAGAAAAGAGGTTCTCCAAGCTATCTTGATTGAGCTTCGATGTCATTATATATGAACAATCACTGGAGGATTTCATCTCAATAAATAAGGCTTTCAGAGAACAGATTGACATAAAAAGGCTTTTTTAAAATGGTAGCAGAGATTTCCGGCCCATGCCTCTCATGTCAAAGACAAGGAAATTTTCAAGATCTGCCACCTGTGATTCAAAATCAAAGCCAAGAGCACTTTTAGATTTTATATTTGGATAGAGCACACGACTGTTGAAAATATCAAACCACTTATTAAAATTTTCAATAAAATTAGCTAGAATTAGCCTCTCTTGATTGTCACCTACATCATAATGCTTCCACGCTGTGACCGTGGTATGGGACATCAGTTGAGCTGCAAGCCTAACATTTTGTCTTGAATGTTTCTCACAGTTGATGTGAGAAGAAGTTAGAAGTTATGCGAAATAGAGATGACACCTCACTTCCAGTCTGCCTGATTAATTTATGTATTAGATCACTCTTTACAATATCTCCATTTCCCATTATGAACCCTCCGTCGAGAAAATGGTTCCTTAATAGCTTAAGAAGATGAGGGGCATCTGAAAAGCATTATACTTTCCTGCCTCTGAAAGTAAACCAACTTCTTTCATGGAACTCTCTCAGCTCATTCCATAGCCCTAAATTGGCTCCAGCATTGTCGCATACTTCTATTACAACAGTATGCCCCGCAGAGGCAATGTCAGTTATTACAGATTCCAAAATAATTTTTGATATCTTTGTGTCAAAATTGACGTGAACCGGTTGTTTCCACTGGGAAAACAATCCCCTCGCAATCATTACCATCATTTGCTTATGAGGCCGAATAATCTTATCAGCTGAAAAATAGGTACCTAATTCAAACAAATGATTAAAAATATCAAAAGAATACAATCATCTGAAGAAATCTAAAATTGCTCATTATAGCAATTAAAATTTAATGATATCAAACAACACAAACCTCTTTTATCCATCTCATATACTTCAACTTTCATTACATCACACTGAAGGACTGTAAATTTTTCTGAAGGTGACATCTTTAGAGAGGCCACTCCCATTACTTTTAAAACATCCTTCAGTATGCCTTGACCTATACTGATGTCGCTGGCCCATCTCTGTAATGTGGATATTCCTTAATTAAATGGAAAAATGAGAATTGAAGGAGCATACATTTTGCTAGAATTTTAATATTATTATATGTATAGTATAGTTGGATATAAATATTAAGCTTATATAAGTGTTATTATTATTTATTGGACGGTATTAATAATATTAATAGGATATAAAATGCACGAATCTAATAAAAATGTGATAAAATATAGTTATGCACTGAATGCCAAAGCTCTATGATGAGCAATTATTGACTAACCTGGGAGAGGAAACTTTAGTTGGTTTCTTAAGTAGATGTAGCATCTTTGGTTAAACTCGAATAAGTGGGGCCGAGATCAGGTAGTCGAAGGGTGGGTGGGCCTCAAATGCCCGAAATAAACATTTCATGTCGCGGAATAGAGCAGCAGTTAAAAAGTATAAGTAAAAACATATCACCAGGTCCCGATCAAATGCCTTCCAGAGTATATAAAACATTAGCTTCTGAAATAGCCCCCTATCTAGAAATAATATTCAATAAAACACTAAAGAACCACACAGTACCCAAGGATTGGAAAGTAGCTAATATTACACCTATATTTAAAAGCGGTGATAGGGAAGAACCTAGTAACTACAGACCCATTTCACTCACGTCAATCTCTTGTAAGATATTTGAGCACATAGTAGTCAGTTCGATCATGGGGCATTTGGATAGTCAGGGATTACTCATAAGTTCCGGAAAGGTAGATCTTGCGAGACACAATTAGCTTTATTCGTACACGATATTTTAGTCCACGGTGAAAGCAGTACTGAAGTTGATGCGATATTTTTAGATTTTAAAACGGCTTTCGATAAAGTTCCTCATGACAAATTAATCTTGAAGTTAGAGAGTTTTGGTATAAATAAAGACGTTGTATGTTGGGTAAAAGAATTCTTAAGTGGGCGAGAGCAGAGGGTTGTCATATATGGTATCATGTCGGACACAATCGAAGTCACATCGGGAGTTCCTCAGGGTAGCGTAGTAGGTCCGCTTCTATTTCTTTTATACATAAACGATTTGGGTACCGTAGTTAGTACACTGAAAAAACACTTTGGATATGATAATCGTAGGTTTGGATGTCACACCAAAACCTGAGGTGAAGGAAAGGACTTGTCCATACATTTGGATGTGTCATCCAAACCGAATGGGTGATGAGGAGTTGGATATGCCACCTACTTCAATGGTTGCTGCATCCAAAGAAGATGGACGAGTACTTTGGGTGTGAGAACCAAAGTGATGGGTAGCTCAGCAGAACAACGTTTGGTTACCGAATGAAAACTTTAGATGACCAACCCTAAGGCATGTGCCCCTACCCTCCCTACTTTTAAACCCCACTACCCTATAATATTTTTCTCTTTCAACCCCTTTTGAAATAGGGTAGTAGAACAGTGCAACTAGAAAAATGAGAAAACTTGGCTCTGTGGTTGTTATGATATCTATCATCACATAATTCGTCAACATATTACAAAAAATGCACAAAACAAAAAAATTAACACAATTATCAAATTTTATGTCAATAACATAAAAATATTATTAAAATACAGTCATAACATAATACAAAATATGATCAGGAAATACAAGAAATATATAAAAATACTGAATTTTCCTTACAGTGTATTTCTCAGAGATACATAGGAACGTGAGACAACTTAACCTCAATAACAGAAAGAAAGCTCAATGCTAATAAGCACAGCAGCACTGTCGACAAAATATTATCTGAGAGTTTGAACTCTGTTTGTAATAAGCACATAGAAATAACAATGGGAATCTGCAAAAGAACTCATAAGCAAAGGCTTGCAGTGTAGGCATGAGAATTAACACAAAATGGCCGCGCAATTTCAGTGCAACTTACCAGCGAACACCTGGATATAGGCTCCAAGCCCAGCCTTCAATAGGAAATTCTTCGTCCCCTCGTCCATAATCTCTTCGAGCAGCAGGAATACTGAAGAAGACGCGGTAGAGGAGTCATAATAAAATTCGCCTGATTTGCACAGAACAAGTCCACACGTGTTGACGGCTTGCACGGCTGAACACGGAATTGCGGGCGCTATAGAGCTTCCTGAGAGCGCCATCCGAGTGCGCTACTATAGATTTAGATTTCGCAACCAAACCAGCAGAGTGCACCAACAACAACTTTGGGTCTCCCATCCAAAGGACGTTGACTAGACGTGTTTGGTGTGACACTCTTTGCCTTTGGTTCTCACATCTAAATAATTAGTTCTGGCGTCGTATCACTTTTGATGGCGCATCCAAACCTCCCCGCCCAAAAGAGTTTAGGGTGTAGCATCCAAACCCATTCTCTCAGTGTAGTAACCTTAGACTTTTTGCAGACGATGCGGTGGTGTACAGGGGTATATCAAACGAAGAGGACACGAAATCACTTAGCAAGGATTTAGATGCAATTCAAGAGTGGTGCGACAAATGGCAGTTAGAACTCAACCTTAAAAAGTGTGTAGCTATCAATTTTTGGAGGAGGAATAATTCGATAGAGCGATCCTATAGAATTAATAACACGAAGATCGAAAACGTTGAAACCGTAAGATATTTAGGTGTAACAATCACTAAAGATTTATCGTGGGGAAGACACATCCGGGAAATATGCGGCCGAGCGAAGAGAAAGCTAGGATTTATAAAAAGAGTACTTGGGAAATGTGATGAGAAGACAAAAGAGCGATGCTACTTTTCACTAGTTAGGCCCCACCTTGAGTATGCAGCCAGTGTATGGGATCCTAATGAATTAGGTTTGATGAGAGAACTAGACAGTGTGCAGCGTAGAGCAGCTAGGTTCGTCAAAAGGTGTTACGATAGGTTGAGTAGTGTATCAGAATTAATACAAGAATTAGGGTGGGAATCATTATGAGATCGTAGGTTAAAGTACAGATTGAATCTATTGGAGAAATTTCTACCGGATAGCTTTACTGAAGATGTTAGGCACATATCAAAACACCAGCGTATTATGCTAGATTCGACCAGATAAATAAGATTAGAGAGATAGATTGTCGTACAGATAGATTCAAAATGGCATTTTTCCCCCGTACTATAAGAGAACAGAATAGGCAGCATAGGAAAGGGATAGGTAGAGGAAATATTTTAGAGTATTCTGTAGTGCATGAACCCCTCAAATACTATAGATACTAACAATCTAGTTGCATGAGACCCTTTAGTTGCTTGCTTGCATGTTAGTGGTGTATGCTTGGTGATCTTCACCCCCTGCCACACACCCTCGCGGTGGCTTGCAGGGTATCGTGTAGATGTAGATAGATGTAGATGTGGGTCTGAACCTCGCGGGGGTCCGAATCCGCGACCCTTTTACCAGGTCAGAGACCCAAAGCCGGCCGCTCCTCTCGACCCACACAGCGGGAGGCTCCCTCGCCAAAACCAACCGTGCTCACTACAATTTTAACTTTAACAACTACGCCATATAACAACAAATTAATATTTTCATCGTACTCCCGATAATTGTACGAGTAAGTGCATCTTTTAATCGTGGTTCTACGATGAAAATTAACAATTTTGCGAACATTGCTAAAAACGTGGTCATCAACAGCGGGAAATTTGGCAACAACCCAGCGATCCCCCCTCCAATTTTCCGTTTCTTTTAAGCGGAGTAAGCTTGCAGAGGTTTTTAACGGGTGTAGCTTTCACAATGAACGTTGTTGACATCAGTGAGTGATGGGATTCGTAGTGTTAATCTAGTTTTAGGAGACTGTGCTGTGAATGTGCTCAGAAAAGAAATAAACTGTCTATTTGCGTCAGCCTGTGTCGCTTTCTAATTCAGATAGAACGAGAGATTTCAGATAGAAAGATGTGTAAAAGAAGTGAAGAAAAGCAGTGAAGTTTGGGTTAGGGGTAAAGTACTCGCTTCACAATGTCTACGTCCCTCGTTCGAGTCTCTCTGTCCACAAATTTTTAAAACGTGGAATTCATTAAATATCTTGGAATAAGACTGACAAATGATCTTTCCTGGGGTAAACACATTCGTGAAATAATGGGTCAAGCGAATCGCAAACTGGGTTTCATTAAAAGAGTATTGGGTAAATGTGACGATCATGTACGAGAAATCAGGTACTTTTCCCTTGTTAGACCTCATTTGGAACATGCTGCCAGTGTATGGGATCCCTACGAAATCGGTCTAAGTAATGAACTTGAACGTGTGCAGAGAAGATCGGCAAGATTTGTAAAGCGACGATACGATAATTGTATTAGCGTAACCAGTCTATTAAATGAATTGAAATGGGAATCATTGTCAGATCGCAGGTTGAAATTTAGACTTAATCTCTTCCACAAATTCCAAGGCAATATTTTCAGTGATGATGTTAAAAATATTTTACGAACCCCAACTTACTATGGCAGACTGGACCATAATCATAAAGTTAGAGAAATTGATTGCCGAACTGACCGATTCAAAATGTCCTTTTTCCCTCGCACAATAAGAGATACGAATAACGGTAAATATGTCCTATCGGAGAGTAGCAATGAATAGCATTGGTAGCTACATGTTGGTATGAGTACTTAAAGCTAACCCTATTAACAGAATGTTTTTGCATGTTTGCTTTGCAATTTCTATCTTTTTTAAATAGTGTAGTTCTGACTACTATATTAATACTATTCCTTTTTTATGAATGATATGTAGTGCATGTTTGGTGAGCAATCACCCCCTGCCACACACCCTGGTGGCTTGCAGGGTATTATGTAGATGTAGATGTAGAAGACTGCACTGTAAATCGATTGAATTCACACCAGAAGTGGAGGCTCAACTATTGAAACACCAAGCAATAAACTATTGCAGATTCATGGAGAAGTTCAGGTGAGAATTGCGCACAAATCCTTACAAAACCTTAAGTAATTTTCCTCATCTACATATATACGATACCCTGCAAACCACCGCAAGGGTGTGTGGCAGGGGGTTAAGATCACCAGGCATGCACTACTAACATGAAAACTAGCAACTATATTGTCTCATGCAACTTGATTGTTAGTGTCTACAGTATTTAATGGGTAAGACGTGAATCATGCACTACAGAATACTCTAGAAAATTTCCCCTACCTATCCCTTTCCAATGCTGCCTATTCTGTTCTCTTATAGTACGGGGGAAAATCCAATTTTGTATCTATCTGTACGACAATCTATCTCTCAAATCTTATTTATCTGGTCGAATCTAGCATAATACGCTGGTGATTTTAATATGTGCCTAACATCTTCAGTAAAGCTATCCGATTGAAATTTCTGCAATAGATTTAATCTGAACTTTAACCTATGCTCTGATAATGATTCCCACCCTAATTCTTGTATTAATTCTGATACACTACTCAACCTATCGTAAGACCTTTTGACGAACCTAGCTGCTCTACGCTGCACACTGTCTAGTTCTCTCATCAAACCTAATTCATTAGGATCCCATACACTGGCTGCATACTCAAGGTGGGGCCTAACTAGTGAAAAGTAACATCGCTCTTTTGTCTTCTCATCACATTTCCCAAGTACTCTTTTTATAAATCCTAGCTTTCTCTTCGCTCGGCCGCATTTTTCCCTTATGTGTCTTCCCCACGATAAATCTTTAGTGATTGTTACACCTAAATATCTTACGGTTTCAACGTTTTCGATCTTCGTGTTATAAATTCTATAGGATCGCTCTATCGAATTATTCCTCCTCCAAAAATTGATAGCTACACACTTTTTAAGATTGAGTTCTAACTGCCATTTGTTGCACCACTCTTGAATTGCATCTAAATCCTTGCTAAGTGATTTTGTGTCCTCTTCATTTGATATACCCCTGTACACCATCACTCACTGATGTCAACAATGTTCATTGTGAAAGCTACACCCGTTAAAAACCTCTGCAAGCTTACTCCGCTTAAAAGAAACGGAAAATTGGAGGGGGGATCGCTGGGTTGTTGCCAAATTTCCCGCTGTTGATGACCACGTTTTTAGCAATGTTCGTAAAATTGTTAATTTTCATCGTAGAACCACGATTAAAAGATGCACTTACTCGTACAATTATCGGGAGTACGATGAAAATATTAATTTGTTGTTATATGGCGTAGTTGTTAAAGTTAAAATTGTAGTGAGCACGGTTGGTTTTGGCGAGGGAGCCTCCCGCTGTGTGGGTCGAGAGGAGCGGCCGGCTTGGGTCTCTGAGCTGGTAACAGGGTCGCGGATTCGGACCCTCGCGAGGTTCAGACCCACCCACCCTTCGACTACCTGTTCTCGGCCCCACTTATTCGAGTTTAACCGCATCTTTTGCTTAAATATATAATGAAGAAAGCTATTCCAATTTCATCATAGGTCCATGACTTCACCTGTTTTTTTCCCAGAGAGAAATAGGGCAATCTGACCTTCGGTAAAAATTTGTAAAAGTACTTTTTTCACACTTTCATTTACCAAGGCCTCTATTTCATTAACCTCCTTCTGAATCTCTTTCATATTAGCTTCATACTTAAGCTTTAAAGCCTATAATAGCAAAAGAACACAACTGAACTATATTGTATTCATTCTGTAATCAATGAAACTCCGAGAAAATGTGCTTTGGCATGTTATAAAAGTTTAAGTGCAAACTTACGTTGAAGTTCTCGAGCAACTGAGCATGGTCCTTGAGAAGAGCTGCCTACAATTCCTCCACAGTTTCCTCTACAAGCTTCTAAATATGAAAATTCAATCCGTAACTGCTGCAAAGTTTTTGGTGAAAGAAACGCCATTTGTTTACCATATTGTAACCTCAAATTTTCCATTCACTAACCATCGGTTCGGCAAAACATTCCTGAGTGTGTCCACTTGCTTCTTCAAGAAGTTCTCTGACCAAGGCTTTCTTTTCTCTTATTTTCTGACGATTTTCTCGAGCATTTGGAGATTTAAGATGGTGGTTTTGTGGATGCAAAAAATGCAAACATGGAATACTTCCGGGTCTTAAAATATTTGAGTCTCGAAAAATTCATTTCGGCCATCACGCTTCTTTCTAAATTCTCATCCTTGAAACGCTCTGAGCACACATGTCCATTATCCGGATTCCAGCTATCTTTCCTTTTGCATGCTTCCACCCATAACTGTTTTGTATGAGGATCTTTTGGAAAGCTGAAATATCCAATGTACTTCTCCCCACTCGAGGCTCTCGTTTTATAAAAGCTGTTTGAGCACACAGCAACAGAACACCTTTTACCAGGCATATTGTCATGAGTAGATAATTCTTATATATGTAGATAATTCAAAACTGAATTAAAATAATTAAAGCAACACTAATTCCACATCTAACGCCCCGACAGAACGTCCACACCGTCTATTCAAGTGAAGTAATGCAATGGTTATCACACGTACCGTCACGGTATCCACAGCAGCGTGGAACCCAGTGACGTCACACACTTCCTCCGCTACAATCAGCTGAGACCACCTCTTATTCTACTCACCTTGCATCAAAGTAACCTTGCCTAATAGAGGGGAGAATGTTCTCCATTGACTTGCCACAAATATCCCTGGAAAAGGTATTAAACTTGAAAATGTCGATGGAATGACGACCACTAGGTAGTACACATCAAATTTTTCCTCATTACTGAAAAATATTTTAAATTAAAAAGAATCACCTTTTCAGTAAAGCAGATTATAACGGATTTAGGCGTGACGCGTAGACATATTTTGAAAGATTCGAGTACACCAGCAAAGATACAGCAGATACATGGAAAGAGTTCCTCCAAATTACGCGGTCACTTGTCAACAGATATATGTCTCATAGGTGTAAGAGCGAGAATAGGGAGCCAAGTTGGTACAATGCGGGAGTTAGAAAATGTTTAAAACGCCAACGAGTTAGCCACGAGAAACTACGAAAATTGTAGCTTATAGCGATCTAAAAAATATTATCGAACGTTATAAAATTTGTCAAGCAGCCGCAAAAAAGCCCTTAGAAAAGCGTTTAGAGATTTCAAGAGAAAAGTACTGGGAGAACAACTAGAGAGAATGTACATACTTGTTGTTCGGGTGTACCTCGGGCGTACTGCATTACCAGGTGTGATACCTGACGTTTCGTGGCCGTTGCTGGTCACTTTATCAAAGGGAATGAGGTGGCTGCCTAGCCGGGGCTTGAAGCAATTCACTTTTGCGACCATCTTTGTTTGTTTGAGGTCAATTGCGTGTCCCGAGGCTGCATGTTCCGCTGCTGCTGAATTTAAGGTTTGTCCCAGTCGAATAGCCCGCTGGTGTTCTTCTAAGCGGGTTTTAACGGAGTGTCCGGTTTCGCCGTTCCGGTCACGCAAGTTTGGCATGGTATCTCATACACTCCTTCCAATTGGCAATGGTGTTGCGTCTTTCACACTCCTCAGGCAGTTTCTAATTTTTAAATGTGGCTTGAACACAGCTTTGATTTCTTGTTTACCGGGAATGTTTCCTATTCTATCCGTTTCGCCCCGGACTTCGGGTGTTCCACAAAGTAGTGTGATAGGTCCACTCCTATTCCTTTTGTACATAAATGATATCCATAAGGCGGTAAAAAGTAAGCTTCGTCTATTTGCCGATGACGCAGTAGTGTACAGGGAAATTCTATGCCCAAATGATGAAGAATATTTAAATATTGACCTACAAGCAATTGAAACTTGGTGTTTAACATGGCAGTTAGAATTTAACTTTAAAAAATGTCTTGTAATGAACTTTTGGAAAAAGAATAGCTCTCCTCCTACCACTTACAAAATAAGTAATAATGAATGAACAAACGTGGAATCCATTAAATATCTTGGAATAAGACTGACAAATGATCTTTCCTGGGGTAAACACATTCGAGAAATAATGGGTCGTAAACTGGGAATCGTCAAAAGAGTACTGGGTAAATGTGACGATCATGTACGAGAAATCAGCTACTTTTCCCTTGTAAGACCTCATTTGGAATATGCTGCCAGTGTGTGGGATCCCTACGAAATCGGTCTAAATAACGAACTTGAACGTGTGCAGCGAAGATCGGCAAGATTTGTAAAGGGACGGTATGATCACCTTACTAGCGTAACCAGTCTATTAAATGAATTAAATTGGGAATCATTGTCAGATCGCAGGTTGAAATTTAGACTTAATCTCTTAAACAAATTCCAAGATTATATTTTCAGTGATGATGTTAAAAATATTTTGCGGACCCCAACTTACTATGGTAGACTGGACCATAATCATAAAATTAGAGAAATAGATTGCCGAACTGACAGATTCAAAATGTCCTTTTATCCTCGTACTATTAGGGATATGAATAACGGTAAATATATCCAGTACGAGTGTAGCAATGGATAATATTGGTAGCTGCATGTTGGTATAAGGACTTACAACTAACCCAACTAACGGCATGTTTTTGCATGTATGTTTTGCTATTTTTATCTTTTTTAAATAACGTGGTTTTGAACAGTGCCTATAAAAGTACTGATCCTTTTTTTATGCATGATATGTAGTGCATGTTTGGTGAGAGTTCACCCCCTGCCACACACCTTTATGGTGGCTGGCAGGGTATTATGTAGATGTGTAGATGAAGGCTCTCTTGGGTGCAAGGTTGTCTGCGTCCGGAGTCTCAATTGCTTCTTTTGGGCCGTCCTTATCCTTGGTCATGATTTTGTAAAATGTCTTGCAGATGGCTCTGTTGTCATATCCGGTCTTCTGTAGAATGGCTTCCACTTTCTGTCTTTCGGCCGGGAAGTTGGTCTCGTCACTAACTCTGCAGGAACACTTAATTACGGTGTTGAGTACCGCATTTAGCTGTGCGGGATGATGGTGTGAATTTGCCTTAGGTACTTGAGAAACTAAATTACGTCTTTTTTTTATGATATTTTAGAGTCCGGAGAAGGTAACGTACAAGTAGACGAAGGATTTAGATGCGATTGATGATTTTTGTGATAGCAGCTAGAATTAAATTTGAAGAAATGGCCGATGATGAACTTAGGAAAAAGTAAAGCTTTCCCTGGAATAATTATTGTATCAAAAAAGGCAAATATTCAACGTAGTACCCACTGCGAGGGTGTGTGGCAGGGGGTGAAGATCACCAGCCTTGCACTATAAACATGCAAACATGCTACAATGGGGTCTCAGGCATATATAGTGTTAGTATCTTCGTTGTGATTAAGGGATTGGTTGTTAATACATGCATCATGCACTACAGACTACTAAAATATTCCTCTACCTATCCCTTTGCTATGTTGCCTATTCCGTTCTCTTATAGTACTGGGGAAAAATGACATTTTGAATCTATCAATCTATATCTGTAATCTTAATTATCTGGTCGAATCTAGCATAATACGCTGTTGTTTTTTAATATATGCCTAACATCTTCAGAATGGCTGTCCGATTTAAATTTCTGTAAGAGATTTAATTTTTACTTTAACATGCGCTCTGAAAATGATACCCACCCTAATTCTTGTATTAATTCTCATACACTACTTAGCCAATCGTAACACCTTTTAACGAACATAGCTGCTCTGCGCTGCACTTGATCTAGTTCTCTGATCTAACCTAATTCATTCGGATCCCATACACTGGCTACGTACTCAATGGCGTCTATTCTAGTTGTTTTCGGGAGAACGGATTTATCCCGAGCCCTAAGAACCGAGGTTGCGTTCGCTGCCTATTCCTATTGTCCTGGGGCCTTATTCTTGTCGCAGAACAGCGAATCACGCGTTCCCCGTAGCGCAAATTGCATTCGTATCCTATGCTCGTTCTTTGCGTTCGTGATAAGGCTCGGGTAACTTCGGCCCTGTGACCATGGAGGTGACGTTAGCCGGACATGTTACGGAGGAGTAGACTTTCGAGTGGCAGCTGTTTGCAGACGAAAAGGCAAGGGTAAACAAATTAACATTATCAAACGCCTAAATGTTAAAAGTTTGCTTGTAATGCTTTTATCATTAATATAATTATTATTATCATTACGTCGTACCGATGGACTGGAAAGCAGCCGATGTAACACCCATTTTTAAAAGTGGCGATAGGGAGCAGCCATCTAACTACAGACCTATATCCCTAACATCCATTTCATGCAAGGTCCTAGAACATATAATTGTCAGTTCAGTCATGGGACACCTAGATAGCCAGAATTTGTTGTCCAACTTTCAGCATGGCTTCCGGAAGAGCAGATCGTGTGAAACCCAACTTGCTCTCTTTTCCCACGATATTTTAGTTTCTGGCGAAAATAATATTCCAGTGGATGCTATATTTCTCGACTTCAAGAAGGCTTTTGACAAGGTTTCTCACAGCAAACTAATTTTGAAGTTAAAATCTTATGGGTTAGACAGTAACATTATATCATGGATTAATGATTTTCTGCATGATCGGGTTCAAAGGGTTGTTTTGGACGGTGTTTCCTCACCGGCAATTAAAGTCACTTCGGGTGTCCCACAAGGTAGTGTGATAGGTCCACTCCTATTCCTTTTGTATATTAATGATATCCAAAAGGTGGTAAAAAGTAAGCTTCGTCTATTTGCCGATGACGCAGTAGTGTACAGGGTAATTCTATGCCCGAACGATAAAGAATATTTAAATATTGACCTACAAGCAATTGAAACTTGGTGTGATACATGGCAGTTAGAATTAAACTTTAAGAAATGTCTTGTAATGAATTTTTGGAAAAAGAATAGCTCTCCTCCTACCACTTACAAAATAAGTAATAATGAATTAACAAACGTGGAATCCATTAAATATCTTGGAATAAGACTGACAAACGATCTTTCCTGGGGTAAACACATTCGTGAAATAATGGGTCAAGCGAATCGCAAACTGGGTTTCATTAAAAGAGTATTGGGTAAATGTGACGATCATGTACGAGAAATCAGCTACTTTTCCCTTGTTAGACCTCATTTGGAATATGCTGCCAGTGTATGGGATCCCTACGAAATCGGTCTAAGTAATGAACTTGAACGTGTGCAGCGAAGATCGGCAAGATTTGTAAAGGGACGATACGATAATTATATTAGCGTAACCAGTCTATTAAATGAATTGAAATGGGAATCATTGTCAGATCGCAGGTTGAAATTTAGACTTAATCTCTTCCACAAATTCCAAGGCAATATTTTCAGTGATGATGTTAAAAATATTTTACGAACCCCAACTTACTATGGCAGACTGGACCATAATCATAAAGTTAGAGAAATTGATTGCCGAACTGACCGATTCAAAATGTCCTTTTTCCCTCGCACAATAAGAGATACGAATAACGGTAAATATGTCCTATCGGAGAGTAGCAATGAATAGCATTGGTAGCTGCTTGTTGGTATGAGTACTTAAAGCTAACCCTACTAACAGAATGTTTTTGCATGTTTGCTTTGCAATTTCCTAATCTTTTTTAAATAGTGTAGTTCTGACTACTATATTAATACTATTCCTTTTTTATGCATGATATGTAGTGCATGTTTGGTGAGCAATCACCCCCTGCCACACACCCTTGTGGTGGCTTGCAGGGTATTATGTAGATGTAGATGTAGATAATTGAAACTCTATCGTATTAGATTATTTACTTAATCATATGAAATCGGATCACTTATTCGTGTAGACAATACGATATTAGAAAATATAGTGCTCACGGGATAGGTAACACTCGGTCAGTTAACGCTGAAAACTGAAGTAATGTCTTTTATTTCATACTCGAACAAGGGTCAGATAGGTAAATAAAATATCAGGGTCAAAATATATGACGGATGGAAGTACAAGATAAGCCTGTTCGTCTCTAATTTAAAAGCAGTTGTGCGAGTGAATTGATAACTCTGAAAAGATTTTCACGCAGTATGCAAGTAATCTAATATCTTATCAAATATGTCCATAATCTGAAGACTATTGACTTTCCACACTATCAAATGAATATGCATACGTTTTCGTACCGTAATATAATATGTATCTAACGTTATGAATAGGTAGCCTAATAGGTTTAATGCCTGTATTAAGGTTCTCCTGAGTATTAAACTTAACCACAGCCCCTTCTTCATTTCCCAATCGTATAATTAAATCTTTAAGATGACTTTAAATACCATTGCGCATATAATTATGTCTGTTAACAAATTTTCATAAGTATTCACAATATAGCTGACATAATTTTTTTAGCATCATGATACTACGATGCATAGAATGGAGAATTATTCCCGGAATCATGCTTAGAATATATTGTACATGTAGATTACTTACTATATTTTATAGCGTATTACAATGCAATACAGAATTCACAACATTTAACTGGACAAAATTGTTGTAAGATAAATTAATTGAGAATGTTTTGTCATTCAAAAGTATGATGATTGAAGATATCTTCATGTTTCTCATAAATGGTATTGCTGTAAATATATTTCTCATATGGCTCATTCATACTTTACAATAATGTTTATGATAATCCTGTAAATAAATTAATATCATATGCCTCATTGAGTATAAAATCTTTAGCCATAGGTTAATTTTATTTGAATTAATTTTAACAAATAATGTGCTGATGACTAAAGAATAGTGCAATGCCAAGAAATTACCACTACAACTAGAAAAATTTGTTGAACATGAAAGAAAGGTACCAAGATACAAATTTCCCCATAGTTCCATCAGAGAACAGATGGAGTAAGCAGAAAATTGCATCAACGTAATTCACTGATGGTTCATTACATGAATTCAATATGACCAGATTAATTGACAAATTTAAAACCTGGGATTCAACAGAGAGCCTAGTGAAAGTTGCCACTGTAAATGTCCTTGTGGGAATACATAATTTAACAACACTTTCCTTTGACACCCTTTTTTTTCTTCTAACATATCTATTCTCTTGAACTAACTTATCTGGTAAGCTGTTATGCATAGGGGAAGATGGGGTAAATAGAACATGGGTAATTGGAGCAGAATACCATAAATTATTTATTTGTAAACAATATGACCTAAATATCATAATGGAACTTTTGATACATGTAATTTTATAGATTGTATTTTGCAAATATTTTCCCTCGATAGTGCAGAAACCTATACCTTCGACTTCAAAGCTAATATTAGAAAGAAGTGTGCAAAAATAATAAAAGTGTGCAAAAATACTTGTGTAGGCTTCCGCGGGTTGTCTTACTTGAAGATGCTTGTCTTTCGGGATTCCCTCCGCGTTGGTCCATGGTTGCTCGGACGACAGTTTCGCCGGCGTTGCAGTCGGCTTCTTCAGGTCAGTGAAGTGATGTGCAGAGTTTTTTGGCCGTCTTATATATTCATCCGTAGGGGATAGGTCCGTTGTGATTGGTTGAAGTATTGGTGTCCGTAATTGGCTGTTTTGGTCTCCCATGATTGGCTGTAGCATTGGCGTCTGTGATTGGCCGTTGAGATTTCTCTCGTAGAACTCGCTTCCAGGCGTTTGCTAGCGAGTAGCTGTCTTCCCTATTGAAGTTGTCTTCATTTTTGCTTATCTCGATAGCCTCTCGTATCATCCGTGGAAAATATCGTTTCTCTTGGGCGATGATCTTTGCGTCTTCGAAATCGATGTTGTGGTTGGGGCCCGACCATGTGTGCTCTGCTATGGCAGAGAGTCTCTGCTGTCTATTTCTTGTTGCCCTCTGGTGTTCTTGTAGGCGGCATTTCAATGATCTGGATGTCTGTCCAATGTAGCTGCTCCCACAGCTGCATTTCACTTGATATACACCACTCTTAGATTCACTTTTTAGCTTGTCTTTTACTCTCACTAGCATGTTGGATGTTTTGGAAGCACAATTAAATCTCGTCACAATATTGTGTTTACTGAGAGCCCGTGAGATTCTCTCAGTGGTTCCTGCGACAAATGGGATTAGGGCGAAAGCAGCGGGTTTTGGCCCTTCCTCCAATGATTGATCGTCGGTTCTTTTGTGGACCTTGTCTAATCTTTTCTCTTCCTTCAGGATTACGGCTCGTTGGTAGCCATTATTCTCCATCGTTGTTGTTGTTTATACTTGATTGGACTTGTTTGTTGATATATTTACTGAAAACTACCACTCGTTTGCCGTTTGTTTTTGTTGCAAAATGCCAATTTTTCAATTTATCATAACAGGAAGGGGACACCAAGTAGGAGACTTAGTTTTTCAGAACATGCCTTAGAAACATCCCTTTTAAGAAAATATAAATTTGAACCTGCCTCCATGAGTGATAGTGTCCTCATAATTTATTTTAATGATGCATGTAAAACCTTAGGCTAACACACCTTTGTTTCAGGGTTTCAATGTAAGGGAGAGTTGGATGTGACGATTAAATATCCTATAAACACATACCATTCTTTTAACTTTCCAGCCAATACACATGTGATAATACCCCAAGGTTCAATGAGTCCAAATGGCTAACATATCATTAATAAATGAAATTATGATGTCATCGCCAGCGGGTAAAAACAGGATACATTTGTGAACAATACATACCTTTATTCAATACTCCTGATGGTAGTCATTCCAAGCTTTCTCAGCTGCTGTAATGATGCTGTTATCAGGGCCTCGATAATGGATCTCCAAAAAGCGTGCGCTAGCGATATCGTTATTTTTTGCTTTAACTTATGCCAGAGAGAGAACGTGATCTCCGTTCTTCATTTTTCGCACAGCACTTCAAATCGCTTATCACAATCAGTGGAGCGAATTTTATAGGCGGTTATTGTTAACCCTGCGCTACTCTAGGGGTAAGCGTTAACAATAAAGATTGCGATAACGCGAAAGATAAATCCGTGATTCCACACCAGGTGTAGTGTACTGTCTCCCTTGCATTTGGCTCTGGTACTGAAAATAACTTGTCTGTTGAAGGTATTTTATCAAAATGATTCGATCACGTTTGACTTTGCAATTCATAACGCCCAATATATACTACCTGTTTTTATATGCATCATAAAAAAGTTCCTGTTGCATTATGATCATGAGACAGACTGTGCTATCTTCTAATTTACCACTGTGTAGAAAACTACTTTTCTCTAGTGTATAAACTGTGTGAGCACACATGAGTGTGTGTTACCAAAAAATATTTTTGATGGGCCTCTCCACTCTCAGAGACGTCAGTGCTGTTATTTTCTCACATTCCCACTAACCTTACAAAGTGTTCTTACAATGTTGGTACACATTAACTCTAGGGTAGAAAGCACTTTGAGTCACCAGGCTTTGACAGTGAATGGTAGAGTTATAGTGTGTTGACAAGTGATTTTATACAATTAGAGGTCCTTGGAGATTTCCAGATTGATGTTGGCTGGTTGTACAAAAGGGAGGGTATTGAGGCCTGCTTTATTGGGAAATTCTTGGAAGATGAATATCACCAGACAACCTACACGGCCAGGCATGTAGCCAGGAATTTGTGTCGGGGGTTGGGGGGGTCTAGAGTAGCGTGTAACTAATCAACCTCACCCGTGCGGTGCCGTCGAGTTACAAATATCTACCTTAAATTTTCAGTTTCAGTATTTACTTTCACACTCCACATTCCTATCTCTTCTCACTCGTGAAGTTCACTGCTTATCTTGTTGTGAAGCAGTTAATTTGCCCGGTTCCAGAACAGAAGTTCTACGCATATACCAGTCAGCATATATCATAGTATCAGATTGAATATGGCAATTATTAACCACACACATGCATTAAACTGGGGATCACGTTGGTGGGGTTGACGCCCTCCTACGCTCAGCCTCTCTCTCACTCTTAACTTTTATCATGCGATAACAAAACAACCTTCACTCCAGAATTTGCTCTTACAACCTGAGTTCACACTGGAAAACTAGAATTTCTACGTCCGTACTTTCGGGAATAGCCACCGGCTCACTTAGAAAAGACAAGTCCCGCTTGTGTACGCTGATTATTACTATGGTTACGCACCCCTGGAAGATGCCCGAAAGCGTAGGCAGGAGATTTACTTTGAGTTTAGCGACGACCCGAGATCCCTATTTTCCTCTGTTGCACTGGCGATTCGTTGCTTGCCAAATTTCTGCCATTCGACTCGATGTTGTTATTAAGCTGCCTCATACATTACGCGATAGGTTGGTTTAGTTTAGTGATGAATGAGATTGGTCGGTTATTCCCTATTGATTGCCGGGTATTCCTATGGTTGTAAATGGTGTTCCCTTTTTTATCTGTAGGTATATTTTAAAAGGCTCAAATTCTGAGGTTTCAAGCGTGATAAGGTGGAAACGGAACATAAAATGAGCAACTTCCACACATTTCTCTGTGGAAGTTGATCATTTTTCAAGTTCAGTTGTAAAAGGCTACCTTTAAAATTAGAACTTTTCTCCTTCTTTCCACAAAAACATGTAATTTTTCATTTTTACGCTACCTTAGGATTCCGTTGATTGTTTCTAATTCTGTTGTAAAATAATAATGTAGACCTAAGTGAAAATGCATGGAAATTTAGGTTTGTTGAATTGTGAGGTAAAATGTCCCATTGAAAAATATTAGCTGCTAAAAACCCAGGTTAAAGGGTTAAAAATGAAACTACTTAAACTCGTAATCTACTATGGCCGACAGACAGATGGCAACCGGCTACTTTTATCGTTCTACTCAGGCATAGCAATATTGTGAAAAGTACTTACACAGTAATAAAATGTCTGCATCACGTTTGAAGAACGAAGCTAGAGGAAGTACATTATCATCACCAGCAACAAGTAGTCAACACAATTCCGCGCAGTGAAACCTTTCGGGTGCTGTAGATAGATGGTGTGACTCTCTCCATCGCAAGATTGGACGATGGCCACGCAGACCTCAGCATGGACCATCAAATCCCCCCCCCCTGCGAATGCCTGCTGGGTGTGGCTACTTGGGGAACGGGTGACTCAACCGCTGCTGTGACTCTGGGAACTCGACCCGGCACAGGTTTTTTTTCTTCAAAAAATTGATGATCAGGTTAAGATTATGGTCATATATCTCATTTTTCAGTGTCGCTTACTAAGGAGTATTTCGTGAACTCCCGTCCAACATTCGAATCCACGCATTTTTATTCTGCCAGGTGTTAATGAATACGGTCGTGGGAATCCGGCGCACTTTATTGAAGAAGCAGTGTTTTCACTCTGCTGAAAAATTACGGATAAGGTGCTTCACACTCTTGAGTCAATATATTCCTAGAGCCTTCTCAACTGCCTCTTAGCTTTGGAGCTGTTGGTTAAAAAAATGTCGATGACTATCCATGTCGATTTCCTAATATCCACCGACGCTGCGTTTGTTTGCTATGCTTTCACGACTTTGTCACGTGGGCCGATTTATCCAGAGCGTAGCTTGAACGTCGTCCGAGCAGTTGTCGTGGTCCTAGGGGGACACCACGAAATGAATTTGCGAATGGCCGAATGAATTTCCTCCACCGATACATTCTTTGATTCAATTACAATTGAATCTAATAATCGATAATAATTATTCTTATCACTTTCGTATCTGAGATAGAGTGAATATTGTTCTCAGATGACCCTCTCCTGCCTTAGCCACGAATCACACTAGCCAAGTGATATGCACACTTTCTTCATCGCCCTCGAAATTAGGCTGCCCTTGTTTTCACTTGTGTATCTCTCTCTCTCTCTCCTCGCAATCTCTGACGTAGACAGTCCCGATGGCTTCATATATGCGTCCCCCTACGTTCGTGTGTTGGACACGTAATCGCTCCTGAGGGTGTCCTGAGCATCTCCGGTCTAATCGCATCCTTCTTCTCGCCCCTTCGCAGATGACGACTCCTCTCAATGCCTTCAACTCCGTAGTGTCATGCTCTGACTGTGAGTCTATACATGTATATACCACATAAAATTGTACTGTTGCAAGGGAGAGTTCATTTTGTAATATTATTTTATACTATGCATGCACTGGCTCAAAACCTAACGGGAAGGAAATGGAGATGTTTCGAAGTTTTTCGGAGGAAGAAATTAAGGCATCGGCTGAACCTAGTATCGCTAATTCAGAGTGGTCCCCTCGGCGAATGAATCGAAGGCTGTTGCCGAACGGGGATACATTTCGGGGGGGCTGAAGGCCCATAAGGCCCCCCCCCTGGCTACGTGCCTGCCTACACCCGTGAACAAGGACTCAACCCTCTCCATGATCTTCCTTTGGACTCCATTCTACGATGAAGAAGTGGCGTCCTGGCTACCTCCACCCCTTCACTACCAATTTCGCCAGATTCGCAGGTTTGCCTCCACAAGTGAATCTATTTGGAAAAATATGCAGTCCTCCAGCGGTCATGCTGCTATCTATTTGGAGCACACGGAACACCTAACAGAGAGAGGGAAATTAGCTTGCAGACAGCAAGAATAATTGAAATGCACTGTGGAAAAACTGTGAAGCCTGGACTCTGTCCTCGATGTGTTGCCTCTGTTTCTCGATTAGAGGACATGTATGCTCATGATGCATACTTCCCAGCACAGAGTATGGAGCATGAGGATACTATGAAGTCCGCTAATTCAAGTTTTGTAGGTCTTGGCTGTTAAACCCCATCAAAATATCAAGAGTGAGGAAATCAAACCGATCAGGTTATGCCAGGAAAAATTTCTCAAAGTGACTTCACTTTTGGAGGAAATAGTAAGTTCATACTTAGGTATAAGCAAATAGAAAGTTGGAGTTTATGAAACTAATATTAGGGAAAAGCGAGGAGAGGGTGAAGGAACGTTGCTATTTTTCAATTGTTAGACCACACTTAGAATATGCTGCGAGTATATGGGACCCTTATGAAGCAGGCTTAATTTACGAATTAGGTCGAATACAACGAAGAGCAGCGAGATATGTAAAAGGGTGTTACGATAAGGAAAGCAGTGTGTCTGGTATGTTAGCCGATTTGGGATTGGGAATCGCTGTCACAACGAAGGCTGAATTATAGACTTAATCTTCTGGAAAAATTTAAGGACGGTCATTTCAATGACGATAATCATATATTGCTGGCTCCGACTTATTATGGTAGGCTCGATAATTCTAATAAACTATATTGATTAAATAGATTTTTTATTATAAGTATTATAAGTATTCTACCGGTGAAGGTAGGTTTAAATGGACATTTAATTCGTCCCACCCCCTATTTTCACACAATGTCCCTCTTCAGCCCCTCCTGCCACCCATAATTCCATCCAAGCTACCCGTTCTTCTCCTCCCTCTCTTCCCCACTTACCCAACGCTCTCTTCCCTCAATCACCTCTTTCAAAACACCATCCCCTTTTATTACCTTTCCCATCCAAACCTTCTGCCTTCTACTTATATCTATCAAATTTCTCTCCTCTCCTACCAATTCTAGCACTTCATCGTTCGTCTTCCTTTCGACCCACTTTACTTTCTCCATCCTTCTCCACACCCACATCTCAAAAGCCCTAACTCTATTTTCATCTTCTTTTCGCAAAGCCCACGTTTCCTCCCCATATTGTACAATGCTCCATATAAAACTTTTTACTAGGTTTTTCTTCACTTCCCTACTCAACGCCCCTGTCATTAGCTCACGAGTAAAAGCTTCTTTTGCCAATGCAATTCTCCTTCTCACTTCAATGCTGCTATACCCTTTTCCTTCCAACACACAACCTAGATTGCTAAATTGCTCTACTTACTCCAGCAACTGACCTGCTATTTTAATCGCTATACTGGCCCTTTTTGTTCTTGAAAATCGGATTACTTTCGTTTTCTTCTGGTTTATCTTCATCCCGTGTCTTTCGCACTGTCCCTGCAACGCATCCAGCATTTTTGCAAGCCACGGACTGACTGGCTTACTAGCGCTTGGTCATCCGCAAACCTCACTGATTTTATCAATTTCCCCCCGACCTTTACTCCAGCCTCCAGCTCATCCCAAGCCTCTCTCACCATTTCCTCTGAGTATATGCTGAAAAGTACCGGCGATAAAGGACAGCCCTGCCTAACTCCCCTCCCTATTGTGGCCCAATCCGATTCTCCATCGGCTACTCTCACTTGCGCCTTCTGCGCCATGTATAAATTCCTGATCAGTCTCCTGTCTCTCCAGTCTACTACTCCTATCTTCCGCAATATTTCCATTAACTTGTCCCACCTCTCTCTGCCGAACGCCTTTTCGAAATCAACAAAGCACGCGAATACATCCTAATTGTATTCTAGATTCCTTTCCACTAGTATCCTCATCACTGCAATCGCATCCCGAGTGGCCCTCCCTTCCGAAATCCAAACTGATCCTCGCCTAGGAATTCGTTTGCTCTCTTTTCCATTCTCCTATTGAGGATTCTCAACACTACCTTTGCCGCATGAGAATCAAACGTATCGTTCTATAGTCTTCAAATTCTTTTGTCACCCGCTTTTTCGATATAGGTATCAGCACGGTTTTTACAAAATCCTCCGGCCAAGCCCCCACCTCGTATATTCTACATACAAGTTCAGAAAATCTGTCCCTTCCCCCTCTTCCTAGGTTTTTCAGAGCCACTGCATGAAATGCTGTGCAGGCTAATGAGTTAGGAGAAGGTATAACTATCGCTTAATCTCAGTGGATACGAACAGATCGCACAACACTTGAGAATATTCAGGCGAATACACACGATAACGTTGACAGGCTTGTGGAGATGGTGGACCAAATTACCTCTCATCATATCATCTCTGTATCTCAGGCAATTCTTTTAAGACAGGGCAAAGAATTGGCTAGAGATGAGCTCATCATTCTACTTGACTTTGCTGAGAATAACTCATTCATTGTGCTAGATTCTATGCAGAAATTCTTCTGGGACAGTTGTCAGGCAACAGTCCATACTTTTGTTGTTTATGCTAAAGAAGATAGTGGAGTATCTTCTTTGAGAATTTGAGTCATCAGTGATTGCTTGAGCCACGATTCTGTATCAGTACATGTGTTTATCAGAACAGCGATAACATATAAAAGGGAGAATATGCACAGATTACAAATGCAAATATTATGGTGATGGAGCTGCAAGCCAGTATAAAAACTTCAAAAACATTCAAAAGTAATGCTTGCATTGTTCAGACTTAGCTTTGTCTGTAGAGTGACATTTTTTTACCGCAATGCACAATATTGAACATATGTATTGTGTTTAGACACTTGATAAGAGCGAAATACCTGTGAACTTCATGAACCCTAATTGAAAGGCAGAGTCAAATATGTGGTCGATACATTTTGATAAATACCTTCAATTGACAAGTTATTTCCAGTGCAGGTGTCAAATGCAGGGGAGACAGTACACTACACCTGATAGCATCATTAAAGCAGCTGAAAAAATATCGAAATCGGGGATGGTCAAAAGTAAGCTTCGTCTATTTGCCGATGATGCAGTAATGTACAGGGAAATTCTATGCCAAATTGTAAAAGAATATTTAAATGATGACATACAAGCAATTGAAAAATGATGTGATACATGCAGGGGGCGCAACAACGGGGGGAGGGGGGAATTGCCCCCACTGGTCGACATTTGATCTAAGAACAATCACCAGACAAGACCAGTGTATTCCTAGGTTTGTTGGGTCGCTGATTCCGAATCCGAGGTTGGTTAACCTCCATCACGTCAGGTTCAAGGGCATTTGAAGGTCAAACTGAGAAATGGCGGCCTAAAAATCTGAGAAAATGCTTACATGGGTTTTTTTGGGTCGCTGAGTTTGAATCCGCTGTTATTTTTACCCTTCAAGGTCATCTAGAGGTAATTTGAAGGTCATTTGAAGGTCAAATTGAGAAATGGCGGCATAAAAATCTGAGAAAATTATTCCTTGTTTTTTGGGTCGCTGAGTTCGAATCTGGTGGTACTTTTACCCTTCAAGGACATATAGAGGTCATTTGTTAGGTCATTTTGAGGTCATTTGAAGGTCTAATTGAGGAAAGGCGTACTAAAAATATGAGAAAAGCTTATATGTTTTTTTGGGCTTCTCAATTTAAATATATTGTTATTGTTACCCTTAAAGCACATCTAGAGGCGATTTGGCGGTCATCTGAAGATAAAAATGAGAAAAGGCGGCCTAAAAACCTGAGAAAATGCTTACATTTTTTATTTTGAGTTGCTTAGTTTGAATCCGCTGTTACTTTTACCCTTTAAGGACATCTAGAGGTCATTTGGCGGTCATCTGAAGATAAAAATGAGAAAAGGCGGCATACAATTCTGAAGAAATTCTTACATGGGTGTTTTTGGTCACAGAGTTCGAATCCGAGATTGGCTGGCCTCTATTGCATCGGATTCTAGGTCATTAGAAGGTCATTCTGAGAAAAAGTTTTTGTATGTTTTGAAGGTCACTCAGTTCGAATCTGTCATTATTTTGGCATTGAAGGATACCTTAGAGCAGGGGTTTTCAACCTTTTAACAACTGCAAACCACATAAAATTTTATAAATTTTGGCGTACCAACAGTCCCTTATTTTTTTAGAAACATACATTTCCTTTCGGAAAAGTGCCCAATGGCTTGTTTTATTTTGATTAAATTAATTAGAAAACTTCATTTTTATGTATTAATGCACGTTTAATTCGTTTTTTTTTCAACCCGTTATTAAGTCAACAATGGACATTTAGGAGAAATTAGGAGGGGCATGGCAGAGCAAGGGGATAGCCAGCGCCCGGCAGGTGGTCAGCAGAGTAATGTTTGCGTGCTCACGCACACAGAGGCTCTTACTAGCTAATCGCTCGTATCACCCACACTTACCACCTGAAATGTTCCTGCGTACCACCAGTGGTACGCGTACCACTTTTTGGGAACCCCTGCGCTAGAGGTTAGTTCAAACTCATTTGCGGTCAAATTCAATAATGATAATTAAAAAGCACCCCGCAACTTACTTATGGAAATTGGGTCCTCGCCAGGAGGTAAACTTGCTGACGTTGATTCTATTGCTTGAGGCTCAATCTTTTTTGTTTTAAGGTCGTATAATGTAGGTTTTTACAGACCAGAATTTATAAATATTTTACTTTGTATATTCCTAGAAGTCAATATAATAAACAAGCCCGGGATACGATTTCTTCTTCTATGTAAATAAAGTAAACAACATCAACAAGGGAGTAAAGAAGTCAACAAGATAACAATTGGAGAGAATAAGACGGACAAGGAGGAAACAGATGTGTTAACGAAGAAGAGGGCAACTGGAAACAATAAGGAGGAAGCAGACGTGTTCACCAACAAGAGGACAATTGGGAAGAATAAGAACTAAAGAAAAGAGGGACGTGTGAACATGGACGGGGAAAAGATAACATTGTGAAGAAAGAAGAGACGTGTGAACGAGGAAGGGAAACGCTACATTTGAAGAATGAAGAGACCTGTGACCAAAGAGGGGAAAAGGTGACATTTAGAAAAAAGAGGAGGCGTGTGAAGGAGGTAGGGAGATGGTTATATTTTGAAGCAAGAAAAGACGTGTGAACAAGGACGGGAAAAATGTAACATTTTCATGACAGAAGAGACGTGTGAACAAGGAAGAGAGTAGGTTACGTTTTGGCGCCACAACGTCCTCGGGCACGACTACTCGTTTAAATACAGACCATGGGAGACCTGACATAGTAAACTAAGAAAAACTTGGCGGGAGTGACGAAGACGTTTTATGAATTAAAAAACGGAGATCTACAGAACTTATTGGGAGATCGAGAAGCAATGGTACAGAGTAACAAGTTAGAACTGCAGCAACAGTTGAACCTTATATTAGAGAAGGAGAAGTTAGACCTAGACACTCATGGATTCGCCGTCAAGAGAGCAAAAATGGCTGAAAATTTGATAGACGTCATAATTAGAGAGATGATAAGAATGAAGGAAGAAGGAAAGAAACGGGAAAAGAAGGCGGAGGTAGAACGAAAGGAACGTCGAAGAAGGTGGAGGAAGAACGAAAAGAACGCGAAAAGAAGATGCAGGAAGAACGAAAGGAGCAGGCCAAGAAGGACGAACGGTTCAGTGGAGAATTGAGTGAACATCTAGAGGAAATGAAAATAGGACAAAAGGTGATGAAGGAAGAGTTAATGTAGAAGATGCAGGAAGAATTGATGAATTTTCGAGGAAAGTACCAAGAAAAACTTCATTCACGGGAAAGAAAATTGGATGAAACTCAAATCTGGATGAAAAAAGGAGTTAAGAAATTAGGGACGAAGATAAGAAAGGCTGAAAAGATTTGACCTTCAAATGACCTCTAGATGACCTTGATGGTAAAAATAACAGCGGATTCAAACTCAGCAAACGAAAAAACCAATGTATGCATTTTTTCAGATTTTTAGGACCCCATTTCTCAATCTGACCTTCAAGTGACCTCTAGATGACCTTGAAGGGTAAAAATAACAGCGGATTCGAACTCAGCGACCCAAAAAACCCATGTAAGCATTTTTTCATATTTTTCACATCACTTTTTCTCAGTTTGACCTTCAAATGCCCTTGAACCTGACGTGATGGAGGTTAACCAACCTCGGATTCGGAATCAGCGACCCAACAAACCTAGGAATACACTGGTCTCGTCTGGTGATTGTTCTTAGATCAAATGTCGACCAGTGCCCCCCAACTTTGAGCACGATTGTGGGAGGGGGGCTACCCCCTCTCCCCCCACAGAAACCAGAGGTTGTGGCTCACTTTGTAATGGACACTGCCCGGTGTGTGAAATTGTTTGCGCCTTCCTCCCTCTCCTTCCTTCCTCCCTCTCCTTCCTCCCTCTCCTTCCTTCCTCCCTCTCCTTCCTCCCTCTCCTTCCTTCCTCCCTCTCCTGCCTCCCTCTCCTTCCTTTCTCCCTCTCCTTCCTCCCACTCCTTCCTCCCTCTCCTTCCTTTCTCCCTCTCCTTCCTCCCACTCCTTCCTTCCTCCCTCTCCTAGCTCCCTCTCCTTCCTCCCTCTCCTTCCTTCCTCTCCTTCCTCCCTCTCCTTCCTTCCTTCCTCTCCTTACGTCCTCCCTCTGCTTACGTCCTCCCTCTCCTTCCTCCCTCTCCTTCCTCCCTCTCCTTCCTTCCTTCCTCTCCTTACGTCCTCCCTCTCCTTCCTCCCTCTCCTTCCTTCCTCTCCTTCCTTCCTCCCTCTCCTTACGTCCTCCCTCTCCTTCCTCCCTCTCCTTACGTCCTCCCTCTCCTTCCATTCTCACCCTCCTTCCTTCCTCCCTCTCCTTTCTTACTCCCTCTCCTTCCTCCCTCTCCTTCCTCCCTCTCCTTCCTTCCTCTCCCTTCCTCCCTCTCCTTACGTCCTCCCTCTAGTTCCTCCCTCTCCTTCCTTCCTCCATCTCCTTCCTTCCTCCCTCTCCTTCCTTCCTCCCTCTCCTTCCTCCCTCCCCTTGCTCCTCTTATTCCTTCCTCCTTCTTCTTCCTCCCTCTTCTTCCTCCCTCTTCTTCCTCCCTCTCCTTCCTTCCTCCCTCTCCTTCCTCCCTCACGTTACTTCCTCCCTCGTCTTCCTCCCTCGTCTTCCTCCCTCTCCTTCCTTCCTTCCTCTTCTTACTCCTCCCTCTCCTTCCTCCCTCTCCTTACGTCCTCCCTCTCCTTCCATTCTCACTCTCCTTTCTTCCTCCCTCTCCTTTCTTCCTCCCTCTCCTTTCTTCCTCCCTCTCCTTTCTTCCTCCCTCTCCTTCCTCCCTCTCCTTCCTCCCTCTCCATCCTTCCTCTCCTTCCTCCCTCTCCATCCTTCCTCTCCTTCCTTCCTCCATCTCCTTCCTTCCACCTTCTCCTTCCTTCCTCCCTCTCCTACCCCCCTCTACTTCCTTCCTCCCTCTCCTTCCTTCCTCCTTCTCCTTCCTCCCTCTCCTTCCTCCCTCTCCTTCCTTCCTTCCTCTCCTTACGTTCTCCCTCTACTTCCTCCCCCTCCTACCTTCCTCTCTTTCCTTCCTCCCTCTCCTTCCTCCCTCTCCTTCCTCCCTCTCCTTCCTTCCTCCCTCTCATTCCTCCCTCTCCTTCCTTCCTCCCTCTCATTCCTCCCTCTCATTCCTCCCTCTCCTTCCTCCCTCACCTTCCTTCCTCTGCTTCCTTCATCCCTCTCCTTACGTCCTCCCTCTCCTTTCTCCCTCTCCTTCCTCCCTCTCCTTCCTCCCTCTCCTTCCTCCCTCTCCTTCCTCCCTCTCTTTCCTCCCTCTCCTTCCTTCCTCCGTCGCCTTCCTTCCTCCATCTCCTAGCTCCCTCTCCTTCCTCCCTCTCCTTCCTTCCTCTCTCGCCTTCCTCCCTCTCCTACCTCCCTCTCCTACCTTCCTCTCCTAGCTCCCTCTCCTACCTCCCTCTCCTAGCTCCCTCTCCTTCCTCCCTCTCCTTCCTTCCTCCCTCGCCTTCCTCCCTCTCCTACCTTCCTCTCCTAGCTCCCTCTCCTTCCTCCCTCTCCTTCCTTCCTTCCTCGCCTTCCTCCCTCTCCTACCTCCCTCTCCTACCTCCCTCTCCTACCTTCCTCTCCTACCTCCCTCTCCTACCTTCCTCTCCTACCTCCCTCTCCTTCCTCCCTCTCCTTCCTTCCTCCCTCGCCTTCCTCCCTCGCCTTCCTCCCTCTCCTACCTTCCTCTCCTAGCTCCCTCTCATTCCTCCCTCTCCTTCCTTCCTCTCATTCCTTCCTCCCTCTCCTTACGTCTTCCCTCCCCTTCCTTCATCCCTCTCCTACCCCCCTCTACTTCCTTCCTCCCTCTCCTTCCCCTCCCTCTCCTTCCCCTCCCTCTCCTTCCCCTCCCTCTCCTTCCTTCCTCTTTCTTTTTCCTTCCTCCCTCTCCTACCCCCCTCTACTTCCTTCCCCCCTCTACGTCCTTCCCCCCTCTCCTTCCTTCCTCCCTCTCCTTCCTCCTTCTCCTCCCTCTCCTTCCCCTCCCTCTCCTTCCTTCCTCCCTCTTCCCTCTCCTTCCTCCCTCTCGTTCCTTTCTCCCTCTCGTTCCTTTCTCCCTCTCCTTCCTTCCTCCCTCTCCTTACGTCCTCCCTCTCCTTCCTCCCTCTCCTTCTCCTACGGCTAGTTCGATGCTTTGCCTTTAATATACTTTAGTTTCGAAGATTTTAAAAAACATTTGTGTGCTCTTACGTTACAAATGGCGGAAGCTGTTTTTGGACAAAATTTCACGTAAAGTAGAGAATATCTAGCATTTTAGGGAGAGACCTGTCAAGTGACTTCTATCAGAGCGTTTGCTGAAGACTTTTAGGTACGAAACTGAAGAGAAATAATAAATAAGTTTGCGACGCCGAAAAATACATATGATTTTCCGACCGCGCGTCCGGGGTCCGACTCCGCGCCCCGGGGCTGGAAATGCCGAGACTCGCTTACATTGCTCATGTGGAATGAACCCTAAAGCTTCGGATTTGCCGGGAGTCCGATGTACACATTGTCACTAACCTCCACAGACCCTCTATGGACGAAAATGGTGAGAATATTGTATCGAGCGAGCGGATAGTTGTACGTGTAGTAGCGTTCAGGTTATTTTTGTCGCGAACGTTCGGGAAAAATACATCTTATTTACAGTCTTTAGCCAAAAAAAAGTGTCTAGTCTTCTTGTGGACCATGCATCCTTCTAGAAAGACACCGCCTGGGATTGTTTTGATTTCCTTTTGCCCCCCTGCCCGCACGCACGCGCTAAAAGATGCACCGAAGAGGTCACAGTCCCCCCCAAAAAGGGTCCTGCGAAAAGGGACATTTAAGACATTTAGGAACCTTTGACGGGCACATCCGTCGAACCTTTTCTCTTTGTAATATTTTGATATGTCATTTAGTTAAATTTAGACGTAAGTGGCATGACTGCAGCTGTCGCGACATTTGAAAAATATATGTATCAATGCATGTATTAACCCTCAAATACTATAGGTACATCTACATCTACATAATACCCTGCAAGCCACCATAAAGGTGTGTGGCAGGGGTTGAACTCTCACCAAACATGCACTACATATCATGCATAAAAATTTGTAATTAAAAATTAAAATAGCAAAGCATACATGCAAAAACATGCTGTTAGTTGGGTTAGCTTTAAGTCCTTATACCAACATGCAGCTACCAATGTTATCCATTGCTACTCTCGTACTGGATACATTTACCGTTATTCATATCCCTAATAGTACGAGGAAAAAAGGACATTTTGAATCGGTCAGTTCGGCAATCTATTTATCTAATTTTGTGATTATGGTCCAGTCTACCATAGTAAGTTGGGGTCCGCAAAATATTTTTAACATCATCACTGAAAATATGGTCTTTGTATGCTAACTAACTAACTAGTTACTAACAATCTAGTCGTATGAGACACTTTAGTAGCTTGTTTGCATGTTAGTAGTGCATGCTTGGTGATCTTCACCCCCTGCCACACACCCTCGCGGTGGCTTGCAGGGTATCGTGTAGATGTAGATGTTAAGTGGGCGAGAGTAGATGGTTGTCATATATGGTATCATGTCGGACACAATCAAAGTCACATCGGGAGGCTCAAATGTCCACGGGAAATGCTGTTGAATAAAAATAACGCCCTGCGATATGCTTTAAATGCTATGGAGTTTAGTTTATAATTTAGAATAATCTCTTTTCCTCGTCAATGGATGGATTGGTTAGAGATATTTTCAATCCAGATTTACTCTGCCTTTATCATTTCAATGACTTCCACACTTATGCGTAGTATATACTATCTAGGTTCTGCGTTTCCCCATTTTATTTTATTAGGTATGTATTTGCTAACTGCTGAGCGGGTATGCTGCGAAACTTTGCTATTTTGGCTTAAAATAACTTCCTAAAGTTTATTAAACGACTTCAGTAACTCCTGTTCATATCGTTGTATTTAAATCTACAAATGCTTCTCCCAATGCGAACCTTGGTTGACACGTGCTTGAGCTTGGACGCCAAATCCGAATAGATCGAGTGACGCACTGAAGGGACTCCAGGACACACCGGGAGACCGTTGGGGGAGGATTGGGGGAAAGTGAAAGTTCGTCGCGATGCGACCACGCTATTGAACGTCTTATGCCGAAAAGAAGTGCATGGTTTCTTCGAACCTTTGTTCTCATCTCCAGGCCACGAGGGTCGCGTCCGGTGCCATTAACTCCCAATCTCAAAACTCCCAATATTTGTTTGCTTGGCTTTAAAGGTAAGGGTCATGCATATAGCAGACTAGGAACTACTCGTAGCAGACTAGGAACCACATCGCCAAGTCCAAAGGAACATCTATGGACAGGAGTGAGCTTTTGCAAATGTACATTATGCCTTTAAAAATCCCCTCAAGGGGGTGTGGCAGGGGGCATTAATAAGGAAACCCTACTCAATTAGATAAATAAAGTAGAATGGTGGTATGTGTATATGTATGAATGTTATCATCAACAAGATATATCCGTTATGCAATGAAACTTGATGAATCTTCCACAACCTAACTTTGCATGGTCATTTATAACTTCCAGAAATAGGTTTTGAAGTAGTTATATCCCGTTACGTTGATATTTTTTATCCCACGTTGGAAAATATTTCTGCATTGAATTCAATTGGTATACCAGTTTTTTTCGGAGAGAAGGTTCCGATTTTTGCTCATTACAATGCCTAAATGGTGGAATTAAAAATTCACCATTTGGAGGCTTAAACTTAGAAGATTCTTATTCTGCTCGAAAAAAGTACAAAATTGCCGTACATTTTAGCATTTCTTAATTGAAGAAAAAGTATGAGCCTAAAATGTTGATTTTTAGGTCTGATTGCTTAGTAACCGAAGAGCATTGTTGTCGAAGTGAAGTCAGTTTAGAATGTGCTATCACAATACCCTCCCTCGTATGAAAATTGAACGCGGGTGCCCGCGAAGGAAAATCCTGTCTTATATGATGAAAGCCACAATTTTGATTGTAACCTGCAGAGTGAAAGGGCGAATAGTGCAGAAGACACATTCTGCATGATTATTAACGGGATTTCCAGCAAATGTTTTATGCGATGAAAACGATAATTAGAACTGGAATGCCTCTTGAAACTTAGCGGGAAGTTGTCCAAGCCGGGCAAGTATCCTTTCGGCTCGTGAGTTTGTTAGCTCTCAGAAAAAATTGAACCGTGACTACTTTATGGCCGCTAATGCCTTTCTCGGTTACTACTTTTACAACATGTTCTGGTACATTTGTCGCTAATAAATCGAGAATATTATTTCCCCTGGTGAATGCTGTTACTAATTGGTGCATTGAGTGTGTTGTGAAGGTACACAATAGTGACTCGCAGAGCTCCTTGTCTTTTACTCCGGTGATTAACCTATTCGTGTCCCAGTCTATGGACGGAAGTATGAAATCTCCACCTATTATTATGTTTCGATCGTTTCCGCGCGAATTTAGTTTACTGCTCTTGCTCTCCAGGCCTGAGACTGAACTGCCGTCGCTATCAGGCGGTCTATAATATACACATATAAAGAATATTTTGGCTTTAGACTCATGTTAAAGCCTCCATCAACTAGGCATTTCACAACGTGGAATGGAATAAGATGTTCCAGATACTGAAAGCAGTTGGGATGGACTACAACGACAAATAATTACTCTGTCGCCTCTCCAAGAATCAGGTCGCAACAGTACGAATGAATGATGGAAGGAAAATAGAAGCCAAAATAAATGAGGAGTTGGACACAGATACAGCCTCTCGCCACTATAATTCAATATATACCTAAAAGAATCAAAACGAGAAGCAGAATAATTGAGTATAACAGTAATCAAGGTTAATGGTGAAGAAATAAACATGCGTCCGGTTCGCAGATGGCCATCGTAGTTCTAACAGAAAGGCAAGTGGACCTGTAAGCATCTTGGAATACTATGGACCTAGTAAAAAGAAAGGAGCGAGGCACTCGATGGATCAGAGACATGGAGCATCGAACATTGAGATCCCAGAATGAGACTCGCACGGTCTGTCTTTTCCCGCTCTCCAAACTCGCCCTCTCAGGTTGCCACATCCCATCCGCTTTTTACGCGAAAAATAGGAAGTTCCTTAATTTTCATCGTAGAGCGTCAATCAAAAAACGTTTTTCGACGTCTTGGAATGAACGATACAATGAAGAAGATAAATTGTTGATACGTTCCAAAGTTTATAACTTCGAAAAACCATGTCTAGTGGTCAATTTCCCCGAGGACCCCACCCGCTGGGAAAGGTCTACTTCGCTGAGCTCACGGGTTGGGCGAGGCTGGATTTTCGACGAGACCGAGGGTGGAACCCTCTAATGACCTACGTCCCTCCAGCTACCTGAGCGACGGCCCCGCTTAACTACCATTAACCATGTAGGAAATATCATTCCTGCCGCGTGAACGGCGGTGAAATTCACATAAATTGCCATGCGAAAAAATTCACCTGGACCGGGAATCGAACCACGGACCTTTGGCTTTCCGGGCCACTGCGCAGACCACTACGCTACCCAGGATCCCTAATTCGCATGGCAATTTTACCGAGGTTCAGGTGAATTTGCATGTTAAATTCACATAATGTTCCTTTCCCTTGGCCAACTCGCACTTCGAGTTTTTTTTTGTGAGGGTGTCCAAAGACTTCACAAAGCGATAGATTGATCTGAAAGAATGCATTGATATAATTATGAACCAGCTTATTTGAACCCGGGTGGTCTGCTGACAAGCCGACAGCGCTACACTGTATGCTAGCACTCCGCTTTTGTTTAGGAGATTAGTGGAAAAATGATACAATTATATGAAAGATCATCTAGAATTTCCGACGAGGTGAACGCGTCACATTGTGTGCAGATGATCATTAAATGAGCCTACATTGTAGCGAGGCAAGCATGACGTAGATGAACCTGGACCCTCGGCTGCGATCAAGCGGAGAAGAAGATTTTAAAATTATCGCGAAAAACAAGAGAAAAAGGTTCTCAGCTTCCCCGAAAATAGGGGTCCTGACCTGTACAATGGACAACAAATAAGTACTTTTTTCTCATTTTCGGTTTTTCTTGAGCAGAAAACTAAGTTTTGAACTATTAAATCATGTTTCAACTGCCTTATAACATTATTGATCCTATGTAAAAACTTGTTTTGTATAGTATATTATAAAATTTTCCCCATTAAATTTGACTGAAAAAACGCCGTTTCCAAGGTTTTACAATGGAGTGTACTTCCACCCTCTTTGTCATCTAATGCCTTTTTAGTAAGAGGTAGGGTGCTGGGGACTTCCAGATATTGAAATAGAGGAACAATGAGATGGGAGGGTGAGTTTCGAAGAAAATGAACCATGGGGAGACGGGAGAGCGAATATAAACGACGTGTTTGCTCAAGCGGGGTTGCATAACTTGGAGCATACAGCCCCGCGACGCCGAGGCGCATGTTTCAGGGCGCGCTGTCGTCCTACGTCAAAATGTTAGAATACCTTTTTTGTTGCTTATATTGTCTACTTTCCGATTATCTGATTAGTTATTCTCTAAATCAAAACTAAACGATTTAAAAACTAAAAAAGCGATTTTTTTAGTGTTATTTTCAAAATTTGGGGGGGTTGCGGGGGTAAGTTTTGGTGGAAAGTTAGAAATTCGGATTCAGCGACCCAAAAAGCATAGGATAAATCAATTTCCAGAACTACCTCTAATTTTTCCAAGTAAAATCCCCTAATGCCTGGACTAGCATCTCTAGGCTCTTTTCTCCAACAATTCAGTTAAATTCAGCAACTTTCTCACGGAAATAACTCAGACTCTTTAGAGACTTTTTTCAAAAATATTGGTGACTTTTTTTGCAAAATTGAAGACTTTTTTTCCGCGCTCTAGTCATAACACTTGCACATGCCGCAAAACTTCAATATTTTACATTTTCTGAAAGCGAGTTCGGAGCGATGGCGGAAACGCCGAACAACGCGCATGCGTAGAGCAGGACTTCAATTATGGCCGCTACTTCAGGACCCTTCATGCCTGGATTTTTGTCTCCTTTTCGAAGGAAGTTGGGCTTTTCAATTAGTAATTCTCTTTTAACCTCAGACCTTCCCAAGGCTAATGCTAAGCAGTTGTCTCACGTTTAATGTCGGGAAGTATTGGTACTCGCGTAGTTTTGATGTCTAGCACACACCCGTAAAACAAACGAACATCACGATAAAATTCGGGAATTTTGGGTGTCCTTTGAATTGTAGAAAAACGTTCTCGGGTGTTCCAGGTCGGGTCAGCAGGTGGTTGTCCGTGGCCGACGCACAGTGGTCGGTAAAAGGTTTATGGAGGTCACTATGAGCCTGTATTGGAATTCCGACTCAATTTGGGGGGTTTGGGCCCATTAGCCCCCTCCCCCCCAATTAGATCCGCCACTGTATATATACATGGAAAATATATGATTATTCCATATGTGTATCCAAATGTGTACTGTATGGGGACTTTAAAGAATTCTCATTAGAAATTTTAAATTGAAGAAGGTGTTCGCGTGCGGTTGCATGCTTACGGAGGAAGCCCCTTTTCGTAAATTTGCTAGAATAACTAAAACGAATATAAATAAATCAATTGAAACTCATAGGACATCATGAAAAAAGTACAATTCATATTCTATCGAAATTCCCTTTCATTTGTTCATTTCATGTTGTTTTGACTACCGCCAATGTGACATTTCGACCTCTGCGACTCGAAAACTAATTGTACTATTTTTAAATCCTCTCTGCAAAGAGATGCCACAAAAGTAATTGCATAGATTAAAAAAGTTTGTTACCTGCATGAATTGGAAGACTGAATTATCTACACGCTGATATGCTCTGTATGAATATTGCTTCTTCCGTTTTCAAGATATACCTACATAGAATTCAACTTGAGCCTTTTCGCGTGGACTGTACATATGCACAAAACGTGCTTTTTGGTTTATAACTAAAAGCACTCCAACGTAAGGTATCGTACGTACTTTCTTGAGAGGCTTAACAATTGCAAATGAAACTTTGTTACAATAATGCCCCGTTTTCTCTACTAGCTTTTGACGATGGTGAGGCTTACCGTGGCTGGAAATCGGTCGTGTGAACGCAAGTTGCCGCTAACCCTAGTAAACTTTTCTACCACGATTGAGTTACTATGGTTGGCGATATTTACTGATATTTTAAGGGCGTATAAACGCAAGTAATGGTAGAAAGAAGGTTTGTTTTGAAAATGGAAGTGGAAATGGACGTAGAGTGCTTGAAGACGAAGAGACCGGATCGCACTATATGGATCGGAAATGATTCTTAATTACAACGATATTTATTTAATCACATTGTAATATGTTTTAGTAGTTGTATGACCACGTTCCACTGATTCGGTTGTTAAATATAATGGTGTTAAGTTCGCTTTACCCCTGAATCCTGAGTACGTACGCCTATACATATTTTATTATGCGTGTTTACCTTGCCGTGCAGAAAATATACACATAGAAATTAAATAACAAAGAAGTTGCAAACATTCGCAGGAAATTCGACTCCTATTATTTTTTACCTATTCGCTCCTTAGGACGTTGTTAAAAGTGTTTTCAGCATCGTACTTTTAAATAGCTCCTTTCACAAACAGCATAATATGGTAAACCTTGGATAGCCGGATTTAAAAATACTGAATTTTGATAAGAGCAACAATTTCCTCATGTATGCTTGTATTTATTATATTTGGATGCATGAACTTGTCTACGAAATGGGTTAACGTGAGCGATAACTTATTGAGAGGTGAAAAATTAATCATTTCATAGCATGGCGTTCCATGGTTGACTGCATTTCTTGGTGCGTGATGCCCGTATTTAAGTTAAACGAATAAAAATACGGGCAGAAACGTTAATAATTTTAAAGTGTAATGGTAGGTATCGGTTGAAATATGCGAGGAAAAAGATGTAAAGGTTGAATACCTTAAATATCTGGAAACTAAAGTCACGGAGGACGTTCATCGTTGTACAAACTTTACATACTTTTTAACGTAATACCTACTTTGGAGCTATTCGAAGCAAATGGCAATTGAATTCAATTTTATATTTACAATTGAATTTCAGCAAAGTAACATACAGAATCCATTGAGTATCTCGGAGATACGACCCAGTATTGTCAATCATGAGGAAGTAATTTAAGAAGAATACTAGCAGACCTGCGGCCTACTTTTCAGGCAGTCTATTGGTTAACCTACTTCAAGAGATCGATATGAGGCCGATTATTTAAAACATCCTGGGAGTTTCGCAAATAGTACCTGAGAGGGAAAGGAGTAATTGTTCAAACCACTCAGTATAATATAATAACAAATAATCAAATAAACAAAATAAGTATTCAACATACTTTCGAATCAGTAGATAATGCCTTAATAGATGAAACTAATTCCGCTTTCTGTAACTTCTTTCACATCGTCAATTAGTTAATGCACATTTAGCAAAACAGGTTAACAAACATACATAGCAACGTTTACGTTGTTATGCAAAGGAAAAATTGCAAAGCCAAATGTTCATCTATCGTTTCAAAACAGTTTTAAAAGAAGAATAATTCGGGAGTACGTTTACCACCGTGGGCAAAACAATTTAAATCGCTTCCACTCTATGTGGTGCGTAGAAAAAACTATATGCCAAATGGAGGACGGAGTTTTGAGGCTCGGGCCCCTGGTAGGAGCCACCGAAGAGGAACTATCTAGCGGCCTATCGGAAGAAATCACAGAGTTCAGCCAACACGGAGGCTGGGACACTACCGCAGCAGAAGACCGACTCATGGAAAACTGATACGTGAGAATACGCGATGCCCACTCTTTAGGTGGGGAGCGGGCGTTTTGGCGGGGGGGTTAGGGACTGGGAGGTTGTGGTAACCAGCCCCTTCTTGCCGGTCCTCTCAACGCCGTAGCCCGTTTCCCTGCTTTGGAGTTTCAATGGGCATGGAGAAAAGATAGAGTGGAAAAAATGAAAAGGGTGTGGGCAATGGCGTGTCCATTGCAGTCTTTATTTTTTGGAAAAATGAATATCTCTAAAATGAGGTATGAAAGAAAAAAAAAATGATGATGATGATAAATAAATGAGGTGACGAAGAGAGAAAAACCAAAGCGCTAACCGCACCCTTTAACAATAATAATAATAATAATAATAATAATAAAAACATAGCAACGTGTACGAATTTGCATAGCAACTCTTTTCCTATGTTAAAAGATAGTGAAAACACTCTTTTTAACACATAAATTTTCACATTTTCCGATTCGTTGACAAATATTTAAATGCGTCTGTTCCATGTGCCAAATATTTCTTCTTGAAAACGACACCACTCCCGCATCGATCTTCGGAGTTTACCTCAAATTGATGCACCGAGTTAAAACATCCTGGGAGGGTTGCAACCCGCACATACATATATATGTACTTTCTATATATTTTTGGGCGGGAAGGAGGTACAAAGGAAATCTAAAACTACGGAAATGTTGTGCGCGGACACGTTCTGCATTAAACGGAATTTTCTCCACCTCCAGAGCTCTCAAACACCATGAGAAAACACAATAAAACGACTGGACTGACGGACACCACTACAAACTTAATTATACTAATTGTGGGTTGAATTATCAATGGTCCCCTGGATGTTATGCAACCCCAAAACCCATTTTACAGATTTTTCGAGGAGTTTGCTTCCCCCCCCCCCCCCAGCCTCCCCACGATTCGGGGTATTAGCACTGTAAATTTGGGGAATATAGGTACGTATGAGAACCAACATTTGCATTAAATGAGCGTTCGCTTCTTTCGAGTAATTCACTCATGCACAAACACTACAGCAAACTACGGGGTTATTATAGAAGTACTGCACCTTTTAGAAAATCTACGACGTCAACAAGCATTCAAAACTTGAAAGCTTATTTCCTTCGCGTAATACACTAAAGCATAATCTCCCATAGTAAAATATTCTTCATCAAGTATTCCTGGTTAACACAGTGATATCAACAGACATATTCTAGCTAAATAAAACTGAACTTTTCAATTAACACCACCGACGACACAAACCACCTCGTTCCATGTCAACACTCGCCATATTGGTCCCGTGATAAACCCGTATCACGGCTTGCTTGTGTCACGGTGACACTCATCCCGAGGTTGAAACCTACCTCGGGCAGAATAGGAATACGCCCCTGCAACCTGATTGGTGGAGCCTCACCTCGGGAAGGGAGTGTCTCCCCTTCGGCGTTCGGGACGGCAAAGGGAATACCAACGTCTCTAAAGAAACTGGCGAGTTGGGTCGGTTTATGCGCAGATTAGGAGAACGAGAATAGACGCTAACGTGGGGCCTAACTAGGGAAAAGTAACATCGCTCTTTTGTCTTCCCAAGTACTCTTTTTATAAATCCCAGCCTTCTCTTTGCTCGGCCGCATATTTCCCGGATGTGCCTTCCCCACGATAAATCTTTAGTGATTGCTATACCTAAATACCTTATGGTTTCAACGCTTTCGATCGTCGTGTTACTAATTTCATAGCATCGTTCTATTGAATTATTCCTCCTCCAAAAATTAATAGTACACATAGTTTAAAGTCTAAATAAATTGGATTAGGATAATTCTGACAATTGAATTCTATTTTATGAGTGTTTATGAGACTAAATACTACGCCATATTTCTGCTAATTAAGTTTTAAATCGTCAAAACAAGCTCATAACAAGGTCTATGTCCACGCAATACCCCGCGAGCCACCACAAGGGTGTGTGGCAGGGGGTGAAGATCACCAAACATGCACTATTGAGATGCAATTAGGATATTTAATGGAGACATGCTAGATAATAGGGTCACATGCAGTCAGATGGCTAATACCAACATCTAAATCTGCACGATACCCTGCAAGCCACCACGAGGGTATGTGGCAGGGGGTGAAGATCACCAAGCATGCACTACCGACATGCGAAATAAGAAAGAGATTATTGGTTGTCACCACATGCATCTACATCTACATAATATATACCCTGCATCTACAACTACATAATAACACCCTGAAAGCCACCATAAAGATTTGTGGCAGGGGGTGAATTCTCACCAAACATGCACTACACATCATGCCCAAAATAGGATTAACATTAATATATTATATTTAATTTCACAATTTAAAAAGATAAAAATAGCAAATTAAGCATGCAAAAACATGCTGTTAGTTGGGTTACCTTCAAGTCCTTATACCAACATACAACTACCTATGCTCTACATTGATTCACTCGTATTGGAAACATTTACCGCTATTCATATCCCTAATTGTGCGTGGAAAAAAGAACATTTGAAATCTCTCAGTTCGGAAATCAGTTTCTGTAATTTTGTAATCATGGTTCAGTCTTCCATAGTAAGTTGGGGTTCGCAAAATGTTTTTGACGTCATAACTGGAAATATTATCTGGGAATTTATTTAGGGGATTAAGTCTACATTTCAACTTACGATCTGGGAATGATTCCCAATTCAATTTATTTAATACATTGGTTACGCTAATAATGTTATCGTCCCTTTACAAATCTTGCCGATCTTCGCTGCACACGTTTAAGTTCAAGAAATTCTAGACATGAATATGATGTGCTTGATAAAAGTGGTGTATACCTACTTAGTTGCAAAGATACCAACTGTAAAGCCGTCTATGTTGGGCAAACAGGACGTGCTATCCGTACCCGGGTAAAAGAACATCAGCGCTGTTTAACGAATGGTAATGAAAGTTCCCAGTTCGCCAAGCATTTAATAGAAGAAGACCACCAAAGTGACTTCATCCCAAAAGTCCTTCAGTGTAAGGGTCACAAGTTGGACTCTATGGAAAACCTTGAAATTTTTCTGTATTCCAAAAAAGCGAATGTATGTGTGCTGAATGATATGCTCCCTTCCCAATCTCCCCTCCTTACCTTACCCTTCCCCCCCTCCCGTTCCCAACAATGCTCGCTCAAATGCCCCCGCTTCCCCACTCCCACCTTGGACCAATAATCTTACACTTCCCTCACGTTGACTCCCTCCCCATTATCCCCTTCCGACCCCCCCCCCCCCACCACTCAATCAATTCTGTGTCTATAAAGGGCTCGTGATGTACAATTGTCACCTTGATAATGACTGTGTAAGTTGAAACGTAGGTCGATTTTAATAAATCTATGGAATTTTACAAAGTGAATTTTCTTACATTACCAGGGTATTATGCTAGATTCGACCAGACAAATAAGATTAGAGAGATAGATTGTCGTACCGATAGGTTCAAAATGTCAATTTTTCCCCGTACTATAAGAGAACAGAATAGGCAGCATAGCAAAGGTAGGGGAAATATTTTAGAGTATTCTGTAGTGCATGATGCATGTATTAGCAACTAATCCCTTTATTACTATGTAGATACTAACCATGTAGATGCATGTGACCCTATTTTGTATCATATTTCTACGTTGTATCCTAGTTGCATGTCAATAGTTCAGTTATATTCTCTCCCTGCGACAAACCCTTGCGGTGGCTTGTTGTTGTGGCGGTGGTAGGGTATCGAGTCGATGTTGATCTGCATTATGGCTTCGATTGCCGTGTCATTATTGCAATAGACTCGCTCTATCGATTTATTTCTTTGCCAAAAATTAATAGCCACACACTAATTAAGTTTAAGTTCTAGCCGCCTTCGCCCTTGTTAGACCTCATTTGGAATATGCTGCCGGTGTATGGCATCCCTACGAAATCGGTCTAAATAACGAACTTGAACGTGTGCAGCGAAGATCGGCAAGATTTGTAAAGGGACGGTATGATAACCTTATTAGCAAAACCAGTCTATTACATGAATTAAATTGGGAATCATTGTCAGATCGCAGGTTGAAATTTAGACTTAATTTCTTAAACAAATTCCAAGATCATATTTTCAGTGATGATGTTGAAAATATTTTGCGAGCCCCAACTTACTATGGTAGACTGGACAATAATCATAAAATTAGAGATATTGATTTCCGAACTGACAGATTCAAAATGTCCTTTTTTCCTCGTACTATTAGGGATATGAATAACGGTAAATATATCCAGTAGCATAAATACGAGTGTATCAATGGATAACATAGGTAGGTGCATGTTGTTATAAGGGCTTTAAGGTAACCCAACTAACAGCATGGTTTTGCATGCTTGCTGTGCTATTTTTATCCTTTTTAAATTGTGAAGTTTCCAGTACAGTATCATTGCTAATCCTTTTTTCTGCATGATAAGATGTACTGCTTGTTCGTTCTAAATTCTCACCCCCTGCCACACACCTTCAAGGTGGCTTGCAGGGTATTGTGTGTGTGCTGATGGCTCTGCCTGTCGTTCACTTCCGGCACATATTGATTGGGACTGGGCGCCGTTGTTCGCCGTCGATAGGTGGTCATTGTTGCGGCTTCCGCTAATCGGATCGCGCTCTTGGTAGCTGCACTTGGCTGCCTTCAACTGTCGTCCTGCACGTTTACGATACCATCATGCCCCACGCGAAAAGTCGGCCCTAGTATTTATGCTAGAATGTGTTGTTCTAGGACTTATGGCCTTTGTATTATTACGTAGTATTACAATATCAATTCAATTGTACATTCAGTCCATACTTAAGTGGGGAACAGACATTTCTACTAAAAGAACACAAAAATGACATTACGATAAAAATGAAAAAGTACCACCATTTACCTATCGGAATGCAATCCAGCACTGTAGACATTACTCGAAAAGAAATTGAACGGAGAAGGAGAATTGTAATTTACCGTATCGTGTGTTTTAACTATTTAATATGTAAATGATAAGCCGCAATGTTCTCATATTTTAGTTTCAATGTAAATTTCCACTGAAATAGTTACATATATAATTATAGTTTTTTGTACAAGGCAACAATTGCAATAAAAAGAAAAGGAACCAGAGCAAAATGGTGAATGTTATTAGTACAAGGAGATTGATTAAGGTAGAACCTGCTCTTCGAAGTACTACTTTCATAAGACGAGTATAACATGCCGGAACAACATAAAATTACTCAAAATGTTGTTAATAATAATTTAAAACGATTTTCAGCTATTCAACATGGCTACACGAAACATGAGCTCTCTTCCAACTGAAGTAATTTGCTGATATGAATAAAGGCTTTTATATTGACACCATGCGTCAGAGGCACTTTAAAAACTTTCTCTGGAGCAATAATAAAATTTCATAATAGTAAAATAAGATATGAAATAAAATAACAGACCTTAAAAATAGCTTTTGAGCTTTTCATAGAAACTTAATTAAAACAAATTTATTAGACATATTTGCTGACGACGAACTGGACAACACCGTAAAGAACGTGTAAATATTGACACAGAAACCAATTTTTCACACCGGTTGGACACCCTCGTTCGCCTGCGTTACCTCATTGAGATTCGTTGCCTTCTGCTATTAGTTTTCAAGCATTTAACTTCAATTTTACAATACGGTGTTTTGTATAGTAGTCACAAATTACACTTGCTCTATTACTTAATAGTGCGGTAATTTTTATAACTGAGCTCTCTTGGGCAGTGCAATTTGCCTTTCTGAATCGCTCATTCCAATTGAGGGCTAGAGTAATGGCTTCATAAGTTCGCTTTAAAGGCAAATTTATGTCTAAATGTAAGGCTGATAGTTTGTAAAATCTAAAGAGAAGGAATATTGCTGAAACTATTTATCAAATCAACTCTTTGAGTGCATCTATTGATGGATGTCGAATCATAGAAATAAATGTTTTGGCTAAGCAGATTATTTGTACTGCGTGTAATTCAGTGCTATCGATAATTGATATAACAGAAGAAATTCTCATCGGACTGGAATGTAATTGGGGTATAAAATTTTGAGTGCGCGGCGTTGTAACTACTGTCTTAACATCCAAATCTCAAGCCAACCCGAAGAGGAATAGGGAGTATTTCGATGTTAATTTGAAAGCTACCGTTTCTTAATGGCATCTTTAAAATTATTTTCGCGGTAAATGTGAGCTTAAGGAGGAACCTGCGCTTCTAAATACTGTATTCTTATGATTTATATCATTTGCGGTAATGAGTGAATTTAGGCTTTGTGATGCCTTTTGTAATTTAAAATATGCATTCGAAAGATCCACAGGGTAAAATATCATGCAACAATATGTTAAACAAAAGGTTTAGGTACGTAATGAAAACTAAATATTGTATTGACTTCAGCATTCGTTGCTATGTAGTCATAATTTGATTACAATATTTATTAATGAACTGAGGAAAAGAAATAATTATTTTTTGATGTAAAAAGTTTGAAAATGTGTCTTAACTGTTTATTTTCGTGATAAAATCCATTATGAATGTATAATAGAAGCACATGGCAACACCGAGATGGCATAAACAGTTGAGGGGTACCTTACGGTATCTTCTTGACAGCGGTAGAATTGTGCAGCCTTTGTATTTTCAAGTATTCATTAGTGTTTCTTCACGCAATAGGTATTGCATTCATCATTTACCTTTTCACCACCCATTATTTTTTACTTCAATCATTTGTTCGTGGCATCATTCATATATAAAATTCAGCATCACTTTTTCGCCATCTCATTTTTGGTGGAATCGTATTGATCTCTGATTAATACGATCGTATTGATCGTATTAATCAAACCTATTGAATCCAAATTTCTTAAAATGGCCTTACTCAACATAAGGGCAGGTTTATGAAAAAAGAAAGTTCAAAGTTTTAATAACTTACGGACTGGAATTAGAACTTTAACTCCCAATACGCCTTTTTAAAAAAGCGTAGTTTTGAACAGTACCTATACAAGTACTAATGCTTCTTTATGCACGATATGTAGTGCATGTTTGTTGAGAGTTCACCCCTAGCCACACACCTTTATGGTGGCTTGCAGGGTATTATATAGATGTAGATGTAGACGCCTTGTTTTCGCTATGACTATCAATTCCTGCGCAAGGTCTTTCTTTGCGAGTGTGCGGTTTGAATCTGGAAAACGACTACTTCTCTCATGGGCAATTATGCGTCTCAAGCTCCGGAGTCGGTATATCGTCTGATCTTTATGTTTATGCAGAAAACATACATAGAAAAAAATGTATCCAATAAATGTTATTACTATTGTTGCTATTGAAATGTGACCAAGAAATGATCAAATAACTGAATTGTGAAATTAGCAAACTTTACCTTCTGAGATTATGGAAAAATGACGTAATACTAAAGAGGAAATGAAAAAAGGTACAGTATATATGGAGGGCAAACCTTACACATGCGATGTACTTACGCGCATAAAAGCCAGTATAATAATTATGCTTGCACTAATACGGTTGTATTATCTGAACTCATACGGTCAAATTATGCATTCTAATTTTAAAATTGAGGTTGATGAACAGGTTTGCTTCCTAATCTCGCTAATGGCAAGGTACCTTAATAAAAACTTAAGATGCTTTCAGGGATTTCTGATATTCTAAGTTTTCGCTACTGCCTGAGACCCGATTTCTTGTGACTCCCGTTCGTCGATCATTCTCCGGTTTTAGTAGACTGCAGACTCTTTATGTTTATCTGAATCTGGTCTAAATGCTAAACACGTGATTGCATGAATATGTACGTACATACATATATAGGTGCATTTACATTACTGTATAGAGATACCTTTACATAAGAAAAATGTCTACCGCAAGTGAGATCGATAAAGAAGTGGTGCTGCTAAACTCCAAATATTCTGAACACACAGGTTTGAACATTCTGAATTGACGTAAGTTGGCAGCCGTAAAAAAGTAACCAACGTAGTATGTGCAAAGTAATCAATTTCACCAAAGATGTTGGAAATATTTGCTATGAGTACCACCTTATACATATTCCACAAACATAGGCATTATGAAAATTCTCTCTCCTTAATTTCTATACCCCATTTCATATTTTTTTATTTATTTATTTAACTCTAGAAACAGTACTAAGGCCTTTACACTGAGTTATATAAATTATAAATTATGAAAACAATTTATAATAATAACAAAAATGATAGGAAACAGAATTTGAACAAGAGTAATTAAATTGAAAGATCTCCTTAGCAACGTTGCCATGTTCATCGCAGTTTGTTGGCTCCTTCCCCGTAAGAAAACCGGAAGTATGTTCTTTGAACATAAATACTAACGTTAAAAATCCGATGATCTAAGCTGGAAAAAATATATTATGAGCGTTAATACCTCGTGCACGCTTCCTTAGTTTTTTAACGATTTTTTCGGGGCAAAATTGAAAAAAAAAATTTTATGTGGAGGAAGGTAATCATACTCCCATAAGGACATTTCAACGTGAAAAACGTTCATTTTCGAATTCATATATCTTCGTTAAATGGCCGATGACATAGCAATATTTTTACGCCATTCGATAGGGAAAGCGATGCACTATAATATATGTAAAAATCAGGGTAGGTTTTCGGGCATGTCTAAAATAATGGTTCCTCAGTAAGGATCACGAACTTCAAAATTTTTTTTCAACCCCTAAACATAATCATTTTTCGATCAAATTTTCAGAAACAACCTGCTATAATAGCAATTTACAATCGCGAAAAAATATTTCGAAAAAAGTAAAAACTCACTAATTTGCAGCGATTTAAATCCATGAGGTGGATGTTCGCAGCACCGCCATATTGGTGTTTCCCAGCTTCGGCACTAGATGTCACGGTGTATGTTGAGTACAGTTTCTTCAGTATAATGTAATTCGGGAGAAGACGGGGAACAGGAAAACAGCGGAAAGTGTTTTACGAGACTCCTCACAATCGTTGAAAATGAGCAAAAACATGAACAGGATGGGGGATTTGATGCACCTTACAACCGATGAAACTGCACAAAAACATGAACGGGATGCGGCTATTGAGTAACCTCAAAACCGACGAACCTGCACGAAACCATGAACGGGATGGGGGTTTTGAGTCACTTCACAACCGACGAAACTGCACGAAAACATGAACGGGATGGGGGTTTTGAGTCACTTCACAACCGACGAAACTGCACGAAAATGTGAATGGGAAGGGGGTTTTGAGGCACCTCACAACCGACGAATCTGCACGAAAACATGAACGGGATGGGCGTTTTGAGAAACCTCACAACCGATAAAACTGCACGAAAATATGAATGGGAAGGGGGTTTGAGACACCTCACAGCCGACGAATCTGCACGAAAACATGAACGGGATGGGTTTTTGAGAAATCTCACAACCGATAAAACTGCACAAAAACATGAACGGGATGGGCGTTTTGAGAAATCTCACAACCGACTAAACTGCTCGAAATCATGAATGGCATGGGGGTTTTGAGATGCCTCACAACCGACGACACTGCACAAAAACATGAACGGGATGGGGGTATTGAGTCAGCGCCACCGACAAAACTGCACGAAAACATGAACAGGATTGGGGTTTTGAGACACCTCACAACCGATGAAACTGCACGAAAACATGAACGGGATGGGGGTTTTGAGACACCTCATAACCGACGAAACTGCACCATAAACATGAATGGGAAAATGGTTTTGAGTCACCTGACGACTGATGAAACTGCATGAAAACATGAACAGGATTGGGGTTTTGAGACACCTCACAACCGATGAAACTGCACGAAAACATGAACGGGATGGGGGTTTTGAGACACCTCACAACCGATGAAACTGCACGAAAACATGAACGGGATGGGGGTTTTGAGACACCTCACAACCGATGAAACTGCACGAAAACATGAACGGGATGGGGGTTTTGAGACACCTCATAACCGACGAAACTGCACCATAAACATGAATGGGAAAATGGTTTTGAGTCACCTGACGACTGATGAAACTGCATGAAAACATGAATGGGATGGGGGAATGGACACACCTCACAACTGATGGACCTGCACGAAAACATGAATGGGATTGGGGTTTTGAGACACCTCACAACCGACCAAACTGCAGGAAAACATGAAGGGGATGGGGGTAATGACTCACCTCACAACCGACGATACTGCACGAAAAACATGAATGGGATGGGTGTATTGGGTCACATCACAACTGATGAAAGTGCAGGAAAACATGAACGGGATGGGGTTTTAGAGACACCTCACAACCGACGTAACTGCACTTAAACATGAACGGGATGGGGGTATTGAGTCACCTTACAACCGACGAAACTGCACGAAAAACATGAATGGGATGATGGTTTTCAGTCACCTCACAACTGATGAAACTGCACGAAAACATAAATTGGATGGGATTTTGAGACACCTCACGACCGATGAAACTGCACGAAATTCATGAATTGGATGGGGATTTAAATCACCTGACAACCGACAAAACTGCACGAAAACATGAATGGGATGGTTGTTTTTAGATACCTTACAACCGATGAAACTGCACGAAAACATGAATGGGATAGGAGTTTTGAGACACGTTACACCCGATGAAACTACAGAAAAACATGAACGGGAAGGGGGTATTCAGTCACCTCACAACCAACGAAACTGCACGAAACATGAACGAGATTGGGTTTTTGAGACACATTACAACCGACGAAACTGTACGACAGGATGAATGGGATGGGGGTTTTAAACTCGTTACAACTGACGAAACTGCACGAAAACATGAACGGGATGTGGCTTTTGAAACAATTCACAACCGACGAAACTGCACGTAAAACATGAATGGGATGGGGGTTTTGAGTCATCTCACAACTGATGAAACTGCACGAGAACATGAATGGGATGGGGGTTTTGAGACACGATACACCCAATGAAATTACAAAAAACATTAACAGGATGGGAGTATTGAGTCACCTACCACTGACGAAACTGCACGAAAACATGATCCGGATGTGGGTTTTGAGACACATTATAACCGACGAAACTGAACGACAGCATGAATGGGATGATGGTATTAAGTCACCTCGGAATCGAAGAAACTGCACGAAAACATAAAGGGGATAGGGGTTTTGAGACACCACTCAACCGACGAAACTGCTCGAAAACATAAACGGGAAGGGGGTTTTGAGACACCTTACCACCGACGAAACTGCAAGAAAACATGAACGGGAAGGGGGTTTTGAAACAACTCAGAACTGACGAAACTGGATGAAAAATATGAATGGGATGATGGTTTTGAGTCACCTAACAACTGATGAAACTGCACGAAAACAGAAACGGGAAGGGGGTTTTGAGACACCTCACCACCGACGAAACTGCAAGAAAACATGAACGGGAAGGGGGTTTTGAAACAACTCAGAACTGACGAAACTGGATGAAAAATATGAATGGGATGATGGTTTTGAGTCACCTAACAACTGATGAAACTGCACGAAAACAGAAATGGGAAGGGGGTTTTGAGACACCTCACAACCGATGAAACTGTACGAAAACATGAACGGAATGGGGGTAATGACTCACCTCACAACCGACGAAATGGCACGAAAAACATGAATGGGATGGGTGTATTGGGTCACATCACAACTGATGAAAGTGCAGGAAAACATGAACGGGATGGGGTTTTAGAGACACCTCACAACCGACGTAACTGCACTTAAACATGAACGGGATGGGGGTATTGAGTCACCTTACAACCGACGAAACTGCACGAAAAACATGAATGGGAAGATGGTTTTGAGTCACCTCACAACTGATGAAACTGCACGAAAACATGAATGGGATGGGGTTTTGAGATACCTCACGACCGATGAAACTACACGAAAAAAATGAATGGGATGGGGATTTGTCACCTAACAACCGACAAAGGTGCACGAAAACATGAATGGGATGGGGATTTGAGTCATCTTACATCCGACAAAACTGCAGGAAAACATGAATGGGATAGGGGTTTTTAGATACCTCACAACCGATGAAACTGCACGAAAACATGAATGGGATAGGGGTTTTCAGACACGTTACACCCGATGAAATTGCAGAAAAACGTGAACGGCAAGGGGGTATTCAGTCACCTCACAACCGACGAAACTGCACGAAAACATGAACGAGATTGGGGTTTTGAGACACCTCACAACCGGCGAAACTGCACGAAAACATGAAGGGGAAGAGGGTATTTAGTCACCTCACAACCGACGAAACTGCACGAAAACGTGAACGAGATTGGGGTTTTGACACACATTACAACGGACGAAACTGTACGACGGCATGAATGGAATGGGGGTTTTGAGACACGTTACACCCGATCAAACCTACACAAAAACATGAACAGGATGGGAGTATTGAGTCACCTACCACTGACGAAACTGCACGAAAACATGAACAGGATGTGGGTTTTGAGACACCTCACAACCGACGAAACTGAACGAAAACATGAACGGGGAGTGGGTTTTGAAACAACTCACAACCGACGAAACTGCACGAAAAATATGAATGGGATGAAGGTTTTGAGTCACCTCACAATTGATGAAACTGCACGAAAACATGAATGGGATGGGGGTTTTGAGACACCTCACAACCGATAAAACTGCACGAAAACATTAATGGGGGGGGTTTGAGAAATCTCACAACTGATGAAACTGCACCAAAACTTGAACCGGATGGGGGTTTTGAGACACCTCACAAGCGACGAATGTACACGAAAAACATGAATGGAATGGGTGTATTGACTCACCTCACAACTGATGAAACTTCACGAAAACATGAACGTGATGGGGTTTTGAGGCACCTCACAACCGACGTAACTGCACGAAAACATGAACGGGATGGGGGTATTGAGGCACCTCACAACCGACGAAACTGCACGAAAAACATGAATGGGATGATGGTTTTGAGTCACCTCACAACTGATGAAACTGCACGAAAAACATGAATGGGATGGGGTTTTGAGACACCTCACGATCGATGAAACTGCACGAAAAACATGAATGGAATGGGGTTTTGAGTCACCTCACAACTAATGAAACTGCATGAAAACATAAACGGAATTGGGTATTGAGACATCTCACAACCCTTGAAACTGCACGAAAAACATGAATGGGGTGGGGGTTTTGAGTCACCTCACAACTGTTGAAACCGCACGAAAACGTGAATGGGATGGGGGTTTTGAGTCACTATATTCAATGTAAACTTTTATCCTCACTATGTACAAGAATTTGCCTATACATTATCTCAATATCTGCTACCATGGCTATCTGCTGTGTGTGAAACCGAAGCATGATGATATATAAATGTTTTTGAATTCTGGATCCTACCATAAAGATGTTATTTAAGGACAGCTCAGACAATGTTTTAGCACTAGCATTGAATACTACTCTCACATATGTGATTGAATTGTAGGGTTAAAAACAGGATGATGAGAAAGGTAAAAGCAAATACCTTGATAGATCAGTTATCTGTCTAAGGAATGAATATTGGTTTAACAATTGGTGATAAGTGGTTGAAAGCTCTGGACCTCTTCTAAGGCGATTCTCAAAGTAATCTACATGTGCACTGTCTAGATTTTCCAATTCTTAAGGACCAATCTTGGTTGGTAGTCTAACAACAAATCTACCATCTGACTGGTGAGTGGCATTGCTTATGAAATGTCTTTCACACTGACTTTATTCTCATTACTCAGTTACCATGTTGACCGAAAGGTCAAGTTCTGCCCATTTCATTCATTAACGATCTGTTTCCATGATCATACTTTCTTAAAAATTACACTTTTTGTATTCGCAGAGAGCCTTGTGCTTGCAGTGACATCTGCCGGGAAGAGGAGGAGCTGAGCGGACGTGAAGATGGCGATCTTGGACGTTGGGTCGATCCTCCATAAGGTGATGCTCTTCTGCTTCTTCGGAGGTAAGACTCATTTCCCAAACATCTAGGGTCCTTTCGTAGCTCAGCGTTGCGGAAACAAATGAAATAAAAGTCACAAGCTTCAAATTAAATCTGCTGCAAACTCACTGCATTTCTTTTCACATTACTGTAGTTTCTGATTGTTACGGCCATGCTGAAAAATTCCGTAGAAGTTCCTTAAAAGAATTCCTTAGGCCATTCTATAGAGATTCATTAAAGTATTGAAACACTTTTTTAAGGAATTTCGTAGAACTTTCTGCAGAAATTCCCTAGCCTTCTGTACAGATTCCTCAAGGCGTTCCGTAGATTTCTTACAGAAAGATATAGATTTCTTACTGAAAGGACTCGTGTTGCTCCCTAGATCCAGTTTCGTTCGATTTAGAAATATAGATTTATGAGTGGCCGCTCCCCCCCGCTCCCTTGCCTCCCCCCACCCCCGCAGTCCACCCGAAGCAAACCCTCGCAGCAAACCGTCATGAGGTCCACCCCCCTCAATCCCCCCTCACAACGCTCAGCTCTCGAAATTCCTCCCCCCCTTCTCCCTTTGACCTCAACTCTCCCCCTCCCCCCCCCCCTCTAACCCAATATCACCCCCCCCACCCTCCTCACGTGACTGTATATTCTGGCATGTTTAACTTCTATGCTAGTCCTGATGATGCTGCAGTGTAGTGAAATATGTTGACTCATTTGTAATGAAATATTTTATGTGGAAAAGTGCAACGTATCATCTCTTCATTTCCTGCAATACAAACTGATAATGGTGTAGAAGTTTAAAATTGTTCTCTCAGGAATTTCAACAATTTCTTTCAGACCACGGCATTGACCATTGCACCTGCACAAAATGGTAGGGCAGAGAGAATTGATTAGACATTGTTCAAAATGGTTTGATGTATGCTAACAGAATAGGTAGTTCCTCATGGACCGAAGCTTTAAATACAGATGCCTTCATTAGGAGCATATGTCCATCGAAAAGTATCAATGGCCAAATTCCATTTGAACTTTGGTACAATAAACATGTGTAAAGTACAAAATGGAAAATGTGATGAGAAGACAAAAGAGCGATGCTACTTTTTACTAGTTAGGCCCCACCTTGCGTATACAGACAGTGTATGGGATCCGAATGAATTAGGTTTGATCAGAGAACTAGACAGTGTGCAGCGTAGAGCAGCTAAGCTCGTCAAACGGTGTTACGATAGGTTGAGTAGTGTATCAGAATTAATACAAGAATTAGGGTGGGAATCATTATCAGAGCGTATGTTAAAGTTCAGATTCAATCTATTAGAGAAATTTCAATCGGATAGCTTTACTGAAGATGTTAGGTACATATTAAAATCACCAGCGTATTATGCTAGATTCGACCAGATAAATAAGATTAGAGAGATAGATTGTCGTACCGATAGATTCAATATGGCATTTTCCCCCGTACTATAAGAGAACAGAATAGGCAGCATAGCAAAGGGATAGGTAGGAGAAATATTTTAGAGTATTCTGTAGCGCATGATGCATGTATTAACCCCTCAAATACTATAGATACTAACAATCTAGTTGCATGAGACACTTTAGTTGCTTGTTTGCATGTTAATAGTGCATGCTTGGTGATCTTCACCCCCTGCCACACACCCTGGCGGTGGCTTGCAGGGTATCGTGTAGATGTAGATGTAAACTTATTACTAGGGAAGATGTAGAGCAAATGAAAGTGTTTGGATGTCAGGCCTGGTTGGCAGTTGAAGGGGGAAGTTAGATCCCAGAGGAGAGGAATGTGTTTTTGTTGGTTATCCTGACAGTGCCAAGGGATATCGACTATGGAGTTTATCTAGGAATGGAGTTGTTATGTTCAATAAGAAGGTGTTTCCATGTAAGAATCCGGGAATGGTAAGGCTGAGAACGGTGAAAACTGATTTTGAATTTTTGGCGGATTTATTTCTGAATGTCATTGACCAGGAATGTGAAGATGAGCGTAACCTTGAAGGGGTAGAGCAGAATGCGATTCCTAGCCCTCAAATTGACAATTCAGAAAGGCAATCTAATGTAGAAAATAGCGAAAGAATTCTCAATCCTATTACTATTAATCAGATGGTTGAACATGAAAATGTTGAATATGGGATAGATGTTTATATTAGAAGAAGTGAAAGAATTATGAGGCTCCACCGAATTATGAAGTAGATGCCATGTTTGTGAAAATTTCAGGATACATCATTTTTTGGCCCTTCTAACGACTGGCAATAAAATAATGACGCCTTTCCATCATATATTTAGAGCACAAAGACGCTATAAATCAGCTATTTTATACGTGTGTGGGAGAAGGCGCTAAGAATTATACAAGCGGTCCGTGAAAACTTCCTTTTATTCTCTCGCGGTACATTCCACTCAAAGATTCGTTCTGGTCTCTCTCCTGGTGTAGCGGGAGAAAGCTTATATACCCTTTGTCGAGGGTTCCACACCTCTCCCAAATTCTCTCGAAGTTTCGTCTCGAAGTTTCGAAGTCGTCGAAGCCAGACCGGGCGCTAGTGGAATGGTGCCACACCTCTCCCGAATTCTCTCGTTTCGGCGAGGACGAGGTCGTCGAAGCCGGTCCGGGCGCTAGTTGAATGGTGCCACACCAACCCCCTGCGGAGACTGGAAGTCCGTTGTAGGCTAACAGTTATGGGAGATAGCGATCAGGAAAATGCACTCGGCGGCCGTATCGCGTCGTCACCGTAGGCGGCATGTCTGGTGTTGATAAGGCGGGTGTGCATTGTTCGCGGGCTGCTTCGTCTCCGGGGTCGGGCACCGCAGGGATGTCGTCGGCCATAATAAAGGCTGGTTTTACCCTGCCAATAGAAACAATAATATTATTGTCCTTTATACGCAGCGTGAAAATCTTGTTGTCCCTGCTGAGCACGCGGTATGGGCCGGTGTACGGAGGTCTTAAGGCGCCACGCACGGTGTCGTCTCTTAAGAAGACATGCGTGCATGTGGCAAGGTCCTTAAAAATGAAGATCCCAGGTGTGGCGTGGCGTGAGGCAGGAACAGGTCGCAAACGAGCTGTAATTTGCCGAAGCCGGTCCACGAATAGGGTGGTGTCCAAGGGATGCTCGGAGTTGGGAGTTGGTTGAATGAATTCCCCAGGGAGTCTTAGTGGTTCGCCGTATAGCATCTCCGCGGTCGATGCCTGAATGTCCTCGTTGAAGGCGCTCCGGATTCCGAGGAGCACTATTGGCAGGGCTTCGTACCACGATGAGCCGGGGTGGCACATAATTGCTGCTTTTAATTGCCTATGGAGGCGCTCTACCATGCCGTTTGCTTGGGGGTGATAAGCTGATGATCGAGAGCGATGTGCGCCTATGTATGCTGATAAAGCGTGTAATAGCTTTGACTCGAATTGGCGGCCTTGGTCAGATGTTATGCGTTCCGGGCAGCCAAATCTGGATATCCAGCCACGGGTGAATGCGTCTGCGACATCTTCAGCCGTGATCCGCTCCAGAGGGAAGACTTCTGGCCACCGGGAGAAACGGTCTATTGATGTGAGGCAGTACTGGAAGTGATTGGCTGATGGTAGTGGACCAATGATGTCCAGATGAACATGCTTAAAACGGGCGGACGGTGGTACGAAGTGTCCAAGTGGTGAAGAGACGTGCCGGGTAATTTTGGCTCGTTGACATGGCACACAGGCTCGGCTCCAAGCGCGAGCATCTCGTTGAATAAGGGGCCAGACGTAACGCTCCGCAACAAGCCGGGCCGAGGCGTTGGGACCAGGGGACTAAGGCAGTGGAGAGATTCGAAAACCTGTCGCCTGTGTGACGCAGGGACATATGGTCTGGGGCGACCAGTGGATGTATTGCAGTAAATTCGGTATTTAATCCAGGGACATGCATGCGTTGCAAATGCAATGATGAATTTCCCCCGAGTACTTCTTGAAGTTCAGAATCTTCCAGTTGAGATTGTGCAAGAGAGGCTAGGTCAACCGGCGACGGGTTAATGGCGTCGGTGCGGGAAAGCGCGTCTGCGACGATGTTTTATGACCCGCTTATGTGGCGGATATCGGTCATAAATTGTGCAATGAAGGTGAGATGGTTTAGTTGGACAGGAGGAAGTTTGTCTCCCTGTTGTTGGAACGCGAAGCACAGCGGCTTATGGTCCGTGAATTTTATGGCGTGCTGTGCTTCAAGGATGTGTCGGAAATGTCTCACCGCCAAATAAATTGCCAGAAGTTCACGGTAATACGCTGGCCACTTCGACTGTCTGGTGGTGAGCTTCTTAGAAAAGAGAGCCAAGGGTTGCCAGTTATTGTCGACGCGTTGTTGTAAACTAGCTCCTACGGCTGTTTGGGAGGCGTCCGTAAATAAGCAGAGGATTGCTTCTGGAATTGGATGCGCCAGGAGTGTGGCATTAGAGAGGGCAGCCTTGCAGTCGGAAAAAGCCTTTTCTAAGGTCGGTGTCCATTCGACGCGCTGAGAACCGCGAAGTCCGGAGAGGGCCGTGTGGAGCAAGGCCTGGTATTCAGAGGCATGCGGCAGGTACTCACGATAGAAATTCATGACTCCCAAAAAACGTAGAAGAGCGCGTGCATTGGTTGGTTTAGGCAATTCCTGTAAGACGGAGACTCTCAGGGAGGGCTCGAATGCCCTCTGTAGTGATTTGGTGACCCAAGAAGGTCACTGATTGTGAACCGAGAACGCTTTTATCGAAATTCACCAGGATGCCGTGCTGCTCCAGTCGATGAAAGACTGCGGTAAGATGTTTCTCGTGTTCACTGGGGTTAGGACTAAATATCAGGATGTCATCCACATATGGAAAGTAGAACTCAAGTCCTTGGAGTACCTCGTCAATAAATCGTTGGAACGTCTGGCCGGCGTTACGAAGTCCAAAGCTCATGAAAGGAAATTCGTAGAGACCAAACGGGTTGGTAATGGCTGTTTTTGGAACGTCATCAGGATACACAGGTATTTGTGTGTAGGCCTTCACGAGGTCGAGGACGGAAAAAATCTTGCTTCCGTGCAGGTTGGCTGTGAAGTCCTGCATATGGCGTATTGGATATCGGTCCGGAATGGTTCGAGCGTTGAGGGTACGATAGTCGCCGCAAGGGCGCCAACCATCATTCTTCTTTGGAACGCGATTTAATGGTGATGCCCATGGGCTCTTCGATCGACGCGCTGTTCCATTCCGGATCATCGCTTCGAACTCCGTCTTCGCGATGACGAGACGCTCTGGAGCCAGTCGGCGCGGACTGCATGACACTGGTGGTCCAGGTGTAGTCTTAATATAATGAACGGTCTTGTGGCGAGTCTCCCGCGGGATACCAGGTGGGCGAGATAGTCCCGGAAACTTCGCGATGAGCTTCTGATAGGGTGACGGTGACAGCAAGACCTTAACACTGAGCGGACCCGGAGATGCAGGAACACCTGATACAGCGAGTTCAGTTTTTCCGTCTATCAGGCACCTGAAGCGGCAGTCAGGTAGTAGCTGGTAGTGGGCGAGGAAGTCTGCTCCAATTATGGGGGTGGCTACTTCGCCAATGATAAAACGCCACGAAAAATCGCGGCGGAGTCCGAGATTTAATTGCAGTGGTAAGTAACCATAGGTCCGGATGATCGTCTGGTTGGCGGCGCTGAGGTCCAATCCGGTAGGAGAGAAGTGGCCATTTAATAGTCGCCGCGGGAAACAGCAGAGGTCGGAGCCAGTGTCGACGAGGAATCGATGCTTGTTGACCCGGTCGGTGACGAGCAGGCGGCTTCCTGTGAGTTGGCAACCGGTTTCCGCCACTAGCGGCTGCTGTCGGAGTTTTCCGCCTCGTAAGAGCAGGGCGTCGTGCAGCGTCGAGCCTGATTTCCGAATTTGCGGTGATACCAACAGACACGGTCTGATGTGGAGCTTGAGCTGGAGCGAGATGCTGGAGAGCCTGAGGGGGCGGTAGGATAGGAACGGTCCCGGGACCGAGACCGCCGGTGATTGCAGCGAGAGCACGCTTGAAGAGCGGCTGCCTTCTGAGTTAAGTCCTGCAACTGTTTGGAGAGCGAAAGAATCGGATCGGTGGTCGGCGTGCTGGTAGCGGCGTGGATGGCGGCGGGAACGCTCGGCGGAGAGACCTCAATGATGCGGTCCGCGAGCTTGGCGACTTCGTCCAGCGGTAGGTTCAGTTGGACTTGAAGAATAGCTTGGACGGCTGCCGGGAGACGCTGCAGCCATAGCATCCGAAGTAGATTATCCTGGACTTAGGTGGTTCCTGCTAACGAGCGAAGATGACGCAGGAATTGAGAGGGAGTCCGCTCGCCTAGCTCTTCCTCGGTGAGAAGTTGCCTAACCCGCTTTTCTTCTGACAGCGAGAGACGCCGAATAAGTTCCTCCTTCAGGCGTTGGTACCGACCTTCACTGGGAGGATTAATAAGAATATCCTGAACCTCCGCCGCCCATCTGGCGTCGAGATGGGAGGCGACGTATCCATATCGCGTGGCGTCTTGAGTGATGCCCGACAGAGCGAATTGAGCTTCCACTTGGGCAAACCATACGACAGGATTATCAGGCCAAAACTTTGGGAGTTTCGGGGACACGCGGTGAACGCCTGGAGTGTACGCATCCTGATGCTGTGCATCACGCTCTCCCGCGTCTACGAGAGTCGTGAGGTGAATTCTCCGCTGCAGCTCTTCGTTTTCTTGCTTGAGTAGAGTAAGCTGCCGCTGAAGCTACTCCATGGCGAGTACAGTGAATGAAGGGAGGAATAACTATGAGTTAACGCTCGATTAATAACGACGATCACGTCGGGGTCACCACTGTGGGAGAAGGCGCTAAGAATTATACAAGCGTCCGTGAAAACTTCCTTTTATTCTCTCGCGATACATTCCACTCAAAGATTCGTTCTGGTCTCTCTCCTGGTGTAGCAGGAGAAAGCTTATATACCCTTCGTCGAGGGTTCCATACCTCTACCGAATTCTCTCGAAGTTTCGTCTCGAAGTTTCGAAGTCGTCGAAGCCAGACCGGGCGCTAGTTGAATGGTGCCACACGTGGTTATACGGCAGAGCATGGCTCTTGCAGAATTTTTTTCAGATTAATAATGTAAAGAGAAATGTGGTTTTGACGAAAAACTAATAAGGGCAATTTTATGTAGAATTTAGCATTGCAAAAAACTGCTCACCTTACCACACTTGTTCAATTGATATAAATGAATGTTTGCTCGAAAAAAAGCAGAAAATCCTTAGTTACATGCAAGTGGCGCTACAGTATTTTGTTATCATTAGCAACGTTACTTTTGACAGAACATGCTTACAAGCGTATTTACCAACTTAAATTAGGAATATTCCTTACCAAGGTTCTTCTTATATTTTTTATGTAATTTAAATATTTCATTGGAATATATACATGGTGTAATTAATACCAATTCTTCCAAATGGTAGCATCGCCATTATGAAAATGATTGTATGTTGCCTTGATAATGACGCTCTAGCCGTCGAATCCGGGTCGGTGTTTATAATAAAAGGTGTGGAATATACCAAGTCATTCTTAATTTCATGATGCTTCAATTCCATAAAGTAACGACTGAGAGTATTTTTAGCATTGCCATTGTTGCCGAAAAAAATCAAACATATGAATATCTATAAATTCGAAATAAAGAGTTGTATTTGCTAGGAATATTTTTACTGAGTAAGAAAATATTTAACCTATTTTAGAATACCTATTAGCGGGATTGAGCATGTATTCTCACTTTTTTAATTACACGTGGCAACAACATATCAGTCATATTCCGTCAAAATAAGTTAGGTTGGAAAATTTTTAACGTTGACCTACATAATAAGGAATCCAACATCCGGGATAGTTTCTGATAAACCAGCATTTAATTAAAACAACAGATAAGAGGATAAATTATTCTTGGATGACCATAACAGTGTACTTATTGTTTAATTTACGTCCATTGCGGGATGTGTGGTTTCCAGTCATGCCGTCCACGGTTCGTCTGGTTTTTTGATCCGTCATTTCAGTTTCTACTAAGTTTTCTACAGTTAAATCACACACAGTTTGTATTTATTCATTGTTTGAAAATGTATATTTGATTTATTTAATGAAGAATACCTATAATAGGTTTTGAATAGTAAATTACTCATTAAAGTTTTATTTTATAGCAGCAGTTAATTACATGAAAGTATTGAAGTCCGATAGGCAATTTATTCTAGTACCAAGTCCTTGGTGACGACGATGTAACTTCCGAAGGCCAAATTGTTAGTATTCAACCCCACTGCAAGTCATTAGATTTTATAGCAAACGTAAAACGAATAATCGAATAAAATGACACTTAAGACTTACCGTTCAGTATTCACATTGTGTACTTCAGCAACAAAAAAGTCAAAATTTCTTCTGTAGAAATCATCCACCATGTCAGAATTTACAATAGGAGGATTGTCTGAAGATCTTTTGGCAAAGCCTTCTTCCATGTTCCCACCAATAAAACTTAAGTCTGCTCTATACCTGCCTTTAAAAGGCCGTTGCAGATGCTTAAGGCTGACGCGACTAAGACTTTGTCGTAGTAGCTGGCATCTTGGGCATTTTTCCCATCATAGCAAAAGGATTGTTTTATGTCTGAAGTGAAATAGATTTTTTACAGGTTTAATTGTTAGTTCATAAAGAAACCAAACTTTCCACTTTTTATCTATTTTCAGCGGCTATTTGTTAAGGCTAGAAAACGATACGAAGATTTTGCTACCAATCTTTACAACGCTTGATCCTTCATCTACGCATTCAAATGAAAACTGTTGATGATCTTTCTATGGCTAGGTCACAAACCCATTAGCCGTGGAGCACGTATCGCGTTTTTAAACTCATTGTGCGTACCGGATCCTTTTCTTCCTTCGGCGGTCTACCGCCACTCCTGCCCTAACGCGTTCCACCCCTCTTGTTTACTAAACTCTACATGGGTTCGGTCTCCGAGCGAGCGTGAGTTCCAGAACAGTGTCCCAGGATACCCCTTCGGAGATAACACCCCCCAGTTGGGTCGACGAAGAGCAGCCAGAAATATTCCTTCCAAGCGTCATGGAAAGTATCTGAGCTGGAGTCGGATATAAAAAATGGCCCGGATAATGTGTTTTGGAGAGCATGAAAAGTGCGATTCGTACTTTAGCGGAGGGGCAAATGTTGGCGAAGTAAATTTCGTGCCTCGCATGAAAAAATGAGGGCCTTGGGATGACTGGTTGTCTGCCAATACCCTCCTGGCACGACCTTCTGCGAGCCTAATTTATAACGTGAAAAACAATCTCGCTGAATTACACAATGTGTACGTTGCCAAAGATATTGGTGGGAAAAGAGTTAACATTGCTCTTAGAGGCTCGTATGGCATATGAGCTGGCCGCCACGGCTTTCAATGTTGGACCACATTTACATGCACAAGAAATAACAGAGAAGAAATTTGCTAACGAATAATATCAGAGTCGTGTCTCAGGAAAAACAGAAGCAAGAAGTTTGCTGTTCACATCACATCAGCAGTGGAAACTCATTCGCGTCTCTGGTCCAGATGAACACTAGGGATCAAATACAGCGAAAAATGCCGAAGTGAATGAGGACGTGGAACCAAGCTCTTGGGACTCATTTCTAAGATCTTTGATTTTGTCGAATGCCGAAATCAAATCATAGAAGTGTCTACCAGAGGGCAGCGACTTAGTCCAGGATGGGAAACAGAAAGGATAAAAAGGCTGACTGCATCATTCTTCGGGAAGGTACGTGCATGACGCGCTACGACCACGCAGGAAAAAGTAGTAAAGGAGATATTATATCCTTCTTCTCGTGGAAATAAGTCTACAGAGTATCGTATTGTATCCGAAACAATTGCCGTTGCATCATTTCAGTGCAAAAGTGGGAAAGTAGTTTTTCCAGTAGGACTTTTCGTCGTTCAATTCCTCGCAGCTTCACCTGATGGGGTGATTAAAGACGGTGAGGGCTTAATTCATCTACATCTACATAATACCCTGCAAGCCACCATAAAGGTGTGTGGCAGGGTGTGAACTCTCACCAAATATGCACTACATATCATGCATAAAATTTGTAATTAAAAATTAAAATAGCAAAGCATACATGCAAAAACATGCTGTTAGTTGGGTTAGCTCTAGGTCCTTATACCAACATGTTACCCAATGCTACCAATGTTATCCATTGCTACACTCGTACTGGATCTATTTACCGTTATTCATATCCCTAATAGTACGAGGAAAAAAGGACATTTTGAATCTGTCAGTTCGGCAATCTAGTTCTCTAATTTTGTGATTATGGTTCAGTCTACCATAGTAAGTTGGGGTCCGCAAAATATTTTAAACATTATCACTGAAAATATGGTCCTGGAATTTATTTAAGAGATTAAGTCTAAATTTCAACCTGCGATCTGACAATGATTCCCAATTTAATTCATTTAATAGACTGGTTACGCTAATAAGGTTATCATACCGTCCCTTTACAAATCTTGCCGATCTTCGCTGCACACGTTCAAGTTCGTTATTTAGACCGATTTCGTAGGGATCCCATACACTGGCAGCATATTCCAAATGAGGTCTTACAAGGAAAAAGTAGCTGATTTCTCGTACATGATCGTCAAATTTACCCAGTACTCTTTTGACGAATCCCAGTCTACGATGAGCTTGACCCATTATTTCACGTATATGTTTACCCCAGGAAAGATCATTTGTCAGTCTTATTCCAAGACATTTAATGGATTCCACGCTGCTAATTCATTATTACTTATTTTGTAAGAGCTAGGAGGAGAGCTATTTTTTCCAAAAGTTCATTAGAAGACATTTTTTAAAGTTTAATTCTAACTGCCATGAAAGAAATCTATTGCCATTTATTAAATTAATTTAAGTGAATGGTGGAAAAATGTTTTGCGCTCTCTTAAATTCTGGTATTCTTAGGATGCTAGAAACACGAAGAAATTCACGGCATCTCTCTAGAACAAATCGTTTCTGAGATGAAGGGGAGGATGGATGCACTGGCGAATGGGCGGACAAGAAACAACATTGCTTATTATCGATAGATAATAAGGTGACGTATTTATTCAAAGTTACAACATTCGATGTTAGTTAATCATGACCAATTGCTCTCGTTCCTTCATATCTTGACAAAAGTGGATCTAAAACTTTCTTTCACACGGATCTTTCGGTGACAGCAGGCTTATGCCACCGCCGGATATCTTCACACTATTCCTCGCTTCCTCGAAAAATTCCGACATCTACCCAGTTATCCGTACGTACTTAATCACGCAAATGACCTCGTCTACCTCTCCCGAACAACTACTATTGCTTAAAAACTAAAATCGTGCTGGGAATAAATTCACGTGTCCAGCAGTTTAGAAATGTCATCCTTATATATGTGTAAGTAAAGAAAAAAAACTCCCCATTGGAGGTTCGAACTCCTGACCCAGAGCTTTGGATGAGAGTGCAGAATGGTAGCCACTACACTTCGCTAGCCTGTGTACGAATAGGCATTCTTTTTGTTCGTTCCCTTCTTGTACGAGAATAACCCTCGAGACGGAGACCGAAAGTTAAGACTTGCGATCGTCTTACCGACCAAAGATCGGCCCAAGGAGATTGTGGACTAGAGTATCTTCGGCAGTGCATTCCCTCGGCTTCTGTCCCTTGAGTTTATTTGACTCGTTTCGCTAGCCCTGTTGCATTAGCCGCCTTACCTACTCGTCGCCCTCAGTGACGTAAAGCTATTCCAGCTAATGCCGAAGCTGTATGCCAAACATGCCAACCCAAAACTTTTTTCCATGTCGACCCCATTCAATTCAAGAGGTAAAATGGGGCGGGAGGGTGTATAGATACTTTTGCAAATGATAGTACATACCTTTGTGTTCATGCCCCTTCAGTGCCATCAGAACGAATTTTCAGCAAAGCTGGACTAATCATATCAAATAGAAGATCCAATATTACACAGACAAACGTTGATATGTTATTGTTTCTTAATCAAAACAATTGTGGCTTATATAATTTCTTTAAATTTTCAGAAGTCTATAAGTCTTTAAGTTTAACAAGAACATGGTTTTGTAATTTTATTTTTAAGTAAAGTTATTTTTGCAATTTATGTCACTAAGCATAAATTTACGAAATATATACGACTTTGGTGTAATCCATTTCCCTCATTCTTTACTGTTACTAGCCAGATCGAACGAAAACGATACTTTCTTTCAATTTTATATATAAATTGGATTTTTTTTAAACTATCGGAAACTATCGATAACTATCGATAGTCGGAAGACTACCTATCGATAACTATCGATGGTCAGGACCGTCGATAGTTTTCCGCCTCTTGTATATAGCACATTTTGTAATAAATCTTCTACGAAAATTCCGGGAATCGATGTCAATTTTTTTGAGCCATATCTAAAGCAGACATGAATGGGTTTGTTTCAGACTATGACCGCAGATATCGATTGACGATTACCAAAGAAATATATCAAGGAAAATTATGCCAGAAATATGTGTTCATAGATAAAAGAATTGAATTTATAAAGAATGTACGAAATATTAAAGCAGGGAAGCGGAGATACTTTTCATAAGCCGGCCAACCACCATGGAAAAGCACTTTGATTGGACATGAGAACTATATTAGCAAAGTAGCCTTCGTAAAAACCCAATTGGAATTTTCAGGAAGAACACGTAAACTTTTTTGCAGAGTATCTGAAAAAGATCCAGACCCATGTTAATTCAGGTATTGCGTGAGCAATGGAAAAATAACGTTGTGAATTAAACTTATTCTGTTAGTATATTCATCCTTCGCCGAGGATGTAAATAATTCAGACACGAGAACTCGGTGGATACGGAACTTATAAGTTTGTTGAGAGTGCAGTAATATGTAACTTAAAATCAAACAGAACGAGATATAGATTCTAGCTAATTCACTGCCACAAAAGTGACGGCGTGATGATTCATGAAAGTTTTATATTGTTCCATCCTTGTACATACTTCCCTTATTTTCTTGCATGTTGAAAAAGAGGCAAGATTTTTATTGTACTTACGTTTCGCAAGATATTAGTAACAATCCCTGATTCACTAGAATTACGATTATAAGCACATGTTCGGTGAATATTCATACCCTGCCCACACCCTGGGAGTGGCTTGCATGGCGCTAGACTCTCCTCATCCCACACCCTCCAGGTGGCTTGCAGGGCATTTTAAATGCACATAATTTCAGAAACATGAATTGCACCTCGTTTTAACTCATTTACCGAAACATATACATTTCCTTTAACAAAATATCATAAGCAAATTACAAACTAGCTCTTGGAAAAAAGGTGTTGGTATTCACGGCTGATAGGGTTGATTTGAGAAGTTACGTGATCGTAAGCGATCTGTGCTATTGTACTGGGCCCAAAAAGAATACAATTATTTTTCTTTTTGATTGATTTTGTAGTGGCCCGAAGAAGGAATTTTGGAGTGGAAGCTACAGGATTATACATACAGGATCATTAAATGGTAATGCTGGAGTAGGGATCATACTCAGAAGGAGTGCCGGAATGCGTGTGAAGAGCTTCCTGCAGTACAATGAAAGGATAATAATGGTGAAGATCGAGACCAAACCTGTAGATACCGTGGTGGTGCAGGTTTACATGCCTACGACGGACTATGAAGATGGAGAAGTGGAAGACGCCTACGAAGATATCACGGAAGTTATAAAACAGGTAAGAGGAGAAGAAAACCTAATTATTTTAGGAGAGTGGGACGCTATCGTCGGCGAAGGTCAAGATGGAGGAATAAGTGGAAAATACGGATTGGGAAACCGAAAAAAAAGAGTAGAAAGGCTGCTGGAGTTCTGCACACAACATAAGTTAGTGGTCGACAACACATTGTTTAAAAATCACAACCGAAGAAGATACACATGGAAAATGCCAGGAGACAGAAGAAGATGCCAAATAGACTACATTTTAGTGAAGAATAGATTTAGAAACCAAGTGAAGGACTGCAAAAGCTACCCTGAGGCAGACATCGACAGCGACCATAATTTAATGATGATGAAATGCCATCTAAAATTCAATAAATTGAAGAAAACAAAGAAGAATATATGGCAAGTAGAAAAACTAAAGGAGGCTCAACATCAGCTGGCATTTCAAAAAGCAGTGGGAAACAACATAGGAGAGAACCTGAGTGAGAAATCAGTGGAAGAGCGCTGGGAAAACATTAAATGTGGACTACAGGAAGCCGCAAAAGAAGTTCTTGGAAGAAGAAAAGTTGCCAAGAAGAGGCCTTGTATCACGGGGGAAGTCTTAGAATTAATTGAAGAAAGAAGAAAGTACAACAATGCGAAAACTGAAGAAGGGCAGCTTTGCTACAACAGAATAAGGAACAAAATAAGTCGCAAAACAAGGAAAGCTAGAGAGATGTGGTTGAAAAATCTATGCGTAGATGTAGAAAGCAACCTTGCATTTGGAAAGGTGGAAGCGGCCTACATCATAAGTGAGGAACCACTTTAAGAAACGGAGTGCAAGATACAATGCCATAAGGGACAAGAATGGATAAATTTTGATTGAAAACGAGGACAAAGTGAAGAGATGGAAAGAATATCTGGAAGAGCTATACAATGGAAAAAATCTCAGCACAAAAGCTATTGAAGAGGAAAGTGAAGTGGAAAAAGATGATATGGGGCCATCAATATTAAGATCGGAATTCGACGCTGCAGTAAGGTACCTTCGGATAAATAAGGCCTCAGGTATTGATGATGTCCCTGCAGAACTAATTAAAAATGCAGGAGAGAAGACATTAACTCATCTCTACAAAACCATCTGCGACATGTATTCAACAGGAGAAATTCCAAGGGACTTCGAGAAAAACATCATCATCCATTTTCCCAAGAAGAAGAGTGGAGAAATGCGAAAATTTTAGGACTATAAGCCGGACGACACATGCATCGAAGATACTGGCCAGGATCATCTACAGAAGAATAGAACGAAAAGCAGGGGAGTTCCGGGATGAAGATCAATTCCGATTCAGGAAAAGTAAGGGTACAAGGGATGCAACATTGGCCCTTAGGCTACTCATAGAGAAGAGAATGGAGAAGAACAAACCGACGTTCATTACATTTGTGGATTTAAAGAAGGCCTTTGACAACGTGGATTGGGATTCAATGCTTGGAATTCTGAAGGGAATTGGAGTGTCCTACAATGAACGAAGAATTATACACAGTCTGCACAAAAATCAAGTTGCTGTGATTAAATCTGGACCCAGCTGTGAAGAGGCAAGAATAATGAAAGGAGTGAGACAAGGCAGCGCACTGTCTCCCGTAATTTTTAATGTTTACATCGAGAGAGCCATAAATGAAGTCAAGGAGAAGTGTTCTGGAGTGAACACCCACGGAGAAACAATCAGTATGCTACGATTCGCTGATGATATAGCTCTCATAGCAGAGACAGAGAAGGAGCTGAAGAAGATGCTAACAACCATGGAAAGAACTATGGCCAGATATCAGCTGAAGATAAATAAGAAGAAGACTAAGGTATTGGTGTGCAGCAAGAAAGAAGAGGCGAAGACCGATATCAAACTAGGAAAAAAAACTAGGAGAGGTAAAGAGTTCTGTTATCTAGGAAGCCGAGTAACCAACGATGGACGAAGCAAGAAAGAAATACTGAGTAGAATAGCCCAGGCAAAGAAGGCATTCTTCCAAAATAAGAATCTACTCACAGCAGGAAATACAAGCGTAGAAGTAAGGAAACAGTTCACCAGAACATACATCTGGAGCATTTTTCTTTACGGCAGTGATTCATGGACAATGACAGCAGCGGTGAAGAAAAGGGTAGAAGCATTTGAATTGTGGTGCTACAGAAGAATGCTGAAGATTAAATGGATCGACCGACTAAGTAACGAGGAAGTGCTAAGAAGAGTAGGAGAAAAGAGAAGTCTGCTGACAACGCTAAAAAGAAGAAGGGAAAACTCATAGCATAGACAGAGAAGGAGCTGAAGAAGATGCTAACAACCATGGAAAGAACTATGGCCAGATATCAGCTGAAGATAAATAAGAAGAAGACTAAGGTATTGGTGTGCAGCAAGAAAGAAGAGGCGAAGACCGATATCAAACTAGGAAAAAAAAACTAGGAGAGGTAAAGAGTTCTGTTATCTAGGAAGCCGAGTAACCAACGATGGACGAAGCAAGACAGAAATACTGAGTAGAATAGCCCAGGCAAAGAAGGCATTCTTCCAAAATAAGAATCTACTCACAGCAGGAAATACAAGCGTAGAAGTAAGGAAACAGTTCACCAGAACATACATCTGGAGCATTTTTCTTTACGGCAGTGATTCATGGACAATGACAGCAGCGGAGAAGAAAAGGGTAGAAGCATTTGAATTGTGGTGCTACAGAAGAATGCTGAAGATTAAATGGATCGACCGACTAAGTAACGAGGAAGTGCTAAGAAGAGTAGGAGAAAAGAGAAGTCTGCTGACAACGCTAAAAAGAAGAAGGGAAAACTTAATCGGCCATATCTTGAGACACGATGGCCTGATGAAGACTACCGTCGAGGGAAAAGTGAACGGGAAGATTGGAAAAGGCAGGCTTCGTATGAGATATATGGAACAGGTTGTTGAGGATGTAAAACAGAAGAATTAGGTCACAATGAAAAGGTTGGCCGATAGAAGAATTGAGTGGAAAGCTGCGTCAAACCAACCCTACGATTATAGGATGAAAGTAAAAACTTTAGCGTTCCACAGGGTAAAGAGATTTATTCCGACATGTACCTGATGATGCTTCAGTGAAGTGAAACATTTCGGAATAAATCTCTCTACCCTGTGGAACGCTAAAGTTTTTACTTCATCCTATATTATGGAATTCCACAAAGCCTTGGCCTCTACCATCCACTGCATCAACCCTAGGATTGTTGACCAATGATGATGATGATGATTGATTTTGTTGTTATTAACCTTAAAAATGTTTGTGGCCTATTCCTATCATAGTTTTATTAAGTAGGTAATAGTAGTAAGTGTTCTCCTTGATAGATAATACTGTCGTGGCCCGTGAGGGGCGCAGGGGGTCATAACTCAGACAAGGATCGTTGCGGGTATGATTGAGTGGTTTCCACAATCGAAAAGAGCTCGTTCTTAAGTAAAGTCCATTACTTTCGAGACTTAAATCCAAGGCTTCCGTAGTGACGAAGTCGGGAAATGAGAGAAACGCGCGGGATGGACCCTTAGCCTTGGAGACGGAGAGCAGAAGACGTTGACTTGGATGGGCTCGTGGGCAGCGTGTGACGATGTGTGCGGCGCACAAGGGTTCGAACGAGCGGGGGAGTGGGTGTGCTTACGTAGGTGCTCGAGGGACAGTGTTCTGGAAATTCGTTAGTTAGGTGAGGGGGACGGCCCTCCTACCCTGAGACCATCCCATCCGGTTTCCCCCACCGGGTTTATTATTATTCACTTGTCGGCTTACGGAATGCAGCTGACCTCTCCGGATGTCCCGGACAGGCGAAAGGGAGTCACCTTCTTCATGGAGGAGGAATCGGAATGCGTGAGGATGGGTGTGCGATAGCGAATCGGGAGGCGAGGGCGTGAATGGTGGGGCGATGATTCAATGAGGAAGGCTAGGTGGACGAAAGAAATTCAATGTGGAGAGGTGTATGGGAATGACGCGATGTAGGTGGTCCGGTCTAGGCGGCCCGGACCCAAAAAGGGGCCGCCGGTCACACAATAAGTCAGGTCGGAGAAATGCATTTCGAATGAAGGAGTAGGTGTCGTGGGGGCGTAGTCCACGTCCACCGCTCGGAAAGCTTCATGCGGGTTTGCCTGGTGAATGGCCATCACTGCCACATACCATTGCGGTGGTTTGCAGGACGTTATGTAAATGTAGGAGTTTTATGAATGTTATACTTATAAGGACTATATACGGTTTATAAGTCTAGACGACTTCTAAACCGTATTAATCCGGCATTATTTTTTACTCGATTAGCTGAAACCCTATTGAAGCGAGTGGAAATACATACCGTTCTATGTTTCTAATAATCTTACTCTTGCACTCATTCTCTGTATGAAAGTGGTACAGCTGACGTCGTCGAGTTATCTACGAAATCAGTTTACAATATGTTTCATTATTCCAGTTCCTGAAAAGGAGCATTCTTCAGATTCCGAAAGTTGAGACCAGTGCCTATTCTACAGGGATTAGCATTTGAAAAAAGGAGTTCTTATAAAATCTAACCTGCCCAAGTGATTCACCAGTTAGGATCTGGCAAGGAAAGACACGCTTCTACGTAATGACTGTTCACTTTCAAGCTTTCATAAGGAGGTCTCGGCATAATTCATAAGGTCCTAAGAAATGAAAAATTTTATTTGTTTATTTTAACTATCATAAGCGTTTTATAATACATCTAAACATTTTCTGAAATCTGAATAACATGATTGATTTTATTGAATAGAGAAATTAAATAGGAATATTAATTGTAATTAAATAAGAAGGATCGTATGCACTCAACATTCTATTAATATTATCTGCTACAATTCACACCACGCTGAAAAAAATACATGTGCACGGTGTTCATTTAATAAAACGCTCAGTAAAATTTACCTTGACTTTCGAATTTCATTGAGTTAGGAAATTAGAAGCCAAATCGTCATGAGCGCCATTTTTAGCTGCGCTTTGACATAAGTGCACATTTGGTATACATGCATGATACTGTAAACTGGTTCGCCGGAGCTCTGCTGAGGGAATGCTAGGGAGGGTTTTAGGCAAGTAAAAGGTCACAATTCATACTAGTTGTTCATTTATTGCCACAACGCCCGTTACATATTCACTCGTCAAGATCTCAACATCTTCTGTTTCATCATGCTGCGTATTCCGCCGGCTTGCAGTTCCCAGGTGCGCTGTGCCGGATGCAGGGGAGGAGTGGGGAAATGGGGTGGGAAGGGGTCTAAGGTTCTTACTCAGGTAGAGGGCAGGATGTGGGGCAGGTGGGCGGGGGACGAGGGACGGAGTGCCATCTTGCAGGAAGGGAGTACATTCCAAGGGAGGGGCCCTCAAGCGTGGGAATGGCAATGTTGCAAAGCAGACAGGAAGCAAGCATGCACTCTTTACGCGAATGGCGTGGGGGAGGGTATCTCAGCTGACGTCTCGCGCTCCTCGTTATCTTCCTTGAAGGTCGCGGCCTCCTCACTGTCTCCACCAGACGCCCGGGTCTCCCGTAATCGCCTCCGCAGGAGATAAGGCGATCGCTCAGCTGTCTTCGTTGCCGGAGTGGGTCGCAAGCTTTCGTCTTCGTTCGCCTCACCTCTTTCCTAGGGGGGGTTTGTGCTCGACTCGAGCGGCGAAAGGGGGGGGGGTTTCCGGGGGGTTACGCTTTCGTCGTAGGTGCAACTCCCTGAGGAGTATCCGGCTAGATACTTTCTGCCTTGTCGCCTATATCCACGCCTAACGAAAGTCGGGGGGGCGCCCTCGCTTCCTTTCACCTTTGATGGCGTCTGCAAGTTCATTTCGCTGTATTTCTCGTTCCGCGGTGGGGTTTCACCCGATCCCTATGCACAACTATTGTTCGGAATTTCAAATGTAACCGTAAACTGCTCCAATTCAAAGTTTGTCCCCTGATCAGAGAGGATATAGTCCGGCACGCCGAATTTCAAGATCCATTTCCTGATTAATGCAGCAGCTACGATTTCAGCAATCTGCGCGGAAATAGCCACCATATCTAGATAGCGAGAGAAGTGACCGAGGATGGTCAGGATATACCTATTTGAATTGTCGGGTCGAGGTAGGACTCCCACCACATCAATACTAATGAAGGAAAATGGCGTCGCGGGGTCGGGAAGCTTCCCTAACGGGGCCTTGGATTTTCCGTTGGGATTTCGCTGATTGCACGGAATACTGCTCTTCACCGCTTCTCTAACGTTGCTTATCAAGGTTAAAGGCCACCAGTATGTTGCTGAATTCTGTTGATCGTGGGTTGCGTCCCTGAGGGACCGCACAAGGCGTGTTCGTGCTGCTGACGAATAACCCTTTCCCTCAGGGTCGATGGTACTACTCTTTTCAATCCCTCGGGGGTTTGTTTACATATGAACCCGTCCTTTTCCACAATGCCTCACTTGGATCTTCACTCCAGGCACTCGGTATCTGTCTGCTGAAGTCCCGCTAAGTCGCCTCCGTCATCCACCTCCACTTTACCTTCCGGCTTCAGGCGTCTACGTTGAGGTGCAGTCTGCCTGGCTTGTGCACTACCTCATGTTCATTCTCTGATAGTTTTAGCTGCCACCTCATGAGACGTGAATTCATATCTTTTAGTCCGCATAGCCATTTTAATCTTTCGTGAGTGGTCTGCACCTTACATTTTCGTCCATAAACGTAGCAGCGAAAATATTGTGCTGCCCAAACGACCGCTAGGAGCTCCTTCCCCGTCGTGGTGTAGTTTATTTCCGCCCGCTGGAGTTGTCGTGACGCGTAGGCGACGGGATGTTCCTCGCGGTCACTTTCTCGAGACAGCATGGCGCCCAAGGCGTAGTTACTCGCGTCGGTAGAGTTAAGGAACGGCCTCGCGAAGTCCGGGTACGCGAGAACGGGGCTGCTGACTAGGGCTTCCTTCAAGGCCGTCATCGCTGCTTCGCAGTCCGACGCCCTTACAAACGGAGTTCCCTTCTTGAGGAGTCTAGTGAGAGGCCTGGCGATTACTGCGTAGTTATCTACGAATCGCCGATAGTAATGGGCGAGCCCCAAAAATGACTGCACTTCCTTTGTATTTGTTGGGACTGGGAAGTGCATGACTGCGTTTATTTTCCTGAGGTCCGGGCTAACTCCCTTTCGATCAATCACATGACCCAAATATTTAACTTTCTCTTTCGCAAATTGGCATTTTTCAAATTTAAGGGATAGTCCCGCCGCCTTCAACCTCTCAAATACTCTTCGCAGTCTATTTAAGCGTGCTCTTCGATGGTGGCGCAAAAAATTATGACATCATCTAGATAAACAAGGCACTGTGTCGGTTTAAGGCCCATCAATACCCCGTCAATCATTCTTTGGAAAGAGCTAGCCGGATTCCGGAGATCCATAGGCTTACGAAAATACTCGAAGCGCCCCAATTCACAAGAGAAACTAGTCTTCTCCTGGGCGTCTGGATGCATCGGTATTTGGTTATACCCACTAGTTAGGTCTAAGTTGGAAAAATAACGGCTCTATCCCAAATTGTCCAAGGTCTCCCTGATGTTTAGCAAGGGATACACGTCTGGAGTAGTGACTGCTTTGAGGTCCCGGAAATCGACACAAAATCGGTTATTTGGTTTCCCGTCGATTGATTGCTTCGGCACACTCTCCACTGCAGCTTGCCAAGGATTTGCACAGGGCACTATGATTCCCGCCTTTAGTTGCTCGTCTATGATGTCCCTAACTATCCCTATAAGAAAAGGTCGGGTTATAAGAATCTCGAGTGACCGCGGTCGAGATATTGCCGTTTCTTTTCACTCATCAAAACAAACGAACCACTTGGAAGGTGACACAGGAGATGCTCGGACCACTGCACAGTGGTCCAGATTTCAAATCGGACTGGACATAACCTCAAAAGTCGACTTTTTAGGAATGTCTTCATCCATTGGGTGATCAAAGTGGAAGTACAGGGGAACCATAATATATCAAATAAATTACGTTTTGTCAAGGGAATACCAATCATGAGAGTGTTAAACCTCGGGGCTTTCGTTTGACAGTTGCGCCATATCTTGTCGGCCGAGATTTTAGCGCTCTGCAATAATGATGATATTATGATTATTATACGTGAATAATTCATTATTTTGGCTTCATTATCCACCTTGAAAGTATTACTTTTATTTTGATACGAAAAAGAAGCATTTTCTCTCATGTAAGCATGGTTAAAAAATCCAGAAATGATGATTTCAGCTAGAAGTCGAATGGGAATAAAAACAAGTATTTTCGAAAGCCTTAAATCTAAAACGCCGCGACATTCTGCGATAATATTTCGCCCAGTGAACAATATTACATCCGAGTCTTTGCAAATAATAATTAGCTGCAACCTCTGTAGTTATTCTTACTTTTATCTGTGACGTCACAGGTTATGATAGTGAACCAAATAGTGTGATGCAATATGCTGATCACATGGTGAAGTTCCTTAGAGCATATTTCATTTATATTTCAATAATATGTACAAAGACATATTCGGATGGCTTATACGTTGACTCTGGTCTTGAATGGGTAATGGTTATTAGGGCTAGAAGCTGAGTGAAGAAGATAAAAATGTGGGAGAAAAATGTCGTACCCAGGAAAAATCTCCCCAGTTGTGCGTCACCTTTGGACGTGTTCGAGGGTTGTGTCTAGTGTTCCGTTCCTGAAATATTGTGCATTGCAAATTTCCCTCATTCTTTACACATTGTAACTGCTCTTAATCGTGGTTTTGTCTGCGCTTCTTTGATTGAACTCAACTGAAATGTGCATAATGTTGGGCATGGAGATCGCAGATGAAGGTATGGTACACTTATATTGATTTCCTCATTAAGAAATGATTGTCTGATGACATGATGTTAGGATCGCATTATCAATCGGGAAAAATAGGATATTTTTTTAATTAGGTCATAGGTTACCTTAAGGTAACATGAGTTGACAATTGGCTGAAAATGATGACCACCACTTAAGCATCCTTTTATGTTTTCAGGAATCATTTCTCGACAAGATTTATGTGACGTTCGGCGAAGTGAATCTGATACAATTAGAAGAAACTCATGTGTGCTAGAGTATATATTGAATCGTTATAATTTAAAATACTCTAGTGATGATGTGAGAGCTTCTGTTAAAAGAATTAGCGATGATTTTTGTTTGAAAGTTAAGAAGAGATTGTTATCCATTTTTCGTGAACTGTCTAAATTCATGCGAAAGAACTCAATGTGGCTTCAAGGGGTATTGAAATTTCAAGATATTGTGAGTAATGCAATTTAATATCAAATACAACATGCAAAGAACTGGGTTTTTGCCACTCAGGTTAGCTTGCGATCAGAGGGAAAAAATGTGCAGCTGAAATTGTGAATCAGGTGTCGAATTTCTCCCTGAAGAGGGACACAAGAATTAAGAAAGCCTTTACTTCGTGTAGTGTTAAAATTCCAATTAAACTTACACCTCAACAAGCTCTGGCGTCGTATGTTGATAATAGGCTAACGAAAAAGCAATACCTCTCAATACGCTATGAAGCTAAAAGGCAGAATGCAGACATACATCCCACGAACAATTCAATTATTGAAGCAAAAAAACAATGCTACCCGGAAAACATACATACCACCCAAGTCTCCGCCCGAAATAGAGCTGCAATCCTTTCTAGATCGCACTGTAAAACGGCTGATTTGCGTGCAATATGAAGTTCTCAAGCAGCTGACTTTGGGTACAGATACTCTCCCGCAATTAACGGCAGTTTTGACAGTTTTGATTTCTGAGATGTAGTGAAAGAAATACTTTCTTGGACTATTGTTTGTAAATGTTTTAGCTAATGCCTTTGAATTTCTCATCCCGTTGTGCCTACGGCTAGAACACTTTTAAATTTTACAATTTGATTGTTCACATAATTAAATCGTATATTTTGTTGTAATATTATTCATAATTTCTATATTTTAAAGCGTAAACTTCATGTATGAGTGATATAATTTTTTTAAAGTGTAAAGAACACCGTGTAAATTAGGATCAATCCTTGGATTACGATCTTAAATGTTATTATTTTATTTTTTGTATTTACTGTTATTGTGTATTGTTTGCCATATTCAATTTTATAACTCCTACCTTATTCAGTTGTATAATAACTAAGATTTTTTGTGAAATGTATCGGATACTATGGTTGCATTTTATGTTCATATTCTGGTTATTTTCTACATTGCTATTATGGATAAATATCCAGGTAGTGTTTATCATTTTCAATAATGAATTTCATCCCGCGGTAGATTAACCTTCTGATTTTGTAGTATAATGAAAATTTTATAAACATGAAATCCAAACTTCTAATGGTTTCAAAATTTCACTGTGCAGAGAGACAGCGAGTTAATGATGTTGTAATTAAAAAAATTAATATTTGTATAAAATTTGTAAACTTACGTCAAATGGCATTCGTAAACGTTTTGACATCATTCAAGACGAGAAAATCAATTTACAACTGCAATGCCCTTCACAGGTATTTTCTCCAGTCACATTTGGAATCTGGACCACTGCGCTGTCATATTACATCTAGAGAAAGGAGAGATGGCTCTCTTTCCACTTTTTTATACCGCCACTAATGCGGGGAATCGCAGAACTAAACCAAATAACCGTTACATATGAGAAAGGATGGAAATATAGAGAACCCTTAAGCACATTTTTAGCACATTCATAGCATGTAAGCATACTGTCGTGTTCCAAGGGGGGCCACAGGGGGTTCGTAACTCAGAGCGGGATCGTTACGGGTAGGTTGAGCTTTCCAGAATCAAAACACCACTCTTTCTAAGTGAAATCCATTTATTTGACACACTTAAGGACTAAGGCTTACAGATCGAAGACTTGACAGAGTCTCAAGGGCGGGTGAAGAGTAGCAGGAATGGACCCTGGAGTCGGAGATAGAGTCGGATGGCGGCTAGGCGCTCGGTGGTTCTTCGGGCAGCGTATCGACGTGGACACGGTTCGGATCGAATGCGAGAGAGAGGGAGTCGATCGCGTCCCTTGTTTATATAGGGTCAGGTGCCAACGCACTACAAGGTTCTGGAAAATTCCTAAGTTTCGTCAGAGGGATGGCTTGGTCTCTGCCCCCCTTCCCTAGGCCTGAGATCATCCCCATCCTGTTTACTTCCACGGAATTCATAATTACGCATTCCCGGCTTGCATGTGCAACCTGTGGTTAGGCTTCCCGGATGGGTCGCTGCCGGATTGAAAGATACTTTCCTTTGGGTCGTTAATTCCCGTCTTAATATTTATGCCGTGATAATATCTCTATGGAAAAATAGGAAAGTCAAGGGACCGAGAAATTCCCTTCTTAATAATTGGGCAGTGATGGTCTCTCTATGGAAAGGTAGGAAAGTCAAGGGGCCGAGAGTAATTCCCTTCTTAATAATTGGGCAGTGATGATATTTCTATAGAAGAAAATTAGGGTACGGCAGGCTAGGCCAGGTTCTATCATGGTTTAGGCGTGCAGGAGCGTGGGAGCGACCCGAGCCCCAATTAGAGGGGAGCCCGGCCAGCGAGGCCGGGCCAGCTGCTCAAGACTCATCCGTTCGGGTCGCGACACCACTATAGCCAGAATGTTTACGAAAAGTACCCAGTGAATATCGTTGTTCAGCTATTTTGTCCTGCTGAGCCAGGAGCTGTGTAGGCAGGCCTCCCAGTGGCAAGTGAAAGGACCTTGGGCCTCCCATCCACTCCTATCCTCACCCCTCCCCTCCTCTCCACTCCCCCTCCCCTCCTCTCCACTCCCCCTCCATCCACTCCTATCCTCACCCCTCCCCTCCTCTCCACTCCCCCTCCATCCACTCCCCTCCCCTCCATCCACTCCCCTCCCCTCCATCCACTCCCCTCCCCTCCATCCACTCCCCTCCCCTCCATCCGCTCCCCTCCCCTCCATCCGCTCCCCTCCCCTCCATCCGCTCCCCTCCCCTCCATCCGCTCCCCTCCCCTCCATCCACTCCCCTCCCCTCCATCCACTCCCCTCCCCTCCATCCACTCCCCTCCCCTCCATCCACTCCCCTCCCCTCCATCCACTCCCCTCCCCTCCATCCACTCCCCTCCCCTCCATCCACTCCCCTCCCCTCCATCCACTCCCCTCCCCTCCATCCACTCTCCTTCCCTCCATCCACTCCCCTCCCCTCCATCCACTCCCCTCCACTCCCGGACACTCCCCTCCCGGACACTCCCCTCCCGGACACTCCCCTCCCGGACACTCCCCTCCACTCCCCTCCACTCCCCTCCACTCCCCTCCACTCCCCACCACTCCCCTCCACTCCCCACCACTCCCCTCCACTCCCCACCACTCCCCTCCACTCCCCTCCACTCCCCTCCACTCACCTCCACTCACCTCCACTCACCTCCACTCACCTCCACTCACCTCCACTCACCTCCACTCCCCTCCACTCCCCTCCACTCCCCTCCACTCCCCTACACTCCTCTACACTCCCCTCCACTCCCCTCCACTCCCCTCCACTCCCCTCCACTCCCCTCCACTCCCCTACACTCCTCTACACTCCTCTACACTCCCCTCCACTCCCCTCCACTCCCCTACACTCCTCTACACTCCCTTCCACTCCCCTACACTCCCCTACACTCACCTCCACTCCCCTACACTCCCCTACACTCCCCTACACTCCCCCTACACTCCCCGCCACTCCCCTACACTCCCCCTACACTCCCCGCCACTCCCCTACACTCCCCTCCACTCCCCTACACTCCCCTCCACTCCCCTACACTCCCCTACACTCCCCTCCACTCCCCTCCACTCCCCTACACTCCCCTACACTCCCCTACACTCCCCTACACTCCCCTACACTCCCCTACACTCCCCTACACTCCCCTACACTCCCCTACACTCCCCTACACTCCCCTCCACTCCCCTACACTCCCCTACACTCCCCTACACTCCCCTCCACTCCCCTACACTCCCCTACACTCCCCTACACTCCCCTCCACTCCCCTCCACTCCCCTACACTCCCCTACACTCCCCTCCACTCCCCTCCACTCCCCTCCACTCCCCTACACTCCCCTACACTCCCCTCCACTCCCCTCCACTCCCCTACACTCCCCTCCATTCCACTCGACTCCCCTCCCATCCACTTCCCTCCACTCCCCTCCATTCCACTCGATTGCCCTCCCCTCCACTCCCCTCCACTCCCATCCACTCTCCTCCCCTCCACTCCCCTTAACTCCCCTCCCATCCTCTCACCTCCACTACACTCCCCTTTATTCATCTCCCCCACTATACTCTCCTCCACTCCACATCCCTCCTTTCCACTTCCATCCCCTCCACTCCACATCCCTCCTATCCACTCCCATCCCCTCCCCCCTCTCCTCCACTTCCATCTCCTCCCCCTCCCCTCCACTTCCATCCCCTCCCCCTCCCCTCCACTTCCACCCCCTCCCCCTCCCCTCCACTTCCATCCCCTCCCCCTCCCCTCCACTTCCCTCCACTTCCCTCCACTTCCCTCCACTTCCCTCCACTCCTTTCCACTCTACTCCCTTCCACTCCTCTCCACTCCCCTCCACTCCTCTCCACTCCCCTCCCTTCCACTCCTCTCCACTCCCCTCCACGCCCCTCTACTCCGCTCTATTCCCCTCCACTCCCTTCCCAATCACTCCCATTCACCCCTATCCACTCCTCCCTCCACTCTCCTCCCTCCACTCCCCTTCATCCACTCCCCTTCCTCCACTCCCCTCCCTCCAATACCCTCTCTCCATTCCCCTTAACCCCCTCCCTTTCCTTCACCTGCACTACACTCCCCTCCATTTCCCTCCTCCCCCTCCACTAAATTCCCATCCCCTCCACTCCCATCCACTCCCCTCCACTCCCATCCACTCCCCTCCACTCCCATCCACTCCCCTCCACTCCACTGCCCTTAACTCCTCCCCCTTTCTCTCCCCTCCACTCCACTTCTCTCCCCTCCACTCCACTTCTCTCCCCTCCACTCCACTTCTCTCCATTCCCATCCACTCCCCTCCCCTCCACTCTCATCCACTCTCATCCACTCTCATCCACTCTCATCCACTCCCTTCCCCCCTCTCCTCCACTCTCATCATCTCCCTTCCACTCCCCTCGACTCCCCTCGACTCTCCTCGACTCTCCTCGACTCCCCTCGACTCCCCTCGACTCTCCTCGACTCTCCTCGACTCCCCTCGACTCCCCTCCCCTCCCCCCTGCACTCCCACTCTCCTCCACTCCCATCCACTCTCCTCCACTCCACTACCCTGCACTCCCATCCACTCTCCTCCACTCCACTACCCTTAACTCCCCTCCCTTTCTCTCACCTCCACTACACTCCCCTTCGTTCATCTCCCCCACTATACTCCTCTCCACTCCTCTCCCCTCCACTACCCTCCCCTCCCCTCCACTCCACTCCTCTCCGCACCACACCCCTCCGCACCTTTACCCTTCACACCCCTCCCCTCCGCAACCCTCCCCTCCGCACCCTTCCCCTTCACACCCTTCCCCTCCGCACCCCTCCCCTCCACACCCCTCCCCTTCACACCCTTCCCCTCCACACCCCTCCCCTTCACACCCTTCCCCCCCACACCCCTCCCCTCCACACCCCTCCCCTTCACACCCTTTCCCTCCGCACCCTTCCCCTCCACACCTCTCCCCTCCACGTGCAAATAGTTATGGTCTTATTGGTATCTAATTATATTTGTACGCTTTACAGTTATTAAATGAATTGCATTATGTTGGAAAATTACCTTAATTGACGTGAGCTCTGAATATTTCGTATTGGATATTATGTTTTAGACTTTATAAAATGTCTTAAATCAAGCTAAAAGTGTGGAATCACCGAAAGGTAACAACGTTCGTCCGCAGGCCAAGAGCGCTAACAAAGAGAGGGAGAGATTGCCTCACTCGTATCTCTCTCCCACGCTAATATCCGTCCACTTCACGCTCTGTGATCGTCTTCTGATGCTTGCAATGTGTTTGTCTCCGGAAACAGCGCTGGCCGCCTTGCTTCCCTTCCTGCCGCTGCACATGCGCTCTGCGGGGCTGTCGTTGGCCGAGGCCCGGATCATCTCCATGGTGGCGCCGGCCCTGTCCCTGCTGGGGCCCCTGGCCGTGGGACCCCTGGCTGACCGACTTGCCTCTGGCCTCTGGGGTCAACCTAAGGGCGGCCCCGAGTGCGGACTCAAGGATTACGTCGGTACGTGTATGAATGGCTGCTTCGAATGCGTCACTCGATGACCTCCCGTCTGATGTCTTGATCTGATGTGTCATGTCTTGATCTGATGTCCACAGTAGGGCATGTTGCTATGTTGCCTGCTATGTCCCATTATCGTTTTTGGGAAGAAAGGTAAATGCAAGGTATTGCACGTGTGACTGCGTGTCTTGGGGATGAGTCACCGAGTGCATCCACCAGATAGTCTAGGCCTAGGAAGCAGCTGTGACGCAAGGGCTTTTTGAATAAGTTTGTTTGTCATTTCAGAGGAGGCGACCGACTACTGCTGTCATTTGCGCCAGAGGGGATATGGGTTAAAGTAGGAGTTTTCAAGGATGGGTGGAGAGAAACCCGGCATCGACATTAGCCTGCTCTAAACGAGAGGCGCCAAGGGGACAACGGCTTAACGTCCCTTCCGACGGACGGAGTACTGAACTCGAATGCTCTTCACAAAGCTCTCATGTAGGGACCGGCATATCCAGTGACGTATCTATGAACTCTGAGGCCCACGGCGGGATCTAGAATGAGCCCCCCCTTGCCTTATAGACTTGCAACCTGTCACAGCTGGACATAGACTTTTCCTTGCCCATAAAGACAATATATGTCACTATTAACACTCTGGTAGCAGGTGAAATATTTTTTGCTATCAGTAATTACATTACATTAAATTACTTCCTTTGTTCACGTTACAAAATGCCACCTCGGGTCTCTCGCGAGGTACGCCAGATGCGGCCCTGAGCGTGTCAGTGAAAAATCCGCCAGTGCCGGCACTCGAACCCATAGTCCTGACCGGCATATCCAGTGACGTATCTATGAACTCTGAGGCCCACGGCGGGATCTAGAATGATGCCCCCCTTGCCTTATAGTCTTGCAACCTGTCACAGCTTGACATAGACTTTTCCTTGCCCATAAAGACAATATATGTCACTATTACTACTCTGGTAGCAGGTGAAATATTTTTTGCTAACAGTAATTACATTACATTAAATTACTTCCTTTGTTCACGTTACAAAATGCCTCCTCGGGTCTCTCGCGAGGTACGCCAGATGCGGCCCTGAGCGTGTCAGTGAAAAATCCGCCAGTGCCGGGACTCGAACCCGGGTCCTAGGAATGCAAGGCCAGTACAATAGCCACCCGGTCCCCCTTTTTGAATAAGTAGAAGCATTTGTGGACGATTACCGATGGCAACCTGAGGTGGTGTATAGGTCTATGCTTTGGCAAGGCATGCCTTTCAGAGGATAGAGCAACTGGGAGCCAGCAATCAACAGTTGGAAATACTTTCATGGCCGAATGCGATAGTCTCTGTGAAAAAGAAAGACCATCATTTTTCCGTTCCTCGACCATTCGTCAATTAGTTGAAAAAGGCGGAAAACTAATGTTAACAACTTCGGAAAAGTGGACGTGCAAAAGACGTCATTCACGTCGTCCAATCACAACAGATTGCGAGGCTCCTTCGCCTCATCACGATGACACACACACACACACACACACAGATGACTCTGCCAATGGGAGCGGTTGCGACAGAATGTCTTTAAGGCAGACCTCCCTCCCCTTCTTCCTCAATGCAGTAAAAGGACGGGAGGTGGGTGACGTGGACGCAGCCGCTCTCATTCGGTGGGCGTCACCTTTTGTTTATTTTCATTTTGTGAGTTAATGGCTCTCTGGTTAGAGGATTCATTTTTTAATTTTTCCGTCTCCATCAAAGGATTTCGTGTATAATACAAATTAGCGAGATTTCGGTTCCGAGTGAACCCAGCCCATTATGCAGCCCATCACCCGTAAAAAGGCACTTCTTCATGCGTGTGAAGACGGTTGGTACATCAACAGCCATTTCACTACTGGCAGTAACAGTTATTTACGCTTAACTTATAGGACTTAATGGCAAACTTAATGGCTGCTGTCCTGTGATTCTGAAGGCAAGAGGGGATTGTTATATGGAGGAGCAAATCCGTTCCCTTCCTCTTATTAGCTGGAGATGGAACCCTCTAGAGTTAAGTATCCCAGAGGGAAAATAGTCCCCACATTTGGATCTCTGCTTGGTGCCTACCCGAAGAGAGAGAGAGAATAAGTGATCTAGATGACTGTGATAAGCACTTTAGGGTGGAAACATGAAGTGTGAGTCACAGGGTGTCCACAGACCGGGAATTATTCGTGAATTTTCAATGCAGGGAAATGTTCGTGGATTATTCGTGATTTTCTGCTCTGAGTCAGGAATTTTAAAAATTATTGATTCAAGACAAAAATCCTTATTTTATAAATAGTATCAACAAATAAATAACGAAATTGTAAACGAAATAACTGATCGAATGCCTTCGAACGGATGCCTTCGGAGTCAAAAGAGCACTTTGTTCTCGTTCATCGCACTGAGCCAAGGACATTATACGCAAACAAATGCCTAAAGTGATATTTAGAGCAATACATGTAGCCAATATGTTTGAGCCCGTGCAGTTGTTAATTCTCCGTGTCTTGTAGCAGTTTAATATATCGGTTACGAATACAGTAGAGCACTGGAGATTACCCGTGCTAATGAAGCACAAACAGATAATCCGATGTGTGGTAGTTGTGGCCTTGGGTTTGTGGTTCCCAATAGAGTACTGGCCTCCTATCCCGAGGGTCCGGGTTCGATTCCCGGCATGGCGGATTTTTCAGAGGCAAACCGGTCCCCACTTGAGTGTCTAGTGGATGGAATTTCAGGTTCAGTACTCCGTCCGTCGGATGGGACGTTAAGCCGTGGTCCCCTTGGCACCTGTCGTTAAAAGCTAATGCCGAAGCCGGGTTTCTCTCCACCACAGATCCGATCCCCTGATAACTCCTACCACGTCCCAATCCTACCCACCTGTCCTAAGTGGCGCCAATGACCTCAGCCTTCGGTCGCCCCCGCACTCCCCTGAATTCACGAACTTGTGGCCTTGGTTTCAGCGCCATGCTTTCTTAAACGCTTTTGTGGCGAAATCGGGCATTCGTTCATTCCATTCACTTCTCATAAACATTTCGCCGCCTAAAGTTAATGTCTATTGCTTGTATGCAATAAATACGTTACATTAATTAGTGGAACAATCGGAGGTGAACCATACTTCGAGACGTGCAATGCGTTCCGTCCTATACATTCCCGTGACTAATTATTATACCTACTTGTGGTAATTGCCCGAAGTTTCAGTTCAGTTGCCATCAGTAAGCATTTAAATTCAAGATCGCAGTGTATTAAACCGTGTTTACACGATGCATGTCCCTGCGCGAGTGGATCCGTGAACATATTCACCATCAAAATTAGCATCGTGTAAATATGCGAATGCTTGAACGCGTGGCAATGAGATTGGAGCATTTGTTCACACACAGCCACGTAATTGCGCGGCCTCATGCATCGTGTAAACACGCCTTACACTCATTGTGAGGAAGGCGACCGTGCACATTGGCAACATATGCTTCACTTCCGAAGCACTTGATGAACACTTGCCAGGCAAAGGTTCCCCGCAGTCTTCGCCCGAAACTATAGGAACCCTCGTCTGCACCAGTTGGTACCCTCGCACCCCGGGAGTCACCCCAATTCAATGGAGCGCTTGCTATACTTGTCAGTGGTTCAGGAGACTCTAAGTAATGCGACACTGTCATCTGCGTAATCGGATGACCTATAGCACGAAACCTGTGAGTGAGAGCTAAATGTATGTCCTCACTCTCTAGTATTGCATACTCTGATATAATAGAGATCAGGAGCAGCTTCTCTTCCAGCGAAAAATTTTCGTTTCGTCCACTGCACATTTTCACTATATACTCACACGCTTTCAAACTGAAAGTTCTAGGTGTTTATTTACGACGCTAAGGTGCTTAAAATTGTTTGCAATTGCTTTACGGGGAAAAAATGACAGTAGCCAGCGTTGCCACATAATCAACAACGGCAGGCCGCGGTTTTCATAGACCGCGACGAAACCTCGTTAATGCAAGCGGAAGGAAGATCGCGTCCAGGCGTCGCGGCTTATGAAGATGCCGTCTAAACCACGGCTTGAAACTCGTTCTTGCAATTCACCCATTGCCTTTTACGGCACCCCGATTTAACGAACTATTTAGGCATCAACGATGTTTCGGAGACGATAATGGCAAAGGCCTTAGCAGCGCTCGGAGAAGAACCGAAAAACTAATTTTCAATGTAAATTACACATTGGCATGAAACCTCAAGGCAGAGTATTTATTGGTTAAAAGAACAAGAAATGTTTTAACAATTTCACAATGAATACAGCAAGAATGAAAGAAATCCATTAATATTTAGTTATTTTACTGAGCGAAGGTAAACTCTGATGCTTTAGCATAATTTTAAAAAAGTCAATTTAAACCAACGTAAATACATATTTGGCGCCAGGAATCAACCCCGGGACCTGAGCGTTTCTTTATATAGCCTATAGCACCTTCTAGTGTATACGCTAGGATACTACAAAATTTCAGCTCATTCGGTTCGGTAGATTTTGAGGAGATGCGTAACGAACATAGAACCGACGGACAGACAGACACCACTTCATTTTTATATATTAGTATGATTATATGTACATCTACGCGATACCCTGCAAGCCACCGCGAGGGTGTGTGGCAGGGGGTGAAGATCACCAAGCATGCACTACTAACATGCAAACTAGCAACTATATTGTCTCATGCAACTTGATTGTTAGTATCTATATTCTTAAGAGGTTATTACGTGCATCATGCACTACAGAATACTGTAAAATATTTCCCCTACCTATCCCTTTGCTATGCTGCCTATTCTGTTCTCTTATAGTACGGGGGAAAAAGGCCATTTTGCATATATGGGTACGACAATCTATCTCTCTAATCTTATTTATCTGGTCGAATCTAGCATAATACGCTGGTTTTTTTAATATGTGCCTATCATCCTCAGTAAAGCTATCCGATTGAAATTTCTCTAATAGATAAAATGTACTTTAACCTACGCTCTGATAATGATTCCCACCCTAATTCTTTTATTAATTCTGAAACGCTACTCAACCTATCGTAACACCTTTTGACGAACCTAGCTGCTCTACGCTGCACACTGTCTAGTTCTCTGATTAACCCTAATTAATTAGGATCCCATACACTGGCTGCATACTCAAGGTGGGGCCTAACTAGTGTAAAATAGCATCGCTCTTTTGTCTTCTCATCACATTTTCCAAGTACTTTTTTCTATAAATCCTAGCTTTCTCTTCGCTCGGCCGCATATTGCCCTTATGTGTCTTCCCCACGATAAATCCTTAGTGATTGTTACACCTAAATATCTTATGGTTTCTACGTTTTCGATATTCGTGTTACTAATTCTCTAGGATCGCTCCATCGAACTATTACTGCTCATAAAAAATAGATAGGTACACACTTTTTAAGGTTAAGTTCTAACTGCCATTTTTCGCACCACTCTTGAATTGCATCTAAATCCTTGCTAAGCGATTTCCTGTCCTCTTCTTTTGATATACCCCTGTACACTACCGCATCGTCTGCAAAAAGTCTAAGCTTACTATTAACTACGGTACCCAAATCGTTTATGTATAAAACAAATAGAAGTGGACCTACTACGTTGCCTTGGGGAACTCCCGATATGACTTTGATTGTGTCCGACATGATACCATCTATGATAACCCTCTGCTCTTGTCCACTTAAGAATTCTTTTACCCAACATACAACGCCTTTATTTATACCAAAACTCTCTAACTTCAATATTAATTTTTCATGATGAACTTTATCGAAAGCCCTTTAAAATCTAAAAATATCGCGTCAACTTCAGTACTGTTTTCTCCGTGGCCTAAAATATCGTGTAAGAATAATGCTAATTGTGTCTCGCAAGATCTACCTTTCTGAAACCCATGTTGGCTGTTTATGAGTAATCCCTGACTATCCAAATACCCCATGATCGAACTGACTACAATGTGCTCAAATATCATACATTAGATTGACGTGAGTGAAATGGGTCTGTAGTGACTTGGTTCTTCCCTATCACCGCTTTTAAATATAGGTGTAATGTTAGCTACTTTCCAATCCTTCGGTACTGTGTAGTTCTTTAGTGTTTTATTGAATATTATTTATAGATATGGGGCTATTTCAGAAGCTAATGTTTTATAAACTCTGGAAGGAATTTGATTGGGGCCTGGTGATTTGTTTTTACTAATGCTTTTTAACTGCGGCTCTATTCCGCGACATGAAATGTTTGCGGGCATTTGCTCACTGAAAGTGTTCGGCGGTGGTTCCACTGCGTTTTGTGTCGATGAGTTGAATACACTCTGAAAGAAGGTGTTTAAAGAGTTAGCTTTTTCTACACTGCTGGTGACTGATTCCTTTATCGTTTTTAAGTGTGTTCACTGTGGACTTATATCCCTGAAGCTCTCTCACATACTACCAAAAGGCTTTAGGATTGCCATCTATATATTCTCCTAACATCTTGCTCTTGAAATGTGATAATGCTTTCCATAATGATTCACTTGTTAATGCTCTCGATTTTTTATAGTTTTGAACTAACTCATTTTCTTCCTCTACTGATAAACCCCGTCCTGCATTTTTCATCCTAGCGTGGCATACCCTTCGTCGCTTTAGTGATTTCCTAACCTCCGCGTTATACCACCTTGGCTCTGTTTTATCATTAATATATTTACTTGGTATGTATTTATTAACTGTGTTACGGGCGACCTCAAGAAATTCTCTCCACGAATTCTATGTAATTAATCCTTGGCTTTGTTCGCTAAATAAATTAAACCATTCCCTTAATTCCTTTTTCATACCGTCGTAATTAGCGTTGCCAAATAAGTATACCCTCCTCCTTTGTTTATAATGTCTTGAACTCCTACAATAAATTTCGCATGCACTATTTTATGATCACTAATTCCTGTGTCTGTAACTGTATTCAGAACTCTTTCGGGTGTATTTTGTTGCTAATAAGTCTAGAATGTTGTTTCCCCTTGTCGGTTTAGTTACTAGCTGTTTTAAAGAATGTGACGTGTAGGTGTTCAACCGTGATTCGCATAGTTCCTTATTCTTACCTCCTGTAATGAAACTACACTCTCAGTAAGGTGGTAAAAAGTAAGCTTCGTCTATTTGCCGATTACGCAGGGAAATTCTATGCCTAAAAGATAAGCAATATTCAAATGATGACCTACAAGCAATCGAAAATTGGTGTGATACATGGCAGTTAGAATTAAAGGTAAAGAAATGTGTGGTAATGATCTATTGGAAAAAGAATATTTCTCCTCCTAGCTCATACAAAATAAATAATAATGAAATAACAAACGTGGAATCCATTAAATATCTAGGAATAAGACTGACACATGATCTTTTCCTGGGGTAAACATATACGTGAAATAATGGGTCAAGCTAATCGTAAAATCGTAATGCCAGTGTATGGGATCCCTACGAAATCGGTCTAAGTAATGAACTTGAACGTGTGTGGCGAAGATAGGCAAGATTTGTTAAGGGACGATACGATAATTATATTAACGTAACCAGTCTATTAAATGAATTGAAATGGGAATCAGTATCAGATCGGAGGTTGAAATTTAGACTTAATCTCTTAAGCAAATTCCAAGGGTATATTTTCAGTGATGGTGTTAAAAATATTTTGCGGACCCCAACTTATTATGGCAGACTAGACCATAATCATAAAATTAGAGAAATTGATTGCCGAACCGACCGATTCAAAAAGGCCTTTTTCCCTCGAACAATTAGAGATACGAATAACGGTACATATGTCCTATCGGAGAGTAGCAATGAATAGCATTGGTTGCTGCATGTTGGTATGAGTACTTAAAGCTAACCCTACTAACAGAATCTTTTTGCATGTTTGCATTGCAATTTCTATCTTTTATAAATAGTGTATGTCTGACTAATACAATAATACTATTCCTTTTTTATGCATGACATGTAGTGCATGTTTGGTGAGAAATCAGTCCCTGCCACACACCCTTGTGGTGGCTAGCAGGGTATTATGTAGATGTAGATGTGCACGTATTCCAGTCTATTGAAGGGAGATTGAAATCTCCGCCTACTATTATTCCTCTGTCATTGTTCCGAGAAAGTAATGTACCTATCTCTGACTCTGGTTCCATTATAGATTTGACGTCTGTCCTCGGTGGCCATTAATATGCACCTACATGTATCTTTTTTGCGTTACTACTTTTACTTTTAACGGAACACTAAATACTTTTTACATTTCGCTCTGAAATAAGTTCTCTTCTGCTGACATACGGGTGCTACACAGCTATAAATACTCCTCCGTTTCTGCTTACTCTATCATTTCTGTACACGGTAAAACACTTCGGGAATACTTCATAATCTGATATGTCCTGGACTGACTGGAGCATACACGTAGGGTTTAGCTCAGGTGGTAGCCCAGAGTGCAGGTCAATCCGCGGGGGAAAAATCGTGCAAGAATTTGACAGAACATGCAGAGTAGTTTTAGAAGGTCAGAGAAAAACACATGGAGAGAACGAACATGATAATTCATCAAAGGTAAGAGGTAGACCAAATAGTTTGTCCGTCAAAAAATTATCGAGGAAAATTTTAGTTGGAAAGGAGCACCAAGAGAGAAACAGATTGGAAGAAAAAATTTCAGTGATAGTAGTGAATTGTCGTAGTATAAGAAATAAAGTAGCAGAATTTCACCACCTCATTAAGAGTACTAATGCAGATATAATCGTAGGTACAGAAAGCTGGCTTTCGAAGGACATATCAGATCATGAAGTATTTCCGAAGTGTTTTACAGTATACAGAAAGGATAGAGTAAGCAGAAACGGAGGAGGAGTTTTCATAGCTGTGAAGGACCCGTATGTCAGTAGAAGAGAACTTATTTCAGAGCGAAATGTAGAAAGTATTTGGTGTTCCGTTAAAAGTAAAAGTAGTAACGCAAAACAGATATATGTAGGTGCATATTACAGGCCACCAGACGCAGACGTCAATTCTATAATAGAGCTAGAGTCAGAGATACGCACATTACTTTCTGGGAAGAATGATAGAGGAATAATAGTAGGCGGAGATTTCAATCTCCCCTCGATAGACTGGAATACGTGTAGTTTCATTACAGGAGGTAAGGATAAGGAACATTGCGAATCACTGTTGAACACCTTTACGACACATTCTTTACAACAGCTAGTAACAGAGCCGACCAGGGGAAACAACATTCTAGACTTATTAGCAACAAATATACCCGAGCGAGTTCTAAATACAGTTACAGACACAGGAATTAGTGACCATAAAATAGTGCATGCGAAATTTATTGTAGGCGTTGAAAGACATTATAAACCAAGGAGGAGGGTGTACTTATTTGGCAACGCTAATTACGACGGTATGAAAAAGGAATTAAGGGAATGGTTTAATTTATTTAGCGAACAAAGCCAAGGATTAATTACATAGAATTCGTGGAGAGAATTTCTTGAGGTCACCCGTAACGCAGTTCATAAATACATACCAAGTAAATATATTAGTGATAATACAGAGCCAAGGTGGTATAACGCGGAGGTTAGGAAATCACTAAAGCGACAAAGGGTATGCCACGCTAAGATGAAAAATGCAGGAGGGGGTCTATCGGTAGAGGAAAAAAATGAGCTAGTTCAAAACTATAAAAAATCGAGAGCATTAGCAAGGAAATCATGTCGGCAAGCGTTATCACATTTCAAGAGCAAGATGTTAGGAGAATATTTAGATAGCAATCCTAAAGCGTTTTGGTCATATGTGAGAGAGCTTCAGGGAAATAAGTCCACAGTGCACACACTTAAAAATGATAAAGGAATTAGAGTCACCAGCAGTGTAGAAAAAGCCAACACTTTAAACACCTTCTTCCAAAGTGTATTCAACTCATCGTCACAAAACGCAGTGGAACCACCGCCGAACACTTTCAGTGAGCAAATGCCCGAAATAAACATTTCATGTCGCGGAATAGAGCAGCAGTTAAAAACCATAAGTAAAAACAAAGCACCAGGTCCCGATCAAATTCCTTCCAGAGTTTATAAAACATTAGCTTCTGAAATAGCCCCCTATCTAGAAATAATATTCATTAATCACTAAAGAACCACACAGTACCCAAGGATTGGAAAGTAGCTAACATTACACCTATATTTAAAAGCGGTGATAGGGAAGAACCTAGTAACTACAGACCCATTTCACTCACGTCAATCTCTTGTAAGATATTTGAGCACATAGTAGTCAGTTCGATCATGGGGCATTTGGATAGTCAGGGATTACTCATAAACAGCCAGCATGGGTTCCGGAAAGGTAGATCTTGCGAGACACAATTAGCTTTATTCGTACACGATATTTTAGTCCACGGCGAAAGCAGTACTGAAGTTGATGCGATATTTTTAGATTTTAAAAAGGCTTTCGATAAAGTTCCTCATGACAAATTAATCTTGAAGTTAGAGAGTTTTGGTATAAATAAAGACGTTGTATGTTGGGTAAAAGAATTCTTAAGTGGGCGAGAGCAGAGGGTTGTCATAGATGGTATCATGTCGGACACAATCGAAGTCACATCGGGAGTTCCTCAGGGCAGCGTAGTAGGTCCGCTTCTATTTCTTTTATACATAAACGATTTGGGTACCGTAGTTAGTAGTAACCTTAGACTTTTTGCAGACGATGCGGTGGTGTACAGGGGTATATCGAACGAAGAGGACACGAAATCACTTAGCAAGGATTTAGATGCAATTCAAGAGTGGTGCGACAAATGGCAGTTAGAACTCAACCTTAAAAAGTATGTAGCTATCAATTTTTGGAGGAGGAATAATTCGATAGAGCGATCCTATAGAATTAATAACACGAAGATCGAAAACGTTGAAACCGTAAGATATTTAGGTGTAACAATCACTAAAGATTTATCGTGGGGAAGACACATAAGGGAAATATGCGGCCGAGCGAAGAGAAAGCTAGGATTTATAAAAAGAGTACTTGGGAAATGTGATGAGAAGACAAAAGAGCGATGCTACTTTTCACTAGTTAGGCCCCACCTTGAGTATGCAGCCAGTGTATGGGATCCTAATGAATTAGGTTTGATGAGAGAACTAGACAGTGTGCAGCGTAGAGCAGCTAGGTTCGTCAAAAGGTGTTACGATAGGTTGAGTAGTGTATCAGAATTAATACAAGAATTAGGGTGGGAATCATTATCAGAGCGTAGATTAAAGTTCAGATTTAATCTATTGCAGAAATTTCAATCGGATAGCTTTACTGAAGATGTTAGGCACATATTGAAAACACCAGCGTATTATGCTAGATTCGACCAGATAAATAAGATTAGAGAGATAGATTGTCGTACAGATAGATTCAAAATGGCATTTTTCCCCCGTACTATAAGAGAACAGAATAGGCAGCATAGGAAAGGGATAGGTAGGGGAAATATTTTAGAGTATTCTGTAGTGCATGATGCATCTACATCTACATCTACATAACACCCTGCAAGCCACCACAAGGGTGTGTGGCAGGGGGTGATTTCTCACCAAACATGCACTACATATCATGCATTAAAAAGGAATAGTATTAATATAGTAGTCAGAACTACACTATTTAAAAAAGATAGAAATTGCAAAGAAAACATGCAAAAACATTCTGTTAGTAGGGTTAGCTTTAAGTACTCATACCAACATGCAGCTACCAATGCTATTCATTGCTACTCTCCGATAGGACATATTTACCGTTATTCGTATCTCTTATTGTGCGAGGGAAAAAGGACATTTTGAATCGGTCAGTTCGGCAATCAATTTCTCTAACTTTATGATTATGGTCCAGTCTGCCATAGTAAGTTGGGGTTCGTAAAATATTTTTAACATCATCACTGAAAATATTGCCTTGGAATTTGTGGAAGAGATTAAGTCTAAATTTCAACCTGCGATCTGACAATGATTCCCATTTCAATTCATTTAATAGACTGGTTACGCTAATATAATTATCGTATCGTCCCTTTACAAATCTTGCCGATCTTCGCTGCACACGTTCAAGTTCATTACTTAGACCGATTTCGTAGGGATCCCATACACTGGCAGCATATTCCAAATGAGGTCTAACAAGGGAAAAGTAGCTGATTTCTCGTACATGATCGTCACATTTACCCAATACTCTTTTAATGAAACCCAGTTTACGATTCGCTTGACCAATTATTTCACGAATGTGTTTACCCCAGGAAAGATCATTTGTCAGTCTTATTCCAAGATATTTAATGGATTCCACGTTAGTTAATTCATTATTACTTATTTTGTAAGTGGTAGGAGGAGAGCTATTCTTTTTCCAAAAATTCATTACAAGACATTTCTTAAAGTTTAATTCTAACTGCCATGTATCACACCATGTATTAACCCCTCAAATACTATAGATACTAACAATCTAGTTGCATGAGACCCTTTAGTTGCTTGCTTGCATGCTAGCAGTGAATGCTTGGTGACCTTCACCCCCTGCCACACACTCTCGCGGTGGCTTGCAGGGTATCATGTAGATGTAGATAGATGTAGATGTCCTTCGAAAGCCAGCTTTCTGTGCCTACGATTAAATCTGCATCAGTACTTTTTATGAGGTGGTAAAATTCAACTACTTTATTTCCTAAACTGCGACATTTACTCTATCACTGAAATTATTTCTCCCAATCTTTTTCTCTGTTGGTGCTCTTTTCCAACTTAAATTTTCTGCTATAAATTTCCTGAAAAAGCGCGCGAACCTAAAGCTGGATTCCTCCGCACTGCTTATTCCGTGCAGCCGGGTTATATGCACTCTCCAACCTCTGGTCTCTACCAGCTCCACCGAGATACAGGCGTAACTACGGTTACGATACAGGCCGGAGCACTTGGGAGTGACGTCATCAGCAGGAGGCCTTTCAGCCTTATGTACGGCGGGGCAAATTCTACGGATGGATCAGATCTTTTCAATGTGTTTCCATAGCTGAAAGACTGTAACTGAATTTATGAAGTAACTTAAGCAATAAATAATATCGCTAGTATAAATGTAGTGAAGCTGATGATGAAAACGTAAAAAAGAATGACATAGACATGGTGACCGACATATTTCATACTGTAAGTGCTCCGCTTAAATACAAAGACTTGGTCTGGAGAAGGCGCGGTAAGGGAACAAGTCGGGCGTTCTGTTTTAACGCTTTTGTTTACACCGCAGTTACATGTTGGCCATAGGCCGCCCTAAGAGAGACTCCCCGAGTCTCTCCTGTCCTCACGCCGCACCCGACGCCCGCGTCACCCCGTGACCCCCACGAGGGCTTCCTATTGGCCGGCAATGGCAGTAGCTTTCCATGCTAACTGTGCGACTTCCCATGAGGCGAGATTCCACGGCAAGGATTCGCAAGGTGTTATAGGAATCACACCTGAATGTGACTCCACATCCGGGGCTACCATTACCGCCGCAGCCAACACCGGGGCGACGCGAGCATCGACTGTGCACGCTTACACCACTTCCCCCCAGAAATGAATCGCTGAATAGTAATGAATAACATGTTGTTATTCAGCGATTCATTCAATGCCCAATCAGTCAACCAAAATTCTAGAATGAAAGTCGGATGATACATATAACTATAAAAATGCAACCCCGAAAATAACATTGTCCCTGAAAAGTAAGTTTTACCAAACAATATAAAGTCTCACCACAAAGGTTTTGCCCATAACCGACATAGTCAATCAAAATAAATTTATGAAAATGATATAGGGCAAAAATACATACATATAACTACACGTAGAAAGTCCCAATTCATAAAGTCTAACCACTTATGCAAATTAACACCCCCCTACATTTTACTACTATTCATGTGCTGGTTGTTGTCTCTTGTAAGGCTTATTGTAGAAATTCTTCATCTATTTCACAATGACTGTTTATATCACTTTTATCATACAGTCCATTTAAACCTTTTATATTGATAATTCCCATTATTTATTTAAAAATATATTGTTCAAGTTCAAGTGAAATCCCTCATCACATCACTATCAACACTTAGACACCAAACTTATTCATCTCAATGTGTTTATTTTTCTTGGAATTAGTGGAATAATAAGTCCCGTTCCAGAAAATAAAATACCCGATGTAAGACATTGCATCTACTTCAACCTCCAGCATCATTCCTAATGAATTCATCGGGCCCTGCACCCACTTCTTCAGCCGGGGCTTCCAAGCTAGATAGCATGACGCGCACATTCTTCGCATCAACTATCCCTATCCTCCTCTTGCTTTCGACCGCTCTACCGCCACATTTACTACTCTGCAACGAACGCTTCCAGTACAAATATAACATGAGAATTGTTATCCCAATGGCGCTCCCTATCCCCCCAATGATTTCCCAATTTCCGTTATGAGTAGAGATGCTAATTTCTCGCAGTCTCCCTACCCATTTAGTAAAATCTACTGAGCGCCTGTTGATCGTTAATTCCCGTCCCAGCTCGTCTCGCAGACCTTCCAGATTTGAGAAGTTTCCAATATCTAGGCCGCCTTCATCCTCGACTATCCTAACATCCGGGAAGACTATTTCTAACAATTTACCCTTTATTTCGCTCCGTTGGTATCCACTAGCCAATAACTTAAAATTGCTTCCCACTATGTCACAGTGGCTGACATTCGCAATTAGCACCCAAAATTGATTCAGCCCCATCTGTTTCGTTGCTTCTCGACTTAATCACCTAATGTTTCCATTTCCTCCTTGACATGTTGGTATTCCCTATTCATCCTTCCGAACGCCACGGGACACCCCCGATTAAAACTCTGCCTAACTTCCCCTTCCATCCTAGCCCTACGTCATCGAAAATTTGTCTCGCCCCTTTTTACTCGTCTTTCATAGTACCCAGATCAAAATTTATTACTAACATCCACGAATGTTGACTTAAATTTACATCTCGCTGTCTTTCAAATAATATACCACTTTTTAATGGTGTCACTTCTTGGCCGCTCATAGGGTCCAAACCACACCCCACCACCCACAACAGCCAAACCAAATATTTTAAGTAGGGATGGGTCGGTTCCACTTTTTTTCGGTTCCGGTTCGGTTCTTAACTCCGGTTCTCGGTTCCGATTCTCGGTTCCGGTTCTTAATTTACCACTTACTTTGCATTGCTCAATGGTAAGATAAGATAATCAATAATCATTTTCAGAGACATACTGCTTGAAAAAGAATACTTCATTATATTTTTGTGTTTATGTAATTTCAATCCATTTTTACCCTTTATGTGAAAATATTTGTAGAACTCAAGCACTTTTGGTTCTGTACTCGTTGCCAATAACTTCTCGTGTACACAAAAATCAACACCTCATAATATTAAGGGAATAAACTCCATTAAATAAATCTTTTGCTTAAATATTGCACAAATTAATAAATGTATACTTGAATAATATGGGAAAAGTGGTACTCATTTCAAATTTTTGTTAAAAAACACCAGCATTTTCACTATTTCTGGATCAAGTCTGTTTCTTTTTTTGTCACATATATTGCCAGCTGTACTAAACAGCCTCTCACTAAAAACAGTTGCAGGAGAAACACAGAGATACTTCGTTGCTAAGCATTTCAGTGTTTTGAAGTTAGTAGAGAATCAGTACTGACTGATAATGTACTGAATCAGTACTGACTGCATCGCTGTCAGGACTAATGGTTTTCTCTGAGAGATACAAATTTAGCTCATCTTCAGCACTGATATTGTCTTGTGAAGGTCCTACCAAAGGAATCGAAAAAGCATTTTTATATTTCACCCAGATATTATGTGACGTAGATGGAACACGTGATGTTACTCTACATTCCTCATTGGCAGGGCCCTGACAAGAAAAATTGGCCATTTGATCCAAAAGATTTTGTCTAGCTGAGGTTAGAGATTCCATATTCTTAAATGGTGTAGTCTTGAATCTAGGATCCAGAAGGGTGGCCGTGGATATGATGTCATCATTCTCTACATTGGTGAATCTGAGCTTAATGGAGGCTAGGAGGTCAGTTTTCAACCGCTGCATACCAGAGCCCTTAGGGGCAGGAGCTTCCAAATGGTGTGTAATTAAGTTCAATAGAGGGATTACCTAAAAAAAATACACCTTCAGTCAGAACATATGGCAGTCATTACAACCCTTTTGTAAAATTATTTGGTCTTTTGGCATTTTACAAAATGTATTTCTTTAAACCATTTATCAACATTTTTAAATAATTAACTAAATAAATTACCTCTGAAACAGATGATGTTTCTTTGCTAAGTTGCAATGTGGCCGTTTCAAATATTTCTAATATATCTACTGCCACTTCAATTGTCCTCCATTCATCCGTAGTTAATTCAGAAGCCAGCCTGATGTCACATGAATTAGTGATTAGCACAATAGCATTTTTTTGTTCATGCATTCTTTTTAACACATGGAAAGAACTGTTCCATCGTGTGGGCTCATCCTGTATCATGCGATGCTCTGGTAGTCCCAGCTGTCTCTGACATTGCCGCAGCATTTTAGTATTTTTCACAGAATGTTTAAAACTTCCTACTATTTTTCTGCACTTTTGAATGACATTGGTGACTTTAGGATTATCCATAAAACCATCCTTAATAACTAATTGTAAGGTGTGTGCCATACAAGATATGCTGTGGAACTTGGATTTATTCCAAGCAGCGGTTATGTCCCTCCCATTATCTCTCACTACAGCAACAGTTTTACTGTAGAGTCCCCAATCACTTAACACCTGGCTTAAAAAGGCTAGGAGGTTATTTGCTGAATGGCTGATTTCCACAGATGGAATAACCTCCAAGCTCTTATGCTGAAGATGGAAACCTAGAACTGAATCTTCAAAGAAGTGAACTGTCACAGCTAAGTAATCACTGTTACTCACAGATGTCCACAAATCCGTAGTCACAGCTACAAATTTAAATTTAATTTTGCTCTCAAATTCTTCACTGTTGTTTCGTACATCTCTGGAATCATTTTATTTGAAATAGTTTTTCTGGAAGGGATTGTGTAACGAGGCTCTAAGTGAGTAATCAACCTCCTGAAGCCTATGTTTTCCACTAGACTAAATGCCTGCAAATCCAAGCATATCATTTCTGCAATTAATCGTGTAATTGCTAGAGCTCGTTGATCTTGGTGTTTAAATTTTTTCACTTTATCGAAGACCTCTGACAAAGTGAGCTGGTGGTATGATGTTGACTTAGGCCTAGGTTTGTTGTATTTAGGATAATTAGCAGCCGATGTGGAAGCAGTTGGTAAAGACAGACTTTCAAGAGAGCTGCTGGTACAATGGACTTCAAGACTAGACACTGGAGCTATTTCAAGTGGAAGTGTTTCAGCCGTAGTTGTAACTTTACCAGTTGAAAGATCCCTTTCATCTTCACTCAATTCTTCCTCAGTGATGGCACTCGCCTTAGGTTGGGTGGTCACAAACATTTTCATCGTAGTTACTGAAGTATCCCGTCTCTTAGGAGACAAAATTGGACTCTTCCCGGGAAAATTTATTTTATGCTTCTTTTCCGCATGCTTTTTCAGGTTAGAAGTGGATTTACATGCACCCCTGGAAATCAGGGAATGACAAATATTACACTTTGCAAAATTTTCATTGGCTGCATCAACCGTGAAGTATTTCCACACTTCGGAAGACATTGCGAAGGATTGAACCGCGTGAGTAAATACAGGCGTAATTTCACCAGCTATCGATATATTCTATCATACCTATCGATATTTTAAAAATATCGATAGGTATGATAGAATATATCGATAGGTATGATAGAATATATCGATAGATATGCCGTATTTCGATAGCACTTCATTTATCGACATGTGACTAAGGAAGCATTCATCTGAGCATATACGAAGTGCTAACAGTACTGATTCGTATGCCATGGCTCTTGATGGTAACTTGGCACTACCTTGCGTGATTGATTTTTTTCACCATTGGCTTACAGCTCAGTTAGACCATCAGTGCGACATGCGTTGACATAAATTTACGTGTAACATTTCCGTCGTTTCAAAAGATTCTGCTTTCCTATTTCGTTTCGGAATCTTTCCGGTATCTCCAATGCCGTGATTTTATTTAACGGCGATACGTTTGTTAAGTATGATCCACGTAAGATAAACCGCGTGTGTACTTTCGACCACGGTTTTGTCATTACCAACACATTTCTCATAAACTTAAATATTTAAACTCGTATGTTACTGCAAATACTTAGTTGCACTCTCCCGTTGGAAGATAATACCAATATCAGCTTTTATATCCGACACGTGCATTTTTCTTCACGTTTCAATGCACAAAAATTTTTTAAAGGTAAAAATGACCAGTTAGTCCAACGTTTCTGTGATGATCTCCTATTTATAGTCGAGTAATCAAGAAAGCAGAATGGTCAACGGTAAACGGTTTTTGGTTACTTGGCTGAACACGACCCTTGCATCAAGGGAAGAAGCAACTTGATAAAACAATTTAGTTGTAATTGACCGCATACCTGCAATTGCGGGTGCCTTTCATATCCGGCTATCTTTGCGCTGTCCATTTTTCAAATAGTCGATTGTCGTCTGCTATTTACTGCGCGGCGAAGTAGACAGCGTTCTCTTGCATGAGCAAAGTTAATGCTATTGTACACATGACGAATAATTTGCAGACTTAACGAAAGCAATGTCCTAAGTATGAATGAAATCTTATAAAACTTATACACTATATTATATAATTTACGAAAATGATATGAGGACTCGCACCTCCAAAGGAGATGGACGTAACACATACCTATCAATCAGAATATCCTTATTGCGGCGGTATTTCATCACTTACTAGAATTGGATGTAATAAAATAAATCGTATAGTCATTTTAACGACTGAATTAGAATAATTCGCGGCAACTTTGAAGCATCTAAGTACACTATTTCACCAGGTTTTAATGTGAAGTCTCCAATTTCAAAGTGTGTGCAGGTTTCAAATTGGTTTTCGCGCCAATTACTTCGGTACCGATTCTTTTTGGCCTCGGTTCCGGTTCTAAGCTCAAGAACCGGTGGAACCGAGAACCGAAGAACCGAAGAACCGAACCGACCCATCCCTAATTTTAAGGGTCCTCCAGATCTTCTTCTTCCTCCTCTTATCCCTCTTAGCGCCTCCCGCGGGCGTAGATAATAGCGATGAGAGGGTGCAGGTGGGGGAATCACGTAGGGTGGGGACGACTCACCACGTTCCCTTCCCGGCCGCAAACGGTATGGACCACGACGGGGGAGGGGAGGGGGATGTGGGGCGGTGACTTCTTCCACCTCCAGCGGAGAGGCAGTGCCTTCTTGATGAGGGACAGCGGGTGGACGGGGATGGGCGACACAGGGGGAGGCGGGGAGGCCTTTCTCCTCTCTGGCAATAGTGTCTCCTCTCTGGAAATGGTGTCTCCTCTCTCCGCGCTCATATATTCTTGATCAGGGACAGGGGGTGGAGGGGGATGGGCATCACAGGGGGGAGCGGGGAGGCCCTTCTCCTCTTTTGCAATGGGGTCTCCTCTCTCCGCGCTGATATCTTCTCCTCCTGCGCCCTGAGTCACCAGGGATTCCCCTCGGCCTTCCACCCACTCGTCCTCCCACTCGGGTGGGGTGGGGGGGGTTAGAGCAGCTGGCTCCGGAACTCGCGCTGTGATTCTGTTTTTTCTTGGCCGTCCACGGGGTCGATCCCCGGTATTCAATACTTCAGGGGGGGGAGGGGGGGAAGAGGACCGTGATAAGGTTTGACACGACTTATGTGTACAATAAGGGTTCTAAATGGAAGCTGCAATAGTAGATTGCACTTTGAAGTTACCTTCAACACGCGATACGGGCCCTTCCGCGGTCTATGGAACTTTTTTACTTGTCCTATCTTTAAACAAGGGTCACTTAAAAATACGTAATCTCCCTCTATATTCCCTTATCTTACCCTTTCCTCTCACAGTTTCCCTCCTTCGGCTCACCGCTAACCGATCATTACGGGCACATTGTTTCCACATTCCTTTCAAAGTCTCTCGTAGCCCCGTCACACCAGGGTGTTCCTTACCTGGGCTAATCGTTTCGAAACAATTGAAAGCTGATGCCATCTGTTGTCCAAACACCAACTCGTGTGGGGTGAACGCAGTGCTCCTGTGTTTACTCGTGTTATACGCCGTCACGGCAAATGCGAGGTGCTTGTCCCAGTCGTCGTTTTGTACGTTCACGTAATGGCTAAGAATCTTTGCGATTGTCCGATATCCTCTCTCAACTCAGCCATGAAACTCTGGGTGGAACGGGGAGGTCCTTATCGTCGTCAGAGGCTTTCGGGTGCAGCTGCGTATAACGCGTTGTCAGTGAGCGAGCTTTCGCGGCCATTGCAGGACGCATCATCAGGCAATGATAAAATATATTGGAAAGTTGTTGAATATATTGAAAGAAACGGGGAGGTCCTTAGTTGTTTTACCTTCAATAGCTTACAAATCTGTCGGAACAGATCGGTCATAAAGTTAGTACCCTGATCCGTAAGCAATAACTCCGGTACTCCGAATTTCAATATCCAATGTTTTACTAGTGCGACGGATACGGTTTCGGGTTTTTGGTCGGGCAGCGGCACCATTACCAAGTATCTTGTAAAGTGGTCTAGAATAGATAAAATATATCGGTTCCCCTCATCTGTCTAAGGAAGAACGCCAACAATGTCCAGGGCCAGGAACTCAAAGGGTCTTTCCGTCGCTGGTAGTGCCTGTAGAGGGGCCCTACACTTACCGTAAGGGCTTCGCCGGCTACAGGCTATACAGCACTTCACATACTCCTTGACATCCCCCAAAATCGTTGGCCACCAGTAATCCTTTCTGACCCTACTCGCGGTGGCGTGTACTTCTTGATGGCCCGATAGTATGTGATCATGACACTGGCGCAAGACTGCAATTTCGTGGTACCACTATTTTATCTCTTCCCTTGTGTCTTTGAAAAATAACGTCCCCTCAACAACGAATTTATTTTCTCTTCCCCTTTTTATGCACCGGGATCTCGTTTCTGCTCCAAAATTAATTATTTCTTCGGCAGATGCATGGCAAACCTTCCTGCTCAAGGCGTCAGCATTTGCATGGTTTTTTCCTGGCCTGAGGACCACCTGGTAAAATCATATTCGTCCTGTCTTAATGTCCACCTCATTAATCGACTGTTGGGGTCCTTTAAACTGAATAGCCACGTGAGTGCTACGTGGTCCGTCACAATGGTAAATTTTCGGCCTAGAACATAATTTGTAAATTGAGTGACAGCCCAAATTACTCCAACCAATTCCTTCTCTGTCGTCGTATAATTTAGCTCAGATGTCTTCAGTTGCCATGAGGCAAATGCTACCGGATGTTTCTCCCCGTTGATCACTTGAGACAGGACGGCCCCTATTGCGAAATTACTCGCATCTGTCGAGATGATAAAAGGCAAAGAGAAATCTGGGTACACCAATACGGTACTGCTCGTAATCGCTGTTTTTAAATTTTCTACTGCTTCGTCGCACTCGGGTGTCCAAACGAATATGATACCCTTTTTTAATAGCGATGTAAGCGGCCGGGCGAGAAACGCATAGCTTTCGATGAACCGTCGGTAATAATTTGTAAGGCCCAAAAGTGATTGAGTCAACTTCACTGTTTTCGGAGTAGGGAATTCCTTTACCGCTGAGAACTTGCTAGGGTCTGGAAAAATACCTTCTGCACTAATAATGTGTCCCAAATATTTCACTTGCGGGAGGGCGAAGGGGCATTTAGGCAGTTTCAATGACAATCCTGCCGTATCTAGCCTCTCAAACACTGCCCAAACGCCAAGTGTGTTCCTTTATTGAACCACTAAAAACGATGACATCATTGAGATACACTAGGCATTCCGCATACCTCTAAAAACTCCATCCATAAATCGTTGGAAAACGCTAGGAGCATTCTTGAGTCCATAAGGAACTGTAGTTTATTCATACAATCCATTGAATGCATGTCGACGTACTATAAAAACCGTTGTCTCACGCGACTCTGGAACCATCGGAAATTGATGGTAGCCCGCAGTTAAATCAAGTGTGGTGAAATACCTACACCCCCCAAATAGTCGAGTGTTTCGGTAATGTTAGGCAGGGGGTATACGTCAGGCTTCGTTATTGCGTTTAACGCGCGAAAATCTATGCAAAACCGATACTTCGGCCCTCCATCCTCAGACTTTTTCTGGGCGAGGCCCAGGGGCTGTGACTTGGCACTATTATTCCCCCGTCTAATTGTTCCTTCACGAAATTGTCTATCAATGGGTTCAAGTGATGTGGGGTCCGGTAGGGTCTTCTGTAAATTGGCTGAGCATCGCCAGTGGGAATGTGGTGTTCTACCAAGTGCGTGGCCGGGGGCGTTCCCGACGGCGATAACAAATGACTATACCTTCCGATTAAAGGCTGCAATACCGATTGTTCCTTAATGTCCAGATGGGACAACTTTCTTGCAATCTCGTCCATAAAATCATCCTCCCCAGCCTTACACACGGAAATATAGGCGTCCTGGTCACTTTTATTCCCTCGCACAGCACCTTCGTCCCACCCATTATTCATTGTCTCCTCCACATCACTCACTATCGCGATCAATGTACCCTTACTAAGAGTTACATCTATCATTCCAAAGTTACTTACTTGGATCTTAGCACTTCCCCCCCCATTCAACTTAAAAACAGATCTGGCCACCCAGCAGTCGTCCACTTGCAGCGCCGATTTCACCATGCACTCCTGGCCCACTTTCCAGCCGCCACCAAGGGGAAGGGTCAGGAGACGAACGCTCCGTGCTGGGATGCCCTCCGCTGACACGAGCCGCACCGGAAAATTCACCCCGGGGCAGCGCCATTCCTTCCCGCATCCCCAGGCTCCTTCGCCACGACCCTCGTCGTCGCGTCGCGCGGTCTTTCCTCCGCAATGTTCGCTGCTCTCCCCCTCCACGCCGCCGAAGCCACCCCTCCCGTCCTTATCTCCATCGCTGGTGGTCCCGCCTCCGCCTTATCGGGGGGGGGGCGGCGGGGGGTGGCCGGCCCGCCAACCTCCATTGGCCGCGACGTAATCTCCGCGTGCTCCGTCCCTCCACTCTCGGTCAGGCAAATAATTCTCCCGCCCAGTTTGAGTTCGCCCCTTTTCACGTCAATTATTGCCACATTTTCGCGGAGGAAGTCGATTCCTAAAATTCCTTAATGACCCCCCAAACTGTGTACGACCTAAGCCCTTAAGTTATACACACTATCACCAAAACCCAACGGAACCACCCCCTCTCCGAAGTTCCAAATGATCCCTCCATTTAAGCCCGTTATCCTGAACGTGGACCTCTTCGGTACTCGGCCCACACAGCAACTTTTAGTTCTCTTTACGGCTCACTTGTGCTCCTGTTTCAACTAACATTCGCCGAAAATGTTTCCTTCCTTTCGACCCTCCTTCTCCGGCCGAACCCTCCGCTCGGTCTCCCGCACGCGCACAGCTACGGAGACAGCGGCGTCAAACTTCTCCGGCATTGCGAGGCGCGTGTGCTCCCCCACCCTGCCGGGCAGGCCATTTAGGAAGGCGTCCAAAGCCCTCTCGTCCGCCTCCGACCGGCGAGCAGCAGCCACAGCAGCATCATCCTCCTCCTTCCATGTATGGCTATTTATCTCGCGGACGCGGTCAGCGAACTCCTCTATTGGCTCCCCTGGGCCCATTTGCACGTTCGCCCGCATTTCCCTGTAAAACCTCCTATTTTTCACCCCCTGATATCTCTCCAACAACACATTCTTTGCTTCGGGGTCGTTCAAGACCTCCCCAGCCCTCAGCTTCGCCCTCACGAGATCTGCGGCCCCTCCACGTGTGCGAAGTGTGACCGCGCTTAGCCTGTCCTCATCATCCAAACCACCCAACCTTCCCACTTGTTCTAATTGTGAGAAGAACGCTCCAACACCTTCCCCTGTGGATCCAGAAAAACTTTCAATCGCCGATATCATTGAATATCACGACTTCCTCGAGTTCTCCCCGGCCCCGGCCACATCTATTGTACGGGCTCTAAAGATGGCGTTTTCTTCTTTTAGCTTCCGCAGTTGCGTACAAAGTTCATCCACCGCCTGTTGGAGCTCCATTTCACGACCCGATAAGCTAACGCGGCTCGCCATTGTCTCTCACCTTACCACGACTTGGTATTACCGCGCTTTCCAACACTGGGGCGACGCGAGCATCGACTGTGCACGCTTACAATAGTCTATTTGCCACTGAAACACTTCTATGAGGCTAATGTTGCGAGATTCCTGTTATTTGATAGTTATGACCGAAGGGCACGTGAATTTTCCCTCTTTCTACAATAATTCTTCAGAAGAGTAGCTCCAAGTTACACCTCAATACGCATTGATTGCCAGTCATTTCCATTTGAAAATCTGTGACCAAAAAAACTAAAGGAGTCCCTGCACACTCCTTTAAATATACCCTCAGCCAGCTCTTATCACTCAGTCAACCACTATACTCGGGTAAACACAAGTTAAACAAACTACAAATTGGTTGTAAAATGAATTCACCAACCCGAGAGTTCTCGGTAATCTTGTAGTCCTCCCTAGGAATTGAAAAAACCCGTTTCCTCTTTAAGTTCTACTCTCAGGGAATCTTGAAAATATGCTCTTTTGGAACACAGCACTTATTAACCGCTGAATTCACTAACCAAGCACTAAAAAAAGGTTAACGAAGTAAACTATGAAGACCGGAAAAAACTCGATCACAACATCACTCAACACCAGCACATAATCTCGATAACGTTCAACTGCTTACTACGTGGTCTCACGAAAGCAAGCTCTGTAATACGTAAGAATTACTTTTCACACACATTTTAAACCGTCTAAAAGTACGTAACAGAGTAAATAATTTTAGTTTTTGACAACTGAAAGTAAAGTTTACTTACGTAGACAATAAAAATTGTTTTATTTATCTAGGAAAAATTTACAGAAATTTTAAGAGCAATTCTCCATTTCAAGCTTGTTCTGCTAAAATACGTAATGCTACAAAATATTCCTTATTCATACACAATCTTGGATACAGAACTTTTAAAAACAGGATAATATTCACCGCCCCTTTTACCGGCTTCGTCATATAAAAATCTATCAAGTAATTTAATTTTTATTAGTATTACCGAAAAGCAGTACAAGGGTGAAACAAAAATTGTTGCCGGTAAAAGATATATGTTCGATGAAGGTGGGAACCTCATTTAGTTCTTAGCGAGAAGCACCGCATAATAAAAACGCTACATCTACATCTACACGATACCCTGCAAGCCACCGCCAGGGTGTGTGGCAGGGGGTGAAGATCACCAAGCATGCACTACTAACATGCGAACAAGCAACTAAAGTGTCTCATGCAACAAGATTGTTAGTATTGATAGTATTTGAGGGGTTAATACATGCATGATGCAGTACAGAATACTCTAAAATATTTCCCCTACCTATCCCTTTGCTATGCTGCCTATTGTGTTCTCTTATAGTACGGGGAAAAATGCCATTTTGAATCTATCAGTACGACAATCAATCTCTCTAATCTTATTTATCTGGTTGAATCTAGCATAATGCGCTGGTTATTTTAATACGTGCCTAACATTTTCAGTAAAGCTATCCGATTGAAATTTCTCTAGTAGATTCAATCTGTTCTTTAATCTACGCTCTGATAACGATTCCCACCCTAATTCTTTTATTAATTCTGAAATGCTACTCAACCTATCGTAACACCTTTTGACGAACCTAGCTGCTCTACGCTGCACAGTGTCTAGTTCTCTGATTAACCCTAATTCATTAGGATCCCATACACTGGCTGCATACTCAAGGTGGGGCCTAACGAGTGAAAAGTCGCATCGCTCTTTTGTCTTCTCATCACATTTCCCTAGTACTCTTAATGCTACTGAGGTTTTCTGCATTCATAAATCTCTCGGCAGCCATTTAACCATGGCTACAATGTGAATGACAAAGGTGGTAAGAAACTAAAAGAAAGTAGCTGTTAAGCTTGCCCTGAGGTGAAGAATACTGAGAAAATACTAATGCGAACATGAAGTAAACAAGTTAAGTTATGTTAAACCCTAGCGGCTTTGAGGAAACTGAATGGAATTTAACTTGAAACCTAGTACGCCAATGTAAAGAATCATATAGGTATGCTGATTACCTATCTAATTTTGTTTTCCGCCGCGCACATTACCGTCTTAGGATACCAAAACCACAAAGAAACATGTAAAATATTAATATTGCACAAAAAAGGCCAATAAACGCTTCTACACACGATTACAACAGCACGTTACACATTCCCAACCATGAGCTTACAAATATCAACAATAAAAGTCCTATAAACAAGCCGGTAAACAATTGAGCAACAACGGACTTGATAGGCCTCCTGGCCGTGACGTCACCGGACTTTCGCCCTCCTGCATCCCGGCCTGAATCTAGGTGGCGTTGCCTCCACCCTCCAGCCTCCACCCTCCAGCCTCCAGCCTCCACCCTCCAGCCTCCACCCTCCAGCCTCCACCCTCCAGCCTTTGCCCTCCAACGTATTAACCACCTGCAGTGCGGCCTCAGGCTAACAACGCTCAACTCTATGAATGATTTTCATTCGTAAGCTTAATTTTAAAAAAAATTATTGCCGCGCAAAATATTAGTCCATATATCCAATGCCGCTGGATTGGTTCCTTAATTATTATTTAAAAAATCATAACTCTGCTCCTGTTGGTCACAGAGCACGTTTTTCTGAATGTTTTGCAGCCAGCTTTCGATAACACTGTGTTAGGAACTCGTGCGATGCACAGGTGAGTCTGCAGCAGAGATGTAAATATGTCTATGAAAAAATAAACCTCTTATTTCATACAACAATGAAAAGGTTAAAAATTATATTTTTTAATGTGCTCTTTTAGTCATCTGAAAATATGAGTGAATGAAGAAGTGGATGAGACCTTGGTGCCTCAAAAGTCGTAAAAAGTCTGACCTGATAGCCTGACAGATAGTGCATGTCGAACACAAAAGCTTTGCAAATCCGTTTGAAGGCACCATGAAATGAGTGCATGAAATATTTGTTTCACATGTCGTCTAGTTGAAATAAATTTTTAGTGGAAATGTGCAAAGTATTATCACTTAAGAAAGGCTCTTTGAATGCATATTCCAGTGTACACATACTATGCTGCTCGATTAATAAATCTTTGAATAAAGAATCCCAATCATTATGTGTATTTCCACTTAAATTTATATGACAAGACCAGTTTCAATTCACTGGCGTCATCATCAGGCACAAATCAAAATTACTGTGTCGCTGGTATATATGTACTGTAAAGAAGCGGAGAGGAGGGGTAGGAAAGGAGGGGGGGAGAGGCGGAGGGTTAGGTTGGGGGGAGGGATTGCATTGTTAATCCCTCCCCCATATATGTTATAATACAACAATGTAATCCATCCCCCCAACCTAACCCTCCACCTCTTCCCTGCCCCCCCTCTCCGCTTCTTTAGGGTGCATATATACCAGCGACACAGTAATTTTGACTTGTACCTGATGATGACGCCAATGCGTTGAAACTGGTCGTGTCATAGAAATTTAAGTGGAAATACACAGATGATTGGGATTCTTTATTTGGCCATGAATTTACACATAGTAACGCCGCATAGTATTGAGTGCATAGGGATAGTACTTTGTAGAGTCTCGTGATATAGAGTTATGCTATATTACTGGGAGTTATCTTCACCTCCTGCATGAAGGCAAAGAAGTGGCTAAAAATATGATCTACTATTTTGACACATGTTTATCCATTGCATACAAATAATTTCAGTTACTTAAAGTTAAAGGAAAATAGCTATTTTATAAAATATTTACATTTTTATCCTAAAGGTCAATCTCAAAGGTTTAGTATTAGCTTCATTTTGTAGATTTCCCAGAAAAAGTGAAGTAGATTGTTTTAGTGAAAAATGAATTGAATCTGATACCAGGTAAGTTGTCGATGTGAGAGAAGTATGACCAGTGGCATGCAAAGCAAATGCTCCCATCAATGGGGAATGGCCAAATTATTACACGTATTGTAACGTGACTACCGCGGAGCACCTCGCTCGGGCGATAGCCAGAAATGGGAAAAAAAATCCCATTAAAATCGGGTTCCCGATGTCGCTGGGGTGTGCACGCGCGAGGGAAAAGTAAAGATCACTCAACATTACACTAAAGAATTTAATATACATAGAACGCTTGAATGTGCAATTACTTCCATACATTAATTGCAACTAACACTTTGCGAAAAACATCGCCAATCGAACACACAACGACAAAAGAAAAAAAACTGGTCTGGACGAGACGTCACTAAGTTCGGCTCGGGCCGCTGGCGAAAACACAGCGTAAATAATATAATCCCACTTGAGACACAAAAGTACTCACTCAGGTCGTCGTTGTGTCCGAGGACTTTGCACCAACACAAAAAAAGAGCAAAAACTGTCATGGAGGGCTATTCCGAACCGCTCACCGCATGCGGTAAGACAACGCAGGCGGAGTCATACCGCCCGAAATCGGTCTCACCGCCCGATGCGATTCCGAACGAGCTAGAGGCGGTATCATACCACGGGAAAGGGTCGGTATCGTACCACGGGCAAGGACCCTGCCTTTGAAACTCCGCCTAGTCGTATAATCAACATGGCTGCCGTTTGTTTACGTTAGTTGGCCTAGTCTGACGTGTTTATAAGTGTTGTATCCATTGTTGAAGGACTTTTAATGCTTTTGTAATGCATGAAATGCAATTAGAAAATCTGAGCAAAGGTAAGGAAGGTAAATGTGATGCAGTTAGCTGGCAAAATTATCTCGTTGTGATTCTCTGGTAATGCCCGTTGTTATAAGACGTAAGATATTTTATTGCTTTGTATCTTTCTTGGCGTTTGGAAGGCGATATATTACTTATTATATTATTTTATGTATTGCGTATAATGTTATTTTACGTGGTTTATAGCCATCGCTTCCTTTATTTGAGCTACTTTGCCATAATTCGTCGCTTGATAATCAAGAAATGGCCAATTTCAGTCCTAATGGATACGATAATCTTAAAGGTGGGTGACGATTGTACTGCCATATAATTATATTTTTCAAATCTGTGTCCTACAGGTGCTGGTGAGATATTTTATGCTATGCTCTTCAGGCAATCTAATCGAAGAGAGAAGTTAATGTAGAAATTTTGCCTCATTTGCAATCCACTATGATGTACTTGTCATAAAAAACGTACACTAGAGCGGCGGTGATGAGGAATTTCAGTATTTCTTGAAAACAGTATGGAAATTAAGCGAGCAGAATGTTGCTGATTCACATCTTTCTCGGCCGAAAACAGTTGTGACAAGTTTACATTGTGTGTTCCCTAAAAGTTTAGTGGTGGCCAAGTGTTTCCGATACCCTTGTTTACATTATGTGTCCTCTAAACGTTTATTGGTGTCACTCGAGAGGTGGCAAAGTGTTTCCGAAGGATATTACCCTTGTTTACATTGTGTTCCGCAAACGTTTAGTGATGTCATTCGAGTTGTGGCAAAGTGTCACCGATAGATAGTACCCAGTGACTGTGAAATGCTTAACTAATAAGGTGTTCTACTTCCTTTTGTGTCTCTGAAGTGAAGACATTGGCGTTAAAATCGGTTTGACAAATCTGAAGGCTTCACACGGCGTTCAAAATTTATTTATTGAGCGTTGTATATGATTGTGAGTACGTATGGATAATGCTGTCATTTGAGTGAAACGTGTATTGAATGGTCCTAACCTGTCATAACAATTGGTGCACTCACGATGGTGAGTTATATAAAACTTAAACGTTAATTTATGATCAGTTATGATAAGTTAATATGTACGGTGTACTGCTCAAGGTGTTGAGAAATGTGCAGTACTTAACTTACTAATCATCCCATGCTGATTGTATAGATATTTTCATTTTTGTCATATGTATGTCCTTAAATGATATTTTACCCTAATAAAATTATATTTTTACCAGCGCAGAACTATTGTTTACATTAATTATGCGCGTATCTCAAGCTTTTCCTTTGTGTTACAAAATTTCCTGAATTGTTAAGTGCTATGCTGTCAGTAGTGATCCACCCAAGGTATTATGCAAAACTGAATTTCTTTCCTAGCGTAAGTTAAAAAAATTCACTAGTTAATGAATAATACTGTGATTACGTGGTATCTGGCATAGCTCCCACAGCATCGTAGTGAGATTCCTATTCTTTCCCATGTCCATTAGTATAGCGTATCGGATCAAGATGACATTATTCGTCTTTGTTCTGCAAAAAATGTCATGCTTACTTAATCCGATAATTTTAAAAATTAAATGACATATATTCAATTGCAGAGCTATGTTTATTTGGTTTTTAATGGTATTGGATATGTAACGATATGTCTGATCAAAAGGAGTGATAATGTGCTACATGTATTATGCTCCGAATAACGCATGTCATTTGAAACTCTTTCCCGGGGATTGCGTCTGAGGACCTTGCTAATCATTGGTTGAATCCTTTTTTGGAGACCTCGAACGCGTTATTTTTCATAGCAACGTCACATCCGCCGCATGCAATCACACCGACCCCTTGGCCTCGCTCTCCGCCTGGTGTTGAGACTCCGACCACCCTTTTCGTAATCGCACAGGTCTGAGTTTCAACGTCGGCGAAACGGAAACTCCGCCTGGCGGTACGAGACCGCCCCTCAATTCGGAATAGCCCTCATGGAACATAATCGGTCCGAGTCTGGGACCAGCGAGGGCCAGCGCAAAAGGGAGAGAGAGCGAGGGTCTCCTGTGCGCGCCCTTATATAACCTTCTTCTCCCGGCTCGGCTGGTGGCGCCGCGAGCTCAAACAGCCGACTGTCGTTAATCAGCTCGGCACCTCCCCCCGGGAATTTAAATATCCCTCGAAGGATGGACAATTGGGTTACATAGCCCCCCACTGGAAAAAAAAAACAAAATCGAGTATCACCGGAGATTTTTTTCAAAATTTGGTGTATTCTCCCCGTGAGAGAACAAAAAAAGGGAAAGGGGAAAGGCAGCTGGTCTTCATCTTCAACGGCAGTGGCTCCTGAGTTGTCGGTCCATCGGGATGACGCCTCCTCTCAACAGGCAAAAATGGGGGTGGGGGGACTCTGCTCCGAAGAATAGGGTAAATGGAGGGGAGGGCGTCGCTTCGTAGTTGTCGGGGTCTCCGTTGTGAAGACGCTGCTCCGGGGATCGTTTCATCCCGGCGGCACAGCCCCAATGTTCACTTCAAGGGTACCCATTCAATCCACAAAGGGCTTAAGATTAAAAAAATTGAACTTTCCTATTTCCACATCCTTATCGATGCCAAGACACATACATTGGGTTCTAGAACTCTCGCAACGGTGTAGGGACCGGTGTACAAATAAAAAAACTTAGCAAATTTAAAAAACTTCTAAAAAAAGCAAATTCTCCCGAAGTGGCATCGGACACACCTGGTGTCCTTAACAACACCTTGTCCCCCAACTTAAAACTCTACCCTTGCGATGGTTTCGCCTTCTTTCTCTTAATAGCGGCGCGTTCTAAATTGCGTGCCACCAATCGCTGAATATTTTTATCCCTTAACGGGGTACTCTTGGCAGCGGATTCAATTGTTCGAAGTTTCTTTTGGGCTTTACCCCAAAGCGAGCTTCCATAGGGGTCATACGGATGCTGTCATGGTAAGTAACGTTGAAACAATCGTTTATCTTGGGGAGCATCTCCACCCAATCCCTATGGTTTCGACAATACACACGAAGCACTCGACTAATTTCTCGCATCACCCGCTCAGCCGGATTTGATTGTGGATGCCTTATGGAAGAATACACTGGGTTTATATTCCGTTCCGTGAGGAATTTCACCCATTTTCGCGACACAAATTGCGTGCCTTGATCGCTTAAAATACGTTTGGGGAGTCCGCATTTCGAAAGAAACAAGCAGAGGCAACGCAAACAGTTATCGGTATTCGCCTTGTTCATGGGGTACACATACGGTTAATTTTATCTCTGGACATATACGACGTTTTACGGGAACTTCCGGACTTTCACTAATTAAATCCTCGTAAGGATTTCCTTCTAAGTGGACGATTCCGACGATTTTTAGGTTCACTCGTTCGGTATTAAACATTGGGCAAGGGAACCTAGTCAAACCCAAGGTCGATCGTTTCCCGTTGGAGAATCTCTGGTGGCGCTAGGACCTTCGGGGAGGTTGAAAGAAACTTCGGGGGGATGAGGCACTGTCGAAATTTCACTGGCGTGAGTGGCCTGCGTCATTGGAGGTGGAAAATGAAATGGTGAGTTTTGGGAATTCGACTCTCGCACGTCCCTTCGCCTTTGACGGGCATTCTCCGGGTAGGTCAGCCCAGAATTTTGCACGTGCGTCATTGAATTACTGTTCGCCGCATCGGCATTTCTCCCTTGTTCCTGCCGAGACATGGGAATACTAAATTGACCCAATAGACGAGACATTTCTGCAACTTCGGTGGGCTTTGCGCTGTAAAGGAGGTTTTGGATATTGGGCGGGAAGTGCCTGATAAGAGAGTAGGTAATCTCTTGATCGGGCATAGGGGGCTCAGCCAAACGAGCGATCCCTACCATCTCGAGGAAATATCTATTCATGGTTCCATGCTTAAACGATATGTAGGACCCCGATGTAATGCGCCATCGGTGTTGAAACCTCTTTTCAATTCCCCAATAGGCATTTAGAAATGAGTCGCGGAACTCATCGAAATTATTGGGAACTGGTAGCAAAGTTCGTCCCCATAATCCCGGCTCCCCTTCCAACATCTGCATCGCCACCATTACTTGTAGGGACGGCGGTATTGCATAAACTTGGAAATAGATCTCCACTTGCTTAAGAAATTGCACCGGATGTTCAAAGTCACGCCCACCATACTTTGGTTTAACGACGCAATTGTTGGGAACTGTTAAATGACAAGCCGAAGGTGCCGGATCCTTCAGGTCCTTCAGGGGCTTACTCACCTCCTGACGGATCGATCAACATCCCGTTTTAACTCTCTCAATTTTAAAACGTTTTCATCGAATTTGCAAGACTCATATTCGAAACGTTGATCCAACAAAACCACGTGTCTTTCGGTGGATTGACAACGCGTCTCTAGGTTCTGATTTGCATCGTCAATGCGGCGTAATGCCTCGTTAACTTCCTTACGAGTACCCATAAGTCTCGAACTAATCTCGTGTTTGATAGTCTGCTCAACACCGAGAAATTGTTCCTGCACTTCGCGAAAGCGAGTGTTTGTCGACTGCTCCAGCTCGCTTACACGTCGGTCTAAACTATCCTGTAGCTGAGTAATTTTTGAACCCATCTCCCTCCTAAATTATTTTGGGACTGTAATAAATCTTCCCTCATCGTTATCATAAACCGAATCAAGTCGGTATTTTCAGAAGCGATACCTCTCTCATCCAATTTTTTGTCCCCGCCTTGCTCCTGACTTGGCCCTATCGTGACCGCAGATTGAAATAAACCGCTAAGGTCGCCCTCCTCGTCCGAATCTAATTTTTCGCTGTAAGTAGTAAAAGCTGCCCCCTCCGCCATCGTCACAACCGCCTGACACAATCTGCCAAAAACCTAAAACTAAAGATCGATCCAAACAAATCCCACCATAATCAATTGGAAATGGCTGTGTAGACGGAACGCGTGCTCCTCCAACGAACATCGGCCATCTCGTTGGGCGCCATTGTAACGTGACTACCGCGGAGCACCTCGCTCGGGCGATAGCCAGAAATGGGAAGAAATCCCATTAAAATCGGGTTCCCGGGCGTCTATTGTGGTTGTTCTCGGGAGAGCGGATTTATCCCGAGAACTGAAACCGAGGTTGCGTTCGCTGCGTATTCCTATTGTCCGTGATCCCGGCCGTGATAAGCTTCGGCTGCCTCCGCGCGACGATGACGTCATGCCCGATACGTCATCAATTTCCACCAATAGGGAGCCTCCGGGACTTCGCTCCGTCCGACCTCCGTCTCCGTCCGGGAGAAGCAGACAAGTGAAGTGAGGAAAACGTGATTGAGTCCTCCAAGCTAATCCGTCGCTTCTCGTCAACCGCTGCCTTAATATAAAATTGCCTTCTCCATTGATGCTCTTATCGTTAATGCAGCGATTTGCTAATAATGTCAAGTTATCAATTTATCAATGATACTGTAGGTAGGTAACATAATGAATAGACATACAATCTTCAACGAATCTTAAGATTCGTCAAGTCGTAATTACGTATAGAGCTAGGTAGATGTGTGTAACTCTCACGAGAAACTATACATAAACTCAGCCGTAAATCATCATCGTTTTACGGTCAGCGCAAGAATAATGAGGAACGAAAAATGCAGTTAGAACATCCGCCCAAGTATCTGAGTAACTACTGGCAAAACAGCCTTGAATAGTTTCAAGTTAACAGAATACAATTATGATAAAAGGGCGATGGAGGGAAACAAGAGGGCAATAACATTCATCAACTTATAAGTGGGTCATTCCAAGTCAACTCAACCAATGTTTGGGGAATCTCACACCCACAATCTCCGATTTTAATAATTTTTCCGTGTAGCTAGATTCAACCTTAGTTAAGAAAAATCGTAAATATTTTAGCCAAAATGCAAATACTTTCTACGATATGAGTATTTTATGCACCAAGGCAGAGAGAAAAATCTGTCCACAAATCAAATCGTGCTTATCAACCATTTCTGTGCCCCTGTAAAAACTAAAGTAAGTCATCAAAGCTGATAAAACTTTTAGGAGTCATAGACATGCAACTATAGTTTTTAGAAACGCTAGGGCAAAGAATCTCACTTGGAAACCATATTTGATATAAACATTGAAAGGTGGCAATTTTCACATATTTTCAGCAAAAATGGCATATTCAGACACATGAGCAAATTACATTTAACATGGTAAAAATATTAAAATTGGAAGAAGCATAGAAAATATAGGTAACTTTTAATTGATATGGGGTTCTGGCTGATTTTGGACTTATTTGTTCATATATTTACTGAAAACTACCACTCTACCATTTGTTTTTGTTGCAAAATACCACTTTTTCAATTTCTAATAACAAAAAAGGGTCACCAAGTAGAAGACAGTTTTTCAGAACAACATGCCTTAGGCTCCCCCCTTTGAAAAAATATAAACTTGAAGCTGCTTCTAATAGTGTCACCATAATTTATTTTAATGGTGAATGTAAAACCGTAGGATAACACGCCTGTGTTTCAGGGATTCCATGTAAGGGTGTTGGATGTGAGAATTAAATGTCCTATAACCAGATGTCATTCCTTGAACCGTCCAGTCAATATACATATGATAATACCCCAAGGTTCAATGAGTCTAAATGGCTAACATATCAGTAATAAATGAATTTATGTTGTCATTACCAGTGGGTAAAAATAGGACACATTTATGAACAATACATACCCTTATTCAATAACCCTGATAGTGGCCAATCCAAGCTTTCTCAGCTGCTGTAATGATGCTATCAGGTGTAGTGAACTATCTCCCTTGCATTTGGCACTATGCAACAATAGTATTGAACATAACTTGTCTATTGAAGGCATTTATCAAAATGTTTTGACCACGTTTGACTTGGCAATTCATAACACCCAATATAGGTCTGTTTTTATATGCAGCAGCAAAAGGTTTCTGTTGCATCATGAACATGAGACAGACTGTGTTATCTTCTAATTTACCACTGTGTAGAAAAACTACTTTGCTATAGTGTGTGTTACCAAAAAATATTTTTGATGGGCTTCTCCACTCTCAGAGACATGAGTGTTTTTACTTTCTCACATTCCCACTAACCTTACAAATGGTTTCTCACGATGTTACTACACATTAACTCTCAAGTAGAAAGTAAGACATATCACTTTGAGTCAAATTCAGTGAATGACAGTTGTTGACAATAGGGTAGTTTCCTATTATTTTTTTATTGTCTTGATCGAAAGTTTATAACCTCTGGAGTACGTGTTTTAAGCCGTTCGATTTTTAAATGACGTTAAGTATTTTTCCTCATTAATTAAAAAGTGAAAAAAATCAATGGCGCGAAAACGCGACGGCAAACTATTGCATGCCGGTTAATCCTACGTGTGACGTCAAACTATTTCCTCTACCTGCCACCAGGTGGTGCTGCGGACGCTTCCAAATAGACGCCGCACTCCGTTAAAGCTTATGAACAAGTATTGGAGGCATATTTATTCCGTTAATTTATTATAATTAACTTTTATGTATTTATTTAACATTACTTATGCAGTTGATTCGTTTAAAATCAGTTAGTATTCCTTTCACAATCATACCATGTAGTTCGCCTATCGCCGCACGACCTTCACGCCATGCTTCGTCGTAGCGTTCGTAGCAGAAGACAGAGCGAGCAGGACGTCCTTGAGCCTATAAAATGACTAATAATACCATGTTTAACTGAGAAGACTTTTCCAACTTTGATAGTTTTCACAGGCTACTACCAATTCGTAATCAATAGAGCTGAGGGGCCCTCAAATACAACGGTAAGTGCAGGAGACGAATTTTCCTATGCCTCGCAACGTAAACTACCTACCTGTTACGTCAGCATGAAGGCAGCGCACCCCGCCATTTCAGAGCCTTTTCAAATGGCCTTAAAATTAACATTTAATTCTCTAGTAAACTGGGATTTCTCAATACAAACTTTTTGCGTAAATTAAATACATTTATGGCAGCGCACAAATCGCAATTAATGAAGTCTGTTTTCTTTGATGAAGGAAACTACCCTATTGTTTTTATAAAATTAGAGGTTTATGATGTTGTGAAGATTGTCTGATTGATGTTGGCTGATTTTACACAATGGAGTGTATTGAGGCCTGCTTTATTGGGAAATTCTTGGAAAATGAATGTTACAAGACAACCTACACCCGTGAACTCTCTTTACTCTCTTCACGGTCTTCCGTTGGACATTATTATGGTGAAGTGGCTTCTTGGCTACCTCCCCTTCAGTACCAATTTCACCACATTTACAGGTTTGCCTCCACCACAAGTGTCTTTATTTGGAAATATATGCATTCCTCCAGCGCTCATGCTAAAATCCATTTGGAGTACAGTCAACATCTAACATAACGAGCTTAGGGGAAATTAGCTTGCAGACAGCAAGAAAAATATAAATTCACTGTGGAAAAACTGTGAAGCATGGACAAAAACTATGTCCTCGATGTGTTGCCTCTGTTTCCCGATTAGAGGACATGCATGTTCATGATGCATACTTCCCACCACAGAGTATGGAGCTTGAAGATACTATGAAGTCCGTTAATTCAAGTTTTGTATGTCTTCGCTGTTCCCCCATCAAAATTTCAAAAGTGAGGAAATAAAACCGATCAGGTTATGCCAGGAAAAAATTCAGAAAGTAACTTCACTTTTGGAGGAAAAAGTAAAATCATACTAAGATGTACCTACCTGAAAACGTTAATCATGATTCGAATATTGAGAAAAAATGAGATGAATGTTCAGATTTTGCTTTAATGTTAGAGGATCTAAAAAAGAAATGTACTGAATCAAACTGTGAAAAGCAATTGTCAATACTTACTTTGGTACCATCAAGTTGGACTATATCCAAAGCTGCTGAAATATTTAATGTGACAATACCAAGTAAAGCAAGCTCAGGAACTAAGGAAAAGAAAAGGCATACTTCCTTATGATACCCAAAAGGAAGGGAAGCAGCTAACTGATGATGTTAAACAAGCTGTATTAAATTTTTATGAAAGTGAGGAGTTCAGCCGCATTTTTCCTAGAAAGAAAGATACAAGAGTGTAGTTACTGGAGAGCAGACAGTACACATACAAAAAAGACTATTTTTTTGTAATCTTTCAGAGTTGTACAGCATCTTTAAGCAATCCTCATGTAAAAGTAGAAGTGTCTAAGTTTTTCCAATTACGCCCTAAATGGTGTGTAACTGTTGGAGCAAGAGGTACCCATTCTGTATGTGTTTGTATGCAGCACCAGAATGTTAAGCTAATGATAGATGCACTATCTTCAATTAAAATGGGATATAAAATGGCATAAAGGGTCTTGTTTGTGATGTAGATGACAATCAGTGCATGATGGACAGGTGTGAGCAATGTCCTGGTAAAGAGCAACTGCATGAAATGTTGTGCAGGCATTTAGCTAATGAGTTAGGAGAAGATATAACTATCATGTAATCTCAGTAGATACAAACAGATTGCACAACACTTGAGAATATTCAGGTGAATACACACAATTACATTGACAGGCTTTTGGAAATGGTGGACCAACTTACCTCTCATCATTTCATCTCTGTATCTCAGGCAACATTTTTAAGACAGGGCAAAGAAGAATTGGCTAGAGATGAGATCATAATTCTACTTGACTATGCTGAGAATTTCTCATTCATTATGCAAGGTGCAATGCAGGGATTCTTCTGGGACAGTTGTCGGGCAACAGTCCATAGTTTTGTTGTTAATGCTAAAGAAGATAAAGAGTATTTTCTTTGAGCATTTGTGTCATCAGTGATTGCTTTAGCCTGTTTAGCTTTAGATGCTGTATCATAACATGTGTTTATCAGAACTGTGAAAACATATATAAAGGAGAAATATCCACACATTACAAAAGCAAATATTTTAGTAATGGAGCAGCAAGCCAGTGTAAAAACTTCAAAAACATTCAAACCGTATGCTTGCATTCTTCAGACATTGCTTTGTCTGCAGAGTGGCATTTTTTTGCAACAAATCATGGGAGAAGTGTATGTGATGGAATCGGGGGAACTGTGAAACGATTAGCTGCCAGACCTTGCTTATAACGACCCAGCGCACAACATATTTTGACAGCATTTAATTAATTGAGTGGCCTGATAAAATTACTGTGGGCATAAGTCATTTTAGGTTTCCAGCAATGACAAAGAAATTTGGAAATCAAAACTGAATAAGCCATTCAAAAATCCTAAAACTATAAAGGGAGCAAGAAGTCATCACTGCTTTCTTCCAATCAGTTAAAATAAGTTATTTATCAGTCAACTTTCTCTGCCAAAGTTCCGAGTAACAAAAAAAGAAAATATAAATAACCCTTCCTTCCAATTTCTCTTCACCTTGCAAACGCCCGAGATGTAAATGTTGCTTTCTACTCCGCTCAGCCTCCTCATCAGTCCTTAACAAATCCTCCTCTACACCCTCCTGCACCTCCACCAATGTAGTTTACCGCCTCTCCTGCAATTTCTGCTCCTCCTTCTACATTGGAGAGTGCACTACACCACTTGCTATCAGGATGAACAACCACCGGCATTCCACCAAAATTCCTCCCTTCCACGAACCTATCCCGAAACATACTGCCCACCATAATCAAACTTTTGACAACTGTTTTTCCCTCGCCATAGTGGAAGTACTTTCCGAAAATGCCACTAGCATTGAGGTGAGGTCTCGTGAATTGGCGCGTATCTGGCTCGAAAGATCATATCAAAAGCCAGGCTTGAACATCTCCCACTAGAGGCCACCACTTCCTTACCTCCTCCACTGTCTCCCGCCCCACTCCTGTACCCACTCTCACCACCCCCCCCCCATTGAATGTACAGCATTAATCTCATCAATCTCATCCCAATCCCATCCCTCACCCCTCTTCCTCCCCTCCAACTGCCTTCACACCCCCGCCGCACTCAGTTCCTCTCCGGCTGACGAAGACTGCAGAGGCAGTCGAAAGCTTCCAACTATTTTAAATGTGAGTGTCCCGTTTTTTATATTTTTGTGTTTCTATGTTTTTCGTGTGCTATCATCGTGTGTATATATATATATATATATATATATATATCCCTCCTCCCAAGCTACTTGCCAGTCCAAAAATATTGTGTACCTTCTGACCTGTAATTCTTGTCCCACATTTTACATTGGCGAATGCACTACACCCTTGGCAATCCGTATGAATAATCATCGATCTTCCACAAAATCCGCCATATTTTCATCATTTCCTATCCCTATACACACTCATTCCCACGGTCTCTCTTTTGATAACTGCTTTTCCCTCTCAATACTTGAATCCCTACCGAACCATGCTAGCAAAATAGAGGTCAGGACTCGTGAGAATGCTTTTATTTGGGCTCTCCGTGCATTCGAGAAGCCCGGCTTGAATGTACAGCATTAATCACACCCAATCTCATCCCTCACCCCTCTTCCTCCCCTTCAATTGCCTTCACACCCTCTCCCCCCCTCCCCCCCCCTCCAACTGCCTTCACACCCCCGCCGCACTCAGTTCCTCTCCGGCTGACGAAGACTGCAGAGGCAGTCGAAAGCTTCCAACTATTTTAAATGTGAGTGTCCCGTTTTTTATATTTTTGTGTTTCTATGTTTTTCGTGTGCTATCATCGTGTGTGTATATATATATATATATGATTCGGCCCTATTCCATCTTCTCCACCAATTGTGTGTTCGTACTTTTATGTGTTTCTATCTACTCCTATTCCTTTCATATATATGTATGTATTAGCATTGATTGCATTTTCCAGTGACTGTTATATACATATATATATATATATATATATATATATATATATATATATATATATATATTATTGCTAGGTCACCTTTTCAATGGAAAAGTTAATCAGTTTTATGCACTGAATTTGATCCCTTTACCGAACCGTGTTCTACAATAATGCAATATACCTGGTTCAATCGTTGAAGAACAAATGGATGGGAAGAATGGCAAAGGAAGGCCTCGAAAGAGATATATGGAACAAGTGACAAAGGATGTGAAAGAACAATGTGCGTATCCCTGATGGGCCTGGCAGCTCCTCAATGTTACCATCAGGTTCTGAAAAACCAGCGAGAAAGGAGAATATTAATTGTTATACTTGAATGCAGGTATTATGCCAATATTAACAGCTGATCATTTAATCATTAACTGGTAGGTAGGCTCACCTCCTATCAGTGAAGCCCCACTTATTGGTGTGCTTATCACTGATGGGCCTGGCAACTCATTAGGCGCTGAAAAATCAGTGAGAAAGGAGTATATTAATTGTTACACTGATCAAAGTCACGTATTTTGCTAATAATAACACCTAATCAATCAATCATAACTCGCAATCACACTTACCTCCTATTGGTAATGTTATTCCCTGAGGTGTTCTTATCGATAAGTGTCTCATTTGGGGAAACATAGACGGATCTAGGAAAGGAGAGAATTAAATTATCATCTGTTAATTTTGAATACAATGCACGACTCCGAAGCAACCAATAAACAACTACCTGGTAGATTCAGAGAAGGAACAGCATTCCTCTTCAGTTTTGGTATGTCCAACACAAAGGAGTCCTTTTCAAACTGTTGAACGCACATGCGTTTCCTGGAGTACACTTCAAAATAATTTAAGGGGCCCGGGTCAAAATTGGCCAAGTATAACCACCTAAGAAATCGACCAGTCTCCTTCACAGGGTGAGGTAGCCTATTAATAATATTTAGGTTTAGGTTAGTAGCTAACTCATAGTTGATAGGAGGTAAGAATATGGAAAAAAACACATAATTTGAAACCGTAATATAGCAAAACATATGAACCTCATTTCTAAGCATAATACAATTCGAAGGCATATACTTTGAAAGAATTCAGCCGGTAATTTTAGCTATGACAAAATTAGTTAGACGCTACGTTAATTGGCAATTCATAGGAAACTAACCTCATTCTACGACTTCTTTTATCTTCGCAGCCACGGACGATACACTTCACTAAACCAGATTTTTTCATTGCTGCAAGTCCACAAAATACACTGCATTAATACTTATTACGTGTATGACTATATACAGCAATATATATTTTAAGAACCGCACGTACTTCAGATAACCACACTCACTGTATTCCACAATATCACACTTTCAAACCTTGACACGCTTGATGCTCAATCAATCTGAGACACTCTTCTGAGTAGCAGAAACCTCAAGACATGAAGGAACATGCCAGTTGTACCCGCCAAGGAAATTAAAATCAAAATGATTATTCGGACTCCCATTGGTCGAGCGTACCAATCCATGATTGGCCATTTGAAATGAGAGAGTGCGTGGTGGGGGACGCTTTCATGTGCTTCTTCCGGTTCGCCGTGATGACGTATGACGGTCTTCCTTCTGCCTATCTAGTGCCATTCCCGTGAAAGGGAGAGAGAGCGAGGGTCTCCTGTGCGCGCCCTTATATAACCTTCTTCTCCCGGCTCGGCTGGTGGCGCCGCGAGCTCAAACAGCCGACTGTCGTTAATCAGCTCGGCACCTCCCCCCGGGAATTTAAATATCCCTCAAAGGAGGGACAATTGGGTTACAGTATGGATGGTAAAAATAATTTCTCCAGCTTTCATTTGAATTCAGCCCATCACTGTGCCATATATACTAGATGGACTCTTGTCAATCTCGAAAATGGAAATGACTTGGTATATTCCACACCTTTCATTGCAACAACCGGCCGCGGTTCCGATGGCTAGAGCGTCATTATCAAGGCAACCATAAAGTGAACCAAGTAGATTAAAGGTTCAGATCAAGGCAACCGTATAGGTTCGCTATTTGGTTTCCTTGATAATGACGCTCTAGCCGTCGAAACCACGGTCGGTTGTTGCAATAAAAGGTGTGGAATATACCAAGTCATTTCTATTTTCGTGATGCTTCAGTTCCAACGCCCGAGGGTTCCAGTCTCATTGTCTGTTTTTCCCAAATGCTGCGAAACCGTGAATTTCGTATTCTCTCCTGAAGAGCATGTTCTTCCTCGCAGGTCGTGCCAAGGGCTACCGCCGCCTCAGAGCCCTGCTGGCCGCCCTGATGCTCCTGTCCGCCTTCGCCTATTGCCTGCTGCTTGTCGTCGTGCCCGTGGTGACGAGGAGGGAGGCCAGGACGCCGGCAGTGACCTTCCAGTGCAGCTCCTCCTCCGCCAGTGGTGGGGTCATCGTCCAGGAGCGGTGTGCTGACCAGTGCCACGACTGGGGGGGCGTAGCGCGGGTGAGTGCATGTGACCTCTCTCTCTCTGAGAGGTCCCGAATGCCCCCCCTCCACGTATACACACTTGGATGCATTGGATTATAGTATGCTGCGGTTTCAATCGAAAAGTATTTATCTGCTGTAGGCAATGTATCTCAGACACACTTGTCGTAGCTCAATGCTTGATCAATCAGCTTTGGCTGCAGTGGGACTGAAATGTTGCCTCCTGGTGCACTCCATTGAAGGTACAAAGTGGGCCTACTTTGGGCCGGACGGATATTCATTGTGTAATCTGCAAGGTTTGCATTGTAGGCATAAGATTATTGTTTGATAGTACACTCCCGTCTCATTGCATTCTCACCAGTGTGTAAGGTTCACTTGCTTCCTGTAGTAATGTGTGTGCATGAGAAGGAGAGAAAAGGGAACAAGGAGGCGTGTGGTTGGAGCGTGGGTGAGAGGTTCATTCACAATTTGGAAAACCTCCGGTGTCGGTTTGTGACGTTGGGGGCAGAGGGGGGAGGGAACAGAAGCAGGAAACTCGCCGCTGTCATCTTAGGATCCCTCGTTGGTTTTATTGCTCCTGCGGCTAGGTTTCCGCAATTGGAGACCAGCGGGCGATGTCCCCCCGTGGCTCGGCTTTGAGGAGTCCTCGGGAGTTTAAGGGGGGGGAGGGGTGGGGGACGGTTCAGAAAGTAGCACAGTGGGCTCAAATCGAAAATCGCCAGACAAAATCCAAAATTGCTTTCTTTGAGATAACGTCTTGAAACTTGGCACACATGCACACAAATTATTGGTGTTAAGGGTGTTGTATACCTCTGCAGAAAACGGCTCTGCAGACCCTTGCGAAATCAAAGATAATTAGTTTAATATAAGTTTCAGAGGTGATTGGTTTTCACTGATCGTTAGATAAAGCATCATTGTGAGCGGCCAAAGAAACAATATTTTCACTATCAATACTCATTAAAGAGCATCAGGCACTGAAAATCGTAAAAATAGCCTGATTTCAGCCTTTTTTTCCTTTGACATTGAAATCGTAATTGAAACGTGTCTTCCATTATCCGCGGCGATTCATCCTTCTCTTCTACTGTGATTTGATCAACTAACGTTGCAATGTATTATTTCCCGTACCATGTTTTCACTATTTTACGTGTTAAAATTTTTTCTCTCTTTGGCGCTGCTCATAGTCCCCTCCGCTCCCGCTAACGTCACCCTCCACCTCCTGCCTCCTTATCTCGAGCCATTCCAAGGCCAACTCGGTCGTGGGCCTTCCCTGTGCCACTTCCCCTCCCTCGTTCCCCTCTGTCACTTCAAGGAAAGCCGTCAGACCGAGCAAGGGATATTTTGTTCAGTTGCAGGCAGGCACGTAGCCAGAAATTTGCTTCGGGGGGGCTAAGTCTAGTGTAGCCCGGTTAGCCTAACTTCAAATCAGCCTTGCCCGTCGGTACCGACATGTTACAAATCTCTTCCTTAATTTTCAGTGCCCGGTATTTGCTTTCACAGTGCCCATTCCTATCTCTTTTCATTGGTTAAGCTCACTGTTTATCTTCTCATGAAGCAGTTAATTTGATCGGCCCCAGAACAGAAGTTCAACTCATGCATACATATCAGATACCTACAGATACATACGTATCAGATTATCAGATTGCAGATTATATTTAGATAGTCAGAGAAAAACACAAAATCAACGAATATGCTAAACCATCAAATGTAATAGGTACATTAAATAGTGGGTCGGTAAAATAATTATCAGGGAAAATTTTAGTTGGAAAAGAGCAGTAAGAGAGAAACAGATTGGGAGAAAGAATTTCAGTGAAAGTTTCCTCAAGTGAATTGTTGTACTATAAGAAATAAAGTAGTAAAATTTCACCACCTCATAAAAAGTACTGATGCAGATATAATCGTAGGTACAGAAAGCTGGCTTTCGAAGGACATATCAGATAATGAAGCATTCCCTAAGTGTTTTACCATATACAGAAAGGATAGAATAAACAGAAACAGAGGAGTATTATATAAAGCTGTGAAGGACCCGTATGTCAATAAAAGAGCACTTATTTCAGAGCAAGATGTAGTAAGTACTTCTACATCTACACGATACCCTGCAAGCCACCGCGAGGGTGTGTGGCAGGGGGTGAAGATCACCAAGCGTGCGCTACTAACATGCAAACAAGCAACTATAGTGTCTCATGCAACTTGACTGTTGGTATCTACAGTATTTAATGGGTTAATGCATGCATCATGCACTACAGAATACTCTAAAATATTTCCCCTACCTATCTCTTTGCTAGGCTGCCTATTCTGTTCTCTTATAGTACGGGGGAAAAATGCCATTTTGAATCTATCGGTGCAACAATCTATCTCTTTAATCTTATTTGTCTAGTCTAATCTAGTATAATACGCTGGTTTTTTAATATGTGCCTAACATCTTCAGTAAAGCTATCTGTTTGAAATTTCTCTAATAAATTCAATCTGTACTTTAACCTACACTCTGATAATGATTCCCACCCTAATTATTTTCTTAATTCTGAAATGCTACTCAACCTATCGTAACACCTTTTAAAGATCCTAGCTGCTCTACACTGCACACTGTCTAGTTCTTTGATCAACCCTGATTCATTAGGATCCCATACACGGGCTGCATACTCAAGGTGGGGCCTAACTAGTGAAAAGTAGCATCGCTCTTTTGTCTTCTCATCACATTTTCCAAGTACTCTTTTTATAAATCCTAGCTTTCTCTTCGCTCGGCCGCATATTTCCCGGATGTGTCTTCCCCACGATAAATCATTAGTGATTGTTACACCTAAATATCTTATAATATAAGACACTGTCTCCGGCGTTACTCGGTGGAACTGCTTCATATTTAATCAGAAAAACACTTGGTTATAATTCCACACATTATATTTCAGGAAGACGACCCGGGTTTCAGCATGTCATGCCATCTTCAGGTGCAAATGGATGGGTGGCTTACACTTATATACCTGTGAGTGGAGGGGGGAGGGAGGGGGAATATGACAACAGGGGTGAGGGGTTTGGGGAGGGGGGAAGCATGAGTAATGGCCAAGGCTGTTTTTCGAAGGAGGGAGGGGGGGGGGTTAAGGTTGAGAGTCGTGGAGGGATGGTAGTGTGATATAAAGGAGAGGAGACTGGGAGGGGAACATATGGTCATTACAAAGTTTAGTGGGCCAATTCACAATTTCAAACTGTTCCAAGAAGTCCATTTTACGCCCCTTGTCAATACAATGTAAAATCCGAGGTTCAAATTCACACCAATGGTTCTCGTCACATAAATGTTTGGCTATTCCGGAGGATTCGTCATTATTTAAAAAACATCGTCTATGTTCTTTCACTCTAATGTTAAAACTTCTCCCAGTTTGTCCAACATGTCCAATGTTACAGGTATCACACTTCAACTAGTAAACACCACTTTTCTGCATATTGTCATACTTGTCCTTTGTATTAAAAAGCATTTTACCCAATGACACAGGATTGTAAAATGACACTTTGGCATTATGGATTATATTACATAGTTTATATGAGACATGAGATATGAATTGTAGCTTGCACCAGCGTGAAGGTTTGTCAATATCAACTTGAATGAAAGTTATAAAATTTATAGCTTGTTTTTTGTCAGATCTTTCAATAAGTTTTCCAATCAGTTTTGGGTCAAAACCATTTTGTTGGGCAATATACTTTTATGTGACGAGGCCAAACATTTATGTTTGTCCTTCTTCAATATTAATTTATCATGAGGAACTTTATCAAAAGCCTTTTCAAAATCTAAAAATATCGCATCAACTTCAGTACTGTTTTCGCCGTGTACTAAAATATCGTGTACGAATAAAGCTAATTGTGTCTCGCAAGATCTACCTTTCCGGAACCCATGTTGGCTGTTTATAAGTAATCCCTGACTTTCCAAATCCCACATGATCGAACTGACTACAATGTGCTCAAATATCTTACAAGAGATTGACGTGAGTGAAATGGGTCTGTAGTTGCTAGGTTCTTCCCTATCACCGCTTTTAAATATAGGTGTAATGTTGGCTACTTTCCAATCCTTGGGTACTGTGTGGTTCTTTAGTGTTTTATTGAATATTATTTCTAGATAGGGGGCTATTTCAGAAGCTAATGTTTTATATACTCTGGAGGGAATTTGATCAGGACCTGGTGATTGGTTTTTACTAATGCTTTTTAACAGCTTCTCTATTCCGCGACATGAAATTTTTATTTCGGGCATTTGCTCACTGAATGCGTTCGGCGGTGGTTCCACTGCGTTGTGTGACGATGAGTTGAATACACCTTGGAAGAAGGTGTTTAAAGAGTTAGCTTTTTCTACACTGCTGGTGACTCTGATTCCTTTATCGTTTTTAAGTGTGTGCACTGTGGACTTATTTCCCTGAAGCTCTCTCACATATGACCAAAACGCTTTAGGATTGCTATCTAAATATTCTCAAATTCTTGCTCTTGAAATGTGATAACGCTTGCTGAAACGATTTCATCTACATCTACATCTACACGATACCCTGGAAGCCACCGCGAGGGTGTGTGGCAGGCATGTGTGATCACAACCATCTTATTTTCAACATGCAGTTGTTAAGGTCTTAAAATAAACGGAGGTGTGTATGATTTTCACGCATGTTGAGTCTTAAATTTAGACCACTGCCATAAAATCAGACAGCGTTTAAATTCAGATCGCACTGAAAATCAGATAAACTTTTTACAGTGAAGTGCTTGTCGTTTGAACCACAGGACGGCTCCCTGATGTTGACCGATTGCCGCTACGACTGCGAGGAACTGCCCGAGGCCTCGCTGCTCGAGGAGAGTGCTTCGGGAGCACCAGAGGGTGCCACAAAGCCACCGGCCACCTTCCTGCACCCTCTGGAGGCCCTCTCGGATGACGACTACGACGTGGAGGCATCGCCAGAGACGACGACAACGGAGGGCGACGAGGAGGCAGTCAGCAGCGGCCCAGTCTGGGAGGAGGAGGCCCTGGCCCTCTACGGCAGCCCCACGCACCTCTGCTTCTCGGGAGAAGATGCCACGACCGACTGCCACGCTTTCTCCAACCCTGGAAACAATCTAGCCATCAACGCCACTACGGATGGAACTCCCATGGAGTGAGTCCTCCCAGCCAGAATCTCCGTCCACTTCACGTACTTATGATGATGAATAGATTCTTTATCAGTCTATTCAATCTGCTCTCCTATCTTCTGTTACATTTCTGTTAAACTTAATCCCTCGTTTACTCTTTTGAATGCCATCTTGAAATCTACTAAATGTACTAAAACTTAGCCAGTAAAAAGAAGTGCCTTTTTATTTTTCATTTGGCAAAAGTTAATAAATTAAGGAATACTAAAAAAATGGAATATTTTCCTCTTAATATGTTGTATTCCACACACAATTTTTCTATTATAATTTATTTTGTAACTACAAAAAAATTATAACATTTATTGGAGAAATCTGTTTTTCCCATTTCAATGTTATTTATCTAACAGAATCATGTTAATTTCCGACAAATAGTGCAATTTCAATTTTTCAATAACTCAGCAGATTCGACCAACAGCCACAGTTGTCAGCTATAAGTTATCCATTTGTAATTATTTTATGCTTTTTAACTCCTAAAATCATCTGATAGTGCTTCTGTATAGAATTTATCCAACTTCCCTGGTTGCAAATACATCTACATCTACACGATACCCTGCAAGCCACCGCGAGGGTGTGTGGCAGGGGGTGAAGATCACCAAGCATGCCCTACTAACATGCAAACAGGCAACTAAAGTGTCTCATGCAACTAGATTGTTAGTTTCTATAGTATTTGAGAGGTTAATACATGCATCATGCACTACAGAATACTCTAAAATATTTCCCCTACCTATCCCTTTGCCATGCTGCCTATTCTGTTCTCTTATAGTATGGGGGAAAAATGCCATTTTGAATCTATCAGTACGACAATTCATCTCTCTAATCTTATTTATCTGGTCGAATCTAGCATAATACGCTGGTTTTTTAATATGTGCCTAACGTCTTCAGTAAAGCTATCCGACTGAAATTTCTCTAATCAATTTAATCTGTACTTTAACCTACACTCTGATAATGATTCCCACCCTAATTCTTTTATTAATTCTGAAATGCTACTAACCTATCGTAACACCTTTTAAAAAACCTAGCTGCTCTACGCTGCACACTGTCTAGTTCTCTGATCACACCTAATTCATTAGGATCCCATACACTGGCTACAGATAATATTCATTCAATATCCAGAAAGGGTTACCTACTTCTAAATATAATATTGTATGGATATTGTAAAGATGTTATCTTATGACATGTAATGCATGTTCATTCATCAATATCCATGTAATATGTATGCATTTCATCTATACTACATTCCCATGTAGCACAGACGGTTGGGCCAACATTGGGGAATGGTTATGTGGAATGGTTGACCAACCATTATTCATGTCCGTTTTGCCAACTGTTCCCCAACCGTTTGCCCAACTGTTCTGCAACGGAACAAAATTGAAGAAAAAGGAATTAAACAAGGTTCTACCTTATTGAATGATCACCAGTTGTATCTCGCTTACTACACATACACCCACCTAGCAACACAGATGTATGTCCCATGATCCTTTGCTATATGACCTGACACATTTTCCAATTACAGGCTGGAGAATGGGAGGCCATATGTATATAGCTGCTGGCTGGCATTAAGTCGTTTGTGATTATTAACTTTACTAAAAGATTGCCACGCATAATTTGCGCCGTTAAAACATCTCCCTAATAACCACTTTGTGGTTAAAAATAAGCATGACCATTATAAACACACTGATATTCTTTAAAATCCAGGCAGGGATGTGATTTGAAAAGGCACGTTTCGTTTCGTGCAGTACCTGGGAGGCACCCGATCTCGGAGTCCGAGCATCGGCTTTGAAGGAGACCGAACCCTTCACCACGGGTGGTTTATAGCACCAACTGACCAGTCACACTATAGTTTATAACTTCTTAAAGTTAAACATAAATCACAAAGCTATGTTCGTCTTTGTGTTGCACTAGTCACGCCGATGAAAATGTTTTTTTCATTGCAGTCATACGATAGATATTAACCAATTTACATGCTTTGATAATTTAATGTACATTAACCTTGCTTGGTTTACTAATGCACGTAAAATGGTTAATATATATTATATAACTGTGTTTAAAAAACCATTTTCATCAACGTGAATAATACTACACAAAGATGAACATTGTGCGATTTATGTTTAACTTTAAGAAGTTGTAAAATATAGTGTGACAGCTCAGTTGGTGCTATAAACCACCTGTGGTGAAGGGCACGGTCTCATTCAAAGCCGAGGCTTGGATTCGGAGTTCGGGTGCCTCCCAGGTACGGCACGAAACGAAACGTGCCTTTTTGGGTCACATCCCTGAATCCAGGAGAGATAAATAAGAGTTTCCTCCATAATGCTGAGAGCCTGTTTCCTGGCGAGTGCACCGGTATTTTCTCTAAGTCCAATACCGTCTACGAGGGACTGAGAAAAATCATCCGTGGACCAATGTTCAATCGCTCTTAAAGATCGTGAATGGCATTTAAAACCACATTTAAAATGTACTTTCACTCTCACCGATCCTCCTGGCCTTAGATTTTTCCGGCGAGCGCACCTGTATTTGCTCTATGTCCGATACCATCTACAAGGGACTGAGAAAAATCCAGAGAAAAATCTAAAAGGGACTGAGAAAAAATTCATGGATATCCATTTGAATGGATATGAGATGAATATGACATTTGAATCCATATGAGATGAATAAAAAATTTAATTTTCTGATGTAGGTGACGTCTAAGATATTTTCTAGACATCTTGTAAACATTTAAGATATTTAAGACACTGAAGATATGCTGTAGATATCTATTAGATATTTTGTGCTATGTGGGTACTAATGATGATAGTGATAAACACATAATGTATACACATTAGCATAGTATGTTCGTTGAATGGAACTGAGGTCAGGTAAATGGTAGAATATTAGGTCATAGGTCAACGAGGGAGGAAAGCTATGCAACGGGTGTGTAAAATCCAGTAACATCGGATGGATGAAGAGAAACGTGCAAATAGGTGCATGAAAAAAATTAGTACTTAAAAGGTCATTATTCAGAGTTGTTCCATACGGATTCACAACATGTCGGCTAAAACTCTTGGATAACAAACACCATGTAGCTGAGAATGTGCTAAGTGAGATAATATCCAGCTTGGCTGCGCTGTGAATAGGCAGTCCCCTTACACCATCTCCCAACGTTGGCCCAACGATTTATAAATAACCGTGTGAATCGCACTGTTTCCCAACGTTGTCCCAATGGATCATAAATAACCATGCGAATGGCACCGTTTCCCAACGTTGGCCCAACAGTCGTAAAGTAACCAAACCGTTCCCTTACTGTTGCACCGTTTCCCTACATTGGCCCAACTATCTGTGCTACATGGGTTTAGGCATGTATATTAGGGTGGGCCGAAAAAAGGTTTTTTTTCCAGATCAAATTTGCCCTACGCGGGAAAGTTGTGTGCTGATATCAGGATCTGGCATGCAAAATTTTTTCGAAATCGGATAGTATTAACCACTGCCGCCTGAGCTCTAAAGTTTAAAATTTTGCGAAAATTCAGGCGGAAATGGGAAACAAACGGTTATGGAGAATGATTTGTTGCGAATACTGGAGTATTGGTAAATATCAATGATAGATACATGTTTTTAGATTACAACACTGAAATGTGAAGTTTATTATACAAATACAAATACACATACTTATATATATATATATATATATATATATACTAAGTACGGAAGTAGCACTCAGAAGAGCCGATGAAACACATACGATGATAGCACACGAAAAACATAGAAACACAAAAATATAAAAAACGGGACACTCACATTTAAAACAGTTGGAAGCTTTCGACTGCCTCTGCAGTCTTCGTCAGCCGGAGAGGAACTGAAGTGTGCAGCGGGGGTGTGAAGGCAGTTGGAGGGGGGGGAGGGGAGGGAGAGGGTGTGAAGGCAATTGAAGGGGAGGAAGAGGGGTGAGGGATGAGATGGGGGTGATTAATGCTGTACATTCAAGCCGGGCTTCTCGAATGCACGGAGAGCCCAAATAAAAGCATTCTCACGAGTCCTGACCTCTATTTTGCTAGCATGGTTCGGTAGGGATTCAAGTATTGAGAGGGAAAAGCAGTTATCAAAAGAGAGACCGTGGGAATGAGTGTGTATAGGGATAGGAAATGATGAAAATATGGCAGATTTTGTGGAAGATCGATGATTATTCATACGGATTGCCAAGGGTGTAGTGCATTCGCCAATGTAAAATGTGGGACAAGAATTACAGGTCAGAAGGTACACAATATTTTTGGACTGGCAAGTAGCTTGGGAGGAGGGGAAAGAAGTGATGAGGGGGTGTGGAGAGGTAGGTGCGGACCGCATTAAAGGACAGGTTTTACATCTGGGACGATTGCATGGAGAGGGCCGTGGGGGAGGAGAATCAGAAGTGCGATAGAGAGGGTTCGTGCACTTGAGAATATTTTTTAAGTTCGGTGGCCGTCTGTAGGAAATGGAGGGGCAACGAGGCAGGAGAGAAGAAGTGACGTCGCTGTTTTTCAGAATGGGAAAGAGGTCCTTAAGAATGGTTTTCAGTTTGTGGGAACCGGGAAAGAAAGTAGTGCATATATTCAGTCCAGTGTCTGAAGATGGAGGTCTGTCTTTTGGAATATATTTGGAAGAGTGGGGGAGGATTTTCTTGTGGAGGAGCTTTTCAGGATATCCGCGATTGCGGAGAGCAGAATGAAGATTATTTAAGTATTTGTTGAGGGAAGAGGTGTCATTGCAAATTCTGTGTCCGCGGATGGAAAGGCAGTTAGGAATGGAGCGCTTGGTGTGAATAGGGTGGCAACTATTGTAGTGGAGTTATTGTTGGTGATTGGTAGGTTTTGTGTGGACGGATGTTGTGAATTTATTGTCTTGGAGCCGAATGTCTACGTCAAGAAATGTGATGGTGGAGTCAGAAATTGAGAAGGTGAATTTCACTGAAAAGGAAGAGTTCAGGGTGGAAATGAAATTTTAAAGAGAGTCATGACCGTGCGTCCAGAGAAGAAAGATGTCATCAATGAAGCGGACCCAGAAGAGAGGTTGGTTGGTACTTTGGGAGAGGAAAGATTCTTCAAGGAACCCCATAAAAAGGTTCGCATACGATGGGGTTATCCTAGTTCCCATCGCCGTGCCACTGGTTTGCAGGTAGAAAGAGTTGTTGAAGCAGAAGGCATTCTTTTTTAGTACAAATTCAGCTATTTTTAACAAGAAGTCTGTTGATGGGACTTGAGGGTCGGAGCGTTGATTAAGATAGAACTTGAGAGAGGATAGGCCTTCTTTATGGGGGATGGAGGTATATAAGGAAGTGACGTCAATAGTGGCCATAATTAAGTTAGAAGAGGGGGGGATGGAAATGCTGTTTAAACATTGTAGGAAATGATAGGAATCTTTAATGAAGGAAGGAAGACAGAATACAATGGGTTGCAGGTAGTGGTCAAGGAAGGCAGATATTCTTTCAGTAGGAGAATTGAAGCTGGATACAATTGGTCGGCAGGGAACGGTAGGTTTGTGTATTTTGGGGAGAAGATAAAGTTGAGGTGTTCTGGGATTAGGAGGTGAAAGACAAGAAATGTCTTTTGGTGGCTCGAAGCGAGGGTAGTGGAAGGGTAGTGCTACCCTTCCCTTACCCTCCATGGTGGGTAGATGGATGGTAAATGAAGGAGTTCGAAGCGAGGGTAGTGGAAGGGTAGCGCTACCCTTCCCTTACCCCCCATGGTGGGTAGTGGAAGGGTAGCGCTACCCTTCCCTTACCCTCCATGGTGGGTAGATGGATGGTAAGCGAGGGAATTCTAAGCGAGGGTAGTGGAAGGGTAGTGCTACCCTTCCCTTACCCTCCATGGTGGGTAGTGGAAGGGTAGTGCTACCCTTCCCTTACCCTCCATGGTGGGTAGATGGATGGTAAGTGAAGGAGTTCGAAGCGAGGGTAGTGGAAGGGTAGCGCTACCCTTCCCTTACCCTCCATGGTGGGTAGTGGAAGGGTAGCGCTACCCTTCCCTTACCCTCCATGGTGGGTAGATGGATGGTAAGCGAGGGAATTCTAAGCGAGGGTAGTGGAAGGGTAGTGCTACCCTTCCCTTACCCTCCATGGTGGGTAGTGGAAGGGTAGCGCTACCCTTCCCTTACCCTCCATGGTGGGTAGATGGATGGTAAGCGAGGGAATTCTAAGCGAGGGTAGTGGAAGGGTAGTGCTACCCTTCCCTTACCCTCCATGGTGGGTAGTGGAAGGGTAGTGCTACCCTTCCCTTACCCTCCATGGTGGGTAGTGGAAGGGTAGCGCTACCCTTCCCTTACCCTCCATGGTGGGTAGATGGATGGTAAGCGAGGGAATTCTAAGCGAGGGTAGTGGAAGGGTAGTGCTACCCTTCCCTTACCCTCCATGGTGGGTAGTGGAAGGGTAGTGCTACCCTTCCCTTACCCTCCATGGTGGGTAGTGGAAGGGTAGCGCTACCCTTCCCTTACCCTCCATGGTGGGTAGATGGATGGTAAGCGAGGGAATTCTAAGCGAGGGTAGTGGAAGGGTAGTGCTACCCTTCCCTTACCCTCCATGGTGGGTAGTGGAAGGGTAGTGCTACCCTTCCCTTACCCCCCATGGTGGGTAGTGGAAGGGTAGCGCTACCCTTCCCTTACCCTCCATGGTGGGTAGATGGATGGTAAGCGAGGGAATTCTAAGCGAGGGTAGTGGAAGGGTAGTGCTACCCTTCCCTTACCCTCCATGGTGGGTAGTGGAAGGGTAGCGCTACCCTTCCCTTACCCTCCATGGTGGGTAGATGGATGGTAAGTGAAGGAGTTCGAAGCGAGGGTAGTGGAAGGGTAGTGCTACCCTTCCCTTACCCTCCATGGTGGGTAGTGGAAGGGTAGCGCTACCCTTCCCTTACCCTCCATGGTGGGTAGATGGATGGTAAGCGAGGGAATTCTAAGCGAGGGTAGTGGAAGGGTAGTGCTACCCTTCCCTTACCCTCCATGGTGGGTAGTGGAAGGGTAGTGCTACCCTTCCCTTACCCTCCATGGTGGGTAGATGGATGGTAAGTGAAGGAGTTCGAAGCGAGGGTAGTGGAGGGTAGCGCTACCCTTCCCTTACCCTCCATGGTGGGTAGTGGAAGGGTAGCGCTACCCTTCCCTTACCCTCCATGGTGGGTAGATGGATGGTAAGCGAGGGAATTCTAAGCGAGGGTAGTGGAAGGGTAGTGCTACCCTTCCCTTACCCTCCATGGTGGGTAGTGGAAGGGTAGCGCTACCCTTCCCTTACCCTCCATGGTGGGTAGATGGATGGTAAGCGAGGGAATTCTAAGCGAGGGTAGTGGAAGGGTAGTGCTACCCTTCCCTTACCCTCCATGGTGGGTAGTGGAAGGGTAGTGCTACCCTTCCCTTACCCTCCATGGTGGGTAGTGGAAGGGTAGCGCTACCCTTCCCTTACCCTCCATGGTGGGTAGATGGATGGTAAGCGAGGGAATTCTAAGCGAGGGTAGTGGAAGGGTAGTGCTACCCTTCCCTTACCCTCCATGGTGGGTAGTGGAAGGGTAGCGCTACCCTTCCCTTACCCTCCATGGTGGGTAGATGGATGGTAAGTGAAGGAGTTCGAAGCGAGGGTAGTGGAAGGGTAGTGCTACCCTTCCCTTACCCTCCATGGTGGGTAGTGGAAGGGTAGCGCTACCCTTCCCTTACCCTCCATGGTGGGTAGAGCATGGGTTGACGGAGGGTTACTACCCACCATGGAGGGTACTACCCTTCCTTTACCCTCCGTCTACCCACCACGGAGGAGTTTATTTTTATCAGGGTAGGATTTACTTAGCAGAAATGTCTTCAGTAAGTTACGTTATACTGCAATTAACCCTCTTTCTTTGAGAATGATAAAAAGAGTCATTCTTTATACATGCATTTTTAATTCCAGACGCCATTATTTATTCACTACTTATTATATGCCTATCATCATTTTGTATTGAACACCGAAGGAATTCATGATCTATCTTTCTGCCACCAAAGGCTCCCCAACCATTCCCATTGATAGTGTAGTACCTTTACACTTGGCCTGACCCATATCTTGGAACTTTTGAAGAAATGCAGGTTTCCATTTTTACAATCAAAACCAAGCTGTGAACACTTATAGAAATCTGCACTGGGATGTAATAAAGAATAAACAAAATACGATGATGCAAAATAATGTACATTTACATATTGTGATCCATATATGATCCATTTTGTAAGCAAACTTAACGTTGCTAATATTAAAATTAAGTCAATAAAAGTAAACTGATCCTTAAAAAACATTATATCCGAATATATAGATTGTACACAAATGCATAGATATTAGGGTGGGCCGAAAAAAGTTTTTTTTTCCGGATCAAATTTGCCCTGCGCGGGAAAGTTGTGTGCTGATATCAGGATCTGGCATGCAAAATTTTTTCGAAATCGGATAGTATGCCGCCCTGCCGCCCGAGCTCTAAAGTTTAAAATTTTGCGAAAATTCAGGTGGAAATGGGAAACAAACGGTTATGGAGAATGATTTGTTGTGAATACTGGAGTATTGGTAAATATCAACGATAGATACATGTTTTTAGATTACAACACTGAAATGTGAAGTTTATTTGACGAAATCTATGGCTTACAAGATGCCTAAGAATAAATAGCTAATTTAGAGTGTAGGCAACCCGCACAATGACAAAAAATGTTTTGCACGTCCAAGCATCACTTCAAATAGATCACTTTTGGGAGCCGTATTTGGGATAAATTAATATTTTTTCGAATGCAGTTCCTTTATAAATGTCTCATACTTCATTTGGGTATAAATAATACTTTAAAACAGACGAAAAAGTGGTACGTTTTGAAACTAACTTAAATTATGGCGAAGAATCACGGCCTGATATTCATCACAAAGGTGATTCAAACATTTAATTTCCTTGGTATACACTGCAATATCCAATAATTGGCTCTTGCTCCCCTGAGCTGCAGATATCCTTCACAAATCCAACGAATTTGTGTGTCATAAATGCTCGTGAATTAGATTGCAAAACGAGTGGGTATTCACTCGGAGACAAAGCAGGCTGCGCGCTGGGAAAGATACTGTGAATCAGACATTTTAATACACTAGTGGAGTCCAAATGTATTCTTTTGCTAAAAAAGTTTGATATAGCTACGATCTGCTCTTCAGAAGATAGTAGCTTTTTCTAAGAACTTTGATAAATTGTAGTGGTTCACGGTAGGATATGATTAACCGAAAAGTTCCATAATCAACGCAATATCTCTGTGTATGGTATATACGTGCTCCTCCAACCGGCACTTTCTGGGAAAACCGGGAGTTAACTAGTCCCTAAGCGATAGTAGGTACAGCTAGTTCGACGTGAGTCAGGTATGATAAAGATGGCCAGTGGTAGAGCTAAGGAAAGTATGAATGAGACGGAGGACGGAGGTTATCCTTATCTAGCCCCACTGATGAGCTGATCGTGAATACTTCGGTGATAAAATGACATAGAATTCTCATACAAGACATATTCCATTGTTAACCCTCGTAACTGATGTTTAAACTCCCTCATCTCATGCTGTTACTATCGTTACTCATTAACTCGCCATATTCGTTGCAATATTTTATTTTCCTTGGAGATTCCCATCCGTTGTCGGGCAAGATGCGTATTTCACTTCATAAGCTTGAGGTAGTCAGTCAGTTGGTATTCATTGCTGTGAGTGAATAACTACATGGTGCGGTGTACTATGGTTTCGGTTGCAAGAAGATTAAAGCAATGGCAAAAATACAGAAAAAGCTTAAAAGGTGTGGATAGGAGTGCCTGATATTTGGTGCACCCTAAAAGTTCGCGGGTAATGTTTTGCCTACTTATGAGGAGATGATGAAATTGTATTTGTACTCTCGGTGCATGCAAGAAGAAAGTGGAAATACCGATACATCTGTGCCGGGAATCACGGGGATGGTGGCTTATGCCATTGAAGACATATGGAATAGATCCTCTATAGCAGTTGTCGAACATAAGCAAATTGTGAGACGAATTATTCAATACCATAGAAAATACTGCAATAATCTTCAATCTGTCAACAAGAAGACTTTCGTTAATCTGAAGCGAGACTTTCTTCGTCACGTGTGTCAGCTGTTTGATGTTGCGGCATGTAAATTCTCTAGTGGAACTGATTGTGTTTGTGATAATACCACCAAAGTGCCATTTTTAGAACATGTATTCCTTCAGGACCAGAGAAGTGATAGAAAACCAAATATCAGTGCCATTGATGTCAAGGAAACTAACTAGAGGAAGAGGAAATGAAATAGGTTAGAAATAAAAAGATCATTAGATTGTCCCACGCTACCTGAGCAAGAAGTTCCTGAGATTTGGAAAGACTCAAGTGATGAAACGTCTGCAGATGAAGAATTATGCGACACAAGTGATGCTGATGATTTTTTGGAAAAAAGGTGGGTGTAAATAATTTAAATTTGTCTAGATTTGCGTCTGCCTGCGAAAGATTCTGTATATCGAAACGAGCTGCCTGCGAAAGATTCTGTATATCGAAATGAGCTGCCTGCGAAAGATTCTATACATCGAAATGAGCTGCCTGCGAAAGATTCTGTATATCGAAACGAGCTGCTGCAGCACTCGCATCCGCGCTTCTAGTTGATATCGGGATTGTTTATCAAGGAGGCCACGTGCTTTTTCAAGTGGAGTATGCCTGGAGAGTCTTTCAGCGAGAAGTCCGGGGAAAATGGTTCATTCCAGGGGGACCACTACAGCATTCGTATTCTTCGATTATATGTTTCAATCGAAACTCCTTCAAAAGAACAGATGACATTGGCATCTTTTGTGACAAAAGTACAAACTCCTATGTGGTTCGCGATAAAATTAACACCACATTGTACGGAAGGTCCGAAGAATATCATGAACATGATACATTTCATGAAATATATGAACAGAGACATCAAATTACGCCTTTACTCAATCATTCAGGGAAACGCTCTTTTTGCTCACCCAGAGAATATACTGCTTACAATGCTAGCCGATAAGAGAAGACCGATCCGTGAAATGGCCATCGAAAAAATATTAAAATCAGAGGAAAATCAGAAGAAGGAATTTAGGAAATTCGAACTTCCAACTATGAATTTTGATGCACAAGATTACGTCTACTTAGTTGACTGGAAAACAGTAGCAGTAACTCAACCACCTTTAATAGCTGATATCATAAGCAAAGATTTGGGAGATATTCTGAAGGAAGGGGCTTTGTTGAAAGTACCCCCATTTGCATGCCACACACAAGCAGTTGAAAGGATGGTACAAATGATCACGGTGGCATCAAAATCCGTGTGCAGTCCAGAAAGCAGGCATGGATGGGCATTATCATGCATAAAAGGCCAAAAACTTCAACCAAAATTTGAAAATAAAGCACAGCATAAGGTATAATAACAACCAGTGATAGTCAGACACCTACAAACGTGCCCCATGGAAGGGTGGTTTGGGAGGGCACGGATGGAACTCGATAGTAGCCACCTCCTCGTGGTGAATTCTGGGTAGTCTCTCCACGAAAATAGCAAAAAGCTACTTACATAAATATTTGGTGATCAGGCTGTGCCTTAATCCTACCTTGATTAACTAATTTTTTTGTGGTAATAGCTCAACATGCATAATATTCTTCATCATAATTGAGGTTAGTTTTTAAAAAATTTAACTTTACCGTCTGTTTTAATGTATTATCTATACCCAAATGAAATATGAGACATATATATATAACAAATTCATCACCTCTATCCACAAAAAGCCCACCAACCACGAACAATATTTGCATTATACTAGTTGTCACCCGCCACACACCAAACAATCCATTCCATACTCTCTCTCCGTCCGGGCTCACCGTCTTTGCAACAATGCCCCCTCCCTACACCTAGCCATAGATAACCTCCATCACGCCCTCCAGAAACGTGGGTACCCAGAGCCTCTCCTGAGAAAGAAAATTCTATCCCCTACCGCCAATTACACACCCCGCATCAAAAATAACCCTCCCGGCCGATTGAATTTCATCACCAAATTTTTTCCCGGCTCACACAAAATAAAAAGCATCCTGAGAGATCTTTACCCCATCATAAATACCAACCACACAACATCAAATCTCCTTCCCGCCTGCCCTTCCGTTACTTACAAAAAAGCACCCAATCTCAGCAATATTCTTAGATCCACCCGACCCACTCTTCTACATGCTCCCCTTCCTTCCAATTTCTCTTCACCTTGCAAACGCCCGAGATGCAAATGTTGTTTTCTACTCTGCTCAGCCTCCTCATCAGTCCTTAACAAATCCTCCTCTACACCCTCCTGCACCTCCACCAATGTAATATAAACTATATAAACTGTCCACCAGAGGAGATAATTTATAAATCTTTTGAGAAGATAATAGATTTGATATCTCGCCACTTCATTCCACTACATGTGTCTAGGTGAAGCTCAAAAATTTGATTCACGCACGCAGAAACAAGATGAGTCTTTTGAATACTTATGCAGACTCTAGGCATTTAGCTGATGATTTTAAATTTCAAGAGTTGGAGTATGCAATTTTTGTGTTGAATGAAAAACTTGGCTCTGAAGGAACAGTTATTCTCATTGAAGTTCAAGGATCTTACCCTCAAATAGCCATTGACCGTACCATGGTGGCAGAACAGGCCACGAAATATGTCTGGAAAATCCAGGCCTAAAAAAATTTAAGCCTTTGGCATCATAAAATGGCCATGAATAACATAAATCATGGTTCTTCATTCCAAAGGAGAAAGAATGAAAACCAAAGTGATTGTTCTACAAGTTTCCAGACTCCTAATTTTCCAAGTGATGGCTTCCAAGCACAAAATGGCCATTGGAATTAAAGTTCAGGCTGGGCTAAATTATGGCCTTTACTGTTGCGGAACCAAGACTTCTCACAGACTCTGCCCACCTTGGAAAACTACCTACCATTACAAGGTTGGACATCTAGAGTAGGTGTGCTTTACTATTTGATGGTCCAGAACCAGGGAGCCCAGCAGCCATCTCACGGGCATAGTACCACACTACACCACAGCTGCATCAGCCATCTGATGATAGGATGTATCAGTCCTGTAGCCCAGACCCAGAGAAAGTGGAGAAATTGTAAGGTGACGATGTTTTCCCACATTCAGCAGGTGTTCTCCAAGAGGTAGAGGCTGCACAACATTCCCCGCTGCCTCCATTGCAAAGGCCACAAGGAAAGACCCAGTCTCGAGCCCTCTGTGCTGTCCTGCACGGTTGGGATCTTTCTGAAATCTCTCCAGAGGTGCAGCTGTACCTCAGAGGTCCTCCCTGTCAATGATAATGTCTCCTCCAAGGCCATAGAGTAGTAATAGGGTAGTTTCCTATTATTTTTTTATTGTCTTGATTGAAAGTTTATAACCTCTGGAGTACGTGTTTTAAGCCGTTCGATTTTTAAATGACGTTAAGTATTTTTCCTCATTAATTAAAAAGTGAAAAAAATCAATGGCGCGAAAACGCGACGGCAAACTATTGCATGACGGTTAATCCTACGCGTGACGTCAAACTATTTCCTCTACCTGCCACCAGGTGGTGCTGCGGGCGCTTCCAAATAGACGCCGCACTCCGTTAAAGCTTATGAACAAGTATTGGAGGCATATTTATTCCGTTAATTAATTATAATTAACTTTTATTTGTTTATTTAACATTACTTATGCAGTTGATTCATTTAAAATCAGTTAGTATTCCTTTCACAAGCATATCATGTAGTTCGCCTATCGCCGCACGACCTTCACGCCATGCTTCGTCGTAGCAGAAGACACAGCGAGCAGGACGTCCTTGAGCCTATAAAATGACTAATAATACCATGTTTAACTGAGAATTCTTTTCCAACATTGATAGTTTTTACAGGTTAATACTAATAAATATTCACTAGAGCTAAGGGGCCCTGAAATACAACGGTAAGTTCAGGAGACGAATTTTCCTATGCTTCGCAACGTAAACTACATACCTGTTACGTCAGCATGAAGGCAGCGCACCCCGCCATTTCAGAGCCTTTTCAAATGGCCTTAAAATTAACATTTAATTCTCTAGTAAACTGGGATTTCTCAATACAAACTTTTTGCGTAAATTAAATACATTTATGGCAGGGCACAAATCGCAATTAATGAAGTCTGTTTTCTTTGATGAAGGAAACTACCCTATTCCCTCAATCGTCAGTCTGAGGTTCTGGCTTCATTGAGTCCATCAAGGTGTAGTTTGGACTAAAGGGTTTGCTACAAGTTGTGTCTGGTGGCTGAGAGCTGATGAGGAAGATTGAATTCTTAATTTAATCTTTCCATCAATGTCCTTTGGTTCAGAATCATTGCCCAAAGGTTCCTGCAATTGCATGGAGCATACCTCCTGTACTGTTGTCCAGAATCCACATAGATTTCACTGGTCCAATTCTAGGTCACTTTTTTATTTTTGTGGAATAACAAACTTGCACAACTGGTTTGCTACTCATGGACTGCCAAGTGAGGGAGTAACAGATAATGAACCAGTTTTCCAATCAGAGGAGATGTCGGAAATCTTCTGCATGAATGGCATTTCTCACCACAAAACATCCTGCCCCTGCCACTGATGGGTTGGCAGCAAGAATGGCACAAACAGGGACAATATTCTCCTTGCCTTGCGTACCACTCTCAACTCCACTGGGTCACCTCCCTCTGACCTCTTAGTGGGGAGAAGATTAACACTTTCAGGTCTGACCGAATGTGAAGTGCTGAACTCTCGTGGACTGCCATTTTTCAATGGTTTTCTTAAGTCATTTGTTATGAACTATTTGACTTAAATGTTATTTTTTTAAATGTGTATTATAGTTTCTACTTTCTTCTTTCAGATGAAATAGTTTTCAAGACATTGCAAGGGATAGTTTTTTTAAAATGTATTTTTAAACATTTGATTGTTTTGCGTCTCAGAAAAAATTCCTACCTACTCGTTACGTATTTTGTAATGCAATTTCGCCATGAAAAGGGTTACTTAAAATAACAATAATGATAATTGGATTATAGATTTATTTTCACCACAATTTTCCATTATTTATATTGGTTTACAGTTTACCAAAACATCAAATTATTCATATATACATATTTTACAACTATGACAATGCAACCCGCACTGCACAAAGGGATAATTTTCTTCGATAAGCGTTGAAATAGATACAAATTCCGTTCGTATCAACAAGTCACTAAAATACACCTCCTTCATGTAACCGTATCCATTATATTTCAGGTATTGATTGTTTTACATAGGTAATTGCCTTTTGTGTGATACTGTGGAAGACAATCCGGCACACACAGTCCTACTTCGCACTTCTCGCAAAACCAACGTGTTTCTTTCGGCGTCTTCTTGCCGGTCGTAGCTTTCCATCTCTCTGAGCAGAATTTGCACACTGGCGGGGTTGGTTTTGTTCACTGCTGAGGAATTTTTTAGGAAAATGTCGCCCTGATAAGTGATTCCCTGGGGAAGTGAATGAAGAGGATGAAGATTCAATTCCCATCTCTCATTTCTCGGCAAACTTCTTCGCCAGCTTGGCAATGCACCTATCCAGCTGCACTGAGGTGGTTTCAGTGCAACTCATTTTGCAAATTATGAATGCATTTACGAAGATAATCATAAATCCATGAAAAAATACCTTTTTCCATTTGGTATATTTTCTATGAAAAGTATAGTGACTCATTTACTGATGCTAGATCAACTCCGGTCTCTTCCTGGTTTCAGCCAACAATTACATCTGGTTTGAGTTTCTGTCTTCATCTTAGAAAGTCAGTGGAAGATAGTGAGTACCAGTTTGCAACGTTTGCATTGCCTTGATGGTGTCCGTGGTGAAGAGTAATAAGAAGTCCCATTCATTTTTGGTGCTGTCAATTTCAGCCAAAACTTCACTGCTTTTTTCACACTTTGGTAGAAAAAGTGGCACGCCACTCACTGACCAGGAAGAGTTGATTTCAATTGGCGGTGCATGTTGCGTATCTAAAAATGTAATATGGATCTTCATTCAATAAACACATCAAGTCTAATTGTTCACAGGTTCAGATACTAATAGGTAAAACTCAGAAAATATATTTCCGTTTGTAAGCGTAATTTTCTCTCACCTGAATCCCTGCTGCTTCCAAAAACCGTATCCCCAGCTGGGACAATATTTGCATCGTCTGAAGAAAAGGTACATGCCTTTATGAACAATCAAAGCATTTGCATTCCATTTTTATTTTTATTCCGGCAGGATAATAAAATATAATGAATATTCACAAACCTTCCTATTCCATGTCGTCATTGGAATCATCAAAATCACTTCCTGAATCTTCAGCTAAAATATCCTTATTTTCCTCTTCGTCAATCCGAGTTCCTGCCGTATTACCCACGAATTAGATAAAGTAAATTTGTGTTAGAAATAGAAACAATTAGAGAAACAATCTCTACGTAAAGAAATAACAGCTGGAAAATCTCCGATCGTATGGTTGGTGGCGAGTCGAGTGAGTTGCATACATAGTGTCAGTACTAAAAATTGGACCAAATGTAGTAGGAAGGATCGAAATTCTGAAGTTGGTATACGACAAAAAAACATATTACATCAATAGTGCGGTCCATAGAGAATAATAATATGTGACACAAAAAAGCAACGGAAGAAAGCAACACGAGTAATGAACGCTTGAAAAAGAGACGTGCCGCAGCACGTAAGGGATCCGGTAATACACGGGAGGGAGCATTAGAAAATGACTGCTGATAAAAGTCAGGCATAGTTGTCATAGTGAGATTCGGAAACTTGGAAGTCACTATATGATACAAAGAAACGTATTAGTCCAGAATGAAAGATAATCCAATGTGAAAACATTGTACACGACAGAAAAAAAGGATGAACGTAAGAGATACGGGCATAGTCGGCATGGATAAGTGACTGAGCCCGTATCACGTACGGGCATAGACTCGAAAGTGTTAAAGACCCTTTTACATATGCCGCAGGGCACGAGCGGATGCACTTGCAAGTGCAATGCAGAAGAAGGCTGTCCTTCTCGGGTCTCTCCGCCTGCTTCGTGCGCATGACCCTAATGCCGGGTAACCACCCATCCACCGGTGGCGGACGTGGCTACCCCTAGGCGCGACCCCTCTCGAGTCTCCGGCATTTATGACGGCAACAAAACCTGATGCTAGCTGGAGACTTGGAGGTGGAAATTATGTTACCACAACTATAATAATAATAAGGGGTCAAAAATGGACCAATAATAATAAGAAATTAATGTTCAGCTATTTATTATAAATTAAAAAATATAATAATAAATTTGGCTTTTTAAAATAAAATTCACGTGGTCATGTGACATAGAACTCAAAAATAAGAGTAAAACAATAGTTGCACAAGGGAGCAAAAATGATATACAATAGTAATAATATACAGTATTGTGCACAGAGTGAGCATAAACATGTGCATAAAGATGATGCTCTATACAATGAAAGCTTATAAAGTAGAAAAAGTTTGCGTACATAAAAACACTTCTAGTTAACTTGTGAAAAAAAATATATGTATAATTACAATTAAAGGACACATTTAGAGATTCTCATTAAAATACTCATACAGGCTGTAATAAAATTTGCTTTGTAGAATGTTACATAATCCACTTTTGGAAATGGCTAGAGAAGTAATTGATTTCAGAGACCTTGGGAGTTCATTTAATATTTGGGAGGCTGTGTGATGACCTCGCCTAAAATATTCTAAATTTTGTCCAATGACATTAATATTACCTCTACTGCAAGCCATGTATGCATGGTTGTCAAGTGTTTGTTGGGAACAGAGAAGGATTTTTCAACCAGCATAGGGCATTGTAAGATGTAAATATAAGGGAGTGGAAAAGATACCAAGAGGTGTTCCTGGCATTCTAACTGAGATACCCCAAATTTGAGCTTTGACCGAAGATTTATTTTGCAATGAGTAAGCTTTAGCAGCTGCCACTGTATTTCCCCCAAAAACTATTCCATTTGTAATGTGCAAGTGGACATTAGCATAGTGCACCATTTTTAGTGTGGAAATTGTAGTTATTGGTCTTAGTTTCCTAATCATATAAATACCAGTTGAATCTTAGTTGGCTAATTGGTCAATGTGAGTAGTTCAGTCAACATCCTCTGTCAAGTGAAGGCCCAATAATTTGACTGTTGAGGAACGTTGAATTGTATGGTTTTTTAAGGTTAACCGTGGACTACATGTAGGAGGAGATATTTTGCAGTGAAATTGCATGAAGGACGTTTTATTGTCATTCAATGACATTGTTTTTATGATGCCATTGGGACATATTAATTGAGGGACATATTGATTAATTAATATTAAATGAATAATTGAGTTTTTTGTGTTTAAAAAAAGAACTTCTGAATTAGCAGCAGAATTTAGGGAGGTAGTATTATCTGCATACAATGCCACATTACTGTTTGATAGTGAGGGAGGTAGGTCATTGATGAATATAATAAATAATAAGGGTCCCAGGATTGAACCCTGAGGGACTCCACAACTAACTGTAAGTGGTTTGGACCTGAGGTTTTGGTTCCCATTAGAGATTTGCTTTTCCATTGTGCAATTTAATGACGATTTGTTGAATATGACATAAGCCAAAAATGAGCTATGCCAGAAATACCCATACTTAAAAATTTGTTAGTTAAGTAATATAGAATGGTCAGTATTATCAAATCCTTTACTTAAGTCATAAAAGTTACCCATAACCTGGTGATGGATGGTAATTAATTGACAAATGCTTTGAATTAGCTGGAAATCAGCTGAAATAGTTGATCGTCTACATGGAAACCATGTTGTTTAGGATGCAGGAGGTTAAAATGTTTTAGATAATTTACAGTACGATCAAACATTAGCTTTATGAATATTTTTGAGAAAGATGACAGGATAGAAATTGGACTATATTTTTCTGATTCATGCTTTTATGTATCGGTGAAACTGTTTTCAAACTACCTAGATGGGAAGTGCCTTTCCAGAATAGATAAGTTTAAAATATCAGATAATGGTCCAGAAATCCATTTGGCAGCATATTTAACTATGGGCATTGGGATTTCTCATATTCCACTGACCATTTGTTAGGGAAGCAGTTGATCACTTTAAGAATTTCAGCTGAGGAGGAAGGGTAAAGAAAAATTGAATGTGCAGGATGTATTGTTTGAAAATGGGAGGGGTTATATTTAAACTTGTTATAGCTACTAAATGTTTCATTAACCCATTATTCCCCAGGTTGTATATACCAGTTGGAAATGCAGTTTTCTAGTTTTTTTCTTATTTATATTGGCCTAATTAAGGTTTTATTTTAGCAAAAAAATTTTTGTGATCACTATAATTGATTTAAGTATATAATGTTGCCTATACGCAATGCTGGGAAAATTCGGGTAAATAATAATCTTCATAGTTCTTAACCCTTATGTTATATCTTTTATTTTTCACTGTCACTTCTGATGAAATCTATGAAAACATTCTGTGTGAAGATAAACAGTGCACTTATAAATTGTCTGAGATTTGCACACTCGACATCTTCTTCGTGAGTTTTCAGTATTCCTTTGATGAAATGCCCTATTCTGGCTTGACGAATGCACTGCATTATATCATTTCTCTTTTGGCATCCCACATTTGCACACTGACTTTGATGCTGTCTATCATCAGTCTTCGTATGAGACACTCCTTGTTTCAGTAAGATTCTTAAGATTTCAGACCGGTAATATAACTGAGGAATACTTTTGCCTGTGACTAGTGTGTAAAACCTCCATGCATTCACCATTGCACTATCGAGTCCATTTATGAATAGAGGCCAACACCACTTTTTACCCCTAATCTGGATGCGATAGCATGCAATAGAATTATTGTGTAAATCTACCCATCCCATTTCTTGATTGTAATCATGGATGACATTTGGTTGTGGAATTAGTTCACTCTTTTTCAGCCTCCGGTTATACCATTTTGCCCTTACCATGGGTTCAATATTCCCAAAGTTTGAAGCGACAGTGACGATGGAATTATCATGCCATGGAACAAATATGTTTTGACTTGTCAAACAAATAGTCAAAATCCCCCTTCGGCTTCTTACCTAACTCCCTGGAAGACCTGAGTTGGCAGTTTCCTGTTCGATTTTCTCTTATTGTCCCTGTCACATAATAGCCTATATCACTCAGGGTTGCTAATAAACAGTAACTGGTGAAGAAATTATCAAAATACACTGCATGATTTTTCGGGGAATTACAAAAATCCAATAACTTTAGAACAACCCTTTCTCCTGCCCTAAACAATTATTACTTCCTGGTTCAGCCCCTTCATATGGAAAAACTGATAGAGATAGCCTTTTGATGATGCCAGGCACCACAGTTTATAACCAAATCTAATTGGTTTCCCTCGGATGAGCATTTTAGCTGAATGCTGCCCAAAATACGGAACCATTTGCTCATCAATGGACAACTTGTCTGAGAATATCCTAAGTTGAATGAAACATTCATTCAATCCATTGAGGAAAGACCTGACTTTCAAGAATTTGTCATTTTTGTCTAGCTGAGAATTATCGGAGAGATGTAGATATTTTTTAATTTCATCAAATCTATTCCGAGTCATGCATTGACTCACAATTGGGACAGCCATATCCTCTTGGCTGGTTCAGTACAACTTAGTGCGTGGTAATGTATGGTACCCTGATAGAATTAGGATCCCAATGAATTTTTTTAAATCTTCCATACTCAAAGTGAAAATATGATTATTATTGCCATTAGCATACTTATTCAAATATTTTGAAATTAATTCAAGTAATTCTTCACTGAGGAGCAAGGAAAAGATCTCAATTGGTGAATGACTTCCATATTGAGTACGAAGTGCCTCTATTGCTTCTTTCTCACAGAAATTTGTGAGTCGAACTGAAGTAGCATCTACTTTTCCCCATTTAGGTAAAACAATAAACATCTTGCATCTTTTCTCTGGGTGTGCACTGGATGTATTATTTTGAGACGTGTTACGGGGATATACTCTGATTTTCCGTGTGGCGTGTTCGAATGTATTTCAAAAGTGCCTGAAATGTCCGAGGGCATTGGAATACTACCGTTGTTTCCCCCCATCATTGATGTTTTCCTCATCGGTAAGTTCATTAACTTCCGGGGTAGTATCACTCTATCAACTTCACTAGTTTCCACGCTATGATCTTCCAGTGCTTCCAGTATTTCGTCGGCTGCATTATATTACCTGAAATCATCCATCTCTGAAATATTTTAGAAAGAAGCAATCCACATTGTAGTTCCCAACTTTAGAATACCTTTTATTCTACCTCGCTCGTTTTATCATTTTCTACATTTACCTTCTAAATGCGCCTTCCAAAGTATACTTTATGGTGAAGAAATATAATGTATGAATGTCTCACTTTTCGTCTGGATAAAATTTCTACACGAATTGCTTTTCATCAAAATATGTACTAGAAAGAGATCAATAAAAAGAAATTTCAGGTGACTAGTAAAATGATTTTCCCCCTATTAAAGCTAAATTCGAATCCTTTTATCATCTAAGCACGTAAAAGAAGAATAGCAAGCACTTACGATTGCATGGAGCAAAAAGCGAGCAGCAAATGGAGGAACTCACCACCATTAGACATAGCCTTGCCTCAACTGATATATTTCTCAACTTCACATTCAGTTCTCTCGTTCTGATGTTTCTGTCTTCTATAGAAATGGAAACATCAAATGTTGAGCTGGATTCCTACTAAGTAACACTTCCAATTCCACATCATTGGAAAGACCCGGCCGGTTGCCCATGGGTGCACACAAATTTGACTAATTGTAAGTAGAAAAGTGTTGCATCTGGAAATTCGTACAGATAATCCTCAAGGAATACGTGATTCCATTAATTTATAGCCTCGGTTATTCAGATATGTTTTATGCACAAAATGTGGCAAAAAGGTCTCCACAATGCTACATTTTCCATTTTTAGAGGCCATGTTGACGAGCTACTACCTCCATAGAGAAAAGCCACGTGGTCTGCCTGAGAATTCCCATTGTTGCATAAACGCAATATTATTTACAACCATCAACATCCAACCAATAATGATGTAAGTTTTTAATGAAGTTAATAACTATGAATAATGAAACTTATAACTGATAGGAAACAGTACTCAGAGTGAGACGCCTCAAGAATACTTACTGTAATGTCATTTATAAAATATGCCAACACAAGGTGATGAAATTGGAAAATTTCGAATAAAATAAAATAAATATGTTAATATAGTTTCGACAAAAAAACATAATTAAAAGTTCAGATAGTTTAAGTGTTCAGTAAACCAAAAACAAAAGTTTTCCTAAGATAAAAATTTGTAAAAATAATGTTGCATCAATGGGGATTAATGGGTTAAAGCAGTTTGCTATTGATACTGGATCACTGATGGGTAGGTCATTGAAATTAATGGTGGAAGGACTTAAGCATTCACTATTATTACTTGAATGCTGCTTTATAATATTCCATGCTGCTTTCACTCAATTATTTGAAGAGGATATGTAATTGTCATTCTGAGCTTGAATTAATTCCTGTTTATGCTGTTTGTAATTTGTTAGTGCAGCAAGATAAGCATGACAGAGGGAAAGATCAACAAATTTGCTCTGGTAATACAATTAGCACACATATTTACCTATGTTGATTAAATGTTGAGAAAACCTAATTTTTTTTTTGTATACTTTGAAGAAAGCATTAGAAGAGCTAGAATAGCTAGAGCTAGAAGAAAGCATTAGAAGAGGTAGAAGCATTTGAAATGTGGTGCTACAGAAGAATGCTGAAGATTAAATGGATCGACCGAGTAAGTAACGAGGAAGTGCTAAGAAGAGTAGGAGAAAAGAGAAGTCTGCTGACAACTCTAAAAAGAAGAAGGGAAAACTTAATCGGCCATATCTTGAGACAAGATGGCCTGATGAAGATTATCGTCGAGGGAAAAGTGAACGGGAAGATGGGAAAGGGCAGGCCTCGTATGAGATACATGGAACAGGTTGTGAAGAGTGTAAATGAGAAGAATTACGTCACAATGAAAAGGTTGGCCGATAGAAGAATCGAGTGGAAAGCTGCATCAAACCAATCCTAGGATTGTTGACCGATGATGATGATGATATATTTGCATGCAGTTTTCATGGCTGGGAAAGCATGGTTGCAGAGCATTTTGAATATATTCCACAAAAATTAAAATTTGTTTTCAACATCTGAGGCAGCATCAGCATCCTCCCAGGGGTCACATGAAAGATGTGTTAAGAAATTCACGATAGAATCCTCGCTATCATTTTTGTATGACCTCCTTATTCTTAGTAATATTAACTGAGGTACATAGTTTCACTTCCAGGGCATGGTGGTCCGATATTTCATTAAATATTAATCCAGAGAATAGCATGTTCGAGGGAAGGTCGGTTATAATTAGGTCAATTATAGTAGCTGATTGTGAGCATACTCGGGTTGGTTGTTTGTTTAATAATTTTAACCTAAAAGAATGTAATAAATTTCTCAGCTCATGAGAGGAGGCACTATTTACGAGCATATTTATGATGAATACATCAAGCACAAGGACATGATTGACACGAATGGAGTATATAGATTGAATAGCATTGCAAAATGTGTGTAGGAAAGTGGAGACACAACCACAGACCAGGGGACAGAGCCAAGCAGAGCAGCACATTTAGAATTGATTACCATTACTGAGCACTCAAATTCTTTTTTGATAGAGTCCCTAAAATCAATTGCTGAGATATTAACACTTGGTTTTGAAAAGATATCAATGACACCACATCTCGCCTTTGATCTACAGAAGCATGACACCAGTTTTAAACCATTTATAGCATGCGCACAAATTTAATTTCCAGTTAGCCAATGTTCGGTTAAAACGTTCAACCCGACGGATGCGAATGCGCGTTCGAGGTGCTTTGACAATTGAAGGGGACACACGCACTTGCGTCTGACCTCTCTGATTCGACCTCTCTGAAGGATGCGAATTCACGTCTCTAATAAATTATCGAGTTTTGTTATTCACAAAAATTTATCCTAATTTTAAATTACATTTTAGTGATAGGGCAAATTAATGTGATATAAAACGCTTTCCATTTTTCATGATTGCACACTAGAAATATTCTGGGTTGAATGTGTTAATATGAGAATGTCTGAGTCAAGTTCTTGAAAATAACTTCTAGGTTTAAGGATTTACCTCTCAAATCGATATGACATAAGGATATATTTAGGATATACCTCTAGATCGAATGAATCGAGATAAAGTAAACATTTTTTGCATGATGCTTTCTTTAGATAATTTTACTTGTTATCAGTGCCCTATGATCACAGTGGAAGGAATAAATACAGTGGTGGTGCATCATTATTTTTGTGTGGCCTCAAATTGGAAATGTCATGCAGGTGATCTGCTTTGCTCCGCCTGTTGAGGCAGTGTTTTTTTGTCTTTGTTTCAGCAGCAGCAGCGTGGATGGCACGTGTGTCTTCCCCCTCTCGTCCTTCAGCCTGAGGAATCAAGTGTATTCGCACGTCTCGTGCCGTCCCTCAGCAGTGGCTCGGTGCCGTGTCCTCTGCTCGGTCCAGCAGCCCATCAACGAGGGGCCCCCTCTGCTGGGCCCCAGTGGGCCCTGCCCTGCCCTCCTCGGGGACCCTGCGCTGACCTTCTGGTCGTACCTGGTGGTGCGCTCGGTGGCTGACTGCTTCCCCGCGGCCAGCCTTGCTGTTGTGGGCACCACGATGCTCCTGCCCTCCCCCCACATGCACCCTGGGCCGCAGCTGGCCTCTGGGGCCCTGGGCGCAGCCATTGTTGGCCCTCTGGTCGCTCTTCTCCTGGATCTGCAGCAAACTCCCCCCCCCCTCCCCACCTTTCTGCCCAACCCATGGCCTCCCTTTGCGGCCTTCTGCGTGCTGGCCATGGTCTCTGCCGCACTGCTTCTCACCTTCCAGGTAGGGAGAAAGTGACTCCAACATTCTGGTGTAGATATTATTGTTTGTCTGCATTTTGCTAATGCTACTGCTGCCAAATCACATGCTCCTGTGGGGCACAATAGAAAGATGTAGGATGCAGAGAATTTTAAAGCGTGGTTTCTCCTGACTTCAAGTAATTGGGTAGTTCAAAAGTGTCAATTAGCAATCATCAAAGAGACTCAGGTCTGATGCTTCGTCCTGCTGCCAGCTTCCTTTTTGGAGATGAACCATGGCTAACATAAGCAATGGGCACCTTACTGGAGTGTTCCTAGCGTCATTGTGCCCCAATTGCTGGGCATCTATTGAGTCCTTGTTTTGGCAAGTGCAACCACCGTTTGGAAAGTGGTGCCAATTTAGGAATTAGAAAAAAATAATCATTAGTTTTTTGAAAAAATATTTTATTTGTAAATTTAAAAAAAACATTTAACTACTTCTATACATAGTTACCATGTGAATTTAAGCATTTATCATGACAGGTGATGAGTTTTTGTGTTACAGCTTCATATTTGCCTACCACCAGTCCATCAAGAAAAGTAAAAGTAAACACACCTACTTTCAGTTGTTCATCATGTTGAAATTCCCTTCTTCCCGAAAGTACTTTAGTTTCATATTGAGATGGTAACCTGAAAAGGAGCCTGGATGGTTGGAAAGCATGATGAGAAGTTGTTGTTTTCCCATCTGCCTGGTGGGCACAGACGTTTCTCTTGGAAATGCCCACCCTTATTTTTCACTGTTTAAGATATTCATCAGCATTGATAGTGACTCCAAGTTGCATAAGATCAATTAGCATTACACCTATTGCCATCACAGAGAATGGCCTGGGTGAAGGACAAGTTTCAAGTTAAATCCCTTCTCATTTCCTCGTAACTGTTATCAAATACTTTGTATATTTTCTTTGGGTTTATACATGTATTTCGCCAGCAATCTTTACCTTCGGGAAAACTTGAAAGCTGTATTTCTTTTAGTTTCCATTTCTTTTAGTTTCTCTATCTCTTTTAGTTTCATTGTGATTCACTTTGTATTCGTGGTTTAATGGCTGCGGAGAATATTTTGAATAAAGAAAACCTCAGTAGCGTTATTAGTATGCAGTGCTGCTCGCTTAGAACCAAATGAATTTCCCAACTTAATTGAAAATATAGGTAACTTTTAGTGACCACAGTTTTCATGTCTCACACTTGTTCTGCTCTTTGGTGACTGATAAAAATTAAATTTAGCGCTTAAGTTTTCTGTGACGAAGCCGGTGGATGAGTCGGCGAAAGCTGCCCTGGCGAGAAATTTATCTATCCAAGCATGTGTATGAATAAGGTACCTATATTGTATAACATTACACATTTTAGCAGAGCAAGTTTGAAATAGGAAAATTAGATAAATCAAAAACATGTTTGACGTACTTAGGTATGTTTTTTTTCTCTGAGCGGTTTGTATTTGAGTGTCACAATTACAATGCTGATAAGAAAAATATTGGGACAATGAGTAACACATGTTACTCATTGTCCCAGAAACGTACACTTTTGAATAATTAATGTAAAAATAAAAGTGATGCAACGAAACAGCAAAATGTTACAAAATGTAGCAAAAGTTGTGTTCCGTGCCTAAATTATAATCATATTTAGATTGTTTCATTCGAATTGTGGTGGTAAGTGTATAGCAGGTAGGCAATGGAATATTATTAGTTGAATTAGTAAAACATCGAGTAAAAACGTTAAATGAGTCAACGTATTCAAAACACATCTCCCATTTCTCCGCACACGTGTTCTCGTTGGATCACTCTCATGACATCATAGAAGTGAGTGTAAGCCTGTATGTTGAGACGGTCTTGTTATTGCTCGTGAGTTGTGTTGCATATGTGCTCAGAAGACTCGAAAGTGAAATAAATGGAAGACGTTGACTTGGTTTCGCGGCGTGGTGAGCCTTAAATTTATTACCTAATGGATAATGTGGGAAAATAAAATTCGCATCATAAGGATAATGTGGGATAATAAATAAAATCATTAAAATATGTCATGCCCCAGCCATTTCACTGACGTCATTTGGACATCCATTGGATGTCCCGCATGGATGTTACTGACATCCATGGACATCCATTTGACGTCCAATGGACATCCTATGCATGTCCAAATGCCCCACTTGTGGACATCCAATGGATGTCCATTTAAGGACGTCCTATGGATGTCCAAATTTGCCACTTGTGGACATCCAATGGATGTCCAATTTAAGGCTTTGAAAGGATGTAGGCAAATATTTCAGTTTCTTGGGATCTACAGATGCAACCCATATGCAGTGCAGTCAAAATAGAGAAAAATTACGTATTTAAAAAAATTAGCATGAGGCATGAAAATTGTCATCACTAAAAGTTACCTATATGTTCAATTAAGTTGGGAACTTCATTTGGTTCTAAGCGAGCAGCAATGCATAATAATAACGCTACTGAGGTTTTCTTAATTCAAAATGTTCTCGGCAGCCCCCTGGTGAAAAAAAACCGTGACAGACAATGTGACAGAAGCGTGAACACAGTGTGCTTAGAATGTGACAAGAGTGTGATTACAGTGTGCATGCACCGTGACAAAAGCGTAAATTGGGACTCAAAAGCGTGCAGAAAGCGTGATAGACACTGTGACGATACAGTGTGTTCACAGTGTGAGGACACCGTGCACACATTGTGAGGACACTGTGACTCATACCCATGTACAGTGTGCTGCACATTGTGGTCACACTGTCCATCACGCTTTGAAGGGAGCACAGTGTGCGTGCACTGTGACTAATAGCCATGTACAGTGTGCAGCACATTGTGGTCACACTGTCCATCACGCTTTGAAGGGAGCACACTGTGCGTGCAGTGTACATACACTGTGACTAATACACTTGCACAGTGTGATACACATTGTTGTCACACTGTCTGTCACGGTTTATTTTCACCAGGGCCATTAAAATACGCGAATACAAAGTGAATCACAATGAAACTAAAAGAGATAGAGAAACTAAAAGAAATAGAAACTAAAATAAATACGCCTTTCAAGTTTTCCCGAAGGTAAAGATTGCTGGCGAAATACATATATAAACCCAAAGAAAATATAAAGTATTTGATAACAGTTACGAGGAAATGAGAAGGGATTTAACTTGAAACCTAGTACGCCAAGGTAAAGAATGAAATAGGCATGTTATTTACCTGTCTAATTTTGTTTTAGCACCGTGCACTTCACCGTCGTAGGATTCCAAAACCACAACGAAACATATAAAATAGTAATATTGCACAAATAATGCAAATAAATGCAAGTACGATTAAAACAGCATGTTTCACACTCCTAACCGTGAACATACAAATATCAACAATAAAAATCTTATAAACAAGCCGGGGAAACAATTGAGCAACACCTTTCGTTCTTATTTCTTTCTTGACGTAACAGAGTAGTTTTCGTCCCATGCAGTAGGCCTGTGTATATCGAGATTACTCTTCAATGCTCATTTACCACTTAAACTTAGGACATCATTTCCTGGCCTGCATATTGATGTAACTGCATGGACGTTTTTAGGATGTCATTTTCATGGCATTGTATGGACAACTTTTCCTGACATCCAATGGATGTCCTTTTTCTGACATCCAATGGATGTCCTTTCCTGACATCCAATGGATGTCCTTTTCCTGACATCCACAGAATGTCCTATTCCTGACATTCAAAGGATGTCCTGCATGGACATCCTTTGAATGTCCTTTTCCTGACGTCCAATGGATGTCAATAAGGGACTTCTGGATGTCAGGATGTTAAATGGACGTCCATTGGACGTCTTGCAGTGGCTGGGCACCCAAGTGGCCTATAACACCTTCGGCCAACTTTATTCTGATATTGCATGACCCTAAATGGGGTAGGCTACTTGGGTGCAGTTTCATTGTAGGGTTTCACAAATTCTATAATAACTGCTGAGCGTTTGAAATAAATAAAAATTCATCATTGCCTTCATTTAGTTCAAAGTTCAGTGTAACATGTAGACAGCAGTAGTATATAATGGGCCAATATTGGGGTCATTGTTGGTAAGCCAGTGCCAGTGAAAGCTAATATTATTACATTACAATATGGACCAATATTACACCTAATATTGGTCGAATATGGTCCAATATTGGCTACTTGGGTGCTGTTGAAATCCAACAGATTATTTACAAGGCTATACAGTTACTGTTGGACTAAAACCTTTACGCTATTGTATTTTATTAGTTATGAATGATAGTTGATAATAATAGTTGAAACCCAACCATTTTCACTCAAGAACTTCAAAATTTACTGTTGAAATCCATCAGTTAATGTAGTAGTTAAGCTGTTAATGTTGAAATGTAAATGTTTGCTGATTAAGTTAAACAAACTGGTGGAAATTTTACAGTTTCTCCACTGAAGGTCAACCAGTGATGTAGAAATTTTTTCTGTTACTTTTGGATTTCAACAGTTAAGTAGGTACCACAGGATTTGAATAGTTTTTTTGAGAGAACAGTTTCAGAGATGCATTTGATTTTTCCTGAGGTTCAAAATCCTCGGTCTTCATCACAACCTTACCTTCCATATGCTGCCTTCCCTGATGCCATTAAAATTTTCTCTGTTCTTTATTATTTCAATTGCTTCACGATATAGCCTGGGTTTGAATCTGTTGACCTTCGCGATGACTTTAGTTCTTTCGAAGTCAATCTCATGTGTCCCAGGACTGCATGTTCTGCCACTACCGACTTCGATGCCTGTCGAGTGGCTCGTCGGTGTTCTTCCAGCCGGCTTTTGACGCTGCGTCCTATCTCCCCGATGTATTTCTTCGCACATGTTCCGCAGGTAATTTCATAGACTCCCTCAATTTGCAGCGGAGTCCTATCGTTCACATTTCTCATAAAGGATTTTATCTATCGGTGCGGCCGGAAAGTGGTCTTGATGTCATATCTTCTGAGGACATTCCCTATTCTATCCATCACACCCTTTAGGCAGGGAAGGCAGGCTCTCTTCGGGGTGGTGGTGTCGTCATTTCTCGTGGGTAACAATTTGTCTGGTAATTTATCGGGTAAACCGTGGTCAACAAATCATTACCTCCATGCCACATCACACCATCATCCGGCCCAGATAAATGTTGTAATGCACAGTCTAATTCAACGATCCATACAGATAAGCGACAAGATAAATTTTCCAAATGAGAAACGAAATTTAGAAGCCGTTTTACTCCTCAATGGATATGACGAAGGAGCTATCTCCCAAACTTTCCAAAAAATCTAGGACAAGGCCAACTGGAACTCTGCCGAATCGAAGTCTGTAGTGGCAGAACATGCGGCCCTGGGACACATGAGATCGAATTCGAAAGAACTCAAGTCGTCGCGAAGGTCAACAGATTCAAACCCAGGCTACACCGTGAAGCAATTGGAATAATAAAGAACATTTTAATAGAGATGGTGGCCTCCAAATAAGCCACACACGTGGAGGCTTCACAAACCTCGAGGTTTGTTGAGCTGGAGATGACAATAAGGAGCACAATAGGGTTGATCGATAAGGATTTGCCAATTTTAAGCACAGAAGAATGGAAAATTAGTAATCAATTAGTTTCTGTGTTAAAGCCCTTTGAGGGTGTCACTAAAATGATTAGCAGTGAGAACTATCTCACAGCATCAATGGTGATTCCCCTCGTCAATGGACTGCAGGCTGTTTGCCAGAGCTTGATGAAAAGACATTTTACTCCACCAATCTTAAATGTAGTTTCGACCTTAAAAAATGCTTTGACAACGAGATTTGGAAATGTGGAGTGCAGTAATACCCTTGCCATATGCACGTTTCCGAATCCAAGGTTCAAGCATATAGCATTTTCAGGTCAAAATTCTCCTGACCATGCTAAATTACTGGTCACCAGTGCCTTGGCCACAATGTTGGCTAAGAATGGAAGAAATACGGGCCAGGATATTGTCGAGCCAGAACCGAACCCGGTGTACTCGGGTATTCCCGAATCAGTTTATTACATTCAATAAACAATCTAAGAAGTTTATCATTTTTGTAATTTCAAGTTACCATTTAAGGAGAAGGGTTGCATTTCTCAGCCAGATAGGTATATATATCTCTCCAAAAGTTTATAATAAACAGTATTTTTTTTACCACTTTATCGAAGAGTCTTTCTCTTTTATCGTGCAGTTGGATATACTGGAATGCTAACATCCTGGAATGGCCAGTCCCCTAAAATGTGATTGCGATTGTCGTTTCTATGCCGTGTCAATTCTAAAATGTGATTGCAATCACATTTTATAATCACAGTGATTGTAACGGAACAGTCACATTTAGGGAGGTGACAAGAAAATCACAGTTAAGACCATCCCTACCCGTTATGTTCTGCCGATTTCGGGGACGTTAATAAATGGGTGCATCCAGGGGGAGTAGCGCTCACTGAGCGCTCAGTGAGCGGATGGGTGATCTCCCCCTGGATGCGACCGCTACGTAGCCGCTCAGTACTGAGCGGTCGCCATATTTGTGAGCGGTGTCTTGGATCGCTCACTGCTCTCAGCACTTAGGTAGCGGCGCGCAATCGAAAAGTTAGAAATAGCAAAGAACATCCAATAAGGGTTATAAATCCGGTTATACATGGTTCTGTGAGTTTTAAATTACTTAGATCAGAGAGAAATCAACAAGTAGCATTAATTAGAAACTGAAATTGTAGAAATATATTTTAAAAGCATCGCTCGATATATCCTCCATTCTAAAATGTCGCGGATAAAGGTAGAAATCGTACTGTTTTAATTAATACTATTTCTCATTAGACTTTGCCGAAATGTGGAGATAAATATTTGGTCATATATAGCCTTTTCTGAAAAACAATCATCTGAATTAGTACAAATTAAGCTTAATATCGGTCGTCGTGTGGTTTCTTCGTTTCTATAGCAGACGACAGTGCTATGGTGAATCTTGACCTTCTTACGGAATTAAGTCCACTTTGTTTACTGTCACATTTATTCTAAATATAATAATTGTCCTTTATTAAATACCATTGAAAAGAAAATGTCAAACCACGCCTAGTATATAGTGAAAGACATATGTTTATATATATATATATCGACCATTTGCCGAGTTCGTACACGACGAACGATGAAAATCTCGAAAAATACTTTGATGCAAGACTTTAGGATCCAAAATTTCCTATGATGTTCGTGACCCTAAACAAAATTGATTTAATCGTTAGTTGGGAAATATTCTTGTTTTATCAAGTGCAGGCAAATATGTTTGAAATTTTCAGCATATGTCACATGCAGTGATAATTATCGAAGCGGAAGCGCCCCTATTAGCAATTTTTGCTTTTCAGGGTTGCCAAATATTCATTTCTATGTATAAAACTTGGATCGCACAGAGCTGAATTCATACAGTAATATTATAATATGCGTTGTTACAACAACTTATATGCTGTTGATACGCATAGTAGGTATAATTATATGCTTTCATTCTCATGTTCAGGATCAGTAATAAGTTTCTATGTATAGCTCAAGACAAATTTTCACCTTCTCTTCATTGAGTTCCTTAAGGGCGACCATGGTCATAGCAATGATGATGATATTATTGTCATCTTTATTCTTTTTCAGCACCACTAATTACATAAATGACTTGTTAAGGGTCTAAATAACTTTCCTTTTATCATAGGCATCTTAATATTACTCTTGATAGACATTAATAAGATAAACTTCTATAAATCGAGCAATTAAAGCAGTTCACATCTGCCATATGTGGCCAATTAAAATTTTGGTTTGTTTAAACAACCTAAAATTTTAAAAGAAAATTATTTGGAAGTCATTCACCGAATTGGTAACCACATTGTTCTGTGGATGACTTTCAAATAATTTTCAACCTTGCATTAGTGTATCTAGAAGCATCTGAAGGGGGGGAGGGGTGTCACCACTGAAACCCCCATGTAAACGGGGGGGTCCGGGAATTTTTAAAACTATATATTTTTTTACCAATGGGGGAGGGGGTTACAACCCCCAAAAACCCCCCTTGATACGCCCCTGCAACCTTGTAAGCTTGCAGAGGCAGAGCTAGAATTCGTTGTATGAGTAGAATGATACATTATTCTAAAAGTACCTATCCATGAAGTAATAATAATGGGCTTCCATAAATGGAAGCAGTTCTTGTTAAATGAATGGCCCCCAAGTCCTCTGAGTGAAATTAAAATTTTTAATTATATACCATAATTTTGGAGGAAGAAGCTTCTCCTAGGAGATGGGTGAAAAGGGAATCAGTCAATTACCCAACATTTTCTGAGTGCTAATTTGGACAGTTATGGCAGGAAAGAGTAAGTGGGAATACAGAGCAGAATTATATACATTATATGTATTGGAATGGGACAAGATAGATTATGATCATGGTAGAGTTCCTCACAAAGGAGGTCGTGAGGGACTTAGACCCATATAGGTCCATTGTGCCAACCACCCTTCTAGAGAAATCACCCATAAAGGCCAGTCGCCTTGCTGAAGGCCAATAGGTCCCCTATGGGGATCTCCACTCCAGGTACCTATATAGGTATAGAATATATTCTGAGTCCTCATCACAGCGAGGAACACACATAGTATGTGGGATGTGGATTCATCCACTTCTTCGCACCACCTACATCTGGGTGTATCTACGATTCCCAGGAGGTGTAGGTGCCTCAAATCACTTGACAGTGCCCTGTAAGGAGTCCCACTACCGTTCGTAATTGACCCCTAGGGGTTTAGTGACAGTTTGACAGCTGTTTAGTGACAGAAGTCTTTTGGCAAGGCCAGGCCTAGGTTCTCCTATATGTAGTTTTGCCTGTCTAAAACTTGGTATTGTTCCGCAATTGGACTGCGGCTGGATTGAGCCTTTGCCAGCTCATCAGCCATCTCATTTCGTTGGAATGGGGAAATCTATTATAATTCCTGAGAAGGAGGAGATGTGGGTGGAGAGAGAATAGTTTAGGATGAGAAGTAAAAACTTTAGCGTTCCACAGGGTAAAGAGATTTATTCCGACATGTTTCACTTCACTGAAGCATCATCAGGTACATGTACATGGAATTATATTATGGATTTCCACAAAGTTTTGGCCTCTACCCTCCACTGCAGAGGATAGTTTCATAACGAGATTGTTTCTGAAAGATGGAAGAGGTATAAGTTGAGACCCAAAATAGCAGTCTGAAAAAACATTAAATTGTGTCATGAGGAATGCCTTTTGACATAATTTCTAGTTCTTTTTCTGTGGAATGGGAGAGTGGGTAGGTCATGCATAGAACAGAAAGCAAGGGCATGGGTGAAAACAAAGAAGCCTGTGTGCACACATGGGTGCATACTCTCACCACCAAAAGCATAAAAAAGGACTATGAAAGAAAGTAAGTATGTGGTATATTTAATAAGGATGAAATATAAAAAGCATATAAAGAGAACTAATGGAATGTGAAAAGGAAAGATTCAAAACAGGGCCATCTTTAAATGTTGATGAGATAAATAGAATTAAAGGCGAAAGGCAACGCTGTTAACAGTATTAAAAAGAATGGCTGAAAAGCTAAGTATATGCTGAAGAGACATAGGTATGTTAGATAGAAATACTCACTTCAAACTATGAACAAGGTAGGTATTAAGTGATATATTTAAATGCCTTAAGTGCACTTGTTATGGTTATGGTATAACCATGGTTATACTCAAGACAACCATGCATATTACAAAAAAAATGTATGCTCATCTGCATTGTGAAACTGAAGGTAGTTCATGAAATGCATGCGTTACATCTGCAGTGAAGAAAGGAAGTCTTATATCATCTGAGCAAAAACTCAAAGATAGGAAGAAAGTTAACCACATTAGTGGATCCTGATTGCTCCATAATAATGCTTCTCAAGGTCTTACAATCATGATCTTAGTTTATATGATGCTATATAACCTTAGCCCTTTGAGCACTGAAGTACCCCTAGACTATGACAACTATAAAGTTTTACTATCCCATTTTTATTTTAGAAATGGCCCAGAATTAATTGGACTTTTCAAAATTTACTTTCGAGTTGTCAGATTGTTGAGGTGAATCATGCGATAACATTCGTGTTCATACTAACATAACGTCGAAGTAGCCGAGAGTTTAGATTTTGTAAAGCACATCGGTCGGTTAGCAATTGCTGGGTGAGCATGAGTGACAGTATAATTAATTGTCAGTGACTTCTCTCATACCGAGAAAATGTTAGAGAAGAAAATTATGAAATCGGGGCTAAATGCGTTCAACGTCGATTTTCACCCTTACCTTTACCGAATGAAAACAATCCTATTTCAATCGGACAATTTGCCTGGCTACTGACATTCCACGGAGTACGCTCCGTCGATTTGTATTTTTATATGCGTCTAAATTTGGAAAGTATAGCCTGAAAGCAACCAAAAGTGTGTCTTATGTGATGTTCGAACAAAATATTAACTACATACTCAAAAAAGCTCAATACGCAGAAGAATAATATTAATTATCCCCTTCGATCAAATTGAAAGCGACGCCATCTTGGCTGTATTTGTTGTTGTTGTCCTATGCTTACTGTCGTTATATCTTATTTCGTTTATAAAATTGCGTAATTACTATTATTATGTCGAAGTAATTTAAACGGAAGTTCTTCCGAATGCCAACAACCTTGCTTTAATTCGTAATTTTCATTTTAAGTCTCGAAGAACGAACTCTCTCGCCAATAGAGGAAGATTCAAATTCCCACCGTAGCGCTCACCATCCAGGGGGATGCAGCAGCTGAGATATAGCGGAAAGTTCGCTACCGCTCAATCGCTCAGTGAGCGCTACTCCCCCTGGATGCACCCAATGCTATCGCGACGTCGGAGAACAGCATGAGAAATTCTAAGGGCAAATACCAAAACGTTTCTTAAATTTTAAAAGCTCAATTACTTGGCAGGAATATATTGGTATTGCCCATATTTTTTTATTTATTCTTAATTTATGTTTATTTGCATCAAAAAAACAAAGATATAATTAAATTATAACTTTGTGGTAGTTAATATCGAAAAACAAAGGTGTGGCGAAACGGCGTGACAGCTCGCTGGGCTCACCACTGAGCCGATTCTTTATAAAATAAAGATTGGTAGTAATGGTTGTAATCTGAATTACGTTCACATAGGCTTGGTTAAATTAATTCTATCCGAATAATAACATTGTATTTAAAAAAGCTCATTTCTTTGTTCATTTATGCGAAAGCTACGCAATGGTGATGGACACATTTTACACACATAAAATAGATTTTAATAGCAATAGCAGGCCGGCAATGGAAAATCGGGATTAATCTGTCAAGGAGAATATTGAAACATAGTTTCTGAAAAGTATGCTGCCCAGATGTCAACTGGCTAGTCGAGGACGTGGTAACATTTAGTTACATTTACTCCAGCAACCGCACTGGTCGCAGGTGGCCCGGCAGGTTTTCCTGGGTCCCACCCATTGGCGTAAGATTATCTTTTGAAAAGATTGATTTCATCCATGCCAGTACTGGTGTTGCTGGTAACTTTGCTAGCGGTCATATTCAATGCGACACAAAAAGTCAGCGGAATACACACATTCGCTCCCGGTTACATTAGCAGCCCAGTTTGTTATGATAAAATTAAAGGCAATGTTGCAGTTTTTTCATAAATGGCGCTCGAAATGTAACTTCTGGAGTGCCGAAATTATTCAGCTAGTTCTGGGTGGGACTTACAATTGCAAAACTTAACAATTGAAAACCTGGAAATAATGTTATCCTTCAGCATCATCATCATCATTGGTCAGCAATCCTAGGATTGGTTTGACGCAGCTTTCCACTCGATTCTTTAATCGGCCAACCTTTTCATTGTGACGTAATTCTTCTCATTTACACCCTTCACAACCTGTTCCATATATCTCATACGAGGCCTGCCTTTTACAATCTTCCCGTTCACTTTTCCCTCGACGATAGTCTTCATCAGGCCATCATGTCTCAAGATATGGCCGATTAAGTTTTCCCTTCTTCTTTTTAGAGTTGTCAGCAGACTTCTCTTTTCTCCTACTCTTCTTAGCACTTTCTTGTTACTTACTCGGTCGATCCATTTAATCTTCAGCATTCTTCTGTAGCACCACAATTCAAATGCTTCTACCCTTTTCTTCTCCGCTGCTGTCATTGTCCATGAATCACTGCCGTAAAGAAAAATGCTCCAGATGTATGTTCTGATGAACTGTGTCCTAACTTCTATGCTTGTATTTCCTGCTGTAAGTAGATTCTTATTTTGAAAGAATGCCTTCTTTGCCTGGGCTATTCTACTCACTATTTCTTTTTTGCTTCGACCATCGTTGGTTACTCGGCTTCCCAGATAACAGAATTCTTTCACCTCTTCCAGTTTCTCTTTTCCTAGTATAACATTGGTTTTGGCCTCTTCTCTTTTGCTGCACACCAATATCTTAGTATTCTTCTTATTGATCTCCAGCTGACATCTGGCCATTGTCCTTTCCATGGTTGTTAGCATCTTATTCAGCTCCTTCTCTGTCTCTGCTATGAGAGCTATGTCATCAGCAAATTGTAGCATGCTAATTTTTTCTCCATGGACATTTGCTCCAGAAGACTTAAGTAGACAGAAGTACTCGGACTGTCTATGCTATGAGAACTATATCGTCAGCGAATCATAGCATGCTGATTGTTTCTCCGTGGATGTTCACTCCAGAACACTTCTCCTTGACTTCATTTATGGATCTCTCGATGTAAACATTAAAAATTACGGGAGACAGTGCGCAGCCTTGTCTCACTCCTTTCCTTATTCTTGCCTCTTCACAGCTGGCTCCAGATTTAATCACAGCAACTTGATTTTTGTACAGACTGTGTATAATTCTTCGTTCATTGTAGGACACTCCAATTACCTTCAGAATTCCAAGCATTTAATCCCAATCCACGTAGTCAAAGGCCTTCTCTAAATCCACAAATGCAATGAACGTCGGTTTGTTCTTCTCCATTCTCTTCTCTATGAGTAGCCTAAGGGCCAATATTGCTTCCCTTGTACCCTCACTTTTCCTGAATCCGAATTGATCTTCATCCAGGAACTCCTCTGCTTTTCCTTCTATTCTTCTGTTGATGATCCTGGTCAGTATCTTCGATGCATGTGTCGTCAGACTTATAGTCCTATAATTTTCGCATTTCTCCGCTCTCTTCTTCTTGGGAATAGGAATGATGATGTTTTTCTCGAAGTCCCTTGGAATTTTCCCTGTTGAATACATGTCGTAGATGGTTTTGTAGAGATGAGTTAATGTCTTCTCTCCTGCATTTTTAATTAGTTCTGCAGGGACATCATCAATACCTGAGGCCTTATTTATCCGAAGGTACCTTACTGCAGCGTCGAATTCCGATCTTAATATTGATGGCCCCATATCATCTTTTTCCACTTCGCTTTCCTCTTCAATAGCTTTTGTGCTGAGATTTTTTCCATTGTATAGCTCTTCCAGATATTCTTTCCATCTCTTCACTTTGTCCTCGTTTTCAATCAAAATTTATCCATTCTTGTCCCTTATGGCATTGTATCTTGCACTCCGTTTCTTAAAGTGGTTCCTCACTTATGATGTAGGCCGCTTCCACCTTTCCAAATGCAAGGTTGCTTTCTACATCTTCGCATAGATTTTTCAACCACATCTCTCTAGCTTTCCTTGTTTTGCGACTTAATTTGTTCCTTATTCTTTTGTAGCAAAGCTGCCCTTCTTCAGTTTTCGCATTGTTGTACTTTCTTCTTTCTTCAATTAATTCTAAGACTTCCCCCGTGATACAAGGCCTCTTCTTGGCAACTTTTCTTCTTCCAAGAACTTCTTTTGCGGCTTCCTGTAGTCCACATTTAATGTTTTCCCAGCGCTCTTCCACTGATTTCTCACTCAGGTTCTCTCCTATGTTGTTTCCCACTGCTTTTTGAAATGCCAGCTGATGTTGAGCCTCCTTTAGTTTTTCTACTTGCCATATATTCTTCTTTGTTTTCTTCAATTTATTGAATTTTAGATGGCATTTCATCATCATTAAATTATGGTCGCTGTTGATGTCTGCCTCAGGGTAGCTTTTGCAGTCCTTCACTTGGTTTCTAAATCTATGCTTCACTAAAATGTAGTCTATTTGGCATCTTCTTCTGTCTCCTGGCATTTTCCATGTGTATCTTCTTCGGTTGTGATTTTTAAACAATGTGTTGTCGACCACTAACTTATGTTGTGTGCAGAACTCCAGCAGCCTTTCTCCTCTTTCGTTTCGGTTTCCCAATCCGTATTTTCCACTTATTCCTCCATCTTGACCTTCGCCGACGATAGCGTTCCAGTCTCCTAAAATAATTAGGTTTTCTTCTCCTCTTACCTGTTTTATAACTTCCGTGATATCTTCGTAGAGGTTTTCCACTTCTTCATCTTCATAGTCCGTCGTAGGCATGTAAACCTGCACCACCACGGTATCTACAGGTTTAGTCTCGATCTTCACCATTATTATCCTTTCATTGTACTGCAGGAAGCTCTTCACACACTCTGCTCACTCTTGTGGAGAGAACAGCACTTGAACTCATTGAATAGTGGAGATGAGTGGAGAAACTAATGTTTCCAGGGTGTCCACTGACCGGGAAAACCTGGAAAATCGGGAATTATTCGTGAATTTTCAATGCAGGGGATTGTTCGTGGATTATTCTTGATTTTCTGGTCTGAGTCGGGAATTTTAAAAATTCTTAATTCAAGACAAAAAAATCCTTATTTTATAAATAGGATAAATAACGATGACTTTAAGATATCGATTTGCCATTGGTATGAATGAATAAATAAACGACGGAAAAGTAGTTAGGCTCAATGTATCGTCAGCGCTGTGTGGATCGGAGACGTTCAACTGTTCGACTGTTGAACGGATGCCTTCAGCGTCACGTCAAGTGCCCTTTGTTCTCATTCATTGCACATCGGACTAAGCCCATGATACGCAAACAAATGCCTAACATGTAGTGATGGCCGGATCGAATCCGTCGGATCCAAAGATCCACGGATCTTTCATTATACTCGGTTCCGGATTCGGATCCAAAGACACGGAGTAAAATCGGATCCGGATCGTAGATTTTAAATTTTCGCGGCTTAGCGATCGAAGTGCCCCGTGAATGGAATGTAGGTGCGGTAGATATTGACAAGAAGAGGATGTGTAACTATGGTCACGAAATTAGATTAAAATGTTCCCGTGCAACTAGAAGCAAAATAAAGAAAAATGACTTTTTTCCCTATTACCCCGGGATCGCGAGAAAAAAATACGTAGGATGTCACGCGGGTAGCCTACATTCGCCGGAATCAGGCGGACAACGAGAGCTACTGTACTGTGCGAAGTTCGATCCCTATCGCAGTTTAATTTTTTTTCAGTCATTGCATCGAAAATGTTGTTATCTTCAATTTCTAACCAGTACATCTGAATACTCACTTTATAATACTTTTGTTGTTTAAATTAGATTTAAAAATGTACCATTAATAAATTAAGGATGGTCGGGTTGAATCCACGGGTCTTTCATTTCATTCGCTATTGAAATCATATCCGAAGACAGTAAACATTCAGATCCGGATCGGAGATTTTAAAATTTCTCGGCTAAGTGATCGATGCGTCCCCCGAATGGAATGTACGTACGTATGGTAGATACTGACAAGGAGAGGATGTGTAACTTAGTCATGAAATAAGAAGATTTTTTCCGTGCCACAAAAACAAAATAAAAAAATATTCGTCGTGACTTTTTTTTTCTCCATAGGCCCGGGTGCGCGAGAAAAAAAATAAAGCCGAATGTCACGCGGGTCGCCTACATTCGCCAGATTCCCGTGAACCTATGATAGCGTAGTTGGTAAAAATGAGGACTAGTGTACTGCAGGTCGCGAGTTCGATCCTTAACACTGCCTAGGAATACAGGCTATGCTGTATTCCTAAGGTAATGCTAGTAGGCAGTTAAAAAAAGTAGATTATCAGAAATTTCATGTGAATTTATAATTAAAAAAATAATCAAATTTGGCATTAGTGATAGGATTGGAAAACATTTTTATTACAGAATTAAATCGTGTAATCATTATGTTAACTTTACAATGTATTTTTGAGTGACGCATTTGTAAATGTAGGTAGTTTAACACTAGGAGGACGGGAGTTTCGCGCTACCTAGAAGGACGGCTAGGGGTCATTTGACCCCTAGAATATTTTTTGGAATAAAAACACATTTTTTCATCTTATATTCAATTTTGTTGTACAAAGTGTTTATTTAACTCCTTAAAAACATTTTTTAATCATTTTTAAATAACGTTACAACTCTCAAAAATTTATAACAATTTAAAAAAAAATCGTGAGTTAAATCATATTGAGTAGTCAATTACATATTTAATCAAGAAATTTCATTTTATGCACTCAGTACAAAAGTTATATTTAATATTTTACAATAGGCACAGTATGTTTACACAAATTGTATAACAATTTAAAAAATATTACTCCGTAGTACATCTCAGACACACAGAATTTTTCCGGGAGGGTTCCGTCACTGATATTCCCAAAACTTCCCCCACCAATTTTTGGATGTATTTTCTAAGACTCATTTTTTTGTTCATTGTTTCGATGTAAAGCACCCAGCTGTTTATTGTGGCCAGGTCCAATATATTGTAAAATACATGGACAGGCCACCTCCGTTTAGCTGACCTTGTGGAATATTTTCGACACATGCTGTCCATTATGTCTACTCCGACTTCGTTTTTATTATAAAAAAGTATGGTTTCTGGTTTTCTTTTTTTTTATTTCCGAAACAGTGAAGTCTTCGTGCATGGTGCTGAGTAAAAGTACATTCTTATTCTTCTTTGCCTGGTACTGCGTGAGAGTATGGCCTAAGGTATTTTTGTAGACTCGTGTGGAATAGATTGGAATATTCATGCGGACCGAAGGTGGCAAGTCCCGCCTGTTTTTTCTGATCGTCCCTACAAAAGATATTTTCCGTTTTTTCAAATGTTCAGCAAGCTGGATTGATGAAAAATAATTGTTACAAGTAACATTAATGCCTGAATTCTGGTATGGCTCGGTCAATCTACTAACCACATATTCCCCCAGTGCTTGATTAGATGGCCTATCTTCATCTTTGCCACAATATGGAAATGCATTTAGGCAGTATTTTGATTTTACATCTGTCAAAACCCAGTACTTGATTCCAAATTTGTCTGGTTTATTTGGCATATACCGTATAAAGGGGCACCTGCATTTCATAGGATAGAGCTGTTCATTGGGTGCTACGCTTTCACCTGGATTGTAGCAGGATCGAGAATTGTTCACAAAATGATTCCAAATTTCAGACATCAAACAAAATTTATCTGTTTCCAGTGCTTGACTACGAGTCACTTTCAAATCGAAGCGTAAATGCTTCATAATGTTCAGGAATCGATCCGTAGCCATTGCGCTAGAGAATATTTTTGAACCCCACGTTTTGTCCCAGCAGCTTTTTATAGACAAATGCCTCTGCCCCAAGATGCCTCTTGCATACATCAATGCGATAAATGTTAGTTTTTCCAAGTTCTTCTCTCGTCAAGTTCCAATCAGGATTTTGAAGTTTACCGTGCTCCACAGTATATTTTATGATGGAGTCTAAGAGGGTATCACTCATCAACAAGCGGAAGGCACTCAAAACTGACAGTTCTTGAATATTTGTCTCCAGGTGTCGGACCTGGTGCTAAATGCAGAATATTTTGCCTCGAGAGTCTCCCTGCTGGGATGTGATCAGATGAAATCTCCAACCACTTCGTTCCATCCCGAGCAATTTCGCTTGGTGCGAATGATTCTGGGGGTTTCTGTAAAAATAAAAAAATAATAGTTATTCTATCAAGAATATCATATTTTACAGTTTTTCATAATTACTTCATTTCTTTTCTTATATTTTGAAAGTATTTATAGGCAAAAACATATAATAATTGGCAAACATAAAAAATTCACTGTAATTGATATTTGCAGATGACTTGATCTATAAAAGTCAGAGCTATCATAGTTCATAATTACATCATGTTATCATTGATTAAAAGATAAGAAAATAAATAAGTAAAATGGAAAAATGTTAAAATAGAAGAAAAGAACTTACAAGCAAGAATCAATGTCACAACTATCATCACTGGAGTCACCATCGGATTCACTGTCTTGGAATTCGGAACTGGAATCGTCGCTTCCATCACACGCAGGTGATGATGGATGTCGTCCATGGACTGATGTTTCCGATTCACTTCCAGACTGATCTTCGTCCAACTCCAGTAAAACAGCAAGAACACACTCCGGTGTACGATATTTCCTCGCAGCCATTAGAATGGCAAAGCTCCTCTTCTCTTTATTTTTTTCTCGACTTCTCGCTTTCGCTCTCGACTCGCTACTTACGTGCATGCGAAAAAATGTGCAAACGGATGCGAAATATGGTACTCTCCCTCCAGCTGCATGGGAGGGATAGAGAGCCGGGGATCAAAATGGATACAAAAGGATTAAAATTTCAGTTGTGCCGGTAATTGCCGTTCGATAGGCAGGGACTCTAGCGCCACCCGGGTTCCAAGAACTTGCTGTAATGTCTCTTCCTCCTCCTAAGTGCGGATTCCAAGGGTAGGATATACAATAGAATTTTACAGATCACCCCATTCCTCCGCTCTCCCAAAAGCAGACAAGATTTTGCCCTGGGGCGCAGCGTTACGTGCCGCCCCCCGCCCCACGATGGGGTCCGGCGTAACTGGGGCGGGACACCCAGCAAAGGAGCTAGGCCGAGTGACAATGCCATCAGGCCAGAAATGGAAAGAGTTATTCGAAAAGACGATGTGGCGTCGATGAAAAATAATATCTCTGAGGGCCCTAAACCATGGCTAATGGACAACTTTCCTTTGAATACGTGTGATATTAGGGTGTGGGTAAAACAGCTATAATTGCAAAATAAAAAATACAAAAGAAAATATTATAATTTCATGAATGTCACTAAACGACGATTGGGACCGTGTTATTCCCCTTTGCTGCCGTGAACTATCGATAGATCGCGTGCAAAAAGTCACTATGCCTAGGTTTTGAAATAGGAGTCCAGGGGACGAAACCAGCATTGAACCGGGTACTTCCTGGGTCAAAATCAAGTACTTCATCTACCAAACTAGCCTCTTGCTGATGAATGTCATACATGAAACAAAAGAACCCAAGGGCAATAGAAAAAGTAGAACATACCCTGGTCAAAACGTTCCATATCAAAAGTCCATATGGGCGATGTGGACGATGTGGAAAAATGATGTGGACGATGTGGAAAACCCCTCTTAGCACCCATCAGTTCCCCATCGTCCACATTGTTCCACATCGTCCATATGGACTTTTGATATGGATCGTTTTGACCAGGGGAGAGCATTTATAAAGATAACATTTTGTGCAAAATTATTCAAAATTTAAACAAAAAAACGTAACTGAGATGAGAGATCTCTCATACTTTCTATAATTCAATTCCATCTCACATTCAAACTCAATCAAGAGCTGGTTACCTTGCTTTTATGTTCAACAGATACTGAAATTTGTAGCAGAATATGCATGGATGCAACTATGTAAAAGCTTTCAGTGTTTCAGTAGGTTGGATGAAGTTCCTGCAAGACTATTGTCAGGAAACCTGCAGGAACTTCACAGGGTTCCGCTAAACGTAGCTGGAATCTAGCAGGTTCCTGTGAAATGTGGCAAAAACTTAGTACAGAATCCCGATGGAATTACATCCGAAAGTGTCATTTACCTTAATACTTCGAAATTTTCTGTAAATCTCATAGTTATTCCACCATAATTACCTTCATTGTAAACACTGATAAGTATAATTATAGTCAAGAACTATAGCTGAAAACGTGGAGAAACGCTATACTTTTTGGCTGGCTGATAATCATTTAAAAAGTTAGGTTGCACTGACGATTTAGCTGTATTAAAATTAAAACCAATCTTTCGCTAATAGTATGAAAATGGGAAATAAAATTCTTAGTGCCCTTAAAAATAGTAGTGTAGTAGTCGTCTTACAATTAGTGTGCCCTTAGTTGAGTTTTAATTTTCAATGATGAAATTCCAAGTCCGTTCTGTACAAATAAAGTTTAGGAAACATCTTCTTAAAAAGAACACTATCATAAACTATAAATAACAACTTTCGTGCCCACGAGTAATTTTAACGTGAATATTCACATTTTTATAGTTCGCGGTTAGTGGAAAGTTGTATCGACCCATATCGAATCGACTACTATCGATTAATTGCAAGACCACTTCAAAATTCAAAATGGCTGTCATCCTGGCGAGAAAAGTGAGAAAGAATTATCTCCTCAAATAATTACGTTTTCTTGTAATTAGTGATCATGGAAGCTTACTTTAAAATTCTAATAGACAACTACGTTACGGTGAGTAAATGATTGTAATGACAGAGTCGTCCCGAATGGAGGAAGAGGTAACCTTCTTGGCATACCTACGTCACACAATATGGCGGATTGCGAAAAATGAATTATTTGCGGTAAATTCGAAGAGCTGAAGGTAGTTGTTTGGTTTATTATGAAAATGAGAGAGAAAGGCAAGAACTCGACAAACATCATATCACCATTCAGATAAACCGACTGAAAGAGGAAATCTATGCGGAAATCCTACCCATAGGAACACGTTTTTGAATAAAACGACAGAAAGAGGCAACCTTTGCGGCATACCTGTCCATAGGATCATGTTTTTATTTAATAACACGACAGAAAGAGGCAACCTTTACGGCATACCTGGCCATAGGAACATGCTTGATAATAACACGACAGAAAGAGGCAACCTTTGCGGCATACCTGTCCATAGGATAATGTTTTTATTGAATAAAACGGCAGAAAGAGGCAACCTTTACGGCATACCTAGCCATAGGAACATGTTTGATAATAACACGACAGAAAGAGGCAACCTTTGCGGCATACCTGTCCATAGGATCATGTTTTTATTTAATAAAACGGCAGAAAGAGGCAACCTTTACGGCATACCTAGCCATAGGAACATGTTTGATAATAACACGACAGAAAGAGGCAACATTTGCGGCATACCTGTCCATAGGATAATGTTTTTATTTAATAACACGACAGAAAGAGGCAACCTTTACGGCATACCTGGCCATAGGAACATGTTTGATAATAACACGACAGAAAGAGGCAACCTTTGCGGCATACCTGTCCATAGGATCATGTTTTTATTTAATAAAACGGCAGAAAGAGGCAACCTTTACGGCATACCTAGCCATAGGAACATGTTTGATAATAACACGACAGAAAGAGGCAACCTTTGCGGCATACCTGTCCATAGGATAATGTTTTTATTGAATAAAACGACAGAAAGAGGCAACCTTTACGGCATACATAGCCATAGGAACATGCTTGATAATAACACGACAGAAAGAGGCAACCTTTGCGGCATACCTGGCCATAGGAACATGCTTGATAATAACACGACAGAAAGAGGCAACCTTTGCGGCATACCTGTCCATAGGATAATGTTTTTATTGAATAAAACGGCAGAAAGAGGCAACCTTTACGGCATACCTAGCCATAGGAACATGTTTGATAATAACACGACAGAAAGAGGCAACCTTTGCGGCATACCTGTCCATAGGATCATGTTTTTATTTAATAAAACGGCAGAAAGAGGCAACCTTTACGGCATACCTAGCCATAGGAACATGTTTGATAATAACACGACAGAAAGAGGCAACATTTGCGGCATACCTGTCCATAGGATAATGTTTTTATTTAATAACACGACAGAAAGAGGCAACCTTTACGGCGTACCTGGCCATAGGAACATGTTTGATAATAACACGACAGAAAGAGGCAACCTTTGCGGCATACCTGTCCATAGGATAATGTTTTTATTGAATAAAACGGCAGAAAGAGGCAACCTTTACGGCATACCTAGCCATAGGAACATGCTTGATAATAACACGACAGAAAGAGGCAACCTTTGCGGCATACCTGTCCATAGGATAATGTTTTTATTGAATAAAACGGCAGAAAGAGGCAACCTTTACGGCATACCTAGCCATAGGAACATGTTTGATAATAACACGACAGAAAGAGGCAACCTTTGCGGCATACCTGTCCATAGGATAATGTTTTTATTGAATAAAACGGCAGAAAGAGGCAACCTTTACGGCATACCTAGCCATAGGAACATGTTTGATAATAACACGACAGAAAGAGGCAACCTTTGCGGCATACCTGTCCATAGGATAATGTTTTTATTGAATAAAACGGCAGAAAGAGGCAACCTTTACGGCATACATAGCCATAGGAACATGCTTGATAATAACACGACAGAAAGAGGCAACCTTTGCGGCATACCTGTCCATAGGATAATGTTTTTATTGAATAAAACGGCAGAAAGAGGCAACCTTTACGGCATACCTAGCCATAGGAACATGCTTGATAATAACACGACAGAAAGAGGCAACCTTTGCGGCATACCTGTCCATAGGATAATGTTTTTATTGAATAAAACGGCAGAAAGAGGCAACCTTTACGGCATACCTAGCCATAGGAACATGCTTGATAATAACACGACAGAAAGAGGCAACCTTTGCGGCATACCTGTCCATAGGATCATGTTTTTATTTAATAAAACGGCAGAAAGAGGCAACCTTTACGGCATACCTAGCCATAGGAACATGTTTGATAATAACACGACAGAAAGAGGCAACCTTTGCGGCATACCTGTCCATAGGATAATGTTTTTATTGAATAAAACGGCAGAAAGAGGCAACCTTTACGGCATACCTAGCCATAGGAACATGTTTGATAATAACACGACAGAAAGAGGCAACCTTTGCGGCATACCTGTCCATAGGATAATGTTTTTATTGAATAAAACGGCAGAAAGAGGCAACCTTTACGGCATACCTAGCCATAGGAACATGTTTGATAATAACACGACAGAAAGAGGCAACCTTTGCGGCATACCTGTCCATAGGATAATGTTTTTATTGAATAAAACGGCAGAAAGAGGCAACCTTTACGGCATACCTAGCCATAGGAACATGCTTGATAATAACACGACAGAAAGAGGCAACCTTTGCGGCATACCTGTCCATAGGATCATGTTTTTATTTAATAAAACGGCAGAAAGAGGCAACCTTTGCGGCATACCTAGCCATAGGAACATGCTTGATAATAACACGACAGAAAGAGGCAACCTTTGCGGCATACCTGTCCATAGGATAATGTTTTTATTGAATAAAACGGCAGAAAGAGGCAACCTTTACGGCATACCTAGCCATAGGAACATGCTTGATAATAACACGACAGAAAGAGGCAACCTTTGCGGCATACCTGTCCATAGGATAATGTTTTTATTGAATAAAACGGCAGAAAGAGGCAACCTTTACGGCATACCTAGCCATAGGAACATGCTTGATAATAACACGACAGAAAGAGGCAACCTTTGCGGCATACCTGTCCATAGGATAATGTTTTTATTGAATAAAACGGCAGAAAGAGGCAACCTTTACGGCATACCTAGCCATAGGAACATGCTTGATAATAACACGACAGAAAGAGGCAACCTTTGCGGCATACCTGTCCATAGGATCATGTTTTTATTTAATAAAACGGCCATAATAACACGACAGAAAGAGGCAACCTTTGCGGCATACCTGCCCATAGGAACATGTTTGATAATAAAACTACAGAAAGAGGCTATACCTTTGCGGCATACTTACCTATAGAGTATACTCTATAGGTAAGTATACTCTAGTTTACTCTATAGGTAAGTATACTCTATAGGTTATAACCTCTCACTCTGATAGATGTAATTGTATCCACCTTTCCAGAGAAAACTATTTCTTGTGTTACTACATATTGCTATCTTTCTGATCACTGTATGCTTGGGGTTGTATTGAAAATTACTGATTTTAAACTTATGGATCTTATTAATGTAACTAAACGTTCTTATGACAGTGATAGCTTTGCGGTATTTCTTTAGAATGAGGCTAATGCATCTTGCATTGAACAAGACCATGGCATCTCACTCGATGTTGATGCCATGTTTGGCTCTTTCCTGAACATATTCCTGTTGCTTTTTAACCATTAGTTTCCATTAAGAGCAAGGAAATGTAACTATAGAAGCAATGACATTAAGTTCCTCCCTGAACTACTAAATACGAATGCCAGAGTTAAAGTATTGTTTCGACAGTCAAAGCTTTCTGATACCTCCCTCCTCAGCCAATATAAACTTCTTCTACATCAATATAATTGCAAATTTAGGGAATTTAAGAAAATGTATTTTAGCCATGTCTTTGCATCATCAAATAACCTCCCTAGAGCTGCATGGAGGATTATCAACCAACAAACAAAAATTAACTTTGATCAGAGACCACCTTTCATTAAAATTCAATGACTTTCCTGTTTCGAAGCCTGTTGAAATTGCTAATTGTTTCAATAGCCAATTCTGTCAGACTGCTAATAACACAGATTTGCCTTCTCTTAGTTGGGGTAAAACCACTTTGTCAATATTCCTCTCCCCATCTACCCCTAATGAGGTTGCCAACATTATAAGCTCCTTTACTAATTCCTTGTCTCTAGGATATGATGGAGTCCCAATATCTATCATTAAATTAGTTGCTAGGATTATTTCTGCCCCCCTGTCTGACATTTTTAACCTGTTTGTAATGGTCATTTTCCTACCTACCTAAAAACTGCTATTATTATTCCAATTCACAAAAAGGGATTGAACGCAGAATCTAATAACTATCAACCTATTGCACTACTCTGTTTTCTCTAAAATTTTTGAGAAACTCTTTTACAATCACGTTATGAATTATTTATACCATTTTAACTTGCTGAATTCTTCCCAACATGGCTTCATCAAGGGAAGATCTACAATATCTGCAGCTTTCCAACTAATTAATGATATCACTTGGGGTCTTTCAAATCAGAAAGAAATCCTTGGCATTTTTTTTTGGCCTATCTAAAGCCACCTGTTGAAATATGGCAATTTCACATCGATAATCTGAACAAAGAAATGCATCTGGTATCTCTATGATTTGTAAACTTGCCCCTACCACCTCTGTGGAGATCTTAAAGCTTATTTACTTAGCTAAAATCCACTCCCACCTGTCTTACGGTGTGATATTTTGGGGCTACACCAGTGCTGCTACAATCTCCATGCAAAAGAGATCTTTGAAAGCCATGGCTGCTGTTTCTATTAGATCTCCAGGAAAGCCACTGTTTCTCAAATTTAAAATAATGACACTACCATGTCTATCTATTTTTTATTGTGCACTATTTGTAAAAATGTATCCTGATTTGTTTTGCCCGAGTTCTACCATCACAAGGTTGCCTCCTCAGATGAACATCATTTCTGCGCCGAGTGAAATAATCATCATCATACATGATTATTTCACTCGGCGCAGAAATGATGTTCATTTGAGGAGGCAACCTTGTGCCTTATCTAGAAAGGGAACTCATTGCTCAGCCTCCCCTTTTTTTTTAAATAAATTACCTTTGCATGTAAAAACTCAAGTCTCTCCTTGAAAGTATCAATATACTTTCAAGTGCGAATTAAGGAGGCTGCTACAAGCTAAAGCCTATTGCTACCTGGATGAATTTGTGTGTGATAATTTATATTTGATTTGTTTTTTTTGTATGTCTTTTTCTCTTTGTACTATTTTCCATTGACCATGTTCTATTATTAGATTGACTGAACAATAAAAAATTGTTATTATTATAGCAACATGTTTGATGATAAAACGACAGAAAGAGACCTTTGCGGCATACCTACCTATAGAGCCATGTTTGATAATATACGACAGAAAGAGGCAACCTTTATGGCATACCTAGCTATAGAGCCATGTTTGACAATAAACGACAGAAAGAGGCAACCTTTGAGGCATACCTGAACATCATTTTTGATAATAAAACTTAAAAAGTTTTAAACAAAAGTGGCATACCTACTGGAGCTTTGTTTGAAGATAAAATGGCAGGAACAGCTGTTCCTAGGTAACCTTTGTGGCATACCTGAGCGTTATTCTTGAACTACATAATGGATACTAGTCTATTGTCATCAGAAAATATCTTACAAGAAATCTCCAGGGTTGCATTTTCACTTGGAACTATGCAGGATATTATGCATGCTTTGTATGAAGCAATTAGTCTGCAATCTAAGAAATTCTTAAACAGAAATTGCCATGCTATCTCATGTTTCGCATCTGTATCGAAATCAATTATTGCTGAATATGATTTAAGACATACCTAGTCTTAGCATAGCACCTTTTATCACTTGTGCTAAAGGTGACTGCAATTGCAAGGCACTTTATTAAAGAACCAAATCCAAAGAACTAACAAGAGGATTGTTAAGTAATACAAACATCACTGCAGTGAATGAACGAACCAGCATAACTCTTACGGGCATAATTTTTCCCACTTACAAATTATTTTATTGCAATTTGAAAACTAATGAATGAAAAATGGATTATTTTAATCTATGCAAGAGAGAATGGGGATTTGCAGCTACGTACATGCAATCATTAGCATATCAACTCCTTTCCGGAACATCTTATTAAAGTATTACCCAATGAATGATTATTCGAACGTCAGAAAGGGTTAACGAGAATAAAATGGATATCCCTTGCTAGAAAAATTTTTATTGCTATACGTTGAAAAATACAATAAAATATCATGGAACTGAACACATATTTAATCAATGAAAATGTAGAAATATAGGAAAACATCTTAGAGATACAGAGAAAATGCAGAATTCTACTTTAATTTATCAAAGAAAACATATCATTGTAAAAATTATACAAATCATCAATACCAAAATTCTTATTATTATAGTCACAAGTATTTTTCATACATAGTCAAAACACATCCATCAATTTATACAATAAAAGAACATTACACAACTATATACAATTTTACACACAAGATACATATAAAACACTAGTAATAGAAACCCTAAGTAACATTTAAAGCAGTATGTATAATTCCTAAACAAAAATATCTTAACAAAACAGCTTATCATCACAAAAAGGAATTACTACAGAATATCATAAAAGTAAACTACACCAAAGAATATCCTTCAATCATACATCCGATCACGTCAAGTAATGGCCATTGTCCTTTATTCTCGTTGGTGGATCCCTTAAATCCATCTTAACTCAGAGGTAGCTCAGACATGGAAAGGAAAGAAAAATGGTTAGTGATGCCTGCATCTCTCGAAGGAAGCTCAACACACCCAAAGTTGCAAGAATATAATACAATATCATTTCCAGTGTTAAATAATATGGCGAGTAAATGTTCGAGGATATAGATAGATGTTACCATCAGTTATGCAAGTGTGGGCTTTTATGGGCTGTGGGCTTATTTATCTTTATGTAAAATCTACTATGCTTAGCCTGCAGCAGTGGCTACAACTGATTCTGGTGACGGAAATACTGCAAAAGGAAAAGTAGCAAAAAAACTTGTATTTTGTTAAAAATTATTTCAACCACAACTAAATGGCAACAAGGCACATGACAAGGTAATATATGATAATTATAATATGACGATAATGAGCAAATGACAAATAACTTGTTACAAATTTTGTGCATTTGCTAACAAAAGAAATGTGACAGCTGATGGCGATAAATAAGTGATATATTATCAACATGAAACAGGGAAGCTTTAACAACACATAAAACTTATCATGAAAATAAATATTGGACTGTAAACATATAAATAAAAATTTTAAATAGTAAACATAAATAAAAACTCAGCAATAAATGCAACAAAAATTTAAGGCAACCACAAAATAACAATGAAAGATACAAAGGACAGAAAGTGAATAGCATAGAAGAAGATAGAATTCAGAAGAGGAAGGTGTTGGAGAAATAGGAAACCTAAAATAGGTACAGTGACTCTTTCTCAATAAATAATGTAAATAATAAACTTCTCAATGTAAAAATAGTTTAGTGCATACAGAATGTCAATTTTGACCAACAATTATGTCAAACATGTATTTCCTGTATCCAAAAGGGTTAAACAGTCCACAGGTAGATTCCCCTAATAATATCCTTTCTGCATACCATGATATAAATACACCACAACTGTGGGAATCCTCCTGAGTGACATGTTCAGGGCTAGAAATATTCCATTCTCCCAAGTGGTCCCCTAATTTATGCTTCAAAAATTCAATCCAACGGCTAACTGCAAATTTATAGCAAAACTTAATCTCTGAAGCTGAAGGATCGTAAAACTCTACTCGTCGCTCAGCAGGTTTTGCCACCAGCAATGTCCAATGTGAGCCAGAGACATTCAAGGGGATGATAAATTGGTTGTAACACGTGAAGTCAATTTCATTGAATGATGCTTTTAATTCCTCAAAAAACTTTGTTGCCACTACAAACTGGGAGACAGCAGGATCAACAGTAAAAGAACTTTGATTGACTGTACAGATTTGGCAGAGGAAAGCTGCAATTATATTATCATACAACCACCCTCTCTGAAAATCATTAGCAACCAACTTCAGTTTATGTACATCTGATTCTGATATGAAATAATCAAGAGATTTTAGATGAATGGTATTAATTTGATAAGAACCAATGGAAAACAAAGTGGCACGAAGGTTGTCATCATCAGTAATTGGATCAGTGAAAGTTGCGTGCATATTGCCATTTAGAAGAGAATCTTTGATTTCATTTCTCCTTGGAGCATCAGGTCTCTTAAACCGATGAGTAGTAACTTTCCTTTCAGCAGTTGTTTGATATAATTTACACTGTGGGATGATCTTGGCATTAGGAGGAACAGCAGGGTGGTCTAAACTCTTAGGCTCACAACTGTCACTTAATATGACAGCCTCACACTTTTCAATTAGCAACTTTAAAGAATTACATATGTACGGCAACAAAATTGTTGTTCTGCTATGGCCACTTAACACTTTAAGACTATCCATCAGATAGGAAAGGGAGTGAAGCATTTGTTCTCTAGTTTTCTCTTCATTACCAGAAGTAGAAGTTGAAGCTGGAACACTTATATAAAGCTTTTCACTGCAAGGTAATTCACTGGCATCAAGGGAAGTACTTGGTGTATTTCGGACGATAAGAGAATGAACTTTATGAATATGTTTGCATAAGGAATGACTATCACAGCAAGAGCAAGTATACATATGGCTACAAAGATCTAGACAGGACAGTTCATTGCATTTGATGAAACACAGATGAGGGAAATTGCATTTAGCTGAAATACAGGAAATACTGTAGGTTACGGTAGGATTTGATTGGGACTTCACTCTCCATGATTGCTCATCACCTGGCCTAACTACGTCTTCATCAGATATGGCAAGGCCTTTCCAGTGGCGGTTTACAGAGTGCTCTTTAAAGCCTAGAGGTGGCTCTTCAGTCATCCTCTTGTACATCAAGCTAAGATGTAGACTTTTGTGAATCCTATACAGCACATGCACCAAATCATCAAGTCTACGATTAACTTTCCGGTGAAGGTAGTGGGTCTTAAGTTTATTGTGAAAAGTTTCCACAAACATATTTGTGTCTGTGGAGGCATGGGGGAAATTTCGATGGCACATTGCCCACTTTTCCACCTTAGTGCAATAGTTGTCACTGAAATACTTAATGAAGGAACTTGCCGAACTGGAGTATTTGCTAACAAAGCAGGCCAACATGCTATTAAATACAGTTTCATTTTTTTCTTCAATTAATGTCTCCAAAACTTCATATATTTCTTTTATCAGATTCTCTTGAAACCTCAATTTCGCATGTAGATTCTTTTGCCAGTTCCTTTTCACATGCCATGAACACAGTAGATGTCTTACATTGTCCCCAAAAACTATTTTCACTGCATTTCCAAGAGCTTCATCACCATCTGTCATGACTGCATTCACCACAAGATTTGGACATCTACATCTAATGCTCTGTAGAATGCAAACTAAAGTTTGCTCATCTAAATGATTTGTTATGAAATGAGCAACAGGGTATCCCACTCCATACTCATCGGGAACTATGAGATTTAATAAATGAAATTTATACTGGTTAGTATCATGGGTGGAGTCAATGCATAAAATTCTGCTGCAACCAGGAATCATTTCATTTAATTGTTGTCTATTTTGAATGCCAAGTATAAAGAGTTCCGAGCTATTATGGATAGTATCAATCTTTCTGTCCCCAATTTCAGTACTTTTACCCAGTGGCTTATAGATCAATACAGAATCTTTACTTTCCTCTGCCATGGAATGTACGAGTAAATGAACCCCCAATGCATCATCTTTATTTAGACGCTTCTTTTGATTCAATTCATATTTCATGTTATTGATTTGTTTCGTGGATATGAAATGTTCTTTAATGGGATCTGTTTCCTTGAAGTTTGAATCAACAGGCTGCAAAGATTCCTGTATTGTATGAGCTGGGACACCTAGCTCCAGAAGGGAGTTGATTTGAATTTTTGTGCTTTTTCCCCACCTATAATATTTAACATTTTTAAATTTCATTTCATGATTATGAGCATTAATGCACTTGACATCTATTCCAGAATCTGTTTGATTGACAATCATCCTTGAAGAGCAATTACTATTAGGCATACATCCAAATTTCTTTTTTCTGCTTGTCTTGTTGGCAAGAATGTCATGCTTGTGGTGGTTATCAAATTTGCAAATGAAGTAAGACTTTGTGCCACCTTTGGCCAACTCCCCTGAATGCTTAACCATGGAAATATGATTCCTACTGCAATGATCTTCTTTCCAAGAATGAAATTCCGACATGTCCTCAAAATGATAATTTTCAACAGAAATATCCTCCTTGTGGTCTGCTTGCAAATGAGACACCATGACAGAGTGACTTTGAAATTTTATGTCGCAACCAGAATGTGGACAACAGATATATTTGAAGGCCTTGGTACTGCAGTTTTTCTTATGCCTACTAAAACTAAATTTGTTGGCATATAACACATGACATTCAGGGCACACCCTTGGATACATTAAGCTTTCAACCTCATTTCCACATGACTTCTTATGCTTGAAAAAGCTTGCCTTAGAGGAGTAACTTTTACAACAGCTGTCACATTTTCGTGGGTAAATTGAGACTTTAGTTACACCTTCCTCAGTTGAGCCACCATTTGTAATTTGGGCTACCACAGCAGACCTAATATGGAATGGGTTCACAGGTGTGTTCTTAGGATTTGGCTTGATACAAGATTGAACATTGGAGTTGCTCACCTGTTCATGACACATATTTTTCATGAATAAAGGACCAGAAGATGGAGAAGACTCAAAAGAAGTGCATGAGGATGGTGAAAATTTATCCGAAGACATGTTAGCAATAGTGTTGGAAGTTGGTACTTGAAGAAGGCCAAGTTTTGGCTTTGACCCTTTAGTTTTTAATTTGTGAGATGTCTTAGGCAAGGGTTTGGAATAAATCTTATCCTTCTTAGGAGAATGAAAAACTTTCTTTTCAGGGAGAAGACTGCAACTAACATGTAGAGACTCTGTAGAAAATGGCAGAGATGCTAAGACACTCCAGCGGTTACATAGTGGAAAAGGGATAGATGGAATCAATGTGGTATGTTTATTATTAAAAGTAGGTTTTTTCACACGTCTTCTCCGTTTCACATGTTTCCATTCAGTATCATAAGAAAATGACTGTGATAGTGTGTCCTGATCCATGGTAGTTGTCTGATTTGGTTTCTCTGAAGTCTCAACTTTGTTAATTTTACTAACACTGGTGTAGGCAGGCATACTTTGGGCACCGGATAAGGTAGGAAGAGGATGGGGTGAAGGACATGAAGAGGCAGGGGAAGGATGGAATGATGGACAGGAAGTGACAAAGGAAGGTTGGAATGAAGTACAGGGAGTGGTAGAGGAAGGAAAAGATAAAAGACAAGGACACGGCACAAGAGTAATCAAGGGAAGGGATACAGAGGCGGACATGCCTTGAATACTGGAACCAGGGGAAGGGCAGAATGATGGATAAGGGGAAGGAACAAGAGTAATCACAGGAGCAGAGATAGGAATGCTTCGGGCACTGGAAGAGGAATGGGAAGGAGTAGGGGTAGGATGGGATACTGGACAAGGAGAGGGAACAAGAGTGATCACAGGAGGGGAGATAGGAATGCTTCGGGCACTGGAAGAGGAATGGGAAGGACGACTGGAAGGAGTAGGGGTAGGATGGGATACTGGACAAGGAGAGGGAACAAGAGTGATCACAGGAGGTGTATTCAAAGGAGGGGAGATAGGAATGCTTCGGGCACTGGAAGAGGAATGGGAAGGACGACTGGAAGGAGTAGGGGTAGGATGGGATACTGGACAAGGAGAGGGAACAAGAGTGATCACAGGAGGTGTATTCAAAGGAGGGGAGATAGGAATGCTTCGGGCACTGGAAGAGGAATGGGAAGGATGACCGGAAGGAGTAGGGGTAGGATGGGATACTGGACAAGGAGAGGGAACAAGAGTGATCACAGGAGGTGTATTTAAAGGAGGGGAGATAGGAATGCTTCGGGCACTGGAAGAGGAATGGGAAGGACGACTGGAAGGAGTAGGGGTAGGATGGGATACTGGACAAGGAGAGGGAACAAGAGTGATCACAGGAGGTGTATTCAAAGGAGGGGAGATAGGAATGCTTCGGGCACTGGAAGAGGAATGGGAAGGATGACCGGAAGGAGTAGGGGTAGGATGGGATACTGGACAAGGAGAGGGAACAAGAATGATCACAGGAGGTGTATTCAAAGGAGGGGAGATAGGAATGCTTCGGGCACTGGAAGAGGAATGGGAAGGACGACTGGAAGGAGTAGGGGTAGGATGGGATACTGGACAAGGAGATGGAACAACAGTGATCACAGGAGGGGAGATAGGAATGCTTCGGGCACTGGAATAGGGAGTAGGGGCTGAAGGGCTAGGATGTAAAGGGGAAGGACGGGAGAAACGAACAGGGGAAGAAGGGAGGGGATAATTTGGAACAGGTGAAGGTACTTGGAGCAGGTTGGTGAGCAGAGCATCACGGTATGAGGTAGTGGTGTGGGTACTGAAAGAGGAAGGTGAAGGATGGGGTGGAATACAAGGGGAAGGCACAGATGTATTCAAAGGAGGGGCGGTAGGAATGCTTCGGGTAATGGAAGAGGAGTGGGAAGGACTGGGAGAGGTAGGAGAAGGAATTGAAGAAGCCAGAGAAGGATTGGGGGATGGAGAAGGACAAGGGGAAGGCACAGGCGTAATGAAACGAGGAGAGGATAAAGTATGCATGTTAAAATGATTTGACCATACTTTAAAACAGGAATTCAACACATTACCGACAAGGCACTTGATCCCTTCAGACGTAAGATGGAGTCCATCACGGGATAGCAGCTTCAAAAATGGATCCCTGGATGCCTCTTGGAAACTCTTCCAGTTGTCGATGAAGTGCATCTTATATCTATTGATATGAGAAAGGGGGAAGAAAATGGAATTGTTAATCCTGAACAAACCTATAATGGAGTTTTTCAACAGAATAAATAATGGATGTAAATAAAATCTTACTCAGCAGCCAACTGTTTTAGAAGATGATTAAGCTTCTTAATTTTGGCATTAACTCCCTCTATCATTTCCACCTGTTCCCATGGGTGAGGCTGAAACCTATTAACACTTCTTAGGAGAACACTTGAAATGTATAGCCTCACATCTGGGTTTCTCGCAAGAATCTTGTCCATCAGCCTCTTATAATGGTTGATTACTTCTCCTGGAGAATGCCCTATTAAATTTCATGGATAAGAGTCATAGTATTAATTAATTAAACTGTAAATTTCAGGAAACTCATATCTACAAACCTGCTATTACATACCACATATGATATTATTGGTCCCAAGATGTATAACCACATCATTGAAAAACTCTGTAGCCAGCACCATTGAGTCACTCACTTCATCAACTCTCATTCCTGAATTGGAAATGATGCTGACATCGAAACTAGGGAAACGGCTGGCATATAAATCAGCATACTTCCACTGGGAAGCTCCAATAACTAGCAATCCAGGAGAAGACATAACTAAAAATCTGAAAATAATTGAACAATTTGAGGTGGAATTAATGTATTGGAACAGAATTAGCGTCTACATATATTTTTTTCAAAATTACTGTTAACCAGGAACTGTCTCATAATGAATAACTATCAGAAAAATAAAAGACTCACCAAGGAAACAAGTCCAACAACAAAAGATTTAAGTGATTTAAATTGAAGAGGAAGAAAGCAGCAGTGTCCCTAAGGAGAGAAAAATGAATTTCTTTGGTTATAAACGTGATAAAAACTCTTTAACTCTTGCATAGACAGTGACCATACTTACTTAAGTCAGGAAATCGAAGAAAAAATGACAGGAAATAGAAATAGCAGCCAGAAACGTATCAGGAAAGAGAGCTACGAGACCCAGGGAAGAAATAAAAAAACTTTTAATAATGTAGCATTCATATGAAAAATCTCTATTAATTACACAAATTAATATGTCTACATGTTACCGATACCTCAAAAACATCCGATTTAAGCAACCAGCGCTTCGGAGTTCCAAATTTTTGCCTTTATCTTAATCACACTAATTTCAGACATTCAAAGGATTACTTACTAATAATTGGGAAAAATAATTTACCAATACGAAAGGAAACAGGATAGACAACCGTCCACAACCGAAACCACACCACGTGAAATTAGGGGACATCAATCTATTACTTACAATTGCAACCAAAATATTTGCACACTTACCTTCTTCACACAAAATACCATCACAAAAGTGACCGCATACACAAGCGTCCAAACCCAATTACAAGCCACGTGAATTTTTTAGATGATATCACGACCACAAATGTGTAATAAATTACCAACTTAATGTGTGTAAATGTCTACACAAATGTATAAAAAATTACCAACAATTTAAAAAATAAATTACCAACACTAATGTGAACGGGATACACAAGCGACCAAAAGCACCACGAGAAATTAGGCGACAACCATGTATTGTTTACAAATTGAACCAAAAGTTTTGCTAACCAAAAGTGACCGGATACACAAAAGACCAAAACCACGCCATGAGAACTTAGGCGTCAATAACCCATTATTTATAAATTTAACCAAAATGTTTACTTAGCAAAAATGTTTAAGACCAGAAATAAATGTAAAATAATAAATAAATAAACCAGCACATATGTTAGCACAGTAATAAAACCACGCCACGTAAACTGGTACAAAAGCGAGAAACCAGCACAAATGTTAGCACAGTAATAAAACCACACCACGTGAACTGATACAAAAGCGACCAAAACCACGCCACGAGAAATTAGGCGACAATATTGCATTATTTACTAAAAATGGTAACAAATTGCAGCATGAAATATTTATGAAATAATTATAAACCAACACAAATTTTAGCACAGTACTGTAAACAGATATTGAAATGAATACGCACCTGTTGTACTTTGTCCACCAGAACAAAAATCGTCCACCACGTACCGTTCACGAAATGAAAATGAGCGCGTTCCTCCGTGTTTCCATCGCTTGTCACCTGTAAACAGTAGCGCTGAGGTAGGTGAGTAGGTGAGAGCGGCCAAGCGCACGAATGAGATTCCCTTGGAAGCCACATGGAAATAGTGGCGCTGCCGTCAGGTATGCCGCAAAGGTTACCTCTTCCTCCATTCGGTAAAACTCGTAATGACAAGCGATTGTGTTGAACGAATTTGTCAATGTTTTCATCTGCCTCCCATGCAGGATTTCTGAATTGCTGACACGCATTAACGGTATTTTTCATTTTTCAGGCACATTAAAGTCATAAAAAAATTGGAACATTTGGAATGATCCAAGGACAATTCAGATCATCTTTCAGTTACATGATAAACGTGAAAATTTGTGTGTGTTGTGACAGTGAAGTGATGACTTTCGGTGATATTTTAAACGAACTCCCCGTACATAGTTTCACTTTTAAGAGGAACGTTATTTTTTAAAAAAGACTTCTGGGTTGTTGAACACCTTGATCAACCATTAAAATCTTATGCATTAACAAAGCTCGATCACAGCTTTTGATTCTCGTTCCATGTGGTATATTTTACATTACTGTTAGTTTCTCCAATTTATATCATTCGGGTCTGTGGACGGATAAGGTTGGAATTATCGATCTTTCGTCGTCAGGGACTCCAGTTCGATAGCCGGCCCTGACGTTTAAACCCTGGATAATGAGTAACTTTTCTTTCCTAGGCCTAATAGAATACTAGGTGGATAGTATTTAAAATGATATACATTACAACTTAGTGGTTCATTATGGGGGTTTTAATTTGCACGTTCCGCCTCTCCAGGTATCCGCAAGGGCCGGAGTACCACAATCCCGTTCTTGAATCTGTGTATCCGACGAATGACTCGCATACAACCTCAGGCCACCGTTTTGCCTCAAATTCTCACAATCACGATTTTTTCAGCGATCTTTTACTTTAAAACAACAAACAGGATTATGTTGGCAGCACTGCCATATTTGACCGTGGGCTACGGAGCCCGTGGGCTAAAATCACGTCGCCCATTAACTCGTACGTGTTAATGTATCGTGTAACCAGGCCTTTAGCCGTGCTATAAGGTTCCCCCCGGGGTAGGTAATGGTTCCGGGGTGATTTTGGGAGGGGAACCACCCTGGAACCATTCCAGGAGGATCGGTTCCCTGCTGTTCTCTTAAGAGAATTACAAAAATTAATTGTATTTACAAAAAACCCTATAAGCTGTTCCCGGAGATACGTCATGGAACTCCCTCCTTCTCCTACTCCAAAAAAGCTGAGGAACTAGAGATAGCTGTAATAACACATAGTACGACCTCGGATCGGATGTAGCATATCACATATAATTTGATTCGGCATAATTTGGCACGTGCACACTATAAACATAACTACCGACCTAAATCCGTGAACGTCTAGCGCTTCTTGATGTCACATAACGAATTCACAATCTTAATAACACACTTATGCGAGTTAAAATTTTAAACTAACAGGACAGTTTATAAATAAAATATATTATATTTATTGACGATACTTCCAGTTTCAATCATTGCATTCACTTGCCTTGGTAACACCTAAGATTCCAAATCTAAGGCGTTACAACGGTTCATTATGGGGGTTTTAAGTTGCACGTTCCGCCTCTCCATGTATCCGCAAGGGCCGGAGTACCACAATCCCGTTCTTGAATCTGTGTATCCGACGAATGACTCGCATACAACCTCAGGCCACCGTTTTGCCTCAAATTCTCACAATCACGCTTTTTTCCGCGATCTTTTACTTTAAAACAACAAACAGGATTATGTTGGCAGCACTGCCATATTTGACCGTGGGCTACGGAGCCCGTGGGCTAAAATCACGTCGCAGAGTTAATGTGTAAATGCATGAACGCAAAAATGCACCGAGTAACCACACCAAAATGTACAAATGAATGAATGCGTGAACAGAAAATAGAACCTGTTCTATTTGGTTCATGCATTCGCACAAGTTGAGCAGAAACCATTCACACAAATGTACATGAACCTGTACGTGTTAAGGTGGCTCACTAGCTTGGCTGAAAGTGTTCCTGCAGGCCATTTCTTAATACATTTTCGTAGCTAAACTATAGCTCGGAGGTACTTCTAGTTTTCTCTCTTATCTTAGAAAAGGATGGATCTTCGCAGTCATTGCGCAACATTATCATTGTAAATTACGTTGTTGCATTGATTTAGAGGAGAAATAGTGTGCCCACCGACGCTTTCCATCGTTTTTCAGCACGCTTTAGTTCAGTTTCTGCTGCGTAAACCAAAAATATTACACAGTGATGGTTAAGGTTCATACTCCATCTTTGAAGCAGAAGTATTTTCAGTACTTAATATACAAAAATATAGCTATAGTTTTGAAAATACGAACGCATGTTTCCTGTCTTTTCACTCGCGTGTCCACGGCCAATGTCGGGCTGCCCCCACCACCGCCGCTTATACCCCCACCTCCAACTACTCTCTCCCCGCCGCAGCGCGGAAGGGGCACTCACACGACCACTTAGAGCGAGTATCACCCGCCATCAGACAAAGTAACTGGCGAGGGGAGAACGGACGAGGCGGTGAGGGGAAATCGTATTCGTATAAGGAATGTTGTTTTATGAGAAGTCATTGTTGTGATTTAGAAATAATAGATAGTTTGACCAATTCTCAATTAAATGACTAGATTATAATATTTATCGCAATTGCCATTACTATAACAGCGATGTGGAATGTTCACAACATCATATTTATCACAGAGAGATTATGGAATTGGATTCCTGCGCAAGAGAATTCAATCTTCATTTTCCACAAAAAAAGCCAGAAAAGGCTGATTATGAGACAGAGAGGTTAGAATCTATTTTCACTTATCCTTATGACATTTTACGAGCTTCAAACAATTTTTTTCTGGCAAACTTTATGGAAAAATACACAAATAAGTTTTTCGGCATAATCGAAGTGAAATGTGCAATTACCTGCAGGGATTTGTCTCCATCGGAGGCGGCAGGACAGAAGAAACTAAACTTTCTTCAAAAGAGTTGGGAGAATGTCACGCTAAAGCAAAAGCATCAGTATCATTACCAAATACAGGGACAGTTGCACCTTTGTGACAAAACGTACTGCGACTTTATCGTTTGGAGCCCATTAGGCATTTACATTGAGCGTATTAATAGAAATGATCTCTTTTGGAAACACCAAATGGAACAACAATTAGAAAAATTTTATATGGAGGTACTTTGCCAAAAATACTTCGCCTAAATATCCATTAAAACGAATTATTTAATGCTTAGCCATTACGTAATTCTAACCTTCTGTTTTTCTTGAAGTAATCATCCTTACGCTTTACCCCACACTATTTACCTTACAGGTCGCTCTTCATAAGTTCGTACGAATCAATGGTTTTAATCTTAGTCCAGGCCCAAGCTGTAAACTCTTTGCAATGGGTAACTTTTCTCTCACTGGGTGCTGGTAATGAAATTGTGATGTTTTGAGATCAAACCATGACGAATAACGAAAACATTGGTGGTAAGAATGAAGAAACAGCGGAAGGCAAGGAGACATTCTGGTAAATCGTGAGACTGGTTATACTGCATTTCCCCACGTAAAATCACTTATTTTCACTGTGCGATACTGAAAATATCGACCGTGGACATGTGGTATTCACGAAGTTTTCAACTACTATGATATTAGTGCAATATTGTGATCCACCAGGCATAGTATCGCATTGTGCTGTAAATGCACAATGGAATAGTATATGCGAGATAATTGCGACATCAAAGTTACGAACAGCGAAGTTGAGCTGCGAACGAATACGATCACGCGTATTTATTTGTCAGCTGACTCCCCTCTCTGCCCTGCCATCCAGCGCAAGGACACTCTAGGCTCGTCTACAACCAAGCGACGCGCGCAGACCCCCTCCCCTCCAATCCCTCGTCGATTTCCCCTTACACGCTACGAGCCTTCCCATTCCACCCGGGACTGAGTAGGGGGAGAACCGACGAGGCGAAACTGAGAGCTAGTGAGCCACCTTAACGTATCATGTAACCAGGCCTTAACAACCTGCAGGATAGAATGGTAGTTTTTCTTCATTGTCAGCTGTCAGAACATACCATCTTATTCTAACAAGCTGACCAGAATCAAGAACAGCAAAAGAGCAGTCTGTTTTTTCATTCTTTACCTGATCACTGGTGAAAAGCAGCCCATCCTTATACATTCGATGGTATGCATAGCCATCGGGGATTTTAGGAGGAGCATCCACCGACAGGCTTTCCTAAAAAGGAAATTCCCTCCCTTCTAAGCATCCTTTTGGAGGATGTGGTGTTTGATATGGGGTCCAATTGTCATGTAATCATGTGTCATTATGGTGTTGTATGGAGTATTCAGGGTTAGAGCATTTAGGATTGAAGCTGGATTCATGCTAGGCTACAAACCCTCAGAGATTTCTCACCACTTTTATTAGGTTGAGGTAAGGCGAATTATGTGCATGGAATTATTTTTAATTCCTTAATATCATTCATTTTTTATTGAAATAACTATTTTTGCTGATGTATATTCACTTAAAGTGAATGGTGATCTGGTAGTGATGGTAAAAATCTGTGATAAATGGTTGATGTGGACATGCCATAAGGAAAAATCTGTGGTTCCATATGGACGTCCGCATGGGAATTTCGTTCCACATCGTCCTTATGGACTGTGTCAAACGCCTTATGGCCGTCCACATCGGTTCCATATGGCCATGTTCCACATTGGCCACATGGATTTTTGACCAGGGTAGCGTGAAAGCAAATTGTGGGTCAAATGACCCCAAGCCGTCCTTCTAGGTATAACCTCTCATAAATAATGAGAAAAAAATATTTTATTTTAATTCACGCAAATTTATCACATTTTAGAACAAAATGAAGAAAGTGAAAAAGTTTCAGAATTTAAAAAAATATTTTACTGAGAAAAAAATAAGTTTGAATTCTGAAAATGGGTCAAATGACCCCTACCGTCCTTCTAGTGTTAAACGGTAGAAGTACAAAAAAGTCAGTATCCACACAAAAAGGTTGGAAATGAAGGATGATAAACTTTTTGATTCAATGGCTGAAAGAAAAATTTTAAACAGCGATAAGAATCGAACTTCATTACCTGCAGTCCACTACCCCACTCTGCTATTGTCGGCTTACCTGATTTAGGAGAATACATTCTCCCCACATGTCATTCTACTTTTTTCTTGCATACCCAGGCCAATGGAGAGAAAATCCGAGATTTTTTTAAAATTTTGTTTATAGTAGCATGAAGAAAGGCTAATTTCATTTCAAGATCAGAGTTACACAACCTCTTCTTAGTTGTAGAAAATTCTCAAATTTCATTTCAAAGGTTATTGTTAATAAGACATTGCAAAATTACTAGTTTAGCAGCTTGAAATATTCTATAATAATTTTTTCGTCTTAAAAATGGAATCCCCGGATATTCCATAAGTGGGATCTCTTGGCTGCATTAAAAATTTTTTTTTTTCTAAAAAAGAATTTGTAAGCGTTCAAGGATTTGATTAATAATTGGAAAATAATTCCTTTATTAATGAAAATGAACTTATAATGTTTCTTTTAACTGCACATTTGATGTGATCGGATACTTTACTGTAAGTACAATGTAGTTGGCTTTCTGGTAGGCTTTGCAATATAATTTTTACAAACTTCTCTATAATTTTTTGAGAAATCTAATTGCTGATGTTTGTTAGATATATTCAGGATGCGCTTACTTGAATTAGGATTTTTATTACATTTTTTTTGTTAGAAAAAGATGGTGTAGGATACTAAAGATTGTTATGATTTTACTTTTTTCTATATAGTCTACCCATACAAAAATGTTACATTCTGATTCTGAGTGAACAGAAAATTGAGGCTTTGAGACTTAAAATAGAAAAGCGTGGCAAAAAATATTAACTTAGAAAATCATCATTCCAAGAACAGTGGTTGAATGCTGAAGACTTTAGCCAGTGGGTTCTTTAAGTTCCTCTTGTAGAAGAATTTGTAATTTCTCATTGAAATGCTAATTTAGAAAGAGGGTGTTCAATCAAAAAGTAGTTTATCTTTCCCAACCAACAAAGAGAGTCTCTTACTACCAATAAAACTACATATTTAATTACTTTAATTTATCAATTATTTCTTATTTAATTACTTTATCTATATTATGCTATGGGTTGAACTACAAATAATCCATATTCTACATAGAACTTGAAAAACGTCACTTTTGACTCGTACAAGAACCACGATATATTAGCCTGGAAATTTTTATAAATTTAGCCTTGAAAACCTTGAATTATGCTTGAATTTTATATTTTGACTTTAATGGACACCCTGTTATACATCGAGATCCATTCTTCGCATTTCTACCTTCAGGTTCTCCAGTCTTCCACAGGTCCGAAGCGATCTCATGTTCCATGTTCCTACCCTAGAAAGTTTATCACACTTGACTGATTAACTCTCTCGGGTAGTCCCCGCCGGGAGATCCGAATGGGGGACTATTTTACCTCTGGAATATTTTACTCGAGAGGGTTCCATCAGGTCTTGATAAGAAAGAAAAGAGTGGAGTAGCTGCGACTCCTCGGGATATTAATGTGGTGGTTTCCCCTTGCCTTCCACATCGCAGTACTACAGCCGTTAAAGTAAATGTTACCACGTCTGTTGTGAAATGAGTGTCGCTGTACTGACCACTGTGGTCTCCACCTTCACTCATGTGAAGTAGAGCTGCTGCCGTCTCTTCCGGGTGATGAGAAGCGTAATTATTGGCGGTCTCCCGTCGCCAAGTCACGGCATCTTCACAGGTTCTGTATTATTTGGAGGCCTATCTTACCCAAGGATAGACCAATACCCCCTCGGAATGCCATCGCTTTTTGTCCACGACTGCTTATTTGACGAGTAAACTCGCTTATCTCGCAGCTAACCTCTATATCTAGGGGTCGACCCACCATCCGCAACCCGGTGGATGCACTCGGTGGCTTTAAGCTCAATGGCGAGATGTTATCCTTGTATCTTTCAATGTGAATTTAACGTAATAAAATCAAAATATTGCTAGAGTGAAATAGAATTTCCTTTATATTTGATTTGAATTGGAAATTGGTGTAAAATTAGCATAGTCTTTGAAAATGACAGAACTTCATATGCTACATCAGACAATATTTTTATTAATTACAGATATAGTCACAATTTACCGATGTATTCTTGTTATTAAGCACCGAAATCTGCTAATTTTAATTACCTTTATCTCATTAATTTGCCCTTAACTTCATTTTATCTACTGTGTTTTTTATGTTGCGTAGGGTAGCCATAACTTCTCTATTGGATCTCAAATGTATGTACTACTAACTGTTAGTTCACATTGGTATGAAGTCTGTATTAATAATATTTATTAAAAAAACCGATGCGTCAGTTGGTGACTACAAAGTGAAGGCAGCACTAGGGTTACAGCCAAAGGTGTAATTTTGACATAAGAGATGATTTTCTACGAATATTTGTGACAATGGAGGAGTGCTATGAAGGGATTGCTCCTGTAGTGAAAAAAAGTCATCAAAAGCGATTGTTGAAAGTAAATAAGTATTTATTGTAAGCAGGATTTCCAAGAGGGTAAAATCACCGTTTTCGATGGGGAAGAGCCTTAACTTTGTTAAAAGCAGAACTTCATTAAAAATGGGTACGTTGTGATCATAAGTTATCATCATGATCGAGATGTTGACAATATTACACTCGAGTTTTCTTGACAATATAACTTCATTTGTTCTTTGGCCAAGAGACATGCCAAACAGAATGACTCTTGCAGGTGCAGGAGGACACAGAGTGGCAAGAGGAGGAGAGTCACTCTTGCTCTTGTGCCCACCCTACTACAATTTCTCACGATGGCCTCTCCCACAGGTACCCCTGCTGCTTGGGGAGGGCCCTGTTGTCACCACGGCCTCCCGGAAGATCCCCCGGCTGGGCCCATACCCTCCAGCACATGCCTCAGCCCATGCCGGCGAGGCTGTGGCACTTGTCCTTGTTCTGGTGCTTCTCGGCATCTTCTGGGGAGGACTGGACTCATTCTGCCCATGGTCTGTATGCGTGCATTTACAAATGATTATATTTACGCAAATGATGATGGTATCTATTTTTTTGTTGCTACTGTGTCCTCAGGTTCATCGTTCCCCTGTCACACACCCTCGAGGTGGCTTGCAGGGTATGTCGTAGATATAGATACATGTTAATATTATTTATAAGTCCCAGGATCATACAAGCACAATATAGGGTGTGTCAAAGATACACTAAAAAAACAAATAATAAGGCAATATCATATGTTTGAAGGGAGGGAAAGATGGTGACTGGTGACTGTTCTGTGTTGGTACTCCTGCACTCAAACTGCAGAATAAAGTAATCTTGTGTGATAATAGAAGGAGTTCAAAGAAGAAAAAATCATTCGCTTTGACCGGGACTCAAACCCAGATATCCTAATTTCCTGGTGGAATTCTGCTGTAAATCAGAGGATTCGTGTTCCAGTACCGGTCAAGGCGAATGATATTTTCTCCTCGGAACTCATGCAATTTCAACAGGTAACTCCAAAGGGTGTTTGACGCATTTTCAAAAACCTCCGATTTAACGGTCTCTTATCTCACCATGATCTCACGACTGAAGTAATTCTTGAGAGTTGCCATCAGCGTCGCCACCGTGGGAAGTGGAATGGGGATTGAGGGGAGGGACCTGATATGTCCCAGCTGGGATTTTTCGGAGACGGCGAAAGGGAGAGCTTGTGAAATCGGCAGGTCAATCAGGTTACTCAGAACACAGATTAAGTCGAAAGCTCTCTTTTCGGAGCCGAGTGTGAAATATGTTTTCCTCTTCCTCATTGCAGTCAAAAGTAAAAAAGGTTGGTAATTAGCTAACATTGAAAACACCTGAAGGGTTTTGGGATTGTCGGCTTTGCCTTGGGATTTATAGTTCAGTTTTTAGTGGTTGTCAAATGTTATGGACTGCAGTTATTGAATTAGTCCTCCACGAATTATAATAATATTGTCCATTTGTCCACTTATTTTTAGCAGGATGTACGTTTTCCATCGTAAAGTAACTGGTGAGCCTTTTTAATGTGGGTAATTAAAATATTGTCTTAAAAGCTGAAATAATCCTACATTTACCGCCAACCGAGACCACAGTGGTCGGTAGAGCGACATACATTTCACTACAGGCATTGTAACATTTTCTTTAATGTTATTGTATCTACTGCGATGTGGAAGGCAAGGGGAAACAACCACATTATTATCCCGAGGAGTCACAGCTACTCAACTCTTTTCTTTACATCAAGACGTGATGGAACCCTCTCGAGTAAAATATTCCAGAGGTAAAATAGCCAATCTCCGGGTGGGGACTACACAAGAGAATACATCGGTCAAGTATGATAAGCATTTTAGAGTAGGAAAGTGGAACGTGCAATCACTTCGGACCTGCCAAAGACTGGAGAACCTGAAGGTGGAAATGCGGAAAATGGACCTAGACGTATTAGGAATCAGTGAAATGAGTTTGCCCGAAGAAGGTGACTTTGGGAGCGGAAGTTACAGAATTATTCATGCCAGATCACTGAATGGTAACGCTGGAGTAGGCATAATGCTCAGGAAGAGTGCAGAACTGCGTGTGAAGAGCTTCCTGCCCTACAGTGAGAGGATTATAATGGTGAAGATTGAGACCAAGCCTACGGATACCATTGTGGTGCAAGTTTACATGCCAACGTCGGCTTACGTAGATGAATGAGTGGAAGACGCCTCCGAAGATATCACGGAAGTTATAAAACTGGTAATAGGAAAAGAAAACGTAATTATTTTAGGAAACTGGAACGCTGTCGTCAACGAAGGTAAATATGGAAGAATATCTCGAAAATATGGATTGGGAAAGCGAAATGAAAGAGGAGAAAGACTACTGGAGTTCTGCACACAACATAATTTAAGTAGTGGCTGCCAACACATTGTTTAACAATCACAACCGACGTAGGAGAAGTCACAAACGAAGTAACTCAAGATGGATGAAGCAAGAAAGATCAGTAGAAGAGCTCAAGCAAAGAGGGCATTCTATCAAGAAGAGAATCTACTTAGAGCTAGAAATACAAGTGTAGAAGTAAGGAAGCAATTCATCAGGACGTGCGTCTGGAGTATGTTCCTTAGCGGCAGTGAGGCATGGATGATGAGAGCAGCAAAGAAGAAAAGGGTGGAAACATTTGAAATATGGTGCTACCAAAGAATGATGAGGATAAAATGGATCGACCGAGTAAGTAACGGGAAGTTCTAAGAAGAGTGGGAGAAAAGAGAAGTCTGATGACAACTCTAAAAAGAAGAAGTGAAAACTTAATTGGCCATATCTTGAGACGCGATGAAGACAATCTTTGAAGGAAAAGTGAACGGGAAGATTGTAGGCAGGCCTCGTATGAGATACATGGAACAGGTTGTAAAGGATGTAAAAGACTGATACGAAGAGGTTGGCCGATAGAAGAATCGAGTAGAGGGCTGCGTCAAACCTGGAGTTGCTGCCCGATGATGATGATGAATTATTCATAACTAAAAAAACTGAAATATTGCATTAGATGGAGCATTTTCCAAAAATTTGAGTGGACATAAAGTTATTAATTAAGCAGTGTTAAGTCATCTGTTTGGATGACGTTACAGCCCAGTATCTTATAATTCGTTGAATTTATTTTACCACGAAATAAATGAACTTTTGAAAATGAGAGGTAGGTAGCGCTAATTTTCAACAGGAACTAATTTGCTGTTTCGCATATTTTGTCGAATATGTGATCATATAACACAAAAGAGATAAAAATTTGTGAATGAGTTAATAGTAGCCACTTTTGGGGCATAATGTGTCCAGTTTTGCGACCTCATCAAAATACTCCGGGGATATTCCTATGTTTTTTTTTAAAGAAACATTTTCTTGTAAATTTCATGACCAAGTGGCTATAAGGAACTAGAGAATTAAAAAAATGTCGTAAAGAAACAAAAAATGGCTTGATAGAGACATCAGTGTTTCAATCAATACGCCTTAGCTATTTGCAATTGAATGAATATGCAACTAATCGTGTATTTGTTTCTTCCAAAGGAACTAGTTCATGTTCAAGCGACATCACAGTGAATTTCTGTGTGCTTAAGCGGTGGCCTCAACTATAAACTGCTGTACAAATGATCCTCCGAGTAACTGGCCTGTGGTCAATATGGTTGTACAGAGTTGAATAGAATTTATTCTCCAACAACCATACAAACATGTGTAGGTATAGGATCCGTCATTTACGAATACAAAAAATAATTTATCCAATACATTGCCTAGTCCATGGCCTCTCCTCCTACATCAGAGATACCTACCACTTCCTCGACCGCCTCAATTCCACTCCACTTCCTAATGATCAAAATATCATTATGGCCACCATTGACGTTACCTCTCCCTCTCTACCTCTATTCCTCCTCACTCGGAAGGCCTCTCCTCTCTCCGCCATTTCCTAAACCAACGTTCTACTCCACACACTCCTAGCACTGACTTCCCTCTTGACCTCACCAACCTCATCCTTACCCACAATTCCTTTTCCTTCAACAACCAATTCTACCTTCAAACAAGGGGCTGTGCCATGGGAAGTAGATTTAGTCCCTCTTATGCCAACCTCTTCCTCGGCCTCCTTGAAGAATCCTTTCTTTCCACATGCCCCCTCAAGCCGCTACTCTGGCTCCACTTTATAGATGATATTTTTCTCCTTTGGCCACACGACATCGAATCCCTTAACTCATTCCTCACCTCTCTCAACGCTTCCTCGTCAGTTTCTTTCACATCACATATCTCCTCTTCCAACGTCACCTTCCTCGACGTCGATATCTCCCTTTCTAATAACAAATTCAACACATCTGTTCACATCAAACCCACTAAGAAGCAACAATACCTCCACTATAATAGCTGCCACCCCTACCACACCAAAACTTCCTTACCTTACTCCCTTTCCATTCGTGGCCACCGTATATGCAATAACCCAGACTCCCTTGACAGATTCCTCATTAACCTTCACCAGTCTCTCCTCCGAAGAGGATACCCTGAGCACCTTCTCAAGAAAAAAATCTCCAATAAACCTTACTCCCCCATAGCCCCTCCTCGCAAAACCAAAGACAACCTCTCCTTGTGCACTGCATACTTCCCTGGTATTCAGTCCCTTGAATACATCCTCAAAGACCTTTTCCCTATCCTGTCTGATAATCTTATCACCACCAATATTTTCCCTAAATGCCCATCTCTTACTTTCAAACGTCCCCCCAACCTCTCTGGTATCCTGAGAACCACCAGACCTCTGTCCAAATCCTATCTTCTTCCAAAAACACCCCCTTCCCCCTGCAATCGCGCTAGATGCAAAACCTGTCCTATCCTTATCACCCAGCCTCTCCCCAAACAATTCCTCTCTTTTTCGCTTCCATCCATCCCTTCACTTTCCTGCACCACTGAAAATACTGTCTACCTTCTACTCTGCCAATTCTGTCCCGCTTTCTACATCGGCCTCTCCACCACCGCGCTTTGCATCCGCATGAATGGTCACCGCTCTTCCTGCAATAATCCCTCCTCCCACTCTTATTCTCTTCCAGTAGCCATAAATGCCTCCTCCCACGATTCCAACTTCAACAATTGCTTCAAGGTGGGCATACTGGCCTCCCTCCCACCTTCAGCGTCTCCCCTTCAACTTAAAACGCTGGAGCATTCTCTAATTTTTTGGCTCTTCCATGCATTCCGCAACCGGGAATTAACAGGGCTCATTAAAGGAGCCGTCTGTCTTTCTCTCTCTTTTTCTCATAGATTTTCTCATACCCTCCCCACTCATCTTTGCCCCTCTTACTTCTAACCTTCACTTGTTTCCTCGACATGCCTTGCTCCCTCTGTCAGTTCTCTCCTCTCCTTCGAGAAAGGTGGCAGTGGCCACCGAAATATCGGGAAAACTACCTTTGTGAGTGTCCTTTTTTATGTGCTTTTATACTTTTGTCACGCCTGTGACCAGCTTTATTGCTATTTGTTTCTCTTACATATATGTATAAAGCGGGACACTCACATTTAGAACAGTTGGAAGCTTTCGACTGCCTCTGCAGTCTTCGTCAGCCGGAGAGGAACTGAAGTGTGCAGCAGGGGTGTGAAGGCAGTTGGAGGGGGGTGGAGGGGAGGGAGAGGGTGTGAAGGCAATTGAAGGCGAGGAAGAGGGGTGAGGGATGAGATGGGGGTGATTAATGCTGTACATTCAAGCCGGGCTTCTCGAATGCACGGAGAGCCCAAATAAAAGCATTCTCACGAGTCCTGACCTCTATTTTGCTAGCATGGTTCGGTAGGGATTCAAGTATTGAGAGGGAAAAGCAGTTATCAAAAGAGAGACCGTGGGAATGAGTGTGTATAGGGATAGGAAATGATGAAAATATGGCGGATTTTGTGGAAGATCAATGATTATTCATACGGATTGCCAAGGGTGTAGTGCATTCGCCAACGTAAAATGCAGGACAAGAATTACAGGTCAGAAGGTACACAATATTTTTGGACTGGCAAGTAGCTTGGGAGGAAGGGAAAGAAGTGATGAGGGGGTGTGGAGATGTAGGTGCGGACCGCATTAAAGGACAGGTTTTACATCTGGGACGATTGCATGGAGAGGGCCGTGGGGGAGGAGAATCAGAAGTGCGATAGAGAGGGTTCGTGCACTTGAGAATATTTTTTAAGTTCGGTGGCCATCTGTAGGAAATGGAGGGGCAATGAGGCAGGAGAGAAGAAGAAGTGACGTTGCTGTTTTTCAGAATGGGAAAGAGGTCCTTGAGAAAGATTTTGAGTTTGTGGGAACCAGGGAAGAAAGTGGTGCATATATTCAGTCCTGTGTCTGAAGATGGAGGTCTGTCTTTTGGAATATATTTGGAAGAGTGGGCGAGGATTTTCTTGTGGAGGAGCTTTTCAGGATATCCGCGATTGAGGAGAGCAGAATGAAGATTATTTAAGTATTTGTTGAGGGAAGAGGTGTCATTGCAAATTCTGTGTCCGCGGATGGAAAGGCAGTTAGGAATGGAGCTCTTGGTGTGAATAGGGTGGCAACTATTGTAGTGGAGTTATTGTTGGTGATTGGTAGGTTTTGTGTGGATGGATGTTGTGAATCTATTGTCTTGGAGCCGAATGTCTACGTCAAGAAATGTGATGGTGGAGTCAGAAATTGAGGAGGTGAATTTCACTGAAAAGGAAGAGTTCAGGGTGGAAATGAAATTTTGAAGAGAGTCATGACCGTGCGTCCAGAGAAGAAAGATGTCATCAATGAAGCGGACCCAGAAGAGAGGTTGGTTGGTACTTTGGGAGAGGAAAGATTCTTCAAGGAACCCCATAAAAAGGTTCGCATACGATGGGGCCATCATAGTTCCCATCGCCGTGCCACTGCTTTGCAGGTAGAAAGAGTTGTTGAAGCAGAAGGCATTCTTTTTTTAGTACAAATTCAGCTATTTTTAACAAGAAGTCTGTTGATGGGACTTGAGGGTCGGAGCGTTGATTAAGATAGAACTTGAGAGAGGATAGGCCTTCATTATGGGGGATGGAGGTATATAAGGAAGTGACGTCAATAGTGGCCATAATTAACTTAGAAGAGATGGAAATGCTGTTTAAACGTTGAAGGAAATGATAGGAATCTTTAATGAAGGAAGGAAGACAGAATACAATGGGTTGCAGGTAGTGGTCAAGGAAGGCAGAGATTCTTTCAGTAGGAGAATTGAAGCTGGATACAATTGGTCGGCAGGGAACGGTAGGTTTGTGTATTTTGGGGAGAAGATAAAGTTGAGGTGTTCTGGGGTTAGGAGGTGAAAGAAAAGAAATGTCTTTTGGTGATAGTCCTTCATCAGGGGCTGCTTCTTGAAGGAAGGATTCTTTTTCTATTTGGAATTCGGGAGTTGGATCGTGGGGTAGTGGTGTGTAGGTGAAGAAGTCGCTTAGGTGACAAAGTGCTTCAGATATATAGTTTTTCGTGTGAGCATTATTAATTATATGAACATTATTAAAAATATTAATTAATGATGAGTGGAAAATATTTGGAATGAGATGAGAATGAGGCTTCAAAATTGCTGTTATTTGTTAGTAGAAAAACGAGATATTACATCCCGAAAGGATGGTATTAAAATTCATTAATTGATCCACCATCAGCTATCTTCCCCTGCATTCAGCGACATGATTAGCTATGCTTGCTATGCATCAAAACTGGTAGAAGATAGAACGGTGTTCCTGAATGTCCGAGAATTATGTTACCCGCAAGAAACGCAAGTTGACTGCTCTGGTGGGAGGTTAATAAAAAGTTCTTGGTGCAGAACTATTCTTTGCCATCCGCTCAATCTCTCTCCTCAATTTTAATACCATCTCATTCCAAATATTTTCGACTTAACGTCGACAACAGTTACTATCTATTTTCTGCCAATTTGAAGTTCACTATTGACCGAAAAATTCATTATTCCAGCGAGGTTCCTGTGAAATTTTGAGTGCATATCTGGCTGTGTATTAAAAAGTAATTATCCGTTAATTGTTTACGGCCTTGATAAAGTCCCACGACAAGTCGAAGTCCATCCTATTCACGGAAGTACCCTTGTGCATTAAAAACTAAACATTTTAGGCCTGTCGGCACGTGAAGCCTCTTTTCGGGCAAACAGAGAATTCCGAAATTTGTTTCGTGGGTTTCCCAAAGGGGTTGATTGAAAATCCAGCAAATAAGGTGAAAATAAAAAATATTGCTGTTATTGCCGTAAAAGTATGGGATTAGGCAGTTTACAGTGATTACGTAAAGTATTTGAAAGAAAAAAAAATTGCACACCCACGGATGCGAACTCACGATGCCGCAATAATAATGCCTGCGGTAGCACCTTAACCCACTCGGCCACGGAAGATGTTATAAATAATGCGTGAATTATAAAGGATTTATACGGAGGACAATTCTTCAGTAGCGTTTTTCTCGCAAACCCGGGTCTATGGGAGAGAAAGCGGTGACACTTTTACTGCATCCCCTCTACAGTTCCAGAAAATAGTTTCGTCTTTTCCATCCCGAACATCAGTCTTGCGATGTCTCCTTGTTAGAGAAGTATCCATGGCAATAAAATGGTAGGAAATAGCCCTCATTGCTTTTCTAAATGGACAGAGGAAAATCTTGAGACAGACGTCAACAGTACTTGTGTTTCATGAGAAGATATAATTTGACTCGATATACAGGAAATTTGGCTTCAAGAATTGGCTTGATATCTCCTCATTGGTCGCCTAATAGGTTGTAGAAATTAGTTTAAAAAGAAAAAAAACATGTGCAAAGCAGCAGGTTCCATTATAATGCTTTGTTTAGGCAAAACCATTTCGTCAACCTCAAAATGAAGAGAAAACGGGTTGCCTTTCCCGTATGAGGAAACTAAATTTCAAAATAATTAAGTAGCTTCATACCTTGTATCTCAAGAATCCGAAAGGCTTTCAACTCCCTCCATGTAACTAGATATATGCTTGGGTGTGATTGGTCCTCTGATGAAGTGGATGTCGAAGGAGATGATGAGGAAACATGTCAGGCGAACAATTAACTCTTCGATATCATCCTGCAAATTGTCTGCCTGCCACATTTCCTCTTTCACATTCTTCACTTGACGATTATAGTTTTTCCATTTTGCTTGATAGACAGTGCTGAAGCTTCCCGATATGAGACATTGGACGTCTTCCTTCTTAAAAGTTGAGTTATTTTTCCCAACGTAATGCTTTGCTTGGGCCCAAACCATTTCAGTTGGATTCAGTGCACAACGGTACGGTGGGAGTCAAAGTACTATGCATCCATACGCCTCAGTAACTTCATATAACCCTCAGCTTCTCGAACTTTTCCCGCTCTTGACTGACTAAATATATCAGGTTTCTTTTTAAGCAGTCTTCGTCAGTGCTTATATTTTTACTCATCAGCCACTCTTTAATTTCATTTTTCCTCCAGCTTTTTGTAGGCAAGGGTTCTAATTTTCTTGAATGGTTGGATGCATTATCCAAAACAATTACGGATCCTCTGGGTATGGGATCCGAATGAATTAGGTTTGATCAGAGAACTAGACAGTGTGCAGCGTAGAGCAGATAGGTTCGTAAAAAGGTGTTACGATAGGTTGAGTAGCGTTTCAGAATTAATAAAAGAATCAGGGTGGCAATCATTATCAGAGCGTAGGTTAAGTTACAGATTAAATCTATTAGAGAAGTTTCAATCGGATAGCTTTACTGAAGATGTTAGGCACATATAAAAACGCCTGCGTATATTGTGCTAGAATCGACCAGTTAAATAAGATCAGAGAGATAGATTGTCATACTGATAGATTCAAAATGGCATTTTTCCCCCGCACTATAAGAGAACAGAATAGGCAGCATAGCAAAGGGATAGGTAGGGGAAATATTTTAGAGTGGTCTGTAATGCATGATGCAGGTATTAATCCCTTGAATACTGTAGATACTAACAATCTAGTTGCATGAGACCCTACAGTTGCTTGTTTGCATGTTAGTAGTGCATGCTTGGTGATTTTCACCCCATGCCACACACCCTCTCAGTCGCTAGCAGGGAATTGTGTAGATGAGATTTATACACGTATCACCCTCATCCCAATTCGAAGGAAACAATCTAAATATAATTATGATTTGGGCGCTTATGGAATACAACTTTTGCTACGTTTTGTAATATTTTGCCGTTTTATTGTATCCATTTAATTTTTACTTTTATTATTCAATAGCATGTTACACATTGTCCCAATATTTTTCTTATCAGCAGTGTAATTGTGACACTCAAATACAAACAGCTCCGACAAAAACATACCTATGCTGTCCTTGATCAGCTGTTGGATGATGGCCTGAAATGCAGCAGTACAATAAGAAGCTGGGAATAGGAAATAGTGTTGGTGAAAGGCATTCAACTTCATAGTTATTTTTCTTATGCGTAGTTAATATGCTAATCGTAGTAATATACGTAGTTAATAGAATGCTATGGATATCGCGATTCAGCTGTTCGACAGAAAAGATATCTGCGCATGTTATTGGCGCACAAATTGCATGAAAATCTTCGATCGTGTGCGACCATGAACCAATTTCTTGTACAATATTTTGGTCCAATCTCGCCGTTCAATTTATGGTACAAGATCTTGTACAAGAAAATGCACCGTGTGCAATGGCCATAATGAAGCAGTTTGTCAAGGCTCATCCAAAAGATAAAATATCAGTGCAAAAAGTTTCCAGGTTTATTCGAAGCCAAGTTGAAAGAAGGGATCTTTGTTGATCCAGATATCACCAAGCTTATGAAGGATAAAGAATTTGAAACTGGCTTGACAACAAAGGAAAAAGAAGCTTGGTTTGCCTTCAAAGATATTGTCAGTAAATTTCTGGGTAATTACAAGAATCCTGACTATAAAGGAATTGTTATGAATGTGCTGTACAAATTTCAACCATTGGGTTGCTCCATGAGTGTAAAAATATATTTTCTTCACTCGCATGTGGATTTTTCCCTGAAAGTTTAGGATCAATCAGCGAAGAACTGGGTGAAAGGTTCCACCAAGACATCAAAGATATGGACTTCAAATATCAAGGGAATGGGACAAGAACATGCTCGCCGACTACTGTTGGATGTTAACCCTTTCGTGCCGGAGTCCAGCGCAGGAAAATGCTTGCCTTCTCACGGGTTCCTCTAGAATATTTTTCCACTCCCTGTACGGAGCTCTCTTGAAGCAAGGCTTCGAGCAGGTATGTCTTTCCCCCGCTTTGGGACCGGACCCAGCGGGGTTCCCGACCCTTTCCTCGGCCACTGACCAGAGATTATCTTCGCCCTTTTCCAAATGAGAACCCACCTCGGCTTCTGTCCGCGGTCAACTATTTTTAATTCAGTGATTTTTGTTAAATAAATAATAGTAAGACTTTAACTGGGGGTTAATACACAAATAAATTCCTGTTGTTATAAATACCATTTAGAGATTTTAAACGAAATTCTAATGTTAATATTAAGATATTTAGACAATAGACATAATATCAATGGTTACAATAATAATTATTTCTGTTGTTTCGCAATAGAAGACGTCCGCGCATAATCCAACCATACCCGTGTTTTATATAAAAGCACATGCACTTTTTGGTGCTATACCTTCATCAGGAAATATTTTTATGTAAATATATTCGCAATGGTAGCGCGAGATAGATTTTTCTGCCTAGCAATTATTTATTGTATCTCCCAATATTCCATCACGCACGCATGCGGTTTTCTTCTAGTTTTAACATAAATGATTACAACATAATTATCACTCTTAGCCACATTACACAGAATAAATTTGAATGCTGAACACCAAAAAGATTCAGTTACAAGAAAGTAAAGTTTATTGACTGCTAATAAATTAGCATTAACCATACCCTTCAGCGGGATTTTCAACCTATAATGTGGATATAATAGATTTCGCGGTATGTTGTGTGGTATTACCATTACAGTTGTTTTCCAATATATGTTCATAAACAAGTAAAACGGAGAGAAAAATATCGGTACTACCTTATCGTCAAATCATAAAAAATCATACGTCTTTGTTCCTTATTGCAATGAAAAATTCTCCAAAATCGATTTGAATCTCATGGACAGGTGAACTCTGTTAATAATAACGTTAGAGTTCCGTTTAAAATTTCTAGAGATTCAAAAAAACATAAGGAATTAACTTCTGGAACTCAATAATGCGATTTAGAAACAAATATGATTTTGGTTTTTCAAATGCATAAATAAAAAAGTGACCGCGAACAACTGCCGTGGGTGAGGCTCGCGCTGTGAAGAAGGGTCGAGATAATCCCCACCTCGAAGCCGAGGAAGGGTCTTCAGACCCGCGAGGAAGGGTCCTTTATGACACCTTGGACCTTTTCTGCCTACCTGACCCCAGCGACGTTTTAAGACGCCCTTCGTTCTCTTGCGTAGAAAAATCTGCGGCGTTTATAAACGGCCTTCGTTCACAGGAGTGAAAAATCAGCGGCGTTTATAAACGGCGTTCGTAGCGAAAGGGTTAATACAAGATGTGATGATATGAGAGCCATTTCATGGTCCAAAGATGAAGTAGTAGCTGAGAATTCTAAACATGTCCAAGTTCGTTATTTCTATGTTAAGAACCATGCCTGAGGGTATCTTATTGTTAGATTTTGTGTTCCTCTTTTGTGTAAACTATTTAAATCTCAGTCCGGTGTTCAGTAATGGCGCGTAACTTAAGTTACATCAACTTGAATCTTATTCGTCTTCCCTTTTCTTTTTGGAGGGTATATTTCTTTCCCGGCTTCCTAGGTCACCCCTCCTCATTGTTTCATTGTTTATGAAATGTTTCTCCACAGGGCCCTAGCCAGGACCATATCATGTGCTAAGGACCTTTGACGTCACTTTTAGTGTTTCTTGACACATACAGAGGCGCTGCTCTACCTAGCTGAACGTAGTGCATACTTTATGCATAGAGATGGCACCAGGGTTTTAACTGCTAAATCCTACTCCTCCCCCTACCCCCTTTTAAATTAGTATTTTGCTTATTGTATATATAAAATGATATCTACAGGTAATTCTGAATGCCAAAACCAGCATTCAGACCTGATGTGAAGATATGGTCTTGATTGGCCACGAAACATCATCATCAAGATACACCGACACTGTCTAGGCAATATATATTATTGCCCCCAAATTAATTATTGCCCCCAAAATGATAGTGGACTGTATTTTGATGGATTGAGAGAGAGAGAGAGAGAGAATGCCCCATCGTATCGTAGGCCTACCTTCGCAGCACTACTAGTCCTCCTCCTGTTCTGGCGGTCCAGTCCGCTCGTCAGGAACTCACTCTGTGCACTCCTCGCTTCGGACCCCCTGCTCCCTCGAATCCCAATCGATATGATCCATCGAATCGAGGGCATTTTTTTGTTTTTCGTAGGCCACGACACCTGGCGACCTCTCTCTCATACATTACGAAACATACTCCCCCCCAAAATTTGAGCATCAAATTTGAAAAATTAAGTAACTACTAACAACAACAAAAACAAAATACCAATCTCATGGTTGGATCAATTGCGTAATACATTAAATATTTGGTCTTTGTTAGGGTGAAGGAAAGAAAGGTTCTTTTTTCACTCTGGAGGGGGCATTCACCAGAGACTTATTTGGGAAGGAAGCCCTCGGAAAGGTATGTGGGAGCACCAAAGACCAAATACACTAAATTAAAGAATTAAATCTCATGCTTTGTGCTTTAGGAATAACCTGCTCTCCTCCAGCTAAATTAAATGAATTGTAGAGAAAAGAATTTAAAAAAATATATAAATATATTAGGAAATTATTTCCCACTAATTTCCCGCTGGCAGTTTCATAACCTTTGCCACAGGACGTTTGAACACCCCATCCTTTGTCCGTAGTGTTACTACCCGAACTCTGTTATCTGGGCCGGGGTGGACCTCTTCCGTTCTAGCCAAAGGCCATTGCAAAGGAGACATATGTTTCTCCTTCAATACCACAAGGTCATCTACTGCTAAATTTTCTTCTTCTTTCGCCCATTTATTTCTCACATGACGCGTGTTCAAATATTCGGTGGACCATCTATTCTAAAAGTGTTGCGTTATTTGCTTCAACAACTGCCACCTTGCAAGTCTATTGGAGCTGAAATCAAGTAGGGGCGGTTCCGGCAAGCCTACCAAGGGAGCACCAATTAAAAAATGTCCCGGGGTCAGCTTCATATTCAGAGCGGTCGTGCGACAATGGTGTGAGTGGCCTTGAATTTAAAACAGCTTCGATTTTAGCGAAAACTGTGGATGGCTCCTCAAAGGTTAGAAATCCATTCCCAATGAATCTTTACAACAAGCTCTTTGCTGATTTCATATTCGCCTCCCAAATTGAGGGGCTGATGGAGGATTGAAATGCCACTTAATATTTCTCTGCGAAAGGGTATCTATCACGTTACCTGAACTTAACATCTCCCGCCAGTGACGATTAATTCCTGTTATATATCGATTGGCTCCCACAAAATTGGATCCACAATCTGAATATATGTCCATGCATAAACCTTGTCGAGATATAAAGCGCTCTAGAGTGTCAATAAATGCCTCAGTTGTTAAGTTCGACACTAGCTCCAAATGGGTAACTTTAGTAGGTGAGCATACGAACAAACACAGGTATGCCTTCCAGGATTTGGATGATCTCCTTGAGGATTCCTTTATACGAAGAGCCCACCGAAATCAACACCTGTGTATAAAAATGGACGTGTTGTCACCACTCGTGGGGATGGTGAATCACCCATTTTCGGTACCTATCACGAAGCCTTCAATTTAGTGCAGGTAATGCAGTTGCTAATTCGCTGTCGAACCACAGAACATGCTGATAAAATTCAATATTTCAACCCTAATAAATATTGCAATGTCATGGGTCCCTATATGCAAATACATTTTATGATAATGGTCCACAATCAATGTGGTTAGATAAGCTTCCTTGGGCAACAGCAATGGGTGCTTGCGATTGTAGGCTAAATTGGCGTTATTTAGCCTCCCACCCAATGTGAGACAACCCTCGGAATCGATAAATGGAGACAATTTCTGAAGCCTTTTGGAACAGATGCGTCCCCCTTTCAGATATTCAATGTCTTGCTTAAAATAAGAACACTGAGTGACTTTTATGCATACTTTGAAAGCCTTGTTGATCTCTTTAACACTTAGATTACTTTCTTTGCATAAGTCCGATGACCCTTTTGCTAATGCAATGAATTGGAGACAATAAGCAATAACTCGATTAAGCTTAAACAGGGAGGAATAATGTTCCAGGAATGCGATGTCTAGCGTGTCTACATCTGCGACAGCAACATTTGATTTCAGAGATTTCATTTCTGGGAGTCAGGGCCGGCGACAGGGGGGGGCAAAGGAGGAAAATGCCCAGGGGCCCGGGCCATTAAGGGACCGGGCCAAAAACATTAACTGAAAATAAAAAAATTAAAGTATGAATAAATTTAAATGCCAAAAGGAATACAAAATGTTGTTGTTTAGAAAGTGAAAAAACAAATGAAGGTGGAGCGTGTTTCAGTGTGCAATAGAGAAGTATGACATTAGCATTGTTGTTGTGGTCATCGAGGGTTTTGGGGTGATGGGGAGGAATAGAGGGAGGTGATGTGTCGATACTCACCGCCGCTCCCTTTGCTGCGAACATTCGACACTCAGCGACATGTCGTAACCTGAACGACAAGAAAGCCCATCTCCCGCCTAAAGTGTATTGTTTACTTGTTAGTAGACCGTAAATAATCGTTTATTCTACAGTCGAAGTTACAGATTAGCAGCAGCAAGTTGCACATTCTAGTGTTGTGCCATTGGTTTTGTATACATGAGCACCCATGCATTGGGCTGGGGAGGGACTGCGGCCCCCCAACCTAGCCTTCCAGCTAAAATGAAAAAAGAAACTATAAAATATTTTATATTTAAAATTTTGTGACAAAACACATTTCAGAAAGTTATTCATGATGCATAATTAATCCTTTTAATATTTTTCTAAATTTGTTTCCTTGTTTTACTTAAATAAGCTCAATTCCCATGCATGCACTGTCATGATTTTGCGTGGTTTTTGTTAATAGAAAGGAGAGGAAGGAAAATTTGAACCGATGCACAATGGACTGAAATAGAAAAAATCTAGGCAAAATTCCAAAATGGCTTGTTTGGAGAGAGAATCATGGAACTTGGTTCAAATACTCATAATTGATTGGCAACAAAGGAATGGCATGATTTGGTCATGTTCTGTCACCGTAACTGAGATACAGGGGCTCAAACATAACCAAAATTCCAAAATGTGGTCGTTTAATATATTTTTTTATTGCCGTATCTGACAGAGTTTGTATAATAAAAAGACGTATTTTTCCATTTTTTTGTTCGTCGATTATTTCTCAAGTTATAAATAGCAAAAAACTGATGTTTTTAACCCATTTATGCCGAAGGTTTGAAAAATGCGAATTTTACCCTGATTTTTACATATTATAGAGAAAAATACGTTTGAAAACAATATCCGAAAGAAAAAACAATGTATCTTTTGCCAATTATTAATTAAGAGGTGTTCCAAAAATGGAACACTAGGCAAATCCACTACCATGACGTACTCCATGATAACAAGCAAATCATTTGATTCAGACATTTATTAACTCACTATTAAGAGTGATATCCAGCTGAACACTTAACATGCAAGGATACATTGCATTTTTTACATTGAAAAGTGGTATTTTTGTGACATTGGACACAGCGAGTTTGCTTTCCTTGCTTTACAATCGTATTATTCATGCTGTCATGACTTGAGTCAAGGTTACGCTTCATAGATGGTCTCCCTTTCCTACCAGGCTCAGCAGTATTACCATATGTCTCTATATAGTGACAGGCCACACGGCGACGAAATTCAAGAAGATCCATTGGCTTTACATCGATTATTTTATGCAATTGCCAAGCATTTTGTAAAGCCAGCTCAAAGCAGAATAACAGAGGGCTCAAGTACCATTTCTTTCCACGGATTGATGCTCGATACTTGTCAATATTTTCATCAGCTCGGTCCACTCCTCCCATATACTGATTACTTATAGACCTTGATTAAATTTGGCTGAGTAACTTGTATCTTTTTTTTCTGCTTTTGAGAATAACGACTGACCTGTTGCAAAGGATTAACACCGACACCAGAAGATGCAACAGTCACAACACTGTTATCATTCCATCTACAAAAATATTGCCTTTTCCATCAATTCAGTAATCAAATGTGCCCCTATCTTTTTTCTTTAGGGTAGCATCAGATAGTAAAGGAGGTTTGTCTACGCGATCTTTTCTCGCTGTGCCTGTTGCTTGATGGCCCATTGAATGAAGTTTATCAAGGAGTGCAATGCTTGTGAAAAAGTTGTCGAACACAAAATGGTATTTACCAGGATGCTGCGTTGCGAGTGGCTCAGTAAATTGCAAAACAACTAAAGCACCTACACCATATTCTTGGTATTGAGTGTTCGGGTTTTTTCCTTCATAAGGCTGAAACCAGCAAATGTAGCCTAGATGCGTTGCACCACACCAGAATTTATACCCAAACTGAATAGGCTTACCCTGAATGAACTGTTTGCACCCATGACGACCGAAATAGGGAATCATGGCCTCATCAAAGCTGAAGTATATTTCATTTGGTACAAATTTTATACATCTGTCATTCAGTTGCTCTATGAGAGGTCGCTGCTTGGAAAACTTGTCCATGTGGTTCATGTTAGAATTGTCAGCAACGTGCAAATTTGAAAATATTGTTTCAAATCGGTCACGTCTCATTGCACCACTAACGAGAGAATTATGCGAATCTGGTCTTTGCTCTCAAAACATACGCCATCTCGAAATAGAGATGTAACCACTCAGGAAAATTATTCCCAAAAAACACCGACACTCACCGACAGTCAGTTCCAGGTTTACGTCCTTACTTGCAGCATATAAATTGGAATATTTGACAATCATATCAATCACTTCAATATCCAGAAAGAGTTCTAAATATTCTGTAGGGGTTTTCATTTTCGTGATATGTTCTTCTGAAACTCTACCTCCTACTGGCTGGGCAGTCGGCTTTCATCCATTTGCGCACAACTTTGGTTACCTTTTTTCTTTGAGCAAGAAGAGGTTGAGGCGAAGCAGAATCCGATGCACCGTCATTTTCAGTAGTATCACCATCCGGTATCAGCAAAAGGTCAGCATGGTCAAAGTTCTCATCAGAAGAACCATGAATGAGATGAGCAGGAGCGCGCAGCAATGAACCGGGAAGATTATTAATTGTTCCACCATCTTCATCCCCGGAGTCCTCGTCAGACACAGGTTCTGTTGCGTTATCAGGGGGTTCAATGATGATATCACGTACTTCTATGTAATCTTCTGTCTCTAATAGATCAGTTATTTCATGCACTGTCAAATATCTTGACATCCTGGTACTTTTAGCTAAAGGCGCGGTCACTCTTCACTTTCTAACGGACGGGACGCAAGACACTTCACGAGATCGTACTCAACATACTACTACTGTAAAAACCCAAGCTCCCCTGGCGTCACCCACGCTATGGCCCAAGGACCAAGAGAAAGGGTCATTGCACTCTTGGCTGACAGTGGCGCCGAGGATTTCAATGCCTTAAAGAAAAGGCTAAAAGTCCCTATGATAGACATGAGAGGGAAAGGAATAAGCATTACCCGGGAAAAACCCTCTAGTCGCCGATACGGCAGGATTGGGGGGGGCGGTGTGCCGCTCTGTGCAGGACAAGTGCGTAGCCCGAACACTTACAATAAACTTTCTGCTAAAAAGAAAAGTAGAGGAATATTGGGTGCAAGCAGCCGCACTTCGCTCATTGATAAGTGTCCATGACGCCAATATGACCCAGGGGGCTTGGTCCCGAATGGAAGAGTGCACAGGGTGACTTTCATATGTTTTCATCTCTCTGTTCACAAGTGATCAGTTGGTTATCGATGTATTTATTCTTTCACGGAAATGAAAACTGATGATAGCCAAGACATCGTTTCCCTCAGTCACATATCATCTAATTACTTACTTGATTTAAAATTAAAGTGAATATTTCAGTGCGCCTGAATGCACGCATAATAGTAGTGGATTTGCCTATAGTGTTCCAAAAATGGAACACTGTTAAATAAAAGCCTATAACTAAAACAAAATACATTGTTTCAAAATTTTCTTCTTTAAGCACTATACCTATATATAGGTTAACTATTACTGAACGTGCAGGGAAAAATTTACAACATTTGGGCGTAATGGCAAATAGTTATTAGTATAACATTTGAGATGGTCTCAGAAAAACTGCCTTGAAAAAAAAGACCGATATTTCTCAACACACTGGCTGCGATAGGTTGGCAAAACTGACTAACTCTTTGCGCCGCGTAATACAATATATCTTAATAAAGAGGTACAGAAAGAAAAACCGTGGCATATTGGTGTATAATGAGTCGTAGTCATTAAATTAAAAAGTCGTGTCAGGTGTTCCAAAAATGGAACACTAGGCATAAATGGGTTAACCCTTTCGGAAAAGTGGGCATGGTGCAACCTCTGACGTCATTGACTTCATCCAGTCACAACTAGGCGCGTGAAGCTACCTTGCCTTATTTCAAGGGGGGGGGACAAAGCTGACTCTGCCTATAGGAGCGATTGCGACATGATCTGTGCGAGCAGACCTTCCGAGAACCCCCCTCCACTCCCTTCCCTTCCCCTAAAAGAAGTCAGGGACGGGAGGAAAATGAAGTCAATGGTATCAAAGTAGCTTCTTCGGTGGGCATCACCGTTTGCTTATTTTAATTTTTGATTTATGAGTGAATGGTTGTGGTTAGAATTTTTTCACTAAAATTCGTTTTTCGATTTCATCTAACATTTCGTGTACAAAAAAATTGCGATTTTGGTTCCAATCACATGCCACCATTACACTCGACTTCAGTTTTCTACAAAAATCTTCCTATTTAAGTTGAGGGTGACACTGTGGGAGGAATTTGGTTGGATAAAAAACTACTAGGTCTGTTGAAACCACTTTTTTACTTTACTGTGCTTAACTTTGGGAGTTTTTTCCTAAAATAAGGTGATATTGCGTAACAAGATGGCGGACGCTATTTTCACGCAAAATTTCATATTAAGTAGTAAATATCTTGCATGTTACGAAAGTGCCTGTCAACTGACTCATGTTAAATCAATTATGGAAGCTTTTTAAAGGTAGATCTGAAATAATGAAAATTCGTTTGGACGCCAAAAATTACATTTGATTTTTTGTACGTGTGTCGGGAGCCTGAGATGCATGCCAGGAGCTAGAAATGCCGTGACGCATGTAAGTTTTTTCAAACGATAAGGAACATAACGCTTCTTATTCGCCTTTTTAATATGTGTACATTGCTATCGATCTCCACCAGCTCTACACGTATAAAATCATGGGGATATAGAAATAAAGGGTCTTAAAGTGTACGTGAAATCGCAGTCAAGGTTTCTCCTATTAAAAGTAAACTTCTCATTCACACCCTCAAAGCCTTAAAATTCCTGTATTTTTGGCATGAAACATTATTTTACGTTCCAGAGGGACGCTATTAAGGGTATTCAACACCTCGCCAAAAAATGCCGCTGCAGACTATTTTTATTTTAAATGCCATGCTCGTATTATGACAGATACGACCATTCTGTTTTCATTCTATTATGCGCAAAGGTTGAGTATTTAGTTCTGTCTAAGAAATTTCTTATCTGAGCCTTGCAAATTAAGAAATCGCATGTTAAACTTTACTGTTTTTATGCGTTTTTGAACGCCTATCGCAGCGGTGTATGAATGTAAATGGAAAATTCCTTCGACATATCTCTTCTATAATCCTTCATATTAAAGAAGAGACTAATGCCATGCGCTCAACTTACGACCCATTCCTGCAGCATCTAAAATTGCAAGATGATGCATCGCGTTCACCAAACTAAACGCAAGCTGAGGTTTCCCCCTCATATTTTTCCCGCCCAATCGTCCCCTCCTCTCCCCATTCCACCGCTTCATCTCGCCTCTGAGACGCTCCGAGAGGGAGAGGCGGAGGGGGGAAGGCTTCCTTATCTCTAAGCGATCAAGATATCATCCTCGCTCGAAGAGCAGTGTGGAAGGTTGACGGAGGGTCTGAGTGGTCTTGGCGAGATATTCCACTGTGTGTCTGGGCGTCAAGAAAAGGATCAACCTATTTCTTTCAAAACCTTCACAAACTAATTTTTATGCTATTTATTCACACCAATTTGTTTATTTAATACGAAATATCGCATCGTTAGTTTCATATTTTGACATTGCTATTTAGAACAAGTGCAAAATATTGAGTTTTCGTATTGTTGGGTGTTAATTGAAACTGCTAATTAATTGAAATTGGATAATTAAAATGAGACTGTTACAATGCTTCGAACTATTTTTATTTATTTTTCAACTGCCAAATAACAATGACTTTATTGTTTGAAGTTCATTAAAAAAATGTAAATTATATGTTAATCTCATCAACATTGATAATTGAAAAACAATCCTACATTTTTGCAGGAAAATTTGTGGACATAACTCACGCATTCACAAATTAAAACCAAGAAATAACGATAATGCAAGGTGGGATTGTACTTCTTGCACATAAATATCTCTTGTGAACCACATTTTAAATCTATTATAGAAATTTAAAACCGATAGCTTTACTGAAGATATGTTAGGCACATACCTATTAAAAAAAAGCGTATTGGTTTAGATTCAACCGGATTAATAAGATAAGAAAGAGAGAGATTGTCGTACTGATAGATTCAAAATGTGATTTTTCCCCTACTATAAGAGAACACAATACGCATCATTGCAAAGGGATAGTAAGGTGAAATATTTTAGAGTTGTCTGGAGTGCATAATACATGTGTTAACAACCAATCCCTTTATTACTAAGTAGTTAATAACAATAAAGCTGCATGTAGCATGTTTCAATGTAGTAGCCTATTGCATGTCAATAGTTCCATGCAGTAGTCTTGTGCATGTTTGGTGATCTCCACCCCCTGCCGCACACCCTCGCGGTGGCTTGCAGGAAATCATGTAGATGTAGATTTCTTATACCATTTTCTACCGTCACCTGCTACAATAGTATGAGAAGCAATATCCTGCCTCATGGAATCTGATAGACTCCCTTTCCTGTGTGCGGCCCTATTTCTTGATTCTTGTTCCTTTGCTATCGCATCCAACCGTGATGTCCTCCGCTCGCAGTAGACCTAACGTTATGCATCATTGAAAATTTAGTAATGTGATATTACTATCAATTACGATCCTGTGCAATTTCCAATTGTTGATGAAGCACTTATCAAGCGCACTGCTAAAAAGTATCCACGAACATCCTTCCCTCCTGGCTTTTATTTCATAGTTGCCAACTCCGTTTTCATGGACATCCACCCCACCCACATTATTCACCCATGTTATATAATGATATGCTATTTGGTTAGTGCATATTCTCAATGTTTTTCGTGATATTGCCTTAGCTTTTTGCCTTGGGAAGAGGAGATAAGGGGCCCACATATGTTACAACGGCGAACACTAAATCATCTTACCAATGCACTATGAGGATTTAATTATTTTCGTCATTTTGGCAATAACAGGTTCCTTTCTCTCACTTAACGTTCGATTGATGGCCAGAGATACTGAAACATAATATTAGTTTCTTGAACCTTGGCATGCTTTCTCGAATGATTTTTCACTCTTTGTCAGGATATTAGCTCCAATACATTTCGTTTATGGTTGAGAATGGTACCCCGTAAAAAATATAATTGCCAAAAACCTTTCCGAGATTATCGTGTATTATTTGGTGACTGTGATTCTTTATTTATCGCGAGTATATTTTCACTGAAAATGAAAATATAGCTTACATCGCGATCAAAAATTAAAATAAAATGTCAAGAGGTGTCATACTTTCGTGTGTATTTTTAGCACTTCTGGAGAAATAGCCACGTAGCATTTTTGGTAAAACACATTTTTGTGTACCTTATCCCGATGAGGAACTGACACAATTTTCTTCGTTTTTATCATAAGTTATGTCTTATAAGATCTTATGAACATTTGTTCATGGGTTACATAGAAAGGTTTACAAAGCGAACTGAGTCCAAATGAGATTCAAACCCATACGTAGTTATTATTTACAATTACACGTTAAATTACATTTTTTCGTAATAGCATTTACTTAGTTGACTAAATTAAATATTATTACATGAGGCACAATCAACTCGTACGACATGATATAAGGATTTGAACCTTTCTGGCACCATACCCGCACTTACTAAACAACATATCCCGCTGTAAGGCGCTACCCTTATTAATGTCGACACAAAAGATAAAAATAATTACCAAATTTGCTCAAGCTATCGCCAGCGTTGCATTTCAATAATAATATGGTTAGCATGATTAGGGGGCTACATTTCAAATCGTTAGGGGGAAATATCAAGTAGCCTACAGGTTTTGGCACGAATTCAAAAGTATGAAACGGAAGGCAGATTTTCGCACGAGGAATCATAATTTGTTTCCACAAAGCAGCAACCGTATCTTAGACTTAGTGACAGCTCGTAATTAGGGAAACTTATGCTCTTGCAGAACAGAGCCACCGACCTAACTACATCCTGATGGTATAGCAACTGAGACTCATTTAACGATAACGTATACCTGACGATGACTTAAAATGATTGAACTTGGCCATTCATGATTATTACTTCACTCTATTCCATGGATCCTTCGGTATTTATGACATGTACAACGACATTAACCGCAGGCTAGTTACTCGGAGAATCATTTGTACAGCATTTGAGAGTTGAGCTCACCGCTTAAGCACACTGAAATTTCGCTCTGACATCGCTTGAACGTGAACTAGTTCCTTTGAAAGAAAAAAATAGACGATTAGTTGCATATTCATTCAATTGCAAATAGCTGAGGCATATGGATTGAAACGCTGATGTCTCTATCAAGCCATTTTTTGTTTCTTTGCCGACATTTTTTAATTCTCTAGTTCCTTATAGCCACTTGGTCATGAAATTTAAAAGAAAATGTTTCATTTCCAAAAATAAAACATAGGAATATCGCCGGAGTATTTTCATGAGGTCGAAAATGTGGACATCTTATGCCCCAAAAGTGGCTAACATTCACAAATATTTATCACTTTTGTGTCATATGATCACACTTAGAACATTCAATTATACGGTTCCTAATATTAAAACTCGGATATTGCACAAGATATGCGAAACAGCAAAAAAGTTTCTGTTGAAAATGAGCGCCACCTCTGATTTTAAAAAGTTCATTTATTTCTTGGTAAAATAAATTCGACGAATTATAAGATACTGGGCTGTAACGTCATCCAATCAGATGACTTAACACTGGTTAATTAATAACTAGATGTCTGCTCAAAGTTTTGGAAAATGCTCCATTTAATGCAATATTTCAGTTTTTTAGTTATAAAATATTCATCATCATCATCGGTCAGCAATTCTAGGATTGGTTTGACGCAGTCTTCCACTCGGATCTTCTATCGAGCAACCTTTTCATATCAGCGTAATGCCTCTTTTTTACATCCTTTACAACCTGTTTTATGTATCACATACGAGGCCTACCTACAATCTTCCCGTTCGATTTTCCTTCGACGATTGTCTTCATCAGGCCATCGTCTCTCAAGATATGGCCAATTAAGCTGTCCCGTTTCTTTTTAGTTTTCAGGATACTTCTATTTTCTCTCACTCTTCGTAGGACTTCCTTGTTAATTACTCGGTCGATCCATTTAATCTTCATCATTCTTCTGTTGCACCACATTTTGAATGCTTCCACCCTTTTCTTCTCCGCTGCTGTCATCGTCCATGCCTCACTGCCGCTAAGAAACATGCTCCAGACGTACGTCCTGATGAATTGTTTCCTTACTTCTACGCTTGTATTTCTAGCTGTGATTAGATTCTTCTCTTGATAGAATGTTCTCTTTTCTTGGGCTATTTTACTGATCTTTCGTGCTTCATCCATCTTTAGTTACTTCGTTTGTGACTTTTATTACGTCAGTTGTGATCTATAAGCCATGTGTTGGAACCACTACTTAATTTATGTTGTTTGCAGAACTCCAGTAATATTTCTCCTCTTTCGTTTCGGTTTTCTAACCCATATTTTCCAGATATTCTTCCATATTAACCTTCGTCGACGACAGCGTTCCAGTCGCCCTAAAATAATTAGGTTTGCTTTTCGTCTTACCAGTTTTATTACTTCTGTGATATCTTCGGAGGAGTCTCCCACTCATTCATCTTCGTAGACCGACGTAGGCATGTAAACTTGCACCACAATGGTATCCGTAGGCTTGGTCTCAATCTTCACCATTATAATCCTCTCACTGTAGTGCAGGAAGCTCTTCACACGCAGTCCTGCACTCTTCCTGAGCATTATGCCTACTCCAGCATGAACATTCAGTGATCCGGTGTGAATAATTCTGTAACTTCCGCACCAAAAGTCTCCTTCTTCGCGCCATCTCATTTCACTGATTCCTATTATGTCGAGGTCCATTCTCCGCATTTCCACCTTCAGGTTCTCCAATCTTCCGTATGTCCAAAGTGATCGCACGTTCCAATTTCCTACCCTAAAATGTTTATCACACTTGACTGGTGTAGTGTCTCGGGTAGCCCCGCCCAGAGATCCGAATTGGGACTATTTTACCTCTGGAATATTTTATTCTAGTTCCATCACGTCCTGATATAAAGAAAAGAGTAGAGTAGCTGTGACTCCTCGGGATAATAATGTGGTGCTTTCCCCTTGCCTTCCACATCGCAGTACTGTAGCCGCTAAAGTAAATGTTACCACCCCCCTAGTGAAATGAGTGTCGCTCTACCGACCACTGTGGTCTCCACCTTCACTCATGTGAAGAAGAGCTGCTGCCTTCTCTTCCGGGTGATGGGAAGCGTAATTGTTGGCGGTATCTTCACAGGATCTGTATTAATTGAAGGCCTTCCTTACCCAGGGATAGACCAATGCACCCTCGGACTGCCGTCGCTTTTTGTCCACGACTGCTTATTCGACGAGTAAACTCGCTTATCCGGCAGCTAACTTCTATATCTATAGGTCGACCCACCATCCGCAACCCGGCGAACGCGAATACTGATTAATAAAACTTAGTTATAATTAAATTAAAATATTCTCAATTCACATCTTCGTAGTAATTTTGCTTCATGGGTGCCCGATATGCAAAGAAAAAACATGCATTTAGAAGTGTTCGTTATTTCACGGTCATATGCGACTAGTGAAAAAGACAGCAGCAGCAAGGCCAATGAGTATGGAAAGGGTATGGAAGGAAAGGATTTTGCACAAATCCGTAGCCCTGTAGATGCTCACATAATTGAGCTAACGGTTGCAAATCTCCGGAACCCTTCAAACAAAATTTCAATTTTATGGTTTTGGCAAGGAATTCTCGAAAATTCGCTTCTGTACGATGGGTGGATTTTTTTTAGTTTTCATGAGGGAGCTCTTGAGGAAGGGTACGTGTGGCTGTGTTCTCCAGCGTCCAGAAGGGACGGCGTTATGGAAGAGTCCACGAAGCCTTATAGAAAAGCTCAGTATCGCAAAGGATACAACAAAAGGAAGAGGAGAGATTGCAACGTGCAGAATTCGATTCGCAGGGAAAAAACCAAAAAGGCATTTATTTCGCAATATTAAATTTACGAGATAATTAAATATAAGGGCTCCTTCTTAAACAATTTTCTCGAATTCATTACTGATATTGTATTCATGCCTCATTATAGAACAGTGTGAGATGGAAACTAAACCATCTGAGGCTATAATATTCTTGGCGAAGGAAAAGACTGAAAAGTAAAGGTGATGAGAGACATTAGGAATGCGAAACTTCCTTGGAGCTGCTGTGGTAATAGCCATCGTTCCAGTGGTTTCCTGCTCTTCTCTTTATTTATATTTCTCAGTATTTTATCTTTCATTAATTATATTCATTTCATGACTAATCTCCTAAGCCAGGATGTTGCCATTGGCAGGACGAATCCCTGCAGGACCACCTTTGATTCTTCAAGTCTTCAAAGTTAAGTAGTCGATCTGGAGACCGAAAACCAAGAGAGAGAAGTCCAGTTGTCACTTTCGGTGGCAGCTGCGTCACAGGCATTGTCGTACTCCAAGCTTTCATACCCGTTGCAGGGCACGTCATCAGGGAAATGATTATTAAGAAGCGAAGATGCTGCTATTTATGGGGGACCCGTGTCCCCCCTCCCCCTGTCTCTTGGCCTTGGCTGGTTGCCGTTCCTTTTCACCGCTCCCCCCCCGCTGCTGACGTCAGTGAGTTGTGCGGGTCGTTCACCTAGGAAGAGTTTCTTCCAGACCGCGCTAAGTCGAATGCCGTCATCTCTGTTGAAGTTCTGCGGCCTCTTCTCAATTTCGACGGCCTCTCGAATTAAACGAGGAAAATACGATTTTTCCCTCGAGATGACCTTCGTCTCCTCGGTCAAGATCCGGTGGCCCTCTCCCGAGAGGGCGTGGTCTGCAACCGCCGATTCTTTTCCATTGCCGCGCAGGATCGCTCTCCGATGTTCCTTTAATCGGCACGCTACCGACCTTCCGCTTTGCCCTATGTACACTTTACCGCAAGTGCACGGTATTTCGTAAACTCCTTCTGTCTGAAGAGGGTGAAGCCGGTCCTTCGCAGATGGTAATATGTCTTTGGTTTTGGTCAACGTGCCGAACCGCGTCTCTATGCCTGCTTTCCCAAGTATGCGGGAAATGCGTTCGGACGATCCAGCAACGTAGGGAATCATGGCATATCCTTTCGGTTTCGTCCGGTTGTTTTCGGGCAATCTTGGCTCCATCTTCATATGTCTCCTCACGAACGACTCCGAATACCCATTTCCGACGAGAGCGGCAACCAAATGTGATTCCTCGTCTTTTAGAGCAGTGTTCTCGCACACCACTCTGGCCCTATGCATAAGGGTTTTGACTAAAGCCGCTTTTTGCCTCGGATGATGGTGGGAGGTTGCATGGAGATACCGATCCGTGTGGGTTTTCTTTCTATAGACGGAGTGCCGTAGAGATCCGTCGTCTCCTTTCTTCACCAGAACATCTAAGAAAGGTAGGGTCCCATTCTCCTCCATCTCCATAGTGAATTGGATGGAGGGATGTATTGAGTTGATTTCCCTCTTAAAGACTTGTAATTTTTCCGTCCCGTGGGGCCAAATGACGAACGTATCGTCGACGTAGCGTAGCCAGCAGGTTGGTCGAAGGCTGCAGGATGCCAGAGCGTCTTCTTCAAAATGTTCCATGAAGAGATTGGCCACAACCGGAGAGAGAGGGCTTCCCATGGCTGCTCCATCCTTTTGTTCGAAGAATTGGCCCTCCCAGAGGAAGTAATTGCTCCTCAGGCAGAAGTCAACCATCTTGGGGAAATCAGCTGGTAATCCAAACGGAATCATTTTTCTTAAGATGTCTACCGAGTCCTTGATTGGCACCTTCGTAAAAAGAGAGACCACATCGAAGGAGACCAGGATGTCCGTTTTCGCGACTTTTATTTGTTTTATTCTCCCGACAAAATCCGCGGAATTTTTTACGCACGAGCCAGTTTGTCCAATGAAAGGTTGTAACTGCTGAGCGAGGTGACTGGCCAAGGCGTAGGTGGGAGATCCGATTGAGCTCACGATAGGGCGTAGCGGTATGCCTTCCGTATGTACTTCTCCTTATGTACTTGTGCGGTAAAGTGTACATAGGGCAAAGCGGAAGGTCGGTAGCGTGCCGATTAAAGGAACATCGGAGAGCGATCCTGCGCGGCAATGGAAAAGAATCGGCGGTTGCAGACCACGCCCTCTCGGGAGAGGGCCACCGGATCTTGACCGAGGAGACGAAGGTCATCTCGAGGGAAAAATCGTATTTTCCTCGTTTAATTCGAGAGGCCGTCGAAATTGAGAAGAGGCCGCAGAACTTCAACAGAGATGACGGCATTCGACTTAGCGCGGTCTGGAAGAAACTCTTCCTAGGTGAACGACCCGCACAACTCACTGACGTCAGCAGCGGGGGGGGAGCGGTGAAAAAGGAACGGCAACCAGCCAAGGCCAAGAGACAGGGGGAGGGGGGACACGGGTCCCCCATAAATAGCAGCATCTTCGCTTCTTAATAATCATTTCCCTGATGACGTGCCCTGCAACGGGTATGAAAGCTTGGAGTACGACAATGCCTGTGACGCAGCTGCCACCGAAAGTGACAACTGGACATCATCCACGCTGCGAAAACCTACGATCAGCCAAGAGAGAGAAGAGTTCCTCAAGTCTCTAAGACTCGGTGGCCTTGACAGAAAGAGGCTGGAGGAAATCATAAGGGATCAGCGCCGCTGCAAGATGTGGATGTCAGAAAGATTGAAGAGTTTAACTGCTTCTTCTTTCGTGCGTATTTGTAAATTACGCCACACAACTCCCTGCGCAAACATAGCCAACGATTTGCTTTACCCTTCGTTTGCAGGAAGTAAAGCCACGCAATACGGGGAAGTAGCTAACTCAAGGCAATAGCAGGGTATGAAAGCCACAGCGGGGACAAAGTTTTTCTAGCTGGTCTCTTTGTGGACAAAAAACTGCCTTTTCTGGCCACCCCGCCAGATTGCCAATTGGAAAGCAATAATAGAAGTGAAATGCTTAAATAAGTTCGGGGGTATTTCTCCTATATAGGCAATAAATAGGAAAATAATATCCTTCTGTTAAATTAAAGAAGGAGAAGTAACATTAAAGAAAAATAGCTATTTATATTATCAGGTGCAGGGTCAGCTGCATATTACGGAAAAAAACTGTGTTTTTGGTGTGGATTCCGTTTGGAATGCTATTTCTGAGGATTGAAGGAGAGGACGAATTTCGGAACGATAAGATGGAGATAGATAAAAAAAAATTACATGGAGCACCTACTTCCCGAAATCGTGGATCCTCGTTATTCGAAGGGCGTGAAGATCCATTAAACAGCTATGCAGTAATGGTGAAGATAATCAGTGAACTTTAATAATTTGTTGTTACACTCTTTGTAAGAGAAATGTTAATATATTGATTTTATGTGCTCATAAACTGTATTTTCATTGTATTACTGCTTCATGTAACCATTTTGATTTCCTGTGCTAATGCTAGTTGGTAATTTGTATACGACTTTCTACTGAAGGCTGTTATTTACGCCATTTATGTTACTAGGAAATAATGCTCAACTTTTAATTTTATGTAACAATGCACAGAATGGAAGAAATACCTTATTTACGAATGGTTAAGTTAATTTTCAGGGTGATCATACTGCTCATTATAATTACAAATTGTAACTAATGAGTGCATGGTAGCCAAGTGGGTAGAGCGTTCAGGTACAGATTCAATTCCGGACGAGGCACTTTGGCATGATTTCACGGTATGAATTTCAGTATCAGAGCTTTGTTGTGTAAGTCGCAAAACTGGCCTCTTTACCCTGAATGTGTGAATTTCACCCGCCTTCCGCCTTAGTACGGCGTAGCTCAACTCTGTCAAACCAGTCATTGGGTTTATAATTGAGGGAATTATTGTAAATATGGTGAATTACCTGCGAAGAAAAAAGTTTTTTTCACTAATAATCTCAATTTAAAATGGCGTGTTAATAAATGAGGAGCATTGACCATTAATACGGTTTAGTCCGTTTCATTTTTGGCATGTATAAAAGCATATTCAATTTAACCGTAAAATCATATAGATAAACGAAAAACGCAAAATCACAACGTTCATACACGAAATTTTTTGTTGCCTCCACCATTGATATTCAAGAAAAAGTACTCTGGTAACTATTAGTGGAAAATCCGTGAGCGCTTTGGTCCTGTAAATCGTAGGTAACTGTATAGAAATAACATCGAACTTTCACATTAATGAAAGACAAGTGTCGGAGTTAGTCGCATATGTTAGGTGAAAGACAATATTAGAGCTTAATTAAATAAGCTCATTAAAAATGCTCACAATTAATTTACGAGGGCAACGTGCATATAAAATAAATCATGGAGGACTAATTCAATAACTGCAGTCAATAACATTTGACAACCACTAAAAACTGCACTACAAATCCAAGGCAACGCCGACAATCCCAGAACCCTTTAGGTGTTTTCAATTTTAGGTAATTGCTGACCTTTCTTACTTTCGACTACAACGAAGATGAGGAAAACAATTCACACTGGGCTCCGAAAAGAGAGCTCTTGACGTTATCTGTGTTCAGAGTAACTTGATCGCCCTGCGGATTACGCAAGATCTCCGGTCGTCGCTTCCGAAAAATCCCAGCTGCGACATATCAGGTCCCTCCCCTCAACTCCCCATTTCACTTTCCACGGTGGCGACGCTGATGGCAACTCAGAAGAACTACTTGAGCCATGAGATCATGGTGAAATGAGAGTCCGTTAAATCGGACGATTCAAAATGCGTTGAACACCCTTAAGGACTTCTTTCCGTTTATTTGCCCCTTCGCTCCAGCAGTCCAAGCCTTTGACCCTACTAGGAGGTTCATGCAGAAAGGTACATTTTGGACACCGTGGAGCTTTTGGTTGTTCAACGAGAAAATCTACTCAAATCTTTCATTTTCCCTCCTCTTTTTCCCTTATTTTTACTCACTTCCTGCTGTTATGTTTGATTGAGAGAGTTGTAGTGAAAGCAAAGCTTACTAGAAGTTAATACTCTTTTCATTTATTTTAATTTGGGGGTGATATAATTATCTCCGAAAATATGAGAGTAATTGTGGATATGCCAATTGTGATAAAAGTACCTTTTTTATGACTTTTTATAAAATGTTCAGGTTCAAGTAAGTCCTAGTTTTGATTACTGTAAAATGAAAGTGTACAGTGTGTTACACTGTCAAAAAGTTTTCATTTTGAAATTGTTTCCCCATCCCTTTCCCCTGACATGTGTTTATTTACATAAAAAGTACACATTATAGTAAATCAAAAGATAATGTATAACAGTGTGCAAGTTTCTTCTGCAGAAAAAGCTGATAATCAGTGAAGTCTTCGTTATAAAATAACCTGAAAGTTCGCAGTTCTGGTCTAAATTGAGTGAGGGGGTTTGCCGGGATTTAGGGGGCCCGGACCACTCAGTTTCCCAGGGGCCCGAGAATCCTGTCACCGGGCCTGCTGGGAGTACATCATTTGCTCTAATTTCCCATTGATCAGCACTATTCAGGGAGGTGCGTTCCACCATAAGTCATCGTTAATGATTTGTTGGGGTAGCAATCCCCGACTGCCAGAATCAGCAGGGTTATCTTTACCCGATATATGATTCCAAATTATACTCACATGACTTTCTGATATTTGAGCAACCCTATTCGCCACAATTGTAGGTCAATTTAAAGGTTCTTAATAAATGTGTTGGAGTATTTATCCAAGAAAAGACTGTTGTGGAGTCAGTCAAGGAATAAACACACTCAATATTTATTTTCGGCAAGAGAGAAGAGAATACGAACTCAATAAGTTTCGTCAGCAAAACTGCTCCCAGAAGTTCTAGTCTCGGGATTGTTAAAGTTTTAATGGGTGCGACTTTCGTCTTGGACATCATTAACCCATTCGCCTATTAGTTTTACATAGATTTTATGCCTTTTAAAATCCATTAAATTTTCTGAAAATTTTAAGAAAATTTTGTAAATTAAAATTAATTATAGGTACATTAAATATTTCAACTTTTATTTTCACTGAATAAAAAAGAGCCTTGTGGTACATATCATCGGGAAAAAAGAATATCATTAGAACGTTGAATTCAATCACGTGACCTGCGAATCGCCGGCTCTTTACCTCAATGGGTTAAATGGACTCGTCCCTTTGTATGGAGTTCTCCACAGCGCAAACACACCACTGCGAAATAGCCCCGCTCGGAGGCATCTTGGAGGCAAATTCAGCAACCTGGCCGTTTGCGAAACAGTAGGCACCCCCATACTAGCATTACTAACTTCCGTGGGTAGCATCTGACTTGTTGCCACCGCTTTCATTTCGTAATACAGCTCTTCCACGCCATTGCTAATGCTTAATTCCTCATCAAATTCCAAGTTAAACTCGATCATATCCTAACGAATTTCATCAGTAAGAGTTAAAAACGAACTATATTTTTCCTCCAGAGCTGCATACCTGCATTTAAGCATCGGAATATCTATCTGATCCTCCCGTGTGAGGGCATAAAGCCGTTCTAACGTATTAATTATGGCGTCTCGATGAGCTTTCTTTAATTTTAGGAGGCGATGACCGCGTGAATCACTCATTGCCTCAGCTTCTGATCCCTTTTCGTTACCCATTGTTCACCTAACTAATGCAGATAATCACTAGGTTGCGTACAAGGTCGAACGGCCGAAATCCAGTCACACTTAGCAATAACCAAATATATTCTACCCACACAAACAATAAAGACATTAAGCATAAGGAGGACACAAAATCCATGAACCATGAGATGTATGCACCAGAAACACTACTTCATCTGGCCCGAAGGACCAAATAATGTCTAGGCAATATATATTGCCTTTATGCAGCAATTAATTATTGCCCCCAAAATGATAGTGGACTGTATTTTGATGGATTGAGAGAGAGAGAGAGAGAGAGAGAGAGAGAGAGAACGCCCCTGTATCGCTCCTACCTTCGTAGCACTAATCCTCCTCCTGTCCTTGTTCTGGCCGTACGGTCCGCTCGTCAGGAACTCACTCTATGCACTCCTCGCTTCGGACCCCCTCCCTCTCAATCAGCACATCCTTCCTGTCAGGGATGGAGCCAATTCCGTCCTGGCTGACTGAGGGGTGAACGGTCCTAATGCCGATAAAGGGAGACTTGTCCGATCCGAAGAACTACCGCCCTATAACCTGTCTCAACACTCTATTCAAGGCATTCACATCCATCTTGAACGACCTTATCCTCCGGCCTCTCTCTCATACATTACGAAACAGACGCAGCATGACGAGAAAAACATGGAGATACCAGCACAACATCCCTGTAAAAGCCTCAAGCTGAAATATTCACAGTTTTATAATCGGTTCAAATCCAAAATAGTATAGGAAAAGGGTATAACATCCTATGTAATCAGAACAGGAGGAGACTAAGGCTATCCCCTTGAAAAATGCCACGGTGGTATGTTACCAAATCTGTGTAGACGCTCGCTGCCATGTTCGTTTCGGCTGGTGCCGAAAACTCGATCACGAACATGGCATGAGAGAGATTGTCGAGGAGAACGATATCAGGCTTCGTCGCCTCCAATTGCCTGGAGGTGGAGAAGGAATAATTCCACCAGATCTTACACTTATCATTCTCCACGACGGACTCGATGTCTCCAGGGATGTAAGGCAGCACCAGATTCGCTTCTATACCGTAATGGTGTCTTAGATGGTAATACAACACCCGCAGAGCTGAGTTGTGCCGGTTTATATATGCGTTCTTCGCATAAACGCTGCAGCCGGAGAGTAAATGACCTAAAGTCTCCGGCTGCCTTCGGCACGCCCTGCATCTCTAGTCCGTCACGTTTGCCCCAATGATGAGGCGACGGTACACGAGGGTGTTGATGACACCATCCTGGCACGCAAGCACGAATCCCTCAGTCTCGGACTTCAGACCTGCGGAGCGCAGGAAGGCGAACGTGAGCTCCTTCGATAGCCCATGTGTTTCCAACTTTCGATAGAAACTTCCATGCATGGGCTTCTCGGTATGCTTGCGGAGCAGGATCTTTTGCTCCGCATTCTTTATTTCGAGCTTTAACACGTCCGCCTTCAGCGACAAGATTGATTTGTCGCACGCTTCTCCGCTGGAAGTAAGGTCCAAGTCCAAACCGAGACCGTATGCTGCCCTTTTCGCCGCCTGGAATAGGAACGCCCCTTTGCCGACACTCTCGTATTTCTTCATGAGTAGCATAAGGGGGTCCGTGCTGTGGAACACGCAGCAAGCCGTATTCAGGACTACTCTGTCATGAAGGCACTCCAGGCTTATCAGCCCTCTACCACCTAGCCTTCTCGGGAGATACAATCTGGCGACGGAAGATTTCGGATGAAGACTACGGTATATGGTCATCATTTTCCTCGTTCCCCTGTCGAGGTTTTTCAGCTTGTTGACATTCCATTTGATGCAACCAAAGGTGTAGAGCAGTGTTGGAACTGCGAAGGTGTTGGTCCCAAGAACATTGTTCTTGCCTGACAGGTCAGAGCTCCAGATTCGCCTGAGAGTCTGCCTGTATTTTGCTGCAAGCCTTTCCTTCACAGCTCTCACCTCCTGCAAACGGCGCTGGGGGACGCCAAGATATTCATACGCTTCGTCGTCATCAAGATGACGAATAGCGTTTCTGTCAACGAGCTGCACATCTTCCTGGTCTTCCGAAATCTTTCCTTTCGCCAGATGGATGGTCGCGCACTTGTCCAATCCGAATTCCGTCCCTTAATTCTCACTGTATCCGCGTACGGTGTCCAACGCCAGGCGCAGGTCTTTCGCGCTTGAAGCATAAAGCTTCAGGTCATCCATATAGAAAAGATGGGTGACCTTATGCTCCCTTTTTGACGGGACACCGCACATATATCCCCTACCTCATCTCAACTGAACGGACAGTGGGAGGAGAGATAAACAGAACAGGAGGGGACTGAGGCTATCGCCTTGAAAAACGCCACGGTGGTATGTTACCAAATCCGTGATGAATATTTCTCTGCCTGGTAGTCGTCTCATCGTAGCTTATCTTGCTTTCCAACCGCTGAAGTAGATCAGAATCGGCCTTCGGCTCGTCTCCCTTCGCCGAAAGTTCGGCGGAAGCACCAGCAGTAGGATCTGGATGCATCTAACACCACAAAGAGTGCATCCTCGCCATGTATCCCCTGCACCTTGGCTCACTGGCAGCATGGCAAGCGAGAAGGTCTCCCCTCAGGGTTTCCGTCCACTCCATGCGAGCTCCCTTTTTTGATGGCATAGGTTTGCCACACCCAACTTTGCTAGGGCCCTCATCCGAGAAGGGCCGGTTGTGGGTGGCGTCACTGGATTTCTTAGGAACCCAATATTTCCGCGAGTGGGGAGGTTAATCCCACAAGCAGACGGCCACCATTAGCCGGCCGAAGCCGTTACCGGGGACGCCACGAGGAGGCTGTTGGTCCATTTTTGACCCCTTATTATTATTATTGCATTATTATAATTACATTGATAGTGTAAGCTGTATAGGGATTTGCTTGCATCAATAAACTCATTAGAAAATATTTTCCCTTCGGTTTATGTTTCTGTCTAATACATTTCAGTGGAAAAGCAGAATTAAAATTGCTCATGAAAATATTCATAAAGGAATTGAAAGCCAAGTCAACATTACTGAATTCAAGGACATCAGACGAATTTTCTTATGACAATGACTCTCAAAAATATTTTATAGCATCTGGGCTGTAAAAACGCCTTGATACAGAGGTGGACTTTGAGGAAAACGTGCTGTGGAGTTTACTCTCTACAATTAAAGACAAATGATCAAACGATTCAGAATGGATTGTTTTACATAAATAATCCTCATTTCCAGGCATTTCAGTAATAAATAAGTCAAGGAGATTTTAAAATGAGAGGATATTCTGGTGGGCTCATCATTTACCACTTTTATGCCAAGGAACTAAGGAATTTTGACAAAGTCCAACTTTTCAGATGTTACCTTTAACAGGTCAATATTGAAGTCACCAAAAATTAATATGCAATCAAACTTATTTGAAGTAATTACCAGCAAGGTATCGTGCATAGCGAGGAAGAAGTCATTAATATTTTCGCACTGTGCACGATAAAGACACATCACACCATATGATAAACCACTACATTTTAAAATACAGGTAGTCCCCGACTTACGACCAGGTTCCATTCCGAAGACTTGGATGTAAGTCGAATTAGTCGTAAGTCGGGAATAATATGCATACGTAGTACTTGTTGGTATTACGCTACCTAAAACCACTCTTCTATCGAGTGATGTAGCTTTATGTTGTAAGTACATGCTTCTTTTACATACAACCATTTAAATAAGGCACAAATCAAAATAGTAATTAATTCGTAAATTAAAAATCCTTGCTAATTTCTAACATCATAACCCAGTAAACAAAATATGGAGGCGCATTTGAATATTTTACGATCTTATAGACGTTGAACCTCCAATACAGTTACACCGCAACCACTACAAAGAATAGCCAATACTAAAAGATATTTTAATAACTAACATTCTTTAATGCTGATCATGTCGTTCGGGCACACCTAATGAAGAAAAAAAAACGAACCTGAAATCATTTTCATGCTCTTTCCTGAACGACCTGAAGAACGACTTTACTCTGGGTGCCTTCGATTTAGAACGGTGATAGACGGCGATCGCCATATTGGTATTCTTTTTTTTGGCGCACCTCATAGAGGAGAGACATCGGCCGGTGATAGACGGCTATTCCATTTTGTTTGTAATAGACGAAAGCACAACGGCGTGGCGATCGCCATCTATCGCCACAAATTGAAGGCACCCTCTATCGAATTTAGATGGAAATGAACCATTTGGTTGAAGTGATTTTGATATGATTCAGTAATATGCCAGATGAGCTGTCATGAAATCACGCGTTTCATTTGATGCTGATCCGCAGAGATTTCTTACCTTCATCGGTTCACATACCCTAGTGTCTCAATATCAACTTTTTCTTACCAATATAACATGCCCTTAATAAATATTTGAAGTTGAAAAGGTGATGATAGTAGCGCGACAATCAGTTGAGTTCGCTGTGGATTGGTAACTATTGGCGTAAATTTAGGATCTTGAATGAAAACAATCAAAAATTATTTATGGTTAATATATTTAAAAAGTTAGCATAAAATGAAATTTACCTTAGAACCTCTTCGTACATCATGCCTTTGGACGCACGAACGTTGGACGTGAAAGTCTAATCTGAAGAAGAACAGTCGGGGGAACACAATGGGATATCACCTTCATTCTCGATTTCACCAGATTTACTTGTGGAAGGCAATAGGGATGTAAGTTGTGTTGGAGAAACAAACGTAGTTGGAACTCTTTCCCAAAAACTGTCTCATCGAGGTTGCACCCTGCGTTTTTTCTTCTCATTATAAATTTCTTTATAACTTTCAAGAGATCCCTGGATCAATCTCTCCAGTTTCGCAAATCGTTCCGTGTTTGCATCCATACTTTCGAGCAACTGAAGACCTTCGTTGAATTTGCTAAATGCCTGGGCCAAAGTTTTTTCTGAGAATGTCTTTGGAGGAGAAATTTCACTTTCTTCATCAGTTTTTAACCTTTCATTTTTTGCTATCTTCGCTGATTCAGACTCCATTAAGTCCTCATTTGATAATTCTTCATTGGCAGATTCCAGAAGCTCATCTACGTCTTCATTATCCACTTCTAAGTCCAGCGCTTTTGCCATCAATATAATTTCTTTACTGGCAGTTGTCACAGCATTTTCTTCCTCAAATCCCTTAAAACCATCCTTTCAAGCACTTTCTTCCATATACCACGCATACAATTTTCACTCACTTTGTCCCATGCCGCAGCTAAGTTTTGTATGGCATGAAGAATATTATAGCCCCGCCAAAAGTCTTTCAATGATCGTTCTCCTTTTTCCGTAGCTTCTATAGCCATTGCAATTGTGTTTCGAAGGTAGTAGGCTTTAAAAGTTGCGATTGCTCCTTGATCCATTGGTTGGATGACAGATGTTGTATTAGGAGGTATAAAAACAACTTTTACATCGGGGTGCCGATCATTTAAATACTGGGGATGTCCAGGCACATTATCTAAAACTAACAAAATTTTAAAGGGAATATTCTTCACCAAACAGTACGCTTGTACTTCTGGAATGAAACAGTGTAAAAACCAGTCTTCGAACAGCGCAAGCGTCATCCAATATCTCTTATTGGACCGGAAATATACCGGCAAATCTTTCTTGTCCACACTCTTGAAGGCTCTTGGGTTTTCGCTATGGTGTATCAACAGTGGCTTCAACTTGTGGCCAGCAACATTTCCCCCCAGCAAAAGCGTTAATCTGTCTTTGTGAGCTTTAAATGCAGGTAAACCCTTTGTTTCCTTGCGGATATAGGTACGATCTGGCATCTTCTTCCACAGGAGGCCTGTCTCATCAATGCTAAATATTTGTTCAGGCAAAAAATTACCCCTCACTACCAACTCATCAAACTTCTCCCGAAACAACTCAGCGGCACATTCATCGGCACTGGCAGCCTCCCCACTTGCTTTTACGTTATGCAAATGCGCACGTTGTTTAAACCGATTAAACCAACCACGGCTAGCATTAAATGTTAGGTCACAGTCCTCTCCTTCCTTTTTTTTGAGGTCCTCAAGCAAACTACGTGCCTTTGCTTGGATTGTTTGTAAACTCAACGGGATCCGTTTTTGAATTTGATCTTCAATCCAAATCACGAGTAACTTCTCCATTTCGTGAATGGGTCCTTTTCTTTTTTTGGTCAAAATTGTTGTCTTCAATGGTACAGTACCTTTGACAGCATCCAGAATAAGGAGTTGGTCTTTTATGATGGTACTAATGGTGGATTTTGTCAGGCCAAAACTGGTTGACAAAGATGTCACAGTTTGTCCAAAATAAGACTTTCGCAATGGCTAGCTTTTTAGTCCAAATCAATAGCCTTTCTTTTTCTCTTGTCACCAACCTTAACACAACCAATTCTTTGTTTGGGTGGCATTTTACATCACACGGTTATCACACACAATAAAGACATGTATCGTGGCCGGGCGCACTTGATAACTATGCAGGTGAATCATCAGCCTCTCATTTACCACAGCGGTACTCGTGACTGCCTTCTGGCAATATCCTGACGGTGTTGATCCCTCGACCGTTTGTCAAACACACTGTAGAGATCCTCGAATACATTGTAGCTTTGTCAGCATTGTCGACTTTAATTTTCTGCGACGCCATCTCTTGTTATGTGCATATTAATTTTACAGAGTCGAGACTGCGTGGGGCAGATTTCCCATACTTCTACGTGCTAAGACTCATTTGCGTTTGTACATTGTCTTAGACGTAAAACTTTGTTGGTGGAATAATTATCTTTGTTATAGCGGCCCTAAGATATATTCCATGGTTAAATAAATTTAGCCCTAAGCTATATTTATTTATCCATGGAATGATTGAAGTACGGGCCGTTTATGTCTAGGTGCATGTCTTATGTGAAAAAAAGCCCAGTTTATTTATAAGGCTGTTTCTATCACTAGACGCTCATAAATCATGTAAAAATACTTAAGTTTTGTGAGGATTTGTGCGCGATTCTCACCTGAACTTCTCCATGAATCTGCAATAGTTTATTGCTTGGTGTGTCAATAGTTGAGCTTCCACTTCTGACGTGAATTCAATCGATTTACAGCACAGTCTTTTACACATCTTTGTGGCTCTCGTTCTATCTGAATTAGAAAACGACACAGGCTGATTTCTTTTCTGGGCACATTCACAGCACAGTGTCTTAAAACTAGATTAGTACTACGAATCCCATCGCTCACTGATGTCAACAACGTTAATTGTAAAAGCTACACCCGTTAAAACCTCTGCAAGCTTACTCCACTTAAAAAAAAGGGAAATTTGGAGGGGGGATCGCTGCATTGTAGCCATATTTCCCACTGTTGATGACCACGTTTTTAGCAATGTTCGCAAAACTGTTAATTTTCATCGTAGAATCATGATTAAAATATGTACTTACTCGTACAATTATCGGGAGTACGATGAAAGTATTAATTTGTTGTTATATGATGTAGTTGTTAAAGTTAAAATTGTAGTGAGCACTGTGGGTTTTGGCGAGGGAGCCTCCCGCTGTGTGCGTCAAGAAGGGCGGCCGGCGTTGGTTCTCTGAGCTGGGAAAAGGGTCGCGGATTAGGGCCCTCGCGAGCTTCAGCCCCACCCATCCTTCGACTACCTGATCTCGGCCCCACATATTCGAGTTTAACCAGAAATAGTTTAAGTTTTCCCTACCTAGTCTCATTTTTTTAGGCTTGGAAACTCCGGACCTGGATCGCATATTCATAGCAGAGCTTGTTGGAGTAGCGGCTCTAATCACCATCTGAAGTTTCAAGTTGGATGATGTGGGGTCCGGGCTTTTCTCGCTTGCACAAGCGTCTGCACAGTTACCCATGCTACTTCCATCAACATTCACTTCTGTAGCTGACGACATGGACTCAGGGTTACCATTCTGGTTTGAATTTGGGAAAGTTGAAGAGGAGACACTTTTTGTATTGTACACATTTCTTTTTTGGGGAAAAAATTTCCCACAAAGGTTCCGACAGGCCATTGATTACCATCAAGTAATGAGACAGACAGAGACAGATGGGACAGATGGCATCTTTAAGAGACAGATGGGGGCATCAACCTTAAAAGATTTAAAACTGTCACCACATACAATGTCCTCACATTTTACACTAGGATCTTTAAATTTGTCCATCTGGAACTTCGTGAATTCGGTAGATGCCACTCGACCTACATAGACTTGAAGCCTTCGGGGGATACCAAAATTATTGGTTGAGCAACAGTCACTTCCGTAGATGAGAGGAGGACGAGGAGGTCGTGGGAAAGTGCCGTATAGAGAGTATCTCCTTTCTCCCGAAGTGCAGCAGGAGCCTTGGCGGAGACCCGTTTGCTTACCGTCTTATATTCACTTGCATTCTCGTCGTCACCAGCAGAAGTTGGGCTCGAAGTCATTCTCTTGTGGACATTTAGCTGGTGAGGTTCTCCGGGACTGTTTGGGTTTATCATCTCCTCAGTGGTCAGTCGATTGACAGCATCTTCCACCGCAACGTCAACATTAAAAGGAACGGGAGACGGAACTACTACATTATGATTTTGAGGAACGGTAGGCGGACTAACCACATGGCATCCACCGTTTACAGATTTTTAAAGTTCGACATTTTGCGAGTTAACAGCTTCAGAGAAAGAAACTGATTTTTTAGTCAGAGGAGTGGATATTTTCTGCTTCAGAATGTTCACTTCTTTTTTTTAAAACTTAATGTCAGTTGCCATCTTGATAACGAATGACTTATCAGCACGACAATAAAAACGTTTGCAGAATATTTCGCTGGACTCCCTTAAGGCGTCCTACACAATCTGATTTAACTTTGAGCACTTATAATGTACTGTATATGCACAGAAATGGCAAGCGATAGCCATTTCATGTGATTTTAACGGGAAATTGCACGAGCGACAGAGTGCAGCGTTCGCACTGCACGCCATGTCAATAGCTCCCAGCTAGCCAGATAACTTAATAATATCTTTCGTTATTCACCCAAAACTCCCACAACATTCGTTAAACCATAGTAAATTCTTAGGCATAGGCGGTCAAATGATTTTTAAATATCTTCGTTAGTAACGAGAGTTCGATTTAGAGAGTGGTTTTGGCTACCGAGATATCTCATCGATGAGATCTCTCAGTAGCCAAAACCTCTACATAACGATCGTTATGTAGAGGCTCTACTGTACGATACCGAAATTGGCTAAAAATTACCTTTCAGCACCACCAGCAATAGTGAAATCAGAGAGACTGTTCAGCACAACTGGCGTTATTTGTGATAAAGAGAGAAATTGGCTTGATTGGCATGTGTTAAATACTCATTTTCTTTAAATTCTCAATTTAAAACTTGAAGCAAAAAAATGAATTATTATTATAGTTGGAGCGTTTAATTCAATTGTACCTATGTGTGAAATTAATTTTAGAATTAAAAATAACATATAAGATCAAGAAGAAAATAAAGATTGGGCTTTGAAATCAACTTATAAGTTGATTTCAAAGCCCAATCAGTCGTTGAGGAAATGGTAAAATTTAGATATTTATAAAATTTAGGATTAAGGTAACGATAAGATGCGGATTCGAAATGAAATTCGAGATTTGAAGGTGAATTTAGATCCAGATTCAAGATTTGGATTCAAGAAAAACTAGATTCGACCCATCTCTAGCAGATATCAAAGGTCACAAAGTCTATAATGATATGATGATCATTGGGGAAGCAAATATGTCATGAAGGTTGAAGAGGGTGCCAAGTTGATGCATCAAAGTACCCACCTGTGATATGACACGTCTGTTTTCCCGCTTCACTAGCCTAGACGTCGTGACCTTTGTAACCCTTTGAGGTCAGAAAATGCTAGGAAGGTTCTTGAGATTGCTATTGACTTTTGCACCCTTTTAAACGACATGTTTGTTGCCCCAACTCACTTTTTATCACCTCACAGGGGTTTGGGTTAGAGTTTCAGAATCAAAAAAGAATTTATCATGGCCAAAAATTTGTATATAAAGTTTCTATGGCTTTAAGTTGTTCAGGAGCAGTGCAAAGTGGGAGTTGCAAGATAAGGTTGCCGCAGTTCAATTGCACCTCCTTGTGAAAATTTGTATAAAACTCGTATCCAGTAAGGTTCATTCTCATCTGAAACCCTTCTTATGTTGCTTCATTGCAGTCCCTATGAATAAATAACATGCTTGAATTGTCATGGAAAACCTCCATGTATCTCACTTGCCAACGATTGATTCCTCCACGCAGGTACCTGTCGGATCTGATGACGGTAAGCAGTGAAGTGGATGCTGAGAACATCACCATGGCGATGAACGAGACGACGGATGATGGGGTGTGGATGGGGTCCAGTGCGGTGGACGGCTGGTCGCCAGCACCCTCTCCCCTCTCCCCCCTCCTGCTGCTCCTTGGCCTCACGATGACCACTGCTGCGTTGCCGGCCGTGCCGTTGCTGTGGCACGCAGAGGGGCTCATTGACGTCTGTGGCCATGCCAACCTACTCATCATCGCCTTCACCTTCTACATTGCTCACTATGCTGGTGTGTCTTGCGTTACCTTCATGCCAAACTGGGCTCATAAGATTATGACGATATTTATTAGAATTATTGAGATATAACATCCTTTATTTTTGCCAAGAAAGAATACAACAGCCACAGGGCATCTGGAAGTTTTTACAGATAAATAAATACGGTCACACGTGTTATCCAGTTGTCTCTGTCATCGAGAGCGCCCGCCTTGTGTCGCGTCCATTGCAGAGGATTGCATTGCGTCATCAGGGGGGGAATGACCTGGGGAGAAGTACCTAGCATCTTGGCTATTTATTTATTGGGAACCCTCCCTTGTCCTTATTTGGTCATGGCATCGTCTCTCTCACGTGCCCCTCTTCCCCGTTCGCGTCCTCGCTGTTTAGCTGCTGACTCATCTTTGGACCCTCTAGGGCTGTCTGGAGGGCCCTGAAGATGGCGGATTCCTCCTCCACCTGGTGGCGCAGAGTTCAAACTGTGCCGTCGTGTCATGGCTGAATTTGTTTGGCCGTTTTCTTGTTTCGAAAGCCTTGGGTTATATAATATAGCCTTGGGTAATTCTTTCGCTGTTGCCCGTGTCTTGTCCAATCAAATCCTGACTCCTGGACCTCCGTGTTCGGCCACTGCAGAATCCTTAGAGCTCCCGTCGCTCTATGGTGTTCTTTGAGCGCTGAGTAGGCATTACTGAGCGCCCTGCTTGCCCCATGCATGTTCTTCCGCATGAAAAGGGGATCTCACAAACTCCCTCCGTCAGTAAAGGGTGTAGCCGGTCATCCTTTGGTGATGGCAGAACATCTTTGATTTTGGTCAGCGTGCTCGAGTTTTTTGTCCACAAAGAGGCTGGAAAAACTTAGTCATCGCTGTGCCTTTCATACTCTGTTATTGCCTTGGGTTCGGTACTTCCCGTATTGCGTTGCTTTACTTCCTGCAAACGACGGGTTAAGCAAACCTTTGGCTATGTTTGTGCGGCGTAATTTACAAATACGCCCAAAAGAAGAAGCAGTTAAAATCTTCAATCTTTCTGACATCCACATCTCGCAGCGGTGCTGATCCCTAGTGATTTTCTCCAGCCTCTTTCTGTCACGGCTGCTGAATCTTAGAGACATGAGGAACTCTTCTCTCTGTTGGTTGTTGATCTCTAGAGTCTCTTCTTCAACTACTTAACTCTAAGGACTTGAGGAATCAAAGGGGGTTCTGCAGGGATTGGTCCTGCTAATGGCTACATCCTGGCTCAGGAGATGTCGTCATAAAATGAATATGATTAATGAAAGACAAAATACTGAGAAATATAAATAAGAAGAAGAGCAAGAAACCACTAGATCGTTAGCTATTACTAGAGATCCGTGAAATTCGCGAGACGCGATATCACGAAATCGGAAAATAAAACGAAATTTCGCCTTTTTCGCGAATTTTACGTGAATTAGCGTAAAAATCACATGTAAAGAGTCATAATCGATTAAAGCCTAAGCCTTCATTGTTTAACACTGCTGACGTTCATTCGCTCTATCTCATTACGATTCAAAGGTCGATTGGCTTGTTTCGTCTCGCGCATATCGCATTCGCGTAATATCACACACTGCAGTGATGTCTCCGCCGGAATTTGCCGTTAAATTAATCACCGCCTCTCTCTTCGATTCACATTTATCATTCCTGAAATTCTCGGAAATATCTAGAATGATGCGCTTTCTCTCCTATTAGCCTTATCAAGACAGTTACTCAGTCAAAGAAAGCAAAGGAGGAGAAAGAGGAGTTTGTTGTCGCTACTACTGAAGCATTTTTAAATGCTGGCATTAGTGTAGAGAAACTCGACAATCCAAAAATTCAGGAATGGCTCTCAAAGTACATTAAAGGTGGTGGGGATTTGCCGTCTGCCGATCGTATTCGCCAACACTATATCCCGATTATAGGGAAAAAGAAGCAGGAAGAGCTTTAATGTTGTGTTAAGGACAAAAAGCTGTTTGTTTTTTTGTGACGAAATAATGGACAAATCAGGAAATTGTGTGTTTAATGTGTTATTTCGTTTACTGGAAAATAATTGCTGCCAGAGCATTTATTTTGTTGCAAGTGTAGTTTTAGATGTTGCAAATGGTGCTTCCTGCTCACAAGCTATTGCAGATACTTTAAATTGATATGAGGTCCATTACCACAATGTCGTTGGTGTTGTTACAGATTCTGCACGTTACATGAGTGCATGTGTTAATACTTTGAGGGGGCTTATTGGGGATAATCTTGCGCATGTGCAATGCTGGGCACATAAAGGTAACTTAGTGGGACAAATTTGGCAGTGCAATTTGGATTAAGTGAACTCAATAGTTGCAAAAACAAAAGCAGCATTTCTGAATGCAAGAAGAAGGAAACATCTTTACTTGGAATTTTTACGTGGGAAGTATGAAGAAAGTAAAGTAAAATTGTTTCCCATGCCAGTGCATACTAGATGGAATACGTGGTTTCTGGCTGTGCTTTATATTCATGAGCACCTAGATGACATAATGGAATTTATAGGAATAATGAAAGATGAAAACAGTGGTGTTCATTTCCTTAAAAACCTAAATTCAAGTGCTTTAGATGTCATAAGAATCCAAGCGCAGTTCGTTGCTGACAACTGTGACCGCTTTGTAAACTTAATCACTTTCCTGGAAGGCAACAGCTACCCCACAGCTCATGTCCTGCATTCCAAACTGAAGGTTCTGCAGAATATGCTGGTAGCCTCTAGCTATTACCACAGCAGCTCCAAGGAAGTTAAAAATTATGACAAATGTTTCTCATTACCTTTCCTTTTCAGTATTTTCCCTCGCGAAGGTGATTAGCTTCAGATGGTTTAGTTTCCATCTCACACTGTTCTATAACGAAGGCATGAATACAATATCAGTAATGAATTCGTGAAAATTGTTTACAAAGGAGCGTACGAAGGAGCCTTTATATTTATATATCTAGAAATTTAATGTTGCGAAATAAATGCCTTTTTCGGTTTTTTCCCTGCGAATCGAATTCTGCACGTTACAATCTCTCCTCTTCGTTTTGTAGTATCCTTTACGATACCACGCTTTTCTGTAAGGCTTCGTGGACTCTTCCATAACGCCGTCCCTTCTGGACGCTGGAGAACACAGCCACACGCACCCTTCCTCAAGAGCTCCCTTCTCAAGACCAAAAAAAATCCACCCATCATACAGAAGCGAATTTTCGAGAATTCCTTGCCAAAACCATAAAATTGAAATTTTGTTCGATGGGTTCCGGAGGTTTGCAACCGTTAGCTCAATTATGTGAGCATCTACAGGGCTACGGATTTGTGCAAAATCGTTTCCTTCCGTACCCTTATCGTTCTCATTGGCCTTGCTGCTGTTGTCTTTCCCGTATAGTTTCACTAGTCGCATATGACAGTGAAATAACAAACACTACTTCATGTATTATTTTTTGGTGCCTATCGGGCACCGATGAAGCAAAATTACTACGGAAGATGTGCTTTGAGATTATTTTAATTTATTTATAACTCAGTTTTATTTAACAGTAGGTAATACTTTACACTCGCAGCTAGGTTTAAACCCATGGCGTGCATTCTCCGGGTTGCAGATGGCGGGTCGACCTCTAGATATAGAGGTTAGCTGCGGGATAAGCGAGTTTACTCGTGAAATAAGCAGTCGTGGATGAAAAGTGAAGGCAGTCGGAGGGTGAATTGTTCCTCCCCTGGGTAATGTCTTAAAATAATACAGATCCTGTGAAAATACCACCAACAATTACGCTACTCATCAACCGGAGGAGAGGGCAACAGCTCTTATGAGTGAAGGTAGAGACCACAGTGGTCGGTAAAGAGACACTAATTTCACTACAGGCATTGTAACATTTACTTTAAAGGCTATAGCATCTACTGCAATGTGGAAGGCAAGGGGAAACAACCACATTATTATCCCGAGGATTCGCAGCTACTCAACTCTTTTCTTTACATCAAGATGTGATGGAACCCTATAGAGTAAAATATCCCGGAGGTAAAATAGCCCCCATTCGGATCTCCAGGCGGGGACTACCCGAGATAATACATCGGTCAAGTATGATAAGCATTTTAGGGTAGGAAAGTGGAACGTGCGATCACTTCGGACCTGCCGAAGACTGGAGAACCTGAAGGTGGAAATGCGGAGAATGGACCACGATGTATTAGGAATCAGTGAAATGAGTTTGCCCAAAGAAGGTGACTTTTGGAGCGGAAGTTGCAGAATTATTCATACCGGATCACTGAATGGTAATACTTGAGTAGGGATAATGCTCAGGAAGATGGCAGAACTGCGTGTGAAGAGCTTCCTGCCCTACAGTGAGAGGATTATAATGGTGAAGATTGAGACCAAGCCTACGGATACCATTGTGGTACAGGTTTACATGCCTACGTCGGACTACAAAGATGAATAAGCGGAAGACTTCTACGAAGGTATCACGGAAGTTATAAAACTGGTAATAGGAAAAGAAAACGTAATTATTTTAGGAGACTGGAACGCTGTCGTCAACGAAGGTAAATATGGAAGAATATCTCGAAAATATGGATTGGGAAAGCGAAATGAAAGAGGAGAAAGACTACTGGAGTTCTGCACACAACATAATTTAAGTAGTGGTTGCCAACACATTGTTTAACAATCACAACCGACGTAGGAGAAGTCACAAAGGAAGTAACTAAAGATGGATGAAGCAAGAAAGATCAGTAGAAGAGCTCAAGCAAAGAGGGCATTCTATCAAGAGGAGAATCTACTTAGAGCTAGAAATACAAGTGTAGAAGTAAGGAAGCAATTCATCAGGACGTGCGTCTGGAGCATGTTCCTTAGCGGCAGTGAGGCATGGATGATGAGAGCAGCGAAGAAGAAAAGGGTGGAAACATTTGAAATATGGTGCTACCAAAGAATGATGAGGATAAAATGGATCAACCGAGTAAGTAACGGGAAGTTCTAAGAAGAGTGGGAGAAAAGAGAAGTCTAATGACAACTCTAAAAAGAAGAAGTGAAAACTTAATTGGCCATATCTTGAGATGCGATGAAGACAATCTTTGAAGGAAAAGTGAACGGAAGGATTGCAGGTAGGCCTTGTATGAGATACATGGAACAGATTGTAAAGGATGTAAAAGACTGATACGAAGAGGTTGGCCGATAGAAGAATCGAGTAGAGGGCTGCGTCAAACCTGGAGTTACTGCCTGATGATGATGAATTACTCATAACTAAAAAAACTGAAATATTGTATTAGATGGAGCATTTTCCAAAAATTCGAGTGGACATAAGGTTATTAATTAAGCAGTGTTAAGTCATCTGATTGGATGACGTTACAGCCCAGTGTCTTAAATTCGTTGAATTTATTTTACCACGAAATAAATGAACTTTTGAATATGAGAGGTAGCACTAATTTTCAACAGAAACTAATTTGCCGTTTCGCATATTTTGTCGAATATCCGAGTTTTAATATCAGCAACCGTATAATTGAAAGTTCTAAGTGTGATCATGAACACAAAAGAGATAAAAATTTGTGAATGAGTTAATAGTAGCCACTTTTGGGGCATAACATGTCCATTTTTTCGGCCTCATGAAAATACTCCGGGGATATTCCTATGTTTTTTTTTGAAAAGAAACATTTTCTTGTAAATTTCATGACCAAGTGGCTATAAGGAACTAGAGAATTAAAAAAATGTTGGTAAAGAAACAAAAAATCATGAATAGCCGAGTTCTGTCATTTTAGGTCATCTTCAGGTATACTTGATCGTTAAATGAGTCTCAGTTGCTACACCATCAGTATGTAGTTAGGTCGGTGGCTTTGTTCTGCAAGAGCAAAAGTTTCCCTAATTACGAGCTGTCTCTAAGTCTAAGATACGGTTGCTGCTTTGTGGAAACATATTATGATTCTTCGTGCAAAAATCTGTCTTCCGTCTCATACTGTTGAATTCATGCCAAATCCTTCTCGCTACTTGACTTTCCCCCTAACGATTTGAAATGTAGCCCCCTAATCATGCCAACCATGTTATTATTGAAATGCAACGCAGGCGATAGTTTGAGCAAATTTTGTAATGCTTTTTTATCTTTTGTGTCCACATTGATAAGGGCAGCGCCTTACAGTGGGATATGTTGTTCAATAAGTGCGGATATGGTGCCAGATAGGTTCAAATCCTTATATCATGTCGTACAAGTTGATTGAGCCTCATGTAATAATATTTAATCTAGTCAACTAAGTAAATGCTATTACGAAAAAATGTAATATTAAATAATGACTACGCATGGGTCTGAATCTCATTTGAACTAAGTGTGCATTGTAACCCATGCTATGGACCTCGTTAACAAATGTTCATATGATCTTATAAGACATATCTTAAGATAAAAATGAAGAAAGTGTGTCAGCTCCTAATTGGGTTAAAGGTACACAAAAATATGTTTTCCCAGCATGCTACGTGGCTATTTCTCAAGAAGTGCTAAAAATACGCACGAAAGTATGACACCTCTTGACATTTTCTCTTAATTTTTATCATGATGTAGGCTATATTTTAATTTTCAGTGAAAATATACTCGCGATAAATAAAGAATCACAGTCATTAAATAAGCCACGATAATCTCGGAAAGATTTTCGACAATTTTATTTTTTGACGGTGTACCTTTCTCAACCATAAATAATATGTATTGGAGGTAATATCCTGAAAAAGAGTGCAAATCATTCTAGAAAGCATGCCAAGGTTCAAGAAACTAATATTATATTTCAGTATCTCTGACAATCAGTCGTATGTTAAGTGAGAGAAAGAAAGGAACTTGCTATTGGGTCATTTCACGTCAAAAAATGGGAAAACGGGAAGTTTTGCCCCGACCATCTCCAATTTTCACAAAAATTGGCACATGTGTCTCCTGTTTGTGTATTAGTACATGAGCAAAACCGTTTTCCCAAATATCGAGTTTATCGAGAGTTACAGCTATTTGTCATTTTTAGATTTTTACAATTAAGTTTTATGTCTATATCTCTTGATCTAATTGAGCTAGAAATCTCCAAAAAAGCTTGTTATTTTTTGATAGTTGACAAATGATATTATAGAGACATTAAAATTTATAAAAAGTTTTTGAAATTTTTCAAAGTGTTTAAACTTTTGAACCTGATTTGCAAAAATACGTACCCCTTGGATTTCGCTAGTTTTTTTATGGATCAAAGGCCTATGTGTCCGCTACAGGTTAGAGAAATCACATAAATGCACATTTCCTACATTACTGCGAAAAAATTCCGAAAGAACCGCGTTCTGAGTGCCGAGCGGCGAATCTGTTTTCTGTTTGCTCAGTGCTGCAGCCTTCCGAGGGTAGGAGGGGAAAATGAGGCAGGTCTATCTATGCTGCTTCGGCCAAGGGACCCCAGCCACTGCATGATGTCCAATGGACATCCATTTAACATCCTGACATCCAGAAGTCCCTTATGGACGTCCATTGGATGTCCATTGGACGTCAGGAAAAGGACATCCCTAAAAGGTCCATGTAGGACATCCTTTGGATGTCAGGAATAGAACATCCATTGGATGTCAGGGAAAGGACATCCATTGGATGTCAGGAAAAGGACACCCTTTGGATGTCCATCCAATGCTATGAAAAGACATCCTAAAAATGTCCATGCAGTTACATCAATATGCAGGCCAGGAAATGATGTCCTAAGTTTTAGTTGTAAATGAGCATTGAAGGGTAATCTCGATATACACAGGCCTGCTGCATGGGACGAAAACTACTCTGTTATGTCAGGAAAGAAATAAGAACTAAAGGTGTTGCTCAATTGTTTCCCCGGCTTGTTTATAAGATTTTTATTGTTGATATTTGTATGTTCACGATCGGGAGTGTGAAACGTGCTGTTTTAATCGTACTTGCGATTATTTGCATTATTTGTGAAACATTACTATTTTATATGTTTCATTGTGGTTTTGGAATCCTACGACGGTGAAGTGCACGGTGGTAAAAGAAAATTAGACAGGTAAATAACATGCCTATTTCATTCTTTACCTTGGCGTACTAGGTTTCAAGTTAAATCCCTTCTCATTTCCTCGTAACTGTTATCAAATACTTTATATATTTTCTTTGGATGTCCATTGGACTTCAGGAAAAGGACATCCGGAGAATGTCCTATTCCTGACATCCAAAGGATGTCCTACATGGACCTTTTAGGGATGTCCTTTTCCTGACGTCCAATGGACATCCAATCCTGACATCCAGAAGTCCATAAGGGACTTCTGGGTGTCAGGATGTTAATTGGACGTCATGCGGTAACTGGGCATGCTGGACATCCAACGGATGTCCAATGGACGTCAGTGCAATGGCTGGGAGTAAAGAGCGTTCCATGTTTAGTTGACAGTACGGGCCTTATGCATGACGCTGTTGCCAAACCTACGCAAGGCGAGACCGCTTCCTGGTAACGTAGGCAACCACTACTAACAACGCACCAAATTAAACTTGGTTAGCATCAGGAGGTTAATGATAGATGTCAGTGAGTGGTTTCATGAGATATAATTAAGTTGTAGCCGAATTTAGGATCAAGTTAACCATATATTTCTATATAATTATGAGAATGTCCCCAAAAAAAGCCGTCTCAAAGAAATATTACGCTAACAAATATTTGGGAGTGCCTGGATTTCTAATCCCTATAAATTTCGGGAGTATATATGCATATCAGAAGTCTCATGTAAAGTGAAGTGTGCAATCAAGTAAATAATAGTAGCACGCAGTTTTTCTGGAACAAAATCGAAAAATATTACAAGGGCAGTAGAGGTGCACGAAATAACTTATCAACCAAATGTTCGCCATTAAATCAGCAAAATCAACGAATAAAAATATCCCTTGAGTAACCTTAGAGAAGTATCCCTGGCAATAAAATGGTAGGAATTAGCCCTCATTGCTTTTCTAAATGGACAGAGGAAAATCTTGAGACAGACGTCAACAGTACTTGTGTTTCATGAGAGTATATAATTTGACTCGATATACAGGAAATTTGGCTTCAAGAATTGGCTTGATTTCTCCTCATTGGTTGCCTAATAGGTTGTAGAAATTAGTTTAAAAAGAAAAAAAACCATGTGCAAAGCAGCAGGTTCTATTACAATTCTTTGTTTAGGCAAAACCATTTCGTCAACCTCAAAATGAAGAGAAAACGGGTTGCCTTTCCCGTATGAGGAAACTAAATTTCAAAATAATTAACTAGCTTCATACCTTGTATCTCAAGAATCCGAAAGGCTTTCAACTCCCTCCATGTAACTAGATATATGCTTGGGTGTGATTGGTCCTCTGATGAAGTGGATGTCGAAGGAGATGATGAGGAAGATGTCAGGCGAACAATTAACTCTTCGATATCATCCTGCAAATTGTCTGCCTGCCACATTTCCTCTTTCACATTCTTCACTTGACGATTATAGTTTTTCCATTTTGCTTGACAGACAGTGCTGAAGCTTCCCGATAAGACGTCCGACGTCTTCCTTCTTAAAAGTTGAGTTATTTTTCCCAACGTAATGCTTTGCTTGGGCCCAAACCATTTCAGTTGGATTCAGTGCACAACGGTATGGTGGGAGTCAAAGTACTATGCATCCATACGCCTTAGTAACTTCATATAACCCTCAGCTTCTCGAACTTTTCCCGCTCTTGACTGACTAAATATATCAGGTTTCTTTTTAAGCAGTCTTCGTCAGTGCTTATATTTTTACTCATCAGCCACTCTTTAATTTCATTTTTCCTCCAGCTTTTTGTAGGCAAGGGTTCTAATTTTCTTGAATGGTTGGATGCATTATCCAAAACAATTACGGATCCTCTGGGTATGGGATCCGAATGAATTAGGTTTGATCAGAGAACTAGACAGTGTGCAGCGTAGAGCAGATAGGTTCGTAAAAAGGTGTTACGATAGGTTGAGTAGCGTTTCAGAATTAATAAAAGAATTAGGGTGGCAATCATTATCAGAGCGTAGGTTAAGTTACAGATTAAATCTATTAGAGAAATTTCAATCGGATAGCTTTACTGAAGATGTTAGGCACATATAACAACGCCAGCGTATATTGTGCTAGAATCGACCAGTTAAATAAGATCAGAGAGATAGATTGTCATACTGATAGATTCAAAATGGCATTTTTCCCCCGCACTATAAGAGAACAGAATAGGCAGCATAGCAAAGGGATAGGTAGGGGAAATATTTTAGAGTAGTCTGTAATGCATGGTGCAGGTATTAATCCCTTGAATACTGTAGATACTAACAATCTAGTTGCATGAGACCCTACAGTTGCTTGTTTGCATGTTAGTAGTGCATGCTTGGTGATTTTCACCCCATGCCACACACCCTCTCAGTCGCTAGCAGGGAATTGTGTAGATGAGATTTATACACGTACCACCCTCATCCCAATTCGAAGGAAACAATCTAAATATAATTATGATTTGGGCGCCTATGGAATACAACTTTTGCTACGTTTTGTAATATTTTGCCGTTTTATTGTATCCATTTAATTTTTACTTTTATTATTCAATAGCATGTTACACATTGTCCCAATATTTTTCTTATCAGCAGTGTAATTGTGACACTCAAATACAAACAGCTCCGACAAAAACATACCTATGCTGTCCTTGATCAGCTGTTGGATGATGGCCTGAAATGCAGCAGTACAATAAGAAGCTGGGAATAGGAAATAGTGTTGGTGAAAGGCATTCAACTTCATAGTTATTTTTCTAATGCGTAGTTAATATGCTAAAACTTACAAATGGGTACTCATGCTGAATTAGCAAAAGATTTAACCATCATTTGGTAGTCTTTTTCCATGAGCAGGTTTTAATGAGCAGGCTCAGGTTCACTTCAATTTCCTATGATCATCCCAATCCGTCTCCTTAAATAAACATTCTTGCATCCCACTTCTTTCCATCTAAACCATTACATTTCCTTCCTTCTATTCCTTTCTTCCTTCTATAATAACTTTGAGAATCTCACTTCCCCTAATTAGTTGCTCACACATGCTTTTGATTCATCTATTTTTACTGCGTATTTTTCTACTTCAAACTTGCTGTGCTAAAATGCATAATGTTATCAAGTATGTCTTATTCATACACATGCTTGTATCGATAAATTTCTCATTAGGGCAGCTTTCGTCGACCCTTAATTTGCTGGCTTCATCATATAAAACTTAAGCGCTAAATTACATGTTTATCAGAGTTACCGAAAAGCAGAACAGGCTGAAGCATGAAAATTGTCATTAGTAAAAGTTACCTATATGTTCAATTAAGTTGGGAACTTCATTTGGTTCTAAGCGAGTAGTGCTGCATACTAATAACGCTACTGAGGTTTTCTTATTTCTAAATGATGTCGGCAGCCATTAAACCATGAATACAAAGTGAATGACAATATGGTTATTGGAAACTAAAAGAAATTCAGCTTTCAAACTTGCCCCAAGGTAAAGAATGATGAGAAAATAATACACAAACCCAAAGAAAACAAATAAAGTATTACTAAATGAAAAAAGACGCTAAATGACAAGGACATCAAAAGGATGTCCTGCATGGACCTTTTTAGGATGTCATTTTCATGGCATCGGATGAACCTCCAAAGGATGTTTGGAACGTAGGTTTTCGCAGCCAAATTCATCATCGTCAGAGTCTTTTGGGTGCAGCTGCGTATAACATGTTGTGGGTGTGCAAGCTTTCGCGGCCATTGCAGGACACATCATCAGGCAATGATAAAACATTGGAAAGGTCCTATATATCTCTCTCCCTTCCCTTTTTACTGTGGAGTGGTGGGGGGTGAATGACGTAAGAAGTTGGCCGCCACTGTCCTTGGGGAGTCGGTGAACTTTCCCTCCCCCTCACAGTGCCAACGGGTGTGTCTTCTTCTGGAACCATCCAGGCGTATCTTTACTTCGGAAAAGTCTTCTCCACGTCCTCGCCAGCCTACCCTCCTCTTGCCATTCTACAGCGATGCCGTGACTCCGAAACCATACCAACCTATGTTAGAGCAACTCATCACATCCAAAGTCGAGGCACCAAAAAGATTCTCCATCACACCAGCTTGGCACTTCTGAGAGAACGTGTGAAATTCACGTGCTATTCCCTGCACTTGTGCACTGAGGAGCTGTACTCCTTACACATGGAGTTGTCTCTGATCCTGAGACTGGAAGATTGGAGCCACATTGACCGCATTACCTACTTATCTGCCAGCAGAACCTTCACTACATCCACTTTCAGACAAAAGAGAAGATTGGACGCCCTCTATGAGAAACAGCACCCAGAGCCACCAAACTGCGACGCCAAGGTGATCTGCAATCTAGCAGGCATCCCCCTGAGCAACGTGGCCATCTCAGTCCTAGCCAAAGGACTTAATTTTGCCCTCTTGCCACACCATATTCCACGGGAAGAAATAATCACCAATTATAAGTCGCTCTGCGTAAGCTGCCATCAGACGAAGCAGAGGAGCTACAACAGGTGGTGGCCAACGTTCTGAAGAATTCCAAACCGCCGCGAGCGAACTTAGCAACAGACCAAAGATGAGTGCTGGACCGACTTAAATCAATTCTGGATATTTTACCTGCAGACAAAGGGAATGCCACTGTCATCATCGGAAGGGAGGATATCCAAGATAAGACAGCTGCTGGAGGATCCGACCTACGGTATACTGAAGAGGGATCCATCCACCAAAATAGAACGGGAAGTAAGGGAGGGATGGAGATGCATAGAACCTTTCCAATGTTTTATCATTGCCTGATAAGTGTCCTGCAATGGCCGCGAAAGCTTGCACACTGACAACACGTTATACGCAGCTGCACCCGAAAGACTCTGACGACATCCAAAGGATACCCTGCATGGACCTTTTTAGGATGTCATTTTCATGGCGCCTTATGGACATTCAAAGGATTGTACATAAGGGACTTCATCTACATCTACATAATAAGGTGTGTTGCAGGGGGTGAATTCTCACCAAGCATGCACTACATATCATGCATAAAAAAGGCTCAGTGTTTATATACTGTTCTAAAGTATACCATTTAAGGAAAGATAAAAATAGCAAAGCAAACATGCAAAAACATGCTGTTAGTTGGGTTAGCTTCAAGTCCTTATACCAACATGCAGCTACCAATGTTATCAAATGCTACACTTGTACTGGATAAATTTACCATTATTCATATAGCCTAATTGTACGAGGAAAAAAGGACATTTTGAATCTGTCAGTTCGGCAATCTATTTATCTAATTTTGTGATTATGGTCCAGTCTACCATAGTAAGTTGGGGTGTGCAAAATATTTTTAACATCATCACTGAAAATATGATCTTGGAATTTGGTTAGAAGATTAAGTCTAAATTTCAACCTACGATCTGACAATGATTCCCAATTTAATTCATTTAATACACTGCAGATTTTTGCTTCACACGTTCAAGTTCATTATTTAGATCGATTTCGTAGGATTCCCATACATTGGCAGTATATTCCAAAGGAGACCTTGTAAGGGAAAAGTATGTAGCTGATTTCTCTTACATGATCGTCACATTTACCCAGTACTCTTTTGACGAATCCAAGTTTAAGAATAGCTTGACCGATTATTTCACATATGTGTTTACCCCAGGAAATATCATGTGTCAGTCTTATTCCAAGATATTTAATGGATTCCACGTTTGTTAATTCATTATTAATTATTTTGTAAATGCTAATAGGAGAGCTATTCTTTTTACAAAAAGTCATTACAAGACATTATTTAAAGTTTAATTCTAACTGCCATGTATCACACCAATTTCCATGCTTGTAGGTCATCATTTAAATATTCTTTATCTTTAGGGCATAGAATTTCCCTGTATACTACTGCCTCATCAGCAAATAGAAAAAGCTCACTTTTTACCACCTTATGGATATCATTTATGTACAAAAGGAATAGGAGTGGACCTATCACACTACCTTGTGGGACACCCGAAGTGACTTTAATTGCCGGTGAGGTTACACTGTCCAAAACAACCCTTTGAACCCGATCATGTAGAAAATCACTTATCCTTGATATAATGTTACTGTCTAGCCCATAAGATTTTATTTTCAAGATTAGTTTGCTATGAGACACCTTGTCAAAATCTTTCTTGAAATCGAGAAATATAGCATCCACTGGAATATTATTTTCGCCAGAAACTAAAATATTGTGGGAAAAGAGAGCAAGTTGAGTTTCACATGATCTGCTCTCTTGGAAGCCATGCTGAACATAGGACAATAAATTCTGGCTATCTAGGTGTCCCATGACTGAACTGACAATTATATGTTCCACCCTTAAGAAAATATTACCCCAGAACTAAAGAAAAAAACTGTAGTTAATTTCTTTAGTTTTTCCTTTAGTGAATTGGAACAAGTTTTACCAAAACTATAGACTGAAAAACTATAGACCAAAAACTGTAGACCCAATACTACATATAGATCAAAAACTGTATATTGAAAACTATATGAACAAAAAACTGTAGACCTTGATTGATTGACTGTGAACTAAACATAGGTTAACTCTCTAGATTGACTATGAACTAAACCAGTTCACTCTATAATAAGCTTATTGTAGAGTTAACTGGTGGTAATAAAGAATTCATGTTAAGGAATATAATTAAAACACTAGCAAGGCTGTAGGAAAACTAAAAAAGCTCAACTAACTAGATTTATAGTAAACTATTGAAAACTAAAAGGCAAGAGTAACTAAGGAGTATTTACTGAATGATCCTTCATTTTAAGGAACAGAAACAGAAACAATCTCTGCTATGAGAAAACTAAAGAATCTCGACTCAACAGATTTATAGTTAACTGGTGGAAACTAAAAGGCAAGAGTAACTAGGGTATGATTACTAAAGGACCCTTTAGTTTAATGAGCAAAAACTAAACGCAACCTATTCTACAAGAAAACTAAAGAATGTCAACTAAACAGCTCTTTAGTTTTTGGCCTCTAACTAAACAGTCTGTATAGTATTTGGAAGACTAAAGGTGCACACCTGTAGTCACTAAAGAATTTCTTTAGTAACTAAAGATTCTGTATAGTAATTTTTTCTAAGGGCAGGATCTTGCATGAAATGGATGTGAGAGATATAGGTCTGTAGGTAGATGGTTGTTCCCTATCACACTTTTGAAAATGGGTGTTACATCGGCTGCTTTCCAGTCCATCGGTACGATGTGTTCGGTCAGGGATTTATTAAATATTTTTTTGTTAGGAGGAAATTTCAGAAGCTAATTCTATGTATTCGAGACTTCTATACTCCTGGATGTTAAATGGATGTCCAATTTACGTCATGCGGTGGTAGGGAAGTGAATCACATGCAATGTGCATACAAAGGGTGAAGTATTCCTATGTTTCCAAAATAATTTACAGATAGGGCTTCCTTCATGATTGCTGTGCTTGAAACTCATTGAGTTTGGAATAGAAGCAAATTGCAATTGAACAATTACTTAGAAATTTTATCTGTAGGAGTTACTGTGTTCTTGTTTCACCAAATGTTGTTGTTGAGTGTTCCCCTATTATGTACTTCCAGATCTAGTCATGGTAGTGTTAATTAGGCATTTTGAATTTTTCCTGCATTTTCAGTCCTTTCCTTCATCAACAATGGATGGTGGTTGCTGATCTCAGAGGCGTTAGTGGCACCTGTTTCCATGGTGCTGGCGTGGGCTACAGCCGTACACTACACGCACCTCCTGTTCCCTCCAAGGTGGTCGGCAACGGCTCAGGCCTCAGCTGTTATCGCCCACTTTTGCGTCGGTAAGTGTTCAACTGGTTGTTAAATCCAATGAAACCTATGTGCTCTCTGTGAATAGCAGAGAGTAGAGACTTCTCACGTTGACTACATGAAATTATGACACGGTTCTGAAATTTTGTATCTTGCAGTCATTTATCTGAGTGGCATTGTTCCAAGCTGAAATCCAGCTTCTTTAGGTGGCATGATCACATTTCTTCCCCTGCATCACGCATTTTGATGCACAAATGGAAAAATCATGTATTTTCCAGGCACATATGGTTAAATTTAATGGCATTTGTCAGAAATAAATATGGAAATTTGATGTATTTTTTTGCTCTCCCCTGATCCCCTTGATTACTTCCCCTTGAATGCGTCCAGATTACTTAAGTAATCTGGACGCATTCTTATGAAGCGTCCTGCGAGCTGTTTCTTAAGTTCGTTTTACACGGTACTTTATGCAATTTATTGTATATACGAATGTATGAAACTGAGCGAAATTGTATGTTTGTCTGGATGGATTTAGAACAGGTTCTATTTTCCGTTCGGTCATTGAGACATTCGCTCAAGCCTTCACACCATTTGCCGCTTTACAAGGTACAATTTTCTCATACAAGCATTTGTTTAAGAAATTGTACAAAAAATGTACAGTGTAATACGGCCTTTATGAAGCACGACTGCATTCTTATGAAGACATTAATACTGTTCTTAGCATGGCTGTATTCAGATGAAGACATTATTATACTGTTAAAATTGACGTAGGCTTTCGATTATGAATTAAAGTGAGGGAAAGGTGTTAATACATATGTGTTAAATAGTTTTTTACATGTGTATTTTTGATTACCCATACAGCAATTATAAAAACTGACTTCCCGTATTGTTAAAGACCAATACCTCAAAAATGGGTGGTTCAATTTTAAAATAAATTATATCGAACTAAATTTTGTTTATTTATATGTTTATTAATGTCAAAAATATATTTTAAAGTTGATTATATTGAATTAATTTCTTGACCGAAACAGATAAAACGGCCCGATTTTTTTTCAAGTTCCGGGAAGGAAGTTCAACTTTGATGCCCACTTGAATAAAAACAAGATAACCCACTTCTCTTTCCTTCGTATAAGATATGGAACATATCTTACAAGGGGAGGGTCCGAGTTTCAGGTCTTGGATGTTGACGAAATACGCCAGACTGGTAGTCCTTGATTAATTATTTACGAAAACCCCCCCATTTAGGGTTATATATTCAATAACTTCGTCAAAAAACGAGTTTGAAATATGATATTGTCAATATAAACCTTATAATTAGTCTTTGTTCATCAATGGAGTTTGTGTCAGGGGCACGGATTAATATACAGGATAGGAATGTCAACAAAGAAATTCGTACCCTTAGTGTACACTACGTAATAATAATAATACTTTTTATTACACCGTTAGCAAGTACATGCATGGTTTCGTCAAGAAATTTGGACAGGACATATACACCCAAGAACTACAATGTCATCATATCAATATTAATGAACATATATGTACAAAGTTGTTCAAAATTACAATGTCATCACTCAAGTAAAAATTTCTCCCTTGAAACCAAACTGAAACAGGGCTGAAACACCCTTGAATCACTCTGCCTTGCTTCTCTGCTGAAACTGCACTGAAATTGAAACAAAACCAAGGGAGTTTGGAAGTGGGATGACAGCAGAGAGGCAGTGCAATATAATGCCTTGCGACTGCACTGGCACAGACCTTTGTTATTATAGTGGGCTGGCACACCCTTGCAGCCTAATGAGCTGGCTCTCCCTTGCTCTCTCCACTGAAACTCCCTTGCCTACCCCACTGAAACTCACCTGCCTACTACACTGAAACTCCCTTGCCTACTTCGCTGAAACTCCCTTGCCTACCCCACTGAAACTCACCTGCCTACTTCACTGAAACTCCCTTGCCTATTCCACTAAAACTCCACTGTGACTCCACTGCCTTCCCCACTGAAACTCCCCTGCCTACTCCAATGAATACCCCCTGCACTCTCCAAAACTCCCTTGCCTACTCCTTAGTACGTTCCACTGAAACATCTTATTAATCAACCTGTATTAACTAGTCAACAACGACTGACCACATACCAGATTCCCACCACAATTTTGCATACATGATCAAGGATAAAGGATAGATAGGTGGCTGTTGGAAAGGTTAATTAGATGAATGATGCATGATGCAATTATCATCACAATTTTCAAAGTATCATTGTATTTAAAATCAGAACAAAGACAATAAAAATGGAATACAAAATAGAGTATCAATCAATACTTAAAAGTTCACAATGTTTTTTTTGATCAACACCATTTTCAAAGCATAATGGTATATAAAATCAGAACAATCTGACTATCAAAATGAAATGCAAAATAGAGCAGCAATCAAATCATTGCATTCACTTGCCTTTGTAACACATAAGATTCCAAATCTGATGCATAATCTCAAAAATAACCAACAACAACAATATTAAATAAACCACATGGCACGAGAATCAAAAGCTGTTATCGAGCTTGCTTAATGCATAAGATTTTAATGGTTGATCAAGGTGTTCAACAACCAGAAGTCTTTTTTAAAAAATAATGCTCCTCTAAAAAGTGAAACTACATACGGGGAGTTCGTTTAAATATCATCGAAACTCATCACTGCACTGTCACAACACACACAAAACATTTTCACGTTTATCATGTAGCTGAAGGATGATCTGAATCCTCATTAGATCATTCCGGATGTTCCAATTTGTTTATGACTTTAATGTGCCTGAAAAATGATTAATTCCGTCAATTCATGTGTCAGCAATTCAAAAAGTCTGCATGGAAGGCAGATGAAAACAAACAATGACAAATTCGTTCAACACAATCGCTTTTCATAACAAGCATTTACTCACCGTAACGTAGTTGTCCATTAGAATTTAAAAGTAAGCTTCCAAGATCACTAATTACAAGAAAACGTAATTATTTGAGGAGATAATTCTTCTGATTCTTTCTCACATTTCTCGCTATGATGACAGCCATTTTGAATTTCGAAGTGGTCTTGCAATTAATCGATAGTAGTCGATTCGATATGGGTCGATACAACTTTCCACAAACCGCGAACTATAAAAATGTGAATATTCATTTAAAAATACTCGTGGACACGAAAGTTGTTATTTATGGTTTATGATAGTGTTCTTTTCAAGAAAGAAGTTTCCTAAAATTTATTTAAATTTAACGGACTTTGAAGAATGTCATCATTTAAAATTAAAACTTAATTTTTAAGGGCATACTAAGAATTGCTACTATTACATTAAGAATTTTATTTCCCATTTTCATACTATTAACGAAGAATTGGTTAACAGTTGAATACGCCTAAACCGTCAGTACAATCTACTTTTTAAATTATTATCACCCAAGCAGCAATCGATATCCCTACAACATCCGGACAACATTGCCGGCGTTAACATTATGACATCCGTGTAATATCCAAGTTAATCCAATTAACGTTGCATGGATATCTGTGAAATATCCAAAGGACCCGCCAAACAACGTTGCAGCAATGTCCAACAGTGGACATCGAGGTCCATATAACAACATCTCATGGATATCTTCACAACATCTAATAAGTAGATCACGTCCCTGGTGAAAATGGCCACAGACAGCCACAGAGAGCCACACAAGTTTGAGGCCACGGCCACACATGGCCACACAAGTTTGAGGCCATGGACACACAACATTGTGTGGCCGTGTGTGGTTATTTGGTCATAATATGTGGCCATTAGCCTGTGGCCGTGTGTGGCCACCTGCGGCCCTGTGTGGCCAGTGGTAGTACCCTACCCTACTCATATACCCATAGTTGGGACCAATATACATTATTATTACAGTACTCTATTATTACAGTAATGTATTATTACAGTAATATATTATTACAGTACTGTATTATAAATACAGTATTACCATAGACACATAGTCCTAAGTGAGTAAAAGAAAACATTTATTGGCCGATAGGGACCTGTAGCTGTGGACGTCCACAACAACATGCGTAGACTACTTAAACTAAATCCAATATTTAGTTAAATACAATAATGAAATTTTAGGATATGGAACACACCACTGTAATCTTTTGAATATGTAACAAACACCACCTCTGATCCCAATATTTAATGAGCAGATACTTTTGTGCAACCTTATTACACCCTCTACATCCACCTACTTCAATTTTTGCATGGAATACCCAAACACATGAACCAAATTTAACTTTCAAAAATCAGGTACAGCATTAGTAAACAAAGCTACAATCCCCTAACCTCAAAAGATTTCATATTGAAATTTCTTATCAAGGAAACTCCAACAACTAACGGGCATATGCAGACAAATGGAATAATAGATGCAGCATGAATACAAAAAAAAAACAATAAAGAATTCTCAATAATCAAACCAACCTTAAGGCTGCACTTACTGTAGTCTTGGTTTTACTAACTAAAGCTAACATGGCTGAAGATCAGGTTGGATTTAAAAGAATACTGATATTTTAGTACGACATCAGACAGTAAGGAACAGACGACGGAATGGACTTCCACAAAGTGACGGCTACAACCAATAATCGCCATAATATAACTTCAAGGAACAACTCAAAAGCACCATCTACGATTTTAAACAAAAACAGCTGTATATTTAAATATTTATTGGCACTACTTCAAATTTCAATGACTGCATTCACTTGCCTATATAGCACACAATTGAAATACGATTTCACATTTCAGGCGCGACATAAGCCAAAGTCACACCACATGGCATGGGAATCAACGGTTGCAATCTAGCTTGCTTCTTGCACAACACTGCATTTTAAAAGGTTTATCAGGGTATTCAGTAACCAAGTCTTTTAAAAGAACAATGGTCCACTCAAAGTAAACGTATATTTTTTGAAGAAGGAGTTCTTAGAAAACTCAATGAAAGTCATAACTGCACTGAGGAAGACACAAACACAAAACATTTTCGCATTAATCGCAAAGTTGAATTGTGATCTTTTCCTAATTCCTGCATTCGTCCCAGTATGTTATTGATATAACGTGCCTGTAAAAAAATAAATGCTGTCACTTCTTATGTTAAGAACTGTGAAAAGAAAGACTATATGAAGGGCAGATCTAAACAAAAACATTGAAAATTCGTGAATTTTCTTCAGCAGTCTCACTTCGTAAAGAGAAAAATTTACTCACCGTATCTTATTCGCCAATTCCAATTTTAAAGTAAGCTTCTATGTGACGAACTTCATAAAAACGCTATGCTTTGAGATCAATTTCATTCCAGTTGCTTGCCTGCGAGCTGACTTTGCATGATCAAAATATTCACAACCATTCATGCATGAACGTTGAAACAACAATTCGCAACCGCCATTTTGAATGTAGAAGCCGATTAGCATTGCGATTATATCGATATAGTCGATACCTTACAAAGCCGCGAACTTTTGAATGAATATTCGGTTAAAGTTGTTCGTGTGCACCAAAGTTGTGATTTATCGTTGATGATGGTGCTCTTATTTAAAAAAATAAGTTTTCTAAACTGTAGTGTGTTTGAACGTATGTACTTTGAATTGTATCATTTAAAATTAATTTGCACTTGTTTAAAGACATCAAATTTTTTTCCTAGAACTTTATTTCTTGTATTAATATTTTAAAAAAGCAATGGTTTTAAGTTTAACCAGAACTGAATTTCCTGTCCGTAGGTACTGAATTCATTAAATGATTATCAAGGAAGCGAAAATTAAGTGTTTCAGCTCTTCGGCAAGTCCTTTACTATAACTAAACTTCTTAAGAGTTTTTGTTCATCTAAAACATCATACATACGGAGTTGAGCAAAGCAAATGTGCTTAGTGAGATGATATACAGCTTGTGTGTGGCCATGCGCAGCATGCACAGCACTGTAATCCAGTAGCCCTCCCATCACAACCTTCCAATGTTGGCCCAACGGCTAAGAAATAACCGTGCAGGACAAACATAGGAAAAATATCTTCCAAAAATGAGGAATATCCAATGGTATGTACATACTATAAGAAATGTGTATCAGTTAGAGACAGTGGCCATGATCACAGGTGGCAAAAAGTTCTGTGGCCTTGGCCACAGGTGCCTCTTATGGCCACGGGTTATTCATGTCCATGGCCACAGAGATGGCCACAGACTGGACACAGCGGCCACAGATGGCCGCAGACGGCCACAGGATGGCCGCAGATGGCCACAGGATGGCCGCAGACGGCCACATAAATTTCCTGTGGCCGTCTGTGGCCATTTTCACCAGGGACAGGTTCGCTTATTATGGTTTTTGGTAATCCCCAGACATACAGACAAAACATTTGTACTCTTCAATTCTGTATAGAACATATGTTACCTATGGATACTGTTTGGAATAACAACTTTTAAGGAAATATGTGCCACTTCTTGAATTGATGGTAAATGTGATAAAAAAGATGAAGTACATTAACCTTTTCCACAATATCTTTTTTGTATTAACCCTTAATGTATTACACAAAAATCAATCATATTTCCACTGCATCATGCGATATTTATATATTTTTGAAAATAATTATTTTAAATTTTAAAATAATGATAATATTAATATTTTGTTTGTCTTTCTCATTTTAATACCTGGTGTAATTTTAGTTTAGTTTCAGATTTTGTTGAACATGCATGGACTATCTATATAATGTCAATTAAGATTATAATATCATTGATAGTACAACTTGGATATCTATGTAATGTTATTTTTACAACTTAATATGGATGTTACAAACAGGATGTCTATGTAACGTTATTCTTACGACTCGTCGTGGATGTTACAAATAGGATGTCTATGCAACGTTGTCAAAATATCCCTCGTGTAATAACAACGTGTTTTGGATATATCAACCTTATTTAGATATCCGATGGATATCATCTGCTGCTTGGGCAAGGAGGCAAAAAGTCTGTTTCTCCACGCTTTCAGCTAGTTCTTGACTATAATTATACTTATCAGTGTTTGCAATGAAGGTAATTATGGTGGAATAACTATGAGATTTACAGAAAATTTCGAAGTATTAAGGTAAATGACACTTTCGGATGTAATTCCATCGGGATTCTGTACAAAGTTTCTGCCACATTTGTCAGGAACCTGCTAGATTCCAGCTACGTTTAGCTGAACCCTGCGAAGTTCCTGCAGGTTTCCTGATAATGTCTAGCTGGGTCTTGCAGGAACTTCATCCGACCTTCTGAAACGCTGGAAGCTTTTGCACAGTTGCATCCATGCATATTCTGCTACAAATTTCAGTATCTGTTGAACATAAAAGCAAGGTAACTTGCTCTTGATTGAGTTTGAATGTGAGATGGAATTGCATTATAGAAAGTATGAGAGGTCTCTCATCTCTGATATGTTTTTGTGTTTAAAATTTGAATAATTTTGCACAAAATGTTCTCTTTATAAATGTTCTCTCCTGGTATCAACGCTAAGGGCAACTGACTGCAAAGGATTACATCCACTTCATTAATTCATTCATATCACTTGGGGGAGTTGGGATACCTCAATAGAGCAGCAGCTAAGTAGCAAGGCAATAAAACCATGTGACAAGGCAGAAGCAATGGAGTTCTGAAGGTGGCCTGGCCTGGGCCAACTGTCCAGTTCAGTTTCAGTGGAGCAATCGTGCAGCAAGAGAGAAGCAGTTCTAATGCAATGGAGTCGCAAGGGAGTTTTTCAGTGGAGTTTCAGTTGAGCACAGTTTTTCTTGTTGAGGCCAAGGCAGTCCAGTCCAGTTGCAAGGTTGTTTCAAGCCAGTTTTTACTCAATCAGTGGAGTTTCAGCCCAGAATCAGCTGAGTTTCAAGGGAGAAATTTTTACTTGAGCATTACAAAAATAATGGACATATCTATACAAAGTTATTCACAAGCAATCACTTTGAAATTCTCTTACATCATAATAGCATTTCTTAATTAAGAATTCTTTGACTCTCCTTTTGAAAATCATTGGAGAGGTAATGGTTTTAAAGTCATTTGACAACTTATTGTAAAGTATTGAGGATGAGTGATAGGCGCCTTTAGCAAAAAGGGAGTATGAATGCTGACTGACATGTATGTTATTGTTTGAGCGGGTGGAGTAGTCATGATATATGGAGTTCATTGGGAATTTATCAGGATTTTCTTTAACAAAGCAAACACAAGACAAAATGTAAATAGAGGTTAGTATATTTGCATTTGTGAAAAGTGGTTTTCCAGGGGTACGTATAGGGACTTGGAACATGGCTTTAACTGCCTGTTTCTGTACGGTTTCCTTCTTCCGCCGCAAGTTGTCGCTAGCATCTAGCGATGCTAGCTTTTAAGCGTTGCACTGAAATAATCTAATTTAAAGGGTTGCAGGAATGAAAATATGGTTGCTTAAAGTACTGAAATTGGTGGACAGGTGTCATTAAATATCGGACTTACGTCTATTAATGAGGAGACAGAAAAAGTTACATTGTCCTAGGTGTGGCGCTGGTTGTATAAGTGCACAATTTGTGTTCTAGTGCGAAAGGCGTGCGTCTTGAGGTGTCATTATAACCAATTTTCGGTATTTCATTTTTAGAAAGTGATATATATTTTATATTGCTTAACAGCCTATTGTTGCTGTATAGTGCAGCATGCATAGTTAGAAGAAATAATTGATACACAGTGAGAATTTCAAGAATGAGTTAGAAAGATCGTGGATTCCCTAATTCCAACAGTTGTCGGAATAAGGACTAGCTGCTCTTAATTTTCGTTTAACTCCCACATAACAGTACCGGAGATCATTGAATTATTGAACAGCTATTGTGGTTTTTCAGAGCTCTATGATTAGCTGTTTCCTTACATAAAAATATTTAATGAGAAGAACGAAAATTCATTGAAATAACTGTTGCTAGTTATGCACGAATTTTCTTTCTTCAGAAAATAATATGATAAAAAAATATTGGCCGTTTGCTCTTTTGGTTTGTGATCAAGAGAAGGAATGGGGACGTTTACCATATTTTTTATAGCCGAATCTGATAGAGTTTGTAAAATAAAAAGACCCGTATTTTTCCGTTTTTTGATCCGACAATTATTTCCCGAGTTATAAGCGGCGAAAAACTGATGTTTTTAACCCTTTCGGAAAAGTGGGCGTGGTGCAACCTCTGACGTATATCGATGTCGTCCAATCACAACTGAGCCCGCGAAGCTACTTTGCCTTATCGCAATGGGGGGACACAGCTGACTCTGCCAATCGGACAGTTGCGACAGCGTCTGTGCAAGCAGACCTTCCGAGAACCCCCTCCAATCCCTTATCTTCCACGAAAATAGTCAAGGACGGGAGGAAAATGATGTCAATATTATCACAGCAGCATTTTCGGTGGGCGTCACCTTTTGCTTATTTTAATTCTTGATTTATGAGTGAATGGCTGTGGTTAGAAGATTAATGTTTCCACTAAAATTCTTTGTTCGTTTCCATCTAACGATTTCGTGTACAAAATTGCGATTTCGGTTCCGAGTAAACACCCACATTATGCCGGAGAATTTTTTTTAAAGAGAGGTAGGGATGCCGGTAAATGGTCGACTGAGAAGAAGTGTCTATATCTACTGTGAAATCAATGGTATCACACATAATTTCGATGAAAACGCAGGATTAGCTGGTAGAAAGTTGATGAAGATATTTTTGAATAGACGTATGGATACATCAAAGAGAAGGGCTCAAAGAATGAACCAAGGTAGAGCCATGAAATTAAAACGCATGCTCGTGAAATATTACTTTGAAAAGTAAAAAATTATTGTGATTGAACACTATTTTATGCAAATGCCAGGAAATAATTACAACATTGATGAAAAAGCATTCCGGAAAGAAGAAATCCTGAACTGGAGACACAGGCAAGCCGGGTGCTAGTGAAATGCCTTCCAATAAAAAAGAGCACCGGTATTTCACCATTTTCAGAGAGGACAGGGTGCCGATATTAGTCTGTGCAGCGTTTGCAAACTGTATGTCCATGAGGAATGTGCAGATGCTAAATTTCGTAGAATTTTCTTCTGTCCTTAATGCAATGACTAGTAAAATATTTTGAAGTATTGTGATGAACGCTTTATTATGAAATTATTGTTTTCTTATGCGTAAATAAAACTTATTTCATTTCAGTTTCGTACTCATTTTTTTATTTTTAGCTCTTAAACTTACGAACATTGTCATTGTCGGAACTTACATTGTCGGAATTAGAAGCATATCTGTGTCGGAATTCGGGCCATGCGGTCCAAATTCCGTCATTTTAACATATTTTATTCAAACTGTTGTTACTGTGAAAACAGTGCATATATTACCAAGCAAATCATTTTTGAGTATTTTGCACAGCACGGGCAAAATTTCGTACAAATATGGGCTTTGTACTAACTACAGTTTTTTTTTTATTTTAACCATGAAACCTTAGCGTGTCGCAATATAGATCAGTTACATTGTAATAGAAATACGATGAATCATTATTTATGGTTATATATACGTGAAATGTCACGAAAAAATATGGTTTTAATTCTTAATATAACGAGGCTGAAGATGAATGTGACAACAGTACACCACACTTCCTTAGGCATAGTCCTAGTTTTCTTTGACAAAGAACTCTCAGTGGCAATAGCGCAAGAGTTGGAAATGTTTTCTTGCTGAAATAGCCACAAACTAAATTACGTTAACTGGCCACTAAATAATTACACAATTCATTACTAAACGATGTTTTCACATGCAAGCAATGCACCCAGAAAACATTCTAGCATCGCTAGGCAGTAGCGACAACTGGTGGCGAAACACTGAAACCGTACACGAATGGTACGCTTTCGCTATAAGGCGATGGGGTAAAGTAGCTGCTACATACTGCTAAATTCCCTGGTTCGAGACTCTCTGTCTCCAATTTTTTTTCATCGCAGTTTCGTTGTACGACTGTCCGTGATTTTACATATTTTTGATCTCTTTACCCAGGATGCATTTTAACTATTTTACGTGAAATGTATGCATTCGTGCCGGGTTAGGCGTTTTCCAGCTGCCGCTAGGCCGACCACCAGGGAATCCTGAGAAAAAACTACATTCATTGTATGCCGGGGAAGTACACGACCCTTTATTTCTCATTATCCTCCATGCGCAAAAGCAGAAGCTTATCCTCCTTTGCTGCGCAGGTCGCTCTTCATTCATTACGGCTGATTTGAATATGATACCCCGTTTCCACTACTAGCGTATGTACGCGCGTACCAACCAGTGATGTGTTCCCACGGCTCTCGTGTAACTCAGTGCTGCCCTCCCTTGGCATCTGACTGAACAAGTTGCTGGTATAAGTAGTTTGCAAATACATTCAGAACTCCAGCACATTCTTCATGTTTTTGCTGTTTTAAAAATTATGAGACATTCATTCTCACTTGTTCATCAATGTACAGCCGACAAATATCCATTTTCTCCAACTTTATAGAATATCGTGATTCATTTTTCCTAGTTTCTGTCCCGCCGCCAGCGCCTAACCAGTGAAAAATGGCATGGTTCGGAACTACGAAATACGATGGTCCTTACGTGCGTTCCCACGGTGTTTTTTGGTCACACGCGTATGGACGCACGTACTTACGCTAGTAGTGGAAACGGGGTAAGGGGTCTCTAAGACCAGGGCCGGCGACAGGGGGGGGGGGAGGGGCAAAAGCCCAGGGGCCCGGGTCATCAGGGGGCCCGGGCCATAGTAAATGAATTGAAAACAAAAATTTAAAGTATGAATAAATTTAAATGCCAAAAAGATTACAAAATTTTGTTGTTTAAAAAGTGAAAAAAAACAAATGAAGGTAGAGCGTGTGTCAGTGTGCAATAGAGAAGTATGACTTTAGCATTGTTGTTGTGGTCATCGAGGGTTTTGGGGTGATGGGAACGATAGAGCGAGAAGCGCGGGTGCCGTAACTCACCTCCCCTCCCTTTGCCGCGAACATTCGCCACTCAGTGACATATTGTAACCTGAACGACAAGAAACCCCATCCTCCGTCTAAAGTTTATTGTTTACTTGTTAGTGGACTGTAAATAATCGTTTATTCTACAGTCAAAGTTACAGAATATCAGTAGCAAGCTACACATTCTAGTGTTGTGTCATTGGTTTTGTATACGTGAGCGCCCATACACGGGAGCAGGGAGGGAACGCGGCCCCCCTCCCACCTAGCCTCCCACTAAGGATTGCAATCCCAGAGAGATTTTTCAATTACGGGATCATCATCAAAAGTTAGACAACATTTTCTGGAATTTAGTCCATCTTGTTTAATGCTGGCGATCACTATGTCTTTAACACGCGCACCGTAAGCTCATTTCCATTTATCTTATGTATTACAAATGATGACAAATTACTTATTCCAATAAAATGTATTAGTCAATGGACTCAGACGTCTAACGTGTTGCATTTCATGTCCAAGAAAACTTACCTATCAGCGCTGCCTGTTAGCGAAAAGTTGTACGTCAATCCCGGATTTCCGGGATTCGTTTATAATAAATCCCGAGATTTCGGGATTGTCATTTCATCTGGGATTCCGGGATTGCAATCCTTAACTCCCGGGTAAAATAAAAAAGGGAAGCAAAAAAATATTTTATATTTAAAATTTTGTGAATATATACCAATTTCAGAAAGTTATTAATTCTTAAACATGATGTATAATTTATCCTTCTGAAATTTTTCTAAATTTGTTTCCATGTTTTACTTAAATGCGTTCAAGGCCCATCACTGTCATGATTTTGTGTGGTTTTTGTTAATGGAAAGGAGAGGAAGGAAAATTTGAACCGATGCACCGTAGGATGAAATCGAAAAACAATTGACAAAATTCCAAAATGGCTTTGCAGCGTTTCTCGAAAGAAGAACAGCAGTTCACGAGAAACGCTTGTCCAAAGGACAAATATTCTTTCCAAGACGGGTGAGCAAGATGAGGTCAGAAATAGAAAGAACCACACAAGTATGACAATCTAACTAATCAAACACTGTATTTAAACAACAAGGTATAAACCAACAAAATTGAAATACTCGTCACAATTTCGGGAAAACTAATAACTTGCACCAAAAGTCCATGGCGCAAAAAGGAGAATCGACAAACACCACTCTCCTCTCACCTCGCCTCGATATCGTCAGTAAAGCTATCCGTTTTAAATTTCTATAATAGATTTAAAATGTGGCTCACAAGAGATATTTATGTGCAAGAAGTACAATCTAGCCTTGCATTATCGTTATTTCTTGGTTTAAATTTGTGAATGCGTGAGTTATGTCCACAAATTTTCCTGCAAAAATGTAGGATTGTTTTTCAATTATCAATGTTGATGAGACTAACATTTAATTTACATTTTTTGAATGAACTTCAAACTATAAAGTCATTGTTATTTGGCAGTTGAAAACTAAATAAAAATCGTTCGAAGCATTGTAATAGTCTCATTTTAATTATCCAATTTCAATTAATTATGAATTTCAATTAACGCCCAACAATACGAAAACTCAATATTTTGCAATTTTTCTAAATAGCAATGTGAAAATATGAAACTAACGACACGATATTTCGTATTAAAAAAACAAATTGGTGTGAATAAATAGCATAAAAATTAGTTTGTGGAGGTTTTGAAAGAAATAGGTTGATCCTTTTCTCGACGCCCAGACACATGGAATATCTGGCCAAGATCGCTCAGACCCTCCGTCAACCTTCCACACTGCTCTTCGAGCGAGGATGAAACTTGATCGCTTAGAGATAAGAAAGCCCTCCCCCCTCCGCCTCTCCCTCTCGGAGCGTCTCAGAGGCGAGATGAAGCGGTGGAATGGGGAGAGGAGGGGAAGATTGGGCGGGAAAAATATGAGGGGAAAGCCTCAGCTTGCGTTTAGTTCGGTGATCGCGATGCATCGTCTCGCAATTTTAGATGCTGCAGGAATGGGTCGTAAGACGAGCACATGGCATTATTCTCTTCTTTGATATGAAGGATTGTAGATTGGCTGTGTCGAAGAAATTTTCCATTTACGTTCATACACCGCTGCGATAGGCGTTCAAAAACGCATAAAAACAGTGAAGTTTAACATGCCAATTCTAAATTTGTAAGCCTCAGAGAAGAAATTTCGTCTTATTCTTATGAATGAAGGTGGAGACCACAGTGGTCGGTAGACCGACACCCATTTCATTACAGGCGTGGTAACATTTACTTTAGCGGCTATAGTACTGCGATGTGGAAGGCAAGGAGAAACCACCACATTATTATCCCGAGGAGTCGCAGCTACTCCACTCTTTTCTTTCTATCAAGACGTGATAGAACCCTCTAGAGTAAAATATTCCGGAGGGAAAATAGTCCCAATTCGGATCTCTGGGCGGGGACTACCCGAGACACTACATCAGTCAAGTGTGATAAACATTTTAGGGTAGGAAATTGGAACGTGTGATCACTTTGGACATACGGAATATTGAACCTGAAGGTGGAAATGCAGAGAGTTGACCTCGATGTATTAGGAATCAGTGAAATGAGATGGCCCGAAGGAGACTTCTGGAGCGGGAGTTACAGAATTATTCAAACCGGATCACTGAATGGTAACACTGGAGTAGGTATAATGCTCAGGAAGAGTGCAGGACAGGGCGCGAAGAGCTTCCTGCACTACAGTGACAGGATTATAATGTGAAGATTGAGAACAAGCCTACGGATACCATTGTGGTGCACGTTTACATGCCTACGTCGGTCTACGAAGATGAATGAGTGGATGACGCCTCCGAAGATATCACGGCAGTTATAAAACTGGTAAAACGAAAAGAAAACCTAATTATTTTAGGCGAGTGGAACGCTGTCGTTGACGAAAGTTAATATGGAAGAATATCTGGAAATATGGTTTGGAAAATCGAAACGAAAGAGGAGAAAGAATACTGGAGTTCTGCAGACAACATAATTTAAGGGTGCTCCCTAGCGGCCTCTAAAATCCCGTTGCAGATGCTTAAGATGAACGCGACTACGACTTTATCGTAGCTGCTGGTATTTTGGAAAATTTTCCCATTGTAGCAAAAGAATTGCTTTTTTGCGTAAATGGAATGGATTTCTTATTGGTTTATTTGTTAGTTTATAAAAAATAGCCAAACTTTCCATTTTTGTCCCTTTTTAGTCGCTATTTGCGAAGCCTAGAATAGGAACAGAGGATTTTGCTTCCACTCTAGAGAAAGCTTGATCCTTCATCTACACATTCAAACAACAACTTTTGATGCTATTTCTATAGCTAGGTCATAATAGTAAACCCTGTGGAGCATGTTTTGCGTTTTTAAACTCGTTGTGCGCTGAAGTTCCGACCGAAGATTTCTGTCTTAGCGGTCTACCCCCACTCCTTCCCTAAGGCGTTCCACCCCTCTTGTTTACGAAACTCCAGATGTGTTAGTTCTGTGAGAGAGCGCGAGGGTTCTAGAGCGGTGTCAGGTTACCTCTTCTAAGATAACACCCCCCCAGCTGAGTCTACGAAGAGCCGAGGAATTCTTTCTGGCAGTCGTGGACATTGGAAAGCATATTTCGATGACGGTTCATAAGTTTTATATGGCAAATTCGCGAATATGTGGAAGTGTTATTACTACACGTATTAAATAAAGATTCTCCACGAGAAATGGATTGGAAGCGGCATGGTTACTTATCACACGTATCATTTATTTCAGTGAAGAGCACGTGATTCATGAAGAAAATTCATCGGGTCATTATTTTAACATTTTCAGCTATAAAAAATTCCCCAACTGAATTACCGGTCTCCAATATGATATGTATAGGGCTAGGTTACGCCCGAATGGCGGAAATGAGTACAATTTTTAACGTTCCGCACATGGCCAGCCAAAAATTCCCGAATATGCAAGTCGACATCGCTCCTGCCATACATGATGTTGCTTGGGAGGAGATGAAGAAAGCGGCTATGGATGAAAGTGAATTTGCGATCAAAGCAGGGAAGTGGATTAAGATGGTACACCTTTGATAACGGTGGTGTGTGACGGATCATGGGAAAAAGATCATACCGCACAAACTATATATAGGTATACCTAACTCTTTGTCAGGAGTGGTACGTATATTGTTCATGGACGCCAAATCGGTCGCTATTAATGCAAACACATTTTCAGGCTTACGTTGTGGGATTTATAACTAAAAAAGTAACATTTATTGGAGTAAGAAATAAGTACTGCAGTATGTACGCAAGCAAGTTCAAAAGACCCTACGAATAATGAAAGGCCTCACACATGTTTTAAGAACTGTAGTTCTTCTTATACGGCAATGGAAGCAGATACCATAGTAGAAGGCTTCAAAACAGTGTTAAAATGTATAATTTTAAGTGCTATACAATCATAGGTAAGAAGTACTCTAGTATGTGTCAAGTTTTCAAGAAGACGACTATCTATATGCTCCACTAAATTCAATAATTTTTTAAGGCGATGGAGATACTAGCATCATGCAAAGACTTGTATTGCCATACGGTGTAGACCTTCCTGTTCTAAAGGTGGAATGCTCGAACCATTTGCTGCGAAATGCTGCAACCGCATCAGAGATGTAGTAAGGAAAACGAATAACTGGAAATGCCATGCACCAGTAACTATTAGGAAAAATATTGGAGGCAACTTACATCGGTTAAGGAATGCGGTACCTTCTCCCATAAAATTTAGAAAGAGTACGTTAACTGCTGACCCCAAGGAGCTACAGAAAGACATTATGAATGGCCCCCGGCTTGTTTTCGAGGATCATAGCAAATGTGCGGCGTACTTTTGTAGTGGACCAAAGTCTCATGAGGAGAACCGTGTGCCTCTGTTGATGAACTTTGGGGTATGGGACGATATCATGTCAGTAGATAAACTCCTGGGCCAACCAAACTCCCAGCTTTATCCTGGACGTAACCAACAATCAAGCAGAATCCTTCAACTCATGTGTGGCAAAATATGTGGGAGGGAAAAGAGTAAATTTCGCTTTCATCTACATCTATCTACATCTACATAATACCCTGCAAACCACCACAAGGGTGTGTGGCAGGGGGTCATTTCTCACCAAACATACACTACATATCATGCATAAAAAAGGAATAGTATTAATATAGTAGTCAGAACTACACTATTTAAAAAAGATAGAAATTGCAGAGCAAACATGCAAAAACATTCTGTTAGTAGTTGAATGAGAAGCAGTAACTTTGTAATTCCACATGTATTTATTGCAAACGACCTAGGTTTCGACGTAGCACGTCGCACGTCATCATCAGGTGACAACACCTGATGATGACGTGCTACGTCGAAACCTAGGTTGTTTGCAATAAATACATGTGGAATTACAAAGTTACTGCTTCTCATTCAATATGCTAAGCAAATTCCATGAAGTCACGCCTGAAACAACGGAATTCTGTTAGTAGGGTTAGCTTTAAGTACTCATACCAACATGCAGCTACCAACGCTATTCATTGCTACTCTACGATAGGACATATTTACCGTTATTCGTATCTCTAATTGTACGAGGGAAAAAGAACATTTTGAATCGGTCAGTTCGGCAATCAATTTCTCTAATTTAATGATTATGGTCCAGACTGCCATAGTAAGTTGGGGTTCGTAAAATATTTTTAACATCATCACTGAAAATATTGCCTTGGAATTTGTTTAAGAGATTAAGTCTAAATTTCAACCTGCGATCTGACATTGATTCCCATTTCAATTCATTTAATAAACTGGTTACGCTAATATAATTATCGTATCGTCCCTTTACAAATCTTGCCGATCTTCGCTGCACATGTTTAAGCGGGGGTCATATCAAACTAGGTGTGAAGTGGCCGCTTCAGCCTTCAATGCAGGACCAGATGTTCATACATTGATACACAGCAGCATCACAAACAAGAGTCCAGGATTTTTTACGAAAATATTCAAACTGGCCTCCGAAAAAAGGCAGAGATGCGAAAAAAGGCAGAGATGAGCAAAGCGACGTCTTGAATGTAAAGGACAATTGGAACATCCTGCCCAGCATTATGGCCTGCATGGCCCACAAAATATCGAGAAGGAGTTTGAAATCGACTTAACTGTGAGATATGATTTCCTAAATTCCCTGAAATAAGGCGTGGAGCAAACAAGACAACTGGAAGCATCTATCAAAACTCAACGCCTCTGTCAAACATGGCATGTTTAGCGGAGAAAAAGGCTCACCGCCTCTACCTTTGCTCGAGTTTGTAAATTATGAGCAGGAACCTCTCGGGAGAAGACTGTTCAGTCTTTACTCTACCCATCTTTTCGCGGAAATAAAGCCACCGACTATGGAATTGCGGGTGAGGCATTGGCGACAGCGGAGTACGAGAGATTCAGGGGCAATACGGTTAACCCATCGGGACGTTTTGTCGATAGGAGGACCTCCTACATAGCAGCAACGCCAGATGGCGTCCTGTCAGATGTCGATGGAATAGTCGAGGTGAAATGTCCATACGTATGCATGGATGCGCATCCGACGCATGCTGTCTCTCAAAAGAAATTAGCATCTTGTGAGATTATAGACGGCGAAGCTGCTCTGAAAGTAAAGAGTATTTATTTTTACTAGATCCAAGGTCAACTCCATATCACGGAGAAGAAATACTGCCACCTTATTTTATGGAGCCAGTTAGGTATGGCAGTTTTGCGATTGACAGAGATTATGACTTCTGGTCAAAATATATGGAGGATAAGTTTTAAAAATTTTACAAGGACAGCCTTTTGCCAGAAATTCTACATTACATTTAAAAGCTGTTGAACGAGAGTTTGATGGTGACGTGGGAGAATAATACTTACCCTGACACTCATTGAAAAACCATTCCATTTCCCTTTGAGACCTAATCATCTTCTGAGAGTGTGGATTTTAGCCTTATTTGAAGTGCTTTCATCATTTTTCCTTGACTTTGTTTATTCATGTTCCTTATCCTTTTATAAATACTAACGCAGGATCAAGTTCTCCCAAAATTTTAATAGCATGCGAATTGTTTTCTCTTATCATGTTTTCATGCATTACTAATATAACAACTATATTATGCAAATCCGTGTGCTTCCCTTGTTTTTCATAGCAGTGTGATATTTTTAAAGCTGTTTGTTGACATTGCTGTTCAATTTCACTCTGCATTTCTAAAATATGTAAACATTCTTTAGATAATCCGTGTTTGAAGAGTATATTGTATTTTTGACTTGGCTTATTTTGGGGGAATTTCATAGAACGGCCTACACTGAAACCAATAGCCCAATGAAAGATTTTTGTCATACTTTGTTGGAACTATTCTTTTAAATTATGCCACAAATTTTCCACTTTTCATCCTACATCTGTTGTGCATATTCTAACTCGGAGTTTCATGAGTTTAGACAAAGATGAATTTCATAATGGGCGTAAAATATAGACGAGCAAGCAAAAATCTAGAGATATCTGGGTTTGATTCCCGATAAAGGCGAACGATATTTCCTCTGCGGCATCGTCGCGCTTCTACCTTGCCGTTGTCGCTTTACGGGTAATACCGCGGTTAGTTAGTGGCAATCTCTGCGGAAGGCAAAAAGCGAAATTTAATACTTTTGATTAGCAGTCGTAGCTGATAAGCGAATGGCAAGGATGATGGTGAGGGAAATCCTCATCCTAAACAAGTCTTGCGGGTATTATCCTTCTTCGGACCGGGAACAGTGCTGCTAAATTAAAATTTTCAGTCTAGAAAAGAAATTTTAGAAATTGTTACAAAAATCTATGGCTGCATATTCCCGAATCGACAAGTTTTGTTTCAACCCCTTGGAGAATACACATTCGCTTTCCTTAGCAGCAGGCGTGGCCGTTATGAATTTTATGCAGCCATTGTCATTCTAGCAGATAACCTAAAATCTTGTAGGTACCTATGCCCCCGTCTGGTTGAATTTATTTGAGATTGCCACTAACTAACCGCGGTATTACCCGTAAAGCGACAACGGCAAGGTAGAAGCGCGACGATGCCGCAGAGGAAATATCGTTCGCCTTTATCGGGAATCAAACCCAGATATCTCTAGATTTTTGCTTGCTCGTCTATATTTTACGCCCATTATGAAATTCATCTTTGTCTAAACTCATGAAACTCCGAGTTAGAATATGCACAACAGATGTAGGATGAAAAGTGGAAAATTTGTGGCATAATTTAAAAGAATAGTTCCAACAAAGTATGACAAAAATCTTTCATTGGGCTATTGGTTTCAGTGTAGGCCGTTCTATGAAATTCCCCCAAAATAAGCCAAGTCAAAAATACAATATACTCTTCAAACACGGATTATCTAAAGAATGTTTACATATTTTAGAAATGCAGAGTGAAATTGAACAGCAATGTCAACAAACAGCTTTAAAAATATCACACTGCTATGAAAAACAAGGGAAGCACACGGATTTGCATAATATAGTTGTTATATTAGTAATGCATGAAAACATGATAAGAGAAAACAATTCGCATGCTATTAAAATTTTGGGAGAACTTGATCCTGCGTTAGTATTTATAAAAGGATAAGGAACATGAATAAACAAAGTCAAGGAAAAATGATGAAAGCACTTCAAATAAGGCTAAAATCCACACTCTCAGAAGATGATTAGGTCTCAAAGGGAAATGGAATGGTTTTTCAATGAGTGTCAGGGTAAGTATTATTCTCCCACGTCACCATCAAACTCTCGTTCAACAGCTTTTAAATGTAATGTAGAATTTCTGGCAAAAGGCTGTCCTTGTAAAATTTTTAAAACTTATCCTCCATATATTTTGACCAGAAGTCATAATCTCTGTCAATCGCAAAACTGCCATACCTAACTGGCTCCATAAAATAAGGTGGCAGTATTTCTTCTCCGTGATATGGAGTTGACCTTGGATCTAGTAAAAATAAATACTCTTTACTTTCAGAGCAGCTTCGCCGTCTATAATCTCACAAGATGCTAATTTCTTTTGAGAGACAGCATGCGTCGGATGCGCATCCATGCATACGTATGGACATTTCACCTCGACTATTCCATCGACATCTGACAGGACGCCATCTGGCGTTGCTGCTATGTAGGAGGTCCTCCTATCGACAAAACGTCCCGATGGGTTAACCGTATTGCCCCTGAATCTCTCGTACTCCGCTGTCGCCAATGCCTCACCCGCAATTCCATAGTCGGTGGCTTTATTTCCGCGAAAAGATGGGTAGAGTAAAGACTGAACAGTCTTCTCCCGAGAGGTTCCTGCTCATAATTTACAAACTCGAGCAAAGGTAGAGGCGGTGAGCCTTTTTCTCCGCTAAACATGCCATGTTTGACAGAGGCGTTGAGTTTTGATAGATGCTTCCAGTTGTCTTGTTTGCTCCACGCCTTATTTCAGGGAATTTAGGAAATCATATCTCACAGTTAAGTCGATTTCAAACTCCTTCTCGATATTTTGTGGGCCATGCAGGCCATAATGCTGGGCAGGATGTTCCAATTGTCCTTTACATTCAAGACGTCGCTTTGCTCATCTCTGCCTTTTTTCGCATCTCTGCCTTTTTTCGGAGGCCAGTTTGAATATTTTCGTAAAAAATCCTGGACTCTTGTTTGTGATGCTGCTGTGTATCAATGTATGAACATCTGGTCCTGCATTGAAGGCTGAAGCGGCCACTTCACACCTAGTTTGATATGACCCCCGCTTAAACATGTGCAGCGAAGATCGGCAAGATTTGTAAAGGGACGATACGATAATTATATTAGCGTAACCAGTTTATTAAATGAATTGAAATGGGAATCAATGTCAGATCGCAGGTTGAAATTTAGACTTAATCTCTTAAACAAATTCCAAGGCAATATTTTCAGTGATGATGTTAAAAATATTTTACGAACCCCAACTTACTATGGCAGTCTGGACCATAATCATTAAATTAGAGAAATTGATTGCCGAACTGACCGATTCAAAATGTCCTTTTTCCCTCGTACAATTAGAGATACGAATAACGGTAAATATGTCCTATCGTAGAGTAGCAATGAATAGCGTTGGTAGCTGCATGTTGGTATGAGTACTTAAAGCTAACCCTACTAACAGAATTCCGTTGTTTCAGGCGTGACTTCATGGAATTTGCTTAGCATATTGAATGAGAAGCAGTAACTTTGTAATTCCACATGTATTTATTGCAAACAACCTAGGTTTCGACGTAGCACGTCATCATCAGGTGTTGTCACCTGATGATGACGTGCGACGTGCTACGTCGAAACCTAGGTCGTTTGCAATAAATACATGTGGAATTACAAAGTTACTGCTTCTCATTCAACTACTAACAGAATGTTTTTGCATGTTTGCTCTGCAATTTCTATCTTTTTTAAATAGTGTAGTTCTGACTACTATATTAATACTATTCCTTTTTTATGCATGATACGTAGTGTATGTTTGGTGAGAAATGACCCCCTGCCACACACCCTTGTGGTGGTTTGCAGGGTATTATGTAGATGTAGATAGATGTAGATGAAAGCGAAATTTACTCTTTTCCCTCCCACATATTTTGCCACACATGAGTTGAAGGATTCTGCTTGATTGTTGGTTACGTCCAGGATAAAGCTGGGAGTTTGGTTGGCCCAGGAGTTTATCTACTGACATGATATCGTCCCATACCCCAAAGTTCATCAACAGAGGCACACGGTTCTCCTCATGAGACTTTGGTCCACTACAAAAGTACGCCGCACATTTGCTATGATCCTCGAAAACAAGCCGGGGGCCATTCATAATGTCTTTCTGTAGCTCCTTGGGGTCAGCAGTTAACGTACTCTTTCTAAATTTTATGGGAGAAGGTACCGCATTCCTTAACCGATGTAAGTTGCCTCCAATATTTTTCCTAATAGTTACTGGTGCATGGCATTTCCAGTTATTCGTTTTCCTTACTACATCTCTGATGCGGTTGCAGCATTTCGCAGCAAATGGTTCGAGCATTCCACCTTTAGAACAGGAAGGTCTACACCGTATGGCAATACAAGTCTTTGCATGATGCTAGTATCTCCATCGCCTTAAAAAATTATTGAATTTAGTGGAGCATATAGATAGTCGTCTTCTTGAAAACTTGACACATACTAGAGTACTTCTTACCTATGATTGTATAGCACTTAAAATTATACATTTTAACACTGTTTTGAAGCCTTCTACTATGGTATCTGCTTCCATTGCCGTATAAGAAGAACTACAGTTCTTAAAACATGTGTGAGGCCTTTCATTATTCGTAGAGTCTTTTGAACTTGCTTGCGTACATACTGCAGTACTTATTTCTTACTCCAATAAATGTTACTTTTTTAGTTATAAATCCCACAACGTAAGCCTGAAAATGTGTTTGCATTAATAGCGACCGATTTGGCGTCCATGAACAATATACGTACCACTCCTGACAAAGAGTTAGGTATACCTATATATAGTTTGTGCGGTATGATCTTTTTCCCATGATCCGTCACACACCACCGTTATCAAAGGTGTACCATCTTAATCCACTTCCCTGCTTTGATCGCAAATTCACTTTCATCCATAGCCGCTTTCTTCATCTCCTCCCAAGCAACATCATGTATGGCAGGAGCGATGTCGACTTGCTTATTCGGGAATGTTTGGCTGGCCATGTGCGGAACGTTAAAAATTGTACTCATTTCCGCCATTCGGGCGTAACCTAGCCCTATACATATCATATTGGAGACCGGTAATTCAGTTGGGTAATTTTTTATAGCTGAAAATGTTAAAATAATGACCCGATGAATTTTCTTCATGAATCACGTGCTCTTCACTGAAATAAATGATACGTGTGATAAGTAACCATGCCCTTTCCAATCCATTTCTCGTGGAGAATCTTTATTTAATACGTGTAGTAATAACATTTCCACATATTCGCGAATTTGCCATATTAAACTTATGAGCCGTCATCGAAATATGCTTTCCAATGTCCACGACTGCCAGAAAGAATTCCTCGGCTCCTCGTCGACTCAGCTGGGGGGGTGTTATCTACGAAGAGGTAACCTGACACCGCTCTAGAACCCTCGCGCTCTCTCACAGACCTAACACATCTGGAGTTTCGTAAACAAGAGGGGTGGAACGCCTTAGGGAAGGAGTGGGGGTAGACCGCTAAGACAGAAATCATCGGTCGGAACTTCAGCGCACAACGAGTTTAAAAAAGCAAAACATGCTCCACAGGGTTTACTATTATGACCTAGCTATAGAAATAGCATCAAAAGTTGTTGTTTGAATGTGTAGATGAAGGATCAAGCTTTCTCTAGAGTGGAAGCAAAATCCTCTGTTCCTATTCTAGGCTTCGCAAATAGCGACTAAAAAGGGACAAAAATGGAAAGTTTGGCTATTTTTTATAAACTAACAAATTAACCAATAAAAAATCCATTCCATTTACGCAAAAAAGCAATTCTTTTGCTACAATGGGAAAATTTTCCAAAATACCAGTAGCTACGATAAAGTCGTAGTCGCGTTCATCTTAAGCATCTGCAACGGGCTTTTAGAGGCAGCTAGGGAGCACCCTTAAGGGTGTTGACTACGAATTAAAAGCAGCGATTTAACGGACGTCTTGCAGCTAGCTGCAGATAGTTCGGAAGTTCGCCACCACAGGACCAAGTACAGGCGAAGGTGGGGGGAGAAGGAATTGAAGGGAGGGGATGGAATGGAGGAGAGGGGAAGGGTATTGAGGAGAGGGGGTGGAGGGGAGATCTCCAGTGTGTCGGAACGTGAACAAGTGTTGGGAAATAGATGATCCTAGAGCCGAGTCGCCTTGGAAGACTGCTATGAGAATTTGATTATGGCCCTGTATTATTTTACTCTAGCATTTTTACAAATTGTAATTATGAATGTAAACCATTGCACAAAGTCAAGGGTGTTGACTACGAATTTAAACTTAAAGTTTTAAACGAAATGAACACGAAATAAAAATTTTTCGCGAATCTGTAGAATCATAGAAGGCTTGTCGTATATAAGTACTTATTTTGATTCGTAAATAATAATTGTGCTAAATAGAACAAGCGCTTACATGAAATACGAGTAAAAAGTTATCAACAACCATAAATGCAAGACCAAAAGATATGGGTATCCAGGAAGGTAACTATTTGTTGGATCGATTTTAAGTTATGTGCTATTATATGCATTCCATAGGGATAGAAATCTTGGAGAATGCAAATAGAAGAACATATAAACGGTACTTTAGTTTACTCCCTCAACTCATTACCAAAAACCATAAAGCTAATCGCAGAATATTATAGTGATCTCATTATAAAGATGATTTACGCATCTCATATCTGCTTCAGGATTAGTACGAAAAATACCTTCCGAACTTGACGATACTAACAATAAGATCGATAATAAAGTAAGTTTCCCTAGACAACATGATTTTCAATACAAGTGGATATTCGGTGTATTCCAAAGGAAAATTAGCCTTGCAGTGTCTTCACAGTAAGTTTAATAAAGGAAAATACATGAAAATGAAGGAAATTTTGACTAATGTCATGCACACAATTTATTCAATTCATGCTTCAAAAATGAGATGAATGTAATAGGACTAACGACAGGTTTAGATAAAAACTTCGCTGTTGTTTAGAAAAGGATATACTGTTCCCAGCGGACATGTATAAATATCTGCTTGCAAATCCCAACTCAGGTTGGTACCGTTCAATGGTTAACATATTTCAATTGGCTGTGTTTTACTCCAAGAAAATTTATATTGCATTGCAATCTAGTTGCATGTTCTTCTGAGTTAAGAGGCAAAGGAAGGCCGAAAAAAGAATTTGAGAGGTCTAGTGATAGAACGAAAAGAAGAAAAATAGCAAATTTAAGAGAGAAAGCGTCAGCAACAGAACCATCGACAACCATATCCATGACATTGCGCTGCGAAGGGAATGACGCGGCAGCGAAAATAATAACTGAAATGACTGCAACAACCCCCACCCGAGGAAAACGAATGTTAAAAAAATGGAGGAAAATGCCTGCAACTCAAAATGAGTTGACGCTCTGACGTTGATTGTTCATTGCAATTTAACGAAATTGCAATATGAAATACTTCGCAAGTCTGCCAAAAATGTGGACACAAGCTTTACCCTAGTTGTGAAAGGGTTAGATTTCAGAAGAATGCTTCATACCCAGAGGGCATATCAGCAAGGGAAAAAATGTGAAGTGAGCCTTCAAGAACCGCCGAACCACACAGCCTCTCGCACTATAACATCTTCAAGATTCAGAGATGATCAGAGATGAAGGACCTTTAACCTTTTCCTCATATGCAAATAGGGGTTCGATGGCAGTTCGGGCTTTAAATATTTAAAACAGCTTACGTTTTCAATAATAACCATTTATTAAAATAAAATAAACCCTCTATACTGCAATGGTACGCCAAGTCGATTTTTGGATTTTTTCAGTCTTCACTAATTTGTTTAATAAAAGACCCCGGACCATTTTTTGGCGAAATTCCGTAATATTTATGTCTAGAAGCATAAGAAAAATTAGTTGGGAAGGTTTCGTCGTTCTATCTATAGAAATAGGGAAGATATGATTTTTGATAGTTTTTTTCGATTTCAGCCCACAGGTTTTCCCCATATCTAAAAGCGCCGGCGGCGGTAATTTTAATCGGTAGGTGTTATCTATTGATTTCGCGGTGTATATGAATAAATTTATGCATTTATTCAATTTTGAGGTGATATCGTCGTATTATCAAATAATATTTACATTTTAAAAGTAATTAATAAGATTTATAAGCAATTTATTTATTTTCGCTTTTACACAAACTTTGGAATTAAAGAATTATCATCAATTGCGATATACACCGTATAGATAAAATTATATATACTGTATTTAGTATCAGGAATTGTTTCTAATGTAGGTAACAGCATAAAACCATGTATATAGCTATGGAATACCAGCTCTACCGCACTTAACTTTATTTTCACGACACGGAACACATATTATAAGTTTTTCAATTTTCATTTCATTTTCTTTTCGTAAGATTCTGTGCATTTTCCGTACGTATATTTTTGGCATATTGAACATTTTATATGGTTTTGTTTCGTTTCAATTTTTTACCTTACACTGATGTCTATTTCTAATTTCTTGTATCTGAAATGAAATGAGATGGTCCCGGCTGTGACTTGATATACTCGCTACGCAGTTCTTTAGTTAAATTCAAAATAAATTTATGGCAGCTGATGTTTTGTGAGGTGATCTCTTCCTATATCACTCATGCGTTAATTGCAGCTAAATCTAGGGGAGTTGTGTTTGAAACCGTCGGAATTATTTCAAATAGGTAACCAGGGAGTCAAGTGATACCTACACGAATGGTTTCAAAATTTAATGTGTCTGAATCGCTCTTTACAACATCATTAATTGTTTTCACTTGAGTTTTTCTCACCTATTCCAACTGAAGAGCCCCCAGTGGAGATATAACACAAGTGTAAACAAAGAATGAGGCTGCAATCAGCGGTTTTAACACACCAAATTTGCAAAGCATTCGTGTGTATACCACGTGATTCCTTGGTTACCTATTAGAGATAATCCCGACGGTTTCAAACACAGCCCCCTAGGATACTATAAAATTTGACAGGCCATCGGCGAGATCCTGCGCACCTAGTGTTATTCCTTGTCATTTGGTCCGGTATATCTACTCCATATTTTGTGGTGTCGTAGAAACTGACTGAATCTCATTATATTTTTGTGTACATGTAGTATTTCAATGCTGGGATGTATGGTTCTCAGCACCAATATGTTTTTTTCATCTTGGTATACTGTCAATGTAATGTCGTCATGTTTTATGACTGTGGTATCGTACAACTTGACGACTTAGACGTTTGAACTTCTTCGGAGACTCCACGCCTGATTCTTTTCATTGTGCCAACAATATCAATGCTAATTTCGTTTAGTTTTTCGTCAAATTCATTTACATGAAATCACTATCTGCCGTGACGTCTTGTCCTGAACTAAGGACAAGACGTCACGGCAGAGCGGTCGTGTGTATACCACGTGATTCCTTGGTTACCTATTAGAGATAATCCCGACGGTTTCAAACACAGCCCCCTAGGATACTATAAAATACCATATGTCCGAACGTAATAAGCGTAAAACAACATTGTCAAGGAGACTTTCGTTGGGAGGATTATATTTCTCCAGATATAGAAACCCATTGCATAAATATTCGGAATTTACATCTGCTAACCTGATGGAATTTACATCTGCTAACCCAGAACTTGATTCCAAATTTGTCTGGTTTATTTTTATGCATGTGATCATGCACTGAGTGAATCTACACCTACCTTTAGTTGGAAAAAGCTGCTCATTCAAGGATAGGTATTCACTAGGACTATAGCAGGCTATACAGTTTCCCACAAAATTGCTCCATATTTAGAACACCAATGCAAATTTATCTGCATTGAGACGCTGAGATCTTGTCCCGAGAACATCGAAACTTAGGTACTGCATGAGCTGCAGACATGTTTCGTGGCATCGCCTGAGGGAAAAACGCTGGCTAATCACTAGATCATAGCATATCATAATCTAGTGAACCACAATCATATGCTCCTCGTGCAAGCCTTAGTTCAATAATAGCTTCAATTTCTTCAGCAGTCGTGGTCCAATATCTCTCACCCATCTGCTTCCACTTCAGTGTATATTTTGATATTCCGGAGCGTACGTTCATCGATACATATGCATCATTCGTTAGATACATAATCTTTATATACCCTGCGATTGGCTTTTGGTGATGGTTCCGGATTTTCTTCCAAAATATTTTTAAGTAGTTACGAAGTAAGACCGCGTCCCTGGGACATACTTAGAAGCATCGGGGTACAGCTCCTACCCAAAGCGCGGTCAGATCTTGACTGACCGTGTAAGGATAAAAAAGGGGCGATAAGGGTGGTGTAAAAAAGCGCATTTCCCATGTCTTGGGATAAAGCAGAACTGTGTACCTGTATCCTATCCGGTTTTTATGTATATCTTGAGACAACTGTGAGAAAATCTATGAAAAACTCCTTTGATGCGATTGCAGAATAATAATTAAAAAAGAAAATTCTCAGGAATCATGCAAGGAAACATGTTAATTCAATTTGATCACGTGACTGCAACCTGTCATGCCAGAAAAATCTTATTTGAAAGGAAAAAAACTATAAGATGAACATTTATAATACCGTCAAAACGACCGCTCTGGCGCTTTTAGGTATGATAAATTAATACTTCATTAAGTAACAGACCAAAACTAATCATTTTTGGCATGTGAACGTTAGACTAAAGTTCATTAAAAGTCACGAAATTTAAACAATTTCTAACCATTGTGAAAAAAACGGTCAGTATTTGAAATTCAAAAACGGTCAAAATTACCGCTCTGGTGCTTCTAGTGGTAAAGCACTCTACGCGTAATCGAGGGACCCGGGTTCGTCTCGGTTCAGGCGATATTGTTAATCTGTGGAGTTCTCTCATTTTAGCGCAATGAAGATGATGATATAGATGAAAATACTTACTGTCTGTAAAAAAAAAGCACGACACCCGAGTTTGAGGAGCTCTATCGTCTAAACGGAGCGATCAATTTCAATGCAACAAAAAGCATACGAGAGAGAGTTTATTTCTACGTTGGATCATTTACTTCAAAAAATCTTCGGCTCCATAGTATTTCCTGTACTTAATTTTTTCTCAAAAAAGTACCCGTTTTTTGCGCGTAAAATCAAGTTGCCCAACTTTGAGCGCTTGGTATTCCCGTAGTGTTTGTTCCAATAACTTTCAATTTTGATATAAGGAAGCCAGATCTATTAGTAACAGTTTGCAGAAAACAAATTGTTTATACCACTAAAATTGATGGATTTGTTGTAAACAACGCAAACCCCTGCTAACTTCGAAACCAATGGGTCAATTGAAAATTGATTGGTACTGTTGTAGTAGGTACATCACTTGCAATTTTGTCTTGAAATTCCCGTTTTCCATGAAAGATGTTTCGTATTCTTTCCTTGGTAGCCTTTCAGATTCTTCTTCCTTTCACTCTCAATGTCGAAAGGCACCAAAATAAAAACTCAATTCGCTCTTCGAGACATCGCTTCGGCCTAAACCAAACCAATGCAGCTGCGACCAGCCACGGCCAACTCCATGTAAAAAATTTCGACATTCCCCCACCCCAGGCATTCCCGCAGAACCTTGGAAGTTTGAGGACCAGTTCATAGATGGCGACACCGTCGTAGTGCCGCACGGTTCTCCCGGGAATTTCAAAAAAATTTAATTTGCTAATCCTTTTCTTTCGAGAACCAGAATATTTCACGAATTCCGAAACATCTCCTCGACGTGAAATTTGGAATAGGGACTTCTGCAGAGGACTGGGATGTGGTTACATACACTAAATTCCAGTTTAGCTTCGATGTTTTTACCTGAAGGCTATGAAGGTGAAAAACTCATACAACTTAAATCTTCTGATGCAGAAGATATAAAGTAATTTAGCATATATTTGAATTAGTTATAATGTTCCTATCGCATCACATTAAATCTGAATTTAGAATATTTACAGGTGAAGTGCCACATCAAATGTCCCTTCAAACCTAAGAAACCCAAACCTCAGTACTGATTCGTGTGCATTAATATTTTTTTCCTAACTAAAAGGATGGCATGTACATGAATTTACTCTGGAAATGTAACGGGAGTACTGGGAATGTAATAAAGAACTTCCAAAATAAATTCACAAAAATTGCTATAAATATCTTGGTGTAAAATTTTCATGCGGTGATCTAACTTGAACCTATAATTGTAGGCTCTCCTTTCGAAAAAAAGGTATGGAATTCTGACTAATGATGAGGCATATTAATCTGTTGAAAATAAAGTATTCTTTGGGGCAACAAAGTGAACAAAAGAGATACTTAAAAGGTGAAAGGATTAACATGTTTACTGCCAATCATGGCACATTAATATCAAAATTTTAATGATTTATACACATGAAATGAAATAATGATATAGTTTTTATTTCTGTAGGTTATCAGGTAACATAGAAATAGTCAAGAAATAATTAGTCATGAGAAACAGGAATACAAAATAAAATAATAGGTAAATATAAATAAATAATGTACAGCTAGTACAAGATAACAAAATCATATTTGACAGCAGCTACAGTTAAAATTACCAACTTAATTCTGCAGTACAATGCTATGCTTGCAAGTATGCTTCGCTTAGTAGGAGTCTCTTTCAATGTTTCTTAAAAATAGGTATGTATGTAATGGACTAGATGTAGGAAGGATTTTTTTACATTACAATGGCAGCATGAGGACCATGTTGAGATAGGGACTTAGAGCACTAGTGATCTATGTCGCTATGCTGACATTCATTCATTACAGCTGGGATAAATGAATGATAGCATAATTGCAATAATGGTAGGTGTGTATGTCATGATGAGAAGGGAATATTTGTGGGTTTTGTTTAACAAATATGGTGCAGTTCAGGATATAGAGGGATGGAAAAGTTAGAATGTAATGATTCTGGAATAAAGGTTGGCAAGGAGTTTGAAATGGTAGATGAAACAATGCCTTTAGGGTCTGATTTTGCAATTAGAAGGCCTTTTTAAAGAGGCTTTCATTTGCCTACAATTGTATACCATACGCAATATGGGATTGCATTTTAGCATAAAAGAGTAGTTTCAGGGTGTTGAGAGCAATAATTGGGGCTAATTTTTTAATCAGGAAGATGCCAGCAGTGATCTATTTCAGTGTCCTTGATGTGGTAGAACCACTCCCAGTTTTCATTGATTTTTAAACCTAAAAAATTGACAGAATGGGATCAAATGAGGTCTAATAAAGAGGCTAGAGGAGGGAGGATTTCATATCATGTTTCGGGAATTGCAGATGAAGAGATTTGCATGAATTAAAGGTGAGATGGTTTTTTGGCACTATTGCTTCATCTCAGAGATAGAAGTTCTAGAGAGGTATCCAACTTCAGCTTGATTATTTGATAGTAGCAGACAGGAAGTATTGTCGGCAAAGAGAAGGACCTTCCCAATTGAGATTAAATTTGGGAGTTCATTAATAAAAATTAAAAAGGGCACTCACCGAAGAATTGAACCTTTAGACACACCTTAGTGGGGGCTTGGACAGGATTACCTTGGAGCCACTGACTGTTCGGTAGTAATGTTTCACTTGCTGCTGCCAGTTGATGAGAAAAGACTTTATCTGGAACAGGGCATTGCCAATAATACCAAGTCTAGAGAGTTAGAAGATTAGTATCTCGTGACTGATACTATCAAATGTTTAGCTGAGATCATAGAAGATCCCTAGTGTGGCATCTCTACAATTGAGGGCCTTGTAGATATGATTAAGTAACCGAAATATGGCAGTGGTGGTAGATTTCCCTGCTTGAAATCCATGCTGGGTTTCATGTAAAAGCTGCAGTGATTTCAGAAAATTCATAAGGTGACTGTAAATGGTTTTTTCAAAAACTTTAGAAAAACTGAGAAGCGGAGATATTGGCTGGTAAATGTTTGGATCAGAGAGGGGACCTATTTTGCTCCTGGGGTTAATATGAGCTAGCTTCAGATATGCAGGGAAGTAACCTTCATGAAATCATATCAGCCAGGGCATCACATATAAAATTGCTGGGAGTAGCTTTGCAGAACATTTAAATTAAAGTTTCAGCAACATTTTAGGGATTGATGACAGGAGTGCTGTTGAAGACAAATTCACTCTGTGAATCATTTTGTTGAGATGCTTTGGTATTATTTAATAACATCCCATGCTGATTTTATGGGATTTGTGGAGGAAAGGATAAGCATTTCATTGATGATGATGATCCCTTCTGATGATCCCTTACATGTTGTTTGAAGGCTTTGAGAGACTTTTTGTTTGTGAACATTAGTCTATTGTCAATGCATTTGGCCTGCTGGTAAAGTTCATGAAGGCGTTGGCTTCAGCGACTAGATCCAAGGAGTAGAGCCTTCTTCTGGTATCCTAAGGTTGACACCTAAGGTTCTTTTTGGGAAATGCAGAGTTAAAATGCATTGTGAAAATACTGATGAACTTTTTGAATTTGTCTTCAGCATAATTAGAAACGTAGATGCCATCCCAGGTTTCATATGATATAGAATTTACAAAGTTCTGAATGGAGTCATAATCAGTTTCTTTTACAGATAATGTGTGGGATTTTATGAGAATGCATGTTTAAAGATTTGAGAGAAAAATTAAGATCATAATGATCAGATAAAAAGGTAGATTATAGTGTTTTGCACATTAACTGTGAGAATAGTATGTCTGAAATAAGTAGGTAAATCAATTAGATTTGATGAAGATTGAGTTACTCTAGTAGGTGAATAATTTTGAATCTTGATGCCATGAACACCAATCAGATTATTAAGATATGAGCTGTACCAAGTGTTTCTTAAAATATCCAAATGTAGATCACCACATGGAATAACTTTATGTGGTGATGTATTTGGCATTTTTTTATGAAGAAAAAAAATTTACATCAAGAACATTAATGAAATTGCTGACATTACCACCTGGTGAGCGATATGCTCAGTAGATAGCATAGGAGAGAGAGTTAACTCTTAACTTAGCTATACAACATTCGAAGTTCTTCTCTAAGCATTTACTAAAGTTTAAACATGAAATGTCACTATGAGGCATTGAATAAATGGCAACACCACCACTTTTATGTAGGGAACGACAAAAGTAGGATATTACAATGTAACCATGTATACAAAGTGATGTCAACTCAGATTCACTCACAAAAACACAGGATTCTGGCAGAACCTCTTCCATGCCTTTGCCCTGTAATGAAGATAAAATGCTCATTTGTAATCACGATATGAAATTGCAAACTTTTGATGTAGGTGGTTAGCACTAAATCAAGTAAGAGCTTTATAAAGGCTTTATTCTGATCGTAATGTCTATTGCCCCATGTTTCAGAAAAAATCAATGTAGGGTACCAATTGAGTGTAGGCCGATAATAAAATGAGGTAGATGTAACATCTTTCACAAAAAAGCAGAACATTCACAAAAAGAAACTTAACAGTCAAGTAACTCTGTGGCATTACAAGTTTATTATTCTTTTTATATGAAGTAGCGAATTATCTCCATTTTAAGCACCTTTCCTCTTAATTTGACTACCCATACTTCTGCTCTGTAATGACAACAACTGATGGAATGCCACTGCCAAACGAAGGCCATGAAGGTAGCATAATATTCTAGCACGATGTCTCTAAGATGAATATTATGAAAAAGACAAGTTGGTAGCACAGCAGTGTTTTAATAAAGAACAAATAATATTTTAATCAAAAGACCACAAATACCACCGAAAACATTCGTTTTACAGGCACAAAAATGTTTTCCCTCAATACTTAAGTATACTACAATTGTAGTAGAACCAAAAGAGAAATGAATCGAAACGATGCACAACATCGAGGAAGAGGGTCACTTTCAAGTACATTTATACCACAGCATATATATTCTCAATACAAAGGTTCGCACACTTACCTGTCTCTCATGATAGGGAACCGGAATAATTTTCCACCAACCGCTGGACATCCCGAAACATAACATCTCTTCTTTTCCATCACGGAAATGCTTCTTGTGGGCACTCGTCGCTTTTTGTAACACCAAGATAGCTCCTACTGAATTACACTGGACTCTACGATTGTATGCAGCTGGTCTGAGCTTACTTATTTCGTACCGTTACTTCTAAAGGCCGCTTTACACGATACAATTTCTTGTACAAAGTGAACGAAATTGTATGTTTGTCTGAATGGAATTAGAACAGGTTCTACTTACCATACAGACATTCGCACAATATGCCGCTTTACACGGTATAATTTCCTCATACAAGCGTTTATACAAGAAATTGTATCGTGTAAAGCGGCCTAACTGCAAGTCTCAGCCGGCAACTTTTGAACGGGCGGTTGTGTTTTTCCACGGCAGTAGGAGGGGGTTGACGAGGAGGAGGGGGCACGAGAACTGGTAGCACTTAGTTCAAGGACCAGTTCACAGATGGCGTTGAACGCAGTCAATAATCTCCCGTAAGACTCGATCCTGGCTGGCTGCGACATTGTGAAACAACACCCTTATCTCTACTCGCGCCGGCTTTCCCAGGAGTGCTGGAGGGGAGCGCGAGAGGGGAAGGAAGAGAGAGAGAGAGACAGGAGGTGGGGAGGACCGTTAGCGGGAGTGGGGGTAGTCCCTCTGAAGCTCCACGCAGCGCCAAAGAGAGGAATAGTTTTCGCGCTCAAAATAGTGAAAACATGGTCCAGGAAATGATTCAATGCTAAGTTATTACCATTCTAACGCCGTTGGGATTGGTGTCATTTTAAAGGAGAAGGATGAATCCCTAAGGTTAATGGAAGAGATGCTTCAATTACGATTTGTGTATCGTAAGAAAGACAGCAGAAAATGAGATATTTTCACCTTTTTCAGCGCCTATAGCATTTGAAATGAAATATACTCGAAACTTGTGATCCATTCTCCCACATTCTTTGTCTTTGTTCTAACGAACTGTGAAAACAGTTCATCTCTATGTGTCATATTACGCTCGTAATCTTCTATCTCGCAAGAGTCTGCGCAGCCGTTTTCCGGGTAGGTATTCAACACCCTTAAGTAGCGGTTGTCAACACATTGTTTAAAAATAATAACCGCCGTAGTAAAAGTCACAAACGAAGCAACTAAAGATGGTTGAAGCACGAAAGATCAGTAAAATAGCTCAAGCAAAAAGGGCATTCTATCAAGAGAAGAATCTACTAACAGCTAGAAATACAAGTGTAGAAGTAAGGAAACAATTCATCAGGACACGTCTGGAGCATGTTTCTTAGCGGCAGCATGGACGATGACAGCAGCGGAGAAGAAAAGGGTGGAAGCATTCGAAATATGGTGTTACAGAAGAATGATGAAGATTTAATGGATCGACCGAGTAAGTAACGAGGAAGTGCTAAGAAGAGTGGGACAAAAGAGAAGTATCCTGAAAACTAAAAAGAAACGGGACAACTTAATCGGCCATATCTTGAGACACAATGGCCTGATGAAGACAATCGTCGAAGGAAAATTGAACGGGATGATTGTAGGTAGGCCTCGTATGTGATACATGGAACAGGTTGTAAAGGATGTAAAAAAGAGCCATTACGCTGATATGAAAACGTTGGCCGATAGAAGATCCGAGTGGAAGAATGTGTCAAACCAATCCTAGAATTGCTGACCGATGATGACGATGAAAATTTTGTAACTAAAAAACTGAAATATTGCATTAAATGGAGCATTTTCCAAAACTTTGAGCAGGCATTAAGTTATTAATTAAGCAGTGTCAAGTCATCTGATTGGATGACGTTACAGCCCAGTATTTTATAATTTGTCGAATTTACTTTACCAAGAAATAAATGAACTTTTCAAAATCAGAGGTTGCGCTCATTTTGAACAGAAACTTTTTTGCTGTTTCGCATATCTTGTCTAATATCCGAGTTTTAATATTAGGAACGGTATAATTGAAAGTTCTAAGTGTGATCATATAACACGAAAGAGATAATAATTTGTGAATGAGTTAATAGTAGCCACTTTTGGGGCATAACGTGTCCACTTTTTCGTCCTCATGAAAATACTCCGGGGATATTCCTATATTTTATTTTTGGAAATGAAACATTTTCTTGTAAATTTCATAACCAACTGGCTATAAGGAACTAGAGAATTAAAAAAAAATGGTTTGATAGAGACATCAGTGTTTCCATCAATACGCCTCAGCTATTTGCAATTGAATGAATATGCAACTAATCGTCTATTTGTTTCTTTCAAAGGAACTAGTTCAGGGGCGTCGGAACTATTTTTCCGAATTTTTTGCGGATAGGAGGGGGTAGAGACTAGAATTCCGCTAAAAGTACATATGAAGATGGTAGAATATGCGTCAAAAGGGAAAAGGCAAGATGGAAACAAGTGAAATTTGATTTTTAATAATGAAGACTAATTTTTCAAGGGCCCGGGGCAAATTCTGGGGGTGGGGGGTGAATGCCCCCCCTGCCCCTCACTTCCGACGCCGCTGAACTAGTTCACGTTCAAGCGACGTCAGAGCGAATTTCTTTGTGCATAAGCGGTGAGCTCAACTGTCAAATGCTGTACAAATGATCCTCCGAGTAACTAGCCTGCGGTTAATGTCGTTGTACATGTCATAAATACCGAAGGGCCCATGGAATAGAGTGAATTAATAGCATTCCAAATCATGAATGACCGAGTTTTATCATTTTAAGTCATCGTCAGTTATAAGTACGTTATCGTTAAAAGAGTCTCAGTTGCTACACCATCAATATGTAGTAAGGTCGGTGGCTCTGTTCTGCAAGAGCAAAAGTTACCCTAATTACGAGCAGTCACTAGTCTAAGATGCGGTTGCAGCCTTGTGGAAACAAATTATGATTCCTCGTGGGAAAATCTACCTTCCGTCTCATACTGTTATATTCGTGCTAAATCCTGCACGCTACTTGATTTTTCCCCCTAACGATTTGAAGTGTAGCCCCCTAATCATACTAACCATGTTATTATTGAAATGCAATGCAGGCGATAGTGTGAGCAAATTTCGTAATGCTTTTTTATTTTTTGTGTCGACATTGATAAGGGCAGCGCCTTACAGCGGGATATGTTGTTCAATAAGTGTGGATATGGTACGGTAAAGGTTCAAATCCTCATATCATGTCGTACAAGTTGATATTGACCCATGTAATGATATTTAATTTAGTCAACTAAGTAAATGCTATTATGAAAAAATTTAATTTAACGTGTAATTGTAAATAATGACTACGTATGGGTCTGAATCTCATTTGGACTCAGTTCGCATTGTAACCCATGCTAAGTGACCCATGAACAAATGTTCATGAGATCTTATAAGACATATATTAAGATAAAAACAAAGAAAAGTGTGTCAGTTCCTCATTGGGTTACAGGTACACAAAAATGTGTTTTACCAACAATGCTACGTGGCTATTTCTCAAGATGTGCTAAAAATACTCACGAAAGTGTGACACCTCTTGACATTTTCTCTTAATTTTTGATCGTGACGTAGGCTATATTTTCATTTTCAGTGAAAATATACTCGCGATAAATAAAGAATCACAGTCACCAAATAATCCACGATAATCTCGGAAAGGTTTTTGGCAAATATATATTTTTTTACGGGGTACCTTTCTCCACCATAAACAAAATGTATTGGAGCTAATATCCTGACAAAGAGTAAAAAATCATTTGAGAAAGCATGCCAAGGTTCAAGAAACAAATATTATAGTTCAGTATCTCTGACCATCAATCGCACGTTAAGTGAGAGAAAGATAGGAACTTGCTATTGCCAAAATGACGAAAATAATTAAATCCTCATAGTGCATTGGTAAGATAATTTAGTGTTCGCCGTTATAACATATGTGGGCCCCTTATCTCCTCTTCCCAAGGCAAAAAGCTAAGGCAATATCACGAAAAACATTGAGCATATGCACTAACCAAATAGCATTTCATTATATAACAGGGGTGTATAATGTGGGTGGGGTGGATGTCCATGAAAACGGAGTTGGCAACTACGAAATAAAAGCCAGGAGGGAAGGATGTTCGTGGCTACTTTTTAACAGTGCGCTTGATAAGTGCGTAGTCAACAATTGGAAATTGCACAGGATCGTAAATTATAGTAACATTACATTACTAAATTTTCAATCATGCATGACGTTAGGTCTGCGAGCGGAGGACATCACGGTTGGATGCGATAGCAAAGGAACAAGAATCACGAAATAGGGCCGCACACAGGAAAGGGAGTCTATCAGATTCCATTAGGCAGGATATTGCTTCTCATACTATTGTAGCAGGTGACGGTAGAAAATGGTATAACAAATCTACATCTATGTGATTCCCTGCAAGCCACCGCGAGGGTGATCGGCAGGGGGTGGAGATCACCAAGCATGCACAAGAGTACTGCATGGAACTATTGACATGCAATAGGCTACTACATGGAAACATGCTACATAGAGTTTGACTGTTATTAACTACTTAGTAATAAAGGGATTGGTTGTTAATACATGCATTATGCACTCCAGACAACTCTACAATATTTCACCTTACTATCCCTTTGCAATGATGCGTATTGTGTTCTCTTATAGTACGGGGAAAAATTACATTTTGAATCTATCAGTTCGACCATCTCTCTCTTTCTAATCTTATTAATCCGGTTGAATCTGAACCAGTACGCTTGTTTTTAATAGGTATGTGCCTAACATATCTTCAGTAAAGCTATCCGTTTTAAATTTCTATAATAGATTTAAAATGTGGCTCACAAGAGATATTTATGTGCAAGAAGTACAATCTCGCCTTGCATTATCGTTATTTCTTGGTTTTAATTTGTGAACGCGTGAGTTAAGTCCACAAATTTTCCTGCAAAAATGTAGGATTGTTTTTCAATTATCAATGTTGATGAGACTAACATTTAATTTACATTTTTTGAATGAACTTCAAACTATAAAGTCATTGTTATTTGGCAGTTGAAAACTAAATAAAAATCGTTCGAAGCATTGTAATAGTCTCATTTTAATCATCCAATTTCAATTAATTATCAGTTTCAATTAACGCCCAACAATACGAAAACTCAATATTTTGCAATTGTTCTAAATAGCAATGTGAAAATATGAAACTAACGACACGATATTTCGTATTAAAAAAACAAATTGGTGTGAATAAATAGCATAAAAATTAGTTTGTGGAGGTTTTGAAAGAAATAGGTTGATCCTTTTCTCGACGCCCAGACACATGGAATATCTGGCCAAGATCGCTCAGACCCTCCGTCAACCTTCCACACTGCTCTTCGAGCGAGGATGAAACTTGATCGCTTAGAGATAAGGAAGCCTTCCCCCCTCCGCCTCTCTCTCTCTCGGAGCGTCTCGGAGGCGAGATGAAGAGGTGGAATGGGGAGAGGAGGGGAAGATTGGGCGGGAAAAATTTGAGGGGAAAGCCTTAGCTTGCGTTTAGTTCGGTGAACGCGATGCATCGTCTCGCAATTTTAGATGCTGCAGGAATGGGTCGTAAGACGAGCACATGGCATTAGTCTCTTCTTTAATATGAAGGATTATAGATTGGCTGTGTCGAAGGAATTTTCCATTTACGTTCATACACCACTGCGATAGGCGTTCAAAAACGCATAAAAACAGTAAAGTTTAACATGCGATTTCTTTAAAGGTAGTTGTTTCAGGCTTGATTTGGTGGAATATCATAGCGAAAGAAAAAATGGCAATTTTCCACAACAATATTCTTGTGGAAAATTGCCATTTTTTCTTTCGCGATGCGATTTCTTGATTTGCAAGGCTCAGAGAAGATATTTCCTGGATAGGACCAAATACTCAACCTTTGCGCATAACATAATGAAAACAAAATGGACGTATCTATCATAATACGAGCATGGCATTTAAAATAAAAATAGTCTGCAGCGGCATTATTTGGCGAGGTGTTGAACACCCTTAATCCTTTGTCCTTCTGAAACGACGCACTAGCTCCTCACAAAGCCGGGCGTATTTGTCTGTCGCCGGCGGATTTGTAATTGCATCTTCAACACCTTGAGCGTAGCGCGTATCGAGATTCGTCACGACCACCCAGAATTTTGAGGTATCGTCCGTAATTCCAGACAAGGTAATGTTCCCTTCCAATTGCGCAAACCACAGTTGTGGTTTTTCAGGGCAAAATGGCGGCACCCGCATGGCCACGCGACTCACTACGTCATTATTGTCGGGCATACTGGGCACGGTTTACGTAAAATAAAAATTATAAAATTGCGCGAAACAAACAACACTACTAACACACGAAATAAATACGAATTATCGTCGAGAACTTACTGAATACGGGATCACGTCAAGGTCACCAATTTGTGGGGGGCGTTACAGTTACCGGTCCCACACACTAGATTCCCTGGCAATAGTAAATAATCGAGCAACCAAGTGAACTCCAAATATTTGTTAGTACGTAGCTGATGGCACAAGATGGCGCGATACAAACTCAGCGTGCGTATGGCGGCATGCAAAGAGGTCGTGGCGGAGAGAGACGCTTCCTACGCTACGGAACCCAAATCGTTTATGTATAAAATAAATAGAAGCGGACCTACTACGCTACCCTGGGGAACTCCCGATGTGACTTTGATTGTGTCCGACATGATACCATCTATAACAACCCTCTGCTCTCGCCCACTTAACCCTTTAACGCCGGAATTAATATTTTTTTCTGATTTGCTTTATAATACATATTTTGTCTTATTACCTTCTTCTTATTCATAATCTAAAATATCATAGGAATATTCATTATAATTTCTGAGATATAGGGTGTACCATATATGGTACGCTAGGCGCTTGTATGGTGTATGTTGTAATGCAGAGTTATCTTCTCCTTTATACATCCCTGCAGTTTATTTCAAAATAAAATTACTGTTAAAGTTATTTTAAACGTATTATACAAATAAAGGGCAAAGACAGAGATTATGCATATATATTTTTCATCCTGAAAATGGATACACAGGAAATGGATAAGATATGTATTCTCAGAAACATAACTCTTTACAAATAGGATAATTCTTATTCAGTTGAAATAATGTGAATTTTTCAAAGCGTTATTGTGTTATTGTATGAAATCTTTATGATTAATGGAATTCTTTATGATTTATGGTTTAAATCTTTATGATGTATGGAACTTGATAAAACAAACAAAACAGCAAACCACATTGCACTTTATACACTCATATCTAGATTTAGCTCCACACAGTCCACACCTTATCTTTTTTCAGCAATACTTGCTTCGAAATGATTGTAGCCATCTTTGCGGACAGTGTCACTAACCTGTCTATTTATGCTACTTTGCCTCATTGGCGGTCTTCCTGGCCCACTTGGAATAGACCCGTAACGAATAAGATAGTTCAATACAATCTGCCTTCTAAATTCTAATTGGGATATAGATTTCCCTGCCTTTCTCTTAAGAATCCACGCATCATGAATCGCTGTATCGATCAACCAGGTAAACAATGGCCACCATCATTTCTTACTCCGGAAACCGACGTGGTAATTTCCTTCATTTTCATCTGTACGATCAGTGTCCTCCATGTGCTTATTATACTGGCTAATCGCATTACTCGTTTCTTTTTCGATCGGCAATGCCGTCCTACCGGTGAGACTGGATTTACACCATAAGTAGTTGATGCCACTGTAACCAATGAATTATCCATCCAACGAATCAAGCATATACCATCACATGACACTTTACTTTCCATGCTTCCTCGGGACATTTTTTTCATAGACAGTGAGGGCGTGAGATGGCTATTTTTCGCAATCCTATTCTCGCGCACTGAGCCCGTGTCACCCAGTCCCCTTTGTTTTAGATGCTGAAGAAGGTTGATCCCCGTAAATAGAATGACAAAATACAAATGATGCGATAAGTCCTTTATCAACGGCGGAAAATTTTCAAAAATTTTGATCATAGGAGTTGCCGCTTTACCAAATTTAGCCTAATAGTCCGTATTTGGCTCAGAAGATTTTCCCTGGTAATAGTCAAAAGAGATCAAATAGCCAGCCATCTGGTGTATTCAAGCACCATATTTTGTAGCCAAATCGAATGGGCTTACCCTTGATGATTTGCTTACAGCTACGGCGGCCGTAATAGGGAACCATACACTCATCATAGTCGATGTGTCTCTCCGGCCGAAATTTCATCGTGTACTTATTTTGAAGCATGCTAGACAAAGGTCTCAGTTTCCACATCTTATCATTACTATCCATGCGGTTATTATCTGCACAGTGTATACATCGACATATTTGTAGGAAACGATCCCTTCGCATGGCAATTAGGATGAGAGTATTTCGAAGATCTTTTTCGTTCTTCCAATAACTTCGCTTACTTGGCACTGCAATATACCCTGAGAGTACCAGAATTGCTATAAAAACTTGCATTTCACCATGTGAAACATTATTATCTGAACAGCTTTTGAACAGTGCATATTTAGAAGTTTCTTTGTAAGAGAAATCAATGATATCAGCATCGAAAATGCTTTTAAAACTATCTACCGAAGACATATCTCTATGGTGAAGTTGGGCTCAGGAAAAGCACCAAATTCCCGCTGCTCAAAATTCCCATGAGTCCATGATACCTCGGCTGCCTTCGACTTGGCCCCTGGATTAAATTTCCGTACAGAGAGAAGCTTGGTTTCTTGCCGAGCCAGATTAGTATCTGTAGTATGCAGACGAGCCAGATCATCATGAAGAAGGCTGGGAAGGGCATCTTTTGCGAAAATCAGTGTCACTGTCAGTGCCCAGAACAAGATCGCCGCAAAATACCACTTCAGCTGGACTGAGTAACTGTCTCCCGGACAAATTGTGTATTAGATTGCCGCTATCTTCGTTAGCTGAATTCTAGTATGTATTGATATTTGTCTCTGGAGGTTCAACAAATATATCTCTCACATCTAACGTCTCTTCTTCCCCCAATACTGAAAGTGTTCTTCAAGTGTTACAACATGAAAACGTACAACCATGAAAATGTTGGGGATAGCTATAAGAATCAAATCTTTGTCAAAAATAAACCCAATATAAAACTTAGAATTCCGTTCAAAGATATGCGACCCTGGCATTTATTATCCGAGAACGGTATCTCGAGTAAAGATATTTTTTGTAGGATTTCGAAAATAAATCTCAGAAGGATAATTTACAACATACCAAATTCTGCATAAAACAACCTGCATCGTAGGAAAAATAGTATTTCAAACGAAGAGATCAAGTTTGTACAGCTATCGCTGCAGTATTACACAAAAAATTAGAAAAAAATATCGAGGATCCTATATGACCACGTAGGCGCCTAGCGTACCATATAAGGTACACTAAATTGTTTTCGCACCAAATTACCACAAAAATAGCATAAAAGTCATTAGTGATTGACATACTGGTAGTAATATATGTTAACTATGAATGAGATTAATAATATGTGCAAAAAAGCTGTTATCAAAGAAGAAATGGAGCACTAACCTCGAGGACAATGCCATAATTCCCTACTTCAGCTTGTAGTCTATCACACTCCTTCCTCCAACCATGCAAAGTGACAATTGATTCTAGCAGAAAGAAACCAGGAAAACTACTATATACTGAGCAAGGATTCATCGTGCTAGCGACGCAATTTCGATGCAAATGTAACAATGTAAGCACATATTAGTGCTGCCGAAACTTCACCCTGCATTACGTACCATATATGGTACGCTAGGCGTTAACGGGTTAAGAATTCTTTTACCCAACATACAACGTCTATATTTATACCAAAAATCTCTAACTTCAAGATTAATTGATCACGAGGAACTTTATCGAATGCCTATTTAAAATCTAAAAATATCGCATCAACTTCAGTACTGTTTTCGCCGTAGGTGCAATATTAACTACTTTCCAACCCTTGGGTACTGTGTGGTTCTTTAGTGTTTTATTGAATATTATTTCTAGATAGGGGGCTATTTCAGAGGCTAATGTTTTTTAACTCCTGCTGTATTCCGCGACGTGAAATGTTTATTTCGGGCATTTGCTCACTGAAATTGTTCGGCGGTGGTTTCACTGCGTTGTGTGACAATGAGTTGAATACGCTTTGGAAGAAGGAGTTAAAAGTATTGGCTTTTTCTACACTGCTGGTGACTCTGATTTCTTTATCGTTTTTAAGTGTGTGCACTGTGGACTTATATCCCTGAAGCTCTATCACATATGACCAAAACGCTTTCGGATTGCTATCTAAATATTCTCAACAACTTGCTCTTGAAATGTGATAAGGCTTGCGAACACGATTTCCTTGCTAATGCTCTCGATTTTTTATAGTTTTGAACCCCCAGGGTAGCGTAGTACGGCCGCTTCTATTTCTTTTGTATGTAAACGATTTGGGTACCATAGTTAGTAGTAAGCTTAGACTCTTTGCAGACGATGCGGTAGTTTATAGGGGTATATCAAAAGAAGACAGGAAATCGCTTAGCAAGGATTTAGATGCAATTCAAGAGTGGTGGGACAAATGGCAGTCAAAACTTAACCTTAAAAAGTATGTAGCTATCAATTTTGGAGAAGGAATAATTTGATAGAGCGTACCTATAATATTTATAACACGCTAGGTGTAACAATCATTAATATTTATCGTGGGGAAGACACATCCGAGAAATATGCGGCCGAGCGAAGAGAAAGCTAGGATTTATAAAAAGAGTACTTGGAAAATGTGATGAGAAGACAAAAGAGCGTTGTTACTTTTCACTAGTTAGACCCTACCTTGAGTATGCAGCCAGTGTATGGGATCCTATTGAATTAGGTTTGATCAGAGAACTAGACAGTGTACAGAGTAGAGCAGCTAAGATCGTTAAAAGATTTTACGATAGGTTGAGTAGTGTTTCAGAATTAATAAAAGAGTTAGGGTGGGAATCATTATCAGAGCGTAGGTTAAAGTAGAGATTAAATCTATTAGAGAAATTTCAATCGGATAGCTTTACTGAAGATGTTAGGCACATATTAAAAACACCAGCGTATTATGCTAGATTCGACCAGCCAAATAAGATTAGAGAGATAGATTGTCGTATCGATAGATTCAAAATGGCATTTTTCCTCCATACTATAAGAGAACAGAATAGGTAGCATAGCTAAGGGTTAGGTAGGGGAAATATTTTAGAGTAGTCTGTAGTGCATGATGCATGTATTAACCGTTCAAATACTATAGATGCTAACAATCTAGTTGCATGAGACACTTTAGTTGCTAGTTTGCATGTTAGTAGTGCATGCTTGGTGATCTTCACCCCCTGCCACACACCCTCGCGGTAGCTTGCAGGCTATCGTGTAGATGTAGATGTACCCTGTAAACCACCATAAAGGTGTGTGGTAGGGGTGGGAATTTCCTGGCGGGGATGAAGCACCAGAAGCCCCCCCCGCTGGCAAGGTGCCTGCCTAGCTCCATTGTTCCTGAAGTTCTTTTTCAGGTTGCTCTGTAGATCGTATGGTAAAATTAAAAATTAAATTGTTTATCTGGTCGGTTCTAGCATTCTGTACGAGCACTCCCCCTCTTCTACGGGGACTTTCCAAGAAATTACGCTTCATCGTAACGAATTTTTTCCCAGAATAATGATTCCTTCACGAAATACCTAGCAAGAGTTCTTTTGAGTTATCTTCAGTTCTACTTTCGTGGTTTATGCGTTCGGAGTGTTTCAATACCGGTCTGTGCTTGTTCAGTGCTCTGCCCTCTATAGCGCATTGAAAGAAATATCCGTGCGCGACAGCGTTCCACTGCTGAAAACATGTCAAAGATTACGACGGATGAGACGATTCTGGAAATACTGACGAGGAGTGTGAAAGTTCACCACGGCACACCACTTCAAATGGTGTGAGTGACTTAGTGTCCGAATCGCGGCCATCTATGGCCGGCCCAAAGCCCGGATGAAAAAGAAGGATGGGAAATTTTCGCAGAATCAATATATTCGTACGAATTGAATGTGATCTGTGCATAAATTTCCAAAAATCCACGGTCTACGTAAATTACGTAGACCGTGCATCTCATTAATTAACGTGGTGAATATTTCTAAGTCCCGTTTCTTTGATTCACGCTCTGATGATGTCAATAGCCTGAATAAGAATATTTTTAATTCCAAATAATTTTTTTCGTTGAAAAGTGGTCAAAATAATTTACTAGTGAGACGTAAAACGACAAAATTATTTATTTAACCATTAAAATTTTTTTTGCTAGAGAGCTTAATATTAATAGAAGAATTTCGTTTAAAAGCTGTTAAGGCACTGTAAAACTAAAATAATTCTTTTCTGATAAAATTAATATCGATGCTGCAGCAACAATGTTTTTAGCAAAACCATTGCATAAACAAGTAGTTGACCACGACGGCATGCCGTGATGAGCACTTCGTGCGGTAGAAGGGTGAAGATTACGTGGGCCCGGTGGCCGAGAAAAAAGCTTGGCTCCATTTTGGGCCCCAACCCAAGTCAGGGAAACAGCTGTACCCGAGAGGATCGGAGCGTAGTGAAAGCTCCGTACTGGCAATGGAAAGAATATTTTGTGGCATTCGTGAGGGAAGTGGCATTTTGTGCCATGTGACCCCGTCGCTAAAGGGATAATGGCTACCAGTAGACCATAAATGGCGGACATTTGACGCTTTTTTAGTCCACATTAGTCGTAATGTAAACAAAATGGAGACATTCATTGGGTTGAAGCAAACCATATGGTTTGCTTTATACCAGATGTAGGCGTTAAAATTGGTTTTACATGAAGTATCTTGCAAACATATAGTTCTCTCAGGGTCCCTTGTGTATGACCAATAGACTGTTGTATTTTCCTTCAATTGTTCCCCAAGTGTTTTTCTTTTGAATTCTGCAAATGCATTACTAAGGACTGTCTTTGCAGTAGATTTTGAAATTTTATAATTTTCAATTATCACGTTACGCTCATCGATGGGCATATATTTATTAATTCTTTTCATTTTTGCATGGCATTCTCACTGAAGTCTCAGGGTTTTTCTCACTTTGGCATTCTAGGTTCAGTGCTTTCTTTATTAAATTTACTTCGGATATGTCTATTGATCTCGAGTGTGTGATATTAGGAATTCCATTAAACCTCCATACATAAGCTTTTGAAAGACTTTTTAAAATCAGCGAAGGAATTTCTTACAAAATTTCAGAGTTAGTTATTCTAGTTGGCGCTCTCAGTTTAATGCTATTATCTCAGTTAAAATTTGGAGGTATTTTTTGACCTCGACAGTTTGTGTATTCATCGTGGAAAATGAAACCATGGTTGCCTAGCGCACGTCTTCTCAGTTAAAATCTTGCGGTCACTGCAGGAATGCTGTGTCACAGCAGAAACCTTGATGTTGCTCAAGTTGAGTGATTGCTCCTCTAATCTGCAGTCCACTTTGTTCAATGCAGATTCTTCTGCAGAAACAAGGAAACCCCTTCCGTAAGCAGCCGGAGGAGCCAGTCCTTATCTAATGGGAAAATATCCTTCATCTTGGAAAGCGCAGTGAACCGAGTTCCGATATCTCATTTCCCCAGAAAGAAGAGTCCACACTTCATGTGTACCTAACTTTTCTAAGGACTTTTATTGTTCTATGCACATAAACCACTACTCGCCACAATAACAGTGTAAATATTATGAGGATTTTTAATACATCTGTTCCTGGTACCAATGTGCTTCCAAGAACTAATATTACAAGTCGAATAATGTGGTGATTTCCACCCTTGTGAGATGAGGAGAAGATAACGAGGAGAATAGGGGTAAGATCGATGAAATTCTGAGTAGAGCATCAGAGTTAGGGGTGAGTTATGAGGGGCAGAGGGGTTTTCAAAAGAGCGAAGAATGTTTGAAAGAAGGCAGGGAGGGATGGGCAGTTGCGGTGGAATGATGAGGGCTAGCAAGTATGAAATGCCGAAGAAGAGCTTTATGGGAAAGTTAGGTGTATCCTGTTCCATAGGAACCTTTAGAAGGCTTAAGTATTTCAAATACATCTGAACCCACATTTAGTAATGATAAATAATTAACTACCAATGAATTGTATATGAGTGGTCTTCCGCATTTCCTAACTCCTGGAAACACTAAACCTCCTTCCTGTATGGTCGCCCATGATGAATATTTCAAGAGCGCAAATAGCATGAACAGCAGAAACTATGCCAACCACATCAGGCCATGAATAGTGCCCTTTTGCAATCCTGTGACTGACGTCAACCCTTCCTCATTTTCCAAGGAAGTCCTCAAACATTTCACCTTTGAAGTGGACAGCTTTCACTCCACTGTTGAGTGACAATGATCCACCCCAGACTTTCCCTCGGAACCCCAGGGGGTGTGTGTGTGTGAGATCGACCCCTGGCTCACCGGCGTTCCCAATATGGTGCAACAATCAGTGCCAGAACTCTGTGCTCTGGTGTTTCGTGTGCACCAGAACGGCATGGATGAAATTCAGGGGCATTTTGTTGTTGCCGTTGAAAGAGTGAGATTGCCAGCCAGCAGCTAATGGTTTCCTTTCTCTGCAGGTCGCTGCTTGGGAGCTGTGATTGGGGGGCTAACGTGGGCTGCAGTGGGCTTCATAGTTTTCCTGCAGGGCGGTGCCATTTTCGCTGCCCTAGTGGCATCATTGTACTTCCTCGTTTACCACTTCTGCCTCAAGGCCCGATGCATAGGAGGGGCCCATGGATTGAAGGCAGGTCTGGCAAAGGCTGAAGATGAAAGACCACAAGGTACGTGGGGTGTCCATTTAGATCGGGTCGTAATTTTCAGGTGGCACTGGTAAAAGTTGTGACTATTTTTCCACATTGCTGACAAGCAGTGAATTTGTGAATAATATTGGAATCACCTGATTGCATACTGTCACAACCCGGAACAACCAAAATCTAAAAAAAAATAGCCCACCACCTCCCATATGCTATAGGACAGCGGTTCCCAAACTAAATCAGTGGGCAGCAGACTAACAGGTTTAGTATTTTGTCCCGGCTCCCTTGTCAAAATATGTATACAATGAGATAAATCAGGCACAGAAATGAATACAACTCATAAGATAAACCTCACGCTGTGATGCTCACATTTATGGAAATGCAACACAAGAACCATCAAACTATAATATAATAATACAAAAATATTTAAAAAATAGTGAAAACCATCGATGGCAAGTGAGTTACTTACTTACTGTGACATGTGATCTTGATAATCACCTCACATTTTCTCAAAACGCAGAATAAGGTTTGACACTGCCACTCTCATTTCTTGCTCCACATCAATTTGTGAGCGGTTAATACTTTTTATTACAGCTGCAGCTGAAAATCTGACTGTACATAAATTGGTTTTCACCCAGAGAATGAGGTTCCTTACAGCTTTCGAACTCTTTTGAGTTGGTCATTCATTTTCGATTGCTATCCAAAACTCTACTAAATCAGAAGAAGACTTTTTTCAGGCTCTTGTCGCAAGAGACTCTTCTTCTTCCCGCGAAGTAGTTTCTGGCGGAGCACAGAAAGGATCTTGGATCCACGCAAGTTCCTCAACATTGTCTTCCTCAAAGTATTTTTCAAGACATGTTGGCATTCCTTGGAACTGCATGTCTTGTGAAACAACAACTTTATCACAGGCCATGCATTTCGGTAATTCAGGGAAACAAGGCTGACGGCCATCCTCATTGATGTTTCTTATCCATAACTGCAGCTTTTTCCTAAACGCCGCAACCGTATCCATAAATTTCAAAACGTGCATATTATTGCATTACAGAGACAAATTGAAGGCATTCAGCTCGCCAAATATATTGCTCAAATACGCTAGTCTCAACAAAAAGTCAGGTTTGGCAAAGTACCTGGAGTTTGCAGGACCTCCCCCTTGTAGAAAAGTGTGAATTTGTTGATGTAGCTCAAATGTACAGGATAATATATTATTTATAATAATCCTGTTGTCATACTCTGTACAAATTGGAAAAGTCAGGTGAAATATACAGTAGAACCTCGATTTTAGGAAAAATTCCATTTTACGCATGTGATGGAGCAGTCCTGGCCGATTTCTTAAGTATTATTATTATGGGAATACTTTTTGAAATTGCTTAAATATAATGTGATGATTTTACGTAACGGTATTTCGGTCCCCAGTAAAAGTATCAATTCGTTTTTACGAAACTACAGTGAATAACTGCACTGTAGTTTCGCAAAAAAGAATGATACTTTTGCTAATTCGATGATTCTGCTAATTTATAATCTGCTAATACACTGTATCAATTCGCAAAAACGAATTTTTACTACAGTTCAAATCATCTGCTGCGTATTAATGCGAGGCATGTTAACCGAGCACGTATTTCAGTGAAGGGTTTCACGTGCTTTTGTTTACGCTCCGACGGTTACGTCACAATGCTCATAAAGAAGGGCATAGAATGTTGCTGATCTTGAAACCCATTAGCTGTTCCGAGACGACGCCACAGTGGGCTCAAATCGCACTTTGCCGGACAAAAGTCCAAAACTGCTTTTTTTGAGATAACGTCTTGAAACTTTGCACATATACACACAAATGATTTCTGATTATGGAATGGTAAGTCATTTTTCATAGGTATTACCCGTTGCTTACCCATTAACGAGGAGTTATATCCATGTGTGCACACAACATGAATAATCCAACAGAGTCTCTGCATTTCCTGGTCCCGCTGCGTGGAGCCGAGCCGCGACGCGCGATCGAAAAATCGAGTTTATTCTCGGCGTTGCAAACTTTTTAAAAATATTTTTACGGAATAACCTAGAAATATCTTCAATTTATACTCTGATGAAGTATCCCAGAGACCATTTTCCGAATAAGGATTATATTGTCTACTTTATGTAAAATTTTGTCTAAAAAAAGGCTTCGCCATTTTGTGACGTAATAGCACTCAAATATAGGAAAAAATGTCTGAAACGTATGCATTGTATAGGCAAAGTACCCTGTTCACAATTGGAACTGTTATACCACCTGGGCAAGCAATGCTCCAGAATTACTAATTAATATTCCCGAGGAGAAACGGGTATCAATTTTGAATTTTGATTCAGACGATGCTTGCCTTTTAAAGGTTTTGGGAATGTACTGCTCACCCGAATCCGATACATTTTCCTACCATGTCAATTTTGATGCTGTGGTAAATTCAAAAAGAAAGCTGTTATCGAACATTGCAAGAATTTTTGACCCTATTGGGGCCTAGTCTCCCATAACACTATGGGCTAAAGCTTTGATGCAATCACTATGGAATGAAAAGTTATCTTGGGATGATTCCCTTTCAGAAGGCATTAGGACTCAATGGGATAATTTTTTGTCTCTCAGAGTCATTTACTGCAACAGATAAAGATTCCTCGTTATATATCTCCACAGTCTCCTTCAAAGGCGCGACTTCGGATTCTGTGATGCATCGGAGCGCGGCTAGGGTGCGGTTGTGTATGTAAGAACGATCGCAGAATCAGAAATTAATGTTCATCTAGTTGCGGCTAAAAGTAAAGTAGCTCCCCTGAAAACCTTATCTATCCCAAGACTTGAACTGCTGCGAGCACATTTACTATCTAAACTCCTATCCCGTTTGTCATTGTTGTTGGACAAAAGGCTTGAGATCCTAAAAATATATGCTTGGACCGATTCTCAGATCGTGTTGGCATGGTTGCGAATGTCACCCCATTCGTTAAAGACCTTTGTTGGTAACAGAATCACCAACATTACGGCTTCAATTCCTAGTTCTTCGTGGAGGCACATTGAATCATCCAACAATCCAGCAGATTGTGTTTCGAGAGGAATGATGCCTCATCAGTTACTGTTATGTGATCTATATTGGTCAGGTCCAAAGTTTCTAAGGGAGGATGAATCAAAGTGGCCCCTCTATACCTTTGGAAAGGAGACATGTGAATAATCTGCCGGAGGTGAAGACTCAGGCGCAATGGGCAGGGGCCATCCAAGATGAGAAAGGATGTTCGTGTCATTGGATGAAGACATATTCATGCAATATAAAATTAAGACGAACAGTTGTATTTGTACGGAGATTTATTTCTGGCTGTAAGGGAATACAGCGACCACCTAATCTTCTTATTTTGGAATCTGAATGGAGTGCATATCTTACCTACATCATAAAACTGGTTCAGAAATGTCATTTTAAGGATGTCCTCCAATCGATTTCTCGAAACAAGCATCTTCATTCAACTTTTGCCCGTCTGTCTCCCGCAATTGATTCCCAAGGGGTCCTCAGGGTGGGCGGAAGGCTCATTAATTCCACATTGTCTCAAGCACAAAAACAACCTGTTTTGTTACCAAAGGAGTGTCATCTCTCGCGATTGATTGTGCGACATTACCACTTTGCATCTCTTCACGGGGGACCTCGAGTGGTGGAGGCATTAATCGTCAGGAAATTTTGGATTATATCTGGCAGAGCACTGGTTCGATCGGAAATAATTAAGTGTATTGTGTGTGCACGTTATCGAGGAGCCCATCTTCAGCCTATTATGTCACCATTACCGTCGGCCCGGGTTGTGCCTAACAAAACATTTTCTTTAGTTGGAGTAGATTATGGAAGTCCTTTTGCTTACAAGTTAAGTAACAGGAGAAATAAATGTTATTTGTGTCTCTTTATCTGTTTCACAACTAAGGCGGTTAATTTAGAGTTAGTGACATCCCTGTCAACCGCAGCATTTATAGCGGCTCTTCAGAGGTTTATAGCCCGGCGCGGTATCCCTAAGGTGATTCATTCAGATTGTGGGACTAATTTTGTTGGGGCAGATAGAGTTTTAAAGGACCTGTATCAAATGATCCGTTCCCAACTCCACAAGAAGCCCTTAGCGTTATTTTTGCCAGATTCGGGTATTGTCTGGAAGTTAAATCCCCCTTCCGCTCCCCATTTCGGGGGTCTATGGGAAGCGGGCATGAAGTCCGTCATATACCACTTGAGAAGAATATTGCATGGGTAGGTATACTTTGAATTTCGAAGATTTACCATACTCTTTTGCAAGATTGAGGCAGTATTAAATTCGAGACCTCTGACCCCAAAATCATCCGATCCATCAGAATTTGACTGCCTAACACCTGGGCATTTTCTTATAGGCGCTCCACTTTTAGAATTGCCAACTGATCTTGATGATGACATTAAACCACTTCCCACTCGATGGAGATTAGTAGAACAGATGCATTTACATTTCTGGTGCCGGTGGTTGTTCGGCACGATACCGAAAGCCGATTGGATGGGGTCGATTGATACGAGAATGAAATTATAAAAACAATAAATAGTTTAATGTTTGAACTTAAGGTGATTTACAATAATGTCTCACGGAGGCTTGAGAGTGACTTGACAGCTGACTGACTGCTCGGCTGCCGGAGGAGAGACTACTGAATGACTGCCGAGTGAATGACTGGGTCGAGTGGACTCCGAGAGAGCTTCTGCCTCGGCGACTGACTGCCGTCTCGACTTCCCTGCGACGACAGCGCCCCTCCGTGACTTGTAGTGTTTTAAAACAAATAAATGGCATCTGGCGCGAACATACCGCCCGCCTCGTTGCATCAAACTGCGACGATCAATCAAAAAGAATAAAATTAACAAACAATCAATTGAAAAATAAACAGAAACAAAAGTATACAATTCTTTGGCGAATACCGCCCGCCGTAATGGGACTGCTTCTACAGAATGCTGGCATAGTGGCTAACAGCATTTTTGTCCACTGGTAATGGGATGAGTTTTATAAGTGGTCTCTTCAGAACGGTGCGGGCCGTCTTAACAGTTGCCACCCGATTAAGACCATCTCGACCTGGATGCAAGGCGATGATCTTCCCAATGGGCCACCTGGTTGGTGGGGATATATTATTAGCAGGTAGCGTTCTCTTGTGAGACCAGCGAACACAGAATGCTAAAATGCGAATGATTTTAGAATAGGAAGAATAGCGCTCAAAGTGGGGTATGAAGTGTTTATCGGCTCCTAATATACCTACTAACACTTTGGATTTCTGCTCAAGTACAGTAGTAGATGGAACAGAATCAGTGCTTGGCCATTCATTACAATCAAGGGAAATCCAACTTGGTCCATTCCACCACAAAAGCGAGTCGCGTAGTTTCTCTGAACTATACCCTCGAGTGGCACAATCCGCGGGATTATCAGCTGATTAAACATGGTGCCATTGAGCATTTGGACATTTATCAAGGATCTCACTGACTCGATTGGCTACAAATGATTTCCAGTTTGATGGATGTCCCCTAAGCCAATAAAGTATGACCTTGGAGTCTGTCCAACAGTGTATGCTTTCCGGCTTAAATAATGCTAACGAGAGGACATATTTTATCACTCGAGCAAGTAATAATGATCCACATAATTCCAACCTGGGTAGACTGATTGTTTTTATTGGTGCGACTTTGGCTTTAGCAAAAATTAGTCTTGAGATACCTTTCTCTGAACGATAATAAACAGCTGCGACGTAAGCTCGTTCCGAAGCATCTGCGAACCCATGAAGTTGCCATTTATCCGTTGTGTAGGCTCCAAAGCATCGTGGAATTTGAAGCTCCTTAAGGACTAAGAGCTGCTTCTTCAGTGAAGACCAATCATCACCAAGCTTGCCGGTGATGGAAGAGTCCCAGTCTACTCCTGAAATCCACAAATCCTGTAATAGTATTTTGGCTCTAATTAAAACAGGTGATAACCAACCTAGAGGGTCAAACAGTATTGCTATCTGCGATAAGATTGTCCTTTTGGTAACTGTAGATGGGGAACTCTGACAGGTAATTTTGAATGAAAAACAGTCAAACTCTGGGGACCATTTGAGACCTAAAGTAGGTACAGTTTCAGGATTTGTAATGGTCTTGTCTTCGGATGAACAGCTTTGAATTCCAGCAAGAAGTCCAACTTCATTTGCTGACCATTTTCCTAATGAAAACCCAGCATTTCCAAGCATCTGAATGAGTTGAGTTTGTTTCACTGCAGCGTTTTCAATGGCATCACCACCTGAAAATATATCATCCACATATGTTTGTTCTCGAATAATTGCGGATCCCTTTGGAAACCGTTCCTCCTCGTCATCTGCCAATGTCCTTATCGCAAGATATGGTGCAGAGGCTGTACCATAAGTGACTGTTAACAACTTAAAATCTTTAATTGGCTGTGAAGGATCGGGTCTCCAAACAATTCGTTGCCATTCTGCATCGTCCTTTTGCACGAGAATCTGCCTAAACATTTTAACAATATCAGCAACAAATGCGAAACGATAAAATCTCCAACGAGTCAAAATCACGGCTAGGTCCTGTTGTAATTTGGGACCTGACATCAAAAAGTCGTTAAGAGAGTACCCAGATGAACTACGTTGGGAGGCATTGAATACCACCCTGACTTTTTTTGTAACATCAGTGTGACACACTACATGGTGAGGCATGTAATAAGTTGGCTGTTTTTGAATGTCTTCCTGTGGGACTTCTGCCATATGTCCAAGTCTCTTGTACTCCTCCATAAAATGGATATAATCAGTGTTTAGATCTGGTTTACTGCTCCTGCGTTTTTCTGCTTTCAGAAATGCAGAAACTGCAATGTGTCTTGAGTCGGGGAAGTGTGGTGTGTTGAATAAAGGAAGCTTTACCACATATCGTCCATCAGTATTGCGGTAGACTGTTTCCCTGAATAGCTCCTCACAGCAGTCATCATCTGGTGATCTCCGTGGCTGCGATGGAATCTCCTCCAACTCCCACAATTTGTTGATCATTTCGGATGTGTCAGGTTGCAGCGTTGTCTGGAATGCTGCCGCTTGGAGATGCGATGAATCCCCTGACGTCTGGCCAGTTAGTATCCAACCCAGGGCTGTCTCCTGCGCAACTGGTGTAGAATTAGGTCCACGTCTAACTCCACCTCTCAGCACAGAAGCATAGACATCAGCTCCAAGGATGCAGTCAACTCTCAGAGGCTTACTGAAGAAGGGGTCTGCCAATTGTAGCCCTTCAATGTAGCCAGGTGGTTTGGATGACCTCTTTGCTCGGTAACACAGATGTCAGCTTATTTAATATCAGAGCTGAAAAGTTCATTGTAAAACCAGTATAAACATTAGAACTTAAGGTAAGATTTGTGTAACCGTGAGAAATAGAAGTGACATTTCCTCCAACACCTGTGACAGGAACATTCACTATCTTTCGTTTCAATGATAACAAATTGGCAACACTTTCAGAAATAAATGACCTTTCTGCTGCAGGATCCAGCAATGCTCTAACAGTAATAGCAAGGCCATTTGTAGATTTAAGAACAACCTGTGCTGTGGCCAATAAAACTGTTTTACCAGCTAATGAAGTTAACACAGCCGCTGATTCGCTATGTTGCACAGTTGGTGCCGAAGTTACAGCTTTTGATTCATCAGAAGTGGAATCTGCTACACAGTTGTTCAAACTATTATCAATATGCAGCTTAGTATGGTGTTTGCCATTGCAAATCAAACAACGACTTGTGATACAACAATCTGATAGCAAATGATTGTTGCGAAGACAATTCGAACATAGTTTGTTACGTTTTACTTGTTCCCTTCTCTCTCCCACCGTCATCTCACCGAACTTTGAACAAAAACTCAAAGTGTGATTTCCTTTGCACATTATGCAACATTGTTTTCTCCTATCTCTCGTATTAGATTGAGCAACACTTGCATGAATTTGCCTTGATTTAATCGGATTGCCTTGTTTGGGGTTATTACTAATTGGTCTTTCGAATTTTTCTTCAAAATGAGCTTGCTCTAACGATCGGACTCTTTTTTCTAAAAACAGACTCAAGTGTTTGTAACTTGGAAAGCCTTCAATATTTTCTTGCGTAATTTCCCATGCCTCTCTAGTTTCATAATCCAGTTTTTGACTTATTAAATGTACAAACCAGTGATCCCATTGGTTTACTGGGCACTGCAAATCCCGTAGACCTTGAATAGCTTCTTCAGCTATATCAATTAGACGATTGATTTCACCGGGGGACTTGTGCTTAATGGGTTTAGCATAGATTATTCTGTCAAGGTGATTAGCTAACCGAATGCTGGGGTTGTCGTAACGACGTAACAATTTTTCCTATGCTACCTCAAAATTGGCATCAACAATATTAATACCCTTTAAACGTTGGGCAGCAGGACCTTCCAAACTGTTGATTAAATATTGCAACTTCACAACAGGGGTAAGTCTAGGGTTATCTTTAATGATGGAGCAAAACAGTCCTCTAAATGTTTCCCACTCCCGCTGTTTTCCGGCAAATTTCGGAACACTTAACGAGGGAATAGAATTAATGCACACATCAACGCGAGCTGCTTGTGGCACGAATACTTGATTACTCGAAGTAGTACTTGAGCTTTCAACCGGTTTTAAACGTCGCAAATCGGCCGTCAACTCGGCTTTCGCACTTAAAAATTCATCTTCGACCGTACTGTAACAATCAAATTTAAAGTAATCATCGTCGGCTAACAATTCCTCGTACTCAACTAGTTCGTTATGCCGAGAACAAAATTCTTTCCAATACTGTTCCAGTAATTCTAGTCGACCTTCAAAATACAGCTCCGTCTGTACCTTTTGAGATTTTTTTTCCTTCGTATTCTTTACGAAATTTAAGATGCGATTAGCGTTTGTGATTTGTCTTCGAAGCACAGTTTTACCTTCCGACATTGTGACTGCAAACCCGTAACAGAAATAACTGGATTAATTTTCCCCAACAACGAGTTACTACTAGTAAGCATGAATTTTATTCCTTTCCGAGAGGAAAATTTGGTTTAGTTTCGTCCAGTGAGAGACGAGCAAGAGAGAAAGGAAAGTTATTTATACGTATCAAATAAAGATCAGCTGTGATGTCTGGGATTCCGGATAGGTTGAGTGGCAGCTGGATCCTCGGCAGCTCTATCGTCCGCAGTCGCTCGCCAAGGACCGCCGAGTTTGTCCCCGAAGCCGTGTCCCACGCCGTCGCCGACTGTGCTGGTCGAATGGGGACCTCTGGGAATTGAAGACCGGGCGATGTGAGCCGCAAGCACCGCATAGAAGTTCGCCTGTTGACGCCGATTCTTCGTCCTCAGCCGAATTCAGGGAATTGCAGCAACAATCGTCTCTTGGTCCAGAAATGTAGCTAAGCTTGAGATGGCACTGGTTGTCCACACCCGGAACCACGCTCTGCTACCAAAATTTGTTCGGCACGATACCGAAAGCCGATTGGATGGGGTCGATTGATACGAGAATGAAATTATAAAAACAATAAATAGTTTAATGTTTGAACTTAAGGTGATTTACAATAATGTCTCAAGGAGGCTTGAGAGTGACTTGACAGCTGACTGACTGCTCGGCTGCCGGAGGAGAGACTGCCGAATGACTGCCGAGTGAATGACTGGGTCGAGTCGACTCCGAGAGAGCTTCTGCCTCGGCGACTGACTGCCGTCTCGACTTCCCTGCGACGACAGCGCCCCTCCGTGACTTGTAGTGTTTTAAAACAAATGAATGGCATCTGGCGCGAACAGTGGTCTTCTGAATACCTTCACACTTTGCAGCAACGTGTAAAATGGACTAATGATACTTCGAGAATCAATGTTGGAGATCCATTTCTAATCCGTGACTCTAACCTTCCTCCGTCGTTATGGAGGATGGGATGAATCAATCGAGTTTTTCCCGATTCAGCGGGTGTGATTCGGGCAGTGGAATTCACTACTTCTTCAGGCACATTAGTTCGGCCTGTAGTGAAGTTGGTACCTATTCCAACTTCAGAACAGTAATTTAATTTTGTTTACATGCCCCCTATTTATTTATTTTGTTTTGGTATTATTCTCTCTCTCTCTCCTATCGATTAACCCTAACCATGTTCCACCCTTAGTTCCTGTAGAGAAGTCTCTCTGATGGGCCTCTGAGAGTGAAGAAGTAGAACTTAAATTCCTTTCCCGAGTTACTGCGCGAAAGGGCTGGGGACAGGAGTTAATTATTCTTAAAATTTGATATGAATTTCATAGAAATTCAGGTAGGCGGTATGTTCGGGCCGGAACAGACCTATTCCCTTTTTAATTTTTCCGTTCTTTTCAGTTTTTCAATTTCCCTCTTTTTCTCCCCTTTTTTCCCACCTGCCTTGGTTTTAGTATATCTTTTGTTTTGTGCGCGTAGAGGGCGCTTTCTAAGTTCCAGTGACGAAGTCCTAGCAAGAGGGGCATTCTCTCGCCGAAGTAAAGGCAAGAAGGTTCTCGTATCAGTTCATTAATTCTCTCGTCGAAGCTCAGACACGAAGGACATACAACCAGGGGGTGCTGAGGTCAGCGGAGCCAAAGGTAAGGCGGGATTTTCATTCCTTCCTACTCCTTCATTTCTCCCCTTTTTATTTCTTTTCATTCCCCATCTGGTTTCCTGTCCCTCCTTATTTTCATTTCTTTTGTCTGCAAACGTGAGGCTAGTACCGGCCCTGCAGCACCAGCCTTTCGGGCGGGACAAAACGGCCCCGTGACGCAACAATTTTTGGTGCCGAAACCCTGGACTTTTGGAAATCGTTTATTTTATTTTAATATCGTTCCATGGTCGCGGCTGAGCTTAAAGTCACCGAGTGCGTCCACCGGGTTGGGGATGGTGGGTCGACCTCTAGATATAGAGGTTAGCTGCGAGATAAGCGAGTTTACTCGTCGAATAAGCAGTCGTGGACAAAAAGCGACGGCATTCCGAGGGCGTATTAGCCTATCCCTGGGTAAGATAGGCCTCTAAATAATACAGAACCTGTGAAGATGCCGTGACTTGGCGACGGGAGAACGCCTATAATTACGCTTCTTATCACCCGGAGGAGAGGGCAGCAGCTCTTCTTCACATGAGTGAAGGTGGATACCACAGTGGTCAGTACATCGACACTCATTTCACTACAGGCGTGGTAACATTTACTTTAACGGCTGTAGTACTGCGATTTGGAAGGCAAGGGGAAACCACCACATTAATATCCCGAGGAGTCGCAGCTACTGCACTCTTTTCTTTCTTATCAAGACGTGATGGAACCCTCTCGAGTAAAATATTCCGGTAAAGTACTCGAGTAAATATGTCAAATAAGAGTTGTCACGTTGTCAAAGATTATCTACAATCTACCATCATACCATCATACGTCGCTACACAATTCTGCCGAGGACGGGAACTCAGTCGGCGCGAAGGACGCAGGAAGGGTTCCCACCGGATCACGGGACGGTAATCTAAACTCTCTTCGTTAAAACCATCTACTACCTCAACCTTACCCCCTGTAATTATTGGGCAACCCCTGTGAACGGGGTACTTTGCTGTGCAGGGCGCTTTTTTCGAAATTTGGTCGTGTATGAGCCTCTGTATCTAAGCAACGGGTGATACCAAAGAAAAATGTTTTACCATTTCATAATCAGCAATCATTTGTGTGCCAAGTTTCAAGACGTTATCTCAAAAAAGCAATTTTGGACTTTTGTCGAACAAGGTGCGATTTGAGCCCACTGTGCGACGTGTCGCCCGCTCAAGCGAACTCACAAAAGCACATATTCAGTTCGACAGACTGTGATACAGTGTTTAGGTTTACCAAAACAAAGAAACTTAATTTCTGAACCAAAGCATGTCAAAGTGTCCAGACAAAGAAATCGCGTTTTTAATTAATGATAATCCAATCGATGGTATCATATGCTACGTGGGCACTGTTAAACACGACATTTTTCCATACAATTAATTTCTTAAATTTTCTGCGATTTATTCTCAAAGAGAAACTTTCCCTGGCAGAAAAGGTTGGTAACATTTGTGTAAATATGTGGTAGTGTAAGAGTGCAACCTTTTGTGTAGGCTGGGTGTGTAGCATTGTGGTGAAGTGGCCCAATCTGTGTAGGTTTTGTGTACACTTAAGGCAAGTAATGATGTCGCGTCACGAGGCCGTTTTGTCCCGCCCGAAAGGCTGGTGCTGCAGGGCCGGTACTAGCCTCACGTTTGCAGACAAAAGAAATGAAAATAAGGAGGGACAGGAAACCAGATGGGGAATGAAAAGAAATAAAAAGGGGAGAAATGAAGGAGTAGGAAGGAATGAAAATCCCGCCTTACCTTTGGCTCCGCTGACCTCAGCACCCCCTGGTTGTATGTCCTTCGTGTCTGAGCTTCGACGAGAGAATTAATGAACTGATACGAGAACCTTCTTGCCTTCACTTCGGCGAGAGAACGCCCCTCTTGCTAGGACTTCGTCACTGGAACTTAGAAAGCGCCCTCTATGCGCACAAAACAAAAGATATACTAAAACCAAGGCAGGCGGGAAAAAAGGGGAGAAAAAGAGGGAAATTTAAAAACTGAAAAGAACGGAAAAATAAAAAGGGAATAGGCCTGTTCCGGCCCGAACAAATGACGTACATTCGTGTACAGTGTAGTACATTGAGGATTGGCACTCCTTGTGTATTATTGTGGTACCAGTCTGTGTAAATTTTAGGTAACTATTGTTTAATGAAGAAATGAATACTGCCATTTAAATGCTACTGATAACAACATTTATTGGCCACTATAATATATCAAAAAGAGCAATTAGCAATATATAATGGACATTATCAATTTAAACTCTCACGAGCCGGTGAAATGTCCCATGCAGCACACCAGCTGGAAAATGTGCCTTGAAGGCGCCTAAAATGGGCACCTGACTACTTCATGCGCCTTAAAGGCACCCAATATAGGCGCCTAGGCTTGCATGCTTTTAGTGGCTGCCTAAAAGGCGCCTTAGGAGTGCCTAACAAAGTCACACGGCATGATTTATGTCTCGTAGCATAAATCAGGCGATCTCTGTTGAAAATCCCTGTAGTTCCCCATTAATCCCTGCAGTTGAATTCAACTTCCCTTGCTTCCAAATGCTGCTCTGCTGGCACGAAACTTGCTTCCGAGGGGGGCTAAGTCTTGCGCAGCCTTTAACAAATCAGCCTTGCCCATTTGGTGCCGACATGTTACAAATATCGTCCCTTAATTTACAGTGCTTAGTATTCACTGTTACAGTGCCCATTAGGGTGCCTCGTTTTGCCACTTTTTTCTAGGAGCGAATCGTAATACCCGGCAAAAGTTGCGTACCCGGATGAGTATTACAAATATGATTTTTTTTCCAAATCGGTTAATATCTTCTGTTCGCATTTTTGCCTTAAAATTTCGAAATTTTCCACGAAAAATGTTAAAATTGTAAATATTTTAAATTTGGTTTAAGAGAGCACTCTTTTTTCACAATGAGGTATAACTTAGAAGTTTAATTGATATTTTAGGCGAAATACTTCAGCTCTTAATTATCGAGAAAATGACTTTTTATCGTGTCCCCGAAATCACTTTTGTGGGGTAGGCAATCCGCAACACACCATCTTCTTTTTCTCTATGCATGCAATAAATGACGCGAAAAAGAGATGTTTTTCAGTCAAAAACGTGGAAATCATGTCTAAAATCGCCAAGGGTAGTCACAAAGATGGAAAAGACGCTATTTTATGTCATCGAAGACTATATTGACTTTATTTTCGGGTAAGAAGATATCACTGAGGATGGAAACTATCATTCGGGATTCAATATGCCGGTCGAGGGTCAAATATGCCTTCTCTGCGTTTATTCTAGTATGACCAAGCAAATGTGCAGCTCCTCGCTCACCTAGCTATTTTACCTATAGCAAGTGACCCAGAGCCCACCACGTGGAGGTGGCTGCACCTTGGGCTCCTCCGCCTCCTCTACCCAACCAACCAACCATAGTAACGCAGACCAGTTTATCTAGTCTGAATCGTCGCCGTCAGGAAATATTGTCAAAATTTGAGATTTCGATTGAAATTTTGGCAGAACTTGCCGTGAAACTAAAGTGGATCTGATGACGCCATCCCTGGCGTCACTGCCGCATACACGGGAGGCTGCTTCGGTGACTAACTTCACTGTCCGTTCCACTGCCACCGTGTGTCAGCGATATACGGTGAATGACCATTCTGGCGAAGTATTTTCAGGAAGAGACAGTTTTTCAACGAGTTCTTCATTTGATATAGTCCTCACAACTGGTGGCACGGTAATAGACACATCGGTGCTTTCCCAATGAATCATTTGTCCGTAATCCATGGCTTCAAAATTCAAATGGGGAACAATGTTGTATCTAATGCAATGATTTAAATTATCTGCTTCGTCTTCTCTAGCACTAAGAATTTTATTTAATGCCTCCTGACGGACAGTAAGTCGACGATCAGTCATCATTGCAAGATAAATATTTTCTGGGAGTGCGAAGAACGCATTTGTTTGGATGGATGAATAAACTACTGCTTGGTATTTCTTTGGCAAGTATCTACATCTACGAATGGTCTCAAGGACGTGACGAGCACTATCGGCGATGGAAGAATGTGTCCTTATCCTGCATTGCATCACTACATAGACTTTTAGTATGAATGTCACTATTTCGATGAATTTCTTGGTAGGTTTCTTAGCCGAAATATATAACCTAAGAATTCTGTTAGTTGTGGTCAACCAACGGGCTTCATTTAGCTTTCCAGGCATCATAGTGGCTAGCCCTTCCGGGCATGTTCCAGAAGCAATGGCTTGGGATATCTTGAGTAAGTACTTCAGATCCTTATTCAGGTTTGAGATTTCATCTGGGCTGTGGTTTGGCAAGTCACAATTTATGGCATGAAATGACACCACTGGAAGCTTTTCACATTCTGGCAGTTTTGAACCTATGTCACCTGTGTATGAATACGGGCTTGAACAAGCGCCGTCAATGTGGGTGAAGAGAGCTCGGAACGGCAATTCGATGAAATGCAAAAGGCAAACAGCCCATTGCATACGTTTTCCCGACATTTCTTCTAATTTTCTAAGGACGCCGCCCTTCCAACCCGTATTGGCGTTCGTCCCGTCACAGCCAAGAACATCAATCTCATTGAATCCACCACTGAGTTGACTGATGATGAACTAGAATATAGCTGTAGCCTCATCACGTGCAGAGCCGGAAGATGGTGCGACGTGACCTACGTATTGCGCATTGGGTTCAGCCAAAAGTGATATATGCTCTTCCCTGACGGTGCCTGTGGGTGTTTTTGTCTCGTCAAGACGGCCATCAAAGTACAGGTTTTTGATCGGATCATCATCCGTAGAACAGCGCTTCAAATATCGAGAAATTTTAAGTTTAGCACGCCGAATTTTGTTCTTGTCTATAACCAATGCAGACGTTATATCACTAGATTGCTCTTCAGATGTAATTCCAGCTTTTAAAGCTGCGTGAAGCACAGTGGATGTGATGTGTGCAGCAGCCCTCTCACTTACGCTGTATCTCTGAGAAATTATGGCAGTCTTAGTTAAGTCTAATTTGACTTTGAACTTTCTTTCTCTTGGTTTGGCGAACCCCATATCCTTAGCGCGACATTCCTCATGATTTTCCTCATCAACTTGGGTAACCTCAAAGTTTTGACTGTCATAGAAAAACGAAATTGGGGTAACTGTTGATTCAGATGTTTCAAGTTTAAGCCTCTTATTTGTATGATTACGTTCAGCCCTTTCTCGCAATTTTTTTGACACAGGTAAGTCAATAGATCCAATTCGGCCAATTCTTGGACCTCTGTGATCCTCAAGAAACTGGTGCTCTAGAATAGGAACCTTTTTTTCCTTGGGACAGACACATTTGGGAAAGTTGGGACATTTGCAGACATTGCATCAAATAGTTTCGTTGCCTCCTCAGTAAAAGACTTCAACAAGTCATCCTTTGTTTTTTGCATTACCGTTTTACTCTTCAGGATTTTCTTTATCCTAATGTATTCATCATGGCAGCTTGAGATGAATTGAATTACTCTGGTTTCCGTAACTGCTGGAATAGACGCTTTTTTCCAAATGGCACATACCATGACAGAAACTTGTCGGGCAATGTAAGAAAAGGGTGGCTCCTTGTTACTCCGTGACTCTATTCCAATTTGCCGCCGAACTTCTTGACAACAAAGAAGAACATCCTTATTTGTCGGGAGTTTAGTTTCATCAAAATCCTTGGGGTTTTCATTAAAAAACGGGCAAACGTTTGCACCACGAAGAACGAACTTCGAAAGAGACATGCTGCAGACTGAATGAAAATCTGCGCAAACCAGAGCACACAGGACGGATATGCAGTAAAATATTTGGAAATAAAGAGATGGGCGAGTAAAATATCACTTGTGAATAGAATAGAAGCACAGCAGAACATCCACTAAAACAGGCACACTAATGAAGCGAAATGAGTTGCAAGCGAACTGTACTGATGAATGTGAATGGGTAAATCAAGAACTTCAATCGCTCAGCTCGTCTCACAATGCAGGGCTGACTGAGAAAAATTGTGGAGGGGCGAACTTGCAGCGTGCAGGTGGATGATTAAGGGGTCGGTAAACGTTAAATGCAATATTGTTGAGAGCTGAAGACATTGTATGTTCCGCTACTGTTACGACCCACCAGGCGAAGGACAAGACAAGTATGGAAAGAGCTGCAAAACTATTACAGTAAATTGACCATTTTTACTGCCCTCGAGGAGACAATGTATGGCATAATTAGGGAACCTCCTATCATTTTGACTACATTTGACAATTTTTGACATAATTTCCACTTTTTTGACGAAAAAAAATCTCTTCTTCGCGATATTTATTGCATGCATAGAGGAAAAGAAGATGGTGTGTTGCGGATTGCGTACCCCACAAAAGTGATTTCGGGGACACGATAAACAGTCATTTTCTCGATAATTAAGAGCTGAAGTATTTCGCCTAAAATATCAATTAAACTTCTAAGTTATACCTCATTGTGAAAAAAGAGTGCTCTCTTAAACCAAATTTAAAATATTTACAATTTTAACATTTTTCGTGGAAAATTTCGAAATTTTAAGGCAAAAATGCGAACAGAAGATATTAACCGATTTGGAAAAAAAATCATATTTGTAATACTCATCCGGGTACGCAACTTTTGCCGGGTATTACGATTCGCTCCTAGAAAAAAGTGGCAAAACGAGGCACCCTAGTGTACATACTTATCTCTTCTCACTGGTAAAGTTCACTGCTAAAATCAGAACAACAAAATTATTGGGAAAAATTTCGGGGTGGGGGCTGAAGCACCAGAAGCACCCCCCCCCTGGCTACGTGCCTGCTGCTCGGTCTCAGAAACTTTTCTGAGTCGTCCAAAATTTATCTTTCAATTTATTTCACTTCAAAATTCAATATTTTGAACGGATATTATAATATTATATATATATAATAATATAATAGTTAGGTAGGCAAATCTGTAGTATGCGAGGTACAACTAGTAATCATTCACCTCGAGAGAACCTCGATTGTTTACCTTTATTGCTTTCAATTTTGGTGATAAGTGCACCCATGCAAGGTATTATAGAATGATTGTTTTTGTATTAGTTAATGAATTTGGGTACATTTTCTATTGAATGTTTTAGGAGCCAAAGGATTAGTAGGTATATATTAATGCTTGTCACCCATTTCCAAGTGCCTAAATGTAAACATTTCATTCCGTGAGCAAGACTGTCCTTGTCACAAAAATGTTATGAATGCGCTAATAGGGTTGTTCACCAATTTTTATTATTTTAGATTTTGATAGTTCATACTTCAGCAGGAATACCATTATCGCAATAGTTTCTTTGTCATAAATTCTATAAAACAAGTTTTAAAGTTGCAAATTTTGGAATGCGCCAAAAAAGCACGACCGCCATCTTGAACGCTCTTGTGGCAATACAAGCCCTCAGCTGCTGGGAGTACATTTCAAAACCCTACGGGTAAACTTATTTCTAGAGTGTTTATAGCTCCTTCGAGGCGGAAAGATAAATTAGTGATACACAAAAAGAGAATAAGTATGCAGGGAGAAATGACAGTAGAAGAATGTGTGTACAATGCAAAAGGAAATTCATTAAATGGTTCTTGGTTCCGGAATGTAAATGCATGTCTTGGAGCACGCCCTGTAAATATTTCCTAACTGTGGAAAAGAATAGACGTTATAAGGCTAATCTGGTATCTTGCCGCTCCACTCAAACCTATTCACAATCTGGAGGTAGCTCGTCTAGTCCCGAAGGCTCTTCATCTGATATACTTCAAAGGTAGGAGTAATGCATTTTGTATGCGAGTTATAATCAACAACAGAACTCAGAAGCCTAAGATGTATTTAGGAATTCTCAGGGAAATGGTTTTCTATTGTAAAAAGTCTCAACCTTCCAGAAAGTGATGCCTATTTAACTTTGATGAATCACACAAGGGAAGCTAATGCATGTTTTCTGCCTACTAAAGCACAAAATGACATTAATTAAAGCTAAGTAGATCCATTACCAGTACCAAGGCACCAGGAGTACCAAGGTATATTGTCTTCACCCACAACACGGTTAGCAGCCGGACAGCTACTCAGTCAACTAGCATTTTATTGCTTTTCTTTGTCGACGGACTGTTTTACAGCGTAAGCTTTTTTTATTAACTTTGTGCTCTGGGTATATCCTGCAATGCACACAACTCAATATCCCCTCTCTTTTTAGCCTGAGGAGGACTCCACATATGCTGGGTTGCGTGGCAGGAACATTTTGTACGTAAAATATAATTGTATATGTATATATTTACTTATTCGGATTAAATTGTGACAGTACTTACTACTTCTCTTCACCCCCAAGCAATTCCACCATTCGTCATTTTTATAAAATCCACCGCATAATCATAAAAATATTGATAGACGGAAAATTGACTGAAATAGCCTTCACCCAACTATCACATTCATACTCAACTACTTCGGCCATTTCAAAGCAAATATTTTCATAAGCTCGCGTATCTATTAGGGCACGCCCTATTTCACTCACGGCAGGAAGAAAAGCTGTAATAATAAAAGCCGTGTGTCGTGTCCGCCCATCAATTCCCACCTCTTCCTCGGAAATGGTTCGTCCGAAAGGGATGCCATAAATTTCACTGTGTTATGAGCTGCTTCAAAGACCAGAGGGAAAAATATCCTAATGTTTGTAAAGTTCCTGGTTTGATTCCAGACGTCATTCATATTTTTACACTTGTTTAAATTTGGTTTTCAAATTTAAGCGAGGACAACAATTGTTTCTTTTACTCAGTCACATATTTACATTTTACTCATATCCTTTCTTTATTTATTGAACAATGCTTTGAACACCTTATTCCTGCATTCATCTTCCGTTTTTCAGTCGAGAAATCACTAAAATGAGATAATCTTCACCCTTCTACCGCACGGAGTGCTCATCACGGCATGCCGTCGTGGTCAACTACTTGTTTATGCAATGGTTTTGCTAAAAACATTGTTGCTGCAGCATCGATATTAATGTTATCGGAAAATTTTAGTTTTACAGTGCCTTAACAGCTTTTAAACGAAATTCTTCTATTAATATTAAGCTCTCTAGCAAAAAAAAATATAAATGGTTAAATAAATAATTTTGTCGTTTTACGTCTCACTAGTAAATTATTTTGACCACTTTCTCAACGTTAAAAATTATTAGGAATTAAGCACCCTTAATCCGGGAACCCTTAATCTGGGAGCACCCATAATCCGGCAATTTTGCCATGATCTGGTACTAAGTGGAAAATACCGAAACATTTTTAACCGCAACATTGCTTCATAACCTGCCGAGATATTATTCTTATATTAATACCGATATACCATTCTTAACGTTAATTTTTCCAGAATCAGATTAATTGAAAAATATTAATTCCTGGTACTTCGTGTACACTGGAATTATTCTGGAACTTGAAGTAAACATGTAAATTTGAAGACATCGCCGAGACGGACTACGACTTATTTACAGATCGGCCACTTTCAATGGCGCGCGAATTTTTGATTGAACGCTAGACGTAATTTGATAAAAATTATTTGTTATTTGCTTACGTTTCACCCAAAACATGTCTCATCCATACAGTTGTGGCAACAGAACAAAACGTTAACCATCGCAGAAGAAGTGCAAGTGGTGAAAAAGCTTGACGCCGTTGCATCAGTAAAGCGTTTGACTGAAACATACTACGTGAGATCTTCAACAATATTGCACATTAAGAAGCTGAAAGAGAAGAATCATCAAAATTTTACTGAAAAAGTGACACGAAGAAGTAGATAATAGAGAGAAAGAAAAACTATGAAAGAAGATTTAAGTGCTGATTTAGATAGCCTGGTTTCGATTGCGTCGAAGTGATCTTAGTTAGTATTTCTGGCCATATGCTAATGGAGCTGGATGAACTATTTCAGAAATAGACGTGATCAATCCAAAAGACGTGATTCGGGAAATTTCACGTGCAGGCAATAGCATTTCACCGTCCATTCTAAAACACGCGTGGTTTAAATTTGGCCTGCTTTAAGGTTTGATATAGACGAAATAAGTAGCGATTTAAAAAATTTCATGTTTCTGAGGATAAAAATATGATGATGGAGTTTGCAAACATCATCCATAACCCTGAATTAAAGAAAATGGAATTGGTGAATTTAGACGAAAGCATAGTTAGCGGCCACGATATTCTCACAACACTACATATCATAGATGATGAAATCATTGAAATGTAATTAATAACAATAAATCCGAGTGGGGATGAAGATGATCAGCCTGAAATTTTTGAAGGAAGACTACTATTGATGATGGTCTTTAAAGAATAATCCAGTCAGGTCGCCCGCGGCGACGTAGTGATGGGCGGCCGTACACACGACACCCACGCGTTGGCATCGCGCAGAATCAGCTGATAACAAATCGAGCGCGGTAGGAAATTGTGTTACGCAAAGCACAGCAAAAGAAATATCAAATTTTATACCCTTTTCCAATAACAATATGAAAGTTTTACTTGTGCAGCAATATGCTTAATGCTTAGATTCCGTTATTTTCACTCACTGCGCAACTTCGATAATTTTAAATAATAACTTTGTGTACTGAGAAACCATTTCTTTCTGATTATTCTCAGTAACTCTTTTTAAAATAATGTTCAGTAAATGGCAAACGAATATATTTTGTTATAAATAATTGACTCCTTTCAATGAAAACATCCAGGACGTCGGAAATAGACCAATGAGATTGAATTAATACTTGGCAACGTCGAAACTGTATCGCATGCGATAATTTTCGAAGGGCATTATCGCATGCCGCTCAAGAATGCAAAAGATTTTTCGCATGCGACATTTGCCATTCGAAAATTTTCGCATTCGATAATTATCGCACGATTTCAAGAATTGGGCCACAGTTGCCACGCATGATCCATAGTCCGGAAAAATCCCTAATCCGGCATCATTTCGGTCCCGACTGTGCCGGATTAAAGATGCTCAACTGTATTCTTATTCAGGCTATTGACATCATCAGAGCGTGAATCAAAGAAACGGGACTTAGAAATATTCACCACGTTAATTAATGAGATGCACGGTCTACGTAACTCTTATTTTTGGAAATTTATGCACAGATCACATTCAATTCGTACGAATATATTGATTCTGCGAAAATTTCCCATCCTTCTTTTTCATCCGGGCTTTGGGCCGGCCATAGATGGCCGCGATTCGGACACTAAGTCACTCACACCATTTGAAGTGGTGTGCCGTGGTGAACTTTCACACTCCTCGTCAGTATTTCCAGAATCGTCTCATCCGTCGTAATCTTTGACATGTTTTCAGCAGTGGAACGCTGTCGCGCACGGATATTTCTTTCAATGCGCTATAGAGGGCAGAGCACTGAACAAGCACAGACCGGTATTGAAACACTCCGAACGCATAAACGCCTTGACCGGGACTCGAACCCGGATCCCCTGATTTCCGGCCAGGTGCTCTACCAGTTGAGCTATCAAGACGTCCTCTTTCGCTGTGGAAATCAAGGCTTGGGTCCGGGTTCGAGTCCCGGTCAAGGCGAATGATTTTTTCTTTGTGGAACTTCTTGCTATTAGTGCAATTTTCAGCGGGTGACGCCGCTAAAGTTTCCGCGGCCAGTTCGCGGTCTTTGAATTCGTTTAATTAGGCAGCATAGCAAAGGGATAGGTAGGGGAAATATTTTAGAGTCGTCTGAAGTACATGATGCATGTATTAATCCCTTGCATACTGTAGATACTAACAATCTAGTTGAATGAGACCCTATTGTTGCTTTTTTGCGTGTCGGTAGTGCATGCTTGGTGATCTTCACCCCCTGCCACACAACCTCGCGGTGGCTTTCAGGGTATCGTGTAGATGTAGATGAAAGAACATTTACCTATAAGCGTGAATACGACCAAAGGGAAAATATGTTCTTCTGAAAATAGCAAGATTATCAGCATGGAAATGTCTTAGAAGAAGCTTCAGCGATGAAAATTAACCCCTAATAGAGACTGCGTCCTGAGCATGTATTTGAGGTTGAAATGAGCTTTTCTTAGAATACATTAGCCTGGTATATGCGTTTCAAGAGAAACATTGGCGGTGCATAGATAGCATTACCCCCAATGGGGGCACTATCTTGCAGCTTACCCCCGAGAAAGGTTCTCATTATTCCTAAGATCAGGTGTTAATTGCAAGGAAATACCAAACTATTTGAGCTGGTCCATTTCTCGGCCAATGGGCGGAGGAAACCTCGACCCTTCCTCACATTGGCAGCTGCTCTCCCGGCATGTGTCCGCGGTCAAAAACTGTTTTGTTTCAATGCATTTGCTAAATAAATATATGTTATTCTCTGGATATACATCTACGTAATGCCCTGCAAGCCACCACAAAGGTGTGTGGCAGGGGGTGATTTCTCACCAAACATGCACCACATACAAAAGGAATAGTATCAATATATACTAGTCAAAACTTCACTATTTAAAAAAGATAGAAATTACAAAGCAAACATGCAAAAACATGCTGTTAATAGGGTTAGCTTTAAGTACTCATACCAACATGCACCTACCAATGCTATCCATTGCTGCTCTCCGATTGGACATATATTTATCGTTATTCGTATCTCTAATTGTACGAAGTAAAATAGACATTTTGAATCTATCAGTTCGGCAATCAAATTCTTCAATTTTATGAATATGGTCCAGTCTGCCATAGTAAGAATATTTTTAACATCATCACTGGTCTTGCAATTATTTAAGAGATTATGTCTAAGTTTCAACCTGCAATCTGACAATGATTCCCAATTTTATTCATTTAATGGACTGGTTACGCTAATAAGGTTATAATACCGGCCCTTTACATATCTTGCCGATCTTCGCTGCACACGTTCAAGTTCGTTATTTAGACCGATTTCGTAGGGATCCCATACATATTCATACATACATACATCCCAGGGAGCAGCATATTCCAAATGAGGTCTTACAAGGGAAAAGTAGCTGATTTCTCGTATATGATCGTCACATTTACCCAGTATTCTTTTGATGAATCCCAGTCTACGATTAGCTTGACCCATTATTTCACATTGGTATGTGTTTACCCCAGGAAAGATCATGTGTGAGTCTTCTACATCTACATCTACATAATACCCTGCAAGCCACCACGAGGGTGTGTGGCAGGGGGTGATTTCTCACCAAACATGCACTACATATCATGCATTAAAAAGGAATAGTATTAATATAGTAGTCAGAACAACACTATTTAAAAAAAGATGCAAATTGCTAAGCAAACATGCAAAAACATTCTGTTAGTAGGGTTAGCTTTAAGTACTCATACCAACATGCAGCTACCAATGCTATTCATTGCTACTCTCTGATAGGAAATATTTACCGTCATTCGTATCTCTAATTGTTCGAGGGAAAAAGGACATTTTGAATCTATCAGTTCGGCAATCAATTTCTCTAATTTTATGAATATGGTCCAGTGTGCCATAGTAAGTTGGGGTTCGTAAAATATTTTTAACATCATCACTGAAAATATTGCCTTGGAATTTGTTTAAGAGATTAAGTCTAAATTTCAACCTGCGATCTGACAATGATTCCCATTTCAATTCATTTAATAGACTGGTTACGCTAACATAATTATCGTAAAGTCTTATTCCAAGATATTTAATGGATTCCACGTTTGTTATATCATTATTATTTATTTTGTAGGTGCTAGGAGGAGAACCATTCTTTTTCCAAAAATTCATTCCTTCACATTTTTTAAAATTTAATTCTAACTGCCATGTATCACACCAATTTTCGATTGCTTGTAGGTCATCATTTAAATATTGCTTATCGTTTGGGCTTAGAATTTCCCTGTACACTACTGCGTCATTGGTAAATAGACGAAGCTTACTTTTTACCACCTTATTTATATCATTAATGTACAGAAGGAACAGGAGTGGACCTATCACACAACCTTGTGAGACACCCATAGTGACTTTAATTGCCAGTGATGTAACACCGTCCGAAACATCCCTTTGAACCCGATCATGTAGCAAATGACTTATCCAAGATATAATTTTATTGTCTAGCCCATAAGATTTTAATTTCAAAATTAGTTTGCTGTGAGAAACTTTGTCAAAAGCATCTTTGAAATCGAGAAAAACAGCATCCACTGGAATATTATTTTCGCCAGAAACTAAAATATCGTGGGAAAAGAGAGCACGTTGAGTTTCGCATGATCTGCTCTTTCGGAAGCCATGCTGAAAGTTGGACAACAAATTCTGGCTATCTAGGTGTCCCATGACTGAACTGACAATTATATTATTTAGTTAGCTAATTGCTCGTACATGATCGTCACATTTACCCAGTACTCTTGAGGAATCCCTGTTTACAATTCGCTTGACCCATTATTTCACGTATGTGTTTACCCCAAGAAAGATAATGTGTCAATCTTATTCCAAGATATTTATGGATTCCACGTTTGCTAATTCATTATGACTTATTTTGTAAGTGTTTACTCCACGGACGAGGCATCGTTTAGGGTACATCTACACGATACCCTGCAAGCCACCGCGAGGGTGTGTGGCAGGAGGTGTAGGCCACCAAGCATGCACTACTAACATGCAAACAAGCAACTATAGGGTCTCATGCAACTAGATTGTTAGTATCTATAGTATTTAAGGGGTTAATACATGTATCATGCACTATACTCTAAAATATTTCCCCTTCCTATCCCTTAGCTATGCTGCCTATTCTGTTCTCTTATAGTACGGGGGAAAAATGCCATTTTGAATCTATCGGTACAACGATCTATCTCTCTAATCTTATTTATCTGGTCGAATGTAGCATAATACGCTGTTTTTTTTAATATGTGCCTAACATCTTCTTCAGTAAAGCTATCCAATTGAAATTTCTCTAATAGATTAAATCTGCACTTTAACCTACGCTCTGATAATGATTCCCACCCTAATTGTTTTATTAATTCTGAAATGCTACTCAACCTATCGTAACACTTTTTCACGAACCTAGCTGCTCTACGCTGCACACTGTCTAGTTCTCTGATCAAACCTAATTCATTCGGATCCCATACACTGGCTGCATAGTCAAGGTGGGGCCTAACTAGTGAAAAGTAACATCGCTCTTTTGTCTTCTCATCACATTTTCCAAGTACTCTTTTTATAAATCCTAGCTTTCTCTTCGCTCGGCCGCATATTTCCCGGATGTGTCTTCCCCACGATAAATTGTGATTGTTACACCTAACGTGTTGTAAATATTATAGGTACGCTCTATCAAATTATTCCTTCTCAAAAATTGATAGCTACATACTTTTTAAGGTTAAGTTTTGACTGCCATTTGACCCACCACTCTTGAATTGCATTTAAATCCTTGCTAAGCGATTTCCTGTCTTCTTCTTCTGATATACCCCTGTACACTACCGCATCGTCTGCAAAGAGTCTAAGCTTACTCTGCGGTGCTATAATCGTTTACGTATAAAAGAAATAGAGGTGGACCTACTACACTACCCTGGGGGTTTCAAAACTATGAAAAATCGAGAGCATTATCAAGGAAAATTGTCGGCAAGCATTATGTATCACATTTCAAGATCGAGGATTAATTTATGTTTTTAAAACGTATTTTCATTTTTTTACTATGGTTGTAACAAATCGGCTTGGTCGGTTGCAGGTTGAAGATCGTATACTTCCCTCCTGCCCATGAATGCTATTTGGAAAGAATGACCTTGACCGTGGTTATTACAACGCTCCCAAAGATTCAGGCGATCCATAGATCGTACCCTAGTACAATAGTGACATTTTGCGTTTTGCCATGCCTCTGAGGGTGTAACTCGATTAAATTCCACTAGAAATATTATATTTAAACCATCGCGTCCTAAGTTTCTACGCTGCGCATCATCATAATCGGGTGGGATTAATTAACTTTACTGTGTAATTGGAATGTTTTCTTTCTCTCATCCATTCAGTAACGCTTACCGTTTGCCATTTTGATATTAGCATTTCCCATTGAATTGTGTTGCTTCTAAACGCAAGCATAACGTCTTCGTGAAAGAACCGAGATTAGCCCTGGAAATAAAAATCATTATATTACGTTTTGGTGTTTTCCCGGCGGATTAGATGAGTGAAAGTTTCTCGGGTCTTCCACCGGGTCAAAGGCTCCATCTCTGCCGACTCTTCCGAAAACGAGTCGTTTTCCGAAACGTAGGCTGAGATGGAGCCTTTGACCCGGTGGAAGACCCGAGAAACTTTCACTCATTATATTACGTTGTCGCCGACGACGCCATATGTGCCGCCGCCGACGAATATGTCGTTGGCTCCTGGGTGATATACTGGAGAACTCGCCATTTGCCAGCTAGTGCGGTGGAATGTCTTTCTTATTCATCTGATGGCGAACTCGCTAGCTCGAAAGCCGCCGGAAAGTCTAGTTCATCTGTTGGTATGTTCGTTTTTACTGAAGAACTCGGCATTCGCCAGCTGGAGTCGAGTCGGTTCGTCAGTCTTCGAGTTAGTGTGCGCTCAAGAAGTGCCTTTGGTTGGAATGGCGACGGACATCATTTCATTCAAAGGCTCCTTTCACACGTGACGGCGCGAACCCGACCGCCGTGTACGGCGCACAGTGGTGCAGGATCCCTAATACTTGGTATTTATGAGTCTAGAAAAACTTTCTATATAGGGTTTTTGTGCATTTACTTCAGATGCACCGATTGAGGACTTCAAAACCATCTTAAGTAAGGACATATCGCTGTTGCTACTCCCCTAGCAGATAAGATAAAATGTTGCACTGGTAACAAGTGCATCATTTGAAAAGGAGCAGGCACAGCTTCACCTTCAATTCTCTCTAATATAGCGTGTATTGCCCCGATTCATGTTCTGAAAAATGGATTTTGTAACTGAAGGTGAGTGCTATTTAACTGTTTATTAATATAGTGCAAATATAATTTGCAAAATTATTTTTTTACACTATTTATTGTTCAAAAATAAAGATTTTTTTAAAATTCACTTTTATATTTTTGCAAAATAATTAATTTGTGAAAATATTAACATCGAATTCGTGTTCAGAGATCGCGAAAACCTTTGTGCTATAATTTTTAATGAAACGAGAATTTTGAGCTTGTGTAAATCCAAGTAATAAAAATATTGCAAATACTTTTGTGAAAAAAGTAATTAGCGAAAATATGAATATCAAATTGGCATTCAGTCACTGAGAAAACGTATATTTGTTCACATTAATTGTGATGTTTTAAATAAGAGTTAATGTAAGTAAAAAAAATGCAAAACTTTTTGCGAAAAAATTAGTTTACAAAAGTTTTGAATCTAAATTCATATTCAGCGACCTCGAAAACATGTATAGACCAAATTTCATATAAATTGACCATTTTTCAATCCAAAATACCAATTTCTAGGGATCCTGCACCGCTGTGCGGCGTGCCGCCATGCATTCCTAAAAAATAGCTGTGAATGTCACGGTAGAGTCCATTTCGAGTATACGGCGTTTTAATTTGTAGTAGGAGTTTAATCATGAATGAAGTAGATAAGGTGCTGTACTTTTAGTAATGTGGATATAATAAGATGGCCAATACCAAGTGAAAATTAGACAGGATTGGGCATTGAACTATTGACCGTCGCGATGACACATCAGCCTTTAGAAGCCACAGAAGTTAGCCTTTTTGGTCTGGAATTTAAAATTTTGGTCTTGAAAAGTCTTGAAAAAGTCTTGAATTTCTTTTTCATATATTAGTAGACACCATGAGCTTTAGAAATGTGTGATTTTTATTTTTTTAAATTTGTTTTTATATTTTTTTCAAAATACACCCGTCCACAATAAAAAGTCACCACCTCGGAGGCCGAATTTTTCAGTCCCGAGTTGAAGGAGATTTGACAACATTGCATGCACGAAAAACCCGCAAGACAGAGGCACGGTCCTCCTCCCACCCTTGCCATGGCTTCATGGCCGTGAGACCCTTCCTCAATGACCTGGAGAGAGATTTTTGCGTTGGAGAGGGAGGGGGCCTTTGTGACAATTAGTCGGCTCCAAGGAGTGAGGCCTCCCGAAAAATGCCTTCTTTTAGATTGCTGCTCGGAGTTACTCCCTTGAAGATGGGTCGCTTAGGTTTCCGCGACTACGGCTCTTGAGAGAGTGACTACCCAAATGTAAATTCAGTTCGAAGCAAGAGTTGTCATTAACACCATCGATATTTCTTAGTCTATGTCATTTCCAAAATGTTCCAAAATACTCAATTTTTGCCTTTATTTCGTCGTAGAAACTTTTGATTTTATAACATGAATTACATAGATGAATATTGTTATCAGCATTTATATATCTGTTAACGATCGGTATTATTTTTAAATTATCGGTGAATTTTATTTGACTGCGCGATGAGCTCGAAAACTGTGCTTGTATAGTAAATGGCAAAAATACTTACGCTACAACTGACACATACAGATTTCATTAAGAAAAGAGAAGACTTATTGGACGTCTTTACGGAATATAAGTGTTAAGTTCCAACCTTAACGCATTACCGGCCAATGTCCCATTTTTGGGACGCAGGTTAAAATTGCAACAAAAGTTTTATTTTGTATCCTGTTCCAATTGCCTTTGCACTGGATAATCATCAACACTCAATGTATCCACATTATTGAAAATGATATATTTAGTTGATAATTTACTAAACCAGGTGGTCCTGAAAATCGAATTTTTTTCTAGTTTCGCACGCTTCTACCTCTAGTGCTTCATACACTCCGTTACTGGTGTTTGGTGTGAGTTGATCGCGCATAAGTAGTCGAAAAGAGTCCTGCTATTGCGTTCATTCTTAAGATATCGAATACAGCAACAAATGTAAGTATAACACTAGTCAAAATGCTGCGTCCCATTTTTGGGACATTGGCCCCGCGACGAACTTTTGTGAAAAATATTCCATTCCGTCTTAGTCTTTTCTATGAAATTATTTGAATATTTCCTCTGCTAAGTGATTTATGCTACATACTCTTCGTTTCATCTTTTTCAAAATTATTTCAATTATTAGCATAAAAAATTTAATTTTATAATCCAGACGCTACAGCATGAGATCATTTTCGTCCATGCAGGGCCTTCACCTTGCAAGTTACAAATAATCCATTGCAAGTAAGCGACGATGACAATTTTGACGACGTAAAAATCGCTATAATCCCTCCTTCTCCTGAGGAGCTTACGGATGAAGAAAATATTAATGGAAGTGAACTCCGAGAGACCACAAATCTACACGATGTAGCAAGTTGGAAATATTCCTTCAATAAACCCATGATATTGGTGATAGTATTGCTGAAGCGTCAACTTGAACTTCTTTTATTCCTAAGCGAAGCAAGCCATGCACATCTTATGTCCCAGATGGAAAAAGTGTGCACTTATATATGGTGCTGGTATGACCACCTTCCGAAAGAACTTTTTACAAACTGCAAGTCTTGCATGGCATGAGTGTGGTTGAGATTTCTGAAGAATTTTTTGACGATTAGTTATTGAATCTTATTGCTACACAGTGTATGGCAATGGCACAAATGGCAACTCAAAAAAAATTTCCCCATTTCAAATTTGACAAGAATGAATTGAAAATATTTATGGGGGTATTGTTGATCAGTGGTTATCACAAGCTTCCACAGCAGAATTGGAACAGTTGCCTGACGTTGGAGTTTCTTTAGTCTACAATTCAGTGCCTAAAAACAGGTTCAAAGAGATCAAATGGTTTCGACACCTAAACAATGCTTCGTTACATAATAAAAATGATAAAATATGTGAACTGAGATTCTAACTTGAAGCCCGTAGAAAAAGTGTACCACAATTTGGCATATTTGATTCCCATCTCTCTGTTGATGAAATGTTGATACGATACTATGGTATGCATTCTGCCAAAATATTTATGCGAGGTAAGCCAATAAAATTCGGCTATAAGTTGTAACTGTTGACTGTGTAACTCTAATGGTTATCGTTACAATTTTTCATCGTACCTTGGGAAAGAGCGTGAAAATAATAAATGCCCTTGGGAATCAGGGTCATAAATGAACTCACAAGTGTCGTTCCTCATAGCGAATCCACAAATTATGAGTTATTATTCGATAAATTCCTTACGATGAGACGTTAACTGATCCGATGAAACGTTAACTGATTTGAAGAAAGAGAAATTGAAAGCGTGAGGGACTGTTAGAGAGAGCCACATCAAGTATAGCCCTTTGATGGGATCAGAGGTCATGGTAAAAACTACCAAAAGGGGACCTATTGCTTATAAATTTGATAAAAAAACGGAATTCTGGTAGCTAAGTTAAGTGTCAACACTCCAGTATGCTACCAATTATAGTCAGACTTATTCCACAGTTTGTGCAAAACATTACTCTTAGAGGAGCAAGAAAGAAATCACCATTCATGTGCCTATAGCTATTTCTGAGTATAATAATTTTATGGGAGGAGTAGATTTACTGGATAAACAGATCTCACCGTACAGGACAAGAATACGCGGGAAGAAATGGTGGTTCCCTATTATCACGCAAATGGTTGACATTGCCGTGGTAAACAGCTGGAAATTTTACCAGATAACGAATTCAGATTAGAATGTGCCTTTACTTGATGCAAGAAAGAGCATATTTGACAAAAAACACTTCTGCTGTACGTGAACGTCATGGGCCCAAACAAAATCGTATTTCTGGTGGAAGAGTAAGCGCAGAAATAAGATCTGATGAAGGAAAACATTTAATATTTCCGATAAAAACACAATGAAGCTGCGCTTTATGCGGAAAAAAACCATGAAAATTAGTAAACGCTGTAATGTCGCATTGCTTGATCGATTTTTTTCTGATTTCCATGAGAATTAAACAATTTCAGTTATCTCTTGTGGATATGCGATGAGCATTGGCCAACAGAAAATTCACTTTTTGAAGTGTTATTCTTTTTCAAACCAGTGCAAGTTTTGATGCTTGAACGTCAATTCAAATTTCATGCGATAAATATTTGTGCATGGCGTTATTTTTTATATTATATCTCATGGTTTTATCCCATTCTGGGTGTATCAAATGTGTACATTTTATGGGTGTTTACTGTTCTGTAGATGCTATATAATTCTGTTTTATTACAAAATCCTTCAAGCCTGCAAATTGAAAAATGTTTTCATGTAATTTTGCATAGTATAATGTGACATTATGTCAAATATAGGTCATGCTCAAAAAGTTATTGTCAATATATTGAATAAATAATCATGTATGATTAAAACTTTTCTTCTTGCAGAAGTGTTATAAACATTAATTTTAAGCTAAAAAGTATCCGGAAATAATTATTTTGTCAATTGCTACTGATGGTCGTATCCTGGAGAGAAAGCTACTTTATTGGGCCAACGTCCCAAAAATGGGACGTCATTTTTTTGCACTAAATATTAATATTTTTTCGTAAAACTTTGTTTTTGTCATCCTTATGTGATTATATCTTCGAATCAAACGTTGAAAGCCAAATTGTATCAGTGAAATAATTACGGTCCTTAATGGGAATTGCGTAATAAATGAGGAAAATTATAGCGGATATATTTAGAATTTATTTCAAATTACAATTTCATTTCCCAATCCTCGCACTCTCGCCTGGTTATTTCTTAGAATGAATACTCATCGGCAATTCATATCGCAGTATAAGATACTTGAAATATAAAAAAAGGGCAGAACGTATAATTCTGCAATGTGACCAGAACACATTCGACGTAATTATAGGGAATACTTGGAATTACTGAACTACTGTGCAGAGAGGTCGGAGGATTTTTATGGGCTCGCTTGTAGGATATGCGAGGAGAATATACTGTCGGAGTATTCGAAGAAACTGTATTGCTATCTAAAACGAAAATGAGAGTAACAAGGGTACTGAATTTCTCATGCTGCTACGTTGATGCTTAAAATCTTCGTTCCATGAAGCCTATGTTTAAGCGTCATATAGTGCCACGCTCCATACAAAACTTTTCACTAGTATTTTCTTTACTTCACTACTTAAAGCCCCTGTCAACAGTTCACGTCTACGACAAAAGCTTATCTTGCCAATACAATTTTCCTTCTGTCATCAATGCTGCTATACCCCTTTTTCTCCAATACACTAAATATAGCGGAAGGTGGAAATGTGAAGAAATGGAGAGCCTGCCAAATTCAAACCTTGCTTCGAATAGCGCGCATAACAGCACATTGGTAGATCTGTGGTTCATTTCCCGGATGAGTTTTTTTGTTGTGATCTGGCTTGATTCTATTTTCACCACCTGCTTACTGTTCGGGGTTGTGGGTATCATAAAACGTGTTTCTGAGGGTGAAAAAATATACCCACCGACTTCTGAACGTATCGAAATTATTTCCAAAGGTAGGGTATCGGCTAAGCGCTCAAAGTCTTCTCTGATTATGCCGTTTTATGCAACTCTCTTTTAGAGAGAATTATGTAATGAGGCTGGAAAAGCTTAGAGACTTCTCCTTTGTAAGAATCTTGGCCCACGTAAGTCGATAGCTGTTGATTATCGGAAATAATGGCTTTTGAATAAAGTTCCAGGAGTTCAAACGTTACAAAAATACTGAAGATCAGATTTGCAGCTGATCTTATTTCATTTATACGTGTAACATGAGCAGTTGAAGCAGTGACCAATTGAAAAAAAAACGGAATAATAAACCTAAGGCTTTCTTCACACCTACGCTTTGCGATATGAATGTTGGATGAATCTGAGTGAATTGGTGACTTAGTGATCAATAAAGTAGGCGCTTTGAAGTGTTAAGTTTAGAGGACATAAAATTTCAACCAGAACATTGCATATTTTACGGTCTTATAATACTCGTGGAAGCGCAACGACCATTTAGCACGTATATCATTACCCTCGGAAAATCGTCCAGTTGTCATAGGACTCCAAAGTGGTCTCAGAATAAATGTTAGGTATTTTCGAAAGAGGTTATAAAGCGAGTGTCATTTTCTATCATGTTTCTACTAGAAATGCGGTGGAAAGTGATTGGAACTCATCTCGTGCCCCTTCTCCCGTTCTGTGGCCACGGGTATCTCGGGCGACTCGCCTTCTAGTAGATATCGTGGTCGTGGGTCAAGGCGGTCTGCCCTGGCTGTTCACTTGAGAAAGGGCGAAAAGGGAATTATTGTCGAGGGAAGGGTACCCCCAATAAGGCGAGAGCTCTGGGCATTTAAACTCTGCGCCAAGGGACAGTGTTGTCAAATCTCCTTCAACTCGGGACTTAGAAAAATTCGGCCTCCGAGGTGGTAACATTTTATTGTGGACGGGTGTAAATATATATATATATGTATGCCAGCAATTAAAAATCGTCTTCTGATGGAATGTGGTCACAAACTGTTATCCTTCTCGACCTCTTCACTATCAGAAGAGCTGTTTAAATCAATGACGAGAGGCTCGACTTGAGGTATTTCTTGGGTGAGGTGGTCTTTTACCCAATAGTATTCTTCAAGCTTTTCTACGTGTTTAATGGGTCAAGCGAATCGTAAACTGGGATTCTTCGAAAGGGTATTGGGTAAAAGTGACGATCATGTACCAGAAATCAGCTACTTTTCCCTTGTTGGACCTAATTTGTAATATGCTGCCAGTGTATGGGATCCCTTCGAAATCGGTCTAAATAACGAACTTGAGGAAGTAGTGGCCTTAGTGAGGAAGCCTTAGTGAAGGAGTGGGGGTAAACCGCTAAGGCAGAAATCTTCGGTCGGAACTTCAGCGCACAACGAGTTTAAAAACGCAAAACATGCTCCACAGGGTTTACTTTTATGACCTAGCTATAGAAATAGCATCAAAAGTTGTTGTTTGAATGTGTAGATGAAGGATCAAGCTTTCTGTAGAGTGGAAGCAAAATCCTCTGTTCGTATTCTAGGCTTCGCAAATAGCGACTAAAAAGGGACAAAAATGGAAAGTTTGGCTATTTTTTATAAAATAACAAATAAACCAATAAAAAATACATTCCACTTACGCAAAAAAGCAATTCTTTGCTACAATGGGAAAATTTTCCAAAATACCAGCAGCTACGATAAAGTCGTAGTCGCGTTCATCTTAAGCATCTGCAACGGGCTTTTAGAGGCAGCTAGGGAGCACCCTTAAGAGATTAAGTCTAAATTTCAACCGGCGATGTGACAATGATTCCAAATTAAATTCATTTAATAGACTGGTTACGCTACTAAGGTTAAATGACCATCCCTTTACAAATCTTGCCGATCTTCGCTGCACACGTTGAAGCGGGGGTCATATCAAACTAGGTGTGAAGTGGCCGCTTCAGCCTTCAATGCAGGACCAGATGTTCATACATTGATACACAGCAGCATCACAAACAAGAGTCCAGGATTTTTTACGAAAATAATCAAACTGGCCTCCGAAAAAAGGCAGAGATGCGAAAAAGGCAGAGATGCGAAAAAAGGCAGAGATGCGAGCAAAGCGACGTCTTGAATGTAAAGGACAATTGGAACATTCTGCCCTGCATTATGGCCTGCATGGCCCACAAAATATCGAGGAGTTTGAAATCGACTTAACTGTGAGATATGATTTCCTAAATTCCCTGAAATTAGACGAGGAGCAAAGAAGACAACTGGAAGCATCTACCAAAACTCAACGCCTCTGTCAAATATGGCATGTTTAGCGGAGAAAAAGGCTCACCGCCTCTACCTTTGCTCGAGTTTGTAAATTAAGAGCAGGAACCTCTCGGGAGAAGACTGTTCAGTCTTTACTCTACCCATCTTTTCGCGGAAATAAAGCCACCGACTATGGAATTGCGGGTGAGGCATTGGCGATAGCGGAGTACGAGAGATTCAGAGGCAATACGGTTAACCCATCGGGACGTTTTGTCGATAGGAGGACCTCTTACATAGCAGCAACGCCAGATGGCGTCCTGTCAGATGTCGATGGAAAAGTCGAGGTGAAATGTCCATACGTATGCATGGATGCGCATCCGACGCATGCTGTCTCTCAAAAGAAATTAGCATCTTGTGAGATTATAGACGGCGAAGCTGCTCTGAAAGCGAAGAGTGATTATTTTTACTAGATCCAAGGTCAACTCCATATCACGGAGAAGAAATACTGCCACCTTATTTTATGGAGCCAGTTAGGTATGGCAGTTTTGCGATTGACAGAGATTATGACTTCTGGTCAAAATATATGTAGGATAAATTTTAAAAATTTTACAAGGACAGCCTTTTGCCAGAAATTCTACATCACATTTAAAAGCTGTTGAACGAGAGTTTGATGGTGACGTGGGAGAATAATTCTTACCCTGACACTCACTGAAAAACCATTCCATTTCCCTTTGAGACCTAATCATCTTCTGAGAATGTGGATTTCAACCTTATTTGAAGTGCTTTCATCATTTTTCCTTGACTTTGTTTATTCATGTTCCTTATCCTTTTGTAAATACTAACGCAAGATCAAGTTCTCCCAAAATTTTAATAGCATGCGAATTGTTTTCTCTTATTATGTTTTCATGTATTACTAATATAACAAATATATTATGCATATCCGTGTGCTTCCCTTGTTTTTCATAGCAGTGTGATATTTTTAAAGCTGTTTGTTGACATTTGCTGTTCAATTTCACTCTGCATTTCTAAAATATGTAAACATTCTTTAGATAATCCGTGTTTGAAGAGTATATTGTATTTTTGACTTGGCTTATTTTGGGGGCATTTCATAGAACGGCCTACACTGAAACCAATAGCCCAATGAAAGATTATTGCCATTCTTTGTTGGAACTATTCTTTTAAATTATGCCACAAATTTTCCACTTTTCATCCTACATCTGTTGTGCATATTCTAACTCGGATTTTCATGAGTTTAGACAAAGATGAATTTCATAATGGGCGTAAAATATAGACGAGCAAGCAAAAATCTAGAGATATCTGGGTTTGATTCCCGATAAAGGCGAACGATATTTCCTCTGCGGCATCGTCGCGCTTCTACCTTGCCGTTGTCGCTTTACGGGTAATACCGCGGTTAGTTAGTGGCAATCTCAAATAAATTCAACCAGACGGGGGCATAGGTACCTAGAAGATTTTAGGTTATCTGATAGAATGACAATGGCTGCATAAAATTCATAACGGCCACGCCTGCTGCTAAGGAAAGCGAATGTGTATTCTCCAAGGGGTTGAAACAAAACTTGTCGATTCGGGAATATGCAGCCATAGATTTTTGTAACAATTTCTAAAATTTCTTTTCTAGACTGAAAATTTTAATTTAGCAGCACTGTTCCCGGTCCGAAGAAGGATAATACCCGCAAGACTTGTTTAGGATGAGGATTTCCCTCACCATCATCCTTGCCATTCGCTTATCAGCTACGACTGCTAATCAAAAGTATTAAATTTCGCTTTTTGCCTTTCCGCAGGCAAACCTTCCTCCCCCCCCCCCCTTCTTCCTCTTTCCCCTCTCTTCTTCCGATTCCAAGCGTTCCGGCTTGTGCCCTGCGAGAACCGATAAATAGGGACCTTCACTTGCCAATTGGGGAGGGAGGGGGTTTAAACAAAACATCATTGCAAGTGCAAGTCGGGAGGAATAATTCTTCCATTATCAAAAGTGAAAACGATGCCCAGAAACTGTACTGGAAGATTTGAGACCCCGTCATCAGGTCAGAAGTAAGAAAAGGTCGGCTCGACATCTGGGTTGACCGAGGGGGAGATATCGCAACTTCCGGTCACTCATCAAAACAAACCACTTAGAGGGAGGCGAGTGATGCACGGCAAGCTATCATGTTACATCTAGAGGAGGGGGAGAAGGGGGGGGAGAGGGCCTTCCCTTTCCACTTTTTAATCCCGCCACCTATGCGGGGAATCATAGAACTACAATAGAAAAGCCGTTACATATGAGAGTGGCCTCAGCTAGGGAGCCCCCTTAAACAAATTCCAAGACCATTTTTTCAGTGATGATGTTAAAAATATTTATCGAACCCCAACTTCCTGTGGTAGACTGGACCATAATAAAAAAATTGGTGAAATTGATTGCGGAACTGACAGATTCAAAATGTCCTTTTTTACTCGTACTATTAGGGATAACAATAACGGTAAATATATCCAATACGAGTGTAGCTATGGATAACATTGGTAATTGCATGTTGGTATAAGGACTTGAAGCTAACCCAACTTAAAGCATATTTTTGCATATTTGCATTGCTATTTTTATCTTTTTTGAATAGTTGAGAACAGTATACACAGGTTGTCCTAGTTCCGTTAAGACTGCTTGTTTGAAATTCCACGTACCAATGATATTTCATGGCGAGTTATGTTGTTATGATCCTTGAAGTTTCAGTAACAACCGTGCAGAGGTTCAATGTGCTGGTTTCGCTGCAGCATGAGTTCTGGCCGCCAATATAACAGTATGCGTCTCACACTCGTGGAAAAATGGGGATGGAGCAGCGACGCAACTTCAAGTTTTGTGTTAAGTTAGGCAAATATGATACTGATTTCTAATAAAATGATACTGATTTCACAAGTTGATTGTAACTGGCGTCGAGACTTGGTGTTTGAGCCTCCAACAAAGCGGCAGTGATCGGCAGAGTGGTTGAGCCCATAGAAGCCGAAACCGAAGAAAGTGCAGCCGCAGAAGAGTCGTGTGAAGACAATGCTAACAGTTCTGATCGATTCCAAAGGTATCATTCACAAGGAGTTTATACCAGGAGGGCAAACCGTTAATTCAGAGTATATCTCGGCGTCCTTCATCATTTGTGGGCGAGAATTCATCGAATTCCACCCGAATACCGAGAGGCAGGTTCCTCGTCGCTCCTCCACGACAACGCCCCAGCCCAAAGAGCAAGGATTGTACGCGAGTTTTGGCCAGAAAAGGGGTCACAGTCACAGCGTATTTGCCGGATTGGACCCCAGTAGACTTCTCGTTGTTCCTCAAATTGGAGTTGGCAATAAAAAGACACCGTTACGACACCATTAAGGGCATCCAAGAAATTTGTACTGCAGTACTAAATGCAATTCTGAAGAGGGACTACAGCGACTGTTTAAAAACACTTTTATATCTATTTCAGCTGTATATTGATTCAGGGGGAGACTATTTCGAATAAATATAGGGATTTTTCCAACAAAATCAATGAATTTTATTTTCCATAGCCACAGTCCTAACGGAACTGGGACACACTGTGTATATAAATACTAATACTTTTTTATGCATGATATGTAATGAATATTTGGTGAGAATTCACCCCCTTCCTTAATGGTGGCTTGCAGGGTATTATGTAGATGTAGACACCCGAGCGATTCAGGGGCACTCGACACGTTTCCAGCTCCGGCCCGAGGTCCAAAAACTCAGCTCCCTCGCTCCCACAGACTTCACGGAGTCTCCGGTTTATGCCTTCCACTCGGCTCCAAACCATCGACCCCCGATCCGTTCTAGGTACCAAGCTGCATATATAGTCAGCCTTATATCGATACCCAGACGTCCACGAACGCGGTGGAACTCGGAGCCTAGATCCCTTACGGAATCCATTACATCCTCGGACCCCCGTTTCACGGCGTCGTTAGTGCCGACATGGGAGACTACGTGCAGCTTGGAGCAGTTAGTGGCTCTGACCGTTTATTTCAACGCCTTCGTCACCTGGGGCACCGTACCTCCTTGTATACACCAGGAGCGTACCCGTTCTTCGTCACCTCTCCCTCGAGATTCACCACCTCCTTCCCGACGGGCCCTGGCACGCATCGAGTCCGCTACCCGGCGGACATTAGAGCTACCTATCACTAATACTTCCTCCCTTCCCTCCCGACTCCCAGTCGGCGAAGCTTTCCTAGGCGGAGCGTTCGATGCACTGACCTCCGCCAGCCCATCGAACCTATTACTAACTGGGAAAGGCTCGACCTCTGCCTCCGCATTGCCCCGTTTGTGTAGGGTGACCCCACGGCTCCGCCTCCCCCGCATTCGGAGGTAGGCTCCGCGAGAGGCTCGGGGGCGTGGGGAACGTCCTCAACCCTCCAGCACTCGCAAGGGCTCGTCAACGTGTGCGGAAGGCCTTGGACGACCCCCACCTCCCATCGACCGTCGCCACCAGCCACTCCACGAGAGAGCGGAGTTAATTCCACCTTCCTCTCGAGCTCAACGACTCGGGTCCGCAAGGGCTCTAGATAGGGTGAGTCACAGAAGAGATTGACAGCTGGCCTAATGGGAGTCATCCTAATCTAACTCGTCTCTTCCTCATAGACTACTTTTCCTTGCTAATGCTCTCGATTTTTTATACTTTGAACTAACTCATTTTTTTCCTCTACCGATAGACCCCGCCCTTCATTTTTCATCTTAGCGTGGCATACCCTTTGTCGCTATAGTGATTTCATAACCTACGCATTATACCACCTTGGCTCTGTATTATCATTGACCATTGTCCCTTTGTCCCTACATAGTTGGCAGCAGATGGTTAAAAGCCTTTTGCCCTACATTCCTGGAAGTGCCGTTGTCAAGACTCTTTCACACATTTGCCAACAGTGACTTTCCTTCCGATATAATAGTTTTTCTTTTGTACGTTAGTGATCTTCAGTATGCGTGGTTAACTGTGCAGGCTAAAATTAAATTGCTAAGGATTGATTTCTCTGTTTGGAGATAGGGTTGGTGTGAAACTAGGTTACTAGGATGCTAGGTAAAGTTTTCCCTCCTGAGTGTCCTGATTCGCATCTCAAAAGTTAGTTTTTTCTGGGGTATATCTGTTGAGAAATGTGCAGAGAGCTGTTGAAGCTCAGAGCATTCTCTCATTTGTGGCATGTTGATGCGTACTCAATCAGACTCATGGTGGCGGCAGATTTCTCGGCCCTCAATACCAGTGTCTTACCAGATCACCCTAAACCCGCCCAATCCTCCTCTTTTCCCGTCGCACGCCAATATTCAAACAAAATTAATGATTAATGACCTGGTGGTTTAATTTCTATGTGAAAATAAACATATAATAAGGTAGAATGTTCAATTTGTATTTATTTTGTCAGATCAAATCCGCGGAAAGGAACAATTTGTAAAAAGGTAACATCTATGAAACACTAAGAGAAAAATAGAACAAAATATTAACTATTACAAGGGGTCATTCATTTAGTATTTGAAAAACAATTATTCGTATTTTTGATGATTTTTAACAATGCGACATGTTTATAGTCAAATACTTTATTTGACTCCGACTTTTACCTTATTGAATTTTCCTTTTTAAATGAGGAATAACTTCATTGTAAGTTCTATTGCTGCAATGCTCCATTAGAGAAATAATTTTTTTCTTTGAAAATTTTATTTTTTACAGGAAATTAAGAGCATTTATTGAATGGAAAACATATTTTAGAAGTGCCAAAATTAATGCTTAAATAATTTATTTATCCAATTCTCAACAAATTACAAATATAGCTAACTGCTCATTCATTTTGGTAGGGACTTGCGTCAGAACTGTAGTCAGTAATTCTTTGCTATTGCTAGCTCAAGCTCATAGACAGTATTAATCATCATTCGAAAGAAACGGAAAACATTTTTCGAGTAGCTCAAAATTTGAAATTGAGAGTGTAAAGCTTTCTTTGCAACAATCTATCTCTTCAAATGTGATGCATCCAGTATTCTCGTTATCTTTATTTTCTTCTTTTCCTTCTTTAAATAATGTATGAAATAATAGTAGAACTTGTTAACATTTATTTTTTTCTGACTTAATGATTGCTCTCTGCAACTCCAGCCTAGATACCTACTAGCGATATTTTTCGAGGAAATCTGCCAACTGTGGGGCCGATTGCACTCAGACTACCACCCAATCAGTTAAGCATGTAATAATAAGCTGTGTGGTTGCACTTCAATCTGACTTAATTCACATCTACATCCACGTGTTTGGCATGGGGAAATGGTCGTACTATTACTAACGGTCAAACTATTGTTTATTCTCATGTTTTTGTGAGTTCTACGGTATAAAATAGGGAAGTTAGGGATATTTTCAGGTACCCGCCCAATTTCCGGGAGAATGGACCAACGTGCTCAAGTTGGCGTTCTCAAATGAAATTTTTACCCGCCAGCAGAGAGAGACCCTGGCCGCCCAATTGGCGGGAACCTGCCCAATCTGGCATCGCTGGTACATCCCATAAGACATTAATTTCTGACTTTCTCCTTCAAGCCGTCGCATTACAAGAGAGAGTCACTGCACCGCTCTTAAATAGTCTCCAAAAACAAGTGAGCATCATGGCTCACACAAACAGTTGAGGCATGAAATAAAGGCATTATGGTGGAAACAGAAAGGAACACATAACATGTATCACAGTTGGCTCCCTTTTTTAATAGTAGGCAGATGCCAATGCATCTCCACCCTTCCTTTAATAATGGTTCAGTGGCCTTCATTGTCTGTCAGCTCAACGAGTTACGTGAATTGCTTTCTCTTTACAGGTCCAACCACCAATGGGAACTACACACCTCTTCGTGTTTACCATAATGGTAGGGGGGGAGACGGTGGCAAAAACAGGTATTGAAATTTGAGAGTGCTTCCAAGACGTGAAATTAAATTGCCTGGCATTGAAATTTCAGCACCAGAACAGATTTTTAAAATGATAACACAGAAAGGAAAAACACGAACCAAATCCACAAAAATAAATTTTACTATGACCGGGGTTTCACTGTATTACAGCATCGTTGATTCTTTAATACAGTGAAACCCGGATTGTAGTAAAATTTATTTTTGTGGATTTGGCTCGTGTTTTTTCTTTCTGTGTTGTTATGTGCTTCCACTCCATATCGCCTGAATCTTCAGAATTAGATTTTTGAAACTTGGATGACCTGTGGTGTTAAATGGCTGTGAAAATGAAACAGCATTATCACTATCCTGTGATTGTAATGGATTTTTGAGTGGGAAGAAAGTGATATGTTACTAATAACAGAAGAGCTTTATGTGGCAATTTTTTAAGATTTTAATACTCATATATTCAGCCTGGTGTTATTTTTGTTTTGGTGAATTCAAAGATGTAAATATGTGAAAATTTCTCCATTTTTTAAAAAGAAACCATATTTGTACACAGAGAAGAGTTCTGTTCACTGAGTGCTTTTATATTGATTTATATTTGATTCTTAGTTAAATCTTAAATATTTTATCTGTAATAGATTCCCGTAAGTATAAGAATTTAAACTAAGCATTTTCAATATTTTTAATACTAATTCCTGCAATCCAATGTATTTTATGTCTGTAGAAATTTCAGTAGTTCAAGGCCAGAGACTATACGAATGCTTGGCAGAGGTTTTGTCATTTGCATCCTTTTTATTTTGAGTGACAATTTCTTTTCTGGATCTCAGGGTTCTCTTTTATTTTTATGTGATGTAAACTTCAGAAACAGTCTAAACATACAGTCTACACGATGTCTTAAAAATGAGACGAAACCATCTATTCTTCAGCTACAAATGCAAACTCTGTGCAAAGTAGATGAATTTAAGGCATTCCCTCCAAAAGAAGTATTTAAGGCACATTCCCTCTTTGACATAACTTGCTTTTACACAAGCAGACAAGATAGAATATGATGGCTCACGAACATCAGGACTCATTGATGATAATTGAGCTCATTACTGAATGAGCTTCCTCCTTACTCCAATTCACAGGCAAACCACTCGCTACAACATGACATCAAGAAAAAAGAATAATATGACTGAGTGTATAAAACTATGAGTATTATCCAAAAGGAAAAGAATGCCTAAACACACAGTCAATATGTTGCTAGCTTAATCATTAATATTTTGGGGGACATCCTAGTGCAGTCAGCAAGGCATGACCACACACCATCTAGTTCTCATTAGTTCTCACAGTGATGGTGGCCAATGCGGTGATGTGATACATGATGTCTGGAGTCAACATGCACTTTCATTCATTTTATTTTGCCTTTCAAGCATTATTTACTTCTTTAAAATAAAGATTTTACAGAAATGCCAAATTGTCTGCGAGTTTCTCGAAATTTCGCTGCTTAATATTTATTTAACTTTACAAGTATTGGTATAAAAGGGTTCTGGAAAAGTTCTGAAGTGAGATGATGGTATGTTTAGACTGTTCTTCAGATAAATCTCTTGCTAATTATAAGAGTAAAAATGAAGAATCACAATTACTTGCATTCTAATGACATACATTGTATTTTGTAGTAAATTTGGGGTGAATTTTATATATTGTTAAAACATTTATTTATTCAAATCTGTACTAGCAGAACATTTGATTTTTAAAAACTTTATAGCTAATAATGTGTTCATTGTGAGTAAAAATGCATTTTTAATAAACGAAAAATATGAAAAGAGATTAATAATAACTGAAAGCTCTAGAGACAACTCTCTTGTTTTCTCTTGGCCGAAGAAGGCCTAATGTAGAGTGGAATTTTGAGGATCAATAACCACCACTCCTCGTGCAATGACCCCTCTCAGTCGTCTTCTCTTTCCGTGGCCCAACACTCCTTCAGCCACGAGAAATCGTTCAACAATTGTTTCGATGTGTCCGTTTTGGCTTCACACCCCCCGACAGCATCTGCACTTAAACTTAATTCCTTAGAGCTAGCTTACATTTGGATTTTGCAAGCATATAATCCCCCGGGCCTCAATGTTAGTCATTAATCGCCCCTTCCCCTCTTCATCCTTTTCCAATCCCCTCCCCTGTCCTTTCCCTTCAGTGCCATCCTCTCCACTCCATCCTTAACATTTCAGTCTCCCCTATCAAGTTCTTGACGAGCGAGGATAAAACAGAATCAAAAACACTGGCACAAAATAAATAAAGAAGACTCACAATTGCGTGAAACTGTTTCGGTGCATCAAGCGCCTTCTTCGGCCAAAAGACAACTGATGGTTTTGAGGTGTGCTGTGGAAGGGGTCGAGAGTGGGGTGGGTAAAGGAAAATGGTGGAGTGCTAATGAGAAATGTTAATTCCAGGGGGTCTGAATGCTTTTAAAGTCCGTATTGCTCAATTTCTCTAGTTTTAACCGCTAGGGGAGATGCAGTTTCAGGGAGGGTTTCAAGGATGGTGAGTGAGAAGCAGCCGTCAAAAGAAAGATTGTCGTTTGCTGAGTGGATGGAGACAGGAAAGATACATCCGAATTTTGTGGAAGAGCGGTGATTATTAATTCGGATTGAGAGCGGAGTAGTGCAGTGTCCTACATAGAAGGACGGGCAGTAATTACAAGTAAGCATGTAGACTACGTTTTTAGAAGAGCAGTTGGATTCATATTTAAGTCGGTGGGTGGTATATATATATTGACGGGACGGGGTCGAAGCTTCTCGACCCTGGCGACTCGCCGCAGCCCTTACGCCTCTGAGGAGCCCCTTTCCTTCGTCCCGACGCCCAGTCCACCTAGGACTTTCCCCTACGGGAAATGGTTCCGGGAAAACAAGGATGTCGCGACCGTTGTCGTATTGAGAAGGGCGCCACCCAAAACCGCAGTGTCGAGCTAGCTCAATCGGAAAGCAAGGACGCTGTTTCAAGGGTCGGGGATCTTAAGCGCGGAATGGCAGTGGCAACACATATGACGCGAGCACCGTAAAGATTGCGCGGAGTGAAATAATGATCGTCTGACCTTTTTACGGATGGTACAAATGACATTTATTCAATGAAAGAAAGCACGAAATCAAACAAAGGAAAAAATATGATGAAAAAATGAATACACAAAAATAACACTATAGCTACACGAGACAAATATCCTATGACCTAATGAGGGATGATTGATTTGGCTGGGTGAAACATAGATGAGCAATAGAAAATTATACCCTTGAATACACAAAATTTATCTTCCTAAAGAATTGCATGTTCCTCGTGCCTTTTCAATTACAAGATATTTGGTTGACGGGAAAATAGGTATACAAGGAATTACGTCCGATACGGGACGAAAGTGAATACTTCGGGGAAATTAGTCCGATGACCTTAGGGTTCAAGTGATAACCAACTCCATTATCAACACTTAACACATCGTTTATGAGTGGTGCAGGTGGATGAAAGTTATGAGCTATGGGCTGCCGTGACGCGCTTGCGAGACAGTTCAGACGGGAAAATATGGACGGGATAGAAATACTTATTGCGATGATGCGGTCTGGTCACTACGCGACGTCTACTCCGTCGCCAGCGAATCGAAGACGTTGACACTTCGACGTATATCGTTGCTTCCTGGCGTTGGGACCGCACCCCTTCCAGTGGGTGCCGGTATCAGCGTACGCGTCCTTTTCCACTGCGCCTCCGTTCGCTTTCCTCTACTCCAGCCGATTCGCCTGCTCTCCGTCACACGACCATCTGTCGGTCCTTCGTCCGCCTCGAACGCAGTCTCAGCGCGCACCCTGGCACCTTCTCTTTCACACACCCCGCGTCTTTCTGTCTCCTCTCTCCTCACACACCTCCTCCACAGCTTGACCCCCCTCTCACGTGATTTTCATTCAAATTTACCAATAGCACTTCTGCTCACAATCACCAATCACATTACCCAACACAAAGTGGCGTGATTCCGACCGTTAAACAAACAGCACAGTTTAATAAGCCCCACCAAAAGAGCACTTGACTAAGCGTAACACTTTAAGGTCAGCGTTCACATCGCCACGCGCAACGGAAACCCCATTCGGGACGTAAAAAAAATGACAGGCGCGGGAGGCGCGCGTAAATAAAAAATAAAGGAAGGCGGCCTGTCCGTCACAATATATATATATATATATATATATATATATATATATATATATATATATATATATATATATATATATATAATAAAACAGACGACGAAAACATAGAAACACGCAAAAGAGACACAAAAGTTTGGACGTTTCCGCGGTCATGCCGCCTTTTTCAACGGAAGAGGGTTGACTGCCGTTGACTGCTGGCTGAGTCCTCTTCGTGAGTGAAAGAGTGGGGGGGGGTGGTAAGAATGGGGGGGGGGGGGGTGGGGCGGGAGACGGTGGAGGAGGTAAGGAAGTGGTGGCCTCTAGTGGGAGATGTTCAAGCCTGGCTTTTGATATGATCTTTCGAGCCAGATACGCGCCAATTCACGAGACCTCACCTCAATTCTAGTGGCATTTTCGGAAAGTACTTCCACTATGGCGAGGGAAAAACAGTTGTCAAAAGTTTGATTATGGTGGGCAGTACCACTAGCTATCAGGATGAACAACCACCGGCATTCCACCAAAATTCCTCCCTTCCACGAACCTATCCCGAAACATACTGCCCACCATAATCAAACTTTTGACAACTGTTTTTCCCTCGCCATAGTGGAAGTACTTTCCGAAAATGCCACTAGCATTGAGGTGAGGTCTCGTGAATTGGCGCGTATCTGGCTCGAAAGATCATATCAAAAGCCAGGCTTGAACATCTCCCACTAGAGGCCACCACTTCCTTACCTCCTCCACTGTCTCCCGCCCCCCCCCATTCTTACCACCCCCCCACTCTTTCACTCACGAAGAGGACTCAGCCAGCAGTCAACGGCAGTCAACCCTCTTCCGTTGAAAAAGGCGGCATGACCGCGGAAACGTCCAAACTTTTGTGAGTGTCTCTTTTGCGTGTTTCTATGTTTTCGTCGTCTGTTTTATTTTGTATTTATTATGACTGCGTAGTGCGCTTTTCTGGCGATTATATATATATAAATAGTGACCCAGTCATACGGGGGGTGGGGGGATGTGGGAGGGTTCGAGGTGCACCGGCTGAAATGCGGGACAGGTTGGGGGACGTGTGGGTGACCCCGGGCACCTGTGTTGGGAGGTGGAAAGGGACGGAAAGGAGGGTGGGGAGAAGGGAGGAGATGTGGGGGAGGTCCTCCGATGACTGGAGTGGATGCCTAGTGAAGGAAAGCTTTGACAAGAGTTTCGTGAATTGCATTTAATGCAATTCACGAAACTCTTATCAATTACAATTACAATATGATTACACGTAAAACAAAAAAAACAAGAATGAAACAGTACTTGACGTTGTGACTAGTCACGCGAATACAAAGAAAAGAACAGCGAACAACAAAATAACCTCGGTGAACCTCTTTTGTCCACAAAATTCAGGTACCTATCCTTGAAGAGGACAACAAAGAAAATAAATTGAAACAATGCAAGAAAAAGCACACGCACAATCACACGTCGGTAGGGGGGGGAGGGGGAAATGGGAATGGGATCTTTTTCACTTGGGGGGTGGCAATTCTGGGGGGGCTCGGGCGGAACTCCTCATCGGACCGCTGTCGCGCCGGGGCTGAAGTCTCGCTGACGGCTCCTCCGCCGGGAGCTTCACTTAAGGGGGGCGGGGGTTAGGCGGTTCTGGGTCAAGGGGTTAGTCGGGGCTTTTTACTTATCGAGCCTCCTTCGCGCCGAGGGCTGAAATCTCGCTGGCGGCTGCTCCTCCGGGCACAATACCGGACTGCAAATGCACCTCCTTCAACCTCTCCGGAAGCAAATCCCTTGTATGCTGAGTCGCAGAACGAGAACAATCTCCTTTCTTCTATCACCTCAGCAATTCTCCTGTCATTGCTCAGGGGCAGGGTCACTTCGTGTTGGGCGATGTGTTGGTGCTTGCGGCCTGGACGCCGGACTCTCCTCGTCACGGCCTCGCAGTGCTACGGGCTAATTTCTCCCCTGCTCTCTCGTCTCTCCCGTCTTATATACTCGTTGCTGGGGAGGGGGTTTCTCCTGCAATTGGGGGGGGGGGGGGGGACTCCTGCAATTGGGGGGAGGGGACTCCGATCCCGGAGGCCACGGGGTCGTGTCCATGCTCTCTGTGGACGGTGGGGGAGTGAGGAGGGGGAGGGGGGGTCTCCCTTCTCTCTTCTCTGGGCCACTCTCGAGGCGTTCAAGGTCACACACCGGAGGGGTCGAAAACACGTGGAATCGGGGGGAAAGTGGGAGGGGAAAAGATGAATCACTCACTCAAACCAGTACTTAAGGAATTTCAGGCATGCAGAGCCAACAATAACTGACCGACACCACATTTTGATTCACACACAAACTGCACGCGAAAGAGAAAAACACACCCTTAGTCGAACAGAGCAACAAAAATCAAACTCCTTCCCTCGAGCACCCATATCACTTATGTAATGTGACCGGCCAAACGGCAACGGTTACAATACATAATAAAATACAATGGATACAAACGGATACAATCTATATATATAAAAATGAATGTGTGTGTGTGTGTGTGTATGTCCTTTATGCATTACTACACCATTCATCGGATCGCCATGAAACTTTGGGAAGTTGTTGAGTACATTCCCGAAAAGAGGACTACGGAATCGATATTTCAATATCGATACTTTATTGATATAATATCGCTAAAATATCGATAAATCGATACATTATTGATACAAAATTGAGGTGAAATTATTTAGTTTTTTAAAAGGAATGTATCGTTGCAATATCGATACTGTATCAAATGTATATAATGTGTTTGTCCTTTATGCATTACTACACCATTCATCGGATCGCCATGAAACTATGGAAAGTTATTGAGTACGCTCCGCGAAGGTTTCTACAAAATCGTTAATTCAATGTCGATACTGTATCGATATAATATCGATAAAATATGGATACATCGATACATTGTTGATACAAAATTGAGGTGAAAATATTTAGGTGTTTTTTATCAAAGTTTTATAAATTATCATTACAATATCGATACTGTATCGATACAATATTGATAACTTCATGCATTACCACAACATTCATCCAATTTCCATGAAGCTTTGGTTAGTTGTTTTGTTCACTCCATGAAGGTTTATACAATATCGAGAATACAATATCGACACTGGAGACGGGATGTGCATCCCATTGAACTTGCAATTCATTGAAACACTCACGTGCAACATATTCAAATCATCCGGCATGGGACAAATATTTCAGAAATGCCAACTTATTGCTTGGGATGAATGCACAATGGTGCACAAAGCATCGCTCGAGGCTCTGGATCGATCATTGCAAGATTTCCGTTGAATCCTGAGACCATTTGAGAAGGCATTAATATTGCTTGCACGACATTTCAGGCAAACATTACCTGTAATTCCTCGATTGACACTAGCGGATGAAATAAATGCTTGCCTGAAATATTCTACTTTGTGACGACATGTAAAGACGTTAAAATTATATACTAATATGCGTGTCCAGCTGCAAAACAATCGATAAGCTGAGATATATTGTATACCCATAAGAATTGTGAAATTAAACATACTATAAACGTGCGCTTTCCATTTAACCAGATTGAGCCACAGCAACGCGTGGCCGGGTCAGCTTGTATATAATAAAAAATGTAGAAGGGAGAGAAGAGATGTACTAATAAATGGTAGCAACAAGGTGTTGAGGGTGGGGGTGAAGGAAAGGATAATCAGTGGAAACTTACCAGTAGATGACCCATGCCTGTGTCCACTGCGCTTTGGAGCTTTCGGGTCATGAACCCTTCTTCAGCTGGAGGAGGTCACTACTGGGGTTTCGGTTGGTGTGTGAAAAGGGTATTGGCTAGGGTAAAAAGGGGGGAGAGGATGGACTGGGAAGGGGAAAGGGAGAGGGAAATTGGACGGGTGGAGAAAGCTAGGGGATGTTGATGCCAGGAGAAGTGGTTGATTTTAATATGAAAATATAGGCGAAATATATATATAAATATATATATATATATACCGCCACTGGGAACTATTGTATATATATATATATATATATATATATAGTGACGGGACACGTGGCTGGACTGTTCGACCTCTTCTCAGCCGGGGTTTGTCTCCGTACGGATCCTGCGGCCGGGCAAATTCCCCCCCCCCCCCCCCTTTCCGATTCCCTCCGTCAGCCACGAACGAAAACGTGCCAACGCCCCTCCGGAGAAAGTAAAGGAAAGCTTCGCTCCTAATGAGGAGCGACAAGGGGTGCCACTCAAAACCGGGGTCAAGCTGATCAGCAAGCAGAGATCAACGAGAAAAATATCTTAGGGTGAGGCCTTCGCGGAACTGCAGCATTACCCTCCGAGATCGGCGGTGATCGGACCTGAAATCGAATGGACGCGGGTCACCGCGTTCGGGAGTAAAGGACGACTCGCGCTCACAGGAAAAAACACCGATTTATTACTAGACACATAAGAATAATACACTCCTATACTATAATGAGGGATGAATGAGTTGGTGATACGTGAAACATTAATGAAATATACCCAAATGATAGCTAATCTAACTAAGAACTAATGAATGATACAAAAATGAACAGTGAAACCCTTTGAAAAATGAAATGAAATGACATGAAACCCTTTATACAATATTTACAAGCTCCTCGTCCTTTCGTTTGAAATATGGTTGAGGACCACTAGGACGGGAGGAGAGTGATACAAATTCAGTCTGCTTGGGACTGATTTTCAAATGGCGTGCGCCCCTCTTAGAGAATGTGAGTTCACTTGCGCGGGACGGTGGAGTTGACTCAGGAGTTTGGTAGCGACGGCTTTCGCCCCGATTCACTGGGCGTCGAAGACGGGGTCGGAGTTCGCTCGACCGTTGGCCGGTCGGGTCGGGGGGTTTGATAGGAAAGTACTTATGCCTGGTAAGGTGTCTGGAGCATGCCCGGAGACGCGTGGGTTTCCCGGCCCTGGGGTGAGAAATCGTTGGCGCCGGTCCTCGGCCCAACCTTCTACGTCCGCCTTAGAGCCAACAGGGAAATTGTCGCCTGGCTGCGGTGTCGTCCGCTTGCACGAGATGTGTCCTCTCAATTCCTAGAGCCAAAATGGACAACTATAGAATGAACGTGCTTCTCAACAATGACTTTCACGGCATCTATCTAGTACGAACAGATAGAAAGGAGAGAGGACGCACATAAGACAGCATCGTACTTAATCATCGGTATCATTAATACGTATTTCGCAAATCCCACAAGTTCCACCGTAAAATAGTACGCTACCAGCATTAAGAGATAATCACATTCTTCCAACTGACATCAGTCACACGAATATTAAATATCTAAGTTACTTAGCTATCTAATTTGAGCAGTTTCTGAGCGACGAGAAGTTGAAACTGATATCTTTCGTCATGAGGTTAAGTTACGCAGGGTTAAGTCACTCCTCGTTAGTGAACCTATCCGCTTAAAATTTCTGTAGGAGGTTTAATCGGTATTTTAACGTATGATCTGATAATGATTCCTAACCTGACTTACCTATTAATTTTGACACAATGCTAATCCTATCGTTACATTTTATAACAACGTAGCTGTTCTCCGCTGCACACTCTCTAGTTCTCTGATCAAACCTCATTCATTCAGAACACCTATGGAGTAAACGCTTTTACTTGCCATTTTACTAATTGCTCTTGCTAAATATTCCTTCTCCAAAAGGTAATAGTTACATCTTTAGGTTTACAAAAATTGCTTAAATTTTCCAAACATTTCCGTAAGATATAAACCCAATGAATGTCAAGGCATCTCTCTACGACTAATCGGGGAGAGGACGCACATGAGGGCTTCATCTACATCTACACGATACCCTGCAAGCCACCGTGAGTGTGTGGCAGGGGGTGAAGATCACAAAGCATGCACTATTGATATGCAAACAAGCAACTATAGGTTCTCATACACCTAGATATGTTCCCCAGTTCCCCAGGGTAGCGTAGTAGGTCCGCTCCTATTTCTTCTATACATTAACGATTTGGGTACCGTAGTTAGTAGTAAGCTTAGACTCTTTGCAGACGATGCGGTAGTGTATAGGGGTATATCAAAAAAGGAGACAGGAAATCGCTTAGCAAAGATTTAGATGCAATTCAAGGGTGGTGCGACAAATGGCAGTTAGAGCTTAACCTTAAAAAGTGTGTAGCTATCAATTTTTGGAGGAGGAATAATTCGATAGAGCGTACCTATAAAATTAGTAACACGAAGATCGAAAACGTAGAAACCATAAGATATTTAGGTGTAACAATCACTAAGGATTTATCGTTGGGAAGACACATAAGGGAAATATGCGGCCGAGCGAAGAGAAAGCTAGGATTTATAAAAAGAGTACTAGGGAAATGTGATGAGAAGACAAAAGAGCGATGTTACTTTTCACTAGTTAGGCCCCACCTTGAGTATGCGGTTCCTAATTAATTAGGTTTGATTAGAGAACTAGACAGTGTGCAGCGTAGAGCAGCTAGATTCGTGAAAAAGTGTTACGATAGGTTGAGTAGCATTTCAGAATTAATAAAACAATTAGGGTGGGAATCATTATCAGAGCGTAGGTTAAAGTGCAGATTTAATCTATTAGAGAAATTTCAATTGGATGGCTTTACTGAAGATGTTAGGCACATATTAAAAACACCAGCGTATTATGCTAGATTCGACCAGCCAAATAAAATTAGAGAGATAGATTGTTGTACCGATAGATTGAAAATGTCATTTTTCCCCCGTACTATAAGAGAACAAAATAGGCAGCATAGGAAAGGGATAGGTAGGGGAAATATTTTAGAGTATTCTGTAGTGCATGATGCATGTATTAACCGTTCAAATACTATAGATACTAACAATCTAGTTGCATGATACACTTTAGTTGCTTGTTTGCATGTTAGTAGTGCATGCTTGGTGATATTCACCCCCTGCCACACACCCTCGCGGTGGCTTGCAGGGTATCGTGTAGATGTAGATGAACTTTAATGAACCTAACTGCTCTACGCTGCACACTCTCTAGTTCTCTGATCAAAACTAATTTATTCCGATCCCATACAGTAGCTACATATACAAGGAGGAAGTCACTTATATACAGAAAGTATGCATCATAATGTGGTTCATGATTAAATCAAAAGCTTACTGCGTTAATGGAGCTCGACATGTATTCGAGTTGGTGCACTTCTATTAGGTATTTAAGAGGAGACCTGCTGAAAGTTGTGGATCCAATTACACAACGTGGCGCTGTCTGGTGCTGAAAGTGTGCTCATCTGCATGGTAACCGAGAAAATAAGAGATTGTGAGATCAAGTAGCCAAAAAAAAATACTTCAAGCTCGATCGGCAAACACAGAAAACACCACAGTGAGAAAATTTGAAGTGATAAATTATTACGGAAAGACCTATCTTCATCTGAAATCATAGGAAAAATTGAAGTGAATATACCCCCACGCTCCCACAGTTTAATTGAGAAGGACATATTGAAAACGGCAACCGACGTCTTGGATCGGATTTGCCACAATTCCTAAAAGTTTCTGCCCACACAGAAAATGTTAAGAGAAATATTCGTCTTGTGAAGGATGCCTCTGCGACAATCTATGGATGAAAGAACAGATTTATAAAAACAATATTTTCTGAGAGAGAGAGAGAGAGCATATGCCTGAATTTCGTCAAAAAAGTCAGCACAAAGTACATGATTCAAACTAAATACTGAGTGCCCAATTAGATCGGAAGGTTGGGTTGGGCACGGGTGGAACCCAAAGCGTAGCCACTTCATCGTGATGAGATCTGGGTTGTTACTGGAAACGGTAGCAAGGGAAGAGCTACGCGAGCACTGAAAGCGCTGTTTGCCTATCCTTAATTTTTTCATGGTTTATTGCGGTTTTTCACTCATGAAGCTACTGGTAAACCCTTTCTACTTACCTTCTGACAGTTTTTAAGCGTCATGGTGCTCGCGGAGTAAAGATACCCGTTTTTCGCTCGCGTACGAGTCCCTGTAGTCTCATCCATAACTCGGGGCAACAAGGGCCCCAGCATCGCACAAGTGGTAAGCAGACAAAGGCAGGTGTGGAAAATATTTCAAAGCCACATGGAAGTAAAGGCTGCAATGCTTAAGGAAGAAGTGACTTTTCCTGGTGCCTCGGCATTACTTTATTCCGTGTACATGTACAGAGTAAGAAAGAATTCCAATTAAACATGAGACTGTAAGAGGCAACGCGACAAGCTAGTTTCCAAACTCCGGCGCGTCTACTGTTCCCTCGATAAATGAGCTGAACTATTTATAATTACACCATATGGAGACTATTCAACTGATAAGTATTAAAAATCAATCGAGCGGGCGTAACTAGTGCTGCGTTGAGAGGGTGGAGACAGTTCAAATAGCAAAACGATCTCGCAAGTTATGGCCCATGCGCCACGCCCTCTATCTTACTGCCGCTGGTTGAGTTTTTCCAAATTAATTAGCCCTAATCCACTGCGTTCACGATCGTATTAAGCATCCACAACAACTATTATTTTATTATGCGCCCTCCCCACCATACTGGAACATCAGAATATTTTTATGGTGCAGCCCCAATAGACTACTTGTAATTGCGGGCCTGGCTTAAAGTAGGAATGTTTGTCGAAAACTGGACGTTATGTTTATAATGACAACATTGAAAACCTAATTCTTCACGTACATCGGGCCGTTAGAAAGGGCACAAATAAGTCGTTCTACAACAAGGTATAATAATTATATTGATTAAATGAACTGTGCATACAGTATATTTTGACATAGATTTTATTAAAAGAACAGATATTAGTATAAATATTTATCTCACACTACGAGCATGGTTTCGACGATTAACGTCATCATGTCATGTCTATCCTGTTAAACGTAAATAATTACCAAAAATAAATTCAAGAATGTATTTCGTTAAAAAATATTTTTTGAATTATCATCCTGGATCAATATATTGTGCACAATTAACAATGAAATCTAACTTTTCCCTATCTCCTCGATAGTATGAGCTAATTTATTAATTAGAAGTAAATTGGACAGAAGATCTTGAGTCAGCGTTAATCTAAGTCGGACCTCGACGATTTATAATTTAGAATATACTCTTTTACAAGTTACCTGAGTGCAAGGAAGGGTAAAAACACACTTATCGTGGTGTTTACAAGTTTGTAACTTTTCAACAATTTCAGGTGCTTTTTCTCCTGACATAGTTTTCTTTCTTGACGTCATGTGTGTTTTAAAATCCAGTTCCACTTCCACGTCAATTGAATCGCCTAGATCACTTCTAATTTTTTCCAGGATACTTTTCGTTCTTTCGTAATGCAATGTAAGTGCTCATCACATCTTTTAGAATTGGGTTGCTGTAACAAACAAACCACCATATTCAAGGCTGTAGCGCTGTCAATATTCTTACTCTGAAGGTATTTAGACTTACGAGAGGCAAAAAAAAATATATAAAAAAAACAAAAGACTAAAACATGTTTTCAAATGCTCTACATTGGCTTAATAAATATCTGGTCGAGAATTTCGATTTGTAGTAAAATTTTGCAGTGGATATATCCCACAACACACTGATTAGATTGGTTTATTTCCCTGAGTAACCAATTTTAAATATTCTTCATCATCATTCGATGAAAGTGCTCTATGCTTAATCCACCACCTTGTAGCACGAATCTTTTGGATTCTGCAGAGAGTGCGATGAGAAGACTAACTTCTGTGCTTGCTAATATTGTTTGCACCTCCAGACCCCTCGCACGGGCCCCTCGCACCCCCTAATTAGCTGCGAAATAATGCTTAAAAATCGGTGCTAGACGATGAGCAGAAGCCTAAGTGTCAATTATAATTAAAAACAGGCCGAAACAATGAATTTAGTGAGAAGGATTCTGTGTTGAGAACACACCTGATAATCTGTATATATAATTTTGCTATCAACAATAGCATAAAAATCGGTGCAAGACGATAAGCAAAGGCCTTAGTGTCAATTTCAGTTGAAAAACAGCCGTAACATTTAATTTAGGGAGAAGGTTGGTTTTTTCAGAACATAGCTCATAATCTCCCTTACAAAAAAGTAGTACACAGAGCCCAATACTAAGTACACAGACCCGAATACTAAGTACATGAATCTCAGTACTATAGTATTCAGATTCTGCTCCCCAATACTCAAAATTCAATACTTAGTATTGGGATCACTGAATGTAGTACTCAGCAGGGAAGTATTCACAATACTAGCATCATGTACTAGTCCGTGGCACCAGTACTTCAATGTTGGCGAGTACTGGATGGACAAGTATTCACAATACTAGCATCATGTACTAGTCTGTGACTCCAGTACTTCAATGTAGGCAAGTACTGATTGCAGAAGTATTCACAATACTAGCATTGTGTACTAGTCTGTTTGGCACCAATACTTCAGTGTCGGTAACTATTGGAAGAAGAAGTAATCACAATAATAGGTGTGTAGGTACTACTATTTGATACCATGGTATATTGAGCATTGAACATAATATGTCTAGTATTGGTTTCCAAATGACAATACTAATTATTTTTATTTCACATTAGGATGAACCATTACTTTCAATTCACGTAATGGTTATTCACCTTTCAGGTACATTTATGATGTTTTACTTGTACTCGCTTCCTTAAATACATTTATTTGGCTCATAATCTTCCTGCCATCCAGAAGCCAGACACGATTCTTCCTTCAATAACATTTTTTAACTTCCCACTACCCATCTCTTCCATCCACTTTTTCTATCCTCTTTGAATCACCCCCAACAGATTCCTCTCTTCCCCAACCATTTACAGCATTCTCATTTGTCTTCCATCCCAGCGTAGCTGGGGGAAGACAGTGTAATTTTGTCACATCCAGCTCAGGTTAAAGAAAGATAGTATCAAATTATTCTTGAGCTCACTTTCTCCATCCTCCTATACATCTTTAAAGCCTCCAATCTACATTCATCCCCATTTCTAAATGACCAAAGGTGTCAGAACGGTAATTCCATTCAGTTCAAATACATTTTAGGAAACTTCTTTCTTAAAAAGAACAGTATCATAAACCATAAATAACAACTTTCGTGCCCACGAGTAATTTTAACGTGAATACTCACATTTTTATAGTTCGCGGTCTGTAGAAGGTTGTATCCGGTTGGTTGTATCTGGTTGTATCGACCAATATCGAATAGACTACTATCGATTAATTGCAAGACCACTTCGAAATTCAAAATGGCTGTCATTATGGCGAGAAACGTGATAAAGAATTATCTCCTGAAGTAAATACGTTTTCTTGTAATTAGTGATCATGGAAGCTTACTTTTAAATTCTAATGGACAATAGCATTACGGTGAGTAAATGATCGTTATGACCAGCGATTGTGTCGAACGAATTTGTCAATGTTTTCATCTGATTTCCATGCAGGCTTTTTGAATTGCTGACACCGGAATTGACTGTATTTATCATTTTTCAGGCACATTAAAGTGTTAAACAAATTGAACATTCGGAATGATACAATGAGAATTCAGATCATCATTCAGCTACACGATGAACGTGAATATTTTTTGTGTTGTGACAATGCAGTGATGACTTTCGATGATACTTAAACGAACTTCCCGTTGGAAAAATATAGTTTCACTTTTTAGAAGAGCGTTATTTAAAAAAAAGACTTCTGGTTGTTGAACACTTTGATCAACCATTAAAATAAAATCTTATACATTAAGCAAGCTCGATCACAGCTTTTCATTCTCGTGCCATGTGGTTTATTTAGTATTGTTATTGTCACATTGGTTATTTTTGAGATTGTGCCTCAGATTTGGAATATTGTGTGTTACAAAGGCAAGTGAATACAATGATTGGAACTGGAAGTAGTGTCAATAAATATATTATAGATTTATAAACTGTCCTGTTTGTTTAAAATTCTAACTCGCATAAGTGTTACTAAAATTGTGAATTCGTTATGTGACATCAAGAAACGCTAGACGTTCACGGTTTAGTTCAGTCGAGTTATGTGTATAGTGGGCATGTGCCAAATTATGCCGAATCAAATTAAATGTGATATGCTATATCTTATGTGTTATTACAGCTTTCTCTAGTTCCTCAGCTTTTTTGGAGTAGGAGGAGGTGGGAGTTCCAGAACGTATCTCCAGGAGCAACTTATAGGGTATTTGTAATTACAATTAATTTTTTGTAATTCTCTTAAGAGAACAGCAGGGAACCGATCCCCCCCTGGAATGGTTCCAGGGTGGTTCCCCCTGGAACGGTTCCCTGCCCAAAATCATATGATTAAGTTCCAATAGGGGTATGTATGTACCAGTTTTGTGCACCACCTCTATTACACGAGTACTAGTTATCTGTACTACCTCTGGTACACGAGTTCTTCTTCCCAATACTTCCACAGGTACTAGTTCTGTGTACTACCTCTAGTACACTAGTACTACTTCCCAATACTTCCACGAGTACTAGTTACGTGTACTACCTCTAGTACACGAGTACTACTTCCCAATACTTCCATGAGTACTAGTTCTGTGTACTACCTCTAGTACACGAGTACTAGTTTTCTTCAATACTTCCAATACTATAGTACTCACCTCCGTGAAAATAGTACACGAGTACTTCCCAATACTATTTTTTTCCAGTACTTCCAGTACTTCCAGTACTACTTTTTCGTAAGGGCTGGATTCTTTATTTTTCTATGAAATATTGTATAAAAATTGGTGAAACACGATGAAGTGTCGATTTTTGTTGAAAAATAGCGGAAACAATGAATTAAGTGAAGAGTATGCTTTCATGAACTAACACCTCAGAATTTGGATATTTTATTTTGCTTAAAAGAATTCCATAACAATCGGTGAAAGACAATGAGCAGAGGCCATAGTGTCAATTTTAGTTGAAAAACTGGCTATACAATGAATTTAGTGAGAAGGATGCTGTTTTGAGAAAACACACTTCAGAATCGGGATCTTTTATTTTTTTCTAAATAATTGCATAAAAATCGGCGCAAGACGATAAGCAAAGGCCTTTTTAGTTGAAAAACAGCCGTAATATTTAATTTTGTGAGAAGATTGGTATTTTGAGAACACACCTCCTAATCTGGACTCTTTATTTTGCTATGAAGTATCGCATAAAAATCGGTGAAACACGACGAACAGAGCAATTAGTGTCGATTTTTGTTGAAAAACAGCCGAAACAATAAATTTAGTGAAGAGAATGCTGTCTTGAAACAACATCTCAGAATCTGGATATATTTTATTTTGCTATAAAGAATTCCACAACAATCGGTGCAAGACGATAAGCAGAGGTCTACGTGTCAATTTTAGTTGGAAAACAGCCGTAACATTTAATTTATTGAGAAGGATGCTGCCTTAAGAAAACAACTTAGTATCTGGATTTTTTATTTTGCTTTGAAGTCATGCATAATAAACGGTGCAAACAATGTGCAGAGGCCTTTGTGTAAATATGGTTGAAACCACCAGAAACAATGAATTCAGTGAGAAGGATGCTGTCATCCGACCCGAAAAAATCCGAAAAAATAAATTTAGTGAGAAGGACGCTGTCTTCAAAAACACCTCAGAATCAGGATTTTTTATTTAGCTACGAAATAATGCTTAAAAATCGGTGCTAGACGATGAGCAAAAGCCGTAGTGTCAATTATAATTGAAAACAGCCCGAAACAATGAATTTAGTGGGAAAGAATCTGTGTTGACAACACACCTCAGAATCTGTATATTTATTTTTGCTATAAACAATAGCATAAAAATCGGTGCAAGACGATAAGCAAAGGCCATAGTGTCAATTTTAGTCGAAAAACAGACGTAATATTTAATTTAGGGAGAAGGTTGTTTTTTTTTAATATAGCTCATAATCTGGATTCTTTATTTTTCTATGAAGTATTGTATAAAAATTGGTGAAACACGATGAAGAGAGGCCTTAGTGTCGATTTTTGTTGAAAAATAGCGGAAACAATGCATTTAGTGAAGAGTATGCTTTCGTGAAATAACACCTCAGAATCTAGTCACATTACTTTGCTAAAAAGAATTCCATAACAATCGGTGAAAGACAATGAGCAGAGGCCATAGTGTCAATTTTAGTTGAAAAACAGGATATACAATGAATTTATTGAGAAGGATGCTGTTTTGAGAAAACACCTCAGAATCTAGATTTTTTTATTTTGCTATGAAAAATTGCATAATAATGGGTGAAAGACGATGGGCAGAGGCCTTAATGTCGATTTTTGAGGAAAAACAGGCGAAACAAAAAATTTAGTGAAGAATATGCTGTCTTGAAATAACATCTCAGAATCTAGTTATTTTATTTTGCTATAAAGAATTCCATATCAATCGGTTCAAGACGATGAGCAGTGAGCAGCAAGACGATGAGACGATGAGCAGCAAGACAATGAACAGGACCGTAAAGGTTTTTTTTAGTTGAAAAAAATCCGAAAAAATAAATTTAGTGAGAAGGACGCTGTCTTCAAAAACACCTCAGAACCTGGATTATTTATTTTGCTGTGAAGTATTGCTTAAAATTCGGCGCAAGAAGGCGAGCAGAGGCCTTAGTGTCAATTTTAGTTGAAAAACATCCAAAACAATGAATTAAGTGAGAAAATTGCTGCCATGAGTAAACACAATAGAATCTGGATTTTAAAATTGCTATGAAGAATTGTATAAAATTACGTGCAAGACGATGAGTAGTGGCCTTAGTGTCAATTTTAGTTGTAATACTGGCAATACAAAGATTTCGGTGAGAAAAATGCTGTTCTGATTCAACGCCTCAGAACATGGATTTTTTATTTACGATGAGTAGAGGCCTTAGTGTCAATTTTAGTTGAAATACTGGCTATACAAAGATATTAGTGAGAAACATGCTGTTCTGATAAAACATCTCAGAATCTGGATTTTTTATTTAGCTACGAAATAATGCCTAAAAATCGGTGCTAGACGATATGCAGAGAACCAAAAGTCAATAATAGTTGAAAAAACGATAAATTTATTGAGAATGATTCTGTGTTGAGAATACACCTCATAATCTAGGTTCTTTATTTTGATATGAATTATTGCATATAAAATAAGTGAAACACGATGAACAGAGGACTTATTGTCGATTTTTGTTAAAAAACAGCCGAAAAAATGAATTTTGTGAAGTAAAGTTTAGTAATTAATTACATCTCAGAATCTGGATTTTTATTAAACACCTCAGAATCTGGATATTTTATTTTGCTATAAAGTATACCATAACCATAACCTCAGTGCCAACGAATGAGTAGAGGCGTAGGTGTAAATATAGTTGAAATCACCCCAAACAATGAATTTAGTGATAAGGATGCTGTCATGAGAAAACAACACAGAATCTGGATTTTAAAATTGCTATGGAGAAATGCATAAAAATCGGTGCAAGACAATGAGTAGAGTGTCAATTTTAGTTGATAAACTGGCTATACAAAGAATTTAGTCAGAAGGATATTGTTTTGATGCAATACCTGAGAATCTGGATTTTTTATTTAGCTACGACATAATGCTTAAAAATCGGTGCTAGACGATAAGCAGAAGTCTTAGTGTCACTTATAATTGAAACCAGCCCGAAAGAATGAATTTAGTGAGAAGAATTCTGTGTAGAGAACACACCTCAGAATCTGTATATTTCAATTTTCTATAAACAATAGCGTGAAAATAGTGCAAGACGATATGGAAAGGCCTTAGTGGCAATTTTAGCATAAAAACAGTCGTAATATTTAATTTAGGGAGAAGGTTGGTTTTTTCAGAACACACCTCATAATCTGGATTCCTTTTTTTCCTATGAAGTATTGTATAAAAATTGGTGAAACACGATGAACAGATCGTGTTTCACCAATTTTTCAAAAAGAACAGAACAGAGCCTTTAGTGTCGATTTTTGTTGAAAAATAGCGGAAACAATGAATTTAGTGAAGAGTATGATTAATTGAAATAACACCTCAGAATCTGAATATTTTATTGTGCTAAAAATAATTCCATAACAATCGGTGAAAGACAATGAGCAGAGGCCATAGTGTCAATTTAAGTTGAAAAACTGGCTATAGAATGAATTTAGTGAGAAGGATGCTGTTTCGAGAATCTAGATCGAGATTTTTTATTTTGCTATGAAGAATTACATAAAAATGGGTGAAAATCGATTAGCAGAGGCTTAAGTGTCAATTTTAGATGAAAAACACCCGAATCAATGATTTTAGTGAGAAGAATGCTGTCTTTAGGAAACGACACAGAATCTGGATTTTTTATTTTGATAAGAAGTATTGCTTAAAAATCGGTGAAAGACCAAAGGCAGAGGCAATTTAATCAATTTTATTTGATAAACAGCCGAAACAAGGAATTTAGTGGGAAGGATGCTGTTTTGAAAAAACACCTCAGTACCTGAATTTCTAATTTCGCTGTGAAAAATTCCTTAAAAATGGTAAACTTTAGCTGAACAACAGCTAAAACATGTGAAGATTATGCTGTCTTGAAATGACACTTCAGACTCTGGGTTTTTTATTTTTCTATGAAGCATTGCATAAAAATCGGTATAAGACGATGAGCATAGGTCTTAGTGTCAATTTCATTTGAAAAACACATGATAAAAGTAAATTAGTGAGGAAAATGCTGTCATAAGAAAACAACACAGAATCTGGATTTTTTATTTTGGTATGAAGATTTTGCATAAAAATCGGTGCAAGACGATGAGCATAGGTCTTAGTGTCAATTTTAGTTAATAAACATCTTAAACAATGATCTTAGTGAGAAAATTGCTGTCTTGAGTAAACTCCTCAGAATCTGGATTTTTTATTTTATTTTAAAGAATACCATAATAATCGGCGCAAGACGTCGAGCAGGACCGTAAGTGTTTATTTTAGTTGAAAAAATTCCGAAAAAATAAATTTAGTGAGAAGGACGCTGTCTTCACTAACACCTAAGAATTACTTATTTTGTGAGAAGTATTGCTTAAAATTCAGCGCAAGACGACGATCAGAGGCCTTAGTGTCAATTTTTGTTGAAAAACATCCAAAACAATGAATTAAGTGAGAAAATTGCTGCCATGAGTAAACACAATAGAATCTGGATTTCAAAGTTGCTATGAAGAATTGTATAAAAATCGGTTCAAGACGATGAGTATAGGCCTTAGGGTCAATTTTAGTTGAAATAATGGCAATACAAAGATTTCAGTGAGAAAGATGCTGTTCTGATTCAACGCCTCAGAACCTGGATTTTTTATTTAGCTACGAAATAATGTTTTAAAATCGGTGCTAGACGATGAGCAGAGAACTTAAAGTTAAAAAAAAACCCGAAAAAATGAATTTAGTGAGAATGATTCTGTGTTGAGAATACATCTCATAATCTGGATTCTTTATTTTGCTATGAAGTATTGCATAAAAATCAGTGAAACACGATGAACAGAGGCCTTAGTGTCGTTTTTTGTTGAAAAACTGCCGAAATAATGATTTCTGAAATGATATTTTAAGACAGCATACTGAAGAGTATGCTGTCTTGAAATATCATCTCAGAATCTGAATATTTTATTTTGCTATAAAGAATTCCGTAACAATCGGTGCAAGACGATAAGCAGAGGTCTACCCGTCAATTTTAGTTGAAAAGCAGCAGTAACATTTAATTTAGTGAGAAGGATGCTGCCTTAAGAAAACAACTAAGTATCTTTATATTTAATTTTGCTATAAACAATAACATAAAAATTGGTGCAAGACGATAAGCAAAGGGCTCAGTGTCTAAAGAAGCCTTAAGAAAACAACTTAGTATGAGGATTTTTTATTTTGCTATGAAGTATTGCATAATAATCGGTGCAAACGATGTGAAGAGGCCTTAGTTGAAAAACAGCTGTAACATTTAATGTTGTGAGAAGGACGCTATCTTCAAAAACACATAGGAACCTGGATTATTTATTTTGTGAGAAGTATTGCTTAAAATTCGGCGCAAGACGACGATCAGAGGCCTTAGTGTCAATTGTAGTTGGAAAACATCCAAAACAATGAATTAAGTGAGAAAATTGCTGCCATGAGTAAACACAATAGAATCTGGATTTTAAAATTGCTATGAATAATTGTATAAAAATCGGTGCAAGACACTGAGTACAGGCCTTATTGTCAATTTTAGTTGAAATACTGGCAAAACAAAGATTTCAGTGAGAAAAATGCTGCTCTGATTACACGTCTCAAAACCTGGATTTTTTATTGACGATGAGTAGAGGCCTTAGTGTCAATTTAGTTGAAATACTGGATATACAATGAATTTAGTGAGAAGGATGCTGTGAGGAGAAAACACCTCAGAATCTACATATTTTATTTACTATAAAGTATTCCATAACTAACGGTGCGTACGATGAGTAGAGGCCTTAGTGCCAATTTTAGCTGAAAAACAGGCTGTACAATGAATTTAGTGAGAAGGATGCTGTTTTGAGAAAAGTCCTCAGAATCTAGATTTTTTATTTTGCTATGTAGAAATTCATAAAAATGTGTGAAAGACGATGAGCAGAGGCTTTATTAATTTTAGATGAAAAACACCCGAATCAAGGATTTTATTGAGAAGAATGCTGTCTTTAGAAAACGACACAGAATCGGGAATTTTTATTTTGATAAGAAATATTGCTTAAAAATCGGTGAAAGAGGCCTTTACGTCAATTTTATTTGATAAACAGCCGAAACAATGAATTTAGTGGGAAGGATGCTGTTTTGCAAAAACCCCTCAGAATCTAAATTTGTTATTTCGCTGTGAACAATTCCTTAAAAATGGTAGAAAGACGATGACCAGAGGCCTTAGTGTTAATTTTAGTTAATAAACATTTTAAACAATGATATTATTGAGAATATTGCTGTCTTGAGTACACTCCTCAGAATCTGTTTTTTTTTCATTTCCTTTAAAAGAATTGCATAATAATCGGTGCAAGACGTCGAGCAGGACCGTAAGTGTTTATTTTAGTTGAAATACTGGCAATACAAAGATTTAAGTGAGAAAGATGCTGTTCTGATTCAACGCCTCAGAACATGGATTTTTATTTACGATGAGTAGAGACCTTAGTGACAATTTTAGTTGAAAAACAGCTGTAACATTTATGTTGTGAGAAGGACGCTGTCTTCAAAAACACATAAGAACCTGGATTATTTATTTTGTGAGAAGTATTGCTTAAAATTCGGCGCAAGACGACCTTCAGAGGCCTTAGTGTCAATTTTAGTTGAAAAACATCCAAAACAATGAATTAAGTGAGAAAATTGCTGTCATGAATAAATACAATAGAATCTGGATTTTAAAATTGCTATGAAGAATTGTATAAAAATCGGTGCAAGACGATGAGCCTTAGTGTCAATTTTAGTTGAAATACTGGCCATATAAAGATTTAAATGAGAAAGATGCTGTTCTGATTCAACGCCTCAGAACCTGTATTTTTTATTTAGCTACGAAAAAATGTTTAAAAATCGGTGCTAGACGATGAGCAGAGAACTTAAAGTTAAAAAAAACCCGAAACAATGAATTTAGTGAGAATGATTCTGTGCTGAGAATACACCTCATAATCTGTATTCTTTCTTTTGCTATGAAGTATTGCATAAAAATCAGTGAAACACGATGAACAGAGGCCTTAGTGTCGTTTTTTGTTGAAAAACTGCCGAAATAATGAATTTACTGAAGAGTATGCTGTCTTGAAATATCATCTCAGAATCTGGATATTTTATTTTGCTATAAAGAATTCCGTAACAATCGGTTCAAGACGATAAGCAGAGGTCTACGCGTTTCATTTTAGTTGATAAACAATAACATAAAAATCGGTGCAAGACGATAAGCAAAGGGCTTAGTGTCTTAAGAAGCCTTAAGAAAACAACTTAGTATCAGGATTTTTTATTTTGCTATGAAGTATTGCATAATAATCGGTCATACGATGTGCAGAGGACTTAGTGACAATTTTAGTTGAAAAACAGCTGTAACATTTAATTTAGTGAGAAGGTTGGTTCTTTGAGATCAAACCACATAATCTGGATACTTGATTTGCTATGAAGTATCGCATAAAAATCGGTGAAACACGATGAACAGAGGTCTTAGTGTCGATTTTTGTTGAAAAACAGCCGAAACAAAAAAATTAGTGAAGAGTATGCTTTCTTGAAATAACACCTCAGAATCTGGATATATTACTTTGCTAAAAAGAATTCCAACAACATTCGGGGTAAGACAATGAGCAAAGGCCATAGTGTCAATATTAGTTGAAAAACATCCAAAACAACACAGAATCTGGATTTTTTATTTTTGTATTAAGAATTGCATAAAAATGGGTGACAGACGATGAGCAGAGGCTTTATTAATTTTAGATGAAAAACACCCGAATCAATGATTTTATTGAGAAGAATGCTGTCTTTAGAAAACGGCACAGAATCGGGAATATTTATTTTGATAGAAAGTATTGCTTAAAAATCGGTGAAAGAGGCCTTTTCGTCAATTTTATTTGATAAACAGCCGAAACAATGAATTTAGTGGGAAGGATGCTGTTTGAAAAAACACCTAAGAATCTAAATTTGTTATTTCGCTGTGAAAAATTCCTTAAAAAAGGTAGAAAGACGATGACCAGGGGCCTTAGTTTTAATTTTAGTTAATAAACATCTTAAACAATGATATTAGTGAGAATATTGCTGTCTTGAGTACACTCCTCAGAATCTGGGTTTTTTCATTTCCTTTAAAAGAATTGCTTAATAATCGGTGCAAGACGTCGAGCAGGACCGTAAGTGTTTATTTTAGTTGAAATACTGGCAATACAAAGATTTAAGTGAGAAAGATGCTGTTCTGATTCAACGCCTCAGAACATGGATTTTTTATTTACGATGAGTAGAGGCCTTAGTGTCAATTTTACTTGAAATACTGGCAATACAAAGATTTAAGTGAGAAAGATGCTATTCTGATTCAACGCCTCAGAACATGGATTTTTTTAGCTACGAAATAATGTTTAAAAATCGGTGCTTGATGATGAGCAGAGAACTTAAAGTTAAAAAAAACACGAAACAATGAATTTAGTGTGAATGAGTTGAGAATACACCTCATAATCTGGATTCTTTACTTTGCTATGAAGTATCGCATAAAAATCGGTGAAACATGACGAACAGAGGAATAAGTGTCGATTTTTGTTGAAAAACAGCCGAAACAAAAAAATTAGTGAAGAGTATGCTTTCTTGAAATAACACCTCAGAATCTGGATATATTACTTTGCCAAAAAGGAATTCCAACAACAATCGGGGAAAGACAATGAGCTGAGGCCATAGTGTCAATATTAGTTGAAAAACTGGATATACAATGAATTTAGTGAGAAGAATGCTGTTAGGAGAAAACACCTCAGAATCTACATATTTTATTTACTATAAAGTAATCCATAACTAACGGTGCGAACGATGAGTAGAGGCCTTAGTGCCAATTTTAGTTGAAAAACAGGCTGTACAATGAATTTAGTGAGAAGAATGCTGTTTTGAGAAAAGTCCTCAGAATCTAGATTTTTTATTTTGCAATGAAGAATTGCATACATATGGGTGAAAGACGATGAGCAGAGGCTTTATTAATTTTAGATGAAAAACACCCGAATCAATGATTTTATTGAGACGAATGCTGTCTTTAGAAAAGGACACAGAATCGGGAATTTTTATTTTGATAAGAAGTATTGCTTAAAAATCGGTGAAAGACCATAAGCATAGGCCTTTGCGTCAATTTTATTTGATAAACAGCCGAAACAATGAATTTAGTGGGAAGGATTCTGTTTTGAAAAAACACCTCAGAATCTAAATTTTTTTATTTCGCTGTGAAAAATTCCTGAAAAATGGCAGAAAGACGATGACCAGAGGCCTTAGTGTTAATGTTAGCTGAACAACAGCCAAAACATTGAATTTACTGAAGATTATGCTGTCTTGAAATGACACTTCAGACTCTGGATTTTTTATTTTTCTATTAAGCATTGCATAAAACTCGGTGCAAGACGATGAGCAGAGGTCTTAGTGTCAATTTCATTTGAAATCACCCGATAAAAGTAAATTAGTGAGAAAAATGCTGTCATAAGAAAACAACACAGAATCTGGATTTTTTATTTTGGTATTGGGAATTGCATAAAAATCGGTGCAAGACGATGAGCAGAGGTCTTAGTGTCAATTTTAGTTAATAAACATCTTAAACAATGATCTTAGTGAGAAAATTGCTGTCTTGAGTACACTCCTCAGAATCTGGATTTTTTATTTTATTTTAAAGAATTCCATAATAATTGGTGTAAGACGTCGAGCAGAACCGTAAGTGTTTATTTTAGTTGAAAAAATTCCGAAAAAATAAATTTAGTGAGAAGGACGCTGTCTTCAAAAACACCTAAGAAGCTGGATTATTTATTTTATGAGAAGTATTGCTTAAAATTAGGCGCAAGACGACGATCAGAGGCCTTAGTGTCAATTTTAGTTGAAAAACAGCCAAAACAATGAATTAAGTGAGAAAATTGCTGCCATGAGTAAACACAATAGAATCTGGAGTTTAAAAATGCTATGAAGAATTGTATAAAAATCTGTGCAAGACGATGAGTAGTGGCCTTAGTGTCAATTTTAGTTGAAATACTGGCAATACAAAGATTTTAGTGAGAAAGATGCTGTTCTGATTCAACGCCTCAGAACTTGGATTTTTTATTTACGATGAGTAGAGGCCTTAGTGTCAATTTTAGTCGAAATACTGGCAATACAAATATTTAAGTGAAAAAGATGCTGTTCTGATTCAACCCCTCAGAACCTGGATTTTTTATTAGGCTACGATATAATGTTTAAAAATCGGTGCTAGACGATGAGCAGAGAACTTAAAGTTAAAAAAAAACACATAACAATGAATTTAGTGTGAATGAGTTGAAAATACACCTCATAATCTGGATTCTTTATTTTGCTATGAAGTATAGCATAAAAATCGGTGAAACACGACGAACAGAGGAATAAGTGTCGATTTTTGTTGAAAAACAGCCGAAAGAATAAATTTAGTGAAGAGTATGCTGTCTTGAAACAACATCTCTGAATCTGGATATTTTTTTTGCTATAAAGAATTCCATAACAATTGGTGCAAGACGATGAGAAGGTTATTTTTGTTAAAAAAAATCCGAAAGAAATAAATTTATTGAGAAGGACGCTTTATTCAAAAACACCTCAGAACCTGGATTGTTTATTTTGTGTGCAGTATTGCTTAAAATTCGGCGCAAGATGACTAGCAGAGGCCTTAGTGTCAATTTTAGTTGAAAAACAGCCGTAACATCTAATTTAGTGAGAAGGATGCTGTCATTAAAACACATCACAGAATCTGGATTTTAAAATTGCAATGGAGAATTGCATAAAAATTGGTGCTAGACAATGTCTTAGTCTTAGTCTTAGCCTTAGTGTCAATTTTTGATGAAATACTGGCTATACAAACAGTTTAGTGAGAAGTATGCGGTTTCGATACAACACCTCAGAATCTGGATTTTTTATTTAGCTACGAAATAATGCTTAAAAATCGGTGCTAGACGTTGAGCAGAAGCCGTAGTGTCAATTATAATTGAAAACAGCCCGAAACAATGAATTTAGCGGGAAAGAATCTGTGTTGACAACACACCTCAGAATCTGTATATTTATTTTTGCTATAAACAATAGCATAAAAATCGGTGCAAGACGATAAGCAAAGGCCTTAGTGTCAATTTTAGTCGAAAAACAGTCGTAATATTTAATTTAGGGAGAAGTTTGGTTTTTTCAGAAAACACCTCATAATCTGGATTCTTTATTTTTCTATGAAGTATTGTATAGAAATTGGTGAAACACGATGAACAGAGGCCTTAGAGTCGATTTTTGTATAAAAAAAGCGGAAACAATGAATTAAGTGAAGAGTATACTTTCCTGAAATAACAACTCAGAATCTGGATTTTTTATTTAGCTACGAAATAATGCTTAAAAATCGGTGCTAGACGATGAGCAGAGGCCTTAGTGTCAATTACGGTTGAAAACCGCCCGAAACAATGAATTTAGTGAGAAGGATTCTGTGTTGAGGACACACCTCAGAATCTGAATATTTAATTTTGCTATAAACAATAGCATAAAAATCGGTGCAAGACGATAAGCAATGGCTTAAGGGAGATTTTTAGTTGAAAAACAGCCGTAATATTTAATTTAGGGAGAAGGTTGTTTTTTTAGAATATAGCTCATAATCTGGATTCTTTATTTTTCTATGAAGTATTGTATAAAAATTGGTGAAACACGATGAAGAGAGGCCTTAGTGTCGATTTTTGTTGAAAAATAGCGGAAACAATGAATTTAGTGAAGAGTATGCTTTCTTGAAATAACACCTCAGAATCTGGATATATTACTTTGCTAAAAAGAATTCCATAACAATCGGTGAAAGACAATGAGCAGAGGCCATAGTGTCAATTTTAGTTGAAAAACAGGATATACAATGAATTTATTGAGAAGGATGCTGTTTTGAGAAAACACCTCAGAATCTAGATATTTTATTTTGCTATGAAAAATTGCATAATAATGGGTGAAAGACGATGAGCAGAGGCCTTAATGTCGATTTTTGAGGAAAAACAGGCGAAACAAAAAATTTAGTGAAGAATATGCTGTCTTGAAATAACATCTCAGAATCTAGTTATTTTATTTTGCTATAAAGATTTCCATATCAATCGGTTCAAGACGATGAGCAGTGAGCAGCAAGACGATGAGACGATGAGCAGCAAGACAATGAACAGGACCGTAAAGGTTTTTTTTAGTTGAAAAAAATCCGAAAAAATAAATTTAGTGAGAAGGACGCTGTCTTCAAAAACACCTCAGAACCTGGATTATTTATTTTGCTGTGAAATATTGCTTAAAATTCGGCGCAAGAAGGCGAGCAGAGGCCTTAGTGTCAATTAAGACGTCGTAAGACGTCGAGCAGAACCGTAAGTGTTTATTTTAGTTGAAAAAAGTCCGAAAAAATAAATTTAGTGAGAAGGACGCTGTCTTCAAAAACACCTAAGAAGCTGGATTATTTATTTTATGAGAAGTATTGCTTAAAATTAGGCGCAAGACGACGATCAGAGGCCTTAGTGTCAATTTTAGTTGAAAAACATCCAATACATTGAATTAAGTGAGAAAATTGCTGCCATCAGAAAACACCACGGAATCTGGATTTTAAAATTGCTATGGAGAAATGCATAAAAATCGGTGCAAGACAATGAGTGTCAATTATAGTTGAAATACTGGCTACATACAAAGATATTAGTAAGAAACATGCTGTTCTGATAAAACGTCTCAGAATCTGGATTTTTTATTTAGCTACGAAATAATGCCTAAAAATCGGTGGTAGACGATATGCAGAGAACCAAAAGTCAATAATAGTTGAAAAAACAATAAATTTAGTGAGAATGATTCTGTGTTGAGAATACACCTCATAATCTAGGTACTTTATTTTGGTATGAATTATTGCTTATAAAATAAGTGAAACACGATGAACAGAGGCCTTATTGTCGATTTTTGTTAAAAAACAGCCGAAAAAATGAATTTTGTGAAGTAAAGTTTAGTAATTAATTACATCTCAGAATCTGGATTTTTATTAAACACCTCAGAATCTGGATATTTTATTTTGCTATAAAGTATACCATAACCATAACCTCAGTGCCAACGAATGAGTAGAGGCGTAGGTGTAAATATAGTTGAAATCACCCCAAACAATGAATTTAGTGATAAGGATGCTGTCATGAGAAAACAACACAGAATCTGGATTTTAAAATTGCTATGGAGAAATGCATAAAAATCGGTGCAAGACAATGAGTAGAGTGTCAATTTTAGTTGATAAACTGGCTATACAAAGAATTTAGTCAGAAAGATGTTCTTTTGATGCAACACCTCAGAATCTGGAGTTTTTTTTTAGCTACGAAATAATGCTTAAAAATCGGTGCTAGACGATGAGCAGAAGTCTTAGTGTCACTTATAATTGAAAACAGCCCGAAACAATGAATTTAGTGGGAAAGAATCGGTGTTGACAACACACCTCAGAATCTGTATATTTCAATTTTCTATAAACAATAGCGTGAAAATAGTGCAAGACGATAAGGAAAGGCCTTAGTGGCAATTTTAGCATAAAAACAGCCGTAATATTTAATTTATGGAGAAGGTTAGTTTTTTCAGAACACACCTCATAATCTGGATTCCTTTTTTTCCTATGAAGTATTGTATAAAATTTGGTGAAACACGATGAACAGATCGTGTTTAACCAATTTTTCAAAAAGAATGGAACAGAGGCTTTAGTGTCGATTTTTGTTGAAAAATAGCGGAAACAATGAATTTAGTGAAGAGTATGATTAATTGAAATAACACCTCAGAATCTGAATATTTTATTGTGCTAAAAATAATTCCATAACAATCGGTGAAAGACAATGAGCAGAGGCCATAGTGTCAATTTAAGTTGAAAAACTGGCTATACAATGAATTTAGTGAGAAGGATGCTGTTTCGAGAATCTAGATCGAGATTTTTTATTTTGCTATGAAGATTTACATAAAAATGGGTGAAAAACGATGAGCAGAGGCTTAAGTGTCAATTTTAGATGAAAAACACCCGAATCAATGATTTTAGTGAGAAGAATGCTGTCTTTAGGAAACGACACAGAATCTGGATTTTTTATTTTGATAAGAAGTATTGCTTAAAAATCGGCGAAAGACCAAAATCAGAGGCAATTTCGTCAATTTTATTTGATAAACAGCCGAAACAAGGAATTTAGTGGGAAGGATGCTGTTTTGAAAAAACACCTCAGTACCTGAATTTCTAATTTCGCTGTGAAAAATTCCTTAAAAATGGTAAACTTTAGCTGAACAACAGCTAAAACATGTGAAGATTATGCTGTCTTGAAATGACACTTCAGACTCTGGGTTTTTTATTTTTCTATGAAGCATTGCATAAAAATCGGTATAAGACGATGAGCATAGGTCTTAGTGTCAATTTCATTTGAAAAACACCCGATAAAAGTAAATTAGTGAGGAAAATGCTGTCATAAGAAAACAACACAGAATCTGGATTTTTTATTTTGGTATGAAGAATTGCATAAAAATCGGTGCAAGACGATGAGCATAGGTCTTAGTGTCAATTTTAGTTAATAAACATCTTAAACAATGATCTTAGTGAGAAAATTGCTGTCTTGAGTACACTCCTCAGAATCTGGATTTTTTATTTTATTTTAAAGAATACCATAATAATCGGCGCAAGGCGTCGAGCAGGACCGTTAGTGTTTATTTTAGTTGAAAAAATTCCGAAAAAATAAATTTAGTGAGAAGGACGCTGTCTTCAATAACACCTAAGAATTACTTATTTTGTGAGAAGTATTGCTTAAAATTCAGCGCAAGACGACGATCAGAGGCCCTAGTGTCAATTTTTGTTGAAAATCATCCAAAACAATGAATTAAGTGAGAAAATTGCTGCCATGAGTAAACACAATAGAATCTGGATTTCAAAGTTGCTATGAAGAATTGTATAAAAATCGGTTCAAGACGATGAATATAGGCCTTAGGGTCAATTTTAGTTGAAATAATGGCAATACAAAGATTTCAGTGAGAACGATGCTGTTCTGATTCAACGCCTCAGAACCTGGATTTTTTATTTAGCTACGAAATAATGTTTTAAAATCGGTGCTAGACGATGAGCAGAGAACTTAAAGTTAAAAAAAACCCGAAAAAATGAATTTAGTGAGAATGATTCTGTGTTGAGAATACATCTCATAATCTGGATTCTTTATTTTGCTATGAAGTATTGCATAAAAATCAGTGAAACACGATGAACAGAGGCCTTAGTGTCGTTTTTTGTTGAAAAACTGCCGAAATAATGATTTCTGAAATGATATTTTAAGACAGCATACTGAAGAGTATGCTGTCTTGAAATATCATCTCAGAATCTGAATATTTTATTTTGCTATAAAGAATTCCGTAACAATCGGTGCAAGACGATAAGCAGAGGTCTACCCGTCAATTTTAGTGGAAAAGCAGCAGTAATATTTAATTTAGTGAGAAGGATGCTGCCTTAAGAAAACAACTTAGTATCTTTATATTTAATTTTGCTATAAACAATAGCATAAAAATTGGTGCAAGACGATAAGCAAAGGGCTTAGTGTCTAAAGAAGCCTTAAGAAAACAACTTAGTATGAGGATTTTTTATTTTGCTATGAAGTATTGCATAATAATCGGTGCAAACGATGTGAAGAGGCCTTAGTTGAAAAACAGCTGTAACATTTAATGTTGTGAGAAGGACGCTATCTTCAAAAACACATAGGAACCTGGATTATTTATTTTGTGAGAAGTATTGCTTAAAATTCGGCGCAAGACGACGATCAGAGGCCTTAGTGTCAATTGTAGTTGAAAAACATCCAAAACAATGAATTAAGTGAGAAAATTGCTGCCATGAGTAAACACAATAGAATCTGGATTTTAAAATTGCTATGAATAATTGTATAAAAATCGGTGCAAGACACTGAGTACAGGCCTTATTGTAAATTTTAGTTGAAATACTGGCAATACAAAGATTTCAGTGAGAAAAATGCTGCTCTGATTACACATCTCAAAACCTGGATTTTTTATTGACGATGAGTAGAGGCCTTAGTGTCAATTTAGTTGAAATACTGGATATACATTGAATTTAGTGAGAAAGAATGCTGTGAGCAGAGGCTTTATTAATTTTAGATGAAAAACACCCGAATCAATGATTTTAGTGAGAAGAATGCTGTCTTTAGGAAACGACACAGAATCTGGATTTTTTATTTTTATAAGAAGTATTGCTTAAAAATCGGCAGAGGCAATTTCGTCAATTTTATTTGATAAACAGCCGAAACAATGATTTTAGTGAGAAGGATGCTGTTTTGAAAAAACACCTCAGTACCTGAATTTCTAATTTCGCTGTGAAAAATTCCTTAAAAATGGTAAAAAGACGATGACCAGTGGCCTTTGTGTCAACTTAAGCTGACAATGACTTTAGTGAGAAAATTGCTGTCTTGAGTACACTTCTCAGAATCTGGATTTTTTATTTTTTTTAAAAGAATTCCATAATAATCGGTGTCGATTTTTGTTGAAAAATAGCGGAAACAATGAATTTAGTGAAGAGTATGATTTCTTGAAATAACACCTCAGAATCTGAATATTTTATTGTGCTAAAAATAATTCCATAACAATCGGTGAAAGACAATGAGCAGAGGCCATAGTGTCAATTTAAGTTGAAAAACTGGCTATAGAATGAATTTCGTGAGTAGGATGCTGTTTCGAGAATCTAGATCGAGATTTTTTATTTGGCTATGAAGAATTACATAAAAATGAGTAAAAAACGATGAGCAGAGGCTTTAGTGTCAATTTTAGATGAAAAACACCCGAATCAATGATTTTAGTGAGGAGAATGCTGTCTAGAGGAAACGACACAGAATCTGGATTTTTTATTTTGATAAGAAGTATTGCTTAAAAATCGGTGAAAGACCAAAGGCAGAGGCAATTTCGTCAATTTTATTTGATAAACAGCCGAAACAAGGAATTTAGTGGGAAGGATGCTGTTTTGAAAAAACACCTCAGAATCTGAATTTCTAATTTCGCTGTGAAAAATTCCTTAAAAATGATAAAAAGATGATGACCAGATTATTTGTGTCAACTTTAGCTGACAATCACCTTAGTGAGAAAACTGCTGTCTTGAGTACACTCCTCAGAATCTGGATTTTTTATTTTTTTTAAAAGAATTCCTTAATAATTGGTGCAAGACGTCGAGAAGGACCGTAAGTGTTTATTTTAGTTGAAAAAATTCCGAAAAAATAAATTTAGTGAGAACGACGCTGTCTTCAAAACACCTAAGAACCTGGATTATTTATTTTGTGAGAAGTATTGCTTAAAATTCGGCACAAGACGACGATCAGAGGCCTTAGTAGCAATTTTAGTTGAAAAACAGCCAAAACAATGAATTAAGTGAGAAAATTGCTGCCATGAGTAAACACAATAGAATCTGGATTTTAAAATTGCTATGAAAAATCGCATAAAAATCTGTGCAAGACGATGAGTAGTGGCCTTAGTGTCAATTTTAGTTGAAATACTGGCAATACAAAGATTTTAGTGAGAAAGATGCTGTTCTGATTCAACGCCTCAGAACCGGGATTTTTGATAAAGCTACGATATAATGTTTAAAAATCGGTGCTAGACGATGAACAGAGAACTTAAAGATAAAAAAAACACGAAACAATGAATTAATGTGAATGAGTTGACAATACACCTCATAATCTGGATTCTTTATTTTGCTATGAAGTATCGCATAAAAATCGGTGAAACACGACGGACAGAGGAATAAGTGTCGATTTTTGTTGAAAAACAGCCGAAACAAAAAAATTAGTGAAGAGTATGCTTTCTTGAAATAACACCTCAGAATCTGGATATATTACTTTGCTGAAAAGAATTCCAACAACAATCGGGGAAAGACAATGAGAAGAGGCCATAGTGTCAATATTAGTTGAAAAACTATATATACAATGAATTTAGTGAGAAGAATGCGGTTTCGATACAACACCTCAGAATCTGGAGTTTTATTTGGCTACGAAATAATGCTTAAAAATCGGTGCTAGACGATGAGCAGAAGCCGTAGTGTCACTTATAATTGAAAACAGCCCGAAACAATGAATTTAGTGGGAAAGAATCTGTGTTGACAACACACCTCAGAATCTGTATATTTCAATTTTCTATAAACAATAGCGTGAAAATAGTGCAAGACGATAAGGAAAGGCCTTAGTGGCAATTTTAGCATAAAAACAGCCGTAATATTTAATTTAGGGAGAAGGTTAGTTTTTTCAGAACACACCTCATAATCTGGATTCCTTTTTTTCCTATGAAGTATTGTATAAAAATTGGTGAAACACGATGAACAGATCGTGTTTCACCAATTTTTCAAAAAGAACAGAACAGAGCCTTTAGTGTCGATTTTTGTTGAAAAATAGCGGAAACAATGAATTTAGTGAAGAGTATGATTAATTGAAATAACACCTCAGAATCTGAATATTTTATTGTGCTAAAAATAATTCCATAACAATCGGTGAAAGACAATGAGCAGAGGCCATAGTGTCAATTTAAGTTGAAAAACTGGCTATAGAATGAATTTAGTGAGAAGGATGCTGTTTCGAGAATCTAGATCGAGATTTTTTATTTTGCTATGAAGAATTACATAAAAATGGGTGAAAATCGATTAGCAGAGGCTTAAGTGTCAATTTTAGATGAAAAACACCCGAATCAATGATTTTAGTGAGAAGAATGCTGTCTTTAGGAAACGACACAGAATCTGGATTTTTTATTTTGATAAGAAGTATTGCTTAAAAATCGGTGAAAGACCAAAGGCAGAGGCAATTTAATCAATTTTATTTGATAAACAGCCGAAACAAGGAATTAAGTGGGAAGGATGCTGTTTTGAAAAAACACCTCAGTACCTGAATTTCTAATTTCGCTGTGAAAAATTCCTTAAAAATGGTAAACTTTAGCTGAACAACAGCTAAAACATGTGAAGATTATGCTGTCTTGAAATGACACTTCAGACTCTGGGTTTTTTATTTTTCTATGAAGCATTGCATAAAAATCGGTATAAGACGATGAGCATAGGTCTTAGTGTCAATTTCATTTGAAAAACACCCGATAAAAGTAAATTAGTGAGGAAAATGCTGTCATAAGAAAACAACACAGAATCTGGATTTTTTATTTTGGTATGAAGAATTGCATAAAAATCGGTGCAAGACGATGAGCATAGGTCTTAGTGTCAATTTTAGTTAATAAACATCTTAAACAATGATCTTAGTGAGAAAATTGCTGTCTTGAGTACACTCCTCAGAATCTGGATTTTTTATTTTATTTTAAAGAATACCATAATAATCGGCGGAAGACGTCGAGCAGGACCGTAAGTGTTTATTTTAGTTGAAAAAATTCCGAAAAAATAAATTTAGTGAGAAGGACGATGTCTTCAATAACACCTAAGAATTACTTATTTTGTGAGAAGTATTGCTTAAAATTCAGCGCAAGACGACGAGCAGAGGCCTTAGTGTCAATTTTTGTTGAAAAACATCCAAAACAATGAATTAAGTGAGAAAATTGCTGCCATGAGTAAACACAATAGAATCTGGATTTCAAAGTTGCTATGAAGAATTGTATAAAAATCGGTTCAAGACGATGAGTATAGGCCTTAGGGTCAATTTTAGTTGAAATAATGGCAATACAAAGATTTCAGTGAGAAAGATGCTGTTCTGATTCAACGCCTCAGAACCTGGATTTTTTATTTAGCTACGAAATAATGTTTTAAAATCGGTGCTAGACGATGAGCAGAGAACTTAAAGTTAAAAAAAACCCGAAAAAATGAATTTAGTGAGAAAGATTCTGTGTTGAGAATACATCTCATAATCTGGATTCTTTATTTTGCTATGAAGTATTGCATAAAAATCAGTGAAACACGATGAACAGAGGCCTTAGTGTCGTTTTTTGTTGAAAAACTGCCGAAATAATGATTTCTGAAATGATATTTTAAGACAGCATACTGAAGAGTATGCTGTCTTGAAATATCATCTCAGAATCTGAATATTTTATTTTGCTATAAAGAATTCCGTAACAATCGGTGCAAGACGATAAGCAGAGGTCTACCCGTCAATTTTAGTTGAAAAGCAGCAGTAATATTTAATTTAGTGAGAAGGATGCTGCCTTAAGAAAACAACTTAGTATCTTTATATTTAATTTTGCTATAAACAATAGCATAAAAATTGGTGCAAGACGATAAGCAAAGGGCTTAGTGTCTAAAGAAGCCTTAAGAAAACAACTTAGTATGAGGATTTTTTATTTTGCTATGAAGTATTGCATAATAATCGGTGCAAACGATGTGAAGAGGCCTTAGTTGAAAAACAGCTGTAACATTTAATGTTGTGAGAAGGACGCTATCTTCAAAAACACATAGGAACCTGGATTATTTATTTTGTGAGAAGTATTGCTTAAAATTCGGCGCAAGACGACGATCAGAGGCCTTAGTGTCAATTGTAGTTGAAAAACATCCAAAACAATGAATTAAGTGAGAAAATTGCTGCCATGAGTAAACACAATAGAATCTGGATTTTAAAATTGCTATGAATAATTGTATAAAAATCGGTGCAAGACACTGAGTACAGGCCTTATTGTCAATTTTAGTTGAAATACTGGCAATACAAAGATTTCAGTGAGAAAAATGCTGCTCTGATTACACGTCTCAAAACCTGGATTTTTTATTGACGATGAGTAGAGGCCTTAGTGTCAATTTAGTTGAAATACTGGATATACAATGAATTTAGTGAGAAAGAATGCTGTGAGCAGAGGCTTTATTAATTTTAGATGAAAAACACCCGAATCAATGATTTTAGTGAGAAGAATGCTGTCTTTAGGAAACGACACAGAATCTGGATTTTTTATTTTTATAAGAAGTATTGCTTAAAAATCGGCTGAGGCAATTTAGTCAATTTTATTTGATAAACAGCCGAAACAATGATTTTAGTGAGAAGGATGCTGTTTTGAAAAAACACCTCAGTACCTGAATTTCTAATTTCGCTGTGAAAAATTCCTTAAAAATGGTAGAAAGACGATGACCAGAGGCCTTAGTGTTAATTTTAGTTAATAAACATTTTAAACAATGATATTAGTGAGAATATTGCTGTCTTGAGTACACTCCTCAGAATCTGGTTTTTTTCATTTCTTTTAAACGAATTGCATAATAATCGGTGCAAGACGTCGAGCAGGACCGTGAGTGTTTATTTTAGTTGAAATACTGGCAATACAAAGATTTAAGTGAGAAAGATGCTGTTCTGATTCAACGCCTCAGAACATGGATTTTTATTTACGATGAGTAGAGACCTTAGTGACAATTTTAGTTGAAAAACAGCTGTAACATTTAATGTTGTGAGAAGGACGCTGTCTTCAAAAACACATAAGAACCTGGATTATTTATTTTGTGAGAAGTATTGCTTAAAATTCGGCGCAAGACGACCTTCAGAGGCCTTAGTGTCAATTTTAGTTGAAAAACATCCAAAACAATGAATTAAGTGAGAAAATTGCTGTCATGAATAAATACAATAGAATCTGGATTTTAAAATTGCTATGAAGAATTGTATAAAAATCGGTGCAAGACGATGAGCCTTAGTGTCAATTTTAGTTGAAATACTGGCCATATAAAGATTTAAATGAGAAAGATGCTGTTCTGATTCAACGCCTCAGAACCTGTATTTTTTATTTAGCTACGAAAAAATGTTTAAAAATCGGTGCTAGACGATGAGCAGAGAACTTAAAGTTATAAAAAAAACCCGAAACAATGAATTTAGTGAGAATGATTCTGTGCTGAGAATACACCTCATAATCTGTATTCTTTCTTTTGCTATGAAGTATTGCATAAAAATCAGTGAAACACGATGAACAGAGGCCTTAGTGTCGTTTTTTGTTGAAAAACTGCCGAAATAATGAATTTACTGAAGAGTATGCTGTCTTGAAATATCATCTCAGAATCTGGATATTTTATTTTGCTATAAAGAATTCCGTAACAATCGGTTCAAGACGATAAGCAGAGGTCTACGCGTTTCATTTTAGTTGATAAACAATAACATAAAAATCGGTGCAAGACGATAAGCAAAGGGCTTAGTGTCTTAAGAAGCCTTAAGAAAACAACTTAGTATCAGGATTTTTTATTTTGCTATGAAGTATTGCATAATAATCGGTCATACGATGTGCAGAGGACTTAGTGACAATTTTAGTTGAAAAACAGCTGTAACATTTAATTTACTGAGAAGGTTGGTTCTTTGAGATCAAACCACATAATCTGGATACTTGATTTGCTATGAAGTATCGCATAAAAATCGGCGAAACACGATGAACAGAGGTCTTAGTGTCGATTTTTGTTGAAAAACAGCCGAACCAAAAAAATTAGTGAAGAGTATGCTTTCTTGAAATAACACCTCAGAATCTGGATATATTACTTTGCTAAAAAGAATTCCAACAACATTCGGGGAAAGACAATGAGCAAAGGCCATAGTGTCAATATTAGTTGAAAAACATCCAAAACAACAAAGAATCTGGATTTTTTGTTTTTGTATTAAGAATTGCATAAAAATGGGTGACAGACGATGAGCAGAGGCTTTATTAATTTTAGATGAAAAACACCCGAATCAATGATTTTATTGAGAAGAATGCTGTCTTTAGAAAACGGCACAGAACCGGGAATATTTATTTTGATAGAAAGTATTGCTTAAAAATCGGTGAAAGAGGCCTTTTCGTCAATTTTATTTGATAAACAGCCGAAACAATGAATTTAGTGGGAAGGATGCTGTTTGAAAAAACACCTCAGAATCTAAATTTGTTATTTCGCTGTGAAAAATTCCTTAAAAAAGGTAGAAAGACGAAGACCAGAGGCCTTAGTTTTAATTTTAGTTAATAAACATCTTAAACAATGATATTAGTGAGAATATTGCTGTCTTGAGTACACTTCTCAGAATCTGGATTTTTTATTTTTTTTAAAAGAATTCCATAATAATCGGTGTCGATTTTTGTTGAAAAATAGCGGAAACAATGAATTTAGTGAAGAGTATGATTTCTTGAAATAACACCTCAGAATCTGAATATTTTATTGTGCTAAAAATAATTCCATAACAATCGGTGAAAGACAATGAGCAGAGGCCATAGTGTCAATTTAAGTTGAAAAACTGGCTATAGAATGAATTTAGTGAGTAGATTGCTATTTCGAGAATCTAGATCGAGATTTTTTATTTGGCTATGAAGAATTACATAAAAATGGGTAAAAAACGATGAGCAGAGGCTTTAGTGTCAATTTTAGATGAAAAACACCCGAATCAATGATTTTAGTGAGGAGAATGCTGTCTAGAGGAAACGACACAGAATCTGGATTTTTTATTTTGATAAGAAGTATTGCTTAAGAATCGGTGAAAGACCAAAGGCAGAGGCAATTTCGTCAATTTTATTTGATAAACAGCCGAAACAAGGAATTTAGTGGGAAGGATGCTGTTTTGAAAAAACACCTCAGAATCTGAATTTCTAATTTCGCTGTGAAAAATTCCTTAAAAATGATAAAAAGATGATGACCAGATTATTTGTGTCAACTTTAGCTGACAATCACCTTAGTGAGAAAACTGCTGTCTTGAGTACACTCCTCAGAATCTGGATTTTTTATTTTTTTTAAAAGAATTCCTTAATAATTGGTGCAAGACGTCGAGAAGGACCGTAAGTGTTTATTTTAGTTGAAAAAATTCCGAAAAAATAAATTTAGTGAGAACGACGCTGTCTTCAAAAACACCTAAGAACCTGGATTATTTATTTTGTGAGAAGTATTGCTTAAAATTCGGCACAAGACGACGATCAGAGGCCTTAGTAGCAATTTTAGTTGAAAAACAGCCAAAACAATGAATTAAGTGAGAAAATTGCTGCCATGAGTAAACACAATAGAATCTGGATATTAAAATTGCTATGAAAAATCGCATAAAAATCTGTGCAAGACGATGAGTAGTGGCCTTAGTGTCAATTTTAGTTGAAATACTGGCAATACAAAGATTTTAGTGAGAAAGATGCTGTTCTGATTCAACGCCTCAGAACCGGGATTTTTTTATTTAAAATGAGTAGAGGCCCTAGTGTCAATTTTAGTTGAAATACTGGCAATACAAAGATTTAAGTGAAAAAGATGCTGTTCTGATTCAACGCCTCAGAACCTGGACTTTTGATAAAGCTACGATATAATGTTTAAAAATCGGTGCTAGACGATGAGCAGAGAACTTAAAGATAAAAAAAACACGAAACAATGAATTTAGTGTGAATGAGTTGAGAATACACCTCATAATCTGGATTCTTTATTTTGATATGAAGTATCGCATAAAAATCGGTGAAACACGACGGACAGAGGAATAAGTGTCGATTTTTGTTGAAAAACAGCCGAAACAAAAAAATTAGTGAAGAGTATGCTTTCTTGAAAAAACACCTCAGAATCTGGATATATTACTTTGCTAAAAAGAATTCCAACAACAATCGGGGAAAGACAATGAGCAGAGGCCATAGTGTCAATATTAGTTGAAAAACTGGATATACAATGAATTTAGTGAGAAGAATGCGGTTTCGATACAACACCTCAGAATCTGGATTTTTTATTTGGCTACGAAATAATGCTTAAAAATCGGTGCTAGACGATGAGCAGAAGCCGTAGTGTCAATTATAATTGAAAACAGCCCGAAACAATGAATTTAGTGGGAAAGAATCTGTGTTGACAACACACCTCAGAATCTGTATATTTCAATTTTCTATAAACAATAGCGTGAAAATAGTGCAAGACGATAAGGAAAGGCCTTAGTGGCAATTTTAGCATAAAAACAGCCGTAATATTTAATTTAGGGAGAAGGTTAGTTTTTTCAGAACACACCTCATAATCTGGATTCCTTTTTTTCCTATGAAGTATTGTATAAAAATTGGTGAAACTCGATGAACAGATCGTGTTTCACCAATTTTTCAAAAAGAACAGAACAGAGCCTTTAGTGTCGATTTTTGTTGAAAAATAGCGGAAACAATGAATTTAGTGAAGAGTATGATTAATTGAAATAACACCTCAGAATCTGAATATTTTATTGTGCTAAAAATAATTCCATAACAATCGGTGAAAGACAATGAGCAGAGGCCATCGTGTCAATTTAAGTTGAAAAACTGGCTATACAATGAATTTAGTGAGTAGATTGCTATTTCGAGAATCTAGATCGAGATTTTTTATTTGGCTATGAAGAATTACATAAAAATGGGTAAAAAACGATGAGCAGAGGCTTTAGTGTCAATTTTAGATGAAAAACACCCGAATCAATGATTTTAGTGAGGAGAATGCTGTCTAGAGGAAACGACACAGAATCTGGATTTTTTATTTTGATAAGAAGTATTGCTTAAGAATCGGTGAAAGACCAATGGCAGAGGCAATTTCGTCAATTTTATTTGATAAACAGCCGAAACAAGGAATTTAGTGGGAAGGATGCTGTTTTGAAAAAACACCTCAGAATCTGAATTTCTAATTTCGCTGTGAAAAATTCCTTAAAAATGATAAAAAGATGATGACCAGATTATTTGTGTCAACTTTAGCTGACAATCACCTTAGTGAGAAAACTGCTGTCTTGAGTACACTCCTCAGAATCTGGATTTTTTATTTTTTTTAAAAGAATTCCTTAATAATTGGTGCAAGACGTCGAGAAGGACCGTAAGTGTTTATTTTAGTTGAAAAAATTCCGAAAAAATAAATTTAGTGAGAACGACGCTGTCTTCAAAAACACCTAAGAACCTGGATTATTTATTTTGTGAGAAGTATTGCTTAAAATTCGGCACAAGACGACGATCAGAGGCCTTAGTAGCAATTTTAGTTGAAAAACAGCCAAAACAATGAATTAAGTGAGAAAATTGCTGCCATGAGTAAACACAATAGAATCTGGATTTTAAAATTGCTATGAAAAATCGCATAAAAATCTGTGCAAGACGATGAGTAGTGGCCTTAGTGTCAATTTTAGTTGAAATACTGGCAATACAAAGATTTTAGTGAGAAAGATGCTGTTCTGATTCAACGCCTCAGAACCGGGATTTTTTTATTTAAAATGAGTAGAGGCCCTAGTGTCAATTTTAGTTGAAATACTGGCAATACAAAGATTTAAGTGAAAAAGATGCTGTTCTGATTCAACGCCTCAGAACCTGGACTTTTGATAAAGCTACGATATAATGTTTAAAAATCGGTGCTAGACGATGAGCAGAGAACTTAAAGATAAAAAAAACACGAAACAATGAATTTAGTGTGAATGAGTTGAGAATACACCTCATAATCTGGATTCTTTATTTTGCTATGAAGTATCGCATAAAAATCGGTGAAACACGACGGACAGAGGAATAAGTGTCGATTTTTGTTGAAAAACAGCCGAAACAAAAAAATTAGTGAAGAGTATGCTTTCTTGAAAAAACACCTCAGAATCTGGATATATTACTTTGCTAAAAAGAATTCCAACAACAATCGGGGAAAGACAATGAGCAGAGGCCATAGTGTCAATATTAGTTGAAAAACTGGATATACAATGAATTTAGTGAGAAGAATGCGGTTTCGATACAACACCTCAGAATCTGGATTTTTTATTTGGCTACGAAATAATGCTTAAAAATCGGTGCTAGACGATGAGCAGAAGCCGTAGTGTCAATTATAATTGAAAACAGCCCGAAACAATGAATTTAGTGGGAAAGAATCTGTGTTGACAACACACCTCAGAATCTGTATATTTCAATTTTCTATAAACAATAGCGTGAAAATAGTGCAAGACGATAAGGAAAGGCCTTAGTGGCAATTTTAGCATAAAAACAGCCGTAATATTTAATTTAGGGAGAAGGTTAGTTTTTTCAGAACACACCTCATAATCTGGATTCCTTTTTTTCCTATGAAGTATTGTATAAAAATTGGTGAAACACGATGAACAGATCGTGTTTCACCAATTTTTCAAAAAGAACAGAACAGAGCCTTTAGTGTCGATTTTTGTTGAAAAATAGCGGAAACAATGAATTTAGTGAAGAGTATGATTAATTGAAATAACACCTCAGAATCTGAATATTTTATTGTGCTAAAAATAATTCCATAACAATCGGTGAAAGACAATGAGCAGAGGCCATCGTGTCAATTTAAGTTGAAAAACTGGCTATACAATGAATTTAGTGAGTAGATTGCTATTTCGAGAATCTAGATCGAGATTTTTTATTTGGCTATGAAGAATTACATAAAAATGGGTAAAAAACGATGAGCAGAGGCTTTAGTGTCAATTTTAGATGAAAAACACCCGAATCAATGATTTTAGTGAGGAGAATGCTGTCTAGAGGAAACGACACAGAATCTGGATTTTTTATTTTGATAAGAAGTATTGCTTAAGAATCGGTGAAAGACCAATGGCAGAGGCAATTTCGTCAATTTTATTTGATAAACAGCCGAAACAAGGAATTTAGTGGGAAGGATGCTGTTTTGAAAAAACACCTCAGAATCTGAATTTCTAATTTCGCTGTGAAAAATTCCTTAAAAATGATAAAAAGATGATGACCAGATTATTTGTGTCAACTTTAGCTGACAATCACCTTAGTGAGAAAACTGCTGTCTTGAGTACACTCCTCAGAATCTGGATTTTTTATTTTTTTTAAAAGAATTCCTTAATAATTGGTGCAAGACGTCGAGAAGGACCGTAAGTGTTTATTTTAGTTGAAAAAATTCCGAAAAAATAAATTTAGTGAGAACGACGCTGTCTTCAAAAACACCTAAGAACCTGGATTATTTATTTTGTGAGAAGTATTGCTTAAAATTCGGCACAAGACGACGATCAGAGGCCTTAGTAGCAATTTTAGTTGAAAAACAGCCAAAACAATGAATTAAGTGAGAAAATTGCTGCCATGAGTAAACACAATAGAATCTGGATTTTAAAATTGCTATGAAAAATCGCATAAAAATCTGTGCAAGACGATGAGTAGTGGCCTTAGTGTCAATTTTAGTTGAAATACTGGCAATACAAAGATTTTAGTGAGAAAGATGCTGTTCTGATTCAACGCCTCAGAACCGGGATTTTTTTATTTAAAATGAGTAGAGGCCCTAGTGTCAATTTTAGTTGAAATACTGGCAATACAAAGATTTAAGTGAAAAAGATGCTGTTCTGATTCAACGCCTCAGAACCTGGACTTTTGATAAAGCTACGATATAATGTTTAAAAATCGGTGCTAGACGATGAGCAGAGAACTTAAAGATAAAAAAAACACGAAACAATGAATTTAGTGTGAATGAGTTGAGAATACACCTCATAATCTGGATTCTTTATTTTGCTATGAAGTATCGCATAAAAATCGGTGAAACACGACGGACAGAGGAATAAGTGTCGATTTTTGTTGAAAAACAGCCGAAACAAAAAAATTAGTGAAGAGTATGCTTTCTTGAAAAAACACCTCAGAATCTGGATATATTACTTTGCTAAAAAGAATTCCAACAACAATCGGGGAAAGACAATGAGCAGAGGCCATAGTGTCAATATTAGTTGAAAAACTGGATATACAATGAATTTAGTGAGAAGAATGCGGTTTCGATACAACACCTCAGAATCTGGATTTTTTATTTGGCTACGAAATAATGCTTAAAAATCGGTGCTAGACGATGAGCAGAAGCCGTAGTGTCAATTATAATTGAAAACAGCCCGAAACAATGAATTTAGTGGGAAAGAATCTGTGTTGACAACACACCTCAGAATCTGTATATTTCAATTTTCTATAAACAATAGCGTGAAAATAGTGCAAGACGATAAGGAAAGGCCTTAGTGGCAATTTTAGCATAAAAACAGCCGTAATATTTAATTTAGGGAGAAGGTTAGTTTTTTCAGAACACACCTCATAATCTGGATTCCTTTTTTTCCTATGAAGTATTGTATAAAAATTGGTGAAACACGATGAACAGATCGTGTTTCACCAATTTTTCAAAAAGAACAGAACAGAGCCTTTAGTGTCGATTTTTGTTGAAAAATAGCGGAAACAATGAATTTAGTGAAGAGTATGATTAATTGAAATAACACCTCAGAATCTGAATATTTTATTGTGCTAAAAATAATTCCATAACAATCGGTGAAAGACAATGAGCAGAGGCCATAGTGTCAATTTAAGTTGAAAAACTGGCTATACAATGAATTTAGTGAGAAGGATGCTGTTTCCAGAATCTAGATCGAGATTGTTTATTTTGCTATGAAGAATTACATAAAAATGGGTGAAAATCGATTAGCAGAGGCTTTAGTGTCAATTTTAGATGAAAAACACCCGAATCAATGATTTTAGTGAGAAGAATGCTGTCTTTAGGAAACGACACAGAATCTGGATTTTTTATTTTGATAAGAAGTATTGCTTAAAAATCGGTGAAAGACCAAAGGCAGAGGCAATTTAATCAATTTTATTTGATAAACAGCCGAAACAAGGAATTTAGTGGGAAGGATGCTGTTTTGAAAAAACACCTCAGTACCTGAATTTCTAATTTCGCTGTGAAAAATTCCTTAAAAATGGTAAACTTTAGCTGAACAACAGCTAAAACATGTGAAGATTATGCTGTCTTGAAATGACACTTCAGACTCTGGGTTTTTTATTTTTCTATGAAGCATTGCATAAAAATCGGTATAAGACGATGAGCATAGGTCTTAGTGTCAATTTCATTTGAAAAACACATGATAAAATTAAATTAGTGAGGAAAATGCTGTCATAAGAAAACAACACAGAATCTGGATTTTTTATTTTGGTATGAAGAATTGCATAAAAATCGGTGCAAGACGATGAGCATAGGTCTTAGTGTCAATTTTAGTTAATAAACATCTTAAACAATGATCTTAGTGAGAAAATTGCTGTCTTGAGTACACTCCTCAGAATCTGGATTTTTTATTTTATTTTAAAGAATACCATAATAATCGGCGCAAGACGTCGAGCAGGACCGTAAGTGTTTATTTTAGTTGAAAAAATTCCGAAAAAATAAATTTAGTGAGAAGGACGCTGTCTTCAATAACACCTAAGAATTACTTATTTTGTGAGAAGTATTGCTTAAAATTCGGCGCAAGACGACGATCAGAGGCCTTAGTGTCAATTTTTGTTGAAAACCATCCAAAACAATGAATTAAGTGAGAAAATACTGCCATGAGTAAACACAATAGAATCTGGATTTCAAAGTTGCTATGAAGAATTGTATAAAAATCGGTTCAAGACGATGAGTATAGGCCTTAGGGTCAATTTTAGTTGAAATAATGGCAATACAAAGATTTCAGTGAGAAAGATGCTGTTCTGATTCAACGCCTCAGAACCTGGATTTTTTATTTAGCTACGAAATAATGTTTTAAAATCGGTGCTAGACGATGAGCAGAGAACTTAAAGTTAAAAAAAACCCGAAACAATGAATTTAGTGAGAATGATTCTGTGTTGAGAATACATCTCATAATCTGGATTCTTTATTTTGCTATGAAGTATTGCATAAAAATCAGTGAAACACGATGAACAGAGGCCTTAGTGTCGTTTTTTGTTGAAAAACTGCCGAAATAATGATTTCTGAAATGATATTTTAAGACAGCATACTGAAGAGTATGCTGTCTTGAAATATCATCTCAGAATCTGAATATTTTATTTTGCTATAAAGAATTCCGTAACAATCGGTGCAAGACGATAAGCAGAGGTCTACCCGTCAATTTTAGTTGAAAAGCAGCAGTAACATTTAATTTAGTGAGAAGGATGCTGCCTTAAGAAAACAACTAAGTATCTTTATATTTAATTTTGCTATAAACAATAACATAAAAATTGGTGCAAGACGATAAGCAAAGGGCTTAGTGTCTAAAGAAGCCTTAAGAAAACAACTTAGTATGAGGATTTTTTATTTTGCTATGAAGTATTGCATAATAATCGGTGCAAACGATGTGAAGAGGCCTTAGTTGAAAAACAGCTGTAACATTTAATGTTGTGAGAAGGACGCTATCTTCAAAAACACATAGGAACCTGGATTATTTATTTTGTGAGAAGTATTGCTTAAAATTCGGCGCAAGACGACGATCAGAGGCCTTAGTGTCAATTGTAGTTGAAAAACATCCAAAACAATGAATTAAGTGAGAAAATTGCTGCCATGAGTAAACACAATAGAATCTGGATTTTAAAATTGCTATGAATAATTGTATAAAAATCGGTGCAAGACACTGAGTACAGGCCTTATTGTCAATTTTAGTTGAAATACTGGCAATACAAAGATTTCAGTGAGAAAAATGCTGCTCTGATTACACGTCTCAAAACCTGGATTTTTTATTGACGATGAGTAGAGGCCTTAGTGTCAATTTAGTTGAAATACTGGATATACAATGAATTTAGTGAGAAAGAATGCTGTGAGCAGAGGCTTTATTAATTTTAGATGAAAAACACCCGAATCAATGATTTTAGTGAGAAGAATGCTGTCTTTAGGAAACGACACAGAATCTGGATTTTTTATTTTTATAAGAAGTATTGCTTAAAAATCGGCTGAGGCAATTTAGTCAATTTTATTTGATAAACAGCCGAAACAATGATTTTAGTGAGAAGGATGCTGTTTTGAAAAAACACCTCAGTACCTGAATTTCTAATTTCGCTGTGAAAAATTCCTTAAAAATGGTAGAAAGACGATGACCAGAGGCCTTAGTGTTAATTTTAGTTAATAAACATTTTAAACAATGATATTAGTGAGAATATTGCTGTCTTGAGTACACTCCTCAGAATCTGGTTTTTTTCATTTCTTTTAAACGAATTGCATAATAATCGGTGCAAGACGTCGAGCAGGACCGTGAGTGTTTATTTTAGTTGAAATACTGGCAATACAAAGATTTAAGTGAGAAAGATGCTGTTCTGATTCAACGCCTCAGAACATGGATTTTTATTTACGATGAGTAGAGACCTTAGTGACAATTTTAGTTGAAAAACAGCTGTAACATTTAATGTTGTGAGAAGGACGCTGTCTTCAAAAACACATAAGAACCTGGATTATTTATTTTGTGAGAAGTATTGCTTAAAATTCGGCGCAAGACGACCTTCAGAGGCCTTAGTGTCAATTTTAGTTGAAAAACATCCAAAACAATGAATTAAGTGAGAAAATTGCTGTCATGAATAAATACAATAGAATCTGGATTTTAAAATTGCTATGAAGAATTGTATAAAAATCGGTGCAAGACGATGAGCCTTAGTGTCAATTTTAGTTGAAATACTGGCAAAACAAAGATTTCAGTGAGAAAAATGCTGCTCTGATTACACGTCTCAAAACCTGGATTTTTTATTGACGATGAGTAGAGGCCTTAGTGTCAATTAAGTTGAAATACTGGATATACAATGAATTTAGTGAGAAGGATGCTGTGAGGAGAAAACACCTCAGAATCTACATATTTTATTTACTATAAAGTATTCCATAACTAACGGTGCGTACGATGAGTAGAGGCCTTAGTGCCAATTTTAGCTGAAAAACAGGCTGTACAATGAATTAAGTGAGAAGGATGCTGTTTTGAGAAAAGTCCTCAGAATCTAGATTTTTTATTTTGCTATGTAGAAATTCATAAAAATGTGTGAAAGACGATGAGCAGAGGCTTTATTAATTTTTGATGAAAAACACCCGAATCAAGGATTTTATTGAGAAGAATGCTGTCTTTAGAAAACGACACAGAATCGGGAATTTTTATTTTGATAAGAAATATTGCTTAAAAATCGGTGAAAGAGGCCTTTACGTCAATTTTATTTGATAAAAAGCCGAAACAATGAATTTAGTGGGAAGGATGCTGTTTTGCAAAAACCCCTCAGAATCTAAATTTGTTATTTCGCTGTGAACAATTCCTTAAAAATGGTAGAAAGACGATGACCAGAGGCCTTAGTGTTAATTTTAGTTAATAAACAATTTAAACAATGATATTTATGAGAATATTGCTGTCTTGAGTACACTCCTCAGAATCTGTTTTTTTTTCATTTCTTTTAAAATAATTGCATAATAATCGGTGCAAGACGTCGAGCAGGACCGTAAGTGTTTATTTTAGTTGAAATACTGGCAATACAAAGATTTAAGTGAGAAAGATGCTGTTCTGATTCAACGCCTCAGAACATGGATTTTTATTTACGATGAGTAGAGACCTTAGTGACAATTTTAGTTGAAAAACAGCTGTAACATTTATGTTGTGAGAAGGACGCTGTCTTCAAAAACACATAAGAACTTGGATTATTTATTTTGTGAGAAGTATTGCTTAAAATTCGGCGCAAGACGACCTTCAGAGGCCTTAGTGTCAATTTTAGTTGAAAAACATCCAAAACAATGAATTAAGTGAGAAAATTGCTGTCATGAATAAATACAATAGAATCTGGATTTTAAAATTGCTATGAAGAATTGTATAAAAATCGGTGCAAGACGATGAGCCTTAGTGTCAATTTTAGTTGAAATACTGGCCATATAAAGATTTAAATGAGAAAGATGCTGTTCTGATTCAACGCCTCAGAACCTGTATTTTTTATTTAGCTACGAAAAAATGTTTAAAAATCGGTGCTAGACGATGAGCAGAGAACTTAAAGTTATAAAAAAACCCGAAACAATGAATTTAGTGAGAATGATTCTGTGCTGAGAATACACCTCATAATCTGTATTCTTTCTTTTGCTATGAAGTATTGCATAAAAATCAGTGAAACACGATGAACAGAGGCCTTAGTGTCGTTTTTTGTTGAAAAACTGCCGAAATAATGAATTTACTGAAGAGTATGCTGTCTTGAAATATCATCTCAGAATCTGGATATTTTATTTTGCTATAAAGAATTCCGTAACAATCGGTTCAAGACGATAAGCAGAGGTCTACGCGTTTCATTTTAGTTGATAAACAATAACATAAAAATCGGTGCAAGACGATAAGCAAAGGGCTTAGTGTCTTAAGAAGCCTTAAGAAAACAACTTAGTATCAGGATTTTTTATTTTGCTATGAAGTATTGCATAATAATCGGTCATACGATGTGCAGAGGACTTAGTGACAATTTTAGTTGAAAAACAGCTGTAACATTTAATTTAGTGAGAAGGTTGGTTCTTTGAGATCAAACCACATAATCTGGATACTTGATTTGCTATGAAGTATCGCATAAAAATCGGTGAAACACGATGAACAGAGGTCTTAGTGTCGATTTTTGTTGAAAAACAGCCGAACCAAAAAAATTAGTGAAGAGTATGCTTTCTTGAAATAACACCTCAGAATCTGGATATATTACTTTGCTAAAAAGAATTCCAACAACATTCGGGGAAAGACAATGAGCAAAGGCCATAGTGTCAATATTAGTTGAAAAACATCCAAAACAACAAAGAATCTGGATTTTTTGTTTTTGTATTAAGAATTGCATAAAAATGGGTGACAGGCGATGAGCAGAGGCTTTATTAATTTTAGATGAAAAACACCCGAATCAATGATTTTATTGAGAAGAATGCTGTCTTTAGAAAACGGCACAGAACCGGGAATAGTTATTTTGATAGAAAGTATTGCTTAAAAATCGGTGAAAGAGGCCTTTTCGTCAATTTTATTTGATAAACAGCCGAAACAATGAATTTAGTGGGAAGGATGCTGTTTGAAAAAACACCTCAGAATCTAAATTTGTTATTTCGCTGTGAAAAATTCCTTAAAAAAGGTAGAAAGACGATGACCAGAGGCCTTAGTTTTAATTTTAGTTAATAAACATCTTAAACAATGATATTAGTGAGAATATTGCTGTCTTGAGTACACTTCTCAGAATCTGGATTTTTTATTTTTTTTAAAAGAATTCCATAATAATCGGTGTCGATTTTTGTTGAAAAATAGCGGAAACAATGAATTTAGTGAAGAGTATGATTTCTTGAAATAACACCTCAGAATCTGAATATTTTATTGTGCTAAAAATAATTCCATAACAATCGGTGAAAGACAATGAGCAGAGGCCATAGTGTCAATTTAAGTTGAAAAACTGGCTATAGAATGAATTTAGTGAGTAGATTGCTATTTCGAGAATCTAGATCGAGATTTTTTATTTGGCTATGAAGAATTACATAAAAATGGGTAAAAAACGATGAGCAGAGGCTTTAGTGTCAATTTTAGATGAAAAACACCCGAATCAATGATTTTAGTGAGGAGAATGCTGTCTAGAGGAAACGACACAGAATCTGGATTTTTTATTTTGATAAGAAGTATTGCTTAAGAATCGGTGAAAGACCAAAGGCAGAGGCAATTTCGTCAATTTTATTTGATAAACAGCCGAAACAAGGAATTTAGTGGGAAGGATGCTGTTTTGAAAAAACACCTCAGAATCTGAATTTCTAATTTCGCTGTGAAAAATTCCTTAAAAATGATAAAAAGATGATGACCAGATTATTTGTGTCAACTTTAGCTGACAATCACCTTAGTGAGAAAACTGCTGTCTTGAGTACACTCCTCAGAATCTGGATTTTTTATTTTTTTTAAAAGAATTCCTTAATAATTGGTGCAAGACGTCGAGAAGGACCGTAAGTGTTTATTTTAGTTGAAAAAATTCCGAAAAAATAAATTTAGTGAGAACGACGCTGTCTTCAAAAACACCTAAGAACCTGGATTATTTATTTTGTGAGAAGTATTGCTTAAAATTCGGCACAAGACGACGATCAGAGGCCTTAGTAGCAATTTTAGTTGAAAAACAGCCAAAACAATGAATTAAGTGGGAAAATTGCTGCCATGAGTAAACACAATAGAATCTGGATTTTAAAATTGCTATGAAAAATCGCATAAAAATCTGTGCAAGACGATGAGTAGTGGCCTTAGTGTCAATTTTAGTTGAAATACTGGCAATACAAAGATTTTAGTGAGAAAGATGCTGTTCTGATTCAACGCCTCAGAACCGGGATTTTTTTATTTAAAATGAATAGAGGCCCTAGTGTCAATTTTAGTTGAAATACTGGCAATACAAAGATTTAAGTGAAAAAGATGCTGTTCTGATTCAACGCCTCAGAACCTGGACTTTTGATAAAGCTACGATATAATGTTTAAAAATCGGTGCTAGACGATGAGCAGAGAACTTAAAGATAAAAAAAACACGAAACAATGAATTTAGTGTGAATGAGTTGAGAATACACCTCATAATCTGGATTCTTTATTTTGCTATGAAGTATCGCATAAAAATCGGTGAAACACGACGGACAGAGGAATAAGTGTCGATTTTTGTTGAAAAACAGCCGAAACAAAAAAATTAGTGAAGAGTATGCTTTCTTGAAAAAACACCTCAGAATCTGGATATATTACTTTGCTAAAAAGAATTCCAACAACAATCGGGGAAAGACAATGAGCAGAGGCCATAGTGTCAATATTAGTTGAAAAACTGGATATACAATGAATTTAGTGAGAAGAATGCGGTTTCGATACAACACCTCAGAATCTGGATTTTTTATTTGGCTACGAAATAATGCTTAAAAATCGGTGCTAGACGATGAGCAGAAGCCGTAGTGTCAATTATAATTGAAAACAGCCCGAAACAATGAATTTAGTGGGAAAGAATCTGTGTTGACAACACACCTCAGAATCTGTATATTTCAATTTTCTATAAACAATAGCGTGAAAATAGTGCAAGACGATAAGGAAAGGCCTTAGTGGCAATTTTAGCATAAAAACAGCCGTAATATTTAATTTAGGGAGAAGGTTAGTTTTTTCAGAACACACCTCATAATCTGGATTCCTTTTTTTCCTATGAAGTATTGTATAAAAATTGGTGAAACACGATGAACAGATCGTGTTTCACCAATTTTTCAAAAAGAACAGAACAGAGCCTTTAGTGTCGATTTTTGTTGAAAAATAGCGGAAACAATGAATTTAGTGAAGAGTATGATTAATTGAAATAACACCTCAGAATCTGAATATTTTATTGTGCTAAAAATAATTCCATAACAATCGGTGAAAGACAATGAGCAGAGGCCATCGTGTCAATTTAAGTTGAAAAACTGGCTATACAATGAATTTAGTGAGAAGGATGCTGTTTCGAGAATCTAGATCGAGATTTTTTATTTTGCTATGAAGAATTACATAAAAATGGGTGAAAATCGATTAGCAGAGGCTTTAGTGTCAATTTTAGATGAAAAACACCCGAATCAATGATTTTAGTGAGAAGAATGCTGTCTTTAGGAAACGACACAGAATCTGGATTTTTTATTTTGATAAGAAGTATTGCTTAAAAATCGGTGAAAGACCAAATGCAGAGGCAATTTAATCAATTTTATTTGATAAACAGCCGAAACAAGGAATTTAGTGGGAAGGATGCTGTTTTGAACAAACACCTCAGTACCTGAATTTCTAATTTCGCTGTGAAAAATTCCTTAAAAATGGTAAACTTTAGCTGAACAACAGCTAAAACATGTGAAGATTATGCTGTCTTGAAATGACACTTCAGACTCTGGGTTTTTTATTTTTCTATGAAGCATTGCATAAAAATCGGTATAAGACGATGAGCATAGGTCTTAGTGTCAATTTCATTTGAAAAACACATGATAAAAGTAAATTAGTGAGGAAAATGCTGTCATAAGAAAACAACACAGAATCTGGATTTTTTATTTTGGTATGAAGAATTGCATAAAAATCGGTGCAAGACGATGAGCATAGGTCTTAGTGTCAATTTTAGTTAATAAACATCTTAAACAATGATCTTAGTGAGAAAATTGCTGTCTTGAGTACTCTCCTCAGAATCTGGATTTTTTATTTTATTTTAAAGAATACCATAATAATCGGCGCAAGACGTCGAGCAGGACCGTAAGTGTTTATTTTAGTTGAAAAAATTCCGAAAAAATAAATTTAGTGAGAAGGACGCTGTCTTCAATAACACCTAAGAATTACTTATTTTGTGAGAAGTATTGCTTAAAATTCAGCGCAAGACGACGATCAGAGGCCTTAGTGTCAATTTTTGTTGAAAAACATCCAAAACAATGAATTAAGTGAGAAAATTGCTGCCATGAGTAAACACAATAGAATCTGGATTTCAAAGTTGCTATGAAGAATTGTATAAAAATCGGTTCAAGACGATGAGTATAGGCCTTAGGGTCAATTTTAGTTGAAATAATGGCAATACAAAGATTTCAGTGAGAAAGATGCTGTTCTGATTCAACGCCTCAGAACCTGGATTTTTTATTTAGCTACGAAATAATGTTTTAAAATCGGTGCTAGACGATGAGCAGAGAACTTAAAGTTAAAAAAAACCCGAAAAAATGAATTTAGTGAGAATGATTCTGTGTTGAGAATACATCTCATAATCTGGATTCTTTATTTTGCTATGAAGTATTGCATAAAAATCAGTGAAACACGATGAACAGAGGCCTTAGTGTCGTTTTTTGTTGAAAAACTGCCGAAATAATGATTTCTGAAATGATATTTTAAGACAGCATACTGAAGAGTATGCTGTCTTGAAATATCATCTCAGAATCTGAATATTTTATTTTGCTATAAAGAATTCCGTAACAATCGGTGCAAGACGATAAGCAGAGGTCTACCCGTCAATTTTAGTTGAAAAGCAGCAGTAACATTTAATTTAGTGAGAAGGATGCTGCCTTAAGAAAACAACTTAGTATCTTTATATTTAATTTTGCTATAAACAATAGCATAAAAATTGGTGCAAGACGATAAGCAAAGGGCTTAGTGTCTAAAGAAGCCTTAAGAAAACAACTTAGTATGAGGATTTTTTATTTTGCTATGAAGTATTGCATAATAATCGGTGCAAACGATGTGAAGAGGCCTTAGTTGAAAAACAGCTGTAACATTTAATGTTGTGAGAAGGACGCTATCTTCAAAAACACATAGGAACCTGGATTATTTATTTTGTGAGAAGTATTGCTTAAAATTCGGCGCAAGACGACGATCAGAGGCCTTAGTGTCAATTGTAGTTGAAAAACATCCAAAACAATGAATTAAGTGAGAAAATTGCTGCCATGAGTAAACACAATAGAATCTGGATTTTAAAATTGCTATGAATAATTGTATAAAAATCGGTGCAAGACACTGAGTACAGGCCTTATTGTCAATTTTAGTTGAAATACTGGCAATACAAAGATTTCAGTGAGAAAAATGCTGCTCTGATTACACGTCTCAAAACCTGGATTTTTTATTGACGATGAGTAGAGGCCTTAGTGTCAATTTAGTTGAAATACTGGATATACAATGAATTTAGTGAGAAGGATGCTGTGAGCAGAGGCTTTATTAATTTTAGATGAAAAACACCCGAATCAATGATTTTAGTGAGAAGAATGCTGTCTTTAGGAAACGACACAGAATCTGGATTTTTTATTTTTATAAGAAGTATTGCTTAAAAATCGGCAGAGGCAATTTAGTCAATTTTATTTGATAAACAGCCGAAACAATGATTTTAGTGAGAAGGATGCTGTTTTGAAAAAACACCTCAGTACCTGAATTTCTAATTTCGCTGTGAAAAATTCCTTAAAAATGGTAGAAAGACGATGACCAGAGGCCTTAGTGTTAATTTTAGTTAATAAACATTTTAAACAATGATATTAGTGAGAATATTGCTGTCTTGAGTACACTCCTCAGAATCTGGTTTTTTTCATTTCTTTTAAACGAATTGCATAATAATCGGTGCAAGACGTCGAGCAGGACCGTGAGTGTTTATTTTAGTTGAAATACTGGCAATACAAAGATTTAAGTGAGAAAGATGCTGTTCTGATTCAACGCCTCAGAACATGGATTTTTATTTACGATGAGTAGAGACCTTAGTGACAATTTTAGTTGAAAAACAGCTGTAACATTTAATGTTGTGAGAAGGACGCTGTCTTCAAAAACACATAAGAACCTGGATTATTTATTTTGTGAGAAGTATTGCTTAAAATTCGGCGCAAGACGACCTTCAGAGGCCTTAGTGTCAATTTTAGTTGAAAAACATCCAAAACAATGAATTAAGTGAGAAAATTGCTGTCATGAATAAATACAATAGAATCTGGATTTTAAAATTGCTATGAAGAATTGTATAAAAATCGGTGCAAGACGATGAGCCTTAGTGTCAATTTTAGTTGAAATACTGGCAAAACAAAGATTTCAGTGAGAAAAATGCTGCTCTGATTACACGTCTCAAAACCTGGATTTTTTATTGACGATGAGTAGAGGCCTTAGTGTCAATTAAGTTGAAATACTGGATATACAATGAATTTAGTGAGAAGGATGCTGTGAGGAGAAAACACCTCAGAATCTACATATTTTATTTACTATAAAGTATTCCATAACTAACGGTGCGTACGATGAGTAGAGGCCTTAGTGCCAATTTTAGCTGAAAAACAGGCTGTACAATGAATTAAGTGAGAAGGATGCTGTTTTGAGAAAAGTCCTCAGAATCTAGATTTTTTATTTTGCTATGTAGAAATTCATAAAAATGTGTGAAAGACGATGAGCAGAGGCTTTATTAATTTTAGATGAAAAACACCCGGATCAAGGATTTTATTGAGAAGAATGCTGTCTTTAGAAAACGACACAGAATCGGGAATTTTTATTTTGATAAGAAATATTGCTTAAAAATCGGTGAAAGAGGCCTTTACGTCAATTTTATTTGATAAACAGCCGAAACAATGAATTTAGTGGGAAGGATGCTGTTTTGCAAAAACCCCTCAGAATCTAAATTTGTTATTTCGCTGTGAACAATTCCTTAAAAATGGTAGAAAGACGATGACCAGAGGCCTTAGTGTTAATTTTAGTTAATAAACAATTTAAACAATGATATTAGTGAGAATATTGCTGTCTTGAGTACACTCCTCAGAATCTGTTTTTTTTCATTTCTTTTAAAATAATTGCATAATAATCGGTGCAAGACGTCGAGCAGGACCGTAAGTGTTTATTTTAGTTGAAATACTGGCAATACAAAGATTTAAGTGAGAAAGATGCTGTTCTGATTCAACGCCTCAGAACATGGATTTTTATTTACGATGAGTAGAGACCTTAGTGACAATTTTAGTTGAAAAACAGCTGTAACATTTATGTTGTGAGAAGGACGCTGTCTTCAAAAACACATAAGAACTTGGATTATTTATTTTGTGAGAAGTATTGCTTAAAATTCGGCGCAAGACGACCTTCAGAGGCCTTAGTGTCAATTTTAGTTGAAAAACACCCAAAACAATGAATTAAGTGAGAAAATTGCTGTCATGAATAAATACAATAGAATCTGGATTTTAAAATTGCTATGAAGAATTGTATAAAAATCGGTGCAAGACGATGAGCCTTAGTGTCAATTTTAGTTGAAATACTGGCCATATAAAGATTTAAATGAGAAAGATGCTGTTCTGATTCAACGCCTCAGAACCTGTATTTTTTATTTAGCTACGAAAAAATGTTTAAAAATCGGTGCTAGACGATGAGCAGAGAACTTAAAGTTATAAAAAAAACCCGAAACAATGAATTTAGTGAGAATGATTCTGTGCTGAGAATACACCTCATAATCTGTATTCTTTCTTTTGCTATGAAGTATTGCATAAAAATCAGTGAAACACGATGAACAGAGGCCTTAGTGTCGTTTTTTGTTGAAAAACTGCCGAAATAATGAATTTACTGAAGAGTATGCTGTCTTGAAATATCATCTCAGAATCTGGATATTTTATTTTGCTATAAAGAATTCCGTAACAATCGGTTCAAGACGATAAGCAGAGGTCTACGCGTTTCATTTTAGTTGATAAACAATAACATAAAAATCGGTGCAAGACGATAAGCAAAGGGCTTAGTGTCTTAAGAAGCCTTAAGAAAACAACTTAGTATCAGGATTTTTTATTTTGCTATGAAGTATTGCATAATAATCGGTCATACGATGTGCAGAGGACTTAGTGACAATTTTAGTTGAAAAACAGCTGTAACATTTAATTTAGTGAGAAGGTTGGTTCTTTGAGATCAAATCACATAATCTGGATACTTGATTTGCTATGAAGTATCGCATAAAAATCGGTGAAACACGATGAACAGAGGTCTTAGTGTCGATTTTTGTTGAAAAACAGCCGAACCAAAAAAATTAGTGAAGAGTATGCTTTCTTGAAATAACACCTCAGAATCTGGATATATTACTTTGCTAAAAAGAATTCCAACAACATTCGGGGAAAGACAATGAGCAAAGGCCATAGTGTCAATATTAGTTGAAAAACATCCAAAACAACAAAGAATCTGGATTTTTTGTTTTTGTATTAAGAATTGCATAAAAATGGGTGACAGACGATGAGCAGAGGCTTTATTAATTTTAGATGAAAAACACCCGAATCAATGATTTTATTGAGAAGAATGCTGTCTTTAGAAAACAGCACAGAACCGGGAATATTTATTTTGATAGAAAGTATTGCTTAAAAATCGGTGAAAGAGGCCTTTTCGTCAATTTTATTTGATAAACAGCCGAAACAATGAATTTAGTGGGAAGGATGCTGTTTTGAGAAAAGTCCTCAGAATCTAGATTTTTTATTTTGCAATGAAGAATTGCATACAAATGGGTGAAAGACGATGAGCAGAGGCTTTATTAATTTTAGATGAAAAACACCCGAATCAATGATTTTATTGAGACGAATGCTGTCTTTAGAAAACGAAACAGAATCGGGAATTTTTATTTTGATAAGAAGTATTGCTTAAAAATCGGTGAAAGACCATAAGCATAGGCCTTTGCGTCAATTTTATTTGATAAACAGCCGAAACAATGAATTTAGTGGGAAGGATGCTGTTTTGAGAAAAGTCCTCAGAATCTAGATTTTTTATTTTGCAATGAAGAATTCCATACAAATGGGTGAAAGACGATGAGCAGAGGCTTTATTAATTTTAGATGAAAAACACCCGAATCAATGATTTTATTGAGACGAATGCTGTCTTTAGAAAACGAAACAGAATCGGGAATTTTTATTTTGATAAGAAGTATAGCTTAAAAATCGGTGAAAGACCATTAGCATAGGCCTTTGCGTCAATTTTATTTGATAAACAGCCGAAACAATGAATTTAGTGAGAAGGATGCTGTTTTGAGAAAAGTCCTCAGAATCTAGATTTTTTATTTTGCAATGAAGAATTGCATACAAATAGGTGAAAGACGATGAGCAGAGGCTTTATTAATTTTAGATGAAAAACACCCGAATCAATGATTTTATTGAGACGAATGCTGTCTTTAGAAAACGAAACAGAATCGGGAATTTTTATTTTGATAAGAAGTATTGCTTAAAAATCGGTGAAAGACCATAAGCATAGGCCTTTGCGTCAATTTTATTTGATAAACAGCCGAAACAATGAATTTAGTGAGAAGGATGCTGATTTGAGAAAAGTCCTCAGAATCTAGATTTTTTATTTTGCAATGAAGAATTGCATACAAATGGGTGAAAGACGATGAGCAGAGGCTTTATTAATTTTAGATGAAAAACACCCGAATCAATGATTTTATTGAGACGAATGCTGTCTTTAGAAAACGAAACAGAATCGGGAATTTTTATTTTGATAAGAAGTATTGCTTAAAAATCGGTGAAAGACCATAAGCATAGGCCTTTGCGTCAATTTTATTTGATAAACAGCCGAAAAAATGAATTTAGTGGGAAGGATGCTGTTTTGAGAAAAGTCCTCAGAATCTAGATTTTTTATTTTGCAATGAAGAATTGCATACAAATGGGTGAAAGACGATGAGCAGAGGCTTTATTAATTTTAGATGAAAAACACCCGAATCAATGATTTTATTGAGACGAATGCTGTCTTTAGAAAACGAAACAGAATCGGGAATTTTTATTTTGATAAGAAGTATTGCTTAAAAATCGGTGAAAGACCATAAGCATAGGCCTTTGCGTCAATTTTATTTGATAAACAGCCGAAACAATGAATTTAGTGGGAAGGATGCTGTTTTGAGAAAAGTCCTCAGAATCTAGATTTTTTATTTTGCAATGAAGAATTGCATACAAATGGGTGAAAGACGATGAGCAGAGGCTTTACTAATTTTAGATGAAAAACACCCGAATCAATGATTTTATTGAGACGAATGCTGTCTTTAGAAAACGAAACAGAATCGGGAATTTTTATTTTGATAAGAAGTATTGCTTAAAAATCGGTGAAAGACCATAAGCATAGGCCTTTGCGTCAATTTTATTTGATAAACAGCCGAAACAATGAATTTAGTGGGAAGGATGCTGTTTTGAGAAAAGTCCTCAGAATCTAGATTTTTTATTTTGCAATGAAGAATTGCATACAAATGGGTGAAAGACGATGAGCAGAGGCTTTATTAATTTTAGATGAAAAACACCCGAATCAATGATTTTATTGAGACGAATGCTGTCTTTAGAAAACAACACAGAATCTGGATTTTTTATTTTGGTATTGGGAATTGCATAAAAATCGGTGCAAGACGATGAGCAGAGGTCTTAGTGTCAATTTTATTTGATAAACAGCCGAAACAATGAATTTAGTGGGAAGGATGCTGTTTTGAGAAAAGTCCTCAGAATCTAGATTTTTTATTTTGCAATGAAGAATTGCATACAAATGGGTGAAAGACGATGAGCAGAGGCTTTATTAATTTTAGATGAAAAACACCCGAATCAATGATTTTATTGAGACGAATGCTGTCTTTAGAAAACGAAACAGAATCGGGAATTTTTATTTTGATAAGAAGTATTGCTTAAAAATCGGTGAAAGACCATAAGCATAGGCCTTTGCGTCAATTTTATTTCATAAACAGCCGAAACAATGAATTTAGTGGGAAGGATGCTGTTTTGAGAAAAGTCCTCAGAATCTAGATTTTTTATTTTGCAATGAAGAATTGCATACAAATGGGTGAAAGACGATGAGCAGAGGCTTTATTAATTTTAGATGAAAAACACCCGAATCAATGATTTTATTGAGACGAATGCTGTCTTTAGAAAACGAAACAGAATCGGGAATTTTTATTTTGATAAGAAGTATTGCTTAAAAATCGGTGAAAGACCATAAGCATAGGCCTTTGCGTCAATTTTATTTGATAAACAGCCGAAACAATGAATTTAGTGGGAAGGATGCTGTTTTGAAAAAAGTCCTCAGAATCTAGATTTTTTATTTTGCAATGAAGAATTGCATACAAATGGGTGAAAGACGATGAGCAGAGGCTTTATTAATTTTAGATGAAAAACACCCGAATCAATGATTTTATTGAGACGAATGCTGTCTTTAGAAAACGAAACAGAATCGGGAATTTTTATTTTGATAAGAAGTATTGCTTAAAAATCGGTGAAAGACCATAAGCATAGGCCTTTGCGTCAATTTAATTTGATAAACAGCCGAAACAATGAATTTAGTGAGAAGGATGCTGTTTTGAGAAAAGTCCTCAGAATCTAGATTTTTTATTTTGCAATGAAGAATTGCATACAAATGGGTGAAAGACGATGAGCAGAGGCTTTATTAATTTTAGATGAAAAACACCCGAATCAATGATTTTATTGAGACGAATGCTGTCTTTAGAAAACGAAACAGAATCGGGAATTTTTATTTTGATAAGAAGTATTGCTTAAAAATCGGTGAAAGACCATAAGCATAGGCCTTTGCGTCAATTTTATTTGATAAACAGCCGAAACAATGAATTTAGTGGGAAGGATGCTGTTTTGAGAAAAGTCCTCAGAATCTAGATTTTTTATTTTGCAATGAAGAATTGCATACAAATGGGTGAAAGACGATGAGCAGAGGCTTTATTAATTTTAGATGAAAAACACCCGAATCAATGATTTTATTGAGACGAATGCTGTCTTTAGAAAACGAAACAGAATCGGGAATTTTTATTTTGATAAGAAGTATTGCTTAAAAATCGGTGAAAGACCATAAGCATAGGCCTTTGCGTCAATTTTATTTGATAAACAGCCGAAACAATGAATTTAGTGGGAAGGATGCTGTTTTGAGAAGAGTCCTCAGAATCTAGATTTTTTATTTTGCAATGAAGAATTGCATACAAATGGGTGAAAGACGATGAGCAGAGGCTTTATTAATTTTAGATGAAAAACACCCGAATCAATGATTTTATTGAGACGAATGCTGTCTTTAGAAAACGAAACAGAATCGGGAATTTTTATTTTGATAAGAAGTATTGCTTAAAAATCGGTGAAAGACCATAAGCATAGGCCTTTGCGTCAATTTTATTTGATAAACAGCCGAAACAATGAATTGAGTGGGAAGGATGCTGTTTTGAGAAAAGTCCTCAGAATCTAGATTTTTTATTTTGCAATGAAGAATTGCATACAAATGGGTGAAAGACGATGAGCAGAGGCTTTATTAATTTTAGATGAAAAACACCCGAATCAATGATTTTATTGAGACGAATGCTGTCTTTAGAAAACGAAACAGAATCGGGAATTTTTATTTTGATAAGAAGTATTGCTTAAAAATCGGTGAAAGACCATAAGCATAGGCCTTTGCGTCAATTATATTTGATAAACAGCCGAAACAATGAATTTAGTGGGAAGGATGCTGTTTTGAGAAAAGTCCTCAGAATCTAGATTTTTTATTTTGCAATGAAGAATTGCATACAAATGGGTGAAAGACGATGAGCAGAGGATTTATTAATTTTAGATGAAAAACACCCGAATCAATGATTTTAGTGAGAAGAATGCTGTCTTTAGGAAACGACACAGGATCTGGATTTTTTATTTTGATAAGAAGTATTGCTTAAAAATCGGTGAAAGACCAAAGGCAGAGGCAATTTAATCAATTTTATTTGATAAACAGCCGAAACAAGGAATTTAGTGGGAAGGATGCTGTTTTGAAAAAACACCTCAGTACCTGAATTTCTAATTTCGCTGTGAAAAATTCCTTAAAAATGGTAAACTTTAGGTGAACAACAGCTAAAACATGTGAAGATTATGCTGTCTTGAAATGACACTTCAGACTCTGGGTTTTTTATTTTTCTATGAAGCATTGCATAAAAATCGGTATAAGACGATGAGCATAGGTCTTAGTGTCAATTTTATTTGAAAAACACCCGATAAAAGTAAATTAGTGAGAAAAATGCTGTCATAAGAAAACAACACAGAATCTGGATTTTTTATTTTGGTATTGGGAATTGCATAAAAATCGGTGCAAGACGATGAGCAGAGGTCTTAGTGTCAATTTTATTTGATAAACAGCCGAAACAATGAATTTAGTGGGAAGGATGCTGTTTTGAGAAAAGTCCTCAGAATCTAGATTTTTTATTTTGCAATGAAGAATTGCATACAAATGGGTGAAAGACGATGAGCAGAGGCTTTATTAATTTTAGATGAAAAACACCCGAATCAATGATTTTATTGAGACGAATGCAGTCTTTAGAAAACGAAAAAGAATCGGGAATTTTTATTTTGATAAGAAGTATTGCTTAAAAATCGGTGAAAGACCATAAGCATAGGCCTTTGCGTCAATTTTATTTGATAAACAGCCGAAACAATGAATTTAGTGGGAAGGATGCTGTTTTGAGAAAAGTCCTCAGAATCTAGATTTTTTATTTTGCAATGAAGAATTGCATACAAATGGGTGAAAGACGATGAGCAGAGGCTTTATTAATTTTAGATGAAAAACACCCGAATCAATGATTTTATTGAGACGAATGCTGTCTTTAGAAAACGAAACAGAATCGGGAATTTTTATTTTGATAAGAAGTATTGCTTAAAAATCGGTGAAAGACCATAAGCATAGACCTTTGCGTCAATTTTATTTGATAAACAGCCGAAACAATGAATTTAGTGGGAAGGATGCTGTTTTGAGAAAAGTCCTCAGAATCTAGATTTTTTATTTTGCAATGAAGAATATCATACAAATGGGTGAAAGACGATGAGCAGAGGCTTTATTAATTTTAGATGAAAAACACCCGAATCAATGATTTTATTGAGACGAATGCTGTCTTTAGAAAACGAAACAGAATCGGGAATTTTTATTTTGATAAGAAGTATTGCTTAAAAATCGGTGAAAGACCATAAGCATAGGCCTTTGCGTCAATTTTATTTGATAAACAGCCGAAACAATGAATTTAGTGGGAAGGATGCTGTTTTGAGAAAAGTCCTCAGAATCTAGATTTTTTATTTTGCAATGAAGAATTGCATACAAATGGGTGAAAGACGATGAGCAGAGGCTTTATTAATTTTAGATGAAAAACACCCGAATCAATGATTTTATTGAGACGAATGCTGTCTTTAGAAAACGAAACAGAATCGGGAATTTTTATTTTGATAAGAAGTATTGCTTAAAAATCGGTGAAAGACCATAAGCATAGGCCTTTGCGTCAATTTTATTTGATAAACAGCCGAAACAATGAATTTAGTGGGAAGGATGCTGTTTTGAGAAAAGTCCTCAGAATCTAGATTTTTTATTTTGCAATGAAGAATTGCATACAAATGGGTGAAAGACGATGAGCAGAGGCTTTATTAATTTTAGATGAAAAACACCCGAATCAATGATTTTATTGAGACGAATGCTGTCTTTAGAAAACGAAACAGAATCGGGAATTTTTATTTTGATAAGAAGTATTGCTTAAAAATCGGTGAAAGACCATAAGCATAGGCCTTTGCGTCAATTTTATTTGATAAACAGCCGAAACAATGAATTTAGTGGGAAGGATGCTGTTTTGAGAAAAGTCCTCAGAATCTAGATTTTTTATTTTGCAATGAAGAATTGCATACAAATGGGTGAAAGACGATGAGCAGAGGCTTTATTAATTTTAGATGAAAAACACCCGAATCAATGATTTTATTGAGACGAATGCTGTCTTTAGAAAACGAAACAGAATCGGGAATTTTTATTTTGATAAGAAGTATTGCTTAAAAATCGGTGAAAGACCATAAGCATAGGCCTTTGCGTCAATTTTATTTGATAAACAGCCGAAACAATGAATTTAGTGAGAAGGATGCTGTTTTGAGAAAAGTCCTCAGAATCTAGATTTTTTATTTTGCAATGAAGAATTGCATACAAATGGGTGAAAGACGATGAGCAGAGGCTTTATTAATTTTAGATGAAAAACACCCGAATCAATGATTTTAGTGAGAAGAATGCTGTCTTTAGGAAACGACACAGAATCTGGATTTTTTATTTTGATAAGAAGTATTGCTTAAAAATCGGCGAAAGACCAAAGGCAGAGGCAATTTAATCAATTTTATTTGATAAACAGCCGAAACAAGGAATTTAGTGGGAAGGATGCTGTTTTGAAAAAACACCTCAGTACCTGAATTTCTAATTTCGCTGTGAAAAATTCCTTAAAAATGGTAAACTTTAGGTGAACAACAGCTAAAACATGTGAAGATTATGCTGTCTTGAAATGACACTTCAGACTCTGGGTTTTTTATTTTTCTATGAAGCATTGCATAAAAATCGGTATAAGACGATGAGCATAGGTCTTAGTGTCAATTTCATTTGAAAAACACATGATAAAAGTAAATTAGTGAGGAAAATGCTGTCATAAGAAAACAACACAGAATCTGGTTTTTTTATTTTGGTACAAGCTGACCCGGCCACGCGTTGCTGTGGCTCAATCTGGTTAAATGGAAAGCGAACGTTTATAGTATGTTTAATTTCACAATTCTTATGGGTATACAATATATCTCAGCTGATCGATTGTTTTGCAGCTGGACAAGCATATTTGTATATAATTTTAACGTCTTTACATGTCGTCACAAAGTAGAATATTTCAGGCAAGCATTTATTTCATACGCTAGTGTCAATCGAGGAATTACAGGTAATGTTTGCCTGAAATGTCGTGCAAGCAATATTAATGCGTTCTCAAATGGTCTCAGGATTCCACGGAAACCTTGCAATGATCGATCCAGAGCCTCAAGCGATGCTTTGTGCACCATTGTGCATTCATCCCAAGCAATAAGTTGGCATTTATGAAATATTTATCCCATGCCGGATGATTTGAATATGTTGCACGTGAGTGTTTCAATGAATTGCAACTTCAATGGGATGCACATCCCGTCTCCAGTGTCGATATTGTAATCTCGATATTGTACAAACCTTCATGGAGTGAACAAAACAACTAACCAAAGCTTCATGGAAATTGGATGAATGTTGTGGTAATGCATGAAGTTATCAATATTGTATCGATACAGTATCGATACTTTATAAAACTTTGAAGAAAAAAAACACCTAAATAATTTCACCTCAATTTTGTATCAATAATGTATCGATGTATCCATATATTTATCGATATTATATCGATACAGTATCGATATTGAATTATCGATTTTATAGAAACCTTCTCGGAGCTTACCTACTCAACAACTTTCCAAAGTTTCGTGACGATCTGATGAATGGTGTAGTAATGCATAAAGGACAAACACATTATATACATTCGATACAGTATCGATATTGCAACGATACATTCCTTTGAAAAAACTAAATAATTTCACCTCAATTTTGTATTAATAATGTATCGATTTATCGATACTTGAGCGATATTATATCGATAAAGTATCGATATTGAAATATCGATTCCACAGTCCTCTTTTCGGGAATGTACTCAACAACTTCCCAAAGTTTCATGGCGATCCGATGAATGGTGTAGTAATGCATAAAGGACACACACACACACACACATACATTCATTTTTATATATATAGATGAAGAATTGCATAAAAATCGGTGCAAGACGATGAGCATAGGCCTTAGTGTCAATTTTAGTTAATAAACATCTTAAACAATGATCTTAGTGAGAAAATTGCTGTCTTGAGTACACTCCTCAGAATCTGGATTTTTTATTTTATTTTAAAGAATACTATAATAATCGGCGCATGACGTCGAGCAGGACCGTAAGTGTTTATTTTAGTTGAAAAAATCCGAAAAAATAAATTTAGTGAGAAGGACGCTGTCTTCAATAACACCTAAGAATTACTTATTTTGTGAGAAGTATTGCTTAAAATTCAGCGCAAGACGACGATCAGAGGCCTTAGTGTCAATTTTTGTTGAAAAACATCCAAAACAATGAATTAAGTGAGAAAATTGCTGCCATGAGTAAACACAATAGAATCTGGATTTCAAAGTTGCTATGAAGAATTGTATAAAAATCGGTTCAAGACGATGAGTATAGGCCTTAGGGTCAATTTTAGTTGAAATAATGGCAATACAAAGATTTCAGTGAGAAAGATGCTGTTCTGATTCAACGCCTCAGAACCTGGATTTTTTATTTAGCTACGATATAATGTTTTAAAATCGGTGCTAGACGATGAGCAGAGAACTTAAAGTTAAAAAAAACCCGAAAAAATGAATTTAGTGAGAATGATTCTGTGTTGAGAATACATCTCATAATCTGGATTCTTTATTTTGCTATGAAGTATTGCATAAAAATCAGTGAAACACGATGAACAGAGGCCTTAGTGTCATTTTTTGTTGAAAAACTGCCGAAATAATGATTTCTGAAATGATATTTTAAGACAGCATACTGAAGAGTATGCTGTCTTGAAATATCATCTCAGAATCTTAATATTTTATTTTGCTATAAAGAATTCCGTAACAATCGGTGCAAGACGATAAGCAGAGGTCTACCCGTCAATTTTAGTTGAAAAGCAGCAGTAACATTTAATTTAGTGAGAAGGATGCTGCCTTAAGAAAACAACTTAGTATCTTTATATTTAATTTTGCTATAAACAATAGCATAAAAATTGGTGCAAGACGATAAGCAAAGGGCTTAGTGTCTAAAGAAGCCTTAAGAAAACAACTTAGTATGAGGATTTTTTATTTTGCTATGAAGTATTGCATAATAATCGGTGCAAACGATGTGAAGAGGCCTTAGTTGAAAAACAGCTGTAACATTTAATGTTGTGAGAAGGACGCTATCTTCAAAAACACATAGGAACCTGGATTATTTATTTTGTGAGAAGTATTGCTTAAAATTCGGCGCAAGACGACGATCAGAGGCCTTGGTGTCAATTGTAGTTGAAAAACATCCAAAACAATGAATTAAGTGAGAAAATTGCTGCCATGAGTAAACACAATAGAATCTGGATTTTAAAATTGCTATGAATAATTGTATAAAAATCGGTGCAAGACACTGAGTACAGGCCTTATTGTCAATTTTAGTTGAAATACTGGCAATACAAAGATTTCAGTGAGAAAAATGCTGCTCTGATTACACGTCTCAAAACCTGGATTTTTTATTGACGATGAGTAGAGGCCTTAGTGTCAATTTAGTTGAAATACTGGATATACAATGAATTTAGTGAGAAAGAATGCTGTGAGCAGAGGCTTTATTAATTTTAGATGAAAAACACCCGAATCAATGATTTTAGTGAGAAGAATGCTGTCTTTAGGAAACGACACAGAATCTGGATTTTTTATTTTTATAAGAAGTATTGCTTAAAAATCGGCAGAGGCAATTTAGTCAATTTTATTTGATAAACAGCCGAAACAATGATTTTAGTGAGAAGGATGCTGTTTTGAAAAAAACACCTCAGTACCTGAATTTCTAATTTCGCTGTGAAAAATTCCTTAAAAATGGTAGAAAGACGATGACCAGAGGCCTTAGTGTTAATTTTAGTTAATAAACATTTTAAACAATGATATTAGTGAGAATATTGCTGTCTTGAGTACACTCCTCAGAATCTGGTTTTTTTCATTTCTTTTAAAAGAATTGCATAATAATCGGTGCAAGACGTCGAGCAGGACCGTAAGTGTTTATTTTAGTTGAAATACTGGCAATACAAAGATTTAAGTGAGAAAGATGCTGTTCTGATTCAACGCCTCAGAACATGGATTTTTATTTACGATGAGTAGAGACCTTAGTGACAATTTTAGTTGAAAAACAGCTGTAACATTTATGTTGTGAGAAGGACGCTGTCTTCAAAAACACATAAGAACTTGGATTATTTATTTTGTGAGAAGTATTGCTTAAAATTCGGCGCAAGACGACGATCAGAGGCGTTAGTGTGAATTTTAGTTGAAAAACAGCTGTAACATTTAATGTTGTGAGAAGGACGCTGTCTTCAAAAACACATAAGAACTTGGATTATTTATTTTGTGAGAAGTATTGCTTAAAATTCGGCGCAAGACGACGATCAGAGGCCTTAGTGTCAATTTTAGTTGAAAAACAGCTGTAACATTTAATGTTGTGAGAAGGACGCTGTCTTCAAAAACACATAAGAACTTGGATTATTTATTTTGTGAGAAGTATTGCTTAAAATTCGGCGCAAGACGACCTTCAGAGGCCTTAGTGTCAATTTTAGTTGAAAAACATCCAAAACAATGAATTAAGTGAGAAAATTGCTGTCATGAATAAATACAATAGAATCTGGATTTTAAAATTGCTATGAAGAATTGTTTAAAAATCGGTGCAAGACGATGAGCCTTAGTGTCAATTTTAGTTGAAATACTGGCCATATAAAGATTTAAATGAGAAAGATGCTGTTCTGATTCAACGCCTCAGAACCTGTATTTTTTATTTAGCTACGAAAAAATGTTTAAATATCGGTGCTAGACGATGAGCAGAGAACTTAAAGTTAAAAAAAACCCGAAACAAAGAATTTAGTGAGAATGATTCTGTGCTGAGAATACACCTCATAATCTGTATTCTTTCTTTTGCTATGAAGTATTGCATAAAAATCAGTGAAACACGATGAACAGAGGCCTTAGTGTCGTTTTTTGTTGAAAAACTGCCGAAATAATGAATTTACTGAAGAGTATGCTGTCTTGAAATATCATCTCAGAATCTGGATATTTTATTTTGCTATAAAGAATTCCGTAACAATCGGTTCAAGACGATAAGCAGAGGTCTACGCGTTTCATTTTAGTTGATAAACAATAACATAAAAATCGGTGCAAGACGATAAGCAAAGGGCTTAGTGTCTTAAGAAGCCTTAAGAAAACAACTTAGTATCAGGATTTTTTATTTTGCTATGAAGTATTGCATAATAATCGGTCATACGATGTGCAGAGGACTTAGTGACAATTTTAGTTGGAAAACGGCTGTAACATTTAATTTAGTGAGAAGGTTGGTTCTTTGAGATCAAACCACATAATCTGGATACTTGATTTGCTATGAAGTATCGCATAAAAATCGGTGAAACACGATGAACAGAGGTCTTAGTGTCGATTTTTGTTGAAAAACAGCCGAAACAAAAAAATTAGTGAAGAGTATGCTTTCTTGAAATAACACCTCAGAATCTGGATATATTACTTTGCTAAAAAGAATTCCAACAACATTCGGGGAAAGACAATGAGCAAAGGCCATAGTGTCAATATTAGATGAAAAACATCCAAAACAACAAAGAATCTGGATTTTTTATTTTTGTATTAAGAATTGCATAAAAATGGGTGACAGACGATGAGCAGAGGCTTTATTAATTTTAGATGAAAAACACCCGAATCAATGAATTTATTGAGAAGAATGCTGTCTTTAGAAAACGGCACACAACAGGGAAAATTTATTTTGATAGAAAGTATTGCTTAAAAATCGGTGAAAGAGGCCTTTTCGTCAATTTTATTTGATAAACAGCCGAAACAATGAATTTAGTGGGAAGGATGCTGTTTGAAAAAACACCTCAGAATCTAAATTTGTTATTTCGTTGTGAAAAATTCCTTAAAAAAGGTAGAAAGACGATGACCAGAGGCCTTAGTTTTAATTTTAGTTAATAAACATCTTAAACAATGATATTAGTGAGAATATTGCTGTCTTGAGTACACTCCTCAGAATCTGGTTTTTTTCATTTCCTTTAAAAGAATTGCATAATAATCGGTGCAAGACGTCGAGCAGGACCGTAAGTGTTTATTTTAGTTGAAATACTGGCAATACAAAGATTTAAGTGAGAAAGATGCTGTTCTGATTCAACGCCTCAGAACATGGATTTTTTATTTACGATGAGTAGAGGCCTTAGTGTCAATTTTACTTGAAATACTGGCAATACAAAGATTTAAGTGAGAAAGATGCTATTCTGATTCAACGCCTCAGAACATGGATTTTTTTAGCTACGAAATAATGTTTAAAAATCGGTGCTTGACGATGAGCAGAGAACTTAAAGTTAAAAAAAACACGAAACAATGAATTTAGTGTGAATGAGTTGAGAATACACCTCATAATCTGGATTCTTTATTTTGCTATGAAGTATCGCATAAAAATCGGTGAAACATGACGAACAGAGGAATAAGTGTCGATTTTTGTTGAAAAACAGCCGAAACAAAAAAATTAGTGAAGAGTATGCTTTCTTGAAATAACACCTCAGAATCTGGATATATTACTTTGCTAAAAAGAAATTCCAACAACAATCGGGGAAAGATAATGAGCAGAGGCCATAGTGTCAATATTAGTTGAAAAACTGGATATACAATGAATTTAGTGAGAAGAAAGCTGTTAGGAGAAAACACCTCAGAATCTACATATTTTATTTACTGTAAAGTAATCCATAACTAACGGTGCGAACGATGAGTAGAGGCCTTAGTGCCAATTTTAGTTGAAAAACAGGCTGTACAATGAATTTAGTGAGAAGGATGCTGTTTTGAGAAAAGTCCTCAGAATGTAGATTTTTTATTTTGCTATGAAGAATTGCATACAAATGGGTGAAAGACGATGAGCAGAGGCTTTATTAATTTTAGATGAAAAACACCCGAATCAATGATTTTATTGAGACGAATGCTGTCTTTAGAAAACGAAACAGAATCGGGAATTTTTATTTTGATAAGAAGTATTGCTTAAAAATCGGTGAAAGACCATAAGCATAGGCCTTTGCGTCAATTTTATTTGATAAACAGCCGAAACAATGAATTTAGTGGGAAGGATGCTGTTTTGAGAAAAGTCCTCAGAATCTAGATTTTTTATTTTGCAATGAAGAATTGCATACAAATGGGTGAAAGACGATGAGCAGAGGCTTTATTAATTTTAGATGAAAAACACCCGAATCAATGATTTTATTGAGACGAATGCTGTCTTTAGAAAACGAAACAGAATCGGGAATTTTTATTTTGATAAGAAGTATTGCTTAAAAACCGGTGAAAGACCATAAGCATAGGCCTTTGCGTCAATTTTATTTGATAAACAGCCGAAACAATGAATTTAGTGGGAAGGATGCTGTTTTGAGAAAAGTCCTCAGAATCTAGATTTTTTATTTTGCAATGAAGAATTGCATACAAATGGGTGAAAGACGATGAGCAGAGGCTTTATTAATTTTAGATGAAAAACACCCGAATCAATGATTTTATTGAGACGAATGCTGTCTTTAGAAAACGAAACAGAATCGGGAATTTTTATTTTGATAAGAAGTATTGCTTAAAAATTGGTGAAAGACCATAAGCATAGGCCTTTGCGTCAATTTTATTTGATAAACAGCCGAAACAATGAATTTAGTGGGAAGGATGCTGTTTTGAGAAAAGTCCTCAGAATCTAGATTTTTTATTTTGCAATGAAGAATTGCATAAAAATGGGTGAAAGACGATGAGCAGAGGCTTTATTAGTTTTAGATGAAAAACACCCGAATCAATGATTTTATTGAGACGAATGCTGTCTTTAGAAAACGAAACAGAATCGGGAATTTTTATTTTGATAAGAAGTATTGCTTAAAAATCGGTGAAAGACCATAAGCATAGGCCTTTGCGTCAATTTTATTTGATAAACAGCCGAAACAATGAATTTAGTGGGAAGGATGCTGTTTTGAGAAAAGTCCTCAGAATCTAGATTTTTTATTTTGCAATGAAGAATTGCATACAAATGGGTGAAAGACGATGAGCAGAGGCTTTATTAATTTTAGATGAAAAACACCCGAATCAATGATTTTATTGAGACGAATGCTGTCTTTAGAAAACGAAACAGAATCGGGAATTTTTATTTTGATAAGAAGTATAGCTTAAAAATCGGTGAAAGACCATAAGCATAGGCCTTTGCGTCAATTTTATTTGATAAACAGCCGAAACAATGAATTTAGTGAGAAGGATGCTGTTTTGAGAAAAGTCCTCAGAATCTAGATTTTTTATTTTGCAATGAAGAATTGCATACAAATGGGTGAAAGACGATGAGCAGAGGCTTTATTAATTTTAGATGAAAAACACCCGAATCAATGATTTTATTTAGACGAATGCTGTCTTTAGAAAACGACACAGAATCGGGAATTTTTATTTTGATAAGAAGTATTGCTTAAAAATCGGTGAAAGACCATAAGCATAGGCCTTTTTGTCAATTTTATTTGATAAACAGCCGAAACAATGAATTTAGTGGGAAGGATTCTGTTTTGAAAAAACACCTCAGAATCTAAATTTTTTTATTTCGCTGTGAAAAATTCCTGAAAAATGGCAGAAAGACGATGACCAGAGGCCTTAGTGTTAATGTTAGCTGAACAACAGCCAAAACATTGAATTTACTGAAGATTATGCTGTCTTGATATGACACTTCAGACTCTGGATGTTTTATTTTTCTATTAAGCATTGCATAAAACTCGGTGCAAGACGATGAGTAGAGGTCTTAGTGTCAATTTCATTTGAAAAACACCCGATAAAAGTAAATTAGTGAGAAAAATGCTGTCATAAGAAAACAGCACAGAATCTGGATTTTTTATTTTGGTATTGGGAATTGCATAAAAATCGGTGCAAGACGATGAGCAGAGGTCTTAGTGTCAATTTTAGTTAATAAACATCTTAAACAATGATCTTAGTGAGAAAATTGCTGTCTTGAGTACACTCCTCAGAATCTGGATTTTTTATTTTATTTTAAAGAATTCCATAATAATTGGTGTAAGACGTCGAGCAGAACCGTAAGTGTTTATTTTAGTTGAAAAAATTCCTTAAAAATAAATTTAGTGAGAAGGACGCTGTCTTCAAAAACACCTAAGAAGCTGGATTATTTATTTTGTGAGAAGTATTGCTTAAAATTAGGCGCAAGACGACGATCAGAGGCCTTAGTGTCAATTTTAGTTGAAAAACAGCCAAAACAATGAATTAAGTGAGAAAATTGCTGCCATGAATAAACACAATAGAATCTGGAGTTTAAAAATGCTATGAAGAATTGTATAAAAATCTGTGCAAGACGATGAGTAGTGGCCTTAGTGTCAATTTTAGTTGAAATACTGGCAATACAAAGATTTTAGTGAGAAAGATGCTGTTCTGATTCAACGCCTCAGAACTTGGATTTTTTATTTACGATGAGTAGAGGCCTTAGTGTCAATTTTAGTCGAAATACTGGCAATACAAAGATTTAAGTGAAAAAGATGCTGTTCTGATTCAACCCCTCAGAACCTGGATTTTTTATTAGGCTACGATACAATGTTTAAAAATCGGTGCTAGACGATGAGCAGAGAACTTAAAGTTAAAAAAAAACACGAAACAATGAATTTAGTGTGAATGAGTTGAACATACACCTCATAATCTGGATTCTTTATTTTGCTATGAAGTATCGCATAAAAATCGGTGAAACACGACGAACAGAGGAATAAGTGTCGATTTTTGTTGAAAAACAGCCGAAAGAATAAATTTAGTGAAGAGTATGCTGTCTTGAAACAACATCTCTGAATCTGGATATTTTTTTTGCTATAAAGAATTCCATAACAATTGGTGCAAGACGATGAGAAGGTTATTTTTGTTAAAAAAAATCCGAAAGAAATAAATTTATTGAGAAGGACGCTTTATTCAAAAACACCTCAGAACCTGGATTGTTTTTTTGTGTGCAGTATTGCTTAAAATTCGGCGCAAGATGACGAGCAGAGGCCTTAGTGTCAATTTTAGTTGAAAAACAGCCGTAACATCTAATTTAGTGAGAAGGATGCTGTCATTAAAACACATCACAGAATCTGGATTTTAAAATTGCAATGGAGAATTGCATAAAAATTGGTGCTAGACAATGTCTTAGTCTTAGTCTTAGCCTTAGTGTCAATTTTTGATGAAATACTGGCTATACAAACAGTTTAGTGAGAAGTATGCGGTTTCGATACAACACCTCAGAATCTGGATTTTTTATTTAGCTACGAAATAATGCTTAAAAATCGGTGCTAGACGATGAGCAGAAGCCGTAGTGTCAATTATAATTGAAAACAGCCCGAAACAATGAATTTAGCGGGAAAGAATCTGTGTTGACAACACACCTCAGAATCTGTATATTTATTTTTGCTATAAACAATAGCATAAAAATCGGTGCAAGACGATAAGCAAAGGCCTTAGTGTCAATTTTAGTAGAAAAACAGTCGTAATATTTAATTTAGGGAGAAGTTTTGTTTTTTCAGAAAACACCTCATAATCTGGATTCTTTATTTTTCTATGAAGTATTGTATACAAATTGGTGAAACACGATGAACAGAGGCCTTAGAGTCGATTTTTGTATAAAAATAGCGGAAACAATGAATTAAGTGAAGAGTATACTTTCCTGAAATAACAACTCAGAATCTGGATTTTTTATTTAGCTACAAAATAATGCTTAAAAATCGGTGCTAGACGATGAGCAGAGGCCTTAGTGTCAATTACGGTTGAAAACCGCCCGAAACAATGAATTTAGTGAGAAGGATTCTGTGTTGAGGACACACCTCAGAATCTGAATATTTAATTTTGCTATAAACAATAGCATAAAAATCGGTGCAAGACGATAAGCAATGGCTTAAGGGAGAATTTTAGTTGAAAAACAGCCGTAATATTTAATTTAGGGAGGAGGTTGTTTTTTTAGAATATAGCTCATAATCTGGATTCTTTATTTTTCTATGAAGTATTGTATAAAAATTGGTGAAACACGATGAAGAGAGGCCTTAGTGTCGATTTTTGTTGAAAAAAAACGTGAAACAATGAATTTAGTGAAGAGTATGCTTTCTTGAAATAACACCTCAAAATCTGGATATATTACTTTGCTAAAAAGAATTCCATAACAATCGGTGAAAGACAATGAGCAGAGGCCATAGTGTCAATTTTAGTTGAAAAACAGGATATACAATGAATTTATTGAGAAGGATGCTGTTTTGAGAAAACACCTCAGAATCTAGATATTTTATTTTGCTATGAAAAATTGCATAATAATGGGTGAAAGACGATGAGCGGAGGCCTTAATGTCGATTTTTGAGGAAAAACAGGCGAAACAAAAAATTTAGTGAAGAATATGCTGTCTTGAAATAACATCTCAGAATCTAGTTATTTTATTTTGCTATAAAGAATTCCATATCAATCGGTTCAAGACGATGAGCAGTGAGCAGCAAGACGATGAGACGATGAGCAGCAAGACAATGAACAGGACCGTAAAGTTTTTTTTTAGTTGAAAAAAATCCGAAAAAATAAATTTAGTGAGAAGGACGCTGTCTTCAAAAACACCTCAGAACCTGGATTATTTATTTTGCTGTGAAGTATTGCTTAAAATTCGGCGCAAGAAGGCGAGCAGAGGCCTTAGTGTCAATTTTAGTTGAAAAACATCCAATACAATGAATTAAGAGAGAAAATTGCTGCCATCAGAAAACACCACGGAATCTGGATTTTAAAATTGCTATTACGAATTGCTTAAAAATCGGTGCATGACGATGAGTGTCAATTATAGTTGAAATACTGGTTACATACAAAGATATTAGTAAGAAACATGCTGTTCTGATAAAACGTCTCAGAATCTGGATTTTTTATTTAGCTACGAAATAATGCCTAAAAATCGGTGCTAGACGATATGCAGAGAACTTAAAGTCAATAATAGCTGAAAAAACAATAAATTTCGTGAGAATGATTCTGTGTTGAGAATACACCTCATAATCTAGGTTCATTATTTTGATATGAATTTTTGCATATAAAATAAGTGAAACACGATGAACAGAGGCCTTATTGTCGATTTTTGTTAAAAAACAGCCGAAAAAATGAATTTTGTGAAGTAAAGTTTAGTAATTAATTATATCTCAGATCTGGATTTTTATTAAACACCTCAGAATCTGGATATTTTATTTTGCTATAAAGTATACCATAACCATAACCTCAGTGCCAACGAATGAGTAGAGGCGTAGGTGTAAATATAGTTGAAATCACCCCAAACAATGAATTTAGTGATAAGGATGCTGTCATGAGAAAACAACACAGAATCTGGATTTTAAAATTGCTATGGAGAAATGCATAAAACTCGGTGCAAGACAATGAGTAGAGTGTCAATTTTAGTTGATAAACTGGCTATACAAAGAATTTAGTCAGAAAGATGTTCTTTTGATGCAACACCTCAGAATCTGGAGTTTTTTTTTAGCTACGAAATAATGCTTAAAAATCGGTACTAGACGATGAGCAGAAGTCTTAGTGTCACTTATAATTGAAAACAGCCCGAAAGAATGAATTTAGTGAGAAGAATTCTGTGTAGAGAACACACCTCAGAATCTGTATATTTCAATTTTCTATAAACAATAGCGTGAAAATAGTGCAAGACGATAAGGAAAGGCATTAGTGGCAATTTTAGCATAAAAACAGCCGTAATATTTAATTTATGGAGAAGGTTAGTTTTTTCAGAACACACCTCATAATCTGGATTCTTTTTTTTCCTATGAAGTATTGTATAAAAATTGGTGAAACACGATGAACAGATCGTGTTTAACCAATTTTTCAAAAAGAATGGAACAGAGGCTTTAGTGTCGATTTTTGTTGAAAAATAGCGGAAACAATGAATTTAGTGAAGAGTATGATTTCTTGAAATAACACCTCAGAATCTGAATATTTTATTGTGCTAAAAATAATTCCATAACAATCGGTGAAAGACAATGAGCAGAGGCCATAGTGTCAATTTAAGTTGAAAAACTGCTATAGAATGAATTTAGTGAGAAGGATGCTGTTTCGAGAATCTAGACCGAGATTTTTTATTTTGCTATGAAGAATTACATAAAAATGGGTGAAAAACGATGAGCAGAGGCTTAAGTGTCAATTTTAGATGAAAAACTCCCGAATCAATGATTTTAGTGAGAAGAATGCTGTCTTTAGGAAACGACACAGAATCTGGATTTTTTATTTTGATAAGAAGTATTGCTTAAAAATCGGTGAAAGACCAAAGGCAGAGGCAATTTCGTCAATTTTATTTGATAAACAGCCGAAACAAGGAATTTAGTGGGAAGGATGCTGTTTTGAAAAAACACCTCAGAATCTGAATATCTAATTTCGCTGTGAATAATTCCTTAAAAATGATAAAAAGATGATGATCAGTGGCCTTTGTGTCAACTTTAGCTGACAATCACCTTGGTGAGAAAACTGCTGTCTTGAGTACACTCCTCAGAATCTGGATTTTTTAGTTTTTTAAAAAGAATTCCATAATAATCGGTGCAAGACTTCGAGAAGGACCGTAAGTGTTTATTTTAGTTGAAAAAATTCCGAAAAAATAAATTTAGTGAGAAGGACGCTGTCTTCAAAAACACCTAAGAACCTGGATTATTTATTTTTTGAGAAGTATTGCTTAAAATTCGGAACAAGACGACGATCAGAGGCCTTAGTAGCAATTTTAGTTGAAAAACATCCAAAACAATAAATTAAGTGAGAAAATTGCTGCCATGAGTAAACACAATAGAATCTGGATTTTAAAATTGCTATGAATAATTGTATAAAAATTGGAGCAGGACGGTGAGTAGAGGCCTTATTGTCAATTTTAGGCTGAAATACTGGCAATACAAAGATTTCAGTGACAAAAATGCTGTTCTGATTCAACGCCTCAGAACCTGGATTTTTTAATTTACGATGAGTAGAGGCCTTGGTGTCAATTTTAGTTGAAATACTGGCAATACAAAGATTCAAGTGAGAAAGATGCTGTTCTGATTCAACGCCTCAGAGCCTGGATTTTTTATTTAGCTACGAAATAATGTTTAAAAATCGGTGCTAGACGATGAGCAGAGAACTAAAAGTTAAAAAAAACCCGAAACAATGAATTTAGTGAGAATGATTCTGTGTTGAGAATACATCTCATAATCTGGATTCTTTATTTTGCTATGAAGTATTGCATAAAAATCAGCGAAACACGATGAACAGAGGCCTTATTGTCGTTTTTTGTTGAAAAACTGCCGAAATAATGAATTTACTGAAGAGTATGCTGTCTTGAAATATCATCTCAGAATCTGGATATTTTATTTTGCTATAAAGAATTCCGTAACAATCGGTGCAAGACGATAAGCAGAGGTCTACGCGTCAATTTTAGTTGAATAGCAGCCGTAACATTTAATTTAGTGAGAAGGATGCTGCCTTAAGAAAACGACTTAGTATCTGTATATTTAATTTTGCTATAAACAATAGCATAAAAATCGGTGCAAGACGATAAGCAAAGGGCTAAGTGTCTTATGAAGCCTTAAGAAAACAACTTAGTATCAGGATTTTTTATATTTCTATGATGTATTGCATAATAATCGGTGCAAACGATGTGCTGAGGCCTTAGTGTCAATTTTAGTTGAAAAACAGCTGTAACATTTAATGTTGTGAGAAGGACGCTGTCTTCAAAAACACCTAAGAACCTGGATTATTTATTTTGCTATAATGAATTGCATAAAAATCGGTTAAAGACGAAGGGCAAAGACCTTACCGTCATATTTAGTTGAAAAACAGCCGTAACATTTAATTTAGTGAGAAGGTTGGTATTTTGAGATCAAACCACATAATCTGGATACTTGATTTGCTATGAAATTTCGCATAAAAATCGGTGAAACACGATGAACAGAGGTCTTAGTGTCGATTTTTGTTGAAAAACAGCCGAAACAAAAAAATTAGTGAAGAGTATGCTTTCTTGAAATAACACCTCAGAATCTGGATATATTACTTTGCTAAAAAGAATTCCAACAACATTCGGGGAAAGACAAACAGCAGAGGCCATAGTGTCAATATTCGTTGAAAAACTGGATATACAATGAATTTAGTGAGAAGAATGCTGTTAGGAGAAAACACCTCAGAATCTACACATTTTATTTACTATAAAGTATTCCATAACTAACGGTGCGAACGATGAGTAGAGGCCTTAGTGCCAATTTTAGTTGAAAAACAGGCTGTACAATGAATTTAGTGAGAAGGTTGCTGTTTTGAGAAAAGTCCTCAGAATGTAGATTTTTTATTTTGCTATGAAGAATTGCATACAAATGGGTGAAAGACGATGAGCAGAGGCTTTATTAATTTTAGATGAAAAACACCCGAATCAATGATTTTATTGAGAAGAATGCTGTCTTTAGAAAACGAAACAGAATCGGGAATGTTTATTTTGATAAGAAGTATTGCTTAAAAATCGGTGAAAGACCATAAGCATAGGCCTTTGCGTCAATTTTAATTTGATAAACAGCCGAAAGAATGAATTTAGTGGGAAGGATTCTGTTTTGAAAAAACACCTCAGAATCTAAATTTGTTTTTTCGCTGTGAAAAATTCCCGAAAAATGGTAGAAAGACGATGACCAGAGGCCGTAGTGTTAATTTTAGCTGAACAACAGCCAAAACATTGAATTTAGTGAAGATTATGCTGTCTTGAAATGACACTTCAGACTCTGGGTTTTTTATTTTTCTATGAAGCATTGCATAAAACTCGGTGCAATACGATGAGCAGAGGTCTTAGTGTCAATTTAATTTGAAAAACACATGATAAAAGTAAATTAGTGAGAAAAATGCTGTCGTAAGAAATCAACACAGAATCTGGATTTTTTATATTGGTATTAAGAATTGCATAAAAATCGGAGCAAGACGATGAGCAGTGTCTTAGTGTCAATTTTAGTTAATAAACATCTTAAACAATGATCTTACTGAGAAAATTGCTGTCTTGAGTACACTCCTCAGAATCTGGATTTTTTTTTTTTTTTAAAGAATTCCATAATAATTGGTGCAAGACCGTAAGTGTTTATTTTAGTTGAAAAAATTCCGGAAAAATAAATTTAGTGAGAAGAACGCTGTCTTCAAAAACACCTAAGAAGCTGGATTATTTATTTTGTGAGAAGTATTGCTTAAAATTAGGCGCAAAACGACGATCAGAGGCCTTAGTGTCAATTTTAGTTGAAAAACAGCCAAAACAATGAATTAAGTGAGAAAATTGCTGCCATGAGTAAACACAATAGAATCTGGAGTTTAAAAATGCTATGAAGAATTGTATAAAAATCTGTGCAAGACGATGAGTAGTGGCCTTAGTGTCAATTTTAGTTGAAATACTGGCAATACAAAGATTTTTGTGAGAAAGATGCTGTTCTGATTCAACGCCTCAGAACCTGGATTTTTTATTAAGCTACGATATAATGTTTAAAAATCGGTGCTAGACGATGAGCAGAGAACTTAAAGTTAAAAAAAACACGAAAGAATGAATTTAGAGTGAATGAGGCATAAAAATCGGTGAAACACGACGAACAGAGGAATAAGTGTCGATTTTTGTTGAAAAACAGCCGAAACAGTAAATTTAGTGAAGAGTATGCTGTCTTGAAACAACATCTCTGAATCTGGATATTTTAATTTGCTATAAAGAATTCCATAACAATTGGTGCAAGACGATGAGAAGGTTATTTTTATTTAAAAAATCCGAAAGAAATAAATTTAGTGAGAAGGACGCTTTATTCAAAAACACCTCAGAACCTGGATTGTTTTTTTGTGTGCAGTATTGCTTAAAATTCGGCGCAAGATGACGAGCAGTGGACTTAGTGTAAATTTTAGTTGAAAAACAGCCGTAACATCTAATTTAGTGATAAGGATGCTGTCATTAAAACACATCACAGTATCTGGATTTTAAAATTGCAATGGAGAATTGCATAAAAATTGGTGCAAGACAATGAGTGTCTTAGTCTTAACCTTAGAGTCAATTTTTGTTGAAATACTGGCTATACAAACAGTTTAGTGAGAAGTATGCGGTTTCGATACAACACCTCAGAATCTGGATTTTTTATTTAGCTACGAAATAATGTTAAAAATTGGTGCTAGACGATGAGCAGAAGCCGTAGTGTCAATTATAATTGAAAACAGCCCGAAACAATGAATTTAGCGGGAAAGAATCTGTGTTGACAACACACCTCAGAATCTGTATATTTATTTTTGCTATAAACAATAGCATAAAAATCGGAGCAAGACGATAAGCAAAGGCCTTAGTGTCAATTTTAGTCGAAAAAGAGTCGTAATATTTAATTTAGGGAGAAGGTTGGTTTTTTCAGGACACACCTCATAATCTGGATTATTTATTTTTATATGAAGTATTGTATAAAAATTGGTGAAACACGATGAACAGAGGCCTTAGTGTCGATTTTTGTATAAAAATAGCGGAAACAATGAATTAAGTGAAGAGTATAATTTCCTGAAATAACAACTCAGAATCTGGATTTTTTATTTAGCTACGAAATAATGCTTAAAAATCGGTGCTAGACGATGAGCAGAGGCCTTAGTGTCAATTACGGTTGAAAACCGCCCGAAACAATGAATTTAGTGAGAAGGATTCTGTGTTGAGGACACACCTCAGAATCTGAATATTTAATTTTGCTATAAACAATAGCATAAAAATCGGTGCAAGACGATAAGCAATGGCTTAAGGGAGATTTTTAGTTGAAAAACAGCCGTAATATTTAATTTAGGGAGAAGGTTGTTTTTTTAGAATATAGCTCATAATCTGGATTCTTTATTTTTCTATGAAGTATTGTATAAAAATTGGTGAAACACGATGAAGAGAGGCCTTAGTGTCGATTTTTGTTGAAAAATAGCGGAAACAATGAATTTAGTGAAGAGTATGCTTTCTTGAAATAACACCTCAAAATCTGGATATATTACTTGCTAAAAAGAATTCCATAACAATCGGTGAAAGACGATGAGAAGGTTATTTTTATTTAAAAAATCCGAAAGAAATAAATTTAGTGAGAAGGACGCTTTATTCAAAAACACCTCAGAACCTGGATTGTTTTTTTGTGTGCAGTATTGCTTAAAATTCGGCGCAAGATGACGAGCAGAGGCCATAGTGTCAATTTTAGTTGAAAAACAGGATATACAATGAATTTATTGAGAAGGATGCTGTTTTGAGAAAACACCTCAGAATCTAGATATTTTATTTTGCTATGAAAAATTGCATAATAATGGGTGAAAGACGATGAGCAGAGGCCTTAATGTCGATTTTTGAGGAAAAACAGGCGAAACAAAAAATTTAGTGAAGAATATGCTGTCTTGAAATAACATCTCAGAATCTAGTTATTTTATTTTGCTATAAAGAATTCCATATCAATCGGTTCAAGACGATGAGCAGTGAGCAGCAAGACGATGAGACGATGAGCAGCAAGACAATGAACAGGACCGTAAAGGTTTTTTTTAGTTGAAAAAAATCCGAAAAAATAAATTTAGTGAGAAGGACGCTGTCTTCAAAAACACCTCAGAACCTGGATTATTTATTTTGCTGTGAAGTATTGCTTAAAATTCGGCGCAAGAAGGCGAGCAGAGGCCTTAGTGTCAATTTTAGTTGAAAAACATCCAATACATTGAATTAAGTGAGAAAATTGCTGCCATCAGAAAACACCACGGAATCTGGATTTTAAAATTGCTATTACGAATTGCTTAAAAATCGGTGCATGACGATGAGTGTCAATTATAGTTGAAATACTGGTTACATACAAAGATATTAGTAAGAAACATGCTGTTCTGATAAAACGTCTCAGAATCTGGATTTTATATTTAGCTACGAAATAATGCCTAAAAATCGGTGCTAGACGATATGCAGGAAACCAAAAGTCAATAATAGTTGAAAAAACAATAAATTTAGTGAGAAAGATTCTGTGTTGAGAATACACCTCATAATCTAGGTACTTTATTTTGATATGAATTATTGCTTATAAAATAAGTGAAACACGATGAACAGAGGCCTTATTGTCGATTTTTGTTAAAAAACAGCCGAAAAAATGAATTTTGTGAAGTAAAGTTTAGTAATTAATTACATCTCAGAATCTGGATTTTTATTAAACACTTCAGAATCTGGATATTTTATTTTGCTATAAAGTATACCATAACCATAACCTCAGTGCGAACGAATGAGTAGAGGCGTAGGTGTAAATATAGTTGAAATCACCCCAAACAATGAATTTAGTGATAAGGATGCTGTCATGAGAAAACAACACAGAATCTGGATTTCAAAATTGCTATGGAGAAATGCATAAAAATCGGTGCAAGACAATGAGTAGAGTGTCAATTTTAGTTGATAAAATGGCTATACAAAGAATTTAGTCAGAAAGATGTTCTTTTGATGCAACACCTCAGAATCTAGATTTTTTATTTAGCTACGAAATAATGCTTAAAAATCGGTCCTAGACGATGAGCAGAAGTCTTAGTGTCACTTATAATTGAAACCAGCCCGAAAGAATGAATTTAGTGAGAAGAATTCTGTGTAGAGAACACACCTCAGAATCTGTATATTTCAATTTTCTATAAACAATAGCGTGAAAATAGTGCAAGACGATAAGGAAAGGCATTAGTGGCAATTTTAGCATAAAAACAGCCGTAATATTTAATTTATGGAGAAGGTTAGTTTTTTCAGAACACACCTCATAATCTGGATTCCTTTTTTTCCTATGAAGTATTGTATAAAAATTGGTGAAACACGATGAACAGATCGTGTTTAACCAATTTTTCAAAAGGAACAGAACAGAGCATTTAGTGTCGATTTTTGTTGAAAAATAGCGGAAACAATGAATTTAGTGAAGAGTATGATTTCTTGAAATAACACCTCAGTATCTGAATATTTTATTGTGCTAAAAATAATTCCATAACAATCGGTGAAAGACAATGAGCAGAGGCCATAGTGTCAATTTAAATTAACTGGCTATACAATGAATTTAGTGAGAAGGATGCTGTTTCGAGAATCTAGATCGAGATTTTTTATTTTGCTATGAAGAATTACATAAAAATGGGTGAAAATCGATTAGCAGAGGCTTAAGTGTCAATTTTAGAAGAAAAACACCCGAATCAATGATTTTAGTGAGAAGAATGCTGTCTTTAGGAAACGACACAGAATCTGGATTTTTTATTTTGATAAGAAGTATTGCTTAAAAATCGGTGAAAGACCAAAGGCAGAGGCAATTTAATCAATTTTATTTGATAAACAGCCGAAACAAGGAATTTAGTGGGAAGGATGCTGTTTTGAAAAAACACCTCAGAATCTGAATTTCTAATTTCGCTGTGAAAAATTCCTTAAAAATGGTAAACTTTAGCTGAACAACAGCGAAAACATGTGAAGATTATGCTGTCTTGAAATGACACTTCAGACTCTGGGTTTTTTATTTTTCTATGAAGCATTGCATTAAAATCGGTGCAAGACGATGAGCATAGGTCTTAGTGTCAATTTCATTTGAAAAACACACGATAAAAGTAAATTAGTGAGAAAAATGCTGTCATAAGAAAACAACACAGAATCTGGATTTTTTATTTTGGTATGAAGCATTGCATAAAAATCGGTGCAAGATGATGAGCAGAGGTCTTAGTGTCAATTTTAGTTAATAAACATCTTAAACAATGATCTTAGTGAGAAAATTGCTGTCTTGAGTACACTCCTCGGAATCTGGATTTTTTATTTTATTTTAAAGAATACCATAATAATCGGCGCAAGACGTCGAGCAGGACCGTTAGTGTTTATTTTAGTTGAAAAAATTCCGAAAAAATAAATTTAGTGAGAAGGACGCTGTCTTCAAAACCACCTAAGAAGCTGGATTATTTATTTTGTGAGAAGTATTGCTTAAAATTCAGCGCAAGATGACGATCAGAGGCCTTAGTGTCAATTTTTGTTTAAAAACATCCAAAAAAATGAATTAAGTGAGAAAATTGCTGCCATGAGTAAACACAATAGAATCTGGATTTTAAAATTGCTATGAAGAATTGTATAAAAATCTGTGCATGACGATGAGTAGAGGCCTTAGTGTCAATTTTAGTTGAAATAATGGCAATACAAAGATTTCAGTGAGAAAGATGCTGTTCTGATTCAACGCCTCAGAACCTGGATTTTTTATTTAGCTACGAAATAATGTTTAAAAATCGGTGCTAGACGATGAGCAGAGAACTTAAAGTTATAAAAAACCCGAAAAAATGAATTTAGTGAGAATGATTCTGTGTTGAGAATACATCTCATAATCTGGATTCTTTATTTTGCTATGAAGTATTGCATAAAAATCAGTGAAACACGATGAACAGAGGCCTTAGTGTCGTTTTTTGTTGAAAAACTGCCGAAATAATGATTTCTGAAATGATATTTTAAGACAGCATACTGAAGAGTATGCTGTCTTGAAATATAATCTCAGAATCTGAATATTTTATTTTGCTATAAAGAATTCCTTAACAATCGGTGCAAGACGATAAGCAGAGGTCTACCCTTCAATTTTAGTTGAAAAGCAGCAGTAACATTTAATTTAGTGAGAAGGATGCTGCCTTAAGAAAACAACTAAGTATCTGTATATTTAATTTTGCTATAAACAATAGCATAAAAATCGGTGCAAGACGATAAGCCAAGGGCTTAGTGTCTTAAGAAGCCTTATAACTATCAGGAGTATCAGAAGTATCAGGAGTTTTAATTTTGCTATGAAGTATTGCATAATAATCGGTGCAAACGATGTGCAGAGGCCTTAGTGTCAATTTTAGTTGAAAAACAGCTGTAACATTTAATGTTGTGAGAAGGACGCTATCTTCAAAAACACATAAGAACCTGGATTATTTATTTTGTGAGAAGTATTGCTTAAAATTCGGCACAAGACGACGATCAGAGGCCTTAGTAGCAATTTTAGTTGAAAAACAGCCAAAACATGAATTAAGTGAGAAAATTGCTGCCATGAGTAAACACAATAGAATCTGGATTTTAAAATTGCTATGAAAAATCGAATAAAAATCTGTGCAAGACGATGAGTAGTGGCCTTAGTGTCAAATTTAGTTGAAATACTGGCAATACAAAGATTTCAGTGAGAAAAATGCTGTTCTGATTCAACGCCGCAGAACCTGGATTTTTTATTTACGACAAGCTGACCCGGCCACGCGTTGCTGTAGCTCAATCTGGTTAAATGGAAAGCGCACGTTTATAGCACGCACGTTTACGTAATTCTTATGGGTATACAATATATCTCAGCTGATCGATTGTTTTGCAGCTGGACACGCATATTTGTATATAATTTTCACGTCTTCACATGTCGTCACAAAGTAGAATATTTCAGGCAAGCATTTATTTCATCCGCTAGTGTCAATCGAGGAATTACAGGTAATGTTTGCCTGAAATGTCGTGCAAGCAATATTAATGCGTTCTCAAATGGTCTCAGGATTCCACGAAAATCTTGCAATGATCAATCCAGAGCCTCGAGCGATGCTTTGTGCACCATTGTGCATTCATCCCAAGCAATAAGTTGGCATTTCTGAAATATTTGTCCCATGCCGGATGATTTGAATATGTTGCACGTGAGTGTTTCAATGAATTGCAAGTTCAATGGGATGCACATCCCGTCTCCAGTGTCGATATTGCATTCTCGATATTGTACAAACCTTCATGGAGTGAACAAAACAACTAACCAAAGCTTCATGGAAATTGGATGAATGTTGTGGTAATCCATGAAGTTATGAATATTGTATCGATACAGTATCGATATTGATAAAAAAACACCAAAATAATTTCACCTTATTTTTGTATCAGCAATGTATCGATGTATCGATTTTGTAGAAACCTTCGCGGAGCGTACTCAATAACTTTCCAAAGTTTCATGGCGATCCGATGAATAGTAATGCATAAAGGACAAACACATTATATACATTCGATACAGTATCGATATTGCAACGATACATTCCTTTAATAAAACTAAATAATTTCACCTCAATTTTGTATCAATTATGTATCGATTTATCGATACTTTTGCGATATTATATCGATAAAGTATCGATATTGAAATATCGATTTCGTAGTCCTCTTTTCAGGAATGTAATTAACAACTTCCCAAAGTTTCATGGCGATCCGATGAATGGTGTAGTAATGCATAAAGGACATACAGACACACACACACACATACATTCATTTTTATATATATAGATGAGTAGAGGCCTTAGTGTCAATTTTAGTTGAAATACTGGCAATACAAAGATTTAAGTGAGAAAGATGCTGTTCTGATTCAACGCCTCAGAACCTGGATTTTTTATTTAGATACGAAATAATGTTTAAAAATCGGTGCTAGACGATGAGCAGTGAACTTAAAGTTAAAAAAAATCCGAAACAATGAATTTAGTGAGAATGATTCTGTGTTGAGAATACACCTCATAATCTGGATTCTTTATTTTGCTATGAAGTATTGTGTAAAAATCAGTGAAACACGATGAACAGAGGCCTTAGTGTCCTTTTTTGTTGAAAAACAGCCGAAATAATGAATTTACTGAAGAGTATGCTGGCTTGAAATATCATCTCAGAATCTGGATATTTTATTTTGCTATAAAGAATTCCGTAACAATCGGTGCAAGACGATAAGCAGAGGTGTACGCGTCAATTTTAGTTGAAAAACAGCCGTAATATTTAATTTAGTGAGAAGGATGCTGCCCCCTTTCAACGCTGAGCCTATATTTGTGAACCCTTCTCCCTGGCTGCACATGTTTTTTTACGTTTTTGGTACGGTAATACGCTACAAAGTTGACCCCTTATATTTATTCAATCAAAAAATAAAAAATTTTTGTTTTATAAAATTTTTAATTTTGGACTGGAATTCCAGTCCTCAGTCACCCACAAGGATCTTTTGTGTGATGTGCAGGATTGCATCGCTTCCCCTGCAATGTTAAGTTTGTAAGATATCTCGAATCTATTTTTTTCCCAGCCAAAGATAAAACAAATATACTTTTGAATGCTTATTGTTAGCATCCTACATAATTACCTTACTATAGCATAGCTTATCAGTTAATTACATATAGATATAACTGCTTTATTGAATGTTTTTTTTTCGTTTTTCGCTATTATTTTCAACTTTCTGTTGGACCGATTGCATAAATGGCGTATTTTTCTCTTAGATACATACATACATCCACCCAAGGCATTACTAGAGTATATATAAGGCATAAATATTTCCGTATTGACGATTTTTGTAATGAAATGTGCAAAAATTCCAATTTTTCTCGTTTAGAATAATTATGGAAGAAAAAAAAATGACGAAAGACTGAAATAAATCTGAATATATAGTACAAGTTAACTCATAAATGTATTTGGACACGTATAATGGAAATACAAGATTTATTTTACAATGGAATAAAGTAGAAAACTGTAAGATACATTAAATCAATTGAACTACAAATCTAAAAATGGAAAAAAATACATAAAAAATACATTATATCGATCAAAATGCAGTACATGAAATGAAGATAAAAACAATACATAAAACGATTTACACTAAAAACATACAAATTTATTCCATAAAAAGTCACTCTTATATTCTAATATTTTGATGATAATTTACAAAACATGGGTGGAGGCAGAGTGGGGGATGGTCCTCGCAGGCAGGGCAAAAAAATCTTGTCTCTCTCCGCAAACCCTGTTTCGTGCACTCCCGACACTTTCTTTGCACTGTCCTCTTTCTTTTTCCTTTGTCGTCAACAGGATTTGTCTGTGGAAAATGCTTAGACAAGCCTGTGCCTCTGGAGGGTAGGGAAGGAGAAGGTCGGGTAAAGACAGGTTGTAGCAAAGATTTGATTACCGATAGCCGAAAGTCATAGAGAGAAATTTTGGGGTGCGTTTTTTTGTAAAGAAAAAAGCTATTTAATAGAAGGAGGTGGAAGATGTGAATGCCCACCTTTTTATACCACTTGAGCGTTTTTCGCTCAATCGGGTAATAAGCCATCATCTGATCAGCATGATCGATGCCACCCATTGCCTCATTGTATTTCACCACTGCTGGACCTTAGGCTACTGATCTACGGAAGGAAAAATTCCACAGCTGGGCGGACCCGTGCACACCATCTTTCTGTTTCTTACAATGAACCCCCTCCCAGTGGAAAGTTCCCACTTCCACCCATTGCTGCCAAGTGTTGTTTTGCCCACCGCCTACATTCCTTTTATTTTTCACAATTGAGGAAACCCCACTCCAATACCCTCCGGCTTGTGGGTCCATCCGTCCCTTTATCCTTATTCCCTCCCCTAATCCTAGTCCTTTTCACACAGCAATAAAACCTGCCCACCTCTGAGACCCCCCAACCCGGGCATTTACTGCCTCTATGCCCGCCAACTCCAGCATTTACTGTTACATGTGGGCGAACCCAGGCGAGCAACTGTGAATAAAATAAAAACAAAATATTTTTTCCTCTAAAATATGTGAAATATATGAGAATGACTGACACGCTTGTCTTCCAGTATTATCATGTCCAATTCTTCGTGCTAAATGGATTCCTTTTTGTATAATCATTGGTATATTTCGTGCAGACACAAACACTATATATATAATTCATAAACGATAATAACAATTATAATGCATAAACTTTTCCAAATATCGCTTGTACATTTACATGATACATATATTATACTCGCAAATGATTTACTTAGCATTCTCATTTACAGACCCAGTTAATCGAATTCACGTTAAAAATTGGTAATTCGTTGCTAATACAAATGCCAGTTGAGAACCTTGAGAAGAATACAAAGAACGTAAAAGCAGTTGTTATTCACTGAAATTCTTCCACAATCACTATTGCATTCTCATAACTGGAGTTTAATTGCAAACGGTGTAAGAATCACATAAGCTAACAGAAATTTTTTCCTTAAAATTAAAAAGTAGGTATCTGCACTATTTTTTCGCATTTGTTACGATATAAAACACTGTGGTTTATAAACAATAATAATAGCCAACCAAGAAAAAACAAGAACCAAGAAAAAACCCTCACTAAACAGATGAAATTAACGAGCACATAAATATACGGAATTGTATTTGAAAGGAATTGAAGATGGTACAGTGATGATGCATTGAATCCAGCTTCTATTCAAACAGCTTCCTTCTCACGAAATTCAGTACTTCCGCTGTTTTTAAACAAAAATTGAAACTGAGGCCTCTGCTCATCGGTTTTCACCGATTTTTATACAATAATTCATAGCGAAATAAAAAACCCAGATTCTGAGGTGTGTTTTAAAAAACGTTTCCTTCCCACTAAATTCACTATTTCTGCTGTTTTAAAACAAAAATTGAAACTGAGGCCTCTGCTCATCGGTTTTCACCGATTTTTATACAATATTTCATACCGAAATATAAAATCCAGATTCAGAGGTGTGTTCTCAAACCAGATTTCTTCTCACTCAATTCACTATTTCCGCTGTTTTTAAAACAAAAATTGACATTAAGGCTTATGCTCATCGGTATTCACCGATTTTTATACAATAATTCATAGCGAAATAAAAAATCCAGATTCTAAGGTGTGTTCTCAAAACAGCTTCCTTTTCACTAAATTAACTGTTTCCGCTGTTTTAAAACAAAAATTGAAACTAAGGCCTCTTCTCATCGATTTTCACCGATTTTTATCCAAAATATCATAGAGAAATAAAAAATCCAGATTCTGAGGTGTTCTCAAAAAAGCTTCCTTCTCACTAAATTCACTATTTTCGCTGTTTTAAAACAAAAATTGACACTAAGGCCTGAGATAATCGGTTTTCTGCGATTTTTATACAATAATTCTTAGCGAAATAAAAAATCCATATTCTGAGGTGTGTTCCCAAAACAGCTTCCTTCTCACGAAATTCACTTCTTCCGCTGTTTTAAAACAAAAATTGAAACTAAGGCCTCTGCTTATCGGTTTTCACCGATTTTTATACAATAATTCATAGCGAAATAAAAAACCCTGATTCTGAAGTGTGTTTTAAAAAACGTTTCCTTCCCACTAAATTCACTATTTCCGCTGTTTTAAAACAATAATTGAAACTGAGGCCCCCTCTCATCGGTTTTTACCGATATTTATACAATATTAATTAATAGCGAAATAAAAAAATCCAGATTCTGAGGTGTGTTCTCAAAACAGATTCCTTCTCACTAAATTCACTATTTCCGCTCTTTTAAAACAAAAATTGACACTAAGGCCTCTGCTCATCGGTTTTCACCGATTTTTATACAATAATTCATAGCGAAATAAAAAACCTAGATTCTAAGGTGTGTTCTCAAAACAGCTTCCTTTTCACTAAATTAACTGTTTCCGCTGTTTTAAAACAAAAATTGAAACTAAGGCCTCTTCTCATCGATTTTCACCGATTTTTATCCAAAATATCATAGAGAAATAAAAAATCCAGATTCTGAGGTGTTCTCAAAAAAGCTTCCTTCTCACTAAATTCACTATTTTCGCTGTTTTAAAACAAAAATTGACACTAAGGCCTGAGATAATCGGTTTTCTGCGATTTTTATACAATAATTCTTAGCGAAATAAAAAATCCAGATTCTGAGGTGTGTTCCCAAAACAGCTTCCTTCTCACGAAATTCACTTCTTCCGCTGTTTTAAAACAAAAATTGAAACTAAGGCCTCTGCTTATCGGTTTTCACCGATTTTTATACAATAATTCATAGCGAAATAAAAAACCCTGATTCTGAAGTGTGTTTTAAAAAACGTTTCCTTCCCACTAAATTCACTATTTCCGCTGTTTTAAAACAATAATTGAAACTGAGGCCCCCTCTCATCGGTTTTTACCGATATTTATACAATATTAATTAATAGCGAAATAAAAAATCCAGATTCTGAGGTGTGTTCTCAAAACAGATTCCTTCTCACTAAATTCACTATTTCCGCTCTTTTAAAACAAAAATTGACACTAAGGCCTCTGCTCATCGGTTTTCACCGATTTTTATACAACAATTCATAGCGAAATAAAAAACCTAGATTCTGAGGTGTGTTCTCAAAACAGCTTCCTTTTCACTAAACTCACTATTTCCGCTGTTTTAAAACAAAAACTGACACTAAGGCCCCTGCTCATCGGTTTTCACCGATTTTTATACAATAATTCATAGCGAAATAAAAAATCCAGATTCTGAGGTGTGTTCTCAAAACAGCTTCCTTCTCACTTAATTCACTATTTCCGCTGTTTTAAAACAAAAATTGACATCATGGCCTCTGCTCATCGGTTTTCACCGATTTTTATACAATAATTCATTGCGAAATAAAAAACCTAGATTCTGAGGTGTGTTCTCAAAACAGCTTCCTTCTCACTAAACTCACTATATCCGCTGTTTTAAAACAAAAATTGACACTAAGGCCAGTGATAATCGGTTTTCTGCGATTTTTATACAATAATTCCTAGCGAAATAAAAAATCCAGATTCTGAGGTGTGTTCTCAAAACAGCTTCCTTCTCACGAAATTCAGTACTTCCGCTGTTTTAAAACAAAAGTTGAAACTGAGGCCTCTGCTCATCGGTTTTCACCGATTTTTATACAATAATTCATAGCGAAATAAAAAACCCCAGATTCTGAGGTGTGTTTTAAAAAACGTTTCCTTCCCACTAAATGCACTATTTCTGCTGTTTTAAAACAAAAATTGAAACTGAGGCCTTTGCTCATCGGTTTTCACCGATTTTTATACAATATTTCATACCGAAATATAAAATCCAGATTCAGAGGTGTGTTCTCAAACCAGATTTCTTCTCACTCAATTCACTATTTCCGCTGTTTTTAAAACAAAAATTGACATTAAGGCTTATGCTCATCGGTATTCACCGATTTTTATACAATAATTCATAGCGAAATAAAAAATCCAGATTCTAAGGTGTGTTCTCAAAACAGCTTCCTTTTCACTAAATTAACTGTTTCCGCTGTTTTAAAACAAAAATTGAAACTAAGGCCTCTTCTCATCGATTTTCACCGATTTTTATCCAAAATATCATAGAGAAATAAAAAATCCAGATTCTGAGGTGTTCTCAAAAAAGCTTCCTTCTCATTAAAAAAAAAAAATTGACACTACGGCCTCTGCTCATCGGTTTTCACCGATTTTTATACAATAATTCATAGCGAAATAAAAAAATCCAGATTCTGTGGTGTGTTCTCAAAAACGTTTCCTTCTCACTTAATTCTCTGTTTCCGCTGTTTTAAAACAAAAATTGACATTAAGGCTTATGCTCATCGGTAATCACCGATTTTTATACAATAATTCATAGCGAAATAAAAAATCCAGATTCTAAGGTGTGTTCTCAAAACAGCTTCCTTTTCACTAAATTAACTGTTTCCGCTGTTTTAAAACAAAAATTGAAACTAAGGCCTCTTCTCATCGATTTTCACCGATTTTTATACAATAATTCATAGCGAAATAAAAAAATCCAGATTCTGTGGTGTGTACTCAAAAACGTTTCCTTCTCACTTAATTCTCTGTTTCCGCTGTTTTAAAACAAAAATTGACACTAAGGCTTCTGCTCATCAGTTTTCATCGATTTTTATGCAATAATTCATAGCGAAATATAAAATCAAGATTCTGAGGTGTGTTATCAAACCAGATTTCTTCTCACTAATTTCCGTGTTTCCGCTGTTTTAAAACAAAAATTGACACTAAGGCCTGTGATAATCGGTTTTCACCGATTTTTATACAATAATTCATAGCGAAATAAAAACTCCAGATTCTGAGTTGTGTTCTCAAAACAGCTTCCTTCTCACTAAATTCACTATTTCCGCTGTTTTAAAACAAAAATTGACACTAAGGCTTCTGCTCATCAGTTTTCATCGATTTTTATGCAATAATTCATAGCGAAATATAAAATCAAGATTCTGAGGTGTGTTATCAAACCAGATTTCTTCTCACTAATTTCACTGTTTCCGCTGTTTTAAAAAAAAATTGACACTAAGGCCTGTGATAATCGGTTTTCACCGATTTTTATACAATAATTCATAGCGAAATAAAAACTCCAGATTCTGAGTTGTGTTCTCAAAACAGCTTCCTTCTCACTAAATTCACTATTTCCGCTGTTTTAAAACAAAAATTGACACTAAGGCCTGAGATAATCGGTTTTCTGCGATTTTTATACAATAATTCTTAGCGAAATAAAAAATCCAGATTCTGAGGTGTGTTCTCAATATAGCTTCCTTCTCACGAAATTCACTACTTCCGCTGTTTTAAAACAAAAATTTAAATTAAGCCCTCTGCTTATCGGTTTTCACCGATTTTTATACAATAATTCATAGCAAAATAAAAAACCCAGATTCTGAGGTGTGTTTTAAAAAACGTTTCCTTCCCACTAAATTCACCATTTCCGCTGTTTTAAAACAAAAATTGAAACTGAGGCCTCTGCTCATCGGTTTTCACCGATTTTTATACAATAATTCATACCGAAATATAAAATCAAGATTCTGAGGTGTGTTCTCAAACCAGATTTCTTCTCACTAATTTCACTGTTTCCGCTGTTTTAAAACAAAAATTGACACTAAGGCCTGTGATAATCGGTTTTCACCGATTTTTATTCAATAATTCATAGCGAAATAAAAACTCCAGATTCTGAGTTGTGTTATCAAAATAGCTTCCTTCTCACTAAATTAACTATTTCCGCTATTAAAAAAAAAAAATTGACACTACGGCCTCTGCTCATCGGTTTTCACCGATTTTTATAGAATAATTCATAGCGAAATAAAAAAATCCAGATTCTGTGGTGTGTTCTCAAAAACGTTTCCTTCTCACTTAATTCTCTGTTTCCGCTGTTTTAAAACAAAAATTGACACTAAGGCTTCTGCTCATCAGTTTTCATCGATTTTTATGCAATAATTCATAGCGAAATATAAAATCAAGATTCTGAGGTGTGTTCTCAAACCAGATTTCTTCACACTAATTTCACTGTTTCCGCTGTTTTAAAACAAAAATTGACACTAAGGCCTGTGATAATCGGTTTTCACCGATTTTTATACAATAATTCATAGCGAAATAAAAAATCCAGATTCTGAGGTGTGTTCTCAAAACAGCTTCCTTTTCACTAAATTCACTGTTTCCGCCGTTTTAAAAATAAAAATTGTCAATAAGGCCTCTTCTCATTGATTTTCACCGATTTTTATCCAAAATATCATAGAGAAATAAAAAATCCAGATTCTGAGGTGTGTTCTCAAAACAGCTTCCTTCTAACTAATTTTACTGTTTCCGCTGTTTTAAAACAAAAATTGACACTAAGGCCCCTGCTCATCGGTTTTCACCGATTTTTATACAATAATTCATAGCGAAATAAAAAATCCAGATTCTGAGGTGTGTTCTCAAAACCGTTTCCTTCTCACTTAATTCACTATTTCCGCTGTTTTAAAACAAAAATTGACAATAAGGGCTGTGATAATCGGTTTTCTGCGATTTTTATTTCATAATTCTTAGCGAAATAAAAAATCCAGATACTGAGGTGTGTTCGCAAAACAGCTTCCTTCTCATGAAATTCACTACTTCCGCTGTTTTAAAACAAAAATTGAAACTAAGGCCTCTGCCAATCGGTTTTCACCGATTTTTATACAATAATTCATAGAAAATTAAAAAATCCAGATTCTGAGGCGTGTTCTAAGAAAACTTTCCTTGTCACAAAATTCACTGTTTCCGCTGTTTTAAAACAAAAATCGACACTAAGGCCTCTGCTCATCGTTTTCACCGTTTTTTATACAATTATTCATGGCGAAATAAAAAATCCAGATTCTTAGGTGTGTTCTGAAAAGTGCTTCCTTCTCACTAAATTCACTATTTTCGCTGTTTTAAAACAAAAATTGACACTAAGGCCTGTGATAATCGGTTTTCTGCGATTTTTATACCACAATTCTTAGCGAAATAAAAAATCCAGATTCTTAGGTGTGTTCCCAAAACAGCTTCCTTCTCACGAAATTCACTTCTTCCGCTGTTTTAAAACAAAAATTGAAACTAAGGCCTCTGCTTATCGGTTTTCACCGATTTTTATACAATAATTCATAGCGAAATAAAAAACCCTGATTCTGAAGTGTGTTTTAAAAAACGTTTCCTTCCCACTAAATTCACTATTTCCGCTGTTCTAAAACAATAATTGAAACTGAGGCCCCCTCTCATCGGTTTTTACCGATATTTATACAATATTAATTAATAGCGAAATAAAAAATCCAGATTCTGAGGTGTGTTCTCAAAACAGATTCCTTCTCACTAAATTCACTATTTCCGCTCTTTTAAAACAAAAATTGACACTAAGGCCTCTGCTCATCGGTTTTCACCGATTTTTATACAATAATTCATAGCGAAATAAAAAACCTAGATTCTGAGGTGCGTTCTCAAAACAGCTTCCTTCTCACTAAACTCACTATTTCCGCTGTTTTAAAACAAAAACTGACACTAAGGCCCCTGCTCATCGGTTTTCACCGATTTTTATACAATAATTCATAGCGAAATAAAAAATCCAGATTCTGAGGTGTGTTCTCAAAACAGCTTCCTTCTCACTTAATTCACTATTTCCGCTGTTTTAAAACAAAAATTGACATTATGGCCTCTGCTCATCGGTTTTCTCCGATTTTTATACATTAATTCATTGCGAAATAAAAAACCTAGATTCTGAGGTGTGTTCTCAAAACAGCTTCCTTCTCACTAAACTCACTATATCCGCTGTTTTAAAACAAAAATTGACACTAAGGCCCCTGCTCATCGGTTTTCACCGATTTTTATACAATAATTCATAGCGAAATAAAAAATCCAGATTCTGAGGTGTGTTCTCAAAACAGCTTCCTTCTCACTTAATTCACTATTTCCGCTGTTTTAAAACAAAAATTGACATTAAGGCCTCTGTTCATCGGTTTTCACCGATTTTTATACAATAATTCATAGCGAAATAAAAAATCCAGATTCTGAGGTGTTCTCAAAACAGCTTCCTTCTCAGTAAATTCACTATTTTCGCTGTTTTAAAACAAAAATTGACACTAAGGCCTGTGATAATCGGTTTTCTGCGATTTTTATACAATAATTCTTAGCGAAATAAAAAATCCAGATTCTGAGGTGTGTTCTCAAAACAGCTTCCTTCTCACGAAATTCACTACTTCCGCTGTTTTAAAACAAAAATTGAAACTGAGGCCTCTGCTCATCGGTTTTCACCGATTTTTATACAATAATTCATAGCGAAATAAAAAACCCAGATTCTGAGGTGTGTTTTAAAAAACGTTTCCTTCCCACTAAATTCACTATTTCTGCTGTTTTAGAACAAAAATTGAAACTGAGGCCTCTGCTCATCGGTTTTCACCGATTTTTATACAATATTTCATACCGAAATATAAAATCCAGGTTCTGAGGTGTGTTCTCAAACCAGATTTCTTCTCACTCAATTCACTATTTCCGCTGTTTTAAAACAAAAATTGACATTAAGGCTTATGCTCATCAGTTTTCATCGATTTTTATGCAATAATTCATAGCGAAATATAAAATCAAGATTCTGAGGTGTGTTATCAAACCAGATTTCTTCTCACTAATTTCACTGTTTCCGCTGTTTTAAAACAAAAATTGACACTAAGGCCTGTGATAATCGGTTTTCACCGATTTTTATACAATAATTCATAGCGAAATAAAAACTCCAGATTCTGAGTTGTGTTCTCAAAACAGCTTCCTTCTCACTAAATTCACTATTTCCGCTGTTTTAAAAAAAAATTGACACTAAGGCCTGTGATAATCGGTTTTCTGCGATTTTTATACAATAATTCTTAGCGAAATAAAAAATCCAGATTCTGAGGTGTGTTCTCAAAACAGCTTCCTTCTCACGAAATTCACTACTTCCGCTGTTTTAAAACAAAAATTGAAACTGAGATCTCTGCTCATCGGTTTTCACCGATTTTTATACAATAATTCATAGCGAAATAAAAAACCCAGATTCTGAGGTGTGTTTTAAAAAACGTTTCCTTCCCACTAAATTCACTATTTCCGCTGTTTTAAAGCAAAAATTGAATCTGAGGCCTCTGCTCATCGGTTTTCACCGATTTTTATACAATAATTCATACCGAAATATAAAATCAAGATTCTGAGGTGTGTTATCAAACCAGATTTCTTCTCACTAATTTCACTGTTTCCGCTGTTTTAAAACAAAAATTGACACTAAGGCCTGTGATAATCGGTTTTCACCGATTTTTATACAATAATTCATAGCGAAATAAAAACTCCAGATTCTGAGTTGTGTTCTCAAAACAGCTTCCTTCTCACTAAATTCACTATTTCCGCTGTTTTAAAAAAAAATTGACACTTAAGCCTTGCCCTTCGGTTTTCACCGATTTTTATACAATCATTCATAGCAAAATAAAAAATCCAGGATCTGAGGTATGATCTCAAAACAGATTCCTTCTCACTAAATTCACTACTTCCGCTGTTTGAAATCAAAAGTTGACACTATGGCCTCTGATCATCGGTTTTCACCGATTTTTATACAATAATTCATAGCGAAATAAAAAACCCAGATTCTGAGGTGTGTTCTCAAAACAGCTTCTTTCTCACTAAACTTACTATTTCCGCTGTTTTAAAACAAAAATTGACACAAAGGCCCCTGCTCATCGGTTTTCACCGATTTTTATACAATAATTCATAGCGAAATAAAAAATCCAGATTCTGAGGTGTGTTTTAAAAAACGTTTCCTTCCCACTAAATTCACTATTTCCTCTGTTTTAAAACAAAAGTTGAAACTGAGGCCTCTGCTCATCGGTTTTCACCGATTTTTATACAATAATTCATACCGAAATATAAAATCCAGATTCTGAGGTGTGTTCTCAAAGCAGCTTCCTTCTCACTTAATTCACTATTTTCGCTGTTTTAAAACAAAAATTGACATTAAGGCTTCTGCTCATCGGTTTTCACCGATTTTTATACAATAATTCATAGCGAAATAAAAAATCCAGATTCTGAGGTGTGTTCTCAAAACAGCTTCCTTTTCACTAAATTCACTGTTTCCGCCGTTTTAAAAATAAAAATTGTCAATAAGGCCTCTTCTCATTGATTTTCACCGATTTTTATCCAAAATATCATAGAGAAATAAAAAATCCAGATTCTGAGGTGTTCTCAAAAAAGCTTCCTTCTCACTAAATTCACTATTTTCGCTGTTTTAAAACAAAAATTGACACTAAGGCCTGAGATAATCGGTTTTCTGCGATTTTTATACAATAATTCTTAGCGAAATAAAAAATCCAGATTCTGAGGTGTGTTTTAAAAAACGTTTCCTTCCCACTAAATTCACTATTTCCTCTGTTTTAAAACAAAAGTTGAAACTGAGGCCTCTGCTCATCGGTTTTCACCGATTTTTATACAATAATTCATACCGAAATATAAAATCCAGATTCTGAGGTGTGTTCTCAAAGCAGCTTCCTTCTCACTTAATTCACTATTTTCGCTGTTTTAAAACAAAAATTGACATTAAGGCTTCTGCTCATCGGTTTTCACCGATTTTTATACAATAATTCATAGCGAAATAAAAAATCCAGATTCTGAGGTGTGTTCTCAAAACAGCTTCCTTTTCACTAAATTCACTGTTTCCGCCGTTTTAAAAATAAAAATTGTCAATAAGGCCTCTTCTCATTGATTTTCACCGATTTTTATCCAAAATATCATAGAGAAATAAAAAATCCAGATTCTGAGGTGTGTTCTCAAAACCGTTTCCTTCTCACTTAATTCACTATTTCCGCTGTTTTAAAACAAAAATTGACAATAAGGGCTGTGATAATCGGTTTTCTGCGATTTTTATTTCATAATTCTTAGCGAAATAAAAAATCCAGATTCTGAGGTGTGTTCGCAAAACAGCTTCCTTCTCATGAAATTCACTACTTCCGCTGTTTTAAAACAAAAATTGAAACTAAGGCCTCTGCTTATCGGTTTTCACCGATTTTTATACAATAATTCATAGCGAAATAAAAAATCCAGATTCTGAGGTGTGTTCTCAATATAGCTTCCTTCTCACGAAATTCACTACTTCCGCTGTTTTAAAACAAAAATTTAAATTAAGCCCTCTGCTTATCGGTTTTCACCGATTTTTATACAATAATTCATAGCAAAATAAAAAACCCAGATTCTGAGGTGTGTTTTAAAAAACGTTTCCTTCCCACTAAATTCACCATTTCCGCTGTTTTAAAACAAAAATTGAAACTGAGGCCTCTGCTCATCGGTTTTCACCGATTTTTATACAATAATTCATACCGAAATATAAAATCAAGATTCTGAGGTGTGTTCTCAAACCAGATTTCTTCTCACTAATTTCACTGTTTCCGCTGTTTTAAAACAAAAATTGACACTAAGGCCTGTGATAATCGGTTTTCACCGATTTTTATTCAATAATTCATAGCGAAATAAAAACTCCAGATTCTGAGTTGTGTTATCAAAATAGCTTCCTTCTCACTAAATTAACTATTTCCGCCATTAAAAAAAAAAAATTGACACTACGGCCTCTGCTCATCGGTTTTCACCGATTTTTATAGAATAATTCATAGCGAAATAAAAAAATCCAGATTCTGTGGTGTGTTCTCAAAAACGTTTCCTTCTCACTTAATTCTCTGTTTCCGCTGTTTTAAAACAAAAATTGACACTAAGGCTTCTGCTCATCAGTTTTCATCGATTTTTATGCAATAATTCATAGCGAAATATAAAATCAAGATTCTGAGGTGTGTTATCAAACCAGATTTCTTCTCACTAATTTCACTGTTTCCGCTGTTTTAAAACAAAAATTGACACTAAGGCCTGTGATAATCGGTTTTCACCGATTTTTATACAATAATTCATAGCGAAATAAAAAATCCAGATTCTGAGGTGTGTTCTCAAAACAGCTTCCTTTTCACTAAATTCACTGTTTCCGCCGTTTTAAAAATAAAAATTGTCAATAAGGCCTCTTCTCATTGATTTTCACCGATTTTTATCCAAAATATCATAGAGAAATAAAAAATCCAGATTCTGAGGTGTGTTCTCAAAACAGCTTCCTTCTAACTAATTTTACTGTTTCCGCTGTTTTAAAACAAAAATTGACACTAAGGCCCCTGCTCATCGGTTTTCACCGATTTTTATACAATAATTCATAGCGAAATAAAAAATCCAGATTCTGAGGTGTGTTCTCAAAACCGTTTCCTTCTCACTTAATTCACTATTTCCGCTGTTTTAAAACAAAAATTGACAATAAGGGCTGTGATAATCGGTTTTCTGCGATTTTTATTTCATAATTCTTAGCGAAATAAAAAATCCAGATACTGAGGTGTGTTCGCAAAACAGCTTCCTTCTCATGAAATTCACTACTTCCGCTGTTTTAAAACAAAAATTGAAACTAAGGCCTCTGCCAATCGGTTTTCACCGATTTTTATACAATAATTCATAGAAAATTAAAAAATCCAGATTCTGAGGCGTGTTCTAAGAAAACTTTCCTTGTCACAAAATTCACTGTTTCCGCTGTTTTAAAACAAAAATCGACACTAAGGCCTCCGCTCATCGTTTTCACCGTTTTTTATACAATTATTCATGGCGAAATAAAAAATCCAGATTCTTAGGTGTGTTCTGAAAAGTGCTTCCTTCTCACTAAATTCACTATTTTCGCTGTTTTAAAACAAAAATTGACACTAAGGCCTGTGATAATCGGTTTTCTGCGATTTTTATACCATAATTCTTAGCGAAATAAAAAATCCAGATTCTTAGGTGTGTTCCCAAAACAGCTTCCTTCTCACGAAATTCACTTCTTCCGCTGTTTTAAAACAAAAATTGAAACTAAGGCCTCTGCTTATCGGTTTTCACCGATTTTTATACAATAATTCATAGCGAAATAAAAAACCCTGATTCTGAAGTGTTTTAAAAAACGTTTCCTTCCCACTAAATTCACTATTTCCGCTGTTTTAAAACAATAATTGAAACTGAGGCCCCCTCTCATCGGTTTTTACCGATATTTATACAATATTAATTAATAGCGAAATAAAAAATCCAGATTCTGAGGTGTGTTCTCAAAACAGATTCCTTCTCACTAAATTCACTATTTCCGCTCTTTTAAAACAAAAATTGACACTAAGGCCTCTGCTCATCGGTTTTCACCGATTTTTATACAATAATTCATAGCGAAATAAAAAATCCAGATTCTGAGGTGTGTTCTCAAAACAGCTTCCTTCTCACTTAATTCACTATTTCCGCTGTTTTAAAACAAAAATTGACATTATGGCCTCTGCTCATCGGTTTTCACCGATTTTTATACAATAATTCATTGCGAAATAAAAAACCTAGATTCTGAGGTGTGTTCTCAAAACAGCTTCCTTCTCACTAAACTCACTATATCCGCTGTTTTAAAACAAAAATTGACACTAAGGCCCCTGCTCATCGGTTTTCACCGATTTTTATACAATAATTCATAGCGAAATAAAAAATCCAGATTCTGAGGTGTGTTCTCAAAACAGCTTCCTTCTCACTTAATTCACTATTTCCGCTGTTTTAAAACAAAAATTGACATTAAGGCCTCTGTTCATCGGTTTTCACCGATTTTTATACAATAATTCATAGCGAAATAAAAAATCCAGATTCTGAGGTTTTCTCAAAACAGCTTCCTTCTCAGTAAATTCACTATTTTCGCTGTTTTAAAACAAAAATCGACACTAAGGCCTGTGATAATCGGTTTTCTGCGATTTTTATACAATAATTCTTAGCGAAATAAAAAATCCAGATTCTGAGGTGTGTTCTCAAAACAGCTTCCTTCTCACGAAATTCACTACTTCCGCTGTTTTAAAACAAAAATTGAAACTGAGGCCTCTGCTCATCGGTTTTCACCGATTTTTATACAATAATTCATAGCGAAATAAAAAACCCAGATTCTGAGGTGTGTTTTAAAAAACGTTTCCTTCCCACTAAATTCACTATTTCTGCTGTTTTAAAACAAAAATTGAAACTGAGGCCTCTGCTCATCGGTTTTCACCGATTTTTATACAATATTTCATACCGAAATATAAAATCCAGGTTCTGAGCTGTGTTCTCAAACCAGATTTCTTCTCACTCAATTCACTATTTCCGCTGTTTTAAAACAAAAATTGACATTAAGGCTTATGCTCATCGGTATTCACCGATTTTTATACAATAATTCATAGCGAAATAAAAAATCCAGATTCTAAGGTGTGTTCTCAAAACAGCTTCCTTTTCACTAAATTAACTGTTTCCGCTGTTTTAAAATAAAAATTGAAACTAAGGCCTCTTCTCATCGATTTTCACCGATTTTTATACAAAATATCATAGAGAAATAAAAAATCCAGATTCTGAGGTGTTCTCAAAAAAGCTTCCTTCTCACGAAATTCACTACTTCCGCTGTTTTAAAACAAAAATTGAAACTAATGCCCCACTTATCGGTTTTCACCGATTTTTATACAATAATTCGTAGCGAAATAAAAAATTAAGATTATGAGGTGTGTTTTAAAAAACGTTTCCTTCCCACTAAATTCACTATTTCCTCTGTTTTAAAACAAAAATTGAAACTGAGGCCTCTGCTCATCGGTTTTCACCGATTTTTATACAATAATTCAAAGCGAATTAAAAAATCCAGATTCTTAGGTGTGTTCTCAAAATAGCTTCCTTCTCACGAAATTCACTACTTCCGCTGTTTTAAAACAAAAAATTAAATTAAGCCCTCTGCTTATCGGTTTTCACCGATTTTTATACAATAATTCATAGCAAAATAAAAAACCCAGATTCTGAGGTGTGTTCTCAAACCAGATTTCTTCTCACTAATTTCACTGTTTCCGCTGTTTTAAAACAAAAATTGACACTAAGGCCTGTGATAATCGGTTTTCACCGATTTTTATACAATAATTCATAGCGAAATAAAAACTCCAGATTCTGAGTTGTGTTATCAAAACAGCTTCCTTCTCACTAAATTAACTATTTCCGCTATTAAAAAAAAAATTGACACTACGGCCTCTGCTCATCGGTTTTCACCGATTTTTATACAAATATTCATAGCGAAATAAAAAAATCCAGATTCTGTGGTGTGTTCTCAAAAACGTTTCCTTCTCACTTAATTCTCTGTTTCCGCTGTTTTAAAACAAAAATTGACACTAAGGCTTCTGCTCATCAGTTTTCATCGATTTTTATGCAATAATTCATAGCGAAATAAAAAATCCAGATTCTGAGGTGTGTTCTCAAAACAGCTTCCTTCTCACTAATTTCACTAGTTCCGCTTTTAAAAAAAAAAAAATTGACACTTAAGCCTCTGCTCTTCGGTTTTCACCGATTTTAATACAATCATTCATAGATAAAATAAAAAATCCAGATTCTGAGGTATGTTCTCAAAACGGCTTCCTTCTCACTAAATTCACTACTTCCGCTGTTTGAAAACAAAAATTGACACTAAGGCCCCTGCTAATCGGTTTTCACCGATTTTTATACAATAATTCATAGCGAAATAAAAAATCCAGATTCTGAGGTGTGTTCTCAAAATAGCTTCCTTCTCACTTAATTCACTGTTACCGCTGTTTTAAAACAAAAATTGAAACTGAGGCCTCTGCTCATTGGTTTTTACCGATTTTTATACAATAATTCATAGCGAAATAAAAAACCCAGATTCTGAGGTGTGTTTTAAAAAACGTTTCCTTCCCACTAAATTCACTATTTCCGCTGTTTTTAAACAAAAATTGAAACTGAGGCTTCTGCTCATCGGTTTTCACCGATTTTTATACAATATTTCATACCGAAATATAAAATCCAGATTCTGAGGTGTGTTCCCAAAACAGCTTCCTTCTCACGAAATTCACTTCTTCCGCTGTTTTAAAACTAAAATTGAAACTAAGGCCTCTGCTTATCGGTTTTCACCGATTTTTATACAATAATTCATAGCGAAATAAAAAACCCTGATTCTGAAGTGTGTTTTAAAAAACGTTTCCTTCCCACTAAATTCACTATTTCCGCTGTTTTAAAACAATAATTGAAACTGAGGCCCCCTCTCATCGGTTTTTACCGATATTTATACAATATTAATTAATAGCGAAATAAAAAATCCAGATTCTGAGGTGTGTTCTCAAAACAGATTCCTTCTCACTAAATTCACTATTTCCGCTCTTTTAAAACAAAAATTGACACTAAGGCCTCTGCTCATCGGTTTTCACCGATTTTTATACAATAATTCATAGCGAAATAAAAAACCTAGATTCTAAGGTGTGTTCTCAAAACAGCTTCCTTTTCACTAAATTAACTGTTTCCGCTGTTTTAAAACAAAAATTGAAACTAAGGCCTCTTCTCATCGATTTTCACCGATTTTTATCCAAAATATCATAGAGAAATAAAAAATCCAGATTCTGAGGTGTTCTCAAAAAAGCTTCCTTCTCACTAAATTCACTATTTTCGCTGTTTTAAAACAAAAATTGACACTAAGGCCTGAGATAATCGGTTTTCTGCGATTTTTATACAATAATTCTTAGCGAAATAAAAAATCCAGATTCTGAGGTGTGTTCCCAAAACAGCTTCCTTCTCACGAAATTCACTTCTTCCGCTGTTTTAAAACAAAAATTGAAACTAAGGCCTCTGCTTATCGGTTTTCACCGATTTTTATACAATAATTCGTAGCGAAATAAAAAACCCTGATTCTGAAGTGTGTTTTAAAAAACGTTTCCTTCCCACTAAATTCACTATTTCCGCTGTTTTAAAACAATAATTGAAACTGAGGCCCCCTCTCATCGGTTTTTACCGATATTTATACAATATTAATTAATAGCGAAATAAAAAATCCAGATTCTGAGGTGTGTTCTCAAAACAGATTCCTTCTCACTAAATTCACTATTTCCGCTCTTTTAAAACAAAAATTGACACTAAGGCCTCTGCTCATCGGTTTTCACCGATTTTTATACAATAATTCATAGCGAAATAAAAAACCTAGATTCTAAGGTGTGTTCTCAAAACAGCTTCCTTTTCACTAAATTAACTGTTTCCGCTGTTTTAAAACAAAAATTGAAACTAAGGCCTCTTCTCATCGATTTTCACCGATTTTTATCCAAAATATCATAGAGAAATAAAAAATCCAGATTCTGAGGTGTTCTCAAAAAAGCTTCCTTCTCACTAAATTCACTATTTTCGCTGTTTTAAAACAAAAATTGACACTAAGGCCTGAGATAATCGGTTTTCTGCGATTTTTATACAATAATTCTTAGCGAAATAAAAAATCCAGATTCTGAGGTGTGTTCCCAAAACAGCTTCCTTTTCACGAAATTCACTTCTTCCGCTGTTTTAAAACAAAAATTGAAACTAAGGCCTCTGCTTATCGGTTTTCACCGATTTTTATACAATAATTCATAGCGAAATAAAAAACCCTGATTCTGAAGTGTGTTTTAAAAAACGTTTCCTTCCCACTAAATTCACTATTTCCGCTGTTTTAAAACAATAATTGAAACTGAGGCCCCCTCTCATCGGTTTTTACCGATATTTATACAATATTAATTAATAGCGAAATAAAAAATCCAGATTCTGAGGTGTGTTCTCAAAACAGATTCCTTCTCACTAAATTCACTATTTCCGCTCTTTTAAAACAAAAATTGACACTAAGGCCTCTGCTCATCGGTTTTCACCGATTTTTATACAATAATTCATAGCGAAATAAAAAACCTAGATTCTGAGGTGTGTTCTCAAAACAGCTTCCTTCTCACTAAACTCACTATTTCCGCTGTTTTAAAACAAAAACTGACACTTAGGCCCCTGCTCATCGGTTTTCACCGATTTTTATACAATAATTCATAGCGAAATAAAAAATCCAGATTCTGAGGTGTGTTCTCAAAACAGCTTCCTTCTCACTTAATTCACTATTTCCGCTGTTTTAAAACAAAAATTGACATCATGGCCTCTGCTCATCGGTTTTCACCGATTTTTATACAATAATTCATTGCGAAATAAAAAACCTAGATTCTGAGGTGTGTTCTCAAAACAGCTTCCTTCTCACTAAACTCACTATATCCGCTGTTTTAAAACAAAAATTGACACTAAGGCCTGTGATAATCGGTTTTCTGCGATTTTTATACAATAATTCCTAGCGAAATAAAAAATCCAGATTCTGAGGTGTGTTCTCAAAACAGCTTCCTTCTCACGAAATTCAGTACTTCCGCTGTTTTAAAACAAAAATTGAAACTGAGGCCTCTGCTCATCGGTTTTCACCGATTTTTATACAATAATTCATAGCGGAATAAAAAACCCAGATTCTGAGGTGTGTTTTAAAAAACGTTTCCTTCCCACTAAATTCACTATTTCTGCTGTTTTAAAACAAAAATTGAAACTGAGGCCTCTGCTCATCGGTTTTCACCGATTTTTATACAATATTTCATACCGAAATATAAAATCCAGATTCAGAGGTGTGTTCTCAAACCAGATTTCTTCTCACTCAATTCACTATTTCCGCTGTTTTTAAAACAAAAATTGACATTAAGGCTTATGCTCATCGGTATTCACCGATTTTTATACAATAATTCATAGCGAAATAAAAAATCCAGATTCTAAGGTGTGTTCTCAAAACAGCTTCCTTTTCACTAAATTAACTGTTTCCGCTGTTTTAAAACAAAAATTGAAACTAAGGCCTCTTCTCATCGATTTTCACCGATTTTTATCCAAAATATCATAGAGAAATAAAAAATCCAGATTCTGAGGTGTTCTCAAAAAAGCTTCCTTCTCACTAAATTCACTATTTTCGCTGTTTTAAAACAAAAATTGACACTAAGGCCTGAGATAATCGGTTTTCTGCGATTTTTATACAATAATTCTTAGCGAAATAAAAAATCCAGATTCTGAGGTGTGTTCTCAATATAGCTTCCTTCTCACGAAATTCACTACTTCCGCTGTTTTAAAACAAAAATTTAAATTAAGCCCTCTGCTTATCGGTTTTCACCGATTTTTATACAATAATTCATAGCAAAATAAAAAACCCAGATTCTGAGGTGTGTTTTAAAAAACGTTTCCTTCCCACTAAATTCACTATTTCCGCTGTTTTAAAACAAAAATTGAAACTGAGGCCTCTGCTCATCGGTTTTCACCGATTTTTATACAATAATTCATACCGAAATATAAAATCAAGATTCTGAGGTGTGTTCTCAAACCAGATTTCTTCTCACTAATTTCACTGTTTCCGCTGTTTTAAAACCAAAATTGACACTAAGGCCTGTGATAATCGGTTTTCACCGATTTTTATACAATAATTCATAGCGAAACAAAAACTCCAGATTCTGAGCTGTGTTATCAAAATAGCTTCCTTCTCACTAAATTAACTATTTACGCTATTAAAAAAAAAAATTGACATTAAGGCTTCTGCTCATCGGTTTTCACCGATTTTTATACAATAATTCATACCGAAATATAAAATCCAGATTCTGAGGTGTGTTCTCAAAGCAGCTTCCTTCTCACTTAATTCACTATTTTCGCTGTTTTAAAACAAAAATTGACATTAAGGCTTCTGCTCATCGGTTTTCACCGATTTTTATACAATAATTCATAGCGAAATAAAAAATCCAGATTCTGAGGTGTGTTCTCAAAATAGCTTCCTTTTCACTAAATTCACTGTTTCCGCCGTTTTAAAAATAAAAATTGTCAATAAGGCCTCTTCTCATTGATTTTCACCGATTTTTATCCAAAATATCATAGAGAAATAAAAAATCCAGATTCTGAGGTGTGTTCTCAAAACCGTTTCCTTCTCACTTAATTCACTATTTCCGCTGTTTTAAAACAAAAATTGACAATAAGGGCTGTGATAATCGGTTTTCTGCGATTTTTATTTCATAATTCTTAGCGAAATAAAAAATCCAGATTCTGAGGTGTGTTCGCAAAACAGCTTCCTTCTCATGAAATTCACTACTTCCGCTGTTTTAAAACAAAAATTGAAACTAAGGCCTCTGCCAATCGGTTTTCACCGATTTTTATACAATAATTCATAGAAAATTAAAAAATCCAGATTCTGAGGCGTGTTCTAAGAAAACTTTCCTTGTCACAAAATTCACTGTTTCCGCTGTTTTAAAACAAAAATCGACACTAAGGCCTCTGCTCATCGTTTTCACCGTTTTTTATACAATTATTCATGGCGAAATAAAAAATCCAGATTCTTAGGTGTGTTCTGAAAAGTGCTTCCTTCTCACTAAATTCACTATTTTCGCTGTTTTAAAACAAAAATTGACACTAAGGCCTGTGATAATCGGTTTTCTGCGATTTTTATACCATAATTCTTAGCGAAATAAAAAATCCAGATTCTTAGGTGTGTTCCCAAAACAGCTTCCTTCTCACGAAATTCACTTCTTCCGCTGTTTTAAAACAAAAATTGAAACTAAGGCCTCTGCTTATCGGTTTTCACCGATTTTTATACAATAATTCATAGCGAAATAAAAAACCCTGATTCTGAAGTGTTTTAAAAAACGTTTCCTTCCCACTAAATTCACTATTTCCGCTGTTTTAAAACAATAATTGAAACTGAGGCCCCCTCTCATCGGTTTTTACCGATATTTATACAATATTAATTAATAGCGAAATAAAAAATCCAGATTCTGAGGTGTGTTCTCAAAACAGATTCCTTCTCACTAAATTCACTATTTCCGCTCTTTTAAAACAAAAATTGACACTAAGGCCTCTGCTCATCGGTTTTCACCGATTTTTATACAATAATTCATAGCGAAATAAAAAACCTAGATTCTGAGGTGTGTTCTCAAAACAGCTTCCTTCTCACTAAACTCACTATTTCCGCTGTTTTAAAACAAAAACTGACACTAAGGCCCCTGCTCATCGGTTTTCACCGATTTTTATACAATAATTCATAGCGAAATAAAAAATCCAGATTCTGAGGTGTGTTCTCAAAACAGCTTCCTTCTCACTTAATTCACTATTTCCGCTGTTTTAAAACAAAAATTGACATTATGGCCTCTGCTCATCGGTTTTCACCGATTTTTATACAATAATTCATTGCGAAATAAAAAACCTAGATTCTGAGGTGTGTTCTCAAAACAGCTTCCTTCTCACTAAACTCACTATATCCGCTGTTTTAAAACAAAAATTGACACTAAGGCCCCTGCTCATCGGTTTTCACCGATTTTTATACAATAATTCATAGCGAAATAAAAAATCCAGATTCTGAGGTGTGTTCTCAAAACAGCTTTCTTCTCACTTAATTCACTATTTCCGCTGTTTTAAAACAAAAATTGACATTAAGGCCTCTGTTCATCGGTTTTCACCGATTTTTATACAATAATTCATAGCGAAATAAAAAATCCAGATTCTGAGGTTTTCTCAAAACAGCTTCCTTCTCAGTAAATTCACTATTTTCGCTGTTTTAAAACAAAAATCGACACTAAGGCCTGTGATAATCGGTTTTCTGCGATTTTTATACAATAATTCTTAGCGAAATAAAAAATCCAGATTCTGAGGTGTGTTCTCAAAACAGCTTCCTTCTCACGAAATTCACTACTTCCGCTGTTTTAAAACAAAAATTGAAACTGAGGCCTCTGCTCATCGGTTTTCACCGATTTTTATACAATAATTCATAGCGAAATAAAAAACCCAGATTCTGAGGTGTGTTTTAAAAAACGTTTCCTTCCCACTAAATTCACTATTTCTGCTGTTTTAAAACAAAAATTGAAACTGAGGCCTCTGCTCATCGGTTTTCACCGATTTTTATACAATATTTCATACCGAAATATAAAATCCAGGTTCTGAGCTGTGTTCTCAAACCAGATTTCTTCTCACTCAATTCACTATTTCCGCTGTTTTAAAACAAAAATTGACATTAAGGCTTATGCTCATCGGTATTCACCGATTTTTATACAATAATTCATAGCGAAATAAAAAATCCAGTTTCTAAGGTGTGTTCTCAAAACAGCTTCCTTTTCACTAAATTAACTGTTTCCGCTGTTTTAAAATAAAAATTGAAACTAAGGCCTCTTCTCATCGATTTTCACCGATTTTTATACAAAATATCATAGAGAAATAAAAAATCCAGATTCTGAGGTGTTCTCAAAAAAGCTTCCTTCTCACGAAATTCACTACTTCCGCTGTTTTAAAACAAAAATTGAAACTAATGCCCCACTTATCGGTTTTCACCGATTTTTATACAATAATTCGTAGCGAAATAAAAAATTAAGATTATGAGGTGTGTTTTAAAAAACGTTTCCTTCCCACTAAATTCACTATTTCCTCTGTTTTAAAACAAAAATTGAAACTGAGGCCTCTGCTCATCGGTTTTCACCGATTTTTATACAATAATTCAAAGCGAATTAAAAAATCCAGATTCTTAGGTGTGTTCTCAAAATAGCTTCCTTCTCACGAAATTCACTACTTCCGCTGTTTTAAAACAAAAAATTAAATTAAGCCCTCTGCTTATCGGTTTTCATCGATTTTTATACAATAATTCATAGCAAAATAAAAAACCCAGATTCTGAGGTGTGTTCTCAAACCAGATTTCTTCTCACTAATTTCACTGTTTCCGCTGTTTTAAAACAAAAATTGACACTAAGGCCTGTGATAATCGGTTTTCACCGATTTTTATACAATAATTCATAGCGAAATAAAAACTCCAGATTCTGAGTTGTGTTATCAAAACAGCTTCCTTCTCACTAAATTAACTATTTCCGCTATTAAAAAAAAAAATTGACACTACGGCCTCTGCTCATCGGTTTTCACCGATTTTTATACAAATATTCATAGCGAAATAAAAAAATCCAGATTCTGTGGTGTGTTCTCAAAAACGTTTCCTTCTCACTTAATTCTCTGTTTCCGCTGTTTTAAAACAAAAATTGACACTAAGGCTTCTGCTCATCAGTTTTCATCGATTTTTATGCAATAATTCATAGCGAAATAAAAAATCCAGATTCTGAGGTGTGTTCTCAAAACAGCTTCCTTCTCACTAATTTCACTAGTTCCGCTTTTAAAAAAAAAAAATTGACACTTAAGCCTCTGCTCTTCGGTTTTCACCGATTTTAATACAATCATTCATAGCAAAATAAAAAATCCAGATTCTGAGGTATGTTCTCAAAACGGCTTCCTTCTCACTAAATTCACTACTTCCGCTGTTTGAAAACAAAAATTGACACTAAGGCCCCTGCTAATCGGTTTTCACCGATTTTTATACAATAATTCATAGCGAAATAAAAAATCCAGATTCTGAGGTGTGTTCTCAAAATAGCTTCCTTCTCACTTAATTCACTGTTACCGCTGTTTTAAAACAAAAATTGAAACTGAGGCCTCTGCTCATTGGTTTTTACCGATTTTTATACAATAATTCATAGCGAAATAAAAAACCCAGATTCTGAGGTGTGTTTTAAAAAACGTTTCCTTCCCACTAAATTCACTATTTCCGCTGTTTTTAAACAAAAATTGAAACTGAGGCTTCTGCTCATCGGTTTTCACCGATTTTTATACAATATTTCATACCGAAATATAAAATCCAGATTCTGAGGTGTGTTCCCAAAACAGCTTCCTTCTCACGAAATTCACTTCTTCCGCTGTTTTAAAACTAAAATTGAAACTAAGGCCTCTGCTTATCGGTTTTCACCGATTTTTATACAATAATTCATAGCGAAATAAAAAACCCTGATTCTGAAGTGTGTTTTAAAAAACGTTTCCTTCCCACTAAATTCACTATTTCCGCTGTTTTAAAACAATAATTGAAACTGAGGCCCCCTCTCATCGGTTTTTACCGATATTTATACAATATTAATTAATAGCGAAATAAAAAATCCAGATTCTGAGGTGTGTTCTCAAAACAGATTCCTTCTCACTAAATTCACTATTTCCGCTCTTTTAAAACAAAAATTGACACTAAGGCCTCTGCTCATCGGTTTTCACCGATTTTTATACAATAATTCATAGCGAAATAAAAAACCTAGATTCTAAGGTGTGTTCTCAAAACAGCTTCCTTTTCACTAAATTAACTGTTTCCGCTGTTTTAAAACAAAAATTGAAACTAAGGCCTCTTCTCATCGATTTTCACCGATTTTTATCCAAAATATCATAGAGAAATAAAAAATCCAGATTCTGAGGTGTTCTCAAAAAAGCTTCCTTCTCACTAAATTCACTATTTTCGCTGTTTTAAAACAAAAATTGACACTAAGGCCTGAGATAATCGGTTTTCTGCGATTTTTATACAATAATTCTTAGCGAAATAAAAAATCCAGATTCTGAGGTGTGTTCCCAAAACAGCTTCCTTTTCACGAAATTCACTTCTTCCGCTGTTTTAAAACAAAAATTGAAACTAAGGCTCTGCTTATCGGTTTTCACCGATTTTTATACAATAATTCATAGCGAAATAAAAAACCCTGATTCTGAAGTGTGTTTTAAAAAACGTTTCCTTCCCACTAAATTCACTATTTCCGCTGTTTTAAAACAATAATTGAAACTGAGGCCCCCTCTCATCGGTTTTTACCGATATTTATACAATATTAATTAATAGCGAAATAAAAAATCCAGATTCTGAGGTGTGTTCTCAAAACAGATTCCTTCTCACTAAATTCACTATTTCCGCTCTTTTAAAACAAAAATTGACACTAAGGCCTCTGCTCATCGGTTTTCACCGATTTTTATACAATAATTCATAGCGAAATAAAAAACCTAGATTCTGAGGTGTGTTCTCAAAACAGCTTCCTTCTCACTAAACTCACTATTTCCGCTGTTTTAAAACAAAAACTGACGCTAAGGCCCCTGCTCATCGGTTTTCACCGATTTTTATACAATAATTCATAGCGAAATAAAAAATCCAGATTCTGAGGTGTGTTCTCAAAACAGCTTCCTTCTCACTTAATTCACTATTTCCGCTGTTTTAAAACAAAAATTGACATCATGGCCTCTGCTCATCGGTTTTCACCGATTTTTATACAATAATTCATTGCGAAATAAAAAACCTAGATTCTGAGGTGTGTTCTCAAAACAGCTTCCTTCTCACTAAACTCACTATATCCGCTGTTTTAAAACAAAAATTGACACTAAGGCCTGTGATAATCGGTTTTCTGCGATTTTTATACAATAATTCCTAGCGAAATAAAAAATCCAGATTCTGAGGTGTGTTCTCAAAACAGCTTCCTTCTCACGAAATTCAGTACTTCCGCTGTTTTAAAACAAAAATTGAAACTGAGGCCTCTGCTCATCGGTTTTCACCGATTTTTATACAATAATTCATAGCGAAATAAAAAACCCAGATTCTGAGGTGTGTTTTAAAAAACGTTTCCTTCCCACTAAATTCACTATTTCTGCTGTTTTAAAACAAAAATTGAAACTGAGGCCTCTGCTCATCGGTTTTCACCGATTTTTATACAATATTTCATACCGAAATATAAAATCCAGATTCAGAGGTGTGTTCTCAAACCAGATTTCTTCTCACTCAATTCACTATTTCCGCTGTTTTTAAAACAAAAATTGACATTAAGGCTTATGCTCATCGGTATTCACCGATTTTTATACAATAATTCATAGCGAAATAAAAAATCCAGATTCTAAGGTGTGTTCTCAAAACAGCTTCCTTTTCACTAAATTAACTGTTTCCGCTGTTTTAAAACAAAAATTGAAACTAAGGCCTCTTCTCATCGATTTTCACCGATTTTTATCCAAAATATCATAGAGAAATAAAAAATCCAGATTCTGAGGTGTTCTCAAAAAAGCTTCCTTCTCACTAAATTCACTATTTTCGCTGTTTTAAAACAAAAATTGACACTAAGGCCTGAGATAATCGGTTTTCTGCGATTTTTATACAATAATTCTTAGCGAAATAAAAAATCCAGATTCTGAGGTGTGTTCTCAATATAGCTTCCTTCTCACGAAATTCACTACTTCCGCTGTTTTAAAACAAAAATTAAGCCCTCTGCTTATCGGTTTTCACCGATTTTTATACAATAATTCATAGCAAAATAAAAAACCCAGATTCTGAGGTGTGTTTTAAAAAACGTTTCCTTCCCACTAAATTCACTATTTCCGCTGTTTTAAAACAAAAATTGAAACTGAGGCCTCTGCTCATCGGTTTTCACCGATTTTTATACAATAATTCATACCGAAATATAAAATCAAGATTCTGAGGTGTGTTCTCAAACCAGATTTCTTCTCACTAATTTCACTGTTTCCGCTGTTTTAAAACCAAAATTGACACTAAGGCCTGTGATAATCGGTTTTCACCGATTTTTATACAATAATTCATAGCGAAACAAAAACTCCAGATTCTGAGTTGTGTTATCAAAATAGCTTCCTTCTCACTAAATTAACTATTTCCGCTATTAAAAAAAAAAAATTGACATTAAGGCTTCTGCTCATCGGTTTTCACCGATTTTTATACAATAATTCATACCGAAATATAAAATCCAGATTCTGAGGTGTGTTCTCAAAGCAGCTTCCTTCTCACTTAATTCACTATTTTCGCTGTTTTAAAACAAAAATTGACATTAAGGCTTCTGCTCATCGGTTTTCACCGATTTTTATACAATAATTCATAGCGAAATAAAAAATCCAGATTCTGAGGTGTGTTCTCAAAACAGCTTCCTTTTCACTAAATTCACTGTTTCCGCCGTTTTAAAAATAAAAATTGTCAATAAGGCCTCTTCTCATTGATTTTCACCGATTTTTATCCAAAATATCATAGAGAAATAAAAAATCCAGATTCTGAGGTGTGTTCTCAAAACCGTTTCCTTCTCACTTAATTCACTATTTCCGCTGTTTTAAAACAAAAATTGACAATAAGGGCTGTGATAATCGGTTTTCTGCAATTTTTATTTCATAATTCTTAGCGAAATAAAAAATCCAGATTCTGAGGTGTGTTCGCAAAACAGCTTCCTTCTCATGAAATTCACTACTTCCGCTGTTTTAAAACAAAAATTGAAACTAAGGCCTCTGCCAATCGGTTTTCACCGATTTTTATACAATAATTCATAGAAAATTAAAAAATCCAGATTCTGAGGCGTGTTCTAAGAAAACTTTCCTTGTCACAAAATTCACTGTTTCCGCTGTTTTAAAACAAAAATCGACACTAAGGCCTCTGCTCATCGTTTTCACCGTTTTTTATACAATTATTCATGGCGAAAAAAAAATCCAGATTCTTAGGTGTGTTCTGAAAAGTGCTTCCTTCTCACTAAATTCACTATTTTCGCTGTTTTAAAACAAAAATTGACACTAAGGCCTGTGATAATCGGTTTTCTGCGATTTTTATACCATAATTCTTAGCAAAATAAAAAATCCAGATTCTTAGGTGTGTTCCCAAAACAGCTTCCTTCTCACGAAATTCACTTCTTCCGCTGTTTTAAAACAAAAATTGAAACTAAGGCCTCTGCTTATCGGTTTTCACCGATTTTTATACAATAATTCATAGCGAAATAAAAAACCCTGATTCTGAAGTGTTTTAAAAAACGTTTCCTTCCCACTAAATTCACTATTTCCGCTGTTTTAAAACAATAATTGAAACTGAGGCCCCCTCTCATCGGTTTTTACCGATATTTATACAATATTAATTAATAGCGAAATAAAAAATCCAGATTCTGAGGTGTGTTCTCAAAACAGATTCCTTCTCACTAAATTCACTATTTCCGCTCTTTTAAAACAAAAATTGACACTAAGGCCTCTGCTCATCGGTTTTCACCGATTTTTATACAATAATTCATAGCGAAATAAAAAACCTAGATTCTGAGGTGTGTTCTCAAAACAGCTTCCTTCTCACTAAACTCACTATTTCCGCTGTTTTAAAACAAAAACTGACACTAAGGCCCCTGCTCATCGGTTTTCACCGATTTTTATACAATAATTCATAGCGAAATAAAAAATCCAGATTCTGAGGTGTGTTCTCAAAACAGCTTCCTTCTCACTTAATTCACTATTTCCGCTGTTTTAAAACAAAAATTGACATTATGGCCTCTGCTCATCGGTTTTCACCGATTTTTATACAATAATTCATTGCGAAATAAAAAACCTAGATTCTGAGGTGTGTTCTCAAAACAGCTTCCTTCTCACTAAACTCACTATATCCGCTGTTTTAAAACAAAAATTGACACTAAGGCCCCTGCTCATCGGTTTTCACCGATTTTTATACAATAATTCATAGCGAAATAAAAAATCCAGATTCTGAGGTGTGTTCTCAAAACAGCTTCCTTCTCACTTAATTCACTATTTCCACTGTTTTAAAACAAAAATTGACATTAAGGCCTCTGTTCATCGGTTTTCACCGATTTTTATACAATAATTCATAGCGAAATAAAAAATCCAGATTCTGAGGTTTTCTCAAAACAGCTTCCTTCTCAGTAAATTCACTATTTTCGCTGTTTTAAAACAAAAATCGACACTAAGGCCTGTGATAATCGGTTTTCTGCGATTTTTATACAATAATTCTTAGCGAAATAAAAAATCCAGATTCTGAGGTGTGTTCTCAAAACAGCTTCCTTCTCACGAAATTCACTACTTCCGCTGTTTTAAAACAAAAATTGAAACTGAGGCCTCTGTTCATCGGTTTTCACCGATTTTTATACAATAATTCATAGCGAAATAAAAAACCCAGATTCTGAGGTGTGTTTTAAAAAACGTTTCCTTCCCACTAAATTCACTATTTCTGCTGTTTTAAAACAAAAATTGAAACTGAGGCCTCTGCTCATCGGTTTTCACCGATTTTTATACAATATTTCATACCGAAATATAAAATCCAGGTTCTGAGCTGTGTTCTCAAACCAGATTTCTTCTCACTCAATTCACTATTTCCGCTGTTTTAAAACAAAAATTGACATTAAGGCTTATGCTCATCGGTATTCACCGATTTTTATACAATAATTCATAGCGAAATAAAAAATCCAGATTCTAAGGTGTGTTCTCAAAACAGCTTCCTTTTCACTAAATTAACTGTTTCCGCTGTTTTAAAATAAAAATTGAAACTAAGGCCTCTTCTCATCGATTTTCACCGATTTTTATACAAAATATCATAGAGAAATAAAAAATCCAGATTCTGAGGTGTTCTCAAAAAAGCTTCCTTCTCACGAAATTCACTACTTCCGCTGTTTTAAAACAAAAATTGAAACTAAGGCCCCACTTATCGGTTTTCACCGATTTTTATACAATAATTCGTAGCGAAATAAAAAATTAAGATTATGAGGTGTGTTTTAAAAAACGTTTCCTTCCCACTAAATTCACTATTTCCTCTGTTTTAAAACAAAAATTGAAACTGAGGCCTCTGCTCATCGGTTTTCACCGATTTTTATACAATAATTCAAAGCGAATTAAAAAATCCAGATTCTTAGGTGTGTTCTCAAAATAGCTTCCTTCTCACGAAATTCACTACTTCCGCTGTTTTAAAACAAAAAATTAAATTAAGCCCTCTGCTTATCGGTTTTCACCGATTTTTATACAATAATTCATAGCAAATTAAAAAACCCAGATTCTGAGGTGTGTTCTCAAACCAGATTTCTTCTCACTAATTTCACTGTTTCCGCTGTTTTAAAACAAAAATTGACACTAAGGCCTGTGATAATCGGTTTTCACCGATTTTTATACAAATATTCATAGCGAAATAAAAAAATCCAGATTCTGTGGTGTGTTCTCAAAAACGTTTCCTTCTCACTTAATTCTCTGTTTCCGCTGTTTTAAAACAAAAATTGACACTAAGGCTTCTGCTCATCAGTTTTCATCGATTTTTATGCAATAATTCATAGCGAAATAAAAAATCCAGATTCTGAGGTGTGTTCTCAAAACAGCTTCCTTCTCACTAATTTCACTAGTTCCGCCATTAAAAAAAAAAAATTGACACTTAAGCCTCTGCTCTTCGGTTTTCACCGATTTTAATACAATCATTCATAGCAAAATAAAAAATCCAGATTCTGAGGTATGTTCTCAAAACGGATTCCTTCTCACTAAATTCACTACTTCCGCTGTTTGAAAACAAAAATTGACACTAAGGCCCCTGCTCATCGGTTTTCACCGATTTTTATACAATAATTCATAGCGAAATAAAAAATCCAGATTCTGAGGTGTGTTCTCAAAATAGCTTCCTTCTCACTTAATTCACTGTTACCGCTGTTTTAAAACAAAAATTGAAACTGAGGCCTCTGCTCATTGGTTTTTACCGATTTTTATACAATAATTCATAGCGAAATAAAAAACCCAGATTCTGAGGTGTGTTTTAAAAAACGTTTCCTTCCCACTAAATTCACTATTTCCGCTGTTTTTAAATAAAAATTGAAACTGAGGCTTCTGCTCATCGGTTTTCACCGATTTTTATACAATATTTCATACCGAAATATAAAATCCAGATTCTGAGGTGTGTTCCCAAAACAGCTTCCTTCTCACGAAATTCACTTCTTCCGCTGTTTTAAAACTAAAATTGAAACTAAGGCCTCTGCTTATCGGTTTTCACCGATTTTTATACAATAATTCATAGCGAAATAAAAAACCCTGATTCTGAAGTGTGTTTTAAAAAACGTTTCCTTCCCACTAAATTCACTATTTCCGCTGTTTTAAAACAATAATTGAAACTGAGGCCCCCTCTCATCGGTTTTTACCGATATTTATACAATATTAATTAATAGCGAAATAAAAAATCCAGATTCTGAGGTGTGTTCTCAAAACAGATTCCTTCTCACTAAATTCACTATTTCCGCTCTTTTAAAACAAAAATTGACACTAAGGCCTCTGCTCATCGGTTTTCACCGATTTTTATACAATAATTCATAGCGAAATAAAAAACCTAGATTCTAAGGTGTGTTCTCAAAACAGCTTCCTTTTCACTAAATTAACTGTTTCCGCTGTTTTAAAACAAAAATTGAAACTAAGGCCTCTTCTCATCGATTTTCACCGATTTTTATCCAAAATATCATAGAGAAATAAAAAATCCAGATTCTGAGGTGTTCTCAAAAAAGCTTCCTTCTCACTAAATTCACTATTTTCGCTGTTTTAAAACAAAAATTGACACTAAGGCCTGAGATAATCGGTTTTCTGCGATTTTTATACAATAATTCTTAGCGAAATAAAAAATCCAGATTCTGAGGTGTGTTCCCAAAACAGCTTCCTTCTCACGAAATTCACTTCTTCCGCTGTTTTAAAACAAAAATTGAAACTAAGGCCTCTGCTTATCGGTTCTCACCGATTTTTATACAATAATTCGTAGCGAAATAAAAAACCCTGATTCTGAAGTGTGTTTTAAAAAACGTTTCCTTCCCACTAAATTCACTATTTCCGCTGTTTTAAAACAATAATTGAAACTGAGGCCCCCTCTCATCGGTTTTTACCGATATTTATACAATATTAATTAATAGCGAAATAAAAAATCCAGATTCTGAGGTGTGTTCTCAAAACAGATTCCTTCTCACTAAATTCACTATTTCCGCTCTTTTAAAACAAAAATTGACACTAAGGCCTCTGCTCATCGGTTTTCACCGATTTTTATACAATAATTCATAGCGAAATAAAAAACCTAGATTCTGAGGTGTGTTCTCAAAACAGCTTCCTTCTCACTAAACTCACTATTTCCGCTGTTTTAAAACAAAAACTGACACTAAGGCCCCTGCTCATCGGTTTTCACCGATTTTTATACAATAATTCATAGCGAAATAAAAAATCCAGATTCTGAGGTGTGTTCTCAAAACAGCTTCCTTCTCACTTAATTCACTATTTCCGCTGTTTTAAAACAAAAATTGACATCATGGCCTCTGCTCATCGGTTTTCACCAATTTTTATACAATAATTCATTGCGAAATAAAAAACCTAGATTCTGAGGTGTGTTCTCAAAACAGCTTCCTTCTCACTAAACTCACTATATCCGCTTTTTTAAAACAAAAATTGACACTAAGGCCTGTGATAATCGGTTTTCTGCGATTTTTATACAATAATTCCTAGCGAAATAAAAAATCCAGATTCTGAGGTGTGTTCTCAAAACAGCTTCCTTCTCACGAAATTCAGTACTTCCGCTGTTTTAAAACAAAAATTGAAACTGAGGCCTCTGCTCATCGGTTTTCACCGATTTTTATACAATAATTCATAGCGAAATAAAAAACCCAGATTCTGAGGTGTGTTTTAAAAAACGTTTCCTTCCCACTAAATTCACTATTTCTGCTGTTTTAAAACAAAAATTGAAACTGAGGCCTCTGCTCATCGGTTTTCACCGATTTTTATACAATATTTCATACCGAAATATAAAATCCAGATTCAGAGGTGTGTTCTCAAACCAGATTTCTTCTCACTCAATTCACTATTTCCGCTGTTTTTAAAACAAAAATTGACATAAAGGCTTATGCTCATCGGTATTCACCGATTTTTATACAATAATTCATAGCGAAATAAAAAATCCAGATTCTAAGGTGTGTTCTCAAAACAGCTTCCTTTTCACTAAATTAACTGTTTCCGCTGTTTTAAAACAAAAATTGAAACTAAGGCCTCTTCTCATCGATTTTCACCGATTTTTATCCAAAATATCATAGAGAAATAAAAAATCCAGATTCTGAGGTGTTCTCAAAAAAGCTTCCTTCTCACTAAATTCACTATTTTCGCTGTTTTAAAACAAAAATTGACACTAAGGCCTGAGATAATCGGTTTTCTGCGATTTTTATACAATAATTCTTAGCGAAATAAAAAATCCAGATTCTGAGATGTGTTCTCAATATAGCTTCCTTCTCACGAAATTCACTACTTCCGCTGTTTTAAAACAAAAATTTAAATTAAGCCCTCTGCTTATCGGTTTTCACCGATTTATATACAATAATTCATAGCAAAATAAAAAACCCAGATTCTGAGGTGTGTTTTAAAAAACGTTTCCTTCCCACTAAATTCACTATTTCCGCTGTTTTAAAACAAAAATTGAAACTGAGGCCTCTGCTCATCGGTTTTCACCGATTTTTATACAATAATTCATACCGAAATATAAAATCAAGATTCTGAGGTGTGTTCTCAAACCAGATTTCTTCTCACTAATTTCACTGTTTCCGCTGTTTTAAAACAAAAATTGACACTAAGGCCTGTGATAATCGGTTTTCACCGATTTTTATACAATAATTCATAGCGAAATAAAAACTCCAGATTCTGAGTTGTGTTATCAAAATAGCTTCCTTCTCACTAAATTAACTATTTCCGCTATTAAAAAAAAAAAATTGACACTACGGCCTCTGATCATCGGTTTTCACCGATTTTTATACAATAATTCATAGCGAAATAAAAAAATCCAGATTCTGTGGTGTGTTCTCAAAAACGTTTCCTTCTCACTTAATTCTCTGTTTCCGCTGTTTTAAAACAAAAATTGACACTAAGGCTTCTGCTCATCAGTTTTCATCGATTTTTATGCAATAATTCATAGCGAAATATAAAATCAAGATTCTGAGGTGTGTTATCAAACCAGATTTCTTCTCACTAATTTCACTGTTTCCGCTGTTTTAAAACAAAAATTGACATAAAGGCTTATGCTCATCGGTATTCACCGATTTTTATACAATAATTCATAGCGAAATAAAAAATCCAGATTCTAAGGTGTGTTCTCAAAACAGCTTCCTTTTCACTAAATTAACTGTTTCCGCTGTTTTAAAACAAAAATTGAAACTAAGGCCTCTTCTCATCGATTTTCACCGATTTTTATCCAAAATATCATAGAGAAATAAAAAATCCAGATTCTGAGGTGTTCTCAAAAAAGCTTCCTTCTCACTAAATTCACTATTTTCGCTGTTTTAAAACAAAAATTGACACTAAGGCCTGAGATAATCGGTTTTCTGCGATTTTTATACAATAATTCTTAGCGAAATAAAAAATCCAGATTCTGAGGTGTGTTCTCAATATAGCTTCCTTCTCACGAAATTCACTACTTCCGCTGTTTTAAAACAAAAATTTAAATTAAGCCCTCTGCTTATCGGTTTTCACCGATTTATATACAATAATTCATAGCAAAATAAAAAACCCAGATTCTGAGGTGTGTTTTAAAAAACGTTTCCTTCCCACTAAATTCACTATTTCCGCTGTTTTAAAACAAAAATTGAAACTGAGGCCTCTGCTCATCGGTTTTCACCGATTTGTATACAATAATTCATACCGAAATATAAAATCAAGATTCTGAGGTGTGTTCTCAAACCAGATTTCTTCTCACTAATTTCACTGTTTCCGCTGTTTTAAAACAAAAATTGACACTAAGGCCTGTGATAATCGGTTTTCACCGATTTTTATACAATAATTCATAGCGAAATAAAAACTCCAGATTCTGAGTTGTGTTATCAAAATAGCTTCCTTCTCACTAAATTAACTATTTCCGCTATTAAAAAAAAAAAATTGACACTACGGCCTCTGATCATCGGTTTTCACCGATTTTTATACAATAATTCATAGCGAAATAAAAAAATCCAGATTCTGTGGTGTGTTCTCAAAAACGTTTCCTTCTCACTTAATTCTCTGTTTCCGCTGTTTTAAAACAAAAATTGACACTAAGGCTTCTGCTCATCAGTTTTCATCGATTTTTATGCAATAATTCATAGCGAAATATAAAATCAAGATTCTGAGGTGTGTTATCAAACCAGATTTCTTCTCACTAATTTCACTGTTTCCGCTGTTTTAAAACAAAAATTGACACTAAGGCCTGTGATAATCGGTTTTCACCGATTTTTATACAATAATTCATAGCGAAATAAAAACTCCAGATTCTGAGTTGTGTTCTCAAAACAGCTTCCTTCTCACTAAATTCACTATTTCCGCTGTTTTAAAACAAAAATTGACACTAAGGCCTGAGATAATCGGTTTTCTGCGATTTTTATACAATAATTCTTAGCGAAATAAAAAATCCAGATTCTGAGGTGTGTTCTCAATATAGCTTCCTTCTCACGAAATTCACTACTTCCGCTGTTTTAAAACAAAAATTTAAATTAAGCCCTCTGCTTATCGGTTTTCACCGATTTTTATACAATAATTCATAGCAAAATAAAAAACCCAGATTCTGAGGTGTGTTTTAAAAAACGTTTCCTTCCCACTAAATTCACTATTTCCGCTGTTTTAAAACAAAAATTGAAACTGAGGCCTCTACTAATCGGTTTTCACCGATTTTTATACAATAATTCATACCGAAATATAAAATCAAGATTCTGAGGTGTGTTCTCAAACCAGATTTCTTCTCACTAATTTCACTGTTTCCGCTGTTTTAAAACAAAAATTGACACTAAGGCCTGTGATAATCGGTTTTCACCGATTTTTATTCAATAATTCATAGCGAAATAAAAACTCCAGATTCTGAGTTGTGTTATCAAAATAGCTTCCTTCTCACTAAATTAACTATTTCCGCTATTAAAAAAAAAAAATTGACACTACGGCCTCTGCTCATCGGTTTTCACCGATTTTTATAGAATAATTCATAGCGAAATAAAAAAATCCAGATTCTGTGGTGTGTTCTCAAAAACGTTTCCTTCTCACTTAATTCTCTGTTTCCGCTGTTTTAAAACAAAAATTGACACTAAGGCTTCTGCTCATCAGTTTTCATCGATTTTTATGCAATAATTCATAGCGAAATATAAAATCAAGATTCTGAGGTGTGTTATCAAACCAGATTTCTTCTCACTAATTTCACTGTTTCCGCTGTTTTAAAACAAAAATTGACACTAAGGCCTGTGATAATCGGTTTTCACCGATTTTTATACAATAATTCATAGCGAAATAAAAAATCCAGATTCTGAGGTGTGTTCTCAAAACAGCTTCCTTTTCACTAAATTCACTGTTTCCGCCGTTTTAAAAATAAAAATTGTCAATAAGGCCTCTTCTCATTGATTTTCACCGATTTTTATCCAAAATATCATAGAGAAATAAAAAATCCAGATTCTGAGGTGTGTTCTCAAAACAGCTTCCTTCTAACTAATTTTACTGTTTCCGCTGTTTTAAAACAAAAATTGACACTAAGGCCCCTGCTCATCGGTTTTCACCGATTTTTATACAATAATTCATAGCGAAATAAAAAATCCAGATTCTGAGGTGTGTTTTAAAAAACGTTTCCTTCCCACTTAATTCACTATTTCCGCTGTTTTAAAACAAAAATTGACAATAAGGGCTGTGATAATCGGTTTTCTGCGATTTTTATTTCATAATTCTTAGCGAAATAAAAAATCCAGATTCTGAGGTGTGTTCGCAAAACAGCTTCCTTCTCATGAAATTCACTACTTCCGCTGTTTTAAAACAAAAATTGAAACTAAGGCCTCTGCCAATCGGTTTTCACCGATTTTTATACAATAATTCATAGAAAATTAAAAAATCCAGATTCTGAGGCGTGTTCTAAGAAAACTTTCCTTGTCACAAAATTCACTGTTTCCGCTGTTTTAAAACAAAAATCGACACTAAGGCCTCTGCTCATCGTTTTCACCGTTTTTTATACAATTATTCATGGCGAAATAAAAAATCCAGATTCTTAGGTGTGTTCTGAAAAGTACTTCCTTCTCACTAAATTCACTATTTTCGCTGTTTTAAAACAAAAATTGACACTAAGGCCTGTGATAATCGGTTTTCTGCGATTTTTATACCATAATTCTTAGCGAAATAAAAAATCCAGATTCTTAGATGTGTTCCCAAAACAGCTTCCTTCTCACGAAATTCACTTCTTCCGCTGTTTTAAAACAAAAATTGAAACTAAGGCCTCTGCTTATCGGTTTTCACCGATTTTTATACAATAATTCATAGCGAAATAAAAAACCCTGATTCTGAAGTGTGTTTTAAAAAACGTTTCCTTCCCACTAAATTCACTATTTCCGCTGTTTTAAAACAATAATTGAAACTGAGGCCCCCTCTCATCGGTTTTTACCGATATTTATTCAATATTAATTAATAGCGAAATAAAAAATCCAGATTCTGAGGTGTGTTCTCAAAACAGATTCCTTCTCACTAAATTCACTATTTCCGCTCTTTTAAAACAAAAATTGACACTAAGGCCTCTGCTCATCGGTTTTCACCGATTTTTATACAATAATTCATAGCGAAATTAAAAACCTAGATTCTGAGGTGTGTTCTCAAAACAGCTTCCTTCTCACTAAACTCACTATTTCCGCTGTTTTAAAACAAAAACTGACACTAAGGCCCCTGCTCATCGGTTTTCACCGATTTTTATACAATAATTCATAGCGAAATAAAAAATCCAGATTCTGAGGTTTGTTCTCAAAACAGCTTTCTTCTCACTTAATTCACTATTTCCGCTGTTTTAAAACAAAAATTGACATTATGGCCTCTGCTCATCGGTTTTCACCGATTTTTATACAATAATTCATTGCGAAATAAAAAACCTAGATTCTGAGGTGTGTTCTCAAATCAGCTTCCTTCTCACTAAACTCACTATATCCGCTGTTTTAAAACAAAAATTGACACTAAGGCCCCTGCTCATCGGTTTTCACCGATTTTTATACAATAATTCATAGCGAAATAAAAAATCCAGATTCTGAGGTGTGTTCTCAAAACAGCTTCCTTCTCACTTAATTCACTATTTCCGCTGTTTTAAAACAAAAATTGACATTAAGGCCTCTGTTCATCGGTTTTCACCGATTTTTATACAATAATTCATAGCGAAATAAAAAATCCAGATTCTGAGGTTTTCTCAAAACAGCTTCCTTCTCAGTAAATTCACTATTTTCGCTGTTTTAAAACAAAAATCGACACTAAGGCCTGTGATAATCGGTTTTCTGCGATTTTTATACAATAATTCTTAGCGAAATAAAAAATCCAGATTCTGAGGTGTGTTCTCAAAACAGCTTCCTTCTCACGAAATTCACTACTTCCGCTGTTTTAAAACAAAAATTGAAACTGAGGCCTCTGCTCATCGGTTTTCACCGATTTTTATACAATAATTCATAGCGAAATAAAAAACCCAGATTCTGAGGTGTGTTTTAAAAAACGTTTCCTTCCCACTAAATTCACTATTTCTGCTGTTTTAAAACAAAAATTGAAACTGAGGCCTCTGCTCATCGGTTTTCACCGATTTTTATACAATATTTCATACCGAAATATAAAATCCAGGTTCTGAGCTGTGTTCTCAAACCAGATTTCTTCTCACTCAATTCACTATTTCCGCTGTTTTAAAACAAAAATTGACATTAAGGCTTATGCTCATCGGTATTCACCGATTTTTATACAATAATTCATAGCGAAATAAAAAATCCAGATTCTAAGGTGTGTTCTCAAAACAGCTTCCTTTTCACTAAATTAACTGTTTCCGCTGTTTTAAAATAAAAATTGAAACTAAGGCCTCTTCTCATCGATTTTCACCGATTTTTATACAAAATATCATAGAGAAATAAAAAATCCAGATTCTGAGGTGTTCTCAAAAAAGCTTCCTTCTCACGAAATTCACTACTTCCGCTGTTTTAAAACAAAAATTGAAACTAAGGCCCCACTTATCGGTTTTCACCAATTTTATACAATAATTCGTAGCGAAATAAAAAATTAAGATTATGAGGTGTGTTTTAAAAAACGTTTCCTTCCCACTAAATTCACTATTTCCTCTGTTTTAAAACAAAAATTGAAACTGAGGCCTCTGCTCATCGGTTTTCACCGATTTTTATACAATAATTCAAAGCGAATTAAAAAATCCAGATTCTTAGGTGTGTTCTCAAAATAGCTTCCTTCTCACGAAATTCACTACTTCCGCTGTTTTAAAACAAAAAATTAAATTAAGCCCTCTGCTTATCGGTTTTCACCGATTTTTATACAATAATTCATAGCAAAATAAAAAACCCAGATTCTGAGGTGTGTTCTCAAACCAGATTTCTTCTCACTAATTTCACTGTTTCCGCTGTTTTAAAACAAAAATTGACACTAAGGCCTGTGATAATCGGTTTTCACCGATTTTTATACAATAATTCATAGCGAAATAAAAACTCCAGATTCTGAGTTGTGTTATCAAAACAGCTTCCTTCTCACTAAATTAACTATTTCCGCTATTAAAAAAAAAAATTGACACTACGGCCTCTGCTCATCGGTTTTCACCGATTTTTATACAAATATTCATAGCGAAATAAAAAAATCCAGATTCTGTGGTGTGTTCTCAAAAACGTTTCCTTCTCACTTAATTCTCTGTTTCCGCTGTTTTAAAACAAAAATTGACACTAAGGCATCTGCTCATCAGTTTTCATCGATTTTTATGCAATAATTCATAGCGAAATAAAAAATCCAGATTCTGAGGTGTGTTCTCAAAACAACTTCCTTCTCACTAATTTCACTAGTTCCGCCATTAAAAAAAAAAAATTCACACTTAAGCCTCTGCTCTTCGGTTTTCACCGATTTTAATACAATCATTCATAGCAAAATAAAAAATCCAGATTCTGAGGTATGTTCTCAAAACGGCTTCCTTCTCACTAAATTCACTACTTCCGCTGTTTGAAAACAAAAATTGACACTAAGGCCCCTGCTCATCGGTTTTCACCGATTTTTATACAATAATTCATAGCGAAATAAAAAATCCAGATTCTGAGGTGTGTTCTCAAAATAGCTTCCTTCTCACTTAATTCACTGTTACCGCTGTTTTAAAACAAAAATTGAAACTGAGGCCTCTGCTCATTGGTTTTCACCGTTTTTTATACAATAATTCATAGCGAAATAAAAAACCCAGATTCTGAGGTGTGTTTTAAAAAACGTTTCCTTCCCACTAAATTCACTATTTCCGCTGTTTTAAAACAAAAATTGAAACTGAGGCTTCTGCTCATCGGTTTTCACCGATTTTTATACAATATTTCATACCGAAATATAAAATCCAGATTCTGAGGTGTGTTCTCAAACCAGATTTCTTCTCACTCAATTCACTATTTCCGCTGTTTTAAAACAAAAATCGAAATAAAGGATTTTTCTCATTGGTATTCACCGAATTTTATACAATAATTCATAGCGAAATAAAAAATCCAGATTCTGAGGTGTGTTCTCAAAACAGCTTCCTTTTCACTAAATTAACTGTTTCCGCTGTTTTAAAACAAAAATTGTCAATAAGGCCTCTTCTCATCGTTTACACCGATTTTTATCCAAAATATCATAGAGAAATAAAAAATCCAGATTCTGAGGTGTTCTCAAAAAAGCTTCCTTCTCACTAAATTCACTATTTTCGCTGTTTTAAAACAAAAATTGACACTAAGGCCTGAGATAATCGGTTTTCTGCGATTTTTATACAATAATTCTTAGCGAAATAAAAAATCCAGATTCTGAGGTGTGTTCTCAAAATAGCTTCCTTCTCACGAAATTCACTACTTCCGCTGTTTTGAAACAAAAATTTAAATTAAGCCCTCTGCTTATCGGTTTTCACTGATTTTTATACAATAATTCATAGCAAAATAAAAAACCCAGATTCTGAGGTGTGTTTTAAAAAACGTTTCCTTCCCACTAAATTCACTATTTCCTCTATTTTAAAACAAAAATTGAAACTGAGGCCTCTGCTCATCGGTTTTCACCGATTTTTATACAATAATTCATACCGAAATATAAAATCAAGATTCTGAGGTGTGTTCTCAAACCAGATTTCTTCTCACTAATTTCACTGTTTCCGCTGTTTTAAAACAAAAATTGACACTAAGGCCTGTGATAATCGGTTTTCACCGATGTTTATACAATAATTCATAGCGAAATAAAAACTCCAGATTCTGAGTTGTGTTCTCAAAACAGCTTCCTTCTCACTTAATTCACTATTTCCGCTGTTTTAAAAAAAAATTGACACTTAAACCTTGCCCTTCGGTTTTCACCGATTTTTATACAATCATTCATAGCAAAAAAAAAAATCCAGGATCTGAGGTATGTTATCAAAACAGCTTCCTTATCACTAAATTCACTACTTCCGCGGTTTTAAAACAAAAATTTAAATTAAGCCCTCTGCTTATCGGTTTTCACCGATTTTTATACAATAATTCATAGCGAAATAAAAAATCCAGATTATGAGTGGTGTTTTAAAAAACGTTTCCTTCCCACTAAATTCACTATTTCCTCTGTTTTAAAATAAAAATTGAAACTGAGGCCTCTGCTCATCGGTTTTCACCGATTTTTATACAATAATTCATACCGAAATATAAAATCCAGATTCTGAGGTGTGTTCTCAAAACAGCTTCCTTCTCACTTAATTCACTATTTTCGCTGTTTTAAACAAAAATTGACATTAGGGCTTCTCCTCATCGGTTTTCACCGATTTTTATACAATAATTCATACCGAAATAAAAAATCCAGATTCTGAGGTGTGTTCTCAAAACAGCTTCCTTCTAACTAATTTTACTGTTTCCGCTGTTTTAAAACAAAAATTGACACTAAGGCCCCTGCTCATCGGTTTTCATCGATTTTTATACAATAATTCATAGCGAAATAAAAAATCCAGATTCTGAGGTGTGTTCTCAAAACAGCTTCCTTCTCACCTAATTCACTATTTCCGCTGTTTAAAAACTAAAATTGACAATAAGGCCTGTGATAATCGGTTTTCTGCGATTTTTATACCATTATTCTTCTCGAAATAAAAAATCCAGATTTTGAGGTGTGTTCTCAAAACAGCTTCCTTCTCACTAATTTCACTAGTTCCGCCATTAAAAAAAAAAAATTGACACTTAAGCCTCTGCTCTTCGGTTTTCACCGATTTTAATACAATCATTCATAGCAAAATAAAAAATCCAGATTCTGAGGTATGTTCTCAAAACGGCTTCCTTCTCACTAAATTCACTACTTCCGCTGTTTGAAAACTAAAATTGACACTAAGGCCCCTGCTCATCGGTATTCACCGATTTTTATACAATTATTCATAGCGAAATAAAAAATCCAGATTCTGAGGTGTGTTCTCAAAACAGCTTCCTTCTAACTAATTTTACTGTTTCCGCTGTTTTAAAACAAATATTGACACTAAGGCCCCTGCTCATCGGTTTTCACCGATTTTTATACAATAATTCATAGCGAAATAAAAAATCCAGATTCTGAGGTGTGTTCTCAAAACAGCTTCCTTCTCACTTAATTCACTGTTTCCGCTGTTTTAAAACAAAAATTGACATTAAGGCCTCTGCTCATCGGTTTTCACCGATTTTTATACAATAATTCATAGCGAAATAAAAAATCAAGATTCTGAGGTATTCCCAAAACAGCTTCCTTCTCACTAAATTCACTATTTTTGCTGTTTTAAAACAAAAATTGACACTAAGGCCTGTGATAATCGGTTTTCACCGATTTTTATACAATAATTCATAGCGAAATAAAAACTCCAGATTCATACTTGTGTTATCAAAACAGCTTCCTTCTCACTAAATTAACTATTTCCGCTATTAAAAAAAAAAAATTGACACTACGGCCTCTGCTCATCGGTTTTCACCGATTTTTATACAATAATTCATAGCGAAATAAAAAAATCCAGATTCTGTGGTGTGTTCTCAAAAACGTTTCCTTCTCACTTAATTCTCTGTTTCCGCTGTTTTAAAACAAAAATTGACACTAAGGCTTCTGCTCATCAGTTTTCATCGATTTTTATGCAATAATTCACAGCGAAATAAAAAATCAAGATTCTGAGGTGTGTTCTCAAAACAGCTTCCTTCCACTAATTTCACTAGTTCCGCCATTAAAAAAAAAAAATTGACACTTAAGCCTCTGCTCTTCGGTTTTCACCGATTTTAATATAATCATTCATAGCAAAATAAAAAATCCAGATTCTGAGGTATGTTCTCAAAACGGCTTCCTTCTCACTAAATTCACTACTTCCGCTGTTTGAAAACAAAAATTGACACTAAGGCTCCTGCTCATCGGTTTTCACCGATTTTTATACATTAATTCATAGCGAAATAAAAAATCCAGATTCTGAGGTGTGTTCTCAAAACAGCTTCCTTCTCACTTAATTCACTGTTTCCGCTGTTTTAAAACAAAAATTGACATTAAGGCCTCTGCTCATCGGTTTTCACCGATTTTTATACAATAATTCATAGCGAAATAAAAAATCCAGATTCTGAGGTGTTCTCAAAACAGCTTCCTTCTCACTAAATTCACTATTTTCGCTGTTTTAAAACAAAAATTTACACTAAGGCCTGTGATAATCGGTTTTCTGCGATTTTTATACAATAATTCTTAGCGAAATAAAAACTCCAGATTCTGAGGTGTGTTCTCAAAACAGCTTCCTTCTCACGAAATTCACTACTTCCGCTGTTTTAAAACAAAAATTGAAACTGAGGCCTCTGCTCATCGGTTTTCACCGATTTTTATACAATAATTCATACCGAAATATAAAATCCAGATTCTGAGGTGTGTTCTCAAAACAGCTTCCTTCTCACTTAATTCACTATTTCCGCTGTTTTAAAACAAAAATTGAAACTGAGGCTTCTGCTCATCGGTTTTCACCGAGTTTTATACAATATTTCATACCGAAATATAAAATCCAGATTCTGAGGTGTGTTCTCAAACCAGATTTCTTCTCACTCAATTCACTATTTCCGCTGTTTTAAAACAAAAATCGACATTAAGGATTCTGCTCATCGGCTTTCACCGATTTTTATACAATAATTCATAGCGAAATAAAAAATCCAGAATCTGAGGTGTGTTCTCAAAACAGCTTCCTTTTCACTAAATTAACTGTTTCCGCTGTTTTAAAACAAAAATTGTCAATAAGGCCTCTTCTCATCGTTTTCACCGATTTTTATCCAAAATATCATAGAGAAATAAAAAATCCAGATTCTGAGGTGTTCTCAAAAAAGCTTCCTTCTCACTAAATTCACTATTTTCGCTGTTTTAAAACAAAAATTGACACTAAGGCCTGAGATAATCGGTTTTCGGCGATTTTTATACAATAATTCTTAGCGAAATAAAAAATCCAGATTCTGAGGTGTGTTCTCAAAATAGCTTCCTTCTCACGAAATTCACTACTTCCGCTGTTTTAAAACAAAAATTTAAATTAAGCCCTCTGCTTGCGTGTTTTCACCGATTTTTATACAATAATTCATAGCAAAATAAAAAACCCAGATTCTGAGGTGTGTTTTAAAAAACGTTTCCTTCCCACTAAATTCACTATTTCCGCTGTTTTAAAACAAAAATTGAAACTGAGGCCTCTGCTCATCGGTTTTCACCGATTTTTATACAATAATTCATACCGAAATATAAAATCAAGATTCTGAGGTGTGTTCTCAAACCAGATTTCTTCTCACTAATTTCACTGTTTCCGCTGTTTTAAAACAAAAATTGACACTAAGGCCTGTGATAATCGGTTTTCACCGATTTTTATACAATAATTCATAGCGAAATAAAAACTCCAGATTCTGAGTTGTTTTCTCAAAACAGCTTCCTTCTCACTTAATTCACTATTTCCGCTGTTTTAAAAAAAAATTGACACTTAAACCTTGCCCTTCGGTTTTCACCGATTTTTATACAATAATTCATAGCGAAATAAAAAATCCAGATTCTAAGGTGTGTTCTCAAAACAGCTTCCTTCTCACCTAATTCACTATTTCCGCTGTTTTAAAACTAAAATTGACAATAAGGCCTGTGATAATCGGTTTTCTGCGATTTTTATACCATAATTCTTAGCGAAATAAAAAATCCTGATTCTGAGGTTGTGTTCTCAAAACAGCTTCCTTCTCACTAATTTCACTAGTTCCGCCATTAAAAAAAAAAAATTGACACTTAAGCCTCTGCTCTTCGGTTTTCACCGATTTTAATACAATCATTCATAGCAAAATAAAAAATCCAGATTCTGAGGTATGTTCTCAAAACGGCTTCCTTCTCACTAAACTTACTATTTCCGCTGTTTTAAAACAAAAATTGACACAAAGGCCCCTGCTCATCGGTTTTCACCGATTTTTATACAATAATTCATAGCGAAATATAAAATCCAGATTCTGAGGTGTGTTCTCAAAACAGCTTCCTTCTCACTTAATTCACTATTTCCGCTGTTTTAAAACAAAAATTGAAACTGAGGCTTCTGCTCATCAGTTTTCACCGATTTTTATACAATATTTCATGCCGAAATATAAAATCCAGATTCTGAGGTGTGTTCTCAAACCAGATTTCTTCTCACTCAATTCACTATTTCCGCTGTTTTAAAACAAAAATCGACATTAAGGATTCTGCTCATCGGTATTCACAGATTTTTATACAATAATTCATAGCGAAATAAAAAATCCAGAATCTGAGGTTGTGTTCTCAAAACAGCTTCCTTCTCACTAATTTCACTAGTTCCGCCATTAAAAAAAAAAATTGACACTTAAGCCTCTGCTCTTCGGTTTTCACCGATTTTAATACAATCATTCATAGCAAAATAAAAAATCCAGATTCTGAGGTATGTTCTCAAAACGGCTTCCTTCTCACTAAACTTACTATTTCCGCTGTTTTAAAACAAAAATTGACACAAAGGCCCCTGCTCATCGGTTTTCACCGATTTTTATACAATAATTCATAGCGAAATATAAAATCCAGATTCTGAGGTGTGTTCTCAAAACAGCTTCCTTCTCACTTAATTCACTATTTCCGCTGTTTTAAAACAAAAATTGAAACTGAGGCTTCTGCTCATCGGTTTTCACCGATTTTTATACAATATTTCATACCGAAATATAAAATCCAGATTCTGAGGTGTGTTCTCAAACCAGATTTCTTCTCACTCAATTCACTATTTCCGCTGTTTTAAAACAAAAATCGACATTAAGGATTCTGCTCATCGGTATTCACCGATTTTTATACAATAATTCATAGCGAAATAAAAAATACAGAATCTGAGGTGTGTTCTCAAAACAGCTTCCTTTTCACTAAATTAACTGTTTCCGCTGTTTTAAAACAAAAATTGTCAATAAGGCCTCTTCTCATCGTTTTCACCGATTTTTATCCAAAATATCATAGAGAAATAAAAAATCCAGATTCTGAGGTGTTCTCAAAAAGCTTCCTTCTCACTAAATTCACTATTTTCGCTGTTTTAAAACAAAAATTGACACTAAGGCCTGAGATAATCGGTTTTCTGCGATTTTTATACAATAATTCTTAGCGAAATAAAAAAACCAGATTCTGAGGTGTGTTCTCAAAACAGCTTCCTTCTCACTTAATTCACTATTTCCGCTGTTTTAAAAAAAAATTGACACTTAAACCTTGCCCTTCGGTTTTCACCGATTTTTATACAATCATTCATTGCGAAATAAAAAATCCAGGATCTGAGGTATGTTATCAAAACAGCTTCCTTCTCACTAAATTCACTATTTTTGCTGTTTTAAAACAAAAATTGACACTAAGGCCTGTGATAATCGGTTTTCACCGATTTTTATACAATAATTCATAGCGAAATAAAAACTCCAGATTCATACTTGTGTTATCAAAACAGCTTCCTTCTCACTAAATTAACTATTTCCGCTATTAAAAAAAAAAAATTGACACTACGGCCTCTGCTCATCGGTTTTCACCGATTTTTATACAATAATTCATAGCGAAATAAAAAAATCCAGATTCTGTGGTGTGTTCTCAAAAACGTTTCCTTCTCACTTAATTCTCTGTTTCCGCTGTTTTAAAACAAAAATTGACACTAAGGCTTCTGCTCATCAGTTTTCATCGATTTTTATGCAATAATTCACAGCGAAATAAAAAATCAAGATTCTGAGGTGTGTTCTCAAAACAGCTTCCTTCCACTAATTTCACTAGTTCCGCCATTAAAAAAAAAAAATTGACACTTAAGCCTCTGCTCGTCGGTTTTCACCGATTTTAATATAATCATTCATAGCAAAATAAAAAATCCAGATTCTGAGGTATGTTCTCAAAACGGCTTCCTTCTCACTAAATTCACTACTTCCGCTGTTTGAAAACAAAAATTGACACTAAGGCTCCTGCTCATCGGTTTTCACCGATTTTTATACAATAATTCATAGCGAAATAAAAAATCCAGATTCTGAGGTGTGTTCTCAAAACAGCTTCCTTCTCACTTAATTCACTGTTTCCGCTGTTTTAAAACAAAAATTGACATTAAGGCCTCTGCTCATCGGTTTTCACCGATTTTTATACAATAATTCATAGCGAAATAAAAAATCCAGATTCTGAGGTGTTCTCAAAACAGCTTCCTTCTCACTAAATTCACTATTTTCGCTGTTTTAAAACAAAAATTTACACTAAGGCCTGTGATAATCGGTTTTCTGCGATTTTTATACAATAATTCTTAGCGAAATAAAAACTCCAGATTCTGAGGTGTGTTCTCAAAACAGCTTCCTTCTCACGAAATTCACTACTTCCGCTGTTTTAAAACAAAAATTGAAACTGAGGCCTCTGCTCATCGGTTTTCACCGATTTTTATACAATAATTCATACCGAAATATAAAATCCAGATTCTGAGGTGTGTTCTCAAAACAGCTTCCTTCTCACTTAATTCACTATTTCCGCTGTTTTAAAACAAAAATTGAAACTGAGGCTTCTGCTCATCGGTTTTCACCGAGTTTTATACAATATTTCATACCGAAATATAAAATCCAGATTCTGAGGTGTGTTCTCAAACCAGATTTCTTCTCACTCAATTCACTATTTCCGCTGTTTTAAAACAAAAATCGACATTAAGGATTCTGCTCATCGGCTTTCACCGATTTTTATACAATAATTCATAGCGAAATAAAAAATCCAGAATCTGAGGTGTGTTCTCAAAACAGCTTCCTTTTCACTAAATTAACTGTTTCCGCTGTTTTAAAACAAAAATTGTCAATAAGGCCTCTTCTCATCGTTTTCACCGATTTTTATCCAAAATATCATAGAGAAATAAAAAATCCAGATTCTGAGGTGTTCTCAAAAAAGCTTCCTTCTCACTAAATTCACTATTTTCGCTGTTTTAAAACAAAAATTGACACTAAGGCCTGAGATAATCGGTTTTCGGCGATTTTTATACAATAATTCTTAGCGAAATAAAAAATCCAGATTCTGAGGTGTGTTCTCAAAATAGCTTCCTTCTCACGAAATTCACTACTTCCGCTGTTTTAAAACAAAAATTTAAATTAAGCCCTCTGCTTGCGTGTTTTCACCGATTTTTATACAATAATTCATAGCAAAATAAAAAACCCAGATTCTGAGGTGTGTTTTAAAAAACGTTTCCTTCCCACTAAATTCACTATTTCCGCTGTTTTAAAACAAAAATTGAAACTGAGGCCTCTGCTCATCGGTTTTCACCGATTTTTATACAATAATTCATACCGAAATATAAAATCAAGATTCTGAGGTGTGTTCTCAAACCAGATTTCTTCTCACTAATTTCACTGTTTCCGCTGTTTTAAAACAAAAATTGACACTAAGGCCTGTGATAATCGGTTTTCACCGATTTTTATACAATAATTCATAGCGAAATAAAAACTCCAGATTCTGAGTTGTTTTCTCAAAACAGCTTCCTTCTCACTTAATTCACTATTTCCGCTGTTTTAAAAAAAAATTGACACTTAAACCTTGCCCTTCGGTTTTCACCGATTTTTATACAATAATTCATAGCGAAATAAAAAATCCAGATTCTAAGGTGTGTTCTCAAAACAGCTTCCTTCTCACCTAATTCACTATTTCCGCTGTTTTAAAACTAAAATTGACAATAAGGCCTGTGATAATCGGTTTTCTGCGATTTTTATACCATAATTCTTAGCGAAATAAAAAATCCTGATTCTGAGGTTGTGTTCTCAAAAAGCTTCCTTCTCACTAATTTCACTAGTTCCGCCATTAAAAAAAAAAAATTGACACTTAAGCCTCTGCTCTTCGGTTTTCACCGATTTTAATACAATCATTCATAGCAAAATAAAAAATCCAGATTCTGAGGTATGTTCTCAAAACGGCTTCCTTCTCACTAAACTTACTATTTCCGCTGTTTTAAAACAAAAATTGACACAAAGGCCCCTGCTCATCGGTTTTCACCGATTTTTATACAATAATTCATAGCGAAATATAAAATCCAGATTCTGAGGTGTGTTCTCAAAACAGCTTCCTTCTCACTTAATTCACTATTTCCGCTGTTTTAAAACAAAAATTGAAACTGAGGCTTCTGCTCATCAGTTTTCACCGATTTTTATACAATATTTCATACCGAAATATAAAATCCAGATTCTGAGGTGTGTTCTCAAACCAGATTTCTTCTCACTCAATTCACTATTTCCGCTGTTTTAAAACAAAAATCGACATTAAGGATTCTGCTCATCGGTATTCACAGATTTTTATACAATAATTCATAGCGAAATAAAAAATCCAGAATCTGAGGTTGTGTTCTCAAAACAGCTTCCTTCTCACTAATTTCACTAGTTCCGCCATTAAAAAAAAAATTGACACTTAAGCCTCTGCTCTTCGGTTTTCACCGATTTTAATACAATCATTCATAGCAAAATAAAAAATCCAGATTCTGAGGTATGTTCTCAAAACGGCTTCCTTCTCACTAAACTTACTATTTCCGCTGTTTTAAAACAAAAATTGACACAAAGGCCCCTGCTCATCGGTTTTCACCGATTTTTATACAATAATTCATAGCGAAATATAAAATCCAGATTCTGAGGTGTGTTCTCAAAACAGCTTCCTTCTCACTTAATTCACTATTTCCGCTGTTTTAAAACAAAAATTGAAACTGAGGCTTCTGCTCATCGGTTTTCACCGATTTTTATACAATATTTCATACCGAAATATAAAATCCAGATTCTGAGGTGTGTTCTCAAACCAGATTTCTTCTCACTCAATTCACTATTTCCGCTGTTTTAAAACAAAAATCGACATTAAGGATTCTGCTCATCGGTATTCACCGATTTTTATACAATAATTCATAGCGAAATAAAAAATACAGAATCTGAGGTGTGTTCTCAAAACAGCTTCCTTTTCACTAAATTAACTGTTTCCGCTGTTTTAAAACAAAAATTGTCAATAAGGCCTCTTCTCATCGTTTTCACCGATTTTTATCCAAAATATCATAGAGAAATAAAAAATCCAGATTCTGAGGTGTTCTCAAAAAGCTTCCTTCTCACTAAATTCACTATTTTCGCTGTTTTAAAACAAAAATTGACACTAAGGCCTGAGATAATCGGTTTTCTGCGATTTTTATACAATAATTCTTAGCGAAATAAAAAAACCAGATTCTGAGGTGTGTTCTCAAAACAGCTTCCTTCTCACTTAATTCACTATTTCCGCTGTTTTAAAAAAAAATTGACACTTAAACCTTGCCCTTCGGTTTTCACCGATTTTTATACAATCATTCATTGCGAAATAAAAAATCCAGGATCTGAGGTATGTTATCAAAACAGCTTCCTTCTCACTAAATTCACTACTTCCGCTGTTTTAAAACAAAAATTTAAATAAAGCCCTCTGCTTATCGGTTTTCACCGATTTTTATACAATAATTCATAGCGAAATAAAAAATCCAGATTATGAGGTGTGTTTTAAAAAACGTTTCCTTCCCACTAAATTCACTATTTCCTCTGTTTTAAAATAAAAATTGAAACTGAGGCCTCTGCTCATCGGTTTTCACCGATTTTTATACAATAATTCATACCGAAATATAAAATCCAGATTCTGAGGTGTGTTCTCAAAACAGCTTCCTTCTCACTTAATTCACTATTTTCGCTGTTTTAAACAATAATTGACATTAGGGCTTCTCCTCATCGGTTTTCACCGATTTTTATACAATAATTCATACCGAAATAAAAAATCCAGATTCTGAGGTGCGTTCTCAAAACAGCTTCCTTCTAACTAATTTTACTGTTTCCGCTCTTTTAAGACAAAAATTGACACTAAGGCCCCTGCTCATCGGTTTTCATCGATTTTTATACAATAATTCATAGCGAAATAAAAAATCCAGATTCTGAGGTGTGTTCTCAAAACAGCTTCCTTCTCACCTAATTCACTATTTCCGCTGTTTTAAAACTAAAATTGACAATAAGACCTGTGATAATCGGTTTTCTGCGATTTTTATACCATAATTCTTAGCGAAATAAAAAATCCAGATTCTGAGGTGTGTTCTCAAAACAGCTTCCTTCTCACTAATTTTACTAGTTCCGCCATTAAAAAAAAAAAATTGACACTTAAGCCTCTGCTCTTCGGTTTTCACCGATTTTAATACAATCATTCATAGCAAAATAAAAAATCCAGATTCTGAGGTATGTTCTCAAAACGGCTTCCTTCTCACTAAATTCACTACTTCCGCTGTTTGAAAACTAAAATTGACACTAAGGCCCCTGCTCATCGGTTTTCACCGATTTTTATACAATTATTCATAGCGAAATAAAAAATCCAGATTCTGAGGTGTGTTCTCAAAACAGCTTCCTTCTAACTAATTTTACTGTTTCCGCTGTTTTAAAACAAATATTGACACTAAGGCCCCTGCTCATCGGTTTTCACCGATTTTTATACAATAATTCATAGCGAAATAAAAAATCAAGATTCTGAGGTGTTCTCAAAACAGCTTCCTTCTCACTAAATTCACTATTTTCGCTGTTTTAAAACAAAAATTGACACTAAGGCCTGTGATAATCGGTTTTCACCGATTTTTATACAATAATTCATAGCGAAATAAATACTCCAGATTCTGACTTGTGTTATCAAAACAGCTTCCTTCTCACTAAATTAACTATTTCCGCTATTAAAAAAAAAAAATTGACACTACGGCCTCTGCTCATCGGTTTTCACCGATTTTTATACAATAATTCATAGCGAAATAAAAAAATCCAGATTCTGTGGTGTGTTCTCAAAAACGTTTCCTTCTCACTTAATTCTCTGTTTCCGCTGTTTTAAAACAAAAATTGACACTAAGGCTTCTGCTCATCAGTTTTCATCGATTTTTATGCAATAATTCACAGCGAAATAAAAAATCAAGATTCTGAGGTGTGTTCTCAAAACAGCTTCCTTCCACTAATTTCACTAGTTCCGCCATTAAAAAAAAAAATTGACACTTAAGCCTCTGCTCTTCGGTTTTCACCGATTTTAATATAATCATTCATAGCAAAATAAAAAATCCAGATTCTGAGGTATGTTCTCAAAACGGCTTCCTTCTCACTAAATTCACTACTTCCGCTGTTTGAAAACAAAAATTGACACTAAGGCCCCTGCTCATCGGTTTTCACCGATTTTTATACAATAATTCATAGCGAAATAAAAAATCCAGATTCTGAGGTGTGTTCTCAAAACAGCTTCCTTCTCACTTAATTCACTGTTTCCGCTGTTTTAAAACAAAAATTGACATTAAGGCCTCTGCTCATCGGTTTTCACCGATTTTTATACAATAATTCATAGCGAAATAAAAAATCCAGATTCTGAGGTGTTCTCAAAACAGCTTCCTTCTCACTAAATTCACTATTTTCGCAGTTTTAAAACAAAAATTTACACTAAGGCCTGTGATAATCGGTTTTCTGCGATTTTTATACAATAATTCTTAGCGAAATAAAAACTCCAGATTCTGAGGTGTGTTCTCAAAACAGCTTCCTTCTGACGAAATTCACTACTTCCGCTGTTTTAAAACAAAAATTGAAACTGAGGCCTCTGCTCATCGGTTTTCACCGATTTTTATACAATAATTCATACCGAAATATAAAATCCAGATTCTGAGGTGTGTTCTCAAAACAGCTTCCTTCTCACTTAATTCACTATTTCCGCTGTTTTAAAACAAAAATTGAAACTGAGGCTTCTTCTCATCGGTTTTCACCGATTTTTATACAATATTTCATACCGAAATATAAAATCCAGATTCTGAGGTGTGTTCTCAAACCAGATTTCTTCTCACTCAATTCTCTATTTCCGCTGTTTTAAAACAAAAATCGACATTAAGGATTCTGCTCATCGGTATTCACCGATTTTTATACAATAATTCATAGCGAAATAAAAAATCCAGATTCTGAGGTGTTCTCAAAAAAGCTTCCTTCTCACTAAATTCACTATTTTCGCTGTTTTAAAACAAAAATTGACACTAAGGCCTGAGATAATCGGTTTTCTGCGATTTTTATACAATAATTCTTAGCGAAATAAAAAATCCAGATTCTGAGGTGTGTTCTCAAAATAGCTTCCTTCTCACGAAATTCACTACTTCCGCTGTTTTAAAACAAAAATTTAAATTAAGCCCTCTGGTTGCGTGTTTTCAACGATTTTTATACAATAATTCATAGCAAAATAAAAAACCCAGATTCTGAGGTGTGTTTTAAAAAACGTTTCCTTCCCACTAAATTCACTATTTCCGCTGTTTTAAAACAAAAATTGAAACTGAGGCCTCTGCTCATCGGTTTTCACCGATTTTTATACAATAATTCATACCGAAATATAAAATCAAGATTCTGAGGTGTGTTCTCAAACCAGATTTCTTCTCACTAATTTCACTGTTTCCGCTGTTTTAAAACAAAAATTGACACTAAGGCCTGTGATAATCGGTTATCACCGATTTTTATACAATAATTCATAGCGAAATAAAAACTCCAGATTCTGAGTTGTTTTCTCAAAACAGCTTCCTTCTCACTTAATTCACTATTTCCGCTGTTTTAAAAAAAAATTGACACTTAAACCTTGCCCTTCGGTTTTCACCGATTTTTATACAATAATTCATAGCGAAATAAAAAATCCAGATTCTAAGGTGTGTTCTCAAAACAGCTTCCTTCTCACCTAATTCACTATTTCCGCTGTTTTAAAACTAAAATTGACAATAAGGCCTGTGATAATCGGTTTTCAGCGATTTTTATACCATAATTCTTAGCTAAATAAAAAATCCTGATTCTGAGGTTGTGTTCTCAAAACAGCTTCCTTCTCACTAATTTCACTAGTTCCGCCATTAAAAAAAAAAAATTGACACTTAAGCCTCTGCTCTTCGGTTTTCACCGATTTTAATACAATCATTCATAGCAAAATAAAAAATCCAGATTCTGAGGTATGTTCTCAAAACGGCTTCCTTCTCACTAAACTTACTATTTCCGCTGTTTTAAAACAAAAATTGACACAAAGGCCCCTGCTCATCGGTTTTCACCGACTTTTATACAATAATTCATAGCGAAATATAAAATCCAGATTCTGAGGTGTGTTCTCAAAACAGCTTCCTTCTCACTTAATTCACTATTTCCGTTGTTTTAAAACAAAAATTGAAACTGAGGCTTCTGCTCATCGGTTTTCACCGATTTTTATACAATATTTCATACCGAAATATAAAATCCAGATTCTGAGGTATGTTCTCAAACCAGATTTCTTCTCACTCAATTCACTATTTCCGCTGTTTTAAAACAAAAATCGACATTAAGGATTCTGCTCATCGGTATTCACCGATTTTTATACAATAATTCATAGCGAAATAAAAAATCCAGAATCTGAGGTGTGTTCTCAAAACAGCTTCCTTTTCACTAAATTAACTGTTTCCGCTGTTTTAAAACAAAAATTGTCAATAAGGCCTCTTCTCATCGTTTTCACCGATTTTTATCCAAAATATCATAGAGAAATAAAAAATCCAGATTCTGAGGTGTTCTCAAAAAAGCTTCCTTCTCACTAAATTCACTATTTTCGCTGTTTTAAAACAAAAATTGACACTAAGGCCTGAGATAATCGGTTTTCGGCGATTTTTATACAATAATTCTTAGCGAAATAAAAAATCCAGATTCTGAGGTGTGTTCTCAAAATAGCTTCCTTCTCACGAAATTCACTACTTCCGCTGTTTTAAATCAAAAATTTAAATTAAGCCCTCTGCTTGCGTGTTTTCACCGATTTTTATACAATAATTCATAGCAAAATAAAAAACCCAGATTCTGAGGTGTGTTTTAAAAAACGTTTCCTTCCCACTAAATTCACTATTTCCGCTGTTTTAAAACAAAAATTGAAACTGAGGCCTCTGCTCATCGGTTTTCACCGATTTTTATACAATAATTCATACCGAAATATAAAATCAAGATTCTGAGGTGTGTTCTCAAACCAGATTTCTTCTCACTAATTTCACTGTTTCCGCTGTTTTAAAACAAAAATTGACACTAAGGCCTGTGATAATCGGTTTTCACCGATTTTTATACAATAATTCATAGCGAAATAAAAACTCCAGATTCTGAGTTGTTTTCTCAAAACAGCTTCCTTCTCACTTAATTCACTATTTCCGCTGTTTTAAAAAAAAATTGACACTTAAACCTTGCCCTTCGGTTTTCACCGATTTTTATACAATAATTCATAGCGAAATAAAAAATCCAGATTCTAAGGTGTGTTCTCAAAACAGCTTCCTTCTCACCTAATTCACTATTTCCGCTGTTTTAAAACTAAAATTGACAATAAGGCCTGTGATAATCGGTTTTCTGCGATTTTTGTACCATAATTCTTAGCGAAATAAAAAATCCTGATTCTGAGGTTGTGTTCTCAAAACAGCTTCCTTCTCACTAATTTCACTAGTTCCGCCATTAAAAAAAAATATTGACACTTAAGCCTCTGCTCTTCGGTTTTCACCGATTTTAATACAATCATTCATAGCAAAATAAAAAATCCAGATTCTGAGGTATGTTCTCAAAACGGCTTCCTTCTCACTAAATTCACTACTTCCGCTGTTTGAAAACTAAAATTGACACTAAGGCCCCTGCTCATCGGTTTTCACCGATTTTTATACAATAATTCATAGCGAAATAAAAAATCCAGATTCAGAGGTGTGTTCTCAAAACAGCTTCCTTCTAACTAATTTTACTGTTTCCGCTGTTTTAAAACAAAAATTGACACTAAGGCCCCTACTCATTGGTTTTCACCGATTTTTATACAATAATTCATAGCGAAATAAAAAATCCAGATTCTGAGGTGTGTTCTCAAAACAGCTTCCTTCTCACTTAATTCACTGTTTCCGCTGTTTTAAAACAAAAATTGACATTAAGGCCTCTGCTCATCGGTTTTCACCGATTTTTATACAATAATTAATAGCGAAATAAAAAATCCAGATTCTGAGGTGTTCTCAAAACAGCTTCCTTCTCACTAAATTCACTATTTTCGCTGTTTTAAAACAAAAATTTACACTAAGGACTGTGATAATCGGTTTTCTGCGATTTTTATACAATAATTCTTAGCGAAATAAAAACTCCAGATTCTGAGGTGTGTTCTCAAAACAGCTTCCTTCTCACGAAATTCACTACTTCCGCTGTTTTAAAACAATAATTGAAACTGAGGCCTCTGCTCATCGGTTTTCACCGATTTTTATACAATAATTCATAGCGAAATAAAAAACCCAGATTCTGAGGTTTTTTTTAAAAAACGTTTCCTTCCCACTAAATTCACTATTTCCGCTGTTTTAAAACAAAAATTGAAACTGAGGCTTCTGCTCATCGGTTTTCACCGATTTTTATACAATATTTCATACCGAAATATAAAATCCAGATTCTGAGGTGTGTTCTCAAACCAGATTTCTTCTCACTCAATTCACTATTTCCGCTGTTTTAAAACAAATATCGACATTAAGGATTCTGCTCATCGGTATTCACCGATTTTTATACAATAATTCATAGCGAAATAAAAAATCCAGAATCTGAGGTGTGTTCTCAAAACAGCTTCCTTTTCACTAAATTAACTGTTTCCGCTGTTTTAAAACAAAAATTGTCAATAAGGCCTCTTCTCATCGTTTTCACCGATTTTTATCCAAAATATCATAGAGAAATAAAAAATCCAGATTATGAGGTGTTCTCAAAAAAGCTTCCTTCTCACTAAATTCACTATTTTCGCTGTTTTAAAACAAAAATTGACACTAAGGCCTGAGATAATCGGTTTTCTGCGATTTTTATACAATAATTCTTAGCGAAATAAAAAATCCAGATTCTGAGGTGTGTTCTCAAAATAGCTTCCTTCTCACGAAATTCACTACTTCCGCTGTTTTAAAACAAAAATTTAAATTAAGCCCTCTGCTTGCGTGTTTTCACCGATTTTTATACAATAATTCATAGCAAAATAAAAAACCCAGATTCTGAGGTGTGTTTTAAAAAACGTTTCCTTCCCACTAAATTCACTATTTCCGCTGTTTTAAAACAAAAATTGAAACTGAGGCCTCTGCTCATCGGTTTTCACCGATTTTTATACAATAATTCATACCGAAATATAAAATCAAGATTCTGAGGTGTGTTCTCAAACCAGATTTCTTCTCACTAATTTCACTGTTTCCGCTGTTTTAAAACAAAAATTGACACTAAGGCCTGTGATAATCGGTTTTCACCGATTTTTATACAATAATTCATAGCGAAATAAAAACTCCAGATTCTGAGTTGTTTTCTCAAAACAGCTTCCTTCTCACTTAATTCACTATTTCCGCTGTTTTAAAAAAAAATTGACACTTAAACCTTGCCCTTCGGTTTTCACCGATTTTTATACAATAATTCATAGCGAAATAAAAAATCCAGATTCTAAGGTGTGTTCTCAAAACAGCTTCCTTCTCACCTAATTCACTATTTCCGCTGTTTTAAAACTAAAATTGACAATAAGGCCTGTGATAATCGGTTTTCTGCGATTTTTATACCATAATTCTTAGCGAAATAAAAAATCTTGATTCTGAGGTTGTGTTCTCAAAACAGCTTCCTTCTCACTAATTTCACTAGTTCCGCCATTAAAAAAAAAAAATTGACACTTAAGCCTCTGCTCTTCGGTTTTCACCGATTTTAATACAATCATTCATAGCAAAATAAAAAATCCAGATTCTGAGGTATGTTCTCAAAACGGCTTCCTTCTCACTAAACTTACTATTTCCGCTGTTTTAAAACAAAAATTGACACAAAGGCCCCTGCTCATCGGTTTTCACCGACTTTTATACAATAATTCATAGCGAAATATAAAATCCAGATTCTGAGGTGTGTTCTCAAAACAGCTTCCTTCTCACTTAATTCACTATTTCCGCTGTTTTAAAACAAAAATTGAAACTGAGGCTTCTGCTCATCGGTTTTCACCGATTTTTATACAATATTTCATACCGAAATATAAAATCCAGATTCTGAGGTATGTTCTCAAACCAGATTTCTTCTCACTCAATTCACTATTTCCGCTGTTTTAAAACAAAAATCGACATTAAGGATTCTGCTCATCGGTATTCACCGATTTTTATACAATAATTCATAGCGAAATAAAAAATCCAGAATCTGAGGTGTGTTCTCAAAACAGCTTCCTTTTCACTAAATTAACTGTTTCCGCTGTTTTAAAACAAAAATTGTCAATAAGGCCTCTTCTCATCGTTTTCACCGATTTTTATCCAAAATATCATAGAGAAATAAAAAATCCAGATTCTGAGGTGTTCTCAAAAAAGCTTCCTTCTCACTAAATTCACTATTTTCGCTGTTTTAAAACAAAAATTGACACTAAGGCCTGAGATAATCGGTTTTCTGCGATTTTTATACAATAATTCTTAGCGAAATAAAAAATCCAGATTCTGAGGTGTGTTCTCAAAATAGCTTCCTTCTCACGAAATTCACTACTTCCGCTGTTTTAAAACAAAAATTTAAATTAAGCCCTCTGCTTGCGTGTTTTCACCGATTTTTATACAATAATTCATAGCAAAATAAAAAACCCAGATTCTGAGGTGTGTTTTAAAAAACGTTTCCTTCCCACTAAATTCACTATTTCCTCTGTTTTAAAACAAAAATTGAAACTGAGGCCTCTGCTCATCGGTTTTCACCGATTTTTATACAATAATTCATACCGAAATATAAAATCAAGATTCTGAGGTGTGTTCTCAAACCAGATTTCTTCTCACTAATTTCACTGTTTCCGCTGTTTTAAAACAAAAATTGACACTAAGGCCTGTGATAATCGGTTTTCACCGATTTTTATACAATAATTCATAGCGAAATAAAAACTCCAGATTCTGAGTTGTTTTCTCAAAACAGCTTCCTTCTCACTTAATTCACTATTTCCGCTGTTTTAAAAAAAAATTGACACTTAAACCTTGCCCTTCGGTTTTCACCGATTTTTATACAATAATTCATAGCGAAATAAAAAATCCAGATTCTAAGGTGTGTTCTCAAAACAGCTTCCTTCTCACCTAATTCACTATTTCCGCTGTTTTAAAACTAAAATTGACAATAAGGCCTGTGATAATCGGTTTTCTGCGATTTTTATACCATAATTCTTAGCGAAATAAAAAATCCTGATTCTGAGGTTGTGTTCTCAAAACAGCTTCCTTCTCACTAATTTCACTAGTTCCGCCATTAAAAAAAAAAAATTGACACTTAAGCCTCTGCTCTTCGGTTTTCACCGATTTTAATACAATCATTCATAGCAAAATAAAAAATCCAGATTCTGAGGTATGTTCTCAAAACGGCTTCCTTCTCACTAAATTCACTACTTCCGCTGTTTGAAAACAAAAATTGACACTAAGGCCCCTGCTCATCGGTTTTCACCGATTTTTATACAATAATTCATAGCGAAATAAAAAATCCAGATTCTGAGGTGTGTTCTTAAAACAGCTTCCTTCTCACTTAATTCACTGTTTCCGCTGTTTTAAAACAAAAATTGACATTAAGGCCTCTGCTCATCGGTTTACATCGATTTTTATACAATAATTCATAGCGAAATAAAAAATCCAGATTCTGAGGTGTTCTCAAAACAGCTTCCTTCTCACTAAATTCACTATTTTCGCTGTTTTAAAACAAAAATTTACACTAAGGACTGTGATAATCGGTTTTCTGCGATTTTTATACAATAATTCTTAGCGAAATAAGAACTCCAGATTCTGAGGTGTGTTCTCAAAACAGCTTCCCTCTCACGAAATTCACTACTTCCGCTGTTTTAAAACAAAAATTGAAACTGAGGCCTCTGCTCATCGGTTTTCACCGATTTTTATACAATAATTCATAGCGAAATAAAAAACCCAGATTCTGAGGTGTGTTTTAAAAAACGTTTCCTTCCCACTAAATTCACTATTTCCGCTGTTTTAAAACAAAAATTGAAACTGAGGCTTCTGCTTATCGGTTTTCACCGAATTTTATACAATATGTCATACCGAAATATAAAATCCAGATTCTGAGGTGTGTTCTCAAACCAGATTTCTTCTCACTCAATTCACTATTTCCGCTGTTTTAAAACAAATATCGACATTAAGGATTCTGCTCATCGGTATTCACCGATTTTTATACAATAATTCATAGCGAAATAAAAAATCCAGAATCAGAGGTGTGTTCTCAAAACAGCTTCCTTTTCACTAAATTAACTGTTTCCGCTGTTTTAAAACAAAAATTGAAACTAAGGCCTCTTCTCATCGATTTTCACCGATTTTTATACAATAATTCATAGCGAAATAAAAAAATCCAGATTCTGTGGTGTGTACTCAAAAACGTTTCCTTCTCACTTAATTCTCTGTTTCCGCTGTTTTAAAACAAAAATTGACACTAAGGCTTCTGTTCATCAGTTTTCATCGATTTTTATGCAATAATTCATAGCGAAATATAAAATCAAGATTCTGAGGTGTGTTATCAAACCAGATTTCTTCTCACTAATTTCACTGTTTCCGCTGTTTTAAAACAAAAATTGACACTAAGGCCTGTGATAATCGGTTTTCACCGATTTTTATACAATAATTCATAGCGAAATAAAAACTCCAGATTCTGAGTTGTGTTCTCAAAACAGCTTCCTTCCCACTAAATTCACTATTTCCGCTATTTTAAAACAAAAATTGAAACTGAGGCCTCTGCTCATCGGTTATCACCGATTTTTATACAATAATTCATACCGAAATATAAAATCAAGATTCTGAGGTGTGTTCTCAAACCAGATTTCTTCTCACTAATTTCACTGTTTCCGCTGTTTTAAAACAAAAATTGACACTAAGGCCTGTGATAATCGGTTTTCACCGATTTTTATACAATAATTCATAGCGAAATAAAAACTCCAGATTCTGAGTTGTGTTCTCAAAACAGCTTCCTTCTCACTTAATTCACTATTTCCGCTGTTTTAAAAAAAAATTGACACTTAAACCTTGCCCTTCGGTTTTCACCGATTTTTATACAATCATTCATAGCAAAATAAAAAATCCAGGATCTGAGGTATGTTATCAAAACAGCTTCCTTCTCACTAAATTCACTACTTCCGCTGTTTTAAAACAAAAATTTAAATTAAGCCCTCTGCTTATCGGTTTTCACCGATTTTTATACAATAATTCATAGCGAAATAAAAAATCCAGATTATGAGGTGTGTTTTAAAAAACGTTTCCTTCCCACTAAATTCACTATTTCCTCTGTTTTAAAATAAAAATTGAAACTGAGGCCTCTACTCATCGGTTTTCACCGATTTTTATACAATAATTCATACCGAAATATAAAATCCAGATTCTGAGGTGTGTTCTCAAAACAGCTTCCTTCTCACTTAATTCACTATTTTCGCTGTTTTAAACAAAAATTGACATTAAGGCCTCTGTTCATCGGTTTTCACCGATTTTTATACAGTAATTCATACCGAAATAAAAAATCCAGATTCTGAGGTGTGTTCTCAAAACAGCTTCCTTCTAACTAATTTTACTGTTTCCGCTGTTTTAAAACAAAAATTGACACTCAGGCCCCTGCTCATCGGTTTTCATCGATTTTTATACAATAATTCATAGCGAAATAAAAAATCCAGATTCTGAGGTGTGTTCTCAAAACAGCTTCCTTCTCACCTAATTCACTATTTCCGCTGTTTTAAAACTAAAATTGACAATAAGGCCTGTGATAATCGGTTTTCTGCGATTTTTATACCATAATTCTTAGCGAAATAAAAAATCCAGATTCTGAGGTGTGTTCTCAAAACAGCTTCCTTCTCACTAATTTCACTAGTTCCGCCATTAAAAAAAAAAAATTGACACTTAAGCCTCTGCTCTTCGGTTTTCACCGATTTTAATACAATCATTCATAGCAAAATAAAAAATCCAGATTCTGAGGCATGTTCTCAAAACGGCTTCCTTCTCACTAAATTCACTACTTCCGCTGTTTGAAAACAAAAATTGACACTAAGGCCCCTGCTCATCGGTTTTCACCGATTTTTATACAATTATTCATAGCGAAAAAAAAAATCAAGATTCTGAGGTGTTCTCAAAACAGCTTCCTTCTCACTAAATTCACTATTTTCGCTGTTTTAAAACAAAAATTGACACTAAGGCCTGTGATAATCTGTTTTCACCGATTTTTATACAATAATTCATAGCGAAATAAAAACTCCAGATTCTGACTTGTGTTATCAAAACAGCTTCCTTCTCACTAAATTAACTATTTCCGCTATTAAAAAAAAAAATTGACACTACGGCCTCTGCTCATCGGTTTTCACCGATTTTTATACAATAATTCATAGCGAAATAAAAAAATCCAGATTCTGTGGTGTGTTCTCAAAAACGTTTCCTTCTCACTTAATTCTCTGTTTCCGCTGTTTTAAAACAAAAATTGACACTAAGGCTTCTGCTCATCAGTTTTCATCGATTTTTATGCAATAATTCACAGCGAAATAAAAAATCAAGATTCTGAGGTGTGTTCTCAAAACAGCTTCCTTCCACTAATTTCACTAGTTCCGCCATTAAAAAAAAAAAAATTGACACTTAAGCCTCTGCTCTTCGGTTTTCACCGATTTTAATATAATCATTCATAGCAAAATAAAAAATCCAGATTCTGAGGTATGTTCTCAAAACGGCTTCCTTCTCACTAAATTCACTACTTCCGCTGTTTGAAAACAAAAATTGACACTAAGGCCCCTGCTCATCGGTTTTCACCGATTTTTATACAATAATTCATAGCGAAATAAAAAATCCAGATTCTGAGGTGTGTTCTCAAAACAGCTTCCTTCTCACTTAATTCACTGTTTCCGCTGTTTTAAAACAAAAATTGACATTAAGGCCTCTGCTCATCGGTTTTCACCGATTTTTATACAATAATTCATAGCGAAATAAAAAATCCAGATTCTGAGGTGTTCTCAAAACAGCTTCCTTCTCACTAAATTCACTATTTTCGCTGTTTTAAAACAAAAATTGACACTTAGGCCTGTGATAATCGGTTTTCTGCGATTTTTATACAATAATTCTTAGCGAAATAAAAAATCCAGATTCTGAGGTGTGTTCTCAAAACAGCTTCCTTCTCACGAAATTCACTACTTCCGCTGTTTTAAAACAAAAATTGAAACTGAGGCCTCTGCTCATCGTTTTTCACCGATTTTTATACAATAATTCATAGCGAAATAAAAAACCCAGATTCTGAGGTGTGTTTTAAAAAACGTTTCCTTCCACTTAATTCACTATTTCCGCTGTTTTAATACAAAAATTGAAACTGAGGCTTCTGCTCATCGGTTTTCGCCGATTTTTATACAATATTTCATACCGAAATATTAAATCCAGATTCTGAGGTGTGTTCTCAAACCAGATTTCTTCTCACTCAATTCACTATTTCCGCTGTTTTAAAACAAAAATGGACATTAAGGATTCTGCTCATCGGTATTCACCGAATTTTATACAATAATTCATAGCGAAATAAAAAATCCAGATTCTGAGGTGTGTTCTCAAAACAGCTTCCTTTTCACTAAATTAACTGTTTCCGCTGTTTTAAAACAAAAATTGTCAATATGTCCTCTTCTCATCGTTTTCACCGATTTTTATCCAAAATATCATAGAGAAATAAAAAATCCAGATTCTGAGGTGTTCTCAAAAAAGCTTCCTTCTCACTAAATTCACTATTTTCGCTGTTTTAAAACAAAAATTGACACTAAGGCCTGAGATATTCGGTTTTCTGCGATTTTTATACAATAATTATTAGCGAAATAAAAAATCCAGATTCTGAGGTGTTCTCAAAATAGCTTCCTTCTCACGAAATTCACTACTTCCGCTGTTTTAAAACAAAAATTTAAATTAAGCCCTCTGCTTATCGGTTTTCACCGATTTTTATACAATAATTCATAGCGAAATAAAAAACCCAGATTCTGAGGTGTGTTTTAAAAAACGTTTCCTTCCCACTTAATTCACTATTTCCTCTGTTTTAAAACAAAAATTGAAACTGAGGCCTCTGCTCATCGGTTTTCACCGATTTTTATACAATAATTCATACCGAAATATAAAATCCAGATTCTGAGGTGTGTTCTCAAAACAGCTTCCTTCTCACTTAATTCACTATTTTCGCTGTTTTAAAAAAAAAATTGACATTAGGGCTTCTGCTCATCGGTTTTCACCGATTTTTATAAATAATTCATACCGAAATAAAAAATCCAGATTCTGAGGTGTGTTCTCAAAACAGCTTCCTTCTCACTTAATTCACTGTTTCCGCTGTTTTAAAACAAAAATTGACATTAAGGCCTCTGCTCATCGGTTTTCATCGATTTTTATACAATAATTCATTGCGAAATAAAAAATCCAGATTCTGAGGTGTTCTCAAAACAGCTTCCTTCTCACTAAATTCACTATTTTCGCTGTTTTAAAACAAAAATTTACACTAAGGACTGTGATAATCGGTTTTCTGCGATTTTTATACAATAATTCTTAGCGAAATAAAAACTCCAGATTCTGAGGTGTGTTCTCAAAACAGCTTCCTTCTCACGAAATTCACTACTTCCGCTGTTTTAAAACAAAAATTGAAACTGAGGCCTCTGCTCATCGGTTTTCACCGATTTTTATACAATAATTCATAGCGAAATAAAAAACCCAGATTCAGAGGTGTGTTTTAAAAAACGTTTCCTTCCCACTAAATTCACTATTTCCGCTGTTTTAAAACAAAAATTTACACTAAGGACTGTGATAATCGGTTTTCTGCGATTTTTATACAATAATTCTTAGCGAAATAAAAACTCCAGATTCTGAGGTGTGTTCTCAAAACAGCTTCCTTCTCACGAAATTCACTACTTCCGCTGTTTTAAAACAAAAATTGAAACTGAGGCTTCTGCTCATCGGTTTTCACCGATTTTTATACAATATTTCATACCGAAATATAAAATCCAGATTCTGAGGTGTGTTCTCAAACCAGATTTCTTCTCACTCAATTCACTATTTCCGCTGTTTTAAAACAAATATCGACATTAAGGATTCTGCTCATCGGTATTCACCGATTTTTATACAATAATTCATAGCGAAATAAAAAATCCAGAATCTGAGGTGTGTTCTCAAAACAGCTTCCTTTTCACTAAATTAACTGTTTCCGCTGTTTTAAAACAAAAATTGTCAATAAGGCCTCTTCTCATCGTTTTCACCGATTTTTATCCAAAATATCATAGAGAAATAAAAAATCCAGATTCTGAGGTGTTCTCAAAAAAGCTTCCTTCTCACTAAATTCACTATTTTCGCTGTTTTAAAACAAAAATTGACACTAAGGCCTGAGATAATCGGTTTTCTGCGATTTTTATACAATAATTCTTAGCGAAATAAAAAATCCAGATTCTGAGGTGTGTTCTCAAAATAGCTTCCTTCTCACGAAATTCACTACTTCCGCTGTTTTGAAACAAAAATTTAAATTAAGCCCTCTGCTTATCGGTTTTCACCGATTTTTATACAATAATTCATAGCAAAATAAAAAACCCAGATTCTGAGGTGTGTTTTAAAAAACGTTTCCTTCCCACTAAATTCACTATTTCCGCTATTTTAAAACAAAAATTGAAACTGAGGCCTCTGCTCATCGGTTTTCACCGATTTTTATACAATAATTCATACCGAAATATAAAATCAAGATTCTGAGGTGTGTTCTCAAACCAGATTTCTTCTCACTAATTTCACTGTTTCCGCTGTTTTAAAACAAAAATTGACACTAAGGCCTGTGATAATCGGTTTTCACCGATTTTTATACAATAATTCTTAGCGAAATAAAAACTCCAGATTCTGAGTTGTGTTCTCAAAACAGCTTCCTTCTCACTTAATTCACTATTTCCGCTGTTTTAAAAAAAAATTGACACTTAAACCTTGCCCTTCGGTTTTCACCGATTTTTATACAATCATTCATAGCAAAATAAAAAATCCAGGATCTGAGGTATGTTATCAAAACAGCTTCCTTCTCACTAAATTCACTACTTCCGCTGTTTTAAAACAAAAATTTAAATTAAGCCCTCTGCTTATCGGTTTTCACCGATTTTTATACAATAATTCATAGCGAAATAAAAAATCCAGATTATGAGGTGTGTTTTAAAAAACGTTTCCTTCCCACTAAATTCACTATTTCCTCTGTTTTAAAATAAAAATTGAAACTGAGGCCTCTGCTCATCGGTTTTCACCGATTTTTATACAATAATTCATACCGAAATATAAAATCCAGATTCTGAGGTGTGTTCTCAAAACAGCTTCCTTCTCACTTAATTCACTATTTTCGCTGTTTTAAACAAAAATTGACATTAGGGCTTCTCCTCATCGGTTTTCACCGATTTTTATACAGTAATTCATACCGAAATAAAAAATCCAGATTCTGAGGTGTGTTCTCAAAACAGCTTCCTTCTAACTAATTTTACTGTTTCCGCTGTTTTAAAACAAAAATTGACACTAAGGCCCCTGCTAATCGGTTTTCATCGATTTTTATACAATAATTCATAGCGAAATAAAAAATCCAGATTCTGAGGTGTGTTCTCAAAACAGCTTCCTTCTCACCTAATTCACTATTTCCGCTGTTTTAAAACTAAAATTGACAATAAGGCCTGTGATAATCGGTTTTCTGCGATTTTTATACCATAATTCTTAGCGAAATAAAAAATCCAGATTCTGAGGTGTGTTCTCAAAACAGCTTCCTTCTCACTAATTTCACTAGTTACGCCATTAAAAAAAAAAAATTGACACTTAAGCCTCTGCTCTTCGGTTTTCACCGATTTTAATACAATCATTCATAGCAAAATAAAAAATCCAGATTCTGAGGTATGTTCTCTAAACGGCTTCCTTCTCACTAAATTCACTACTTCCGCTGTTTGAAAACAAAAATTGACACTAAGGCCCCTGCTCATCGGTTTTCACCGATTTTTATACAATTATTCATAGCGAAATAAAAAATCCAGATTCTGAGGTGTGTTCTCAAAACAGCTTCCTTCTAACTAATTTTACTGTTTCCGCTGTTTTAAAACAAACATTGACACTAAGACCCCTGCTCATCGGTTTTCACCGATTTTTATACAATAATTCATAGCGAAATAAAAAATCCAGATTCTGAGGTGTGTTTTCAAAACAGCTTCCTTCTCACTTAATTCACTGTTTCCGCTGTTTTAAAACAAAAATTGACATTAAGGCCTCTGCTCATCGGTTCTCACCGATTTTTATACAATAATTCATTGCGAAATAAAAAATCAAGATTCTGAGGTGTTCTCAAAACAGCTTCCTTCTCACTAAATTCACTATTTTCGCTGTTTTAAAACAAAAATTGACACTAAGGCCTGTGATAATCGGTTTTCACCGATTTTTATACAATAATTCATAGCGAAATAAAAACTCCAGATTCAGACTTGTGTTATCAAAACAGCTTCCTTCTCACTAAATTAACTATTTCCGCTATTAAAAAAAAAAAATTGACACTACGGCCTCTGCTCATCGGTTTTCACCGATTTTTATACAATAATTCATAGCGAAATAAAAAAATCCAGATTCTGTGGTGTGTTCTCAAAAACGTTTCCTTCTCACTTAATTCTCTGTTTCCGCTGTTTTAAAACAAAAATTGACACTAAGGCTTCTGCTCATCAGTTTTCATCGATTTTTATGCAATAATTCACAGCGAAATAAAAAATCAAGATTCTGAGGTGTGTTCTCAAAACAGCTTCCTTCCACTAATTTCACTAGTTCCGCCATTAAAAAAAAAAAAATTGACACTTAAGCCTCTGCTCTTCGGTTTTCACCGATTTTAATATAATCATTCATAGCAAAATAAAAAATCCAGATTCTGAGGTATGTTCTCAAAACGGCTTCCTTCTCACTAAATTCACTACTTCCGCTGTTTGAAAACAAAAATTGACACTAAGGCCACTGCTCATCGGTTTTCACTGATTTTTATACAATAATTCATAGCGAAATAAAAAATCCAGATTCTGAGGTGTGTTCTCAAAACAGCTTCCTTCTCACTTAATTCACTGTTTCCGCTGTTTTAAAACAAAAATTGACATTAAGGCCTCTGCTCATCGGTTTTCACCGATTTTTATACAATAATTCATAGCGAAATAAAAAATCCAGATTCTGAGGTGTTCTCAAAACAGCTTCCTTCTCACTAAATTCACTATTTTCGCTGTTTAAAAACAAAAATTGACACTTAGGCTTGTGATAATCGGTTTTCTGCGATTTTTATACAATAATTCTTAGCGAAATAAAAAATCCAGATTCTGAGGTGTGTACTCAAAACAGCTTCCTTCTCACGAAATTCACTACTTCCGCTGTTTTAAAACAAAAATTGAAACTGAGGCATCTGCTCATCGTTTTTCACCGATTTTTATACAATAATTCATAGCGAAATAAAAAACCCAGATTCTGAGGTGTGTTTTAAAAAACGTTTCCTTCCCACTAAATTCACTATTTCCGCTGTTTTAAAACAAAAATTGAAACTGAGGCTTCTGCTCATCGGTTTTCGCCGATTTTTATACAATATTTCATACCGAAATATTAAATCCAGATTCTGAGGTGTGTTCTCAAACCAGATTTCTTCTCACTCAATTCACTATTTCCGCTGTTTTAAAACAAAAATGGACATTAAGGATTCTGCTCATCGGTATTCACCGAATTTTATACAATAATTCATAGCGAAATAAAAAATCCAGATTCTGAGGTGTGTTCTCAAAACAGCTTCCTTTTCACTAAATTAACTGTTTCCGCTGTTTTAAAACAAAAATTGTCAATAAGGCCTCTTCTCATCGTTTTCACCGATTTTTATCCAAAATATCATAGAGAAATAAAAAATCCAGATTCTGAGGTGTTCTCAAAAAAGCTTCCTTCTCACTAAATTCACTATTTTCGCTGTTTTAAAACAAAAATTGACACTAAGGCCTGAGATAATCGGTTTTCTGCGATTTTTATACAATAATTCTTAGCGAAATAAAAAATCCAGATTCTGAGGTGTTCTCAAAATAGCTTCCTTCTCACGAAATTCACTACTTCCGCTGTTTTAAAACAAAAATTTAAATTAAGCCCTCTGCTTATCGGTTTTCACCGATTTTTATACAATAATTCATAGCGAAATAAAAAACCCAGATTCTGAGGTGTGTTTTAAAAAACGTTTCCTTCCCACTTAATTCACTATTTCCTCTGTTTTAAAACAAAAATTGAAACTGAGGCCTCTGCTCATCGGTTTTCACCGATTTTTATACAATAATTCATACCGAAATTTAAAATCCAGATTCTGAGGTGTGTTCTCAAAACAGCTTCCTTCTCACTTAATTCACTATTTTCGCTGTTTTAAAAAAAAAATTGACATTAGGGCTTCTGCTCATCGGTTTTCACCGATTTTTATACAATAATTCATACCGAAATAAAAAATCCAGATTCTGAGGTGTGTTCTCAAAACAGCTTCCTTCTAACTAATTTTACTGTTTCCGCTGTTTTAAAACAAAAATTGACACTAAGGCCCCTGCTCATCGTTTTTCATCGATTTTTATACAATAATTCATAGCGAAATAAAAAATCCAGATTCTGAGGTGTGTTCTCAAAACAGCTTCCTTCTCACTTAATTCACTGTTTCCGCTGTTTTAAAACAAAAATTGACATTAAGGCCTCTGCTCATCGGTTTTCACCGATTTTTATACAATAATTCATAGCGAAATAAAAAATGCAGATTCTGAGGTGTTCTCAAAACAGCTTCCTTCTCACTAAATTCACTATTTTCGCTGTTTTAAAACAAAAATTTACACTAAGGCCTGTGATAATCGGTTTTCTGCGATTTTTATACAATAATTCTTAGCGAAATAAAAACTCCAGATTCTGAGGTGTGTTCTCAAAACAGCTTCCTTCTCACGAAATTCACTACTTCCGCTGTTTTAAAACAAAAATTGTCAATAAGGCCTCTTCTCATCGTTTTCACCGATTTTTATCCAAAATATCAAAGAGAAATAAAAAATCCAGATTCTGAGGTGTTCTCAAAAAAGCTTCCTTCTCACTAAATTCACTATTTTCGCTGTTTTAAAACAAAAATTGACACTAAGGCCTGAGATAATCGGTTTTCTGCGATTTTTATACAATAATTCTTAGCGAAATAAAAAATCCAGATTCTGAGGTGTGTTCTCAAAATAGCTTCCTTCTCACGAAATTCACTACTTCCGCTGTTTTAAAACAAAAATTTAAATTAAGCCCTCTGCTTGCGTGTTTTCACCGATTTTTATACAATAATTCATAGCAAAATAAGAAACCCAGATTCTGAGGTGTGTTTTAAAAAACGTTTCCTTCCCACTAAATTCACTATTTCCTCTGTTTTAAAACAAAAATTGAAACTGAGGCCTCTGCTCATCGGTTTTCACCGATTTTTATACAAGAATTCATACCGAAATATAAAATCAAGATTCTGAGGTGTGTTCTCAAACCAGATTTCTTCTCACTAATTTCACTGTTTCCGCTGTTTTAAAACAAAAATTGACACAAAGGCCTGTGATAATCGGTTTTCACCGATTTTTATACAATAATTCATAGCGAAATAAAAACTCCAGATTCTGAGTTGTTTTCTCAAAACAGCTTCCTTCTCACTTAATTCACTATTTCCGCTGTTTTAAAAAAAAATTGACACTTAAACCTTGCCCTTCGGTTTTCACCGATTTTTATACAATAATTCATAGCGAAATAAAAAATCCAGATTCTAAGGTGTGTTCTCAAAACAGCTTCCTTCTCACCTAATTCACTATTTCCGCTGTTTGAAAACAAAAATTGACACTAAGGCCCCTGCTCATCGGTTTTCACCGATTTTTATACAATAATTCATAGCGAAATAAAAAATCCAGATTCTGAGGTGTGTTCTCAAAACAGCTTCCTTCTCACTTAAATCACTGTTTCCGCTGTTTTAAAACAAAAATTGACATTAAGGCCTCTGCTCATCGGTTTTCACCGATTTTTATACAATAATTCATAGCGAAATAAAAAATCCAGATTCTGAGGTGTTCTCAAAACAGCTTCCTTCTCACTAAATTCACTATTTTCGCTGTTTTAAAACAAAAATTGACACTAAGGCCTGTGATAATCGGTTTTCTGCGATTTTTATACAATAATTCTTAGCGAAATAAAAAATCCAGATTCTGAGGTGTGTTCTCAAAACAGCTTCCTTCTCACGAAATTCACTACTTCCGCTGTTTTAAAACAAAAATTGAAACTGAGGCCTCTGCTCATCGGTTTTCACCGATTTTTATACAATAATTCATAGCGAAATAAAAAACCCAGATTCTGAGGTGTGTTTTAAAAAACGTTTCCTTCCCACTTAATTCACTATTTCCTCTGTTTTAAAACAAAAATTGAAACTGAGGCCTCTGCTCATCGGTTTTCACCGATTTTTATACAATAATTCATAGCGAAATAAAAAATCCAGATTATGAGGTGTGTTTTAAAAAACGTTTCCTTCCCACTTAATTCACTATTTCCTCTGTTTTAAAACAAAAATTGAAACTGAGGCCTCTGCTCATCGGTTTTCTGCGATTTTTATACAATAATTCATACCGAAATATAAAATCCAGATTCTGAGGTGTGTTCTCAAAACAGCTTCCTTCTCACTTAATTCACTATTTTCGCTGTTTTAAAACAAAAATTGACATTAGGGCTTCTGCTCATCGGTTTTCACCGATTTTTATACAATAATTCATACCGAAATAAAAAATCCAGATTCTGAGGTGTGTTCTCAAAACAGCTTCCTTCTCACCTAATTCACTATTTCCGCTGTTTTAAAACTAAAATTGAAACTGAGGCCTCTGCTCATCGGTTTTCACCGATTTTTATACAATAATTCATAGAAAATTAAAAAATCCAGAATCTGAGGCGTGTTCTAAGAAAACTTTTTTTTTCACAAAATTCAGTTTCCGCTGTTTTAAAACAAAAATCGACACTAAGGCCTCTGCTCACGTTTTCACCGATTTTTGTACAATAATTCATGGCGAAATAAAAAATCCAGATTCTTAGGTGTGTTCTCAAAACAGCTTCCTTCTCACTAAATTCACTATTTTCGCTGTTTTAAAACAAAAATTGACACTAAGGCCTGAGATAATCGGTTTTCTGCGATTTTTATACAATAATTCTTAGCGAAATATAAAATCCAGATTCTGAGGTGTGTTCTCAAAATAGCTTCCTTCTCACGAAATTCACTACATCCGCTGTTTTAAAACAAAAATTTAAATTAAGCCCTCTGCTTATCGGTTTTCACCGATTTTTATACAATAATTCATAGCAAAAAAAAAACCCAGATTCTGAGGTGTGTTTTAAAAAACGTTTCTTCCCACTAAATTCACTATTTCCGCTTTTTTAAAACAAAAATTGAAACTGAGGCCTCTGCTCATCGGTGTTCACCGATTTTTATACAATAATTCATACCGAAATATAAAATTGTGATTCTGAGGTGTGTTCTCAAACCAGATTTCTTCTCACTAATTTCACTGTTTCCGCTGTTTTAAAACAAAAATTGACACTAAGGCCTGTGATAATCGGTTTTCACCGATTTTTATACAATAATTCATAGCGAAATAAAAACTACAGATTCTGAGTTGTGTTCTCAAAACAGCTTCCTTCTCACTTAATTCACTATTTCCGCTGTTTTAAAAAAAAATTGACACTTAAGCCTTGCCCTTCGGTTTTCACCGATTATTATACAATCATTCATAGCTAAATAAAAAATCCAGGATCTGAGGTATGTTCTCAAAACCGCTTCCTTCTCACTAAATTCACTACTTCCGCTGTTTTAAAACAAAAATTTAAATTAAGCCCTCTGCTTATCGGTTTTCACCGATTTTTATACAATAATTCATAGCGAAATAAAAAATCCAGATTATGAGGTGTGTTTTAAAAAACGTTTCCTTCCCACAAAATTCACTATTTCCTCTGTTTTAAAATAAAAAATTGAAACTGAGGCCTCTGCTCATCGGTTTTCACCGATTTTTATACAATAATTCATACCGAAATATAAAATCCAGATTCTGAGGTGTGTTCTCAAAACAGCTTCCTTCTCACTTAATTCACTATTTCCGCTGTTTTAAAACAAAAATTGACAATAAGGCCTGTGATAATCGGTTTTCTGCGATTTTTATACCATAATTCTTAGCGAAATAAAAAATCCAGATTCTGAGGTGTGTTCTCAAAACAGCTTCCTTCTCACGAAATTCACTACTTCCGATGTTTTAAAACAAAAATTGAAACTAAGGCCTCTGCTTATCGGTTTTCACCGATTTTTATACAATAATTCATAGAAAATTAAAAAATCCAGATTCTGAGGCGTGTTCTAAGAAAACTTTCCTTGTCACAAAATTCACTGTTTCCGCTGTTTTAAAACAAAAATCGACACTAAGGCCTCTGCTCATCGTTTTCACCGATTTTTATACAATAATTCATGGCGAAATAAAAAATCCAGATTCTTAGGTGTGTTCTCAAAACAGCTTCCTTCTCACTAAATTCACTATTTTCGCTGTTTTAAAACAAAAATTGACATTAAGGCCTGTGATAATCGGTTTTCTGCGATTTTTATACCATAATTCTTAGCGAAATAAAAAATCCAGATTCTGAGGTGTGTTCTCAAAACAGCTTCCTTCTCACGACATTCACTATTTCCGCTGTTTTAAAACAATAATTGAAACTGATGCCTCCTCTCATCGGTTTTTACCGATATTTATACAATAATAATTAATAGCGAAATAAAAAATCCAGATTCTGAGGTGTGTTCTCAAAACAGATTCCTTCTCACTAAATTCACTATTTCCGCTCTTTTAAAACAAAAATTGCCACTAAGGCCTCTGCTCATCGGTTTTCACCGATTTTTATACAATAATTCATAGCGAAATAAAAAACCTAGATTCTGAGGTGTGTTCTCAAAACAGCTTCCTTCTCACTAAACTCACTATTTCCACTGTTTTAAAACAAAAATTGACACTAAGGCCCCTGCTCATCGGTTTTCACCGATTTTTATACAATAATTCATAGCGAAATAAAAAATCCAGATTCTGAGGTGTGTTCTCAAAACAGCTTCCTTCTCACTAAATTCACTATTTTCGCTGTTAAAAAAAAAAAAATACACTAAGGCCTGTGATAATCGCTTTTCTGCGATTTTTATACAATAATTCTTAGCGAAATAAAAAATCCAGATTCTGTAATGTGTTCTCAAAACTGCTTCCTTCTCACGAAATTCACTACTTCCGCTGTTTTAAAACAAAAATTGAAACTAAGGCCTCTGCTTATCGGTTTTCACCGATTTTAGTACACTAATTCATAGCGAAATAAAAAATCCAGATTCTGAGGTGTGTTCTCAAAACAGCTTCCTTCCCACGAAATTCACTACTTCCGCTGTTTTAAAACAAAAATTGAAACTAAGGCCTCTGCTTATCGGTTTTCACCGATTTTTATACAATAATTCATAGAAAATTAAAAAATCCAGATTCTGAGGCGTGTTCTAAGAAAACTTTCCTTGTCACAAAATTCAGTTTCCGCTGTTTTAAAACAAAAATCGACGCTAAGGCCTCTGCTCATCGTTTTCACCGATTTTTATACAATAATTCATGGCGAAATAAAAAATCCAGATTCTTAGGTGTGTTCTCAAAAAGCTTCCTTCTCACTAAATTCACTATTTTCGCTGTTTTAAAACAAAAATTGAGACTAAGGCCTGAGATAATCGGTTTTCTGCGATTTTTATACAATAATTCTTAGCGAAATAAAAAATCCAGATTCTGAGGTGTGTTCTCAAAATAGCTTCCTTCTCACGAAATTCACTACTTCCGCTGTTTTAAAACAAAAATTTAAATTAAGCCCTCTGCTCATCGGTTTTCACCGATTTTTTTACAATAATTCATAGCAAAAAAAAACCCAGATTCTGAGGTGTGTTTTAAAAAACGTTTCTTCCCACTAAATTCACTATTTCTACTGTTTTAAAACAAAAATTGAAACTGAGGCCTCTGCTCATCGGTTTTCACCGATTTTTATACAATAATTCATACCGAAATATAAAATCAAGATTCTGAGGTGTGTTCTCAAACCAGATTTCTTCTCACTAATTTCACTGTTTCCGCTGTTTTAAAACAAAAATTGACACTAAGGCCTGTGATAATCGGTTTTCACCGATTTTTATACAATAATTCATAGCGAAATAAAAACTCCAGATTCTGAGTTGTGTTCTCAAAACAGCTTCCTTCTCACTTAATTCACTATATCCGCTGTTTTAAAAAAAAATTGACACTTAAGCCTTGCCCTTCGGTTTTCACCGATTTTTATACAATCATTCATAGCAAAATAAAAAATCCAGGATCTGAGGTATGTTCTCAAAACAGCTTCCTTCTCACTAAATTCACTACTTCCGCTGTTTTAAAACTAAAATTTAAATTAAGCCCTCTGCTTATCGGTTTTCACCGATTTTTATACAATAATTCATAGCGAAATAAAAAATCCAGATTCTGAGGTGTGTTCTCAAAACAGCTTCCTTCTCACGAAATTCACTACTTCCGCTGTTTTAAAACAAAAATTGAAACTAAGGCCTCTGCTTATCGGTTTTCACCGATTTTTATACAATAATTCATACCGAAATATAAAATCCAGATTCTGAGGTGTGTTCTCAAAACAGCTTCCTTCTCACTTAATTCACTATTTTCGCTGTTTTAAAACAAAAATTGACATTAGGGTTTCTGCTCATCGGTTTTCACCGATTTTTATACAATAATTCACACCGAAATAAAAAATCCAGATTCTGAGGTGTGTTCTCAAAACAGCTTCCTTCTAACTAATTTTACTGTTTCCGCTGTTTTAAAACAAAAATTAACACTAAGGCCCCTGCTCATCGGTTTTCACCGATTTTTATACAATAATTCATAGCGAAATAAAAAATCCAGATTCTGAGGTGTGTTCTCAAAACAGCTTCCTTCTCACCTAATTCACTATTTCCGCTGTTTTAAAACTAAAATTGACAATAAGGCCTGTGATAATCGGTTTTCTGCGATTTTTATACCATAATTCTTAGCGAAATAAAAAAATCCAGATTCTGAGGTGTGTTCTCAAAACAGCTTCCTTCTCACGAAATTCACTACTTACGCTGTTTTAAAACAAAAATTGAAACTAAGGCCTCTGCTTATCGGTTTTCACCGATTTTTATACAATAATTCATAGAAAATTAAAAAATCCAGATTCTGAGGCGTGTTCTAAGAAAACTTTATTGTCACAAAATTCAGTTTCCGCTGTTTTAAAACAAAAATCGACGCTAAGGCCTCTGCTCATCGTTTTCACCGATTTTTATACAATAATTCATGGCGAAATAAAAAATCCAGATTCTTAGGTGTGTTCTCAAAAAGCTTCCTTCTCACGAAATTCACTATTTTCGTTGTTTTAAAACAAAAATTGAGACTAAGGCCTGAGATAATCGGTTTTCTGCGATTTTTATACAATAATTCTTAGCGAAATAAAAAATCCAGATTCTGAGGTGTGTTCTCAAAATAGCTTCCTTCTCACGAAATTCACTACTTCCGCTGTTTTAAAACAAAAATTTAAATTAAGCCCTCTGCTCATCGGTTTTCACCGATTTTTTTACAATAATTCATAGCAAAAAAAAAACCCAGATTCTGAGGTGTGTTTTAAAAAACGTTTCTTCCCACTAAATTCACTATTTCTACTGTTTTAAAACAAAAATTGAAACTGAGGCCTCTGCTCATCGGTTTTCACCGATTTTTATACAATAATTCATACCGAAATATAAAATCAAGATTCTGAGGTGTGTTCTCAAACCAGATTTCTTCTCACTAATTTCACTGTTTCCGCTGTTTTAAAACAAAAATTGACACTAAGGCCTATGATAATAGGTTTTCACCGATTTTTATACAATAATTCATAGCGAAATAAAAACTCCAGATTCTGAGTTGTGTTCTCAAAACAGCTTCCTTCTCACTTAATTCACTATATCCGCTGTTTTAAAAAAAAATTGACACTTAAGCCTTGCCCTTCGGTTTTCACCGATTTTTATACAATCATTCATAGCAAAATAAAAAATCCAGGATCTGAGGTATGTTCTCAAAACAGCTTCCTTCTCACTAAATTCACTACTTCCGCTGTTTTAAAACAAAAATTTAAATTAAGCCCTCTGCTTATCGGTTTTCACCGATTTTTATACAATAATTAATACCGAAATATAATATCCAGATTCTGAGGTGTGTTCTCAAAACAGCTTCCTTCTAACTAATTTTACTGTTTCCGCTGTTTTAAAACAAAAATTGACACTAAGGCTCCTGCTCATAGTTTTCACCGATTTTTATACAATAATTCATAGCGAAATAAAAAATCCAGATTCTGAGGTGTGTTCTCAAAACAGCTTTCTTTTCACGAAATTCACTACTTCCGCTGTTTTAAAACAAAAATTGAAACTAAGGCCTCTGCTTATCGGTTTTCACCGATTTTTATACAATAATTCATAGAAAATTAAAAAATCCAGATTCTGAGGGGTGTTCTAAGAACACTTTCCTTGTCACAAAATTCAGTTTCCGCTGTTTTAAAACAAAAATCGACGCTAAGGCCTCTGCTCATCTTTTTCACCGATTTTTATACAATAATTCATGGCGAAGTAAAAAATCCAGATTCTTAGGTGTGTTCTCAAAAAGCTTCCTTCTCACTAAATTCACTATTTTCGCTGTTTTAAAACAAAAATTGAGACTAAGGCCTGAGATAATCGGTTTTCTGCGATTTTTATACAATAATTCTTAGCGAAATAAAAAATCCAGATTCTGAGGTGTGTTCTCAAAATAGCTTCCTTCTCACGAAATTCACTACTTCCGCTGTTTTAAAACAAAAATTTAAATTAAGCCCTCTGCTCATTGGTTTTCACCGATTTTTTTACAATAATTCATAGCAAAAAAAAAACCCAGATTCTGAGGTGTGTTTTAAAAAACGTTTCTTCCCACTAAATTCACTATTTCTGCTGTTTTAAAACAAAAATTGAAACTGAGGCCTCTGCTCATCGGTTTTCACCGATTTTTATACAATAATTCATACCGAAATTTAAAATCCAGATTCTGAGGTGTGTTCTCAAACCAGATTTCTTCTCACTCAATTCACTATTTCCGCTGTTTTAAAACAAAAATCGACATTAAGGATTCTGCTCATCGGTATTCACCGATTTTTATACAATAATTCATAGCGAAATAAAAAATCCAGAATCTGAGGTGTGTTCTCAAAACAGCTTCCTTTTCACTAAATTAACTGTTTCCGCTGTTTTAAAACAAAAATTGTCAATAAGGCCTCTTCTCATCGTTTTCACCGATTTTTATCCAAAATATCAAAGAGAAATAAAAAATCCAGATTCTGAGGTGTTCTCAAAAAAGCTTCCTTCTCACTAAATTCACTATTTTCGCTGTTTTAAAACAAAAATTGACACTAAGGCCTGAGATAATCGGTTTTCTGCGATTTTTATACAATAATTCTTAGCGAAATAAAAAATCCAGATTCTGAGGTGTGTTCTCAAAATAGCTTCCTTCTCACGAAATTCACTACTTCCGCTGTTATAAAACAAAAATTTAAATTAAGCCCTCTGCTTGCGTGTTTTCACCGATTTTTATACAATAATTCATAGCGAAATAAAAAATCCAGATTCTAAGGTGTGTTCTTAAAACAGCTTCCTTCTCACCTAATTCACTATTTCCGCTGTTTTAAAACAAAAATTGACATTAAGGCCCCTGCTCATCGGTTTTCACCGATTTTTATACAATAATTCATAGCGAAATAAAAAATCCAGATTCTGAGGTGTGTTCTCAAAACAGCTTCCTTCTCACTTAAATCACTGTTTCCGCTGTTTTAAAACAAAAATTGACATTAAGGCCTCTGCTCATCGGTTTTCACCGATTTTTATACAATAATTCATAGCGAAATAAAAAATCCAGATTCTGAGGTGTTCTCAAAACAGCTTCCTTCTCACTAAATTCACTATTTTCGCTGTTTTAAAACAAAAATTGACACTAAGGCCTGTGATAATCGGTTTTCTGCGATTTTTATACAATAATTCTTAGCGAAATAAAAAATCCAGATTCTGAGGTGTGTTCTCAAAACAGCTTCCTTCTCACGAAATTCACTACTTCCGCTGTTTTAAAACAAAAATTGAAACTGAGGCCTCTGCTCATCGGTTTTCACCGATTTTTATACAATAATTCATAGCGAAATAAAAAACCCAGATTCTGAGGTGTGTTTTAAAAAACGTTTCCTTCCCACTTAATTCACTATTTCCTCTGTTTTAAAACAAAAATTGAAACTGAGGCCTCTGCTCATCGGTTTTCACCGATTTTTGTACAATAATTCATAGCGAAATAAAAAATCCAGATTATGAGGTGTGTTTTAAAAAACGTTTCCTTCCCACTTAATTCACTATTTCCTCTGTTTTAAAACAAAAATTGAAACTGAGGCCTCTGCTCATCGGTTTTCACCGATTTTTATACAATAATTCATACCGAAATATAAAATCCAGATTCTGAGGTGTGTTCTCAAAACAGCTTCCTTCTCACTTAATTCACTATTTTCGCTGTTTTAAAACAAAAATTGACATTAGGGCTTCTGCTCATCGGTTTTCACCGATTTTTATACAATAATTCATTCCGAAATAAAAAATCCAGATTCTGAGGTGTGTTCTCAAAACAGCTTCCTTCTCACCTAATTCACTATTTCCGCTGTTTTAAAACTAAAATTGAAACTGAGGCCTCTGCTCATCGGTTTTCACCGATTTTTATACAATAATTCATAGAAAATTAAAAAATCCAGAATCTGAGGCGTGTTCTAAGAAAACTTTTTTTTTCACAAAATTCAGTTTCCGCTGTTTTAAAACAAAAATCGACACTAAGGCCTCTGCTCACGTTTTCACCGATTTTTATACAATAATTCATGGCGAAATAAAAAATCCAGATTCTTAGGTGTGTTCTCAAAAAGCTTCCTTCTCACTAAATTCACTATTTTCGCTGTTTTAAAACAAAAATTGAGACTAAGGCCTGAGATAATCGGTTTTCTGCGATTTTTATACAATAATTCTTAGCGAAATAAAAAATCCAGATTCTGAGGTGTGTTCTCAAAATAGCTTCCTTCTCACGAAATTCACTACTTCCGCTGTTTTAAAACAAAAATTTAAATTAAGCCCTCTGCTCATCGGTTTTCACCGATTTTTTTTACAATAATTCATAGCAAAAAAAAACCCAGATTCTGAGGTGTGTTTTAAAAAACGTTTCTTCCCACTAAATTCACTATTTCTACTGTTTTAAAACAAAAATTGAAACTGAGGCCTCTGCTCATCGGTTTTCACCGATTTTTATACAATAATTCATACCGAAATATAAAATCAAGATTCTGAGGTGTGTTCTCAAACCAGATTTCTTCTCACTAATTTCACTGTTTCCGCTGTTTTAAAACAAAAATTGACACTAAGGCCTGTGACAATCGGTTTTCACCGATTTTTATACAATAATTCATAGCGAAATAAAAACTCCAGATTCTGAGTTGTGTTCTCAAAACAGCTTCCTTCTCACTTAATTCACTATATCCGCTGTTTTAAAAAAAAATTGACAATTAAGCCTTGCCCTTCGGTTTTCACCGATTTTTATACAATCATTCATAGCAAAATAAAAAATCCAGGATCTGAGGTATGTTCTCAAAACAGCTTCCTTCTCACTAAATTCACTACTTCCGCTGTTTTAAAACAAAAATTTAAATTAAGCCCTCTGCTTATCGGTTTTCACCGATTTTTATACAATAATTCATAGCGAAATAAAAAATCCAGATTCTGAGGTGTGTTCTCAAAACAGCTTCCTTCTCACGAAATTCACTACTTCCGCTGTTTTAAAACAAAAATTGAAACTAAGGCCTCTGCTTATCGGTTTTCACCGATTTTTATACAATAATTCATACCGAAATATAAAATCCAGATTCTGAGGTGTGTTCTCAAAACAGCTTCCTTCTCACTTAATTCACTATTTTCGCTGTTTTAAAACAAAAATTGACGTTAGGGTTTCTGCTCATCGGTTTTCACCGATTTTTATACAATAATTCATACCGAAATAAAAAATCCAGATTCTGAGGTGTGTTCTCAAAACAGCTTCCTTCTAACTAATTTTACTGTTTCCGCTGTTTTAAAACAAAAATTAACACTAAGGCCCCTGCTCATCGGTTTTCACCGATTTTTATACAATAATTCATAGCGAAATAAAAAATCCAGATTCTGAGGTGTGTTCTCAAAACACCTCCTTCTCACCTAATTCACTATTTCCGCTGTTTTAAAACTAAAATTGACAATAAGGCCTCTGCTTATCGGTTTTCACCGATTTTTATACAATAATTCATAGAAAATTAAAAAATCCAGATTCTGAGGCGTGTTCTAAGAAAACTTTCCTTGTCACAAAATTCAGTTTCCGCTGTTTTAAAACAAAAATCGACGCTAAGGCCTCTGCTCATCGTTTTCACCGATTTTTATACAATAATTCATGGCGAAATAAAAAATCCAGATTCTTAGGTGTGTTCTCAAAAAGCTTCCTTCTCACTAAATTCACTATTTTCGCTGTTTTAAAACAAAAATTGAGACTAAGGCCTGAGATAATCGGTTTTCTGCGATTTTTATACAATAATTCTTAGCGAAATAAAAACTCCAGATTCTGAGGTGTGTTCTCAAAATAGCTTCCTTCTCACGAAATTCACTACTTCCGCTGTTTTAAAACAAAAATTTAAATTAAGCCCTCTGCTCATCGGTTTTCACCGATTTTTTTACAATAATTCATAGCAAAAAAAAAACCCAGATTCTGAGGTGTGTTTTAAAAAACGTTTCTTCCCACTAAATTCACTATTTCTGCTGTTTTAAAACAAAAATTGAAACTGAGGCCTCTGCTCATCGGTTTTCACCGATTTTTATACAATAATTCATACCGAAATATAAAATCAAGATTCTGAGGTGTGTTCTCAAACCAGATTTCTTCCCACTAATTTCACTGTTTCCACTGTTTTAAAACAAAAATTGACACTAAGGCCTGTGATAATCGGTTTTCACCGATTTTTATACAATAATTCATAGCGAAATAAAAACTCCAGATTCTGAGTTGTGTTCTCAAAACAGCTTCCTTCTCACTTAATTCACTATATCCGCTGTTTTAAAAAAAAATTGACACTTAAGCCTTGCCCTTCGGTTTTCACCGATTTTTATACAATCATTCATAGCAAAATAAAAAATCCAGGATCTGAGGTATGTTCTCAAAACAGCTTCCTTCTCACTAAATTCACTACTTCCGCTGTTTTAAAACAAAAATTTAAATTAAGCCCTCTGCTTATCGGTTTTCACCGATTTTTATACAATAATTCATACCGAAATATAATATCCAGATTCTGAGGTGTGTTCTCAAAACAGCTTCCTTCTAACTAATTTTACTGTTTCCGCTGTTTTAAAACAAAAATTGACACTAAGGCCCCTGCTCATCGGTTTTCACCGATTTTTATACAATAATTCATAGCGAAATAAAAAATCCAGATTCTGAGGTGTGTTCTCAAAACAGCTTCCTTCTCACGAAATTCACTACTTCCGCTGTTTTAAAACAAAAATTGAAACTAAGGCCTCTGCTTATCGGTTTTCACCGATTTTTATACAATAATTCATAGAAAATTAAAAAATCCAGATTCTGAGGGGTGTTCTAAGAAAACTTTCCTTGTCACAAAATTCAGTTTCCGCTGTTTTAAAACAAAAATCGACGCTAAGGCCTCTGCTCATCGTTTTCACCGATTTTTATACAATAATTCATGGCGAAGTAAAAAATCCAGATTCTTAGGTGTGTTCTCAAAAAGCTTCCTTCTCACTAAATTCACTATTTTCGCTGTTTTAAAACAAAAATTGAGACTAATGCCTGAGATAATCGGTTTTCTGCGATTTTTATACAATAATTCTTAGCGAAATAAAAAATCCAGATTCTGAGGTGTGTTCTCAAAATAGCTTCCTTCTCACGAAATTCACTACTTCCGCTGTTTTAAAACAAAAATTTAAATTAAGCCCTCTGCTCATCGGTTTTCACCGATTTTTTTACAATAATTCATAGCAAAAAAAAACCCAGATTCTGAGGTGTGTTTTAAAAAACGTTTCTTCCCACTAAATTCACTATTTCTGCTGTTTTAAAACAAAAATTGAAACTGAGGCCTCTGCTCATCGGTTTTCACCGATTTTTATACAATAATTCATACCGAAATTTAGAATCCAGATTCTGAGGTGTGTTCTCAAACCAGATTTCTTCTCACTCAATTCACTATTTCCGCTGTTTTAAAACAAAAATCGACATTAAGGATTCTGCTCATCGGTATTCACCGATTTTTATACAATAATTCATAGCGAAATAAAAAATCCAGAATCTGAGGTGTGTTCTCAAAACAGCTTCCTTTTCACTAAATTAACTGTTTCCGCTGTTTTAAAACAAAAATTGTCAATAAGGCCTCTTCTCATCGTTTTCACCGATTTTTATCCAAAATATCAAAGAGAAATAAAAAATCCAGATTCTGAGGTGTTCTCAAAAAAGCTTCCTTCTCACTAAATTCACTATTTTCGCTGTTTTAAAACAAAAATTGAGACTAAGGCCTGAGATAATCGGTTTTCTGCGATTTTTATACAATAATTCTTAGCGAAATAAAAAATCCAGATTCTGAGGTGTGTTCTCAAAATAGCTTCTTTCTCACGAAATTCACTACTTCCGCTGTTTTAAAACAAAAATTTAAATTAAGCCCTCTGCTTGCGTGTTTTCACCGATTTTTATACAATAATTCATAGCAAAATAAGAAACCCAGATTCTGAGGTGTGTTTTAAAAAACGTTTCCTTCCCACTAAATTCACTATTTCCGCTGTTTTAAAACAAAAATTGAAACTGAGGCCTCTGCTCATCGGTTTTCACCGATTTTTATACAATAATTCATACCGAAATATAAAATCAAGATTCTGAGGTGTGTTCTCAAACCAGATTTCTTCTCACTAATTTCACTGTTTCCGCTGTTTTAAAACAAAAATTGACACTAAGGCCTGTGATAATCGGTTTTCACCGATTTTTATACAATAATTCATAGCGAAATAAAAACTCCAGATTCTGAGTTGTTTTGGGTTGGGTTGGGTTGGGTTGGGTTGGGTTGGGTTGGGTTGGGTTGGGTTGGGGTGGGGTTGGGTTGGGGTGGGGTTGGGTTGGGTTGGGTTGGGTTGGGTTTGGTTGGGTTGGGTTGGGTTGGGTTGGGTTGGGTTGGGTTGGGTTGGGTTGGGTTGGGTTGGGTTGGGGTTGGGTTGGGGTTGGGTTGGGTTGGGTTGGGTTGGGTTGGGTTGGGTTGGGGTGGGTTGGGTTGGGTTGGGGTTGGGTTGGGTTGGGTTGGGTTGGGTTGGGTTGGGTTGGGTTGGGTTGGGTTGGGTTGGGTTGGGGTTGGGTTGGGTTTGGGTTGGGTTGGGGTTGGGTTGGGTTGGGTTTGGGTTGGGTTGGGTTGGGTTGGGTTGGGGTGGGGTTGGGTTGGGTTGGGTTGGGTTTGGGTGGGTTGGGTTTGGGTGGGTTGGGTTTGGGTTGGGTTGGGTTGGGTTGGGTTGGGTTGGGTTGGGTTGGTTGGGTTGGGTTGGGTTGGGTTGGGTTGGGTTGGGTTGGGTTGGGTTGTGTTGGGTTGTGTTGGGTTGGGTTGGGTTGGGTTGGGTTGGGTTGGGTTGGGTTGGGTTGGGTTGGGTTGGGTTGGGTTGGGTTGGGTTGGTTGGGTTGGGTTGGGTTGGGTTGGGTTGGGTTGGGTTGGGTTGGGTTGGGTTGGGTTGGGTTGGGTTGGGTTGGGTTGGGTTGGGTTGGGTTGGGTTGGGTTGGGTTGGGTTGGGTTGGGTTGGGTTGGGTTGGGTTGGGTTGGGTTGGGTTGGGTT